>CM031995.1:512651-5980583 GCA_018804465.1 Populus tomentosa
GAAGACAGCTTTTCCAAGACCCTGCACGATGAAGTTCCTTTTCATTTTTAGTAGAACACGTTTTCTCGTCAGCTAATCTAACACCAACGACTTTGTATACTGTAAAGGGTTAAGAACACCTTTTTTTTTTTTTACTTTCGAAGCCTATGATATAGTGAAGCCACGATGAATGGTGACCATATATGATCGATCATGGCGTTTTCCTCGGTTTCTTTAGGTGTAATTAATTAATATCGGTACGTTATCCATCAATCAAGTCCTTTTTATTTTTTACTATATATTTAAAGTGTAAGTTTTGGATGTTTTTAACTGAAGATGAGTTAAAATAATATTTTTTATATTAAATTATTAAAATTATTCAAAAATTTAAAAATATTAATTTAATATTTTTTTAAAGCAAAAAACAAGTTTTAAGATAACAACAAACACTAACAAATTAGGTGGATGGACATATATATCTCACTTTGTACAAGGTTGATATTCTTACGAACTAAAAGAATTAAAAAAAAAATATTGGGTAGAATATTTATAAGAATGTTTTTATACTAGCTTCGAAAAACTATTTAGACTTCGGAATTGTTCAAATTCATTATTACATTATGCTGAAGTACATTATTTATCTAATTAAAAAAACAGAAACAATAAAATTTAAACTTGATTAAAACTCTATAGTATTTTAAAAAAATACCATAATTCATCCTACCATTTGACCAAAAGGCAAATCCTCACACAGTTACACACAATCGCTGAAATATATGTCATTTACTGTTTCCTCGTGTGGATTGGCAACCCTTCAAAGATAGAAAAACATCAATATGTTCTTTCTATAACCTTCCATCCAATTTTGCTATTGAAATTCACTTGCAACTAACTTATCCATTTAATAAACAGTATAAACCCTATAGGCATTAATCAAATAACACTATTTTGCAATTTTCGATAATTTTCTCTCCCTTTCCTTCTCTGTCTTACCCTCCATATTTCATTTCTTTATTTCCTTCTCAAATGAAAGCACCCCCAAGTCATGGTCTCATCTTCTCATCCAATCCTTGAAAAAACATAAAAAAACCTATCATGCCTTGATTTTTTTGTCCCCTTTTATCCAAACTCTTATAATAAGACGGTGATTGAATGACAATTTTAACTCTATTTTACTCTTGATCAAGTTTAATTACAAGTAAGGATCTTTTTTTTTTTTTGTTTAAGAGTGAAATTTCGATAGAAAGTATTAATAGAGTATTATTAAATCTGATATGACTAGAAAGGTTAACTCTATATTTTAGTTTAGTATTAAATTAAATTGAATGAAAATTGATTCGAAGAATTTGATTGATTCTAGCAGGTTAATCTTGATATGGTTATCTATTTAAAATATAGTTTGAGTTAAAAAAAAATTCTAAAACATTATTATTATTTTAACTTTTAAAAAAATATAATTAAGACAACATTTTTTTGTATTGATGCATAACCGAGTTTAATAACTTTTGATTAATAGTATCGCATCTGGAGGTGAATTATACGTGGAATAACAGTAGGAAATCGCAATGAAAATGTTATATAAGAATATATGAGCACTGCTGTCACTTCAATGAAAATGTTGATTAGCATTGGATGTCCAAACAAAGTTAGCATCCCACTGATCATGCACGTAATTCTTCATTTGTTTTTCTCTTTGGCAAAAGCTAATGGCTTCTCTTATTTAGAAATGTGGTGTAAATATATTTATCGAACTTTTTTCGTTGTTGGATTAGGTTTAGAAAAGGAATTATTAACTATTTTGTACAGTAATTATACATTAAAGATTTCAGATAAAGCTTCGCAATCCATATGAGTAGTTTCCAAAAAACATCTATTTACACAAGTCATGCCCTAGTTGAATATGATAGCAATGCTACCATTTCATGAAGCTGGAGCACAGTCTACTGGAACTAACATCACTAGCCAAACACATATAGCTAAAAAAGCTTAAAAAAAGGGAGGGTGACGAAAAGAAAAGGGCTATCCTGCTAAAAGGAAGTCCTGGACAAGACCAAAAGGCAGGCCTCAGATCTTCACATGATATATCAACGTGGGCTTTGTCTCCAACAAAATCTCAAGAATAGCCACATTAAGCTAGTTAATTAACACCCACCTGCACTTGGAGAGGGAGGGACGATGGAATCAGGGCTCTAATATTTTCACGAGTTTATTAGAGCTTTATTAGGCCTAATTATCCTGGTTAAAGTTTAAGCCTTAATAAGGACCAGATTATCGTGCTTGTCGCATGGCGTTCATTGCAGCTAAAACGAGGCGTAAATCCGAAAGTCTGGCCTTGAGAGCCACAGATTCAGACATTAAGCGGCTATTCTCTCTCCATAATACGTGAGACTGGTTTATAATTGAACCTAACCGGTTCTGGAGCTCCCGGTTCTGGATTTTCAACCGGTTTAACTGTTGTGTGAGGTCCTCTAAATGCTTCTTCTTTCTCCAGCGGGACCTTCTGGCTGACTCTCGGTTCGATACCATGCGCCTGCGCTTCCTCTCATCGATTGAGTAAACCGCCTGGTTCGATCCCCTTGAACCGGAGTTCTCGGTAGGAGAGGGGGATTGGAGGAGAGATAAGAGTTCTTGAATCTCATTGGCCGTGAACCCGGGGCCATGAACCGGGTGCTCGAGCTGGACCGCTTCCTGGGCAAAGAACATGATGGGTGAACCGATAGTAAATTAATGAAACAGTTTTTCGAATTTAGTCGCGAGGAGGAAAGGAAGGGAAAAGGGAAGGATGAAGTGCTGGGGATGGCTATTTATGCACCAAGGGAAAAGACACCCGGGGCCCACATGAAGAAAGGATTTTGGAAGAGCTAGGGCATTTTCGTCCAGAGGGCATGTATTTATTTTCATGTAGACCCAGCTTTAGTAGATGGTGCCGTGGTGGTGGGAGTGCTTTTATTTTACTTTGGTCTGCCTTTTGAATTTCCTGTAGAGAACTGGGTGTGGGTCAGGGAGAAAGGATAGGTTAGCTTAGGTTAGCTTAATCACGAAGAATCAAACGAAAACAACTTAACAGTTAACGCAGCCACTTAGGGATCGGCTTGGCTTGTTTACACGGTATGCTGTGTCTCAAACTGCGGTTTGAATAAAGAAAACAGCTAACTTATTATGGTTTAGCCCGAAATGGTGGGTTAATTACCAAAGTTTAATTAATGCTTAACATGTTATTCTTCTATCAATTCGATTAGGCATTGAGTGGATAAGATTTCTAATCTTTTATGCTCGTGCAAATACATTAAACGAAAAGAAAAGAAAACTAGCAGGAAAGCAAAAACCCAAGACAGAACTGCTTTAAAAGGAAAAAGAAGTTATTTTTTCTCCAAAGCAAAACTTTCAAGCGTTCACATTTCCCAAATCAAGATTTTATTTTGTTTGGGTGAATAGCTCTTCTCCCAAAAGCAAAATGGTCTGCTTTCAAGCAGAAATGTCCAAGACTTTGTTGCAGACACTGCTGCTGCTTCTTAGGATCATGGCATGCACATTGTATAGGACCATGTATATATTAACCCACACCATTACATGAACAATGAATATTCCAAGTTCGTTTGTTTGGTAGTTTTCTTAGTTGGCAGTTAGTTCTGGTTATACAGAACGTTAGAAATATCAAAAGCAGCCATGGCTAGTGGAGGTCAACATGCACAGCTGCACACCTTCCGTTGTTATTTCAGCCTTTTTTTTGTTTCATGAACTAAAGTGAATCTAAGCGTCCTGCAACCCTTTGTGTTTTCAACAGTGCCAAAGTAGCCTTCATGTGCTGCAGACATGCATGGCTACTAAATAAATTAATGAGTCCGATACGAACTTTTCAAATGTTTTCTACTGCCTTTCATATGCTAAGCAAATTAGAGGCTCTTTGTTGCTGTTTGGTTCTAATTAGATGACATATAGTACAGCGTAATCGTTATATTATAATATTGTTATCTGGGTACTTGATGAACACAGCACCAGCATTCTACTTCGTGCAGAGATATATAGATCGAAGAACGCATCCACGGGATGGTAAAGGTAGAGCCCGAACAGATCAATTGTTGGCCTGTGGCGTGCTAAAGACTTGTTAATTACTCATCATGGGATTGAGATCGTTGGTAGTTTATGTTATAAAATAAAATGCAAGAGGTTTCGTTGTAAGTTGTAATGTGAAAAATAAATAGATTCGGATGTTTATGGGAATATTTAGAGGGGATGCCAAAATTTATATTATGACACTTGGCATTATATAAAATAAATATTTTTGTTTTTTTTTTATTTTCAAAACTAATTAATTAATTAGTTATGCATCACATCTCTTGTTAAATTATTCAATTAATTTATTTATATTTTTTAAATTCTATAGATAGATTGATCCAAAGAGATATATCTTTTAAATTTTATTGACGTACTAGTCTGAAAAAGTGTGCTATTAAACTCTTCAAACATATTTGTTATGAAAAAAAATATTAGTTTCCTGGTAGATACCATATTGATAATTACATAAACAAATTAAAAAATAATTTTCTTCTCTTCATGTTTTTCTCTACACACTCTTTATTTATATTTATCAAAAATAAAACAAAAATTCTTAAAATACTTATAAAAACCATTATCTATAAATTTCAAGATTTTATTATATCATCAAAGCTTATTAGTTTAATTCTACATTAAATATAATAATAGTAATTAATATCTTAAAAAGACTAATCTCCACGCGTCGAACTTGCTTGATATACCTCCCATTGACTTGGTAGTGTAATATTCCACCATGGCGGGTGACTTGGTAGTGTAATATCCCACCATGGCGGGTGACTGGGGTGCTGAAATTAGTAGAGGGCACTAGACACAATGATAATCTATTGGGAATGAAACAAATGAATGATGATGATTAGATTCCACAGTTAATCATTAAAGTCTTTGGATGCTTTCACATCAATTTCTAATTCATATAGCTAATCCACAGTTAATCATTAAAGTCTTTGGATACTTTCACGTCAATTTCCAATTCAAAGAGCTAATCACAGTTAATCTCGTTGATAATTTTATTTGTCCCTCTTGTTCTCGTTCTCGTTTACTTCTCAGGCACCAGAGACGCAAGCAGGATCGAAGGTTGCAAATGGTAAAACATCCTATTTAAATGACATGACATCGTTGCTTCAAAACCATTGCAATATAAACGTCATATTGACCTGACCCATATGGGAGGGCGTAGCCAATAGCACAAATTTGTGTTGTATTTTGGTGAATTCTTAGTTGAATTCGTTTCGCAAGAAGAGTATTCAAGATCACTCAATGGAAGGGACGAAGGTTATAGAACAAGGAGGTAGAATAAAGCACGATAATTACCTGCTAAGCTTTTCTTTCTTTTCCTGCCTAGAAGAAAGCAGGTCAGAAATTTTTCTCAGCCACGGCTGCAGGCAAAAGGGGTGTGGGGATGGAAACTGGTTTAAAATCAAGCTTACTGGACTGTCAATTGAACCAGGCCGGCGGGAACGAATTTGAATATGTAAACAATTAGTACAATACTAAAACTAAAACCCACACGCCGCACGACAATTCATTTTTTTTAATGTAAGGAAAGAATGGTTAAACAATGATATCGTTTTTAAAGAAGTATTTGAGTCATTAGCTTGAAGATCTGCTAATTTAATAATAATTTAAACCGAGGATAACAATAGCAAGTGAACCATAAATAAAACACTGGGCAATAATTAACTAAAAAAATAGTCATTAATATCATATTTATAAAATAACAAAAGAAAAAATTATTGGAAAGTCATCGTTACTCTACTGTAGATATTGTTCACAACTAAAATAATTTGTTGAGATTGTTAAAACTCCATTATAAAATCATAAAAGATGATATAAAAAAAAATCACATGATCTTCTAGAGCAATGTCCTAGAAAAATAAACCGAACAAAACATAATGAAATGAGTATTTATATATATTCAATCAATCAATTCTATTTAATCAAATAAAAAAATTATTTTGAGAAAATATATTTAACAAAAAATAAAAGGAACAAATCAGAAAATTTTAAAAAAATAAAACGAGGATAAAATTGAAACAAATTTTGATTTTCATAAGTAATTATAAATAAAACAAATATTAACCAAAAAACCAAGGACTAAATTAAAAATAAAAAGAAGTAAAAGAATCAAATGCAGATAAAATTGAAACAAAAATTGAGGGAAAGAGAAAAAAAAAAACAATCAAAGCCAAATCAAAACTCTTTTTTCTATACATGTCACCTTTATATGAAAAAGATAGTAAAATAAATCTAAAAACAACTCGAAAATGATATTTTTTATTATCAAAATCAGTTGCACATGCTTTCCAAAAATGATGAAGCAACTGACATGCAAACATATATCCAACACGCATCAATAATTTTTTTAAAATCTCTTTAATTTATTAAAAGACAAAATTAATTTCCACTTTACTACTTTACCTTATTAAAAAAAAAATTAATAGCAAAATAATAAAAATGCCTTGGAATCTAGGACATGAAAAAATTTAACTACGGAAATAAGAAAGTATTTTAACAGTATAAATAAAAAGAATAAGACCAAAACACCCCTCTTAATCAATCAAAGTATTTTTGTATACAAGGACAAATCAATTATTTTATTGCATATTTTATAATTAAAAATATAAATCTACTTTTCAATAACACCCAACAATATTAATCTTAAAAATATTTATAATAATTTATTATGTAATTTAAAAGACAAATACTCACCCTAACCTCGATCAATTGAAAAATATCAAAATACCTCATTCCCTCAAGGGCCTCAACCATTAACTGACAGCTTTTTTTTTGTTTTTTCAAGGCAAGGAGGAAAATTCACTATTCCCTACTTTCCACCGTAAAATATGCCTGAAAAATCAGCGAATTCACCTTCTTCAGTTTTTTTAATGCAATATCATGATTATGATATCAAATTTCATCTAACAAAAGAAATTCTTTGAAGTTATTGAACCACTTACCCAAGTTGAGTTGGTCATTGAACCAACCTGGTAATAGATCCAGATGAACTTAAACAATCCAGCCAAGTCTAGAGTGACTTGGACCAAACCAAACTCAGGTTATTTCAGTTTTTTTATATATATATATATATATATATATATATATATATATATATATATAAAACGACGTTTCAAGATTGGATCACGACCAGGGTCTGATAAAAGGCCTGTTGAATTTTGAAAGTGGAAACCATCAACTGACACTGACGTTTGTCAAGGTTATTAATTATTACAATATTACAACATTCCAAATTCGGCCCTATAACACTACTTAACAGAAAAAATGCGAAGAAAGAATTTTCACGTACAATTATAAGGTTCCGTCAAAGTTCAGGCAGGAGCGCTAACTCCGACTAACATCCGAAAGTTGTTTTATCCCACACTTCCTCTAGCCGGCGACATCTTTGGGCTGTTTCGCGATAACCATGGTGTATATTTACATGTTCACAGGAGGACTTCCCTGAGATTGCAGTAAGTGAAAAAATTAGCACTCTTTTGCAAACGTAAGGAAATCAATATCAACTCCCACCAAAAGGGCAACGGAAAATTAATGTCCACATCCTCAAATACCAAAACAGAGTTTAACCCTACCAATTGGCACGCTAGTTGCAACACAGGAGGAAAGATGGTAGAAACAAAGAAGCTTCTAGTATCTACCTAAAGACGAATCCAATACCACTATCCAAATTACGAAAACAAACTCATCTTTCATTGAGGAACAAATAGCAAAAACATTGATTTTACCTTGAACAAAAGATCATAAGCGATATATTCCCAGGGCAATGATATGGACATTAAGCAGCATTTGAGGGGTAACATCTCGTCATCTGAAGATACGGAGGAAGAAGCAGCTGCAAAGGCATGCTTTGCTGCCAAAGATGCAACAGATGCTGCTTTTAGAAAAACTGAGCCAATCCCGAACCCTTTCTTTGAAGTAACAGGTGAAAAAGGGCCAACATCCAGCTGGCTTTGATCTGATAACATGAAAACTCAATTCAGTAGAATGGAAATCATTGTGCATACTATTCACATATCTAATCAACTAATAAAGAACAGTGGCACTTTTGCAAAACAATTAGGAGTCTTAAACCCAAACCCACAAAAAGTGGGGGAGGTGGGAAACGAATAGACCCCTGCCCCTCAAAAGCCAAAAAAAATACACTGAAAGAGATCAAGAAATTAGGAAGAAAAGGATTCCGCTTTTACCTGCAACACCAGAAACAGCTACTTCAACTTCCCCACGTCCTCCTGGACCTTTCATGTAAAGTCTGTCTGTTTTTCCAGGGGATTGACCAAGAAGACTCCCAAATCGAGACTTGCCAGCTATTGAACAGGGGGATAGAGAGATAAGAGAGCTAAATGAGTAAAGAAAATTGTTGGCATTTCAGTTTCTGATATCTCTGCAAGCTGCATCGAAGTTCAGAAACTGGTAACAATAAAATTCTTTTTGCAAATAAAAAAAAACAAACAAAAAAAAACTCATTTTTACCACAGGACAGAGATCATAGTTGCAATAGTTTGATAATAACCAGAAACCAGAACAATTGAGTAACAAAGTCAACTCCGTTAAGTTGCCAAGTCAACTTCGTTAAGTTGCCAAGTCAGAACTTCAGAATGAGAGAAACCACAAGTGTATCAAGAACATGTGAGAACACTTACTCCCAAAGAATTTAACCCCGGGCACCCAAACAAACAATTGTACTAGGAAACAGCTGAAAGCTAAAGACATTACCAACAAAATAGAAAAACGTGTGTAAGGCATCAAGAGCTGGATAGAAAAGATAGTTTGCTAACATCACAGTGCCTATTTGAAATATTTGGGATGAATGCACCCTCTTTGTTGATTCTGATAAACCATTAGTACAAGTGTTCATCTGCTGTGGAAGCAGCAAAATTAATTTAGTTAGAAGCAGATAAAGAATGAATTACGGTTAAGTGTTTAGAATTTATGCCCATAGTCCCCATAAGAAAATTGTTATTCAGTCTAGGAAAATTAAAACAAGGTTTGAATATTGCAAATCAGAAAATCTTCAATGGCTATAATGATTATTCAGCATGCTTGCCTCCATATGAGACTAAAGGATATTTTTGGCTCAAAATAATAAAAGCACAGATAAACTACAAGTTACATATGTCAGGCTAAAGACAACAAAAGCAAATTCAATGTCAAAGTAAGTCATGACTTCATGTGCTTCACACAAAAGCTTTCCTGCAGAAATAACAAGTGAAACTAATAATCCAGATAGAGAAGACCCAACTTCATATCACTCTAACTGAAAGTCACCTAAGATTTACTTCTGATTAAACAACAGAAAGAAAGCAGAACCATTTTTGAGTAATTTATTGAAGATATACCATCATATGCTTCTCGAACCATTTGATAGCTTACAAATCCAGAGAAAAGTGTGAGCTGAAATCATAATAATTGCTCCAATTAGACAAGGAACTGAATGAATTGTAGATAGAAATAAGAATAGTTACTTTTCATGTTCATCTCTATCTCAGCATATAAAACTAAGTAGAGACAACACAGGAGGGTGAAAAAAGAAATCATAATACCCTACAATAAATCAGCAACGCATTTGTGCATTTAGAGATATTGCAATTTGGAAAACGTATGCTCGCGGTCAACTAAACTGGCAAGTTTAACATGGATTTTCCATAGCCACCCATGGCATCTACAGCAGTTCATTCCTAGCTGTTGGAATCTAAGGTTCTGTAAAAGTTTTCTAATAAAATTCCAAAGCTCTCCATGTAAGGAGAGTATGATATATGACACCAGAAACCACTTTGATCTAAGGCAAGCTTGTCCAAGAGATGTATCAAAGTGTCAGAGAATTTCAAGCAACTTAAAGCCTCTTCAAATCAGAATAGCTCAGCAAGTGCGAGTTCATGGTAGATCAAAGAGCTCAAACAAGCAAGTTTCATGTGTTGGGTGGAACAAGCACAAACCTTAGAATTCTTTTCCTTCCCAGAACTAGTATCACTTTTCTGACAAAAATTACTGCTAGAACTGCCATCTTGCAACTCTTTGTCACTAGGAAATGCTGCCCCATCATGTGCATTGAGAAGTACACAATAGCAGTGGTCTCTTTCTGTCAACACCTGATGATAGCAAAATTATAAGAAAAATAACAACGAATTGAAAAAGTTTAAGGATGTAAAAGATTGTGAATGTGTCCTAGATATGAAGCATTTTATATCATTTCTTTTCCTCAATGCATCGTGCTCAATAATTTATGCTCTTCATATGGAAAATTCATTCTTAGTAAGGGTATAACTCGATCTAATTTAAGGGATACAGATCAAATTTTATAATTTAAGTGATACAGATCAAATTTTATTCCACTCCCCTTTGTTTAAAAATTTCCATCTGACATCCATGCATATTGACATACACAGCACACCTTGTCATGAGAAATGCATCAATAAAATAAAAATAAGTAAATTGTTGACCTTGCAAAATAAAGCATTAAAAAGTACAACAGTCATAAGATAAGCACAGTACCACTGCATCAAAAGTGGAGTCAAAATCATCAACTGCAAAACAGATATCTGGATATGCAGGCGTTGTCTCTACTTCCTATATATGCATCAGAGATAATGTCAGGTGAGAATTGAAGACAAAGCATGAATTAAGAGGATGACTTGTTAACAGCAAATGAGCATACCTTTTTTGAGTCCAAATGAAAATATACACGACTTGGAGATGCATAAACAGTCTTTACAACCTGCAGAGAGAAAGTTAAATTCTCCCTATGGATAAGAAGCTCACAAACTAACAAAAAGAAACAACCATGCGATATAAAAACTGGAAGTACCTTATATATAGGAGACAACTCTGTATCTTGCCCAGCTTGATGATTCCGAAGGACTTGTTGACTGAAAACAAAAACAAAAAACATGAACTCACAATCACAAAGTTCTTTCATGGCTAAAAAAAATAAACCTTTCAAGTTTAGGATTAATACAATATCCTATTTTTATCAGTCATGGGCCTTTTTAAGAAGGTGAAAAACCATGAATTTCAAAAAATTTCTTCAGTTCCAGAGCAATTTTCAGCAGTATGGCAAGTAGTATACGTAAGATATTAAGGTAAAGATATGACATGAGAAACAAAATACCTGCAAATTGCCACAGTTACTGTGTATGATGTATGTGCAATCAAATTCAAGTAAAACGAGCGCCTCCAATCCACCTCCGCTGAACTTTCACCAACTAAATTATCCAACTAGTAGACAAAACTGAAGATAATGAGCACCTTAGCAAAATCAATTCCATATACAAAAAGGCCACATCTAACTACCATAGGCGTAATCAAAATTAAAAAATAAAAGACCAAACAACAGCCTAGCCCAAGTTTCTTCAACTATAACCACATTCAGAGTTTTATATTCACAATAGCATAGACTCCCACATTATCTTTCCATCATGCTGTGGGAAGAAAGCCACAAGCATGCCGGCTTTCCCTCAAGCAAATATTTTCACAAAATCAATCCAAAGCACAAATTTACGCCGCTCTTTACCTTAGGTGCCCACCTGCGTACAAAGTAAGGAGCAGCACTCTCTACACTATCATTGAAACCATATCCTTGCGTGCTCTACGAAAACATAATTAAACAAAATTAGTACGAAATCGAAAATCAACATTAAAGCGAAACTAGATAATTGCCACTACAAATAAACAATGCTTCACCCTTTTTCTAACGAAAAAGACGAGATCATCATCCTGCTTTCTCCTTGATTCTTTACCACGAATAAAATACAAATCCAACACATCATGCCAAAACCGCGAGTCCATTTCAACATCTGCTGCATCTTCCTCTTCCACTGTAGTTTTCCCTAACAAGTTAGAGTGTTTCTTCACCATAGACAACAACTCAAACCTATCAATCAAACAACAATTTCCATAATCAAATATCACACACGGATTAAACCTAAAATTTTAAGCTGATTAAGTAACAGAATCTGCAGTACCTGGAAGGAGTCTCTCCGCCATCCCCTAGCATTTCTGTTTCTCAAATTTGAAAGGAATTCGTAAACAGCAAAACACTTCGCGTCGTGGTTAATGATATCGATTGACTTTTAGCAGCGACCTGGCTAGGTTTTTAGAATTTCCTCACCAGCAAACATTTTAACTGAAAAAACTGGCGCCGGTGCGCGAGTCTATGATCCGAGTCTCTTTTATTGAGGTCTTCGAGACTGAAAGGAGAGAGAACGATCTTTAGAGGGATTATTTGGTGTGTCTCGGTAGATGAGAATCTTTGTGAGTTTGCTTCTGATACACAACAGGTGTCAATATAAGGGTGTTTTCTGCAGCTTAAAACCATAGTTTTGAAACCCGACCCGGTCATTGACCCGGTTGACCCTTCAGGTCACGGTTCAGCTGGGTTGACCCGAGTTAACCCGGGTCAACTCCAAAAAACCTAGATCAGTTTTGCTTTTTAGCCAGTGTAGATTTTCTTCTTGAGACAATCTCAGCTGCCCAGCTCTTTCCTATCTCAGTTTGAAATTTCCTTACAGATAGAAGAGATGCATGAAAATCATTAACAAAATTTTATCACAGTAAAACTAAATAATCAAAAAGCTCCAGTTGCACACAGTTTTCGGATGAAGTAGCAGATTCTACCTGCTGTCGAAAGGAAAAACTCATCCAACACCTTACTATGTTCTGCAAAAACATATTAATTTTGAATGAGAAAAGCCATGGAACCTACCCATTTCATATTCCAAAGCTTGCAAAATCATCCAAAACACACGGGATCTTTAATTATTAACAAATTATTGAACATAGAAAGGGATATACATATATAAATGTGAATCAGGTGCTATAAGAAAACCATCTATGTGATTAGAGAATTTTACTTATCATTAACAGCTAGGGAGAAGATTTAAGGAAACAACTAGCTTTGATTTGAACAATAAATAACAACAAACCTCGTTACAGTGTCATCCCCATTTCTTAAAGGTTAAGAAAACCTCATATGCTCATCTGCTCTTCTGCGCGACAGATTCTTGAAATTAACTAGATTTTCTTCTCTCTGCTCTTGTCGTTTTGGCCTTTTAATTGTAAAGGCCAAAACAACGTCGTTTCAGGCAGGAGAATATAAAAAAAAATTAAACTCGGGTCTCAGCCGGGTTTGGCCGGATCGGCCAGGTCCCAGGTCGACCCGCCGGACTGGGCCGGGTTTTAAAACTATGCTTAAGACTGCCGACATCGTGTGTTTTTGGCCTGCCATCAAAATGAACGGTGAATGATTGTTGATTGGTTGTGCGGCGTTGTGATCACGATAATAATAATAGTAATGAGTGAGGCCTGGCCTGGTGCTTGTGGCTGGCCCAACTTGAGCTGGCGTTTTCAGTTAGCCGTATTTCGTGAAGGGCAGTGCATGAGCGACACGTGCTCTTCTAAGACACGTGGTTTTAAATTTGGTTTTGGATATGATAGTGTAAATGGGACGTTTTGTCCCTATACTTTTGAATTTTAATGAGTTATACCCCTCTATTATTTTAGCAGTGAGAACTGTCAAGGTCCTTACCGTTCTTCAAAATTACATCTGCAATTGTAAAAATTGATAAGAAATGAAGAAACCTAAGTTTTAAAGATTGCATCAAATTAAAATATAGATAAAAGGAAAATAAATGAAAAAAATCAAACAATTGGATTCTTAAAAAAATTATTTTTTTATTATATTTATGTAAGTATTTAATTTAATAATTATAGTTTAAACATTGTGAAATTTATTAGTATACTTGCAAAAAAAATCAAAGTGGGTTCTTGAAAAATATTATTTTTCTTTCTTATTGTTTTTATCTTTTTTATACTATAGATATTTAATAAATAAAATTCAAACATTATAAAATTTATATTATTTTTTAATACATACTTTAGATGAAAGCATTTTAGATTTAAATTTGCACAAACTTAAATTTTTTTGTGATGTTAATTTTATCAATTAAAATCAAGACGGTGAAATTCAAACTTATATTTATTTTATTATCAAATTTTTGATATAATATCAAATAATCATCTTAATATAAAAGCTTAAATTCTTAAATAAAATCTTAAATTTATATTATTCACCAGTAACTACCCACCATATTTTTTTAAAACATTCATAAAATTACCATACCACGTTTTTAGACCAAACAACGATCATACATTCATTCTGGTAGATCTAAGCATCCCTTGTGACTTGCCAGTCTAATAGCTCGTCTCATGTTTTTCTTTACTTGAAAAATGAATTTGAGGCTTCTAAGAATGCAACGATTGAAACATTTAAACTTTAGCCATCGTCCGTTTGCTAGAAAGAAAAATTGAAAGTTGAAATCACTTATCCATGTCGAGATTTTCAATGAAGGTGTATTGGATAATATGGTTTATATAAAAATATATATTGATATTTTTATGTGTTTTTTTATTTTATATATATATATATATATATATATATATATATATATAAAAGCAAGTCTCCTTGACTGATTATACATGACTACTCTCATGAAAAGCTTATAAAACACGAAGGAGGTAAGAGGAATACAAGAAAATTATGGTCAGGCAACTGGTCCATGATCCTACCCTTCTCTCTGGCCCCTTCTATTGGATCGGGCCATTAAGGGTTTCTTCCCTCTCGCTATATATTTTTTTAAGTGAGCTTGGCCAGCAAAGATCATCGACCAGGCAGAAAGTTTAAAAGACGAAGATCTCCTCCATTTTCAGGAAATACAATCCATTGGGTAGCGTCGATGGAGCCAATATCATATGGACAAACACCCCAAATATTTTTTGTCCTCGTTACTCCTTGAAAAATCATTACTGGTCAGATTTGGTTCATCTTTTTTTTTTTTTTTTTTGCTAAATAGAGGATTTGGTTGTTCCATGGTTCTTGATTTTGTTGTTCTATGAACAAACCGTGAAGGAGAGTAGAATTTGAGAGGCGCAAGGGACCCCGCTAGCAAATTAGCATGTTGAATAAAGTTCTTAGATTTAGCATAACAGCATTGATACCATAGACGGTGAAAATCTTTGTACTCTTGCAGGTTCCATGCTTCCACAAGTGAAAAGAAAAAATGACATGAAATCTAATTTCAGAACCATAGAAGTAGTTGAAGTTGATAAAGAAAGACATACACACCAATCTATAAAAAAAACAATATAAAAATGAATATACTATTGGGATTTTACAGCAAGATGAAAACAATAAAAGTTGCTGTTGCAACCGGGAAAAAAGAATTCAAGCTAGATATTAAAATTATAATTATTAAACTTTGTTGAGGCCTAATCCAATTCAAAAGATAATCCAAGTTCATTCTAAAATATTAAATAACACTTCATTTTGAATAAAATTTTAAAAAAAATTGAAATGACATTATTTTTTATAAAAAAAATAAAAAAAAAGTTGAAATTAACCTTTCAAGGTCTTACTTGGGTTTTATCAAGTTACCAAAGATTTGATGAATTAATTTTTAAAAATGAGATTAAAATTTAATTTTAAAATTTATATAATTAATTAAAGTGCATGTAAATTAATTCGAATATACATATTAATCTATAAAAAAACAACAAGAAAATCAATATGCTAGTGGAATTCTACAGCGAGATGAAAACAATAAAAATTACAGTTACAACCGAGGAAAAAGAATTCAAGCTAGATATTAAAATTAAAGCTATTAAACTTAGTTGAGGGCTTGATCCAATTCAAAAAGTGTACTAAATTAATATATGGGTTTACCGATTAATCCAATTCCATTCTAAAATAGTAAATAATGACTTTATTTTGAATAAAATTTTAAAAAAATTGAAATAAAATTATTTTTTATAAAGAAAATAAAAAAAAACATTGAAATTAACCTTTCAAGGTCTCACGTGGGTTTTATCAAGTTACCAAAGATTTGATGAATTAATTTTTAAAATAATTAAAAAAAAATTGAGCTATGCTAAGCTCCAAATTAGTAAGTCACCAACTCCAACTACTCCACCATTAATGGTTTAATAACGACGATTAAAAGATGAGAAGTTATATTTGTGGGGTTAAAAACTTGAGTCTCACTTGACCTATCACCTCAAAAAAGGTGGTGATGATGTGATATTATTTACAGGATTAATTACGAAATCACATTTAATAAAACGAGAAAAAATAGGAGCACAACCAGTCATTTTAAAGCTAGATATCATTGGATTCCTAGACATGGAGTGCCAAGATACAGTAAAAAGAAAGCAGCCAACAACAAAAAAAACATTATGATGAAGAAAGACATCATCATTCAAAATTACGGGGAAAAAACATTTTTGAACATTTAAAGCACTTTTAGGCGTTAGTGCCGTGTTTACCTTTTATTTTATTCAATATTGTAAGGCGAAATATCATGGCTCCCAAAAGAAGGATATGCAAAGATGAGATAATGAAAAGAAAACGAATTTATTCAAGTTGGTGACTCGTCTAAAATTACATTTCAAATAACATTTCATTTAAATTTGAATTTTTATTTATTTTATTTTTATATTTTCAAATCATTTTTATTTGTTAACATCAAAAATATTTTTTTTTAAAAAAATATTATTTTAATATATTTTCAAATAAAAAATATTTTAAACAGTAATTACTACAACACTCTTGATCACCTAATCAAGTGCTTAAACATAACAAATCAATGCATTAATTACCTACTTAACTTAATCGATTTTCTAAAACACTCTTATTTGATTGGTGATTTCAGTTTAATTTGTTAAATATATTTGATATTATGGTAATAATTATTTTTTAAAGTGATTTTACTTCGAAGTGCATCAAAATAATTTTATTTATTTTTTAAAATTCATGTACGACATCATCATATCAAAACAATTCAAAAATAAAAAAAATTAATTTTAAACAAAAAAATTATTTAAAATTTTTTGAGAACGTCATTTTTGCTGCAAAAATAAACATGTACTAAAGGCCCTTTGTCTTAAATCATGTTGAAAAGTTTATAAGGGAATTAATTATGTGTTTCATATTGTAGGAATGTTTTTCAAAAGTTTTTTTTCAATTGAAATATATTGAAATGATATATATACACAACTTCAAAACTATATATAAAAAAAACATATAAAAAACATTAATTTATTTTTTTAATTGAAAATTATTATAAAAAAAAACCTATCACAATACCAAATACACATTAAATGATAGAATCAAAATCTAGTCCATCAAAATTCGGTAGAATTTCGTGTTATCATCTTCATAATAAGAACCAAACTTGATTTCCTCCATAGGGTACAAAATTGAAAGCAAACACTCTGATGGCTAGTAATTAAGCACTTAAGTGATGGATCAGGCGACTTCCTAAATTATTGAATAGCGGTGTAGTATCATATTTTAGTAAGCATTTTCTTCCTTACAAGAAAGGGTTTTCTTTTAGATTTTATGAGTAGAAATTTATATACGAAACAATCGATAATTAATTTTCCAAAACTTGTAATGATAATAAAACACCGACAATTTTAATTAGTCAAGACTATGAACGTGTATATAATTTGAATTCTCTTATTGAATTGTTTCCATATATATTATAATTGATCAAAGTATCACAACTCATAAGAGATCAGACCATCAAACACAACTGTCCTTAACTTTACCATTTCCCAACCTTTCCAAGAACAAAAAGAAGAAGCAAACCAACCTCACACATCCTAAAACCCCATGACTTACCAAAATGAACGTTCTTTGCAAGTTTGCTCAAGCAAACCCATGCAGAAATTCAGTCCTCATCAAATGCCCTAGCACTCCTCTTGCCTTTCCCTGTCCTTCTCCGGCTAACAGCGCCACCTTCAAGGTGCCTCATGTTTCCATCATTGAGAATCAAGGGTGCATCGTTAGCTTCATCACCATCATCTTCAGTGGCAATACGGATGCAGGAACATCTCTCCAGGGATGCAAAAAACGCACTTGCCACACCATTGATGAACCACATAGCTACCCCATCAAGCTTTCCACACCCCGGTGACGAGCCATGACTGGATGTGGTACGGACCCTTGGCTCAACAGAATTTGAACGCAGACTGAAGAAGCTAGAGCAATTCGTGGAGGTAGTTGCAGCCATGAATTGAAAGATCTAGTAGCCTCAGGGAGAGAGGGGAGATAAATTAAGAAGTCTCAGGCTTTACCTTAAGGACTCCAGGGGCATGGTATTAATGTTGTTAATTATTACAAGGCAATTTCCGAAAATTGCCCCTGTTGATTTGTGAAATTACGAAGTATGTCCTCGTAAATAATAGTATGAGAGTCTTCATCATGATTCTCATTCATGTCCTCTAGTGGTAATTAGATGGACCACAGAGACATTGTTTGCAGACAAGTTTGTTAGATATTTAATTTAAAGGATGTATTTTAACATGTTAAGTTCTAGATTTGTTTTTAAAAATTTACTAGTTTGAGTCTTGTAAATATCAGGGTCCCTGGAGGTTTATATAATCGTTAACTTCAAGGCCCGTGAAATTAGTTGAGGTGGACGCAAGTTGTCCAGACATCAACGTTAATTAAAAAAAATATTTATTATTTTAGAAATGGTTTTTTTTTCACTTGTGAAGTCTCAAAATATTAATATAAGAAAAATAGGGATTTTATTAAATTATTAAATTCAAATAAAATAAAAAACCAGTATACTTAAAATCCAATATTCATCCTCATTTGCTAGCATGGACATTGTAACTATCCTTTAAATTGATGCCTATTAGCATAGTTATTCAACCCACTCCCATACAACATATTAATTTATAAAGTTCATGATTTCAAAGCTAATTAGAAACAAATTTTAATTTTATTCGTAAAAGATATTAACTTTACCGAACTCTATTGACAGAGCAATGGACTCCAAGTGCAAGATTAAAAAAAAAAAGAAGAACAAATTAACTTGGGGTAGATGAACTTTGATGACCAGCTTCCAAATGTCAATACCTAGCCACCTAAGAATGTAACAAACCTAGCAAGTTAAAGCTAGAAACAATATTTGCTGTCCCAGCATACCTGCATTGAAAGGCACAGCACAGAAGGGACCAGCCTCTGCCTGTGGCCTTGTCCTTTATGTTGTTTAAAGGGGTTATTTAGAAGGGTTGCAGTAATTACTTTTGAAAATAGTTGATTGAAAATATATAAAAATAATAATATTTTTTTAATTTTTAAAAATTATTTTTAATATTAGTATACAAAAAAAATTTTAAAGTATAAAAAAATTTAAATAAAAACATAATTAAATTTTCATGAAATTATATTTGCAGCATAATTTCAAAGTATTTCTATTTTTCTAATATGACTCTCAAAATTCATTCCATGTGAATAAAATATATATATAAAAAAGACCATACTTTTTCTTTATAGCATAAATTTGAATAATAAAGCAGTATAGTATAATAAAAAAAATTATTTTTCTCTATTATAATAGAATTAATATTTCAAAAGTGTTAAAAAAATAATCTCAATTAAAATAAAAATAAAATAAAAATCCCATCATTATTTTTAGATGGTTATATTTTACCTATGGTAAAAGAGATTCCCAAATATAACGAGAGATAGTGTTTTTTTTCGTATTTTACAATTTACAATTTTTTATTGTTTTTTTAGCTCTACACATGTTCAAAACACTCGAATTTCTAGTCTGGATATTTTTAAGCAGAAAGTGAATTCCAATTTGATTTAGCTTGTTTTAAATTTCTGGTAGAATAATTACTTAAGTGAAATACAATCCGAAAAACTCTAAGACATTTTTAAAAAATTGAAATAACATTGATTTAAATATAATAATTGATGTGATAATTTAATAATTAAAATTCTAAATCAAATCAAATCAAATCAAACTCGAACAACTAACCAAGAGCAGCCGATATCAACCCGACCTTGCATGTGTAGTACATTTACATATGTTTTACACGTAGGAAATTATGGAAGCGGTCAAGGATAAGACTGAGACTATAATATTGAAATTAAGAACAAAAAAAAGATAATAATGATGGCACCCAATGAGAGGAGGTGCATCTCATCATAGGCTGTGACCCCATCCATGACATGTCTAACAAACCTACTATTCTAGATAGAAAAGCAGATAGCTTTTATTTGCTAGCAAAATGTTTTGCCTCGTCAAATCAGTGCGCATGAGATTATGAGAATGTACGCGTGCATAAAAAAAAGAGAAGAGAGGAGCTTTTTATTGATTACTTTACAGTTTGAGAAAAAGTTTGATTGGAGGGCAGGGGAGTACGAGAGGGTGAAAATTAAGGTTCGTGGCATCTTAATTTTACATGAGAAGAAACTTTTTAATAAAGGTGAAGGGAAATGGAGGTTAATTTTTACCCTTCTTTCTCCTCTAAAGTTTCCCCTCTAAATTGGGGTAATAGTTTTATAATTGCTTTTTTATTTTACATTAACTTTCTATTTTCTTTATGGTCGTAAAACTTGATCTAGAAAATAATTTGAGATAAAATTCGGGTTATGAATTGAAAAAATTAATACAAATTAATTTGGTTTGATCTTTCATTTTTATTTTTAAAAAATCAAAATAACATTATTTTAACAAAAAAAATTTATAAAAAACCCAACAAGTTGAAGCCCGATTTTTACTTAGGTTAATGAGTCAATTTAACATATAGTATCAAAACTTTGATAACTAGATAATTATAAATTTAAACCTTATCATTTCATTTTAATTAATAAAATCAAGCATAAGATACTATATATATATATATATATATATATATATATACACATCAAAATTTTAAGTGTAAATGATTTTTATTTAAAGATATAGGTTAAAAAGTAATATTAAATTATTGTTGAAGTTTCGTTTAGAAATTTAAAATTTTAGGTTTTGATGAGTTTTTTTTAACATATTTTAACTTTATTTAATAAAAATTACTCAACTTTATTCTTTTTAAAAATAAATGGTTTCAATCTTATTTGTCGCTTCATCCCCTTACAATGGACATTAATGATATTTAACATTTATTATCTTTCATTCACTTTTTTTATTCAAACAAAGAGAAATTTCCCCCTCCCTTCCCATCACATTTTTTTCCAAGGATAAACAGTAATATTTGAGATTACGTATCTATTTATCCTTGTATATTTGAAGTGTTGATTTATATATTTTTTAAGAATTTTTCTTTCTTATATTCTTTTGTCAATTTGTATGCAAAAAACCACTTAGACAACCCCCCCCCCCCAAAAAAAAAAAATTTTTTATTTATTTTTCAAGACATGAAATTATTTTCAAAAACTTAACAAAATTTGAAGAACTCAGCAAATGGAAAAAAAGAAGTGAGGTAAAATAAATGAAAAAACATTGAAAAACAAAAACTTGGAGCATCCTGAAAATTTGAACATAACCCATAGCAAATATACAAAAAAAAATTGGAAACTAAATTTTTATTTTAAAAAATAACAATTTGTGCACTACCAAGTTTACTAAGGTAATTAGTATGCCTTTCTACGATGCTAGTGAAAGAATCACTTTGTTTATGCAGATTGTTTTGGTTGCGAACTCCCTCCCAGCACTAGATGATGCCCCCCTGCTATGGAGCTTCCTGGCATTGCTGCTGAGGCTGACCCTGTGATAGTATTTCTTCTGACATTCTAAAATGTTGAGAGAATGGCATTCAAGACGCCAACTCTAACATCTATTGGTTTATTTACAATCTCAAGACATAAAAAAACAAAGATAATGGAACAGAGCAGATATGTTTGAAATGATAAAAATTTACTACAAAACTATCCAAAGATTTGGTCTTTCCTGTAATAATAGCTTACGAGTATTTCTTTTGACATCATCTAGTATGTGTACAAATCTCATTTATGCAGCTCGCGATGGTGAAGAAAAAGAGGCTGGCTGAAAAACCGATCAAAGGAAATATACACGACTGTGTCTGCAGATATGAAGCAGCCAGTTGAAATCTTCTCAAGTTCTTATCAGTCAGGAGTAAATAAAGAAAGAGAGGGTGCAAAAATCCAAGTGTTCATGTTATTTGGTGGATGATCATCCGGTGTTGATGTTGCAGTGGAGCACGTTGGCCTTGAGCTACTCTGGCTCCACTCTTTTCTTGATGCTGAAAGAACAATTTTACAGTGTTCGAAACAACATGCACACCTAATCTCGGCCCAGCGATGGCAAAAAGAAACCCATCAAATCTCAGTGAACATGAATGACTTAGATCCAATATTGTTCATGAATTAAATGATTAACATGAATGACTTAGATACAAAATAAAATATTGAATTATGACAAACAATATTTTTCTTCTGGGTTATTCCCCATAATTGTACCTCATTATGCCAAAAAATAGAGAAATAATACAAATTTAAGATTAAATTAAATGATTATTAGGTGAATCTGTAAAAAAAATCAAGTCCAAGAATAAATTAAATTTTTAATAGACCAATTTTATTTAATTACGAGTCAAATTACTTTTAATTATGTTTAAGACTTAATTTGGGTCCAATTAAAGGATTTAATTAGGTGCAAAGACTTAATTATACTATAAATAGGTCAAATTAATTTTACTAGGGACTTAATTAGTAAAACATTAAGTTTGAGAGCCCAATTTGAGTTCAATTGAGAAGATTAAAATTTAAAGAGATCAAATTTAATTTTTATCAAGTTAATTGATTAAAATCAGGGGCATAATTATAAGTTTAGGATTAATTAGTGTTTAAATTGAAGAAATCACAGTCAAAGACTGATTTGCAAAAGGCACCAAACTATAGGGGTTTCATTGACAAAAATAGGGGTGGGATTGAAGGAAATTAAAAGTTTAATGATCAATTAAGGGCTAAATTGCATAAATCCAAGAACAAGGATCAAATGACAAAAGGATTTGAAATCCAGGTTAAAATTGAAGTTTTTCAGGGGCTAAATTGCATTAAAATAGAAGTTTATGGTCAATTAGAGGTACAATGAAAATAAATCAAAAGGTGGAGGACTAAAAAAATAGACGACACGTTGTCTAGTTCACTGTTAATTGGCCTTTTCTTTTTCTTTGAAATGACAATTCAGGAGGCTATTTTGAAGATACATTTAATGCTTCATTTCTCCACCAAATTTGGCCAAACATGCATGTAAACGATCACCAGACATTTCTATATAGTCTCATGTGGTTCGTTCAGGTTGATTGACACTATGATGGCCGCGAAGCCGGCTTAAAGTGACCAACTCAGGCAGCCTTCAATTGATATATTTGACAATTCATGATGTCTACTTTGAGTCAACAATTGAGATTCTTATCAGTTGAAACAATGACCAAAATTTAGCACCCTAAAAGAAAACAAGTCCCTCTTCTACCTCTTATAAATTTATCTGAATTTCATAGCCAGATGAGGGGGAAATGGGAAGTCAAAGTTAAAAAAAAAACCATCTCTACCCAGTTTTTTTCTCCCATTTTTATTAAATTTCCCCTCCTCTTGGTCATCACTTTGGCTAGCTCCACCACCACGCCTCAACCACTATTGTCGCCAAAAACAACTCGAAATTATTCCTTGCAACACAAAGAACACCTCCAACCTCTCTTCACCTCAAAATAAGTAAGACTACTCTTCCTTCTGCTCCATTGAAACGTGCCCCATACCGACCACCCTTAACAATCAACCTTTTCAGGCCATGGTAGCAGCTTGGAACCAACATTTGGGATCTTTTAGTGTCAAATCAATGGCCAATAATTGGCACCAATAAAGATAACATGTTCCCCTTCCATCCCTTATAAATAGAAGTGGATTCTATTCCTCGAAGAGGAAGAAATCAAAATACAAAGTTGGAAAGAAACCATCTTTTTTCCAGTTTTTTCTTCCCCTCTATCAACCTCAATTTTCTCCTCCTTTTCTCCCACCTCCAGCGATGCCACCACCTCCGTCACCGTGCAAGATCTTCCCTGCAATACTAGGAACAATCCCACCTTTCTTCACCTTTAGCCAAGCAGGGTTGCTCTTTATTTTGCCACGTTGAATCCTGCCTCAACCATTTGTGCAAACGACACTTTCTTTCTAAATTTTATGGGTTGGACTTATTTCCATCCCAACCCAAAATATTTGGGCCAGATCTGGCCCGACTTTAAAAAAAAAATAAAAAAACATCCAAAGGGATTTCAAAATATTTTTAACTTTCTCGCGTGTTTTTCTACAGATTTTGATTAATATTGAGACATATTTTTACACTGTAAGATATAAATCTAGTATTAAAATACTCAGTTTTCTCTGAAATATTTCTAAAAAATTTCAAAAAATATTGGGTTGTTAATAATTATTTTATTTACATAAATAATTCTTCATTTATTTAATTAAATATGTGCATAAGTTTTTTTATTTATATTTTAAAAAAATTATATATAAAAAAATACATTGAAAAGATTTGTATATTTTTTTTTGGTAAAAAAATCTCTTGCTTGCGGAGTGAAATAACTATTGCAAATTCTACATCCCTAGCTATAAATTAAAACAACAATGTTCCTTTCTATCCAATACCCGATCTTGGGAGGAATGAACAATTCAAGTTATAATAATCAAGCAATTATTCAATCAATTGTTTACAAATATATCTTATTGAAAAACTTCAAAATAAACACCCATAGATTATAGTACGAGATTTTGATAAATGAAAATCTTTGTCTTCCCAGCAGCATTACTAGTACATGCCGACATTCATAACTCAAATAACACTCGTCTATGATATTGTTGCTTCCATCCCAGTACTTATCCATCATTACTCAATCAGCCATTAAAATTAATTAAGGAACCGATCACCATAAGTTGAGTCAGGCTGCTCACTGTTGTTCTCCTGTTTGTAACAAAGAAATTGTTACAACCCATTATAAAAAAAAAAAAAAAAAAGAATTAAGAGATTGTTTGACATCATTTAAGTTTTTGACTTTTGCTTTAGTTTTCAGATTTTTGAAATCATAAATAAAAATTTGTTATTCTTATTTTTGTTGAGAAAAGCAAAACCAACAATTGTTGCTACAATTTTTGAAAATCACCTCGTTTAAAAAAATTGAGAATTCAATTGTTTGCAGTTATATTTTTTTAAAAGAAAACAAAAACAAAAATTATGCCGCGCAGGTAATCACCAATTATTTCTTCATAAAAAAATAGAAATGGGAGGCAAGTAATTTTAAAGAAAATGGAGACATACATGTTCCCATCCTTGAGCGACAGGTGACCCTTGCCTGGGCGAGCTACCCGACGCCATTGCAGTTCTAGTCGGATAAGTGTTGTTCAAGTGATGAAGATCAACGAACAAACCACCAGGAGTTAAGGAAGGCTGCTCAACATTGTTCCCCTGTGTATAATTAAAAAAAAATTGTTAGCACACATTCGAAACAGAAGAAGAAGAAGAAGAAGAAGATTGTTTGATATCATTAAAGTTTTTATCTTTTGTTTTAATTTTCAGGTTTTTGAAAACATAAATAAAAATTTGTTATTCTTACTTTTTTGTTGAAAAAAAGTAAAACCAACAATTGTTATAGTTTAAAAAAATTGACATTTCAATTGTTTGATTTTCTATATTTTTTAAAAGAAAACAAAAGGAAAAATTATGCCGCGCAGGGAAACAACAATTTTTTCTTCATGAAAAATAGAAATGGGACGCAAATAATTATAAAAAAAATGGAGACATACATGTGCCCACCCCTGAAGGACAGGTGATTGACACAGCCCTGTAGTTCCAGATTGAGCAACTGGTGGATGATGAACTTGTAGTCCTGCCTCTCCAGTGCCAAATGTGTTGCGAGGAGTCATTCCAATCTGTATACGTAGATTAAGATAGTGATTTATATATAAAGAGAAAGGGAAAATGAGCTAGTGTTCTATTAAAAGTGTTTTTACATTATTAGCAGAGGATCAAAATGTGTGCAGCAATGTATTTATGCTATTGACATCGAAAATAAAAAATAACCAAGTTCAAAATATATACTTAGCAATCAACCAATTACAAGTAGTATGGTCCTGATTTGTTTGCTTACAACTTTATTAATTTTTATGCTTTTATATCTAATCTTGAGCAATTTTTTTCATTGTAAATGTTAAAAGCATGATAAATCATTATAAAATGATGATTTTTTTATGCTTATAGGCATGTACAGGATCTTTTAAGGGATTTTTTTATATATTTATTATCTCATTAATAATATATAAAATGATTTTTTGCCTTTTATTAATGTCATTGAAAGCATATGACTTTTCAGCTCTTTTTTTTTATATAGAAATGATAAAGTTTAGAAGGTATAAAATTCTTTGAACTATTTAGATAAAAAGCCAAGACTTCATATATAATATAAATAAAACTTAAAATTTAAAAAATAAAAATTGTCCTTTGAATTGAAGACTCTTTAAAATTATTTTTATTACTTTAAATTATTCAATATATTTCTTAAAAAGATACTAATTTTACTATCAAAGCATCTTTGAATCTCTCAATTGGAATTGTTTCACTGCAGCTATTCAATACCTTCTTAGTAAATTGTGAGTTCTTTGGATTAACAAGAAATTCAAGTCGTTTTCCATGCTAGGTTGATTAACTACTATCCCAATTATCAAATAACTTTATCACTGTGTATGTATGTATGTATGTATCACCATGTATATAGGAAGAGAAACAGCAGCCTTACAAGTATCTGAAGCATGTTGATCATAATATTCTGTTGTTCAACTATTTGCTCCAGTCGCCAACGAGTTTCTCTAGTTTGCTCCACATCGTGTTCCAACTGTTCCAGTTTTCCTCTTAAGTAGGCATGTTTTTTCTCCAACTCAGCATAATCTGCTTTCATCTTTTCCAACTCTCTCTGAGTTTCTTCTATCTCTCGCTGCCCATATATATCATATATAGAAAGAGAGAAGGATAGATTAACTATTTATGGGGTTTAAAAAGAGAGAGAAAAAAACATGGAGGGGAGATAAGCTACTCATTCACTTCTACCTGCTCTCTCTCCTTGCGTTTTTTGTCTCTTTGCCGTCTCTGTTCTTTACTAATATCTTCAGCTGATGGTTGGACAGTTTGATCATTATGATCACCTGTTCATGTGTTTAACATTTTGGAGAACAAAACTCGAAATAACTATACTAGAGCTCAAGTATATAAACTGAGATAGTGACAAAAAAAAAAAAAAAAACCTTGCCAGATATGTTAACCAATAATCGAATGCGTTCACTAGCTTTTCAATATCCTAGCATTGTTGGTTTTCTTCATATATTAATATCTATAAAACAGTCACAAATCCATATAATATGGGTGAATTCACCACCATTTTAATTAATGGGTTCTAGAAGTAGGTACCAGTACTGTCAAGATTTTCACTAGAAAAGAAGCTCTAGCCATCCGTTTGTATTTATCCAATTTATATGCTACATATGACTAATATAATTCCAAAATAGAAAGGACTGTTATAAAACTTGTAGTCACCGGCCCCTAGCTACCTAATCAAGGATTATTTGCTTAATTAAATTGATCTGTACATTCCACAAAAACTATGCAGAAGCTTATTATCTTTTTTTTTTCTTTTGTTTTCTTATTTGTAATAAATTAGGGTTGATAACTCGGGTAACGAGGAGATAAAATGGTTAACTGCACAGCACTAATGATAACTTTGTTTCATGTACATGATCATACTCAACTTAGCAAATCAAGGATAAAAAAAGCATATATCCATAATACATTACTACCATGAATTATTGCTGTTCATTTTTCTCTTTACTTTCAACTATATATATCCCTTTTAAAAAAAAAAAAACCGTTTAAACAAATCTGATCCTTCTAGTTATATTCAACTCTAATTGATTTTAATAGGGTAACTTTCCAAAGTGTTTGAATGACGATTATATTGCCATCTTTTTTTATAAATATATATAAAAAATTAAAATTAATTTCGTGGAACCCAAACAACATCAACATGAAAGCAAAATCAGGCTAGTTGAGCATAGCAAGCTCGGGGAAAATACGTGAGAAATGATGAACATATAAATTAGAGATCTCGCCAACTAAATATTTATTTATCATAGATATATAAAAGGATTGTACTGTACCTCCGACAAGCTCAGATGGAGTACCTTCCATTGAATTGGCTGGTATCTGCAGGAAACAAAGCAATTGAAAGTACTGAAAACTCCAAACAAAAAGGACAACAATCCAGAGAGAGAAAATTTAGTACTTGATGAAGTAGTGTATGAGACAGAGGGAGAGAGATAAACAATATGTCTCCTCGAAATCGAGCGAGGATGCTCGAAAAACAATCGATAGGGGAAGAAATGAGAGTTCAGACTATGGCGTGACTATATATATGCACTCGTCGCAACACGTTATGACACGATTAACTGTGGTTAGATTTCACCACAGCTAGCCGCTGGACAATCTGATTGGTCCCAAATATTGTTTGCTTTGGTCTCAGTCGAAGTGTCCTAAAACTGTTAAGAGAGAGAATCAATACACAATATTTTATTGTTTGATAAGATAAAAATTTTATTCACCACGAAAAAACTCTTGGTAAAACGAGGTAGAAAAATATGTCAGTAGTGGGCGTCTTGGATTTGAATAGCTTTTTTCATTTTTAAAAGGGATTTTTTCTTTCTTCAAAGAAAGAAGAGAAAACTAAACCAAAGTAATTACTTATATACGATTTAATTATTGCAGTCTGTTAGTTTGGCTGTAGGAAAACTAGTTCGACCATGTCATAACTGTTAAGACAATTTAGTTATACCTTATCATACTATCTTCTTCTTTAGAGGCCAGTTGGCTTTCCTCGACTGCACAGCACCAAAAACATACGCTTGTTCGAGGCTGAAATGTTTTGTTTTCGTTCTCTCAAATCTTTGACGAAGTCTAGGCCATTTGGCCCAACAAGTTGTTAAATTGGGCCTTTCCCTTCCTCTTCTTCTTCCTTTTCTTCTCTCTTCTTCCACTCGGGTCGGGCTGGGTCTGTCATATTGGGCCCTCTATGGGCTTTTTCTCTTTCCT
The DNA here is from genome assembly GCA_018804465.1 of Populus tomentosa. Taxonomy (NCBI): domain Eukaryota; kingdom Viridiplantae; phylum Streptophyta; class Magnoliopsida; order Malpighiales; family Salicaceae; genus Populus; species Populus tomentosa. The sequence goes on from CM031995.1 coordinate 541,640, forward strand.
CTTTCCCCTCCTCCTCTTCCTTAGGCCTGGTTGGGCTATTTATTTTGCCCGTGTCAATCATATGACAGTACCTGTACAGCTGCAAGCCTGCAACTGGTTGTCTCTTTCTTGCACCTTGTCATCCCAGTTCTGGTGTGGTAGATTCACTCAAATCATGCAGTTTCATCTGTAAAAATACTCAAGTTGATAGATCGCATAAGCTGCTAGCCAGTTGCTAAGTCTTAAACCACGGAATTCCTTTTTCTTTGCTGACAATGCCTCCAGCATCTTCTACCTCTCTCTCTTTTTTTTCTCGTCTTCGTTCCTGGAAAATATTTTGAATCAGGGAAGAAACAGAAGTAAGAATCAAGAGAAGTTGAGAAACAAATGGTGTCAGACCAAAAATATACCATTCATGACTAAATGAATAACATACAGAATATTATTAATTCAAGTGTGAAATGATGAATAACTCACATCTGGACTCGACAATATATAGCTTGTTCGTTTGTGCTAACACATGAACCAGCTTCAAATCAAGGGTTCAAGTCTGTTGGTCGCCAAACCTGGAACAGCAGCCAAGACTTGTGCTGGTTTGGTGGTATTTGTGGCTCCGAGGAACCATTCGTTCATATCAATATGAATTATTGACCAAGACTTAAAATGTTAACAAAGACTCAAGAATTAAAAAATAAAAAATAAAATTGACGAAGACTTGCAGAAAAAATCACATTATATATATATTACGGTCCACCACGTGAAAGCCCGCTACCGTGTAGTGGCTGATAAATTTCTCGTTAATAGCAAAGAAGGGAAGGAATATCAACTGATCATTCAAAAGTTTTAGCAAAATATATAAAATTATTAACAAAAGTTAAAATCCCTTTGAAAAACTCCGTTCACTCTCACCAGCACAAATCACTAAAACAATGTAATAGCAGATTTGCTATTATCACCATAAAAAAATATTGAACCAGAGTTATTAAGGTTATTAAAGGCAGTAGTTATTTAACAAGCATAGTAGACTCATTAGGATGGTCATTTAAGAAGAATCATTAGTCTTTATTGAATTAACAAAGACAAATAAGTGTTTTTATATTTTTAAAAGCACAATAAAACAAATAAAATATTATTAAAAACAAAAAATATATATAAATTAGCGTCCAAATGTGTCTTTGCATTTTTACGTTTGTGTTTTCCATTATTATTAGATTAGTTAGGAATGCTTTGTTATTTTAATAAATTTAAGATAGTGTTAAAAAATAGAAGGGGATTAGTGTGTGTCATTTTATGTGGGAGGCCTAACAGCTTTTTGGTGGTGCATGATACGCCTTCTAGCGTGCAATACAACATCAACTCTTATTATGTCATTAAAAGTGTCACAACATCCTTTTTCTTTTGTGACAACATGTGGCGATGTTGAAATGATGGCAGGGCACAAATGGCTTTTTATTAATCTTCCACTTTTGTCCCTCATTTTCTAGAAAATCTTGTATGGCCATGCAAAATTTCAGATTTGTATTTTGATTTTTGAGATGTTGAGTTCAATCCTTATTATTTTGATTTTGAATTTTTGTTCTTGGATTTTTTTTATAAAATTTTGATTTGTTTTCAATTTGATCATTCAATCTCAATTTGTGATATGTTATTTTTTAAAAAAATAAAAACTCAAGAGAATCAGGACCAAACATGAAGAAATAAAAAATAAAATCATGGATTCAAGGATGAAATTAAAAAGAAATTAAAATTTGATAAAAAAAAATCCAAGAATTTAAATTAGAAATTAAAACATTGAGGATCAAACCTAAAACATCGTAAAATAAAAGGACATATTCAATAGAAAAATGAAATGATAAGGGATCAAATTAAAAACAAATATAAATGAAACTTGATACCATAGTTTTGAAACCTGGACAGGCCCGGCGGGTTGACCTAGGACCCGGCCGACCTGGGCATGGGACCGGTCCAGGTCTAAGCAAAAACCCACTCGGAAGTTGGCCTGGAGAAACCCGGTCGACCCCGGACCCAGCCAACCCGAGTAAACCCGGCTGAGACCCGGTCTTTTTTTTATATGCATAGAGCTCAAACAACGTCGTTTTGGCCTTTTGAAATGCCTAAACGATGAAGATGAACAATGCACTAATGCAAAATTGCTGCAAAACAGAGAAAATCCAATTAAAGAAAATCAATTTCAATTGCAAAGAGTAGAGAAGCAGAAGACTTATGATCCCTTCAATAAGGTTAGACTCTAGTTTCTCTTCACAAATCTCCTTTCACCCTCTCTTTTCTTTATTCTTTGTCTTTTTTGAACTTGCAGCTCTTGTTCAATCATCAAGATTCAAAACTCCCTTCATCTCCCACCATTTTCTCAACAACCCCAAAATCATTTCAAGAAGCAAGAGAATTGATACATTACTGGAAAAAGTGCACTTGGTCTTGTTATGATCACCACTACTTCTCTTTCTCTTCCTTATAACAAAAGAAAAACTTTGATGGTTTAGTCCCTTTGGTGGTGGCTGATGGTATTTACTGTTAAAAGGGTCAAAATTTGCAGTGATAAGAACTTTAATGTGTTCCAAAAAGAACCTGCAGTCATCAAAACACATAGGAAGGGAAAGAGGAGTGCTTTTAAAAAGTTTCAAGATAGTTTATGTCTGAAAAAATACAAAAAGAAAGAAAAAACATGTGAACATATACTGTTAAACTTAAGAGGTGTTTTTTGTTTAAGTTGACCCGGGTTAACCCAGGTCAACCCATCTGACTCGTGACCTGATCACTGGACCGGGTCAATGACTGGGTCGGGTTTCAAAAATATGCTTAATACAACCAAAAAAATGAAGACCAAATGTGATGAATTAAACAAATCACACACCTTTTTTTATTTTTTACAAGAGTTGCATATTTTTCAAGGTTAGAGAGTGAGAAAAAAGGGGGGGGAAGAAAAAACATTGTTGGAGATTGGTCGCGCGTTAGGCGAAGACACGTGCCGGTCAACCATGATAGAGTAGTGAGACGCATTGAAAGTCATCCTGTAATGTGATTATTGGCCATTAAAAGGCGTTGCACGCACTACCCAAAGGACAAGGAGCCTCCCATATACTAGCGCGTCTGAAACACGCGCTTGCAACTTTTTTAATTTTGTTTATGAAAATGTCAAATTAGCCCTTACCCCCAAACAATATTAATGAAAAAAATGATAAAAAGACCAAAAAACCCCCCAAAGCTTAGCTATACATTATTTAACTCTAAAGGTATGTTAGTAACTATACTCTGCAAAGAAGAATGAAAAACCAAAAACACCCTTAACCTTATTGTGGCAATCTATCAAACCATAACCTGGATCATCAAATCGAGATAACATCATGGATAGTAAATAAAAAAAATAATCTAATTTAACCCAAGTTAACCTACTGATTCTGTGAGTCTGGTTATGAGACTAAGATAATCCCATAAAAAGTAAATCAAAATAAATTATGAAACTCGATTTCTAATCACTCTTATTAGACTCAATGTTGAACGATGAAATTTATAAATATTCTAATTGAGAAATGACACAAAAAATAAGTCACATGTTAAACACTATCACTAGATCATCAGGTTGAGATAACCTAATAAATAAAAAATCAAAACAGATCATGAAATCTAATTTTTAATCAAATACAATATTAAATGATGAAAATTAGGAAAAAGTCAATAAAAAAAAAAGAAAAATAACCGGTTTAATTAGGTTAACTCGTCAAACTCGCGATCCATGTCATGAGATGGGAATAATCTAATAAAAATAAAATCCAATGTTGAAGGACTCGTGACCTGAGTTCTAAAACCAAGATAACCTCTTAGAAAAAAAATAAAAAATTGACTCAATTTAATCGGGGTTAAAATGTCAAAACATGTAACCATGATAATGAGACCAAGATATCCTAACAGAAAGAAAATAAAAAAAAAATATTATGAAGCTCAATTCCTAACTGGCTCAGTGTTGAATGATGAAATTAGAAAAAAAAAATCAATTAAAAAACAACTCGAATATACTCGGGTTAACCTATTAAGAATTGTTCTTGGGTCATGAGGTTGAAATAACATAATAAAAAGTAAAAACAAAAACCAAGAAATCTAATCCCCAATCAACCCAATTAAATGAAAAAATTAAAAAAAAAGAGTTAATTAAAAAGAAAAAAAAACTCGAGTCAATCAGGTTAACACGCCAAAGAAAATTAACCCGCCAAACTTGTAATTCATGTCATGAGAGTATAATAATTCAATAGAAAAAATATAATATTAAAAGATAAAATAATAAAAAAAAGTATTAATTGAAAATAATTCAAAGAAAAAAAGAAAAAAGAAGAAGAAGAAGAAGCAAAGCACTAATCAAATTAATATTGCTTTATGAGGAGGGTTACACTAAAATTCCCTTCTATTTTAGTTTATAGTTAACTAAACTCCATTTAAACGGGTTATAAGCTTGCTTTGAGTTGGATTTTTTTAAAAATTATTTTGAAAACTGACTCATGTAAATTTAAATAACCTAATAAGTTAATTTATGATCTAATTGATTTGAAAAAAATTGGATGAGATTTGGCTGCTTTAAGAATTATAATTTAAATTTTTATTCAAACAAAAAACATTTTATTTTTTTAATTTTTTAAAAATAATATCATTTTAATTTTATAAAATCAAAACAACATAATTTTGAGATGCATCTGCAAACCCACGACCCAGCCTTGCACCGACCAAACTCTAGACCAAATGTAACAAGTACGATGGATAAAGACACGCCACGTGTAATCTTGCATATTCTGAAGGCTTCGTTTTGATTGGCATTCTACGCGGGCGGCGGACCATTAGCTTTGATAGTTTTCCCGGGCTTTCGAGGTATGTAACCCCCAACCATGTTATCGGGCTTAAAGCCCATGTGTTTTTCAGACATCCTGTGTTATGTCTGCTCTCACGTGTCCGCAATCGCCACCAAGCAACAGAGGAGGAGAACTGCAGAAGAAGAAAGGTATCATACTCCTCGACACTATAAACCCCTAACATATGCTCTCATTAGTTGTCCATCACTTAAAAAAACACACACAGAGAAAGGAACAGAAAACAAAAAAAATATATAAATGGTAATTGATTGAGAGTCTTATAAACTTCAAGAAGTAGATTTAATGGTTAAAGTGATTTTGTTTTTTAATTTTTCAATTATAATTGTAGATTTAATTTTTTAAGCAATAAAAAAGATGAGCAAATCAATAAATAGCTAAAAGGTTCCGTTTAATTTCATCAGTAATTCCTTTATATTAATGATACGCGAGACAATTAATTTTAATTCCAAAAACTTCAATTTAACCACACAACATAACTTATTAGCATCAGAGCACTTCCAAACTCAAAATAAAGAAATTAAAACAAACAAGAGAAGCCATGATAGTATCTCCCAAAATCTTCAAGAAAAACTAGAAAGAAAATGTAACGCCTGTAAACAATCTTCCAGTCACTCTCCTCACCATTCAGCTGCAATCATCAAGCTCCTGGCCCCGGTTCTCCTACATATGTAAAATGTAGAATTATCAATGTGATAATTTATTTTTTTCTTTTAGAATAAAAATAAAAAATAAAATGAAAACTAGCAACATAAAAAAAGAAAAAATTATACACATGTTAATAATTTTCCATGAATATTTTCTTGATGCTGAAAAATATTGTTTGTCATAATCAAATTCAAATTTAAATCAAACTGAAATAAAAGCATTAAGTTGTTGTCAAGTAAATCTTATTTTTAATTTTAAAGTCATCTCAAGAAATTAATTACAATTTCATTAATTTAATCGTGAAAATTATTTTTAATATTTTGAAAGGAACAATCAAAATTACTGTCAAATAAAACGGGAATTACTTGCATTAAAAAGATTCTTTTTCAAAAAAAAAAAAACTATACGACCCATATCTGGAAAGATAATATACTTTTTAGTTTTTAGAGAAATTTTTTTTAATAGATATATTTTTTGATATGGGATCCTTGCATGATTATCATATTTATTAAATCTAAATCATTAAATCCAAATTGAACAATCATGATTTGGTATACAATAAAAATTATGTAAAATCATTAACCCTATCATTAATACACCCATTAATCATATAATCTAAATATAATTATTGTACTTTATTAATAATTAAATTTTCATAAAAAAAGGAATAAAAATAACTATTTGAATGAACTAAATGGAATAAAGAAAGAAGATTTTTTCCTTTCCTATTTTTTTTTTCATATTAAGGAAATAGCGTGAATTTCTCGAAAGGAATAAAAAGTACACTGAATTCTAAAAAATTAACACCAAAATATAGGAAAATTTCCAATCGTCAACGCACACACTTGGACCAAAACTTTTGCATAAAAACTTGAATATTCTTCGTACACATGTTATTCATTTTCCATTTCTTGCATGGCTAGCACAGTCACGGTATAATCATAAACCATGTAATCCGTCAACGTGTCATGACCTAATTGGTTATTATATTGCTAATCCAATTACCTTGATCTTAACTACCTTTTCACATATTTCATTGCCCTGATCTCCTTGCCATCTATATAATGATTCACCTCCTATCAACCTTCCCTTGTCTCGCGGCTCTACACCATATAAGAAACCCAGAGGGCAACCTTCAGCCGAAAGGATGTCTAAGCTTGCAGCCTTTTTCACCATAGCCCTTCTCCTCAGCTTTACGCTTACTTATGCTGCTCGTCCTCAGCCGGTGCCAGTCCTATCCGATGAACCTCTGGTGAAAACCTAACTTGGTCTTTATGTTTCTCAGTCATCATGTCAGTCACCATTTTTATTTGTATTGATAGACTCTAATTATACGTTTCTTAATTTGTTGTGATTTTGGACTCTTGTTTTTAATGTGATACGTAGGATGTCATGGCAGATGAGGCTGCGGTTGTTGAGAGCTGTGAAGGACTAGGGGTAGAGGCGTGCTTGGCGAGAAGGACACTCGCAGCTCAAGTGGATTATATCTACACACAGAAGCATAATCCATGAGCAACCTATAGTGCAATTGTAAAATCAATAAAGATGGTAGTTGAAGTACATCTGTTGGTGATGATATATTACGAAATATATCTTACTTCCTGCTATTTGTATTACAGTCTCAAAATTTTACTTCATTGTGTTTACTTTTCTCTGTGATCAACTCTGTTACGAGGAATTAATTATTACCAGAATCAGAACAAGTACATAAATCAAAGTTATATTTTAGCATCACAGTGTGCAATCTATGTGTAATTTCTTGCTACTACCGATCTGTGGTTGGAAAAGGGTTAATGGCTGCTGAGAATTAAAGTTTCATGGCGATTACATGTTTGGGAAAGCAAATAAAAACACAAATTGTTTCGGTAAGACTTGTGTCACCCCTATGTGTTAGAAAATTCCAAGCAAATTTATCCAAAACAAGTTTTAAAACCTAACTCGACTATCAACTCGATGATTCACTGGCCTAAAGCCTAGCCTAGGTTAGATTTTACCTTGAATAAGTTTTTTTTTTTTTATCAAAACAATGTTTTTTTAAAAAAAGAAGAAGAAGAAGAAGAAGAAAACACCTTTAAAAACGATGTCTTTCAAGGATTCTTGGAAAAAAATATATAGCTTGGGTTGACCGCCTAACCCATGCATCGACCCGTGTCCATGTAAACGACTGTGGTGCCTTCAATTTCCAATCCCACAATTCCAAAACATACAAAAAGTCTTGGGTCTTTCGTATTTTTCAGATATGACAAAGGAAGCTTCATAGAATATTATGCGAGAGCAATGACCACTTTCTTCTTTAGAATAAAGGTAAGCAGACTCTTTTAGCACAGGTTTTTGGTGTTCTCGGGCCAATGAAAGCAACAAGTGCTCGCAAATGATTTACACTTATTCCAGGATTCACACAGCTTGCAATGCTAATTCCTATCAGGTCAGCGCGATCACATTATCTTTTGTAGTAGAGAACACTCTTTCCACAATCCATATCTATCTGTAGCAAAAGTTGAAAGCAGGGTGTCAAACACGGAAGTAAAGTTTCAGCAGAACTTACAAGTGTTCCAATCAGCTTCAATTATCACTTTCATGTGCAGCTTAAAATACACCAGCAGCTATGTTTGAACTTCTACTTTTCTTGTACATGTTTGACAGCGTCAACCAGTAACAATAACAAAATCTGCATTAGCAGAATATAATGGATTGGTGTAAGAATCACTTAATTACCTTCTCTAGACTGTGTTAATGGGGTAGCAAATAGCATCAATAACTACCCGTTTGAACCCATCAGGACTATTCCACTAAAACTCGGGATCAATGGAGAAGGTAAAAAGTAGTAAAATCACCCATTCGAGGGTAATTCTCTGCCCGGAATGAATGCCTTTTTTTTTTTTTCCTCTCTAGTGAAATAGAGGGAGTCTAAATTAGTTTAGACTTACGCTTCTTTCAAGAAGAAATACAAATAGACGAGCTTAAAATTGCGTTTAGTTAATGTCTCAAAATGAAAATGATGGAGATAGTAAAGACAGAAAAAACCTCTCCCCCATTTTTTTTTTGTTTTAAAAATATATAAATTCACTCTAAAATTATCTCAAATACAAATTTATTTTATATTCCTCTAACAAAACATGTTTATATCCTTTTTGTATCTGTTACTTCTATCCCAGGATACTAGGATACTAATCAAACAATAACACAAATACTCCATTGGGGACGCAGAAAAAAAACTGCAAGTCCGAATACACAGCAGAACAGAAGATGAACATACATACCTGAACTTCTCTGTTGCAATAACTTCCTAACCACAGGAAATCAACAGATCACTCACTACTTCTATCCTCGGGAAATGATCCAACCACCAAGTTCATCTCAGCATGCTTGCTCTTATTTAACACAGGTAACTTGTTGTAACTCTATTGGTATAGTATGAAGGGGAGAAAGTAAAGGCTTTTTAGCAGTTCCTAACACCCCATCTCTCACTCTCTTCACGTTAAGAAATTTATTCTATTTTCTTCACTGCAATGGTCAAGGAATTAGCATAGTTTGCATAGACTATGTAAACAAAATGCATGGAACTGTGGCTTCCATGTATCAACATAAAACCAGGCACATTGAAGGTAAATATTCAAGTGTCAGTAAGTAAGATTGTAATTTGATGCATCAAATCTGATTTCTTTTTATTGATCCTTTTTTTTTTTCAAAAAAGTAGGGCAATTCCATTATAAGAAGCTATCAAATTTAATAGAAGAGTGCAAAGAATTGAGCTAAAACCACCATCACAATGAGTATGCTCACTTTAATATCATTTTAACCAAGAGGTACAAAGATATACATACAAGACCTCTCTATTTCCACAAGAAGAGCTACTTCATGAGGGGAGGAAGAGCCCTGTCAGTTTAAGCAGGTAAGAGAACCTTAGTGCCACCCAGAACATGTAAATACAAGGCAAGGCATACAGTAACAATAACAGAGGACTTAGCCCCAACATATCTGACTACTTCGAGTCCCCTGTCTACTATCTCTTCCTGAACCACATTGAGACTTCTCTTCACCCCATCTGACATCTTCCACAGCATGAATTCCACAATACACCTTATCGTTTCAAACGTCACCCTCCCAGTCACATCAAACACAAATTTCCTATTACTTGGCACTGACAAAGTAGATGAAACCTTTCCAACCCATCCATCACTCTGAACCCCATCAAAAAAGTTTCCATCTTTCATACATGCTTCGCGATTGAGAAACTCATCTTTTGTCGCACTCAGTACTTCACCCTGTTCGACAATTGAACAAGTAGAACCCGATTTTTCACTCGAACTTGTGGTCAACAGTTGGTGAGATGTTTTCACGAGCGTTTCCACAGCACCATTACAGAGAGAAATCAAAACGTCCTTCACATTGTTTTGATGCTTTGGATTTGTCAAGCCAGTGAAAAGTTCATCATAAGAATTGATCTTCAACGTCTTATCCAGATAAACGGCAACCGCCGAGCTCACAAACTTCTGTATGCAATCAGCAATGAGCTCCCTGCACCGATCATCACAAATCACACCAACCCATCCAGGCACATCTGACAAACTCGACCCCATTTGACCTCCACCACTCGAATAAAACCCCAAAACCAAATTCCTTGCAAAACTACCAACCACAACAGAAACAAACCCAGCTCCTTCATTGGAAAACAACCTCTCCATCACCTTATCAGAAAAACTCAAATTCCCAGAACCTAACCCTACTGTGTTACCATCTCCGGACTCCAAATTATACCCTCGCAAAACTCCAACGGTCAAAGCCTGAGTAACCCTCATCAAAGACTCAGAAAACTCATCCGATTTCGCAATCTTGGAAATTTGCTTTAAACTATTAGGGATTTTATCCGAATCAGATTGCAAAAACTCCTTCAAATCCTTGGAGACAATACTAATGGTCTCCGTGGAATCAGAAACCATTTCGGCAATAGAAATCAAAGCCCCCATTAGTTTCATAAATCTCCTCTTTTTCCTTACCACAGCAGGCAAATTATACAGCCTGTAAAACCCATAGCCAGATACACCAAAAACAGCTAGCAGAATTAACAATTTCTTTTTCCTCCTAGAAAAGTGGAAACCACTTTTCACCAATTCAAGATCCATCGCTTCCGCAGAGGGAACCCGAGGGCTTGAATTGTGAAACAGGGGAGAGGATAATGAGCCCAGAGATACAGACCGAGATGGTAGTTTATATAACCGAGGAATCTAGGGTTTGTTTTGGTCTCTTATTAATGTTTTTAAGCGTTGTTGCAGATATTTTGCCATTGGTAGTTGAATCAGTAAAAGATGAGTAAATAAAACCGTACGAAAATGGATGAAGTTAGTTGCACATAAAAAATTGAGACAGCTGCAAGAAATTAATAAAGGAGTTCTTTATAGTTACGCTAATAATTATTTTTAAAGTATATATTAAAATAATATTTTTTATTTTTAAAATTTTATTTTTGATATATTTTTATTAAAACGATATTATTTTATTTTTATTTTTTCTAGATATTGACTTGACCTGTATAAATTTAAAAATAACAAAACTAAAAAAATAAAAATATATATTTAATATTATGATAATAGTTTAAATAATAAGTTCTTGAAAAACTATAAATTATAGTCTTGTGACGATAAATATTTCAAGAAAATTTTTTAAATGAAAGTAATGCAAAACCAAATAATTTTAAAATTATAATTAAATTAAAACATAATTTTAATTATATCTCATCACACTAACGTGTTCCGAGGAACCTGGATTTGATTACACGGGTGAGGGAAGAGAGAGGGCAAGTGTGGCAACAGAACAGACAAAAAGGGAGTAGATGTAATGGGAGGTGATTGGCTGGTTAGGGTAGACTTTGAATCTGTTGAGGATTTTTTTATTCCTTTTCTTTTGTGGAGTCGTGGGAGCCTGGGAGGTGCTTCTGTTTGTTAGATTATTGATGTACACGTTTCAGGGTAAAGAAATGATTTGCCACGCTGTCAGATCCTATTGTGCATCAGGCTATCAAACGGAATCAATCGCGTTGGCAAGATTAAAGAAAATAAAATAGAGAAAAAGTATTGGGTTTGGACTGTTGACTTTGGACGATTTCCACGGCAAATTTATTATTATGAAGCCATCACACCGTTGTTGTTGTTGTTGTGTTATCAATAGGATTTATACTCCCAACAACCAACTCCTTTGTCTTTCCTGTACCGTTTGTGTTTGATAAATGTTTTATAAAACACCATTTTAAGTGATTTTAAGTGAGAGAGATAGTTTTTGTTCTTGAATGTTTTTTAAGAAAGTTTTTGCATGGAAAGAAATTGATATTTTTTTAGTTTTTTTCAATAATTTTAATTTGTTTATGTTGAAAATTAAAAAAATATATATTTTTATATATTTTTAAATAAAAAAATTTTGTGTCACATTACCGAATACTCAATTAGTGAGTTATAAAATCTTGTTTAAGTGGGATTTTATTTTGGATCGATTATTTTTTTATTAAAATAATATTGTTTCAGATATTTTTAAAAAATTGATTGATCATTTTCTTATCAAAAAATATTTTAAAAAAATTATTAACAATAATTAAAAGAGAAATTAAAAAATTAAAAGATAAATGTAGATCAAGATATTAACTCGATTTTACTGAACTTGTTTATTTAAATTGATAAAAGATGAGTCCACACCTTAAAAAACTCATGACCTAAAAGATAAATTTAAATGAAACTAACTAAATAAACCTATGTCATAAAAAAAATATTATGCAAGGCCAAACATATCAATAATATTATTTAAAAATAAATATTTTTTATTTTAAAAAATAAAGTTAATTTGTTCAAAACAAGAAAAAAAATATAGAAGAATTAGAATAATATCCTGGGAAATCAAACACAAACAAATCAATTCAAAAAATATATGTAAAGACCGTGACCTAGGCCATGCAAAGATCGTGCAAAGTCGAATTCCCAACAAATGATCAAATATCAAAAGATAAAATTAAGAAAAAAATCAATTGCACAAAAGGATCCAAAATAAAAAAAAAGTGAAAATAATAATAAAAAAACAATTAATTAGAGGGCGAATAAGAATTTTCAATTGAAGGTTGAATTGAATTGAAAAATAACTTTAACAAAAGGAAAAAAAAATCAAAAGAATGAGAGTTAAATTGAAAAAAAAAACAACAAAAACTTTAATTGAAAGATGAAATTAAAAGTAAAAAAAACTTCAACAAAAGGGTTAGGGAAAAAAATTAAAATATAATTGAAGGACTAAATTGAAAAACAAAACTTCTATAAAAGGAATAAGAATAAAATAAGAACTTAAAAGAATGAGGACCGAAATAAAAAAAAAACATGAGAAATCGTTATTGAAGGACTAAATTAAAAATAAAAAAAATTATAAAAAGAATAATAACGAAATGATAAATTAAAAAAATGAGAATCAAAATTAAAAACAAAAAATAAAGAGGACAATTGTGTATTTGAGCAATTGAGAGAAAGAAAAGAAGGGGAAAAGAATATATAACCACTAGCGATAATTCAATTACCATGCATCGTCACGTGTTAAATCATGTGAAAAAAGATATGGTGGCGCATTCAGAGAGACAACAAAAGACTATATTTGACCATCAAGTGGCGTTACACATGCCGCCTAAAAGGTGGTGTCACACATGCTGTCTAAAAGCTGTAGAAAACACATATTTGTTAGCACGTAATGCACTTGTGCTAGCACCTTTTGTGATTTAAATATTCAAAAAACAACGGGAAAATACCGCCTATCGCCTAAAAGGTATAGACAACACACATGTGTTAGCACGTATTGCAAACGCACTAGGAGCTTTTGTGATTTAAATATTCAAAAGACAACATGAAAATACCAACACCCCCAATGACCCTGGTAATTTCAAAAATTACATACTTCCAATGTATATAAATGTTGGAAAAACTAAAATAACCATTGTCCAGCAGCTTAATATTTTTTTAATTCTAGAATCAAAGAAGTATTTTCATTGTTAAAAAACTTAATAAAAATTAAGAAAACAGTCCGTCAACAACTCGATATTTTATTGATTCATAATGATAAAAACATATTTGTATTTAAAAAATTAGAAAAGACGCCATCATTCCCGAATAATATTTCAATGACCAATATACTAATGAAACAGATGAAATTACCCTGCCCCCCAGACTTAATTTTTTTTTCACTCTTGCTGCATTGAAATTCCTACGCACTTTAGAGTTTCTGTTGATATTTATATTGAATTGGAATTTTTCCACATTTATTTATTCGGGTATAGCATATACTTCTATGAATATGAGGAACTCTGTCAATTAACTCGTAGTCGGAGAAGTGATGTATTAATCATGTCATCCATTTCTAGGATATCTCATATTCAACCTTCTTCCTTGTAGCGAAAAAGAAATCAATAGGAATTTAACAACACATTGCAAATTCTTCGATTAAATTTCAAAAACGTTCGAAAGTACTAACCACCAACTCTTATGTTTTTGGTTTTTTTGTTGTAGTATTGCCTTTGGTAAACGATTGACATTAAAGAACAATTAAACCATAATTTGAATTCATATTAGATCAGAATGCAGGCGGAAAGATGAAGTCTCTCCAAGTGTGCGTGCGTGCGTGTTTTAAGTCATTTAAAATTACAGATCGAACGGTTTATATTACATCGGAAAAGGAAGGGGGAAATGGGCAGATTTCATCAACAAGAAGCATTCTTTTCCATTGCTGAGTCATTTTAAGTTTATAAAACGATATGTTTACAATCATCTCAAAATCAATCAACAAATCATTTCTCTCTATAAAACCCGATTCAAACAACCATCATGTACAGAAAGAGCACCAAACAAGAAGCATCATAGAAGCCCTCCCACCCCCCTCCCCTATATGGTTCACATATATGCAGTGAGTTGTCCATGTTCTCAGTCCCAGTGTTCATACCAGATGACTTCACGGTTTCATCTAGAACCCAATCAGCAAAGCTTACGCCAAGCTGAAGCATGAAATAGTTTTATGTTGTTTTAGTATCAGTACCTTCTGAAACTCTCTTAGATTTTACTGGTATGCTGCTGCTGGCATCATCTTCAAGATCGCTAAAAGAGATGTCTTCTTCATTCCCCACAGGAATTATGGTCTTGTAACCACCCAAGTCAGAATCTTCCTCATTTAGCCAGTCATCCTCGTCCTCTTCGTAGTTTGGAACCACTGTTCTCAAAGATGAACCAATCAGCTGCACATCCTTATCCTCAGTTTTTATCACTGTTTTCTCTTCAATAGCAGACTTATCAACAAAGTGCATCTCCGTCCTCACAATTGGGTGCTTCACAGTCTCATAATCTGTTGTCATGATAGTGGTCTGTGCAAAATCAAATGTCCCGGCATGCTCAAAATCTTCATGCAGAGCATTATCACCATCTTTTACACGAGCACTTCCAAACCAGTCAGGATCTGGCTTGGTTTGCTTATGCAGCTCCAGCATCCACATTGCTCTAGCTTCCATTACCTGCAAGTAGTGGGTGTATGCTTGTAACTACAGAGCTTGTGGATTTCAAATATCTCAGGACAACTATGCTACTGCCTAATGCCCATAGAATAACATCAATCATTAAATAAAAATGCAGCAACATTTCTCCACAGCTGCACAACGAAAACATTCCCTTTTATTAAAAAGCTATTGCAGCATATGGCAACCTATCCAGGTTGATCTTCCCCATGTCATTTGCAAGACCAAAAATTTAACCAATTACCAATCAAACCAATAAAACCTGAGAACTTGATATGAAATGCACTATTAATTTGCCAAAAAGAATAACATAATCTTCCTCTTACCTTTCCCTTAAGGAGCAAGGTCATATGTTTTTTCTCTCGCTGTACTTCATAAATTCCCTGTCCCCTTCAAATACATATCTATACATATACTGGATACAACTGCCAGCATACCTAATCATCTCAAAATGTTGCACCAACATACGACAGAAGATAACAATTTACTTCGAAAGTGTTCCCAAGACTCCACCCAGCTATACTTGGAAGAAACAATCACAGCTCCCAAGTATCACCGATGTGTTTATTAATGTATTCATACATTTCACTAGATTGAACCTTCAGTGCACCAAATTTATACCACCCAATGGAGACTCAATGATTGATCTTATTTGACATGCTCGTAGATGAAGAAGTAACATTGAAGATACACTGGAGCAAAATATACAAGGATTGCATTTCTAAACACTGATATTCAACAGATTTCTATTATGCAATAAGTAAAACCATGAAAACATAAATCGATGATCATTTTGTCAAATTCTCTCGTAAGAACATGAGAAAAAAATTGGAAGAAATATTAATTTTTATTTTATTTTCAATAGAAGCAACTAGATTGGAGGCCTGATCTTATTCATTGATAAAGGATGTGCATGCAATAGGGAAAAAAAGTTTCACAAGGTCAACAAGTATGAAGTCATATTGATCCTACATATGGAGGAGTTGAGAAATATTTAAGTTGAGAAGTTTTCAATTAATTTGATTGAATAGTGGAAATTTGTAACCTATGTTACAAATTTTCAACCAAAACTAAAGTGATGACTTGAGTTCATAAGGAATTAGAAACTTAACCGGACTAAAAAAATATTACCTGAGCTGTGGACAAAATTTCTGCATCATGCTTGTGGAGTCTAGAATGCAGAAGAACAAAGTAAACTTTCCAGAAGTAACTCTCAGTCATATGGCAAGGGCAAAGTTCAATTCTCAAAGCAGCTAGTCTGGGAGCAAATCGTTCAATAGCCAAAGCATGCTTTCGTTGAGTATCAGACAAGTCAAAATCTAAAACAAGGTGAAAAAAGAAGACTATATTATAGATGTGCATGTAGCATAAATCACATAAGCAGAGATCAAGCAGACTATCACTAAATAAATATAAATCAAGTATAAACACATCAAAAGTAACAATTAAGCACACATAAAGAGACAAGATGGAACTTAGCCACCAAGTTATGATTGAAACATGTGAAAAACCATTCTAAATGAATTTGAGGCAATTGAACCACATATTCAATGTACGTGATCATATTCGAACAGCAGAATTCTTACTACAGAACCACTAATTCTGAGTCGTGCAATGTTTTGATATGATTCAAATTACAGACAATGTTAAAAAAGATGACAACAAAGCACTGCTTGCTTCGACATTCCATACAGCACAATCAAATACACAACCAGACCCATTTATTAACAAATTTTCCACATACAGTTCAAATTACAGATACTGCTAAATAAGATGACAACCAAGCACTGCATGCTTTGAAGTTCCGTACGGCAGAATTGAAAACACAACCAAGCCCATTAGTTAGCTAATTCTCCACTTACCAAACAAATTCCATTACTTGTTTTCGTGCACGAATCGAATCCACACAAAAAGATATAACCCATCTGTTCCATGCCCGAACTTTCAATTAGAACCCTCTCTTACTGCCAAGAACCTACTTCTTACTGAGGCAATAATACATGAGCAATGCCACCTCTAATGAGAACTCAATCTAAGTCCATAGGGCATCACCATTTGCAGCACATTTAGCACAAGAGTATAGCATTATGCAAAGAGAGATATATAATCCAATTAACAACTAGTAATGCTCCAATAATTAATCACAAAAACACAAAACAAATGAAATAAAATAAATGAAATAAAAAAACACTGAAACCCACCATCTAAGTCCTCTTCTTCATCAAGAGGAAAATCCAACCAAGTTTCTGGATGCATAGCGATATTCCTCGCAAATGCCAAAACCTCATCGGTAATCCCTACCGCTCCTTCTAGCTCCCAATCGTCATCATCACCGTCCTCGCCTCCAAAGTCCTCCGTCTCCAATTCCTCCAAATTCTCTCCTCCAAGATTTTCTCTCCCATTTTCCTCCGATCCAAACGGAAAATAATTGGACGCCATTTTCGACATGTTCCTAAACCTTCCTCCGATCTCGGAAAAATCGTGCCCGGTCCTCGAATCAGAAGGCTCTCTTTCCTCGCAAGATGATGCGGATCGATCGGAGGGCTGTGATTGGTCCAAATTAGAGACTGACTGATCCGGTGGAGGCGCGAGAAAAGAGGCAACACCCCAAAGTTGACGCGTTAGGGTTTGCTTCAATTCTGTAAGATCCTCCTTAACGCCTCTACGCTCTTCTTCTTCTTCTTCGACCTCTGATTCCTGCACTTGCACTTCGTTGTTGATTCCATTTTCTCTTCGTCTTTCTTCTTCATTACGCTCTACTGGTGAGGAGTTGTTAGGAGTTTTAGATGCGACATCGTTTTCAGAATGGTCGTCTTCATCGTCGAGTCTAAGGGATGTAGCGATAGAGCGAGCCAGCCATGACATGGCTTTGGTTTGGGGAGGAGGGGAGAGGGGAGAGGGGTGAGAAAGTGATTGGTGGAAAGGTAAGGGGTCGTTTTAAAATTAAAAGTTTGGTTGGGGGGAACCTAGTGCTTCAATCGTTCTCTCTTACATCCAAATAGATTTTCCCACGATGGAAGGGAATTTCCTTTATTTCGTCGTAAGAAAAGTGGAGGTTTTTTTTTTTTTTTTTTTTTTTTCCAAAATAGCACATAAAACATGTGCTTTCAAAACAAGATTCACTTTTAATTAGTTAGCATAAGAGATAATAAGTATAATTTATTTATTTTTTAAATTTAAAATAGCTCTTAGAAAAATTATTAAAATATGCTGACTATTAATATTTTATGCCTCGGGTAGTGAATGAGGCTGGAAACATTTAATTTATATTAAAAAAGAATTAATTGAAACGAGTTGAATCAAAGGAATTAAATAGATGAATTCTATTTGGTTTTATTTGGAATTAATTTATATCAAAGGAGTTAATTGAAATCTAATTATTCCTTCTCAGTTTGATTTCTCGATCAACATTTTAAATTAATTTTGGGTTAATTTTTATAGATATTTTTATAAGAATATATCGGGTCAATATTTTGGCTTCTCAAGTCAATTTGTATAAATATCAATTATTCTATGCTCACCTCTATCCATGCCTTCAGGGTGTTACTTCTTCTTTAAACTTTTTCCCTTGTACTCAAACCAAATTCCTCCCTATCAGATCTTAAGCGAACCTCTTGTTACTTACATTATTACTGCTGCCAGCAATAATTATATTTTGTTTATTTTTATATTTTTAAAAAAGTATTATTTTTATTTAATTTATTTTTAATATTTTCAAATATTTTAATATATTGATATAAAAAATAATTTTAAAAAATAATTATACTTTAATGACCTTTTAGATGCCGGCTTGCAGTGAAGTAAAAGAATGATATACGGTGTTTTTTAAAATTTTGATTTTGTATTAAAATTTATTTTGTAATATTTTTAAATTATTTTGATGAATAAAAAAAAAAATTAATATATTTTAAAATTAAAAAAAACTTTAAACCATAACTACTGATACAATCTCAATCATTCTCTTCCCGGGACATAGTCGAGTTGTTAGATCTGATCCACCATGCAATCAATGCATGGTGGCTTGATTTGATCCTGTATGTATTGGATATAACATATAATATAATATTTATGAAGCCAAAACTTGGGCAGGCTAGAATCGGTCCTCGTGGTCACATGCTGGGCTTACTTACTTATCTGGGTTACTTTGTATGGCTTATACCACTGCCTGGGTCATGGATGGTACGAAGGGGCCTGAGCCTAAGAAAACAAGAATACATCCGACAATTTAAAGGTCACACCCGCTACCTCGGTGTTGTCACAAGAAAAAAGATAAAAGGAGTGTTTATAAATGTGACAGTGCTATAATTTAAAATATTTTTTATATTAATACATTCAAACGATTTGAAAATATATAAAATATAATTTTAAATAAAAAATTTAAATATTTAAAAAACATAGTTTAAATCATGTTTCCGGACACTGTCAAAAAAAAATTCTAACCTGACTTAAAATCATGAGTTTATTAAATCAACTCATGAATTAATAAATAATCTATTATTTATTAAAAATACTTTATATATATATATATATATATATAAAAAAAAAAATTTTAAAAAAAAACGTACTTTGAAGACAAAATTCATCTACAACAGGCGTGGACAGGTAATCTGAACTTGCCTACTCCTGTTTATCGCAGCAAAGGATAACATTTAAGTTCGGCACGCAAGGTGGTGACCACAAGCTCTGTATGTACGTTGTCACAGTGTTTACTAGCAGACAGGCTAGAGGGTTTGAGATTTATTGTGTAAAACAATGTTTTTTCACATTTTCTTAACCTGACGACCTTCTTGGTGTGAAGCTTGAATATAATAATTATCGTCCACCTAGAAAGAGTTAAGACTCCAACTAAACTCGAGACACAATACAACTAATCCTCGTGGGACCATGCTCTTGCTTGTCAATAATACAGTTTAAAGCTCACACCTACATATCGACAATTAGGTCAAGACAAGAAAACAACGAAGCTTCCTTGCATTTTTCGATCATTGATAGGCTACGCCACATTGAAATATCAAGAACATGGCCACGAAGGATTAATGCACCAACTTGTAGGTTGTCCTGCACCCAGCGCCTTGCCATGCACAGAGCTTTTAGGCTGGTTACGAGTACAAGTTGAGCAATGACCTGCAATACTCTGCATAGGCTATACACAGGATGCATGATTCGATCGGGTATGGTGGTGGAAGCTAGGAACTTGGCCTCAAGATGTCCACAGTCAATTTCTTTTTATAAAAAAAGCGAAGTCGACTGCTGTTGCTATGCTGTCGCTGTTTAGTATTCTCAAATATGGAATTCCAAAGACTGGCTAAATCCCATTGTTCTACACATTAATGTCCGGATAATATTGGTTTTCACTGGTTATTAGTTATTGTTTTTTAAAGTAATTTTTTTTAATAAAAACATATATATATATATATATATATATATATAAAGTACATCATTGCCTGCTCTGCTTTTTAGGTTACAAGATTTTGTAGCGATTTTTTTCCACTTATTTTTAATTTGTGCATTTGTTTTTGGGCCAAGGTGGGTGTCCGTGTGCATGCACTTGTGACAACAAAAGTGGAATCCAATGCCACCTAGAATCCTTCTTTCTCAGCTCTCACTTATCCACGTCCTGGCAGGAAACTGTACTTCAAGGCAGGCAATTTGGCAGATGTTGCGCGCTTTGATGTTTCCTTGAAATTTTGGTGACTCCTGGACTAGGCTTTTGCCCAGATGATCCAAAACCCGCATGCATTTGCTCCACCGTCTCTCTAATTCCATTGAAATCCACCAATATCAGATGTAAAAATACATTGCTCGATGAACAGCAACATCGACTTCAGCAACCGTGTGACAGTTTTACTTAGCAAAACCCAAATTTAAGTTCCAAAAATACTTCATGTGCCCATTCCCATCAAGCAATGTAGAGAAATGTAAGGGAAAAAGGCATCGAGTCAATCAAGAAATTAACTGGTACTCCTCTGCTATTACTATTCTTGAACAGAACTCAAATGCGTGCGCATGCAAAAAGGCAGGCTTTAATTTAATTGCAGTGAGGAACTGACATCAAATTAATGTCTACGGGTTAAGCTTTTCCAACATACAAACACAGCTACAAACTAACAAAGGTTAAAACTTTCAAGAAAAAATACAGGTCGGAGACCATGATTCAGGTGTTTACTTCCACGATTCATGAGCTTGCTCGGAAAGCAGATTGCTCACAAACTCTGCAATGTCTGAGTCACAGTAAACCATCAATTTAAACTGTAGAAAAAAATGCACTTAACCCTTGCAAAAACGCCATAGAACCCTTAAAACTAAGGGCGGAAAATATGGGGATCAGAGGGACGTTGAAAATTAGCTTCAACTACAGAGAGAGATGCCAGGGCCCATCTATATCCGTTCCCTGTATCGCCCCACTTAACCCCTGCAAAAACTACATTACAGAGACCGAGTCACAGTATTGCTATCTTGACTATGGGGATACAATGGACAAGCAAGAGATCTGATCGGCGGCTGTTTGGCATAAAAAGAACAGCCAAGTTAACAACAACATAACCTCTTTGGTTATTATTAGATAATTTTGGTAAACCACCAGCTCATAGACAGTGGATCAATAACTAAACAATAAGCAATTAGCCTAAATCCACACTATGATGCTTCTTTCATGTAAAATCAATACAGTGTATCAATGATCTTTGATATATACAAGCGAGAGAAAAGAATACCTTAAAGTAACCCCATTTTGCATCATCTAATCCCGCCAGCTCAAGCCCCTTTCCATCTTGTGACAGTGGAAACGGATGGTATATATCACCAAATACTCATACTTCTTCACTGTATTGTTCTCGTAAGCTTACACTCAGAAATGACAATGGTTGATGTGTAATTTAGACTACACAATTTCAATAGTTCAACCG
Source organism: Populus tomentosa (assembly GCA_018804465.1). NCBI lineage: Eukaryota > Viridiplantae > Streptophyta > Magnoliopsida > Malpighiales > Salicaceae > Populus > Populus tomentosa. Next base: position 563,557 of record CM031995.1, read on the forward strand.
ACCGCTGCTTCAACTCAGGATTGCAACCGCTCTGTATTACAAGTAGTAGTTTGGCTGCCAAACCAGCCTCCACAGCGAGTGCAGTGCATTCTTCTGGTGCGAGCATGCAAACAGCCCATAATATTGACAATGCAAGCTGCATGCAAGCCTCCGAAACCCTCATCAATAACTTGACCACATTCGGTATTGTGCTGGCACAACACTTCAGAGCCAATCTTCCCTCGGGAATGCTTGAAAGAACCTCCAGAATATAAAGTGCTAATTCCAAGCACTCGCTATTCAAACTTGGCAAAAGCTCCACCAATGGAGGAACTGTCCCAATGCGCACAACTGAGCCCCTAACTGATTCATGTGAACAAATACTCTTTAACAAACCAAGTCCAGCCAATAACCCGTTTGGGTGCCTCTTGTCTTTCACCAACCTCAACAGACCAACTAAAAGACTCAGGCTTGACAAGTTTTCATTCTCAAAATCACTCCCTTCCATCAACATTTCTATTAATCGGGTAACATTGATCTTGGTCTCGATAGAGCCCTCATTCAACATATCCACCATTAAAGAAATCTTCGCAGGTTGCCTCAAATTCGACTTGGATGCAAAATCAATATCCAAATTCACGAGAATTCCAACTGCTTCAGACCCAACGGCATGAGTGGTAAAGGGGCCCAATAAAGAAGACACCAAGGCAGTCCCACCATTATCCAGCACAGCCTTCCGTGCCGTAGAATGTGCGGCAACAACCTGCCTGAGTTCCTTCAAAGTTTGCACTCTAGCTTGACCCTTAACTTTCTTCAGATTTTCCAGAAGCTCAATAGCCCTTCCTTGCACATCCTCTGATCTCTTCTTCATAGCCAAGAACTTCTGCGAGAACCAGCTATAAATCAGATGCTGCATAGTCCTGTTCGGCGTCACCGTATCATCCCAGAGCTCTTGCATTGTAGTGGGACACGTGCAATGACCTAGAGAGAACCATTTGAGAATGTTGGATCTCTCGTAAGTCTGTCCTGTGCAAAGCGTCACCGGGTCTTCCATTGGGTCCAGCGAAATTGGACATATAAACACTGACGGTACTTCTATTGATTCAAGCTCTTCAATCATCTTCTTCAGATCCAATTTCTCCGCCACACCAGCACTAACTAAAACACCACCGCCAACACCGTCCAAGACGCCATCCTTAACGGCGGTTTCTAGATCTAGAACTTGCCCTCCAACGCCCACATCTAGCTTTACATTTCTATAGCTACTTGGTTTATACATCGGCATTTTTAGCAAAGAAAAACACTAACCACAATCCAACAAGAAGAGAAGATAAATCCAACAAAAGGCCCTAAGATGTCAAAGGAGAAGGCAAGGACGAATTAAAACATTAAGACCCATCACGTCCACGAGACAAGAAACGTGTGGGGAAGAAAAGGAGAAAAGGGATATATGGCATAAGGCATCTCTCTTTATCTCTTTCTATCTCTCATTGACATACACAAGGAAGAGTGACTATCAAAGGGGACAAATTTTCAACATTGTATGCTTTACCTTTGCCCTTTATCTGATCTCTTTCTCTAGTTAATACAGTCAAAGAAACATTCTTCCTCGTCATCATCAAAGACATGATGAACATATTAACTTCTTCTCTAACACTCAAGCTTTCTCACTCAACTCACTGAGAACCTCCCCTTGAAGCTGAAAAGCAAAAAAAAAGAAGCGAAAACTTCAACAGCCCATCAAGTACCTGAAGAGCTCAACAGAAAGTGAGTGTTGAAAAGCGAAATTATAACACTAAAGACATGGAAGAATGGGAAAACCAGGAACCATACCTAACTACAGTGCAGCGATACAGGGTAGAAGAGTGGTGTGAAGGAGAAATGTAAATAAATAAAAAAGAAGTGAAAGGGTAGATTAGTAGCATATATCTTGAGCAGACAGTCTTCTCTAGTCTGTGATGCTGCTGCTACTGCTGCTGTTGTGTAGGGCAGGTAACGAGAGTATGAAATTATCAAGCACCCTTGAAATTTTCGCTAATGTGGGTCACCACTCACTCAAAAATCGAAGCTCGAAAGTAGTAAATTCGAACAAATGCAGTGTACATACAATCCACTTTACTATTTGAAAAAGGATTCGTATTGCTAGATTAATATGAAATTCACGAGTCATTAGATCAATTTTTAATGTTACGATAATATATTTTACAGCTTAGCGTCTGTTTATCTAACGTTATTTGCTGTGTTTTAAGTTAAAAAAACATTATTTTTTAGATTAATATGTTTAATAAGATTTTTTAGACAATTCTTGAAATTGCGGTCCCACCCTTGTTTGGATGCGCCAGCAAACAATCCGTATTGGCAGTCATGAGTCATGTGCCCTTCAAGTAGAGGCGCGTATCCTACAGCCGCTCCGCTTTTAAGTTCCTAACTCCAAAAACCGAAAATGGGATGAAAATTTTTGCCACGCCCAGTATTGCAAGCTGGATTAATTTTCACATTATTTATTACATATATAAATTTATATTAATTAATATTTGTTTGAAACATTTATTAAACATTCCTAACTCATCTAAAATCCCCATTCTCTTTAGGGTGTCATTAGGGAAACTTGCGATGTTCTCCTTTTTAATTTTTTTTAAAATTGAGAAGGTTTATTTTATGTTTCCTTTAAAGTATAGTTGGTGTTGTTTTTTAAAATATTTTTAATTAAAAATTTATTAAAATAATATTTTTTTTATTTAAAAAAAATTATTTTTAAAATCAGAGCATCAAAATGATTTAAATACACTAAAAAAAATTAATATAAAATAAATAAATAAAATTTTAATTTTAAATTTTTTTAAAAATACTTTTAAAATAAAAAATAAACAGGTATATATAGCTATAATGTGATATTGAATATTTTTATGTTAGATTGTTTTTTTTTATTTTTAAATCTAAAATTTGTAAAATCATTATTATTTAAATATATCCTTTTTATGTTAACAACCACACGTCACACCAAAACTTGTCGTGAGCTGTATTTTTTTATATCAGATAAAATATTTAAAATATTTTTGCTTTATGCTATACATCATTATTATTTAATTATATCTTTTATTATTAAAAACAATATTTGAAAGGGTAAAAGAAGAGCAGTCAAATCCACGAGACAAGAAACGTGTGGGGAGGGGAAAAAGAGAAAGGGCATAAAGATAGGGTCTGTGGTCAAAACAGTAAGTCTATCCCATCATGATCACATCAGCAATATAATCTTCGACTCTAATTCCAAAGTGATGAGTGAAATAACTTCTTTTCAAGCTCAAAGAAAAAGTGTGAAATCATCAACTACCTAAAGAACAATCAAAACCGATTCAAAAAGAAAAGGAACGGTAACCCCACAGCTCAAATTCACCTCGCATTAATATGACGCTTTGGGATTACGTTAAAGGCTGTGTTTTCGAGAATATATATATATATATATATATATATATATATATATATATATATATATCAAAATAATTTTTTATTTTTAATGTGGTTCATCAAAATCATAATAAAATTTAAAAATATATATTAACTTAATATTTTTTAAAGGTAAATATACATTTAAAAACATACACAAACACAATTTCAAGTGAAAAAATAAATAGCTTTAAAAACAGAAATTACTGCTCTCCTAAACCCGGTTGAAAACACGAAATTTGGACACCAGCTTCCAAAAGCTCCATTTGTTATCTATGTTTTACTATAATTATAGATTTGAAAGTATAAATTTAATACGAAAGTCTTGGTTGAAAAAATATATATAATTTATAAATTTTTTAAAACTTATTTTTTAAAATTATAATCACAAAAAATTAACACAATACAAAACACACACTACTAGTTTTATAGCACTACGGTAAAGAAAGAGATCATGAAAAAGTTATCAGTAAAAAACTAAAAGAGAATAAGGTGTAGTGTACCTTCCTCATGAATTACTATTTATTATAAATAATATTTTTTTAATTAATATTTTTTTTATTTTTTAATATTATATTTATCTATTAGGTTGTTAAATTTTTATGATATGGATCTTAGTTTTAACGGATTAACCCAGTTGATTCGAGTTTTTTTTTATTTTTTTTTAATCTCATTCTTTACTATTGAATTAAATAGAATTAGACCCCATGATTTATCTTTTTTACTTTCTATTGGGTTATCTCTAGTTTATAACCCAAGCATAAAGTTTAACAAGTTAACATAGGTTGTTTCGGATCATTTTTGTGAATTTTTTCAATTATTTTTTTTTTATTTTCATCATTCAGCACTAGATCGATTGAAATTGAGCTTCATAATTTATTTTATTTTGTTTTTCATGAGGATATCTTGGTCTTGTAATTGGAGTTATTGGTTTTGATATTTAACCCTTGTTAAATTGGGTCAGTTTTAGATTTTACTTTCAATAGGTTATTTTGGTCTCCTAACCTAGGTGATGGGTCCTTTAACATTGAATTTTTTTATTGAATTGTCTTCGTCTTATGACCTAGGTTGCAGATTTGGTTGCTTGAAACAGTTGACTTTTTTTATATAATTTTATCATTTAATACCGTGTTTGATTGAGAATTAAATTTCATAATTTATTTTGATTTGTTTTTTATTGGACTATCCTCATTTCATGACTCGAGAATAATACATAACAAGTTAGCTTGTGTTGCCTTTGCTCATTTTTGTATCATTTTCAATTAAAAATTGTATGGATTTTACTGTTTAATACTAAATTCAATAAAGTTGATTGGAAATTGAACTTCATAATTTTTTTAAATTTGTTCTTTGTGAGGTTATCTCAATCTCATTACCATGTTCATGAATATAGCAGATTAGCCCATGTAAAATCATGTTGTTTTTTTTTCTACGTGGTTATTTTGATCTCATGACTTATGTTATTGATGTATTGACTTAGATTGGTTTTTTTTTCTTTCTATTTTTTAACATTTTTTTAAATACTATCCTTCATCATTATGCCTGTTAAGAATAAGACTTCGTAATTTTGTTTCAATTTGATTTTTATGGGATTATCTTAATTTTATGAGCCAGATCGCGAGTTTGACAGGTTAACTTGGATAATTTTTTATGTTATTTTTTTAATTTTTTAATTTAACATTTGTTTGATTGGAAATTATACTTTATGATTTATTTTGATTTGCTTAAAAAAAAATATTTTACTAGGAAATATATAAAAATAATATTTTTTATTTTTTAAAAAATTATTTTTAATATCATCACATTAAAATAATATAAAAAAATAAAAAAATAATTTAAAATAAAAAAATTAAGTTTTTAAAAAACACAATTTTAAACATATTTCCAAACACTGCATAGTCCGCAGGTTCGACTCCAGTTAATAGCTATGTATCTTATGCTCTTCTCTCGGGACAGGTAGTGTAATCAGACCATTGATGGAGACCTGAAAAAATGTGTGAAATGGAATGATTCATGTATTTGTCATGGGGATGCCTGGTTTTTATCTATTTATTTAGTACCTGGCGAAAAGAGAAGAGACCAGTAAGACTTGCAATTCAAACCATCGGCAACTGTGCTCCGCACGTGCAGTCGCATCGTCAGCCACCTCGATATCCAGTCTCTGGATCCAGGAAATTCAAAGAAACCGGTCTCTTCGTGCCGGGGATTCTTAGAAGATAAATAAATAAAAAAACGAGCCCTACTGTTTTTTTAATCTCTCGGGGAGGGGGGGTCTGCTTGGGACCGTGCCCATCGGTTTAAAAATGCAATGGAAAATATAACCACAGTAAATCAATCAAAGAGGGAGAAGATAAAGATGCGAAAAGGCAACAAACTGATGAAATTAGACACATAAATTATAGTGTTGTTGAATTTCTTAAGCTATAAATCAATCATGTGTATGACTGAATTGACTGGTAAAAGAACTTTGCATTATTAAAAGAGATATGATATCAAATTCATCGATTTTCCACGTCAAAATAGAATTAATGGAAGAGCATAATCATAGTTTATAATCCATTTCTTGCTATTGCGATTCTTGATAATGAGTTGTAATTATCATTGATTAAATCTTTATTGATTACTTGGTAGTTTCAATCTCATGGGGTCCATCCATGGTGAATTATTCACATAGAAAATTATATAATAAAAAACCATAAATAATATTTTTTCCAAATATTTCATCCTATTTAGAATTAAAGTTATTAAAATTATTGACTTTTAATTCAGTAAATAATCGACTTATTTTAAAATAATATTATTTCAAGATTTAAAAATATTCCTTCAAATTTTTTTTATGTAAAATTAGATTTTAACCAAATTTTTTTTTTTTTAAAATTAACTTACTAAACTATTTAAATTTAACTAAATCAATTTTCATTTATTTTTTTTAACCCAACCCGAACCCCATGCCAAGAGAGGTCTGATTACACTGTTTAGAATAATTTATTAAATAGTATTGATTTCTGCAAGAAAAAAATAAGGGAACCGGAAGTCTCGTGTGGGTGGGGCCCACTGAGAGTGCCAGCTCAACTTTTAACAGGTTATCCTGTGTCTTGACTATATACGGAAGCCTTTGCGGTCTCTTGTTTGACCACTTTTGCTTGCTTTTTTGGGCTAAATCGACCATGACACGTGGCCCACGGGAATCGTGCGTCCTCTCCCTTCGTGCCATCCTCTGCCTCGGAGTTAATTATTGTTTGTTTAACTAAATATTTAAACTTAATCTAAAATAATTGTTAATGTGAGCAGCAGCTGTAGCAGTGGAGCTGTGGAAGAATTGTCTGGTAGAGATTTGACCAATATTCTTTTGAGACAGTATACAGGTTGTCTTCACTGTTATTGCCCACTCGCTTTTCCTCTCCCATCTTTTTAATTAATGGATCATAAATCAGAACTAAATTATGTTCCTAAATATTACATCATATTTATAGCCTCTTAGACAAAATAATTATAATTATGATTAATTTTCAAATAATTTTTTTTATTTTTTAAAAATTATTTTTAATATCAATACATTAAAATAATTTAAAAACATTAAAAATATATTAATTTAAAATTAATAAAATAATTTTTTTTAATTTTTATTTTTAAAATACTTTTAAAACACTGAAAAAAACAACGCAATTTGAAGTAAAATGCAGTGAAATGCCTTGTATTTACCGCAGTTACATTCTACATGGAATAAAGTATTGCATTAAACATGGTGACCAAACTAATCAACTCAGATTATATCGGGGGATTCAGTACATGTAATTTTACACTATTTAAAATATAATTAATAGCATTTTATTAGTTATTTTTTAGATTTTCCTTTTAAAAAAATAAAGACATATAACTAGAAAAGATAAATCATACATAAAAATATTATTATTATTATTTTTATCAGGTCATAAATTTAATATTCTCTTTCCTTTCCATTCTCGTCTTTTAAATTTAAAAGGACTCTATTCTATGTTTGTGTTTTTTCTTTAAAATAAACCTAAAAAATTAACAAATCTTACCAGTTACTCTCTCAACACGTTAAATTTTCCCATCTTGCTGGAAACTCATCTATGTAATAAATTTCCATCTATCCATGATAACAAAACTCTCTACAAGACCGAGCTGATAACATGAGAATTAATACTGTAAATTTCTCCTGTTATTTCAGCAAGTGCCGAATCATTTTGGAGAATTGATGTGTGAGAAATCCCACCAATTCTAATTACCTTGAGGGGTTGATTTTTCTCCTCAGCCCACAATTTCTCAAGTGCGAGTAGGCTTGCCATGTTTACCGTGCCATCTCCATCCCCATAAACAACGTCCGGCTGCTCGTCAAAACCATTTTCCCCGTAGAATAAGGTCTCCGGTGTCCTAACATCACCCCCGATTACACATGTGATAGGAACCTCTGGGGCAATCAATTGCTCCATTAAAGGCAAAATCCGGGTTGTGTAAGGATAAACCCCTCTGGAAAATCCAATGTCATCAAGAAATCGAGTGATTTCATGGGCTGAATAAGTAGCATTTGGCGTGATAACAAGTTTTCTTTCACCAAATACTTTTGCATTAGGCAAAAGCCAGGAGTTGCTTTCTGAAGTCCTTTGCTCTTCTCTTACAAGCAATGGATCAACAAAGGGCAGTCCTAGTGTATACCCTGAAGCAAAAGTAACCATCTGCACCACTGTACCGCCCCATGGAGTAGAAAGTGCAACAAAGTGTTTGATATGTTTTTTACGCCAAGATATTGGGTTCTTGTTGAGAAGCTGGAGCACAAAGAGACCTCCTAAACTGTGGGAGACAATAATTACTGGCTTCCCTCCATTGTTTCTGCTTGCTTTTTCTACGAGATCTTTCAAGTCCAGCAAAAACTTGGAACCGACCTTTGATGGGTGCCCTTCTGCAGCCAAGCCATACCGAAAATCATATGGGGCTCCAAATAGTGTTTCACCACTAACATATCCAATTTCTTCTAAAGATTCCACTAGTGGAGCCATGTATGCTGTGGCTCGCCTGCAATTCATGTAGGCCAAGCTAACCATGTTACAGAAATTTATTGTATTGGTTGTTAAGATTGAAATTAGGATTGAAGGCAGCAGCCAATTAATTAAATATATCATTCCACACTCAATTAAATATATTTTTTATTTTACAATTGATTATAGAAATTAAACCTTGAATAATAATGTAAGGAGACGACACATGCCAATTTCAACACACCGAAATAAATATATAACACAAGAGGCTTACTTGAGACTGGGGTCGAGGTAGAGAAGGGACTGAGTGGAGCCAAAATGTAGCACTCTGGTTTCAATCCCAGGAGCATTACGGTAATCATCAGTATCTTTATCATAGAAGAGCATCATACGATCAGCAAAACATTGAGTGAATGGTGCTAACAGGACCCCGGGGTCAAACCATAGCCTGAACCAACCTCCCTTTTGCTTCAAGATTGGGTACCAATGGCAGAACAGGCTCGAGGGCTTGTAGCCACGGGTTAGTCTGGCCTCTAGTTGGTTTCCACCATTTCCTGGTACTAAGATCACGGGGTGGAGATTGCTGGTTGCTTGACACACGTAGAACATCATGGACATACAAAGTATTCCCAGCTTGAACATCAATCTCTTCATGTCTTGTTTTCTACTAATATGTTTCGAGTAAGAGAGTGAGATAGAGGAATGGCTAGGTCTTTATGTGCTCACATGACTTGCAAGTTTCAGAACCTTGTAATCTGTCCGAGGACCTTGAGGCGGAGAATGTGACACGTTGTAGAGTAAAGGATTGGTCCTTATTTATCCTCCGATGACCTCTCATTATTTTGTACAAGGCCCAAAGATAAGCCCAGCTTGAAAACAAACATGGGCTTGATCGAAGGAAAATGCAAACAATTGCCTACATGCCCAATTCACATGAGCCTACCCATGCAAGTTGAGGAACGTTGCTGGATTAAGGTGGAAGCAATTTACGAGCCTCGCTGATTTTTGTAGGTGGTGGAAGGTGGAAATGAAGCCCTCGTATTCATATTTTGAAGAAAATATAACCAATTATGTTTGAGGCTTTATTATTGATTTTGATTCAATGATTTAGATTAATTTAGGAAATAAAATAATAAAGAATTAAATTATTTCTATATTTATCATAAACTAAATCATGACCATTTAAATTTAATTAACTGTGTAAAATTAATTAATCAATACGATGTTCATATTGTTATGTAAACATAAAGAAATCTCAGTCCGTGTAGCTTCTAGGTTATGTTTTTCTTTTGTTTTTATTCTTGGTGAATTAATATATATATAAAAACTAAACACAAGACAACAATCTTTCATTTGAAAAATATTGTATAAATTACCAATTTATTTACTATTATGAAAAAAAGTAAAATATTAAAGAAATACAAGACGCTTAATAAAACATACTATAAGACTGTAGTCACTAGTCAGCTTGAAAACATGTACCGATAATTTATGTTGTTATTAGTGTTTAATTATTATTTTGAGATAAAAAAAATAAAAACATGTTTAGTTAAAAGAATAAAAATAAAAATATAAAATAAATTTATTTTTTAAACAAGTTTCTGTATTAGACATATCTTTTCCATTTCAACTACCCCGTTTTTTCTATTCAAGAACTTTCCTAATCAACGGAAGCTCTATAAAGATGCTAAACTTTGACAAATTACCCACGCAGAAAAATCGGTCTGCTGTCTTAATCTCGTTTACCTAACGACCACAGATGGTTCAGGCAGCCAATCCATCGGCTTAGTTCTATGCTCAATACCATGGGCACCATCTCTCATCAAAGAACAGAACCAAAAATCTATTTCTGTTCCAGAAAGAAGAAGGAGCAGCATCATTTTATTTCCCTTTGTTGTCTCTTTCTTGCACGTGGTGTTGTTTCCGAACATGTAAGCAGTTCCGAAATGACTATCTGTAGTTGACGAATTAGACAGATTGAAGATTTAGTTGTCGGACGGGGATGATGAAGAATCTGGATCGTTGGATTGTTCGATTATGAATCACTGCATGAATTTAAATCGACAGTAATTTTTTTGATCAACTCAGTGAGTCAAGCTAGATTTAACAAGAGAAGAAGTAAATAATTGACGAATGGTTTCTAGAAGCTATATACAATGGGTGCCCGCGGATTTAGGTGGAGCTGGCTAGTCGTCAATGCTCACGTTTCCTTCTCAATTCCATAAATTGTTCGTTGAATTAGGCTTCCTCACCGACCCAGCTCGGAATAACTGGGCATGCAAAATCTCATCCCATCAATTTATTATGCAGCTGGTAGGGCACCGCCACATAACTAGCCAGCTCGGTTCCTTCAATGATTCAGCTTCCGACTTTGAAAGCAAATCCAGCTACTTGGCATTCCCTTTTTTCTGTAGAAAAATAATAAAAAAAACCTGTGTATGCTTTATTTACCCAGCATTGCTCCTGAGTATCAAGACTTCTCAGCCATTAAAAACACTCCTTTTAGCTCCACAGTTTGCATGAAAATTTATTATTTTTCAAAATATACTTTTAAAACCCTGCTTAGAGCAAGCCTTGAGTCATGGGCTGGAAAGGACAATGATAATTTCTTTTAAAAATAATTAAAATGATATTATTTTGATAAAAAATATATATATTTTTAAAAATTAATAGGTTGATAACTGATTTTTTAGCAGATTAAGTCTAAATTGACTGTATCAATCTAGTTTTTTTTTTTTCTTGTTTCTTTAATCTGTAATAGTCTAGGCCATAAATGCGATTAGATTCTAAGTTAATTATCAAGAAGATTTAAGTTTTAAAATAATTTAATATATTAAATTCCCTTCTTAATACTTTCATGCTTTAGATTTACCATCGTGATCAAGATTATTTTAAGCTCAAAATTAATAATTTGGTATAACCAGTACATTTTAATACATTACCTCTAGCATGAGAGGATTTATCTCAATTAGCAGAAATTATTTGGTACAATATCAGATAATACAGATGAGACGGGAGTGTATGGCAAAGGGATGGCTAGTAATTAGTCCAATTAACTGTAAACGGATAAGTCTGGGACACTTGGTAGCTTGCCATGTAAGCCATATCCTTGTTCTAGAATACAAGTTACAAAGACAACTCACCAATCGGACTTATAGATGTCCAACTTCAGCTACCGTACGGCAGCTAAAATATCTTCATGTACTTTTCTATCACATATTTTTATATTTTAAAAGTATATTTAAAAAAAAATCTATTTTTATTTTTTATTTTAAATTATTTTTTATTGATTTTAGATAGCATATACATAAATGTTAAAAATAAAATTTTAAAATAAAAAATATTATTTTAATATATTTTTAAATAAAAAACACTTTACAAAACAATAATTACTATAATACCAAAACAAATCAAATCTAAAATATATGAGTTATTGGGTAAATTAAAAATTCAACTCAAGTTAATTTAAAAATTATTTTATCAATTTAAGTTAATGATTTTTATTAAAACATTATTATTATTATTAGCAACTTAATTAGATTAAATTCGATAAGGTTAACTAAATCATGAGTGATTTCAATGCTAAGAAATTTTGGTGTTAATTAGGTTTAAACTAGATTAGAAAAATAAACTAAATTAGGAGTCAAATTAACTGAAGAATATTGGGTTTAATTCAGTTAATATATTTTTTTCGATTCAGTTTAAAACTTTGAATTTAACAAGTATATCAAAAGGCTATTTTCAAGGTGGTTATGAGAAATTAAGAAACAACGACTATTGTCCAAATGAATATTCATCCATTAGATGAGTCAGCAGAGAGGCAGGCAAGATCTGGAATGCTGATCACAAAATTCAAGGATAGAACTCGTCTTTAGCCAACTTTTTCCAGCAACTTGTCCGTTTTAGTCTGCTTCATCTCCTCAATTCTCCTCACGTTCTTATCCAGAGTGTGCGTTGAAAAAACAGAAAAGAAAATAAAAAAGTCTAAATCCAACGCCTGCCTTCGTTTCATACCAGCAGCCTACTTGTTTTCATCGATCATCTCCTCTAGATATATAACTCAAACCCCATCTAACCTAACCCCGCTGCCAATTCTCCTTCTCTCTGTCTCTCAAAATTTGCAACGATATTTTTTTTTTACAAATTAATATCCCATTTTAATTCACAATCTTGATCACTTTCCAGAACCATTGTTATTAGCTAGCTAGAATCCAACATGAAGACAAAAGCACACAGCCAAAGCAAGTTCATGCGAGTCATTACAATCCCATTAAGAGTTTTGTGTAAGGCAAGGGATGTTTATGTTAAGAGCATGACAGATTGCTCGATGGGGATGAGGTATGGCCCTTCCATAGTCTCGCGAGCAGGACAGCACCCTCCCCTGCCCAGGAGTTTCAGTGTTAGCTCATCAAGGTCTGATCATGACGGTGAAGATTACAGAGAGCTTGTTAGAGCTGCTTCTGCCAGGAGCTTAGGTCACAGCAATGAAATTGAGATGTACATGCAGCTATTGAGGCAGCAGCAATCATCGATGATGATGGGGTCCAAAAAGGCGTTTCCAAAGAGTTGCAGTGTTGGAATGGGGTTCATGGGCAAGATTGACGAGGACAAACCATGTGTTTTTGAAGCAGGTGTTGCTCATGTAAAGCCACGGTTGGGTCCAAGAAGCAGTAGCTGTGCTGTTGGAAAAGGAAGGGTTGCCTTCTGAATTGTTTGTGAGGGATTCACCATGAGGAGAGGTAAGTTAAAGGGCTCTCCCTCATGGTTAGTTTGGCTCAGTTCTTTCCTCCTGCTGTTGATGCTTGGGTAATGGACTCTAATGATCGCTCAACATGGAAATATTTGAATTTTGGGTTTAAGGCTTCTGGGGTAGTAGTACTTGGGGAATATCTGCATCTTTGTATATTCAAATGAATGAAATTTGAATCCATATTGAAGAAAAGAAGAATGAGGAACATCATCTCATTGTTTATTTTCAACTCCATTCCTCCTTAGATTCTCTCTTATTTTATTTTTTTTTTATCATTCTCTTATCAAAATAAATAAATCAGAAAATATTTACAAGTTAAATAACTATTTTTAGGATATTTTCTCTTTTTAACAAATAGTTTTTTCAAATGAAAATGAAGAATTCCATCTAGGATGAGTGAAGTGGCCAGTTGGAGACAATAATGATGACGTGGGATGGTGGTGAAGGATGATATATGTTTGTGATAATTGTGATATTAAAGTGAAAATAATAAGAGTAATGACAAAGTAATTGGCGGTGTCTCAAAATATGAAATATAATATGCTTAGGAACTAGTTATTTGGTGTTTGAATAATAATTATTTAAATATTCATCTTAATATTTCCTTCTCTATAATCCAAGAAATACATAATTAATGATAAAAGTTTTGATATCTGTAAAATAATCTCTTTCAATGGGATTTAAAAACCTTTTCGATGATAAAGTCTGTAACTTTAAAATGAGATTATAATAAACAAAAAAAAAATTTTAGATAATTAAACAAAAAAAGTTATGAACCTTTTGTTTTGATGGAGTTGATGGATTAGAGTCATTTGGTCCTGATAATATTAATGAGAGATAAAAATCTACAACACTTCATTAATAAAGGATTTATATCCTTTATAGACCATTAATGATATAAAAATGTGGTAGGTCATTGGAAGACATTTTATATATCTATAAACGTAGGATGATGACTATACATTGACAATTCATATTAATAGGCTTAAGATAAACCTCTATGGTTATGATATGAATCTTTAACGACTTCCAGACCAATATGGTTTGATGTATTGAAAATTTTAGGATATATGAGTTTGTCAATTGACCATCACGTTGACTTTGGGTTAATACATGACTAAACCCAAATATAAAAATTTCTAGATCCACGCTAATTTGAGCTCAATAAATAACTGGATTCAAGTATATTGAGTTTGACAAGTTGCTAGACCCAAGTACTTGTTAGACCTATATTGATTCGGGCTAAGCACATGGCTAAATCCAAACATATTTTTCAAACCCAAACTAACTCATGTTCAACACATGACCAAACCTAAATATATTGGGTTCGACATCGTCAAACCCATGTAACTTTGAATTCAATATATGGCTGAACCCAAATATAATGGGTATGATAACTTACTAGACCCACACTAATTTGGGTTCAACACATGACAAAACCCTAGTATATTGGGTTTAATAATTTGTTAAATTTACATTAACTTGGGTTCAACACATGACTGAGCACAAGTATATTTGATCTGACAATCTGCTAGATTCACATTTTCTTGGTTTATAACCTTATGATGGGTTCATGTTCTTTCACAAAAGATCAAAATATTAAGTTAAAAAGTCTAACTCATTAGTAATGATTGATATAGAGGTTACACAATGCTAGAAGTGGTGCATATACATGACTATGATAATAATAGTGATAATGATTAAGCATTAATGGTGAGAGCAGTGCTAGTTACGATAATGATAATATTGGAGTACTAATGGTGATGTTAGCTAGAGTTATTGACATGGAAAATTATATTTTCTTAAATATTCTTTTCTATTTAATTTTAAAAAATAAATAACATGCTTAATAATTTTATTTCTTTTTATTTTTTAAGGATTTTCATTACTTTTCTTTTATTTTTAGGTTTTCTAGTTTGTTTAAGTTGTTTTTTGGTTTATTTACAGAGTTGCAAACCTCTTAAAAAGACCGACTACTTGAAAATAAATACTCAATAATAAAATTATAAATTAAGGTTTATGTATGATCTCTTGTTTTGAAAATTTTATGTTTTTGTGCTTGAGTATTTCCTTTATTGTTTTTGTTCACGTTAGTTTGTTTAATTTTTGGTGGTTAGTTGTTGTGTGTTGTTGAGTAATCATGCATTGAAGATGTAATCGCAAAATAAAACATGCTCATGCAGGAGATGATGGAGTGTTTCTCCCTCGAGGAAGAGGCTTTTAAAAACTAGTGATAGAACACATGTAAAGACAAATGTAAAATTAACTCGCCAGTTAGTAGTAATAAAGTTGCAAAGACAAGTTGAAAAATAATCATGTCCATTAACATAAATGAAGGAGAGAAAACTAGGAATGTGAGGGGAGTGGTTATGGATCCATGACTAGTTTTGAGTGTCACTTCAAATGCATGAGCATAATATGCAATTTCTTAAACAAGATGAGTATCATGAAGATTTTGACAATCTCGTTTATGATGATATGTGTGTGTGTGTGTTGATTAATATTATTTACCAATTTATATTGTTTATTTTAATGATGATTATGTTAATAATTACATTATATACAATGAAAATAATGATAATGATGATATGATTAATGATATCCTTATTGATAATTTAGAGGTTGAGTGCAAAAAAAAAAAAAACATAAAAAACATGGAAGCATAACAAAAGAAAATTATTTATTTAAACTATATTGATCTTTTTTATTACAAGTTTATTGTTCTCATTAAGATAGATGTGCTTAAGAGTTACTTGGATATAATATATATTGATTAAGCAAGTTTGAGGTTTGCAATCTACTACTTTATAAGTCAATGGAAACAAAATAATTTGTTAATTGTTGTTTCTTATATAAATTTTAAGATGAACGTTCAAAGTTGATTTCAAAAAATTATTATACACTTGAAGAAAAAAAAATAAAAATTGCAGATCCTTAATTGGACATCCACGAGATCAAGACAAGAGCAATTTAAATTCAAGGATGATTTCTTTTTTCCAACCTGGAGAGATTGATGTAAGAGGTTTTTATGAAAAATTATTTTTATTATTTTTTAATTTTTTTAGGAAATTAAATAATATACTTAATAATTATATATTTTTCTAATTTATTTAGGAGTTCTATTACATTTCTTATATTTTCAGGTTTCCTAGCTTGTTGATTTTTATATTTATTTAAAGAGTTGTAAAATTTATAGAAAGATAAATTATTCAAAAAAAATATTTAATAATAAAATTATAAACTAGAGATTCTATGTGGTTCATTCTTTTAAAATAATTATAATCTCGTGGTTGTTGTTTTTTTTTTCGTGTTAGTTTCATCTCTATAATAATGGTGAAGCCTTGATAGTTGAAAGGGTGATAAAATGATGGT
This sequence comes from Populus tomentosa, assembly GCA_018804465.1. NCBI lineage: Eukaryota > Viridiplantae > Streptophyta > Magnoliopsida > Malpighiales > Salicaceae > Populus > Populus tomentosa. The sequence continues at coordinate 580,099 of CM031995.1, forward strand.
GGCAATTTTAGTGATTTTTAAGAGTGAGAGTTTGTAGCTGAAAATATATATATATATATATATATATATATATATATATATATATATATATATATATATAAAAGTCTCTCCCTGCGTGCATGGATTCTAGAATACAATATATCTAATAAGGTGATAGTGTTAAAGGAGTTGATCGTTTTAAAGAAAATATTTTTTTTTTCTTTAAAATCTTTTTCTTCAAAATTAATACTATTAAAAAATTATTTTTTATCTCATTTTTTTTTGTTAGATTAAACAGTAAATAAAATAATTGAATCATATTTAGATTTGTTAGATTGAATGATCATATCAAGCCAATTCCTACAAGATTTAATTTAAAATTTAAATCATAGAGAGCTCATAGGACCATGTCCAATTAATAAGTTTAAGAGAAACCATGCAATACAATTATTATTTTTGATTGGATTTTTATTTTTTTAAAATATAAATATATAACTATATAATTAAATAGTATAACATGATAGGAGATCCTTTTTTTATCCATATCAATATCTTTGTTTTTCAGTTTAATCTTTGATTACAATTGATTTTTCTTAATACTTATTGGCATATATGATTATGATTAGTTTTATTAAACATAAATGTTAAGTTTTTAATTCATGTTTGAAAATTTCCTTAGTTTTTTCTTTAAAAAACTTAACACTTGTAATTTTTTTTTTCATTTAATTTCTAAAGAGTAGTAAATACTGTTGTCCGAATGAATATTCACCAACTAGATGACTCCGCAGCGAGACAGGCCTAAATGTTAATCCCATTGTCCAAATGATATCCGGCAATGTGTCCTTCTTAGTCTGCTTCTGCTTCCATCTGCTCACTCTCCACATGTTATTCTCTTAGGTTTGCTTCTCCTGTGTGTCTGGAAAAATAAAAATAAAAATAAAAATAAAAAAGAAGTCTAAAAGCAACACCTGCCGGCTGCCTTCGATTATACCTGTAGCATAATTGTTGTCATCATCTCCTCTACATGTATAACCAAACCCCATAAACCCAACCCCATTGCCAATTCTTCCTCTCCCTGCCTCTCAAAATTTGCAACGAATTTTTTGTTAAAGTATCCCATTTTAATTCACTACCCTGCGCACTTTCCAAAGCCCTTTATTGTAAGCTAGCTGGCTAGAATCCAACATGAAGACTAAAGCACAGAACCAGAGCAAGTTCATGCGAGGCATGACAATCCCAGTGAGAGTTTTGTGTAAAGCAAGGGACGTTTATGTCAAGAGCATGACAGACTTCTCGATGAGGATGAGTAATGGCCCTTCCATGGCCTTGCTAGCAGGACAACACCCTCCCTTGCCCAGGAGTTTCAGTGTTGGCTCATCAAGGATTACAGACAGCTTGTTAGAGCTGCTTCTGCCAGGAGCTTAGGTCACCGCAATGAAATCGAGATGTACGTGCAGCAATTGAGGCAGCAGAAATCATCGATGACGATGGGATCCAAAAAGGTGTTGCCAAAGAGTTCCAGTGTTGGGATGCATGGGAAGGATTGATGAAGACAAATCATGTGTTTTTGAAGAAGTTGGCGTTGATGTCAAGCCACAGTTGGGTCCATGTAGCAGAAGCTATGCTGTTGGAAAAGGAAGGAATGCCTTTTGATTTGTTTGAGAGGGATTCACCGAGTTAAAGAGTTCTTCTTTATGGTGGTTATAATAGCAGTTCTTGTGGTGGTTAAAATGGTGAATTGAATGTACAATTACATGTATATGGCAATATATCTATTCAACTGCTGATTGAAAGGAAATTTCAATTAGGAAAAACATTTTCCTACAAGTATTTTTCTATAAAAAAAACCCCCTCAATTCCTCCATTGAACTCCTTTCTTCCACACAAGCCAAAGGATGGTACCATCAAGCTTAAACCCACTTGGAAATCACAGAGGTAAGCATTTGGCGGTATTACAAGTAAAATTCATAAGTAGACATGACCTACAGTTGATAAAAAAGACATGAATTTTAGGAATTACTAATACAAACGATTATCCAGTTTTGATTGGATAATTAAAAAAAGATGATTGTTTAAAAAATTAACATGTAAAGCTCAGAAAAAAGTGCCTAAATAATTAGATAAAAATAAAAGGATAAGAGAAAGAAATTTGACTAATTATATTAATACAAAATAAGAGATCCTCTAATGCATATAACTTTCTCGCATGTTGGGTCGACCTTGTTTTGTTAAAATAATGTAAAGCATGACAATTGACTAGGGTTTATGGACTGATGGCCCAGTTTAGCAACAGAAGCTTCCTTTCCAAGAGAGCTTCAAGAACAAATCACTATCATCCAGTTAACACCAACATTTCTTTGGGCCCTGATGATGGAAACTCAACATAAACGGGCCTATTTTGCTATTTGGTACAACGATCTTGCTTGGTGCGAGGAAACAAATTGCGAGTTGTGCTGGATAACCCCATTCTCTATAACTTCCATCCTTGCAGACAAATACATGCAAAGGGAAACCAGTTGAAGGTTCATTCAACTTTAATGTATTAATGGAAGGAAAAATTGTGTATAGTAGGACTTGACGCAGGTACGAAACTTGATTGCACAAAGCTTCCTTCTCACTTATCACGCAATTCTCTTTTTGGAAGCAAATCAGGTCTTCTGAATCTCAAACCCAATCTCAGGCCTGCAACGTAGGAGCAGAGAACTATTAGCAATTTGTTTGATAACTCTTTCACTCACTATATATTTTGCAACAGAATCGAGTTTATAACCATTACCAGCATTTGCGTGTGTGTGTTTAGTGCAAATGCCTGCAAATGAAAAAATAAATATTCGTTCATTTATATGCTCCCATCGTATTTGAACCACTTCAATGATGTGAACATCTAATCATCTACCCCCTCCCCTATTTAAAGAAACTAGCAGCAGTATTAGGATCAAACCATCCACACATACCTCTCCCATAACTAGAGACGGAAATAACACTTTATGCTGAAAGAGAGGGGGGGGGGGTAAATATGTGTTCCCTTCATACTCAGCACCATTACTCTTCTCCCGGTCTCCGATCACTTAACTGTCCCCTTGAACCCACCTCCCAGTCTCCCATTTTAACCAGAGCAAGTTCGAAACCCCCTCTTCATTCCCCTATCCCAACCTTAACACAATTCACCCACTTCGCACCAACACTCATTCCACCCCATCTCTTTCACGTCATTCTATTAATAAAGGCTCGATGCCACCACCCCCAGTGGGATATCCTGCCTGTAAGAGAGCTCCTTGAAGCATGTGGATAGTGACATTTTTGTGTTCAAGGGATTGGGTGAAACAGGTAGACGCTCCAGTTTCTTAAGAATACTATACTTCATGGACGTGGCAACCATGATGGAGAAGCTAAACACGATGAAGGTTAATAGTAAACAAAACTTAGCATATGCTGCCCATTTTGGAGGGAAGACAGAAAAGCAGCGAATAACATCCTTAAACCGAGGGTAGGAGCTGAGAGATTAGGGAGCACAAGTGGAAGAAAATAGGCAAGGTTTTCAGCCACTGCACAATAGCTTTCATGTGTTGATGTGTGAGAGACAGAGGTGAAAGCAAAGCAAGTGACACACAGATATCAATACTAAAATGTGACTTGACATGCACAGAGGGCATTGATTGAAGAGGTTTGTGTTGGGGTAACCCAAAAACTCGCTTTGATTGAAGACCGCTTTGTTCAAAAGATTCTCAGTGGAATTAAAATTATGGGGGTAGTTGTGCTAGTTTTTGCAACATCTCAAGAGATGGACAGGTTCGACAGGATTGGCTAGATGATTGGTTAATGTGCCTAAATGCTTGCAACCTAGGGATCTTGGTACCAGTGTCTGAAGAACTCTAGATTTTTTTCTCTTATTAGAGGCTTGACTGGGAAGTTGCTGCATTGTGTTGTGGCACCATTGGTTAGATTCGTATTTCAACTCCTCATCGAGATATCACAAGTTAGAAGCATAAGGTGAGTATTATGAGAGGTGAAATTTTTGTCTAGAGGGGTAGGGAGTTGACATCTTCTCTTCTTAGTCCGGTTTTGATTGTCAATTGGTAATTATTATCTTAATAAAATCTCCCACCAAAGAGCAATATGTTGAAAAGAGAATGACAAAGTAAAACGACAAACTTACCAGTGGAATTTCTTGAGAAGAACTTCAGGATTTCATCAATAATTATGACCTACACGAAAAACAATACATTAGAAGTAAAATAAAGGGAAAACGAGCTTAAGATATTTTAAAGGCATTCAATCAGGCACTACATTCGTCCAACAAAGCAAAAAAAAAAAAAAAAAAATCAAAGATGCAAATGGCTTTACATTGTATAAATTCAGGAAAGGTAACCTCTCTCTATTTTAATTCATCCAAGGATAGAATATATAAGCAAAAGGGGCATAGCAGTGGCATCAAGTTCATGAGAAACTAAGGGGGGTTGCCATGATCCTAGCTTGTATGCAGTATTCTTAAACTATACAAACTCCTAACCCAACTTCCATTAAAATCTTAGTCCAACGGTGCTTGTGCCACATCTATGAAGAAGAAAGAAGCATAAAGCACAAGAAAACATATCACCCACGATGGAACCTTGACAAGATGTCATTGTTTTTACCATATTAGAAGGCAAAACCAGTACAAGGCAATGTGGTTCTGAGCATAATTCCAGCAACTATATTCAATGTCTCAAGAATCTCATTGCATACAAAATTATAATCAAAACACAGATACGTATCAGCAAAGAGGAAAACAAGTTCTGAAATTAGTAAACTGGGAAAGTTAAGATTCACTACATACAGGGAAGGAAAGATATAAGACAACTTTCCACTCAGCCCAAGATAATGGCGTTACCTGAAACAAGATATGTTGCAAATTATTCTATAAGCTCCTTATGGTTATGGGTAAAAACAAAATTATTAACTCATGGGATGGCAAGGAAAGAGAACTTACAGAGAAAAGAATAGATAGCGGGTGAACATACAAGATCAGTATATGAAGGAGCATAGTCAGGACAATTGAAGCAACAAGCCATAAATTACTCCAGGGAGGGATAACACTGTAATAAAAGGGGAAAAACATTACAGCACCAAGTCAGTCCAAATGCAACTTCTATTTTATTTTTTGATGGTGAAAAAGAGTGGGAAAGGTAAAAAATAATCAATTAAATGGGAAAAAAGTGATCAAATTTAACAAATGTTGATGCAAATGTAGAGAAATCTAATGACAAATGTTGATACTAAATTTTAATGTATCTAACTACCATCAAATTATACGCAATGCTTTCTATGCAACTGAGCAGATTGATAAAACTAGAGCACTAAATAATCACTAACTTCACAATTAAACTGGATACTCACAGAAGAGATTGATTCTCACTGAGATTATTCAACGCATTAAACATCTCAACAACAACAAGCACTGTCATGGATACAGTTGATGGATGCCTATCATCAAATATACTGCACGGGTAAGTTGTCTCCCTTGTTGAGCAACTGTCAAAATTCATCTGCGATAAATGAATACATAAAAAGTTCTGACATGGAATTTGAAGAACATGCACAGCAATAGTAAAAGTGAAATATATTTATCTATGCTAAGCACAAAGAAACCAAAACCCAGACATTTCATGCTAACTGAAAAAAGGGCCTAGTACTTGTCATTTAGTTTTTTTCTATTAATTTTTTTTCCTGAAAGGATCCCATCAATTATTATAAGCACAAAACTTGACTAAACAAATTTAATATCAAAATAGAGTTTGGCAACACGAGATTTTCAAGGAAGAATTAATAATGTTAATCTCGAAATAATGAATAATAACAGAAGAAGAGGAGTTGCAGAAAGCTGGAAATATTCAAGCCTCTAGAGAGGGACTCAAAAGACTGAAAGTAAACAAGCACCTGCAGGGCACTGATTATGGGAATTGTCTGGGCACAAAATTGCACCTTAACTTCTATTAACCATTGCCTTGATGATCAGATCTCCATATCAAATTATATAAGGAGATTGTGCCCAGAAAAGACTCAACTTTGGCCTATCAGAAAGAACACCCAGCAAACAATTAAATCTTACCAGTTCTTTGTATGGTAGTTTGGGACCCGTATCAGAATATACAAACCACCACACGAACCCCACAACGGTAGCAAGGCCAACATAAGCTGCATCAACCAGATACTGCATCAAACACCGCTAGAATTCGAAAGCATTCAGCATTAAATTTATTCAATTTCGAATCATGCACATTATAATCAGAAGAAAAGGTTTAACTATTTCTCCTTTTCCAGAATTGCAAACTGACAAGGACCTGAAGATTGTGATTCCTACATAGTACATTATGAGCTTGAGGATGAAATGCAGAAATCCCTAATTATATATCATACCAATCTAGGCGTCAAACATTTTTAAGACAAAAGATCCTGTAAATTTTTTTTTAAAATTACCCTTAATTGCCTGTACTAATTTAATTAGTTTCTCAAACACTTGATTTAATTATTCAAAGAAAAGTTTTTATCATTCATAAATTGTTCACTATAATGTGAATGTGTGAATTTCACAATGATGGTGATGCATTCATGTCATATGCAGGTAAAATACAACCTTGAGTTAATCACTTCGCAGGGAACATGAAATTATCAAATCATACAAAAGTAACGCATATGATCAGTAAGATAGCAATTCACATGCAATAGGTTTATCATTCATTATATATTACCTCCAATTACCAAATAACGAAAAAACAACCACCCACTAACAACTGCTTCGTTTACCTGCACATTAAATTGAAAAAATTGATATTCAAGACTGATAACTGGAAAGAGTGACACTATGAGAGTAGAAACTACAACTCACCTATAAAAAACTTATAAAACATGGAGTCTTGAATAGTGAACATGTGCTACACTTTAAATCAAAGATATGCACACAGAAAAGGGAACCGTCAAACCAAACTATCTAGCCTTTCATTCCATTGTTTATTCGTTTCTTTTTTCTTTCTTTTCATTGAGAGGGAGGGTTATCTAGCTCTTTCTTTATTCTTCAAGGTAATTAAAATTAATTAAAGAGGTCAAGAGGCACAGCCCCTGTCTACAAGAAGTCTACTGCAGAGAACAATCTTAGGAAAAGGTGAAGAGGGGAACAACAATTATAAATCTGTGAAGAGGAAAGAAAATTGACCAACTAAACATGCAGGTCAGACCATATCAAAGGATGTTCCCCTCCTCAAAGATTCATTAAGCCAATCTCTACAAGCATCAGGCCTTGGCCTAACGTAGCTTCCTGCCTACTTGTAATACTCATTCATGCTTACTACTAACTATTTCAAAGCTTAGTGGAGAACTTAGCAAGGAAAATATATAACAACAAACAAAACTCTAAACAATCCAGCAACCCAAAGGTAATTCACAAAATAACCATCTCATGTACATATATGGCATTGATTAACAACAATTACTGCTACTTAAGTGTTCAAATTATCAGAATAATATCCGTGGAGCTCCTTTTGGCACATAGCATCCACACCCTAGCCTTATCATATGGCATATTAGTATATCCCAACATCATAAGTCCTAAGCTTAAACAAATTGTCTATTATCCAGCCCACCTAATGTTCATTACTTCATTTATGCCAGCCAATCTATTCATCTTCTCACTTTTATTGAGGGGTTGGGTTGCATTGCAAAATGCACCAGATGAGTGCTGGCAACCATCATACAAACAAAAAAACCCACCCTGTTAGACAGATCTATTAAATAAACTAACGCTGTCCAAATCATGAAATCAATACCTTTCGAGGTTTAGCCTTCATTACATCAGAATCCTGCTTATTGAAACCAATAGCAATGGCAGGCAACCCATCAGTAACCAAATTGACCCAGAGCAGTTGGACCTGGATGTGATAAACAAAAATTAAATTACAGCTCTTTCAACTGACCAGCATCTTCTACCTAACTCAATGTTGAATTATTTAATCCGAAGTATTTCCCTCTCTTTCTTTATCTATTGAAATATTAAAGCAGTGAGCTAAAGCACTCACAGGAGCAAGGGTATCAGGTATTCCAAGTACAGCTGCCACAAAGATACAAACTACCTCACCGATATTTGAGGAGATCATGTATCTAATGAATTGCTTTGTATTATTGTATATAGCCCTTCCCTCCGCAACAGCCTGCTTAGGAATTAACTTGTTAAGAAATAGAATAGCACAAACAATAACTGAAAACTTAGGTACTTATTGATGGGGATCCACCTACGCTTGGTGCAAGACAATTCTTACACCTCCAAGTAACATTTTATATTATCAAATTTTAACAGACCAACTATTAAATTTAATACATCATTCAGAGAAGTCACGGGTTTCAATTTTTAAGTTAATTGGATACAGCAGATGCTCTAACCAACTGTTCGGTAAAAACTTGTTCATGATCATAGGATATCAAGTTCAATTTGAAGAGCTATATGTATGGAGTAGTTGTCTTATACTGATGACTGGAGAATTGCTAACATTCAATCTTAGGACATGTATATGTTATAGTCTAGCCGTATAATATGCCTTGCTTGATAAAAAAAAAACAATTGCCCAACAATAGGAACCAGCAGCTAGTACAGAAATATCAACAAGCAGCAGAACTACTGCAGATAAAGAGGGGGAGGGGGCTCCTATACCGCAACAATGGAAGCAAAATTGTCATCCGCCAAAACCATATCTGAAGCACTCTGAAACAAGGATACAGATGGTCAGAAACTTAAGGGGTATTTGCAGTTAATAAAAATATTGGGATAATGAAATAACAGAATCTGATAAAGTGTGCGCCTGCTGATAACAATTTATCATGTTTTACACTATTAACTGGATCAGCTAACACAAATCTTTTGATATTTTTCATGTAAAACTATGAAGCTGATCATTAAAGTTGCACCACCACATGTAGCTTCCCCTTTACATTAAGAACTGGAAAAAAAAACTTTGCATTGAGTCATTCAGGTTACAATTCTGCAGAAATTTTTTTCTTAATAATAAAAGAAGTTCATTCAGGTGACACAGGAACCAAATCAACTGATTAAGTTCCATCAGCTTGTTAAAATTTGTAACCATATATGAATTTATATGTGCATGTGGAAACAGAGATCGTAAAGAAGAGACATGATTTATGGACACCGCACAGAAACAGTTTATCATCCATGAATGTACAATTGAATGCATCCATACAAGGTGGCTCACCTTTGCAACTGCTGTTCCAGATCCCATGGCAATTCCTATATCTGCTTTCTTTAGTGCAGGTGCATCATTGACACCATCACCAGTCATTGCCACCTAAACAAGTCGAGATCAATGATCTTTAACATAGATGGGAAAGTAATATAACTACATGAAAAAACTAAAAGCAGAAAGCACCACACCACAAGTTTGAAATAAATCATAAATGTAAATAAATCAAAAGTCCTACAGTCACTCAAAAATACCTTAAACAGGAAATTTTGGTCAGCTAAAGCACTGCAACAAACATAAGCTTAACCAAGGTGTGCTATTATTTTTATGTAAATATCAAAGTTAATGTGTCATCCAATCCTCAGCTTCATATTCCTAATCCAGAGCAACTGTCATTTCATGCGTCTGCTTAACAAGCCCCAGGTCCTTCACACCGCAATTCAGATGTGCATGTGCTTTCTTGTCCTGTATTCCATCCAGGATAGAGACACCATGTCTATATTTAATGCCTCAACACCATGCCCTTTTCTATTGTTTTATCATTGCCTTGTAACTGTCCATCTTAATTGACCAGTTTCTTACATTACGGTAACCATTCTTTGTTTCACAATGGAAACTGGTTCTTGCTATCATTTCTAATTGTTCTCAGTAACTGCTAGCACAAGCTTTTCACAAATCCAATTATTTATCAGGATCTCATCTTTATATCACTAAGAAGTTATTAATCTATATTGCATACAAAAAACTGGATCTTGCCAAACATATTCTGGAAAAACAATACATTATTTAGAGTTCTAAAATGTCCTTAATGACTTGGCTTTGATAGGTTACTGGCTTGTGATTTATCCTCACATGGAACCCCACATCACCTTCTTAGACTAACCTATCAAGATATCCCATGAGAATTTTTGTCCATTGTACAACTCTTAAAATGGTAATTAATTCTTTTTACTTCTAATTCAAACTTTACCATCCAAAACTTACAACCCATAAAACAACACAAGTGTTTGTTTCAATAATAGCATAGATATTGTTCGAATCTTAGCTCATGCATTGCACACATATATTTGCTTGTATAAATATAGATATACATTCTGCTGAAAGAAAATACTAGGTCTACCACTTCATTTTGATGTTGTAAGGCCTCCACCAGCATCCTTTTATGACTAGGTTCAACCCTAACAAAACAGAGAAAAGAGGATGTTACCAAACAAGCTTGTAAAATTCCAACGAAATAACAAACATTTGTGTGTAGGAAAAGACAGCAAGGTTAAGAAAATAAGAAGATGCCATGACGCTTAATATACCAATGAAATTTATGATAGTAATAAAATACAACATCAACCATGCCTGGTAAAAAGTGCCATGCGTTGCAAAGCCAGTGTTTGCTGCAAAGCTGGAAGCTCTTCGAACTCAGAAGCAGTGTATGAGCGTCCAGCAAAATCTTCCAAATGATCAAAAGCACCAATCTTATTACAAAGTGATTCTGCTGTTGACTGAGGAAGTAAATGTATTAGAAAGGCAACCAGAAAGAAGAGAAACTGTTACTTATACCATATTACATAAATAATCGTTGCTCAATTTAAGTTACCTTGTTGTCCCCAGTGACAACTATAACACGTATACCAGCAGTCATGCATGAAAGCATAGCATTTCTCACTTCCTCTCTAGGTGGATCAAGCATTCCAACCTTTTATTGAAGTAGAGGTGAAAATGCAAATAAAAAGTGAGAAGTAGAAGAAGAAACCCAAATTTCCAAAGCGCAGGAAGTCTAAAGCACAAATACAGAAAAGCAGGGGGGTTGCACTAGTGCACAAGGACACGTAGGCCCACAGGGTGCACACAAATGGTCATGTACCCACAACCATATGTAATGCAGTGCAAAAGAATGAACTGGATCTAAGAGAAGGTTCTAAGAACATAAAAGCATAAACATATGATGGGAAACTGCATAGATTTCAGAGTGTAGTCACAAAATTTCAGAACTTGAGGTCTATTTTTCCTACTCATGTTTTCTCATTCAAAGGATGACACTAGGTAAAAAACAAATCAGATGCAGCTCTTTCTTATTTATTCAACCACCTCCTTCCAGCAAAAACCTTTGTTCACCATGAAATTTATTTTTACACAAGTTACTTCATCTCCTCGTTGTACAAATGAAGGATGCTAAGAGAAGTGCATATAGATAAACATAAATGATCAAATGAAGGGCATTAAGTACAGACATCACTTAATCTGGTGTAAAAGAAAGCATACCAACCCAATAAATGTAAGGTCCTTCTCATCTTCAAAGGAGAGAGTCTGTTGACCAATGGGCATCTGTTTGAAAGCTAGCGACAGACACCTCAATGTTTCTTTTCCTGCAAAACTGATCAACCAACATGGCATTCATACTGCGAACAAAAATGCCTGCACCATGGATCTTAAATATGATAGTCAAGTCATTGGCTCTTCTTAGAAGAATTTATGAGAGCAGCAATGGTTGTGAAAGAAATTAGTAAGCATGGAGTGAAAGTCAAACTTTGCTAAAAACACTACCTTAGTGGGGAATCACCAATGCGGATGATTTAGCTCTATGGACACTTGGGGAAGATAAATATATAGAAGGGCGGTGAAGAGAAGGAACCTAAGGAAAATGACTAATAGGGGAACATAACCCCACCTTGTGAAATATAGCCAATTAGATTAACCCTTCTAATAAAAGCCATGAATATATGTTTATCTTCTGCTAGACAGCTCACTATAAATCAACTCAAACCCCAAGAACTTGCATGGTATAATTTAGAAATTACATGAGCTAAATTTCTAAATTCATCACAAAAACTTCAAATATGTTGTCAGTCCATAACATGTATTCTTCACACATCTTTCAAATGTAGTATAAAGATATCCGAAATGAATGCTAGCACCAAACAAATCCCAGAATGAAACATGTGTACTTCCAAGTCTTACAGAATAAAAATTCACCATATTGCGCCAAGCAATTGGGGCTCAGGTAACATCCACTAAAATTTTAGCATCATTTCTAACCTGTGGAACCTTGACTCTAACTCATCTCGGACAGCAACAGACAATGGAACGGTAGAACCATCATCATTGCAAAGAATATTGGAGCATCTAGAGACAATACTTTCTGGAGCACCTTTTGAAAACATAATCTTTGTCTGCTTCCGACTACATAAGACAGACATCATTTTTCGATCACGAGAGAATTCCAAAACAGAAACCTATAAAGCATCAAAATGTTAAGCTTGTGTCAGCAGTCAGATTTTTATTTTAATGAACAGCTGAAAAGTGAATGCTGCAATACAGAATATAACCTATTTCTCAAGGTCCATTTTATGATATCACCTCCTAACAGCCAAATTTAAAATGTGAAAAAAAAAATTTATACAACCAATGGCCTTAAGAAACTTGTAATATTTCAAACAGAATATTAAAGAAAAATATATCAATAAATGAGAAATGGTGCACAATATGCCTTGAAAAACAAATAAATAAGTGCAAATGAGAGGACATATACCATAATAAGTAATAGAGCATAGAAAAAAAGGTGAAAAAAGAGAAAACAATACTGGACATATAATGTATGAAGTCAATTGCTTCACAAATCAACCGCCAATAAACCAGAAGATAACATGCAGACAATCTCAAAATCAAGAAGAATCTGAAACAACAAATAATCTTGTAGCTCATAGATATTCTTACAAGAGTGGGGAGATCTTGATTTCTAATCACACCTTTGTCAATCCATCATTGATCTCACAAAAAACAAATCTCAATCCATTTAAAAAATATTTATCATCCATGTTCTTCATTGCCATTCATGTTCACCATTCTTATACTATACAAGAGAAACTGAATTAACTTACCAACTCAAAATAAGGAAGAATTGCACAACATCCAATTTACAAAAACAAACCTTTTTGAATTGGCTTTCCCAATACTGATTACAGTAAGACGCGCGCTCATGCTTGGTCAGCATATGCAGTGCAGAGGGCATGGAATCAAAACCAGGAAGGCCAACCTGGAAAGATGTGGCAAAAATAAACGAGTTTACCCCAAATTCATTAAAAAGGTGAGGAGGGGAGATCATAATTGGAGAAAGGGGGGAAGGGAAAAAGTTAAAAGCTATGGTAATGTCTAGCTGCTCTATAGAAGGCCCAGCTACAACAGCCAACCTTTTCTGCCAGAACACGAAGCGCCACTTCAGTGGATTCCCCAATTTTTTCATAGATTCCCCTGTCTGGATTATATTGTAAGATAGACTCATTGCAAACAGCCGAACACATTGCAATGTGAAGAAGACAAGGCAACTGTGCTGGAAATTCAATCTGCAGAAAAAATCAAGGTCAAAAGGATGCATCACTGACAAAAAATCCTAAAGGATCACACAAACCAACTAATAGCATGTTTCCATAAGGAATGAACACTGCAAGTGTATTTCTTTTAAGTGAGACAGATCAAATAAAATGGCATCAGGGGGCCATAATTTATAGAGAAAAAGATGTGAGCAAAACAAAGAATTAACTCTGCACCAGATACTTAATTTCCAATCCAATTTTCCGACAAAAAGGACAAGGAAGAACAACCCCCCCCCCCCCCAGCTACTTTTAGCTTGCTGCAGAAGGTGTATTCAATATTTTGTCATGGTGTGCTAGCAAAATGTGACAAAATACTTAAGCTTCCATGTATAATCTTCATAGCTCGTTGAAAAGACCAAGCATTCTGATGACTCGTATCATCATTCCAACCATAATTCAGGAACAGCAGTGCTACAAGGGATCCAGGCAACATTGTGCTCAAGTTTGTAGTTGAAATTAAAAATAATTACCACTAGCGATGGTGGTAGTGAATCTGGCAACTCTTACGAGAAAACAACAAGAAGGCAAAAATAAAGATCAAATAGATGAGACTATCCCATTGAATGTTTTTTCCCTAGTCCAAAACATCTGCTGCTCATACAATCTGATTCAATTATACAATCTGATATACAATTATTCTGTATATGGAGACCTAAAATCTATGCATGCCAAATATCACGCAAGCCAAGCTCAAACTAGAAGGCACACTAGACAACCACAATCGTTCACTTATCTGCACATGGAAAACATTACAAATTCTCGCAACATTTGACTAACCCCACATAATTCTTTAAAGTACCTTCTTATGACAACTATGTCTTTTCCATGGTGGTTACAAGAGCTTGAAAAAAACTCTAGAGATAGTTTTACTCCAAAACATTTTTTTTCCTTTTTTTGAAAAGAAAATGGGTGCCTAGAAGCCTGAATCCTGTAGCCAAGCAGTTACAAGACCAAGGCAGGCATGATTATCAAAGTAAAGTCAACGAGTAAAAAGGCGAAAGTAAAACAAGACAGTTAGAAGGGACTAAGGATTGAGGTTTAAAAAAACAACCCAGCTTTTGCTTTTCTTCCTTTTTCTTTTTTTCCTAAATAAACAGAAAACAGAGAGCACAAGCACAACAGGCCTTCATAAACTGTTTACAGACCTTTAAACTAACCTTCCACAATAATCCCAACAATCAAAAACAAAATAAGTACCTGCAATCCACTGCTGCCAAAAATCATGCCTTCTGGAGCATAACTTGTCCCACTTACACTGTATTCAGCAATAGTTGGACCACGATGAACAGAATGAACAGCACATATCTGGGAAGACAGAGTAGAAGGAAATTTATCATTTATTAGTCAAGGTATTTAACTAAGAAAACCAAGAAAAAAAGTGCAGCCAGAAAATGTGTAGAATCAAATGCTGTGACAAAGGAATGAATGTTGCCTTTTCTCCCACAGAGTATCAGATACTAAAGAATCTTCTAACCTCTATAGATCTCAGAGATCATGTCCCTCGAAAAATTATATACAAAGACAAAAAAATTGGATGGCCTTGGATTCCTGTTACCCTCTGGCTAATTCAAACATCACTATCATCACTATTTTCTCTCACTGAGAATTAGATGATAAAGGCTCCTCGACAGATCTCAGAGATCAAGACCCTAGAAAATTACGTAAAATGACAAAAAAAAAAAGGATGGCTTAGGTTTCCCATTATGCTTTGACTCAAACATTGATATTGTCCCTTTGACTCATAACTTTGCATTCAGTATTTACATGTTTTGAGCTGATTACCTTTGAGACTGACATCATATTAGTTGTCAATGTTCCAGTCTTATCACTGCAGATTACTGTAGTGCAGCCTAAAGTCTCCACAGATGGCAAAGACCGCACAATGGCATTCAACCGAGCCATACGCTTTGTTCCAAGAGCCAAACACCTAAATGAGAAAGAAATATAATGAAGTTTGCTAATCTTCCAAAGTGATACAGTCATGTTATACCAATAAAAGATTAAATAAATGGCCCTAAGAAAGCATTCAAAACTTCATTATCTAGAAATGACTTCATTGTGTACTAGAGGGAGGGTAAATGTAGAACTTTCAGATTAAGCGATTAACTTTCCTTCTTATTATAGATAAATTAGTTTTTCTGGCTTCACCATGGTGCTACGTTTCAGGAGTTTTCAAGGTGCCTCCTTAGTGGATATGCAGGAGGATCAGAAAGCTCTTTCATTTAAATCTTAATGTACTTCTCCATTCTTTCCTGTACTTAAATTAAAATTCTTTTTTTAATATATACACATGCACACACACATCATCAGAACCATTCAGCAAGCAGACACCTACGTAATATTCGTTAAGATCATAAAAGCCATGTAATATTTAGTTCATGGAAAATTTATTTCACTGAAATAAAATACAAAGCACTCACGTTGTAACGACTGCTGGAAGCCCTTCAGGAATTGCTGCAACCGCAAGGGCAACTGCAATCTAGGCAGGCACATTAAGTAGTTCAGAGAAAACAGTAGTGGTAGAAGTGGATCATAAAACAGAAAAGCAGTTCAAAGGCCACTAAAAGAGCAATTCAGCTACCCAGATACAAAGTACGATATGGATTGTGGAATTAAAGTAATATTAATAATAATATGATGATGAGGTTTAATTTACTTATTTTTCACATAGTGGAAATGAAATTTAAACCAGAACCCCTTGTGCACATGCATGTCTGAGAAGACATCCCAAGAGTACTCAACAGATTCATACTGAAACAAACTTACAAAATAGGGGTGATAGTTTCAAGTAACTAAGTAGTTCAAAGTTTTAGGGAACTTTTTAATGCTGTGGTAAAATTATGGGGTTATTCCATTGGTGGGACTATGACCACGTAATTATCCACAAATGCCACAGTAGAAAAGGCAGAAATGGTTTCTATTCTGACAGCAAAGAAAAAGATCAGATCCCATCCACAGAACAATACCTTGAAATAGTGGATTGCACCACGCAAGAACCCGCCATGAGAAGGGTCACGGAAGTGACCAATGTTTACAATCCACACAAGTATACAAATCCCTGCAATAACCTAAATTGCACCAAATATTCAGTATGCAATTCATACCATAATACTTCAAAGGTATCAGCTTATGTTTGCAAAGAAATAAGAGTTCCCGGTGTCGGTGTCAATTAATACGAAGGGAAAATTTCTGATAATCTATGGAACAATGCCAACCAGACGGTGTTAAACAGCAGATAGATAAGAGATGATTTACATGAAAAATGTATTTCCTAAACAGTTACCAACAGCCAAACTTTGTCCCTTGGCATGAAAACAAAGGAAAAACTGGATGCGGATCAAGCAGTCTTAATAAATCCTGCAATAAATGCAACATGGCTTTGCAATCTGACATGAAAGGAGCATTTTCCTCTGTCATTATAGATAAGCCCAACCTAGACCAAGATTTCAGAATATCTGCAGTTTAAATCCATTTATCCAACTTTAAGACGGCTATGGGAGAGGAGATCATTACTATTTTTTTTCCTATTTTTTGACAGGTATGGATGGAACTTTCCTTCTCTTTTTCGAAGTATGGGATGGCAGAACAATTCTACCTACCATTTTGAGTTCCACTCAAGCAAAAGCAAAATATAATGTTGCCATGCACAAAATGAGAGAGGCCAGCTGATGAGCAATACCTTAGCCAAAAAAGTGCCAAATTCATCCAACTTCTTCTTCAATGGAGTCGCTTCCTGAAAAGAGTTGCAGAAACAAACAGCATACACAAACACTGAATATGTATAATTTCAACCAAGGAGTTCTCTTCTAGTAGGAAACATTAAACCATTAGACACAGAACAACTAGAAAGATACATAAATTACATTTTCACCAAAAAAATGCGTGTCATGAGATGAGAACACTCATATACATCAAGAAAACACCTAGCTTACAAGAAGTATTGCCAAAAGCTCAACAATCTTACTATGGCACTTCATCCTGTCTAGTTATAGCTCATCAGCAAGTCACATAAATAGGGTTCAATCCAATTACATAAAGCACAAACTTAAAGACTCTAGAGGAAGTCGTGGGGAGAAAATAAGATATCCGGGAAAAGCAGGACAAGCTTGAAACAAAGTTAACAATTTACTTGGACAACAGATATTTATGACAAAGACAGAAAATTGATAGTGCTTACATCATCTGTCCGCAACATGGAATCGCGGATGTTCCCCATGGCAGTATTGGCCCCAACTCCAACAACAACAGCTCGTGCCCTGCCCACAACCACTATTGTACCCTGGAAATCAATATACATTTATTCAATGGCTCTAAAGAAGAAGAAAAAAATAATGGTTGAAATTTCCAGATGAAGAAAAAACACTCAAACTATGGCTCATTAAGAAAAAGAAACAACAGAATGCTCCTGATATAAAGTATTTCCTCCAGATTACACAATCAATATTTAGTATAACATGGAGCTAGCTCAGTCCATTTAATTAATACAAGGGCAGTAGTAGAAACCATATACAATATAAACAATTTACAGGAAACAGTTACCACAAGAGAAACAAGGGCAGTAGTAGAAGTCATATGCAGCATACCGAATTTACAGGAAAGAGTTATCACAAAAGAATCAATAGTTACATCCTGTATGTGAATTTGATGAAAACTGCAACAAAGGTAAAAAAATACCGAGAAAATAATATTTGTTTTGTCTTGGTACACAGCATTTGTTGCTATGGTGGACTCAAGCTCTTTTTCAACAGAACAGCTCTCACCTGGAGTCATCAAACAAAATCATCAGTTCAATCAAATCCTGGCACACTTCAAAAATAAGTAATTAGAGAGAATCCCAAACGAAACATAGAAGAAAAGCATTCCCTGGTCAATTATTAACATAATTCACCAAATTCATCAATGTAAATGCCAACAAAATAAACAAAAAGTCAACTCAAAATTGTATGATTATCTGTAGTAAATAAAACAGAAACTGTATGCAGCACCCATGAAACGTGGGGAGTACAAAGAGGCATAGCTTAGATGCTTAGCCTATAAAGAATGATCATGGGAGTGTAAGGTTTTTGACCTTGCCCACAACAAAATGCTAGGGGAATGTAACATATCGCCTAGCCCACAAGAGTGGCAATGGAGTGTATGGCACATGACTTGGTCTAAATTGAAAAGGATTGAGGTGTGTCAATGCATGGCCTAGTCCATATACGAGTCACTATATGAATGCAAAGGCAGTCAAAAAAGTGGCTGTGAGAATGGGACATATATAGCCAAGTAGCATGCGAGTGTAAATCCACACTAGAATGGCAATGGATGCACAAAAATCACATTAATTTATTTATGAAGAAACCCATATTGGCGTCCTTCAGATTAAAGAATAACTTAATCCTTCCCCTGTCTGGGCTAGATGAATGTAATTGAACAAATCATTTGCATTATCCAAAGAAAAGGCTGTTGTACCAGTAAGGATTGCTTGATCAACACGTAACTGATTACTTAGCATCTCAATCATTCTCATGTCAGCAGGAACCTTGCATCCCACTATTTTAGAAAACAAAAGAACCTGATGTCATATCCTCAGCATTTTCATTCATGATAATAAATAACTAACTCTGATCACTAGACCATACGATTTACATACCACTGACTTCCACAATATCGCCTGGAACAAGCTCAGTAGCAGGAAGTATGGAAAAACAACCTGTGACAATAGATGGACACAAAGTTATAAAAAACCCAACATATCTAGTGAATCAAATATATAATTTGTGAACTCTCAGCCAAACAGATGGAAAAAACATGTTGTATGGGCTTAAAGTAATAATTGCAAACAACACGACTACCCACTCATATAAGTATACAACTGTCAAATCAAGAAGTCTAGGTTCAGATTTCAGTGGGAGTTGCAAAATTTAAGCCAGTAAAATAAGTGATGATGAGAGTGTACAGAAAATGACATGCCTTGAACAACATATGTTTAGTCAATGAAGTTCAATAGATCGAAAGTTAAAATATCACAAACACTCTGCACTCCAACAAAGAGGAATCTGACCAAGTCAAAAATTGAGGAACCCAC
The DNA here is from genome assembly GCA_018804465.1 of Populus tomentosa. NCBI lineage: Eukaryota > Viridiplantae > Streptophyta > Magnoliopsida > Malpighiales > Salicaceae > Populus > Populus tomentosa. The sequence continues at coordinate 599,733 of CM031995.1, forward strand.
AGACTTACATGAGTTCAACCAGGAAGAACAACTCCCTAAAACAAAGAAACACAAGGACAAATGTTCTTCATTGGGGTTCTTGACTACAGGAAACCCTTACTCAATGAAAAGGCAACAAGAATTTGACATGGATTGCTAGTTTTTAATTACCCCTCAAGAGTAAAACGTACACCTAGAAACCAACCAAATACAGCCCCACCCATTAAATGGTTAGGAAAAGGTCTAATGCTAAAGCGGCTAGTGATATCATTGAGAGAACCACAGAAGCATTGTCATAGATAAAGGGCAAACAACTAAATAAAACTTTATCCAAAGCTAATAATCCCAAACAATTGACAGAAAAATCTCTGCAACGGCAACAAAAAAGCACACACAATGCACCAAGAAATTAATATCATTATAACAAGGCCAGCATCACAACCATCTAGTTGTTTCTTTAAATTTTTGGTTTACCATTTCGCAGCACAGTAGCAATATCAGCTTGATAGGCACGTAATTCCTGCAAGCAAGAGGGAGATAACCATAATCAACACAAGATGAACCTCTGTTGACCAAAAACGTAATCTTTGCAGAATGATGTCATTTTCTATATAAGATGTCAGTACCAAGGTCCTTCCAGTTGCGAGGGTAGATTAAATTTATCAAAGTGACCAATAAGCACCAACATTCCTAGGTGAAAACAAGAGATGCACAAGTACATTGCATTCATCCAATTTCATTCAAAGCTTAAACAGGCTGCCGCCAAAAATGTGTAGAAGGACAAGCAGAGTGTAGAGAATTATGTAAATTACATCATTAATAGATTGTTATTTACTGGAACAATTAAAAATCATATCTATAGTATCCATGTCCAGATGCCAGCTACTGTTTATTTGAATCATAAGAACTCCATAACTCACCTCAAGAGCCTTCTCAGCATTTGTTTCTGTAATTACACCTACAGCTGCATTTGCAGCCAAAATCAACAGGATGACCTGTGCATACAACAAAATCAGCATAGAAACATACTTAGCCCATCAACCAAAAAATAAGTACGTAGACATGGAAACCTGAGTGATAGAAAAACCATATATATGAGTTGTATGTTGTGCCAACTACTACATACCATGCATACAAAAAAATAAGAAAGATATAGATAAAACACCAAAATAAATTCCGGATCACACCAGCCTGTTTCTTTGCATAAAGTACTTTATATATTCCCATCTCCTTGTAACCAATAAAAATTATTTGGTCCATGATACCTCATTTTAAATTGGATAATATTAATACCGAGTCAACAATAGGCCAACACTGAGCATACCATCCTAAACTAGAAAATTGCAGTTTCCATTACCAATATAAATGTTGTTATGTTTAATCATTGATAAGGAACTCATGATGATTTGTCCATATTATCATCTCTTTACACCAAATGTAAAAGCAGAATTGTATCTTTCATTTATTATTTGAAAAAAAAAAAAAACAGCTTTAATTTGATTCACATGAATGAAACTTTGGTTTTTGCCATGCCCTGCAGCATGTAATTAAAGCATCTAAAATTTCAAAATACAAAATCATAGTCATTGTATATATGAAACTAAAAAAATGGACGGATGAGGAGTCAATAATATCATGCATTCAAAGTAAAACAACAAAAGACCTTTTTAAGAGGAGATCTTATTTTTACAAATGAAGAGCAGGGATTCTCATATTAACCTTTTCTAAAACAGTAAGGATCCAGAGTTGACGCATTTCCTTAAAAATGTCTGATCTTTCACTAATGAACACTGTTCAATGTATGTCAATACTGAAACAATATACATATGCAACCTGACTTTAATTTAATCCTGACAAGGATGAAACTTTTGGTTTTCCATGCACATCTTTCACTAATGAACACTGTTCAATGTACACTAGCTCGGATTGTTGGCATGTAACAGCAATCAATTCATTTGAAAGAAGAGAGAAATCATATCTTACAAAAGGCTCCAGAAAAGCTGCCAAGCCTGTTTCCCCATTAATCAAAGCCAAAACGAGAGAAACAGCAGCAGCAGCAATCAATATTTTAACAAGTAAATCATCAAACTGTTTTAGAACCAATTTCCAAAAGGGAGTTCCTGCATAGAGAGAAATGTGGGACATATAAGCCTCGAGAAGGTATTTATTTTTCTAAATAAAACCATCCATTATCACATATAGCTTAAATGCAATACGAAGCAGAATTATAGACCCTCAATTGATGTCAATTAATCAGGACAAAACAAGTTGAGTATCCAAATATCATTGACAATCAAGAATCTTCAACAGGATCACATCCATGAATGATGATGCATTGAAGAGACACAAATAAAGATTTCTCAAGAAACTCATCTTATTGTCTTGAATAGATGACTCCCCACATCTCAAAATTCCATTTATTTCCTCTCTAAAACCCAACCCTCCAAAGGGCAAGAAAATAGCCCAAAAATCAGCCAAAGCCTTATTCGGCACCAATAACCCATTTAAAGCTTATCTTTGACCAATTTGTGAAAGTCTCTTGCAATTAACTTTGACCCAATACAGCATCAAACCATCAAAAACCATAAGACCCAACCTAATTGGTGTAAAACAATTATCCCGAGAGTTTATGGACCAGATTGACAAGGCCAAGTCTGAAAATAAGTCTGCAAAGAAACCCGAAAGCATCTGATATAAAGCCTGAAGTTATTGCTTTCATGTTTTAATTATTTTTCTAATTAATTTTGGATTTTAATGATTTTTTCCTACTTAGCTTAGGACTTTTAATTTAATTAGTATTTTACTATTTATGAATCCTTATCTATAAAGGATTTTAGGACTAATATAAATAGGGATGTTTAGTTTACTTTATGGAGATCAAGACTATTATTCAGTTTTAATAAAAATGTCAAAGAATTTTCTCTAAATTTCTCTATAGTTAGATTTGTAACTTTAGGGCTTGAGAACCCTAGTTTTATCTTCGTTTTACGCGGCGTCAGGTGATATTAGAACAGGTCAACATCCAGATCAATGGTGAACCGTGAAGAGAATCATGGAGAAGGCGATGGCAACCATCTCTATGATAGTGATAAGGGATCAGGGGATGCAAGCTGTTTGGGATTGGCTAAATCACCATTCAGCAATGATAACTTTAGAAAGGCGAGTGCAAATTGGGTTTGGCGACGTTAACGCCATATTTGATGACCTTACAACCAAGCAGGCTTAAGGCACTAAGGTTGCGCGTGAAAATGAACCGAGGAAGAATAGAGGCACATGCCGAGGATGACGCCCGCGTAATTAAAAGTATGGCCAGTATATTACAGGTATTCATCTAATGAAGATCTATTTCGACTGATGAGAGGCAAAAACAGGAATTGCAAAGAGGAGAGAAACATGCTTGGAGACTTACCTCGAGGCTGATCTTAGACCTATTCTTAAAATTTCACCAAGACAACAAATTGTCTATTTGAAGGGTGTTGATGAAGATAAACTTTATAGGGGTTATGGGACCTTGTCAGATCAAGACAAACAACCACAACCCGAGAGACAGAAATCAATTAACGTGATTCAAAGTCAGTATAATCAAGACCTTTTGATGACAAGGATGTTCAGTGCGAACTTGATGGAGATTATGGAGAAGATTTATATGATGATGAAGATCTTGCAAACAAGGACATAAAGGACCCAGTAATTTCTATCAAGTCTTCTAGAGATATTATGGAAGATTATTTTGGCTTTCCTTTAAATACAATAGTTGAAGTATTTAAAGGACATGGATGACGTTGAACTCAAGTTTGAAGTAGAAAAATGTGGGAAAGAACCATAAGTGAACTTCATAGGAATGGAAAGAATAACATCAAATATGAATTTTTCCTTATTATACACACACCGTATTATATTTTGAAAATCACAAATCAAAGACATGCTACTTCGTGAATAAGTTAGCTACAGTATTATATTTTAAGTATTTGTTCCCTTGGCGTGGAAAAGTTGAGTTTATGACAGATAACTCAAGGACAAATTTTTCTCAAGTGGAGGAGACTGACGTAAAACAATTATACCAAGAGTTTATGGACCAAATTGAGGAGGCCAAGTCTGAAAAGAAATCCACAAAGAAACCTGAAAGCATGTGATATGAAGCCCAGAGTTATTGTTTTCCTATTTTAATTATTTTCTTAGTTAAATATGGATTATAATTATTTGTTTCCTACTTAACTTAGGACTTTCAATTTAGTAAGTCTTTTACTATTTAGGAATCCTTAGGATTCTAAGACTAATATAAGTAGAGATGTTAGGTTTATTTTATGAAGATCAAGACTATTATTTAGATTTAATAAAAATATCAAATAATTTTCTCTTGATTTCTTTACAGTTAGGTCTATAACTTTTATAGCTTGAGAACCCTAATTTTATCTTCGCTTTATGCTTCATCACTGACATACTTTGACTGCATCAGATTTGGGCAAATTTTAAAGCAAGGTTGTTGTAGGCCAACCCAAACAACCTCCAGGATCAACAAGCAACTATATAAATTTTCAACCTTTACAATTAGGAAGTTAATAGTATCACTGCAGCCCAAGAAACTCTCTCTCTCCATACTTTTCTTCCCTTCATTCCCCCCCTCCTGATCATATTTTAGTTTAATTAGTTCAGATTCCATATTAACTCAACCATCCTGAACAAGTAGTACCTAAACAATATAAACAAACTCAACTCAACTAAGCCTTAAACACATCTAAGTTCCAAGATCAAACATGAAGGAGAGGAACCAGCAACTACAAAAATTCACATGTGACTAGCATACAAGACAAAAGGCAAACAGATGAACCAGGAAGTTTCATATGATTAACACAAATGCAGTTTAAGCATTCAAAATCTAGGGAAACCAGTGGCGTGTGCCATGTACTTACTTGTCTCTTCAGGCAGCACTGCAGACCACAAGTGAAGCGTCCAGCCAAAGGCCACGAGCCATTCGATGGAAAAGAAAAGGGGGTTAAAATCCATAATAAATTTTAGTTTTTTTATTTTTTTGACAAACAGGAAAAAGAATCCAATGTCACAAAGATGAGGATAGTTGCTGAAATGGAACATTTTAATCAGTATATATTTTGTAGCACTACATAGATATATCAAAATACTCGCAGATTACAAGCACTTGAACAAAATAACCAACAAACATTTTAAAAGTAAATGAAAAAACAAACACCTACAAGGAAACAATATGGAAATGCAGATTCAACTAGATTAAAAAAAATCAGTCTGAACATACCGTTTTTACCATAAATTCTTGAATGTAGCGCCACCTGCAACAACACCACCAACAAAAATAATAAATCTTAAAACTTGAACTTGAACCCTAATAATCAATTAGAGGGGGGGGAATCCAAGCCAATTTGTTTCACTTGTGCGCCAAGAAAATTCAGTTCAAAACAGAGAAGCACGCATACCTGAGAATCGCTGAGCCCTTTTCCAGGGTCAACCCCGAAAAAATCCAAAACCTAGAGAGAAAGCAGCCATAGCTTGTTACAACTTGATTCCATCCATTGTTAAGCCAATATTGTAGCGTAAAGGAATCGAGAGAACGAGTTTAGTTACCTCGGTGATGGATCTAGCGTACGCGTCTTCCATTGAGAGTCTGAGAAATTGAATCTAACAAATTTTATTACAGTCTCTACTACTTTTAAACATTTCTATAGTGAACTTGGCTTCGGTCTGAGATCTGAAGGGTCCAAATTTACGCATTTAAGTTAGTTTTTTTTTTAATAATGTTAATTATAAACTAAAATTAAAATAATCAAATTTTTATTTATTATTGCGGAACATTTTTCAAAATATTTTTAACTTTAAAAATAAATCAAAATATTTTTTAATATATTTTTTATTTATAATATTTTTTCAAATTAAATATATTTTTAAAACATACAACACAAAAATAAATAGTACCTTTAAAGTATGATTGTGCTAAATTAATTTGAATTTTTTTATTTAAAGATTTTTAAAAATATTAAAATAAAAGGTTATGAATTAATTTATTAGATTGATTTAATTTTTCTTCTATTTAGTTTAATTTCAAATATAGCATATCTGAAATCAATAAGTTATTAAGTTAAACCTTGTAACCAAATCCGTTTTAATAACATTGTTTTAAAATCAAATTTATAGTAAGGGATAAAAAAATAAATTATTTTATATTTTCCTTTTTTCATTAATTAAACAGATATCACGGTCAGCTCCGTACCGTGATTAAAGGCTGCCTTGATTCTTTAGTGGACGTTGAACTTAAGCAAAGCTAACGGTGGCACCCGTGAGTGGGAGTCGAAAAACGAATGCTTGAATTTGAACGTCAAGCAAAGCCTGCAAATGGGCTAATTCTGGGGCATGAAATTAGGGCAGTGATGGGCAGCGTGCTTGATGTTTATTTTTTTGTCAAATTTGCACAAGGTCAACGGGAGAACCCAGCCCATCATAAGGAATGGCAAACTCTGCCGTTAGTTGTTAGAAAGCCTTCATGTGTTAAGTGTGTTTGTTTTTTAAAAAATTATTTTTATATATTTATTTATTATTAAAAAAATTTATTAACAAAAATATTTTTTTATTAAAAAAATTTGATTGATTTTTATAAAATTATTTTTTTTATTTTTAACATAAAACATTTTTAAGAAATTATAAAAAAATTAAAAATATCATATTATTTGTTGATTATGTTAAATTTGATCTTCAAATTTTTGTTTGTTATATATTTTGTTTAAATTTTTTTTTTAATTTATTCTCTTGAAATTTTATTTTTATATTAACTTTGATTCTTATTTTTATGATTGTTATATATTTTTTTCTTATTATTTTTTTAATTTAAATTTTGTATCAATCAAATTTGATCATCATTCTTTTGATTGTTGCTTATTATATTTAAAATAATTTATGAAATTATAATTATTTTTATTTTTATTTCATCATCTTTTAATTTTTTTATCTGTTGGATTTGATATCTATTATTTTGATTATTATATATTTTATTTGATGTAATTTGTGAAATTATATTTTTTTTCAATTCTATTCTCATTCAACTTTTTACTTTGTAAGATTTGTTCCTTATTATTTCAATAAACTTGAAAAAAATAAAATATTAATAAGTTATTTTATAACTCGTTTTTCAATAAATAATCAAACATTAGAAAGTATTTTCCAATTTATTTTTTATGACATTACCAAATATTAAAAAATAATTTGTTCTTTTATAATTCACTTAAAAAAAAATCACTTTCTAAAAATAAACTACTTTCCTGCAAACAAATCAAGTCTCGATTAAGCTACTTTTGCCATTTTATTCCATAAAATCTAAAAAACTGATTAAATCAAAAACAGTTTAAAAACTAAGCCAAAAAAATTAAATCAACCAATTATAAAACCTAAAACAAAATGATTTGGTTAAATTTTAATGTTAAATATTTGAAACCGATTGAACAACTCTTCAACCAACACCTAAAAAAAATTATAAACATTCAATTTTCTTTTCATAACTAAACCAAAGTAGCTGCCCCCTGCCCCCCAACTATCTGCATCTCATCTCTCCGAGGTCACAGCCCTAAATCAAACCAAAAAGTTGAGCCCCCGAGCTTTCTCTCATGGCTCTCTCTCTCTCCTGAATATGTATTGTTTGGTTGCAGAGAAAACTAAAGAAGGTGAGATGATCATGCCAAAGTACAGATGTTACTGGAGGGCAGTGAACCATGACACGAAGGTAACTGTTTTCTTTTATTATTATTATTATTATTGACGTGGATAAAAAAAATAATTTAATTATTTTTTTAATGAAAATAAAGCAGAAATGAAAATACTCGGCCCTTTTGCTCTATTATCTATTGTATTGAATGCTACGTGTTAAATATCTTCGCCTCAGGACATTAAAAAAATTACACGTGGATATCTAAAAAATAATTAAAAAACGAAAAAAACATGGGTTTTTGAAAATTATATCATACCAGCTACATAATTTCTTTTTTGCTAAAAAACAAATATGCAGGATTTTCTAACTCAATGTTTTACAAGAAGAAACCATGATTATAAATTGAAAAGTCACTTACTTGTTTAATTAAATAAATTAATAATTATTTATGTTGATAAATAAAATAAAAGGTGTTAATATTTTTATTTTAGTTGTTTTGTTGTGGGTTGGATAATTTATTTTTTGAGGTAAAAAAATAAATTTATAGACTTTATTATGATATTTTTTGACATCAAGTAAAAAATATAATCAATAATTAAAAGCTTAATGTTTGTATATAAAAAAATAAAGTATGATTATAACTTACAAGTGTTAATTAAAAGTCGTGTAAAATCTTAGATTATTTTTTTAATATGGTACAAAAATAAGATAATATTGCGAGAAACACCATTTATTTGAGATATTTGAGATAACATGTCATAAATAAATCAAGTCTAAAATGGTAAATATTTGAGATATAAAGAATAAAGATAATATATTTAAAAAAGTATAGAGAAAAAAAAAAGAGAAACTAAAAAAATTACATTGAAATTAAGATAAAAAAATGGTGACAGAGAAAGTAGGTGTAGAGTGATAAATATGTCAAGTACAGAGAAAAAAAATCTAATATTTTACAAAAAGTTGGATTTTTACAAATTAGATGGTAAATTGATATTGAAGAATTATTACATGAATAAATTGAAATAAAAATAATATCAAAGAAGTTGAATGTAAAATATAGGTAAAGCGTGCACCTTTTATTCCTAAGATTTTAATTTAATATTCTCAGGGGACATTTTCTTTCTTTTATTTTCACCATTGTTAAATTTGAAGTGAAGTTTTTTATGTCCTAACGCACTCGCAACAGTACATGGATGTAATTTACAATTCTCGCATTATAATTATTCGATACTCTTAAAACACGAGAAATAAACCTAAAACCAAGATATAACAAAGAGAGAAGATAAAATGGATAATTATTAACACGAGAGATATTTTTTTATCATTTTTATGGACCAGATATGATTATCTTTTAAACCATCTAAATCAAATTCTCTAATGTAATTTAATTTGACTATAATATTTAAATTAAATTCAAATAAAAAATAAATTTATAAATCCAAGAACAAGCAAGATAACATGTTTACCCTTGATAAAAGAGGAAAGAGTGATGAATAAAAAGAGACAGTTTGATAGTTAGGTCGGAGAAGCTAATTTTAACATTAATTTATTGTATACATCATAATAAACCAGAGGGTTTAATTTTTAATTTTTTTAATTATTTTTTAAAATTAAATTTTATTTAAAATTCAAAATAATTCTAGATAGCCTGTTCATCTCTCCTACATCTAGTAAATTTTCCGCAGAGCGCGCAGTTCATACCAGTCTTCAGAGAACTGGGCCAGAAAATGGAAGTCTTAAAATTGAAGGACACCCAGAGGCCCAAATTAAGGAATCATGGACTTTTGATATTTATTCTTCCAAAATATTTTATATAAGGAGAGGCCCGAGCGCGACCTAGTAACCTAAAAAACACTGTCGTTTGACAAACAAACCGGTCCAAGGACGAGCCGGTCCAGGTATAAACAATACAGAAAGAATCGATCACCTCGCTTTAAACCCTCGCAAAAAACCTAAGACGTACCGCGTCGCCTTCTTTCATGTTTTCGTCTCCCTCTCTCTCACCGCTTCATCACTTCCTACTAACTTAAACCCTAGATAATATAATTCGCCGATTTCTCTTTTGGCTTCGAGTTTAGCCCTTTAGAAATGCTAGGAGCTGCTTATAGGAACAGCTCAATCGAGTGGAGGCCGTCTCCAGTTGTATCCCTAGCCACCAGCGCCGACGAGTCTCAGGTCGCTGCTGCCCGTGAAGACGGCTCACTCGAGATTTGGCTCGTCTCTCCTGGCGCTGTCGGCTGGCACAACCAGCTGGTACTTCACTGTCTCACTTTGACTCTTTATTTGTTTTATGAAAGTAACTTAATTAATCAGTTAAAAGTTTTTTTTTCTTTTTTCTGCTACTTATTATGTGTAGACGATTCACGGGAACCCTAATTCGAGAGTTTCGTCACTTGCGTGGTGTCGTGCTGGCTCGAAAGGATTGCCATGTGGTAGATTGTTTTCGTCTAGCATTGATGGTTCAGTTTCGGAGTGGGATCTTTTTCATTTAAAGCAGAAGGTGAATTTTTGCCTGCATTCTCTGTTTTGAAGACTTTCTATCAATAGTTTTGATGTGTAGTTTTTATACTTCAAAAAATATGCTATATGAACCACGAATCCGTGATCCTTAATACTAATAATTAATGATTTTACAATCTCCATAACTTTCCTATATTTTGTTGAATTCGTTGGCAGAATGTGCTGGAGTCAATCGGGGTCTCAATTTGGCAGATGGCAGTGGCGCCTTCTAGTAACTCAGCTATTCACACAGAGCATAAGCCACCGCACCTTGGAAATGGGTATTTAAATGGTAGACACAAAGGTGGTGAAGAGTCCGAATACAGCAGTGAGAGCGAAGATGATTCAGATTTGGATGAACAACGTGAGCAAATAGTTGTTGAGGATCCATGTCTGGCAATTGCTTGCGATGATGGGTGTGTTCGGATATACACTGTTCCTGAATCAGATGGGTTAACATACAATAAAACGTTGCCCAGGGTCAGTGGTGAGATATCCGCACCTCTGTGAAACCCCCTGTCAAGTTGTTGCTTTCCTCTTTGTGATGAACTATTTGCTCATTTGATTGTTTGCAGGGCGTGTTTTAAGTGTGACGTGGAGTCCTGATGCGAGTAGAATATATTCAGGCAGTAGTGATGGGTTAGTTTTCTTTGCAACTTGTCATCCATGTGTAGCTCAGTGAATCTGACTTCAAAACCTTCAGATGTAATCTTAAAATTAGCTAACAGTTTCTGGAATATTGTAGTTTTTTTCTCTCAAGCATTTTTTCTTGATATTCATTTTAAATATATACCATCTTATGCACGTCAGCATTCTTGCAGGTTTATAAGGTGCTGGGATGCTAAGCTGGGTAATGAGATATACCGGATTACAGCTGGGCTTGGTGGTTTGGGTAGCGGACCGGACCTTTGTATTTGGTCTTTACTTGCCCTGAGGTAGATACAGAAGGATTCCTGTTTGTTTGTTCAATGTGGCTAAGCAGGTGCAAGATTACTCGAGGTCATGCTGTAGTTCTTACAGCATTCTGATAATTGTTTCTTATTTCAGATGTGGGACCCTTGTTAGTGCAGACAGTTCTGGTGCTGTTCAGTTCTGGGACTCTCAACATGGGACACTTTTGCAGGCGCATACTTCTCACAAGGGTGATGTGAATGCTTTGGCAGCTGCACCTAGTCATAACAGGGTGTTCTCTGCTGGATCTGATGGTCAGGTACATATATATTTCTTATATTTGAAGTTCAAACTTGCTATAATTTTCTAACTGTGTCACTGTCCATTAAGAGATGCAAATAATAAATTCAGTCCTTGAGGTTTCTAACCTCTATTTTATAGTACTATGTAATACTCTTATTGCTGTTATCTCACAAAAATGTCAGTTTCCATCCATTCAATTAAAGTCATGTGAGTTTACTATTTGGCTAATGTTTTGCTACGCTTCTGTTTGCAGGTTATTCTTTATAAGCTTTCTAGTGAGACAGTTGAATCTGGTAATGACATATCTTCTTCTAAGATGTTGAAGAAATGGATCTATGTTGGTTATGTAAGAGCTCATACACATGATGTTAGAGCCTTGACAGTGGCAGTACCCATTAGTCGAGAAGGTGTGTGTAGTATCTTTTACCTTGTGCCGTACTTGTCATGGTACTTTAGCATGTATATGTACCATGCATGTCGCAAATGCTTATGTGTATGTTTTTTTTTTTTTTGCCTTTGATTCTGCATTTTAATGTTTCTCACTTACTGACACCGCATGCTTCTAAATGACAGATGCTTTGGCTGATGATAAAATTAAAAGAATTCGTCATAAAAAAAAGCCCATTGATTTTAGTTATAGTAAGTGGGCGCATTTGGGAGTTCCTATGCTTATCTCTGCTGGTGATGACACAAAGCTCTTTGCCTATTCTGCTCAGGAATTCACTAAGTTCTCACCCCATGATATCTGCCCAGCACCCCAAAGAGTGCCAATTCAGTTGGCTCTTAATACTGTATTCAACCAGAACTGCTTGCTTCTAGTCCAGTCATCTTCCTGGTTAGATATACTCTGTGTTCAAACAAAAGGTGGATCCATGACTGGTCCTGGTCCATCAAGGGGCCGTGCATCAACTGATATTCTAGCTCGAATTAAGACTAAGGGATCTCGGAAAATTATTTGCAGCACAATTTCTAATGCAGGGGTTCTATTTGCTTACTCAGACCATGTTAAACCCAACCTTTTTGAATTGAAGAAGGATGTTAGAAAAAGTGCGTGGACTGTTAATAAAAAGCCTCTCCCTCAGAAATTGCCATATGCACATTCCATGGTTTTCAGTGCTGATTCATCTCAATTGATGATAGCAGGGCATGATAGAAGGATATATGTAAGTTTTTTTTCAGCAATCATCCTTTTTCTTTAACTTACGTGTTACTGGAAATTTCACTAATGTCCTAATTTTCTTGGATCTTATGCGTTGAGGCAAGATTTAAATAAAACCAATCAAATTTGTATTTCCAATTAGCTAGTGCAAGACTCAAGGTGTTCATGTTTTATGGTAGAACATCCTGCTTAGTTCTGGTGAAAACATGTGCCTTTGTCTTTCACAAATTTATTTGTTACCCTCACTTTTCCTAGATCAAGCTGTTGAGGTGGATGGAGCTTGAATAGATCATCTTGTTATTGACGTTTTTTAAACACTCCTACTTGCCTTTTTGTGCCGCAGGTGGTGGATGTAAGCAGCACAGAGCTAGTACATACCTTTACACCACGCTGTGAGGAAAATGATGAGAAATTACCACCCAATGAGCCTCCCATAACAAAAATGTTTACTAGTGGTGATGGGCAGTGGTTATCTGCCATCAACTGCTTTGGAGACATATATATTTTTAATCTGGAGACACAAAGGTATGGAATCTAGCTTCTTAAAGGCTTCTTAAAGTGCAGCTTTATTTGCACTTCAAGCCACTTTTTCTCTGAATGTTGTTTAGTAGCTACAGTATGTTCCCTTCATTGCAACCTGTAATTTACTTGAGACCCTTGATATTCAGGAAAGTTCTTTAGAATGTGGGTCTGTGGTTTCTTATGTTCGTGGAACCTATTGCTTGGTTGGTTATTTTTATTGGATTTAAAAAACCTGATGAGTCCCATGCAGTGATCACAAGTCTCATGGTTTCTTCTACTAGACTAATTATATTTTACTCTGGTAAAACAGGCAACACTGGTTTATAGCAAGATTGGATGGTGCCTCTGTAACAGCTGGTGGTTTCCCCCCTCAAAAGAACAATGTGCTCGTAGTCACAACCTCTTCAAATCAGGTCTATGCATTTGATGTGGAGGCAAAACAGTTAGGAGAATGGTCATCGCGGCATACATTTGTTCTACCGAGGAGATACCAAGAATTTCCAGGGGAGGTCATTGGGCTATCGTTCCTGCCTATGTCAAGCCCTCCTTCTGTTATCATTTATAGTGCCAGGTGCTGCTCTTCTCTCCTTATTTGTTTTCTCAGTTGTGATTACATTAATGGATTGGTGTGTAAATTTGTCCATCTTTAGTCACCCATTTTGTTTTTGAGTAGGGGTGAATGGGCGTCATTCTCATCCATCCATTCACACACTTGCTCTTCCAAGAACAGTTTTCCAAACATTATATTTGAGGGGTGTAAATTTCAACCATGGGATACTTACTGGCTTCGTAGATGTATTTTTGTGAAGTTTGGTAGGATGCTGGCTGGGGAAAAGCATTTCTGAATTAATTCCTTGCAATTGTTTTTCGCTCTGTTTATTCTCCTTCTTGGGATCTAAACAGGATTTACATAGCAGTTCCCTTGTAATTTGGAATTAATGATAGGTAATTGAAGTTTAGTTTATTTCAAGGGTAAAACAGCTTGCTCGTAACTAGTGATTGATTAAACTTCAATCTTCCATGGTTGGTCTTTAGAAGCATGCATGCACAACATTCTTGTGCTAACTATTTTGATGTTAAACATAATGTTTTGAGATTTTGTCTATGATGTAGGGCAATGTGCTTGATTGACTTTGGGATGCCAGTGGATCGAGAGGAAGATAGTGACTTGGTAAACAGCCAGCATTCTCCACTGAAGAAGTTACAAACTACTACCATGAATGGGGGACTGAAACGTAGGTTGAAAGAATACCAACCAGAGACCAAACTTAGGAAAAATTTTGAAATTCTTGCTTTCAGAGATCCTGTTTTATTTATTGGCCACCTTTCTGAAAATTCTATCTTGATCATGGACAAACCATGGATGGATGTGGTTAAAACTTTTGATGCCCAACCTGTCCACAGACATATATTTGGGACGTAACTGCCATGTCAAGGGTTATTAGCACGATGGAGAATGAAGATTTGGCAATTCGATCCCATGCTATTGCCATCACAATTTTGTTTTCTTACAGTAAGAGGGGGTGGAGCCGTGGAGGCGGGATTATGGGCGGTCCCATGTTGTTCAATGTATTTCTTAAAATAATTGCTTTTTAACTTGTTAAATTAGCAATTTTGTTTTAAACCATATTTTATCCTTGTTCAATACAAGGGTTTTGATGTGTAAATTCATAGATCCAATCCAGTAGTGAATTCTTTTTTTCACTTTCCTTTTGTATTTTTTCATTTTGGACAACAGTAGTCAGGTATTGAGAATCAAAATTATAAATGTTGCGCAAAAGGAAATGGACAAATGGACCTCGCATATCTATTCTGTTGCAGGGGTTCGCTAAATTATGTTTTCTTTTATTCTAGATTGAGTTGTTGCAAGGTAGGAGTTGGAGAAGCTTTGTTTGGTGGTGTGGCCAAGCGCTCGGTTGGCTGCGCTACGCGCTAAATGTTAATACTGAACCCCATTTCTCCATCTCCAACCCTAGGAGTTGAAGCTTTTACCACCGCGTAGGTGGCTCGCCACGCACAAAATATTAACACTGAACCCTATTTCTCCATGTCCAACCCCAGGTGTTGATGAGCTACGTGCCTTATTTCTGCTAATGGTCGCAGGGGCGCAAGAAAACTTGGCCAATATTTTAGTTTTTGTCCATATCTATTCGGGGTGATTGATTGCCGTTGTTCCAGTTTTGCTTCTATCCTTGGATGTACTTGCTACAGAAGCCGGCTTCAGTTAAAATGTTAGTCATTTATCTCAAGTGGAAATCGCAATAGGCTATTTGCAGCTGGGTGCTCTTTTAAGTCAAATCTAAATGCCTGTTTGTCTACGCGATTTTAATTGAAATAAAAATTTTATGGTAAATCAATGCAATGCAAAGCAATATATATTGCTGTTTAACCGTGTGTACTCATTCATCCACGAGATCCAAAGCCAGTCTTATGATGTGGATACGATTTAGTTGCAACTATTCCAATTATTGCTGTTTGTTTCTGAGAGCATGATAAGTGCGTCCAAAGAAGTTGCCTGGCCAATACCTCCTGATTAATCAGTAATCACAATTGCTTGCAAGTAGGTGTAGGGCCTGAATTCCATATGAAAGATTCCTGTACTCAATTCCTATTCCTCCTTGATTTCAACTACCTGCAACAGGATCTGATTGCCAAGAATACTTATCTATTAAAGCTACAATATTGGCCTGTCTCCTCCAATGATTCTAGCCTTGATTCTTTAGTTATCTGATCATGCAATTATCCTATAGTTGGCATGGCATTAATCTTAACAGATGTCCTGTGCTGTCAACATATTTTTATGAAGTAGAAACCATAATAAAGGAGGTTTGGCAGGACATAAGGGAGGGCCTTGTCCTTTTCCTAAAATCTAAGTCTTTTTTCCAAGATATGAATTCTAATTCTGAGGACAGGATCCCCTTCAATACAGATTTGAAGGAAATCCACCAAAACAAATTCAATAATTGAAACCAATGCTGTGCATGGATCAAATTCTTAGCAGGTAGCTATCAAGGGGTGGTGGGGTGCTGCTTCTTTAGGTCTTTTTTGGTGGAAAATGAGACTTCTCTTTTGGTTCCTTCCATCTGAAAAAAATTGTCTGGCTCGAGTCTATAAGGGCATCGATTGCCCGTTTTACCAACCCTACCTACGTTTAAAGCTAGGCTGGTAACTACATAATAGGCAAAAAGTGGGTCACTTATTGGCCTCTAGGATCATTGTGCTTGGTCACGGCCCTCTCTTCTCAATCTGTGCATGTGTGTGTGGTTGTGTGGGGTGCAAATGGACACCCCTCTCATCAATGCCAAATGTTGAGACACTCTGTTCTTCGAAGGACCACAATCTTTTAACCAAGCTTTTCTTCTTGTTTCCGCCCTTCTGACCTGAATTTCCTGGTCAATTAAACTTCTTTAACAATACAACTAGATCGACAACAACTAAAGCTTGAGCCTCCATATTAGACATATTGCTTTCTGCTTTCCATATTATGTTATATTCCTCTAAGCAAGCTGATTAATTTGATTCTGCATTCGTAAAAGTACAGGAGGCCAGAGGCAAGACTGCACAGGAGACCTATTAGTTTCCTTGTGTGATCACTACAATAGTGACAAAAGAAGAACAAGAAAAAGTGTCTTAAAGACAGATAACTAATTTTTTTTTTATGTTCTAATGTTGTTTCCCACTGCATTGACAGGAGAAAATAGTAAAAAGGAGTAGAATTGGAGAAAACAAAGGAACAAAATCCATTTGAGATCCAATGACCTTTTTTTCTTTCACCCTTCCTCCAATTCTCTCTCCAGTGTCTAGAGCAACTGCATTGGCAGAGACAAAAGATGCCCATCATTACAATTTGTCATTCCATTTTCTTGCCTGAAAACCACCTGCCAATATATTAATCATTAGAAATTTGAGAAAATAGAACTGTTAATCAATCATTAAAGTTTATAGTTTTAGATTAATGATTATCAATTAGGAATTGAACAAAGTCTGACCTGGTTCTTTTGAAGCTGCCTTCTCAGCATGTGAGGATTTAAAGAATCCAAGATGCTTCTTGAGTGAAGATTTCCCCTGTAATGCCATGGTATTGGTCATTTGTAGTGGTGAGATTAGAAAAATATATATGGAGCAACTGCCCCCCTTTTACACTATACAGATTCGCCCCGAATCACATACATATTATATGAAAAAGGTGAAGAGAATGCTACTAAGAAATGGGGGGGGGGGGGGGAGGATCTGAAAAAAAGGGAACGCCGACAAGTACCTTAAAATGTGTAGCAGAGAAACCTTGGGAGAATTCAGGGACATGCTCTGTTGAACATTCATTATTCACTTTCTGCATGAATATCAAGAAGCCATGTCTAAATATATAAGAATGTGTTTCAATATTAAATAAGTGAAGATGAAAATTATATAATTTCTTTCGAACAACTTGCCTTGCTCAATGCAGGAGAGCTAGCAGTGTCATCAAGATATGAATACTGTTGGCTTCTACCATGTTCTCTGCTCTTCTTTTTGTTTTTGCTCTTCATGGCTAGTTTATCACAGCAGAATTCGCCATCTTCACAGTAATGAGGAGGTCCAGAGGATGCATCAGAAACCATAGACAAATCCTCCTCCTGTTCATCCTCTACTCTCGCAAAATCCCCATCAACAAATCCACCGAAACCCTGGTATTGATTTTTTGAAATAGAGGATTGGTATAAGTATGATGTCCAACCAGATTCGCACCCACTACCACTATATTGAGAAGCTGATATGTTCATTATCAGTCCTCTCTTTTGAAGCCAAACCCCAAATGGGATTTCTCACAAAGGCTACTTATTACTAACAGTAAATGACCATGCAAATCTGCCCTCTTTACTCGATGGTTCTTCTCCATATAAATAGAAGAGAGAGTAGAACAGGGCTAAGAAAAAACCGAAGGAATCACATTCAAATCCTAGACTGTTTTTGTCCTTTGCCCTATCCTTTCGCCCCCCTCTTGTTTTATCTGTTTGTGGATCAATCAGAATTGCCAGTTGTATATGTATGTACATGGGAGAGTGACAGAGCAAACTACACCAACTGGTAAACTTTTGTGACAAGGGAAACGGTTAATGTACAGCTTACTCTACTTTTGACCCTAAGGAAACTTGCTTGAATGGGGTCAATATTAGGATTTAGGCTATTAGCTTAGTGCCATTTCCCTTTTCTTTCTCTCTCTTTGTTGCTTGATATATTTATGGTAAAGTTTCATTAATATGACGGGATTCATATTAAACTTGATCCGACTTATTAGACAGGTGAATTAAAATCCTAACTAACTTATTTTTTAGTTTGACTAGATTTTGAAAAAACTTAATATGAAGTTGATTCAACGACTTGATAAAACAATTCATTAATTTTTAAAAAATAATATTATTTTAATTTTAAATTATTTTATTAACTCGGGTTAAGTTGATTGGTATATAACTAAGTCGGATAACAGTGGAGGTCTCATATCTATCCTATGTTAACTCTCCAACATTGTACTTTTTAATTTTGGTGATATTTGAATACCCCTAGTCTGAATAATGAAAAAAAACCCACATAAGATTTGAATGAACTATTTTTTAAGAGCCCTAAAACTTATTACTAAGCAAATAAAATGATCACAGAAATTTTTTTGGAAGAAAACCTAAAATTTCTAACAAAAAAATGAGATGTTGGTTAAAAAAAAACCCTTTCTTCTCTATTCATAGGAATAAAATGTAGAACTGATACAATTCATTAAAATAAAACAATCATGGAGCCAGGATCACTGTACATATAAACAAAGAGATGATGAGATGAACATTCTCTTTATCGATTTCAACATTCCAGGCTTGGAAAATACTGGGTAACTTTGTGTTTATCCACACTCGACCATGCATTTGACACATACAAATTCAATCATGAAGACACCTCCTATTCAAATTCAACACCAGCAGACTGTAGAATCATGCTCTGGCTGGTTGTGCCTCTGACGAACGATTAAAAAGTTGTTTGTTCCTGCAGTTTGTCCGTGTTTTTTTTTTAAAAAATAATTTTTTTATTTTAAATTAGTTTTTTATATATTTTTTAAGGTTGGTTTGCTGATTAAAAATTAAATTAAAAAAAATAAAAAATAAATATTATTTTAATATATTTATAATAAAAAAACAATTTAAAAAACAACCTCCGCTATGATACAAAACAAATCCTAAATTTTCTTTATCCAATTTGACACAATTTTTAATGCTTACAATTCCATGAGTGTACACAACAAATTAGAGAAGAAAAAAAAATTGTCCCCACGCTTGTTAGTCCATGCCTCACTCTCACCTTTATGTTGTTAACTTCTCTTAGATAGGAGACTTGGTCTTTTTAGGCGTCTAAAGATTCCAACTCGCGTGCCTGACCACGTCTGAAGTTTTTAAAGTTCGTCCGGCATGACCCATCTTAATATTAGGTTCACGATTTAAATGAGCTAGTTTAAATTAATTTAAAATAATATTTATTTAAAGGTTTTTTTAAAAAAAATAAAAAGATTTTTTTATTTTTTAATATAAAATCAAATCAAGTTTTGAAAATATTAACTTATATAATTTAATTTGAAATCTAACTCAAGTTAGTTCCGAATCAACAAATCACTAAATAAACATGTCAAGTCATACCAAATTTAATTACAATAAGTTATATTTGATTTTAATAATAATTTAAATTTTTTATCAAGAATTAAATAATTTTCACTTACAGTCTAATCTTAATATAACAAAATAAAAACAACAATAAAAAATAAATATGAACACGATCGAGCCTAGGCCCATCCAAGTTTCATAATTAGTTGGGCCTAGCCTCATTAGAGTTTTGTCCTAATAAAAATACTTTTGTTTTTTTTATTTTAATTTTATATATATATATATATATAAACTTTCTCAACATTTCTATCCATCATGTGTTATTTATTGTTCGTGAAGAAAACCAAGAAGAAGTGAAGTTTTTTCAAGCTTTTTAAACAAGGAGTGCAATAATGAGAATGTTGATGTAGAGATGGAAAACGGGCGAAGGGGGCAGGCACGGCTAGCTTTCCATGGCTCAACCAAATATAGATGACGTCCCTTGCTCGATGACAAAAAAACTATCCCATTTTAAGGTAGAAAATCCTCCGTCGAACATTCAGATTTTCTCTTCAAGGGACCCTAACATTAATGTTGTGATTCTTTTTATCAGTACCACTAAATTATGTCGAGATTAATTCGTACAATTCGATATAGATCTCTCTCTCTTTTTTTTTTCCCTTCTTTTTTTTTAATAAAAAGGTTTTTAAATAGAAACAATTATTCCTGTTGGGATCTCTTCTTGATATTTTATCTGAAATCATCTGGCTATCTTAGGTTACATTTTAAATTTCCTGATTGAAAATATAATTATATTTATTTGTTTAAATATTTTTTATTTAGAAATATATTAAAAAAATATTTTTTTATTTTTTAAAAATCATTTTGGATATCAACGCATCAAAATATTTAAAAACACAAAAAATATTAATTTAAAATAAATAAAAAATAAAATATTTTAATTTTTTTCAAAAATACTTATGAAACACAAAAATAAACATTTATATTTTTACAAGATATTATCATTATGCTTGATGTTATTTTCACAAATTGATTTAAGTTTTGTTTTAAATTTTGATTTAGAAAAAGAATCATAAGTACATTTGATCGTAAATATTTTTTAACATAAAATAAAATTTTTGTTATAACATATTGTGAAAGTCTTGATTTAATTAAAAGTTAAATTTTTTAAAAAAATTTAACTTATGTATTCTAATTTATACTACATTTTTTTTTTTGAAAAAAGTTGCTTTGAATAATTTTTATTAAACATGTTTAATAACTTCAAATAATTTTAACTCATTTTTATCTTAAATTATTTATGAAAAATAGTTTTTGAATTATTATTCAAAATTAGAAGGTATAATTCTAAAGTCATATCAAACTGCATGATTTACAATATAAAAAGAATGTATTGATTTTAGCTGAACACTTTTGTCCTCTCAAAACCTATGCACGTCTTAATTTTCATGAAAGTGGCTCTACACAAAAATATCTCTAGCTTGGAGGTGCTTATTCTTTATTTATTTATATATATAATACCAAAAAACTATGTCACTAGAAAGATATTATAAACTAAATCACGAGTTTTTTTTTATTTTATTTTGATCATTAAAGTTTTGTGTTAAAAAATTTCATTTGTTTATAGTCAAATTAAAGGTTAATTGTTTTAGATTTATTCAGGAAAAGCAGGATAGAAAGAAAAAGGATTAAAATAAAATTGGAAAAGAAAATAGGTAGGAATTTTGAAATTGGATTAAAAGTTCACTTTTTTGTCTTCTAATTTTTAAATGATAAACTTTCAATCCCTCACCATCACAAAAACACAATGTCGGTCCAATTTTTTTCTTTTTAGTTCCTAGTAGATATATATAAAGCTGAAGAGGTAGACGACTTTTGAGGTAGATGATTACAGGAATCATAAAACTTGATCAATTGAAAAGATCAATCATGGGGCCAAGTTAAGATCTTCGTCTGATTCAAAATGGTCCCATGCACTAATGTGCACATGCCCCTTGTTAGTTTGTGGCCCTCTGCCAGTCCATGATCCGTAATTCAAGTGTATGGACTCCGTTCGTTCAAGACTTTTTCTTCTTTTCCATCTTGGTTAGTCGCTCTACTTTTGTTACATTTGGTAAAAAACATATTTTTTTCTACATTTAGTTTCCCCTCTAGATTCATAAGCAAATATAATAGAATCTCTCTATGAACTATTAGATTCTATACACACAGTTGCATTATATACAAACCTTACCATGTTGATTACTTGTTTGAAAGGTTTTAGCCCTACAATCTGACCTATAGAACAGTATCCCACTGTAGATTCCTCGTGTACAACTAAAAAAAAGCACTAAAGATGGTCCCAGCAACAACAGGAAGGTCAAAATCCTGCCAGTGGCGACAGTGTGAATCGTGGAAACACCGCCATCTTTCTCAGACTCCTCCGCCGTCCCTTGCAGGACGAAATCTCCACCTCCTTTCTTTTTCACAGCTAAAGCAAGCAAACAAGCCCAATCTCTGTCCATAAAAAATGAAAGTCAAATCTCCATCCATTAATGCTTTTGTCTTTCAGAGAAAACTTAAGCCATTGTTACAAAAAGGTCGCCCCATGTTCATGCTAATAGTGATGAATTCCTCCCCGATGCTTTTGCTTTATACGTCTACATCACTCTGTCACCCTTCATTTATTTATCTCCTGCCCTCTAAATGATTGGAGAAAACAAGAATGTAAAGTCCACAAATTCCACCAGAAATTTCCAAACTCGTGCATATCCTAATCAATCTTGTGGCGCATATACTTAATCATATTCATTCGTGTGTATTGTCTATCGGTTGCTATTAATTAGGATATCGAGGTTTGTATCAAGAATTTGACAAGAATTGTCTCCAAGAACTATTGTAACATGTCCCCACTACAGCTATTAAACACTGTCTAATGCCCTGTTTCACCAGTTGAGCTAATTTTTTTTTAAAAAAAAATATTATCACAAAGTTGCTGTAGGCTTTCTTAAAAATAATTAAATTGGATTTTCACTGGGTATATCAAGTTGTGAGGTAATTTATTAAATTGAGCAGGTTATATCAAATTAATTTTTAAATAACTTGTTTTAAAATTCAATTCAAATCATCAATTAGGTCAATAAATTAACATGTCAAGCTAAACCAGGTTTAATAATATTAATCGGCACGTCCTCATGCAATCAAAACGTGCCGACATAGCTAATACTTTTTTTATTGTAAATTCAATTTTCATTATCAATTAGATCAATAAATTAACCTATCAAGTTAAACCAAGTTTAATAACTTTAGTCAGCATGTCCTCACGCAATCAAAACATGCCGACATAATTAATATTTTTTTTTTCACTGTAAATTTTTGATGAGTCCAACATAGATATTGGAAATCTATATGAACCAATAATGCGAGCAGTGTACACTAATAGATTATCCGAGTGCACCTAACACACCAATTAAGTGTCATTCTCATGAGTGACCGTCCATTCCTTCAACAGGAGGTCCAATGCACGACTTGGTCGGTTTCAAACTGACACTAGTAATGTTAATTAACCCAATTCTTGACTTGTCAATGGTGATTTACAGCTACGTTATTCTTATCAATCAAACCAAACAAAACAGTAACTATAGGAAGATAGTGGGATATGTTCTTCTTGTTCTTTGTTTTTTTTATCGACATTTCAAGATTAAAGGCATATGTAGTGGTGCTGACCAGCTCGAGATCTTGAAATCTTTGGTCCCATCAATTTGGTGTTATCAACAACTTTTTATAGCTCGGTCGGTGAGGCTAGCCTAGCCAGTCCGATGAGCTGCCATTCTTCTGCTCAAAACAGCATGGTTGCGAAGAAATAATAATAATAAAAAAAATTCTCTCTCTCTCCTAGAAATCTGGAGAATAGATTCTGAGGTACTTCCGGATGAGAATTAAAAAAGAAAAAGTACGTACCATTTGATTTAATTCAAAAGTTTAAATAATTATGGGATGTTTTAAAATATAATTGATGTATTCTTCGATCTAATTTCTTAATTGAAAGCTTTTTCATCTTCAAGAAAAAAGAAAAAAAAAAGGGTAAGATTTGAATTTCCAACCATTTAATCACTAAAGTTTTGTATTATTTTAAAAAATAAATTTAATTTTAATAAATAAAATAAATTTTAAAATATAAATTATATTATTTTTTAACATTAAAATCTTTATAAAAAAATTTAATTTTGAACTTGAAAAAAATTGAGAAATTTAAGAGCACAAGAGAGCTTACATAGCCAAATAAAATAAACTTTATATAGCTAGATGAATCCCAAACTGAAGAGATTTTACTTTATGAATTATATAAATATAAAAAAAAGCCTTTAACACAGGATACACGGACAAGTACACCACCACTACGGTGGGTGAGGCTGCGATGGAAAAGAAGAGGCCATCCGGATACAACTCGCGATGTTTTAGGTGTCCCATTTTACGGCTTTCAAACAAGATAAGATCAACAGCAAGGGACGACCATACGTCACCGTATAATTTCTAGCCAATCTACGGTTAGGATTTGCTGATCACCTCTTCAAAGGTACATTAGATTTTCGATATCCAAACTGGAGGCAAAATTATTTCGCCATTGGAGAGGTTCCTGTTTAGACTTTAGTGTTGTCTGAACATGGTAGGAATCTTGTTTGGGCAGCTGCAATGAATTTACATGATTGAAGTCTTCCTTCAATTTGAATGAAGAGGACATCATCCCCTCTTTTAGCAGAACTATGTAAAGCCGCCTTCATCGGTCTGAGCTTTAACTCCACAGCTGCACAACCACATGTCGTTCATCTATTCTTGTACTGTGTGACAGCCTAAGTGAAGAGAAGACGGTTGACTTGAAACGATCTGTCTGTCTGTAAATCAAAAGACTAATCAAATTACTATTCTCGAACAAGTTAATAATTTTGTAATTCGACTCGAATTTTGAATCGTGTCAAGTTTCGATTCAAATCTATCATGTAATTAATTCTGGAAACTTAAGTGAGGTTATGTAAATTGTTAGTCTTTATTTTTTTTAAAAAATAACATTAAATTTATTGAGGAGCCGGTGTCAGGTATCCAAGCTGTCAAGCGTGTGCAATCGATCTCCCTTGCCGAGGGTTTTCCCGAATAAGTTTAGAATTGCACGACTGTTATCGCAGGTCCATTCATAGTTAGAATCACCGCAAGAAAGACTGTGTAGCCTGTAAATAAAGTGTATTCTACCAGACACAGGATACTGTGCATAGAGGATGTAGATTTTAGAGCAGGAGACTCGGGCTATTTTTGGGCTTTTGTTGGTGATTGAAGTCAACAGTTCAGGTCATTATAATTTTGATAATGCAAAAGAAATGAAGAAGCCAGAGAAGACCCGGAGATATAAAGTTATTGAACCCGCTCGGTCTCAAGATAGATCACAGCGTGGACAAGTTAACGTTAACTTGAGTTAAACCAAACCAATTGATTTGCAATTATTTGGATTTAACCGGGTCAATTCCCATTATTTTTTAAATCCGGTTTGAGCCAAGTCCTGTGCTAGACTGGGTGTAAGTATAACAACACTATTTAGAGTTGCTGTAGTTCCACCTTCCATTTAACAAGAGACGTCTATCACTGCAGTAACAAAAACTAAGAAGGAACACAGCATCTTATATGATCTGGAAGAGAATACAAATGATAATGACAACACCTTGGAACAACCCAGTTATAAAAAAAAAAAGAAAAAAACAAAGAGAAAGCTGAAGATACTAATGAATCCATGACTGAAATTAAGTGCCCGTTTGGTAATATGACTACGGATGAATATATATAACAATATTTGGTTAAGAAGGAAAATATGCATCATGCTGGTAGGACCTACTAAAAACAAAGATTATGCCGCAGGTTTTGAGAAGTAGTATTTTGTTGCTTCTCGTGGAAGAGGAACCATAATAGTGGAGCATGGCTCCACTGTTCAGTAAACAGTTTTACTGTTGCACTGTTCACTAAAATGAACAGTTTTTTTTTTTTTTTGAAAAACCAGTGCGAGCGAATTAATTCACTCGCACTGTTCGCGTGAAAAGTTTAGTTTTTGTTTTTTAAAAAACCAGTACAGTTAATTGATTTCACTCGCACTGTTCACGTGAACATGAACAATAAATTTTTTTTTATTTTTTAAAATTAGTTTAAGGTAAATTAAATTTACTCGTATTATAATTTCAATTTTATTCCTAATAATATTTTACCTAATTTTATTGCACACTAAAAAAATCATGGAAACTGTAGTTCTTGTTGAATGAATTTTGTATATAATGAAATTGTAAATTGTTTTTTTTTTAAATTGAGTTTTACTCAAAAAACTAGTATTTAATATTATTTAATAATACTACATGAATTAGAAGGATATCACATGATGATATAACATTTATGGAATTTGATTGCAATTCCAATTATATTCTTGCCAAGTTCGACTCAGTAAAAAATATATTCAGTTTTTATTTTTTTAAATTGTGTTTTATTCAAAAAATTAGAAGGAGATTGTTTGATGACGTAAAAAAATATTTAATTTTGTTGTTGCGCGCTTAAGAAACCATAGAAAATATATTCCTTGTTGGATAGATTTTGTATGTGATGACATTGCATATAGTTTGATGAAATAATAAAAAATATTTCATATAAATATTATTTATTTCATAATATAATAATAGTAGTTAAATCTATCATATTTAATTAAAAATCATTAATATATATATATATATATTATTTTATAACCTCAATTTGAAAAATATTTTTTTAACTAAACACATTAAACTATTTTTTATTCAACCTCAATTTCAACCATAATTTTACCGAAACATATATTTTTCTAAACCAACCTCAACTAAAAATATTTTTTATAAAATAATTTTTTTTAAAACCATAACCACAATAGCAAACCATTATTTTTAGTGTTTCATTCCCTTGATCCCGCAGAGAAAAATTACAAAAATAAAAGTCAAAGGGCGGGGAACAACTTATTGAGCTTGCATGGAAGTGCATAGAATTCATCATTTCTAACATCTGAACTGTATAAACTGAACTTCTCCCACCACTTCAGGCCCGTGTCGTTCGTTGTCTCATCGTTTTCTTTTGCCAGCGTGCAATCCAAGAACAACGCCACCAAAGCAGCCACGGTTGTGTGGGACATGAAGATGACAGTCACTATATCATGAAACTGTAATTCCAAAGAACAAAAGGGGAAAAAAATCATATAAAAAGCCAATGGTACTCTAGGGTTAACAAATGTATAAAGAACATCACAAGAATCCTACCCATCTGTATCTGGCGTGCACATGAACATTTTGATAGTATTCTCTGAAGTATTGTGGTATCGAAATGCCAACGAAGAAGGAAAACCCCAGTATGAATTTTGTTCTGAAACTATTTAGGTTACAAAATTGGAGAAAACCAAGGCCTGCAGAAGCTGTGTGTAAAATTTAAAGGCAAGTAGTATTAGAACTGGATTTTCTCTATGATTATCAATAATATTTGGTAAATACAACATGGGAATTCAACTATTTCACACATGACTATATTCTTGATTAAATGGTATAAAAATCTACTTACAGGTATAACCAAACAAAACACAATACACAGCAGCAATGATCGGCAAAGGTATAGATGCGAAGAATGCTCCAAATTTTCCTGGACAAGGACATCAATTAGCCATGCATCGCGAGAAACACAGAAGTAGAAAAACAAAGGAGGGGGATCAAACAAGACATAACCTCTACCTAACACAACATTCAAAAATTAACTTTGACAAGAAATTTAAATTTGTATACCAAATAGAGAGAAGAAAATCATGAATCCAGCTGATATTTGAATTACTCTCCGGCTTCCTACTTTTGTCAACGCCAATAAACCAGCATTTTCCCTGTTCAAACAGCTTCCTTAGGACGTTAAATTTCCAATAATAGATGAATTATACCACAGAGACCAAGAACAATGCTGACAGTACAGTTTATAAATTTCATATTTAAAATATTTGAAAATGTTTCCTTTAGCATTCAGAAATAAACGAAATCGGATGCTGTTGAATTACATGCTAAATTCTGGCTAGGTTTCCACGACAAAAAAAAAAAAAAAACTAACATGTTTGGTTGGAGATACAAAACAAAAATATAAAATAAATATATCTCAAATATAATTTTAGAATAAAATTCACATGGAAATACGTCTCTGTTTACCGTGCCTCTAGTAAATATAAGACTATATATAACATATTAATCCAAATAAGAAAGCATGAATTTAAATTCATTACACCGAAGCAGTAAAGCCTGTCACACAACCAAAAAAACCATTGAGCAAAACCCCGATTCCCTGAAAATTCAAAAAGAAAATTCATTTAATGATTGATTAAAATATTCCAAAACACAATAAAATCAAGTTTAATGAACAATTTGAAGAACATCATACCAGCCAGCCAACACCACGGCTCACAACTGAAGGGGGCACAGGAGTGGCGCTTCCATACCTTGATGTTGCATAAAATGTACCAGTGGACTACAGGTGATAAAAAGATGGTTTATCACACTAACCCTAGTGAGCTCTTTAATCAAAAGATTAGCCCAGTAATTAAAGAAATGCACCTCAAATAGAGAAACTAAAGAAGCAGCTGTCATTGCAAAAACTTCACCAGCCTTGAATGTTGGGCTTCCCCACTGAAATGGGTAAGGAATATATATCCTGCATTTAATTATAGATTATCATATAATTAAAGTCAATCATGCACAAATAATTCACTATAGCTCAAATTATACTTTGTAATGGGTTTTTCTCTCTCTTAAAATTAAAAAGTGATTGGAATAGACAAACAACTATAAATAGGTATCATGCCACAACAATATTTAAACTTAATATAATATGAAATACACATCAAAATAATTTAAAAACACGTAAAAAAAATTAATTTAAAACTAAAAAAATTAAAATTAAAAGTGTGATTGAACCGCAATATCAAACACGACTTACATATATAATGGATAAGTTATTTTTCATGGTACTAAAAAGTTAAGATCAAATATTGTTATTAAACTCGGTCCAATTTGAATAGTTGATTCGAGACCCGATCAACCTGTCTCCTGGCTGAAATCGAGAGTGTAAAAAAAAAAATCAACTTATAATTGACTCAATTTTACTTGATCGATCAAGATGGTTAATTCGCAACCCAGTTAAAAGCTAGATTTATTATTTTTCGAAAAAAGATCCTAAAAATAATTTTTTTTTTCACTTAACCCGAGTAAATCATTATAATCTATAAACCAGATCTTATGCCGTAACAACTGTCGAATTGGGTTAAAAAACCATGACAAAAGGCCCTTAAAAGTTAAGCTAGTTTCCCCTTGTATAGAGTCTTACCAGGGCGAGGCATGAATAAGTCCAACACGATCAGTGCGGCAAGTCATTTGAGTGATTTCAGATTTGTCATTATACACAGTACTTGCAGTTAGAATTTGTGCAAATAACCATGTGATTGCAGCTGTGAACAACACTGCAAAACGATCACATATAGGCCTCTTTGACTGTACATAACGAGGAAGATACTGCAAAAACATTAACATATTACCAAATCACTTGGCATCAAAGGATATTAAGAAAAAATCAAAGCACTAATTGGTAATGCCCTTAGTTTCTGCACTAGCAAAATTAAGTATAAGATGCAAAGAATTAATAAATATATAAATAAATAAAATAATTTTTGATACGTACTTGTGAGAAAAAAACCATTATTAGCATTCCTGGAAGCCCAATCTCAACACATTTCGCCAGCTAAATGAAAGGGATAATAAAAGAGTTTAATTCATTAGAAGTTATGCCAGAAATTTGTGCAATAGATCGAGTAAAATATAAAAATATAAACTATAGGGTTCAGAATGCAATACCGTGGGAAAGCCTAGATAGTAGAGCCCAAGTCCAGCAAAAGTTACACAAGGAACAATAGAAATAGGACTAAGGAACCTTAAGAACCAAAAAAAAACAGAGAGGAAAAAATTTCCAAGTCAAATGATGCTACAACCTAAACGATGATTTGAATTTATGGAATAGTGGAATTAAAAAAAAAAATCAGGCTCCGAAACGAATAAATGATTTAATGGGGGTGTTTAGGAGCATCTTCTAATAATATTTTTTTAATATTTTAATTTTTTTTTTATTTTTAAATTGTTTTGATATTATATTATTTTAATATATTAAAAAAAAACACTTTTAAACGAAACCTCAACTATTATTCCAAAACTCATTGGAAAAAAAATATACCGCTTTTACATGCTATAAGAGTATAAAAAACACGAGCGTGTGCACGGTGAAAAAAAAAGAGTAAATTATCATTTTGTTTTAGTTTATTTTATTAATGGTTAATCAAATAGTTATCCTAAATGTTATAATCAAAGAAGTTTCAAGAACTTACCTCACTGCATTTCTCCATAAACCCAAAAAACCCATAATTATTTGAAAACAACCTGCAATAATCAGAGCTCCTTGTATTGCTCTCATTGTTTGTACAAATCTCTATGTATATATATATAAAAAAAGACCCAGTAAGACTAGAATGCAATAAAAGTCAATTGAAATGAAAAGAAAAACCAGTGTGAAGCTTCACCACATTGTTATCCAGGCACGAAGTATGTCTGCTAGCGAGGACAATTGAGGTAGTCGGTATCATGTATGCATATGAACCCACTGCTACCGAAGGAAGACGGGTACCGAATAAAGTTTGAAAAAGTGTGCTCAATCCTGAAGTAAAGAGCAATGTCTGTATTACTCTAGCCTTCTCAGCCTGTGACATTTAAACCAGATCCATGACACTGAAAAATACAAGAAAATGTATTGAGAAATACAAAATATACATCTTAATGTCTGTGTTACTTACATCACCACCACCCATTCGAGGAACGATTATGCTCGGTATCATAACAGTTATGCCAAGAGTCAACAGATAATGTTGGAAACCTAATATGAGAGCTTCAGCTGCACGCAGTAAATACAATGGTTGATTTTCTTTTAGCACGATTAACAAGGTGTTTGGCATTGAGGTTCAACCTGCTTTTTGAAAAAATTCAATTTTTTTTTTTTTGCTAAAATTGAGTGCGGTTTGTACTTTTTAGATCGTTTTGATGTGCTGATATCAAAAATAATTTTTAAAAAATAAAAAAACATTATTGGCATGCTTTTCGGCACGAAAAGCTATTTGAAAAGCAACCGCAACCACACTCCCAAACACCCTCTAAGTACTCGTTCGGTGGCGCGGCCAATCATTGACCGCGCAGTTAGCTATGCTATCAAAGTTTAAATAAAATTGTTCAAAGCATAATTATGAAATTTGATATCAGGATTAACTCGATGGAAAGGAAAGGAAAAAAGAAAGAGAGCAACCCTAAAAAATGCATGAAATAAGGAGATTATAGAGCATACGCCATGGAGGAGGACTATTTATGCAGTATTGGATTCCGGGTAGTTGCTCTTTCACTGGATATGGTTGCAGCTCAGGTTTTTTGTTAGCGTCACCTCCACCACCATCACCTCCTCCACCTCCACCTCCACCTCCTCCACCTCCTCCTCCTCCACCACCAACTCTGCCTCTGCCTCTGCCTCCACCACCAGCACCAAAACAAGCGTTGATGCCACCACCGAAACAAGTATTGCAACTTTGGGCCATGTATTTATTTTAGACACTTGCACAGAGCAGGATTTGCCGAGAGAATGTATGTTTTTTTAAACCGTTGGTAAGCAGAGAGTGTAAGTTGCTAAAGAGGGAATTGTAAAAGTATCGACTTTTGTTTTTCTTTGTTGGAAGGATGACTGTTACGTTTTTGCATTAACTACTATCAATTATGTGAGGCATTAAAAATATTTATTAAATTTATTAATTGCTTGAATTCAAAATTAAAATTGATTAATAAATGTGCAATCATAATCTTTTTTTTTTCTTTGTTGATAGGTGTCGTCGAATCATAATCTTTAAGCAATAAGAGAATAATTAATTCCTTAAATGATCATCAATGATATCTTTTGTAATTATAGATTGTCCTAAATTTCTGGTTATTGCAACATAAGTTGCTTTTTTTGCCGTCTTCATGATTTATGTTTCTACTTCATGTTTTTTTAGAATGTTTTTAATAGAGTTATTATATCATAAGTTGCAAAGTTTTTTTCTTAAAAAAAACAAATAAACAGGTGATATTTTTAACTATTTAAGAAATAATATATATATATATATATATAAAAGAAAGAGGCCATTGACATCATAGTTGTGGAACCCAAACTAGCCTGGTATCGATTGATTAGGTAAAATTAGGATTGATCTAATCAAAACTCGACCTTAATTTGTTGTCTTCTTCTTTTTTTTTGAAAAAAAAATTAAAAGTTGACCCTGACCTGAGACAAGGCCCTCTGACCTGAACTCGGGCCTTGAACTCTGAACTCGAATCAGGTTTTTCAACAATGATTGGCAGTAGGGCACAGCCTCGTTGTCTATTGGCACAGCCTTCCCGTTTTTTTCATGTAAAAATACTAAATTTATCCTCAAATTTCAAAAGGCTAATCCAGCAAGACCCATCTACACACCCTCCATACTCTCTATCTTCTTTCCTCACAGGCTTACGTCTCAAAATTCCGCTCCGCTGCATCTACCACCATCACCCCAGACACCGGCAGCCCATGAGAATTGCTAAGCCGTGAAAATCTGTCGGGCTTTGCAAGCCCACTATCAAATCTCCCATTCATCTTATACCCGTATAATTATACTCAGATTATACTCCACCAATTCCAGTCTTCAACCAATCATGTGTCTTGCTTGGATTGTTGCAATTTTATTGGAAAAAGCCTAAAGAAGCCTAGACTACTTCACCAAGGGCAGGCACACTACCTGTTTGATAAATCGACCGCATGGATCGTCACAATGGCACAAGCACAACTCCAACACTGTAATTAAGCGTGTTACCATACTTGCTGCCCCTTGTCTTCCATTTTTGTTTATATATTTTATTAATTAAATTAGCCCATCATAATCAAAAGGAGATGAGCTATGGAGATGAATATGAGGCCATGGAAATTACTGGTAGGCTTCGGGTTCTTGGGGATGGAGAACCTCTTCTTTGTAAAAATCGTATTCCACGTTTCTCCGTTTCATCCCATCGATAAGTGACACAAGAACTATTGAGTTCTAGCGAAATAATGGCAAGGATGATTGAAATCATCAAACCATATCACTTCCCTTCTTCCCCGCATCAAAATACTATCAGAAAATTGCATCTTTCATCTAATTCATCAACACTCACTAATGCCTATTATGTTGTTATCCTAGATTGTGTAGAAATCATGAACTCAACGGCATGCTCTTCAAAATCTTTTTTTCCGTTGAAGCGGTACTATGACCGCTTGGTGATATATGGTAATTCCGTGTCGTCGGTATAGTTCAACAGGAGCATAAGATGCCACACAAACTTTAAATGGCAAAAGGAATTGTGAACGGTGCCAATAACAATCGTTGATGGTATCAACATATCTTTTTCCTCAATTTCTAGAGAATATTTCTAAAAACTTTGGGAACTTATTCTCTCTATACAGGCATAAAGTGCAATAGGAACTTATGGTATAGTGTAGCTCCCAAGTAACCTTCCAAAAGTTATAGAACTCTTATACTTTGCTTCTTGGTATGAATCAGCAACATCTTGCCGCTTCACAAGCAGGTAAATCCACAGGGTAATTGTAGAGATACTATTAAGTAATTCTATTTATTAAAATCATAATAACTACACAGCACAGTTATTCTAACATCTCCGCAGAAACTTGTGAAGTTACCTGCACTATGCAGTAGGATCAAATGATGTCATCGTGTTCATACGCACAGTTCGTAAATGTAGGCCTTTAAAAGAAGGAAAATGCTGTGCATGCAAAGAAATCATACCAACACTCCACACAAGTGCATGCAGCAAGAGTTTGTATCAAGATTAAATGATTCACTGGGAATGAAATGAGTAAACACCACATGTGTTTGTATGAGTTGTTTCTAAGGAAACCATTGCTCATTATAAGGCAAGAACAAATTCGATTTTCGTTGGAAACTGATAATTCATCAAAGAGAACTTTTTTAAATAACAAGGATCTCAGAAAAGCCCCTCGAATTAGACAAGACACAAGGCAAAGTCACATACCACATTCTATTGCACAATGTATCAGAAGGCACAAATTCTGTTGTTGGAAAATGTTAATAATACTAAAGTGAAACATGTTTATGATTTATCCCTTTGTCACAGACACCATTTTCTGTGACGAGGAACTCAGAAAAGCACTTAGAACCTTAAACAAGTCACATATATAATCATTCCTAAGACAAAAGTAAACTATCTATATCTTCAAAACATCATATCCCTTTATATTTTTTATCAAACTACCCCTCATTGTTCCATATAATTTTCACACAATTTGACCTCTATAATAAAGTATCCGATATGCCATTCCTTTCACTACAGGCTACAGCATCACAGCTTCAATGTTTCCACTGCCCCGTAAAAGACCAATTCCCAAACCCAGCAATCAACTAGCTTAACGATAGCCAGCTCTCAAACATTCACGATCTCTACATCCCAACAAAACAAAGCAAATGCAATATAAGAAAAATAAACAAAATAAAAACTTTGCAGGCCAATTAACAACAGGGAAGGGAGTCATTACCAATCCAATTACTCCAATTCCTTCGAAGAAACACTCGAGCTTTGATTCCTAGCCATATCACCACCATCACCAACCTCTTCTTTCTTCATCCAAACCTTTGCATTATGTCTCTCCTTCCACTGTCCATATCCACTCCCATGCCCTCCTGCATACCGCCCATTTTCTCCATTAAACCTACCATAACCTCCCCTATACTGCCCATTACCACGATAACCACCACCACCATCACCTCTGTAATTCCAATGACCTCTATTAGCATAGCCACTGTAGTCTTTAGACTCACTATTACTAATTCTACCATTATTAACCTTATTTGGCGTCTTTGATTTTTCACTCTTTCTCTCAACTGAAAGATCCCCGATTTCTTTCTCAATCTCCACCGTCTGATTATTCTCCTCCGCCGCCTTTTCAGCCTTTGCCCTGTACCCCACCCGCATTTCCCTCTTTCGCTCACATCCACCATTATTCTTCTCACTTTTCACTAGCAGCGCTTGCGGCCCACTCCCCGTCAAACCCCCCTCCTCCTCTTTTTCCCTGGCCTCTCCTTTCTTCTTCTCCTTCCTTCCATTCCTTTTGCTCTTCTTCTTCGTTTTCATTTTTTCTCTCTTATCATTCACATTTTCTTCAAGAACAACAACCGACAAAGCCTTCGATTCCTCGACATTTGTGCCAATTAAATTCCTCCTCACCTCCCCCTCCCCCTCCTCCTCTTGTGCCCTGGCTTCTCCTTTCGTCTTCTCCTTCCTTCCATTCCCCTTGCTCTTCTTCTTCGTTTTCATTTCTTCTCTCTTGTCATTCACATTTTCGTCAAGAACAGCAACCCACACAGCCTTCGATTCCTCGACAACTGTGCCAATTAAATTCCTCCTCACCTCCCCCTCCTCCTCTTGTGCCCTGGCTTCTCCTTTCTTCTTCTCCTTCCTTCCATTCCCCTTGATCTTCTTCTTCGTTTTCATTTCTTCTCTCTTCTCATCCACGTTTTCTTCAAGACCAGCAACCGACACAGCCTTCGATTCCTCGACATTTGTGCCAACTAAATTCCAGCGATGAGATTCCCGGTTGGAATTTCTTTGAATTGATGTAGGAGACACAGACACAGACACTGCAGGTGACAGGTGCCCTGGTTCTGCTACTTCGTTGTGAAGCTTCTTGTGGTCGTGTTCCTCTTGCTGTTCTTTCTCCTTTTGTTTCCTCTGTTGTTCATTTATCCACCGTTCTTGGAGCTGAGCCAGAGTCACGTAATTTGAAGGGAGATTTGCCTGTTTGGTCCTCTGCTGTTCTTTTATCCACCGTTCTTGGAGATGAGCCAGAGTCACGTAATTTGAAGGCAGATTTGCCTGTTTGGTGGCGATGTTGTTTTCCATGGAAATTTGAAGAGGAGGGGAAAGGGGATTTGGAAGACTGCCATTGTAGCAGTCTTATACCAACTTAACTTGCTGAGAAAGGAGATGTTGGTTCTTTCTTATTTCCTTAATGGGCCTTATAGTCCTAGTAAATAACGGCACTGCCCTCACGAGTCATGTCATGTCGTCTTCGTTGATTCCAAATGTCCGAGGGTCGGTTTTCTTTTCCATACAGGGCCAAACCCTTTATTTTATTTTATTTAGACTTAATAGCATGGTTGTTTAACTCCACCTGGGATCAATCCGGCTCGGATCATTTCTTAAAGATGAAGGTAGTCGAGTTGGTTTAGATTATTTTTTTAATTTTTATTTTTTAAAAGAAATAATAATGATATTTTATTTTTATTTTTTAAAAATCAAAAAATTAAGAATTAATTTTTTTTCTTTAAATATGTTTTTACTTAAACTAATTCATATCCTAAATTAAATAGATTAATCTAGGTTTTACAAGTATGCTTAGCATTATTATATTAATAGTCTTTGTTTGGGTAGAAGAATGGTTGCAGTTACTTTTTTTATTTTAAAATGTATTAAAATAGTTAATTTTTATATTTTAAAAAATATTTTTAAAATTAGTATATTAAAATGATTTAAAATATAAAAAAAATAATTTTAAATTAAAAAATAATTTTTTTAAATATAGATTGGCCCACATTTCCAAATACATATTTAGTTTGGAAGAGTAAAATCATAGCCTTGAAACTGGTATGGCTTGATGGATTACTTGTTGATAAAAAATTCTAATTTTTTAAAAAACTTAGTTTTGAGTTATTTAAAAAAAATTAAATTAATCTAAATTAATATAATTGACATATGATTCAAACTTTGAATCAACTTAATTTATGCATGAGTGTCTTGATTATGAGTAAAATCATAGTGGGTTATACCTCACGAGTGCCTAGATTAGATTAACCTCTAGTTTTATTAAATCAACAATGTTTTATTTTTTTTAATTATGTTAATTCTGTTAAATTTAACTTTTAATTAAATTATTAAAAACTCGGCAAAACCAGTAAGTTTAATAGAGTCATGTCTTGTAAGAAACTCGGCTCGAATGAAATCTTGAATCCCTAAATATCTCGTATCAAACAGATGGGAGGGACCGAGTTTAACTATTGTGAGTAAAACTAATGACGACTCGAGAATCCAGGTCCCTACTGAACTGGCCCACGTGAGCTTCTCTTTTTATTTGCATAGCCTGTGTGTGCCTTGTTTGTTGTATCATATTCAATTCATTCCTCCACAGACAAGTGGGGTGGAAAGCAAGGGCACCGCCCTGCAATTATTTGTTTTTTCCGGTACTCTTCTATAAATTTACACTCTTAACCCCAAAATTAGAATATCTTAAATTCCAGCCTTCTCTAAAATTGTTTCCTTAATTTGGCCCCCTAACTAAAATTCGGTGCTCCACCCTGCAAAATCTGATGTAAATTTTGGAATGATTAGAGATCTCACACCTAAACTAGTTAATATAAACAGACCCCTTAAACATCAAATCTTGGCTCTTACGTGTCAAGGCTATCCTCGGAATATACATGAAAATGGGCTAAATCTTCCGTCCAGATTTTGGTTTCCTCTGATAATATTTTGTGGAGGTTTTATTGTTTTATAAAATATTTTTAAAAAATATATATATTAAAATAATATATTTTTTATTTTTTAAAAAAATATTTTTAACATCAATATATTAAAATATAAAAAAATATTAATTTAAAATAAAATAAAAATCAATAACATTCACAAAACCGATCCTAATTGATGCCTCACGTTCCGTTTCCTTTCTACGCACAACCTCTCTCGATTTTTTATATATAAATTTCCGTGGTGCATGATGAACATTGCTACTGCTAGGAAATGAAAAAAAGCCATTCAATTTTTTTTTTGAAAGTTAGTATAATTAATTAAAAAAATAGCAAATTAATATTTTTAAAAAAAGTCAATAAAATGACACAATTTATATTTATTACAGTTTAAATAAATGATATCGATTTAAAAATATAACAAATCATAAATATTACATTTCTGATAAAGATAAATCATGGTGGGATAGATATTACATTTTCCAAACACAATATCATTTTTTAAATTTCAATATCTTTATTCGCATTTTCTAATTGCATTTAGAAATAGTTTTAAGTACAAAACTATTTTATTTTATCAATATTTTTGTATTGCGGTATTCTATATATATATATATATATATATATAGAGAGAGAGAGAGAGAGAGAGAGATTGTGCTAATAAGCCATTTACGCAAGCCAAAGTAAATCAACGCATGTCGAAGCCAGTGCAAAAAGAGAGCCATAAACTATAATTCTGTAGTTTGTTCTAGCCATAAACTATTGACCAATGAAAGCCATAAGGTTTCTTTTCATTTTTATATTTTGATAAATTGTTTTTATTTATAAATATATTAAAATAATATTTTTTTTATTTTT
The DNA here is from genome assembly GCA_018804465.1 of Populus tomentosa. Taxonomy (NCBI): domain Eukaryota; kingdom Viridiplantae; phylum Streptophyta; class Magnoliopsida; order Malpighiales; family Salicaceae; genus Populus; species Populus tomentosa. Next base: position 637,892 of record CM031995.1, read on the forward strand.
TAAAATTTATTTTTGATGCTAACATATTAAAACCATCCAAAAACACTAAAAAAATTCAAAGTTAAGAAAATAAAAAAAAATGCTAAACAGCACCTTAACTTCACTGGTATTCACTTATCCTTGTGTATCTAGAGATTTTTTCGAGTGTTTTCATGTAATTAGCCCACTTAAATTAAAGTTTTACTCCTCCATTTTCCTTGCTAAATCAGGTGCCTTGACCTGTGATGTTGCCCGTATAATATGTGCAAGGGTAAAGAAGAAGGGATCAAATCCTCCGATTATTCTTTAGATTTTTATTCTTAATATCATACGAAAAAATACACCCAGTCCTTCAATTTCTTGCAGACTTTATGGCGGTTTATTTACACGGCTGTAATTGCTTTTAAAACAAACCATAAATTTTAAATATTTGATAATAAAAAGTTATAATTTACTATTTATATGGGACCAATTAAAAATTAATTAAAATTACAGGTTTGTGAAAAGTAGTTTTTTGTTATTTTCCGCAAAGCTGCAGATGCAATGGAGAGTTATAATTCAATATCTACTGTTCCGATCTGACCAGATCTGGTCCAAAACTAAATGTATTGAACTGGGTTTGATTCGACTAAAAAAAATCAATTTTTTTTTTAATTGTGTTTTATTCAAAAAATTAGAATAAGATTGCTCGATGACGTAGCATTTGCAGAATTTGATCGCAATCCTAATTCTGTTATTGCCGGGTTCGACCTAGTTTAAAAAAAATTCAGTTTTTATTTTTAATTGTGTTTTATTTAAAAAAATTAGAAGGAGGTCATTTGATGATGTAGCATTTGCAGAATTTGATTGCAATCATAATTTTGCTCTAGATGATATTTTTACATGATGTTGTTGCGCGTTTAAGAAACCATAGAAAATATAGTTTTTATTGGATAGATTTCGTACGTGATGAAATTGCACGTAGTTTAATGAAATAATAAAAAATATTTGATATCAATATTATTTATTTCATTATGTAATAACAGTAGTTAAATCTATAATATTTAAATTAAAAACCATCAATATATATATATATATATATATATATATATATAACCTTAATTTGAAAAACATGCTTTTAACCAAACACATTAAACTATTTTTTGTTCCATCTTAATTTTAATTACAGTTTTAACCAAATATATATTTTTCCAAACTAACCTCAACTAAAAATAATTTTTATACAATAATTTTTTTAAAATTACAAGCTATCATAATACCATGAACTCATTATTGTTGTATCTCTTTCATCACTTCTACGTGGCTACAGATCATACCCTATATACTTTCATGTGAATTTCTTATGCGCAAGAGAATGCGCCTTGGCATCACTCTCTCATTTCTAAAATCTCACTCACCTAGGGAGATGGAACCTATTGAGCCCCAGTGGCCATGGATAAATGAAAGTGTATATTTGAAAGGGTGATTGAGTTTTTAATTTTAAAAATATATTAATAATATTTTAAAAATTTAAAAATATTAAAAATATAATAATTCAAAGCAAAAAAATATTCAAATTTTTTTAAAAATATTTTTAAAATACAATGCCAAACACGCAGGAAGTGGCAAATAAAAAAAGCACCACTGCAACACTAACAGGAAAGCGGCACACCTGACAAGGGAAAACATCCCGTTTTAACAATATTTTTTTTATCATAATTAAAAATATTCAAACCAACTTGTATATATTTTAATAAATTTTATGGTTCTAAAATTAACACCAATATAAATATTCAGTTTTCACAGCATTATTGCTCGAAAGTCACGTGTGATCTTTTATTTGCCCTTTTGTTTTGCCAACTTTAGGCTCCCAAAGCTCACTCATCCTATATTACCGAGCAGAAAAGAAAAGGAAAAGGGATGCACTCGTCTCCCAAATCAGAGTCTACTTTGGTTAAAGCGATGCAAAAAACAAAAACGGCCAAGCCAATCCTGATCGGTGTAACCACGCATGGCAGCCAACTCCACACGCGTTATAGCGAGAAGGGCTTTCTGATTGGTGTCCAAGTGGGAAAACCCAGAAGTCTTGAAACTGACTTTGGGGCTCAGGTGTCCAAAATGTCTATGCATGCATGGAGCCCACTGCACGCAAATCCCACCGTACAATTTCCAAGTGTCAACCTCCTTGCCTCTTTTGCTTCATGCTGCCTTTCTCTCATTGGCCACACCCACTTAAATTTGCCCCAAATCCCACCGTACAATATCCAAGTGTCAACCTCCTTGCCTCTTTTGCTTCACGCTGCCTTTCTCTCATTGGCCAAAACCACACTTAAATTTGCCCCGAAACCCATCAATCACTCTCTACAACCAATTTCTCCCCTGCCTCTAAACTCTCTGCATCTCTAACAATTAGAAAATCATTCAGCATTTTCTTCTAAAACACTCGGGGCTTCTTGGCTCCTCTCGCTGGATAAGGCAAGGCAACCGTCGGTAAAAAATCATTCAAGCATAAAGAGAAATTACCTACCATGATCAAAACTCTGAGTCCCTGCTCTAACACGGCAAAAACAGCAGAAATTATGTCAAGGTATAGGCCTATAGCTCCAAAGCCTGAGGGTCCTCTGAGTTCAATGGATGAGAGTTCATCCATGCCACAAATGCAGGCTAGGCCTACCAGAACCAGGAAGAGAGGTAGAGCTGTCGTTTCACCACTTACCATCAAACGACCAAGAACCCATTTGCTGGGACTCTCTTCTCCTAGTCATGCAACATGCTCTGCCAAACATCTCTCCTTGCAGGGTTTTGCTCATGGAATTACTCAGCTTCCAGTTCCAAACCTGGTTGGGATCAACTGCGGCATGGAAAATTCAGTTACCGTGTCATCAAATCTACCAACACTTCCACTTCTTCAGAGTCCAACAGTTCCTGTTGTTGAAAACCAAGCAGCGGCTCCTGAACTTAGTTGCCAGGAACCAAATAGAGACAGGGTCATAGATTTGAACACGGTGGCTGAAACTTCCGAAGAGAGGGATCCCCTACAGCAATTACAGGAGCCTAGCACCAGCAATGTTATAGCACCTCAACCCGTTCGACCGGTATGCTCAAGCATAAGCGTTGCCAGCATCAATGAAGACCCAAGCTTCATCCCACCAGTGAAAGTTCCAAAGAAGCCAGAGGAAATTGAGGAAGAGGTTGAGTCCGAGGTCTTGCCAATAGTGATAACTGATTCCAACAACAAAGTGAGGCTAGCAAATTCTGCTTACAAAGAAATGGTGGGTCAGCCGGAATGTTCCTGGCTTGGCTCGATGATGACTTCTGATGGACGATTTGCAGGCAGCTCATGCAAGAGGATATGTGGGGAGGTGGTACTTCATCTCTCTGATTTGAGAGTGCCACAATCTTCAAATGGGTTTTCATGCTGGGTGAGGATAGAATGGTGCAGCAAAGTAAAAGGTAATGTGATCAATACTTTTTGTGATGTTACCAGATTATCCTGCGAGTCCAAGGATTACCTCTTTAGGTGGAGGTTCCACATTCGAACTAGCAAGGATTCTCTGTCCAATACCGATGCTTAACTGTTTTGTTGTATACAGTGGTTTACTAGAAAGCGCAGCCATGGTAGATGTATAAATAAGACGTCAATAGTGAATGTCTAAATGCTTATAAGATCTTCCCTTCCGTTTGACTCTTCTTGGGACAAGCGGTGGGTAGAATATCTCTGCCAAGATCCCTTCTGCCAAACAAAAGATATCTACCACGCAAGCACAAGGATTGTATCTCAAACAAAAAGTTGATTGCTTTCATTAGCAGGAACAGCGACATGCATGACACATGAACAGATATCAGACATGATAAATTAGGATATGCTTACACATTTTCAATTGTCACACGAAGATCTGGTAATTTACGGAGTATATTCATCCTCGGCTCTTGATTCACTTGGGCCCTTCCACTTGAAATTGTCAGCATACGATTTAGGCTGAAATTGGAAACGAAAACAATTCTCGTATAAATAGCGTCAAGAAGCAAACAAGAATATACAATGCCCTAATCCTGAACAATCATGTTCTAACACATTCAAAAAGTCATCCAAATGTCAAGATTTTGGTGGCTGTTAGATAAAACAGAGCTACCAAAGAGAAATCACGGGCACGTTGAAAGGGAGTTCAAAGGCTTGTATGAATTACCCTCCATCCTTTGACAAATTATACCACCAAGTAAAAAATCTCACCAGAGGGCTGTTAAAGTCAAAATTTCTCAGTAGAGGGCTCTTGAAATTCCTAATCCTAACAATAGACAGATATATAAATTGGAAAACATTTTGCAGTAGCTACAGAAATCATCCCTGGTTTTCTAGGGAAAGCAACTATTCATCCTCGAGAAAATGGGTTGCGGGGAAAAGAATACAAACCTTGAATAATTAATCCATTGCTTTTCTTTCTGTACTTCTCCATAGCCAAACAATTAAACCAGAATTAGGGTTTAGGTTTTAAGACAACGAAAACAAAATAAATACGAAACTCACACTTGCACGAAGGTATTGCTCAAGAATTTCAAAGATCACGCAGACCTTGGTGGGATCGACCTCAATTAGGCGTTTCAAGAGCATAATCGTTAAACCCGACGCAAAAGGACTGTAATCTAGAATCTAATCCACGTCGGATTTTTAATTAACTAAACTAGATTTTTAATGATTTAATTAACCCAATTAAATCTAGTTCAAATCTCGGTACATCAAAATCTTTTTCTAAATCGTTATTTAAACGGAGTCCGACAACTGTACTAAAACGCACCATCTTCTTGAAGATAAGAGACCCGACCGGTGGTTTAGAGCACGAGAGCTCGCCATTTTTTGGAGCTTGCTTGATCAGGTTTCTTCAATGCTAATTGAGCACAAGCGCCATCTGCTGATGAGCTTGGGTCTCGTCGACAATCTCTGAATGCTTGCGGAAATGCTTTGAGAGGTGTGTCAATTTGTTTCCCACCAGATTTACTAGAAGTTTCGCGCTTTCTCTGCTGGCGCATCTCCATGCTGCCACGTCCGACTTGTTGAAATTATTGAAGAAATCGGTAAATTAGATTTTTCATCCCGTAGATTTAGCCGTACTTCATTTAGCATCCTCCGAGAGAAGTGTTGCATATGCCTTTTTCTTTCTGATCTCTCCCCATCCACAACTGCGATGCGTGCCAATTGATGTACACAAGCTGGCTGGATTCTGCAAAACAGTCGCAGATGGCCACGTAAAAAAAAAATATAATAATTAAATAAAAAAAATTAAATATTAACAAATTAAATTAAACAAAAAAAATTATTAAAAAAAAAATATATAAAAACTTTTTTATATTAACTTCTCAAATTAGGTTAACCTATTAAATTCAGTATCTGTACCGTATGATGAAAATCTGAAAACTAAATAAAAAAAATTAACATTAATAAATTAAATTAAATAAAAAAATTAATTAAAAAACAAAAAATAATAATAATAATAAAGGCATAAAAATAAAAAAAATAAAAATATAAAAATAAAAACAACTCAACATTTCATTGTGGATTATAATATGTAATGTGCAATGAAACACTAGCTCAATTTGTTTTTGTATAATAAATATAAAAAAAACTAAAATCTAAATGTGTTATGTTTTCCTATAAAGCTATACTCAATAGTCTTGGGTTTGACTCCAAGGCTTAACAAAATAGTAATATTTATAATATTAATAATAATATTAAACTTGCATCACTCAAATTTAAGTGTGTCTATCTATAATACTAGATCTAATAGTTTTGAATGTGAATCTGGCTACAAGGTTATGTCAAAAAAATATAATAATTAAATAGATTAATTAAAAAAAATCAATACAAAAAATTAATGAAAAAAATAAAAATAAAATTAATTGATCTAACCCTCAAATAAAAAAAACCTAACTCTCGGCCTGGCCCATTGCCATTCCCGGAGCCAAGCTGTAACTGATGAAGGAAGTTGGTTTCTTTCCTCCATGGCTCTATCTGGGACAGCAACAAGGTTAGCTGCTGATATAACACAGAAACTAGGATGACTTTGAAGGATATCATGACTTCATCACGCATGTTGTCTAAACTAAATTAAATATAATTATCAGACCGGTACGAGGCTTCATCCAAAAAAGAGAATTATGTTGCTGGATCATAGTTATCTTTCCGGATCACGGATCATAAGTTAACCTGAATCTATTATTTTGTTCAAAATAAAATCATTTCAGTTTTTTCTTAAAAAAAATTCTTAAAAAATTTCTGTAGCCGTGTTTAATAACTACAGAAACACATTTTCGGAACTGGTAAGCACAAATAAAAACTTGCTTTTTATAGTATTTGACTGCGATGTTGGTGTGTTCTACAAAGAACTATTCTCTTTTCTTGGTAACCAATAACCGTAACACTTGTCTATTGGCCCGCTGCCCATGAGAGTATCCAGAAGCTGCAAACAGGTGTGTTCACAAAACAAGCTTTCAATAGCCATGGGTGCAGAATAATGTCAAGTCAATAGCTGGCGGGGATTCAAAAGCACACCGGCTGTATATTCCTAGTTTTACTTCTCTCCGTTTGTCAGCTTCCCATCATCATATGCCAGTTTTTATTTAGGTAGCAGCGAGAGCTACTCTCCAAATTAATTACTGTTCGTCCTCTTCGTTACTCCCTTTATGCTTTGTCATTGATCAAATAGCCCAGAGAACCTCCCATCCCAGCATACTATAAACTAGAAACCCTTAGTGTCTTTTTCTCTGTCTATGAATATCAAGCTCAATGGCACTTCGTGAAGAGGATTCATTGATATCCGAGCTGAATTTAGCATGTTCTGATTTGAAAACACTGCTTCAAGCCTCTTCCAAGATTGAAGATACCTTAGAAAAAATGGATAAAAAGTTCGATGTTATAGATGAAAGTCTCTCAACATCCTCAAGAAGAGTAGCTCCTTTGCATTCTTTGGCCATGGCTGCAAAAGCCCATGAAACCAGAATCAGTAGAGTTGTCTCTCCTGCCCTTACCTTCCTTGACAGCTTCAGCTCTGTGAGTCTCTCCAACAGAAGCTCCTCGAAGTTTCCTCCCAATTATCTGCAGATAAAAATCCTAAGAAACGGCTAAAGCTCTTGCTTAAACTTGTTGATTGTGTTGATAAGCTAAATGCAGTCGTAAACACAATTAGTGAAGGTGGTGAGCCAGTGATTCAAAAGCTGCAAGAGGTGGTGGAATTCTTGAGCAGGACCAAAGCCACGGATCAGTACAGGGCGTATAGATTAAGAGAGACTTTGGTCACACTCAAGATTCTTTACCAGACAGAGATTGATGCAATGAAGTTTGATGGGTTGCTTGACGAGGCTTTACTCAATTTGCAAGATGAGCATGAGAGCATACTGCAGAAACTGAAGCACCATAATATTGATGAATCCCAGGGGGATAATAAACCTGACATGGCTGATTCTGTTCTGGGAACAGAGCTGGAGATTGAAGTCCTCAGACGAATTTCAGAAACTCTAGCCGCCAATGATTGTCTGGACATATGCATTGATATCTACGTCAAGGTATGTGACGAATAAACTTCTTTTCTTAAAAAGTTTGCTGACCTCTAGAAAGCATGGCAGAGAAATATGAAGCCATGCTTACTTCTAACTCGAACACATCAAATTCAAACAATTCGATGTTTTAATAAATCATTCATAAGATATCACGGTATTAATATATAACGCAAATTGCTAAAGATCTAGCAACTGAAGTCTTATATATTTCTTCTTCTTCGATAGGTGAGATATGTAAGAGCAGCGAAAGCATTGATGCGGCTAAACCCAGATTACTTGAAGACATACACTCCTGAAGAAATTGATGAAATGGTGTGGGGACTTTAGAGACAGCGATAAGCCTTTGGATTCAACATTTTGAACTTGCATTGAGAACAGTATTTGTGTCCGAAAAGAAGCTTTCAAACCAAATCCTGGGAGGGATTTTGGATGGAGCTGTCTGGCTAGAATGCTTTGTCAAGATTGCAGATAAAATCATGGCAGTCTTCTTTCGATTTGGAGAAGGGGTTGCAAGGAGCAATAAAGAGCCCCAGAAGCTTTTTAAGCTCTTAGACATGTTTGACTCCTTAGAAAAGCTTAAAACGGAGTTCTCTGAGATTTTTGAAGGCGAAGCTGGTGCTGATATATGTACAAGATTTAGGGAACTAGAAAAACTCCTCGTCCATTCTTCAAGCAAAGTGTTTTGGGAGTTTGGTCTCCAAATTGAAGGCAATTCAGATGGTTTCCCTCCACCACAAGATGGTTCAGTCCCAAAACTTGTAAGATATTCCATTAATTATATATCTTCAATACCTTGCCTCAGAAACTTATAGTGCACCTATGGCCAAAGTTCTCCTCACAGAAAAAATATGGAAAGCTGGAATTTTATCGAAACCTGAACCTGGAGAACTTACTCAGAGATGCAATTACCAACATCATGGAGGCACTTCAAAGGAATGTGGAATAGAAAAAACTGCGTTACAAGGACAGAATCCTGCCCCAAGTATTTGCCATGAACACATATTGGTACATTTACATGAGAACAAGAAACACGGAACTTGGGAAGCTATTAGGAGAGCAGTACTTGAAAATGAATTACAAGGTTGTTGCCGAGGAATCAGCTTACATGTATCAAAGGCAAGCTTGGAAACCTCTTGTGAGATGGCTTGACAAGGAAGAATTGATAAGAGAAAACAAAAGTGAAAATGAGGATACGAGGGCTTTGATCAGAGAGAAAATGGAAGGTTTCTTGAAGGGCGTTAGCGAGGTTTCACAAAGGCATAGATCAGGGTCTTACACAATTCATGATGTTGATCTGAGAGAGCAGATCAAAGAAGCCACTGTGAAGCTAGTGGTTCCTGCTTACATTGAGTTCTTGAATGCTTATTCAAGTGCTTTGCCATCTAAATCATATGTTAAACCTGAGGCAGTCCACGGATTGTTGGATCAGATTTTGAAAGGCAGCGATGGCAAATTGAAGCGTCGTGATTCAAAGCACCGGACACGTGGAGGGACTTCATCTTCCTTTCACGTTGAGGGCAAGGATTTGAGAAGGTTAAGGTCATATACTAGCGACATGTAGCTTTTTGTTGGGAGGAGGATTCCCTTGTGTGCTGTTTTGAGTGTGAATTTATAGCATATTCAAACGTTAATGTACCAAAAAACACACAAAAAAGGCATATTAAAATATGAAGCACCATCTCTTCCAACTGTGACTAGTCTCAAATTAAGAGATGTTGCGAGAAGAGTTCACCTGGTCAAGTGGGTGACTCGGTAGGTTAACTTTCAGATTTTTTTTTATTTTGTCTAAAATAATGTTTTCAAGTTTTTTTAAAAAAATAAAATGATATTGTCTGAGTTAGAGCCGAGATGAACTGCTAACCTATGAATTGACTTAACAAACACAAGATCCAAGCTAGACCATGTCTGATAACTAAGCAAAATAATTCTATGCTTTCTACGAATGCAAGGGAGCACTACAATGGTGCAGTTTGTTGCTATGCATTGCCGTTCGAAAGGAAATAGCAGTGCCATGTTTCAACGAAAGCACCAATCCATTATTTGTGGCCTTGTCAAGTAAAAGATTTGCCATTAGATAAAACTTCAGTTTTTGAATCAAAGTTCAAGTTGAATGGGAAACTTGACCCGATTTGGTGTTACTGGTTAGCCTAATTTTGATTTCTTTATGGTTGCGGTGATTTTGGTATGACCATTTGTCTCCCGTCTCTGCATTCTGCCATCTTTCAATTTGTTTCCTGCTATATTGCTTGGAAGATGATGGAGATACGAAGACTTTTCTCACAGCACTCTTCACATTCTCTCCTGCTTCTCACTGAAGGGAAATTGTGAGGACAGGAAGTTCGAATTTTATCTTGTGGCATATGATGAGACAGCATAATTGTAGAAGGGTCAGGTTGTGTGCTCAAATCCAGCTTTGCCAAATTATAGGCTTGATAGCGTTGTCTTTGCTAGCAGTCAGTTATACTGAGTTGTCTTTGCTAGCAGTTATACTGAGTTATACTGCGTTGTCTTTGCTTTGCCCCCTAGATTCAAGTGATCATGAGACATGCATAACTGCGGGTGTTCAGTCAAGTCTTGCCTGTCTTAGGAACCTTGCATCTAAATGGACAAAAACCAGCGATAACTGAGAGACTCTAGAGGGTAAAACATTGATGATTATCGGCATCTATTGGAAGTCAATAGAAAGCAATAAGAATCCACAAATTACACGAGTTTAGCTCACCATATCACATACTATAACCATACAAGTCTTCTCATCTCATGCGAGCATCCATAATAGCATAACAAAATCCAAATACAGCAAAACAACAAAAAAGCTGACACAGTTCAATGAGAAATATGAAATATCATGATTTTAATCTAGCTCATAAGCATAAAGACATTTGGACTGCAGGGAAAGTGTAATCCATGAGGGTGACAGCAACATCATAAGGCAGGAAAATGCAGGATGAACATGTATCGTTCTGCAGATTATGACTCGGCTGCAACTTCTCTTCCATTAGTTTTGTTGTTCATGGAGTCCTTCTCAATATCACCCTCAAGTTGGCTCAAGTTTCCCTTTTCCTTGATGAGTTGGTTGTGGTGGTGTTTGCAGTAGAGGCGACCTTCATGTGCAATGTAGTTAGATGGGCTAATTGTACATCCTCCGTGGATGCATTTGAAGCAGCTTTTGTGGTAAGGAGTTCCATTCACCGAAACCTTTTAACAGAAAATTTTAGTATATGATGATTAAGTAAAGGAAAAGTATAGAACATGGAAACAAGTTGCGTCTGCTCGTTTTGTGAGGTGGGTATTTTTGAAATGTGGCAATCTTTACCTTCTCAGTTGGATAGACAGTGTTCTTGCAGCCGAAACACTTTTCTCTGGTTCCAGCGAACATGGTCGAGACTTTAGTTGACACAGGTTTCTGTTCAAAACAAATCATGTTCAAAACCAAAGAGAGGTGGTAGAAACTCAATTGTAAGCCGTAAGAAAGCATCTGAATGTCAGGAATATAGGCAAAAGAAATTACCTCACCATCAACAGGTTTCTCTGGCTTTACAATTTTTGGTGTCCCTGCAAAGGAAGTTAAATGCGAGTAAATCAGTTTGAATTCGAAAGGGAAGTGAAGAACTTATGCAACACTGGCTTCCTAAAAGATTTTCTTTATCTTTTACCCTCAAAGCTTTTGTCAAGACTGCCAGTTCTTTTGAACAGTTGATCAAAATGCGGCCTGCAGTAGAGCACCCCTTCAAAGGAATTGTAGTTGCCAAGCTGCAAATAGAACCATCTGTCAACAGATTGCATATAAGAACTACAACTTGATTGATTATATAACTTCAACCATCTCTCTCTCAATAAGAACTGCTGACTTCGCTTAACAGTGGACAGATCAGTGACAATGAATCAAAAGAAGAACAGCTGGAAGAAATCATGTCACTTCAGAACAGTAGAAAAATCAGTTCAGTGTACCCTACAAGGAGCTCCTCCTCCTGAAATGTTCGATTCAGTGAATTGAATTTGGAATTGTTGGCTGATCTATTTTTGGCACTGTTAGTTTCTGCAGGGTTTTGGTATCTAAAAGGTGATATCGCACTGCTCATAATATTGCAGGGGTTTGAATTTGAACATTAACATGATAATCCGGTCATCCATGATACAGGACAAGTCGAGGTCGGTATGCAATTATGAAGGGTGGATAGCTAAGACCGGGAGGACAAAACTAGAACCAGGAAGCTACAGAAATGCTGGGAATTCATGGAGCTCAATCTGTATTTAGTAGAAACAACTAAGCATCCAACTTTAACATTTGCTAAAATACATGGATCTACCAAGTTTTTGACATCTTATCAAAATTCTCACATCATACCTTGAGGGTTCCTTTGCAATGATGGCATCGGAAGCAAGCCTTATGGTACGCACGGTTATCGGCTGTTAACTTGTCGACAAGATAGACAGTCTTGTCACATGCCATACACTTCTGGGTTGTTCCTGCAAATGCCATGGCTTCAGAATTCTCACCCAGATGCAACTGTAGTCTCTATGCTTCTATCTCCTCCCTTTGTTTTGTTTCTGTTTAGGGACTAGTGTGGAAGAGGAGTGATGAGGAGAAGATGAGGAAGAGAAATGATGAACAGGTGTAGTGGGCTGCAGGATGCTGCTGAGACCAAAAGCAGTGTTGTATAATTGAAGTTAGTGGCAAATGGCAATCATTTTGTCCAACTTTGAAGCACCTAACTACCGCTGTCTATAGATTTTTTTTTTTTTTTTTGCCAGTACTCTTAACACTCGTGAATAAGCCGGTGAAAATCTGGAATCCTAATCTTGTTTTGGTGGTGTGGTTGGATTTTCTCCAAATGTTTACCCTCATTTGGTGAAATGTCTTGTCGAGATTTTCCTTTATTGTTTGTGATTTCAAAGGCATAATGAACCGTATTGATATGCATTGATATGAAGGGTGTAATTATTAATTTTATTATTGGATCAGACTCATATTTTTTTATCACGTCTCATAAACTCAATTCTTTGATGGGTGGAGGAGGTCATTTTCATTTTTAAATTAAGCTTAGAAATTGTTGCTTGGGATTTTTCTTATTCTTTCTAGATAGGTTTTCTTCAAATTTTAATTTAATTTAATCTTTAGATTAGTTTAGCACCCATTTAAATCATTTATAAATTATTTTTTAAATAGTCTTAAGAGCTACCAAATTTCAAAATATATCAAAAACAATTCTCTCCGCAGTTTAGAACAATAACTTGAAAACCCTAATTTTTTTTTTTTTGCTATAAACTGCATCAACTTACTATAAACTAAAAAACGAAGGGATCTGGTGTTATTAATGTGGTTAAAACGCACAAGCAAGGGTGTATGTGGGCTGTCATAAACTGTTCAACAGTAGACTTGCTGCATTATAAAAACTGTAAAATGAAAATTCAACGAGGCGCGAAGTAGTATATAGTATAGTATATTCATGCACCGACCCACTTAGATGAGCTTTAATTATTTGTTGGATGGATGAATGAATATAAATAGTTGGACTCCTTCCCTGCTAATATTATCCTACAAATATCTTTGCTGTCTTACAGATATGAGCCACAGGATTAGGGTTTTGCTCTCCGTTAAAAATTTGAAAGGAAAGGGAGAGGGGACCATGAAAGCTGGAGTCTTGGACCGATCCTGCAGGGTAGTATACAACTTTGTCGTATGCTGAGAATTCAAATTTATTTAAGAATTCAGGAGCCTATTTTGCTTGATTTTCCAGTGCTTTTGACAATTGACCCGGCAAGGGAGAACAAAAGGGTGTGCTAATGGCTGAGCACTCTTGTTAGAGCAAGATCTTCAAGTTGAAAAGTAACGTGTAAGTTTTTGAAAATAGGATAGTAGATGTTTTTAAAACTTTTTTTTTTTTTTAGAAATGAATTAAAATAATATTTTTTTTATTTTTAAAAAAGTTATTTTTGATAATAAAAAAATTATTTAAAATATTAAATTTTTTATAAAATACTATTTGGAATGCAATTCAAAACAAACAGGAGAAATAACCAAAAAAAATAAATCAGAGGGTGTTTTAATAAAGGTTTCATAAGAATTGAACTTAAACCTTGTCCTTTTTGCCCCTGAAAGAAGAAATTATAAAGTTTTTTTTTTTTGAACGGTTTAAAATTAGAATAATATCTCGCTTTTTTAAGAAATTGGAGTTTGAAAAAAGAAAACCCAGAAACTTCTATTCAAATACAATATTTCCCATCTAGAAAACTGGGATTTATACTGAGTTTTGAAAAACATATTTTTAAATTCTTACATAACTCTCTTAATAATTTTTCTACTATTTTTTAAAATAAAAAAAAGACACCAACAATATAATTTTTTTATATATGTTTTCCGCTACTCTTCTTTAAGAATTTAACACTCAAACCTTCTCCTTTTCCCCCTTTAGACGAAGAAGAAACTAGAAAGTCGTTGCTTTGTAGAATTAGAGGGTCCCAAGGCTTTCCAACGCCAGCACTTCACCATCCAATATCTAGCTGGATTTCTTGCATCGAACATTTTAATCCCTCTATTATATCGTCTTCGAATGTCTGAGCTTCTGAATAAGGTGGGCCTGAAGAAAAAATCATGCACAATTTGTACAAATATCTGTCGTAATAAAAATGTGGTTAAATCATAAATTTATAGGTTGTTGTAGGTCCATCATTTGATTAAAAAAAATGGGCAACATAATAAAAATTCAAAAATTACAGGTAATATAATAATTATCACAAACCCCTCCTAGGAATTTATCATGCTAACAAAACTTTAATATCACTTTTTAAAATATTTTTTATTTAAAAATATATTAAAATAATATTTATTTTTTATTTTTAAAATTATATTTTTATATTATTGCATCAAATTATATGAAAATACTAAAAAAATAATTTAAAATAATTTTTTTAATTTTTTTTTAAAAAGATTTAAAACACAAGAACAAACAAATTTAAAACAATAAAAACAAAAGTCTAAGATATAGCTATAAAACCTAGTCGGTATTGGAGTTTTATCTAAACTTAAATTATAGTTTAAATTTTATTTTTTAAAAAAATATTTTAAAATTTATTGGACTGAATTTATAACTATGATCTAGATTTAAATTTATGGGTGTCGAGTCATAAAAGGGACTTCCCATGCCACGCAATCCCAAAATGCATGGATGCCCCCACAGCCTTCTTCCCCAAGCTCTGCTTCAACTCCTCGTCCCACCAAGCCGAAATGATCGAAGCTGTCCTGCCAGCGGGTAAAGTGGGCTAAGGATTTAACTCGGTCCCAACTATCTATTTAGAAAAGAGTCGTTGAGTGCACTCACATGCACTCACGATTCACGAATCATATGATATCCAGTTAAGCCTGGTCCTCACAGAATAATTCCCATGTGAAATGCTTATCGAATATGCCGAGTCGCTTCTCATGTCTAATCACCGTGTGCCCTAAATAATCAGGTGGACCACTTTTATGTACAGCTTAAACCAAGGTCCAGGTTGGTTCGGGGACCCATGCAGCCTTGGTTAAAAATCCTCACTGCCTGTATTTGTAATTTGCAAACAAGTTGCACTCGTTTTATTTTAGATTTGTATTTTCAGGATTATTAGCCAACTTTATAATTATTGTCAGGGAAAATATCTCTTATAATTTGATTCTTTTTTTGTCCATGTTGTTAAAGAAAAATCTCAAATTGAACGGTTGGAATCAAAATAAGTATATATTTAATTCTTTGGGATGCAACCACAAATGGGCATTTGGTCTAGTGGTATGATTCTCGCTTTGGGTGCGAGAGGTCCCGAGTTCGATTCTCGGAATGCCCCGTTTTATTGATTATTTATACATATTGCTCATATTTTATTTTATTTTATTTTTTGAAAAACAAGACATGTCTTTGGTAATTTTCAAGATAAAACCCTAACCCCCCAGAAGGAACGAAATCCTTCCTCTCTAATCCCATCTTCCTGTCCTCCGAGTAAGGTAATTTTCAAGCTAAAACCCTAACCTCAGAGGAGCAACGAAATCCTTTAACTCTCTAACCCCATCTTCCTGTCCCCCGAGTAGAATAAGCACAAAATAAATAAAAAAGAATGGCGTTTGGGCAAGTGGTGATTGGTCCACCGGGATCAGGCAAAACCACCTACTGCAATGGCATGTCTCAATTCTTAAGCCTCATCGGAAGGTAGTTTTTGCGTTCAATTTTCCAATCGCTAGAAAAGAAACGGTGATGTTAGTAATAGTGTTTTCTTCATGTTAATAACTTTATGCAGGAAGGTTGCTGTTATCAATTTGGATCCAGCAAACGATGCATTGCCGTAATCTTTCTTTCTTTGAAAACCCATTTACAATATGTCTTTCTGTTGTAGAAATACTTGGTCATTGCTATGTTCCTTTACAGGTATGATTGTGCTGTTAACATTGAAGATCTTATCAAACTAAGTGATGTAATGAACGAGCATTCCCTTGGTCCCAATGGAGGTCAGCCTGCTTATTTATTTCACACCCTTGTCATTAATTTCTGCTAGTAATTGCTTAATGCTGATATCATTTGCTTTTTTTACCAGGTCTTGTTTATTGCATGGATTATTTGGAAAAGAATATTGACTGGTTGCAATCCAAATTGGAACCTCTGTTGAAAGGTTAATGCAGTACATTATAGGCGTCAGCCGTTCTGTTTTTCATGCTCTGCTTTGTTTGGGACATGTTTTAACTTTGATGTTTTTAATCCCACTAATTGAACTTTGTTTAGGACATGTTTGGTCTAGTTACAGTGTTGAAAGTGTTGACTCTGTTGCAGATCACTACCTTCTTTTTGATTTTCCGGGCCAGGTGGAATTGTTTTTTCTCCATTCAAATGCCAAGAATGTTATCATGAAACTCATTAAGAAGTTAAACCTTAGGGTATGCTTTAATTTACAAGGCTTTCGTATCATTTTAATTTGTTAACCGCTCTATGTGTTCATGACACTATAATTGAATTTCTCATCTTATGCAGTTGACTGCCGTGCATTTAGTTGATGCCCATCTTTGCAGTGATCCTGGAAAATATGTCAGCGCATTGCTTTTGACACTATCAACAATGCTTCATCTGGAACTCCCACATATCAATGTCTTGTCTAAGATTGATCTAATTGAGAGCTATGGCAAGCTAGGTGTGGCTCTTTTCTTCCTTTCCTGTTTTGAGGATTATGTTATTTTAACAAAAAACTGTAAGCACTGATTGCATGTCTTTTAACGTGCTGCAGCTTTTAACCTCGATTTCTATACAGACGTGCAAGACTTATCATATTTGCAGCACCAACTTGATCAGGATCCTCGTGCTGCTAAGTACAGGTCTATATTTCTAGAATCCATTTCGTGAATTATTCAAACCACTTATGCTTGGTGCATTGAATGTGTGAGTTTTACCTTGCCAGCAATCCTACCCTTTTGCTTTTTTGTCTACTTAGATTTAGATTTTCATAATCTTTGACGTTGTCCTACGTCCGCATCTCATAAATGCCGTGTACTAAAAGGAACGGGGACTTATTTGAGGAAAAATCATTTGAATATTTCATTTCCTCTTAGAATAAGCATATATATTGAATAAGCATCTAATCCAATCACTAGGATTATTAAGTAATAAGGAGTGGATATTGAAAAATGAAAAATAAGTGGAAAATAGTGTGCGATTCTGTTGGTGGTATTTATTTTAAACATAAGATAATACCCATCAAAGAGTTTGATTCGACATCTGGCCACCTGTTAAAATACATAAAATGGTGCTTTGTAGGAATAATGTTTCCTAATCTCAGAACCTAGTCTGTGAGAGATCATCAATCTATGTTAGGCTATTTGAAGGCCTGTAAGCTACTGCACCATTGACAGGAGAATACTGTCACTTCTGATAATCATATTGGTGTAAATACCTTCTTAGTTGTTAAATGCAAGCTGTTAAAACTTCTTGTTGCAGGAAGCTTACAAAGGAGTTGTGTGATGTAGTACAAGACTTCAGTCTTGTCGATTTTACAACTTTGGACATTCAGGCATGGGAATTTCTCCTCTCCACTACTTGAAGTTTGTATGAAATGTTTATAGCGTGTTCTTAGTTGGACACTTCTTTTCAGGACAAGGAGAGTGTAGGGAATCTTGTGAAGTTGATAGACAGGACCAATGGTTACATCTTTGCTGGCATGGAATCCAGTGCAGTTGAATTCAGCAAGATTGCAGTTCGCCCTGTTGATTGGGATTACTACAGATATCCTTATTGTTGTTAACGTTTATTGTATTAGATGTAGTTATGTGACATGTATTTTTCTTGTTTAATTGTGCTTTCTATTAAGTGTTAGTGACCCTGCCTTGTTTATATCATTAATTTTTTCTGAAGCTCATCAACTTGTAGGCTCAAGTAAATCCCATGCATGTTCATTATGTATATAATTGTGCTTCTCTATTTTAATCGTTAGGAAATTTTCATATTTTATCAGAAATTATGATCTGCTCGCATCAGGAATTCATAAGTTTTTGTTATGGCCTCAGTAATCAGTAAATTATTGACATAGAATGAGCATTTTTCCTTGACCAAGCAGTCCACAGTTGCAGCAGTGCAAGAGAAGTACATGAAGGATGATGAAAATTTTGGCAATGACATCTGAAAACCTAGTTTGGTGAGATAAACTATCTGCATATTGAATTTATGTCCCAATTTTATCTCGCTTGTGATCTTTTCTTATAGAAAGTTTTTGGCTGCTGTCGCAGGGGCTTCAGGTTTATCAGTGGGTAAGCTACAATTCTACTGTTTACTGACAGGAGATACATAAAACACAGGTCCAGGACGTTCACTTCCTCCTCCCTCCACTATCACCCATGCATGGTGTATATAATGAAAACTGGGAACTGACCTTTTTGTGGAATGTACAATTTAATCCTCTGTTACATGCAGCAGAACTCTGGCTTGGGAGTGTAAAAGGAACAATCTATGACGTTTGTCTTCACTATAAATATGTTCTTAGTCATTGAGATTGTAATGCTTTTGTTTTTGCTAGCAATTAGCAGGTAGCTCAACGTATTAAGAGTTAATTTAGCATGTTTTTTGAATTATGATTTTTAACTTTTAAGTTGTAAATTTCTTATTCAAGTTAAAGTTATTTCTTGACAAGTATACTTATAAATCTTTATTTTCTTAAGTTGAAAGTAAAAAAAAAAAAGTAATCTTAAAATGATTTATAAAATCATATCAAACATAATCCAATTTATAGTGAAGTATTATTTGTATGATTTGACTTAATTCGTTTTCTTTAACCTATCACGAGGAACTGAATACACAGCCTCCCTTTTCTAGACTTGTTTATTATTTACGCTCTATACTAAAAGTCAAAAGCTTTTCACTTCTGATTTTCTCTCTTGATAGGCAAAATAGCATGTATTGGATGTAGAGGAATAATGTTATTTTTTATGGGGGTACATTGGTTATTATTTGAAAGGAAGAGGCTAGATGATATTTTTGTATCTTCTTTGCACAGTGGGATTATTTAATTGTCATTGAAAAACAAGAAAAAAATGACTTGTATCGAGGGTTTTTTAACCTTTGACTTGATTTTTAAACAAGCAAATAATTTCACTACCTTTAAAAATTAAAACAATTGTATTTGATTTTGGTGCCTTTTGTCATTTATATATGGTCATTTGATAGTTATTGAGTGTTCTTAAAGATAATAAAGTAATTTAATAAATAAACAAATTAAAAAAAAAAATTGAGTGAACAATGTCAACCATCTTCAGGCGGCATGTGTTGCGCTGTTCAGTTGCCAAAATCATGATTCCAAAATGACTTCCAAAGCATCTTGGCATCGCCTCCACAGATCAGTGACGCATGTAGTATTATGATGGTCAGTGCGGTGCATATGGTTTTTTGTTTTTTTTCCCCTCTTTTCTACTTGATTTTCGTGTTGGAATTAAAAAAAAATTAGCCCCTAAAGTTTTTTTATGGTTAAGATTCTATCCCTATTCTCTTTATTACAGTTTCTAAAATTTAAAATACTTTATGAAATTAAAGATTTTTTTTCAATTTCATTCTTATTCAATTTGTTATAATTTTATTATTTAGAATAGTTATTAAATTAACAATTATTTTCAATTTTGCTTCTTTAAAAGGAATCTTGTTTTTTAATTAAATTAAATTTATTGATTTTATCATTTAACATTTAATTTGAGGCAACATATGAAGAAATTTTGTTTTTTTTAATTATTTTTTGGGAATTAGTATTCTTTGTTTTTTTAATTTTTTTTATAGAGCTATTATGATATCATATATCGGGTCATGAATTCAACAGATTTATCAGGTTTAATATGAATTTTTTTACTTTTATTTTTATTTTTTCTGATTTTGAGTAAATAATCAGAATTTTAAAAAAAAATTGTATCATTTTGATATTTTTATACAATAAAAAAATAATAAACCTGCAGCATAGTACGGAATACTATGCAGTGATACTGCTATGAGCCCAAGGATGGCATAAATTATGATTGGTCTCCGGAAAAGCATACGCCATTTGCAAGAAGCTAGTGTGAGATTCAAACCGTAGAGATGCGGTGCCAAAATGGCTTGCTCGTAAACTATTTTTTATCTTTCGTTTAAGAATTTTCGTATTCTAATTTATTTTTAATTTATATCCTCGTGGTGGGTCAGCTTTTCGCGATAGACATAACATGGGATGATGACACAACGAAAATAATTCTATAATAATGTTAGGTTATTTTCTTGATTATTAATGATTGGGATAGAAAATACATGTCCATATATATCTTTTCTATTCCAAAAAGAATAAATAATTTATTTTTATATATCTTTTCTATTCTTAAATAAATATATTTATTTTTATATTTTTATTTTCATTTCTATAGTCAAATATGTTCCTGTTTTTTATGTTTATCCATTCTTCATGTATGTCTGGGAGCCAAATTTTTTTTTTTATTGTTTTATGTGTTTTTTAAAAGTGTTTTTGGCTTGAAAATAAAATAAAAAAAATTAAATAGATATATTTTTTAATTTTTTATGGCTTTGATATTGTATTGATGTAACAAATTAAAATAAAAATATTTTTAAATAAATAGATATTATACATGACGAACCACAAATCTATCCTAATACTTGTCTTTCCAGGAGATAATACATCGTATCTGTAAGAAGTTTCTGCCTCGTCGTTTAAGTTAACTGAAGCGCGTGGCTTTAATGTTATTTGTGGTCTCTAAAGCGCGTGGATTTGTTTTCTTTGAAATTTGATACACTGGCTCCTTCTAGAGAGAGCGCGTGGGTTTGTTTTCTTTGAAATTTGATACACGTGCTCCTTCTAGAAAGAGTACTAAACGACGATGCAGAAAATTTCCAAAGGCAAGCTAGCCTTGACATTTTGAATGTACTAGGACACAACTTACAAACCGTCATGTAGACTTTTTCTTACAAGTTATATATATATATATATATTTGGACCAATATTCTTTTCTTCTTTTTTTAACGTTTTATCTTGCAGGAGACAATGTTATTGCACACACCAGCACTGGCGATGGAGATGGATCGAATGTGCGAGGGCGAGACTATGCACTTAGACAGTAAAAGGATTGAAAATAAAGGGCAGCTTGATAATTGAAATGGAAATCCATATAATCTCATATGATTATCTTTTTGCTTTTCAAAAACAATATTGTTTCATTTCGAATAATCAAAACAATACTATCTACAAAATAAACAGGTTGATCCAACCGTTTGTGAGTTGATTTAGCCGACTCGCGACTCCGACTTTGAACCAGATTAGACCCGAAGACAAGTGAGGTACCAAAGCAGGTCAGGAAATCAATTTTAGGTTGAAAATTATGGTTGGATCTAACTATAAGTTTCCTGTCATTATTTGGCAATTAATTAGTGGGCCAAAGTAGGCAGCACAGGCTGCGAGCAAACAAAGCGTCGTTGTTCTTGTTTATCGTGTTGTCTTGACGATAACGTGAAAGTCATTTCCGTCCCGTGACCGGCCTTTCAAGTCTATCTTAACTTTTCACCCTTTTTTTTTTTTTTTTTTTAATGCTGTCTATCTATAGCTTAATGTATGCTTAATAGATTTTTTATGGCCTGCCATTGATAAGAAAACGAGCGAATAAAATAAGCAATTAGAGAGTCCAGAGGGACTTGAACCCTCACAATTTATAAAGTCAACAAATTTTCCATACTTTGCATCTGTATTTTTTTTTTCTCCCTCTCATCTGGGTGCCAACAACCTTATACTTGAAAGTTGAACCCACTTTATTTAGCAAGTACTTTTTAAAAGAGGGAAGGGAATGAGAGGGTTTGCGAGGAAATATGAAGGGGTGATTATTTTTTATTTAATTTTTATTAAAAAAAAGATAATGAAATTAAAATGGGTTCAAACCAATCGATTTTAATTCTAAAAAACTGGTTGAAATCGGTTTGGCTTGGTTTTCAGTTTGACTCGGTTTTTTCTAGTTTGGGTTTTGTTTTATTTTTTCGGTTTCAGGCTTATAAAACCGAATCGGTCAGTTTTTTAAAAACTTTACTTGATTTTTTTTACGATTTGGTTTTTTTAATTATTATATTTTTAATTTTTTTAGTTTTTTAATTTTTTTTCTCACCCTGAAAAATAGAAGGACTTTCTATAAATCTCCCAGCCAAGTTAAAAGCTTTAGAGGGAATGGTTTAAGTTTTATAATTCTTTTGCTTTTGTTGACTTTTTTTTTTTTTCAATCCCAAATGTATCATTCCTACTTAGAAGGATAAATAAAAATGCATGTACAGTTAAAATTTTATAAATTATTATTTTGGGACCATAAATATTTATTTATTAATTAAAGTATTATTTAATTGGATTGAACAAAAATATTATTTAATTGAGACTATTAATTTATTAAGGTATATTATAGGTCATATTTTAGTAATCACAAAATTAAACCTTACCTTTATTTCTCTGGCTAAACAAATACAGGATTCATAATTTTCATTTTCTTTCATTTATATTCAGATAAAAAATATGGTTAATATCCCACCTTTAATTCCCCTTCCATACCTTACCTTTACTTACCCTCTCCTATCCTTTTCTCACCAAACCAAATAGTATTAAGGCAGTGATGGTTAACTCCTAAGAATTATTGTAAAGCCTGGATTAATTTAGTGCATGTTTAGAAGTATAATTGTGGTTATTTTTTAAAGTATTTTTAAAGTTAAAATGCATTAAAATAATATTTTTTTATTTTTTAAAATTATTTTTGATATCATCATATTAAAACGATCCAAAATATACAAAAAATTAATAAACAAGTTGATTTTTTTAAAATAATATTACTTTTCATTTACTTGTTACAAAATAAAAAATGTTTTGTTATTCTAGCCTAACTATGCTTCAAATTCAAGTAACTACATAAGCATTTCGTTCAAAATAATATCCCAAGAGTGTGGAACTTGTCGGTTGATCTTTTCTCTCGATAAATTAATTACAATTTCTTTGGAATACAATCTAAATTAATTGATTCTTAATAATAATAATCCGGTTATGATGTGCATATATCAAGGGGAATCATGTAGATGGTTCGCTAATTAATTTTCCCTCCATCCAGTAGTATTGTGGCCCTACTTAGCTGCATATTGCTCATGAGGATCATGTATTTATGATATTTTCTACTCCTACAGAAATTTGATGCAGCTGATTACGCCAACGCAGCAAGGATGATCATATGAAAGTGATTGAACCATTTTTTTTTATGTCGTTTTAAACACATATAAAGAGTTTCACGGTTTTTTAAGTTGTTTGGCGGGCATATAAAACTCGTGATTTAGTTAAAAAATTTAGTCAGAAGTTAGGTGAGTTAATTAGATTCAATTCAAAATAATATTGTTTTAATATATTTTTTAAAAATTAAAATAATATTATTTTATTTTTTAAAAATAAAATAAAAATTAAATTTGATTTTGACCGGACACTCATGTTTAATAAAGTTAACTCTCATCTTATTTTTTTTACTTGGCACAATCTATATCCCGAGGCAATTCACTAACTCTTCAAACACTTAGATGTCTTAGTTTTCTATCACAATAAATAAAATTCCTTTTATAGTTATGGAAAAATTTATACCAAATTAATGAGATTTCAAGATGTTACAAGAATTAATCCATTTAAAACAAGCATCGTTTCTTTGACCATTCGCTTCTAATTGCTTTTATTTGTAAAGGGTTTCTTGCATTCTCATATATTTTACACTAGCAAGAACATAGAAGTTTGCAAATGTCAGACTATATAATTATACACAAATGAAGAAGCTAAGTCCAACTTCATGAATATTACAAATATTTACATATACAATTAGAGAAGTTCAATAAGTTTTATTTGACATGTTGACTAAACCTTATGCTTACTTCTCAAGTAATCCATCTTAATTTCTTAATAATTCTCACATCATGAGATTAGTGGGGATTTAACCTTGAGACTCCCATGTTTACCAAAGATACTACGTTATGTGGGCCAATATATATTAATTAGCAGCTATGTATTGATTGGTTAATTAATAAACCTGTAAAATCAGGCAGCTAGCTCGCATTAGGAATCAGGATGGTTTAAACTACGAAAGCGTTGATTGAAACTTCTGTGGCCCATATTGATCTTTAATTGTGGAGAAAGAAACTCTTGATATATAATTGAGGTGATGATGCTAGCAACATTGACTATAATTAACAAGGCCGGGTGAGGATATTTTGAAGGTGTAAAACGTGTAGTAGTTGAAATGAGATGAGCAATTAACATGGGAGAATAAGTAAGAAATAAAAAATAAAAATCAATGTAACAATAATGATAAATAAAAGCATAATCCAATTCCACACTAAGTTCAATGTTTTTCGTTGTTAATAATTTCCTTGCTCTAATTTTATATTTTCACCTTGTCAATTAATAGTTGATGTTCGACTAACAATGCTTTAGCATTCCATGGAGAAGATAATATATATTTTTAATTAGGTAATATTTGAAAAAATAGCTGAAATTATATATATTTTTAAAATTTTATTTAAAATTAATATTATTTTATATTTTTAAATTGTTAGGTAATGTTTGGAAATGCAGTTGAAATCATATTTTTTTAAAAGAATTGTTTAAAATTAATATTTTTTATATCTTTTTAAATTATATTAAAGTATTAATATCAAAAATAATTTTTTAAAAATATAAAAAAATTTAATATATTTTAAAATAAAAAATATTTTAAACCGAAATCACTATCTCTTTCATATTATATATGTTAAGGCTTACATCACGTTCTTTCATATTTCTAATAATGTACCTTACCTAGATTTTGACCTAAAAAAAGGTTCATCTTATTGGATTGTATAGATTACTAAGTTAATTTACAATTCTTAAAATTAATTTAAATATATTATTTTTATTTAAAATAATATATTTTTTAATTTTGTTAAATTGATTGTAATCTAATTGGATTTCTTAGTGTAACTTGCATATATTATTTAGTTTAGTCATGTAAATATTAAAATCGATTCAAATAAAACAAGGTAGTTAAACTCGAATTCATTGGATCAACCCACCGGAATCATCGAGGTAGAATTCAACACCTCTCTTTCAGACGACATTTTCTCCATCATGCTTTGGAAGGAATAAATTATAACTCTTGCGTTACCCCCTCTCCACGAAGTCAAACGACACGAAATTAAATGATCAAGGAAGCTTCTGTGGGGCTTTGTTTTGTTCAAACCTTTTAATTGACTAATGGCATGGCTAGCAGCTTGGATCTGGTCCTCTTTAATTTAACTATAGACGACACCTTCTTTCTCCACTACAATCACATAAAATATATATAGCCAGTCCAAAGCTTACCTCTGAATCTAAAACACACCTTGTATGCCAAAACAGGATTCAGAATTTATGATCAGATGTTGAGCTCTTTCATCTGTGGCAGTTTTAAGAATCAATTAGAGGTAGAAGAGGAATCATGGAACAGCCCTTCTTCAACACCAGAAAGATCAAGCCCTTCTGCAACACCAAGAAAATCAAGAAAGAGTTCCAAGACTAGCAAGAATAGCAAGAACCCGTATTCGTCCCGTGGCCTTGACAAGTTCTCTGCACTTCTAGCGGAACTCGAAGAGAAAAAGCAGAAGATATATTCACAGATGGGGCCTGAAGATGTACCCATGGTTCGTTTCGTCTACTCAAGTTCAAACGATTGTATTCCTCTTATAATCAAGGCTAAAGATCAAAAGCAAGACAAGCCCAGGATCAGTAGCGCTAATGATATCAAAGAAAACCCCAACACTCGCAACAATGAAGGCTTGGATAACTTGCCAATAGAGGCACCAGTCGAAGGGAAACAAGTCGAGCAACCAAGAATGGAAACTGCTAAAAAGTCTGAGAAGAAATCTTTTACATGGAACATGAAGTTGCACCGATGGCGAAGACCTTATTGTTATATGCCAGTTGCTCTCATCTTGATTTTGTTATTGTTGGTTCTGTTTGGGCGATCAGTTGCTATATTATTGACCTCTCTTGCCTGGTATATAGTCCCTGCATTGGGTACAAAAAAACCATCACAGAAGAAAGATTATGTCAGAAGATCAAGTGAGCCCAAGATGGTGATTAATCATGGGGTATCTTCTCCCGCGGGAAAGTGTACTGGCTCTAAGGCCGATAAATGGCCTCGACAACATGGGCAGCGAAAAAGCTTCTGAAGATGGTTCGATCGATCAACTTCATCTCTCCATTTTTTCTTTTCTTTGCCTTTTGGGGTTTAGATTTTGCTTCTTTTGTTAATAGATGCACAGAATTTTTGGTTCCAATGTTAGATGTGTTTGGAAGTTTCAAACCCTCCTTGGAATTTTCCATAATTGTAAATTAATTACACTAGTATTAAGGGTTAGGTTGATGTAAATATTGTAGAGCTCCCATACCGCATGTTTCTTTGTATTTGGATAGCATGGTGTTGTACGTACTTCTATACATGGTCATCTCCACTTTTAACCTAAACCATAGGTTTGATTTTTATTCAAGCAAAAATCACGGCTTTGTAGAGACATTGATCATCAATACTGCAACATTGACACTCACTCAAAGGACCAGAGACTTGATCAGGGCTGATCTTGTTAGCAAACGGGTCTGCAATCTGTTCTGTTAATTTCAATTTCTAGCTAAATCAGGCCATGAAAATGCAATTTTTTTCTTCTGAATTCTTGAATCTCGAAGTCGATTGTTTGTTAATCTTTTTTATTTGATTGAAGATGTAAGTTTATTCAAAGTCTGAGCAAACTAGCTACAGTACGATAACACCTAACTATTAAATTAGAGAAAAAGTTAAAAGTTGTTTAGAAATAGAATAATACTTTAATTGGAACTTCAAATTCAAATATGATATTTTTTTTTTCATTTATAACACTGAAAAACTAGTTTTTCAAATTCATACTAAATTTAGAAATTATATTTTTAGATTTTCTCCACAGTTTTACTTTAAAGATTCCTCACTGTTTTTTAATTGAAGAAAATACATATACAGGCAATTTTTAGCGATATGAAAAATTAAAATTATTTTTTAAAATTTTCATATTTAGTTAGTGTCATAGATTTAATTTGTTTTTATAAATCTAATATAATGATTTCTTTGTTAAACACATTTCTCATTTTTTCTCAGTAATAAATAAACATATTTCTCTTTTTTTATTATTGAGAAAGAAAAACCAGAAAAGAAATGAAAGAAAACAGACCCAGAGGACCATGATAAGAGATCCCGAAGATGGCATGAGGCTGTTTATCTTCTAGAAATAAATGATCAGCTGGCTATGGGATCAAGTTACTGAGCCATCAATTACATTTATGAAACCAGTTAGCTAGCCAGGCCAAACTCTGTGTTGCCTCGTCAAAGAATATTCCCCCGCGCGCAGAAGAGTTTTCAAACTTCTTGTTTTCTCTCGACCAGACCAGTTGAAGTTAAACATGGGACCTCCATTGACGATCTCTCAAGAGCACAATACCTGATTTCGAGCGGTTGTGCGTATTTTCTTCGGAGAAATAACGGTCTTCCAGTTTTGTGAGGTGCAGACACGGTTCCTTGTAGCCAAAGATTTCCCTGGTCTGGAAGGATTGATCTAGCCTGGGTGACAAGTCATTGCAAAACACTTGACCCTAACGATCGAGTATTTAAATGAAATTAATCAAATAATTAATTCCAATCTTCTTCGTATACTAGTGGTCGTGGCTAAGGTCAAAAAGAATAAGTCATTCTAAAAAAAAAAAAAAAAGTCAAGCGGCTGTTCTTTAGGTTATTCTTCTTTCAGCTTTTTACCCAGCGGGTTACGAATCAATTTCCCTTTCATCCTTGTCATAAGTTGAATTTGATCGGTTTTGATTAAATAAATTAGATCGTAGATTGATTGTTGAGTTAATCCAAGTTATACCTAACCAATTTTTATTTGGTTTAAGTTGAAACTTGATTGGGATTGCCATATTTATTTCTTGAATTAGATATAAAAATATTAAATTTATTGTCATTGAATTTTAAATAAATTAGAGAGTTTACTTTTTTTAAGTGGGTTTTTTATTTTAAAAAATATTAAAATGATATATTTTTTATTTTTAAAAATTTATTTTTTATTAGCACAACAAAATAATTTAAAAACATTAAAAAAATGAATTTAAAATAAAAAAAATATTTTTAAAATACTAAAAAAATAAATCTGGCTTAGCCTCACGTATATGCTCAAAAACAATTATTTCTTCGGATCTATCGCTACGTATCCTAAAAGATTAGACTGTTAGGCCAGGCATCAGACGTGATAAAGGGCTTGGCTTGCTAGCCAATGCACGCGGGCCCATAGCGGAGTAGCCTAGGTGCTCTTTCCTTTTTAATATTTAGTATTTATTATTATTTTGAATATTTTATTTTATTTTATTTTAAATTTTCCTCCTAAAATACATATTTTTGGCCACTTGATGCGTTATGTCGGAGAATTTTAAAAATAATATTGAAAATCAAAAGATTGGGATTTAGCATGCAAATTAAACTTAATATTTTTGGGTTGGATTTGGATTAAATAAAACATAATGTTTAAATAAGATGTTGAATGAAAATGGTTGAGTCTCACGAGGGTTGAAGCTACCAAATTAAGTAATATTATTTTATTTTTATAAATTACGCATGATAATCATAAAAGGTCTTACTTTTTTCTTAAATAATATTTATAATTTTTTAATTTAAAAAACTTTCATGCTTCTAAGATATTGACAAAAAAAAAAATAGGCACTTGTTTTATGTTCTGTTAAAAGTATATTATATGAATCAAATGAATGTCACTAAAAAAAAACTCTCAAATACTTGTTCTCTTCTATAATACGGTTACAGTTGTTTTTTATTTAAAAATATATCAAAAAAATATATTTTTTTAAAAAAATATTTTTGATATTAGCACATCAAAATAATTTAAAAATACTAAAATTTTTTAAATTTAAAGTAGAAAATAAAATAAAATTTAAATTTTTTTAAAAATATTTTTGAAACGTAAAAACAAACAAGATAATTAATCTTTTTTAAAACTCGAAAATTGATTCTAAAATTTAATAATTTATTTATTATCAATTTAATGTCAAATTCATTTGCTTCTTTTCCATAATATAAATATTTATCATGTTTTATTTCAATTCATTAAAACTTTAATTTGAGTGAATTAAAAAAAGTTAAAATAGATCTAGCAAGTAAAATCATAGTAACGTGATAGCTCACTTAATAATGTAGGTGAACTCTAGTTATAAAATTCAGATCACCCCTTAACCTTCAACTTGAATCTTGGGTTAATTGATATCCAGTACAAGTCTGATTTTATAACTATGGTGTTAGAACGTACAATAAATTAGGCTTATGTGAAATATTAATTTTTAGGTGTTTTTCGTTGTTTTTATTTTTAGATATTATTTAAAAATATATTAAATTAATCATTTTTAATATTTTATAATAATTTTTATGTGCTAATATTAAAAATAAAAAAAATAAAAATTATTTTAATATATTTTTAAATAAAAATTAATTAAAAAAAAAGCATATACTGCAATTCCAAATAACAAGTACATGGTACAAATATATTGGAGAAATAAAGGGAACAAAAACTTATAAATTCTTGGTATGACGACGCTAGTTCTCTACCCGATATGTAGATATTTTTCAACGTTAGGCGTCCCCGTTACTCCTGCACTGACTTTGATTGCAGCTACAGTTATGGGACTTGGAAGTCAATGTTATTATATTAGCCAGTGGAGCAAAATATTCCGATATTAATTATTAGCGTAATTCACTCTAGAGAACCATTAATTCATACAGCCAATAACAGAGTTGTTGTTCTCTGACCTTGAACCTTTTCCGGCGTGTATCATCATCAGCTCTGAATTGAGACATGTGAGGTTCATGCCTGGGAGCTCCATTTCTGTAGTGTCCCCTTGCTGCCGCCCCCCCCCCCCCCCCCTAATTTCTACTTTCTTGTACCTGACTTCTTGAATTCCGGAAGAAGCCATCCTTGCCCCGGTGATCTCATAATCGGCCTTCGATCGAGATCCCTGCTGAACAAAAAGTGTGGCATGTTACAGAAAGGGTGACGACATTCCATCAGGAGTGCTTTTTGAGAAGCAGAAGAAGCAATAATTCAACTCAAACTGATCATTTAACTTGAAAAACAGTTCCACCTCCATTATCATGTTCTAGAAGATGAGCAAATAAAAGTTCCGTACGCAGAAGTCAGAACGAAAAAAAAGAGAGGATTGCATGTGGGAAACGTATACGAGTGAAATACGATCTCAAATTATCTCATTGATGTTTTCACTTTGCCCAAATTTGCCACAAGTCCACCAATGGTACTGTTTGATGTGTAAGACCTCGAGAGAAAAAAATGTATTAGCAGAGGGATTTTGTCATCAGGTTGGTTGGGTTTAGTATCCGTAGTTAAATTTGCCATCCCTCTTTCTCATATGTGATTTTGCCTCTCTTGTTTTTTATAGTGCCTTTTTATTGCCTAAAAAATGCACCGTTTCGGTACGCTATAAATGGGCTAACGCCGGGCTTAATCAGCCCAATTAAGGTGACGACAAGAAAACGTGTGCGTCCACCTGGTAACTATATGAAAAGACAAGGAGGACCCTTGTTAATGACGCGGCACGCGGTGATTGCCGGTAAAAGCCTGAATAAAAATAGTCTTATCCGCAATCTACAAAGAAGGGCGAAAACTGTAAAAACAGAGTGACATTGGGCTCGGCAGAGAGGGAGGGGGAGAGATGGGTCTATCGTGCCTCGCCTGCTTCGACGGAGGAAATAAGAAACAGAGACGAGAAGAAGAGAGATTGGCCTCCGCAGAAGCTCGTGCTAAAGCAGCCGAAGCTGCCCAGAAACGGTAATCTCAACTGATCGTATTGGATACATACTGTTTGGTATTCGTTGGATCCTCGACTCCATTTTTTAACCTTCTTTTTTATCTCGTTTCAATGAACAATTTGCATAAAATTTGGCTGGTTTTGGTGGATTTTATATGTGATTTAGATGCTTTAATTAATTTTTCAATTGCAAGTAGTGGGCTATTAATGCCAATTCAAAATTTTTCCTATGAATTTATGCTTAAAGTTCAGAAATTTGTACTGGTCCCTGTATTCAGATTCTGAGTTGGACTCTAAATCAGGTGGTTTAAAACAATGGGGGGTTGTATTTTAGGATTTGAAGCCGGAGTTTTGTTTTAAATAATAAAAAAAAGTGTTGTTGGCCAAAAATATGGATTGCTTCGGGCTATTTCTGATCTATGCAATACTTCAGTTGAGTGTGTTGCTTTGTGACAATAGTAAAGACTTAATCTTGTTTGATTTAGCGCTTCCAATCATTGGTAACTAGTTGGCACATGAGGGTAGGATTTTCTCTAGGATGTTGTGATTATCCATACTACTGGAAGAGCAAGTTTTTTGCTGCTCGGAAAACAATGGTGATAATCTCACTAAGAAATGAACTGGAAGCAATTCAAATGATCTTAGAAGGGTTTTTTTCCTTCTTTTATAACATTTAGATTATTACCTTGTTAGCAGGCAAGAGCAATTTGAAAAATCTGCAGCAGGAAGAGCTGCACGGGCGCAGCTACAGGGGATGGCAAAGCAATCTGCAAATTCTAACCAAGGCGAACCGGTTCTAAAGGTTTTATGTTTGAAATTTTTTTCATTTTCCTGGTTGGTTGTAATAAATGGCAGTAATGCTATAGCAGTTAAATTTCAAAAACCCCTAACAGAGACATTGAGGAATTTGATGCTTCCCCTTTTAATGCCATTGTTTTTTTATTAATCTGTAGCCAAGATGCACTTGCTCTTTGATATGGAATCTTTAAATGGGTTCTTAACCCAGTTGATATAATTCTATTTTGTCAAGGGAACTAACACAACATGAAAGTTTGACCATCTCATTGGTTGGTGATAATGATGCAGTGGCAGATGAGTTGAAGCTAGAATTTGTCCTTGGTACAGCTGCGGTTTTTTTCTGTAAGTCAATTCTAACTTTGAAGATTTTAAGGGACATTTTTGTGAATATAAACATTATATGTTTGATCTTTCCTCATATAGATGAATTTTTGTTTCCTTGGCATGCATCATTCATTAATACAAGTCTAAGTCACGGGCAATCTATGAAGACAAGTCTCAGAATTGGGGAGTTAAATGGTGATAATATAGACCTGGGCAAGGCCTGTTTAGAATTTCTGATTTTGATGTTTACCTGTGACTAGCATGTTATCCTCCATCCCTAAGAAATTCTGAGTCCATGAGAGCATACTGGCTGCAGTTTTGTAAAATCTTCTCTAGATCATATCACCTCAATTATTTCTATTAGATAGCATTTAGTTAATGTCAAAAGATGGAGATAGCGGAGACAGAGAGGACACGTCTCTTGTACTTTCTCTTGTACTTTCTTTTGAAAGTAGAAATTTACTTCAAAATTATCTTGAAATTCACTTCAAAACTATCTCAGGGACATGTTTATTTATGTTTTTTTGTCTCTTCAACCACACGTTTCTGTCTCTTTGGTATCTACTCATGTCTTGGAACATTAACCAAACACAATCTTAGTTACTCCTTTGTTTTTTTACAAAACGAGGAGTTTCTCTTTATAGTTCTGGAAATTGATTCCTAGTTTCTCATCAGTGTTTTCAACCGTGCAGTTCATCTGATAGAATTCAACCACATTCTCTGCCTTCCCAGTTTCTCACCTTCTGAAGGCGCTTTGTCAATAACTTTGCAACAGATGCTGCATCTCAAATGTCAATATTTATTGTCAGGTTTTTTTTTTTACTGTTCTGATGATGACAATTGTTGTACAGAAGTAATGTGGAATGGTCCGATTATACCATGATAGTAGATCACCCGTGATGTTAATGTTGTTATATCGGATAACAAAAATCTTTTTTCCCCTTTTCTGAAAACGTAACAGTTAGTTGAGCTCTTATTGGAGTATAATGGGTTTGTTTTTGCTTGAAATCTTGAGTATAATGTCTTCATGCCATTGAATATTTTAGTTTCCTCATTGAGATTTTTGCTTTTCAATTTTTGTCATTATGACTTGGTCCAATTTATGGTAGGAGGGCTAATTTGATCAAATTCACATGGTAAAGGAGAAATTTTTAGCCATGTATTCTCATTCCTCTGAACCGCTGGAAGTCATTATTAGATAAACTTTGCTATAAACGAAGTCGCTCGAGAATCCAGCAGGATTGCTATACAATTTAATCAAATGGGTTGATAACTAAACTATGAGTGGAATAAGCGCTAGGCATGAGTCGCTAGGCCAGTGTGCCCTTGTCCAGATATTGTGCATAAAATAATTGAAATAGACATCACAGAAAGCTTTGAATGGGAGCTGACAGCTTGAGTTCATGTGCAGCTTGAAAAAATTCTGCCGCTTGTTTTAAAGAGCCTTCCATTTTTGAAATCAACCCAAGATTTAACCATGCTTCATGATTTGTGGGGTCCAATCTCAACGCATGCATTAAAAAGCTTCTGGCAATGGAAAATGACTGAGTACCAAGCTTCATCAAGACTTCTGCAGTTGCAACAATGCTTGGAACATAATCCGGTTCCACCGACAATGCAACCGAGAAGGAAACAAGGGCTTCTTTGTGCAGTGATTGAGCTTCAAATAACATTCCTGCAAAATCATGAGAAATCGATTTTTTTAAAGCTACCATGTTTAAGGACATTCTTTGTGTAGACAGACGTCTACAGAAAGTTGTGCTTGACGTGTCTAAGTTACAGAGACAGTAACCAACCTGTCACGTGCCAACTTCTAGAAGAGTGAAACTCCATTAACTTGGCTTTGTCCACACAAATTTTGGCATCACTCCATGAGCCAATTTTTGTGTAAATGTCTGCCAAATCTTGCCATGCTGCCAGTTCCAAGTTTCTTTCTGCAAGTACCTGCAAAGGAGGACATCATTCAGCACATTTTTCCTCCAAGAGTTGTTGGTTACCTAAAATTGTAGCATCACTAAAGCTAGTGAAATTGATGTCAGGATGATTTGAGATAAATCTTCAAAGTTGACACATGGCACAAACTAGCATTATCTATGCATATCCAAAACTTGGTATACTACTGCTAAATTTGTGACATTTATATTTCTTAAATTCATCCGACCTTAAATCTTAAACCTGGCTCATGACTATAGATGAGAGATGAGAGATGACAAAGGACATAAGAAGACATACCTCAGAATTAAAGATACGCGCTTGTTCAGGGTTCTTGGCTTGGCTATCCCGCTGTGCTTGAATAAGAGACAGCAGTATTCTATATGTTTCTATTGCTTGCTTGGGCTGTTCCTGAGCAATTTGTAGTATAGCCTTCAACCTAAGAAGTTCAAATTGATCTATCCTCCCAGCCTCATCCAAAGCAATCTCCACAACTGTTTGAGCATCTCTGAACCGTTGCTCCGCGGAAACTACAAGGGCCAGTAACTTCCAACCTTTTACTGAGTTTCCAGCCATCATTTCAGTGCACACAATTGCATTTTCAAAGGCAGCACCCAGGTTCCTCTGCAGCATGTTTTCCACCCCAAGGCTGTACATCACTTCTGGATCCTCCTTCCTGTTTAATGCTGCATTATTTAGAGAGTTCAAAGACTCTTTATGTAAAAGAACTCTTTCAGAATCAGACAAGGAAATTCTTGCAGCATTCCCATGGCAAACACCAAGGAACATGTGTGCCTGACCAATGAAATGTTGATTTTGATGATCATCCATGTCAAGAACCTTACGAGCAAAATTTATGCCTTCATGGGCATGCTTTGAGTCTTGGGAACACAGCTTCGCTCCCAACAAAAAGGAAGGGATATGTGGTTTGTTCTTTGATTCTGAACAACCAGAAACTTTCTTTAGCAGGTTCAGAGCTGCTTCGTTCTGACCTGCAGCACTATAACAAAGAGCAAGAAGGTACCATCTCTCAGCTCGGTTATAGATACCTGGAAGGGCCTGCTCCACATGCTCAGCTAATAACTCAAATTGCCCCACAATTGAGAGTGCATAAGTCAGATGGTCCATGATTTCTTCATCCCGCTTTATTTCCCCACAAGCCACCTTACTCATGAGTACTAATAACAAGAGAATTGCTTCCTCCATGTTACTCTGGGGGCTAGCAAGACCCCATAGCTGTAACTGAGGGGGAAGTGTTGCTTCAACAGCACTATAAAGTAACATAGAAGCTAATTCCTTCTGCACTCCAGCCAACTTCTGTGGGTTCAAATTCCATGGCCTGATGAGAACCCTACGATATGAAGCAATAGCTTGGTCGAGCAAGCCCGCCTTTGTCCACAGAGCAGGTAGCAACTCTAATGCTTTGTGAAACATCTCCTCCAGCTTGCAGTCTTCACCAATGCCTTCAGGAATGCCATTGGGTAGTGCTGATTCAACTATGTCCAAAATAATTCCGCATTCCTTTGCAGCCTCTAATGAATGGAACTAGTATCAGAACCATTTGAGTTTTTGGATTGTAAATACAAGCATTCCATCAATATCAAGTTAGTGAAGTCCCATGTGTGGGGTCAAGATATGTTTTATGCCAAAAACAAGTTATGTAAAGACAAAGCATCCAATAATTCAAATTGCATAACTTTGCCCATCCCAATTTTCCCATTTGAGATATAACATTAGCTTGCTAACAAGATTAAAAACAACAAAAAGAATTATACCTCTATACTGCGCAAGTTCCTCGAGTGATTTAGCTTTTAGCAAGATTGCTTCAACAAGAAGACTCACTGAATGCATAGACATCGCACTTGGAGGCACAATTTCACCTTTGGAACGCGGCTTTCTATACTGAATTCTTTCAACAATTGCCTTAATCATTTTGGGGGTCAAACCACTGATGTCAATACCCTGGAATACCTGAAGGGCTGCATCAAAGTTCCCTCTCTGATATTCAAGTCTCCCTAACAATGCCCTTGCTTCCTAAATC
Organism: Populus tomentosa; assembly: GCA_018804465.1. Classification (NCBI taxonomy): domain Eukaryota; kingdom Viridiplantae; phylum Streptophyta; class Magnoliopsida; order Malpighiales; family Salicaceae; genus Populus; species Populus tomentosa. The sequence continues at coordinate 673,863 of CM031995.1, forward strand.
ACGTTCAAAGATGAGAACATTAAAAGAGAAATTTTGTATTGTTGGTGGAAGTCATTGTTAAAAGTTAGAATACACGCACCTCATAATTCAATGAGAGAGCCTCTTTGAGAGTAGATTCAGCTTCATCCACTTGGAAATCCTCAAGTTTAGACTCCCGGTCTCCGGTTGTCCTCGACGAAAGCCCACTCGCCGAGAAATCCCTTGTTGCCAGCGACTCCGGTGACTGCGGTGGTTCATCAAGTTTGAATTGCTCTCCTGAGCAAGCACACAACATCTTCTCCAAATCCAACGGCGAAATTCAAATTTCTTTTGGCTAAGTTGAAGAAAAAATATCAGTCCTCACCCAATTCTTTCAAACATAAAACACACTATTCAAGCTATAACCATGCCATTTATGGCACACGACATTACGTCTCTCTCAAACAACAACGCATTCATATCCTTAGCAAACAAAGATGCCCATTCAGTAACAGATCCCCAACAACACAAAGCAATACAAAGAAGCCCACAAACGCTCCCAAAAGGACAGAGAAAGCATTGAACGAGACAAGCAAGAATGAGACCAGTGCATATAAAAAACAACAAAAAATTAAATACAGAAGAAGGAAATGAAAGGGGCGAGGCATACAAGAGGGCAGAGCTCTGAACTTACCAATAAACAGGATAAATCCAGTGATGTTTGTTCTTTTGCAGCATTCATATCTATCTTTATACCATAGTTATTAAGGCCTGTTTGTCCATGCCAACGTGAAACTGTGGTTGGAATCATCAATTTTTTTATGCCTTTTCATTTTGACCATTCTTCAAGCGCATGTTTGAAAGCAAAATAAATATTATTTTTCAAAATATTTTAAAAAAATATATCAAAAATACATTTCAATTATAATTTCAAACCAAGGTCATAATAATTGAGTAGACCAACCCCTTTCAATTTAAAAATAAAATTTAAAACCTGGTCATTTTAAGAAAATATCAACTAGTTTTTGGCCAGTTTTAACACGGTGAACCTGGATTTCAAACATATTCACATCAGGTTAACTCTGTTCTATTTATTGTGAAATCTGGCGTTGAACAAATTCTAAAAATCGAATTAGCAATGAGCTGATATGTCAAGTCAAGTTACTCCTATTTTCTTTAATAAATCAAGTTTTTCTTTTCTTTTCTTTTCTTTTCTTTTTTACTAGTAGTATTTGTTTATTTTGCTGAGGTTGTTAGGTGTTACAGTTACAGGTTGATTTTGGCAGTGCAGGTATGGGCCAAGAGACCTGTATTGCAGGGGCATTGTTAGTGGCAGGGAAGCAGGTTCTTCATGGATTCTCTCTTCATTGTATTTTATTTTATTTATGTTTTTATTTTTATATATATTTAATATCATGATATAAAGTGTTTTTTAAAAAAGTATTTTCTTAAAAATATATTTAAAAACCCATCTTTTTTGTTATTTTTTATATTAGCATGTTAAAATAATAAAAAATACTAAAAAGTATTAATTTAATATTTTTTTAAAATGTAAATACAATTTAAAAAAAACATAAACGTTGCTTTCGTGGACAGGGATTGGGAGCACACCTTGATCTGGGGAAATACATTCCACGAAACTCCAAACATGCCCTTGTGTCTTTTCTGGAAAGAGTCCTCTTTTACAATAAAATTGAGGGAAAGTTTTCATGCCCGAGCAACAAAAAAGAATTATTTTTCAAAGAAAAAATTGCGTTCTATCAGTAATGGGATACGAGGTATTTTTTTCTAAAATAATTTTTAATTGAAATAATATCGTTATATATTTTTTTATTTTTTTATATCAATGTATTAAAATTAATGAAATGTATTTAAAAAAATATTAATTTATATTTTTTAGATAAAAGATATCTTAAAAGGTAAGTTAACCGCCAAACAAAACACAAAATCCACATGCAATTTTGAATTCAAACAGTTTTGGCGTTTTTTATTTATTTTGACTCTGAAAAAACGTGCACTTCTATAATGACTGGGCCCCGGTACACCCTTCCTGGTGATGTTTTACCGGGTTCTAGTATGTTTTTAAAGTATTTTTTATTAAAATAAATAATTTAAAAAAAAATAAAAAAGAAAAATTTAACCGCGTTTCAAACAAACAACTTCTCATCAACAGACCAAAAAGTCATCTTTTTAATTAATAATAAAACTACCCACTAATGACCCTACAATCCGAGTACTATCATCGATTCGTGGGTGGAGGTGGTCTACAGTTCACTATTCGAGATTGGAGGTTTATTATTATTATTATTATTATTATTACTAACGTGAGAATGGAGGTTTTGTTTAGCCAAGATAATGCTATATTACTTGCAATGCTAGTTTTGAACATGAAAATATAATTGGTCTCATATATATGCCTTTATTACTAGTTTTTGCTTTGCTGACCTGTTTCGGCAGCTAGGGACAAACATTCCAAAAACTTTACTGTACAGAAGAAATTTGCTGAGAACATGGTTATGAGATCTCCACTGGTTTACTTAAAGGTTTGAATCGGTTTGAGTTAAAGAAAAACAAAAATAAACTTTATTGATTGGATTAAAACTTAGATTAACTTGATTGAATTAGATCTGATTTGATTAAAACTTGATTCTAAATCCATTGATATTTTATCAAAATAATATTATTTTGATTCTTTAAAAATATAAAATTAAATTGAATTAATCTTGGAAGACCCTCCATTATGACATGATTTTATAATCCGAATGTCAAGCTTTGCACTTTGGATTTTTTTTAAAAATCTACTAGTTTAGGTGGTAGTGTCGCCCCTTTTTTGAGTGGTTTCAAAAGCGTTATTTTGCCTCTAGATTCCAAGTTAATCGGTAATCACTCTAGCACCTCCACGGTGTGCTCAAGAAATTGGCAGCGAACTAATCCGAATGTCAAGCACCATGAATGGCGGATCAGTGAAAGCATGTTTTAACTATTCTATTCCATCTCCTGTCTTATTTGAAAATTTCCAATCATCTAATGATATGAGCTATAATCATAGTTATCATCATGTCAATCTAAATTGATATCAAAATAATATCATTATAAATAAAAATAAAAATTAAATAAAAATTAAATCATGTTAATATCCAAATCAAAATAAAACTAAGCCTGGATCAAGTTTTAATTCACTGGGTTAAAAATCGATTACGAATCTTATGATTAGTTTCACGGTCTAATAATTGATTTTTTTTAAATGACTTTAAATAATCTGTTGAGCATGGATTCAAATTAATCTAATCTGATTAATCTAGGTGCATTTTGCGTCGCATTCTGAGAGAGGGGGGATTGTGGGAAATTTGATATCCAAGGCGCTTAGTTTTCAAATACTTGATAAGTGCAGTCAATGACAAAGGATTATCGGAGATGTAGAGCCACTCTGTGGAAGGAAGTCGGAAACTTAGAGGCGTATTGACACGTAGGAAACGGAAATCTGCGATGCCACGGTATTCAATAATTCAAGAAACTTGGCATTTCGAAGCTGATCTAACTTAGATTTCTAATGAACTGTACCAGATCTCGACTCGATAGATTTAGTTCGCCAACACCGGATCATGGTGATTTCAATGACTGAGCACAGCTCGTGAGTCATAACTGCATGCAACAGCACATACATTCATCTGAGAAACAGGGTCCATAGATGTACTTTGACAGGCTTTAAACATTTTCGCAGAAATGGCCTGAAAGCTTCAAGACGATTAGCGCGAAAGCTTGGGAAAGCTTCTGGATCAGTGACGTTACGAGATTAGAAAGAGAAAATAAAAGGCAGATCGGTTCAGAAAGGAACAAACAGATCACGTGCTCTCCCTCTCAATGCCAATAAGTTTCAGTGGACTGATGGGAAGCAGGAGCACAGATGTTGGCGATGCCTTTTGTTGTCATGTTGTGCATTTTTTATTCAGGAATTCCTGTCAAGATTGAGCCATGGCCTGGAGGGTCTCTGACCTCTCTCTCCCAATATTTCTGCCATCTGCAGGTTCCGAGGAAGTCCTTCACTTTTTAAAGAAAAAAGAAAAGGAAAGTCGTCGTCGTCCGCTCTCCTGTCGCACATCATCTAATGTCACCTCGAATATTAATTTCCCACCGTGTATAATCCTTCAGCTAATTAATATTTTTTTAAGGATGTGTGGGAGTCCCGGTGTAAGTTGTTTTTTTTTTTTTTAATGTTTTAGATTATTTTAATTATATTACTGTTAAAAATAATTTTTTTAAAAGTAAAATTTTTTATTTTAATATATTTTGAAATAAAAATTACTTTTCAACCATAAATCCACGATTAATAGCTGATTTAACCACCCAACCGCTTCCATGCCTCCCCTGGACAGACTGTAAAGCCTGAATTAAAGCTTGGAAGGTACAGACACGACGTTTTTCATTAGTATTGGAGAGGGGGGAAATGCATTGTTATATAACCCGGTCTGGTTTTGTAGGTTAATTATGAGATTTGGTTTGGTTAAGATAAATTAAAAACAATGCCGTTCTATTTTATTTGTTTTTAACCTTGAGCAACATATAAAAAAAAAATTAGAATGATATTATTTTATATTTTAAAAAAAAATAAAATATAAAGTAAATTCATTAATCCACAAATCAACTCTGAATCCACTGGATCCGGTCTTGTAACTGGATGGCACTCGAGTCATGTCCTATAACAATGAAAAAAAAGGAGCCACGTTGACCTGGAAGATTGGGGGATCCCAACTAATTAAGTAGCATGCATTATGTTGGGTTTTAATTTAAATTTGTTTAATATTAACGCCATCAAATTTAGATAACTTAATAGATTGCCTCCTCCCGAATTGATTGGCCACAAATTAAAGCCAGTAATTTTTTTAAAAAAAAATACAATATGATTTTAATAAAAAATAATAATTGAATTGTGTTAACCTAGGTATTCATAAATTAACCTAATGATCCAAATCTTTTACCGAGCCAGACAGCTATGGTCTCCATCATCCCAGTGCCTCATCGATCTTTCCAATCTCCCCCCTGATCCATCCATGTTGATAAACATATACCATTAAGCTTTTCCAAGTCAGAATTGTTTTTACCACTATTTAAGGGCCTGCAAGCAAGAAAAGGCCAACAGAATGGCCAACTCGGGTTCTTGCAAGCCCAAACCTCGAATTGATTATAAAAGCCATTGCCGCCCCATGACCTCTCCTCAAGGGCAACAACCTCGGTGAGGCCAACGGCGAAGTGGATGCCCATTTTCACAACTGGGCTGCTACATGTCCAAAACCGAGCCACTGGATAATCTTCCCTTCCACCCAGATACAACTCCACGCCACGATACTGTTCAACAACAACTTGGACAACCAACAGTTAGGAGTAATATTCTGTCCCCCTCTTTTCAACTGGGACTTTAATTTTTTCGAAGATTCAACTAAATTATAAAGCAAGAAGCTTCGAAGGTTGAAAGCAAGAAAGGCCGTGCTTTTTTAGGCCGAAGATATGCTTCGAGAATGTGGAGGGAAATCAAAGACAGAGAAGCGGGCAAAACCCGCCCCAATTCATTCAAGAACCGGGTCAGTTCCTCCAGGATCTCTAATCTTCAACTCTCCAATTACAAAGACGTTGTCTCCCCTCACAGAGGTTCCATCAACTCTCTTCAGGTACTTAACTCACCCGAAATTTCTTCCTCTTTTTAAACCAATTAATTTCTATGATATAGTGTTATTCTTGGAGGAAGCTGCTGCAGCATGTTTTTGTTTTGATAAATGAAAAATCAGGTTGATTTGACAGAGGGGAGATACTTATTATCCGGGGCATCAGATGCATCAGCTTCTGTTTTTGATATTCAACATGCCACGGATTTTGAAGGGGGAGGAGAAGGAGCTCTTATTGCCAAGCACAAGTCTTTAATTACTATTGACAAGCAACATCAAAATGGTCATAAATTTGCCATATCTTCTGCTATTTGGTATCCAATTGACACGGGCCTATTCGTTACTGGTTCTTATGATCATTATATTAAGGTTTGGGATACAAATTCCACCCAGGTATATTGTGTTAGTGCCAAACGCCTGAGCTTGATTGTTTTTGTTATGATTATGAGGTTTTGAATTGTTGTATTTGACGTTGGTATAGATGGTTATCAATTTCAAAATGCCTGGAAAGGTGTATAGAACTGCAATGTCTCCGTTGGCAACTTCTCATATGTTAATAGCCGCTGGAACTGAAGATGTTCAAGTTCGACTCTGTGATATTGCTTCGGGGGCATTTGCGCATACGCTATCTGGTCATCGTGGTATGTTTATCAGTTTATGGTTTGTAATTTGTCTGTTTTTGTATGTGTCTGTGCTGTATGAATTCAATTTATTTTGATTATGTCATGCATACTTTATGTGCTTCTTTGTTATTTTCCTTAATGGCAGATGGTGTTATGACAGTGGAATGGTCTACTTCAAGTGAATGGGTTCTGGTTACTGGGGGATGTGATGGTGCCATTCGGTTTTGGGATATCAGGCGTGCTGGATGTTTTCTTGTTTTGGATCAGTCCCAGTCTCAGCTTGGCAGGCGGCCACCTGTGCTTGCACGATCTGCCGTGAGTAAGGTTGTTTTCTTATGCTCTTCTTTAGATTCTCCAAAAACAAATCCTTAGTTGACAAAGCTTTTTCATGCTGCAAGCTATCGTCCACTCAACTTCATTAATATTTCTTTCCATATGTTCTGGACACTCATGTCGCGCTACCAAGAAAACTCAATACAGGGTTGTAATTCTTGGATGTGTTCTGATTGTTGATGAAGCGTTTTCTTGTCTTTTCTTCTCTTTTTCCCCACCTGTAAAGAATTGTTTGCAACAGGAAAACCCTTTGACTAATATGTCTCTGTCTGTTCTTGTATTAACAATAGCTGGGTGTTATCACTCAGGTTTCAACTTCAAAGGCACTATCTAAAGGCCAAAATCTCCTTGGAAAACCAAGGATGCCTCAAAAGAAATCTGGTGGTGGGAATGGAATAAAGCATTCACCTCTTGGTCAAGTTCCAGCCAAGGGATATCTCAAGCAACGATTACATCCAGGGATGTTGTCAAGTCAGGATCGTGCCACTGCACATTATGGTGCTGTTACTGGTTTAAAAATAACTGAAGATGGCATGTATCTTCTAAGTGCAGGTTGAGTTGTGTTATTTACCTAAAGTTAATAACAGATGATTTTGTTATATGGTTTTATTTTTTAAAAGTGAGAGCTTACATTAAATTTGAACTTGTACATGTTGAGTATAAGGTAGCTTGCAAACGTTGATATATTTGTGACATTTGGTTATAACTTGTACTACTAATGGGCTGCTTGAAAATTAAGATCCGTGTAGAACTCATGCTTCACGAAATTTGGACCTGTACATGTTGAGTATAAGGTAGCTTGCATTCTTTGGTATAACTGTGGGATTTGGTTATAACTTGTACTGCTAATTGGCTGCTTGAAATTAGAGAAAGATCCACGTAGAACTCATGCCTTGATTATGATGCTGCAGATAGGAGATATAGCCTCATGGGTCTAATCATTTGTCCAATAGAAGTTGTCCAAATCAGGGAATTGAGCAATATTGTTGTAGGGAATTCCGACCGGTGATGTACTGATATTTGCTCATAGGAGGGGAAGCACACTGACACAATATTTAACGTGGTTCGGCAAACCGCCTACATCCACGGGAGAAGCCATTTGATTATATAGGGAGAGAACAAAGTTTACAACAATAGAGGAGGAGGAATTATTCCCTCTTTCGCAACTCTCAACCTCACTCTATTTCTCTCTTCTTGGTGCTGCAATGGCAGCCCACTCTCTCCTATATTTCTCACATCTTTGGCTCTAATATCTCTCACTCAACTCTCTCATTTTGCTCTCTAAGATCATGCCTCTTTTATAGGCATCCATGGTAGCTTCTCATGCTCTTTTGTCAACAATGGTGGTTGCCAAACTTGCCAAACTTCTTCAACAAATGTGGTTGCCAACTTCTTCTCTTCTTCAACAATGGTGGCTACCAAAGTCAATGGTTGTAGCCACCATTTGTTGCACATGAAATGGCAACATACCTAACAATCACCCCCTTTGTCATTCATGTGGGGCAATTGTCAGCTTGCTTCTTCAACACAAGCTTGCATCTTGCAGCTATTCCAAGCTTACCATTCTGAGAGCATCTGTGGCCAAGTTTACTGGTACTCGCCCAACCTTTCAATCACCAGAGTTAACCAAGCACCCCTTTGCCTACTCCAAAGGATCACTTCAACCAGATGGTTTGTCACATCTCATCTGAAGAGTGTTTAACGCTTGTCTCTGGAACAACATTCCCCTTCAAGCATATCAACCATGCTTGGCCCGGAATGATTTATCAAGCCTTACATGAAGGCTTACAACACCCCCTCAAACTGATATTCCCAAGTGCGACAGTCATTGAGTATTTTAATGTGATCACGAGCTCACCACTCTTCCAAGAGTCTACTCTTCCAGGAGTTGCGTCTGCCCTCTATTCCACCCTAAGAACCACGCCTTACTTCTCCATGAGTCTCTCACTCTTAGTCTCAAGAGTCCGGGTAGCTATCCACCTTTACTTATGGGGGCAGCCTATTAAAGGTTGATCCATGTCTATCTTCATACTCTGAGTATTACAATGCCATCACCGAGCTCACCACCTTGATAAGAGTCAACTTGTTCCCGGAACCTGCGCATGCCCTCTGCTCCTTCATAGCAGTCGCGTCTTAATGCTCCACAAGTCACACACTTATTGTCCAAGGCAAATGTCTTCTAGCTCATTGATCTTTAGCATGGGGGCAATATCCATGAAAGTCAATCCTGCATTTGTCCAGGGGGTGATTGTTAGGTATGTTGCCATTTCATGTGCAACAAATGGTGGCTACAACCATTGACTTTGGTAGCCACCATTGTTGAAGAAGAGAAGAAGTTGGCAACCACATTTGTTGAAGAAGTTTGGCAAGTTTGGCAAGTTTGGCAACCACCATTGTTGACAAAAGAGCATGAGAAGCTACCATGGATGCCTATAAAAGAGGCATGATCTTAGAGAGCAAAATGAGAGAGTTGAGTGAGAGATATTAGAGCCAAAGATGTGAGAAATATAGGAGAGAGTGGGCTGCCATTGCAGCACCAAGAAGAGAGAAATAGAGTGAGGTTGAGAGTTGCGAAAGAGGGAATAATTCCTCCTCCTCTATTGTTGTAAACCTTGTTCTCTCCCTATATAATCAAATGGCTTCTCTCGTGGATGTAGGCGGTTTGCCGAACCACGTTAAATATTGTGTCAGTGTGCTTCCCCTCCTATGAGCAAATATCAGTACATCACCGGTCGGAATTCCCTACAATTGTTTGTGTCATAATGACTGCCCTTCAAGATTTCCTCAAGTTGTCTAAAGTATTTTAACATATCTGTTTTGATGGGTGGCTGAAGAAGGTGTTTGTGTTGACTCAATGAGCTAAAATAGGACGCATCTTCTTGAAAGTCACTGAAGAAGTTTCTTTGGAAAATGATCTTAGTATTTGCAAAATTGTTAAACTAAAAAAAGTTCTGCGAACGAGTTATTAAGGATCAATTAAGGCTCCTTTACCCATGCTGGACATTTTATTTATACTGGTAACCAATCACACTTATGAGTTTTTTTTTTTTTTTTTCTTATGTACATGTCAAGTTATCTGTTTTCTTTTGATTATTATCTGACTCCATCTTTCTCTCCATGATGCTTCTGGATTGCAGGATCAGATTCAAGAATAAGGTTGTGGGATGTCGAATCAGGCCGCAATACCCTTGTGAACTTTGAAACTGCACGCTTACAAACTAGCAAGCCAATTCAGTTGGCCACAGCTCAGGATTCAAATCTCGTTTTTGTTCCATGCATGACCTCTGTGAAAGTAAACATTCCTGATGCACCTTGTGTTTTCTATTTAATTGTGAATGTGAATGTGACGCTGCCCTTTATTGAAACCTAATATATTCCGTTGAATTTTTTAGGCATTTGATGTTTGGTCGGGTAAGACGTATGTGACATTTCGTGGCCATTACGAGTATGTGAACTGTTGCTGGTTTAGTTCTCAAGATCAGGTTTCATCCTATTCTTGTACATTTTCCCAAGGTTTTTCTAGTTATCACTTTATCAGCTTAATTATCATGCTACCAGTTAGATTTTTCATGCAGTCATAGTCGTGAAACCTTCATCCCACTGCATTCATGAATATCAGATATCCAGAAGTCAAAATGATTAGTTTAAGCATTACATGTTCCAAGTATTCTGAGACTAGGGAGAGACTTGTGGCGTGCTCATATCAGGTTAGCGGGGTTTCAAATATTGGAGAACGACAATGTAGTGATAGACTGCATAAGATTGTAGCACAGCTCTCTCTTAAAAAGTAGAAAAACAAAATTTCATCTGATTTCTCACTTGCTATTAAAACTTCGAAAAAACTTCATATGCCTTGCATTCGTAGTACAATACAATGCTGCAGGATCTTGTTGGATTTTACATGTAAGAAATGCACTTCACTGGCCATTTATTTATTACAACAGCACCTACTTGATTGGTGATTCATTGTTCCAGGAACTGTACACAGGTGGCAATGATAGACAAATTCTAGTGTGGTCCCCGGCCAGATTGATTTCCAACGAGGTTGTAGACCTTCTGAACTGATTTAGTTTGTATAGATTAAGTTGTCAGCTATTGCTTCAGATCAAGGGTTATATTGATATTAAGCATTTGTTGCTGCTTTCTCACTAAGTTTTGACATGGACATGCAGGATGCTAGTCCAGCTGAGGATCAAGATAACTGGAGCGATTGACATCTGTTGCCGCATCGATTTGTACTGGATATCTGACCTTTATGTATTTTGCAAGTGCCCTAGTTTATCTTCCTCTAGTGACTTTTCTTTTGTTTCGTTAGTACATTCTTTAGTGGCTTTGTATATCGACTCCCGAGTTAAAATTGTACATGAATTGAGGAACAGTTGAAACAATAGAAACTTGTACCCTAGTTATGAGACTTGGCTGGCAGGTCTCGGCTCGGTCTTGGCTCTGGTTGTAGTGCATGGCCCATTGTCAAACATATGGTCGATAGTAGGTGCTCTTCTTTATCTCGGCTCGGTCTTGGCTCTGGTTGTAGCGGATGGCCCATTATCAAACTTATACCCGAGTGGCCGGTCCCATTTTTAGGAGAGAAAAAGGAAGGTCATGAAGATGGGTGAAAGTGTCGAAGGAGTGTCCTCGTTAATATGGTCAATAGTAGGTGCTCTTCTTTATCTACAAATGCTCAATCTGTAAGCAAAGAGGGGACCGATTCTATCTGCAAAATTTGAGAGCCAACTTGCCAGGAGAACACCCACTTTTTGGTTCAACCAATCCTTTACCACTGTGCTTCAAATTGATCAGAACAACGACTATGAAGTTTTAATCTTTATTAGTCAATGGGTTTTATCCCTGTCAATGGGTTTTTAGTCTATGGCTTCTACCCCTCTCTTTCTTGCCGGCCGATGCAGCCAAAGACACCAATTGAACACGCCACTCGCACATCTAGAAGACAGCTTTTATGAGCTTTTGAAAGTTCCTATACTATTGGTTTTATCTCAATAAGGTCCTTCAGTTTTGAAATCTCTCAATCCAGCCCTTATATTAATCTCTCGCCATCAATCAATGGTGCTATTTAATCATTTAGGTGTATTGTTTGATTTAGAATATAATTTTATATATTTGAAAAAAATTAAGAAACAAGAAATAGACGAAGAATAAAAAAAAAAAGCTTTAATCATCAAATAACGTTGTTAATGACAAAGACACTAACGATATGAACAAAGAAATAGTAAAAGGATTAGATTAAAAAGAAAGTTTAGATAAATGAGGGATCTCATTGACAGTACAGAGACATCGGAGCACACTAACATGCTTATGTACCTGTCTTTAGCCTACGTTTTAGTTCAGAAGGCCAAAACAGCTGGGATTAGGTTGCTAGCTACCTCTGGTAAAGATCTGACACCAGCCATGATGCCAAAGAGTCTACAGTCTCCATCAAGATTACCAGAGATGGATCCAGCAGTCTGGAGCCGTCTACCGGAGGAGCTATTGGAGCATGTTCTATCTTTCTTACCTTTAAAAACGTTCTTGAATTTGAGATCAACTAGTAAGCATTTCAAGTCTCTTCTGTTTTCTCCCTCTTTCATGTCCAAACACACAGCTTCTGGCTCTCCTTTCTCTTCTTTTCTCTTGCTTTCTCACCCTCAGTTTTTCCAGCAATTCCCTCTGTATGATTCTATTGTTGGCTCCTGGCGCGACTTAGCTTTATCACTCTCTCTTTTATTACCTGGTACTGGTTCTAATGTTTCACCATCTTGTACACTTCTTTCATCATCTAACGGGCTCATTTGTTTCTCTCTTCCTAGTTCATGTTCATTACTTGTGTGCAACTTCGTGGCTAAATCTTCAAGGATTGTGGAATTCCCAAGTCATCCTTTTGCTTTTGAGTCATTTGTTTTCGTGTCCATGTCATTTGGGTACAAGATTTTTGTGCTATGTTCGAAGTTCTCTTCAAATTCTGTTTTTGTTTATGATTCAAAAGTCCACTCTTGGCAAAAGTTCGATCGCTTTGAGCCAATTTTAGGTGACAATTATCGTCAAGAAGGCGTGTTCTTTAATGGGTCGTTGTATTTTACCACCTCAGAGCCATTTTCTATAGTGTGCTTTGATTTGGAGAGTGGAAGGTGGGGGCGATTAGACAATGAATTGCCAGGGGACCTTACATTTGTTAGGTTGGTTAGTGATGGTGAGAAGAAGCTCTATTTGATTGGTGGAGTTGGGAGAAACGGGATTTCGAGAAGCATGAAATTGTGGGAATTGGATGGTGAAAGGAATTGGATCGAAGTAGAAAGTTTGCCTGAAATGATGTGTAAGAAGTTTTTATCAGTTTGTTACCACAACTACGACCGTGTTTACTGCTTTTTGCATGAGGGGATGATCTGTATTTGCTGCTATACATGGCCAGAGATATTGTATTACAAGGTGTCAAGGAGGACTTGGCATTGGCTCCCTAAATGCCCTTCATTGCCTGAGAAGTGGAGCTGTGGCTTCAGGTGGTTTTCTTTTGTTCCAGAGCTGTATGCTCTAGTTTGAGGCATTTGTCAGTGTTTCTTTGTCTCTGTGTGAGGCTCTCTCTCTTTTTTTAATCTTTCTGGAATTGTATTTTCTTTTATTACTTGTCAGATCCTGCTTGTGTGTACATAAAGTTTGTGCCAATGAGACTTGTTCTGTTGGGATTTTGTTCTTGTTTCTGCTCAGGAATCTGATTTTTGGATTGGATTGTTGTGAAACGGCTATTATTAACACTGGCTATTAAGTTCGTAAAAACCTGTGTGGGATAACGATTATAATAAGTGGACAAGAGCTTGCTTAGCCAGGCACAAACGTTCCCAACTACATTGTACAGCAGTTAAAGTCGGCTACGGGCATTTGCTGCGCACATTTGAAGCACTGGGCTTTCCTTGCTACCTAGTGCTCATATGATAATGCGACCTAGTGCCCATATTTAGAAAAGGGTTTAGGTTATTGGTAATCACTGGATTACCTGTTCTTATTGAAATAATAATGTTTTGTTTGATAACTATGAGCCGAAGTAATACTCACTTGAAACAGCTAATTTTGTCATCAAAATGGAGTTATTGTTTTGGTGTTTTGTTGATGATTTCAGGCATAGATTCAACCTTGAAATGTCGAGTTATTGTTTTAATGTTTTATGCGATTGGCGTAGGTGATTGTGCTGCGCGTGCCTTGCAAAATTCGAAGGACGAAGACCTCTAGATATCAAGAAAGTTCAAAATATCTTTTGATTTTTTGTTGCACGAAGCCTCAACTGTGCATAGACGGCTGCAACTGTCTACACTTGAAGACCACTGAGGTTTTAAAACCTTAAAATCGTGTGAAACACCATTTTGTCAACGAGGTTTTTGTCAGGACCCAATCTAATAAAACAAGAAACATAGGGCCGTCTGTCATAGTCACTGGAATTATTCTTACATATGCGAAAATCACTGCCATCCATGGAGCCGATAATTGTATTTTGAAAGTACTTTTTCCATTCCCTAATTTAATGATATATATCCCTCGAGACATTTATCCGGGCATTATTAGAAGCCAGTAAAGGACAGAACTTGCTAGTCAAAGCAAGATATTATTTTGGTGTGCGTGCTTGTTCAACTCAGCAATAAATTCAAGACTTAATAGCTTATATAATTCTAGTTGAATTAAATTAAATATCAATTTAAAACAAGTGAAGGAGAGAGCTCGAATTTAAAACAAGATATTATATTGGTGTGCGTTCTTGTTAAACTCAGCAAGATACTCAAGACTTGAAGTTTGATATAATTCGAGTTGAACTAAATTAGACAATAATTTGATGATACGTTGTCTCGGTGCAGATGAGATGACCAAAACATTGGCCACAACGATATTACATCAGTATAACATCAGATGAAGCTGGCTCAGATTTTAAGGGAACGAACTGCTAAACCCGCTGCCGAAAGGGTCAATTTTGTGCGTTTTGAAAGTTTTACAATAATGACTTTTATAAATGCAGATTACCATAGTGCCCTCAACAATTCTCATTACGCGGACAGTTTAAACCACGGTTAACTGCTTTAAAATCAACACTTTGGTATAAAATTAGAGAGTTTTTGGAATGCAGGGACGCATACAAAACATATGGCAACCTGTACTTGCTAACATGATACATGCATCTCTTGAAGACAATCTGTAGCTGCTGGGGGCATCCGGGATGGGGCAGTTCTTGTCGCCATCTTTACCAAAAGTTGCATTTTTCAACAGATAACACTAGGGAGATCAAGCTAGCCATAATCTACGGAAGAAAATAGCTCAGATGAGTCTGGCCGTGATCATGTTGTGCAATGGGCATCCCTACCCATTTCTTCATAATCTATTCGTTTAACCCTTCGAGAGTTCAGGAAGAGTATAATCTATCAGTATATAGCAGGAATGATTCAAACTATCCATAGCCTTCTATCATATTTTATACTTAGTCAACTTGATTAGGTGGAATATAGAAAGATGGAGCCAGCTCGTTCCTATATATAATGAGGGATTAATATGGTGAAATCACTGCAAAATATTAAGTATTATTCTAAAAGATGTGGGTTCCAGTGTATAAGGTTTAATTATTTATTCTCTCACACATTAATATGGATGAATTATGTAAAATTTCATGTTTTTTTCATCAATTTGATCCTCAAATTTTTTATTTCAGCGATTTAGTTCTAATTAAAAACCAATTGATTTTTATTTCTTATAAAAAAAATAGGATTGAAAAAATAGGAAATGAAATGAGAATGGCATTAAGAGCGTGTTTGGCAGTGTGGTAGCGGTTGCTTTTCAAATAACTTTTCGTGCCGAAATGCATGCCAATGATTTTTTTTTATTTTTTAAAAATTATTTTTGACATCAGCACATCAAAACGATTCAAAATGTATAAACCGTATTAAATTTTAGCAAAAAAAATACTTTTAAATTTTTTGGTTGAAACCGCGTTCCCAAATACTACCTAAATATGGATGATGTGCCATAAATTTCACAAAAGATGTACTTTAATTTTTAAACTTTAAAAATAATACAAATTTAGACCACCATACACAGACGATATTTATGTCAAATGGTTTTATTTGATGATGAAAGTTCATATTAGATGGTTTTTTACCTATAAAATTTATGAAAAAACATATCTGAAATCGAGTTGATTTTTGAATTCGGGTTAATTTTGGTTTTTTGAAGCCATAAATAAGTTTATCACAGTTTCTATGATGTTTTATAAGTATTTTGGATCAAAAATAGATTGAGAAACAGGTTTTTGGTTAAAAAAAACCCTGATTTTGGACAAATCAGATGACGCGTCATCAGAATTCTTTTTCAAACTTTTTTTTCCAATTGTGTGGGCCTGCTAGGGCAAGGCAGCACACGGGCCCTAACAAAATGGACCAGGCGTGTTGGCCTCATTTGTCAGGCCCAGCATCGCCTGACCTTTGCTTTTTTATTTTTATTTTTTAAAAATTAATGGTTTTTTTTATGGTATTTTCTTTATTTTTTAAAATTTATATTTAAATTAGTATGCTTTATATTTTTTTTTATTTTGTTTGAAGAGTCTTTTTTGAACGACAATTACTTTTTAAGTTATACATTTAAATTAAAAGAATTTTTCCTAATTCATCTATATTTTTTTTTAATCTTTGGTATGGATGAATTTTATTTTTGAAAAAAAAATATTTTCAGATAATATTTTTAATATATGCAGCCCTGCATGATGTTTTTTCCCTTTTATTTTATTCGATCAATTTAATTTGTCTCTATT
The DNA here is from genome assembly GCA_018804465.1 of Populus tomentosa. NCBI lineage: Eukaryota > Viridiplantae > Streptophyta > Magnoliopsida > Malpighiales > Salicaceae > Populus > Populus tomentosa. The sequence continues at coordinate 690,203 of CM031995.1, forward strand.
TTTATTATTGTTTGCTTAAATAAAAAATTATTTTAACAAATAAATTTAGTAAATACAACCGTGTAAATATCTTATTTTTCAAAATTAAATATCTTAATCTACATCTGTCTCATAATTTTTCAAGTTTTATTTTTAAGTATCATTGATGACTTTTATGTATTTATTCACACACATAATTCTTGATTTATTTGATTACATGTATGCATAAAAAAATTAATTTGAACTTAGATTTTTCGAACCACAGAAACACATTGAAAAATCTTGCATATATTTTTTTTATATAGGAAATAAAAATATATTACCTGCAGAAGATTACATGTCACATAACTGGTATTCTAAAGATTACTTGAAACTTTGGGGATTCCTGAAATGGAGATACCTTGATTTAGTGGTTACACTATATTACTGTCTTGTGCTTTGCTACGGGTCGAATTAATCTTTTTAATATAAAAAAAATATAGGCATTGCTCATAATTTTTTTTTTATTAGGAAAGTTATTAAAAACCATGGGAGAATTGACCCGATGTGCCCTGGTCAATTTGATGACTCCAAAGACAACTTAGATGACCAGTAAAAAACATAATTTGATTGAAAATAAATATTCAAAATGAGATTTGTTTTATAAATATTGAGACAACAATATATTTAATCGATTCAGGTCAATCCGGGTTAACTTGTCAATTAACATGTCGAATCATGAAACTATAAAAACCCATAGAAAGTAAATCAAAAAAAATTATGAAACTCAATTTCTAATAAATTCAATGTTAAAGGATGAAATTGAAAAAAAAACAATTAAAAAAATTCTAAATCAACCCGAGTTAATGTACCAAACTTGAAAATTAGGTCATGAGATCGAAATAACCCAATAAAAATAAAAATAAAATATAAAGTTCAATTTCCAATCAATCTAATATTGAAATATGAGTTTTGAAAAAAGATTTAATTAAAAAAATAACAAAAAAATAACTTGAGTCAATTTAGGTTAACCAGCCAAACATATGACCTGAGTCATGAGACGGGGATAACCTCATAAAAAGTAAATCAAAACAAATCATATAACTTAATTCTCAATCAACTCGATATTAAATAATAAAATTAAAAGAAAAAAAAATAAAAAAAAAAAAGAAAAAGAAAAGAAAGTTCAAATCAACTGAGTTAACTTATCAAACCTGTATTTTGAATCATGAGATTAGGATTACATCATAAAAAATAAATTATAAAAAATTACAATACTTAATCTCTAGTAAACTAATATTAAAAGAAGAAATTAAAAACAAAAAAAAACAAAAACAAAAGGAAGGAAACAAGATATTATTTCAATAAATAGTGTTTTGTCATGGTAAAATCCCCTTCTTTTTTTAAATTTTTTTTGTTAATATTAAATAAAGAAATTAAAATTAAAAAAAAGGAATAAAAAATTATTATTATTATTAATGTTAATGTTAATAATGCTAATGGCAAGCCAGGTTCAACCACCGCTTAAGGCAAAGGATGCATGAGATGCATGAGATGAAAAAGGGCTACAATAGATATAAGTACGGACTCAACCAGTCACCTAAAAATACGTGCAACACTCAGGAAAGCAATCTGCAGCTAATTTTTTTCTATAGCAAAATATGCTATCCAAATGGTGTTTACAAAAACTGTAGTTTATTAGAATGCCAAATGGTAGAAAAGCGAGGAGAGAAATTAAGAGTTCTACAAAAGAAATTGATTGTATCATGTCCGCCATTAAACAAAAATGGCCGATCAAGGCTTAAGAGACAGTGCCAACCCAAACTTGGGAGTATTCTGCAAGGCTTTGGTGTCAAAGGCACCAGAAATTGTCAGGAAGGACTTGGGCATGAGCTCATGTTGTACAAGAGCCCCCAGATTGCCATGGTTGTTGAGCTTTGCCTTCAGCAGTGTCTGTGGATCAACTACATATGAAAATCCGACAGTTAATGTGTTCTCATTAGTAGAGAACCTACGACTCATCTCTCCCACCACAGCTCCTCCATTCAGCTGATTTAGGTTACGTAAAGAGGAAAACCTTATTGAGTCTCCTTTGTCAGCCCTGTTAAAAGAAAAGAAAACACTTCACTGATGTTGCCTTGTTTCAAGCTTGAAAATATCCTTGCCGTTGTTTCGTGGTGTTTCCCTTTTATACTCCAACAAACTATCGAGTACTGATGCATCTTGGTGTAACAAATCTAAATTCCAAGGTATAAGATGTACCATGTAAGAATAGTAAAAGATAGACAAGAAAGCGAAAGCCATTTCATAAGCATACAGAGAGCCGAGAAAATCATTTCTCTTAATCTGTAAAATGTTGGGGAACAAGATTCCTTTATAGGAACAATTTTGATTTTTGTGATTTGCACATCTTCATTTTCTCTCCACACGAAGTGTATCTCAAAATGTTCTTATTTTCTGTTAATGAACATAAAAATTGAGACTTACAGAATCACTGAAGCATTAGAATCTGGCTTTGTCAAGCTCACACCGGTGTTGTACTTTGCAAATTCACCAGAAGCTGTTATATAGGTTGCCTCTGCACCAAAAGCAATGCTAGGAGTACCAATGGCTGCTGAAAAATCAACAGCAGGGGACTTGTTCAGACCCAAAGCTCCAGTGAAACTAGCATGTTGATGTAGATATTGCACCTCAAACTGTGATAGAAAAGGACAGACAGCTTAATAATAATAAGCAATAAACATTTACGAGATCATGTTTACGTCCAATATAAACCATGTGAACTTTAGTACCTTGCCAGAGTTGTAATCAGGCAGTTTAATTGAAGCAATAGCTTTTGTGGAAGGCAGAAAATCTGTGACACTGAGAGTTGTTACAATCTGTTATGTGAAACAGAGTATTGTCAGAAAAACGATATTGTGAAACTTGGATTTTGGAAAGAAAAAGTGCGGGGGTTACATTTGATTCTGTTTCCAGTTTAACATCAAATTCAGCATTCTCGTATTTGTAACGTGCTCCCACGTCTCCAGAAGACAGGCCTCCTTTATTGGCCACATTTGAAGTAAGAGCCTGAAGATAAAAGATATAATATCATTGCTCTTTTACTCACAGAGAAAGGAAAAGACAAGCCCCAGTCAATTGTCATTTAACATTGGCAACGCATGGTAACACCTTGGAGACACACAAGTAAAACAATAAGTTTGGGCGTTGGCATCAGCACGAATATGTGATTTGGAAAGAAAGATCTTCAACCAAACTTTAGGCAATCACTAAGAAGAAGGAAAAAAGAAAAGCAAATGTTCCTAAATATATTGTTCCAGAGTAATTCCCAGGATGGTTTTCGAACTTGCCTAATGCTAATTTGAAAGAGCATTCTGTCTCCTACAATGGAGGAAAAGGGCGGATGACATAGAACCATCAGATGATCCTATACATCAACAAGAAAACACAAGGCAGTATACCGATTTGCAGAAAACCTAATCCATTTTATGCACACAAACAACTACATTTTAGTGTCTGCCATCTTTGTTTCACAGATATTTTCTGTTCATTATCATGCGAGATATTTCCAGTCACGCAACCCATTAGATACTAAATCGTACAGTTGCTCCTCTATGAAAAATAAATTTGACACTTTCTTTTATTTTTTAAAACATATCATGCAAAATCTCAATGTTGCTGATTTATCAAGCTAGTTGGCTATTCCAACGTGTCATATCAAGTTACTTTACGAGTTTACAAACTACATTCTTAGTCAGTTAGTTGCCATGCTAGAACAGCAGACAGTACATAGTCCCTGCAACTCATTTCACAACATTGACTCTCCTTGCTTGATTTAGCGAATCGTAAACATTTACTGCCTTGTGATGAGCAGCAAGCATAGCAGTACACAACAGCACTGACAAGCATATGACTACACATGTAACACTACAATAAGATTAATCTTTAAAAAAAGTGAATGTGATGAGATTAAACATCAATGAAAGCAGCATAATAATCGTGGGTCTAATCAAAGAAACAAATCCAAGAACATAGCGGAAACTAAATAAGTCGTGCAAGCATTCAGCATACAGAGCTGGATCCAAGAAGCAAGAAAAAAAAAACAATAATAGACTGCTAATGCTCGTCCAAGTTGAGAGATAAGAGAAGAGATTGCAGAGGGATGAGAAAACGAACCACCCCAGAGAAACTAGAAGAATGGATTGTTATCTTCTGGTCGGGGCTGTAGTCCTTGTTGAGCACATCTGCAAACCAATACAATATAAGAAGCTTAGTTTGAAAGAGAAAGAGGGGGGTGAGATCTACCTTTGGCTTTCTTGCCGAAATCAGAGAAAAGTCCAGGTCCCTTGCTCATGATTGCTCTGGGAGGCAGACAGAGAGGAGCGAATTGGGGAGGAAGAACGGAAATGAGAGGGGGTTTTGACGGGAGAAGACTGGGGTTTATAAGAGCCTACTACGCCCACCAGACACTATATTTTTGTTTGGAATCTGCAGTAAGCCAGGAAAGGGCCTCTTCTTGCAAGCCTCCGATATTTTTGCTCTTGGGCCCCAAGAAAAGACATAGAGAATGCAAATAAAACGAGTGGGAATAGTAGGATTAGCGGCTCGCAGAGGCGAGTACTGAGTACGGGTCTCAACAGATTTGTTTAAATTAAAATATTTGATTAGATTGAATTTTTTAAAAAAATTTAATTGATGGTTTTTTTAGTAGTTTTGTTAATTTTGATGTATTAATTTCGGGAACAAAAAAAACTAATGTATTTAAAAAAAAAACACTTTTAAAATACACCTTACACCATAATATCAAATATACATTAATTTGATTGGTCTTCATTTTATTATGGATTCTTTCCTTGTTTGGTTTGATTTAGTTCTTAATTTTAGTTTCTAAAACTACAATTAAATTGCATAGAAAAATTAAAAAATATATTTAGAATTTTTTAATAAATTCAGAAAATCATTCGTTTCTAGTAACACTATTTTCAATTATTTTGTTCGCCCCTGCAATTAGTTAAAGAAATGCTCTCTTTAATATTTGATATTTAGACCAGATTCCTTTACTTGACATTGGCTACCACCATGATGCCCTCTGAAAAAGCTTATTATACGCACCCATGACTGTCATTGATTTTTCACTACTTTCACTACCTGGTGATGAGATTTCGTGCTTGTGAGTGTGATATAAGTTAAATTAGGTTATAGAGTGTGTTTTATTTAGAAATATATTAAAATAATATATGTTTTATTATTTAAAATTTATTTATGACATAACAAACTAAAACAATTTAAAGTTAAAAAAATTAATTTAAAGTTAAAAGAATTGATTTTTTTTTAAATCATGATTCTACCGTAATGTCACCTTCAATCAATGTAGACAATCAAGACTGGATCACTACAATTGACAATGTTATTGAATTAATCATTATTAATATTTTTTAGGTGTCCCGGTGGACCTAAATATAAATAATTCTAAAATTGCATATTATTTAAATGCTTTATTTTCAAAAACACCGTGGAGAATACATGTGTATTTTATAAAATACAATAAAAATTCAAAATTGCAAGAATCATCAAGCAATAAATTTTTGTTCGTTTTTTTTAAAATCAACCAACAAGTGAGGTCATAAAAGCATTTACAGTCAAAAGAAAAGCAATATAATCGGAAAAGGCTAAAAGAAAATAAAAATCATAATGCGGTCAATGGGCCCGTTCAGGCAAGCCAGGCCTCTGATCTATTCGTTCAATAATTTTTTATAGTTTGAAGTGGGCCCATTAAGATTTTAGCAGAAACGAAACCAAATGGCCCAAGCCCTCCTTGGAAAGATCAGGCGGTCACCTAGCTACAATCTCGGCTGCTCATGACCGGAGAGCTAATTGCATAAAATATTAATTCACCATTGACATTAGGGAGACAAACAACGGGCATGAGCTCCATTTTTAAGACAAACCCAGCGGAGTTTATGGTTGACCTGGCATGGCCTTGCCTGAATCGATGCTCCATGATTGATGGAAAGCTCGAGCGGTTAACGGAAAAATTTTCCTGAAATGCTTCTCTAAGTCGGCATCGCATCAAACAATCAACAGCACCCAAATACCTAGACGAGCCCTGTTAACAGTGCTCACTGCACCATAATAGTGACTAATAATTAACAATAATTAATACTAACATTAATATTAAAGTTAATACTGCCCCTCGTCGACCACTTTTCATTAAAAAATAAATAAAAAAATGAACGTGGGAGGGCGTCTCCTGGGCACCAAGTCGCTAGGGGTATAAAATCCCTAATTGATAAGTTTGTTAATTCAGTTTTGATAGGTATTTTATTTTTTTAATTAGAATAGAATATTTCAGTTTTGGAGTATTTCGGTGTGCTGTTTCAGGATTATAATTATTAAACCCGTCCCGGCTCAGCGGGTTGACCAGGGACCCGGTCGACCCAGTGACTGGGCCGGTCCGGGTTTAATAAAAGACCGGTTGTGGCAACAGCCCGGTCAAACCCGGGAGACCCGGTTGGTTGACCCGGGACCCGGGCAAACCCGGATGAGACCCCTTTTTTTTTTTAAAGATGTGGGATTTGAAACCTATTAGTATATATGCTATATGTTCCCAAGAAAAAAGTCATATTTTTTCAGTGTGGGATAATAAAACTTTTAATTTAAATACTTAAACTTAAAAAGATAACATAATATCTTTTTAATGTGGGATTTGAAGCACTTTCATATATATATACACTATGTGTTCCCATGAAAAAAGTTATGTTTTTTCAATGTGAGATTTGAAACCCATTAGTATATATACTTTATGTTCCCAAGAAAAAAATCATGTTTTTTTAATATGGAATAAAAAAAACCTTTTAATTTAAATACTTCAACTTAAAAGGATAACATAGTATCTTTTTAATGTGGTATTTAGAGCCCTTTCATATATATAGTCTATGTTTCCATGAAAAAAGTTATGTTTTTTCAATGTGGTATTTGAAATCCATTAGTGTATATACTCTATGTTTTCAAGAAAAAAATCATGTTTTTTCAATGTGGAATAAAAAACCTTTTAGTTTAAATACTTTAACTTAAAAAGATAACATAGTATCTTTCCAACGTGGGATTTAAAGCCCTTTCATATATATATTTTATGTTCCAAGGAAAAAGTTATGTTTTTTCAATGTGGGATAAAAAAAAAATTTAGTTTAAATACTTCAACTTAAAAGTTTAACATAATATCTTTTTAATGTGGGATAAAAAACCTTTTGGAATATTTTTTTAAACTTCATTATTTATAATATGTATAATTTATATTTACATAGATTTTTTTATACGAAATATTAAAGGTTTAATTTTTTTTAATTTTCCCGGGTTAATCCGGCTAACCCGACCCGAGTTGATCCGGGTTGACCCATGAAACCTGAGACCCGGACCCTTCACCGGGTCAATCCCCGGGCCGGGTTTAATAACTATGTTCGGGGTTGTACTGTTCACACACACACACATACACGTGTATGTGTGTGTCAACAAACATAGTTTAAATTCAAGATAAATTAATTATAAATTATGCAATACAAACACAATGACAAACAAATATAATTTTAAAATTTAAAATATTTTTAAATAGTCAAGATTAAATAGATCTTTAACTTAAAGTAATTTAACTTAAACAAAATATCAAAATATTACGAAAGTAAAATATTTTAACAAAAATATTTTAAATATAAAATTAGGTTAACGTTATCAAGTGGCTAATGAAATCTAAAACATCCTTTTTTTTGCTCAAATTCCTACAAAGTATAAACATGAAAAAAAACAACATGAATATAAACCATATATATTAGTGATAAATCTAATTTTAAAAAGTTAATATCATTGTTAATGAAAACAGTAATAATAATTTTCAATATTATTATTAACATCATTGCTATTGAAAATAATAATAAAAAAAACTTTTTTATAATCAGGTGGTTTAGGTAATGAAATTGAGCAAGATTTAATTTTATTTAATGGCTTTTCAAAAACGAAACGGAATATGTGGAATGAAACCGGAACGTTTCGAACGGAATTTAGCTGAAAAATCCAGAACGGACCGAGATTTAAAATGAGATGAAATTTGTTCCGTTTTGTTTTATTTTTTGAATTGGTATTGAATGTTTCGGCCAGTCCGGACCAAACGGAACGGAATTGATAACCTTGCTTCTTGTTCTTGAATAATTAAGATGAATTATTTTGTTTAAAATGATGTGGTTTTAATTTATTTTTTAAAAATTTTATAAAGTTCACCCAGTCATGTCAATTCTTTTTAATCATCTAAGTTTAATCATATTAATATATAAAATAGTTTACAATAAAATTTAATCAAAATTAAAATAACAGCTACCGCATACAACTTCCACCTTCAACGAGCCCTCTTATTTTTTTCCTCGTCGCCGATAACATTTTGTCCATCAGCAATTGTGAGATCTAAATAACAACGACGACATCCACTGACCACGAAAGAAGTTAAAGAAGCTGTTCTAGCAGTTTGGTTTTTCAATTCAATTTCTTGAATTGTTGTTCAGATTATTTTGTTTGTAAATAAAGGTACTTGGACTTGTATTCTTAGACTGTTGTATATGCAAGTATTAATTAATTGTTGTAAATGGAATTCAGGGAGATTTTCCCTCTTTATTTTAGGATGAGTTAGAAGTTCGAGAAACTGCTAAGGATGTCTAACTGGGTGATAATGTTAGTTTGTAAGATTAGGCATGGGACTCTAGGTATTGGGTGCATCAAACTCTAAGTTACTCTTGGCAAAATGCTTTGAGATGGATAGCTATATTTGATGTTCTTAGTATAAACTTGTTTCATGTCTTTTTATCTCTTCAATAAATATTTATGTTTTTAATGAAAACTTATTAACATGAATAAATGAATTTTAATTATATATATAAATCTGAATCATGTATTTTAATTTGTTTGAACTGTATAATAAAAAATTATCTTTGATTTTATAATTTATATTTATAATTTAAGTTTACATTGTATTTTATGTGTTGTGTTAAAAATATGTTATTGATAACCTTGCATTGATCATAAAATTAAACCGCCAAGCCAGATTTAATTGTTAAGAAACATAGAATTATTTTGTTTTATTTATTAATGATAGAATAATATTTTTATTTTCTTTTCAGTTTAGCTTATATATAATCTCTCTGTATTCAAGTTAAACCTATTATTTTATATTATTGTAATCATATATAAATCTGAATCATGTATTTTAATTTGTTTGAATTGTATAATAAAAAATTATCTTTGATTTTATAATTTATATTTATAATCTAAGTTTACATTGTATTTCATGTGTTGTGTTAAAAATATGTTATTGATAACCTTGCACTGATCATAAAATTAAACCGCCAAGCCAGATTTAATTGTTAAGAAACATAGAATTATTTTGTTTTATTTATTAATGATAGAATAATATTTTTATTTTCTTTTCAGTTTAGCTTATATATAATTTCTCTGTATTCAAGTTAAACCTATTATTTTATATTATTGTAATCATGCAGTATCATTAAAAGCCTAGCATCTTCATCTTTTATTTTTATAATTCCTTTTATTTTTTTGGATTGTTTCACATTATATCAGAGTATTATTTTATAAAACAAGGTTTAATCTTAAATATAACCTTTTATATTCATCTCTAGTATAACTTCAAGGAGATACTTATTAAGTTTATAAAATTTGGTATCTTGTTTTTCTTTCTTTTGCATTATGGGTTTTTTTTTATTAATAATAATTACTGAAAAAAATAATTCGTTTCAGTCTATAAATATAAGGTTGAATTCGGTTTTTAATTAAAAAATAAATTAATTAAATTTTTTTATTAAAAAACTAAAATTAGTTCAAATCAATCATTTAGATTTAGTTTGAGTTTTTTAAATTTTTTTAAATTATTTTTTTCTCACCCCCGGCCAGTAAACCCCGCACCAGATGCAAAAGAAGAACAACCAAACAAAACACGCAAAGTCCTCGACGTCCGAGACCTTTATTACTCACCCAAAAAAACCGTCCGAAGAGCTTTATCGGAAAGCGAGCCTTCCATGCACGCGTTTAAAGAGTGATCTTTTGCACGTGCTCGGAGCTGACTAGGATTTGGTGTGGTCAAAAGTGTGCACGTGTCAGCCCACCTTCCAAGGACGCCCTCCCGTTTGTCCAGGTGTTAGCATCTCTTCCACGCTCACAAGTTATAACCTTCCCTCGTCTCTTAACCAACATAGCTCTCTCCACCGTCCCCAGACAAACCCCAGCCACCACTAACCCAGCCCAACCCAACGCAAATATCCATTTCGGACCCATTCCCAATCCAACCCGAATTTATATACCAGAATTATAGCTATGGAGAAGGAGAATTCTGGGAGTTTCAAGTATACGGGGAGGAGCTTTAGTAAGTTGAGTGTTAATGACGATTCCTCAGCTTTCAGTGACTGTAACAGCGACAGATCAGGGGAGTTCCAAACGGCGTCGTCTCAAAATCGACGGTTATTACTAGCCTGTGCAGCGGAGAATCCCGATGATCTAATTCGCCAACTGGTATCGGATCTTGAGTCCTGTTCGATTGACGAGCAAAAACAAGCAGCCATGGAGATCAGACTCCTCTCCAAGAACAAGCCAGAGGATCGCCTCAAAATCGCTAAAGCCGGTGCAATTAAGCCCTTAATTTCGCTAATTTCATCGTCCGATTCTCAGCTTCAAGAGTACGGTGTCACTGCGATTTTGAATCTATCACTCTGTGACGAGAATAAAGAATTGATAGCTTCATCAGGCGCGATAAAACCATTAGTTAGGGCTCTGAGAACCGGTACATCGACGGCGAAAGAAAACGCTGCGTGCGCTCTACTTCGTTTATCACAAATGGAAGAGAATAAAGTCGCAATCGGCCGGTCAGGAGCTATTCCATTGCTAGTAAACCTCCTCGAAACCGGTGCATTTCGAGGGAAAAAAGACGCAGCAACTGCTCTATATTCGTTATGTTCGGCCAAGGAAAATAAAATCAGGGCCGTCCAAGCTGGGATAATGAAACCACTAGTGGAATTAATGGCTGATTTCGGGTCTAACATGGTGGATAAGTCAGCGTTCGTTTTGAGCCTGTTGATTACGGTTCCTGAAGCTAAAACCGCTGTTGTTGAAGAAGCAGGGATTCCAGTTCTGGTAGAAATTATTGAAGTCGGATCGCAGAGGCAAAAGGAGATCGCGGTGTCGATATTGTTGCAGATTTGTGAAGATAATCTAGTGTTTCGAGCTATGGTGGCTCGAGAAGGAGCGATTCCGGCGTTGGTGGCTTTGACACAATCCGGCACCAATCGCGCCAAGCAGAAGGTGAGCCTAATTCTAAATTTCCGGTTGTTCAAGACCTCATGTCTGCTGCAACTGACGTGGCATGCTTGTTTTAGGAATCAATGTCGTTTTGTTGGTTATCTTTTTGAAGGTAGTACATCATCAGTTTGCCACGTCAGTCACTTCTTTAATTTCACTCTCCTTTATAGAAAATGAAATTGCTTATTTTCTCCTCGCTCACTTTTTTTAGACATTTATCTTAAAATATTTAACTTTATTAGTTTGTTTATGTAGTTATTAGATCTGGTTTAGGTATTCGAATTAACTTTAAAACAATATTATATCAGATTTTTAATTAAAATAATATTATTTTGGATTAAAAATTAAAAAAATGGAAGTTAACCCCATAATTAATTTCATGTTGTTAATAGAGTAGTAAAATTCTATGAATTATTTTATTGATTTTATTTAAAAAAACACAAAGAAGAGAGAATATTAAATAATTAATTAATGTCTGTCATTGTCTTTATTTTTTTCTCTTGCATTACTGTTGATGGGTTTTGGTGTCGGTTTGTGCTGGATGATCATGGACAGGCGGAGACATTGATCGATCTTCTACGGCAACCGAGATCCAGTTACGCCGCCGCCAGAACGTCAGATGTGTTAGGATAAGTGTCGCAACCACATGCCATATGTAATCATACGATCATAAAATGCATAGTTTCAAAAAAGAAAAAGAAAAAACTGTAAATATCTTTGTAACTCAGAGCTTGTAAAAAGTGTGATTAGTGGGCTGGGTCTGGTTACAGCCTCGGGTTTTCCTTTGCGGATTTTAATATTGTTGTTTGATCTTCTGTGTCTCAACTAATTTATCATTGAATGGGTTGGGTAATTTATTTTATAATATAATAAAATATATTTAGGTTGTGAATAAGTATTTGATATTATTATTATGAAGTAGATTAATACTAAAATTCCTTGATTTGATTTTTTATTTAGCTTATATTCAAAATTAAATAATATAAGAATTAGCTACATATAATTTAATATGAATAGAGATAAAATTAAAAAAAAAATTATTTATTTGAGATTAAAATTAATTTGTATGAGAGTTGTTCTAGACAGCCCGACTGACTAATAAAAAAATCAGAAAATTAAATTAAGATAAAATATGATAAAATAAGTAATTATTAACTTAAATTTAAAATTAAAATTAAAATTAAACTATGTGCAAGTTATTTGATTAGTTTAAAAATAATTTAAAAATAAAATAAAAGTTAAAATGATAAGTTATCCTGAATGGAAAATAACTTTAAAAATTATTTTAAAAAATTAAATAAAAATTAAATTGATAAAAAAAATGAAATCATCGAAAGAAAAAAGAGAGGGGGGGTATGAACTGAAAAAAATAAAATAACAATCCATAGTTGCATGTCGAGAGGGAGAGTTACAGGAACTTTTGAAGAGTCGTTGGTGCTTCCAATTGAACCATTCCACGAGGAACTCGTGGACGAGAGTCGTAAAGAAGCTTATGTTAAAAAAAAAGTTGATTTTGGATTATCAAATCATCATGCGTGTGAATCTTCTATATATTTCTAGGAGGATATAATCACTACATCTAATAAATTTAAATTAAATGATTATAATTTAATATACATGATGAAGATCAAATTAATGTAAATACTTAAATAATTTACCTTCATCATCATCTAGTTTAAATAACAAAATTTAAAGCGTAATTCATCCTATTTGTTTAAAGATATAAAAAATATTAAAATCCTTAAGGCATCTTTTTGTTTGTTGAATGGCGAGCATCGAGTCTTTAGTTATGATCACGTTAGTCACGGTGTCTTTATCTGGGTCCCACATTCGATGCCTTGATGGCTAGTACTGTAACATCTTGTTTTTTCTTTTCTGAATTTTCTAATAACCATCATTTCTTTCTTTAAATTCTTCCGAGTGAATGTTACTCTTTTGAACTGGGCACTTTTCCGGTTCATCAAGCTTCCTGTTTATTGGTTGGTGTTGGGCGTAACTAGTGCCTAATTTAGAAAGTTTATTTTACCCTTGTGTCACCCGATCTAGCCTATCTTGAAATTATGTTTTTTTTTAAAAAATATATTAAAATACTTTTTAATCTTAACTTTAATTTTAAAAGCATAAAAATATTAATTTAATATTTGTTCAAATTAAATACAATTAAAAATATATTAAAATAATAATTTTTCATATTTTTTCAATTCAAAATCAACAAATCAAGAACACTTTTAAAATAATTATTTTAACACTCTTTCCAAACAAAGAATAATTTGAAAAACATAAATTACCACAATGCAGGTGGACTATTAGTATTGGTTCGAATAATTTTTTTTTTTTTTTTTTTTTTGAAACACGGTTTCGCAGACAAACGGACGCGAGCTTGAGGTGAAGCTTGATTTATTCAGCAGATAAGAAAACTAGGGATGCCTCTGGCTATATTCTCAACTGAGAGATTTTTCCAACTCGAGAGGTTCGATTTTCCTTGCTGATGTCGACGCTTGAACTGACGTAGACCGGGAAAATGGAGGGATTACCGGAGTCAACAATGGATGTTATCGTTTTCTTTTCTCAGTTGGTTTCACGGCAGCTTTCGCTATTTGTATAATATTGTTCCAGTAGATATTTAATGGGGTAGTGGAAAGCAACAGTGGCAGTCAAGTCACCCTAGTGGGTTCGTTGCATCAGCTGAACCAGTTTTAAAACTTTTAATTGCGTAGCTCGGCCAACCAGTGCTCGGGCCATCACCTGACCCCAGTCAGAAATTCAATTTTTAATGTTGAGTGGAAGAGCATATTGTTCAGGTTTCATTTTTTTATTTGCAGTTCACGGTCGAAGGAACGATCTCTGCTGCCCAATCAGGGAGGTTCTCGACTCTATGTAATATATAAATTATGAACCAATGGGTGGAAGTAAGATACGTGTCTTGGTTGGTTGATCAGGACATTGTCAGGGGAAATAAATCAAATTTATACCACCTTTTCTGTTAATTTATTCAAAGAAGTTGATCTATATTAAGAAGCTGACCTATTGACATGACTAAACCATCGATAAAGTATCATTAAAAGATTTCAAATGTGGTAAACTCTACATCCTACAAGAGCAACTTGGTACGTAACCGCGTCCTGTGATACAGAGTACGACTTGGAAATTGATTAAATCTAAATTTGAATCATGAAATTAAAGAATTTTTTTTTGAATGTTTGTGATTGATTTTAAAATGTTTTTTATTTTTTTAAAATAATTTTTGAGATCAACGCATCAAAATTATTTCAATTATAAAAAAATTTATTTTAGCAAAATACAAAATTGATTTTTTTGAGAACACGGTTTACATCGCGTTTCCAAATAGTTTCATCCGAGTGAATCTAATTTTTTATTAAAAAAATATAAATAATGTTATGAAATCCTAAGAAAATCTAAAGAATTCAAGAAAAAAAACTTATATATTGAATATCCAATTAATTTATTTGTTATGACAATCTAATTTAATTTTTTTAGTGTAGTTAATGGTTGATACCTGATAAATACATAATATTAATGTTATGAGACCCATGTATATCTGATAAATATCAATAACTTATTAGATAGAAAATATCTATGATTTAATCAAAGGACCAGACCTATATATGCGTGTAGGTCTATATATGTGCAGGCTCAATGTTTGACCGAGCCTAACAATACAAGGTCTCTGGTAACTTACTACATCTATATATACTTAATTAAACCTAAAAATGTTAAGACATCACTTGGTTTTTGGTTTTTTTAAATAAAAATACTAGTAAAAATAAAACATGTTAATCCATCATAATATTATTTTAAGATTTTTAAAAACAAATAAAGCACTATAATTTAAACAAATCAAACATTCTAAACAAAAACAAAAATAGAGAGGAAGTAGGGAGTAATGATACATGATTAAGTGAAATAAAAAGATGGAGAAAAAAAAAGGGTGAAAGGAAAAAGAAAGAAAGAACGAGAATCAAACACATAAACGAGTAAATAAATATATATATAAATATCCAGGGTATATTTTATTATACAGGATACTTGTATTTTTACACGCTTTCTTTTTATTTTCTTTCATCAACCATGGCCTGATGCTCTATATCGATGGACAATATCCATGATCAACCCGGTTCAGGGCACTGAGCCCGGACTCATGGAGCCGAGAACATGCTCATAGCGTTAGGAACATGTCAATTGGTGAAGGGAACAGTTGCTATGTGACAAGACCTTGAGTGTCAATTGAAATGTTAAAAGGAGATTTATTTAAATCCCATACTCGTAGTTGACAGTACTGAAATCATATTTTTAAAGCTCACTTGATTTAATTTATAGGAGTTTTTTATATACTATTTTTAAATAAAGTCAATGATTAAAAATTAAATTTTAATCAATTCAAGTCTAAATTGCAAGTCAATCTTTTCTATTTTTCCAATCAAATACTTTTTTTTTTAACCCGAACCGATTTATATTTTATATTAATATATCATTGGCTAAAATGTTGAGGAGGAAGTGTATGCAATAAATACGACAACGTGCCAGAATGTTAAAGCATGCCATCAGTGATTAAAACAAGTCAAGGATAGCAGGAGGCTGTAGGGCCACGATCAAAACTACATTTATTTTGTTACTCAGCTAATTTATCATCATTTAATGCACTACGATAAGACAAGTCATTAATGAAAGACAGAGAATAAGTTAATTCACGCAAGAAAAAAAAAATTATTTGTAATTTTAAATCTCCAAATCACCCTTTTCAAATGCACTTTTAGTTTTACGAATGGAGAATATTTTTAAATAATAATTTACTTGTGATTAAAAAACTAATACGAACTCCAAACTACAATCAAATACCAAAACACAAGAGCTTAATACCAGGTTTTCAAAATAAAATATTAACTAATTATTTTGTTAAAAGCAAAGGGATCAATTAACGATTCTCCAGGGGGGGAGGGAAGAGAGCAGGTATGAACCTTCGGATTTCTTTTCCTTATAAAACCTTTTTTTTTTTTTTCAAGTAAACTCTCGGGATACCAACGAAGATCATTTTTACCATCATGGGGTTCCAGTTTTTGAGCCACCCTAGGATTTGGTGTGGTTTTAGGGTCCATGGGAAGTTGAGAACCGGGCTGCCGATAATTTGAAACTTCCTCCTTCTTCGAGGCCATTGGATATCTTCTCATCAACACTACTTCCTGCCCTCCTTAGCGAAAAGGCCCACTCATCCTGTTTCGTGTTTAAATTGGGCTACCCCGGCGGCATAATAACGGCCCCTCGTACTTGAAGACAGCTGGTTCAATTTTCATCTTAAAAAAGTGTTAATTTTTTTAAAAAAATAAATTGTTTTTGATATCATCATATTAAAAAAATCCTAAAATAATTAATTTAAAGTTAAATAAAATTAAAATTTTAATGAAAAACATGTTGAAATCCACTCTCAAATACTCCCTCAAACTATATTTTGGGAAGAGGTCAGAAAATGGAGAAGAATTGGTATTAAGTAATCAAAAGGATGGAGGTGGTTTTTTTTTTTTAAGAAAATATTTTCCAGCAGAGAGTTTAAAAAAAAATTTAATTAAAAAAGAAAATAATAGATAGGGCATATTAAATGCTAGGATGAACAAGGTGTAAGAAATGGGTTATAATTCCGAGAAAGAAATAAAAAAATAAAAACCTTTATCCTTAAAAATCTGCCCCCCTCTCGCTCAAGGTTAAAAAATAATCTCCCTGGGTTTAGATCTTGATGCCCTTTACTGTTTTTCTTTTTCCACCACACAAACTAAAATTGTTATTATTA
Organism: Populus tomentosa; assembly: GCA_018804465.1. Classification (NCBI taxonomy): domain Eukaryota; kingdom Viridiplantae; phylum Streptophyta; class Magnoliopsida; order Malpighiales; family Salicaceae; genus Populus; species Populus tomentosa. The sequence goes on from CM031995.1 coordinate 707,304, forward strand.
TTTTTTTAATTAAAACCCATTAATTCCATACCAAATATGTTCATGGGATTGAGTTTGATTGGTATCCTACAGAAGAGACAGAAGAGAAACATGCATTGGTTGATGGGATGAAGACAAATTAAATTGTAAGATTAAATCTGAAACAACAACAAGATGTTATCTAAATCATAATCTCTTGATGGGAAAGATATCACAGCCACTTGAAGTTATTATTCTATAAATTCTCGAATATGTTTCCATAACATGAGGTTGGGTTATTAAACTAAATTTTTAAAAAAAAAATAACTAAAAAAACTGAACCGTAAAAAAAATGATTAAACCAATTAGAATTTTGAAAAAATTAATCAGTTCGGTTCTATTTTATAAGCTTGAAATTGAAAAAACAGAAACGAATTGAACCAAAACCCAAAAAAACTAGAAAAAACCAAGTTAAACTGAAAAAATCAAACTAAACAAAAAAACAAGAAAAAAAAACTAAGTCAAAATAAGCCAAACCTAAAACAACTGAGCTAGAACAAAAAAAACAGAGTCAAACTAGAAAAACTGAACTAAAACTGTTTTTGTTCTATAAAATCAAAATCAATCAGTTTGAATTGATTTTAATTCAATTTTATTTTTTTTAATAAAAATTAAATTAAATAAAAAATAATCACCCCTATAAATAATTTATGCTGTAGCCTCTTGGAAATAAATACGAGTGGATTTCTATTTGTTCCAAATTAAGCAAGGAAGTCGTGGTAGCTTCAAGGATACACAAGTACACTAGAACCGTTCATGACTAAATTAATTGTAGTTATTCGAATCCTCAAAAGCCGAAACATAGCAATAGTACTAATTAATTAGAGCCTGTTGGGCTCTCTTTTATTCAAAACAAATTAAATAACGAGTTAGAGGACGAGCAAGGAATCAATCCACGAGACAAAAGAAAGAGGTAGAGGGATTAGTATAGTTGTCAGACATGACCGGAATACTAATTCAGAAAAGGATTCGGCTATTAGATAATGATGATGATTCTAATCTCATATCAGAACAAAGGTCTTGTCGCTTATAAACATAAAAGACATCTCTTTTTTTAAGAAGTGTTTTTTTAAAGGATAAAATAATCTATATATTATGTGGTTCCATGCGATAATATATACTTTCGTCAATAAAAACGTCAATCATGTACCATTATCCAAACTCTTTGTATAGAAAGTTACGATGACGTTGAGGGAAAAAAATATAATTATTTATAAATATAAAAAAAATTATATTTATTATAAATTTATATAATTATTAATTTAAAAATTCATAAAATTAATTAAGATATATTCAAATTAAACCAAATATAAGAAAAAATCTCGACATTCAAGAAATATCTTATTAAAATAACAAAACTTACTATATAATAATAATAATATAACGATATCTTTTAAGAGATCTACGATGTAGGGCTTGAATACACGTCATCATATTATATTTTTATTAAAATGATAGCGTTTTTTTGTTATTAGCGAAATTTTATTTGATGAATGTCTTGTCCAATCAACTTTGTTAGTTACGTGTGCCGCATGGCACGCCCAGTTAATTACAAACGCTCATTAAAAATCCAATTAAAATTAAATTATGAACTTTGAATTTTCGGAATCAGCATGGCGAGTTACTCCAACTTTAACAATTATGACTGCTAGACAGGAATAAGTTACCATCTGCTAAAGTTGAAGAAAGCATAAAATGCTGGAATGCTTTTTCCACGCCTGGCGTACTATCGTTGTTTGCGTGCATGTTCCATGCTTTCCGTTTTTTCACTCTCGCTTTTCTTTTACTCGGAAAATTTTGTGTGACAATCTATCAATTTTTTCTTTTAAATATTAATTGCTCCTATTATATTTGTTATAGAGATAAAGTAATATACCTCAAGGACATAACAAACCCTTAAAACTTATAAATACCAATTTTTATAAGTTTTTTAATAATTTCAGTTATTTTTTTACAAACATAAATAGAAAATTTATAGAGAAAAATAAAAAGAGAAGAAAATCATTTTCTACTTTATTTTTTACCAATATTAAACTGATATTTATAAAGAAAAATAATACTATTTCATATCAGTATGTTTGTATAATTTAAAAGTCAACCCTTCAAATACATTTATATATACAAGCTATTTTATAAAATTTTCTTATTCATTTAATATTTTTATAGTGTCTTATAATAAATTCTACAAATTATTTTCGGATGTTGTCGAGATGGAATACGTAAGGGATTGCGAGGCTAATAAAGCTGGGAAAGCTTTTTAGGTTTCTTAACAGGGAAAGAAAGAGAGCACTCGCAAGCCATTCTTTTAACGTCCTGCAAAATTGATTTTTCATGGTTAGGTATTAAGATGCTTGTCCTTTAAAATCATTTTTTCCCTCTCTTTAACTCACTCATTGGAGCCTTCCGATCTTAAATCGACAGGTAGAGTTGTTATGGAGGACGTGACCTTTGAATTAGCTCCTGCTCGAATGACACTCCTCGGGGAAAAAATTGCCAAAAAGGAAGGACAAATCCACACGTCAAGAACCCAAAAAGAAATAAGATTTATAGCAACGGATTGCTCGGAAGATCATATGAATTAAATACGAGTCATAATTGTAAGATTTCGGTTTCAAAAACAGACACGGAGAAGATTTTGGATTCTTAGATCAACTCTCATGTCACACGAAGGCTGGTTGTTTTATTTATTTATTAAAATAACAGTGTTTTTTTTCTTGATATTTATTTAATAAGATTTGACGGGGTCAACAAAAACACTCGAATCGTAAATTAATAATTAATTAATTTGAGTTAAAATCTTGTTTATTCAACTCTATTTCAAATTTATCAAATGATCAACCAGCCAAATCAAATCAAAGAGCATAACAATTATACTTGCTAAGGACAAGTCAAGTGGCGGGTCATGCATAATTTGGATCTTGGCCATCAAACACTGAATTGTTACCCTCAAAAAAGATGCACGCACATATCAGCGGCGATTTTTCTTGCTCGAGGAGCGAAAAATCAAAACCTGGAAAATCTAGAGCACCCAAAGTAGAAGCATTAATTGCATCTCATTAATTTCTTTCCACTTGCTTGCGTCCGATTCAAAGATGAAAGGCAAGAGAAACAACAAGAAAAGAGGAAGAGAAAGTAGCATACATCACCACGTGACTATCACGTGGCTAATCTTATCCTTTTCTTAAGAATCTCAGGACTACTGTCCACAAATTATTCATCAGATGCCACCATTTTACCCCACTCTAGCTCCTGTGAGCCTAAATATCGCCCCCGACCCACGCACAAGAAAAACCCACTCATCGGGAAAGGGCTCGCTTGATGACCGGTGCCAACATGGCTGGTGCACTTAAATGGGGCAAATGCCCTTCAGTTCTTAACGTTACCACAGTATTTTCGCCACCCAAATGGTTCTTCAAATACTCGGCCACCGATGCTGGGACAGATACATCCTTAGATGTCTGGATTATACAGCATGGAACTTTGACTAGGCCTAGTATCCCTCTTAGATCACTGTTAAAAACGGTCCTTGACACAAATAGTGTAATATCTGGTCTCATATTGAAAAGGGTCCGAGTAAATTCTCTGACAGCAAGGGGTACATCAGCTCCAACTGCTAATGGTGCAAAACCATTGACCCAAGCCTCGTAATTAGCCTCCATTGCTTGAAAAACAGACTCAATTTCCTCTTGCTCAAATCCTCCATGGTAATCTTCATCATTCAGAAACCTGGTTGCGTAAAATGTCAAGAAAAAACTAGGGTCAATAAACCGATTTCTCAGCTAAATCTAAATAAACCACCGATTGATCGCACAGGCACACACAACAATACCAAGTCAATGTTTAAAGATTAAAAAAGAACACAACTTTTTTGGGTAAATGCAAAATTGCGTATATGAAGCTTTTACCTTGGTGATGCTCCGATGAGAATCAGCTTGATGAAGAGCTCCGGACGCCTAATGGATGCCAGTATACCGATCATAGCAGAAACAGAGTGTCCCACATAAAAGCACCGGTCAACGCCAAGAGCGTCAAGAATGTTGAGCAAGTCATCAACATAAGCTTCAAGATTGGTGCATCGTCTAAAATTGAAATGATCAGGATTGACACTACCAGCGCATACAAGATCAAAGAGGATTACACGATAGTATGGTGTGAAAAAGGGGAGAATGCGTTGCCAAGCGGATTGGTCAGTGCCTACCCCATGGGCAAAGACCAGAACTTTGTCACCCTCGCCTTGAACACGGACATTGAGAGCGTCTAGGATGAGGCTACTCATTTATGAAAGAGCGAGGTGCTAAAATGGGGTTTCGAGGAAGCGAGACTACGTCTCTAATAGGGTGAAAGATGCTATTGGAGATAGGGAGGGAGCGGCCACTCTCTTCTGTGGCGAGTACATGAATGAAGGTCAAGGAGTGGGGCTCTGCAGGCGTAGGTGTGCCGGGTGGTGTTGGTTTGCAAGCATGGATAAGTGCTATTTATATAGCTACGTGGACCGTACATGTTAGGACATAAAATATAGGATAGTGTTGTGAGTCATTTTATTTGGAACAGATCTTGAGCGATCCAACCATGGATTGGTACGGTTGTCACAAAACTCTTAGATATAATTTTGAGATTATCATTTGAAAGAAATTGTTTTTCTTAATTTATTATATTTGTATAAAATATGTGTTTTTAAAACTACTTCAAAAAAAATATGGGTGCAGTCGGTCCCACGAATCATGAACTGGAGATTTGCTCTGAACTGGGTTTTAAAAAAATATATGATTAGGAGTTTTTCGTTAGCAAATACGACCGATCAAAATTTAATTATTTTTTTAAATAAAATAGAAATGATATTATTTTAATTAAAAAAATTTTAAAATAACGATCTTTTATTAATCTGTATAATATTTCAAACTCTTGATTTTTAGATTGGATTATAAACAGCAGAATTTAATAAGTTTGGTTATAATTTTTTTTATTATTATTAAAATAAATATTTGATTCAACTTGTGCGTTTCTCGACTAATCTTATAAATTTTAAAATTAATGATCATATAAATTTTCATTAGCCGTAAAGTTTATATAACTCGAATCAATGACTTTTAAAAAATAAACTTAGAATCTGACTAGTTAAGTTATATATATAAATATTTAAGTTTAGAATTGTTATATATATTTTTATATAAACACACAATGTGAACACGAAACATTATTAGGGAACACAATCGAGAATCGTTACATATCTGGGCTTGCGCCCCTGATTCGAGGCGTGCCTGTAATGTTACTGGGGCGAGCGCAAAGGGGGTGACCTCCCTGATGGCATTGTTGTCATCCTTGCACCATATCCTTTAAAGGAAGAATAAATATATGCAGATTATATTACCCTCAAGGACCCCCCATTTTCAATCCATCTGCTTCTTTGATTTGACAATGGATAAAAACTGAAATGCCCATAGTGCTGTTGCCATTGTTCCCACTAAATTATTGTCCGTCATATGGTGCGAGTTTTATTAATGTTTCTAGTCATTATAATGTTTTTTCTAATAAAATATAAAATTTTACTGGCATGATTTGATATTTTTGGTGAGTTTAGAAGCAATAGAAATAATAACCGATAAAAATATAGTTTGATATAAAATAAATATTAAAATGAATTTTTTTTATAAACATTGAAATAATAATTTATTAAATTGATTTAGATTAAACCGGGTTAACCTGTTATTTTATAAACAATAAAATTTAAAAAAAAATCAATTAGATAAAAACAAAAAAACTCGAGTCAAATAAATTAACTTGTCAAATTCGCAATTCGAGTGATAATTCTCAAATAATCTCGTTAAAAATAAACTAAAAAAATTTATAAAAAATTAATTTCTAATAAATATAATATTAAAAAATTAAAAAAATATATATATTATTATAGTAAATAGTATTTTGTGAAGAATAGTACAATAAACTTCCCTTCTCTTTTAGTTTTTTTGGCTAATATTGATGACATTGTAATTATTGGTTTGTAAATTAAAATTGTCGGATATCCTTATTTATAAAGAAATTTTATCTAATTGATTTAATGAGCTAAATAATTTTACATTGGATCCATTTAAAAATATTATTATTCCCCTCTTTGTTTCACAAAGATTCTCTTCGTTATTACTTTTAATTGTACCAAGATAGCTGTTTATTCAAAATAGCAAGTTATTATATCATTTATTTGTGCTACGTTATGGATGAGATAAATTTTTTTTAATATAAAAAAAATATATAAGTGTTGCTAATAATTTTATAATTGCAAAACAAATTAAATTACGTAAAAATTAATTTAATATAATTCAGTCTATTTAGTAGATCCAAAGACATTCAAGATGGCCAATGAAAATATAGTCCGACTTAAAATAAATATTTAAGATAAGATTATTTTATATAAACACTAAGATGAAAATATATTTGATCAATTTGGATCAACCCGAGTTAACTTTTCAATCTGCATGTCGAGTCATAAGAACATGATAACCGTATAAAAAACAAACAAAAACAAGTTATGAAGCTGAATCTCTAAAAAACCAAATGTTGAAATTGAAAAAAAAATATAATTTAAAAAGAACCCTAATAAATGACACAAGTCAACATGTCAAATTTGTTATTCGATTCACAAGACCGAGATAACTCTATAAGAATAAAATTAAAATAAATCATGAAATACAATTTTCAATCACCCTAATATTAAAAGATAAAATTAAAAAAAACTCAATTAAAAAAAAATTGAATCAACCAGAGTGAACTTGCCAAACTTGTAATCCAAGTCATGAGATGTGGATAACCTTATAGAAAACAAATCGAAAAAAATTATGAAGCTTAATTCATAATCAACTCAATATTGAATGATAAAATTGATAAAAAAAATCAATTTAAAAAAAAACTAACCAATTGAGTTAACTCGTTAAACTCACGGCCTGAGTTATTAACCTAAAATAATACTATTAAAAATATATTGTAAAAAGAGAAGGAGCTCAATCTCCAATAATTATAAGTTGAATGATATTAAAATAAAACAAATAAATTAATTTACAAAATACTATTATAGGAAATATATTTTTTAGGAGTGGCATGGTAACTTTTCCTTCTATTTTAGGTTTTTTTTGTTGATATTTATTGTCTACATATTGGTATGTTAGCTTCGAGTTTTTAAATATATTGAGTGAGAGTTAATCAATTTGCTTACAAGTACCAACGTTTTATATTCTAAAAATCATGGAATATTTACGGAATTGATATACCTTTGTAAAATTGTAATTGTGAATTGTTTTTTTGGTATTTACAAACCAAGATTTTATTAATATATTTTTTATTAAAAAATATTAGATTAAGAAAAATTTATGAGTATATATTTTTTAGAACATAAATTTTCTCCAGTAAAGACGTGTCAGGTCTGACATTAGCTAGAGCCAATTATGACTGAGATAGTAGTGTGTCAAGTTTCAGTCATGTTGGATGTGACCAATATAAGACCCAATCATGATTGACAAGCCCTATGTGCGATAAGTTTTGTGCTAAGCAAATCCAAATACAAATGGACTTGACACTGTGTTAGCCCAGATATATTGGGAATGACACTATTTAAATCTAAAAGATAATTGAGTTTAATACTATTAATTCTATAGAATTTTATATAAAATCACAAAAATTATTTTTTAATAGTTGAACTTAATTAAAAAAAAATATATTTCACCTAGATTATTAGATGTATTAAAGTCTTTCAAAGATAGCCTTGTCACCATATTGTAGCCAGATATAATAAGTGGAATAAAGCTCGCAATATAATTGTAAATATCATAATAGTAAAATTACACTTCAGCCTCTTCTCTATATAAAATGACAAGACTCGTTGATAAATACATATTGAGACTTCTATAATAAAAATTTATAATTTTTATTTTTTTATTGAATATATATTTTTAAAAAATTTCTCTTTAAAATATTATTATATATATATTTTTTTAAAAATATATTTATTCAAACATTAAAAAAACCTCTTCTCCATAATTTTTTTTTACATATATTATCTACAAGTCATTTTGAAATATCAAATTCAAGATATCAACCCTTTTGATTAAAAATAAATAAATAAAATTAGTACAATCAATTTATCAATAGAGTATTCAACACGTAAACTTTAATACTAGAATACTTGGATTTTTGCTATATAGCAGTAGAGCCTGCGCCAGCCATCAATATCATACTCATCTGTACTATTCATTATCAATAATGCTAGTTGCAAGACGAGACGAGCGAAGGACCATAATAGTGCTGCTGATGTTGGTGGTGACGACAAAAGAAAGACAAAATTATATCAAACACAATCCTAAAGCAGGATGCTGCATAATTGCTTATCAGTTAAATGTACTCCATGCAGCACAGGAGGTTTCTTCTAGATTTCTTTTTGTTGATCATGAGATTGAGCAAAGTGCCTCACAGTAAAGCAGAGCGTGGACGTTTCATACAGGAGATCTCCTGTGAATTTGAAGGCAGCAGGGGCATGCTATACAAGAATCCGATTCAATGGGGTAGCCTTCTTCCAGAAAATGTACTGTGTGGCCCATCTTTTTCTTGTTTCCGCATCCAGCTCATCGGCCACAGAATTAACTACCCCACACTTCTTTTGAAAACTTCCCCTTCCCTGACAGAGATTTGGCTATGTGAACTGTGAAGCACAGATATCATGAACATGTAGGCAGGTTTTCTTGACTGCGTAGCTTTCGTTTTTACCATGATTAGCCTGCCATAGCTCAAGAACCACACCTGTGCCTTCGTCCCAGCACGTTTTTCGTTTCTACTGTTCATGATAGGTACCTAGCGTGAGGGGTTTCTGTACAGAAGAGACAAAGAGCATGCAACTATAAGTAATTGATGCAAGAAAGAGTTCTGTCGACAGATTTGATCGTAACTATTGGCATACACGAGCACACCACGCGACCAGGAAAATCCCAAGGCATAATCCACTGAAATGCTTTATCAGATCATATAATCTTTTGTAGCTCTGCAATCTTATCTCCTCATAAAGTCAAATATAATGTAATTATTTAACAAATAATGATAGGGATCTGCAAAAACATGTATGCCATTGATTAGTGTCATTTCCAGATGCTTTTAATGCTCACATTTAATCTCTCTATGCACATTCCCCCTATTTTTGCCTTCATTGTTGGCTGTATAGATCCCTGATTACATGGACGGGGACTCTAGAATTGAAGTGACCCGCGAGATGAATGGATAAGTGTAACAATCAAAACAGCGTGAGCCCATCTTTTGTCATCGAGGCAGGCTAGGCTAGAACAGTAGGCTCAGGCATCCAAGTTCCATTACATGGGATATAATCTGCGAGGACAGACCGACAGGGTGAGAAAGTTGCAGATAAACCTATGGAGCTAATTGGGTCCCCAAATCCCTGCAGAGGCATATTGGCCAACAATGACGTTGAGAGAGGGAGGGAGGGAGGGAGGGGGATAGAGCGAGGGTAGGTGCAGAATGAGTTATATGTTCATGGATCGTACAACACTGTGGAAGTAGTTTCCACGAAGTCTGTAACGGGTTGGATGGGTCATTGTGCTTATCTTATCTAATACCTTTTCCATTCGTCTTTTCACTAGTTGGCTTATATAGAATCTACTCCTATTCTCATACCTTGTCTGTGTTATTATATAGAATTAGTCATTCCGCCGGCGCTTTAATGTGTATTGGATTTTTTTTTAGATTTTTAAAATATAGTGCTTATAAAATATTGATAGTGTTATCAATTCAATTAATTAATTCAATTTAAAAATCTATTGATTTAACTTTTTGTTTAGCTTAAATTTCAAATTAAATTATATAAAAACTAATCTAAATTGAATTATTCAATTAAATAGATCTAAAGACAATTTGGATCTCGATTATATAATTTTTTTAAAAAATTTAAGATGATAATTTTTTAATATTAAAATAATATTAAATTTGATCGATTTCAGTCACTCAACAACATGGATCATAGACTTTAATATGTTTAATAACTTTATTATTTTTATTTAATTTTATGATAACATTGGATGCTTTTAAAATCAAGTATCAACTCTGAAAAAACTTTTATTTAAAATTATGATAACCCTGTAGAAAATAATAAAAAAAATAAACTACGAATTCAATTTTTCAACAAATCCAATATTGAAAAAAGAATAATAATAAAAAAAACAATATTATGTTTGACGAGTAAGCTTGCTAAACCTGTGAATTAACTAATCCAAGTCAACACATCAAACCTGTAAATCGGATAATGGACTTCATTGAGATTAATAATTTGTTTTTCCAAACTATTATTTATTTAACTATGTGATAACAAAAATAAATGATCATAAAATCGAGCGTTGAACCAATACTTTAATTTTTTTTTGAAAACTATGATAACTTCATAAAAAATAAATGAAATAAATATAAAACTCAATTCCAAATCAATCTAACAACAAGGGATGAAAATTAAAAAAAAATAAATTTATATATATAAAAAAGTTAAACATATCATACACGTCAACAAACCTATAAACTCTCTAAAACTTAATAATATATATATTTTTTGAAACTATTTTATTAACCATACAATAAAAAAATAGACGATCACATAATCGAGCTCACTTAGAAGAAAAAAAAAAATGGTACTCCGTTAAACCCGCAAACAGAAACAATCAAGGTTGTCTCGCCAAACTCGCAATCCGGGTTATTGACTCCTTAAAGTTTAATAACCAAGTTTTTTTAAATTTTTTTTTTTTAAATAAACCATACATCAATGTTGAGATATGTTTTTTAATACCAACTTGATGCTGTGATATTTTTTTGATACTTTAATAACCATATAAAGATAAATTAAAATAAATTATCTATTTTAAATTCCCATAAATATATTATATAAAAACTAAGTTAAAAAAATAAAAAATGCAAAAAAAAAAAAAAAACTGTAGTAATGGACCTTTTGGCTGATGTGTAATTAATGTTCTGCTTACGGCATGTAAAATCAACTAGATGTCGTGAAGAAACATGTTCTGGAATTGAGCCTGTAGCTTATGTGGTCGCGCTCAGTCTTCTCTTGTTCAGGCAGTGTTGTCATATCGGACTGCGGATTGACAAAGGACCCGGATCCAGGAACTAACCGGTTCGGGCTAAAGAAACGACGGAGGAATGAAAAAAATTGGCTGGGTAGGTCGAAAACTTGAATTAATCAGTTGATCTGGGCATGATTTTGTCAAGACCATGTTCTCAAACTGTTAATTCCTTTTCTGATTTTTTTTTTGTCTAGATAATGTTATTTTGATTATTTAAATAAAATGCAATTTTTAGATTGAACCTCTCGACGACCTGTAATATAAATCTTGTCTTGAATTCTTCTTTAATGGAGTTTTTCAACTTGTAGTTCAACGGGATGTAATTATTTAATGAATAATGACATGGATATGAAAAAAAAATGCATTAACTTTTTTTTATTATTGTCAAATGAGTTTTTGTGTAGAAACTGTATTTCATGATTTTTTTAAAAAAACATAATTTTGCTTGAAATAATTTTTTATATCGTTTTGATATATTAATATTAAAAATAATTTTTTTAAATTAAAAAATATATTATTTTCATGCATTTCAAAACAAAATATAATTTTTAAAATAATTGTTATTATATTCTTGAACACACCCAAAAACTCATATATCTCTCATGTCAATCAATGTCATTTTAAGATGTTTTACACTATATTAAGTGATTGTTTTAAAATGCAGTAAATTTTATTTTTTAAAATATTTTTTATTTAAAAAATATTAAATTAGAATTTTAAGTTAGTTTTATAACAAAATTTTAATTTAAATCAAAGTTATTTATTATAACTAACCATATTTATAATTTTTAAAATTCAAAAGATACAAAATAATTTTTGTTTGTTGTGTTGATGAGTGTGTTATGATATTTTTACATAAATTAATTAGTATTAAATTTTAAAAAATTATTAGCATGTGCAAAATCATATCAGCGTGTAAAGGGTGTCCTCACACCCCCTTTATGCTAGCGTATTAAATTTTGATTGTTGTGCCGTTTGGTAGTGGAACCTCCCCTTCTGCTATCTCTTTAGATGTGTCACCATGTCTCTCTGTTTTTTTTTAGTACGCACATGTCATCGAATAGTGGAAAGTTTGTAGGTAGTTAGTCTTTCTTTCCTTTCATTTTTCCTTCTTTTCTATCTCCACCCATAATTGCATATTGTTCTTTTTGGTTTTTTATATTTTTACTTCAACCCCTTTTCTTTTAATTTTTAAGTTTTGTCCATGATTGTTTTGTAAAAAAATTATTTCTTTTCAATCTGGACCTTCAATTCAAATTCATATATATTATATTCTTAAATTTAGTCATTACTCTTTTGATATCTTATTTTTTATCTTGGTTTTTTTATAAATTTTTTATTAGTTTTTAATTTCACCCCTCAACCCAAGTTTATATTGTGTAGTTATTTTCAGTTTGGTCCTTATTCTTTTATTTTTTTTGTTAAAGTTATTTTTATTTTAAATTCAAAACTCCAATAAAAAATCATGTTTCTTTTTAATTTTGTTAGTTTTGTAGTTGAATTTTTTAAAAAAATTTATTTCTTTTAAATTTATTCCACATCTTCCAATAGCTTGGATTTAATTTGCAGTTCATTGGCATCTGGTTGATGGTACCTCTATATCCTATAATTTCACATTTGTTTTTTTATATAATTAAAATAATGTATGCAGTTTTTTTAATCTTACTTGGATTAACTTTGTTTGACATATATTCAGAATATTTTTTATTTTAATGAAAATTAGCCATGACAAAAATGGCGTATATAACTTTACGAGGATAGAGATCGACAAAGGGGATTGAAACCTCCCTCCCGTTGAAATGAAAACAGTATACGAGAGTTCAGTGAAAAATACACCATCCACTTTCATGAATCTCTATTATCATCCCTAACGAGCATGAGCAGAGGCTTGAACTCAAGCCATGCCCCTTTCCGAGCCAGGTCGTGCGCAGTTGCATGCACCATCGTATTTCAAGAGAAGTGCTTTAGCCCATTGCCTCGGTGTTCCCAAACCGAACATCTAATCAACTTTACAACTGCCTAATGTACGGGAAGACTTTGAAAACCAGTTTTAGGTCGAAAGAGAGGTTTTTGTTGGATTCCATGTCACTGGAAAAGGGGAGCAACTACTGTCGAAAGAGAGGTTTTTGTTGGATTCCTTGCACATCGCTGGAATAGGGGAGCGCCTAACGTCTCTCGTTGTGATTCGTTTGGGCCGGTTCGAGAACTTATGTCTTTTTAAGATGTTTTAAAATTGTGTTTTATTTTGAAAAAAAAAAGAAGAAATTGATTTTTTTCCTTACGTTTCTAATGTGTTTATGTTGAAATTTTAGTAAAAATATATATAAATTTATTTTAATAAAAAAATACTTTTCAACAAATATTCTATATCACAATATCAAACACTCTTTATTTATATAGTGTGGTGTGATGTAATTTATATTTTCATTTTAAATATATATTTAAAAATATTTAATTAATTAACACATAATCTTGTTAAAAACTATTTCTTAGAACCATGGTTTTTTTAAAAAAACTATGAGTCATTTTCTTGAATCTATTTGTTGAATCTATCAAAACCTACCTCAATGCAAAATACACACTTGCATCATTACGCGGGAGATTATTACAATTTACCAAGTGAATTTCGACATAATCATTTCAGGGCATGTACAGACTACACACGCTATCTTCTATCATCCTCTTCTTTTGCAATATCTCTTCTTTTCCATTGCAGAGATAAATATTAAAATAAAGAGAGTCTAAATTTCTCTTTTCTAAGCACGCGTGCTGATTCTTTTATGCCACTCCAACTATGGGTTCCTACCATAGAAGGTGACTTTAGTGTTTTACCTTCAACCTTCAATGATTTGATGTCCATGGATAAGTTGAATCTATACAATGTGTTTTCTGCCTCGTAGGAGATTTGGGTGCGGGTGCATTGATAGTGGGTCTTGTGTTGATCATGAGAAACAATAATTTGTGCTAATGGAGTACTTTCTTTGCAAGAGATTTGGAAATTTGTTTCGAGAAACACGAGAGTAGTTTTCCCTAAACCTTGGACGTCTTTACATGCTTACTATTGTTGTCACTTTGTGGTGGCCTGTCCCAGGGCAGAAGAGAACTGGCGTACGTCGTCTACTGGAATCTAAGACATAAATAAAAAAAAACACAATAAAACCATATTTTAATATTGTAGGTTTTCGGTGTGTTCATAATAGTAATGATCGATGGATCGAAAATTTGTGGAGATATTGATTTTGTTTTGATGTGTTCATAAACACCTGCAACGCAGACTCTTTTAATTTATGCAGATGGAAACAGTTGCTTGAGGAAGATGCATAACATAGCATGCATGTAAATATTGTAGGCAAGTTGTTTAGCAATAACAAAGTATAATAAGAAAAAAAAAAAATATAAAAATATGAAGAAAATATTGAACAAGAGATAAAGCACAAATATATAAAATGCTTGCTTGTAGAGCTATATATAGAATTTTAAATAAAAAAACAAGACAAAAAATAATTTAATTTAAATTATTATTGACATTTATTAAATTAATTTGTTACGGGAAGCGATGTAGAATTAATATAAAATCAATTAGAATTGATTATTGATCAGTTATTAAACTTGCATGATCAATAATATAAGAAATCTAATGAAACCAGATTAATTAATGGTTAATTAAAACTAATCCTTAAAATTCATAGAATAAATAAATCCCACGAGATACAAGAAAAAATTGACCAATCAAATTCACATTCACGATGCTAGAACACAGTATGCATGTATTGTAGGGAAATTGCTTAGTAATAACAAAGTGTAATCAAGAATAATATAAAAACATGAAGAAAATATTAAATAAAAGATAAGTATATATAAATATATAAAGTTCTTAGTTGTAGAATTATAGAATTTTAAATAACAAACAAGATAAGAAATAAAGTTGTTGCTGAGAATTATACATTTGTCCTTAAAAGCTAGATTGCCTTTTAATAGGTGCAAACGGTTTGAATTCATTGTATATTTCGAGTTCTCAACAACAATATTTCTGAAATATATATTTTCTATGGACAGAAGGTCTTGCTCGAATTTTATTTTCATATCACAACAACAAAACCTAACACTAGAGAAATAAGAGCAACATCAAGGCGATTTTTTTTTTTTTTACATTTATAATCTTTTCTACTCACTCCCTTAATTTACTCCTTTTTTTTATATATAAACATAAATGTTCGAGTCAACTTGCGTGTCTTTCAACTAATCTCACGGATTCTAAAATTAACAAACATATAAATCTTAAATGATTCAAAAAAGACTCGAATTTATGACTATTATGAAACAAAATTAAAATCTAATAAATTAAACTACCCTTCAGAATTGAGCGCCGTCTACTCTTGTTTATACATAAAGCTTGCAATGTAGTATTAATTTGAAATTAATTAGAATTGATTGTTCTTGTTTACACGGAAAGCTTGCAATATAAAATTAATTAGAATTGATTATTTATCATTTATTAAAATAAATGAACTCTTAGAATTTATAAAAATAAATAAATCCCACAGGATACAAGAAAAAAAACTAAGAATTCACATTCACGATGTTAGGTAACATATAAACACCACATAAGAATTATTATTTTCCAACACTAATTCCAAGAGAGCTGTGTGTGATTAGATTGGCCTTTCACGCGTGCGTTCATCTTATATAAACTTTAATTCATGCATTTCTTTTGGTGGGGATTCCATTAATTATCATCTTCTTCCTGTTGGTAACTGTTCTGTCGGCTCTATTACATTATCATCTTGTTATCTTGTTTCTACACCTGTCAAAGTGCTGGAAAATCCTGTCTTAATTGCTTTTTCAACCAGTACAGGATCTTCATGGATCCTCCTTTAAGTGGTAGCTTGTGCGTGCACAGACAAGCTTCAGCTGGGTTGTGGTAAACTGTTCATCAAAAAGCTTGATTAGGTTGTGTGCAGAGATGGTAATCTAATACGAGCTTTGATGGATACTGTTCGAATAAACCTTAATGAAATGAGGTTTTTTTAACAGTCATGTTACAAGTTAGAGGCGGAGCAAGGAAATCTCTTTAAGGGTAGCTAACATGAGGAAGAAAATTTCAAATGATTAAAACTTAAATTTTACTAGTTTTGATTTTAAAATTTAAAATTGTTCTTTTATATGGGATAATATTCATGTTTTTTTTTTCTTTTTTTAGGGGCTCGAGCCCTTGTTAACCCGTCTTCACCCCTGATATTAGTTAATAAGTAATAAATAAGATATTAATATTGTTAAATTCGACTTATTTATATATGTCTTGTGTGTATATCATTATTTTATTTTATATTAAATAATAGATAATATCCAGATAATAAATATTTATATAAATAGATGAAATTTAACAAATAAGATATAAATATCAGAATTTTTTATCTCTAAATAATGTATAAAGTATAAATATAATAAAAATTGAGCCCTCGGATTACCATGGTCATCCTTTCACGAGGGACCCTTCTTAATGTTCTTGCAAGGACTCTGAGATTGATAAAAAAAACAATGAGTGCTTTAATGGTGGGTTTGTGTTGATTGGAAGTTAGAACCTGGGCTCCTTGGAGTCGCACATGAAGTATTATTAAAAATCGGAGAAAAGCCTTTTTAACTTTCCTGGGTGTGTCTAGTGTCATGGTCTCGGTCCAGATGATCACAACTGTAGACATGGGCTAGACTCGCTAGTTTTGAACTTAAACTTGGAGTCCCAAGTCCACAAAGGCCGAGTTCGTCAAGTTTCTTTAGGATAAGCTGTAGCCCAATCTTGGAATAGTGGGTATTTATTATTATATTGTAAGTATAGTTATAAAACCCAGTCCAATCAAGATAATTCTGGTTAAACTATACTTTTGCATCTCCATATTTTTAAAAAAAAAAACCAAAAAAACGTTTTCACTATAGTTTTCTTAATTTAAAAGTTTTCTAATATTATCCCTGTCATTTTCAACGCTAAACATGACCATTTAATAGCTGATGAAAATCCAATGGCAGATTCATTTCTTGAAAGCGAAAGTCTAAATACATGATGCTTTATTCTAAGGCGAAAGCTAACGTATTTATTACGTGAAGTGATAAAGGAGATCGTGGAATCCTGGAAAGAAAAAAAATTGGATGGTCCATAAAGAAAAATTAAAACAAGTGAAAGCGGGGGTCCTTGCACAATGTTTCTACGAATTTAGAATATTTTATTATTTTTATGAAAAAAATAATAAAAACATCAAATCAAATTAACTTTATGTTTGTTTTTCTTTATTATTTACCACCAAGGGGCGAACATGAAACTTCCTGGATATTACAGGATTATTATTAGAAACGTTTAGAATGTAGAGATTATGATTGTTTGTTTTTGTATTTTAAAAATATTTTAAAAATTTTAATTTTTTTATTTAAAATTAATATTTTTTTAGTATTTTTAGTTTATTTTGGTTAGTTGATATCAAAAATAATTTTTAAAAAATAAAAAAATATATTATTTTAATATATTTCTAAATAAAAAATATTTTAAAAAATAATTATAACCACAAATAATATTAAATAATAAATATTTTAAAAAAACAACCAAAAGCTAGAAAACGGTAACAAATTAACACGGCCTCTTTAGGCAGCTTTTACATGTACGGTTTGGTCAAAGGTCATAAACGTGTTCCTTGAAATAAGCTTTTCTTTTATCTTTCTAGAGAAGCTTCTGAATAGCCCAATTGGAATCCTGACGAGTAATAAAGCTGAGAAGGACAACAATTAGAAAGGATGAAAAAAAAGAGGAGAGAGAATTAAAAAGTGGATGAGTAGTGGGCATCTTCGGAGATTCTTGACGCGTGTCCCCCACATCACCCTAATACATTTTTAGGAATTTTAACAAATTCTCTTAGGTTTTGATATCAGGTATTAAATTTAAGAAGAAAAATAAAGAGAACATGCTTTCTTAACAAAGAAGACAACTTTTTTGGGATTTTTTTTTTATATAATAAAAGTATTTACAGATCAAATTATATGTTAACAGGGATTAAAATAGTATTTAGAAATGTAATTATAGTTGTTTTTTAAGGTTTTTTATTTAAAATTATTTTTGAAATTAGTATATGATATCTAAAATTTTAAAAAATAATTTTTTTTAATTTTTTCAAAAATATTTTTGAAATTTAAAATCAGAGTTTATAAAGCATATTCCTCACATCGATATTGGTGAATCTAATGAATTCTTCTATGTGCTGACAATGTGCCTGCTTAAAAAATTGTGTTTAGTGGTAGGACCTCCATTAAAATTTAAAAGTAAAAAAAAATGGGAGCTAAAAATCATATATTATTTTGCCCGTTGACGCTAAGTTCGAATATATATATATATATATATATATATATATATATATATATATATAGAGAGAGAGAGAGAGAGAGAGAGAGAGAGAGAGCGCGAGGGGGGGGGTTGGTGAACTTGTAGAGAGCTTCATGATTATTTATACGGGTCAAGGATATATATATTTTTTAATCTATTTTTTTTTAAGAAATAAGCAGGATGTACTGCAAAAAAAACCGATTTATTCTTAACATGTTTCTCTAAAAAATAATTGCAATTTCTTTTAAATAAACTAAATATATAAAAGATCTTTAATGAATATCAACCATTATCTATATCGGTCACACTAATAAAAAATATGATCTAGATAATCAGAGCCAATAAATTACCATATTATCTAATATACAAACTTGTCTATAAATTTATTGGTTGCTTTTTAAATAATATTTTATACTAAAATATATATAAATGATATTTTTTAATTTTTTAATGATATTTTTAATATCAGCACATCAAAATAATTTGAAAACACTAAAAAGATATTAATTTAAAATAAATAAAATAAATTTAATTTTTTAAAAAAATACTTTTAAAACATACAAATAAATATACTATTTTTTGAAATTAAATACTAGCATCCCACATTACTGTCGTTATTGAGGAGCCGAAAAACCAAGTGCTTTCGATGAAGTGAATTCTCGGTCAAATTCAGGACAATTTGGAAGAGTTGTGGAGCTAGATAAAACCTTGCCCGGGATATATTCAATGGCTTTCGGGCGGGAGTCACTGGTTTTACCGGGTCACGGGAAAGAAGCTGCGGATAGCCAATTTCCTGGCAACTACGATTCAAATTCTGGGTATGGTACAGCAGCAAGTGGAGATCACCTTACCTGCTCCATGGGCCCCCATGTGATCTCCATCATGTCATCCGCTCAATTCTGACAAGGATAATATAAAATTTAAAAAGCTCTGAAACAACTGCTCATGAAAAATAGCAGCGACAAGTGCCAGTCTCATGCGAGCTTTAGGAGCTGGCCAATAGGCAATAGGCAATAGGCAATATCCAAAAAAGACAATCAATTAGGGCGACCGATGGTCAGTTACATTAATAAAACCGACACGCTGTTGAGGACGAAACAACCTAGAAACTACAATGAAAGTACAAAGAGAAGAGACCCACGCATCCTTCCAGGCACCGGACTTGGACTTGGATGGAAATTCAGCATAAGAAAACTGCCTGAAAAGCCATCTGAAATTCCCGCCTGGGAAAGTTGTTACGCGACGACTGGTCGTCAAACCCCGTCCGAGAAAAGATTTGGAAAAAGAAATGTATTTATAAAATTATTTTTTAAAATATTTTTTATTTAAAAATACATTAAAATAATTTTTTTTTTTAATTTTTAAAAATTATTTTTGATAACAGTATATTGAAATTATTTAAAAATATAAAAAAATTAATTTAAAATAAAAAAATTTTAATTTTTTTAAAAACACTATAAACATAAATTACAGTAACTTGAAAAAAAATCAATAAAGAGAAAATCATTTAATAGAAAGAAAATTGTTTTATTTCAATTTTGAAAAACAATTTTCTCAACTTAAAAAAACAAAATATCATGTTTTTTAATTGATTATTCATTAGTTTTTTTTTATACATTTTATTTTGAATATTTTTATTTTTTTAATTTTATCATTTAAATTTAATTTTTATATTAATATTTTTCTTTGTTATTTTAACTATTATTTATTTTTCTTTCATTATTTTTTCATCATAAATCTTCATTCTTTTAATTGATATCTATTTAATTTAAAATAATTTATACAATTGATTTTTTCTCAATATCATTATCCTTCAATTTTTTCATCTATAGATTTAGTTATCATTTTTTTCATTAAAAAAATTAAAAAGTTATTTTATAATTTATTTTTCATGATATAATTAAAAAACTATAAATTGTTTTCCAATTCTTTTCCCAAGACATTGATAAACATTGATTCGTTTTTTAAGAATTTATCTTCTAAAAAAAATATTTTTCAACAAATAAAAAAGTGGTGTTGATTCAATCACGTTTGGACTGAATTTGACAAAAAAAATTAAATTATTAAAAAAATCTATGTAGATTAAGAATTTATTTGAGAATGTAGTAAATATTACTTTTCAAAATATTTTTAACTTGAAAATACATTAAAATAAAGTTATTTTAATAAAAAAATTATTTTGAACATTTAAATATCAAAATAATATAAAAAAATAAAAATTATTGATTTAAAATAATTTTTTTTAAAAATATAATTGGAATATAATTTCAAACAACCTAAATAAATTTATAAAATAAATATTTATTTTAATTTAATTTAATACTAGATTTGAATAGGGCTTAGAATTGTTGATTTTTTTAGCCAATCGGGTCTAACAAACAAGTTTCGAAACCAAGAAAAGCAAAGGAAAATATCTCGGTGGCATTCACGTCAACGTCACACTGTCAATATTCTTATGGCGACTACCAACCCCACATGAACAGTAACGCGGTGTCCCCAACAACGACGAATCAGATCGCCAAAAATAAAATAAATAGACGAGGAAAAATTACCATCTACTCTGCGAGTTCTTCCACTCAACAAGCCTGCTTGCATCAAATACTTAGACCTTCCTCCTTGGACAACAAGACTTTCACCTGCGAAGCCCGTCCCGTCCCGTCCCGTCGATTCCTTACAGAAGAGGCAGCTCGGTAGAACTAGAGGAATAGTCTAGATTTTAAACACTGTTAGTGTTGGTTTGCTGCTTTGAAGAAACTTAAACAAGGAGGAACCATCATCTGATGGAGAGCTACTTGAATGAGAACTTCGGTGACGTGAAGGCTAAGAACTCATCGGATGAAGCGTTGCAGAGATGGAGGAAACTTTGTTGGTTAGTTAAGAATCGCAAAAGGAGGTTTCGTTTCACTGCTAATCTCTCTAAACGAGTTGAAGCCGAGGCTATTCGTCGATCCAATCAGGTCTTCTCATTTTCTTTTCAATCTGATTTTTTCCAATCTCATTTTTGTATTTAGGATTCGTGTTTGACGAAAGTTGAGTTGGTGACCAACTCAGATTTCTGTGGATTTTGATTTTGATTTTTTCTGTTAATATATTTTTTTCTAAATTATTGGATTTTTTGGGTTAATTTATCGCTTAAAGATCATGGCAGATTGATTTTTGATCAGTTGCTGTTTATTTGAAGGTTTTTGCTATAGAACCAAAGTAAAAATTATGTGATCCTTCTTACACATTTTCATGATTGCAGGAGAAGCTTAGAGTTGCTGTCTTGGTTTCAAAAGCTGCTCTTCAGTTTATACATTGTGAGAATCCCTTACGCTACTAAAATAGAGGGGGGGGGGGTGTTCTAGGGTTTAGATCTAGAGCTGACTCTTGTTCTTGTTTTGGACAGGTTTAAATTTGTCTAGTGATTACGTTGTACCTAAGGAGGTCGAGGAAGCTGGTTTTCAAATTTGTGCGGATGAGCTGGGTTCCATTGTTGAAGGTCATGATGTTAAGAAACTGAAAATTCACGGTGAGGTGGAGGGTATTGCCGAGAAGCTCTCCACATCAATCAACGATGGGATTTCTACTTCTGAGGATTTAGTAAATGGAAGGAAGGAAATTTATGGGATTAATAAGTTTACTGAAAGCCCGCCTCGAGGTTTCTTGGTTTTTGTGTGGGAAGCCCTTCAAGATATGACCCTTATGATCCTTGGTGTTTGTGCTCTTGTCTCTCTTATTGTTGGCATAGCTATGGAAGGATGGCCAAAAGGTTCCCACGATGGACTTGGAATTGTTGCGAGCATTCTGCTTGTTGTGTTTGTCACTGCCACAAGTGATTATAAGCAATCTCTGCAGTTCAAAGATTTGGACAGGGAGAAAAAGAAGATTACAGTTCAGGTTACCAGAAATGCTGTGAGGCAGAAGATCTCAATATACGATCTACTTCCTGGTGATATTGTTCATCTTTTTATTGGAGATCAGGTTCCAGCTGATGGACTTTTTGTTTCGGGGTTTTCTGTGTTAATAAATGAATCAAGTTTAACAGGAGAGAGTGAACCAGTTAATGTGAATGCTGCGAATCCTTTTCTCCTTTCTGGAACCAAAGTTCAGGATGGGTCGTGTAAAATGCTTGTGACCACTGTTGGAATGAGAACACAATGGGGTAAGCTGATGGCTACTCTTAGTGAAGGAGGAGATGACGAGACTCCATTGCAGGTAAAACTGAATGGAGTAGCGACTATCATAGGAAAAATAGGCCTGTTTTTTGCTGTTGTAACATTTGCTGTCCTGGTACAAGGATTATGTAACCGTAAGCTTCGAGAAGGAACCCACTGGATCTGGTCTGGAGATGATGCCAGGGAAATGTTGGAGTTTTTTGCTGTTGCTGTTACAATTGTTGTAGTTGCAGTTCCTGAGGGGCTGCCATTGGCTGTGACTCTGAGTCTTGCTTTTGCCATGAAGAAAATGATGAATGATAAGGCACTTGTCCGCAATCTGGCTGCTTGTGAGACAATGGGATCTAGCACAACTATCTGTAGTGACAAAACTGGGACTCTAACAACTAACCACATGACTGTTGTAAAAGCATGCGTTTCTGGTGAAACTAGGGAAGTGGGCAGCTCTGAGAGCACTACTTCTTTTGGATCAGCAATTCCTGATTTAGCGAAGAGTGTTTTGCTTGAATCAATATTTAACAACACTGGGGGAGAAGTTGTTTTCAATGAGGAAAAGAAAGTTCAGATACTGGGAACTCCCACTGAAACTGCTCTTTTAGAGTTTGGACTGTTACTTGGTGGAGATTCCCGACAAAAACAAGAGAAATCAAAAATTGTGAAGGTTGAACCATTCAACTCTACAAAGAAGCGAATGGGGGTGGTTATAGAGCTACCTAATGGAGGTTTCAGGGCACACTGCAAGGGTGCTTCTGAAATAGTTTTAGCTGCATGTGATAAAGTTATTGACTCAAATGGTGTGGTTGTTCCCCTTGATAAAGCATCCATCAATCATTTAAACGATATAATTGAAAGGTTTGCTGGTGAATCCCTTCGAACTCTTTGCCTTGCGTACCTGGAAATAGGAAATGAATACTCTGATGAAAGCCCTATTCCTTCCGAGGGTTACACTTGCATAGGTATTGTGGGTATCAAAGACCCAGTACGCCCTGGTGTCAAGGAGTCTGTTGCTATCTGTAGGTCAGCTGGAATTGTTGTTCGGATGGTAACTGGAGACAACTTAACCACTGCAAAGGCTATTGCTAGAGAATGTGGGATTTTGACTGATGATGGCATAGCAATTGAAGGACCAGCATTTCGGGAAAAGAGTGAAGAGGAATTGCAAGAACTTATTCCAAAAATTCAGGTACATCTAATTTTTTCTCTTTCCATTAATTTAGGGAGGGTGTATTTAGTGGATGAAGTGTTTTTCAATTCTATGAGAGTTTAAGATGCAACCTCTTTTTCATGACATTATTTGTTGTCTCGGATGATTTTGTCTATGGCTTTATCCACGAAGTGATTTATGTTAAAGTGTGTCTCCTGCTCAATGTTTTATTCTTGATATTGTCTCTGATATGGTTTGCACTAGACAATTAGGCGCTTTGCTTCTGTTGCTTTTTTTTTTGAAGAATGATAAAATTTCTTCTGCTATTTAGTTGTGTTTTTACAGCGTGAAACATTTATCCTAGTACTGTCACTTGCATTATATCATTATATATTTTTGCTAAGTAATTATGATGGGAGTAATTGCAAGAATTGAAATCCAAGAATCATGCATAAACATTAATGATCGGGATACTAATTTATTTTTCTCATGGGGTAGTAGGAGTCTTTGATCAGTAACCGAAGTTTGTTTTCCATATGAATTTTTCTTCACATTTTTCTCATCACCTAATAGTTGTCAGAAACTTGCATGCTCAACAATTCATTACAATTTGTAGGTAATGGCTCGATCATCTCCATTGGATAAGCACGCCCTTGTGAAGCACCTACGGACAACTTTTCAGGAAGTGGTTGCAGTGACTGGTGACGGTACAAATGATGCTCCAGCACTTCATGAAGCAGACATTGGACTTGCAATGGGCATTGCGGGGACTGAGGTTTGTTTTGCTAAATCTGTCAGCCATATAGGCTTCTGCAGGACACCCTCCCTTTTTATTTCTTTATAAAAGCTTTATTTATGCATAGAATCATTAAAGAAATTGCATGCAAAATAATATATTAGCCGTCTTCACTTCAATTTTTAGTTGAATGACAAGTTTCTGCTAAAGCACAAAAGTTCAGTATGAAAAGAGTACATGTCACCTATTTTTTATGAATACATAGAATTTTGTATACCAAGCATAGGCGCTCTTTGATTGTGTCCGCAAATTTTTTTACCACTTGAATGAACATAAACATTTTTAGCAGTTTCTGCTATCTTACCTTAAATTCTCGTAGTTATTTGCTTTCTTTGAACTAAGCCAGAATGGGATATTGAGATCTTTGACTGACTTGCCTTTGATGGTTGAGACAAAAAAATAATGGTAGTAATTTTGTAATTGGAAATGCAATCTTCCCCTTAAAGATGAACATTTATGTAGATGGTAATCTTTGTCTTGAGGAGGAACAATTGATTTCTTATTTGACTGTATGTCATAACATGCTCAATCTTAATTTGAACTAAATTTTGTTCTCTGAAACATTTGATAAAGACAGAATGAGAGGTTCCCTAAATTAGCAGTACTTGATTCGTTATTATACTCACCTCTTAGTTGTCAAGTGCAGCAGTTATGATGCACACTGTTTTCAGGTATTTTGAACTGTTTGCATTCTTGTTGATCCTTGATGAGAAACTCTAATTCCTTGCCGTCAACTCTACCTTGTCATTTAAATCGTGAACCTCTTCCTGTGTTTCCTGTGTTTCCAAAATTTTCCCAAACCTATTAAATATATTGAAAGGCATCCTCCTGTTCTGAAGGTGGCCAAAGAGAGTGCTGATGTCATAATTCTGGATGATAACTTCTCCACAATTGTGACGGTGGCAAAATGGGGACGTTCTGTTTATATAAACATTCAAAAATTTGTTCAGTTTCAACTGACAGTCAACGTGGTTGCCTTGATTGTCAACTTCTCCTCAGCCTGTTTGACAGGTATTTGGAGTATGATCAAATCATTTTCCCTTCAAATTCATCTCCCCGGAAAACTGCAGAGAGATGAACTAACTATTTATTTTTCCACTTATGCTTTGGGGTTTGGTGTTCTCTCAGGAAATGCTCCCCTAACAGCCGTTCAGCTTCTCTGGGTCAACATGATCATGGATACTTTGGGAGCACTTGCATTAGCCACAGAACCTCCAAATGATGACTTGATGAAGAGATCACCCGTTGGAAGGAAAGGAAACTTTATCAGTAATGTAATGTGGAGGAATATTTTGGGGCAGTCCTTGTACCAATTTGTTGTTATATGGTACCTTCAGACGAGAGGAAAAGCAGTTTTTCGACTTGATGGGCCAGATTCTGATTTGATACTGAACACACTCATTTTTAACTCATTTGTCTTTTGTCAGGTAATGTTGACACATTTGAAACTAAATGAACATGCTTTAATTTTGTATCCAGAGAAAAAGGGCCATGTTTGTTAAAATTTTCAGAGATGCTGCATGCATGTATTTGTTTAATGCAGGCAATTATTTCTGATATGTTAGGGCTGTCAATCAGACTTTCGCTCAATGTTATGCATTAATTGCATGTTTTCTAGATTCTCTCCTTAAAGTGATATCGAAACATATTTCTTTTTTAGTAATGCTTCTTACGGAAAGTTTTTAATGATATTATGTCAAGCATTACACTTTCTTTTTCTAATTACTGCCTTCTCTCTTCCTTTAAAATCAACCGCAATGTGATAATGATAACGCTTTTGCTGGCTGATGGAGAAAAATGAGTTGCGTTACCTTTTTATTAGTTATCTAATTGTTGGCTTGTGCAGATTTTACTTTGTGTTGCTGACAATGAACCTCTATTGTTCCTCCAGGTTTTCAACGAGATCAGCTCCAGAGAAATGGAAAAGATAAACGTGTTCAAAGGCATACTGAAAAACTATGTGTTTGTGTGTGTGCTCGCCTGCACTGCCCTTTTCCAAATTATAATTGTTGAATTCCTGGGTACATTCGCGAACACAACTCCTCTCAGCTTGCAGCAGTGGTTTGTCAGCGTCTTCTTTGGATTCCTTGGCATGCCAATCGCAGCTGCTTTGAAGATGATTCCTGTGGTTTCAAACTGAAATCTAAGCTAGTAGACAAGGTACTTCATTGGTCATCAAATTTTCTTTCATGATATTTCCCCCCTTTTCGTTCCTTGTTTTTTTCTGTTACCTCATCGTACAGCAGCAGAATTTTTTTAATTTTTTTTTTGCACAGTAATAGATTGAAAGGCTACTGGGGCCATAGATGCCTTGCAATGGTCGTAGATGATTTGATTGGAAGCCTGAAATCATTACTACTTGACTAAAAACTTGTTCTGAAACTCACCACTGACTAGTAAGCTTTGGTAGGAGAAGTATTGTACTGTGGATTTATAAATAAAACCTTAAGTTTGACCATTAGGGTTCTTTTAGTGCATGCTCTTCCAGATCAACATGGGAACTTGATGTTATAAATCGTCATCATCTAATGCCCTCTACCTCAAAATCCTGCTTCAATCTGCCCAAAATACGATAATTGTTATTAAACTCTGCCTCTAATGGGCCGTCCTGATAATCTGATGATTCTGAGTCTGATCAGATCGGGTTTTATATCGAACTAGTTTCTGTGTAGAAGGCAGAGGCCATCTATGAATCTCTATACATGCAAGTATTAGAGCATTTTCAATGGCATTTGAAATGATCATTATAGGATTTTGAGTAGTGTCATTTCGCATTTTATCTCATGTTATCCTTCAATGGAAAAAGCTATTTTAACTAGCTATTTTTTAATTTACATAGATGAACGAGAGGGGAAGTTTAAAAGGAAAAAAATAGTTAAAATGTTCCCTCCATTTTATGGTTTTCCTCAAAAAAAAATATAGGAATGACTTTTTATTTTCATAGAAAGGATTTTAGCATCCTACATAGCTATCTCCGTGGACATTTAAAATAAATTATTTATTCCGGCTCTTCACATAGCTCTCCCATTAAAGCATCTTCAATGTTGATGATAAACGAGAAGCCAAATTAAAAATATGCTATTTTTGGCTCATCATACCACATCAGGATAGCCATATAAAATGTTAAAATCTGATTTCTCCAGAAAAAAGCCATTCCTACAACGTTTGTTTTTTCATTTTCTGGTACAATAAATATATTAAAATACAACTAGTGTTTTTAAATAGTTATTTTATCATTAAAGTGTGTATTAACAAAAAAAAAATCATATCTATACTAGTCAAAAAATCATGTTATGACTTTAGTCTTTTAAATAGCTCTCCTCTACCTCTTAGAGATGCCGTTACGAGTAAGATGCCAAAAAGTTTGACGATGGATAATATTGTTCCATGGACACCTTCAACGTATCTTAAAAGAATTATCTTATGGTCTATGCGAGCATACTCTAAGCATCCAATAATAATAAAGGGCTCATTTTGCCTAATTTGGGGCTCTTTGCAACGCATCAAGTGGTCAAAATGGGTTGACCGGGCCTGGTTAGAGTATGCTCGCATAATAATAAAGTAGCTCTTTGCAACGCATCAAGAATTATCTTACTGCCTTGATTTTTAAGCTTTCACTCCTAGCTGATGTAAATAGATAGAAAGCACGCTTTCAAATCATGGAGATGAACATTGAAATGAAAATTTTTGGTTATTTTTAAAAGTATTTTTTATTTAAAAATATATTAAAATAATATTTTTTTATTTTATAAAATTATTTTTTATTTCAACACATTAAAATAATATGAAAATAAAAATAAAATTTAAAACGAAAAAATAATTAAAAAAAAACTTTTGAAAAACAAAATCAAACGATACTTTTTAAAGAAAAAAGAAGTCGTTTTTTACTCTAAAGGTGGAAACTTTCCTTCCGTCAACAAAATGGTGTCTTGCATGTGTAAATATGCCTAAACAAATACATGCTTGATGCATTAAATATTAATGGTGAAACTGTACTCTAATTTCGACTATTGAGGATAAAGGTATGTTTTAGCAATGTGCTGCGGAGTGGTTGAAATTTTAACTTTTTACAACTATTAATCAATATACGAGTTTTATTAAAATCTCTCTATTTAAATCTTATTTATAAAAAAATCTATAATATATAAATTTTTTAAAATTTATTTTTTAAAATCATAACTACAGTAAAAATTATCACAAATCTTCTTTACATGTACATATAGGAGAAGAAAGTAAGATTTGATGATAGTTCACACCTAGATACAATGAACCAGCAAAAATGGCAGCTGGTGCTAATGCCAGATAGAGTACCGAGTTGCTTATTTGCCAGTATTGACCGCAGAGTTGTGTCTCTTGGACTTCTGAGATAAGAAAACTCTTCACAATAAATGGTATCTCCGGAGACGTCAACCAAACCTGCACTTATCTCTGGTTTCAGTCAAGACCACACAAGAAAAACAATAAATGGCCTTTTCTTCTACATTTTTTTTTTTTGAGAAAAATCGACGAATGATTAGTTGGTTTCTCGGTAGCTCTATTCTCTTCATATTTCAAAGCCAAGCAAGACTATCACAGATCACGACGGCTGCTCGTGCTTATCATACATTACACCACCCTCGCTTTTTGCCATGAAAGGAAGAGAGGCTACCCGTTTAGGCTTTGCTGGTCTAAGCGGCAATGACACGGTTGAAACTGTAATTGAAATAAATAAGAACTACTTTTTTTATGTTCTTTAAATCCATGGTGAATGCAGTTTCAGATTCGGGGAAGCATCAGAAGAACCGAAAGAGCATAAAAGAACCTTTTCCTTGCTGAGACGAGTATGTTTGGTTACAGAACCAGAGGAGCATCAAGTACCATCACTAGAAAAGCCATAACAATCACAGCAATAATATCAGTATGGGAACTTAAAATGACTCGGGAAAATGTAGTTTACAAGCGCGAAAACCTGTTCCTTCAATGTATAATCACAAACATGGAAATTCCTTTAGGGTCTGATGACCCCTCTCAAACTTCAATAAAGCCAACGGGGCTTCAGAGAGAAATAAAGCAGGCCCCGCCATGAAAGGCAACCCCCAAACATTCAAGCAAATCCAATCACATCCACCTTTACACTGCTTTTCTGATGGCTAGCATGCGGCACTGTTTCATCAAACCACACAAACAAAACTACCTCCCCCCCCAGCTCATATCGCAAGCCCTCAATCTGCTATCAGCCTTTTCAAAGACACAAGAAAGCATCCCATCAAAAGGTAGGGTTGCAAGAGACATTAGAAACCCAAACCCAGATAGAAAGTTAAAATGACTCGAAAATTATGCAAAAAAGAATAGAACATGTGAGTAAGCATATGAAGCAACTTTTTAACAAGCAGTCTTCTAGACCTTTCTCCTGCCCTCTAATCTTCTTTCCACCTTATGGCATTGGTCTACTAACAACACTATCAGCTTTTACTATATGCAACCCAGAGTGTTGCCTTTTTCTCCTTTTCCTTTCCCTGTGTCTCCTTTCTTTGGCTGCTCCTTGAGGAGACAGTTTCAATCAACTCCGAATTATATCCATAGGCAAAGAACAAAATCATTAAGAAAAATCATATCACAAACAATATTTTCCTCTATCTAAGTATCACAAACAATCTTTTCCTCTATCTAAGTGTTTCATGCAGTTACCCTTGATTTTTATGCAGGGCCATCATTATCAAATTGAAGTCTTCTTCTCTTGATGTCATTACTCCTAATAGCCGAATTTACATTTCTTGGTGTGTGAAGGTTTTCCACATCTAATTGCTGCAGCAGATTGTAACATCGAAACACCTCTTCCTGTGACACAAAAAGGCCAAGAAGAAGTCCAGGGTCAACAGATTCGTCTAATTATAGGAAGAAAGGATATTTCTAAAGAAAGCCAACAAATTAATCACTCACAATATTAAGAAATCCTGGATAAGCAATTGAATTCATCTGGGTCTCCAATGTGGTTCTTGTTAAGCTGTTATTTAATGCCACTAATGTGGCAGCCGCTGCTATAACCGAAGGTCGGTGGCTCATCAAATGTCTCTCTGCATATAACATACTTTACATCAATGTATACCATAATCAATGCAAAGAAATAAGTAATTAAAGGTTGAATCTAGAGGCACATTACCTCTCATTAAAGCCAAAATGGATTGCACGGTTCTAGATACTGTTTCCCTTGGTGGAGAATCCTGCCTGGAGAATTTTATTATGAAATAGCGAAGAAAAGCGAAGGGAGTTGCATAGTTCATTCTCCATTGTAATGTACTCAGTATTCCAAGTTCTACTCTTTCAACATTTGTGCTTTCGAATGTAACTCCTTCTGTTTGAAGCTGTGGTAAAGAGGGTACTCGTACCTCCTCCATCTTTGCGGCCAGAGAAATACAGCCTACAGATATCAAGCTAACTACCCTACTAAAATTTCTCTGCGATACCAAGAAACAAGAAACAATAAACCACGAGTAGAAGAATGGATATTCAATTGAAACTTTCCAATTCAGAAGACTTACATCAATGGAACGACTTGAAAGGAACCGATCAAAATATATCATTGACAAGTATGCGGTATGAAAATGAAAACCAAAGTTTTTTCTTGTCTGCATTAAAATTCAACAAAAGAAAACAGAAATGTCTTAATCTTCACAAAACTTAAAGATCAAGCATGAATAACAATTTGAAAGAAAAGAAATCAAGAGACACTAACTCTGAGAATCCATGTAATAGCTTCCAAGCGGGCAGTTCTAAACGAGGCATCAAGAACCAAGGTTTCATTAGCATTAAAACCTTGATGAGGCTCTCGATTAGCCAACAACGTCAAATACTCATCTTCCGTATCTGGGTCACCAACATAAGTCCTTGTAATATCAATGTATGTATCATCTTCATCTGCTACTGCCAATTCACCAAGAAAATCTTCATAACAAAAAAGATCACCGGGAGATAAAGATCCGTCTGCCATTTTCTTTATTTCATTGCATGCTGAGAGCATGCGTAAAATTAACTCCCAAACGCATGACTTGTGAAGTGAAGAAAATGAAGTTTGACCAAGGTTCTTGATAAAAGGAGATGGAGATGAGGTGCGGAAGTGTTGGCTACTGTTTTAACGGTTGTCTGTTGAAAGAGAGAAAATGTGGGTGTTTGTGTTTGTTTTGTGACATTGTATATATCTTCTAGATTTTATCCCATTAACGGATTGTGTTAATATTAATTATTGAGAGAATTTATTTTTTAAAAAATATTAAATTATGTTTTTATGATTATTTTTTTCACATTAAAAATTTATATGTTCTCAAGTTCAAGATTTCTGGTTACAAAAAGTGGTTTGTTTGTTTTTTCATATATTAAATCACTCGAATTTGAATTGAGTTTAATCAAAACAGTTAAGTTAGTAATATTCTAGTTAAATTAATTAAGTTTTATTCGGTTAATATCTTATTTAATTTAATTAAAATTATAACTTGGTGTGTATTTAGTAATGTATTGCATGATGATTTTTAATTAATAATATATTAAAATAATTTTTTAAAAAATATACATAATCATATTAAAAATCAACTAAAAATATTTATAAAAAAAACTGTTGAATCGTTTTGCTAATTTAGGATATCGGGTCGGATTTAATAGCCGGGAAGGATTTAGTTTTACTAAATAGATGAACTAAAAATACCTCTACTCTTGTGGGAAAAGGAGGGAGCAGTTTTTGGACTTTTGGAACAGAAGGGTGGTGGTGGTCTTTGTTGGATGGTACGTGAATGTCGAGAGCGTGGGCTTCACGGCCAGATGGAGAGAAGATGGGGGGGGATTGTCACTTGTCAGGCGGGTACCATACAGCGGGTATTAGTACCTGAAAATTGCACGTTGATCTTTAGTGATTGGTTGGGGTGTTGTTTCTCTTGTGTGATCGAGTTCATCATGGTGTGCTTTACAGAGTGAAAAATATCTACTGATCCTTGCAGAAGGATACAATTAGTCCTCGTGGCTCAGACGACTCGTCAAAAAGGCATTCGGATTGCATTAGTCTAACTAGAGTAGGAATCACATGTGGAAAAAATCACTCCACACACTTCAATGGGCTCGGAGGATTAGAAATTTAGAGTTGAAAAGATAGAAATTTATGTGATGTGGATTTGTATTTTATTCCAATCACATGTTCGAAAGCACTTGGGTCGTCAATACGTCAATACCCACCGTGATTTTATATCAATCCCACTAAAAACTTTTTCTTTAAATATTGAATAAAAAAAGTTATATTTTGTAGTTTTTTTTCAAATTATATTTGTAAAAATTATTACAATATCAAACATGTATTAAGTTGGACGGTACCATGAAAGGAAATGTTTTCCTTATATTTAATAGGATTTTAAAAAAAATAAATTGTGTTTGATTAGTATTTTAAGATAAAAATATAAAAATATAACAAAAATACATCTTGGTTAAATGGAGGAATACAAAATAAAAGGATAAATTTATATCTTGAGACAATTTAAAGTTATTTTTTATATTTTAAAAACAAAAATGATAAAGAATATATATCTACTCTCTCCTAATTGTCAACAATAGTTAAACGACTCCTTAAATATTAATTTATTTTTTAATGTTAATTTAATTCTTTTAACTTGAATGTGAAATTTTTTTATGCTGATAATTATTAAATTGTTCAGCATAATTTTACCATTAAATTAAAAGATATATATAATCGACTTTATGTGGGCTAATGATTCTGAGACATCAAATCTGTCAAGGTAATTTTGGAAAAAGATGTTGATGGTGTTTTTACATGAGTTTTAATTATAAAAACCATAGACAAAATAATAATTTAATATTCTTGAGTTCGGTTAACCTTTGAGTCTGAATATATATGAATATAATAAAACTACTAGATTTAGTATTTTTAAGTTTAATCAAGCTAGGAGCAAAACACATGTAATTATAAAAATCTTATTAGATTTTATGTTGGATCATAAAATTCTCATAAGTCACAAATATTTTTTTTTCTTACAAGTTATAAATATATATATTTTAATTATTTTGACTTAATCCAACACCACCCACCACTCATTTCTTATTTAGAGAGAATAAATTAAATTATTAAAATAAAAAAAAAATTAATTAGATATCTAATATATAAGTCTTGTCTCTAATTATTTGAATTTTTTGAGACATGTAGTTAGAAGTCATGGGAAGTCAAGTGTTAATGATTGGTTGGGAAGGTGATGATAATATTGCTTAATCCACTTTGATTTTTTAGAATCAATTTTCACACACTCAAAAATAATTTTCCATATTACTTCAAGTTGTTAAAGCTTCGTCGAACTAATGGGAAAGAGATTTGAAATTCTTTTCTCTCTCATTTTTTTTAAGAAAGGAAAAAGAATTATAGCCTAGAATCAGCGGAGTGGATGCACATAATTTGTATTTGTATTTTAAAAATATTTTTTTAAAAATTAAAATTTTTTATTTTTTTTTTAAATTAATAATATTTTAGTATTTTTAGATTATTTTGATTTGTTGATGGTAAAAAATAATTTTAAAAAATATATATTATTTTGATATATTTTTAAATAAAAAAAATTATAATTATATTTTCAAACAGGTATCAAAAACATTGACTCAACCTTGGAATAAAAAAAAGAAAATGTAACGAGAAAAGATTTCAACTTCCTTTGTTTGTGTTAACCAATAACTTTCAAGACTATGATTAAAATAAAACACAGTTTCAATTACTCCTCACCAAATTATTAGACAATCTCTAAATTGTTAGAAATAATTATTCTATGTTAGAAGCCATGGAATCATGTGGAGTCTAGGGCAACATATATAGGCAAAATTGCCCTTCTTGACGGTGTAGTAAAATCAAAAGATGACACGGGATTCAAAGTCTAATTAGCCTTAAAAAATCTACTAGAACCTCACTTTATGACTTCATTATAATATATCATATGTTGCCTCTTACAATTTACTTTAATTGCTCCAACAAATTCTAATCTATTTCTTTGACTGTGCCCACATACCTCTTTTATTCTTCAGCTTCGATAATCGAGTAAAAAATATTAATCACTGTAAACCACAAGTGTTTAGTGTGATTTAAAAAATGTCTCTGGGCTGGAATCGTATTGTATGCCTCTGTTCGTGTCTTGCCTTATGCATCCCCATGAAAGTCTCCATGGAATCTTGTTTTGTCTTTCTGGCCAGTTGTTTAGAGTTTAAACAGCACTGTGAAGATGGCTCCATGGGTTCATTTTTTAATACGTTGTCACTGGTTTTGCTTTGACTAGGAAGCTATCGGGTCGCAACCACACCTAATTATAGACCCAACTTGCCCTTTCCTTTCTTGATTTGTTCCTATTTGTGATTAATTGGTTAATAAAAATATAACATTATATTAATTACCCATCTTAATCCAAATATTTTGATTAAATTTCAAAAAATAATTTATATTATTATTAAATCTTGAAAAGAATAGCTGAAAAAACTAGTGGGGTCGAATCGAGAATCACTTTCTTTTCCAGCTGCACTGCCTATCCACAACATTGAATGACAATACAAAGCTTGGTTTTTCGTCTCTAGGGTCCATGGCTTTTACATAGAACCCAGAGGGACATCGTTGCTCGTTCTATTTGCCGGATCTCTACTCGGAAAGAAAAGGCTCAAAATCAGTCCCCAGTAGTTGGATCATGAGGCTTCTTCTCGAAACAAAAAAAGAAATCGAGTTTGAGTAAACAACAGCCTAGAAAATTCCACAAATTGCAAATTGCCAACTAAATTTGGTGTTAATTGTTCGTTTCACCATATTTTACTTTCTTCAACGACGAAAAAATAACAATGTGTGTGTGTGTGTGTGTTTGTGAGAGAGAGGGAGAGGGAATTGAATCTTGATTAAATTTTACCATAATATTTTACAAATTTAATTCCATAATAAACTATCTTGCTTTAACTAGTTAAGATTGCAAAAAGGTTCTCTAATTAGGTTTAGAAGGCTATGCTTTCAGTTTTTCTTTATTTTCTAGTTATTTTCTTCTTTTTTTTTTTGTTAATTAGACTTACAATCTTATTTCGTTTAAGTTTATTTAAGAAAGTCAGCTCTAGCTACAATTTGTAACTACTTTTTCATGGGAAGTTATTATTTTTGAATTTATAAATTATCAAAACAAGATTTATCCATGATTTAAGATCATAATCTAAGATCATATCTAAGATTTTATCCATTGTTGAGAATTAGGAGTGGACTCCACTCCTAATTATCGTCAAGGTTCAGAGATAGAAAATTAAACCATCTCCGATCTTAGATTACTATTCTAAATCATAGAGAAAAATCTATGCATGTGTGTATTTATATTCTATGTAAAGCTAAAATTATTTTATCCTAATTAACCACTTATTCCTTTTTCATATTTAATTAAGATTATTCATATTCTCCACTCAATTATTATTAAAATTACGAGTTAACTTATAAAATCACATGATATTTTATAAGTTAATAAACATATAACATACAAAATTATATTAAAAATTCAAAAATCAAAAAAATTAAACTTGACTCGTGTCAGCATAATCAAACCAAGTTTACAAATTTATAGAAAGTATAAATACTTTCAAAAAAACCTAGCCTACCAGCCGATTGTCTAAAATCCTCCCCCTTCCTTGGCTTTGTGTGAATAACCAGCAGAGCAGTTTTGGTTTCTCAAAAACTATTTGACTAATTACACTGGTATTTTTAACTTTTTATTTTTTTACCCCTGTATTATAAAGTTTTGTTTTAAAACATTTTATTTCTCTATGTTATTAACTTTTTGATCCATACTATATATCTCTCTTATTTTATTTAAAAAAATTTATTATTTATTTCGCTTTGATTTTAATTATATTATATTGTTATTTATTATTTGGTTAAAATTATCAATACATAATTAATTTTAAAAAAATTACTCATGATTTTATGGTTCTGTTTTACAATATGATTTCACGATCTAATTTTAAATGTCCTGTCAAAAAAATGTTTTTGAGAATCTTGCTCCACTCCTAATTCAAAATGGAAGACAATTCTTAATTTTGAATAGGCAACACATTTTCAAAGGAGAGGAGAGAAAAAAACAAGGGGTCAAAAACTCATCCACCATCTAATTATTAGTCCTATGCCTTACACACACCACCCCCTTGAATGCACCTCTATGTACATTGTTGACTGAGACGGTGGTTGGCCATGAGAAGTGTTGTGCATGTCAACAATTTTTATCTTTTTTTATTTAATTTATAAAAAGACTTAAATGCTCCTTACCTAAGTGATATTAATGAAAAAATCATAACAAAAAAAATAAAAAAACCTTTTAATCTAAGTTATAGATTTTTTTGTTTTTAAGAATATCTTAGTAATTACAATATGCTAAGAAATATAAAAATAAAAATAAAAATAAAAATAAAAAATATTTTTAGCCAAATAATTAAGAAAATTCAACTTTTAAAAGTATTTTAGATGTTATATTATGCAAAGAAAATGTTAAAAGATTGATTTATTGTAATGAAAAATAAATCTTATAAAGAAATATGAATTTAATATAAATAAATTATGAATGTACGTATAATGGATGTGTTTATGCTTTGTATTTCATTATTACTTCTTTTATTATTTTTTTCACCTTTTCATTAATGAGATCTTCATATCGCTGAGTACTTGGCTGTCACTCTAGCTAGCAATAGATTGAAAAATTAAATCAATGGACTCCCCTATGTCACTCCCAACCATTCCTTTCCTACCATTTCATCATCACTGTCATGGCACTAATTCCATAGCCGCGCCTCTTAATTTATTATTATTTTTTATTATAAATATATTTTACAAGGGCATTCTGTGACTGTAATTATTGTGTGTATCTAGTGGTGTTATGTTGATTTTGGTTACAATTATAATATTGCTTATCACATTAGATATTAAAAAAAAGTAATTAGCAATAAAATTGATATAATTATTTTTATAATCAATTTTCTTTATAATATTACTGATTCATGTGAGATGGATTAGACATGAAAGTCCTCATAATTATAAGGAGGACTTTATTATATTTATTTGATAAACATGGAAAGCAAGGAAGGCCTCTTTTATCTGCTGTCTCCTCCACTTTGAGGTTGCATTGGGACTGGGACCCAGTGAAGCCGGAAAGCGTAGGCATGTCCCCGTCCCGCACCTTTAGCAGCATCGCTCTTCAAAGAGGCAACAATTTCCCCTCCAAAGCGAGCCCTGCTGCATGTATTGCCACGGTACCTAACAAGACCTTTTAAGGGGCGTTTTATGCGGCTATGCACTTGAAAATTGGACCAAACAGAGAGGCTTTTCCCTTGATATTGCGAGCTCTCAATCCATATCACTATTTATTATGATGACAATAATCGACCCAGAAGAAATTAAAATGTATAATCCATTTATATGATGTCAAAGGGATCGAGGGATTCAACACCAGTCCGAAAGTCAATTTTTTGGACTGGGTGCGAGGAGACCTGGCATGCATGACTCCCAGCAAAAACATGAATAAAAGATGTTTAATGGCGTACTCAACCTGGCATGAGGTCCATATGTGCCTGCTAATTTAAAGTGAAGGCGAAGGCAAACGCAAAGGCATTAAACTTTATCCATGATTTTTAATTTATAAGTTTTGTTTTTTTATAAAGAGAAGAGATCAGAAGATAAATTCATCTTTATAATATTTTAAATTTTATTATGAACTATATTTTATTCATTTTATAAAGCTAAAAAATAAAGACTTAATAGACTATAATAGATTTTAATTATCTAATGGCATTGATATAGTATAAACTTGTTTAATTAAATCTATTTATTAAAAATTAAATCCTTTAAAATTTTAAATTAAAATAAAATTGATGAGTAAGAGTTTGTGGCTTTTTTAATATTATTGTGGGGCTTAAGAATCCTCCAATAAAAGAACAATTATCATGATTTTTTTTTAGTTGGTATAAAAACCTGACACTAAAAAATAATAATTAAATGATGTTACTATTTATACAAAAAAAGACCAGGTCTATCTATTAAATTTAAATATAATTTTTTATGTAAAAATTAAAAACATCTACCTGGAGAGAGAAGGGGATCGCAAATAAGAAGCTGTGACGCAGAAACAAAGGGTGGTCAACGAATAATAGAATTTGGAGATGGGAAATAACAACCAAGAAATAATGGTGCCCGGAAGAGAACAGAATGGTGATCAGCGTTGTGGCAGTGGTCTTGAAATTTCTGACACACAAGGAAGGGAGCTGTGCCCCACGAACACCTAATCCTTGAGAACTCCCAGAGTCCCAGGCCATCTCTTTCAACAAAAACTTCTGCTGCTAATCCTATACCTAGATAGACGCCACAGGCAGGCAAGGTCAGGGAATAGGAGTTTGATTCCCAATGTTTTGACTGCCTTGACCCGATCCCCTTTGAAACTCACTCCTCTGCTACGCAAAGCCCCCCTGGGGCAGCGTGCTCACATGGTGCTTTTATTTGGGATACATCTGTTTATTACCCACCCAAAATATAATCATAAACTGAAATAACACAATGATAAAAAAAAAAAAAAAAACATGGTAAAATTATACGGTTTGTGGATATCACGGATTATAAATGTGATATTTTAATAATTTTATGGTTTAAAACTATAACATTTGATATATATTGTAGTTTACAGCCGCAACAACTAACGTCGCGTTTATAAAAACAACATTTGATACAATATCTTGTTTTTGAACTATGGTGTTTTCTAAAGGATTATTTTAAAAAATAACTGAATATTTAATAAAGTAATTGGACAATATCTAAAATAGTCATATTGTTTTGACTATTGTTAGGTTCTGGGTCATTTTCATGTTTTAGCCTAAATTTTTTTCGTAAAACTATAGTTTTCGTTAATCTTAAATTTTATTTACTTTATGATTTTAAAGTGTTAAGATACTTTTGATTTTATCAGAATTTGAACAGAATTTTCACCATATAGAAACAGTGTCTGAAATTTTACACCGCTTAAAAAACATGCAAAAAATCATAAGAATTGCAATCAACAAGTTCTAACTAAACTCAACATATTCTTGTATTTCATAATATCAAGTAGCCACGTAAATGTAAAAACAAACAAACAAATATACATGCAAAATGAATATAAAATAATTCAATAATACAATATCAAAGTAATCCCAAAATATACAAACATAACTCAGTTATCTTTTATGCTTGTGTTGTTCGCCAAATGATCTGGTCT
Source organism: Populus tomentosa (assembly GCA_018804465.1). Classification (NCBI taxonomy): domain Eukaryota; kingdom Viridiplantae; phylum Streptophyta; class Magnoliopsida; order Malpighiales; family Salicaceae; genus Populus; species Populus tomentosa. Next base: position 747,138 of record CM031995.1, read on the forward strand.
TATCAGTAGCACGACTGGATCCAACTCCTGGTCCTATCTGAGTGGCTTCGTCCTCAGCCACGACACCATAACGAGTTAGCCTCTCTCCAGATATTTCAAGTCCAGTACGAAAAATATTTAACCAATGGGATGCTATGATGTGAATTTTTTTTTTTCCATTAATGTTATGGAGATAAGATGTGGTCTTTTGACCCTTTTGTAGTAAAAATCCACCATAATATCAATAAACACATTAATTCTAAATTCAAATATAAATACATAAAATTTAATGGTTAGCATATATTAATTATAAAAGACGTTATTACATATGTAATATTGAATCCACTTGATATGTTGATCGTACTACATACATTTAGATATAGAAATATGCTCGAGATTCAGAGTAATGATCCATTATGTTATACTCATGTACCAAATTATATACTCTTCGTTGGTAATTATATGATGCATTCATGTAAAAATCTGATTTCTCCATGCATCTCATTAGGATACATGAGCACTATGCTAACCCAACTAGTTGTAATCAATTATTTTTACTCATGTGAGTAATGGCGTGCAAAACATCATTTGTATTGTTGATATTGACTGGAATGTGTGTGTCTATAGCTGAACTGTCACATTACCTGATCCAAACAATGTAGCTTGACCATCTCAAAACATGTTAGTAAGAGCATTATTGTCCATATATCCATTCTTTTGGTGCAGACAACTGGAGCAATGACTAATCTTTTTTCTAAGTAAGGCATCCAAATGACCTATAGATTATAAGTTAAATAAATATCAAACAACAATAATTCGGTGCAATTAATTATTTTGTTAAACATTTCATCAATGTTGCACATCATAAGCACGATAATGTCAAACTATGTCATTTTACAAAATATTTTTCAAATAATGTCATTCCCCTTAAATTTTAAGTTTACCGTGCTAAATTAACAAAAAAAAAACCCCTTCTATTATATGGCTAGTGATCATGAAATCTAAAAACTTTTAAAAGGCATTTTTGGATCAACAATGGGCTTTCAATATTCAAGTGAAGTTCTTTCAACATATATGCTTTTGAGTCTGATTACGAGTGAGATAAAAATTATATTTTTAAATATTTTTTGTTTAGAAATTTATTAAAATAATATATATATATATATATATATATATATATTTTAAAGCAAAAAAATCAAAGATTTTTAAAAGTATAGTTGGATTGTAATGTTAAATACTATCTAGAATTATGTTTATTTCAACATAGAAATTTGTGTTTTATCCTAACTATAAATTTAAAAATATTTGACTAATCAATACACATTATAATTTTATGTGTCATAAAAATTTTAGTTAAAAAAACTATAATTTATAATTTCTTTTAAACATATATTTTTAAATAGTAACCACACAAAAACTAGCACCCGACAATAACACTCTAAACAAGTCCTGGCATTTTGGCGAGTCCTCGTACTGCAACAAGAAGTGTGTCACAAGAAGATGAATTATAGCCCCTAGCACTTGTTGAGTAGAGATTAAAACATGGCATCATCAATTTCCATGCTTCATATATATAACAATTCAGTTATAATTCTTTTTTGTGAACTGGACATGTGAGTTGTAATGCCACAGGTATCATATATATAAATAAATAAATAAATAAATATCAACTCAATTATAATTCATGGACCCTATCTGACAGGGTCGGCTATCATATATCAAATAATTAACCAAGCTCTTTACTTCAAGGCAAGCGTACTCCCAGCTAGACTCCCTCTACCAAGAACTAAAACAAGCGGCTACCAACATTAACACTAGTTCAATATTTCATTCATTTAGGAAGAGTTTTTATGAATTTGATCATCACATTCTTCTCATAAATTAACATGATTTCGATCCTTCCATCTTGCAGTTCTCTTATTCATAAGATAATAATTCATAAAAAAAATTATTTATTTATTATTTTATCCAGTAGTGGGTCTCCCAGATGCTTTTTAAGTGCTTTATTCAAGCAGCAACTCATCATTGCTTGATTGGGAGCAGCCATTAGGATATCCAGTCAAAGGATCGAAAATCAATAAGGTATAAACATCCATCCAAGACTTCAAAGGATAAAAAAATCACTTCAAAATTATTCTAAAAACAAATTTATTTTTTTATTTTTGTTCTTTATTTATTTAACCAAACACGCTTTATTACTTTTGTATCTGTCTTTTCTGGGAGGAATTCACTGAGAACCATCCCATAGTGTCACGTACGACCTGATGAACTTGACATTAAAAAAATAAAATAAAAATAGTAATTGTAATACTCTCGATAAGAATCACAAAGCACCTTGTTAAGATATGCTCTAATGTCGTCGTCGGGAACAGAAAGGCCCAACTTCCACTCCCATGATGGGCTTAAATTGTACAGACCTCAGTGGCCAGGAGCCAGGAGTAGTTTGAGTGGGCCTATTCCTTGGATATGGGCCTGATACAATCTCTTACCTAAAGCCATAGTTGGTTGACGCGAATGTTTTTCCAGATATGAAATATCAGAAGCTACTGGGTTCATCTAGCGCTTCACAAGTTCTCCACAAATTCACAATAAAAGCTAATAAGGATATTTTTGAATTCTTCTTTCACCCACCCCATGTTCATTCTCTATAGGACACGGCGTTAACAAACAGTCCCTTAAATCCACAATAAAAGTCTATTTTCATTCCCTATTTGTAGTCGTATTTCGTTACCAAATACCTCAATATTAAAAATTAAAAAAAAAAAAATCCATTCTAGGCACTTCAGTCTTAGTTACCAAAAATCACCCAATAGCTTTAAATCATTTCCTATCATAATTATTTTAACGGGTTAGCTTTAAATTTTTTTATTTGTTTTGATATAACAATGTTAAAAATAATTTTTTTTAAAAAATAATAAATATTTTAATATATTTTTAAATAAAAATATATTTAAAAAAACACATGCAAACATTATAACAGTAACTTGTAATTTTTTAATGTCAGACCCGAACGTGAACAGAGAAGAACGGAACCATGCACTCCAGCCCCCACATGTATCTACCTAATCCAATCACGCGGTAGAAATGAAAACACGTAGTAATCCACACAATTCACTGGCTGCACTTCACAACACGCTCCTCGAATATTCTACTCCAGTCGATGCGAATAAAACATTAAAATCCTCCTCGGCTCTTCCTCCTCTACTCGATAAAGAGATCTCTCTATTTTTATTTTCCACCCTAAAAATAATTTTTAGCTCTTTTATATAAATCTACCTCAAGTAAATTAATGGATAAATCCTTAATCAGTTCAAATCCGTCGCCGTCTCGGTTTCTAATCCTGGTTCAATTTATATCTGCCCAGCTTTTATTTTCACAAAGATCTCTTATTATTTTTCAGATTTTTAGTAGATTTTGTTCAATTTATCAACCCTCACTCAATTAGGTTTATTAAATTTCACCGCCGCCGGCGATGGGGAAGCGTATGCTCTTCCTCTCTCTCTCTCTCTCTCTCTCGCGCGCGCTCTTCTATTGTTGAATTCAACTTTTGACTTGTCTAATTAGGGTTTTTCTTGGTCAATTACTGAATTATTATTATTATTACGAGATGGAAAAACTTAGGGTTTGGATTTTGTTAATTTGTGCAGGTAATAATCAGCGGAAAAATAAAGCGATGTTGGATAGTGATGATGAAAATAGTAGCGTGAGTTCATCGTCGACTGCCCGTTCGGATCTTATGTCGGTTTCGGGGACCGACGAGGTTCAAGTTGATAAAGATAGTGTACTAGAACAAGCTCTAGATGCTTTGTATGAGAAGAGGTTTGTGTTGGTGTAGCGCTTCGGTTTTGAAATTTAGGTTTTAGGTGGTTTGTGTTTGTGATTAATGTAGTTTCTTTGTTTTGCGTTGAACTTGAGCTGAATTGGCGGTGTTGGTGTTGTTTTGTGGATGAAGGGGTTCGACGAGAGAGAAAGCTCTGGCAGCGATTATTGATGCTTTTAATACCAACTTGCAGCATCAATTTGTCGAGAAGAAGTAAGCACTGGCTTAGAGATAGTTGTAATGTGCAGTGGGTTGTTGTTGGTTATCTAGTTTGATTGATTTGGTTTATGTTGTGGTGGGTTTGTGCTGTAATGTGAAGATACTGGTCATAGTTGTTCATCCCGAGGCTCTTACATGTATTTTGTTTTGTTTTGTTTGTTTCTTCAGATTTGCTACTTTACTACACCTGTGTCTTAACTCCATTAAAAAGGGCTCTAGCAAAGAGATATCTCTAGCATGTCATGCCATCGGTTAGTGTCGAGCCCATCTTGTCATCTCTTTTGTCCTTTACCTGTATATTCAACTTTTATTAGTTTAGTATGTTGTTTTTGTAGGATTATTGGCTCTGACTGTTAGTATTTTGTTTTTGTAGGATTATTGGCTCTGACTGTTGGTTCTGGGGATAATGCACATGAAATATTGGAAGAATCAGTTATTCCTATTTCCCAAGCTCTTAAATCTCTGTCTGATTCCTTGAAGACTGTATCGGTATGTATGATTTGCAAAATCTTTAAGAGTTTAATCGTTCTCCAGTTTCCACTAATTGTTGTGACATCGAATCTCTTCTGTTTTCTGCTGGGGGTCATTTTCAGTTAGTGGAGTGTTTGGCTATTGTGACGTTTGTTGGTGCAACTAAGACCGAGGAAACTGAACGATCAATGCAAATCATGTGGCAATTGCTTCATCCTAAACTAGGTTCTAATGTATGCATCTGTTTTTATTCTTTGCTTTCTTGTATCAGTGATATTAATGATGTTATCATCTATCCTTAAATTACTTGATTTCAAGACCTCAACCCATGCAGTAACAGTCCAATGCTGTAGTTATTGGTTATGTTCTACCAACAAATAAATTTCGCTATTTCACTTTCAGGTAGTTGCTGTCAAACTCCCTGCAGCTGTAATAACAGCGGTGGTGTCTGCTTGGGCATTTATCTTGACTACCATGGATGGATGCTCCCTTAACTCCAAAGATTGGCAAGAGTAAGTGAACTTTTGATTTGATTTTCCACTTCATTTTCTATGCTTGTCTTCTTTTATATGATAATCAGCGTGAAGTGTGCTGAAATTGATCAGATAGTCATTTAACTTATCCATCCCCAGTCCATTTGCACAGTCCATGATGAAGGAGTTGGTAAATAGTTAGTCTTGTCTAGACAGTAGTCTGTTCCCATGTCATGGTTTTCTTGCGTGGGGAAGTAAAACTTCAATAAAGATCATTACTTTCATTGATGCAGGTACATTTCTTATTTATCTACTCTGCTAGATAAGGATGACAGATCTGTACGCATTGCTTCCGGTGAAGCTCTAGCTTTAATTTTTGAGACAGGAAGTATTGAAAAGTTTGCTACTGAAAATAAGACTACCCCAGATGGCTCAGTACCAGAAGGAAATAAATCTCGTGAAGGATATACACATATACTAGGACTGAAATCAAAAATCCTAAATCAAGTTAGGAGCCTGTCTGCCGAGGCTGGTGGAAAAGGTTCCACTAAGAAGGATCTTAACAGCCAGAGGAACTTGTTCAAGGATGTTTTGGAGTTCCTGGAGGTATTAATTCATTCCTGTCCTTCCGAGTCTCTCTGTTTGCGTGTGCTTCTGTTCTGATGTTAAGTTTTTATGTTACCAGGATGGCTACGCTCCTGATATCTCAATGAAGATTGGAGGAGATTCGTTACAAACGTCAACATGGTCTGAGCTTATAAAGGTTTCTTTCCCTTTGATCATTATTTTTTCTTTCTGGTCATGTTTTTGGTTTGTGTTTTAAGATTTTCAAGCTCTCTGATTCAAGTTCTTTTAACAGTTGAACTTCATGAAGCATTTTCTTGGTGGTGGGTTTATTAAGCACATGCAGGTTGGTTTTCTTGATCCTGCTTTTGTCTGTCCTCCTCGCATCTTATGCGATGCTTTACTTTTTTTGTCGGTGTCAATTGCTTTTTAATACCGTTAACAAGTGATTTTGTTTAAATAGGACAATGAATTCCTTCAAGTTGTTTTTGGGTTCACGCCCAAGAGAAAGCATCTCCTAGGTGCCGAACATCAAATGTCAAGCGGTGAAAAGGTCAGTTATGCTCTTCTCCAACTTGGCTATCTATGACAGTCTTCAGTCTGGAATTATTTATTTGTCCTAAAATTGTGAGATTTTCTTGTGCCTGCACCATCCAAACTTTTCTTCATCTCAAGTGTCAGTACAGCACGTGTGTTCTGATACTTGGGATATTTGCCTAGGTAAACTAGCTGATCTCTTTAAATTGAAGTTCAATTTGGTTAGTGATGTGCTAAACCTTGGTAATGGTTTAAACTAAACTTCCTTTATATAGTAATGATTGGTTGTTAATGGATTCATGTACTTTTTTGTTCATATTTAAGATCTACATTCTCTTATTGCTGCAAATATAGCAATCTCTGTCTCCAGTCTTGGAAAAATTCTCCCCTTCCAAATCTCTCAAATTGAGTTACTGCTCAGCACACCTAAAACACAAACTATTCCTAAGAAAATCATGGCGAGGAAAAAAAGGGCTATAAAATTGAGACATTTACTTTTATTGATGACCTCTTTTTTAGTGCCTTAGTTTTGTTTTAAGATACTGATAAGATGCATTCCTTGTTACAGAGGATGTTCCGGTCGCCAAACTCAATACAAAATAAAGCCAGGACCCAGTTTCTGAACAAGCAGCGGATGCTATCCAAGGTTGGTTCTTCTTCATTAAGTATATAGTTATTGCGAGTACTTTTCTGGTCACCACTGCTCCTTTTGATGTGAGGAACATTTCAAAAACTAATGCTCCTGTGCGCTTTATTGATGACCTCTGGGCATTTACTTTTACCTGTTCCTTTTTTCTGGTGCAAAAAACACTTTTCTGGGCTTTATACACTTTCTTTTTTATGCGTTGACATTATTAGTTGCTTTTGCGTTATCAAAGTTGTTGATCTGTACACTTCCCTGGATTATCCAGGATAGAAACGTTGGGCACTTTGCTGTTGGCATGGGCGATGAAGATATGTGAGGAATCCAGTCTAGCTGTTAGAGGTTTTAGGATGAACATCCTCTGGAATAATTTAGCAGATTGTAGGGTTAATATTACCGTCATTTTTTATGAATTTGGGAACAGGGAAATGGATTTTGTGGGAAGGCTATGCTATTGACGTTATACACAGATTATTGGTATCCCAAGTCAACTGATCAGATCATTCATTTTATTTGTAGTACTGTGTAATAACTGGTTGTAATTACTGAATGTGATTTGAATACCGAGTTTAATGATTCGGAAGATCAAGATTTTAAGAAAGGTTTGATGTGATAGAACTAACTTGAACTCGTATTCCTCGAGTGGGCAACAAAAGATATTCCATAGATTTAGAGAGAGCACGAAGGCAAGCATGAAACTCGAATTTATCTCAACAGTATGATTTTCATAGCATTCTGCATCTAGTGGTCAAGATGGACCATAATCATTTAATCTTTTAGGAGTGACGGGGTCTCAAGCATTTGGTCGGAGGTAGTAGCTTTTGGTATACAAAAGGGAAGGGCACCTAAATTTCTCTCCCTTTCTGTTTGGTTGTGGAGAATAAAACAAAACAAGAAATATATATTAAATGTGTGCTCATAGTCGTTAGACTGGAATTTGACTTGAGCAAAGTCTTAGGGTTGATATACATGGATTGAGTTAATGAGCATGATCTATTTTGAAAAATATAATATCAATATATTAAAACTGTTTTACTTACAATGCATGTGTAGCAGTTTTGACATTTTCTTATGACGGGACATTAAAGTCTTTTGTATAATATATTATGCATAGCCTATCTTCTTTTTCAAGTCCAATATCAAATCCAGCTCGAGCCGAACCAAATTTGTCAACTATATTTAAAATATGAATTTGAAAATTATTCTTTTTTCTTCACTTGTATCTTCTTACCATCCCAAGTTTTTTTCATTGAATTAAATTATATATATAAAAACTATTTCTTATTTTAATTAAATAATTTTTATAATAACATGATAGTATAGAAATACAAAGTAAAAGGTTGCAAAAATGTAAACTATTAACTCATTTTTTTTATAAAAAAATGTACAAAAATGTAAAATTTATTTTATTGTATGTATCGGATAAATAAAAAAATAAAAATAAAAATGATAAATTTAGTAAGGAAATTATTAAAATATAACAAATGAGAAAAATATAGAAAGAGAACGCTGAGACTCTTGGAGTCGTGCCTAGGGCGCCTGTAACTTAAATCAGGCCGGAAATTGACATATCTTCTTTATTTCCAAAGGTGATGGTTTTAGCAATTGGAATTAAGGCCAAATTTCATTGATGAGGAATTTCTCTCTTCCTCTGCCCTTTTATCTTCTTGATTATTTATAATTTTAAATTTATAGTTGACCTTTTTTTTTGTTTGGCAAATGTAAACGTTTGAAATATTCAGGCAATCATTGACCAGGACTGTTAAATCAAGTCATGGTTTGAAATTTTAAAATATTCATGATGGAAGTTTAAAATATTTTTATTAAATTTTCCAAGTCTCTGTCTCGAGTTTTCCCTACAAAAAAGAGGTACAAAGATTTCACTCATTCATGACAACTCTGTCTCGAGTTTTTTATTCAAACTGGACCGTAAAACCATAGAAAACAGGCACCAGGAAAGAGTGTCCCTGATATAAAATGCCACAAAAATGTTTGACCACAGTCCAGGCCACAAAAATGTTGAGACCACAGTCCAGGCCATGCAAACAGCAGCCCGACTATACAGCTCTATGAAGCTCTCAAACATTGTATATCTCACCATAAATTCATTTTTTTATATACATTTTGTGTAAGCATGAACATCCCACGAGCACTTAGAAACCAGACAATCCAGAGAAGTGCTTATTCATGGCTCTATCCTTCCTGTAGTTATGATTACTTCCTCTTCCCCGACCTCTACCTCTATGGTTAGGAGTACTTTCTCTCCCTTGAATCTCAGAGCCATCAGACTGGTTGTCTTGGACATCATTTGACTCCCTCAGCCTTCCTCCTCCCTTACTTCCTCTGCCCCAGGGCCGACCCCTGTAATTCCCTGTATTCCCTCTCCCTTCCGTCTCGGGTTCATCAGACTGGTCCCGATCCTTCTCTTGATACTCGACCAACTTTTTAGTTGCACCTAGGGGAATATTACCACCACGTCCAAGACCATGAATTTGTTCTCCGTGTACTTGATTAATAAGAGAAGCTTCATTGGCATTTGCCACTGCGACTGAACCTGCAACCTTGTAACTATAGTTCTTTCCATCCTTCACATAATATTGTGGCTTTTTCCTGGAGCCCCATTTAGTATTGGGAGAGTTTTGAGCAGAGGTTTCAGTTTTGGTCCCTGATGATATCCCTGAATTAGAGTTTATCCTGTTACCTAATAGTTCATTCTCCTCCACCCCGGACTCGGCAACACTGAAACCCAGATCATCAAAGGAGTCGTCATACTCATCTTCGTATTCATACTGTGAAATTAGAGCAGCCATCCTTGCAGTATCCTTGTGATCTCTGGTGTCAGTGGTGTAGTGACCAGGCATGTCATTAGGCTTCCTGACAAACCTTCCAGTTGTAGATGATGACGAAACAGAGGGACCCTCAACTTGTCGCTGCTCCACTGGGACCACTGGATTAACAGAGTGCAGTGATGTTGTTGAAGGAAGTGTAGATTCAACCAACTTTCCTTTTCCTTTATCTTTCTTGCCCACAGTTGAAGCAGTTTTGGGCAGTGGCATTGTCTCCGATGAAGTATCCAAACACCTTAGATCTTCATGGAGGGTCCCCTCTAGTATCCTCTGAATGACCTCCTCTGGATTATGATTATAAGCTTCAAGACAAGCAGCTAGGAACCCTTTACCATAGTCAGGAAAAAGGTCCTTTATTTGACTGATTTTGGACTCCATGATGGCAGCATCTTCACCCATCTGTACTTTGTTGCTCGCAGTGGCAGTTGGAAGAGCAGGTGACTCCTTAATGGTGCCTTTCAGATTAGAAGCCATTATCCCAGATAAATACTGGAGCTGCTCATCATCCATAAAAATCCACCCTGCAGTAAGCAAGTTAAATATCAAAACCTAAACAATAGTGAGTTCCTCTACCATAAGCAGGTACCATCAAGAACCATTCATGGTTATGATGAGTACAAAATCTAAGCAGACGTTCAGGACATGACATCTAATTTAGGTATAGTCATGTTGATAGCAACCCATTTATCCTACCATGCCATGAAATCGGCAAAGTACACTCACAAGGATGTGTAGCTTGGTAAGATGTAAGGGCTGCACCACATTTATTCATGGTTTCAGGACCCTTGAGATCATAACTGCAGCCCATTCACAGAAGGTGGCAATTGTAACATTCGCTTCCATTATAGAGCCAATGCCATCCAAAGTCTTGAGTGGGACACCAAGGAGTAGTAAGAAATGCACTACATCATTAATGAGAAGGAGCCAAATCCCTCTAGCGTGTTTCTGTTCTTTAATGTAGTTTTTTTCATCACTAATAATTCAATACATGGACTCCCAAAAATTTTCATGATTCTCCCCCAAATATTCAACATATTGAGAGTCCTATTTTTTTTCTTTCTTCATGTATTTTTCTATTCATTTCCAAAAAAATTAGACACCAAGTAATTCTATCCTGGGAAAAGATAAATAACAGACATATCTACGTGTGAGCATAAAAAACCAAGCAAATGTACAAGTATAAATAGGAAGCACTAGCACTTAAAGCAAATCCCTTACCGGCATTTTGTAAACTCTGAAGCCTACTCATTATATGATGATTCCTCTCAAGATTCTGAAGGAATGAAACCTTGCTCTGGTTTTCCTGAGCACCAAGGAGAACTCCATTGATCTCCCTAAAAGTCTGAATCAATATGTCTGTCCTTATGACGGGATCTTCTACTTTTGCAGGAAACATCTTTGTTACATGGGGAATGGGAAGGTGATCTTCAAAAACTCGATCACTTAAATAGCAAGTGTCCAACAATTTCCATCCAAATTTGGACAGCCTCATTGATAACATCTTTAAACTAACCGCAACATTCAATATCATTCTATCATCCCCTCCTGTCAAGATGACTCGAAAGCCTCGCTGCAAAGCTGGAATTAAAGTATCATGCAATCTTGCGAGGGTGATCAGCATTTCCTCATTCCCATGACTGCTTGGAGACAGGAATTTAGTATGAGAGAAGAAAGAATTTCTTGCTATCACGATGAGAAGAGAAGCTACGGATCTAATAAAGTACCAGCAGGAGTACTACTACACTTGTGATCCACCAGCAGATTATTGTTGGCATATTAAAAACATTACATGAATAAAAAAGGAAAAACCAAGCCCCGTGTGATATACAACCACAACTCTTTGTGATGAAAGAAACTCCTGGCTCTTCTAATAAATAAACTGAACAATGCAAGGTTTAAATAGGTACCTCATTTCAACAGGGCACGAAAAGAACACAGCTGCTGATTCATATGCTGTAACAAAAGCATCCATGGAGACAATTGCATCATTTATAAAGTCCATCACCTGAAAAGGGAACCGAAAATGATAATATAGCACTTTATCCACCTTAACACCAGAAAAGGACAGAAATGTAATTACATTATGACTCTCCATCACAGTAGGAATCAATTTGTGACAGTATGGAATTAATGTTTCAGCCAATTATCTTATACAACGTCAATTTCAGTCTTCTTCCATGGAAATCTTTCAAGTTGGAAGGGGACAAGATCCTGTAATTTGAAGCAAAAAACACTTGTTCTCTTTTTAATGAAATATGTGACATGAAAACATGTCATTCTCTTGCAAGTCAAGGAAAAAAAGCAGTAGTTAAGCAAGGAAAAAAAATCACTGTCATTAATTTACCGACAAAAGAACAGAAAAGAACTCACTTCCAAGTAATCAGTTAGATGCGGGCTGGATCGATGGTCTTCATGGCTTCCAGCGGAAAATAATACCTATAAAATATCAGTAGAAAAGTTTATCGTATGTATCATAGAAAGTAAGCATACTTCCACTTCATGATTAAACTATTAGAAAGCTCCATGGATGATTTCATTTCTAACCCTGTTATTTATTTTGTTTCGGCATATCTATTTCACATTCTCACCTTAGCTATACTCAATTACTCATTTGAAAAAAATGCTACTTTTCCACTGCCCAGTTGACAATCATAGAATATTGCTGATCTAATTGCAACTTCGTAAAAATTTTCCTCCAACTGATAACCCCGATTTGATTCCAGGTACTTCCCCCATAAATTTCACCATCTTTTGTGTGATAGAACGTAGGTTCTAAAAATGGTCACTGTAGCAATTCTACCCATTTATGCCAAAACCACCTTGTCCTAGGCCTTTGCTTAGTTTCTAATGTTTGTTCTATTTTTGATAAAGTATTCCTGCAGAGTTTCTGACTTCATCTATCAAAATCATATCCATGTGGTATTATACCTCTATCCATGTTCAATCACTTTCTACTCTTATGTCCTGAGTGATTCATTGCCTCAGTACTTCATGCAACGTTGTATATAAAGTCACGGAATGCCATAAATTCTTAAATAGTAACTAACAAAAGTGGTGCAAAGAAAATAAGTAGAAAATAAGTTGAAGCAACCAAGGTCAACTGGGGGTCCCAAGAAACAAATGCTGGGAATCTGTGCCCAGACATCTTTCCATGCATGAAATATAGAAATACTCCCTCACACATAACTACAAATCATTAGAGTACCTAATATGGAAAGTCTAGAAAAGCACCTCCAAAGATGAGATGCAACGTTGATGCATTGTGTGAATGATGCCCAGGAAATGGGTCATTAAAGTGGCCAGATCATCATGGAGCCAAGGCTGGGCTTTCAAGGCATTCTTGACCTGAGAGGGAAAAAAAATGTGTGTGAGAGAGAGAATTTGACTAAAACTCCAATGAAGGCATCACACGAGCAAGCAGTGTCCACATGCAATGCCAACCCTGTAAATGTCAGCTTTCATAAGCATCCATCTAAGGATGAACACCAAATACTTTTTAACAGAAACTATTTCAAAAAATTTCCACTTCAACAGGATGAGGCAACTTAAGGAGTGAAAATTCTAGTTCTGTCTGCAGATTTATGAGCAACATCATCCTTTTTGTGGCCTTTGTTGCTAATAGATATACATCCTTTCTTAGGGCCATTCAAATTGAATCGAAGTGAAACATTCAGGTCCTTGAAGGCCAATATTGTAGACAAAAATAAAGTAATTGGCGTCTTGATGATCTGTTGCTAAAATACATTGCAATCAACAAGGAAAACCCAAATCTTGTAGAAACAAATGCATTCCCTTGGTATTTGAACCCTCAGTAAAAAGCTATGCATTGTGTCTCATGATTGAAAAAATAATTTTCTGGCATCCCACGCCAAATATCACATTTCCTTTTCTGACATGCATTAACTTTATCCTGCACCAGGACTAAAGCTGGAAACCAAAAATCAAGTTAAAATTCACTAAAAGCAAGGGTCAAATAAGGTGTCCTTAACTTCATGAGTATAAACCAAAAAGAGGACAGAATTAAGTTTCTCTAGATAGTATAGCCTTAGTAAAGAATGCTGTAGCTTTAAGTTGAAAAAGTTTCGCATCCATTGCAGAAGAAACACAAAGAAGTTGGAAGTCTTTTTTTCACACTTACCAGCAATCCGGTCAGTTCTTCATTTTCATGACCGTAAATGGAACATATATCCAACAACTTAGGCAAGTCCAGTAACTTCTTTTCCCGCAAGAGGACTACATTCATAATTTGTGAGAAAAATGCACACGAAAAATTACAACCACATTTATGTCAATATGAAGTCCAATCATGTGGCACTTGATATATCAGAATCTAAGTTTACACAACCCACCAGCATGATCCTTTGAGTTCAAGCTTTCAGCGGCCTCGACACCCGGAGCCCTATTGGAAGATCTGCAGCAGCAACAGCATCAAACTCAAAGTCAGAACAACAAATCAAAAGGAGGGACACCAGTTGTCAATACAGAAAATGAGAACTTACATGCGATACAATACCATGAAAACACGGCGACATAAGTCAAGCTCTCCAACAATTACCCCTGCAACAATTCCTTTGACTCCACGATGTGGGAAATCATACCATCTGCTCCTAAATTTCAAGAAGCTATCCAGAAAATCATGCAACGACACATCACTAGCCACTGAGAAAACAGAAAATAATAAAGATAATCAGAGAAAATTGTCCTTTACAAGCAAAAATTATATATTAAACTGCTCAGAAATAATTCCAGCTATACCAAAAATAAATAGAAACCTTTAATACTACAAATAAAAATTATTTTTTTCAGAAGGGAAAGAGCAAGAGAAAGTTGCAAATAATAGAGCTACCTTCTTTCCAAAATTCTTTAGGTTTCAACTTGAGAAACCGAGACAATTCTCTACTCAAAAGATCAACAACTCTCTGTGATTCTACTGGATCCAATCCTCCTTCATCGGCACCGAGTCCCGCAGCCACAGCCTCATCCTGCGGCAAGTAAGTTACAAATTTGCCACCGCCCTGAACACCAGCTACAGCTTTTCTAGACATCCACGGCTCGTCATCTCTCATTTGAATCCTACTCGACGACTCCCCTGCGCCAATATTACCGCTCGATGCTGGAGCGGCGGCGGCGGCGGCGGCGGCATCGGATTGACTTGAGAGAGATTGCCTTAGAGAATCGGATAGAGTAGGGTTGGAGTTAGGGTTTTGATTTTTGGGGACGAATTTGGTTTGTGGTTTGGAGAAATTTCTGCTGTTATTGCTTCTCCATTCTTGTTGTTGCTGCCTGTCGTTGTTTTGAGAGTAACGGCGTGACATGATTTTCTTTATCCAGTTAACAGATGCAATGCACTAAGGAGAGAAGCAGAGATGTCAGAGTGGAGAGGAAGGATGGATCAGGATGGATGGATGGAAGGCTTGGCTCTCTATCTCTCGGTTAAAACTTATAAGGTTCCCGGTTGCGATGCGATGCGATGCGATGACTGATGAGTGAAGGGCGTGTATAGTCGCGCTCGCGCGTTCCAGGGTTTTGCTTGCATACCACGTGTTTCTTTTCCTTTTCTTTTAAAAATTTGCATAGTTAAAAAATTATTTTGATGTAAATATTTAATCTCAGTGTATTGCATGTAAGTTTTTTTTTACTAAAAGGAAATTTAACATATAATGTAAATTATATAGTATATTTATTTTAGTTTTTGGCACAATAATTATCTTAAAATGAATTAAAAATAATTAAACATATAACATCCTATTAGTATGAGAAATACAATACCTCATGGACCTAATTTAAAGAGAAAAAAATAAATACAAATATAAAAAATAAATTTTAAATAAAAATGTTCTTTTTATATTTTTGATATATCATCATCTCTTCTTAGGTTTAGTCACATTCCAAGCACCATAAAAATTTCCAATTATACACCCTTTAAAATATAAGAATATGTTAAGTATTTTTTTCCAATTTATTAGCTTAGATTTTTTAGTCCTTGTAGTTTACTGAAATAATTAATTAATCCTTACATAATAAAAAATAATTTAATGGTCTTTTGAAAGAAAAAATCCCTAAAAACAAACAACAGCTTCCAATTATTACAGTATTCTCGATCATGAAAAGAAGTGATCCATCCAAGCAAAATCTATTTTAAAATTATTAATTATTAAATATCTAATTCAAGATATTATCTCTACGATAAAAAGACCCTAATTGGGGCCTCAGCAAAAGAAATCCTAACTTATTGAACACGAGTTGAATAAAGCTAGCGGGAAAAAAAAATTAGTTCTCTCTTTAAACCAATATCATTGGACTTCAATCTCATGGTGCCGTCATCGGCCCTGAGCCTGCCGCCAAATGAAAGCGTAGAGCTCAGTTTGCGACAAGTCCAATGCACCATCACGACTCGGGTTTCTAAAACTTGTATAAGAATTTGTTTTGAGCCTATTGGGCTGAGTTGTTGATTGGAGGGAGGATTAAGGACCAAGCTGAGGTTTGGATTTTGTGGGAAATGATTTTTAGAGGCTTTGTTGCAGCTAACAGATTTGCGTTGACTTGCGGCAAAATTTCGGGCAGCGGAAGTTACATTACAGTACTTACATTTTTCAGATCATTCAATACAGTCACTGCATCACAATTTTTCCTAGAAAAGCTGGATATTTCTGGAAAAACAATCTGGCCAGTAAGACATTAACGGGAAAAGGACAGACAGGGTCTGGACATTTACAGATGCAAGACCATAAGGATTATCTAATAATTTCTCATCCTAGAGTGACTGATTAATTCATCCTGATAAATTATAGGGACTAACTTTATAATTAACTCGAAGGGAAAATGCTATGTGCTAAGCAGATACTTTGATTTCTCAGCACACCAGAAGCATTGGATCTTGATTACTGTCTTGCAATGAGCCCTGGGTTGATAAGCAGATCGATCATGGATACTTCTGTTTTACATCTATCACGATGCCTGCTGATCAAAAAAACCAATTTACTGTTTCAAAGCTCAAAAAACATTTCAATGGTGGAATTGAGACTATGTTACAAGCTTCCTGATCAAAATCTTTAAACCCAGTCGAAGTTTGTTTCTTTTGGCAGAACTAAACCAATCAGGCAGTTAGATGTATCGGGAGCAATTGAGAGCATGGAACAAGTATCCTGTGAGTAGGGAAGGATGAAGAGAATCCTTGTCCAAATGGATTTCCCAGGTGGGATTTTAATTACACCTGCACATTCCCTCTGCTTCAAATATGAAATGAAATCCTGAAACTGTAGAATTGAAAGTTTAGCACAACAGAGTACGAAGCGGTGGATCCTAATCATGCACACCACAAGTTAATTATCAGAGACAGTGTATGAGTTAATAGAGACACTGATCCTAGAATGCGTGCAGAAGAATACACCACACCATCCTAGATTAAGACCCGGCTGGTGATAATGCGTGGGCCTTAATTAGCACTGAATAAAAAGTACACATTCTGTAACTCAAAAATAAAAATGGAGCTTTAGGTGCATATAGTAAATGCAAGCCTGTGCATAATGTCAATGCAAAATCGGAGCAATACTGGATAAATTTTCAATTACCAAGATGAAACATACAAGTGCAAAATGAATACAAACAAGTGGTATAACTTACGCCCTTTTGGTCGTTTGCAGACAAGGGGATCAATCGGCATACTTCCCTCTGCATCAAACATTAAAACCCATAAAAATCATAGCACAGACGAAAAGAAGAATCATGATGGAAAGCATCAACTGGAGAACAGAATACAATAGAGGATAAGCCATGCAAAATAATCTCAATGATCACTGGTATCCCTCTACTTGTTTAATTAACATTAGTCTATTGATATTTTAATACTTTATCCATTAAAAACAGCAAGAATAAATCATTTTCATTCTTGTGAACTATATAGTGTGTGCTCAAGAACAATGTGCGACTGTAGAATGCCATTGGATAATCAGACATGGCTCAAAAGATAATTATTTATTTTGGTAGCATACTATTAAAATTTTGAACTCTATCTCATGTTGTTTTAAAGTCTTGTAATCATAAGAATTCCAGAGGGTTATTCCTTTGATGGCCTGCACTTCCTAACATTTTCTAACTCAACTGCCTTGAACTTGAAATCTCTTCACCTTGAGGTCTCTTAAGAAATCCTTGGAACACCCTGATAGAGATCGGATCATTTGTAGGTGAACAGTAAACTGGGGGGGGGGGTGTCAGTTCATATTGTTTTAAGGATCAAAGGAAGCTTGCCCCTGAAAGTGATGAGAATCTCAGGAACAGCAAAACTATATTAAAAAACAAAAAAGTTCAAATGAACCCTGTTTTGAGAGGCATTCATTCAGCACATCAATCACAGGTCCTTAAGGCAGATAACTGTGGCAAGCTGTGGCAAACTGAGTAATATCAAATGGTCAAGGAGCAATGCTGGTTTTATAATATGAAAGTCACATGCTAAATTTCAGAGAAAAAATAAATAAATAATTCAATCCATGAATGAAAATCAACATATAAGAGAGAATTTAAGCATAGATTCATAGACTCACTTTGTGTGGTGGGGTACTTGTAAATGTTGATTTTACATGCCGAAAAACTGTGCGTTTCGTCATGTCTAGTTTAGCAGGCCATCTGCACCAGGAATAAGTCGGAAAGATCACTATAAATTCATCTTATTTTACAAAACATAATCAGAAGAGAAAGAGTATACTGGAAATTGAAGTTCTACCCAGCAGGTTCAGACATGGCATCCGAATACTTGCAAATATCTGAATCCACTCTTTGCGCAAAAATTTTACAGTAATGAACCCCACTTTTGCATAATGTGCCCTGCCACTGATATAACATAGAGTTTCCACAACTTTCTGCATCAGTTGATTCTGCAATGGGTGGAGGTGGAGGTGGGGAACTAGGTGGAGGAGGGGCAGGTGGTGGAGATGGAGGCAATGGTGGGGGTATTTCAGGCTGAAGTGGCATAGATGATAAAGTTGGTGGTACAGCAGATCTGGGAAACATTTGGTCCAAGTGCTGCACTGGAGCCCGCTGTACCTGTGCTAATGGAGTAACAGAAGCAGGTATAAAAGGAGATGCAACAGAGCTTCCTTGAAAGCTATTTGGCATTGTTGCTGGCGAGATTGGGTTCAGTGCAACATGATTTAAGCCTCGTGGATCCCATGAATTGTTTGGAGGAAGGTAAACAGGTCGCATAAATGTAGGTGGCTGGAATTGCTGTGGTGGCGGTATTGGTGGTCCGTGTGTTCCTGTAGGTGCACATGAAATGCTTACAGGTGGCTGGAGCAGCTCAATTTCATTGTTCTTGTACATCCACATCGGTTCAGGTGCAGCAGGAACAGCATGACCACCTATATGGAAGTGTTAATATTTCAGCGAAGGCAGGAACAAAGAACGAGTAAGAACATTAAAACAAGAAATTTCAACTCCTGATGAAGGATCCACAACCCCAAATGAATGTACACCTTGTACAGGAGTCGCGTGATTCTCTGATTTTATTTGTGGGGATACAAGCTCTGTAGAGCCACCTTCAGGCTTGATTGAGAATGTGGCAGCATTCTTTTCTGGCTGACTGTTCAAACGAAAGGGAAATTTTCTCATAAGGTTCAAAGACACCCATGCTAAGCAAAGATATTGTTATCTCGTGCAAGGACAAAAGTTGAAAGGATCTAAAACCTAAACATGCACAACAATATTAGCTCAAACAATAAAACTTGATACATTGTGTCAAAAAGATTTTGTAAACATGTGAATGGCCCCTGCTGGGTGATATACATGTTTTAGACGGATGACGGGAGGTTGGGGAGGAAACGGGCCTTCAGGCCATACAAACCATAACAGTTCCAATCAAATCAACCACTTCCAGTCAAAGTCCTATGTTTGACACTGAATATTTTAGTTTTTACTTTGTATTTGAACTTAAAAAAATGACCCATGTGCAAAGTGATCAATTCAAAAACTTGTCGCCCTTCGCTAGCAATGGAAGATATCCTAAACATATTTCTCAAGCTTACATACTGCAGCAGTATGGCGTAAATGACAATTAAAAAATAAACATTCAATTATATTTTGTTAGAAAATTTTAGAGAATGTAAGAGCCATAAACAAAACATTTGAGAATTCAAACCTGAACTCAATCTGAAAGAATGTCCCATGACAACTGCGGAGATTTTTCAAAACAGTGATTGCAGCATCAACGTTGGTGCATTCAAGGAACCAACCACACCCTATATGCATATTTGCTCGTGTCAACTTGACTATAGACCCTACATTGGCAATAGCAAGATTGCAAACAGCCATCAGCTCATCATCATTAAGGGAAGGGGAGTTGACATTTGGAAGACAAATCCAAAGTGTGCTTGATGGCTCTCGATCAGCATCCCTCGAAGAAGGAGCCATGCTGCTCCCAGATACATAGTTGTCAAGATAATTTGGGTTTTGATTAATATTATATTTTGTACGCAATGAAGCAAGTAAGGAAGATAAATTAGACATCCTTGTCCTAGAGCTGTCAGCAGGACTCTGGGGTACATTTTGGGTACATGGCGATTCTGTTGCACTATTGAACATACTAACTGAGTGATTGGTTCTAATGTCAGCATGGATAGCAGCTGATGCTGATCTTGAACCATCTAACTGAGGCAACACAGCATTAGCTGATCCATCGTTCAAAGCAGGCACGTAGGTGGAGATGTCCTTTACGATGCAGCCTGAGATGTACCATCACAGCAGTAGCTTCTTCAGGAGTTTCGAACTCCATCAGTACTGCTCCTTCATTAGTGAGATCAGTGACCATGCGTGGCCCCTTGTAAATCACTTTCCTTGATTCATGCAGAATTTCATCCCTAGCCCATTGGCTTGAAATATGTCCAACATAAACATGACAACTGGAACCAACCGCAACACCATTCATAGCACCCCTGGCTCCCAGTCCTATATCCATGAATTTGATCCACCAAGGGAAATGGGTACGCAAATACTCCCGAGCCCTAATGGCATCAAATATGTTCCTATACTCAATCAAGGCAAATCCTTTCGACTGGAAAGAAGAAGAATTGTTCTATAGGACCAAACCTCTCAAGCTCATACCTCATATGAGCTTCAGATGCATCTGGACCTAAAGAACCCAACCAAAGCTGTCTAGAAGCAGAAAAAACATCCATTGCAGATGGGTCCCCGTCGCAGAACCAAACAATTTCAGCTATGGAACCATATGGTGCTGCCAAATGATGTTTAGGAGAAAAAGAATTACTTATGCCTCCACTGGGAGATCTCAAGGCAGGTAAACTAAACTCCATATTTGAAGCTGGATTTTTGCCCACATGGGCATTAAAGTTTCTACCATCAAATGAATTGCTCCTGAAGTCTAATGGAGTTCTTGTAGCAGGTGAAAGCACAGATTGGTTTAATAGATCTCTAGGCATGGAAGACCTGCCATGTGAACAGTCTCCAAGGTGATTCATCTCGAAATCCATGGACCTTGACCCTCCTTTATGATGACCAGTACCTGCATTAAAGGCATAAATCGGTTTCAATGGAAACTATTGGGCTGTCTTTAAGATACTGACCAGAAATTTTCCAGAAAAACCATCATTAAGGGTTCAATCATGAGCACTTAACATACCAGCTGTTTCACCAGAGACTTCATGTTCATTAGACATCCTAGGAACCGGAAATTGTCGATTTACAAATTTTGATGGATCAGAATCATCCCCGTCACTGTCAATTTGACTGTCATCTACTTTATTGAATTCTGCAAATGATTTACAGATTCCTTCTAGAGCAGATCTAATGTCTGATGCAGCTATAAAAGATGTCATGTTGCACAACTTCTTGTACTTTGAGAACATCCAGCTTCTCAAAGATGCGTTATTGCCAAGGACCTACATGAAAGAAGCCTCAGTACAAGAAATTGACAATGGGGAGCAATAGATTGATTTCAGCGCATCCAGTGCCTAGGCTTAAACAAGGAGATGGATATCTTTGTGAATTATATTTCAATTAGTTATCTTCAACTAGGTGGGAAATGACTCCAGTTCTCTCATCTTTACATCCAACTAACCAAGATCTATATGTACTTGAAAAACTTGTGCAATGTATCATAAATATTATATAAAGCATATCATATTGTTACTAACAAAGAAGAAACCTAGTTGGTACTGAGTTTGAACCAGAACTGAACAACCAGCATCAGAAAAATACATATTGTATTTTTTTGAATTAATGCACGGTGTATAAAATCAGGAAAGAAAGTAGAAATTAGGAGTATAACCAGTCTCAACAAGCAGTTCTTCGGTGAAGATGCATCTTCTGAAACATGGTTACCATCTAAAGGCAACTCGCCACTAACATCATAGCTTTTGGCACTTGGTCCAACAGATCCTTCACGAGAGGTAGTTCCATCACTTGCATTAGCCAGAGGCACAGCATCATCAGCTATAATGCTGGTCACCTGACTAAGAAAATAGTGTCTTTCTTGGACTCTTTCTGGAACAGTTGATTTAAAGAGCTCAAAACAGGCAGCAAGCAAATCTTTAGGGCAAGAAAAGAAAATCCAGAGCATACTTAAGGCACACAACTTGGACAATTTAACCAACGAAATTCCATCCTCATCATCAAACTTTTGCTTCAACTCCGAAAAGAGCTTGAGATCATCTTGTATCTTCAAAGTTTCCTTATCAACAATCTGAAAGATATCCTTACCCTCGAACGATGACACAAAGAATGACAACACATTCTGAAAAACCGCAGAGCAAATGCCTCTAATAACTGCTGATGTTGGAGCTTCCAAAGAAGCAGTTCGACAGATATCAACTAAACCAAAAATACATGCTTTAGCTGTCCCCATTGCAACACCATCAAAATCCTCTCCTCTATTTATCACTGCCAAGCTCCAGTTATGCATGTTGATTACAACTTTAGTCGCTGCTTCAAGAGCAGTCGGGCAGTGTGAAGCATATCGAGGAATAAGATCAGCTACAATTCGTTGCACACTAGTACAACCTGCAATGCTAGCAGCAAATATATTTTTAGGTTTTTAAGCAAAAAAAAAACCAAAAAAACATTAGTGATGCAATTAACTTGGAAAATCAAACACTAAACCCTAATTCCACAAATAAGAATATAATTCCAAGTGACTGATTCAAAATTGCTAACCTCTTGAAGGCAGTAATGAGTGCGAGATAAGATTGTTCGAGGTCAGGCATGTGACTGTCCTTCTTTCTGAGAAACAAAAAACTTGAGACGCTTGTAAGTTTCGTAGACGCTCTTAATCTCATCTCTGTTTCTCCGTCTCGCGTTAATTTCTTCTTGAGAAAGTGGTGGTGGTGCTAAAGTGGTAGGTGACTCGTCCAGAGTTTTTGGTGGAGGTTCTTCTGGTTGTTGCTCGTAGAGCTTCCGCTTCTTGAGTGGCTGCTCTGCAGCGTCCATGGGTCGAGCGGAGCGGAGAAAGATGGCGCGGCCGCGATCTCTGTGGTTGAGGGGTAGTTTCGGGGGTTCGATTGTGGACGGAGCGCATCGGTAAAATGAAATTACTCATGTAGCCCTGAAGGCTGTCCGTCGAAAATCCTGCTTGTATTATTTGGGCTAGCACACTCTCGTGGGCCGGATATTTAAATGAACTTGTTTTAATTTATTATTTTTAATTTCCCTTCTTATGTTTCTCTTATGTAAGTATGAATAGTTTTAGTTTTAGTATCATAATATTTTTTATTTTCCATTTCAAAAGAGATTAAATTCAAAATTACAAGTTTCTGTAAAAAGGAGTTTTTTTTAATTTCCCATAAATGCTCATTAACGAGCAGAAGCAAAAGATGCCTGCTTCTTCAAGCATGTGAAGGGGCAAGTCATTGGTATGACCAAAAAGCAAGAAGCAGATCAGATGGGATTATAATATAGATACAGTGATTTGTTTACTCAGAATAATATATTAAAGGCAGAAATTTATTAATTAGGAGTAAATATACATATTATTTTCTCATTTCTATATAAATTGATGAATTAAAATTAAAAAAAATCAGTAGCTTAATTCTTTCATGCTCATAGAAGCATAGAGAGCTTCTGGTCGAGGCCAATATCTATTCCACTGTAAGCCAGAGGTGCGTACATCCATAGATCATCCGAGCTCAAAAGCTGCAAATAAATATGATCGGATTTTAGCAAGTGTAGTTAGATAAAGAGGAAAAATGATTTATTTGGCAGCATGCAGTAAGAGATTCACAAGAGCCTTTACCTTGATTTGAAGCTGCAAAAACTTTACGTAATGGACTGCCTCTTCTAGCATTGTGCTGATATCAACCTTGGTTCCATTAGGGACAATTTTCTGAAGGATTTTCAGTCTCTCGTTTATCCTCTCCCTCCTTTTCTGCAGGATTGTTCAAAGATGTGTGAATATAATGCTCAAGAGATTGCCTTATGTGCTAGTATAATTAATTAATAATCTCTAGTATCTTACCCTTGCATAAAGGCTCTGGGGATCTGTAGCAGCTCCCCTACTAGCTCTTGTTTTGCCACTGGAACTGACAGCTTCAGAAACTTTGGAATCAGAATCCTTAGAGGCATTATCATCTTCTGAACTGCAACTGCTGGAGCTTTGTCCATCTGGTCCAGCATTACTCTCTTCTTCATCATTGCTAATATTTGGAGTGGACCTTTGGTTTTTCTTTGACTGTACACTCTTCTTACTCTTTTGCACCTGCAATGCAAATCACAATTGACAGAGCACATTAGAAACTACTTTTTCAATGAGACAAACTCCACCTATAGAAAGAATTGTCGTAGACTTGAATTAGTGTACTTACATTTCTTGTAATCCGAGGTTTCTTCTTCATGTCGTCCAATGTATTTGATTCTGGAACATCAAGCTTCCTTTTGAGCTGAAATCCCTTGGCCAGAACAGTATTAGCAGCTGGCTGCAGATTATCGTCTAAATCTCCTATCATGTCACTGCTCATATCTCCATTCATGCAGGTAGTTTCTCCCATTGCAATTTCAGGAACAAATGGCATAAACAAGCCAAGTAGTTTTCTCATCCATGAGCGAAATATCCATGGACATGGAGTTATCGTTAGTAGCCTGAATGCGGATTAGAATCATTGAAGAAGTAGGATTCATGGCTGGAAGAAGGAAGAAATACACCACTGCTACAATTACTGTTATTACCACTTTCTTGAGAATCAAAATGCAAATTGGGGCTGAGAGCGTTCCAAGAATAAAACAAACTCTCATTCCCAGCCATGCTCACGTTGGCTTCAGGAGGAGGGAAGAAAGCTGGTGGGATTGTAAATTGCAATCCTTCGTCATTCTCCTGAGGAAAAGAACACTGACCAAGTAATTCTGGGGTGAAATCAGGCTCTTCCATGGAGAACATTAATCTGCTGAAGTCCCATTCACCATCAAGAAAATCTCCCATGGTCTGCATATTCATTTTACACTTGGAAGCTGTGGAGAAATTAAGAGAGAGGCTCTTATCTTTCTTTGGTGATGCTTCTAATTAATTGAACCTTGATTTCGCTTGAGACAACCAAAACGTTAGAGACATATTTATACCAGTGCACCTTCAAAGAACGTCACTAGCAAGGATTGACTTCATCTTGTATATAAAACTTCAAAATTCCTAATGATTACTCTGGTGTAGGTCCTAATTCTGTTAACTGAACTCAGGAGTCCGTTGTGGGGCCAATACCAGGCAAAGTACAACTAAGATGGGACCAAGTTCATGCAATGATAGATTAAAATAACAGAGAGGATTCAATGGACTTTCAAGCATCTTATATCTGATAAACTGAGATTAGGATGACAAAGAGGGTCTAAGGACAATCATCGAGAGGGTGATACTAAACTGTCATTAATTACTCACTAAATTACAAGTGTAATTAGGCAGAGAATTAATGAAAATGAGAATGAGAGCATGCGTTTTGAGTACTTGAAAATGTCAGAACGTGGGGCTGTCTTCTACTCATCTTGAATATAATAAAGAGGGGGAATTCTGGTGGAGAATAAACAAAACGCGGCCGAAGGACGGCTTGATCGTGGAGATGACTGTGACATTGCAATAAAAACACGCAAAACCCGACACGTTAACCTTTGAACTAGTTCCTGGTCTCCTCAATTGCTGCTTGAACCTAATCCATGTTCCTCAGTTGAAGTTTTTTTGCAATTTATCAGTTTACAGTTCCTCTCACTACACAATTCATTACTATCTTGACGTTAATAACACATTTACCAATGTTATTAAACCTGGCCTGCCTGCTCCAAGGCCAGGTCATACATTGGCTTTGATAACTCAAGTCAATTACAACAATCTAATTTAATTTTTTTAAAAAAATAAATTTTGATCTGGATAGCAAATTGATTAATTAGGTTGTTCATGTTTAACCGGGTTAATTTTCCATTTAAACTCGACTTGGCAAAGTCAGATTGGTCTAACCAGGTTTAATTACACCGCTTTTTACCGAAAACATTAATGGGAATACACAGTGCAACATTTACAGATCTTAGCAGCTGTCATCATCATAAATCGCAGAACCACCATGCGTTTATCTTAAGCTAGCTAACAATGGGTGATGAATTGATCTGCCTTGTTGCCTGTGATTTTCTTTCTGCGTCAACCAACAACCATGTTGTTCATAGAATTTCTTCTTACTCTTTCAGCAGATTCTTTATATTAACCTTGTTAATCCATCATGGGTAGTGCAATTGTTTTAAAATGCTATATTTACTACACATGCTATAGTGCTCTTCTCGTGCATTTGAAAATATATAGATAAGAATTATGGTGAAATAAAATAGAAGATCAGAAGCATCTCAAAAGAAACAAAAGGAGAGAGAGAATAAGTAGCAATGTCTCTCAACTTAGGTAATAAAATTAAGCAGATTACAATGCAATGGCTCCAAGTAAACAAAAGAACAATATCTCTATGGAAACCCAAAAATACACAGCTGTAATTAACATCGTCACCACCGCCTTGAAAACTGAAGCCCTAGGTTTGCCACAAAGCCTCATAGTAATCCATTTAGATTACCCGAACAGAGCCATGAACACACCCTCTAACCCCCTTTGATTCCGGCGATTGATACGCGCATTACTTCCACTTGTCAGAAAGGGACGTACAGTTTCTCACGTACATTTCTTTTCTAATGCTCTTCTGTTAAACCTAGGTCCATACATATAAAAGGTATCGTTGTACTTTTCAAACTTAACACCGGCCATTGCACGAACCTTTGTAAAAGCCAAAACCCTAAAAATCCCGGGAAAAAAGGGATTTTAAAGCGATAACGATGGAGGGAATAAAATCCACAGATGACAGGACATTGTGGAGGAATAAAAACCACAGAGATCTGATCTTGTATTCCTCCAATGAAGTCCTGGTTAATGCTGTATAGCCGGCTTGCACGATTAGGGTTAGTGTTTTCAGCTCATGCTCTTGTCAAACATTAAATTTACCAACCATTTTTTCATTAAGAAAATAAAAAATGTTACCAACCATTTAACAATATGCCTAAATCGACAGCTGTTTCATTGTTTATCGATCAAACTGCTACCGCAATATTATTCTGTCTTGATTAGAGATGATAATATGGTTATTTAAGAGTTGAATTTTTTTATATTTGTATTTTATTTATTATTTACATTAAATTGACATCCCTTAGTCTTGATCACTCGTGAAGAACCACGAGAGCCTTGAATGTTGAGGCACTTGTCTCTCTTTTTTAGGATATATGATTATAGTGTGATTTTAAATCTCATGGGGTTAGCTTAATTTTACGTGTCAAGATTAAATCCCTCAAATTATTTTAGATGAGTCATCCCCATTAATTAGACTCTTACATTCTCTTGAATTTGAAATCAAGATGATAAAATACATCAAAATTTAAGCATTTTCTTTTCAAATTCCATCACGCATCTTTATTTAAGCATTTAATTAGAAGCTTAGCTATCATGGCAAACATGGAGTCACGTATATATGATCTATTTTGGAAAGCATATATACCACTAATGCTTAATTATCATACTTTCGCTTGTCAAAAGTCTAGTATATATATTTTTTAAGTCATTTAAAATAATTCATTTAAAAAAATTTATTATATAGAGGATATTGATAAATTAGTGAGGTGTCAAACATTTTTTTATGGTAGTGAATGTCAAACTTAATTAATTAATTGTTATAAAGTTTGAAGTCAATTAAAAATATATTTTTTTGCATTTAAAAAAAATATATTATATAGAGGATATTGATAAATTAGTGAGCTGTCAAACATTTTTTTATGGTAGTGAATGTCAAACTTAATTAATTAATTGTTATAAAGTTTGAAGTCAATTAAAATATATATTTTTTTGCATTTTAAAATTTTATTATGTAGAGGATATTGATAAATCAGTGAGACGTCACACATTTTTTTTTTTTTTATGGTAGTGAATGTCAAACTTTTTTTTTTCAATGGTAGAGAAATATCAAATTTAACTAAATTATCAATATTGTCAAACATTTTTCTTATAGCTGTGAATGCCAAAAAAATTTTTTCAATGGTAGAGAAATGTCGAACGTCACCGTGTTAAACAAGGGGGAAAAAATAAATGTTAAATTGTTTTTATAATTATATAGATGTTTGAGAGTGTAATAATGGTTTTTTTTTAAATATTGTTTGCTCAAAAAAGAATTGAAATAATATTTTAAAAAAAATTCATTATTATTCTAAAACACTAAAAATGTTTTTTGAAGTAAATTAAATATTAATGAAAAACAGTTAAAACTTGATCTCAAATTTTTTGAAACAATTTATCCTTGTTAATTAATTAAGGTACTGGACACTTCCAACTTCCCAGTCATTAAGTCAGCCACTGTAGCATTAATTAATCGTTACTTTGTTGGTTGATTATCTTAATCATTAACTAACATTAATTATGGCTGGTTTCTCCAAACTTTTGAAGTCTTCGCGTTAACGATAAACAAAAACTGTCGGCATTAATACAGTGTACGCATCGAATTATATTTTCATGGTGTATACGTGTATTTATATAATCTGCTACTGTAATCCATAAACAAATATTTATTTGCTTAAGAGATTATATTTCTTTATCCTTTTTTTAATTATTATTTCTTTTTTTCTTTGGCACATTTCAACTTCTAGAAAAAGTTGGTATCAAAATACTGCAGAAAGAGCATGCGATAAGAAGAGGTCGGTATACATGAACAGTACTGTTTTCATAATAGAATAATAGATATATAGAGAAAGAGACGTATATATATTAAATTCAATGTGAATGTGCTTCAAATCAAAGTTATTAAAACCGGTTTATATCTTCATTTGATTTTAGGCTGAGCGGATTGATTCTAGCCCGCTAAAATTAATATCATTTTAATTATTTATTTTAAAAAAATTAAAACAATATTATTTTTAAAAAAAAATATAAAAATCAAATTACAAGTTGATTTATTGAGTATTTAGATCAAATCAAATTAATCTTGGGTTGACTTTTAAAAAAATTCAGGTTAGATTAAATTTCATAACTATGCTTGAAATATGCATATCTGTTTTTTTTATTCGTGTTCTAAAACTATATTTTAACAAAGCATGCAATAAATTATTAAAATTTCTTAATACCGGTGTTAAGAATTGCACTGACATACTATATATGTTGGAGAAGTTTTTTATGATAATACGAGGCAGGGCTATCGAGGGCTAATTTTTCATGAGAGAATTAGATTTAATTACTTGCTAGGAAGTGGTGTTTCTATGTCTCGAAAATTAAATTAAATGTCCTTGGGGATTTCTTCATATTTTTCACACAAAATGCACATTCACAGGTAAGCTCCCGTAACTAATATTAGGCTATTAATTTGAGCCTCACCTTAATTTGTAACTGCATCATAGAATGTGTTTTATAATATAGTGTATGATATTTTTTAAAAATATTTTTTGTTTAAAAAAATATTAAAAAATATTTTTTTAATTTTTGACACGGCACTTTGAAACTATTAAAAATTATTAATTTAATATTTTTTAAAAAATATCTTTAAAAATCATCTAAAAACAAGAATTTCCTCGTTAAAATCATTCAAAAGCTATAGAATTAGTAGTCCGCGGCTCCGCGCAGTTCAATAAAAGCAACAACACTTGGCAAAACTTATAGTCCTTGCATTACCTAAAAAATAAAATTTAAAAAAAAGAGAGAAAATAATGAGGAAAATATATAAAATCAGTACGAAGTCGTAAGGTATGCATAACATATATAATAACGTGAACGTTGAAAAAAAAATAAAAAAAGGCTATGCGATCAAAATTGCGTGTTATATTCATGGTAGGAGAAAAACAATATTTAAAAGCGAAAATCGAATAAAAAGAAATAAAAGGGACCACTGACAACTTCCAAGTCAACGAGACAAAGAAATTGTTTTTTTATAAATAAAATATGATAAAAATAACTTGAAATGACTTCAAGTTAGAAATGCATCTCATAATTAAGAATGATTTGAAATTACTTTATTTGAGAATGAATTATAACTTTTGATAAGTTCAAGGTTTAAAATTTAAAATTACAAATACCAGTTTGAAAATATAGTTGTGATTATTTTTTAAAATATTTTTTATATTAAAATATATTAATTTTTTTATTTTTTTAAATTAATACATTAAAATAATTCAAAACATATAAAAATTAATTTTTAACAAAAAAAATTATTTTTTTTTTTAAAAAGGATTGGCTTATATTTCTAAACGTACTCAAAATCTTGAATCAATTTTATAATGAATTTTTTATTTAAGTTAAAATTTTTTTTTATCAAATATATTTATGATTTTTTATTTAAATAAAAAGTAAAAAAAAAACTTAAATTAATCTAAAAAATGACTCCAAACATAACCTTTAAATTGAATTTAGTTCAAAGAATTCTGAATAGTATATTAATTTTTTTTCTAAAAAATCTATCAGTTGATTATTTTTGGTAAAATGCAAATTGACATTTATCCCATGTCAAAAATTCAAAAGCTTCATTTGGAGCTTTTAAATTTTTGGAAGTTTCATTTTGAAGTTTTTCTAGTTTTTTCTTCATATAAACTATATTTTTTTTTTGTTCTAAACACCTTTTTAATTACTATTTTTTTCTAACCATCACTATAACCACGCTATAACTATCATAACCAAAGTGAGGCTAATTCTATCTAAAGGTTGATTCCATCCAAAACTTACGTCATAGATTACCAAGTTAACCCTTGGATTTTCTTTAAAGCCTGTTAAAAGTCTACAATTAAAAAGCTAAAACAACCTTGTTTTATTAAAAAATTTGGTTTTAAAAAAAAACCTAGCCCAAACAAACTCTAGGTTTTGCAAGTCACTGTTGGATTTCTAGTACATTGAGCCTTCCATCATCATTGTTATGTAGTTGCACTAAACTTTTGTTTGTATTGATGTTTTAAAAAAAAAAAATTTAAAAAAATTAATTTTTTTTTTCAAATTAATTTTTTTTATCAAAAATAATTTTTTTTAAAATATTTTTTTAATTTATTTTCGAATAAAAGATACTTTAAAAAATAACTACAATTAAATTTTAAATAAACTCTAAAACAAAATGAAGACCAAACCACTAAAATTATGGTTCTTGGAGAGGAATAAAAAGAAAAAGAAAAAACACTAAGCAATGAAGAGAACATAGCATCTTGCAGTTGTGTTCTGCAGCTACTTAATTCCTTTCCACCATGCTGCAGCGAAGAGACAAAGCACGTATTAATATATGTTTAGAAATGAAGGCTAATTCATGTTTTTTAAAAAAAAAAACATTAAAAATTTAAATTTTTTAAATATTTTAAATTATTTTGATATATTAATCTTAAAAATAATTTTTTTAAAAAAAATTATTATTTTAATACATTTCAATATAAAAAACAATTGAAACCACACTTTCAAATAGACTATTAAAAAAAATAAATTTAAAACAAATTATAAATTATAGTTTTTTTAAAAAAAAACCCAGGATTTAAAGAGACTTTTATACGAAATCTATACAAAATTCTAATAAGTGTTAATTAACCAAGAACTTTTAAATCTGTAATTAAAAAGCAAACACAGACCACACCACAAATAAAAACACAGAAGTCCTGAATTCAAACTCAAATGTATTAGAAGAATCAATACAGAGTCTCTTGCATCCACAATTGTATGACAAGGCATTCAAGTACGCAGGCCAAAAAGGAAGGTTACTTCACATCTTGACATTTTTTTTTTAACATCCTCAAACATCAGACATCAAGAATGGACATTACCTTACTAAAATCCACATGGCCAGCAAGTCAAACAGCCACTAACTTATTACTGCTTAAATCAGTCCAAAATAAACACTGGGAGGAAGCAAGTTGGTCTACCGTTTCCAACACTTCAACCATCAAGTTCGTTATTTAACCAGTCTTACATGGATTTGAGCAGAGCTCCAGCAATCAGGAACAAATATAGGGTCGAAAAGGAGCTTTTCTACCATAAAAACAGCGAGACTAAGTTGAGTTTACAAGGACAAATAATGGTCTGTCTCCTAGGCGTTCCCGTCCCTGAAAACAGAGAAAAAGCACACCAGTAGTACATTAATGAGCAAGAATGCATCCTTGCGTTTACCTAATGACAAAACGTAAGAGACAGGCAATGAGGCTGTGGAGTCTATACAGAACTCAACAGCTGAAACCTCAGGTTTTATGGTTGTAAATTCAAATTAATTGAATACAAGTTGCTTCTGAAGTAGCTTCAATTCTACTTGCATCAAAAGCTTCAAGCAAGTTGACTTCTAGTAGCATTGACCAGAACTTATTTTCTAATAATGATATAAGAATTGGCCAGCATAATAAAATCATTGGGCTTAAGATTACAAAACTTATTCTTCAAAAAATTTCCTTCTATGATGAGGTAACGAAAACCATACCAAATTGCAAGAAAATAAAAGCTTCTAGGAGAAAAAAAAGGAAAGGGTGCATAGTAGAATACATGACCGCTAAAGTCCGGGTTCAATATGCATGCGTTTTTCCCTTAGCATTATTTTTCTGGGCAAGGCTAGATTGCACTTTGAAAAATATTGAAATGGTTCAAATTACATGTACAAGTAGAGGATCATTAGTTGTCAAATTGCTCAGGGTGGAAAATACCAGTGTCTTATTGGAAACAAAACTGAAATCAGAGAAAAAATCAACGCATATCAAACTCAATGGAAATAGTTCATACTATGGATGAAAATGCTGTGTGATTTATACAACATACCTTCAGCCCTAACAATTCAATAACACAGGCACACTCGACAACATGTACCCCAACACGCTCTGCAATAAAGAAGTAAAATTATTTGAAAATGCATCAATGTGACATCAAGTAAATGATGAGTGAGCAAAAGAGTATTTCCTAACCAGCAACAGACTTTGCATGCAAGACAAACTATACCCATGTGGGTAGACTAGACCAAAATCACCGACATGTATTATTAAATTTAAGAAAACAATTCTGATGATCTCCATGCAGGAACACCCATGTTTCTCAATATAACAGAAAACAACTACAGCCTACTTTACCAAGTGAGCCGAACCCTTGATGCAAAGTATCCAATCACCCAAGTTATGCTTTGTGATATTCATCCCCATCCCCAACAAAGAATGGATGGTGGGGAGACTGCGATGGTGAACCAACTAACATGCAAGATTGGCAATTCATCAAGTTATCTTAAGTTATGAAGCACTACCGAGTAGTTTCACTGCAGCACATAAGGTCCCACCAGTTGCAATGAGATCATCAATTACCAATGCATGTTCTCCTGCTTCTACTGCACCCACATGCATCTCCATTTTGTCTGTTCCATATTCCAAAGAGTACTCTTCCGAAATAACCTCCCCTGATAAGACCATGAAACACAAACCATTCAGAAATTTTCAACTTGTGTTGACTATTTGAGACTGATTCCATTGATATTAGGTAATGATTGTAAGTGATCTAGGAATTCAATTCTCACAGTTGGAATATAAACTAAAAATAATCATCAATAATGCTTCTGCACTAATCAATCAAGAATATGTTCAGGATCTACGAAACCATAAAAGCATGCAGTTTGTATGGAAGTAGAAAAATTCAATGCAAAACAATTTTACCAGGCAACTTATTGGGTTTCCTCATGGGTACAAATTTTGCTCCGATTGCCAGTGCAATGGGAGGGCCAAATATAAAACCCCTAGCTTCAACACCTGCAATATGCATGATGGTAAGAATACATAAATATCGCGACCACTTTACCAAGAATAAAAGAAAATGAGTAATTAGTATGATGAATCAACTAAAAAAATGAGTTTTCATAACAATCATGCAAATTTTCATAGTTATTAGTAGCTAATTTCTTTGATACTGCATAAACACGTGTCCAAGTTTACTGCTGAGCACTCCAGATATGCATGATCTAAAATAACACCAGTTTTTTCAGAGGAGCCAAGTTTCCTCGCCAGGTTTTATTGCTTTTAGAGCATTAACCAAAGATATACCACATTTGAAAAGTATTTGCAGCATGGCTTTCATATCTTCATGTCAGGAACAAGCTACCACTCTGTTAGTAGAGAAACACATGTTGATATCCCCGGTGAAATGATATACTGGAAAGCATTGTAACTATCGGTAAAGTCTCACCAAAATCAGTATCCTCTTTCCCGTAGAAAGCAAGTCCTTGCAAAATTTAAAGGACTTGTGATCTTTATTCAAGGGAAATATGCCTAGTGAAAACCATCTATTAGCAGATGGGTAGCAGCTAAATCACCGGCACACTTGTATCAGCCAAGCATCGATCATGGAAATCTAAAAGCATTGCCCAAGGGTTTTAGTTTAACACTTTTCCCTTTTTTCTCGAGCCTTGTTTTTTCAGCATTCCTCAAAATTACTTTTAATAATAAGCAATACCAATTCACTAGAGTAAATTTATTTGATCAAATAGTTTAATCCCTTCTACAACTATGTATGCTAAAGTACACTTCACTATTCTTCAAGAATCCCTTTATCACTCACATTTGATGCCTTGAATATTTCGCAAGCCCTTATCCAACTTGTGGCAGATTTAAAAAAAGAAAAAGAAAAGATGACTGTAAAAAAGGGACCTTTCGAATTCAAGTAAAAATCATAAACTCACAGTGGAGCTCAATCATGATCATGGGCAAAACTACATCAGCAGTTGATAGTAATCAGTTGTAAAAAATAAGTACCTGCAACGACAGAGATGTTTTTATCTCTGTACCTCTCAACAAACAAATCTATAGTATCCTTAAACGCTTTTGTATCAAGAAGCAACGTTGTTATATCCTGAAACATAATCCCTGTCGCCCCCCGGAAAAAAACAATAAAGACCAAACACAAATCGATCAACAATGGATAAAACACAAATAAACAAAGGACAGAGTAGCAGTAAAGGCATACTTTATAGTTACCTGGTTTAGGGAAGTCAGGGATGACCCTTATAGCAGAGGAGATTCTGGCTATACGAGGATCTTGCTGCTCATCTGCAGTGGCCATTTCTCTATCTTGCTTCCACTGTGACTCGCTCACTACTCAACAAGAACAAACTCAGATTTTTAGGCTAGCTTCGAAGAGAAATAAGCTGTTTACGAGTAGGTCTTTCTTGCATTCTTTTTTCTTTACCGAATTGTCCTCTGCTTTAAATATCTAGCCTTGTGGCTTTTAACACCAATAAAAATTAATCCTTTAATTTTTTATATATTTATATATATAAAAAATACTTTACAGACATTAGTTACTATTATTGGAAAAGCATGTTCGACTTTGAAATTACTAGGGCAGCCCTTGTTAAAAGAAAAGAAATTACCAGAGCAGCGAAGGCGATTGGGGGCAGTTCTGTAATTCTGGGAGAAAGTTAAAGGTAATTGGGCACCGGAGGAGGCTGCAATCGGAGCCGACTGACGTTTCAGAGACGGTGGTCGAAGTCGATGAGAGTTTGGTGGAGGAAGAAAGATGGAATTTGAACAACGGAGCAGAAGACTTCTTTGCATGATTCTTTTGACTCACAAAAATGCTGCTGTAGAGCGTGTTGCTAAATATATGGGTTTTGCTTTGAACGAGGGTAATTTGGTCCAGACAGTATTTGTCATGTTGGATGTATCTCTTCCGATCCGGGATGTTACCTGGCTAAAATCTCAAATTATTAAGTAAATATTGCTTTGAACGAGGGTAATTGGGTCCAGACAGTATTTATCATGTTGGATGTATCTCTTCGAAATAAGATTCGATCCGGGATTTGACGCTAAAATCTCAAATTATTAATTAAATTCAAAACAAATTGGTTGAGTGGCTTTTTTAATAAAATAATATCATTTAAAATATATTTTTTAAAAAAATAAAACATGATTATTTTAGACAAATTAAAAATAAAATTATTGAAGTTAACAATCCAGCCTTACGTGAATTTAATTGGATTAATCAAATCACATGCTAAGCCATAAATTTGATCGAGTTAAAGTCCAGACTAATTCCAAAAAAAAAAAATCTCGCTTCGTGCCCTCACATGATCAGGAACATGTTCATTGACTATCATTTTAATGCTGTGTTTTGTAACGTAGTGATTTTTATAAAAGTAATTTTTTTAATAATTACAAAAACTCCCTCACTTTACATCATAAATCAAACAAATTGTATTATTGAGAATGTAAACTGTTATGTAAACTGGGAAATTGAAATTCAGATCAAATTATAATTTTTTTTAATATTAGCTTATTAAACTTATAAAAAAACACATAAATTATTAATTTATCAGACGAAAATACAATTAACAAAAAGGCTTGAATAAAAAAACAAACAAATCAAAAACAGAGAAGGGAATGTCCCGCACCAAAAGAACAAAGCAGGGATCATGCTGATTGCTAGTCTAGTAGTAGTATTATTGTGACACCCCCACGACAGTTTTTAAATAATTGATTTCTGTCTTTCAACCTCACTTTAACCTGTTTAGTTACCGGAATGTCAATAAAATAATGATGAGTGCTTGGCTTATTCCGAGTGCTAATCAATCCAAAAGAAGATTGAAATAATAATAATAATAACAATTCCTAGTGGACACATCATGACACCATGAGAATCGCCGGCGAGAAATTATGGATTCATTGAACCTTAACCCAGCCCCTCAAGGCCAGAAGAAGACAGTAAGAATCTTGGTGCAACTTTAGGCAAGTGAATATCTTTCATAGATATCTCAATACACCTCTTTTGCCTTGCGCAGCACCCCCCCCCTGGCTCTTCGGGCAACTTTCCGGCCAAAAAAGTCTGACTTTATGTGTGGAGAAAATGAAAAGAAATTAGCGAGTGAAAACGAAAGAAATTTACAACTTGCTTTAATTTGTCGACCGATGCTCAACTCTTACTTTTGTTATAAAATCTGTACCGGCTCAACTTGTAATATCATTATAAAAGGTCGACCGGCGGCTTAAAAGGATAATTTTAGATTCAATTAATTAGGTTTGGACAGTTCAGGTCAGGAAAGAAAAACGTGTCTAATATAATAAAAAAAACTCAAGTTGATTAGTGCTCCGGGCCTAACCTGGTAAAAAACCAGACCTCAATTCATTGAATTTAAAAATAATAATCAAAACGATGATGTTCTGTTTTAGTATATATATTTTTTTAAAAAAATAAAGAGTTAACCTTCCAGCCTTGACACGAGACATATTTTACAAATATTATTCTAACTAAATAAATTCCTATTCTTTGATGACACCAATTGGGGCTTAATAACATGAGATTTTTTTATAAAAAAAATATCTGAGTATCTTTATTTTCATTTTTACTATTAAACTATGCGAATTGCTTTTAATAATAAATGGTCGTGTTAAGTTCTGTCTATTTTATACTGATATAGTCGTTAAATGAACACATAGCATATCAATGAGCTTCTTAATTTGTTTTCAATTAAGTGTATATACTTTTATTTATTTTTAAATTAAATGTCTGTATTTTTTTTATTCGAATGTTTATACTTACATTAAAAACTGTATTGTTTTTTATAGAAAAAGTAATTTGATTGATACTTGAAATAATAAAGTGACTACAATATCTAGTATAAAAATAATTGTTCTTTTTAGATTACACCTTTTCTTTTTTATTTTACAAATATATTTTTTATATATTTTAAAAAAAATTTAAAAAAATATTTTTTTTATTTTAAATTAATTTTTTTAATGGTTTTAGATTATTTTGATGTGTTGATATCAAAAATAAATTTTAAAAAAAATATTTCAATGTATTTCTAATAAATAAAACATTTTAAAAAGCCATCACTGCCATAAATCCTCGAATTATCTTAAGTTATATTTAAAAATAAACAGTTTCTTAAATACTTCTAAAAGCTGTGTTTAAAAAACTCTGTTGACGAACCTGACTTAAATGAGCAAGCCAATGCTACTGGGGATATCAACATGGAAATTAGTCAACTAGCTACCGCCGTGGCGGCCAAGGTTCTTGACGATGAGGCAAGCATTAAAGCTCCGACTCTGAGATCCTCGCCAAGGAAAACCAGACAAGCAGCTGCAAGATGGTTCCTACCTGTGCCATGCTACTTTCATACACAGTTCATATATTGAATGACCTGCCTTGGTACGTTGCTGGTGACTTTAACATCACCAGAAAACCCTGACCTTTACTAAATCTACTGGAAACTCTGAAAAGAATCTGTGTGTTGTTAATGCTTTCAATAGTTGTCTGGATGCATGTGA
The DNA here is from genome assembly GCA_018804465.1 of Populus tomentosa. Lineage (NCBI taxonomy): Eukaryota > Viridiplantae > Streptophyta > Magnoliopsida > Malpighiales > Salicaceae > Populus > Populus tomentosa. Next base: position 785,406 of record CM031995.1, read on the forward strand.
ATTAGACGACAATCCTTTTACTGGACCTGTCCACACATGGTGCAACAAGCAGCAAGCAAACCCTATCTTTACCCAAGCTTTTCACATTTCCAACATAGCTCTGTGGAATTTCTACATCCAGGGGAATCTGATCATTGTCCCAGTCTCCTACAAAATTCCATCTCTACCCAAGCCTTTCAAATTCTACAACCTCAGGGCATCTCATCCTAAATTTCTACATGTTGTTGATGTTATCTGGAGCGCACAGAGGGAATACCCTGTTCAAAGTCTGCGGAACGCAAGGAACTGCAGTTTATATAATAATGGAGACAAACTCACCAAGCCTGACAATATCCAAAATGATTCTGTCTCTTTTTTCAAGAATCTCTCTGGATCTGAAAACAGAGAAGTTCATGGAGAATCATTTCAATATTTCAGTAAACTCTTCGAGCGTAAACTTTTCAGAGGCATTAGAATCTTATCTCATTTCCCCACTTTCCCGAGAAGATATGAAGAAAATAGTATTCTCACTTAATGGGCAGAAATTTCCTGGCCCAGATAGCTTTACTGCAACTTTCTTCCAATCTACTTGGCAGATTGTGGGAGAGGATATTACTTCAGCCATATCATAATTCTTTGTTAATGGTAAACTACTGAGAGAAGTAATTGCCACTGCAATCTCGTTGATACCAAAAATACCAACTGCTTAAAAAATAATATCCTTCAGACCGTCCTCTTGTTGCTCAACACTTTACATGTGCAAGTCAACAATCTTGGCCGACTGGTTAAAGGTATGCTTACCACCTCTTATAAGTCAGAATCATTGTGCCTTTATCCCCTGAAGAAGACTCGCAGACAACCTACTTCTTGCACAAGAATTGGTAAAGGACTGTCAAAGAGCAAACCTCTCTCCTAGGATTGCTGTGAAGATAGACCTTATGAAGGCTTTTGACTCGGTTAGGAATTTCTTTAGAATGCTTTAGGAGTAATGGGCTTCCTTGAAAAATTTATCAACCGGTTCAAGACTTGTGTCACTACTGCCAGCTTCTCTGTTAGTATGAATGGGGGTCTTGTTGGCTATTTTCAAGCAAAGAGGGGGTTAAGGCAAGGTGATCCTTTATCACCTTACCTGTTTGTCATTGCTATGGAAGTGTTTTCATGCATGCTCAATGAAGCAACTGACCTTTACCCCATAACGTTCCCCCCTAGATGCAAACAGATTCATCTCCTTCGTCTATGTTTTCCAGATGATCTATTGATCTTTGTTATAGGAGATCTGGCAGCTATGCAAGGAGTCACATCTCTTCTTGATCAATTCTATATTACTTTTGGGATGAAGCTCAATCCTACGAAACGTGAATTCTGTATCACGAATTCAGAACTTGCAATTGTCAACAGGATTCAAATTTGGATAATTGCTTGTAAAGTATCATGGTGTGCCATTAATCACTGGAAAGTTATCTTTATCCGACTGCAAGTCTCTTGTAGATAAAATATAGCGAAGAACGCAGAGTTGGGCCTTATAAGATGCCTAACCTTTGCTGGCAGACTCCAACTAATCTCCTCAGTGATCTTCAGCTTAGAAAAACTTCGTTGTTCTATCTTTTACCAGCAAAGTAATGAAGATAATTGAGCGAAAATGCAGCTCATATGGAGTGGGAAAGACGAATCTGCTCATGGTTCTGAGGTAGCTTGGGATAAACTACCTTTTCCTAATCAGGAAGGAGGTCCTGGGTTGATGGAAACAGAAGAATGGAACATTGCATACATTATGAGATCTATATGGAACCTATTACTAAAATCAGGAACACTATAGATTGCCCGGTCTTCTACCGACCTGCTTAAAGATAAAAGAATTTGGGAAGTAAGAGTGCCTTGTGATTGCAACTGGTCTTGGAGGAAAATTCTGAAATTTCCACCTCTAATCTGGGAATGGATCTCCCATACAATCAGAAATGGAAAAACAACATATCTATGGTGGGATTCTTGGCATCCAGAAGGTCCACTCATGGAGAAACACAATAGAAGGATCATCATACACGAAACAGGTCTCCCTTCCGATGCTAAAGTCCCATCTGTTATTAAAAACAAATTTGTGGGATACCCTGTCCTAATGGAACTGAGGATGATTCGGAGACTTGGAAATTAACCTTCAACGGCAAGTTCACTGTTAAAAGTTCTTGGGGAGATTTAAGAGCTAAAGGGTGTAGGGTGGATTGGTTCAAAATGATATGGAGCTCCCTCTATATTCCAGAGCATAGTTTTATAGCTTGGCTTATAGTCCTGAACAGGTTGTCTTTCAAAGATAGACATGCGAGAAGAGGAAGGATAACAGCTATTGTGTCCTCTGCAAATAAGCCAATGAAAGCAGAAATCATTTTTTTTATTGTCAGTTTGTAAATAGAGGTTTTACACAAGGGCAGCATCACAGGCAAATTGGCAAATGGGAATTATTTTAACAAAAAAAATTTTAAAAATCAATTTTTTACTTGGTTATTATTAGAGCTTGTGATCTGACTCAAAACCTTGAAAGGTCTAGTCAACTTAATAAAATCCATAAAATAATATCATTTAACCGGATAGATGTTTACACTGTTAAAAAAAAATTATGCTCAGCCAAATCTCAAGATAATATCTATCTAGTCACTCATTGAACCAAACCTAAAATATTTTTAGACAAAAACAAATAAAAAAAACATTCCAAATTTATTTTTGGGAAGGCTCTATGTACAAATCCCATTGAAACTGCGTTCCAATTTATGTTTCATTAAATTTTGGATTTTTTACTTAAAATTATTTTTTATAATTTTTTATTATTTTAATGTATAGCTATTACAAATAATTTTTTTAAATTTAATATATTTTCAAAAAAAAATACTTTAAAAAAACACCAAATCAACGTTTGAAATGAATCCGGATTTAACCGGACAAAGCGATCAAAAATGCCGTCAGCTTTGCTTTGCCCTGGTCTAATTACGTGGACCATCTGTATTGGGCTTTCATTGGACGGAAATTATTTAGGGAAGATGTGGCTATAAGGGCCCAAAAGCTTTAGGTCGGTGGCGCGTGGAGTTATCTGGATGCTTCGCGAATCTACTTCCCGTGCCTTTTCTCGTACTATATTCAAAAAACCCCCAAATTTCGAGATGGTAATACGTGTCAAAAATGATTCTTGGACAGATGGTGGAGTGTATGTCTTGTGTGTGAATGTGAAGTGTATAACAAGATGACTAGCTTAGCTACTGTAGATTATTTATGAAAATAAAGTTTGAAATAATTAATGATTCTTTGACATTTGTACCGATAGACATAGCTTTGGATGATTTGATCCATTAGTTAGGAAGCCGGTCCGGTCGGCAACCATATCATCCAAAGCAAGATTGATAATAATGTTTTTTTTTTTTTACAAGACAAAAAATATAATGTAAAATCGGCACAAAATTTTATCATCCAACCATAAAATTTTTAACTAATTATATATTGATAATTTCATATAAAAAATTAAATTACATTAAAATTTGATAAAGAGAGTCGGCAATATTATAATTAACGGATAATTTAAATAAAATAAAATACATAAATAGTATGAATCAATAAATTAATGATATATGTCTTAGAACAAAACTTTCTAATACAAGAGGCGAATCATTGAATGGTAGGAAATACACAAGAATCTGGTTGTTCCCATCACAACAAGTTCTAATGAAATCCTTTTGAATTGCAAATTAACGAGTCTAAATTAATAATTAATTAACATAAGTTAAATAATGAAATAAACTTCTAAACAGTGTCTAAGGCCCTATAATAAACTCATATTAAAAATAATTACTCAACATTAAGTAAATAGATAAATAAAATAGGATAATAAAACCAAAGTCTTCATGCTTAAATTCCTTCATGTAGCCTGAATCTCTAATTTTCACACATTCTTGACAGATTTGAGTTCTAATTTCAAACACTTTCTCCCATCTAGATGAATTACTAGGACTGCCATATATGATTGAAAATCTTGAAATATATAGTTTTCCAAACCAACTTGAATTGCAGCAAAATTTCACTTGTAGCTCTAGATATGTCTCAAACAGTACACAAAGGTCTAGTTTGATAGATTTGAGTTCTAATTTCAAACACTTTCTCCCATCTATATGAATTACTAGGACTGCCATATATGGTTGAAAATCTTGAAATATATAGTTTTCCAAACCAACTTGAATTGCAGCAAAATTTCACTTGTAGCTCTAGATATGTCTCAAACAATACACAAAGGTCTAGTTTGATAGATTTAACAAGATTAGTCTAATAACTTAGACCCTCTAAAATAATATGTTCTTGAACTCCATTTGACTTGAAACGTTACCACAATATAGTTGCATGTGTCTAGTATTTATCTGTAAAATCACAACTCGATCCAATGTACGGTTTGATAGAATATAGTTGCATGTGTCTAGTATTTATCTGTAAAATCACAACTCGATCCAATGTACGGTTTGATAGATAGTCTGATCTCGCAAAATTGACCAGTTGAAGTTTTAATGCTAGATTCGGACCTAATTTGGTTCATATCATAAATTTAGTAAAATCATAAAATCAGACCAAGTTTACCAATTTTACCATTTTTATCTAGTTTGCACGAGTCAAGTCTAATTTTACTAGTTTTTTAGTTTTTAGTCTGATTTTACATGTTTGATACATGCTAACTTCTAAAATCATACGATTTTACGAGTCAACTTGCGATTTTGACAACAATAACCTAGAGTCTAAAATAAAATGAGTTTCATTTTAAATCTTTTTTAATATTATCTAATTAAACTCGAGTAACTGAGGTGATTAATTTATGATTTAGTTAACTTGACCAAACCTAACTAGATTAAAATTAAAGAATTTTTTTTTTAAAAAAAAACTAAAACTAAGCAATTGTTAACAAAAATAACTAGGTAACCCATAAGCCACATCTTATACCAATTGAATCCCTATATCATGTTTTATAATTATAGATGTAAAATGTTTATAATACAATTCCCAAGAACAATTGAGTGGAAGCATAGTGTATTTAACAAAAATACATAGGGTATGGGTTTTTCACAGTAATAATAGATATAGTTTATTATGGATTGCTGTAATGAAATTATTATTTTACCCTTCACTCTTTTACTTCTAAAGCTTTGCTTGAGAGTAGAATAGTATTTTCCATGTGACAAAATAGTCTTTATAAGATTTATTGGGGATATTTTGATGTTTTTTTTTTTTTGATACAATGTAATGACTGAATTATCTTTAAAAGCACAGTTTTAATATAACCATTACAAGGACTTTTTGGACGTTTTCTTTTTCTAATGCACAATAAAAATACTTGATTGCCCCTTGCACTAGATTTTGTTAGCCTTATTTTAAGGGTATTTTTGTATTTTCATATAGGTTTTTTTGTTATATTTGCAGTGAGTTAGGGTTTTTTTTTTTCTTTTAACACAAATCTAATACTATGAAAATTAAAAGTTGTCAAGCGCATTGGATCAACGTGACGATGCATCTTCTCCATCTGTACCATTTGATCGATGCGTGAGGCGCATTACGATGATCGCACCCCACCTTCCATGATGGCTTTAGAAAGGTCCAATTGTCTTCTTCATGGTAGTCCAGCGCATGTTGTCAATGAAGCTATGGTTGACCTTCGATTGAACTTTTTTCTTGTCTTCTTGTTTTTTTCTCTTTTTTTTTCTTAAACTTTAATTTTATCCGTTGAATCTATTTTATCCTCTACTTTGGTCCCTATTCTCTTGATTGCTAATTGTTTTATTTTATTTTAAATCATTTTTTTCAATTGTATCACTTATATTTGATTCAATTAATTTTTTTTAGAATTTGATTCTTATTGTTTTTATTTCTTTTTATTTTATCCTTATTGTTTTTCTGATTATTTGTTTTTCAATTTGATCCTTTGAGTCTATTTTATCTCCTAATTTGGTCCTTATTCTCTTAATTGCTAATTATTTTGTTTTGTTTTGAATCATTTTTGTCTCAATTGAATCCCTTATATTTGATTCAATTTATTTATTTATTTTATTTTGGTCCTCATTGTTTTGGTTTCTTTTTATTTTATCCTCGATACTTTTTTATTATTCTTTTACAATTTAATCCCTCAACATTTTATTTCATTTAATTTGTGTTATAATTTGTAACCCTATTCCTTTTATTTGTATTTGTTTATATATATATATATATATATATATATATATTATTTTTGCTTTTATTTCATTTTTAATTTTATCCCTTAACATTTTTTATAGTGAGGTTTTGACTTCATTATTTTGTCATGCTTGCCCTCTATGGGTTAATCCTGGCTTTATAAACTGGGTGACGTGTTTTAAAAATTAGCATAAGTTGATTCTAAATTTTTTTATGTATTTTTGTTAATTATTTTTTTGTTTGTTTCATCATTCATTATTATGTTGTTTGAGAATTTAACTTGATTATTTTTTTATAGTTTTTTTTATATGGGGATTCTAATCTTATATTTAAGGTTGCAAGTTTTATGCATTAACATGTATTTACTTGAGCTTTGATTTTTTCACTATTCTTTTTACATTATTTTTTTTCTCATCTTCGTCCAAAAGAAGAATAGCTCACGAACAAATCTCTTTTTGAATGAGCCAAGTATCGAGTACCAAGAGCTAGCCTATTTTGTTTTGATTTTTTCCTCTTTAACCCCCTACAATCGCTTCCCTTTATGCTTAGCCAGCTTAGAATTTAGCTGCATCATTTCCATATTTCTAGATCATTCTCACATTTTTGTTGTTGGTGTTTTTTTTTTCTTTTGACTATTTTTCTTTTTTTAAATCATTTCATTAAAATTAATATAATATATTTAGCATAAAATGAATATTATTTTTTCATGCTAGAAATATTTTTAACCAGCCCGCGGTTGAGCAAGAAGTACATAGCTAGTCAATTATTATAAGTTGTTGGAAGATACCACGCACTTGCATATATTTGACACCTTTTTTTTTTTTTGGGTTTACCTCAGCTTAAATGAAAGTTTAAGCTTCCCCACTACACCTCCATCACTTGGTTAACACATGTACATGTTGTCCACCTAACTTAGAAAATTCTCCCTTCGATTTGCCTTCCTAATTACTACCAATTGACTGTTTACTCTAGTTGGTTGCTTGATGCCTGTGAATATTCAAGTGTGCATGCACGGACGTCGGCTGCCGTCTACTATAAAGAGGCAAACTGATATAAGATCACCTTTGCTTGGAAAAGTAAAGGTTCTTTGTATTTGACTTGGAAGCAGTCTTCCCTATACTACTCCCTCCCTAAGGCCGAGCCCACACCAAAACTTACATCATCGGTTCACAACTTCAACTCACTCCTGCCGTGTCCTTGTACTGTTCTCTTACTTTGACCGAATTTGGTCAGGTCAGCAAGTCACTCTTGGCCACCAAGAGACTCGAAATTGCCCACCAAGAAAGACGCCTTCTTGGCCTTTCCTTTTACTAAACGTGCTCCACTGGATTTTTGTTTTGGATTCCTACTAACCCTTCGAATTTCTTTTTTTGTTAGCTCACACCTCTTACTTTCCAACCACTTGTCACGCAACTTCCTTCTCGAGTACTTGCCCCTTGTATATAACCCACATCACCCCCTCACTCTAACTCATCAGACAATTCACTCTTCTTGTATCACAAAAACAAGCTCTCTCCCTCTCTCCCTCTAGAGTAATCAGCAATTCATCACTCTTCTTCTTGCTTTCTGTATTAAAAAAAGGAATCAGATGGCAACAGAAGCTTTAAACTCTCCAACTACAGCCCCCCCATCGTTTCAATTTGAGGATTTAAGCCTCCCCTGCGTGGGAGAGCCATGGGTAAAGCGCAAGCGCTCTAAGCGTCCACGACTCGACCACCAGCCTACTGAAGAAGAATATCTCGCTCTCTGTCTTATCATGCTAGCTCGAGGCTCCACCAATCTCCAATTCTCCACTTCAGGCCACCAGAAGTCCCTCACCCCATCAACAGTATTCACATCTTCAGAGCTAAAAAATAGTTACAAGTGTTCCGTATGCAACAAGGAGTTTCCTTCATACCAAGCCCTAGGCGGTCACAAGGCAAGTCACAGAAAACTCGCTGGAGGCGGCGAAGACCAAACTACTTCCAGTACAACTACTTCTGTTATAACAGCAACAAAAACCGTATCTAACGGAAGCGGTAAGGCTCACGAGTGCTCCATCTGCCACAAGACTTTTCCCACCGGACAGGCCTTGGGGGGTCACAAGAGGTGTCACTATGAAGGCATCATAGGAGGCGGCGAAAAGAGTGGTGTCACTTCAACTTCTGAAAGTGCTGGATCTACTAACACTCGCACTCATAGCCACAACGAATTTGACCTCAATGTTCCTGCCTTGCCAGAGTTCTCTTCATTTTTCTCTGTATCTGGCGAAGATGAAGTTATGAGCCCTCTACCGGCAGCGAAAAAGCTTCGTGTTTCGATGCCACCCAGATCTGAAGTCTCCCAGGCTCTGTAGAAAAATTAGAACCCCTGTTAGGCTGTGTTAGGTGATATCAATTTTGGAGATTTATTCCATTGTTTTGACTTTTTTATTTATTTAATTAATTTTTTTGTGCATAGAAGTTGGATATTTCAGTTGTAATACTTGAAATTCAATTAATAAGTATCTTCTTATCTTAACTTAACTTGTTGGATCTGTTAGTTTTATTTAATTTTCTTTTCAAGTTGCAACGTGTTGGGTTGTTTCATACCTTTTGGCATTCACTACCCTAGCGTGCTCGCATCAGCTTTGATGTGTGCGCATAGCTTGACCTCCTCATGATGAGTTGCACAGCCGCGTGACCAGCGGGGCAAGTAGTGGTGGCGAGTTCTTTGAAAATTGAGCGTGGTTTTGATGATTAACTCGAAAAAAAATCTATATTACTGTGTTATTAGTCAATTTAAAGATCTTTAGTTGAATATCTTAATTAAAACAAGTTATACCATTTTTAAAAAATCTTTAATATTGAATCGATTGTATTTAAATGGATTAATAAAGTTCTGTCATATTAATATATTTTTTAATTCAATTGAAAATCTGTTTAAATTAAATTTTAAATCATAAATTTTTCAACGCAAAGCAAATTTAACAACCATGGTTTTGAGGTCCACGTATTACGTGTCATGGGAAAACATTTTCCACGCCAAGCTTGCAATCTAAAAAACACACGGTCCTTAGCGCAATTCATGAAGCAGCTAGAAACAAGACAAAACGCGGTGGTTTGCACTGTTGAAACACGTTGGTCTTCTAGTAGTTGTGATAATATAAGAAAAAATTACACGGGAATATTAATTTTTATGCGAGTCCAATTAAAGCCTACATAATATTTTATATAATATATTCATCTTTGTAAATATCTTTGTAAATATTTAGGATATTTATATAATATTTATATTAAATATCTTATAACTTAGATATTTATGAGATATTTATATAAAATATATTAAAACTTAAATATTTTTTAAGATAATTATCTTTAAAAAATTTATATAAACAAAATTTTTTCAAAGCTTAAGAGAGGGCTTATCTCTATAAAAAAAAACATAAGATTCAACACAAGTCTAATACAAAATTTAAACAAGACTTAAAAACCACTTAAATCTATAAAATACTCATAATTCTCGTCACCTATACAAACATTATATTAACTTAAACATCAGAGTATTTTTCTAACAAGTGTTGTCGAGCTTACCAAGTCCTCCAAGTCCAGTTTTATTAGCACATTGAATGCGTCCCTAATCTTTCTTCTTGAATTTTTTTACAGCCTCATCAGTTAAAAGTATAAATAATTGAGGGGTATTTTGAGTTTTTTCCTATGTTTTAATAAATATAAATAGGAGGTTAAAAGAAAAAAAAGAGAAGAACATAATTCTTTGAGAGAGAACAATAAGAGAGGAAGAGGGGAAGAAGGTAAAAAGAGGAGAGATGAGGAAGAAGAAAAGAGAAAAAAAAGTGAAAGATAGAATTAAGGTTTCTCAGGCAAGATATTGATTTTCTTTTTATGCTCGAATATGTTGGTTAAGTTTGATTTTAGAGTTTGAGTGATTTAAGATGTTTAATTAATGTTTTAGAGTGTTAATTTGACTTAAAACAAATTAATATGAGAGCTGGAATTATGGATTTTTCAAGAACTTGTCAATTCTTTTTGGGATCTGCAATTTAGAAGACTAGCAGATCAAGATTCTAAAATCTTGACCAATTGGTTGGCCTGATGGTATTGGTCTACTGATCAATGGGGTTTGATTAATTTTTTTAAGTTCGTTTAGTTTGAGATATGTTTGAAAGTTCATCTTTTTAATTATGTTTTGGTTTTTAAGTTTAGAGTTCTAATATTTTATGTTACATGTTTTGAGTTGTTTTTTAGTGTTTATATATATATATATATATGCTAATGTTCCTACTAGTGATCCTCAGTAGTTTCTAATTTTGTATTTGTTTGTCTTTTGCTCTGTTTTCTGTGTGAGGAAGATAATATTTAATATACATATGATATAAATAAATTGTGTTAATTATATGATGAGACATATGACATTATTAAATATCCATTTATGCTTATTCACTTCCAAGTACTCATTAGTTTCTTGAATATATTTATATTTTATTGAATTACATTTTATTTGATATGACATTCAGATGTTTTGATAATTATACGAATATTTATTTGTGTATTGATATTGGTCTTGTCATAAACTCCATAATAACATAGAGTAGTTAGTTTTTGTGCACACTGTATTTATATACCTAGTTAGTAAGAGAGATGTCGGCTTGTGGCAACTGATCATCCCACAGTACTCTGTTCTGCAAACCTTGAGATTTCATCTATTATTTGTTATGTGATTTATCCTGTATTCCACTATCATATATATGCTAATATTCTTAGTATATATATTTATATCAATATATCCACAACTTACATTTTATAATATCTAAGATATATATTAAATGTTATTCTCTCACCGGGTTGGTTGAACTCATCCCTTCTTATTGATATTATTTTCAGGTTCTTAATTTCTATTAGCAGGTTGATTTTATTGAAAGTTCTTACTATTTCCTTTATTGGTATGCCTTACTTTCTTTTGCAAGGCTTTTCATTTAGTATTTTTTCAATATCTTAGATACTTGACTACTGCATTTTTATATTTAAAGTTTGGATTTCATATTGTAATAAGTATTATGAAGTGTTAATTGTTTTTGTTTTAAGGAACATTTAAAAGTGTACAAAATGGTGTGTATTTTGTATAAATGATATGTATGTTATAAAACTTGGTGTGGATGGAGTATCTCTCATGACATCATTTTCATATTACCAGTCATGAATCCAGAGTTCGGGTTATAATAGGTTGAATATGTAAAACGAAAAGACTGAAATAGATACAAACATGTATTCAATAATTTACTGAGAATCCAAGTTATTTGGCACAAGATTAAAGTTAAGAAAATGTTTTGTGGATTACCTATAGATTTGAAAATATTTGATTAATTAACACACATATCATAGTTTTGCATGGAATCCACATATAATTAATTTGAAATTTTAATTAAAAAAACTATAATTTATATTTTTGAAATTTAATTTTTAACTTTTCAAGTTTATACAATGTGAAATACACACTAATTGAACTTTTAATGGAAGATAACAATGTGAAGAAGTCAACTATACGGGATTATTTCACAGCACTAAGGTAGCATTCTTCAAGGGGGGTTTAACGTTTAAGTATTGCCACCTACTTGTTAATTAATTATTCTGTCATTCTAATCCCAGTTTCCATCAACTTGCTTCATATGCCCCACTTCTGATAGCACTTCCTGTGGTTTCTATTCGTTGAATCTGTAGCTTTGGGATTCCAGTGCATGCATGAGCTATGTACTATCGTGGTTCACTCCAGTCATCTTGTAATAAATTAAATTAACTAGTTAATAGTTAGTTGGTCGGCAGACAGAGTCAAGACGATTAAGAGGTATTTAAGCGTGGCAAATGACTTGATGACTTACATTACATGCTGTATAATGAATGTAACTTTTTGAGTCCACCAACAGCTCTCGTAGCTCAGTTGGTTAGAGCACCCGTTTAGTAAGCGGGAGGTCTTGAGTTCGACTCTCAACGAGAGCAATTACTTTGATATTTTTTACGCGGTAACTCATTTTTGTCACGTTCTCAAACTTTAGCATACGCACCTTCGTTGGATCCAAATAAAATTCTAGTGAACAGAATTGTCAATTTTTATTTTTATTTTACATGTAAACAAAAAAATTATGCATAAAAGTAAATACTAGGCACCTTCTAGATTTTTATTTAAAATCTGATCTGGAAAGATATTTATGTTAATAGTCTATTATATCAATTGATGAACCATTCAATTAATTATTATTTTTTTCTTAAATTATTGGTTAATCTTTTGATTTTGAAATATTGATTCATTCTTCCTTTAAATGGCTGTGACTAGTAGACACAAAAATATCCTTGATGAAGCTGGGGATTCTTTAATTGTTAATTTCATGATTTTTTAAAAGAAAATATAATAATATTACATAGAAATACTTTGAAAATAAATATAAAGTAAAAAATAAAAATTCTAAATATTTTGTTTAAATGATTCATAATTTATCTCTAATACATGTATTAATATTGATGGTAATATTTTTTATATTAATATTGATAAAAATATAATAATTTATTAAAAAAATTATACATATTTAATGGATGAAAGGTAAAATTCAAAATATAAATATGACAAAAAAAAAAAAAAGATATTTTCCTTAACTGAGTGCAAAGAAAAACGGTTATTCGCTTGGTTGAGTTAAGGAAAGTTTTCGAGGGGTTTTTTAAACAATAAAAGTACAGACTGAGAAGCAATTGAAAATGCATCAATTGACTGTACTGAACGAATCAAGAGAACGCGTTCCAGTCTGGTAGGCAGAGAGAAGTAAAATAATCACACACCCATAAGAGACGAGATTAAGTCAACCGTTGACTTTTTTGGCTTGGAATTTTACTCCATGGCAATTCATGGCTCTAATTATAAACTGGTCTTTGTTTAACAACTAGCTGCATGGGAAAAATCTTCTTCTTCCACCCTTGCTGCTGCCACTTGCATGGAAAAGCTTTATTGATCATAACTTTGATTTTTTTTTTTAACCTGAAATTCAATACATATATTCTTTCAATTCAATAATATATATATATATATATATATATATATATATATATATAAATTGAGATTTTTTTTTGGTCATGTGAAAAAAAAATTAAATTTCAATTCCTTCCTTGTAGGTAATTCATGATGAAAGAATATATGTGCTGAATTTAAATTGAGATGGAATTTAGGCGATTAAAAGAAAGTAAATTCAATGAAAAATAACTAAACAAACCTAGTTATTAAAAAATAAATTATTTTTTATGTGTTTATTTTTATTTATTTATTTAATTATATAAATTCACCTAAGCATATGAACTAGTGATATTATGATAAAAAGAACCTTTACATAATGTTAAAAAAAAAAGAGGGACTCTATCAATATAAACAAGCAGAAGATTCAAACAATTTTTTTTTTTAAAAAAAGCACATGAGTCTAGAATGTTTGTTTTTGCATTTTAAAAACGGTTTTTTAAAAATTAAATTTTTTTTTGCTTTAAATTAATATTTTTTTGATATTTTTATATTATTTAAAAATGTTGATATCAAAAATTATTTTTAAAAAATATAAAAAATATTATTTTAGTATATTCATAAATGAAAAGTACTTAAAAAAAATCATACCTATACTTTCAATCACATAATAAATCTGATAAAATCTTTTAATTTTATTAAAAGCAAATCTTAAACATCACTTCATGTATTAAAACTAACGAGGTTGATCATACAACTAATGAGGCCTTAGTGGAAATACAACAAATCAACTTACAATTTCAACAAAAACTAAAAAAGGCCCTTTTCATTTGGGCTTGTTCCCAGAGACACAGAGTCCATAAATTCATACATGTTGCTGTTAACCGAGGCCACAAATCAATAAAATTGCGAATTCACGAAATTTTAAATCAAAAGTTCGCTTCACATACATTAAAAAAAAAAAAAAAACTTGGTTTTTAGTGGATGATTAGTGTTATTTTATTATTTATTTTTTAATTTTACTTAAAAAAGCTGATATAAAAAGGAGAGGAAAGAGGATATAAAATTCATGATCCATAAATTATAAGAACATTTCTATTTAGAATTTTTTTCTCATAATTGTATATTTTATTTTAAAAAAATTCAAAAAAATAGCTAATAAAATACTAATAATTACTTTATTTATTGAAAACCATATAATCACTGACATAAAAAACTTTATGGTGTTTATTATAGACATCTTTATTATATTTTATATTGTTATCAGACCTGTTTCACATATGACTTATTGTTAAAAAATCAATTAATTTAATAGTTTAAATTTTTATGTGAAGTTTTAAGATATGATTTATATTATTATCTAATATATTTCATTGAGTGAAAGCTACTCGGGCTTGCAACTTGCACAGGTCTACATTATTTTATATTTGGTTTTTGTTAAATAAATAGGGGTGATGAGATTCAAACTCGTGACCATTTAGTTATTAAAGCTCCAATACCATGTCAAAAAACCAATCACCCCAATAGTTTAAATTTTTAGCTGAAATTTCAAGATATGATTTATATTTTTCGCTAAAACTTATAAGGTCTACGTTACTAGATAATTAGATCAACTCAAGTCATTTTAAAGTGATATTATTTTAATAAAATAAATAGAAAAAAATTAAAACAAAGTAGATTTGGATATAATTTTTTTTAAAAATGTAAATTTTATATGGACGAGGCTTACACAGGTCTGTCATACTCAATCAATCATGAATTAATGCATAGGATCATATAGGATTAACTCAATCAATATCCAAAATAGTTAAAAAATAAATATCACCTGAGCCAACTCCAGCTCACCAACCTCTTACTGCATCGAGTTTAATAACTATTCCACTTTACATATCTGCGATTTGTGGAATAATAGTCTCCGGAATACTGAAGCTCGACGGTTCAGTTGAAAGTCAATAGAAGCAATTGAGCTCATGTGGAAAGCTTTCAGTAAAGTGTTTCTTTTCTTTTTCTTTTTCTTTTTAAAATAACTTCCAGTACTTTGATATCAAGTATGAATCAAATATTAATGATTATTCTGGAATCAAACTTGTACTAAAAGTATATAACAATCAGCGGCATTTGGTGTTTTTGGTAGGTTAGTATATAATATTTTTTAAAAGTATTTTTAATTAAAAATATATCAAAATAATATATATATATATATATATATATATTTTTATATCAAAATTATCTAAAAATACTATTAAAAAAACATCAAATTCTATTACCTTGCTAATGGCACAAAACATTTAAACTATGGACCAAGAACAAATTATGTTTTTCCTACCTGGCTAAATTATCAATTAAACATCCTCGATAACTGATCCACAGTTTTCCTCCCGAGCAAACAAGATGGCCTGCTCAGAGCACAAGGCAATGACACAACATGGAAAGCTCCAAATCACTTGATGTTGCTGTCGGCAGAGACGACCTCGTTCGATTCGTCTTGTAACTCCCAGCATGCATCCAGAAAAAGAGACAAAATCGAGGACAGAAAGATGCATGAGTGCTACGAGCCGAAACTGAAGCTTAGATGCAAGATGCCAATATAGCATGAATGGTGTCTGGGATGAAAGGACTCGTTTCTCCTGTCTTCAAGTAAGAGATCTGCCTATGCAAATCTAGCCAAATGGGTCTGAGAATGCAGTAACTTCGATTTACTAACAGCGTGTCTCTTTTGAGGAAAGGGATTGGAAATTAATGAGAGTAATTAAAAGAAAATTAAGTTGGTTTTGTTTTTTCCCTTGGATGCTAGAGTCAAGAGAGATTTTGTTTGGTGTAAAATATTTTATAAGAAAATATTCTAACATAAAATAATTTATAAAAAATATTCTCAAGTCATATAATTCTATATGATATTTCAAAAACAATAATCAACTCACAATATCATTTAACTATCTTCTCACATTATCTACTTTTTTCACTTTTTTATTTTTAAAAATCGATTAACAAAATATCAACTAGACAAAGAGGATTGAATTATAAATGGGTTTAAAACACAAAAAAATAAAAATAATTTTTAAAATCACGAGAACTGATTAACTCTAATTTTACTAAATCAAGTAGACTAGATTGTAATTAACACTTCCGGACACCATGTTAAAGAGGTCGAGAGTTTGTGCCTTGATTCAATGGATTCTTTCTTCTCGTCAAAGAACCATCAAGTGAAGCTACGGATCATGGATGATAGGTCAAGCATTTAATCCCAAAAAACACGGTGCTAAAATAATTGTGGGAGTAGAAGGTGGTGCTCGCTACAGAGAAGAAATAATTGGGGTAATAGGAGTTCAACACTTCGACTCACAACTCGAACTCTCAGCCGAGCCGTGCCCTTTCCATATCGATCGTTGTCTGGCCAACTCTCTGTTGATATCTTCCTAGTGGGCCTGCTAAAACAGATTATGTTTATCTCATCTGTGCTGAAAACAAATGTGTTCCATGCATTTAAACACCGTATTTATTCTATTAAAAAAAAGAAAAAGAAAAAATATCATGTATATTATCTTCTTTTTCTGTGCGGTGCATGAAGGATAAAACATAAAGAAACTAGGATCTCAGGAACAAAATGCTAGCAGCAATACCCGAAAGGAGTCTAATCGAACTCGGAGGTGGAGAATCCCAAACCATACCAGGAGAAATCTGGGAAGCACCAAGCTTAACTAAGAAACCTGCAAAATAATTTTCCTTCGCAGAGGGTATGCTGTATACTATCTTACCTCCTATACCTGACAAGTTTTTTGGGTCCCGTATGAGCTTAAATTAGGCTAACTAGCAAGAATAATAATTATATCAAGGAAAAAGAAAAATAAGATTTGGTAAAACAAGGGTCATGTTCATGTTCTTAGGAAGCAAATTCTCCTAATACATTTTCCGCCTTGTCTAAAAGAGGAGCTGATGTCTCTCATAGGAGCTGGAGGAAAGATTAATGGAGTTGTAAGGTAAGTTTCATGTGTACAGGATTGAGTATATATCTACTATGAACTCAATCTTTTTATTCTACATCTTGTGATCTTCAAGGTGTTCAAAAAATAAAGAGAATTTTTGTATAAACTAAAAAGATGTTTGAGATTGTGGTTGAATCTTGATTTAAGAAAAAAAGAAAATTTTTTAGTTTAATTTTTGTTTTTATTTTATGATTTGATTTGATGTTCTAAATTTTTTTTTAAAAAAATATTATATTTTTAAATAAAAAATACTTTAAAAATACAATTACTAAAATCATTAAAATCATCTGAATTGAGAGTATTTGTATGTTCGTCCATAATAGATAGAAGGTATATTTGAGCCTGTCAATTTTTCCTCAAAGCCATAGCTTCGTTAGGCCAGAAAATTGAGGGCCTGATTGCGATGGCTTACATGGAGTTTTTGTGGCCGGTGGGGTTTTTGTGGATCAACGGTCAACGGTGAGTTAATAAAATGAACTTTTACATTAAAAACCCTCAACTATTTTTTTTTTATTGATCTGCTGAATTATCTTATCTATTCTATAATTTTTTATGATAATTATCTTTTTTTTTTATCGCATTAAACATAGTAAATATTTTTCAAAATCGTTTTTCTCATTTGTTTTGAAAATGAATGTGTTCCGTATATTCAAACACCATGTGTTTATTCTATAAAAAAAAACATCATGTTTTTTTGTCTTACCTCTCAGGCCTGGCAAGTTTTGTCGGGGACATGCGCTTAGATTTAGCCTCAGCAGCATAAGAATGAAAATAAAATAAAGGCAAAGATTAGATAAAATTAACAGTCATGGGTAATACCGTAATAAAAGTGATTTTTTCCTTTTCCTTTTCAATTTTAGCAATTCAATATATTCTCATGTTGGTTTTTATATATTAAAATCACAGTTATTAAATCCAATTCAGAATAGGATAAGTTAATTTAAATTAACTTAAAAATCTATATTTTTTTTATAAAAAAATAAACAAATTCTTTATAAAAACATAAATAAGTTTTTAACCAAATCAATTAAATCACAGGTTAATTTAAGTTTTTAATAATGTTATACCAAGTCAGTTAATTCCTATGCTTTTTTATGAAATTTGAATAACTCCAAATTTCAAGTTGGCTGGCACAAACTCGTCTAAATTTAATAAGTAGATATTTTCAATGATTCTAAATAAATACCAATTGACACTTGAAATATATTTATTTTCTTATAATCTCTTCTAAAATTCAAATAATAAATTATAATAATACGAAAAGCACACCCATTTAGGACCACCAAGCTAAACCTCTAAAGAAGATATCAATTCCCAGCTCTATCCCACGCTTCCACCTACGGGGTGACTGGACTTTAACTTCGTACCCGTACCTTAAAAAAACCAACTAAAAGAAAAAACAAAAGGAAGCGGACCCACTTCAATCTGACGGATCAAGACACTCAAAAAAATAAAATCCAATGGCGTACATTGACTTGTAGAACAAAAGACGCGAAAACACGGAGCCGCTCGTGCCCAGAGTTTGGAAGATATTCGCCTCGACAACCACAAACCCCTCCTGGACCCCACAAATCACTAAAAAATCCCCACCGTTCAATCCGCAAAAACCCTTAACTTAACCACAGTTGCCTTAACTTAACCACACCCCCTGCTTTTGCCCTCTTATACACCTTCACCGCTCCCTAACGCTCACTCCTTCCCCTCACTTAAAACTAATCCTCTCTTGCTTTATCACCAAGAAAAATATCACCATTTTATTTGATCATCACGAAAAGCATCAAGATCAGTCAGTAATTATATCAGACGGTGGATATGAGCTGCAATGGTTGCCGAGTGCTGCGAAAGGGGTGCAGCGAGACATGCGTATTGAGGTCGTGCCTGCATTGGATCTCCACCCCTGAAGCCCAAGGTAACGCTACCCTGTTTCTAGCTAAGTTTTTTGGCCGCAGTGATCTCATCTCTCTCATCTCCGCCGTTCCCGAGTCCCAACGCCCTGGTATGTATGAACGTATAAACACCCAAACCGTATATACACATTTATACATGTAGAAGGGCACGAATTAATTTTACCTTTTCTTTTTGTAGTTTTGTTTCAATCGCTGTTATTTGAGGCGTGCGGGAGAACAGTGAATCCGGTGAACGGAGCCGTGGGGCTATTGTGGAGCGGTAACTGGCACGTGTGTCAGGCGGCTGTGGAGTCAGTGCTTTCCGGTGAAACCTTACGGCCGTTACCTGGAATTCTCACCGGAGTCTCAGCGCCGAATTGTGATGAATCATCTGACAGTTTCTCTGCGGCTGCGTACGCCGTGCATAGCAGGGCGTGGAATCAATCAAAACCGTTTGATAAGGAGAATAATAATCAAGTGGTGTCTGATCATCATGTGAATCTGTGTCTCGCTAGAGGAAGAGGTGGAAGAGATAAGAGAGGAAGAGATGCGGTGTCGTTTTATACAGGGGGAGAATCGGAGACCACAAGCTTTGAAAGCAGTGGGGCTGATAAGAAAAAACTTTTGAACCTGTTTGTTTGAATAAATAATAATAAATTTAAGACACAGAGTAAAGGTTTTGCTGTAACCTCTTTTTTCCCTCTATAAATATAATGCCGGAATTTTAATCCGGTGCGTTTTTGGCTGGATATGGACATTTTTCCGGTGTAACTTTGTTTTAGTTTTTTTTTTTTTAATTATTATTATTGTTTTAGTTAAATTATTGGGTACTCTTTTCTCTTTTATGATAATGATGGTTCATCATGTGTTTATTTATCGATTTGATGTTTTTTTATGTATAATCCATCATTCATGGTTGTATTATTTGTAAAATCAACTGAGAATAAGCCTATTAAATTCAATTTGAGAACTAATATGAAAAAGATTTGTGCTATTGAATCAGCTCAATTCAAATTAATTTTTTTTATTAAAATGATAGTTTTTATTTTTTTTTTAATTTTGACTTGATCAATAAATAAAAATATTAAAAATTAATTGAATTAAATGGATTTAATCAAGTTAATATTTTATATGCTTGATTTGAGTAAGGATATGGATTCAGATATAGGATTTAAAAAATATGATCTTTATTAATATTATTAAAAAAAAAAAAAAAAGAAGGAATGAATAACATCATTATTGTTAATTAATTTGCCAGTACATGAAAGGGGTGTAGGTCCGGTCAGTATATATGGAGAAGCGAGGGAGCTTCTCAGAGATAGAGATAAGCTGCTGCTGCTGAGACCCGTGACGGAGGGGGTACCACCTAGGAGGGAGAGGGCCACAGACCTAGACGAACCATGGTTTTCGATTCTATAATGATAAATGTGATTCAGAAGTCTAAAGTGCTGAAACGCAGATCAAGAGTTGAGAATTTTACACATGATGGAAGACAATGTCAATTCTAATCAGTTGAGATATCATGTGTTTTGAAAGATAGCCCACAAATTGAGTTGTATGCTATCAAATCAACTTGACAATACAGTTATTAAACCCCATTTTGATCATGTATCATACTCATGTGAGTTCATTTGAATTGATTTCTGTTCAATATAGTGTTATTTTATTTTTTCAAAAAAAAATTAAAATCAAGTTTTGACGGTTTGAAATAAATTTGATTAAGTTGGCTAGCCAAGTTAATTAAATTTAAATAAGTTTACTTTTACCTACTTTAATATAAAACCCACCAAAATAATTCTTAAATCATCTAATTACTAAATAATTCTTAAATCATTACTAGATTGACTAACTGGATTTGAGGTGAGTTATGCGAGTTAACTTAAATTGGTATACATTAATTTAAAATAATATTATTTTAAGAATTTTTTTAAAAAATTAAAACACAATTAAAAAAAATAAAAATCAAGTTTTGATAGTTTGTTCAAGTCACATATTGGAGATTAACTAGAGAAGTCAATCAAATCTAAACAAGTTTATTTTAATATAAAACCCAACACAAACTAGATCTTGCATCATCAAATTAAGATTGACTCATTGGACCGGTTGAATTTAACAAAATTGATCGCTACAGGCTGCCTCCCCAGTCTTCGGAGAGAGATGGAGTGGTAAGTTCTAACCAAATAGATGCATATGTAAACAATCATATGTCTAGCTCAGCTATCCTATCGCTGCTAGCAGATAATATAATGTTCACATGGATGATTTGATGCTGATAAGGTTCACTGATGAAAAATGAGTTTATGACGTATTATTATTATTATTCTGTAGAATTGTTAATATAAATTTGATGTTGGCTTATTATCTATCTCTCTTTACAGATTTCGAGTATCTCGTTGATTAAGCTTCGGGCAGGAGCTAGGCTAGATGCCAAGTACAACACAAAAGGAGCATGGACTTCTTCACATGAAGGCAGATGATTTTTGACTCATGGTCTCAAACTAGCCAAGCAGCTGGTAGATGAGGAGGGAGCATCATAGAATTACGTTCTTGACATGGGACGGAAAATGGGGGTGAAAAGGATGGGCCCCAGTTGAGATTTTGTGGAGAAAAAAATGGTGCGGTGCACGTCAGCTTCCTCCCCCTAGTCCTCCTCCACTGGAAGTGCGTTCCACGGCATTTTAACACCAAAAAAAACTTTTCCTTGGCAAAAAGACAGCGTTATATCATATATATGAAAAGAGAACACAAATAGCAAAAGAGAAAGCCATTATTATTCCAATCCTTTCGAGTCGCTGCGTCTCATGGCATATGCTGTGGATCCCACCTCATCTCCACTGGATCGCCATTTTAGCATTCTTCCCTTCACCGTTCTGTTCTAGCAATCGGAGTTGGGTGATGCAAGAGTAAAGTTAGCAGGCTAAATGCTTTGTACTTGGAGAGAAATGTGATTATTAATTCATGGAAAAGGAAGGGAATGACGTGAAGCCGAAAGAGACTCTTAAGGAATCTTATTGAGATCGCATCATAATTCCTCGCTTTCAACATCACTGTATTTTTTACAAACAACATTATAAAAGTCGATCACCTCCTGTTCCTTCCATAGCAGGGAGTTACTATTATTTTTATTACCATGGTCTTTTCAAGTAATTTGATAGCTATAAACAGATGGCTCGTGTAGCATGCATGGAATAATTGAGCCTTTCATGTGACTGAAGCATGCTTTGTGATTCCACGATTAAGCAACTCTTCGTCGATAAACAAATTCTTCTTTAGAAGCTAGCCAAATAAAAGCAATGGAAAAAAGAAACAACTAAAAGAAAAAAAAATTACGAGATAGGAAGATGGGTAAGGGGAAATATGTGTGTTTAATATTGCTATGCAGGGTATTTTTTAAAAAATAATTTTTAATTGAAAAGATGTTAAAATAATATTTTTTTAATTTTGATATCAATACATTGAAATTATTATAAAAAATCAATTTAATATTATTTAAAATAAAAAACACTTTGAAAAACAAGTTTTAACCCAAAATCAAACTCATTAATCTTGAGGCATGAGGTACTAGCTAAATATACGTTATAATCAGTAGCATAAAATTGTATTTGACTAGAGAGTCGTGTAACTAATATATGCGTGGAAAGACTTTTGATGCTAGAGAGACGTGTCTCCTCAACCCTCACGGTCATCTTCCATCTTAAAAACAGTATCCAAACATACGCTCATTTTTAAAGCACCTGCACAACGTGACAAATAACAACGGTCCATTTTCATAGAAAGAGAATAACGGCAGAGCAGACCCAGAAAATGCCTAACATAGCAATGACATCCATTTTCAGGCAAGTGGCCCAATACAAAGTAAGTTCTTTTCCGATGGTATTATCAAATTTCTTACAACTTTGAATAACAACATTCTTTGTTTCGATTTTGATTTAGGTCACTAACTGCTGATCAAGCAAGGATAATAAGTTGGGGATTCACAACAGATGGATGCACAGAGAAATAAACTGCAGAGAATCATCTTTGGGACACCAAATGCAACTCACAAGTCACGAATGCACGTAAATAAAACAGTGCAAACAAGAAATAAAGAATGGAAAGAAAACTGGAAGAGGAAACCGGGAAAAGAAAGAGATTGAAAGTATCATTGTATATATTTACATACGATGAACTCTGCCCTATAGAGAAGTACCTACATACAATCTAAATCTGACTTTGAGATTGACAACTTCGTGCCATCTACGCGTACAAAATAGCTACTTTTTGCTTGTCCATTCAATACTTTCTTAGTTCCTCTCAGTTCCTTGAATCGGAGGATAAAAGGGTTTGATTTGATATTGTTAGCATTAAGGAAGGAGTTAAGTGATTTGAGCTTTTTACACTTGTGTTGTCAGGCTGGAAGACACTCATTTTAGCTGTAAAATATGACTTTTCAGGCTACATTCTTTTACCTGGCAACACGAACACTTTTAGTTAAAAAGCTAACAGCATTAAAGGTAAAATGCCTAGAGCTACAAGATCAGGATATAGATGGCTCCTCTACTAAGTATAACAAAAGCACTAAAATGAATTTTACTTCTATACCACCTTCTTAATTCTTTGTAAGCGGAAACCAAACACAATTACCTGCAAGGCTGCAATGGTTGACAATAGATCCTTGCACTGATAAAGCCCATTACACTCCTTCCGACTTGCCTTTTCAAGTTCCACCACCAAAGAGTTTACTTCCTCAACCTATGGTAATGCAAGGATAAATAAACTGTTAACATGTTGATAATGATCGCACAAAGCCATCTTCGGAAGGTTCATAATTCAGCCAACACTAGGTTGTATGCGCACAATAAAAATCAGTCACGACAGTGTTTATATTTCCATTTGTGAGTAACCAAGAGAAGGTAGTAGATCATTTCCAGTATTAGGCTCCTGGCAAGGCAGAAGTATTATAATGGCAATTCCATAAAATTTATGGAGCTTCTTTGGGGGGTTAGGGTTTTGAAGGGGTATTCGCTGGGAGGCCAACATGGCCAGCTCCGAGCAACAAAATATGCAGTAGCCACCCCTCATCCTAGAAATCCCTTCCATCTATATCAAGATTAAACTTTAGACCTCTAGCTAAGCACAAACACTGAACTATCTAAAACTTGAAAGAAAAGGGCTTAAACACAGATACATATAGGTTTGTTTCTCGTAAAATATGTTTCCATAAAATATTTCTCATTTTCTCATGTTTGGTTCAATTGGAAAAACTTGGTGAACGGAAAATATTTACAATCAAAGGGGAAAAAAAGCTTGAAACAAAGGAAGACAACTTACTGTTCTCAAGATATACAAAACACCAAACAATCATTTTCAAGGAAATTTTACTTAAAATAGCCGAGCAAAGAAAAATGATATATTTCCAGGAAAATATTTTTTACATAAATCTAAAAACAAGTTATTTCACATGTGACAAACTGAGCATAACATGGCAAAATGTTCACTTATTGATACTGAATAAAATCCAGAAAAGAATGAGTGCAAGAATGAAGATTAAAAAAGGAAAATGAAAGAGAGGAGTGGGAAGAGGAAAATAATGACCTTGGATAACAGTGTGCAAATTGAGGATGCCATTGCCTGCATCACATCAACCGCTGAACATATAGCATCCTTCAGGTTCTGGACATCTGCCTGTAGAATTACAAATCAAATAAGCAATTATCAGAAACCCAACTGAAACCAACATGCCCAAAATGAAAATCACGACAAGGAAAATGGCACATACCCTTGCCCCACCAACAACAGGCAGACGGAGTGTGCTAGCCTGCAAAGCTTCAATGGCTCCCGATAAAGAATGGGAGTAATCCTGGTCAATCAATGCCAGTTCTTCTAAATATAGCATCTGCAGCAGTCATGCACCATTAGTTTAAAACACAAAATCACTTGAAATAAACTACCATTAAGCTCTCCAATAAAGCATACATCTCCATTAAAATAAAACTTTGACTTGGCCATTGCTCTTTAATAAAACAGAAAAAACTTAAAATAGCATTTACATCTCCATTAAAATAAAACTTTGACTTGGCCATTGCTCTTTAATAAAACAGAAAAAACTTAAAATAGCATTCGCAATGACATGGTTGAAATCAAGTCATATGGTTTGAAAATCTTTGACAATCCGTTCAAGAACACAGCCTAATGAGAGTCAAGTTTATATGAAAAAGCATGTGTATGTATGTGACAAACAAAGAGGATTTAAACACTTACAATCACGGGATTTAAATATTAGCTTAGAATGACAAATGCCACATTTTAAAATTCAATATATTAGAAACACTTCAAAAGTGCACCAGTAAAATTTGCATAAAATACTAATACAAGTACAGCAACATAGGAAAACGTAGTGCTTGTATGTACGATGCAGTCATATCTTACTTGCCCCTTGACGATGGAAATCAACTTCAAATTATGTCTTAGCCACTGTAACTCTGTTCTTTTTGCTCTAACAGATTCATACAGTTTTGATGTTGTTACACGTGCATTATACAGGCTTTTCTGGTACAGAGAAGAACATTTAGACAAGAAAATTCCTCTTAGATAATTTGATTGGTTAAGTTAAATTGCATAATAAACAAGTCACCAAAAATAAAAATGAAAGGTAAGCATGAAAAAAATCAATACATCCATCATCATATTGGCCAAAAGTGGAAATGCTGGGTATTACTATTATTTAGATATCCTTAAATAGCTTGACTTTGGCCACAATCTTACTAAACGCTAGAAGTAATAGATGGACACATCTACAACACATGTCTTCTCACATGGACAAGCTATTACAGTCGATCAGGCTTTAGTGAAAAATATTAATAGCTCAACATGAATAATATAATTGTGAGTTTCATGTTATAGAATTGCCTTAATCAAAATAAAAAATTAGAACGAAACTAAAACATAGGGGCAGGGGGTCTGAGCAATTATTTTTAGTCAAAGCTTCTAAAATAAATTTTGAAAACCTAGCACCCATGACCTGTCAACACGATCAAAATATGCGAACTGCAGAATCAGCTTCCTATCATATTAAATACAAGAGTAAAAACTAAAAATCAATCTTTTCTCCATCTCATCTCAAGCCAAGAAAATATTCATCTTGTCAGTATGGTTTCATTAACAATACAAATTCTTCGTTAATAATAGTCCTCAATCCCATAATTAAGAAGGTTTGACCCACATATAAAAATTGCCGCTCAATAAGTTGTCATTATTAAGAATTTAGGCTGACAGATGAAAAGCAATATACTAGAAATTTATATTCACCTTATAATCGCACCCTCCACAAAACTTTAAAAAGCTAAACTCACGTGATTTGACAATTATGTTTTTTTTTCAACTGATCCCTTACTATGTTTATTACCATATTAACAGATCATCTTCACCCTTGAATACATGAAACTCAAAACTAGACTCGATGGATGGTTGTACCTAGATGGGAATTTAATGCCAAACTACCTGTTTTTAACAGACATTCAAACTCCAACACCAAAATAAGAGGGCAGAGCGCCAAATGACATTGCCCCATCTCTAATGGCTCAGCCTCTTGTTAGGCTTTTCAGGCATTAAGTTTCCTTGTAACCATCAGAAACTACGAAAAAAACAGCATGTTCAACGGGATTTTCAACTGTGACCAACTAGTTGTGCAAAAAATTCATCCCCTTCTGTTGTGAATGACCATGACTATTTACTTCTTGATTGCCAATCAACCTCAAGACAGCTCTTCTGTTTTTATTAGGCATTACTTAACCATCCAGATTAGATCAAATCCCTAAGTTAAAAAAAATGAAAATCGGCACTTCTCACTGACAATTATATCAATGGTAGAACACCAATGGCAGGACGACATGGAAAGAAGCAGCAAAGATATTATTACGGTTTCCTTTCCACTAAAATACTCTATGTCATTCATCAACTGGTAGTAGTTACCAAGTAAAATACACAAAATAAAGAAAATATATACTAAATCATAGAAAACAGAAATCATACCTCTACATTCAACCTCTGGGCTGACAAAGCGTAATCAGCTCTGGCATTGACAAAACGCCATTGCAACATCCGATTATGCAAAATCCTTAACAAATGCACCTCCACAATCCGATTCTCCCCAATCCTCCCTCTCCTAATATCAGCTGCAAAGCTCAAAATTGAAAAAGTAGTACTCACATTGCTCAAATTACTACTGACAACACCTCCCACAGCATTCCTCACTCTCGAAGGACTCATTCCCCTCATAGGAGACAACGAAGCTCCTGATAATGTCCCAAACTTACTAGGTGATGCAGGCCGTAACGCTCCGCCACGTATAGGAGACAACTGTCCCCGACTATTAACAACTCCTTTTGGAGAAGATACTGGACTATCACTTCCAAACTTCTTTGGTGCAACTAGTTTAGCAGGTGTAGGTCCTTTTAACCCAGCATTGCGAGAACCTGGTGACCCAGGCTCTGGTTGCCGCCTGATTCTATTATTAGTCTCTTTCCAAAACCTTGCCGGCACAATTAATCCACGAGCTCCACGCTCCCCTTGTCCTCCGACACCAACAGCATTTCCACTACTACTCTCTGAAGTAGTACCAGATGATGCACTCTCAGTATCAGAAGCCAAACGATGCTCACTATGAACAGCAGATCCGTTAACATCCAACGGCTTTGCGGATTCAATTGCACTAGAGTCAGAGCTCAATCTGCTTTCAATTGAAGACCTAATAATGTTGTTGTTGTTGTTGTTGCTGCTGCCCACCATTGAATTTTGCAATGCCCTAACAACATTCAAATTGACTCCAGATCCAGCTAATTTCTTCCCATCATCAGAACAATCCATGCTTCTAGTCATGGAATTCTGTTGCCTCAATCTCCCTGGCCACCGACGTTGCTCCATGGTCCTTGAATTCTCCACCTGATCAGCTCCTCTGGTAGGTATTGGAGTAGTTGCTTTACGCCTCTCCGGTGTTCCTTTTCTTACAGCACTGGGAGACGAAGTTGGCTTCGCTTTACTCACTTGAAACGAAAACGACTCTCCTTGAAACGACACCGATAATCTTCTCGTTGAAGTAATCAACATTCTCTGAGCATTCGTTATCTCACCACCACCACCACCACCACCACCACAACTGGCATTTCCTATTCTCGAATCAAGAGAGTTAGTTCTCGGAGTAGCCGGACGCCTACGCTCCAATGACTGTGACCGTTTGGCAGCGGAAGGAGTTGGAGTCATCATGGCCGTTCGTCGTGAAATTGACGGTGATGCGCACCTGTTAAATGTTGAAGTAGAGGATGCCGATGCCGATGCCGATGCCGATGCCGATGACAAGTAGCGAGAACTGACTTCCCGGGATTTGGGACGGCGAGGAGCGAGAGCATTGTCAGGGTCTGATGGTAATAAAGGAGGTCTTGCAGGGTTTAGGTTTTGCGTTGTTCTTGCTGTTGATCTCGTTTTGGGGTTTATCGGTGATGAAACTGCAGTTACCATTGTCGTGAGAAAATAAATTCAAAATTCAATTCAGATATCATTCTTCGTCGAAACCCTAATATCTGTTTAAAACCCAGTCAATTAATTTATTAAAAAATAATTATAGAGGGAATTAAGGAGATAAATCAGTGAGTGAGAGTGGATTTAGAGAGAGCGTGAGAGAAACAAAAATTGACCGGGGAGTTTTTTTATGACCGTTACCGTTTCCCGGCGTGATAGTAGAGAGGGTGGTGTCGTTTAACTGGAGGCGAGGTTTTGGAGCATAACTGTCGTCCTACAATTTTTTTTTCTAATAAATGTGAATATAGACACGGTTTTGGAAGATTTGATGTACTCGCTGGTTATATATGGGGTTGGAAACTCGCGCGTTAAGGAGGTGACGTGGTTAATAATGGGGGTAGTTTGGGAAATGGGCAAGGAGAATGTTGCGTTTTGATGACGTGGCTATACTTGAAAGCGAGTTTGTGGGTTAGTTTTGTACGCTATACTGGAGGTGTGTGAAAAGAAAGGGGCAGCGTGTGAATCTTTGGAGCGACGCTACGCAAATGACACTGCGCTGAATTTAAATTTCTTTAGAATTATGGAAAAAATAGCCGTTTTGATTTTGACATGTGTGAAACTACTCCATTGGAATACAGTTAAATCTGTTTTTTTTAGTATTTTTATTTAAAAATATCAAATTAATATTCTAAAAAATAAAAATATATATATTTTTTAATTAAAAAAGAACTTCATTAAACTATTTTCCACTACATAGGTAAATACACACTATTTTCTATATTTTTTTATATTTTCATTTTTAATTACAAAACTCAATTCTATAATTAACTCAATTGAAAATTTAAGTTGCAAGGTTGATGATTTAATCTAGGTTAATTCAATTTTTTTTTAAAAAAATTAAAATTATTTTTAAAAAAATTAATTTTCTTAACAAACTAATTTGAATTAAATTTCAGATTAATGAATTATAAATTAACTTCCAGGAGCAGGCTTAGATCACAAAACAATGGTTTGGATTACCAAATTTTCCTAAAATGAAAGTGCTGAGCCATATCTACCGTTTACAAACAGGGACTCGTGGTAGGTGGAAATTATCATGGCTAAAATGTTATATATATATATATATATATATATATATATATATATATATATAAGGTGTCAAAATAACGTTGATGATGATTTTTTTGGCCTTAACTATAACTCTTAACTTCACCTAAAAGTAAATTGAATGTAAGATCTACAAGGAAGAAATTTCATTTCAAACTAGAGTTGCTTAAGGTAAAATGAAAAGTAATTTTCAAAGTAAGTCATTGGATTGGGGAGGATAAAGACAATCACAATGAGGGGAAAAATATATATATTTTTATTAATATGGGTGTTCGAGTAGCTTGTGTATACCTCGATTAATTTCACACACCCTGAAGTTAACGATCATACAAATCTCTAATGACAATCATATTAACAACCACTGGAGTTGAACTTGAAATTATAAAATAAATAAATTTTTTTATCCTAAATATTTATCATTAGAGCATATACTAAAACAAACAAATATTTTTTTTTTTTAATGTTTGTTTTGTTAGCTAAAACAATTCTTCATCATCATTTGATCATATTCATCATGCTTTTCCTAGACCCAAATGATGGTTTATGTCTCTTGCTTGAGGTAAAATGGAAAGTGATATTCAAAGTAAGACATCGGACAAATAGAAATCATGGTTAGACAACCTAATTGTGCTGACAAGACATTTATTCATGGATTTATTCACTCAATAAAAGTGAGATGGGATGGAGAGACTTCAATACCCCCTTTTGTTTTTCTAGTTAGATTCCAAAACATATCATCTAAAAATAATAATTTAATAATCATAGTTTAATCATCTCTTGAAGTAAAAAAATTCACTATAACATGGGGGGTAATGATGTTTTGGGCGTGGTAATGTGTTCTAAGGTTTCATTTAATTGTGATTAGTTAGTATTTTATGATAAAAAAGATAGGTACAAAGAAAAGAAAAAACATGTTTAATTGAAAAGATATAAATAAAGATAAAATAAATTTGTTTATATAATATTTTTTTTATTGAATTTATATACTTTGAAATATATTTTTAAACATGAAATATATTCCTTGTGCCCTTACTATTTCAATTTTTTTTTTCAAGATAATAACAAAACGTTGCTTTTTGAATTTTAAATTACATGCTTAAGTATGCTTTGCTTCTTGTAAAAACCTTTTTTTTTTCAATTTTTTTTTTATTTTTCAAGTGTGTTTGGTATTTAATACATGGTATTTTTCATTTAAAAATATTTTATTTTTTAGATTTTTTTTACATCAATACATTAAAATTATATAAAAAAATTAATTTGTTATTTTTTCAAGATAAATATATTTTTAAAAATATCTAAAAACAATAATTATTATACTTTCAAACAAAGAAGTAGAGCATAACCACTTAATAAGGAGAATAAAGAATGTAATCACCAACTAAATCAAAACCCAATAATTAATATATGGGCCTAGGAAAGTCACTTGCGTCCCCAATAACCAAATGCTAACTAACTATAATTAATATTCTTTTGTTGAAAAAGGACTATCATCCTGCTTTGAGTTTTTATAACTCAAACTCTATATTAAGTTAATCCAAGTCATTAGTGTTTGCTTTATTAACCCGTGTGGTATCAAAATCAATCCAACTTCTTTCCACCCCGGACCCCACATTAAGTCTTATTTATTTTTAACCTTCGAAATACTTTGGATAGTGTTGCTTTTATTTTTATTATTATTATTTTTATTATTATTATTATTTTTAATTTTTGTGTTTAGCATGCATTTTATCTACTTAGCTCGAGTATATATGTGGAAGCATATTCAGGGTGTATGCAGGGCTATTTTGAGCCTTAACTCGCACTAACTAGCTGCCTTGTAGAAAAAGGGGGGGAGAGGCAGGCAGCTTTGGCAGAAATAAAAGCGTGCCTCTATTGAATGAATTTAATTGAATTTAATTTATAGTTCTTGTACCCACCCTAGCTAAACATTACTGAACATTCATCATCTCCAACTGACATAACAACTCTTTGAAGAGTGGGGAAGGCCTTAAAAAGCACTCTTGCCCATCAAAATCAGTTATTTCTTAAATTTTAGTAAGTTATTAATACCAGAATTAATATTTTTCTCTCTAAAGTAACATATCTCCAAATATAAATTTAATTAATTCAATAAAAACCTTAATTATTATTATTATTATAGTTATCAAACTCAATCAAGAAATCGATATAAAATAATATCTAGATCATGGGTTTGATAAATTAATTATTTTTTTAATGAATCAAAATAATATTTTTGTGATTTTTATTTTAAAAAATAAAAAATTTTGATCGGGTTGTGGGTCAATTCAGGTATTTTATCATATCATAATTGATTAGTTCTTTTTTTTTTTTTTTTTATGAAACATAATAAAGTCTAAGTCACATGAATATGTATTTGAAAATCAAGGTTACTATACCTTCTAAAAAAAAAGGAAATAAAAAGGAAATTGCATAGTTTTTAAACGCTGGTCCAAGGTTTAGGTTCCGGGTTTTAACCGGGTTAATTTTTTTTTAAAATCAAAACGATATTATTTTAATAAAAAAAAATTAAAAGGGTCAACTAGGTTACTGCGTCATTCTAGATTAATTTTGTTTTTTTATATTTTTTTTTAACTCGCTGAGATTCTAGTTCTGGATAACTGGATTTCAGGTTGACCTGCGGGATCCGCGGGTTTTAAAACTAAAAAAAAATAAGGCTTATTATAATTAAGATAATTATATCGAAAGGAAGTTAGTTTTAGTGTGCAGTTATGTAACGAACAGGATCTAGTGGCCGCTAGCTGCAGCTAGGCAAACGAAGCAGCAATGGAAAATCTACTGCGGAAAAACTACACAAATTTCCATGGACAATTTTGAGGTCTGTGAATCAGAATCACGACTTGGACGCTGCGAGCAGTACTTTGCATGTGCCTGTAAAATTAATGTATAAAAGGACCACTCGGGGAAAGTCTGTTCCTTCGTTAGCACTCAAATTAATAAAGACATTCTCTTCTTTTTTTTCCTTTTCTTTTTCTTTATAAACAATTCTCTTCACGCACAAATCATTAGTTCTACAAACCATAATTATTAAATTTGACCATAAATTGATTTATAACTTGTATATTTAAAACTTATTTTCAATATTAACTCGATCAAACTTAAAATATCCACGATCCAATTAATGGGTAAAGCCTAAATGAGACTTAATTGGGATGTTTATAAAAAAAAACATTTTCCAAAACTATGTTATTTGCGGATTGACTCGGCAATCAATGACTTGTGACTTAAACCGGCCGGCAACAATGACGCAAACAAGCTTTTGCCCAACTAGGGTTTTTGTTTAAATTTTTCATTCGATTGGCAAGCTTTAATTATTAAACATCTTATTGATTAGATGACAAGGAATTATAACTCCAGAGAACGATACATCATTATTTTATGAGGCAAGATGATGGAGATGGAAATGATTGCTTTATTAACACTACTCATGTCAAGCAATCTTCTCTACAAACATTCATCAGAAGTGCTTAATTGCCTTGCAAAAATGGTGATAAACCTAACCCAAGCACCCAATCACACCCTCAACTTGTTCTTTCTCTTACAAGCACCTGACGTGAGTAGTTAGCACTGTTTTATTGCAATAAAAGATGTCCCAAGCACTCCGATATCATCACTGCGCGTAAGGATCAAGGAGAAAAACACTACATGAGCGGATAAAAAAGCATAGCTGATCTTTCTAGGATGCCCTGTCCCAAGCTGTCTGTTTCTGTCCTTGCCTCTCTCTCTCTAAATGAGTATTTCCCTTCCTTTTATATATAGGCTATTGATCTCATGTGCCCCATGACTCCTTTTCTATTTTAATGTAATTTTGGTATTATGGTAGTTTGTTTACGTTGGGGGTTTGAAAAACCGGTTTTAAAAAATTCATAAATTGTTTTTTTAAAAAAAATTAAAGTTACCTGTGTAAAACAATGTTGCGTATTAATTAACTAATTAAACAGACTCAAATTTATGATTTGAGTAAAACACAACATCGCGCCGCCTTATTCCTTGTATTGCAATACGATGCTAAACAGAGCTTTACACGGGCATTGAAACCTAAGAAATATGCACTAGGTTATAACTTTTTTGATCTAGTTCCGTTGATGGGAACCGGTGGTTTGGACGGTGATGGCTTCCTAACTGGAGATAGAAATTACAAAACTATTTTTTTAGAAAAAATTAAGAAAATAATTAAAATCCATTAACATGAAATGATTTAGCAAACTAAAAAGTTGACAAGGACATCATTTGGTTCCAAGCTGACATCTGCACTGATTTGCAGGCAAGCTAATTCGTTAATTAGTAACTTAAAAAAGATGGCAATCAGTTTAAAATCAAATATTTATTAACAAATCATGATCGTTAGGAGTTAGAAAGTGTCGTGACTTAAGCAACAATTTATATTATAATTGGTTTGAAAGTAACTAAGCTTTACATTAAGTAACGTTTCTAAACTAACGAGCGATGCCCCACTTTGAGAGTTAGGATAAATGGCTTTTTTCCTTGGTCCAACTGCTTTAATGAGTACGATGCTCATCTTTCCACTAGCAAGCCCAGAGAAGAAAAGAAGGAAAAAGAGTGAGACAGCACGTAGGGACTAAATGATGGTTGGGGCTATCTTTTGCAAGTCTTATCATGATTCTCTCTATCTTCTCATTGAGAGATTGTGAAGAGAGAATGAGCTAGGAGAATATTGGTGCACTAGCTAGGTGAGACGTTGATTGATGGGAAAAATTGGATGGTAAATAAGATTTAGCTTGGAGAAGAAGGTATCGTTTTTGTTCTCGGTCTGGTCAATGAGGGTTGGTGCGTGGATAATTCTACTTTCCTTGATTTTTCTTCTGCTTTTAGGTTTGGTTTTGGTCACCCTCTAGATCAAGCTTGTTCATGGTTAGCACTCAATTCTTGTTAGGACTCCCGAGAGGGACAACATGATGAGTATTCTCTCCATGTTCTTGGCTTGTTTTCTGCTAGCCAGTTGCTTAGTAGGTATATATAATTCTCAGTATAATATTCAGGGAAATTAAACTTCAAGCAATATCAGTCGTCAAGAATTGCAAAAACAAAAGTAGATGTAAAGCTAGAAATGGAGTTGCCATTGATTGAAGGTCTCTTAATGCTTATAGCTGGTGCTTGTGCTGGAATCCCCAGATCCTTCGGCCAGGGAGGAATGATCAGTAGACAAAGCTTACATTAATTAAGGTTAATTAATTGCTTAAACCTTTCTTGAACTTAAATGGACGAGTTTGAGGTCTATGAATCAGAATCAGGACTTGGACGCTACGAGCATTTTGCATGCTTGTGAAATTAATGTATACAAGGACCTCCATGAAAAACGTCTGTTCCTTCGTTAGCACTCAAGTTAATAAAGATATTTTCTTTTTTCTTTTTCATTTTCTTCATGAACAATTCTCGTAGATAAATAAAGCGTATACACTACAGCAATTAAACGTGATTGATTCTCTGATTTTGATTCTATGAATTTGATCAGAATATTTAGATTTTATTTCGAATTGTAATGGATACTGATCAAGCCAGATCCATTTAACTGGTCAACTTAGGATCTAGACTATTGCAAGCTGAAAAAAAAAACAAAAAACAAAAAAAAAACAAATTCACCGACCTAGTTAAAAATTCATGTTGACCCAATAACTTGTTCAAAACCCGGCCATTAATCTGGTATTGAAATCAACTCTTCCGACTTGTAACTCAAGCTTTCCAGGATTAGATTTTAAAATTATAAGAAAAAGGATACAAGAGCACAAGAAGAAGCTTTTAACAAATCTAAAAAGGTGCGTGGTAGGTTAAAGTGACCAACCATAGATTAGGAGACGAACTTGAGCATCTCTTTCAGGCCACAGATATGGATAACGAAGTGTAAACAAGTAATATAACGAACAAGCATGCAGCAAGATCTGTCAATCATTACTCCACTCAGGGAAGAAAGCGATCTTGCTACATTAATTCACTGCATAAACATTAGAGTTATTGTTGAAGGATAGCAAATCCCAAGAACATCATCAAATTACAAGAAAATTCAAACCAAGCAAAGCAGGATACAAGAGTTAGCTATACGCAGACATTAAAACAGGCAAGGCACGTACACAAAACACCAGATAGAGATTAAGGGCTACTTCATTTTTGAGAAATGAGTATGTTCACCAAGCTAACCCAAGGGTTTTGGATGACCAGGTCTAGGAGGAGAAGGCTTGGGAATTAATGGGTTAAGAGGAGTGCCATGCTCAATAGGACCAGGTTTTATGGAAGCTTTTGAACTTGGAACTGGATCGATAGGGTGGTAATCTTCCAGGTTCACGTTGTGTGCATTGGTCCTAACATCATCGTTCAGATCATAGCCATTGTCCTGCAGTTTCATAGGATAAGAATAAAATGGATCAGTTAATTACTTTGTTGCATCTTCATAATTAAAGCAAAATGAATGATTCTTATATTAGCCTATATATATGCCCTTTTATGCCTACAGTGCATGTACCTTGAGCTTCCTGCTTGTTGTTGCCATTGTCATGCTACCACTAGAGTCAGTGAAGACCACATCTGGAATTACATTCAGGAATAACATAGTGTTAGCATGTTCCTAGCCATTGGTTCCTGTTAGCCAATGATAAGAACAATTCAAAAATTGGTGTTTCGGCATCATTGAACAATTTCTCTCCGGAAAAACCATCTTACAAGATCTTGTGCACCAATTCCACAGCATAATCACTGACATGAATTCCAAAAGACTCCACATAACATTTAATTTGATCATACAAGGTTTGACAACCCTTATCCACTGTTGGAAAGGCAAAGAATACAAGAAATGGCCAAAAAATTGTTGTGTCCAAGGACTAATTGCCCACAAATGTATAATTGTTGCGGTCCTTGCTGCGCAATGCGCGCTCTAGATTAGAGTATTAATTAGAGGAAAGATACTAAAATGCAATCACAATTCACAAGTTGTATCTGGAAAAGATTTCCAATTGTTCAAAGAATCCCATGATTTGAAGCCAGCATATTCTGGACTGACCCTTACGTTGCAGCATGATTACAAGACAACAAATACATATTATTCACTCTTCTGCTAACTATTCAGTCTATACAACCAAGGATCCATTCAAGAACAACGACAGGTGCCAGATGAATACAAGTTATGCCCTCTCCAAAGCAGGGATTTTAAGAAGGGAAAGCTAAGCACCTCTTCTTT
Organism: Populus tomentosa; assembly: GCA_018804465.1. Taxonomy (NCBI): domain Eukaryota; kingdom Viridiplantae; phylum Streptophyta; class Magnoliopsida; order Malpighiales; family Salicaceae; genus Populus; species Populus tomentosa. Next base: position 822,206 of record CM031995.1, read on the forward strand.
ATTTTTGTATCTAGTGGCTAGTCTTCCTTTGGTTACACAAGCCTTTGAACTAAGAATTCATTTTTGCATAAATCAATGCGCCTGATAATAGAATCCACCCAGCGCTCCATGTTTAAAAAGAATTTCGGCCACCGACGAATATTATTTACAGTACTCTCCAGTCTGTCGAGTTGCAGAAATGCCTGTGTTCAATTAACTTACTTCAAGCACATTAATGATTAAATATATTGATTGCTTGATAAATATTTCGGATTTAAGAAGCTTAATCGGGCATGATTTGGATTTTCTATGTATACTTTCACCTGATTTGTCAGGACGGCTAACTACAACAATAAATGCTGCTGGTATGAGGACAGAACAACCCAACAGGGATCACGAAATTCGACTCGAGTAAAAGCAGGGACTCAGCTACACAAGGATTTTGTATTGCAAGCCCCGATTTCTTAGTGTGACTTCGGCAATTGATAGGTGAAAGAAAACAAACAGTTCTGCTTCAATTACAGAGATCAGAATCATAGCCTTAACATTGACAATTCCTAGTGACGAGGGGCCGAACTCATTTTAGGTGTCGATCACTGAAAACATATCTCCACACACAAAAAAGGTTATCATTGCATTATTTTCTCAATCTGTTTCCTAATTGTGAGAACCAAACGTGAACATGCAATAAAAAGAGCAAGCAATGTCAAGAATCAAAACCCAACAACCAAATTAAGAAAAGACAATGAGAATGAGAATCTCTACAAGATCCTACATGAAATCAGAAATTTTCTGCCAATGTCTTTGTCTTATAGTGCGATGATGCAAACAAAACCACAAGTGGAGCTGAAAATAGTTAGTAGTACCACTTAGGCACTTACCAGTAATTGCCAAGCAAGTTGTGCCTGGTGAGCAGTTAAGGAACATTAAGGCTGTCCCAACCATCAAGTACAAAATCCAAAGCCCAGAAACCTTCATAATGTATTGAGAATAACAGAAAGGACACACAAACAAAAGCCTGTCTCCTCGAACCTAACTGTAGAATCTTTCCTTAAGAAGACACCTTACAGCCCCTTAGTATGCAAGTAAGCCCACAGAGAAGACCAGAAGAAAAGGGATGATCGCTGATCAGCTTTCGTCACAAAAGATTGAGAGAGCACTAAAGTCTACCAGAAAATCAGAGGAGATAAGGAGTAAAAGGGTAAGAGCCCATGTCTAGGAAATTAAAAAAAGAGACTGCGTTGTTTTTATGAGGGTAAGTGAACAATAAAAGAAAGCATGTGGGCATCATTGTCTCACATTGCTAGAGAGATGCAAGAAGGGATTAAATTGGGGTTTTGTCTTTGTGTTGTATGCTTTTTAGTGAGGAAGAGAACAGTGAGGAATGAATGAAAGAAATTAATGCAGATTTCGAAAGAGTTGTGGTGGAATGCGAGCCGTCAGGCACGTCCTCTGCTGCTCCTGAGTCCTGACAGCAAAGCAAAAGCAATTTGGCACCGAACTGCCATGCATCACCTTGTTTATTCAACGACACCGTTTCCTATTAAATTTGATGCTATAACTATGAAGAAAGTAAACTCGTTTATGACCGGACCAACCCTCCTAGCTAGAGGATCATTGATACGATCATACGAAGTTCCAGCTCTTACATCTCCTTGGGGGCTAAGTTAGTCGATGATCCGAATACTCGGCAACCAAGAAAAGAAAATCTATGAGATGTTACGCAGTTTTATTCACTGAACTAGCTAGAGATCTTATTTTTCTTTAACTGGAAAGCTGCTCCAGTCTTCTTTCAGCTCAAGAAGAGCATTGATCTCACTAACTAAAGAGTCAAATTCTACGGTTGGATGAACGATGTAAGACCCTCTTCTAATGACATGCTAATCCAGGGTATTTTGGAGTAGTGATGATGCTAACTGCCTTGACAAGACATATCAGCGCAAGGATGAAAGGAAACAATAGTTCAGTCCGGTTTGCGATGTTTTTGTGCATATCATAACATTTTTAATGCAAGAGATGCATGTCGCAGGCATCAAGATATGATGTTTTGAGGTTTTTCAAGACACCAAATTCTATTATTTAGACCTTTGTTTTTAGTTCGTATAATTTTTTATTTTCTAAATAGTAAAAAAATTAACAAAATTTTCAATCCTAGCTTTTTAAAGTCACTTTGTGAGCTCTTTTGGATATCAGAATTATTATTCAGAATTTTGATGTGCATGTGGTTCTCTCTCTTGCCTGGGAAACGACAACTGAAAGTTATCTCGGTCAAAATTTGCAGTAACAATTTATAACTCCTTAAAAGCCAAGAAAAGGACGATATCCATAATGGAAGGCAAGCAGCCAGCCGATATATATATATATAGAAGCATTAACTTCTGACTTGAAATTCTTCTCTTTCTTCACAGAAGAGTCATCGAAGTATGGGCAAATTAAGCCTTTCAAAGCACGAAATACGGGACAGAGACCCGACACTGTTGATGGGGAAGATGAAAGCGAGAAGCTGGACAACTGATTGAAGATCAAGATTTAACAAGATCAATATTTAATGGAAAATTTGATCCTATTTAATGCATCACAGGTCTTCATAATTGGAACTGCGAAGGGACGCAAAAAACTACTGCGCAGGCGGAAGCTACACTGTACAGTAACTGCAAGAAATCACAAGAGAAAAACCATCTAGGTGGTGGCCCAGCGGTAAAAGCTTGGGACTAAGAGGTTTGCTCCCTCTGTGGTCTCAGGTTCAATCCCTAGGTTGCTCATATGATGGCCACTGGAGGCTTACATGGTCGTTAACTTCAGGGCCCGTGGGATTAGTCGAGGTGCGCGCAAGCTGGCCCGGACACCCACGTTAATCAAAAAAAAAAAAAAAAAAAAGAAATCACAAGAGAAAGATACAGAAGATTAATGGATTACGTGAATCCTCAATTCATCATTTTTATTGTCTGGAAATAAAAGATACTGTGGCTGTTTTATTTAAGAGGTTACAAGAAATTTAAATAGGTTAAAAAAACTCTACTGTTCTTTTAGGAATTAACAAAGAATTTTAAAACATAAAGAAAATAAATAAATAAATCCGAATTAAAACACTGAATCCAAAAAATATATATATATAAAAAATACTAAAAATTATCATATTAGACGCATCAATACTCAAAATATAATTCATCTGAATGGATCATGAATCATGAATATAATCCATTTCTTTAGAAATATTAGATTTATTTCTCTTGTTAATTAAAATATATATTAGACTATTCATCTGAATGGATCATGAATCAATCCATTTCTAGTAATATCAAAACTACCTTTGTCTACAAGCCTAACTACATAAACAAGTCTTGTAAGCCTGTAATCCCATCACACATCAAAATCACAACAAACAAACAGAGCTCCCGTAAGGGCATTGTGAGCGTGTAAGAAACAGATCGTAAATAACCATGAACAATTTCAAGGTTGGAAGCATCATTGGCTGTGGGTTCTGTTTTTGCAATTTAGGCTCGTTCTCTATCTGGACCAGGAGTGTTTCAGATACAAATCTTGTTAGTAATTCATTTGACCTGGTCGAGTCGAACTGCAGATTTAAGCTATCAGATATGGATTTGGCATAGAATGGCTACAAGTTTAAATCCATCAAACAGTTCATACGTGTCATATGAAATTTTTTTAACAAAAATATATATAATTTTTTATAGTGTTCAAATTTTATCATGATGTTCTGAGAGCCATATTGACCAGTTGAAGTCGAAAAGGTCCCTGAATTATACCCTGGAGATGCTTTTTATTTATTTTTACATTTCGTAGGTATTTTCGGATATTTATATTTTATTTCTTTGTTTTTCCTGGTTATTTTATGGTTTCCTTTTCTTTCCAACATAAGACGGCCAGGTTCCTATTTTAATAATCGTAGATTATTCAAAATTATTTTCTTTGTGTAAGAAATAGAAGCGGCTAATAATTCATCTAGTTCAGACAGCGTCACGAATACCTGGGACTTGCATGTTCAAGCAATCTTATGGAAACACGACCTTGCTAGTAACCAGACCCCAACAGGCATCAAAATCGAGGGCGTTGAGTGGATTACACAGTGAGCCCCCAATACAAAGCCATGCAATACAAGCAGGCAAAAGAAAATCGAGCGTGTGTGTATCACGGGTACGTGCTCTGTTCATAATTTCTCGTTTGCTTAAAGAAAAAGACAAGGGTAGCAGTTTGGAATGCAAAATTACGATATAACCTAGTGGTACAGCCCATCTCTTCAGTTGTTTCTATTTCTTATATGCCAGAAAGAATTTTCCAAGAACTTCTTGGATCATAGCTGGTTAAGGGCCTCTATTTCAATTTCCTTGGATTTGGCAACCACGTTATACCATTTTACAAGCTTCGGGGTCCACTTGGTCCTTGGCAATGGCGTCCTTGACTAGTTGACTGTGCGCGCGCGCGCCAAGCGGCATGACCATTTGGCTATTTCGCATTTGAACTTGTTTTCCTTCACTAATCACGTTTAACTGGATAAGCAGTACATTAAAATTAAGAAATTCACAATTCCAAGTCTTGCCGTTTGGAATTAAATTGAATTATTCGTGTAATTCTTGGCGGAGGATAGTCATTTATCGTGATGCAAAGAAATTTAACAAACAATATGAAACATAAGAGATATGAAAGAACTTGGTAAATTGCTTTAACAGGTTGAATGTCAGGCTAAATTACTTTTGGAAACACGACTTTGATAGTAACCTGGCCCCAGCTGACTTAAAATCATGGGTCGGGTGACACAGGAACCTAACACCACAAGGCCATCCAGGCGAACCAAAAAAAATTCCACTGTCAGAGCAAAGGTTGCAAGAATGACCATGTGGTACTTGAACATCAGTTCAATAAGGTATCTGTGTTGGGTTCCTCTTTATACAACTTTGTTGAACAAGAGCATGCTTAGACCAAAAACCATATCGGTAAATCCTTAGGATTGGCTAATGTTAAAACAGAACTCTAAACAAAGGAGAAACCATCACAAAAAATAAACAGCATGCTACGAATGAAATGAAAACGCAAATCAAAATACTCTAAACAAATTCCTTTCTAAAAATAACACAAGATAATATAGTTAAGACTTCAGAATTCAGTAGATTACATCACTGGAGATGATAAAAGAAAAGGAAGATAAAACTCCCGCACACCATATTTCAGACAGAGCCTTCAAAAACAGATATCAACGAGTTCTCCATTCAGCGGTACTGCAGTCAGAAACAAATACGAATGTCTCACCTCACTTAATAAACAAATTTAGCGATGACAATGCGGACTAATCTATGGCAATCCCACACTTCAAAGAATTTGTTTTTGAAGTTGGTTAAAGTTCCTATTTTATTCCCTTTTCCTTTGCAAAGAGAAGACGGTTGAAGGCTCAAATACTCTAGGGAGAGTTCAAACCGTGAACCTTGCATAATAAAAGAGGCCACTACAGATTCGAGCCAAGTCGAATTGGTTCCTGTTTTGCTTCATTCTAACTTATGGGATTTATCTAAACAAACAGTTCATTGTAAAAATTATCAGAAAATAAAGGATCTCTAGAGTTCAAAATTGTACAACAAGAACTATTTACCAATCCAAAATTAAAGGCATTCCGAAAAGAGTTCATGCAGCAACCATAAGACTGTATGAGCCAACAAAAATAAATGAAAAAATAAAAATACCAGAATTAACAATTATTTCTGTCGTCTTACCTTGATGAAGCCTATTTCCTTCGCATTGCTGCGGAAGCACTGCCTACAACACATCAGTCCATACTTCCTGATTATCCCATGAGGGTTTCCACACACTCGGCTGCCAACAAGGAGATTTCAAATCAAAATCCTTAACTAAATAAAGTTAGGACGTGAAATTCACTCGGGAAAGAGATTTAGTCCACATAGCAACTAGATAATCAAAAGGAAAAAAAATACAATATCTTGACCTAAAAGGGATCACCGTCATTTTACAAGGACCTAAACAAACAAGGCAATCAAGAAAAACATCAAACCTAAGCAAAAACTTAAGCAAATATGGATTTCATGAGTTGTTCTTTCAAATTTGAAAACTAAGCAATGAAAATAGATAGCATACAGACATCGAACACCAATTCAAAAAGAAGACAGGATATTACACAAAACCAACATGAGAATCATCAAATCAAGATGGCGGTAAATAAAAATAATAATAAAAAAAAAAACAAACAAAGAGAAGCTGAGTTCCATAAAATACCAGGTTCGGGATCCAGGACCGTAGCTCTTGGGATGCGAGTTCCAGATATTTGAGTGGCCCATCTAGTTGTTGTGATCGACGGAGTAATGCCTGACTCGCTGCGCCGCTCTCAAGTGCCAAAAACCCTGACCGCTATTTCGCTTACTAGGGAGGTGATATGTTGCTGCTTTTATAGGTCATTTCATAGTTGTCGCAACTGACTTGGAAAGCTACATGGTCTTGGATCAATTATCGGTATATTTAGATAAATTATAACGATATTGTTTTATTTTTAAAAACAAATCCTTAATATTAACCCGGTTAAAAAATTATTAGGTTATTAAAATTTAATCGAATAAACTGAATTTTATTATGTCAATATTTTATTTAATTTAACTATGATTTAATCCTTAATTTTTTTTACACAGATATTTTCCAAAGAATGACGAATGATGGTGATTAATTTCTTATAATATATTTAATTTTAAATAAAGATAGGAAAATCCATATACAGCAACTTTTGTATTAAAAAAATATTGGATTGCATTGTTTTTAATAAAAAAAAATTATGAATTGCATTGTTCCCAACAAAGAAAACACCCCGTTAGGTAATTTAAGTATAAATAGTTTCATTCTATGTATTTTACTTTAAATATGAGTTTGATTTTTTATTGTAGTATTTAAATTATTGGTGTGAATTGTTTTATAATTAGCAATTTGTCATTTTCTAAGTTGATTGTCTATGGCTGGTTGATCCACTTCTAAAAAAATATGACTATGCTACATATTGGTATAGTCGTGGTTTCAAAAAAATACATTAAACTCATTGTAAAATAAAACCTAAGAAAAACTTAGAAAAGCTTGAGCCCATTACTGAGAAAAACTTAGAAAACCATGATAGTTTCCATTATCATGTTGCAGCCGTAAAGTCCAGTAGGGCCTGCTGTTTGAGCTTGTTTTAATTTGCTGCAGTACTGGCTAGGTAAAGAAATCATCAAAATGAGCAATAAAACCCCGCGGAAGACCTATAACAGCTCCAAAGTTTTTTTTTAAAAAAAGCTAGCTTGCACAGAGTATGCCAGCAGCCAATAACATCCAGGATAACGCCAAGCTTTTACTGGTATCAAACAGATGGATCCCTACCATATGGCCAAATTGATCCGAGCACGGGCATTGATACCTAGAGGAGGGCTCTGGTGTTGCCTCCACAGACTTTTACAAATGAGAGATGATAAAGAATTGACCAATTACTGCCTCTCTATAACCTTGTGGTGGAAAAAAACACAAGATAGCCTGGAGAGCCAACTATAAATGCCGTTATAAAAATACTAGTGCCATAGAACACTGAAATCATAATGAAAAAAAAAATATGTTCACCTTGTAAAGCTGCATTATAGGAGAAAAAAGGGTAGCATTAGCAGGTCCATAAACTGCTTGTCCCATAAAAACTTTCTTGAACGTAGTTAGCACATCACGTTTTGGGAGAGCTTTTCTCGTAAAATTGAACCAAAGATGCTGTGATGGCCCTAAAAATAGCAAACCATATCCAGCCATGCGTAATGTCCTAATGAAGTCAAAAGAACTAGATGATGTTGATGAAATCATCTGCACAAATATTTATCATAAGCAATCAAGGAACTTAATTTCCACACCCACACCCCTCGCACACACAATGGGATAAAAAGAGATCCTGTAAGATCACTTAAACCAGAAGAAATATCATAAATCTACTAAACAAAGTAATTCATAACCTGCACAGCCAATTTTTTATACAGTTTTTAACCCGGTGAGCCTAGCTATAGAAAAGAGGAGTGCCTCATAAATACTATGCAATAGCTCCACAAACTATAATTGCAGTCCATGGAGATTGTGACAGCTAACTGAAGTTAGATAAAACTTCGCTCAAATGCCTTGTCAATTACATGAAGAGATTCTTTTTTCATAACAAAACAATTGTTGGCATGCTAAAATTCAGCTAACATTTCATCAAACATAAGTTATGCCCCCAACCAATGCTTAGTATACCCATTTAGAAACCAGAACTGAACTAGTGTAAATTGAAGGAAGCTAGGGCTCACCTGAGAGGTCAAAGCAGCAGCAGCGTAAATAAGCAAAGTAGTGAAAGTTTTTGTGACAACTGGGTGTGATTCCAGCTGGTTCAAGTACCATCCTATAAACCCACTTTTGGATTTAGAATTCGAACAAGATGGTCTTGATGGTGATTTTGAAAATGGGTGTGAAGGGGATGGTTTGTAGAGAGTGTAAGAGACTCTTGTTTTGCTCGAATGATGACGAGGAGAAAGAGACTCTATGTTTCTAATACATGTTTGCCTCATGAGATTTCCATGGAGAGAGCGTTTGCTAATTGTTATTATGGCAATGCTGCCCATGATGACGAGGAGATAGAGACTCTGGGTATCGTATACCTTGTGCGCTGGGTTTTCTGATCCTCTGTTTCTGCTCGCTCCTCTCTCTCTCTCTGTTTCCTTCCAAAAGTAACCTGGAGTGTTGTATATACACGAAAGCGAAAGAAAAGGAAAAAAAAAAAACCTACTTCGGGTATGCAGAAGAGATTTATGTCTTTTATTATTATTATTATTATTTTAAAATAATTTTAGTTAAAAAATATATAAAATTAACTGTTTTTTTAGTATTTTTATAGTTTTAATGTGTTGATTTTAAAAATAAATAAATAAATTTTAAAAAATTATTTTAATATATTTTTAGATAAAAAATTATTTTAAAAAGTATTTTGTACTGTAATCTTAAGTACAAATTAAAAAATTTAGATTTTAAATTTTAATTGAGATTAAATTTTTAATTGAGTTAAATCAAATTTTATTGATTCTAAGAATGTTTTTAATGAGTACGGAGTTTCTAGTTGATATGAATTTTAATTCATTAAACCCAATTAATTATGAAAAGATTTTCAATAATTTAATTAACTTAACTAACCTTCTTCAAATCTGAAAATGAATAGATTTAGAAAATTTGAAATTCATAGTTAAATTTATATCGGATTTCTAGTTGAATTAAACTATATATTGACTCACCTAAACCGGGAAAATTCGGCCAGTTTTTCAATAACTTGACTCGACAAACCCAATTAAGATTTGATGAATGTTTGTTTGCTGGAAAGTAGTTTTTTTTTGGAAAGTTAATTCCAGAAAAGTGAATTATTTTTCGATGTTTGGTAGTGTAATGGAAAATAATTTATTAATGTTTTATTTTTTTTAAGTTTATTAAAATAATGAGAAACAAATCTTACAAATTAAAAAGTTGAATAAGAATGAAATTGAAAAAAAATATAATTTCATAAATTATCTTAAATAAAATAAATAATAATCAAAATAATAGAGATCAAATCTAAAAAAAAAAGATGAAGAAATTAAAATAATTATAATCAACATTTCATAAATTATTTCAAATAAAATAAGTAATAATCAAAAAAATAAGAATCTAATTTGATAGATAAAAAATTTCAATAAAAAAAATGATAAGAAAAAAATAAATAACAATTATAAAAATAAGAACTAAAGCTAATATAAAAATTAAATTTTAAGAGATGAAATTGAAAAATAAATATTCAAAACAAAAAATATATAGGAATCAAAAGTTTGAGGATCAAATTTAATATAATCAGCAAATAATGATATTTTTAAATTTTTCACAACTTTCAAAAAGTATTTTCCGTCCAAATTTTTTAAGAAAATACCTTTTTAGAAATCAAGCCAAATTTTTCTTTGATCGGAAAGTGTTTTTCGTTAATTAACTTTTCTAATAACAAATAAATATAAAAAAAAATTAAAAATTATTTTTCAAAAAATAAATATATATCCTCGATATTAAGAAATTTATTTTAACAAACAAAACTCAAACTCTTTGGAGAAACAGTTCTGGGATCGGATCCGGGAAGCGAGAACAATGCTTGGGGGCAGAAACCTATAAAAGTCATCTTTAGAAAATCAAGTGATTAACATCTCACGACGGTTAGATTGGGTTGGATCCAATCTTCCCTCACTTTTTCAGGGATGGCAAATGCCTGGAAAAGAGAAAGCAACAAACAGCCAAGATACCTCTCTCCAATCCTTCTCCTCCTCTCACTGTCTCTCTTCCTCCTGTTTCTCTTCTTTTTCTACGCTCGATCCACATTGAATCCTCCTAACTCCACGCTTTATGTACCCCAAGTTTACCCAATCCCTCCTTTTGATTGCTTAAAATCTCCACAAGCTCATCCTGTGGTTGCCAACATAGTGGAAAACCTCAAACACCCCTTCCTCTACTCTCTCTCGGATTTTGGGTCCTTGCCCGACAAGCCCCACAAGAACATTGTCAGGCTCCTGAAAGGAAAGCCTTTCAGAAAGCCAGATATTTCAGCCACGATTCAGCAACTTCTTGAAGGAATGAAAGGGAGAAATGGGTTGGTTGTGGATGTTGGGGCTAATGTGGGAATGGCGAGTTTCGCAGCCGCGGTTATGGGCTTTAAAGTGCTGGCTTTTGAGCCAGTGATTGACAATCTTCTGAGGATTTGTGATGGGATTTGGTTTAATCGTGTTGCGGACTTGGTTACTGTTTTTGAGGCTGCTGTCTCTGATCGGATTGGCAATATCACTTTTTACAAGGTAAAAATTCACTCTATTCCCAAAATTTAATCTCTTTTTAGGGCTCAGATTTATACTGGTTGATTGATTTAGACTAATTTGAACCCTACTTCTTCCATCTGCTGTACTGAATACTCATCATCTTAGTCCTTTTAAACTGGTAGCTGGTAGGTCGCCTTGACAATAGTGCTGTTTCAGCCACTGGTGCAAAGTTGGCATTCAAGTCCAACGAAGAAATAGCCCTTCAAGTAAGGACCATCCCCCTTGACGAACTAGTAACAGATTCAGAGCCTGTGTTGCTTCTCAAAATAGATGTCCAGGGATGGGAATATCATGTACTGAAAGGGGCCGTGAAATTACTGTCAAGAAAGAAAGATGAAGCCCCCTACCTAATTTACGAGGAAGATGAAAGGTTGCTGCAAGCGAGCAACAGTAGTGCCAAAGAGATCCGGGATTTCCTCCGAGGTGTTGGTTATAGTCATTGTGTCCAGCACGGTACAGATGCCCATTGCACCAAGGATTAGTGAGCACCAGATCATTTCATGAGAAACACAACCTATCTAACTGGATGGCTTGGTTTCCAGACCCCATCGCTTGCAAGGAAATGTAACACGTTGGCTGCTTGGTGCCTGTCATTCCTTCTTGCCTTGAGAGTTTTTTAGGTATGCATAGTTCGCATGTAAGCTGTAGAAGACTGCAATTTAGGGCCTCGGCATCTGTGCTGGCCGAGGAAAGTCAGATTTTCTTGGATGCATATTCAAGCTTTTCAATTGTAACTTCTCCTGATGCATTGATGTCTATGAAAATCTATGACCTCTTTGTGTTGGCCAAAATTTTTTGTTTACAAACATAGAGTTATCTTTCCATTTCTGTAAAAAAAAAAATTGTTACGGGAGATCTTGCAATCCTTGTACCATTTGAAAAACAAGAGTGGCAATCATCTTGCAATGATAAAATCTCGCATGATTTTGCATGGTCCTGCTTCGGAGTGTCAAGTATACACTTTTATTCGATTGGAGTTCCAAACTCACAAAATCCGCTCAACGCTAATTTTTACAACAAAAACATCAGAGTATACTGTTTCCACGGAGGAAAGCAAGAATTAAGGTGGTGAAATTAACACGAGGAACAGCAAAAGCATTGAACAAGGCACATCTTTTGGCGGCCACAAGATTCTATGGATGCTTACAAGTCGAACTTCTGAGCCCTGTCATGCAGTGGCAAGAAAATTACGACGATTTATCTTACAAATTTGCCCTTCCAGCGAAATCAGACGATGATTGGCCATGCAACAGTCGGGACTCAGGACTGTAATCTTGTCAGGTACCGAACACAAAAAAACACCATTTTTGGGGAGGCACGTGTGGCGTTATTCAGCTGTAGCATCAGACTTGATTCGCTCGTACAGTTGGTAAATCAGAGGAGACCTGGACATCTGAGGTTCCCTTTCCAGCACTGACATTACATCCTTAACAGAAATGGTACGAACCACCTTGGTTTGAGGCACAATTGCTTGATTCCTTCCACATTTCCTCCCAGCTCCTGCCAAAGGAAAAAGGTAAGGTTAAAAACCAAACCAGTGTAATGAACACCAAGATACATAATGTGATTACGAAAAGAAAGTTTGCTCCAGCATGTGTCCCTCGAATTGTCACACTTACCAGATGCAGAAGAAGGAACCACATGGCTCCTTTTTTCTGCTTCGAGATTTTCCATCATATTTCTTCCTGTTGGTGATAGAGGTTTGCGGTTCACATCTTTAACTGGCTGGGAACCGGATGCCCCCTCCATCCCTCCTTCACGTTTCTGCCGGGCTTGCTCAGCCATTAGTTGCCATTTTGACATTATGTCATCTCCCCCAACAGCTGCTCGAGCAGCAACATTAGCAGCTGTTGTCCTCATTTTGTCATCCTCCTCTTTGTTAGCCTACATAGTTATAGAAATTAGAAAAACAGAGATTTGTTTTATTTGGCTAGAAGGCAAACTTTTAATACTTGCAACATCTTTAATACCTTCACTGATTTCACACGACCTTCATCTTTCTCCTTCTCACCTTCACCTCCATTGTCACCGTCCGGCTGTATACAGAGATACAAAGTACGTGAAAGTTAAGGAATTCATGCTTGAACAAATATATCATATGTAGAAATACTACGTATGTACTTGTGTATTGTTCTTTATGAATGTACTTCTTGAATCATATATAATGATAGTTTAAGAAAGTGTATTGTTCTATATGAGCATGCACTTCTTGAATCATATATTAAGAAAGTAGATAGTATCAAACAAAGCACCCACTTCGTTAACTTTTTGGAGCTTTTCTGCTTCAGCCTGCTTTTTCTCCAATTCTTCCTGGGCTTTCCGGTTCATTGTCATGATCTGTTGCTGAACATCGGAAGTAATTAGAGTCTGGTGTCTTGGCTTCTCGGCATCAACACGCTGTAGAGATCCAATTTAAATCATGAAAGATGATTAAAGTAAGCAAATAAATCCAAGAACAGAGAAAGAGTCTGAGAAGTTAGCTAAAAGAAAACAAAAACTCACCTGTTTTGACAGCCTGATCATGTTACTTATTAGCCCGCGCATCCTTTCTTCCACACACTAAAAATTGTATTCCACAAGAAAACGTGTGAAAATTATCTCAAAAAATGGATCAAGAGCTAGCAACTCACCAAGGACAAGCATCGCTCCACATCAGTTCCAAAGTTCTTCAAACCACATTTGGCCACTGAAACAGATAGACCCATAAATATCAAACCATGTGAATAATACTGCCTTCCATAAAGCACAAAGTGCATAGACAAATGGATTTACAGCAGACATAAACAGGGGCCAAAAAACAAAAATACTAACTGATCTCTCCTAATTTTTTCTTCAAAGGAGTTTTCTGCAACATCAGCCTTTCTTCTTCTTCTTGTACAAATCGTCGCGATGCCTCTGAAACTCGACTGTCCTCCTTTGGCCCTGAAAATAGCTGTTCTTCCTCTTCCTATATCAAAGCAAAACATCCTCAGAATTCCAAGCTTATTTGTCAAAGGAGTGCTTTTCCTTGCTAGATGATACTTTTTTACACACAATCTTGATGGTTGCAAAAAATACCCTGAGATTAACTCCACTGACAGCAGTGACATCATTGAGCTGTTCAATGCTTTGATCCGAAAAAGCCCCAGATACCTTAAGCTTCTTACTGCATGTTATCCCATAGATTATACATCAAACATGATTGAAAAGGAGCTTTTAATAGAATTAAAGAAATAAATGAGTCAATTAAAATCATTCTTGGTCCATAAAAGGAGCTATTTTACGTTGATGCAGGTGGAGAAGAACCCAGTGCTTCAAATGGCTTCTTTTGGCCAACAGTAGGCTTTTTGGGAGGTGTTCTTGCATTAACTCCAGCAGGAGAAGCTACAGATGAGATTCGCGAGCCTGCCTGATAACATATAGAAGCAAAAAGGATATTATTCATCAATGGACAGAGAATGTCTAGTTTAATCATTCCAGCAGTTTTGTTTGTGAAATTGAGTGCACAAAACATATTTCTGATGAGTTAAATTAAAAAATCTTAATAAAATTTCATGGGATTGGAGAATCTGTATACCATATTGACTCTCAATCTGAGTCAAACCACAGGGAAATAAGCTGGTAAAGACAAATTCACCCATATATTCCACCAGAGCTAGGAGCCAATGTTAAGATGCTTTTAGCTATATACCATGTTGACACAGGAGCTTTCGGAAGATTTTTATTTGCTTAGTAATTTTAGTTTTTTTATTTGGTTAAGAAAATGCTTGTGTTATTTGGATTCACTATTAGTCCTATAACTTTTAATAGTGCTTCCTTTTCTGATAAGGATTGGGATTTAGACCTACAACTAGTATAAATAAGGCTGCCTATGCTATTATTCCAGACATTTCTTATATTTTATCAATCGGTTTACGTTTTAGAGACTGTCTACAAACTGTAAACTTATTTTTCCAGTTCCAGCTTCAATTTTCTTCTAGTTTAGACATCACATTTACTGTTCTTTGATATTTTGATTTGATCTCTCTTCCCACTATACATCATATTCACACACCAAAAGAGTACTTGAGTTTTGCAAAATGTAGGATGACATTTGTGGTTCATTTTCAAGGATCTTGGAGAAGGCTGCATTTTTCAACCAGTTTCAAAGTAGCTTCCTTCAATGAAGCAGGTTCAAGTCCAACTAACTCCAGTTTATTAGCTCATTGTGTAATGAGAGAGGCCTACCCCCATTTGTGTAGCTCAAGACTCAAAAGGCCACCCTATTAACCCAAAAAAACATCATCATGTTTCATCTCAACAGCTGGATAAATCATCATTGGCTAAAAGAGTTGGGCTTGTGCAGCACCAAAAAACTCCAACCTAATAACTATTGCTAATTGGTCCAACCACCATTAACTGATTGACAAAGAGTCAGGGATGCAGAGCAATTTGCATTATTTCTACCACTTTTTTCAATCCCTGTTTCCCAATCATACATGTTTGCTCTCATTGATGCTTGGTCTAAGATATCAAGTTTCTCCTATGCCCAATGGACAAGTTATTTTAATCCAGCCTCATCAATGTTCATGGTAACAAGAATAGAGCAAAATAAAATGTTTCTAGCATTACATGAAATTAATTATCCATTGCAAATTAGTAGGAAGTACTGGGGGTTTTTCACCACTTGAAAACATAAGACCAAAGTAAAAATGAAAAAAAGAAAGAAAGAAAGTTTAAAAGTAAAGCAGCCATGCAAAAAACAAATGGTCGTGTTCTTCTGTAAATGTTTAACCTGTTAGATTAAGAATTCATCTAGTGGTTAAAAAACAACCTATAAGATGGTAGATAAACAATGAAATCAAGACCTAACAACTAGATGTGTTAGAATTATATTCATGATCAGTATGAAAGTACCTGGCCATTGGGGTCCATTTGAGTCGCAATTGAAGGGGGGGCAGAATTGGGAGGCACTGTTGAAAAAACAATTTTAGTAGACTGCTTGTCTAAAGATTGATCCTTTAAATTTCCTGAAATTGCATTTCCCTTTTCAACAGGTGATGGAGACAGCACTTGAGGGCTCGACAACTGGGGTTTGTTCTGCTGCTCACCAGCCTGTTCAAGCGAACCTGGTTTTACATAATTCAACGAAGAGAATGAAGCAGGACTTTTCTCTCTATTTGGTGGTGCTTGCCAAGGAGCTGAATTCTGTTGCAATGCTGATTTGTTTGTATAATGGGAAACAGAACCACTGTGCACTCTACTAGGATCATCAGCAGAATTTTGCCTCTCAAACTTCGGCGTGCTTATCATGCTGTGCGTTAGCCCTCCTATTTGAGTCCCACCCAGATTTTGATGATGTGAAATTTGCCTTGTTTGTGGATCATGGGGTTGTGGCTTCACAGATGGTCCTGAAGTACTAACATTTGTCCCAGAATATGGATGGTAATTACCACCACTGCTTCCATACATTGGAAAGGAAGTTGGTGGAAAGTTCACATGTTGTTGCTGCTTGTTCTGCCCTTGCATTGAAATAGAGGATCGCTCTCTTTCTTGATTGGAAATGCTGGCATTGGAGGAATGCGATTGGCTCGCTTGCATTACAAGAGAATCTGGCTTCCATTCTACCACTTTAGATTTCTGAGAATTGACAATGCTTGAATCAGTCTGCAATTGGACTGCTGAAGGAGGATTATGAGATGGTTCTGCAGGAATAGATCCCCTCGGATGAAGTACAGAATGATGTGGATCAGGAAACTGAGCAGCACTGATGCCAGCAGGCATTCGCCCATCGAGCTGGCGACCAGCTTGAGGCTGTAACTGGGATTGGTTGTTACCTGGCTGCAGTGCAGGACAAGCTAGTTTTAGCCTAATATCACTAAGAGAGTCCTAAGCTCATTACAATTTCACTAACCCATGCATTACTTGCCTGTGATTGCAGTTGTGCAGCTGCCAGCCTGAGCACTTGATCCCCAACAATATTTCTCATGAGTCTGACAAATTGGTCTTTTGCAATTTCATTTTTCTAAAAATAACAAAGGAAGATATATCATAACAATAACCAGTCCCATGCATAAAAGAGAAAGCACAAGAACAAAGAAATTCATGTCAGAGACCCACCCTCAGTTTATTATATAAAGTTTGTAGCTGCATCTCTCTGTCTTTATCAAGATGGGGCTTTAAGGCAGGCAACAATATCGCAAAAGGTATCTGCTTGCTATTCTTTTGGTTACCTGCCTGATCTGTGCCTGCAGTCTGCTGATTGCTCATCTTCTGGAAATTTAAAAGGTGAGGATCACCATCAGAACTTTTCATTTTATCAGGCTCGGATTTTGGGGTGGGATTTTTGTCATTGCTTTGCATCCCAATCGATTGAGGAGTCTGGAGAGGAGCCTGTTCCACAAGCTCTTGTTTAATATCATCTTGGGATGTTTTCTTAAGTAATGGCGGGTGGGTTGGTTCCTGTGGAAAACCCCCCTGCTGCTGCTGGTTCTCAGCATTAGGTCCATCCTGCTTTATCTCCATTGCAGATGTGTGCTGCTCCTGATGATGTTGCCGTTGAACATTTTTTGCATCAAGTTCCTCGGTATTATTGGCATTGCCAATTTTCCCTGCAGTTGGCCGATTAGGAAATTGTTGACTGGAACTTTGATTGTTTTCATGGCACAAAACTACTGTATTTGACAATTGTGTAGAATAAATAATCAATATTTTAAATATATTCCAGACAAGCGAGAAGAGTATCGACAAGTCCAGGAAGAAATCTGTACTTTTCAAACAAGCTTTCTGACAAGAATGGGCATAACTTTTAATCCAACTGTTAGATTGGACTAAAATTTGTCAGCTCATTCTACCTCCCTGGTTCTGTAGTAGGTCAGCTAATTATAACCAGCTATACGCTAGTTTCTTTCTCTACAGTTTAAGGCCATGAGATTTAGGAATTGAGAAATCCTAGCTTTCTATCTTTCGCTGCGTCAACTAACTTGACGAAAGTAGGAAAAGACTAAACACAAGCACAAGTATTACTGCAAATATGATAAACTGACTAGCTACTAGACAACCTGCAGCAATTAAACGAGCACAATACCAAAAAAAAAAAAATTATTAATTTCTCCAACTTTATATGCTTACATATTAATCCTAATCTCCACTTTCTCATATTTCAGCCTAAATCATATAATTCTATACTGCCAGTAAATTATAAGAAACTGAATTAATTGATTAAAATGTGGTTGAATGAAGATCAAATAAATACCCGCACTCGAATCAGACGGCTGCAAGTTGGACACATCGCCCCCAATATCCCTGTTCAGGGCAGCTTGGAAAGCCTCCACATCAGCACCGGAATGCATGGTTTCGTCCTTTAAGCAAAATTCCAAAAACCCCTCAAAATCAAACTTAGGTTGAAAATAAGAAGAAAAATAATAATGCTTACCTCGTCTTCTTCGAGAAGCCTCATTATGTTAGGGTCCATCACCAACCAAACAGCCTGTGGTTGATGTTACGACTATGTTGCTTATTTCAACAATCCGTTTGCTTTTGGCGTGGATAAGATTTATGATTGTATTCGTATACGAGGTGTGAATAACTAAGTAAGGAGATTAATCTGGGAGATTGAGAGACAGATGAGATAGTGAAGCTATTTGATTTTGCTCAGCGTTCCTGGGACAGATGTTTTACGGAGTAGAAAGAGGAAAAGGCTGCGATCTCGTTGTGCTTTGCAAAGCTATTAAAAACCGGTTCGACCCATGACACCAACTCAGTCACAGATTTGAGTCACGGGTTGGTTAAAATAGTTAACTTGGGTTTATATCATTTTAATTTTTTTAAAATAAAACAATATTATTTAAAAGCACTGAAAAATTGAAAAAAACTCAAACCAGGTCCGTTTTGTTTTTTAGACTGGCTTAAATTGGATTATTGGGTCAATCGAGATAAATTATTTTTGTTAAAATAATATATATTTTTTATGAGAGAATAATGTTTTTTTAAACCAGACCCCTTCACGAGTCGGGACAACCAAACTGATTTTTAATAATTGTGGTGCTTTAACTGTTTTATATATGGTTATTTTATCTAGTTTAGAGATTGGCTTGAAAAAACATGATCATTGGATTATCTCGTCTAATGAAATTAATTATTTTTTATTAAATAATATTTTTTTATTTTTTTTATTTTTAAAAAATTATTTAGTATTTACATGATTGATTATTTAATAACCTGGTTGATCAGGTTATACTAATATCTTGTTTAATTTGACTATAACTCAAGACAAATAATTAGATTTCAAATACTGAGTTTTTTTTTTTCAGTAGTTTTGTGTGTAACGCATTATGGTTTTATATGCTGAAGCTATTTGATTTTGCTCAGTGCTTTTTAGACAAAAGTTTTACAAAGAAGAAAGAGGAAAGGGTTGTGATCTCGTTGTGCTTTGCAAGGTTATTAAAATCAATCCAACCTATGATATTAACTCGATTAAACTAGTCGATTAAAATGGTTAACTTGAGTTTGTATCATTTTAATTTTTTAAAAAAACATCATTTAAAAACAGAAATTTTTTTTTGAAAGAAATCAAATTGAGTCAATCTCATGTTGATTTTTTTAAAAAAAAAACCTATATCCGATTAAGATTTGGGTTGGCATTGAGTTTTAACAATTACTGTGCTTTGATTTATATACAGTTCTCTTATTTGGTTTGGAGACTACTTTAAACAAAATCATAAATTATTGGATTATTAGGTCAATTAAGATCAATTAATTTTATTAAAATAATTTATTTATTTTTCAAGAGAAAATAACGTTTTAAAAAACTAAATCCTTAAAAGAGTTGGGACAAGTGGACAACAGGTTGATTTTTCATAATCATGGTGATTTAATTGTTTTATAAATAGTTATATTATCTGATTTGACATTAAAAAACACGGATCATTGGATCATCTCATCAAATGATATTAATTATTATTTTTTATTAGAACGGTGTTATTTTATTTTTTTTGTTTTAAAAAAAATCTTGGGTATTTACATGGTTGATTATTTAGTAACAAGTTGACTGGATTATTCTAATATTTTGTCCAATTTGACTAGATCTTGAGCCAAGTTAGATTTTAAACCATGAATGTTTTTTTTTTTAGTAGTTCTGTGCTTAACTACTATAATTTATACACGAGCACTTGATGATTTAGAACCGGGTTTTTTAACCTTTCCTTCTCGGCCGACCCGATTCATGACGAGCTTGGGTTTGTTGTTAGTGTGGACTTATGTTTTCAGAGATCAGTCCTTTGTGTGCTCTTTTATTTGGAGGCCCGTTTTGTTTTTTTTTTTTATTATTATTTATTTTTATTTAAGAACTCCACTTTAATAATAATAAAAAAAGATTTAAAATAAATAACGAATGTGTTCGTTTTTAAAATAGCTTTTGTAGTGGTTTAAAACGTAACAAGTCCACAACACAAAGTCTTGGAAGTCCACACAATAAGAAAGGGTTTCGTCCAATCCGAGGTTTCAGATCCGAGTTTTCGTGACTAGCTCATCGAGGAGACTATTTATTACTTATCAGTTAAATTATACCTAGCCTTGACCTGAAATGATGCGATGCAGTGTGGTTTTTCAATTATAAAGAACACAATCCCCCCTTCCTACCACTTGTGCGGCAGCTCATCAATAAACTGGAACACAGGAGGCAATTGGAGAGGACACAAGTTTTACATGCAATTAGGTATGGCGTAATCTCGAAGGAATTAGGGCAAAAACAACGAGGGCAAATATAAAGTCAATAATGTAACTAAGGCATCATAGTAATATAAACAAACTCCACAATACATAGCAAAAACATCCAAGAATCTGAACGAATTGCTTTGCAAAGTTCCAAACTCGATCACCTACGACAATATATATGGAGCTTTTAACCAATCCCCTCAAGTTCTTTCTTTCTCTCCTGCTTCATCTTCATTTCTGGAGGTGGGGGAAACATGCATAGACGTCAGATTTGGGGTGTTTGGCTTCTGCATGCTCCCTGCACTTCACTTCCGATGTGGTGCAAATGAATGTCTGCATACACACCTTGCACTGCAAACAAAACCCACCAGTTTATTTGACGACCAAAAACAAGATTTTCAGTCCAAATACTTCCGTTACTGAAATTATAGGTTAAGACCTAACGAGAAGGTAATCTCACCGAGTCAACAGCGATAATCTATGAAATTCCACTGAGACAATAACAAGATAGAAGCCAAAGAAAAGCATAGATGTAACAGAAGATCAGGGCATCTCTCAATTACCACAAATTCATTCAAAAGCCAATACTAAACCGCAGCCTAGCAGTGGTCAATAGACAAACATGGAAAAGCAAGTATAGATGATTCTTAATCATTGATTAGTTTTTGAGACTGGGTTTCTTCCAGTGATTAATTCTTTCCTAGATAAGTGACTATAGAGGAGGATTATCTCTAAAAAAAAGTAACTATTCATCGGTAAAAAACACAGATCCTTTCCAAATTCTATCAAAAAACCAGTTCAACTCAAAAGCTCAAGCCGTTGGCTAAGATCATGAAAATAGTTTTACATTGCTCCCTAATACATACTATCATGTATGTATGGGGGTGATCGGGTTGAACTGATTCTTTGAAAATATCAAACTATCCTGACCTAATTTCAGCTTTCACTAAATAAAGTAAATTTAAAAATTCTATGAATTAAATTATTACAAAATTAGCGGCCGAGAAGAGCAAGATCGGTAAATACCTGGATCGACATGGCTTTCTTGTTTGATTCGAGCTGACTTCCTGCATATAAATCGGAAGAACAAAACCGAGTCAGGACATGAACATGACCACATAGATCTCCTCGGACAGACATCGAGCAGTCAAATAAACAGAGAGAGAGAGAGAGAGAGAGAGAGATTAGGCTTGCTATGGTTTTATAAATAGTCAATCAATTACCCTTGGAAGCAGCTTTTTGCTTCTCCAAGTTCTTCTCGCGAGCCATCTTTGCCTTCTGCCCGTTGCCGCCTCCCATTCTTTTCTTCTTCTGATGAAACAGGCACTGGAGAATAGGAGATGTGGTTTGGAAATCTACCACTTAAAGAGAGGAGAGGAAACCACGGCCAATTCTACCTAGAGGATACCCTATTTATGTTCAGAGAAGATAGCCAACCGAAAGGACAATTCCATTAGAACTACGCCGACGGATTTTGTTATACTGGGTGGGGGTTTGTATGGGCCTACGGAACTGTTCGGGACTGTAGCCTTTTTTAAAGTGTTTTTTTTTAATATATTAAAATACTATTTTATTTAATTTTTATTTTTGAAATTAGTATATTAAAGTAATTAAAAGTTAAATTAAATTAAATTAAAATTTAATGAAAAATCAGCTACAGGCCAGGTTAAAGTCGACCCAATTTATTCGAGTGACCTTAAATTCAAAGAAGATAGCTTAGAAACTTCGTTAGAGGCAGGGTTGGATCTCGTTAATATGACGGGAGTAGGTGGGAGAATTTAGAGGTGTATTAATCTCATCTCGTGGAAGTTGATTTATAGATAGGGCCCATCCGTGGAAAGTTCACACACATTTTTATTTTATTTTAATAGAAAAGCAGCGGATACGAACAAAACGAGACCACTTTGTTTGTTTGAAAATCAAGCTAACCTTAAAAAACATTTAATAGTCTCACTTAAATAATTTTTGTTTATTCTTGATTTGAATTTAAAATTTAAATAATATTTTGATGTGTTTTTAAATAAAAAATATTTTAAAAATTAATTATTTGTTTGAATAGTTTATAAAAGTTATTTTTAAAAATATTTATCTTATAAAAATATTATTCTTACATATCTTATAATAATGTTAAAATACTATTTTACTGTTATTTTTTAAAAATTTATGTTTTTTTATCTATTTTTATAAAATTATATTGATTTTATGACTTTTCTTATGAGATTAGTGGATTTATTCATACTGACTTGGGTTATTTTTTTAATATTAAATTAATTAAAAATAATTTAAATTATTTTTAAACCTATCATATTAACTAACTTATATTAAAATTTTAAAATAATTATGTACACTTCATTTTTTATAATTGAAATGATCATAAAAACTATATCACGCTGTAGTAAATATGGAAGATGCCCTTACTTTGAGGAACCGTGGGGGTCCGCGTGACAAGGCTTCTGACAACACGCATTAGTGGTGGACCCATGCAACCCAATAACGGAGAGCCTCCTAATAAATGGCCCAACCATCGGCGACTACCAGCACGCGTTTCGGGTCTTTGACTCTGGCTTTCTTTACTTCAAGGAGGAGTCATTCTTTGCTCGGTGCACGGTGGTTGTATGGCTGAGTTCAAAAACAAGCTTTTTTTATTTATTATTTGATAATAGTGTTTTTTAATCAATTTAATTAAGAATATATTTATTTTAAAAATAATTTTAAAAATACATTATTCCTCTCAATTTAATACATTAAAAAATATCCAAAAAGTCGAGTAAAAATATATAAAAAATTATCTACCAAACATTCTAGTGGATCTCTCTCTCTCTCTCTTTTTCTTTCCTGGTAGGTAAAACAACTAAATAAGTGGTAAGTTATCCGTCATTTTTCTTCTTCTTCCTTTCACTCTTCTCAATCCATGTTCATCAAGTCCATGGTTTTAAAACTCTGATGTCGTTTTTTATGCCGAGGTTAGATATTGTGTGTAAGTATTTTTTTCTTAACATTAACTATTTTAATTTTAATTTAGAAGTCTGGCACGATCCAGTGTAAAACAAAGGCAGCAACAAAACCATGTACTTAATTCATTGATTTGCCCTCTCAATCCACGAGCCTTGCCCGATCCATGAATTTTATAATTTATTTGGAACAATTTAAAAGGTGAAAAAAAGAACAAGCACTAACAAACATAAATAACATAGTATTTATTAATTTAGAATAAGATCTATTCATAGCATGATTCTACATATCACAAATAAATGTTAATGAATTCTACACAAATAAGTCCATTCTCAATTGATAATTTGTCCCAAATTTATATATATAAAAAGGACGTGAGTCCAAAATTTTGGTTTAAAAATCAAAATTATTGCACCACTGCCATACTCATTGCACAAGAGAATCCATAATCAGCTTTCATGCTTCGATCATAAGTCATGCCATGGTAAAAAAAAATTACAAAGGCAATGCTTGTTCAGAGATAAATGCAAAAGGGATTGTCAGACACATGAGAGTCGGGGTCATAATAGTTACAATTCAAAAAATATATATTTTTTATAAATATATTAAAATAAATTTTTTATATATATTTTTAAAAATATTTTAGATATCAACATATAAAATAATCTAAAAATATAAAAATTTCATTTTTTTTTAAATAAAACTTTAAAAAATATGATTTCAACTGCCTTATTGATTGTTACCCAATATTTACTGTATATTGCCACTGTTCGTCGTCAGTCCTTGGACATAGGCACGGCCACTCTCTGGTGTAGAAATCTGCACACCTATGCTATGCAAGAGCCTAATACCCTGGGAAGGCCAGGCCAAGACCAATCTGGTTTGGGCCGCAGTCCTGCACTGTCAATGAACAGCAAGCCTATCACCCCCGAAGGTGGAATTCTAGTCCAAGCCGAAAGTTCTAAAGTACTAGGCTCTGGCCCATGTCGTCACTGGACCATCAACCCTGACTCCCCTCTGTATTTTCAGTGTAGCCCGGTTGCTAGGTAGTTGACTAGATGTTTATCTTTAATCCAGAGACCACCTTGAAAAGGATTATGATCGAGTTTCTTAAAATTATGATTTTAACATAACATGAATAGTCGTTCACAAACTCGGATCATAAAAGTAAATCGTAAAATCATAAAATTATAAAGAATTTTAAAATACATTAAAAAAAAATTCATGCTTTAAATAAAAATTCATATATAGTTCAAGCATCTTAAAATACATGATTCAAATAAAAGTCATACATAATTTAAAACAACTTTTCATTAATTAATAATTAACAAGCTTAAAACTGAAATGGCATTAAATTCAGTCAAATTCAATAATTTTTAGTCCAATTTTCACCCCATTAATTCAGTCCAATTAATTCAATCTTATAATACTGAAATGACATTAAATTCAGTCCAATTCAATATTTTTCAGTTTAATTTTCACCCCATTAATTCAGTCCAATTAATTCAGTCCTATAATACTGAAATGGCATTAAATTTAATCCAATTCAATATTTTTCAGTTCAATTTTCACCCCATTAATATTCAACATTTTTTCAGTCCAATTTTCACCCCAATTCAATCAATTCAGTCCAATTTTCACCGAGTAATATTTTGCACAATTCAGTCATATATACTGTGGCATTCAATTCAACAATCTCACCCAATCAATTCCATTCAATTCAACATTATACATATACAATTTACAGGACCGGGCAAAATGAATTACAAGACTAACTAACAATTAACATTTAACAGGAAAACATACAAATCTATTACAGGGGCAAAAATAAAGAAACCTTGACTCCGGTGATGATGATGAAGGCAAAATGATGATGAGAACGTTGCCGGCGTCGCCTGCTGCTGTTGAAGATGATGATGATGAGCTGAACGGCGGATGATGATGAGCTGAACGGCGGATGATGTTGAAGATGATGATGATGAGCTAAACGGCTGTTGTTGAAGATGATGATGATGAGCTGAACGACGGCTGCTGGTGAAGATGATGATGATGAGCTGAACGGCTGCTGGTGAAGAGACTCGACCGCCCGATGTCGCCTGCTGCTGTTGAAGATGGGAAAAAAAGGAGAACGTTGCCGGCGTGCTACTGTTAATGAAGACTGTAGAGGAAGCCCGAAGCCGTGAGCTGTTGAGGAGATCGTTGTCGGCTCGTTGCGGTTAAAATCACGAAGTCGCGAAGACTGGAATCACCGGACCGTGAGCACTATCGTTGTCGCTGGCCGCTTTTGTGGAGGATGGAGAATAGATCGTTGTCGCCGCCCGATTAGGGATTTGTTGATTTTGTTCTGTTCGAATTGTGAATCATTGAATTGTGATTTGTGAGACAGTGTGAGAGTATTTCGCAGAGTGAAGACGTGAGTCACGTGATGTGGATTCCAAATTTCCAATAGGCATTTGACAGCTGGACATGAGGGGGGTATTTTTTTTTTCAGGGACTTATTTTGTCAAAATCGCAAAATTGGTCCTGAAATCGTGATTTTGCGCGATTTCATCCGATTTTTGCGATTTCACTCGATTTCAACCCGATTTTGCCTATTTTTGATTTTTTCAAGCGATTCAACCCGTAATGCATGTTTTGACTCGTAAAATCGTACGATTTTACGAGTCAAAACGCGATTTTAACAACTATGATTAGGATCATCGGTTTAATTCTTGATCATTTGTGTTGAACCGGTCATTTTTAATTAAAGTTCGATTTAATTATCTGAATAACTAAAAACTCGTTCAGCCTAAATTAATCTGGTTATATTAATATATTATTTTATTTAATTAAATAACTAACCCGAGTAAAGTTTTATATCGGTTCATTAAAACAAGTGGAGTTTAGCAATCACGATAGTTAATCTTCCTCTCTTTCCTTTTTTTTTTTTCCTTTTCCTTTCATTTCCTTTGTTTTTCCTTT
Organism: Populus tomentosa; assembly: GCA_018804465.1. NCBI lineage: Eukaryota > Viridiplantae > Streptophyta > Magnoliopsida > Malpighiales > Salicaceae > Populus > Populus tomentosa. The sequence goes on from CM031995.1 coordinate 848,632, forward strand.
TTCCCCTGGTTTGTGGCTATGCTTGTTTCGTTGAAATTTACATTTATATTTGACTAATTGCATTTATGGGATTCATTTATAGTGATTTTTCAACTTGAGAGAAGATTCAATACTTTGAAATTAGTCTGGTTTCGTCCATGGAATCATTTATGGATAGTTGTCCGAGGGGAAACGAAGACCCACACTCCTATCTTATCTCATCATCGTTTTATTATTTTTCCTCTTTGCAACCCACCCTCATTAATAAAGGAGGATGCCTTTACCTCCAGGCATCACCGCCCCATAGAATATAGATTGAGATAAGCACGCCAGTGCATCACAAGAGTTTCAAAGAAAAAACACGATCAACGTTGAATAAAAGAAAATCGTGAACCACGCATGGCTTGTCTTGAGCCGGTCTCTCCGAGGTCGACCTAGCCAAGACTCATCTCAGGTGAGCTAATTGGATCAAACCCAACTATTATTTTTTTAAAAAAACTTTTTTTTTAATTAAATCCGGGATTTTTCGTTACCTTAAGATGTTTTTTTTCTTAAAAAATCGAGTTTCTCCACCAAATTAATCCGACTGGTCCCGGCAATCCGACCCGTCTAGCTGGACTGCAAAACAATGGGTTTTTAGTTCTGAATTGGTGCCGTTCTAAATTTCTAAATCCATTTTCCAAAGGAATGTATTTATGGAGACGCTGGCAAGCGTACTTTTTCTCTGTGGTAGAAAAATCATATCAATTTCGAACTTTATTTTCCTCTACAAACGTATCTCAAAGGAATTAAATTAAAGATATAGAAAAAACTATAGTCTATAGATACATCTCAGGAACCTTTTGGTTAGGTGGAACAGTGATTTTCCAAGAATGTGATGGCAAGTGGTAAAACAAAACAAAAAAACACACGCAGCGAGGTCGGAGTCTCGAGCAAGCAAAGATCTTGACACATCCCGGTGATCTACCTCTTCGAAGTATGATCTAGACTGAATTTTGTTTAGCAAAAATTCTGAAACAATCCGGTGATCTAGTTGTTCGAAGCATGATCTAGACAAAATTTTATTTTGAATTATTCTCAAAGCTGACTTGATTAGAATTAGGTGATATAACTTGTCCAGTTCAAACACAGTTAAATTAAAACCAATAATTCCCTTTTGTTTTGGCTTTGCTTGAGCAGAGTTTGGCATGAAACATTTGGGTTATAAATTACCTAATTTTGACTGGATTAATGTTCAAAGCAAATCCAATTTGATTCCCCCAAGCTAATAGCATGAATCCTAAACAAATTCAAACCGACTTTGACAAGCATGAACAAAATGTTTATTGAGGTTTTGTTTGTTTATGTTGTACTATTTGTATTTTATTTAATTATAAATTTAAAAATATTTTATTAATAAATACTTAGGATAGTTTTACGGAATTCTTTTCTAAAATATTGGATAAAAATTATATATATATATATATATATATTAAAATTTATATTTTCAAATTATAACAATACTAAATATATATAAAACAATTATTTTATTAAAAAAATTAATTAACAATATATCAAAATAATCAATTTAAATTTTATTTTTTTAGATAAATATAACAAAATCATCTGAAATAATCTAAAAATATTTATTTGATATAAAAAAATAATAATTAAAAATCACTTGTAAAAGGCGAGCATGCCGAGTCACCATGGGTCCAGTTGGTTGATTGTGCACTTTTTAGTTTTTAGACACCCAGCATAGTGTTAGCCTATTTGGGACCCACATCACCGTATAAACTTAACCAAAAAGCAAAATAAAGATGCAGAATATGCTTTGCTCTTCCCTGCAAATATCCTTTCCCTCTCCTTCTCTTCTGTTTCGATCCCTTTATTACTTCTGTCTTCTCCACTTCCCCTATCGAAAACGAAAGACCTTCCCCTTCTCACTGCTTCTTCTCTTTGCTTTGATAAAAAAAGAATGGAGCTTGTTAAAGAACTGCTTGTGACTGGTGTTATTGCTTTTCTGTTCTCCTTTCTCATAGCCAAACTTGTTTCTATGGCCATGTCCAGTGGTGATTCTAGCCACCACGACGATTCTCAAACTCAAAATGTTGATCGAGAAGCTTTTTCTGCAGCAGAGATTGTCGGTGAAGAAGAAGAAAAGGGGATGATGGAGGAGTTACGGTATCGTGAAAGATTGGAAGTTGAGGGGCTTAAGAGCGAAATGAGAACAGAGTTTGTTGAACAAGTAACAGAAAAGGTCTATGAATTTGTTTCAGGAATTTCTTCTGTCGAGCACGCTAAAGATTCAGCAACTCGTGACGAGATACTACTTGAAAGTGAAGCCGAGGTTCAAGAATTGATCGAGGCAGTTTTAAAAGAGGAGGAGGAAGAAGACAAGCTAAAAGAAGGTGAATTTTACGATGAAGACGTCAAGCAAGTAAACCTGGTTAGTTCTAATAGAGAAAACAGAGAAGAGGAACCGATTGGCGTTGAATTAAACGTTGTCGAGGAGATTGGGGTTGCTGGGAGTGATTCAAAAGAGAGGATTGAAGAAATTGAAGTTAACGAGGTCGAGGATGATGATGATTGGGAAGGGATAGAAAGGAGTGAATTGGAGAAAATATTTGGAGAAGCAGCGAAGTTTGTTGAGGAGTCAGGAAATAAAGATGAGAGATTGGCAAGTGTAGGGAGTGATTTGCAGATGGAGTTGTATGGACTTCATAAGATTGCTACTGAGGGGCCTTGCAGGGAGCAGCCTCCCATGGCTCTCAAGGTTTCTGCTCGTGCTAAGTGGTATTAAATTTTCCTAAATTAACATAATGTCTCTGCTTTACTCTCTTTTTTTTCTCTGTATTCTGTTCTTTTATTGTTTGCTAAATTGTCCGAATGAGAGCACATAAACGTTTTCCATTAGGGGTTTTAAGTTTGTCAGAGGATAGGATAAGATAGTCTTGGGTGAGAGAATATGGTTTAGTGATACACAAAGTGAAGATTTACGGCATGTGGATCAAGAATTAATGGATGTCAAACAAGGTTAGAGTCTTTTATTTAGAAAAAAAAAAAGAAGAAAAAGAAAATCAGAATATGAACACATGGAAATCGTTAGAAATCCACGTCTGGACAGGTAGTACTGCTATAAATGATGTTTATATGGCCATTTTGTCTGTTTCCCGCCATGCTTAGGTCTACCATAGTACTTTCTTGTAGAAAAAAACACGATGATCCTATTGTCTTTATTTGGAAACTTAGAGTTGTTGCTCTTGCCGCTCCAACCTTTTCACGATTGGTTTGGTCGAAGTCCTTATCCTTTTCCTCCACCCTAGATTGTTTACTGGTATTGATTCAATTGTTTGGAAATAGCCAAAAAGCCAGAAAGCTTAGCAAACAAAATACAAGATTATGGCAGCCATCAGCCATAATCTTGTGTTAGAGGGATTGTACACCTAAGAAAAAGAAAATGAAAGCACAGAACAACACCTTAGGGGCTGCCTATACCAAAAAATTGCACGGTATAGTTTGATAGTTAGTTACAATAACAGGGTTGACAGCTGCTATGTATGAGTGATCGAGGGCACTGGTTACGTTGTGCAAGGAATGCTTGGCAAAGGCTGGGAAACATGAGTCCAGAGGCGGCTATGGAGCAGTATATTGCCCTTGTATTGGAGAGAGCACCAGGGTGGATGGAAGAAAAACCTAGTGTAGGTATTTTCCACTGCAGCGTAGAGCACTTGTGTTTCCTGTAATGACTTTGAACAATCTCTGGTTAATTTCATTTTACAGGGAGACAGTAAACCAGGATCATCTGAAGTGGAAAATCTTGTTGCTGTGACTCCAGATTTAAGTACATTATCATCCCGTCAACCAAATTTTACAGATGAAATGTATGTCCCTGAATGTTTGGCTATTTCCCCCTCCAATCTTTATTTTTTAGTTCGTTTCTGTCTTTTCATTAGCTTATTATTATGTTATGATACTATCACTATTCTCATATGTAGGACATGTAGGAGTCCAGAACTGAAGCCTGTTGCTGAAGAAGGCGATCCGACAGGGGGCTCAAACCTGGATAGCAGGTTACAAATTGTTAATTCATGCATATTGCTTTCTCTTCCATATGCCTTATTCTCCTAAGCTGTTGCAGGAACTTGAGGGTTCCTGAAAAGGTTTGAATAGAAAGTTGTTAGTTTCATAGGACAATATGATTAATGTAGTTTCCATGCTTTGCATAGCAGAAAGGTAGAAAATATTTTACAGAAATCTTTATTTGATGTCATTTATCAGTAGTCTGATTTACAAGGTTTATTTATAACCACCACTTGGAAAACAAGCACCAGCGTTATAGTAACAACTAAAATTTCCCCTGGGTTGCCCCCTGGCATGGGGTAGCTCAGGTGGTCGGGTATGGGAGTTTGAGTTGAGATCTTAGGTTTTTGACTTAAAGTTCTCCATTGTACCGGGAAAAAACAGGCCGGTGGTTTCTGTCTATTTTGAATAATCCTTAATTACCTCTTGGAATGTTGTAGACAGTGTTTTCCTCAATCATGATTGAACCTCAAATGAGGCTGAGAAGAAATTCCTTTTCAAGAAAATCAGATCCCTTTAAAGAATAGTTTTTTATTGTTGAAAAAGAAACCACAGGCATCACGCTATAGATGCAACGTAGCAAATTTTAAGGAAAATGGGTGGATGATCATCATTCCTTGCACCACCACATTCTTATGTGAAAAGTTTATTGATTCTGCCACTCATTTAAATGAAGATTCTTATTTACCTGTCATCTGTAACTAGACAATCACCAGTGACAATCTATGAGGAATCTGCCATCCATGAGTCGGGTCATATTCCTGAGCACTGCTCTAGTGAATTTTCATGTAGTCTCGCCACTCATTTCTTTCTTATGGAAGGGTCATGCTTGCAATGATTTCAATACGCAAAGCCAATTAGGGCTGCACATAACCTATTTAACATGAAATTTTTCAGGCCAAAGAATGACAAGCATTGCCCTGCTGCTTGATATCTCCAACCATGGAGCCTTTCTCCTTTGGCTTGACCACAAACAAGACTGATTACTGTTGCCAAAGTATAATCTGTTTCCAATATGTAAGGTTCTTGCCTGTTTATACTATCATTATTATGTCCCTAGAAATGAACTATGCATTGTGTGATACTAATAACATTTATGCGTTGTGCATTGATGCATTTGTATATATACCCTGCTGGTTGGGAATTGAATTATAATATGATGTTTATGCACCATTCTTACCGAGGCATGGTCAAGACTCGATGCGTATGCCAGTTTTTGTGGTCCTCGGTTTGACTCTTTATTCTAATCCATGAGAATACATGAAGCGATGTTGGCATTACGTGGTGTAAGAGTTTTGCACTAATTATGCTATTTTTGCCAAATACTTATCGAGAATACATTCGCATGCAATTGAAGTGCTCCTCACGTTTGGAATTGTTGAGAGGGAAAGTAGTTGCCTATCGTCTCTCTATTTCTTGTGGTAAGAACTCTCCTTTTTCTTCCCTAGCAGTAAACTCCAATAATATGGGGCATCCCTTGATGTTGATTGGGATCTAGTTGAGACAGGGGGGATATCGTTCACTTGGGAGTTTAGACATGCTCAACCGAGGTAAGGGTATTTTTTGGGTGTACAGCCCTAACAAGTATAGAAATATGGATCAGTAAAACAATTTGCAAGAAATTCATGGTTGCTGGCATGGCAAGTTACACGACCAAGGCCATTTGGGTCCACCAGAATCGTTCCAAGGGCCCTCAGATTTTAATTTTCCGTGTTGGAAGTGCATAAATAAGTTAGATTTCGTTTCAATTGTTAGGGACGGCTTCCTTATGTACTGTTTATCGCATTTATTTGTGGTGGAAATGGATGACCCTAGCACTGGATACTGATAACGATTGCTATTTATTAGAGCATGCTGCTAAACATCGACAAACTCACTAAGATGGAGAATGCATAAAAAGCTACTATGGAGGTTTCATCCTTATCCTCTGCTTAAAGACACTAGGAAAATTAGTAATTCTTCATTGGTGAAACATTGGGGTTCTCATCGCCATATCAAGATCGGTTTTCTGACCCAGATCCTGTGATATGGACATTGTTGTGATCATATCCCCCGCCTCCCCCACCACCTATGCCTCCACCATAACCCGAGCCATACCCATTTCCTCCACCATTACCACTCGAACCAGACCCACCTCCAAAGCCGCCACCCCAGCCGCCACCAAACCCACCACCTTGGCCCATACCATTCCCATTCCCATTCCCACCGCCACCGCCACCTCCACCTCCACTGCCACCTCCACTGCCGCTGCCACTTCCACTGCCACCGCCGTAGCCCCCTCCACTGCCACTGCCACTGCCACTGCCACTGCCGTAGCCCTTATCACTACCATCGCCTCGTCCACCCCCTTGTCCATAACCACTGCCTGAACCTGCACCGTAACCACCAGAAGACAGCCGATATCCAGCCTTCACTCCGAGTACACGTTTCACCTCATGGTCCATAAAACTTCTGCCCGTCAATAATCTCCCTTCTTTCTTTGCTTCAGCGAGCACATAACTACAAAGGCCGAGTCCTAAGAGGATGAGAAGCCAAGACACCACATGTTGTCTCTCCATACCTCCTGTCACTCAAAAATCAACTGCACCTTGACAAAGAACCAACCTTGCTCTTAGAAGAACAACACGGATGAGGGAGACAGAAAAGAAAAAAAAAAGGAAGATGAAAACCTGGTACAGTGTCTACTGTCTAGTAGCCTCTCTCTTATTGCAAGCTCACTGGTAATAGTCTATGAGTATTTGTTGGTAGTGGTAGTGGCCTGAAGGCCAAAGCTATATATAGAAATTTTACCTTTAGCTTCTGGGAGCTATGAAGCAGGTTCAAGGGGTGGGCATGCCTGCAGATTGTGCCTGATTGGGTGACGCGTGCCAGCTTAATCTGGTGATGGGAGCTATTTGCATGAGCACAAGGGTACTGCAATGCGGTTTCGGTGTGTGAGTTTTGGGTGTCATGGACATGGAAGTTAGTTGCTGGGCTAGAGGCCTTAGCTTACGATTGCGGCCTTGTTGGTGAGGCCAGAGTCGAATTTCGAGTGGCCACTCAGGCCAAATAAATTTACGTGAAAGAGTCCTTCGTGTTCAAGACTTCTTCGAGTTAAAGATCAAAGAATGTACTCTCTGGCGCTTCAAACAAGAATACGAGTCGGGCAATATGAAAAGCGGTTTTTTTAAAAAAAGTTGATTAATGAAAAATATAACTCAGTTTTTAAAAAAGTGTTTTTTTAATTTTTAACTGAAAATACTTTCAAAAATTATGAAAAATTCATAAATATTATGTTATTTGCTGATTATATCAATTTTGGTATTTAAACTTTTAATTGTTATATATTTTGTTTTGAATTTTTTTCTGTCAATTTCACCCCTTAGAATCTGATTTGATTTGATTTTTATATCAATTTTGGTCCTTATTTTTATGATTGTTATTTGCTTTTATCTTATTATTTTTTTCATTAAAATTTTGTATCTATTAGATTTGATCCTCATTCTTTTGTTTATTTATTTTATTCAAAATAATTTATGATATTGTAATTATTATTTTATTGTATTATCTTTCAATTTTTTTTATCAGTTAGATTTAATCTTTATTATTTTAATTGTTATTTATTTTATTTGAGATAATTTATAAAATTAATTTTTTATCTTCAATTTCATTCTCATTTAACCTTTTAATTTGTAAGATTTGTTTCTTATTATTTTAATACCCTTGAAAAAAATATTATAAGTTATTTTTCAGTTTATTTTCTATAATATAGCTAAACATTAAAAAATATTTTTTAATTTATTTTTTATGACATTACTAAATATAAAAAAATAATTCAGTTCAAGAAATTTATTAAATAAAAACTGAATGGGGCCTTAAAATTTTTTTGCACCAAATAGGGTGTTGATGGAAAAAGACTTTGCTTGTGAATTAGAAGTTGGGGCCTATGCAGAAGAGTGATCATGGGTCCTTCTAGTATTAGGTAACCAAGATTTTCATCTTTCGATCCTACTACAATCAAACCCATATTAAAGACAGCGAATAATTCTTTCTGCTCGGATCATTACATGGGTTCCACGAGAATCTCAAGGACTGTCTGACGGCCCATGATTTCTGTTTGTTTTGACAATGATTATTGAACTTGATGTGTGTTTATTCAAGGAATCTATTACTGTAACCCGACCTTATTTGAATTTTAAATTAAATCAAAACCCAGTTGATTTGAATAGGCTTTTAGTAATTTTATCAAACTTGGTCTAAACCGTAATAATAAATTTATATTTTTTAAAAATAAAATAAAGTTATTTTAATAAAAATAATTAATTCAATAATCTGTAAATTATAAATTAATATGATAATTCAATATCACATATTTTTTTCTGGGTCAGTTTTTAGACTTAACACAACTGTATTTTCAGATAATTTATGTAAAAACAAAATTATTATTTAATTCAAACCACGATGTTTTCTAAATAATATTTTATAAAAAAATAATTTTTTTAATTTTTTTATATATTTTAAAATTAATTTAATATGTCGATATTAAAAATAAATTTAAAAAAATAAAAAATTTAATTTTAATACATCTTTAAATAAATAAAATTTAAAAAGCAACATACAAATACTCTCTTGGTTTATTAGGCAGTTTTGTCTTTGTTTCACGTGTCAGCGTTTAATAAGATAGCCAATTCTTTCAACGATGAGCTCCAGTGCACTGATGGGATTTTTGCAATGATGTCTTCTAACATCAAGGAAAAAATTGATTTAATTATATATTTTTTAAAAATATATTTTTTATTAAATTAATAAAAAATAAATTTTTACATGTAAAATAAATAAAAAACATATTATTTTAATTTTTATAAAACAAGATTTATAACACAATTATATAAAAGCTATTTACCTAACAAAATATTTTTTTTCCTAAATGCCACGCCGCCCTTAAATCCTTGCCAGTAAGTTTTAGCCATATGGTATGGAAATATTTTTCCTTCATTGCACTTTGGATTCATAACTTTCGGTCTAGAGATAACCAATTAAAAATGATATCCGTCTTGGCAGAGCTCTACCTTAGTCTATCTGCGGAAAACACGCAATTACATCTAAAGAAGAGTTGAGATCATCGTACTTTTCAAAATATATTTTTATTTGTAAACATATTAATATTTTTTTTAAAATTTTTTTTTATTTCACATACCAACCAATTAAAAATTTAAAACGGTGGAAAAACACTAAATTAATAGTTATTTCTTTTTTTTAAAAAAAGTACAGTTAGACCTCGAAAAACAAAGACAACAAAAACAATGTTTTCACACTAGCTCGACTCGGGTCAGATGCAAAACAACGACTTGTCATAATTAAAGATTGTTGAGACTGTACGTGAACAGAACCCTACACTTTGTATAATTGCAGGGGGAGGTTTTTAACTTTAGCCTATGGAAAACTTGAATGGCTGTGAATATAGTAATCGGAGAAGAAGGGCCCCAGAGAATTGCGAGCATTCAAAAGAGAAACGGCTCCTTGCTCTCTCAATTATTTGGACTGTCGATATGCATGGGACAGCGACATGCTAGCAACTCTGGGAAGATTCTGAAAACATTTGCTGTGTTCGATCGCTTTATTTCCAAGTCTGCCACAGAGAACCTCAATCAATGCCTAATGCAGCCTTCCTTTCAAATCTGCTTCTAGCAATCAGCGACTCTACGCGTCCTTTTTTAACCCGAGAAACCCCGGGTCGATTGGAAAACATAAGATCGGAATCATGCTGTAGCTAAGCTTTAAGTCACATTCACTCACTTGGCAAAACTCGATTCACACGACTAGGTTCACTCATGCAAAATTAGTCATGATTTGTTTAGGCCACTATTTTATTTTAAAAAAACTTGAAACAGTGTTATTTTAAGTAAAAATATAGATCTGGATGGCATTAGTGTTTCTCGAGTTAATTTAACAATTTAATAATCTAAACTCTTACAAATCAAATTCTAATTTGAATTTAATAATTATAATTTTATGTTGAATTTGATAATAACAAAAAAATAATAATTTTAGACTAATTTAAAGTGATGGTAAGAAAAAACCAATAACTACAGGTCAGTAGTTACAATTTTTTTTTTTGTTGTAATAATTGACTATTAAAAAAACAGCATTTCTTATCAATCCTGAATAGTTTAATCTGAATAGTTTAATTAATCAGGTTTTAAATTTATTTTTTAATAATTATAAGTTTAAGTTTTTTTGGGCCATTGCAAGTTTATATTATTATTAATTTCAGAGTCTATAAAATTAATCAAGATACATACAAATCAATTCAAACATTGATCCAGATATTCATATTAATAAAAAAAACAAAATACACTGTCAAATCCAGCATAATCTTGTATGGAGTGCAAGAAAATCAACGCACTCAGCAGCCGTAGGAGTGGAGGTAGGGGAGGCCTGGTCCTGAAAATTGTTTTTTTGATAAAACTCGTGTACAGAATCGTAGATATGGAGGAAGGAACAAGCACTTGCTACCATTGCCATCCTTTTGTCCGTGGAAATCTAGATTCCAAACGATCATAATCCATACCCCACTGCAAGGGGATTTGTACTAGGAAAGGGATCTTGATTAAGTTAGAGCTATACAGCTCTTCAAAGATTATTAAACCACAGCCAACCATTGTTTCTTTCCATCCTTAATTTCTTTTTTTCATACCTTTTGTTTAAAGTGTTTGCCGAGTAGACTGTTGATGGCTGAAATTGATGAGATACCAGCAAGAAAAGGAAGTTTAAGCATGAAAAATGGTCCAATTTCCACGTTGTTTTCACATATTAACTACTCAATCACGACACCGACTCCATCAAAACCCCAAAACTGAAGAGAAATGACTGGATTTATCCATGTTAATCACATTCTTTATTATAAAAGTGTGAGATACAAATACTCTGTAGCAAAATATACTGCCAGAGCATCTGCAGCTACATATATCTGTTGACAGTCACTGTATTTACCGGAGGCATTAATCCCGACTCGGGAGAAGTTTTAGATTATGTGCTAGATAAATTAACCCGAGTTTTATTGATTTTAAGCAGGTTATAACCCGAGTTTTTAACCGCTAGATCAACTCCTGTAGATGTTAAAACGCCGCCCTGAATAGACCAGATCCTGAGTAGACCTGGGTGCCAGTCCGTTTCTCCACAGCTAATCCGCATTTAAGCATGAATCAAACAAAAGCCAGACAAACAAGTTAGGGTGATTGACGGATAAGATTGTAATTATCTACATGTAGAAACTGTTCCTAGTTCTGAAACAATCAAGCAATTATTAGTGCTGGTGGTGGTCCATTCCAGCTAGTTGTCAAGAAAAATATGGCTGGAAGATTGTGAGGAACACCCATTTGGATCTCTGCTGTGATTAAACACTACAACGATTCAATTATCTAATAAAAGAAAAGGCTATTTTTTCTTAGGGCCTTTAATCACTTTCTGATAATTGCACAGATTACCTAATGTTCTTGGCTTTTCTCTTTTCTTTAAAGTGTTCTCGTATAGTACTCGTTTCTCCACCATCCATTACTCTCGATCTAGATGCCCCAAAATCTGACCTTTGACTAGACATCCACCCATCACAATCTGGTATTGATAATTGCCCTCAAGACAGTTGTTAGAGGGATACTGGTTGAATTTTGTTGGATTCGACATGTTCATCTAGAAAAAAATCTGGAATTAAAGCAATAATTCGGATTTGATTTCTTTAGCTGAACTGAACGGTAGAATTCTTGATTTTTAGTAATTCAGTCCAAGTTCAAATGCCGATGAGTCAATATTAAAAAAAAAAGTTGTACTTTTCAGTTTAGTTTCCTAATTGGATATAAAAACTATGATTAAAGGGCACGGCTTCAATCTTTCTGGATATAATTGAGATGAACAATTAGTGGTATTTCCACTAAACCTAAGCAGATTAGTATCTTCTGCAAGTGAAGTGATGTGTTGGGTAAAAACAGATCACATATTTTATCATATCTTTCACCTAAACCAGATGGGGATAACATATATTATTGATAACCATAGATTGCAATCACAGAAATAATTGTCGAAGCTCTCTGATGACTGGCGTTCTTCGTAGCCAAGCAAAAATCTTCGCCTAGTAAACAATACTTCGATTGTCCTGTATGAAAACTTTATTTTCCCAATAAAGTTGTGGAAGTGCATGCAGCTATATTTTTATTACGTTAAAGGAACGCAGGATTCCATGATTTCTGACAAATTTGAAAGCATCAGGGATTGCCAAGAGCACTTGTTCTTATGCATGATGACCTGTAAAGTTTAGAAAAAATGGCAGATTGAACGAATCCACGCCCACCACTAAGGTCTATCTCATTTATCCTCTTGAGTGGGATTGTTCAGATAGAACCTGCAAATCATGTGGCCAAACTGCTTGCGGAGAATTAAGACATGGACGTATACCTGCATCCGTTTACGTGGCTGCAAGAATTAAGTGCTTATTAATATCATTGATCGGGCAGTTTCTCAAGTGTCTTTGAGAGAAATCCAAAGACATTGGACTTGAAATGCTAGCAAACGCCTCGGAATCTTGAATGCTACACGAAATTTCGTAATCCTTCCTCGACATCCCACCCTTCTGAATTGGAAGTTCGGCGTCCCATGCAACACCTTTTTTTGGCAAAATACATCACCTCTAGAGCTCTCCTTTTAACACAAAGATAAATATGCCGGCCATTAACTGGAATGAGATTCGGGAATCCAGATAATGATGCCTCGTCAGAAAATAATTGAATTGGCCGACCCGGTAACTCATGGATATAGAATATGGCCTGGCCAGTTTCGAACTGGTTTGAGTGGTTGATACAACCAAGTCAAATTTAATGAATTTTTTTTATGTTCAATGATAAAAAAATTTAAAATAATATCATTTTAAAATAACAAAATTAAAACTTGCTAAAAAAGCCTTATAAGTCAGGTTAAGCCCGGACCCGTTTCGATAACCATGCCTTTTATCGGCCATCATCGTGCATGCCTACTTTAATGCTTTTACTCGTGCATTTATCCTCAAACTTGATTGGTTTCTAGATAAAACAGAACTAGAGTATACTACAGTAGTGCCAATTGAAGAGATTCCAGAGGTTAAATAATTATTTATAAAACACTGCTAATTTTGATCAGCTTCATAACTGTTAAATTAATTGAAATCAAACACAAAACGGAGGCTAGATTTCTGAATAATCTGTTTATTATGAATGCTTAGTCTTAACCTAATTACAAATAAAGTATATATAGGTTAAACTGAAAGTACTATTCTACCCTTAATAAATAAGACAACATAAATATTATTTAACATCTCCCCTCAAACTCACGATGCGGCAGCTACAAGCATCGAGAGTTTGCCAACTAGAAAACGAAAACGAGATATGGAATGCGCCTTGGTAAAGAAATCTGCAATCTGTAATGAAGAAGGAACAAAAGGCAAAGTAATGGTTCCATGCTTGAGATGATGTCGAGTAAGATGACAATCGATTTCAATGTGCTTAGTCCGCTCATGAAAAACCGAGTTGTGAGCAATCTGAATAGAACTCTGGTTGTCACAATACATAGGAGTAGAATGGGAAAAGGAAACTCCCATATCAGCAAGTAACCAACGTAACCAAATAATCTCTTTGGTAGTAGATGCCATGGCACGATATTCTGCTTCGGTGGATGATTGAGAAACAATAGATTGTTTCTTGCTCTTCCAAGAAATAAGAGAATCACCTAAAAAGATACAAAACCCGGTAACAGACTTGCGATCTGTGGGATCACTACCATAATCAGCATCAGAGTATGCACGCAACTCCAAGGAAGAGGTGGATGAAAGTAAAAGACTTTGAAAAACTGTACCCCGAAGATATCGCAAAATACAAAGAACAGCTGCCCAATAAACAGTAGTAGGAGAAGCAACAAACTGACTAACAACATGAACAACATATGCAATATCTGGACGAGTAATGGTGAGATATACCAAACTCCCAACAATAGTGCGGTATAAAGTATGATCTATCAAAGGTAAACCATCAGAAGAAGAGTACCTTGCGTTAACCTCAATAGGAGTATCCACAGTCTTGTTATCAGTAAGTCTAGCCCGCTCAAGAATATCTGCAACATATTTCGACTGAGAAAGAAGGTAACCTCTAGGTGAGTATGCTACCTCAATACCCAGGAAATATCGAAGATAACCCAAATCCTTCATCTCAAATCGTCTAGCCAACTCTGTCTTCAAAACTGAAATACCATCAATGTCATCACCAGTAATAATCATGTCATCAACATATAAAGACAGAATGATACGACCTGCATCAGTGCACTTAATAAAAAGAGCAGAATCATGACTGCTAGAAACAAAGCCAAGTGACGAGATCACAATAGAGAATTTCTCAAACCAAGCACGGGGTGCTTGTTTGAGATCATATAATGCTTTCTTAAGCTTACAAACATATCCAGAGTCATGTGAAATACCAGGAGGGGGTGCCATATAAACTTCTTCTTGAAGATCTCCATTCAAGAAGGCATTTTTAACATCAAGTTGGGAAATATGCCATTGACGAATCGAAGCTACGGCAATAAGAGTACGAATAGTAGTCATTTTTGCAACCGGAGCAAATGTCTCCTCATAGTCCATGCCATACTGTTGAGAGTATCCTTTGGCAACCAACCTAGCTTTATAGCGCTCAATAGACCCATCAGAATTAGTCTTGATCTTATACACCCAACGACAACCAATAACACTCTTACCAGGAGGTAGAGGAACCAGATCCCAAGTATCTGTCTTATGCAATGCAGAAAGTTCCTCATCCATAGCTTGCTGCCAAAGCGGATCAAGAATTGCCTCTTTATAGGAAGAGGGCTCAACAAGATAATGAATAGAGGCTAAAAAGGAAGTAAATGATGAAGAATAACAAGAATAAGCAAAATCTGGTAGTTTTGTGGACTTACGAATACGGATGGACTGTCGTGGAGGTGGATCCACAATCTCAGATGAAGCTTGAGGGGCTGTAGATGAGAATGGAGCTTCAGGTGTGCCAGAGAGTAAAGTACCAGTACCTGCAGAGTTATGAGTACAAATTGATCGAACATGGGGAGAGCTATCATTACCAGAATCCTCAGAAAATGGATCTATACTAATAAGATCAGATTTAGTCAGGTTATGAGTAGTGGATGGAATAGAAAAGAAAGGTATATGCTCAAGGAAGACAACATGACGAGACACATAAAGTTTCTGAGTTATTGGATCAAAACAACGATAACCCTTTTTACCTTCACCATAGCCCAAAAAGACACAAATAGCGAATCGAGAGGATAGCTTACTTCGTTCTACATGAGGACGAAGAACGAAACAAGTACAACCAAAGACTCTAAGTGAGGAATAATCAGGGACATACCCATATAACTTTTCAAAAGGAGATAGACCCGAACTATGAGAAGATGGAATTGTATTAATCAAGCTTACAGCAGTAAGAACAGCTTCTCC
The DNA here is from genome assembly GCA_018804465.1 of Populus tomentosa. Classification (NCBI taxonomy): domain Eukaryota; kingdom Viridiplantae; phylum Streptophyta; class Magnoliopsida; order Malpighiales; family Salicaceae; genus Populus; species Populus tomentosa. The sequence continues at coordinate 864,155 of CM031995.1, forward strand.
CCAAAACTCACTAGGAACAAAAGCAGACAACAAGAGAGAACGAGCAGTTTCGACAATGTGCCTATGTTTTCTTTCAGCAACACCATTTTGCTCAGGAGTATCTGTACATGAAGTTTGGTGGATGGTTCCATCTAGGGCAAGCAATTGGCAAAATTTATTAGAAGTGTATTCCCCACCCAAATCACACCTAAAGCATTTGATCACAGTAGAATATTGAGTTTTGATAAGAGCTCGAAAAGCTGCACATATCTCAAAGAATTCAGAACGATGTTTCATTAAATAAACCCAACAATAACGAGTATGATCATCAATAAAAGAGACATAATATCGAGACCCTCCTTTTGTGGCAACAGGAGAAGGTCCCCATACATCAGAATGAATCAAATCAAATGGTGAAGAAGAAACAGAAATACTTCGATTAAAAGGTAAGGCGAAAATTTTTGCCAATTTACATCCACTACAATCAGAAATGTCACAAGTTTTCAAATTTCCTAAAGCTCCTGTGGATGCCAAAAATCTCAAACGAGAAGACGAAACATGACCTAGACGGGAATGCCATAAATAAAAACTAGAAGATGAAATACTCAAACGAAAGGAAGACAAATCAACGGTAGTAGTAGCAACGGCAGCAGCAGCAACTGGCACTTTTAACTCATCTAAAATATATAGTCCATTCTCCCTACGGCCTGTCCCAATCAGCCTCTGAGACTGCAGATCCTGTATACAACAAAAGGAACCAGAAAACATGACTAAATAATCACCAGAATCACATATTTGACCAACAGACGCAAGATTCAATTTGAGTTGTGGAATAAGATAAACATTAGGGAGAGACATGTGAGGTGTGACAACAGAACCAACACCTGCTAAGGGCATTTGAGTGCCATCAACAGTCATAACAGGAATGGAGGACAAAGGGGATACAGAGGTAAAAGATGAGGAATCTGGAGACATATGATGAGAAGCACCAGAATCCAAGACCCATTCAGAATGTGACATACCTGAGGAACTATGAGGCAACTGACCTATGGAAGAAGAAGCGGACATTGCTTGTGGCTGCAAGGAGAGAAACTTCTGAAATTGCTCAGCCAAAATATTAGGATCGGTAATAGAACCCGGGGAAGCTACTGCTGCAGTATTGTGGTGTTGTGGTTTATAACCCTGAGGTGGTCTATGAGCATTAGATTGTGACTGATTGCCAGACTTCCAAGCTTGATTCTGCTGTCTCAACTTAGGACACTGAGCCTTCCAATGACCTTTCTGCTTACAGAAACTGCACTCATCGAAGCCAACCCTTGTGTAAGGCTTATTCTGATGATTAGAGAATGGCTTAGAAGGCACTGCTAATACTGAAGGATTTGAAGCAGAAAGAATTCCCTTTTCAGAATAAGACTGAAGGCTTATTTCTTCAGCCAATAACTCACTAACAACAGAGTCAACAGAAGGCAGTGGAGAACGATGCAGAATTGAACCTCTAAGTCCTTCGAAATCACTGCGAAGTGCTGTTAAAAACTGTACCAATCGTTGCTGCTCTCTACGCTCAATATAGGCACCACATGCCTTTAATTCTGCCGATTCTGTAAGAGCCAATTGATCCCAAAGATCTGTCATAGCAGAATAAAACTCTTGGATACTCATATTCTTCTGATGAAGAGCTCGTATGTCATTCTCTAATTGATATTGTTTTGCAAAATTTGATTGTGTGAATAACCTTTGCAGATGATCCCAAACCTCTTTTGTTGTCTCATACTTCGCCAACTGCATACCTATCGAATGCTCAACAGAATTGTTGATCCAAGTAATGATCTTTGCATTATTTGCTTCCCATGTATCTATCAAAACAACATCTCTCTCCTCAACATTCTTAGGTATCATATAAGTCTCACTAACATACCCCCACATCTTCTTACCCTTAAGGAAATTTCTCATCACATAACTCCAATACAAATAATTCTTCCCATCCAACCTCACACTCACAGACTGAAGTGAATCATCTCTTTCAGTAGCTATAATCAGTAATCACAAATAACCAGAATGCAAAAGCAGCGGAAACAAAATACAAAATTGCAGAAACTAAACAAATCTCTTCTCGAAATTATACGATTACTCCAAAACACAAAACAAATTTGCAAAAACTGAACGCAAATACCAAATTGCAGATGCTGAAGGGAAGACGAAACACCAAAATACTTGCAGAAACTGTCGAAATACCTAATTTTGCAGAAGCGGAAGACAAAATATCACTCCAAAAAAAACCATAATTACGAAGTTGGATCCGCGAAGCTGTATTTGGGATTAAGCCTCGTTCCATAAAACCAGCTCTGATACCATGTTAAATTAATTGAGATCAAACACAAAACGGAGGCTAGATTTCTGAATAATCTGTTTATTATGAATGCTTAGTCTTAACCTAATTACAAATAAAGTATATATAGATTAAACTGAAAGTACTATTCTACCCTTAATAAATAAGACAACATAAATATTATTTAACAATAACCTCCTCTGCATAGCTCCGAATCTTTTTCAGAGTTCTAAACAATAATTCGTTTGAGTCAAACCGGTTGTCATCATGCTATATATATAAACCTCATGAAGACCTACCTTGGAGCCAAGAAGAATCCTTCCCTGTCCTATGCAAACCTCACTTTCTATTCTCCTTGCACTTTAAAAAAAGAACAGTCGTCAGAAGCAGAACACTATACCGCCTGAATTCTCAACATGAAGATGGAAAGACAGGTCATGAGGGTGAAAGACTTGAACCTCGGGCTGCAACTGATAGCCACACTTCTGGTTCTGTGCTTCTGTTACACACACGCGGTAGCAGAAGAGAAGAGCCAGCAGACGAAGAAGACTTTCATAGTTCACATGGACATGTCCAAGATGGCAGCAACTTACGAAGATCATTTTCAATGGTACGATTCATCTTTAAAATCTGTATCAGAATCTGCTGACATGATTTACGCTTACAACAACATAATCCATGGATTTTCCACCCGACTCACACCAGAGGAAGCTGAATTACTTGAAAAACAACCCGGAATTCTATCGGTCCTACCTGAAATGATTTACAAGCTGCACACAACTCATTCCCCTGAGTTCCTTGGATTGGGGAAAAGCGATGCTGTTCCTCCTGCGTCTGCCTCCTTAAGCGAGGTGATCGTTGGAGTACTAGACACTGGTGTCTGGCCAGAGATAAAAAGCTTTGATGACACAGGGCTTGGCCCCATACCAAGTACCTGGAAAGGTACTTGCGAGGCGGGTAAGAACTTCAATTCATCGAGCTGTAACCGGAAACTGATAGGCGCACAATATTTCTCAAAAGGCTATGAAGCAGCATTTGGACCCATCGATGAGACAACGGAATCGAAGTCACCAAGAGATGATGATGGCCATGGAACTCACACTGCAACTACAGCAGCTGGGTCAGCTGTCTCAGGAGCTAGCCTTTTTGGGTATGCTCTTGGGACAGCGCGTGGAATGGCTACGCAAGCTCGAGTAGCAGCTTACAAGGTGTGTTGGTTGGGTGGATGTTTTAGCTCTGATATTTTAGCAGCAATGGAAAAGGCTGTCGCAGATGGCGTTAATGTCATTTCAATGTCCATTGGAGGAGGAATCTCAGATTACAATCGAGATACAGTAGCGATTGGAGCTTTCAGAGCAGTTGCACAGGGAATTCTTGTCTCATGCTCGGCCGGAAATGGTGGGCCAAGCGCAGGCAGCTTGACTAATGTTGCTCCTTGGATAACCACTGTAGGTGCTGGAACGTTGGACCGTGATTTCCCAGCTTATGTGAGCCTTGGAAATGGAAAGAACTACTCAGGCATATCACTTTATAGTGGAAAGCCATTATCTGATTCATTGCTGCCTCTTGTTTATGCTGGTAATGTGAGCAATTCAACAAGCGGCAACCTTTGCATGACAGGAACTCTGGTTCCTTCACAAGTTGCAGGAAAAATTGTGATATGTGATCGAGGGATGAATAGTAGGGTTCAAAAGGGCATGGTGGTGAGAGATTCTGGTGGTCTAGGGATGATTTTAGCAAACACAGAGCTGTATGGAGAAGAGCTAGTCGCTGATGCACATCTTCTACCCGCATCCACTGTTGGGCAAAGAACTGCGGATGCAATTAAGAATTATGCCTTCTCTGATCCAAAGCCAACGGCCACGATTGCTTCTGGAGGCACAAAGCTTGGAGTTGAGCCATCGCCGGTGTTAGCAGCATTCAGTTCCAGAGGTCCAAATCTGGTAACTCCAGAAGTACTCAAACCAGATCTAATAGCACCAGGAGTCAACATACTGGCGGGATGGACCGGGGCAGTTGGTCCAACTGGGCTAACAAGCGACAAGAGGCATGTGAGCTTCAATATCATTTCAGGCACATCAATGTCATGTCCTCATGTCAGTGGATTAGCTGCGCTCATCAAGGCCGCTCACCAGGACTGGAGTCCGGCAGCCATCAAGTCCGCTCTCATGACCACAGCCTATGCAACATACAAAAATGGGGAAAACATATTGGACGTGGCTACGGGACAACCATCAACGCCATTTGATTTTGGCGCCGGACATGTAAATCCAGTAGCAGCCCTTGATCCTGGCCTTGTCTATGATGCCTCTGTTGATGACTACATCAACTTCTTTTGTGCTCTAAACTATAGTGCATCTGACATTAAACAAATCGCAAACAAAGACTTCACTTGCGACTCGAGCAAGAAATACAGTCTGGGGGATCTTAATTACCCATCGTTCTCTGTTTCACTACAAACTGCTTCAGGCAAAGGGGGCGGTGCTGGTGTAAAAAGTACAGTCAAATACACCAGGACTCTGACAAATGTGGGTGCTCCAGCAACATACAAGCTTTCCATGACTTCAAAAACTCCGTCTGTTAAGATCCTAGTTGAGCCAGAGTCCCTGAGCTTTGCTAAAGAATACGAGAAAAAGACTTATACAGTGACTTTCACTGCTACATCCATGCCTTCCGGTACAAACGGCTTTGCTCACCTGGAGTGGTCAGATGGGAAGCATGTTGTGGGTAGTCCAATAGCTTTCAACTGGACATGATCCGAAATCCTGAAGAAATCCCATAAATGATTGTCATTCACGGGACAGGTGCCTGAATTTGTATGTATTTTCAATCTCTTCCCTGATGTTCTAACAGCTGTTCCAGTACAGCAAGCTGTTGCGTTCATAATTGCTCTCTGAGGTGATCAGAGGACATATAAAAAAGAAGGGGGGGAAATAATTGTACAGAGGATAATGGAAAGAATTGTGTGAATTGAAAATGACTCTCCAGTTGCTTTTAGTGCCTCTCAATCTGAAGCCTTTAACAATACACACTGCGTGGCTGAGATTGAGGGACTTGAGTATGTTTGCATAGCAATACATTAAATAAAACTGAGCTTGACAGGGGAGGAGAACAAAAATGCTCACACACTGAACTTCTTGTGACTGCTCAGGTGAAATTAACATATGCCCAAAAACTAACTGGGAAAAGGAATTTTACAAAGCTCAACCTAAGACGAATAAGATGAGGGGGTGTGAAATCATCAAATACATCCCTCGAACTAATTTAACTGAGATACGAGGTACAATATAGACACAATGTTGTGTTAAGTTCTAATACCAAGAAAATTTGTGGATATTCCCGCCACTCAACCGTTCTGACACCCACGAAATGAATTCCTCCATGTCATTCCTTTACGTCGAAAGCAGATATCAATTCTTATTAACCTTCATCTAAATTTCAAAACTCTCCAAATTTGGCAATTGCCTGGCTCAACTGATTCACTAACAGGGGTACGGCATCATAGAAAAGTATTAACTAACTAATTACTTATGTTGCTAATGCATTTTTCATAATCTTATAACCTAAGGTTCATTCTTGATCAAACAATGGTAGGTTGCATTCCAATGCTAACATAGACTCAAATTAACAAAATGCAGTGAGCAATCCATCAACCTCAAGACATGGAAGGATACTCCTAAATTGCATCAATGAATAAAATTGTTACAAAACTGAACTGTCAAGTATAATTTATAGATTTCTAAAAAATGGAGAAAAGGTTACATCATGAATCCTCGAGAGACTGACAAACAGGGAGATAGTACGTATCAAGCTGCCAATACTTGTGTCTCACACCTTGCCAAACTTCTTCTCCCAAACAATCCTTAACGGGCAAGGGAATTAACTGTGTAGAGTAGCCCACGTGCTCGAGTTCTAGCGAGACTAAATTACAGTAAACAACATGGAAGAATGCGTTACCTCCACAGAGTCCGTTGAAAAAAGAGTAGATTCCTCCAGGCTTCAATAGCGCAGGTAAGTGTTGGTGAAACTCCCTCAGATCTTCATAATATTCTCCATAAGTGTCAAAGAAAATACCTGCACAGATTTAGCCCATATTTCAGAAAGTTATATAATACACAATTGCTCTGCTGACATTTCAAAGAATACACTTCATTATATAACTATAATTTTCAGTCCCTGCAACGACAAAATAGTTTGGTGACATTACAAAACTTCTTGAAACCTTTCCTTATGTCTGCAACACTGCTTAGACTCTACAGAATGACCAAAATAATACTCATACTCAAACTAACAGTGGATAAGAATTATTCAAGATAGATTTATAAGGAAGGTTGAGTAATATGAGAAGTTGAAACTCAAGTTAGTATACTTCATGACCAAATATGAATCCATTTGTACTGCATGCTCCTAAAGATACATTGTATGACTTTCAATGCTGACATTAAATGAAGATCTACAATGAGGAGTGGGTTATTTTCTTTTGGAAGTTGACGGGGTTTAAATTCAAAAGCACCATTTCTGAGCACCTGTCTCGTGCACACACCACAAAAGAATACAGCGTATTATATTCCTCGAATGAACATAAATTCAGATATGCAGTGCATCTTTGCAAAGAGAATCAGCTTAATAGCTAAACAATAAATTACCACTCTATTGTGAGTTAAACAAGCAGTGCAAAAGTATGCATTCTCAATTTCTCATCAAACTATATGATGAACTTATGAACAAACTGTTAGCAAACAATATAGGTCTCCCTAACAAACTCAAATCACGGAAGCTATACATTGTTACTTTGAAATGACAACAATAACAATACATATCACGAAATGCCACACCCTTTTGCAAAAATATAAATACAAACACAATCATGTTTAAAACGGGCATCGTGGATTTACCATCATAAGTTCCAAGTTGAGAAAGAACATCTTGCCACCGCCCAAATACTATCTTCACATTACCCTTCTCACCCCAACCATTTCGAATCATCCGTTCATAAACCTCCGGATGCGCCTCAACAATCGTATGCATAGCCGGATTATATTGTTGAATAGCTGCATCCACAAGGCCCATTCCAAAGCCAATGTTCAGTATATGACCACCACCTGAGCAAACCGCCTTTGCGTGTGCTTCCATCAATGGCTTCTCCCAAGCCATCATTATCGCCTTGCTATCCGAGTCCATTATCTTGTCTTCACTAAAACTAACCCTATCTTCTAAGTAATTCTCACCATGACCAGAATTTGACTTCTCTTTCCTGGCAATTGTTCCTAAAATTAACTCAGACTGAATCCCTGTTCAATTAGAGGTTATTTTAGTAATTATAACGAAACCTAAGCTGTTTTAATTGATTACGATTGGAGTTGATTAAAGAGGAAGCCAAGATAATTTTTTTTGTTGTACCAGCGTTGAGGAGAGTTTCGAAGGCGTCTTGGTGGCCAGCTTCCATGGCGAAGTCTCCAGCGGAGATATTGGAAGGAGAGAGAGCGTTCCACGGTGCGCCAGCTTCGAGGAGGTCCTTGACGATAGCGGCGTGGCCGTGCTTGGCGGCGTGCATGAGAGCAGTGAGGCCATTGCTGTCGAAGTAAGTAACGTCGATTCCTGAGTTTATGAGAGATTTAACTTTGTCTACGTCTCCGTTCTTCGCTGCTTCGCAGAGAATTTCGAATTCGTCCATGGCTGCGCGCGATAATAGTGAAACCCTGCTCCAGAGTCCAGTGACTTTTTAAGAAATGGAGGTGCCTTTCTTTTGGAATTCCCGGTGAGTCTGACGGCTAAGATGAGAGCTACGTGGCATAATCAGGTATGTTTTCTGGTTCCTCAATTTGGTTTGGTGGGCTGGAGCTGATGGTTTTCTTGTGTGGGCTTAGCCCGATTTCGAACGTAATTGGGGGCTCTGATATTTAATCTACACTTCGGCCTTGGGCTTTTGCCTTTTGATTATGAATATCGGTCTGAAAAAAAAGTAAAAAAAAAATCAATTTCATCTTACCTCCTTATAACTAAGATAGGTTTTATGGATTGTTTTTCTGAACAAATTATTTTTTATCGATTAGACATTTTATTCAAATGTAATTGAATTTTGATTATCTAGTAGCCCAGTCAAATTTAATTGGGATAATTTTAAACACATAATAATAGTACTTAATAAAATAATTGATTTAGATTAATTTAATAATCTATAAGTTAATCCAGTAAACTAACTGCTAAAATAAAAAAGGATCAATTTCATCTTATTTCCATGAAATTGTATAGGTTTTATCGTTTTTTTTTTATTAGTGCTAGTAATTTATTTAGACATGATTAGAAAATGTTTGAGAATAAGTTGTAAACTGTAATTTACTAAAATTTAAATTTTTTTATTAAAAATTAGTTTTTTTATATGAAATTCTTTTGATATGCTAATTTTAAAAATATTTTTTTAAATATATATATATATATTATTTTAATATATTTTAATATAAAATTTTTTAAAAAAAATAACCACAGCTATATTTTAAAATAATTACTAATATAACATTAATTTTAAAAAATTAAAAAATATTATTTAAATAAAAATAATTAATTCGAATTTATCTGATAACGTTGGAGTTAATCCAACAACCCAGTTACTCAAATTCTTTTAGATCAATTACGACAATTATTGTATTATCTGAATGAATTTCCTTGAAAAAATCAAAAGCAATAGAACTTGTCTGTTCAGCAACAAATTAATACGGATAAGGACATTTGGCGAAACACTCCGATTGCATGGTAAAGTTCTTACTCTTAATTTGGCGCAAGTGCAATGACGTTTGCCATATTTTATATCCCAAATAAATCCACCAACTTTGACCGCTGTTTGATTAAACTGCCCGCGTTGAAACGTCATCGCTCAGAAATAAAACCATTCGAGTACAGAAATAACCTCGGTCGTCGATGTAGTTTATTTGTTAAAATCATGTGGCTCCAATCAAACACAATTAAAATCATTAAAAAAAAGCACCCCCCCCCCCTCTCTCTCGCAAAGATTTAGATTGCTTTGGATCCGCATCTTCATTCAAATGCTGTGAAGAAGCTTAATACTCACAGAATCTACAAGGCAGGGTTTTTTTTTCTTCTATTAATTTTGTTTTTTTAATGGCTTCAAGTTTTGATCGGTGGGAGAAGGATCCGTTCTTCTCTGCGGCTGAGGAAGTTCAAGAATCAGCAGACAGGTACCGTTTCTAATTAATATTAGCTAATTTATAGTTTTTTCATGAGAGATTTGAATTTTTATGATTTTTTTCCTGATTAAATTTAGTTTTTTATTAGAGATTTTCATATTTTCCTGATTAAATTTAGTTTTTTTTTTTTTTTTTTACGAGAGATTCTGACCTTACCTCTAAAGTTTCGCTTGTAGTACTAAAAAATTTAGGTGAAACAACACAATATTTGATTAATTTATTGTTTTCGTACTTTTAGGAAGCGAAGGCAATTTTTTTTTTTTTTATTCTATCCTTTAAGGTTTGATTAAAGCTAGTTGTTTTGAGGGAGTATGCCTGTCTGCTTGACCTTTTTTTATATTGATATATTTTTTTGTTAAATTTGTATGCTATATGAAGGATGGAATCAACGTATAGAACATGGATTCATTCAAAGAAAGAGGAATCTAGCATGTGGGATTCCGAGCAACTATGTCGGGACCTACATACTGCGCTAGGCACCACCAAATGGCAGGTCATCTCTCCCTCTACTCTTTATTGAATGTTCTGTTTTAATCAGCTTAGTTGTGTTTAATTTGATCTGGGGTGGGAAACTCAATGCAGTTAGAGGAGTTTGCTCGGGCTGTCGGGTCGAGTTATGTCAAAAGCTCTGTTGATGATGCGAGAGACAGGCATCGTGATTTTATTGTCGCGATCGAAGATCATATATTAAGAATAGAAAATTCGTTAAAGGAATGTGCCCTTTCAGAGGGCAAGACTTCGTTGCCTTGGGTGCATTTGGATGAAGGGGAGTGCAATGAACTTGCATTGTTTTTGTCAGGGCCACCAACGACATCTAGAGAGAATATATCAAAAAATCATGTCATGGAGAGTGGGATGACACAAGAAGGAGGTGAAGAGTCTCCCCCCCATTCTTCAAAGAACTTCACTAATTTGGTCATGTGCTCCTCCTTGGAGCCCAGGGAGGAGAAGTTGCATGGGCATAGGAGGACGGCTAGTGCTAGTGCTGATATTGGTGCGTGGAAAATTGCTATAGCTGAAGATGTTTGCCTGTCTGATCCTTGTAATGAGAAGGCCCCCGTCCCGCGACCCCCACGAAAGGTACCTAGTTTGTCTGGAATCGTATCTTCTATGGAATCTGTTTCTAAATTCAACTGGCCAAAGAATGGAGTTCGGAAATGGAAAGCAATGGATCGTCAACAAGAATCTGATACAATACCATTGCAATCTTCACAGTTAACTAGGGTTGGTGTATTTCTATTCTATTTGACTTGTTGATTGGGATTTGCTTCTTGATTTTCTTATTATGTTTGTGTTATCGTTAATTAATTGAAATGGGTGTTCTTAACTTTTTGTATAGGGCATAGATGCATGCTATGAGAAAAGTAAGAGTTGCCTGGATAGTTATAATGAATGTTATGACAAGCAAATTTATGGCTGGTATGGAGCTATGCAGCGCCAACTTCAACGGTCCCAGTATCAAATGCAATATAGTCGGCCTCTCCAAGCAGCCTTGTCAGTTGTTATTCTCTTTTGCTTAATTGGTGAGCTATTTAGATTCGTTCAAATCTTGTTTTGTTGCATGTGTGGGGTTATATATGTTGCTACAAATGTGCCACTCTTCATTTTGTAGTTGTATTTCCAACACGCACTCTAGGCTTTACAGCAATTGGGTTATATATATAAATTGATTGACTTAAAATAATTACTGGATGCATGTAGTTGGACAAGCATTTTAAGAGTGTGATTAGATTGGAAAAAATCTCAAGATTGCAACAAGATGAGATGATGTGGTATATATGATGTTTATTACTTTATGTTCTTTGTTGTTAATTTTTGGTCGTTGCATTTTGCTATCAGGCATTTAATTCATTTTATTAGATGAATAGGTAATTAAAGAAATTTAAGACTGTGTTTTACAGAAAGAATAACTTGAATTGTATCTGTTCTGTTGTTCTATACATGTATATATAGTAGGAAATTATGTGGCAAGGAAAGACAATCTTGCACATAATTTCTCCAAGAATCTCGCTAGGATTTCAGACTAATAATAACAGAGCATAAAATCATGTCTAATCTAGGCAACAAATAAATTACATTAGGAAATATTATAATGCTGGAATATCTGCAGGATCTCTGTATCAATAGTTGCAGCTGGAATATCTTCTTCAATATCTGTTGTATCTTCTGCAGTATCTTCAATAGCAATGCATAGTTCAGGTAGAAATTAGAAGCTGCTGCATCAAATGATGATCATAGTTGTCTATCAAGTTAAGGACTTTCTATTTGAATCATGTAATTTTCTTAATTGGGTGTGCACTTGGGAATGCTTTTGCTAAAGTTTTTAAAAAAAAACTGGAAAGGAGAAACAAATGAGCCATCATAGGTTTGCTTTTGGGATTTTGCTTTATTTTGAAGTCAGTCATCATTCAGAGTAGTTTGTTGCCTTTTTAGCACTGCTCTGTGCTGCTTCTTTAGCACTGGATTGAGTTTGGTCAATAGTAATAACCACTTTTAAGTTTGGTATAAACAGGTGTAAACAAGGTTGAACTGATATGCAAATAAAGCTACGAAGCTTCCCTTGTTTTTCTTCCAATATTTACAATGCAACTGACATAATTTTGAGTGGAATGATAAGTGAATAAAAGCATTCAAACCACCTGTAACTGCAGTGATATTGTTATGAATAACTGTTCATTGTGAACCAAAAAAATTTGTAAAATTATGGTAAACTATCATTTTATAAAATGAGGAAAACAGAACTTGTGAAGACAGCCATGGACATATCTAGAAACCCATATCAATAAAACTTACGATGGATCTTTTATAAAGAGTTTTTGGATGATAAAGAATTTTAGTATGAGTTTATTGGTTTATAGAAGCTTATGTTTATTGGTTTATCTGCAGTCTTAATTGTGCTACGTGCAATTTAAGGTCTTGTTCATCCTACAAATTACAGCCTGGGGCAATAAATGGCTCAGAGGGCATCACAGTGGTGATATGCGGAAAGATGTTTTTGAGAGAACAAGAGCTTTTCATTATTATCAACTGACTGGTTCAGTATAGGTATGTGTTCTCCTGTTATGCAGTAGCCAGTATTATTTCTGTAAATAAACCCCTTGCTCACCCATTTTTTCCCCTTCCTGACCACCATTTCGCTCTTCCTCTTAAACTTTTGATTATGTTGTATAATTGTAAGAGCCAAGAGATGGCGGAGAAAGTTGGCCAGGAACATTTCTCAAGTGCCATCTGATCCTGTAATACATCTTTTTTTTTCGAAGCCACTTTGGTGTAGTATTTTCACGGTTTGGTAAAAAAACAGTTCTCTTTTCTTTTTCAAAGCTACTGAGGAATTTTCATATGATATGAGCATAAAGTCTGAAAAACTAAGAAAACCAAAAAAAAATTAATTGAAAAAACTAAATTGAGAAAAAAAATTAAATTAACTGATTAAAAAACTTAAAAATAATTTCTAGTTTGATTTGGTTTTAAATGTCTGAAACTGAATAAACTGGAATAAACTGAATTGGTTCAACTATAACTCTGAAAAGATAGAGAAAAGAGACTATAAATAAATAGTCACTAACCTAAACCAACCCAATGCCCGCAGCCCTCACCTCTTATAATCTTTAATCTAAATCAACGCTCATAGCCCCCCCCCCCCCCCCCCCCCCCCCCCCCCCCCCCCCCCCCCCCCCCCCCCCCTCTCTCTCTCTCTCTCTCGCCCTTCCACTCTTATCTCTTCACGTTGGTCCCTACATCTTATCTTTTTCATCACATTCTCTTTGTTTTCCTGGCAACAAATTTATGAATTTACCATTTACTTCAACCAAACTACCAAACTACATCCATTTGCTCAATTGCTTCTTAAGAACGACAATGCTTCTTCAAAATGACTAAGGGCAGGATAAATGTTTGACAGAAGTATAAAATTTGAGATTTTATTTGGACCCAACTCATTCATTAGGAGTAGATTTGTTTTCCTTCCAATCTCAATTGATCTCTAGTTTTTATTTTCCTTGATATTTTATGGGTTGTTTTTTTTTTATTATTATTATGCTGTAATTTGCAACTTTGATTTTGCTTGCATTTTAAATATAATTCAATCATGTTTTGCTCATGGAAACTGGAATAGGTTTTTGAATAACATAAGCGAGATTTGCTTTTTGGTTTACTGGTTTTTGAACAACAAAAATTAAACCGAACTGAAATCAATCGGTTTGAACCGGTTTTGGTTTTAAATTTTTAAAAATAATAATAATTTTGGTTTGGTTAATTTTTTCATGTGAAAATTAAACTGAATTGAAAATGATTACCCTTATAGCTGCTCATGAAGTGGGGGAATTGGAACTATCAGACTACAACTGGACATCACCTAGATTTTGTGCTTAAAGGGAGCCTCTCAAGGTGAGTGAAACAATGCGAGAAGGAAAGGAAATGTTCCTGATACATTTTATTCATGATATAAGCCTTACAGAGGTCGTTGCTGATCAAGTGACAGAAAACTCTTAAAGATAGCGGTAACCAAAGTAGAAACCAGTAAACACTAATGGCAGGACGAACTCAAGAAAAGCTTGATACTTGGGCATTTTATCATCCTTGATCACAAAGGCACTCATTTCTTTGTGCTTGGATTCCACGAAAGAAGCATTCTTGTCTGCCTCATTGAAAGCGTGACCCTGAAGAACACCAACCTGGTACTTCAGGAGCAAGTTTTGGGCTTCCTTGCTGTGTCCAATGTGACTGAATTCCCTCGTCGCATCCTTTCCTGCAACCTCTACAAGCACCTCTCCTCCTGCTGGATGCTCGTCCAAGAACTTCGTCACGTCGAGTACCTGTTAAAACGGAACAACTTCATTACCCGCAAACATAAACGGAAAAATATAGGAGTGTATGTTTCCAAAGAGAGGATTACTCTGCCGTTGATGACAAACCAGCAATCTTTTTTGGATCTGTGTTGGGCAACCTGTGAGAGAGTGAAAGTTTTCTGCCCAGCCATTTTGCTCACGGGAATCCAAGGGAGTCGTGCAAGTAACTTATAAAAATGGACGGGGTTAGGTTTTGATCTTGGTTGGTCACGTGCGCGCTAACACCATGAGTGGGTCATTCACGTGTGATCTAACATTGTAGTCGTGGAGTGGTAGCTGATGCCATCTTATTTTTCCGGGCTTGTTGGGTACCACCTGAAGCCCTAAAGTCCCCAAACCCAAGTGATTTAAGCAAGATTGTCGAGGTAAGTTTTTCTAGAGGATGTGAGGTGACCCAGGTGGAGACCTGGTTGTCTTTTGTTTTGGCCTGAAACACGAGCAATCCATGAGAGTTCTTGTCATGAAGAAATGAACAGTCTCCATAATTACCAATCCAGCAAATTATGTGATAATGTTTCCGAAAAAATAGAGGGGAAACAGTGTGCAGATTATCTCGTTTAACTTGGTTCTAGGCAAATTGTGTCCGTTTGTCTGCGTGTTTGTATGCCTTTCAAGCTTGAAAACGTCATTTTTTTTTTTTTATGGTTTTCAGCTCCAAACAGTGTGGAAAACGGCCCGGAAGCTTAGATCTGACACCAGGAAATTTCTTTAGAAGGGCGAAATGGTGCTTGAACAGATGATAGAACGTTGTTCCCCCCCATTGTCCCCATGGTACAATCTACATGGTTCTTATTTTTGTACAAAAATCACAATACCAACAAAAGCCAGCATGCCCAAGTTTCTCAAGGCACGACCTTGTAAGCCTTCATCTTCTCTATCCAAGAAATGAACGACTTCTTGGAATTCCTAAACCCCAGGAACCCATGCTCTTTGCTCTTATTCATGCTAGGTATAGAAACTTCCCCGCCAAATATCAAATCGACAAACCACCACGCCCCCACTTCCTCCAGTTTGGTGGGCAGAAGCTCATTCTCCCTTACTATCTCCTCCCAAACTGCTCCTTTTTCTTTCATCGTCTCTGCCAAGCTTATCCTCTCCTCTGTCTCCACAAACCCATACTCCTCTAGTCCAAACTGTTCTCCCAAAACCTTCCACAAATGCTTCCACTTAAACACATCTCCATTGTGGATATTAAATGCTTCGTTTTTGGCACTAGGATCCACACACGCCCAAATTTCATGCTCCGCGATGAGATCAGCATCTGAGGCGATGGCGTAACAATTCCAAACCTCTTTCACCCCGGGAAACCGCATTGGAGTTCCCTCATGCTTGCATATAGCAGCGTAAACACAAAGAGTGCGAACAATACTCATCAAACTATGAGGCGAGAACCCGAAGATGTTGTCAGGTCGGTGAACAGACCAAGTCAATCCTTCTTTCTTTGCCACTTCCTGGAACAGAATATCCTCCAGAGTGTAGTAAAAGTTGGGGAATTCCAATCTAGGCAGATCCTCAGTGAAGGGCGGATCATGGGCTTCAATCTTGCCGAAGAACTGGAAGGGCCCAACGTAGTGTTTGGTGCCGGTTTGGAGGCAGATGTGGCGGAGATTGTGAGCATTAAGGATAACAGCCTCGAGAACATTGCGGAACATTAGGCCGTTTACCTTGCAGTTCTCGGACTCCGTCTCTCGATTGGCCCAGGTGACATAAAAGATGTGAGTAACATCCGTCAGCAGTGAGAGCTTTGACTGTGTTTGGTTCCTGTCAGAAAGGTCACACTGGATGTACTCCACTGGGTTGTCTTCATTCCAGTTAGGCCGCTTACCTCGAGCAACACCATAGACTTTCCATGGACCGCCAGGGGTGTCCGCAAGTGGGAGAATCTCAGCCAAACTGTTGCCAACTATTCCTGTTACTCTTGTAGTCCCGTGATGCCCCGTCATCGTCATCAATTTTTCTCTGCAAAAATTAACACCCCAACACCATTCAGATGCTACATACGTTAACAGAATCATACATATTTTCTAGTAAAATAAATTTAACAGGGGCAAAAGATATCGGAGTTGTGTTTTAATTACCCGGTTATTGCCAAGGGCACCAGCCCACCAGCAGCTCATTTTGTTATCGGATAATCGATAAAGAGACGAAAAATTCTAGTTAGTGAAATATCAAGGAGGCTAGCTGTTGTGATTTATAAGAGAGTTTAACATAAAAAAGAGCGGGCAGATGATGTGAGCACTGACGTGTTCGGGGTTTGACCTGTAAAATGAATCGACTCAATAGTTATCCATATTAAATCAATTTACTAGATTTTTCTAATTTAATTAAGTCAATATTAAAATTTATTTATATAGAAATTTGAGAGGTTGAAATCACCATTTGGCTATGTACCATTTGATGGGGGATCGAAACTTGGAAGCGTTAAAGTGATGGAATTTTTCTTTTATCCACCACTCTACATGTATTTATGTTCATCATTTTATATTTTTTGGGTTGGATATCAATACATGCACAGCTAAATATTAACAGGTCAAGGGAGATTTTGATCCAGCCCCATCTCGAGATTTAGGTTTCGATCTTCAAGCAAAACAAAACAAGAAAACACCAATTAAAAATTAGCAATAATATCTTCTAAATTAATTTTTTCTTTTTAAAACTTTTTTTTTTTAATTTAAGACAAGTTCTTTGTACCAATCATCCATCACGTTTATTAAACTTGACTCGGCCGGTTCTTGCTAAATTTTCAGAAAGAAAGAGAAAATAGCAGTAAAATACTGATTTTGTGGTGGTTCTTGCTAAATTTGCAAACAGAGAGACAGATTGACGGTGGTTCTTGCTGGATTCGCAGAGAAAAAAAGAGAAAGACGGGTAAAATATTAATTTTGACGGGTTTTTGTTTGTTGGAATGGATTTTCTTAATCTCACAACGTTGCTAACACATGACGTTTTTCTGTTAACAATTTCACTGAATCCTATTTTGATTTAAGGATAGATTAAGTTAAATTAAATAGATTTTCCAGGAAATATTAACATAAGAGCTTCAATTTAAAAATCAAAAGTATTCTTACTAATAATTAAGAAATACTCAATGCTCACGTGTTTAAAGTAGATCTCGACTTGTGATTCAATGTTGTTTGATAATGTGGCGGTGAATGAGGTTCACTCGCAGCCACACATTTTAATATTTGATAAAGAAAACAAAGCTGATTTTACTTGGTGGGGCCCATTGATTTTTGCTGCCTTGCCGCAGGATTGAAGAAGCAGCATCATGGTTATTTTCAGGAACAGTGGCTCCACTGTCGCAATGTTTATTTTTTTTTGTTTTTGAAAAACCAATGAGAAAAGTTTAGTTTTTTTTCCGTTGAAAAACTAGTGCAGTTAATCGTGAATAATATATATATATATTTTTTAGAAAAATTAGTTTAAGATAAATTAAATTTGCTCGTACTGTAATTTTAATTTTATTCCTGATAATATTTTATTGCACGCTCAAAAAATTATGAAAACTATAGTTCTTGTCGAATGACTTTTGTACGTAATGAAATTGTAAATTTTTTAAAAAAAATTGTGTTTTACTCGAAAAACTAGTATTTAATATTATTTAATAACACTATATAAATTAGAAAGATATCGCATGATGACGTAACATTTGTGGAATTTGATCGCAATTCCAATAATAAAAATATCACAATATTTATTATTTAATAACACTACATAAATTAAAAAATTCAGTTTTTGTTATTACGCACTTAAGAAACCATGAAAAATATAGTCCTTGTTGGATAGATTTCATATGTAATGACATTGCATATAGTTTAATGGAATAATAAAAAACATTTAATATCAATATTATTTATTTCATAATATAATAACAATAGTTAAATCTACAATATTTAAATTAAAAATCATTAATATTAATATATATATATATATATATATATTTTAATTATTTTATAACTTTAATTTGAAAAGCATTTTTTTAACCAAATATATTAAATTACTTTTTATTCAATTTTAATTTCAACTATAATTTTAATTAAATATATATTTTTTCAAACCAATCTTAACTAAAAATATTTTTTATAAAATAATTTTTTTAAAACCGCAAGCACAGCAACAAAATCTCAAAACCAACCATCAAAAGAACACATAAAGGGCAAAGAAAGCAGGTGGGCATTGATATCGGTTCATAAAAGGAAAAGCAGGGCACCTTGGAATTAGGAGATTTCTTGGCTGTTTTCGAAACATCCAACCCAACAACAGCAATTGTTTTTTTATATATATTAAATGTCTGGTCCGCTATCAGACCACTCATGTCTCAATCAAATATTTATATAATTTAATTAGCTAGTGTTTGGGTAGCATAAATTCAAGATTTTTAGTAGTCCTACGGAGATATGCTATATCGAGGTCAGATTCTGTGAATATTCTAGTAGGATAGTGATAGGCTGATAGCATTAAAAAACCCTCTGTTCACGTTAAACCAGTAAAATAACTAAAGGAAGATAAAATATTCGATTTGACCATTGAGTTCAGGTCAAATTTTTATAGGAAATTTTTTAAGTTCATAGAGGATCACTTTTCTAGTCCATCTGTTCCATGAATTTTTTTTAAATCAGGCTACGAAGATTTCGTTTGATTTAATTCTGTTAGCTTTTCTTTTATTATTATGAATTTTATTATTTATTTTAGGATTTTATTTTTTTATCTTGTTAAGGTCGATTTGAAGTCTATATAAAAAATTATAAATATCATACAAATATAGGATTTATCATATTAATATTTTAAAAAAATTATGTGTTTAACCATGTTTCAGCCAATTTTCTGTTTTTTATGTTTGTATCATATCGACAAAAATGGGTGAAAAAAAAAAATATCCCTTTTGTATATAGTTTAAAGTATAGAAATTTACTAAAAAATTATCATAAAAAAAAAATTCTTTTTATTTCACCCTTCTAAAATATTTTGTCTTAATTGTTTCCATTTCATCAAGGGATTTTGAAGTTTTATAATTCTAAAGAAAGATTGACTGATGGTTTGGAAAAATTATATAGTTATTAAGAATTTATATTCTTACAAACAAACATGTAAAAGAGATTAATAGAATTTTTAGATTTCTTGAAATGGGTTAATGGATAAAATCGGTTGTTAATTTACAAATCAAATCTTCTCTTGGCGATGAATACATTTTTGTTGTTCTCGATTTTTTCTTTATATTAAAATTAAAAGACTGGGGTTCCTAATGGTTTATATAAAATAACATCTTGACAACTTAAAATCATTTTTTTCATGATCAGAGATATTCACACTAATTTATATATCAATAAGAAAAAATAAATTATTTTTAAAATAATTTAAAAAAACGTATAGTTCATATTAAACTAATATACTAAAAAAAAAGAACTTTTCTACCCTAGAAAACAAGAAAAATAGCAATCCTTCTTCACCAATGCATCTAAACCACAACACACAAATCATGAGCAGCAAAGAAACATGCATCAATCTTGCCAAGATGAAACACACATTGTCGAGATAATCTTAAATGCAGATACAAATTAAAATTGGGTGAAATTTGATGTGAGCAATCCACCTCTCCATCATCCTCTTATTTTTCGACTCTAGCGTACAGCAAGTTACCAACATGAAGCAGCTGATACAATAAAAAAGGAAAACAAACCACTTCAATTAAGGAGGTCCTCTGGGATCTCATCTTAAAATCGGGTGAAATTTGATGCGAGCAAACCACCTCTGCTACATCCACTTATTTTTCGACTCTAGCAGACAGCAAGTTACCAACATGAAGCAGCTAATACAAGAAAAATGGAAAACAAACCATGCACTTCAATTAGGGATGATCTTCTGGGATTTCATCTTACCAATCCAGTACACAAATGATTTGGTGGAATTCCTAAATCCCAAGAATCCATGTTCCTTGCTCTTATTCATGCAAGATATAAAAGCATCACCACTAAGCATGGTGTCCACAAACCACCAGCCCCCAACCTCCTCTAACTTCGTAGGAGACAACTGGTTCTTCTTCACGATCTCCTCCCACACTGGCCCTTTATCTTTCATCCTCTCAGCCAAGGTCGCTCTTTTCTCCCCCTCTTCGAACCCGTACTTTTCTATCCCGAACTGCTCGGCCAGGACTTTCCATAAGTGCTTCCACTTGAAGTAATCTGCGTTGTGGATATTGAACGCTTGGTTTTGAGCATTAGGCGCCACACATGCCCAGATTTCCTGCTCTGCCACCAGATCGGCATCTGATGCGATCGCGTAACAGTTCCACGCCTCTTTAGTACCTGGAAACATCAACGGAGCTCCCTCGTGCTTGCATATAGCAGCATAAACAGAAAGGGTTACAATTATATTCATCAAGCTATAGGGCGAGAAGCCAAATATAATATCAGGGCGGTGAACAGACCAAGTCACTCCCTCTTTCTTTGCTACTTCCTCGAACATAACATCTTCCAAAGTGTAGTAAAAATTGTCTACCTTTAATCTCGGCAGATCCTCCGAGTAAGGAGGATCATGGGATTCAAAATTATAAAATGACTCGAAAGGGCCAATGTAGTTCTTGGTTCCGGTTTGGAGGCAGACGTGGCGGAGATTAGTGGCGATGGGGACAACAGCCTGAAGAAGGTTTCGGAACATGAGGCCGTTGATCTTGCAGTTCTCTGCTTCGTTGGATCGGCTGGCCCAGGTGACATAAAAAATGTGAGTAACATCGGTGAGATGAGAAAGCTTTGATTTTGCTTGCGCCGAGTCGGAGATGTCACACTGGATGTACTCAACTGGGCAGTTCTCATGCCAGTTTGGACGAGGACGACGGGCCACTCCATAAACTTTCCATGGACCGCCTGGTGTGTCGGAGCGTGGGAGGATTTCTGCCAAGCTGTTGCCGACAATTCCCGTTACTCCTACTATCAAGGCCACGCTCTGGTAGCTTCCTTCTCCCCCTTGAACTGCCGGTTTCTTCTGCAAAATGAGCCATGACAGGAGAAACAAATGAGGTCACAAAATTATAATAATTAATCAAGTATATATATCTAATTAAATATGATCCTTTTTACCCAGGCAGCGCTAAGATCACCAGCCCACCACCAGCTCATTTCGTTATAGAAGACTGTAGCAGAGGAAGATTGGAAATGGACAAGATAGGAAAGACGGGTGGTGGGAGTGTTAAAGCGACACAATTGCTGATAACTTGTGGGGGCGGTGATGGGCCCATGCGCGATGAGTCTCGAACTTACCTAAGGCTCTTACGAAATAAAGTCTGAATCATGGAGTCATGACATCAAATTATTTTTTTATTAAAATTATTTTTTTTTAATATTCATTTAGTTAGATGGATAAAGGATAAATAACAAGTCATCTATGAGTTTTTTTATTTGAATTTTAGCAAAGTTTAATTTAGTTTATATTCTTTCAATTCCTTTTAATTACACCCAAAATTATCTTTTAAATTTTAATTACATATAATTATACCCTTTCTAGATTCAAATATCAATCTCAAAGTTCAACGCCTTTAATAAACAAGTATTTGATTTTTAATTTGTTTAATTTTATCCTTAATTGATCATTAAAATTTTAATTTTTTATACTGATTTCATCAATTTCTACCCATGAAATTGAGTGCCACTTACAAGTTGATCCTTGCTCCAAGGAATCTTGAATGAAATCCTTAATTGACCTTTAAAATCTAATATTTTCATAATTAAAGCCCTCATTTGACAGATTAAATTTTTCAAAGTTTAATTTCAGTTCATAAACTTTAATTTCTTCAAATTAACACTTAAATTGACTTCAAAAACTGTTTTTCCTTGTAATTAAATTTTCAATAAAATTAATTAAACCTTTAAAATTCCTCATTAAGTTCTTAACCCTTCAAATTTGTATTTTTTTGTTCTAAATAAAAATATTTTCATCTAAATTGATCTGAATTTTAACCTGAGTTTTGTGGTTTTTCCACCGCAATGTCGCGAGAAAGCATTATATTATTTAGATAGTTGGATGTAGAGGTAATCAAAGAAGTTGAGCTATTAGAATTCAATGGTTTGGTAACAAATAATCCGTCTTATTTGAAGATAATTAAGGGTTATACATGCCCAAGTAGCGAGTAGTTGGAGGAAAAGAGTCATTTGCAAACTGGTAAGAAAAATGAAGCCCAACAAGAAATAATTGATACACAGTGTGGAAGATTCATTGAATTCACAGGTCTTTGTCAAAGAAAAGCAGACAGTGGAGCCAATGTTATGTTAAGAGGCATCAAGAAATGTACAGTGACAAGAACAAGAGAAGAATTCTCACGTCGAAGCAAAGTGAGACATGGAAGTTAGAGGAGAAACCACCAGACGAGTTGATAAAAAAAATATATAAGTCTCTTCAACTGATTGAAAAATTCATACAACACAAGATGAATCTATTTATTGGTAAGCAGATGCTAGCTGGGAGCGTTGGAAGAGAAATGCGAGGAAGGCTTTTCTACGCGAGAGCATGATCCAGTAGTAGAGTGTATTTATGATTGTTTTTTAAATAATTTTTATGTTAAAATATATATTAATATATTTTTTTATTTTTAAAAAATTATTTTTTATATTAGTATATTAAAATTATTTAAAAATAATAAAAATATATTTATTTGAAGTAAATCAAAAATAAAATAAAAATTAAACTTTTTAAAAAATACTTTTAAAATATAAAAACAAATATCCCTGTAGAGTGTGAAGAGCAAAGCATTCCTTTTGCTGTTTTCAAATTTTCTCCCATTTAAACCAACCTGACAAGGGAATATTCAAGTTGTGTCCTTCATCGAATAGTCAAACATTTAGGCACAATTTTAGAAATATATTTCGAATTATCTCAAAATACCTTGAAAATAAAGCATGTTAAGTCTCAACCTCCTCTTTTTTTAATGTATGCTGCTCGAATAAATGCTAGTTTTTCTTCCGAGCAAGCTATATGTATGCGGATTAAGTAAAATCAAATAATTTATACAAAAAGTACTAGTATTAAATTTTTTTATTTAAAGATTAATGATACTGTGACTAATAATCGAGAAGGATTTTAAACTATTTAGCCCAACGCAAACGCAAGAGTAGACATATAACTTGGAGTTATTAGGTAATTTCCATTTTCAAACACGAAAGGCTCCCTGCTCGAGTGTTTTAAAAGAGACCCCATCTTGTGATTCAAAAGCAAACAAAGGAATCCATTAAGGGAAAAAGAAAAGCAGCTCCCCTTGGAATTACATGACTCCTTGGATATACTTGGAACATCCAACGATACCACTCCAGACACTGGAGATGTTTGGTGTGATGTCGGACTCATCGTGACTTAACCAGATGATACATCTAGTGTGTAATTGTCATCTCGAGATAAAAACAAAAAGTCAAGATCGAAGCAATATATTTTTTTGTTTTTTCAATTTTTTTTTTAAAATTCACTATAAATCTTTTTCATATACAAATTTATTTTAGATTTCTGTCTTTTTACTTTCATTATCCTTTTTCTATGAAAAGTCGCTTACGTCTTGGATACTACTTGAACACAATTTCAAAGTGATTTTTTAGTGTTCTATGAGAAAATAGACAAAAATAGAAAACACAAATACATGTTTGGTTTGGTTTGCTTCGTTCCAGTTTTTTGTTTTTTTTTTTAGTGCTAAGGTAGTAACCAAATGTTATACTTGCATTAAGGGATTTCATGAGGTTTTATAATTGCAAGAAAGCTTGTTTGATGGTTTTGGAAAGATTATATAATTATTAAAAAACATTTTTTACAAAGACAAATGTAAAAGATATTAATAGTAATTCTTATTTTAATGAAAGAGATTAATGGATAAAATTGGTTCTTAATTGTGTGTTTTGATTTTGTTTTACAACACTTATAAAGGTAGTGTTTAAGAGTGATGTAAATCCTATTTTTTTTATTATATTTTAAAAATATATTTCACATTAACAAAACATCCAATTGATGTTTGATATTTTTTAGTATAAAGTACCCTGCATCACAGTAACAACTAGTTATTCCTGACCAAACATTGAATATGAAAAATAATTCTTTTTTAAAGGTGGTATGATTTTTTTTTGGCTAAAAAAACTAAATCTCCACGTTTTTGCACAATCCTTTTCAGATTTGGTGACAAACAGAAGGAAATTATGATTAAAATAATATAAATTATATTTTATAATTTTATTTAATAATTTAAGTTTTGGAGTTGAAATTATTTATTCGTATGGAATTAAAATTTTAATAATCAAGCGGTTATAAATTTAAATTTTATTATTTTTATTTATTTAATAAAAATTAAATATAAAATAATATAAATATTTATAAATTTCAAGTTTAAATTTTTTTTAAAGAGTATATTAAAAAAATTAAAATTTTTAAATTGAAATAATCATTTGTCAAAAACATGCATTTTGTTTATCAATTTGAATATAAAAAACAACCAAATCATTTTTTAAATAATTAGAAACATTTCAAAATCACTTTATACATTAATAAAAAAAGAAAAATAATAATTTTAAGAACGTACAACTCTGGAAATAAAAAAGAGGAGCCATCCTTTTTAACCACTGTACCTGAACCATTAAAAACATATATTATATTAAATATCAATCCAAAAATTTCTCACCACCTACCATTCTGGAATTATATGGACGACTCCCATTAAATATCTAGTCATTCTTATCAACTCAAGGTAGGAAATATCTTATCTCCAGAATGACTAGTAGGCTAGCAGAATAAAAATAAAACTACAGTACTCCGGAATGGTCTTAGCTTATAGGGGTGTGCAGGGGAGTGTCTAGGTGCAGAAGTGCAGGTGTAAGAACAGTGAATCGTGAATCAGTGTGCGAAACATCATTAATCATGATGATGATATGATGATGATGATGATGTGATGTGATGTGATGTGTATGTATCACCACTTAATAAAAGTCTAGTGTGTATTTTTACCCATCATTATTGTCCTAAAAATTCAACAAGTATTATCAGAGTTATTGCCTATAATTCATGCCCAATAATTAATACCAGGGCTTATCGATCAAGGAACTATCAAAACCGGTGGTCGGAGACTACGATAAAGTACCTAGCAGAAGTGTTTACTCGATTGTGAAGTTTATAGGTCAGGGACCTATCAGAGCTTGCGGTTTGGGATCATCTTTTTATTTTGCCGATTAGAGATCAAAACTATTGAGGAATCATAAGAAGAGGCTCTGCTTTTTTTGGGATCGTCTTTTTTATTTTTATACATTAATGTAAATAAAAAATAAATAAATAATCTTAAGACGGGACCAAATCGAGAAGCAATCCTTTTTTACCACTATATCTAAACTATTAATCAGAATCATGAGTAACAAAAAACACATTTATTAATCTTGCCAAAATACATATTATTAATATTGCCAACCATTAAAATTGGGTGATTTTTTATGCGAACAATCCACCTCTCCCTCGTAGCTCTTATTTTTCAACACTACCGGGCAGCAAGTTATCGACATGCAGCGGCTAATACAAGCAAAATGGAAAACAAACTACTTCAATTAGGGATGACCTTCTGGGCTCTCATCTTACCAATCCAGTGCACAAATGATTTGGTGGAATTCCTAAACCCCAAGAATCCATGTTCCTTGCTCTTATTCATGCACGATATAAAGGCATCACCACTAAGCATGGTGTCCACATACCACCAGCCCCCAACCTCCTCTAACTTCGTAGGAGACAACTGGTTCTTCTTCACGATCTCCTCCCACACTGGCCCTTTATCTTTCATCCTCTCAGCCAAGGTCGCTCTTTTCTCCCCCTCTTCGAACCCGTACTTTTCTATCCCGAACTGCTCGGCCAGGACTTTCCATAAATGCTTCCACTTGAAGTAATCTGCGTTGTGGATATTGAACGCTTGGTTTTGAGCATTAGGCTCCACACATGCCCAGATTTCCTGCTCTGCCACCAGATCGGCATCTGATGCGATCGCGTAACAGTTCCACGCCTCTTTAGTCCCTGGAAACATCAACGGAGCTCCCTCGTGCTTGCATATAGCAGCATAAACAGAAAGGGTTACAATTATATTCATCAAGCTATGGGGCGAGAAGCCAAATATGATATCAGGACGGTGAACAGACCAAGTCACTCCCTCTTTCTTTGCCACTTCCTCGAACATGACATCTTCCAAAGTGTAGTAAAAATTGTCTACCTTTAATCTCGGCAGATCCTCCGAGTAAGGAGGATCATGGGATTCGAAATTGTAAAATGACTCGAAAGGGCCAATGTAATGCTTGGTTCCGGTTTGGAGACTCACGTGGCGGAGATTAGTGGCGATGGGGACAACAGCCTGAAGAAGGTTTCGGAACATGAGGCCGTTGATCTTGCAGTTCTCTGCTTCGTTGGATCGGCTGGCCCAGGTGACATAAAAAATGTGAGTAACATCGGTGAGATGAGAAAGCTTTGATTTTGCTTGCGCCGAGTCGGAGATGTCACACTGGATGTACTCAACTGGGCAGTTCTCATGCCAGTTTGGACGAGGACGACGGGCCACTCCATAAACTTTCCATGGACCGCCTGGTGTGTCGGAGCGTGGGAGGATTTCTGCCAAGCTGTTGCCGACAATTCCCGTTACTCCTACTATCAAGGCCACGCTCTGGTAGCTTCCTTCTCCCCCTTGAACTGCCGGTTTCTTCTGCGAAAAGAACCATGACAGGAGAAACAAATGAGGTCACAAAATCATAATAATTAACCAGGTTTATCTAATTAAATACGATCTTTTTTACCCAGGCAGCGCTAAGATCACCAGCCCACCACCAGCTCATTTTGTTTTGGAAGATTGCAGCAGAGGAAGATAGGAAATGGAGAAGACAGTAAAGACAGCTACTGGGAGTGTAAGAGCAAGCGAAAGTAGTGCCAACAACCTGTGGTTTGGAGCTTCCGAGTTGTCGCCTTAATAAGGGCTGCTTTGCTTATGGTGGTGTCGACGTGTCGTGTTTCTTTCAAAAGTTTTTTTTTTTTAAAAGTGAATTTTTTTAAAAATTAATTTTTTATATATATTTTTAAACTATTTTAATGCACTAAAATTAATTTTTAAAATATAAAAATAATATTATTTTAATATATTTCTAAATAAAAAATAACAATTATTATAATTTTTCAAACATCCCAGTACAAATAGGGCTCTTCTAAAGTCGTTGTGCTGCAATGCCGACGTGTCATGAAATCTAAAGTATGATTGCGTAATTGAATCAGAACCGTTGAAGATAAAGTAAGGATGAGATCAGTTTACCTGATTCTCCTTTATGATACGTTTTTTCCTAAAGAATAGCAATTTTTTTCCTTTTTTATTATTGTTATTTCTTGCATAAATACTTAATTTCTTTATGGAGACAAGTTATGTAATACTTATCTTTTTTATATTTTTTTTATTACATAAAATCTTAATAACATATTTTTATTGGTTTCATCTTCCGTTTTGTCGTTGTTTATAACAGTACTCACGCACCATAACCATTGTTTTCTCTTACTTATCACATGTGGTATTGCAGCCTATAATTTTCAGGAAAAAAAATAAATTAAATTTGAGTTAGCGAAGTAATTAGCACCGTACAAATAGTTATTTTTTTGGAATTTAAAATAAAAGATTCATAACTCATAAAAAATAATAAAAATATTTCTATTCAATATTTTTCTTTTAATTGTATCTCTGTTTCTTTAAATTTTATTTCAATAAATAACTAATAAAATGTTGCTAAATAATTCACAATCACTATAAAATTTTCTGTACGAGTTTATTAGATTGACAATATTTATATAATATCTATTATAGATAGAATAGAATGATTTAAATAAAAGAAAAAGAAAACTGATTCCAATCTTTTTGTCACGTGTTTTGTGCAGTCGTCCTGGAAAATGATGGTACCCTTCCCCACCATTTCCATTTCCACTAACCTTGAGAAATGCCGTGCTACAATATAACTTGATTTTTTTCATAAAATATTTTTTATATTAATTTTATTTTTTAATATCTCAACTAGGTATTTTTATTCATAATCTTGTTTTAAAAAAATTTCTCTTGTAAAAATAACGTTGTTTTGTAAGGTATTTAATGTTTCAAACAAGTAATTTTAATATAAATTCTTAATTAAAAGATCAAAATAGTATGAAAATAAAATTAATATTAAAAATATTTTAAATATATAGTTAAAAGTTAAAACTACCTCAACAACTTAAACATATAAATTTTTAAATTTTTCTTATGATTATAGTAAATCCAAGTTTGAGTTATTAATTTATTGATTTGGTTTACTTTAATAATATGTTTTAGCAGTCAGTAATTTAATTAATTACATCATAATTGTGCTAGATATTAATCGGATGTCATAATTTTAATTTAATAAATACTTTGTTACCTTAAAAAACAAATAAATTCCACTGCTAATACTAATAACAAAAGTGAGCTCGAAAAAAGAGTTTCTAAAAAAAAGAATTTTGAAAAGAGCACACAAACATGCTTTTGTCCGCTTGACCGCATTTAATCCATGCAATCCTGTAAACCAATCGTTTCGTCACGTCAATGCCTTATCTTAATTCTCTCAAATTTGATCACTCTTTGCGTGTTAATTACAAGAAGATGAATACGGTATCTGTCATTATGTACCATCCATGATGGAACAATACGGTATCTATCATCCCGACAACATCATTTTAAGCCACGTCATTGCTACAATATAGCTCGATTTTTTTTATATAAAACACTTTTTATATTAATTTTATTTTTAAAATTTTCAACTACGTATTTTTATTTGTATTTTTGTTTAAAATTTATTTTTCTTATAAAAAACAACATTGTTTGTGAGGTATTTAATATTTTATATCAAGTAATTTTGATATAAATTATTAGTTAAAAAATTAAAATAATATAAAATTAAAACTGATATAAAAAATAATTTAAATATATAACTAAAACTAATCAATAATATAAATATATATTTAAAAATTCCTCTGATAATTATAGTTTTTTCAAGTTTGAGTTATTAATTTACTGATTCAGTGTACTTTAATAATTTGTTTTATCCGTCAATAATTTAATTAATTACAACATAATTGTGTTAAATATTGATCATATGTCATAATTATAATTTAATAAATACTTTATTATCTTAAAAAATAAAATAAATACCGCTACCAATGCTAATAATAAAAGTGAATTCGAGAAAAGAGTTTCGAGAAAAAGAATTTTGAAAAAAGCACAAGCACATGTTTTTGTCCCCTTGATCGAATTTAATCATGCAATCCTGAAAATCAATCGTTTCGCCACGTGATATCTTCATATTATCTTAATTCTCTCAAATTTGATCATTTTATGCGTGTTAATTATAATTTAATTTATATAATTTAATAAAACTTATTAATCGATTATTATCTTATTTATTTTCTTTAATTTAATGTTTGTTTTCAATTTCTTTCCTTTTTGAAGAAATATAAAAGAGGAAACGGGAAGTAGATAAAAGGAAAAATATTGGCAAGGAAAGGAGGTATTTTTTTAATAAAAAATATTTAATCAACCCATGATTAATGTTGATAAAAAACTGAGTTGTTAAACTTTATATTACATGGATTAATTAATTATTTATGATAAGTTATGAAGATTGAGTCATTACAAACTCCTCTTTCCCCTTGAATTTTCTATCACTATATGGTATAT
The DNA here is from genome assembly GCA_018804465.1 of Populus tomentosa. Classification (NCBI taxonomy): domain Eukaryota; kingdom Viridiplantae; phylum Streptophyta; class Magnoliopsida; order Malpighiales; family Salicaceae; genus Populus; species Populus tomentosa. The sequence continues at coordinate 894,206 of CM031995.1, forward strand.
TGACTTAATTCGTGACAAAATACATTCAAATCACAAGCTAAATTTTTATGCCGAGTCGAGTAATTTAACATACATTTAGAATTAAACTACAATAGATTAATTTTATACAAATCATGAATTAAACTTCTCGAATTCTTTTTTTTTTATACCCGTGAGTATTGGGTTTAGTTTATGCGTATTTCAATTAATTCCTTTATACTTTAAAGTTAACGACGATATAAGCTTTAACTGGTCCTAAGATTTGTGGCACTCGAATTGATGATTCATAAAGAGTAAACTCATAGCCAAACCAGTTAAACTATACCTTTTATTATTAAGTTACTCAAATTTTTTTTTATTATTATTAACATGGGTGTCCAGACCAACTTGCACGCACCTCAACTAATTTCATAAATATTAAAATTAATAATCATATAAATCTCCAATAACCTTAAAATTTATGACACTCAAATTAGAAGTTAATCAGTTGAAATAAACACCTCGAGATTAAGATGCCAAAATTCTTGTTTTCATTTGTTAGTGTAGTACAACGTTTAGTTTTCTTCTTTTGTTTTTTTGCTTATCCATTATCACTTCTGTTTTTATATATTTCTAAAAATTATATTTATTTTTAAAAGATATAAAATTAATATTTGCTTTAGTATTGTTTTTATTATTTTAATTTGTTTACATCACAATATCAATCAAAATCATAATTTGATAAGAGAAGGATCCAAGTGAAATGAATGATTTGGAACTGGTTGAAAAATACTAAAATATCTTGGGATATATTTTTAATGATTAATAGAATCTGAAAAAAAAATTAAATTATCCTTTGTTCCTCATAACAAAGGCTTTTATTTTTTTCCACCCAAAGATAAAATGATAATTTCACTCCACAGTAAATCTATTCTAGCACTACAACGAAAAATCCAAGCCCTTGGCAGTAGGCAAGATAAAATCAACTAAATTACTAAGGTTTTACAGGGAGATATAATTAGACCAGCTCCAAATGCAATTTGACTCGATTACAAACACAGTTGCCAATCCCGTCTGGCAATTTAACTATAACTCAAAACTTGATCCCGGTTTGAATTTTAATAATCCAATCATCTCGAATAAACCCGATAGGATCATTTACAAGACAGAATAAAATAAAATAAAATGATTGACACATGTTTATTCAATGCCGGCGAGTTGATTTGACAACCTAATACAGCAGGGTTTTTTTTTTTTATCAATTCCGAATCAGGACGACAATGTGATTACAAACCTTGATACAGAACAAAATGCCTCCAATCTCCAAGTTTATTCTCAAAAACAGATATAACACCACCCGTATCAAGGCACAACCTTGTAATCTTTCATCTTGTCTAACCAGGAAACAAAAGATTTCTTGGAATTTCGAAATCCCAAAAATCCATGTTCCTTGGTCTTGTTCAAATTCGTGACGATACCCGGACCACCGAACATCAAATCTGCAAACCACCACCCCCCAACTTGCTCCAGCTTGTTTGGCAGTAGCTGATTCTTCTTCACAATTTCCTCCCACACTTGTTCCTTATCTTTCATCGCCTCGGCGAATGTTATACTACTCTTGCCCTCTTCAAATCCATATTCTTCGATCCCGAATTCTTCTGCTAAAATCCTCCACAAATGCTTCCATTTGAACAGATCTCCGTTGTGGATATTAAAAGCTTCATTTTGTGCATTAGGATCCACACACGCCCAAATCTCATGCTCTGCAATCAGATCTGCATCAGAAGCAATTGCGTAACCATTCCATGCCTCTTTTGATCCACGAAAGATTAAAGGAGCTCCCTCGTGCTTGCATATTGCAGCGTAAACAGAAATGGTGACAATCAAATTCATCAAGCTATAAGGCGAAAACCCAAATATAACATCAGGCCGGTGAACGGACCAAGTCACTCCTTCTTTCTTTGCCACTTCCTCGAACATAACATCTTCTAAAGTGTAATAAAAGTTGGGAGCATTTAATCTGGGCAGATCTTCCGTGAAAGGTGGATCATGAGCTTCAATCTTGCCATACAGCTCAAAAGGACCCACATATTGCTTCCCTCCTGTTTGGAGGCAGACATGGCGGAGATTGGGAGCGTTTGGTATAACGGCCTGGAGGACGTTACGGAACATGAGACCATTAATCTCACAGTTCTCCTCCTCCGTGGGTTTACTGGCCCAGGTAACATAGAAGATGTGGGTCACATCAGCCAGCTTAGAAAGCTTCGATTGGGTTTCGGCGGTATCGGAGATGTCGCACTGGATGTACTCCACGGGATGATCCTCGTTCCAGTTGGGGCGTGAACGTCGGGCCACGCCGTAAACTTTCCATGGGCCACCAGGTGTGTCGGCGAGTGGGAGAATCTCCGCCAAACTGTTGCCGACAATCCCCGTAACTCCTAAAATCAGGGCCACGCTTTGGTAACCTCGTGGTGCTTCATCTTCTTCGGATCTTTTCTGCGGATTGAATCAAATACAACAAATGAGTTTTATTTATTAACATGGGCGTGGACGTATCATAGCTAGGGAGAGGATTGTTCCATTCTTACCTTGGCAGCGCCAATAGCACCAGACCACCACCAGCTCATGTTAACTTGCTGCTGCTTCTGGATATGTTTTGATTCGGAATCGCCCTATTAAAATTGGTTCTCGCGTGAAAACAAGAGCTATGTGACGCGAGCCATGACATACGTGACACCTAGATAGAGTTTTCTAGTAAAGCCTGCCTGTCGGGATGATCAAAAGTCATGATAAGAAACGTGATTCGATTTTTACTTTTAATTAAATTTAACATTAATTTAGAGGATTAGTATGTAATTTGATTGAGCTTGTTAAATTTAAAAAAAAACTAAAGGAAATGAGTTTTTACTGTTAAAAAAATCCCCTTTGATTGTAATTTTTTTCTTTTTGTTTTCCATATCATATCAACCAAACTTTCATTTTTCGACAGCTTGTGCACGACACTCTGCTGACTCGGATGATTAGAAGCAAGTAAACACCAAAAATACCAATTTTCTACCTTTCCATAATACAAAATCAGGCAAACAAAAAAATTGTAATCTACAAATACACCCTCCATCTATCGAATTGGTATCAAGTTGGTCCCTGTTGACTGCACCAACAACACCATCAATTTGTGCATTTTATGACTCAGTTGGTTTTGTTGCAAGCACTTAGCAACCCATGGCATACAAAATTGGTATAATTAATCGAGTTTGATCGGGTTTTGATTGTCTCAAATTTTTATTTGATTTAATATATTTTTATACTTTTTTGGTTAACTAGGGGGAACAGTTTAGCTAAGGTTGATTAAATCATATTTAAATAATTTTTACAAGATTTAATTTAAAATTAAAAATTAAAAAAAATAAATCAAAAGATTAAATTTAATAAAAATATCAAATAATTATATTTCATGATACATGCTTTTTTGTATTGTAGGAAGAGTTGTAACTTTAAGTTACCTGTCTCGTGGGCTCTGGACCCTGACCTCGAAGGGAGGCAGCCAAGACAAGTAGTTAACTAATATTAATTCCAGCCCAGTCGGAGTTTTTTTCTTATAAAATTAAGAACAGAGAGAAATAGACCTCCAGCAAATACATTTTTTCTTCAGAATTCAGATATGCTTTAATAGAAATCATCAACAATAAGAAAATCCACTAATCTTCCAAATTATTTTTTAAAACAACATGACAGCAGCAAAAAGACCAGCAAACCTAAATCCACCAAACTCACGGCACGATCTTGTGAGCCTTCAACTTATCCACCCACGAAATCAAGGCATTCTTGGAATTTCTGAACCCTAGAAACCCATGCTCCTTGCTCTTGTTCATACACGAAATAATGGACTCTGCACCCAACACAAAATCGGCAAACCACCACACCCCGACCTCCTCCAACTTGTTAGGCAACAGCTGATTGTCCTTCACAATTTTGTCCCACACTGCTCCTTTATCCTTCATCAACTCCGTCAAGCTCACTGTCTTCCCACTCTCTGGCAACCCATATTTTTCTATCCCAAACTGTTCAGCCAAAACCTTCCACAAATGCTTCCACTTGAAAACATCTCCATTGTGGATGTTAAACGCTTCATTTTGTGCATTAGGATCCACAGCTGCCCAAATTTCCTGCTCAGCAATCAGATCTGCATCAGAGGCGATGGAATAAGCATTCCAAACAGATTCAGTCCCGGGGAATAGTAAAGGCATCCCTTCATGTTTACATATAGCCGCGTAAACAGAGAGAGTGCCCATCATGTTCATCAAACTATATGGAGAAAACCCGAAAATTGTATGCGGCCTGTGCACAGACCAAGTCACTCCCTCTTTCGTTGCCACCTCCTCAGCTAAAATATCTTCTAAATCGTAGTAAAAGTTGGGTGCGTTTAATCTGGGCAGATCTTCTGTGTAAGGAGTGTCATGTGGTTCGATCTTACCTACCAACTCGAATGGACCAACATAGTGTTTAAGACCAGTTTGGAGGCAAACATGTTTGAGATTGGGGGCGTTGGGGATAACAGCCTGAAGGACATTGCGGAACATGAGGTTATTAGCTTCGATGTTCTCGGCCTCCGTGAATCGGAGGGCCCATGTGACATAAAAGATGTGAGTAACATCAGTTAGCTGGGAGAGTTTTGCTTGAGCTTCGGCCGTGTCAGAGATGTCACATTGAACGTATTCAACTGGGTGGTCTAGGTTCCAGTTTGGCCGTGGACGACGGGCCACTCCGTAGACTTTCCACGGACCGCCAGGCGTGTCGGAGAGTGGTAGGATTTCAGCCAAGCTGTTGCCAACAATGCCAGTTACTCCTACTACTAAAGCCACGCTCTGGTGTCCTCGTGATGCGTCTCCATTTTCAGATTGCTTCTGCAAAACATTTGCCAACAGATGAAATTAATGTTAAGTTAAAACATGAATATCAAGTTCTAATATTGAAGTGATGAAGATTTGTAAATGGGGTAATTGGTTTAATCTTAATTACCTTGGCAGCTCCAATAGCTCCTGCCCACCACCAGCTCATTTTCTAGACAAGATTCTAAGTTCCAACCAAGAGTCAATCTTCACTGTCTCGCAAACTTGTTTGCCGTGTTAGGTTTCTAAGGTGCCAATTCTTGAAGATTGTTATATAGGTGGCGTGGACGACGGTCTGGGATGGTTTAATGATTTTTTCAGGCCTGGCTCACTGTCTGTGGTCACACATGCAGCGATTCTAGCAATCTTTTCTTGGCAAACTCTGGTGATATTTATTATCAATCTACCCATGTATATATAACGGAGTGCTAATGCCCCCTGCCCACTGCCCACCAACGTTTCAATTGCCAGTCTCTTAATTCAATTTTTTAATTTTTTTTTTGCTTAAAATAATATTTTTTCTATAAATTTTTGTTGCTGATATTAAAAATAAAATAAAAATCTAAAAATAATTAAACCTCCTCAGTAAACACAGATTCATTCTATCTGTCATAACAAAACGACAAGTCGAGAAAGTTAGTTGAATGCTATTATTGCTTTTTTCTTACAATCACGCGATACAAATATGGGGACATGGGCTTCTGCAAGGGAGGGAGGGAATTGGTGAACCGCAGTTCAAGATTCACAACAAACATTTATTTGTCTTTTATGGGCAACAGACAAGTTAATCCACGCCACCTGGTTTAGCTTAATCATAGCAGATTTGTTCCAAGTCTAGCTTGGGCCATGAAGGGATGGACGCAGGGGCTAGCCTGCCTAACTCAAATCTGGCTTCATGTGGAACTTGCAAGTTTGATGGGTGTAACTATGGGGTGCTCACCCTTGCTGCCTAGTTGAGAGTGAAATAAAAGATCTCATTAATACACTATATATATATATATATATATATAATTTTAATAGGCTGATTTTATAAATAAAAAAATAAAATATTATTTTACTTCATTTTAAAATAAAAAATACTTTTAAAAATCATTCATCATAATATAAAAACCAATAAATTATCGTCTATGGATCTAAATTAGATACATTCTAATTTTACTACCCAAAAAAATACTCGATGAATCATAAAAAAACCTAGCTATAAATCTACAAATTAATAATAGTAAAAAAATGATTCATATTAGTTTTTTTTAATTTGTAATGTAATTATAATTCATAATTATTTTTTATATATATTTTCTCGTAATTTTTTTTTTATTATCGTAGTCGGGCAGTTTACACTCATCTTAACTAATTTCACAAGCCCTGAAGTTAACAATCATATAAATCTCCAATAACTCTAAAAAAACTCAAATTCATAATTATTGTGAAGTTAACCCAAGATTTAATCAATTGAGATGGCTAGTGATGCTCACCTCACATGTTCACCCACTTAAATAGTATAAGAAAAAATAACTGAAAATATTTCAGGAATTGATCATACTGTGAGTGCATGGGACTACATTCTCTTGTTTAATAAAATAAACACAATTGTCTGCATTATTGTCTCAGGAGTTCCATTCCACGCACCTGCAGAAAACAAGTGGCCGAAAAAGTAAATAAAAGATACTGAGATCACCACTTTAAAATTAAAAGTCACAAATCGCAGTATCTCTGCTTCAGCATGTAATAGCATGGGATTCCATTCTCTTTGATTATGTGATGGTTGGTTCCTCTCCCATGGTGGACAGCCCTGAAAAGTTGCAAGCCTAAGTGACTCCCTTGCATAGATATTGACTCTAAAAACTTCAAGAAACAGGCACGCAAGTTTATCAAAGAATTTGTTGTTATCACACACTTAAATATATTATGATAAAAGTTGTGCAATAATGCATCAATGTTAATTTAGTGATTAGTTAGAGCTAGATTCCGCTTGAGTTTTAAATTAAATCAAGTGGGAACTGATTCAATATATCTCTAGATCAATTAAAATCATGGTTAATTCCTTTTCTTGCATTTTTTTTCAAATAATTATTTTCAAATCATGGTATTGAATTTTCACACCTTCGGCAGTATCAGTCTTGATGCAGCCATTCAGGAATATTACACAGTCCATCAAGCTGACTTGGGCCAAACCTTTTATGTCAAAGGCCTGCGATCTTCTCCATGGGCTCTTTCTGTGAGAATTTGCAGGAGAGGACAGGCAGGGAGCTCTAGTCAAGTCACTAATGGCAGCATCTAGGTCTCCAAGCAGTGCCTCTGAGCTCGGCCACTGTGAAGTACCACTCTCTCTTTTTCTTAACCTCAATGGACATTATTCTTGCATTGTTTCACTAGCATCTCTGACAGAGATGGTACTTTGCTGCATCTGTTTCTGAGCTTGAGAATGGAAGATCCAATGGTTACAAGATGTTATTCGTGTTCATCCTTCTGAAGGGTATAAAGGCATTCCACATATCTTATACAAGGACGAAACTGATCCTATGATCACCATGCTGTAACATGTCAGGATCAGAGAAATTTTTTATCATTCGGAGCCCAGTGGAGGAGGCAGCATCTACATTTCTCCACCCCACAAAACCAAAAATAATGGCAATCGTTAATCTAACCCATTAAATATCAAAAGAATTCTCTATTCTCAGCCGTTAATGAGCGTAAAACAATCCATAGATTTGGCTTTGTTTTCTCTTCTATGCTCTCCAAGCGGTTCCCGCATCATAAACCAAGTGGTCCTCGCCAGCCTTAAGGAGAGGACGATACATGCTCTCTACACTTTTTCACCCCACAAAACCCATACAATAGAGAAATTTCAATTACCTTATCTTCCCGAGCAGTTCATGGACCTCAAGTAACGCGTAAATTAAACATCATTTTCTCTTCATGAAGCTAGTGGTCCTGTCACTCGGCATTTTAGACCTGAACTCACATAACAGCTCTGCTTTGCTTTTGAATCTCACTATTTTTACTCTCTAGATCCTCTAAAGGGATCGCATAAGCAACAAGATAAGTTTTCGCAGATTCCTAGATGTTACAAAACAGTTGAAGTACTCAGATTAATTACAACAAAGTTAATTTCCTGATTTTCTATACGGGTTCTTCTTCACCATGCCGTCCAGAATCTACATTTTCGTTTGAGTTCCTTTATTAACTTTTCCATTACTACTCTCACGGTCGCATTTTCGTTAGAAAACTAGTTTAACCATAACTGCATGCAAAAGTGCAAAACATAAAACACTGACAGGAAGAAGCTTAGCACCAAATGTTGATGGTCACTAAACCAACTGCAACTTTGATGAGGGTTTAGTTTCTTCTAATTAGGAAAACTTTCCCCTTTTCACCACAATCGCACAAACTATGCAAGACTGAAGTGATGGATGCCATATGTACAGAGTTAAAATCTTAACCATTAGCGTGCAATCTCCCCTGATTTCTTCCACTTCCAAGTTATGATAATGGTTACTGTAACATGATCTCAAGTGGGCTGCAAAAGGAAGTGAGGGACCGCAGGGTCAACATGGAACATGGTCCCTTCACATTCTTCAACTTATAGCTTCAATTACATACTAACTCCATAACTAACAAATCTGAGAACAGAAGCTTGGAGAGACTAAAAAGCGGGCATACGGATTTTAATCTATCTAAAGCAAAGGCAATGCAGCCACATTAGACTCTGTAGAAATGGTAGACATGGTTTGCTTCTGTATCTTTTTGAATAAAAGTTTGAATGTTTTCTTTCTACCAATTTCTTGAGTCAAATGTTGAAAGTATCCAAAGAAACAAAGATTTGGTTTTTTCATAAACCAATATCAAATAAAAAGAGAGGCAGTTCAGATTCTTGAGAATGCTGAATGCTACACTGATAATAGGCCTAGGCTCCATGGTTTTGTCTCAGAGGAAGAGTAAACATGTTTAATGCCCACAAATAGTTGTAGTACCGATACTAGAAATATTTCTTCACAAGCAATGAATGATGGTTCAGTGTAAATTCGTGACCATCATATCTGATTCTTCCAACTAGGATGGTGGAAAGAACTCTCTAACGTGTAGCATTCTGGGCATGGCACAAGGTGGAGAGAACCTCCTCCAAGCACCATTTTCACGACTCCATATGCTGAATCATGGCATCCATAAAGCATTAATACTCTCCATAACAGATCATGACACCTTTAAGATACGTTTCTGTTGTGAAGAACTACTAACCTGCTAATTTGGCACCTACTTGGAACTTTTCAGGCTGTTCAAGGCTGAAACGTTTTCTTGGAAAAAAGGGAAATCTTGATAAACTATGCATATTGACAAATAATCCACAAAAATAGAAAAAAAAAAAAAAAAAAACGGAAATCTTGCCTTTTATCTGGCAATCTCACAACCCTAACAAAACAATAAGGTTCCCTCTCGCAGTCAGTGACCGTGTCCTGATTTCCAGGTCCATAACGCGCAACTTGGTTGTATTTTGCATGATTAAAGCTCCCTTTTTCCTCCAAGGTAAACTTTTAACTTTCACATTGCAGGGATTTTACGTAGCTTAAGCACTAAGAGCGACTCTGATTACTCAAGCTTCAAAGAGACTAATTAGTTTTCAACTTTATTTTCCTCGAGCTTAAAAATCCCTAATCCTTCTTTTTATCAAGACCAAGTACTTCCTTCTCCCATGTCACATTAATCAACAGTTTGGAGCAACACAGACAGATGGTTTAAAAGAAATTTGTTTTATATTTTGGAGAACCCTAAAATCATAGTTACAAGATTCAGATCCAGATCACAAACTGATCGGGTCAATTCTTGGGTCAGCAGTTGATTGGGTCAACCTAATTTTTTAAAACCAAAACAATATTGTTTTGGGAAAACAAATTCAACATAAAACGCTATTTAAAACCAGGTTTTGTGCGGTTGTTCACCAAATTGATGACAACAATACCACGAGGCATGAAGCAAAATCAAGGCTATGGACCATCGAGGCTTGTGCCCCGACAACACGGTAAAGTAAACGCCCAGGCTTGGGAGTCCATACAGAAATTATCTACCTAAATTTCTGCAACAGCGTCAGTCAACAGAACGCACAGAGAACTCGAGCATAAATTGAGGAAGCGCACTTACAAAAGGTAAATGATACACCACAATTGAATGGCTTCATAGATGAAATCTTTTTGAGAAGCCAAACAAAGGAAATGGAACCTCAGATATCCACTATTCCAGGAAGGTGAACGGAAAACCAACCTTTGTTAGCTGTCACCCACCATAAACACAAGCTTTGGCTCCATGATGGAATTCTTCCTTGAGAACAAGTTTTCAACCAGAACCTGAGAAAATATGTAAATGACTATGCTCTATTTACAAATTCAAAGGGACATTGATTCAATGCCAATACTTCACAAAACCACTAATAAGTTCCTACCTTTACCATTCACCTTCTAACTGGCTGGTAAGAGTAAAACTAGACGCCTAATCTAGCAGTGTGATGATAAGATACCACAAGCCCTTTCCTGCCCCTTCCCTCTAAACATCTGTTTTCCACATCATATTGTTAGTAGCATTTTCATGAGATCTCTCTAGCGCAGCAACTTTAGCACGATGGGCTGAAGCAGTCACAGCAGGCTTTACCCTCTGACTGCGAGGAAGCTCGCAGGTTTCACTAATAGAAGCAAACCTTAATTCAGCAGGAGGAATAAAACAGTCCATGGACAGGCCAGGGACATTGAAGGCCACTTCTTCAATTGCCCATGCTTCTTCCATTCGGGTCCTAGTGTGGCTCATTGCTGTATCTCCAAACCGGAAAAGGGTTACTACTGAACGCCCGGAATGAGCAATCATAATACCATCCACTAGCCTGTAATCATCAAGGAAAGAATTGATTGTGGTCTCCCAGTAAACGGCGTCACCTCCATTGTTCTGGATGCGGGTCAAATGAGAGTCTTCTAAATGAACAAGGAGTCCTGTTTTCTGGCTGAAGTAGCCAAACAAAACATGCCTTATGATCTCTGCTGGCCCTTCACTCCTAGCCTTGAGAGTTGCAGGATCTGCACATATCTTGAGGATAAAGCAATCATCTCCATTGATCTTCTTCTCCCCAATGCATCTTGCATTAGTAAACATGCTTGCAGTTGTTCTTGGATCAAGGCCCTGGGAATGAACATGAGCATTCAAACAATCATTAGGTCAAAGAACTGCCTGTTTGTTAGGTAGTAAAATGAGTGAAAGATGAGAAGCATCTCACCTGAAGTGCACGGCGCAAGGGTCTAACAGGACCTTTAGCAGCATGTGCACCAAGCCAAGGTGTATGCCTCCACACAAGCTTCCCATTGCAGCCAGCATGAACCTTGCTTCCACCAAGCGCAAGCTCAACATACCACATATCTGGATTCATTTGCCACAAGACAAACCCACCAGACTCTGCAGCTTTGGAAGAGTTCCTATTTCTAGTGACCTTGTTAGCCGTCTCAAATTCTGAAGCTATCATCCTCACCTTCCCCATAGCATACGCATTGTGAATGGAATTCTGAAGCCTTTGCCCTCCTGATGCTGCTGTATACTGCTGTAATATGTACTGTGCAGATGAAGTTTCCTGCAATCACCAACATAAAACCACCTTAGCATGTATATTATTAAAATAAAGGAGCATACCCCATCGATCAATCTAACAATAGCAAAGATTCAACTAATCAACAACATCTTTATTATTATTATTTTGAAGTAAAGAAAGAAAAAGATAATTCCAAACACATTTCCCCCTTTGTTTTAACTACAAGCACAAACAACGAATTAAAGAGTAATCATATCATATTGCGTATATTTCCAGATACACAAACCCAAGGAATAGAATCTTACATCACAAAAAATGTGAGTGATTGTCTCGAGAAACTCTATAATGCTCAAGCTGTAACTACTAAAACTTATAGCATAGGAGGGAGACTGATACAAGAAAATATTTTTGAGAATTAGAGAGATATTCTTTTCACTTTTAGTGCGTCAGAATATGATTTTCTCTCTTATTCTTGTTTCTATCTTTTTTCCAATGCTGTAAATATTGATAGTTACAGCTCCGAGTACCGCAAAATCTTCCGAGTGATTCTATCAACAAACATCCTTTTTTCTTAAAAAAATGTTGCTCCTAAACAAGCATGAAATGAAAACAAAGAAACCCACTTTGATTTCAACATTTCATCAAAAGAATCAACTTTTTGCATAAGAACACAGTAACTTTACTCAACTGAAGCAGTGACATTACTGTAAAGTAAATTAATGCTGAAAACCGATTAAAAAAAGTAGCAGAAATCCAGAAAAAAAACTTCTTTTTGTGTTATTTTTAAGCAATCAAATAATCCAGTAGAAAAACTAAAGCAGAGAAAAATTGCAAGAGAGAGAGAATGGGCTCACAATGGGAGTATCTTTTATACTAAGGTGAGGCAAAGGCTCAGCAGTGCTAACGTGAACCGGAGCAAGCGGGGCACCCAAGACACCAAGCAATAACCTCAGATCGGACCGTTTACTAGTGTTATTACAAGCATTTGATGAGGAAGACACAACTGAAGACGGTCCTCCTCTTGAAAGTTGTCCTTTCATCCACTGGCCCCACTTACCTTCCATCCTTGAATCTCCACCGTCATCTTGATCTGGTCCCTCTTTCAACGGTGATAAAGCCTCCGCTGGCCTCAAGCTCCCTGATCTAGGAATGATCATGGGCTCTGGCTTCGCCACGTGCTGTCCATGTCCTTTTCTCCTCCTTAGCAAACTAGACATCGGTGATGCACTCCTCGCCGGACTCTTCGCTCGTGACCTCCCCGGTGATAGTCCTCTAACAACTGAAAAGAACCCCTGCTTCCTCTCCATTTTTACAGTATTGTCTTTGTTGCAAGAGCGAAGCTAGGAAAAAAAAAACCGAAACAGAGCGAGTAGGTGGAGGGAGGGAGGGAGGGGGTGAGAGAGAGAGAGAGAGAGAGAGAGTGAGGGAGGGAGGGAGTGGGGTGTGAGAGAGAGAAACCTGTAAGGATAAACTGATAGAACTAAATCATTTGCCGCGAGACAAGAAAACTGTAAAAGGAAGCCAGTGTGTGTCTATATGTTTTGTTTTCACCGTGCTTGTGTTTTTTTTTAATTAAGGTGAGGTGCCCGGATCAATTTGAATGTTGTTTGATTAATTTTTATGGTTCTGAAATTAATAATTAGATAAAATTTTAGTAGTTATCAATATTAATAATCTCAATACTCAAATCTAAATTTACAAAAAAAAATCTTTTTATCACTAACCCATTTCCTGTATCCTAACTTAACTGTGCTTTTCATTATACAAGAGGGGTTGATGACGTTGTATCAATTCCGTTAAGTATTATTTCATGTTCTTTCATCTGGCTGACCAGGGCCAAAATTAGGTTAAATTTTAAAAAATAAATGAAAGTAAAAATTTAGGTTGACTTTGCTTGATCTTATTAAAAAATCGGTTAGAACCCATTAATTATTTATTTCTTAACAAAAATAGCTTGGTTCTGTTTTATAAAAAATTAAAAATTAGGATTTTATTTGAAATACTATGAGCTGATTAAAACTTATAACTTAAATTTTAAATTATATTAATTATTGAGCTAGATTTAAAAATCTAATAAATTTTTTCTTAAAAAAACCCATGTAAAAAAAAAATATGATATCTAGAATTCATAAAGAATTTATAAGTTATTAGTCGATGTAAAATACCAATATCATCGTGGTTATTAGATGAGGGATTTGAAAACTAAAGGTGTAAAATGTCATGTTATTATATAATATAAATGATGATGTTGACTCAAATCTGTTATTTGACTAAAAATAGCTTCAAATAGTATTTCGAAAGTTATTGATACAAGCATTAGTGAAGAAAAACGATATTTGATCAAAGTTTAAAAAATCAATAATAAGATTTTTAAAATATTTAATTTTTATTCATTAATTTTTTTACTTGCCAAAATTTATTACAACTCTTTATATATAAAAAAAACTCTATTAATATTGAATAGAAAAAAAAATTCTATTTAAATAAAAAAAAACCTTAACAACACTGGATAACAAAAATAAAAAATAAAATTAACTAAAAAAGTATTTATTTTTTTTAAAAAAAAACTCCCCCACCGCTGATTTCTGATTTGAAACTCGCAATAACTTTTATCCTGGAAAAATGACATTTAAAAGGACAAATAGAATCCGAAATTCGGACTCACCTAATACAGAATTATTATTGCTACGAAACAAAACGACAAGGACACACAATAATCCTTTTCTCGTGACAGAAATTATTTAAAAGATATTGACTGCCATGGAAAATCGTATCATCGCCGTTTGTAACGGTCAAATGGGGTCAGGTTACGGTCAAAGGATCGATAAAGAAATGCCGATGGGCATGGGGTGTAGAGCTTAATTTTTAATAATTAGAGAGTTCAGTGATCATTAATTAGTAATCAGCATGTTAAGCACGCCAGCAAGGGTGCAGTTTGTTTTTGTTTCTTGATTATTTGTTTAATCCTAATGTTTCTTACACTCACTTTTCAGTATTTTCAGATTTTCAAAGTTTTAGGTTCCGTTACTCCTTTCAATTTTTTTTAATATATATATTTTTTACAAAAAAAACTTTTGGTGTTTGTTGCTCAAAAAAAATGTTAAAAAGAAAATATATGAATCGATAAATGTTAATTGTATAATATTTTATATTTTTAATTGATAAAAAAAGTTAATGAATTCATATAAAATTTTCATATGTGAACATAGAAAATCATGAAGACGTACGGTTTTATTGCTGCTAGAACTTTTATGGCCTTTCCCCATTATAAATAACTTCTCAGAAAAAAATGAGAAAAGTATTTCCTTATGAAGAATTATATATATGAATTCATATAAAATTTCCATACAATAGTTACTTTCTTTTAAAGAAAATCAATCATTTAAAATTTACGATACTCTTACTTTTAAAAATGATATATATATATATATATATATATATATATATATATATATATCATTTAAAACTTGTGCAGTTTTTGGCAAGGGAGCCATCGAATGGACCTTGTCTCGAACAAAAAGATAGGTAGCCCCCCCAACTTTCCTGTCTCTAATTAATTGCTAAGTTAGCCACCTTTTGAATCTTTGCGAGCACTGTAGCTCAATCACCATCGCCAATCACGGCCACAGCCCACAGGAGCTTCTTCTCCCTCTATTTTTCTAGATGTTCTGTTCGGGACAAGGAGGCCTGGTATAGATACGGAGTGGTTCAAATTTGCACTTCTAAATTGACCTAAAGTCGATGGACATTATCAACAAGGGGACAGCTCATGCGACTCCCAGAATTTTTCAACATTATGCCATTGTTTCTTCACTTTTAGTCAATGGCCTTCTAGTCAAATGTTCTTACCTTCCTCTTTTTTTTCTTTGTTTTTGTTTTTAAATACAATTATAATAAATCAAATGTTTCCTGTCATGATTGCTTGAAAGAATGCTCCACTTATTGAATGAACATGGTGTGATCTGAAATCAACCACAATGATGTCTATTGGGTTTTTTCCCTTTTTCTTTTTTCTTCGATGATTGATTTGTCAATCCAACGGCTTCTTTATTCAAAATATCGCAATTGTTTGATTTAATTTAATTTGATCAAGATATATATAAAATATATGAATTTAGCATAATAATAAAGTTGCTGAGAAGATGAACATATAATCACAACTGACTGAATATAGTAAGCATAAACAAAATAAGTATAAAAAAATTCAGATAGAATAAATAAAATACTTTCTTGTTCATATTTTTTGTTATAGATGTTGTTATAAAATATTATGTTATATGTCTTTTAAAGCAAAATTTCTTGTTATTTTATATAAATAATTTTTATATAACTAGTTTTTCATGATTTCAACTGCACCATTTTAAGTTGTCTAAGATAAAATTAAATTCTCTCTAAAAAAATAAGAATCAAGAGCTGGTTAGAAAAAATCATTTAGTCTAACATCATCTTTAATTTAACATTAATACTGTCTGATTAATGTAATGTATAGCTTTGTAATTTTATTTTATGCTAATTGAATGTGTTTTTAATTAGCATGCTATTCGGTGTCACCCTAATATACTCAACACCGAAGAAAACCATTAAAATATATATATATATTAAAAAATATAATTATGGTTCAAAATATTTTTACTCGAAAATGTATCAAAATAATATATATATATTTTTTAAAAATTATTTTTAATATCAGCATATCAAAATAATTTAAAAATATATAAAAAAATATATTAATTTAAAATAAAAAAATATATTTTTTTAAAATATTTTTAAAATATAAAATCAAACAGTACCGAAACCACACTCTATCTTCAATGGTTTTAGAATAACATAATCTTGCTGAATTTATTTGAGAGCTATGTTAGCTGCCTAGCCACGTCAAGTGATGCTAGGTAGGTGGGCATCAAATCAAATTCCTACCAAATCTTAGGATTTAACGACAAATCAAAAGTCAAAAAGAATACAAAATCGGCGATACCTTCAAAGGGTATCGGATCACATGTAAAGCTCCAGTGGATATCAGGACATCTCGAGATCTAAATATGTTCTCCCAACAAGATCCTACAGCTCCCCCGTTCTGGCATCGTGCCATTCGATGCTTTAGTATCTCAGTTCATGTGTCAGGATCTTGCAGGATCCACCCAGTACAGGCTGCCTGCAACAAGACAAGCAATTCTTCGACTAGTTCATTGCACACTTCTTATATCTGTTCTGGTTTTTGGCTAAATCAACTGAATATATCCAATTTAATCAATCCTTGAATCCACTCGGGATATTAAATTTAATGACTATGGTTTATTTTCTGTGTTTAACACATATATGATTGGTTCGAGGGGCCCTCGAGTTGCATTTCTGTTGGTCACTCAGTCCTTTTTTTCTCGCTTTATAAATAAATGCCGTGTTTCCTTTTTATATTTTACAGTGAGACGCAGCTGCCGAATCATTTCTTCATTCTTCAAACTCAAGCAATGTATTCTCTCCCCCTTTCATTTTTGCCCTCTTCATCTGTCTGTTCATGCTTTCTTTTTCGGCCTTTCTTTTGCCATCCCTTTTTCACTAATTAAATTAAAAAAAAAATCCAATTCACGTATATGCTAAGCTTATGATTGCTGTAATGACTTTAATTTATTGTTCTTGCTGGTTTGGTTCCATTTCCACTCAAAGTGTTTTAAAAAAAAAATTTATTTAAAAAATATAAAATTTATGTTTTTTTATATGTTTTTTGATAGTTTTTTATAGACTGGTGTTATATATTAAAATTTTTTAAAATATGTTTTAAATTAAAAAATATTACACACTTCATTATTGCCAAACGGCGTAACCCTTTTATTTTATAAATAAGGTAAACTTAATTCAGATACAAAAATAAATTAAATTTAATAAAAAATATGGTTATTTGAAGTAATGAAAGTAAATTTAATCATTTCTTCTTTTTTAGGTACAACGGAAAAGGAGGGGAAGAAACTAGGAAGCTCTAGAGAAACAAAGACCCGTAAGATCTGCTTGAAGAAGGTGATTCATTCCTGGTGGGGGCGAATCCCAAATGATTAAAGCATTTGAACCCTTCGCTGCTAGCTTCGCCAAATAGTCAGCACAGCATTGCCTTCCCTGTACGTAAGAGGAATTCCGACTTCTCAATCCCTTGCAACAAGTTTCTAATGTATAAAATCCATTAGCAGGTAACTTGTCATGAAAGATAAGGCAAACAAGATTCCTAATTCTCTCTGGAGCCTGCAGCTTGATTGACCAAGACCATTTATGCTCAGTCACCATGTCTCTAGCTAGATCTTGATACCAACGAAGAGTAAGTTAGCTAAGGTTTAAAGAGACCCGGAACTGAAGTGCTCTAGGCAATAAAGTCACAAGCTACTGACGAATTAGGAACAGGAATAGCCATAATTCTATGCTGCAAGCTCTCTGGAAGCATTGTATTGAGTTCATCAAAGTCCCGAAGACCATTCCCTCAAAGGCCCTTAACCTCTAAGACCATGTCCATGATACTGACGGTTGGAACCAGGGATGTTAAGGTTCCTTCCTCTGTTCCTCAAGCCATCGATCATACCATAAAGACAAGCTAATACCCATGCCAATTCTCTATATAAACCCTTCCCATAATAAAGAGAAAGCTTTGTGAATGGGCTTTCCAAGTATATGAAACAGAATTCATTGGTATTGGATTATGGAACCATGAATTATTGTTCAAGTATTTGTGCGGTAACATGTTAATTTACTCATAATTTATAGGGGCTATTAAAGACATGCCACACACAAAATATTAGCGCGCCTAGCCTCACGAACTCCAAGTCCACCGTATTTCCTAGGCTTCGTGATCGTCTCCTATTTAACAAGGTGAAAGCCTCTCCCCGAATCCTTACTTCTCCAGATAAAGGTTCTCACCACCCTATCAATGCCATCGCAGATAGCTTGAGGCACCCAATAGTTATGCATTGAAAAAATATGGATCGCAAACACTGATGATGCCCTACTCTGTTCAATAATCTTCCTTTCCATGCGCTAGCTTTCTGTTGATCTTCTCTAAAATAAAGTTGAAGTCAGCCTTCTTAACTCTCCCTCCAAGCAGCGGGAACCCCAGATATTTTCCCAAGTCATTGGCAACCCTGATAGATGAGAGCTGAGATATCTTAGTTCAGTCTCTTCTACTCACAAGTTTCGAGCACATAAATCTGGACTTTTCATAGTTCATTTCCATCCCAGAAACTCTTCAAGAATCAGATAAGGCTTTATTGACAAGCCTTACACGAATAGGCCTCCACTTATAAAAAACAGGTGAGATATGCATGACCCTTCTCTAGACACATGAATAGGCCTCCACTTATTGTCTTCCACCATCCCTGCAATCAGGCAAGACAATTTTTCCATACAAAGCACAAAAAGATAGGGCGACAAAGGATCTCCCTGACGCAGACCTCTAGTAGGAGCAAAACTGGGGAGCTTTGACCCATTCTAGAGTAAAGTCAAGTTCGTAGACCGAATACAAAACATAATCAGCCTAACAGTGATGTCAGGAAAATCAAATTCCATAAGCGTGGCTTGCAAGAAATCCCACTCGACCCTATCATAGGCTTTTTCCAGGTCAATCTTCGCAGCTAGAGACCCTTGTTTACTCGTGGACCTGTGCATAAAATGCATTATCTTCTGAGCAATTAGAGCATTGTCAGATGTTCCTCTGCCAGGAACAAAGCTACTTTGAAGTGGGCCAATCAAACTGTCTAAGAAAGGTTGAAGCCGGTTCACCAGGACTTTGGTAATAAGTATATAGATCACACATCACACAGACTTATTGGGCGAAACTGCTTCATATAAGTGGGATTATCCTCTTTAGGAATTAGGAAAATTAGAGTCTCCACTAATTGAGGATCAAAACTGCCAGAAACAAAGGCTTCTTTCACTAGCTTCCAGACAACATCTCCAACCACACTCAACATTAGTGCAAACCACTCTCAACACACTCAACATTAGTGCAAACGAGGGATTCATAAAAGTTGAGTGCCTTATTCCTCAAGCTCTCCCTCTCATTGCTCATATAAAGACCCTTCTGAACTCTTCTTCCCTAGACTTGCCCAGCACCGCTTGTTGGCTATAGAACCAGCTCTTCCTTTCTAGTTCTTTTCTTTTTATGGAATTTCTTTGTGGTTATTAGATCATTCGGGCCTGCTATATTCTTAGATCCACTGGGCTCTCCTTGAACAAAGGCAGGCCTCAGACCCACATCAAACCCCCATTAAGGCCTGCAATATGAAGCCCATGATCCTTCTGAAGCCCAGCTGGCTTATCATTCTTCGACCCAATTTATTGTTAATCTTAGTACTATATTTTCCCTTAATTGAATCCCCTTTATTACTCATTGAATTGGATTTTGTGTTGCGAGAAACCACTAGCCATTCTCCATGAAATTCGGACTCACCTAACTGCACAGCTTCTTTTGCGGGATTATCTAGATTTACTGCACCCTTATGGTTTGTCTCAATCGCCGTTGTACTATCCCTTCCAGACATTTTTTCCGGCGAGTCATTCTTATTGTCTAAGGGGCAGGATCTCCCATGATGACAATAACACCCCCATCCACCACAAATAATACGCAGGCCCTCGTATTCCAACCTGTACCGGTGGTCTCTAATCCATACTTTCCCCGCCACTGGAAGATTTAAATATATTTCTAATGCATTTCCTTGCAAATTGTCCCATCTCCATATTCAAGGTGTTCAAATCAATTTTGATAGGAGTGCCTAGCGCTGTGGCTAGGGCTAAAAGAAATCTCTCGTCACAATACACTACATTAAGATCTAGAATTCTGACACAGACTAGAGTGTGATCTATTTTATCGTAAAATCCAAGGACGTCCATTGACCACTTTCAACCTATCATACTCCAGATCAAATTTCACCAGGAAATATCCATGCCCGGCGTCCATCAAGTCAAAACCACCCGTGAGTTGCCATAGCCTTCAAACGAAACTTCATCTGAGTACCCTATGTGTTTCCCTAACAATTTAATGACCAGAGAATCGCCACCTGTTTTTGTCACCAAGGAATATCTTTGGCAAGAGGCGATTCCCATTCTCGAACTCAGTCATGACCAACCGATTCCCTATCATATCAGTTTTTTTCACGCAAGGAAAAGGGATTTTAGCCCCTAAAAACTTTATCCTGAAAGGAGATTTTGTCTCTTTGTGGCACTTTTGGGACTCTGGAATCTCCTCCACCGTCAGATGGCTTGTCTGGGATAGTATTGCAAAAGGGTTCTCTTTCCATGAACTCCACTTCCATCGGAAGTTTTAGATTCTAGAATCACGACTCCAATTATTGGTATACTGTAACTTGACTCACATATCAATTCAAAAACTAATCAGATAAAAAAATAAAACTTGTAAGAATAAAATAATATATTTTTATTTTATAAATCAAATCATTTCGGTGTGTATATTCATTTTTATTTTACATTGCTAAAAAATAATTTCCTTGTTTTTCATATTTAACTCACTTAAAAGAATTGGTTTAATAGAAAAATACTTTA
Source organism: Populus tomentosa (assembly GCA_018804465.1). Taxonomy (NCBI): domain Eukaryota; kingdom Viridiplantae; phylum Streptophyta; class Magnoliopsida; order Malpighiales; family Salicaceae; genus Populus; species Populus tomentosa. The sequence goes on from CM031995.1 coordinate 915,143, forward strand.
CAACGAAAAATTAAAACATGAAAAAAAACAACTTATCAAGAGCCGGTGAAAATTCCTCATTCATCAAAATAAAGGGGTCCTGCTTTAGTGGCTGGGCTAATTATCATTTGTGGGCTTAATCTAAAGTATTTAGCCTTTGGTTCGGGACCTCTGTTATTTTATTTTATTTTATTTTTTATTTTTATTCACTCCTTTCTTTAGAGCAAGCCGTGTTAAATGTATGATCATGTTTCCAACCAGGAGCGGAACCGGGGGAGGCCGACAGGGGCTATTTTTAGTGTTTAAATATAGTATAATATAATATATTTTTAATTTAAATAAATAAAATTTTTAATAATAAATTATATCTTAAATTTTAACCCTTTCTATTATATCATTCCAGCTCGGCCCTGTTTCCAACAGCTCAACGGGTTTCGGTCATTAAGGCCAGCTTCCAAAGAGACAACAAATCATGAAATGATATTATTTTACGCAATAGGAACCTTACTGTTCCTTAAAAAAATCTTTTCATCATTCATCGACCGAGCATTGGAAACTCAACTTGCTTTACAGTTCCTCGAACTTTCGAGGACACAAAACTATTATAGGGTCACACAATTCACAAACAATTTGCTTTGATAATGGGTGGGTCATTCATTCAGCAGGGGAGTGATGGGAGGCTTTGAACATGACAATCACAAGCATTCCCCCTTCAGCTTTACAGCTGCAATTTGTTTGATTGGTGAGATTAGGTGAAAATTCCTTCAGTGTGTGCTGTGCTAGCTACCGAGTTTGTTTGATCGGTGCTGAGATTAGGTTTGTTTTCTTTTCCTTTTCAACGCTGGATGCTGTTTTGGCTTGTGATATTATTGTATTTTTGTTAATGTTAGTGTTCAGGTTAGTATACGTGTATTTTAACTGATTTTATGAGTTTTAAAATTAATGACCATATAACCTTACAGCAGCTCTGAAAAAACTCAAACTTGTTATTATCTGAGAGCAAATCCAAGGTCTAGACAATTAAACTTTCGTGACTTGAACTTGTGACAATTTGTTTATGCTATTCTTATTAACCTAGATGATGCATGGGTGTTTTAGGTGATTGCGGTAATAGTGATAGCAGTGATAAATAATAAAAATAAAGCTAATTATGGTAGTAATAATGATAAAAATAAAGGTAAAACTAGAAGTGTAGGTAATGATAATGCTGACGATACCAAAAAAAAAAATAGAAATAACGGTGGTAAAGTAATGATTATTGAAATAATTAAATGATATTATAAAAATATAATTATTTATAAAATATTTTACAAAATTTATTGGGATAGAATTTTTTTTATCAGATAAATAAAATTCAAAAATTAAACCAGTTGTTCAATAGAATCAAAGAAATAAAGTGGCTCCTAGGTCTAGAAAAAGTCAGAGGAACACAGCAAGGAAAGAAAAAGATATATATAAAAACAAACAAATCCACGTGCTCGTCTAAAATAAGGAAGTGCTATACATTCAAGCATTGAATCATTCAAGAACAAAGGGAAATTCACAAAAATGGTTTAGAACGCAAATATATAGTAAATTAGGAGGTGGAAACAACTTTCTTGTTACAACGTACGATTCACATGACATGTCATGCTCTAGAAATCGAAAGGGCCATGCTTCTTTAATGTTGCGTCGCATCTGTGCAACTCATTGGAGTTCTTCGTTTACCCTTTTCTGTCACCCCTCTTTTTCCTTCTTCTCGAGAGCCCTCAAAGCTACCGTCGGTGCTAGGAGATGTCTAGAATTAATCCACAATCCATCCATCGATATAAAATAAATAAAAACATGTTTGATTAAAAAAATAAAAGTAAAAATCATTTATCTCTAAAGTAATTTGAAAAGAAAGTTTCTATTATTTTATAGAAAGATATAGTAAATTTGTTTTTAGAAACAAAAATGAATAAAATTAATTATTTCGATAAAATTAAGAAGTGCGTTTAAGGTTTAAAAGAGCTTCTAAACTGACCAATTTTTTTCCCACGGGGAAACTTGTATAATTACATTTCACTATCAAAGCAATTAATGTTAAAATTTGTGTTTGGTATTTTTGATAAATGATAGTCTTTAAAAGTATGTTTTTAATTAAAAATATATTAAAATAATATTTTTAATTTTTAATTTATATATCAAAATCATTTAATAACAAGTAAAAAAACATAATGTTATATTTTTCAATTTATAATGGAAAAACAAACACCTGCCTGATAAAAAGATTATTCTTAAACATTAAGCGACTTCCATCGATCAACCATCATTTGCCTTGATTTCCGTTAAAGAGCCAGGATTAAGCGAAAGCTTCACGAACAGCCATTATTCGGTGAAATCTAAGTTATTAAACGCAGTCTGATTTCATAAAATGATTTGAAAAACCTGTTACTTAAAATCTGACACCACATTTGTGTCAGATTTCAGTTGTTTTAGTTTAAATAAAAAAAATATTGATTTAATAAGAGTTTATAGACTCATAACTCAGTTAAACCGATAAAAAAATAAAAAAAATTTGATAAAAAATAATAATTTATTAAGTCAATATAATGAATCACATGTTAATTCAAAAATTTAATGCGTTAATGCTTGTTTAATATTATGATACATGACATTTTTAAATAATACATTATGATAATTTTTAGATTTTTTTAATTTTTATATCAATATAGTAAAATTATTAAAATAACTAAAAAATATATCAATTAATATTATTTCGAGAGTAGAGCACATTAAAAAAAATAAAAGCTATGCAATTGTATTAAAAATATATTTAGGAGTGTGATAATAGTTATAATTCAAAGTATTTTTTTATATTAAAATAAAATTTTATTATTTTTTATATCACCACATTAAAATAATTTAAAAATAAATAATAAATAATTTTTTATGGAAAACATTTAAACCTAATGACCCGAGGGATCAAACTCCATGAGTCAGATATGACAATCACTCGATAGAGGCTACACAACACCATTTATCAATTGCATTCTATAAAAAAAAAAAATTGTTTTTGTTAAAAATTAATTTATATATATATATATTATAAATTATTTTGACTTAAAATTAATTATTTTTAAAAAATTATTATTATAATATTAAAATATTTAAAAAATAATTACAACCACTCTATCAGCTCTATCAGGCATGGTAATATCTTAGCAAAAAGCTGGCCCGAAATAAGGAGTGTCAGTAGGCCAGCAAGTAAGAAACACAAATGGATGGATGCCACTTAAGCAAAGCAGTTACTGGGAAAACAAGGAAGAACCCTTTTAAATTACAGTCATTGTTGCATGTAATAAGATTGGTCGTCATCATGGTGATTTGCCCGTTGCTTTAAAGATTCTGGAAACTGGAAAGCAGTTTCCACCCTGGATGCTTCCTTCACCAAAACCCCATGACAGTCTGTAATTGTTTTTCTTAAAAACAAATTCTACAGAATCAAGCACTTTCCTGACCTCTCACCTACCCTTATTAATTTGGCCCTATAAATACCCTGTATTATACCCAAGCTCTTTCATATCAACTCCTCCCTGGGAAAATCTCGTATACAGGTCTTTGTTAAATTTTCTGCTATATAGAGAGAATTCCCATACAAACTTTCAGATCGTATAACAGAAATGAAGCCTGTTTTTGCAGCTTTTTTCCTTCTGTGCCTTGTTTTCAGTTCCTCTTTGTTTGAGGTCACAATGGCTGCCTCGGGTATAATTCTTTGAGTTGGATTTGTATTTTTGCTTCTTTGTTCTGTTTCTAATACATATTTAGTAAAACTAACTGTTAATTTATGGTGTATGGCCTTACAAAACAGGATTCTGTGACTCGAAGTGCTCAGCGAGGTGCTCCAAAGCAGGAATTAAAGACCGGTGCTTGAAGTACTGCGGGATTTGCTGTGAAAAGTGCAAGTGCGTGCCATCTGGGACGTATGGGAACAAGCACGAGTGCCCTTGCTACAGGGACATGAAGAACTCCAAGGGCAAACCCAAGTGTCCTTGATGTTGTATAAGGATGCCGTGTGTTACAGATGTATGTCTGCATGCTGAGCTGGGTCGTAAAACTACTAGTAATTAGGTCGTCGCTAGAATATCCATCAGCTGGGAAAATAACGTGGATGATCTGTGTCTATTCCGGTACTTGCCACCGGAATACCCTACAACCTGAATACCGTTCCGGTTAAATTAGCAGTATTATTCATAATAATAATATATAATCTATATTTATATATAAAACTCTCCAGCAGTTCCCTTTTCTTCCAAACAATGCTTGTGTGTGATCCTTCTCCGTTTCTCAACTCCTGATCTTATAGTGAATGTACGTAAGATCAGTCCATCGTTTTGGTTCTGATTCTAGAATATGTAGTTATTAAACCCGGTGGCTTTTACGAGCCGATCCAGTAATTCAGGGTTTGAACCGGACCAGATTTAATTCCAAACCACCCTTATGAACTAGCAAGTCAGCATATAATTTGGTTGAAGTAATTAAACTCGAATAAGATCTTGTCGGCCGTCAATTACAAGAAAATTTTTAATATTTATCTAAAACATTCTGTCAGTTTTCAAGGTCAGGTCTAAAAAACATAAAAACACAAGAGTACAAGCATCTTTTGATTAGTCAAAACTTCCAAGATCACCCCCTTTTCCTCTCCTGGCCCATCCTCTTCAATTAGGGTCTTCAAAATGTTCGCCATTCATGTGGTTAAGATATATAAATGAATTGATCTCCAGTAAGAATTTTGGCTGCAAAATATTGCTTAAAATGCCGTGCCTGGAATATATTGTTACTCCGGCAAACAAGTTCTTGTAATATGCAAGCTTCAGGAAGTGGTATCAGTCTTCCATGGTATTAATTTAAGGTAGTATGTAGACTAGCGTAGAAAAACTGGAGAATAATGTTATTGTGGGGGCATTAAGAGGATGAGAAAGGATGATTTTAAGATTTTAATATGTTTATGAGGATAGTTTTGGGAAAATAAAATCATTACCTCTATTTTGTTTTTTCTTGTGTCCCCTATATTCCTTTAAAAATAAATGAGGTGACGAAATTTAAGAAATCTTTTAATGAAGAACTAAAAAATTTTAAGAACTAATTTATAAGTTTAGGTAGAAATATTTTGATATTTTTTATTTTATTTTTTTTCTAGTGTCTATATATATACATAGTAGACAATTACGAGTGTTTGATAGCAGTGATGTCTTTTGAAATATTGTTTTATAACTGTACATCTACTTAAAACTTGATTAATTTAGAATTTAAATGAATTTAAATTGAAAAAAAATTAAAAATTAATTGGCTTCGAAAAAATATTTTAACTTAATTAATCTGAACTTGATGTTATTTTTTTTTTCAAAATAACATTATTTAAATTTTTTTAAAAAAATCGAGTTAGTTTAAATAGATATTTCTAACCCGTAACCCAGGTATTATTCAGGTAGGATTTTATAACTATGATTTCAAGAATTCAAGGTTGACTTAACTTTTTACGCGGCATAATCATGTGAAGTGTACGATATAACAGACACTTTGGGCACGTAAGGTCCCCGTTTCATTATCGTAGCCTCCTGATTTATGCCACCTGTGTCTCAGACTATCGGCTGCAGATAGCCAAAGGCCTACTTGACCTGTCCTGAAAAGCAAAAGAATATTTCTATTTGTCCTATTAAAAAAAAAACAGAAACAAATTAAGAATATTTCTAGGATCATGTTAATAAATTTATATTGCAGTCTTTCAGCATTTATCACAAGAAATCTTCAGACAACATGACTTCCATGGCAGTTGAAAAATAAGCAATCACAGAGCAATTCAAAGGAGAAGAAATTGGAAACTTAGTAACATATATATCGAAATGTCACACGCTAGATAAAAAAAAAAAAAAAAGGGATATATATCAGCTACGTGAAAAAAATATAAAAAAACAATAATTTTAAACAAATTAAAAAACTTCAAGTTCTTGAAAACAAAACACAGTTTCAAACTGCAGTTAATATTTTCAAGAATTTCATCATTTCTTTATGCGTAGTTTACTGTATTAGGTTTTTACATTCTACTGGTGGCTCTTTAATGATGACCGTAATTTCACTACTGTTAAAAAATAGAAAAAGAAAACTCAAGAAAGCATGACGAAGGATGAAAATATGGAGATTTGTCCTCAATGCAGACTGGGCCCAGCATCAGGTTGCTTGCCTGCTGCTTCATGCCAAAAGCAGCTTTCCGCAGGCCGCGATATTACGCAACATAAGGTAGCTGCTCCATGCCAAAGGTTGTCCGGGTAACTGCAACCGCATTCCCCTTGGGCAGGTGAGGTTGAATTCTCAGTTTCTGTTCAGGTGGCGCTATTGTGTCTAGCCGTTAAACCGAACCCGATTAACCTCAGGATCCGAAATCCAATTAATTAAATCAAATCAAATATTAACCTAGTAAGACTCAATTGATTTTTTAACTCAATTGACCGTCAAACCTGATTTGATCAACATTAAAAATTAAAAAATAATAACCCTAAATTTACCGGTGACCTTGACAAGGAGTCTTTCTCGGATCAGTCTCACCAATTATTTGAGTTGAGGCCCTTGTGATTTGGGGGGATAGCACTCTCGCATCTTGTCATAGCATACACTAGAACCGACGAGACAAAGGGCAAGAGGCCAGAAGTAAGCATTGATGCCTTACAAAAGGAAAAACAGAACTCAATTTTGCCTTTATCTTTATCCAGTCAATGTCTCAACAATTACCCCCGTTGTGTGCACCTATGAACGTATAAGCATGGTATTCTAAACAATAAGAGTCCAGTCTCTATTAAGAAAGGGGGGAAAAAGCTTCTGATTACTCTTCTATATATTTCCCCTTTCAATTCTATTCATTGTACAGCAGGAGAGTGGAATCAAACTTCATCACCGCATATTTGTCACCACTGTGATTGATTAGTATTGAAGATGTTTATTATCATCCTCGTGCAGTCAACAAAAACCTAAGATCACAAAGGCTGAAGTTCTTGCTCAGGACCAACGGCACCAACAGGCGCATATGTTCCAAGCGCTTTTTGACGTCTCCAGACCAACCATAGGCCAATACTTAATAAACTAACGACCAGGGTAACAACAACTCCAACAGTCACGGCCACAAAATGTTGCTGCCACCATGTCCTACAACACACCGAAAGAATCAAATGTGAAAGCAGCAAAATGCATCGAAGTTTGGAGGAAGGCCAGAAGAAGGCAGATATCCTAGTATAACGCCAAAGCCAAACAGCCAAACAAACACACTCAAGAACCAAGGATAACACCATATACAGAACTGTTTGAGATAGTCAAAGAAATGTGAAATCAGAAGCAAATAGCAAGTTTGGCAATGGAGTTCAGAGAGGGGAAGAAAACACATACCTGTTCTTTTGAGGCTCAAACTTCCATTCGACTAACTCATAGCTTCCAAATCTCTCAGGAAAGTGTAATCGATGCTCACTTAATTGCTGAATTATTTTCTGCACACAGGAAACAAGTATTGGTTATGATACTTCAGTTAGCAAGTGAAAAGGTAGCCAGTTGCATATGCAACAACTACAACAGCACAATGGTATGATTACCATTGCTGTGGTATTGGAAATGTAATCAGCAGATTCAGCAGGAAGAATGGCCCATTTAACAAGATAATTATTTCCTGTCGACGTGAAATTCAACATGTGAACCTGAAAATCAAGCAATTGCAAGAGTATCAGATTAAATTTATGCTTAATCTCTACCAGCTAATGTTGAACAATATTTGAGATATTGTTGATGTCAACAAATTGAATGCACCAAATGTTATTAACTACGTTGATCTGCTATGTTAGATTAATTTGAATGGTAACAATTCATGAGCTATAAACCCAGCCCATCAGATTAAAAACCTGTTGCTCTGCAGCAAGGTTTTGAGAAAGCCATGTCAAGCCAAAGTAACTCAATTGTACCTGTAAATTATCAACTTCCAACTCATGGGCAATGAACTCTGCCACTTCTGTGAAGTTGGGCTTTGTGTTTGAGTTGTTGACACTGATCAACATATCAAACGTTATAATTCCAATTCGAATTTCACCTAAATATCACATGGAACAATGCAACATCATTGGAGAGATTTTATAGTACAAACAAGCACCAAAAGAATGTTAAGAGCAGAAGTTGGAAAAGGACGATCATCATAACCATATCAATTACATATTTAGGGCACCTGAAAGTAAGCATCAAACGAATGAAAACAAATTATAAACGAATGAAAACAATAAAAGTCAATAATTGGCTCAAAATCACTGGGTGCCCCTCTACATTTATTTTTTGGTGCTCTACAACATTTTGGTCCGTAACAACCCTTTTACTAGCAATTTTAGTGGGTTTCAAGTCTTCAATCCATCTCCATTAGTGATAGAATAGATGTTTGATTAACAATGTTAGCTGACTCAAATGAATGGTATTGCTCATGCCACATGTACGATTGTTTATGACTGTGATATGCATAAATTATATAAAAAAAAACTATAAGATATTCCAAATAAAAATCTTGAAATAAATTTATTTTATTAAATTAAAGATTGATGTTAGAAAAAAATGCAAAGGAAATCCAGCACGAAATAACCCTCAATTTTCCACACTTGTGCGTGCAACCGCCAACTACTGATGCAAAATCACAAAGCTGCAGCAATCTATTTTTCTACTGTCACATAAGACACCTTTGAAGCTACAGCATTATACTTGTACATTCCATTCCAATCAAATTGTTTTATGAGGCCCTTGATTATTTTTGAGATTCTTCTACTTAAAAATCCTATCCCAGTTCTCATTTTTGTTCAATTCATTAGCATCTCAAAAAAGCCCAAATCCCATCCCACCATCATTGTTCAGCTTAAGCACCCCCATGAAATTAAGCAGTTAAAAACCCAAGTTGTTACTATTTATTCCACATCAATTTCCAAAGCTTGCAAAAGCAAACCAATTTATGAACCATCAAATCAAGCACTCAAGAAATCTTATATAAAACCCAAATCATGAATGAAAAAAATCACAACTTTGTCATGAATAAACAGCTTACATGTAAGCTAAGCTCTTTAGAAGCTAAATTTGCAAACCATAGAAAATAATCAAAAATCCAAATCAAATTTGCACTCCTATTTTATGATGCATGCTTGACATGAGGCCGTGTAAATGATTAAATCAAAGTACCTGGATGGAAAAATGGCAAGCTGCTTGGAGCTTGCACAGGTGGCATTTCTTGACTTCTATTACTGCTAGGGGAAGGTACAGGTGCTGAAGCAGGCACACCAGGAACTTGCAACCTCTTCCATAGTTCAGAACAGTTAGTTTTCCAGAAGCCAATTTTATCATTCTCTCGATCATAAGTCACTAGTGTGTTACGGACAACAATTCCTGCCACGAATGATAAAAGGTAAGAGAGATCTGTCAAGTGTATCTGCATATTATAGATCGTCAACTATTGAATTCAACTCTAACAACTGTCAATTTCAGACATGCACGCTAGAAGATGTATTATACCTCCTAAAAGAGTAGTCGGATCATTTCCATTCTGGAAAATACCCAGGCAATATGCACCGCTGACCTTTGTGTGCTTTAGCCCATGCCATGAGAAAAGGAAGGAGAGAAACAAATAAGAGAGGAGAGAGAGAGAGAGAGAGAGAGAGAGGAGGGACAGAAAAGGAGGGACAAGAAAAATATTGCTGTGTAAATAAAAGAAATAAATTGAAACCACAAGAAAAGAAACAGGAGACATCCTGAACCATACTGAAGTAATTTTGCTAGAATCCCAAGCTTATTTTTGTTCTCAAGAAGAAATTTAAGAAGAATAACAAAAGCCAAAATTACCCGGAAGAGATAATTCTCTGGAGACAGTGACAGCTTTTGACCACTGCCAAACACCATATTGACTTCTGGAAAAACTTTTGACAGATGAGAGACCTCCCTAAATCACAATTCAACCAAAAAGAAACGAACAAAGAATAAAATAAGCACTCAACAGATCTTACAGCCAGGACAAGTTATAAAGAAAATGATGCTAGACATCAAAATTCTGTTCTTATTATAGGCAACACCTTCCAGCACCAGAAAAGCAAATATCATGGTAATTTGGATCAGGGCCTGGGATCTGCTTGAGATGATGGATTTCCTTCATAATCTGCATTTCAGTACAAAGTTAACCTTGAAACAACAGTCCAGTTTAACAATATATTCTCCCATAGCTGAAAAAAATGAAACCAATCTTTATACCAAACAGTAGCAAGACTTTTTTTTCCAATCAAAGCACAAGATATAAGAACTACAGGAAACAGGTTATGGGAATAAATAGTAAAGAAATTAAGCCGAAAGAAGTTGAGATTTAGCGCCAAACTCAAACATAATCTCACACTTAATAGACAACTTCTGCAATCGGCCGCAATTAACCTAGATAGAGCCAAGCAATTCCGTCGAAAACCCAATCTTATTGGATGGAGATTAATTCTCAAAATTGAGATGCATCATCCAAATTGTTAACCTTATCCTCTGTATACTTAATATATGGTATTTGCTATAAAATCAATTGGCAATTGCAAGGAAGTAACAAAATAAGCACACAGCTAGAGTTGAGCATGGAGAACATTAAACATGGATTCCAAATCTAGTTAACAAGGTAAACCCTCTCCTAACTAGAAAGGAATTAATAAAATAACCTCACTAGCATTCAAAAGAATATTTCACTTAACCTACAGTAAGACTGTAGAATATGGATGCTTTGATGTTTGACTATGAGATAGCCACATAGGATAAAAAGTTCCTACTTGGTTAATGCAAGCCTTAATCATGAGTTCACATAGAAGCAAAATTAAGCATGGAGAACATTGGTATTCCAGAAGCGTACCCATAACATGACGAGTGATGATTTGAGTAATTATTTGTGTGATTATGCTTAAAATACCATTATATAATGGTTTATTCGCAAATTCAACTAAACAGCACAATAAATTTTCAGATGAAACTTCATTTGGTATGATAAACAGTGACATTGATAGTTATAATTGAAAAAGAGTTGGTAAGCAGAAAGAAGAACAATAAAACAGTCACAGCAGAGCTACAACTCGACTTTTAGACCAACCATGGTAGAAGAGATTGAAATTAGAGCCATGATATCTTACAGCATCTTTTAACACATGAAAAGCTGCTTCTGGAAAGTAAGCGTACGTAGTTCCACTGTCCAAAACTGTTCCATGCTTTTCATCAAAGACTTTCGGTTTTAATTTCAATGGCTTCCCAGCTACATGTAGTTCTTTCAGCTCAATATTGTAATATGGACTGTCATCATCCAAAAACTACATTAAATGTGTGAGATGTACTAAGATGAATACCAAGAAAATTAATCAACGATAACCATGTTGATAAAGTATCCTACCTGCGATAAGGGTTGGAATGGGAAAAAACCATGTTGGGGGGAGGAGAAATCTGACCAAGTACCATCGCACCCCCACCCACATCCATCCCACCATAACACAACGAAAATGAATCACCAATAACACCCTTGTCAACAAGTTGATCAACAACACTGAGCCGGCCACGACCTAAACCCATTATCCCATCAGCACGTTGGCTGTAAAGATCACCAGTTTCCACATTTTCACAACCGAAAACAGCACGTTGAGGTTTAAGCTCACTTTCATTTCCAAATGAAACAACATCCTCAGCAATCACACCACTGCTCGAGCTCATCTCTGCATAGCGTCTCTCATAAGTACACTGCTTTCCCTGATCATCGCAATTACAACCTGGGTTGCACTTTACAGGCTGATAAGTACTAGACAATTCCGGTTGAAACCTCGGATCCTATATAAAACCAGAAAAAAACAGCTCTCAAACCACCACGTTCGATTTAGTTTGAAAAATTCAAACCCGCATTTCAAATTAAGCATTATTTTAAAAAAAATCCTTTCATTTAAAAAGTAAAAACATTGCACCAATTAATCAACATGTAAACTGATGAATTGTACACCAACCAAAGATACGGTCAACAAGTACAGGATGAAGTGTAGATACAGCAGAACCTTAAAAAAGCAGGAAAACAAAGCCAAACCTGATGCTTGCCGCACCGTTCACAGCTAGAGCACGGAACATATGTCACAGTACTTCCTGTATCCACAATAAGAGCAAATTCCTGTGGAGGCGTCCCAATAAACAGCCGCGTTGTATAATAACTGAAAAAAAAATTCATCAGCGACGAAATTCAATTGTACAACAATACACAAGAAACAAAAGCAGAAAAGAAAATACAGTGTGTATACCCGTTAGAGAGGAGATCGTCGAAGAGGCGCATGCGAGCGTTAGGGAGCTCGGAATTCTGGAGATGGCGCCGGCTGTAGTGGCCGTCGAATGGCATCCGGTGAGCGGAGATGTTAGGAGTTGAGAGGAGGAGAGGAAGTATCATGGGATGGTGGCGATTGTTGAAATCGGAAGTTGAAGAAACGATGGCGTAGAGATTTAATAGAATTAAGGAGTAAGAGATCATGAGAGAGGAGGAGGAGTTAGCCATGAGGGTCAACGGGGTTGGGGAAGAGGGAGAGAGCAGAGATACAATACAAGTAATACACACTAGTCCTCTCCTCTCCTCTCCTCTCTCGCCAAAGAAATGGAAAGCTATGTCAGACCGATTCGAGATTAATGGGTGTTTGGGGTTGTGTTTGTTGTGGAAAAATATTAAATTTATATTTATTTTAGTAGTTGATAGTTTTATATGCTCATAATAAATATAAAAAATTAAAAAAAAATTGATTGATATATTTTTAAATAAAAAATTATTTTAAATAGTTTAAAAGTTTGTTTGTTTTTATAATTTATAAAAAAATATATAAAAATTAATATTTTTTATGGTTTTAATATATGGAGATAAAAATTAAAAAAATATAAAAATATATCATTTTAATATATTTTTATTTTAAAAAATTATATATCACATTACTAAACATATCATTAACTAAAAAAAAATAGAATTATTAGATTAATTATTTAAAAAAAATAAAAAAATATTAATTTGAAATAAAAAAATAAAAAAAATTAAATATTTTTTAAATATTTTTAAAATACAAAAACAAATATTACTTATTTCCCTACTTGTAGTTAAAGATAGGCTAATCATACTTCTGGAAAACTCGGAGAAATAAAACGACAACCATCCATAATTACAACTAGACGAAGCACGTAATTAATACGATCACCAATAACTAATAGTTATTTTTATATTTATAAAGTTATTTGAATATTTTGTAATTTGTATTCATATATTTTGAGAATATTTAGAAGAGATGAAGACATTGAGAATATTTTGTATTTTTTTTATAGAAATTTTTTTAAAAGTTATTTGAATTAATATTTATTCTTATATTTATATTTTTATATATTAACAATAACTAATCAAGCAGGGAAAATCATCATTCTTCTCCTCATATGCTATTATTCATTAAAACAGCGACATGTCTTTTTTTTTTTGTTTATTTTTATATTTTAACATGAATTATTGAAAATTAGATTTCATTATTTATTTTTATTTATTTTATACATGTTTATCACCATTCTTCTCCTCATATGTTATTAAGAATTCTCTGTAAAGACTCGCCAGCTTCCATGAAATTTCTTTGCACTGGAAATGGATGATCAGATCACGTTAGCAACTCTAAGATCTAGCTGCGAGGTGTGGCTAACTTAAGCAATTTCCACTGCATTTTCCACAGTAATCCACCCGCCTTAATTTCGGGTTTTTTTGACTTCTCAATTACATGCGTCAAGAACCAAGATACTGATGGTAGGGCTCTCTTTCTTTCCTTCTCTCTTCCATGACCATGCCATGTTCATGTGGGACTAAACCAAACACATCCGAAAACCTCATTGTTTGAATGGATCAAATTATTTTATTATTTCTTAATTGAAAGTAGTTAACCAACATCACTTAATTTCTTTATTAAAACTTTAATCAAACTGTTTTTTAAAACCTGAAAAAACTACATCTACAGGAGCTTCCGCAGTTATAAACAGACTCCAAACATGGAAGTAGGAAAACAGCGGACAATCACAAAATATACAGTTTAACCTTCTAATTTCTTGGAGATTGCTGCCGGTAATTCAAGCTAGCTAGTTCCTACTCGGTTACAGAGTCACCACAACTCCCAAATTCCCCTCGTTCTAATGCTACAACAGTACGTACCAGAAAACAGGGGACCCCTAAACAACAACAACAAACAAGAGACACTCGCACAGCCATTCACCATGATGAAGCGTCCGAGGTCAGTTACGAGCACAACTGAACAACAGCAACAATGGGGTAAAACTCGAAAAAAAAAACCCAGTACCAAGATCTGTAGGAAAATTTTTGTTAGAACAACTCCCTCAGTTTACACGTGCCTACAGCTGTAGCGGCCTCATTTTCTTGTTCAACCAAACAAGCACCTTTTGCCCATAGATATTGCTGCGCATCTTTTGGGCGTTCCTTTGTATTAGAGCTACTAAATATCTTTGGACTTGTCCCTGCTCTTGCAAAAAAAACAGCAACAAATGATCAGAGCCTGTTTGAGGACAACATCTTTGGGATTAAACTACAGTTGGGACGATACTAGAAAATTACTAAAAAACTATACAAGCCATGCATGAAGTTGGTACTAGAAAACACACTTGTCTGGCAGAGATACTCACTGGCAAGCTTGGTGAATGCCTGCCTATTAACTAGCATTGTTTTCGAGAAAGTGGAAATTCAAGAAATGCAAGTCCAAAATTAGCATCCCAGGATGCAGAGACCGATTTTAAGTTCAGTAATCCATCCCACTGAACAAAGAACCGTACATGGTTTGCAGTTACCTAACAAACATGTAAATGTATATATTGGAGTGTAAATGATCTAACCTGAGATACTGATAGTGCCTTCTGGATAACGAAGTTTCCAAAAGGATCCACAAGGAGCATAGAAGCAAGTGGATTTCTTAGCAACTCCAAGATAATTTGTGTGGATTGTTCCTCTCTCGTTGTTAATAGGCAGCTTTCCACAACGTTACTTCCATACTTATTGCACGAAAGAGCCATGTAACTCCCTTTAAACTGTGCTAGGAGATTTTCTGTGATTTCCGGCGACTTCAATTTCAGAATATGTTGCACTACATAGTTTCTACAGGAAATCATGGAAAATTAGAAGAACCATATATATGAAGTTAATATTAAACTCGCATGTGAAGTAAAGCGTAAAGCATTGATGAGGTTTAGTGAAACAAACCCATAATGATCTTCTGCCAGGAGTAGTGCGTTTGCTATTATCTCAGCCAACAGTCGATCTCTGGCTTCTCCCTCAGAATATTCAACACATCGCTGCAGCACACAGCATCCGCTCTTGTTGGTTGCAATCCCAAAGCAGTTCTCTGCCACCTGTTTCAGAATATACTGGAAAAATAATCCACCATCAGGTACACATGACGCCAGAATATGATTCGGTTTCAAGCAATACTTTTATTGCAGGATAACATCACATCCGAACTTGTTGAAGATAACAAGTGCATCAGGAAAGAGGAAAGGAAGAAAAGAGAAACATCAGGCAACAGACGTAGAATAACCTATGGTACATATGAAACACTGCTGATTCAAGTGAAAATATTTTAGAAAGCTGCGAATAAAACTGCAGCAAGATCAAGAGATATTTCCATTATTGCAGCCTTTAGTACACTAAAAGTTTTCGCAAGCTTGTTGGAGTTGGCAAGTTTTACACCTAATTCAGTTGGTTGAGATGCATTGTTTCTAGCTAAATTCTCCCCCCTCAAACTGCACACCAATGGTTAGGCAGAGGAAAAAGTATCACATTGATCCTAAGTAAGTGCCTGTAGAAAGGAGGAGCCTTGCAAAGTCTCAAAGATGCAAGCCCAAAACAAACCATTGGACTGATAACACGTTTGGAGTCCAATATTCCAAGGAATGAAGAGAGCACGGAATAAGCAAATAAATAAATTGATTCGAAACCCTTATGCAATGATTAAGATTAAAAAAATAAGTGCACAAAAAATCAGAAACAATCAGAACAGAAGCCATAAAGCCATCATAGATCCCAGCCAGCTGAATCAAATGCAAGCGTAGCATATACTTATACTAAACTTATCCTAAGGGAACCCAACAAAAGCCAAAGCCATGGAAGGCGAAAACCAACAGAGAAGTAGCCAATTATTCTTCATCAAGAAAAGTGACTAAGTTATAGAGTGGGAGAAAAAAATGCAGCCCTTTTCCTCTCCCCTAAAAGATAAACGATTCCAGTAGAAACTGTTAAATATTCAGGATTATAGGCGAGAGCATAGATGCATATACAGAAACAAGAATGTTGCAGTAATGATTGTACCTCTAAGAATGTTCAGGTAGATGGCAAAAACTAGAATATATATAGTTATCACCCACTAAGTATCAATTAAGTCGAAATCCACGGACAAAAAAGTTGAATTAATAAGATAGAAATAAGGATATAAAAGAACTTGATCCATTAAGAAAATCATTTGACAAAGACAAAATGTGAAAACAAGTACAATAATCACCATATTGAAGCGAAGTGATGAAGCAAATCATCTAGCAATACAAATAGCAGCATGTCACAAGAAATGAGAACTCAGATTACACTCCATCAGAAAAGAACACAGGATTACAACAAACTTTATTGAGAATTTAGCTTTTTATTGGGGGGTCAATGAATAGAAAGATCACCTTATTGTCTTCAGTAGAAAAATGCTTGACAAAATGCTGGATCACATGATGACCATTGGAATCCGTAATCAATGCAACAGCACCTAGGCTTAGAGCTGATACAACTATAGAAACTTGCTGTGGGTTCGTGATGCAATTCAACAACTTTTGTACAACCCGAGTTCTGTTGCCAGAAGAAAAAATAAATCAATTCAACAGTTAATAGAACAAAAGGAAACAAATAGAAATGAGTAGGATAACAGCCAAATGTATGTACATACCCATGCACATCAAGACAAATCCTCACAAGTTGAAAATCAGTTCGAGTTAACATTCGCAAAATCCCAGTCCTCTGTTCCTCGCTAAGCACCTCTACAAGCTTTTGTACAACATAATTCCCAAATGGGTCCACTATCAACCCACCCACATAGCCTATGACCTCGTAAAACAACATATCAATTTGTTCTCTTGTTGCACTCTCAATGAGTTTTTGCAAGAATTTACATCCGTACGGATCCTTAGCCAATGACACAACCTTACCACTCAAATCTTCCCAGGACAAGTAATCTTGTAACCTAAGTGGCCTCCTGATCAAAGAATTCTGGTTTTTAGACACCAAACCATTATTGATCGACCTATAATTCGATTCCCTTTGCACTAATCCTCTCCGGTCGTTAAAGTCTGGATTTTGATACGCGCCGCAATAAACAGAACTGTTAGTCCTCAAATCAGAATTAGACCCGGCTATGATTGGATCACGAAGAAAATCTTGAATCCTCGTGGCCCCAAAAGTATCTATATCATTGTTTTGCGTTGTCGAGAAACCGGCCTGGTAAACGCCACTAAGGGCAAAACCATCAAAAGAGTTCAAATTCACAACAGACCCATCAAAGATTTTGCTATTAAAACGTGGATATAAATCTTGGGTATCATTAGATACATCAAGTCTTGAAAATAAAGATTCAAGAGGGAAAGGGTTGTGTGCAGAAGTTTCAGGGCTCATACGGCTTCGATCCGTCGAACGGGAATTGGGAGTCTCTGAGGAAAAAGGCCCCGTTCCAGCAAGAAATCTGAGGGGCTGTTGTTGGTGGTGACGGTCCATATTTCAGGAGAGAGAAAAAGAGAGAAGGGTGGGGTGCGGGAGGGTTATGGCCTTATGGGGGGGGGGGGGGGTTATACTGAAATTCTCAAGGGTTTTGGGAGGTATTATAAAGGGGCTGAGGGGTTTAAAGGAGAGAAAATCGGCGATTCAATTCGGAGAGGAAGGATGTGAAGGAGAGATTGTATTAGTGTTAATAGAGTTTGTGTAAAATAGAAATAGAGTTATAGATGGACAGTGAGACTGCAAGCGTGAGCCTATTTTGCATGCGTTTTTGGTAAGAATACATGCAAGGAAAGCAAAGCTGATGAGCCATAGAGGCTGGGCCTTTTCTTTTACCTGTTGTTTTGGGTGGGGGAACAAAATACAAATTCTTCTGTCCTCTCATGTGTACCTTTAATATTATTATTTTTTTAAGGTTGTTTCTCGTACTTTTCGCTTCCTCGGGACCCATCGTCGAGGACCCATGTCGCCAGGTTTTAGCTTGTGAGTATTAAACACGGTTTAAAACTCTTTCACAAATCAACTTACGTTAGAATCAATTTCGAATTAATTGTATATGTCATCACCAAGTTGTTTCGTTTTACTTTTAATTCATTGGAGTTGACCTAGTCAACTCATACCAGATTTGTTCTTGTTAGTAGAAAAGTCGACAAAGTTAAGGCTTTTGGTTAACCGAGCTCTAACTCGAATTAAGCTTTGAATTAAAATTTTCTAGAGTTAACTTATCAAGGATGAATTGGGATTCATAACTATATTTTAATTAACTAATTAATTTTTTTTAATATATATTTTTTAAAAATAAAAAATATTTCGACACTTAACAAGCTCACAACAACCAAATACTTAAAAAGATCTCTTTCTATTTATATTATACAGAAGAGTTTACAACGACTCAATTAATAGAGTTGTAGGATATAATAACTACACTATCACAAGTCAAATGTGAATGATACTAAACATAAGGGATTTTGTTGTATTTTATAATATAATTTCATATGAAATTTATAGTGACTCGATGAGTCATGGGACATGAGAACTACACTATCTCAAGTCGAATGTGTGGGATATCAAATTAAAAACATAAAAAAAATTTATTATACTTTATAACTGAGAGACTAAATTAATTAATTTTGATGTTAGATAGAAGATTTGGATGAAAAATCATATGTGTGTGTGAGATTGCACCTAGGCATCTAATTATAAATATTTTTTATTTTTTATTTTTAGAATTAATTAATTACACATAACACCTCCTCTTAAGTTATTTATTTAGACATATTAATTCGAAGAAATGTGCCTTTAAATACTATTTATATACTGGTCTGAAAGCAAAAATTCTTAAAAAAACTTATAAAAATTGTTATTTATAAGTTTAAAGATTTTATTGTATCTTAAAAGTATATTATTTTAGCCTTGTAGCAAATATAATAAGAAAATTAATACATGATAGTATCATGATGGTGTGTATAGTTTTTGTAATGATTAAACTGTATTTTTCAATGAAGGACTTAAAATTTTCAAAATAAAGACTCCATCAACAACAAAAAGACACCCTGTAAAAACAAGAATAAAATTCCGTTAAAGCCTCCGTTACATTGCATTGTGTTTGTTTAATTTCATTCTTTAACACATCTTTGATTGATACCACCCAAGAATTAATTCATACATATTGACGTAATAAAAAAATTAATTAATAATTTAAGATTCAGTTTCAAGGTCTTGTTTGGTGCAAATTTAAAATTTAAAAATTAAAACATAACCCTAAATAATATAATTTTTCGTCAAGAAACATATTAAACTGGTCTGCAGTTAAATTCTTGACCTTCATATCCCACATCTTTCCTTGTTGGATTGGTGCTAACAAGTTACCAAGAAAATACCATTGACAAGTAATATAATTGAGAGAGAATTAAATATAGTTGACGAGCTTTGTCGTTTATTTACTTGCCTTCCAAAAGGCCCCAACCTTCCAAGACTGTTGACTCGTGGATTCTATTGTAAGCTAAATTATTGGTCGGAATAGGGAAAAAGGAACCTGTGACCAACAGTGGGAAAGAATAGAAAACGAGTCTTTTGCCATTTTTGGCAAATCGAAGTTATTATCAGTGCGGGTAATTGCTGGGATTCTTCGCTAAATCTAATCTGATTTCACGACCTGGTATCTGGAAAGTTTGTAGCTTAGAGTTTAATCCACGTTGAGTTTTAAAACTTGAATTAAAAAAAATATAGTTGCTTGATTGAATGAATGACCCAAACAAACAAGGTTAATACTAAGAAAATTAAAAGAAAAACATAAATAGCAATATTGTTTTAATAAAAACCTATCTAAAATATAATATTTTTTAAAAGCATTTATCGTTTAAAAAGATATTAAAATCATTTTTTTATATTAATACATTAAAATTATATAAAAAAAAATACACGAATTTAATACTTTTTACACCAAATACATTCTCAAAACACAATTTCAAACACAAACAACCAAGTTGACTGTAAATTGATGTTAGAAATGTCTCGATACGCGGCAGCTTTGAAAGTCCATGTTTTTCTCATCGAAAGTGACGCGATAGTTAAGTTCAAATGAAAGGAGGGTACCATACATATTCTCTGTAAAGACTCGCCAACTTCTATGAAATTTCTTTGCACTGGAAATGGATGATCAGATCACGTTAGCAACTCTAAAATCTAGCTGCGAGGTGTGGCTAACTTAAGCAATTTCCACTGCATTTTCCACAATAATCCACACGCCTTAATTTCGGGTTTTTTTTGACTTCTCAATTCCATGCGTCAAGAACCAAAATATTGACCATGACATGTTCATGTGGGACCAAACCAAACACATCCGTAACATAGTAATTAAACATGGCCCCGAGTTTGATTCGGTCTTGAATTTTATAGATCAATCCAGGTTAACTCGGATTAATCTGGAAAAATTAAAAATATATATATAATTTTTCATATGAAAAAATCCATATAAATATTGGTTATACATAATGTAAATAATAAAGTTTAAAAAAATATTTTTTTAAAAAAAATTATTCTACATTAAAAATATATTATGTTAAGTTTTTAAGTTTAAATATTTAAATCAAGAAAGTTTTTTTATTACACATTAAAAAAACATAATTTTTTTCATGGAAATATAGAATATATATACAAAACGGCTTCAAATCTCACATTGAAAAGATACTATGTTATCATTTTAAGTTGAAGTATTTAAACCAAAATTTTTTTTTATCCCACATTGAAAAAACATGATTTTTTTTCTTGGAAACATAGAGTATATATACAAAAGGTGTTATCCTTTTTAGTTGAAGTATTTAAACCAAAAGGTTTTTAATTCCACATTGAAAAATATATTTTTTTTCCTGTAAACATAGAGTATATATACTAATGGGTTTTAAATCCCACATTTAAAAAAAAAACTGGATCTCATCCAGGTTCGCTGCGGTTGTGTGGGTCATGGGTCGACCTGCTAGATCGCCTGGTTTGGACGGGTTGTTACCACAACCAATCCCTTATTAAACTTGGACCGGTCCGGTTCTAGGCTGGCTTAGGTTTAATAACACTAATATAAAAAACCATATTATTTGAAAACTTTTAATGGATAAAATTAATTAATTAATTATAAACCAATGTGGCCTTCGGCGCATTTACTTTGTGAAAAATATTTTTTATTTTAAAATAAATTAAAATATTTTTTATTAATAAAAAAATCATTAAAAATATTAATTTAATACTTTTTTAAATAAATATATTTTTTTAAAAGTACTTAAAAACAAAGTTATCATATTTCCCATATGATTAACGTTAATTTGACTCTTTCTTGGTAATGATTTGATTTATTTGTAATTATTATTTATTTTTTATTTGTAATTATGATTTGACTCTTTCTTGGTAATAATTTAATTTACTGTATTAGTAAATTAATCGTCTATTAAACCTAATCAACTCAATCACTATCTAATCACTCCTGCTTTTTAAAAATTTCTACCATCACATGAGTATTTTTTTTTTCTATGCTAGAAAAAATTTGTTCCAGCTCACGAGGCACTAATCTAGTGCGAATCTAAAACTCTTCATGCTCACCATCTTGTCATTAAACCTCTCCCTAATTCAAGCTTCGAATTGATGGATCTTAATGCGTCTCCGTAGACCCAAAAACATCGATTTAAATGTTAACCTGCCGCAATTTATTCCTTCAAAATTTCAACAATTTATTCTTTTAAAATTTTAGTCAAAATATATGTAAACTAATCTAAACATCTATATTAATAATAATAATAATAATAAAATCTAGTTTAGTGTAAGATGCAGCACATACGAGAACTGGTGACTCAGCTAATAGTTCTGATTCATTGATCAAACAGAAAGGAGCCCAACAAAACCGAAATTACAAAATGGGCTCACACATTCCACGAAGTCACTGTATGAACAAGGTTCTTAAATTTCTAGGGCTAGCCCAGTCCAAAAGAGTCTAGTGAAGGTCACATGAATGGAAAGCCCTTGATTCCTAATTAAAAAAACACAAAAGATTTCTTGCTTTTATTGCGAAATCGTATGTGAACAAATTTTATTTGCTGCAATGCTCCCTTGTTTTCTAAAATAAAAATTACACGCAAGCAGAAAGGTTGACACCCAATAAATCAAATTTGTCCACAATATTGAACAACAAAAAAACATAATTCACACCCTATATAATTCTCTCATCAAATTGTGATATTTATTATGAAAAAAAATCAAACAAACATACTTATGAATAATTCAGAGCATATTTTACCGCAAAGCAAATATTGATGCTGGTTTACCTTAATGGATCGGTCTTCTTGTTAAATTATATTTATTTCATTCATTGACGAGTTTAATTTTTGGAAAAAGCATCCAAAAATTCCTTCCTTTTTCGAATTATATACAAAAGCATGTTAGTGTCTCCATTCCCCACAAGTCTCAACTTACGAGAGCAGGTGGTGCTATCTGCTAGATTAGAAAAAGCCATGGCAATGTCCGAAAGAACAAGGTAAATTCAACTGATAAACAACTATCGTAGCAAAGACACTGAACAAATGACAAAAGTAAAGGTTTCCCTGCTTTCTTATAAATGGAGGTAGGATATATGATACGTGACAGTTATTCTTTTATAAGGGCATCTGCTATATTGTTACCCTCTCTCAAAATATGTGAAGTAACTCTCTCAAAATATGTGAATACTTTAAAAAGTCTCAAACTGAAGAAAACTGGATGCAGGGAGTTCTTTCATCATCAATTCAATTCTCCGTGGTGTCTTGTTTTTGCATATCAAAACTCAAATGGCAGCAGCATCATAGTTTATACAGGCCTGATAACCTATGGGTAGAGTCACATCAACATGCAAATCACGGGTCATGGAAGAATATATGTTTCATATTTGAGAGATATGCCCTAGCATGCTTGGGCGTGGCCTGCATATAGCTTCTAGTGGTTTTGCCTTCGGAACGGTGAACCCGGGCTCCTCAGTCATATCCACCATTTTATCACCAATCCTCTGCCACTCGAAACATTGAAGGAGCGAGCCCAATGCTAACCCCGCCACTCTCAGGGCCAAGCCTTCTCCAGGACAGCTCCTCCTTCCATGCCCGAAAGGCATCAACTTAAACTCGTCTCTTCCCCCCTCCGGGTTGTCGAACCTCTCAGGTCTGAATTTTGTAGGGTCTGGCCAGATTTTAGGGTCATTTTGAATGGCCCACATATTTACAGAGAGCATCGTGCCACGTGGAATGCGGAATCCTCCAACCAGGCATTCTTCTGATGACTCATGAGGTACTAGCAACGGGGCTGGCGGGTACATCCGGAACGTTTCGTTGAGGATGCTGCGGAGGTAGGGAAGGTGGGCAAGATCAGCTTCATCCATCAAACGATCATGCCCAATCTGCTCGTCGATTTCTCTTTGAGCCTTCTCGAGGACTTGGGGATGGTTGAGCAACAGTGAAAGTGCCCATTCCATTGTAGCAGATGAAGTGTCTGTTCCCGCCAACAAGAGGACCTGCACACCAAACCAAATTGTGGTGTAATGAATTCCATAGACGATGCAAGCAGTGGAGATATCTTGTAGAAATAAATAAATAAAATTAAAAAAAAAAAAAAAAAACAGACGATGCCAAGAAAATCACCAAAGTGACCTCCTACACCCTTGTCGGTTCAATGCACCTTGGCTGTGTCTTGTGAGTTATGACTTGAATATTCTAATTCACAAGTTTGCCATTGCGCATTGTCATTAATCATTATCTTGACAAAAGCTACATCCAAAGACAAAAAATGCCCCTTCTTCCACGCAAAGTAGTGGCGTCCGTACTAACTTCCATTATCTATGTAATTGGTGATAACATTAGTCCATTAAACATGTCAATGTTAAAACGGCTACTTAATGTTTACATTTTAAAGCTACAAGATTCCTCTTACAAAATAAATAGTCCATTTAAAAAGATCGATAGACAAAACATGTCCCTTCAATGATTCACATTACAATATAATGAAGAACATTTGAGAATTCTGAATTAAGATCACAACACCATTGATCATAATAATCAGTAAATCAAACAACATGATTAAAGATCTTACCAGTATAATCCCTTTGATGACATCGTCCGAGTAATACCCAGATTCCGTTTGTTGCAGGGACAGCAGAACCTGAATCAAATTCGTTTTCTTTTCGCCACAAGAATCACTCTCCACTATTTTTCTCCGCTGCTCTTCTATCAAGTACTGCATGAAACTATCGCTCTTTAGATGGCACTCTGTCAATCTCTTCTCCATCTTTTTTGATTTAATCCACGGTATAAAGTCTCCAATAATGGTTTTGCCGCCTAGCAAGAAGCTTTCAGCATGAATTGCGCGAAACCTTTTTGCTTCTTCCACATCAGAAACATCCTCTCCGTAATATCTCTTTCCAGCTATCATCCGCATCATTATATTCAGTGTCAATTCGAAGAAAACTGTCTTCATATCTACAATCTGACTCTGATTACGAAAGAGAACACAAATCATTGACTTCACCTCCTCCAGACGTATGGCAGAGAGCATTTGGAGGCGGTGTGCAGACAAGACTTCAATAGAGACGATTCTCCTAAGGTTTCGCCAGTGGTCGCCATAGGGAGCCCAAGCAAGGCTTGTGCTGTTGTAGGCGAGGTGTTTTGCAATGAGCAAGCGTGGGCGGTTTGCAAAGACAACATCATTTTTGGTAAAGCATTCTTCAGCTATCGAAGGGGATGAGACAACAATTTGTCGACGAGACCCGAGTTGGAGCAAGATTACGGGGCCATGTTTACTAGAGATTTTTGATAGTGTCCTGTAAATTGGCTTCTTAAGTAGGTAGAGATGGCCAATGATTGGTAGTGAAGGGAATGGACTCGGTGGGAAGTTTCTTATCTTGTTTAGGAAGTGCGTTGTTATGATATACAAGGCTAAAAACACAGGAAAGTAGAGAAAGAAGGTTGCCATGGATTTGGCAATGGCCACTGCCACTGTCCTTGTTTTTTAGGAAGGTGTGTGAATTATATTGTGCGTGTCTTGATGAGAGTATCTATATGTTAATTACTTCATACTAGGAGTCACGGAGATGAAAGAAACAGGGTTGAAATTTCTTGAGGTCGAGTCTGCTCGTCTTATCTCATCGATATAAAAAGCAACTATGGACGTGATGAGGTCAGTGCAGACGTGTTTGTATTGAACTAGTTACGTGCTAAGTTATTAAACGGGACACGACAAGAGCTTTTGGTAATGAGTTGGAGGAGCTTGTAGCCTTTGTTTTTAAAAATATATATTTTTTTAATATATTAAAATAATATTTTTTTATTGTTTAGAATTTATTTTTAATATTAATACATTAAAATAATTCAAATATATATAAAAAATAATTTAAATAAAAATAAAATTTAAATTTTCAGCGAACGCGTGTCGGCCAACAGCATTGTGAAGCATATTCTTTTTAAATATTAAGTATAACATGCGTCTGAAGATTTTTAGAGATTATTCAATTAAAAGTTGACTTATCAAGTCAGAAATTCATTTGAAACTTAGCGCAGGAGTTAGAAACCAAAACATATAGATGTAAGGAACGCCATTATCACCTAACAGCTACGATCTCTAGAAAATCACGTGTATCCCTTCCAAAGGTGCCCAGAGGACGGGGCAGACGCATCAGAGCGACAACCCGGGAGCGGATTCCCTACCGGCAAGGGGGCAGGAGACGGCCATCTTGAGGCACATCACGACCTACAGGCAAGATCGACGAGGCTAGTGAAGGTCACGACCTACGGCAAGGGGGCCTTCCACGCAGTCACTATATCTATATGAATAGCGTTCTTGAACTTCTAGAGCTAGCCCAGTCCAAAAGAGGCTAGTGAAGGTCACATGAATGGAAAGCCCTTGATTCCTAATTTTTTTTTTTAAAAAACAAAAGATTTCCTGCTTTTATTGCCAAATCGTATGTGAAAAAATTTTATTTGCTGCAATGCTCCCTTGTTTTCTAAAATCTTAGTCATTTCGCAAGTGGCACTTATGAAAATTAATAAGAAAAAAGTTTTCTACAAGAATATTTGGTAAAATTAAGGGTTAATTTTAAAATAATTTGATAACATCAAATTTATTTTTCTTTAAAAGGTCCAAATACTACATAGATCATTTATATTTAAAAATATGAATATAAAAACATATTAAAACAATACAATAAAAAATAAAATAAAAATCACATGCAAGCAGAAAGGTTAACACCCAATCAATCAAATTTATCCATAATATTGAAAAACAAAAAACATAATTCACACCCTATATAATTTCTCTCATCAAATTGTGATATTTATTAAATTATATTTATTTCATTCATTGACGAGTTTAATTTTTAGAAATAGCATTAAAAAATTCCTTCCTTTTTCAAATTATGTACAAAAGCATGTTAGGGTCTCCATTCTCCACAAGTCTCAACTTACGAGAGCAGGTGGTGCTATCTGCTAGATTAGAAAAAGGCATGGCAATGTCCGAAAGAACAAGGCAAATACAATTGATAAAAACTACTGAAGCAAAGAGACTGTGAACAAATGGCAAGAGTAAAGGTTTCCCTACTTTCTTTTATGCAGCATATAAATGGAGGTAGGATATATGATACGTGGCAGTTATTCTTTCGATTACAAGTGAAATGGAAGGCAACCATTTTTTTTTATAAGCAAAAGGTAATAAAGCCTAAGAAAGGCACAAAGCATAGCCATGTGATAATATGGAAACTGTCATAATCTATTTTTCAATTATTTTTTAAATTTACTTTTTCAAATAAATAAATAACATAAAATAAAATAAAAACTTGTGATATGGAGAAAACATATCAAAAAGGATCCCAAACATATAGGAAACTAAAGTTGCAATTTTAGATAAATTTTGAGGCCTGATTATACTCTATTATACCCAGGATTGAAGATACAATACGAATTTAAGGTCAAATTAAATAATTATTGGATCAATTTGTATAAAAATTAAGTCCAATGATATAATTAAATTTTCAATAGGCCAAATCGATTTAATCATAAACCAAATTAAAGTTTAATTATGTTTGAGAATTAATTTGGGTCCAATTAAATAATTTAATTAGGTTCAAGGACTTAATTATACTTTAAATGAGTTAAGTTAATTTTATTAGGGGTTTAATTGGAGAAAGCTTGAGTTTGGAAGCCTGGTTTGAGTTTAATTGAAAAATATTAAAATTTTAAGAGATTAAATTTATTTTTCACGAAATCAATTGATTGAAATCATGGATAAAATAAAATAAAATTTTCAGGTCAAGTAGGGGATAAATTAAAGAATTTTACAGTTAATGATCAATTTACAAAAGTCATCGAACTATAAAGGCTTAATTGATTGCAATCGAGGTGAAAATAAAGAAATTAAAAGTTTAATGGTTAATTAGGTGCATAATTATATAAATCCGAGATCAATGACCATAATGAAAACAACATAAAATGAGGACTGATATTGTAATTCAACATGGGCTAAATTATATTAAATCCAAAGTTTATGTCAATTAAAGATACAATTGAAGAAATTAAAAGTTAAAAGACTAAAAAAAACTTTGACCAAAATTCATAATTCAAACATAAAACGATATCATTTCAAATTAAAAAATAAAAACTAAATATCATTAACAATACTTTAAAAGGCATGGAAAAAGGATTCCAACTTAATTTCCCCATGCCTTTTACTTTCGTTGTACTAGTATTTTTTTTTTTTTTTGCTTTAAAATGTTTTTTTTCCCTTGATTCACTTCTTTTTAAAAAATATATATATGTTTTTTCAAAATTATTTTTGGTGATTTTTTCTAATATTAAACTGGTTGGGAATTTAGCTCTGTTATTTTTTTTTAAAAAAAAAAACATTGTGAATTGCTACACTGTTTTCCTATATGATTTTTTTTTTTTATGATTTTTTTTCCAAAAATGGTGATTTTTTATTTTTTTTATATTAAGCTAGATAAGGATTTAGCTTTGTAGTTTTTTTTTAATAAAAAACATTATAAATTGCTATAGTATTTTCCCTATATGGTTTTTGTTTTGCTATAATATTTCTTCATATGTTTTTTTTTTAAATTCTCTTTGTTGAATTTTTTTTTAATATTGAGCTGGTTAAGAATTTAGTTTTAGCTTTCCCCACATGTTTTTTTCTTTATTTTTTATATTTATTTTTTCTTTTTTGGTTTTTTCCCCAAAATTGTTTTTTTTTTGTTTTTTTTAAGAATTGTTTTTGTCGATTTTATTTTTTTAATATTGAACTGGTTAAGAATTTAGCTTTATAGTTTTTTTTAAAAAAACATTATTGATTGCTACAGTATTTTTTTATATGTTTTTTTTTTGTTTTCATTGTTTTTTTTTACCAGAATTGTCTGTCAATTTTAGTTTTTTTTTTTCATATTCAGCTGATTGATAATTTAGCTTTGTAGTTTTTTTCTTGAAAAAAACATCGTGAATTGATATAGTATTTCCTTACATGATTTTTTCTTGTTATATTATATCCCCACATGTTTTTTTATCAATTTTTTTTTAAATTGCCTTTGTCGAATTTATTTTTTCTACATTGGACTAGTTGAAAATTTAGTTTTGGAGTTTTTTTCTTCAAAACATCATTGATTGCTAAAGTGTCTGCCAATATGATTTTTTTTTGTTATATTTTTTTTTTCAAAATTATCTTTATCAATTTTATTGTTTTAACATTGAACTGGTTGAAAATTATAATTGTAGATTTTCTCATGAAACACTATAGATTGCTACAGTGTTTTCCTGCATAATTTTTTTTCCTTTAGTTTTTTAATGATTTCTTTTTAAAATTATCTTTATTGATTTTATTTTTGTAACATTGAATTGGTTGATAATTATAACTGTATATTTCATCACAAAATATTTTAGATTGTTGCAGTGTTTTCCTAAATAAATTTTATTCTTTTTTTATGATTTTTTTCAAAATTATCCTTATCTATTTTATTTTTTTAATATTAAACTGATTAGAAATTTAGCTTTGTAATTTAATTTTTCTTGAAAATATTGTGGATTGTAATAGTATTTCTTTATATAATTACTTTTTATTATTTTTTCTACAAATACATAATAAAATACAAACATGCTATAAACCTGCGTAGCACGCGGGCATGGCAACTAGTATCATCTAGATCCTGTTTATTATCTTTTTATTATTATTATTTATCTAAAAAGCCATGGGATGCATGCTGGGGCGTGCCCTGCATATAGCTTCTAGTGGTTGTGCCTTTGTACTGGTAAACCCGGGCCCCTCAGTCATCTCCACCATTTTATCACCAATCTTCTGCCACTCGAAACATTGAAGGAGCGAGCCCAATGCTAATCCCGCCACTCTCAGGGCCAAGCCTTCTCCAGGACAGCTCCTCCTTCCATGCCCGAAAGGCATCAACTTAAACCCATCTCTAGCTCCCTCCGGGTTGTCGAACCTCTCAGGTCTGAATTTTGTAGGGTCTGGCCAGATTTTAGGGTCATTTTGAATGGCCCACATATTTACAGAGAGCATCGTGCCCCGTGGAATGCGGAATCCTCCAACCAGGCATTCTTCTGATGACTCATGAGGTACTAGCAACGGGGCTGGCGGGTACATCCGCAACGTTTCGTTGAGGATGCTGCGGAGGTAGGGAAGGTGGGCAAGATCAGCTTCATCCATCAAACGATCATGCCCAATCTGCTCGTCGATTTCTCTTTGAGCCTTCTCGAGGACTTGGGGATGGTTGAGCAACAGTGAAAGTGCCCATTCCATTGTAGCAGATGAAGTATCTGTTCCCGCCAACAAGAGGACCTGCAAACCAAACCGAATTGTGGTAATTAATTCCATAGACGATGCAAAGAAAGTCACCAGAGTGACCTCCCACATAAAGTTTGACTATTCTAATACATAAAGTTTGTTGCTATGCATTAGACTTGTGAGTCACCTAATCTCAAGGCAATTAGACTTGGCATGCTAAGTTCTAGGTGAAGGAGGTGTAATTGACATTTTAAAATCTGGTCTCTCAGCATGTTTTTAGACATATCAAAGTCTTTTAAAACCTACTATATTTTTATTAAATAAAAATATTTATTTTTCATTCAGTATTATCAATAATTACAATGCAATTCCTCATATTTTACATAAAAACAAGATTTAAAAGCTATATATACATGATGAAAGCTTCATAAAAAAGCTTATATTTTTCAATTTTATACTCTTTTAATATTTAAAATTTATCATCGAATGATTTTTAAATTCCTCCTATTAAATTTTTTTTCTTTAGTATTCAAGACTATCTTTGTAAATTTAAAGTTTTTTAAAGTTAAAAAAAATCTGAATACCTTAACTTAATAATTCACTCCAATCCCAAAAACTAAATAAACTATTAATTTATGTTGAAAATTTTAATATTTAAAATGTCAATGTTAAAAAGGTTACTTAATGTCAACATTTTAAAGTTACAGGACTCCTCAAACAAAATAACTAGTCCATTTAACAAGATCGAAAGACAAAACATGTCCCTTCAATGATTCACATTACAATATAATGAAGAACATTTGACAATTCTGAATTATAATCTAAAGAAAAAAGAACAATGCTGCATATCGGTATCCCAGCTTAATTGATCATATTAACTAGTAAATCAAACAACATGATTAAAGATCTTACCAGCATAATCCCTTTGATGATATCGTCCGTGTAATACCCAGGTTCAGTCTCTTGCAGGGACAGCAGAACCTGAATCAAATTCCTTTTCTTTTCCCCACAGCAATCAGTCTCCAATATTTTCCTCCGTTGCTCTTCTATCAAATGCTGCATGAAACTATCGCTCTTTAGATGGCACTCTATCACTCTCTTCAACATCTTTTTTGATTTAATCCACGGTATAAAGTCTCCAATAATGGTTTGGCCACCTAGCAATAGGGTTTCAGCATGAATTGCTCGAAACCTTTTTGCTTCTTCCACATCAGAAACATCCTCTCCGTAATATCTCTTTCCGGCTATCATCCGCATCATTATGTTCAGTGTCAGTTCGAAGAAAACTGTCTTCATATCTACAATCTGATTCTGATTGCGAAAGAGAACACAAATCATTGACTTCACCTCCTCCAGACGTATGGAAGAGAGCATTTGGAGGCGGTGTGCAGACAGGACTTCAATAGAGACGATTCTCCTAAGGTTTCGCCAGTGGTCGCCATAGGGAGCCCAAAGAAGGCTTGTGGTGTTGTAGGCGAGGTGTTTTGCAATGAGATAACCTGGGCAGTTTGCAAAGACAACATCATTTGTGGTAAAGCATTCTTCAGCGATCGAAGGGGATGAGACAACAAGTTGTCGACGAGACCCGAGTTGGAGCAAGATTACGGGGCCATGTTTACTAGAGATTTTTGATAGTGTCCTGTAAATTGGCTTCTTAAGTAGGTAGAGATGGCCAATGATTGGTAGTGAAGGGAATGGACTCGGTGGGAAGTTTCTTATCTTGTATAGAAAGTGCCTTGCTATGATATACAACGCTAAAATCACAAGAAAGTAGAGAATCAAGGTTGCCATGGCTTTGTGAATGGCCACTGTTCTTGTTTTTTAGGAAGATGTATGAATTATATTGTGCTATGCATCGAGACTATCTAGATACCCATTACTTAGTACAGTCATTCGAATCCAAGAAATTCCCGGCTAAAAACACAAGAAAGTGGAGAAAGAAGGTTGCCATGCATTTGGCAATGGCGACGGTTTTTTTTATTATTATTAATAATATGGGAGTCTGGATTTAGAAAGTTACCATAAATTGTATTGGGCGTGTCTTGATGTCTGTATCTATATGTTAATTACTTCGCACTAGGAGGCACAGTAATGAAAGTAACAGGGTTGAAATTTCTTGTGGTCGAGCATGCTCGGCTTATCTCATCATATTAAAAGCAACGATGGACGTGTTGAGGGCAGTGCCGACGTATTTGTAATGGGACGGGCTAGTTACGTGCGCAGTTATTAAACGGGACTCGACACGAGTTTTGGGTAATGAGACGGGCTCGTTGTAGCATGTTGTATTTATTTTTAATTATATATATATTAAATATATTTTAAATATATTAAAATATATTTTTTATTTTTAATATTAATATTTCCACATCCGACATCACAACAATTTTTTTTTAAAATTAATTTTTAATATCTTGTTTTTAAATAAAAAAATTAATTTAAAGAGTTGTCATCTAGTATTATAATCACTAAAACTTTTAATTGATCATGATAAATAATCGTGTAAAAAATTTATTTTTTGATTGATATTATGTTGAATGAATATATCAAAGAATTATTTTATAATTAATTAAAATAATATCATATTAAATGAACATTTTAAAAGATTATTTCATGATTAATAAAAATAATATCTTATTGAATAAATGTCTCCAAAGATTATTTTTTATTAATAAAAATAATTCCTTGTTAAATGAGCAATTCAAATATTATTTTATGATAAATAAAAATCATGTACTATTCAATGAGCTGAGAATGTTATTTTCTAATTAATAAGAATAATACCTAGTAAAGATTGGCATTGAGATTAATATATTAATGATAAGTTACTTCATTCAATCAACGATGCAGTGAATGCATTTTTAAGCATGAATTAAATTGTTTTTTTGATTGTTTATTAGTAAATTTTAATCTTACCTAGGTATACATACATTCCACATGAATATGTTTTTATATATCTGCACTCTTTAGTTGGGAAGTAGATGTATTGATAAAAGTTTTTTATAGAATTAATTATGTATTTGAAGAAATTAATATTTTTATTGTCATGTAACCTTTACTTTAAGAATTTAAATGTTTAAATTATATTTTATATACGATGTAATTGAGGATATTACCTTATTGAGGTAGCATATAATTTTGTTGCAAGTCAAATTAAACATATTTATTTTTTAAAGAAATTGATGTTTGCTGTGAACTAGTCAATTTTAAAATTTAGTTTTATGGAATATTATAATGCTAACTCAAAAAAAGAAGAAGAAGAAGAAGAAGTTGATATTGTGGCTGAGTTGCGAAGTTAGTATAACAAGACGAGTATTGTCATTATTATTTGTAGGTTATTATTTTTTCTAATTTATTATTAAAAATACAGAAAAACTTTACTGAAATTCTAATATATATAAAAAATCACACCCAGTAAAATCAACACATGTATATATACATATTTATTTATTTATATATGATTTTTTTTTTGGAGTTGTTAGAGCATCTCCAACGGGAGAGCTAAATAAAGAGCCAAATGTTAAAAATTGTACTTTTAGCTTTTGCTTCTCTATTTTTTTACTCCAACGCATGAGGCAAATAGATACTATTTTAGCTATGTGTTCTGTAACGAGCAATTTCTACATTTCCCTGTAGAAATGGCAAAAGCAAATGACTGTTGGCCAACAAATTTTTTTTCTTTAAATGAAGGAGAAAAGAACTTGTAAATTTTAAAATTTTGTTTTGTGCCTCACCCTTCTTTCAAATCTAGAAAAACAATAATAAATTATTCTTCGGTTAATTAATAATATTGATTGTGTTAATTAGCTGAAATTAAAAGGTATTCTTGTTTAAAAACTTTTTCTATTTTCTCTTTTATATCTCTTGATTTTTTAGATCTTTTGTTGTTAATTTAATATTTGTGATGATTTTTTTTCTTTGTTATTTTATGTTTTTAATATGGGTTAAGAAAGACAATTTTTATTTATGTTGTTATCTTTGATAAAATTGAGAGGAATTAATAATGGTAGTTGATATTGATAAAAATATAGAGTGACATTTAAAATTTATTTTTGATTGTCTGTTTTAATTTGAGGTTAATTATATTTTGTGTTGTTAAAAATACAATTAAACCAGTATATCAATTCTCTTTTAGTTCCAAAAAATGATCAAATTGTTATGTTAGAACAAGTAGGAGACAATGTTTGTTATTAATTCATATGTATGGAAACTATAAAATTGCTAGACATTGAATGTGAGCTTCTTCTACACTCTCTTATAAGGTTTTAACTTGAGTTTTTTTTTTTTTTTTTAATGTAGATGGATTCAAATTTTCCAATCTCTTTTACCAACTTTCTTATGAGTGAGTCAGAAGATATTCTCTCTCAATCAAGTGATTTTAATCAATTAATTGATGACTTAACATACTCGAATTTAAATGTACATTCGGCAAAAAAATCACAAAGAAGTAAAAATTTATCACCAAAGGAAGATTGTTTACTTGTCTCTACATGGCTAAATACAAGTAAGGATCCAATTACATGAGTTAAAGAGCAAATAAAACAGTTTTGGGCTCATGTACATGCTTACTTTGTAGAGAATGGAGGAAACTTGAATTATCGTTCACAAATAAGTATCTCAAGTAGATAGCTAGAAATAAATTGAGAAGTCGGTAAATTTATTGGATTTGTTACTCAAATTGAAAATCATCAGCAAAGTGGAATCACCGAAGAATCAAGGGTAATTCTAATATTCATTTTCATGTTAAATTATTTAACACATATTTTAACATTATTTTATTTATTTACCAGATTAATGATGCTCGGCAAATGTATGCTTCTTGCGTAGGCAAACGATTTCAACTAGAATATTGTTGGGTTATCTTAAGAAAAGAACACAAATGGCAATTTGAGCGTGCAAGTCACCATCAAAGGTCAAACAAGAAACAAAAAAGTCATGTCAATGCAAATCCGGCTTCATCAACTCCATCTACCCCTGATTATGTTAGTTTAGGAGAAGATAGCAAACCAGATTTATCAAGATAGACTAATCGGTCAGAAGGCTGCAAAGAAACTACTTAAACGTAGACAAGGAAAAGATAAAGTTGGGGAGGTAACTGTAACAAATCTCTTACAAGAATTCAGGGATACTCTAGTTGAAATTGAGGATCAGAAAAAACAAGACAGAAAAATTATGTTAGAGCAACAAGCCATGATGATTCAACAAAGTCAAGAGAAACAAGAATTGGACAGGATTAAGAAAGAAGAACAAATTATGAAAATGAATATTTCTAATTTGACTTCAATTTCTGCAGTGTATTTTCAAAATAGAAAGTTAGAAATTATGCAAAAGAGGGGTTTTAATTTTCAATGAACTTTGATTTATTTATTGTAATGTAATGTATTTTTAATTAAATATGTAGAAAATTCTTGGTTATTTTAAATATATTGTTATAAAATTGATATCAATTCATAATACTTTTTTTAAGTTCCTCTAACACTTAACAATGATAAGTAGGATTAATTAACTTAAAAGATAACAACCATAATGAAAAAAAAAAACATAAAAAACTTGAAAATTATGATAACATAAGAAGTTCAAATCTAAAAATTCTACTCGTTGCCAAATTGTTCCCACAAATGTTCAATCAAATCTTCTTGTAGTTGAGAGCTAGTTGCTCTATCCCTAGTTCGATTATGAGTTTGAAGAAAATCATGTAGTTCTGGTATTTCACCATGTGACATTGATATAAAGGAATTGACTTCATATTCATGGTCAAATCCAAGATTCATTGCTCCTTCATCCTCACTAATCATATTATGCATTATTATGCAAGCTTTCATAATATATACAAGCGTTTCTTCATCTCAGTATCGAACAGGTCCACATACAATTGCAAAACAAGATTGGAGCACCCTAAATTCCCGCTCCACATCCTTTCTTACAGACTCTTGCTTGCTTGCAAAATATTTTCTCTTTGCTTCTAATGGTCTTGGGATTGTCTTAACAAAGGTTGACCAATTGGGATAAATCTCATCTGCTAAATAGTATCCCATTGTATATTCATGCCCATTAATTGTATAATTGACAGGAGCAGCACGACCTTCAGTAAGTGCAGCAAAGATAGGTACCGATCAAGAACATTAATATCATTTAATGATCTAGGCATTCCAAAAAAGGTATGCCATATCCAAAGATCTTGTGAAGCCACTGTCTCTAGAATTATAGTTGGTTCACGACAATGACCAGTATACATCTCATGCCATGCAATTGGGCATTTCTTCCATTTCTAATGCATACAGTCAATGTTCCCTAACATCCCTGGAAGTCCACGCTGCTTTCCAATTGATAATAATCGATAAATATCGGCCTCATTTGGTGCCCTTAGATACCAATCACTAAAAACTTTTACAATTACTTTGACGAAAGCTCTAAAACTTTCTATCGCAGTGGTTTCTCCAATTCGAAGATATTCATCAGTAAGATCTGCAGGAATACCATATGTAAGTATTCTGTGAGCTGCAGTTACCTTTTGAAGGCAAGATATACCAAGAATATCAAGAGCATCTGTCCTTTGTTTGAAATATAGATTATGAGCGTCCACTGTATTTACGATCCGAAGAAAAAGACGACGACTCATCCTAAATCTTCTTCGAAATTGACTTTAAGTGAATTTAGGATTTTCAGCAAAATAATCATTATATAACCTTAACTCACCTTCTTTTCTATTACGATTGACAATATTGTGACCAAGAATAAAACCACGATACCCTGTTCTCCGCCCTTGATTATTCGATCCTTCTTCAGCAACCACAGCGGTAGCAACTTGAAAAGCGAACACAGGAGTGTCATCATCAAAATCAAAAACATCATAAAATTTAAAATTAGAATGATTCAT
Source organism: Populus tomentosa (assembly GCA_018804465.1). Classification (NCBI taxonomy): domain Eukaryota; kingdom Viridiplantae; phylum Streptophyta; class Magnoliopsida; order Malpighiales; family Salicaceae; genus Populus; species Populus tomentosa. Next base: position 952,078 of record CM031995.1, read on the forward strand.
GATGAATTTTAATAAAATATAACAAAGATTGGAAAGAAGAAAATGACGAGAAAAAATATTAAGGTATATGAGAATATTTATAGATTGATTATTTTTAAAAATTGTAAAATCTTAGAATATTGGCGGTAATTTTTTCAAAATTTGAAAATTTAAAATTTAAAATGTTGGTGGTCATTTTTTCAAAGCTTTAATTTTTTTAAAAAAATTGAAAATCAAAATTTAAAATGTTGGCGGTTTTTTTCAAAGTTTGAATTTGAATTTGCTTTTAAAAAATTAAATTTTTAACAATAACATATAAAACTTAAAATTAAAAATATTCATATAAATAAATTTTAAATTATATCTTTTAACTTTTATATTTCTTCATTAATTTTATATTACTTTAATAAATTACTCATATTAATTATATAATTAATAACATCATAATTATATTATATATAAAATATCTAAATTAGTTATATAATTATATTAAAATTAATTTAACATGAAATATATTAAAATATAATTGGTTTTTCTAAACAGCTTTTTACTTTTGAAATGCTTCTAATTAAAAAAAGCTATATTTATATTATTTTAAAAGTTTTTTTTTTTTTTTTTTTGATATAGGATTTTTCATGGAAGATAATCTACACAAGGTGTACCCAAAAAAATCCCCACCGGATCCGAGGCTTGTCGTATTGAGCTATTGGAGGGCGCCAGGTTTACTGGCTACTCACCTACTATATTTCTTAGGTGTTCCTGCCAGTACGCTGTGCCTTACAGTTAGAGATCTTTGGAGTTTGGATGGTCTAGGAAGAGTGATATTTTCTAGTTTAATTATTGAAGAAAAGACTAGACTTTAATAGAGGACTTTTCTAAGGCCACCAGGGATTGTACAATTGTAGGCAAGTTGATTTTTCCAAGGTTTCGCCATTAGTCCCCATAAGGTGGCCCAGCACGGGTCGGGCACACTCCTAGTGGCTGGGCTCGAACAGAGGCTGTTGGATGTTTGCCCACCACTTCGGCTCGGGTACACTCGGCCAGCACCTGGGCTCGGTCATGTTTCCCGATTCTAAAACGAATATGAATTTAGTAATTGATGCTGTAATTATTATGGATTTATGCTAAAAGTGAACATCTTTTTATTAGAGTCAATTGAGTAAAACTAGCTGAATTAGCTTTTTTATGCCCCAATTAAACTAGGAAAAAGGTTGTTGTTTTGGAATTTTCTTTATTATTATTGGAATTTTTTACTTGAATAGGTTTGAAATATTTATTTATTTTATATTTTATTAGTTATGTTAGTTTGGCTTATTATTTAAAACAATCTTGCAAATCATTGATATTCAAAACCTGTTAAATTAAAATTCTCTTTACAGCTTACCTGTAATTTTAGAGTTTACTAGTCAATTGCTTACACACTGTCCTGAGAAGATGTAATGTTATTAAGCGAATACAAACAAACTCGGTGAGTTATTATTGTGATTTATTGATTTAATCTTTAAACCGGACTAAATTTTAAAATAAATAATGAGAAAATTTATTTAATTTAATATAATTGACTTGTTTATCGACACTCATTATTTAGTTAATTTGGTTAAAATATAAATTTAATTTTGTTCTTGTTTTAGTAACGAAGAGGATTTAGATTTATTTTTTTTAAAAAAAAAAAAAAAACTGCTTATAATGTTTTATCATATTGCATATTCACAACACTCCAATTTCGTAATGTCTTGCCCTGGTTGCATACATGTACAACTGGGCAAATTGACTGCCATACAAAAAGTAGCAAATCAATGCAGGCATGATATATGACACGTGACTGTTATTCTTTCCATTAGAAGTGAAATAGGAGGGCAGTAGTTCATCACCTCAACTGATAGTTAGTGGATGAGAGAGAGTATGATAATAATTTTTTTTAATTAATTTTTTTTTAATTTTTTAAATATTAATATATTAAAATTATTTTAAAAAATTATTTTCAATAAAAATTAAATTTTAATGAAAAATAAATTACCTGTAATCCAAATAAGATCCAGGTCATATTTGTTTTTCAGAAAATGATGTTTAAAAAACAATTTTTTAAATTTTTTTGTGTTTATTTACCATTAAAAAAAACTGGTCAACAAAAAATATTTTTTTATGTTTGATTATTATTTATTATATTTGAGATAATTTATAAAATTATATTTTTTTTAATTTTATTCTCGTTCAACTTTTTAATTTGTAAAATTTATTTTTTATTATTTTAATAAACTTGAATAAGTTATTTTTCAACTTATTTTTTATGACATAACTAAATAATAAAAAATATCTTTCAATTTATTTTCTATTACATTATCAAATATCAAAAAATAATTTATTTTTTTAAAATTTACTATTCTATCATTTATTTTCCAAAAACAAAAACTATAACAAACAGCCTTAAAGATATTTGGGATTGACTTGCGGTGAAGTGAGGTTAGATTTTTTTGCAGTACAATCCCTTTTGAAACACGAATATCAAGAAAAACCTAACCCACTGAAAATTAAAAACACATACTCTTTATTGATTTTTTTTAAAATCCCATAAAAAAACCAAACCTTATCTTGCCTCACCCGAGTCCAAAAGACACCCTATAATGCTTAGGTTATGCAGGCCACATACCTATGGGTAGAGTCACATCAAGATATCAATCAAAAGTCATGGAAGAATATATGGTTCATATTTGAGAAAGAAGCGTAAGCATGCGTGGGCGTGCCCTACATATAGCTTCTAGTGGTTTTGCCTTCGGAACGGTGAACCCGGGACTCTCGGTCATGTCCACCATTTTATCACCAATCCTCTGCCACTCGAAACATTGAAGGAGCGAGCCCAATGCTAACCCCACCACTCTCAGGGCCAAGCCTTCTCCAGGACAGCTCCTCCTTCCATGCCCGAAAGGCATCAACTTAAACTCGTCTCTTCCCCCCTCCGGGTTGTCGAACCTCTCAGGTCTGAATTTTGTAGGGTCTGGCCAGATTTTAGGGTCATTTTGAATGGCCCACATATTTACAGAGAGCATCGTGCCCCGTGGAATGCGGAATCCTCCAACCACGCATTCTTCTGATGACTCATGAGGTACTAGCAACGGGGCTGGCGGGTACATCCGCAACGTTTCGTTGAGGATGCTGCGGAGGTAGGGAAGGTGGGCAAGATCAGCTTCATCCATCAAACGATCATGCCCAATCTGCTCGTCGATTTCTCTTTGAGCCTTCTCGAGGACTTGGGGATGGTTGAGCAAGAGTGAAAGTGCCCATTCCATTGTAGTAGATGAAGTGTCTGTTCCCGCCAATAGGAGGACCTACACACCAAAACAAATTGTGGTAATTAATTCCACAGACGATGCAGGCAGTGGAGATATTTTTTTTAGATCTATGGGTGTTTGGACCAGTTTGCATCAGTTTGCATGTATTTTAATTAATTCTAAGAGTTTTAAAATTAACAATCATGTAAATCTTCAATGACCATCATATAAATAATTTATAGCTCGAACTGAAACCAAAAAAAAAAAAATATCTTTTGATCTAAAACTCGTGCGACTAACAACTAAACCACCACTTAGTCAGTTGAGATATCTTATTCTAGCTGGTCGTGTCATATGACTTGAATATTCTAATACACAAGTTTGCTATTGCGCATTTTCATTTTCTTGACAAAAGCGAGATCCAAAGACAAAATAATGAACATTTAACAATCCTGAATTATGACCTAAACATAAAAGAAAGGTGCTCCATTATGATATCACTACTCAATTGATCATAATAATCAGTAAATCAAACAACATGATTAAAGATCTTACCAGCATGATCCCTTTGATGATATCGTCCGTGTAATACTCAGGTTCAGTTTCTTGCAGGGACAGCAGAACCTGAATCAAATTCTTTTTCTTTTCGCCACAACAATCACTCTCCAATATTTTTCTCCGTTGCTCTTCTACCAAGGACTGCATGAAACTATCCCTCTTTATATGGCATTCTATCAGTCTCTTCTCCATCTTTTTTGATTTAATCCACGGTATATAGTCTCCAATAATGGTTTTTCCACCTAACAAGAAGGTTTCAGCATGAATTGCTCGGAACTTTTTTGCTTCTTCCACATCTGAAACATTCTCTCCATAATATCGCTTTCCAGCTATCATCCGCATCATGATGTTCAGTGTCAGTTCGAAGAAAACTGTCTTCATATCTACAATCTGACTCTGATTACGAAAGAGAACACAAATCATTGACTTCACCTCCTCCAGACGTATGGCAGAGAGCATTTGGAGGCGGTATGCAGACAAGACTTCAATAGAGACGATTCTCCTAAGGTTTCGCCAGTGGTCGCCATAGGGAGCCCAAAGAAGGCTTGTGCTGTTGTAGGCGAGGTGTTTTGCGATGAGCAAACGTGGGCGGTTAGCGAAGACAACATCATTTTTGGTAAAGCATTCCTCAGCTATTGAAGGGGATGAAACAACAAGTAGTCGACGAGATCCGAGTTGGAGCAACAATACAGGGCCATTTTTACTAGAGATTTTTGATAGTGTCCTGTAAATTGGCTTCTTCAGGAGGTAGAGATGGCCAATGATTGGCAGTGAAGGAAATGGACCAGGTGGGAAGTTTTTTATCTTGTCTAGGAAGTGCCTTGTTATGATATACAACGCTAAAATCACAAGAAAGTAGAGAATCAAGGTTGCCATGGATTTGTGAATGGCCACTGTTCTTGTTTTTTAGGAAGATGTATGAATTATATTGTGCTATGCATCGAGACTATCTAGATACCCATTACTTAGTACAGTCATTCGAATCCAAGAAATTCTCGAAAGTCGTCCATGCCTGTCTCATCTCACCAATTGAAAAGGAGTACTATGGACTTGATGAGGTCAGTGCAAACGCATTAGTGGTGAACTAGTGACATGCACAGTTTTTAAGACCTTTTTAAATATACTTGTCTGATATGAAAGGCATGTTTTTTTTAAAAAAAAATTAATATATAATATAATCTTAATTAATATATAAATTGATTTAAAAATATCATTTAATATCAAATAAAAAATATTAGAAGATAAGCTATTTATAAAATATAATTAAAAAAAATTATTTTATTTTTAAAAAATTTAAGCGAATCCACGGCATAGTCTAAAAAATAATTTTATTGGTGTTTAATTTTTTTTAATAAAATTCTTTAATTCTATTTAAATAAAGTTGTTTTTTAAAAAATAAATAAAGCAAAGCCCTTTAAAAAGAAGTTCGGGAGTCTGGCCTTATGGACACCCATAACCATAGCTGTGTAAAACAACCGTCCAGTCTAGCATGTTGACTCAGAAAACAGAAATTTAGAATCCGATTCAGACAGGTTTTCTAGTTTAACTTTAACTAGATATATGACCCGCGCGATGCCGCGGGTCATTTTTTTTTATATAAAAATATTTAAAAAAAATACAAATTTAAAAATTTTGAGTTTTTTTGTAAGACCATACCCAATAATTTTGGGTTTGGCTGCAACGCCTGACCTAAAAGTAATATTTATAATATTAATAATAAAATTAAACTTGCATGACTTAAGTTTAAGTGAGCCTGACAGCAACACCGGACTCAAGAATATTGGATGTGGTTCTGACTATAAGGTCATGTCATAAAAGTATGATAATTAAATAGACTAATTAAAAAGTACAAAGAAAAAAAATCAACATGAAAGAAAAAACTAATGAAGAAAAAGAAAAAAATAAATTAATTGGGTTAACCCTTCAAACCAGGTTATCCCGTAAAACCTGGGATTCGCTTCATGAAAGTTTGATAACTAAATAGAAAAAAAAATGACGGATTTACCCAGAATTATCTGGGTTAACCCATCAAACCAAGTTAACCCGTTAAGCCCAGGATACGTGTCATGAAGGTATGAAAGTCTGATAATTAAATAGAAAGAAAATTAACTTTAACAAACTAAACTAAATGAAAAAAATTACTCGTCAAATCAGGTCAACCCATCAAACCCGAGATCTGTATCATGAAAATCTGATAACTAAATAAAAAAAAATTAATATTAACAAATTAAATCAAACAAAAAAAATTCATTAAAAAAAATAATAAGAAAAAAACAGCTAATATTGTTGTAATCCATATATTTTTTTTTTGAAAAAAGCAACAAAGCTAAGTTTTCAACCAGATCAATATAAGAAAAACGACAAAGATTATTATTTTTTTAAAAAAAGTCAATTTTGGGTAAAATAAATGAAAAAAAAACATGTAAAAAAAAGGAAACAAAAGCGGAAAAAAAACACGTGGGGAAAGCTACAGTGTTTTAAAGAAATAAATAAAAAAACTAAATTTTCAACCAGCTCAATAGTAAAAAAATAAAATCAACAAAAATAATTCTGAAAAAAAATATATGTAAAAATTGACAATTTTAGAAAAAAAAAAAACAAATAATAATAATAAAAAAAACACATGTGGGGAAAGCTAAAGTTAGATTATCATTTAGCTCAATATTTAAAAAATAAATTCGATAAATATAATTTTTTTAAAAAATATGTAGGGGAAACACTGTAGCAATCCATATTATTTAAAAAAAAACTATAAAGCTAAATTCTCAACCAACTTAATATAAAAAAAAATAAAGTCTACAAAGACCATTTTGAAAAAAATAATAAATAAATCATAAAAAAAACAATGTATGAGAATATTATAGCAATCCACAATGTTTCAAAGAAAAAAACTACATAGTTAAATTTTCAACCAGCTCAATATTTAAAAAAATTAGTAAAGATAATTTTGAAAATAAAATTTCAAAAAAAAAAAAACAAAAACAAAGAAGTCAATTTTGGATAAAAAAAAAGAAGCAAAAGAAAAAAAAAAGCTACATTGAAAAAAAACTGCTACAGGAAAAAAAGAAAAAAAAAACTAAAGATGCTAAAGTGCCGCGGGTCATTTTTTTTGTACAAAAAATATATATATAAAAATTAATATTTAAAAGTGTTAGGTCTTTCTGCAAAGCTATACCCAAGAATCTCGGGTTTGGCTGCAACACCTGACCTAAGAGTAATATTTATAATATTAATAATAACATTAAACTTGCATGATCCAAGTTTAAGTGGGTGTGGCTGCAATACCAGATTCAATAGTCTTGGATGTAGGTCTGGCTGCAAGGTCGTGTCATATAAGTATGATAATTAAATAGATTGATTAAAAAGAAAAAAAACAAAGAAAAAAACCAACAGAAAAAAAAACTAATGAAGAAAAAGAAAAAAAATATATGAATTAACTGGATTAACCCGTCAAATCTAGAATTCGCATCATGAAAGTTTAATAACTAAATAAATAAAAAAATTAACGGGTTTACCTAGAGTTAACTGGGTTAACCCATCAAACCAAGTTAACACGTCAAGCCAGAATACATGTTATGAAAGTCTGATAATTAAATAGAAAGAAATTTAACATCAACAAACTAAATCAAACAAAAAAAATTCATTAAAAAAACAAAAAAAATAAGACTGTTAAATAATATAATATAATATAATATAACAGAACTCTAAAACGCGTGGGGAAAGTACTGTGCTTTCCCACGAAATAATTTTCTTTCCAAGTGGCTCATTTTAATAGGAAAATCTGCAGTAGTGCATGAAATATTATTGCAGTAAATGCTTTAACTATTTACAAAAGTGTGCATCGGGGAAAGTGTTGTGCTTTCCCCACAAAATAATTTTCTTTCCAAGTGGCTCCTTTGAATAGGAAAAGTTGCAGTCTTTTTTATCTGTAGTGCATGAAATATTATTGCAGTCTTCTTTATCTGTAGTGCATGAAATATTATTTTTTACAGAGAGTACAGCAAAGGCAGGGAGAGCGGGGGGGGAGAGAGAGAGAGACCCTTCATGTTACAAAACTCATTTGGCCTCTTTCTTTTCTTTGCATTTTAAAGAGTTTAAATTTTAGGTTCCGGGTCATAATTTTGAAGTCGAAAGTGGAGCGAGGGAGACAAGATTTTCTTGCGGGTCTTATTATGTTAATGCATTCTGGGTTTGGGAGTTGAGAAAGAGAGGAAAAGTGAGTGAAAGTTTTCAAATTTTTTACTGTTTGTGTTTTGTTTTGAGGTGTTTGGTTGCTGAGAAAGAGAGGGAATATGAACGGAAGTCTGGAAATTTTTGTCTGGGTTTTTATTTTTTGCCATGTATGATTTTTGTTTTTGGGTATTAAACAGAAGAATAAAACGTGAGATTTTTTTTGTTATTTTTTCATTTTTTATTTCATTTCCTGCTTCATCTCTCTCACTCTCTCTTTCTAAGTGTATGGTAAATGCATTTGTGGTTTATTTTGTGTTCCCGGGCTCTGATTTTTTGGGGTTTATTTTTTCTCTGACAGAAGCAGAGAGGCGAGGTAAAGGCAAAACTTTGGAATTTATCAGGTATTTGGGCCATTATTTTTAACTTTTCTAATTTTTATTTGTTATTGCACGACTCTCGCATTGTTTGGTTTCCGAGAAAGCTGAGGAAATGACAAAGAGAGGACCGAAATTAATTTGTTTTATGGCTCTTTGGTTTTGAGTTAGTCGTAACTCAGAAAAAACAAAGAAATTATCATTTTGTTCTATTTTAGCTCTTTTTTATTTTATGATCCTTACTTCTCTGTGCTATGTTTTTCCATATAAGTTTGTTTCAATTGACAAAAATGCAACACCTTTTCTTTATGCGTTGTTTTTTTAATGCTTTTCACTCCTAATCCGTGAATTTAACAATAGAAGTGAAATGAGCACGTCCAGTGCTGGGATTTTTATAAACTATCCCTGTGTTTTGTATACTTGCATGTGTTTTTGGGCCAATGAGCTGAGTCCTCCTTAACGAGTTCCTTTTGCTTGCAACATTTACAAAATAATTTTCTTTCCAAGTGCTGTGTGACAAGATGAGAATTTTCTTTCGAAGTGTTGTGTGACAAGATGAGACCATGATGATTTGAATAGGAAAAACTCGTTCAGTCTTCTTTTAGTGCATGAAATATTATTTTAAATATTTTAAATGATTTAACAATTTACCACAACCTTTTCTTATTATTATTTTATTCAAAGCAGATTGAAGAATATTTAACTTACAAAAGCGACATCATTATGTTTCGACATCATCATGTTTTGATATCATCATGTTTCTGTATTAAATGGTTTGAAAATTTACACTGTTTTTCTTTATGTTTTTTGCAATTCAGTCTTCTCTTCGTGGGGAAGAATTTTACTTGCAGAGGTGAGACCATGATGGTGCCTTAAATCCTTTGACAATTTTCTGCAGTCTTTCCTTTTTCTTGCGCTCTTTGTTGCTTTCAATTCTGGTTTTCTTTTCTTGCAATTTCTCTAATTAGTGTGTGTTCATTATTTCTCTTTTAATTATTATGATTTTTATGGCTTCTTATTCTTATTTTATTGTAGCTCACAGGATGATGGTCTCTTTCCAGTTGCTTTGAAGGGTTTGCTTCTTCCATTTCATTAAAGAGAACACTTGGTTTCAGCAGCTGTTTGTTTGACTCCTGTCAGAATTTGCAGGTTATTTCATTGCTCTTTGTCTCTTTTTTTTTCAACTGCTCTTTTTAATGTTGTGTGTTTTTTTTTTTATGTGCATGGGTTGTTCATTCAGTTATTTGTTGATCGAAATTGCCTGCTTATTTCATTGCTCTTTGATTTTATTTTCATTCGGTGTTTTTAAAGTTAGTATTTTTTCTTCTTCTTCCTGGTTTTATTGGATTTTTCGGTGCGTGGCCCTCAATTTTCTTTTCATTTTTATTGAAGACTGCACACCGTAACCAAAAAGCTTAATGCGCTCATGCTCAGGTTGCAGAACCTTTACAGCTCTGCTTCGGTATCTACAATTAGTTTTCAATACAGCAATTTAATTATTTTATCTTCATCAACTTTATTTTCATTTCAAACATTCCCTGTTCACAAAACTCCTCTTTTTTTTTTAATTTAAGAAAACAAAAGAACAACCATTTCACCTACCAGCTGTAGATTCTCTAAAGTACATCAAATTATACCAGAACTGGATATTATCTCAGCTAGCTGTAGCGCTGTCCTGACAACAAGAAGTGGATCCAAGAGAATGCTCCAATGGTCTGAAATTGGATAGAAATTGAATGGAGAATTTATAAAAAGGGAACTGAATGAGATGATGCAACTTTCTCAAAAAATGAAAAACGTAATGGTCGAAATGTGTTGCAATTTGTTTCAGCAAGTAATTAATAATATTACATTAGTTATTTTTTGTAATTAATTTTTTAAAAAAATAGATAGATTTAAGTAGAAAAAATAAATCTCCACCACAACACAGATGAAAGCCGCGTAACCAAGCCCCGGAAAAAATCACTATCTAATTCAAAGCAGATTGAAGAATATTTAACTTACAAAAGCGACTTCATCATGTTTCGACATCATCATGTTTTTGTATTAAATGCTTCGAAAATTTACACTGTGTTTTTCTTTATGTTTTTTGCAATTCAGTCTTCTCTTCGTGGGGAAGAATTTTACTTGCAGAGGTGAGACCATGACGGTACCTTTCACCCCTCCAACACCAAACCTTGCAGATCCCTTGAGTATAGATCAATCTCAACTTCAGACTCCAGCTTCACAGCAGCACACCTCTCCGTAAAAAGACACATTCCATGACAGTTGCCATCACCAGTCAAAAAGAGCATTAATCTTCGATGATGCTGGGCCGCACGATAGGTTTGGTTCGCTTGCTCACACATAAAAAATAATCCATGTATTCTGCCATAAATTTATGATCCTGCGCGACGCTACTTCAACCATGATAAAGTTTTATTTGTCAATTCCTAATACATCCCTTTAACAATTATTACTTGACTGTTCTATGAATTTATAAATAGTCTTCCCTTTCATTCTTAATATCTTATTCAGCATCCAAATATCATCATGTGGAATCCTTTTTGAACTATATTAATTGTCATTTTCTAATTTCAAGAAGTTGGGCTTACTACTTGAGCGTTCTGCTAATAAATAAATAGTTTTGCTTTTCATTCCTATTGTTTACACTTGCTATTACTTAATTACTTCCTTTTAATATATGATTCAGCTCCCAACTTCTCCAACCAAGACCCTTGAAAGATTATGCAAACTCATCAAAGGAACAATTTTGTGAAGATTATGATGCTCCTAGACAAGGACTTTTAAAAAAGCAACGCCTCTCCATTTCATTAACTGAAAAGGTTTATATCTATTTTCGAATTGCCTTCCCTTCTTTATGAACTCATATACTCAGCAACAATTAAATCTTTATTTCTCATTTCTAATTTATCGTCAAGAATATTTGATATTTATTGCTTTATAAAAAAATTATAACTTACGGTTGCACTTATCTTTTGCTGTAGGAAAAAAAAACATTCAATTAATCAATGCTTTCTTATCAAACATCGCAGGCTAATTCGACGTCTTTATCATCTGCTTTGTTAATACAACCTCCCGCTCATTGACGTCCACTTCTCTATCTATATGTATAAAGCGTAAAATATGTAACTGTAGATACTTTTGTTATACTTGGATTTAACTATTTTTACTTAACTTTTGCAACTTGCTTTATGAATGTCATGTTTTTGATATGTATGAATGTCATATGTTTTGCTATATAACATTTCTAATTAATTTATCAATAATTATAATAATAATTAAAATTAAATTTCACTTTAAACACCCGCAGCATCGCGCGGGTACCAAAACTAGTAATATATTAATAATGAGTAAAGTGGCACTTAAGAAAAAAAAATTCATTGAACTGATGCATAGTAAGCGTGGGGAAAGCTACAGTGCTTTCCCCACGCGTTTTAGAGTTCTATAATGATACAAGACAAGACTGCACTTATATAGAGGATTTTTCTAAGGATTCGCCAGTAGTCCCCACGAGGAGGCCAAGCAAGGTTTGTAAAGCACCTTGTTTGCAGGGCCATGTTGACAAGCAAATTTGGACAAAAAAAAAGGTTTGTAAAGCACTCTTCAGCTATTGAAGGGGGCGAGTCGAAAAGAGCTCTACGAGAACCGAAGGGGAGCAAGATTGCAGGGCCATGCATGTTGACAAGCAAATTTGGCAAGAGTACAGTAAATTGATTTCTAATGGAGGTAGAGATGGCGGAGATTGGTGGCGAAGGGAATGGACTTCGTGGGAGAGGGAGGTTTCGGAACGATGACAAAAAACTGAGTGAATAAAATAGCAAGATGCTAGAAAGATAGCAGGCAGAAAGCGACAGCAAAAAAAGACAAATTATTACAGCAAAAACATAATAGCATTTCCCATTCTCAAGTGTTGAAGATTTATCGAATCTGATGTTGATATTAAGATAATCATGCAAGATGAAGAAAAAAAAGAGAGTTGTGTGGAAGAAAAATTATAGAATTGTATTTGCTTGTTTAATTGAATATTGTTACATCATGGTCTTATATACATTATAATTTTTATTCAAAAATGCTATAATTAAGGATACAATGGATTATAAGATATACACTTAATTCCTAGAATATTTGTTACATATATAATCATAATTATCCTCAATATTAATAATTTCTTGTGCACATATGATCATAGATCACAATTATCTTCAGTATTAATGATCCATGATCATGATAATAATATCTAATCATGGTTATCTTCAGTATCGGTAATCTCTTGTATAGATATTATATTATTTTCAGTATCAATAATAATCTCTTGAGCAGATATGATCAGAGATCACTATTATCTTCAGTATCAGTAATCCCTGATAATGATAATAATCTTTGATCATGATTATCTTCGGTATCAATATTATCTTTAGTAGATTTGATAATATCTTTAACACACCCCCGCAATTTAAACGAAAGGTTATGAACGTTGAGATTGGAGAACAAAAGATTGAACCGTGCAGCTGAGAGTGGTTTGATAAGGAGATCGACTAGTTGATCATGATTAGACAAAAAATTAACAGTCCATTTTTTTAGAAACAAGATCTCTAATGAAGTGAAAATCAATCTTGATGTGTGTTGTGCGAGCATGAAACATTGGATTGGAGGATAGATATGTGGCGCCAATATTATCACACTGAAGAGTGGGTTTTTGAGATAGGTGTAAACCAAGTTCTGCAGCTAAAAACTATAACCATTGGAGTTCGGCTGTAGTGTCTGCGAAAGCTTTGTACTCTGCCTCGATACTGCTACGAGCAACTTTAGCCTATTGTTTGCTACACTAGAAAAATAAATTAGAGCCAAGAAACACACAGTAAGCACCAACATATCATCAATCATCTATGTCTCCTGCCCAATCTGAATAAGAGAACGCCTAAAACATGACGGAGCTACTGTGAGATAAGAGTAAACAATAGGAGATGGAGTGTTTAAGATAATGCAGAATTCTTTTTACACATATCCAATGTGACTGTTTTGGTTGAAGGATGAACTTGCTAATGCGATGAACTGCGAAAACAATATTAGACCGAGTGAAAGAGAGAAAATGAAGGCCGCTAACAATGTTTTTATATAGGGTAGGATCATTGAATTATACAGTATCAGTGGTTGTCAATGTCATAGTGGTGGACATTGAAGTGGAACACAGCTGGGCACCATCATTTTGGATTTTATGAGAAGGTCAGCAATGTATCTGCATTGAGTGAGATAGAATCTTGTATCATCACAGATAGCTTCAATGCCTAAAAAAAACAAAGAAGGCCAAGATCAGTGATAATGAATTCCTTATGCAACCGCGGAAAGATATCTGTAATAACAGCATCATTAGAACCAGTGATCATAATGCCATTAATATAAATAAGGATGTATATGATGCTAAAGGTTTCAGTGTGCACAAAGAGTGATAAATCTGCCTTACTGCCAACAAATTTGAATTGCATCAACACAGCAGTAAAGCAAAAAAACCGCTGACGAGACGCTTGTTTAAGGCCATATAAGGAGCATTTGAGCTTATAGAGATGATCAGGAAACTAAGGATGTTTGAAGCCTGGAGGTTGATCCATGTAAACCTCTTTTATGAAATTGTCGTGGATAAACGCATTTTGGACATCCAACTGACAAACAGACCAATTGTTGCAGACTGCAATAGATAAAACAAGCAGAATAGTTGTAGGTTTTACAACTGGACAGTAAGTTTCATGAAAATCCACCCCTGGCTGCTGATGGTAACCTTTAGCAACCAACCAGGCCTTATATCTTTCAATGGTGCCATCAGTTTTTCGTTTAATCTTGAAAATCCAAGGACAGCCAATGACATTAAAATGATGTGATGGAGGAACCAATTCCTAGGTTTGATTACAGAGCAAGACATCGAACTCAGAATTCATCACACATTGCCAGTGACAAGATTTGAAAGCTTCAATAAATGAGGTAGGTTCTTTGCAGGAGGGAGAGGCAGAGACATGTATTGCTTGGGGCAGAGGATATAAGGTGTGTCCATCAGGGGTTCTTTTTTGTTTGGAAATGTGATTTTTTGATCTGGTAACCATTGGATGAGTATTTGAAATAGCTGGAATTGTGTTTATAAGATTTGGAACTGGTATAGGGGAAGTGGGGGTAATACCTGTTAATGGTTGAAGTGCTGACTCTGAAGTTGAAGAAGATATTGGCAAATGGGAGTCAATGTGTTGCGATGGTAAAGGTGCACGGGTACTTGCATATGTTAGTCATAGGGGAGATATAGTATTTGAAAATAGAACCATTATGGAATCTTTGTCTTGACAGATAGAAGGGTTTTGATTGGACTTTTATATGGAAAATTGTTTTCATCAAAAACTATATAATGGGATACATAAACTTTACCTGTTGCAAGATCAAAACATTTATAGCCATGATGGTCCAAGCTATAACCAATAAAAATATAATTTTTAGATCTGAAATCGATTTTATGTTTGTTATATGATCGAAGATAAGGCCAGCATGATAGTCAGGAGTATGGCGATAAACAATTTTGTATGGAGATTTTTTATTGAGAATAAGGGTAGGGAGACGATTGAAAATATAAGTGGCCGTGAGAAAGACATCTTCTCAAAATTATTGTGCAAGTTTAGAATATGAAAGTAATGAAAGACCAACTTCAACAATTTGCTTATAACAATGTTCAACTGCACCCATTTGCTAATGGGTGTATGGACATGCTCTACAATGATGAATGCCAATTTGAGTTAGAAGTGTAGACATACGGTGATATTCGCCTTCCCAATCAGATTGAATATTTTTTATTATATGATTAAGTTATGTTCAACAGAAGTTTTAAAAAGCAGAAAGACTTTTTTAACATCAGATTTTAGTTTTAAAGGAAACAAACCATATGAATTTAGTGCAATCATCTAAAAAAACATAAATAGTATCAAGAACCATTGTTTAACATGATGGGTGCTGGTCCCTAAACATCAATATACATTATGTCTAAAGGATTAATAGATCTATGATTGCAAGTTTTGAAAGGCAATTGACTGCTTATAGCTAGTTGATAATCTGAACAAATTGGAAGTCTTTTATTTGCAACAGGTAACGTAAATGCATAAATTATTTAAAAAAAAAACTAGAAAGGATGCATGACCAAGCTTGTTGTGCCATATTTGGTAAGAAGATCGTACAACAGTGAGTGCATGAAAAGGAAGTGTGTCTGACAGGCTGGAGAATGAATATAGACCATCTTTAAAAGTGTCGTGATAAAGGATTTTTCCCAAGCTGTCCTTAATGAAAAAAAAAAAACAATTATGAAATTCAAAATAGATAAGATTATCGCTGCAAAACTATTGAATTGAAACTAAATTTTTCTGAATTTTAAGGACTAGAAGCAATTGTTTTAGCACAAACGGTGTTTTCGAGGGAGTTAAAATAGAAGAACCAATTTGAGAAACATATAAACCTGCACCATTGTAACCAAGGACTTGATATGTACCAATATAGTCATCACTCCATAGATTCAAGTTGGCCTTGTTATTGGTTAGATGATGTGTAACACCTGTATCAGGATGCCAATTAGATTCTGAAACAACATTGATTGTAGCCATCAGACCATGAAGATTTTTGGATTTGGAAGCATTGTCACGATAGGTAACATCAAACCGATGATAACATCTTTTTACAAAATGGCCAGGTTTATCACATACTTGGCATATCATAATATCTCTATGAAATGCATTCCTGCCATTGGATCCATTATAAAAGGAGACTTTTTTGTAATTCTGTCCTCTTTCTCTGTATTGATTTTACCCTGTGTAGGAATAAGAAGTGGGCTGACGAGTAGCAACGTGAACAATGGGATGGATAATGGGTGAATTGTTGTGCAGCAGACGTGATTCTGTGGTGAGTAAGAGGGCATATACTTCTTCTAAGGTGACAGGATTTGTGCGGGCTATGATGGTAGTAATAAAGGAGTCATAATCATGGCTAAGACTTAATAGTAGATAGGAGATGATTTCATCATAGTGAAGATCATGGCTGATAACAGCAAGCTCATCTATTATGCGCTTGACCTGCATAAAAAAAAATATGCTAATTATGCACCTTTATGAGTGTTAACGAGTTTAGTGCGGAGTTGAATAACCTGAGCATGTGATTGAAAGGAGAAGGATTTGGCTAGAGCACACTAGATTGCAGCTTAGGTGGTACGAGAAACCACTTGAATAAGGACACTTTCTAATATTGTAGAGAAAAGAATAGCAACTATAACGGCATCTTGTCGCTGCTAATGTTCTTAAAGAGGGTTGAAGGTGAAAAATGAGGTTTCAACCACGGAGACTTCTTTGAGTGGGATGGGAATGGTTCCATCAAGGTATCCAGAGAGACCTTGCCCACGAAAGAAAGGGATTAATTGAGCTTTCCACACATGATAGTTGTCTTTTGAAAGTTTTGTAACATTTATGGCTGGAGGAGAAACAAGTGAAGGATTGCCATTAATGGCAGCATCTGAGGTGTTTGTTAAAGAAGAAGTCATTTATGTGACGTGAGTCAGTTGTGTGGAAGAAGTATTACAGAATCATATTTGCTTGCTTAATTGAATATTGTTACATCATGGTCCTATATATATATATATATATATATATATATATATATATTACAATTCTTGATTAAAAAAATGCTATAATTAAGGTTGCAATGAATGTTAAGATATACACTTAATTCCTAGAATATATGTTGCAGATATGATCACAATTATCTTCAGTATCTGTGATCTCTAATCATGATTATCTTCAGTATCGATAATCTCTTGTGTAGATATGATATTATCTTCAATATCAATAATCATTTATTATGATTATCTTCAGTATCAGTAATAATCTCTTGTGCAAATATGAACAGAGATCACGATTATCTTAAGTATAAATGACCATTGATCATAATAGTAATCCCTGAGTATGATTATCTTTAATATCGATATTATCTTCATTAGATTTGATAATAACTTCAACATCAAGGGAGGTGATTCCTATTGTGCTAAATAATGAATCTGTCCAAAATGTTTCGGTAAACTCTTAAATCTTTGAATCATAAAATATTTTGCTTTGTTTTGTTTTAAGAATATAAATTGATTTTTTTATTCATTAATCATTAGTTGATCGTTTATATAACAGTGGGTGCAATAAGAGCTAGTACATACAAAAAAAAAAAGTTAATGATCTTAAAGCTGGCTGGCTTGCATATAAATCTTCGCATTGCATATAGATCTAATAAGTTTATGTGAATTAAATTTTAACAAATTCAGAAATGGATTGGTAAAATCGTGTTGTTAGCTAGTACAGGAGTTTCAAATGTTTAGTTTATTGGTTTGAGATATTGAGGATGTTAGAGAATAATTTAAATTATATTTTATGAACTCATTTAAAAACTTAAACTTTTAGGTTGTAATGGTTCTTTAACAAAGAAAATAGTAAAATTATTTTTAAAATATTTTGTATTTAGAAATATTTTAAAATAATATTTTTATTTTTTAAATTTTATTTTTTATATCAAAACATCAAAATATTCTAAAAATATCAATTTAAAACAAAAAAATTATATTTTAATAAAAAAAATCAGGTTATCCCAGCATAGATATGATAGAATAATTCAAAGTTAGAAATTTCAAACACGTGGATGATAAAGAAAAGGTCTCCTCGAGAATTTTCTTTTCATAGAGGCGTGTCGTTGGTTTCTAGGATCAGGTTGCTACGAATTTATGCACTAGATTTGGAAAAGTTAGAATTCCCTTTCAATTATATCTGTACTGTTGTTTCATGATTCCCTAAATGACTCTGTACTTGATTTTGCCTTTTCCACTGGTTATCGATCATTGATTTTCCTTATTTCCATATATATTCCAGCAGCAAATTTGGACGATACTGCTTGGATAAGGGTGCGCAAACCATGAATCATGCCTCGCAATTTTTTTTTCCTTAAAATTATTTCTGTGTGTTTTTTTTGGTAATATAAAAAGTAAAATAATATTATTTTAATATATTTATAAATAAAAAATATTTTAAAAAACAACCTCACCATAACACTAAACACTATCCCAAATATTTGGATTTCAGGGATTTTGGGCTTCTGTCATATTAAAGTAACTATAATGCTGGTTAAAATTGCAGGCAGTTTAATCTAGCACAATCCAATTTGATCATGTTGTTGTATTCCTCCTGCACCTATTTACAAATTATTATTATTATTATGATTAAGAGAGTTTACAATTTTAGCTAGCGATCATTGATATCCAGTCGCATGTCATTTGGATAGAGTTGCTAAAAGCATATGGTATAAACACTGATTTTTCTAGATAATAACCATATAATATAGTAAAGGTGTCAAAAATAACTTTGCGAGTAGACGACTTTAAAGCAAGGAGACACAAGAGGTAGGGTCATGCCACCACGTTGTCATAGCAAAAAAAGAAATGGGCGGCTGAGAGTGCTTCCTTTCCTTTAAAGCATCCACAACATAACTTTATCCCCGGCTCTAATGGTATGGGCGTCAATCATTGTTCTTGTAAACAGTGCTTTTTCTTGCATTTTTTTTTAATAGATCCGCATTTTATTAGGTTAATTCCACCTTTATGAACAAGATGACGGGTTTGTGAGATTAGTTTTAGTGGATTTTGATATTTTTAAAAATTATATTTTTTATTTTATTATTAAAAATTGAGTGTGCTAAGGGTTCAAACTTTTTCTTCTTGTTTTTTTATAGGATTATTTTAATTTTGTATTTTAAATCATGGGATTAGTCAGTTAACTTGTCTTGATTTAGTTTTTATTTTTATTTTTATTTTTTAACATTATGTTAGTTTAAGAATTAAATTTTATAATTTTATTTAATTTGATTAATATATTTTTATCTTAGTCTTATAACTAATTAACAGGTTTGAAAGGCTCACTCGAGTAATTTGTTTTTTATTTTAATGTTTGATTTATTAGAAATTGAAATTCATATATCTTCTTTCACATTGATTTCTAATTCAATATTGTATTATTTTAAAATTAAATGTTATTATTTGTTTCAATTTAGTTTTTATAGGAGTATTGATAGTTAATTTAAATTGATACAATTCAATTTAATATATTGCTTTCTTTATATTTAAAAAATAATTCCCAACATACCATAGTCTCATTGTTGAAAAAATGTATAATCTAATCTAATATGTGTCAAATATTGCATTATTGTTGATTTTTTTTTTTTTATCTTAAGAAACAATACTTCAATTTTTTTTTTTTTGTTTGAAAAAAATAACAATGCACGTATAACAAACGCGAGTGAATGAAGTAGCCACACTGCATTGTTTGAAAATTCCCCCTCTTTTTTTTTTTTTATATGCTGTACAGTTAAAAAAATAAAAAAAAATTGTTGCCGCAGCAGCGTACGGTCAAGCCACCTACTTATAAATTAAACAAAATGAAAACAGCACTTGAGGTTATGACCTAAAGGGATGAAGAATTTGTTTCCTTTCTCAACATCCGGGGTTCGATTTTTTTTTGTATATGCATTTTATTTTTATAATGTCTTATCTATCAATTAGACTTAAAGGGTGTTCAATAATTCTAAAAATTAATCATATTAAGTGTAAACTAATCTAAACACCCTAAATTATATAAAAAAAACAAAAACAAAAATAAATCCACAAAAAGCAATCACGAGCCACGAATTTGGCCAGGGTTGAACTCTATGGTAGAATGCGTTGAATACAAGGGCCGCCTAAGCTAACAAACAAGACTTTAAGTTACCGAAAGAGGCTGGCAAGTACTTTTCAGACATGGAAAAGGGGCAGAGAATATGGTAAAAGATTCAGTTTTTCATTCATTTGACCATGTAGGTTTCTTCGTGTAAGTTTTTCAACTCTATTTTTATCACGTTTTAGTCATGAGTTATAAAATAAAATAAAATAAAAAATATATAAAATTATAATCAATCAACACTACAACCATAAAAAAAATAAAATTAAGCATGGTGTCAGTGAATTTTTATGCAGAGTATAGCTAACTATACTAAAAAAAAAAAAATCAAGAATTTAGTTTTGTTCTTAACTGATTATCCTCGTATCTTTTTAGAGAGTAAAACTAATTTCATTCGAGGTTTATACTGCCCCTTCCAACAAATACATTTTATAGATATTGAACTTGTATTCTTATCTTTGTAGAGATATAACAGTGCCTTAACCACTAAACTAATACTTTATTGGTATTAATAAATCAAGACTTATAATAATATTTTTAATTTAGTTTGAATTTCAAGTTTTCTAATGACTAAAATGTTTTTTACAGTTAAAATGAAGTTTATAAGATTTCCATGATATTTTAGAAGGTTTTAATTACAAATAAAGTTGAAAATTGAGTTTTAAATATATAAACTTAAACACCAATTTTCTAGCTGCCAGAAATCCACCGGAGTATAAGACGGATGACTTGTCATCTGATGTGTTAAAAAAATTTACAATCCTCCTATTTAAGTTTTTTTTTTTTTAAAAAAAAAAAAACCAGAGTGAGAAAGATAGGTGCGTGAGCTTAGCTTTCCAATCCTATGTGTTCCTGGGGTTTTCTTTTGGACGTGCACAAAGCTGTCCTCCAAAAGCTAGGCGCCCGTAGCTCTTTCGTTATATAGATTGTAACATTTTTTATTTCTTTTTTTATTTAAATTCTTAGAATAAAGTTTTTTTATATATAACTTTATTAAAATAATATTCAACTAATTATCCAATTATATCACAGTTTTCAAAGAATTAGAGTGGATTTTTGTAATATTAACAATTATAGGATGATTAGTTATACATTAACTTAATATATGTAATTTTTTTTAAAATAATTTGCTAATTAACCATCAATAAGAATATAATATTCATTTTGTTATTTTATTATCTATTACTTATATTCCTTTTCTTAGAATTTTGTAATATTAACAATTATAGGATGATTAGTTATACATTAACTTAATATATGTAATTTTTTTAAAAAATAATTTGCTAATTAACCATCAATAAGAATATAATATTCATTTTTTTATTATCAATATTTTATATAATTTTCTTAGATTATTATTTTTATATTTACTATTACTTATTTATAAAAAAATTAAAACAATATTATTTTAATAATATATTTAAAAATTCCTTGATCTGTCAATCATTGAGTTAATTTAGTTATACATCAACTCCTTGAGCGATTTGAATTTATCTAGTAAACATCTATCTTATTTTAAAAAAGAAAACCCGGCCCAAGCTAGATTTTAAATTAATAAATCATTGTGTTGATTAGCTGAGTTTTTGGAACTTCTCGTGATAAATTTACAGATATCAACTATTGGTTATTTTAGCTCACCAGACACCACTTTTTACTAATTACCAGTTACCCGAGTTTTTCATGACACCTTAATTAAAGAGAATAAATTTAACTACTTGAACTAAAAAAAATTAATCAATTATTTAATATATCAATTTTATTTCTAAACACCTAAATCTAGTACTCATCACTGGCAATCGTTTCAATTCTCTTGTAATGTATTTTCCCGTAGATTTCTAACACCCTCAAAACTTGCTGCATAAATTCGATGACTTCATGGTCAGTGTTGTTGTCCAAAACAAAAATTCAATTACTAAACAACTATCGTAGCAAAGAGACTGTCAACAAACGACAAAAGCATATTGGATCTATTAACTATTAAGCATATTTAATAACTATGATTGTAACTAGTTACGACTGGTTCGTCTCCCTCATCTTGAATGAAGCCCAAACGCTAAGACTGATAGAACAGTCCTGTGAAAGCAGAACCTTGGCGTGGACTTGCAATCTCAAGCAAGGCCCAGACAAAAAGCGAAGAAGACACACGAGGGCCTCACTTCAAACGGTAGCTTATAAATGGAGGTAGGATATATGATACGTGACAGTTATTCTTTCGATTAGAAGTGAAATGGAAGCCAGCCATTTTTTCTTTCATCATCAATTCCACGTGGTGTATTATTGTTGTCTGTCAAGACTCACATGGCAATAAATAGCATTGGTTATGCGGGTCGGATAACCTACGGGTAGAGCCATGTCATGATGCCAACCACCACCGGGAGTCATGGAAAAATACATAGTTTATATTTGAGAAAGATGCCTTAGCATGTCTGGGCGTGGCCTGCATATAACTTCCAGTGGTTTTGCCTTCGGAACGGTGAACCCGGGACTCTCGGTCATGTCCACCATTTTATCACCGATTTTCTGCCACTCGAAACATTGAAGGAGCGAGCCCAATGCTAATGCCATCACTCTCAGGGCCAAGCCTTCTCCAGGACAGCTCCTCCTTCCATACCCAAAAGGCATCAACTTAAACCCATCTCTAGCCACCTCTGGATTGTCAAACCTCTCAGGTCTGAATTTTGCTGGGTCTGGCCAGATTTTAGGGTCATTTTGAATGGCCCACGCATTTACATACAGCATCGTGCCACGTGGAATGCGGAATCCTCCAACCAGGCATTCTTCTGATGACTCGTGAGGTACTAGCAACGGCGCCGCCGGGTACATCCGCAACGTTTCGTTGAGGATGCCGCGGAGGTAGGGAAGGTGGGCAAGATCAGCTTCATCCATTAAACGATCATGCCCAATCTGCTCGTCGATTTCTCTTTGAGCCTTCTCGAGGACTTCGGGATTGTTAAGCAAAAGTGAAAGTGCCCATTCCATTGTAGTAGATGAAGTGTGTGTTCCTGCCAATAAGAGCACCTACACACCAAACCAAAATATGGTAATTAATTCCATATATAGATGATGCAAGCAGTGAAGATATCTTATTCTAGGTGGTGTAACTTGACACGGAAACAACTTCTAGCAGTGGAGGTATCTTACTGCTTGTAGAAATATCAAATAAAGATGATGCAAACCAAATCACCAGAGTGATCTCCCACACCCTTGTCAATTCAATAATACACCTTGGTTGCGTCTATGACTTGACTATTCCGATAAATAAAGTCTGCAATTGTGCATAGCCAGTTTCTTGACAAAAGCAAGATCCAAAGACAAAATATGTCACTTCTTCCCCGCAAAGTAGTGGCGTCCCATACTATTTTACTTAATTCCATATCTATATAATTTGTGATAACTAAGATTTCATCCACTTAACATACAAGAACAGTGCTGCATATATTATGATATCGCAAATCCATTGATCATAAGAATCAGTAAATCAAGAAACATGATTAAAGTTCTTACCACCATAAGCCCTTTGATGATATCGTCCGTGTAATACTCAGGTTCAGTTTCTTGCAGGGACAGCAGAACCTGAATCAAATTCTTTTTCTTTTCACCACAGCAATCACCCTCCAGTATTTTTCTCCGTTGCTCTTCTATCAAACACTGCATGAAACTATCCCTCTTTAGATTGCATTCTATCAATCTCTTCTCCATCTCTTTTGATTTAATCCACGGTATATAGTCTCCTATAATGGTTTTGCCACCTAGCAAGAAGCTTTCAGCATGAATTGCACGAAACCTTTTGGCTTCTTCCACATCAGAAACATTCTCTCCATAATATCTCTTTCCAGCTATCATCCGCATCATGATGTTCAGTACCAGTTCGAAGAAAACTGTCCTCATATCTACAAACTGGTTCTGATTACGGAAGAGAACACAAATCATTGACTTCACCTCCTCCAGACGTATGGCAGAAAGCATTTGGAGGCGGTATGCAGACAAGACTTCGATAGAGACGATCTTCCTAAGGTTTCGCCAGTGGTCGCCATAGGGAGCCCAAACAACGCTTGTGCCGTTGTAGGCGAGGTGTTTCGCCATGAGCAAACGTGGGCGGTTTGCAAACACAACATCATTTTTGGTAAAGCATTCTTCAGCTATTGAAGGGGATGAGACAACAAGCAGTCGACGAGAACCTTGTTGGAGCAAGATTACGGGGCCATGTTTATTGGAGATTTTTGATAGTGTCCTGTAAAGTGGCTTCTTCAGTAGGTAGAGATGGCCGATGATTGGTAGTGAAGGGAATGGACTAGGTGGGAAGTTTCTTATCTTGTTGAGGAAGTGAGTAGTTATGACATACAAGGCTAAAAACACCGGAAAGTAGAGAAACAAGGTTGCCATGGATTTGCTAATGGCCACAGTCCTTGTTTTTGAGGAAGGTGTATTACTTCTATGTGTCTTGATGAGGCTATCTATATATGAATGGAGTCAGCGTCTGTTATTGTGTTTTGAAATGTTTTTGAATAAAATTAAATTTTTATCTTGATTTTAATTGTTATATGTTTTATGTTTTTAAATTATTTTAAAAAAAATAAAAAAAATATTATTTTAATATATTTTAAAATAAAAAATATTTTTTAAAGTAACCATCATCACCTTTTTAAACAAACTTTTAAATTTTTTTAAAAATATATTAAATTAATATTTTAACAATTTCATTGTATTAATATTAAAAATAAAAAACATATATTTTTTAATATATTTTTAATAAACAAAAAAAAGTCGTGCCTGCTTATCTTATCTCATCGATTAAAAAAAAGGAAGTGCTACTGACGTTATGAGGTCAGTGCACACGCATTAGTACATGCAAAGTTAAATCCAAAGCTTTGAAGATTTTCTTTTAATATTAAATCAACACCATTAAATTTTTATTATAAAAAAATAGTTTTAATTGTTTCAATCAAATTATAAATTAGCTTATTAGTCGGCGCTCCATCTAATATCATACCAGATCTTTTTAAGTATATAAAAACATAATGTTACAAGATTTTCTTTTTGACAATATTATTAAAGTTCGTTAAAAGTAAAACTTACAACTTTCTAAACTCAAGTTTTAGAATATCCATTGCTTCATCAACTTTCTAAGTTAAAACTAGCTTAGTTTTTAAAAGACTGAATATAATAATTTTTTTTATAAAAATTAAAATAATAATAGATTGGATCGATCCTGATCTATCCGTAACCCGAGTCATGGATTCTATTGGCTTTAAAAACTTTATCTTTTTAATAATTTTTGTTTAATTATATAATAAAAATAGATGATTGTAAAGTTAAGCACTAACCTACAAATAAACATTTATCTGAAACAATGATAACCATGTAGAAAATAAATAAAAATAAAACATAGTTTATTTTCAACTAATTCAATATTAAATAGTAAAATAAAAAAATTAATTAAAAACAATTAAAAGCCCAAAAAATATTCTGTCAACCAGTAAACTTGTTAAATTTATAAACCTGGTAAATTGGATTAGTATCTCAAACATGTGAATCGAGTTACAAATCACACTGGGATTATAATATGTTTTTTTAAGACTATTTTTATTTAATTAAGTGATAAAAAAATAGACAATAACAAAATCAAACATTAATCCAGTACCAAGATGTTTTTTTTAAATCACTATAACTTCCCAGAAAATGAAATTGAACCAATTATAACGTTGATAAATCCAATATCCAAAGATAAATTAGAAAAGAAATAACTAAAAAAAACTCGTAAGACTCGTGTGCCAAGTCAACCAGCCAAAGTTATGAAGGAGTTCATAGATTTTATAAATTTTAATTACTTGCTTTTCTCATAAACTATATATTTTTTTAACTATACAAGGAAAAAAATAAATGATAAAAAAGAGTTAAGTTCAATTAAAAAAAACACTTTATTAAACTTGTAAATTATGACAATTTAAATTATCTTGACAAATTAATAAACCACGCTAACTCGTAAAAAAAAAAAAATGAATAAATTAGAAAGTCGAATTCTTAACTAGGAAGAAATCATCAAAAATAAAATTTAAAAAAATATATAATAAAAAAAATCATGGATTAAGCAATGAATATAAAATGAATAATAATTTCTCTACAACTTTTAATTTTTTTATTAATTGACATGTTGAGTCAATAAAATCATACTAAATCAATTCATATTCTTATTCAAATTACAAGTCAAGTTAGTAAGTCAACTAATTGACCTATTAAATAAGAAAAACTAGTTAAATGTATCCTCGTGTTATTTGGAGATAATTTTCATGTTATTTTGATAGATAGTTTTTTTTGGAAGTGATTTAATTCTTTCTTTGTACTGTACTGGAATTTTTAAATAAGAATGTAATTTGATAATATATTTTCTCACACCAGTAGAATTCTTATTCCAGTAATCACAAAATAAAAAAAAACTTGCAGAGACTTCACATCATTCCTTGTCTAAATGGGACAGAATTTGATAAATAGAAAATGTAAATACATTTTAAAAGTTATTATTTTTATTTTTTAAATTTAAGTTAATTTCAAGACTTGTATTTAGAAAAAAAATCATTAGAATTTCTGAAATATACTTAGCGGATATGAAGGGTGTATTTTCAAATTCTTTTAAATAAATAATTTGACCTCAATTTATATAAAATTAATATATAAATTCATTCAAATATATTATTTAATATCAAGTAAAAAAACAATCAATGAAACGCCTGCAACTCTTGCTTTCTTGAACTTTAAGACTGTTTGAGATTATTGTTGTGGTTATAATTTAAAATATTTTTATTTATAAATATATAAAAATATATTTTTTATTATTTAAAATTAGTATATTAAAATAATTAAAAAACATAAAAAATTTATTTTTTATCAAAAAAATAAATTAAAACTTTTTAAAACATGAAATAACTCGCGTTTTCAAACAAGGCTATAGTGAAATGCGTTGAAAATAAAAGCGGGCGGGTATTTGATCGGGCTGGAGAGTTATTTTTTAGAATATATTTTTTATTTAAAAATATATTAAAATAATATATATTTTTTTATTTTTAAAAAATATTTTTAATTTCAACCTATCAAAACAATATAAAAACATAAAAAAATTATTTTTAACTTAAAAAATCAAATTTCTTATAAATTTAAAATTGTTTATAAAACAAGACTTTAAATTTCGGAAAGCAGTTGGGACGTAATTTTCAGACATGGAAAATGTGGAAAGGACATGGATTAATCTTACAAGTTAAGTACAACGTTTAAAGCTACCAAATGTACATGAATTTCATCATCTCATCATCAGAAAATGGAGACGAAGACCTGGTTAATTTCAATTTATTTGAATTATTCACCATTAAAGCTCTCCAATTTCTAGGAGCTGGATAAAAAAATGACAGTATCTCCATTCTCAACGAGTCTATCCTTGCTAGAGTAGGTGCTATCTTTTCCCTACGTGCTAGATTAGCCAAATCCATTATCATCATTATAAAATTCCATCGGTTTGACTTTTAGTTTTTTAATTAAGAAAAACATGTTATTTTAATTAAAAAAAGAAAATTGGTCTGAAAAAGGATTAATCTAAATTCTTAGTAGAATTAACCGAGTTTTTTTAATTTCAATTTTTTAAAATTTAGATAAATTCAAGCTTTGAATTAACTGATTCTCATGTCGACATAACGATGGAATCTAGTCTTAGTTTTATAACTATGTACGCTAAAATGTAAAAAAAAAAAACAAGACAAATTCGACTAGTAAATAACTATAGTAGCAAAGGCAAGGTTTCCCTACTTTTTTTTTTTTAAATCATAAAACAGAGACAGAGACCGGATAGTTTTTAATTCTGTAAATTTTCTAGGTGGGCCTTTTCTACGTATATTTTATTGACAAGGTAGGGGACTCAAGAACAGCTATACGGCTACAGAAAGGCGGAAGGATCGCAGAAAAGCATGTCAGTGTCGCCCTTCTCCACAAGTCTCGACTTACTAGAGCAGGTGCTATCTGCTCCCTATCTTCTAGATTAGCAAAATTCATTTGTCCAAAATAACAAGACAAATTCAATTAATAAACAACTATCGTAGCAAAGAGACTCTCAACAAACGACTGAAGCAAAGGTTCCCCTCCTCTCTTTCATGTATAATAAAACACTTAACCCCTGTTCGGTAATGCCCGTCCAAACCGACCAGAATTTAAAAATATTTGTTTATTTTGTGAAAATTTTATTATACTTGAAAACTATACGGGCTCATTTATGTGGTTGGAAGTCTACTTTGCTCCTACCAAATAAGGGAGCATATAACTACAAGGCCCGACTCAAGAAATTGAAAAACAAATTGGGCCACTTTTCTATGCAGGCCCATCTTCAAAATGCATTTATGCGCTAGTGAAAATCCCCTTTTTCTACGCGGGCACCACGTATCGAAGCGAACTCATTACCAGAGTCCAATCCCCTCTGTCATGCCCATCATTTATGCACTAACCCTTTCCCATTTGAGTATGTTTCATTATTTTTGAAATGATTTTTTATATTAAAATATCTATTAATAATATTTTTTTATTTTTTAAAAATTATTTTGATATCAGTACATCAAAATAATCTAAAATATATAAATTATATTAAATTTTAATAAATTTTTTTAAAATTTTATAAAAATACAGTTTTAATCATGTTTTTAAATATTTTTATTTAATTAAAATTTAATATAATTTATATGTTTAGACAATTGACTCCAAAGTCAATCCAACCATGCACATGGCTAATACTTACTGTCATCATGCTTCTGATTATTTCGTAAGTATAAAACTCGGGTTCAGTTTCTTGCAAGGCTAATAGGATGTCGATCGTTGTTTTACTGCTCCCTTGATCTGAAGCAGACCCGTCCTCTACTCCTCTGTGAGCTTCAATCAAGTCTTGCAAGAATTTATCCCTCTTGCTATGCAATATAGCCAACCTCTTCTCATTGTGATTCATTTCAAACCATTTAAAGACTGGCACAAAATCTCCAGTATTCGTAGCTCCACTTGATTCGAAGGTCTCTGTCACAATTTCTTTGACCTTCCTTGATTCACCTAATTCTGCTGGATTCTCTCCGTGATATCGCTTTCCGGCAATCATCCGCATAATGACATTAAGTGTCAGATAAAAAAAAGTTTACTTGGCATCGTTTGTCATGAATTCACCACCCTTTGAACCTTTATAAAGCCTTTTCTGTGCGCACGTATATGACAGAACATTTGCAGGCGATTAGTTGATAAGATTTCTAGAGCAGATATGCGCCTTAAGTTGCGTCAGTGCTTGCCATATGAGGCCCAAGCAAGGGTGGTATAATTATATCCAACATGTTTTCCTAGGCCCAACCAGCCTAGGGAGATTTGCAAGAACTATGCCATTAGCACTCCCCTGCAACTGAAGGAGATTACACAAGGATGACAGGACGAGAGCCAAATTTAATAAAATAGAACTGGACCATATATATTTGTTGGAAAGATTGGCAATAGTTTGACGGAGGGGTTTCTTGATGAGATAGAGATGACCAATGATTGGCAGGGAGAGACCTGGACTCGGTGGAAGGTTCCTGTTGATTTTGCGTGGATGTTTTGAGAGGACACGGAACATCAAGAAGAGCAAGAAGTAGTAGTAGAATCAAGAATGAGGTTTCCGTGAAGAGGTTAGGACTTTTAATGCAACTGGCAAATTATCAGTAGTTGTTCAGGCTTTCAAAACTTTTATCCATGCTTCAGTCTTGTTCGCAGAAAAAAGAGCAGCAGTGTACTGAGAGGATCAATTTTCCCATAGGACCTAACTTGCCTTGTTTAAAAGATGTGGTTGTGTTTTCACACTTGCCTCTTTGACACGGGTGCGAGTCCGACATGCATACCCATGTTTGTCTCAGTATTTTTTCCAGTTCTGTTTCATTTTTTCATGAAACTGGACTGTCGAGTATCTATATCCACGTCCGAGTGTCCAGTGTTGGACATGGGTACTCTTAAGGTAAAATGAAGGGTCAGGAGAACAGAGGTTGATAGTATAATGGTGAAGTGCATATAAGCCTTCAGGTACTGAAGTTACAATGACCCTGGTGCAATGTGATGGCTGTACACTGGTTTAAATGATGCCGGTTGCATTCTGACATCTGCCTTTTCACATTTTCTTTCTACCAAGAAGAAAGGATCATATGTTGGTTGTCTAACTCACAACTAGAGCATTATTTTGCTGTTTGAGAGATGACCAGCTTGATCCCTGTAAGGTCATCTAACAGAGTTTTCCAGATTTGTAATATGAAAGATGGAATTTCTGCATTTGGATAAATAATTTGCTCAATAGATCGTGTCAATCTCTACAGAAACATGATCTTTGCGTTGCAAGATGCAGTATCAGACGCCAAAAATTGTTATTACATCTAGCAACCGAACAAGATCTCCATACAACTCTCAGGCAGCTGAAACTAATATTGAAATGGCTTCCATTTTGGCTAATCCGCAGACTTCCCCTAGAGGAAAGCATACAGAGGTAAAATACTCCCTTGAATAATAATTTCTAAAGAAGGGATTCAGCTCACTAGAGTGCTTATATGATAACCAGGAACCCATGAAACTCGAAATTGAAAATTCCAGATAGCTTGATCCGAGAATGAAAAAAAGATTCATGGACCACACATACAGCAGCTACACCCAGGTACAACAAGCTAGCAATCTTTTCACCAACACAAAATTCCTTGCAAGGGGAGTCGCACAAGGGTTCGTAGTTATCCTCTAAGAAGTAAATAATCTTCTTACTTTGTGAATAAGCCTTCTACATATTGGACACATCTTGTTGTCCTCCTCCATTATCCTGCAAAAGACATTCTTTATCAGAATCTTTAAGAGTTAGAAATCTCAAATAGAATACACAGTTTCTTTCACATATTTACCTCTGAGCACAGTCATAGCATGTGGCACAATGGCCACAAGGAACGAAAAAACAGTTCCGTTGATCATCATAACAAATTACACATAATTTTGCATCATACAAATCCTCTGAAGAGCTACACGATGATCCTTCATCATCTTCTTCATTTGTTCCGTATGTTAAACGAACCGACTTAGCTGGCATTATAGGTTCGGTTTCAGAAGTTTCAGAGGCTTGCCTTGTAGCTGTTTCTACTAGGTTAGTACTCTCAGTATCACAAGCGCCAAGATATTTCAATATCAGGAAAATAAAGATGACGATAGCTCCTGCGAAGCACAAAATAGTTGGGGACATGGTCACAGGTATTTTCAAAAGATTATTCAAAGCATAAAACAAGATGCGTCTGATACTGCACCTAAAATCGCGACGTAAATTATTGCACGAGCCACAAAAGCTACCTCGATATTCCATCCATTTATATCTCCCTGCAACCAAGTCACTAATCAAGGTTCAGCTCAAGGAAAATTGTCTGCCATCACAAAAAGTAAGCAGACAAGAAAGGTTAATCCCTTACATTATCAGGAGTTGTCACCACAACGTATTGAGTTTTGGGAAACAGAAGTTTAAGCCGGCAAGATCCCTGTGTCGTTGAACACATGTTCCTCGCTTTTGATAGCTCATACATCTTGGATGTGACATTTACACTCAATGTCGTTATGATATTCTTAGGATTGGTGTTTAGCAGACCAAGATAGTACCTGTTGTCCTCCTCGACCGTGTATTCAGCTTCTTTACCTGAACAATCGAAGAAGCATTTACAGGTCTATTCAAAGTCTGGATCATAACTCATCACTTGTAAATTCATCTGTTTTATGAGCTTTCCTTTCTGTTAACTCAGCACGCTCCATAATCGCAGTCCAATAAGAAAACAACCAATCATGGGACTTGAAAAGCACTCAGTGCCAAAAGTTATGAACGAAAGATTCTACTAGGCAGATTCACATCAAAACAGAACTGAATTCAATGGAATTCCTCTAGGCAGCACTCCATGTACAAATTCTAAGTTAATCATTTGAATAAGAGCAATGGTACAGACAACTAGATGAAAAAAAATGACAGGTGGATTACCACTCAGAGGTTCGCTGAGGTTGAGGGCATCAGGGGAACTTGTCTGTTTTGGAAGCAATGTTTCATACTTTCGTTCTCCTGCAGAGCCACATGTACTTAGGTTATACCTTGAAGCCAAACTTACGAATCAGTTGGACCATTTTCTGCTTAGAAAAAACTCAAGAAGGCACCTTTTATCATCACCACTTGAAGTTGATTTAAAATACTGGTTCGAGCTTCCCATCTCATTCTGATCTTCGAACCCTTGTTCAACCACAAGGAAAATCCCTGAAGAGAAAAAATACAGGGTTTAGAAAAAAAGGAACAGCATTGCAATATATAAATAAGTCGAAATGAATTAAGTAAGGCCTTTCATGTAACCTTTCGACTGTAAGATGCAACAATCATATAATCCGCTACGCTCCAATTCGTTTCAAAGCTTAACTCAGGCTTCTCGTAGAACCCATATAAAAGAACCCCTTTCTTATCTTCATCTCTCACTTCAACATGGTCTACAAATACAGAACTTGCCTTCATCAACCTTGATGAGCTAGGTCCAAGCACCATACGAGAATCCCCGAAATACCCATATCGCAGACTCACTGAAACTGCAAAATCATAACCAAAATGCGTCTCAGATTGAAGGCACAATCATAGAGAAATTGAAATAGAAGATGGAAGAATTACATGCCACATATCCATATTGTCAAACAGGCAATTAACTGTCCCCAACTTTCTTTCCATCTCTGAGGAGAATGCCCCGGAGGTGGCATCACTTGCCTATGCATGGCTGCTCTTAGTGAGAAGTGTAACAAGACTTTCTGGTTTGATGCAAGAGAGGAGATAATGGGAGAGAAGAATGGTAGGTTTTAGTAGGTTCGAGTGCTGCTGCGCCCCACTGCCTTCAACTAACTGTTTTATTCATGGTGTTTGGCGGGCAATTGAATGACAAGTTTAGTTTTTTGAATGTTAGGTGTAAGTCGATTTTGTACATGCTCAGCTGTTTTTCGAAAATGCCCTGTCCTAACCCACTTTTTAATTAAAAGACACTTCAAGAAAAAATATCCTATTAGTCATGGGATTTTAAAAACCGGTCCGCGTTCTGAGTTAACCTATAATTTGTCAACTAAAAACTTTATCCTATTCAAGTTTTATATCAAACCATTTTAAAAAATCAATATCTTTTTGGTATTTTAAAAACTAAAATAAAAATATTTTATGTATTTTAATAAAAAAAATATATAATAATATCATTTTAAATATTTAAAAAAAATAGATTCAAGTTAACCCATGATACACTATCCGTTCCATAAGGTAAAAAATTAAGGATGAATTTTGATTTTATTTTTAATTGAAATGATTTTTTTGTTTTTGAATTGTTTTGTTGTAAAAAATAATTTTTTTTATTTTAATATATTATTAAATAAAAAATACTTTAAATTATTACAGTTATCACAATTTCAAACACAACATATTTATTTGGGTTGCAATTCAACCTATTTTTCATGAAAATTTATTTATTTTTATTTTAAATTATTTTTTTAATATTTTTAAATTATTTTTATTTATTGATGCTAAAAATAAAAATTTTAAAAAATAACTTACGGTATAATTACAAATGTCTCATGTATTAGGTAAAGTTTGCTAGAGTCACACGTGACAAGATTAGTGATCAGAGTCAAATGAAAAAGAAAACGTAGCTGCTGGTTTTTCCAGTAATGCTTGGAATGGTGGGTCAGTGGAGTTTAAAGATACATATTGACAGTTTTCAAGTTAGTCCTAAGATTTTATATTTTCTTAAACATGCCATTCAATCTAAGGTTTATTTCACAGAAAATATGCATCTTGATATATATATATATATATATATATATATATATATATATATATATATATATTATCAGTGTCTCCGTAGTTAAGATATTAATATTGTCTTTGCTGATATTACTGGCTGCTCTCGTGAGAAATCCATGTCACTAAAAGGGATGAATCTAGGGCTCCAAAGTTTAAAATTTTTCCAAAACCATCCTTGAATATATGAAATTTTTAGATGCACCCTTACAGGATGGCCCTCTCGAAACCAAAACTAAACATCCTAATCCCATTCTTTAGAAAGCCTGTGTTCGTGGCAACATATTTCAAAGCTGAAATTGTATTGGATATTATAATTGTGGGTTGGAAGAAAATCAACACAAGTGAGGTATTATTTGTTTTGCGGTGCAAAAGTTCTTTTAAAAAATATTATTTTATATTTTATATTAATTTTAGTATTTTTTTATCATTTTAAAATACTAATATCAAAAATAAATGTAATAAAAATTATTTTCTAAAATAGAAACCCTGTCACAATATCAAATTTACTTTTAAACCATGTCATATTAGGCTGCCGTCATGAAACACCTGGCTTCAGTGTTTGATGTGCTGCATGACAAAGCAAAGTGGGTCCAGCCCCACGGCTCAACCCCAACCTCGTATCTCCATCTTGGTTGGACAAAAGAAAATGGCGATTTACTCAAACTTTTGTCACTGTATTGATTAAATATTATTTTATTTTTTATTTCAAATAAATTTATTATATATGCATATGTATGTTAAAATCAGCGATTCTAAGTTAAATAGTTTAAATTAAAATCATCATTAATTAGCTTTACAGGTTAAGGTGTCATTTAGCATAAGAAAATCACTTTCACTAGCACAGCATCTGTGTTTTTAACTATAAATTCAATATAATCGTACAAAAGTCGGTCCGTGGCAACTCTTTGAAATACGTTTACCGACACTCTATTGTCGCTAAATAACCCTAACGCAAAGTGTCGGAGAATACATTTATATTTAACGCTGACAAAAAAAGCAGTCACAATTAACACATAAACTGTCCCAAGAATACATTTATCAGTAGAATACAGTAAAACAAAAAAAAAATGAAATTACTTTCACTGGTATGGAATAAGTTTTTTACTACAGATTTAATGGATTTTTCTTAAAAATATAACAGTAAATCAAGAATATTAGTGAAATAGCATAGTTTAGAAAAAAAAATCAATAAAATAACACTATTTCAACCTAACAAATTTCTCAATCACGACAATCATAGATGTCACGGTTTTAAAATAAAACAATTTATTCAATATTACATAGGGATCCTGTGTCATTAACCATATGTCCCAATTTGAAAATGCAACATGTCATTAAATTAATTTTTCTTTGTATTGTTTTTGTTATGGTCAAGGTTTCAAAACACAACATTTCATTAATAATGTTGTGTTTTCTAGTTTTTACTTTTTTATATATTACATTTTAAAACTTCGACACGCGTACAAGCATATTATCTGGCCAAAACTTAAACTTTTCACAGTAGTGTTATTTCACCAAAATTTTAATTTTTTTTTGTGCTAATATTCCAAAATAGCCAGTTTAATGTAGAACACTTGCGCTGAAACTCTTCTTCTGAGGAAAACTTACCACAAAGACACAGTAGTCGTGGGCCAGCGTATGAGAACCCAACAAGCTCATCCAGTAACAAAATTTCTTAACGGCTCTTATTAAACGCGTAGGCTTCAACTTCGAAGCCCAGGTAGCAGGCCCGTATTCAATAGTAGGCTTCGATTAGAACTAGCATTTCATGATAACCATGCAGGAGAAAAATCCACATCAATTCGTCGATCAATTTTTTGTTTATTCATTTCTTTTCCTTTTCCTAAAACTATTTTCTTCCAAACCATAGTAGCAGATTTGGAAGCTGTCTTAAAAAAATAGATTAAGGCTTCAAATCATGAATTTCTCGTGATAAACTATTAAATCAGACCAGATTTAATAATTATAGTTTAAACTACTTGCCACTTCTAATTTTTAATGGCAAGTTATATAAAACCTTGCCAGTATTTTTCTTTTCTTCAAAATTAGTATGTTTTTTCTATTGATTATTGAAGTAGGGGAAACCTCAAATCAAGATAAACGTTTTCTTTTTATATTACAAGAAACCTTTTCATTTCAAGGCATATTTACATATCAATCGTTATATACCAAAATCAACCCCGTCTCTCTAGTTTTATTAGATAACTTATATCTTACAATATTATGTCTCTTAATTATAAAACCAAGTACAAATAGAATTAAATAGCAATCACCACACACACATATGTTTTTAAGAATCTAAGAGAATTTTATTTTGCTTCGCGTGATACACAACAATTAACTTAAAAATTTTCAATGATGAGGAAAGAATAATTAACTTGAAATCCAACTTCTTTTTTTGTGAAATAGTTCGAGCCAAGCTACCATTTATCTCAAGTTACGTGTTGTTCTAGTGGATGTCAATTTGATATACAGAATTTTTTGCTTTTTTATAAATAATATGGATATTTGAAATAACTCAAATGTAACTCAATTAATTTTACAGGCTCTAAAATTAATAATTATATAAATCTTTAATTGTTTTAAGATTTATAAAACTTGAACTAGTAATCAATAAATTTAAAATCTAACTAATTAAGTTATATTCTTCATTATACTGGATCACCTTCGTGTCCTAGAGAGTGGATAAAACCTCCATCGGTGCTGTATTTTTTCTTCTTATTATTATTCCTTTCTCTCCAACTACGGGAGCTGGTTTTATCATACGCCATACAGCAACCTCACTCGTGTCCATGCCATCTTGAGTTTGCTCGCCGACAGAAAAACACTAACATTTTTGTGAATTGAGATTTAGGATTCGTTTATTGACTTTTTCGAACACAAACACATGTATAAAGAATATATATGTACTAATGTCTGTCTTTTTTTAAAAATGAATGGAGATACATGGACTATATAGGAGAATGATGTTATTTATTAATCCATGACAAGAGAGCTTGTCTCCAAACTGCATCACGCATAAGCTTAATGATGAACAAACTACAAAGGTTTCAATAGTAGCAGTGAAGGAGGAAGGCAGCAGTGGCATATTTTTGCTCTCGAGAAGACAGTGGGTACCACACGTGTGGGGGAAGTCGTTTGGGTGATCAGAGATTTGAAGAAAACAATGACACGTACGTTATGACTGTATCCTCCTCGTCTTCCTCGCCTGTAAAAACTACAACTGAATGGCACACCATGTGCTACTTGGGACCCTCACAAACTTCTCTGGCTGTTTTCTAACCTCGATTGCATAATAATGTATAAAAAAACAGAACCTACGTCAACGGTAGTGTCAAGAATGGTGGTCATCAAAGTGCATGGTGATGGTATTAGTGTAGCTCTGGTTTTGTGACGGTAATGGTGATGGTAATATAGTAGTAATGATGGTGATGAAAAAATTATACGTAGGTGGTATTGATGATGTTTGAAATGCTCGAATAATATTGTAAGTGAGTTGTTTTTTAAAAAGTATTTTATGAAATTTTATAAATTAAAAATATTTTACAAACAATCTAAGTTTAAAAATTAATTATAAAATAATTTATTGTTTATAATTTTTTTTTAATATTTTTTTATGAAAAGGAAACACTGGGAATCAAAAGGAAAATAATTTATGTAAAACAAACACCTCCTTGCTAACCTAACCACTTAGAATAAAACACAAAAAGGTTATGAGCACTGTTGTGTATTCAATAACTCCCCTTAATGAAACCAATACGATCGAGTCCTCGATGATTTCAGTTTATTTAATTATTATATAATAAAATAGATTTACCCACCATTATGCAGCCCAATGTGGATGTGGATACAAAAAAAAAGTATAAAAGCGAAAATGAGGATAAATTAGGGTTTCACATTTACATCAACTCTGTTTTTGGCCTTGTTTCCCTTTTTCTAGTGAATTTATTCATGAGAAACAAACTCGGAAGGAGATGTAGCCTCTCTTTACGTAAAATGTAAGGGGAAAAAAACAAGGAAAATTTTAATAACCTATGACCTAAATTCAATTGGATCGCTAAAAAAAATAATATTATTGATTAAATCTCCAGAATATCTGTGAATTGTGATAATTTTAAATAAAAAAGCTCAACCAGTAATTTATTAACCTCGAAGGTATAGTTGAAAAGAAAAGGATTCTAGAGACTCGAATGACATATATTTCATAGCTGGGAAATTGATAGAGAAATACAAGCTGTCCAGGATAGTAATAGAATGATTTTTTTTATTCTTTTTTTTTACGATTAGAGCTGTGTGGTGATAGTTCATGTGTGTTGAGTGAGAGGTAATTGTTGGATTCTCTCATAGAAAAGTGGAAATAACAACTCTATTTATAGGATTGATTTGCTCCCTTCAAGTCTAGATTAATTAATACGCTAAATCATGTTGGTGAAATCCCAGGTCATTGATTTTGACATCAACGGTTTGAATTTTTTTATATGTAAAAAAAACGAAATTGTAAAAAAACATTACAACCATTCACTGATTTATAGCAAGGATGTGATCTCAACCACTAAACTTTAAATTGAGAGTTAAAATCGATGATTATAAAAGAAAAAGAAAAGAGAGAGAGAGAGAGAGAGAGCGCTTCAATCTTGATTAAGGATGAAACTTTTTTAGGTGGCTTTGATCACTATTACGAAACATAAGAGATATATAATCGATAAGGACATAAATTAGTTTGTTTGAGAGAAAAAAATAAAAATAAATGTTTATGGGATAATTTTGATGTGAATTGTTATACGCATAAAATGAGGTGCAAAGACCACGTGTCCATTTGTTTTTATTTTTTATATCGATCCCGATATAAATATTATCTTAAAATTAAGAATTAATATTTTTATGTATTAAAAAAAGTTCTGAACAATATATATTTAGCAAGTTGTCAGACCTAACACATTTAAGCTCAACTGTCAGCTTAACTTAATGCATTGTAGACATAATAAATTGACAAATCTAATATATTTAGGTTCAGTTATCAGCTAAACCTAAAATATTATAGAGCTTTCAAGTTATCAAACCCAATACATTTAAGTTTGATCATCCGCTGAACCCAAATCAATATATTTGGGTTCAGCCATCAGCTAAACCCAGTATAATATGAGTCTAACAAGTTTTCAAACCTAACATATTTAGGTTCAATCGACAGTTGAACTTGAAGTAGCGTAAGCTTGGAAAATTACCAGACCCAATCCATTTAAGTTAAGTTATTAGCTAAGTTTAAGGTAACATATGTCTAGTAAGTTTTAAACTCGATACATCTAAGTTCAATCATTAGCTGAGCCCAGAATAACGTGAGTTTAACAAGATACCAAATCCAATATGTTTAAGTTTAATTGTTAGCTGACTTTAAGGCAACGTAATCCTGATAAGATGACAACTCAATGCACTTGAGTTTAGACATCCACTGAACCCAAGATGTTGTGATTTTTTTATAAACATCCATACCCTTTTTATCTAGGTTTAGTTACTTATCAAAACCAATTGGTCATGTAAATTAAGAACTACATAGCTTTATTATAAGTTAATGACATAACATACTCGTGTCTACTTATCAAAACCAATTGGTCATGTAAATTAAGAACTACATAGCTTTATTATAAGTTAATGACATAACATACTCGTGTCACAGATAATTATCTCCGCACATCTATAAAATATATACAAAAGTCTCTCAAAGGATCCATACCATATCTTCCATCTCATTAATAATTTGTAAATGATATTTATCTTCAAATAATGATGTTCAAGAGATCTTTATCTCTCATTAATTTTACAAAATGAAGATGACCCTTTCAACCTTCATGCCTTTATCAAACTGACAAGGTGTAAGGAATATAAATATCTCATGAATCACTAAAATAAAGGGTCATAACCTTTTCTACTCTAGAAACTTATATATATATATATATATATATATATATATATATATATATATATGAGTGTGCGTGTTAGAGCATTAATCACAAAAAATATCAAGAAAAAACAATTTTGTTTTTTGAATTTAAAAACTCTTTTATTTTATTTATTAGTTTTTATAAAAGTTATTAATTTTATTATCGAAAGATTTTTAAATTCCATAACATGGATTGTTTTTGCAGATAGTAAGGCTTTTTATCATTGATTTGAGATTTTATGAGTTAAAAAAAAAAACCATATTCTTTAACAACTAATTAATCATTATTAAAATACCAGATAACATGTTCCTTGAACATTTTAAATTTTGAAACATCATTAATATGTCTTTTCAAATAAAAATTATTGATTTTTGATGCTTTTAACATGTTGACGTGAAAATAAAATTAAAGCTAAAAAAATCTGCACTGTAATACTAAACACATTATTGATGGATGCATTTTCTTATATAATTTTTCTATCCCTTCAGTTGTAATCCAAACATTTTTCCAGTAAAAACCTTCGTCTCGTATCAAGCACGCCCCTATGTAGAAAGAGTCATGAGAAGAAAAACTAGAAATTAATCCTCTTCTCTTCTATATAGGTGGTTCCATGCAAGGTTCAAAATAGGTGATGCTATACTAAATTAACACACGTTGCTTGGTGTTGTGATCTTGCTAATATAATCCGTGAATTGTTACTTCAAAAAAAGAAAACAATACCTCCTGCTTTGTAAGTTACTGAATGCTTACGACCATTATATATGCATTTACATTGCTAAATTGAACCATTATTTAGACTGTGTTCTAAATTTTAAAAAAATATATATTTATTTGATAGTGTGATTGTGGTTGCTTTTTAAATAATTTTTTATGTTAAAATACATGCTAATAATATTTTTATTTTTAAAAAAATTATTTTTAATATTAACACATTAAAATAATTTCAAAACACTAAAAATATATTAATTTGAAGTTAATAAAAAATAAAAAAAATTTAATTTTTTTTAAAATTACTTTTAAAGCATAAAAAGAAATAAACTCACCAGAGTGCTTGTTTTGGAATGACGCAGTTTTTCTACCCGTTATAAAGTCAGTTTGTTTGTAGAGTGTTTATTTTAAGAAATATTATTTTTTTAATGTATTTTAATGATTTTGATATATTAGTATTAATTTTCAAAAAATATTTTAATATATAATTTTTTAAAATTAATATGTATCATGATACCAAATACATAAATAAAAATAACTTTATTTCTTCTACCTTTATAAAAAAAAATCAAATTTAAATGACTGTAAATATGTAAGTATTATTTTTTTCTTGATATATCGTTGCATGTTTTGTTAACTCGAACATGCTACTGTATACTGCAACTGGTGAATGACTACTCGGTGAAAGTTCGAAGGTGGAACTCGAGAGATATTTGTAGCGAATCAAGAGGCCACTAACTAATATAGTTTCTGGATCTGGTCCGAGGAATAACTCATAAAAGAATTTGGGTTATTAGTTGATTCAATTAACTGGTAGATTTGTGAGTTAACCAGACAAATATTTCTATTAAAATAATATTATTTAATTTCTTTTTTTTTAAAAAAATTCTTTGACATTAACTTGAAAAAGTTTCAATGCCCGCTAAAAATATGATAGAATCAATCAAATTTTATAAAATTAATATTTTATTTTATCTAATTTAAAATATAATCTAAAATAAAGAATTGATATAATGATAATTATTTTTTTTGAACTGTTTTTTTTTAATATATTAAAATAATATATTTTTTGATTTTTAAAATTTATCTTTAATATCAATAAAAAAATACTTAGAATAAAAAATATATTTTAAAAAAAGAATAACTATAACCCAAAAATAAACAGCCTTGAAATCAGATTAGACTTTTCACCCTAACCGTCCTGAGTGAATGATAGCATGGGAAACACAAAAAAAGGAACAGACATTAATAAAAGGAGACCCAATAATTTCAGATTCACTCACCAAAACAATCTCCTCCCTCCCTCTCTCCCTCCCTCCCATCTTTTTTTTTTTATCCAAAAAATTAAACCCGCCAACAGCCTGCCTCCTCCATGAACCCAAAATATTTTGGCTATGGTTTTTAAAATTCAAAGCCACCCCCCAAAACGCAAAATCTAAAAAATAAGAAACCCAAAAACGCAACGAGCGCCAAAGTCTCCTCCTTTCAAAAACAAAATCATGGCGCTCCCTCCCCCTCTCTCTCCGCCACTACAAAAGCTCCCCCCCCTCACACTCGCAGACCCCTCTCCACCCCGCTCTCTCTCACTCCAAACCCAAAACGAGGCAACTGACTCGGTGAGTGAAGAAGAGTAAAATGAACTCAGTTTCAGAGAAAGAGAACTGTGTCCGCATTACTCGCGCAGCCAAAAAGAGGGCGGCGGCGCTGGCTTCAGCCGAGGACCGGCCCTTGAATAAGAAGAGGGTTGTGTTGGGAGAACTTC
Source organism: Populus tomentosa (assembly GCA_018804465.1). Taxonomy (NCBI): domain Eukaryota; kingdom Viridiplantae; phylum Streptophyta; class Magnoliopsida; order Malpighiales; family Salicaceae; genus Populus; species Populus tomentosa. Next base: position 994,436 of record CM031995.1, read on the forward strand.
CCAACTTATCGAACACCACCGTTTCAGTGAATGAGGTACATAAGCAGAAAGCAAAGACAAAGTCAAATACCAGCAAGGGGACTTTAACGAGGAAGGATGGTGTTTTCAAAGAGGATGTTGATGGGAAACCAGAAGATCCCCAAATGTGTGCACCATATGCATCTGATATTTATGAGTATCTTCATAAAATGGAGGTAAAGATTGGTTTTTTGTGATGTGATCTGTGGAAATGTAATTAGGGTTTGTGTGGTTTAATTGATTTATGGGGTTTATTTATCAGGTGGATCCAAAAAGAAGGCCTTTGCCTGATTACATTGAGAAGGTTCAAAAAGATGTTAGCCCCAATATGAGAGGGATTTTGGTGGATTGGTTGGTTGAGGTTGCGGAGGAGTACAGGATTGTCTCTGACACTTTGTATCTTACTGTTTCTTACATTGATAGATTCTTGTCTTTCAATGTCCTCAATAGGCAGAGGCTCCAGCTTCTTGGTGTTTCTGCTATGCTTATTGCCTCGTAAGATCTGGGGTCCCTTGAATTTTGTTTTTGTTTTTGAATTGAATTTTGTTCATGTTTTTGAAGTCTTGTTTTATTTATTTATTTATTTATTTTGTTTCATTTTGTATGGATAAGTAGAAAGTACGAAGAAATCAACCCTCCAAATGTAGAAGATTTTTGCTACATAACAGATAATACATACACCAAGGAAGAGGTAATTAATTAATATTTTGTTTGTCTTACGGGTTCAGATTTCCAATGTTCAAGCTATGATTTTTCATTTGTTATTTTAATTAATGGTGGTTTGTGTGGTTGTGAAGGTGGTTAAAATGGAAGCTGATATACTTAAATCTTTGAAATTTGAAGTGGGAAATCCTACAATAAAGACACTCTTAAGGTAAGATTTAAGAATGTTTTGATGTAGCTCTTTTATCTGCCTGCGATTTGTGATTTACTCATCATTGAAGGTTATTAGTTTGGTGGGCTGATTTTTGGTGTCGTTTGTCATGTTGGTTTTGCAGGAGATTCACAAGGGCAGCACAAGAGGATTACAAAGTAAGTGTGGACCCATTTTTCATTATTGAAGGTTAATGGCTTGTATGCTCTGATGCTGGGAAGCATTTGTTATCGTTATTGACTGTTGTAATCTTTTTTGCCTTCTGCAGACTTCGGATTTGCAGCTTGAGTTCCTGGGATTTTACCTTGCCGAGTTGAGTTTGTTGGATTACAATTGTGTGAAATATCTACCTTCTTTGGTGGCTGCTTCTGTTATTTTTCTTACGAGATTTCTGATGCGACCCAAGACACATCCTTGGGTAAGTAGTTTCAGGAATACTAATTTGTATTGATAATAGTTTTTGGAGTGCAATTTCTAATTTTTGTTCATACAGAGTTCAACCTTGCAACAATACACTGGATACAAAGCAACGGATCTAAAGGATTGTGTTCTCATCATACATGACTTGTATTTGAGTAGAAGAGGGGGTGGATTACAAGCTGTAAGAGAAAAATACAAGCAGCATAAGGTATGGTTTATGTCAGAACTCGTCAGGAAGTTGAGTTGAATTCTTGCATTGCAAAAGGGCATTTTGTTTACTCTGAATTATTCTCCTGGAACAGTTCAAGTGCGTGGCAAACATGCCTTCCCCTCCAGAGATACCAGCTTTATATTTTGACGAGGTTTAAATGCAAAAGGTGGCCCGGAGATTTTGTTTTTTGGGATATGGCAAGTGATGGAAATTGATACTGCCTCAGGAAGGCCTAGAAGCAAGAATTTGTAATGCAAAAGTCATGGCATTTTGGATTTACTATAAAGTCTTGACTGATGTTTGGGGCCTCCTGGAAGTCAATTTTTGGTCATGTGGAATGAATTATTGTGGCGCCACATGCTGGTTATTGTAGTTCTGATCCCTGGGACTTTTATCCGGAGTATGAATGACATTGTTAAAACCAGCAGCTGCGTAACTGTGCTATTGCTGACTCTCCTCACTGGTAGAATAGTTGAATTTGCCTGGGAAAAACCTGTGAATAATGAAATTTTGTTTTTGGTTCTAATATTGAATGCTAAATGGCCATTATGAAAACATGAATTTTCTCTTATATTTGAGTATCTGAATGGTGCAAGGCTCTTAGGCTTTAAAACTGGTATATATGAACCCTTGCTTGGTCACTTGCCTAATGAAAGTGAGATTTGTTGGGGGTAATGAACATTGTTTTTAAATGAACAAAATTTTGAGTTGCAAAACCCTGATGTCTTACTGATTACTGTAGAATAGAGAAGTATTAAGAGTGTTTAAGATTGTAATTAGACTCCGCTTTTTAAAAATTTTGAAATCTTGTTTTCGCTTTAATTTTTTTATTTTTATAGATTGTTTTGATGTATTTATGTTAAAGATAAATTTAAAAAATAATTTTTTCAACACTTTTAAGCAGACAATAAATGATCTGTACCAAAGTTTCTACATCTGACTGAAAAAAAAAATGCTCTTCTTGAGAAAAACCAAGAGCAGGTGACTCTTTAGTGATTCAGTTTTGAACTCCCAGCAAGCCTCTACTTAAAGGGTTTAGCCTCTTCATTACAGGCACCTTTGGCTGCTAATTGCTGCTGATCGAGTGCAAATTAGTAAAATAGGCATCTCGTAACATAAGAATTCACGTTGAGTGATGATGGAAAAAGAATGTAGTGTTAAGGCTGTAGAGTCAGGTCTGTGTTAAGCAGCTCTGATGGTTGCATGTGTTCTGATACCATGTGAAAAGTAAAACTACCTGGCCATTCTGCAGTTGTTGCTTCCACAGGCACAATTGCTGTCTGGCTCACATCAAATGCCTTGACATTTTTTGAATCTTGCTATCATAAGGTCTCATTCCCTACTTGTTTTGTGGACAAGTGGATGGGAGTGAACACCAAGTGATTGGAATATAGGTTTACTAGCAAGCAAGCTTATCGTTGCCATATGCCTCTCACACTAGCACCTTTTGATTGCTCCTCTCACCCTCATGTGGGTGTTCCGGTGGCCACCAAGTTCTTGTGAAATACAGAACTTTCTCTTGCAGAAGCTACACTAGAAAACTTTGCTGGCAGTGGATTTTGATTGTGAACCCTGCTCCTTATCCATGATGCAGTTTTTTCCAGCCGGGACTAAAGTTCAAGCACTCATTTGAATGACCCTTCTTCAGTATCTCTGGAGTAACTATCTCTGAAGTGACTGATGTTCTGGAAAATCATCTTAACCGTGTGTTGATTTGAAAGGAGGCAGTCAAGGAAGCTATACTATTAGGCTCTCTATACGTGGTCGATGTGCCTCAAGAGGATTAGCTGATATACAACAAGAAGATCAAAGAAACGAACTCGGAGATATATCTCATGGTGAGTGAAGTGGCAATGGACATGTGAAGATTTTTAGTTCACATTTCTAAAGTTTGTTTTCCGTAATACTGCCTGTGTCTCCACGGCTTGTTTTTGGCGGCATCCCAGGGCGTTGTCAGTTACGTCTATATAACCTCTGTCAAAGCTTAGCATTCACATGTTTTCTGTCTGTACTGTATCCCTCCTCTAGCATTGAACTGATCTGATTTGAAGCAACTTTATGATTCGAATTTGGCAGCCACGCAAAAATTCCATCACTTTCATATCATAATCGAAGTTATAGAAGTTGCATGCCATAGATTTCGGGTACTTTACCCAGTCTTTGCCTGGTGATCTCAAAGCTTGATCCTGTCCTGATAGTATTTTTGGCACTACAACAGAGGATTTACTGGCAGTCCTCAATATGGCAACTATCAATCTTAACTAAATAATTTCTAATCTTGGATGCATCTGTTTGTAGAATTTCTAGTTCTTGTTGACATCACTGGAAGAGACGCATTGATTAATCAAGAGGTTGAAGAAAGGAGCGGCTAGAAGTGGCGCAAACAGAACGAGGATAGCCTAGCTTTATCAGCACAGAGTATCGCACTACTACTTCTGCCGACTGAAGGTTCACGCCACTCGTTCTTTTCATATCTGGAACTTCATTAGCAACTTCTTTTTTGCTACACGTCAAACTTGCAGGAAAGTTATGACGCATGTAACACTAATGGATGAGTTGTTGATTTTAACCAGGTTTTATTTGCTAATCGCGATGATAAGAGGTGCACATAGGTATATTTTATATGAACTCTAGGAACATTCCACCTTCCTTTGTCCTAGTGGGCTCGTGTAGCTGTCTTATACAGGGCAGAGTGCTTGGAGAACGAACATAGAACCAAGGTGTTCGTGAGAAATCCTGAGGAAACAGGTAGAGCCCAATTCTCTACTTGCTTTCATACGCCGGTAAGGCACTGGCAATTGAAGCTTCCATGTCACAACATGACCAGTGTGGGGGGTGGATTGATGACCCAGGAGGTTGGAACAGAGAGCTGTCTAATCGAAATTGCATCTTATCCACAAACGGAGCATCTAGATGGTGCTGGGTTCAGCTACAATGGTGGAAACTAGGCCAGGTTCTCACAGATGGAATGCACAAAAGTGCCTTAAAACTACTATTATATGGTTCTCTAGATTCCCGCCCCAAAATGGCATGCCCCAAGTACTTTTATACTTGCAATGAAATCGGCACCCTTCTTTGGAAGATCATCATTCGCCTTCAGTGCTGGTGCCACAGCAGTAGCTAAGATTTTGGCTCTCAATACAGCACCATAAAGTTGAGGCGTGCCTAAAACAGGGACAACCTGCCTAATCATGCATATTTTCCTCAATACTGCGGGAGATGGCCTAGTGCCATGCGTTTCGGACAACATTGGATGTGTGGATTGGCTTGTTAACCGTGTCGACCACTAGTGGAGTGTCTTGAGATTTTATTAGAAGACTTTGCCGGAGTTTGTTGCGTAGTCAGAGGCCGTCCAGTCTCCCTTTAAAAAACAAGAAAAAACCAAAACGCCTAACTTTCAGTAGTATGATTATTAGTGTAATACAAGTAATGTACTTTTTGTTTAAAAATATATTTTTTTTATTTTTAATATAATACATTAAAATGATTTAAAAAATATATTTTAAAACAATTTTTTTTTAAAACATAATTAAACCACAGTACTAAACGTACCTTATTTCAAAGTGTTTTACTATAGGGTTTGCTTGTTGCTTCAAAGTTTCTACCACGCTCTCCACACGCTTGGGAGTGGTTAGTCTGTTTTCTCTCCTGAGCCTAAGGTCATTCATCAGTGTGTGTGTGTGTGTGTGTGTGTGTATAACAGTTTTATTAAAAAGATTAAGTACAAGTTTTTTATTTAAGACATAACATAATCAAGCCTCTAAGTAACAGAGCCTTTACTTAAGAAGCTAAACCTTTGGGGTCAGATCTGTTTCGTTGTCCTTCATTTCCCGTGTTTTCAGTTTTCACCCTTTGATGATTCCCTATGTATTTTCTCCGTACCAGATAAAGATAGTGTGTGGTATTTCGATATTAATTTTTTTTTAATATTAATATATAAATGCAACTGCATAAGACTTAAGCTCATTATAATCCAATAGCTTAATATAAAAAATAAAAAATTAAAAATCTTACGTCAATGGATTTTTCTTAGATGAGACATTGCATTTTAATAAAAATAACTAGGAGGAGTGTTTGTTACCATGGTTTAACATGTATTTTAAAATATTTTTTAAACTGTTTTTTTATCTAGAAAAAAACATAAAATGTATTTTTTATATAATTTTTATACATCAATGTTAAAAATAAAAATAAAAATTTACACATGGCACCGTACTATACCTTTTTGGGCAAGTCTTCGATAGAAAATCCCGACATATCTAAGATGCTAAGATCAAAGTTTTGTCTCCCCATAGGTTAGAGTAGGAGGCCCACTCCGCCCTAGGTAGGTAGTTTCAAACCACTAAACAGACACGTACACGAGCCTGGAAGAAAAATGTGCCTGCACTTTTTTCTCTTTGCATTTTAAAAATGTTTTTAAATTTTTTTAAATTTTTTTTGTTATTTTAAATTAATATTTTTTGATATTTTTATTTTAATATTTTATGTTAAAATAATTTTTTAAAAATAAAAAAATATTATTTTAATATATATTTTAAATAAAAATTATTTTTAAAAATAACTGTTATTATATTTTAAAACACCTCGCAGCTACACTCTGTAATATGTGAAGATTCCACACCACGTGTCGGTAATCATAATGGCAACCAGTTAAAATTCCTAGCAAATTGTATAATGTTTTCAACAACCTTGTCTTCCTTTTACGTCCCCTCAGATTCTTTAACCCATTTTTTCAAGCATCAACATGTGGATAGCTGGCTTATGTTCGGTTCCACCTTCAGTGGCCTCTCATTTTCAAAAGGGATGCTTAGATTGTAATAAATCTTGTTTTGTTATGGTGTTATTTGTTTAGAAATATATTAAAATAATATATTTTTATTTTTATAAAATTATTTTTGATATCAAAACATTAAAAATAAAAAAAATATTAATTTAAAATAAAAAAACAAAATAAATTTTTTAAAAAAATACTTTTAAAACATTCCATAACAAGCCAACAGAGTCACGGAATTAACTAGGGGCATCACCAAAGAGTTCTCTTGCTTTTCTAGTACAGTACAAGATTTGATTCCATATATTCAATGGCTGCAAGAAAGAACCGTCTGTCGGTTCAGCTGCGCATGATTTGACTACTCAAAACTTGTACTGTAAGTAAAGATTAGTGTAGGAAATTAGCTACTTTACACCCTTAAAAGCTTCGCACATTCTTGCCTTTTCGTTCAACTTTGCATGAAGGAGAAAAAAGTTTTTGAAAATAATAAGAAACTAATAATTCAGAAACCCATTTTTTAAAAGTCACTCTTTCTCCTGGCTCCAGATGAGCTATAAAGAGTAAATTGACTAGTTTTCAAAGCTGACAAACACTGCCCTGACAAAGAAAAAAAAGCACAAGAGCCAAGATCTGTAATTCTGTATATACTATATGTTATAAATCAGACCTGGTGTGACCTTATTTTAGGGACTGAAAGCGAGAACGAAAGCAATATAGAAGGCAAAAAGTTCTCGTGAAATACAAAGAACATGTAAAGAATAGCAAAAAAGTAACATCGTGTGTTGCGTTCCTTGTTTGCAGGGTGTGCTCAATAACAACGCTACCTTATCACTTCTTTCCTCCTCTTCCCTTGCCAAACAAAGCCATCTAACTTTCTGCCTTTACCTTGCTGGTCCCAGATCTTGCGTTTCTCTCCCTGATTCGAAGCAGCAAGCTCTCTTTTCTCACTCTCACTCAAACGTCAAAACAATTTCTAGGTAGAAAAATGCACCTTCAACAGTCCCTTCAAGCCTACATGTTGCAGAAGCTAGTGGTTTTAGCTCTCCTTGTACTGTTGCTCCCAGGAGATCAGAAAGAAGAGACAATGGTGAATGTTCATGGCTTACAAGATCAGCAGCCACCAAGTAGCACAGAGAAGCAGCAACAGAAACGTTTGAGGCACTCCTTTGATATGCTCTTTTCCAGCAAAAGAAAAGTTCCAAACGCTTCAGACCCTCTTCACAACCGATGAGCCAAGTCTTTCTGTTAGCTCTCAAGAAGTAATTACTCCTCGGCCTCTTGAGAAATTGAAGATCAATTTTGTTGCTAGTTCTTGAATTAGCTAGAGCTGCAAAATGTGAAAGGAAGACCTTGAAGGTCACATACTAGATGCTGCAACCAATATCCCACTAATTAGTCTGCATTTTGTCAATGATTGTGATGGCTGAGAATCGCTTGAAAGCTAGGATGCAGCTCTATGCTCGTAAGGTTTGTCTGTGCTTTCAACTCTAGCTGTTCTTTTTGTAGCTTGATACCAAGTGTATGTAATTTATGAATATATTAACTAGTGATCAAGAAACATGTTCAACTTTTCTGTGAATGTTCTGTATTAATTGTCTTTTCTATGCACTGATTACTTTTTTTCGATGGTTTGATGATCAACAACAAGACCATCCGCCACTGCTCCTTTCCCTTCGTCGGAGAACACCTTGTTAAACTCCACCATGTCTCTACTGACGTGTGCTCTCTCATACCACCCCAAACTTCTGGCTATTAGCCACCATATACTCCATATTCCTTGCAAGCAGGATGCATGCCTATATACTATGTCATCGATCGATGTTACCGTTAAATTCATCCAGCTTATAGGATTAATTTAAAAAATCTAGAACCCAGCTTAACCTGAATTGAGTTTCTGTAATGTTTTGAAATTTATAAGATAGGATATTACAATAAAGCCCTTGGAGGCTTAAAAGTTGGAATATATGAATAAGGGGTATTATGGTAATTGAACAAAAATTGATAAATATAAATAGGAAGTAAAAAAAAAAAAAAAAGTGTGATCTGAATTATTAGAGAGCAGAACCGTGAGAGAGAAGAGGGAGGAAGAAGAAGAAGAAGAGAAAAGAAGGGAAAATAAGGGAAAAAGGAAGAGATTTGGAGGAAATAAGTGAAAAAGGTAAGATTTAGGTTGTTTAATGTGTATAATATGTTAATTAAGCTTTAATTTCAGTTTTTATGAATGTTAGGGTTTTGAGAATTTGTGTTTGATTTAAATTGATGAATTAATTTGAAGGTTATAAGGTTAATTGTTGTGGTTAATTGATGATTTAGTTGATTATGGAAGATTATGATGATTTTGAGTTATAGAATTGTGTAAATGGTGAAATTTGAGTTAGAAATCAGGGGAGAACAGTGGGGTTTCTGTTAAAATCTGGACTGGAGGTTGAAGATGATGAAAATTCAATTTGGTCCCTCAATTTCTGAAAATTACAGTTTAGTCCCCGAACTTTGGAAAATTACAAATTGGTCCCTGGAGCATATTCCGAGATTCTGAACAGAATAACATATGAATTATGGACAGAATTACTGTATAGATAAGATAATTTAACACTTTCAATTTAGTCCTCCAATTTGACAAAAAGTACGATTTGACCCTAAAAATTTAGTAAAATTCCAGAATGATCCCTGAAGCATAATGATACATCCTGGACAGAATTGAGGATTAATTAAGGTCATAATTTCAGTATATTCATGGATTTATGATAAATTTCAGTTTGGTCCTCCATTTGACAAAAGTTACAATTTGGCCCTATAAATATAATAAATTCCAGATTAGTCCCTAGCTGCAATATTAGCTTTTGCAGATTAGTTTGATAAATATTTAAGGGTTATTTAGTGAATTATTATCAATTTTATTAGTTGTTTTTATTATGGATTAGATTTCGGGAAAACCGTTAGATTTTGGGTTTTTGAGAAAATTGACTAGTTAGTTCAAAAAAAATATAGGGTTACAGAATACACCCTTAGTTAAGTGTATTATAGATTAAATGTTCTTTCGAGTCGTTTTTGAATATGTCTCCTTTGTATTCAGATAAATCTGATATTCTACCGGCAGGACGTCAGTAGAATTTCCTTCGGTTTCAGCTTGTGAGTGTTGTTTGCTTTTGAGTCAGGTGAGTGGATAATTTTCCATATGCATGAGAAATATTATAAATATTTGATTTGTTAATATGAATTGGATCATGCTTCTTGATAATATATATGCTGATTATTATCCTTGATATGATAAAGCATGATCAATTATTGAATCTGATTTCTTGATATGAACCAATATGATTTGACTTCTGAATTGATAGCTCCTCATTTGATGGATGTCATGAGTTGAGCTTTGAGATATGAATATGTTTGTTTGATTATGATTAGGAACCTATGGTATGTCAGTCAGAATACCCATGCTAACAGGGTAGTGTTAGTCTTTGTGCACATCGTATCTGAACCCTAGTTGGTCGGGGGAGTCACCAACCTGTGTGGACTGATCATCCCACAGTACGGAGCCTCATGCTCATTGCATTTTGATTTTCTGACGAGTTTTACCATATGATATTCTTGTTATGGCCTATTTGATAAACCTTAGTATAAGAACGAAAGCCATAATTGTATATATATTTCTCATTGCTATATTACCTCGTGTGTGTATATTGAACATTATCTACTCACTGAGTTGTTGAACTCACCCTCTCATTATTTATCCTTTTCAGGCTTATAGCTTGATAGCGGGTTACTTTTGTTGAACCTTCCGAACCTGCTTTTTGGTTGTAATTTGTACCTTCCTTTTTATGTCAAGTTAGTGCTCCAAAACTATAAAATTATATTAACTCTTGTATTAAGACAATCGAATTATGTTATGAAGTTAATTTGTTGTTAATGTTGCGTTAAACTCTGATTGAGTTGTTTAAGGATTGTACGTAAGTTTGGGTTCGCATAGGTTTGGAACCTTGGAGGGGAACCTTGCCTATGTGCCGGTCATGGATCCGGGATTCGGGTCGTGACAAACTTGGTATCAGAGCTTTAGGTTAAAGAAACAATAATATAATTAATTTCATAATAAGTGGAGCATTAGGATCCGTATCGTCGTGCTTGTTGTTTTTGAAATTTTAAATTCTCATCAAGTATGTCTTCTTCCTTGTGATAGATATGCTTTCCTAGAATTCTGAGATAATTATCATGCTATTGTTCTAGCATGACTTAAGTGCTCTCACTTTTATTTTAGGAAATGCCGAGGAATAGACGAACAGCTGATACTCTTAGGGTAGATGATGATCAGGATGATGTCCCTATTATGCAGTTGATAACTGCAAGGCAGAGAAGGAGGCGTGGTGCACCCGTGCCTCAACATGTTGATGAGGTACCTCCACCAGTGGAGGAAGAGCCTCAGGAAATAGAAGAGGAAGATATGGTAGATGAAACAGGTGTGGGGGTAGCTGACCCTGAGCCTGTTACAGAGGTTCAGCGACTTAGCCAGGTTGTGCAGACTTGGATAGAGTTTACTATGGAGAGAGACAGAATGAGGGATAGAGATGTACCCTCGACATCCCATACTGTTCAGGGAGTTAATGTGCCATTGAATGACTTTATGAAGTTGGCACCTCCTATTTTTACTGGGATAGACAGTTCAGAGGATCCTCAGAAGTTCCTAGATGACATTTGGCGACGATGTAAAGCTTTGGGATGTACAGACCACCGAGCTGTGAGTTTGGCATTGTTCAGGTTGGAAGGAGATGTGGCAATCTCTTGGTTTGAGTCTAGGGAAAGAGCAAGACCAGTAGAGGCTCAGTGGACATGGAAGGAGTTTAGCTCCGTGTTCTTAGACAGGTTTCTCCCTCAGAGCATCAGGGATGCTCGACTTTATGAGTTTGAGAGGCTATCTCAAGGGAGCATGACAGTGGAGGAGTATGATCTGAAGTTCACTCAACTGTCTAGGTATGCAGAATATCTTCTACCCACTGAGGAATGGAGGGTGAAGAGATTCATTAGAGGACTCAAATCCTCTCTGTATATGGTATTGGCGCCACAAGTGTTTCCATCCTACTCCTCAGCTGTTGATAGCGCCAGATTGCTAGAGGCGCGTGAAATAGAGGACATGACTGTTGGCCAGTCTAAGAGGCCTAGAGAAGAGGGTCAGTCTTTTAGGCAACATGGATTAAGTGCAGGTCCGTTTAGGGGACGAAGTGGCCGTCAGGGCTCATGGGTTCAGAGGAGGTTTAGACAAAGACCGTCGGGTAGTGGCTCAGGCAGTCAGAGTGGCAGTAGTGGTACCCAGAGTTTAGTTCAGACCGCACCTCGTAGTTCATTTGTTTCATCTGGGGATAGTTCTTTGTGCCAGCACTGTGGAGGAGGTCATACTAGTGCAGAGTGCTACAGAAGGATTGGGGCTTGTTTTAGTTGTGGCCAGATAGGTCATAAGATTAGAGAGTGCCCGAGGAGACAGTTGTCCACTTCGGGGTTATCTGCTTCAGTCCAGCAGCCTATTCAGGCACCATCGACGAGCCAGTCTGTGGCTCATGGGGGTAGAGGTTTTGGTGGCCGTGGTCAAAGAGGTCGGGGTGCAGGTGATAGAGGTCAGATACAGCAGGGTCAGGGGCATGCCAGAGTTTTTGCCTTGACTCAGCAGGATGCTCAGGCATCCAACACAGTTGTTTCAGGTATTCTTCCTGTTTGCTCTTTTGAAGCAAAAGTTTTGTTTGATACGGGTGCAACTCATTCGTTTGTGTCTCCATATTTTTCCATGAGGTTAGATAAACAACCAACCTTGTTAAAATCCCCCATTTCAGTCTCCACTCCCTTAGATGAGTTAATATTAGTAAAGTATGTGTATCTGGATTGTGAAATAGAGATTGGAGATAAGATCTTTATGGGAGACTTAAATGTCTTAGATATGGTTGATTTTGATGTGATTTTGGGAATGGATTGGTTGGCTAAGCATAGGGCTTCGGTAAATTGTTGGGGTAAGAAAATAATGTTTGATCTAGATCAAGAAGTTGGGTTGGTATTTCAAGGAGATACGATTGGGTCTCCATCAATTATGTTGTCGGCTATCTCGAGGAAAATGGCCCGAAAAGGGGTACAGTGCTACCTAGCATATATAGTGGATGTAGAGAAAGAAGTTCCCCAGTTAGAGGAAGTCCCTACAGTAAGAGAGTTTATCGATGTATTTCCCGATGACTTACCTGGATTGCCTCCGTATAGGGAGATTGAGTTTTGTATTGATTTGGTTCCGGGCACTGAACCAATATCAATGGCACCATATAGAATGGCTCCAGCAGAATTGAGGGAGTTAAAGGAGCAGCTGCAAGACTTATTGGATAAAAAGTTCATCCGACCAAGTGTGTCCCCTTGGGGAGCTCCAGTGTTGTTTGTGAAGAAGAAAGATGGGTCATTGAGGTTGTGTATAGATTATAGGCAATTGAATCAGGTGACAGTTCGAAATAGATACCCACTCCCTCGTATAGATGATTTGTTTGATCAGTTGCAGGGAGCTCAATTCTTTTCTAAGATCGATCTTCGATCTGGGTATCATCAGTTGAGGATTAGGGAGGCAGACATTCCAAAGACAGCTTTTAGAACTCGGTATGGTCATTATGAGTTTTTAGTGATGTCTTTTGGGTTGACGAATGCACCAGCAGCTTTTATGGACTTGATGAATAGAGTGTTTGGACAGTTTATTGATCGATTTGTGATAGTTTTTATTGATGATATTTTGGTGTATTCGAGGTCTAGAGAGGAGCATGAGCAGCATTTGAGAATGGTGCTTCAAACTCTGCGAGATCATCAGTTGTATGGCAAGTTCTCAAAGAGTGAGTTTTGGTTGGAGAGTGTAGCATTTCTTGGGCATGTAGTGTCAAGGAATGGGATTGAGGTTGATCCTCAAAAGATTGAAGCAGTTAAGCAGTGGCTTAGGCCTACTTCGGCGACAGAGATTAGAAGTTTCTTAGGTTTGGCCGGCTACTATCGAAGGTTTGTGGAGAACTTTTCTCGAATTTCTGCACCATTGACTAAGTTAACGCAGAAAAATGTTAAGTTTCAGTGGTCTGAAGCTTGTGAGAAAAGTTTCTTAGAGTTGAAGGAGAGATTGACTACAGCGCCTATTCTAGCAGTACCATCAGGTTCTGGTGGTTACACAGTGTATTGTGATGCTTCGAGAGTGGGGTTAGGATGTGTTCTAATGCAGCATGGCAAGGTTATTGCCTATGCTTCACGGCAGCTGAAGAAGCATGAACAGAACTATCCTACACATGATTTAGAGATGGCGGCTGTAATTTTTGCTTTGAAGATTTGGAGGCACTACTTATATGGTGAACCTTGTGAGATCTATACAGATCACAAGAGTTTGAAATACATCTTTCAGCAGAGAGATCTAAACCTGAGGCAGAGGAGATGGATGGAACTGCTGAAGGATCATGATTGTACCATACAGTACCACCCGGGTAAGGCAAATGTAGTTGCCGATGCTTTGAGTAGAAAATCATCAAGGAGCTTAGCTCATATTCAGGAGGTACGAAGACCTCTGATTAAGGAACTGCATGAGTTAGTGGATGAAGGAGTCAGATTTGATCTTAGTGAAGCTGGAGCAATGATTGCTCATTTTCAGGTTAAGTCAGATTTGTTTGATAAGATAAAAGCAGCTCAAAAGAAAGATGATTCACTACTCAGGATTAGAAATGAGGTTGAGCAGGGTAAGGCTGCAAGTTTTGTGATTGGTGATGATGATGTGCTGAGATATAGGGATAGGCTTTGTGTACCTGATGTTGATGATCTGAGGAGAGAATTGATGATAGAGGCACATCAGACAGTTTACACAATGCATCCAGGTTCTACCAAGATGTATAAAGACCTTAAAGTGTGTTATTGGTGGAATAAGATGAAGGCTGATGTAGCAGATTTTGTTTCTAGGTGTTTGACCTGTCAGAGGGTAAAGGGTGAACACCAGAAACCTCCTGGATTGTTACAACCATTGTTGATTCCAGAATGGAAGTGGGAAAGGATCACAATGGACTTTGTGACAGGATTGCCTAGGAGTCAGGAGGGTTATGATTCGATATGGGTGATTGTTGACAGGTTGACCAAATCAGCCCATTTTCTGCCAGTTAAGATTACTTATGGATATGCAAAGTTGGCGGAATTGTTTATTAGTGAGATTGTACGGTTGCATGGAGTGCCAATCTCGATAGTGTCTGATAGAGGTCCACAGTTTACATCGCGGTTTTGGGTGAAATTTCAAGAAGCTATGGGTACTAAGGTGCAGTTGAGTACAGCTTTTCACCCTCAGACAGATGGTCAGTCTGAGAGGACTATTCAGACCTTGGAGGATATGTTAAGGGCTTGTGTTATGGATTTTGGAGTTGGTTGGAGTACGTTCCTACCATTAGTGGAATTTGCTTACAACAACAGTTATCAGGCTAGCATAGAGATGGCACCTTATGAGGCTTTATATGGTCGGAAGTGTAGATCACCGGTTTGTTGGTTTGAGGTTGGTGAGAAGAGGCTAATGGGACCAGAGTTGATTCAGATTACCTCAGAGAAGATTGAGGTAATTAGAAAGAAGCTTCAAACAGCTCAGAGTAGACAGAAAAGTTATGCGGATAGAAGAAGGCGTGACTTAGAGTTTTCAGTGGGTGATTGTGTGTTCTTAAAAGTATCACCTACAAAAGGAGTATTCAGGTTTGGGAAGAAAGGCAAGTTGAGTCCTCGATTCATTGGACCGTATGAGATTCTTGAGAGAGTTGGGGTAGTTGCTTATAGGTTAGCATTACCACCAAACTTGTCTGCTATTCATCCGGTATTTCATGTTTCCATGTTAAGGAAATATATGTCAGATCCATCGCATGTGTTAGAGGTTCATCCCATTGAGTTGAGGGATGATATGGTTTATGAGGTACAACCGGAAGCTATAGTCGACCGACAAGTGAGGAAGCTTAGGTCGAAGGATATAGCTTCAGTGAAGGTGAAATGGAAAGGTCATTCACGTGAGGAAGCGACATGGGAGCTCGAGGATAAGATGCGTGAGGAGTATCCTCATCTTTTTGATAATCTCGGTAAGTATTCAATCTTTTCTATTAAGTTTCGAGGACGAAACTTTTATAAGGTGGGGAGATTGTAATGTTTTGAAATTTATAAGATAGGATATTACAACAAAGCCCTTGGAGGCTTAAAAGTTGGAATATATGAATAAGGGGTATTATGGTAATTGAACAAAAATTGATAAATATAAATAGGAAGTAAAAAAAAAAAAAAGTGTGATCTGAATTATTAGAGAGCAGAACCGTGAGAGAGAAGAGGGAGGAAGAAGAAGAAGAGAAAAGAAGGGAAAATAAGGGAAAAAGGAAGAGATTTGGAGGAAATAAGTGAAAAAGGTAAGATTTAGGTTGTTTAATGTGTATAATATGTTAATTAAGCTTTAATTTCAGTTTTTATGAATGTTAGGGTTTTGAGAATTTGTGTTTGATTTAAATTGATGAATTAATTTGAAGGTTATAAGGTTAATTGTTGTGGTTAATTGATGATTTAGTTGATTATGGAAGATTATGATGATTTTGAGTTATAGAATTGTGTAAATGGTGAAATTTGAGTTAGAAATCAGGGGAGAACAGTGGGGTTTCTGTTAAAATCTGGACTGGAGGTTGAAGATGATGAAAATTCAATTTGGTCCCTCAATTTCTGAAAATTACAGTTTAGTCCCCGAACTTTGGAAAATTACAAATTGGTCCCTGGAGCATATTCCGAGATTCTGAACAGAATAACATATGAATTATGGACAGAATTACTGTATAGATAAGATAATTTAACACTTTCAATTTAGTCCTCCAATTTGACAAAAAGTACGATTTGACCCTAAAAATTTAGTAAAATTCCAGAATGATCCCTGAAGCATAATGATACATCCTGGACAGAATTGAGGATTAATTAAGGTCATAATTTCAGTATATTCATGGATTTATGATAAATTTCAGTTTGGTCCTCCATTTGACAAAAGTTACAATTTGGCCCTATAAATATAATAAATTCCAGATTAGTCCCTAGCTGCAATATTAGCTTTTGCAGATTAGTTTGATAAATATTTAAGGGTTATTTAGTGAATTATTATCAATTTTATTAGTTGTTTTTATTATGGATTAGATTTCGGGAAAACCGTTAGATTTTGGGTTTTTGAGAAAATTGACTAGTTAGTTCAAAAAAAATATAGGGTTACAGAATACACCCTTAGTTAAGTGTATTATAGATTAAATGTTCTTTCGAGTCGTTTTTGAATATGTCTCCTTTGTATTCAGATAAATCTGATATTCTACCGGCAGGACGTCAGTAGAATTTCCTTCGGTTTCAGCTTGTGAGTGTTGTTTGCTTTTGAGTCAGGTGAGTGGATAATTTTCCATATGCATGAGAAATATTATAAATATTTGATTTGTTAATATGAATTGGATCATGCTTCTTGATAATATATATGCTGATTATTATCCTTGATATGATAAAGCATGATCAATTATTGAATCTGATTTCTTGATATGAACCAATATGATTTGACTTCTGAATTGATAGCTCCTCATTTGATGGATGTCATGAGTTGAGCTTTGAGATATGAATATGTTTGTTTGATTATGATTAGGAACCTATGGTATGTCAGTCAGAATACCCATGCTAACAGGGTAGTGTTAGTCTTTGTGCACATCGTATCTGAACCCTAGTTGGTCGGGGGAGTCACCAACCTGTGTGGACTGATCATCCCACAGTACGGAGCCTCATGCTCATTGCATTTTGATTTTCTGACGAGTTTTACCATATGATATTCTTGTTATGGCCTATTTGATAAACCTTAGTATAAGAACGAAAGCCATAATTGTATATATATTTCTCATTGCTATATTACCTCGTGTGTGTATATTGAACATTATCTACTCACTGAGTTGTTGAACTCACCCTCTCATTATTTATCCTTTTCAGGCTTATAGCTTGATAGCGGGTTACTTTTGTTGAACCTTCCGAACCTGCTTTTTGGTTGTAATTTGTACCTTCCTTTTTATGTCAAGTTAGTGCTCCAAAACTATAAAATTATATTAACTCTTGTATTAAGACAATCGAATTATGTTATGAAGTTAATTTGTTGTTAATGTTGCGTTAAACTCTGATTGAGTTGTTTAAGGATTGTATGTAAGTTTGGGTTCGCATAGGTTTGGAACCTTGGAGGGGAACCTTGCCTATGTGCCGGTCATGGATCCGGGATTCGGGTCGTGACAGTTTCTAACAGAGCCAGATAAGATTTTGAATTTGTCAAGTTCATTCAACCTTGCTATAATTTTAGTGATGCTGCTGACTTATCTAATAATATCAAGAAAAAAAAATATTTTAATAAAAACAATTGATCCAATAACCTGGTGTTAATCAGATCCTAAAGTCAAGGACTTACAGCCATTTTGCTCATGCAAAAGCCCATAAATGATAGGATGACAATATCGGAGCCCATGTAGAGGGAGAAGCGTTGCTTCTTGTGGCCGACCCTCTGGCCTCTGCAATCAAGAAGCTAACATAGTTGACCGCTGAATTGAGCACGGATCACATCATGTTCTTGTTTTAAATACCCATTAATCTCTTATTTTCTTTGCCGGATCATTTTGCATGCTAGGTGCTTCAAGTCAAGTAGTTGTTTTAATTTTAATTTTTGAATTTGTTTTATTAATATTTTTTAGTTTTTAATTATTAGTATTAAATTTTTTTAAATTTTTTTTTAATATATTCTTATACAAAAATGTAGTTTTAAAAGAGTACAATACTAAAATTCCTAATACACATGGTATTCCTGTACCGGTTTGAGAACAAGATTTAAAATTTGAGTTTTTTTTTTAAATTTAACTTATATTTTTTAAAATAAATTTAAAGTGTTAATATTAAAAGTAATTTTTAAAAATTAAGAAAATAAATTTTAATATATTAAAAAAAACAATCACAATTAAACCACCCACACACTCTAAGAAAAAAATCATTCAATTGGAGATGTTGGAAAGAAATTTAATGTAATAATACCTCCCTAGCTGGTAGAGCCACAAGTACTGCCATCAGTCAAAGTACAGCGCTTGTTTCTTCTGAAAATCTAATCCACAACAGTCTGATTAATAAATGGTTGGCTTCGAAATTCAATGCCGCGGAGTGCACTCAATTTGACTTCAATTTATTTATTTATTCTTCAGTAAATATCTGCTCTCTAGACTTCTAGATCATGCATAATCTTTTTAGTTTTGAAAAATAAATTAATTAGTATTTTATTTCAAAATTTAATGTTTAGTTCTTTTTTATTTTATGTTTTATCCAATGAAATTATTATTTTTATTTTAAGGAACACAAAAAAATAGATATCATGAAAAGGCTGATGGAAAAAGAAGATATTTTTAGAATACAATATTATTAAATTAAACATGGTTAACACTATAAAAAAACTAAATAAACTGTTTTTAAAATAAGAAAAATTAATTAATTAATTTCTTAGAACTAGGGAGACTATTTTATAATTTACTCCGATCTATATTTAATTAATATTCGGAGTAATCTTTGTTATAAGGACAAAAAGGGAGACCTACTCTGAATTATTTTGTAAGAAAACAGGAAACATTGCTCTAAACTCCATGGTCATGGGGCCAGACACCGTGTTAATTTAGAAATTCAATTGAGTCAGCATAAAGTGGATGGGAGTTCTCAGTAGTGGCCAAGAAAGACCGCTGATTTCGATAGTCAAGCAGTTCATAGCATGTAACCCCACTTGACCGCTTCACCACATCAGGCTTTCCTAATTAATAAGATCTATCTTCCTCTTCGTGGCTCTGGTGTTCTTGAATTTTCTGTTTCTTAATGGAATTCTTGTACTATCACCTTGCTTTATTGTTCTTCCTTTTCATTGTTGTCAAGAACTTGTTCCATCGGAAGAGAAATCTGCCCCCTGCTCCATTTGCTCTTCCTGTTATTGGACACCTATACCTCCTTAAGCAACCACTATACAAATCACTGCATTCTCTTTTATCACGTTATGGTCCAACCCTATCTCTCAGATTTGGTTCTCGTTTTGTCATCGTTGTGTCTTCACCATCTGTTGTGGAAGAATGCTTCACCAAGAATGACAAGATATTTGCGAACAGGCCCAAGTCAATGGCAGGGGATCGTCTGACCTACAATTATTCTGCTTTTGTGTGGGCACCTTATGGTGATCTTTGGCGAAAGCTACGACGTCTTGCTGTTGCTGAAATATTCTCTTCAAAGAGTCTACGAAAGTCCTCTACGGTACGTGAGGAAGAAGTTAGTTGCCTAATTCGCAGACTGTTGAAGGTCTCAACCAGTGGAACACAGAACGTGGACCTGAGGCTTTTGTTCTCTACTCTGGCTTCCAATGTTGTCATGAGAGTGTCTGCTGGAAAACGTTGTGTTGAAGAGGAACATGCTGGCACAAAGATGGAGAAGCAACTGCTTCAAGATTTTAAGGATAGGTTCTTTCCTAGCCTGGCCATGAATATCTGTGATTTTATCCCAATTTTGAGGGTGATTGGTTTTAAAGGGCTGGAGAAGAATATGAAAAAGCTGCATGGAATTAGAGATGAGTTTTTGCAAAATTTGATTGATGAAATTCGATTAAAATTAAAGAGAACCACTTCTTTGAAAGCTGATGAAGTAACAGATGGAGAAGAGAGAG
This sequence comes from Populus tomentosa, assembly GCA_018804465.1. Classification (NCBI taxonomy): domain Eukaryota; kingdom Viridiplantae; phylum Streptophyta; class Magnoliopsida; order Malpighiales; family Salicaceae; genus Populus; species Populus tomentosa. The sequence continues at coordinate 1,014,432 of CM031995.1, forward strand.
GGTCGGTGGCTGAAATTCTCTTGTGTCTGCAAGAATCAGATCCTGAATTTTACACGGACGAAGTTATCAAAAGTACAGTGCTGGTACGTAGTAGCATGCACCAAGTTTTCTCTGTTTTATTACATCTTTAGTAATCTGAACTATTAGAGGCTGAAAATGTCGAAACTTACTGTTCAATCCGTAATCGGCAAACCCTTTTCTACATGTTCTTAGTGTTTGATTCTGCAGAACCAATTCGTTTCGTCATTCGTATTAGTACACTGCTTCCAAGCTTTGGCTGGTAGAAGCTATTTTTGGAAAAGAACATAGCTTCGGCAGCTCAGTTTCATTCCCCAACTTTGGTTCTGGAGGAGAAGAGAAAAGAGTGAAAACTTGTCTGTGTTCTTGCCTGAGCTTTGTGCCACTGTTCTTTAGATTCTTAACCCGCCCAGGGAAGATTTACTTGGCTGTTTGTGAAAACTTGTTGGTATAACAAAATGAGTACATAAATAATGAACTCTAACCATAGTTAGAAGATCCAGTTTAAGGTATAGATCGAGAATTAGTTGGGTCAATCCACAGGATATACGTACCAAGAATGACATAATATTTGCTGACAAACCCCAAAACTTGTCTGGGGATCACTTTACTTACAGTTATAGTGCGTTTGTGCCCAAAAATGTCTTGAGCTCTAAAGGAATGGGAATACCGTGTTTCACCCTTGAAAGTTCACCTTTGTTTCTATGCTAAATTTCCAATATTCACACAATGAAGTATTGTCAAATTAAACACTAGGAGCATGAACAAGATTTTCATCCTAACAATGCTAAAGCAATGTGTATCAGATGATGTTTGTTGCTGGCACAGAAACATCAGCAATTACTTTGGAATGGGCGATGACACTCCTCTTGAATCATCCAAAAGTAATGCAGAAGGTGAAAGCTGAGATTGATGAACACGTTGGACATGGGCGTTTGCTTAACGAGTCGGATATTGCCAAGCTTCCCTACCTCAGGTGTGTCATAAACGAGACTCTTAGATTATATCCTCCAGCTCCCCTTTTGCTGCCTCATTTTTCGTCCGAGGCTTGCACCGCGGGGGGGTTTGATATACCGCAAGGCACAATGCTGATGGTAAATGCTTGGACCATGCATAGAGATCCCAAACTTTGGGAGGAGCCCAATGAATTCAAGCCTGAAAGATTTGAAGCAGGTTTAGGAGAGGGAGATAGTTTCAAATATATTCCATTTGGAATGGGGAGGAGAGTTTGTCCAGGCGCTAGCATGGGTTTGCAGATAGTTTCTTTAGCCTTGGGTGTCCTCGTCCAGTGCTTCGAGTGGGATAAGGTTGGAACAGTGGAAGACACGAGCCATGGTCTCGGAATTACTTTGTCTAAAGCTAAGCCTCTGGAAGCATTGTGCAGTCCACGCCGTGATTTGACTACCCTCCTCTCCCATCTTTAATAAATGGGTTTGAAAGCTATCTTCTTGTCTAGCTTAAGGCTTCGAGGTCAAGTGAAGGGCCTTTCCCCCAAGTTCGTAAGGAGGTCTTACATGGACGCACGCTGATGGCATTCCTTCTAAATGTTTTACATCTTCAAAATGTGTTGATAGAATGTGTGATCTGTTCTACCAATGAATTTACATGATACTGCTGTTATTAGTTGTGTTTAGTATGATGAAAGATGTTAAATTACTTTTTGTTTTGAAATATATTAAAATATTTTTAATTTTAATTTTTTTAATATCAATATATTAAAACCATTCAAAAACATGAAAAAAAAATTATTAATTTTTTTTTGGCAAATATAAAGCTAACCAGTCAAACATTACATTTATCTTGTAATAGCTTTTGCAATTATGATTTAAATTTTTTTTTTAATAAAAAGTAATAAATTATAGTTTTTCCATTTATCACGATTCAAGAGGGAAAAAAAAACAGTGCTAAATGGAGCGTAATCTGTTATCTAAGCTGTTTAGAGGTAATTGCTATTTTCTGCAAGGTAATTACATGTACTGGGCCTGGGCCTATGTTTCTTTTGGAATGGTTGCAATTATTCCATTGCAAAGGTTTGGGCTGGTCAAAGCGATAAAGGGTTGATCCTGGGCTTAAAAACAAATGCCATTTTATTTCAAATAACTTAAATAAGTGCTTTATCTGCAAATAGGCTTCAGGCCCAATAAAATATAGTTCAGTGTCCCGTCTAGATTCTAGAAAGTCAACTGGCTCTATAGTCTATACCTCAAGCAAAAGACCATGTTAGTTTTACCACGTGTTAAATGCCAATTTGACTTCTTTTTTTTTTTTTTAACCACCCACAACCATGAATTTTATTAGTTAACCAGATAAGAGTAAGAGTTGGATAACTGGACTAGCCACTCTTTCACGCTTCTCTTGGAAAACATGCTGTCTTACTACTGCTTTGCTTTCTTCCTCCTAATTTTTCTTGTAATCAAATATGTATTCTATGGTAACAAAAGCTCGCCGCCAAGTCCTCCTTCGCTTCCAATAATAGGCCATCTCCACCTTCTCAAGCCACCACTACACCAAACGCTACAGACTTTATTGCAGCAATATGGCCCAGTTCTTTCCCTTAAAGTAGGCTGCAGGTCTATGCTTGTTCTTAGTTCTCCATCAGCTGTTGAAGAATGTTTCACAAAGAACGACGTGGTCCTTTCCAACAGGCCTACTTTCGTAGCCGGAGATCGTTTAACTTACAACTATACCACTATTATCTTCTCTCCATATGGCCATCTTTGGCGTACCCTAAGGCGCTTCGCCGTCCTTGAAATGTTCTCTCAGAAAGGCCTCAATAAGTTCTCTGCAGTCCGCAAAGAAGAAGTTTGCTCCCTTCTCCGCCAATTGTCTAAAGTCTCCTGTAGTGGCAACAAAAAGGTGGATTTGCGTTATTTCTTCTCACTCCTTAGTTTCAATGTCGCTATGAGGATGTCTGCTGGTAAGAAATGTATTGAAGAGGAGGTTGCCTGCTCGGATCTGGGCAAGCAGGATCTTATGGAACTCAAAAAGATATTCGATCCATCTATATCCACGAGTTTGTGTAATTTCTTTCCTGCTTTGAAATGGATCAATTACAAAGGGTTTGAGAAGAGTGTTATCAAGGTGCGTGATGCGAGGGATGGATTTTCGCAAGACTTGATAGATGAGATTCGACAAAAGAAAACCAGTTCATGTTCAAGTCCTGATGCAGGACCGGAGAAGACAACCGTGATCGAAACTTTATTGTCTCTCCAAGAACAAGAACCTGATTTCTATACAGATGATATCATCAAGGGTCTCGTATTGGTAAGCAGTTTTTGCAGGCAGATTTAGATTGATTGTCTTTCCATCTGTTTCTGAATTTTGGTTTGCAATTGACAAAATTATTTGCTGTTTATCGTTGGCCATAAAGAATTGCATGGAGAAATTTATTGTGATTATTTCGTTTCACCCTTATTTTTTCAACTGCCAACTGACTAATCTCGCAGAAAAATTACCAAGCAGATGCTTCATGCTGGTGATATTGCTTGCCTGTAAGAGAGCTGATGAGCTGTTCTTGCTGGCTTGCTGTATTTTTTCTTTTCCCCTCACCAATTTGTCTGTCTTCGTTTGGTTTTATTATGTGCTCTTTGTAGTTAATCTAGACGGGCTATGTGACCCGGTTTTCCAGGTTAATTCTAGTTAATTCGATTAAGGTTTTCGATTGATCTAGTTACATATCCAATCGAAACCTAAGTGGGGTTAATTAAAAAAGAAACGATGACTTTTTAACGAAAATAATTAATCTGAATTGACTCAATGATTTGTGTATTAATATGATAATCTATTAATCCATGCTATTTTTTGAGCTAGTTATGTACCTTTGAGAAAAACCGAACTGCAGATTATATTATAATAGAAATGTTATTATCAATATCTTAAAAAATTCCTGATGAAAAATGGATGCCGTATGCTAATTGCAGTATAACAATTCTGCCGGTCACTTTCTCAATTCATGCATCTCCCCTTGCCTAACTCTGGCTCGTTTTCTTCTTTGCCCCCATGTAACACGAACGTGGCTATATATGTGTTTCCCAGCTGATCACAATACATCTATCAAGTTCTTAAAATATGGACAAGGAAGATGAATTGATAGATTTGTTCACATTTTTTATTCAATTATAATGGAGCATCCTGCTGTGTAAATGGATGTGTATGTTACTAATGCTTCTGTTCAGAATTGAACACAAGTATATATCAGCATTTATCCCTGGCTGACTTGAATTTCTTCTTGTTCTGCAGGCAATTTTTGCTGCAGGGACAGATACAGTAGCTGTTACCATGGAATGGGCAATGTCACTTCTTCTGAATCATCCAGAGATATTGCAGAAGGTAAGAGAAGAGATTGATAGTCAAGTTGGGCATACGCGCTTGGTAGAGGAGTTGGATCTTCCGAAGCTAAAATATCTCCGTTGCGTGATCAATGAGACGCTTCGGTTGTATCCTGTTGTGCCACTCTTACTCCCACGTTGTCCATCTGAAGACTGTACCGTGGCAGGATACAAGGTTCCAAAAGGCACAATCCTACAGGTGAATGCTTTCGCCATGCACAGGGATCCCAAGATGTGGGAACAACCTGACAGGTTCAAGCCAGAGAGATTTGAAGCGACCGAGGAGGAAAAGGAAGGCATCAAGTTTATTCCATTTGGTATGGGAAGGAGGGCTTGCCCAGGATCTAACATGGGCATGCGCGCAATCATGTTGGCAATGGCTGCACTTTTTCAGTGCTTTGAGTGGGAGAGGACTGGACCGGAGATGGTTGATATGACACCAGCAGCAGCAACTTCTATGGTTAAGGTTAAGCCTTTGGAGGCATTTTGTAAACCGTATCATTCCATGGCTAACCTATTCTCCCAGCTCTAGTGCGAAGGTATGATCGGGCTTCTGGAACGATTAATACGTAAATTATTGCTTGATTTGTGTGATTGAGCTCTAAGGAAAAGGTGTTGTTGCCTTTGAAATAAATAATGTTTAGATCCATCATCCTGTTGATTTTTGTTTCATAGTTTCAGAGAAGATGCCCGTGACTCAGGGTTAATTTTTATTTTTATTTTTATTTTTAAAGAACCAAAACTACACTGTTTTAACAATAAATTTCAATGAAAAGACCAGCAAGTTCATGACTAGATCTTGATCGGTCTAGGTTGAGGTCGATGAAGTCACAGGAATAATCTAAATTTTTGACCTGATTAGCTAAGTTTTTTCTATTTTTCTTTAACTTGATATAAAATCCAAGTTGATTGAGTCCGACTTGTCATCTCGTCCAAGTTTTAAAACACTGTTAAAACTAACCATGGTATAAGAAAAAAAAAAAAGAAGGATAAAAGTTAAATATGCTTACCCACTACCCCTAGATCACTAGCTATCTTTCTACCGTGTCCAATCTTTAAATAGAGAAATAGAGAAGGAATCATGTAATCCGCTAGAGAGAAAAATGAAAGTAATTATCTAGGTAGTGGTACGTTGATAAAAGCTTGGGATCAAGATGTTTGTTTCCTCTATAGTCTCAGGTTCGAGCTCTAGGTTGCTCATATGATAGCTACTAAAAGCTTACATAGTCATTAACTTTAGGGCTCATGGGATTAGTCGAGGTGCGCGCAAGCTAAACCGGACACCCACGTTAAACTATAAAAAAAAATAATAAAATGGAAGTAACTCTTTGGTTGATCCTGGTACTCCTCCTCTCTTTCTAATTGATACAATATATAGCAAAAAAATAGAATTAAATTTTTTTCAACCTTAAAGAAAATCTCATCCAACTCAGTATAGCAAAAAACTCATCCCTTAAAATAAAAATAATTAAATTATGAAAGTATATTAAAAAAATTTGCAATTTCATTAAAAAATATATGAAAAATGTATTAAATTATCTTATCTCACCTTAATTTCAAAAGTTGCAATTTTTTTCTTTTGACTTTTTCCATGCTTAACACATTGATGTAAAGTTAAGGCTGCCCAATTTGGCTGCGTTATACGTTTGAAACAATTGCAAAGATATTAAACATTAAAAGATGCCCGTCATAACAGCCTTCTCTAGAATTAATATTAATAAATCTACGGGTACAAATCAATTACTATCACCTTTGACCTGGTTTGGGAGTAGGCTTGTGAAAATTTATTTATTTATAATTTATATATTTTTTTAAGTTTTTATATTATATTAATATCAAAAATACTTTTTTTTGAAATTAAAAAATATTATTTTAATATATAAAAAAACACTTTAAAAAACAATCAAAAGTACACTAAAAATCAACCATGAAGGATGTAGCTCAACTGGTTAGACCCTGGGTTTATTTCTTAGAGATCATCAGTTCGAGTCCACAAACCTCAGGGTTACTGGAGGCTTACATGGTCGTTAACTTCAGGGTCCGTGGGATTAATCAAGATACACACAAGCTAGCATGAATATCCATGTTAATAAAAAAAAACACTTTTAATATCCCTCTAGAAAAACATGAAAAGAAAAGGAAGAAGGAAACAATAATTTATTTTTATTTCCAATAATGTCATGGACCTCATTTTCTAAGAATGGATCCAGGCAATGTTAATTGTTGGAAGTGAAAATTCGAGTGTATTTGATATTGTGATAGTTTTTACGGTTATGGTTTAAAAAAAATGTTTTTATAAAAATATTTTTGGTTGAGGTTGGTTTGGTATTTATATATTTGGTTAAAATTGTTGTTGAAATTGAGGTTGAATAAAAAGTAGTTTAATGTATTGGTTAAAAATGTTTTCAAATTAAGGTTATAAAATAACAAAAAAAAATATGTTGATGTTGATAGTTTTTAATTTAAATATTATAGATTTAACTACCCCTATTACATCATTAAATAAATAATACTTTATATCAAATAAATTTTATTGTTTCATTAACTTATCTATAATTTCATCACGTATAAAATTCATCCGATAAGGACTATAGTTTTCATGGTTTTTTGAGCGTGCAACAAAATCAGGTAAAATATTATTAGAATTGCAATCAAATTCTGTAAATGCTATATCATAATATAATCTCCTTCTCATTTATATAGTGTCATTAAATAATATTAAACATTAGTTCTTCGAGGAAAATATAATTTAAAAAAATAGATTTTTTTTACTGGTCAAATGTGGTCAATGAATAGTGGAGCAATAAAAAGCAGCAATTTTTTTCTTTAACAAAACCGGTGGTATGATCTGGAATTCATCTCTAAAATCTGCATTTAAATATTTAACCAAACAACTATAAATTATAGTTGAAATAAAATACAGTTCCAACTACAATATCAAACAGACACGAAGTAATGAAAGGGGCTTTGGCTGTGATGGACATTGATGCTGGACAGGATCACTTTTTGGATGAAACTGATCTACCAAAGCTAAGTTACCTACAGAACATATACGACGAGTCACTTAGATTATATCCACCAGTTTTGCTTTAAAATACTAAAAAATAATTAATATCCACGTGTTTAGAAACACAACAAATCTATATTTTTAATAAATTTAATTTTTTCATGAAAAAATAATTTTTTATATATATTTTAGATTATTTTAATATATTGATTTTAAAAATAATTTTTTTTTTAAAAAAAAAAATATTATTTTAATATATTATAATATAAAAAACATTTTAAAAATAATCACAACAATACTTTTACGAGTACAAATCTACATATACAAATCAAGTTAAAAAATATAAAAAAGACAGGTGAAAATCATTTCACTTAAATTATTTTATCTCATCTTTATTATAACCTAATTTTTGATATTTTTATTTAATTATTTTATTTTGTAAAAAAATAAAGTGATGAAAAATAAGTAAAATAAAATAAATTAAAATTTAGATTAAGGACAATATAATTAGAAATTTTTTGGGTTTAATTAAATTTTAAAATTAATTTAATTAATCTAATCAAGGTTTAAATTAAAGAATTGATAAGTTTTAGAGTTGATGAAGATTAAAATTAATTTAATTAATGAAATCAAGGGCCGAAAATCAGAGAAAAAACCAGAATAACAGGGGGGACGCAAGCACGCCAGAGGGGGGAAAACCCAGCATAAACAGAGGAAACAGAACCAGGAGGGGGTTTGAGCGGACGCAAGCAAAAATCCTCCTGCTCTGCAAAGACTCAAGCAAAACCCAGAAAAAGCCTCAGCAACAGAGAAGGAGGGGGGTTGGACAAAAAACCAGAAGAAAACTCAGGCCAAACCGAGAGGGTCAAAAGCTAGAGAATAAAAAACCCAGAACACAGAGACGAAAAACTCAGGTGAAGGCAGGGGCAGATTGAAGCAGAGGAAAGGGAAGGCAAAACTCCTTCACAATTTCGGTAGCCGCAAACAGTAAAGGAAAATCAGAGGGAGCACAGGAGACCGATCAAATACCAGGAGCACGGGAACGAACCATTCGCAGAATCATAAGAAGAAGGGAAAAACGGGCGGCAGACAGGTAAGCAATCTGTTCTTCTTGCGTTTCTTTGTTAAAATTGCATTTGCACTGTGCAAGTGAATTTTAATTCACTTGCACAGTGTAGCAACACGCGTGGATTACCACGCGTGTTGCTAGCCCATCCGGGCCTAGCCCAGCCCATATGGGCTGAGCTGGGCCCAGTACAAAATATATGCTGGGCTGGGTCCAGCCCAGCCCAGCCCAAAATAAAAATAAAAAAACAGAAAAATAAAAAAGGTAGAAAATAATAAAAATAAATAAAAAATGTGTATACACAAATAAAAATAATATAAATTTATTGATTTATTCACTGATGTCAGAGTCAGGAATAAAAATACTGGTTTAAATTTATATTATTTTTATTTATTGTATTTTATTTTATTTAGCCAGAAAAATAATAAATATATGTGCATGCGTAAAAATAAATTCGTTGTTATTTATTTATTCACTGGCGCCAGAGTCAGGAATAAAAAAAAAAAATTGATTTAATTTATTTTCTAGCTACAGAGTTGGAAATATTCGTAGTTGAATATTCACTGATGCCAGAGTCAGGAATATTATAAGCAAATTAACATAGCATAAATTAATAAATATTTAGCAATTTAAGACGAAACTAGCAATGCAGCCTGCCTCAGGCAGGACGTTTAAGGGGTGATAATATCTTCTCTTTTACGTAATCAGTCCCAAACCATAGAATCTCTGCTGACCAGTTAGGGTTCTTAGTGACCATAATACTAGGTGGCGACTCCTTAAACAAGATCATTCCCCATTAAAAAACGTGATGCCATAAATCCATTCTTTTCAAAGAATTATTTTTAAGACCACCGCAATATCAGGTGCGACAACCTTAATTTCAAAAGTTGCAATTTTTTTCTTTTGACCTTTTCCATTGATGTAAAGTTAAGGCTACCCAATTTGGCTGCGTTTTACGTTTGAAACAATTGCAAAGATATTAAACATTAAAAGATGCCCGTCATAACAGCCTTCTCTAGAATTAATATTAATAAATCTACTGGTACAAATCAATTGCTATCACCTTTGAACTAGTTTGGGAGTAGGCTTGTGAAAATTTATTTATTTATAATTTATGATTGTTTTTTTTTAAATTTTAATATATTAATATAAAAAATATATTTTTTGAAATTAACAAATTTTATTTTAATATATTTTTAAACAAAAAATACTTTAAAAAACAACCAAAAATGCACTTAAAATCAACCATGAAGGGTGTAGCTCAACTGGTTAGGCCATGAGTTTGTTTCTTAGAGATTATTAGTTCGAGTCCACAAATCTCGGGGCACTGAAGACTTATATGGTCGTTAACTTTAAAGCCCGTAAGATTAGTCGAGGTACATGCAAGTTAGCCCGACAATCTATATTAATAAAAAAAAAAGAGAGAGACCCCTTTAATATCTCTCTATAAAAACATGAAAAGAAAAGGAAGAAGAGAAACAATAATTTATTTTTATTTCCAATAATGTCATCGACCTCATTTTCTAAAAATGGCTAGGCAATGTTAATTATTGAAACTTTGAGTGTATTTGGTATTGTGGTAGCTTTTATAGTTGTGGTTTAAAAAAAAGTTGAGGTTGGTTTGGTATTTATATATTTGGTTAAAACTGTGGGTGAAATTGAGATTGAATAAAAAATAGTTTAAAATGTTTGGTTAAACATGCTTTTCAAATTGAGGTTATAAAATAACTAAAAAAGATATGTAAATATTGATAGTTTTTAATTTAAATATTGTAGATTTAACTATCACTATTACATCATTAAATAAATAATACTTTATATCAAATATTTTTTATTGTTCCATTAACTTATCTATAATTTCATCACGTATGAAATTTATCTGATAAAGACTACAATTTTCATGGTTTTTTTTTAGCGTGCAATAAAATCAGGTAAAATATCATTGGAATTGCAATCAAATTCTGTAAATGCTAAGTCATCATGTAATCTTTTTTTTAATTTATATAATATCATTAAATAATACCAAACACTAGATCTTCAAAAAAACACAATTAAAAAAATTAAAATTTTTTTACTAGTAGGATGCGGTCAATGAGTAGTGGAGTAATAAAAAGCAGCAATGGAGCGTTAATCTGTTATCTAAGCTATTTAGAGGTAACTAGTTACATGCCCCGCGCAATGCCACAGGTCAATTATTTTTTGCATTTTAAAATAGCCAAGATTTAAAAGTATTAGATTTTTTTGTAAAGTTATACCCAAAAGTCTCAGTTTTGGTTGCATCGCCTGATCCAAGAATAATATTTATAATATTAATAATAACATTAAACTTGGGTTAACCTTTAGCATAAAAGTGTCTGGACTACAATACCAGATCCAATAGCATTGGACGTGGGTCTAGCTGCAAGGTCGTGTCATAAAAGTGTGATAATTAAATATATGAGTTAAAAAAACCAATAGGAAGAAAAAAAACTAATGAAAAAAAAATATGAATTAATTGGGTTAACCCTTCAAACCAGGTTAACCCGTCATACCTTGAATTCGCATCATGAAAGTTTGATAATTAAAGAAAAAAAAACAAATTAATGGGTTAACCCAGAATTAACTGGGCTAACTCGTCAAACCCGGAATCCGTGTAATGAAAGTTTGATAATTAAATAGAAAAAAATTTAACATTAACAATTTAAATTAAACGATAAAAATTAATTAAAAAAACGAAAGGCATCAGCCTTTTCACTGTGGACTGCACTGTGCAGTCCACAGTCAAAGGCATAAAAAAAAAAAACTAAAGGCATCAGCCAAAAACTACTTAGAAAAAAATTTAATATTAATAAACTAAATTAATTAAATAAGATTAATTAAAAAGAAAAAATAAAAGAAAAAAAACTCTAAGAAGAAAAAAAATACTAAATAGAAAGAAATTTAACATTCACAAAGTAAACGAAACAAAAAAAAAATTAAAAAAAAAAATTCAGGTTAACTCGTCAAACCAAGTTAACCCGTTAAACCCGGGATCCGTGTCATGAATGTCTGGTAACTAAATAAAAAAAAATAAACATTAACAAACTAAACTAAACAAAAAAAATTAATTAAAAAGAAAAAAAAATCTGGGTTACCTTGTTAAACCATGCTAACCCGTTAAATCCAGGATCTGTGTCATGAAAGTCTGATAACTAAATAAAAAAAATTTAACATTAACAAACTAAATTAAACAAAAAAATTTATGAAAATAATAATAATAAAAAATTAACGGGTCAACCCGGAATTAACTGGGTTCACCCGTGAAACCAGGTTAATCCGTGAAACTCGGGATATGTGTCATGAAAGTCTAATAACTAAATAGAAAAAAAATTAACATTAACAAACTAAACTAAACGAAAAAAATTAATTAAAAGGAATAAAAAGCAAAAAAAAAAATCTATTTTAACTTGTCAAACCAAGTTAACTCGTTAAATCCGGTAAACGTGTCATGAAAGTCTGACAACTAAATAGAAAAATTAAACATTAATAAACTAAATTAAAGAAAAAATTTTTGTTAAAAAAAAAAACAAAGGAAGAAGCAAAAAAAAATCCCAAAAAACATTAAAAAAAAAAACAGCTAAAAAAACTAAGACAACTTAAAAATAAAAAAAAACGCCTAAGGAATCAGTGTTTTACTGTGAAAATGAAAAAATTAATTAAAAAAAAAAAAATCTGAGTTAACCCATTAAACCTGGAATGCGTGTTATAAAAGTTTGAGATAGAAATAAATTTAACATTAATAAAAATTTTATTTTTAAAATATCCATTAAAAAAACAAAGAAAAAATAAAGAAAAAGAAAAGCAAAAAGTAAAAAAAAAAAAATCTGAATTAATTGGGTTAACCCTCAAACCAAGTTAACCCGTCAAACCTAGGATTTGCGTCATGGAAGTTTGATAGCTGCATAGAAAAAAAAATTGACGGGTTAACCCATAATTAATTTGTTTAACCTATGAAACCAGAAAAAAAATTTGGGTTAACCTGTTAAACCCGGAATGCGTGTTATAAAAGTTTGAGATCCAAAAAAAATTTAACATTAACAAAAAAAATTTTAAAAAAATATCCATTAAACAAAAACAAAGAAAAAATGAAGAAAAAAGAAACAAAAAGCAAAAAATTAAAAAAAAAGACAAAAAAACAAAAAAACAAAAAAAAAGACATCTCAATTAAAAAAAAACAATGAAAAAAAAGACTTTAAAAAAAAGAGTAAAAAGTAAAAAAAAAAAAAACCGTAAAACAGCAGGGATCAGTGTTTTACTGTGGACTGCACAATGCAGTCCACAGTAAAACACTGATCCCTTTTAGCTATTTACTAGTTAGATGACCCGCGCGATGCCGCGGGTCAATTTTTTATTTTTTTGTATAAAAAATATATAAAAAGTTAATATCTAAAAGCATTAGGTCTTTCTGCAAAGTTATACCCAAGAGTCTCGGGTTTCATTACAACGTCTGATCTAAGAGTAATATTTATAATAATATTAAACTTGCATGATCCAACTTTAAATGGGTTTGACTGCAATATCAAACCCAATAGCCTTGGATGGGTGTCTGGCTGCAAGGTTATATAATAAAAGTGTGATAATTAAATATATTAAGTAAAAAGAAAAAAAAAACATAAAAAAAAAACCAACATGAAGAAAAAGAAAAAAAATCTGAACTAACTGGGTTAACCCTTCAAAGCGGGTTAACCCATCAAACATTAGATTCGTGTCATGAAAGTTTGATAACTAAATAGAAAAAGAAAATTGACATGTTAACCCAGAATTAACTGGGCTAACTTTTAAACTCGGGATCCATGTTTAGAAAGTTTGATAACTAAATAGAAAAAAAATTTAATATCAACAAACTAAAATAAACGAAAACAATTAATTAAAAAGAAAAAAAAACAAAAAAAAAAAAACAAAAGGCACCGGTTTTCACTATGGACTGCACTATACAGTCCACAGTCAATGGCATAAAAAAGGCAACAAAGCAAAAAGAAAAAAACTAACTGGGTTAAAAGAAAAAAAAACTTATAGGAAGAAAAAAACTAATGAAGAAAAACAAAAAAAAAATCTAAATTAATTGGGTAACCTGTCAAACCTGAGATCTATGTCATGAAAGTCTGATAATTAAATAGAAATAATTTTAATATTAACAAACTAAATTTAAAAAATTTAGTTAAAAAGGAAAAAACAAATAAGAAAAAACCTATACGGAGAAAAAAACTAATGAAAAAAAAATTCTGAATTAACTGCTCTAACCTGTCAAACATGAGATCTATGTCATAAAAATCTTATAACTAAATAGAAAAAAAATTAACATAAACAAACCAAAATTTTAAAAAAATTAAAAAGTAAAAAACAAAAAACAAAACGCATTAGCTTTTTGACTGTGGACTGCACTGTGTAGTCTAGAGTCAAAGATATAAAAATGACAAAAAAAAAAAAAAAGAAATTAAAGGCATCAGTTGATAACTAAATAAATAAAAAAATTTAATATTAATAAAGTAAATTAAACAAAAAAAATATTAATTAAAAAGAAAAAGAAAAGAAAAAAAAAGCTATAAGAAGAAAAAACTAATGAAGAAAAAGGAAAAAAAATCTAAATTAACTGATTTAACCCTTCAAACCAGGTTAACCCATCAAACCTAGGATTCACGTCATGAAAGTTTGATAACTAAATAGTAATAATAATAAAAAATGACGGGTTAATTCAGAATTAACTTAGTTAACTTGTGAAACCAGGTTAACCCGTCAATTGGGGGATAAATGTCACGAAAGTCTGATAACTAAATAGAAAGAAATTTAACATTAACAAACTAAACTAAAGAAAAAAAATTAATTAAAAAAAAAACAAAAAAAAAACTTCGGGTTACCTTGTCAAACCAGGTTAACTCGTTAAACCCAAGATTCGTATTATGAAAATCTGATAACTAAACAAAAAAAAATTTAGTATTAACAGAAGAAAAAAAAAAGTATGGGTTAACCCGTAAAACCTGAGATATGTGTCATGAAAGTCTAATAACTAAATAGAAAGAAATTTAATATTAACAAACTAAACTAAACAAAAAAAAATTAATTAAAAAGAAAAAAAAAGCAAAAAAAAAACTCCGGGTTAACTCGTCAAATCAGGTTAACCCGTTAAACCCGGGATCTGTGTCATGAAAATCTGATAACTAAATAAAAAATAAATTAACAGTAACAAAAGAAAAAAAACAAAAAAAAATAAACAGGTTAACCCATAATTAACTGGGTTAATCTGTGAAACCTGAGATATATGTCATGAAAGTCTGATAATTAAATATAATGAAATTTAACATTAAAAAACTAAAGTAAACGAAAAAAATTAATTAAAAAGAAAAAAAGCAAAAAAAAAAAAATCCTGGTTAACTCGCGAAACCAAATTAACTTGTTAAATTCGGGATCAGTGTTTTGAAAGTTTGATAACTAAATAAAAAAAATTAACATTAACAAACTAAATTAAAAAAAATTATTAGAGGAAAAAAAATAAAGAAAGAAGAAAAAAAACTGAAAGGCATAGGAAAAAAAATATAAAAAACAAAAAAAACAGATTTTTAAGAAAAAAACAATTTATATAACGAAAAAAAAAAGAAAAAACAAAAAAAAAAATAGCTGATCAGCCTTTCATTATGGATTACTACGGTGAAATGAGCGTATATTTCTAATAATGATTTCTATTTTCTGCAAGGTAATTAAAAATAATGGGCCTGGGCCTGTGTTCCTTTGGGAATGGTTGCAATTATTCCATTGCAAAGTGTTGGGCTGGTCAAAACGATAATGGGTTGATCCTGGGCTTAAAAACAAATGCCATTTTATTTCAAATAAACTTAAATAAATGCTTTATCTGCAAATAGGCTTCAGGCCCAATAAAATATAGTTCAGTGTCCCGTCTAGACTCTAGAAAGTCAACTGGCTCTATACCTCAAGCGAAAGACCTTGTTAGTTTTTCCACGTGTTAAATGCCAATTTGACTTTTTTTTTTTAACCACCCACAACCATGAATTTTATTATTTAACCAGGTAAGAATAAGAGTTGGATAACTGGACTAGCCACTCTTTCATGCTTCTCTTGGAAAACATGCTGTCTTACTACTGCCTTGCTTTCTTCTTCCTAATTTTTCTTGTAATCAAATATGTATTCCATGGTAACAAAAACTCGCCACCAAGTCCTCCTTCGCTTCCAATAATAGGCCATCTCCACCTTCTCAAGCCACCACTACACCAAACGCTACAGACTTTATTGCAGCAATATGGCCCAGTTCTTTCCCTTAAAGTAGGCTGCAGGTCTATGCTTGTTCTTAGTTCTCCATCAGCTGTTGAAGAATGTTTCACAAAGAACGACGTGGTCCTTTCCAACAGGCCTACTTTCGCAGCCGGAGATCGTTTAACTTACAACTATACCACTATTATCTTCTCTCCATATGGCCATCTTTGGCGTACCCTAAGGCGCTTCGCCGTCCTTGAAATGTTCTCTCAGAAAGGCCTCAATAAGTTCTCTGCAGTCCGCAAAGAAGAAGTTTGCTCCCTTCTCCGCCAATTGTCTAAAGTCTCCTGTAGTGGCAACAAAAAGGTGGATTTGCATTATTTCTTCTCACTCCTCAGTTTC
This sequence comes from Populus tomentosa, assembly GCA_018804465.1. Taxonomy (NCBI): domain Eukaryota; kingdom Viridiplantae; phylum Streptophyta; class Magnoliopsida; order Malpighiales; family Salicaceae; genus Populus; species Populus tomentosa. Next base: position 1,030,474 of record CM031995.1, read on the forward strand.
AATGTCGCTATGAGGATGTCTGCTGGTAAGAAATGTATTGAAGAGGAGGTTGCCTGCTCGGATCTGGGCAAGCAGGATCTTATGGAACTCAAAAAGATATTCGATCCATCTATATCCACGAGTTTGTGTAATTTCTTTCCTGCTTTGAAATGGATCAATTACAAAGGGTTTGAGAAGAGTGTTATCAAGGTTCGTGATGCGAGGGATGGATTTTCGCAAGACTTGATAGATGAGATTCGACAAAAGAAAACCAGTTCATGTTCAAGTCCTGATGCAGGACCGGAGAAGACAACCGTGATCGAAACTTTATTGTCTCTCCAAGAACAAGAACCTGATTTCTATACAGATGATATCATCAAGGGTCTCGTATTGGTAAGCAGTTTTTGCAGGCAGATTTAGATTGATTGTCTTTCCATCTGTTTCTGAATTTTGGGTTGCAATTGACAAAATTATTTCCTGTTCATCGTTGGCCATTAAGAATAGCATGGAGAAATTTATTGTGATTATTTCGTTTCTCCCTTATTTTTTCAACTGCCAACTGACTAATGTCGCAGAAAAATTACCTAGACAGATGCTTCATGCTTGTGATATTGCTTGCCTGTAAGAGAGCTGACGAGCTGTTCTTGCTGGCTTGCTGTATTCTCTTTCTGCACTTTTCTTTTCCCCCAGCCCCAACAATTTGTCTGTCCTCGTTTGGCTTTATTATGTGCTCTTTGTAGTTAATCTAGACGGGCCATGTTACAGGTTAAATCTAGTTAATTCGATCAAGTTTTTGATTGATCCAGTTACATTCAATCGAAACCTAGTCGGGTTAATTAAAAAGAAACAATGATTTTTTCACTAAATAATTAATCTGGGTTAACTCAATGATTCGTGTATTGACCTGATAACCTATGAATCCATGCTTTTTTTTTTTAGCTAGTTGTTTACCTTTGAGAAAAGCCGAACTACTGATTATATTATAATAGAAATGTTATTATCAATATCTTAAAAAATTCCTCATGAAAAATGGATGCCGTATGCTAATTGCAGTATAACAATTCTGCCGGTCACTTTCTCAATTCATGTATCTCCCCTTGCCTAACTCTGGCTCGTTTTCTTTTTTGCCCCCATGTAACACGAACGTGGCTATATATGTGTTTCCCAGCTGATCACAATACGTCTATCAAGTTCTTAAAATATGGACAAGGAAGATGAATTGATAGATTTGTTCACATTTTTTATTCACTTATAATGGAGGATTCTGCAGTGTAAATGGATGTGTATGTTACTAATGCTTCTGTTCAGAATTGAACACAAGTATCAGCATTTATCCCTGGCTGACTTGAATTTCTTCTTGTTCTACAGGCAATTTTTTCTGCAGGAACAGATACAGTAGCTGTTACCATGGAATGGGCAATGTCACTTCTGCTGAATCATCCAGAGATATTGCAGAAGGTAAGAGAAGAGATTGATAGTCAAGTTGGGCATACGCGCTTGGTAGAGGAGTTGGATCTTCCGAAGCTAAAATATCTCCGTTGCGTGATCAATGAGACTCTTCGGTTGTATCCTGTTGTGCCACTCTTACTCCCACGGTGTCCATCTGAAGACTGTACCGTGGCAGGATACAAGGTTCCAAAAGGCACAATCCTACTGGTGAATGCTTTCGCCATGCATAGGGATCCCAAGATGTGGGAACAACCTGACAGGTTCAAGCCAGAGAGATTTGAAGCGACCGAGGAGGAAAAGGAAGGCATCAAGTTTATTCCATTTGGTATGGGAAGGAGGGCTTGCCCAGGATCTAACATGGGTATGCGCGCAATCATGCTGGCAATGGCCGCACTTTTTCAGTGCTTTGAGTGGGAGAGGACTGGACCGGAGATGGTTGATATGACACCAGCAGCAGCAATTTCTATGGTTAAGGTTAAGCCTTTGGAGGCTTTTTGTAAACCAGATCATTCCATGGCTAACCTATTCTCCCAGCTCTAGTGCGAAGGTATGATCGGGCTTCTGGTCCATCTGTGTACCTTTTTTCTATTGGTGGACCGCTTCAATCTTCATGCTCTTTCTGGAACGATTAATATGTAAATTATTGCTTGATTTGTGTGATTGAGCTGTAAGGAAAAGGTGTTGTTGCCTTTGAAATAAATAATGTTTAGATCCATCATCCTGTTGATTTTTGTTTCATAGTTTCATATTTAAATATTCATATTTTTTTTAAGCTTTGTCGCATCTAACTAAAGACAGGTGAAAATCATTTCACTTAAATTATCTTATCTCACCTTAATTTCAAAAGTTGCAATTTTTTTCTTTTGACCTTTTCCATTGATGTAAAGTTAAGGCTGCCCAATTTGGCTGCATAATACATTTTAAACATTAACACCCATTAGACGCCCGTCATAACAGCCTTCCCTATTATTAATATCAATAAATCTACCGCTACATATCAATCACCGTCACCTTTAACTCAATAATACCGTTCAAATGATTTTTTGTGAAAAATTATTTATTTTAATTTAAAATTATTATTATTATATTTTTAAATTATATTAATGTACTGATATTAAAAATAAAATTAAAAAAATAAAAAAATTATTTTAATATATTTCTAAACAAAAAATAACTACAACTATATTTCAAATATAATTAAAATCTCAACGGGAAAACATGAAAAGAAAAGGAAGAAGGGAAAGCATTAATGGAAGTGAGACTTTTCATCTGCTACTATGGAATGGGCAATGTCACTTCTCCTTGAGCATCTTGAAGCAATGAAAAGGGCTTCGGCTGAGATGGACAGGTTCGCTTTTTGGATGAAAGTCATGAAACTGGTCTACCGAAGCTAAGTTACCTTCAGAACATAAACGACGAGTCAATTAGATTATATCCACCAGGTTCGCTAATAAATTTTTTCACAATATAATAACATAACTAATTTTACAATATAAATTAATTATTTTAATACAAAAATTAATATAAATATCATAGTTAGAGCACTAACTAAATATATATTAAAAAGTAATACTAATTACAATAAAAAAAGTAAGTTCTAAAGGTTTTATAAAAATAGCTCGTTAACAAGCTATAAGCCTGGAAAAAAAATAACAAGATGGTGAATTTAACAACTCAATGAGTAGACAATGTTTAATATACGTATACGATATAATAAAATAATAATGATTATATATACAAATATGTCTTTAAGTTCTTATATAAAAGTTTCTCAAATAGGTCATAACAAAAATATCATAAGATAAAACTTGTTAGAAAATTAAAATGTAATGGTTTTCCTGAAATCTAATTAAAAAAAACCAATCTGAATAACTAAAATGATAGTTAGGGATTATTTTGGAATTTTCTTAAATTTGTAGGGGTTAAATTATAATTTTATCAAATCAGATGACCAAACTAAAAATATTATAAATTCATAATTACACGAACCAAACTGGTCATTTTTTTCAAAAACTCAAAAATCAAACGGTTCTAATTCAAAATAAAACAAATCATAAAACTTGATTACAATTCACCAAATAAATCTCAATTATTCATCACATCAATTTGAAAAACTAAAATTACAACTAGGGATCATATTGGAATTTTCTTAGATTTTTAGGGTCAAATTATAATTTTATCAAATTAAAGGATCAAATTAAAAATATCATAAATTAATAACTATATGAACCAAACTGTCATTTTTCACAAAAACCTAAACATCAAATGGTTTTTCCAAAATCTAATTAAAAAAAAATAATAAAAATTTATAATAATTCACCAAATAAACCTCAATTGTTCATCAAGTCAATTTGAAAAGCTAAAATTACAATTAGGACCATTCTGGAATTTTCTCATATTTTTAGAGGTCAAATTATAATTTTATCAAATTAAAAGATCAAATTGAAAATATTATGAATTCATAACTATACTGAATTTTTTTTCATAATTCATCATCAATCTAGCTAAGAATCACCAAACTATAATTTCTTTAAAGTTCAAAGACTAAACTATAATTTTCATAAATTAAAGGACTAAACTAAATCTCATCATCTTCAATCTCAAACCCAGATTTTTTCACAAATCATCTACGAACCTACGAAAATATCTAATTCAAATTCATCATTTTGTATTAAATCTTCTTTTTTTTTTATTTCAAAATATTACAGTGAGAGAGAAGGGTTCAAGCTAATTCCATTGGGTGTTGGCAAGCGGATAAGTCCTGGGATTGTTCTAGGCAGGCGAGTGGTAGGACTGACATTATATGCTTTAATTCAATCGTTTGAACTTTGAATAGAACGAGATTGGCAAAGAGGAAATCAACATGGAAGATGGAATAGGACCCACTATGCCCAAAGCTGAGCCATTGGAGGTCTTGTGTAAACCTCGCTTCGCCATGCTTAAGCATTTCTCCACCTTGTAAATTGTATGATGTAGAAATTTCTCAATAAACTCTCGTAGCTGATGAAAATCCATCCCAAGTATAAGTATATATAGACAATACTAATGCTCTAAAATCAAAATACATAAATAAAAAATTATTTAGTATTTAAAATAGTAGTTAATCAATATGTTCAAGTGTTTAATTTTTTTTTTAATCTAAAGAATCTCCGAACTTATAAATCTTCTCAGTCTTCAGTATATAAATCTTGATGCTTGGGATACATTGGGCCCATAAAATCATCACTAAATTAGAAATCAGCGGGCTATGATCTAATAATGGATTCCATGGCCTGCTACCCTGGCAAAACCCGATTCAATTTTTTGAGTGGGAGATCTTTTCTTTAGAATATGGTAGAATCAACAAAGTCTCTTTATAATTGTGCAGCCGATATAAATATATAAGCACAAACGAGGACAATGTTATCATGGAGCATCTTGTTAAACCTGGTCTGTTCGGTAAATTGACATGGGAAATCCATGATTTGAAGTCTAAATTGGAAAAATCATTGATTTGATCATTGTTTTGGGTGCAATATTCCTTCCTCACTAGTTTTGGACATGGAATGAGAAGAATTTTTTGTGTGAAAACACTGCAAAGGGGCTCTGATGATAAGAATGAGACACATAAATGAGGAGGGCCTCCTCTTTGTTTTGAAACTGCTCGTGGAACGAAGAGCGACGCCTGATCTTTCCATTTAAAAGCAAATGTCTTCCATTACATCGAGAACACATCACAGAGAAAAATAATAAAAAATGGAGAACATGCTTAGGCTTTGGTTTCATTTGGTGATCAAGTGACGACTTACGAGGGCATTCCAGATTCCAACACTGGCTCCAAAGGAGATGCCTGGGAGAACTGAATCAATGTCAGAAGGTCTCCAATCAATAATGCAGACACCTAAGTAAAGAATTAAAAAAACAATTCAAGTTAACGGCCCTAAAACTCTGTTTATTAATTAATACATATCATAATTTTATATATTAAATATAAAATTATGGCATCTCAATTTAGTTTGAATTTGACATCTCAATTTTCAATTCCAATGCCATTAGCTAATGCAAAATGACAGGGGCTATTACACTGACAGAAAATACACGCAAAGGCCAATTTGTTTTAGCTGTCTCTTTCCATTATTTAGCTTTTATGGGTTCTAGTGGCCGGCCAGCTGTGTAAATTTTACCTTTGCAATCAAAATCTAAGCAGTCTCTAGGTGAATGATTGTGATATTTGTGAAGTTCCTCTAGGATTCAAGACTATCGACTTCAAGATTTCATAGTTGGAAGTGTAATCGAATCAGTCTGAATCTCTATATCCTGTCCATCATAGCTTATATCTGCAATTCTTCATACTAATTACTGCTGTCTTGTTGTGAATTTTATTAACATCCATCCTTCTTACGCAGAAGCCTGCACAAAGGAAGATGGAGGTATCTCACTGGTTCAACTTTGCAGCACTATTCTTCTTCTTTGTGCTTGCATCAAAGCTTATTATATACAAACTTGGAAATCCCAAAAACCTCCCACCTAGTCCACCTTCCCGTCCTATCATAGGGCATCTCCATTTATTAAAGCAACCAATTCATAGAACTCTGTGCGAGCTTTCTAAGAAGTATGGTGACATACTGTTTCTCCGATTTGGGACTCGTAAAGTCCTTGTAATCTCTTCACCATCAGCCGTTGAAGAGTGCTTTACTAGAAAAGATGTAATATTTGCTAACCGCCCTCGTACACTAGCCGGAAAACATCTCAATTACAACTCGACAACCATGGGTTTCTCTTCTTATGGTGAACATTGGCGCAACCTCAGGCGCTTAACAACCATTGAGCTCTTCTCTGCAAGTCGTGTTGCCTCGTTCTCTGATATTAGAAAAGAGGAAGTTCAGCTATTGCTAAAGCAATTGTTTCGGGATTCCAGCAAACAACAGGCTAAGGCGGGGCTTACAGCAAGTTTTATGGAGCTTACATTCAATGTTATGATGAGAATGATTGCAGGAAAACGCTATTATGGAAAAGAAGTGGTAGATGAAGAAGCGAGACAGTTTCATAATATTATAAAAGAAATGGAGGCGCTGCGAGGGAGTTCTAATATGAATGATTTCTTTCCAGTACTGCAATGGATAGATTTCCAAGGTTTGGAGAAGAGAATGATGGGGTTGAAGAAGAAGATGGACAAATTCTTGCAGGATCTCATCGAGGAACACCAGAAAGTGAGGAGTCAGTCATCTCAATCCACCAAGATAACCGGTTTGGGCAACCAAAAGAGAAACATGACACTTACTGATGTTATGTTATCGTTGAAAGAGACAGAACCTGAATTCTATACTGATCAAACCATAAAAGGTGTAATCATGGTAAGAAAATCTCTAGAACTTATGATCCCAATTTCAACAAATTGACCAGAGACAACTGTTGGGGATCACAAGTGATCATTCAGTTAGGTGATGGGCAATAGGCTCTTTACTGTTGATAAATTTCTACTAATATTCCTGTTTATCTGATATCTTCATCCTGAAGACACATTGGTAACACATCTGAGCATGTGCAGTCAACACTAACCGCAGGAAGCCAAACTTCAGCAGCTACCTTAGAGTGGGCAATGTCGCTTCTCCTTAACAATCCGGAAACAATGCAAAAGGCTTCTGAAGAGATAGATGCTATTGTTGGAACGGAGCACATATTGGATGAAGTAGATGTAACAAAGCTCAGTTACCTCCAAAACATAATTAACGAGACATTTAGGCTCTTTCCACCTGCGCCCCTTCTTTTACCACATGAATCTTCCGAGGACTGCACTATTAGTGGTTTTCATGTGCCCCGAGGCACAATGTTACTGGTCAATACTTGGAGCATTCATAGAGATACCAAGCTGTGGGTGGAGCCAACAAAATTCATGCCAGAGAGATTTGAAGGTGGAGAAGGTGAAGGGTATAAACTGCTTCCATTTGGTGCTGGGAGGCGGGCTTGTCCTGGGGCTGGTCTAGCCAAGCGAATCATAGGCCTGACACTAGGTGTCTTGATTCAGTGCTTTGAGTGGGATAGAGTTAGCAAAGAGGAGATTAACTTGACAGAGGGAACAGGGCTTACCATGTCCAAAGCTGAACCACTGGAGGCGTTGTGCAGACCTCGCCAATTCATGGTCAACCTCCTCTCTTCTATGTGAAGCATATGGATGATTTCCCTATAGTATGCTCTTTTTGTTTGCTCTGAGACATTCTATAACTAAGTTTTTCATAGCATCCACAATAATATATATAAGCAATGAAAACCTGTCCCAACTTTGATGAACAAACGAACCAGAATGTAGTTTGGCTTGCTTAATTCCAGTCGCATGTTTTGCTTGCAATCTGACTAGAAAAGTCCCAATATCTGATCATGTAACTTCCCTTGACTGATTCTAATGTTTATCATATCAAAAAAATCATCTTAACTTCAAAAATTATTAGGTTCATAGAAACAGAATTTTTTACGCAACAGCACTTTCTGGCTTCTTGGTGATTTCTTGAGCGGGTCTATGGTCTTTACTTTTTTAATGTAGATGCAGCTCTATATAGTTTAGTGCATGCGTGAGTGAACACTTTCAAAACTCCACTTGCTGCAACTTGCAAGGGGTTCGAATTTAGCGATGCACAGAGCTATGTTTACGGGGTGACCAGGTCCCTGCTTATAAGATTGCACATTAATTTTGAAGATTTTGCCAGTAACTCCACAGCCGAAGGCTTAATTCCGCCATGTTATAAGACCTCTCTACACCGTGCAATTGAATGTTTTTTTACAAAATTTTCAGTGAAGGTTTCTGGTGACGATTCCTTCGATTTGGGAGGGTTGCTGCACCTTAACCTCAAGATATTTCAGTACAATCTTTCGTAGGTTTGGAATTGATACCATTTGGAGTGGGGAGGAGGTCATGTCCCTTGGCTGGCCTTGCTAATAGGGTGGTGGGATTAGCATTGGCTTCCTTGATTCAATGCTTAGAGTGGGAGAGAATTCGTGAAGAGGAAGTAGGCATGTCTGAGGGGTCAGGAATCACCATGTTTAAAGCTAAGCCTTTGAAAGCAATGTTCGAAGCTCGCATGTCCATGATTGATGTCCTTGCGTAGCTGGGAATTCTGTCTGATCACCTTTGCAAAATAATCATTACAGATCCAAATTAGTTCCTCTACAATTACAGATCTTTATCTTTATTATTTGTCTGTAGCTAAAGCATTGCAGCATCTTATCTTCTGTAATATAGAAAAGGAGTTTGAGAGTATGAAAGTGGTGATTTTTTAAAATGTTTTTTATTTATAAATATATTACAATATTTTTAAAAAAAATAATTAAAAAAAAACTGTTTTTCTACCTGGACAAATATCGCGTTTTAAATTGTGGTTTTTCGTTGTCATCTCACCCCTGGTCTCTGTATTTCTATTCGCAAAAATTACTTATTGGCATGGCCTGGTCTTTTATTACCGGTTACATTTGAGCAAGGTCGCGCTTCAAAGTTTTAGCTTCTTGTGCATTGCCTCAAAAGAGAGGGAAGAGGTCTTTTCTGTGCTGTCAATTAAGCATCATTGCGTAGTTTTGTTTTTTTTACGGGTTAACTCATTTGATTGGACTAGGTTTAATGAGAATGGTTCTCTAAAAAATTAAGAAAGAAAAAAAAATCCAATTTTAAATATGAAATTTGCTTAAAAATAAAAGTTGAAGATTAAAGGATATTTTACAAATTAATATATCTTCGTGAAAAAGTAACGTATCAATAGTTAATTTCATTTTTGCTTTTTAATTCGGAACATTACCCATAATTTTGTTTTCCACAGCCGTCCACGTGGCATTGAACACTCCCGATTGTCACGAATTAGATCTAAGGTGACCCGTCACACGACATCACCCCATCATAAAACGACGCCACACCAATTCCCCTTCAAATTTCACACACCCGTAGTACTTCCATCCTTTTCTCTCTCAGCCCCTCGCCTCTCTTGCAAAAAGAACCCCAAAATGTCGGACTCTGAAACTACCCCCACCGTCTCCACCACAGCACCGCCATCAGACGACCTCTCCTCTGCGGAGGGTATAAAGAAGCAGGCAAGCGGCGGCTTTTCTTCGCCATCAGACGACCACTACTCTGCGGAGGGTACAAAAAAGCAGACAAGCAGCAGCTTTTCTTTTAGCATTTGGCCACCGACTCAACGCACTCGCGACGCAATTATAACCCGTCTAATCGAGACCTTATCCACCACGTCCGTTCTCTCCAAGCGCTACGGTACTATACCTCAAGAAGAGGCCTCCGAAGCCTCCCGCCGCATTGAGGAGGAGGCATTCTCTGTCGCCACCACCGTGGCTTCCTCCGAGAAGGACGGGCTTGAGGTTCTCCAGCTTTACTCTAAGGAGATCAGTAAACGGATGTTAGAGACCGTCAAGGCTCGGGCTGGATCGGGTGCCAATGGTGATAATAGTGCGACGGAGACAGCGAGCGCTGATGTGACGCCGAAGGCGGTGGCGAATGAAGAGGTTTCGAGCTCTGCTGAGGCTGAAGCTTGATCTAATTAGGGTTTTTAGCTTCAAATGTGGTATGCTTTTAGGGTTTTTTTTATCTTTTTAATTTTGGTGTTTACTATGTTGAGATCTGGATATTTTAACTTATGGTTTTTAATGGTGATTATATGATGATAATGATTTAGTATTATTATTAATAACTAGGTTTATTCTAATTTCTGATTGTTACAGTTATGTGTTTTGATGTGTTTGCTATTTGCTGGGCTATTTGTGATCATGACAGTGTCAATGAAGTGAAGATTTAGGTCTCATCAGCATGTTCATTGATTGATATCATAGAATATAGGGCACACAGATGGGCTCGTGTTAGGGATTAGATTTAATGGTGGGCAAATTTTGTTCTGTGTATGTAATTGTGGTTTCTTAGAGCCAAGTCTGTTGTGTTTGATTTAAGAGCTTAAACTCGTATCGTTATGTTTTTTGCTTTTCACTTATCTTGAATTTCAATTGGGGCATTTTATAGAATTGTTTTAGAAATATAATCACTATACTACATTGCTGGAGGGTAGTGAAAACAAGGAGAAATTGGACACAGTGAATTGGGGAGAAAATGGGAAAAAGAAAAATGTTGTGAATCTACATGTTATTGCAGTATTTCCTCTGTCAATTGTTGGTGTTGTGAGATGTCTAAAAGATAAAGTCATTCCTTTTGTAACGAGTGGGAAGACATTGCTATGTTATTCAACCCTTGATTACGCATGTTGTGCAATTCTCATGAGATGCTTTTGTGTAGACTAGGCTTAATGCACATACAGGTCTTCAATTTTCACTCAGACACCTCAAACACTTTTGTTTATCTAATTTATAGAATGCATGCTTGTATGATGGAGTGCGGATATGAAGTCCTTATGCTAGTTGTTTTAAAAGAAACTCCGTTATTTGGATAGTTGAACCCAGGGAATTTTCTGTTCTATAGAGTTTGGTACTACTAATGTTTTCTACCATCTTTTTGGTTGATCCAAGTTTCAACTTGGTTCCTATACCTAATTGTTCCTGTGGTAACCCCAGCAGTCTGAAATTCCTTTTTAACAGTCTAGGACATTAGGCACGAGCTACTAGTATTATGCTTAGTGACTGGAAAGTGTTCTTGTCCCCATTCTTTTCTGCATCATATGCTGATCGTTCTGTGTTGGGTTGTGGGGCCGTTTTCAACTTCTGAAAACGATTAGACTTAAATGTCACCGGTAATATCTCTCTTTGCAAAAGGCAGCCATTTCATTTTCTGGAATTTAAATCAGTTAGTATGACTGCAGTACAAAAGGTAGCCTATCTCACCTCTTCATTTGACATATTTATGTTTTATTTTTTGCTGGATCCTCCTAGCATGTGTGGAGCGTTGCGTCAATCATTCTCCTGGATCAGGATTGTCTAAAATGATGTGGGTGGAAAGAACAAGAAATTCTTGTTCTTTCTTAATAAAAAAGGAGGATAGGAGTTGTCGCCTAGTATTTTAGTTAATAGAAACTCTAATTAATCTTGGAGTTTGGGGAAGGGGATTGATTGCGTAAAGAGAATGTATTAACATCCTTAGTACGCTTTACTTGAAATAAGTTGCATTGTTTATTTGTCTAATATAAACTAAGATAATGTTGTGTTTTCTAACTTTTGACATGTCTAAGGTTTAAGAAAAAAGCCTCCTTCATAAGGATGTCTTTATCTTATCAAGTTAAAAATCTAATCGTTTTATTGCCAATATAAAAAAAATAAATTTTCTTTTTATTTTAATATCAAGAATACGTTTTACATATAAGTTTATAATCCCACATATTAAAAGAAACAAAATAATTATATTTTTGTATTTTTGAAATGTGGGCTAAAATCCTTTAGAATTTATGAACTTATAAAATTCATGGAATAATTTTTTAAAAAACATGTCAAAGTATTTTAGATTTTAAAAAATAAATGCTTAAATAAATTTAGGATTTTTAGCTGTTTGTGTGTGTGTGTGTGTTTTCTTAGGTTTTGTTTGGTAAAATATTATTCTTCTTCATAATAAAACTATCAAATGTCAATCACATCTTTAAACCCAAAAGCATTTTAACAAAAATTATTGTAAACCAAATAGGGCTTTAAATCTTTTGACCCAATTTGTTTTAAAGATGTAAATGCAACAAGATTTGCTAAGTATTTCAAACCTCTTTTCTATGCTTGTAAATATAAATATGAAACAAAATAAATAAAAATCAACATAAGCAGGCCACCAAGAATTTATTTTTGGATCAACAAGGTATATCTATAACAACTATTTTCTCTTGGCTTTTTCTATTTTGCCTTTCACAAAAACTTTTGTTTAGGTTTTTGGGTCTATACTTATGTTTCTTATTGAAATATTTTTTCATTTTTTCTTCTAAATCTTTTCTTTTCTTTTTCCTTTTTTCTTCCCTTTTTTTTACCTTTCTTTTCTTGATCTTAAAAAGGGTATTTATAGGGTTTTGCTAATGTTTTAGAAGGTCTTGAATTCATTTTTTACCTCTTGATATTGAAAGAAGTTTTGTAATCCCTTGATAAGAACCTATTAAGAAGCCTTTGTGTGTGAATACATGGAAACCAAATCGGTTTTTGCATGATTGTTGTATTATTGGGCCTGACTGAGTTACTCACCTTCGAGGTCTCGTTGGAGTAATTATAATGTCATTGTTGCTTGAGACCACCTGAAGTTGGTAAATAGGGTGCACATCTTTTATTTATATCCAACTTTGCTCAATTTGGAGGTCAACAACTTCATATTTATTCGTTTGAAATTGTCATCTTGATTAGTTAAAATTGTCAAAACAGAGATGCAAGCTGACGAACGATGTGTCATTCACCTTCTCTTCATTAAGTTTGAATAACACATTGTTTAGGGTTTTTAATTTGGGATTTGACAAATTTCAATTAAGTCCTTGTTTTTTTAATTACTTGTAATTATACTCATAATTGCCTTTTAATTTGACGCAATTTTATCCTTATCAAACTCAATTGGTACCCCTAAAGGTTACTGCTATTTTTATTTTAGTCTCTAGTTTTAAATTTGTGCATTTTGACTCTTAATTGACTTAAAAATTTTAATTTTTTTAATTTAGCCCATGATTTAATCAATTTCAGCCCTTACATTCACATGTCTTTATCAGTTTGGTTATTGGTTTTGGATTTCTTCAATTAAGTCTTTAATTGCCTAACAAGCTTTAATATTTATGCAATTAAGATCCTAATTTGACCAAATTAACTTTTTAAAATTACAATTCAACCCCTAGACTTTAATTTTTTTTTCAATTAAAGCCTAAATTGATTATAAATATCAATTTTTCTTACAATTAAGCCCTCAATAAATTCAATTAAACCTTGAAAAATTCGAATTGAGTCCTTAAACATCCAATTATGAATTTTCCATCTTAAATTGAATTTTCTTTGTCAATAGGACCTTTATTAATCGAAAATACACTGTTAAATTTTTTAATCTTGTATATTTTGATCTTTCTTAACTAGTTCTAAGCAATTTCCTAGCTATTCTGGTGTATTCTTTTTACTAATATATCTTTTTGATTTTCTTCATATTTTTATTCAAAATTTTTTTGTTTGTGTGGCCCCGCAAAATGGGTAACAACCCTGTCTTTATAAAATATTTATTGGTTGGTATATATTTCTGTTTAAGCATGTCATCAATATTCTGCTCATGTCATCAATATTCTGCTCTAATCTAGGATGACCTGCCTCACCTAAGTACATTTACTCAATGTCGAAGTTGTGCTGCTGCTTGGACAGCAGAATGAATTGGTTATCCGTGGAGTGGTGGGTATACTCTCTGATCCTGTTGATTATACCCGTGATGTGTGTCATAGCAATGATATAGTACTTGAAATGCACCTCCACTGTTGATTATACCCGTGACCCGTCGCCTAAGCATTTTAGCGTAGGAATTGCTTTTTCTCTACCGAAAGGAAATACCACTCTTTAAGCTTAGAAAGCGTATTGTGAACTGTCAGTGGAAAAGAAAGGGCTCTTTAAGCCAAGAAAAGTGGCATTTTTGAATGAGGTTAAGCCAGCCACGAGAAAGAGGAGTAGGAGATTAGGCCGCCTAATTCAGATCAAGGAGAAATCCCCCCAGAAAAGAAAGGGTAGAGCCTTAGCTATAGTCTAACTAGGTTGGTGCTTTACCAATATTAATCCTTGATGTGTGCTCGTATGAGGCTGATAATATTTGTAACTTCGAAGTTTGGCATTGCAGTGTTTGAAAACGTCCTGTTTCTTTCAAGGCTAGGGACTTTTATACTGTAGTTTTGTGGACCGTATACATGCTTCTACTATAACATTCCTTGCCCCCCCCAACCCTGTAATTCTGATTGGTTTGGATTTTTACACTTGTTTATGATGCTCAAGAAAGTTGTCATGGGATAACTAAATGTTGTCTTAGGTTTCAGATTGTCCAGTCCTGCTCTTCCATCTCCCTGGAGATATTTCACACTTGCACTGCACGTCTTAGATTGCCTTTGTGTTTCAAAGCCTTGCAAAGCTTTTAAGAGCAGCAGTTCAAAAGCCATTCACTCGATCCTCACTTCCAAGTTCCAACTCTATACCTTTTACTGAAAGGAGGGTATTAATCAGTAATACTCTGCTTTTTGTCTAGTATGTCTCCTTTTGGATGAAGAGGATTTTGCTTCAACAAACTTCTCATCGCATGCATCTGTATTATCCAGCTGGTTGAAATCTTTTGAAAGTTTTCCCTTGACACTTGAATCTTTGTATGATAAGTAGGTAACCTAATTGAAAGGATATCTACTGTCGGTAATTTGTAGTTATTTCGAGGACCACACAGAACTTGTTCACATTACAATCTAGTCGAAGGCTCATGTCTAACCATACAGTCCCTGCATGCTCGATCAAGGTTAATTATTGGGGAAAATATCGGTGTGCGTCGATATGACAGGATTGGCATGGAAGTTTAGATTGTTTTGAGTGATTCCCATAATGCTAATCTCTCACTCTCTCTCTCTCTCTATTCTAGTAGTTGTAACCTAGAACAGTTCTATATTTTTCTGTATCTGGGTATAATTTATGCAGGCATGCCCTTGGAATAAATTAATTAGTCCTATAGTTATTGTTCAGGTCTTCTGGATGTTCTTTGGTATTTATCCTCGGTGCCTAGAAAGAAACTCGAATCCCTTTACGAGACATCAACATAAGTGGTGGCTGAAGTTATTCTCGTGCACTCTCTCTCTCTGGAGTCCGGAATTTAGAATCAGTATAAAAATCATAGTTACAACTTACAAGATCGGCCTGCGTCACTGTTTTGCAGTGTTAATGGTCAACTGAATTTTTTAAACGAAAATAATGTCATTTTTTTATTTCTTATTTTTTAAAAAAACTGAAAAGATATCTTTGTGAAAAAATAAAAATCTGATTCAAAATGAAACCTGGCTCGGGCCAGGTTCCGGTTAGCAGATAGTGAGCTTTCCAGCTAATAAAAACAACATATCAGATGTACTAATAAGACGGGGTCAGTGGATGTTATGTCCTAGTAGCTCCAATCCATTTGCTCTTTCACTACAATTGATCCTCGTTAAACTTTTAAAATAGACTGAACAAGATTTGAGGGTGAGCGATTTGGAGAGGGAGATTTTGCGTCAAATTTGAGAATTCAACTTTGACTCCCACCAAATGAACCTCTTTTTAAAAAACAAACTCTTGCAGACTTTGATATGCAGCTGCAGCTGTATTCCCAAGTTTTTGACCGGAAAATCGTAGTGGGTGGTGGTGATGAAAGCATTTCTGTCAAAATTATATATTCCCATCCATTTGAATTCAATCGCAAGGGTGTCAGCGGTAGAAGCTCGGTGCACTGGTTGTTGGTTCTCAACTACATTTTCTTTGCTCTTTCTCCTCTTTTCTTGAAAAAAAAAAGGTCGGATTAAATTAGGTGGTGTTTGACAAACAGGGACATGGATGAAAAATTGAGGAGCTTGCCAAAAAGGACAGAAAGAGTTGTTAATTTGAATGCATTTTACTTGCTTTCTCATCAATGAGTTGTACACTGTAATTCTGCTAATAATATATGGTGTAAATTGATTTAATGATATAATCATAATGGGAAAAAGTATAGGTTTTTCTCCTAATTAGTTCAAAGAGGGAGATCCAAGACATTTCACTGAAATTTTTTAGCACAAAATTTTGCCACTTGAATTTTCTATATTTTTTTTTGATGACCAATTTTCATTTAAATAACGGGAATATGCATTTAAGATTATATGTTTAGTATTGCGTTAGAAAGATATTTTATCAAAAATATTTTTTAATTAAAGATATTTTATTAAAAATATTTTAAAGTAATATTTTTTTATATTTTTTACATCTTCATATTAAAATTATTAAATATACATAAAAAATTAATTTAATATTTTCAAATAAAAAATAAATTTAACCGCAAAACAATCACTTGCTATGGGCAAACAATAAGTCAAGCATAGGAAACCGAACCTTATTTTTTTTATTGCAAATGGAGGCGATATCAAGTGCCTCTATTTTGGCGTGATCTAGTGCCATATTTTATTGCCACCATTCTATCAGAATCTTCTTTTTGACTTGGAGGCATTAATGTTTACAGAATTGTCCGAGCAAGAGAATAAAGCTCGTCGACTTCTCTGAATGTATTGGATAGCATGAGTGCCGAATTTATAAGAAAAGAACAGCTCATTACTCACAGTTGCATTTTTATCAATGTTCTTCATATGATTGAATTATAAGAGATAACATTACGTGCTGTGTTCCAGAGATTTAGTAGATGCCCTGTTGATGACATGTATAAACTATAAAAAGGTAGAGGCCAAATTGTATCCAAAGAGTGTATCTATATTGTTTCTATATCTCTAGCACTACAAATTACATTGTACTGGTCTATAAGATCAGTCCTTTGAAGGGAACATCCTGGAAAATACAAAAACATGGGAAAACATGGGGGAAAAAGGTGCAAAAAGAGTCATGAAATCTGAGTGTTAATGGCCAGGGCCTCTTTTGCTAGGTCCAGAAGCCAATTTAAACATCAAGCTTCTCAACGAAGGACGACCGCTAGAGTTTTTTGAAGAAACAACAAACGAAGCCACGCCCTTTGATTCTTGACCTCCATCTACTTGCTGGTATCCTGTGGTAGTGATGCTGCTGGAAGTTGAACGAAGGGCCCTGCAATGGACGACTCTCATCTCTGTCGACACCACCAATAGCATGAGGCCTAACGCAAACCAAAGGCTCTTCATTGAGCTCCCTTTTGTCATTGAGATCTCCATACCCTTAATTTGTTTCGAATTTCTATCTCTCAGAGAAGGTCGTCGTCTGAACGTGTCTTGATCAGTTCTGATCTCTCACACAAAGCTGAACTAGCTTCTTCTGTAATTGCTGTCGGGCTTTGTATTTGTGTGCAGTTTGATCCATATATTTATAGCAGTATATGCTTGGTATGGACGGTGAGGCTCTCTGTCAAGTGGGACCGTAACAAGATCATCTGACTTGGCATAATTAAGCAAGCTACCCTTTTCCTTTTCTCCTTTCGATCTGTTTAATTTGTGGTTTTATGCAAGACTATCGATCGTTTGGTTAAGTGCTAGTACGGGACGCGGGGAGGTTGGAGGGACATTGAGCTTTGGATTTGAAAACGTTTGTGCTGTTTCAGTTTGACCGAGTACATTTATTCAAGCTGTCCAGTGCATATATTACATAAAGTCGTGAAGAAGATAGCAAGAAACTTCAATACGTTACATATATGTATATATGTAAGTGTGTGAGACTGTGTGATACAAAATAGTGCCTTTTCTGCATGGTTTCACACGGTTTTCTGGGTTCAGAATCGAAGCGTGTGTTTACAAGACGGTGCGTCCTTAGGGCTTGGTCAAATAAGCCAGGAGGGGGCAGCAGAACATGCTAGGCCCGTATATGATTAGGCAGCTAATTAAGTACTCATATTGAGGGGTTTTTTTGTAGCCATGTTAAGGCTATTTTAAGCCCATACTATTAAAATTTAATGATTTTAAAATATAAAGTATCAATTATTACCATTAAATTTCACTATATATTATGCCTTGCAGCATCCACAGTGTAATTTCAAGCTTTCATTATCATGAAACTTGATTTGTACTCACAAATCATCAACTCAAAACTTTGCTAACTTGATATCTAGGTTAGATTTTATTTCAAATTGTTTTTTTATTAAAAAAATTTCATTTTAAAAATTTTATTTTTAAAAAATCATATTATAATGATCCACCTACTAGCAAATCAATCCACTACTAGAATTCCACGCAATTTCTAGATTGTGTCTTATAAAACATGTCTAATATAGAGGTGTTTAGAGCAATAATAGAAAATATTTTTTAAAATATTTTTTATTTTAAAATATTTTAAAATAAGATATTTTAAAAAAATTATTTTTAATATAAATACATTAAAATAATTCAAATTAATAAAAAAAAAACAATTTTAAAGTAGCATAATGATCCACCTTCTAGCAAATCAATCCACTACTAGAGTTTTAAGCAACTTCTAGATTGTGTCTTATAATACAGGTCTAATATGGAGATATTAAGAGCAATAATAGAAGTTGTTTTTTAAAATATTTTTTATTTTAAAAAAATTATTTTTAATATAAACACATTAAAATAATTTAAATTAATAAAAAAATAATAATTTGAAGAATGTTTTTCTTTAAAAACACTTTCAAAATTATGGTCAACCGAATCATCATACACCCTCAAAGCGAGGTGAGGAGGTGCCACAGAATGCAGCATCCTACAGGCTGAAAAGGTAGGAATCCATCGTCGGTATACACAATTTTCTGATATATAGTTTTACTAATAACAAAGCTGATCTAGCTGTCGTTGTTGGCAACTTTACGTTATAATGTCAAAGAAAGGCATTCAGGCTCAAAGTTTTCCACGCTCCTTTTCAAACCACGTGCCTCTCAAGATGCGATAGACCACTAGGGGGGTTAAATTGTTGAATCTCTTACTCCTTATTTACCTGTACAAGGATTGACAATATTATCGTCATCAGAATGATATGTCCATGAGGTCCATCCTTTGACTATTACACAAACTCCATACTGGTTGCTAGTGCTTTATTATGCTTTAATTAAACTATTAATTTACCAGTCTTTTTGGTACCAATTGAGACTTTGTTGTATGAATGGAATCAAGTGATTTCCATGCTTCTCTTGATAGGTGGTTTAGTATTGTGATAGTAATTATTTTTATAATTAAAATTTTAAATTAATAAAATTTTCGATAAAATTTATTTATAATTGTGGTATGTATTTATTAATCAAATACTTTTAAACCTATAACCACCAGAATAAAATATAGTTTCAACTACACCGTACCACTCCCCGAAACTAACCAGATATCATCATCAAGAAAGCAAAATAAAGCCCTTTAACAATTACAAAGGAAATATCGGTGTAAAATGTGCATCTACATTAGCATGTATGCTACCTCTGTCCTTGATTGGATGATAATTGAATTATAAGCTGCTAAATCCTGTAATCAAAATCCAATGGTCATCGATCTCATATCTTTAACCTACTCGGACAATAATACCATGGTAATAATAACACTTTATAATCAGAAAAGTTCGATGCAATTAGGTTGCTAACTTTACGAGTTTAGTTAAGGTTTAGGATTTAACAACAGAAAACGAAATTATTAAGTTGAAAGGTAGCTTTTAATAATTAAAAGGGCCAGTCAAATATTACATCGCATGTGTGTTTCATCGAGTCCTGACCCTCTTCATTCACATGTGTCCTCAGAAATTGTCATAAATCAAATGTCAACGTTTTGATCATGTTTCTGCTTGAAATATCAGCATGGTGTCTGCCGGAATACTTCGACAGATTATATTAGTCAGACTTGATTTGCGAATTTATTGGAAAATGATACTTTGTTGTCTGTTCAAATTATTGGGGGTAATATAGGTAAGTTATTTTTATTAAAACAATGTTATTTTATTTTTAAAAACCTTTTTTTGATTTAAATCTAAATTTAGTCGGGTTAATCGTTTCAAATAAAAACTCTTCTCAGGTCAGGCAAATCTTAACAACCATGTAAAGCACATTAATTGCAACCAGATCATTTAAGGCAACATCAAGTTCCCCTTCAATTAATATAACTACCAATCTTTCAACCTGATGTCACATATATGCTAGGATTTGGCATCTATTTTTTTTTTTTATTATTATTATTATTTGTTTACTAGCCAGCCAGTTCCTACACTGATCAAATCAGCCAACTTGCAGCCAAATCCGGGTTCGTTTTGCAAGATTTACGGAGCTCAAATATATATATATATATATATATATATATATATATATATATATATATATTAAGACACCTACAATTGTGTGTTCATGAACATTCTGTATCACGAACATACACTCGTGTTTTTCAGTTTTTCTATATTAGATCTGGCTTACCAATTTTCCGCATAAAGCATTCTTTCGTAAGAGAATATGATTATGGTTTTATTTATTTGTGAAAAAAAAAAAGGTGAAGCAGCGGTTCAGTTAAAGAATTTCTTAACCCCCGATTTAAAGAATAAATTTGAAATTTATGATTTTATTATTTATTTTATCTTGGTCAAATATGATCTATATAAAGACGTGAAATGCGTATTAAAGAATCTATCTAGAGGCTCATGAAATGAATAAGATGATCTAAAATGGGCGATGCTTATTATTATAGTTGTTGAGTTATTTTTTTAAAAAAATTTATTAAACCCTAAAAAATCAGTGTACAATCTATCCGTTTTCTTTACTGTATGAGGCGAAAATGCTATCCACAATCATGATTCCCCTTGAATTCTTAATTTTTTTTTTCTCATATTAGGTGAGCTGATTAGTCTCCGATTGCATTCGATTTTCACACTGCTTTGTTCACGCATGCAGCAACAAGAAGCAAGTAGCAATCTTGCGGCCATGATCACAAGATTTTCTTCTTGTCCCGGCGAGACTTAAACTGGTGTGTAGCGTGCGCCCTGGGGAGATGTCAACCCATCATGGATCATGCGGTGAGGAAAACAAATTGTAGATACCTACCTAAATAATGCCATCAACATTCTGATGCCTGTGAATATTAATTTTCATACTATGTTGCTGGACTGGCAATAATTCCGGCAAGGGATCTTGGAATAGTCCGGCAGGAGGCGAATAAGCCAGCACTTGCCCAGGTTGAAAGTTGTGGATTTGTGTTTCCATTTAGCAGAACCAGCAAGGGATCGAAAGGCGTAGACATTATTCAACCCGATCCTCTCCTCATTCACGGGTCGACTCGAAGAAGATAGAATATTTCATTTTTCAAAAGAACCCATTTAATATACGGGATTTGGTAAACATAGAGCTTTCTCAGATTCCATATTATTATTTTAATATTTGCATTCTCAAAAAACCAATTCAACTCAATTTAATTTTAATTATTAGATAAAATTTTAAAATATAATTTATATTATTTTTTAATATATATCATTAAACGAAAAAAATTTTGACTTGAAACTTACATATATTTATATTATATTGTGTTTAATTTTTATCAAATAAATAAAAATAATAAGATTCAAACTCAAAACCACTTAATCATTAAAATTTTGATAGCATATTAAAAAGTCAATTCAATATAATAACTTAAACAATTATGTAAAGTTTAAATATATGATTTATATTATATTTTAAATACAAATTATATTTTTAAAAGTATATGAACAGAAAAAATACAAATATTATATTTAAAATACATCTATGGAGCCTTACCTAATCTTCATCTAGAACCGTCAAAGAATTTCTTGATAAAAACAAAATCACCAAAGAATTTATGGAACTTCGATCGTGTCCAATGGGTTCATTAATTAATGAATTATAAAAATATTATATTATTAAACCCTGTCCATGTCAATCTCAATTTCAATGGATGGATCTAGTAATTTATGGGTTAAAGCCGGGTTTTTTTAAAAAAAACTAATTTAGATGTTAATCCAATTGAAAGAGTTGATCCGATAATATTCTTTATAGTTATTAAGCTTATTCCATATTAACAGATTGATCCAGTAATTAATTTGTCAAATAAAAATTTAGCTAGGATTATAATTTTTTAAAACTAGTTTAGACAATGATCTAATTAAATCTAAGTAACTTGAAAAATCAACTTGTAATCTAATTTATGTAGTTAAACAGAATTAAAATATTGTTGGATAAACTCCAATAATTTTTTAATAAAATATTCAATACAAGGTTAATTTAGTTTTTAAAAAACAAAAATTGTTTCAAACAATATTTTTTAATTAAAATAATAATAAAACAACATCATTTTAAAATTAAATAGTCAACCTAGTAACCCGAACCTGTAATAACAAGTTTGACTGTAGTGAAAACTTGTATACAGAATGCAATTTCACTTTGTCGAGTACTTGTCACAATCATGTATCACATTTTTTGCTGAAAGAGGGAGACTTTTTTGCCATTTGGACATCTGGTATATGTTGAAATTTCTCAAGCAAATTGAGGTACACATGCGCTGTTTATTTCCCTAACAGTCCATGAATTTTCCACTTGTTCATTCTCCTATTTATACCCAGAATATTTCATTTTTTTTTTCTGGCAAACAACTTGAGCAACAAAAATGAGGCATCCCTGTCGTAGCTTCTCATATTCCTTGATTAAATTCTCTGCCACTATTATCACATTCATCCTCGTCTTCCCATGTTTCATGAACGTGGAGAGCTCTAGGACTTCAGGGCGGCATCTGCTTTCTCCTAGCTCAATCTACGCATTCAAGAAAGCTCCAGCTTATGGCGCCAGTCACAGTCACGGAGGGCTTGAACACCTATCTCAAGAGTTCTCTGGCCCCAGTCATGGAGGGATTGGTCACCGATTAATAACCCCTTGACTACCAATTAAGTTCATATATTTTGTTTCTATTTCTATTCAGCTGCCTGCAAAATGTATGGTCTCCCTAGTTATCACGTATTCGACTAGAAAAGTTTGAACCTAATACTATGTTATGTTTGTGATTGCATTGAAGAAGGGCGAGCTAACTCCAAAAACCCATCCTCAACTCAGATTGCAAGATGCAACTCGCCTGCATAGAGCTAGAATAGCTAGTAATCGACCGTCAGCCAGCCATTGTGGATTGAGATTTTTTAGAATATGATAGTCATATTTATTATATCTAAATTATTTTATTTAAATCAAATGGTTATGATTTGATGTAAAATATATAGAAATAACAATAACTTAAATGTTTTATATTTATATTTTATTTTTACCTAATTGAAGTCATTAAATTTAAAATCAATGATGAGAACTAGAACATGATCCTACCGATGTAAATTAAAAAAACTGTAAATTAAAAATAATAAAAAACAGAATAATATTTTCATAAAAAAGAATCATTTCAAGACACCAAAACAATGTTATGCATAGTTGAGATCATAAAAATCAGTATTCCATACCAAAGGTTAAAGGCTAAAATAACATAAACTTGATCATCAGTTGTGATTAAGACTTGATTAAAGAAAATTCCGAGGTTAGGATATTATTTTAGCAACCCTTATTGATAGAAAGAGGCAAAAGCTAAAGGAAGAAACCACTCATCATTATGCCAAAATTCAGATCACTAAATCGACAACATCCTACAATTACATATTCGCATATCCATGAACATACACAAGAAGGAGGAGGAGAAGAAGAAGAAAGAGTTATAAGTGAAAGGAGAAAAGTGTGTTCGCATTCAATTTTTTTGATGAAGGAAGAGAAAGAGAGTGAGGCTCGATCTAATTTGATGAGAGTTCAAGATGGGTGGAAATATGAAACGTAAAAAGAAGATTAGTGAGGATAAGAAGAGGAAAAACGTTGTCATTTAGAGGATTCCATTTTGATTTTCATGCAATGGAAGGAATGGCTAACTTTTTTTCAAAGGGTATTCCATTCAACGAGAAAGAAAATGTTGTATGACCAAAAAATCGAAGAACTCGAATCAAACAAAATAGTGTTGCTCTACGATATTGGGCAGTGATGGGATGAAAGATGGGATGTTCCTTTGACTTTGCCATTGCAAGAATCAAGTTGCAAGAAATGGCTACATTTGACTTCGGCTCGCAACTTGGGCTTTTAATTTAAAAGGATTAAGCAAGGGTGACGAAGCTCCTATAACCACCGGGAACGGTCGGGCATCTCTTAACTATCTTATACATATAGTTATAAAACCCAGATGATTTGACAGATAAATCTAGATTTTATTGATCTTGAACCTCGATTAATTTGGATTGAAAGAAAAATAGGTTAAGATGTTAATCCAGCTTAATCTGATAAAAAATCTAAATAGACCTCAGGATTATATTTTTTAAAAAAAATTATAACGATGCTCCCACCAGAAAAATCATAGTGGGTATTATTCTAAATTTTTTTAAAATTTTTATCGTGGCAGACTAAGACCTTGTAAAGGGAGAAATTAAAATTTTATTGTGGCAGACTAAGACCTTGTGTAGGGACAAGGGCAGCCTGGCACGGCCTGTGAACTGCCCAAATACATTTAGTCCATGTAAGTTTGTCTATGGGCCAAGAAATGACATGTTGGTGATACATAACGCACGTAAACATCCACACATAAGAGAATGGTTGCCAGGAGAGTGGTTGTCAAATCCATGTGTAATAGGGTTTAGCGTGTAGGATGAAATTGAGAAAATTAGGCTTAACATTTTGTCGAGACTTATATGCAATCAGGTTAAGTATATAATTAAACCCAAGGTTATTTAATTTGATATCTTATTAGATTTATATATATTTAAATTTATTGTATAATTGATAAAACAATTAAGTCTGGTATCTTATTAGATTTAAATATACTTGAGTTTGGCACATAACTTAACTCAATAATATTGAATTTGGTGTCTTGTCTAACTCATATATATTTGGATTTAATAAGTATATGAAATCAAAGATGTTGGACTTGAAAGCAAAGCAAAATTCATTCACTTGGATTTAAAATTCTACCAAGTTTAGATACATCGAGTTATTATCATACTTTAATCTTTTTAGTCTTAATTTTTTAATTTAACATGTTAAAAATATATTTATCCATTGATTTGCTAGCTGAAACAAGTGTGTTATCCAGTCGATTTCGAATTGGATTCAAGTAATTTGGTTTGTTTTACAACCCTACCCACTCCCCTAGAGAAAATTCTGATTTTTATGTGAAAAGTTGTGTTCAAGGTTTCAAACACTTGGTTCTACTCACTAATCAAATTCCAAATTGCAAGGCTTTAGAATGCTAATCCTGAAGCAACTTCGTTCGAGACCGTGCTCCAGGGTTGCTGATATATCATTGATATTTGGCATCTAACACTCGCATTTGGAAGCATTCCTTCATGATGAAATACTTGTAGTACAAGTCAATTTTTGGCTTCACATCATCTTCATGACACCATTACCTAACTCTTCCTATTTGCTGCCAGTACGATATTATATTAATATATGCTTGTTTTCTAATTTAAGAACCAGATTATTCTATTATTCATGACACTTTTTGATAAAGTTTTATTAATGCCATAGCAAATCCCATTGAGATAAAAGATTTTGTTTTTATTGTGTGGTTCGAGATAATTTTAATTGATAAATTATCTGATTTTTATTGTTTAAATATGTCTTTCATCTTAAATTATAGTAAAATCTTGGGTTCGAGAAAAACTATAATTTATAAAAAATAATTTAAATCACAACCATAATAGCTATCATACACAAAATAGATTCAAAATGTAATTTTAAAGCAATTGCCTGCCTTATTGATTATAAGAATTGTCTTGACCTTGCGTGTGAGAACTTTGGATTCTTAGAATCACTTCAACCATGCCAACTTGATAATCACATGGTTATGCTTATGGTCAAGGGCCATCGCTAATCCACTTTGGAATTAAATATGGTGTAGAAAAACAGAGAGAACTCATGGAGCAGCCAACGCAAGGATCCGGTGGGTCGTGCCAAAAACCTCACTTTCAAACCAGATTCTCAAAATATTGTTTGGAATAATTGTAGCAAAACAACAATTTAGAAAGCTAAGGGGGGGAAAAGGTAGAAGAAGCTCTTTTCTCTACCACTGAATTTGCTCTCTTCCTTTATCCTCGTTTTTCTTTCTTTGTTTCCTGTTTCGAAGACTTGAAAGCTTTTGCTAGTTTTCCCGAGCAGCCAATGAAGGCTCTGTTTGTGCTTTGATGCCCCATGAATCCATGCGCAAATCAAGCCCAGCCAATTGGTTCATAAAAAGAAAGTAGAAGAAGACTCAATCCATTCGGTTTCTGAAAGCCTTTTAGGATAAAAAGACATGTAAAAGTCATGATTTTGTGGTCTAAAAGAGTTTTTCATTTCTTACATGATTTTTGCTTGGACTTTAGATTATTGAAATTTATTTTCACTGTTTTATAAGAATTTCTAACATTTTGATATCACTAATAAAATAAATGAATTAAAAACACCGATTATTTTCTCCTCTTGCCCATTTCCTTTGTTATATTCCAAAGGGAATCATGTGCGTAAGTGCAAGACAACAAAAGGTGGAAAAACACAAACCAATAAACCCAAGTGGTTTAAAGCATGGTTTCGAGCATGGTTCCATAGATTAAAAAAAAATTCTCATTTTAGTTTCAAATAAGATTGTTAATTCTATTTTGCTGGTTGTAATTATGTTCTCTTGATTGTAATGATATGTTTTAGTTTTGAAGTATTTTAGCATGCTATTTTCAGGTGTGCTGTTTTTATATATAATTGAAAATATTAATTTAACAAATATAATTTTAATTCAAATCTAAAAATAAAATAACTAGAAATTATGCTATTCAAATTTCAACCACAAGTAAAAAAAAATGGAGTTTAATCTATTTGAAAATATACAATTTAAACTTCCATCACATGTAAAAAAGTAGGAGTTGAATCGATATAACATAATCGACTCCATGAGTCTAAAAACAACTTGGAGAACCGGTAAAAATACAGTTTGATTATAAAAGAAATCCAACACAACATCTTTTAAAAAAATATTGAGACGACAACATATTAGATCGATCCGGGTTAATCTTTTAAATCTAAAAAAAAAGACAATAAAATAACATTTCTAAATAAAATCATGAATTTAGATAAAATTACAAAAATACATTTAATGAGTCAATGAGTTATTTTCTATATTTTTGTCCTATCATTGGCAGTTTTATAAGGCTTTTCTGGACTTTGATTACCCTAAATTTAACCTGAGATATAAAAATATATCAGGGACTCGTTGTACAATTTCAACTCGATTTAATAATCAGATTAAAAAATATAATTGATATCATAAAATTAAAAAAATACTATAAAAAAAAAAAAACATTATTTGGCCAGAACATAAGGTGGAATTTAGATGAAATTTTTGGAGTAGATGGATTCTGAATGAGATAAAATTTATTCTAGTATAACAATGAAATAAAATATATCAACCATTCCGATAAAATAGAATAGAATTGACAATCTTATTTGTTTCTTCTCTTACCCATTTCCTTTGTTATATTCCTTCTCTGGTCCTTTGAGAAAATCATGTCCATATATGCCAACAGAAAGGGGGGAACACGGGAGAAATAATTAACAAATCCAACTAACTTGAATTATAGGCTGACTTGAAAAAAAATTGAAGACTCCAAGTGTAAGTATATGTGTATTTTTATGGTTGTAATTAAAAAAAAATATTATAAATTACAATTTTTTCAAATTAAAGTTTTAAAAAAGAGTTTATAATGAAATTTATCATTATAATCACAATTGTTAATTCTAATCTGATTTATTACACCATCATCTAAAAAACTAAAGATTTAAAATATGTGTTTAGAATTGTGATAGTTTTTATTGATATAGTTTTAAAAAGAAAATTTGAGAAAAGCTATAAATCATAATTTTATTATTATTATTATATTTTTGTAATCCAGGTTTCAAAAGAGTTTGATTAGATGACCCTTGAAAATCCTTTTCCAGATTTGACAATATTTTCAAGTTTGACACCAAAGCAGCATGATAAAAAGAAAAAAGAAAAAAGAAAGTAGAAACAAAACGCACCGTAATACAGATAACAAAATTACTAAAATAAACGCAAAATAGGACAAGTTCGCCAATTACATATACACAGATAGTAATAATAAATAAATAAAAAACAGCATCAACTCACCTTCTTGTCCTCTTCGATAACAACCAAGACCAGGCCCCATTAGGTCCATCATCTCTTCTCTACCTCCTCCGTTATTTCCTTTATCTAACCCTCTCCCTCCTCCCTCTTCCTCTCATTCATCTCTCCATGAAGCGCCCACTGGACACCGGAGCCGAAAACCACAACAAAACCGACATAAAAATGAAGAAGAAAAGGCACCAAGAAGAAGGAGAAATCAAGGAAGAAATAGAATCCGAAACGAATACAGGAACTGGGTTTATGAATTTAGACGAGAATTTGCTTTTCGAGGTGTTGAAGCATGTAGACGCGAGGACTTTAGGGAGGGCATCCTGTGTGAGCAAGCAGTGGCACAGGACAGTACAGGACGAGAGGTTATGGGAGCTGATCTGTACCAATCACTTGGCTAATATAGGCTGTGGTAATCAACAACTGAGATCTGTTGTTTTAGCTCTTGGTGGGTTTCGTCGACTTCACTCTCAGTATCTCTTTCCCCTGTCAAAACCACACTCAACTCCTGCACCCTCTTCTTCTTCTTCTCCTTCCGCCTGGAACCCGTTCCCGAAGATGATTGGGAACAAGCCACCGGCTAGGTGGGGCAAGGATGAGGTGCATCTGTCTCTATCTTTGCTTTCAATTCGGTATTATGAGAAGATGAATTTTAGTAACAGAGGAAGGTGAATTAGAGTTAATTTATGTAATTTATACAAGAGAGTGTCTTGTTAATCTTTTTTTTCTTGTTTTTGTCCAAATTTGAATTCGGTATTTTTATTTTTTTTTGGGTTTTGGTTTGGTTTTTTGTTGTGTTTGATATGGGTTATGACTAACTAGATCTGTACCGTGTATGTAAGCTTGTTGTAATGAAAAATGTTGTTTCACATTTTTGCTAGATTTAATGTTTATGTCCAAATGAGGAGTAGTGGAAGGATTACGCCTTGATCTCTGAGCTTGCAAGAGCTACGAATCTGTGTTTGGAGAAGATGAGAAAAGAGAGTGATGAGAGTTTTTTCTTTTTGATTGGAGGGAGAAGCATAAAGCCATAAACAGACAGAGCTATAAATGTCTGCCACTGCCCATGCCTTTTGTCAATTTTGCCATGGCCTGATTGTAAGAGACAAGATGTTGAGGATTAGATTTGTAAAAGCCCTCGAGTACCTGAAAAGATTATTGGATTGTCGTTTATGTGGTCTTCATGATTCCACCGAGGGGCGGTAGGCAGGCCCATCTTGACTTTTAAGGGTGTGATTGGTATTGAGTTTCGGAATGTTATTAAAAATTTTAATTTTTTTTTAAATTTAAATTTTTTTTTAAAATTGAATCGGGTTCACCAATGATCGGTATGATAATTATGCCTAGAAGTCGGAAGGCTCATGGGTCACATGCAATGTCTGTTTAATTTCATCTATTTATATATATATATATATATATATATATATATAACCTGTGATGACTAGGGCGTTTGGAGCCAAGACAAAATGAATTGTTTCAAACAAGTTACCACTACCAAGGTTTCGATTATTCTTGGGGATTGAGATCTACTTGGTTGTTTCTGTCTTGTCTTGTGGCCATCAGAAGGAGATCGTTGGTATTTCTGCTACAAGTAGACAGGCGGTCAGAGTGAAAAAAATTAACTCTTCCATGATATTAATCTCAAGCTTCTTTTCGGATATTATATACATGTGATCTATTATTTAGCAACATGATTTTTACCCACTTTTATAGTAGGATTGTTGGACTGCTAAAAAATAATAATAAAATAAGTGTCAAAAATATTTAGAAAAATAACATAGTTTATAAAGTAAAGATAACATGTGATGCGCGACTATCAAGTATTGTATCCACGACTCTTATAAATTCCATTTTTTTTTTTTACTTATCTCTCTCTCTTCTCTGTTCACATATTAAAAGGAGGGGAGATGAGAAAAACAAAACAAAGAAATGAAACAAAAACGACCTTAAAGGCATATCGAGACTTTGATAACAACTTTACTATTATCGTTAGAAATATCTCGACGAGACAAGTCCAGTAACACCAAAAAAGATCATAAAAGATGAATGAAGAGGGCTACACGAGCCATCCAATGGTGTTGGGGCTTTCTTGTCCTTGGACTACTCATATGGTCTATTTCGATCATCATTGGTGATCTTTCTTAATATCACTGGTTTTATCTTGTCGAGATATTTTCAATAATACCAGTGATGTCATTATTAGAGTTTCAATGTATCTAAGAGATTTTTTATTTATTTATTTTTTTCTTTCCCCTCTCTTCTTTCTTTTTATTAAATCCTATGTCTTTAAAATTCAACAATTTAAAATA
The DNA here is from genome assembly GCA_018804465.1 of Populus tomentosa. Classification (NCBI taxonomy): domain Eukaryota; kingdom Viridiplantae; phylum Streptophyta; class Magnoliopsida; order Malpighiales; family Salicaceae; genus Populus; species Populus tomentosa. The sequence continues at coordinate 1,060,916 of CM031995.1, forward strand.
ATCCCATATAACACTTGCGAGTCCTGATTCATATTTATCATTTGTAATTTTTAAAATTGTGTTTTTTTAAAATATTTTTTATATTATCTTATTTTATAATATCTTTTTTTATACAATGCTAGGAAAAAAAGAGAGAAGAAACTCCTTAGATATTAATGGTATATTAACCTAGTAATCCACAAGAAAAAGAAGACGAAGATGAAAGATTCTTTGAACAGTTTATTAATTTACTATAAAGGACTGGTCTTGCAGGCATTTTAATCAGACACCACAAGCGCGGACTCAGGAGGCCTTTCAACTGTTATGATATTTCACCTCGGCCCATATTGAAACTTCCGTTGCCTGGACTCAGGCCTGCTTAACGGTCCTACATAAGCGTACAAGCTTGCTTACTTGTACAAGAAGGCCTTCCGAAATTGAGATGTATAATAGGAGAAATGGATACAAAGAAGTGAGAGAAAATTACATCTGATTTAATTTTACTACAAGTAATAAAACTATAACTCTTCTCTTGATTTTATTTTTAAATTATCATTTCATGTTTTTCTTTCTTTCTTCTATCTATTATTTTTTATGTTATAACTATTAGTAATTATAGTTTGAACATTATAAAATTTCTTTATATATGCTCGAGGGACAATTATTAAATTTGAAAATTATCTGGCTAATGGGGCAGTCCTTGGTTTATTTTTCTTAATTTGCCACATGCTTACAAGTGTTTTGTCCAAAACAAATGTCAGTGTCAACAGAGGAAATCAAAGTTTTATATTTTGAGATAAATATCTAAAAACATTTATTAAGTTTATTTGAATGTATCATATTTGTTAGAGAAATTGATTATGAATAGAAACAAAAAAAAAAAAGCTGGTTTAGAGATGTAAAAATATTGTTTTAACATGTTTATTTGTCTTATACATAAATAACACCTATAAAATACAAACAACCAAGCCCTCTATACATTTTTGTAGTAACAAGTTTATATATTTGTTTTCGGTGTAGTTACATGTTTATATAAACTTCAAACATTGTAATAAAATATTATAATTATTAATGAAATAATTATATTTTAAATTAGAGTTGAAATATTATAACCATTAATAAAATAATTATATTTTAAATTAGACTGAATAATTATTATTCATTTGTATCCAAACAACCATAAATATCAAAATTAATTATAAAAATTAAAAAAAATATTAATATCATTAACATATTAAATTTTAAATATTATTTTTTGGTATTATAAATATTCATTTAATAACATTTGAAAACCTGGTAGAGAGTTTTTCTACCTTATCTCTTACTTAATTTATTGTTTAATAGAAATTCATACTTATAAACACTTAAAAATTAGTGTTTTTTTCTAATATAAAATAGATATTATTTTATTCTTTATTCATTTACAACACCATCAACAAAATCAACATGGGATGTTCTTTTTTATATTCTTCATCGCTTGGAGGAGTTTTAGTTTTGATTAACGAGTGAGCTAGTTTGAAAATACTCTAAAAATCAAACCTAGATTGACTCTACGCTGGTGAGAACATTTGAATAATAGAAATTCAAAATACCACTCCCTTTTCTTTTTAAAAATTATTACTATAAGTTGACCAAATGGCTATCTATATGATTGTAATTCGGCGATCCATGCTCACACAAGCTCACACGATATTTGCGCACAAAGTGCCTTTTCATTTGTTGAATGCATTCTTACATCTTTGCTGATCCATCAAAGACCACAGGTGGCGGCACCTCGACAACCCCAATCCACCACGTTTTTAAACGTTCATACTGTCTAATTTTCTCCCAAGTCAAAGATTATTGCATGCTAATGGGCGATCTTTGCCTATATATATGGGAAGAGCAGGAAGAACCCTTTGCACCAACACAAAATATTTCCAGTACCTTACAATCTCTCTCAACTAGACAATTCTTTTGTCATTCTTTCTATATCCTTTCAAGAATTTATATAGCATATTCATGGCCAGAAGTTTCAAGTCTTTTAGCCCCATGATTAATGTTCTTCTCCTACTTCTTGTTGTAAGTTCGTCATTTTTCATCTCAGATGCTCGTCCTCTAAGCGTTGCAGGGGCTGATCATGGCTCCATGAACAAGGGGTTTGAGCTTTTCTTTGATGGATTATACATTGAAAGGATCAAATCGGGTCCTAGTCATGGTGGAATTGGTAATAAATATACCAATGCGCAAACCCTTGGAGCAGTCATCAACTCTGGCCCGTCAAACGGAGGTCCGGGACACTGAGTAAACAACGACGTTACTGCTATGCACCAGTACTGTCTATTACATGCTATTTATCTATTTAAATTACAAGATGTTTGTTATTTATTTTAATTTGTTTGATTTATCGATTGTGATGTAATAGTTAATGCAAAATAATTTGAATTACAGGAAATTAATTTGCTATTTATTTTAAAATATTCGATTCATTGATTGCATGTGATATGTAATCATTAGCATTCTGAAACAATAGTATCTTATAAGAGTTTGATGTCTCAAAAGAATTCGGCCGACTGCTCAAAAAGCTGAAAAGAAACCATACATGCAGTTCCATCCATGTTGCATGAACTTCAACGACATAATCATCCATCGTGACGAAACATTGAATAACTTAGTGCCTGCCTGCGTCTTAGGCATTACATCAAGAAATCGCTTTATCTTCGCAGAAAAATTATTTAATTATATATGAAGAAAACAAAATCCGTATTCCAACTTAAGTTGCAAAACCCCACAATATTCTGGATTGATACGGAAAATTATAGGCTCGAAATCTGAGTTGCTAGTTAAAAATACAAGTCAATTGACTCAACCAACCAACTTAGATTTATTAAAGAAAAATTTGAAACGATCAGATAGAATAATTAACTTACTTGGATTCAATAAATTAGAAGTTAAAAATTATAAATTTTAATTAAAATAATTTTTTATTTAATTTTATAACAAACTCTTAATTAGAGTCAAAAGTTATTTTTAACAAAATATGTTTGTAATTTTTTTTAAATAAAAATTCCAAAAACAACTTAAATCAACTTACAAAAATCATATACCAAATGTAACCTTGATTTTCATTCTTTACTCACTAGAATAATTTCTACTGTATATCACTAGGAAATGATTTATAATATTTAATAACTTATTTCCTCATCTAAGGATGATAAGATTCAGTTGGAGAATTAATTCGATTTGGAATATTAAATAAACAAAATGAACAACTAATACCTAAAGTTAAAAATAAATCACATATATACACCTAAGAATTTAAATCTTTAAATACACTCAAAACTCAATTATTAAATTTAATCAATTCTAATAACTCCTAGCCACTTCATTATAATATAGCATGGGGTTTGTTTGCAATTTTTTTTAACAAATTAAGGTGTATATAAATACTTTATTATTTATATGAACAATAAAACTTTTTTTTTCACTATTCAAAAAATTATTATTATATGAATCGTGATTAAGAATTCTACCTTATAATTTATTAAATAATGAAGAGAGAGGGTTGTCACTAGCCTTCTAGTTTTTTTTTTTTTGCTATAAATAAAATGTTATAACCTAAGGGATTTTTTTATAGAGGATGGACATGGGTGACCCCAAAATTATATATATATATATATATATATATATATATATATATATATATATATATAATGAATTAATTTATGACCTGTATTCCACCTGCACCTGTGAATGGACTTGGTCTCTGCGCACTTATGGTGCTCCCTTTTTTTTTCTTTTTTCTTTTTTTGTGGTTACTAAGGCACTTACTCAGACCCTTCTGCTATCATAAAGCAACAGAGAAAAGTAAAAATTGATTGCTGACAAAGTTCCTTTTATGTCTTGAATTTTTTTTTATGTTTTTCCTGTTCGCAATTATTGCACAATGTATATTGTTTCTTCAGGACGCACGTATAGACTGACGGAGTCCCTCCTTTCAGAAAAATGGTAGAGAGTCAGGTGACGGCAACTGAAATGCTCTCGAGCCACCACGTGTTTTCCAGGGGCTGTTCCTCTCCTTTTCCCTAGTCAAATTTCTAGGTCATATGTTGCAGAATGCAGACTTGCAGTCCCTATAAATACGACATCGAGTTAGTTAGCTCTCTACTTGCAAAAAACCTTCTTCTGAATAATACTTGGAAGCTTCGTCAACAACAAGAAAAATCTTGATTGCGCCATTCAATGGCAAGACTTTCCATGTCTTCAATACTCTTCGTCGGGCTTCTCTTCGTAAGCTCTCTGCTTTTGATAGCCTCGGAAGCTCGTCTTCTCAAAGTGGTGGAGTCACATGGCTCCATAAACAAAGGGATTGGTGCGATATTCTCCGATGGGTTGCATATTGAAGAGATTAAAAACAGCGGCCCAAGCGAAGGAGGGAGGGGCCATGCTTCCAAGAATGTCAACACCCAAGAAACCCCCGACGGTCCTAGCCCTGGTGCGGGTCACTGATATAATATTGAACCAGTCTTCTGTGAATCGATTATTCTTTTAATCTTTGTAGCTTGCTAGCTATATAGCAATTCATTCCTATATAGATTCTCATGATTATTTTCATTAATTTAATTTTACTTGGCAATGAAGCTTTCTTCCATATAGTTTCTCTCTTACGAGCAGAGACATGATCTTTAATTTTCTCCAGCCTGACTAAAGAAAACCTTGTTATATCAAGAAATAAATAACCAACAGGAATTTCAGGCAACTTTATCTCATGATCAGCTAGTTTACAATTGGCTACTGAACATCATAAAGGTTTCCAGACCATGTCGAAATATGTTCCTCAGTGACACACATGATGTCTTCGTACGCAAGTTGAAAAGGGACCTTAATTTGGTGCTTATAATTAAGAAAAGGGGAAATATACGTATCAGTGCAACTACATCGATCACATTTATTAAGACAATGTGCCAGTACTAGCTAGCAATCTCTTCCACTAATGGTCACTCAATTTCTTCCCACTAGAAAAATAAAGCTTTTAGCAACTATCTAATCCATTATCCATTGCAGATAAAATTAAGATTTGTTTCTGAAAAAAATAGCAACAAAATGAGCAATAAAAAAAATATGAGACGCAGATTTGTGGTTGTTGATTTATTATATTCAACAGATTTTTCATTGTTGAAATCTGTAGCTGACAATTAATAACGAGAAAATTCATTGCTGATATTAGTAATAGATTTTCCGAGTTATTTCTAATTAGCTACAAAAAATCAATTCCTGTTTATATAGATTTTTTAATTAATTTATATTTTTTTTTGTTTTGGTTTATTATTGTTTTGATTAATTATTTATGGATATTTTGAAAGTAGTAGAAATTAAATATATAAACAACATACATTAATATTTAAAACTACTTCATCAACAATAATAAATGGAATAAAAACTAAATTTAAAACTCATTTAAACTTAAATTAATGCAAATAATCACAATACAATAAAAAAGATACAATCATAATGCTTATGCTGCAAACAAACCAGGATATTATGGATCAATGCAAAGTTGATACTACCAACAAAAAATCCATTGTAAATTTCTTAGATAATTTATTATTTTTTAACAATGGATTTTTCATTGCTAATATTAAATATACACACACACACACACACACATACATAATTTGTTTATAATCCGTTACTAACAGCTCTAGTTTTTAGCAAGATTGTCAATTCCGTTTCGTTTCGTCAGGAATGGCCAAAACATTCCATACCAATTCAAAAAACAGAACAAAATGAAACAATTTTCATCTCATTTTAAATCTTGGTCCGTTCTGGATTTTTCAGCTAAATTTCAGCAGAAACGTTCTGGTTTCATTCCACATATTCTGTTCCGCTCTTGAAAAGCCATTGAATCAAGTTGAACCTTGTTCAATTTAATTAATTAAACCACCCAAGCATAAAAAGCTCTTTTTTATTATTATTTTCAATAACAATGATATTAATAATAATATTAAAAATTATTATTACTATTTTCATTAACAATGATATTAATTTTTTAAAATTAGATTTATCACTAATATATATGGTTTATATTTATGTTTTTTTTTCATGTTTATACTTTGTATGAATTTGAGCACAACAAGGAATGCTTTAGATTTCATTAGCCTTTATAACATTAACCTAACATTATATTTAAAATATTTATGTTAAAACATTTTACTTTCATACTATTTTGATATTTTGTTTAAGTTGAATTACTTTAAGTTAAAGATCTATTTAATCTTGACTATTTAGAAATATTTTAAATTTTAAAATTATATTTGTTTGGCATTGTGTTTGTATTGCATAATTTATAATTAATTTATCTTGAATTTGAATTATGTTTGTAGAATTTATATATATATGTGTGTGAGAACAATATAATCCTAAAACGACATGCTGAAATACTCCGAAATATAAAACATTATATTTCAATTGAAAAAATAAAATACCTACATCGTGATTTTTAGTAGTGCCAATTGCATTAATCAGGTAAGAAAGTTGTATAGCTATCTATCTTCGACCATGAGAAACTGTGTCCATAAGTTACAAAAATCTGCATGGCTAGCTACATCAACATTCGATGAGACTTTTGGAAATAAAAAAGAAAGAAGATATATTTCCTAATCAACGATCGAGAATGGGGTCTAGTTCTTTCTCTAAAGCGAATATGATTTAAATCCCTGCCGGTAGTGGAGCCCGCTTCAAGGTGCACGATGATACCACAAAGAGGATTGTCTCCTGATCTGAAAGGAGCCGGAGGATACCCTGGTGCAATAAAAAAGAAGAAGAAAACCAAACCCTTGCCCCACCCTAAAAGGCGTATGGTGCATCCTTTAAAGAGTCTCCATCCTTGTTCGTCCATGATGTATTAGTCGACGTTTTTCACAAATTGTATGAGCAGAAGCTCTTGTCTTCATGTTTTTCATTTTTTTTAATTTTGAATATACATACTTTTGACCCAATATTTAATGAACTTTTTGAGAAAACTGATTAAAACACTTGCCAGGAACAGGATTATGAAAGATAAATTTCTTTAAAAAATATAAAACAAAAAACAGGTTCCATAATATGATTCTAGCATAACTATGCAGTTTAATTATTTCTACTAAAAATGGATTGTGTCAGGGAGAGGTCCTGCTTTCTGCATATGGATGGGGGCTCTTAGAAAGCAAAGAAAACAATACCTGAAGAAGAGATGCATGGCTATATTTTCCTGAAGAGTTCGAGGATTGAATACGAACAAACTCAAAAAAGGCTCGACTGAATTAATTTTATTTTTATTTTTATTTTTTAAAAAAGATATCATCTCAGTTTTAAAAAAATTAAAATAACATTATTATAAAATAATATAAGCTGACTCAGCTAACTCGTTAAATGGCTTTTGAATTGGGTGAAGTGATAACCTTGTGATGATGGACGATGACTGATGAGCAGGGGCCATCCACCATGGATAAAAAGCCTACTTGCCAATATGACCCAAGCCCTAAAATCCCTGGTCACTGATCAAATATCACCCGGCTCGGACTAACTTTGGGTTTTAGCGTAATTTCAACGAGCCCACGTATCATTCCATTTCCCAAACTTCTTCGTCTTCTTCATCCTCTCTCTAAAAAAAAACCTCCATTACCATAGCTTGCAAAGCAAAATGGGAAGCTCAGACACTGGATTAAACAACGATGATGACTCAGCGACCGTGTCAGATGAGTCAAACACCGAGACAGACTCAGACATGAGAACCGAAACCGACGAGGAATGTCAGTCTTCGCACCCTCCATCTGTATTTGTAAATGATGAGAAGGTCCTCGCTTTTCACTCTGGACAATACTATGAAGCCAAGGTAATTGTTATATTCAGAGAAGGTTGAATCTTTATGTTCTTTTTATCTTTATTTTATTAAAATTGAACGTAATTTGAATAATTCCATGTAAATAGGTGATAAGAGCTTTATATGAAGAAAACAAATGGGGTTTTTTTGTTCATTACACAGTAAGGATCAACTGCCAAGTTGTCTAATTTTATGTTTATTTATGCACCCACTTGCCTTTCCTTGTCCTTTGAAGTATTTTAATGGCGTAATGTCATGTGTTTTGCAGGGGTGGAACAAAACGTGAGTAGCGTCTTCTATGGTACTGAAACTTGGAATTTATGTTTTGAGGGAGTTAGGCAGGTTGTTGTTTGTTGGGACTATAAATCTGTTCAATTTGCCACTTTTAGTTCTTCGAAAGCTTCGTACGAGTTTCTTTTCTGATGAATTACTTTCTCCCTGCTTAAACTCCTCAAGTATTGTTCTTTTCCGTCTACTTGAGAGCTGAAGGAAGTTACTGAATTGTGGGGGGGGGGGGGGGGGGGGGGGGGGGGGGGGGGGGGGGGAGTGTTTCTTCTCAAAGCTTTATCCCTTCATTCTGGCCTTCTTTTATGTTTTTATGATCTTGAAACAACCATGTTCTAAAGGATTGTATTTGGAGCACATTTAGCTCTTTGGATTTTAGTATGCAGTTTAATTTCTACATAAAATATGTGTTTTTGCTTGAAAGTTTTGGAATGTTTGTTGGCTGGTGCTGAGAGGGTGGATAGAGTTGGAGTTGATTATTTTTTTTGAGGGGGGGATGCTATGCTAAAGCCTTTCTCATTCGTTGATTGTTTACTCTGCCTGTAAAAAACTCTGCCCTTTTGTCAGTTTTTGAACTTCTGTTTGTGAACAGTTGGGATGAATGGGTTGGAACGGATCGTTTGCTGAAGCACACCGAAGAGAATGTTCAGAAGCAGAAAGCCCTCAAAGAACGATTGGAAATGGAGATGAAAACAAAAGCGGTACAGGCACCACAAATGAAACTGAAAAATTCTGGTGGTTAGTATGATTCTCACACTAAATTTACTAATGTATAGTGTATGTTGAAACTTTGATATACTAAGTATGATTACATGATGATGCAAGTGCTTTACGTTTCCATTTCTTTTTAAAGTTATTGTATTGGTTGTTGTGAACATGCACTTTTACTTATTGCGGAATGAAGAATATAATCCGTAATACTGCATAGAATCAGAAAATATTTGGGATAAATTGAATAGTGATTGGATTGCTTCCTATTGTCTTGTGTTATTGGATAATGCGCACAGATGTTGATTGTTCTAGTTTCTATTTTCTGTCTCGTTTTAGAATTGGAGATTGTGTCCCTTATCTCCTATCCTCAGCATCATACATAAGAGTTCACTGTTCTAGAATTTGGTTTGCTGTAATTGTTGTAAGATCATAAGTTAGAGATACATGCAACTTCAGTCTTATTAAGAGGAAACTTGATGGTTGAGGTCAAATTAAGTCTTTCAAAGCAATTTAAACAGTCCCTCAATCTTGATGCAAATTTAATAGCTTGACATGCTTTGTTATATTAAATCAATTAAATTTAGATTCTGATCCATGGTTTGTTTCCAAAATAGATCATTGGTTTTCTTTGGGCCAGCAAAGAAGGGAAAAGTTGCCTTAATTTACCATTACAGATGGAACCTTTGTTATTCAGGAGAACCTCCACTAAGTTTACTTTAATCTTACATGCGGGGAAAAAAAAAAAAAACCTTGTAATTGTTGATTGCAAAATTCTTTTTGGTAATCCTTTGGACTGGCTATTTCTTAAAGCTGTTCTGGGGACATATATGCAGTTTCAAGGGGAAGGAAGCGGAAAAATGACAATCTTAATAAGGTACTCTCCGGTTTATTGAAGCCTTGTGCACTGTTGGTTTGCCCATGTCAATCTAAGCGTATTCCTTATTGGAAAAAATTGAATCAGCTAAGATTTAAAAAAAAAAATTAAAAGGTTTTCCATTGATCATTTGTCATCCTTTTGCTTAGCCTGTTGTTTTGACTGTTAGGAAAAAGATCTTGTACCCTTGGAAAAGCTGGTGAATCTCCAAATTCCACCAACACTAAAGAAACAACTTGTTGATGATTGTGAATTTATCACTCATCAGAGCAAGGTAATTATTGTCACTGTTCACAGCTGGTTTCTCAGATGTAAATATTTTGTAAAATTACTTGTGTACACCACTGTTACATTTCTCTGTGTTTCCCTTGCCGCCAATCTTTTTCCTTTTTCTTTCATCATCTTTACCATGCCTGTTTTACTTATTTCTCTGTTCAATTGTAACTAATTAAGCAGCACTACTGACTGGCTGTTTTAAATTTCAACTTGTTTGACAGCATAGACAAGATTTGATTACTACAGTGCTGAAATAATTGTGTTATCATTCTAATGATCAGCTTAGCATTACATCTGTTTGTTTAGCTGAAGAGTGAACTTGAATAACTGATTTAATGTACTTTTTTTATCTCTTTTCTTTCAGCTCGTGAAACTTCCTCGCGCCCCAAATGTCCAAGACATATGTAACAAGTATTGTGAGTACAGGTCAAAAAAAGATGTCATGTAAGTAGAGAACCTGCTCTGTTGTCAACTTTTTATTATACCCTTGGGGACTTCTACTCTTAAGTTATAAGATTTAGCCCAAGTTACTAAAAATAATTATTTCAATAAATATTTGGAAACTTCTTTATTCTCTGCTGACCAGAGGAGAGGGGAGAGTGTTTAGATTTTTTATTGTCAATAAAGGAAGTACCCATCCGTTCTAGTATTCTTGATCTGTATTTTCAGTGCTCTTAGGTTTTATGATTTGATGGGTGTAGGATGCCTGAATCAACTGCTGAAATTATGAAAGGTTTGCGCTGTTACTTTGACAAGGCCTTACCAGCAATGCTTCTGTATAAAAGTGAGCGGCAACAGTATACTTGTGCAATTAGAGATGATGTTTCTCCCTCAATGGTATATGGTGCTGAGCATCTATTACGCCTCTTTGGTATGTTCTTAGCTGTGGGAAAAAATAAATCGTGTTTTCTTTTTATCAAAAAATAGCTTTGAAAACTGTGTTTGGTTTCCTTTGTCCACATTTTTTAAATCAGTGAGCTAGAAACTTGTCTTCTGGCAATAGATGTAGCATCCAATTCTATGCAACACTGGTTTTCACAGGATGCTTCTTGCTGTTCATACTAGTACTTGATACATTTGTCTGTACACAGGCCTCGAGAAGTATAGCATGGTGGTACTGAGATTTATTGGAAATACAGATGCTGAAATACACTAGCTATCTATCTCAACTTATTGTGCTCATATTATCCTTGTTGCATTTTCAGTTAAGTTGCCTGAGTTATTGGTTCATGCAAACATTGAAGAGGAGACACTGGCAGAGTTGCACCAAAAATTGGTTGACTTTCTGAGGTAGGAACTTCAATCATTAATAAATCCTTATGGCTGGACTTATGTTCTGTATTTACCACCTTTATTTGGGTTTGAGTTTCCCGAGATACTGATTGATCAAGAGCAAAAGATAGTTGGATCAGAAGTCTAACTTGGACTAGCTGCACCATGATGTCTGCAATACTCGCTGACAACCATGAATTCCAAGCTCATGTCATCTTTTTGTGGCAATTAGAAATCTATATTATCACAGAAATTAAGTCCAACTAAGAGTCTCAGAAGAATTAACTTAGTTTACTGTTGTGTGTAATTCCAACTGTTGAACTTCATTGGAACAAATAGAATTCAAGTGATGTAGCTTGCTTTGTGTATGTTTCTGGAAAATTATTTTAGATAATCAATGTCTATGATGCTTCAGTTTCATGTTTTTCTTTTTTTCATTTAGGAATTCCGTCATACTGATATACTGTCTATTTTCATGCAGGTTTCTACAGAAGAATCAGAGTGCTTTTTTCCTCTCTAGATACCATGTCCCTGAAGATTCTGAAGCAAACACCATCAAACAAGATCACTAGGTTGGGGGCATAAGGATGTCAATTGTACATAATACACCATCAAATACAACTGAACCATTTTAATCTATCCCCCTTCTTTGTTAAAAACTTCTGAGATTCAAGTGCATGTCATTCACTTGGGAACCCTTTTGTGAGAATCCAGTAGTTACTTAAACTAAATTGATTATCTAGATGGTATATGTCAACTATCTTTAGCTATCTTGTCTTGCAAGGTAGGAGGCCGTGCCCAACTTTATTAGAATCTCTTTCACTACCTAGCAAGAGAGAGTTAGGTTTGGAATTGAGATTGTCATTTCCAAATTGTTTTTCTTTAGTCGAGTTCAGTGTGTGAAGGAATTGCATCTCGTTGAGAGACTTTTGAAAAATCTAAGAGAGTTGTGTTTAAATCAATGCTCAGATTTTTATCTTCCTTGTTAAATTTCAAGACAATGAGACTCGTGTAATACTCAATTTGTCTAACAGCAGTGATAAGAATATTCTCCTGTAGCCCAAACTATTCTTCTATTTTCTTTGTATTGGTAATTACTCTCTGAATACTCTAGAATTTCTCGACAAGCACTATTTTTTATGAAATGTATACTCTAATTTACATAACTAATTCAACGTATCCAAATCTTTTGAAACCGGTGCCAGCAAAAGGTTATCTTGTTTAAGAACTTGGGGTTATGATCGGGCCTAGCCATGAATCAGCACGCCTAGAAGAGTAGTTGCTTTGACTTCTGGACGGGATAAGACAATTTTTGTTGATTTGAAGCTTCTCCAGAGGGTAGCTTCTCCGAAGTTTGAAGAACAAGATTGCCGGATGCCATTGTTTAGTGTAGTTGGAGTTGCACTCCAGAGAGGGAAGTTGAATATTATCCCGCATGATCAAAGCAAGCAGAGAAAAAACGTTCCAGTTTTCAGTGGAAAACCTGAGAGCCTTTTGCATTAACTGGTCGATCTCTATTTTCCATCCAAACTATTGTTGGAAGCTGAAAGCTTTGTCCTCTACAGAAAATTAGAACCCTGCAGAGAAAATACCATTCTCTGAAACAAAAACATCGTTTGATTTCTCATTTGACAGAGATGGGTATTGTTGAAGAGAATCTATGGTTTGCAGAAGATGAAAAACGAATTTGCAACAAGCAGAAGAGAGCTGAAAAGACAGAGAAAGCCATTAGTAACTGCATTGCCATAAACTTCAAGTACTTTTATCCAAGGAAGGATTTACTTTTACATGAATAAAACTTTTAGTATTGGATGATTTCTCAACCTTAAATTTTTATTTTTATTTTTATTTTTATTTTTGTCGAATGACTAGTATTTGAAAAATCAAACGGTTTGGGTCATTTTTTATTGCATTTCATCATTATTTTCTTTTGTTTTGCTGTGACTTGCTTGTTGACAATGTCTGGATATGAACTGTGCAACATCAATTTTCACCTTAAAAATAAAGATAAAAACGTAGTTGTTAAGCCTAGTTGTTTTTACCAAGTCAACTCATAAAACTTATCCATCCCGACCTAACCTAGATGTATTTCAAGTTAAATAAAAAAATAGTAATATTGTAAAATTTAATAAACTAGCCGAGTTAACTAATAACCTGATAAAATCTGATTCATCTAATTAAATTAATCCGTAACCAAATTCACTCGACTGGCTCCAGCCTAGAAAAAATAAAGCAGAAAAAAAGAAGAGAAAGCAACCCGTTTTAAAAAGAAGGATAATTGATTGTGTGATACTTCTCAAGGTTGAAGATATTTTAGTAGAGTATCTGTGGAGCTGTATCCCTGGATGCTCTAAATGAATGAACAGTAATCGGAAACATCCTCAAATTAAGCACCAGCTTCCTAGTACCCATCCAATCAATGCATCCACCGAATCTTCAAATGTTTTTTTCTTACCGTTAATTAAGTGGGAGTCATCAACCACAAGCAGCAATCTCAATCCTTCCAACCTGGTTAAAACGAACCCCAAAGACGCCGCCTAAAAGTCCAACACAAAATTCCAAAAAGTGTAATTTATTAATATTTATTTTTTAAAAATCTTGTTTGATAGATCGTGAGAACGGTTTAAATTATTATTCAAGTTTTTTTATAAATCCAGAAATTCAATTAAGATAATGTTTTAAGATTTTCGGTTCTGATTACCGTCTCAAGTTTATATCTTATCTAGTTTATTTTTTAACAAGTATAAAAAGATATATTACCATTCAGAATTTATCCTTAAAATTACCAGGTACAACCCCTCAATCATCCTCATCAAGCAAGCCAACAACCAAACAAAATCATTCGGTCTGAGTTCTCTCCCTTTCCGAAGGAAAAACAAAATCATCTTTTGGTTTTTCTTTCTGTATACAAGCAACAACGGTTGTGTCCTTTCTGTGCGTCACTTTACTTGAGTGCAGGCCATTTAATTCCAGTTTTCTTGAATTTAAATTAAAGATTAAAAAAATAAAATGAAAGATCGTTTTTTTTTTTTTTCAATTTATATTCAAAAGAAATTTTGTTCCTTCGAGATCCTCTTCTTCTCTGCCGAAGAAAACTGCTCTGTACACTACCAAAATTATTACTTCTGTATAAAGCAACGATTAAAGCAACTTTAAAGAAAACAAATTAAAAAAAAAAAAAAAAAACAGAGTTTTTTCTCCTTTTTGCCCTCCTCTCTCATTCTCTCTCCGAGTCAACTCAGCTGCTTCATCATCATGCCCAGATGATCATGATCATGGCCGTCACTAACAATCTACTTCTCTTCTGCTTGGCTACTCGATTCTGCTAATACCAATTCGTTTAACCACAGCGTTCCTTATAGCCTCTGTTCCCAAACAGAGCCCATTTTGCTCAATCCCAGACATATAGTTCCTCACTTCCTTCCTTATCATCTCTTGCATGACTGCTAAAAACTCAGCACTGAAAAACTGGTTCTCAAGTCGAGACCCAGGATTCTTCTGTTGCATCAATGAAACTTGCTCCTGTTGCTGCACAGCCACAGCAGCTTGTGGGGGTGCAGCAGGTGTTTGCACCATAGGTGTCGGGTTAACAACATGGGATCCAGAACTTGAGCCAGAACCCGGAGTCTGACAAGTTGTGGATCCAGGCAGAGACAGGGATAATGAAGTCGGTGGATCGACGGTCGGAGAGGACACGTCAATCGACAAACTAGGTGGGACAAGAGAGGCGGTTCTGGCTGGCGGCCTGAAAACGGGAGATGAATTCACGCCGGGTATACTTGAATCGCTCAAATCGGATCCGGATGGGCTACTCGGGTTCAAGTGGAGACCCGAACCCGCCCCGAGACTTGCGGATCTTTTAAGAGGCTGTTGTTGTGCGTCGTCGTCGTTTAAGTCATCAAACATGGAAGAACATTTTCTCTTGAGGGTTGAGTTCCAGTGGTTCTTGATAGCGTTATCGGTGCGCCCATTGAGAAGGCGGGCGATGGTGGCCCATTTGTTGCCGATACGAGCATGGGCCCTGATGATCGTGTCATCTTCTTCGGCACTAAATGGTCTGTGCTCGACCTCAGGGGATAGCTGGTTGCACCATCGCAACCTGCATGATTTCCCAGATCGACCAGGGATTGATTTGCTTATCAGAGACCAGTTTCTTGGTCCATAGGTTTGGACTAGTCTCTGTAACGCCTCGTCTTCTTCGGGGCTCCATGGACCTTTAATCCGATCCACATCTTTTCTCGTAGAAGCCATGGATTGATTTAGAGATAAATTAAACCCTAAATTAAATATAAATTAAGAGGAGGGTTTTCTTTTCAAGTGGTGGAGGCAGAGCCTCGCCTTGGTTTATATGAAAGAACAGTGGAAGGAGTGGAAGCGGGGGTATATATATATATACACATGGAAGGGTTAGGGATGACTGGTTAAGCCGGTTATAATGACCGGTTATGGCCGTTAAAAGAGTGAGGATTCTTCCTGGCAAGGCAGTTACTAGTAAACAGCTGTCAAACAACACGCGTCATCTCTTCGTTTATCTAACTTTTTAAAAGCTATTTGAAAAGTAAACAACAACAAATACTATCTAAAAAATCCAAAAACAGAAAAAATAAATAAATAAAAATATATTATTTAAAAAAAAACGATCAATGTCGCATTGCCGAACAGTGTTTCAATCGCTACTCACTTCCACTCGAGATAGAAATAACTGATTTATCTGCAAGTGGCATTGTGCAGCTCGTCAAGTTCACACACAAATAGAGCCTATAATATAGAGGAAAAAACTAAAAATGCCTAACTGAAATTCAAATCTTGAGATTCTTTTATTTTTAAGATTATATTGTTATTTGTTAGGATTGCGCTGTTATAACCAAATTAACCTATAACAATCGAAGTATTATTAAATATATATATATATAATAGATATTTTCAATGACATAATCCAAATTAAAATTAAAATTAATAAATCAACTCCTGAAACCAAATTTAGTTATTATATAGTTAGTAATGTAGTGCAAAATATTTTAAAAAAAATATTTTTTATTTGAAAATATATTAGGATAAAATTTATATATATATATATATATTAACATGACAAAATTATAAAAAAAAAGTATCTAAAAAGTTAATTCTATATTTTTAAAAATAATTTTAGAAACATTTTAAAAACATGTCAACCACTCTGATTATAATAAAAGGATTTTTCGAGGAAAAAAAAAACGTGGGGATTAAGACATGGACGGGAGGGGGGGATGTGAATGTGATTCTTATCCGCTAAGGAGAAAATAATATTATTTTCTTAAAGAAAAGGCAAATAAAATGAGGGGTGACTTTGACCAGATACAGGCTGGAGAGCATTTACGTCCGATGGATTTATTTTAAAATTGATTTAAAACGAGATGGGAGTGAAAAGGACGCACGGAAGTGGTGAGCTGGCATAAAACGACAAGAGTTGAGAAAGCAGAATCAGGGGACGAACGGTGCTTAAATCTTGTCAGTCTAGCCTGTCATGGGAGCCCCACTCGCCATTACCCTCTTCTCTAACGGCCTTCTCCCCCACCACTGCCACGTGCCAGTCACGCTCCTTTCCTTGCTGAACTGCCAAAACCGACTCACCGTCTTTTTTCTTGCGCTCTTATTTATTTATCATTTCTGCCCTTACGAGGCTTTCCCTGTTGTTTCGTTTCCTCCCCTCTTCGAATTTTGAACGATGAAACACGGATCGCCCTTAGCAAGGCAGCAATAATAATAATAATAATAATTATTATTATTATTATTATTATTATTATAATCAAAACAATATTGTTTTCTGTCATATATTTTTTTTAAAAAAAATCAATTAGTTGAGACAGAATCATTAAGTTAACCACGATTTTTTATTGAGTTAATCAAGATTTTTTTTTTCTATTTTTTTCAATCAAACATGTCTTCTAATTGATCTTTCAGGCACGGGCTCGTCTATAACTCGTGCAGCGCGTCTTGTATCAAAATCTTGTACTTCTTTTTCTTCCTTGCTGTTATTTCATGGCATATTATAAGATAAAAACCACGTGATCACATGATTATAAAAGAAAACATGATTATATAATCTATATAAAAGAAAAATAAATCTTGAAAAGTCAAAGAATTAGGTTTGATAAGAATATAATATAAAAATTAATTTAATTAAAGTACTAATATTATTAAAATGAACATCCACCAAACAAATATTCACGAATAAAAAAAATATAAAGAAAAAGTTACAAGTTCGGTTATATCTTATGCATAGCACACATTTATTTAAAACATAATGATTCAAAAACCAAAACTTAATTACAATTATATAATTTTATTTATTTATTAGGTATAAAAAAACATTATAAGCAATTCTTGGGGGAGGAGGGGGGGGAGAGCTCTAGATATCATATCTTATCACAACGAATTATAAATTATGAGACACCATCTGCTAAAAAAAATAA
Organism: Populus tomentosa; assembly: GCA_018804465.1. Lineage (NCBI taxonomy): Eukaryota > Viridiplantae > Streptophyta > Magnoliopsida > Malpighiales > Salicaceae > Populus > Populus tomentosa. The sequence continues at coordinate 1,078,605 of CM031995.1, forward strand.
AAGACACCATGCCGACAAAAGGTTCTTATGTTTTTAAGCAAGCATGGCAACAAAATAGATTCATAATAACCGATGTTACCTCACACGTGACTAATAGTATACATTCGATGAATTTGATATTTTAATTTTGAATACTGGATTCGTCATTTAAAAAAACTATTAAATTCATTTAAATACATCATGTTAATACAGAGATATACCATATAAATAGAAACCAAATACACGCGAGTTGGAAATTGAATAACCTTGCTAGCTTGTGAGATAAGTGATGAGTTTCAAAATATAAATAGTTTGTAATTAATAGTAAATAATATTTGATAAGTCAAGACCACTACTAATTATAATAATAATAAATAATATATGATAAATTAGAAAATAAATATGTGATGTTTAGTAAATTATGTAATTGATAATTATTATAATACCATGTTGATGTCTATTAAACTACATAATCACTAACTGTGATGGTAGCATGTGATGTTTGTTAAGCAAGGTGATTTGAAAAATTTATCAACTTTATATTTTTTAAGTGTTTTAGTTAATGAAAAAAATTAAAAAATATTCTTGAAAAATTATATACACTAAAATACCAAACAAATACCAGCCATTACTTTTACCAAATTCAAAATCTTCATAATCCATCAACAAATATAGGATATCACATCATCTTTATTTCTTTCTTCCTTTTTAAATCACTTATTGTTTAGAATGTTTTTAGGAGTGTAGTTGTAGTTGTTTTTTAAAGTATTTTAAACTTAGAAATATATCAAAATAATTTTTTATTTTTAAAAAATTATTTTTAATATTAATGTATTAAAATAACCTAAAAAATTAAAAAAACATATTAATTTTTCATTCCCAAAAAAAAAAGCTCCCACATGTTTTGTTTTTTTAACTCTGGCCGCAACATAAACACAAACACCAGAACTAGTAGTAAACTGTATATTTTAGTTTGTGCTTTTTCCAGGGAAGAAAAGAAGTGATATGCAAGATCCGATTTTATACTTGAATATTTTTTCCCCTCTCCTTTATCGCTGCATTGGGTTTTAATATAATTACCCTTTTTTTAAAAAAAAAAATTCAAAATTCATTTTTACACGGACAAGAAAGAGAGGCTATATATCAATAAAAGAGTATAAAATAGGCGAATCAATTAACTAAGGGACCGAACTAAATAATACGAACAAATTCAAGGACAAATAGTGTTATGAGCCCACGGCTAAATTGATAAAGGCTCTGGTTACAGGTACACGCCGCCAATAAAGAATTTATTCCTAAAATCAGTGTTGAGAATATAATAGCTTCTGTTATTTTTGTGTGATTTGAAAAATTTATTAACTTTATATTTTTAAGTGTTTTAACATGCTAATGAAAAAATATTTTAATATATTTTAAATAAAAAATATTTTTAAAAAATTATATACACTAAAATACTAAATAAATACCAACCATTACTTTTATCTAATTTAAAATCTTGATAGTCCATCAACAAATATAGAATATAACACCATCTTTCTTTCTTTTTAAATTATCTATGTTTGGAGGTTTGTTAGGAGTGTGATTATAATAATTTTTTAAAGCGTGTTTTATATAGGAATATATTAAAATTATTTTTTTATTTTTTAAAAATTATTTTTAATATAAATTCATTAAAATAATTTAAGAAAATTAAAAATATATTAATTTTGTTAAAAAAATAATATTTTTTAAAAATATTTTTGAAATAAAAAACAAATATGGTTTGAAAAAACAATAGAGACGTGCATCATTGAAATTCCTTGATTAGATAAATCCTCTATCCGTCACTCCCCACTCAATCCTTCCAAAGCTCTACTACGAAAAAGAAGAAGAAAAGGAGATGTAAAATAACATAGCAGAGGAGGAGCAGTAACCATTCAGAAAATGATAACGACGCTGTCTACCTTTATATGACAATACAGTACAATACCAGGGGTCCCTCCTCAAAGCAATTATTAGGTACAGCATACGATTGACGTACATGTTGAACTTCCCACCCACCACGTTATAAATTTTGACCCTTTATAAGGCCGCTTACAGAATCAACCCTAACTTATTTTATTAAAAAATTATAAAATTATACTGTTTTGACAATAAAAAAATTAAAAAAAGAGCTAAGGAATTGAGAATCGGTTAATTTATTAAATCTATTTATAGTAATATTGAGATTTTTACTGGTTTAGTCAAGATTTTTATGTCAATACATATTAGTCAAAGTTTCGAATTCCAAGTTAATTTATTAAATCTATTTATATTTTATAAGTATGATTCTCACACCCATGCCTGAGATCATGTATATATATATAAAAAGAGAGAGAGAGAACCCGAAGAAAAGCAGCAAAAACAGAAAAGCCTAAAGAGAGGAAAAAGAATGGGTGTTCTTATCTTCAATACGCAGTCGTTTTGTGGGAGATTGCTTTTTAAACCGCACCCCTTTCCTGACTCCCTGCCTTACATGCATAACCACTCTCATTGCCCGCACGCGCCCACCTCTTACGTAAGCATGTCCTTTACTCGTACTTCCACGTGACCTCCTCCTCTGCACGAGTGCAACTCACGTGGCAACGGAAACGCGCAGTTTTTATGCACCTTTTGTATTAGGGGTGACTTGGTTCGTCTTTTGCGAGAATCGAAGCCATGTTAAGTAGAGATTACTCTTCATTGCCCGCTTATGGAATCTGGGAATGTCTAGAACCGGTTTTACGTTTTGATACCCATTCTGAAAAAAATAAGAAATTATTTTTTCATGTTTACATTTACGATTTTGGGATTTAGATCTTGATATAGATTGAATCTTTAGATAAACACCTTGAATTGTAAGAAATCCCCTCCGTCTTCCCTCTTTTGAGTGTGATTTTTTAAAAAAATCAGACAATATAATTAATTTCTTCTTTTATTTTTTAAAAAACCGATCCAGTTTAAGTCCCAGATAAATCCATCCAAGAATTATCCTAAATCAACAAGCTTCCAATGATATTAAGGGTCAACATGTTGTAAGGCAGCATTGTTTCTGGTCAGTAATAGAGAAATCATCGAGCACATACAATATGGTCCCAGTAGTGGTGGGCATGCTTGAGGTTTGCCTTTTAGCAGCAATTATTATGCTTTGGATTCCTGCAATTGCGCCATATGCTACAGATTTTTTTTGCGAAACATTGTGTCAGTCCATTCGGAAGTGCATGTTTTCTACAGAATTATAGATAATTACAGATTAATCTGAGAATTAAAGAATGATCGAGGGATCTGGGCGAGTCACATGGTCTGGAAGGATGTTTCCTCTCTCGCTCGAGCTCGTGATTTAAGTAACAGTCACTGACTCACTGGCTTAATATAATAAGATTATGAAGACCGCGAAGAAGCAAAGCTCCCATTTCTGGTCTCGGAAAGGCTAACCCTCGAATCCGAACAGACAGGAGAAAATATTTGTTTCCATAATTTAAAGCAAGTGGCATCGTGCCTTGTTTGAATCCACAAGAGCATCGCATAAAATAACAAGACGTTGAGAAGAAAAAGGTCCCAGAAGATTGTACGCATGTGGGAGAAGAATAATAACCCAGGATTGAGCCCTCATGAACCACTATGGTGCTTCGATTCCCGGAACCAATTAGAAGATAATCATCTTTCTATAATTTTCATAGGAGCATTGAGTTATAATTAAATATTCAATTAAGCATATTTAAAGGGCACTAAATGCACTCTTCAAATGCATAATTTAATAGCAAGTAGCAACTCTTCTTTATTTTTTCTTTTAAATCATAGTTAAACAATGTTGGATAGTCCTGTTAATATACATGGATAATGTTAAAATTCTATATGAGAATTTTATCGAAACATTATCTAAATTGATACAATTATTTCTATTTTTTTTTTTTGTATTTAAACAGGAACAATAGCAAATTAGATATTTATGAATGATGCTTATGGCTTCAAATTTTTAAGATTGTATAATGAAATATTAATAATCAAAATTGCTTTTTTATTAGTTGGAGATGCATTTTTATATTACACCTATTCAGTTAAAACATCTTTATTTATCAATGATATTGATTTAAATGAATTAAAAAAAAAAAGAAATTGTGACAGGACAAGAATAAAAAACCAAATTGTAGATGCATGCAAGATAAACCCAGATTTAATAGATAAAAAAAACCTAAAAGGCTCCATTTAATATACTTGGACACAACAACTCTTTGGACTCATCTTAGACAGTGTGTCTACATATATTTTTCATCTCTAATAGACTTAGATAATTTGTTCGAGCTCATTAGATATTATTTTACTTTCTTTTTCTATAAAATTATTGACTTGAGCATATGAGAGTCATTACATCTATTAAAATGAATTTTTTATAAGTACCAGTTATTAGCCATCTTAACTTATTAGATACCGTTAATTACCAGTTACCAACCACTTAGGCTTTGTATAGCAAACCACCATATACCCTGACTAAAAAGAATAAATCAAATTAATTGAACTAAAAGAATAACCAATTATCCAACACATTAATTTTATTCTTGAGCATATTGTTAAACAAACATAAAAAAAAAAGATAAAATAAAACACACGACTCATAAAAAATAATAAGACTATCTCCATCTAATATTTTTCTACCAATTATATCTATTTTTTCTTTAAAATGAGTTTAGAAAGTAATTAATAGTGTACCACTAATTACTTTTTAAATACCATAAAATTTAAATTTTTTTTGAAGTAGATACAATTTCTTTGTTTTTATTTTCTAGTTTTACTTTTTAAAAAAGTTATTCAACATACCTCTTAAATTAAGTATACAACATGAATTTTTAATTACTTAAAAAAAAATCAAACAAATTGTAAGAAACCTTATAAATCTAAAGTTTTTGGTTTATTTTTGTTTTATCTCTTCTATAAACTTTAATAATGTTCTTTCCTTTTCTTTTTCTTTTGTTTTTTATAGTAACACATAACTTAACATAGTCTGTCTCTCTCATGAATTATTAAGGGTCCCACCCAGGAACATAGAGACTTGTGAGAGTCCTAAATTTCTTCGTCCCAGCCGGGCAGTTAAATCATGCCGAGCCAAGAAACAACACGTGGACACACAGATGATGACTGAACAGCCGATGCCCTAACCATATACCTGACAGTGCCACGGATGCCCTGTTAGAAGTAGAGGGTAATTGGGTATTTATAATTTTTTTTTAATATTTTGGATTGTTTTATGTTTTTATTTTAAAAATAATTTTTTTTTATGTTTTCAAGTACGAATATTATTTTAAAAAATAACTATAATTATAATTTTAAATACTTTAAAAAAGACAAAATAACATAGGTTGAAAAGATTTACTGAAATAATAAATTTACAAAAGTGATAGTTTTAAATTGTGACATCAAACTAAAGATATATTATAACATGGACGAACACAGAGCTAAGTAAGTCATCTTCATGCATGTTCATTTTCTTTTCTTTTTTTTAATGAGAGGAGACACGCATGCTCTTATATTTTGATTAATAGACAAAGCTAAAAATATAAAAGCTGAGTCTTGTATCCATTCTATTTATGCAAATAAATAAAAATAAATATAATTTTAAAGTAGATATATTATATTTCAGAAATGCAATATTTATTAAATATTATTTTTTAAAGTGTGACAATTAAAAAATATTATTTTATATAATTTTTTTTAAATGGTATGATTTTAATAAAATTTTTCCTGCGCTAGTTAAAAAAAAAAAAAAAAACCCGAGGCAGGGCATGGGTTAGTTTTGTCTGTTTCAGTTGACGTGGCAACGTGGGACCAGGAACTGTAACGGGCCTAACTGCGAGCATTTAAAAATCTTTGGCCACGTCAATAGAATGCCAGCCAGAACCCACTTAATTTAGCCCGAGTTCCAAGAGAATCATAGTCTAGGGATTCGCAAAGAGACGTTAAGTGGGGACCACCAACATGATTTTCCGATTCATGCATCCATCGTACGACTCGAATGAAGAGCACCTGACGTCTGCTAATGAGAGCGTGTGGGAGGATATTTTATCCGTACGGATTGTTTACACCAACTCTTCGATTGTTTTATTGCCTTCATATCTAACTCGTATCTATTAATTTTCATATCCTTTATTTATTAAACTCGTTCACCCTATTGGTTGCTTTAGGTTTTAATTGAATTAAAAAATATTGGTTTTATTAAATTTGATTAAACTGATTTAGTCAAATTTAATTTAAATTTAATAATAAAATTTAAAAATAAATAAATAAATAAATATTTATCACTTTTTTAAAAAATTAATCCAATAATTATCCATTAATATTGTAACTCAATAACTCATATTTTTTTATCTGATCAAACCTTCAATCATATTAAAAATGTATTTGATATTGTAAAATTTTTTCAAGATATTTTTTATTTAGAATATATTAAAATAATTTTTAAAATTTATTTTTCATATTAATATATCAAAAAATAAAAAAAAATATTAAAAATTTAATTTTAAAATTTTTAAAATTTTTTAGCAAATAATATTTTAATTGCGGTGGAAAATACACTCTAACAATGATCATAGATAGCAAATTTTGCTTTCAATAACACAACAATACTTGGAAAATGAGACATCATCGATTCATATATTTTTATTTTTTATCATTCTCTCTCTACCCAAAAGTTATCAATGCGTACACATAGAGAAATATTGAGTTAGTTTATACATGGTGGTAGTTAAAATGGACAAGATCAGAGTGCCGGTTTTAATATATGTTTTGTTTAAATTTTTTATTTAAAAATATATTAAATATATTTTTAAAATTATTAATATTAATATATCAAAACCATAATATATATATATATATATGTTTTCAAGCAAAATATATTTTTAAAATACTAAATAATACAATTCGCCATATTCCTAAATACCCAATTAGTCTCTCGATGTCTGCATAATATCATCTTAACAGTTTTCATTATGAGCATTCAGTTCAAATTTTCGGTGTGGGTGTCGAAAATCTCCATTTGGTTTTGTTCCGATCAAATGTTTCTAAAGCAAAAATTAGGATCAGATAGATAAAAATAATTTGATCGAATAATTTTCACCGTCTCCCCAAAATGGAACATAATCTGTGTAATTGCAAAAAACAAAACAAAACAGAGAGAGCATCCACTTATGGTTCCGAGCATCTATAATAAAATAATTGTTGGCTAACATCAAAACTCGGTTAAAGTACTAGAAAGATGTCCAAACTAAGCAAATTACTTTGATGTTTTTATTTGCTCAGTGGTTCTTTATCATTTCTTAGACGGTTTCAAAAGCAACAATTTACCTAACCTGACATCAATGAAATCCTTAAAAACATGAGATTGGGTACCTCAACTACTTGTTCGAAATTGACTCTCAGGATGGTTGTAACGTAACTTGACTCGGTGTGATCAAGAGCCATCATCCTTTAACCGCGTACCGCCCGCCCGCCGCCGACGCAAAGGAAGATATTTCAATGCAATGCAGACGGTCCCATCTTCCACATCCCATCTTATAACTTTCAACTTTCAGCCCGAACCAAATGTAAGATATTCAAACATTCGTTGCCATGGAATGCTGATTTTTCTCTTTAAACCTCTTATAAATTTAACAACTAACATTATTTTGAAGTTCTTCACTTGGATTTTGTATAAAAAAACTTTTTAAAAATTAGGATGACAAATCAAGTCATCCACAAAAAAAAAAAAAAATCAACTTTTTCAACTGTTCAAATTTTTTTTAATTAAAACTAGATTCTAAATTATAATGTCACCATATCAACCCATCCCATCAAGTTTAATTACATGAAAATAGATTAGAATGTTGCAGCTCAATTGATTTGATTCTAAGTTTGTTTTTAAAAAATTAACAATTTGAATTTTATAAATTTCAAGACCATTGAAGATTTATATAGTCGTTAACTTCAGAACATGTAAAATTAGTAAAGATATACACAAGTTAGCCCAAATACCCACGTTAATAATAATAAAAAAGTTTAATTTAGGAAATTACTAAAAATAAATTAAAATCAGGATGAAAATGATAGTTTGAGGAATCCATTTTGGCTTTCCCCTCTAAAGTAATCCAACTTGCTGATAAAACGTCATCTGTCTCCATTTATAATCGTTGGTATCATTATTCGCTAACGTTGTGACTTGTTGAGAGAACATCATTATCCATGTAGTCAATATATATATTAATCAACCAGGTGGATTACAACTAATATATAGTTTGTAATATTTTAATAGGTTAATTAAACAAACGATTTGCCGAAATCAACAAGTCTTGTGGTTGCCTATCAATTATGCAATCCTGTGACTACACATCCTCTCGGATTTCTTGCGTCTTGGCATGGGAAACCAAACAATTTTGGATCACGTCAAAAGGGCTGGACCGGAGCCACTTGCTCCCTTGATGGCTACGACTTTACGGTCACAGGTTGGCCAATTATTTGATAGGTGGACTCACTAGAGATAAAACCAGCCTTGGCAAAAAATGAAAAAATAAACGTGTTTAGTTATTTGCTGGGTTAACGTAAAAATTGCTTATTAACTATCTGTTGTAGGTTTTTTTTTTTTTTTTTTAATTTAGTTTGTTAATATTAAATTTTTTTTTATTAAGTTATCACTTTATTATGTTATGGATTTCAGGTTTGACTGGTCAACCTGGTTTGACGGGTTATCCGAGTTGATTCATATTTTTTTCTAGTTTTTTTCTTTCAATTTCATCTTTTAATATCGATTTAATTGAGAATTAAATTTCATGATTTGTTTTGTTTATTTTTCATTAGATTATCGTGATCTCATAAAAGGATTTTATAATACCCCTCCTCGCAAAGCACTATTCATTGGAATAATGCTTTGTTTTTCTTTTTCTTTTTTCCTTTTCAATTAATCTTTTTTTTGTTTAGTTTCATTCTTTAATTTTAAATTTTTTTTCTATTTATTTATCAAACTTGCATGATATGACCTTGCAGCCAGACCCACATCAATTTGAATAAAAATTAAATTTCATGATTTGTTTTGTTTACTTTTCATTAGATTATCATGATCTCATAAAGGAATTTTACAATACCCCTCCTCGCAAAGTACTATTCATTGGAATAATGCTTTGTTTTTTTTTTCTCTCTTTTTTTTTCCCTTTTCAATCAATCTTTTTTTTTTGTTTAATTTCATTTTTTAATTTTAATTTTTTTTCTATTTATTTATCACACTTGCATGACATGACCTTGCAGTCAGACCCATATCTAAGGCTCTTGGGTTTGGCATTGCAGACAAATCCCTTATTGGATATATGGCTTTTCAGGTAAGATAGCAAATTAATTTTATTTAATTAATTTTTTTATTTTGAAAGATAACTTATATTATTTTTTGTTGTTGTTTAGACCTTTATGATGTGTAATCACTCCAAGAGTAGGTGGGTTGAAGAGAGAAAGGCTATAGAGGAGGCTTTTGAGCAGTATCGTGTAGAAAAAGTTTGAAGTACATAAACTTAGAGAAGAAAAGATTGTTTAAGATATTGAAATCAACTCTCTAAGGACTCAGTATTCTAGGCTGCAAAGACTTATGAGAACTTAGATCTATCTCTTAGAGTCAACTGAGCAATGACTAGTGGAGGCTTATAGTTGTATTGACCTTCTGGAAAGAGGGGAAGCCCGTGTCTCTAACAAGGGCTGAGCTTAAAGGGAAAAGGGACACTCTAAGAAAAAAACAGAAAATAATGAGGGAGGAGGTTCAAAACCTTTTATTATTAAGTATGTAAAACTTGATGAATTCCTCCCAAATGTTTTGGTTTAAATATAAGGAGTTTGTGTCTCTAACGAAAACAATATGAGAGACACTCTTCTTGGCCATGCCAAACTTGTATTTCTTCAACCTGTCTAAAGAAATACATTTTAACTTTAGTGAGATTTTTTCAAATGACTAAGTCCTGAATTTCGCTGATGTCTTCCCAGTTAGAGCTACCTCAACCAGAAGTGGAGTTTATTTGGCCTAGAAACCTGGCTTAAAGATGTAAGTTCCTCTATGTTTTGTTTGTTTGTTTTTTTTATTATTATTATAATGTATTGAATACTAGGGCTTTTCAAACTTTGAATTTGGTCGTAAAGTTTATATATTACTTACATCATTATTGTATTTGAGTATGTTAACAGGTTTTGTTATGAGTCTAAATGGGTCCAACACCCATTATTAAAAATATAGATCTTGAATACTTAGAAAAATTCTTATGAAAAATGCTAACATTGACAAGGAAAGTTTAAAAAGTTTAAACAATCAACCTCCAACAAGGGCTATATCACAGCATGTACCCAAATATCTAAGTTGCTCATAGCCTGGGGCAGAGATGGGTTCTTTGTGTTAGGTAGTAATCTATATGATGTTTAGACCCAAGATGTTAGATAACAAGGTGTTCATGTCAGGAGTGTTATCCCTGTAGAGGTAGTTGGGATTATTATCCGTAGGGAGACCGCTGAACAATCCCTCGGAGATTGCCCTTAGAGAGAACTCATACCATCCCCTGAGACTTTATGGGGGCTGCTGCCTTTTAAAAAACTAAGTATATTCTTTAGACATTGATGTTTATAGTACTAGAAAGACCACATCCATCCCCTGAAAAGTGCTTGTGGAGAGGACACATATCATCTCTTGGGACTTTGTAGGGGTTACTGCCTTTAAAGAGATCAAGCTCATCCCTTGAAGATTGGTGCATATAACAATAGAGAGACTATGTTTATCCCTTGAAGAGTGCTCGTGGGGAGAACATATATCATCTATTGGGATTTTGTAGGCCACACACAATGATAAAGAAAAGAAAAATATTCATATATGAAAATATATTTTCATATTCACTATGATACATTTTTAAATGCTCTCAATGCCAAGTGTGAGGGAGATTCTTCCATTCTATATCTTGTAAATGGTAAGTCCTAGTTTTGATAATTTTTATAACTTTGAAGGGATCGTCCTATTTTAGAGATAGTTTGTCCTTACTCTATCTGTTACCCATAGCCTCTAGTTTTCTGAAGCTTGCCATCGTGATATTGAGTAGTCTAAACATATAGACTTCATTCCTAACTGTAGCTATCAGACATGACTCTTCTAGAAAGTCGAGGTTGGTCATGAGACCTTGTTCATTACCTTCTAAGGTATAGTGAACAACTTAGTGGCTTGAACATTCTATTTTAGCTATAATCATGACCTATGTCCCATAAATGAGAAGAAATGGTGTCGTAAGTTCCAGAAAGAGGCAAAGAAAATGTTGTTGCTTGCTATCCCATTAATCAGATGTCATTAATCTGTTTTGATAGTAAATCCTCTCTCTTGCCAGTCTCACCACTAGATTTTTTTACCGACATTAGTTTTGAAGAGGGGATTCCCACCTTGACAATAACTTTTGTAGAGAGGATGTCAACTACACCGCTATCATCTATCAGTATCCGATGTACTCTGTGATTAGAGATAATGGTGGAAATGATGAGAGCATCCTCATGTGGAAAAGTCACTCATTTTTCATCTTTAAGAGTAAAGACTATTAACTCGTTCCATTGAACCAACAATCTATCAATAATGAGCAATTATCTCCCATACTTTCTCTTTTCATTATCAGAGTCCCCCCCAACTGAGGTTGCTCTTAAGATTACATTGATCTGAAGTAAAGTTATAGCATATTGACCATGGTCTTTTTTATTTTGCTCAAGACGGAAATCCTTCTTTAGAAACTGGTGAAGGTAGCCCTTAAGGATTAGTCTTTCGATTGCTTTCTTCAAGACATAACATTTCCTTGAAGTTGGCTGAATGTCAAGCATAAATTTTTCGAGTCTGGCATGTTCATCAGAGCCACGCTTCCCTCTTGTTTGTTTAATAATCAAGAAGCTAATGAAAGATTTGTAGGATAGATCATTGTGTAGTTTCACTTACAATTAAACAATTTTTTTAATCTCTAAGTTCTAAATAATTACTATTGATTTTGTATGATGTTAAAATTTACTCGAAGGGATCATTTAAGGAGAGAAATATCGATAAATGTGACTCGAGATGGCTAGACACAAAAGAAAAATAGATAAGGATAAATTATTGTGTGGTTTCACTTACAATTGAATAATTTCTTGGTTTTAAACTTGGGCATGCCAATTTAATTTGAACTTGAATAATAGTAACTCGACTTCAACTTAATAAATTAGTATTTTTTGGATAGTTGTTTTACATAATTGATAAGGTATGAATATTATTAATTTCAGCTCGAAGTCAGCCCAACTTAATCCAAATACACACACACACACACACACACATAACTCAATATTGATATAAAACACAAACACACACACATATTTTTATTGAATAATTAATTATAATGAATAACCATATAGATACTCAAAATTAAATAAATAATTTATAAATATTTAGTTATAAATAAAATATAAATAATAAATAAATAAGACTAATGAATACCCATTGCCATCCCTGTTCAAGCCCCAATTAATTGTTTATTTTTTTCTGATAGTAATGGAGGCGTCATCTAGACAGGGACTCCGAACGGCCAGCACTCTCCTGGTCCCATTTCATGCGGTGTTGGGCTTGACTTGGATAAACAACTACCCTTGGAAAATTCAGTGTTGCTTCAAATTATTGAAAAGAAATACGTGGGCTTGGTTTTATTTTACTCCTCCAAGCAATATTGGTTTTATGAGTTTTTTCTCATTTATTTATTCTCCATCATTATTTTTTATTGATTAACATACATGTTGATTACCTTATTTTCATTCCAAGTGAATGTTCGGTATCATCAGTAATAAATAAAATAAAACTAAAACAGAATAAAAAAAAAAAAACTTTATTCATTGATTAGACTATCAAATTATTTTTGTTACCTAAGAGGCTTTGTTCTCTGGCTTAAAAAAAGTAGCAGAATGATAAATTTTGATCAATATCCACAACTCTATCTATAGCATAAATAATCTTGATAAATTAATACTCGGTAAATTAATAGTATTAATTACATAATATTTTTTTGGGTCTCGATTTAAAGTTTAAATAATATCTCGATTAAATAATATTTTAATTAATTAATAAGTATTCACTGCCAAAGAGTATTAATTTATAGAGATTTAATATTTTTCTTACATTTCATGTGCAAATTCAATTTTTCTCCTCCCCTTTCTTTCTTTTTATTTTTCCTGTAATAAAAAAAAAAACGTTTTTCCCCATGGTCTTGGCACATGCCTTGTTTCTTAAAAAATGTACCTGAGCAATAATCAATCTTCTCTTAATTAATCACCAGACTATAAAAAGGCTTCCACTTTGCTTTCAAAATGGGGTGAGAGGCGAGACTGAGAAAACAAGAAAGAGGACTGTCTCGTTTGCGACATCTCAACGCAAAGTGAGAGAGAACCTGAACGATGCTTTCCTTGTTGTTCTTGGTTCTTCTAACTCAAGCCAATCTATCCATGTCTGAACAACTGCCCCAAAACATATTTATCTTGGCCGGACAGAGCAACATGGCCGGTCGTGGAGGCGTTGTCAACAACACCAAGAACGGCATCACCTCATGGGACGGCATTGTCCCCGTTCAATGCCAACCAAACCCATCGATTCTCCGGCTAAGTGCCAGCCTCACATGGGTCCAAGCCCATGAACCTCTACACGCCGACATTGATTATAACAAGACCAACGGGGTTGGACCAGGGATGTCGTTTGCCAACGCAATCTTGACTAAAGTGCCTAACTTCGGTTCCATTGGTTTAGTACCGTGCGCCATGGGAGGCACTTCTATAAGTGAATGGGCAAAGGGAGGTTTCCTCTATGACCAGTTGGTGAGGAGGACTCAGTTTGCCTTGCAGAGGGGGGGAGTCATTAGAGCCATGTTATGGTATCAAGGAGAAAGTGATACCCAAATCAGAGAAGATGCTGATGCGTATAAAGGAAGGTTGGACAGATTTTTCATACATCTCCGCACCGATCTAGGGTTTCCAACGCTACCTATAATCCAGGTAATTATGGGCTATTCTTTTACATATGTCTGGATTGCTTCTAAACACCATTTTAAAACATGAAAACTAAATCTACAATTGCAATCAAGTCCCAGGAATCCTGGCCTTCTTGACTAGATGCTTGAACAAAAAAATATAAAGAAAGTTTGGTGAAACAAGACAGCTCAGACAGCAAAAACAAAGAATAAAATTAAAATGTGAGTGTGGATAACCAGCTCACCAGTTCTGAAGCAACAACCGTTGATTGAAAAGCTTAGAACGTTAATTGTTTAAATTGTTAGGTGGCTCTGGCATCCGGGGAGGGGCCGTATGTGGAGATTGTGAGAAACGCTCAACTGGGAATCAACCTTCCTAACGTGCAGTGTGTTGACGCCAAGGGACTTCCACTGGAACCAGACAGGGTGCACCTTACCACGCCGGCTCAGGTTCAACTCGGTCAGGCTTTGACCGATGCATTTCTTCAATCTTTGCCTAGCCCAATTCACATTGCCAATAATTCTTATAGGAGATTTTCAAATCCCATGTTTCACTTTCTTATCGGTCCATTATTGAGATTTGTTTTGTTGATTGTACCTTTTGCGTAGATTTTTTTCCTCTTAAAAACAACTTGCAGCTACAGTGAATTGTAGAACTGCTAGAATGTTTCAGCAAAGCCGAAGGGCGTGTCCATTGAACAAAAGTTATTTAAATGGAACTGACTCGTGAACTCCATGGATTAAAATAATAATAAAAATATATATATTTTTTAATGCAAACTAGATATTCATCCAGTCCCGGGCATATCTGGTGACTCCGATTTAATTGAATCATCTTCTATCTTAAGTTTTTAAACACAGGCCGAGTGAAGTTTCAAATTATTTTATTGTTAGGTGTATACTAATGTTTGTTTTTTAAAATATTTTTTATTTAAAAATATATTAAAATAATGTATTTTTTTTAAACAATCATCCTAAAAATGATGAAAAAAAAATTAAATCTGAACAACGTTGCTCCTGTGGTTGTGTTATTGTTCCAATGCCTTGGGCACTTAACTAGGGACCTAATGGCAACTACTTTGAATCTTTTGGGTCTCACTTTACTATTAATATTAATTAATTAACAGAACACAACACTAAAGGAATCTAATTCACTTTAATAGTTTTATTTATTTATTTATTTTTTAATTTTATTCTTTAACAGTTTTTTTTTATCATTTTGTATTAAATTGTTTTATAACAAAACACTAAAAGTATGGCCAAGACATCCAAAAAAAAAAAAAAATTGGTTAAAATTTAATATGGTTTGTATGTTTTGGATCATTTTGATGTGCTAATGTCAAAAATAATTTTTAAAAAATAAAAAAAAATCATTGACATGCATTTCGACACAAAAAATTATTTGAAAAGCAACCGCTACCACACTCCTAAACATACTCTAAATTATTATAACCACACTTGTAAATTATTATATATTATAATGGTATTTTGGTTTTTTTTTTTTTTACCATTCAACAACCCTATCTTGTTTTTTTTACTACCAAAGTTGTCCTTCAATGTCATGTTATTTTTTAACAAAAAACCAAAGGGTGTGGCTAAACACACTCGTAGCACTATTCAATGAAATAGTGTTTTGTGTTTTTTGCTTTTATTTATTTATTTAATTTTACCCTTTAACAACCCAATTTTTTTCTTCTTCTTTTTTATTTTAAATTTTATCATTGAATATTAGATTGTATTTGAAATTTATGCCTTATAATGTTTTTTGTTTCCTTTCTATCGGGTTATATATTGATCTCATTAATTTAGTTTTTTTCCTTGATTTCAACCTTTAAAAATAGATGTGTTGAAATTGAAGTTTTGTGATTTTTTTATTTGTTTTCTATAAATTTAACTTGATCTCATAAATCGGGTCATTGGTTTGCCATGTTAATCTGAGTTGATTCTATTAAATATTTTGGATTCCTTTTTAATTGAATATCCTTTTGAGCTTTATAATTTTGTTTGATTTGCTTTTTAGAAAGATTATCTTAATTTCATAATTCAAGTCGTGAGTTTGTCAGATTGACATAGTTTGATCTGGTTCATTTTTTAATTAATTTTCTTTTCAATTTCACTCTCCAGCAACTCAATTAATTTTTTTAATTTTATCCTTCCATACTAAGTTGTCTGAGAATTAAGTTTTGTAATTTTTCTCAATTTACTTTAAATGCAGTTTTTCTTAGTTTTATGAATTTATTTTTTTTCTCAATTTTAACCTTTAATATTGGATCTGTTGAAAATGAAGGTTTATAGATTTTTTTATTTGTCTGTTATTAAGTAATTCCAATTTCATGATTATGGTTGCAGGTTTAACGGGTTAGCTCAAGTTAACTTTGATTTTTTTTTTTTTTTTAATATTGAGTTGGTTGGAGAATATATATATATATATATATATATATATATATATATAGGGTTATCACAATATTATAATCAAGGTTAAAGGCTTGAGAGATGAACCTATGTTGATTCAAGTAGTTTTTTATTTTATTTTGTCATTTATTTTTTTTAATTTTCATCATTTAACACTAGTTTGATTAGGAATTGACTTTCATAATTTATTTTGATTTATTTTCTATAGGATTCTTATGGTCTAATGAGTCATGTTACATATTTGATATGTTAACCCAAGTTGATTTAATATGTTACAATTTTAATATTTAAAAAAAATCATTTAATAAATCATTATATCAATATTTTAAAAATATAATATTTTTACTTCATGATTTATTTATTAAAAAAAAAAACATGCTAATAAAGCTTGAACATTTTTTCTTATGTGAAAAACATTGATTCGACATACATTACAACGTGGGTCAATTATCTATAATATATTGTTAATAGTTATTTATAATTATATATAAATGAATAGATTTGAATGTTTATTAAATAAACATTTTTTATTATAATTGTCAAAACTTAATAAACATGTTTTATTTTCAAAATATTATTATATAATTTTTTATGATTATAATTAAATTATATTGTTTAAATTCTTATCCATATAATATAATTTATAATTTTACTTAATTAAAAATCAGGGACATAGTTGAACTATCTTTCAAAATTTAATAGTTAATAGCTAGGATAAAGAAATATAACTCTTAAAAATAATAATTACTAAAAAAAACTCACTTAATATTGTATTATTATGAACCTTTTTATTTTTTACTCTTTTTTAAAATTCAATCCTTTTTAGAGTAAAAAATAAAGACAAAGAAAAAACTCACTTAAGCGTTCTCTAAAATAATATTGGAATAGTTTTTTTATTATTTCAAAATAAAAGGAACAAAAAATACGTCCATGAAACAACTATTTTTATCTTTTTATCTTAACAAATAGTAATCAAACCCGAAACGAAAATATATATAACCAATGATTGGAGAATGTTTTAACCAAATCATTTACTTTCGTTTCCTTACTTACCCTAAACATGAGAAATTTGAGAAATGTGTTAATTGTTAAATTGTATAGGTATGTTTAATACTGTGACCTAAAGTAATTTTTTTAAAAAAAATTCACTTGAAAATATTAGATTTTATTTATTTATTATATCAACAAGTTAAAACTATTAATAAACAAAAAAAAAACAATTTTGTTTTAAATATAAAAACAGAAACTATCCATCGCCAACACCATACCGAATTACCGATAATTAGTTGGGGGTAAGGCCC
Organism: Populus tomentosa; assembly: GCA_018804465.1. NCBI lineage: Eukaryota > Viridiplantae > Streptophyta > Magnoliopsida > Malpighiales > Salicaceae > Populus > Populus tomentosa. Next base: position 1,096,285 of record CM031995.1, read on the forward strand.
AAAATCTAAAATCGCGTCACTCGCGGCAGCAGAAATGGGACAGCCTACCAATCAGAATTTCCAATTTTTGGGTTGGAAAATCCAATTTTTACAAATTGATTGACGGTTCCTTTTCCCGTTTTTTCCCTCTCAACTTCTACATTTGGAAATAATATCCCACCTTACATTGCAATTGGGGAAATTGTTTTAAACATAAACATCAAATGCATCTCCATATTATTAGAGGATAGTATAATTTTGTTTTTAAATTATTTTGGCTTTTTAATTAGGCCTTAAAAATGGATTAAAATCCTTAATTAATATTGTTTTCTAAATTTAGAGTAAAACTAATATAAAAAATTGTTTAATGACAAAATCGAGACTACGCATGGAGAATATTTTAAGTCTAAATAATTTTTAATTAGATTTGTTTCAAAATTGACAGATTTTGTTTATACCTTTACAATTATTATAAAAATATTATTATTATTTTTTACAAAAAGAGAGATTCAAATTAAAAACCTCTTAAAATTTCGAAAGATATTAATATTAATTGCATTACATCCAATTAGCCATATAAAACTTTTATATTTTAAAATTCTATGCTTTTGTTTTTAGCTTTTAAATTTTTTTTTTTTTTGTCTGGACAAATATTAAATTGATATTTTAAGTGTTTTTTTGATGATTTTATTGTGTTTATGTTAAAAAAATTTAAAAACTATCATTTAACATATTATCAAACACTCACGTATTATTATTACTGATAGTAACTTACATGTTTCAAATTACTTACCTCTAACCAAATAATTGACCAATATCTTCTTGATTCATGGCATCCTTGTTAATAATAACTAACCAAATTACACATTTACTAATTACAAAATCAAGCAAGATTTCTAATTAGAGTAGTTACCCTTTGCTCGTAAAACAAATCAATTCGTTAGCGCCGTCTAGGCTATATAAACCTATATAAACTGCTACACCAGGGGCAAGCAATAGGCTCTCTTCTCGTAGTAAGCTTAATAAATTATAGACGCCATGTTCAAGCTGCTTATGTTGTTGCTAATGTTCCATTCCAGTTTAGCAGCTAACGTTTTCCAGGACATCTTTATTCTTGCTGGCCAAAGTAACATGGCCGGCAGAGGCGGTGTGGAACATGGAAAGTGGGACGGGAAGGTCCCGCCGGAGTGTAGACCGAACCCGTCAACACTTCGACTGAGTGCTAAACTCACATGGGAAGAGGCACACGAGCCACTCCACGCAGACATCGATGTGGGAAAGACATGTGGGATTGGCCCAGGCATGGCATTTGTTGATGGACTCCGAGCTAATGACTCAAGAATTGGTGTGGTGGGTCTGGTCCCTTGTGCAGTTGGTGGGACCAAAATCAGTAAGTGGGCTCGAGGTACGCAGCTGTACAGTCAGTTGGTGAGTCGGGCTGGAGCGTCAGTGAAGGATGGCGGGACGATTCGAGCGATTTTGTGGTATCAGGGAGAAAGCGATACCGTGAAAAAAGAAGATGCTGATGCTTACAAGGGAAATATGGAGACGCTTATCACCAACTTGCGTACTGATCTTAATATACCATCGCTGCCTGTAATCCAGGTACAACCCTTTTCTATTTCTTTAAAGATTTTAAGGTACGTACTAAACACCATTAATTTGTTATCTCTTTGACAATAACTAGGCAATAGTACTACTGGTATAACATAAGGTGATGAAACAGTAGTGGTGGGGATGATTGTTTCAGGCCCATCAAGTCTTTTAAATTCCTCTGGCGGGGAAACCAATAATATTTGGCTCAGACCAAATTCGACTGAAAGGCTGCCATGCCTATGAGAACAGTAACATTAATGGTAAAACCATCGTGTTCTGCAGAATTAATAATGGGTCTTGTTCATGAGAATTTCTATGATCCAAGCATGTCAACAGAATAGATTCTAGGAATGATTAATCATCTGGAGGATACATGTCTTCTGGCTTGCAGATGTCCCGAGAAATTGATGATTGGACAACTGGTTTCAAACTTCGAGAAGAGAAACATGTTAAACATAAAGGTACAAAAAGTGAAGTTCTCCGAATAAGTTTTGAAAATGATGCCCTTCACTAGGGGGTCGGGCCCTTATTAGAAGGGTAGTGATCCCTGGTAGATGTTATTGGGAAAGTTCATTGCAAGATAATATTTCAAAGATTAGCTAGTAGCATCATGACTCGTCTGCAAAACTATCTACAGGTTCAGCTTAGGCTAGTTGTAGGCAACAATCCTTGCTCGGAATGCAAAGTTTCTATGATGAATCCTGTTCTTCAACAAAACTTTGAGATTATTTTAGAAGCATCGTGTCCTTGTGCATAAAACTTTCTTGGTTACAGGTAGCTCTTGCATCAGGTGAAGGCAAATTCATAGAGACTGTCAGAAGCAGTCAACTTGCAATCAACCTACCTAATGTGAAGTGCATAGATGCCAAGGGACTGGCCCTTCAAAGAGATAACCTGCACCTCACTACAATGTCTCAAGTACAAGTAGGCTTGAAGTTGGCTAGTGCCTTTATGGATTCTTTCGTCAATATGCCATGAATGAATCGCAATTATAGAGTTAAAATGTTGTGCTCGCCATGTGGACAGCAATTAAATCCTCAGACGCCAACTTCCTAATTTCAAATAAAACTCCATTCACCGCTAAACTATTGTTATCAAGCCATAGAAATTTCCTGGAAAATATCTCAGAATATTAGATTTAATAAAGTTGCTTCTGCTATTGGCTGCTCCTTATACAGTTTCCGTATTGCGTTTATACTACACTTGAAAGTGTTTTTCAAAGCGTGCTTAATTATAAGCTCATCAATTTTATGTTTTCTTAAATATTTTTAGATAATTTGAATATATATAAATATAAAAAGATATATGAAAATGCATTTATTTAACTTTATTTTTTTAAAACAAAATTAAACATACTTTTTATCGAGACACACTTGTTTGACTTAGGCTGTGTTTGTTAATGAGACAGCGGTTGCGTTTTGAAGAAACCACAATTTTATGTTTGGTTAAAGTGGAAAACAGTGTTTTTAGTTGATGGGACCCGTCAAAAATTGTACAAAAACACAGGTTAAGGAGAAGCAAGTTATACCTGCTTTGCCGGCACTGTTCACTTTTATTAAATGAACAATGTAGAGTGTTAACAAAAGTGAACAATGTGTAGAGTGAATAATTCACTCTGCACATTTGTTTGTCAACGTGCAGTGATTTCCACCTGCACTGTTCATGTGAGTAGTAAAAATCTATTTTTTAAAAAAAAATGTGTGTTATTAAAAAAAATTAATGTTTAATATTATTTAATGATACTGTATAAATTAGAAGGAGATCGTATAATGGTGTAGCTTTTGCAGAATTTAATCATAATTTCAATTTTGTTTCTAATGATATTTTACTTGATTTTGTTGTACGCTCAAAAAACCATTGAAACTGTAGTCCTTGTCAGATGAATTTCGTACGTGATGAAATTATAAATAGTTTAATGAAATAATATTTTTATATATATAAAGTATTATTAATTTCATGATATAATAGCAGTAGTTAAATTTATAATATTTAAATTAAAAATCATTAATATTAATATATATCACCAAACACATTAAATTACTTTTTGTTCAACTTCAATTTCAACCACAGTTTTAACCAAACATACATAAATACCAACTCAACCCCAACTAAAAGTACTTTTTATAAAAACAATTTTTTTCAAATCACAACAACAACAACTACCACAATACCAAACACACTTTTCTTGTGTTACACTGTAGAATGAAGTACCTTTTTTCAATCTATAAAAAGAATGCAGATATTATTAATGATTTTTTTTTACTGTTAATAAAAAAATTAATTGAAAAAATTGAAAAGTTTATATTTGCATTAAATAAAATAAATTAATAATTATATGTGATAATAAATAATAATAAATTTGTTGATTCTAATTAAATATTAAGTCGAAAATTTGAGATGAAGATGTTATTTCTTAGGAAAAAGAAGATGTTGAATGTTTGCTTCGATTAAAATTGGGTTCCTATAGTTTTAATTGAATTAAATTAATAAAATAAAATTTTAATTTATCAAATTGAATATTAACTTCAAAATGAAACTTATTTTTAACATTACAAGAGACTCATATGAAACCAGCTAAAATAAAATATCAAACTCAACCCCAAGTTAACTTAATATAAAATGGTTAGATTAAGAATAAAAAATCAGTTGACAAAGAAAAACAAAAAAATATATATTATATATAAATATTACAACTCAGATTGTGTCATTCTCTTATATTGTTTTTCCATTATTTTGCTAATATTTTTCCATCTTGTATAATCATGATTTCAAATATTATTTTATAATTTAAGGAACATTAATTTTACAAAATCAAACTATAATTATTAAATTAAAAAAAAGGACTAAATCAAGAAAAATGAAGGATGCAAATGATTAAAAAAAACTCAATAAAAAAGAAGAAGAGTGTGAATTAAAAGGATGAGTCATTGTTTATAATTTAAATATCAATTTCATGATTTCTATAGCTTCAATTGACAAAATTCTGCAATCAAATAGGAAGGAAAAGAACTAAAAAAAAACAGTAGATGTAAATGAAAAAGAAACCAAATAAAAAAAATATAAAAGAAAAAAAAATGACATGAACAATGTTTTCACCTCAAATCTTTTAATGTTTTTGTTAACGGACTGCACTACCAAATCCACTCCGCGTTTGGTGGAACTTTATAGTATCTTGCTATAAAGTTATTGTTCTTGATGTTGAGAAGGAAACAACCACTGCAAAAGAAATGTCTGGGCCCACATGATTCATTTCAATGATCAACCAATTTGCAATTAGGTATGTTAATCATGGGCCCACATGATTAAGGTATATTAGACTAATCAATCATATAGATAAATAATATCTAGTTAATAAGTCGCTGCCAAGTGTTATTCAACTCGGTTTCAATTAACCAGGGTTAACGCATTCAATTCGTGATTAGTCCCAGACCGAGTTTATTGAGTTTCACAAGTGTGGTAGTTGGCAACCAATCCAAAGTTCTTGCTGACTTGTCAGCATTGGGGTCCCCAAAACAACGAATACCTTCGGCCACTTGACAAGCACTTCGACCAATGAAACTATACAGAGTCAACGTGAATCCTCGATTTGGTTTCGGGACTCCAAGACAGAGGCAAAGAGGAGCCTGAAATGGCGGCTACATCTTCTTGGAATTTCATGGTTACTCCAACAAAGCCTTCTCTCTGGTGGAAACTCTCTTTTCTCTCGCCTTTAACTACAGTCAACGTTACCCGCCGCCAAAACAGGACGGCCAAAGGATTTGTCGTCCTTGCCACTGTATTTCTTGATCCCAAGCCCACTGTCCTCGTTGCTGAAAAACTCGGGGAAGCTGGTCTCGAGCTACTGAAAACATTTGCGAATGTTGATTGCTCTTACAACCTCGACCATGAGGAGTTATGTACTAAGATTTCACTTTGTGATGCGTTGATTGTGAGAAGTGGGACTAAGGTCACCCGCGAGGTTTTTGAAAGGTCAGGCGGCAGACTTAAGGTTGTGGGTCGGGCTGGTGTTGGTATTGATAATGTTGACTTGTCGGCTGCCACTGAACATGGGTGTTTGGTGGTTAATGCTCCCACGGCTAATACGATTGCAGCTGCTGAGCATGGGATTGCTTTGCTTACTGCTATGGCTAGGAATATTGCTCAAGCTGATGCCTCTATTAAATCTGGTTTGAGCTCTCTTTTTTTCATGGCTATGCCTTTTTTAATGCTTCAGTTAGTCATTTATCGAGCCGGTGGCTTGCTTTATTGTTGTGAGTTGAAATTTGTTCTTTGCTATGCTCTTCAATTCTCTGTTTGAAATTTGTTCTTTGCTATGCTCTTCAATTCTCTGTTCAATATGTTTCTGTTATAATGATCAATAAGGGTTTACTTGTTTAAACTTTACTGCACGGTCAGTGAGATTTTGGAGGATAATGTGATTTCAACAGATCTTTTTTACGCACAAAATTGTTGAGATTATCCAATTGGTTGTATTTTGACCATATCCTTCATCAATGATCAAGTAATTTCCAAACAATGGCTTAAATAATGTCTCTGTTATCATCCAATTTTGAAATTCTTCAGCGATGTCTTATTCTCTGTTACCTTCCCAGGAAAGTGGCAGAGAAGCAAATATGTTGGGGTTTCACTTGTGGGGAAGACACTTGCTGTCATGGGGTTTGGAAAGGTTGGTTCGGAAGTGGCACGGCGTGCCAAGGGTCTTGGCATGCATGTGATTGCACATGATCCTTATGCCCCTGCAGACCGTGCCCGTGCTATAGGTGTGGATTTGGTATCTTTCGAAGAAGCTATATCGACAGCAGATTTCATCTCCCTGCATATGCCTCTTACCCCTGCTACATCAAAAATGTTCAACGATGAGTCTTTTTCCCAGATGAAGAAAGGAGTCCGAATTGTCAATGTTGCTCGTGGTGGAGTAATCGATGAGGAAGCTCTAGTAAGAGCTCTGGATTCGGGGACTGTTGTTCAGGTTCTGGTTTTCTTCACTGAGTCCTCATTACCTTGTTCCCTTTTTTCCGTTTAGTCTTGGTAATTTTAGTATTTGTGCAGGCAGCGCTTGATGTCTTTACAGAAGAGCCCCCTTCAAAAGACAGCAAGTTGGTGCTGCATGAAAACGTGACTGTGACTCCTCATCTCGGTGCTAGCACTACAGAGGCTCAGGTATGCTTGACCATCTATCTAGGCTTCTGGTTATACTTTATTAACTTCTCATTTTTATTATCTTGCTTAATGGTGATGAGATTTAATCAGGAAGGTGTAGCCATTGAAGTAGCAGAAGCTGTTGTTGGAGCTTTAAAGGGGCAGCTTGCTGCGACTGCTGTAAATGCACCAATGCTTCCTGCCGAGGTAATTCTTACTTTCAAACCTTCAACCCCTCACAAACATTGGACTACAGATATTTTGTGCATTCCTTTGATGAAGTGAAATAGAAATATCTCAAGTGTTAGCTTTCCACCATTTTTAAGTGATGTTTATGGATATTATATACTAGTTCAAGGATTGTGACCACTTTGCTTTTCATCATGGTGTAGAGAAGGGCTCGTTCCCTCCCCTTATGTTTATGTACGTTGTGCAAGGTAGGGAAGGTAGGGAGTGATATCTTTTTTGTCCTGAGATTATTTTTGCTAATTGCAGATCCTGTCAGAACTTGCACCATTTGTTAATCTGTCAGAAAAGCTTGGCAGACTGGCAGTCCAACTGGTTGCTGGTGGAAGGGGGGTGCAATCAGTTAAGGTGACTTATGCTTCTGCCAGAGGTCCAGATGATCTTGACACTCGGCTGCTTCGTGCGATGATTACCAAGGGTCTGATTGAGCCTATCTCCAGTGTTTTTATAAACTTAGTGAATGCTGACTTCTCTGCTAAGCAGAGAGGACTGAGGATAACAGAAGAGCGCATTCTGCTGGATGGTTCACCGGAAAATCCACTTGAGTTCATCCAGGTTCAAATTGCCAATGTAGAATCCAAATTTTCCATAGCAATGTCCGACTCTGGGGAGATTAAAGTAGAGGGAAGAGTGAAAGATCGGAAGCCCCACCTTACAAAGATAGGTTCATTTGGTGTTGATGTGAGCATGGAAGGCAGCCTCATACTGTGCAGGCAGGTTGATCAACCAGGTATGGTTGGCAGTGTGGGGAGTATCCTTGGTGAGGAGAATGTAAATGTGAGTTTCATGAGCGTTGGTAGGATCGCTCCACGAAAACAGGCTGTAATGACCATCGGTGTGGATGAGGAACCAAGCAAGGAGGCACTAAAGAGAATCGAGGAAATACCGGCAGTTGAAGAAATTGTGTTTCTTAAGTTGTAGTGCTCAGAATTCCATCATTCTAGAAGTATATTTCATGCCCAATTTAAGAGACACCTGTGCTGATAGTCCAAGGTTGATTTTTTTTTTTCCGAAACGTCTGATTGTTTTTGGATCAGTTTCCATGTTTGATTATGCATTCCAATAGCCTGGTTTTTCGTTGTAGATTTTTTTATACTCTTTGTTTTCTGTCAATTGGTCTCTTTAGCATCACAGGTGTTTGTCTCAGCTGTATTTCGATGTGAATATTCAGAAGTTACGAACTGCAGAATGGCAGCGTTGATTGTTTGTGCATTTCCATGGTTTCAAATTGTCATACTGCCTCTTGTAGGTTTTGCAGTAATCCGTTGTTGTTTCACAGCATGTTTGGTCCCCTATTTAGCTTTGATGAAATTCCAGTTCATGAGGAGTTCAGCCTATTGAACAAGAGAAAACAAGGCAACAACTGCTAACAATTCAATAGATCACGTGAGGAGCTGATGGACATGGGGTTGAGAAATTCTTTAGTAAATTTAGCCTGCCGCATCTATAGTTATAAAATTGGACTCTGAATTGATTGGAATATGTAACAGATTAATTGTTAATTCAATATTTATATTTTTTACAATGAAATTATTAATTACATATTAAAAAAAATAAAAATTAATATCACAATCATCACCTTTCAAGTGTCATTTGACTATCTTCAGGTTTTATCTTATCTCTAACATATATTTCACTACTTTATGTTAATATGCTTAGTATGTATATTTATATCAAGATATATCAACTTACAAACTTTTAATATCTAAGATGTATGTTAAATATGATTTCCTCACTGAGTATGTCAAACTCACCATTCTATTTTTAAAATTATTTAAAGTTTTTAATTTTTATTAGCAAATGGATTTTGTTTAGTGTTTTTACTTTTTTAGTTTTGGTCGATATGCTTTACTTGTTCTGCAAAACTTTTTTTTTAATTTTTTATTTGATGTCTTAGATGTTCTATTATTACATTCTTTTAATTAAGTTTGAATTTGAATAATATAATAAATGTTATGAATTATTTGTTTTGTTTTGATTTTAAAGAATATAATATTTTAAAAGATATTAAAATACTATGAAATTTTTATATAATTTATTTTATATGTATGTGTTTGTGTGTATTTTGATGCTCAGCATATATTAGTATACTTAGAATGCCGCTCTTGCATTTTCAGTCATCTAACCGGGATTCATATCGTGGCAATAATTATGTTGACTTGTGGCTTTACGGTTTCCTAATTTAATAACACAGATTCAAAAGCAGCGGTGGCTTAAAAATGTTGATATTTTTTCAATAGCAATTTAAAAAGCTTGTTAAAGGTTTCGTATTCTCTAACTTTCAGTATTCTCTAACTTTTTGTTTGGAATGGTTAAAATATTTATATTAATTTAAAAAATAAAATAAAATAGAATAATTTTTATTTTATTTTAAATTTTGGTCTATTCTAGATTTTTTAGTTATATTTCATTCGAAATGTTCTAGTTTCATTTCACATATTCCGTTTCGATCTTGAAAAGTCATTGAATTAAATTGAACCTGATTCAATTTAATTAATTAAATCACCTAAGTATAAAAAGCTTTTTTTTATTAGTATTTTCAATAACAATGATATTAATAATATTATTAAAAATTATTATTACTATTTTCATTAACAATGATATTAATTTTTTTAAAATTAGATTTATTACTAATATATATGGCTTATATTCATGTTTTTTTTCATGTTTATATTTTGTAATAATTTGAGAAAAATAAGAGATGTTTTAGATATCATTGGCCTTGATAGCATTGACCTGATTTTATATTTGAAATATTTATGTTAAAATATTTTATTTTCATAATATTTTAATATTTTTGTTTAAGTTGAATTACTTTGAGTTAAAAATCTATTTAATCTTGACTATTTAGAAATATTTTAAATTTTAAAATTATATTTATTTGACATTGTATTTGTATTGCATAATTTATAATTAATTTATCTTGAATTTAAATTATATTTGTTAAATTATATATATATATATATATATATATATATATATAAAACTATACAACCCTAAAATGAAAAAATACTCTAAATCTAAATTATTTTATTACAATTAAGAAAACAAAACACCTACTCAAATAATTCACAACCTTACTTAAACTACATAAACAAACTCACCTTTAATTAGTGTAAGTTACAGCCTGTAACCCATGAAGGTAAAATCTTAGATGGATACTATTTTGTTCCTCTTTAGAAATAACTTTTGTTCTAGGACCAAATGAAATGGAAATTAAGATTATATCTATATATGTGAGTAAAATAACCAAATTCATTGAAAAAATCAAATCGAGATATTGAATAAAAATTTTGATTAGGAATAATTTAGAAAAAAAATTTATTCAAATTCAGTTTTTGACTTGAGCAAATAAAAAAATTAAACCTAGTCAAACTAAACTTTCTAAATTCAAATAAAAAATTATATATGTCATATCAAAACCTCTAAAAATGTCTCAATTAAAACTCTTTTAGACTAATTTAATTTGAATTGATTTTTTTATTTGATTTCTTATTCAGATAAAACTAACATGTGCTTGTTGGTGCATGCATGTGTGTGGGAGAGTTATCAAATTGGTACAGGAAAAGCAGACCCACTAGGAACATGTTGAAGTTTTTGTTAAAAAGTATTTAATATTGTGGTAATAATTTTTTTAAAGTATTTTTTTATTAAAAATAAATCAAAATAATATTTATTTATTCATTAAAATTCATTTTTGACATTAAAAAATACTAAAGAAATACTTAATTTAAATCTTTTTTTTTTTTTGAAAAGCACAGTTAACTTAAATCACATGCTGATGACACTGGGTGTCTCCAGAAATAAATGAAACAAGCAAGCCGCCATCTCATGACATGATCTCAAGATGTTCGTGAATATTCCTGCCTGATTCACTCTTCAAGTCGCTCTCCACTTCGAGCCAGAATAAAGTATTACAAACATAAGCTGTCATCACATTTGAGCAGTGCAGTTCGAGGGGCTAAAAAAAGAATTGATCAAGATTTTAAACGTAAATGGAGCAGTCAATTACTCTTATTTCGACCACAATAAGATTGTAGTCCGACAACAAGACATGGGTGGGTGACACATGTAGCCGTCCCATCTTCAAAGCAAAACACAGTAGCACTAAACTTGATAATAATACAAAGTTAACAACAAAAAATTATTCCCAAATACCAACTTCCATGAACCCATCTTCAGTGGCAAATCCCCTAAACATCCCATTGGTGTTAAAACCACATGCCACCTCTCCGTCTCTAGACACTGCTATCAACCCAGCTCGCCCTTCATCAAGCCTCTCCTTCACAACAAAATCCACAGCTTCTTGCAGGCCTAATCCCTTGTACTCCATCACTGCCGCCACATCACGCGCCAGTGTCCCTCGTATAATGGCCTCTCCTTCTCCAGTGCATGAGATCCCACAAAGATCACCAGCGTAGGTCCCAGAACCAATCAAGGGTGAGTCACCAATACGACCTGTTTTTTTGTTCATGAGCCCACCTGTTGAAGTGGCAGCTGCACACCTTCCTCCGCTGTCCACAGCCACACACCCAACTGTTTCGGGCGCATAAACGCTGATTGGGAGGCCGTTCATTACCAAGGGACTGTTAGCAGCGGCACCCGCGCTGCAACTTTCCAATCCAGCGGCTGGGATTCTGTAATCAAACTGGTTTCGGACAGAGCAAAAAGACACCGTGTCAAAAAAGGGCCCGCCTCAAGAATAAAAGAATCTGCAGGGATTCAGCTTACCAAGATGGAGTTGGCTTCTTTTGCTAATTTCAACATCCCGACGTTTTCCTCTGTTATAAAATAGTCATTGTCCACCAGCTCAACACCCTAACCAAACCCAAGATTTAATAAATATAATTGAGATCACCACCATATTTTAGTATATCCAGTCATCTTATTTCATTAATTATTTTCTTTATTTATTTTTATTGGTTCCGTCCAAGACAAAGTCACCGGGCAAGCCCACGTTTCAACCCGGATTTTTATTTTAAAAATCTAAAAAATATTTATTTTAATAAATAAAAACTCGAGCAAAATCAAATAATCTTATTTTAATAAATAAAAACCAGTCACGGGAGCCGTGTGCCACGGCCTCTTTTTTCACTCAATTTGCACACGTGGCTTAATAAAGGGTTACCCCGGAGGCTAAAAGAAGGAAAAATACCTGTTGCCTAGCAAATTCCTCGGCGCCAGAAAAAGCAAGATAGGAATGGGGAGATTTCTCCATGACAAGTCTTGCAAGAGAGACTGGGTTTTTAACTGTGGTTAAACCTGATACGGCACCGCATCTTCTCTTAGGACCATCCATTATGCTGGCTTCCATTTCCACTGTTCCATTCTCTGTTAGTGCAGATCCACGGCCGGAATTGAACAGGGGATCCGTTTCCAATTCTCTCACCTGTCATAACAAAAACATCAAAAGAATAAGTGATTCAACCCTTAATCATTCACTAACCATGTTCTTAATCTTTATTTACAAGTTCAAAACCCAAAAATTACTACCGAAACTTCTTCGTTCACTACACGGCTTGGCCAGAAAGAAAATTTGGTGCCAAGGAGAGTAATGTAGGGGGGGGGGGGGGCGCTTGACATCGATTGACATGACAATTTCTTTATTTACCAAGAAAATATGAAACAAAAATCTATGACCGATGACGGTGCAGTTATTTTCTATTCACAGTAAGTGATCAAAAATTCCTTGTAAGAAATTAAAACAGAAAGGGAGGAATCACATACAACAAGTTCGACAACATCAATAGAGGGGAGATTAGAACGAAGAGCAGAGATGCCAATCTGAACGCAGCGAGTTAGGAGTTTTTTGGCCTCCTCTTGTCTCTCTCGTGGGAGATTTGGGTCCACACCAGCGCCTCCATGCACCGCTATAGCCCATCCTCCCATTTTTCCTCTCTCACTATTTCGCTTTCTCTAGCTTTCGTTTCTTACTAGGGCGTGTGTCTTTGGCGTCTGCCATGAGAGCTGGTGGTCAGCTTATATAGGCGTTTTGCGGACTCCACGTACCCTATTATTTGGAATTAAAATCTGTCTTTCATTCGGATATTCAATTTCCAATGGCGTCGTTTCAGAGTTTATTTAAATTTGAATTCGTTCAGTTACTCCGATTGTTTTTATATTTTAAAAGTATTTTTAAAAAAAAATAAATTATTTTTATTATTTTTATTATTTAAAATTAATATTTTTTATATTTTTAAATATTTTAATAAATTGATATAAAAATAATTTTAAAAAAATAAAAAAATATATTATTTTAATATATTTTTAAATAAAAAATATTTTAAAAAATAACTGTTTTCAATAATACTCTTACTGTCTTGACCTGTAATTACTTTTACTTGCCAGCTATTGACTTGCTATATTTTCGTCAGAATTGTAATTATAAGCAGGGGAGTTTATTAGGTAATTACTATTTATTAAAGTTATGAAACTCTATGAGGGAAAAGGCTAGAGTTGGGGGTTGATTATAATTTCTTTTAAAAACGAGTTATCTATAATTGTTTTTGTGTTTTAAGAAAAATTGAAAAAATTTGAATTTTTTTTTGTTTTAAATTAATATATTTTTTAGTGTTTTTAGATTATTTTAATACGCTAATTTTAATAAATTTCTAAATAAAAAACAACAATAATTACATTTCCAAACAAAATAATAAGACCTATATCAATAAAAAAGTGGTTAGATAACTTTTTTTTTTCTATTTATTCTTCCATTTAAATCAGTTGAGGTGTCAAATTAATTTGTAAGTATCGGTTTGAAAATGTGGTTAAAACTATGTTTTTTTAAAATTTATAATTTTTTTAAAAAAATTATTATTTTTTTTATTGTACTGATTTTAAAAATAATTTTTAAAATTAAAATAATAATAATAATTTTAAAACATTTCTAAATAAAAAAACATTTAAACCACAATCATTACCATAATTTCAAACAAATTATAACAGCAAGCTAAACACACAAGTGGAACGGCTGTATAGCCCAGTAAGTTACATTGAAAATTGAAATTAAATTTAGTTAAAATAAAATAAAATTTAAAATGCAACTCCCCTTTCATGACTTCGGGCAATGACACGTTGGATTCATGGACATTGCTTATTTTTCTCGCCTACGACGACGAAGCAGAAGAGTTTAACCAGGAATGATCTGACACTCATATCTAACAAAAAATTAAAATAAATCTCAGCGTGATAGTATTGTTTAATCAATTCCCGCTTTATATAATATTGTCACCAATTTTCAAAGATGAAACAAACAGAACATAACAGCTGTGAGCAGTTTTTGGCGTTGCCACTATTGAGTTAATACTCCGCATAATAGAACTATAACTAGAAAAATTGTTAAGTGGGATTTTTCCAAAAGTGTTGGATCGCCGGAAACTGTTACTGCTTTCTACGGAGAAAGCTTACAATACCACGTGAATGCACCGAAAATGGCACCCGTTTCTTGCACACAAGTTTTTTCCACCTGCTAGTCTTGGATTTTAGCTATTCACTGGCTGGACAATCTATGCTCCGGACCAAATTTTTTTATATTAAAAAATATCATAAAAAATAAAAATTTAAAAATTTTAGATGTTTTTATGAAATCATATACAAGAGTTTTAAGTTTAGTTGTAATATTTAACCCAAAAATAATATTTATAATATTAAAAATAATATTATTAAATTTGCATAACTAAAATTTAAGTAAGTTTGGCTATAATACTATACCCAAAAAGGTTAAAATATAATAACAAAATAGAAAATAAAATTAATATTGCATAAGGAAATTAAACAAAAAAAAATTAATGAAAAAGAAAAAAACAACAAAGCAAAGCACTATTCCAATAAATAGTGTTTTGCAATGAGGAGCACAACAAAATCTCATCACGAGATCATAATAATCTAATAAAAAATAAATAAAACAAATCATAAATTTTAATTATTAATCAAATTGATGTTAAAAGATGAAATTAAAAGAAAAAAAACTACTTTAAAAAAAAATTGAATCGACTAGTTTAACCCGCCAAACCAGATTAACTGGTTAAACTTATGATCTATGTCATGAAAGTGTAATAACTAAATAAAAAAATTAATATTAACAAACTCAATTAAAAAACAAAATATTAATTAAAAAAGTCAAAGAAAAAAGCAACAAAAAAAAAACTTATAACCAAAAAGTATGTACCTTTCATAGTGGATTTGCACAGTGACATGTTGATTTCTTTTTATTATAGTTACAATATTAAACGATAAAATTAAAAGAAAAAACACCAATGAAGAAAAAGAAAAAAAATCTAAATTGAGTGGGTTAACCCGTCAAATCAAGTTAACCTATCAAACTTGAGATTCGTGTCATAAGAATGCGATAACTAAATAGAAAAAAAAATAATATTGATGAACTAAATTAAACAAAAAATAATAATGAACAAGAAAAAAAAAACACATAAAAGAAACTTACAGGAAGAAACAAACTAGTGAAAAAAATATAAAAAAATCTAAATCAACTGGGTTAACCCATCAAACCTGATATTCGTGTCATGAAAGTCTCATAACTAAATAAAAAAAATCTAATACCAACAAACTAAATTAAAAAAAAAGAAAAAAAAATTTATACGTAGAAAAAATCTAATGAAGAAAAAGAAAAAAAATTGAATTAACTGGGCTAACCTGTCAAACTTGAGATCCGTGTCATGAAAGTCATATAACTAAATAGAAAAAAATTAATATTGACAAACTAAATTAAAACAAAAAACATTAATTAAAAAGAAAAAAAACAAAAGGTATCAGCCTTCTAACTATAGACTACACTGTGTGGTCCACAGTCAAAGGCATAAAAATAACAAAAAAATAAAAAGAAAAACTAAAAGTCGATAACTAAATAGAAAAAAAAATATTAGTGAACTAAACTAAAAAAAAATATTAATGAAAAAGAAAAAATAAAAGAAGAAAAAAACTACAAGAAGAAAAAAAACCAACAAAGAAAAAGAAAAACAAATTGAATTAATTGGGTTAATTAGTCAAACCAGGGATCCGTACCATAAAAAATCTGATAACTAAATAAAAAAAAATAATATTAACAAACTAATTTTTTATTTTTTGTTTTTTTTTAAAAAAAAGACATCAACCTTTTCACCGTGGATTGCACCATGCAGTCCACCGTGAAAGGCAAAAAAAGAAAAAAAAGAAAAAAAAAGATATCAAAATTTTCACCATGAACTGCATATAATATTAAAAGATAAAATTGGAAGAAAAAAATAAAATTGAATCAACTGGGTTAACCCACCAAACCAGATTAACCTGTCAAATCTGGGATTCGCGTCGTAAAAATGTGATAACTAAATATAAAAAAGATTTAATATTAATGAACTAAAAGAAAAGATTAATTAAAAAGGAAAAAACAAAGAGAAAAAAACTTACAGGAAGAAAAAAACTAATGAAAAAAAAAGAATCTGAATTAATTAGGTTAACACATCAAACTTGAAATCCGTGTCATGAAAGTTTGATAATTAGATAGAAAAAATTTAATATTAACAAACTAAAGTAAAAAAAAAATTACTAGAAAACAAAAAAACAAAGAAAAAAGCAAAAAAAAAAAGAAACTAAAAGCATCGGTTTTTTCACTATATAGTCCACAGTAAAAGGCTTACAAAGAAAATAAAAGAAAAAAAAAACAAAGGTATTCGCCACGAGTTAATTTATTTTCTTGCATAAAAAATATAAAAAAAACTAAGATCTAAGAGTGTTAGGTCTTTATACAAAGATATACCCATGAGTAATATTTATAATATTAATAATGATATTAAATTTATATGACTCAAGTTTAAGCGAGTTTGGCTGCAACATCATATTCAAGAGCTTTGAATGTGGGTTTGGTTACAAAATCGTGTCATAAAAGTGTGATAATTTAATATATTAATTAAAAAAACAAAAAAAAACCTATAATAAAAAAAACTAATGAAAAAAAAATTGAATTAACTATATTAACTTGAAAAATATTCATAAAAAAATAAAAAAAAAATCTGAAAGATATATATAAAAAAAGAAATAAAAAAGGTGCTGTGAGGATTTTTAGTTTATTAGATAATAATATAAAATAAAAGTGTCCCCGTGTTTGTGTGTTTGAACTCAGATTATTTCTTCGATCGAGGTGAATCGTGATTCGGGTCTATTTCAGACAAGGTTTTAAAATGAATCATGAAAACACTAACACTGATAAACTTGTCTAACACATCAAATCTTGTCCAAACCCAATCATATTACTATTAAAAAGTAAAATAAATAAAATGGCATGGTGCATGTATGTGTGATATTGTCTATTCAGTGTATCCGGAAGTAATTTAAAGTGTTTTTATATTAAAAAGTATTAAATTAATATTTAAAGTATTAAATTAATTTTTTTTTTTAGTATATTCTGATTTTTTAAATTTATTGATATTAAAAATAAAAAAAATTAAATTTTTTTAATATATTTTAAAATAAAAAATATTTTTAAAAAACAATTAATCACACAAGTAGTTTTTACAGGGATATGTTTAAGAATATGGTAACGGTTGCGGTTCATAGTATTCTTTTTTTCATAAATATATTAAAATAATATTTTATTTATTTTTTTAAATTATTTTTAACATTAATAAATCAAAATAATATAAAAATATAAATAAATTAATTATAAATAAAAAATAAAATTTTAAAAAACATAATTTAAACCGTGTTTATAAGTGTGTTTAGGAATACAATAGTTATAGCAGTTCAAAATATATTTTTTTCATAAATATATTAAAATAATATATTTTTATTTTTTAAAAAATACATTAAAACAATATAAAAATATAAATTAATTAATTTCAAATTAAAAAAAAAAAAATTATAACCACGTTTACAAGAAGCCCCGGTGGCCATATATAGACTACGAAATCCATACCTTTCGGACCTTACAGTTGCTTTTCAGGTACCTAAAGTAGAGGAGAAAAGTCGGGGTTCTGTGTCTGTGTCCTCGAGCTTGACCGTGGGCAGGGCGGCTGGGCCAAAAGCACAAAAGTAAAAGGGCTGGGTCCCACAACGTCAGGTTTCTGGGAACTGAGTTCCGAATTAATGGAAATCATCTGACGATGATGAAGAGCTGATAAGAATGCTGATTGGTTGGATTTGCTTAAACCGATGACTAAGCGACAAGCTGTAGCCTGTAGATTGGCATAAACCGATTCAATATTCAAAATAAATATAAAAAAATCAAGATGAGTAATCCTCAAAGAGGCAATTCATGCACAGCACAGCCGTAGGATGTAAGAACATAGATAGAGTGGCTCCGCTTCTCACGCCAGCTGCTTGATTAGTATATTACGTGTAAGTTGCGCCTCTCCCGCTTGAAATTCTCATCCCTTCACTTCAACATACATGTCCATGTCTAACTCGGTCCGATCTCAATCACATTTCATTAGGTTAATAAAATCGGTTACATTTAATAAGATTAATTTCTAAATTAATTTAAAGGAGATTTAAGTGTGTGTCGGGGGCTATAATTTAAAATATTTTTTATTTAAAAATATATTAAAATAATATATTTTTTATTTTAAAAAAATTAAACATAGTAGAAAAGCCAAAAGCAAAACACTAAACTGAAAAACACATTGGACATGGACCTAACAAATAAAGAGACAAATTATTCCTAATAAAGCAAACGCAGGAGTACCAGAGTCATTAATTTGTAGTGCAATGCTGAGTGAGTTGATGGAATCACTGACTTCTCATTGAGAGGAAACCACGTGTTGGAGATCCCTTGCTGTTAAAATGGCCATATGGTAGTGATCCTGTTGTTAAAATTATTGGTTAACTTGTAAAATTATATAATTTTATTAATTAATATATATTTAATATGTAAAATTAGATTAAAATTTGAAAATTAGTAAAAAAAAAATTAATCCGTGTAAAATCAGTAAAATCAGTAAATTTGATCTGATTTTACAAATTTATTAGATTTGT
The DNA here is from genome assembly GCA_018804465.1 of Populus tomentosa. Classification (NCBI taxonomy): domain Eukaryota; kingdom Viridiplantae; phylum Streptophyta; class Magnoliopsida; order Malpighiales; family Salicaceae; genus Populus; species Populus tomentosa. Next base: position 1,115,206 of record CM031995.1, read on the forward strand.
GATATGAAAAAGGTTAGGTTTAAATTTGGTCTTAAAATGTTTATTGACCAGTTTTGTAATATTGGACATATCTTTTAAACCGTGCATTGGATAAAATTAAAATTTTAGACACATGAAAATATACTATGGTAAATATTTAGGTCAAATAGAGTTTGAAGACATAATAGTTCAGATTGTCAAAGTTAGTAGATGAATCTTGTCTAATACATCAAATTAAACCTTCATGTACTGTTTGAGACATGTCTAGAGCTATTGGTGGAATTTTGCTACGATTAAAGTTGAGCATGAAACTAGACATTCGAAGCCTTCCAACCATATATTGAAGCCCCATTGATTCATCTAGATAAGAAAAAATGACATGTTTGAAATCATGACTCAAATCTTTTAAGAATATGCTAAAATTAGAGATTCGAACTATGTGGAAGAATTTTAACATGAAGACCTTTTATTTTATTTACTTATTTATTTTTGAATAATTATTTTTAATTTGATTTTTTTCTAGCTCATTAGACATTGTTTGGGGGTTTATTTTATTATTAAATTTATGTTAGTTAATTACTAGTTTAGACTTGTTAGCTTTCAACTAAAAAAGAATCTATTAAAACTTATTGTGACGGGAACAACTAAGTTGTCACTAGATTCATGCATACTTACTATCATTTAATAAATTTTCTATATTTAAAAGTCTTGTTTTGAGATGTTATTAATTTATTGATTTATATTATTTATTAATTATAATATTATTAACTTATTTTGTTATATTTTAATATAATTTAATTTTTTAGCTGGAATTATTAATATATAATTAATTTAAAAAATTACTTATAATTTTTTAATTTTAGTTTGTATTTTTCATGTTATATTAAAAAAATATATTTTTAATAATCCTGGTAATGATTATGTTCCGCGTGCCCACGTGTTTTTCCATGATAGTAGGACACTCTCTCCCAGTCCAGCGTTTAAGGAAAATCATGAATGTTTCAGAAAGTTTTTTTTTTAATGAAAACGAGCACGATTCTCTATTTAATTGTTAAATTTAGTCAAGATTTGACAAACGTATTCTACCGATCATGTTGAAGGCAGATGAGGTCAAGAATACCCTCAAATTAAGTTTAAAAGATATTATTTAGGATTTTGTTTTATTTTTCTAGTTATTGATTTTTATTTATTTTCTAGTTAGATTTCAAGATTTTAATTTAATTTAATTTTAATTAATCTCGTTTTATAATATATTGAAATGTTTTTTTTTTTAAATACAAGAATTATTGAATTTTAAAACATGTCGAAACAAATTTTGTTTCTACCTAGAAATATCTATAACCTTAGAATTTAAGAAAATCTAATTTTTATATTTCACCTTAAGCTGCATCATCACCCACCAAGCAATCTAGCCAAAATTATAATTGGAGCTCGTAAAGGGGATCGAGACGTGATTGAGATGGGAAAATGGGAAAAGAGTAGTTAAAATGGAGGATGGTTCAGACAGCATTTCCAAACAGCACTCCAATCCCATACGAGCAAGATGCAAGGAAGACAAGAAATTGGTGGCCGTAAGCATCAAACAGAGAGAGAGAGAGAGAGAGAGAAGTGGAATCCTCGAGATACTTTTGCCCACTATCACTAAGGACACTGTTGTTGTGCACTCCAAGAGATCCGTATCACGTGTTTCTGTCTCTCAGTATCTCCATTTAACATCATCAGATTCTTGAATCTTTCGTCAAATAAAAGACGAAGGTGACGCTGCGTCAAAAATCTTCGCCCCGCCGGCTCCTTCAACAGTTACCCCCTGCGCTACTGAAAACAAGAAAAATGCTAATTTTACTATTAAGTAGTGTTCATAAGTTTGATAATAGCTGTCTTTAAAGTATATTTTAAAGTTAAATATATAAAATAATATTTTTTTTATTTTTAAAAAATTAATTTTGATACTAGCACGTGAAAATAATATAAAAATATTAAAAAATTAATTTTAAATAAAAAAATTTAAATCTTACCTGAGCTCCATTGAAAACGCATTAACAAACAGTACATTTGTTTTCATGTTGTATGGTATATGTTTTATTCTAAATTATTTGGTCAGTTAACACTTTATAGTTTTTGTATGGATTTCACAAGACACACCAGGCCACTAAGACAGTTCTTTTCAACCTTCCTTTTTCACTGTTCAAGATTCCTGGTGTTGCTAAAAAGCTTGTTTCTTCGCAAATGCGCCTCTTATGGAGTGGTGATGTTGAGAGGAGCAAAATTGCAAAGTTGTATGGAACACTTCGGCTTGGTGCAAGTCTAGAGGTGGATTAGGAGTGGGTTTTATTTGGACCAAAACTAAAGTTTTGATTTTCAAGTGGATTTTGGAGGTTGAGTGGCTCAAGCTTTTTCCGGGGGGGGGGGGGGCTAGAATTTATCCTGCCCAAATACAAGGTAGAAGTTTGTGGAGGTCTTCCTATTTTTTCAGGAGAACTCTCTATGGCTTGGCATGGTGTAATAACTCAACCGTTAGTGGCCATAACCCACGCTCATAAGTTTGATGTAACAGCTGCCGATCCACTAGAGGAACAGGCCATTCAGTACAGTTCTCATGCCATTAACTTTTAAAAATTATATTATCCTTACACTTATTTTTTAAATAATTTTTTATGTTAAAATATATATTTATGATTTTTAAAAAATTATTTTTAATATTAGCACATTAAAATAACTTGAAAATACTAAAAATATATTAATTTAAAGTTAATAAAAAAATACAAAAAATTTAAATTTTTTTAAAAACACTTTTAAAACGTTAAAAAAACAAGTTTTAAAACTAAGCTGTTGTCATGCTCATGCTCAGCCTGGTGGGTTGCGTTCTTGAATTGGATTCAACGAAAGCAGTTGCTGGGCTTTAAAATGATACAGGAGTAGGGCTAAACATTAGTTTAAAAATGATCCAAACCCAAATCATTTCCAAAGAGGCCTTTTATTTAGGTCCATTCAAGAAGTTTGCACCACAAGTGGGTCAAACACTGTATCGCTCGTAAAGTGGGTTTGTCTTGGGCTATGGGTGTTGAGATGGGCTAGGATACTCAATTGGGTCTTCGATCCAATTTGCTGCGAAGAGGTCGTACTTTTCCAATGCGGACGCCCTGCCCTTGTTTGCTCGCCATGCCAGAGCGACCTCGCTGAGAAAGACAAAACCCAGGAAAGAGCCGAAGACTGGTGGTTTCTGGGTTGGGTCAGAATTCATTAGTCCAATGATTTATCTATCTAGTCCGTGGATAGCTAGAAGCCATTATCCTCGTTAAAAGCATCTCACTCCTCCCCATCTACACATACATGCACTTCGTTGAAAGGTATGAGTAGCTTATCATTCACCTAAAGTGCCAGACAATAAAATTCCAATCTCTGAAAAATTGTTAGGTTGAACATTCTAGATTGCCAAGATATACCCAGAGCCAGATCTTGATATCTCTTGACAGATGGTTGATAGCAACCTAATTTTAAATGCAAACAATTTTCCGAGCTTGGCTGCACCTAAAAATGGAGAGCATTGTCCCTTTCTTTCTGCCCATAAAAAGGGACACTTGGGGCCTAAAAGTCATTTGGCACTGCGAATGTTAGCTACAGCTACAATCTTACATGACCCCACACAAAAGAAATCTGTATTCACTGGGCACGGTAGAAAAAGGAGCCCGTCTACCCTACCTCAGGACCCCATTGCTCCCATTAAAATTCCGCTGTTGTTTACTGACTTTTTTTGGCTTTTCTTTCGATGTTTTAACATATACTATCATATGCATTCACTGTATTTGCTAGTATATTTTTTTGCTAGTGACAATATACTAGTAGAACATACAGTAAAATAAAATATTTAGTGCTAGTTTAGCAGCAGTGCAGTACGCTACGAGTTGCAACTTGCGTTTCGCCAGCAAAAAAACCAAAAATAATGTTTTTGCTACGGTGCAGCGCCTTGCCAAATGGTGCCTTATTCTCTCTTATTTCTTCGTTAAAAGGGATCATTCTTGTATATTTTTTCGCTGCAGAAAGCTTGTATGCTTGATTTCATTTTAGCTAGAAATAAGAGCTAAGCTTATTTCATGTCAGGTCGTCAAGACCAGATAAATTAAATGCATGGTTGTCTTTCCAGGAAGGGCTCAATAGTACGATGCTTGGCGTTTCCTGGGATGTTGACTCATAGTGGCAGACACAGGTAGTCTAGCCCAAACAACCCATTGGATACTCATCCTGTGGAGCAAAACATTATCAACTCGGCTGCTCTGATATTCATCAGCAAAACCAATATATCGTTAGGATAGAAGGGTCTGTCCATTACAATTATACCACTCACGAATAGAATGTGCCTCCCCTGCCAAATTGTAGATAGATCGACGTATCCCATCCCTCAACCATTTCCATGGAATTATGATCTCAGACTCAGTGATTGGACCCACTCCATAAATCTTTCAGCTCAGCCTTTTGTTATTGTTCTTTTATGTATCCTCTTCTTTTCCTTCCGAGTTCAACAGATTTTAACTCTTTACTCCAACTTATTCTCGCCCCACTCTCTCTCGAGTCACCAGGAAATACAAATGCCCAACAATGGTGTCGTGGCTCGTTGCCCTATTAATTTTCAAGGGCTGTTTGATAATATTCGCACTAAATAAGCAATTAGTTTGCCATGCACGACAAAAGTTCGGAAGATATGTATCCATGTTTCTAATACCTAATGGTACTGTTTTGAAATAATTTCCTCTAAATTGAGGTCCCTCAAAAGTTAATGATATCGTCCTGTCTAGCTTCGAGCTTTGAAATTATATGAACGTAGGTTGGCCTTCGGAGGAAATTATTGAAAGCCTGTTTGTGCACATGTCTTCGGATGCTTTTTACGTGAAATTTGTCTTGAAAGAAGTTTGTACAAGCCAAACTAGCTTTCTAACAAAAACAATCACAGATTTTTATTTCATAGCTGCGTCGAACTAAAATTTGATTAACGCGTTCTACAGGTACAGTTTCCTATCAGTTGTTGTTTTAAAATCATACCCGCATTAGAACCTAGAAGATGATGTTTTGGATTTTTATTTATTTTTAGTTTTTATTTTTTTATTGTTTTTTAAACTGAAAATCTTAGGGTGGTGAGATAGTAACGAGCAACAACTTCTTCGTTACTATTTAAATAAAAAAATACAAAAAGAGAGAAAATAAGATTTCTATCTCCTTGTATATATGCAGTAACTAATAAAATATTATTGGTTATTCTTTAAACACCATAAAATTTTTCTTTATAATTAGTTTTTAAAATTTTATTTGATTTGAGTTTTATTAATTAGATTGGTTTAGCTAGTATTTAAATATTTTTATATTATTTTTAAAAATAATTAAGAATTATTGACATTTAGAGTTTATTAAAATCATATTCTTTCTACAACTTAGTTGTAATTTAAGGACATGTGAAACTCTGATTTCTTCCTTTTTCTTGAATATCTCACACTCCTCGTGTTGCAATGTGATAGATTTGGAAGGCTAGTTCCGATGCCAAATTTATATAATGAATACCTATTTGTTAAACGTTCCATCAAGTTTGAAGAGAGAAATACACTACAGACACTCAACACTCTGAATTATAAGATTATGTCCTGATGCATTTCTTCGATAGTTGATTGTTCGGGTGATCACTCTCCTCAAATGTGACGCTGAAATACTTGATCTTGACAAATCTGCCAAAGTAGCTGACAATCACCATCAGTGGTAGCTCGCTGTTAAGTAATGTTGTTATGCTCCGAGAAATTGTTGATTGGCATGTCGGCAACACGATCAAATTCAGTCTGGGAACTAATAACTTCTGTCAACGCTTGACAAATTTTGGCTACATGACACTATCGACAGACAACACGGCAACGTTGTCTAATACGTTACAGCTTAATAAACGGGGCAGTGACTATCACGACTTAAAATATGATTACCAAAGGAAAATTGTGTAATTCTTGAAAAGAAAAAGGGCTGCTGCAATGGAAAAGCTGGATGTGACAAGCTAGTGGATTGTGCAATGCGGTACAGCAAAATCAGGTTCGATTCAAAGAATTGAATATAAAGGAGCAATGCACGAGATCGACAAATTTCCGCATTTCTGTGAATAGCTTCGAGACATGACTACGTTCATTTTATCCAAGGAAATAACAAGCTGGGCCAGGTGAGTGTTTCGACATTATGCTAGCTGTGTATCTGTTTAGTATTAACAGCTTGAATTAACCAAAAAAAAAAAAAAAAAGGCTTGTAAAAACCAAGGATTTCACAAGGTCAAAAGGGTGTGTGACGGTGAATGCTAGAAGTTTAAAGATGGTGTCTACAAAGGAAAGTAAAGAAGAGATTCACTGGAACCAATTACCAGAGCTCTCTATTTTATGATCATTCATCCATATCTTATCATTGTCTTTTTCCGTCTTTTCCTTTCCGAGTTGAAATACACTACGGTCCATTGCTTCTAACTATCAAAAGCAAAGAGCAAAGCAGCAGCAAAGACATTACAAACAAAATCAAAAGATTTTGTCCCCCAATTTCAGCATTAACTTGCCTTTCAACTCTTTCACTTTTAGTGCTTGATTTTTTTTTATCGGAGCTAATTGCATCTAAATCCCCTTTTAATCTCCCCTTGTGACTTCTTTATTTGGTTAATGCGGCTTGTTCTTGTACTTTCTGTTCGGATCTTCTTTTTCTAGATTAATCCTCCCCTCCCCTCAAGCCCCGAGTCCACTGCACGGTGGAAAAAAATGAACTGAGGGAAGGTAACATACTACAGCTTGAAGTGCTCCCCATTTCCTTGATAGATCTTCCAGGACGATTGGCACATGCAAGAAGATAAACTTGGAAAAACATACGAGTGTAACATGCTTTGATTTAGGGCTAAATCTTCGAAGCATCGCCATGTATTGAACGGCAATTGCCAGATCTACGCCTGTCCATGGCATGGTCAAGATGACCCAAAATGGCTAATAACCTTGTACATGATATATAGTTCCTTGCTTCACGGTACATTAAAAGATTTGGATTCAATAATTTAGAGAGTCTAGCAGCTGGTTGAGCAATTCAGTAAGAAATCTAGAGAGTTGTGTTGATTAAGATCGAGAATAAAGCCAAGTCATGATTCCCTTTAGTTTAAAGCGGTAGAAAGCACATGCAAGCCTTCTTGACCGAGAGTGATGACTTGTATCAAAATTCTATATTCGTGTAATGCGTTTCAAATTATGATTCAAATGAAAAGGAATAAAAAAATAGTGTCTTTTCGATCCAACCGTAGTTTTAACCGCGGCATCACCACGTAGATAAATTCTATATACTCGAAGTTTTACCATGTTTCGGATAATATTACTCGGACATCCACTGCCTGTCTTCATCAGAGTAGTTAGTTCTGTTCTTCCATTGACTCTGCCCCGTTAGATTGGACTCTTCTAGCTTCAATATGCTAAAATTTGGAGCATGAGCTTTTGCGTCAAGGAGCGTATAACTCAAGCTGCCATGAATAATAATATCATCCTCTCTTTTATGGTTTTTAACTAGCTTTTTTATAGACGCTTCTTAGTTTGTATATTTTTTTTAACATCTAGATTTCTACTATATGCTTTTATGTATATATAAAAAATTTAAGTGGAAATAAAAAAAATTTATGAATTCATCTAATTAAATAAACCAAAAACTATTTATACAACAAAAACATTATCAAGCCTAATCTCTATCTAATCAAAGTTAATCAGTTAAATATGTGACCGTAGTTACATTCAACTGAATTCAATAATTTTTTTATCTAAACATACACTTAAAAAAATCAAGAATCAATAAAATATCAAAATGATTGGGAAAAAAAATCAAATCAAACAAGAACAAATTAATTACTCGATTACTAATCAACCAAATATTAAATGATAAAATTAATAAAAAAAATTGTATTGAATAAAAAAAAAAAGAAATATTTTTAAGAGATAGACGACTCTGCCCTGTAATACTTTGGAAAAAAAATTGTAGGCGACGCATTACCTACACTGCTCAGATTTCAGCTGTCTTTGGTTACCAGTAAATCAGTTTAGTTTATTTCAAACCAAGAGAAGCTCATTTTCAAACATATTTTGACCCTAAAAAAATACTCTTAACACCTTTTAAAATATATTCATAGTTTCTAACAACTTTGAAATTGACTTTAAAACCCACAATCAACTCGAAAACAAAAAATTATTTTGGGTTCAGATTTATCATTCCAGAAAAGTTTAAGGAAAAACACTTTATATTAATTTTTCTAATAAAAAAAGTCCATTGATACCAAAACCACCTGTTTTCGTGGTTGAAACCAGTCTTAACATAGATTTTCTCTCTCTATTATTGAAACCCAACCATTTTTTCTTATTTTTCAAACCAAAAACCATAAAATAAAATTTGGGATCTAAGTTAAATTTCAACCCAAAACATTGTTGCAATGATTTGTTACCTGGTTAACAATGGTGTGGAAAACAATATTTTCTCCACATTTTTTAGAGTTTCTTAATTAGACCACGGCACTAGAGGATGAAAGAGAAGCTCAAGATTTCATACTCACACTAGAATAGTAGAATAGTGATGTTAAATTTATTAAAATAATATATTTTTTAATATTAGTATCTTAAAATGATTCAAAAATATAAATAAAAAAATTTAAAGCATGTGATCTAGGCAGGTAGGTAGCCCCAAGTGATCTGTGTATTACTGAAATAAAATTATGTACTCAGTATTTACTATACATATTCAATATTTTTTGCAAGTTCAGAAAGAAAATGAAAGCTGTGAACCTGTAAATAGAAAGACAAGGTTATTTAAGAGCAATATGCTTTGCGTGAATCAGCAACATAACAGGAAAGAGCAGGTATCTAGGTTAGAGGCATAGGAGAAAGTGCTTAAAATAAGAAAATCAGAATGGACGGTGTGGTTACAGCTGCGAGGTGCAAGCTGGTAACTAAACTCTCTCGGCAGTCCGATTCCATGGGTAACATATCAAACACTAGTCGCTCGAAAAATGAGCTCTGCCGAAGAGGTCAAACACCAAAATGTTACTGCTACCGTTCACAAAAAATCGAAATCCCTGATATTCTCAGTGGCCGACAACGTGTTCCGATCTTCACATGCAAACAAAAACCCTTCTTGTGTGTATTTTCAATTTCCCGTTTCCCTCCTCCTAGCTCCCATTTCCCTCCCTCCAAGCTTTCGTCTAGTAATCTTCCCTCCATAGTACATCCATTCATTTTTTAATGCATTAAATAGGTGCAGACAACACTGAAATGTACAGGAGATTGTCTATGTCAAACTTAGTGAAAGTGAGCAGTTTTTATTTTTATCTTTTTATACAGATGAAATAGACTACTTAATGAATAAGTTCATATGAGATGTTTTATTTATAGAATATGAGACAATAAAGGGCCTAATGAAGTGGGGGAAAGAGGTAGATTACTACCAGAACTCTTCCTCATCGGCTCTCTCTCTTTTTTTTCTTTTTTTTGTTCTGTTCTGTTCTGTTCTTCATTTCCGGTAAAATGCCAACTATCTCTGCTTCCAATTCCCAGTACCCAATCAATATTTCAGCGTTCTAGGCATTGGTCTGAGCTGGAAAAGCAGAGATGGCAGGCAATTTAACTTGAACATTGAAAAAGCACAAGACTTATTAACCGTACAAGAGGTAGTCCATTAGGGAAAAACAGGAATTTTAAGGCACTAGCGAGGAATGCTGAGAAAAATCTGAAGTTGTTGCGTTGTTTAGACTCTGCAGTGCCCTGCTCCTCTTGGACAGAGGCTTTGGTGATGAAGACACGGATGATGCCACAGACCATGAATCATTTGAGCTGTCTGAGCTAAAAGACACATCAACCACACCACTAGGACTGCCTGGAAGTGAACAAAACTTGCGTTTGTTTGAGAGAAGCTTAAAATGGTCTCTTAGAGCAAATTCCATTAAGAACTTGCTGCAATCCTCTACCTTGTCCTGTTTTAGACATAATCAAGATTCAGTATAAAAGTTCATATATAATGACATTTTCTGTTTCATTGTGGAAAGAAAATGGAACTCAATAAAATTAGAGAGTAAAGCCACTAACTTTATCGATTCCAAGAATGCTCAACAGCTGGCTTTGGTATTCTGCTGCAAGACTGGGTTCTATGTTATCAATAACATAGAGCATCGTGGCAGCGGCCATTACAGAAGGAACATAAGGCATAGACCTAGAATCTGCAAGTATTCGTTCAAGAAACATAATGTAAGTAAAAAATTGAGAGCAAATTAAATGAAAGAATTCTAATCTATCAGCGAGGTAAAGGAAGGATATTGACAACTTGCCTGCCAAGATAGAGAGGACCATGCGCTCGCACCTCTTGAGAAATTCCAAACAAAGATAGTGTTCTAGGCCAAGCCTTCTAGTGATGTAATCAAGAAACGATATTGGGGTTACTGGATTCATCTTCCATTTAAGAGTAGAAAGCACCAGGATCTCCATTCTCTGGATAGTTTTGGCCTCGAACACGTATTTACTGTCCTCCACCTAAGGAAGTCAAACAACATACACACATTTATGAGCAAATCGGGCAAACAAATTAATCACAAGCATTTAACAAATGAGCCTGCAGATTTATATCAGATCGAATACACATCTACCTGAAAATCCAATAGAAGGGGCACTTGGGTCTCCTCCACTTTGGCAGCAAGTGAGAGGCAAGACACAGCTGCAAGTTGGGCCATCCATGGCTTCTCTTTCTGAAGGTGGACACTGAATAAAAACCTATCAAGATAGTTCACTGCCAAAACTGCAGTTAGAGCGGTGAAAGAGTAGTGTTCATTGACCTTTAGAATCCACTCTACAGCCTCACAGCGAGCCCTAGCCAAAGACGGGTTGGTTTCTAAGTCTTTGCACAGCTGATTTTGCTCCTCCTTGGCAAACAAAGAGGAAAGCTCCTCATCTTCCCAGCTTAAGTCCTGTTCTAGCAATATTGGAAAAGTGTTTAGTTTATTGCTATTGTTGCTACAATAACTCTCTCCTTCTAGTTCATCTTGAAACCAGTCCTCTCTAACTTCTTCCACCCAATTCTCTTCAGAACAATAGAGAGCATCAAAAAGTAATGTAGGGTTTTGTTGATATTGTTGTTGGTCTTGTACCGCACTCGTTTCTGGGTTATACATTGATGCCATCTTCTTCCAGGAAGAAGGGGTGCAGATCTTGGTTCATTGTAAGCAAGAAGAGAAGGACATGAGCAGGGTAGAGAGACAAGAAGAGCTAGCTTGAGCCATCTCTCTTACTCTCTCGGTGTGAAGTAAAGAGCAAGAAGGGAGGGGACTGACCAGTGACCTAAAAGTTGTGTTTTATTTGAGGGTTTCGAGCTGGTGGGTCTTGTTTTATCAGGATTTCTCGGGTCTCTCGTCCCAGACCGGAATCATGTGGGCCATGTAGAGCAATTACTCGACACGTCACACAATTTTACCTCGGTTTTGCCTGGCCCCGCGGTTTGAAATTTATTGGGCCCCTTGCAGTGTGGTTTTGCTCTCCCGTCAGTCATCATGCCATAACCAACACATGTAACTTTAATGTTTTGTTTTTAGGCTTTAGGTCGTGTTTGGTTAGAGAGAAAAAAAATTGATGTTAAGTAATAAATGTTAATAATGTAACAAAATAGTTGAAAGAAAAGGAGTTAAAAGCATGCTTCAAAAAAATCTGAGCTGGTATGATAGGTGGACTGGAGACTTGGCCCGGCCAGCTTTCAGAAAAATAAAAGAAAGTTCATCCTATATGGTCGTCTACTTCTAGCTCGGTTCATCCATCAAGACTAGTTATTTATATATATATATATATATATATATATATATATATAAAACAATATTATTTTGGTCATTTAGAAAAATGGGTTAAACTCTGTATCAAATTACAGTGATATTTTTCTATGGAATTGTAAAAATTATATTGTTTTGGTGAAAAAATAAAATCATAATTTAAATGCAATAAAAAAAATTGTGTAAAATATCTTGAACCACCTCGCTTGAGTTCCCACTTGACTCGATTAAGTTTTTCATTCTCTAGAATTTTTCAATCGAGGTTAAAAGGATTAATTGTCGAGAAATTAATATCTGTTTTATTTTTTTAGTCTATAACTAAACATGGTCATGGATTAAGCAAGTATCAAGTATATGGAAGTGTAGTAATTTATGTTTTTACGTGTTTTGCTTTTTTTTAAAAAAAAAATTAATTTAATTTTCAATATCTCTTATTTGTTAATATTAAAAAAATATTTTTTAAAAATATCTACACCATGTAATATTGAAAACACTCTATAAATAGGATTGGATGTTAGCATCTTGATATTCAACCCGGTTTTTTTTATTTTTTTATTAATATGAATGTCCAGACCAGTTTGCACATACCTCGACTAATTTAACTGATTCTAAAATTAACGACGATGCAAGCTTTTAGTAACTCTGAAATTTATGAAACTCAAATTAATAATCTTAAAAAAACAAATCTAAAACCTAATCACTTAAACCACATTCATTAAAATTCTCAATCTTACTATAAAGTCTTTTGAAGGAGGGGGTAAATGTCAAGAACCATGACAGAATTAAATTACACCATCTAATAACTGGAATTCTTTACTCTCTGTCCACATGCTTTCATGTGAAATTTATAGCACTTGCAAATTTTTATTATTCATGAACAAATCCTGATCCAATTTAGAATTTTCGAATACCCCCTCGACATTTAATCCGATCCTTGATTGTTTTAATAAGAAAAAAAGGTAGAATAATGAAAGAACATGCAAGATCCTTGTTTGTTTTCCATTCTGGTCCCCTTTCATTTGTACTCATAGTCCCTGAGTATTTAAATTTAATTAAAAAAACTCTATTGCATGCTCATAAAAAATAATTAAACTGAATTGTTTTTATGTTAATGAAAAACCCTCGGATACAATTTTTTCGAGCCTCTTGTTCAATCTCATCTAGAGGCATTTCATCGATCATTTTCTCAAAAATGTTCCTCTGTCTCCTGTGTATTTTTATTTATTGCCCATTTATTATTTGATATGGATGTTTATCTATAAAATATCATATCATGTTCATGCTGCTCAATTTTATAATATTGCGTGTACAATTTTCTATATTATTCTTTTTGTCTTATCCTGAAATTGAAGAGTCATGGTGTACTCATCAATTGAGCAATTCTTCCAAGGTTGCAAGTGCAAAAACTTACTGTCTATTTAAGCAATTGGTTGTGTTCATAAGATTTTTGGATCAGAATGTACAAATGCATTTATGTATACCGAATCTTGGAATTGAGTATGTGTGAATGTATGATTTCCTACCGAATATTTGAGCTGAGTATGTGTGAATGCATGATTTCCTTCTCGAATTAATGGAGGTTAAGGGTTTGCCCCGAGGGAGATGGAGTAACAAGCGGTTGCCGTGGATAGCTTGGAAGTTTGTACATTTTTTCTTCTTTTCAAATTTAACATTGACCTAGACATGGATGATTTTTTTGAATAAAGAAACTAAATAGAGATTTAGTTTTTCCGAATGTAAATTCACAATATTGATTGAAACTTACCTCTCAATTTTATCATAAAATCTAACCAAATAAACACCTGCAAATAAAACCAAGGCGATCAATTAGTGTTAATTCTTTATTTATTTATTTTTGGTAAAATACCACTATTTAAAATGATTACCAAAAAGATATTGTGATCCATCATCTATAGGTCCAGTCAAATGTTAAGTCTATACATATAAGGGTATGACGAGATGCTGAACTCATTTTTTTATGCTTGGTCTACGGTTAAGCTTGAGCTTGTATGGGTTTGGTAAGATGTCAATTCCTTTATCATCTTCAGACTCGGTAAAGTGCCTAGCTCTAAATGTCTGTGGGTCACACTGGATTTTTACTCCTTTTAACTTTAAAAGAATCTTGTACTTTCTAATTGAATTGCAAGTTATCAATATTTTATTCTAAGAAGTTAGAGATATTCTATCATGACAAGTCAAAAATATTTTATCTTGATTGGTTATTTTTTTTATTATAACAAGATATAGGTATTCTGCTCATATCTTACTTTTCTTTTATGTGAAAAAGAAGACCTTGAGAGTTGGATAGTCTCCAAACTCAAATAAAAGGATCTTTTATAAATATCAAACATGGTTCATCAACCACTACATAAAATAAAAAAAAAACTATCAAAATTAAAACATTAACAATCTTATCTGAATCTCAACTTGACTTTTGACCCTATATAATAGAAATTGTTATAATCACAAAACAACTCACTTATTTTGTGAAACCATTATTTTTCTTCTTTTAAAAAAAAATAAACTCATGTTATCCCATTACAAATATATATATATATATATATATATATATATATATATATATATATTTTGTTGCTGCGTGTGAATTGATGGGACTATTCTACTCAACCATATCAATTTACAGACAATGACGGATGTCGAAAACATAAACAAAACAGACAAAAATTTATTATAATTTTTCAACGTTAAACTTTTTTTTTCCTTTTAAAAAAACAAGCATGTTCCCACCAGGGCCAAGGCAAACGTAAGGATCTACAACAGAAGATTGCGGTGTACGAGTGGACCACACGCCAGACATCTTGTTTTAAACGAGTAATTGCACTTTGACATTTTGTCCGAGTGAGGCGTGAGAATGGTGATATTAAAAAGCAAAAGAATTTTACTCTTTCAACCATTGAGTCCAAGTGTAAATTCAAGACAACATCAACATATATTTTTAATGATATTCAAATGATTAACAAGGTCTTGCAAATTCTCCAACCTGGCTATGTACGTCCACAGATCAAGACACCGAATCGCAGATAGGTAAGAGTATTCGAAAAATAGTTGTATTTATATTTTAAAAAAAATTAATTTTTTTTTACTAAAAGTTAAATTTTTTTATATATTCTGTATTGTTTTAATGCACTAATTTTAAAAATAAAAAAATATTATTTTAATATATTTTAAAAAATAATTACAACCACACTCCTGAATAAATAAATAACATAAAATTAACTCGAATTCAATCTCATTTCATATGTTTTTTTTTTTCATTTCATATCATTTTTAATATTAATTCAGCTAAATCACATATTTATCTTATGACCTAGTTAAAGCTAATTTAGACACTGTCAAGTTAAAAATAAAAAAACTGAAATAATATTATTTTAAATAAAAATTTAGTTGATACAACATGATGTAATAACTCATATCCTAAAACTGAGCCTGACCCTATTTTGAATTAGATAATTATAAAATTATATTGAATATGATGGGATCGAGTTGCGTGCAACTATGTAATTTTAAAAAAATAATGTTTTAAAAATATTTTTAAAAATTTTTAATTTTTTAATTTTTTAATTATTTTGATATACTGATATTGAAAATATTTTTTTTAAAAAATATTTATTAAAAATATTTTAATATATTTAAATTAAAAAATATTTAAAAAAACAACCAAAACACAAAACACCAAATATGGAAGTACCATGCAGCTAAAATACTATTTACTAAAAATATGAATTTTTAAATTATTTTTTTAATATTTTTTAATTTTCTAAATATGTTGATATTAAAGATTTATTGCTAACACAATATCCTAATCACTACAATACCATGACTAGAACAGTGGTGCGCGTGCCAGTAAACAACAGGGGACACGTCCTCTAAAGAATGAAGTCAATGTGTGTAATTAATGCTTTTACATCTATGTATTTTTTTTCTCCTGTCTAACAATCGCGCTTTTCTTTAATGGATTATTAATTACTAAGTACTGGGTTATTTTGATGCCAATGTATTAAAATAATTAAAAAATATAAAAAATTATAATATTAAAGAAAAAAATCAGGTTTTTTTAAAAAGCACATAAAATATTTTTTTACTTAAAAATATTTCTAAATATTTTTTATATATTTTTTATACCAATATATAAAAATCAGTTAAAAACACTAAAACACTTACTAGTTTAATGTTTTTTTTTTTCGTGTCAAACACATTTTTAAAACATCATTTAAATACAATAACAAACATTTTAGATTTTATTTGTTTATGGTAAAGTGTGAGATGTAGGTCTTATTTTATCTTGATTATAATTTTAAAAATATTTAGTAAATTAATATATATTATAATTTTATATAGATCACAATAAAAATTCACTATCTAAACCTTAAATGATAAAAAATGTATAACTTATAGCTTTTATTAAATTTACCTTTTCAAATCAAAACCACAAAATTAACCCATCATCATGGATTAAAATTAAGGAAGCATTAATTACTCACACCATAGATGTTCTGTTCCACAGAGATAACATAGTAAATAACCAATTAATGAACTGTTTATTGAATTTGGAAACATGGGAGACCTTGTTTATTCAAGAAGGCGATGCCCTGCAAGCAGAACTTGTTGATTATTAACTGATTACTGTGAGTCATTACTCGTATCAAATGCTCTGTCGGTTTGCTAATTACTGTTAAAGAGTAATTAATCAGCTCGATTACTGCACAAATCTTTAGATTTACATTTTTTCTGCACATTGAGTAATAATGACCTGCAAACTAGGAAGAGCAGTGCTCTTTACCTTCGAAAGGTACAATGATAGGAAAATAATTTTGCTACACAAGGCATGAATCAAATCCATCAAGGATTTGAGTTTTCCAAGCAACTTTAGAGTTAATTTCTTTGAATCTTCACCTGATTTTAAAAGAATTAGAAAATTATTTTAATATATTTCTTTTTAAAAAGTATTTTAAAAAACATGTAATTACTAACAAAATACTAAACACACAGGAAATTGAAAGCTAAATAAAGAAGATTGATTGACGTTAACAGGACAATTATTTCTCTTTTCGTTTTTTTGGATTCATTCTCCACTGATTGGTTTCGAATAGATCATCAGAGTTGGTACTTCCAGAGGAAAGGAATTGGAAAATTCAGTTCCCAATGTGATTTTTTTTACTACAATCCCAGCAAGACAAGTCAGTTCGTTCCTTGGAGGTCTCTGTCTGTCTATCTCTGCCTAACCAATGACAGGAGGGGTAAACCCGAAGAGGGCAATTCAATTCTCATCAGAAATCTATAAAATCTTTGCTCCAATGCAAGCACAGAGGAAATCTGGCACTGTTCGCGTTGTTTGCCTATTAAGAAGCGTGTAGGGCTTCTGCCGCGAGCCTGATTTGTTGCTTTCTTTTCTCTCCTTTCATCTTCTTTACAGGGCTCGATATCCAAGAAATGTCGCTGCTAGACAGATAGTGAGAGTACTGAGAGGACATAAAAAAGAGGGGTAGTGCTAGCAGGTGAGATGGAATCACTTGAGGAAAGAAATCGAGGGAGGAGGTAGATGTGTAGTGGTGGTTGAATTGGTTTCCAGTTCACTACACAGAGTAAAATCTCTCGGGGAAAGGGAACAAAATTGAGAAGCTTGATCTTGTTTTTTGCATTATTTACCATTCAAAGAAAACTCTTTTCTTTCTTACCCCTTTTCCTTTTCCTTTTCCTTTTACCTGTTCATCACAGCTCACAATGGCCATAGTTGTACCGCTAGGGAGTATTTTATTTTATATATCTCAAGTTTCTCCATCAATTTTCGGATTCAAAAACCCACGACACCTCTTCAGAATCAGAAAAGACTTTGTACATTTCAATCACAAAAACACGAATCAACCAGAAGGCCAAGCAACACTCCATGCCCTTTATTGGAACTCTCCAAGCTATTCCCTATATATTGCACCAACGCCGACCTATACCTACACATACTATTAAGCTCGTGGGACCATGCTTCAAGATGAGGAAGATTTTGATACAAGAAATTTGTTGTATAAATGGTGTCTTCTGTAATTCTAACGTATTTTAATAAAAAAGATGCGTTAGAAAACTATTTGTAAAATAAACCAACCACTATTAAAAATAATAATTGTTTTAAAAGTTATTTCTCAATTAGATTAATTAATAAATACAAAAATTAATCTAAATTTCTATGAAAATTCAATAATCATGAAATGAAATTTAAGATTTGATGGCTAAGAAAAAATAGATCACCAGAAATACATTAAAGCTCTGTTTTTAATACACTTATTATGGTTAGAAAGATTTTAACAAGATAATTTTAACTAGATTTAAAATTTTAAGTTAATTTTTGATAAAATTAATTATTTTTCAAAAATAACAAATATCACTATACAACTACTATTCCCAATCATGTATAAAATTGATATTAAAAAACGCTGATATTAAATTGTTATTTTTAATAGTAGTTGTGTATAAAATTAATATTAAAAAATATAGTTGTATTAAACGGCTATTTTTAATAATAATTATGTATAGATTTGATATTAAAAAATACAGTTATGTTGCACTATTTCTCAAATACTTTTGCAACCTACATCATTCTATCAAAAAAATTTACTTAGTCATGTTATTTATTATTATTTTTTTTAAATCCGTATGAACGAGTAACGAAAGAGAGAATAGTTGTATGAAATAGAAAAAACTCATCATGGAGTAGGGACTGTTTGGATTGATGACCCACGTGGATTTCTTAGGTCCAGCTGGCTGGAGGACCTCCCAGGTTGAGGTCCACTTCTGCTCGTCTTAGTCTAATGATCATGTGTAATCATTGCTTAGCACATAGAAACTTTTTATTACTGATGCATGGCAACTGCTAAAGATTGCAATATTGTAAGTTGTAGCATGATAATGAAGGGTTGACCTTTGATTACTCACCCACGAGCCATGGATTGTTGCTTTTTCACCCCACTATTATTTCATCTTCATCATCTACACATGCATCTTCATTATAATAAGCTTTCTCAAGTCTCAACGCCTGTTAATCCCCACCAGCGATATGATCCTGCCGAAGTAATTTTCTACAGCTGATGTGGTCAAAGATTACTGTGATGAACAGCTCATCAAGGTCTTAGCACACAGCCCAAGCAAGGCTTGTGATCACACCGTGTAACTTATTATACCATCCTCGTCAACAGCTCTTGCTCCTGCATCTTCAATGATTTATGTCTA
The DNA here is from genome assembly GCA_018804465.1 of Populus tomentosa. Classification (NCBI taxonomy): domain Eukaryota; kingdom Viridiplantae; phylum Streptophyta; class Magnoliopsida; order Malpighiales; family Salicaceae; genus Populus; species Populus tomentosa. The sequence goes on from CM031995.1 coordinate 1,134,239, forward strand.
GCTAGCATCATTGCATGGGAGTTGCGACATTGCTGCTCTCACAGCATCTGCGATTCCAAAAATGGCTAACGTTTAAACATATGAGAAGAATGGCCAAGCCCTGCGAGTTTTGCCATTTGTAATCACACTGAGTTCCAAGGACCGAATGCATATCATGTAATTATCTCTAATTGTTAAGGGGACAAGCTCCTCTCTCAAGAAGCTTCATACCAGCACTATAAATCTAGTAGCAAACAACAGATTCTTAGCTGACAAGAACCCTCCCGAGTCCAATCTTCTGAATTAATCTTATAGTTTCAGATGGTTATTTAGCATATACTGCCAAGAACAGCACCACTTCATTCAAGGGCAGTTTGTTTTGAGGCCCAGCAGCACTTATTAAAAAAATAGTTTTAATCTTTTTACTTTAAATGATTTTTTTAATGTTTTTTTTATTGTTTTGGTATGATGGTACAAAACTAAATTTAAAAAAATAAAAAATATATTATTTTAATACATTTCTAAATACAAAAAACTTTATAAAACAACAGTGCTATAATTTTAAAGAATAAATTCCTGCCGGAAGGTATTTCCAGTCCCCCGCGTGCTTTGACTACTCAAAACCTACATACAGAAACGAGAGAGATTCGTATCTTCCAAATTTAACACATTGTGAAGACATTACAGATGTTAGACAATGATAGCTCTCCAGCGTTTTGACCAATAGAAGCCCGCAAACCCAAACTATTCTACTTGCCAGCTACGCTCAACTCTTTTGACCAGCCCAAGTCCACCACGCAGTGTTGATCACACCCTCTTCTTTTTGGGGTTTTTGAAAGTATAATATTTATTATTTTTTAAAGTAATTTTACTTATAAATATATTAAAATAATATTTTTTTAATTTTTAAAAAATTATTTTTAACAAAAACACAAAAAAATAATCAAAAACATAAAAAAATTTAATTCTAAATAAAAGTAAAATTCATATTTTTGAGAAACTCCATTCTAAACTCGTTTCGAACAGCCCACAGACCCTATTGGTTAAACATCACTTGCTTATTTAGTCGAGCACCACCCCAGACAATGACTACTCGGATCAATATGATGCCCGAGGTGCGAAATCTTGTCCCAAGAGCCACAGGACCACATGGCCAACATCAAAACAAGGCAGAGATCTGCATGATAGACTAAAAAAACTGGTGGAATATAATTGATTATGTTGAGCACCTGTGCCATGGGCTATGATGCTTATTGACTGCAAACATGACCTTTTGAATCGTTTGCCCGATTGGCGTGGTGCAAACCTCATCCACGTTCACATTATCTTTTCCTACAGAACCCTCCTACTTTATTCTATCTAAGCGTAAACAAGTTCTTGACATGTTAGGCGTCCCTGCCAAAGAAGCCAAATATGCTCTGAGGCAACAAAAAGACAGACGCAAGACAACAAAGTCGACAGCATTTCAATCATTTTGTCATCATTTCTAAACAAACAAACTTGGACGGACTACTCAGGGAATATCTACTATTTCTGACAATTTGAAAAGACCTAGGATGCGTTTAGGTCCTAGAATCCGTACACAATCCGGCCCTGATGGAAAACTTCAAAATATGTCAATCTGAATGATCTCTAATTGACAAAAGAAAAAAGAAAATTGCAAATGGAGTATCAGGTAATCGCCCGGTTTGTAACCATCATCAGGCCATGTCTAAAATGTTCTTTAATGAATCTTTCTGCATGAGTTGGGTACTTGAATTGAACGTATGCTCGCAGACACTTCCTATAGGAGAAGTCTATCCATCCACCATCAGATCTTACAACAAACAGGCACCTTGACCTTTTAAAACGGGGATGACGATCAACCTTCAGCAAGAGTAGTTCAACTGCTTGTTAGTATTCTCATAGACCAACAGGATAGCTAACTCGAAAACATTCACAATTTCACAAAGCACATGATTATCAACACACACACAAAGGAGAAAATGACGGGTGAGTCCAATTCTGGCCAATAGCTGGCATTTGACTTGAAGCGAACAAATAGCTCTACTGGAACAAATGCCCTCTGCAAACAAAAAGAAATGAGGGACCAGCAAAACAAATGGAGGAGGCACCTGTTAAAAGATTTTTATCTACTGACCTACTTACATGCTGACCATGTGTGGACCAAAACCCTGCAGGTCTTCTAGGCAAAAGGTGCACGCAAGAAATTAACAAGAACAGAGAGACTGATGCATGTATCTGTCAATTTCTTCCATGACTTTTCACTTACGTTGCAAGGGACAAAACGAGAAACCCAAAAACTGGGACTCGTGGGAAAATTCAAAGAGATAGATAGCATGGTCAAGCAAGAAGAATCTAACTGGTCACGCATCAAAAGTTTCCAGCTGTGTTGCAAAGATGCATGGGAAATGCCAATTTTTTAAAATCTCATTACCAAGCATCAAAAGAATATTAACTCTCTATGGAGTGTCGGACAATTACACATAGGTCACTCCAAAGGGATAGGCAGCATAGTCCATATGAAAAAGTGAAAGCAAAATATAATCAATTTGGGGCAGAAAACATCCATTATACATTAGGAAAAGAACAACAATGGATTCGTGGTGAGCTATGAGCAATATGTTTTAAGAACTGTTTTGAAGACTATTTAATTCTATTGAGATATAAAATAGAAGCAGTATTCTACTTGCATGCGTCCATATGATGGATTCTTCCAACCTCTAAATTGTTATGTGCATGCAAATGTCAATAAACCAATGGTGGAGAAGCAACAGAAGATCTTTAAGAATATTATCTAGGAAAGCTCAAGATGCAATTCTATTTTATTTGCATGTAATGTAGTGAATCTAACTGTTTAGATTATTATGATATTTGGTATTGATTAGAGTTTTTATTTTGCTTGGAACTTTATCATATTATTCTAGTGTTTCATTAGGGTTGAAGTGCCTATATGAAGGCCATAACCTAGTATTAGTAGTGGGGTGAGTTGGATGGTTATTAAAAATTGAGGGTTTTTTTTTTCTTTTCCCTGCTATTCTTCCTATCTTTCCCTTCCCCTCTTCATCTACTCTTGTGCCCCTTTCTCCCCTTTCTCATTTCTATCTTTATCCTGCATCAACCAATTATGTCCACAGCTATGCAGTTAACAGAAAAGGAACAGAAGTGCATTACAATAAAAGGAACATAAAATTGGAACAAGAAAAGAAAAACACTGAGAACTTGAAAACTAAGGAAAGATATCAGAGTGAGATACATACCAAGCCAAATTTTCTAGCAGTTCGATCTCATAAATGCCTAGATATTTAGGGTGAATTTCGACAAAATATTAAATCAGTAATAATGGATCGTGAATTTGAAAATTGTAAGGATCCGTCCCGTCCTTAAGATAGCAACAAAGAAATACTACAGTGCTGCCCCTGAAAAATATAAATCCTCCAAACTTAATGGGTTGTAATTCGTATGCAAATGAGAAATTTGTTCATTTCATTTGTTTAAATTTCTTTGGGATCCTCCTAATTGTCAACTCAAACTTTCATTAAATCCTGATGACACCTTTGGGCCTATTAGCATCATCTAAATGGACTTAGAAAAGCAGCACCCTTCTCAATAGGCAAAACCAACAGTAAGCATGTAAAAAACCTTACAGCACATGCAAGCTATACATCCAAAAAACACAACGTAATTAGATGGAAAAACCTTAAATTTCATCATGATATGCAGAATGTGCGTGTATACTGCAAACAAAACATCCCTGAGCCCTATGCCCACTAATATGGGTCACTTATTGGTATGAATGGTGCTTGAACGATAGAATGTTGGATCATAGAGACAAAGTAAATCATCCTAGACCTTCAACATTTAAGTAATGACATCCCTTGACTATATTCTTGTCTTTTTATGTCTGACCTATATCACACATGTCAGACATTTGGAAATTCAGATTTAAAACTCACAAGGACAATCACCATGGCAAATTCTAGATTCATTCAAGCTTGGAAAAAGTTCTCTACTCAAAATTGAATCAGGAGTCTTTGATAATGCACTTAGAGTGACTCTGAAATATCTACAGCATGACCATCACGTTATAGCATGGGAAAATATGCCAGATAAGTTTTATTACCAGTTAAGATAAATGGTTGACATTTCAAATTTACTTAGAAAATCCTCCAAAATTGATCCATTCCCACGGGCTCACCTATGCACACTACCATCTAAAAGGGATTCAACAAAGACAACTTTATAAATGACATTCATTCTCACCATGTTAACACCTTTGAAATAAATAGTATCAGTAATTAGAAGCCATAATTTAAATCCATTCATTCTATGAATAATGGAAAATAAAGCATTTTTGGGCACTGGACAGTTGGACCTAAGAATTTGGGGTCACACGACATTCCTGCTGATGTTTGGCGTAGTAGGATTAAGCAAATCACCTTACACCATCAAGATTTTAAGCAATGATATCACTTACTAACATTCTTTCTTTTGGGTCAGACAAAAACTCATGACAATAACTTCATACTTGAGTCAGAAACTGGGTATTTCAGATGTTGAAAATAACACGAACAATCAAAACAGAAAATGATAGACTGCATTCTAACTTGGCAAACATCCAATATTCAATCTAACACTATTAGAGAGAACAGTTCAAGAATTGAGTCAGGACATTAGAAATGTAGAGAAGTATCAAAATATCTAATGCCCCCCTAACATTACATTATATGTTGGAAGGAAACCTTAGATAAAGGAAATTATATCTCCTTGTAAAATTAAGAAAATAATAGCAAGGAAAAGGGAATGAAAAGAAACAGATGAGCATCCTACCATTAAAACCAACACGAGGAGAACCATGGGCATGAGCTAAAATGCTAGAAAAACCAAAGAAACATTAGAACATGGAAAAAAAATCGTGGGGCAGTGGCGAGACCTAAAGAGTCAGGAAAAGACTCAATGTTTAGCATAAAAATCTTATCTCTACCAAAAATAAATTTTGAACCCTCCATACTACATGATCAAAGAGTTGATATTTTATCCTCAAAATAATAAATAACCCGGCAAGACCAGGATCGATTCATAGAGAGTTCAACTATATAAATTATAAATAATATATATAATTTAACAAAGAGTTAAAGTGATCTTTGAGATGCAAGATTAATATGAGGATCATGCCTGCATTTAAAATGAGTATTTACTATAAATTAAAGTTATTTTATACTATATAAACCATGCTTAAATTAGAAAATTTAATGATACTAAAAGTAGATTATAATGATATAAAACTTTAATAACAAATATAGTTTTAAGTACTAATTACATGCATTAGCAGAAAAAAAAAAATTCATAGCATGAATAAAAATCTTATGTTTACCAAAAATAAATGTCGAACCCTCCATAAATTAGCACAAAAAAAAAAGTTTCATGGCATGAAAAAAAAAGCGAAAAACAATTAAATGCCTTTTGGAAAACTACGCAAACTTACCGCTATAGAATCAAGCCCACACCCTACTTTATCATCACAATTCGGATGATAAACAAGAAGCCTACCTGCCACAGCTTTCTCATCTTCATCTGTTAGTTGTTCTCCATCCTTATATCTAGCAGTAAGTAAGAAAATCAGAAGAAAAGTAGAAATGATAAGCAAGGAAAGGCAGACGACATTATAGAGTAAAGGGACCTGTTAGAGTGGAGAATTTCTTTAGCGAGGTGAGTTATAGGTTCGATATCTCTCCAAATCTCTGCTTCTTCATCTTTCCACTGTCGGTAATTTTGCTCTTCCCAACTTGAATACTTTGCTGCCTCGCACAAGCTCGATACCGTGTCAATCAAAACAGATATATCATCCTCTTCCATTCGAATATAATCCGCAGTCGAACACCATGATCTCCGAAGTGGCACTAGTAATCCGGTGGCGAGGCGGTGGTGCTGGTGGAGCCGGAGCCGGAGGCGGAGCCGCAGGAGCTGACTGAGAAGTGCAGATGCGGCCATTTTAGGGTCTAGGAGTGGATGGTTACTAAGCTTGTATTGTGCCATTGGCACCTCGATGGGCCCATTTATCTCTTCGTGAAATAAGTGGGCTCGTTTTGAGTCTGTTTCTATGTTTGGGTTAAAGACAATCTGGCCCGTGGCCTGTTTCATCAAATTAAAGACAATTTGGTTTTTGAGTATTATTTGTATTAACCAGCTGTACAATTATGAATAATTAGTTATGAAAAAAATAATATTTCTAAATTAAATAGGAATAAAAAAAATAAATCATCAATTTTCATTATGAAATGCTCCCGCAGTATTTCTCTTTCATAAAGATTATTTTATACGAGGAGAGAACTGAATTTTTAATGTAAGCATAGGAGAAATCATGGGAAAAGAAAAATAAAAGCAACATCATTTTTTTTTTACAAAGAAATTCTCTACTCCATCCCACTAATTCCAAGTTTGAGTCTCCTACTGCTGGTATAATGAAATTCGTGGAAATATAAATTGAATTCTAATTTTTAACTTACTTTGATTTCATCCATCCATTACTCGAAAAAGGGCTTGGATGATCAAGTAAACTCATAAATCATTCCATCAATCAAAATCATTTATTTGTATTAAAACAACATCATTTTCTTTTTGACTAATTACAATGGAAGTTATGCATACATAGAACTTAAAAATGTATCAAATGGCTGTTCCAGAGCACCGTAATTATTGCCAAAAACATTAAAAGACTAGGATAAGAAATACTTGCACTGCAGGTTTATCTTTTTCTTCTTTCATTTCCACTTCGACATTTGATTGAATTTTTATAATTTATTTTGATTTATTTTTGCTACGATGAAATGGGACGCAAAAAGACTTGGCGAAGGTTGAATGTTACTATTGCAATGAAATGGGACACAGGGACACACAAAGCACAATTGTCCACAATTGAACAGGAAATCAGACAAGCACAGGAGAGGGAAAGTTGCTGTTGTGATCACCTCTGAAACAAACCTTAGCACTGAAACTAATGTTGTTTCAGGTAAGACTCAAGAAATGATTGGGCAAGCTATTTCTAATGTGGGTTGCTCTACCTTGGCTAATAATACCACCGCGGCATCTGTTTTGTCAACTTCCCCAGGTACTGAGTCTCCTGTTTGGATTGTCGACTCGGGAGTGTTCAACCACATGACATCTGATGAAACCCTTTTTTACTCTTTAAATTTCGTTCCCTACATCCACTCCATTCAAACATCCTATTTTATCATTAGAATTCGGACGGTAAACAAGAAGTCTCCCTGCCACAACTTTCTCATCTTCAGCTGTTAGTTGTTCTCCATCCATATATCTAACAGTAAGTAAGAAATTCAGAATAAAAGTAGAAATCAACATTAGAGAGTAAAGGGACCTTTAAGAGTGGAGAATTTCTTTGGGGAGGTAAGTTATAGGTTCAATATCTCTTAAAAAATGATCGACAGATTGCCCAGGTGACCAGTGAGTTCACCCAATGATCCAGTGATACGATCTCTTCGCCAGGTTAGACCCTTGAATCGGGTCTAAGACCGATGAGTTAAACAGACTCGCTTTAGTTATTTACTCAGCACGCTAGACAATGACTACTCGGATCAATATGATGCAATGATAGGAAATGTTCTCCCAAGAGCCACAGGACCACGCGTTCAAAATCAAAACAAGATAAACAAATGGCACACTGAAAGATCTGCATCATATACTAAAAAATTGTAGGAATATAATTGATTCTGATTGATCACCAGTGCCATGGGCTATGATGTTTATTGACTGTAGCCATGGCCTTTTGAACAGTATGCATGATTGGCGTGCAAACCGTTCACATTCTCTTTTCCTACAGACCCCTCCTAGTTTATTCTATTGGTGTGTAAATAAGTTCTTGACATGCTAGGTACGACTAATTTGGCCAATCTGCAAACAATCAAATGTGGCTCCTAGGATTTGCGAAAAAAGCTTATTCCTGCCAAAGAAGCCATATGTGCTAAATAAAAAAAAAGACAGATGCAAGTCACCAAAGTCGAGTTCATTTCAATCATCTCGTGTCGTCATTTCTAAACAAACAAAAAAAGAAAGTGCTAGACAAGGATTATCTACTACGTTTGACAATTTGGCAAGATCTAGGATACATTTAGGTACTAGAATCCATACACAGTACCCTGCACTTGTGCAAAACTTTAAAATATGTCGATCACAATGATCTCTATTTGACAAAAGAAAAAAGAAAATTGCAGATGGAGTATCAAGTAATCACCCGGGTTATAATCATCATCAACTGCCACGTTTAAAATGTTCTTTAATGAATCTTTCTGCGTGAGTTGGGTACTTGGATCGAATGTAAGCTCGAAGGCACTTCTGATAGGAGAAGTCTATCCATCCACCATCAGTTCTTACAACAAACAGGCACCTGGAGTTTTTAAATTGGGGATGACGGTCAACCTTCAACAAGAGTAGTTCAACTGCTTATTAGCATTCTCATAGACCAACAGAATAGCTAACTTCAAGACATTCACAATTTCACATAGCACATGATTATAGACACACAAAAAAAAGGAGAAAATGACGGGTGAGTCCAATTCTAGCCACAATAGCTGGCATTTGACTTGAGCGAACAAATAGCTCTATTACTAGAAATGCACTCTGCAAACAAAAAGAAATGAGGGACAGCAAAAGAAAGAATGGGATTGATTCCATGTTACAGAGAAATGAAGAAGGCACCCGTTAAAAGATTTTTATCTACTGACTACATACATGCCAACCATGCATGGACCAAAACCCTGCAGATCTCCTAAGTAAAAGGCGCGTGCAAGAAATGAACAAGAACAATGAGACTGATGCATGTCCCCGTCAATTTCTTGCCTGACTTTTCGCTAAGTTGCAAGGGATAAAAGGAGAAACATAAAAACAGGGACTTGTGGAAAAACTCAAGAAATAGAGATAGATAGCATAGTCAAGTGAGAAGAAGCCAATTGGCTGAAGTTTCTAGCTGTGTTGCAAAACTGCTTGGGAAATTCCAATGGAGTGTTGGACAGGTTTAAGACAGAGGCCATTTACTCCAAAATTGCTAGTTTGGCACAAAAATGGCTTGGGAAAGATAGGAAGCATAGTCCATATGAAATAGTGAAAGCAAAATATAATCAATCTGGGGCAGTAAACATCCATTACACGTCAGGAAAAGAACAACAATCGATTTGTGGTGATTGCCAAGCTATGAGCAATAACTTTTAGGAACTGTTTTGAACTCTATATAATTCTAATGAGGTATAAAATAGAAGCAGTATTCTGCTTGCATGCGTCCATATGATGGATTCTTCCAACCTCTAAATTGTTATGTGCATGCAAATGTCAATAAACCAATGGTGGAGAAGCAACAGAAGATCTTTAAGAATATTATCAAGGAAAGCTCAAGATGTAATTCTATTTTATTTGTATGTAATGTAGTGGATCTAATTGTTTGATTATTATGATATTTGGTATTGATTAGGGTTTTATTTTGTTTAGAACTTTATCATATTATTCTAGTGTTTCGTTAGGGTTGAAGTGCCTATATGAAGGCCATAACCTAGCATTAGTAGTGGGGTGAGTTGGATGATTATTAAAAATTGAGTTTTTTTGTTTTGTTTTCCTTCCCACAGCTATTCTTCCAATCTTTCCCTTCCCCTCTTCATCTACTCCTGTGCCCCTTTCTTCCCCTTCTCATTTCTATCTTCAAGAGTGTTTGGGAGTGTGGTTGTTGTTGCTTTTCAAAGTGTTTTTCATTCAGAAAAGCATGCTAATAATATTTTTATATTTTTAAAAAATTATTTTTGAGATCAGCACATCAAAATGATTTGAAAACATCAAAAACATATTAATTTAAAGTAAAAAAAAAATAAAAAATTTTCAAATTTTTTCGGAAGTGCTTTTAAAAAGCACTCCTAAACAGGCCCGAATCCTACATCAACCAATTATGTCCACGGCTAAGCAGTTAACAGAATAGGAACAGAATTGCATTCCACTGAAAGGAGCATAAAATTGGAACCTGAAAAGAAAAAACTGAGAAATTGAAAACTAAGGAAAAATATCAATACCAAGCCTAATTTTATAGCAGTATGGTCTTATGAATGCCTCAGATATTCAGAGTGAATTACGAAAAAAAATTAAATCAATAAAAATGTATCATGAATTTGAAAATTGCAAGGATGTGTCCCATCAATAAGAAAGCATATAAGGAAATACTACAGTGTTGCTGCTAAAAAAATGCACATCCTTTAAATTTCATGGGTTATAATTCGTATACTAATAAGAAACCTGATAGTTTCATTTGTTTAAATTTCTTAGGAAAACCTCTTCACTGTTAGCTGAAACTTTGATTGATCACTGAGGACCCCCTTGGACTTATAATTGTCATCTAAATAGGGTTAGCAAAATGGCACCCTTCTCAACAACCTACACCTACAGCAGCAGGCAAATTAGCTTGGATTTGTGCAGTGAAACTTCCAGCACATGCAAGCTAAATATCCAAAAAGACAAGGTACTTAGATGGCAATACCTTAAATCTCATCATGATATGCAGAATGTGCATGTATAGTGCAAACAAAGCATCCTTGAGCCCTATGCCCTCTAATATGGGTCACTTATCAGTATGAATGATGCTCGAAAGATAGAATGTTGGATCATAGAGAGAAAGTAAATCATCCTAGACCTTCAACATTTAAGTAATGACATCATCCCTTGACTATATTCTTGTCTTTTATGTCTGACCAATATCACTAGCAACACACATGTCAGAAATTTGGAAATTCAGATTTAAAACTCACAAGGACAATCACCGTGGCAAATTCTAGTTTCATTCAAACTTAGCAAAAGTTCTGTCCTCAAAATTGAATCAGGAGTCTTTGATAGTACACGTAGACAGCCTTACCACAGTGATTCTGAAACATCTACAGTATAGCCATTATGTAATAGCGTGGGAAAATATGCCGGATAAATTTTATACCAGTTAAGATAAATGGTTGACATTTCAAATTTACTTAGAAAGTCCTCCAAAATTGATCCATTTCCATGGGCTTACCTATGCACACTACCATCTGAAAGGGATTTGGCAAAGACAACTTTATAAATGACATTCATTCTCACCAGGTTAACACCTTCAAAATAAATAGTTTGGATTAACACATTGTATACAGGCTGGATAACAAAAAAAAATGTAGCAGTAATTAGAAGCCAGAATTCAAATCCATTCATGCTATGCAGAGTGGAAATTAAAGCATTTTTGGGCACTTGGGCAGTTGGACCTGAGAATTTGGGATCACTCGGCAGTCCAGCCGATGTTTGGCTCGGTGGAATTAAGCAAATCACCTTACACCGTCAAGATTTTAAGCAATGATACCACTTGCTAATATTCTTTCTTTTGGGACATACAAAACGACTCGTGACAATAACTCCATACTCGAGTCAGAAATTGGGAATTTCAGATGTTAAAAATTACACGAGAACAATCAAAACAGAGAATGGTAGACTGCATCTAACTTGGCAGACATTCTCTATCCAAAATTGAATCTGATACTATTGGAAAGAACAGTTCAAGAATTGAGTCAAGACATTAGCCACATGTGAGAAGTGTCAAATTAAGAAAACAAGAGAAAGGAAAAACGAATGAAAAGAAACAGATGGGCATTCTACCATTAAAAACAACACGAGGAGAACCGTGGGTATGAGCTCAAATGCTAGGAAATTGAATGAAACATTAGAGCATGGAGAAAAAAATTGTGGGGCATTGGCAAGACCCAGAGAGTCAGGAAAAGACTATTTGTAGAATAAAAATCTTATCTTTACCAAAAATAAATGTCGAACCCTCCGTCAATAGCACAGAAAAAAAAGTTTGATAGCGCGGAACAGAAGCGGCAAACAATTAAATTCCTTTGAAAGCTATGCAAGCTTAGTAGCTTACCATTATAGAATCAAGCCCGCATCCTATTTTATCGTCAGAATTCGGATGATAAGCAAGAAGCCTCTCTGCCACAACTTTCTCATCTTCATCTGTTAGTTGTTCTCCATCCATGTATCTACCAGTAAGTAAGAAAATCAGAACAAAAGTAGAAATGATAAGCAAACAAAGGCTGACGACATTGGAGAGTAAAGGGACCTGTCAGAGTGGATAATTTCTTTAGCGAGGTGAGTTATAGGTTCAATATCTCTCCAAATATCTGCTTCTTCATCTTTCCACTGTCGGTAATTTTGGTCGTCCCAACTTGAATACTTTGGTGCCTTGCGCAAGCTCAACGCTGCGGGAGTCGAAAGAGATACACCATCCTCTTCTGGTGGAGTAGACTCCGCTGTAGAACACCATGATCTCCTGAGGGGCACGAGTAATCCGGTGGCGAAGCGATGGTGGTGTTGAAGCCGGAGGCGCAGAAGCGGGGCGCCCCTGATAAGTGCAGATGCAGCCATTTTTGTGTTTGGGAATGGATGGTTACTAAGCTTGTATTGTGCGATTGGTACTTAATGGGCCGATTTATCTCTTCATTAAAACCTGGGCTCTTTTAATGGCAAAACGTTTGTACGTATTTATTAGGGCCTGTTTTGTGGATCCACTTGTCTTGGGCCTAGTAAGTCTTTTTCTTGACACCTTCAAGTGTACTGTAAATGCCATTAACCCTAGCAATGAAGATAGGCCTGGGCTTACACCAAGGTTTGTAGCCTGACAAGGATTTTCTTGTTTTTATATTTTGGGTTCAAATTTTAATATATATATTCGTCACTCTTGCGATAATTTATGTATTTATTAAGCTTGCAAGATATTTAATGAGTTTAGAGATTAGTCATGGTGTATATCAGCTAATATTTGAATTACTAAAAACACACAAAAAAAAAAAATAAGCCTAGACCTTTTTTAAAAAAAAAGTGGAATACTGGGGCACTTTAATTTTTTTCTCTTCTAAATAGAGCGCTTTTAATTTCATCTTTTTCTTAAAAAATATGATTGCAACTTCATTAATATTGAATGAATTTCCAACAAATGATTTTTTCATATAAGTATAATAAAATTATGAAAATTATAACTTTGTTTTTTGAAACTAGAAAAAATATATTTTATTATTTTCGATGACGTGGTTGATGAAGGGAATTTTATAAAATTTTTAAATATAAATTTTCCATGTAGAAAATTAAAATAACGCATTCATATAAATAAATAAAAAATTAATTATCAAGAAAAAAATCATAACAGATAAGAATAACAAATAAACATTAAAAATTCATTTAAATAAAAATAAATTGCACCTAAAATACAAGAGGTTAGATTTTCTTATCCAACATTTATTTGTTTGTACAGTCAATTAATTGATAAGCTGTGTAAATAAATACACATTTAAAAAAAAATCAATTTTTTTTTCAAATTGATCCAATATCCTATAAATTAATCCCATAATCAAAAACCTTTTTTTTTATCGAACAATACCAAGAAAAAAAAATCATGCTCTTGACTCTTTTTTTTACCTCGAGGGTCATTGGAAATCATATGTAAGGTCCTGGCCCTTCCAATTTCAGAAACTCCATTGAAATGTACACCGACTAAAACAAGAAATGAAATACAATTCTTGACTGGGCAGACTTGTCTACCTTGCCGTGTTATTTTTCTCAGAAGTTTGCATTTCATTCTTGAATCGAAAATATCGTAGATTGGTGAATCAACGAGGTACTCTATGTTTACAATTAATTTATTGATTAACTAAACTCTTTGAAAAAACGTTCCAGAATTTGAAAAATACAAACCACAAAAATTTGACATATAAAAAATATTTGGGACTCTCTGTCAACAGTTTCCAATTTATTATTAAATCTATTTTAAAATATGATTGTAATTATTTTTTAAAATATTTTTCATGTAAAAATGTATTAAAATAATATATATTTTTTAAAAATTTATTTTTTAAATTAATATATTAAAAAATAAAATTTAAAAATTTTTATTTTTTTTTAAATATAAATATAATTATATTTCCAAACATTATCGAATAATGCTTCTCCACCGCTGCTGATTTCTTCCTCGTCGCCCCTTCAGCTAAATATTCCCTTTTCTTGAAAATTGAAATTTCATGATCTTTTGCCAAAAGTCAACAATTTTGCAAAAGAAAATAATAAAAAATTATTCCGTCACATTGCGTTTTAAATCGTAGCTATCAAAAGTTTGGTTAATAAGTTGACGTGAAGATTCATATCCTAACCTAACTTGAATTTAAAATTTAATTAAAAAAATATTGAACATGCTAGAATCAATTTAAATCATTTTGTCAATATTAAATGATTTTTTATAAATAAAATAATATTATTTTAATGAAAATAACTAATCTACATTAGCTCATAAATTAATTCAATAATCTAATAACTTAATTTTTTTTTGAACAATCTCCAAATATAAAAATCCACACTTGAATTATTTTTTTTTTTCATTTGGATAAAATTGAAATCCAATCCAATTATTACTTCGATAGATAAACGTTACGATGACTCCGTAATAAAGACGTTGCAATCATATTTCGTGAAGCAATGGAGAGATAAATATATTGTTTATAGTGCAAGCAAAATAAATAAATACTGGGACAAGATTCCAAGCGGACGACCTCACCCCCCCGTCATACAACATAATATTTTTTATAAAAAAAATAAACTAAAATAATTCAACCAACCATAACCTCCACCTGGTTTTTCACAATAATTAAATAAATAAAAATCAGAAAATTAAACAATTGATTATGAATAAATATTGATTAAAGATTAATGTTATTTAAACTGAATATAAGTCGATGTGTGCATATTTATATTATATGAATATATACATGAAATATTTATATTTTTCGAATACAATACAATATAATATATATTGTTAATATTAACTTGGTATAAATATGTTTATATATATATATAATTTTTCATGATAAATATTCAAAATAATATATTAATTTTTAATTTTATTATTCAATGAATACCTCAAGTACATTCAACAGGATGACAAAAAAAAAAAAAAAATCCGGTCAGAAAGAAGAGTCCACGGTAAACAAATGAGAACGCATTCACTGCATGTGATCCAATAAAAGAAAAACGAAATTGTAATCCATTTTCAGATCCGTCTTTGAAAAAAAGAAAAGAAAAAAGGCAAATCAAACTACGCGACAGAGCACCGTACTCCTCCCTCAGAAGCCTAGGCTGCAAATCTCCACCGTTCAGGTTTTAATCAATCAATCGCCGTGGATGGGCCAGTCAGCTTCGACGGCTTTAATCACAAGCCGTCGAGATTCAAATCGCAGCAGCCACCGGTCAAAATCTAAATTCACGGTCCCGATCATTCCGATGCAAGTAGAAGAACAAACTGAATTTATATTCTGCGAAGGACCTGATTACATCTCAGATCTTCCTGATGAATGCTTAGCTTGTATTTTCCAGTCACTCAATTCCGGCGACCGGAAAAACTGCTCTTTAGTCTGTCGGCGATGGTTAAGAATCGAAGGACAGAGCCGTCACCGACTCTCTCTCAACGCCCAATCAGATCTTCTCCCTTTAGTACCGTTTCTCTTTTTTCGCTTCGACTCTGTAACTAAACTTGCTCTAAAATGTGACCGCAGATCTGTTAGCATCGGCGACGAAGCGCTAGTTGCAATATCCAGTCGTTGCCGTAACCTCACGCGCCTCAAGCTCCGCTCGTGTAGAGAACTCACCGACGCAGGCGTGGCAGCTTTCGCTAAAAATTGTAAAGCATTGAAGAAGCTATCGTGTGGATCTTGCTCTTTTGGAACGAAAGGGATGAATGCCATCCTCGATAATTGCGCGTCGCTCGAGGAGCTATCGGTAAAACGGCTTCGAGGAATTACCGATGGCGCGGCGGCTGAGCCCGTAGGACCGGGTTTAGCTGCGGCTTCACTAAAAACTATTTGCTTAAAGGAACTTTATAATGGACAGTGTTTTGGCCCGCTTATGATCGGGTCAAAGAATTTAAAAACTCTGAAGCTTTTTAGATGCTCTGGCGATTGGGATAAGCTTCTTCAAGTAATTTCGGATCGGGTAACGGGTATGGTTGAGATCCATTTAGAGAGGCTCCAAGTTAGCGATACTGGCCTTGCGGCCATCTCTAATTGTTTGAATTTAGAGATATTGCATCTAGTTAAAACCCCAGAGTGTACTGATATGGGACTTGTTTCCATCGCGGAGCGTTGTAGGTTATTAAGAAAGCTTCATGTCGATGGTTGGAAGACGAATCGGATTGGTGATGATGGGTTATCGGCAGTTGCTAAGTACTGTCCCAATTTGCAAGAGTTGGTGCTCATTGGTGTGAATCCTACAAAAATTAGTGTAGAATTGTTAGCTTCAAATTGTCAGAATCTAGAGCGTTTAGCATTATGTGGGAGTGATACTGTTGGTGATGCGGAGCTTTCTTGTATTGCAGCCAAATGTGTAGCATTGAAAAAGCTTTGTATTAAGAGTTGTCCTGTTTCAGATCATGGGATGGAAGCGCTTGCAAATGGGTGCCCGAATTTGGTTAAAGTGAAGGTGAAGAAGTGTAGAGCAGTTACTTGTGAGTGTGCAGATTGGTTGAGAACGAAGAGGGGATCTTTGGCAGTGAATTTGGATTGTGGGGAACCTGAGCATCAGGATGCAAGTGTTCGTGATGGTGGGTTACTGGAAAATGTAGTTGAATTTCATTCAGTTGCTAATCAAATGCCGCTGCCTAGTATTGCATCTAGCAGTACTGGACGATCAACTTTTTTCAAGTCAAGATTAGGGCTTTTGAGTGGGAAAAATTTGGTGGCTTGCACTTTTAGAAGATGGTCAGGTGGTAATAGCAGTTCTCGAGGATAATGAGACCGTGAACCAGAAGTCTGCACTACTGAAAAAACAGTCATTGCCCTTGGTCTCTCTGGATTATTTTGGATTGTATTGCCTGATTCCATGTTTTATGTACTTAATTTGATGTTGTGTGCTGTTTATTGCCTTTCCTATGGAATCTTCACTATAAAAAAGTGATCATTTTCTTATTTCTTAGATTGCTGTTCACTTCAACTTGGTGTTTCTTTATGTTGCAAGTTGTATGACACGCTTCTGGTTTACATGCTAAGAAGATTCCCTGGGAAATACATCTATGCATTATACTATTGCTTGTTAAACATTGTCTGTGTGGCTTGTTAATGTTATCCAAGTTTTGCCCAGTTATACATTTACTGTTTTGATGCCTTTACCTTTCTGTTCACTGGTTCTATATGTATTATGTTACTTTTTGAGCGAGAAGCTGCTTGTACAGTTGGTGCATAAGCACATGAATCCTTAAAGGTTGATTTCGGCACGGTGAGTATAATGTTTGAACCTGAATTTTTAGGGGCTGCATTATGCAAATCAAATTCTAGAAGTGACAGATTACAATTATCTGTTTAATTTATATGGCAAAGACTCAATGGAGCTAGTTGCTGTGAGTTATGTCAACTTGTCTTGATACTGGATCAATCATTAGCAGTTTATAAATCTCCAAACACCTCTTGTCTAGCATCCGATTCTTCCATGTCTTTCTCAATCAATGGGAGATCAGGAAGTGAATCTCTCCTAATTGGTAATTTACCTTTGTTTTAGAAATCTCTCTCCAAAACACACATTGACATGCTAACTAGAGTAATTAGATATTTGTCGGAATTTATTATCCAAATAGGCGTAGATCCTTTATTTTCTTTTTTTTCTTGCATGCAATGTTGACTAATTAGTTACTTTTAAGAACAATTACTCCATGCAGTGTAGTATAACAAAACCCACAACCTGCACGCTCGCATAATAACCCAAAAAGGCCTTGACACCTCTGCTTCTTGTGTGCAGTGTAGTACAAGGATCTTTTCTACATCGAGTATATGGTGCAAGGAAGCTCTGCGCAGACTTTATCATTTCAGTTGGGATCGATCAGGTAAATACTGTTTTTAGATAACGTGCCTCGCTAGTATTTCAGCCATGGCAGCTATTTCAGCAATGTAGATCAAGTGCTACTTCTCTGGCTACATGACGGCATTTAATTCAACCACAAGGTACAGTTCACTACAGCTCTTGTGTTTACTGCACCGTGAGCTAGTTTGCATTTGATTTTACTAAACTTGCTCAGTGTCATGCTAGAGGACGATGATTTGCACTGTTTTTCCTTTGAAATTAATTCCTCCACATTTTGATGAGTAATTGTAAATGCAAGAGTTTGTGTGAGCTTGATCTTTTCATAGAAATATTCATGGATACGTTTTGACCTGCTTTAGCTACAGAAGATTACTTATCCTTTAGTACGGGCTCTGAACTTCGACTGAACTGATTAAAAGAGTTGGACTTTGTGGGCAGGTCTGAAGTTTGATTGTGTTATCTTGAAAGGGAAAACAGGAGGAGGGAGAGGGAGAGAAGAACGTCGGTAATTAGAAGATTCTCCTTCGTGTTTAGAGGTGGGCCAATCTATTAACAAAAGAAACGTGGTTTGCATTCTCAGAGAGATTTGGTGTTTGCGGGCATGGGAAGTGGGAGATTCTCATTCTTGTTTGTGGGGGTGATTAAAGCATCAGCTGGCGAAGCAAGTTTTGCATTCTTAGACCCGCAGACTTCGGTCATTCCACACCACAGGGATGGATTATATTTCAAGGTAACCCCACCTTTGATGCTATTGATTAGTGTTATACGGTGTCAAATCTTACGCCTATTTATAAAACACGCCTGTCTCGGCAACGAGACGCTATCAATGATTTTTTATTTGTGCCAAACACTGTCGTCTTTGATTTTTTGTTTTTAATTTTTTTTCTCTAAAATAATATCTTTTCTTTATAAAAAAAACCCCAATAGATACGAGGGAACTTTGAACTCGTCCAACAAGCAACATGGATCTTAGATATAGATGATCCGGGATCTGATGCAGACTGAGTTTGTTGTTAATCCGTTAAGGGAGTTGATTTTGTTAAAGTCAAAATAAGACAGATCTATTATTATTTTTATCTAAAATAACGTTTCAATTTTTTGTATGAAAAAAATGTTTAAAATCACATTGTTTCATAAAAAAAAACAAAAAAAACCAATAGATTTTGGTTAATATGTTACTCATAAGTTGACTTGTTAAACCTGTAACATAAATTTTATCTTAAACCTCATCAGGTTTTATAACTTTTATGACTATGGTCTATGAGCATCTCCAAGGAAGATGTTAAATGAAAAGCCAAAAATAATAATAAAAATATTACGCTGGCTTTTCAATATTTAGTTTGCATGTTTTAAGAGGAGTGTTAAATAAAATATCATTTATTTTGTAAAACTATTATTTCTACATGTTAGAAATATTAAAATACTATTTATTACAATAATATTATTTTTACCATTTTTTTATTTGATTTTTTTATTGATTTTTTTATTATTATTAAATTATCCTAATCTAGGTCATGAGTTTGTCGAGTTTATTTTAGTTAACTTAGGATATTTTTTTGTTTTTTAATTAATTTTTTTTTAATTTTATCTTTTAATATTGAGTTAATTAAGAATTTTTCGAGTTGTTTTTATACCTATCAAGTTAATCAGGCTATATCAAATTGTTAAAATAGTTGTGTATCAAATATATTAAAATATAATTATTTTTTAAAATGATTTTTATACTATTAGAGTGCATATAAAAAAAAATTATATTTGTACTATTTAAAAAATTATATTATCAATTTCACTGTTCTAATTATATATATATATTGGAATGATTTTTTTTTTTTTTAAAAAAAAGAGTGTATTTTGCTATTTTATTGGTGTGTTCAAATGAAAAAAAAAAAAGAAAAGAAAAAAAAAAGAGAGGCATTTTTCGGTTTCGCTTCTCATTTAGCATGCCGTAATGCCTTGAAAGGACATCGGTCATTCTACTCATGAGGTGACTTTATTTTTCGAACAGGCTAGGGTCTGCAAAGACATCATCCATTATTTTCCTGTTTGCTCCACTGCAGAAAATAAACCTTACCTTTGAGGGCAAGAGTTTTCGATTGGAAGCAAATGTGTTTTCTTTGTTAATTGGATGATACCAGTTTGGGAGCTGTCATCAAAAGTAGATGGGCAGTTTCATCTTGATAGCGATCTGTAACATCATGGAAGTTTCATAACTGTTATGATTTAAAATATGTTTTTATTTAAAAATATATTAAAATAATATTTTATTTATTTTTTAAAAAATTATTTTTAATATTAGCATATAAAAATGATTTAAAAATATATATAAAAATTTAAATAAAAAAAAACACATAATTTAAATACCGTGTAGGATAATGCGTTGCATTTTTAGGAATCTACGTGTCTTTAGCAATATTTACCTGCCGTAAAAGAAACAAACTTTTATGGTTAAACACTTGAGAAAGCTTGCCCTTTTAAATGAACACTTGCTTCTGCTATTGGACCAAGAGGTTTGCTCTCTTTGTGGTCTCAGGTTCAATCCCTAGGTTACTCATATGATGGCCACTGGAGGCTTACATGGTCGTTAACTTCAGGGCTCGTGGGATTAGTCAAGGTACGCGCAAGCTGGCCCGGATACCCACGTTAATCAAAAAAAAAAAAAAGAGGGTTTTAAACGCATTGGAACGTTTTGCTGGTTGGTGATGGCTTTTATGCTGTTGATGTAAGGATGTTTAATAGTGTATTATTAATTGTTTTTTAAAGTAACTTTTTTTGTTTGTAAATAAATTAAAATAATATATTTTTTATTTTTTTAAAAAAATATTTTTAATATGATCAAAAAACATTAAAAAAAAATTAACTTGAAGGTAAATTGTTTTTTTAAATTATGACCAAAAATAGATTGAAATTCAATTTCAAACACCCGTAAAGTAGTCATTGCTCTTTCAAAAATAATTTTCTAAAAAATTGTTGTAAAATTATATTTTTCCTTAATTTATATTGTATTTATGAAAAATATTTTTAAATTAATTACTTGATAAATATCAATCTTAATAACCTCTATAAATTAATAATTAATTGAGATGTTATTTAAATTTAAAAAATATCAAATAAAAACATTATTTAAACAAAGTTTTTATCAAGTTATACAGTTTATTAATTAATTCAAAAAATAATAATCTTGAATTCAAGTTTAAACATTTTTTATACAGTAAAACAGTTACCCTTGTGCAACACCATCGATGTTTGACAAGCCAAGATTTAAAACCATGTTCACAAGTCTTGAAACTTCCGTAGTTTTCTTTTCTTTTTTTTTGCCTGAGCAACACACATTCACGCGGAGGAATTCAAGCTTTATGAAGCAGTCTGGAAGGGCGGCAAAAATACCATTTCATAAAAAAAAATATTTTTTTTAAAAAAATATTTTTTATATTTTTTAATTATTAATATTAAAAATAAAAAATATAAAAACTTTTAAAAACAACCCTAGAATATGTTTATCTAATAAACTTTTAGAAGTCTCGTGCACCATTAGATGTTTCTTTGCATCATTATTGTATTTTCAGATAGGATGTTTGGGAGTATGGTAGCGGTTACTTTTCAAATAATTTTTCATACCGAAAAGCATGCCAATAATTTTTTTTCATTTTTTAAAAATTATTTTTGATATTAGCACATCAAAACGATCCAAAAAATACAAACCGCACTCAATTTTAGCAAAAAAATTTGAAATTTTCCGAAAAACAGGTTGAACCGCAGTGATAAACAGGCCCGTCTACTTTAATCACGGTTCCGTGCTTTCCAACGCTGTATTCATGCTGGTTTGCTAGTAATTATAGTCATAAAACTCGAATAAAAACTTCAATAATTTGGTCATCATATCAAAAATAAAACAACATTATTTTAAATAACAATTTAAAACAAAATTATTATAAATATATTTTCCAAAAAAATTCTTTTAGATTGATTAGATAAAGATATAGCTCACTACATCACCTAGGTTTGACTAAGTTAATGTCAAACAAGATGAAAAGAAAACCCGCATCAAGTCAACTGGGCAGGCTATGTTTAATAACTATGCTAACAGATGCTTATATTAACTTCATCAATGCTCGATTAAATAAATAAAAAAGACTTCAATAAATGCCCAACTCCGACTGGTTATGCTCCTTTCCAATTGGATGGGAATTGACAACCGCAAGATCTGGCTTAGTAGATTACTACTTTTATGTGTGCATTTTAGAGTGTACGTATGTATGTAATCACTAACCTCGTCCAAGACTCCAACATGCGCAATCCTCCCCTTGCATTCCCGTGCAAAGCACCATCGCTTTCCATGGACTAACCTGATTGGTAAAACTCACAGCTAACCAAGTCTTTAGGGATCCTTTGCATCGTGGAGTTCATCAAACAATACAAATAAACCAACGCATGCAGCGGGGATAGATTATGCAAATAAAATGATAGATGTATATAACGTAGAGAGTAAAATATAATTCTACTAGTCTTTAATACACTACAAAGAACGAAGAAAAATAATAACCACCACCTTTGTCTTGTGCATTCATGACCATGGTTAAGCAGGCTTCCTTGCAACCCTAGCATAAATGTGAGTTCAGCTGCGCCTGATGGATTTGTCTTATTGATGGACGCTAACTTTCCCATCTTCAAATATTGAAAACATATTAAAGGTCTTGCAACAATGGCTCACTAAAGGCACCTGTTGAGTCTTATATTGAAGCAAAGCTCATGTCAACTGTCTCCGCTTAGTTTATTTTTTTCTCTTTCTTGGTTTCAGGCTTTCGGTAGAAAATTATCTGACTGAGGATGGTACCATTTGTGATCATACCAAGTAGGGAGCCCAAAACAACTGCAGAAGAATTAAGGACAGAAACTATGCGAAACACACGCAATGAACAAAGAAATGGTACAGGCATCTTAAAAAAAGAAAAGCAAAATAATTACAAGCACAGTTCACATAAAGATTTAGAGAAGGGTGAGGTGAAAGGGAAAGCATTATTTAAAGATATAGCATCTCGACATTCAAATTTACCAAAGCATGCATATTTGACAATAATATCTCCAAGAGAAAGATCATCTTAAGAGTAATGCTTGCAAATCCATGTCCACATTCATTTATCACCTTCATAAACATTCTGAATTCAAAATCATAGCCATTGATGAAATTTTGTCTCACTGTACCACTTCATGAAAAATCATATTCTCAATTATATCCTGGCCTAGCGGCGCATAAAACATTCACACCAACATGATTTGTGTCCCACATCAACTTCTTGAAGGAAAATGTTTTTAAGTGGAAATGAAATTAAGTTATGAAACAGGCTGATGCCCAAGAAACAGGACCAAGCAAAATGATAGTTGAATTTTTTAAGCATGGAAGCCAGCTTGTTAAAGTAGAGTCAAATAATTTTCTCTGTTCAAACAATCAACTGCAGATGTTAAAATAAATCTCCAAAAGGAAGGAAAGTTGACAAGGATACCACTTGTTGGTGCCTTCTCTTGCATGCTGGTAAAAACTCTCACTGCAAAACAATTCAAAATTTCATTAACTCCACTCAACATGTCTACTCAAAGTGGAAACTGTTAAATTTACAATGTCTCTCACCCAAACCACCACCAAAATTCATGAAGCATGTTAAGAAGCTGAGCTCCCCTGTGCTTTTGTTCTGTTCAAGGATAGCCATCAATTAGTAACATGAGAGCAAAGAACATACATATCACTCATCATAGATAGAAGGTTACATATCAGACAGCATAATAAGAGAGCTGCTACTAATTCTACTCATCCAAAGATCTTAACTCTTCTCATGAAAGCAATGAGTAGCAGCCCAATTCAACACCTCATGCACCACTCACTTACATGTCCAATTAGTACAGCTAAAACCTAAATATGTATGTGAGGGATGATAAAGGCACCGGTGCATTTTTGTACATGGAATGAATTAGGAGCTCACCAATGTCCAGTACTATAACAAATGATGAACAACATGTGGCTCGTAATAACTAATAACTACAAAATCAAATACAGAAAATATCCCTCTCACACGGGCAGTATTTCCTTGTTTGTAACATATAAATAAGCAGCATTTTTTGGAGAAAAAAATGCCGAACTACCTACAAGGTCAATTTTGCAAGCTACAAATTACAGACATCCTATTGGCGCATGTACTAAAGTATGGGAACTTGTTACTAGTATCTTACAAAAGACTTAGGGAAAGGTGGCAAAAATATATTTGATAACAGTGAAAGTTCACCCCCCATGAAAAAGTTCTCCCATTTTCTAGTGCAAACAAACAATGAAAAATTATTCAATGGAAAAAATTTTCCCGTGAACCCTTGCATAGTGACATTTCATAGGAAAGTATTTTAACCAACTCAAAATATTATTCATTAATATCATCACTTAACCAATTAAACCACCTCTAACACAACCACCAACCCGTTGGCATCGCCACCGCCTCCACACCATCATATCACCAACACCACCACTCCCCCATTTTATCACCATTACTATCTCTATGATGCTCATTTTTTCAGGAAAAATAATATTTTCTACAAACAAACACACCCTTAGTCGGAAAGTTCTCTCAAGTAATTGCAGAACTAAAACAAATATGCAAAATAGAATTTCAAACAGATTTCATTGAGACATGCCCTACAACTTAACAACAAAACATAAACTTGATCTTCTAACTTACAGAAAAGTTCTCCCATATCTGTGGAATCCTGGCAAAGAGAAAAATCGCATGTTGGGACGCCTGTAACAGATTGTTTCCACATTAGATTGCTTCATATATGCAATAGAAGAAAGAAATGGAAAGAAAAAGAAAAGAGTAAAATTTCCTTAATACGAAGAGTGAATATGTGTCTACATTTCGAGTCTGGGCGACACAACTATTAACCTTGTGTATACATTAAAGAATATGTGTCTACATTTTCTTAACAGATTATCCCTTTATTTTTATAATATCAAAAGAAGAAAGAAAAGATGAATGGCAACAATTCCTGATGAAGAGGTTACAATGCAGAGTATACATTAAAGGGTCACTTACATAGAGAGCTTCAAAAAGAAATGGCTCAATTTGACCGGCTAAAATAGTTGGTGCTACAGCACAATAACTGAAACAGTGTAATAAGGAAATACATTGACTGCATTTTAAATTTTCACAGTTTGAAAATATCAAAACTAGGAGATAGTAGGATACAGCAATGCCCTGATCCATGTAGTGGTTCGCACAGGTTGTGAGAAGTAGTAGATAATAGCTACTAAAATTATAGCTGCAAGATACAAGCAAGAGAGGAAGAAAGTTAGATCTTTCAATATACAACTTCAGTTTTAATGAACGGAACATGAAGTATAAGGAGAATCAGAACATAAAAAGAACTAATCAGAGGAAAACCTAGAGCCTAATTAACCATTATGGATGTAGAAAAACTAAAGCTTTAGTCTCAGCTATATTGAACAAAAAAATGTGTACTCAACAAGATACATTCATTAAAGGTGGAATGAATAAAGTCTGACTTCATTACCACATCAGAGTTAACATGGTAAACAATGTTAATCAGAGTATCTACAACTAACCCACGAATTCTACATAGATTGAAAATAGAATTCAGATTCATGGAATAATTTGTAGCGATTAGTTTCTCATCCATCAAATGTTAAAACTATACCAAATCATTATTTGACAACGATCCAGTTTGAAATCATTAACACAAACAATTGATCAGCCTAACACCAAAATAACAGATAATGTCCCCCAAAACCAAGAGACGCTCATGACAATAGTAGAGTTAGACCTACACAATCATGATCATCAACTTCGAGAAAATTCATGATAGATTTCATAGTAATTCATCCCTCTAAATTCAATAAAGCAACATTTTCACCTGGCAGCCTATAAGGAGAAGTCAGAATAAAGAGAAGAGAGTGTAGCACGCACCTTGGATCAAAAGAAAAGCCAATTCTCCATAAGCAGAAAAAGGAAGGCCTTTGTGAAGACAGTAAGCTAGGGCTATGGTATAACCAACCACTTCAAGCTCAAACCCGACAACACTAAGCCCTCTCACGCTTTTATTCTTCAAAATTTTCAGTATCTGGAATTTCAATAAATAATTAAATAAATAAATTATATCCGAAAACTATTATTAAAAAAAAAAACAAACAAATGATTTAGAGTGAAGAAAACCACCTACCTGGGGGACTTTGACGGTGGTGGAGGCGGCAACGATGGCGTAACCGAGAAGCTTGGAGATTAGTGGAAGTAAACAGTCTTTATCGGGGAATTTACCGTCGCGGAGAGATCCGGTTGCGCAGCCGAAATCCATCCCTAAAACCTTCATTTTCTTCTCTTTTCGGTGTGTTATGGGATTGTGGATCTGAACAGAGCTACGCTGCTCGTCTACCTGAAGTTTAGAACATTTTATATATAATCTGGTGCGTAGACTTTTATATGTTTTTTATTTGAGTGTCGTTACCTTTATTATTTGCAATTTAAGGTGTTAATTTCTAAATTCTTTTAATTAAGTATGCTTGAACATTTTAAATTATTTACGATTGAGTGTTTGTATTTTTATTTTTTTTATTTGAATGTATATTTTTTATTTTTCTAATTTATAATATGTGTTCTCAAAATTAATCAATTGAGTGCTTTTAATTTTAAAAGCTAGCAAAAATCCACATTGTATATTACGGAGAACATGTTTGATCAAGTTATATAAAACTAAAAATAATTTATTTAAATTAAAAAAAGAAAAACAAAAGGAGACTTGAATGAGAAATAAATTTGTGTGGACAATAATTGTTCAGGTAAAAAATTTAAAGGTTTAATTAAAACTTGGTGTTGATTTATACATTTATTTGGCGAGTCCATCCATTTTATTGATAAATTGAGATGTATATAAAATCATATAAAAAGACATTATTTTTTTGTATAATGAATTTATATTTAGAATCATGAAGTTGTAAAAATAATTAAGTTTTCATCTTTAAAAAAGTTAGAATCGAAGATTTTTTTTTTGTTTAAAAGAAAGTGAATAAAATTAAATCAATTTAAGTTTTTTCTATCTAGATAAGTCCATGTTTACTTTTTTAAAAAGACAAAAAAATAATAAAATTTACTATCTTGTCATTTTGATGTTGTTCTATTTGGTCAAATATGACCCAGTAAAGATATAAAATGAATTTAAAATCAACACGTTGAACATAAATATTTAAAAATAAAAAATAGAAACTAAAATAACAAAAAAAAAGTACATGTACTCGATTAAAAATAAAATAGAATATTTAAGGACAGGCAACATAAGCATATCATGTGTTAATTTAATGGTTATGTCAACACATGTTTGATAAAATCTAATAAAAGCACTTGATTAGAAAAAAAAAATGAAAAATATATACTCAAATAAAATAAATAAAAGTAAAGACACTGCTATGTAAAAAATGAAAAGTTGGCACCCCAAATTTGTAATAATCTCCTAAAGTTAACCACTCCTTCAACTACACGTTAACAGTTAGAGTTGTTTGATAGCTTGTGTAAGGCGTTGTTTACTTGTTATGAATCAAAGGCCACAGCCGCTGTACAAAAGTGTCCAGTAGCAATGCTATTGGGCTACGAGCCAACGGGCTTCGAGGAGGAACCACCTTTTCATCCTTTCCTTTTAAAATTTAAAATTAATAAAACATAAAATGTAACAAAACTATAAATTATTCTGGGTCACATTTTCATTTTCTTTTATATGCATTAATTCTTTCTTATATGCAAAAATTAGAATTTTTCAAATTCTAAAATCATAGTTACATTGCAAAGAGAATTGTAATTTGATAAATCTTGAATATTAATAATAATAATTCAATAATTTATCTTAAAGTTAATTAAAAAAACAACATATAAACTATTTAAATCATAACTAAAATTCACCCAGTTAATGAGAAACCAAATAATATCTTGAGATATGATTAATAAAAAATCCAAAAATAACTTAGAAAATAAATGAAATTTTAAAACAACATCTCGGATTTGAGCTTAAAATCATGTCAATCGATTATAGCTATTTAAACCACTATAAAACCAACTTTAAAGATCCGATCTAATATTTTAAATTAAAAATTACATATGTTTTAATTAAAATTTGATTTGTCGAATCTTCTTCTTGGTATCCTCTATCTAACGGGGCTGATCCTGGATGTGAGGGTGCATGGGGCTTGCTTAGAGATACTGATGGTCACTTTCTTGCTGGCTTATGAGAAAGTATTGGCGTTTATAGTGCTTTCAAGGCTGAGTTATGGCCTGCGAGGATTGGTGTGGAGTTTACATGGAATATTAACGATAGACTTCTGCAATCGGAGGTTGATTCGCGGGAAGTGGCTTCAGTTCTGTCAAAAGACACAGAAGAGACAACTTGGTCCCGTTGCAATGGAGCAATTAATAAGCTAATTAAGATTTAATCAATTTTTTGCACAAAGACTCCTGACTTTCGAGAGTAATTTGGCGAAGCCATTTGCTTATTTCTACGTTTTCTGAATGAATCTTGAGCACTAATTGCTCAAAGCCTAGCCTATCAGCCCAAGCCGTCGCTTGACTTTGAAACCAGGCTTTTGATTCTAAAAGCTAAAACAAAACTTTGCAAAGATCGATGGGCCTTTGTCAACCTATATGTTATATGCTCACTCACATGTCCAGTTACCAAGTCTCCCTCATCTCTCTCTTTATAGGGTAGGGTTCATGCTTGGTTATAAAACCTGCCGGTTCAAGGATGATATAGGTTAGATAAGTTAAATTAGATTCACTAATGCTGTTTTATTTATTCATTTTTATAAAAAAAAGTCAAATCATATTTCGTCTAAGTTTTGACCATATAATAGATTAACTCATTCAATTAGCTAGATTTGATGGAGTCAAATTTCACTTGATTTACTATAAAACTCAACTCTTGTCGACTGGTTTTAAGAATGTAGCCGACCGGAGGAAATAAACCGGGTGTGGATATGCCTATCCAATGGGATGTAAGAAGAGGGATTCAGCACCAATTGAAGGCTAATATTGGAATGTCCTATCCAAGAAGATAAGGGAAGAGAGAGATGATTGTAGGGTGGGAGGGCCTTGCCAGTATCCTTTAAGAAAGAAGGGGATGCTCTTTTTTGCCCCTACTATTTGTAGCTGTCATCCAAGTGGCCTGCCCCCCAGCCGAGGGGTGCCATCCCTATCCTATGTTTTTCAGGCTGGACCAATTTCCCCTGTAATTTCTAACGCTCGATGTGGCCGACACCAACCACTGGGCACCACCGATTCATTTTAACTACGAGCGACTAGGTGTTTGACTGCAGCAGTGCGGGACTGTGGGGGTCTCTATGAGATCACTTTGGCGAGTTGGTGAGACACCTTTTGGTTATTAAATGTGAATTGATTGGCGATATTTTAGGGGTCCACACCACGATTGGTATAAACCAATGAAATGCTGATTTTATACCTCTTCCAAATTAGGTTTTATATGGTTAACGGTTACATTTAGGGCATGTCTGCAGCCCATAATGAACTTGACCACACACAACCTACTTCTTGAGTCGGATTAATGGATCGGTCAAGTCATGAATCGAGTACTTGTGCCTTCGAACTATGATTAAAAGGATATATAGGCGCATTAGTCTTGAAGTAATTGAGTCTTGGTTGATATTAAAGAATGAAAAGAAGTTGTTAATTAATAACAAAGGTCTCAAGTGCGTTGCAATACTTTTCCTTCACAATCAGTTCCATTGAAATTGATTATGGAGGTGTGGGAGAAGGGCAGACTGTGCATGGAATCTAGCTAGCAAGGAGGGGAACAGTACAGCACATGTCGAGGGAGAGTGGGGACGTATTGGTCAAGTTCATGATGCTGCTCTCCTAATTGCATAAACACGAGGTTCAGGACCACATTTTTATCGCTCTGCTAGTTTTTTTTGTTTAATGGATGGTTTATAAGATCTTGCACTGCAAAGGAGCTGATCGTTTTCTATTCTGAAAATATTCATCTACTCATCAGAAAGTTCAATTCCCAGAAGCTCGTCTCTTCGTGTTTGTAAAGTCAGCCTAATTGCCAGGTTTCACGGCCATGATTACGCCTTCTCTGCACCGTTGAATTTGAAAGTTTAGTGTCATTTCATGTGTTTTTCGTTTCATGTGCTTCAACTTTAAAGAATTGGTAGAAACAGCGATACAGCAAATAAAAGAAGCTTTTTTAAGTTGCATCAAGGAGTTCGAAAATAATTAGGAAAATAAAGAAAATTTCAAAATAATAACTTATGGATTATTACGTTTAGCAGAAAGAAAAAATGATGAACTGAATGATATTTTTTTTATTTAACTTTACTCATTATTCACTGTTACATTGTTTATATAAGCTCATTTGTTTAGACATGAATTAACAAAGATAATTAACAATAATAACTGATTTCTATAACAGTTAACTGAATCTTCTAACTGTCATAACTAACTTTCAACTTCTTTAACAAACTCTAACTGCTGCAATTGCGTGTTGAAGACGTCAATTGTGCATTGCTGGAGAATGCTTATGCTGATGATCATTTCTTTGCTCTACTGTAACTGCATGTATGTTTAATACTCCCCCTCAAGATGAGACATAAAGAATCAAGGGAAATAGATGTTATGAAGGCTCATCTTGGACACCAAAGGAAAGAAAAGAGAGAAACCAAGAGCCTTGGTAAAAACATCTGCGATTTGATTTGTGGAAGAAATATGAAAAGTACGTAGAATGCCTGATTGAATCTTCTCACGAACCACATGACAATCAATGTCTATATGTTTGGTTCGTTCATGATATACAAGATTAGCTATAATATGGAGAGCAGCTTTACTGTCACAGTAAAGAAGAGCAGTTTGTGGGGGAACCTGGAGGTCCTGAAGAAGAGATCGAAGCCATACAACTTCACAACAAGTAGATGTCATGGCTCTGTACTCAGCCTCCGCAGAAGACCTGGACACAGTGGTTTGTTTCTTGATTTCCAAGAAATTAAAGAATGATCAAGGAAAATACAGTACCCTGTCACTAATCGTCTAGAATCCACGCACCCTGCCAGTCAGAATCACAAAATGCTTTCATTTGTAAACTGGAGAGGACTGGAAAGAACAATCCTTGTGCTGGAGAAGCTTTAATGTAACGTAAAACTCTATAAACTGCAGCTAAATGAGGAGCACGTGGTTGAGCCATAAACTAACTTAGCACTTGAACATCAAATGAAATGTCAGGTCTGCTGATGGTGAGATAAAGCAAGTGCCCAACAAGTCGTCTGTAAGCAGTAGGATCATCTAAGAGTTGTCCAGAGTCTTTAGAAAATTTTACATTAGGTTCCATGGGAATATGGACTTGCTTTGAAGCCAACATACCCGAGTCTTCAAAAACTTCCAATGCATACTTTCTTTGACAAACAGAGATGCCAAGTTCACTACGGGCTATTTCCAAACCAAGGAAATATTTCAGTTGGCCAAGGTCTTTGAGTTGAAATTTATCATTAAGTAATTGGATAAACTTTGAAACCTCTGCTGAATTATCACTAGCAACCACTATGTCATCAACATAAACCAATAATACAATGAATTAACCGTCCAAAGTTCTTGTAAATAAAGTGTAGTCAGCTTTAGATTGTATGAATCCAAACTCAAGTAGAGCAGTGGAGAACTTAGCAAACCATTGCCTAGAAGCTTACTTTAAAGCATAAATTATCTTGTGAAGCTAGCATACTTTTGACTCCCCCTTACTGGCGAATCCAGGAGGTAATGACATGTAGACTTCTTCATCTAATTGACCATGAAGAAAAGCATTATTCACATCCAACTGGTGAAGATGCCACTGTTTTACTGCTGCCATTGTTTTCTGCTGCCACTGCTAAAAGAGTGCGGACAGTGGTGAGTTTAGCCATAGGAGAAAAGGTTTTATAGTAGTCCAAACCCTCATATTGGTTATACCCCTTAGCAACTAACCTGGCTTTATACCTCTCTAAAGTCCCATCAGATTTCAACTTGACTTTGTAGACCCATTTGCACCCAATAACATGTGTTGAAGCAGGAAGGTCAACAACAGTCTAGGTCTTATTGAGCTCAAGTGCTTTAATTTCAGTATTCATAGCCTCACGCCATTCCTTATGTTTGACAGCTTGAGTATAAGATGTTGGTTCAACAAGTGCAGGGACAGAAAGACTAAAAAAATTTTGAGAAGGGGAAAGATGATCATATGAAAGAACTGAAGAAAGTGAATAAGAAATACCTGAAGTTGTGGAAGAAGATGTGGGATCTGAAGTGGAGGCTGCAAGATGACAATGATAGTCATGTAAATATCCAGGTGTCTGTTTTACCCTAGAAGATTTTCTGCTAGGCTGAGGTATAGATGGTTCTGAAGGTAGTATATCCAAAGTAGATGATATGCAGGGTTCTGAAGTGGAATTTTGGTTATTTGGACTAGTAGGTGAAGGATTTGAAAGCAGGGGATCAAGTAAAGAAATAGTTGATTCATGCATGGGAACTGGCAAAGGTAAAACAGAATCATTAGCAGATAGTGGATTTTTGAGTGCAAAAGGGAATATATTTTCGTGAAACACCACATCTCTGGAGACAAACATAGTATGGAGATTTAAATCATGGAGCTTGTAACCTTCCATCCTATATGGAAAACCAAGAAGTATGCAAGGCTTAGCTTTAGGATCAAATTTATGTCTATTTCAAAGAAGAGTATTTGCATAACAAAGACAACCAAATACCCGTAGATGAGAATATGATGAAGAAGACTTGAACAAAACTTCGTAAGGGGATTTATTTTGTAGTGAAGGAGTGGGAATCCGATTTATCAAGTGCACTGCAGTGAGAGTGCAATCCCCCCAAAACTGTAAAGGTAAGTGTGAATGAAAAAGAAGGGATCTAGCCACATTCAAGATGTGCTGGTGTTTGCGTTCAACAATGAAATTTTGTTGAGGTGTTTCAACACAACTAAGTTGGTGGATAACACCTTTTGTGGCATATAAATGATTCATGTTGAACTCAACACCATTATCCGACCTTAAGATTTTGATTTTGGCATTGAATTGTGTTTTAACCAAATTAAAAAAAGCTTGAATGTGAGTTCGGGTTTGAGATTTATTTTCTAGAAGATGAATCCATGTAAGTCTTGTATGATCATCGATAATTGTCATAAAATATGATGAACTAGTGATAGATTTTGTAGAAAAGGGACCCCAAATATCACAATGAATTAAATGAAATGGTTGTGTGGAAGTAGATGTGCTATAAGAAAAAGATAAACGATGTTGTTTGGATAATGGACATATGCTGCAAGTTTTATTTGATTCATGTTGAACTTGAGGAATTACATGGGAAAGCAATTTCAAAGGAATTTCTGCAGGATGTCCTAATATGTAATGCCATAAGCTAGTATTAACAAAGTTTACAGAGAAACTAGCAGAAACTGAATCAGTGATGGGATGATTGGACATGAATTTTGCAGAATTGATAGAAACAGAATTCTGAGGTAAAACAAAAACTGAATTTTGAAGCAAATGGTATAAGCCTCCAGCTTCTTTACCCACACCAATCGTTTTCCAGCTTGTGAGGTGCTGAACAAAACAAAACTTTAGTAAGAAAATGACACAGCACTATAGAGTTTTGATCAACTTGCTAATAGATATGAGATTGAATGAAAAAGAAGGAATACAAAGGACATTAGTTAGAACAAAATGTTCTGAGATTTTAATCATACCAATGTGAGTTACTGAGGCAAATTGACCATTTGGTAGTCTTACGAATTTGGAAACAACAGAAGTAATATTTGTAAAGAAAGATATGGAACAGATCATATGATCTGTTGCACCAGTGTCAAATATCCAAGGAGTTTTGGTAGGAATTGTGAGTGAAGACTGTTGAGGTAAAGATAAAGAGGATGCAAACACAGAATGTGTTGAATTGACAATAGAAGACTGAGCTGTAAAAAATTCACCTGCACTTGTCATACCTTCACCTTGCATGGGGATTACTGACTCTTTACTTATAGATGAGGAGGCTTGGTTGACAGATGGTTCATGCTCAAAGATGTTTGGGTTGAACATGTTGATGAGCTGTTGACACTGCTCATAAGTAATAGGCAGCTGAGGTCCAGAAACTTGGTGAACGCTAAAAGATACATTCTTTCCTTTATTAAACTTGTAACCGGGTGGAAAACCATGAATTCTATAGCACTTTTTCATAGTATGACCAGAAACACCACAATGAGAACAAATAGGTCGATCCTTGCTAATATGAAAAGATCTATTGCCAGCAAAACGATTTGAAGTCATTGTTTTTGTGAGTAAGGCAGTAGTGTTTTGATTAAAAGAAAGGCTTGCTGAAGAAATCATGCGCTGCCTTTCCTCTTGGATTACAAGTGAGAAAACTTTGTTGATTGAGGGCAGAGGATCAATCAACAGAATTTGACCTCAAACATGTGAGTAACTTTCATTCAGTCCCATTAGGAATTGGTAGACATGCTGCTGATGATGATAAGACATAATAGTCTTCAAAGCTCTTCATGTACAGGTAGGAATTGGCTGGCGATTTGCTAATTCATCCCACAATCCTTTCATAGCAGTAAAGTATAAACTAACCGAATTATTTTCTTGTTATAAGCAGGAGATACATTTTTGGAGCTGAAAGATTCGTGGCCCATTGTGTTGAGAAAATCGATCTTGAAGATCATTCCATATTTTAGAAGCATCATCAATGTAAATGATGCTGTTTACAATCTCTGTTGAAACGGAGTTGAGCAGCCATGAAAGGACCATATTATTGCAACGAGTCCATGCCAAACCTTGAGAATCATAAAGATTGGATGGTTTAGGCAAAGTGCCATTAACAAAACTGAGCTTGTTCTTGGCTGATAAGGCCATCATCATTGCTCTTTTCCATGAGTTGTAATTCTCGCCATTGAGTGGTTTAGAAACAATCATGGCTCCAGGGTTATCACTATGATGCAAGAAGAAAGGGTTGGAAGAATCCATGTCTGATGTAGGAATGGTATTTTCTGCCATTGCTAAGAAAGATAAAGAGCTAATGAAGAGGATGAAGGAGGAAGATGAAAAGGAAAAAGATTGCGGAGATAATCCTTCAAAGAAAATGCTCTGATACCATATTATGTTTAGCAAAAAGAAAAAATGATGAACTGAATGATATTCTTCTTATTCAACTTTACTCATTGTTCACTGTTACATTGTTTATATAGGCTCATTTGTATAGACGTAGATGAACAAAGATAATTAACAATAATAACTAATTTCTATAACAGTTAACTGAATTTTCTAACTGTCATAACTAACTTCCAACTTCTTTAAGTTGAGCTTGTAGAACATCTCGATGAAATTTTAATATAATTTAACAGTTAAATAAAAAATTATATTTTTTTAATTAAAAAAATTATTTAAGTTGTTGAAATTTTTTTAGATTTAAAACTATTTCCATAACTAATGGATCGATATTTATTATTTTTTATTTGTTTGTTTGAAATTACTCTCAAGAAGCTTACAATAAAAAGATTACGACCCATTATTTTTTAATTCGGCCAAGTATTTAGCCCATGCATTCCCTAATGAATCATAATATTTTCAGTGAATTCGATTCTGCTGATCGAGAACAAATTAGCTAGTTGGTGTAGATTGCTTTAATGTTAAGACTGGACGATTTCTCATTTTCTTCCTGAAAAACATTTTTGGCACAGCTTTTAAAAGCTGGAGCTGAGATCGTAATTGCCCCTGACAGGATCTGGGCGTGTGGACTGTGGCTAATGCTGGGGTGGTTGGCTAGGTCTTAAATGCTGCGTTTATATCCCCGTCAAAAGTGCCCCTGAGACCACATCTCTTCCTTTATCGGTTAATCTCCAGGATTCCACCGTTAAATTCCTTCCACACTACCTTCAACAGCAAGGTAAATTCATCCATATGCCACGGACGATTATTGTAAATGGTTCATGTCACCGTCAACGTGGCATGGCCCTTCTGTCCAGTTACCTCCGATGGCTAGAAAAATTATTGCAGAGCTAGGTTCTTTTCTCTGTGGGGTATTTGTCCATTTTGTCAAGGACATGTTGTTTTCCTAGCTACACCCACCTATCTACAACATCCCACGACCATGTGCATGCAAGTTGATCATCTTTCGTGTTTGTTTTACATAACCAGGCTTCATCTGAGATGTCAATGATTTAATTTTAGCCATTACTAGAGTGTATTTAAAACAAGAAGTTGTGAGATGGAGACGAGGACAACAGTTGTGTGTGTGTGTTTTGCGGGCCATGTTTAACTTCGATGATTAATGCATAGTGATAGAATCATGCCCTGGTTGTTTTTTAGTGCGGTATACATTATACGTTTTACTTCAATAATATATTTAAAAGTATTTAATTAATTAATATATGCTATATTTAAAAAAAAAAAACTATATTTTCAAACCATAAAAATTACCAGACACTTAGCATCACTTTTGAGGACCAGAAGACTCACTGTTGTGTCGAATTTTGCTGCTAATGATGACTAATCAATGGTGCGTTTCCCAGCCTCCCAGTACTATATTAAGTTTATGGTTTATGTGATGTATTTCTTTCAAATATGATCCCATGCCATGCATATTAAGTTTATAGATCGGAAATGTGAAATTTTCTTAAAATTAACTTGAGTCCTCTGCTTAATCATTTTAGCAAATCAATTAATCACAATCACTCCACAAATTGGTACGTCAAAAAAATAACCTTCTAATTTTGATTTATTTATACTGGAGTAATTTGGTCTCAAGACATTGTGACATCAAAAAAATCAACTAGATATTTTTATTACAGGATAGATGGTCTTTCTTTTACTTTTATTACCAACGATACTAACAACATATTTTTGTTGCAGTATACATCAGTTGAGCTGAGTTATTGTGAAATAAAATAAGCTAGCAAACAAGGGAAAAGAAAAAAAGAAATTGCTCCTAAGCAAAGAGAAAACGAGATGCAAAAGGACACTAAGGACAGTCCCATCATGTTTCCTTGAACAAACAAACAAACAAAATGGAGAAGGTTCTGTCATGTTTACAGCTACTTAAGCATGCTTTCATTTAAAAGCATGCAGACATGCCCTTAATATTAGTACAGCTTGTAGCTTCAAGTTTGGTAATGAATTATCTAGTTGATTTCTGGCCCTTTTTAAAAATCAAATTAACGTATATCTGATTAACCTTGCTGATTACATTCGTGATGTAATTGATTTTATAAAAATTTAATTAAATTTTTTAATTTTAAAAAATTAAAATAATATTATTTTGAATTAATTTATTCACTCGTGACCTAATACTTTTATCAGGATCTAATATCTTCGAATAAAACCTTAAATACCTGACAGGGGCGCTGTCTACAAGCGGGTTAAGCAGGAGCGTGCTTTTTCACTCTCGGTTTTCTTATTTCCCGCGCTTGGTTTGTGCCATTTGTCAAGCTTTTTGTTTGCTTTTCTCCCTTTTATTAGCCGTGACTCTTAAAC
Source organism: Populus tomentosa (assembly GCA_018804465.1). Classification (NCBI taxonomy): domain Eukaryota; kingdom Viridiplantae; phylum Streptophyta; class Magnoliopsida; order Malpighiales; family Salicaceae; genus Populus; species Populus tomentosa. The sequence goes on from CM031995.1 coordinate 1,171,644, forward strand.
TAGAACTCCTTGTCAATTGGTAGCTCACCCCCCTCCTCTCTCTGTGCGTGTCTGGCTTTCTTTATCTATCTTTCTGTGCTTGTGACAATGGAAGGTGGACTCCCGATGCTTAACTGTCTCTTACAGCACACGCTGAGGAGCCTGTGTTCATGTACAGATTCTTCTAATCCTTCCAAATGGGTGTACGCAGTCTTTTGGAGGATACTGCCTAGGAATTACCCTCCACCAAAGTAGGAAGCTTGAAATTGAAGTTATTTGCTCACCATTAACGGCCAAATTATTATAATTTGGTTATCAGAAAGAATTCAAAAGCTAATATTTTTCTCCAAGTGCATGCATGCCTAACGCCAAGGGGATACATTGTTTTCTTGCAGGTGGGATTATGGAGGCACTGCTCTTGATCGTTCCAAAGGAAACAAAAGAAACTGGTAAGAACGACCAAAGTCCCTACTCATTTTTCTCTTAATTTTGGGCTAATGATGTACACCCTTCTTTTTGTGGCTTTTCAGGATCCTAGTTTGGGAGGATGGATTTTGCGATATCTATGAATGTGAGAGGGCAGGAACTGGGTACATGAAGGGAAGATTTGGAACAGATGTCTTCTTCAAAATGTCTCATGAAGTTTATAACTACGGGGAAGGGTGAGAATTGATATCTCTAAAATTATGGCTTTTGTTGGTAACGATATGGTAGGCAAGTGAATGAAGGACATTGTATGGAAACTGGTTGCAGATTAGTGGGGAAAGTTGCAGCGGATAACAGTCATAAATGGGTGTTCAGAGAAAACCCAAATGAGAGTGACCCTAACTTAATCTCCTCATGGAATATGTCAATTGAACCTGTAAGATGACCAGTACAAATTTTGCTCTAAAAGACTGAAAGCAGATAAGAATACTGCACTGCTTTTACCTCCTAACATAACTTTCTAACGTGTCTTTCCTTTATACAGCAGCCAAGAGCATGGGAATTTCAATTCAATTCAGGCATTCAGGTTGGTAATTTGATCGCAATTCATTAAGCATAAGAAAATAGAAGCCAGCCCAATCACCAAAAGTTAATCCATGGAAGCTCATTACAACTTTTTCTTGACTAGCAGACAATTGCCATCATTTCAGTCAGGGAAGGTATCATTCAATTGGGCTCTTTTGATAAGGTACTTCTCTCCCCCTCTCTTTCTCTCTTTTGACTTCTAAATTTGTGCATTAACCAACAGGAGTTTACTATCTTCTAGATTGTGGAAGACCTTAATTTGGTAATCAGTATACAGAGGAAATTCAGCTATCTCCAGAGCATACCAGGAATCTTTGCAATACAAAGACCATACCTGCCAATTCAGCATCCATACATTATCAAACCCAACACCCATACGATCGAAAACCAAGAAATAGCCTTCTCAGTTGATGACAAACGCCAAATAACAGGAGTTAAGAGATTGTTTCATGAAAGTTTAGATGATTTTCCAATAAAGGCAATCAACATGGGCTGGAACAGTCCCCAAAATGGAATCCCAGGACCCCCCATTTGGTCAATACCACCTCTTCTGCCCACCATGTCCTGCAGTCTCGGAGCTTTGTTATCAAAGTTACCTTCTGCGACCCCTTCCTATAGTAACATCGAAGCTCTTGACACATCTCTTCTTAACAACAACAATAATCGTAGTAGTATAAGCCAGAGAGTCAGGGTTGATGATCTTGGAGTAACAAGAGAAGGCCAGCTAGTCTCCTCTAGCCATTTAGATGCTGCTCGAGAAGAATGATCAACTTCCATAAAGCCTAGTTTAAACTTACCGGACAAAGTGGTCGGTTTTGGACATCTCAGAGAGGGAGAAAGTGCCTTGAATCTCAATTGATCAGGAGAACCAAATTGCACTTACCTTTGTATTTCATTGTCTTAAGCACAAACGTGTCGTTGTTGATAAATTAATATTAGTGCATAATAAAACTCTTCTTGATTGTATCCTAAGCTAACATTACATCACAAGCATGAAGTCATTATCAAATTTAGCCCACGTAGATTTGTGCGTTAGAATTTAGAAGCTGAACGCAACACACCTGTCTGGTGTCTACACTTCTGAGCAGAAATACAAGCTCAATACAGCCTATATAATTGAGAGATGTTAATAGTTGCGAGAAGGCATCCCCTTCATTAAGGGCAGGTATGGGGTGGCATTGTGGGGTTGAGCAATCGTGGTCTATCCCTATCCTTTTGGGCAGTGGTACTCAAGCATATGCAATGGTCCCCGAAAATCAAAGTAAAGATGAAAAATGACAAGAGATAATTGAGTGTAGGATCTAGTTGTTTTGTGAGACATTTGGTATCTAACCCCCGACACTAGGAATGGTCCCAACCTCAATTTGTTGATGATTTTCTTTTCAGTCGATGTGCTCTCGTATTATGTCTTAAGAGAATGAGTTGTGATTTGTGTTGTGAAACATTCATCAGGTCCCATTTGCTAGGATAAGACAACATGCTAAGCTCGGTTGTGAACGGTCAAAAATAGAAAATAAAGTGAACTTGATCAACAACCTCGGAATTTGAATAATGGTGACAATTTTCTGAAGGTAAGAAAAAACATGGTTGTTTCTAGTTTATGTATCTCTTTTTTCTGTCACAAGAAACAAGTGTTGTTGACAAGACAAATCACCACTTGCCAATTCTCATACTTTTAAGTTGATCGAACTTCGAGAATTTTGGAGATTGGAAAATTTCGTGGAATAAGTTTAGAACTGGATTGAGGTAACACATGTTCTCATGTGAGAATTAAAATGTTCAGCAATCAAGGTTCTTAAATGCTGATGTTTGCTATTATCCATGCCTTCTCCTGGTCTGGGATCTAACCTAGGAAAAAATTTTGTTAAGGGGGTGTTTTATACGGTTTTTGTTTTTATTTTTAGATGTTTTTTAAAAATATTTTGGTTTAAAAACATATTAAATTAATATTTTTTTAGTAATTTTTTTATAGTTTGATTTTACCAATTTAAAAAAATTTAAAAAAAATCTTAAAATAATATTTTAATTTATTTTTAAATAAAAAAACTATTCTTAAAAACATTATACACCGCAATCCAAACACTTCTAAGATGGTGTTTAGATATGCTGGTGCGACTACAGTTGAAAAAAAAGCAGTGTAAAACATGTTTGGTTAACCACGAACCGCAGTTTGTATTGGGAGTTTGTTTTGACATGGATCCCAATACAAACTGCGGTTCATTTGCAAAAAATAAAAAGTAATTACGCATTGCTTTTCATGTGTTTCTCATCTCTCTCATCACCGACAATTTTACAAATACTTTCCCAACTATTCTCTGTCCTTTTTTCTTCAATTTCCCAACGGTCATAAAAAAAACCCCAACAAATTGATGATGGAAGGTTGTTGTAGATCAATTAACACACAATTTCAACGTTTCCCTAATATTGTTCCTTCATGTGTTTCACCTCTCTATCACCATCGAAACTTTCCCACAACCATTGTCAATTACTGTCCTCACAACCTCACACATTTTTTTCTTATTTCAGTTGAAGATCAATGTAATTGATGAACTAGAAAACCTAATTTCCTTCTCCCAAACTGTTCTCCTCTCTCTTCTCTTGCTACAACCCCGTTTCTATTTTTCCCTAAAACCACCAACGCTGGAGCAAGCTTCTTCCCCTCTATTCATTCTTTCCAAACGAAGATTGAAAACACAAACCTTCACTAATTTGTCCCTCCACTGTTACAATTGCAGAAAACCCCCAAAAGATTCGTGCTGGGAAAGGTCCACGGGCGAGATATCAGTAAGTACTATGTGTTCCCCTTGTCAATTTTGTTTAACATGTTGCTCAAAATCTAAGTGTTGTAATGGGTCTCTATTGTTTTTGTCTTTGCAGAAGAAAGCTGCAGCACCGTGGTGGTTTGCAAGGGAAAGAGAGAGATTGAGGTCAGTTCCTGCCTTCATTTGTTTCGGTTGCAAATCAATTTTGTTTAATATCCATCTTCATTTTCGTTTTTTTAGATGAAAAATTGCATGTCTGTGCTACTGCATGCTCTATTAATATTAACACTGCAATTGTTGAATTGATCTATGAGTTTGTTATTGCTGCTTATGTTCTATTTTACTGTGCCTTCGTCAATTTTTTTGAATTTATAGCAAATTTTAGTTTTGCTTGTCCTCTGCTTTGCATGTGTTTTTAAATTTTTTTTTTTCTACTTGAAAACCTATATTTCTTTGATGCTTTTGTGTACTGTGTTATCCATGTCAATTCTGTTGTAATTGTAGCTCAAAATCTATTTTATCTTCTGGGTCTCTATTGCATCTGTTTGCAGGACAAAACTGCATGACCGTGCTAGTTTGGACACCTAAACAGATAGGCTGAGGTAAGTTCCTGCCTTATCTCCATCTTCGTTTTTAATTTTTTAGATGAAAAATTGCATGTCTGTGTACCTGCATAATCAATTACTGTGTGTTCTGCAATTGACAAATTCCATAGCTGTTGCTGATTGTCTTATGTTTACTATGTCTTCGTCATTTGTTTTGAATTTAAAAGAGTTTAATTGCTTCCATATACTGCTTGTCTGCTGTTCTTTGGTCTGGTTTCGTTTTTTATGTATACTACCAGCTGACAGTGTTGTTGCTGGATTATTTGCTTACTAGAAACAATGTGATGCTTTGAACTTTCATTTATGTGTTGTTCTTTATGGTCTAATATGTTTGATATGCATATTGATGTTATTTCTATTTGAGCAACCGTAGATTTCTTCACTATGCGTGTTTTTAATGTAATCGTAATGAGTGTCTTATTAGCATGTCGTATATGATTACTTTTATTTCTACTTGTGCAGTCAAAATGAGAATTTTGAGTTTTTTTTTTTTGTATTTGCATGTTGCGAAAGAAAGTTGGGTTTCTTTAAATGTAGAAATACATAATGTTCTATTTGTTTTTTTCCATCTGTTTTTAGCTTCCAAACAACAAGATGGAATAAAGTGTTGTTTGATAATTGAAATACATACATGGTTAATGTTTGTTGCTAACCACACAGCTTTTGTAAATGCTTAACATTGACTGTTTTATTATTGTTTAAGTCCACGGTTTATGTATGTGCCATAATGTAATTGATATCATTTATTGATTTCAAACTTTTGTTAAATGTGTTAAAAGATATTATGGAAGGTCTTGAGTTTTTTGATAAGGCTGCTTGGACAAAAGAAATGTTGCATATATTTTGTGATATATGCATTAAGGCAATTGATATGGGAATGAGAAATAATACTTACTTCGATAAAACGGGGTGGAAATTTCTTATAACATCATTCAAAGAACAAATTAGTCATGCATTCACTAAAACACAATTGAAAACCAAATGAGATGGATGCAAAAAGAATAGGAGAATATGAAATAAGCTGGTTTCTGAAACTGGTGTTGGCTGGAATACTTTTAAATTAAAAAACTATTTTTAAAAATATTATACACCACAATGCAAACACTTCTAAATTATTTGGTCACCTCGTACATAAGTTAATTATTTTAATTCAAATCATTTAGTTTGATTTTGACTTGATAAAATTTAAATTAAATTTAACTGAATAATCTAAATTTAATCAAATTAATATTAAAACTAGTTTAAATTAAAACTTGACTTTAATAATTATGTTTTCTAATAAACAGCTCGTAAAATAAGGTTGATGGATATCATCCGCCCTGTTAGTTAGAAGTATGAACACCCAGATCATGAAGCCATGCCGATGAGAACAGATTATATATAAAATTGAGCACAAATGTTTTACGTGCATGAATATAGCATTGGTAAGAATAGATTATTTTTTCCTTTACATAAAAATAAAAACAAAAAATGTTCTTCATAGATAATTTACAATGATAAAACTAAGTTACGATAATAAATTATAAATATACTTAATAAAAATAGCTCAAAACAATATTTTTTTAAGAATGAACAGAGTACAAGTTAAAATCCATAAATTAAAAGTTAGAACATCTAATTTTTAAAATTAAATAAATAAAATTGATTCAATTTTGTAACAATTTTCGATTAAAATCAAAAGTTATTTCCATGTAAACATACTTGAAATATTTTTAATCAAAAAAAAAAAAACAACTTCAAAATCATTTTACAAGATCATATCAAAGATAACCTTTAAATCTCATAATTTCAAATCGTGGGACGGGCCATGTTCTGATTATTAGGCTTATTATGCTGGTCTATTCTATTATACCCCATAATTTCAGAAAAAGTGCTTTCCTTCTGTGTTGGAATAGGATTCTATCCTTTCCTTACACTTGCATGAGAAAAATCGAAATCAAATACTGATCATATTCAAATTTGTGCCTCGTCAATATAACAAGGAACTGTGATTGTTGATTCATCTTTCCTTACACTTTCGTTACAATTGATGAACTTCTAATTATGAACGGCGAAGATACACGAAGTGCAGAGAAAAGGATAGATGCCATTGATGCTTAGCATACCAAAATATACAAGCACCGCGGATGGTATTACAGACCAAATTCATCAAAGTCATATTGCTAGATTATGACAACATTTACAGAAGATATTGGAAACATATAACAAGCTGTCTATTATCCAGATGCAATGCAGATAAATATTAAATTATTTACACAATCAGCATCTTAATGATCATTTAATTATCATCCATCTTTGGGTGTCGAATGAAGCAGAAAATAAGGTCTGCAGCATAATAAAATCAAGAAGAAAAGCATCAAAACCAGCAACGATTCTTTTCTCATTTCTTTGATTCTATCGACAGCTGCTTCTGGGCGTGAACTGATGCTCAAGCAACGGTGTTTTTGCCTTCAGTTCCGTGAGCCCAGTGAGGCTTCGCAGGAGTGCGTCGCAATGCCTTCACTCCAAATGGGTTGCCCTTGCTCTGTTCAGGAGTTCAAATAATCAAAACATAAAATTAGTTTTGTATGAATGATGATATACATAAAATGGTTGGAGAGGCTAAGTGTAGTTTGTCTTACAATCAAGCAGGTTCCTTCGTTAACGTTGCAGACTGGGTACTCGTGTGGGCAGCAGCTATAATGGTCATCACAGCAGGTGGCACCCTCGAGTGGGCAGCATCCCCATGCAAAGCAATACTTTCCATACTCGAAGATGCAGCAGCAAGTATTGCTATCAGGGCAGGAAAAGTAATTATCACACACGGAAGGAGGTTTTACTGGAGATGGAGGCGATGGACCAGGATTGGGGGGATTTTGGCCTTTCTTGATAGGGTAAGAGGGTTCAATTGCAATTCCACATTTTCCCGTTGGACTAGCAATGTTTCTCTCCATTCTGATATAGCCGCTCTCCCCCCAGCTCTTGCCCCATGAGTTCCTCACAATCCAATAGTCTTTACCGTTTTCAGTTCCGTAACCCACGGCAGCAACACCATGGTCCAGACTTGTCCCACATTCTCCGGTAAATACACCCTGGAAGGCAAGGAAGTAAGATGTAATTAATTATGATCGGTTCTTGCAGCCATTACTCAATTGAACTGCATGTTTGGCACTTCAACAAAGTTCTACTTTGCTTCAAGACATCAAAACCATCACCAGGTCTTGTACATGATAACATGTCAGGGAGAGAAATTTCTTACCGAATCATATAACTGGAAATTTCTGCCGCCACCTTCAATTGCAACACTCACTGGCTGATTTGCCACTGCCTTTTTCAATGCCGTCTCGTCATTTTCAGGAACATCTTCATAAGAGTCGATTGAAACAACTTTGGCATTTTTCTGCAAGCACAAACATCTATCAGGAAGCATCCTCTTGAATAAATAAACATACTTCATTATCTGCATTAATTTCTTCGTGTTTCAGTTTCATCTTAAAGACCAAAGAAGGCTCACCCTGTACGTGTCACATCTACCATCACGACCAAGGTAGGGATAATCATCTTCAGTGTCAATGCCACCATTGTTGATGATGAATTCAAAAGCATAATCCATAAGACCACCATTGCACCCTTCATTATAACTGGTATCACAATCCACCAACTCCTGCTCAGACAAAACGATCAAATCACCAGTGACGATCTTGTTAATCCCTTCCACAGCAGCAATCGTTGAGAACGCCCAGCAACTCCCTTTACATCAAAAGAAACGTCAGTAATTTATCCTTTCACGGTGTATATAAAATCAAAACGTTTCAAGACTCAGTTTGATGCCGGCAAGCTCATTTACTAACATATCAATACACAAATCTTTAATCAAATAAAAAAATTGGATTCTTTGCCTATAATCGCTCCTATTTTGCTTTTCTGGATTAAACAATGAGTAAAATGTATCATTCAACATTGGCTAGCAGTTTGCCCTTGTGCTGGAATCTGTGGATCCAAAAATTATCTATACCAGCCTCAATTATGACTATTAGCTCGGAGCCTTCTCGCACATGACGAAACTGAAACTAAATTCAAGACACGGCTGAGATGAAGAAATACAGTTCCTGGTATACTGAATAATTTCTCGGGTAAAGCGATATTACAGTCGTAGAAAAACATGAAGAAAACTCCACACACGAGGATCCAATTTCCTAAGTACTGCATCAAATCTGTAGGCAAAAGTGTCTAGCGATCCCTCAAACCAAAAAAATATATTAAAACAGTAGTAACTTTGACGATCACGTTTACTATTTAATCATCCGCATCCGGATCGATAATGTGTGTGTGTGTGTGTGTGTAATTTTTTCCCCTCGATCTCCTCTTAAATGCTATCATAGAGAAAAAAATTCGTTGACCAACAAAGACAAATCAAAGGTTTATTAAAATATTTGGAACGTGATTAGATAATTCCAAGGAAATCAAAAACAAATACCTACCAAATAAAATCGATTCGATGCCAGAAAAAGTTTTGACAAAAAATTATAACCCTCTAGTTTCAACTTTACTCTTCCTTTTCTTTTATGATTTACTGTAATTTCGGATAGGCCTCTAAAATCTTCAATAAGAATTAAAAGGGAGCAGGTCTAAATATTTGCTTCACTGAAAATAGATTTATGTTTTTAATAAAAATAAATATATTAGTAAAGAGCAATCCTGGTAGTTAAAAGAAACTTACCACAGCCTCCCTGATCTTTGACCTCAGCTACGGCACCTTCCTTCCTCCAGTCAACGGAATCCGGCAAAGAGTCTCCAAGACGCGGAGCATAACGATCACTTGTCTTAGGCAACCTCTTCTTATGACCAGTTCGAGTACCCAAGTACATGGACCGGTACTCCTCGTTGGTCAGATCAGCAAATCGGTTCAACCCGACTGTGTAGGTCCGGTTCTCTGAATTATGCTGATCAATAAACATAAGATTATCCTTAAAAATCTCAAATCTCTTTTCTTTCTCTCCTAGAGCGTTGTAGTTCTTTCCATGCTTTACAAGCCACTCCTCGTACATGGCCATAACCTCATTATCAGTTCTCCAGCTTGATGTGGCACCATGAGTTTGGTCATAGGATATGATTGACATGTCGTAGGCTGATGATAAAGTAAAGACTAGAAACAATAGCATCAACATGAGCGTTGATAATCTAAACAACCCCATCTCTGATTTTATTTTTTTCCTCCTTTTTTTCCCTTTTGAGAAAGGATTGGAGAGGAAGACAGGATGTGAGAATGGAGAGGGGTGGGGATGGTAGGCTTATAAAGAAAAAATGGATGAGATGTTAGGGTTAGATGCAACAAGTTGAGTGATTAAATTAAAGGGAAAATAATTAAGCCTTGAGGTGGTATGGTAATTTAATTTTGGAAAACTGGAAAATGAAAATTTTGGAAGATGACAAGTGAGAACAGAAAAGCAAATGTCCATGCGGATGAGATTTGATTGGTCAGGAACCTGAACGAGAAACCACCACCGTGAATATCGGAGTTGTTGTAATGGGGACTGATTTTCACGCGCGGATTTTTGCTGGGTAAACTGGCCAACCGTAATGGTTTGAAATTTTGAATCATAGCTATTTTTTTTTTTTTTTTAATCATAGCTATTAAATCTTATTCGAATGGACACCTTAACTTGAAAATTTTAGAATTTAGAACTTCATTCCATATTGTTTTTTTTTAATCAAATAAGATATTAATTTATTGAAGTTTTAATAATTCATATTGGTTTTTTAGTAATTTAATTGTTCTTCCCAGACCCAACTAAATCAACACCTATTAATTGATTTAATGATCTATGGATTAATATGATGATTTACGAATTAAGTATGTTTATATTTTATTAGTCTTGCTGTTATGATGATTTGAAGAGGCAGGGTTTAAGAATAATTATAAATTATTTTATTATTATTAATTAAGATTTCAAAAAAAATAAATTAATATATAAAATTATAATACATCTTGATTAGCAAAATATTTTTTTAAATTATAATGGATGCATAACCTAAACACGCTTTCAAATAACCTTAACTTAATAGCTTATGTTGTATTTAGTATTTATTTGAAATTATAATATTGGTAATATTTTAAAGTGTTTTTTTGTTTAAAAATATATATAAATAAAAAATTATTTTTTAAAATTAGAATATTAAAATAATTTTAAAATATAAAAAAAAAATATTGTTAAAAAAAAAATTACTTTAAAAGATTATGATATTGAGAGTGGTTGATATAGTATGCGAATTAGGAGTGACCACGTCATCTGACTTTTGTGTGGGTGCCTTGGGCTGGTGGGAGACTGAGACCCCTCTTTTTGTCTTTCTGTGGGACACCACTAAAAGTTTTAATTGATTCCTCCATTGCATCAATAATTACAACCCCTTTCCCTTCCACAAAACACTATTGCTTCGCTGCCCTTCGGAGTCATAGTTTGTATCTGGTCCTCACTTTTTATCTAATCTAAATTTTGACACTTCCATCAACTCCTTGTTTCTCTATCATTTGGTTCTTTTGTCAGCTTCCTCGTAAAAATTTTGGGTTTAATTTCAATTTATCTCCTTAGATTTAGGATAAATCCAATCTTTTTTTCTGAGATTTTAATTATTACAATCAGGTATCAACATCCCTTTTAAACTAGCCCAGATAATATATATATTATGGACCAGTTAAAATATTATTTTGTATTGAATTTCAATTTTTTTTATATAAAAATAAAAATAGAAACTCAATACCAAACAGTTTTAAAAGTCAAATTTTTCAGTGTCAAATCAAATAAAAAATCTATTGTCAATCTATTTTGTAAATCCCAACTATGTAATCACTTTTCTTGGCACCAAGCGGCTCAACCAACTAAGATCTTGGTTGTAATTCAAGAACTATGTGACCACTTGTACTGGAACTAGGGAAATAACATTAGGTAAAAAACCATGGGGATCAAGTCGAAACAAAATTAGGACCGCAGGGCTCAAACATGCTATATCTTGCAAGTGGTGACGTGCTACCTTTCTTGTTCTTTTGTTTAATTCGAGCCCTTTTTTAATTCATTTACAAAGTCGTCGGTGAAAAAATCACAGAAAACGTGAAAGCTAATCTTCACGCCACACGACAGTCCTAGAAAACTGCGACTGTAGAAGGGAGATGGTGTTTACGTGCTGGATTGAAAATCTAAAACGATCCTATGGATCAAAGCAAGCAGATTTAAAAAAACAAAAACATATGCATTGATTAATTATTCTGATATTTAGAACATGTGCTCGGCCTTAGTAATATTTTCACATGGATTGTTAAGCAATTTCTAATCGAGTGAATTCAACTTCGAAGATCGAGAGAGAGAGGGAGAGAGAGATGAAGGTTGCTGTGCTGAGGACATTAATTAACGAAGTAAACAAAAGTCTCAACTCTTAAGGGTCCGAGTATTATTTTTTTTTTCGAGACAGATCTGTTTCTTTTTCCTTGTATTTACTTGTGAAATTCTTTGAGAGAGAGAGAAAAACTATAATTAAAGCATGTGGTAAGTAGATGTTTCTGGCTTACTTCCCGTGTTCATCTTGGCTGCCGAAAACATTGAATTTGAGAAGATACAAAGACATTTACATACTTTTCTAACCAAACAGGTAGATTGTAACTATAGTTGTTTAACCTGGATGTCGCCTCGACTATTATTAGAATAGTCCCTCCATGGATCGTCTGATCAAAATGGATTATAAAACAATATTATTTTGGATGAAAAAATTATTGGAGTTTATCTTATCTGATCTTACTTATATTAGGTTAATCGAATCACGTATTAATTTATTTAATAATTATGCTTTCAATCCGCACAAGTTCCGTGACTCCCAAACAAGGCGTTAGCTGATGTGCATCCAGGGCCTTTGAGATTAGAAAAACGGTGAATGGGCCAATCCCATAGATTCCTTGAATCTTATAATGGTTTTAATTGACTAGGGATGAAAAAGATAAAGTTGCACTGACAAGCGACAGCAACCTTTGATTAAAACAAGAGATTTTTACAATTTTGAGATATTTTCATGTTGATTGAGTGTTTTTGCAGGATATTATTAACCCAATTTATCTGGTCATGAACTCACAAGAGGAGAGCACCAGAGATTTTCCAGTTGAGGACCTTTCTAATTTCTCTTACGGACAGCATTAGTCCACGAAGCATGTGTGCTTGTTTTCGAACTAAGGTGGAAAAAAAAAAAAGTTCTAATTAGATTTCCAAATAGATCCAAGACACCTGGTTTGTGATTCGTTTGAATTTGGACGCGACCGAGGTGATTGGCGGTGGAAGTTTCCTTGGTGGGCGTACAAGAAGGGAAAATAAATTTCTCTTTGATAAATGGGAAAAAAAAAAAAGGATTCTAGTCAAATCATTGTAACAGTTTGGTAGAATTTTTAGAAAAATAATACCTACTATAAAAATTTTGAATAAAATAGTATATCACGTTTTTTAATATTAATTTTGTATATGACCCCGCTATGAGAGGTATTGGTTGTTTAGTTTATGACCCTGATGCATATCTCACGTAAATTAATTTATAAGTGCAAAAATCAACTCAATTTATATATATATATATATATATATAGAAAAAAAACAATAGTCAGGATATTATATTATACTGTATACTAAAAGAGATGTCAATTTTTTATTATAAGAATCCATAAAGTAGCATACCCTAAATGGATATGATGGTATTTTCTATTGAACACATTCATTATTACTTGAAAAAAAGCTTTGGGAGTACAAGAAGGAAAAATAAATTTCTCTTGGATAAATAAAAAATAAAAATAAAAGGAAAAGGGGATTCCAAGTCAAATCATTCTAACAGTTCAGTTTGGTAAGACTTGAAATAAAAAGGGAAATAAATAATGATTCATCAAGAACACACCATTATTTTATTTTTTACATATATTAAAAAGATTTAGACGAAATAGTTTTAACTAAATTTTAAAATATCAATTCATGAGATCTTAATTGGTTAGTTGTTTGATTTGGGTTAATCCAAGGTTAAGCTAATCTAGGAGTTTATTTATGGTTAATTTAAAAGTAGAGTTGTTTGGTGTATTTTTAAAATATGGTTAGAGTTATTTTGTTTATATATTTTTAATAATACGAGTCGTGTAAAAGATAGAATCTTAATATATCTATGATGATCTATTATTTATTTTTATTTTTTTATTTTTTTTAGTTATTACATCCTAAATATCATCTTTCAATCATTGTTAGCTTTTATAAAAATGAATTGATTTGTATGAGATGTCTATTTTACCTAATGACTAAACAATAAATATTTTTATATTTATTAGTGATTGTATTATAAATTAATATTCAGATACATAATTGTGTTCAAAATGTATTGTTTTTTCTAAAATTATTAACATTTTGCCAGAACTCTATGTAAATAACATCAACATCATCTTTCAAAAAAAAAAAAAAACCATATTTATGTCCTCGAAACTCTGTCATGATCAATGCATGGGAGCTGCAATCATGTATCAAGCACAGGTCATTAGATATGTCACGAATGATTTCTCTTTTTTATACCAAACCTATTTGTAAAGACGTGCTTCGCTTTGATAATTAACTCCCCTTCCACACGGGGGAAGCAAAAATACATTGCCTGAATATCATGTTCAGAATTATTTTTTAAAAAATAACAATTTAAATTTTATAAATTTTAAGGTTATTGAAAGTGTATATTATTATTAATTTTAGAATCTATAAAATTAATTAAGATAGGTTAAAACTGACTGGAATATATATATATATATATATATATATATATATATATATATATATTTATTTATTTTTTATTGATGGGGCAGTTTCTTAACTTTCTTTCATAAGGCAGAGAAAAATTAGAGCTGCCACGTGATATATGAATTACTGTATCATTTTCTTTAATTTATTTTTATTAAAACAAATATCATTTATATTTTTAATATTTAATTGGTTAGGTTTTGATAAATAATTAAGAACATGTTTTCAGTTATCGTTTATTTTTTAAAATATTTTTTATTTAAAAATATATTAATATATATATATATATATTAAATTTATTTTAACACTAATAAAATAAAATTAATATATAAAAAATAATATTTTTTTTTTGAAAAAAAAAAACATGAACCCTCCGCGTTGCCCATCATGCCCTGAAAACCTGATAAAACCAGCCACGATTCATTGTATCAATATTGTTTTTCTGTTCAATTTCAAATCTGTTTCGCGGTTGTCTGCTTAACCATTAAAGAAAAACAATGGCGTTAGGATTTGACTTCCCGGCACCTCCAAGAACTGAATCTTTACGAAACACTTGAAATATATGGAAGTCGCATCACAAAGACTGGAAACAGTCTTCCAGCAAAAAGCTCCAACCTTGTTTTAAAGAACGATATTTTTCAATAGCAGAGATTCATCCCGGGCAACAAATTGTCACATGATTATATATACAAAAGTCAATAATTTCCTAATATCTATGATGAAATTTCTTTTCCCATTATATGAAAATTTCTCAAACCACCACTATGTCTCGAACAGTATCTTATTATATGAAAAATACAAAATTTTATTTAAATCTTGATTGTTTTTATGGTTAGAAAATACTTTTATAAAAAAATAAAATATTTTTTTATTGTAAATTTATTTTTTAGTATTTTTAAGTTGTTTTAATATGCTATATTAAAGTTATTATATTTTAAAAAATATAACAGTTAAATGATTTTTCTCGACCAGAATTATAAAACTACTGATGCTATCCACCTATGATTAAGAACTGTCTCGAGAGCTGAACATTTCCTTGATGCAATTTTAAGAGAAAAGGCATCATTAATATACGGCTGCCGGCTGGTATGTTGTTTTCAAAATATATTCAACAATCCCAGATTTTGTATGTGATGGGGCACTCAAAAAATAAAAAAGCATGTTACCAGGCGTGCTTGCTGCCAAGCTGCCTGGCCCAGACCTCGGTCCCTTCTCTCTCTCAATTTGTTTTTGTTTTTTTTTTTTATCTGAATGTTTCTAGTTTATTTGTTAGGCACAAATCTCAAAATATTTGTATAAATCCCCATAATGCTCTGTCTAGAGCAAACCAATCACTCTCTAACTTTGTAACCCAACATTTCTACAGTTATGTTTGTTTGCTAAAAAATATTTCAATAAAAAATAAATAATAATTATAAAAATAAAAATCAAAGTTAATATATAAAAAGAATAAAAGATAAAATTAAAAATAAATATTAAAAACAAAATATATATACCCATCAAAAGTTTGAGGATTAAATTTGATATAATCAACAAATAATAATATTTTTAAATTTTTTACAACTTTCAGAAAGTGTTTTCCTCAAAAAATTTTAGAAAAATACTTTTCTAAAAACCAAGTTAAATTTTTCTTTAACTGGAAAGTGTTTTCTATTGACCAATTTTTCTAATGACAAACAAACACAAGAAAGTTTGGAAAGTGATTTACTGGAAACCACTTTCTGGAAAACAAATACAGCTAAAGAAAAAACATTTTTCTGAAAACCAAACCAAAATTTTCATTGACTAAAATTGACTGGAAAGTATTTTCTGTTAACCGAAAAGTGTTTTTTATTGACTAGAAAGTGTTTTTCATTGACCAACTTTTCTAATGACAAACAAACACAAAAAAATTTAAAAACTAATTTTTTTAAAACTAGTTTTTGAAAAACAAACCAGGCCTACATTAACCAATAACTCAACATTAAAAAAATACAATGTTCCTCTTTATTTTTTTCTCTCCAGCACCGGATGTAGCCTCTAAAAATCTATAAATAAACATGTCATCAGGTAAGAAAAGAGACTGTTACATATCTTACATTACTGCTGCAATTAAATACTCTCTTATGTACATTTTTTTATATTTATTAACTTAAATACTGAAGATTTCGTGTCCCGATAAAACACTTGTTTTGCAAGTTAATCACTGGCGCAGGATCACAGTCGTAAAAAAAACCCAATTTATTCAAGGTTTTTCATGACTTCATCAATTCGTATAGAGTTATTTGTATAATTGTAAGTAATTAAGCCTTTATTTTTATAATTAAAAAAAGCTTTTATTTGGCTATATTTATTAGAGAATCTATCAAAGATAATAATAAAGCAAAGTAGAAAATAGATGAGTTTTTTCTTTCTTTCTTCTTATCAAGATTGAAAAACCTAATTATTTTTAGTTCAAATCAATCCAACCTTTATTATTCATATATAAAGAGTAGATAATGGTTCAATTACCTAGTAGGTGTCACAATAATAAAAATTTTAAGATTTAAGAATTTGCTTTCTTTATAATCTCAAATTTGAATTATTTGATTTTTAATATAATAATTATTAGAGATTTTCATAATTATTAATTTTAAAATTTTTAAAATTAATTAAGGTGATGCAAATTGATCAGATATCAACCTTAGTAATAATAATAATAAAAAAATAGGTAATGATTCAACTCCATCAATTTATAACAACAATACATCGATAATCAACAAAATAAAAACGTAAATAATAAAATGAATTTTTTCTTAACCACGCAGCAGCAGCTGCAGAGCCAAACGGCCTCAAGTAAGATAGCGCAGCTATGAATCAACGGTATAAGTCAGAGCAGTGACCCTGTCACCATCCCACCCTCTCCAATCCTTGCAGGTTGAAGCTCGTGAATTCAATCAACGGAGACAAATTGAACGTGACAGGTTATATTTTTTTAGTTCCATGGCCATAACCATGTCAAGGAATCCATTATTCTATATCTTATCCTTTCCTTATCTTCTCCGGGCGTCATTTAACCCCAGACGAGACACGACAAAGGCAATCAAGGCAAAGATTCCAACTAGATGCAGAAAAGTGAAGGATATGCAAACTGATTCTCTATGCTCTAAAACACAAACAAAACAAAAACTGTGATTCTCCCTGTCATAAATCCTAACTGAGAGTAGATCTTCAATAATAATAATAATAATAAGCAGCGCAAAAACTCATTACGCACGAAATCTTCCCTGTGAAGCAAAGAAGCATGGGGGGGAGCTAGTTCCTCGGCAATTGGATCTTTAAGAAATTCAATGTGGGGCAAGGGGAATTTCCAAGGACCAGGCTCCCACGTGAACTTATTAGACGACGTTACAGCCATGGGTCAGGCGCTGGGTCCACAGTTCATTATCTGCAAATTTCTTTAAGATCCAAAACAGTTGTAACTAGCCTAGTTGCCTGCTTCCATGCTGTGAACTCACTGGCTCACCCATAGCACAAGCAGCCAGAGTTCAACAGGCTCTCGCCCCTCCATTCCCAGCCTTTAAGCAGTCTATAGTAATTTTTTAGAAAATGTTATTTTAAAACAAAAAATTTAAAAGTAAATGATCTTTTTTATTTTTGATTATATCATAAAAAATAAATTAAAAAATATATTTTAATTTTTATTTATGCCATTAAAAATAAACTGAAAATAACTTATTAATATTTTTTTTTGAAGTTTATTAAAATAACAAGAAACAAATCTTAATTAATAAAAAATACTTTTGAGTATTTGGTTATAACTTTTTTTATTGAAAATTTTATTTATTAATTAATCTTTTTAATAACAAATAAATACAAAAATAAATTAATTATTTTTTTAAATCACCTTTCATAAAACATACCAGCCTATCTTAAAGTATAAAAGCAAATGGAACTGAGTTAGCAGATTCTGCATGATTTTTTTTAACTAATCATGCAGGGGGAAAGTAGCGTGGGAGTGTAGAAATTAGGTTCATGCCGCCCATGTATTTTGTTTTTTTTTTTATTAAAAAAAATTGCACATTCATAAATATAAAAAAATAGTATATGTGATTAAAAAAAATAGTGAAGCAGCAGACTCTTAATTGGTTGCATCATTCTTTTAATAGATCGTGCAGATGTGTTGTAGGTTATACTGTTGACTATTGAAATACAAAAAAAAAAAAAAAAGTTGCGCAGATGGGATAAATGCAACCCTTTAATTTTATTTTATTTTGTATTCTAATAGATTGAGTGGGTGTTTGTAACAGTGTTGTTTTTAAAAATATTATTTTGATTTTAAATATATTAAAATAATATTTTTTATTTTTAAAAATTTATTTTTAACAATGAAAAAATTAAAAAAGATAAAATTAATATTACTTTGTAGAAAACAAATATTCAAAAATTTACAAAATTACATTTCAACCATAATGCCAAACACCCTTTGTGTCATGGTAGCTTATAAAATTTAATAAACCATGTTGACGAGAATAGTCGGACAATTTAGGGTATGTTTATTTTGTGTAAAATATTACAAGTAAAATATTTTTTAATAATAGCAGTATGATGATGAGATAGCAGCAGTGATAATAATAATATTAAAATAATGATAATCTTGATGAAAGAGGAAATAGTGGTGAAATGTTGATGGTTATTAAATTGGTAATAAATTGATATTCCTGAAATATTTTATGAAAGTTTTTAAAATTTAAAGATTGAGTGTAAATTAAAATAAATTTAAGTTTGAAGATTAATTATAAAATATTTTTAAATTATCACTTTTTTATAAAATATTTTATAAAAAACAAAGATAAAAAATATATTTTAAAAAAATCCAATAACATTTGTAAAAACAAATTCTAAAAAATATGTCATGCAAAATAAATGGAACCACCCTTAATGTATTCCTCGTCTGTGCTGGTCTACTAATTTGTTTTACTGTTCTATTTTCACATGAAAATCCAAGTATTCGAACTAGTGGGATCCAGCCTGTGTTGACAGTTGAGGAACTCATTAACCGTTGATGTGATCAAATCAGATTTGCAAGCAACGGCTCCCATACCGCTAGGGTGATGAGCGGTGCAAAGATGCCATGGCCGTCCCTTATTCACATCAACTACAATAAAGTCTGAATTCACGTCCCATCCTTTCGGCGTTATTAGGCAACATTGTAATAAAACGGTACAGCTCATTTATTTAGCAAATTAAAAAAATTAAAAAATGAAACACCAACAATGTTATTAGAGTGTATGCCAATGCAGCAAATTGCATTTTAAATTGTGATTGGTCACGTAAGAGATATAAAAATAATATTTTTATGATCCACATAATTTTAAATGTAATTGGCTACAGACAAACAGATCCTTTAATTAAAATAGCTTCTTGTCTTGTTTTTTTTCTTTTAATATGCTACTTGTAACATAACAATAGACAATAGATAGTAGGGCGATTGATATATGTTTGTCTGTGTACAATGGGGTTTTAAAATCTTGTTTGTTTTTTATGTAGAAACTTTGTTTTTTTTAAAAAAATGAAATATTTTTGTTTAAAATTAATTATTTTTTAGTGGTTTTTTATTGTTTTGATTTGATGGTGTTGAAAATATTTTTTTAAAAACAAATATTATTTTGATATATATTTTAATTAAAAATATTTTAAAAAACAATCATTATCACAATATTAGATAAGTTCTAAAGTTATTGGTGTTTTCTAAATGGAAAAAAAGCTATTATTTTATTGTATTTATTTTATATTTTATGGTAAAAATAATAAATATGAAAATGATAGAATTCTTAAGATACTTCTGTATATAAATGTATAAAAATTATATCTTTAAGATACTTCAAAAATAAATTCTATTTACTCATGGAACCATGTCAGTCTTCCATGATTTTGGAACAAAAAAAAGGCACAAGCAATTCATTAAACCGAACAAGGTCATTATTGCGTGTAAAATCTCAACATTTGAATTCTCATTAGCATTAATTTCATGATTTTAGGCTTTTCCTCTCCTTCTCCATTTTTTACTGTCGTCCATGAATAAGAAAAATTCAAGACAAGATAAACAAAATACACTCGGCGTTCATTAACCATTTACATGAATTTTTAAGTAATGAATACTGTACTGGCATTTTTTTTTCTGTCACTCGAGGTAATAAAGAAACGACTTGAGTTTTTTTTAGATGATTGAGCAATGTTTATTTTAGGCAAAATATCCTTCCATAATTTTTTTCACGTTACAGTCAATACAAAAATCCTTTATAGTTAAATGAAAAAAAAACTAGCGATATCTTGTATATATCTATATAATTAATTAATTATAGTGATAATTATTTTTTAAAGTATTTTTAATTTTAAAAAACATAAAAACAATATATTTTTTATAATTTATTTTTAAGTATCAACATATCAAAACGTTAAAAAAATACTAAGATAAATTAATTTAAATAATAATAATAAAACATATTAAAACTCACTTCCAAAACCAAACATCAAGTAATTTATTCAACTAGTTTTCATTGACAGAACTGATGTTGTGACACACACACACACACACACACACACACACATATATATTCTTAGAGTGACAGATAAGGCCAGTAGATTGCTAAAATGGTTGATCCAAGCCAATGGAAATGAGAATGGAGTCTGTGGTGTACATAAGGCCCAGGAAGTGATGAAAGGTAGATCGAACGTGCACCGTGGTAGAAATTCCAATAAAAAAACCAATGAAACTTTTTTTTTCACGAATTTCTTATACCAAACCGATCATAGTTAACGGAACTGATTTAGGATCTTACTCCAAAAAAATGTATGATTCATTGAATTAAACCGTAAGTTGGGGGGTCAATCTAAATCATTTTTTTTTTATCAAAACAATATATTATTCTGTTAGGGGTCAATCGAAATCAATTTTTTTTTTATCAAAAAAATGTTAATCTATTTTTTTAAAAAAAAAAAACTATTGTTGACATGACTTGCTTTGAATTTAACTAAAAACTATATCCTATTCAAGTTTTGAATTCCAAAAGAAAGATGTTTGAAACTATGTTACAGAGTGTTTTTGAAAATAATTTTTCACTTAAAAATATATTAAATTAAATATTTTTTATTTTTAATATCAGTATATTAAATTTATCAAAAAATACAAAAAAAAATCAATTCAATATTTTTTTTATAAGCCAAGAACACATAAAAATAAAACTAGAAGTTATGGCAAACACCTCCTTGAGATGCTGGGTCGGGTCAAATTTAATAGTTATGGAATTGATAGAGGCAATGGGCCACTTTAGTGTCTACAACTTTTTAAATAACCTCTAACATGAAATCCAAAGGTGACGTGGGAAAAAGAATAAAAAGAGACCATGAAAGATAAGCCTACCTCCATTTATGTTATGGTCCAAACAGGAAGACACACGTTGTAATTCAAACCGCGCTTCTCGGGCCTGGGGCTGTTTGAGATGACAAGCCCTCGAAGCATCGCAAGTATCTAGGAATTTCCATGGGCTGCCCACCTTTAAACCAGGACATAGGATCTCTCATGTTCCTTCAAATATGTTCTGTCATGTGTTCCTAAATTCGTGTCTTGCATATCGTTTAACAAAACTTCCAGAGATAAAATGGAGTTAAAATAGAAATAAATATTTAGTAAATATTATTGAATAAATATTATATAACTCAAGTACCTCTCGATAAGATAAGTCTAAGTTATAATTATAAAAATAAGATCAACATTAAAAAAGAAGAAGAAAAAGATACTAAATAAGACAGGAAAAAATATGTGAAATCTGAGAATTTCATGTTATAAATTGTTCTTTCACCCTTAAATTTTGAAAAATAAAAGTTGAAGTTCATCACTATTAACCTTTAATTAGTTACTATAAATCAATAATTAAATCTAGAAAAACAAAAGCTCTTTGAAATTAATTTATTATTTATCTAATTATAATAAATTTCCAACAAAAAATAATCTTAATAATAAATTAAACAGCTGCACGCATGCATGCAGCAACTCCTACACTGGCGAGCTTGAAATGCAAGGCAAGGCATCCTGCCCAGAACAAACCTCAATTCAATTTTTGTCATAATACATTACTCGATTTAAAATTCATCATAAACCAATTAATTTTATCTTAAATCTGTAGAAATAAAACAACGTTGCCCTTCCGGAATCCTTGTCCAATGAACACGTAAAATACTTACAATGTCCGCGTAAAGAGGTCGTGCTGTCTAATCTGGAGCATGCATTGAAGAAAATTGACAGAATGCATATATTAACTGAGGGCAGAAAGATTTTTCTTCTTTTATTTAAAGTATTCCAAGTGATGATCAAACTGCTGATGGAGTTCGTGTCTCTATATATTTGTATATTCTTGAAGCTTGGTCGAATGATTGTGCCAGAACCATTATTAGTCGCCGTTGCTGTTCAGACTGCTATCTACTAAAATACGTCAAAGATGTCCGAGGTCTCACGTCACCGAATGCTTTGTTTATTTATTTGTTTCCCGACAGGAAAAGAAAGTCTCTAGCTTTGCCCTAGTTTGAAATTACGGTCCAAATAGAGTTTAGTTGAAGTTTAATTTTTGATACATATATTTTTACATTGTTAATATAAAAAATTATTATTTTAATATATTTTTAAATAAAAAATACTTTAAAAACAATTATGATACATATATTTTTACATTGTTAATATAAAAAATTATTATTTTAATATATTTTTAAATAAAAAATACTTTAAAAACAATTATAACTACACTCATAAACATTATTTGTTTTGTTTCCATCATTCATTGTCTACATACCCTATAAATCGATTTCACCCTCATTGTAAGTATTTGTTTTGTTTCCATCATTCATTGTCCACATACCCTATAAATCGGTTTCACACAGTAGGTGATTACAAAAACCACCATTAAAACATAATTTGTACTTAGACTTTATTTTAAATTGTATTAGAAAAAACATTAATTAAATGAAACTTAATTAACTCGATAAAATTCAATCTCATCTGAGTTGCATTAGCTATTTCTATTTTTTCTTTAAAAATAAAATAATTTTATTTCAAAATAAAACCACCAATCAAAATTGTTTCACCATCCACAAATTGATTCAATAACTCGTATACTTTCTCCTCCATTCTCTATACAGGGGCTGAGAAACATGATGCAAGGATACGCAGCCCTTTCCGATTGGCTTGTTCAATCGAGACTCACACGCCGAGGAATACAAATAGGAAGAAAAGGAGCATAGTGGTAAGTATCCAGCGATAGTCGATAAAAAAAATATGGGTCCATGCACTCACGTGGGCCCAAAGCCGGATTCAAGTTGAAGATGATGTCCAGGGAAAGCTCAGAGATGATAAATCAACGGTGCAAAACAGGTTAACCATACATCTCAACGGTGAAGGGACCATAGAGAAAACAGAAAAGAATCCCATGTGACTTGAAGGTAGAGCTTTGACGCTGCTTCTGGTGTCTTGTAAAAGAGGAACCTTGTCGGTCCCACCGAACTCTTCACTCTAACATATACTTACGACTTTTGCATTAAAAGCTGTTAAAGGTCAACTCCACCTCACTGTCTCCAACCCAAATCCCTTCACTCCCTCCCTTTCTCACCGATTTTACCGAGTCATCTATCCAACGGCTCATCAAAACAAAACCTTTTGACCTTATCCCTCCCTCCCTCTCATCATTTTACACGTTCTCCAACCGGTTTCAATACACCCGCTTCAAGACTTTTGTATGAGGCGGTCAAATTATTTTGCCAGTTGGCGGATGACTCTATTTTTTTCACAAGACAATATCGTTTTAAGCTTTTTTAAAGAAACTAAACACGTTGTTTTAATTAAAAAATATATATAAAATAGATTAAACTAGAGTTAAATTTCAAGTTGATGAATTAATACCTATTTAATACTGTAAAAACCTATTTTTGAAAAGATAAAAATTTTAAAAAACTATAAATTATAGTTTTTGTTGTCGTAATACTATCTATATTAATTAACTAAATATTTTTAAATTTATAGTTTAGATACAACATGAATTGTACCGTACCACATCGCATAAACGAATATAATATTATTGTTTTTGTGAATAAATATATTTTAAAAGTATGTTTAGCTTGAATAAATATTTAAATATATTTTTGAAAAATAAGTTTTACTGTATATCAAAACACCCTCATTTTTATAACTGTGTTTTTAATCCCGTTAAGGGGACCCACCTTTAAAGAGGCATTCAAAGTCCTTGGAAAAAAACCTCCATGTGGCAGAGACCCATTAGATAGGGAGTTTGACGGCAAGGTAAACAGAAAGGACAGGATGGTGACCTTTGATGCCTTTGGCATTTGAGAGAGGAAAGGGTATCGGTTTGACTCTAAAAATAATATAAAATAAGCACTGCTTTCCTTTATTTTCTCAGCATCTTTCTCCTTTGCCTTTTGCTTTTTCTTTCCTTTTCTTTTTTGTTTTTTTTCCCCATGTTTGAAGTTCCGTTGAATTGAATCCATTCTGTTTATGTATCTACCTATTTCTACAATAATCACAGCAATATTTTCTCACCCCTCTCGTCTTTTTATATATCAGTCAATCAATCCATACAGAGAAAGAGAGATTCAGTCTTGGATGGTGTAAAAGACATGGCTGTGGAGCTTATGATGGGGTATTCTGGTGATAGTTTTGCTACAAAAATGCAAGAGAATGATGTGAGAGAAGCCGCAACTGCTGGGATACAAAGCGTTGAGGAAGTCATAAAACTGCTCAAACAAAATCAACTGGAACAGCAACAAAAACAACAATACTACCAAGAGTTGTCTGCAGCCTCTTCAAGTTCCAATCTTGGCACGGATAATATCATGGCTGTTACTGATATGGCCGTGAACAATTTCAAAAAGGTTATTTCTTTACTGGGTCGCACCACAAGAACTGGCCATGCTCGATTTAGAAGAGCTCCTGTTGCCTGCCCTCCTCAACAACAAATGCAAGCACCAGAACCAGAACCGCAACAGCAAAAACAGCAAGTTCAAGAGCCAGTACCATATGTTCGAGCAATTAATTCGCAGCCAACAGAGCAAGGCTCTGCTTTTAGAGTTTATCAACCGACCCCAATTCATCGTCTCCCTCCTTTGCCTCACAATCAGCAACAAAAGACACTGCTGGTTACGAAAAATGGATTGTCAGATCGGAATGAAATGGCTACTACGATCAATTTCTCCAATTCGCCAGCAATATCTGCTCCTACTTCTTTCTTGTCTTCTTTAACAGGGGAAACTGATAGCTTCCAGCGTTCTATGTCTTCTGGGTTTCAGTTTACCCAACCTTCTGCTGGTAAACCCCCCTTGTCCTCTTCTTCTCTTAAGAGAAAGTGTAACTCCATGGATGATGCTGCTCTCAAGTGCGGCTCCTCTTCTAGTCGCTGCCACTGCTCCAAGAAAAGGTTTGTCGTCTAAACTAGCACAATCAAATTTCATTCGCTTAATTTTTATGGGATTGTTTGAAACGGTGCTGATTTCATTTTTCATAACCCTTTTTTCATTAATTCAGCAGGAAATCAAGAATTAAAAGGGTGGTTAGAGTTCCTGCAATTAGTAGTAAGATGGCTGATATCCCACCTGATGATTATTCCTGGAGAAAGTATGGTCAAAAGCCCATCAAAGGCTCTCCTCATCCCAGGTATCCTATAGTTGCCTTCTTTGTTTCCTTGATTCTCAATACATTCTGGGTATTGTCGGTCCTTCAATGTTCCTTTCACATTTCGATTTACACTTGGATAGTCGTGGGCATGTCCAAAAACTCAATCTTGATTCCTTTTGTTTCAACTTGTTAGGGGATACTACAAGTGCAGTAGCGTGAGAGGATGTCCGGCACGCAAACACGTGGAGAGAGCTCTAGATGACTCGATGATGCTTATTGTGACCTATGAAGGGGAACACAACCACTCTCATCCAATCGATGAAGCACCCGGTGCTCTTGTCCTCGAATCATCTTAAGTCAACTGATCAATCGGCATGGAAAATATCTTCCCCAGTTCATTCACATCCGTGGAAGACAAGACACTAGTGCTCAGATAGTCAAAGGACAAGGCTAGTGGGCACATTAGCTGCCTAAGCAACCAAAAAAAGGAGAAAAAAACTCCATAGGATTCCTTAGTTTCTTTCATGTGGTTGAAGACTTTTGTTTAGAAATGAAAAAAGTAGGAAGAGGGTAGATATTGTGGATTTGGTGGGAGTTGAATCATGCAAGTAGTGGGTTTTTTATTAAATTTTTTTTTGTCAAGGTCCTACACTGATTTCTATATTTTTTATTTTTACATACATATATGCTTGATTCCCCGGTGGATCTTGCAAGGTTTTCCCACTTATTTTGTTCCAATTTCCACTCATGTTATGTGCATTATTTTTTAAAATGAGAGGCAGTCAATGGGCAGGAGAAGGGTTTGTATTTAATGGACATGGTTGACCCCCTTCATGTCCAGAATAGTTATGATGCTCGCGATGGTGGATGAAGGGAAGTTTTGGCCTTTTGGGTGGAGGTGTTATCCTCTTCTTGTTAGTTTATTCCACTCGGCAGGCAGTGTTTTCTCCTATGTTCTGATTGAATTTGTGACAATGAATATGCCTGGATGTGGGCGTTGTGGAGAATCCGTAAAAATTATGTTAGATCGTATGGATGACTTTTGAGAGTTCATGCAAGTGACCCACCTAAATTAATGAAAGTTTTGCAAAGTCAAAGTTGCTTGTTGGTGGTGATGATAATAATTGTTCCCCACCATTATTAGTTTTTCAACTAGATTTGTTGTATGTGTTCTGCGCTGGCTGGATTCGTATCTATGACAATTTGATGCTAAATTTATGATTTTGTTACCAAAACAAATAAAGAATTAATAAATTAGTTGAGTGTATGCAGATATTATTTTATTTATTCAGCAAGACTGTATAAATAAAAGGGTGAAGAGTGAAATGATAATTTTATTGTAATTTAAGTCATATTTTACTGGGTTGTATTTGCATCATAGAGATTTTTTTATAGTATTATTAAATTTAATTAAACAATTCAATCTTAAAACATGTTAATTTAACTTTTTATTTAACTCGAGTTTTAATTTAAACCATACAAAAATTTATTCAAAATAAATTATTTAATTTAATAAGTTTAAAGACAACTTGGATAACTGGTAAAAATATAATATAATTTTTTTAAAAAATAATAATATATTTTTTAATATTGAGACGATACCATATTGGATTTATTTTAGTTATTGACTCCAATAAATTTAATAACTTTGTTGTTTTTATAAATTATTTTTATTTAATTTATGATAGAATTAGATATTTACAAAATCGATCACCTAAAAAGGATGTTTATTTAAAATCAAGATAACTCTATAAAAAAAATTTATTAATTTTATTTCCTAAAAAATTTAGTATTGAATGAGTATGAAATAAAAAAAACAATTAAAACAATTAAAAAATCAAAAACTAAAACATAAAAAAAACAAACTTGTTAAACTCGTGAATTTGATAACTTGGATCAATATATTAAATTCGTAAATTAGACAATGAATTTCATTATGATTAATAATTTATTTTTAAAAAAAATTATTTTTTATTTAAATATATAACAATAAAATAAATATTTATAAAATCAAGTAATAAATTAATATAAATTTTTATTTATTTAAAATTACGAGGTTCCTTATAGTATAATAAAACATATAATAAAACTCGTTATCTCTTTTCGTACCAACTTCTCTCCTCTCTCTCACCTCTATCTATAAAAAATCTCCAGCTCCATCCCCATCCGAAATCCCACTCGGGCTTTTCCATCAACACACAAAAAGTCCAAGAAACTTTCCACGGCCACCGTTGTTACATATCATCAAAGGATGAAATCACTAGTGGGTCAGCAGGTCGAGAATCACAAGTCGAGTGGACTTCTCTCATGCTATATATCTACTTCATGACTCTTATCTACTTCGTTTTTGCTATTCTCGGTTCCCCTGCCCACTGGAAGGTTAGACCACTTTCCATCAGTACTGACATTCACGCAATTCATCATTTTTCCATTCCCGAAATAAATATATCATCCTGTGATCTGGAAATAGGGCAAGTTCGTTGCTCGGTGCCAGTCCCATCTCTCCGAGGAAGGGACTGCTGTGGCTGTGAATAGGTTGAAAGATGTGTTGGTTTTTAAAAGAGAGTTCGAGATTCAAAAGGAGTGTTTTTGATAGATCATTTGCCAAAAACAATCACACTTTAAATGCACGACTGGTATTGCTGGAATTTTTTAAAAAAATTATTTTTTATATAAAAATATTTTTTTATTTTTTATATGGTTATATTAGAATTATTAAAAATTATTATTAATTTAATATTTTTTATATAAATATAATTTTAAATTCAGTATTAAAAAAATGTTTGATAATGTAATAATAATTGAATATCAAGTTACAGATATAATATACAAAAACTTAACTATAAAATAAAAAATCACCGAACTATAAAATACTGAACGTAATTTATGTTGTTAATTGAATTAAAGAGATAAAAATAGATTAAGTCACTAACCTTTTTCTCCTCTACGCTGAAATTAAAATGGTCACTATCCTCAATCAAGAAATTCTTGCAGAGTGGTCAAATCATCGATTAATAAGTAATGGCACTTTCTTGTTACAGTGCTCGAACAACAGAGCATCAAGACAGAACAAGATAAGATCAACGTCAAAACTGTGACTTTTACTGCGTGAGCTTTCAGATCTGATTCTAGCAGTAGTTAAAGGCTTTAGGCTTGCAGCTCCTGTGGTGGTCCAGTGTCGTTGGACTCAACCAGACCACAAAGATCCTGTAGGCCTTTAGATGGCATGCCTCAACCTGCGCCCTTCAATCCACCTCTCAAAACTTATCCTTTCTTTTATCTTCTACTCGGTCGAGCCAACAGATAATTGCATAATTTTGAAACCGGCTAGGCTCGGGCAGCCAATCCAAAATTAAAACTAAACTGGATTTAAAAAAAATAGAAAAAAAAATTTAAGAGTGACCTAGCAAGACCTAATAAAAAACTCAGTTACAACCCGTTTAGTTTTTTTTTATCTAAAATGAATGGTTTTGAAACCCAGCCCGGCGGGTTGGCCAAGGACCCAGGGCTGGAACTAGGCCGGATTGAAGAAAAAATAGGGAAATAAAAAACCCGGTGTGACCCAGCTGACCCTGTAGGTTGACCCGGTAAAACCTAGCTCTAAACCCGTTGATTTTTGTTATTATTTTGTTTTTTATCAAAACGACAGCTTTTTCATTTTGATTTTTTTAAAAAATAGACCTGGTGATCCGGTAAAAACCTGGAACCCGGATCTTAAACCGGGTCAGGTCTTAAAACTATGCTAAAATAACGTTGTTTTAATTTAAAAAAATTAATTTAGATAACTTGATGATCAGGTCAAACCTTAAAAATCAAATTTTAGATTAGACAGATACCGAACTGGTTTTAAAAATTATGGATAATTGTATAGAGGATGAGGCATGGCTGTGCCGCCGTGGTAGCATTTTGTTGCAGTCGAGCTCAATTGGAGTGGTGCTTGTTTAGCAGTGTGATGCAGTACAGTGCAAATTATGATTTATTTTAATCATTATTCTAAAAACATTTAACCGAATGAATTCATATCTCGTTTGGTATAGATTTAATTGAAAATTCTCTTTTACAATATTAATTTTAAAATTTTAAAAATATAATTTATAATTTTTGTAAACTATGATCTCATAAGATACTACAACGACAAACATATATTTATACTAGCTCAAATTTGCATAGTTTTGAAACTAAGTTGGGTCTGGTGGATCGATCCGGGACTCAATTAATCTAGAGTTAAAACCGGACGAGGTTGAAGAAAAAACAGGAAAATAAAAAAATCTAGTGTGACTCGACGACCTAGTTGACCCGACAAGATCTAGTTGCAATCCATTGATTTTATTTTTTTTACTAAAATGATGTCTTGATTAAGAAAAAAAAAGAATTAACCTGGATGACCCGATCAAAACCCGAAATTCCAGTCTTAGACCAGACCGGGTCTAAAAACTATGCAAATTTATCTAACAATATATTTCTCGTTTTATTTTTCATATTTATTCATAAATATATTACTCTTTATTTTCTTAACAAGGTCAAGTACAAATAAAATAGAAGATATTCATGGTATTTTTTAAAAACTAATAAGTTTATTTTTCAAGTTTTTTTACTAGTAAATTCATATCTTCTTGCATGCCCTGTAACATTCGAGCAATATTTTTAAAAGTTTGATATTTGTGTCTTTCAAAGTTATAATTTCGTTAATATTGTTTTATTTTGAAACCAAGACTTAAAAAAATGAAAAAATAAATAATATTTTTTTACCTTTACATTCATAATTACATTTGATCAAAACATCAAGGTCGACAAGTAGACTGGGCGCGGGCGGGCTTCGGACATACTTTCAATTTACAAACTCAAACCCACGTTCGAAGAAAACACAAACAACAACGGGTTTCAGAGCCTCAACAGCGTACTTCATATTGTTAGGTCAATGGCCCAAGAACAATGTAATAAACACTTTTGAAATGACGATTATAACACTTTTGAAATGTGGAATTTGGGCTGGTTCTCCTCCGCCGAGGAGTATTCCAACATTTCCAGATACCATTGTCGTTCAGACAAGAAAAAAACTTTTTAAAAAAAAAAAAATAGGTCGAGAGAATCATTTTAAAAGATGGCTGGTTAGAAAACAAATCACAAAATCAATTGAAGAGGCCTGAACATGATGCCAACGGGACGAGGTTTTGCCGTCTGGGGATAGTTTAAACTGAAATCCAGTAGCTAAAGGTGACCTAAAAAATGGAAAAAAGAGTGATCTTCTGCATCCAACGCCCCATCTTTCATAAGGGATGGAACCAGTGAGATTACTTTATTGAAATAAGAGAGATGAAGATATTAGAGATAAAAAAGATATGTTTTTTTTGTATTTTATATTTTAAAAGTATATAAATTTTGTTTTGGTCAAAAGCCCTACTTTATATATAAAAGAAAATCATGGAAGTTAAATGATGAAATTTTGTAAATTGTTTGTTTGACATTATTGTGTTAGTTTTTTTTTAATTGGTTTTTATTTTAAAAAAATTCAAATTAGTACTTGTTTTTTTTTGTTTTAATGTATTTATATAAAAAATTAATATACTTATTTTAATATATTTTTAATTTAAAAACACCGTACAATATGTTACCAATCATATACTAAGTTAATGTAACATTCATTAGATTCATTCACAAAGCAATAGTAACAAGTCATGCACAACTTCATCAATGGAAACATCTCCTAACTTTTAAAAGACGCAACTAATAATTTTTTGCTCTGGACTTCGTTCAAATCACAATTGAAACAGATGTGGAAAAGGATAACTAGGATTTCTCGAGCATAAAAAGAAGTGTTTTAATAAATTCTGAAATTTAATAATTCTAAAAACTATTTTAAAAAATAACACATCAAATGGAAGTAGCTAAATCAACCTATTCTATATATATATATATATATATATATAAAGCCAAGCTAAAAATAATAAGAAAGAAATTGAGAAATAACAAGAAAAATGAAGAAAATTATAAAACAACTATCTTTTGAATGGAGTTTGGACATTTTTTTTTTTATCAAATTTAAACTACCTCTATCAATCAGATAAAAAATAGATATTATTTTTTATTTCTTCAAACTTTTTTTTTTTTTTGGATTTGACCTTATCTATGAATAAACATTTCATGTCAACAAATGGTATAATACTAGTAGGTGGTGGAAAGAAATAAATGTTTTGATGACTTTTTTAAAGAAATAAATGGTATAATCCCCACCATGCCGCTAGTGCTTTTCATTTCCCGGGCATTCATTTGATTATGCTTGCTCCACTACGGGGCCATGGTGGGGATCATGTCCCAAGTGATGAATACATTAATACGAGTTCATGAAAAAAAGTGAAAAAAATATAATTAAAGATTACTATTTGATCACTTTCATGCAAGGTTGTTAATTTTGTTCCGTTCTGTCCGGAATGGCCAAAACATTTCATACCAATTCAAAAAACGAAACAAAACGGAACAAATTTCATCTCATTTTAAATCTCGGCCCGTTCCGGAAATTCTGGTCAAATTCCAGCCGAAACGTTCCGGTTTCATTCCGGTTGTTCCGTTTCGGCCAAAAAATATTATTTTTAAAAAATTAATATATGGTTTATATTATTTTAAGTTAAAGATCTATTTAATCTTTACTATTTAAAAATATTTTAAATTTTAAAATTATATTTGTTTGGCATTATGTTTGTATTGCATAATTTATAATTAATTTATCTTGAATATGAATTATGTTTGTGGAATATATATATATATATATATATATATATATATGAACAGTACAACCTCGAAACGGCACGCCGAAACACTCCGAAACTGAAACATTTCGTTTCAATTGAAAAAACAAAACACCTACCGAAACAAAATTGACAACCTTACTTTCATGTCATCTTGTTTTATAAGCATTGTTTCAGATATCTAATATCTATTTATTGATCTCTTTTGGTCGGAAATAAGGAATTCATTTAAAATAAATCAATTAATTCGTGACAATAATAATTTTATTCTCACGAGGCAATCTCTTTTAGTATCTTCTTAAATTAGCTGGCTTCTCCTGGTACTGGTGTTTGCTCTTGTGTGCCCCCTTAAGCTGATAGAAAGAAGAAGCAGACAGTACTTCTACGTAAAGAGAGACAAGAAGGAGCAGTATGTCTACACTTGTCTATGTAATCCTCACTTCTCTCATTGTCAGCACTCTATCATGTGGCACCAACGGGGAGACACTAGAGTTTCTCATCGGTAGCAGAGGTAGAGGCCTAAAGAACGGTTGCAGCTCTGAAAATCACAGGAAATATAGGGCAACTCGGTGTTCAAAATTAGGAGATGCTGGAGCACCACCAGCAGCTCTGCCCGTGAAAACAGAACTGCTGGTATTCGCCGACCAAAGGCTGGCTTCGGTGTATCCTATTATACAGAAGTTCAAGTCCTTAGTCACCTCGGATCCTCTTGGCATCACCAAAACCTGGGTGGGCTCGGATATATGCAAGTACAAAGGGTTCTTCTGTGACAGCCCCCCAGATAACAACTCTGCAACAGCTGTTGCCTCTATTGACTTCAACGGATTTCAACTTGCTGCCCCTACTCTCGATGGATTTCTTGATCAACTTCCTGATGTTGCACTTTTCCATGCCAACTCCAACAACTTTGCAGGGACTATCTCTTCAAATATCGCCAGGCTTCCTTATCTCTACGAGCTTGACATAAGCAACAACCTATTCTCTGGTTCATTTCCCACAGCTGTTCTTGGTATGAATGGCCTTACATTCCTGGACATTCGGTTCAATTTCTTTACCGGGGCAGTACCACCTCAAATATTTACACAAAATCTCGAAGTTCTCTTTATCAACAACAACAATTTTATGACGACGTTGCCGGATAATTTAGGCAGCACTCACATTCTTTACCTCACCCTGGCAAACAACAAATTCAAAGGTCCAATCCCAAAAGACATTTTCAAAGCATTTTCCTCTCTGAGTGAGGTCCTCCTCTCGAACAATCAACTAACAGGCTGTTTGCCTTATGAGGTAGGGCTTCTCAAAGAGGCCATAGTATTTGATGCTAGCAACAATAAATTGACAGGTCCCTTGCCGGTCGCCTTGTCTTGTCTAGAGAAGGTGGAGCTGCTGAACTTTTCTGGCAATCAATTATTTGGAATGGTTCCTGAGGTGGTCTGTGAGCTGGAAAAACTGGGAAACTTTTCACTGTCCGATAATTATTTCACAACGTTGGGGCCAGTGTGCAGGGAATTATTTTACAAAGGAGTTCTCGACGTTGCGAACAATTGCATCCCTGGTCTTCCATTCCAAAGATCAGTAGTGGAATGTTTAGATTTCATTGCAAACCCGAAGTCCTGTCCCGGGATGTGGTCCTACGCTTTCATTCCTTGCAAGCCCCCCTTCAGCTCTGGCTCTATGAATCCTGGAATGGCTCCTTCATCTTGACCGTTACATTATTAAGCTCATGTCCTGCGTTGGCTTTTGTCCATGTTTGGAACTTTCGATTATATTGTTTGTGAAGACAACCATTCTTTCACTTCATCAATGTTCATTCTACATAATAATCCGCGTCTTAAGTTTGCCATGTTCCATGTTGTGTGTTGAAAGGGCCACATAGTTTCTGGCTTTCTGCTGCATAAATTGATGGGCATACAGCACGCTATTACATGAAGTGTAGCAGTTCGATTCTTCAACAGGACATGGGTCTAGCCGTCGGTGGTTGTCCCTTCACTCTTCGAAATTTGATGGAGTCCATCTAAAATTCTTATTTTTTAGTTTGAAGAGGATAATTTTTTAATTCCATTAAAATAAAAGTTTTGGATTTTTTTTCTTTTTGTTTAAATGTTAGAATTATTATTTGTATTTTTAATTATAGAGGGACAAATATCAATTACATTGACTAATTTACTATATTATATACCAAGACTCCATCACAACAAAAATCAATAAAAAGGGCATCAATGAACGATGGGTAAAAACCCCATGCATCAATCTCCTCCGGTGGTATGATAGAAACGCACTGATCTAATCCAATCCAAGATGAAGAGAATCATTCTGTCAAGACCACCATGCTCACCTCATTATATCCCATCTTGTTATCGTATCATTTAATAATCTAACAAAACTGCTAAACCCATGTTTCGGTTTATTTGCATAGCTGTTATAACCAGTACTATAGAGTCTGGATTTGGGCCATTGAATTATTGAGTTAACTTGTGAGTCAACCTGAGTTAAATCTTTATTCAAAACAACAACATTTTAGTTTTTTAAAAAATAAAAAAATATAACTGACTTGACTCTTGTTCGAATTTCATCATATTAATATTCAAAACCTAGCTTCAGTTGACCTTCAAATCAACTCAAGTAATGAGAAACCAAGAAAAAACCCGGCTTAAAATAGCCTCAAAATCACCAGGTTTTCAGCCGGATCACCATGTTTTCATATTGATCGGGTTGAATTTAATAACTATAGAGAGGAAAAACAGGGCATCCTACAATGAAAAAACAAGAAAAAGACTCGGCTTGAGTTAGTTTTTGGATAATAGATTTTTGAATTTTGAATTCAACTGCTAAATGGGATGAATTTAATAACTACATTAAGAAAAACACTTGTAATGAGAAACCAAGAAAAAACTTGGCTTGAGGTTAGTCTTCACATCGTCATGTTTTTTGATTGATATGTTAAATCAGGTTGAATTTAGTGAGAATAGCAAGGAAAAACACGGCATCGTGAAATGGGAAACCAGAACAAAAAAACGAGGAGACCTTTGAAAAACAAAACATATGGTCCTGGAATTCGATCATTCTGAGTGGGAATGTGCTGGCTCCTCTACGTGGCCATTTAAGTGACCGCTGGCTTCTGCAATTCACTTTGATTGGACACGATCTGATTCCATTCCAAATGATTATTGGCCCGGAAGGTCTCAGCTGAGTTAGGGAAGACGCAACCATCCCCCATTGCTGCATCTCCTGCTGCGACCATGTGGTCCAGCTCAAAAAGTCCCTTGAAAAAAATGCATGCTCATATTGCACTGCCTCGTCACTGCTCACTGTTGTTGGTTTTATTAGGCTTTAAATGGGACAAGGCCAAAATGGTGGCCCTTAGTGGGAGTTCTCTGCTTTTATTGATAAGAATGTTTTCATGGATTGAGGTGGTCATGTCAATCCCAAACTCTCCATTAAAATCATAATGAGCGGCTTGGTGTAGTCGTTGATTGCATTAAGGTTTCAAGGTATTGATTATTTATATGAACTTGAATTTATATATATTCATTAATTATATAAATTAAAAATTAGATATATATAAACTAGTTTGGATATCATGTTAATAAAAAAAAAAAAAAACTTTAAATGAACATCTAAACTTGGTGAATAAAAATTAAAAAGTTTGTTTACATTATTAAATAATAATATAAATTAAGAAAATAACATTTAATATCATATAATTTGATGTGAATTATACTTTACATCTTGTAGTTTAATACCCGAATGATACTTTATTTTTATAGTTTCAAACAAATTTTTTTAAGAACAAAACCAACTAACACGGTATCTTTGTTAAAAGAGAGATATTTTCCAGTTTAAGGACGGCGTGTGCATTTTCAGAAGAAAACGCAAAAAAAAATTCAACGGAGATTTCAACAAATTTTTTCAGTATCCAAGCAAAAAAAAAAAAAGTTGCGTTTTTTTGAGTTACCAGCCAATCTTTCTTGCAAATATACAGCCAAGCTCATCTTATCCGTCCCTCATTTTTTTTCCACTTTGCAAAACCTTCATCTCTCTCCACCAACAACATTTTCGTTATATTTTTATTTCAAGATCTCTGTAGTCATTTAAGAAAATAATAACAATCTTGTAAATATTTAAATAATTTTTATTAATTTTTCTTAAGAGTAAATAAAATATTATTCAGGTATAGGAAACAAAGCGTGTTATTTATGCATCAAACTACATGATGCAATGCATCATGATTTTTTAAACTACAAAATATAATCTGCATCAAATTATGAGATGTTAAATATAATCTTTCCTGTAAATTATATCTTAAAGGGTAAGTTAAGATAATTCTTTAATAATTTTTAATCAATTCATATGTTAATTAATTTAAAATATTTTTAGCAACACACTGTCCACGATCTCAATTTTGTTTTTTAAGTATGGAATCTCTTCACTTCACTCTAACTTTTCAATATGGAAAATTCTTTTTTAATAGAATCGTTAAATTTTACTCTATGTCACTTTGTGTTCGGTGGCTGTGAGGCCTAGCAGGCCATTAGCAAGTAGTATGCTCCTAACTATGGGCCATAAGCTTCGCCTCTATCTGGGTCACGGGTAATTCTCTTGCGTGAGTGGTTTGCAAGGCTGTGAAATGTGAGCTTTGAGCCCATCTATTACTACACTGTTCTCCCAGGCCTGATAATGGCTTGCTCTGTGAACTAATTTCACGAGCTCCCAGAGCAATAGTACTTAAGAGATTAACGGCCCATATTCTCTCAGTTGGATCTCTTTCTGGGCTTTGTCCCAGATATTGGGCCGCACGCACCAGTAGGCAGCTCACAGCCTCATCACTGTAGCTCGGAACAGGCGAGAACTAAAAATGTGATCCAAAGAGTTAATTTTCTTTTATTACTGAATTAGTAGATTGAATTGCTAAAATGTTAAATTGAATTGCAATTGTGTGCAAATAATTAACTTGTTATCGTTCTAATAATTAAAATTGTTAAACTTGACACAATTCAATGTTGAGTTCATTGTAATAATATTTATTTTTTAAAATATTTTTTATTTAAAAATAAATTTAAATAATATTTTTTTATTATTTAAAATTTAGCCGCATCTCCAAATATGTTTTATAATGGTCATTCAAAACTAGTAGTTTTAAATTTTTTTAAAATAAATATTGCTTCGAAATTTTTTCATAAAAATCAATTTAAATTTTAACAAAAAAAAAAAAACAGATTAATTTAAGGGTTGAAACCCAATTTAAGGTGGAGATTAGATCAACCAGTCAGCGAGAGTCATTGAGTTCATCGACTGTCTAAGATCACTGCCCTTGACCATGTCGAGGATGAAAATCACAGGAACAGAATAAATGTCAATCAATCGTTGTGATGACCGGTGATCGGTCAGTTGCGTGATCATTGCCCTGAAAATACGGATTAGTGTCAACATGGGCAATCATCATCTACATATATTTCCTGGAGCAATTACACAGTGAAAACACATTCACGTGTGTACGGTGTACCTAGCTTGGACTGCAATTGGCGGCCTCTGGATTCCATAAATACGAAGTTTATGACCCTTGATTGCTGGGAGTTGCCTAGGGCCTTAGCACAATTTAATTTGTTTATGTTCTTGAAATTGTTTTTGTGCGTATTTTAAAAATATATTAAATTAATGTTTTTTAATAATTTTTAATATACTAATATAAAATAAAATAAAAATATTTTGATAAATTCTAAAATTAAAAACTAAACACGCGACATGAAACCAGTGTAAAACCTATTTATGGATACAGAGAAAAATAAATTAGAAACAAAACCAGTTATTTATTTTTCCTGCCCTCCACACTCCTCGACTTTTCATCTTAGTTATAGAACCGGTTCAAGAACTGATGTAGTTTAGAGTTTCGGATGTTGAATTATTGGATCAACCTATGACACATGGAGTCAGCCCATATTAATTCTGAAACGAGGATGTTTTATACGTTTTTTTAAAAAAGAAAATTGAAACAATGTTAATTTTTATAAAAAAATAATAAGAAAAAACTCTTCAGGGCTTACTTGGATGCTCTGCTCAGATGAAACTCTATATCACTAGCCGCTGAATAGATTAGCCTAGTTTCAAATGGTGTTTCAAAAAAAATTGATTTTTTTATTTAAAATTAATTTTTTATATATATTTTTCAAATTATTTTTATATGCTATAAAATAAAATATTTTTTAAAGTTATTTCTAAATAAAAAATACAATTTAAAAAACAATTGTTATCACAATATCTAGTATATTTATGCTTTTTATAACATTAATTTTTAAACACGTACCCTAATCATCCTTGTTGCATAATTATTATATCAAATTTGTGATCCCGAGAACAAAATTAAGTAAGAATCTAAAAGGCATGGAATTTTATCATAAAACCATCATAGCTCAATAGACAAATAAGATCATGGAATATAATTTATATTATTCTCTAACAAACCCTCTCAAATAAAACTCTTTAGGCTTGAAACTTACACTGACCCATATTACATTGTGCTTAATTTTTTTTTAACAAATAAATAGAGATGATGAGATTCGAACTCGTGACTGCTTAGTCATCAAAATTCCGATACCATGTCGTAAAACCATCTCAACCTAGTAACTTAAACTGTTAGGTGAGATTTTATGTTATAATTTATATTACTCCCTGACCGATTTCAACTATAGAGCCAACACTTTTCACACACACACACAAACATCGTGAACCTATCGTATATTTTTTAATAATTCATTTTGGTACTCAAAATTTAATTTTAGGCAATTGATTAATAATTGATAGTCAATTACTTTTGATTTCCTAGTAAATGTTGGAATTGAAAAATTGATTCATACTACAAAAAAAAAAAAGATATTTATGTTAAATGATTATAGTTGAGAGGGTAGTTCATATTAGGTGTTTGTCTACCTTTAAAATTAATAGAAGGGAATAAGAACTCGAGTTAATTTTTTGTTTTAAGTTGATTTCAGTTTCTTAGATGATTTTTCTATTTTTATATCATAAATAGATTTACTACAATTACCAAGGTATTCCAGGTAAAAAAATTATTTTTAAAAAATTAAATCATGATTTTTCGACCACTGCAATGGACGGAATCTAGAAAACAACCAGATGACAAGCCGTTCATCTTAGCAAGTGACACATTATCTGATTTTTTTTTTCAAAGAGATTTGGGACGGCAATCATTCACCCCATATGCAAAAATAAATAAACAAGGGTCAACCACGCAGGCCTGTTAGGGCAGGCCAGTTCATGGGCCCTAACAAATGGGCTAGGCTTGGCAATAAATGACATTTTTCTTGTTCTAGTTCATTTTCATTTAAGCTTCGTTTTACATGTTTTGTTTTTTTTAATATTTAAATTAATATTCTTGTTCTTTTTTATTTAGAAAACCTCTTTTATTCAATAATTATTTTTTTGTTGCTTGTTTAATTTTTTCAAAGATTTTTTTTATTCATCTATATTTTTTTAGTTTTTTGTATGGATGAATTTATTTACAAAATATTTTCAGATAATATTTACTATAAATGCAGCATTGTATAGTATTTTTCTTTCATTTTATTTTATTCAATTAATTTAATGTATATTTATAATTTTTTTAATTTATTAACACAAGTAACTCTCAATTTACTTTTATATATATATATATATATATATATATATGTGCGCGCGCGCGCGCCCGCGGGCATAAAAAAAATTATTTCATTTTGATTTTTTTAACTAAAAAAATATGTTAAAAAAATTATATATAAAATCTTTGCTGTTAAAAAAATAATCCAACTCGCGGTTTGTT
Source organism: Populus tomentosa (assembly GCA_018804465.1). Taxonomy (NCBI): domain Eukaryota; kingdom Viridiplantae; phylum Streptophyta; class Magnoliopsida; order Malpighiales; family Salicaceae; genus Populus; species Populus tomentosa. Next base: position 1,211,953 of record CM031995.1, read on the forward strand.
GAATTTTCACTCAACGATCCCAAACTAAATAACTTCACGGCCACTCATGGACATGTTCCTCACAGGAGTGAAGGACATAGCTATTTTTTTATCAGACAGCACAGAGGGAGGTTATGTAGAAAAAGACCGTACGCACTGCACAAGCATCGGCGTGTAAAGTACATTTGCTACGCTCGGCTCGAAAATGATTTGGAAATGTATTGAGTTAATTCACAAGTCATTCAATCCCAACTAAATTATTCTAGTCTAAAAGTCATATTTTACTTTTTTTTAATATTTTTCAAGTTAATTTAGTTTGTTTGACGCTTCCATCTAACTATATTTTAAAAAAATAATATATTTTTTAAATTTTAAATTATTAGTTTTTGTAGTTTTTTAATTTATATAATAATATCAAAAATAAATTTTAAAAAATTAAAAATATTTTAAAATTAAAAATATTTTTAAAAATAATTTTTATCATACTCTCAAATATGACCTTATTATTTGTTTTGTATTATAGTGTATAATATTTTTAAAAATATTTTTCATTTAAAAATATTTTAAAATAATATTTCTTAGATTTTTTTAAAAATTTATATTAGTATATCAAACCATTAAAAAAACACTAAAAATTATTAATTTAATATTTTTAAAATAAAAATACTAAAAAACAATTAATATCTCAATTAGATTTAGATCAGTTTGGTAAAATCCATTACGTCACTAAAATTCTCGTCGAATTAACAAAGTTTCACAGAATTAATTCTTATTCAGACGAGGACAATTTAATAAATATGGTGCAAAGTATGAAAAGTGATCGTTAACATAACTTGAAGTCATGATTTATTGTTTACATAAAAATGTAAATAAAACACTTTTCTTTGTATAATTCATTTATAGGAAAGAAAATATTTTTTACAAAACACGGTAACGTATTTGCGAAAGTAGCGCCTGTAGCGGCTACTATGCCGAGCCACCTCAGATTTTAAATTTTTTTGAGATGCTTCAAAGATTGGGTTGCGTAATGTGCCAGTAGCAGACAGGTGTACGTGTACGTAAGCTGTAAGCTTTGTGTCTGTCTTGGTTGTCCACATCTAATAACAACTAAAACAGACAAAAACATCGACTCCCTCGAATTTTCCTACATCTCTACATTGCGGTAACTTTTTTTGTTCTTATCAGGAAAATTGCTTCTTAAAACCAGAGGTATTTTTGTATTTTTATATAATATATTAATCATTATAGATTTATTCATAATATTTTTATCTATTCAGTATATTTATAAAAAAAAATCAAAATATCCCTAGAATAAAAATAAACTAACATTATACGACATGAATGTTGTTGTCTTTTTCCTTTTTATAGTACATTAAGAGTGCACATATATATATATAAAACCTCGAGGACGGAAAATTCATGCCATTGAAACAAGGGTGTTGGTTTTTTTTTTCCCCTGACTGTTATTTTTTATATATATATAATTATTGATTTGATTAATAATTATAATGTAATATTTTTTTTGTAAATTTTTACTGATAGTGCATAGCGTCTTTCAATAATGTAAGATAAGCTTTTACCATCTCACTTAATTATCCTCTGTCTCCTCTTTTTACTGATAGCGTGTGGCATCTAAAAATAACTTATTTGTATTGATAGCTTTATTTTTCCTCTTTCGTTTCTCTCTTTCATTTTGAAAAAATCAATTATGATCTTTATTGTTGTTAGTGTTTAAGGTTCAGTATTTTTATTTTTTTTTTGTTACAGTTTTATTTGTTTTTAATTATAACTTGTAAATGTAAGATTTTTAATCTAGTCATTTTACTTTTGATTTTTTTTGTTTTTTTGTTGGAGTTTTTATAATCTTTAATTTTATCATTAAAACCAAGTTTAATTTTTTATTATTATTTCAATAATAGTAGTAGTAGTAGTAGTAGTATTTTCTAATTTATAATAGAAAATTATAAAATAAAGATTTTAATAAACTCTCAATGGATATAAACTTGAATTCTATTCAAATAAAAATAAAATATATACAAAATATTATATAAATTAAATGTATTGGATGTAGTCTATTAGTTAAATATAATTGGGATATATTTGAGAGGTAATAGGAATACTCCTAACAAGAATATCTAACATAGTTATACACGGATAGAATCTAGATAATGCATGTCAATATCAAGAAAAAAAAGTAAATACAATCAAACGGTAAAATTTCTCTTTATTAAGAAAAAAATGTTGTGATAATAGTGATGATAGTGGTAGTTGTTATAATAAGAATAATAATAGCCTTCAAATCAAGTTTATATTTTTTGTTATTTTAATAACAATAATAGTAATGATACTAGTAATATTACCTACAATGATAATTATGGTAATGCTGATAGATTATAATAATAATAATAATAATAATAATAACAGTGGTGGTGGTGGTGATAATAACAATGACAACAACGATGATAATAACAATAATGATAATAATGATGACATTAATAATAAAACTAAAAAAAAATAACCAAAAAGAAAAAATTTTTTCCTTTAGCCACATGAACAATCTATTACTCACTAAAGTAGTCAAGTGAAGTCTACAGTTTTTTTTTTTTTTTAAAAAAAGGCCCTCGAGGTGAGTGTATTTTTTATTTTTACATTGTTTATTAGTCATTATAGATTCAGACAATGATATTTTTATCTATTTAGTATTTTTAATTACAATAAAATAATATAAATACCTCCAAAGATAAGAGAACCAACACAATAGGAGTAGGGGTATCTCAATATTTTTATTTTGTATAAATTGCTAAATTACATGTACACCCTTGAATCAAAGAAATGCAAGTAACTAGGGTCAGGGATGTTGTGGTCTTTTAGCTCTTTTTTTTGTTAATTTTTTTTTTGATAACCCGGGTTGTCCGACCCAACTTACACGCATCACAACTAGTCTCCAGGCTTACTGAACATCCTGCAAGCCCAGTAGACAAGTAAGGCACCGCGGGGGATGGCAGATAGGTGCATAGAAAGGATCGAACTCGGGACAGTCGCAAGGTAAGCCTTGCAGTTGACCACTGAGCTAGACCCTCAAGTGTTTTTTTTTTTTGTTAATTGTAGGCTAGGGTGATAGCATAATTTAATATTTAAATAATATTTTTAAATTCTAAAAAATTAATGGCATGTTAGGGCATTACATATTTTAGGTGGTGTGTAAAACGGCTCCTAATAGTAAGAACATAGACTTTCACCGTATAATATTATTTCTTATTGTTTCCTATTTTATTAAAGGAAGGGCTACTTGTCAAAAAATAAACCATGTTATCTTAATGTTAATCAGTATTATTATATATTTATCATGAACAGTTTTTATATTATTTTTAACTCTGATCTGTAACTAGACATTATTTTTATATAAAAAGGCAATACCACAAAACACGGGCACTGAGACCAGTTAGCTAGCTAGTGCCCCTGGAACGAACTGAAAAATAATGGAGTGGTCATCTATAGACAAATAATCTGGGTGATAAAAAGCTTTCAATCATACAATTTATGCGGACCCACCCACCATGTAGCTCTCTTACCAGACATGGTAGGTAATCCATTAGATCGGATTTTACCTGTTATATCCTGGATTTGAAATATTTAAATCTATTGTTTGCCATTACTTTAGAACGTATTTTTTTAAAGAGCCACAATTATTTTATCATGTTTAAAAATTATGAGATTTAATAAATGATATGCCTGTTGAAGTACGACATGGTCCAGATCTTTTTTAACCTATATCAATTTATTATATTTTTCAATTTACCATGCTAAATGTCTAATTTATCCATTTAAAAACCCAAAAAGTATTTAGATTAACCATATTTTTTTAAAAAATGCAAACGAAATCTTTTTGACCAGAATAATAATAATAAAATAATAGATTAATGAACAGATTTGAATAAATCGAGTCATCAAGCTAACAAGAGTTCTTTTACTAGATTATATAAGTTACTTTTTTTTTAACTTGAACCGTTTTAAATTTTAAAATGACAAAATTTTATAACAATGCTTCAAGCGTGGTAAGATTGAATTTGATGAAGATTTTTTATTTCCATGTGGGTATCAATTAAAAATACTGGACATAATCCAATAATTATTTTTAAATCAATTTTATAAAAACAAAATTTAAGGCTGGAAGAATTATAAAATAAAGCTTAAATATTAAATTTATATATAAAAATCATTCATATAATATATATATATATATATATATATATATATATATTATTGAGAAAAAAAATCACAGAATGAAAATAATAGATTGGTGTCGTGCTAAGATGAAATTATAGCCTCTGCTTCTAATGATGATTGTAAAGTACATTTCTTCGATCACTCCATCTGTTGAAGTGGAGTAACTTTATTGCGTGACAGTGTAAGCATACTTTTTTCCCTGGAGGGCTACATTATATAGACAACGTAACTGTTTTACACTGCTATGAATGTAAGTTGTTAAAATATTTTTTATTTTATAATGTATTAAAATAATATATTTTTTTAATTTTATTTTTAAAATTAGCATGTTAAAACAATATATAAATAAAAATAATATTTTAAAACTTTAAAACAATTTTTTAAAAAAATAAATATAATTAAACTGCATTACCAAGCTATGACTAAAGATTCACTGACTCAGTCATGTTGTTAGCAACTGGATTCATTATTTCCCCTTGTAAACTGTATACTCACATGGCACCGTGGAAGAGTCATTAAAGTTCTTATAACCAATGCATAGCGATAAGTGTGAATTGCAGACTTCCTCTCACAAGCAAGGAAATCAGAGGAAAAGTCAGTACAAAGGAGAGGGAAATCGTTAAATTTGATCTATGTTGAATTTCAATTTGAGTGAGAAAAGATACTGATTTTATAATTAGACTATTCAACATGTATTTTTCTAAAGAAGAAAACAATATAATTTTAATTTAATAATGGCAATACTAAATCCCATGAATTAGTTTGCTCATTGAACCTGCAAATATAGTATTTGATGATGTTTCAAAAAAATTAAATAACTTAGGCATAAGGTTTGTGTATTTAGATAATTGATTAATCTCTTGGTTTTGAAAATCTAATATATTATCTCTAGTCCACTTGGTTGAAGATGGGTGCATGGTACCTACAAGATATTTCATTTAGTAAATTCAGGAGTTTTTTGATGATTAATTCAATGATTTTTTGAAAAAAATACAATAATATTATAAAAAACTGATTTGAAAATAAATATGCAGCAGATAATTAATATTCCAAACAATTTCTTTGTTGAAAAATTCGTTATCTATTCATGACTTAAAAGTCTCTTTACAAAGAGAAAAGACTAAAACATATTGTTGTCCTGATAACTTTAATGAGAAAAAATATTCATGATGTGTGTATTAATGAAAAGAAATATCTCTAATATATGTATTAATATTAATAGAAATATAGCGGGTCATTAAAGGACTTTTATAAACTATTATTTACAAAATATTAGTATCAATAAAAACATAATGAGTTTTTATAGAACTTTTATACATTTAATAGTAAAGGGAGATACCATGAAAATCCTTAAAGGACTTCTACATGGTGTATAATTTTGTTGTTTAAGGGTTTATGCTCTATTTATAACATATAATTTTTTTTTATGAAGACGATAAGCTAAAATATGATGTTGCTCTAATATTTTTGATGAAAAAAAATATCATTGACATGTATGTTAATACGAGAAAAAATACATGACATATATATTAATGTTGTTGGAAACATGGTGGGTCGTTACATGACTTTTACACATCATTTATTGCATATTATTAATATCAATAAAAACATGATATACTTTTATATACTCGAGGATAAAGGGAAAATACGATCCAAAATATAGTTGCGCTCATGAAATTAGGATTTTATCAGTATTTTGAAAGGATATTGCAAGTATAAATATTATTTTAATATGAACTAGATGAATATTAATAAAAACAAGTAGATTTTTTAAATAATTACTCTACTTTATAAGTAATGAATATAATATAAAAAATTATCAAATACAACCGAGACTTTACCTAAACATAATTTGAGATATATATTTGTATTATATATAATTATATATTTTTTAAATAATAAATAATTTTTTAAAAATAAATATCCATATAAATATCTATAATTTAATAAATAAAATATAAATATATAAAACTATCATGGAGTTTAAATATAAAAAAACCTAACTATAGGTGATACATTGCCATAACAATATTTATTCTTGGAGTCCAATTATTTTTTTTAAAAAATTATTTTTTTTATTCAAATTAATTTTATTGATATTTTTAAATCGTTTTAATATAAAAAAATAATTTAAAAAATAAAAATATATTATTTTAATATATATATATATATATATATATATTTAAAAATATTTTAAAAAATAAAATCTAACATAATCTCAATCTCATTGACATTACCCGGCAGGTGCTGCCTTGCTAGGTAGGCGAGCACCAACTGCCAAATTTAAGAGTATTAATACGGTAACTATAACGGTATAGTAGTATATATCAAATAAATATAAAACACATTAATCAACACATAATTTTCTCTCTCCTTTTCTTCACGTGATTCTGAAGTTGCAGGTCCCGACAGCTGCTTTTCAGTCCTTACATGCTTTGTCACTTACCATTGCTCTTAACTATACCATGGAATACCATCTCTTCTCCATCTCTCTCTCTCTTTTCCGGTCTTCAATACCATCAGGGAGTGAAATGGACCCATCCCACCTGCCCTTTTGAAGTGGAACCAAAGAAGAAAGAAACCCACAAAAAAAAACCAAACCCTGAGGGCTTTTCTTTCTGTTTCTTTTTCCCCAACCTCACCGATCCTCTGGTGCTGTACAGCAACAATATGATGCTTGCTTTGCTTTCAACTTCTCATTTTTTACTCTGTTTTTTCATCACATTAGTAGCTTCTTCCACTGCTCCTGCATCAAACTTGTCTGCACCACCTGATGCTACAGCTCTTCTCGCCTTCAAATATAAAGCGGACTTGAACAAAAACCTTCCATTTTCTCAAAACACAACCTTCCATTTCTGTCAATGGCCAGGAGTCAAATGCTTCCAACAAAAGATCATCCGCCTAGTTCTCCGAGACTCAGATCTTGGTGGCATTTTCGCTCCCAAAACTCTAACTTCCCTTGACCAGCTCCGTGTCCTTGGTCTCCAAAACAACTCCTTAACCGGACCCATCCCTTACGATCTCTCCAAACTTACCAATCTCAAATCACTTTTTCTCGATCACAATTCCTTCTCGGGCTCGTTCCCTCCTCCACTTATTTCCCTTCACAGGCTCCGCACTCTAGATTTATCCTATAACAATCTCTCCGGTCCTATTCCCTCTGCTTTAATCTCTCTAGACCGGTTGTACTATCTTCGTCTTGACAGGAACCTGTTCAATGGCTCCATCCCTCCATTAAACCAATCCTCTCTTTTAACTCTCAATGTTTCTTCCAACAATCTTAGTGGTGCAATCCCAGTGACACCTACATTACTTCGTTTTGATCTTTCCTCCTTTTCATCAAATCCTAGCCTTTGTGGAAAGATTATACACAAAGAATGCCACCCCGCTTCCCCATTTTTCGGCCCATCTCCAGGGGCAGTGACGGTGGCTCCACCGCCGGCTGTTGTAATTAGTCAAAACCAGGCATTTCAAGGCGTTGACTTGGCACAGAACGGTCAAAAAATGAAGCACAAGAAAAATGTTTTGATCATTGGGTTTTCATCAGGTGCATTTGTTCTCATTGGTTCGGTTATTTGTTTTGTCATCGCTGCCAAGAAACAGAAAACACAAAAGAAATCGACGGCGGCGACTGCCTCTGCTGGGATTATTGGACCCACCGCAGAATCAGTGGCTGTGATGCAGATAGATCGACAAGAGAATGAGTTAGAAGAGAGAGTGAAGAGAGTGCAAGGGCTGCATATGGGCAAGAGTGGAAGTTTAGCATACTGTGCGGGTGAGGCACATCTTTATACGCTGGATCAGCTAATGAGAGCCTCAGCTGAGTTGCTAGGGAGGGGAACCATGGGGACCACTTATAAAGCAGTGTTGGATAACCGTCTGATTGTGTGTGTAAAGCGGCTTGATGCAAGTAAATTATCGGATGGAAGCAAAGAGGTTTTCGAACAACACATGGAATCAGTTGGCGGACTTAGGCACCCTAACTTGGTGCCTCTTAGGGCTTATTTTCAAGCTCGAGAGGAAAGGCTTCTAATCTATGATTACCAGCCCAATGGCAGTCTCTTCTCCCTAATTCATGGTAAGCTCTTCTACCACTACCAAGTCAGGCATTTAAGTGAATCTGTTTTGGCTAGTAGCTCAGTGATTAACTTGCTTAACTATTAAATTTAGTTTGGTGTTTACTGAACTAGCAATCACATTTAAACCACGTCGTATCCAGTAGGTAGATTGGTTGACACGGCTTTTAACTTAGGTTGGGTTCGGAACAAGAGTTTGATCCAGCCAACCTGATAGGTAAATTAGAACAAAATTTATTTTGACTTTTTTTAAAAAATTCTTTGAAATAGCATGATCTGAATATATATTTATATATATGTTGTTATGATCAGCATGAATTAACTTTAACTTCGTTAATAGGATCTTAGTTTTCCATAAAACAACAGAATCTTGCAGTTGACGACATTGGAACTCAGGAATTGATCTTGGTTTTCTGCTCGGTAACTGCCAACAATTAATTAATTAGTTCGTTAATCGCTTCAAAGCACTCGGTTTCATGGGGCATCTCATAGAGTGCATAAAATTAGCTGTTATATTTCTAATTAAGGCGCGTGCTATACTGCAGCTCCCTATGGGAGTTGCCACTCGCGTTGGGAAATGTAGGAACGGTGTGAGTCCCACAGGGGCTCGTGCTTTGATTGGATCGGCACCGATATCTTTCTGATCGTGCGGTGTGGCTCCATCCAACAGACAGCGGGACCCAACAAAAGTTTGCTTAAAGGTGATTTTCCTACGCGCTTACTGACATGCTCACTCCACTCGCGGAGGAATGCATTTGGAGGATATGATTCTGATTCGGGAGGGTCTTGTGGGTCCCGTAACACGACCACACGTGTGGATACGACAACACAAAAGTCAAAACTTCAACTGTACCGTCTCATTCAACGGTGTAGATTTCATTAGATTCTCTGTGTGTTGTTAAACTGGTCCGAGAAGGTGAACTGGTGATCCTCAACCGAGTACTTAGCTCCATCAAGGTTTCATGTTGTTATTATTTTTTTTTAAAATATTACAATGTTCAAATTATTTTTTAAATTAAATTGGGTTTTATAACCATGGATTCTATTTTGCATTCCTCTTCTGATTCGGTTTGGTACGTAAATACTATATTGAATAAATGTGCAGGTTCAAGATCAACAAGAGCAAAGCCACTACATTGGACATCATGTCTTAAAATAGCAGAGGATGTAGCCCAAGGCCTTTCTTACATCCACCAAGCATGGAGGCTTGTCCATGGAAATCTCAAGTCTTCTAATGTCCTTCTTGGCCCAGATTTTGAGGCATGTGTGAGTGACTATTGCCTTGCCGTTCTTGCCAATTCACCGATTGATGATGAGGATGACCCCGATGCCACGGCTTACAAAGCCCCAGAAACTCGCAGTTCAAGTCAACAGGCAACATCCAAGTCTGATGTTTATGCATTTGGAGTATTATTACTCGAGCTCATAACTGGCAAGCCTCCATCACTGCTGCCTCTTTTAGTCCCACAAGATGTGGTGAATTGGGTTAGGTCTACTAGGGGCCATCATCAAGACGAAGGTGCTGGAGAAGATAATAGGCTAGAAATGCTTCTTGAGGTGGCTATTGCTTGTAGCTTGACCTCACCTGAGCAGAGGCCTACTATGTGGCAAGTGTTGAAGATGTTACAGGAAATTAAAGAGACTGTTTTACTAGAGGATAGTGAATTAGACCTGCAAACTGGGATGCCCTAATCCTAGTTTATTACCCGTACCTCAACACTAATGAATGAACGGACAGAGTAGAGAAATAGATGATGCTATAACATATGAAATATATTCTAGTTCTTTCTCACCTTTTCTTTTTTTTTTTTTTCCTTTCTGGATGAATGATTACAGTAGCTAAATTCATGGTAGCTTCCGGAGTTATGTTTTGCCATGTTGTACAGGGCATCCAAGTTGATGGTAGTGTACTTGCATATGAATATTTTTGTTATGATAGATGTTGCTGCTCCCCATGATACATCTATATGGATTCTTTACAATTTCTTGTTCCATCAAGATTTGAAAGGTAGAAGAAGACAATCAAGAAGCTACTCGTTCTTGTCCACATTCTATTGGCCCAGTGTAGTTCATCTTTTCCCCCCTCAAAAGACTGTTACTCTTCTTTTTGGGTCATGAAAGACAGGATCATGTTAGGTGCCTGTCAACGATTCATTTATCAGAGGGGGTCGTGAAAAATCAACTCAAAATGCCTTTCTATCATGTTAAGTGCCTGTCAATGATCTTTTATCAGTGGGAGTTGCGTGAAAAATCAACTCAAAATGCCTTTCTTAGATACGAAATAAAACTAGTAAATTAAAATAGCTTACAAAACCATTAACTTGATAAAAGCTTTTTATACCTTGTGTACACGACTAACTAATTTAACGTTCCTTGATTCGCTTTCAGGTTCCAACCACCACCATCTGCTTGATGTAAGGAAACGTACCTGTTGAAACTGTAGTGTTAAATCTGGCTTGTTCTCGTTCCGGCAATTTAAAACCTCATTCAAGTTGAGTAGAATTCAAGCCAGGTTTCAAGTTAAATTCAAAAAGACTTTGATTAGGTGAAATTTGATTGACCTAGCAAACTTGTGATTAAATTAACTTAGTTAAATTCGGTTTAAATCCAATTGAGTCACTCTAGTTTTTTTTTTTTTTTTTTTTTAAAAAACTTAAACAAGTTGTTTCAGTAAAAATAATTGATCTGAACTTGCAAGTATGGCTTCTCAACCTGTTTTTTTATTAAAAAAAAGATTAAAAAATAATATCAAGCAACTCTTAGTGATCCAAGTCCCTTTTCACATCAGTTCCCACCCGAGTTTGATAACCATAATTAAAAGTCTCTCACACCCTACGGAATTCCCGAAAACAAGGTAAAAAGAACTGGGTCCATGCAAGAATAGAAGCCTAGGCTCTGGAAAAAATAGGGCCAAACCCAGATGATTAAAACCATTTAAACTGTAAAGCGAGCCCAAGCTCAATCCGAGCAGAGCAAATCCAAGAAAAAATCAAGTTAGAGATTCAAACAGAAAGAGTTCGAGTGGCAGTGAAGAATTTGCTAGAATCGTCTAGCAACCATTAACCAGACCAAAAAAAAAAAAAGAAGCCCCCTTGGGATAATTTAATTTGTCATCGAAGACGAACACAACAGCACAGCAGACTGCGATAGTACCATATATAGGATATCAGCAGAGACTTAGAAAAGCAAAATCTTGGAGAAAGTGGTGGAATGGTAGATGCCATGGAACATCGTACTCCAGACACAGAGATGCCTGAAGTGACTGCAACGCCGCCGCCGCTTCAAGTCCCAGATGACAACAACAACGTGAGAGGGTTGCTCACATTGGCTCGCCAACTCATCAGTCAAGGCAAACCTTCTCAAGCTCTTCAGGCGGTAATCAATTAATTACTTCAATTATCTCTTTTTTAATTTTGTTTGTTCAATAAAAAAAGAAGAAAATGATCTCCAAATTCCTTGCTTTTCTTCTTTTTCTAGTGAAGGGACTTTCATATTCTTCTTTCTTTTTTTTATCTTGATGTTGTTTTTCTACTGATAAAAGTATTTTCATTCTGATGTTTACAAGATTGATCAATCACTGGTTTTAGACATTTAATTAATCACTTTGTATGCTATTCTTTCTTGTCTACAAGAGGGTCATTCATTTGGCTATCACTCACACTTTCTCTGCATTCTGATTTTTCTAGTATTATTGAGAATTAAAACTCTGCTTGTAGCGTACCATCTTGAAAAAACAAAACTGGGAGCGCATGTTGAGTTGTGGCTTATATTGGTGAGTTGGTTTAGATTATATTGATAATTGCATGGTAGGGTGTTCTAAACAAGAATGGTATGCGTTGATATATTCTCTTTAGGAAAAGACTTTCCTTTTTAGAGTTGGACTTGGAATATTTTTTTCTAGAAAAGGATCTTGTTGCTAGTATCAATAGCATGTGTAATGGCTAGTTTATGTGCGCCTTTAATATTAACGGTGGCAATCAAAGAATTAGTTCAGCGGCCAAAAACCTTTAGTCAAAAGAATTAGCATGGTATTTTTCTTGTGAGTGATTTTTGGGCATAATTCAGGTTTTGGGTAGTGAGGTGTATGTGTGTGGTTGATTTGTGATTGTAAACCCTGATATTTGATAGTGATTTGTGGAGTAGGTTTTGCCAAACCACTTTATATTTCGTATCTCTTCTATTTTGTGTCATTACTTGTTTTGTTAGGGTTTTGCACAAGAGTGCATGTCTATTGTGTCTTTATTCTAAACGATACAGCTGAGGGAGTTGGAGGGGTGTGTGTGTTATTCTGTAATGTGATTAAAGTTGATCCAGGCATTAGTGAGATTTCAATAAACGGGGAGAAAAAAATGTCTATTTCTAATTGCTGGCAAGGGTGAGTCACAATTGTTAGGAAGTTTAAGTCATTAGGGTTTCTGCTTTGATAGTTTCCCTTTTAAGGGTGTTCAACATGCCAATTTCTTTGAACCCGGGTAATCGAAGTACAGAATCCATATAACTTTAACAGCTTACTTGTATGAGGGACACAATAAGGAACTTATAATACCTTGAAAACTACTTAACTATGTTTCTGTTCATGTCCCAAACTCAATCATATTGACAAGTTTTATCATCATTTTGTTGTTAAGCCATTAAATCCTTTATGGATTTTAATAGGCTGGCAGCTGCAACATATTTTTGTTTTTTTCATTTGGATAAATTGTAAATGAATTAATCAATTAAATTTAGCAAAAACTTCCAAGCTACGAGGCTATTGAGTAGCTAAGGGATACTAGGACATATCTAGTTATTTCAAGACTACCATGTATGATTGCCAACCTTAGGCATCTCAAAATTCATGTCAGGCTTATTGTTTTTCTATAGAAGGAATGCTCATCATTATCTATAGCAATATATTAGTCATTGATATAGGTTCCCGTGCACCTGCATAGACACTTATGCATGCACACAGTGGGCTCCCACCATAGTTCAAACATGGGAAGTAAAAAATTGAAGTGGAAAAGGGTTGGAAAGTTTGTATTAAAACTATTTCCCATTTCTGTTTAAATGAGGTGCTCTGAATATTTACCAGAACCTGTGCTTACTGAGTGCTTGGCACAGGTGGTAATGGCAATGCGAACCAAAGGTGGGGATCAAGCTGTATTTCAATCCTTGCACCGTGCTCGTGAGCTGTATTTGAACAGGCTGCAAGAGAACACTGCTGTTGATCAACTGGCATCTTTGTTTGCTGAATGTGCAATTGCTGAAGCCCAGCCTTTACAAGCTGAACAAACTCCACTTAATGTAGGTGCCTCATCATGTTCAGCTGAATCCGATGTTCATGTACACTCAATACTTGCCGAAACTGGCAGGACACAAATTGTGTTGGATGCATTCTCGGATGGGAGCAGTTTCATCTGCCTACAATGTGGTGGCCTTGTAAGTAATCATCGCAAAGATGAGCATTATGCATACTGGTGTGGCAAACCCTGAAGCACGTGAACGTGGAATGAGTTTTTGCTCCGTGATGCAGTGCTTCTCAACATGCTTGATTAGGATACTACTTTCCTATATCTGCTGCATTGAACTGCACCGTTGCTTTTGAGTCTTCAGCATTTCATCTTCTTATACGCCAGATGTGGTCATTGCCAACCAAAACTTTAAATGCTTGACTTGGGATATAGAGGTCCAGTTTTGGTTCAAAATTGGAGTGGATTGAAAAGAAATGCACCCTTGTAAAACTTGTTATAGAAAGCTTTTACTATCTAGTGGTTAAATCATCAACATAAATGACAACGATGACATGTATCAACAGTGTATCCTGTATGTGTATTTTTGAAGGCAGCTAGGCCTTAATTTCAGGTGATCGTTCTTATTGTCTCTGTCTCTGGGAGTATGTTCTCAAGATCCTGCAGCAGGGAGTCCCCTGGCGGGAAAAAAAATAAAAATCCCTATGCAGTACTCTAGTCCCTTCTCAATCTTTCACAATGTGCTTATTCCAGATATAGTTTTTAGTTTCAAACAGTGTTCAAAAGACACTATGTAAGCAAGCATGTTGGTTAACGACTATTGTGACGAGTTCGATCCAGGTTTTTAATGTATCATTTAAGTTGATATTGGAGCGAAGTTGAAGAAAAGAGGCCAAGCATGAAGATGTGAAGAACAAGGTTAGTTTGAAGAAATTTCTACAGTCGTTAGTCGATGAAAAGCTGGTTCCACTGGGTTTGGAAACGTAATTTGCAGTACAAGTCGATTATGAAAGAAGAGGATGGATTGCTATGTTGTGGAAACCCCCACAGAACATAAGAGCTCTAAACGAGGTCATTTTACCAGTGCTTCTCCTTTCAGCCCTGATCCAAATAAGAGTTACCAAACCAAAGAAACCATGAAACCATGCATTGCACTGAATTAGGAGCCGCCGAATACACCAACCAAAGGCATGCGTGGTTACAAGACATGATCTTGGGCTGAAGTGAGTTGACCTAGATTTTTTTTAAAAAACTCCTGAAATGATGTTATTTTAATAAATTAACAAAACCAAGTTTTTCCGGGTCTTGTAACAACGGGTACATGTTCAATTGCCATGAGTATCAACCTTTTACCTGAAAGCCAAATGCCTCGTATGAAAGAACTGGATCCTTGTTAATGTTTACTTGTTGAAATTTTACAGCAGTTTCAATCACTTACTTACTGCGATTCTTAACACGTCCATGGTCAAGGATAGCAGGAAGTATCATACAGAGTTCATAACTAGATATAATTAAGGCATTGTATTGATCCCAACAGCAGTACAAGGCATTGTATTGATCCCAACAGCAGTACGTGTATGCAGTATGATCCCTACTCTTTCAACAAAACCACTCTTATTCTTAGATACAGTCACAGCCAAAAAGCAAGTACAATAAATTCTCTAAACAACTTATTTTTGCTGTCAAGTGACAGAAAACACTACAGCCTTCAATCCCTTTCAACAGAATCAATATTGCTTATACACAATAAACATTGGAACATGTTTAGCTAGAACTTACATACAATCACTAAAAAAAAACAAAAAAACCTTTGTTATACATTTCTGTGACTTCTGGAGAGGGATTTATTCCCTTGAAAGAGTTGTTATTGCAGAATATATACCAAAACATTAGAGACACCTGGAGCAAGATGTTCTTTTACTGTCATCTTGCAACTCACACCATCACAGGTATCAGCACTTCTTGCAGTAAATATTTGGGGTCAACAATCGCCGCATCAACACTGCTTTACAAGATGCTTCAAATGTGGTGACCACAGCAAAAAAAGAAATTTCCAAGATTAAAAACCTATTGCTTTTCAAAATCAGCTCATCCACGCGAGCTATAAGCAGATCTCTTCAACAGCCACTCCCAGCTCACTGCATGATGTAAAAAGGCATATTCACAATCCATAAAACTTGGCCTTGCTAACCTAAAGCTATCCTGTCATTTTCACAGGAAGAATTTAACCAACAAGGCATATCTTTTTCTATCAGCTGTTGTTTTCCAATAAGAAATTTCCATTAATGTAGCTACCTTATGTGAAAAGATGCTTTGAGCAAGAATACATGGAAGACAAGTAGATTCAAGTATTCACAAATCTACTTTTATAAAGAAAATTGCAACAGTAGAATCAAGTAGCGTCATTGCACAAAAGAATTACCTCCACGCGTCTATAGGTGCTTTCTGTGCTGTGTTAGGATCATACTTATAGGTCAAAGATGAGTATCAGGCAAGAATAATCTGGTGACGACATGACATCATACTTTACGTGGCAGAGCAGCCTGTGGACGAGCCTTTGCCCTCATAACCATTACATCACTGTGCCTGATCAATTCTGACAGTCTCCATGGTTTCTGCCACTTCCATTTGAATTGTAAAAGCCACTGGTGATGACTTCTCTTCCACCTCCATAACTTCCCGCCTTGCCCTACAGCTGCTAATTTTCTCATTGACAACTGCCCAAGTGGCACCATCTGCACTAACAATAAAACCCACTCTCTTAGCCAAGCAACAATGCAGATCCATGCTTACAATGGAAGAAGAAGAAGCAAACTAACCTTTCTGGTCTGATCTATGAATGCGGCTGACTCTTTGACTGAACCATTAGCAACTCCTGGCGTATATTTTAGCTGTTTCTGTGCCGGCACAGACACTGGAGACAGTGGACCACTCATGTCATCATTGAAATGTTTCAGTGAATTGTGGGAGTTTTTCTGTTCTTGGTCAGCCTGTAGAATTGAAAGCAGTCGCAGTTAATAATAATAATAATAATAATAATAATAATAGTTAACATGCACTTCTTTTTGGTTCAAGGATAAGGAAACCATGGTACGCTCATGAGTCATTATAGCTTCATAGCTCTATAGAAAAATACACAAGTATATGAGCTCAAACTTCTACTCTTGAATTGGAATTCCATTTCCTTGGTTCCATATTTTCTATTCTGTGCAAATTATTGTTCAGAACGAAAAAAGAGATCAGTTCTATGAGATTTCGAGCAAAGCATGCAGGGGGCTGACTTATAAGAAGCACCTAGAAGTTTCATGTTCTTGCAATCTTCATCATTCATGTGAAGTCTATACTCTATTGAATGCCATGCCATGCCTAAATTACAAATCCTTTACCAGACAAGGGTAAATTTCAAAGCCAGATTTTTCCTACGAAGTCAATAAAATTAACACTAATATTACTGGGCCATCATAGTATGTTAAACATATAAGCTAGAGCATGTTGATTTAACTCTAGTTCTGTGCTTGCCTTAAAATATGGTCTAATATGTTCAGTTGTATTCTCAGGGTTTCTAAAAGCTGTTATTTGATGCATGGAAAGAATAATAATTTTACTAAGTGACATAATCTTACAGAGGCTGCTGTAGCCAAAGCCACAGCAAGTGCTTGCTCTCTCAATTTTAGCTCCTTTTCAACTTCTTTTCTTTGTGATTCACTTTGTCGCAATAGACCTACAAGTTCTTTGAATTGCTCCTTCATTTCTTTTATTTCCATTTCCTTCTCCCATAGTTGACACCTGTCAAGAACAAGCAACTAGGTCAGCATAACTTTTACCCATCATCATAATTAAAAAACATTTAAACTGCCTCCAACTTATGTGAATATGCACGAAGCATGTTTTGTGTTGATGGAAGACAATGTATGCATACTGTCCATATATTTGTGCTTCCTATATGTTTGGCAATAAAATAACCACAGGGAGAAATTTGCTAGTTTCAATATTATTTAAATATCCATAGTTCAAAGAGAGCACCTGGCATCTCCCAGAGAATTAAACATATACTGGAGCAAATTCTTCGCATCTCCCATGGAACGAAGCTGATTCCAACGTCCACGGTTTGTAAATGCACGCTCTCGCTCCTCTGCTTCTGAAAGTTGTGAAGCCATTGCAACAAGAGAATTAGACGATATGCTCAACATGTTTTCAAGTGATGATTTTCTGGCCATTCTCGCATTTGGTGACATAGAAGAAGCCCTGACAAGAAGGAAAGACACATTAAGATATATCATGCTGATTTGAAGTATTGCTATTCTACAAGCTTGATGCTGCCTTTTTTTATCAATCAACGGCAACGGAAAAGTTGGAAAAATTAAATAAACTATTTTTACATAGCTTATACCTTGCAAATCCGTTCTTTCCTCGTGGAGGACTCAATCCTTTTGAAGCAAACTCATCTACTTGCTTCAACACGGCCAACTCTTCTGCCAGTGCAGCTCGCCTGTAGATTGCAGCATAATCAAAACAAAATTACAACAGTAGGTTGTACAATAGATGGGAATTACCAAATATTGAATTAAGTGCTTACACTTGGCTTTGCTTCTCATATTCAAAGCGGACTTCATGCACATTTACCATGACCTCCAGCTCATGATCAAGCCAACGTTGCAAGGATTTCTCATTGCTCTGCAGATGCAAACTTAAATTCAATGTAAATGCATTAAGAATAACTGGACAAACATAACTTGTGAAGAGGAAGTCAAGACAATTACCTGACCATTTGCTCCATTTCCATTGGAGAGAGCTGCATGATGGTAACACCATTAGTAATGGGATTTACAAAAGGAAACAGCGTGTAAACACCCCATGTTTTCAATAATGAAAATAGATCTACCAGCTGACGAATCTACCATTGGCTGCATAAGCCATGGTCACAAAGAAATATTCATTTTTTATGCTTTATATTGGCGAAGTTAATGTTTACCAAATAATATTGGGTTCAAGATCACAAGCCTTGATTAAGGACACAATGCTAAAAGTAACAAACATACCTGAGTTGTCTCGTGCAGAAGATTTTCGAGCTTCAAGCAGCTCTTTTAACCTCTTGGTAGCCATTGCAGCCTCTTCTGTCTTTCTTTGAAGAACCTGAAGTAAAGAAACTCATTATGATACAAATAATTTATGTTGCACCGACAGAAACAAGAAACCAATGACGGTGTATGCGGTTACTTTCACTCACACTGACAGCAACAACAAGCGGTGCTGGTGACAGCTAAAAGAACTAGATAATATTTTATAAGGCAGAAAATATACCAAATACTAGTGAAATAATCCAGAATCAAGAATTTATCTCATAGAACAATACGATCCATTAGAAAAAAAGCATAACAAACCATATGGGGATGGGAAATTGGAGCTTTATAGAATTAAAGTTTTTCCTCCACATAATGAATAAAGTTCTTTGAAAGGCACAATGTGTATTAATTGATAATGTTGCTTGAACTCACCATTTTTTGGCGCTGGTTTATAGCTTGTAGCTTATGCCTTTCATATTCATTTCTTCTCCCTTCTTTCCGTAACTGCACAAGCAAATGCATTATCAACAGAGGGGGAATTGAGATGAACATGCAGGTTATCTTGGCATCATTGGTTATAACAATCAAACCAAGTTTATCTTGGCATCATAGTTTCATAAGATGATGCAATCTCATAAACAAATGAGAAATTTTTATGAAGTTTCAATTATATTTTCTTTTTGCATCGCATCCCAGAAGTAGGCATAACTCAAATAGAAAGAGCAGATGAATGGGTGGAATAGAGATTTTCAGATAATCGAGCGAACAAAAAAGAAATGTACCTGCAGCAGTTCCTTTTCCCGAGAGGCCTTCCACTGTCGGAATTGTTCTGCCTCTTGTTTGATCCTGTGTTGCAACTGAACCTGTACTCTCAAACACGTAGGAAATAAGAGAGATGTTAGTAACCTGTACAGTAGAAATACGCAATAAACAGCTAAAATATGCATGATGTTGCAAGGTAATTTACCTTTTGTGCCTTTATATATTGAATTTCATCTTGTAATCGCTTTGCTGCTTCATCACTTTTTTGTTTTTGCTTTAAAAGCTGAACTTGGTTCTCTTGTTTCTTCTTAAGATCCATAATCTGGCAGCATAGATTGTGAAGATTGTTTAAACTTTTAATGTTGTTATGAGAATCTTCCTCAGAAAGAAAATTAAACGATTTTGTATATAAAATTATCACCTGTGCCTCAAGAGTTCTTAATTTCTGGGCATGGATATCTTGCAATTTTTGCCCGTCAGAGCTAGCAGAAAGATTTTCAATTTCAGCCAGCAGGCGATCCCTCTCTCGCTGAAGTAAATAAGAAATGGTAAATAAATGGAAAAATCCCTCTCTTACTCTTAAAGAATAAGCTATGGAAATTTGTTGAGTTATTTCCCACCTGGACGGCTCTTTTTTCATCCTCCAATTCCATGATTTTCTTGCCAAAGTGTTGCTTGAGAGCTGCAGTGTCAGCCCCTCCAAAAAGTTTCATCTCTGACTGCTCAGAGTAAAGAAAAAAATCATATACAAGATCAGGTTACTTGTATTATTCAAGAATGCCCGTTAGCAGATGCATTACATGCAAAATATGAAGCAGATCACTTAAAAGACACTTATGAACAATGATGATTCTGAGTGTGTTTGGTATTGCGGTAGCTGTTGTGGTTGTGGTTTGAAAAAAGTTGTTTTATCTCCAAATGAAGTGCTTTAATAGAAAGAAACGTGCAAAATGAAAAATGGATTACCAAACCAATACATCTATGAATAACAATGACTATATTGTTAAATGGAGTACTTTAATAGAAACAACAGCCAATTTGAGTATGTCTAGGAAGAACCACACTTTATAAATTTGAAATGTACAAGTAAATTTCTCCAGCTTCGGAGACTTCTGCTTCTACTTGATCCAGTCAAAGTCACCTTACATGATTTCCCCTAGTTTTACAAGTTCCAATAAATTTAAGTAACAAGTACTTTAAATTTCTCTGTAGAATTTCAGCCATGTCCGATGAAAATAAGCAGAAAAACTCATTCAGCAGTATGATTATAGAATTTTGGGTAAAAAATGCATGGTCTGGAAATTATACGCATTACCACTTTTATACATTTAAAAGATATACCTCTTTCTCCTCCAAACGTCTGTTCAATTCATGCAATTCTTTGTCCATGGTATTCTGCAAAAGCGTGTGCTCCCACTCTTTCGCTACTTCTTCATCAATTTCCCTGGAGTCTCCTGCTAGAAGATGGAAATATTAATGTATTTAACACTGCTACAACTGATACAAAACCTTTTGTTCCCGGTAAAATAAGAGAAGAAAGGAAAGTGGAAAAAAAGAAAGTTAAAGAGGTAGTGAAATAATTGCAACAAGTGGAAAAAATAAAGGAAATCCAAGTGAGTAACTGATGATCTAGAAGAGCTTACCAGGAATAGTTTCACCCATTTGATAATCTGGTGACTCTATACTATGCAAGCTCCTTTTAAGCCCATCAGTTTTCACAGAACAGATACTGCCATCCTGAAAGGTGAAGTTCGATATTCATGCCCCGTATATATAGAAAGGTGAGAAAAATCATTCAAGTCCAAAATAGTGTATCCATCACAAACTTGAGCATCTGTTTCACGTTGCTCTACAGTGGTGCATCTGCTGCGGTATTCATGAAGTTCACGACAAAGGTCCTCATTGGCAGCTTCAAGCCAAGCAATCCTTTCCTTGAGAACCTACATGAAAGGTTATTAGGAAACTCACACAAAACTATTCCAGAATAGATTGTATCCAAAGAAAGGGCCAACCGATCCTTTCTTTAAACACATACATGATTCAGAAGTTTATTATCGTGATTGACATAGCATGTCAGATATAAGTTTACATAATCTAATACCTGAATTTCATCTGATGAACATCCTCCTCCACGGGCAAAAAGTTCTGCTTGCAAATACTCAAGCTGTTGGCGCATCTTTAGCATCTCACTGGACATCGGATCTCTATTAACCTATTAAGCAAACAAAGACAAAAGTTTCATTCACGATGCTTCATAAGAGCACTGAATCTTTAGCTGCGTGTGGAAAAGAAATAGAAAAGAAGAGAGTTATTCTGAAAAGCTTACAACAGGCTTATTTTGGATATTGCGGGCACGATTTGCATACTTTAGGGTGTTGAGGGTTTCCTCAGCATTGATATCAGCTGGACTAATGCAAGCTATATAAGGCAACCATTTAAATGTTAGAGACACATTAAAAAATCCCAAGGGAAGACAAATTACAAAGCTTTGAAGGAAAATAGAATAGAGGACTTAGGCTTTGGATGGGTACCTATCATAACAGTTCTGCTGTTACCACCAAGCGAATCCTGTTAAAATATACAACTCTTAGCAACATAATGTAGGAAGCATCGGAATAAAATGAAAAGAGTAGAAGGAAAAAAGTCATCAAAGGTCATCCTTAACCATATCATACATTGTAACTTCTTAAGAGCTTATAATCAGTACCAATCAATCTGTCCGGCCAATTTCAAATTGACTAACTTATAGGAAAACAGTTATGTATTGTGTCTGGGACGGAAAATAAACTCAATAGAGTCCAACATTTTACATATTCAAGTGCATATTTTGTATGTCCTTCTCAACTAAGTAATTATTTATTATTCAAAGTAGTCATTCAAATGCTATATGTTACTCATTTGGTGGCTGGCAGGAAACTAATCATATGAAAAAATTGGCTTGATTATTTTCACAAAAAAATCCCTGTTAAAAGCTCACATTGTTCACTCTCAAGTGTCTCATACCTGCAGAAGCCGAGTCAATTTACTGTCTCGATATGGAACATGAACACCTTCTTTTCGCTTTTTCTCATCACCAAGTGCACTGATAACGTTTCCAAGTGCAAGAAGGCCCTTATTGATGTGAACTCCTGTATAAAAGATAAAGCTGTTTAAACACCTTACAACAAAATTCACATGAATTAAGCAATAAGAAATTTCACCAACCTTCCTTAAAACGCATGCCATCAGAACCAGTCCTCTTGGCTCTCTCAGATCCAGCAAGATCTACTAA
This sequence comes from Populus tomentosa, assembly GCA_018804465.1. Classification (NCBI taxonomy): domain Eukaryota; kingdom Viridiplantae; phylum Streptophyta; class Magnoliopsida; order Malpighiales; family Salicaceae; genus Populus; species Populus tomentosa. Next base: position 1,234,559 of record CM031995.1, read on the forward strand.
ATGCAACTTTGCACACAGATACTCTTCATTCATACTGTCGTTTGGATTGCTATCGCCAGGGAAAACTGGATTGAGCTTACGCATCTGCTCTAAGGTGATGGTGAAGATGGCATGTGAACGACTAGATAAAAAAATAAAAAAATCATTTGTCACTAAGCTACTGGTGTTTACTTCAGCTTCAAAGGTAAGGATTAACTTGCAAAGTCTTCAAACAAGTTTGATATAACAGAATTACAAACTGAAAAGTTTATACGCTCTTGCATATGATATTCAACAACAATACTGAACTCTATAGTATGCATATCAATCTCAACAGATCATTATCACAAGTCTTTTCCATAAGTTGTAGTTAGCAAAACCATGAGCACGTAACGGTACTTTGATGTAGGGAAACGAATACCTGCAGATACTGATAGAAAGATCAGTAATCTACCTTGATTGATTGTTCATATTTGTGCTCCCTGTTGCCCTGCACAATGATCCTTGTTCTAGGCAAGCAGCCATTTCTTTAAATGTACAAACACTAACTTCTGTCGATCCTGCTAGTGTTATGACACCATTTGAAGTCTCACGAATTTGTATTGGTGGTTTCCCTGGGAGATTTACTTTACCTGTGTGCCCATTTGCAGTATCTGATTTGTTCAAAGTCGTAGGATCCAGCAAATCTCTTACTTCTTCTTTCAGAATCTTTCACACCAAAATCTCTCTGTTAGATACTCACCACAAGTTCCCAACATTTGTTGAGAAAAATACATATACTAGAAACTAGAGTTACTCTCCAAACTACTGAAGGAGTATACATGTAACTCACACAGCACTTCAAGTCAAAAGTTATTGGATTTAGACACAAAAGATATGGCCTTAACATTATCTTCAATCAAATCACTAGCAGATGAGGGAGCAGACTAATCATTCAACATAATATTTTAGAACTAGACCAGCTATCTATGAATTTATATGGGCAGTTTTCTAATGGACATTCTATCAACATAAACTGCAAAAGCAATTTATTAGATGATGTGGACACCGCAACAGATGTTTGTTATAAAAGACGAGTTTTCCTATCTTTCTACAAGCCAGAAATGTGATATGCAATTGATGTTCGCATTGAACATGATATTCGAGAGCTTTGTCATAGGTCAAAGATGGACAGAGAGAGAGAAAGAGGTGTAACAAAAAGCATAATTCATGATGACCCCTTAGAGTGGAAGGAGAGAAGAAATGCTTCAACAAACCTCAATGAAAGAAACGTGTAGTTGGAATTCGGTTTGATGCTTTAAAGTTTCAATCTTTCTGAATAGAACATTCATGACTTGAGGAATAACTCCCATCTGGAAACCATCTTTGAAGCCAGTTCCCATTGTATATGTCTTCCCAGATCCCGTCTGCAACAGATTGAAAAGTAAATATGAGGAAAGAAAACTACATAATATCCTTGAGCAGATTTTCCAAGGAAAATAAAGGTTTACCTGACCATAAGCAAGAACAGTCGCATTATATCCTTGGAATAAACCATCAACTAATGGAGCAATACAATCTTCAAACATAGCAGATGAAGGAGTGCCACTACTCCCATAGACATGATCAAAGGTAAATGAATGTGTGCCTATTTGTACCTACAACATACTCACAATCAGCTATCCAGTCTTTTGAGGTGTCTAGAAAGCAGAGGTTAAAGAAACTAAAAAGGTTTGATAACTATATCACGCAAATGCATCTACAACATCACGTGGAGAAAAGGAATAAAGGGGAAAAAGCACCTATATTATCCATTAAATACCAGATGATAACCAACACAAAAATGAATGCAATTCTAATGGCATTATATTTTCTCATCATTGAAAGTTTTGAACATGTCAACTTGAATGGCCAATAGAAAGCTCAACTTTGAATATGAGTTCGAGACAAGTCTTCATGACAGATATAACACTAACTGTACAAAGTTCTTTTTCTGTTTTCAGTTTGGAAATCAAATAAAAAACTGGATTTCAGGACTGATAAAAATCTTTAACCTAATGATAGAGAAGCTATGGCCAGGTCTTGCATTAGAATTACAAGATACTAGAAGTTGATTGAAAAAGGAAAGCCGAGCACACCTTCTGCAGATTGAGAAATTATCAACCAGAATAAGAAAGATTGAACTAATGAAGCAGGAAGGCCACCTTATTACTGCCATAACCTTTATATAAAAAGAAAAGGAAAAGGAGACCGATTCTGCAATAAGCTAAAAATTAATCCCTTAGCAGTTACTATCTTTCACAATAAACTTAATCTCACAACTTTCAGTCAGTATAGTCAATCTGATATTGTATACAACTCCTTGGTAGTTACTGTCTTTCACCACAAACTCAACCTCACAGCTTTCAGCCTGTTTTAGTCAATCTGATTTTACATGAAAATTCCATAGAAAGTTACTGTCTTTCACAATAAACTCAATCTCATAAATCTCAGCCATTTTAGTCAACCTGATTTTGTACAAGTAAAATCCAATTCTAAAAGAGAAGAAATCTATAAAAAATCCAGATTTTTACAAGAATTTCCCAAAAAGGAAAACACAAAACTGGGATTAAACAATTCTATAATTGGGAATGTTAACAGTACATTTTGTACCAAAAATTAAGATATAATCATAAATTTTTTTGTCAATTGAGCAAGATTTGATTTCCCAGTCATGAAAATGTCAGGCAATGACTTACTTCTGATCCAAACTCAGATTGTGATAGGTAACAGCAGCACACTATTCCAAGTCAAACATGCAAGACTTCCAGATTTCCAATATTAGAAAAATTGAAGTAAGGCATAGGAATAATCTTCTTCCATTACCAACAAACATCCACTAAGACCCAGATCTCGAAACTCTAAAATTCCCACAAAAAGAATAGAAAGAAGAAGAAAAAGGCACCCCATTAGAGTCGCCAAACCAACCAACCTTAATTGGCTCTTCTTTTTTCACTTTCTACTCAATCACTCACTCTCATACACATTGTGGGGTGGTAAAATTGTACGTACCTGAGGCTTTCCAGACACGACAGTGACACAATCTTTACAACCTTGAGCTCGCTCATCGGCGATGAGTGGTCTTATATGAACAGCAACTTTGACACAACAATCCTCTCCTCCGTTTGTAGCAGGAGAGGCAGGACTAGGCGAAGGAGGAGCTTCCATCAAGAAGTTAGAAAAAAACAAGAAGAAAAGAAGAAAAGGGAGTCGCAGATTTTAGTTTTTAGCTAGAGGGTTTTTTTTTTTTTTTACAAAGGTTATTATGTGTGTGAAAAGATCAAAGAAAAACAGTTCTCATTGTCTGAGAAATTGGAGAATTTGATGACAAGAAAGTGATACAACAACAACAACAACAGTAAAGAACAGAAGCTGGTGGAGAGTACTGTGTTTCAGCGTAGATAGTTTAGTTTGGTTAGAGAGTGGGAGAGAGAGAAGGGGTAGTTGGGGAAATAGCGGCAAAAGGGTGGCATATTAGAAGGAGTGGTAGCTAGTACAAGTGGAAGAGGTAACTGCAAAGACAACAACCACTATCATTTTCCTTTGCCTTCACTACATACACATCCCACACCAGCCCTGACGGTTGCGGTGGTAAGTCTTTCATGACACTCTTTCCTTTTTTGCCCTCTAAAACCCAACGGCTCTCTCTTTCTCACCTTCCTTCTTCATGTTCTTGCCCTCTCCGTTTCTCATTCCGTTATTACCGTTTTACCCCTCTTGGACTCTCTTTCATAGTTATTAAATAAACTAGCCCATCAGGAAATTCAGTATTTAGAGTCTACTCCGGGTCGGTTTTTTAATTGAACAGTGAAAGATACTATCCTGAACAAATGTGATTAACTCGGTTCGGTTAATCTGATCAGTACTTCTCAAGTTAATATCTTGTATAAAAAATATTATATTTATTAAAAATAATTGATACTGGTTGCCTAAATAACTTTTTAGTTACACCAATAATCTAAAAATTCATTTTTTTTTAAATCAATTTCTAAATCGAATGCCATAACTACACTGTTGATGTGTCCACTTGGAAAAACAAGCTTCAATGTAATTACAAAAAAGAGAAAAAGTCCTTCATTTTGGATCCAAAATGAGAGCATAAATACTTGAAGGTAGCCTGAAAATAAAATTTATTTGCATTAATAAGAGGCCATTAAGAGCACGTATTATGATGTTTATGATTCATGATTGTCCCCGGGATAAGGTAGAGGAAAAGGGCCAACCCAGCACACTACCCACGTGATGTCGAATCATAATACGATTGTGGAGAGGTGTTCTCGACACGAGGGCGATGTGCTTTGCATATGGACCCGTGGAGGTAACATTTGGGGCTTCATTTTTATTTTTATTTTTTTTAATGGGTTTATCTTGATTGCTGTAATTAGCCAGCTAAGTAATAAATAAACTTACTTTATAGCCATGATTGAGATTTGTTATTTATAATGGTGGGAGTGGTGGATATAAAGAAGAAAAGATAGTTATTGATCTGGTACGGAGAATTTAGGACTCAAAACCTGGTTTGATTGGGATTTTTATTGAGTTGATATAGTTAGACCGATTGATTTTATTAGATTTTCAATAATTCAACTAATATGATCATACATAATCAAAACTTGAGTGGAAGAATGTCTTGTTAAAAAATATTATTATTTTAATAAAAGTAATTTAATCAAGTTAGTTTAATGATTTATGAATATTTAAACCATGTATAAAAAATGTGAAATCTAGAGCTTGATTGGAGTTAAATTTTTTACTGTATCGTCTCATGTATTGACTTGATAAATCAAAGAACCTTATTGGATGTTTAATAATTTAATTAATCTAATTAAATTTAATTTAAACATAACTAATTCGACATCTTATAAAAAACAACTGATATTTTAATGAAGTAATTGATTCAAGTTAATTTATAATTTATTTGGTAATGCAGTGAAGTGTGACTAAAACTATATTTTTTTCAGTTTTTATTTTTGAAAATATTTAGATAATTAATAAGTATTACAATTTTGCATGAGCCTTCCTAAAATTTATTTCCTAAAACCTTTGCTATAAAAAAATTATAATTTATAATTTTTTAAAATCTATTTTTTTAAACCACAAGAAAAAAATAATCACAATACCACAAAGACACTTGTCATCCATGAATGAACCGGATTGGACATTTGTATGTTCGGTTTCGTGGGTCGGGTCACAAGCATGAAAGGAACTAGTGGCGGTAGTAAAAGGGAGAGGACAGGAAAGGGAGACCCACATATCAGACACAACCAGCTGGTGGTCTCCCAAACCTCACATGGCCTTTCTAGTTTTAGTTTTTCTATATAATCCTAGGTGGAGCCTACTTCCTCCCCTCTCTGGTCAGAAACTGGATTCTGGTCCCTTGTTCTTACAGATTTTGTGGCTGTTAATTAATTCATCTTTGGAATTTCTCAACTTTAGAGGATGATCCTTCCTTCCTGTGTGGGCACTCTCTAACATGCCAGACCAGCTCAGCTTTCTCATGTTAAATCAACTCAACACCCCCAACAACAACAACATAAAACATTGTCTTCCAGTCACCTCCATTCCAGTTCGCTGGCCTCAAAAGCCTCTTTCATCATTGATTATTTACTCTTTTCTTCTTTTAAATATCGATCAATCCAGGAATCAAGACAGTGTGTTGAGTTTATTTATTAGCAAGTTGGACTCGTTCAGATCTGGGATATATCCTAAGCCGGCCCTAAACTAGAAAGGGGTTTAAAACCGACCCGATCTCAACTCAGAGTGATGTTATTTTATTTTAAAAAATAATCTTGAAATAACACTGTGTTAAATTAACTCGATCAACCTGTTTAAATGGGTGTTTTGGGTGCAGTAACTTTTACTTTTAAGCTAGTTTTAAAAATGTGTTTCACTTGAAATAACATTAAATTAATAATTTTTTAAATATTATTTTTTGAAAACTTTGATATATTAATGTTGAAAATAAAATAAATTTTAAAAAATTTATTTTAATATATTTTTAAATAAAAAATATTTTTGAAAAATACATTCATATATAATACTCAAGATACGTTAACTCATGATTTAAATCTTAGATCGGGTCACAGGTGGAGTGGAGTTTAAAAGCTTTGGTCGGAGAGTTAATGCATCCCTCAATATCGGTGAGATATAAGGCCAGTAGTGATGTTTTCAACCATCCATTTCACTTTAATTTCGGATGTCTTTATTTGCAGGTTCTCACATCAACCTCTGCAATTAAGGTGCTCTCTCTGCGGCATTGTGCAGGGAATACTTGACCAGCCAATCGTGTGGCCAGTGCAGTCCATTTCTGGGACGGGTTTTAATTGAGCAGCCTAGCTAACTCTTATTATATGATGATACAAGTTACTGGCCGAGCAAGAAATTGTGGTTGTTCGGTGGTTGAATTGTTAAAAGGTAGCAGGAAAAATAAAGATTCAAATTAGATGAACAAGCTCAATCAATGGCGTTGAAGCTTGGAGACGAGGACGACTATGCATTTTTCATTTATCTATAGTGACTAGTATGTACGTACAAAGACCTTCTATATCATGTAACATTTTGATTTACATACCCTAAGTCTTTTCGATAATTGAACTATATGGTGTTTGAATTTACACTCGTTTTATCATATGTAACATGAAGATCATGTGTTTTTATAAAGATTTCTTGAACTATTTCTGATTTTAATTTACCTGCAAGGGATGTGAATCAAAATGATTGATAGTTTATGAATTCTTTATACATTTTAGCTTAGCTGTAAAAACACATAGAGGACATGAGATATTTAACAAAATATAAAAATAAAATATAAATCCAAGTACCCTACAATTCAACCATTGAAAATATTTAATTCTTTGCCATGTTTCTCTCCCATCTTGGTGTCTATCTCTCTTAATTATATCTTTTTTTTACTATGTAAATATTTAGTAGTTACAATTTGTGTATCAGAAGATTTCTCCCACGTATAACTGGGTCCAATGAGCATTAATTTTCATCTCTTGACTTCATATTACTTTTTTTTTTTAAAAAAAAACCCCTAGCTAGAGCATTGCATCTGGGGTTTAAGATCTAAATCACTGGAGCATAACAATTATAATCATGGTGATCTCTACTCGAGATCCATACATTCATAAAATAATGCAAATATAGGAGATTGAAAGGCTCTTCTTACCACATATCATGGAGCGTGCCTCACCTTTTCAGTGGGTCACAGCGGAAGCATCATTTCACATTTTTATTTTCCTCTCTCTTGGCAATAACTAGCAAAAACTAACATACCGATTCTAGAAAAAATCCCGAAACATCAAAATCTAGACATGTATTTTTCATCTAAAAGGCAAGTTAAAACAATTAAATGAGACCATTTTTTGTGCTTTGATGCATTTCAATCCATGTGTGGGTAGACTGCAAGTTAAGCAAACTGGTGCGTAGACATCAATTTCTTCCTGCACTTGTCTTGGCTGCTTTATTCCTTTACTAACAAGGAAGAAACAAGGTGAAATTGAGAGGGAAAAAGGCTGATGCAAAGATCCGAACCCTAAGTTTCCTTTTCCTAACCTAACTCTCCTCCATTCACTGGATTTTCCCTATCTGACCGTTGGCTCAGATGCAGACGAAGCAACAACTACATTGTAGAAGGACCCACTTGATTGGATTAAGTTTGTCGTGGCAATTTAGTTTGTGTTTAGAAATACTTGGTTGCTTTTAATCTCCCACAATTGAACCAATCTTACCGACCTGAAAAGAGTTTGAACCCTAAAGTTAATCACTTTAATGTCCTATTGCAATGAATAATTTACTTTTTGACTACAATGTCTATGGAACTGGCTCCTCGTTTTGTTCGTTTTATGCATCATTTGTTTTGGGGTTTTGCTATGCTTGATTTACTAAGTTTCCTTTTTGATACAAAACTTGACCTGAATAATGGGTTGAGTCATGGATTGAGTGAGTGGATCAATAAATACAACGTTATCTTGATGGTTTTTTTTTTCAAAAAAAAGAAGAAGCTGAAACAATGTTATTCCAGGAAAGATTTTTATTTTTTCAAACTTGTCAATGATTGATTTACCGGGTAAATTTTTTTTAACCAGATTTACTTCAAATTTAACTTAACATAAAATCCAACCACAACCAGGCCAAGTCCCGAGTACAATATCAAGGACTGCGGTGCATGGCCCGTGTCGAGAGAGTACCGAGGCCGGCGTCCGATCTGATGCGTGGTACGGTCTTGCAAATTATTCAGTCCATCAATTTTATCGCATTGGAAATCTTCAATCATCACATTATATTCTACACACGCACCAGTTCTTTGTTCTCCAACTTGGAGGGAGGAAATGGAAGCCCGTCTCACATGTGTAGCCAAGGACAAAAATCTTACCCTTGTTTTTTTCCTTGCCTACACATGCCATGATACAAGTAGAAGAATGTCCTGATAAATTAAATTACGGCGAGGTCCCTCCCTCCTATACCTGTAGATTTCGACAATTTCTTAACATGACATATCATGGAAGCCAATATGCTTCGATAACGCAGATTCCCTTCTTTCCTTGTGTTCATCAACATGTATTCAAGATTTATCTGAGCTGTGAAAACTATATTTCAAGTAAAAAAACACGGTTAGAAACCCAGCAAACTGTGTTAACCCAACACATGATTGTCACTGGACCACGGGGAAAGCCGCATGATTGGATGGATTAGGTTCGCGTTGTAACGCATTTTGCAGCAGCTGCTTTCCTCTTAAATCTCACAGAGGAAAGCTCCCTGTGCACAGGCCAGGCTGTGATTTCTTTATTCCCACACCTCCATCCTCTTCACCCCCCCGCCCTTTCCCCCCACAGCAGCATGTGAGCTTTTGCATCACATGGTTGCAGTTCCTTTACATCACAGCATTTATTCCTAATCCTTTCTTTTTATCCAAGCTCCGCCATCTTTCTGCCCCCTCTCATTCTGTCAGACTCGGTGACAACTCTCCTTTATTAACTAGAATTATTAACCCCATTATTAAGACTAATTTGGACTATCTTACTATCCAATCACGCAGTTCTGCTAATCAGTGCACTCCTTCTTTTCAAGCACTCATTAAATATTCCGTGTAAGGTTTCATGCATAGAATAGATTTAGATTCCAATGCTATAATCATCACCGTGGCCCTCTTCCTGTGAGCTCTAAAAGGATTATGCAATCCAATTGTCAAATCTGCAAGTGTTGTGTGCTTCTTTCAGTTTTGTCTTCCATCATGTATTGTCTTGGTAAAGACTGCTAGATGCCCATAAAGCTATCTTGATCGTCTTTATCCATGGGCTCCAACGTTTAAAAGCTTAGAATTGTAGAGAGACACAACATGTGCAAGATTGCTATTGTTCATCATGCGCATGGGTCATTGCTCAATTTCCAGACACCAGTCAAATCTGTATGTGCTCATGGCTGTAATGTTAATGCCCCACAGCTTGGAAAGCTTCCTAAATAAACGTGTGTTTCGCTTACGGATTAAAAAACGCATAAATTATAGTATTTGAAAACAAAATTTTAGTACGGTTCATACAAAACTATACTGTTGTTTTATTAGCTAAATATAATTAAATTTGTAATTAGAACAAAACACAATCCCAACCACAAAAAAACAAATGAGTAGAGGGCCACGGTCCTTTTCTTTCTTTCTTTACTGGGTTTTCGAGGGCAATCACAATCACTAGTTTATGTTTAACAAATTTTAATGTCAAGTTGTTTCCTTTATATATAGTTTATTAATTCATCCAATCTCGTAGGGTTGGCACAGTGATTAAAGTTTGGTGGGTTTCTCTTTTCAACTGATTTTAGAATTTTGATTGACTACCAACATTATATTCCGGTTAATATATAGTTTTCTTTTCTTCAATGGAAAAATAGTTTGAATAACTTTATTCAAGGAGAGGGACATTTTTGGGTCTGAACTGAAGCCCAAAATCCCCAGGCATGGATCATCAGCACAGATTTTAGGCTTCTCTAAAATTGGTAATAGTTAGGCCCAGTTACACAAGTTAAATTTGAGAGGTATACGGGCTTCATTTGAATCCGATGTATTTATTGAGGCCCACTACTATTTAGTACTAGTTATCAGCTACTGCTGGTGTGACCCAACTCTAATTTAATTTTTTTTTCCAGGTCAAATGATAATGTTACGGAGATATTTAAAAAAAGAATTAAAATCATATTATTTTAAATAAAACTCAGTCAAATCATCTGGTGAATCAGCAGTTGGTTTGTTTTAGAGTTTTAAAAATGTTTTTTTTTAAAAAAATTACTTTAAATTATTATTTTTTAGTATTTTCAATTTTAAAGAGCACTATTATCACGTACCAAACGAACTCCAAATCAAGCATAATTATGTTGCTTTTCAAACTACGTGATGAATGAAACTCAGCTCGAAACAAATTTTGATCCGGTGACTTACCCCGGGTGGGCTGTCGGAATTAATAACCATGATCAAAAGTCAACCAACGGGAAATTCCCATTCATTTTCTTTGAAAACTGTGAATGAAGGCTGTCATTTAAAGACCAAGTCTTTCCAAGTGGCGTAAAAAACATTCCAGGTCATCCAGCAAACAAAATAGTCCCTGCAGGGAGATTGAGAGAGAGAGATCATGTCAGGAGGAGGCATAGCTCGTGGTCGTCTTGCTGAAGAGAGAAAGTCATGGCGTAAGAATCATCCCCACGTATGTTCTCTTTTCTTCCATTTTTCCCCCTCAACATCTATCTATCCATCTATCTTGTCTTCAATTGAGTCTTATTTTTGTGAATTTTCGGTTTAGGGTTTTGTGGCTAAGCCTGATAATGCACAAGATGGTTCTCTTGATTTGATGGTGTGGAAGTGCATCATACCTGGCAAACCCGGGGTTTGTAATTTTCTCTATCTCTTTCTCTGGCTTTCTAATTATTATTATAGATTTACACGGTTTTATTTCTGATTTTCATCAACTGATATGATTTATTTTATTGTTTACTGTAATTAAGCTCGATTAGCGAAAGGGTAGTTGAGATTATGGAAAAATATAGGATTAATAATTGCATAAGTGGGAACACATGAATTATAAAAAAGTTTAAGTCAACGTGCTATTAGTAAATCGGTGCCTTAGTTTGAGATTTTGCAAACCATTGTTTTTGTTGCTGCCCAAATAAATAAATTCTGTAGGACATCTTTGGGTTTGAAAGAAGTATTTTCTTGTTCTGGTTCGATAGAAGTATTGTGTAAGAGATTGGAAAATATGAAAGGACCTAAAAAGTGGGAGATTTTTTGATGTGATAACTCTTGTATTGTGCAGATCAATTGGCATTTTTTATTCTTTACAAGAGGAACTGAATCATGATTTCTATTTTAACCTTTTTAAGTTGCATTTGGTGTTGATTGATTTATCTTGAGATTGATATGTATCATTGTTGAGCTCTTTACATTTCCCTCTAACAAAGAAAGAAAGCGCTGTTTCTAGCTTCTAGGTGGTCAGGAAATGCATGTTCATAAAAGTCAGCATTGCATGTGGTTTACTCAACGATCTCATCTGAATGTTCATGTCCTTCATATGATTAGACAGATTGGGAGGGTGGCTTCTTCCCCCTCACGCTTCATTTTAGCGAGGACTACCCAAGCAAACCTCCAAAGTGCAAGTTCCCCCCAGGTTTCTTCCATCCTAATGTCTACCCATCTGGAACTGTGTGCTTATCTATCCTCAATGAGGACTATGTAAGTAGTTGGCTCACTCTTTGATATGTCACATATTGCAAGACGCCCAGTTTCTAAAACTATTTTTTCTAGGGCTGGAGACCAGCCATTACTGTGAAGCAAATTTTAGTTGGCATTCAGGATTTGCTTGATCAACCAAATCCTGCTGATCCTGCGCAGACTGATGGCTACCAGCTTTTTGTCCAGGTTTTTGATCATTATATCTCAATCTTCAGCTTTGATTTGATTGGTTTTGTATTGAATTTCTATCTTAAGCAACATGGCCGTGACTTTGCAGGACCCGACTGAGTACAGGAGAAAGGTGCGCCAACAAGCCAAGCAATATCCACCTGCGCTCTGATGCAATGGTTGCTTCACCATGTGTGCAACTTATTAGCTAGATTCCATCATGTATGTCCAAACCTCCTTTAAGTAACGGAGTGATTTAGTGTTGCTACTTGACTGCTAGTTAATTGTCAAGTAGCTACGCTTCCCATTTCTGCACCAGAGGATTAGCAACATGACAACTTTTTGATATAAAACCTATATCGATTGCCCATTAAGATTGTTATTTATACATATGGCGAAGCAGCATGATGTACTGGAAATTGGCTGTATGGGAAACCATGACTGATACTTCTGAATTTGGTTAAAGCAAGTGTAAGCTTTTGAACAACTTTATCGGATGCTATGTTTTATGTGAGAGCGTGTATGATCTGTATTACATACTCCTTTTTTCACCTTTTTATGTGTTTCAAGCATGCAATAACACTGAATAATAATACTATTTGAGTTACACGTCAGTGTAGGTTCATGCGAATCTAGGGAAGTAAATTGACCGAATAGAGTGGTTTTTGGAGATGGTTTTTGTCCTTAGGATGGCCACCGGTGAAGAATGCTGCAGCCGGCCTCTAATCTTTTATGCATTTCATGACATGCATTCACAATTGTCTAAAGCTACCACGCTGTATTTATTGAACTGAACTGCAGGACTCTTCAATTCTTCTGAGCACATTTTGACACAAATGTGTTGTCCATTATTCATACAAGATTAAGATAAGATGGCCTGGAATACATTTTATTTTGTAGTGACAGCAGGTGTGTGTGAAGCATAACTGGGTCATTGATATTTGTTAAAAAGGTATGCAGAGGACCTTACTTTCTTTCCTCCAGTGACTGCCATTGCGCTGAAGAGTGATTCACCTTGATTCCCCCTGTTCTGCTGTGTTTTTATACGCTCTAATGTCCTCATTCGTTTCTACCTATCAATGGTGATTCTTCATTTGCACTTTGCGACGAAATAATGCAGAAAAGAGAAGAGTTCCAGCCGCAGGGAGTTAAAAACTCTCCAGCTTCAGGGGCAAAGTGACAATCAGAGGCAATGCAAGATCATTTTAATCTGTGGTTGCAGCAACTCTATCCCATGAAATAATTTTAAAGCCATTTTCGGGGGCCTGTGGAAGATAAATTTTCGCAGCCTTCAGGCAAACCAGCTTTTTTAACAGATTGAGTAGCTCGGCAATCTGTATGATCAGCAGGGATGTTCACAGTATAAACCATATTTTCGCTCCTTTAACTTCCAAATGTTTCATAATATAATTTAAAATTTCTCAATATCTACCTTTTAGTTTTGCAAAAAATTCCAACTTTTAATCCCAATTCTAGATACCTGAGGGCTGGGCCTATTTTATGCAAATAAGGTATTTTGATGCACCACAGTTTATTATCTTAAAATAGAAGAAATAGAGACACTAAGATAATGAAAAAAAATATATTTGGTTGAATAAACTTAGATAGAAATATGAAATAAATCTTTAGGACAGTTTTAGAAGGGATTTATGTATTTTTAAAATAAAAAATACATGTCTAATCTATCTCAATTATTTTCATCTTTTCTATCATTTTTAGCAGTTAAACAGTCTCCCGAGAAAGTAATGAATGTTGCCATGAAGATTCTTCATCGGAAGAATCTCTGTTTTAAATAATAATAATAATAATAAGGGATAATTATAAAAATTTCTCTTATAATTTTATCTGAATTTTACTTTTTCTCTATATTTTCATAAATTATATTTTTTTATCCTATAGTTTATATATTTAGTTTTAAATTTTTTATTTGATTGTAATTTATAAAAATATAAAAAACAAGTAAAATTTAAATCAAAAGTTTTTGTAATTATTCTTAATAATAATTAATGTCTAAAACTCGCCTGACAAATTGTGGGCTTTTCTAAATTTGGTAGAGAGGCCCACTGTTGATCAATCGTCCCAAAAGTCAAAACCAATTTCATTTTATTTGCAAGCTATGAATGAAGAGTCGGTCATTTGGTCTCTCTTCCAAGTCCGAGTAAAAAACACTAAGTCATCCAGCAAACAAGGTTGTCTTTGCAGAGAGATAGAGAGTGAGAGATCATGTCAGGAGGAGGGATAGCTCGTGGTCGTCTTGCTGAAGAGAGAAAGTCATGGCGTAAGAATCATCCCCATGTATGTTCTCTTTTCTTCCATTTTTGCCCCTCTTTATTTAACATCTATCTATCCATCTATCTTGTCTTCAATTGGGTCTTATTTTTGTGAATTCTTGGTTTAGGGTTTTGTGGCTAAGCCTGATAATGCACAAGATGGTTCTCTTGATTTGATGGTGTGGAAGTGCATCATACCTGGCAAACCCGGGGTTTGTAATTTTCTCTATCTCTCTCTCTGGCTCTTTTTATTATTATTATTATAGATTTACACGGTTTTATTTCTGATTCTCATCAACGGATATGATTTATTTTATTTCTTACTGTAATTAGTCTTGATTAGCGAAAGGGTAGTTGAGATTGGTGGGATAATATAGGATTAATGACTCTGGATAATAAAAAAAGTTGAAGTCAACGTATTATTTGGTAGGTGGAAGGCTTATGTGTTAGGAAATTGGTGTCATAGTGTGAAAATTTTGTGAACATTTGTTTTTGTTGCTGCCCGAATAAATAATCTCTTTAGGATGTCTTTGGGTTTGAAAGAAGTGTTTTCTTGCTCTGGTTCTATAGGAGTATCTCTTACTCGATTTTTGTTTTGTTTTTGGTTTACGGGAAGGGGTTTCTTCATATGGGATGGGAGTAGCAATGCCTTGATGGTCCTTTTTGTATTCCTTCTCATTTCTTTCAAGGCTCCAGGCCGCCAAACTTAGAGCTTAGAAATGCCATTCATGTCAGCGTCCCTTTTGGTAATGGACAGTTCTATGCAGCTTAAGGCCACTGTACTTTTTAGTATTGACTACAAGTTTGAAAAATGAATCTTAATATGCCACATTAGAAGTAGGTCCTTTTAAAATTTTTTCGAGATCCTCAGAGATTGAGATGTTGTATAGGATTGGAAAATATGTAAGGACCTAAGAAGTGGGAGATGTTTTGATGTGATAGCTCTTTTATTGTGTAGATCAATTGGCATTGTTATTCTTTACGAGAGGACCTGAGTCAATATTTCTATTTTAATCCTTTTAAGTTGCATTTGGTGCTCATTTGATTTATCTGCTGTTTGATATGTATTGTTGTTGACCTCTTTACATTATCTTTCCACCCCCTCCTACAAAGAAAGAAAGAGCCGTTTCTAGCTTCTAGGTTATCAGGAAATGCACCTTCATAAAAGTCAGCCTTACATGCTGTTTGCTCAACGAACTCATCTGAATGTTCATGTCCTTAATATGCACAGACAGATTGGGAGGGTGGTTTCTTCCCTCTCACGCTTCATTTCAGTGAGGACTACCCAAGCAAACCTCCGAAGTGCAAGTTCCCCCAAGGTTTCTTCCACCCTAATGTCTACCCTTCTGGAACTGTGTGTTTATCTATTCTCAATGAGGACTATGTAAGTAGTTGGCTCACTCTTTCATAATTCACATATTGCAAAACGCCTGGTTTCTAAAACTGTTTTTTCTAGGGCTGGAGACCAGCCATTACTGTGAAGCAAATTTTAGTTGGCATTCAGGATTTGCTTGATCAACCAAATCCTTCTGATCCTGCGCAAACTGATGGCTATCAGCTTTTTGTCCAGGTTTTTTATATCAACATCTCAATCATCAGCTTTGATTTGATTGGTTTCATATTGAATTTCTATCTTAAGCAACATGGCTGATGCAATGGTTGACTTTGCAGGACCCAACTGAGTACAGGAGAAGGGTGCGCCAACAAGCCAAGCAATATCCACCCACGCTCTGATGCAATGGTTGCTTCACCATGTCTGCAACATATTAGTTAGATCCCGTCATATATGTCCAAACCTCGTTTAAGTAACAGAGTGATTTAGTGTTGCTACTTGACTGCTAGTTAATTGTCAATTGCAGCTATGCTTCCCATTTCTGTACGGGAGGGTGCTTTTGTGGTCATGCTTTGCCACATGTTCCTGCATTGCAAGTTAGCAACATGACAACTTTTGGATATAAAACCTATGTTGATTGCCAATTAAGATTGTTATTTATACCTCTGCGAAGCACTGGCAAACCTTGACTAATACTGCTGAAATTGGTTAAAGCAAGTGTAAGCTTTTGAACAGCTTTATCAGATATTATGTTATATATGAGAGTGTGTACGATCTAATCTATGTACTCCTTGTTTTTAACCTGTTTTTTTTATGTGCTTCAAGGCGCAAGCATGCTATAACACTAAATAACAGCGTACTGCTATTTGGGTTGGATTTTAGAGAAGGTGCATGCGAGCCTAGTAAGGAAAATCTTCCGCATTCTGTATGACCTGCAGGGATGTTCACGGTGTAAGCTGTATTTACGTCCCTTCAGCTTACAGATGTTTCATTTCAGTTCTTGTAATAGAACTTAAAAATTTTCAATATGGACCTTATAATTTTGTAAAAATTTTGAACTTGAACTTTAAATCTCAACATTAAATACCCGGCCAGTTGTACTAATTTAGGCTTTCTGGAGCTCAACTGTTCACTCAAAGACTTCCCCTTTGCATGAATCTCTTCAATTCTACAAAAAAGAACAGAGATCCTTCAGCGGTGGTTATGAGCGATTTTTCTCAATTTTTTAGACCTCTTGGTTCAGTAGAAATTATAACTACAAATCGAAACGTGATATCTTCTATTCTAATAATACAAGGTATCATATCTTATATTTGTTAAAATCCGCCGCTTTAAAAAATTGATTTAAAAAATCGTAATTGAAAATCTAACCAGGATCAAGTTTTAAGTTAAGTTAGAAAAAACATTAACCCGATAAAACTTATTTGAGTTTTTTATAGCCGGTCTAAACTTGCTCAGGCCAATTCCAAGAAACCATTTTTTAAAGAATAAATAATGTCATTTTGATAAAAATAATTTACTCAAAACGATACAGTGATTCACAACTTAACTAGATGATTTAATGCACTAAATCTCTTTCAAGGTAAGTCAGTAGACGAGGTCTCATAATTATACCAGACAGGGCATATTAATGTCAAATGTGTGACATGTTATTCGAACAAAATTTCAGTCAGACGTTTATGGGCACTAATTTTGAATTTTCTGTAGAAGATTTAAGGCAAGTTTTATACAAAATATTATCTCGTTCAGATAGATAAGCAATCTGGTCAAGGAATTAACTCTTTGTTTTCTCCCTTTAGAAAAATCCTCATTTCAGCCCACGTGTTGTGTTAATTCACCAAGTGGGCTTCTATTAAAATAAATCTATTCAATCTACTCCTGCCCTCGTCAACATTTGTCAATTCAACCAAATTGATTGACAAATGAAACCCGACCCAAATCAGGCCTTTTCTAGTCTCGTTTTCAAGTCATGATAATTATTTTATTTATAAAGCAGAACTTCTATATTATTTTTATTTTAGTTTTTTTTAAATAAACATGATAATAAAAATAAAAAAAAACTTCCCTGGAAGAGTTTTCAGGCTCCCCCCCCAGAAGGTTTTTTTCCTCTCCTTTTCGCAACATGTTTAAGACTTCCAATACTTTAGCTGCCTTGATTTTGAGGTGGTAAGCAAGTGACTCGACGTCATTTTAATGCCGGAGTCCATCGGCAACAATGACCTGGCTAGTTTTCCACCTTTCTTAGTTTCGAATATTAATTTATATCTTCAAACCCACCAACCAGAATCTTGACTTGTTCTTGGGTTCAGCAGAAATTGTGGTAAGAAAGTATCTGTTTGATTGCTGCATCCTATCTTTGACCTTTGAAGTGTTCCACTCAAAAATGAAGATTAGACTGTTTGCTCTGATTTTGCTTTGTGCTTTCCTGTGTTAGAAGTCTTCTTTCCGGTGGTAATATCATGCTTGTATTATTAGCATTCGTTTGTTTCTATTTTCAAAGTGATTCTTAGATTTTTCTTCTTTATTTATTTTTATTTATTTATAGAGGTAAAAATTAATGTTTTTTAAATTATTTTTCATTGTTTTTCATATATAGTAAAAAATAAAAATATTATTTTAATATATTTTTAGTTAAAAAATATTTTTGAAAAGCACTTTACAACACAATATTAAATACACATAAAAATCTTTTAGAAAATAGCTTAGATGGTAAAACAATATATAGTTTTGTTTCTCACATTTTCATTTTGGGTTGGAATGAAAGAATATTATTATAGATTGATGAATGAAATAGTCCCAGTTCATGATGTTAATTTAAAAGAAAAAACAATTGACAAGGAGATGTTTATTATAAAATATAAACAAAATAAAATTTATAATTGATTGATTTTTTTTATAGAAATATACGATTGAAAAATAATATAATATATAAATTCTTTATATAATCAACCTAAATTTTGATAAAAATAATAATATAAAAGCTGCCTGAAACAAAAGAAAAATTGTTATCACTAGAAAATTTATAGTAAAAAAAGATTGTACAAAACTCTTGATGTAAGAGGTTTTTGAAAAAAAAAATATATATTTAATTAATTTAGTATTAAAAAGTTATCTTATTTTATTTTTTCTATTTAGTATTATGAGGGTTTTTTTAGTTTTCTTTTTATATAAAGTTTGTAATAGACTTTTTGGCAAGTGAAACTATGATAAATAAAAATTAAACATTTTGATTGTTTTCCTATAATTATGGTATTCTTGATTTTTGAGGATTTTGATTTATAACAAACCTTATTATGCTTTGTTCCCATTTATATAAGTTGATATCAAAGTTTAATAATTTTTATGGTTAATTGTTGCGTGTTGTTGAATAATCATGGATAGAAACGGTGACAAAACATGATGTATTTATATATGAGAAGATGAGGGGGTTTCTCATTGAAAAAAAAATATATTCCAGAACTAATGTGTCGTTTTTGTATGCGTGAGTTGTTGGTATTCAAAATTATGATGGTGGGATCTATAACTAGACAATTCATATAAAATATTATGTTAGGAATTATTTATAGAAAGATTTACATAAAGATATCAGAGACTCATTATAGAGTACCACAACACACAAAAAAATATTCATAATGAAGGATAATTTCTGATTGAGGTCTAACTTGACAACGAATTATTTCTAACTCGAGAAGGTTGATATAAATGTTTTTTTTAATAGTTTTTAGGTTAATAATTTTTTATTTTTTTTCTGTTTATTATAATACCTTTTTTGTTTTTTTTTTCTTATTTGAAATAATAGTTTTCTTATTTTATTTTTCATATTTAGTATGACGAGATTTTTTTAGTTTGTAGTTTTTAAATAAAGGTTTGAAATAAGCTTTTGATAAGTAAGACAAAATAAAAATTAAATATTTTAAATATCTTTCTATAAGTATGGTGTTTACTCTACCTACCCATTTTCTTTCTGATCTTAGTCTCGTTGTCTGGGCCAATCTCTGCATTCGAGCGATTCGTGCCATCCTTGGTTCTGGCTCCAGGTGTCGGACTAGGAGCAGCTCTTTCATCCGCAGCCTCACTCCCGCGTCTTCAATCCAAGCTAAACGCTCCATCGATCCGAAACTTGTTTTTGGTTCAATTAGCCGAGCATGTGTTCTTGGTTTTCAAAGCTTTTGATTTATAACAAAACTTCATTATTTTTTGCTCTTGTCTACGGTAATTTTCTTTACTAAATGAAAAGATAAAAAAGGATGGACAGATGAATATGCTTGCCAAATGCAATTTCAAAGTTGCATGTAATTATCGTTTCATGGAAAGCTGGGCATCTTATATTTGAAATTTTGAAGCAACCCAGAAAAGAACGAAGGCGAGGAAAAGAAAAGAAAAGAAGAAAGGGGAAAAGGCGCCTCATCTTTGTGCCCTTTATCCCTTTCATTCATTACCTTTTCAAGAATCAACGAGTACTAGTTTTGTTCTCCGGAGCTTATAATTCATAATCAACGTTTCTCATCCTCCAATTATATTTGCATAATTTTGTGGATTTATCTGGAGTGGTTTTTTATATTTAGAATGACGGTACCATTATTAAATAACAGGGAAAGGTATAGCAAATAGCACAGAATTTGGGTTTTTCTTTTATTGACAAAAAGAAAATGATTGACAGAGAGACAACTTCAAAGAATATGGTGTTGGCTGTACAAATTCATAAATGTATTTTTGATAATATACCGAAAAAGAGAAGAATCAGTACTCCTCGCAAAACCTGTCCCTATCTAAGCATTTCAAAGAGTATTGGCTGAAACTATTGAGAAATCCATCCATATACAGCAAATCCATGCCACTCTCACACGGAACAGAGGAAACCAATGGTAAAAATGGTTAGTGATGCTCACGTCTGGCTGCTAAGGCCTGGTGTTTGGAGATCTTCCAGTGCCATTATCCAAGACAATTTCAAACAAATCAGCCTCAGACTCGTCATCGAAGTCAAGCCCTTGATTATTAGCTCCATTGATGTGGCTGTCCTTGGTGGTGCTTCTATTGAGCCACTGAGAGTCGATTCTTCCCATTGAGAAGAGCTCCATGCTATCATCATAGCCCAAAGTAGGGGACTTTACAAGAGGGCCAATGAAGCAAGGATTTGGTGTTCTTTGAGCATTTGCACGTGCATAACTGAAGGCACTTTGTCCGAAATTGACGAGAACCAATGTGTTATTGTTTGCTGCAATTGTTGGGTAGAGGGGTGTCCCGAATTCCTCTGACTTGCAATGAACTACATGTAGCAGCTCTCCATCTACTGTGAAACACACTTGTTTATTCCTAGGATCAAATCCACAGCCAATTACTTTATCTGCTCTTGCCCATTCTGCTTTCTCGGATTCAAACACAAGCTCCATACCTTAAAGAGAGGAAACCATGCGAATTGATTAATATTACTCTTAGCAAATGCTCAAGCTTTTGAATTTAATAAACCTGTAAATTAACTGCGAAAGAATGTAAGACCTTTTCCAAAAGGGTGATTAGAAGAATAAAAGGAGAATTAATTTACCATCAAGATAGAGAGAACCATTGGAATTGAATCCAATTGATCCTGGATAGCTTCCAGGAAGTTTCATGGGAAGAGAGCCTCCAATAGTGAGCCCGACAGATAGCATAACTGCTGAACCTTGACTATCATCTTTGCCGGCGAGCTTTAATTCTTCAATTTTGCTGATTCTGCTGCTGCTTACATGCACTAAAGATTCTGAATTCGCTTTTGCATTGGGTTTTTCTTGGATGAGTTTAGCCCTCTCACCTTCCTTAGCCTTGCCAGCAGATTCTTGATCGTCGCCATGGGAATACAAAACTGTGATCTCAAAATAGGCTTCTTGGGGAAAAGAAGAGTTCCCCAGTGGAGGCCCTGGTAAAGGCAAAGCAGTTCTAATTACAGAAGCAGCAGACAGAGAAGGATTGCTTACATTAACCTTCTTTAACCCCGAATTCAGCCTTATCTTCTGCATAAAATCAGCTGATCCTTGACAAACTTCCCAGCTTATCTCTGTATCTGTTTCTCTTCCAAGATCACCAGCGGCACATAAACCTAACATGGATGATCGCGTGGAAGGAGATGGCATGTAGCTTGTAAAACAAAATCTAGACCATCCATTTTCGACCGCGTCAGTAATAAGCGCCGGGTGATCAGCCCAATTGAACAAAGGTCTTGTAGAAACCCCACGACGAAAAACATAATAATTTCCTCTTCTTTTGGTTTCATATTGACCAGGTTGATGATGTATACTCCCTTGGTGAAGCTTTGCAATCCCATCCTGCAAGCTTGCAGTTCCATTTGTTCTTAACGGATCAACAGTACCTCTACGGTCTTTGAAACAAAAACATCGCCAAACTGCCAAGGCAAAAATCACTGAACCAACTACGACCGCACCCCCTGCCCACCAAATATGTATCAACACGATCATTTCTTCCTTCTCCTTCAGAAGTTTTTTTTTTCTCTTTAAGATTAATTGCGGGTTTTCTTGAAGATTTCTTTTGCAGAGAAAAAACAAATTAAGAAAGAGAAGAAGAAGAAGAAGGTTGCAAAGAAAGAGGGTTTTGGAGGCGTGGACCGTGAATGGTTCAAGAAAGGCAAGAGGGTGGTGCAAGCAATGAACAGTGCCACAAATGTGAATCAAAGAACTAAAGAGGTTGGCTATTTCAACTTTTCAAGAGAGATGTTGTCATAAACGTTTTTCTTCGTAGTCCAATTCCTAGTTATTAAATACAGCTGACTCGACAGTTTAATCCATGATTTAAGTCATGTCAAGTTTTATAATAATAATAAAAAAATTGATTCATCATCAATTTATCGAATCAAATAAATTAATTCTAATAAAAAAATATTAATTTAAAAAAAATAAATTAATCTGAGTTAACTTAAAAAAATCTAAATCCAGAATTGATTAATATAAACAGACAGTCTTTCTTCATTAAAAAAACGCATATGTTGTTTCATACGAGTTCTGAACGAGAGAAAGAGAGAGAGAGGGATGCTTGTAACTAAGCACTTCTAGAAAGCCTAATGTCCAAGTCCAAGTCCAAATACCAATTCTACTTTCTTGTCTGGTATGTGGACTTTTGGGAGGGAACATTTGTAGCTTTTGCCATACCATCAAGATGGAGACTGTTAAAAAAGTTACAAAAGCAGAGCAAAACATTAACACAGGAACAAGGATTTCATTGTAGGATTTGTTGGTAGTTATTTGTCGACTGACAGTTATTTCCAATTCCCCTTGTTTGTTAACCTAGCAGTTTATAGTATTGGCTTCATCTTGTCAAATCTTATTCAAAAGATTTTGAAGATGATGCTGCAAAAAATGCAGAAGATGAGTCTATTTACTCCCCGTCATTTTATTTTATTTTACCTTTTCCTACTTGCAGATAATTCAGAATGATATTCTGTTTTAAATGGACATCACTGCTCATAAAACATGCACATAGAAAATTTGTCTCATTACAAATGAGCAAGGACTCTAGGCTTTGCAAAAGGCTACCTATTCTAGCTAGAATCATACAACGAGGGGACGCCACTAAGCATTGTGTTTGCCAAACTGGCTAGGGCTGTGGGGAAAAGCGAATGTGGGGGCTTGGATTCGTATAAATGCTTGTTTCCTCGAGAGTCAAGACCTTTATAGCTTTCATTTTGACTACTTCAAGATTTAATCAAGGACTTAATCCTATTTAATTAACTACTTAAGCGATCACGAACCCCATTTCTAAAGGCCAAGTCTTTATCTTGTTTTATTCTCTAATGAAAAGTCCAAGCCTCTCGTCTTTAATGTTCTTGCAATGTTAGTGGGATCGAGAAGCAAGATGCCAGTTTGGCCTCTTAATTTCCAAGTTGACATGTGGAAAGACTAGTAAGATGCAGCATAGAAAACTCTTGTGCTGATGAATCTTGTTTTTATTTTTCTATGATGATGACTTTCGCTGGTCGGTGTCGATCCAAGAACACCGATGGCGACTGTTTGATCTCTCCCTGGTAATTTGTTTGATTGTCAGAATCAGATGGCATGAACTCATCCCAGTTTTCATCTTGTTTCTTTGCAGGACTTTTCAAATATATATTAAGGAGTTTTTTATGGGATTTGTTAAATGACCAGCCTCTGCTAAAGCCTCCACAAAGCCATAACTCATTGACAGTGAGCCCACCGGAGAAATATTCTTAATGGGTGATCATGCAAGCCCCGGCATCGATTTTAAAAATAGTAGCAACCATCTGATTAATAAACAATTATCCTGTTTCGTAGTTGTGAGAAAAGTTATATTATCATATTTCTTAAGATAACTGCCATGATTGAAGGGGATAATGATTACAGAGAAACCGAAGTTGGAGGGCATCCTTTGTTGTTGGAAAACTATGAAAAATCAGCAATGCCCGGTTAAACAAATACTAATGTTTTATCAAAGTTATTAAACCATACCTAAAATCTAGGTTATTCTTCTACAAATTAACTTGAATTAACCCGAATCAATTTAAATCGAGTTAAGTTATAAATTGAAATAACAAGTCGATTATATAAACTTTAATCTAATTTATTTTAAAACCTAACTCGAATCAAGTCTCAAATTAAAAGATTATAGATTAACTAACTAGTCACATAAAATTTAATATTTATATATTCTATAACAAAGGCATGAAACATGTTAGAATCTCGGTAAATCAAGGAGAGTTATACTAATTGAAACATGTCTAAAATTAAAAGATGAGTTGGTAAAAGTGAGTTATGGCAATGGCAAATGCTTTTCCTAAAGGAAAAGAAAAAAAGAAAGGGGGGTAAAGATGAGCACTGAAGGAAAGAGTGACTGGTGTGATAATCAACAGCAAATAAAAGCCTTTTATCTTTTCTTTTTATATATATCATGATCAACATTCACCAGGCAAAACCATCCAAGTAAGAGCTCTTTGATCTCATCATGTCATACTTGTTGCAGACAAGCGTTAACAGGACAAATCATTGGTTGGTTGAGGAGCTGTCTGAGAGGATATTAATCTGGGACTAACAAACAAAATTGATATGTCATCGAGCGTTGGAATTTCTTGATCATCAAATTTAATTAAGGGTCTAAACACACACAAATCCATAAATTTATGGTTGAAGATCAGCATATTTGGTGAGAGAATCTAGAGTTCTACATGCCAAGTTCAATGAATACATTCTTCGATCATAGTACTGCCCGCCAACATTCTCAACTCTCAACAATGAGGGAATCAAGAGTCCTAGGGGTGAACATGCGTTGATTCTACGGGTTTGAATTAAAAAATCAAATTCTAGCTGAATTTTTTTTATAAAAAAACACTTTTCACTGAATAACTATTTGAAATTCAACGATTTAGTTTGGTAAAAAAAAAAAAAAAAAAACTAAATTAGTTTATGTGTCTTTTTAGTTAGATATTTTTTTTTACAAAGTTTCTTATAATGAATTCAAGCTTCTAATTTGGTTATGCTCCATTTGGTTTTTCTAGTTTTTTAAATATGAAATTGAATTAAGCTGATTTTTAAAAAAAAAATTAATCCTTTTTTTAGTTGATCTTTCAAGTAAGTTTTTTTAATTAATTTTATTATTTTTCTCACCCTAAACAAACCTATTCTGTTATATACGGTTAATATATATATATATATATATATACATGTTGCAAGAAAGGGTGATAAATAGCATTAGAAAATAGCAGTCACATTTTGCTGAAAGCCCAGTTTAGCATTGTTGGCTACTATCAGCCCACTTGCATTCTTATGTTTACAGCCCATTTTGTTAATACAGTCTATCAAAGCCCAGCTCTAATTCTGTCCTCTAGACGATGGATAACCATGATCGGATTTTGTACTCTCCAAATCTAAAATAATCATTAAAACCTAATCCGAAAAGGTATGGATTTTTATACCCGAATAATCCGATCATTTCTAGCATCGAATTATAATTCATAACTATTTAATATATAATTAATTTAATATATATATATATATATATATATAATTTTAAAGATTTTAAAATTATTTATTTATTTCAAGTTAGTTTTAGATTTTAGGATTTGAGCCTAAAACCCAACTTTTATATTCGAATTTTACCGAAACATTATTGAGTCTAAAAATTTCTTATCATTCAAGCCGGTATGCATTGGCGACGGTTGAAATTGCCATCCCTATCCCCTCTCCTTATCTAGCTGCAGCTGCTCCCTCACCACAGCCAAAAAGATCAGAGAAATTCTCACTACTTTGGGTGAGACTGTGAGAGTGATCTCTTCGCAATCACAAATGAGTCATGACTCCTCTCTGCAAAGCCATAGACACCACCACAGCTTCTCTACTAAAACCCTCAATTCTCCTCCACAAAACACCCCTCAACTTCTGCCACTCTCTCAATTACACCCCTAATCTCAGCAGCAGCAACCTCACTCTCACTTCAAAACGGCCACAAAACCACCTCCGCCCAATCACCGCCACAGCCAACGCCAGCCACCCAGCTGCGACATCCGAAATCGACATGGTAAAAAACAGACAAGGAATCTACACGTCAAAACAGAACAAAGTTGTTGTTTTATGGGACCTCGACAACAAACCCCCACGTGGGCCGCCGTACCGGGCGGCGGTGGCATTAAAAACAGTAGCACAAAGATTCGGTGAAGTAATTGACATGTGTGCATACGCTAACCGGCACGCGTTTATTCATTTGCCACACTGGGTGCTTGAAGAAAGGCGTGAGAGAAAACACTTGGACATTTTGGAGAGAAAAGAAATTGTAAGCCCTTCACAGCCTTATGTCTGTGGCGTTTGTGGGCGCAAATGTAAGACTAATTTGGATTTGAAGAAGCATTTTAAGCAATTACATGAGAGGGAAAGACAGAAGAAAGTGAACAGAATGAGATCGTTGAAAGGGAAAAAACGGCAGCGATATAAGGAGAGGTTTGTATCTGGGAATCATAAGTACAATGAGGAAGCAAGGAGGTTGTTAACTCCGAAAATTGGGTATGGGTTAGCCGCAGAGTTGAGGAGAGCTGGGGTTTACGTGAAGACAGTGGAGGATAAGCCACAAGCTGCAGATTGGGCATTGAAGAGACAAATTGAGCATTCAATGAGTAGAGGGGTGGATTGGTTGGTTTTGGTTTCAGATGATTCGGATTTTTCGGAGATTTTAAGGAAGGCGAGGGAGGCCAATTTGGGCACTGTCGTGGTGGGGGATAGGGATAGAGCATTGGGGAGGCATGCTGATTTGTGGGTTCCATGGATTGGGGTTGAGAATGGGGAGCTGACTGAGAAGGATTTGGTGCCGAAAGGTAGGTGGAGGAGTGAGGATTTGGAAAATGATGAGGGGTTGTTTTCGGTTACGGATTTTGATGAGGATGGTGATTACGGGAGGAATGATTTGGAAGGATTTGTTGATGGACTTGTAATGGCGAGGTCTGGGTTTAATGGTACGAGGATTTCAGCTTTTTCAGAAGGGGAAGAGGAAGATGAGCAAGATTATTTGTTATATGATAGTGAGTATGAGGAAATTGAACTTGAAGATGGGGTTTTTTGGTAATGGTCGAACATTGTGTTTTAAGGGGCATTTCATTGTTTAGTGAAACGTAGGATGGAAACATAAGGGTATGGTTCAATTAATAGTATGGATGCAAGCAGCTGTTTAATCGACTGTGTAGTGTTAGTAGTTGGCTGCCTAAGGAAGTTGCAGAATGAATATGAACAATGTTATTTTGCTGCCTGCATCTTGTTTGTCTAACTTCCTCCATGATCAAGCTCAGTTCATTATCTGAATATAACTGTTGATGCCGCTGCATTCGATTTACAAACTGGTACATGATTGTCCCCAAATTATCTCTCTCGCTCTCTGTTGTTTATCTCATTTTTGGGTAGAGTTGTAGGCTTGTAGCTAATACATGAATTATTATGTTTAGTTTACTAGAAATTAATTAGAACATTGAAATCCATCTAGGATATTCTGCTTATGAAGCATTGTCTTTTAGTTTCTCTATTTTTAGTATGTAGGTGTCGATCTTAATATGACTTGGGCTCTTCAGATGAATTTATATACAATCAAGTTTATATATAAATACATAATTTCAATGGTGACTTGAGCTTGGAAAAGTGAATCTCAACCAATTGAGATGATGTAGGAGCTTAGATATAAAAATTCACATGCTTCCTGATCAACCACAAAAGTTTGAATGAAATCTGTCTTGTATCATATACTAGATTTGAAATTTTGCTTATGTTTTAGCAGATGTAAAATATCATTTGAACATTCTATATTACATGGCTTAGTACAGTCTCAGTTTCCAATCATAGGCTATGCTGGCCCTTAACATAATAATACTAGGTTGCATCCTTTATCACGTTAATTTAAATAATGTCCATTGAAAGTTGAAATGTTGGAGAAAATAAGTGGTTATCCAATAAGTTTGGGTGGACTGCAGCATGCGTGTTAACCCAA
This sequence comes from Populus tomentosa, assembly GCA_018804465.1. Lineage (NCBI taxonomy): Eukaryota > Viridiplantae > Streptophyta > Magnoliopsida > Malpighiales > Salicaceae > Populus > Populus tomentosa. The sequence goes on from CM031995.1 coordinate 1,262,496, forward strand.
TTATCTGAGCACTGTTATCATCAATTGACTAAGGACTGATATTTTCTGAAGCATGAAACCTTTCTTGCTCAGTATCAGTAAAGCTCCACCGATCTTATGCCATGACTTTTGATGCAGTGGTTGAAATTGAGAAAAAAAGAAGAAAGCTTTTCGGATGTTATGAATGAGGTCATTGATCACCGCCAGATAAAAAAAACCCACACACAACCATGGAGGAGATGGGGTATGACAGATTTTGCCACAGTGCTTCTGTTATATCGAGCCACATGACACACATATCATGGAAACATATATTTCTTCGATGTTTGTCTTGTCCATTCAATAGTTCAGTACAAGTAAACTTTAATATGGACAACGAGTAGCAAGGCACGATCATCCAAGGGAGCTTTGGACTACTTTCCTTTGGTGAATGGATTAGAAAAGGAGGTGACAATATTTACATATAGGATATAGTCACCGAAGAGGCTAGCATCAATCTTATGCGTGGTATGATACTCCTGTGAATATAGAAGCTCAAGCTTTTGATTGCAGATCAGGTTCAGTGGCTCATTGAATTGCTCTGGCTGGATTAGTCATGCATAACAACCATATAGCGAATGTTTCTTCTAAATGCTTTTGTGTCTGCCTAAATGCTCTAGTAGTGATCGATGAGTGGTCGCGAGGAACATCTGAATGGAAAGGTTTTAGGTTTAACATAATCATCTGCACACTGATGTTGTATATAGCAGACAAACTAACACGAGCCTTATGTGTAAAACATGATGTTCTTTCCAGGCTTTTGAACCTTTTCGCCCATCTGTCATAACATGATTTTAGACTCTAGAGTTCTATATTAGTTCAGGATATACAAGCATCCTGAACAGAATTCTAGGAGTTACACCACGACCAAGACCAAGTTTTTCATGTTGAGCATCAGCAAGGGGTAGTAGCATAAATCAAGTATTGTTCATATTATAACATTTCCTCTACAATTGAAGGTTAAAATCCGTTACGGTGTAGGTAATCATCGGATTTCCATGTAGGAGTCAACTCTGCAGATGTACTGTTATCTTCTGCCGACTGAATCTCCAAGTTTGGCCAATTGTCGCCTCTTTTTTTCCCCACTTTGCTGCCCAGCAAATAAATATTTTTCTATTCAGAAATCCAAGGTTAGGTAAACAACAAGGCATTCTTGTTTGCCACGCTGTGGCAGACAGCACGTTGGAAAAGAAAAATGAAAGGAGAGAACCAGAAAGCAAGGAAAAGAATAACATGACAATCTGGCCTCTTATATTCATTGAATTAATCCCAGAATTTGCTCCATTTCTTTTTATTTTTGATTGCTCTCAAACCATCTGTCTGCCCCTATTCAGTGCCTTCGCTTTGACTTGATTTATTTTATTTTGGGTGCTCATATCAAACCAGAGATATCCCTCCTGGATGTTACAGGTTTCTTTTTAAATAAAAGTCTTTGTAATGTATTCTAATAGAACTAGGGCACGACATGATTTTCTCCTTGTCAGCATTTATTTACTCGTTGGTCAAATTGCAAAAGATAATGTTTATTTTATCTCTAGATGGATTAGCCTAGCGTGAGTGTGCGGCTAAAGCTCAAAACCCATTTATCTTGAGACTTGTTTTTTCTAAAAGTTTCATGCGTGAACTTGATTTTAACCTTTTGACTATCCCATCACCTAGAAAATCTTGGAATGCATGATTGAAGGTTTTAAGTTTGTAAAACCATGTAAACAAAGAATTTTTTAAGGTTATTTTTTTTAATTTATCATTTTTTTTTTAAATAAGTTAATATGAATCGTTGAAGAATTACTTTCAACAAGATTTTAACCTAAAAAAATGAATCGAACGTTTAATTCAACCTAAACATTCCATTAACCATATATTTTTTAATTAATGCTTTTTATCAAATAGTTGTATTCTACTTGACAGTAAATCACATCACATCTAGGTCTTCAATGGTGCAAAAAGAAGATCTTGATGGCAAAAAAAAAGACAGATGCAATACTGTAGCCCTGTGCACACTAGTCTGATGAGGCCTAGAGCAATTGTTTACTCTTTTATATTTTTATGTTTTTTATTACTATTATATGAACCAGCTTGCAGATGTTTCAATTAATTTTTAAAATTAATAATTATATAAATTTTTAATAATTATTATATTAATAATTATAGAGCTCAAACATGAGATTATATAAATATATGAAGAACAAATTCTTGATGTAAAGTTTTTATCATTAAATTGAATCATGTAATAAATAGTTTATATTTTTATATTTCTTTGTCAACGGAGACGGTGATTTTTATTTATTTCAACATTAATTTGTCTTTAATACTCGTCATTTATTAATGCTTTGAAGTTGTATACAAGCCCGTGATAGTTATCCCCAAACCATCACGCATCTGACAACTCACCAAAATCCTTGCTTTTGCACTGAAATATATGAAATAACAGAAGTCCAACAATTTTAATTAGATGGTTAGCCACTGTTTCTTTTCTTTTCTTTTTGTAAATACATTTTAAAAATATATTTGGTTTTTAAAAAATAAATTAATTTTTTAATATTTTTTTATGATTTTAATATACTAATATTAAAAATAAAAAATAATTTAAATATATTTTTAAATAAAAAACAATTTTTAACCAGAGTTGATTTAACAAGTTAAAACTAGACCAAGACCGGCTCTTAATTCTTCATTTGCTGCTATTTCCAGTTGTGCGGCTTAGTTGTTGCGTAGGTGGGAAGGCACTCCCATGCTCCGTCCATCCACTGCCCACCGACTTCTTTTTTATTATTATTATTACTGCCTTAATGCGATTTTTAAAATTCTAATTTCTGTATTTTTTTTAAGAGTTATTTCCTGTGATTTTAAGTGGAAACATTGTAGAATTAGCAGTTTGTTTGGGACAAAATTAAATTAACATTAAAAAATGTTAGAATAATTTGACATTTATAGCAAACAACCGCAATATTCCTAGATATTAGACCTGCGAGCATTCTTATATACGCCACGTGCTCTCTTAATCTTTCCCCTTTGCAAAGACCCCGGGGAATAATGAGGTGCAATACAAGCAATTTTATAGAAATTTAGGGTTATTTTTATATTTTAAAAGTATTTTTAAAAAAATTTATTTTATTTTTATTTTTGTTGCTTCAAATTAATATTTTTTTGATATTTTTATATTATTTTGATATGTTAATTTTAAAAATAATTTTAAAAATAAAAAAAATATTATTTTAATATATCTTTAAATAAAAAATATTTTAAAAAAAACAATAACTATATTTTCAAACAGGTTGCATGATAAAGAAAAAAAAAATAAAGGAGAGAATAATTGGCATTCATGACTTTCTGAATTTTAAATCTTGATGAGTTATGTATACATTTTTCCAGGTAAGACCTACTATAACCATGGTCAATACGTAACTACAAGTTCAAAAAATTATGTACGCCGTCCAATTAATTTTTTATTAAAATATTATATTAGATTAAAATTCTTCCAGAACATTTTATAAACACAATCTTACAAGGGACAGCTTGTTGAAGATTAGAAACATGTTTAAATTAGATATTAATTTAAGTTATTAGATTGAAATAGTTTTTATATGGTATCATAGTATTAATGATAAAACAATTACGAATTCGAATGTTATCATTTTTATTTATTTAATAAAAAAAATTAAACACAAGATAACGTAAATCTGTGTAAGTTTTAAGTTCAAATAACTTTTATTTAAAGAGATATGTTAAAAGAAAATATAAATTATATCTTGAAACATCGCTTAACTGCTTAAATTTTTAAGTTGAATTGATTTTTGATATTTTTTTTCATGTAGGTTTTAGAGTTTTAATTTGATTTGGTTTTAATTAGTTAGATATTATGAGTAATTTTATGGCTTGTTTTTAAAAACAGTTGAAATTAATTATTTAAAATGTATTAATAAATTTTTAATTCAGAGATTTCTAATTTTTAAGAACTTAAAGATCCTCTCTCTCTCTCTCTCACTCTCTCTCTCACTATGTGCTAAAGGCTGCAATAACAAAAGATTTTATTTGTGAAACGGCGACCAAGATGCATGATCCTCTAGGACCGCGCGCATGTCCACCTTGCAAACCTATCGTTGTTATCCAAACAAGAGATCACGTTTCCGGCTTGACGACCTAAAGACCTCAGTGGAGATTATTGAAGTGATTGCGTGCTAGCAGCATGGCTACACACGTCGGCACTCCCTTGCCCACAAGCCCTACCTCTCTTGAGTTTTCTCATGAAAAAATCATTAATGCCCTTTTACACTGATCCCCGAGTTATCACAACATAGACAAATTAATTAAATCTTTCGAGGATCAAAATTTTTAGATAGGTATCCACATCGATCTAAACTCCCCGGTTCAGTACCAGTAATGTGCTGGGTTTTAAATTAAATTTATAAAAATTAAAATTTATTTATTTTTATATTTTAAAAGTATTTTTTAAAAAATTAATTTTTTTTTAATTAATATATTTTTTATTAAAATTTTAATGTGCTGATATTAAAAATAATTTTTTTTAAAATAAAAAAAATAATATTTTAATACATTTCCAACAAAAAAACACTTTGAACATTAATCGCTATCATATTTCTAAATATCTCCAGTCCATTGACTCAATAAATTCACGTATAAAGCAGTCCTTTCAATCATAATTTAATTTAGTTTTTTTTTAAAAAATAAAACTTAAAAAACATTGTTAATGCGTGTTTGATATTGTGTTGTATGATATTTTTTAAAAGTATTTTTTGCATAAAATATATCAAAATAATTTTTTATTTTTTTATATTAACATTGTTATAATTCATTTTTAGGTTCCCGCACAAAAAATAATAAAATACAAAAAAATATTATCAAAAAATATAACAGTAAACAAATACATCAAAATCCTTGAAAAACACTAAAATTAAAAATTAAATTAATATTTTTTAAGACAAATATATTTTTAGAAAACATCTAAAATTAAAAGTTATCATATTTATAAACAGATATTAATTTTAGTCGGTATGTTAACCCATAATCTGAATCTTGTATTTAATCATGATCTGTACTATGTTTAATGATTTAGTTTATAAGCAACATGAATTAACATATATGAAGGAGGACTATACGTATAAAATATATTGATTGATAGTTTATATATATATATATATATATATATATATATATATATATATATATTGCACACGCAATATATAAAATGTAATGTATTATTATGATATGTAGAAATTAAGAAAGACGGAGAGAGATGGAGGTGATGGATTATGTCGGCCAAATTTGGATTTATCTTAAAGGCAGATTAACGTGGCGGCCGTGCCCAGACGACAGAATAGCAGCCCAGTAGGAAACAAAGGTAGCCAAACCTCTTCATATCTCTTTACATATTACGCTACACTAAATATTATATAAGTAAAACCATAGCTCGAGAAGCAACCGTTTTAGTATTTTTAGTATTGACAACAGAATCTTTCTGGGTTCTTGTTTTTCTTTTTTACAAGACACCAAACCAGATCTTTAACTTAAACTTCTAGTTGTTAAAATTAACCATGGAAGGAGGGTGCTGCACATCGTCAACAAGTACTCCAAGCTCAACTTCAACAGCAACCACAGAGAAACGGAAGCATAGCAGGCAGCAAAACCAAGAGAAGCCATACAGAGGGATAAGGATGAGGAAGTGGGGTAAGTGGGTAGCAGAAATTAGAGAACCAAACAAGAGGTCTAGGATTTGGCTTGGGTCCTACTCAACACCAATAGCTGCAGCTCGTGCATACGACACGGCTGTTTTCTATCTGCGAGGCCCTTCTGCTAGGCTTAATTTCCCTGATTTGATATACCAAGAAGATGACCTGCGAGATGTGTCTGCTGCTTCTATACGCAAGAAAGCCACTGAAGTTGGGGCTAAAGTGGATGCCTTACAAACCGCCGTCCATGCATCACCGGAAGATAACTCACGAGTGTTACTCTCAGAGAAACCTGATTTGAACAAGTTCCCAGAAAATTCTGATGAAGAGTGATCAAAACAAGATCGTTGATTAGCTGTTATAATTAACTGTCTGTATCTTTTTTTTCTTAATAAGTCTATCAAGATCTTTTTGGCTAGCCAAGGCGCATATGTAGCCGGAGAAAATTTCTGGCAGAAAAGAAATTAAGTCGTAGTGGAACCAGTACGTATCAGTAATAGATACTGTCAAAAATGAGTTCTAGTGATGATGATCGATCACTGGTAACTGGTAAGCTGTAACAAATTAAATTGAAGTGAGCTAAACTGTTTAGTGAATAGTTATTTTAGTTTAGTTAGTTAGTCAGCAAGTTTAATTCTGTGTTTGTCTTGTCTTTTAGCAGTGTTGTGTGATATGTTTGTACCGTTGTAATAATTCCAAATTAAGAGCTGTGATGATGAGGGGAGGAAGAAGAGTGGCCATGGAAGGTGGGGATATAAAGAAACAGCCATGGCCTACCTTTCCCTCTCTTAGCAGCGATGAAGCTAGCGTAATTTGAAGTTTCCAAGCAAAAGAAATCAAGTAGATAAGGAGATAAGGCAAGAGCTTGGGCACCAAGCTGTGGTACTTGTGACGTGCCTGTGGACACCACAAAGCACAATGACATACACACTGCTGTATGAGAGCAAGTGGTCCTTAATCAGACGGTGGTCGCCTTCATGGGATGGTGGAAAGCTTACGAAAGGTTGTTTGCTGGAGGTTGACGGATGGGGGTGATGAAAGCCAAAGGTGGGCGGTGAGTGGGTTCTTAGTTTCCTTCCTTTCTAGTGTATGTTTTTTAATTTGTTTGTTGCTTTGGCTATACATGCATTTAGCTCTAGCTAGCTGCTGTCAAATGCTGGTGCATGTGATCCGAGGCCTTGCCTGTGAAGTGTGCGAGGACCATTTATATATATATAATATATGATAGGGTTTCCCTCAAGCCTCGTCTGTCCTTCAATATATTCGTCTGTCCTTCAATACTATATTGATTTCCACGGAGATATATAGTTAGGGCTACGTACGGAGAGTTGCCTTAATGCTAATACTGTTTAATTTCTATTACATTGTTTTTATTTATTTTGATTGGTCGGTTGCTATATCGATTGTGTGCTCATAAAATATTAATGTCATCATGTTTGCTTTGACGAAAAGAGAATACCTACCTCTCCTTTTTTTAAAAAAGAAACGAAATATTGCTTTCATTATATATCCTTTAGATTATTTATTTTTATATTTAATCTTTTTATTTTTTAAAATTATAGTTTACATTCTAAAATTTAAGATGTGTATAAGTACTTTTTACATCTTAAATCATATCATTTTGTAGTTCAATCTATTTTACATTCATTAAAGATGTAAATTGTAATTTTTTAAAACAAGATGTAAAACTAATTAAACTATATAGAAGATCCTGGGTAATTTTTCAGAAAACAAAGTAAAGAGTTTTTAAAATTGTACAATTATTGATATCTTATTTAACTAAACAAGCTTTTTTCTCTTATGTTTAGCATTTTAGCTAAGTAATAAATGGCAGAATCTAGACACAAAACAATATCCTTTTCAGCACAACAACTTTTAATTGATTTATGAAGATTTTCAGGGGAGAAACCACCTGATATCGTAATAATTAAAAGTTTGGTCCGTAGAAATTAAATGAGCAAATATTAAGGGAATGTTATGAATATACTTTTATATATTACATGATTTATTAATCACATTTTTAATAAAAGAAATTAATTAATTGTAAAACATATATAGTTTATTTAATTATATCATTTAATATACCGTCTGCTAGCTATCTATATATTCTTGTGAAAATAATTATCATTTATGTGCACATCACGTGATAGTTTCAAATATGATTTTGCAAAAGTGTTCCTTTAAATCAATAGAAAAAATATCTCTTTAAATAAAAGAGTTAAAGCTCATATGCATTATAAATAATAGTTTTAATATGTTATAGAGCTTCCTCAAGTTCGGATTTCCATACTAATACATGTGTTTTTTTTATCTTTTATTATTTTAAAGGAGTGTTTTTATCAATTTTAATCATAGTTTTTTTCTTTACAATTTTTTTTTTCAAATAAAAAAAAAGTAATGGATAAAACAATATTCTTTATACATAAATGATTTTTAGCCAGGTAAAACATTAATCGTACACTTTCATATTTATTAATTAGTTTCATTAATTTATTTTTTGTTTTAAATATAATATATAATTATTTTTAGTTAGCAAGTATAACTTTTTCATTATATTTTGATTTGAATGAAATAACATTAATGTTTGCAATTAGATTCTTACAGATTATACAAAGTATATATTAAGATGATTATTAGAAATTCTAATTTTGATTTTATATATATATATATATATATATATATATAATGGTTATAATCTTAACAAAAACATTCTTCTTAAATCTCAGTAAATGAACATGTTTTTTTGTTTTTGTTTTTTATTAAAAACGAAAAGAAAAACTAAAAAGAAGAGGAAAATTGATTGTCTAATATTACTAATTAAATATAATTCATCTTTCCTCTTCGTTGGAAATCGAAGGAAACTTTATGAGTTTTTGTGCGCAACATACTTGTTTATATGTAGTTTCGTTAGCTAGCGTTAGACAACTAGTTGACAATTCGGAATTTTGGTGGTACAAGGAAATTAGCTTCCATGCCACCTTTCATGAAATGATACTCTTGATCATATCGGATTTGGCTTCTACATAATTCAAAGGAGTTGTTTGAATATAAAGGCCGTCTCTACGAAGATAAATGATAGGACGAATTAATTAGTTTCCTGTGAGATTATATCAGGTTTTTGCTTAGAGAAAAAAAACCCAAATTGCCGACAATTTTGTTTTTAAAAAAAACTATAAAATTTATTAATCACAATCACAAAGGAGTATATCATATATCAATATTAATATGTTACTAACCTTGATTTGACCTGATAAATTGACCTATAAAATCTAATTAATTCAGTCTTAAATTTTAAAAAACCAGATATGAATCAATTCAGTTAAATTTAAATAATTCGACGAATCAACATGTAATTTAACTGATTGAATTCTTTTAAAAAATAAAATAATATTTTTTTTAATTAACTGGTTAAATTTTTAACCTAAATTTTTAGCCCGGGTATAATAATTTTGGAATGCATATGGACCAACAATTTTGTTTACAACTGGAGCCTAAAAACACTCGAGTGATTCACGTACAAAAAGGAAAAAAAACAACACTTTGGTGAGCGTCCGGGGCCATAAGGAATGACCACATATCATTACCATGATTGGGCGACTAAGGTAGCTTTATCTCAGAAATGGGGATCAGGAGTTCTTAGTTCATGGAAGTCCATGATTAAATCGAAGAAATAGGAGCTGAATTTAGGTCAGTTGGTCCTCGTTGAAGATCTCATGTTCATGGTGAGGTGTCCAAACCACACGCTTCTCAGAGGTGTTTTCCACTGCCAAAACATCACCAGTCATCGGCAGCACCACTACGGTTGTTTTCTCTTGTTGTTGCTTCGTATAAATCACACCCCATATGTGCCAAATCAAGTCACGATCGCCCTTACAGTTATCACTTTCGCTAGCCACTAGATGGTAGTACATCTGCCTTGTGATTTTAGGACTCGATTGACGCGAGACACGTAATTGATGTTAAATATTTGGTGGATTTTTCATTAACTAGATCGACAAGTATAAGTTCAAGACTTTAGTACGTACAAACTCGGTTCTTCATGGAGTTAGCAGATTATTCTCTATCAATATCAAGATAAGTTATGCTCAAACAAGGTCTGCAAATTGTATTTCAAGATTTTCTTTATTTTTCTTGGATTTTTTAATTTTTTATTGTTTGGTTTAGGATTCCTAATACTAGCTATATATGTTCTATTGATTCCTTTTTCTATAAAGAAAGATCTATAATTAATATAAATAAAGAGTTATAATTTATTAGTATTTATAACTTATTAAATCAAATTTTTTACAGTTTCTGACTATATATAATATTTCTAGGAATTGACAAATCCTCATTTCTCCTTATTGCTACAAGCTGCATTACCCAAGAATTCTACTAAACCTTCTAGGCTATATATTTACCCTTCCTTTATTAAAAAAAAAAAAAAAACTCGTGTTTAAAATAATGAATGATTTAAAAAAAAAGATGTCCACATAATTCATGCTTTGTAGATAATAACTAATTTATTTTTCTGTGTTCTCGTTGTGGGCTTTCACTAAAATTGTTTTGAACATAAAAGAATAATATCTAGGTCATAATTAGTAATTTTCTCAGTATTATAATTAAACCTAGTATAACAATTCAAAATTGTAAATGTTTTACCGACTCTTCCCTTAATTCAAGATTTAAATTAAATTATATAGAAATTATATTGACATGATTTTATGATTAACTAAACAGACTAAAAAAAAAAAAATTCAAGTCAACCTAATAAACCTGATATCAAGTTATAAACTCTACCAAGTTAAATTAATTTATTATTAATTTAATATTAAAAAATAAAAAATTTAAATAAATAATGGAATGGGTGGAGGGGGGTTCAAAAAAGTAGTAAAAAAAAAAAGCCAAGTCACATTGAAATAGGGAGACCTGCACCCCTAGCATAGTATTTTTTTACAAGAGACATGATCTATCTTCTACTTTTTTATATATAAAAAAAACACAAATAATTAGTCATCTAAACAAAATAAAGTAACCTTCACACTGCTTTAATATACTAACCACTCATGTTATAATATAAGATTATTATTCAAATGATTAGAAACAAGTTAGGTTAACCCGCCAAACTTGCTATCTAAATTACAAATTCCATCAAGTTAAATTAATTTACTATCAACTCAAACTAAATGATGGAATTAGAAAAAAAAAAAACAACAATAAAAAAGGTTTAGTCATGCTAAGATAGACTTGTATAAAATAGTCAGGCGTGTGGGTCTAAGGGAGACCCACACTCCTAACCCGATATTTTTTAACAAGATATAAATGATTTATCTTCTACTTTTTTAAAGAAGAAAAACACAATCAATTAGTTATCCAAAAAATATAAAGTATCCATGTACTAATCACTCAAGCTACAATATAAGATTATTATTCAAATAACTAAAAACATATAAAATGAAGTGAGGCTAACTTACCGAACTCATTATTCAAGTTATAAACTTTATTAAATTAAATTATTTTTTTATTAATTTAATAATAAAAAATAAAATATAGTTAAAATTAAACGATAAAATTAAAAAAAAAAATCTGGTAACACTAAAATAAGCCTCAATAAAGTAGTCAAGCGTGTAGATTTAAGGGAGACCTGCACTCCTAGCCTAATATTTTTTTACAAGAGATAAATGATCTGCCTTCTCCATTTTTGAAAAGAATAAAACATAATTATCTAAAAAAGATGAAGTGTCCTTAACACTCCTTTAATATACTAATCACTCACTCGAGTTATAATAAAAAATTATTATTCAAATGACTGAAAATATATATATTAATATTGTTTACTGTTTATAAAAAACAGTTAAACCAACACATATGTCTTAGTTATTTTGTGGGTGTATTAGGTGGAGGAACAGGTACCTAATAAAAAAGTCGCTCCGGAGCGACACATCCTTGAAGAAACTCCCGAGACTCGTGGCCCCATGCAGGCTTGTTGCTACTAGCAATACCGACTCGCCACGCCTTTCAGTTTAATAAAAACAAAATTGTATAAATTACAGAAACCAATATTAATGAAAAAGATAAAGTGACAGTCGTCTAAGTCGTGCATCAACTTGGAAAAAGCAGTCTTCTCACAATGATAGCATGTCGTTTCACACTTAGAAATAAAATCTTTTTTTTTTAATATACTGTCATCTTAGATGGCATTCCTGTGCTCACTATCTTACTTTTGTGTTTGTTTCTGTGGTTTGTTTTTCAAAATATTTTTTTATTTTTTATAATTTATTTTTAATATTAATTTATTAAAATGATAAAAAAATCAAAAAACAAATTATATTTAAAAAAAACTTAGTTAGATCACAGAAACAAACACCCTTTTAATTAAATGAAATGTCGAAACAATCCATCAAGTGTGATTTTAAAAAAAATTATCTCAATTTAAAAATTAAAGCTTCAAAATATAATTTATATTGTTTTTAAATATATCTTTTTAGTAAAAGTTTTTGGATTTGAAATTTGCACAAATTCATTATTATCTTGTACTTAATTTTATCTAATAAAATAAAAATAATGAGATTTGAACTTATAATTGTTTAATTAATAAGATTTTAATATCATATTAAAAATTATCTAAACCTAAAAAGCTTGAATTATTAAATGTGATCCAATAATATAATTAATATCATTTTCAACATCATTCATGATGAATGTTCATGCCAACAACTTAACATAAATAAACACCTTTTTTATATTTAAGGGTATGTTTGATAGTGGGCTGCTGAAATTAATTTTTATAAGGAATTAAGGATAATTGTTCATATTATTTGATGCAAAAAAAAAAACCAATAGAGGTGAGCTAACGTGGAATATTTAGCAGTTTGTTTAAAGGATCAGATTTACATGCCTTAGTTTAAGAATTAGATGGCATGCCGAGCGCTGCGGCTGGAGCAAATATATTTAATGGTTTTATAATTATAAATTAATGTTAAATATATAATAAAAACTGGAGATGAGATGAAACTAATACTCTATGTGGAAAAAAAAATTGTGTTTATAATAAAAAATTTAGAGATTAAATAAAATGAGTTGTAGTAATTTATAGTGTTATATGAGAAAAGCTGCAGTGTTTTTTCTAAATGATTTAGCTTTTTGCTAAATGATATAGCTTTTCGATTAATAAAAATAAAAAAAAATTATAAAACTAAATTCTTAACCAACTTCATATTTTAAAAAAAATCAACAAAAATAATTAAAAAAAAAAAAAAACATAACAAAAAAAGATAAAAGAAAAAAATATATATAGGAAAATACTGTAGCAAATCCATAGTGTTTTGTGAGAAAAGTTACCGCTGTAATTCTCAACCAGTTTAATATAAAAAAATTAAAAAAAAAGATAATTTTGAAAAAATTCATAAGAAAAACATATGGGAAAACACTGTAGCAATCCATAATATTTTTTTTTTAAAAAAAATGCAAAGCTAAATTCTCAACCAACTCAACATTAAAAAAATAAAATCAACAAATATAATTTTAAATAAAATAAAATAAACCATGTAAAAAAACACTGTTACAATCTACAATGTTTTGTGAAGAAAGTTACCGTTATAAATCTCAACCAAATCAATATTAAAAAAATAAAATAGACAAAGATAATTTTAAAAAAAATCATAATAAAAAAAAACATGTGGAGAAATACTGTAGCCATCCATAATTTTTCAAAGAAAAAAAATTACAAAGCTAAATTCTCAACCAGCTCAACATTAAAAAAATAAAATCAATAAAGATAATTTAAAAAAAAAAAAAAAAAAAAAACATATGAAAAAACATTGTAGCAATCAATTATGTTTTGTGAGGAAAGTTACGGTTGTAATTCTCAATCAACTCAATATAAAAAAATGGCAAGGATAATTTTAGAAAAAATAAGAAAAAATCATATGGGAAAACACTGTAGCAATCCGTATTGTTTCAAAGAAAAAACTAAAAAGCTAAATTCTCAATCAGCTTAGTATTAAAAAAATAAAATTGAAAAAGATATTTTTGAAAAACAATCATAAAAAAAACATGTGGGAAAACACTGTAGCAATCCATTGTGTTTTGTGAGAAAAATTACGGTTGTAATTTTCAACCAGCTCAATATCAACAAAAAAAATTGACAAGGATAATTTTAGAAAAAATCATAAAAAAATAATATGGGGAAACATTGTAGCAATCCACAGTATTTTAAAGAAAAAACTACAAAGCTAAATTCTCAATCAGCTCAATATTAAAAAAATAAAAATAAAAAAATATTTTTAAAAAAATTTATAAAAAAAACATGTGGAGAAACACTATAGCAATCCATGGTATTTTACGAGGAAAGCTACAGTTGTAATTCTCAACCACCTCAATATTAAAAAAATAAAATCGACAAAAATAAATTTAAAAAAATCATAAAAAAATATGTAGGTAAATACTATAGCAATTCATAATATTTTTTAAAAAATTATAAAACTAAATTCTCAATCAACTCAATATTAAAAAATAAAATTAATAAAGATATTTTTTAAAAAATTCATAAAAAAATCACAAGAAAAAAAAAATGCGAAATACATTATATTAATCTACAGTATTTTATATATATAAAACAACTACAGTGCTTTCCCGGTTTTTGTTAACAAGTTCGACGGAGTTAAATGAGTAGCAGTAATTACTCTTATAAAAAAGTAAATTTTGTTTTTAGCCTTGTATATTAAACACAACCATAATGGAAAATTACTAGTTTCTCCCGCCCGAGTCAATTCTTCCTTTCTTCGTGGGAAACACAAGGATCGACAACTAAAGTCCAGCAGAGCACAAGGCCCATGGGCTGTCAATACTTCTGTTTTCTGATAAGTTGATTGTAGCCCATCCCATACATACCAGGTTTGACGGAAAGCAACACCTTTACTCGGGCTTTCCAAATAGCCCAAATACACAAACCGAGCTTGCTGTTCAAACTTTAAACCCGTGGCACGTGGACTTCCCGAATGTTATTATATGGATAGTTGTAAAACTTTGACTAACTTCAAACCCAGTTAATTTTTAGAAAAATAAATAAATAAGGGATAAATTTTTCTGACCTCATCTCATTCGAGTGATTTGGATTATCCGAAGAGTACTTAGTCTACTTATAATTAATAAATTTTAGATATTATTAGTTTGATGACTCGCGTGTTGTTGGAGACCCGCTCAAGTCTACGAATTAAAGGACAAAATTTTCATTTATTTTTTTCAATTTTTTTTTCTTTGTTGTTACTTGAACTACTAGAGGACAAAATGCAAACCAAGTGAAACGTTTTACTTAAACATGAAAGTTATTAAACCTGGAGACTAAAATATAAACAAAAACTCCGGCTAATTAATAATGTCTGGGACAGTGTTAGTGCAGGTTTAGGGGCATAATAGTAATTTTTAAAATAAATTTTATTTAAAATCACATCAAAATAATATATTTTTTATTTTAAAAAATTTATTTTTTTACATTAAAAATCAAAACAAGAACAAATAATTTGAAATAAAAAAAATTAAAATTTCTTAAAAAATAATTAAATCACAAAAACAAACACTGCCTAGAAAACTAAATATTACAATCATATTCTACACGAACGATGAAAGAAAATAAAATGATGGTATTATATTTATATCTGGACAATATAATTAAGAGTAGAAAGTTTTATGTTTTGTAGCTATGATATTCAAGATTTTACTCTCTTTTTTTATCGTCACACGTCACCGAATCTAATTTCCATTAAAAAATATTTCGGTCATGCTACATGTTTTTTCCAGTTAAAGATTTTTTTTTGTTTTTAAAAATTACCCACCAATAAAATATTTATTTATAGTCTATCAATGAGATTTATAGTGAATATAGAGCTGGAATAATCCTACCTAATATTCTCTGAATGCAGGCATTGCTCATCCCTCCTCCGTCCACCGTCCTAAACACACTCCGTCAAACAGCTCCGATTCTTGACAGATCCAGAAAGCTGGAGTTTAACAGCTGCAACGAGTCCAAAAATCTCTGACGAGAGTAAATTGTGTTTGGCACATTGCTAGGAAGAAAGCGACTCCCTTTTACTTTTTCGCCACAGCACATTTGTTGCCAACTTGCATCAGTTTAAAGATTCTGAATCTATCAAAACAACATTTAGCCAAAGATTTGATGAATCTATCGTAGTTATTGTTCAACGAGATCATGATCAGATGCCAGTTAATTAACTCATCTTTTCACTTTAATTTCACAAGTCTTGAAGATAATCCAAACACCATATCACATCTCATTCATTCTTCACCTTCTTTGCTCGTGGGTGCTCCTGCTTTATTTCCCATTATTAGTTGTTGAAAACATTTTGGACATACATGGAAAATTGCTCCCTTTTCTCATGTTCATGGCCGCTTGCTATCCATAGTTAACTTGTTTTTTTCAATATTGGAAAAAGGAACCACCATTTGGACGGTGTGAGACGTACTGGGATGCATTTTAGTTTATGTTTATTTCTTGAAAACTGGTTTGGCTCATAACACTTTCCAAACTTTTTTATTTTTATTTACTGTTTGGAAAGTTTTTCGGTGAGATATATTTTTCAATTAAAGAAAATTTTGATTTAATTTTCATGTTGGTGTTTTTATTTTATTTGGAGGGAATATATTTTTTAGAAGTTATAAATAAAACAAAAAAAAAGCATCTAGTTATTTATTGATTATATATAGTCATTTTTATGTTATATTCAAACACTAAAATGTATTTTTTAATTTATTTTTTATGATATTATAAAATATAAAAAAATAATATACTTTTTAGGAATTAATTTTTCTTAAAAATCATATTTTTTTTAAAAAAACTACTTTTTAGTGAAAAAAAAACCTGATGGTGACCAAAAGTTAGATTCACTCCTTTGTTCCGTGCAAAGCTGTTAAACACATATAATGAGTTGTACATATTAATCTAGGTTAGGCCGAATTATTTAAAACAATGTTATTTAAAAAAAAACAAATTAAGTTATGATTGAATTATGAATTAATTAGTTAGATCATTCGTGTTAATCTTAGTCCATTTCGAGTAGGGTTTTTTAAAACTCAAACCATACCAGTTACATTATTCGTGTTAATTTTAATCCATTCCAAGGTTGATTAGTCGAGGCTCGGGTTGAACTGCTGGCCCCAGCAGGGTTTAAGAGACGTGGTTTACGTTGGCGGGAAGCTGAAAACGCAGTCCAACAAAAATCTGAGCTTGATTCATATGAGATGCCAACAACGTATTGGAGTGAGACACGTGCCGGGAAGCTGAAAACGCAGCCCAACAAAAATCTGAAGCTTGATTCATCTGAGATGCCAACAACATATTGGAATGGGACACGTGGCACTTGGGCTTCGTGTTATTGGATTTTGATTTTCAGACATTTCAGGAAGGGTATTTCTATAAGAAAAGCAAGATGGGAAAGGAAAGGGACGTGTGGACTTTGTAAGAGGAGAGTCAAAGATGAACTCTTTTGAGTTTGTGCACCACAAAGAGGTTAAAAAAGAAAAACATAGGATAAATAAAGGCTAAAGAAAACATAAATGGAGGATCGCTACACTCCTACTAGAGGAAAAGAGAAAGAAAAGTTTGAACAGTGAGGATCTATGAGTGCCATCAATTCAATTAATTGTGTTTGGACTGTCATCCATTTGCTCTCGAAACAAAATCCCTTTCCCTCAACATCTGCACCCACTTTCCCTTACACGACATGACAATTTTCTCACCATGCGATCATGCTCCTCATCCTTCGCCTCTTTTATCCCCTCACTTTGCTCTCTTTCTCGAGAAAAAAGAAAAAGGAGGATGGAAAAGCAAAGAGAATTACTCTGTAGAGCCATAAAGTCATGAGCTAAGTATATATAAAGATGCCCATCTAAATCTAGTTGGAGAATATATTTCAATCCAAACAATGATGCCTTCCATCACTTTATTTGGCACCATGCACACTAACATTAAAAGGGCAGTAACAACAGAGCATCAACGATCCCTTTCTATCAATTTCCAAGCTAAAAAGGCTTCCAAGCAAAACGAAAACTAGAGTATAGAAATATAAAGTGATTAGCAATATATATAAAGAAGGTGAAGACGACACCCTTCCTTTCTCTGTCTAATTTATGATTAACCTGTGATGGTTTTTGGTGCCACATGTCATGACTTTTCTCCTACCGACATGTTTGGCCACGATCCGACCCCCTTGATGAACTTCCAAGCACAGCAAATCTCCCCCATTGCTGTTGGATCGTAGTTCTTCCAATTACGTTTCGAAGCACAGCCGTAGGATTTCCCGGGCTGAGAGGGGATCAAGCAAGAATTGCATGGAAACAAAAACCCCTTCATTAAAATGGTGAAAATACGACAATTAATGAGGAAAGGAAAACCAGGGATCAATCAAGGAGTATATATTCGAACCAACTGAACACTATCTGTGCAGGGAAGTTCATTAGAACCAATTGAATCTCTTTAAGAAATCTAGGGTCAAATCAAGGAGTATTTATTCGAGCTAGAGGACATGTTTGCAAAAAAAAAAAGCACCCAGGACCAAATTGAATATCATAGAACGAGATTTCGGTAGTGTTTGGGGCTGTGTTTGTGCCTGTGTTTTGGGAAATTTTGAATTTTTTTTTTTTGCTAAAATTAAGTGCGGTTTGTATTTTTTGGATCGTTTTGATGTGCTGATGTCAAAAATAATTTTTAAAAAATAAAAAAACATCATTGACATGTATTTCGGCACGAAAAACTATTTAAAAAGCAATCGCTACCACATTGCCAAACACGCTCTTCATCTAGTTTACTGCATGCTGCAGTTCTTCGAGCAAATTGTAAACTATACCAGCATGCAAATCAAACTATAAACCATCTAGGTGGTGGTCTAATAGTAAAAGCTTGGGATTAAGAGGTTTGCTTCCTCTATGGTCTCAGGTTCGAGCCATAGGTTGCTCATATGATGACCACTGGAGGCTTACATGGTCGTTAACTTCAGGGTCTATGAAATTAGTCGAGATACGCGCAAGCTGATCCGGACACCCACGTTAAACTAAAATAAAAAATATGAATTTCTTGGCTTCACCCTTGTTGATTTTGATTAGGTAAATTAGATTATTAGAACCCTTATTCAGTTAATATCTTTTGGATTTAGCTAAATCCCAGCTCAAATTAAATTTTAAAAGTCGAGTTTTTGAAATCAACGGGTAAATGAAGCTAGATGGAACTTGATGTGTATCCATGATTGTTTGCATGGAGATATTAGCGGGTCTAAAGCTACAGTTTGTAGTGTTGTGCTGTGTGGTGGATGCAAAGGCATATAATACATTTACGATGGAGTTTGGTGTGGCCCATAAACACGTGCAAATGATGACATTTGTCTTCCCTAATGATGGATTCCCACCGCTTCTTCCACTGTGTGGGGTCCACTTCTATCATGCAACCCGACTTCACATCCTCTTTGACCGCCAAATTAAATCACAGATCACAACCAAATCCGATACTCCATATCTTGGCTTCTCCATGGAAATGCTCTTTCACCATGTGTTTTTCCGGTGATGTCAGCCTCCCATTATTCTCACCTCCCGTACATGACTCTTATACACGGTGCTCCACCTCATAACGTAATTAAATTCAATAAAATTGCCTGTAATTTTTTTTTTATTAATATAAATATTTAGATAGACTTAATGTATCTTAATTAATTTCATAAATTCTAAAAGTAAAAATTATATAAGCTTTCAGACTAGTTAAAATTACCCATAATTACTTGTTGAGAGGTTGTGATTTAATTCATTGGGTAAAGTGATCATGACTGAAACTTTGAGAGACAAAGAACCAGCAAGCAATTATCTCTACGTTGTCGTTTTACAGGTTCAGGTTCAGTAGTCATTTCTCTGTTAATAATAAACATAGCGAATGATTATTGAAAAAATATAGAAATAGTAGGAATGAGGATTTGTTTAGTAAAAGAGATAAAAATAAAAATAAAAACATAGAATAAATTAATTTTTATAATAAATTTATATATTTTTAAAATAAAAAATATAAAAAGATATGTTTTTACCCTCGCTTGTTATCTATCTCTGTTTTATTTTATCTTGAAAAATAATTAAGCTTAGACATTAATATACAGATTTATCTAAAATTAATGTTTGGAAAAAAATGAGTATGCAATCAAGATAATGTATTAACTTGTCATGTTGGTCAATAAGATTATGCTATCATATAATTTTTTAACACACATCATCAAGTGAAAGCTATTTAAAGTTAAAATTTGTATAGAAACATATTATATTGTATTTTATTTTTATTAAATACAATAAAAATAATGAGATTTGAACTCATAATCACTTGGTAAATAAATCTATAATAATATGTCACATACATAAACAAGTAGAGCAAGAAAACAGGTACCTTCAGTCAAAGTAAAACGTTAATAATCATAGCAAGATTGTACACAATCAAATTTCTTTAATGATAAAGAATTTTCTAATAATCGGTGAGGAGATTATTTTAATTTATATAAAGATATATAAAATTGACATATACAACTGTCATCTGATTAGAGATAACACGAAGGAGAAGACATATAGACTTTTTCATGTAACTCACCAAATATATTATTCACATCTAATTGATGCAACTTTAAATTTTTAACATCAGTGACATCAACAACCAATAAATTACCACCTGATAATAGTCAGTATAATTCAAACCTTCAAATGATGTATGTTCTTGAACTATCAAATATGCTTTGCAGCGCTTGATAAGTTCATCTAACTTATATTTTATTTTGTATATCCAACAAGAAGAACCAACTGGTTTTTTTTTTTTTTTTTTTGAAGGCAACAGCACTAAACTCCAAGTAAGATTTTGCTCCAGAGCAGAAATTTCTTGTTTTATAGCCTCACAACATTTCAGTCCCGTGACAACTTGGTAAAAGGATTTAGGCTCACTAATAATGTAAATATAAATTATTTAATTTGTAATAAAATGGGAACACGAGGAATTCATTATTCTTTCCCTTCTTGTTTTAGATTCTTTTTTCTTTGAGATAATATTTTCTTCACAACTTAATCAAGTTTCAAGTTAAAATGTTTTTAAATCAATCCTATTAAATTAATTTAAATTGAATAACAATGTTATTAATTGTTTAACACATGTAATTACAAAACAACTTGCTGTGTATTCAGTGATTCGGTGCAAAATATTATTTTAATAAAAATATATAAAAATATATCTTTTAAATTTTTATTTACTTTAAATACCAACAAATCAAAATTATTGAAAAATTCTAAAAAAAAATCAATATTATAAGTTTTTTAGATAAAAAACGGTTTGAAAAATATTTTAATAAAAAAATTTGAAACTTACTATCAAACATAGCCCTACGCTCCGATGTCCACGTCATGGCTCCTTCCAGCAAAATCTTTTTTTCTCAACAACTCCCTAGCCTGCTCATCTAACTAGACTAGGATTTTATGAGGTGAATTTATTATGGTGTCGTGATTGAAGGGTGGAGGTGCCGGTGTAATCGCTTCCGGGTTCTAGGACGCGAAGCCAAAAACATGGACTCAAGCTCATAGGTTAATTTATTTGTCAACATTTGATATCATTACCCCACGTACTGTCGTCAAGCTAGAATGACACCTGTCCAATAGAATTTAACCTCAAAGGGATTACTTTTGGAAGTGATCTCTCCTCTTTTTAGAGTACTAGCTTTGCTATGATGGAGTTTTCACCTCGCAACTTTTTGCTTGACAGTGCGAGTTTGAAGAAGTAATAACCAAAAGAAGCACCCACCAGGCATTCATGGTTTTAACTTTCAACCTTTCCATTATGTTCGCTTTTAATTAGCATCACACATGTAGAGGCTGTGGATGCTCAAAATAGAGGTTAATCTTGTGGGAGCTAATAGTTTAACTAGCAAAGTATACCGTACGTGCTAATGATTTGAGCAAAAAACAGATAGATTTTTAATTAAAATCTAATTCTATTCATACATATGAAAGTGGGCCGATAATTGAGATAAGTGGAGCATTATTTCCCGTATAATTGAGTTTTTGATGTCTTTTCTAGTTAAAAGGAAGAAGAAATACAAAGTGGTTTTAACAATGGTTGTACATAGGATCTAGATCAGTTTAAATTAAAGAAAAAAATTAATAAAAAACCTTTTTATTTTGTCAGTTCGTGGTACGAATCTTATCTCAAATCTATACCAGATGAGGTTTTACAACTATTGCTTCAACCTCATTTATTTTCTTCTTTGTATTTGAACTAAAGATTTACAATTAAAAATTCTAAATTTTAGTAGTGAATTGATGAAATTACTTTACGTTATTCCTCTGAGAAATCTACAGATAAATCCTCATTCACAGCTGAATTACATTAATTTATACAATTTAATGGAGCGATCAAACTTTCTTTCAACCAAGGGGCTGTACTCCTCCTTCAACAATAAAAAAAAGGGTGTTTATTCCTTGTTTCAATATGATTAAAATTGACGTGCTCGACCCCACTAGAAACGCTTTCGTTTTGTCATCGGCCCCTTTCAATTAAAAGAAAAAAAGAATTCTTGTGTTTCACTTTTTTATTTTTTTATTTTATTTCCTAGGAATTGGTTGATATACAATGATATGCGAGCTGTTGGTTCATTAACTTGTACAGCAAAAGCAAGAGGGGATGAATTAAAATCATAGTCATTAAATTTAGTTATGTAAGTTGATTTGGAAAATTTAAAATTCAAAACTTAATCTTGCAAGTTTTTCATTAAACCAATAAAACACTCACTTAATCAAAATTTATTAACTTAGCTAGGGTTTTAATAATTCGTTTAATTTGACTCGATTCAAATTGAACTAGGTTATTGTCTTGTAAGAAAATAAAACATTATCATTTCAATAAAAAAAATATTGATATAAACAAACCTTTTAATTATTGATCTAATAATGAAGACTTTCTTTTTTAAATAATCGTGATATTGGATTTGAAAACCATGGCTAAAATGACAAGATGTAGCCTAAGGTTTGCGCATGCTGTCCGTGTGGAAACCCATCAAGTTTAGAATGAGCTGTTCAGCAAGGATTGTCCAAATATCACGCCAAAAAATTTGTCAAAGTATTTTGATCTTATTGTACTGCATTGCAAATCTGCGGTCGGGAGAGAGGGAGAAAGGGTCATGTCAGCCAGGCAGCCAAATCTTTATACTTGAATTCCTGTTTACCGGAAATATTGTATGTAATGAATTTTATCCACAGGGAAATATTTTTTATGGGAATTATAGCCTTTTAGATGCATGAAAGTTGCCCTAGAGTCATGCCCTAAAGAATTTTTGTTACATCGATCACATGCATTGAGAATGTTTTCCACTGCTATCATGTGGGAAATGACTTTCACTCCCTCACTCTATGGTCTATGCCTATGAATGTCTCTTGCCTAACTGCTTCCAGAAAAGAGGTGGTTTTTTGAGGAAAAAATACGTTCTCCGAGCTGCATATTCCACATTAATATCCTCACAAAATCAGTGCAAATTCACAGTAGATCATGACTCCATCACCACACGACTAGGTCAAGATAAGAAGGTGTGGGGATGTTTTTCCAAACCAATACAAATGTGTTTGAAAGTTTTGAAGAAATAGCATCGATGCATGATATATAAAAGGATTTTGAAAAATAGCACAATAAACAAAAAACTACAATAAAAAATGAGGTTTCGCCACACAATTATTGAAAACAAATTTAGTGCATAAACGACATATTTGAAGTCAATTTTTTAGCAATTACTACCGGAATCTTTGTCCATTAGAGGAAAAACATGCTCAGCTCAGTCGAGGTTTCCTTTCAACAGTGCTCAATAAACTCTGGTCTGTCCACACTGGCCCCCTAAGAAAATCACAGCTACGAAGGGCAATCATATAAGAAAAATTTACCATCTGGCAAATGTTTGCGATAATGATTCATGACAATGATAATTCTGATTAATCAAGCACATCTGCTGTTTCATGTCCGATCACAATTTCTTTGCCCACCCAATCACACGTGCTACATGGAATCACTTATTGACAGTTCAAAGTGCATGATGCCCGGCCGTGATTGCAGTCAGTCGAGATCCTTCTGCAATCCTCCAGTTCCACTGAGAAACTAATCATAATGCACATGGCCAGAACTATTATTCTCTCCAAATGTTATTATACGTGCTTATCATCAACTAATCAGTGGTCTGTGAGATTATACATAAATATTTAGGCTATGGTTTGTTTACGCAGTTCATATCCCCGAGTGTTATTTATGACAGTTTGGCTTGAAAAAATATTAAATCTTTTTCAATTCATACGGAGTTTAAAATGCCGCAGTGACATGTAAACAAACAAACAAACACGGAACAGGACATGAGAAGGGGGGAATAAATGAGTGGGGTTTGGTGGTTTTTATAGTTTATACTATGTGGGAAATTGGAGCTACAGATCCCAGAGAAGAGGAATTGGATTTGGATATGGCATGCACTCCTCAAATAAGTATATATTAAGGTTATTTATGTTTTAATTTTTCAACGTTCTCTACCAGTTAAAAGACGACGGCATTCACCAATATTTATCCGTATCTTGAAAAGCAAAGAAGTTCCATTTTCAAGTTTAGGGATTGGAGGAATCTTTTCATCCTCTCCCTCCCTCTCTCCCTCTCTCTACTTTATACTGTAATGAAAAAGTTTGAGAGAGAACCAGAGAGGCCACCGAAAAGCATGGACACCTTATCATGAAAGCAAGAAAAAAACGAACCGATTTGACGGGCCAACCCACACGCATAAACACACAGTTACTCACTCACTAACACACCCACACGCTCGATCGATCACACATTTGTGTCACTCACTGTGTGTTAATTTTTGGGTGTCTTTTCTTTGGTTAAAAATATGGAAATCATAAGTCAACCTCCCCTCATGATTTGGTCTTGGTTTCTTCTAAGCACCACCTCATATCCCACTTTCTTTAGCACCCTCTATATAATTACCACTCCCTTTCATTCAGTCCTTCACCATGGGAAGCATGAAGGTGCATCAGTTGGCACGTGGATTTTGGGAGCACGAACCCTCTCTTACGCTTGGTTGCAAGCGTTTACGCCCTCTTG
The DNA here is from genome assembly GCA_018804465.1 of Populus tomentosa. Lineage (NCBI taxonomy): Eukaryota > Viridiplantae > Streptophyta > Magnoliopsida > Malpighiales > Salicaceae > Populus > Populus tomentosa. The sequence continues at coordinate 1,287,318 of CM031995.1, forward strand.
CTCCCAAGCTGGCCAACACAGATCATAGTGTAACCTCTTTCGATCTCAAGAGCTTCATCAGACCCGATAGCGGTCCTAGAAAGCTTGCCTCCTCTGACGAGAAGAAAGATTCCCCTCAGGTACCACTGACCATTCTTACCTAGCTAGTTCAATAATATCACTAATTTTTAATTACATGCTAGCATAATTACTCCAAACATCGAATTAAATTACACGACATATCGTAACATATATAGTTGGTCAAAGAAAAACGAAAAACAAAAGAAAAAATAGCAAAGCATCTTAAAGCATGGTGGTTTCTTTACCTAAAAATTTAGAAATTTTGATTCATGTAGGGGGAAACGCACCCGGGAGGGACACGGTGGAACCCGACACAAGAGCAGATAGGGATACTAGAGATGTTGTATAGGGGAGGAATGAGAACTCCTAATGGGCAACAAATAGAAGATATCACAGCACAACTAAGCAGATACGGCAAGATTGAAGGGAAGAACGTTTTTTACTGGTTCCAAAACCACAAAGCCCGCGAGAGGCAAAAACAGAAGAGAAACAGCCTTGGTTTAAGCCATAGTCCTAGAACCCCATCTCCCATTACCATTATATCTTTGGATACTAGGGTATGTCACTGTGTCTCAGCAGCCATAAAGACTAAATTGATTCGTGATTTTTCACTTTGGTAAACGAAACTATGTTTTGGTTAGTTTATGTATATATTTACTCTTATTGTTGCACAGGGAGAAGTGGAGAAAGATGAGGATAGTCCATACAAAAGAAAGTGTAAGAGCTGGTCATTTGAGTGCTTTGAATTAGAAGAAAGCAGGTCATGTAAAGAGGAGGGAGATAGAACTCTGGAGCTTTTCCCATTGCACCCGGAAGGAAGATGAAGGGGTTTGAAAAACAAAATAAATCTCATTCAATTTTGTTAATTTCATTGTGATGATCTGCTTTTACTTTCTTTCTTTGTTTCGAGAAAGAAGAAAGGCAAGTAGTTGTCTCTTTGTACCCTATTTTCTGACTTGGAACCAAAGCTCTTTGTCACTCTTTATTCGATCTCTCTTGTGGGTGTGTGTGATCGTTTTGACTACCAAAAAAACTTGTTGAGAGCTCAGACAAACCTTTTAGGTTAAAAGGACCAACCTATGGACACTGAAGTCCACGCACCTAGTTCCAATCTTGAGCCTACTCTTTCATATTTTAAGTTTCAAATGGGAAAAGAGATGTGTCTTCTTCCACCGTTCCAAGAAAAATTGATATATTGCACTGCTTGGAAGACTTTCATAAAGTAGCGTATCAACTCCAAGCAGACATGAAAGTTTTATCTTTATTTCGCTGAGAGTGATTGACATGCATTTTCCCAAGAAAAAGAAATACCAGTTGGTGTTATGTGGGGCTCCTGATCAACCATGCCAGGGATATTATTGATTCGAAAAAAGAAAAAAAAAACTTTCCAAGGATACTTGGAGGGAAAGATGATCCCAAGTGAATTTGAAATGGGAACGAGTGAGAATAATTAATTTCTCTTTGATAAAAGTGATCCCAATGTGAATTCCAGCAGTTAAAACTTAGTGCGTTGCATCGTGTAGCAAAATAGATTTTAATAGTATTTAAAAAACAATTAAAATAATTTTTTTTTATTTTTTTATTAGCACGTAGAAATCATAAAAAAATAAAAATAAATAAACATAGTTTTTTAAAAAATATCTAAAAGAAATACCATACTTCCAAATAAAACCTTAGTATTTTTATTATCAAGTCTTAATTAGTTTTGAATTCGGAAATAAATGAGATGAAGTTTGGAAATCTTTAGGAAGACTTGTGTCGCCAAATCCTTGAAAAAAAAACAAAAAAAGGTGATGTTAGTGTGTATTTAGTATTATTATAGTTTTTGTGGTTACATTTTAAAAAATATTAAATAAAAATATAAATTGTTTTTTTTTTTCATTCAAGATTTAAAGATAAAATTGTATGTGAAACTCATGGGAAACTGTGTCCTGTATTAGGTGACCATATATTTTTTAAATATATGGTCAGAGCAAAACTCAAATAGCAGCATGAAATCAAACTATATATCTTCCACTGTGGAATATTTATTATAAGAAACAAACTACGGACTAGATTTTTACTTCTTCGAAATTAGAGCATGAAAGACAAAAAACAGGTTGGATAATTATATATCTTCCACAAAATGTTAATGATATCTCTGAATATTACATCAAGGGCATCCCTGCATTAGAAGGAATGTGTGAAATTGGAAGAAAAATTCACAAAATTAAATGCTAAGATCCAAATTTGAAATAAAATCAATCGGATGGAAGTCACCATCAAAGTTTAAAATGAAAGTTCATATTAGTTCATTCCAAGTATGAAGCAGCGTTTGGGAACGCGGTGCAAACCGTGTTCCCACTAAATTTGATTTTTTTTTTGTTTTTTGCTAAAATTAAGTGTAATTTATATTTTTTGAATTGTTTTGATGTGCTGATCTTAAAAATAATTTTTTTAAAATAAAAAAATCATTGACATGCATTTCAGCACGAAAAGTTATTTGAAAAGCAATCGCTACCACACTGCCAAACACGCTCTTAATCTTGATGAGGTTGGAAAACCATTGATAAAATTAGGTTCAGAAGACTTAGACACCGTTGGGAATGCGGTGCAAACCACGTTCCCAAAAAATTCAATTCTTTTTTGTTAAAATTTAATATGGGTTGTATGTTTTGGATTGTTTTGATGTGCTGATGTTAAAAATAATTTTTTAAAAATAAAAAAATATCACTGGCATGCATTTCAGCACGAAAAGTTTTTTGAAAAACAACCGTTACCACACTGTCAAACATATTCTTAGTGGGTCTGATGATATTTACAAGAAAAATAATCCAAAACTTAAGTCAATATAGTTTTTGTTTTAATGACGATGATAATAAATATTTTCTAGACTTAAATGTTCATTAAATCTTGTACTAGACTTATGGTTTTTTTAGATTTATCTTGTCTAGAGAGATTAGCTTCAACAGTTCTTTACTCTATAGAGAGGAAGCTTTATTTATATAGATTTTCTTAAGATAAATATCAAGGATATTTATAAAGGTGTTTACATTATACAAAATATTTTTTGTAGTTTTTTCATGTATTATCAGACCCTTCAAGTCTTGCAAACAATATTTGCTTGGAAGACTTGACCTAGAAAAAGTGAAGGATAAAATACTTATAGCGGGTAACGTTACCTTTTATGTATCATTAAACCTCCAAGTCCCAATGAAACCTTTTGTGTGTACAATCTTGAATCCACTATGAAAGTAGTTTATGGGCATAGTCGTTATACAAAGTTGTGGGTGTAGTCGTAAGAGCGGTTGCAGACATAGTTGTGGGCGTTGTCATAAGTGTAGTCGTGTATAGCTATTGGCAGCCATGGGATGTATTCATCGACGTAACCTCTAGCGTAGCTACATGGGGCATAGCCTAGGCATAACCACTGGCTTAGCCGCTAGCATGTCTTTGGCGTAGCTGTAGACATAGTCATTGGCATAGTTGCCCCTGCATCGAGGTTTTGTCATTCATAAAAAAAAAAAAAATGCCTTTGAAAAATAGAAAATGAATTGGTTTTTTTGCTAAGTTTCCCACAAATGATGCAAAGTGATGAGGCTGGAAAAATTCTAAATAAAAAGATTGGGAGTGCTTTTTGTGGGCTAATAAAATTAAATGTTGTTTAAGTCATGTATAAAACTTGTGTTTTTTTGTTAGACTTGTGTTGTGTAGAGAGATAAGATCTAGCAAACCTTTAATATAGAGAGAATATGTTTTATATAGGCTTTTCTAGGATAAATATTTTAAGAAATATCTAAGTTATTATAAGATATTTAATACAAATATCTTATAATTATTTAGAATATTTATGGAGATATGTACATTCTATAAAACATATGTATAGTCTTTTCATGTATCATCAAATCTATCTTTAATATATATATATATATATATATATATATATATATATATATATATATATAGCCTTTAATTTTGGGGACCGAGCATAGTTTTGGTGTTAATTTCATTATTGATTTTATTTCAAGTCAAGCAAATCAAATTAGGTTAGATTGAAAAAACACATAATTAAATCCCTGATAAATTTTTTAATATGTGTTGAAATAGTATTAATTCACTTGCATTTTAGATTCAAGGAATTTGACTAGATATAAAGAGTAGAATATCATAGGAGCCAAATCCAATCGAAATGTTGATAATTTCCATGATGATAAAGTTGGCATAAGACCTAAGTGTATACATCTTTTTATATATATACATCTTTATATATATATATATATATATATATATATATATATATATATATATATATATGCGCTCATGGTTACAAAATACTATCATGCAATGCACGTTCCGTCTGACCATGAATGATGAGCTTAATTAATTGCACGAAGAACTTCACCTCCATGATCTTTCGTCAAGGATGATGCATCGCTCGTGTAATTAAATTATACAATTAAGCGGTTTTAATTTTGCATTATTATGCATTGTTTAATTCAAGTCGGCTCAGGAGCTTTAGTCTGGAAACACAAACTCAAAGCTTGATTTAGCCATGATTTTACAGAATTTTTTTTTGTCCCGATATCTTTTTTTTAAAAAAAAATTCAAACTTTCTGGACTAAATTGATTGCCAATTTAACTATGATAGTCAAGGGAGGACAAACTCAGACAATAGAGAACCAAAGCGAAAAGACACGGAAAAAAAATGGTGGTTTCAAAGTTTTTTTTTTTTTTTGAGAAGTTAGCTCTGGTCCTTCTATTTTTCCAATGACATATTTTCAATCCATGTAGATCTTTGAAATTTTCTATTGATATAAAACTTTATTTTTCATATTTTTCAATCAAAAAAGAAAGAGAAAATCACTAAAAAAGGAAATTATGATTGCATTGATTCTATCTGTGAAGAAGATCAAACTAGGTATAATGAGTTTCATTTGATGAAATGATTTTAATAGTGATTGTTTTGAATTTTAATGTTGCATGAAAAAAAAAAAATTGGTTCTAGAAACAAAGTCCTACGTTAATTAATTTGGTGTTTTTGATTTTTTTTGGGTTGGTATATAGGTTTTTTTTGATGTTATATAGGTATTTTTAAGTAAAAATAAGATGAAAATAAATTTTTACATTAAAAAATTCATAGCCTGATTTTCAGCACTATAATAGGGTTGAATTGTGATTTAACAGACAATGCTTTCTAAGTTGATAGACAATACATTGTCTGCATTATTATTTTTTTAAAGTCATTTGCTTCTTATAGTTTTTTTTTTTAATAAAAAGCCTAGACACGCGGGCATGAGCTAAGAGGCCTACGTGCCAAGTGTGTGCTAGACCTTTTTTTTTATTTCTTTCTTTAATTTTGTCTTTTTTTTCCACTTTTTTTAAATACTTGTATATTTAGAATAAAAATAAAATAACAATCTTTTTAAACTCAATGAAATTTATGGTTCGAATCACAAATTTGATGGGTAAAGCTCTAAAGCTCATGTCGTTCTAATATATAATTGTTTTTTTTTTTTAAAAAATGTAATGTTTATTTTTTAAAAAAAAATAATATTTGGTTTATTTGAAATTGATCTTCGTGATATATCTCATGTTTGTTTCTATATAATTAATTTGTTTCAATTTACTTCTTACTTCTTATAAAATACTCCACCGACTTGAATGAATATGTTAATATTTTTATTTTGAATGAATATGTTAATTTTTTTTATTTTGTATTCATTAACAAACATATACGAGTAGATTATTTTATTTATATTATAAAAAAGTCGTTGAAGAAATTTGCACATATTTTTTTTTTGTTGAAAATAAAAAGTCCAATCCGCTGGGAAGCCAGGTAGTTAGATTTCTTCGCTTTTTTTATAGACATATATATTCAAAACCCTTGCTATTCGCATTTTGTAAGGGTATGATGGCCCAAAAAAGAACTAGGAAATTCAGTTTGGGTTTTAGAGGTGAGATTGCGATTCAGATGGATCAGGTGGTAATATTTCAATCGTCGAGGCTTTGTAAATTGAAACTCGGGCTGGGCTGCTAAGGAAGTCGTTCTGGGCTTTCGCTTTGGCATTAGGCAGTTGTATTCTTGTCCTTCGGAGTTTGATCTGAACTTCTTTCCTTAAGGCCTTTTCAGGCCCCTTAAAACCAGTTCCCGTGCTCTTTATTCTCTCTCTTTGAATGAGTTTTCCATTTAGTTGACGGTTCTGTATGAGAAAATGATTGTGTTTTGTTTGTTAAATTAGTTTTTATATTAAAATTTATTAAAATAATATATTTTTTATTTTTTTAAAATTATTTTTTAAATTAATTATCAAAATAATTCAAAATATATATAAAAAATAATTTTTAATAAAAAAATTATTTTTTAAAAAACATGAGTACAACCGTATTTCCAAATACTTTTTAATTTTTTTAACAAACAAAACTCAATCATTTTTTCTCATACAGACCGTCAACTAAATGGAAAATATATTTTTTATTTTTTTAAAATTTTATTTTAAATTAATTATCAAAATAATTCAAAATATATATAAAAACTAATTTTTTAAAAAATAATTTTTTTTAAAAACATGAGTACAACCGTATTTCCAAATACTTTTTAAATTTTTTTTAAAAGATATTAGAAAATTTTATTTTATGAAATGTTGTTGTTGGATTAATGGTAATTTTTTAAAATCAATTACTACACTTAAATATTAAATCACATTTTAATAAAATCTTAAACAATTTATTTATATTCAAATTAATACATTGAAAAATCAATTAAGTTTGGACAAAGTTAGTGGAGTGGTATGTTAATTTAATGAGTTGACAGGATTAAATTAAGTTAATTTTTTAAAAAACCCCAGCTAAATCCCCATCAACGTGCTTACCTGGCCGTCGACGCAACTGGATTTAATAAATGTGATTTTATCCCAATCTTTAGCTAAATTACTTTAAAATAAAATAATTAAAATAAGAGTTGATAAAGCATACACTCTCGCATGAACAAAAGCAAGGGGAGAAAGTACAAGCAGTACAGTTTGAGATTATAATACGAAGGTATTTTTTAAAATAAGTTTTTATTTAAAAATATATATTTAATATTTTTTTATTAATATATTAAAATCATTAAAATACTAAAAAATCAATAATTTAATATTTTTTAAGCTAAAATTATTCAAAAAAATACGTACAAGCAAAAGTAGAAATTATATTAAATACTCATGTCATATTTGAAATTATGGTGAATAATAATTTTTAAAATAATTTTTGTTTAAAAATATATTAAATTAATTTTTTAATTTTTAATAATAACGTATAAATTCATAAGAAAGACTAAAAAAATTTAATTTGATATTTTTTTAAATTAATGTTTTTAAAAAAATATCAAGAATTTGTCAAATACCACGTCATCCCATGTGCTAAATGTAGCCAGCCTAACTTTACTTGATGATTATCACTCCGTTTAATAAAAGCCGTTCAAACAAACCCCTGGCCAGGGGTTACGAGAGGATCAAACGGCCAGAAATTAAAGTCGATCCAAAATCGAAACTAGGGTTCTTTCTCCCAATCCCTCACTATATAATCTCCAAAGCTACCACTTGGCTGGTGCGGTGCAGTTTGGTCTGCCCTCCCCCCCAAAAAACCCAAAAAAATCTCTCTTTTTCTCCGTCGTATACCGTACGGTTCTCTCCGACGATTCTATCCCCGTTTTACCCCTCCCTCTCCTCTTTTTATCCAAATATTACCCAAAAATATCCCCAAATACATACTTTTAGGTCTTAGATTACCAGTTTAGAATCCTCTGTGTGTTTTGTTGATCTCTCTAGGTTTTAATTTAATTGTAACAGGAGGAGAGGGAAACAAAAAAATCACAAAAAAAAGAAAAAATAGAAAAAATTTGAAGGATCTAGAAGCCCTGTGTGTTTTGATTTGAGATGGCGCAGATTCAGTTGCATCAATCGGGGGCTGCGGTACCGGGACCCAACGGAGTGGCGGCGGGACCTGGAGCGATCCAGTTTGTGCCGACTTCGCTTTATGTTGGTGATCTTGACTTCAACGTGACTGATTCGCAACTTTACGACGTGTTTAATCAGGTCGGCCAGGTGGTTTCGGTTAGGGTTTGTAGGGATTTGAGTACCAGGCGATCTCTTGGCTATGGTTATGTTAACTATAGCAACCCTCAGGATGGTAAGCATTTTTCCTGACCTATTGTTTTTTAATTTTATTTTTTATCGTAATATGTGACGGGAACTGAAGTTGAAATCTTTTTCGGTATTGAAAAATGTGAATGGATGGATTACTTTTGTAAGAAAATTAAATTGAGGGACCATATTGAGAATATACGAATTATGAAGGGATGTTTTAAATCCCGGTAGTGTTAGGTTAAGTAGGATTCAGTGGAAGCTTTTAAACTTGTATGGATTGGCTTGAGTGAGACTACATAGTCCTCGGAGAACTTTTGGTATCAGGAGTGATTAATTTAATTCTATTAAAGTAAACCATTGCATAACTGTTTTGAATTCCCGTGGGGGGAGATCAACCGCCTGGCCTTCATTTTTTATTCTTTCTAGCCCCTTGTTGATACAAAGGAGGAGAGGTCGAGTATGATTTTAATATCTTAATTATCTACTACTGGTTGGATTAGATGCTTGCGATTTAATGGGATTGTGATAAGAATTTAAGACAGTAGAGTAATTTGTCCATAAAGCATAAACTATAATCCTGTAATACACAACAGACGGGTTTCCTCAATCTTGCCCATTACCAGGGATGCAAAAGTTTACGTGTGTGAATGTGAATTAAGAGAGTAAAATAAAGATAGTAAGGGAAGGCACAGCCATAATCCCTCAGAAGGTGGAGGTGATAGCAATTGATTTGAAGTTCGTGCAAGATGATTTGGTCATGTAATGTAGGCTCATAACTATTGAAGTGATTTAGTTTTGATTTGCTTTTCATGTATGTGGTCATTGGAGAATCATATCATAGAAGTTTATTGATCTTTAACCCTTGATTAAAGAAACACATTTTGAGGTGTCACTGGTCAGTGCCTATGTTGACAACACACTTCCACACGCACTTCCTTGTCTTCAACACTTTACTGGAATCTCATTATTATCTTACCTTTGTTTATTACAACATTTATTTATTTACTCATCTACAGCTGCAAGGGCATTGGATGTCTTGAACTTTACTCCACTCAATAACAAGCCTATCAGGATCATGTATTCCCATCGGGACCCAAGTATTCGTAAGAGTGGCATGGCAAATATATTTATCAAGGTATTCACATTCATGTTATCTGCTCCGTTTGTTTTTTCTCTCTTTTAAGGCAGCTGATTGTTATTTTTGGCTGTCTGGAATTAATTTTTTCATTATGCCAGGAAATAGGATATTCATTCTCCAATTTGAAAAGCTTTGTATAGATCCTTTTAAGTCTTCTGTAGTACTATATTCTGAAAGCAAAATGGGTTTATGCCGTTGCCTTTCTTTTGTGATGCCTTTGACTAATGCTGACCTTTTTTTCTGTGTTGTGTTTTTGGGACTGCAGAACCTGGACAAGGGTATTGATCACAAAGCTTTACATGACACATTTTCTTCATTTGGCAATATTCTTTCTTGCAAAGTTGCTACTGATGCTTCTGGACAGTCCAAAGGCTATGGTTTTGTACAATTTGACAGCGAGGAGGCTGCACAAAATGCAATAGATAAATTAAATGGCATGTTGATCAATGATAAACAAGTGTATGTTGGACACTTTCTTCGCAAACAGGACAGAGATGGTGCTCTATATAGCATAAAATTCAACAATGTTTTTGTGAAAAATCTGGCTGAATCCACAACAGATGAAGACTTGAAGAATATTTTTGCTGAACATGGAGCAATTACTAGTGCTGTGGTGATGAGGGATGCTGATGGTAAATCAAAATGTTTTGGATTTGTTAACTTTGAAAGTGCAGATGATGCTGCCAAAGCTGTTGAGGCTCTTAATGGCAAGAAAATTGATGGTGAGGAGTGGTATGTTGGAAAAGCCCAGAAAAAATCTGAAAGAGAGCTTGAACTGAAAGGGCGATTTGAGCAGAGTATGAAGGAGACTGTTGACAAATTTCAAGGCTTGAATTTGTATATCAAGAATCTAGATGATAGCATCAATGATGAGAAACTCAAGGAATTGTTCTCTGACTTTGGTACCATTACTTCATGCAAGGTATTGAAATATTGTCCATGTATGTTGGAAATCAGCCTGTTCTGATCTCTTTTTTCCCATGGATGCTGACTTTCAAACATTCTCCACTCTTGAAACTTACAGGTCATGCGTGACCCTAGTGGTATTAGCAGAGGTTCTGGATTTGTTGCTTTCTCAACTCCTGAAGAAGCATCTCGAGCTGTAAGTTATGATCTTTATGGCTGCCAGACTGTGATCAAAGTTAATGTTCATCCTTGTTTCTTTCACAGCTTGCAGAGATGAATGGCAAAATGTTGATCAGCAAACCCCTGTATGTTGCCCTTGCTCAACGGAAGGAAGAGAGAAGAGCAAGACTTCAGGTACTATTTTGGTTGCAATTGTGTAGGTGGTGTTTTTAATTAAAATATGTTACTAATCCAGCTGGATCCTCCAAGTTACTTATTTGGCTTTTTTTGATAACTTAGATGTTCTGGTTGTTTGGAAAGCATTTTTGATAGATACTTTAATTATTATGCCCTCTATTATTATTGTCATCGTCTTTTTTGACGGCTTTTCTTTTTAATTCTAGACCTTTCTTCTTGAAAGATATTTATTTATCTAGTCTCTTCAAACAGTTTCATGGTTTTCATAGGGAAGAATATGAACTTCAGAATGGATTGTTTCTCTTGGTATTCTCATTTCTTCTGACAAGGCTTCAAGGCCATAGAGATGCCACTCTACCTGAAAAGCAATGCTATTGATGGTCATGGGATCATGATCCCTTTCATTATCTGATACTAGTGTGATTGGTTCTTTTAGCTATTAGGAGATATCAATTTATGTATGAAAGTAGATACAGTTGTTGGTAGGAAAAAGTGAGGTAATTTTTGCTGCTTGTTGTGTATTGCAACATGGCATCTTGTCTTTGCTGTTAAATGCTACTTACTGATGTTCATGTTTGCTGAGGTAATTTGTGCCATTATTTTTCTTGTGTCTGGTTTCACGCAGGCACAATTTTCTCAAATGAGGCCAGTTACCATGGCACCTTCAGTTGCTTCTCGTATGCCAATGTATCCTCCTGGTGCTCCAGGTATGGGACAACAATTTCTGTATGGGCAAGGACCTCCAGCCATGATGCCTCCCCAGGTAACTTATCTGAACATTTTTATGACATGCTTGCTAGATTGTTCACAATTATTATGTTTCTTCTAGTCCTCTATGGCTTTAGAATGGTTGTTCATTTTTTAAAGCAATGATGTGGCAATAAGCGGGGTTGTTGGAGTGTTGATGTAGCTAAAAATTCTTAAATCTTAAGTTAATTATAATATAGCAATTAATAAATAAAAAATACGACAAAAAAGGAAAATAATAATCAACTCAAACCCAGAAATTGGGGTCTCTAGGATGAACCTTTTTAGGAATCCAATGAAGAATCACGAATTCAAGGTGAGGGTCTTTTGAAAGAGAGAAAGCTAGCACTGAGAAAGCCATTAGAAAGAGGTATTGACATCATGCAAAAGCTTCCACGGCCTCCAAATCAACCATTATTGCAAGTCCCATATTCCAAAGGCCCTTAGCAGCAACAAAAATAATTACAGAATAAACAAGGTCAGTCCCAACAAAAAAATAATAGAGATAGATACAATAAGTCAGGTTTTTTATTCTTAACAAAGCTAGGCAAGAGAAATTAAATTAATTTGGAAAAGAGAGAATTTGCAGATAGGGTACCTTTTCACGTTTTGTAACTGCCTCAATCAAAGAATATATATTGATAAACAAAAAATAATAAATAAATTGCATTCCTTGGTTGTTTCTGTGATTTAATTTGAAAGGTGCTTTATTTTAAAAACTTAGCCCAGTTTTGATAATTTCTGTCCATGCAGCACTCCAGCCCCACTTTTGTTCTTGTCATCATAGTTAGCTTACAGGGAGAGTAGACAGAAGAGTCCAAGGGTCAATGAATATACTATGAGAACACAAGGGTTAACTGACCAAATTAAAAATACAAGGGTATAATTGAATAATTGACATGAGCACATGGTCATATTTTGGGTTTTTGTGTCCACATAATCAGAAAAATATGCTATCAGTCAAGTTATATAATGCATCTACGAAATGTGGACTCTTATGCTAGATGTTTCGAGTTTTTAATATAGAATCATGCAACATTGTGTGATATCCCGTATTTGATTTTTTTAATCAGATGGATATTTATACATTTCATTAGGTTCTAATAACTTCTGAACCTGCCTGTGATGGTCTACGTAGTTTAAGCATAAAGTGGGATGAACTTTGTCAGAAATCCTGCATGATAGTTGGCTTGGAGTTCATACATTATTGAGACTTGAAGCTAATAAGCTCAACATGTCTATGATATGAGCTCTTTGCAGCTTGAGCATTGAGATGTAATATAATTTTTTTTGCTAAGTTCATACATTTCTTTGGTTCCTTTTCTCTATTCTGAAGTCTATGTGAGCACTGACATAAATCTAGGGTGGTAGAGTGTGATTGCATGTTTACTTGGCATTTGAAACATGTCAGGCTCAGCAATTACTGATGCTGAAATTGAATCTCTTATTTTTTGTAGGCTGGATTTGGCTACCAACAGCAACTTGTCCCTGGAATGAGGCCTGGTGGTGCCCCAATGCCAAATTTCTTTGTTCCTCTTGTTCAGCAGGGTCAGCAAGGCCAGCGACCTGGAGGGCGACGTGGGGGTGGTCCTGTTCAACAGACCCAGCAGCCAGTCCCTCTCATGCAGCAACAGGTCAGTAGAAGATATTTTGAATTTATCATGCTCATATATACCATGTTCTTTATACTAAGAGTACTATTCTTTTGGTTTGTCCCAGATGCTTCCGAGGGGACGAGTGTATCGTTACCCACCAGGTCGCAACATGCCAGATGTACCAATGCCTGGTGTTGCTGGAGGCATGCTTTCTGTTCCTTATGACATGGGTGGCATGCCAATACGTGATGCCGCACAGCCCATGCCCATTACTGCTCTAGCCACTGCCCTGGCAAATGCAACACCTGAACAGCAGAGGACGGTGGGTCTACATCATTTTGTTTGCCAATACTAACTTCACACGGTCCATTAATTCATTGGGCATATAATTTTATCTTATTTTCTTGGTTTGTTTTTTGGTTGGCAGATGCTGGGTGAAAGTCTATACCCCATAGTGGATCAGCTTGAGCATGATTCAGCAGCCAAGGTTACAGGCATGCTTCTGGAGATGGATCAAACTGAGGTGTTGCACCTTCTTGAGTCACCAGAGGCTTTGAAGGCAAAAGTGGCAGAAGCTATGGAGGTCCTTAGGACTGTAGCTGCTCAGCAGCAGATCAACAATCAAGCGGATCAGCTTGGGTCGCTGTCTCTGAATGACAATCTTGTCTCTTAAGTGTGTCTGGTGGATTAGGAAAGAGTGCTGAATGGTTTGCAAAATCTAGACCCAGTTTTACTGGCAGAAAAATCATTACACATTCCTTTGAGTGTGTAGTTCTAGTTTTATTATACAGGGTTGGAATTTCGAATTCTTGGTATGCTATTCATTTGCGTGGTGCAAGGTCTCCAGATATTTGGTAGAACTTGATAGATTTTCGATGTGTGAGTGTTTTGTGTAGCTCTTTTGAGAATTCTATCTTCCATTTCTGCTTTAGTTTGCTCAATGCTGGCTGTGTGTTGATGTTATCTTGGCTTTGCATTTTTTTTAATCCGTTTCACTTGGAGGGAATCATGATTGTGGGGCCTGTGAAACATTTTACTTTGAAGCAAGGTATTAGTTCTGGATGTTCTAGAAGTTCTGGAAAGTATATTTTTTAAAAAAAGTAAATTAGGAGAAAGTGAATTTTAAAAAAATATTTTTTGATGTTTGGTAGTGTAATGAAAAATAAGTTGGAAAATATTTTATAGTGTTTTGTTAGTTTATAAAAAATAAATTGAAAAATAATTTATTAATATTTTATTTTTATAAAAGTTTATTAAAATAATAAGATATAAGTCTTATAAATTAAAAAGTAGTTGAAAAAAGTAGTTGAATGAGAATAAAATTTAAAAAATAATAATTTTATAAATTATTTTAAATAAAATAAATAATAATTAAAATAATAAAGATTAAATCTAAAAAATATTAAAAAATAGAAGATTAAGAAATTAAAATAATAATAATTAATATTTTATAAATTATTTTAAATAAAATAATTAATATTCTAAAGAATGACAATAGGCAAAAAATTTTAATAAAAAAATGATAATAAAAAAGCAAATAGTAATTATAAAAATAAAGACTAAAGTTAATATAAAAATAAAATTTTAAGAGATAAAATTAAAAAATAAATATTCAGAATAATATATATATATATAACAATAAAAAATTTGAGGATCGAATTTGATATAATCAGCAAATAATGATATTTTTAAATTTTTCATAACTTTCGAAAAGTGTTTTCTGTCTAAATTTTTCAGGAAAATACTTTTCTGAAAACCAAGTCAAATTTTTCTTTTATTGAAAAATATTTTCGTTGACCAACTTTTCTAATGGCAAATAAACATAAGAAAGTTTGGAAAATAATTTTCCGGAAACTACTTTCTAGAAAACAAATACAGCTAAAAAGAAAAATACTTTCTTGAAAATCAAGTCAAATTTTTCTTTGATTGAAAAATATTTTTCATTGATTAGAAAGTGTTTTTTTTGACCGGAAAGTATTTTTTGTTGATCAACTTTTTTAATGACAAACAAATATAAAAAAATTTAAAATATAATTTCTAAAAACTACTTTTAAAAAAATAAATATGAAATAAACCATATCCCTCTACTATTACTCTGGAATGAAACTGGTAATATGGGGTGGATTGAGCATTTGACTCTCTGTCAAGAGCTTTTATCCTGTAGGCTGCTGGTTGTTAAACTTGTCCTACTGAATTAATTTGAGAAATTTATGATCCAGACCTTGATTTGAATAAAGTTCAGGTTGAACTATTAGAACTTGTTTGACTGGATGATCTTTGACTTAGTTGACTTGTGAAATTTAAACCGTAAATTTCTCATAGCCTATCATTTTTGAATTATTCCTTACAGTGGATAGTGTTTGTGTTTTTAAAAGTGTTTTGAATTAAAATAATATTTTTTAAGATTTTTATTTTATTTTTAATATTAGATATTAAAATTAAAAAAATAATTGAAAATATTAAATTTAATATTTTTCAAGTAAAAAATATTTTTTAAAATATATAATTTAATATCTAAAACATGTAAAGGAAAATCTAGATTCTAGCATTGAAAACAAAAAATGGATCCTACCACTGACATGGAAACCTATGAAGACATGTAAAGGCTAGTATTACAGTGTGCGGGGTTTTTTTTTAAAATTTTTTTTAATAAATACAATATTCTAAAAATTTTAGCAGAATATTATTATTTGAAATTTTATTAATAAAATAATACATTTTTATCTTGTTTATCTTGTTGTATCTTAGAAACATGATGTTTAATTTTCAAGTGCGACAGGATAATATTTATAGTGTTTCAGAAAAGCAACAAATAAAAATGTCACATTTCATAAATGCACGACAAAATTAGTAAATAAATAATACTCTGGTATTCTTTATTGGTAACAAACCGATGAAAAGGCAGCGATGAATGTCCACCACCACCAACCACTCAAGAAAAAACCACGAACTAAAAGACAAGCCCAGTAAGAAAGTAACATGTTTGGTCTTTCAGTAGTGGTCTTCGTTTTCGAACTGTCATGAAAGCAAAACGATGACCTCGTGTGTCGTTAGTTTTCTTACTTGGCACGTTGCAGGTGCACTTCGGGTTTGACACTAAATTTTAAAAGTGTTTTTAAAAAATATATAAAATTTATTTTTTTAATTTTTTTAGTATATTGTTCCAAAAATAATTTTAAAAAAATAAAAAAATATTATTAATATATTTTTTTAAGTAAAAAATATTTTAAAAACAAAAATATACACACATTCAACGCTCCGGCTCATTTTCAAAACCACGAAACCTATGGGAGTTGGGACATGTACTTGTGCATCCGTACAAGGGTGCCGGATTAGAAATATGGTGGTTTTTTTTATTTAAATTATATTTTTTAAAAGTATAAACTATATATTTAAAAATTAAAAAAATATTCTTTTTTTTACGTAAATCTCATTAAAAAAAAAAAAAAAAAACTGAAACCGTCTCCAAAGTCCAAACCAAAGACGTTGCTTTTCTCTGCCTGCTGTGTTGAAAAGAAAGCCGTTTCACTCTCCCCCAGAACTAAAGCTAGACAGAGAAGGCCAATCTTGTAAGCAAGGACAAAGAAAACCAAAAGCCAAAATAGCTCAAAGAAAACCAAGGAATGATTATAACAATCATCCTAATATTCATTTAAGATTTTATTCTGTCTTAATCAATATTGTTTACGTGTGTCAAACTTTATTATTATTATTAAATACTCTAACAGTGAAAGATTTATATTACTATTATGTTTATTGTTGCATTTTATTCAATTTCATTAGGTGAATTTTTTCCAATAAAAATAATGGTGATAAATAAAAAATAGACAATACCTTTAAGATGAGAAAAAAATATTTGTCTACTTTAAAACATCAAGAATAGCATAGAAAATAGATTTAGTTTGAATATGATTTTCTTTTTGTTATTTTTCTTTGAATATAAAACAATACAATATGAATATATTTTTAATGTTGAAAAATATTCGAAAGTGTTTTTTTAATTTTTCTTTGAAAAAAAAAATGAAAATAGAAAGGAATATATTTTTTTTAACTGAAAAATTCGTTTTTCCAAGGGTTTTTTTTTTTTTTTCCCTTAAGGAATGTAATCCCGTCAATATTGAATAATAAGCATATGCTCTCTGTATTGTAGTCTCACCTACTTCCCATTACATAGTTCCAATTTGCAATTATTGATGGCTTAATATTTTAATTGTCAGATTGGGCCAAAATTAAAGGACCTGGGCTGTAAAGGAAAAAAAGTATGACAGGAGGATGGGCTGGCTAGGCAAGTTGCCCAACCGACCAGCAAAAGTGAGAGCAGGCAAGTTGGGCCGAAGGACCAAACCTCACAGCAAGAAAAAGATTAGGGTCTGGCCTGGATAAATAATTGGGCCAAAGGCCCAAGCATCCTAAAAAACCAGGTTGTTAATATCGATATTATACTAATCTGATTAATTTTTACAGTGTTTTTCTAAAAAAGATTTGCTAACCAATCATTTTAATTAGTGAACTAATGCGTTTTAAAGGGGTGAAAAAAAAAACAAAAAATATTCAGTGGGAAATTATTGTAAAAAAACTGCAACAATTATTAACGAATACAGTTATGGAAAAAAAATAAAAAATTAACACGACTTAACTTTAATTTTTTACTAAGTCAAAATAAGATCACATAATATATATTTATAGTAAATCTTGGATCGTTCAGTGAAAACCTAGCCGCTCATTAACTCCTTATCAGATGGGGAGACAACATCCATGAACTCCTTATCAGATTCTAAAGCAGTCATTTCATCAGGGGAGAGGCAAATCTCTAACTCTATACTTCCTCCACCTTCATGTCCGGGATAAGCTGATGCTTTCCCGCTGAACTTGTGTGCATATCCACTCCGAAGTGCCAAAGCCTTTCCCAGTCCAAATTCATTCCCATACTTGTTGAATCTTGGTGAGCTCCCCATCATCACACTATGTGGATCAAACAGCTTGCCTATCTGGTAAATAAACGGGGACTTTAACCACAAGTTGAGAAATTCCCTTGCCTTTTCATCAGTGTGGCTCACCACAGCTTGATGTAACTGCCATGCTGCCCATCCTAGATTCTGCTCCAGCAACTCACCTGCGGTTGAAACCCCAGCTTTCAGTGCCTGAATTGAGTTTCCAAAATAGTCAGGAGATAGTGGGGGATTCAATCTTGAACGATTATTGGTAGCCAATCTGCAACAGGTTACTTGATCAAGAGGTAGATTGCGTGCGCGTGTTATGCATCTCCAAACAAGAGCAGACAGGGACTGGAAAGATGAAATCTTGTTGGTGTTGAACTCTGCGTTGGCCTTTGCTTTGAGTCTTGCAATTGATTCTGATGAGAAGTGAAACATCCTTTCCTTGAGTAAAGGTGCTTCAAACGGGCTTAAGAATTGGTCATGGTGGGTGAAAGGAAGACTCAGTGCTGGACCATGACCATCAGGAAACCAGCGGGTGAGAACAGGCGGGCGCGATATCGAGACATCGTCTCCTTTCCCTTGAAAGATTTCAGACCACATATTAAAGAAATGCCAGAAAGAGGATCCATCAACGATACTGTGATTAATGGAACATCCAATGAAGATGCCGTCAATTAACTCTGTCACTTGAATTGTCAGCAAAGATTTGGTGTGGCCATCATGGTTGAGGGCTCTATCATGGTCGAAGAATGACTGAACAACCACTGGAACATAAGTAGGTGAAAGGACATCTGATGTGGTGAGGTCAACGGTTGCATAGGTAAATCTAGCTCCAGGACTGTTATTGCAGTCCACGAAGACCACGTAGGAAGGTGGGTTCTCACTCTTCGATGTTGCAAGGCGTCCGGCTAGCGGGTAGAAATGAACAAGAGTGAGAGATAGGGACTGCTTGAGATCTTCCAAGAAATCCATGATCTTGAAACTCCGTTGATTTTCTGTTTTTGGTGGTTTGGCAAAGAGAAGTCCCTTTTGAATATAGTGAACAGAAAGCATAGCGAGATCCCATGGTGCCAAATAATAAGGTTGTCTTGCTTCTTCTACGATGTGTTTGGGCTTGATAAAGCACTCTGAGATGGGCGTGACCGTAAGAGGATTCATTGCGACAAGGATCCTCGTCTGCCTATCTTGCTCTCTTTAGATTTACAGCTTCAGCTTTTATAGCCGTCGCTAGGCGAGCCTGTTTGACACCGTACTACTTCCTATTTTTCAAAGTTTTTTTTCAAAAAATATATTACATAAAAACAAATTTAAAAACACTAATAAAAAAATAATTTAAAATAAAAAACATTGATGTTCCTGGCAATTTCTTTTTCTTAACCTTTTTGTTTAACGAATAGAACCCGGTCAACATTGAACAAGTAGCGTATGCTCTGTGCTATAGTTTCACCTACTACCCTTTTGACAATTCCGCTGTACGTGGTTGCGGATCATAATTACAAAAAATATTAAAAGACATAGTTATTTATTGTGCCATATTCGTTGTAGTAGTGTTTTTACTGTTTTATCCTTATATAAAAACGTTTTGTTTATAGCTGTATTTTTCTTCTCTCACCGTAGGTGTTGTTGATTTCTGAATCCATATTTCTGCCCATCGGACATCAAAAAAATTTGCAGACCCTGAGCTACATATCATCAACCCAGAATAAACATTGTGTTCGTCTTATTGTTCAATTTAAAGTTCGAGTGAAGTTGTTCATTTTATAAATAAAAAGCATGCTGTTCTCTTGGGAAAAAATATTGTAATCTGTTGAAGATAAAGATTTCCGATAAGCTTATCAATGACACACAAATTCGATTTGGTTCTTAGCCAATTAAAAAATTTCTTCTAAGTGTAGTTGAAAAGAGACCGAGGGTGGGGGTGTGGAAGAAGGGACGCTGAGGTGGCCATTACAGTTTAGAACATGTATGAGATTATATTGTTTTTATTTTTTAAAAATTATTTTTAATATCAGCACATTAAAATGATTTAAAAACATCAAAAAAAATATTAATTTGAAGAAAAAAAATTCAAATTTTTTAAAAACTGTTTTTAAAATATAAAAACAAACCGAGCTTTAAACTTTTTTCTCAATTTCCTATTCAATGTGCAAAAATATTTTCAAACTTTATTTTTTCTTGCGAATACTTAATTACTGGTTTAATTTTGAAATTTCAAATATTTTTTATGCTTTCCAGATTCTTTTAACATACAAAGATTAAAAAAAATAACAAAATTTAGATTTTTTTAATTTGAAAAAAGATTTAAAAATTGAGTTATAACAATGAAGGTGGAATGCTTATTAGGGTTTAGTTAGAATTAAATTTTAGATTTCAGATTTAAGTGGGTTTATGTTGAATTTAGAATTTAAAGTTTGGTATTTTGGTTTAAGGCTTAAAATATTAAAAATAAAAAATATTGTTGATACTAATATTTTTTTTGAAAAGAAAATATGATCGGACTAGAGTTTTTTTATTCTAAAAAAAAATATTAGGTTATTTTCACACAGGTTTAATTTTTTTTTCTTTCTACATTATCTAACTCAATAACTCAATCGTTGATTCAAAGAAAAGGAGATGTCCATCATTCCAATAATCATTTTTTATGATTATTATGACTAATAATGGTGTTACTTAATTTTAGATGTTGCCTATCCTAACATTCTTGATTTCTCAACTGCATATCATTACAAACTTCATCTTGACGAGTTTCTTGCTCGGAGTGGAAGAATAAGAAGAATATATATATATAGAGGCATTTATCATTATGAAATGTTATCAAAAGATGTTCTAGTGCATTGAAGGTTAGATTTAATATTTTAAATGTTATTCTAAGTTATCCACTACAACGATAATAATTAATTTCAATTTCTTGTTGCTTGTTGCTCGTTATTTACAAAAACATGGTGGAGAATGATTGTAATTTCTCAGCAAGGGGGGAGGAGCTGAGCTGGTGTCTTGTTCTGCCAATTTAACTCTTTCTTTTACGGGTGTATTTTAATTGACGCAGGTGGAATCACGCGCATGCTATTTCAATTTTCCAAGATAGTCAACTGATTATCGCGTGGTTTGCGCACGTGCCACATTGCACGGTTGTATTTCCCAGCGATTTCTTGTGTTTTTCCCACCTGGTCTGAATCCCAGATAAATACTTTGGTTATTAGTTTGTTTAAATTTAATGTATATTTTTTTTTAAGGAATAAACATTATTTTTTACATGTTTTTTTTAAAGGACTGATATCTAAATTTAAAAATTAAATGTGGGGTACATTTATTTTTAGCAATTTTAACATAAATTGTTTTTAGAATTTAATGTCAACGATGTTTACGAGTATTTTAATTTTACAGAATGACACCAAGTTTCATAAGACAATCAGAAATTAAAAATTAAAAATAAAAATAAAAGACTAGTGTAATTAATAATAACTAAAAATAATAAATTGAAGAGAAAATAAATAATGAAGATAATTTTTCTTAAAACAATCAGAAATTAAAAAAGTAAAAATAAAAGGCTAGTGTAATTAATGACAATTAAAAATAATAAATTTAAGAGAAAATAAATAATAAAGATAATTTTTCATGAAAAAGAATTCAAATCGTTTTCTTTTTAAACCTATTATCTAAATATCTATAGCTAGTGTTTATATTTAGAATCCTTAATTTTCTGAAATTATTGGGCAATGAATCTAAATTTCAAACAATACTTGTGTTCTTGTCCCAACCACGACATCCACCGAGGGACACCATTCGTTGTGAGCATTAATGGTTCCACAGAAATACTCATTGTTTGAGTGGCGATGGTGCTTTGTCTAAGTCTTGTCGCTGTTTAGCAAAGTGACCGCTTCAAGCTGCCTGATACGTTCTTCCAAACGACCAAGGGTGGGTGGTTTCTAATGCACTCAACACAGTTGCGAGTCCCAATAGCTTCAAACAACACTCTGATTCAAAAATCTTTCTACAAAAACACAAACCAAAATCTCTAAAAAATTTCCATTTGCATGTCTGTTTGAATTACTTGTGTAGCCAAAAAAAAAAGGAAATTTTTAGAAGATTGCAAAGAAGCACTTCACTCGCAGAAATCAAATGTTTAGTGAATAAAAGGAACATTTAAGAAACGAAATACATACATTAACAAAATCTAGATACCCTTTGAAAAACATGGTTCATCAGTCTATTTATATTGTTCACATGAATAGTATAGTAATATAAAGTTGCATCTTTGAGTATTGGGATAATTTGGTATTTTAACTATCATTAGTCACTAAAAATTAGTTTGGAATATAATTATCTTTTTCATATATTTTTATTGCAATACAATGATATAATTACTTTTAAAATAATAAATTATAAACGTAGAGGGGAGGGGTAAAAAAGTCTTTTGATTTTGTTAATGAGTCGTGGATCGACAAGTAAGTCATTAGAAAAAAAAACCTAAACCATAGGGTTAGGGTCTCTAGTTATTTTTTCACTAATTTTTTTTCTAATTATATAAAGGGTATGCATGTTCTTTTGTATTAAATAAATATTTTTCAATCTTAAGAAGTTATTGATATCTACATAGTACATGTCAGCATATAAGAGGTATTTGAATACTTTAAAAAAAGCATGTAGTGCCTTGCTATGTCTTTTTTCTCTCAAAGCAATGAAATTTGCTATAAATTCAAAAAATTTGATGAAGGCATAATAAATAGAACACAAACAATAATAGCAATGAAATTTGTAGATCAATTCAACAATTACAGTGTTAATAGTAATCGAGCACGTAGTAGCACAGACATGTAATTTTTCATCTAAAAAAATAAAAATGAAGATGGAGATAAGGCAGGAACTTACCTTAGTCGCTCTCTTTGTTCTGCAAACCACCACGGTGCTGCAGTTTTGTTCCGCAAAAACAAAAACAATAGAGACTCATTACAGAAATTAGATTTTGAGCAACATACTAAACAAAATTGACAAGGGGAATGCACAATACTTAGTATCTCGCTCGTGGACCTTTCCTAGCACGAATCTCTTGGGTTTTTTTTCTGCAATTATAATAATGGAGGGACAGATTGGTGAAGGTTTGTGTTTTCGATCTTCATTTGAAAAAAATGGACAGAGGGGAAGAAGCTTGCTCTGGCGTTAGTGGTTTTAGGGCAAAATAGATACGGGGTTGTAGCAAGAGAAGAGAGAGGAGAATAGTTTGGGGAAGAAAATTGAGGTTTAGTTCATTAATGTTAACATTGATCTGCAACCATAACAAAAAAATTTATGAGGTTGAGGACCGTAATTGACCGTGGTTCCATTGATAGTATGGTTTAAGTTCTTTCCGTGGTGAATGATTTTCAAGTGTGGGGCTAACATGTTTTGTCAAGAATGACAGAAGATCCATATTTCTTTCATATCTAGACCAGTCTCTTTGAAAAAGAGAAGCGAAGTTGACATGAGAGGAGGAGCGATGGCCAGCCCTTACCTCCATTATCACGATTCCTTCGGACGGTTCCTCGAGAGGCGTGTGCTCCTTTCATGCCTAAAGCGGGTCCCAAGAGCCCCTCAGTGGGCCACGAGCCATGCTGATCTTCTCTTCAACCATTATTGGTGCACTTCTTCTCCGTCTATAAATAGAGCAGGCGGGGCTCGGAGACATAGCAACTCATACAAGCTAAGCAAAGAACAACTTCGTATTTAGTTCATCCATCAATCACCATGTCTAGCACCTGCGACAACTGCGACTGCGCTGACAAGACCCAGTGTGTGTAAGTGTTCGTCTTTTGCAAACTTGATTGAGCAGCTCTTGCTTGTTTATGGTATTTTGATTTATGTTGTGATTGTCCTAGCTACATAGACTATAGTTGGTTCGCATTCTTGCATGGCTTTCGTGCATATGTTCGTGAAGGTTGTCATCTTTCACTAATCTATATATCAATCAATGGTCTTTTATTCTGTTCATCGAGTCTTGATGCTCATGGTCCATGTATATTTAGTGCTCCTCTCACGCCACGCAACTTGTGATTGTTTGGCAGCAAGAAGGGAAGCAGCTACACTGCTGGCATCGTTGAGACTGAGAAGAGGTACGTTTTGCAATTCAAAATATCTGCACGAAAGATGAACACAGAAATAATTAGCATGTTTAAAACTTAAGAATACTCACTAATAACAAAGATGGCTAACATGGGGATACGATACTGATGTATGGAGGTCTGATTTTTTTTGCAGCTATGTCTCCACTGGAGCCATGGAGGTTCCAGCAACCGAGAACGATGGCAAGTGCAAGTGCGGCGCTAACTGCACTTGCACTACCTGCACATGCGGTCATTAAGCACATAAACCGTCATGTGTGTGGCGTAGGGAGTCGACTAATAATCTAATTTGTGTCCTTCTGCTATAGTACTCGTGGAAGGAGAAAAAAAGGGTGATAGTGAGTGTCTTATGTTTGTGTCGTCTTCTTCTTCAATGTTATGTAAGGGCCATGTCCATGGCCTTATGTGTGGTTTAATGGAATATTATTGATATAGTACTCTGCCTCTTCACAACTAAATCAGGTAAGGTTACTGTCTGAAGTCGTTTAGATCAACTTTGTTGCGTCCCATCCTGAAACGTTGCTTTTCGGCCATTGGATCCCCTTACGATAATTGAAAGTTTTGGTGGTGAAAAAGAGGTGAAACACATAAAGAAACAATATAGGGAAGGTTGAAACTGGGTGTTTAGATTAATGGTAACATTGATCTACAACAACAACCTTCTGTAAACAATTTGTTGGGTTTTTATGACTGTTGAGAAATTAGAATAAAGAGGAACAAAGAACAATTAGGAAAGTAATTGCAAATTATCGGTGATGAGAGAGAGGAGAAACACATGAAAAGCAATGCGTAATTGCTTTTCACTTTTTGCAATTCAACTGCAGTTTGAACTGGGATCCATGTAAAAACAAACTGTGATTCGTGATTAACCAAACATATATTACACTACTTTTCTTTCAATCGTAGCCGTACCAGCATATCCAAACACCATCGAAATTGAATAGAAGCTGCGGCTATAAAAGCTGAAGCTACAAATCTGAAGGGGGCAAGATAAGGTGAAGAGTAACCAACTAGTGCCCTTCTTACAATGAATCCCACTACTGTCAAACACATCACAGAGTGCTTTCTCAAGCCCAAGCACATCGTAGACGAAGCAAAGCAGCCTTATTATTTGTCACCATGGGATCTTGCTATGCTTTCTTCTCATTATATTCAAAAGGGACTTCTCTTTGCCAAACCACCAAAAACAGAAAATCAACAGGGCTTCAAGATCATGGATTTCTTGGAAGATCTCAAGCAGTCCCTCTCTCTCACTCTTGTTCATTTCCAACCGCTAGCCGGACGCCTTGCAACATCGAAGAGTGAGAACCCACCTTCCTATGTGGTCTTCGTGGACTGCAATAACAGTCCAGGAGCTAGATTTACCTATGCAACCGTTGACCTCACCACATCAGATGTTCTTTCACCTACTTATGTGCCACTGGTTGTTCAGTCATTCTTCGACCATGATAGAGCCCTCAACCATGATGGTCACACCAAATCTTTGCTGACAATTCAAGTGACGGAGCTAATTGATGGCATCTTCATTGGATGTTCCATTAATCACAGTATCGTTGATGGATCATCTTTCTGGCATTTCTTTAATATGTGGTCTGAAATCTTTCAAGGAGCACTTAAGTTCAGCGGGAAAGCATCAGCTTATCCGGGACATGAAGGTGGAGGAAGTATAGAGTTGGAGATTTGCCTCTCCCCTGATGAAATGACTGCTATTGAATCTGATAAGGAGTTCATGGATGTTGTCTCTCCATCTCCTTGTTAACAGTCCTGCTAGCAGCAGAGTACATAGTTTGCAAAAAAAGCTGTGCCCAGTTGATTATCATCATGTCTCTCTCTGTTTTTTGGTTTTTTTTTTTTTAATCTCAGAATACATAAATAATTCACACCTTACTCAAGTGCCAAAATCGAACTCTACTCATTGTCGATACGCGATGTCGGGCGACGGCTCCTCACATTATGTTTATTTAACAAAAAGATTTTTTATTGGTTGGGGGAAATTAATTTTTTATTGGAGTCGCCATCTAGTAATATGAGGGAACTAGAAATCCCAAATTAAACACTGGTCATAGAGATTCGAGTACTGGGTTAGTTATGATTAAGGGAAGGTAGACACCACCCTTAAAACATCCTTTCAAAAGAAAGGTTACCCTTACTTGTGTGTTTTTTATTTGATTTAAATGCTATTATATTTCAAGCTTATTTGCAATTTTGTTTTTTTTTTAAATAGTTAACGTCGGTCCCTAAAATAGGAGACACGTTAAAAAATAACATCAGTTCCTAAAAATAGGAAACTCGTCTAAAATATTGACGTTTAACCCTAAAAAGGAGAAGTACGTCTAAGTTACCAAAAAACTATGGACATAATCCATATTTGGTATTTAAACTTTTGACATCGATTCTTTTCTGAAAAAGAGACATGTCGACGAACAATATTTGTTTATAAAATAAAAATTATTTTTATATCGTTGAGAAATGGGTATAACCATATTTGAGATTTAGGCTTTGGACCCACGAACGATAACATGATAGGATGGGTGTTGGACCCGCGTCGTTTTTCCTTTTATATTTATTTTTGTTTTATTTTATTTTATTTTGAATTCAAACTCAGATGTATTAGAAGAATCAATACAGAGTCTCTTGCATCCACAATTGTATGACAAGGCATTCAAGTACGCAGGCCAAAAAGGAAGGTTACTTCACATCTTGACATTTTTTAAAAAAATCCTCAAACATCAGACATCAAGAATGGACATTACCTTACTAAAATCCACACGGCCAGCAAGTCAAACAGCCACTAACTTATTACTGCTTAAATCAGTCCAAAATAAACACTGGGAGGAAGCAAGTTGGTCTACCGTTTCCAACACTTCAACACACACACACACACACACACACACACACACACACACACACACACATATATATATATATATATATATATATATATATATTTACCATCAAGTCAGTTCCTCATTTCATACAGCAATGATGTTCAGATAGAAAAGCACTGTAGTTTTTACATATTCTAGCAAATTAATTACTCTTGTTGATACCTTACCAACTCTGTAGTGAAGCTGCAAAAGTGCACGCTGCTGTAGCCAGGTAGCAAAATCTAGGCAAGGGAAAATATCAGGTAGCAAAGCATTTCCCAGCAATACGGGCCACAAACTCAGCAAGAACAACTAAATGATGTATTCCAGGAAGATTTACTCAGAATAATTCAGCATAGACCCAAATGCATGTCATCCATGCTTTCTCCACAGGAATGCAGCTTTAGATGCCTGGCTGAAGGGGTCGTGGCTGCTGTGATGAGGTGGTTCGGCTGGTGGTTGCAGCGGTGGAGAGAGAAAGAAAGAAGAAATGTGCAGAAACCGGAAGAAAAACTGGTTTTTTGGCTGACTTTGGACCCGATTTTCTCCTCCTTCAGGCTATGAAATCCACCTCTATTTAAGGCGGTGGAAGAGGGCAATCTTGTCTACATTAAGGAAAAATTTCAGCACTTGATTCAGTTGGGAAGGATCCCAACCATTGGCTCAAAGTAGGTATCATGAGTTGAAAATCTGCAGACAAAAGCTGATTGAGTAGGCCTATTTAGGCTGTCACCAGTGCTAATATATTGTTATTTAGCCCAATCTAAGATTTGTCAAATTTGATGGACGTTAGGTACATTAAAGGCAGCTGCAAAGTAGTCAACCAGACCAGCTTTTACAGAAAAAAATAAAGAAGATAATGAACAGTGATTTTTGGTCAAAGTCCATTTCAATCCTCTCTCTTTCAATTGAGCCCTAATTGACACTAAACCTTTTTATTTAATGCAATTTGGCCACTAATTAACTTGATAAAAATTAAATTTGGTCTTTTAAAATTCGGATTTTTTCAATTAAGCCCAAATTAAACTCCCAAACTTAATTTTTCACCAATTAAGCCCCAAATAAAATTAATTTGACCCATTTAAAGTATAATTAAGTCCTTGCACTTAGTTAAATCCTTCAATTGGACCCAAATTAATTCTTAAACATAATTAAAATTTAATTTGGCCCATGATTAAATCAAATTGGCCCATTAAAAATTTAATTATGTCATTGAACTTAATTTTTATGCAAATTCATCCAATAATCATTTAATTTGACCTTGAATTTGCATTTTTTCCTTCATTTTTGGGCACAATAAGGTACAATTAGGCCTTGAACTTCCTCCAAAATTGCAGCTTGATTCTCCGATTTCCTTTCTCCACATTGTCGGCCTTTATTTTATTTTTTTATTTTTATTTTTGAAAAAGAAATTGATTTTTCTTTTTGGGAATAACCCAGAATTGGGTTATGACAATCAACATGGTTTGACCTGTATTGACCCGGTGAACTCGGTTTTGGTCAGAAATGACGGTTTTGACCCGAAACAGCCCGAAACTCATTTTTTACCCTGGTCGACATGGTTTGAATGAAAAGATACGGTTGACTCAAGAAAAAATATTTTTGAATTTTCATATTTTTCTTAATTTTTTGGATTTTTATAAATAATAATAAAAATAAAATAACATTCAAGAAAATTGTGTGTCAAAAATTGGGTTACAACTGTTGCCCTCTCTTTACAATGCTTACGGTGCTAAGGCATTGGAAAATTCATTTTCTTTTGACTTTGCATAGTAAGTTTTGTAAAAAAAAACGATGGTGGTATCGAAAAATATACAGATTTTTAGTTGGTCTATTCTTTTAGGCGACATGCCCAAGTGAAAAACATGAAAGTGTTTTCAACAATGGTTTTGTGAAATACATGAAAGTGATTTCAATAATGGTTTTGTGAATGAAATACATGAGAGTGATTTCAACATTGGTTTTTTTTTTTTTACTACCACAATGATAAAATGCGAGGAAACTTGCAAGTGGTCTCATTATTCCAGGTGACCTGCCCGATAGTGAAGAAGAAAGCAAAGAATTTTGTGAGTGGTCTAATTGTTCCAGGCGACCTGCCCGATAGTGAAGAAGAAAGCAAAGAATTTTGTGAGTGGTCTAATTGTTCCAGGCGACCTGCCCGATGATAAAATGCGAGAAAACTTGTAAAATGCAAGGAAACTCGCAAGTGGTCTAATTGTTCCAGGGGACCTGCCCGATGATAAAATGCGAGGAAACTCGCAAGTGGTCTAATTGTTCCAGGCGACCTGCCCGATGATAAAAAGCGAGGAAACTCGCAAGTGGTCTAATTGTTCCAGGGGACCTGCCCGATGATAAAATACGAGGAAACTCGCAAGTGGTCTAATTGTTCCAGGCGACCTGCCCGATAATGAGCTTCAGGGTTGATGAAAACTTCTAAAGGAAGTCATACCTGTACGGTTGAGATTTGATTTGTAAATCGATCTCAAAGATGATGTAAGCTTCTCAAGAAAGTCTTATATGTACAGCTGATTTGATTTATAAATGTATCCCAAAAGCTTCTCAAAAAAGTCTTGTATGTACGGTTGGGATTTGATTTGTAAATGGATCCCAAAAGATGAGGAAAGCTTCCCAAAAAAGTCTTGTATCTACGGCTAAGATCTGATCTTCTATTAAAAATGATGGCAGGAGCAAATTCCCTATAAATCACGCAGTATTGGGCAAAAGACATCATCAACTTCTCACATTTTCAATACTCTCAAAGTTCTTAACTTTTAAAGTTTTAACCATGTCTTCCTCTTCTTTCAATGCTAATCCAAACCTTGTTCCTGCAGCAGAGCCTCTAGTTTGGCGTACTACCTTTGAAGTGAATGGTCGTCCAGTTACAATAGAGGATACTGTAATGAACAATGAAGATACTGCTGTAGCCGTGGCTAGAGACATGATCCTTCCTCGTGATGAAATAATGCTGGCAGCCAGGAATGATATTGAAGCAGTGAATCAGTCACTTGCTCTTAGTATCAGAGCTACTTCGTCTTTGGTGAACCTTGCGGAGCGTCTTCATGCCAGAAGACTTGAGTTGAATACTCAAATTCTTGAGCTCCATAATCAGATTGAGAATTTAAAGAAAAGACTCTGTGATGAGAGACGTCACATAAACGACTTGGAGAGGAGAAACCAAGAGCTCAATGCACGTGTTGACTTTTGGAGGGACTATGTTAACACACGACACCGCGAGTTCGAGGAAAGGATGGAGCGCATAATTAACCAGTTTGAGGAACTTCGAGTGATGATTAATCATCAACGAGATGAAAATATCCCTAATCGTCCTCGCAGTGTTTAATGTTTGTACTTGTAAACCATTATGCCCATGAATAAAAATCCTTCTCGTCTTCATTCATGAATTTTGCTTTTGTGGAATTGCCATATGATTTAAAAGAAGTTCATTTCATCTGCGTCTCGTTGGATCCCGTGAGGAGTATTGTTTCACGAGATATCTGCAAAACAAATATGCGATGCTTGTGAAGTGAGATGATATGTAATGCATCTTACCTGTTTTTGAAATATAGATACCCATTCATCTTGTTTGAGGGTCTTGACTTTGAGTGAACTCTTTTGATTTACGCGTACTTCAAGTCTACTCAAGCCGACCTATGTTGTTCATTCTTCTAAGATACGCTTTGTTTGAGTTTCCCAACAGTCACTGCAATTTTCTCTATTGGTAACTTCACTACGAATCAGCTTCTTCCTAGCCCGACATTGTTCTATAGGCAACATTCCCATTATTGAAGATTCTTTAACCAATTCATATAGTCAACATAAGAGGATTATCCCGCTTCACCTGGGATTTCATCAGCATTCCTCTTACTGAAGATGCATCAGTTATCTTGTTGTCTAACTGATCATATTATGAGAGTCAACAATCTCCTTTCATAGATACTGCAAATCATACTATTTCAGTCCTCACGTTGGAAGAAGTCCATAGTTTTATCATGTGCATTTTCCACTAGGAAAGCAAATTTCTTTGTGCCATTAAGGATCTAGTATTTGCTTCTCTGCCCCCTAGGAGAATTAACTGCCTCATTTCATTTCCTGTTTTGCTCTTGTTGTCATTAGAATCTCTAATTTTCTAATGGTGCCTCGTAGTGTGCCGTATATTCATTTTTCTTACAAAGAAAACCTTTTTTCAAAAATGATTTTTCAAAAGAACTGTTTTGTTCTCGAAAACTGAAACTCTCAATGTCTGTTTATAACAATGTTCAAGCAACTCTGGGGCTTTATGTCAAATCTCTTAGTAAAAGTAATCTAGATGAAGGTAAGTGATGAGATGACCTTCTGCTTTGGTTTTCAAAGTGCTCAAGCGATTGCTTGAAGGTATTTTGAGAGAAAACAAAGAATTTGTCTTTTATCTTTAGAAACACTCTTTTTACAATCATGAATAATAATGGGTAATTATTTGCTACGCCATGACTCTTTATGGAAAAGTCTTTTATATTTTGAGAACGCCGTTTATTGATCCAGGTTGCTTACTTGATTAGAAAGGACTTCAAAGGCACGTAATGTATTTTATGGCTCAAGGCTATAAAAGAAAGAGTATTCCATAAGCTCAAAAAAGTGTTTAAGGGCTTATAAACTATAGATCACTATTATCTTGTCTTGGCATTTTCTTTTGCTACCTTGACAACAAAATGATGCTAAATATTCCAAATGAGGAACTTCTGTTTTCTTTTTTTTTATTCCTATATTTGTCAGGAATTCTCTCAATTGTTTGGAATTTTATTGAATTCTTTGTTGTCAGACTTTCTTTAAGCTCACATGCCTTCAAGACAATTTTCTTAATCATATTTCTCTTTTTGCCCCCTAGTGTAGGGTGTGATCTTAGTTAAGGTTCTCATGAAAAAAAAAAACTTTAAATAGACTCAGCTCAAATTGGAACTGCAAAGGATAATTTGTAAAGAAAGTGAAAGGAATATCAAAGATGGCCTTTTCTCATTTCAAGTAAGATCAGTTAAAACCAATAAACTTTGTCCACATCCAGCGTAATGCTTTGGATTTGTAAGATACCCTGTTTTGGAGTCCATGACAAACTAATGTACTACCAACCATTATTCATGCTGATAAAATATGGATCCAAGACATAATTTGGGTGATAGTTGTTCCAATTGCATGTTTTTGACTTGTTTGGTCATCTATTTCAAGGGAATTGTTTTGAACATTATTCCAAACAAAATCATTGATTTATTTCATTGAAATCACAAACAAAATCAGTTCTTTTAAAACCTCATTTAAGAAGAATGGATTCTTCTGTTAAAAAAAGTTTGAAAGATCAAATTGTTGAGTCATTGAGATCATGCATGGGTTTTTTGGTGAGGTATATGCAAAGAGAATTTCCTAGCCAAAACTTCATTGATTTGATTGGATGAAACACATCATACATAATACTTTTTCACAGAATCAGAGTTCACAGGCCTAGGTAAATCATCTCCATCCATCCTAGTTAACAACAGAGCCCCTCCGGAGAATGCTTTCTTCACTACATATGGGCCTTCATAGTTTGGTGCCCACTTGCTTCGGTCTTCACTTGGTAATGGTAAGATTTTTCTTAGTACAAGATCTCCTTCTTTGAATTCTCTTGGTCGAACTTTCCGGTCGTATGCTTTAGCCATCCTTCTTTGGTATAGCTGGTGATGACAAATTGCAGCCAACCTCTTCTCACTTATCATATTTAGCTGCATATATCTCACTTTAGCCCATTCAGCTTCTTCTAGTTCAGATTCCATTAGTACTCTCAAAGATGGAATTTCCACTTCCAAAGGCATCACTGCCTCCATCCCAAATACTAATGAGTAAGGTGTAGCTCCAGTGGATGTCCTTACTGCTGTACGATATGCATGCAGAGCAAAGGGAAGCATTTCATGCCAATCCTTGTAAGTGACTACCATCTTCTGGATAATCTTCTTGATATTCTTGTTTGCAGCTTCGACAGCACCATTCATCTTTGGTCTGTAAAGAGACGAGTTTGAATGTTTAATTTTCCACTTCACAAATAATTCTGTGATTATTTTTCCATTGAAGTTTTGGGCGTTGTCGGTCACTATCTTCTCAGGTGAACCTACCGACATATCAAATCTTTCTCAATGAAGCACTTGACCACTTTTTGAGTTACATGAGCATAAGAGCTGGCCTCTACCCACTTCGTGAAGTAATCAATGGCTACTAAGATAAATTGATGCCTATTGCTGGCCTTTGGGTTGATTGGCCCAATCACATCTATTCCCCACATTGCAAATGGCCATGGTGATGTCATATTAAACAGAGGAGCTGGAGGTGCATTTATCTTATCACTATACACTTGACATTTATGGCATCTTCTGACATAATCAATGCAATCTTTCTCCATGGTCATCTAGAAGTACTCAAATCGTTGCATTTGTCTAGCCATCATGTGCCCACTTGCATGAGTTGCACAAATTCCTTCATGAATTTCTTGCAATGCTACCTTAGCTTCGGTTTCATCTAGACATCTTAGTAAAGTTCCATTAAATGATCTTTTATATAGAATTTCTCCATCCCGGTAAAATTCCATGGCTAACCTTTTCAAGGTCTTCATATCTGCTTTAGATGCCCCCAAGGGATATTCTTGATATTGGATAAACCGCTTGATGTCATAAAACCATGGGTTCCCATCTATTTCTCCTTCAAGTGAACAACAATGAGCTGGAAAATTTTTAATCTCAATATGGATTGATTGTACCCTGATTTCGTAATCAATTTTGGCCATAGAAGCTAAGGTTGCCAAAGCATCAGCAAACTGGTTTTTGTCTCTTCCCATATGGGTAAAATCTATCTCATCAAAGCCCTCAGTCAGTTTTGAGAGATATTGTTGATATGGGATCAATTTTTCTTCTTTGGTCTGCCATTAGCCTTTCACCTGACAGATTATTAACATTGAATCCCCATAGACATCAAACTTCTTTATTTTCATCTCTAAAGCAGCTTCTAACCCAAGGATACAAGCCTCATATTCAGCAGTATTGTTGGTACATTCAAATTGTAGTTTGATTGAGATGAGATATTGCTTCTGGTCAGGTGAGATTATCACAGCCCCATCAAAATACATAATCCACCAATCATTCTTCTCTTTGTCTTCTTCTACTATCAACACATCCTCATCCGGGAAGTCAAATTTCAATGGCTCATAATCTTTGATAGCATTATCTGCCAAATGTCAGCAATTACACTTCCTTTCACGGATTTTCTTGTCTTGTATACAATGTCATACTCGGCCAACATCACTTGCCATCTTGCTATTCGGCTTGACAAGTAAGGTTTCTCAAAGATATATTTAAGAGGATCTATTTTTGAGATTAACTAGGTGGTATAATACAACATATATTGTCGAAGACGCTTCGTGCTCCATACAAGAGCACAACATAGCTTCTCAATCATAGTATATCTGGATTCACAATCGGTAAACTTCTTACTCAGATAATAGATAGCTTGCTCCTTTCTTCTAGACTCATCATGTTGTCCCAACACACAACCCATTGCTTCCTCAGTTACTGTCAAATACAAGATCAAAGGTCTTCCCGGCACAGGTGGCACTAACAAAGGTGGATTCTGTAAGTATTGCTTTATTTTATCAAAAAGCTTCTTGACAATCTTTATCCCAAGTACCAGGATTCTTTTTCCGAAGCAATCGGAAAATTGGCTCACATGTTGCTGTTAACTGAGATATGAATCGTGCAATGTAATTCAAACATCCCAAGAAACCTCTTACTTCTTTTTTGGTTTTAGGAGCTGTCATAGCCTGAATTGCTTTCACTTTATCAGGATCGACCTCTATTCCTTTATTGCTTATCACAAACCCTAGCAACTTTTCAGACTTCACCCCAAATAAGCATTTTGCAAGATTCAATTTCAACTGATACTTCTTTAGTCTATCAAATAATTTTCTTAGAATCTGAACATGATCTTCTTCATTCGTAGACTTGGCAATCATGTCATCCACATACACTTCAATCTCTTTGTGCATCATATCATGAAAAAGTGTCACCATTGCCCTTTGATATGTGGCTCCAGCATTCTTTAACCCGAATGACATCACTTTATAGCAAAATGTTCCCCATGGTGTGACAAAAGTGGTCTTCTCTTTATCTTCTTTAGCCATTTTAATCTGGTTATACCCGGAGAATCCGTCCATGAAGGAATAAGTTGAGCTTCTAGCAACATTGTCTACCAAGACGTCTATGTGAGGCAAAGGAAAATTATCCTTTGGACTAACTTTGTTTAGTTCCCTGAAGTCCACACATACTCTGATTTTGTCATCCTTCTTTGGTACTACCACTATGTTCGATACCCATTGAGGGTATTTAATGACTTCCAGAAAACCAGCATCCCACTGCTTCTTTATCTCTGCCTTGACTTTGAGTAGAATATCCGAGCGAGTTCTTCTCAATTTCTGCTTGATAGGTTTACATCCTTCTATCAAAGGCACTCTGTGTACTACAATATCAATGTCTAAACCAGGCATATCTGCATAAGACCAGGCAAACACATCCATATACTCTTGTAGTAATGAGGTTAAACTGCATCTTTCTTCTGTAGTAATCAGAGTTCCAATCTTTAGCTCTCTTTTATCTTGCTCGGTGCCTACATTTATCACCTCTAATTCTTCTTTTGTAGGTTTCTAAGCATGCTCAGACTGTTCTACTTGTCTAGTAAACTCTTTCATATAATCTTCATTCCATTCCTCTTCATCCATTGCAATCACATCCTTATCAAAGTTTGGCCATTCATTTTCAATGCAATATGTTTGTGGATTTATGGAGGATTCACTTTCAGAATTCCTGAAAGCGAAAGGTGTTTTTAGTGTAAATGCGTATCTTGTAGCCAGACAAAACTAAATAAGATAACAATTGTTGAAGAAAATGCAGGATCTCAATAATATTTTAAAAGTTGACTCAATAATTATGACAAGACCTTATGTTGACATCTTGAGCCAAGATTGCCAACTAGGTACAAAAACACACAGCAAACTACAAAGCAAAGCACACAAAGCATATAAAAGCAAATATAAGCAGATGCTTATTCATTACTTCTTGAAAACAACGGGGGCTTCTTCAATCTCCCAATTATGGAATACTTCATCGACCGAAAGCTTTCGCACAAAGGCGTTGGTTGGAACCTCTTCTAGAGAATGGACAGTTAACTAAGGTAACAGTTCATCTTCTTTTGCTGTTTTTGGCTCGTCATCAGAATTCCAGCCTTTTCCTTCACCTTCCTCTACATTGTTGATATCCATGAAAGCAAGTTTTTGTCCCAAGACTTCCGTCATGTTTTCAGGTTTCATCACATATGCTGACTTTGGGAAAGAAACATGGATGGGTGGGATTACAATGTCTTCTTCTTCTGGCTTTCTTCCTTCCATTCTAGCCAACCTTCTTTCTCGCTTAATCCTAGCAGCTCTCTGGTAATCATCTTTCTTAGGCTTAAAGCTAAGCCCAAACCTCTGATCAGCAGCTTTAATTTTCATTATGTTGACTCTCTTAAGATTTCCAGCAATTGGATTATTCTGGAATGGTAGCCCATGTTTCAAAAAGCACTTAGCTATCATTCTAGCAGTATCAGAAATCATTGGTCTTCTTAACACCGTATTTTCTGGTACCCATTCAGTATTCACAATCTCGAAGGCGTGGAGATTTCCATCTTTGCAATCTTCTGCTTCAATATAAGGGACCGACACATTCCTTATCATGGATAAGGTTTCTTCTGCCTTAACTTTCATTAGAGTACCATTGATAATGTACTTCAGACATTGGTGTAGAGATGATGTCACAGCCCCAGCGGTATGTATCCATGGCCTTCCTAATAACATGCTATACGAAGGATGGATATCCATCACTTGTAAGGTTATCAAAAACATCTGAAGCCCTACAAACAATTCAATGTCAATGGTCCCTATCACCTGTCTAGGGGAACCATCATACGCTCTAGCTGTCATCGTGCTTGGTCTCATGTGAGTAGCATCAATTGGCATCTCATCTAGTATATGCCTTGGTAGCACATTCAACGCTGAACCATTATCCACAAGCACTTTGTCGATCAAACAGTCCTTACATTTCACAGTGATGTACAAAGGCTTGTTATGCCCAGTCCCTTCTGGGTTTAGCTCATCTTCTGTGAAGTATAAGTAATTAGAGGTTTGAATTCTTCCCACCAAATGTTCCATTGTATCTTGAGTAATATCCTGTGGCACATATGCTTCATTCAACACCTTTTGCAATGCTTTACGATGTAACTCAGAACTCAAGATAAGTGACATCAAAGAGATTCTAACAGGAGTTTTCTTCAACTGATCCACCACACTATACTCACTATGCTTCATCAACTTCAAAAATTCATTAGACTCGTCTTCACTTATAGGTTTGTTCACTTCCATGTCATCAACTATTTCTTTTCCTTTAGCTTTCTTCTGCTTCTCTAATTCTTCTGGTGTAAAACACCGACCACTTCGAGTTAACCCACCGATTTCAGGGTGGAAGATAGGAGTATGGTTGAAAGAATACCCATAATTGTAAGGTATTATGCCATAACTTCCACTATTTATGCATACAGGCTTGGTCAGGATTAATTTTGGTGGACCACCCACAGTTGGTTAGAGTCTACAAACTTCCGTTTTTGTCTCCTGTCGGCCTATCATCCCAACTTCACTGCTCTCTTCTTCACTTTCTATCCTTAACATGCCGAAAGTCAGCATCCTTTTCACTTCTTGGTGAAATTCTTCACAATTATCAATGTGATGTCCCACCTTGCCATGAAACTTACAGTAGTTATTTCCATTCATCGATGGTTCAAACTCAGATAAATATCCAGACTGTACCAGCATACCATACAGCATTTCCATAGAAACCTTCAAAACTCTTTCCTTCTTACCCTCCACTCCTACAGCATTTACTCCTCCACTACTTGCAGCATGATTGGGCAAAGGGTTGGACTTCACATTCGGTGCATCATCAAAAGTTATCCATCCAACTTTTATCAATTGCAGAAGCTTGTTTTTGAATGCATTACAACTTTCAATGTTATGCCCGACAACGCCAGCATGATACTCACATTTCAGATCTGGCTTATACCAATTTGGGTATGGAGGTTGCAGTGGGGTCAAAGGAACAGGGGCTACTTGCCCAATACTCAACAACTTTGAGTACATTTCTCCCAAAGGAAGTGGTAGTGGTGGCAGTCCTTCTTGGGTTCTTTGAAAATTCCTTCTTGGAGGATTAACAATCCGGTTATTTTGTTGGTCATTTGGTTGGTTTTGTTGGTTGATAGGGAAAGGTTTAGTGAAGTTTACACTTGCAACTTGTTGGGTAGGTATTTGGAAATTATAATGATGGTAATTTTTCTTACTCTTATACACTCCTTCCACATTGTTCACATCAGGATCCTTCTTTTTCCCAGTAAAGCCTTTCTTCTCAGTAGGCTCTGACATTCTCCCTGCTCTTATCGCTTGTTCTATTCTCTCAGCGATAGTTACAGCATCATAGAAATGCTGAGCTGAACTACCCACCAGGTGTTCAAAGTACGGAGATTTAAAAGTGTTAGAAAACAGAGTGACCATTTCTTTTTCTAACAAAGAGGGTTGCACATGAGATGCTTTTTCACGCCATCTCAAAGCGTATTCCCTGACAGTCTCTTTATTGCCCTTCTTCATGACTAACAAGCTTGACCTGTCCGGGGCAACCTCCATGTTGAATTTATACTGCTCCACAAAGGCTTTTACCAAATCTTTCCACTTTCTGATCTTAGTGTTATCTAGCTTTGTATACCAGCTTAATGTCGATCCAGAAAGACTGTCTTGAAAGAAATGGACGAGAAGTTTCTCATCATTCACTACTTCTGCCATCTTATTGCAGTAAGATTTAAGATGAGTGACCGGACATTCAGTTCCAGTATACTTGATGAATTCTGGTACCCTAAATTCTGTGGGTACAACTACATTTGGAACTAAACACATTTCTACAGCATAAACAGGATCATATAAGTCTGCCCCTTCAACTGCCTTCAATCTTTCTTCTAGAGAAGTCAATTTATCATAATCGACATTTTCAGAGAATTTCATCCTTTGTGGGTCATCAGTTGCCAGGTTTATAGTAACTGGCACTTGTGCTGGTGGAACATTGGCAGTGAACTGTTGTTCAAATGAAGAGAGATTTGCCCATAAATTTTGAGGCGGGAATACAAAGGGAGCTGATGGCATAGATATAGATGGAGTTGCAATTGCCGGCTGAGTAGAGGTACCTTCCCCAGACTTGGCTACAAGGGCCTGCTCGAGTAGACTTGTATGTCGTGCTATATCGTTTTTCATGTTCTCCAACTCTCTTTGATAATGAGCCTCTAGGTGGGCCCTTTCTTCGTTCTCCATTATCTTCCTTCGTAATCGAGTGTAATGAATTTTGTGGTCTTTTGGGGGACCTATATTTCAACCTGAGTGAATGCAAGTAAACTAAATGAAATGCACAAATGGATGCAAAATGCCATATGGTTTATGCATGCTTGTTATTGGTTTCGTTTTTATTTTTAAGTTATGACGAGGAACAAACCAGATCAGATTCTCTTAAGAAAGTTCTCACTGAGGACTCCAAACCTACAGGGACTTGAACCGATTTAGGGGAGAAATTTTGATGCCATGTTTTGATGGCAAACAATCCCCTTCATCATGTTGGTTCAATTCTGATCTGATCAAAAATTCCTCAATAGTAATGTTTTTTTCAATCTCACACTTCCTATGAGGATCAGTGGAGATTTGATGAGAATATGAAATGTATATAAATATGGATATGAATGCATTGATATTTATTTGTGTCTTAAATGGTATATCCTAATTGATAGGATCTAGCTCATAAGATTTGGCTCAGTTTAGTCTATCCGTAAAGATATTTTTTTGGTTCTTAGATTGCCTGAATTACCCATGGGGTAGTCGGCCTCTTAACCTTATACAACATGAGTATGGGAAGAAAATTCCACAATACCCGTTGCATAGGGTGAGTTACAATCCAAGCGAAAGTCCAAATGAACATCAGTGGACATAAGTCACACTTGCCACCTGAATCTTTCTTTTCTAATCTTAAAAAGGACGAGCTCGGGTCCAAAGCTTTTATGGGTTCACCGTGAAGTGTGTGAATACACAAATAAATAACATGCATGCATGTGCAAATCTAAAAAAATTGAAATGATTTACAATTGATATCACATAAAATGAATAGTGCAAATAAAATAAATGCTCAAAAATAAATAGCAATAAAAAAAACAAATGAAAAGCACACACAAGCAGTTGGTTCAACCCACTTCCCCAGTGGAGTCGCCATTCTGTCGATACGCGACGTCGGGCGACGGCTCCTCACATTTTGTTTATTTAACAAAAAGATTTTTTATTGGTTGGGGGAAATTAATTTTTTATTGGAGTCGCCATCTAGTAATATGAGGGAACTAGAAATCCCAAATTAGACACTGGTCCTAGAGATTCAAGTACTGGGTTAGTTATGATTAAGGGAAGGTAGACACCACCCTTAAAACATCATTTCAAAAGAAAGGTTACCCTTACTTGTGTGTTTTTTATTTGATTTAAATGCTATTATATTTCGAGCTTATTTACAATTTTGTTTTTTTTTTAAATAGTTAACGTCGGTCCCTAAAATAGGAGACACGTTAAAAAATAACATCAGTTCCTAAAAATAGGAAACTCGTCTAAAATATTGACGTTTAACCCTAAAAAGGAGAAGTACGTCTAAGTTACCAAAAAACTATGGACATAATCCATATTTGGTATTTAAACTTTTGACATCGATTCTTTTCTGAAAAAGAGACATGTCGACGAACAATATTTGTTTATAAAATAAAAATTATTTTTATATCGTTGAGAAATGGGTATAACCATATTTGAGATTTGGGCTTTGGACCCACGAACGATAACATGATAGGATGGGTGTTGGACCCGCGTCGTTTTTCCTTTTATATTTATTTTTGTTTTATTTTATTTTATTTTGAATTCAAACTCAGATGTATTAGAAGAATCAATACAGAGTCTCTTGCATCCACAATTGTATGACAAGGCATTCAAGTACGCAGGCCAAAAAGGAAGGTTACTTCACATCTTGACATTTTTTTAAAAAATCCTCAAACATCAGACATCAAGAATGGACATTACCTTACTAAAATCCACACGGCCAGCAAGTCAAACAGCCACTAACTTATTACTGCTTAAATCAGTCCAAAATAAACACTGGGAGGAAGCAAGTTGGTCTACCGTTTCCAACACTTCAACACACACACACACACACACACACACACATATATATATATATATATATATATATATATATATTTACCATCAAGTCAGTTCCTCATTTCATACAGCAATGATGTTCAGATAGAAAAGCACTGTAGTTTTTACATATTCTAGCAAATTAATTACTCTTGTTGATACCTTACCAACTCTGTAGTGAAGCTGCAAAAGTGCACGCTGCTGTAGCCAGGTAGCAAAATCTAGGCAAGGGCAAATATCAGGTAGCAAAGCATTTCCCAGCAATACGGGCCACAAACTCAGCAAGAACAACTAAATGATGTATTCCAGGAAGATTTACTCAGAATAATTCAGCATAGACCCAAATGCATGTCATCCATGCTTTCTCCACAGGAATGCAGCTTTAGATGCCTAGCTGAAGGGGTCGTGGCTGCTGTGATGAGGTGGTTCGGCTGGTGGTTGCAGCGGTGGAGAGAGAAAGAAAGAAGAAATGTGCAGAAACCGGAAGAAAAACTGGTTTTTTGGCTGACTTTGGACCCGATTTTCTCCTCCTTCAGACCATGAAATCCACCTCTATTTAAGGCAGTGGAAGAGGGCAATCTTGTCTACATTAAGGAAAAATTTCAGCACTTGATTCAGTTGGGAAGATCCCAACCATTGGCTCAAAGTAGGTATCATAAGTTGAAAATCTGCAGACAAAAGCTGATTGAGTAGGCCTATTTAGGCTGTCACCAGTGCTAATATATTGTTATTTAGCCCAACCTGATCATATGGGGTTGTAGAAAAAATGCAGAGAATCATTTTCATCTAAGATTTGTCAAATTTGGTGGACGTTAGGTACATTAAAGGCAGCTGCAAAGTAGTCAACCAGACCAGCTTTTACAGAAAAAAATAAAGAAGATAATGAACAGTGATTTTTGGTCAAAGTCCATTTCAGTCCTCTCTCTTTCAATTGAGCCCTAATTGACACTAAACCTTTTTATTTAATGCAATTTGGCTACTAATTAACTTAGTAAAAATTAAATTTGGTCTTTTAAAATTCGGATTTTTTCAATTAAGCCCAAATTAAACTCCCAAACTTAATTTTTCACCAATTAAGCCCCAAATAAAATTAATTTGACCCATTTAAAGTATAATTAAGTCCTTGCACTTAATTAAATCCTTCAATTGGACCCAAATTAATTCTTAAACATAATTAAAATTTAATTTGGCCCATGATTAAATCAAATTGGCCCATTAAAAATTTAATTATGTCATTGAACTTAATTTTTATGCAAATTCATCCAATAATCATTTAATTTGACCTTGAATTTGCATTTTTTTCCTTCATTTTTGGGCACAATAAGGTACAATTAGGCCTTAAACTTCCTCCAAAATTGCAGTTTGATTCTCCGATTTTCTTTCTCCACATTGTCGGCCTTTATTTTATTTTTTTTATTTTTTTATTTTTATTTTTGAAAAAGAAATTGATTTTTCTTTTTGGGAATAACCCAGAATTGGGTTATGACAATTGACATGATTTGACCCGTATTGACCCGGCGAACTCGGTTTTGGTCGGAAATGACGGTTTTGACCCGAAACAGCCCGAAACTTATTTTTTACCCTGGTCGATATGGTTTGAATGAAAAGATACGGTTGACTCGAGAAAAAATATTTTTAAATTTTCATATTTTTCTTAATTTTTTTGAATTTTTATAAATAATAATAAAAATAAAATAACATTCAAGAAAATTATGTGTCGAAAATTGGATTACAACACTCATATAAGGAATTCAACAAACCTCTCTCTCAGAATTTAGTCTCTCCTCCACATTGAACATCGAACACGACTCCCGCTCCAATAAAGCATCTTCACAATTCGAGTATAATGCCACTACTTTCTTCCTCAATCATGTACGACGAAGAAAACCATGAAAGTGCACATTCACTTAATTTTTGGCTGACAACAATGGGAACTCAACCAACCATGCCACACTTCTCTCGGTTGAACTTAGCTTCGCTGCCACTTGTTAGGGAGACTTTTAGTAGAAGTTACTCGGATTCGTGTCTGGATAAGCATGCTTGAGAATGCAGGAGGTTTTTGTAATGGTAATAATAGTTGTTTTTTTAGAATGTTTTTTGTTTGGAAATATATTAAAATAATATTTTTTTTATTTTTAAAAAGTTATTTTTGATACCAGCATACTAAAATGATAAAAAATATCAAAAAATATTAATTTAAAATAAAAAAAATCAAATTTTTCCAAAAAAATTCCTAAAACACAAAAATAAACAAACTCTAAATAATGAACACCACTTTAATATATAAACCTAGACTAATGTTTTTTGGATTTCTCTTATGTATTAACACCTCAAATTTTTTATTTTTAATGGATGTGAGATTTCCCACTTGCATATAAAACTCATCACTCTTAAAATCTATTTGAAAATGTGATGTAAATTGTGTTTTTTAAAATTTTTAATTTTTTTTAAAAAAATTATGTTTTTATATTTTTTTATTGTTTGGATGTACTAATATTAAAAATAATTTTTTAAAATAAAAAAATATTATTTCAATATATATATATATATATATATATATATATATATATATATATATATATATATATTGTAAACCGCACCCATTTCATGAAATATTTCTAAAGCATCGGTAGCATGAAGCCAGAAAAACACAACCTTTTATCATAGTATTCAACGATAAGATACCAGGTTGCAAGGTCGTTAAAATCACGAGTTGACTCTTAAAATCTTACGATTTTACAAGTCAATATGTATATAACGTGTCAAATTGGGTTAAGACTTGAAATCAGTCAAACTCGGTTAAAATCGGACTGATCTTACAAGTTTGACTGATTTTGACTGAGTTTGATTGATTTCGAGTTTTAACCCATAAAAGTTAAAAAATTTACTACCTTCCTATCTGAGTCCCCTGACACTCCACTACATAGTCAACACTCCCCAGTCCTTCCTTTCCTTGTTGTCCAAATCTCAAATTTTCAATCTTAACAGACTAACACCAGTATTAGAGGATCTTGGGTATGGGAAAGCCATATACTGTATTTTAGGCTGGGAAAGCATGATCGGAGAATCGAAACCATAGGAAGACAGAGGTAGATGGTGATGAATCAAAGGAGTAAAATAAGAAATAGGAATACTTATATAGAGAGAAATATTGTGTTTTAGACTAACTATTTGTTAACTACAAAGAGAGACGACAAATACTCAGAAAATGTTGTATCATCTCACTAGTTGCTTATAGTGTGTTTCAAGATC
This sequence comes from Populus tomentosa, assembly GCA_018804465.1. Lineage (NCBI taxonomy): Eukaryota > Viridiplantae > Streptophyta > Magnoliopsida > Malpighiales > Salicaceae > Populus > Populus tomentosa. The sequence goes on from CM031995.1 coordinate 1,331,697, forward strand.
AGTCCTCTAGAAAATGTTCTGAAACTCTATCAATAAAACACAGTTGTTCAATCTTTTTTTTTTTGTATTTTTAAGTTATTTAAACCATATATGAAGTTTTATTTAAATTATGTATTTCAAGGTATTTGGATATTTGTATTCTTTATTTCACTTTTATTTTAATTATGTTATATTATTATTTACTACTTGACTGAAATTGATAATATATAATTAGTTAAAATATTTTTCTTATAATTTTATAATTTTACGATTCGAATTTACAATCCAAATTTATATTATATATTTAATATCGTGTTAAAAAAAAGTTTTTAACAACCTTACCACAATGCAAAAAAGACAGAATGTCTGAAGGATATGCGAAACTAGACGAGGTTTTGGAGTGCCATAGGTGATTGGACCAGTACGATAATAGACCAATGTAAATATTACATAGCTCTTACCAAATGAGCCACCATGTAATCAGATTAATGGAATCAGGTTGAATGAAATGCACTTTTTTTCATAGTGTGTTTGCGGGTCATCGGCCAAATTATTTTTATTAATATTTTAGCTTTTTATTTTGTTTTATTAGATATTGATTCAGCCCATTTAGATTGGGTGAATCAGCTTGAATCGGGCTCTAGTTTCTAATTTTTTTAATCAGCTCACCGTCTCAAATCAAACCTGGAATTATATGGGAAAAAGACAAGGATGGTAAATGCAAAAAAAAACTCTTGCCGGAGTTTATATTATGATGATTATACTCATCTCTAAAAAGTAAATCTATCACAAGATTGAATTATTATAATCAAGCATGGCCTCTATCATAAGTTTATATTACTTTTTCACATATTCAAATCCCTTTTGCAAGGCCAAAAAAACCTAGTTATGAGTTTAAGTGGTGTAACCCATGTTTCAAACAACATAATATTACTTTGATATTTTTTTATACCTTAAAACATGTTTTGCATCGCTTGGACACAAATAATCTTAATGTATATTTGGTGTTATAATATATAGTAATATATTTTAAAAATATTTTTTATTTAAAAATATATTAAAATATTTTTTTTATCAATATATCAAAACTTTATTTTTGAAATATATTAAAAAAAAAAACATTAATTATAAAGTAAATACATTTTTACAGTTGAAAATACGGTCACCAGTCACCACAGGTCGGCTCCCCAGGTTGGAAACCTCGGTTTCGCCTTTTGTCCCTTTCAATGAATCCTTGTCCAACTCGCACACACCGCATGTATACCTAGATAAATTACAAACTCGCGTGTTATACTAAACACGTGTTCACTAAACTCCATTCATCAACTCGTGGAGCGAGTACCAAATTAACCGCCATCTCATACTCTCCCCAGATTATCAACGTGCTTCCTTTCATACTAGCATCCCTCAGAGATATACCGTCACTCTATACCACCACAAAAAATAGAAGCCATAAAAAGCAACAACACAGCAGGACGGGGAGCTCAACCATACCTCGTAGGTTATGTTAGTTCTTCTTCATTCCACGTTGACCAATCAAAACCCAGTCGCCGTCAACCCTTACCCCATCAGCCAGCCAACTCAGCTCTGGACAGGACAAATTTTTCCACGGTGTGGGTCCTCTGACAATTTGACAACGAAAAAGGCAAGGTCGTTGCTGCTTCCTAATCAACCTGCAATATTTACCGCCCACCAGGCTCCGTTTGTTTGCCTGCAAATACATTAATAAAAAATACTACAAGATATATAACATTATTAAAAAAATATTAAATTATTTTTAATCTCTACGACACTATTTGATAATAAAAAATATGTTTTAGTTTATTTTTATGATAAAATCAAATATCAAACAATTACATACTTTTTTAAAAATTAATTTCTATAAAATTCATCAAATACAAGGAAATCATTTTTCAACAGCGCAAATGGGGCCTTAATTTTATAGTAATATCAACCATTCACATTGAGGGCTCGATGGATGGACTTCACATATTACCAAACCAGCAAAGCATGGATGGTAGAGGATTCATTTCATGTGTATTGCATTATTCATAGCGTAAATAGCTACATTAAAACTCCACTAGAAATTACTTCCATTCTTGACATGAAAATTGGTGAGAAATGCAAAGTCTTTCATAGCAAAATTTTTAAAAAATCAATATTATTAAAAAAAATATTTGACATATATATCCAGAATGAATAGGCTTACAATGTAAAATATGCATTAAAATGTTGTTTTCATATCTCTTAAATTCAGGTCTTGCTTATTGCAAGTTAATTTGAAAAATTCATATTTTAAAACCTAGGTCAAAATAAATCTAAACTTGAATAAAAAAATAATGACTCAATAAAAATAAATAAACTTGAATGAATTTTCAGTAATTTAGTTGATCTAGTTAAATCCATTTAAATTTGGTTCTATCAGCTCCAATGCTTCTTTTTTTTTCAAAAATAAAAAATGAAACGATACTAGTTAATTAAAAATAATTAATTTTAAATGACTCGATAATCCAATAGTTCAAACTCTTTTCCGTATTGAATCTAGGGTTCAAAAACTATCTAAAAAACAAATCACATTCTAAATTAAATTTAATTTATAAGCAAAATTGAATTCAAATGAAAACCTATTACAATTTTTATATTTATAATAAAATATTAAATTATATAATTAAATTTAATTATACTATTTGAAATACATATGAAAATTAATTGAATTAACAATCTCATCTAGTTTGCCCTTAATATAGAAAAAATAGAAAGAAATACTTGGGAAAAAAACCAAAAAATTATAAATAAAGGGAAAAAAAAATGAAAGGGAAGATTGATAATATACCTTTTGAGGAACACGAATATAATTACAAGGATTGATGCCGAGTAGAGAAAAACATATATATTATGTTGTTAAGAATTTTTAAAAGAAAAAATGAGGCGTGTGACAATAACCAAGCAAGAACAATTTCCTGTATTAATATTATTTTTAGAATATTGTTTTGAACATTTATTGCGAGAGAGGTTATCGTAGCAACTTTTGCACATTGTTTATTAATTAAATTTCATTTAAAATTTAAATCAATTCAAACTATAAAATTTATTTAACCCTTCAAATTAAATTAAATTCACATAATTCTAAACATACTTGTGGGTTAAAAAAAGAAACTCAGGGCATGTTAGGCATTATTTTAGTTGCGGTTTTAAAAAAATAAATTTAAAAAAATATATTTGATTAAAATTAATATTTGATGAATTTTTAAATAAAAGATAATTTTTCACAAATGAAAATTATTTTAACTTACACGACTGAGTGCAAAATACAGAAATTATTTGCCCAACTAAATAGTTTTTTTATTTATTTGACAAAAAAAAAAACCCCTACCATATTACTAAACGTTGTCTTAGATAGGATAAGCTCCGCTAGAAGCATGACAATTTTACACACTCCACGCAGGTTGCTGGAAAGTCCACATTTGACTGGTGAATAAACACAACTAGTTTTTTTTTTTAAAAAAAAAAACAGAGAAATTAAGCTGTGGTCGACAGATGAGGCGAACATACACCAGAGTAGCACTAGAGTGAGCGAAAAACTTCAAGGGCACGCATCTTTTTCTCTATATACAAACCCCCCTCGGCACCCCCGGCTTTTTCCTTTGCTGCGCTCACGAATACTTCAATGGAAGAGAACAACAAAAACCCCAAAACGATGTCGTCTTCACTCCCACCTGGTTGCCGATTTTACCCTTCCGACGAACAACTCTTCTGTTACTACCTCAAAAACAAGAACCGCACCGTTCCTAACGACACCGATGATGTCAACGGCTATGATTTGATCAAGGAGCTGGATTTGTACGATTACGAGCCGTTTGATTTACCTGAGAAGGCGTGCTATGCGTATGGTTATAAAGCGAGGAAGAGACACTGGTATTGTTACACGAAGGAGCAAGTTAGGGTTCCGAGGAGGAAGGCAAAAGGAGGGTTTTGGAGGATAAGTGGTAGGGTTAGGGATGTTGTGGTGGGTCTAGGTGGGGAGGCGGTCATGGGTACAAGGACTAGGTTTGTTTTTTATATGGGGAATTCTGTTAAGAGTGCAGTCAGGACTGGTTGGGTTTTGTACGAGTATGCTCTTGTCGATCATGCTAAGGTAAATTTTAATTTCTGGGCCTGCTTGTTAATTTTTGTTGAGTAATTAGTTGTCTTATTTTGATTAAGAGTATGGATTTTATGATTTTATTGGAGAGTTTATTGAGGTTGAAATTTCAGGGCTCTAATTATAGGTCTAGGATCTTGTGAATGCCTATAATTCTATGTCTGCATTGTGAAATGAATCTTGTTTTGATGCTTTGGGAATACTTGGAAGTGTTGGCATTGCGAGCTGTCGCATATTAGAGCCTATCGATGTAATTAGTAATCTTTAATGAAGTAACATGGTCCTGTATGATGCTTTCTTAGGGTCAAGTAATGTAATTTTGCTTATAGTCCATATGTTAATCTGGATATTGCAGATGTACTTGTGTGAATTCAACTATCAATCAAGGAATTATCTCTGCAAAGTTGTTTTCTTTGATCAATTTTGCAACTGATAGATGGACCTTGCTTCACATTTGTTGGTTACCTGGTTTCCACAGCTGACAAACAATTCTGAAAAACTGAAGTGAGATTAAGGAATTAACATGTCAAATTGTTGTGTGCTATACCACTCATCTGTTTTTTGCATTTTGAAAAATTGAAGTGGTGTGTTATGATCTATTTAATATCTTTTATTGTATCGAGTTAATTTATTATATATCTTCTCTATTGAGATTTTTCTATTTAGATTAAGTTTCAAAAACATTTGGCAATCTGGACGCAGGATTATTTAATTCAATTGCCTTTTGTTACTATTAGGAAACCTCATTATGTGATCCACCTGCAGGCTTCATTTGTCCTATGTCGGGTATTTGTCAAGTCTCGTGGAGGAAATAGCATTTCAGAGAATGTTGTAAGTTCCTGTGCCGAAGAAAGTGTTTCTGCTTTACCCAGCATTGGTGCTCAGCATGATGAATTCCTCACACCAGACATTGCTGAGGCTAAAGGGCCTAATGACTTATCTAGATATTCTGCAAGATTGGGTAGAGAGCTTGATGATCAAGTCACAACTAGACCTCTTTCTATTTCCAGTTTCCAGTTTCCATCAGACAGTCAATGCAATGAGGCGGTAAGATGCATATAGTATTTGGGCCTGTTGATTTAGCTATATTATATCCACCATTATTGTGTGCAACCCTGCTTCTTATTTTGATATTTGTCACATGTTCCCTTTCTTGCAGTGCTATTTTTTGCTCACACATAGCATGTACAATATGCATATGTGCTAAGGATTATTGCCTTTTCTATCTCAGCCTCATGACCACACGGGAAAGACTGTTATCAGGGTTTTTAAGTAGCATCACTTGCATTGGTGTAATTTACATGGATTTACATCTTAACAGTATGGCTATGTTTTGTTCGATTGCAATATGCTTGTTTAAAATGAATGTGAAAAGTATGATTTGCTGTCAAGACCTCAAATTTTACAGAGTTCCCAAAAAATACATGCAGCATTTTGACGACAAATATTCCATATTTTGACAAATAGTTGCAATATCTCAGTTGTCTCCTTATTTCCTTTGAGCCCTTGTTGAGATTTCAATCTTCATAATGTTCTCAATATCATGAAACTGCTTTTTTCTTTAATGCCCCAGTCTACTAGATCTGTTACTATGTTATGTGGGTGATGCACATCTGCTACATGTATATCTGTGACTTCTTTCTGAAGCCTTTTGGGATATTGTAGTGGCATAGTATACATCAAATTTATCCTGCTTCCATGTTCATTCGGTCTGCTTTCTCATAATAAGTCCTATCTTTGTTTCCAAGGTACTAATACACATCCTTTTACTTGCCTGGAATGCAGGTTAGGAGGACATCTGGGCCTACTGGTGGTACCTTGTACGTAGATGCTGAAACTTCCCAGCAGTTACGATCCATTTTAGAGGGAGATTTTATAGAGCTGGATGATCTTGTGGATTGATCATCCAATTCAGAAGCTGATAGAGTTAGTTTTGAAGCTACATGGATGTTAACTTCAATTGTCAAGGATCAGTTATTTTCAGATACAGTTAATTGAAGGAAGGGTTTGAAACCATAGAAGGAATTTATTGAAAGAGTTATGTTTAGAAAAATTGTGGATACCTGGATGCTCAGGTTTCACTTGCTACCTGAAACAGTATATTTGAGAAGCGGTTAAGAAACCATAGAAGGAATTGTCAAGGTTCAGTAATTGTCAGATACAATTAATTGAAGGAGGGATTTGAAAGTTTATTGAAAGAGTTATGTTTAGAAAAATTGTGGATACCTGGATGCTCAGGGTTCACTTGCTACCTGAAACGGTATATTTGAGAAGTGGTTAAGAAACCATAGAAGGAATTGTCAAGGTTCAGTTATTGTCAGATACAGTTAATTGAAGGAGGGATTTGAAACCATGGAATGAGTTTATTGAAAGAATTATGTTTTAAAAAATTGTGGATACCTGGGTGCTCAGGGTGCACTTGCTACCTGAAACAGTATATTTGAGAAGCAGTTTAGAAACTATAAATAGAATTGATTGGAAGGGTAGTTTTGGATGAGATGTGGATACTAACCCTATCACTTAGGGTAGTATATTCAAGAAGGGGTTTATAATCCATTGAAGGAATTGCTTCATCATTACAGGTAAATACATGCTACATCTTTGTTGTAGTTTTCTGCTTTCCTCTCCTATTAAAGGAACTGCTCAGCGATTCTTCGTGTAATTTATGTGCAGATTTCCTATGCCAGATATAAGACATTTTGCTCCAGTAGAATAGCAATGAGATCAATATGTCAGATGATGGCAAGTTCAAATATAAAATCTTTGAGAATTGATTGCTTCACCTGACTTTGTGATCTTGCCGTTTTTCTATTGATGGCAGGGTGTTTCTTTGCATCTATGATAAAATGTTAGTTTCCCTATTTTGCAAGCCTTGCTCTGGCAATTAGACTTGTTTCAGCTTATGTTCTGTTTTCTAGGTTCTTAAAACCTCTTGTAAATTATTCTCCTCTCCTCTCCTCTCTCTAGGACCTCTAAGCTTACCCTGTCATGTATTCCATTTCTGAACTCTATTGTAGCATGTTTGGATGGCTTTCTTATGAATGTGAATTCTAAATAAATCTTTTTATAATCCCATGCTGTTGTCTCTTGATTTATGTATCTTCTTACCCTGTCAGCTGATGCAGAGTGAGATGCTGGTAAGACATGAACTGGAATTGGTTATTAGCATTTTAACATGTCATCCCTTGCCCTGTACATGTTATTGAGTTCATTTTCCCTTTAGTGTTCTTAACATGGACTGCAGGTAGATTTGTACGATCAAACTGTGCAGTTGGTTTTTATTTGAACGGATTTTTAATATACTTTCAAGATTCAGGTTTTTTATTATTATTATTATTTGCGTTTTTTTAGTTGCAGACTTGTGGTTGATGATTGCCCAGCTCAACCTGTAGGAAATTTTGGGTTATTAATGGGTTGTTTGGTGGGCTAAATATCCTTTGTCTGCTCCACCACCAACCTCTCAACCCTGGACAATAATATATATGATACATAGCTGCATTTGTTAATGGATCTCGAATTAGTGTCCTGCCGTTGAATAACATCTAGCAAGTGGACCTTGTACGATGGTTTTCTTTTTTCCTTAACTCGATGTTTTCTTTTTCTTTCCCGTTTGGAGTCTAATCCTTGGCTTGGGCAGCTAGCATACTTTTCATGCATCAAGGATTTTATTCTGTTTGTTCCCCCCCCCCCCCCCCCCTTTCTCGATGCGTATGTGACACTTGACGATTTGTTTGCAATCTTTATTTATCTTAGTGCATGCACTGTTCTGAAAACCGGACGTATTAGGTGTCTACCCGAGGACCCGTCAACCCTGCGTTCTAGATCCATTCTGCTCATGCAGTGATTCGGTTAAACTTGAGTAACTTGATGCATCTGATTCGGTTAAACTTGAATAGTGTCAATCTGTTGACTGGTGAGTCGACCTGTCCAACATGTAACCTTGGACGGGGTCGGGTTTCTCACTGGTCATCTTTCTGGTATTTTAAGTCAAGACACAGATATAGAGTGGTTGTGGCTTGAGGTCATTAGTTGCCAGGCAATCATATTCCTTCGCGAGTTCTTATAAATCATGATGGTAGTGGCAACATTTTAATTAGGCTTTTTGTTCCACCCTCTTTTCTCAAGTGTTTGGATTTAGTTTTGGAGGAGGAGAGCTGTCATGTACTCAATCAATATCCAGGATCCAACCTCCACCCCTCCTCGTATGCATGCCCACACTGTCACACAAGCTGTGATGGAGGTGTGTCATCTCTATCTTTCTTTCTGTGTTCTAGCAGACCAAGTTGAGGCTGCTCCCTGAAATTAATTGCCTCCACAACCACACACACAATTATACCCCCTTGCTAGAGGACTCATTCTTCATCAGCATCCAGCCCATAAACTTACTGTGCCGCCCCAAATCCAATAGCTGCTAGTGTATTTTTTTTATTCCTTGTTCAAAAAGGCGAATTAACTTGTTTATTCTTTATTTTTTTCTACCTTTTCAGAAGGATTGCAAGTCTCCAAATATTTACTTATTAAGGGGGACAATAATCAATCTTATCTCCTTACCAATTAATATTCAAATAACTCTAGGATTTGCCACTACTCGATGGGTTATCTAAGCATTAGCATTGTGAGCCGATTAGAGTCCATTTTCGTTGCCAGAATTGATACAAAGAAAAGACTACACCGATGAAAAAGCAACTCTCTCTAAAAGAGAGGAGAGAAAACAAATAAAAAGGTACAAAATCACAATTAGAGACCAAAGCCAGTGAGAATCATAGGCCCTCGCCACGATTGAGATGTGAACGGCAAGAGGTTAGACTTTTAAAAGAAGTTCGGAGGAACCTGCTTAGGTACCTTGCAAGGGACATGGTGTTTAGAGGGAGTCAGGTCTTTGTCACATTTGATTCGATAATTTATCCTAAAAAAGGTTTGATTTATTGAATTATTAGGTCAATATTTTTATAAAAATAGTGTTGTTTTGTTTTTTAAAATAAAATTTATTTAAAATTGATATGAGTTAGATTTAGTTAGAACAATTGAATTTTTAAAAATTTAGAGTAAATATGTGTTTTTAATTCAATTTAAAAATTAACTCAAATTAGACTCATATTCACAAATTAACGCAATCATCTACACTTTCTTTCAAATTAATAACTTTGCTAAGATTCACACCTTTTTCAAGCAAAGTAAATAGATACTACTTATGGAAGCTACTTGGATTCTTGTCCTAAAGATTGATACCCAACAAAATACGCATCTCGATTTTGATAAATTCAACCTTCACACAAGCCGACAATGCACCTCGTCAAAACATTGCTTTTATGTCCTTTTTGCCATCACTCACTCATGTCCTTTTCTTTTAACCATGCAAGGAAATATAAGTACATAAATAGTTAGTAAAAAAAAAAACAGTAACAAGCTATTAGGTTTGCGGGATGTTTTACGTGGCTTCTACTTTTCTTTTGTTTTTAAGTATATTTTAAAAGTGATTTTAGCTTGGAAAAAAATATTATATTAATGTTATTTTAGTGATTTATAATAGTTTTAATATATTAATATAGAAATTAAAATTAAAAATTAAAAAACAATTAATATATTTTCAATCAAAAAAACTATTTTAAAAATCAACATCCATTTGTCATTTACCGGCGGGTCTCAAGTAAGTATACCTGCCACATGTTCAAAATTTAATTTTTATACTCAAGAACAGCTGTCCATTGCAAGTCACCTTAAAAAAAATACAGTAATGGTAAAAGAAGAGGGTTAGTGTATAAGCTCCCTCACGGTAACAGCAGGATGTCATGATTATGATAGTTATTACTCGTCTAGCAGATGGTGTTTGTGTTACGGTTCAATTGTAATTTTCGATTATTTTCTTAATTCTTTTTAGTTTTAAATTAATTTTTTAGATAATTTTAATATGTTAATTTACAAAATAAATTTTATAAAATAAAAAATATTTTAATGAATTTTCAAGTAAAAAATATTTTGAAAAGTAACCTCCACCATGCTCTCAAATAGTCATTATGTTTTGTTTTTTAAAGTATTTTACATCCTAAAACAATATTAAATTTATATTTTTAAGTATTTTTTTAATAATTTTAATGTGATGATGTTAAAAAAATTATGATGTATTTTAAAATGAAAAATATTTTTGAATAGCACCCTAAACCACATTACTAATTATACAATTTTTTATCATAAAATTATGATTATGAGCTTAAGTTGAGTTTTAAATTGAATTAAAAAATAATTCAATGAAATTTAATTGATAAATTGAGTTTTTTAATGAGTTAATTCTATATTTTTTAATAAAAAAACAAATTATTGCCGTTTTTACTAGAATAATTAACTCCATAATTTAGTAATTCAATTTTTTTTTCATTAATTTACAAGCCGGTCTAACAATTATGCGCTGCAAAGAAATGATCCCGTGCTATTATAATCTCTAGTTTGAGTTGGGCTAGGTATTGTTTGAGAGTATTATAATTTTTATTTTTAGAAGTGTTTTAAAACTTTATTTATTTTTTAAAAATATTATTTTAATATTTGATATTTTTTAATGATTTAAAATAATTTTATTATATAGTGTTAAAAATAAAAATATAAAATAAAATTATTTTAATATATTTTTAAATAAAAAAATACTTTACAATACAATATTAAAAACAGAATTAACTATCATGATTGTAATCAATTATAGAACGTAAATCGTGGGCTCGATGGGCTATAGATACTAGAGCTAGAAATTCAAGAAATTATAACAATTAAAAAAATTCAAGAAAGAAACACTGGATCCACAAGACTGTCATCAAATTCTATATTGAGATCTTCTTGATATATTTTCTCAGTATTTAGTATTTTTGTACTGAAAAAAAAACTATCATGTCGATCTAATCCATGTGAACAAAACAAGATATATATATATAAAATCTGCCTATTTGATTTGGAATTCCATTTATTTTCTCTACTATTTTTTTTTTAATTTACATAGGTGTCCGGGCCAGCTTGCGCGTACCACGACTAATCCCACGATCCACTGAACACCCTATAAACCCAGTAGACATGTAAAACACCACGAGAATGACAAGCATGCATATAAGAACTCGAACTCATGAGCAGCAGAAAAAAACAAGCTCCTCTCACTGCCAAGCCAAGACTCTCAGTGCTATTTTCTCTACTATTTGTCATGGGATATGCTTTTTTTTTTTTCCTTTTTTTTTTTTAGAGATTTTCTTGTCATGACAGGAAAAGAGGGAATAAAAAAGGAAAAATCAATTTTATCTCTAATCTATATATTTATTTTCAATTGGTTCCAAACTTGTAAATCTTATCAATTTAGTCCCAAACTCTCGAGACAATTATAGACTATATTCTTTCACTGATGTTCATTGACTTTTAAATGAATTTATTTTATAAAAATAAATTATCTAATGTCATATAATATGCAAATTAAACAAAAAAAATAGACAAAAAAATGTTATTGAGAAATGTGAGAAAAGTTTAGGAGCGTTTAATATTGTGGTAATGATTATTTTTTAAAGTATTTTTTATTTAAAAATATATTAATTTTTAAATTTATTTTTAATATTAACATATAAAAATAACACGAAAGAACTTAATAAAAAAAAATTTGACAAACAGCGTTTTGGCTGCAGTCCCAAACATGCTCTAGGATCTAATCGATAAAATTTATAGATCTGAGACTTAATTTAAAATAGGTATGTAGAGTAGGGACTAGATCTTGCGGCGTGTAAATAAAACCATCGAGAATGTTGCTAACACGCCACTAAAAGTGACATCGGGAACTGCACTTTTGGTCTCTTAAATAAATGCTTCAGGCTAAGGTGACGTTTTTTGTTGGATAAGACACTGAAGGTTTGAAAGATGTGTCTTTGACTTTCACCTTCAGCTCCGAATTCAAATGAGCTTACTGAATACCCCCTCGAGAAATGTAATTTATACTTTTTTCCCAGTATTAGATTTTTTTTGTATCAGTGTCCGTTTGTCTACGCCCTTGTCTGTGTTTGAGGTAAAAAATATTATTTTTATTACTAAATCTCACGTCAATTAGATTTTAAATAAAACATTATATACACACACACTCTAATAAATCTAAAAAATTATTATCTTTAATGATACTTAAAATCATCATTTTTCATTTAAAAAAATAAAAAAAACAACTACTATGATTCTCCTAACTAAATTATTTAAAACCAAAACAACAATTATTATAAAAAAACATAAATTAAAAACTAAATTAGATTATCGAAGTTACTAAAAATGATAATTTTACTCTAACTAAATAAATATTAACTGGATTAAAATAAACAATAAATATTTTCATCCAATCATGTTCAAGTAAGATTGAAAGATAAAAGATTAGATTTTAAACTGTATATAAATATTGAACAACATCAACCGAAAGTGCATAAACAACCTTGAAGATTGAAAATATTATTTTTATTTCAAGTATAAGATGATGTCATGCAAAGGCTACAAAATTCAAGAATAACAAAAACCAAAGGGGTAGAGATGCAAAAAGAAGAAAAGTAGAAGTCTTAATTAAGGCGGGAGATTAGTCCAAATTGATCACAAGCATCTCTCTTCCTTTCCTTGTTATGCCAAAACCCCCACTAAGCTCTCAAAAGCCTCCTCTAATCCTCCCTTCCCATAAACAGCAAAAAGAAAAGCATATCCAACACCCAAAGAGCAAAGAGAACAGCAGCAGTAGTAGTCAAGAGGAACCAGCTAACCAAGCCACCCGCAGATAAGCCCCCCCCCACACATATATCCATGGAGGATCTGTACGGAGCGGCAGCGGCTACTGAGCCGGAAGAAATCTCGACTTTCCTTCATCAACTCCTCCACAACAACTCTTCTTCCCCTTCTAAATTCATGCATCATGCGCTCTCTACCCCAGTGGAGAATGGCGTGGAATTGTTAGATCGCCACCGGTTTTCTGAGACGGAGTGTGGTGCTGGTGTTAATTTCTCTGATCCTGATGGTTATTATGCTAAAGAAGGCGTGGGAAATGCGGTCGTTTCAAAGAGGGGAGGAGTCTCTGTGGAGGATGATCTAGGTGATTTTAGCTGCGATAGTGAGGTAATTTAGCACCTTATTCAAGCAATTTCTTGATACTTAATTGTACGGATAATTATATGTATGTATGTATGTATTGCTTGAAATATTTTGAATATAGAAGGGGGTGGAGGTGCAAGCTAATACAGCGCGGCCGCGAAGTTCGTCGAAGAGGAGTAGAGCTGCGGAGGTTCATAATTTATCTGAAAAGGTTCGTTTTTGCAAGACCCCCATATTATTATTATTATTATTATTATTATCTTGATTGTATGGAATTTAATTTGTGTGGGTTTGATTTGAAATGGATGGATTTTTGAATAGAGGAGGAGGAGCAGGATCAATGAGAAAATGAAAGCATTACAGAATTTAATTCCTAATTCTAATAAGGTACACCATGTTTTATAGCAAACAAGTTTTAATTAGTAAGTTGAATGCAGAGAGTTTCAATTGAATTACTGTATGATTTGGAGTTATATTGTTTTGGTTTTGATAGACGGATAAGGCTTCGATGCTGGATGAGGCCATTGAATACTTGAAGCAGCTTCAGCTTCAAGTGCAGGTGAGTGGTTTCTAGGGCTCTTTTATTTGATTGTTTGTTTTAAGCCATTATGATTAATTGGTTTTGACTCTTTTGCTTGAATTCATTTCATTTTGGACTTTGTTGCTCTATGAGTGATCCTTGACTAAAGCTTGTTTTGGACCTTTTAAGTACAAGAATGTTGCTTCGGTTCATTAAAGAATTTGCTGGATGTAGAAGCCAGCTGAACGGTCTCTTGCTTTCTAGGCTATGCAATCTTATATATAGTTAGAGCATCTGGTTAAAATATTTAGAACAATGATACACCCATTTCTGATCTATTTAATTTCATGTCTTCTCTAATGGATCTTTTGAAAGTCCAAGCATCGTAGAAGTTTAAGGCATTCTAATCCACAATCAAATACAGGGAGGCCTATCAAGTGTTGTCATTTTATATAGTTTGTATTTGTGTTTGTTGACTTTGATTTTAAGGCTCAAGGAATTCCTATCTTGGTTGGTAGAAAGAGCAGCAAATTGACCTTTTCAACTTTGTCTTTGATTGGCAAAAATGAATCTAATTTTCACCTTGTATACTTCAAATTTCGTTTTACTATGGTTTTGAATGCTACTGCTCTGCACTACAGGACCGAGTCTTCTTGCAGTCATGACTGAGCATGACTTCCAACACTTAGTGTATAAGTTGGATGACTTTGTTTTCTGGACCTGGTTGAACATTTGTTTGCTTAAATTTCAATTGTGTTGTGGGCTGGGGCAAAACCCTCACGTCAGAGGCTGCGCAGGGTAGATGCTAACTGGTTTTAAAGTTACATATCTATATTGGATACTGTTTCCATGGAGTAACATTCTAAAAGTTCTGATTCTCTGCCAAGTTCAATGTTAGCATGTGAAATTACTAGATGGCTTCAATGGGAATAATAGCGAAAATAGGCTGGCCAGTATGGACAATGCAGTTATTTGTTTCTGTAGCATATTATATGATTCATATCATGATTGATTTACAGATGCTAACAATGAGAAATGGATTGAGTTTGCACCCGATGTGCTTACCAGGAGCACTACAGCCAATGCAGCTGCCCTTGTCAGGAATGAGCTTTGATGAAGGGATTGGATTGTTAAATACCAACACATTAACAGGCATGTTTTCTGCAAATGAAGAAAGCTCAGAGCAAAATTCTCTTAATCTTCCAACACAGTGCACTATCTCAAATCAACCAATCACTATTCCTTCAGGGACAAATATTACCTCATCAGAAACCAACTTCGGTTTTGAACCACAGATCCATGTTAACCATGCACCCTTCAATCTGTCCACGTCTTCAAAGGTAAACTCTATGCAACAACCATAGGAGTATTTATGAGAATTTGCTGGTGTAACATTGCACTCTTTTTTTTTTTTTTTTTGGTGATGTGAAGGAAATCTGCAGGGAAGGCACACCACAGGCAAAGCTAGAGATGAATCAAACTACGAAGACCTCCCCGTCTGGCGTGGCCTAGTTATGATCTTACTCTTCAGATACATGAACAATGAAATTGCCACCAATAACAGTTTCCATTTGTTCAAATACCATATGAGCTGCAAATGGTCCTCAAAACAACTGACATTTCACTCTTCACGGGGTCATTTATTTTGTGATTTATAACAGCTTAATACAACTGTAAGAACCGGGCTCTTAGCGTCCTTTAACTTCACTGGAAATGCTTGTCTGAAATCTTATCTAGGAAACCAAGATGTCTCTGTCAGACTGGATGAATGTTTCTATTGCTACTCCGTTTGAAATCTGTATTTGAAAGAAGGAAATGAAGTTGTGGGATGTTTTGTAACGCTCGCCGTTTTGCTGTCCTGTACAGCTTAAAAGCAGGGAAGGCATTTCTTGCCATGAATTTTTGAAACGCATGGCTTTAGGTGAAAGTAAACCACAACCCGAGTAAAGACACGGAAACAGTGCATGTATCAGGGACTTGTTTAGAGAAAGAGCGAAACCAAGAGAATCTTCGGGACTTGTATTTGCAGGCGTTTCTATCGATGCTGATGGCATTTGCTCGATTTCATTTATGATTTTCGGTTTTTTTAATGCCAAAAGTGCATCTCTTGTCCTGATACCCCACCTTCGAAGAATGAATTATAACCATAATTCACAATCATAATCGAGCTGGAAAAGGTGGTCCAGTTACATCCAATTCAGTCGCAAGAGACAGGTAAATCATAAATGAGGGGAGAAGGTACAACCTCTGCTTATACAAGCACTCGTTTGAACCAGAGTTGGTTTCAGAATTGAAAACCGATGGCTAGTTCCCATTACCATAGCACTAAACCGAGTTACAATATTTAGCACTGCGGTGAGAAAGTAATTTTTAAAAAATTAATTTTTTTTAATTTTTTTAAATTAATATATTTTTTATATTTTTAAATTATTTTAATATGTTTTGTAATGAGAAATATTTTGAAAAATAATTATTATTACACTTACAAATATCTATGTTAGGTTGTTAATTATTTTTTAAAATATTTTAATTTTAAAATATATTAAAATAATTTTTTTATTATATTAAAAAAACTAAAAAAAATAATTTTAAAAAATTAACTTTTTAGAAAAGCACACACTTTTACTATCCTAATAAAACAGCGAAAGGGACGTAAGAGTTGTTGGGCCGCAGTTTCAGAGCCAGATTTTCTTAGGAAAGTGACAGCCATATCGTGGTCTGTGCTGTCATTTGGCATGACACGTCTTCGTTTTCTTGGAGGCCAAAAGTTTGGATGGTCGTCCTTGCCCTGAGATTCGTTATTATTTTACAGAATTGCCACTTCATGATGGGAAGGAGAAATTGTAAGATTTCTTAAATCCGTTTTACATGGTTTGTCTTAAATCTAGACTCAATTCAAATCCTTTTACATGATTTTTAATTTAAAATTTAATCGTTTTAGCTTTAATTTAAAGGTTATTTTTTATAAATAATTTATGATAAAATAAAGTTGAAATGATTTTAAATTTAAAGTATGTTTTGGTAAAAATGACTTGAAATAACTTCTTTTTAATATTATTAGAATTCATAAGCTAAAAATTTTAATTTTTTAATAAATAAAATATTTGAATAGTTTTGTAACAAAATTTTGTTTCCGGTTAAAAAAAATTAATCAACATACTCATTACTTTTCTTTAAGTAAAACAAAACTTGAATTAATTTATAAAAATTATATCCAGCATTGTACATAACATACATAGACAAACTTGTGTATATAATTTTGAGTTAATAAAAGATTGAGACTGATTTCTCTAATACTTTATGTGTTTATATATATTGTATTTTTTCTATTTATATGTTTACTTGTCCTGTAATAAGTAAGAATGTGGGGAAATCTCTTGATAATGAAAAACACTTGTTAGGCAAACAAGAGTGGATTCACAAAGAAAAAACTGAGTCTGGCAGGGACTGCCATATAAGGCTGGAAAATCATGATGAGAAAAATTCGACCATGAGACTATATATATGGATAGTTAATGGTTAGATCATTTGCTATTTTATTTTAATAACTGTAAAATAGATATAGAAAATCTATTTTGCTCCAATATTTTCTAATAAAAATAAAAAAGTTGCATGTCAAGCTGAAATATCATAAATAGTCCGAGTCATTATCACAAGTAAAAACATAACCAAAATAGGTAACTGGCTACTACATTCTTTTAAAATTAAAGGTATTGGTTTTCAAAACTAATAAAATTTATTTATTTTTAGAAAACACAAAGAAACAAGTTTTCATCTATAATGTATAGCCAAATATCTTATGTTGGAAAAACAAATTGATGAAATAATAATTTTGCTATCATGAAGAAAAAAGGAAAAAGAAAAGAAGCTACATTATAATGTTCAAGATGGTGAATTAAGGTTTTAAAAAGGATATTTCATTAGTTTAAATTAGCAGATTTTTTGTTTCAAGTTAAAGATTGAGATACGAAGGGTGGCTGGAAAGTATTATGTGATATAAACATATATTTTTTCAAAAATGTATTTGAATTGGTTTTTCTAGTTTTTTCTTTTTATAATTTGATATCATTATTTAAAAATACTGAAAAAACTTTAATTTATTTAGAAAAACACTTTCAAATACATTCCTAAAGGGCTGCTTGGTATTGATATACTATGCTCTAGGATAAAAGTGTATTTGATAATTAGTTACGGTGTTGTATTTATAAATTTTTAAAGCAGCTAAATAGTGTTTGATTAAATCTTTTTATTATACTTTAGAGGTATAAAATAACCAATAATAATTGTACTAAAAATATTTAAATATATAAATTTTATTTATATTGATTGATTTCTAACTTTTAGGTATAATTTTTATGAAAATAATTGTTTTTTTTTTTAAGCTGAATAAAGTGGTAATATATACAAATATGTCATTTCAATAAAATAAATGATATGAGAAAAAATATTTTAAAATAGAATTTGTAATTTATTTAAAATAATAATAATAATAATAATAATTTCATTTTAATAAAAAAAATCTCAGAAGAAATTACCTTGAATTATTTTAAAAAGAAATATTTTTTCTTTATGGAACATGTTAGAGATAAGAAACTTTATTAATAGGATGCATGTGATATTACAATCAACCAATTAAAAGGTATATACAAAAATACAATTAAACAATTATGGAAATAAATTAATTACAAGCTTGAATTATTTAAAATTCTTGGTTTCATCATTTGATGTAGTACTTGATTTCCTCCATAATGGGTGATTGCATAAATTGAATTTTAATTCAAAATATATTATTTTAATTTGTTTTCTCAACATATCCTCTCAAAATTATAGAGATTTTAAACAAAAATCTTCATGGGTTTGATATCTATATTTAAAAATATTATTGAAATTATGATGGTAATGTTTTTTTTAAAAAATCTCAATAAACCAAGGCTATATTTAATTCAATAACAACCAAAGGAAAAAAAATTCTATGGGACAACATGTAACTTTCAATAGATCATAAAAAATCTAAAGTTGAACTTTACATGAGTTTGTAATTTATAAAACATAACATGGAGTTAATAATTTATAAACAAGAAAAATGCCATAAAAGCATAATAAAAAAAATGGTCTTCAAACTGTGATTCTATGGGAAATAAAAAAAGCTAGAAAATTATAGGATTAGACTTTAAATCTCTTAATCAAATATAAATTAGTAATAATATGATTTTCTTGTAAGGAATGTATGGTAATGATATAAAGAAAATGATAAAAATAAAAAGTAAACAAAGATTAAAAGAAACTAATAGTTGGCAGGCAACGATAGTCAATATTATTGACTTTATTAATAAGATATGATATTACAATCAACAAATTAATATATATATATATATATATATATATATATATATAACCAAGTAATTAAAAAATATATATAATATTTAATTATTTAAAATCCTTGATTTTATTCTTTGATATAATACTTGATTTTCTTAATAATTAATAATTAATAATTATATTAATCGAATTTCAATCCAAAATATACTAGGAAATTGAATGAAGGGACTGCCTGCCTTGAGAAATCCTTTGCTTTTTCTTGGATGGATCAGTCTCTGGTAATGAGAGCTTCCGTTCTTGTTTGGTAGCCAAATAACGGCATTATCTCATGATTGTATTTTGGTTTCATGTGTTTTCTGGTAGCCCAAATCATCTCATAGCCCCACACACCTTTTCGCCACCTTTTTCCTTCCTTCTGTTAAAAAACGCTTGCCTTCTTCTCTATCCCTTGTACCTCTCTTATAAATCAGCCATGTCCACCATAAAAACCTGTAGAGAAACCCTTTTAGCTGCCTTCACTGATAATTCAGATAATTATAAGAAGTTGGTCTAGAAATCATTCTATAATAATTCAGCCACCAGTAGCCTAATGGATACGAAAATACCGGCTGTGGCAGGAGTACCGGGTCAAAAGAGAAGTAGAAAAGGAGGGGATGCAAGAAATAAGAAGGTTGTTAATGGTGGCGGTAGTGGAGAATCAGGGCATGAGATTCACATATGGACTGAGAGAGAACGGAGAAAGAAGATGAGGAACATGTTTTCTAGTCTTCATGCTTTGCTTCCTCAACTTCCAGCTAAGGTATTTTTAAATTCAGTCTAAAAGATTGGCAAAAAAATAAAAGAGTTTGTGCTCTACAAGGGACGAAAATATAAACATTTCTTAATTAATATTATTACAACATGCGATCTAGTTTTGGATGCCTTGATGAACATACATAGGATTGTATTTCATGGGGCTCCTTACATCTATGAAAGTCAAGGAACTTCATTTTTTTTTGTTAGTTTTATTCATTGTTTAATTTCATTTTACTGCGATCTTTGTTTTGATTCTTGAAATCACCTTGCCAATTTTTTGTAAAGCTTTGATGAACAAATTTGAATCCATTTGTGCGGGGAAGAAATTATTTGAAATCTTTAAGGTTACATGATCATTAGATCAGTTTCAGTAGGAAGTTGCACTGGGGTCTAATTAAGAGAGAACCTAACTTATCTTCTCTTCTTGTATGTTGATTCTCTGTCAAGTTCTTGTATTTACTCATGTCAGGGATTTTTTTGGCTGTTGAAGAACAGACAGCTTAAGTCTTCATCGGTTACCTAGGGTTTTTCAATTTAAATTATCTCAGTTATAAAAAAAATTGGTTGTTTGACACAGCGTATAGCGAAAGATAGAAAGCTAATGTTTTTATAGCACTGAATAATTGGATTGTTATTGCTTCTCCCTCCAACTGAAGGGAAAAAACGTAAAGTGCAAAAATTGTATGAATTTAGTTCTGATTTCGCATGAAAATTATGTGTTTTGTTTTTATTTTTTTTGCTTCTCTTCAAAGTTCAAATTGATTTCACTTGTACAGGCAGACAAGTCCAGTATTGTAGATGAAGCAGTAAAATACATCAAGACCCTCCAACAAACCCTCCAAACCTTGCAAAAACAGAAGGTTGAAAAATTCCAGGGAGCTATCATTGACTATGAACCATCAGTGATCACATCTCTGACAGATACAGTTGGATCGAGGGTAGCCTCTTTTGCTGCTCTGGGACCCTCAAAGAACTTCCCTTCGACCTCAAAAATGTCTCAGAATTCATTTTCTGTCTCTCTTTCTCCGGCTTGCTTCCAGACATGGTTTTCACCAAATGTTGTCATGAACATGTGCGGTGATGATGCACAATTCAGCTTGTGTTCAACAAGGAAGCCCGGGTTACTTGCCACCATCCTCTACATACTAGAGAAGCATAATTTGGATGTTGTATCTGCTCATATTTCCTCTGATCAGTATCGGAGCATTTACATGATACATGCTCATGTGAGTATAACAAACTAGGCTCGTAACTTTCCTTTTTATGTTTTGGGGATGAGAAAAGGGGCTGTAAAACAAATAACAGGCCAAGTGTGTCGTAGATATTTGCTGCATTATGGCATCATCTTTTGGGTTTGGCCATGGAGGCAAATGCCTACTTGAATGTTTGCTTGTCTGAACAATCATACCTTACAATTGAGGCCATGTCATTACAAGCATGTAACCTGTAGAGTCCGTCAAATGTTTAAGTTCCTTGTTAATCTAATTAACTCAAAAAATTTAGCACAAGGCTGTATACAGCATATGGAAGAAGCATCTTAAACTAACATCTGGTGCAAGAAACAGTTATTAAAGATGTATTTGTGTTCTTACAGTAATTTAGAGAATAATGTGCTAACATCCCTTTCCCCTTACTGTTTTCAATGTAATCATGCATGCTTCTAATGTTATGGAGCTTTCATATCAGGCCGACGGAGCTTCTGATCAATATCCGGAGGCAATGTCATACGTCGAAGATACATTCAAGCTAGCAGCAGGCGAGATGAACTTATGGGTCATGTCATGATGATTTGGAACCATCAACAGAATGGATGTTCACTCTTAAGACTTTGCCTTTTTAATTTGTTGAAAATTGAAGGGTGGTTCACATGCATGAAATGGGGGATGCGTAATAAACTATCAGCTTGCTTTATCTACCAGGCAACATGGATATATAGCTTCTTTGGATCCATGCATAATGTTCAAATTAGTTAATTTTCTGCATATAATCAAGTCATGTGAACGATGCTAGCTAGCGCAGAAAACTGTCACTTGTCTGCACGGCTGAACATCAGGAAAGGAGATTAATTTTGGTAAATATACCAGCACAAGACCAGAGATATAAAGGTTCAATTTTATATTTATCATCTGGTACCTCCATTTGATATGTTAGATTCGCTGCAGATTTATTTTGTGATTGATTTAGATATATTTTCGGTTTTAATAATTCTTTTTTTGTGAGAGTTGACTGTTCGAACCCAGTAAATTAACACGCAACTCTGTCAAAATCCACTGTTTTAATTGTTTCTTGTTAACTCATAAAATATGTAATCAATTTAATTAATTTGCTTGTCAAACACTACGAATCGACAGGCTTGTCAACAAAGCTCGATTGCAGATTATCCTCTGTTTGTTTGATGTGTTGAAGGTGCAAGGTAGCAAAGATTCTTTGATTAGAAAGAGAAGAAGAATCATCTATAAAAGGCGGAAACCTCATATTAGTCCCCGACTTATACACTAATTCTCATTTGGGTCCTTTAATTAATTTTGTTAATTGGGTTTCAAAGCATCGAACAATCCTTGATTAAGTCCTTAATTCCATGGATGTTTGATATTTTGGGTTTTCTTATGCAATAAAAACAATGCCCTTTGAGAGAGAATTTGACTTTTGTTTGGGTTAATTTTAGAAAGGAGGGGCCAATTGAGAAACATCATGATATATTGGGTCTAAAATTGACAAAAGCACTCCTCTACTTTCTCTTTCCGAGCAAATTAAATTGAAGAATTCATTTCCTCTTTTTTCTCTTTAAGACAATTGTATCCAGGCATAGCATACGGAATAAATAATTAGTTGATAAGGATTTGCTTCTATTTACCAATACTTGGTCCTTTAGCTGGTGGGCTTCTACTACAGGGCTAGATATGTCGGTAGAAACTACAAAGTTTATAACATATGATACCAAGAAGCCCCATGACTGGTTGTCTTCGAAGTAAACAAGATTGATTACGCATGTCTGGAATCTATGGATTAAATTAAAGGTTTTAATAAAATTTTATATTTGGAATTTTTAAAGTATTAAGAGTTGAATTATAATTGGAATTCAATTCTTAAAAATGCTACAAATCTAGTCTTTTTAATATTAAAACTATTTTTTCTACAATATTCATCTAGCCTTTTTGTAAAGAATTTTGAAGAAATAAAATGAAGGTAATTATAATAAAATAGAAAATAAAATGAAATGAATTTTATTTTTTAAAACATGTAGATTTAATTTAATTATCAATTGAATTTAATTATAACTACCAGCATGATGTTGAAAATAAGAATCAGACTGCGTCAGCTTCTTCTTTACTACCAAACCTAACCAATGAAACGGTGGAAATCATGGGAAATATTGGCAGTGACATTTGAAAGTGACACCAAGAACGAGTTATATTTACTCCACAGGGGGCACATATTACTGGGGTCCAAGAAACCTGTTGTTCCTCGACTCGTCTTTTTGTATTGTGTTTTGCTCCTTTAATTATGAGGAGTGATGAAGGGTCGCTTGTGGGAGCAGGCATTTTCCTTTTCAATATATTTTTATTTATTTTTTATTAATATGAATATTCAAGTCATGTTATACGGATATCGACTAATTTTACGAGCTCTGAAATTAATAATCATTTAAGTTTCCAGTAATTTTGGTGATCTCTGAGGAGTAAATTTAGAGCTTGACCAATTGAGCTATACCCTTTGAATTTTTTTTTAATCTTTTATTTTAAAATAGAGAAGAGAAGAGACATGTGAAAAAAAAAAGGAAATTTCTTATAAAGAAAGAATAAGAGTTTTGAAAAAATAAATAAATAGGTGATGGTCAAAGCTGCTCAAGGGATTATTTGATTAGTTTTGTGCTATAGGGATTAATTAATTAGTTTCAATAAACTAAAAGGACTGAATTATAATTAACTCGTTTTTCATGTTACATGGCTCCATGAGTAAGATTTTAAAGTTTCAAGTGCTGTTTCGAGCTTAAATTCTAAAGAAATCAAATTTAAGAGATGACCGATTAAATCTTGGTGATTTTTTTTTTATTTTTAAATAATATTTTTTTTTTATTTTTTAAAAATTAAAAAAAAATCTTTAATATTCCGAATGAATTTAAGTTAATTTATCAAATTCTTTATCTCAGTCGGGTTTAACGAAGAGTGTGGTCACTTTGAAACATTGGATTGGTTTAAAATGACAACTCAGGCGCTGATGACAATCAAGAATGATACAAGAAATCCAGAAAATGTAGATTAAACCTCAAATGGTTTTAAAATCGGGGAAATATTATGGTGATTATTTGAAAGTCATTTTCAGTCCTAAAAAAAATGATAAAAGTATTTTTATTTATTAAAAAAATATTTTTTTTTTTAATTCCTTTTGGAATGTTTAGCTCTATTCTTATATTTTTTATTTTTTATATATATCAAGTAAATAATGATAATTAAGGGTGATTATTTTCGATTTGGTTTGATTTTTATAAAAAAAATAATCAAACTAATTTTTTTTAAAAAAAAAGCTGAAACCGAACCGAAAACGGTTCAAATTGATCGGTTTCAATTCAGTTTTTTAGGACAAAATCCGGTTCAAACCGATTTGGCTTGGTTTTTTCGATTTGGCTTGGTTTTTTCTGTTTGGGTTCTGTTCGGTTTTTTCAGTTTCAGATTTATAAAACCAAACGAGCGGGTTGGTTTTTTAAAAAATTTTAATCAGTTTTTTTTCACGGTTAGATTTTTTCTGTTTCTTTTTTTTAGTTTACTCAATTTAATAAGTTTTTCAGTTTTTTTGTTTATTTCCAACAACAACAACAACTTCAAAATCAAGAAATCTCTATTGTGAATTTTATCGGACTAAAAGCTCAGCTGCCATGGTTAAAAAGAAAATCATCTTCTCAAGATAAGGAAGGATAAATAAGAAATAAAAAAAATTCAAGGGTTACATGCCCTGTACTAGAGCACTTACAAGTAAAAATAAATAAATGAATCACTCCAACTATTCCTTCCTTTGCAGATAAAAATCTATATTAAGTCAGGTTACAGGAAATAAAATTATCATAAATCTTTTAATTCAACTATTACTTTACTTGCAAGTGATAATTAAGATAGTTATTTTTCATGCATATATAAATATGGAAGCAAATAGAATATTCAATTTTTCTATATTATAACAGTGCACTAACCAGTGGATAGATATGATCTTATTTGAGATGCGTTTAGTGCTAACCCACCAGGGTATTATAATAATAAATAATATCATAATTTTTCTTATCTCCTTGATTGTTTATGTCCTTACCATGAAAATTTAATTAAATGCGGGGAGGAAGTGGGATAATTTTATTTGTTTTTGTGTTTTAAAAATACTTTTAAAAAAATAATTTTTTTATTTTTTTATTTGCTTCAAATTAATATATTTTTTAGTGTTTTTAAACCATTTTGATGCATTGGTATTAAAAATAATTTTTTAAAAAATAAAAATAATTATTTTAATATATTTATGAGTGAAAAATATTTTAAAAAAAATCACAATCACATTTTTAAATAAATTAAATTATATTATACATACAATAAAATAAATTGAGTTATAGATATAAAAGTGTGAGAATTCAACCATCTCTGTTGAAAGAAATATAGGTGAAGAGATAAAAGATAATATTTTTAATAAATATTATGGTTGTCCTATCCTATACTTGTTGAAAAAAAATCTTAGATAACCGGGCTAATCTAAATTAATTAATTTTATTAAAATAATATTGTTGATTTTTAAAAAAATTAGCATTGACCTAGTTAAGTTTAAATTAAATTTTGTCTAGTCAAACAAAATTACTAAAAATATAACCGAGTTTAATATCTTTTTATTCAACTTTAAATTTAATTAAAATTAAGTTTGGAGTCATAAATTTTCAAAATCAATCTATTTATTAAAGTAAGTTTAACAGCTATAATAAATACTACATAAGCATTTCATCACTGATATATTTTGATTGGTTCTCCACGAACCTATACTGACAAGAGATGAAAAGATAATATTCAAAGTAAATACGACAGAGATAATCTAGATCGGTTATTTTTATTTAAATAAATTTATTTATTTTTAAATTTTAATATTAGCTTGACCAAGTTTATATTTAGTTTGGCTGAATCAATTAGCTGAGTCAATTAAAATTTTCTTGATTAATATTTTTTTAGTTGAATATAAAATATAACTTAAATCAAATTTTAAATTATGAATTTTCGAAATAAACAGAACATATTAAACCAATTTTAACCTCCATAATAAATAAATACCACGCTATGATTCCATCACCACAATTAAAGCAAGTTTGACAAGTATAATAAATAAATACCACGCTATGATTCCATCACCGCTATATTTCAAGTGGTATTTTACCTAATCCATAATACTATAGGTTAAGGGTATAATTGTAATTGTAATTGTAATTATAATTTAAAATGCTTTTTATTTATAAATATATTTAAATAATATTTTTTTATTTTTTTTAAAATCAATTTTAATATTAGTGCCTCAAAATAATTTAAAAACATAAAAATATATTAATTTTTTTAAAAAAATTTCAATTCTTTTTAAAAATACTTTAAAAATATAGAAATAAAAAGCTAATATTCTACTAACCATAAATCTAACTTTAGACTTAATTACTCCACCAATAAAGATCAGTATACTCTTGGATTATACCACTAAAACAAGATTAGCCATTAATTAAAGTCTGCTTGTTTTCTAGGTTGAAATGTATTTTTGTAATTTTTTTTAATATATTAACATTAAAAATAAATTTTAAAAAATATAAAAAATACTGTTTTTATATATTTTTAAGGAAAAAAAAAAAAAAAACTACCGCGCAAAACGTTCTCTAGGTAAATGGAACGATCATGACATTGACTGCTTTCTACTAGTCCCACTCACGCCAGCTGCTATCCTCTCTCAAACTATTGCTTTCCCTGGCTCTTTGCTCTCAATTGCTTCCCTTCTTTCACCATTTTTGTCGCTGCTACAACACTTGCTCCTCTGTTTTCTGTTTACTTAGCCTAAATTAACCTTTTATCTTCACTCTTCGTACAAAAAAACAAAGAAATTAAACAAGAAGTAGACGAAAGAAGAGAGAAAACAAGTACTTGCAGCAGTAGCAATGTCTAACTATTTCTTGAACGATGAGCTATCGAAGAAGACATCAATCTTTGGTTTACGTTTATGGGTAGTGCTTGGTATCTGTGTAGGAGCTGCTATAGTTCTTCTTCTTTTCCTTATCTCTCTCTGGCTCACTTCTAAACGTAATAAGACTATTAATAAAGCCAATAAACCTATGGCCACCACTAGTACTGCCACCACTAAATTCGTTTCATCTCTCAACAACAACCCCACAATCCCCAACATTTCTAAAGAAATCCAGGAAATCCGGGTCGACCCGAAAAAACTTAACCACCCGGATCCAGTTCCGGAGTCGGAGCTCCAGAATGGGGAGGAGACGACTAGTCCTGTCGGTGCGGGGAAAAGAATTCATATCGAGATTGGGAAGGATCATAGAATTTCGTACCCCGAGCAGGTTGGCGGTTTGGGGAGTGGGAGTGGGGAGACCCGGTCTGGGCCTCGGTCGGGTGATCAAGCGGGTGCGGTGATTGCGGTGCCGGAAGTTTCACACTTGGGGTGGGGTCATTGGTATACTCTTAGAGAGCTTGAGGAGTCTACTAATTATTTTGCTGATGAAAATGTGATTGGTGAAGGCGGGTATGGAATTGTTTACCGTGGTCTTTTGGAAGATAATACTAATGTTGCTGTCAAGAATTTGCTCAATAACAGGTAATGAATGTGTTTTAAGTCATTATTAGTATATTTTATATTGGGTTTGCCTTTTTTTGCCAAATTTGTTAATTGTCAGTGCTTTGAGTTTACTTTTGAAGTATGTGGTTGGTTTTTTTGTTTGGTTGTTAAAGTTTGTGAGTTTAATGGTTTGTGGTTTTGATGTAGGGGACAAGCTGAGAAGGAGTTTAAGGTCGAGGTGGAAGCAATTGGACGAGTACGGCATAAGAATTTGGTGAGGTTGCTTGGTTATTGTGCTGAAGGAGCTCATAGGTTTGTACTTGAATATCCCGTTTGTGATATTTCTTTTGATCTTTGGTTTTTAGTGTTGCAAGCTTGAGTTTTGTTTGATGCCTTTGAATTTTAGAATTCTGGATGCAACTATCCTTTTTTGATTGAGTTGCATGTTTGTAGTAATGGGTCATGGTTGTTATACAGGATGCTTGTTTACGAGTATGTTGAGAATGGAAACTTAGAACAGTGGCTTCATGGAGATGTTGGGCCTTGCAGCCCTCTGACATGGGAGATTCGTATCAATATAATAATTGGAACAGCGAAAGGGTAATGATTTTATTGAAACATGGTTAATCATAAGAGCTTCACTGCTTTTATTTTTTTCCCTTTTCCATTGCTTGTTATGACCAGAGCTTAATTGAAAATATAGGCTGACATACCTGCATGAGGGACTTGAGCCCAAGGTCGTTCATCGTGACATCAAATCGAGCAACATTTTGCTTGATAAGCATTGGAATCCTAAAGTATCTGACTTTGGCCTCGCAAAACTCTTGGGGTCAGAAAGTAGTTATGTGACAACTCGTGTAATGGGAACTTTTGGGTTAGTTAAACTTCTTTTACATGAAATCTATATCTCCATCGTTTTAATCAATAACTATCTGCATGATCTTGGTCGACAAATTGAAATTACAAGTATGCTCTACTCTTTGACAGATATGTGGCTCCAGAATATGCCAGTACTGGAATGTTGAATGAAAGAAGTGACGTGTACAGCTTTGGCATTCTTATTATGGAAATAATTTCTGGAAGGAATCCTGTTGATTACAGCCGCCCTGCAGGAGAGGTTTGTATTTGCCAACAAATTCACTTGGCGAATTGTCTTTCAACTACTTCAATATAGTTTATACATCTACACCCTTGATACGCATTGGCAAGTCTGACTTTCAGGTGAACCTTGTTGAATGGCTTAAAACAATGGTCACAAATCGGAATGCAGAGGGGGTTTTGGATCCTAGGCTGCTGAAGAAGCCTTCTCCAAGGGCATTAAAGCGTGCCCTATTGGTGGCATTACGCTGTGTCGACCCAAATGCTCAAAAGAGACCGAAAATGGGGCATGTCGTACATATGCTAGAAGCAGATGAGTTCCCCTTCCGAGATGTAAGAGCTCATTTATCTCGGCAACTAATTATTTTATTTATAGTTCTTCTATCTCAGTGTTGTCTCTGAAGCTACACCTTCATATTCCTTTTCCATGTTTCTTTGTTTTTATGAGATTGGCATTCCCATATCAATATAGTTAGGGCAAGAACTGCAAGCTATGGCTAAACAATGAAAGTTTGGCAATACTTTATGCTAACTTCAGTTTCTAATGGGGTGTTAATTGCACTTTGTTTCTGATAGGTGCATTTCTTGGAAAGTTTTGTTCAACTCACCCAACACATTAACTGATTACCTTGATTAAGCTAAAAGTAATCTTGCCAAAATTGTATGCTTGTTACAATTGTATTTCTTCTTAAAGCCTTGTTTAGTTTTACAATAAAACTCAGAAAAAAAGCATAATTTCAAAATTCAGTTTCTAGTTATAGAATTCTCGTACCATCTAAGCATATGATTATGTGGGGGTTCAGGCTTTTTGACAGGCTTGACTATGTTTTGTGCAAATTGTGGTAATATTTTTGTGGTTGATTTTGTCTGTTGAACATGTAAAGCAAATGAAAAATTGTGTATAGTTATCTGTTGGTGCCTCCATCAGGAATGCCTTTTGCTCTTATTTACAGGACCGTAGAGTTGGCAGGGAACCTGGGCGCTCCCATCATGATGTC
This sequence comes from Populus tomentosa, assembly GCA_018804465.1. Taxonomy (NCBI): domain Eukaryota; kingdom Viridiplantae; phylum Streptophyta; class Magnoliopsida; order Malpighiales; family Salicaceae; genus Populus; species Populus tomentosa. Next base: position 1,361,395 of record CM031995.1, read on the forward strand.
ATGAGGATGGATAAGCGTGTAAGTGAATCAGGTGATAGTAGCGGGTATGAAAGTGGTGTTCAAACCAACAAGTCATTGTGGAGAAAGAAAGAACCAGAAGAGCAGTGAGCAGGCTTGCCAAACTTGTCTAAGGTGAACCAATTCACTTGTTTTGTCCGTTTCTCTCCATTTAGAGCTGGCTCAGTCAGTCACTTCTCCTGTATATGCTACCCGTATTATTTTGAGTTTGCACTATCGGTAGATTCTGCAGCATTTTGTGCCACTCTGTTCAGCCGATCTGAAAACTTCTTGTAAATCCAACTGAATATACTACTGTTTGACACAGCTGATTCATGAAGTACTTTTCTTTCTCTAATATATCATTTTAATAGCATGGAGTCAATGATATGTTTCTTGATTTTTTCTTCTGTATATCTTTGTTGTATAAAGCTTCAGGGAATCATTCAAGCAATCGTGGGATCAGATAGCAGGAAGAAATTATGTTACAGATATGTTGCTTATATTGCTCTGATGAGGCCATCAATATTTCTGTTGAGAAGTTTGAAAACTGGAGCTCTCAATTTATAAATTTTCTACCCATGCACTGTTTTCTCAGGAGACAATGATCTAGTAGGAAGAATTCTGCGACCATTTCTAATTTTGATCCTCTATAGTGTAGAGGTCTACATGCAAAGCTTAGGATTCTCAATTTTAGATGCACGTTTAAAAGTTCATCAGTACAAGTGTTTTTACCTGCAAGATCTGCTCACATTGTCTTGCCGACAAAGAACTAGTTCAGAGGTTTGGCCGTCAAAGGAAGGCAGACAAACAGGTACAACCACTCCTAATCATATTATCGTAATCCATAAAGACAGGATGCGATCCAATCTGAACTTTAAATGTTTGAACATAAATTCCAATGATCAAGGATGATTAAGACAAAACTTCGAATTTGGTGGGAATGCATACGGAAATTTGGATCCTACAGTACTCAAGCGTGACCTGTTGCTTCCTCCTTTAGCTTTAAAGCTTGTGGGGGCCTGATAGGGACAACAACAATAGTTTAATAGATACCAAATCAGAGGACCCCTCCAAATTGTCCTTTGCCGGAATTGGTTCTTGATAAGTAAAGTTGCGAGGAACCCTCCTGTTTTTGTCTCAGGATTTGATATTTTGTTGTTTAAGATAGTTAAAGACCCATTTTAGCTCTGTCTATTTCCACTTTTAGTAGTTTTATGAAATATATCTTTGCTCAAGTGAGATGGGGACGATGGGTGTTATTCGTTGCTGCTAATTATAGATATTAAACCTTTCCTGAAAAAAGTTAACTTGGAAGTTTGAGTTAGGTACCTTTTCAAATCTAAATGAATATTGATTGGATTAAATTTGAATTACCTGATGAATTCTGAGACTTAATCTTGGTCAAGTCAATTTAATTATTAGGATTTTTTTTCAAAAAGATATTTTATTTTTTTATAAAAAAAATCATAACAAAGTTATTTTTGAATAGATTCTAATTGATATGTTAATTTATAGATTAACTTCATAAATTCATGACATTAAACTAAAGAATCGGATAATTATTATTACAATAATTATTGAACCAATAAAAAAATAAATTTCATACGTGTTTAGCAACGAAAATTTAAATGTATGATAGAATTTAAAGAGCAAAGGGTCTCATTTACTTTAATCTCATAATTTCACATTAAAGTCGAACAATTTAACATCATGATTCCCTAGCTTATGGAATCTGCACAAATCAAGCGTCACCTCCTGGGCCCAGGTTTCCAGCCTGGCCAAAAATTGAAGCAGGTAGCCTCGTCTCCTACCCAACGGCCATTGCCGCTTCTTTTATTTTATTTTTCTCTTTTTGGTGGGGGCATAAATCAACCGACGCCCGATCACGGGTGGATGGGCAATAGGACCATTTAAAAAGGATATGCGGAGGAAAAACAGCACAAAGTAGTAATATAGTAAATAAAGTAGTAAGATAGTAAATAAAGTTTTTTAAACCGAGTTAAAATTTGTGCAAATTAAAATAATATATTTTTCATATTTTTATTTAAAAAGTTAAAACAACTTAGTTTTGAATTTTTAGAATCATTAATTGATTATTTTTATCTAATTTTTTAAATTTAACTCAAGCTGGGTCTACATATTGAATAGAGTTTAATAATACTAGTAGAAACCAATATATTCCATGAATTTATTTTTAAAATTTTAAGAAATGATAATAAATTTTTTTCAAACTTTGAATTATTCGACATAATTTCAAAGTGGCATTCAACAATGTGTCCCATTCTAGTGATGATGCTAACAATTAAGAAAAAAAATCCTTAAATAATACATATGAATCATAATAATAAGGTTTTTTCTTAGTTAATTTTTAAGTATTTTGCTTTGATTTTAAGAGAATAAATTCCCTATGACAAAAAAATGATAATAAAATAAATAAAAAGAACAAACTCCTCTGCTACACCTAAGTAATTTAATTAAGCCTTCGCCTTTTCAATTGGTACAGCATGCAAGTATCTTTATGAATTACTAATCGTTAAAATCACATGAAAATGGAGTCATTTAACTTCATCTGCACGATCCAGAATTTTAGTTATTTCCCCGGCATCTCTGGTTCTTGTCCCCTGCCAGACGCCACTGCTAACACCAAAGAATCGGATTCCATGGTTTCTCCATCCCCAGATCTCGTTTATGCTGCATGGCTGTGTTGCTACACTTGGCCACTTGCAACTCCATCGAATAAATATAGAACAATGGAATTAGCTCTGTGATATAAACTGGATGCTACCATATCGATAAATAGCTGAACAATCTGAAAGTCTCAGCCTCGAGGTCTCGCCTGAGCACCGTTGACTAAACAATTTCCACAACTTAAGCAGAGCAGAAACAAAAGGATGGTGCAGGTTGAACGAGCCCTGAGTAGATGGCCAACAATCAAATTACAGAAATAATACAGCAAACCGTAATTACCACAGATTATTTCTTCTTAGAGCTTCCTGACCCAAAACATTTTTTAAGGTATGGAAATCTGCCAATTGACAAGCAAAACAGCAGCATCTCTAAGACATGAATCGAACACAAAAGGACCAAATCTAGCAGGATCGAGACAGAACACTGACAACAATTAATGACCATAGCCAAATAAGTAGAGATAGTCGATAAAGGTCAGCACTTGCAGATAAATCCTTCAAAGCTTGTTTCCTAACCATTGTTCAATCAAGCGACCAAAAGCAGCACACGAAGATCCACCCTCTAACAGAACTTGCCTGGCTATTTCATTGGTTGCTTTGGCCTTGTTTCTGTAGGTTTTGCAGAATTATTTGACCTAAAACATTCAAGACTTCTCTATATATTTTAAAAAATAGAGCTCAAAGCATAATCTTACAATATAAGTTATATTCTTAATCCTATGACATCTCACTCAACTTATAATATTGCAAAAATCTCAACTGTTCGATCCTATATATGTTTTTCTTTTCAGTTCATCCAATGTTAATTTACTTTCATTAACATTGGATTATCCCTCTCTCTTCTTCCCCGTTCAAGTTTCCTCACATCCTCTCATTATCTTCACACACCGTTGCCTAACCTCAAACTAAGAGAATGCCATCACTCCCAAGTGCACCTAAAAAAAGAGCGATAATTGTGAGCGGTAACTATGGATCAAACTGTACCTATTACCCATATAATTCCTTAGAGGTAGGTTGTAAGGTAGAAAAACATAATAAAAAGATAGTAAATTTCTTGTTTTTTTTAAGGAGTTTCTTACATAATTATCAAAGTTTTAGTACCAAAATGTACTTGTTCTATTGTGTGAAGTATCATTTTGATGGTTTCCGAGTGTATTGCTTCCATTTTCTTTTAATTAATGCTCGTATACACTTTGTAGTGATCAAAACAATCTTTGTACATATCGCAAGCAATGATGAAGAGATCCCACAACATGCTAAGAAAAATTTAGAATATTGTTAACCTAACACTCGAGAAAGTAGCAAGCGATTTCTATTTTATTTTGTAGTTGGATGACACAATGCTAGTTTAATTGTAGTAGCAGATTTAATTACTTAATGTGGGACAATATCAATTAATTAATCATTTTATATTTAATTCATATATAACTTTCCGTTGCCTTCCATTATTTTAAAATTATTAGTGGCTCACCAGCATATGGGATTTGTATCGACCAAGATCACCACTAAAAATCGGTTTTTCTATTTGGTACTGAGATATAACTGTATTTTTTTTATTTTTTTTAATTTTAAAATTATATATTTTTTAATATTTTTAGATTGTTTTGAGTTTTTGACATACTGATATTAAAATTTTTTAAAATATTTTTAAGTAAAAAATACTTTATATTTTTATATTTACCATCAAAATAAAATAAAATTGAGGCTATTAACTTGCGGGATCGTGGATCAATCTCCTTTAATTTAACAGTTTTTCTGTTATTAAACGTGACAGATTAATTTGAAAATTGATTTAGATTGTATTAAAAAAATTAGAAGAAAATTAATCTATTTAAATTAAATTAAGTGATTCAATAGATTAACTAGTAATTTGACCGGGCATGTTAAAATCTAGTTTAATTTTTATTTATTTTTTGAAAATATTTTTTTAATTAGAGAGAGGTATTATAAAAAAACTTGAAAATCTGAATAAAATATTTTGTCAAATTGAGGTGTTCACATAACAATAAATGACCTAATTACGTTGCAGTCACCGAACTCTTGATTTAAAATATCATTTCGTATCCAAAAACACTTTGATTTAAAAAGAGAGAGATGTCTATAAAAGAGTCCAAAAGAACAAGCAGAGACGAATACTATATAGAAATTGATTAAAACTTTTGTCAAAATCTTTGAGAACATGTGGGGTTCAGAAAGAAATTAAATATTTACAGGGCATGTTGGTGAAGAACAAGGCAGAAGTAGTGGAGGAAGCAATTAGTAAGGGAAAAGTACAAGAAAATGAGGAAGGAAGCAGAGAGACTGGAAAGATAAATTGAGGAGTGATTCTAGCAATTTGTGGTGCTTTTCAAAAACGTGCGTGGCTTCTTAGCCGAGCAGCCACTTGCCCGTAGAAAATTTGACAATTACTCCTTTAAATTTACTCTTTATTTGTGTCAATTATTTAGTTTTATTCTTGTATTTTTATTTTTTAAAATTAATTTTTACTTTTCTTAATTCCTTCAATTAATCCCTGTGCTATTTGGATATATTTCATTACCCAATATCCAACTTTTATTGAATCTTATCTATTAAATCTTAATATTAATATCAATATATCAATTTATTTTGCTAAGATAATTTATCTGGTAATATAGACAAAAACGAATATAAATGATTAAATCTCAATGTTAACTATAAACTATGCATGCTAGTTATGTGAGAGTTAAATATTTTTTTATTATGAGATTATATTCATATTCATATGGAGGAGTATATCACTACATAAGTTATCTTAGAAAAATAAATAAAATATTTCAAAGACTAAATTATTTATTTTTCTAAGACAATATATCTGGTAATACATACGAATATAAAAAATCATATCATAAACAAACAATATTTAATAATATTATATTTGCATTGATAGTAAAATTGAGATTTATATAATTCATTTATTTTATTAATTTAAAAAATATATAAATTACAAAATTTAATAAAATGAATAATTAACATATTTGAACAAACAGTGTTAAAAGGACAACATATAAGTATCGGGTCGTAGGCCTGAATGCAGATGGATGGGCAATAGTCGTATTCCGAGATGAGCTGTGGCAAACCCAAAAAAAATCAGCGAGAGAGAGAGAGAGAGAGAGAGAGAGAAACCCAACTCACCGCTCAAAATGCCCTGGGCTGAGCTCCAAATCAGCCACCAAAGAAACGTAGACTTCTCAGTTCTCCCTGTTGGAACAAGAAGAACAAAAAGGAACATAAATTATATCTGATTATTAAAGCACGGGGGTTTATAGCCAAAACATGAGAGGTCAGGGTTTAACATATCTTCAAAGAGACTAATTCGGCTTTAAATTGGCTGGTAAATTATAGTCTTAATAGGAATCTAATGAATAAAAACAATTGAAACAATTAGAATTCACTGCTCGGGTTGTTTTTTTATCTTGCATTATGATCTTATTAGATCTATTTTTTCTTGTTTAATATAGTTTTTCTAGTATTAAGCTATGATATTCACATAAAAATGTTTTTTTTTAGTTAACATAACTAGATTTGAACCGAATTTGATTCATTATTATTAAACTCAATTTGATTGACTTGTCCTTGATTTATGCTAGATTTTTTAAAAAATTAAACTAGTTTGATTTGATATAAATTTTTTGTTTTTATTTTTTTAATAAAAATTTAAAATAATTTTATTTTGATTTTTGTTATTGATTTCGTGATTTAGAACTTGAATAAAATTAATTTTTATATTAAATTTAATATATATGATTTGACATGGTAAATCAAAACCAGACTGAACTCATCAGGATAGACTAAGTTAATCAACTGGGTAAATTGCACTAACAAGATAAAGAGTGTTAATCATTTATAGGAAATAGTTAGTTACAAAAAGTCATTGATTGGCAAAAACAAATACATGCAAAGATCTCCATATAAAAAGAAGAGAACAACAATCATTTTGGCAGAGCAATGGTGGATCATACAAGCTACTAATTAATCAACAGCATCCCGACCAGAACTCAATTGTAGAACAAACTGTGATACAAGTTGGAAAGAAAACGTGCTCCCATTTCAACAGATTGCTGCATAGTCTGAAAGTTTCAGCCTCATGGTCTCCACAGAGCATCAGAGACCAAAACATTTCCACAAATTAAGCAGAGCAGAAAAAGAAAAGAAACGATGCCAGGTTGAACGAATCCTTGTAGATAATCAACAAACAAATTACAGAAATAATATGGCAAACCGTAAACACCACAGATTTATTTCAACTTCTAAATCCTTCAAAGCTTGTTTCCTAACCATTGTTCAATCAAGCGTCCAAAAGCAACATACGAAGATCCACCCTCTAACAGAACTTGCTTGGCTATTTCACCTGTTGCTTTGGCCTTGTCTCTGTACTCACTACCCTGTTCCATCATGTATCTCACTGCTTTTGTTATATCCTCCGCCTTCACAAAATCTGTAGGACAACCCCTCCTGAAATCCAGAGTCAACTCCACTGCTAATCCCAAGTCCTTCACCAGCTGAAATGCATTAATCTGCTGCTCACCATAACAGGGCCAGGTTATAATAGGTACACCATACCACAAGGACTCCAAGGTTGAGTTCCATCCGCAGTGAGACACGAAAGCACCAACTGCTCTGTGAGCCAGGACTTCTACTTGTGGTGCCCACCCACAGAGCCCGCCAATATTTTTTGTCTTTTCCAAGAACTCCTCCGGGAAAATCTCGTCATATCTAGTGTAATAACCTGGCACAATCTCACCTGGTGAGGGTGGCTTGCGAACGGCCCACAAGAACGGTTGACCACTGCGCTCCAGCCCAATCGCAATCTCTTTCAACTGCTCTTCTCTAAAAGCTCCTTGACTTCCAAAGCACAAGAACACCACTGAATTTTCCTGCTGATCATCAAGCCATTTCATGATCTCATCGCGTTTAGCAGCCTCAGACCCTGACAAGCCCTTTCCCTTGTGATCAATTAATGTCCCGACAGTGAAAATTGATGGTAAATCATCTCCAGCAACAAGAGTGTTCACTGCATGAGACTCAAGCTCCGAAAACGTATTAATGATCACACCGTTGCTCTCTTTGTATTTCCTTCCAAGAGCTCCAAACGTCTCATATGCCGGATCCCTGTGCACGAGTGGCAAAACACGATAAGGCACTGGATTGACGTAAGAATAGTAAAAACTCTTCCAGGGTTTTCAGTTAAAGCTTCTACAGGGGGATCTGCAATCGCAGGAATAGTAATGGACTTGATTTGAGTATGGGTGGCAACAAGGGATTCAACATAGCTGTTTACGCTAGGATCGTATGGGTGGTTGATGACAAGCATGGTTATCAAGAAATTCTCATTTCTTTCAAGAATGAGCTCTGCAAAGCCAACAGTGGATACTAGGTGGCCAATTCCAGGGCAAGGAACAAATACTAGCTGCGCCCTTTTCATTGTGGAGGTGTTGGGCGGTGGCTACGGTGTTTTGGGCTTGCAAACTGACATGGAGCTCTTCTACTGAATCTTTTCCTGACAACCAATGAATCAAAAAGTAGAACAATGAGGAAGCAATGCAAACATATGATATCCTTCTTCTTTTTAAAATATTTTATCGGTTGATGTTGGTGCCTGAAATCTGCATGCGAACGTGACAGGGCGAGTATGTTTAACTAGTCGGTTGTACGCATCAATTTTTTTTTTAATTTTTAATTTTGTTTTTGTTAAGATAAGCTTGAATATACAGAGACAGGTAATAGGTGTATTCCGTGATGAGCAAACTGCAAACCTCAAAAATATCAGCTCAACCTCGAAGAAATAGAACCCAACTCACCGCATACTCCTGGGCTGGGCTCTAAATCAGCCACCAGAGAATCGTATTTCCCTCCTATGTTGGAACCATATATGTTACCGATTAATATTTTTCTATGAGAAATATGTTGTTTTATTTTTTAAAAAATAAAATTTTTAATTTTAATCCCATCAAGTTGGACCAGATTATTCAAGTTGTGGATTAACTCATCAAGTCATTTAGTTAAGTAAATATCAAATTATTTTGATATATTAAATTTTATTTTCAAGGTTTAAAAACTAAAAAGTTGAACAACTTTCTCAGAGTAGTAAATATTATATTTTAAAGTATTTTTTTGTTTAAAAATGTATTAAAGTAATATATTTTTTAAAATTTATTTTTAATATTAATATATTAAAATAATTCAAAAAAACTAAATTTTTTTTTTAAAATAACAAAACAAATATTCAACCAATGCAAAACAAGCTTTCCACACCACAAACTGTTCTAAGCCTTACATAGACAGGCAGTTAGCTGAACAAAAGAGCCTGAAAATAAACGACATATAGCATTTAGCCAAGCTCAAAACTTACAGCTCTATTAAGCTGAAAACAAGCCCAGACCAAGACTTGAGAACCATAAGCTGACAAGTTCAAGTCCTTGGGTCATTTAATTAGTGTGTTTCAGCTCAAATACAAAGAAGGGCAATTTAAAAACGCCATTGCAAGCTTCGATTCCTTTGTTTTTGCGGGCTTTTAATTTAATTTATTTTGTTTCGTTTGCTTTTAAATTTAATTTTCTAGCTCTATTCCTCTCTTCTATTCTGTCCTTAAATTTCAAGTCAGGAATCTTGTTTCTAGACTTCTACTTCTGTGCTGATGTTTTTATCGTTGGATCAGATGTGTGCTGTAATGTTTAGACCAGTGGATAGCAAGAAGATTAAGTCTGTTTGTTTTTGTATTTTAAAAATATTTTAAAAAAAATTTAAAATTTAAATTTTTTTATTTTTTTATTAATTTTAAATTAATATGTTTTTAGTTTTTTCAAATCATTTTGATGTGCTGATATTAAAAATAATTTTTATTTTAAAACAAAATTTATTAACATATATTTTGATACGAAAAATTATTTAAAAAACAACCACAATCATATTATTAATAAATTTTATAGTTTTATCCGGCAATCAGCTTCTTTTCCCAGCAAAACCGATGACCACCACCCCCTCTCTAGCAACCAGCTCGATCTCCTTCAATATTTTTATGTGATGTTAAAATTGTTTATATGTGGTTTTTATCGGAAAATTTTCTACTCCAAAAAAATATAATGAGAGCGAGCCATGAGTTTAATCTAGGATATAATAATAATAAAAAAAAAAAACTTAAAAGCCCAAACTCAATATTCACCTTCCTTTTCAATGTGTGCGTTGTTTCAAGAAGTGAGGATTTAGCTTTCAGAACCCATCTTAATCTCAAATTACTTTTTTAAAAAAATATATAAGGTTACGCAAATAATTAGAAAGGTTTAATAGGTGCATCATTACAAATCTAAAATATGTGTTTTTTTTTTAAAGAATAATTAGCTTTTTATCTAAGAATTTCTAATTTAAGGTTTCTAGCTATCATAAACTCAAATATAATTTAAATCAAACCAAAACTGAATATTTTTTTTAATAAAATAAAATAATATTATTTTAATAAAAATATTTAAATTTTCTTTTGTTTGGTCTTTAAAACCAAATAAAACAAAAATCATAATAGCATATTTTATGCGCTTTGTGGGTCTAGTTAATTAAAACATCTCTCCCTTTGTATCATTAAATATCTATATTTTATATCAATGTCTATATTTTATTCGTTACACATTAAATAAAAAAAAATTATCAAAAAAATCTAATTCTTTCATAGTGATTTAATATTTCTCGAGTTTGAATTTGTACTAAATTAACCGTAATTAAACCCCGTCTAAATAGGACCATCCCGCCTTTCTAGCAAATATTTGGCCCATTATTTTCATACAATTTTGTACTCATCCGGAAAAAAATAAATTCATATATGTTACATTATCAACTGTCATTTTTTATTTTTGGGATTAACTTTTGACTATCAGTAGGAAAAAAAATAAACATATAAAAAGTGGACATATTTTGTAACATCAATCTTCTCGAGAGGCCTATACAAAAATAAATAAATAAAAAGAAGAAAATCTTCCCAAAAGACAGTTGGAATAATCTGAGCCTTAAAAAATAAATATTTGATAAAATAATAATTGTTTTTTTAAATACTTTTTACATGAAAATAAATCAAAATAATTTTTAAAATTTTTAAAATTTATTTTTTATATTAGTATACCAGGGAAAAAAAAAAAACGAAATCAAAGAACGATCCTATTGAGGACCTCCTTGTTCACGATTGTACCTCTGTATCTCATCAATGAAATTAAGCTACTCGATAAAAATGAAAAAAAGAACAGATTTGAGAGCCCACATCTACTTCCATGAAATGATTTTGGAAAATAAGAACAAAGGAAAATGCCAACATCATGTCATGTCCCCACACCCTTCTAAAGCAATTCCATCATAGCATTTCTATCATACATGAATGAAAGACGTTGCTTTTGGAAGATTGAAATCCTCTCATATATTTTTTAACAAGATCTATCATCTTCCATTGATCTAAGTCTTTTAAAAAAAAAAGATAATATATATCATAGAATTTTACTTTCTTATTAAGATTGTTTTACTAAATGATATTACACTACATGATTAGTGATTTATTAGTTAATATATTTTATAATTACTATTACACCACTAAATATGATAAAATTCACTTTTTATGATTTGATAATATTTTCATATAACAAATTAATGCCATATCATATAATAAAAAAGATTTTGCAAACAAATTTAAATATCCCTAGCATTGTTCTTTAAAACATTGAATAGCTAAGATCTTAGTAGCTAATATTTACTATCCTCACACTAAAACTTAGCTATCTCGAATTAATAGTTACCTTTTATGTACAATACTAACATTAGAAATGCTTTATTACCTTTCCCCCCCTCTTCATATCCATGATTATTGAGACCCTCGAAAGAGGAAAAAAATGTTTCATGCATTAGTCATTAACAAATTTTTTTTAAAAAAAAACAATTAGCAATGAAAATCTTTTATAAAACACTCAACAATCAACAAAGTTGATTCTATGTAAACCCAACGAAATCAATATTTTATTTTTTCTTTTCTAACTCCAAATAACTAAGTTGAAATATTTAATTATGTTGTAAGGGATTTCATGGTGAAGTACATGTATATGTAAAAAGGAGTAGAAATAGAAAAATAAGTTGTTATTTTATTTTATAGTAATTAGAAATCCTAACTGATATTTTAAAAGTTCTAGTTAAAAGACTAATTATATAATATAAAAAATAGTCATAAAACTATATATCCTATCTAAGAGAAACTATATTGTTGTTTATTTTTAATAATTAATATGCCTAATATGATTACATGTTAAGGGTTTACTTAAATTGATATATATATATATTATTAAGGTAAAAACTATGATTTGTAATTAAATTATTTGAGACATGAGCTTGGTGTCAAAACCCAATCCCCGTTCTTGAAAAAAGGGTATTAGATGCAAGAGACATAAGCTTTTTCAAAATTATAATTTGTAACTAAATAAATGGTTAATTTTTTATAATTTGTAATAGAAAGAAACAATTAAAAGATCAATGATAAAAATATAAAATATAACAAATTATATGTTCAGTCTCACGTAAAAGTTTTTTTAGTCAACCTATTTTTATATGTGGATTTTAAAGAGCAGAGAGAAAGTTGTAAAAAAACAAAAAATAAAAAAGAAATTTATTAGCTGGCCACATTCATACTATAAAAATAATCTTTTTAGTTTTAATGGGTTTCATTTGACAATAGAAATTTCATTAAAATTCTTATGCCCTTCATGTTACATAAAAAAAAGTAGATCAAGGTTGAGAGATAATTTTTTCTTTCAACTTGATTTTGTGTTTTTAGATAATTTTTTAGATGTTTTGAGTTGATTTATATGTTTATTAATATCATAAGCTTATTAAGTGTTTTTAGATAAAAATAAATCAAAATATTTTTTTATAAAAGTTCTCAAACTCGATTTTTCAAACAATTATCTGGTGATTGAAACTTAGGCAAATAGACACCATGTTGTTTACCTTTATTTCGAGAAAAGAAAAAGCCAGGCCCATGCATGTGACCTTTTCTTTCAATGAGGGAGGGGCCTTGGCCGAGTATGCTAGAGTATCTTATTTTTTTTAGCTTTGATTTATTTTCGTGTGTGTGAATATATATTAATTAATTAGAATAGACTAATTGAATGTACACGTGGAATGCTCGGCCTAAAGGATTTTAATTTTAGTTGAGATTGATTAAAATAAATAAATAAAACATTTTTTAGATATTTTTTATATTAAAATATCATTTAATTTTACTTGATTTATGAAAAAAAATTATAATATTTGTTTTTTAATATTAGTCGAGGGTTTTTTGTGCAACCTTATATAATTATTTTTCTTTAATTGTAATATATAACTTATTTTTATTGTCATTTGTGATAATAATTGATAGTGTCAGAGCCCACCGTATATTTTCAAATCGCTTTAAAATAAGTGACTTGTTTTAATGGATCTGGACAAGCATGCACTGATAAATGGTGGTGTTAGAGCCCACCATGTGCCCACCGACAGCACAAAAAGACATTTTACACGCCAAAATATCCACACATTATCCAGCATTTTTCTTTTTAATTTCCACAAGAAGGTGCTCGTCAATTTCAAAGGACACAATCATCTTTTTTCAGGAAAATGTAGCCACGAGTTAAATCTGAATCTTGTTCCCACTCATTTCGATCGATATAGCCGTGTTTTATGAACGAAAATTATTAGTCAATAATTAATGTTACACCATCTTCCGATCTGCTTATTTTTGAAGCTACAGGATTAGAGAAAATCTTTTTTTCTTCTTTCTGAATTTGCACCACCTCTGTAATTCTTCGATTCAAGTCTTTCATGTTGAAAATATACTTCGAAGAAAACATATATACAAGGCTAGCTAGATATACAATTTCTTTACCATGTACCTAAGTTCGGGTTTTTTTTGAGAGTTGGGTTCGGGTTACCATATACCTAAGTTCATATTTTCTGAGTGTGATTTTGGGTTTTGTAAATTTATCTTAAGTTTTTTTTTTTTAAGTTGATGATCCTAAAGTGAGATATATATGGTTTAACTTTAAATATATATTTTTAAATTTTTATTTGAAATGACGGCATCTCATTTAAAAAATAAACAAGTTTATGTAATAAACTTATGATCCGAAGTTTAATAACTATGAGATAACAAGGATGTAAAGAAAAGAAAAGAAAAGAAAAGGAAAGAACAAAAGAAACGATTATATATACACGGAGGATATTGAGCCTCCATCATCGTTCTGAATTCACTATCCAAGCACAGGCTCAGGCAACTTCACCACAGAACACTTCTAAAAGACTATTCTCCTTCCACTAAACATTGCACATGGCTACTCGTCGCGAGTCTCTCTTGTATAAGTTGTGGATTTGCTTTATCACTATCCTGCATTTCACTGGAACATTATCACAAACCGACAATTACATTGTTCACATGGATTTATCGGCGATGCCCAAGCCCTTTTCAGGCCAGCATCATTGGTACTTGTCCACTCTTGCTTCTGTATTTGATGTCTCTGATAGTAGCACCGCCAGGGCCAGTCCTGCCACTTATTTGACTGCCTCTTCTAAACTTCTTTATAGTTATACTCATGTTATCAATGGTTTTAGTGCTAGCCTCACTCCATCTGAGCTGGAAGCTTTAAAAAAATCTCCAGGCTACATTTCTTCCATTAAAGACTTACCTGTTAAGCATGATACAACTCATTCAACCAAATTTCTTGGCCTTGCACCTCAGTCCCCGGCATGGAAGGCGTCAAATCTTGGTGACGGTATAATTATTGGATTGGTGGACTCAGGTGTTTGGCCAGAAAGCGAGAGTTACAATGACCATGGAATGTCTGAAATTCCAAAAAGATGGAAAGGAGGGTGTCAAAGCGGAGCTCAGTTCAACTCCTCAATGTGCAACAAAAAGCTCATTGGAGCTCGATTTTTCAACAAAGGCCTAATTGCAAAAAATCCTAACATCACAATATCTGTGAATTCGACGCGTGACACGGATGGCCATGGGACACACACATCTAGCACAGCTGCCGGAAATTACGTGGAAGGTGCATCATACTTTGGCTATGCCAAAGGAACTGCTAATGGAGTGGCTCCACGGGCACATGTAGCCATGTACAAGGCTCTGTGGGATCACCATGCCTATACAACCGATGTAATCGCTGCAATTGATCAAGCAATTAGCGATGGTGTAGATGTATTATCTTTGTCATTAGGCTTTGGTGGAGTACCTTTGAATGAAGATCCTCTTGCCTTGGCAACATTTGCAGCCACAGAGAAGAATGTATTCGTGTCTACTTCTTCCGGAAACGACGGGCCTTTCTATGAGACCCTACATAATGGCATACCTTGGGTGTTAACAGTTGCTGCTGGTACTCTAGACCGTGAGTTCGATGCAGTTTTGACACTCGGCAATGGGATTTCGATCACAGGATCATCTTTCTATTTGGGGAGTTCATCGTTTAGCGAAGTACCGCTAGTTTTCATGGATGGATGTGACAGCGAATTGAATAAAATTGGACCGAAGATTGTGGTCTGTCAAGGTGCGTATGAGAGCAACGACTTAAGTGATCAAGTTGAAAATGTGAGAAGTGCAGGTGTTACTGCGGGTGTCTTCATAACAAATTTCACAGACACTGAAGAATTCATCGGTGATAGTTTTCCAGTTGTGATTGCGAGTTTAAGGGATGGCAAAACCATCATAGATTACATCAAAAGCAGCAACAGTCCACAAGCAAGCGCGAAATTTCGGAAAACAAATCTGGGGATTAAATCAGCTCCGAGAGTTGCTAGTTACAGTTCTAGAGGACCATCCTCGAGCTGTCCATTGGTCTTGAAGCCTGACATTATGGCTCCTGGTGCACTAATCTTAGCAGCATGGCCTCAAAATGTTTCAGTGGATTTGAAAGATTCGCAGCCTACTTTCAGCAATTTCAAAATATTGTCAGGGACATCCATGGCTTGTCCGCATGCAGCTGGAGTGGCTGCACTCTTGAGGGAGGTTCACCCTGATTGGAGCCCAGCTGCCATTCGATCAGCCATGATGACCACTGCTGATATAACGGATAACACTATGGAACCTATTAAAGACATTGGTTCAGGTAATAGAATAGATCCAGCTAGTCCTCTAGCCATGGGAGCTGGACAAGTTAACCCCAACAAAGCTCTAGACCCGGGTCTCATTTATGACGCTAATTCAACTGATTATGTGAGATTACTTTGTGCGACAAACTTCACCGAAAAACAAATCCAAGTTATCACAAGATCATCTTCTACCGATTGTTCCAACCCATCCAATGACCTCAACTACCCTTCTTTTATCGCCTACTTCAACGAGAGATTTTCGCAATCAAATTTGACAACTGTGCGTGAATTTCATAGGACCGTGACCAATGTTGGAGAC
Organism: Populus tomentosa; assembly: GCA_018804465.1. Lineage (NCBI taxonomy): Eukaryota > Viridiplantae > Streptophyta > Magnoliopsida > Malpighiales > Salicaceae > Populus > Populus tomentosa. Next base: position 1,377,499 of record CM031995.1, read on the forward strand.
GGAATTTCTACTTACACAGTAACTGTGACTCCTATGAATGGGTTAAAAGTCAATGTCATGCCAGACAAGTTGGAGTTCAAGACAAAGTACGAGAAGCTAAGCTACAAACTGACTATTGAAGGTCCAGCACTTCTGGACGAAGCAGTCACTTTTGGTTATCTCAATTGGGCTGATGCTGGGGGTAAACATGTTGTCAGGAGTCCCATAGTGGCTACAACTTTAATCCCAGATGATCCAGATGATGAAGAAATCAAAGGTTCTTAACCGTATGAGATTAACAAATCATGCAATAATGTAGTAGATATATTGATGTATCAATAAAAGGTCCAAAAAGAGACGTGTTCATGCCAAACTAACTTGGTGTTAAAAGACCGTAACTGTTTTGATCCGACTCGTAATATTATAATATTAGATTTTGTTTGTTTTAGTTAATTTTATAATATTTTCATGATTTTTTTTGGTTTTCATATTAAATCATTTTCAATAATTACTAGATGATTCAGAAGATGTTGTTTTAGTTAATTTTATAATATTTTTCATTATTTTTTTTTTGTTTTCATGTTAATTTTAGATTTGTTTGTTTTTTTCCTTTATTGTTTGACAATTATGATTTCAGTTCTCTCTATTTTCCTTCACTTATGGTTTGTCTTTTGACGACTTCGAACCATGCTCAATTGGGTCACTTGTGAACAACATTTTTTTTCATTTGGGTTAGATATGGCAAACGTTAATTTTTAAAAGTGGTGCAACTTTTTTAATATGGTTTTTTGGGTGGTTGCGCTATGCTTGTATGGAGTAATTGGGTTGCGCCTGTGTGGATGTAGATTTGCGTCTGTTTGATCTTTGAATGAGCATTGATTTGAATAGATTGTATTGTTGGGTTCGAAAGGTTTTTTTAGAGTAAAGATATATCAACAAAAATGATGATTCGAATGTATCACCATTTTCTTTCATTTATGATAGGCCTAAATTATCTATGTGGATGATTGATCTGCTGAGCCAAGTTTGCATTTAGCACGAAATGATCCATTGGAAAACATATAATCAAGCTGAAGGCAAAAAAGATTCGGGTAATGTCATTTATTCTTTGGAATAGGAATAAATCAAGTTTTATTATCCAGGAGGTTCTTGTGCATGGACAAATGGTAGAGCTTAGAATTTGATGGCCACTACTGGGCTGGATACTGTGTGATTATGTTGATCGATCCATTTGAGAAAGCCATACGTCACGGTTGGAGCATCCTCATCAATGTCGATACTGATGACAAAACCTTGCTTTTGGTTTTTCTTTGTGAATGACAGGATTCTTGGCTCTACCTTGATTCTCATCTCTTTAGGAATTTCTATAGTTGCTTGGTAAACACTGTCATCATCTCCCACATTCGTCACAACCCTACTAAATGTCTTCGTTGTTGGAGAGCTGGTTTTGTTGGTAAATATGGCTGTAATGGAAGGATAATTTAGGTCCGTTGGTTCTTGACTGCAGCTCCATTGATTACGTCTGAGAACAGCACTCATCAGCTTTGCAGTATAGCCAAGGCCACATAAGAAGTTGACATAATCTTGCACGTTCATGTCATAGATAAGTCCAGGGTCCATAGCTTTGTTTGGATTGATGTGTCCAGCACCGAAGTCCAAAGGTGTAGCCGGAAGACTTATCAGCTGGTTTTTCATGGTAGTGCGAGTGTTGTCCTTGGTATATGCCGTGGTCATAAGAGCTGATCGGATGGCTGCAGGGCTCCATTCCGGATGAATATTTTTTAATAAAGCTGCTACTCCTGCAACATGTGGTGTTGACATTGATGTGCCCGAGTATAAAGCATAGTCTGTTGTCAAATCATATCTCCCTAATTCCATGAATGGCTTGTTTGGTGCAATTGCTGCAAGCACGTCAACTCCTGGAGCAAGAATATCTGGTTTTAGGACACCTGGGGTGATTGGATCTGGGCCTCTTGAAGAAAAATAAGCCACTTGAGGTGCTGGTTTGACACCCAAATTAGTGGACAAAAATGCCATGCTCTTCACCTTTCCTGCAGTCACGTTGGCCACATACTCTCTAACCAAAGCCCCAGAAACAGTTGGTAGAACTATGCTGGGAATGCTGTAGTCTTCTGGTTGTAAAAGTGAAAAATCTGTCATGAATATTCCAGCGTATGCACCTACCCTTTCAAGCTCCTCCTTTTGCCCTTCAACATCTATGGCGGTGCTATTATCACAGAGTACTATCTTTCGATGAACCTCACTTCTATTCAATGCTCCGTAGTTGCATATTGATTTGGACCCGTTACTTCTGCCATAATATAATGGAACATCTTCGATGTAAATGCTCTGTGGAAAGTAAGATGTTCCTTCAAATGTCAACCCATTTTCTAGAGTCATTGTAGCAGTGAAACTCCGATCAAGTGTGCCAGCTCCGACTGTTGTGATCCAGGGTGCACCATTGCGCGTGGAATTATAGGCTCCATCATTCCCAGCTGCACATACAACAAAAATGTTTTTCTCCATTGCTGAAAGTGAAGCTATGGCAATAACATCATTGAAGTATGGTGTTTGCGGAAAACCCAGAGACAATGACATAATGTCAACCCCATCAGCAATAGCTTGGTCCATTCCAGCTAGCACATCAGTTGCTGCACTCTCATCAGTATCTGTTTCAAAGAGTACCTTGTACATGGCAACATGTGCGGCAGGTGCTACTCCTCTGGCTGTGCCTCTTGCATATCCGAAGTGATTTGCACCAAGAACATAGCTACCAGCCGCGGTGGATGATGTGTGTGTTCCATGACCAAGGAAGTCTCTCGCGGAGTCATAGTCATCCTTTGTAGAAATGTTTCTTCCCGCAGCTATGAGTCCTTTGCTGAAAGATCGAGCGCCAATGAGCTTCCTGTTACAGGCAGAAGGGCTAAATGCTGTACCATTCTCACACTTGCCCTTCCATCTCTGAGGAACTGGTGGCATTCCTCTGTCATGAAAACTTTCACTCTCTGGCCAAATTCCTGTATCAATGATCCCTATGATCACTCCTTCACCACGAGATGCAGTGGGCAATATTCCAGAGTTTTGTCTCAATCCTAGAAACTTGGGGCTGTGGGTGGTGAATAGCTTCCCAAATGACTCTCTATATGTGCCAATGTGAGCTGGGGATCTCTCGATTTCAGCCACCTGAGAAGGCGTGAGCCTAGCACTGAACCCCTGCATGACATGACTGTAGGAGTACAGAAAAGTTCCTTCGCCATCGGCTGGATTTGATAAAGATCGGAGCGTGAACCGGTGCCATGATTCGTGGGTTAAGAATGTGGCAGGCTTGTGAGAGATGTCCATGTGGACGATGTATGTTTGGTGTTCTTCACTTTTTAACTCCGCATTGCTTATTCCAATTAGCAATAACAAGAGGCAAGACAGTGCCTGGAGTGAAAGAAAGTCTGAAGAATTCATTGCTTTGATCATGTCTGACCAGTAGATTGACAACGAAGAATGATATATACTTGCATGTAACTTGGAGAATTAATAGCTAATTATGTCATAAACGAAATCAGCGAATGTGAAGATCATTTCATTGTTAGTTTCACGACGTTGATTTCAGGATTGAAGAAGCTATACGCCATGCTTAAAGTATTTTTAGGTCTCATAATTGAAGTAGTGTTAATAACTATGAAAAATTTATATACAAACTTGAAATAATTTGTGAGGGGATAAAGAATTAAGAAAAACTGTCTAATTTCAAGTCTCTATTAATTTGCTGGTCGATAATTACTAGAGGCAGTGATCAAGAAGCAAATACAAAATTTTATGCCGTCTTGTTCATAGCTGTTAAATCTTGATATTGATCTGGAAAAATTAAGATTCCAGCTAAGTATTTAATTAAATCATTTAAGACATTAAATTAAAAAAAATAGTTAACCTGGTATTTTTAGTGATCAATTGAACCAATTAAACTCATTATAATTAACCCAATGAGGTTAATATCAAGTTAAAAAATTGTTATTTAATAAAAAATAATTAATTCAAATTAACCAAATATATATAGATTAGTTTAATAATCCAACGATTTAAGGATTTTTTTTCTTATCAATAATTGAATCTAACAGCTGTGATCTCGTTGCTTCCGTTAAGATTAATTTAAATTTTATATATAGGTCTATTTAAATTTAAAAATAATAATTGGAATTGGAACCCTGTTGTATACATGACAACTTGTTTTGCATGGTATTTACGTCACGCAAGACAATTAAGATTTTTATTTATTTGTACACATTGTAGATCATTAATTAAATATTAAAGAATAATATATATACCATCCTACTGCCCTTTAAGACACAGCATAGGGTCAATTTCTTTTTTAATATGTTTTATTTATAATTTCTTGATGCTAAATCCATTGGAATCGTGGTCTAACAACATTCACAAGGATTCTAGCAGCCCAAAGGTCATTTTTACCATATTAACAACATTCACACGGATTCTAGCAGCCTAAAGGTCATTTTTACCATAACAAAATATCTACAATTCAAATATAATTTAATTAATACAAGATCATAACATAAGTCGCCATGCTAAAGTCAAGGATTTCATTATGATATATAATGTCTGCATCATGTTTCATCACAAGCAATTAGTTTTGGTAACATCGTGTTTTGTATTTTATAAATAGTATATATTCTACAATGAAATTGTACTAATTTAGGACCCGAGAAATTAAAAAAACAAAAACACCAGCCACGCTAATATTATAATTCAAAGTTTAAAGAAAATTTTGCTAAATAATAAATCTTTTTAACAAAATATTAAACAAATAAATCCCATATTTTAATTTCCCACAAAATGCATCAATTCAAGTTCACACTTAAGATTTATTCTCACGAACAAACAAAAATACTAGTTGATCTAGTTGGTAAAATTCTTTTAGGATCATGGGATATTTTCCGGCCCCCACAGAATAAATAAATAAATTTTAGACCTTAGAATGAACTTTAAAGGCACTCTATATATTTTTTTTTCTTGTGAAGAAACCGCTCCTACTCAACAATTTTTCTATTCTTCATGCTGCTTACCTAGTTGCAATTTGGCAAAATCTCTACCATTTTCATAACCTTCTACTACCTAAAATTCTAAATGCAGTATGAAGCAGAAAATAAATAAATAAAATTTAATATATTTGCAATTTGACAATTTTCTAGCTGGGTTCTAATAAATGTTTCTCGATTTACCTTATCAAATGGAGATTGTTTTAATTACTTTTGAGTACATTCTTTGAATTTGATTATAACATGTTGCTTTATGTCTTAAAATCTATATTATAATTATGTGATTCTTGTTGAACATTCTTAAATTAAAAACTTTTTTACTGTAAACCCCACTAAAAAATACATTATGATGATACAGCAGTACTCAATAAGAGCAAAAAATAATAATTAAGTTTTATAACTGGAAGAGTGAGATGTATCTAACGTGTGACTCTTGAATACAGCCTGGCAATTGAAGAAGAGTATCAATAATCAAATACTAAATTTTATGCCGTCTTGTTCATAGCTGTTAAATCTTGATATTGATCTGGAAAAATTAAGATTTCCAGCTAAGTATTTAATTAAATCATTTAAGACATTAAATTAAAAAAAAATAGTTAACCTGATATTTTTAGTGATCAATATAAACCAATTAAACTCAATATAAAACCAATGAGGTTAATATCAAGTAAAAAAATTGTTATTTTAATAAAAATAATTAATTCAAATTAACCAAATAATATATAGATTAGTCTAATAATCCAACGATTTAAGGATTTTTTTTCCTTATAAATAATTGAATCAAACAGCTGTGATCTCGTTGCTTCCGTTACATGTTAATTGTATTCTTCGGATAAAATGATTCGGCCTTCGTATAAAAAAAAACTCTTGCTTTATTTAATGTTTTATTATAAAGTTGTTATACAATTTTATACTATGCTTTCTCCAATCAACATTAATTAACCTGTGAGACACAGCAAATGGCCTCTTAAACTCAAGTGTTGGAGACAATTCCAAGGTGCTTACTCTTTCCTCAGTGGTCTATTAAGCTCCTGTATGGCTACCTGTATGTATCAATTGCTTCATCCTCTCTACTTCTATTGTATACACCTTATCTTTTAATAATAAAATCTAAAAAAAAAATTACATAAATTCCAATAAAAAATTGATAATGATTTAATGATTGATGATTGGATAAAAAATTATAAGTTTTTGTTAATTGTTATTATGATATGACACAATCAGTATTTTTTTAGATTTAAACTTATATTGGTCCATAAATATATATGTATTGTGTCATTCATAAAATTTATCTAGAATATATTTTTATTTAATATAGTAAATTCAAACTTAATTACTTAAAATCATGGTTATCGTAAACTCAACTAAATCAGATGAGCTCTTGAAGCAAGCAACCTAAACGGGAATTTAATCATTTATCAACTTCATAGCTTATTATATGTAAACATCTCCGTTAACTAATGTGGAATAAATAGAATTGATGTGTAATTAATGAAGCATGGTTGTTAAACATGGCGAGTTAATATAGAAATCCATAACATGGAATCTAACTTTATTTTTTTTTTAGATTAACTGGACAATTCGATAACCCAGATTTAAATTAAATTTTAATTAAGAAAATGCACGCATCATGCCATGTCCCTACACCCTTCTAAAGTAATTAATTCCATTATAGCTGGTTTGTTTCTATCATACATGCCAGAATTGTAGGGGGATGAGCAATAAGTTGCATTAGAACAACAAAGAAAAACGAATCTGCAAAATAAATGGGTTAGCAGATATATATTGTGAGCCCAGAAAAACTGCAGAACCAGTACTCTCCGTATACAAAAAATTACGCAGCTTCATGATTATGCTATAAATTCTTCTATAATAGAGATGTAATTATCAGGTAAAGCCAACAACCAAAACAGCATCATTAATTACGACCTAAAATGAGGAGTAAATAAACAGGAAGATCAAAAACCAAGTTACAAAGTCATGATTTCTAATCACACCTTGTTTTGCAAATTCATCAGTCATAAAACTTTATATTAAAATCCTCTTATATATGTTTTTTAACAAGATTTGCCATCTTTTATTGATCTAAGTCTTTAAAAAAAGATAATATTATAGATACTTAATTTTCTTTAATTAAGATTATTTTACTAAATGATATGAAAATACATGGTTAGTAGTTTATTTATTAGTTAATATATTTTATAACTATTATTTCATCCCTAAATGTGATAAGATTCACTTTCTATGATTTGACAATATTTTCATATAACAAATGTCACATATCATATAATAAAAAAGATTTTGAGTTTTTGTTTTTTTTTTTAAAATAGCTCTAGCTAGGCATTATTCTTAAAATAATTCAGGAATAGCTAAGATATTGTTGGTAGCTGATATTTACTAATCACACGCCAAAACTTAGATATTAATTTTAAATTAATAATTACCTTTTATATACAATTTTGTCATTGCGTTTAACAAATTCTAAACAAATAAGATTAGTTAAGTGTGTTTGTGCAAGAAAAGTCTTGGCACGGCCAAAAAATATGCTAGTCATCATAAATTTTCAAAAAGAAAAAAGCTATCAACGACTATCTTCATAATAAACTCAGCTGTTGAAAATATCAAGGGTTTTTTTTCCAAGTGGTAGAAAATAAACTCAGCTGTTGACTCTGAATCCCAAAAACAAAGTTCAAAGCGACTCGCTACCAATTAACAATGGACTGTGGCCTTGCTTTTGTGTCTTTTGCTATTATGCCTTTAGTTTATTTCTGCTTTCTTTTGTAGAAAAATGCTTAGTTATGAATTTATTAGGATGGATATTCTCTGATTTTGTTTGCTTTTACTTAATTTAGGCGTTTTATTTTATTTATGGTCTTTTGCTATATTAAAATATTGTGTACTAATCTCGCCAGACTTCAATGTTTAAATAATATACATATCTTTCAAAAAAAAAAAAGAGGGTTATTTTGTTTTTAAGCCTGTGGGTTATATTCGTCTGAAAACTAGCCAAAAATATCTGGAAAAAAAATAGCCAAAAATACTACCATACACATATAGGGATAAAAAAACGAAAAAAAAAAAAAACCCACTCATTCTAAAATATTTAAATATTAACGTTTCATCGTGTTTGACTTTGTTTCCATTGCATTGGTGATAAGAATCATGATGTAGAGAGAGATATGCAAAGAAATTGTATATCTAGCTAGCCTTGTATATATGTTTTCATCGAAGTATATTCTCAATATAAATCGAATTACAGAGAAGGTGAGAATTCAGAAAGAAGAAAAATATATTATCTTCTCTAATCTTGTAGCTTCAAGAATTAGCGGACTTCAATGACCGACAGATGATATAACATTAATTATTAACTAATAATTTTCGTTCGTAAACATTCACGGCTATATAGATCGAGGATTGATGTGTGCAAATTCAGATTTAACTTCAACTTGTGGCTACCGAATTACGATGATATTATCCTGAAATACGATGATTGTGGCCTTTGAAAGTAACCAGCACCTTCCTCTAAGAAGTTTTCTTTGGGGTGTGACATTTTTTGTTCTCTAGCTGGGAACATGGTGGGCTCTAACACCACCAATTATATGCGAGTCTTTGTCAAGTTCCAAGAAAACAAGTCACTTAGTCATTTATACCCAAACAGATTGCTACGTTCCAGTGGTCTTGATCTAGAAAAGGGGGTGGAGGCAGTGAAAGAAGCAAGCCCGCCATTAAATTGATGAAAATTCTCCATGCTTCACACAGGAGGTAACATTAGTTCCTCAAGATTCCTTGATGATGGTGGATATTTGGTGGTGCCAAGACCTTTCTTGCACGCGGTGACTACCATTAGCAAGTTGCAGTTGCTGTCTTGGTCCACACACTGTAAGGACTTGTATGATACTTCCATCCAATGTTATCAGAACGAACCGTACCTTAAACTGGTCTGATGCTCAGTTCATCAATTTCCAAGTTAATCCGACCAGTCTAGCTGGGTTCTAATAAATGTTTCTCGATTTACCTTGTCAAATGGAGATTGTATTAATTACTTTTGAGTACATTCTTTGAATTTGATTATAACATGTTGCTTTATGTTTTAAAATCTATATTTTAATTATGTGATTCTTGTTGAACATTCTTAAATTAAAAACTTTTTTTACTGTAAACCCCACTATGTTGGATTAAAAAATACATTATATGATGATACAGCAGTACTCAATAAGAGCAAAAAATAATAATGAAGTTTTATAACTGGAAGAGTAAGATGCATCTAACGTGTGACTCTTGCTTGAGTACAGCTTGGCAATTGAAGAAGAGTATCAATCGACTCATGATCAACCACATTATTAATAATGAGCTCCAATTATTATAGAGTTGGTTTCGCTTGTACATATCATATGGGCAAGATTAAACCTAGCTAGGCTGGATTTCAACTCGGTAACTCGATTAACTTGGTTTGGTTTGTCTTCGTTTTAATTTCTAATTTGTTTGGAGGTTGATTTAGTTACATTTAATTGATTTAGCTGATTAGGTAAAGTATAGATAAAATGCTATTAATTTAACTTTAATAATTTTAATTTATATCCAAAACAACATGTGAATAAACCCATTTGGATTGTAATGGATAGATATCAACGACATTAAAAAAAAAAAAATTATATAGGCGTGGAGGATATCGTGCTCACATCCTTCTCCTGAATTCGCTATATAAGAACAAGCCTAGACAACTTCACTACAGAATTCTCCAAAGACCATCTCCTCCCATTAAACATTGCACATGGCTTCTCATCGCAATGTTCTCTTGTATAGGTTGTGGATTTGCTTTATCACTATCCTATACTTCACTGAAACATTATCACAAACCGACAATTATATTGTTCACATGGATTTATCCGTGATGCCCAAATCCTTTTCTGGCCAGCATCATTGGTACTTGGCCACTCTTGCTTCTGTATCTGATGTCGCTGATAGTAGCACCGTCAGGGCCGGTGAAGCCACTTCGACTGCCTCTTCTAAACTTCTTTATAGCTATACTCATGTTGTCAACGGTTTTAGTGCTAGTCTCACTCCTTCTGAGCTCCAGGCTTTAAAAAAGTCTCCAGGCTACATTTCCTCCATTAAAGACTTACCTGTTAAACATGACACAACTCATTCACCCAAATATCTTGGCCTTACACCTCAGTCCCCAGCATGGAAGGCGTCGAATTATGGTGACGGTATCATTATTGGGTTGGTGGACACAGGTGCCTGGCCAGAAAGCGAGAGTTACAATGACCATGGAATGCCTGAAATTCCAAAGACATGGAAAGGAGAATGTGAGAGTGGCACTCAATTCAACTCCTTAATGTGCAACAAAAAGCTCATTGGAGCTCGATTTTTCAACAAAGGCCTGATCGCAAAGTATCCCAACATCACCATATCTATGAATTCGACACGCGACACGGAAGGCCATGGTACCCACACATCTACCACAGCTGCTGGAAATTTTGTGGAAGGTGCATCATATTTCGGCTATGCCAAAGGAGCTGCTAGTGGCGTGGCTCCACGGGCACATGTAGCCATGTACAAGGCTCTGTGGGATGAAGGTTCTTATACAACCGATTTAATTGCTGCAATTGATCAAGCAATTAGCGATGGTGTAGATGTATTATCTATGTCATTGGGCTTGGATGGACTTCCTTTGAATGAAGACCCTATTGCCTTGGCAACATTTGCAGCCATAGAGAAGAATATATTCGTGTCTACTTCTGCTGGAAACGAAGGGCCTTTCCACGAGACACTACACAATGGCATACCTTGGGTGCTAACAGTTGCTGCTGGCACTATGGACCGCGGATTTGACGCAGTTTTGACACTTGGCAATGGAATTTCAATCACAGGCTCATCTTTCTATTTGGGGAGTTCATCATTTAGCGACGTACCAATCGTTTTCATGGATGACTGTCACACAATGAGCGAATTGATTAAAATTGGACCGAAGATTGTGGTCTGTGAAGGTGCGTTTGACAGCAACGACTTAAGTGACCAAGTCGAAAATGTCAGCAGCGCAAATGTTACTGCAGGTGTCTTCATAACAAATTTCACAGACACTGAGGACTTCATCAGCAATGGATTTCCAGTTGTGATTGTGAGTTTGAAGGATGGGAAAACCATCATAGATTACATCAAAAACAGCAACAGTCCTCAAGCAAGCGCAGAATTTCGGAAAACAGATCTGGGAATTGAACCAGCTCCGAGACTCACTAGTTACAGTTCTAGAGGGCCATCCGCGAGCTGTCCATTGGTCATGAAGCCTGACATTATGGCTCCTGGTTCACTAATCTTAGCTGCATGGCCTCAAAATATTGCTGTGGATACGAACAATTCACAGCCTATGTTCAGCAATTTCAATATATTGTCAGGGACATCCATGGCCTGTCCGCATGCAGCTGGAGTGGCTGCCCTCCTGAGGAAGGCACACCCTGATTGGAGCCCAGCTGCTATCCGATCAGCCATGATTACCACTGCTGATACAATGGATAACACCATGGAACCTATTAAAGATATTGGTTTTGGTAATAGAATAAATCCAGCTACCCCTCTAGACATGGGAGCTGGACAAGTTAACCCCAACAAAGCTCTAGACCCGGGTCTCATTTATGATGTTAATTCAACTGATTATGTGAGATTACTTTGTGCCACAAATTTCACTGAAAAACAGATCCAAGTTATCACAAGATCATCTTCTACCGATTGTTCCAACCCATCCAGTGACCTCAACTACCCTTCTTTTATTGCCTTCTTCAATGAGAAAAACTCCCCATCAAATCTGACCATTGTGCGAGAATTTCGGAGGACAGTGACCAATGTTGGAGACGGAATTTCTACTTACACAGTAACTGTGACTCCCATGAGTGGGTTAAAAGTCAATGTCATGCCAGACAAGTTGGAGTTCAAGACAAAGTACGAGAAGCTAAGCTACAAACTGACTATTGAAGGTCCAGCACTGCTGGACAAAACAGTGACTTTTGGCTATCTCAATTGGGCTGATGCTGGGGGTAAACATGTTGTCAGGAGTCCCATAGCGGCAACAAGTTTGAGCCCAGAATTGTCTTCGAAGAATTAATTAACTGACTTGTATACTCTACAAGTTAACTTATATAGCTGTTGTTTTTTAATAAATTATATATAATTGGTGAAGGAACTTTCGTGGAAAGGGCCATTTTTTTGTGTGGTTGCTGTCATAGCTGCTCACACATATCCATAACGAGGAAGAAACAAACAGTAAGCCAATCAATCTGTTTATAATTGACAAAACGTAACACAATTTCTTTATAGACAAATTCGAGCTGTTAATTTGTTGCATGTGCAGAGGTTAGCCCCATTATAATGAAATATTTAAATATTCATATATTTTATTTATCATCTTAATTATTAGGAATGCATGTGATTTAGCTATAGAAAATTGATATAAATAAATAATTTTAAATAAAAACTATCAGATCTAGATAGGTCAGATCGCGAGTTTTTATATTCGATATAAAAACAAAGCTGTTTTTGGATAAAAAAGAATTAAAATGAAAATATGAGTGACAGAGGGTAAAACGTTATCAAAACTTCATTTTGCTTTCTTAAGAACGTTATCCATACATCTAGCTATTGCAATATCATGATACAATTTTGACGATCTTTTCCAACCACATCGAGAAAACGCAAGTAACTTTACCTTATAACAATACACGACAGGACCATACTATAACAACTATATAATATAAAATACACCTTCCCCGTGTTAATCCCACGCCGACAAGCATAGCCATAGCCCGTGACTCCAGCCATTAGAAAGCAGTGTACTGAGTCAGTCTGCTGATGTGACGTATATGGCAGTTGCCCTTTCTCACGGATCGGTAGAGTCAGGGGCGGAATCAGGGGGCTGGCTTCGAGGAAAATTTTGTAAGACAATTTCATACGTAGTTTTAAAAGCCACCGAAGACATAGTTTTAAAAAACTACGTAAAACTGTCTGAAATTTTTTAAGACAATTTCAGAGATAGTTTTAAAAAACAATTTCAAACAATAATTTTTTTAAAAAAAGTATTGTTATTTTACAATTTGAAGTTAATCAATATACAATAGTAAAACTGTTACATTTAAAGACAAAAGGCTACAGTAATCACACGTTAAAATAGTCACGTTAGTAGTTAATCTTGATATTAAATAGTTATATTAAGCCACTTGTTAAAAACGAAGATGGGTCTCTTAACGTGCAGTGCAAATCGTGTATTAAAAAATTTTAATTTTTTTTATAATTTTTAAATTATTTTAATATATTGATTTTAAAAATAATTTTTATAAAATAAAAAAAATATTATTTTGATATATTTAACATAAAAAAATATTTTAAAAAATAAACACAACTATATTTTTAAACAAACTATAAAAAAAAATTAGGATTATAACAAGATAAAAAAAAATGTCATAAAACTTAAAACAACAAAACAATGTATATTTCCTATATCAATAATAAATAAAGCATTCTATATGTTATAAAATAATTCAAAGATCATTAAAAAAAAAATTAAAGGCACGTAGTAGTGAAAACCAACAGATAAACATTAGTATACGGAATTCCTAACATTGATTTCATCTAACCATCTGTTTCTAAGATACTGTTTACAAAATTATTGAAAATATTATTTTTCATAACTATCAAAGAAAAAATACCACCAAATTATAACAACAGTCACAAAATGAAGGATTACGGTAAACCAAATGAAAATAGACACCCAAAAGTTATCAAGAAAAATCAATAAGGTAAAATAATCTATCTATATTCAAGAATTTACCTTCAATTTCAATAATATCTTTCAAATAATGTAGTTAAGATTATTTTTTAAAGTATTTTTTACTCAGAAATACATTAAAATAATACATATTTTTATTTTTAAAAAATTATTTTTAATATCAGCACATTAAAATAATCTGAAAATACCAAAAATATATTAAATTGAAGCAAAGAAAAAAAATTAAATTTAAATTTTTTAAAAAATATTTTTAAAATGCACAAATAAAAAGGACCATTTCTTATTTTATTTTAAGTTATCTTTCATAACACACTTTTATAAGAATAATTCCACGATCTAACCCAGCCCACAACTTGTAAATTGAGGAGCCAATTCAAAAAAGTAAATTACCAAAAACAACTTTGTTTTAGTTTTTTTTTATATAAATATAACACTATTATTTTGATGAAAAAAAATCTTATTTGACAGAAAACTTGTTTGATTTAGATTTCAGATTATTAAATCACCAGTTTATCCCACAACGAGTTTTATAACTATGAAAACAAGTATAAAATCATCATCCAACGCAGTAAAGATGCTGCATGAGAGACAATGTGCTCAATATACAGAATCTCTAAAATTTGTGACAGGATGACAGCGAACAGCAGTCCAAGATGCAGAATTTCTCCACGTTTTCAGGTCCACCCATTTTGGATGCTGGATTTCCTTGCTTTTCTTTCTACTTTATAAATCCAGCCCATACTCTCACATGTTCTGGCTGAGAAATGGAGAAAGGTAGCTGCAAGCATCTGCCCATTGCTGAATGGAACAGACATAAAGCTAAGAAAACCACAAATTTTGATCATCAATTTGTCAGTTAAGAAGATGAGATTTTGCAGCCATTTCTTCCACCAATCTTCAGCTTCATTTCTTAAATAATTCAATTCTAATTAATTATGCTTAGAATTAAAATGATTGCATCAGTTTAAAAAATTAATAATCAGACAATCCCTTATTAATCCAATGAATTAATTAATTCAAGATTAAGAAAAATATTTAATAATTTCCGGTTTCGATTCCGTATTTGAATTGTACAGATGGTATAGAGGTCATTGTTATTTTAGTACAGTCCTTTCCTAGGAGCTAAGAGAGCCCACCAATAAAGGCAGCTCTTCAATCGAGGCCTGAATGGGCTGCGGTGTCGCGTATTCATGGGCTGGAAGATCTGAGCCCGGTTGATAAAATTCTGTGTTGTCTCAGCCATGTTTCCTCTACCTCTAATTGCAATCAATATTAAATTAAAATAACATTAGTTAATGAATTTCTTCAACAAAAATAAACTATAGAGAAAAGAGAACGGACCGACCAGAGGAAACAGGAGTGCGTCCACACGCCCTGGATCTGCAATCACGAGACCTGTCGTGACTAAAGTGCCCTTATCCTTTTCTTAGAATTCCACATTTTGCCCAATGGGCTCTTTAGACTGCACCGCCTATCATGGTTGGAAAGTGTTGCTGACATTGGAAATGGATAATATTCCCCTTTTTTTTTCTAAATTTTAAAATACTTTTACTAACCATGTTATTTAAGAAAAAAAACTCTAATTTTCTCTACTTCTCGGAGATTGAGGCGGTAATCATGGATAAATTATATACTGCACAATCGGGTTGCGATTATTTGTAAAAGATTTCTCATTTTTTAAAAAAAAATTGATGATATATAATTTTTTTTTAAAAAAACATGTTTATTGAGTGGGAATGGAAATTATTTTTTCAAATCTTCATTTTTTTGAAAAAAATCAAAGACATTGAAATAGTTGTTTTTTCAAATTCTACGCTGTAAAAATAAGATTCGTGTTTGGAAGGCATGTATTTTATTCTTTTTTAAAAAAGTATCTGATAAATATGGTTCCTTTATTTTTTTTTTTAAAAAAGTATTTTTTAAAAAGTAAAGCTATAAAACGGAAGAATCATGGGGATGCCAGTTCAAATAACGTGAGGCAGCATCCTTCCACATGGGTTCACGTGTCCATTCAAAGCCCAAAGTCACGACCAATGTTATTAAACATGTTTTGGATTTTATATCAATTTAGGTAGAAATTGATCTGTCATGTCCAGTCAAAAGTGTTTAAGCAGATAAATCAATTAGCGAATTAATCACTCTGCTCAAAATTTAAATGAAATGTAGTGTGATTTTTTGTCTACAATATTATTTTAATTTTTTCAAAAAATCTTGAAATCATAATGATCCAAGCTGAGTTTTATAACTTTATTCCCGAGCTTGTAGCCACGATTTCCTTTATTGTTATGCAATTTTTCCCTCTCGTTTTTTTTTTTTCAGTTTCAGTAGTTGGCAATACAAAATATCAGTGATTTTATAGTCTAGAGAGACAGTCAAGTTAGACCTACGGGACTATGGAGTGCATTACCCTGTAGGGAAAGCCTTGATCCATGGATAATTCTTTTTTGTAAAAGAAAATAATAACTTGTGTAATTTGTATAGAAGGAGATAAAAATATAATAATCTTAATACGGGAAAGATGGTGGTGGAATAATCTAAGATTATGTTTAGTTTGTGTTTAAAAATATGTTTTGTTGAAGTGAAAAGGATAAAAATATAAAATAAAGTTATTTATAAAATCTATTTTGAAATGAGTTTTTATATTTTAAAAATATAAAATACATAAAATTATATATTTTTATCTCTATTATCTTGTATTTTTTTATATATTAAAATAACAAACTAAGTTTGTCTTGTATTTTATATTACGATAACATCCTAACACAAAATTCAGCTTTCTTCTTCTCGCTCCATGATTTTTCATCATCCTCGGATCCCAACGGTAAATCATCAATGGTATGACTCCATATTTCTTTTCATTTTCTTTTTCTTTTTCTGTCCTTAAATATAGTTTAAACCATACCCCTACTACTCTCAACTCTCTACTGTAGACTTTACATTGTAGATATTACATCACCTAAAGAATTGATTAAAAAATTTTAGGAGTAAATTTCTAATCAAATTAGATAAGATATTAATATTTTAAATTCAATCTAACAATAATATTTTTTTGAATTCAAGTAAGTTGACTTGATAAAACATAGATTAATTTGATATGAATGAATAATATGTTTTTTTTATCAATCTATATAATTGTATTCTATAACTATGTATAGGAATGATAATATTGAAAGATTGTCTGGCACAATAATTTTAGCCATAGTTTTGTTTTGTTTTTTTAATTTTTAATTTTTTTTTTACGTCAAGTAATGTTTTTGTATTTTAAAATTATTTTAATATATTGTTATCAAAATAAATTTTTTCTAATAAAAAAAATATTTAAAAATATTTAAAAATAAATAATATTTACTACTTTACCCAACATTCACACTGAATAATAAATACGATGTGCGGTGCCACCTGTGAATTGACTGTCACGTAATTAGCTCCTAGCCTCTTCCTCTACCCAACCCTAACAAAATATTACATCTTAATCCTGACAGATTGACACGAAACACTTGTTCTGTCTTATAAACATTCCACGCCTTAATTGCCCACGAGTTGACAAATCCAACCTCGCACAATTTCCACACGGTCACCATCATTTCCAGCAAGCCCACGGAGACTAAAAACACCAAATTCTCCAATTTTATATGACTCAGTGCTCAATCAAAGCAAAATCTGATTAAGACCTAAGAGCGTGTTTGCATTCTTTGAGGACACACCACAAAAAAATGCACGCCAAGACAGACTCAGAGGTCACTAGTCTAGCACCATCATCTCCCACAAGATCTCCACGCCGGCCAGTTTACTACGTACAGAGCCCATCACGTGACTCTCACGATGGAGAGAAAACTACGACGTCTTTTCATTCCAGCCCTGTACTCAGCCCCGTGGGATCCCCACCTCATTCTCACTCCTCTGTTGGCCGCCACTCGCGTGAATCCTCTTCAAGCCGGTTTTCTGGGTCGTTGAAACCTGGATTGCGCAAGATCTCACCAAATGATGCGTCTACAGGGGGTCGAAAGGGACAAAAGCAGTGGAAAGAGTGTGATGCTATCGAAGAAGAAGGACTTCTTGATGATGAAGAGCGTCGAAAGGGTCTCCCTCGTAAATGCTATTTCCTAGCTTTTGTTCTTGGTTTCTTTATCCTGTTCTCTTTTTTTTCTTTGATTCTCTGGGGGGCAAGCAAGCAACAGAAACCCAAGATTACAATGAAGGTATGTTATATTTTAATTTCTTCTCACGAAAATTATTACAATTGAGGAAATTGGTTGGCTTTAATTGGTTTATTCTCATGCAGAGTGTTACATTTGAGCAATTTAGAATCCAAGCTGGTTCTGATTCAACAGGAGTGGCAACTGATATGATCTCTGTGAACTCCACAGTGAGAATGACCTATCGCAACAAAGGAACATTTTTCGGAGTCCATGTGACCTCAACACCTCTGGATCTATCCTACTCTGAAATCACTTTAGCATCAGGAAGTGTAAGCCAACTGAAATCTTGCTTTTCCTATATTAGTTCAAAAGAAATGAAAGTTCTCTAATTTGGTGATTTGGGTATTGCAGATCAAGAAGTTTTACCAGTCAAGGAAGAGCCAGAGGTCGGTAGCAATATCTCTTATCAGCGATAAAATACCATTATACGGGAGTGGGGCTGCGTTTAGCAGTTCAACAGGGACAACTACATTACCAGTGCCTCTAAAAGTGAACTTCGTTGTTAGATCAAAAGCATACGTTTTGGGAAAATTGGTTAAGCCAAAATTCAACAAGAGAATCGAGTGTGATTTCACTTTTGATCCAAAGAAGCTCAACGTCCCAATCTCGCTCCAGAAGGCCTGCACATATGGTTGATCATCTGTCATCACATGAAGAGGAATTTCACATTTTTTTCTTTTAATTCATTATTTTGTTTCGGGGACGAGAACCTAGAAAGTCAGTGTGGAAATGGAAAACAGCTCAGCAGGCAAACAGGGCAAGGCGAGTCACACACGGTATTGGACCTTTTGGTTTGCCCGGCTGCCCATATAGGGAAAATAACGCCTTGCATTCGGCGGTGCCTTGTGAGTTGTGAGTGGTGACTCTCTATTTGTTTATTTTCCCTACACGTTTTATATATATATATATATAGCTAGAATTTGATGTAAACATGAGTGTTAATTCATGTGTTGGCGCTACCATTCGTGTAATTTAGTTCTTTGATAAAGCTTTACCCCGCGATGTAATCTTGTTCACAAGTTGTTTTCTTTTGGTCTTTTAGAATTCATCAAGTGCCCTGTTCAATTTGTTAGCTGGAGCCTTTATCTGCTTTAAATTTCTTTCATTTCAGTGTAATTTGGGTTCGATAATTGGTAAAGGTGGTGTTAGACCTCGTCTCTTTCGAGAACAAATCCATTGGTAAAATTTGAGGGATTGGGCACCCAATTCCACGGCAAAATATGACAAAATTCAGCTTTCTTTTTCCCACAGCCTCTAAAAAATGTCATTTGATGATCATTAGGTAACATTTGGTTACAGTATTAAAAAAAGAGAGAAAAAGATAGAGATAATATTTGATTATTATTTTAACATAAAAGAGACAGAAAAAATGACGGGGGTAATATATATCCACTCTGTATTTTTAATTTATTATTTTAAAAATATAAAAATTCATTTAAAAAATATATAATTATATATATATTTTTTTTTCAATCAAACATATTTTTATCTTTACTGTGTTTGTTTTTCTATTTTAATACAGTAATCAAACAAATTTTAAGCAATCTACCTACTCTGTAGAATTCCCTTTACATATCATCAATTTATCCCTTTAAGTGATTGTAGATTTTAGAGCCACCAAAGAAGGCATATCTTTCACATTAATCTCGTATATTTAGAAAAAAATAATATATTTTCAGATATTAATCCTAGAATTTGAATTAAAAAATGCAAAAAATTAAAAAAATATATAACAAAACTCTTTAGCAACCAAATCATAATCTTCCAATTATTGAGACAATAACATGGAAATGATAGCTTGAATATTAATCAAGGCATCTAAAGCGCCGCATCGATTCCTTGTCTTCTCCAGTGTCGGACAAATCAAGAGGTGAGGCCCCCTGAATCTGTGCACATGCTAACCAGCGAGGACATGGTCGATAAATAATAATAAATTGCGCGTCGACAATTAGCGAGGAGAATCAATAACAATCAATCTCGTCATCTTCAACTACATTTACAACAACTTTGATTTTTTCACCTCATTTTTTAATCATTGCATGATCTTTAGCATCTAAAAATCTCGCATTAGACTTTAATGGAGGTGAGCCATGCACCTACTCGTTTTCCACATTCTAATTAATGCCGATGAATTTGAAAAGGAACCAAAAACAATGGCATTATAGTTATAGATCAGGAAGGAAGGAAGGTATCTTTTTATCTAGGAAGACTTTTCATGGATTGCGAATGGTACAACTATGCTCACTCAAATACTCAATGGTGATGGCTTGCTAGTTGCCATCCTAGAAATGGTGAGGGTGAAAAGCATCCATTATAGACTGAAAACAGAGCTCCTATGATTTTCTTTCTCCTCCTCTGTTTCTTTAACTATCTCCCTTTTTTCCCAAAAAGCAACAATGTAGGGACTTGTTTGAACACTTGGCTCTTTATTTAGAAATACTGAAGTTAACATTGTCAGATTAGGGGATCAAAATGAAACGAAAACGGTGTCGAATCACTCCATTCCTTGCATAAAACGACGCCAAAAAGATAGGACATTCACAAAAATTAACTCTTTTTTTTTTTTTTAATTAAGATGGAGACAAAAAATGTTTTTATCCCTGTTTTCACATACCAAATATAATGTGTTTTTTTATCTTATACTTGTCTCTTGCATCGTGTATATACTTTCAGACTCAACTCAAGAAACAAAAACAATAAATCAAGACCTTGTTTTTGGATAAATAGAACGAGGGAAATTTCGTGCAAGCAGGTGAAATAACTGTGCTGTGATAAGAAGAATTGCATTGAAACTAGTGATTTTATAATAAGATTTCACTAATTATTCGCTGCAACCATTATAGACTGAAAACAGAGCTCCTATGATTTTCTTTCTCCTCCTCTGTTTCTTTAACCATCTCCCTTTTTTTCCAAAAAGCAACAATGTAGGGACTTGTTTGAACACTTGGCTCCTTATTTAGAAATACTGACATTAACATTGTCAGATTAGGGGATCAAAATGAAACAAAAACGGTGTCGAATCACTCCATTCCTTGCATAAAACGACGCCAAAAATATAGGACATCCATTATAGACATTCCCTTGCATCGTGTATATACTTTCAGACTCAACTCAAGAAACAAAAACAATAAATCAAGACCTTGTTTTTGGATAAATAGAACGAGAGAAATTTAGTGCAAGCAGGTGAAATAACTGTGCTGTGATATGAAGAATTGCATTGAAACTAGTGATTTTATAATAAGCTTTCACTAATTATTCGCTGCGACCATAAGTTTTTTCGCTGAGGTAAGACGCACAAATTCAATAAAATATGTGCTGTCTCAACACAAGCCCAGCGAAAGCAGCCATGACTTAGAAAACGCTTTCCTTTCTGGGATGGACAAACCAAATAATTTCACTACACATATGGGAAAAATGAACGAAAGAGAAAGCAAAATCAAGCAAGCTCTTATCTCCTGCAGTGAGTGATACAAGAGCAACCTCTGGTGTAAGGGTTAGCCTGTCCTCTTGATCGGAAACAGTTATGGGTATAGTAAGACCTCCCTGAGCGAGCTGGGCAAGGCACCCTGTTTGCAGAGAGAGCACCATAAGATACGTAACAGTGCTTTGCTCTCCCGTGCAGAGACCTCCCATGAGACCCGGCGCCATACTCTCCGTCTTCATTGTCACTTAACTCATCGTAGACAGACAACGCTGATGGCCATTCAAGATCTTCACTCGTCAGTTGGATGAAATCCTTTAAATCAACCTGAGCTTTGACAACAATGAGAAAAGTTAAGGAGGCAACAATCAAACTCAGAGCTGAAACCCTCATGGTTGCAGCATTTCCTATTGTACTAGCAGAAATGACTGGAGAGTGGAGATTGTGGAACCTAAAATATATAGGAGAGCGTTGAAAATTAATGTGGATTGGGGTTCGTGACATCTAGTATAACCTCCATAAATTAATTACCTGATTTATTAATGTGGAAACTTCAAAGATGGAATGAAGTGAAATTATTATTTTGGATCGGGTTTGTTTTGAATCATTTTAAAAATTAACCCCATTAATCTTACAATATAACTTAAAAAATCAACATCCAATCTAATTAACTAGATTAAACTCGAGAGTGAGATCAAAAGGGGTTAATTCAAAGAGGTTTTCTTTAGATTTTTGTCAATACAGCATCGTTTTGAGATAGCCGAACAATCCAGATCCTCATCCGATTAAGATTTCATATGAGGATTGACATTTATGATCGGGAAACACGGAGTCACATGGAAATGGGAATTCTTTTTTGATACATGAAAGGGATTCACAACCCTTTAATTAACGCTGCTTCCTGTGCGGTGCTGAAACATGCCATTTCTTTAAACATATTGATTCTGGATTTGTTTTTGTTTCAGTCTGATTCATCCAATACAGACAACTATAGATCAGTATTCTCTGTGCAAGCGGAATTCACGGGTAACATGTTCTTCGTGTACTCTTCACATTCACTGTCTTTTTTCCTTTTTTTTTTTCTTTTTTTTGTTGAACTTCTTAGTCTTCACGTTCACGGGATAGACCCAGAACCACCATCATCGGGATAAAATTTTGAATGTACTGTTTGACATCAGAAAATATTTGAAAAATAAGACAGAGCAGCTTAGTTATATAAAATCTCCCTGCCTGTGCCTGGTGAGAATGTAATCTCCTTGTCACTTGTTAGTTGCTAACAAGATGCTTATCTGGTTGCCTTTTCAACATGAACAAAATTTTATATACTAAGCGATTAGCACAAAACTGTTGTCTAATTGTCACAAGAAACTAGATTATATTGAAACCATAACATAAAACTAGTGTCCATGCAAAACAAATATTAAATTATACATAAAAAAATTCAAACTAATTATCTCCTAGTACGAATACTAAAAGCATATATTGAAATAATATTTAGAGTAAAATCATGTAAAATACTTAATTGTTGAAAATATTGTTATTAAGGATCGATTATTTATTTTTAAAACTTTATTATTTCTTATTTGATGTAAAATGATTTTTTTTCAATAAATATTTCAAGATTTTAATAACAACACTTTCTTCAATACATTCCTAAATAATATTTTAATAAGAAAACACTGTTGATATTTGTTCAACACATGTTAATGAGTGGATAGTATCCGCGCTATCAAGTGGCGCATGTGACATCACTCGATGGTCAAAACTGGCTTTTCATTGTTTCCCTGGATGCAGCATTGTGCCCTCTTCTATGTGGAGTGGTGCATGACAACTTACGTTGATTGAATTGTCATTGGTGGTCATTTGATTTTTTTCTCTCCTGACATGTAATACACAACATTATCCTTTTTGTTTCTTTCTTATCAAATTCAGTTCTCATTCTCTTAATTTCTTTTTATTTTGTTTCTTTTCTATTTATAGAAGTATTTTTCTTTTCAATCCAATCCTTCAATTATAATTTTTCATATTTTTAAAATATTAGTCCTTATTCTTTTAATTTTTTTTTTCTTATTCCTTTTACGGAAGGTTTTTTTTTTTTTCAATTTAGTTCTTTAATTATAATTTCTCATATATTTTATTTTTTATTTCAATCCTTGGGTTTTTTTCCTGACACTTTTGTTGAATTTTTTTTTATTTTGATATTTTAATTTCATCATTTAATTAAATTTTTTATTTCTTTATTTTGTTCTTTTGATTTGTTTTTCCTTTAATTAAAGCTATTTTTCAATTCCATTGAACCCTTCAATTGAAAATTTTTATCCCTCTATTAATGTTTTGTTTTCACCCTCATTTGTTTAGATCTTTTTATATAATTTATTTTTTTCTTCTTGATTTTATTTTCCGACATTTAATTTATTGAAGATTGTACTCTGTACAATCTTATTATTATGTATTAGTTTTTTTTAGTATTAATTTTATGATTATCTTCAAGTTTTTTCTATGGATTTATTCTGGTCACATGACTTAAATCACGAATTTTATATGTTTTTGGAATATAAATATTTTTTTAGTTGTTATGTTTTTGTTTGATATTTCAAGATATATTTCTAATTTATTTATAATGCTTTTATTCATTTTATATAAATAAAGTTCATTTTAAAATATTATTACCGATGCCTTTGGCCTTGCTTTTTTTTTTTAGGGGTAAGTTTATTGAATTATTTATATTTATCTTTTAAATTACATGTTTTTAAGGTTTTTAGGGGGTGAATTTATTTTTTATTATTGAAATAAAAAAGTTGAATAAATATAATCGGGTGGATGTTTTATTTTATATTGATTGGATATCATGATTTACATTCATCTCTCAATTTTTTTTTAATTATTGTTAATAATATTTTTTATTTACATTAATAATTATTAATTTAAATGAAGCTTAGGCTTCTCTTTCAATTTCTTGAGTTTGCCCGCTAACGTATCTTTAAATAAGGGAACATTGAAATAATTTATTGGGCGGGTTTCCAATGATGTAGTTTTATATACAACAATTTCTGGGGTTTTTATGTCTTATGTTCTCTCCCAGACTCATAAATCTATTAATCTTTGACTTAAGTACAAAAGGTGGGGAACAAAATATTATCTCTGAAATTTAAATTTAAAAACTTAAATAAAACAAACTTTCTTAACCACTAAAACAACCACTTAAATTATTATCAAATACTAATCACGTAGAAATCATATAAACGACGTAGTTTAGCATCAAACACGGACAGGAAGCTAATACACTAGACCGGACCTAACCCAATCAGTAGAGTCAAACGGTGAACCAAGAACCAGCCAAATTATTAATTAGCTAAACTATCGAGGCCAAAACACAAACTCACAATAATTTCAGGCCCTTCTGGAAAATACAAAGAATCACCGCCATCGGCCACCTCGCCATTTCCTTTATGGACAGAGAGCCCATCCCCCCCCCCCTCTCTAGAGTTTCCCTTCTCGTCATGGCTCATCCCCAACACCAGTTTCAACAGCACTACCAACCTCAACAGCAACAACAACAATCTAAGAATTTGAGGTAAATTAGGTTAAAAAGGACAAATTTTACATTAATTTCTTCTAAAGCTAACGTTTTTTTTTATATCATTTTTTATGCAATCCAGGAATTTATATGCAATCGACGGCCCGATTTCTCCGGCCGTGGCCTATTTTAATCCCTCTAATTTGCAAGATCAGTCTCAACATCCTCCCTATGTCCCTCCTTGTAATTTTCCCGACTTCTCTTTTTACTGCTTGATTTATTTTTCTAGCTAAGAAGTCATTGCGAACTAGACGGTGGATTTTTTAATTTATTTGCTTATGTTAATTAATCAACAAATATCAGCTACTAATTTTCTATCAATTTTAGGATAAATCAAGCTTGATTATTTACAATATGGCTACCAAGTTTTATGTAATTAGCTAGCATGGTCTTAAATCAAGTCATAAAATCTTGGGTGTTTTGTGGTTGTTGTTCTAGTTCATGTGGTGGGGTTTGCTCCGGGTCCTGGGAATGATGGCAGTGACGGGGGACTTGAATTGCAATGGAATTATGGGCTAGAACCCAAGAGAAAGAGATTGAAGGAGCAAGACTTTTTGGAGAATAATTCCCAGATTTCCTCTGTTGATTTCTTGCAAGCACGATCAGTCTCAACTGGGTTAGGGTTGTCTCTTGACAATACCCGTGTTTCATCTTCTGGTGACTCGGCTTTGTTATCTCTTATTGGTGATGATATTGATAGTGAATTGCAGCGACAGGATGTGGAGGTTGATAAATTCCTCAAAATTCAGGTCGGGATTTGTTTAAAGATAACAGCTTTATTTCAATGCAAAATGAGCTTACCTGTTGCTATTTTTGTAGGTTTATTTGCTTCTCTTTCACTTTGTTACATTTTTTTGCTATTTCATTGCACTTCATTTAATTTGCAAATACTGGTTGCTGCAGCTTCATTCAATATGTTTCTTATACTGATGTGTGTCATCTATGACCTGTTAGTTTAAGTGAGTACTTGATTACTTCACATCCCATGATTCAGAATTAAGCAGTTTGTGTATTGGATCATGGATTTGTTTCTATATTGTTATGCAATATTTTTCGCATGTTTGCCTCTTGTCACAGTTAGGCTTGCAAAGTGATACTTCATGATGCATGAATTCCACACTGCACCTAGGAATTTGAAGTCTGCCTGTTTATCATTTTAACTTCAAAAGCACAGTTTTTTCAAAATCTAGAATAATGAAATATAAAGATAATTGGGAAGAGTTGGTTCTCTGTTTCTCTCTCTCCGGTGATTATGCTTCTTGTCAGTATTACTTCACTATTTATTGGTATCTACTTTAATATATTTATTCAATTAGATGTAAGCATTTGCTTTATGAATTGTTTTTGTAGGTTTAAAACTAATGTTGGACTACATTAAATCAATAGATTCAACAACAAAGATGGAAATTGCTAATCCTAGATGCATGGTGGTGTGGTTGTCTTTTATCTGGGGATCTTTATGTTCAGTAATTCTCTTAGGTGGCACCATGTAAAACATTCAAAATCATTGGAACTCAATGACTGCATTCAACTTTCTAAGTATAGTTCTGGAATTCCATTTGTTGTGGGAGTTAGTGTGAAAAATGTTGGTTGAGGTATTCTGGAGGGCGTCATTCTTTAATTTTTTCCTTTGGCAGTTCATGTCCTTCGTGCTGTGAAGATTTGATAGGCTTTGCTTTTGTTTGAAGTGTTCTTTTCTTTGCTTTTGATTGAATTGATGGTTGTGGAGGAGAAGATGGGGTGCAGCAAACTGGTTTTACCTGCTCGACTTAATGAGAACTTTTCTTGCATTACTTAAATGTCTTTTTTTTCTTATTTTATTTTTTGCCTATCACGTTATCATAGTGTGTGGTGCTTAGAAAATATTTCTAACTTGCTTGTATGTCTAATAGGGTGATCGACTGCGGCAAACCATCCTAGAGAAGGTCCAAGCTGACCAACTTCAAACTATCTCACTTGTGGAAGAGAAGGTTCTTCAAAAACTTCGTCAGAAAGAAGCAGAGGTGGAGAGCATTAATAAGAAGAACATTGAACTTGAAGAGAAAATGGAACAGTTGTCTATGGAAGCAGGTGCATGGCAGGAACGGGCCAGATACAATGAAAACATGATAAATGCCCTCAAGTTTAACATCCAGCAAGTCTATGCTCAAAGTAGAGATAGTAAAGAAGGTTGTGGTGACAGTGAGGTGGATGATACAGCTTCATGCTGCAATGGCCATGCCATTGATTTTCACCTGCTTTCCAATGACAATAATGACATGAAGGAGCTGATGACTTGTAAGGCTTGCAGAGTCAATGAAGTTTGCATGCTTTTGTTACCTTGTAAGCATCTCTGCCTCTGTAAGGATTGTGAAAGTAAGCTTAGTTTTTGTCCCCTGTGTCGTTCCTCCAAGTTTATTGGCATGGAAGTCTATATGTAATGGGATACATATGAAAGCTCTAATGCTATCTAGTGTTATATGCGTTGTTCATGGCATTTTCATAATTGCTTATTGCTTGCATACTGGTTGCTGTTGCACTTTTGTGGTGTAAATGTTTCTTCAAATGTTTTGCATACGAAAAGACTTCCAGGTGCAAGGGGATTCTTTATCCATTTGGGTTCTTTGTGTATGAATTGAAAGGAACTGAAAATTGGTATAAACAATTTGAAAATGTTGAATTCTTCTTGTGTCATATATTTTTCTGGTGACATGTTGAAGTTTCCTTTTGAAGCATTTTGAATAATGACATTTATTGCTTTGGAAGGTTAGTCCTATCTCATTCAATAACTTGCAAATTTGTCTCTGCTAATTTAGGAGCGTGACTAATAGCATTGCATCAAGTGCAAATGACACTCCACTTGTCTGTCCAGCCACATCTTTCTTTGGCTGAAATTGGAGTGCCATCAACACATGGCGGAGTGCTATTACCTTCATCCCTATTTAGGCTTATGCTCACTAAATCTGCAAAGGCAAAACTTATTTGATATGATTTGTAAAAAGAGTTAATTACTCTGTAATCAAATGATGTTGATCTACTATCAAAAGATGAAGGGAGTCAATTGTTGTAGAAAACATGCTCTAGTTAGAAACCAGGTCAGGATAACGATCTAGCGTTGATGTTTTCTTTCCATTTGTATTGATTAGAATCTCGAGTTGCTTTATAATAATATCTGCTGTTTTTGGAACTTCCATCTATAGTATGTTTCTCAATCTTACATAAATTGGGTTCCTTGTCTGCTTATTGACATGTCTTGGAAATTGCAATGTTCTTAATTTAGGGATATCTATAGCATAGCCCTCTGTTTTAATGAATTACATGGTTTAGAATAAGCCTGGGTATACTTTGGCTATGCTTCGACATGATTCGACTGTATTTTTCAATTCCATTTTTCCCAAATGGACGAAATTTATACTGCAATAACTCATCTGGCTAAAGATTATGGATATTGCTGGAGTCTTACCAAATATTTCACTACATTTTTTAATTCCATTTACTTTACATCAAGTTTTACGATACATATCATCCCATTTTTTAGTAAGAATATCAATCTTGTAACAGTTGCGTGGTTGATTCTTTTCATGTGATTCAAGTAACATCAAAATAGTGTTGATATTTGTTGCTATATATTGGCTTTAAGATTCTGGCTGTTGCTGGAGTGTGATGCAGCTATGTGTTGTTGTGAGATGTAATAAATGGTGTATGGAGGAAAACTATATTGCATATAATTGTGAAATCTTCAATGATGAAGAGGTGTGGGCGAATCATGCAGCTATTCTCGGTTAGTCCCCACCTATATGGTGAGATGCAAGGGGGATTTGACAAATTCTTTCATGGTTGAACGCCTTCCAATTTGACTAACGTGAAAGATTGGTGGCAAGGTTCAAATTTGAAAAGCCAACCAACAGAGTTGGCCTTACATTCATGGAGTTGTATTCAATAGGGCCTTTTATTGTTGTACTGAGAGTCGATCATTGCATTACTTGATAGCATTTCCATGTTGTCCCTGCGGTGCTGTGCCATACGAGGAGGGTTGGGTATGAGGCAGTGGATGTGGTAAAAATGTTTTTTATTTAAAAACATATTAAAATAAAATAATTTTATTTTTAAAAAATTATTTTTGATACTAATATAAAAAATATATATAAAAAATTCATTTAAAATAAAAAAAGAATCAAAATTTAAAAAAATGTGATTTATATCGTGTTTCTAAATACACCTGAAAAAAAAAGTTAAAGCAGTGACCATTATTTTTTCTCCATGAATCACGTGATCCTACTTAAAGTGTTTGGTGTTTGTGAGTGATGAAAATTATTTTTTTAAAGTGTTTTTTTTTAGAAATATATTATATTAATATTATTTTATTTTTTAAAAATTTATTTTTAATATTAACATAATAAAATATTTCAAAAAAATATTTCAAAAAGATTAAAAAATAATTAATCTAAAAATATTAAAAAATAATAATTTTAATGAAAAACAGATTTCCAAACGGACACTGGTTTGTTATATTCAAGATTGTCAATTCCGTTTCGGTAGGTGTTTTGTTTTTTCAATTGGAATGGAATGTTTCAGTTTCGGAGTGTTTCGGCGTGCCGTTTCGGGGTTGTACTGTTTTTATATATATATATATATATATATATATATATATATATATATATTCAACAAAAATAATTCAAATTCAAGATAAATTAATTATAAATTATGCAATACAAACACAATGCCAAACAAATATAATTTTAAATTTTAAAATATTTCTAAATAATTAAGATTAAATAGATCTTTAACTTAAAGTAATTCAACTTAAACAAAATATCAAAATATTATGAAAGCAAAATATTTTAACAAAAATATTTTAAATATAAAGTTAGGTCAACGTTATCAAGTGGCTAATGGAATCTAAAACATCTTCTTTTTTTTTTAAAATTCTTACAAAGTATAAACATGAACAAAAAACAACATGAATATAAACCATATATATTAGTGATAAATCTAATTTTAAAAAATTAATATAATTGTTAATGAAAATAGTAATAATAATTTTCAATATTATTATTAATATCATTGCTATTGAAAATAGTAATAAAAAAGAACTTTTTATAATCGGGTGGTTTAATTAATGAAATTGAGCAAGATTCAATGGCTTTTCAAGAGCGGAATGAAACATGTGAAATGAAACCGGAATGTTTCGGGCGGAATTTACCTGAAAAATCCGGAACGGACCGAGATTTAAAATGAGGTGAAATTTATTCCGTTTTGTTTTATTTTTTGAATTGATATGAAATATTTCACTCGTTTCGAGCAGAATGAAACGGAATTGACAACCTTTGTTATATCCGATAGCTATCTTTTTTAAGTTCTTGGTAGCAGAATATTGTACGCTTTTAATATTTCCCTCGGAGCCCATGGAAGGGATCCAACCAAGTTTAGTTGCCATTCTGGGCCTTCGGCCTAAACCATAAAAAAAATCTCGCATAGGTCAATTTAATTAACATTAACCTTGAACTAATATTTCTAAATTTAACCTTCCGTGTTCATATCCTAGTTACAAGATTAGGCTTAACAGCCAATCCATTAACTTGATATCCAGCTTAAATCAGATTAATGAAAATACTTGGACATTAAAAATAATAATTTTGCTTCAGATTTTTTATTTTAAAAAAATTAGACTGATCAAAATTAACCTGTTTAATTTAAACCTATATAACGACAAGTTTAGCTCTATAAATAAAGAAGTGTTAATTTTAACATATTATAAATGAAGTTTTTATCATAACATAGGTGGAGGTTAGTTATTTTACGTTATTTTACTAATTTCTTAATGATATTATGTTATTTCACAAGAAAACATGAGCATCTCATATATAATTCCATTTACAAGTGGAATGCAAGGAAAGGAATGTCAAATGTCAATCAAAATCCAATACAATAATTAAGGGGTTGAAATAAAGGATTATATATATATATATGGTGTCAATCAAAATCACCACCAGTTTAGAGGGTGTTTCATGTTTGCAAGGTTTATTGTAAATCAATTATTGGCCTGACGACGACGTACAGGGTCACCCGTCCCACTAAATTTCCTTTTACTGGAGCACGAGCATTTTGATCACGAAACTGATGCTGGGCTGCACTGCCTGGTTTATGATTTGTTTGATTCTCGCTTAATCATAGGCTTGTGGGTGTGTGTTTTTCAATTCATCAGTAAAATAGTTTTTCGTTGATGGCTAACGCAAATAATTATTGAAAAATTATCCTAACTATTTTATAAATTAATTGTTTTTTTTTTTTTAAATTACAGTTTGCATTCTAAATTTCTTCATGCACATAACACTTTACATCTTATATCATCCTATAATTTAATTTATTTTATATTCATCAAGGATATAAATTGTAATATTTCAAAACATAAAAAATAAGTGTAAAAACAACTAAATTATATGATGGTAGGGTAATTTTTTCATAATTGATGCTTATTTGCTTAAAAATAATATTAATTATTTAATAATATTCTTTTATTTTTCACGTCATCATCTAATTTTTAAATTCTTTTTTATGATATTCAAGCATGTAATTAAGAAAAAATAATAAACTTGGAGACAGATAGATGGAGGGGGGGAGCGCAGGGAGGGGGTGAGGTGGCCAAGAATATTACTGCATTAATTAGTCTGCCTGACAAGGAAGAAGAAAACTCAAACTGTTGTACGATTGATCCAGTGGTTCTGTAAGCTTATCAGTAGCTCATCGGCAAAGAAACAATGGTATTTTTAAATTCTCCTGGCTCATCCTTCCCCTTTTATCTTCATTTTTTTATTTATTTTTTTAGTTGTTAAATGTTTTTCGCTAATTGAATAATCTAGGGATTGATTTGAAAAAGGATTAGGGTTAATGAGTCTTAACTATTTATTTTAAAAAGACATTGTTTTTTTTCTAAATAAAAAATATCTTTATATATTTAACTATTAAATTTAATCAAGTCAACCAAGATTTATAAAGTAAATATCTTTTTCTATTTAACTAAAAACTCAAACAAATTAGAATCTGAATTTCAAGTTTTTTGGGTTAATTTATCGGACTAAGCCGAGATTAATATTTTGATCCAATGATCCAATTGGATTGGGCTGCGCTGGAACATAGTTAGGACTAGATCCATGCATCAAATGAAGTCTGTTAGAATGTCCCACGAAGCGTCCTTGCTAAGCTTGTCTCTATGCACAAAAACCCGTGTGTGTGTGTGTGTGTAGGTGGTAAAATTCAACAAAATATTCCCTCTCCGGATATACATTTATGTAATCTTATCCCAAAGAACCACCTAATTCAAATTAGATCCAACACCCATTAATATATATATATATATATATATATATATATATATATATATATATATATATATATATTTGTCAGCGTATGATTGAAGGGAGGTGAGTTATAAACCCTAACACCTTTTTAGCTCATAAAAATGGGTCCAAAATCGGCTCATAGAAACGTGTGTTGTCAAGTATTATGGTAGTTAAACAGGCAATTAAATGTTCATTGACCCACCACATACAATCTTGTAATTGAAGCTTCAAGCCAATCCAACTAGAATCAATAGCTGATTAACAAGGTATAATTTTAATCATCATGGTCTTCAACTTTTCTCCTAGAATTAATTAATTAATTAATTAATTAATATATATAGGGAGTAGTATTGTAGAAGCCTTGGGAAGCAAGTCTTTTGATTGGGTGAGTATTGGACAAAAGTGGAGGGTAAGAGGAAGAGGAATGCTTTTCTTTAAGGGGAGGAGAGAAGATTGATGAACTTTTTTCTAATCATGCCTTAGAAAGTGATGACAAAGAGGAAAGTGAATATGCTTCCCCCATGATTATAACTATCTGCTATCTATTATTATTCCACCTCCACCTCCACTTCCACCGCAAACCCTAGCCGATCTCTGTCCTGTCAATGCCTGCCTCCTTTGCCTTTCCCCCCTACCTTCTCTCTTTTATAAAGACTTGGATGAAAATGTACAATTAGACATGAAATGAACATTCAAAATTTAATGGAAGAGTGACTTTACTAGAGTTCAATCATCCAATCCTCTCCTTATTCCCTATAAAGCTGATTTTTCTCCTACTTTCCTTTTCTTCTTTCACCTGTGGGGTATTAGGGCATGATATCTCTGTTCGCTTACCTCCACTTTGTATCTCTCTTGCTTTCTTTTTTCATATGATCCTTTACATACATCCCTGAGTTGTATTTCTCTCCATTTTATGCTCTTATTACCAGTCAAAATTATTCCCTTTTAAAACTGAACATGCATCTTGCTATGCCCACACCTCCTGCCTCGGGTACGAGGCTAGCTCAGGTGCAACTTGCTAGGGGTCCCCAATATATATGGAATATTTCCATGGCGTAGCTAGCTTGAGGTGTTGTCTTTACTCTTACCTCGTTCTCTTGAAACTGCTTAGTTTACAATTGTCTAACAGTTAGCATGCGCAAGTTCTATGGCAGTGCCTATACATTTTAGCTAGGCCGTGTCCAAGAAATCTTTAACAGCGAGCATCTACTGCACTTGCTAATTATTTGGTCAACCATCTATGATTATTTCCTTTCATAGAACCCAATTCTTAATTGATAAATAAAATCTAACTATCAACCTCTCTTTATAGCATTATATAAATAAACTTTTGAAAATATTGTCATTTCAGAATACTACATAAAAAAAGCCACATCAAATTATAATGTTCGTGGCAAGAGGAAGATTTATTAACAAACAATTAAAACAAAAGGAGGATTGACTGTAGCCCTTCTCATATTTTTCTGTTCAGTTCACCACTATAATTTAATGACTATTTTATCATTTTTATAAACAATTACATGTCTTTGGACCATGATTATTTTGGTATTTGCATGAAGATGTATTAGTCATTACTGACTTATTTGGAAATATTTGTGTCTATTCAATGTTTTGTGAATCATAAATAACCAAAATACCCCTAAAAATCAAAATATTAGTGGTTTCGTGTAGGGGTATTCAGGTATATTTTTTATTTTTTATACACAATAGAATTACTCGTGTATTCTTGGATAATAGAAAACATTTAGTTCATTGTAGTTTGAGGTGTTTGGGTATTTTAGCCTAGGTTTTGTTGTTAATTATAAGTTGTTGAGAGTAGTGAAGTAATTTTCTTTCAAAATAATAATTTATTAATCGAAAAACTGCCAGGGCATATAGAGTAAGCGCCAACAAGTTAGAACCATTGTATACTTTGTGCAATGTGTGTGGTGGTTAGTTAATTGAGATATTATTAAAATTCTAAAGCTTAGTCAAGAATATTATTTAATTAATGTTATTAATTTATGGAGACGGCAATGAATTTTGCTTCAGGTTTAACAATATTCATCCGAGGTTAAATTAACTAGTTTGTTTTTCCAATAAAAACGCAACACAGAAAGCATTAAATGGTAGCCCCTTGAATTACACCATTGATGATCCAAAAGAACGACTACAGTACAGTTTATGTGGGTGCCTAGTACTTGCTAAGTCGCTGCGCGTGAGAATCAAATAGTGAACAAATTGGAGCGGATAGTTTTCGATATTAGGGACCATCAAAATTTTGTGCGCTGGTTGAGTGATCTACAACAGATCTTTCACAAAGCTTTTTGATTGACATGATTGACCAGCCAAAAGGGTTTCCTCAGTGGATTATTAGTTGGCAATAATATCTGTATGATTATAGGAATATGTTAAAAAGAGCGAGAATAAATAAATAAATAAATAAGAGAAAACTGGACAGCCCGGATCAGCCCAACACTGCAAATGATTTGAAGATAACTTCATTTCCCCAGAAGATAATGAATCGATCACCATCCGATCAATTTACTGATCATAACTCTCATCGAATTTCGATATTGAAGCCAGATTTCCCAATATTTTGTATCTTGAATTATTGGATGTCATCATAGTAAAAAAAAAAATCACTTTAAGAACGTATAATTGCTCTGTGAGTAATGGACGTAGAGGTGGGTCTTCATATATATGCATGAAATGATGGCGAGGATGATGGAGGGACCCAGGCAAGGCTTTTGATCATCACAAAGGAATCCCTTGGATTGAGGAGTAGTAGTAGAGCAGCAGCAGCAGCCTTGAATTTGTGGGGTATCCCTTTTAATTTTTTTTTAAACACCTTTTTTTTTCCTCCCTCTCTTTAACGTTCATCGGCCACAGTATCAAAAGAAGAGAAGAGGAAGAGAAAAAAGAATGTGATGTGCATGTGATCCAACAGCCTTTATGTTCCCTCTCCGAACCCAATATACTAAACCACCGTTCTTCTTCTGTTGTCTTTTTTGACATTCGGGGTCTAGTATGCTTTCTTGGGTTGATCATATTTAGGTCATACATAGATAAAATATTGTAATTTGGTACTAAAACTTAATTTTGGGCCCATTTCTAGACATGATATGTTTGCCAAGACTTGATCATCGAGAGCACCGATTAAAAGCATGGCATTAGTGGAATCTATGGGTCCAAGCATCGCATCAAGCGGATCATGTAAAGTGTAAACATCTTTTTGGTGTGAGAATTCTCATCTTCTGTAGAATATATGTTCTGTACACCTGCAATAATCAACCCATTATCCTTTGTATATGACAAAGTTCTCTTCTTTTCTTGCGTAGTGGTATACGACAAAGTTTCTTTAGTTTTATAGTATAATCAATGTTTTTAATATCAAAGAAGAAAGAAAGGAAGAAAGATGAGGGAGGAAAGGTTGTAACTCTAAAGTGAGTTAAAATGAGCTTTCTTTTATTGACAAGAAACTATATAGTCCATGCAAGGATCATATTTTGATGTAGAAACCCTTTTGGACCTACACTCAAGAGATTAGGTTTGAAGGAAGCTGCTTTTTAACGTCTTTTTTTTTAGAGGAATGGAACTTTTGCATGCAAATGAAATCCACATTATTCTAAAGTACTTCATTAATTTAAGATTCCTTTCTCTTTCTAATCAGTCAATTAAAACAACTTTCTTTTGCTTCTTTTGGGTCAATGTCTTTGGTTGATTTTGATTCCTACAAATATAATATCATTCGCATTTAAAATCATAATTATAAAACTTATAATGACCTAAATGGTTAGCTTAGACCCATTTGAAGCATAGACAGGTACCGGATAAAGAAACTTAGCCTGACTAATAAAAGATCTAGGTTGATTCTAGAAAATTATTAGATTGAAAACCCGTTGATATTATTTTTATTAAAATGATATCTTTTTTATCATATTTCAAAAAACAAAAATTGCTTCTAAGTGAACCCTAGTCAAGCTAAGTTAATCAGTGACTCGGACTTTATCTCAAATTAAATTTTAAAATGTATTTGAAATACATGATTAAATTAAAATTTTTATGTTATTTCCTTGCTTGAAACAACTTCTAGGTAAGAAATGAGTTAAGGCATATATGTAATTCCTTTCCTTTTTATGGTTGAGTAGAAGGCTCAATAATTTTCAACTTTTTCATTATATAATTAATTATAATTGAAAAATCGTGGTTACTATACACTCAAACTTTATTTTTTTTGAAGGAATTTATTAAATACATAATTTTTAATTTAAGCTTGCATGTGTCAAAGTAATTTTTCTCTTAATTGAGTAGTGAACACCATATCCTACCATTTTATTGATTCTTGAGCACCCTTGAGAGCCCTGATTATTTCACCCTTCTATAAATTATTAACCTGAAAAAACTATTCAGTGACACTTTTAACCCCCATAATGAATGAACGATAGTTGTCTTCTTCTTTTAATTGTGATCATAAGTAGCATAACATATTAATAGAGAAAAATTCTATTTTTATGATATGTTTGTTTGATATTATTTTTAACAATAAACCTTTATAATAAATAAATTAATATTAAAAATATTATTACGAGTATGTTTTAAAATTATTTTTCTAATGAATACTTATCATAATTAAATTTGTTTAAGATTATGATAAATATAGAATATAATATAAAGAAAGAGTACATATAAGTTTATTTTTTAAAAACATAAGACCAAAAAAAATTGTATCATATTTTTAAATACCAATAGTTCACCTTTCAATTTTATTACATTCTAAGAACATTCTTGTTTAGTTATATTTCCTTCTCGTACACTTACAAATTACCATTCAAGTGGTTTTTTTTGTATTATTTGCAAGAAATTATTTATAATAATGATTAAATTTCTAATGTTTTAAGTTTACAAAAATATGTTTATGAATATTATAATTTTTTATGTTATATCTTTATTTTAAATTTTGATTAAATTCGGATGATAGAATGATTATAAATATTAAAAGTTATTATAGAAAATTACTCAATATAGGATGTATATATTTAAAAAATATTGATAGGCTTAATCTTGTGTTGTAATCTCCGCATTAACTATTGTACAATGCTCTACATATATAAATATAAAATGTTGATTAACTAATAAGTCAAGCCTCCTGTTCTTCTCAAGTTGGTATTGGAGTCGTAACACATTAAACTCTATTTCCATCCTCCTAACGGACTCTGACTTGGTTGTTGTTTCTTCCCCACAACAAACCAGCGTTCCAGCTCCTCAACAGACTGACATTTCACAGGTTGTCGGTGCTTTTTAACCATTATAGACTTCTTCTCTTTTAGACCAACGTTTCAGCTCTTCTTATGCTGATGCTGCCATGAATCTTACCCCTATGAAGGCTTTAATTACAATGATTGTTCCCCTATCTAATGCTCAGTAAGTTATTTCTTTGAAGTTTACAAACACCAATTATTTTTATTGGTGAATGCAGATGAAACCATATCTTCTTGGCCATGGTATTTTTCACTTTATGAATGGCTCCTCGTCGTGTCCTCCTTCTCATATAGTTGCTACTAATGGTTCTTCTCTTCAGATCAATCCTTTTTTTCTTCATTGAAAGCAACAAAATCAACTTATTTTGGGTGCATTACTTTATTCTATTTGAATGGATGTACTGTATCTTGTTGTTGATTGTCAAACCTCGCATTGTGTTTGGTTGCTTTCTCGCCTAATTCTTGCATTATGCAACCTCATAGATCTTTTCAAGATCTTCGTCAAGGTGATGCTTCGATCACTACATATATGTAAAAGGTAAAAACATTATTTAATGAATTAGCAGTTGTCGACCAACCAATTTCTCTTGATGATTTTAACTTATATATGTTTCGTGGTGACTTTAAAGACTTAATAACCAAACTCGCGATCCAGACAAAACCTCTTTCGTATGTAGATGCTCACAATCATCTCTTTACCCATGAGTTCCTTCACAAGATCTCTTTTTAATTAATGGTTGTCACTCCTCCTCTACTGACCATGCCAGCTCAGCCACCACCCACTAATGTTGCACATTATCAATCCTCAGGTTCGTATAACAACAGTCGTAATTTTAGTCGTGGCAGAGGACACTTTTGTGGTAATTAGCATTCCAACAACAACTATAATAGTTCCCAAAACAAGGTTGATTTCCATGGCTTTCAGGGATTTTCTAACGCTGACTGAAGGTAGGGCAATTGATAACAAAAAATAAGGAATAATGGCTCTTTACAGTGGTCCACTAATCGTTCAGGTGCCACCTTTGCCTTTATTTTGGTTATACAACCCTTTAATGTTCTTAGCTTCATAGCCATAGATAACAACCGACTGCCAATATTGCTCTCGATAATGTCTCCTACCCTAACTTTGTAGAATGGTTTCCGTATACTAGTGCGAATCAACATGTTACACCTGATCTTGTGAATCTAATCGAGTTTGAACCCTATCTTGATAAATCATTTGTATGTTAGTGATGGTAAGGGCCTTTCCATATCTAATATTTGGCATATTACGTTACATACACTACAACACACTTTTACCTTATTTAATGCTCTTTATATACCTTATATTACGAAGTTATTACTTTCTATTTAGAAATTTTGTTGTGATAATAATGTTTATTTTAAATTTTACATGTTTATGTTTTATGTTAAAGATCTCACCATCAAGGTAGTGCTCATTTTTAATTAGTGTAATAATAGTCTTTATGTTTCGTCCGAGTCTTCTGCCACATCCATTTTTCAGGCTTACTAGTCTCCTTGTGTTTCTGCTTCTGTTGATATTTGACATTGTTGATTGGATGATTGGGTTATCCCACTTCACGTGTTTTAAAATTTTTAGTTTCCAATAATAAACTTGCATGCATCTCTAGACATTCACTTTTTTAATGTCAAGTCTATTCATTAAGCAAGTCATCGTGTTTATTATTGAGACTTACAAGTCACAAAACTACATATACATTTGATTTAATCTTTAGTGATTTATGTGGCCTAGACCTAGCATGTACCATATTTTTTGTTGCTTGCCATGCCCACAGACTACCGTAACTCCTGTATATGATGCTGGAAATTGTCATCTGAAAGGAGAGTCGTCCGTCACAGTACGTATCAGTGAATATATATATATATATATATATATATATATATATATATATATATATATATATATAAAAAAACACAAAGGGACAAATTAAGACTGGTTACATGAGGGCGCTAGCTAGATGGACAAATTAACGGGTATCTTGTCCTATCCATTAATATCAGAGTGCCATTTCCTCGTGGGATCCGTATCCCCTCGTGACCCTTACACGTAGTCTCAGTCTCTCTCAGATAAATAAACGGTGCCCTCTTCTCTTCTTCAACATCTCAATTTGACCACCACCTCTATATCTAACATTGAATAATATTTTCTCATATTTTAGTATTATTACTATACATATGTGTGTGTGCTGCATGTTTGAGAGGTTTGAGTGAGATGCTTTTGTGCATGCATGGTTTTTTAGCTTAAACATATGTGTAAAATAGAGGTTCTTGCAGTGCTAGAGCTAGAAGGGTTAGTGAAATAGACAAGAAAGAGTGCAAGAAAAGACAGAAGCAGGAAAGAACCTTGTAGCTTGTCGTATTGAATACACATTTTGATTCTTCTTAATTTTAGAGACAGAGATCTAGAGAGATTATTATTATTATTATTGAAGGATTAACTTTTTTAAATACGGGGATTTAAGCGATTAATTTAATTAATTCAATCCGTATTCGCTCTGTGTTTTAAGCTGTCTCTCCTTGAAATCCTCATTACGTAGATTATCTAATTATCACTTTTATCATTTGTTTATTAATAAATGGGAATATACAGTAATTGTTTTTGGAAGGTATTGGCGGTGGTCATGTGAGAGATAAAATAGGCAGAGAGGTCTTGTGGGGTTCACTTTCACTGCGTTTTAGAAATTAGAATAGAATCTTCTTGGCTCTTCAACGTGTAGAGGTGTTGTTTGTGTTTGTGTGTGTGAGTGTGTTTTGAGTTTGATTTTGCTAGTGATGGTGGTGGGCTCGGTCGGATCTGTGTCTAAGTTGCTGACAACTTGTGAGAGAAAAGATCAGCCTCTGTTTTCTAGATTTCCATACTCTTTGTGGACCCTTTCTCTATACATAATTCCTTTTCTTATATACATGCATGTCCTCCTGTGTAAAAGTCACTTGGAAAAACAGCTCCATGAATCATGAAATTTACCTGCGTACTCATTAACTATTCATGCTTATGTTACCTATTTCCCACAAACTGCTCTCTCCATCAATGCTACAGGTCCCATTGTATGATTGTTGGACCCACCTGGCCATCAAATGGTTCGCAATTGGATTAATGGATAACCATACAGTATGGAGTTAAATTCCTGTAAATGTCACTGTGTGCTTGTTTAACCGTGTTTTAGACTGCAGTTGGCCGTGTTTATGAATTGATTTTATTATGGTGTGTTTGGCTTTGTAATAGCTTCTGCGGAAATACTCTTATAAAAAAATCACATGCAAATGGTAACTTTTCTTGATTATATAATTTAAGATGATCAAAAGACAAGTTTAAACAGCAAGAACCAAATACCAAGCCGATTTCAGTAACTGATCATCCATCGTATGTAAATTGCAAAAGAGATTATTAGTTTGTGGGAAAAATCTACATGGGATCATATTAGGAAATATTCCCAGAAGTATGCATGTAACATGAATAAGGGAATGGAGGGGTGGTGATAAATATATCTTGTATAAGATAAAAACAAAACATGTATCACGAGAATGGCATACACACACACAGAACTATCAAAAATACAAGGACAGTTTCCATGTCAGCCGCTGTAACCTTGCAGAGAGCAGAAGGGTAAAGGTTTGAGCCTGAGAATCAATAAAAGAAAGATAAGAACACAAACACACAAACAGAGAGAGAGAGAGAGAGAGAGAGAGAAGAGTAGATGAAATTTTTTAGACTGTGTTCTTCTTGGACCAAGGAGAGAATATTTCCCATTTTAATTGAGTATCGGGACTCGAAACTGACATTTCTTCTTAACAATTTCTAGTTAATTTCTTCACAATCTATGCAAAGAGGGACAAAAAATAATTACTACCACATGCAACCTTTCTATTTAATAATATTTGTTCGTGTCAATACTAGCTATTCATCATGTGACAGATTAATTGTTCTGGAACTCGACAACTTGAACTAGGTAATGATCTTTCATGTGACAGAGTTAAATTTCCTTTGGCACCACACATTGGCTGTCATGTACATGAAGTTTCCTGATTTCTCGATCGTTCCACATTTCGAGTCATTTAAATTGTGTTTGTTTATTACATATTTCTGATATCAACTATAGCAGTGGAAATTTATATGTTATTTTTATATTTTTTAAAAATTACAATTTGTATCATAAACTTTGCTGATGCAATCATTTCAGTTTATATGTTAGTTTTAGCATGTAAATTGCTTGTTAGTTTTAGCATTAGTTGTTCTAATTAGTTTTATCGCAATTACGGTTAGGTTAGATAGAATTTGAAATATTTATATATTTATTTTACAATATATCTTATGACATTAGACAAGAAGTAAGATCCTAGTCAAAAGGGAATAAAATATGAAGGATGTGGGGGGATAAGATGGTGATGGGGAAGGAATGCAAGATGTGTCTTGTTCAGTAAGATTAGATTGAATTTCAAAAACTTTGTAAGGTAGTTAACAACATAGGGCTTGAATTTTCCAAAAAGAATTGTAAAGGGGGAGGGGATTTTACTTGGTGGGGAACAATGACAGTTTAACTTTGTTTTTCCAATAATGAGAATCACAGACATGATCAAGATAATCAGCTGAGTATCTATGTGAAATAATTATAGTCTCCATTTTCCTATTGCTTTGCTTGGGACCTCCCTGTGTCCCTACCCTTATTGCCACTCATCATGAAATGAATCCATTTCTCACTTTTACATGTTGGATCCTTCGGTTCCCACTCATTGCTATATATGGTTTTCTTGCAATCTTGTTCATATTTTGACACTTGTAGCTGTAAAACTCGAGCTCCCTTTCCTTTCCTGGATATATTTTCATTAATTTTGTGGTACATATAGCCAAGCTCGCAGCAGATGTCATTGTTTAATCTCAAGGGCATGAATGTTGGTTCTCTGTCTAGTCTCTAGCTAGCTAGCGAGAGAGGGTGCATATAAAAACAAATATTTCTCGGGCCATTACAAAAAAGAAAGAGAAAAAAAAGCTGTTGATTTTCCATGGAAACTTTTGGGGCCAATAATTCAATCACCTGAGACACGTCACCAAGGAAGCCGAGCCACGAAAGAGCCAAAGTTGGAGGCTCCAAAGCACATATAAAGTACTAGTAATCTACTATACTATAGAAGGCTAAAAGGGGCAGTATAGTATGTAGTGAGGGAAAAGAGCCATGAACATAATTGTAAGTTAGTCAGTAAAGGTAGTAGTGGCCAGAGAGCATGTCTATTATGATATCGATATTGAAGTTTGGAGTATAATGAGAAAGAAAGTGCTCCAAGAGAAGCAATGGAAGATGGGGAGAAGAAGAAGAAGAAGAAGAAGAAGAAGAAATGTCGTCACCAAGAAACAGGCTTTAAATCCCATCACGTAGATCGATGTATCCTTAACCTTACATATCTTCAGCTAGCTAGCTAGAGTATTAGAAAATGATGGGATTCGAAATTGGAGAGTGTGTTTTTGGGTGTTGGGTTGGTAAT
Source organism: Populus tomentosa (assembly GCA_018804465.1). NCBI lineage: Eukaryota > Viridiplantae > Streptophyta > Magnoliopsida > Malpighiales > Salicaceae > Populus > Populus tomentosa. Next base: position 1,420,551 of record CM031995.1, read on the forward strand.
ATTAAACAACAAAAGGAAAGCTACAAAACGAAAAAGAGACGATCGGTTTGACACGGGGTGAAAATTTGAAACCTCCATTTCTTTTCTAATATTTTTATCTGCATTGAATCCTCTCAAACTGTTGATGCCCACAATACCCTTTCACCCTCGAATTACTTGCAACTTGACCCATATCCATCAGTCAAAAGACTTGAATCCAGATGAAAAGAATAAAATAAACACACAATTTCAATTCTATTAGATTGATTAGAGAAAGCTAAAATCTATCAGACACCTCTTCCTTCATGTCCACCTGGCCAAGTTCTTAGAAATGTGTCTAGCAAGCTTATCAAAAGAAGGTCTATAGCCGAGGCAAAAACCTCAGTTAAATCTACCACAAGACGAGGCAAAAACCTTCAATTAAGGAAATGTACTGTGTAATTAAGTAACACTACCAAAAGAAGGTCTGTTCAAAAAGATCAAGAGATAAAGAATCATGAGACAAGTATGGAATAGTAGTAATGAAGAGTTTGACTATACCATCAATTGCAAGCAGTGAAAATGGAGAGAGAGGGAGGGAAAGGGAGAAGGGAAGGGTGGCATTGTCAATTCAAAAAGGGCAGGCCTGCACCATCCTCCTGTGCCTGATTTTAAGTGGCTGTGCAAGGGATCAATGTCAGAGATAGAGAAAGAGAGGTCACGGGTTTGTCTTGAAAGGCCCTTATTTCACAGTCCTAGACAGACAGACACATATTCTCTCTCACTACACAACCGAGGAGGGAAACAAATTACTATACAATGTCAATTCACCCCCCCTAGTCTTCACTGTATCACACAGCACATAAAAGGTTAAAAACACAAGCTCCTCACCAACATTTCTATCCATACCCTTGCCCAAGTTTTAACATTACCACATCCACTCTCTCTTCCTTAGTGTCTATCCATCAGAGCCAAAACCCTCACTGTTTTTCTCTTACACATCTCTCTCTTTGTCTCTGAAAAATACAAGTTGCTTTTGATCTCCAATGGCTCTTATGTTGGATAATTGTGAAGGGATATTGCTCTCATTGGACTCCCACAAGTCAGTCCCAGCTCCCTTCCTTACCAAAACCTATCAACTGGTAGATGATCCAGCCACTGACCATATAGTTTCTTGGGGTGAAGATGACACTACTTTCGTTGTTTGGAGACCACCTGAGTTTGCTCGTGATCTCCTTCCTAACTATTTCAAGCACAACAACTTCTCTAGCTTTGTCAGGCAACTCAATACATATGTAATAATAACTGAAAATCTCGATTGTTATATGACATGTGTTGAAGAGTTTGCGTCTTTGCTTTTGCTTTTTTTGTTTTTTTTTAGGGGTAATACTGATTTGGTTTTGTTTTGATTGTTTGGTGCATTAGGGTTTTAGGAAGATTGTACCTGACCGATGGGAGTTTGCTAATGAGTTTTTCAAGAAGGGAGAGAAGCATTTGCTTTGTGAAATCCATAGAAGGAAAACGGCTCAGCCACAAGTAGCTATCAATCAGCACCACCATCATCAGCACCACCCACATTCTCCCTTTGGTGTTAACGGACCCAGTTTCTTTCCCTTTTCAAGCAGAACCAGTATCTCTCCTTCTGATTCAGATGAGCAAGCCAACAACAACTGGTGTGATTCGCCTCCTCTCACTTCACCACCAAGAGGGGTTGCTAGCGCCACAGTTATTGGCGGTGGAGGTGGATATAATAGCTCAGTTTTTGCCTTATCTGAAGATAATGAGAGACTGAGGAGAAGCAACAATATGCTAATGTCTGAGCTTGCACACATGAAAAAGCTTTACAATGATATTATTTACTTTGTCCAAAATCATGTCAAGCCTGTTGCTCCCAGCAATTCCTACTCTTCTTCTCTGCTTCTTTGTGGCCCAGCACCATATGCTACTGCTAATCCTGTTACTTCTAATGGTTCTTTGGCACAAAAGCCTTTGAACCAGCTTCTTGGGTATTATCCTACTACTGCTCCAAACAACCCTAAGCAAGCTCCTCAAGTTCATGTTTTGAACTCTCCAACAACTACTTCGCAGAGCTCTTTGACCTTTCTTGAAGAAGCCAACAACAATGGTTGCAAGACAAAGTTGTTTGGTTTCCCTTTACAATCCAAGAAAAGATTGCACCCAGAGTATGGCTCTAATCCAGGAAATATGGAGACTAACAAGTCTCGTTTGGTGTTGGACAAGGATGATTTAGGATTAAATCTCATGCCTCCTTCAAGATGTTAGTATCTTCAAATCCATTCAAAGATCTGAGCTTTTTTGGTTTTTATAATTGATATCTTTACTTAGATTTTCTTGTTTGATTGTCATGTTCTTTTTATAGTCCTAAGAGATTCTGAGATGATAGTAGCTAGCTAGTAGCTAGTGTTGATGATGAAACATGTGTGTGCGTGCGTGTGGGTTTTTGTGACCTTGTATATAACTTTAGTGCCTGGTATTATCTTTGTTCCCCCACAGCCATGAATGCAGGTGGGTTTTGGTTAGAGTGAAGATCAAATCAAATCAAGTTTAAAAAATCACAACTCCATCGTTTCTAAGGAGATGTCTTTTCATTTTGATTGCTTGCAATTTATTGCTCTCTCCTTCCTCTTCTTCTGCTTATCCTCTCTCTGAATTCAACGTCTGTATGTTTCAGTTTCATTAATTAATGCAAGGGAAAGGAGAGTCTTGATGGCTTTCCTTTAGGTTCTTCTGTGGAAAAAAGCTGAAAGGTTTCAGCCTGGCTCATTGACACGCTCTCTCTAGGGCTTTCTCTGATTAGTCTCATTAATGTATGATACGTACAACTTTGTCTTGCAAAACACTTCCAAAACATTCAAAGGCTGGTGGATAGATGGAATAAAAATAAAAGCAAGAAAAAGGCAGCTGAGGACAATATGGTTGTGATCATTGATCTTTTCTCAAAATCTACTTAGCCTTATCATTACAACTATTATCATCGTCCCTATAACTATTCATCAAGGAAACCATAAATAATATGATTAATTTAGAAAAGAAGGTCATCATTTCTCTTTAGATATGGAGGTTATGTAAAGTCTCCATTTCTCGTTTATATGAACTGTCAGTACTCAATAAAATTATAAATCAATAGATCGATGCAATGCAGGAAGTAATATGGGGATTAAAAAATAAGAAGAAACAAAAACAAAAAACAAAATGAGCAGCCAATTCGATGAAAGCGAAATGTAAGAGAGACTGACTAAAAATGAGGTTTGAAATGTTTCCATCAAGGCTTCTATATACTTCTTCTGAGGACCTGAAACCTTTGCTTTTTCCTACTTTAAGTATCTGATCAACTTCTCCAAACCTCCCTTTAGATCCCATCTTCTCTCTCTTTACCATACATGCATCCCTGTTTTCACTAATTCCAGTCCATCTTAATTCTTCAGTATAGTTTCTAGCCATATAACCCCATAAAGATAGAGCCTTGACTGGTAGCTATAAACGAACCCATGCACATTTACTTAAAAACACCATGTCTTCTTATGCTCCTGCTTGTCCTGTATAAAGTTTAACTTCAAAAGTTTGACTACACATTTCTACTGGGTTTTCTCTTTTGCTTTTCTTGGCTTGTTTGTTGCTTGTGCATTTGTCATTAAGGTTATTTAATGTGTAACGCAGAGAAGCTCTGAAGAGACAGAGATGAAAGCATATATGTTAAGAAAGGTCCATTTTATCTAAAGTAGGAATATAGTATTCTAAGAATATCTTTGTCGCGCAATGATTTCGTCTCCTACGGAAAACAAAACCCTAACCCTAGTTTTTTTCCTTTTTTTTTACAAGAAAGTACCCCTACTCCCCTTCTCCAGACCTTTGTCCTTTTTGGGTAGGTATCCCACGTGACATGAAAATTCATGTGCTGTATCATATATAAAATTTGAAGATACGCCGGTCTATTCGTATAGAAGGGTGAAAGGAAAAAAAAAAAAAGTGGTGGTTGATGGGTCATCCAAAAGTGGATACGGATCATCCAGTAAAGATGCTTTAATGGAAGATGTTTGTGCTTGTGTCTTGCTTAACATGGACCACCTAACTAAGTGCATGTTTGAATTAAGATAGTTTTTGTGATTATTAGTTTAAAAAATATTATAAATCATAGTTTTTCATGACTATTTTTAGCGAAATCAAAATAAATTTAGTGCGTTAATTAGTCAAACACTTTTAAATATATAGTTAAGATAAAACACAAACTGCAGTACATCACACCACAAGAATACAGAGCTTAAGGTAATTTTCATGGGAATTCATATCACACGAAGCTTGAGACCTTTTGAATCAGAATTTAAAAAAGCAAAAGAGAGAAGTGTGATTTAAAAAGACTTGTTCTACTTCGTTTAGTCTTTTGATAGCACTTTGTTGACATTTCCTGACCCTTCTTTTTGCACAAAACTTTATGGACAACTACCATATACTAATACTACTTATACTTTAAGTATTTATAATTTATATAATGCAATGCGGTGCGTATAACACACACACACACACACACACACAAGGCTGCAAAGCTAGCTAGTTATATCTGAATTGTTTTCGTTTAGGTACCTCAGAGGTTTCCCACGGGATCATATATACCCTACATAGATATTCCTACCTAGTCTAGGTTTGGCTGTCCAAATCTTGTTAACTAGTTACAGTAATGGTCTACTGAACACTCCTGAGAGTCTTTATGCTTAAATATTACAGGCACCCATGTACAATCACCTTCAAACAACTAGCTGTCAAAATTAGTAGTGGAAAATGCAATGCACTGCCTAGCGCATATTCTCGAGACTGCTTCTGTGCGTGGGAAACTTCTCGTGCATAAACTAGTTGTTTAAAATTACGTAGTGGGGATCTCAAAGTCTGTTTATGGCTGCCTGTGAGCAGAGAAGATAACAGATATTGCACATGATGTGTTTCCTCGCGGGGTGTAAATCAATTCGATATTGATTATTTGTTATACCAAAAGGAGGAAAATCTCTGCTGGATAATAAAGTCCGGGCTTGTCTAGCTTAAGTTTATATAAATAAAGGGTTAATTTCAGTTTTTTCTACTTTAGTTTATATGGCTGAGCAGCTCCTCTTCCTCTCCTTCTCCTGCCATCTAAAACCTAATCTTTTTCATAACAGCCGTTTAATGGTCATCGGTGAGAACCATTGCGGCATGCTCACTCTTTCTCATTCATGCATGTTTTTTTTTTTTATTATTTCGTTTTTTATTGTATATATATATAGAGAGAGATAGAATCTTGAATTTCGACTATATATTTTTCTTGTTTGCTGGGTTTTTTTTAACTTTTATTTAAAAGTCTAAAGTTTTTTCTTCTAGTTTGACGAAGGAGATTGATATTACTCGAACGGTTTTGGATCTTTTATCAATAGTTTGACATTTTTTTTTATTTATACAGTGACTCAGATCCATCTATATGTATAAGATGTAATTAATATTTATACAGTAGTCCAAATTTAGAAATTTTAAAGAGTTTTCTTTGTCGTTTGAATAATTAAAATGATTAGTTGTTTCTGGGAAGACTATTATACAATGTTAGTGTTGTCAATTATTTTTCAAAACAATAAGTTATCATTCTATGGATATATTATGAAAATATTTATACATTTATAATTTATTTAGTATAATAAAATTGCTACTTTTTATATGGGCAAGTAGTTTATAGTCAGTAAATTATTTAATACAATTAACTATTTGATATTTTATCCATTTAGATATTATAAATCTTAGAAAATAATATAAATTATATCATGAGATTTCATCTAACAACTTAAGCTATTAAGTTGAGATGATTCTATGACATGGTATCAAAGCTTTGATGACCAAGTGGTCTAAAGTTTGAATCTCACTATCCCCATTTATTTGATAAAAATTAAGTCCAAGATAATATGGGTTTGTGTAAGTTTCAAACCCAAAGGGTTTTCACTTGAAGGTATGTGTTAGAGAATAATATAAATCATATCCTGGGACCTTACATACAGCTTCAGCTATTGGGTTTAGTGATTTTTTAACAATATCAACTAAATTACTGAAAACAAATTGATAAAAAAAAATCAATCAATAAAAGTGTGAGATGCTGAAAATTGCATAGCCAGATTATTTAGAATCAATAAAAAAAATAAGTCATTTAAAAAAAATTACAAATAGGATGTTATTCAAGCTGCCAATTATATGTTAATTTTAATTGATAGACAAAAGGCTAATTATGAATTTGATTTTAGAATCAAATTTAACCTACCCTTCCGGCTTCTCCATTGCTCTTTCTCAATCTATTTTATTTTTATCAACACTAATAAGTGGGCTTCATTAACAAGTCTAAAAAATTAAAGAAATTGTTATAAGAATATTACTTCTAAAAATGTATTTTTGTTGAATTGGAATTGCTCATTCTTCACTCTTTTTTCCTTTTAGTCTTCACGTAAAGTTAATTTCATGTTGATTTATATTTTAGTGTATAGTTATCAAATTCTATTTAGAAATCATTGGATAAATATGCGATGAGTCACCAAATTAATATTGATAATTTATAACCTTGAAATGTGTAGTTTAACTTGTCAGACTCTAAGTTTGCTTTCTAGAGGTCACTAGTTTGAGTCCCACAAACTTTAAGACTACTAGAAGCTTACATGATCGTTAGTTTCAGGACTCGTGGGATTAGTCGACGTTAATCCATATTAATAAAAAAAAAAAATATGAATAAATTATTTTTATTAAAATAATGTTATTTAATTATTATTTTTTAAAAAAATTCCTTAAAATTAAACCTAGGTCGCAATTAACTATGTAAGGCCAATTAAATTTTATTATCTCAATATCGTTTTCAATTTAACTTGAGATTAGACGCTTCTAATAGGAGGGACTAACTAATGTTATGCCTAATATGTGGTGCAAGGCCCAGGCCCGATTAAATGAAACCTCTAGCTCCAGCACCTGGGCCCTATTAGGTCTGAATGAGCATGCTAATAAAGCGATGCAAAACGGGCCTTCTAAATTTGTCTGTCGAGTTTGGGCCACTATTTGAAGGCCGAAGCCCAACAAACTAAGTTGGAAGTTCACTCATACCGTTACCAACCTAAAACCCTAACAATTAACAAAACCACAAGCACCAAAAACCAGCTTGAGAAATTGTTTTGTAGCATCCTCCTAATGAACACCAAAATGGAAGAAGAGATTGTCATAGCATCCTCCTCAATTGACGGCGGCATAGGTTGTTGGGACCTCCAAACAGGAACCGAACACCTTCGCTATAAATCCTGCGCCTCCCCTCCTCATGGCCTTATTTCAGTTGGCCGCCGCTTCCTCGCCTCTTCCCAGTTACAGGACCCTAAAGCATCTTCAGGCGCCATCCTCTACTGGTCCTGGTCTAGGGTATCTTATTTTATTAATATGCACACGAACTATTTGATAAAACTCTTCTAAATATGTTTAATCTGATATGTTTTATTTCCATCCATTGATTAGCCTCAGGTGGAGGTTAAGTGCTTTCCTGAGGAGCCAATAAAGCCGCTTGTTGCTAATAGTGAAGGCACTTATCTTGTTGGAGGTGGTTTATCTGGGAATATTTATTTTTGGGAGGTGGGTTTTCTTGCTCTCTTTGTGGTTTTTAATCTTTTTTTTGTTTGTTTTGACCAGCTAAAATTAGTTGTATAAGAGTTGGTTATTTGGTTCTGGTGATATTGATTTGTGTCGTGTGGGTTTCAGGTTGCGACAGGTAGATTACTTAAGAAATGGCGTGCCCACTACAGGGCTGTCACTTGCTTGGTTTTTACAGAAGATGATTCTCTTTTGGTTTCTGGTTCTGAGGATGGATCTGTCCGAGTCTGGCCACTTCTCATGTACGCTCATTTGGTTTTTTATGTGAATGCTTATTTGATGCTCCCAATTATTGAGTATAATTGAGTCTTTCTATATGAGTTAGGATATTTGATGATTATCAAATGGAGCAGGCAAGCCAGCTTTACGAACATAGCTTTCAAGAGCATACTTTGCGCGTCACTGATATAGTAACAGGTTATGGAGGAGGCAATGCAATTATAATTTCAGCTTCTGAGGATCGAACGTGTAAGGTTGATGTGATCTTTGTTGAAAACAATTATCTTTCCAATTGTTATTCACGTGATTTATAATTTATTTTCATTAACTTGGGCAGTAATTCATACTTCTATCAATCAGTTGGTTGATAAGATGTTTAATTGAATCAGGATATAATGAGCTATAATTGGCTATTTTGGTTTTACTAGTACGCATGTTCCAAGTTTATTTATGGAATCATGTAACATGAGTTATTAACTGTAAGATATGGAATTTTTTTTTGATAACTGAATTCAGTATATAGTGATATCTGATTGCTTAAAAAGGTTATCAGAGGATCCATCCTAGTATCTGTGTTGGGCTGGTGCATTTTAATCAAATTAGATTTTAAACTTTAGTAGTTTTAAATTATGTACCCGGGAACAGTTTGGGGAAAAATAACATGTTTCTTCAATAAACTTACATCAGGATATACTTTGATGTTTTTATTTGCTGGCATGATTTTTGAGTGACTTGGATCATCCAGTTCCTTCTGCAGAAAGACTCTAATCCTAAATGGGGACTGTATTTTATTTATTTATTTATTTATTTGTTCAAATAAGAAAATTGCATTGCAATTTGATTTATGATCATGCTATTTCTGAACTAAATTCCACATGGTTTTGTCTATTATCCTGTGCTTGGCACTCTATCGTCTGAAACATATTTGGTTCATTGTATGTATTATGATGTAGTTTGTGGAGCCGTGTGTATTTGTGCAAGTAATGCTCTCTTCCAAATTTTTTTAAATGCATGTATTTTGCTTTTAATTTGTTTCATGATATGTGCTAACCTTTTATTCATTTCAATGTGGATTGTGTTAGGTGTGGAGTTTATCTAAGGGGATATTATTAAGAAATATAGTGTTTCCCTCAATAATTGATTCAATTACGTTGGACCCTGGTGAACATGTACTCTATGCTGGTGGCAGAGATGGTAAAATACACATTGCTGCGCTCGGTGCTGATAGCTCATCTATCAAAAGTCATTGGTTGCATATCATTGGTTCTTTATCTAGTCACAGGTGCGTGATTTTTCTTGAAGATCCATGTCATAAATGCGGGCAATCTTCTAGCATGAACTGTTTTGTGTTATGAATTTTTCTTTGAGCATACCATTACAACAAAGTAACTCGGCCTCTTGCATTTATATTGGTATGTTAATTGAAATTTTAGGTGCTTGCTTTATAGTATTTAATTATGTGGTGGAGCTAGGCTAGCCATGGTGATTAGCTGTTTCTCCAATTGCTGTCCTTCACTTTCATGATGACATTTACCAATTCTTGCTTTTGACAAGGGCCTGGATCTTGAGATTGCTAACATGCTGTATTTTAGAGACGTTTCTCATTGATCTGCAGATTTAAATTTCACTCCTAGGGAACCTTGTGTATTTTCTTCATAGATTTTAGAGACATTCATAGATTTTTTCAAATCAAAAGACAACAACTTGGTTTCCTATGCTATTTTGAAGGTTCCTGCATGATCTTTATATGGTAGTAAGCATCATTCATTAGCATTTAAATATTTTCTGTTATCTTTACTTACACATATTTTGTACTGAACAGTAAGAATGTAACTTGCTTAGCATATAGTACAAATGGAAATGTCTTGCTTTCTGGATCAGAAGATGGCATGATTCGAGTTTGGGACCCAAAAACGCATAACATAGTTCGGGTGTTCAAGCATGCAAAAGGTTTTGCTCTAATTATCTAAACTCCTGCTTGCTTATTTACATATGGTTTTTGACTTGTTCGTAATTTTTATCCATTCATTCTATGCCTTCATTTATGTGTTGTGATCTGACATAACATGTATCTCAGGTCCTGTGAACAATATCCATGTTCTTAAGCGACCAGCTTACTTGAACCCTGGAATGTTATCAAATGTACAAGCTTCTTCAAGAAGGCATGGATTATCATTACCACCTCCACTCAGTAAATACATCAATACAATGGATGAAAAAGTCATTAGTGCAGTCGTTAATCTCCAGGCTACTTGCAATAACCCTCTGGATGCTTCATCCATCAGCTCTCAAGTGATTAATTGTCAAATCAAAGAACTCCAGGTTCTTAATTGCTCAACAATATTCATTCTTCACTTTTTTTTTTTATGTAGATCACCGCACTGAATTTTTCCATAACTGCTACTGTGATGAATGTTTTGGAAAGAGCTCCCTAATGATGTCTGTCAACAGCGTAGAATTTCTATAACTGACCTACAAATTTTGATTACAGCAACAAGGCTCAGCTGCTGCAGCTGAAATGGAGGTGGAGAAGCTAAAGCTTGATTGCACGCAATCGATGCAAATGCTTCCGAGGTGGAAGAAAACGTATGACAACTTGCATGAATTTTGCGTGGACGAGCTTTTGGAGGGGTGCAATGTGAAAAGTGCAAATTAGATTTCAAAATGAATATATTTAAGTATTTCTCTTTGCACGAATGGCTTCAAAGTTTTTGTTGGTGTATTTACCGATAATCCGAGGAACCTCCTTTTTAATTCTTTGTTACCATGTCCTTCATTTTTGAAATTTTCATGTGCTGACCATAAAAATATAGCAAGTCATCCTGAAGGTATGGGGAAACAACGTTAGAGTTTTTGATTATTATTGAGATTTCTGGTAACATTTTTGTCCGACAGTTTGAGCTTAAATCATGTTACAGGCATTCCATTGAATCTGGATGAATAATCGCTTCACATTTTTCTTTCTTATCAATTGTGTTGGCAAATATAGAAGTCCTCTTATCCCTACCTACAGGCTGGGCATGCCAAGAGAAGGTCTACTTAGCTTTTTTAGAGTTTGTTTCGAAGCTTATAGAGATTGATTTTTAAAATGTGTTTTTTTTTTTGAAATATCTCAAATATTTTTTTTTATATTTAATATCATCACATCAAAGTCTAAAAATAGAAATTTTAAGTGTAATAAAAAAAAATTAATTTTTTTAAACAAACATGGTTAAACTGCGATATCAAAACAGTGTTAGTCTTAATACTCTAGCTCTCTAAATTAATTATCTTTGTTTATTGAATATGAAGTTGATCTTCCTTGTCGCGGGACTAGCATTGCCGTAAGGACTGCGTGCTCTCAGTTTTGATTCATCTTCATTACCAGTCATATGAGCTTTGCTTTCAGTTTTGATTCTCTAGCTCTCTAAATTGCTTAATTGGTGAAAATGAATTTGTATAATAAGTACTCCAAAGCTTTTTAAAACGTTTTAATGGGATTTTTTAGCAAATGTAAGAAGATGGGCAAAATAAGAAACCACAGCTCATGCCAGCGTCATAGGTTGGGTGGATTCAAGTTAAAAAGTTGACCTAGGTCACAGTATTTTTTTAATTTTTATCTAAAAAAATAATATTTTAGATAATTTTTTTTTTTTTTTATATATATATATATATATATATCTTACTTGGGTTTTGATTCGGTTAGGGTTGACTTGGTATAACTAATAGGTTTTCAAAGTTAATTACATACTCAATCGAATCAAAATCTGGTTTAAAGCTAACTATATATTCAATTGAATCAAAATCTAGTCTGATCATCCATGTCAGATGATTTCTAGATCCACAACAATGTGATCAACCATTAGAAAGGAAGAACTCGGTTCATTTTGATTGACTGTAATTGCACATCTTTACCCGTAATCACTTCGCAGGGACACAAACGGGCGTTGTGTGTGGGCCTGGAGACTGGAGCCATTAAATCACAAGAAATAAGCACAGAGCCCAAAGAATAAGAATGTGAAGCCCAAGATTTACTACGGAAGGCAAAAATCAGCTTGTGAGCTCATCTGTAGTTTCGAGACGCAAACTACAAACACCCGTAAAGTAAGATTTACATGCGTGAAAGCCTGATCGACGAAACCCTCTTTCGACACGCTTTCATTGAAGGCAAAACTAGCGTGCGCTAGTGAAATTGGGCTCACCAAAAGTTGACGACAAAGCCAAAACAATCCCTGAATGCTAAAGATGCTTTGGCTGTTTGATTTGAGCAATTTGGCAATAAGAAAACGATCCAAGTTGGTGTTGAAAATCATGTAGATCGAGAGGGGGGGGGGGGGGGGGGAGTGAGAAAAGCAGGACCATCTTTTATTAAATTAATATCATAAAAATGCTCATCCCCTCTTCTCTCACTCACAGCCTGCAGTTCCCGATGAGAGAGGGAGCTGGGGTGGAGAAAGTGGGGGAAACAAAGAATTATTAAAATATTAGGTTTTGATGTTATTTTAAGGCTGTGTATTCACAGTGAATGAATGGGACGTGGGGAAGAGAAGATAAGGTGGTGCAACTGTGATCATGGCAAAGTGAAAAGAAAAAAAAAGACCAACCCAACAACAAAATCTCTCTTCCCTGGATTCTTTTTATCCAATCGAACCTCTATTTGCAGAGAGCATGTCTCTTTATTCATGTCTTCTTGATCAATTATTTATTATTTTAGTGAAGAAAGAGAGCTTTAAATTATTCCATATTTTAGTGAGAAACACAGAGAAAGAGTTGGGTAATTCATCAGCAACCTGGAGTCTGGACAGTGCTTTGAAATCTGCAGGCCGGGGTGGGTGTGACAGAGTGTTTTGTGTTGGTGTTGCAGAAAAGAAAGCAGGCAACACTGAAACTATATATATATATATATATATATCATCTCCTATTCACAGCCAACCAACCTCTGCAAATTATAACTCTACCATTGATGACGCCTCAATACAGGATCTAAATAAGGTTAGATTTTAAAAAAATCAACTCAAGTATGTTAATTTATTCTGTATAAATAATAGATTAATCTATTCAATTCATAATTTAATCCTTGTATCGCATTTACAAAACTACAGCCAACTCCGCAGCAATCAACTCCAGAAAGCTATATTACAGATTGATGAGGAATTATAGGAAATCAGTGTAAGCCGAAATTAATCAAAACATTGTCATCTCGATATCTCTGACCAAAATCGTCCTAGCTTGTCGTTCTGAGTGGTCCTAGCCGCTAACACTTTCAGTAGACCGGCCTGCATGTCTCCTTATCGACGTCTACATCATTTCATAATGTGCTGAAACCGGGTCCTTGAGAGCAGGGCCACCGATCTGGGATCGAAGTGATGAGAAGATTTTTAAATTATAAAACAATGATAGAAATTTAGGACGTGAAATGGAAAGGAAATTGTCCTGAGCTAGAAGCAATCAGAAACCTGCCATCATGTTGGAGCAATAAATTTGTTGTCTCCGTTTTATTCTTGATTGCTGCACCCGTAAAACAGAAAACGAAGAGTTTCATCTTCTTCGATTCTCAGGCTTGTCTTCGTGAATTGACATTTCCCCCCACTATCTATTACACTCCACTGGAATGTGCTTATGTGAAGCAAATTAATCGGTTTAATTTGTGTTAATAAATAAATTTAAAATAATATTATTTCAAGATTTTAAAAAATAATTAAAATAATAATGTCTTAAAAAAACTAAATTAAGTTTTAATTGTCAACAAAATTAATTAAATTTAACAGGATCAACTTCTACTCAATTTATTTTAAAACCCAATTTGAGACAGGTCTCAAGTCAACAATTATTCAAGCTAACCAGCTATTTTAGGTTAAACAATATTGATTTGAAAGGATAATTTCCATATTGAAGCGAGAAAAACTCTAATTAAACCTTGAAGTATGGGTGTAAGTCGGCATGGTGCTGCCTCTTTATAGCTAAATATTTCACATGTTTTCCTAATCACTAAGAATTAGCTATCTTCCAATAACAATGTTTCTTCTTGGCAACAAAATTGAGCAATATTTTGTTAAGTAATACATCATCTTAACTCCCCCGCTTTTATTTTACAAATCAATGTTAAATTACATCAGAAATGGTACATTTCACATGATGTGTTGTTTATAGTCATATCATTAAGGTCTCATATATAACACATGGTTTATATATATATATATATATATATATATATATATATATATATATATATATATATATATATAATTAAAGAATGAATTATTTACTCAATTAAGTATATATAAAAAAAGCACCGGCTCCATAGTTTTCAGTTTTTAAGACGTGCCCGAATAGAGAAAAAACCGAATAACATAGAAGTATCTTGATGAGATTATAACTAAGTTTTTTTATTTTATTTTTTATCACGCTTAGGATTAATTACAATCGTACTTCTCCTTGTTTTTAATTTAGAAAGCTAATGGGATATTTTGATTGCGTGGTCAATTAACTTCTAACAAAGTAAAAATAACTCGAAAAATTAAAAATTAGATTTGATAGAACCATATATTGGAGGTAATCTTGTACTTAAGAACAAAAAATATTAGAAAAAGACTTGGATTCAAAGATAATCTTGTATATAAGAACTTTAAGTATGTGAATGATATTATGAAACTAGTTAATTTTTAATAAGTCAGTGTATAATCTTTGTCCTTACAAAGAATGATTGTTTTGCCATGAACAAATAAAAAAAAAAAACCCATATTTATTCTTCAACTTACTACCTAAATTTGCAAGTTAAGAAAAAAAAAATATTCTTCTTTACTAACCCTAATTGATCCTTTTTGGGTTGCAAACAAATGGACCTAAACTAGTAATCAATTAACATAAATCCAATAATAAAATAAATTTATAAACAATGTCTAATAGGCCATAACAAATTCAAATTAAAAATAATTATTCAACATTAAATAAATAAGTAAAAAAAAATAATAAAAAATAAAGTTTTCATGTTAAAATTCTTTCATGTAACCTGGATATCTAATTTTTATAAATTCTTGGCAGATTTCAGTGCTGACTTTAAACATGCCGTTCTCTCTCATCTAAATGAATTACTGAGACTATCATGTAAGGTTGAAAAACTTGAGATGTCTAGCTCCCAGCCCAATTTGAGTCACAAGACAATTCTCATCTAGCTTCAGATATGTCCCAAACATTACACAAAGGTTTAATTTTTTAGAGGTCATAAAATTTTTCTAGAAACTTCTACCTTCTAAAATAATATGTTTTTGAATTTTGTTCGATCAGATGTACGGTTGAAGATACATGTTTAATCTCACAAAATTGATTAGCAAATATTTTAAGGTCAAATTCATATTTGACTTGGTTTGTATCATCTTCTTCTTCTTTAAAAGGATTTAACATGTATCATGGAAAACATTTTCTAAAGTCAACAAATCAATACCAAGCTAAAAAAGGATGCAGAACATTGAGAAATTATAGCCATTACCTCTACTATTTTTACTATAAGGATGTCTTTGTGTGTGTATATATATATATATATAAAAAGGCAATGACTGTTATTATAATGTGAGTAATATAATTAAAAAAAGAAAAGCATGAATGCATTGTTTTTTTTTTAAAAATTTAAATCTTAAAATTAATATTAAGAAATTATTCTCTTAAATATGCTAGGATATATGTAGAGGGTATAGCTACGTCTTTATGGCTGTTTAAAAAAGACATTCAATCTTAATTTATATATAAATTGATTTACGAACTCATAATAATTAAATAAAAAAAAGGTAAGGAAAGAAATGGATAACTTAGGGCTTAAAGTTGCCCTTTCATCTTTGTAAAGCTATTCACCGCCATTGTAGAGGTCGTTGGGCAACTCCAGCACATGAAGCTGATGAGGTGGGAGGTTGCAGCAGAACCTGATCCGTCTCGAAAGGCGTTCCCGTTTCAATGAGAGGAGGAGATTAATTTAGGGAGTAGATGTTGTTTTATCAAGATAATGCAGGAGGTCTTTCCAAGTGGACCATTGTCACGACGTTTGCATCCACCGCCAATACATCCAACGGCACTGGATTCTCACCGCCAACCGGGAAGAGTGTCTCATTTAAAGGAGTCTGGTGAGATTTCTGACACCTGTCATGTGAGTGGGGTTTAAGGTTTTTTTTTTATTATTATTATAATAGTCGCGGATTTAATTTTAATTAATTGGTGCTAGGGTTTTTGATAAGGAAGAAAGTGAATTTTAAGGCAAAGTTATAATAAGAGGAGAGACCCCAACAGTTCCCACTAAATGTAATGTAATAATATAGTTGTAGTGTGTGGCATAATACTCGTAATCATTCATGCACCATCAAAAGCACTTATGGCACTCTCTGCTGCAAACAGTTGGTAGATCTGAACCCTTCACAGCAAGGAAAGACCAAACAGTTTAAGTTACTCCCTTTCAACGTCCTCTTTATGGCAAATTAGCTCATTGTTATTCTTAAGAAGGTGTTTGTTTTTGCTTTCTTACCTGTTTTCAAAATTATTTTTTATTTTTAAAAAATAAAATTATATTTTTAAGTATTTTTTGAATGATTTGATATATTGATATAAAAAATAAAAAGTAAAATATATTATTTTAATATATTTTCAATTGAAAAATATTTTTAAAAAGCATGTTATACAATAATACCAAACACACAAACTTGGACATCCCAATAAATTAATAAATTAATGTGTTAAATATTGAGAAACCAGATCTAAATCAAGTTTTAATTTAAATTAATTTTAACATTAATTAATCTAATTCAAGTGATATAAGGAGTTATTTGCTATGTAGTTGATCTGTCTAAATATGAGTTATAAAAAATTTAAAATAATATTTTTTTATGTAAAAATAATAAATTTAAGTTAACTTATCATTGATAAATAATTATTTTACATTTAGTATCGACAAATCTATAACGTTTGTCCCTGATCTTTTGGTGTTGCGCAAATCAAAATGAGGTAGCAATACATACTTGGTTAAGAGGTTCCTGGAGGAAAAGATTTAATAAGAACACAAACTTGGATGGAAAATTATATTCTTGTCACCCTAGTTCTCTCTTTTTTTTATATATTTATCTTATAATGTAAATATTAATAATTATAACTTAAGTATTATATAATTTAATATTTATTATCAAATTGTTACATAGATGACGTATTTAATAACGGAGAGAGAGAAAAACAAAAAGAAGAAGAAGAAACAAAAGCTCCCCAACTTTGAGATAACAAAGTTGCAAAGAATAATTCAAAAGGAATTATTTACAGAATATATATATATATATATATATATATATATATATATATATATATATATATTCTTTCACACTGGTTTGATAGTCGGTTCCTGATATCATCACTTTTTTTATTTGATTTTTCACTTTCATTTCTTCTCTCCTTGCTCTTACATTTCTTCCTTTCTTCACAGCAAATTCTGATAAAACTCATAGTCTTCTCTTTTATCTGTCCCATCCCTGTCTCTCATCAGCTTCTCAGTTATCTCCACAGCCCCCTTAAATAGTTTCTCGTTTTTTTCTTCCTTTCCCTCAAAGTATTCTCTCTCTATCTGTCTTTTTTAGGAAAGAGAGTGCTGGTCAATCATATATAAGCCATGGAAATTGACCTGTTAAAGTCTGCAACAGAGGACCAGATGGAGATGATGATGATGATTGACAAGTTTCCTGAGTTCTACGGTGCCTGCAACGATGTTGCTGATCATTTATCCCCAACTGATCAGTTTCTTGCTGCCAGTGTAAGTGATAGCTCCGTCCCGCATTTCAATACTGATAACCCACACATTGCTAACTTACCTCCATTTATGAACCTACCATCCACTCTATCTTTTAATAGCAATAATACCCCAATTCAAGACCAATCCCCGCGAGCTTTCTTTTCCAGTCCATCTACGTCAAGATGGAGAGGTCTTGGTGAATTACCAGGCACTGCAAATGATTATGCTACACCATCACGAAAGAAGAATTCAATGGCGGCAATGAGGGAGATGATATTTCGAATTGCAGCCATGCAGCCAATTCACATAGACCCTGAGTCAGTGAAGCCACCAAAACGTAGGAACGTGAAGATATCAAAAGATCCACAAAGTGTTGCTGCACGCCATAGAAGAGAAAGGATAAGTGAGAGAATAAGGATACTTCAAAGACTAGTCCCCGGAGGGACTAAAATGGACACTGCCTCTATGTTAGATGAGGCAATTCATTATGTTAAGTTCTTGAAGACCCAAGTGCAGTCACTTGAGAGAGCTCAAGCTAATAGGCCAACAGCAACAACTGGGATTGGATGTCCTGTGGCAATGACTAGTGGAA
Source organism: Populus tomentosa (assembly GCA_018804465.1). NCBI lineage: Eukaryota > Viridiplantae > Streptophyta > Magnoliopsida > Malpighiales > Salicaceae > Populus > Populus tomentosa. Next base: position 1,438,688 of record CM031995.1, read on the forward strand.
GTTACCTTCCAGTGGGGAAAGGATATCACCAACAGCCTGCTCACCATCATCATCTTCAAAATGTTCAGCATTATGGAGATGCTTAGCTCATGGGGGCAGTGAGTGAGCTGGATTTATAAATGCATTTTTCTAGTGAATAGTGATGTTAGCTTGTGGGGTTGTCAAGAGCTAGCTTTTATGCATGGCTATTTGTTCTATCTTCAGATCTTTAGGCCCTGCATTAATCCTTGTTGTATTGACATCAATAATTATAATCTCTGAATACGATGCCCAACTGTTCAAAATCTTAGGTGAGCATGTCAATCTTTGTCTTGCGTTCCTTTTTCTCTTTTAAATATCTTTCCCTTGCATATGCCTAGAGGCCTCCTTATTTTGTGATGATTTCATGGCACTCAAGATCGCGTAATTCTAACAACAAAACGAGGGATCTGACGAAATGTGACAATGGTATTAATACTGACACAGTTGCTATGATAGTATCTCGCATTGGCGAAGGAACACTTTCACGCTATATATTTATTGGGGGGGGGGGGGGGGGGGGGGGGGGGCTGGGAAAGGAAAATAATAAATGCTGGTGGATGAATGCACTATAGTACTTTTTTGGTCAATATCTTGGAGAAGAGGATACAAGGTGATGTAGATGAAACATGTTTCTCCTTTTCTTTTCTTTTTTAAAGATGAAAAAAATGACTCCAAAATAATTCTAGAGATTTCGATAAAGTATTGGATAGATTTATTTTATATTATCTTCAGATTCTTCACCGTTTTCAAATTAAATTTAGGATAATAATTACTAGCATAAGTTTTTCCTTAAACTGGCGGAATATTTCTTATTCTTGGATATATATATATATATATAGAGAGAGAGAGAGAGAGAGAGAGAGAGAGAGAGAGAATGGATTCTTTGCAGATAGACCAATTGTTCCCCACTTGGTCGGACATGAGAATATTTACGATTTTATTTGTAATTAATCTAATTTTAGCTATTAATGAATTTCAGCTATTAATGATTTTATTTGTAGTAGAGATAGTGTTTGAATGTGGACAAATATAAATAATTATTTTGAATATTCTTTTATATATATATATATATGTTTTTATTTGTTTCTTCTTATCTTTTTTATAATATATTAAATTTATTTTTCTTTAAATGAACTTTCAACTTTTTTGGGTCACTTTTTCAGTCATTTCGGGACACATGGCCCTTGAAAATCTTTGCAACCCGCGTTCGACGGTAGTACAATGGGACAATCTTGAAAAGGGAAAGCATAATTGATCGAGCACAATTAAATAAATTCAAATCACACACTTATTTTGGAGTTAATTTATAAGAAATATGACTGTAATTTGAGTGTAGACAACTTGGTTCAAAAATCCTATTTAACCATAGTAACAAAAAACGAACTATTGTAAAATTCTAATATCATATTAAGGATGCAATTAATAATATATATATATATATATATATATATATATATATATTGTGTTTGAAACTATTTTTAAAACTATATCTAAAGAAAGAAAAAACATAAAAAATATTTTAAAAGATCCAGAAAAAATATTGTCGTACCCTCGCGAGAGCTTGACGTTGAGGCGACCTTTCCTAGAGTGGGGATTGATGTCGGGGTCTTTGTTTTGTGAAAAAAAAAGTCGTTATCTAGTATTATGATTACTAAAAAACTTAATTGCACTTTCAGAGATTCTAAGACAAGGGACTGGTTGCGTAAAAAGAAGATTTTAACACTCCTAGTACGCCCTCTCTAAGATAAGTTGCTTGATGTTTGGTTTGCCTATAATTACTATGGTGTTGATATTCTCTAATCCCATCAGTTTTCTAGGATAAGTCTGCTATGATGTACGAACTTGGGTTCAAAGTTTAAGGAACCCTTGATCAATATGATCATACCTTTAGGTATATCTCTAGAGTGTCAAAGAGAAATAATGCAGATCTCTTGAAGTCTATGCTTGATTTGAAATAAATTCAGAATTTATGAATTTAGAGACAGCTAAGATAGAAATCTAAGAAGATTCAATATGTTTAAGAGCTCATTTTTCCCTTAGTATTTTAAGTGTTCGCGACTCATAGATCGCAAGGAAGAGAAAAAAATTAAGTTAGAAATATAAGGAAATTTAAGATGCTTTAAAAACCCATTTTTGCCTTAGTATTTTATATTTTCATGACTTATAAATTGTGAAATCGAAATTTAAAATGTCCCCAATTATAATTGAGGTTTCTTCCAATGATGTGCAATTAAATGGTTTTAAATAAAATTTTAGGCATAAATCTATCCTTATGTTAAAAATAAATAAGTTGTATTCCTATTAACAATATTTTAGACATTTACCTTCCATAGGTTTATTTGTCCTTATATTATTAAGGGATAACGACTTGTTATTCCTAGAAAAATATTTTTGATATTTACCACTTGAGGTTTCTTTATCCAAATATTAACAGTGAACAATGTCGAATTATTTCCAATAATATTTTGAATATCAACCCCTTTGAGGTTTTGTTATCCAAACATTTGTAGTGAATAATAACAAATTATTCCTAATAAAATTTTGGATATTAACCCCTTTGAGATTTCTTCATCCAAACATTACTACTGAATAATAAATTATTTCTAATATTATTTTTGATATTTACCCCTTAGAATTTCTTTATCCAAGCATTAATAGTGAATAAAAATGAATTTCTAAAAAAAGATTTTTATATTTTTGAAATATTGACCAACGCCCTTTGGAATTTACAAACATGTTGTAAAATCCAAGATGCAAGAAAATAATTTTTGTGTTTAAGAAATCCATGCTAAAACATATTTTTTGAAACCTCGAATATTTGCTTTTTTTTTTTAAAAAAAAAAACAAAATTTAAAATATGTTAGGGTATTGGTCATATGCAACACACAAAAATATTTTTATATTTTGATCAAAACACAAGCATCACAGTAAACACAATTAAAATGACAAACCATCACATATAATTCACAAAACTTCGACAATGCTTGTAAGACAAGGAGGAGGAACCCCAAAAGAAAGTCATCCAAAGCCAAATCTCATCAAAACAGAATCGGTTTGTCAACTCAAAGCCTAAACATAGCATGACCATCATTTTCAACAGAAGGGAGTAAGTCATGTACACATGAAAGCTAAACGTTTGAAAAACAAAACTATAACATAAAACGTTGCTCCCGCTGCCATACTTGTTTCATGAAAACAGAAAGAAATGATGGTGAGCACAACTTTATGTCATGTATATCACAGACTAAAAACCATAAAAAAAACATCATGGTCGGCTATTCTTTCTTCAGTGGGCAGAAAAGGGATGGAAAAAATATGACCTCCCCAGAACATGCCAATGTTACTTCAAGTAGAAAGAAACTTTTTTTATGTTTTCTTTATCCTCCGAACAGACTACATTTAGGAGCACAAATCCTCTTATACAGAAAGTTAGAACCAAGGAGGTACTCGAACAGAGAAAAGAAAATAATGAGGGTCTTTGAAGCACATGGTTTCTCACGGTACGGGAATAAGGAAAGAAAAGACGCCTTTAACAAAAACAATAAGCTAAACTCAAAGCCATGAAAGATTAATTAATGGGCAAGCATATAACCTTTATCCACACAGAAAACCGCATATTCAGAGCAAATGGAGAAACAGGTTTGGAACAGAACAACCAACAGATGCATAACTTGGATATAATCAAGAAGAAGAAGTTGGCTTATACCTGCAAATTTTGTTTGCTTGAATGCAGAAGATGAAGTAAAGATAGATGGAAAAGCCCTCGCCTTTCTGCCTCTGCTGATACCGTTGGTTTGAATGCAGAATGTTGTTACCCAATTTCGGACCCCCACGTGCTGGAGAGGGTGTATACCTCTTTTGAACAGAGTATAGGAGTTTAGCTCATGTTCGCTAGAAAATTGACAAAAAGCACAAAAATAAATATTTTTTTTTGAAAGCTTTGTTTGAGCTGTTTTCTGTTTTTTTTTTTTTTATCCTTCCCCTTTGCTACCAAAATCATTAGTTTTTTTCTTAGTTTGGTCAGGAGTCTTCATAATGTTAAATTCATTTTTTTATCTAGTCTTTAAGGTTGAATAAATCCCTCAGAATTTGCACTAAAAAAAATGGTTCTGCTGCTGTGGCAATTTTTTTTGTTCCAACTTAGGCTCTGATTCTGACTCGGTTTCGTACGATATCTAACCATCCTAGGTATATTCTGTCACTCATTACATATTGAAAAATTGACGTACACCTTTAATAAGTCCTAGGGATCATTGTTCTTAGAGCAGATTCTCAGTCAGATTTGGATGCTCAACATTGTTGGATCAAGAACCTTTTTGACCAACTAGATTACTGCCAGATTCTGTTCTCTAAAACGATTTTATCTCACTTCGACTCCTTCATCAAAGATGTAGTCCTAGACGCGTAGATAAATTTGGGCTTTTGAATCACTTGATTTTGATATCAGAAGCTCAAAATATTCATGTTTGAATATCTAACGTGAAGGCAGAGAATTCTGCCGTGAGAAGGATATTTACTCGAGTCTGCACTAAAAGAACTCTATTTTTGGCCTAGTTTTTGTGATTTTTGTTCTTATTTCATACTCTCAGTCATATCAAGATTCTCGGCATTCTTCAGTTTTTGAGTTAGACCCGGAGATCCCTTTTGACCAACCACATTACTGCTAGATTCTGTTCTGTAAAAAGATTTTATCTGACTTCAACTCCTTCATCAAAGTTGTAGTCCTAGATGTGTAGAATAATTTTGGGTTTGAATCACTTGATTCTGATATCAGAAGCTCAAGATATTCCCATTTAAATATCTAACGTGAAGGCAGAAAATTCTGCCGCGGGAAGGATATAGCCCAAGTTCGCGAGGCTGATTCGAAGGATTTTTTTTGGACCAAGGACTGAATCGAAAATTGTTAAAATGAGGGACTTAATTGAAGAAGGATATTGAAAGCTGGAGAGGGGGGTGGATCATCATAAATGACAGGATTTTTTCCACACCGAAATAAGGAAAATGAGACTTTGCAGCTGCACCCTCCATCTGATTTCTTTCCTTTTTTCGCTGCAAATTCCTGCTGTTTTTCCTTTATCATCATGCCTGAATTTTGGAGCTTCAACCACATTTTTTTCTTGCCTCATTTCAAAGGGAGCAGCTGGCCCTATGGAAGGAAAGAAAACAACCACACCCTCCTCTAAAACTGGAAAGAAATTAGACGTAAAGCACCAGCATAAAATCAGAATATTGCAGCTTCCGTTTGCGTTTTTTTACTGCAAATCAGTAGGGATTTATGTCTTAGGATTAATGCCTTGAATCCTTCCTAAATGGAGACATATTTAGACTATATATAAGCCCCTCTAATGACCTAAAGGGGGCGGCCGAAAAGAGGAGCGAAAAAGAGAGCAAAAACATAGCAGAAAGAGAGCAGAAACATAAAAGAAAAACGCAAGAGAGGCAGAGTAAAAAAAACACAGAATAGAGGGAGTTTCTTGTTTGCGTTCTGGTGTCACCGTGAGGGAAGAAAAGAAAAAAAGACAAGATGGAGAGGGAGCTTAGCTGCTAAACCTGGACATCAACATTTTGCTTGGTTTTATTTCATCCTCTGCAGAAAAGAAAACAGTAAGACCTGCAGGTAAGTCTTAACTTTCTTCTCCTTTGCTGCCTTTAAATCTGTTGCACTTTTTTTTTTCTCTTTGCTTTGCTTTGCACATTCGGTTTTTTTACTATGTACACAATGAACGCTCGCCTTGTTTTGTTCCTACCGTGGCTTTGAGTTTTAGATGAGTGACTATGTTAAGAGGGCTAGCTTTTGGTGTTCCGTTTTTTTTCTTTCTTTCGCTGTTTCAAAATTAAGGAACCGGGGAAGGGGGCTGTTGTTTCTTCATCATCAGCTCCCTAATCTGTTAGTGTCCTTCCATGCTCTTTAATTGAAATAGCTGGCCAAGTTTTCTTTGGTTTTTATTCCGTGATATAATTATAACAGCATGCCGTCCCAAGCTTTTCCTTTTTGTATGAAGTATGGCAGTTTCTCCCGATTTGGCAAAAAGAAAATGGGTCATGATTCATGGACATATGTAGCAGGATTTTGATTTCAAAATTTCAGTTTCAAAACTTTGGCTCCCTCATCCATACGTGCTTAGTCCTTTCCAATGTATAGAATTTTAAGTTGATTTGGCTTTGAATGATTTTTGTTACGAATGTTTTAAGTTTCTTGTAGTTCTTGTAATATGAATGATGGCTTGCTATTTTTCATTTTTGTGTTTACGTTTAATTGTGATGCTATGTGTTTCGATAAAAAGAAACAAAAAAAAAAGTTTTCTTGTGTGTTGCATACGGCCAATTCCCTAACATGTTTTTTAAATGTTTTTTTTTTACACAAAAAATTTTGGAAGTTTTAAAAAGGTGTCTTTGCATGGATTTCATAAACACAACAAAAATTATTTTCTTGCATTTATGGATTTTACAACATGTTTGTAAAACTCCAAAGGGTATTGGCCAATATTTCAAAAAATATAAAAATCCTATTTTAGGGGGAATTCATCTATTATTCACCGCTAATGTTTGGATAAAAAAATCCTTAAAGGACGAATATTCAAAATATTATTGGGAGTAATAAATCCGCACACATCCATGAAAGAAGCCTTGATTATAATCGAAGACATTTCAAATTTTTTTACTCCACGGTTTACGAGCCGTGAGAGTATAAAACATGAAAAAATATAGGTTTTTTTAGCACCCTAGATTTCTAAATTTTTTGTCTCTCCTCCTTGCGATTTACGAGTCGCAAACTCTTGAAATACTAAGGGAAAAATGAGCTTTCAAAGCACATGGAATCTCCTTGGATTTCTATCCAAATAAATTTTATTTGAATCAAACCTAGGAAAATTGAGGGGATTAGAAAAACACCAACACCATAGCGATTATAGAGCAAACCAAACACCAAGCAGCTTACCTTAGGTAGGGCGTACTAGGGGTGCTAATACCTTCCCTTTACGCAACCAGTCCCTTGCCTTAGAATCTCTGAAACACCAGTTAGGGTTCCTAGTGATGAAAATACTAGGTGGCGACTCCTTTACATAAAAAATAAAAAAACCTGAAATTCAAACGATTGGTCGCCGTGACGCCGCGCTCCGCCGCGAGGGTGCGACAGGATGGCGACTCCACTGGGGACTTAGGACTAGGCTTGGTAATTTGTTTGTTTATGCTATGTGTTATTGGTTTTTGTTTTCTTATATGAATGATACTTTGTTTAAAAGCGTTAGCATGCATCTTTTCTGTCATACATGGTATAATCATGCATCACTTTTATTATTATTATCTTTTTGAGGGCACACACATTTAACTTTAAGTTAAGTGGGGAACTAGCAGCTTGCCTTATGACTTGAGTCAAGGTTTAAGTTTGTGTAAACCCCAACTCTTTGCTGAGTGTTTAGACTGATAGTGATTGGTACACATGCCATTCCACCATCTACTGAACCCCCATATTGCCTTTACGAGGGCGATCACTGGGACAGCAGGAGACCCTTTTTTAGAGACCAAGTAGTAAATCTACCCCATGTCTCACGTAAAGGAACTAGAACCTATCCTTAGGTTGTATGCTCTAGGATATCTTTTGCATCAAAACAAATCTAACCCCAAAGCATCTTGAATTGCAGGAATTGTGAACGAAATGGCCACCATCGCTAAATTTTCCATCATAGAGTATGGGAAAAATTCTGAACTGTCACAATTGACTGAAGGAGACTGCCTTAGAAGCGATGCATTTCAAGAACCTGAATTGCATTATGAATGAGGTGAACAAGTTAATGACTCATTTTTAGAATGTAGATAAAGATGCATTTTTTAGGAAATACGGACGTTTGTTGGAAATTGCAAGGGTAGAAGTTTTAAGCCTAGCTGTGCGAGCTTTAGTTCATTTTTGGGATCCAGACTACCGGTTTTTTTCTTTTGGAAGCATAGACCTATGTCCCACGGTTGAGGAATATAGATTGTTGACCGAGTTTCCAAACAACCTGTATCGGATTTATTTGCCTTTGAGATCTGACAAGATCATCCCCGAACTGTCAAAACTGCTCAGAATCTCCAACTTGGAAAAGTTTTTGGAAAAGAATGGTACCAGTTTGAAATGAAGGATGCTAGAAATTGAATTAGAAAAGAAGTCAGGATTAGAAAAAGAGAGATTGATTGCTTTGGGTATATTTGGCCTTGTGTTGTTCCCAAGCCAAACTGGTTTAGTGAGTTTGGAGGCCGCTACTGCTTATGTAGAGTATGAGAATACACAAATCAATCCAGTGGCTGCTATTTTAGCTGAAACGATTTTGACACTTAACCATTGCAGGAGGACCGAAAAAGGAGTAATGAGATGTTGCACGCAATTGTTGTATATTTGGATGGTTAGCCATATCAAAACAAAAAAACCTGTCTTCAATAATTTTTGGTGGTTCACCTAAAGACCCCTGAAGTTAGTAGAAGAAGAAGAATGGGGAGATCTAGACAACCAAGGTTGGGTTGACAAATTAGAAGGTTTGCCTAATAGTGATTTTAAGTGGAGAGCCCCATGGGTAACGACAGTGAAGGTCCTAATGAGTTGTGGACAAAGACATTGGGTACCATTAGTAGGGATTACAGGTTATGTGAGTTATGCTCCTGCCTTAGTGGTAAGGCAACTTGGAGGCATGCAGTTTGTTCCCAGGACTATGGGAATTGCTCAATTCTTTGGTTTGTTCAAAGATTCCATTGCAGAAGAGGTTTTGGAGATCATCAAACAAGATTGGAAGCACCTGGTTTTGGTTGAGATAGAAGGTTTAAAAGATCCAAGTGCAAGCGAAGGATATGCAAAATGGAGAGACTTAGCTGCTTCAGCCATGCCTTGTGTAGGAGCCAAATCTCCTCAAGCTGTAGAAGAGCCTATTAAGAGAAAAAGGGTTAACAATGAAGATGAGTTGAGAAGGCAAGTGGAAAAACTTCGAATAGAGTTGAGCAAAAGCAGAAAAGACAAGGCAATGTTGGAAGAAATGATGCTAGAAGAGGATAAAAGGAGAGCATTTCTAGATGAGCAAATACAGTCTAGAGATGCGAAAATAATAAAGCTTGAGTTAAAGCTAGGTGAGGAGAAGATTGCTAGGAAAGAAAGTGAGAAGGAGCTAGTCGAAATGAGTTTGGATTGGATGCAAAGTTGCTCTGAACTTGAAGCAATGGAGATGGACTATAACGATTGCCAAGGAAGTGCAGAATATTACCAAGAAAAATTTACACAAGTGCAGTTCGAACTGATGGATAGGATTGGGAAGTATGAGGATTTGAATAAGAAATATATGGAGTTGGAAAGCCGTTCTACGGGATTGTAAAAGAAGAAAGTAAAAGGAGAGGTTTCGAGGATGTTGAAGTAGAGTTAGCGGTTAAGAATAATGAGATAAAAGTTATGAGGATAAAACTTGACAAAGAACGTGAAAAGGTGAAGTATTTAGATGAGAAGCTAGTAACAATGGAAAAACACAAGGATCAAATTGACGCCAACAACACTGCTTTGAACAGAACCAACATGTTGCTCATAGAAAAAATGACCAAGACATATGAGCAAATGGACGAAGCTGCTGCACATGCTCGAATTATTAGAATCAATGCGCGGAACGTGGGAGGAGACATCATTCGCTATCGCCGAAGCCTAGCTGAAACCGATGCCTTTCTAGGGAAGATTCAGAACCGCGGCTTTGCCTTCTTACCTTTGGTTAAAAAGTTTATGGAGGAAAGGGATTAACATGTTGTATTTCTTTTTATTTCTAAATGTAATGAATTTATCAAGCATTAATGAAAAGGGCGTTGACCCATCTTCTTATGCAAAATCCATCTCTTGGTGAACATGATTCAAGCAAACGACTCGAAAGGCAGAACTCCTATCAAAGCAATGTGACAAAAGAAACTATGTTTATAATGTGGTGGCTATTATTCATTCACAAGAAGGCTGCATCCATACCCAATGAACAAAGCATTCTTATAACAATCATGCATTTTTCTCATACATCTATGCACACATCTGCAGATTAAGAAACATAGGTCCCCCTTCTAGAATCCACAACACTCGACAAAGAAAAAGAATGGAAAACGAAGAAAGGTCACAACCGGAAGCTCAGTACCAAAGAGAGCTTGAAGGAGTTCGGAATGATGTGGCGCACCTAACCAGTATGTTAGAGCAAATGTTAAGAGCTAGAAATGGAGAGGGAACGTCTACTCAACCTGATGAAGCACCAGCAACAGCTCAAATTCCTGTCGCACCTATAAACGTGGGGGCAAATACACCAAATAAGCAGCATCTTAATCCCACTCGGCCCATCCAAATCCCTATTACAATGGATTTAACAAACGAGGATCCACATGACGTCAAATTCTCTAATCATGAAGGGTATGATAAGTGGACTGCACTAGAAGAAAGGCTAAGGGCAGTTGAAGGAAATGATTTATTTGATCCAATTAGGGCCGCTGAAGTATGTTTGGTGCCTAACATCGTAATTCCAAAGAAGTTCAGAGTGCCAGAGTTTGTTAAGTATACCAGAATGGAATGTCCAAAGACCCATCTTCGTTCCTACTATAACAAGATGGCAGAAGTTATCCATGATGATAAATTGTTAATTTACTTCTTCCAGGATAGCCTGACAGGATCGACCCTCAGCTGGTATATGAGGTTGGACAATGCTAGGATAAGGAAATGGACGGACATGGCAGATGCTTTCTTAAAGCAATAGAAGTTTAATTTTGAGATTGCTCCTGATAGGACCAGTTTGATTACCATGGAGAAAGGAACTCAAGAGTCGGTGAGGGCTTATGCTCAAAGGTGGCGAGACCAAGCTATCAATGTACAACCTCCACTAATAGAGACGGAGATGGTGACATTGTTTGCCAATACTTTTAGGGCCCCATATTACGAACATCTTATGGGTAGCTCAGCCTAGCATTTCTATGATGCTGTGCGAATTGCTGAAAGGATTGAGCAAGGAATTCAAAGTGGGAGAATTGCAGAACCTATAGAGAAGAAGGGTTTTTTTGGGAAGAAAAAGGAAATTGAGGTGAATAACTTAGAAGGCAGGTACCAAGGGAAAGAAAAAAAACTACCAAAACTACCAAACACCTACCTCCCAAATTACCAGCATTAACTTTTCCAAACCCTCCATCCCAAAACAACCCCATCAAATAAAATTCCCGATCAATAACCAAAACATTTACCAAAGAAGAGACAACCGACAACCAGAAGAACAATTACCACCTTTGCCAATGACCCTAAAAGAGTTATATGCCAAATTGCTAAGTATTGGACAGATAGCTCCCCTACCACTACCACCTATGCAACCACCTTTCCCTACCTGGTACAACCCTGAGTTGACTTGTGAATACCATGCTGGTAATATGGGCCATAGCATCAAAAACTGTGTAGCTTTTAAGAAGAGGGTATCACAACTTATCAAAATCGGATGGGTCACTTTTGAAGATTCGCCTAATGTGAATTCAAACCCTCTACCCAAACATGCTGCAGGTGGTAGTGGAGTGAATACTATGGAAGTCGGTAGCAAAGAGAAGGTGTTAAAAGTGACTATGGCGAGGCTGTACGAGATGTTGGTACAATCTGGGCATTTGGAGAAACCATCTGAACATTACGTGAGGGAAAATGATTTTTGCCCATTCCATAAAAAGAAAGGGCATCACATTGATGAATGCATTGAGTTTCATAAAAAGGTTTCGAGAATGTTGACTTTAGGAGAGCTAAGGATTGAGGCTGAAAGAGATAATGAAGAGATCGAGATGATAGAGAATCAGGGGAAATGTAGAGTCCAATCAACAGCTAATGGGCTCTCAAAATTGGTATTAACTAAGCCCTCATATGCAAACAAAGTAGACTATGGAGTGATGCCTGGAGATTATGGTTATACCTTGAATATTGAAACTCCTTTGCCGTTGTTCCAAACTGAGATAAGTGGGCTAACTCGGAGTGGTCATTGCTTCACACCTGAAGAACTAGAGAAGCAAAGAAAGGCTAAGGGCAAGGAGGTGTTGGACCTCGATAAAGAGTTTGAGGTGAATAAACCTGTGACCGAGGAAGAAACAAATGAGTTCCTGAAATTGATGAAGCATAGTGAGTACTGTATAGTGGATCAGTTGAAGAAGACCCCTGCCAAGATCTCCATCATGTCATTAATACTCAGCTCCGAGCCGCATCGTAATGCTTTGCAAAAAGTACTGAATGAGGCCTACGTACCCTAAGATATTGAACAAAAGACTATGGAGCATCTAGTAGGGAGGATCCATGCTGCCAATTACTTATATTTCATGGAAGATGAACTTGACGCTGAAGGAACTGGACATAACAAGCCCTTGTATGTCACGGTCCGATGCAAAGATTATCTCATCAGTAAGTTTCTCATCGATAACAGCTCGGCCCTTAATATGTTACCAAGGCATATGCTAGATGAAATGCCGGTAGATCCCTCACACATGCAACCTAGTGTGATAACGGCTAGAGCGTACGATGGCTCACCAAGGCAAGTGATAGGGACAATTGAGGTCGAACTAGCTGTGGGTCCACAAGTCTTTCTAGTAACCCTTCAAGTGATGGATATCCACCCTTCCTATAGTATGTTGTTAGGAAAGCCATGGATACATTCCGCGGGAGCTGTCACCTCCTCGCTACATCAATGTTTGAAGTACATTGCCAATGGTGTTCTGGTTACTGTTAAGGCTGAGGAAACTATATCAATGGTAAGAAATATGGCGGTTCCATTCATTGAAGCTGAAGATTGTAAGGATGGAAACCTTCATGCATTTGAGGTTGTGAATACCGAGTGGGTGTCCGAGAACACTGTGGTGAGGAAGCCAGAAATCTTAGAGGCCACCAAAATGGCTGCTAAAAGCTTTTTGAAACACAAGATTCTTTTCCCATATGACATTGAGAAATGAAGGCTTGAATGGATGGATATAATCAAACTGAAAGCTGCAGAATAGAGGTTTGGGCTTGGATATAAGCCCAAGAAGGAGGATTACAAGTGAGCTGCTGGTGCAAGAAGGGAGAAGAGAATGGCTAGGATTGAAGGAAGGAAGCCTGAAGAAGAAAGCTTAGCCATCCCTCCAATCAGGATTTTGTTTCCAAAGGCCACATATGTGATGCAACCTGATAAGGGACATGGAAACCTCCTTCAGAAGTTTTTTTCAATGAACATAAACACTCTGGAGGAAAATCAAGTCAAGGACATTGCTGAGAAAATTGAATTCGAAAGAAGGGATGAAGAGCTGCCACAATTAACCATCCACACTTTGGAAGAAGTCACCGTCAAGACTTTTGTTTGAAAGCTAGCCGAAGGAGAGAAGTTCCAGAATTGGGAGACCCAAGAAGCTCCATTGGTTTTTAAAATGTAATCAACAATGATTGTTGGATTATAATTTTATCTATGTTGTTTGCCGTTTCTGTTTTGTTTTGTTTTTATTCATTGACAATCGAGGCTCAAGATGTCAATTGGATTTTATTTTGTTTTTGAGCCAATCTTTTGCTTTTAATGAGATCACGCATTTTCAAAATTCATCTTGATGTCTTACTTTGCATTTACACATCACTTTCCGCTTTCAGGAACCCTGAAAGTGGATCCTCCACAACAACACCTGCACTTTACATTGAGAATGAATGGCCAAACTTTAAAGAATACATAGTAGTTGTAGAAGATGAGGAATGGGAGGAGAAAAACATATGGGAATTCATAAAATTAATAGAAAAGCATGAACAGGCTTGGAGGCCCGCTAAAGAGGAACTGGAAACCATAAATGTAGGTAATGAAGAAATCAAGCGAGAGCTGAAAATAGAGACTTTGATCACACGCAAAGAGAAGAAAGAGTTGATTGCACTGCTTTGAGATTATGTAGATGTCTTTGCCTGGTCCTACGAGGATATGCCTGGTTTGGATACGAATATCGTAGTACATAGGATACCACTGGTGGAAGGATGCAAGCCGATTAAGCAGAAGTTAAGGAGAACTCATGCGGAGATCTTAATCAAAGTAAAGGCAGAAATTGAAAAACAATGGAACGCTGGTTTTTTGGAGGTAGTCAAGTATCCACAATGGGTGTCAAACATAGTGGTGGTACCCAAAAAGGAAGGTAAAATTAGAGAGTTTGTGTGGACTTTAGGGACTTAAACCGGGCTAGCCCTAAAGATAATTTCCCTTTACCACACATAGATATGTTAGTTGATAATGCAGCACGCAGCTCCACATATTCCTTCATGCATGGGTTTTCAGGCTACAATCAGATAAAAATGGCACAAGAGGATAAGGAGAAGACAACCTTTGTAACACCATGGGGAACCTTTTGCTACAAAGTCATGCCATTTGGTTTAAAGAATGCTGGGGCCACCTACCAAAGGGCTATGGTGACTTTGTTTCATGATATGATGCTGATTAGTACTTAAAAGTGCATGTTTATCAAGGGTTTATATCATCATTTTGCACTTAAAGTATTAATAACTCCTTAACTAAAGCATGTTTTATAATAACAAGTCTAATATTATAAAATACCCTAATATATGGTAAATGTTCATCTTAAATGCAGGCATATCACATAAATCAAAGGATTGATTGATGAATTTAACTACTGAAATTTTGAAGATAAAGAAGGGTGAAGCTTAGAAAAGAGACGTTGGTGCAGTCCAAACCGGAACACTGTTCGGTAATTGGGTCATATCTCGAGTTCTAGATATCCAAATGATCTGAAATTTTTACAGAGATTTGATAAGACATAGGCCTACAACTTTCATTTGGACATCAAGATCTAAGAAGGCCGTTTTCAAGTCCAAATTATAGCAACAACGGAGAAGTCCGAATCTGTCCTGCAGCCCAAATACTATTCAGTGTTTGGCCCATATCTGAAGTTCTAGAAGTCCAAATCACCTCTACTTTTTTTTCCTGGAAATCTGAGTCAATTTCCTACAACTTTCATTTGGACATCTGGACCCAGTTCTGATGCTAGCATTTTTGTTTTATTTAGACAAGATGATAAGGATTTTCACTAAGTTAAAAGTTGGCCACCCACTCAACAATGAGTCATCAAAGCAATAATTCCGAATTTTGGCCTATAAAAGGAGGCATTTGCCATGTATTTAGGGGCTTGGTTGTTCAGATCAAGTTCATGCTCTTTATTTTCTCTCTTTATATTTTTGTAATTTTTAAGTTTTGCTTTCATTAATTTCTTGTTTATGCTTTTCATTTCCTTTCCTTTCCTTAGTTAACTTGTATTTTATTTATGTTCTTGTTTTGTTTATTTATGTTTCTCTTCTTCTTTATGTTTGGCTAAGTTTATTATGTCAAGGTGAAAAGGTTACACTAATGGTGTAAGAACAAGTATGGTATAAACTCAATATGAACCTTAATGTTTAATATTAACATGTCTTATCTTTTTATCTTACTAATTCTTAATACCTTGCTTGTTAAATGGTTAATCTAAATTTGTGTTGTATAATACTTGGTATAACAAATGCTTGGCACTCTCATAGCCCAACCGTATGGTATTACCTACACCTGGGCTATGAAAGGTACTTGATTTGTTGTTAACATCAATTAACATCATGAATTCCTGATAATATTTAAAAGTTTGGTGTTATGTAAATGAGATAATTAATATGATCATGTTGATAATTTATAATGAGCTATTAATGACAAATCATCCGAATGGAACCTCCTTCGTGTGTGGTTTCCAAATTGAGTAATAAGAGTTTATACTATACTTGTTTGAAATACCATTGGTGGATCCTCTAACCTTGACATTTATTTTTATCATTGTTTAATCCTTACATTAATCTTCCATCTCAAAGTTCTCATTAATTTCTTCATCCTCTTCTTTTTATTGTTATTATTATTACTACTACTAATATTATTACTATTATTATTATTATTATTATTATTATTATTATTATTATTATTTACATTCTTGTTATATTTTATGTATGTTAAGTATGCTCTGTGTTTGATCAAGGATCCTGACATTGTTGGTCTTGCCTTGTTCATTCGCATCAGAAATCTGTTTATATTATATAATATATCTCTTTGATCTTTCCATAAACTCAGTATATAGGCTGGAAACCTGTGACCCGATCTTTTAGATCATTCTCAGGTATAACAACGCCACGTACTGAGTATTATTATTATTATTATTATTATTATTATTATTAATATTAATATTATTATTACTATTACTATTACTGTTATTGTTATTATTATTGTTGTTATTGTTGCTATTATTGTTATTGTTGTGTTGTTATTTATAATTTATACAATTAACCTCTCTGTGGTTCGACCCCGGTCTTGTCGGGTTATTTATTACTTCGACACTCCTGCACTTGGGAGAAGACATCAATCTTTTGGTCGTGTCAGATGCACAAAGAGATTGAAGTGTATGTGGATGACATGATTGCTAAATCTAAAGAGGGAGAGAATCATGTCCAAATATTGAAGAGATTATTTGAAAGGCTAAGGAAATATAAGTTGAGGCTTAACCCAGCAAAGTGTTCATTCAGGGTGAAATCCGGTAAGTTGTTGGGATTTGTGGTGAGTGACAAAGGAATAGAAGTGGATCCTGAAAAAGTAAAGGCTATTCAATCTATGCCACCCCCAAGACTGAGAAGGAGGTGAGAGGTTTCTTAGGAAGGTTGAATTACATTGCTCGGTTTATATCCCAATTAACCATGACTTGTGACCCGATCTTTCGTTTGTTAAGGAAGAAGAACCCTGGAATATGGAATGAAGAGTGTGATGAGGCTTTTGAGAAAATCAAGCAGTACTTGCTAAATCCACCTCTGCTTGTTCCTCCTGTACCAAAAAGGCCATTGATAATTTACCTAACAGTAACCGAAACAGCAATGGGATGTGTGCTCGGGCAACATGATGAAACCGGAAGGAAGGAAAGGGCCATTTATTACCTAAGCAAGAAGTTCACGGAATGTGAGTCTAGGTATACTGTGATTGAGAAGCTGTGTTGCGCACTAACATGGGCTACAAAGAGATTACGTCAGCATATGTTGTATCACACTACATGGTTAATTTTCAAATTAGACCCGTTGAGGTACATTTGTGAAAAGCCTTATCTATCTAGCCGAATTGCAAGATGGCAAGTTCTTTTGGCTGAGTATGACATAGTATATATGACAAGGAAATCCGTGAAAGGGAGTGTTATTGCCGATCACCTAGCTGACCATGCTATGAAAGATTATGAGTCGTTAAACTTTGACTTTCCCGATGAAGATGTGCTTGCAATCGAGGAAGAGAAATCAGATTGGTGGGTTATGTATTTTGATGGTGCTGTATGTTGTAACCCATTTCTGGGTCCCCACATAAAAAATAAAAAAATACAATAAAATTCAAAAAATATATTATCAAAAAATATAACAGTGAAAAAATGCCAGAGCGCCCTAAAAATGCTCAAAAATTGATTGAGGATGTTCAAAAATATAAAAATTAATTTTTGACAGTATATCATTGACTGATGAGAGCCCCGATGATAAAGAAAATTCAATTTGAGGAAGAAAAATGCAAAATTAGAAGTTTATGGACTCAATTAAATTTTATTGAAGGTTTAATTGAATTTATAGAGGTTTTAATTGCAAGAAAAATTGATTTTGGAGGTAATTTGGGCTTTAATTAGAAGAAATTAATTTTCTGGGGTCAAATTATAATTTTTGGAAGTTAAATTGGTCAAATCAGGGGCTTAATTGCATAAATATTGAAGTTTAATGGCCAATTAGGGACTAAATTGAAGAAATCCGAGACCAAGGACTAAATCGTAAAACGCGCGCAAATTGAAGGCCTACTTTAAATCTGACGCGTTTTGGCGCCAAATCCATTTAAATGAAACGGCGTGTTTTGGTAAAAACGACGCCGTTTCATTCACTGTTGCAAAAAAAAAAAAAAAAAAAAAAACAGAAGCCCAAAACAGTGCCGTTTTGACGGCACTGTAGGTCTTCTTCTTCCCCTGGACGCGCGAGGCAGGGGAAGAAGAAGATTTTTCTTCTCCCTTTTCGCCTAACTTCTTTCCCTGTTTTTGCGCAATAAGACGCCCACCATTCGACGCCCACTTGCCTCCTTTTTATCCATTGAACGGATAGTGGAGGGGCGGCCAACAGTGGCCGCCCCACCATTCGCCCCCCCTGTTTTTGCCTATAAAAACAGGGGAGGAAAAGAAGAAGAAAAAAGAGGAGAGAGAGGGGAAACCGAGAGAGACCGAGAGAGAGAGACTAACCGAGAGAAAGAAAGAGAAGAAGAAAGGAAAGGAGGGAGAAGGGAGAACGCAGAAGAGAAAACAAACAGGGGAGAAGAAAAAAGAAGAAAACGCCGCCTCTGCCACCCTCCGATCCCCAGCAGCACCACCGTCCACCGCTCCAGTTGGAAGCTCCGCCGCGTCAGGTAACTACCTCCTCCCTACCGCTCGCCTCCCTGCTTGTTTTTGTTGCATGCAGAACGTGAATATTTCACGTTCTGCTGCAAATTTGCAGCATGGGCTGGTACTGTGCTGATGCACAGTAACCAGCCCATTTGGGCTTGGGCTGGGCCGTCAGCCCAGCCCATGTATTTGGGCCTGACTAGGCCCATTTCAATTTTGTTTTTTTGTTATTTTTTTCCCGCACATTTTTTTTTATCAATTTTGATTAATATCAGCCTGTATTTTATGTCGTAAAATACAAATTCACTGTTCACACGGTACTGTTCACCTGTATATTTGGGCCCGGCCCGGCCCATTCAGAATAAAAAAAAATCAAAAATAGTTGTTTCAGCATTTTATAATTTTTCCGCGTAATTTTTATGTCATTTTGATTAATATTTGGTGGTATTTTTTTATGTTGTTAAAAATACAAAAAAATCTGATATTAAAATACCCAGTTTTTACATCATAACCTTCCAAAAATACAAAAAACATTAAAAAAAAGAAAAAAAAATGTTTTTTTGCATACGGCCAAGTGTCTCAAATCTAAAACATCATATCGTATTTTTCATATGTCAAAAAACAATATTTTAGCATGCATTTTGGCTTTAATAACCAGTTTATTAAAGTCAAGAGAACATTGGCCAAAATCTCAAAAACAACAAAATATTTTATTTTGTTTGATTTTAGTATCAGGGATTATGAATTTATACGTAAATCGTATTCCTGATATTAAAAAGATATTTTCTTTTGATGACTTTGAATAGTTAGTGTTTTACCCGATAAAGATAAGGATCTCCTTACAGAGGAGGACTTTTCTTAAACCATAAACGAACCAACAATTCAAAAACCACAACACAATTTTAGATTTTATCAGATATTAAAACAATGCAGCCTACCTTAGGTAGGGCGTAGTTGGGGTGCTAATACCTTCCCTTTACGCAACCAGTCTCCGTACCCATCTCTAAGACCAGTTAGGGTTCCTAATAACCAGAATACTAGGTGGCGACTCCCAGTCCTTATTTTCACTTGTAGAGACAAGAATTCCTTGTCTCTTCCCCTATTTGTAAGGAATAAATTTTTTGATTATTCCTCTAGGGTGGACGATCGCCGCGCCGCCGCACACGTGCGACAGAATGGCGACTCCACTGGGGACCTTGTGGACTAAGCTTTGTTTTTGTCTGATTATTGTGTTTTTTTGTTGTGAATATGCATTTCCTTTATTTTTTTCTTACGCGCTTTAATTTTTGTACATACTTTTCAAGCATACACAAGCTTCTAAGTTAAGTGGGGAATTAACGATCTGCCCTTGACTATTGGTCGGGTTCAGATGCGTGAAACACCCAACTCATATCTGAGAGCCTGCTTGGTAATGGTGGGCATACGTGCGTTAACTGTTCTTTGCAACGCCCCCATACTGCCTTTACGAAGGACGTCACTGGGCAGATATGAGACCCTTTTGAGACCAGGTAGAAAACCTATTCATGAATAGACCCTGTCTTTAGTTTGTATGCGCTATCTTTCTTTACAGAATATGTCATACAAAAAAAAAAAATCATGTCACCCCTTGAAGGGAACATTTATCATATAAATTACATGTTCATACATTTAACATGCATACACCACAGATTGAAATATAGGTCCCCAAAAAGTCTACAACACCCGACTTTGAGCAAGAAACATGGAAGATGAAGAGCGTGCTCAACGTGAAGCCTATTTGCATGAAGAGTTGGAGTCTCTGAAAATAAGTGTGGCTCACCTCACTAGCTTACTCAAGCAAACACTAAGAAATACCTCTGATGAAGGTCCTTCTAATCGACAGATCACCTTTGATCTGGCTCCTACTACAGTTCAGCCTGAGGAAAGAATGAGCGAACATGGTCAAGAACCTCAGCAAAATCCAACATTTGTGCAGTCAACGACACCTACACCATCCCCAACAGTCGTGAAGGCATCTGTTAATGAGTCCCACAAGACTAAGTCATCTGATAGCATTGATCAAGCTAAGATAGAGGCGCTGGAAGCCAGACTTAAAGCCATTGAAGGGATAGACTTATATGACCCGGTCCGGGCAGCAGAGATGTGTTTGGTCCCAAATGTGGTTGTCCCAAAGAAATTTCGTGTTCTTGAATTCATCAAATACAGTGGAACACAATGCCCCATGACCCATCTCAGGTCCTACTGCAATAAAATGGCTGAGGTAGTACATGATGAAAAACTACTAATGCACTTTTTCCAAGACAGTTTAAGTGGGGCACCTTTGAGTTGGTACATGAGATTGGATAACACAAAAATTCACAACTGGAAAGATCTTGTGGATGCTTTCATCAAGCAATACAAGTACAACATGGACATTGCACCCGACAGAACCAGTTTGTCCAATATAGAGAAAAAGGATAAAGAAAGCATAAGAGAATATGCTCAAAGATGGCGAGAATTAGCTGCTCAAGTACATCCCCCACTTCTGGACAAAAAGATGGTCTCTTTATTTGCCAACACACTTAAAGCACCATATTACGAACATATGATGGGTAGTTCAGCCCAACAATTCACTGATGCTGTGATAGTGTGTGAACGCATAGAGCAAGGTGTCAAGAGTGGTAGAATTGCTGCACCAATCAAGAAAAGAGGCGTCGAAAGAAAAGAGGTTCACCATGTTGAAGATGGCTACAAGGGTAAAACAAATACATCCCAAAATTACCATACTCCATCCCAAATTGCCAACATCAAAAAACCTGAACCCCAAAACTTTCAAGCCAAAAGCCAAATTGGAAATTTCCAAAGGGTTCAAGAACAACTATCTCCACTACCGTTACCCCTGAATGAGATGTATCAAAAGCTATTAAGCATCGGGCAAATAGCTCCAGAACCTCTAACACCTCTGCAGCCACCTTATCCTAATTGGTACAAGCCAGAACTCAAATGTGAATACCATGTCGGTATTACTGGGCATAGCATCTATACCTGCAACGCCTTCAAGAGAAAGCTTCTGCAATTAATCAAGGCTGGGTGGATAGAATTGGAAGACGCCCCCAATGTGAATACGAACCCGCTGCCTAATTATGCTTAAAGCATATTAGGATGGAATGTTTGGGGAATTGGAAAGCATCAATGGTCCAGCATGATAGCTTGAATTTTGTAGAACTCAAATTTTGACCGTGGTGTTGTTCCGCACAGATTCGTCAAAATAGAGGAATGAAGCCTACCTTGTTATTGCCTTTTGTTAATGCTTTTGAACAAGACTTTCTCTGTTAACGAGTTTCTCTTGTGAAATAAGATCATGTGTTTTCTTGTGTTCACATCACACTCTTCTTTGTTGTTATTCCATGTAAATAACATTTCTAGCGCAACTTTGCTCACAACACTACAACATGAAGAATCCTTTGGTGTTCCTTTCTTCCAAACCCATACATTAATGTTTTCAAGGATATTTTTTTGGGACCTCCAAAGTGAGTACAAAAACAAAAATTATGTTGATATTTATCCAAAACAAATGCATTTTGAAAATTCAAGTGATTCCTTAAATAGGTACACATATACCTAGAAAACTTGAAAGAAAAAAAGACAATAAAGACAAACAACACTATGAGGTGACTCAAAAGCTGAGTTTTATTTGACTGAATAAATCACTTTGCATATGCGCATGAAAGCAAGACCTATCGATCCTCACTGCAGTGCATTTGAGATGAGGAAAGGCCATCTTTCAAGTTTCCTTTCACAAGACTGAAATATATCCTTTGCAGTCCCATTTTGAGCCTAGTAATGTTTTTTGAATAACCTTGACTAGGATCATACCCCACACTGGGGGGCAAAATAAGAGATTGTTTAATCTTTCATTATCATCTAAATGAAGCAGTGATTGGTTAAGAAAAGAAAAGAAGAAGATCCAAAGGATCTAAAAGATTTGAGCTTCTCATACAAACAACTAATATGATTGTGCTCAACCAAACAAAAACGAAGAAAACAAAGAGCAAAGCCCAAACCCGACACTGGGGGGCATGACAAATCATGTGAAAAAAAAAACCATTTTCTTGAAATCCCTTAAACACCTTTTGAGCCTGCAACATATCCATTTTCTTCGTAACCAATAGCCAAAGCCTACATTACGTACCTGATAAAGCCCTTTCTGATCAAAGGCAAGCAATCTGGATAGGTAGGCAGTGCTTTCTCGTGCGGGTCAAATCATTATTCATGCAAATAAAATAAATGCTTTGAATCAATTCGGTTCTCAATAACCCTCAAATTGAAATTCAAACCTTTTATGACCAACCAGATGTCACTTCATCTTAAACCCAAAACCAAAGCAAAAAGCTTTCATCACGTCAAGAAACCTGTCCATAGGAATCACTTGAATTTTTAAGAACAAGTTTATTTTGAACCAATATCAAAATCATTTTTGTGATGGGAATAACTTGGAAGTTCCAAAAATTTTGCATGAAAACATTTCATTGTACAAAAAACCCAAACCTATTTTCACATATCCTCACCCCAAACTAAACCCAAGTTGAACACTTGGGGGGCATGATCAAGCTGGGGGGCAATCAAACACACATGGTAGGACTGGCTCCATGATTCCTTTCTAAGGAAAATGTCGGGTAAAATTGGTAACTCTTGAGATAAAGGGTGAAGGACAAAGATGTATGATGACATCAAACCCTTCCCAGAGGTCAAGATCACAATGTGTAACCCGAGTAAGCAAACGTGGAAAAGCCATCGAAGTTTACTACCAACACTACAACTTTTGAGAGAAAACAAAGACACCATGAAGAAATGGGGGCCTATATTTCTCAGGTAAGTATACATGCATATCAATCATAATGCATTTTCTTGCAACATTGACAATCATTGTTTCAACATCAACTTTTAGGTAGTGCGTTTTATAACCCTACCTCCCTTTTGAGTGCGCCTTTGAGCCCTCATCCCTTTGGTAGTGCGTTTTCTAACCCTACCTCCTTTTGAGTAAGCCTTTAAGCCCTCATCTCCATTTTGAGTGCGCTTTTAAGCCCTCATCCCTTTGGTAGTGCGTTTTCTAACCCTACCTCCTTTTGAGTGCGCCTTTGAGCCCTCATCTCCATTTTGAGTGCGCCTTTGAGCCCTCATCCCTTTGGTAGTGTGTTTTCTAACCCTACCTCCTTTTGAGCGCGCCTTTGAGCCCTCACCTCCATTTTGAGTGCGCCTTTGAGCCCTCATCCCTTGGTAGTGCGTTTTCTAACCCTACCTCCTTTTGAGTGCGCCTTTGAGCCCTCCTCTCCATTTTGAGTGCGCCTTTGAGCCCTCATCCCTTTGGTAGTGCGTTTTCTAACCCTACCTCCTTTTGAGTGCGCCTTTGAGCCCTCATCTCCATTTTGAGTGCGCTTTTGAGCCCTCATCCCTTTGGTAGTGTATTTTCTAACCCTACCTCCTTTTGAGTGCGCCTTTGAGCCCTCATCTCCATTTTGAGTGCGCCTTTGAGCCCTCATCCCCGCACTTTGAGCCCTCATCCCTTTGGTAGTGCGTTTTCTAACCCTACCTCCTTTTGAGTGCGCCTTTGAGCCCTCATCTCCATTTTAAGTGCGCCTTTGAGCCCTCATCCCTTTGGTAGTGCGTTTTCTAACCCTACCTCCTTTTGAGCGCGCCTTTGAGCCCTCACCTCCATTTTGAGTGCGCCTTTGAGCCCTCACCTCCTTTTGAGTGCGTCTTTGAGCCCTCATCCTTTGGTAGTGTGTTTTCTAACCCTACCTCCTTTTGAGTGCGCCTTTGAGCCCTCCTCTCCATTTTGAGTGCGCCTTTGAGCCCTCATCCTTTGGTAGTGCGTTTTCTAACCCTACCTCTTTTCGAGTGCGCCTTTAAGACCTCGCCATCCACTTCTCCATGTTTTATTTACTTGGGCAGGTCACCCATCATAATGAGACCATTTTTCATATTTTTCAAGATTCTCGGCATTCGTCAGTTTTTGAGTTAGACCCGGAGATCCCTTTTGACCAACCACATTACTGCTAGATTCTGTTCTGTAAAAAGATTTTATCTGACTTCGACTCCTTCATCAAAGTTGTAGTCCTAGATGCGTAGAATAATTTTGGGTTTGAATCACTTGATTCCGATATCAGAAGCTCAAGATATTCCCATTTAAATATCTAACGTGAAGGCAGAAAATTCTGCCGCGGGAAGGATATAGCCCAAGTTCGCGAGGCTGATTCGAAGGTTTTTTTTTGGACCAAGGACTGAATCGAAAATTGTTAAAATGAGGGACTTAATTGAAGAAGGATATTGAAAGCTGGAGAGGGGGGTGGATCATCATAAATGACAGGATTTTTTCCACACCGAAATAAGGAAAATGAGACTTTGCAGCTGCACCCTCCATCTGATTTCTTTCCTTTTTTCGCTGCAAATTCCTGTTGTTTTTCCTTTATCATCATGCTTGAATTTTGGAGCTGCAACCATGTTTTTTTCTTGCCTCATTTCAAAGGGAGCAGCTGGCCCTATGGAAGGAAAGAAAACAGCCACACCCTCCTCTAAAACTGGAAAGAAATCAGACGTAAAGCACCAGCATAAAATCAGAATATTGCAGCTTCCTTTTGCGTTTTTTTACTGCAAATCAGTAGGGATTTATGTCTTAGGATTAATGCCTTGAATCCTTCCTAAATGGAGACATATTTAGACTATATATAAGCCCCTCTAATGACCTAAAGGGGGCGGCCGAAAAGAGGAGCGAAAAAGAGAGCAAAAACATAGCAGAAAGAGAGCAGAAACATAAAAGAAAAACGCAAGAGAGGCAGAGTAAAAAAAACACAGAATAGAGGGAGTTTCTTGTTTGCGTTCTGGTGTCACCGTTGTCGCACCCAAAAAAAATAATCAAAAAATCCAATTGCGGGTTCGACTGGCGAAATTTTTTTTTTTTTACTGATTTGGTTCTTTGGAGTCGCCACCTAGTATTTTGGTCACTAGGAACCCTAACTGGTCTCAGAGATTGGGTACGGGGACTGGTTGCGTAAAGGGAAGGTATTAGCACCCCAAATACGCCCTACCTAAAGGTAAGCTGCATTGTTTTATTGTCTGATAAAAACTAAGGTGTTATTGTGTTTTCCTAGTTATTGATCTGTCTATGGTTCAAGAAAAATCCTCCTCGGTAAGAAGGTCTTTATCTTATCGGGTAAAATCCTAACCGTTCTAACGTCCATACCAAAATTTTATTAATAATATTTAGGAATACGTTTTACGTATAAATTCGTAATCCCAAATACTAAAAGAAAACAAAAAAAAGATTTTTTGAATTTTTGAAATATTGGCCTAGTTCTCATGGCTTGAATAAACTGGTTATTAAAGCCAAAATGCATGCTAATACATATATTGTTTTGAAAATTTCCTTTGTTGTGTGAAAATATGATGTTATAATATTTATATATATATATTGGAGAGACTAGGCCGTATTTTAAAACAAAAACAATTTTTTTGGAAAATATTATTTTTTATGCTTTGACAAAAATTGGATATTTTAATACTGGGTTTGTATCCTTACGGTATAAAAATACAACCCAATATTAATCCACCTTAATAAAAAAAAATGCAGGAAAAATCAACAATATTTTTAAGGACTTTTGGAATTTTTTTTTTGAAAGCAAAAAAACATTTTTATTTTTGAAAATCTTTGATGTTTTGACGAAAACCGGGTATTTTAATACTGGATTTGTATCTTTACAATATAAAAATACAAACCGATATTGACCAAAATACAGTAATAAAATTACAGAAAAATCATAAATTTTTTGAAATAATTTTTGAAGAATTTTTATTTTTTATTTTTTTTAGGGCTGGACCCAGCTGGGCCCACGTGGCTGGGCTGAACCCAGCAGGCCTTCCCAGGTGGCGAATTATATTTCACGTGAACAGTGAAATAGCATTTCACTGTTCACGTGAATTATATTGGGAGTGGACAGTGAAATAGCATTTCACTGTTCAAGTGAATTATATTTCACTTGAACAGTGAAATGCAAGGAAATGGTGCACAGCGACGAGAAGGGGGACAATCCAGGTGGCGGAAACGATGTTGAAGACGATGGCGAACACTCCCAGTGATGCTGGTGGCGGTGGAGAGGAAGCAAATGATGGCTCACGGTGGTTCTGAGGGTGGCAGTGGTTGGGAAGCTCGATGACAGCAGCTGTTTTCTCTTCTTCTTCCCTTTTGCAGAGGCGTTGCTTCTTCTCTTGGTTTCCTTCAGTCAGCAATGTTCTTCCCTCTCTATGGCAGCTTTTTGGAGGTGCTGGTAGTGGTGGCCGGGGAGTGACTTGCACGGTGGTCAGTGACTGTGGAGTGCGGTGTTCAGTCTTTCTTCCTTTTCTTCTCTGCGTTCCTCTTCAGCTCTGTTCTCCCCTGCTTCCCTTTCTCCTTTTGCTCCCAACTGTGCTGTTGTCGACTATGAAGATAGTGGTAGCTGGCGGTGATGGCTTGGTTCTTCTTCTTCTCGCAGCAGAGGCGCGGGTTGTTGCCTCTTCTTCAATGGTGCTGCTACGTTTGAAACTTCCCTCTCCTTTCAGTTTAAAAAATAACTCTCTCTCTCCTCCTCCGTTCGTTATTTCTCCTCCCTCTATCCTCGGGTCTTCTTTTTTTTTTTTTGGTTTCTTCTGTATTTATAGGGGAAGAAAAGACACTGGGACCATTGTTAGTGCGGGAGCAAATCATGCAACGGCTGGTCGGCCAGTGTCTAAAGGTGGTGGGGACGAGGAGAGAGAGGCGGGAAGATTTGAAAAAAAAAACAAAATGGTTTTCTTCTTCTGTTGCTCTGCTTCGGGGGGAAGGAGGAAGATGAACAGTGTCGTTCAAAACGACACCGTTCTGGTCTTCCTCTTTTATATATATATATATATATATATATATATATATATATATGAAACGGCATCGTTTTGGATAAAACGCGCCGTTTCATTTAAATGGGCCAAACTTCAAATCAGCCCTCCAAATTCGGTCCTCGCCCCTCTTGTTGGCCGCCTTTTTCACTTTGGTCCTTGGCCTCTGATTTATGCAATTTAGCCCTCAATTGATTAATAAACTTTCAATTTCTTCAATTAGGCCCCTGAACCGAATAATTGCAGCCCCTCCATTTACGCGCCTCTTCCAATTTGGTCCCTGGTTTCGGATTTTCTTAATTAAATCCCTAATTGGCCCTTAAACTTCAATATTTATGCAATTAAGCCCCTGATTTGAACTAATAAATTCCTAAAAAATATATTTTGGCCCCAGAACTTAAATTTCTTCTAATTAAAGCCCAAATTGACTTAAAAATCAATTTTTCTTGCACTCAAATCCTCTATAAATTCAATTAAAAATCCAATTAAGTCCATAAACATCCAAACTTGGGCTTTTCTCCTCAAAATTCAAATTTCCTTCTCAACAGGGCTCTCATCCTTCAAGAATATACTGTCAAAAATCCAATCTTTGTATTTTTAACCTCCTTGACCGATTTTTCTAACCATTTGCCGAGCGCTTCTGCCTCCTGTTATTTTTCTAACCTCCCTTGGCTATTTATTTTATTTCATTTATTTGGGGACCCAAAATTAGGTTACAACAACCGTGAGGGAAGAAAAAAAAAGACAAGACGGAGAGGGAGCTTAGCTGCTAAACCTGGACAACAACGTTTTGCTTGGTTTTATTTCATCCTCTGCAGAAAAGAAAACAGTGAGACCTGCAGGTAAGTCTTAACTTTCTTCTCCTTTGTTGCCTTTAAATCTATTGCACCTTTTCTTTTCTTTTTTTCTCTTTGCTTTGCTTTGCACATTCGGTTTTTTTACTATGTACACAATGAACGCTCGCCTTGTTTTGTTCCTGCCGTGGCTTTGAGTTTTAGATGAGTGACTATTGTTTACCTTTTGCCTTAGAATCTCTGAAACATCAGTTAGGGTTTCTAGTGACCAAAATACTAGGTGGCGACTCCTTTACACAAAAAATAAAAAAACCTGAAATTCAAACGATTGGTCGCCGTGACGCCGCGCTCCGCCGCGAGGGTGCGACACAGAACATGAGGTTTAGGCATGTGAAAACCTTTACTTTTTTGCCTCTGAAACTAAAGAAAACCTTCCTATTTTTGCCATTAAGAGTTTTTAGAAAACCCGTAGGTTTGGTGAACTCTTTTTCAATAATGCAGGATACACTGGAGATGATTTTTTCGTCTTGTTCTCTTTGTTTTTCTATGCTAGCTCTCTTTATTTTTTACTCTTCCCTCTACCCCTTTTTTTGTTTTTTTTTCCTCCCCCATTCGTTCACTTAACAGCTTGCTTATATAACCAAGCAAGAAATTTGGAGACCAGCCCCACCCTCTCTCATCCTAGCCATATGTATTAGGGATAAAATCCCAGCCCTTAGATCGTGTGAGGCTCCTCTCTTTGTCTTCTTTCACAGCTAGCTATGAACATACAGAGCCATTCCCTTGTTGAATCCATTTTTGTTACAGCTGCAGAACTGATATGAAAATAGGTGGCACTCGTATAGACCAAGCTGGCTTGCGGATTTAAGGACAAGGGAATAAAAGAAAAGCCAGCAGGAATGATTGCAAAGGAGGGAAAGAGTTGCAGATGGGAGGTACAATTCTAAAAAATACAAATAAACAGTACCATAATGGGCTGTTTCAAAAACGATGCCGCCTTTTCTCAGCTAAAAAAAAGGAAAAAAACGATGCAAAGTAATGTATGATGGTGTTGTTTGTTGTTGAAAAAAATAAGGCAAAAGGTAAACAATGCAGCAGACACATAATGTTTGTGGTAGAATTTTCGCTTTCTCATTAGATATTCAAACATGAATATCTTGAGCTTCTAATATCAAAATCAAGTGAATCAAAAACCTAAATTCATCTACACATATAGGACTACAACTTTCATGAAGGATTCGAGGTGAGATAAAATCATTTTACATAACATAATCATGCCGCAATTTGATTAGTAAGAAATGATCTTATGATCTGATTCAAAAAATGACAAATGTTGAGCATCCCAATATGACTGAGAGTATAACCTAAGAATAATGACTAGCAAAATCATGACAGAAGCAGAGTCTTTAGTGCAAAACTCAGGTCAGAATTCTGTTCGCGGCATAATTCTCTACTTTCACGTTTAGATATTCAAATGGGAACATCTTGAGTTTCTGATATCGAAATCAAGCGATTCAAAAACTCAAACTAATCTACACGTACAAGATTACAACTTCTGTGAAGGATTAAAAATGAGATAAGTTTGTTTTGAAGAACAGAATCTGGCTGTAGCCTGGTTGGTCAAAAAGAATCTCCTAATTTAATTCAAGAAACTGACAGTGCCAAGCATCCTAATTTGACTAAGAGTCTGCCATAAAAATGGTGAGCCCTAAGACCCAATAAAGGTGTAGGTCAATTCTTTAACATGTCATAAGTGACAGAATATAGCTAGGATGGTCGGCTGTTGCATGAAACCAAATCAGAATTCAAGCCTAAGTTGGAACAAAAAATTATGACAACAGTAGAATCAATTTTTTAGTGCAACTTCTGAGGGATTTATCCAACCTTAAAGATCAGATAATAAAGGAATGGATTTAACATTATAAAGACTCCTAATTAGCCTAAGAATCCTGACAATTTCGACAGCAAAGGAGAAGGATAAGGAGAGCAGATGCCAGTTGAAACATGGTTCGAAAAAAATTTCCTTCTCCTTTGTTTTTGTCAATCTCCCAGTAACATTGAACTAAACTCTTGCCTTCAATTTAAAGGGGATATACACCATCTCCATTAGCATATATGACTCAAAAAAATGAGTAAAAACAAATATAAATTTTATATTTTTTTCTAACGAGAATATATTTTTATATAAGCAATTCAATTGTATTACAAAACATTAGGTAAAAATTTATATCATTGTTTGGAATCCAAACTTATTAAACTTCATCCAATTTGTTTAGCCAACAATTTAACGGTTCATCTAATTAAATCCAAATCAATGTTTTGTTATGAAAATAATATTATTTTATTTTTTAATTAAATAATCAAATTAAATTTTAATTGAAACAATTGAGTTCATCAACCTCATAAATTTAGATTTAACAACATTGTTCATATTATGAAATTTAAAAAAATAATGAAGATCTTGAAATAAACTACAGTTTAACTATTTGCATATAATATAGTTTTTATTATTATTATTCGATGAGAGATAGCTTGGTTTAAGAATGAGAAAGCATATTAGTATTTCATTGGAAATGGCAGAACAAAAATAGAATTCTGTTGTATAAAGAGGGGGAAGAGAAAGGAACGTGAAGATATCGAAAGATCCACAAAGTGTTGCTGCACGCCATAGAAGAGAAAGGATAAGTGAGAGAATAAGGATACTTCAAAGACTAGTCCCCGGAGGGACTAAAATGGACACTGCCTCTATGTTAGATGAGGCAATTCATTATGTTAAGTTCTTGAAGACCCAAGTGCAGTCACTTGAGAGAGCTCAAGCTAATAGGCCAACAGCAACAACTGGGATTGGATTTCCTGTGGCAATGACTAGTGGAAGTTACCTTCCAGTGGGGAAAGGATATCACCAACAGCCTGCTCACCATCATCATCTTCAAAATGTTCAGCATTATGGAGATGCTTAGCTCATGGGGGCAGTGAGTGAGCTGGATTTATAAATGCATTTTTCTAGTGAATAGTGATGTTAGCTTGTCGGGTTGTCAAGAGCTATTTGTATAAATGCTGGTGGATGAATGCACTATAGTACTTTTTGGGTCAACATCTTGGAGAAGAGGATACAAGATGATGTAGATGAGACATGTTTCTCCTTTTCTTTTCTTTTTTAAAGATGAAAAAAATTACTCCAAAATAATTCCAGAGATTCCAAAAATGTATTGGATAGATTTATTTTATATTATCTTCACCGTTTTCAAATTAAATTTAGGATAGTAATTACTAGCATAAGTTTTTTCCTTAAACTGGCGGAATATCGCTTATGCTTGGATATATATATATATATATATATATATATAGAGAGAGAGAGAGAGAGAGAGAGAGAATGGATTCTTTGCAGATAGACCAATTGTTCCCCACTTGGCCGGACATAAGAATATTTACGATTTTATTTGTAATTAATCTAATTTTAGCTATTAATGAATTTCAGATACTAACGATTTTAATTATTCGTAGTATAGATAGTGTTTGAATGTGGACAAATACAAATAATTATTTTGAATATTTATTTTTTTATGTTTTTATTAGTTTCTTCTTATCTTTTTTATAATATATTAATTTTATTTTTCTTTAAATGAACTTTCAATTTTTAGTTATTGTCCTCAGAGACGAAGAACTTTTCTTTGCGCGACCCGTCCTGGAATTGTGGTAACAATTTAACCGCAATGCATGTCTGTATTGAAATGGGTCAGTGCTGTTGCATAAAAAGAGAAATGCTTACGTTGGCCAAGGCAATGCACGATCCTTGCCCTCCAGTGTAGGACCCATCAAAGCGTTTTACGTTTGTACTCCTTACTCGAATCCGAATCCAAATCCAATCTAGGAGATATAGAACTTAAATAAATAAATAAAAACTTAGGTTGTAAGGATTATATATATGATGGTCAATGAAGCTATTATGATACCCATGTGATGGGTGGCACTAAGGTCCCAGCATACAAATATTTAGGGTTTCTGCAATAGAGATGGGGTGCCCCCTTGTCCTACAATATAAGGGCACAGACTCTTACAGCATCCCAAGTGCATTGTACTTCCTCAAACATTAATTCAATATCAACGATGATAAGTATCATCTGAAGAGAATATAATTCTCCACACGAGAACGACAAATTTGAACTCCACGTCATATTATTCAACAATGTATTTTTGTATTAATTACAGAATCGAGTAATAATGATGTCGAAGAATATACTGTTATTTACAAAATCATGAGTAATCCGTATTCTACGGTGGTCCAAGTATTGCAAGGCAAATCTTAAAGGTTTGCTTGGAGATTAATAGTAGTATTCTTTGGAATATTTAGTTATGGAGTAATAATATTATTTTTTAAAATGGAACTATAAATTTATTTGATTATTTTTTATTATTTTTTATCAAGTTACTATTTAATTATATGTTCTAAATTTAAACTTTAATCATACAAAAAAAAATCCCTTAAAATCTTCTAATGGCATCAAATTATGATGTAATAAAAAATTTTAGGTAGTTATTTTCAGTTTTACTTCTCCTTTTCTGGTCTTTTTATTTTTGTTATAACAAATTAATTTTTTTTCTATCGATTTTATCATGTCTCTCCATTTTACTTTGAATATTAGTTTTATGGCCTTTTTAATATACTATCGATGATTTTATATATATATATATATATAAAGGCTCCATTCCTATACATATAACTTAAAATTTCTGAAATTTCTCCTGTATTTTTTTTTAAAGAAGTCCTGTTAATCTTGTAATTAACTACTAAATAACTAACATATATGAAGCTATTTTTAATATTATTTTTTCTTAGTTCTCTATCATTTTATTTATTTATTGAATCCATGTGTACATGCTGTAATGTCTCACAAAAACATACAAGAACCTGAGAAAAATAAAAATAAAATTCAAAAAGCAGGTTATTTGGGGGTATAACATTAGAATTTTGAAAACTAGATATTAACATTGGGAAATTTAAACTGTACTATAGAAATGAAATTTACCCTAAAATCATTTTTTTAAGGGAATAAATAAAAGCATTACAGAAACCTATCTATAGTCAAGAATAACATGCATGGCATGTAATGTCATCACTGCACTAGCAAAGTTGTATAAGAGGCCCCTGTGATTAACTGGCCCTGATTTACTTTATAGATTCTATTCGGCAACACTTGCTCTCGTTTTTATAGCTCCTGCTTGTTTCCTGACCTTTTATTTGAAACTTGTATATGTCTCTACTTGCTCGTGCTAGGATTAGATTTAGTAAAAAAAACTAAAGTTAATGAGAGAGTCAGGAACTAAGGTAAAGCTAAGTTGATAGAAGCTAAAGTTAATGAGAGAGTCGGGACAAAACAAGCGATTGACCAGCCAAATGAGTAAATGTAAGAAAAACAAAACATTGAAAGATGTTGTTGGATGTTTTGGGGGGGGGGGTGCTCGAGAAGAAGAAGACACTCGAGATCTAAACATTTTAGACTAGTATTCTATGCAATTCCATGCCTTTGTCCCACTTGATAGGTGCCATGAACATTGGTGTTTCCAAACAATTAATCATGGGAACTTTTGTCCCAATACTTTTTCTAGAAACAGTAGATCACGAGGATTCGATACTCGCCAGCTAGCTAGGAAAAGGGAAATTACCATGAATTTCAAAGACCAATTTTGTGTATATGCAAGCTAAGATAGATAGCGTGGATGGTCAGTACGTACAGGACGGTGTTTTGGTTTGGTGGGTGTGCACTGACCTTCTTCTATTTTACTGAACAAGGATACAAGTTAAGACCTGGATTACCATACAATTAAAAAACATTTTAGGTTGAATCTCACATAATTTGTACGAAAAAAATAATAACAAATCGTGTTCATACAATAATTTCTATAAATCATACCTTATAGGTTAAACCATGAGATGTTACCGGTATCGAGATCCAATATCCATGAGCATTAATATATATATTAATATGTTGTGTTAAGATTTCTTGAAGGTGAAAACATGATGCAAGAAAATAGAAGAAATAACGTGGAATATCACCAAACATGGAAGAAACAGTGTTCCTCATATCCTGTCCTATCTCAAGCTTATAAAGAGAAAGTGCTACTGGTCCAACTCGGGTCACTCACTTTAATATGGCCCAGAAAAAGAAAATTAAACACAGAATAATATTGGAAAGGATTCGCAAAAAACATTTCTTTCACTACCCACGACTTCAGAGCCCATATATGAGGTAAGTGGGCAACGGTAATGGTAAATGGCCCATGAAAAAACTGAAGTGGACAATCCACCTTTCTCTCAATTATTGCCGATAAATGTAGCCTAGAAGGGAGCTCATATGCATTTTTCACACCCCTATAGTATGCAAGTTATAATAATCATATTAAGTATTTTGTTTGCACTTTTTTTATATAGAAAGAAAAGAAAGGCTGAACTTAGGATGAATTTAAAGTGCATATTGTAGGAGATTTTGATTTTTTGAGTCCTAGGAGTCATTATAATTTGAATACTCACTCCTCAAACTTCAATAAAAAATTACTTTCCAAAAAAGAAAAGTATTATTTATGTGCTTATGAAATTTTTTATATCATAAGTACATTTGTAAACTCAATCGACGGTCACGTGATCATTTTCAAGAGCCAAGTTATTAAGGAACCTGTTATTTTAATATTTTTAGTCAAGCACACAAAAATAGAAGCTACTAGCTTGCTTGGTATGTGAATATTGATATCACACTTGCAAGAAACATGATTATTAAATTTAACTTGGTTAAATAAATTGATTTTAAAAACTCAAAATTTATGATATAATAATATAACCTCTTTTTTTTCACATCAATACTTAGACTAAGTCTGATTAGCATGCAAAGGAATGAATCTAAACAGATTTGAATTCAAATCAATACTTGTAAGTTTTATATTGAGTTAGAGAATTAATTATTTGTTTATTTTCAAATCAAAGAAAGTCTTAGAGTGTGTTTGGTATTACGTAGCGATTGTGGTTGTGGTTTAAAAAAAATTGTTTTATAAAAAGTACTTTTAATTAAGGTTGGTTTGAAAAAATAGGTGTTTGGTTAAAATTGTGGTTAAAATTGAGGTTAAAAAAAAGTAGTTTTAATGTGTTTGGTTAAGAATACTTTTGAAATTAAGGTTATAAAATAATTTTAAAAAATATATATTAATATTGATGGTTTTTAATTTAAATATTATGGATTTAACTATTGCTATTACATTATGAAATAAATAACACTTTATATATAAAAAAATTACTTTAACAAAAAACTATCTACAATTTCATTACGTACAAAATTCATCCGACAAGAACTACAAAATTAGGTAAAATATTATCAAAAATAAAATTAAAATTACATTACGAGTAAATTTAATTCACTTTAAACTAATTTAAAAAAAAACAAAAAAAATTGTTGTTCACGTAAATAGTGCGAGTGAAATTAATTACCTATACTAGTTTATAAAAAAAAAAATCTGTTCAGCGAACAATAAAGGCATGCTCCACTGTTTAATGAACAGTGGATGCATGCCTTCATTATTAAAAAAAAACTAATTGTTTAGTGCACAGTAGAGTATGCTCCACTGTTCACAACAGTAACATCAGTTTGGCTGCACAGAAAGCAGGCAGGAGCTACTTTTTTTTTTCTCGTGTTTTAAATGTAGCTGCACATGGGATCCAATAAACAATAACACGTATTTATTAATTACTGAACGACTTACAAGCTTAAAATCACAGGAAACATGAAAGTCATCACATTACCAAACATTACCAAACGGTTTCTTAATCACATCTCAAATTTCCTAGACATAGTCAAAGCTGAATGATTAGACACGAAAGGGGAAAAGAAACGAATGCACGCACAACTCATTTTTTTAACCATTTACTAAATTCTAAACGTGGCCCAGATTGAACTTACTTTAAACTAGAATTTCTATATTAAAATAATACTGTTTTTGTTTTCTTGAATTGACATGTCAACTGGGACATCACTTTAAAGCAGAAACCTCGAGGCAAGTTGAAATCGACTAGTTCCTAATTATAAATAGATTAAAAGGTATCTGTTCATATAAAATATTGCATAAACAGGAGAAGAAGGCATTGTGATGTGATTAGGAAACTTGTATCGATCCCACTAAAGTTACTCCCTTTTTTTAACAAATCAAAGCCTCAATTTATTGCTTTTCCCAAGTGCCAATATGATTTCGCTAAAGTGCAATTCGATGTAATTGCAGAGTCATGAACTCGGTCGTCGTTCCCATCCATCTTTGAAAGTCGGTGACCATCTGAACAAATTCAATGGCTTCTCCCCATGTTGATTAGAAAGATTGTGTGCAGATTCCCATTTCTTCTGATTAAGCTTAGGACGGAATTTGACATCCAGGCCACGATGACGACCATTGATTATTCAATTTTAAAAGGAGACGAAGCTAATTAATTACAAATCACGTGGATGATTGATTTTTAATCTTTTACCTGGTCTTATTCCAAGACAGGAAGCCGTGTTAGCCGTCTTCGTTTTACAAAATGTATGGGAAACTACAGCTTAGTCACCCAGTATACACATGATTTCAATTAAATTCTTCAAATATAAAATTGAGCAATATTACCCTAAATAAAACTATATATTTTAATCAATATTGTACCAATCAAAAGAGATAAATAACTCTTTTATGTGTGTATATTCTTTTTCGTGTGATCTCTTACTAATCAAGAACACAGTTGCAAGTGATAGAAAAAAGAAATTGTAAAACTTTGTTATTAATCTGGTTGTTTTTCAACAAAATATCGTTAATTTTTAAATTTTATTTCTTAGTATAAAATGTTTTTATTTGTTGCAACTTGATATGGGACATTAATATGGGACACAATTGAGTAATGTGTTGGTAGTTTAGGGTAACTTTGACTAATCCCGAACTCTAAGAACTTAATTGAAACGGAGTATATAGTTGCGGGACGGAATCTTAGTTACTTCACTATATAAACATCGAAGCCTTCAGCTAATTCTGCATCAGACATTGAATATCAATTCATCATTTCTTCTTTGCTTCCAAGCCATGGCCAATTGCAACGACGAGCATTTCGGTCAAGATAAGTTCTTGCTCGATCCAAAGGAAGCTAGTTTGAAGGAACTCGTTCTTCTCTTATTCTTCTCTGATGTACAAAGCAGAAAATTCGTTAACTGCCCCGAAGAGAACCGGCTGAGAGATATTAATCAACGATGGCTAATTTTCATCTCGGTTCTTGTTCAAAAAATCCTTCTATCTTGCAGGGAACCCCTGGCTCAAATAGGGCAAACTGTAGAGTACTGGTTAAATCTTATCTCAAACAACGGTGGCCCTTTCAAGCTCCTGTTGAATTATCTGAAGGGTATGTGCAGCTCCCATGAATTTTTATTTTTTTCGTGGCATAAAATAAGGGAAGAATTAGAGCACAAATCAGTTACTTTTGCATTGAAAAAACGTTTATGGTCACCTTTTGATCGAATCTATATATGTCCAAGCATGAGTGCATGCAGTTTCAATCAACCCTTTAATGTAGAATATGGGGTTCTAATAGCTAATTAAGAATGGATTGTACTTATGCAGACAAGGTTGTGCGGCCGGATGAATCATCAGCAACGTTCAGATCTGCGGTTGGACATTGTGATTGGAGAGTACAACTAGACAAGAGTAGCAGACCCGGGGAAATAAAATATAACTCTTCCTTGTCTTTGATGGCCGCCAAATTGTCATACGAAAACAAAGCTTTCATCGAAACCATCGTCAAAGATCATTGGAAAGTAAGTATCAGCACTAAAACCACATGACCACGCACACTTTTTGGTTTTGTTTATAACATGGATCGAGTTACATAAAACCTAACTGTCTAGCTAGAGCCCAAAACTTGTTCCCTTTTCTTGATTAATTTGTGCTTCTTCTTTTTTTAATTTATGTGCACAAACCTGGTACTTTTAATGGAGGCATATCCCTCAATTACAGTACAATATGTAGAATTAGTTTTGATTATATATACTAGCTAGCCGTGAAGAAAAAAAAGTGCAGTTAGAGGGATTAATGAAAATGTTTCACTGATATCCCATGAGAAGTAACGATGGTTGTTTTTCGTTTTCTTTTCTACAGATGGAGTTCTTGGGTTCCTACGACTACTGGAACGGTAAGAAGCAAGGCTTATACTTTCAAATTTCAATCATAGTTAATCAGTCCGCCCAGGCTAATAGGTTGATATGATATATAATTTAACTATTTGAAGTATATTACAAGTTACTTTATTTTGAATTTGTGGTTAACCTAATTAATTAATCACGTGCTCATCCACTTGATGATAAAGCGTACTCAATTTCATTAATCTAACTAATTTTTTAATAAATTCTCGGATTTGAGTTAATTTTAAAAAAAAATTAAAATTTTTTATTCAAAATAATATATATTTGTTATTTTAAAATTTATTTAGCAAACATAGAAATCAATCTTGGATTGAATCAAACTTCATACTAGATTTGATAAGTATGTTTTCAATTAGAAAAGTAGAGGTTATCATTTCTCGGAAAGAACACTGTATGATAATGTTGTCACAACTGATATGGAGGTCCGTATGATCTAGGAATTAATTTCAACTTTAACACCATCTCTTTGAAATAACTCTTACCTAACCATTATCTTATAGAAATAACTCTTATAGTCAATTCACGGCAAGGAAATTTTAGCATGACATTTCACGGATGAGAAAAAACATAAACGTGGATAATATGTTAAGATTTTAAAACGATGGTCTTGTTTTTATTATAGAAGAACAAGATTCAGAATTTAAGCGTTGTTCGTAGAAAAAGAATAGAGACACAAAGAAAAGTAAACATGTTGTAAAATCCAAAGCTCTTGAGCTTTAAGAAACATCAGGTCAAGAGAATAGAGATACCCAAGGAAATTAATTGACTGGTGCGCTCCATTCTTTCTTCTTCTTCTTGCATTGAAAAAAAATACTCCATCTCGTAGGATAGCACGAGAAATCAAATTATTAATTTAATATTTTATTAAAAACCACAATCACACTTGCAACACACAAAATAAAACAGCATATTTGTTTGAACATTTGATTTGAATGCTGCACAGGGTACCAGGAACGGGCCTCAACGCAAGCATTAATGTTCCAAGATAAGAAGGTTGACCCAACCTTAATTGTGGTGGCTTTCAGAGGGACCAACCCATTTGATGCAGATGACTGGAGCACAGATGTGGATCTCTCGTGGTATGACCTTAAAGGCATCGGTAAGCTCCACCGTGGCTTCTTGAAAGCCCTAGGCCTACAAGAGAATGGCTGGCCCAAAGAAATTGAACAAGGCGGTGACCATCTTTATGCATACTACGAAATCAGACAAATGCTCAGGGACATATTGCTCAAGAATGAGAAGGCAAAATTTATATTATCAGGGCATAGCTTGGGCGGGGCATTGGCTATACTGTTCGTGGGAGTGTTAGCATTACACGAGGAGGCTTGGTTGCTTGAGAGATTGGAAGGGGTTTACACGTTTGGGCAGCCCAGAGTAGGAGATGGACAATTTGGGGAATTTATGGTAGAAAAGTTGAAAAGGTATGAAGTAAGGTACATGAGGCATGTCTACAGTAATGACATAGTGCCTAGATTGCCCTATGATGACAATCTTCTTTTATTCAAGCATTTCGGTCCCTGCATCTACTTCAATAGTTTCTACAAGGGAAAGGTTGGTATTCTCTCGTCCTCTTATTTTGCTTGTAAATTCCAACCAGATGATTTTTTTTCTTAACTCGATTATTCAATAAAATTGTTGACAAGTTACTAACACGATCATGAATAATAATTGTAATTGTGATTCGGGACACAGGTTATGCAAGAAGAGCCGAACAAGAACTACTTCTCTTTATTGTTGATAGTCCCCAAGTACCTCAATGCTCTCTGGGAGCTTATCAGAAGTTTTATAATCCCTTTCCTCCATGGCCAGGACTACAGAGAGAGTTGGTTTATGAGACTGCTAAGGCTTGCAGGATTGATAGTTCCAGGAATACCAGAACATATTCTTCAAGATTATGATAATTCTACCCGATTGGGATCCCTTCAACTTAAGGATTTTCAGCAAGAACTTCACCAGGATTAAGAACCGTTAAAATCAACACCGGCCGCATATAATAACTGACCAAGTCAGCATTGATTACCAGTTCTTCTGCAATTTATTTATTCTTCAATGTTGTTTTCTTATTTTTTTAAAAAAATCTGTTTAGAATTTTATGGCTTAAATAATGAAAGTAGCTATTAATTTCTATTTTTATGTAACTGTCTTGCTTAAATAAAGCAACTCAATTCTGCAAAATAAATTATCATCTTGTTTCCTGTTCTCCTACTTCTTTCATTTTGTCCAACAAGAAGAATCCACGATGTCTTAACACTCTTATGACATATAAAATTGTTTATGAATAGATTTAAAGATAGGCTTGGTTGTTTATTTCCTCATATAATTACATTATGAATGAATGATTCAGTAAGTCTTTGTTAGTGTGGTAAATTTTGCTTATGGATGTGATTAAAAAGTATATTTTATTTAAAAAAATCAAATTAATTTTTTCTAATATCTTAAATGACTTTGATGTTATAATAAAAAAATCTAAAAAAAATAAATTATTATGTATTTTCAAGAAAAAAAAACATTTTTTGTCAAAAGCCAATTACACACTTATTTTGGAGTTAATTTATAAGAAATATGATTGTAATTTGAGTGCACCAAAAAACAAACTACTGTAAATTTCTAATATCATATTAAGGATGCAATTAATAATATATTTGTATTGTGTTTGAAACAATTTTTAAAACTATATAAAGAAAGAAAACACATACAAAAAAAATTAAAAGATCAGAAAAAATATAAATTTGATAATTTATTCTAACAAGAATATATTTTTATATAAGCAATTCAATTGTATTACAAAACATTAGGTAAAAATTTATATCATTGTTTGGTATGCAAACTTATTAAACTTCATCCAATCCGTTTAGCCAAGAATTTAACAGTTTATCTAATTTAATCCAAATCAATGTTTTTTTTATGAAAATAATATTAATTTATTTTTTAATTAAATAATCAAATTAAATTTTAATTGAATCAATTGACTTCATCAACCTAATAAATTTAGGTTTAATAACATTGTTCATAGTATGAAATTTAAAAAAATAATAAATATCTATAAATAAACTACAGTTTAACTATTTGCGTATAGTATAGTTTTTATTATTATTATTCGATGAGAGATAGCTTGGTTTAAGAATGAGAAAGCATATTAGTGTTTCATTGAAAATGGCAGCACAAAAATAGAATTATGTTGTATAGAGAGAGGAAGAGGGGGGATTTTGATTTTTGATCACGGAGGACGCACGAGAAATCCACGTGAAGATCTGATAAAGAGATGGGCTTTATTTTTCAAACGTGGCAAAGAAGATGACGTAGTTGTTGACCAATAATTTTATTTTTTATTTTAGTCCTGGAGTCATTATAATTTGAATACTAAAAAAAAAATTCCTCTCTAGGAAAGAAAACCATTGTTTATGTGTATGTTAATTTATTATATATCATAAATACATTTATAAACTCAATTGAAGGTTATGTGTATAAAGAATCAATTCAGCCTAAAAGTTTAAGCTATTAGGTAAGGTCTCAAGATATGATTTATATTATTCTCTGACACAACCCCTCAAGTGAAAGCCCTTTGGGCTTAAAACTTGCACAGGCTCACATTACATAGTACTTGATTTTTATCGAATAAATAGGGATGGTGATATTTGAACTTGTGACCACTGTTGCTACTTAATTTTTTACCCATATTTTTTATAAATTTTTTAAAAAATCAAAAATAGCAAAAAAAACAACGAAAAATACAACAAAAAAATGCATTTTGATATATTTGCATCGTTCTTAGCATTTTTAACGTCATCTCAAAAGAATTTAAATTTTTAAAGGTATTTTAGATGTGTTCAACTTTTAACGCGTTAATTTTACAATCACTAATTTTTATTATTGAGTTGATGTTGATATTGCCTGCTTTCAAAAATACAAAAAAAATAAGAAAAATCAAAATTTACAAAAAAGAAAAGAAAAGTGGAGGGACTAGCTTGAAAATATAGCAATATTTTGCCTATAAATACATGCTACAGTGAAAAATTTAGGGGGGAGAAAAATTGGCAGGCATGGGGCGGAGGAAATTTTGGGGAAAACAAAAGAAAAAAACTAAACCTAAAAAACCCATCTCTAATGCGACTGCCCCTTCTTTTTGATAAAAAAGCAAAAAACCTAAACCTCTCAATGGCCGCCCACCACAAAACTAACCTTCTCCCTCACCAATCTTCTCCACACTCATCCCTGTCCAACTCCCAGCCGATAAAAAACCAACCAAGGCCACAACAGCCACTAAAACACATTAACTTCCCTTTTCGATTTCCCTTCTCACTCTCTCCCTCACTACAAACCCTCTCCTTGTTGAATAACCCCCTCTCCCAGCCAACCACAGACTACCCAAACCACCTTTCTCCGTCTTCACCGATCCGTCATTCTCCAGCTCACAGAATAAGAGCCACAATTTCCAATCTCTCACAAAAATTTAAGAGAAACCCATGGCCTTGAGTTTTTGAATCGGGAGCTTCTTCTCCCAAACCAGAGTAGCCACTGATCTTCTCCCTGTAGCAGCTCCTCCCCCACGCACGACAGTGGCCATGGACGGCCTGCGGATCAACCACTGAATCGCTCTTTCAGCCAGCAGCGGCGGTCAGTCCCTTGAGTTGATCCCCCCCGAGTCTCATCATCACATGTGCTGACGCACCACCAGCCATGACAGCTTCTTCTCTGATCTTCAACCATCGAGATGGTAACACGCAACGGCGGCGCTGAACCCAGAAGAAGAAGGGAAGAGCAGAAAATCAAGAGGAAGAAGGAAGACCGAGATAGATCTGAAAAGGGAAAAAAAACTAAAATCGACTGCTTGTTGTAATTTTGGGTGTTTTTGCAGGTCAAGGCGTTACTACCGGCAGGGGAGGGAAGAGGGGAGGAGGCTGTTACAGACCCCTTTTTTTCGGGTTGTTTTCGCGGTGGCGTGTGAACCCACGTGCCGCCAATGGTGGTGGTGCGTGAGATCCACATGCCGCCACTGTCCCTGCAGATCCAGAAGCCTTCCTAGCATTTCCAGCATTTCAAGCAACAAAACTAAAAATCACCAAG
The DNA here is from genome assembly GCA_018804465.1 of Populus tomentosa. Lineage (NCBI taxonomy): Eukaryota > Viridiplantae > Streptophyta > Magnoliopsida > Malpighiales > Salicaceae > Populus > Populus tomentosa. Next base: position 1,482,000 of record CM031995.1, read on the forward strand.
CCGAAATCCTTGCGCGGGTGACGTGTGACAACCACTTTATCATCAAAACTCTGATACCATGCCAAAGAATCATCCAAACCCAATAGCTTAAGCTTTTGGATTGAAATGGTTCTTTGATAATCTTAACCTAATAGCTTAAGCTATTAGGTGAGGTCTCAGGATATGATTTATATTATTGTCTAATACACCCCCTCAAATGAAAACCCTTTGGGCTTGAAACTTGCATAGGTCTACACTACCTGTCGTAACCTAATTCTGGGTTATTCCCTAAAAATTCAATGTTTTTTTCAAATAAAAATAATAAAATAAAATAAATATCGGCAATGTGGAGAAAGCAGATAAAAAAGGACTACAAAAATAGGAAAAAATTAAGCTGTAATTTTTGGAGAAAATTCAAGGCCTAATTATATCACATGATGCCCAAGAATGGAGGAAAAAAATACAAATTCAATGTCAAATTAAATGATTCTTCGATGAATTTGCATAAAAATTAACTCCAATGACATAATTAAATTTTTAATAGGCCAATTTTATATAATCATGGGCCAAATTGAATTTTAATTATGTTTAAGAATTAATTTGGGTCCAATTAAAGGATTTAATTAAGTGCAATGACTTAATTATACTTTAAAATGGTCAAATTAAATTTATTTGGGGCTTAATTGGTGAATAATTAAGTTTAGGGACCTAATTTGAGCTTAATTGAGAGGATTGGAATTTTAAGAGATCAAATTGAATTTTTACCAAGTTAATTGATTGGAATCAGGGGCTAAATTGCAAGAAAATTAAAGTTTTTGGGTCAATTAGGGGTTAAATTGAAGAAATTCACAGCCAAGGACCAATCTGCAAAAGGCGCCGGACTATATGGGCAAAAACCAGGGGTTAAGTTGAAGAAATTAAAAGTTTAATGGTCAATTAGGGGTTAAATTGCATAAATCCAAGACCAAGGACCAGTGTCCAAAAGGCACGTAAATCCGAGGTTCCAATTGAAGTTCGGTAAGGGCGTAATTGTATTAAATCAAAAGTTTAAGGTCAATTAAGGATACAATAGCAACAAATTGAAAGCGGGAGGATTGCTTTGAAATTCAGAGAAATCCCTAATTTAAACCTAAAATGGTGTCGTTTTGCGTATATAAAAAAAAGAACCAAACAAAGCGTTATTTGATCACTATTCATTATCTTCTTCATTTTTTTCCGAAAAAAATTGGTTCAGTCACCTTCTTTGCAGGTGCATTTAATGTACCTAAGGTCCACCAAATTTTCCGAACCTTACACGAAACTACTCACCAGACATCCCTCTACGTCTGGGTATGATCATCACCGGCTCATAGGCAAATAAATGAATGTGGCACCACCCCCAAAGAGGCCACCTCATGTAGCCTACAACTGCAGATTTGATAGTGCAACATGCCTACTTTGAGCCAACGGTTGAGATCCTTCCCAGCCGAATCAAGGGCTGAAAATTATTCCCTTGTAAAGACAAGATTACCCTCTTCCACCCTTATAAATAGAAGCATATTTCACGTTCGGGGGGAGGAAGAAAATCAAACGCAAAGTTGGCTGAAAACCAGCCTTCCTTGCTCAATTTTTTCTGCAACCGGTCTCTCTTCTTTCTCTCTCCATCGTGGCCTTCAGCCGCCACCACCCTCATCCTTTTTCTTCCACACCTCCAGTAGCCATCAAACCATCTCATGTGGTGGTTGCACCACTTCTCTCTCTCCTCGTGACCCTGACAGCAGCGGCAGCAGCGGCCACCACCTTGCCCTGAAGCTTTTGTCTTTCCCAAAGGCAGCCAAAGCAGCAACTCTCTCCTCCACCACTCTAACAGTTTCAACCGTCAGCTTCCCTTCTCCTTTGCAAGCCTCTGTTTCTTTTTCTTTTCCCCAGCTAAGACCAAAGCCAGCCATCGGCCTCACTGCCTCCAGTCGCACTGTGCACCGCCAGTCAGGCCACCGATTCCCTCAACGCCAAGTAAGCCTCCCTTCTCCCTTCTTCTTCTTCCTCTCTTCTGCCGATGCATGAGAACAGTGCAACGTGAATTATAATTTGTGTTGCATTATCTCATGCAACTTAGTCGTTGGGCTGCTAGTGACTAAGTTGCTTCAGGCTAGACCTGTCCTAGTCTAGTCTAGTTGGCTGGGCCGGGTCCAACCCATTCTAAAAAAAAAAACAAAAATAGGTTGGGCCGAGTTTGGCCAAACCATTTTGGGCCGATATTAGGCCATTTGTTTCTGGGTCTGTGCTTGGCCCAGTTACCTGGGCTGGCCCAGCCCACATGTTTAAATAATATTTAATTAATTAATATATGTATATATAATGTTATATAAAATTAAAAAAACAAAACAAAATTTCAAAAAGAATTTTCAAAAAATCCTTTCAAAAATTGTGATTTTCAAAAATATTTTTCTACCAATTTTTCATAATATCGGGTTGTATATTTACACTATAAAATACAAATTCAGTATTAAAATACTTAGTTTTCTCTGAAATATTTAAAAAAAAAAACAAAAACAAAATTCAAAACATTTTCAAAAAGAAATAATATTTTGCATACGGCCAAATCCTAAAATTTTTCCAGGTATATTTTTCATAAAAAAAAATTGCATCTTTTTCACAAAAAAAAAATCTAAAAATGGATATCGTAACCAGTTTATAATTATCCATTAGGATTTGATCAATATGTCAAAATCTTTTTCCATTCTTTTTATAGGGCCCAGATGTAGACTTTAATATTTGTGAGGTATAAAATTACACGATAAAGTACACCATCATGTATTAAAGATATAAGATGTAAATAAATGCAATGCTAAAATTCAAACTTTAGAACGATTAGGATTTAACCCGATAGGGTAGAGACTCCCTCATGAAAGGAGATCTACCTTGAACCTTAGAAAAGACCAACGAATAGAAACTCAACCTAGAAAAACAATCAAACAGCAATACAGTTTACCTTAGGTAGGGTGCATTGGGAGTGATGCGTCTTTCCCTTACACAACCAGTTCCTTACCCGGACTCTCACAGACCATAGGCTCCTAGTGACCATAATACTAGGTGGTGACTCCTGGATATTAATCATAATTTTATGATTAAACCTAAAAAAACATTTCCCAACACACAACACCTCATACGACAAAAGCCTTCATCATCACCAAACGACATCGCGTCGGTGCTCGCGCCCCCGCGACACTACATGTGCTTAATTTTTATCACATAAATAGGGATGATGAGATTCGAACTCTTGATAGCTTCGTCATCAAGGCTCTGATACCATATCAAAGAACTATCTCAATCTAATAACTTAAGCTATTAAATGAGGTTTTAGGATATGATTTATACTATTTTTTATGTCAAAGAACCAATTCAACCTAAAAATTTAAATTATTAAGTAAAGTCTCAAAATATAATTTATATTATTATCTAACAACGTTATTATTTTCAAGAGCCAAACTATTGAGGAAACCCATTAATTTAAGATTTTTAGTCAATCACACACTTTTATATGAGTTGAAAAATAAAAGTGATACAATTCAAATTAAAAAAGTTTTTTTTATATATATAATTGACTATTTACCACTTGATTATTATTAATTGAAGCACTAACTTATTTGCAATGTGAATATTGATATTAAATCTAACTTGTTTAATAAGTTGATTTAAAAAACTCAAAATTTAAAGTTAAATTGATGTTTATGAATTGATAATAATTTAACTAATTTTTTTTCAGATCAATACTTAGACTGAGTCTGATTAGTATACAAAGGAATGACTGAAAACATATTTGAATTCAAATATTTGTAAGAGAATGGGCACATGCTTATCTGATGCAGGATTAATTATTTGTTTATTTTCAAATCAAAGAAAGTCTTAATCACATCTCAAATTTCTTAGACGTAGTCAAAGCTGAATGATTAGACACGAAAGCAAAAAAGAAACTAATGCACGCACAACTCATTTTTTTAACCATTTACTAATTCTAAACGTGGCCCAGATTGAACTTACTTTAAACTAGAATTTCTATATTAAAATAATACTGTTTTTATTTTCTTGAATTGACATGTCAACTGGGACATCACTTTAAAGCAGAAACCTCGAGGCAAGTTGAAATAGACTAGTTCCTAATTATAAATAATTTAAGCTGTTAATATAAAATATTGCATAAATAGGAAACTTGTATCGATCCCTAGGATTTTCTGATTACCGTCCCACTAAAGTTACTCCCTTTTTTTTAAGAAGTCAAAGCTTCAATTTATTGCTTTTCCCAGGTGCCAATGTGATTTCGGTAAAGTGCAATTCGACGTAATTGCAGAATCATGAACTCGGTCGTCGTTCCCATCCATCTTTGAAAGTCGGTAACCATCTGAACAAATTCAATGGCTTCTCCCCATGTTGATTAGGAAGATTGTGTGCAGATTCCCATTTCTTCTGATTAAGCTTAGGACGGAATTTGACATCCAGGCCACGATGACGACCATTGATTATTCAATTTTAAAAGGAGACGAAGCTAATTAATTACAAATCACGTGGATGATTGATTTTTAATCTTTTACCTGGTCATATTCCAAGACAGGAAGCCGTGTTAGCCGTCTTTGTTTTACAAAATGTATGGGAAACTACAGCTTAGTCACCTAGTATACACATGATTTCAATTAAATTCTTCAAATATAAAATTGAGCAATATTACCCTAAAAAAACTATATATTTTAATCAATATCGTACCAATCAAAAGAGATAGAGATAAATAACTCTTCAATATGTATATATATTGTCGTGTGTTCTCTTACTAATCAAGACCAGAGTTGCATGTGATAGAAAAAAGAAATTGTAGAACTTAGTTATTAATCTGGTTGTTTTTCAACAAAATATCATTTTTTAAAATTTATTTCTTAGCATAAAATGTTTCTATTTGTTGCACAAGATTTATGAATTTTGGTAGTAAATTCTTTAGATGGCTGTAAATTAATATGGGACAAAATTGAGTAATGTGCGGTAGTTTAGGGTAACTTTGACTAATCTCGATCTCTAAGAACTTAATTGAAACAGAGTATATAGTTGAGGGACGGAATCTTAGTTACTTCACTATATAAACATCGAAGCCTTCAACCAATTCTGCATCAGATATTGAGATATCAATTCATCATTTCTTCTTTGCTTCCAAGCCATGGCCATTTGCAACGACGAGCATTTCGGTCAAGATAAGTTCTTGCTCGATCCAAAGGAAGCTAGTTTGAAGGAACTCGTTCTTCTCTTATTCTTCTCTGATGTACAAAGCAGAAAATTCGTTAACTGCCCCGAAGAGAACCGGCTGAGAGATATTAATCAACGATGGCTAATTTTCATCTCGATTCTTGTGCAAAAAATCCTTCTTTCTTGCAGGGAACCCCTGGCTCAAATAGGGCATACTGTAGAGTACTGGTTAAATCTTATCTCAAACAACGGTGGCCCTTTCAAGCTCCTGTTGAATTATCTGAAGGGTATGTGCAGCTCCCATGAATTTTTATTTTTTCGAGGCATAAAATAAGGGAAGAATTAGAGCATAAATCAGTTACTTTTGCATTGAAAAAACGTTTTTGGTCACCTTTTGATCGAATCTATATATGTCCATGCATGAGTGCATGCAGTTTCAATCAACCCTTTAATGTAGAATATAGGGTTCTAATAGCTAATTAAGAATGGATTGTACTTATGCAGGCAAGGTTGTGCGGCCGGATGAATCATCAGCAACGTTCAGATCAGCGGTTGGACATTGTGACTGGAGAGTAGAACTAGACAAGAGTATCAGACCCGAGGAAATAAAATATAATTCTTCCTTGTCTTTGATGGCTGCCAAATTGTCATACGAAAACAAAGCTTTCATCGAAACCATCGTCAAAGATCATTGGAACGTAAGTATCAGCACTAACACCACATGATCACACACACTTTTTGTTTTTGGTTACAACATGGATCGAGTTACATAAAACCTAACTGTCTAGCTAGAGCCCAAAACTTGTTCCCTTTTCTTGATTAATTTGTGCTTCTTCTTTTTTTAATTTATGTGCACAAACCTGGTACTTTTAATGGAGGCATATCCCTCAATTACAGTACAATATGTAGAATTAGTTTTGATTATATATACTAGCTAGCCGTGAAGAAAAAAAAGTGCAGTTAGAGGGATTAATGAAAATGTTTCACTGATATCCCATGAGAAGTAACGATGGTTGTTTTTCGTTTTCTTTTCTACAGATGGAGTTCTTGGGTTCCTACGACTACTGGAACGGTAAGAAGCAAGGCTTATACTTTCAAATTTCAATCATAGTTAATCAGTCCGCCCAGGCTAATAGGTTGATATGATATATAATTTAACTATTTGAAGTATATTACAAGTTACTTTATTTTGAATTTGTGGTTAACCTAATTAATTAATCACGTGCTCATCCACTTGATGATAAAGCGTACTCAATTTCATTAATCTAACTAATTTTTTAATAAATTCTCGGATTTGAGTTAATTTTAAAAAAAAATTAAAATTTTTTATTCAAAATAATATATATTTGTTATTTTAAAATTTATTTAGCAAACATAGAAATCAATCTTGGATTGAATCAAACTTCATACTAGATTTGATAAGTATGTTTTCAATTAGAAAAGTAGAGGTTATCATTTCTCGGAAAGAACACTGTATGATAATGTTGTCACAACTGATATGGAGGTCCGTATGATCTAGGAATTAATTTCAACTTTAACACCATCTCTTTGAAATAACTCTTACCTAACCATTATCTTATAGAAATAACTCTTATAGTCAATTCACGGCAAGGAAATTTTAGCATGACATTTCACGGATGAGAAAAAACATAAACGTGGATAATATGTTAAGATTTTAAAACGATGGTCTTGTTTTTATTATAGAAGAACAAGATTCAGAATTTAAGCGTTGTTCGTAGAAAAAGAATAGAGACACAAAGAAAAGTAAACATGTTGTAAAATCCAAAGCTCTTGAGCTTTAAGAAACATCAGGTCAAGAGAATAGAGATACCCAAGGAAATTAATTGACTGGTGCGCTCCATTCTTTCTTCTTCTTCTTGCATTGAAAAAAAATACTCCATCTCGTAGGATAGCACGAGAAATCAAATTATTAATTTAATATTTTATTAAAAACCACAATCACACTTGCAACACACAAAATAAAACAGCATATTTGTTTGAACATTTGATTTGAATGCTGCACAGGGTACCAGGAACGGGCCTCAACGCAAGCATTAATGTTCCAAGATAAGAAGGTTGACCCAACCTTAATTGTGGTGGCTTTCAGAGGGACCAACCCATTTGATGCAGATGACTGGAGCACAGATGTGGATCTCTCGTGGTATGACCTTAAAGGCATCGGTAAGCTCCACCGTGGCTTCTTGAAAGCCCTAGGCCTACAAGAGAATGGCTGGCCCAAAGAAATTGAACAAGGCGGTGACCATCTTTATGCATACTACGAAATCAGACAAATGCTCAGGGACATATTGCTCAAGAATGAGAAGGCAAAATTTATATTATCAGGGCATAGCTTGGGCGGGGCATTGGCTATACTGTTCGTGGGAGTGTTAGCATTACACGAGGAGGCTTGGTTGCTTGAGAGATTGGAAGGGGTTTACACGTTTGGGCAGCCCAGAGTAGGAGATGGACAATTTGGGGAATTTATGGTAGAAAAGTTGAAAAGGTATGAAGTAAGGTACATGAGGCATGTCTACAGTAATGACATAGTGCCTAGATTGCCCTATGATGACAATCTTCTTTTATTCAAGCATTTCGGTCCCTGCATCTACTTCAATAGTTTCTACAAGGGAAAGGTTGGTATTCTCTCGTCCTCTTATTTTGCTTGTAAATTCCAACCAGATGATTTTTTTTCTTAACTCGATTATTCAATAAAATTGTTGACAAGTTACTAACACGATCATGAATAATAATTGTAATTGTGATTCGGGACACAGGTTATGCAAGAAGAGCCGAACAAGAACTACTTCTCTTTATTGTTGATAGTCCCCAAGTACCTCAATGCTCTCTGGGAGCTTATCAGAAGTTTTATAATCCCTTTCCTCCATGGCCAGGACTACAGAGAGAGTTGGTTTATGAGACTGCTAAGGCTTGCAGGATTGATAGTTCCAGGAATACCAGAACATATTCTTCAAGATTATGATAATTCTACCCGATTGGGATCCCTTCAACTTAAGGATTTTCAGCAAGAACTTCACCAGGATTAAGAACCGTTAAAATCAACACCGGCCGCATATAATAACTGACCAAGTCAGCATTGATTACCAGTTCTTCTGCAATTTATTTATTCTTCAATGTTGTTTTCTTATTTTTTAAAAAAATCTGTTTAGAATTTTATGGCTTAAATAATAAAAATAGCTATTAATTTATATTTTTATGTAACTGTCTTGTTTATATAAAACAACTCAGTTCTGCAGAATAAATTATCATCTTGTTTCCTGTTCTCCTACTTCTTTTATTTTGTCCAACAAGAATAATCAATGATCTCTTAACACTCTTGTGACATACCATTTTAAAAAACAAACAAACTCTTAGTAGCAATGGATGGACTATGTTACCAGGTGTGCTTATCCTTACGTCCGAGATATGTAATTTCTTCAATATTATTGTTCAATAAACATGGATACAAGGTTTATTTTCAAATATGTAAATGACCACCAGTGGCCCCCAAATGACCACCAGGGCATATGCCTTCTATCGAACATTGTGGCCCCCAAATGACCACCAGGGCATAATTATTTAGTTGTACTAGTTTATAAATTATTTTTATCTACTAACCTATTTTTTTATAATAAAAAATGGCAATTCATGTCATCCCTCTTAGAAGCATTAAAGCCAACGGTTATCCTATCACAATTGACCTAAATGCAGCAATTTTATGACAAGTAGCTTGTGAAAGTGGGCAAGCTAATTTGGCTTTTTTTTAATTATTATTTTCTCGATAGAAGCTATTTTTGGCCTTGGTGAAAAGGTCAAAAAAAGCTTCCGTACTCCAGGCCAGAGAAGTGTGTTCCTCTATACTCAGCTTCTATAAATAATGCATGCTTCTTTTATGAGACTGAGCTAATAAAATCGTACCTTGTGTTATAAATGATTTGCAATCAAGTCCAGCTTATCTTGAAATTGGAATTAATGATAATCACGAAGGAGAGGAAACTATTTTTCTTATATTGACAATTTATAATATCTATAAAAAAAATTATTTTAACCTAAACTATTAAATGATATCTTAATATATAATTTATATTATTTTCTAACAATATCCATTAACATTGCCATTCAACCATTTTGATTATCTTTATTGCCAATGTTACCATTATTTATCTACCCCAATTATTATTACTATTATCATGATGACAATTATTTTAAGTGTTTTTCTCTTATTAACATGGTTTTTCTAAAAGATAATAAAATAATATAGTTTAGAAAATAATTAGTGAAATAATATAGTTTGTATATGCAAGAGACATTTAACTTTGTCATTGTTCACCGATGTAACATTCCAAATAAATCATAAAATAGACTTCACAAGTCACAATATAAAATTAAAAAAAAAAAAGAGAGAGAAAAGATATTTGAAAGCATATCATTAAAAAAATCTTAATAAAACAGATCTAATAACATTAAGAAATGTCATTAATGATAATCCAAACAGGTCATATTTATCATTTAAAGATAGTGCACCACTCACTTATTTTCAACAATAAATGTGCCCTGCTCAATTCATCGTTAGTGATTTTTGTTAGTATTATTAGATTCATCATATCGAGATTTATTTTATAAAACTAGCGATGTTATAATTAGAACTTTAGTGTATCTTCGAGATTATTTTTTTTTTGTTCTTTCTCATCTATTTTCATCATTATTTATGTATTTTATTTCATGATTTTTTTTTAAAATATGGTGTTTTTGGACTATAACAAAGTTGAATGTCGCATTTCCCAATTGTTATATATAAAAATTATGTTAAATTACCTATATTTTCAAATTACATTATTTTATAATTTTCAAAAATATATATACTAATTTTCAAAAAATAAAAATCCTCATTTTATCAACATTCTATAATAATCTCTTTAACAAAACCTTTACCAGGACAATAACCCCACCTCATCAATAACATTGTCTGCCACAGTCATCACCACCTACCCACCAATGCAATCAATTGTCAACGTGATAACAGTAATCGATGCAACCTATTATTAAAAAAAAAAAAAAAAACTATCATCTTATAACTATTAACAACAGGAAAAACAATAATTATTACCATCACGATAAATATCATAATGATCGTTATTATTACCAATGAGAAAAGATTTCCCTTCATTTATTAACGTGAAACAAACACAGAATAATATATATTATTTTTAATTTTAGCATATTAAAATTATTAAAAATATATTAATTTAAATTCTATTTTATTTATGTATTTTTAAATTATTTTGATATATTGATATTACAAATAAATAATAAAAAATATTATTTTAATATATTTTTAAACTAAAAAATAATTTTAAAAACAACTATTATTATAATTACAAACACTGCCTTAATCTTTTTTTCTAGCAAAACAATCACTTCTGAAAATCTTCCAGAAATAAAAGTAAAAGCTGTGTAAGCATACCTGAATAAATAATCGAGGACATGAATCACAAACTTCCTAACTCTTTCGAGCAAACCATCAAACACCCTATGCACAAAGAAAGTCGGAGCTGCCTCTGAGCATTTGCGATCCAGGCCATTTAAGCCAACAAGCTCTTGTTCATGATAATAGCAAGGGTATAGAAGCCACGTACAAGATCAATTCTTCACTTATTTCTTTAAGAACACGAACCCATGAGCCATGAGTGCAGGGTTCGAAGACAACAGACTCGATTTCCAACAATTCTAGAGAAGACTACACACCGTTAGTATCAGCACTCTTTCAGCCTAAAGGAATGGCCAAAAGATGTAGAACAACACCCAAAATAAGTTCTGAAACTAAAAAAAAAAAAAAAAAAGTGAGCATCAAACTAGATTCTAAAATCAACGCTTAATCACATCTTTGACTTGTCATTAGTTTAAAACAAATACAAATAATTTCTTAACATCACTTGTAATAATAAGTTTGGAATTACCCAAATCTTCATTCTTTGAAATTTTTAATAATTTATTACTTGAATTGGTTCAAATAATTCTGAGTGAACTGGGTTTTTCAAAATAGTGTTCATCCATAGTAATGTTCGTCATGTGAGGCCATTGTGAAGTTGTGAAGGAGAATAGCATTGGATCTAATGTAGCATGCACGGCGGGCGGAAACGCTTCGACATTGGGGTGGTTGAGTATTTACGGGGGTGGTTGAGTATTTACGGGGGTGGTTGGGGGGTTCTTTGAATTTCTTTTTATTAGCTGGTAAATACCCTCTCTGTCCCATGGCCCATCGCCGGTGGACTTGCTTGGCAAATAATGATGATATTAATAAAAACTACATCTTGAGAAAACACGGCTCCACGTGCTCACCAACTTCTGTCATAATCATTAAATTCAATTACAAATCGATAAAGGACTACAGCTAAATTAATCTAATTTTTTCTTAAAAAAAATTAATGACTTTTTTAATCTGATTTTCAACGGGTCGCGTGTTAATTCAGGTTTTTTATTGATTCTTATTAAGTCAACTTTCTATGTGGAGTTGGAAAATGCCCTACGTTTATGAGATGAGATATGTTTCCATATTTCTTTCAATTAAGTATCTTTATTTATTTTCATTCAAGGAAATATATATATCTCAATTCTATTATATTAATTACTATTTTATTTGTACTTGTTATATTACATAGAATTAAAAAAAAATGTAATTTGATATTTTTATTAAATTTAATATAACAGATCAATCTTAAAACTTTTTTATTTAACTTCTTACTTAGTTGATCTTAAAATTTAATTTATGTGAGAATTACATCGATATAATTTAATTGATTTGGTCCATCTAAAAACATCCTAGCTGAGCAATAAAAAAAATCTTAAGGTGAAATTGAGAAAAAAAAATGATGAAATTGATACATAAAAAAACTATCAATCTAACTTCTTGTCTAACTCGAGTTTAAAATTAAATTGTGTAAGATTTTCCTTGACACAACTTTGTCTAGTTGGCTTGTCAAAAAGCAACATGACCTACCAGTAAAAAAGGATTCGAGGAAGATGCCGAGAAAATAATAATGAAATTAACAACAACAAAAAACCTTTTAATCTAATTTCCTACTTAGTTTGGATTTAAAAATAAATTACATGAAAGTTACTTTAATTTCAATATGAACTAGTTGACTTGACTGATTAAAAAATAATTTGAATAATTTTTTAAAAAATTTAAAGGTTAAATTTTTTAAAAAATAGAGGAATGAAAAAAAATGGAGGAATGGAAAAAAAAAATCACTTTTTATAATATTAATAGTGAAGCGGAATATTAATTTTCAGCAGAGAAGAAGTAATATCCATTATTAAATAAATGTTGACATGTATAATAAATAAACACATCTCATCATCATTATCGTGTAACCTACTATTCATAATAAAAAGAACAAAGAAAAATTATTTAATAAAAAAATTAAATATAGATAATAAAAAAATCATATGATGCTTTTAAAGTTAAATGAGTTAATTAGCTAGCAATACCGTTTAAAAGCATATTATTCTTTTTTTATTCCTTCCCCTTTTTAATCTCACATCACAACTTCTAGAAAGGATCCCAATAATGCCATTGTAACTAAAAAAAATAAAAATATATATTTTTATAAAAATATTATACATTACATTATTAAATATACACTAAAAGCATTTTTTAATAATATAATAACAATTGTTTTTTAAATTATTTTACATTAAAAATATATTAAAATAATTTATTTTTTTTATTTTTAAAATTTATTTTTAATACCAATAAACCAAAACAACTTAAAAACATTAAAAAAATTAATTTTAAATAAAAGAATTCAAATTTTAAATCAGCACTCTCACAGTCACATTGACAAACAAGTTGTAAATGAATTGGCAAGAAGCCACCGACAACCAAGTTATATGATTTTAAATCAAATCAAATCCAGCTCATCTTGACATTGGGACAAATTATGCAAGGAAAAAAAAAAAAAAAAAGCTGTCCTCTCATGTGTAAAGAAAAAGAAGAAAGGTATGGGAGTACAAAACAAGTTGTCTGAAGAAAAATAAAAAGTACAAAAGAAGTTCTGTGAACAAGAACAAGAACGTGAAAATTATTGAACAAAAACGTGAAGACTAAAGCCAAAAATTATTGAACAAGAACGTGGACCAAAAAACTATTGACAAAACATTAGTGAAACAAAACGTGGAGACAAAAACTAAAATGAAAATTGCAATTTTCTATATATAAGAAAAGGAAAAAACTTCTTAATAATGATTGTGCCGAATAGGCATTTTGAAAAACAAATCTAGACTAGAAAAATAAAAAAATTAATTAATTAAAAAAATTAAACTAAAAAAAAAATTTAAAATTAACTAATTATAAAATTATAAAAAAATCAACTTGGTTTGATTTTGATTTTAAAAACCTAAAATCAATTAAACCAAACCAAACTATATCAGTTTTAAAGATTATTTTTCTTTAAAACCCTATTTTTCTAATTTTCTTTCCTTCCACAACCACCCTTCATATCTAGTTTATTGACTCAGCTCACCTCCCTCTCAAGCTCTCTCGCAACACTCTCTTTCCTTTTCTCTTTATCTTTGGTGTTTTATTTTGGTGTGGTTACAAATGGGAAAATATTGAATGCTCTTTAGATCTTTGTTGTTTTTTCACCGTCCCGAAACCCTCCCATGGCGTTTGCTTGCTTGTTTGGTGGATGGCTCTGTAGACACAGACGACACAAGCACATGAGGACTTTATTAGATTCCTTCCTTCGCATAAAGCCCCTTGCTTTTCTTTTATCATTTCGTGGATTCTTCTAGACTAAAGCTTTTGAAAAGAAAAGTTAATAAAGTCACTAAATTTTCTTTTTGCTTTTTAATATTGTCCCGAACTCCTATTGAGATGATCTCCTTTTCTCTTTCGTGGGAATTAAGTGGAATTAGATTAGATGGTTATAATTGTTCCATTTCATTATTTTTTTGGTCTCTGAAAAGTGAGCTTCCTTTGGTTAGATCCTTTTTTTTTTTTTTTTTGGCTATTTTGATTTGCGGGCTTTAAACCATTAATATTAAATCACCTCTTTGCTTTTGCGAGCTTTATGCAGGTGTCTGATTTTCTAGTTTTTCATGTTAAAAATTAATTTTAATCAAATCAAATTAGTTTAATTTAAATTGGTTTTTGATTCGGTCAGAATTATTTTTAAAAAAAGTTATTGTTCCTGCTTCAATGGGTTTTTTAGGTCTAAATCGGATCTTGAACACTGTTCAATATTGGTCTTTGAAATAACAATTAGTTTTATCATAAATTATTATAAAAAATTCACTGGAATCTTTTGAAAAATATCATTTTACCCAATGAAGTGTGAATGGAAAAAACGAGGTGTGCTATGAATTGTATTTTATTGATAATAGATCGCTCCCATTGAAACTACAAAATAAAATGTGAATATATTGTAATTAGTCAACAAAAAACAACCATCACAGTTCAGTAAAAAGACATCATTAAACATCTTAGCAAAATAAGAACTTTTAACCCAAATCATATCAAGACCTGAATTAGTGACAAAAAATAAAGGAAAAGAAATCATGAACAAATGAGATGTGTATATATATATATATATTGAGAAAACAGGGCAGGGAGCTAGATACACGAGTTATTGAACTGATGAATGTTGAGTTGTGTCTAGAACTAATTAAATAATTTAATTAATTTGTATGTACTAATCAATGTTATTTTTATTTATTTAGTATGGATCCAAGTGCACATCTAAATGGATTGAAGATGGATTTTGTTTAGTACAAGGATAAAAACCGAGTATTGTGACAAGTTCAATATACATGTGTTTTGTCTGTAATGTAATGGAGAAATTGACTTCGTGTTTTTGAGGTAAGGTTCGTAGAAAAGAATCAATTGTCATTTAGAATATTTGATACTGTTATAATGATTAATTTTTAAAATAATTTTTATTTAAAAATATATTAAGATATTTATTTTTATTTTTTAAATTTTATTTTTAATATCAACACATTAAAATAATTTAAAAATACATAAAAAATTAACTTAAAATAAAAATTAAAATTAAAAAAATTAAAATTATTTCAAACACAGAAACAACACAAGCTCTTAATTTCTAACTAGTAATTTGTTGAAGGACTGTTACTTTTACAAATCACAACACTAGCTCCCAATAATTTAACCATCCATCAATCAATCTTTTTACCTGTTATTAAAAATCCTCGCCCACAACGCTTAAACCTCACAGGGACAACGATTTCCAGCTAAAAATACTTTTGATTTAAGGCGTCAAAGCTCAAATAGATTACCTTTTCAAAACCTTCGTTGATCAAATTCCAAGAACAAAGTCATTAATGTTTGATCAATAGTGATTCCGTGCAATTGCAGATTATGTTACTGTTTGAGAATTTGGTATAGTTGTATTTTTTTTTTATTTTTTTAAATATATATATATATATATATATATGTATGTATGTATAAATATTTTTAAAATTTTATTTTTGATATTAGTATATGAAAACCATTTAAAAATATTGTAAACATTAATTTATAATAAAAAAATCAATTTCAATTCTAAAACGTGTATCATGCCGAGACTATTCCCCACCCATCGACGAAGGTGAACAGCTCAGCAAAAGGGCTTCAATTAGTAAGGTGAACGACAGCTCTGGCCTCATCAGAACTTTTAATTAATTACTTATGCCTTAGTTCGACCCACGTGGGTCATGCTGATAGATGATAAATTAATTACTTATTTAGTTGTATCATTAATTTTAAAATAAACAAACTGTAACTAAGGTTGTAAAGACAAAATTATTTTTATATCAAGAAGAAAATAGTTTCTATTTTTTAATATATGACTTAATATAACAATATATTTTTGCATGATTGTTCCATAATTCATTATTTTAAAAAATAAAAATATTATTTTTAAGATGTTTATTTATTTTAAATAAAAACAATATCTTTATAATACAACTAAATCCTTTAAACCTAAAAAAGAAAAAAGATAAAAATATATATATTATGTGTGTAGTAACTAGTTTTATTAGATTTTAAAACATTGTAATAAAATATTATATCTTTTAATATTAAGAATGTTAATAAAACTTTTACCACCTCCATGCACCGATCACTAATGATATGTTTGTGCATGATAAATCAATTGACATCATTTCCCCTTACCATACTACAAAACGCTATAAATAGATGCGCTCAGCTTGTCGAGATTGCAACAGAGGTGGGTTCAAAAAACCATCATCATGGCCACTAATAGCTATGGTGAACATTTCTATCAAAATAAGCTGCTGCTCGATCCAACAGAAGCTAGTTTTCTCGATCTGATTCTTTTCTTAGTTTCCTCTAACATAAAAAGTAGAGGATTCATTGAGTGCCACGAAGAGCACGGGCTGAGAAATTTTAGTAGCCGATGGATAGTCGTCATATCAGTTCTTGTGCAAAAAATCCTTCTTTTCTTCAGAAAACCTATGGCTATGATAGGAAATGCGTTGGAGATGTGGTTAAACCTTCTCCTATGCAACGGTGGCTTTCTCAAGCTCTTGTTAAATATTTTGAAGGGTATGCAACATTGCATGTTTGCTTCTTTCGAATCGTTGCATATATGAGACTGCATGTCTGCCCTTAATTTTTTACTTACAAAAGACGGATTAATCATAATATTTGTGAAAATATATAGCTAGAAGGCAACAACATGATGCCCTGAACGTTTACATGTACTCATGATAATGCATATAGAAACCATTAATGTCATGTCAATGCAGGAAAAGTTGTGAAGACACCAGATCGATCATCGGAAAAGTTCACATCCGTTATAGGAAATCTTGACTTGAGAGTGGAACTAGACAAGAAATCCAGTCCCGGTGACGAGAAGTATAATGCATCCTTGTCTTGGATGGCCGCTAAATTGGCATACGAGAACGGAGCCTTCGTTGAATCGATAGTCAAAGATCACTGGAATGTAAGTATGTATATATAGGTCTATCGCTAGCATAAACCTAACATGAATAATTAACGTGTGTGCTGCATGGTCATTGAAGAGAATATAAATAATGACCAATCACAGCTGAAAATTTAACAAAAATGTTGTCTAATTAATGAGTGTTAGTGATGTCTTTCTCGTCTCACTTCTTTGCAGATGAAATTCTTGGGTTTCTTCGACTTTTGGAACGGTTAGACTTCCCTAACATTACTGGATCTGGTTCATTTCCTTATTAAAGATATTGTATGCATAACTGTGTCCAAGATCAAATCCAAAGTACCTATCATTTTTATTTTATTTTTGTCAAAATCTAAATTTTTCTTAAAAATAAATATTGATTTTAATCAAGTTTAACCGGATCAACAAAATTACTAAATTAAACTATTAAATTATTCATGTTTGTCCAAGTTAATAACAAAACTAATTTAAATTAAATTTTGATTTAGATTAAGTTTTGAAGAATTGATTTATAAGTAAATTCTCTTATCAGATCAGATCTAAAAATTATAACATGGATAATTAAATGAAAACAAATATATACATGTATGTAACTATGATAATAAAAAATTATAAAGAGAAATTTGTTGATCGATGACTCTAAAGCATTGAATTAACTGAATAAAATCGATCATTAACCTCCAGTCAATTATTAATGAGCTCATAAACATTATGAAGTTAGTTTTTAATGCTTCATCAGAATTTTAATTCCAATAATTATTGTTTATTAATTAAGGGGAGGTGTGGTATCATATATGTTTTTAAAAATCAAATTTGAAAACAGAAAGATAAATCTAAAAAACCTAATTCTCAAAAATTCTAAAAATGGCTGTTAATTGGTTTAGCTTTTTTCTTTTTATTTAATTAATAACAAAATAAAATATTTTTTTTGTTTCTAAAAATCTGAAAAAAGGGGGTAAATGATACCAAACCACCCCTGGACAAATCTAATAATCTAAGTTTGAATTTATGCACAACATTAATAAAATTTAAATTTTAACTTTTTAGAGTTTTTTTTATGATCATCGTTATGGATTGTCAATTATATATCATTTGTCTCTGTAATCAAGCAACTTAAAAGAGTATTAATTGGCCTGCTAATCTCCATCACTTCTGATAAAAAAACAATTTATAATTCGAACATTATAAAATCTATGGAAATAATGAGGATTTTATCAAACAAATAAAAACAGATGATATTGGATGATATTCTCACAAGAAAAGGGTTTGTACTTACAGATTTCTAGTCATAAGAGTTTGATGTGCTCAGTTGTTAATTCGTTGATTCGAAACTTTATTTTTTTCTTAAAAAAAAAATATAGCCTTGTTTATTTTATTTTTTATTTAGATCAACTTATTCAATTAGCAATCTAAATCTTAGATTTGAACTGAATTTTATAAATAGAATAGTTAAATTAGGGAAAGTTTCCAAAAAACTCCCTTTGTGAAAAAAAAGGAAAGAAAAGGAGAAAAAATAATAAACACACTCCAAATCAAGCTTTGTTTGCTAATCAATCAATGTTTTTTCCTTTCAGAAAAAAATAAAATACATATGGCATTTCGTTTCCTTTTATCATTTATAAATTATTTCTTTTTTGAAAAAATTACCAGATCTGTGATCGCTACTATGCCTCAAATTAGAATTTTTTTTTGTTGGAACATAAAATATTTTTATGTGATTGATAGGATATTGTTGTGCGGAGAGAGAATGAAAATATTTTAAAAAAACATATATAAAGATTTTTAAGACAAACACGGGAAAGATTTCTGTCACCTTTTCTTTTGTTGTTTTTCTGTCACATGCACTGCTGTTATCTCTTACCATGTGGGTCTGCTGTGAAAAACTCTAGCGGATAACTATGAAAAAGAAAAGGCGTAATCCTTGAAGAATTTTAATTTCCTATTGGAAAACAAAAGGGTCACGAATAGTTTTTTTAATTGTGATGCTTCGCAGATCACTTGAACCAGGCTTCAACGCATGCCTTCATGATCCAAGATACAAAGACAGACCCTAACCTATTTGTGCTTGCATTTAGAGGGACCGAACCATTTGATGCATATGGATGGGCCACAGATATGGATCTCTCCTGGTATAAGTTGAAAGGCATAGGTCAGATCCACCGTGGCTTTATGAAAGCCCTGGGCTTGCAGAACAATGGCTGGCCTAAAGAAATTATAGAACCAGATCATGACTACTTGTATGCGTACTATGAGACGAGACAAATGCTGAGGGACATAGTTTCCAAGAACGAGCAAGCAAAATTTATAGTTACAGGGCACAGTTTGGGAGGGGCATTGGCCATATTGTTTGTGGCTGTGCTAACCATGCATGGCGAGGCTGAGTTGCTGGAGAGATTGGAAGGCGTTTACACATTCGGGCAGCCTAGGGTTGGGGACGAGGAGTTTGGGGAATACATGATAGATGGGTTGAAGAAGCATAAAGTGAAATACCTGAGATACGTCTATTGCAATGACATGGTTCCTAGAGTGCCTTTCGACAACAATTGTTTCTTCTACAAGCACTTTTGGGAATGCAAGTACTATACTAGCTGGTATAAAGAGAAGGTAAGTGTTCCATCCCTCTCTCCCTCCCTCCCTCCCTCCCTCTCTATCAGTTATGCTGTTGATGAGCAACTAATTAATGCATTCGTAACTAATCCGGATACAGGTTATGCAAGAAGAGCCGAACAAGAACTACTTCTCTTTGTTAATGGCCATACCCAAGTTCTTGAATGCTGTTTGGGAGCTGATCAGAAGTTTTATAATCCCTTGCCTGAAGGGTCCAGATTACAGAGAAAGTTGGTTGATGACACTGATAAGGGTGGTAGGGCTGGTGGTTCCAGGATTATCAGCACATTGTCCTCAAGATTATACTAATTCTACTCGGTTGGGGTCCTAAGCCTAGTCCCTCCAGCTTCAGGACTCTAAGCAAAAACTTCACCATCATAATATCTTGGAGCTTTTGCGTTCATTGCATAATTGATGATGAAATGATGTGTGCTCAAACAACTTATGGGATCTGAAAGTAGATCACTATAATATAATAAGTTGTTGTATTGTGTGTGAAAGTCTACTTTGAACAATAAAAGTTTGATGTTCTCTGCTATAACCCTAGCTCTTGTATGATCAATGGGGAAAAAAATTTAAATATAGCTTTCCATCAGCTGTAGTCTTCAAAGAGTGGTTTTAAGTTCTGGAAAATTATGAAAGACTACTTTAAACAATAAAAGTTTATTCACCGTTTGCCCCCTTTTTCATCCTTTGGGTCCTTCGTTTTCCCCCCACTATCATAGTTTATTTATTCGATTCGATCATTGCATGGTGCGTCTAATTGAGATTGGGCCTTATGGCTTGATTAAATTAGTTTTTTATCGTTGATATTGTTTGATTTTATAAATAATAGTTTAGATTTTTAGTTTTACAAAGAATTAAAAATTAAAGGATTATAATTGAAATTGATAAAAAGAAAAAGAAAAATTGAGCTTTATTTTGTGATAAAGAAGAAACACTCACGAAAACCAAGAAAAAAAATCCACCGAAACCATACCTAATCTCCACCTCCACCTCCACCTCCGCCATGTGTTGCCTTCGAAAAAAGTCCACAATTTCAATAACACCAAAGAAAAACTACACGCGTCTCTTTAATATCATGACTCTTCTCGCTTCTAGCACATATACAATACATAGAGCTTGTTTAACTATATATTACTGTTCGTGTTTCTTCAAAAACATAGGAAAAAGTCGTTTGATTACAGATTATTAATCAATCAAAACACATGGATGCAACCATTTATATACGGCAGGAGCATGATGTTTTGGAAGCAGTAAAATACTGTTTTTTACGAGCTTCAACCTATGAGACACATACTGTTTATGAATAATTACACTATTCATGTAAATAATTTTTTTTAAAAAAAACTAGTTTAGAGTTAATTAAATTCACTCGCATTGTAATGTAAACAATATTTTTTCTTTTTAAAAAACTAGTATAGAGTGAATTAAATTCACTCGTACTGTAATATCAATTTTATACCTGATAATATTTTATCTAATTTTATTATACGCTCACAAAATTATAAAAACTGTAGTTTTTATTGGCCGAATTTTATACGTAATAGAATTATAAATAGTTTAATAGAATAATAAAAAATATTTTATATAAAATATTATTTATTTCATAATGTAATAGGAGTAGTTAATTCTACAATATTTAAATTTAAAACTATCAATATTAATATATATTTTTTAAAATTATTTTATAACCTGAATTTCAAAAGCATTCTTAACCAAACACATTAAACTATTTTTTTTTCAACCGTAATTTCAACTACAGTTTTAAACAAACAACTATTTTTTAAAATCAACTTCAATTAAAAGTACTTTTTATAAAATAATTTTTTTAAAACCACAACAGCTACAACAATACCAAACACACTACCAAACACACTTACAGTACTAGCCACTTCTTTTTTTTTTTTTATTCAGCTTCTAATTCTATAATAAATCTTCTATTTAATCTTAAACTCCCAGCTGAGCATAATGAAAGCCCAGAAAGAAAAGAAATAGACAAATGACTCACATTCGTTATAGTCACGTACAAGAACCCGAATAGTAAATTGGAGTCATTCAAATTTAAATATATTATTATTTTAATATTTTAAAAAATAATATATTCCTGATTTTTTTTTTCTTAAAGACACGCCATATTATTAGCCTTTGTACAAATTATTTTTGAACTCCCCAAATTAATAGGATGATGTCATGCTGCTGGGTAAGGAATCGGTTGGAAGAGTTTCAAGGTTCCTCGTCACATTCTAACATGTTTGTTTGCTTCAAGTAAATACCTCAACGTAGGTGAAAAACAACCAAACATATCTCAATCCTTAAAAAATATTCATAATAAATCATTATAGACTTAATATAAAATCCCACTAACATTGAAATTCCTAAACTAAATAAAAAATAAAAACAGAAAAAAAATATTTTCTCAAAAAGCTACTGCATCAAAGCGTATATTTAATGAATTTATAAAGAAAAGCTTCACGAAATGATATCTTCATTTCAAGGAAAAATGTCATCATATAATAATAATAATAATAATAATTGTTGATATACATACATACATACATACATACATGCATACATACAAGGTTTAGCAGTCAAATTTCCTGGAGATTTTCAAACCAGGAATGTCACATCCAGGGTCTTGTGTCCCGTCTGAAATCTTAACAGTAGTACTTGTTCTTCACGCCTCAACTCAACTCCATTGACACCAAAATAGTGTCAATGGTGGTTTCCCTCCTATACGCTTCCATATTCTGCTGCAGTTTTTCCTGCAATTTGACCTGGGCAGTGATGTAATGAACCTTCAATAAAGTTTCAGATAGTTGCCATGATTGTACGGCTTTAACAGATTTATTATTCTATAAATACAAATTCACCTTTTAGAAATGGCAAAACATTTTGTGCTAGCCCTAATTTTTCAGCAAGGTTATTTTAAGGAAATAAGATACCTTGACATGCTCCAAAACCAAAACAAATCATTGCATTTCATGGAATGCAAATGCGTTGTATATGAGACACGAACTACTAAACTGATTTTTTTCAGCATTAGACCAAAAGTAGCAAAGCTCTTCAGACTCTAGACAGGGCCAGCTGGTATGCCAGGGCTTGTCAGTAAAACCTTTCACAATAAACCAAATCTTGCAAGACGAAAGGAGAAAGGTAAGAAATCTGAGACAAAAGTTGTTTCCTAGAAATTACCAGGTATTATATCTATCAAAGTGGACCAACATGTGGCTGGATGAGATATCAGAAAGCATGGCATGTGAAACAACCACTCAGGGAACCCTTCTGACGGGTTCTGCGGAATGATAAAACTTTGTGAGAGTTCGTGGAAACTTGATGTGCCTGGTTTGCTAGCACCGAGCTCCTCATTTCCTGGGCTCTCTTTTGAGCTGATCTCAGCTTATTCATAATTCTATCCATAGATGACGATCTCTTTTTCTCAAGCTTCATCTGAAATGAATCGAGTCAGTTAAGACCACAAAATGCACAAGCCTATAAATTTAGAAAACGTAGAAACAAATGTGAGTAGCTAAAGCTGGAACCTATCAATCTTGAATCTCAATGGTCAATCATAGATTTAATTTTGTATTTTTCACGGTGCGCTATTATCTTAAGTACATTCAGACTTAATAAAACTGATTAGTTTTAGGAATAAAGAGTTCAGAATCCAGATAAAAAGTTCAATACTCTGTTAATCAAATACTCAGGCACTGCTAACCGTTATCAAGCTTACAAGGGGATTTTGTTCATCAAAAATCCAAAACTTAGAATCCATTATGTTTTATATCATGTGGGATGGCCCCTTCCCATCTATCAAACTGCAATGATGAACAATCCATGTAGTTAAGATTCTCACTTTCAGACATCTTAGCACAATATCCTACAGTGCTGATATATGTCCTGCAATAAACCTAGTTTATTACTTTTTGATATTCTATCTAACACCAGTATCTTATAGTTAAGTATTAGCAAAGCTTTCAAGTGGGCAGAAAGGAAATATTAGAGAGAATATCTTCTTTGCTGCACCAAGGCAGATCATTAAGTGAATTAATCGTTTAAGTTTGTCAAAATTGTATGACGAAACGCGTAGGGAAAAAGAACCTCAAGTTTCCTTATTTCTGCCTCAGCTTTAGCCTTCTGCAGGTTCTCCCATGCTGTGATTTTGGCTTCCTCTCTTTTGACCCTGCAAAAAAAAAAAAGGACAAGTTCTATTATCCGTCAAGGAAATTATGGTTTCTGTTCAAAGGATCTGGTGTTTGAGTGTAATTTAATCCATAGTGATTATCCTAATAGAGTCTTGGTTTCAGTACTAATTGCATCACATTCAATAGAGTCTTGGTTTCAGCAAGTTGATGATCTGGCCTAATAAAACTGAAGGATTGCGTTAATTCAATATATCCTTACTTTGAAATGCTCTTTCCAGCCTCTGAAACATCCCAACCTGATGAAAGAGTATCAGCAGCTTTCTTTCTCCAGTCATCAACAACTTGTGAACTTTTTCCATGGTTGCGGGCTCTGTGTTTCTTAGACCACCTTGTGACAGTAACCCTCTCATCCACCTGTACATCCCTGGTCTCAGATCTAGAGGAAGGTACGCTCTGCAGTTCCAGACTAGGTAGGACAGAGGGGGTGGAGGTGGAGAATGATGGCTTCCTGGTGGGAGATGAATGATTACTACCTACAGGGCTCATTTGGGTGGCCATGTCCCTTCTTGAAACAACACGGGAGATATCAGTTGCAGCATCCTTGACACCATCAAGCTTTTCATCTGCATGTTTAATTAACAGTGACATGGAATATTATATATGCAAACTAAGAAAGGATCAATAACTGAAAATTAAAAAAAAAGTCAAACATACATCAATATGACAGAATTGTTCACATGTTGATATTTTGATCATATATTGAGTTTTTCACGATGTTCCCTGCCGGAGAGTGTGGATAGCCTACCTACCTTCTCATTTTCATTATATAAAAAAAAGAATAAAAACAACAAGAACAAAACAATTTAATGAAAAAGGATGCTTGACATTAAGATTGGATTCTTTACAGAGATTCTAAAAACTATTTTAGTGAGAGGCACATATCAGGCATTTTATAATTAACTAGAATAGTAAATATATTTGGTTTTGCGAACAGTTTCAAGCAATACCACCAAATACAATTCAAAATAAGACTCGGTAATTCTTCATAAAACTGGTTTTGTGACTATCAATATCATCCAAACCCATCAATTTGAATCAAACAACCAATGGGCGGTGTCTAATTCTTTGTTTAACAAGTTATAACTTCAACAACATAAGTTCTATAGATACATCATAATTCAATCCTCCAAAACAGAAATTAAAAACTGAAAAAAAGAAAACTATAATGAAATTCAAGAAATCAGGCTGAAGTACACAAGATCGTACCTTGAGATGGCAACGAAGACTGAGCTACCATCTCAGAACAACCATGCACACTAACCGAACGAGCCATACAAGGCTCTGTCCGCATGGGAAATGACACACCATGGCTCCCATGTGACCTAATACCCAATCCATCAGCAGCAATAACACCAGCTGAAAACGGAGAACCAGCAACAAAATTCCCCGCATTCCCTCCATCAAACACCTGCATCCCAGGCGAAAACAAGGAATGATACGCAACTCCCGGTGGTCCAAGTGGTCCACTCTTTGACTTAGGCCTCCTCTGTGCAGGCTGAATCGAACTCCTAACAATCCCATCTCCCGAAACAGGACTAAATATCCACCTCTCAGCATCCTCCCATTTGGACGGCAATGTCCTTCCATTATTATTATAAGGCAAAACGGCAGCTCCAGTAGCATTCATCACTTGCCGCCTATTACTATTATTTGGCAACGGCACTCTCTCTGAACTCCAACCCTTCTGCATTCCAACACTAGAATGATACTGATTAAGGTAATTTGGGGTCCCAGGACTCGGAAATGTACCAGATTTTCGAGATGAACAAGCTATACTCTTCTTCATGTTACCCAATCTCGGCGAAGAAGATGTGACCACATTGTTAAGATCTAGTGACGCAGGCCTCCGCCTACTTGGTTTCTTTGTGATCGCTTCAGATCTCGATCTCCTCTCCTGACACTCTACATCAAAGAACTCGTCGAAATTAAGAATTTTTAGCACAAGGGTTTGGATTGTGCAGTTAATTTGTTACCTTTGAGAGCGAGAGAGAAGGAGCTTCTTGCAGAATCTAGGAGATGAATATCGTCTTCTACAGAACTAATTCTGTTGTCTTCTTCTTTAACAGCTTTTATAATCGACAAGAAAACAGTGAGAGATAATTTCAAATTTTCTGTCTATATGCGTTTACTTTTCAAAGCTTAGCTGTAGCTGTACGTACCTTTAACTTTTTCTGCTTTTCTGGACAGACGGGTGTGAGTGTGCTGCTGCTGCTGCTTCTTCTTGTTGTTGTTTCGATCTGGACCACTCGAAGAGTTCTCTTGTTGATCATGACCAGCTGCCAAATGCTGCATTGCACTCTCAAAAAACTCACTCAAAAACCATGGGTTAGAAAACGCATGCATGCAGGGAAGTTAGAGAAAGGGTTTTACCAGAGAGATTTCAGAGGCGAGAGAGTCATGATCATGAGCATCGGAAGCAAAAGAGCAGCGATCGACGCTAGCAGAAGCAGAAGAGAAGAGACTGAAGTTGGACTCTAGAGTGAAAATTACAGAGTCAGGACTTGCATCTCGAGCTCTAAATCCTGATCTCGACGAGCTCTGCTCTTGGTACACCAGCTCCGGCATTCTCCAATCTTTCCTTCGCTAACTGCTCCTTCACATTCTAAGAGAGAGAGAGATATTTGGCTATTCAATGGCATGTGTGCTGTGTAGTCACTCTATGGCGAGTATTAAAGAAAGGATGAGTTTTTTTTTTATGTCAAAATCATTATGATTTTTTAATGCTTGTGACTTGACAAATTGCTCTAATAAATACATAAAATAAATACATCACCTGCACCGAATTCAATACAAACCTAAATGGATCGATTTTAAAGGATTTTTAAAAAAAATAAGAGAATATCATTATAATAAAAATAATTGAGTCTAATCAAATCAGATGATAGTTTCACGCAAACTTAATTAATATAGATCCAAATTGATATAAATTAGTAAAAAAAAAATAGACTCTATTAGATTCAAGTAAAACCTAAAGATATAAAATTGGTTTTTAAGTGGAGTTTGGATACAGGTCTACTTGAATCAAAAATAAATAAATAGCTTTAAAGCTTGAAAAAAATTAATATATATCAAGTTAATTATATACTAAATAATTATAAATTTATTGCATTTGGGTTTAAGATTGGGTTAAGATCATGAGTATCCAATGAATATCCAAAACCCAATTAGATCAAAGTTTAGGTATAAAAAACTTGAATAATTATGTTGAATTTGATAATGGATAGTGCCAAACATGATATTCAATATCATACCTAATAGTAATTAAGTATGTGTTAATTACTACAATATACATTGTTTTTTTAAAGTGTTTTATGCTTTAAAATATATTAAAATTATTTATTATAAAATTAGATATAATTATATTTGAATAATTATGTTGGATTTGATAATGGACAGTGTGATGTTTAATATCATATCTAATAATAATTAAATATGTATTTGTTATTATGATTTGCATTGTTTTTTAAAAATATTTTTTATTTAAAAATATATTAAAATAATTTTTTTATTCTAGATTTTAACCTATCAAAATCATTCATTGTAAAACTTTAAAAAATCATAAATTTAATATGAGAATATGTCCAATCACAGTAAAAAAAGAAAAAAACAACCCGTGCCTAAACAATCCAAACTTGTATTAAAGTCAGTCCTGGAGCCGAGTTGATGATCTGAAATGATTGTGTTTTTTAAATTTTTAAGGAGGTAAAAAGAACAGAGAGAAAGAGACAATAAATTTCAGGTGGATTTAGGTTTTTTAGGGGGATTTGTAGTTATGATTGGACCTGATTTTGTTCTTGTTTAATCAAGTAGAGGTGCGGTGTTAGTGCGGTTTTTGCTTCTTTTAATGTTGTATGTATTATAATGGGGTCTCAGACATCATCATCATGCCCCTTCTTCCTCAAAATTTTACAAAAACCATATCATCTGCCCTTGACTGTGAATTTGACTGACTGTTTGTGAAAAGACACCGGGGGCAATTGGATTGCCTGCTCGCTACTGCCTGTCCTCTTCAGCACGTGCGGGGCAACAATGACTTTAGATCACCTCTCTGTTTTTTGAACTTATCTTCCAGCTGAGGACAAAACGCAGGGGACAGGATGATGTCGCTGTGACGTAAGATTTTTACCTCCGTGAGTCGGTGCGCAGGGGAGCGTGGCAAGTGAAAAAAAACGTCCACCTTTTCCATGAGACCACAGGAAGAAATAAAAGTCGGATATTAGCTGTGGTTCCTTGCTGTTTAATACAAGGCATGTTTGTCATTGCGGTGTAATGATATTTTTAAAAGTTTTTAACTTTTTTAGTTTTGAATTATTCTTTAATATTTTTTATTTTAATATACTGGTATTAAAAATAAATTTTAAAAAATTAAATAAAATTATTTAATATATTTTTAAATAAAAAAATATTTTTTAAAGTAACATTTATTATATTTTTAAGTATTTAAAAGTGATCCAGATCGTGTTAATTTTTACTTTTAATTTTTTTTTTAAGTATTGAATTAATGATTTCTAAGTATTTTATATGATTGTGATATATTCATGTTAAAAATATAAAAAATATCATGCATCAAATTACTAAATACTAAATATATTTTTTATGTTAGCAACATTCAAAAATATATATATATATATATTTGATCTTGATCATGGTTGTTGGACTCAATTTACGAACAAACTCAAAAAAGAAGTTGCATTGCTTATTATTGAGTTAGTTCATGTAAATCATTTTAGTT
Organism: Populus tomentosa; assembly: GCA_018804465.1. Taxonomy (NCBI): domain Eukaryota; kingdom Viridiplantae; phylum Streptophyta; class Magnoliopsida; order Malpighiales; family Salicaceae; genus Populus; species Populus tomentosa. The sequence goes on from CM031995.1 coordinate 1,510,673, forward strand.
AAAACAAAATTGTTTTTTTTTTAGTTTTTTTAAACTCTAAATTATAAATTTTTTGGATCAATCTACTAAGTAGAATAGGGTGCATTTATAAATTAGATCAATAAATATAAAATATATGAATAAACTTGTACATTTTACTAGATTCATTAATTTTAATAGACTTGCCATGAATTTATTATCTTATAAAACAACTTCTCAATCTTCTCTCCAAAAGACAGAAAGAGGAGGGGGGAAGCATTTTGCCAAAGCCCTGTCATGTTTTGCCGGAGTTGAAAAGAATAGTAGCCGTAATTTAAGCATGGGAGAATTATTTAATGTTCAATTGCAACACCGACGGTCTGAGATCCCTTGAAAAGTGCCGGCGAGCGTGATCAAGATTTTGACTAGATGGGTCTCTTTTTCTTGCCACCTCTTGGATTGACTGCAACAGTATATCTCCTCGTGAAGTAAACATAATTTTGTAGAGAGAGCCTTGTGCATGTGATCATCTGACCACGCTCCCTTTTCTTACCCTTTTTTTATTTCATTCCTTTCTGTCTCCTTGCTGTTTTCTCATATCACCAAAAAATTCCTTGAAGCTAACAACCATAGTTATCAACGGATTGAATGTGTGATTTATCGACTTACTTGAAGCTTAATTTGAATTTAAAAAAAATAAAAAAATACTAACTTATTTAACATAATTGAATTTAAATGAGTTTTATTTGAAACAACTTGATTGTTTTAAATATATATATTTTTTTATTTAAAACAATGTTATTCTATGTTTTATTTTTACTTTTATTAAAAACAACATCAATTAAATTTTTTTTAAAATATCAATAAAATAATATTGTTTTGAGTTCATTCAAGTTAATTCATAATGAATTAGACCAAATTACAAGTGAGGATAACAAGCATGAAGAGGAATATGGTAATTAAATTTTCCAACTTGTTTGGCTGGTAAAAACTTGACTGAACGAGTGAAATTTTCTGAAAATGAATACCGATCCTAGAAATTATTATGCACTTAGTATTAAAAAAATACAAAAAAAATCCAGTAAAATCTACCCAAAATCCACAACATTTACGAGAAAATTGACTGGTCATAGGAAACAATTAAATGCTTAAAAGAGAGCAGCAGGAGCGCACCTCATGTCTAGCCGGTAGCAGCTTGACAGCCTGGATGCTTGCCGGTCAGACCAGTTATGCCACTAAAAAAAAATATGGCCACGTTTATGGTCGTACTGCCACAATGTCTAGAATATAGAAAGTTCTGAAATTCGAGTAACAATGATAGTTGCTAAATTACAAGCTGAAAACTGAAGAAACCTGCAACTATTATGACTTTGATAATAGAATAGGACACTTGAATGCTTCGGTAAGAGCAATCTTTGCAGCTCTGACTCATCGGTAAATCCACAGCTTTAACTATCTTCTCGGAGTATCTTTCTGTCTTGTTACTTTGTTTATGCGTACTTATGTGCTTGTTATACCCGGTTCAAGGTTTGAACCGGTTATGTATCCAAGTCGTTAACTTGAACCAACCTTGAAACAAAGACGTGTTTTCAATTTTTTTTTTAATAAAACATCTTCTTGATAAAAATTCATAAGAGTTGACTTGATTATATTTAAATCCGTGACCATACTTAATAAATATAATTTTAATATTATATAAAAAAAATCATTTAATTTATAAATTTAAAATATTAAATAAAATCTCAAGATATAATTTTATATTATTTTTTAACATTTATTTTTAGAAATTGAAACAAGCCCCTGTTTTTTTCAACTTCAATTTATCAAAACTCTCAACAAATTAGACAGCTGAACCCTAATGAAGTTGAATGGGAGGCTGCTTGTCCACATATCCGATCATTATCATGGTAAAATTATTTTGTTTCAGAGGTTGTTTGTGTTTAATTTATCCAACAATATATCAGAGACGCTGAGAAACTTCCTAATGACATGCCAGGCGGATCGCAAGTCCATTTCTCTTAACAAAACTTCAAGAACCAAATGCCTCTTTATGGATTATCCCGTTCACAACAGCCTAAATTGAACCCCTTGATTTGAACATCTCACCTATCTATTTGAAGAAAAAGAAGATGGAGTTGGGTTATCCATATCAGTATACGCATGTTGGTCAATGGTAGATCCCTTGACTCTTCTCTCTCTCTTTTTTTTTTATTAATTCTGTTGATCTCTTTGCTATAAGTTTGATCCGTAGGGCCATAGAAGCTAAAGGAGCACCCACATGAACATTAACCACCCTTTCCTTTCAAAACCTCAAAATGAAACTATGAATGGTGACGTACGATGATAGCTGTTTTTCTTGGGCATTCAACATCACAGGACAGAGGAATAGCCCAGACATTGGTTGACCGTCTCACACCAGCCCATACCCACCTCCCTTTGTACCAAAACATTGATTGACAACCACACAGCACGGTTGTTAGGCCAAACACGTTGCATTTTTCCATGGAAAGAAAAAGTGGGTGTACAATCACGGCTTCAAATTCAACTGCTTTCTAAGTAAACTGCAATCCCCTTCTTTCAACAAGAAATGCAGCCTTGTGCAGGAGATCTCTTGGTTGGCATTTGAAAGTTCCAACGACTCGAGTCTTTCCCGCCTTGGACACTTCGAGTAGAGAGGGGTTTTGTTAAGGAATACAAGCATGCAACTTTAATTAGCACCAAAAAGGTAGAATCTCTAACGAATTATACTATGGGTTTAATGGTATATCCATGACACATTTTCCAGCTTGCAGCAGATGATTCCAGGAAAGTTAAAAAAATAATTACCTATTGGTGATTTAAGGTTAAGGATCCCTAAAAAAAGACAATAAGTTCAAAGCTGATAAGTCCAAGAAACCATGTGCAATAAACAAGCTTGGAATACCAGATTTTTACCTTGCAACTGTTAGTAAAGGTCATTATCTAGCAATTTGATAGTAATAGCTCTCGAAACACTAGCAGTCTTCAAAAAAGGGAATGCTGAATTATTTGTTCAAGACTGCAACTACACCTAGTAGCAACATTAAGATTACATTCCATAAATTTTCATCACTATAGCAAGACAATTGATGATTAGAATAGCTTACATAACTGTACAGGTAGTCCAAGCCAGCTAATAGTCCCCTTTATAACTGCTTGACATCCACAAGATATTGACACCAGTTCCTTCCACCTGCATGCACGTGCATTAAGCTATTTATTGTCCTTCAATCACCGTGTTGCTGAAGTAAGCAGTTATTGCCTTCAACTTGCCATTCAAAAAGTTCTTCTCAACCTGGGACCATGGAGAATAACCCTTATCAACAAGGATATGGCATAGTTTTTCACTGCACAAACCAACATGTCTCTAAAGAGAGCAAACAAGACCAAAAAGAATTCCTTCGCCGAGTTCATCTACATTACCAGGGTCGGTTAAATGGTCACATCATGGATCTAAGCAAGCAAGGACAAGAAAACCTATCTAAACTACGAGAGGGACCCGTGTAAAATGAACAATACGTGCAAACATAACATGAGAGAGAAGGAAAGAATTCAATAATAACGAGCACTTAAATGTGCTCCTCACTACTCAGAGAGTAAAAGGGGCACCACATTCTATTTGTACCAACACATAAGCTATTCATGGAAAAAGCACCATGAATTCAACTGGAGAGCAGAAGGCACACAAAATGAACTAAATTGAACATTACCTCTAGTGACCATGGAGGATTGGAAGTTAAACACAACTCTGCCAATTGGTCGAGGTCAATATTTCTCGGGAGAAACATGATGATTCTATGACCAATTTGCTTTGCAGTGTTAAAGAGAGAATATCTGAACATGTATAGGAAGAATGAGATTTCATACCAGTATCGAAGATGAGCCAAAACTAAAAACCAAAAGGAACTATAAAGATTTCAAAATTACCCATCACGCGGCTTAAGCATGGTCTTGATGTTGTAAGTCCTTACTTTAGAATATGCAGGTCCTCCCCAAGGAGGTGACAAGAAGACACTGTCTGCCTGCAGTCAGGGAAGTAAAGATGACAAATTAAGACCGGAATCGAGCTGAAATGAGTTCATTGCTTTATTCAATATTAGAGATAAAACCCGACACCAGTTATTTTTCTTTCCTGAACCTAAAACGGTGATTCACATCACTCCTTTTTCTAAGAACTGAACTTCTATATGTAAGATGTATGGAATGGATGGGCTGGATAAAGGTTAAAAAGTGGATACTTGAGGATCATAGCAACAGAGATTACAAAACCATAAAATATTCACAGCTACAACAGTTAGACCAGTTCAACAAAATGGACTGAACACATGCAACGCACAGAAACCAACGCAGATGAAAGGAAACAAAACATATCATTGCTCCCTGACTATTGAAAAGAGAGAGAGAAGGAAAGGAGATAAATCACTTGGGATCTCCTACAGTGCAAATTACAACTCCAAAACTAGTCAATATGCAAGAAATCAGCTTCAATACCTTCAGTTTTGATGCCAAAGCAAAAAAGTCCCCTTCTATAAAGTCTATTTGATCACTAACTCCATAGATGGAAGCATTGTGAAATGCATAATCAATCTTCTTCGGATCAATATCAATTGCGATGACATGTTTGTACCTGAAACATTGAATGATATGAAAATCAAGTACATGTAAATTAACACATGACTTCCAAACATTCTAAAGAGAGCAATGGAGTCTAGAAAATAGAAAAATAATATGCATGGTGAAAGTTTAAAAACTAAATGCCAAGTGAGCCGTTTCTACATCACCAAGAAAACTTCCAGGCTAAGGCTAAAGGAACTTTATCTGGAATGGAGTTAAAAAAGTCTAGTCACCTCTGCGCAAATTGAATGGCATTTCCACCAACACCAGTGAAACAGTCAATTATGGTGTCCCCCATACAACGCAATGCATGATGCTTGGCTATAGGCTCTGGTGTAACAGAAAACCATCCTTCCTCATCCATTCTTATACCATCATCAAATCTGGAAAATAAGGTGTACCTTTGACACCAATATTTGGCGATGTTCGAAGAAAACTCTTCAAACATCTGCTCACTTTGAAGGTCTGCACAAAACAAAGCAAAAACCAAATTTTAACAGCATTTGATCAACATCAAGAAAACTGGAAAGTAATAAACAGCACAAAGTTTCTATCAGTAGCTATACAGCCCATGCACAAGTTATCCCAACTCTTTAATTCAATTTTCACGGTCCTAACCCTTCTTATCTGCTGAATAGAAACAAGATGGATCAAATATTGTGAAAAAAATTAATTTCTGTGAATATAGAAATTTAATAGTCAATCTCAGTGACTACTATGGTAATAACTTCCAGTTATATAACAAACAAGAGAGCCAACAAAAAGATGTGTGTGTGTGGGGGGGGGGGGACCTTCAAGCAAAGGATGCATATCAGAACAAAGATTATTTTATGTACGATCAACTCCAATCAGCATGCCTTACATCAGTCAAAAACTAACTAAAGGTCTGTTTGCATTCCTAAATGGGAACTAAATAATTCAGCATTATGGAAATAGATGAACAGAAGAGATTGAACAAAAACTGACTTCTATCAAAAATCATTTTATAGAATAGTCCATTTGCATGCCAAAATGGGAACAAAGTATATACCTTCACTATTCATTGATGATTTCTTATGGACTCGTGTTTTTTTCTCTTTCTTTTTTGGTTTTCTGATGGCAGGGTTAAGCTGGATATCCAAATTATCAGTTGCGGGATCAGCAATTTCAAGATAGATATCACTCTCCTCAGTAACTTCTTCCGTGACTGTACTCGTCAGGCTGCATGAAAAAAACAGATGTCAGCAGACTCACAAATGGGCAACACAAGCAGGTATAAATTAAGTTAACCATGACAATCAGATTTATTGGTTCTATCTTTACATTGTCCTTGATAAAAAGCATACTGCTTCATGTTTATCAAACCTGGATACTTGATCATTCTCCAACAAAGAACAAATCAACCAAAAACAATTGAAAATTAGAATAAAGGCATAATACCTGTCCATACACTCCTGCACAGCTGATGGTAAGTGCAATGCAACTTCAACATCACAACTTCCATTGACAAGACATTCATCTGCATGCTCAAAACTTCCATTTGCAGGGACTATAGTTAAACCAGGCATGGAGTTGCCAGTTGCAACTCCAATCTCCATCGAAACTTCATCGGATGATTTATTTAAACAGCTCTCATCATTTGGTGGTCCCTCAGATGTCTCGTGATAATTAAGTGAACTGCAGGAAAAGGAAGGCCCTCCATCCACTTCAGTCACTTCAGCAGCTGCTTCATTCAATTCATCAGTGATATCGCCAGATGCTAGATGTTCCATACCAGGGGGTGGATACCATGTACAAGTGTCTGTTTCAACATTGTGGAAGTAATATCTCATGTACAAAGAGTCCCAATACACCCTCCAATCTCCAAAATCACCATAGTAGTTATAACTGTCTCTTTCACCATGTCCAACCACTTCTGAACTCTGAGAGAACTCAGCAGGTTCAGAAATCCCCAAATGCTCTGTGCCACTATCATTGCAAAACTTATCACCTTCTTCGTGATGGTTAGCAGCAGATGACTCTTCTAGACACTCATACTCCATTAACCTGTTGGCAATTTCATTCTCACCATGGTTGGCACCTGCATCTGTTAGACAGCACACTCCTGGAGGTGCGCCATCTGAATTGCTCAAACTTTGTCCTCCATTATCATCATCCTTGGACATAACATCATTGTGTGGTACAGACTCATATTCATGGCCAGCATTAGACAGGCAGTGAGATGCCCCCCCGAGGTTTTTCTCCCTGACAGCACCAGAAATAATCTTAGTCGAACTTGCTGAATCACCAGTGGGGCATTCAGTTTCATCGATACCCACTGCAACATCATAAAAACAGGATTCACTTTGGCCCATCATTGACATGCAACATAAGGAATTGCTTGTGCTATCATTCAAAACAGAAGGAGATACAATCTCCAACCCACTCACTTGGGTAAATTCTAATGCTTCTTCCTTGGCTTCTTTATGACTACGGGAATGCCTCAAGCGAGCACCTTTCCTTTTGCTTTTCTTCATTTTGTTGCTCGTCTGCCAGAGTGTAAACAAAATCAGTAACATAGGTATCACAAATAACAACTACATTGAACTATAAATCATTAAAAAGCCAGTGAGAACACGATTTTACCTCCTTGTTAGACAAGAAGGAAATGGGAAGCCCTAATGCATCCATCTGTTTGATCAGTTGTTCATTCTCTAATATTTCTAAACAAAAAAAATCCCCCATCAAGACAAGAATTCCAACAACTAAACTGTTCAACTGCTTTATTAAAATTAAAGATTCTCCTTTCTTACACTTAAAAAAAGAGCAGAGACACACTTACCAATAGTTGAGGCTGGGATGCTGAAGCTAATATCGTCCAAGTCTCTAGATGATTTCTGTGTTTCAAGAGAAAATGGAACAAATAAAGTAACAAACTTAAAACCCTAATTGGATTGTGAGACTGGGGAGAGAAATTTAAATTAGCAAAACAACAGAACTTACAGTGGACTCAGGAAGCAAAGATATTTCTCGTGTCTCCGTCGAGCCATCGTCCCTGTTTGGTTAAATTTAAATGTATAAGAATAACGCACAGAGTCTAGTTTTTTTTTTTGTTACAAAGAGCTGGGATGCAAACAGATAAAAAGAGAGATGAACCATATGTAGACTTCAGTGAGCTTGAAGAAAGAGCCAAGAGCTCTAATCGCTGCACCACCACCACCTTCAATTTCCATTTCGCCGCAGTCCGATTTGGTCGCTGGTCACCGCAGGTCAAAAAAGAATCATGCGAAGCTGACCGGAACTACAACTCTCCTGTTACCGCTTTTCTAATCACCATTCACTACGGACAGCCGCTCCCGCTTCGCTTTTATGTAACGCTAGCACCATACGCCTAGACGACGACGTATCCACTCATTAAAATAACGAGACAAAGTGGCGCCGTATTATTTTAATTTCTTCCGCGGAAAAAAGGAGGTTAGTCTCACCAGCACAACTATAAATCCTGGCCCGGTTTGATAAATCAACCAGATGTGGGATTAAGTTTTATATTAAACTAACCTTTTTTACTAAAAAAACAAAGTTGTGTCATTAAAAAAACCTTGAAACAATTTCTTTTTGGTTAAAAAAATTGAATTAACTTGTTGACCATGGATTAACCAAACTAATCCAATATCAGATCCTTAAGCTTAGTCTGATTTAGAATCAAATCTTATAGATGCATAAATGATTGAAAGTTGATAATTTTTGTTTTTAAGTGTATTTTAAAAATACATTTTATTTTAAAAAAAATATAAAATTAATGTTTTTTTACATGTTAGTTTTTAATTTAAATATACTGATTGAAGTTATTAAATTCAATCCAAAAATTACCTCAATCAAGAGATTAACTCTCAGGTGAACTTATGAAAATTAAAAAAAATATTTAAGGTTTTAATATTTTATATGAAAAAGTTAAGAAATAATTCATATAAATATAGAATACATATGTTATAAATAATAAAATTTTAAAATTTATTTTAAAATTTTTTTTTATTCCGTATTAAAAATATATTATCCTTTTATTTTTAGTTCAAGTTGATGAACTAATTTTTTTTCTATTTTATATTAAAAAAACATGATTTTATTTTTATAAACATATAATATATATATACCAATGAACTTTAAAATTTATATTAAAAAAATAATTTTTTTTATAATATTTATATAATAAATTTTAATATGAACTAATAACCAATAAAAATAAAAATTGCATACTCATTTATATAAAATTGAATCGAGCAAGTAAAAAACCTTTGATTGCCTTCATTCCCGCATGTGCCTTTTTACCCTTACAATGAAACCAAAGTTTTAGTAAGTGAGATTAGGTGTTTGTACATTAATTTTTTAGCTTGCTGGGCAAAAATTCCATTTAGGAAATTGATTTTTTTACTCATTAAGCATAAAAAAAAAACATATATTTGTCAGGTTGCAGTGGGTTATGGGTCACTTAAAACTAATAATTTTTTTATTAAAACTTGATATGAATATTAGATGATTCGGATCTTATGTTAATCTGTTAAGTTAAATTAAATCTAATAATCTTAGTATTAATATTAAATTTTTAAAAAATATATAAAAAATTATTTTAATATATTTTTAAATAAAAATATTTTTAAAAAATATATTACATCACAAGTGATTTTACCAAAATATTATGTTTCATTTAAAAAAACATAAAAAAATCCAAAATAACTCATTTTGATTTGAAAAAACGGATTGACCAATTAACCTAATCAATCCGCAACAAAGACTTGGACCGGGCCTTATTACCATGCTCAGCAGCAGAGTTCAGTCGAGTGCGCTGGTTAAGTTGCAATCAGGAGAGCAGGGAAGCAGAAGAGGAAGAGAAGATGGAGGACGGCGAGATAGTGGAGGCAGTGGCAATGGAAGAAGACATGCAATTCTCTTCCTACGAATCACTCAAAGAAACCAAATCGTCTGTAGAGGAAATCATTTCCCAACTCCTCTCTATGAAAAGAGAGTCCAAATCCAAATCTCAACTCCCCGAATTCATCGCTCAAATGTTCCTCAACTTCGTAAATCTCCGCCAGGTAAACCAAACAAATCAAAAGCGCAAAACCTTTCTCAATTTCTTTCATTTGTTTTACGGTTAGGGTTTTTGGGTTTTCCTTTTTAGGTCAATAGGTCGATTTTGCTAGAGGAAGATAAAGTGAAAGCGGAGACGGAGAAAGCAAAAGCTCCGGTGGACTTTACGACTTTGCAGTTACATAATTTGATGTATGAGAAGAGCCATTATCTTAAAGCTATAAAAGCTTGTAAGGATTTTAGATCTAAATATCCTGATATTGAACTTGTAAATGAAGATGAGTTTTTTCGCGATGCTCCTCAGCATATTAAAGGGTCAAATTTGTCTACTGATACTTCGCATAATTTGATGCTGAAGAGACTAAATTATGAGCTTCATCAGGTAATTAATTTAAATGAATTGATATGATGGGAAATGATTAGTGTTCGTAATCAAGGTTTTGAGATGGTGATTTTTTTTTTGGATTAGAGAAAAGAGCTGTGTAAGTTGCGTGAGAAACTGGAACAGAAGAAGAAAGGTTTGTTGGAGACTATTGCGAATAGGAAGAAGTTCTTGTTGAGTTTGCCGTCGCATCTTAAATCGCTTAAGAAAGCTTCATTGCCAGTACAGAATCAGTTAGGGGTTCTGCATACCAAGAAATTAAAGCAGCATAACTTGGCGGAGTTACTTCCGCCTCCACTTTATGTGATTTACTCGCAGTTTTTGGCGCAAAAGGAAGCATTTGGAGAATATATTGATCTGGAGGTGGTGGGAAGTGTTAAAGATGCTCAAGCATTTGCTCGTCAGCAAGCGAATAAGGACAGCAGTATGTGATTTGTAGAAACTTGTTTTTTTTTTTTTGTGATTTTACATGGCTGGAGAGAATTATACAGTGATTTTTGTTGAATGGATCAGGTATATCTACCAATGTAGAGACTTCCAGGTTGGAGGACGATGCACCTGATGAGGAAGATGATGGTCAAAGAAGGAGAAAGAGGCCAAAGAGGGTTCAAAGCAAAGAGGGCGTTGATCAGGCAGGATCATATCAAGCTCATCCGCTCAAGGTTTTTCTCCATATATTTGACGATGAGGTTTCTGATCCAAAATCTGCAAAGCTCATTACTCTGAAGTTTGAATACTTGCTGAAGTTGAATGCTGTATGTGTTGGGGTTGAAGGGTCACTTGAAGGACCAGAAAATAACATCTTATGCAACTTATTTCCCAATGACACTGGAGCTGAGCTGCCTCAGCAGGTATTGATTTGTTCTCCTTATCTGCCACCGCCCCCTCCCAGTTTTATTGTTCCTTCTTTCATTTTCTTTTCCATATTATGATAATTGTTCTTGATGCCAATGCAGTCAGCAAAGCTCATTGTAGGTGACAACCTTGCATTTGATGAAAGGAGAACTTCACGTCCATATAAGTGGGCCCAGCATTTGGCAGGAATTGATTTCTTACCAGAGACAGCCCCGTTACTCAGCAACCTTGAAACTGCAAGCAGTGAAACTGCTAAAAACGAGATTGTTTTATCTGGATTGTCACTGTATCGCCAACAGAATCGGGTGCAGACAGTTGTGCAAAGAATTCGCTCTCGGAAAAGGGCTCAGCTGGCTCTTGTGTGAGTCACTGATCTGTCTGTTTGAAGTCTTGGATCATTAGGGGAAGACTAGACAAATGAGTTGGGGATGGGTACCAAAATGTGATCAAATCTCAGTATAAGCTTTCGTATCTTTGTTCATTCAGCTAGGACTACAATGGCATCTATTATGAGATAATGTAGTGACTCATATTGCGGATTTTTTTGTAGTGTTAATCTGTTTTACTTCTGATGACTTTTGATGTGTGCATGTTGCCTCTTATTTTGTGTATTAGTTTTCATTCTGTGGCTCCCTTGTTGTCTTCTGTCATTGTGATAAGGTGTGCTTTGAGTTGAAAAGTTGGAATTCTTTGATTGGCTTACAGGGAACAACTTGAATCGCTTATGAAGCTTGAATGGCCTCCTCTGAATTGTGAAAGTGTTCCATGGGTTTTGCATGCACCTTTATGCAATTTACATGGCTGGTCGCCAGCAGCGCCTCCACCTAATCAAGCTTCAACTTTGGCTGTTACTGGTACAAATATAGTTCAGGAACCAATAGATGTCAGTATGGATGGAAGATTGGAGAGTGCTAGGGAAGATGGGGAGCTTCCATCTCTAATTGCAGCTGCTTCTGGTGTGAATGATGTTAAGCTTACTCCAAAAGTATCTACTATAGAGCATTCCAGGCAGCTGAGTTTAATGTCGAAGAGCATTATATCACCAATTAGTAAGGTGAAATCACAAAGTTTCAAGAAACATGATGAAGATTTTGATCTCTTGCTGGATACTGATAGTGATTTGGATGAGCTTTCACAAATTGAGCCAGAGGTAGAAACCGATGCTTCTATTAAATACTATGAAATGGCTGAAAAGTCATGGGTGGATTATGGGGTTAAAGAATATACACTTGTCTTAATAAGGAAAAAGGATGACGGAGAGAAGAAAGTAAAGTTAGAAGCAAAGGTTAGCTTAAATTATTCCCTAGTATTGGTCCTTCATTAACCAGCTGTTGACATGTAATGTCAGTTTTTCTTCTTCTTCTTCTTCTTTTATGGCAGGTTAAAATCAGCATGGAGTATCCTCTTAGGCCTCCTCTCTTTGGCTTGAGTCTGTACAGTGCTGCAGAAAATCATGATGAGAATAATGGCTCTGAACGGTACAATGAACTTCGAGCCATGGAAGCTGAGGTGAGCAAACAATGTCTTATGGAATAGCTAGCTTTTATTTAGGAGACACATTAATAAACTAAGACATCATTATACTGCAGAATATTACCACTAGTAGATTATTGTTGCAGGCATTTAGTGGTTGTCAAACTGTGTAAATAACACCTTCACATAGTATTTGAATGTTCTGCTTTGAAATCATATTTCCATTAATGTTTGCCTAGAGTTGCATCCTGGTGATTTCTCACCTTAGTGTTAAGCCTCCTAATTATCATAATTTTCAGTGTTCATTTTGTGTTGTTTGTTTCAAATGTGGTGTTAGTTTCTTTGCTGAAGTACTACAAATTTATGTTTCCTTTTGGTGTTCTGCAGGTAAATCTTTATGTATTAAAGCTGCTACCTTTGGATCAAGAAAATCATGTCTTAGCTCATCAAGTGCGCTATCTTGCAATGTTGTTTGACTATTTCATGGATGAGGCATCTCCAAGTGCAAAATGTACTTCTGTTGTCGATGTTGGTTTGTGTAAACCTGTTAGTGGTAGTCTTCTTGCTAGATCATTTAGAGGGAGGGATCGCAGGAAGATGATATCCTGGAAGGACATGGAGTGCACCTCTGGCTACCCATACTAGCAATAGAATCTTGGGGCATGCAGGTGAACTTGTCACCACAAACTATTGCTGCTACCACTCAGCAGGGGGTAGGAATAAGCATTAGAGGGAGGTGATATTTACCTTGACTAGACTACATTGTTCTTGCAAAGGACCATTTTGGGTGCGCATTCTACTTAAATTGATGGATCTGCGAAACGTAACACCTTAAAACTTATTTGCAAGGGGCTATTGTATCATGTTCTGCTTTGTGGATCTCGGGGCACCAAAATAGGAATTTCCCGGTGTAGCATGTGCTGACTGCATATAATTTCCCACCGAGGAGCTGAATGTTTGTGATTTTTCCAGATTCTGAAGAGTCGAGGATTTCATGGCATAAACTGGCATGCAAATTTGTAATGTTTGTGGAACTTCATTGCTGCAATAAAATTGTGCGAGATACAGTTCTGAACCAGGCCAGTTTTGCAGATGGATATGGCTCAGATTATGAATGTTGTCGGGAATGGCATTGTAGGCAGGAGGTTTATTTATCAATAATTTTATGTACGTTAACTCTGGTATCTCGTGAAAACATGTGATTAGCTGAAAAGCTATATTTATACCTTCCACTAGACTGGAATAGCCATGCTAGGCATTGCTTTTTTATTTCAAAATACATTTAGAAATGTATTATTGATTATTTTTTAAATTGTTTTTCTTTGTTTGGAAAAGCATTAAATAAATATTTTTTGCAAAATCTAGTTTGGAAAATTTTGAAAAATCATTAAAATAACTTTTTATAGGACCTGACTCCAGCTCAGGTCAGCTTCCAATCCAAAAGAGAAATCTCGAAATGATTTATATTAATCTATCCAACTCGTAGAGTACTTGCTGAAAATAAGTGAGGCTTATAAATACTTCTTTTCCGATGAATGAGGCTTATAAGTGAAAAAAATCGATCACTATGAAATGAAAAAAGAAGAAGAAGAAATACAACTCTGAGGAAAACATGGATGAAATGGTTCCTAACACAATGAATTTGCTTCCTTTCCTTGCCAATCTAATTACCTATTCAAAGAAGTTCAGAGGATATGCAAACACAGATTGTAGATATTGGAGGGTTTAATCTAAGTCACAGTAAAACTCTGGATCTTCTCACTGTAAAACTCATGTCTTCTCCATTTACAGAAGAAAACACATTTCCATTAAATATGTACAGTCACCTACCATACATAATTTTCAACTGTATAATCACAGACAACCCTTTCAATTCACCATGGACCTGTCTGAGTTCGTCTCAAGCACCGTCTCTTACCCCCCTGCTGCAAAGTCATCATCTCCATGACCTATGATACCACCAATCGGAGAAAAAACACCACAAAATAAGTAAAGATACTGTCCATAATTTGAAGGCACTATGCTTGTAATGCTTTCAAGCAAACCATTAAAAAAGCAAAATATAGAGTTATGCCTGCATAGACGCACGCATAATGTAATTCCTTTTAGTGACATTAGGCTTGGACATCCATGATAAAGAAAACAGTGGAAAATACATGCAGACTATTCAAATCACCAAGCGGATAAGAAAACGATATAGATAGCAGCATTGACTGGCCATTAGACAGGTTATGAGAAATAGGCATGATTATTCGTTATGTTTTGATGTTTTTCCTTTTAGTAACCCTGGCTTGGACATCTGTAATAAAGAACAAAGTGGGAAAATTCATGCAGACTATTCAAATCACCAAGCGGATAAGAAAACGATATAGACAGCAGCATTGACTGGCCATTAGACAGGTTATGAGCAAATAGGCATGATTATTCGTTATGTTTTGATGTTTTTCCTTTTAGTAACCTTGGCTTGGACATCCGTAATAAAGAGCAAAGTGGGAAAATTCATGCAGACTATTCAAATCACCAAGCGGATAAGAAAACGATATAGATAGCAGCATTGACTCAAGCGGATAAGAAGATGATATAGCTAGCAGCATTGACTGGCCATTAGACATGTTATGAGCAAATAGGTAAGATTATTCGTTCTATTTTGAGTAATGGATAGATTTGGCACCTGATTTTTCTGCATTTCCATCATTTCAGCCTGCAGCAACCAAACCACAATCAATGAGAGCTAAACACGGATTTTGAATTTGTAGTAGATACTGATACCACGAGTGTGTGGGTGTGATATGGCAGGCACACATAATTGTGAGTGCAATAAAAGCTAAAATACCTGTTTCTTCTGCAATTCTTCGTTTTCTGCTTTTAACTTTGCCACTTCTGCTTCCAATTCCATCGTATAAGCCTGGTAAAAACAGAAATGAGAAAAAACAGTATATACTGAGAACATGCTTAAAAGTAAGAATGAAACATGCTCTATTTTTTAAATATCTACTTATACTCCCATATAATGTTTTGATTCGAAATAAACCAAAGGGGTTGAAATTCTAATTAACGTTTGTTGAGTTTGGCCCAATCCAAGTTCAATTTCATGTTGCGATCCTTAAACCATTTCTACCTTGTAACAAACGGGATCCTTATAACTTCTCATGACCTTGACTTCTCAAAAACTCTCATCTTGACATTTCAGATCGCTATCACATTACCATTCTGCCCCATAATCTTTCATGATGTTTTGGTATGCAGCGTATGCAGCATGGCCATAGATGATAAAAGTCGAAGGTTAATGGCTAGCAAAATTCATGGCCTACAAGAAGATGAAACTTGTGATGTTTTTTCTTTCTTAACTTTTGGTGACATAAAACATGTGACAAGAGGGAATATTTCAAAACAACTTATTTGTGTAAAAAACAAAATACGAAGGTTCATTCTTCTTTCTTCTCATCTGCACAGCAAGTTTGTTTATATGGACACTTATCAAGTGTCTAGTAACTTCAGTCAGTAAAACATGGCCAATGACCTATTATTGGCTTTCCTCTACTTCGGTGCAGTGTACAAGAACTCTTGTGCAGTTGTAAGAAAAAACAGAGGAAATAATCATGGTATTGGATACATCGAATACACAGAAGATTCGTACTTTCTCTCGCGTTCTTTTATCTTAAGATATTTAAATTGCTTCTAGATTAGGGAAGAGTTTCAATTCAAGCAAGAACAGATTTCAAACTAGTATACCGAAATTGAATCTGCAGCAAACTTACAAACTAAAATCAAGACCTATTTGTATAAACCAGTAGATTATAAGTACAATATCAAACAAGATAATCACCTGCTTGCGAGCACGAGACCTTGCAGCTGACTCTCTGTTCTTGATCATTCTCCTCTGCCTCCTCTCAACCACCTTCTCAACTGCGCCACCTGCTCTCCTTCCCCTTCCACTTCCATTAAATACATAAGGCACTGGAGATACTGAAGATGTATCCCCATTACTCTTCCCAATTCCATCTGATGACAGCTGGTTCGCAGGTGACCCTGTAGCGACACCTAATCCAACCACTCCCATCCCTCCACCCTGCATCAAATTGCTATTGATCCCTTGATCTCCAATCCCCAGAATTCCACCTCTAATTCCAGGACTACTTTGTGGAGGCATCTGTGTCACATATCCCATATTAGGCTGCTTAGGAAATATTTGCTGCTGCTGCTGCACCTGTGCCTGATTTGATCTAAACCCGTTACCATTCAAAGGCAAATTCGAAGATTGCAACGAGATTTGATTGGTATTATTGTTACTCAAGCCCACACCCCTATTCTGCTGAAACCCAATTGCTGAACTATTATTGGCTACCCGCGACAAATCACCAAAAAATCCACCATTAGTATTAACCTTTGCAGCCACTGGAATATCCTCCCTCACCACCCCAGCTCTCACCAAAAACTCCTCCAAAGTTATCTCTCCTAAGGTAGGCTGCCTCTGGGGCACATTATTAGCAACTCCAGCACTAGTCCCATTAATAGCATATTCCTTTGACATGTCTTTCCAGACCTCATCCACCGTCTTCAGGCTCAGTGTCCGCGGCAGCGTCAGCGAGCCCTGGCGCTGGAGACCAACACCATCTTGTACCCCAGCAGAAGTTGCTGTTGCCACGGTCTGCGTCTCCTCTGCACTCCATATACTCTTTAACAGCTCATCCATGTTCATTGACCCAAAATCCTTCCCTAATGATCCTCCCATGGTGTTTTGAAGCTCTTCAAGCGTTAAAGAATAGATCGATGACTGACTAGCCAACGGAAAATTCCCCGGTGGCCGGCCACCACCGGCATCTGACGGGTCATTTGTGAAGCTCTTGAAATTGAAATTAGTCCCCATTTTCAATATATCTGGATAAAACAGGGTCAAAACAGCTCAAAAATCTGACAACTAAAGCCAAGAAATAGTTAAAAACCCTAGCCTTATTGCATTTCCAATCCCGTGATGATACTTATCAACCAAATCCCACATAAAAAAAGTAAAAAAGTCTTCAATTTTTTATTTTTCAAAACAAAAAAAGCACGAACCTGAAAACACATTCAATAAGAGGGGTAGAAAAAGGAAAAAAATAAAGAGTCTAAAGCATGCAAACCATAAAGCTGGTGCATCAAGAACAAAGATCAAGAAGAAGCTTAGAGCCAGCAGAAATCAATCCAAGATGGTTAATTAAGACGATAAATACACTACTAGAGAATATACAGAGTCGTAAGCAATGAGAGAGTAGAGTGTAAAGGAAGAACATCTAACCATATACTTCGATTTTGTGTTTGTATTATTGGTCAAGTATCTTTGTTTTTGCTGGCTTCTTTCTTTCTCTGTCTGCGTTTCCAAGTATGTCTTTGGGTTCCTTCTTCCTCGATTATTTAGGGCTTCTGGATGCGCCAAGTGTCGGTCTTTTCTTCTTTTTCTATTTTTTTAGTAGATTTAAAGACAGTGGAATAGAAGAGTTTAACATGTTTTCTTACAAGCAATCCCCACACTGTAATATCGTATTCGTGGTAGAAACTGTTGCTAGAGTGAAAAACATTATTTTTATACTTATTCTTCTTAATCATAGTTTTAAAAGGAGTTACTAGTTTGTGTGTCTGTGTGTGTATATACACAGAAAAGAAGTTACGTAGATAGAGTAGTTCACTTCTAATAAGAAATTTTGATAAGTTAAACGAGTTTTCGAGTAAAAATTAATATAATTTTCAATTTGATTATTAAATTAGATTTAAATTTTATGAATATGTTCTACAAGCTCCGTTTTAAAACATGTTCAAAAGATGCTGGAGGTTGATATTTAAGGGTTAAGTTTCAATGAGTTAAATTATAATTTTCTTTTATAGATAGTTATAATTTTAAGATTTAAGAAACTTGGATTTTTTTTGCATATAATGTAAAATGTTTTTTTAAAAATATTTTTAAAAAATTATTACATCATAATTATTAAAAATATTAATTTAATATTTTAAAAAATAAAACTCACTCTTCTTTAATTAAACCTGTAATCATAACGAAATTGCCTGTCAGCTACTTACTGTTTCTATTCAAGCTGAATGTTAAAAAGAGTTAAGAAGCTGGACAGAACCAGAATTTAATATAATAATTGGGTTAGAAAAACAGTTAACAATTGTAATGTGAAAGAGAATTCAAAAGCTGGACAAAACCAGAATTTAATATAATAATAGGGTTAGAAAAACAATTAACAATTGTAATGTGAAAGAGAATTCAAAAGCTGGACAAAACCAGAATTTAATATAATAATAGGGTTAGAAAAACAATTAACAATTGTTTAGTGGGGCAGCTGTCTATAGAGACGTGGATCAATCATGAATGGGTAGGCGCCTGTGATGTGACGTTAGTCCAATAGGAGAACGCAAGATGGGTTCACGAGAGCCGTCCACGCAGAGACATTGATGCTGTTGCTGATAAAAGTGATTTTATAGTGCTCTTTGCCCGTGGGGTCAGAGGGGTATTTTCGTCAAGAAAGTTGATGTTTATCCCTTTCGTGCACGTGAAATCTATGTGCCGACATCAGTGACGTCCTCTGTTTTTCCGAGTTTCGCAGGGAATCACAGCCACTCCTTGTGGCGACTTTTCTTTTGTCAAAACTGCCCTTGTTCGTGTAATTTTTGTTGTGGATGGACTCCTTTTTTTTTTCTTTTTTTTTTTTCCCGGCTAATTATAACACATTTATTTAAGTAGAGGAAAGGGAGATAATCGGGTTAGGAATTTATTTTAAAAATTGATTTATTTTCATATTCTTAATTAAATATATTTTGATGGTTTTTATATTTCTTATTATCTTAATATCTGTTTTTTTTTTTTTTATATCACGAAACACTTATAAATTTATTTGTCAATCCATATTTTTGTAACCAATTTTGGTAACGTGATTGCTTTTTATTTTCATCTATTCACGTCAATCATGCGTGATCAATCCTCGTAAAATCACGCATCCTCATGATCTTGTCGCGTTATAAATGGACCGAGCAAGTTCGAAAGCTGAAAGTTTTGACTATAAATGACTTTGCGAGATCTACGGCATAGCGATGATAATTTTTTATTAAAATATGTTTTATTTAAAATATATATTAAAATAATATTTTTTTATTTTAAAAAATTAATTTTTCACATAAATATATCAAAAATATTCAAAAACATTAAAAAATTTAAATTTAAAAAAATTAATATTTTTAAAAATTCTAGTTGAAATTGAAATCTCAATTCAACATCATCTAGTTAATAATAAAAGAGTAGATAAGTTGTGTTTAATTGATTAAAAATAAAAATAAAAATATTCAATTAACCAAATTAGTAATAGAACTTTATTTTTTCCAAATAAATCGATGAAAACACAAGATATATACGAACAATGAGTTTAGCCAAGACAACTTCAATGAAAATGGAGAGAAAGGGAAAACAAAGAGAGGACCTAGATAGGAAGAAATGCCAGGAATTATAAGTAACTTAGGATCAAGAATCATGCCGGCCATTCATGGCAACCAACCATGTCAATTCTCCGTAAATTTCACAATAAGAAATATCAAGATTCCGAGTCACGATTTGAATATTGAGGTGACATCATTGAATTTTTTTGTTTAACTTAATTTTTTATTTGAATATTGAAAATATATTTTTTTTAAGGTTGGAGACACATCAACTCAACTTAATTGTGGCCTTTGAGAGAAGCCATTGCCTCTACACACACTCGCTACAATAGGGTTTTTATGTCTTATATTTAATTGTTGTTTGTTTTTATATTTTAAAAATATTAATTTTATTTTTTTATTTATTTTAAATTAATATATTTTTTTATTTATTTTCAGATTATTTTGATACGTTGATATAAAAAATAATTTTTAAAAAATAAAAAAAATATCATTTTGATATATTTTCGAGTAAAACATACTTTAAAAAATAACCATATTTCTAAATAAGTTAATTATTATATTTTTTTAATTTCCATATAAGCTAAAAGTTTGAAATTTATATATTTGTACCTCCATACACTCTTATAATTATTTTCTTAAAAAGATTTCAAATGGCAACTCTAGAACACCGTTTGGCATTGCGTTCTAAACGGTATTTTGCCAAAATTTAATTTTTTTTTTTGCTAAAATTGGATTCGATTTGTACTTTTTAGATCGTTTTGATGTGTTGATGTTAAAAATAATTTTTAAAAAATAAAAAAACATCATTAACATGTATTTCGGCACGAAAAGCTATTTAAAAAACAACCGCTACCACACTGCTAAACACAATCTAACATAAGTACGGTGAAAGTTTTTTTTAAAATAGAAGCATGATATGATATGAACATAATGTTCTTTGTCGAAAAGCATAAGATAAACATACACGTGTCCGTTTTGTAATTTTTTTCCATAAAAAAGCAGTTATATATATATATATATATGTTAGTGGGAAGAATGACCAGTTGGGGGAACAGAAAGGATAACCATCAGTAACCCAAGAAAAAAAAAAGTTTGAAAACATTTATCCTTATACTCCATACCTATTTTTCTCGTTGTTAAATAATATTAGGAACTATACCCATTCCTCTTTAGGAAGGGCTGTTATGATTTTTTATTCGTTCACAAAAGGACAAAATTTGTCCTTTCTTGTTAACAGTGGTTTGTTTTTTTATTTTAAAAATATTTTCATTTTTTTTATATAATTTTATTTCGATTCTTCTGATATAAAAATAAATTTTAAAAAAAATAAATTTTTAATATATTTCTAAATAAAAAATATATTTTTAAAAAATTATTACTATAATTTCTAATTTCATTAAAAAAAAAAATACACACTTTTGGTATGGCTATGGCTTGCCACATGCTTAATGTCTCTATAAGAATGTAGTTTTAATTGTTTTTTTTAATTTTTTTTATACTAAAATATATTAAAATAATATATATTTTTTATTTTTTAAAATTATTTTTGAGATTGGTGCATCAAAATAATTTAAAATATATAAAAAAATTATTTTTTATAAAACAAAAAATAAATTTATTGGACACGCTGGTTTACCCGCCTTAGAATTTTTTGGGATGTGGCATTAGATTTGGAGAAGCTCTTTGATTAATAAATAACAGACCAATAGTTGGGGAGGGAGATGTAAGCATTTTGAAACTATGGAGAAACCATGGCCGAAAAAATAAAAAATAAAAAAGGATAGATCTTGCGGAAGCCATCAAAACTTGGAGGATATTCGCACCTACTTCCTACCTACATGAAGAGGATAAGGATAAGGGTAGAGTGGACGAAAAGTCAAAAGGCCTTGTTTTTCTTTGCCAGTGCTGTCGTGATAGACCATTTTGTCAAGGTATGACTTTGTTGTTCCTCGAGAAAAAAAAAAAAAAGATTTTGGTTACTTAATTATTATATATTTTTATAATAATTTTTGTGATAGAAGTTTTAAAAAATAAATTTACAAAATATTATAAATTTTAGTTCTTATATAATCAAAGTTTTGAAAGAAAATTTCCAGTGAAACAATGTAAACATACGCTGTGTTGATTAATCAGTTATTTTTAAAATTATAATTAAAACAAAACATAATCTTAACTACACTATTTACACTGTCAAATAAAGGATGTTAAAATTAACATTCAATTTACTATGATTTATGCTAAAATCATCCTTCAAGATCTTGATGAAAACATTAATTATTATATACAATTTGGATGAAATTTTAAAATAAAATAAAAAGATATTGTTTTCTAAAACTCTAATTTATAAATAAATAAATAAAAATGTTCCACACGAATTTGAAACGAAACGAATTCTCTCAAGTCAAAAAGCCTCAAAGCCCATAGAATCACGTTGTTCCTCTTGAAGATCGCATCGGTTGACAAGACCATGGAGAATACAAAGAAATTCAACTTATCCACTTCACTTGGACGTAAACACAAAGGCAGAGAAGAAAAGTAAAATGTCGGTGCATCACGATAACCATAATTGAAGAAGTTTTTTTTAAAAAAAAAAATTATTATTTTTTTTATATATAAACAAAAAAATACTATAAAAAACAATAACTACAATTTTATTTAGTAAATGAAGTCACATCAAATTCTTTTTTATATTTACTTTTATTATAGCCAGCCAGTTTAACAGTTGAAAAAAATAAATTTTCAAACTAGTATTCAATTATGTATCATTTAATTCATGTTTTGAAATTAAAAAAAATTAAAAATAATAGAAACATAAATTTATGTTTTAGTTGGTTTTTTATGATTATTTTAATATATTAATGTTAAAAACTAAAAAAATCCAAAATAAATTATAAAATTTAAGCAATCTTTAAAAACTCTTGTAAAAACTTGAGCATGATTTAACAATTAAATTAAAAATTATAATTATTTTAATGTGTTATTTTAATCCAGCGTGACTATAACTCTTCTTGAATCTAAACCTATTCCCCTAATCTATTTGCTAGATCATTAATTCACGTTATCTATTGGGAACAATCTCATTTAATTACGATAAATTCACATCTAATTATCTAGAATCATTCATTTTTATATGAAATATGTATATTTTAAGATTTTTACTGAAATTTATTTTTGAATATACAAATTGAGCAAATATATATATTTTAATTCATAAAACATATTAAAAAAAAAACTTCATAAAAATAAAGTTTTTGTATGAAATAATCAATAAGTTGAGGTAGAAAATTAAAGTTTGACTCTGTCGTGTTTTATAATTGTAATATTTAGTAAATATTATACTTTTAAAATATAATATAATATATCAAACTGTATTATTTCAACAAACTATTAATTTGCTGTTTTTTGAAAAACTTACCATGCTAATTATATAAAAAAAAAAATCCCAGAACCAACGGCCATCTTGCAAATTAATAACGAACCATAACGAACAACGATCACAAGGAGAGAGACGGTGCATGTGTCCCAACTGAGGAACATTTGTTTCGACATTATTCATTACATTCGTATAAGATGGTCGGAGCACTCTGAGATTGGAAGCAAAGCAAGCCTGCCATCTGTTATCTAGCTACGTTGTACGATCCAGCATGCACCAAAAAAAGACCTCGCAACTGCCGAATCCACACGCACACACAATGATATTTCGGACAAGTCACACTCGTCATCTTTAGGTTAAGGCAACCTAATTACTGGCTACTTAAAATAATTAAAAAATATAATATAGTTGAGTTCAGTGACTTTTTGCTAGGTTTTGTAATTTGATGATACACCCATGGTTCACGCAATTTACCATCTGATTAATTGAGCTCGATGCCTTTGAGTGTTTTCCTTTGAATCTTTAATGGTCTTCACTGAAGACGTTTTTAAAAAATTAATCAACCAATTAAACTATAAAAACAAAAAAAAATAACTAAAAACATACTAATCAAACAAATTCAAAAATCATAAAATTCACTTGAATTTAATTTGGTTTCGATTCTGGAAATAAAAACCTTATAAAATGGGCTATAGACCAGTGTTTTAAAACCCGGACCCGGCTGACTCGGGTATGGAACCGGTCCGGGTGGAGGCCAAAACCCGTTTGGAAATTGGCCCGGTCAACCCTATGGGTCGACCCGGGACCCGGTCCACCCGGCCAAACCTAAGTGAGACCCGGTCCTTTTTTTTTTTTTAATTTCCCTATCATTAAACGACGCCGTTTAATGACATCTAAAATCCTAAAACGCTGAAGAAGAAGAAGGAGAAGAACGAAGCACTTAACCTAATCTGTCTCACCCGAATTGAACGGAGCAGAAGAAGAACGAAGCAATTAACCATTGATCTCTGCGAAAAAGGTTTGAATCTCTTTTTTTCACTCTCTGTTTTGTTTATTCTTGGCCGTTTTCTCATTTCTGGGTTCTGGCATCAATTTCAGTTTCAAGTTTCAACCCAATTCAAGTTCATCCTTCTTTCACTCGCTGCCATCGATTTTGCAGAAGAAAAAACCTCAGCCCTCAGGTATGTTTCTCCAACCCGATTGCTGCTACAGTGTCTATATTTTCTTCTACCAGTGACCTCTATTTCTATAGCTCGATTTCTGCATCAATTCTATTCGTCTGTGTTGTTTGTTTGCATGATGAACTGTTACCATGATTTTGTTTGATGAACTCTGTCGATTCATTGTTCGCTCATTTGTTTGATGCTGCCAGTGGACTTATGGTGTTGCCAGTGGTTTGGCAGTGAATGATGTTATGATTTGCCAATGGTTCATTCTCTGTTTTTAATTATTCACTCTCGGATTGTTGAGCTGAGAAATGAGAATTATTGGCAATTAGAATGGGCAAACAATCATCTTTAGAGGAGGAACACAATAATTTTACTCGAGCTGAAGATCGAAGACCAAATGAAGTTGCCTTCAATGCAATGGAGGAAGACAATAGCTTTTTTCAACCTAAAGAAAGAACATCTCTTGAAGCTGGAGTTAATACATTGGAGCCGATTAGCTCCTCCTCAAATAGCAACAGTGATATTGTTGCTCATAGAGTTTCGTTGGTGGTTTAGAGTTATACAAAGAGAACCTAATTAAAGAAAAGCAATTTCAATCTATAGCTCCTGCTCTTTTCAAGGCTTAATGGCAAATTTATGGTCAAATGATTTTGGTTGGGGGGTTTTATGAGAATTTGCATGTTGGGAATTCTATGATTGATATGTATATAAATATGGGTTTCTGGAGTGTAGGCGAAAAGTGTTTGATGAAATGCCTGATAGGAATGTGATTTCTTGGATGGAATTGATTTCTGCTTATGGGAAGAGTGGGAACATGGAAAGTGCAGGAAAGTTGTTTGATGGGTTATTTGATTTTTAATTTTTTTTGGGTTGACCCGGGTTAATCTGGGTCAACCCATCTGACCCGTGACCCGATCATTAGACCGGGTTGACTACCGGGTTGGATTTCAAAACTATGCTATAGACATGATGGAAACCTATTCCAACTTATTTTAAAAAAGGATATCAATAGAACACTAATCTAAGTTACATAACCCTAAAACATTTCCTTCCTTTTCCATTGAAACAACCATCAACCTCTCCATTTAAAGCAATTAATACTCTCTCCTCTACCATCTCTCTCGATCCACCCCCTCTACTTCTCTTTCTTGTAGAATATAATGTAATCCATCACCATTCTCTTTTACAATGTGTTTTTTTTATTAATTAGTAGCTGGCCTTTTTGAGTTTTTTTTTTTATAAGTTCAATGTTTCTTTCCTCACATGATGACAATTTTTCTTGAAAGTTTATGGTATATTGAGTCACAAAGGTGTTAAAAAAAACCGATCAACCACTAAATTATAAAAGCCAAAAAGAAAAAAATTGAAAACACCAAGCTGAGAGAAAACATCAACTAAACCGATCTGGAAACCATAAAACTCACTCAAGTTGGTTTGATTTTGGTTTCATAAACTAAAACCATATACACTAGGCTAAACCTAATGTAAACCCATTCCAACTTAAAAAAAAAATAGGGGGTATAAATAGAAAACCAACCTAAGCTGCCTAACTTATAAATAAATATTATATTTAATAGGACAAGTAACATGTGGAGTTATCTAGGTGTATGCAAAAAATTTTATTTTGTGATTGACCAGAAACAAAAAAAAAGAAGAAGTTTTAGAACTTAAGCCTAAACTAAAAGGCGATGACAAGGGAGAGGAAAATTTAGTGAATATTAAAGTAGCAAGTTATAATTACGATGAGTGTAGGAAAGTTCTAGAAAAAATGATTATACTTGATGATTTTGTCTTTTAACTTTGTTGATAATTAAGGATTTAAATCATTTTATTGGATAATACAACCTAGATTTGATGTTCTTTCTTGCTTGATGATTTGGAGAGATTGTTTGAAAATTTATATTAATGAGAAGGTATAAAGAAATCTCTTGAGAGTTAACAAGAATGTTTAACAACCAATACTTGAACATTGACTCAAAATATTAATTCCGTGTGTTTGACTTCCTATTGGATTTATAATGGTTGGAACTTGAATAAACAAGTTCTAAATTTTTGTCAGATTTTTAATCATAAGATGAACAATTGGCTAAACGATTGAGAGTTGTTCGTTGGAATGAGAAATTGATAAGATTTTACCAGTAATAGTAGATAATGCAAGTTTAAATAATTTGACTGTTAAATATTTGAAGACAACAAAAAATGGTTGGGCAATTAATATATTATCAAATGATTTCACGCATGTTAGATATTATGTTCATATTGTTAATTTTATTGTATATGTGAGATTAAAAGATATTGATGATTTAATAGTTAAGATTATAAATGTAATAAGGTTTGCTAGATCTTCTCCTTCTAAGCAACTTGTATTTAGTTAATGTGCGGAGAGATTGAAGATTTAAAGTAAAAAATCAGTGTGGTTTGATATTCTAACTAGATGGAACTCAACATATATGACGTTAGAATTTACCAAGGAACTTGAGGTGGTTTTTATAAGGTCAGAAGAAATTGATCTTAGATATTTAAGTTATTTCAAGGTTGATTCAAAGCAAAAACAAAAAAACTTAGATCCTTTTATTTTAGAAGATTGAGAAAATGTTACATCTTTTGTTAAGTTCTTGAAACTATTGTACATTGTTATATTAAAAAATTATGGCTTGTTGTATGTGAAATATATGTTTCTTTCATGAATTGATTTTTATGCATACATACATATTTCAATTGTATAGAAGTGAAGATGTGTTTTTAGGTGAAATAACCAATAATATGATGATAAAATAAAAAAAAAAACCAAGGGGATTAATATAATTAAAACTTTTTATTGTGTGTTACTATTGTGTCAGATCCACGTTTTAAATTAAAATATATGAGATTTTATTTTAGGCGATCAAATGATGCTGAAAATGATGAAAATCTTACAAAGAAGATTAGAGATACTCTGCTAAGATTGTATGAGTATGCTATTAAGGTTCATGATGTTAAGGTTGTGAATGATGTTGAAACTAATAGAAATGATTAGGATATTAATGTTGATTCAAAGGTTGTAAATAATATATCAAATGACTTAACTTTTGAATTAAAAAAATATTTAGAGAAGGAAGGTGGTGTGGATAGAAAAAATCATGGTTGAGATGTATTTGTGTGATGGTTGTGAGGATCATAAATTATATATTTTAAGTTGGTGGATGCATTATGCTATAACATACAAGATTCTTTCTAAGACAACAGAACATGTGTTAGCTATCCTTGTATATCTATTGTTGTTTTTAAAACAACCTTCAATATTGACAGTCGTATATTAGAACTATATCTAAGCTCTTTATTTCTATCAACAATGCAAACACTTATTTGTTGTCAAAAATTAGTTGCGTTTAACACCAATCCCAATCAACAGGAGAGCCTTCATGAATTTTATAGAAAATTCTAATATGATTAAGTCAGGTAATTTATTTTACAAATTTATAATTAGTTATTTTGTATTATTGTTTCTTTATATATTTTTAATCTAACATGTTTAATTTATAATTTTATAGAGTTCAGTGAAAGTTTGAAAATCTCTATTGATTGTAAGTAGTATTGGACCTATTCATGATGTTAGTGAAATGCTAGATAAAATTGTTGAGGGTAATTGACTTATGTTACCTTGTTCATTCCTTTTTAATTTTGAATTGTTAATTATTTTTGTAATCGAAATCTAATTTGTCAGTAATTTGCTAGTGTTTTTTTTATAACATTAACCTTGTGGGATCTTTTGGTCTTTGTTGTTGCTGGATTTTGTAAATGCTAATGTTGTTGGATTTTACGAATGCTGATGTTGTTGGATTCTGTACATCCTATATAATATGGATGTTTTAGTTAAATTTATGCTAACTTGAATTTAAAGAAGCATATTTGTTTGAAGTTTGAAATATATAACATGTAATTTGTTATTTATAGTGTGAACATTGAACACGTCTGCACCAAAGAGTTTAGACTTTAGACAAATAACATGACCATGAACTAAATATGTTAAATGAATTTGCTCCAACTTTCAATTTATTAATGATAAGTGGGTTATCACTTGAGAAAATAAACCTGCAATTTTAACTTAAATAGGCAATAAAAATATAAACTCAACAAGAAATTGTTAAAGTCCAATTCAATAGAGGCCCATTTTAAAAATAAAAAGAAAACTAGCCCATTTAAGAGTGGTTAACTTATTCAGTTTTAATAAATAAAAAAACTAACCTTGACTGAATTGGTTTGATTTGAACCAATTCTCAATTTGGTCATGTTATTTTCTAAGAAAATTCCATCTCTAGTTTGATTGGAAATTTAGACTGAAACTAGATCGTGAACACTCATAATCTTCACTAAGTTAACATGTTATTGAAAGAGATTATGTCGACATATAGTTTATCTGACACATGTTAAAGACATGTTTATGGATAAGATAGACAAGGTAAGACTCATGAAGATTTTTCAGGCTTAGTTCCATACGAGGTCGGCTTACTATAACCAATCAAGATCAGGGAGAGCTTCAAATTAAAGCTCTTAAAATGTTATTTTTGTCGTTTTAATTTATTTTCTATTTAATTTTATGTTTTATTTATTTATTTTATTTGACTTTGAATTCTTATAATGAAAAAGGTTTTTTAAAGATATTAGTTTTTTTTTATTATAACATTGAATTTAAAGAATTTTCAAGAGATATTAGAGTTTGTTAGAGTTTTTTTCTATTATAGGTTATAATTGTAGCTTTAAAACTTGAAAACTGTAATTTTTATTTATAATATAGGATTGAATCGTGTTTCCAATTCATGGACGAGAGTCGTCATGTAAATTTTTTAAAAAATATCAACTCCTGGATAAGTATAGATTCGGAGGCAATCATTATCATTACATCACTCTCGTATCTAGTCTTAGCGGGTAGGATCAGTCGAATTGGAGTAGACGTGTCTGACGATACAGGTAAACCATCACAGAATCCAGATAAATGGCGCTGGTGAGCATCGACCAACCAAAACATTTTAGACAGCTGTTGCAATGTCGATTAACGTGGCAAAATATTGTTCCTTCGAAATGTTAACGTCAGGATGGTGTTTGATTAGTTTCATGCCAGAAAAAGCAGGGAATGTGTTGATTCGTTCGTCAGCTCCAAGTGAAGCAATCATTAATGGTGAAAACTGAACTAGAAGCTTTGCTGTACAACTCAATGGAGTATAGGCAGGTCTAACTCCCGATAAAGATCCTCATTGTCGAATTGAAAAGCACCGAAATAAAATTTCCAGACCCATCGGAAATGATAGTAATGGATGAAAAGTCTTCATGATTCCACATTGCAATTCTTCCCCGAGAATCAATGGTGAAATTTACAGGTATCATTTTTTTTTGTTTAGTTTGGTAATAATCAAATTCGATTCAAACTGACCGGTTTTAGTTTAGTTATTTTAAAAAAAAACCCGGTTTGACTTAATTTCTTTTTAATTTAGTTAGATTTGACTTAATTTTTTCTAGCTTGACTTAGTTTTTTCTGGTTTGAGTTCGATTCAGTTCGGTTTTTTTAGTTTTGTACTTATAAAACTGAAACCAAACCGACTAATTTTTTCAAAATTCTAATTAGTTTAATAAGTTTTTTTTCATGATTTGATTTTTTTAGTTATTTTTTTTCTAGTTTTCCTAGTTCAATCGATTTTTCTCTCACTTCACTTCACTGGAACTTGCCTAAAGCTTGCATCTGGGTAAACCCAGGAATCGACAAGTCAACCCATACTATGATCTTTTTAAAAAACTTCAAAAATATTGTTTAGGTTAAAAATAAAAGAAAAGAAAAGCAAACTTCTATAAAGTAAAACACGTGTCAGACCAGGTTCCGGGAGTCACCGAGTTGACTCACTAAGCAGGGTTTTTATAACTACTATCATGCACTACCAGCAAATTCTTCCTCAAGAATCGAAAAATGGTACAGACCACTCGGAAACTGACCGTCAAGTGATGGCCAACGGTACAAATGGTGCTAAAAAGAATCTATGGACCTGGAAAGTTTGAAGCTATGAAATTTTGAGAGTTTTGGAGCTGGCGAGGAGCTGCCCAACAGCAGTTGTTATACAGGAAATAAAATGACACCAGTCTCCCATTTCCAAAATGCACAATATTAATATTTGAAAGGAGCACAGAATAAAAAAGAGGTCTACATTAGCCTGTATGCATGACATTTGTCTCATTAAAATCCCGAGAATTGCCATATTCAAGGCCAACTTTTGTTGAAACTAAAATGAAATATGAACATGAATCCATCCAAGTTAACAAGACACATCATATGGCCAAGTGCTCGTGAACATGACATCAACTATTGTGCACGGACTACGGAGTCCAATTTAAACATCATTTGAGAGTGAGAAAGATGGACTTGGCTCTTGTCTCTTCCATTTGAGGATCCTGAGAGGAAGCTGTTCCCCAGTGTGCAACTTACCATGAATTTTACAGTACACCAGCAATTTTAAAAACGGGAATGTTGATGTGAACAAAAATATAGCAGATTGCAGTTGAGTTGTACTCCAATTTTTTAGATTTATACTACTAGAAACTTAACTGAGCATTTCAATTTAAACATCAAGGGTTTCAATCCTTGCTTCTACTTGCTACATATGTTGCTTCAAGACGTACAGAGACATTTTAGATGATAAATAAAAACAAAGAAAGAAAGAAAGAAAGGGAGGGAGGGAGGGAGGAAAAAACCCTCAGCATACAATTATACAGGTAGTCAACAAGTTGAGGAGGCTACCTTCAACTCCTTCTCCGCCGTCGGAAATGTCTGAGAATGAAACTGTCTGCATATAGTGGATAGTTCTTCTTGATCAAGCCCTTTATGCATTTCCAATAAGAAAAGTCAATCAATTGGCCATCTTTTCGAACTATGAACAAACATCGTGATTCTACAAAATCAGGATGATACCCAACCTGTCAGCACAAACAAGAAACCCACACGATTAGCCATAGCCAGGAAACACATATCAATCACAATTCCCAACCCCAATAACCAACTCACTATCTGAAGTTTGCAAGGTTATGAATGCAGACAATCAAATTTTATATTTAGAAACAAATTAGAATCCGTCTTAAAAACTGCTCAGCAGTATCCCACAAGTAGATAAAGCCAGTCGAGTCTAAACAAGACTTCTTTAACACCAAAACTTTAAGTGCCACTCTCTCAGCAGCATTCTTCTGCCGCACTCATGAATTTACCTTCACTGTCAAAAAAAGATCACTCCCAGCTCTTCAAAAAAACAGCTATTCGTGTTTTCCGCAACGCTTAACCAACAAATTTTTACAGGAATCAAACTTCGCAGATAGTTTGGTTACTAGAAAACAATACATAATCTACTTAAGACCCATTTTCCATGTCTGAAACACACACAAATACACTAACAATATGCATGATTCTCGATTCAATCGATAAACAATAATGGGAAATCAACAATACATTCGCATAATAATGATAATTAAAAAAAAAAAGCTAAGGCAAATTGATAATAAAGAGTGAAAGAGATTACCGTAATATAATCGATTCCACATCCAATCTTGCTATCACAATCTGGATGATATGCAAGCAATCTATCCACAATAGTTCTTTCATGATCTGGACTCAATCTATCTCCACTTTCATATCTGCCACAGCAAAACCCCATTAAAGATATTCACATAAAATTTTAATTACTGAAAAATGAACCTTTTTTTTAACAAACCTACTTTCCAGAATGAAGAATCATTCTAACAAACCCAACAAGAGGGACGGTATCCTCCAAAATCCGGTCCTCCCAATCCACAAATCCTTCCTCCTTTTCCTCTTCACTGTCCTCTACTTCTTCAGAAATTCCAACTAAGTCCTTCTCTGACGGCACAATCGGTTTTCTCAGCAAATCTGAACCGTCTGATCCTGTCTTAATTGCGAACAAACGTGGACTAGCGAAAGCAGTTCGATTAAACGGAAAAGATAACACCACTGCCGGAGAGGAAAACAAAGAGATAGGGTTTGAGAGAGCGGGTGGGGATAGAGATGGTGGTGGTTTAGACAACGAAGCCATGGCCATGGCTATGCCCTAGCTTCTTTTTGCTGTTAATCACTTGCAAGTGATGTAATTGCTGTTAGATAAGAAGAAGAAGAAATTGGAGAGTGTTAACGGTCACGTTATCATCACTCAACTCTTCCAGTGAAGTTGCTGTGTGCATGTTGAAACCTACCTTACCAGATTGCTTCACAAGCCAATTCCCTCTTTGGGCTTAGTAACTGGGCCTCCTCAGTTATTGATGGGCTCAGACTTAACTTTCTAATTTCCTTTATCCGAGAGTGCCTTGACAAACCACATTCCACGTCGAAGTCTGGTACTCAGAATGAAAATATCAATAATATTATTATCCTGTTATTAACATAGTTGTCGGATCCGGTTCAGATCTTATTTAACTTAAGATTTGATTTATCAGGTTAATTTATAATTTATCGAGTAAATTCTAAAACGAAATAGTCTCATTATTTTTCTAAATTAGAATTGGAGCTAATCTCATCGATATTTAACTAAATTAAATGAGTTATAAATTAATTCGTTGGATCATTTAAATTTAACCACGATGATATTCAAACAACTTAAAATAAAATCCGACTCAAAGCGATGCTAATTTAAAAACTATATCAATGATGAAAGGAACGACAACGTTCTGTGAAGATTGCTTGGTTAGTTTTTTGGGGGCCTGGATCACCTCGAATTAGTTTACCAAATTATTTTTCTTTTATTCCATTCCATTACTTGTTTCTTTTATTTACAGTGCTTTTATTCGATAAAAGTTTTTTTCTTTTACCTTACACTTACAATTTTTTTTTTAATGTAAAATAGCTTATTTGAGAGTATAATTATATTTGTTTTTTAAAGTATTTTTTATTTATAAATATATTAAAATAATATATATTTTTTAAAAATTATTTTAAAATCAGCGCATCAAAATAATTTAAAAATACTAAAAAAATATTAATTAAAAAAATAAAATATAAAAAAATTATTTTTTAAAAAAATATAAAAACAAACAGTATAACAATATAACCTGATGAGGTTTATTACACCATTGCTGTCAAATTTCCCGGAAAATGAGTTTGCCTCCTCGTAAACGTAATTAAACCTTTGAATGATTGAATGGACTTCTTGTTGGAAATCTCCACTTGACTTACGACTCAATCCAAGATTCAAGATTCATGCAACCTTTACACTCTTTGTATATTGTTTGATGCTGTGATATAAAATATTTTTTATTTAAAAATATTTTAAACTGATTTTTAAATTTTTTATATTAATATATTAAAATTATTAAAAAAATAAAAAAAATTATTAATTTGATGCTGTGTTTTAAAAATACATGAAAAAACAAAAAACTACAACATTCCAGAACAAACACTCAATTGTGCAAAAAATAAAATAAAATAAAAAAGGATGGACAGACCATGATCTTGGTTTACCCATTTAGTTACCCTTGGCTTATTATTATAGTCACAATTAGTAACTTTCAACTCTTCAAACAACTCCCCTCTCGAGGTTCTTAGCCTACTCATTTGATTTTCTTTCTTTCTTTTTTATTTTGCCATGAATTTTCTTAGCAATAATATACTTCCCGAGACAAGTTGCCATCTATTCGGCTGATAATTAGCATGAGGAAATCTTAAAAAGTAAGTATGAAATATTATATAGTATAGGAGATATATGGGAATCATTCAACTACCCATGAAATAAAGAATTTAAACCCTGAAGGGTGTAGTTTAATTGGTCAAATTCTGAGTTTACTTCCTAAATATTACCAGTTCGAGTGATATAAACCTCATGGTCACTGGAGGCTTATATGATCGTTAACTTTAAGGTTTCGTGAGATTAATCGAGGTGCGTGTAAATTAACCCAAATATCCATGTTTTAACAAGAAATAATAATAAAAAAAACTCACACATACCAAGTGATAATACAAGAAATAATAATAAAAAAACTAAATTTAACATGATTTAACAAAATCTATTTAACAGAAATTCATTATCAAATATAAGGTTTATAATTACTAATCAATCACTATTCAAGTATATACCTCACTTTCCTAAACTTATTATATTTAAAGAATTTTTATGATATAATTATCATGCATGAATCACAATTTATTATTGTATAAAACCACACGAGAAAGTGATCCTTAAAAAAAACCCACCACAATGCGCACCAAAGAATTCTTAGAGTGTGTTTGGTATTGCGGTAGCTGTTGTAGTTGTGGTTTAAAAAAAAATTGTTTTATAAAAAGTACTTTTAGTTGAGGTTGGTTTGAAAAAATAGGTGTTTGGTTAAAACTGTGGTTAAAATTGAGGTTGAAAAAAAAATAATTTAATATGTTTGGTTAAAATAATGCTTTTCAAATTGAGGTTATAAAATAATTAATATATATATATATATATATTAATATTGATGGTTTTTAATTTAAATATTGTAGATTTAATTACTATTATTACATCACGAAATAAATAATATTGATATCAAATATTTTTTATTATTCCATGAAACTATGTGTAATTTCATAACGTATGAAATCTATCAAATAAAAACTACATTTTCCAAGATTTTTTAAGCACGCAATATCAGGTAAAATGTTATCAAGAATAAAATTAAGGTTATGATCAAATTCTGCAAATGCTACGTTATCAAATGATTTTTTTTAATTTTTTAAATAAAATACAATTAAAAAAATAAAAATTTTTTAAATTGAATCGGAGTCGATTCAAAACATTTATTTTTAGATCCAACCGGCTAGAACATTGGAGTTCAACTCCACTGTCAGCTCCATTGTCACCTTTAAATTAAGTGAAAAATGGAGTAAAGAGTGGAGTTTACTCCACTGTTCACTTAATTAAAGTGAACAATGGAGAGTTTGCCGTTAACTGTACAAGAACACAGCATGAAAAAATTGCTTTAGCTTAACCTACGGTGAAACCTCAATTTTGGTGGTCCTCGTGAGCCAAACCACAACCACAATTTATAACCAAACACTGAATTATTGAGTTTGAAAAAAAAAGCAGTAGTTGCCGCGTTGCGAAACGGACTCTTAAAGTGAAAAAAGAAGAAGTTAATTACAATTAATCTAATTAATTTATAATAACTAATCAATTAGTCCCTTTTGTATCAATCGCTAAAGGTAAAGCAAAAAAAGTAGTTAATTAGAATTATCTCTATAGTTTATCATAACAAATCAATTTGTAACAAAAATAGTTAATTGGTCCTTTATGACCAAAGTGGTTTATCCTTAATTAGAATTATCAATGAAAATTTATAAAATGGGATGAAATTTTGGTCAAGACTGCGTTGTTTGAAAGTTTGAGGACCAACATGGACAAGATTTTAAAGTTTGGCTGTCCAATTTTAATAGATAAAGACTTAATTAAGAAAAAAGTAGAAGAAGAGGGGTAA
This sequence comes from Populus tomentosa, assembly GCA_018804465.1. Lineage (NCBI taxonomy): Eukaryota > Viridiplantae > Streptophyta > Magnoliopsida > Malpighiales > Salicaceae > Populus > Populus tomentosa. Next base: position 1,546,419 of record CM031995.1, read on the forward strand.
AATAAAAAAAAATAAGAGAAGCCAAGGGCTCAATTGAACTTTAGAAGGGCTTATTAGCTTAATCAGTGGCTAAAATAAAAGAAAAATAAAGTTTGGAAGTCAATTTGATCAAATTTGAAAGAATTAGAAGTTCAAAGAGTCAATTGGGGACTGAAGTGAAGAAATCCAAACCTAGAGACCATTTTGTAAGGAAATCGGAAATCCACTAGTCTAATTGCAAAATTCCAGGGGTGAGATTGAAAAGATTATCAAGGGGTTTCTAGGGATACCCTTTCTATTTGGCCTATAAAATCTTAGCAAAAGGGTACGAGAAAAAAAGAAGGACGACCTGGAGTCTCAACTCTCAAGTGTTTTTAGCCAGCAACCATAAACCTCCAGAAAACGACTACCTTTCAGTTTCAAAACTCGTAGATGCAACCTGACCATTCATCCTTCATACACTTCTCACTCACCAACCAAAACCTGAACCACATCAAAACCTCCCAAACCGATAGCTTTAGGAACCCAGCAACCATTAAAACTGCCATATGAACACCATTTCTTTCAATTGGCCACCATTATCTATCCACTGCAAAAAACAACAATCACCATCACTGCCAACCTCCATTCCCAAGCCATCCTCAAGAATCGAAAAAGACATTTTGAAGAGGAGACGTTGCTGGACAAATTATTCTGTCATTGTTTCAAAACTGGTACTTGTTGCCAAAATTTCAGGACTGTGGGAAACAAAGCCATCAAACCTCCTGGTTGGTGTTGGAGTCGAAGGCTCATCCACCATCTCAAGGTTGTGGATTTCCAGAAGCTACAAACTCTTCTAGACTGCCAAGTTTTCGGTGGTTATTCTCCACTCCATGTGACAAGTGCTGCAATAAAAGGGTACGAGAGATCTTAATTGCACTTTTATTTTGATTCTTTTTTTTGTCCAAGTTTATTGTACTCATGTGTTCATGCTTGTTAAAAAATAATAAATAAAAGGAGAAGATGACATTTTATCTTAATGGCCAAGTCCTTTTAACATAAATTTAATTTGCATTTTTGTTTTTCTTCAACTTTCCAGCCAAATAAATAAATAAATAAATAGCATATGCCATTTTAGCATTTCGTTTCTTTAACAAAAAGATCAAATGAATTTTTTTTTATATGCTTAGTTTTTTTATATAAATATTTGTTTTAACACTAAAAAAAATAAAAAAATGTTTTGCATACATATTTAGACTTTATAATAAATTTATAAAGTCTATTAGAACTTGGCCTAAATCAAAAGCCCCATCGGACTAACATACCAAAAATTTTAAAATAATAAAACCATTAACCTTGTATTGTTAAAAATAAAAAAAAATATTTGTTACCCCCTGTTGAGGTAAAATGACTTATAGTGAGCTATTGTTTTGAACAATAGATATAAAAATATAGTTCCCAAATTTTCAACAAAAATAACTTTTTTTTTGTCAAAAATGTGATACTTATAGTGAATTGCAGGATCTTATGAATGATTGAATCTTTGAATGCAATTTACCCCCGAGGCATTTTGACCGATGGCACATTTTTCTAGGTGTCACGCATCATCGCCGCAACCCCCAGGTCATAAGGGCGGGGGTGTATGCTGGTCTCTAATACCTTTTTGCTCATAGTTGGCCTAAGATCAAGTCCTTGGCAATGGTCGCCATGACAAGTGGTGGTTAAGAGACCCTCAAACACGGTCATGTGCGTTCTTGTCACCCTTAAGACCTCCTGAACCCTTGAACATTGGCTTTATAGGATGCTCTTGTTGTGACGTTAGATCAAGCTTGACTACTTGCTGAGTTTAAGCATATCAATAAACAAAGAAAAAAAAAACCTACAATGATTTCCCTAATGATGATGAGAGAATCAGAAAATGCCCAATTTGAGAATTGAGTGCCTATAATGTCCATATTGTAGTTTGGAGAAATGTTTTAAGTGGCGGACCAGACTCAAATTCTTTGGAAGGGGGTGTCGAAGAGGATGAGAGCCACGTTGTGGTCGAACCACGTTACACTACTAGGTGTTCTCTGCGAGTCAGGTTGTTTAGAAAAGCAACCCCAATCGGGCAGTGAATTTCGTCCAAGAATAAATACAAGCAAGAGACTAATATCAAACAAGTACCTTAAGGGAAAGATGAAAAAGATTTTGAAAAGAAAATCAAAGAGTGCTCGAAATTTTCGGGAGGGAAGTGGATGATATGCCCCGGTCAGATGTGGAATGATGACAACCAGTTTACTCAAGGCGTGGACCGATGCTGATCGTAGTGGCAGCCCAAGCTCGGGCCTTTGAAATGCCCATGAAGACGTCATTGTTGTGATTATGGACTGCAACGTACACCGTTACATTTGTATTCATTAATGCCAAAATTGAAAATATACTTAATATTCACTAATACTAGAGTTAAGAATATTAGTATTAGATTTAGAAATAACTTTTAGCCCAATATTCATTGGCGCTAAATTTAAAAATATTATATGCAGACTATTAACAACATAACATAACAAATCTTTAACAATTTAAAATAAAAACAACAATATAGTTCATCTTAAGTAGGATATAATAGGAGTGATAATATCTTTTTTTTTTTAACGTAATCGATCTCGTACATAGAATCTATGTTTACTAATTTGGATTTTTAGTGACCACAATAATAAATGATAACTACTTAAATGAGATCTTTCTTCTAATAAGATGTTAAATATCTATTTTTTTATTTTAAAAAATAACTATGATATTGGATAATCACGGTCAAAATAAAAGAGATTGCACAATGGCTATAAGCAAATAACAAATATTAAATCGCAATCTCAATTTCAAGATTCCAAAGTAAGCAGAACTGTAGCTTACGTTAATGAAATTTCTGCCCCCTTGCAAAAGTCAAACATCAGGCTCTTAAATACTCTCTTCAAAGCCTTAGTTTCATATCATTCAACTAAGAACAAAGATTCTATTAAGAACAAAAATGTCTCCTCTCCTCTTCTTTTTCCTGGTTCTGCCGCTACTGTTAGAATCAAAAGCTAAGGCGATCGAGGCAGGAGATAACTGTTCACTGATCACCCATCAGATAACGGGGAAGATTGGTGGGGTTATCAATTATAGTTCTCGTTTAGGCAAGGAGCAGAAAGTAGCAATGGAGATGGCTGTTGAAGACTATTTTCGTTCAAGTTGCTCTAAGCAGCTAACTCTGCAACTTGAAGATTCAGGTGGAGACTCATCTAGAGTTGCCTCTGCAAGTAAGGCGCTCTCTCTCTGTCTTTTAACAAGCATATTTAACAAAATCATAAGCAAGAAAATTACTATTAGAAATGATTCACCCGCTCGAATAAGCCATTTTCTTGCTTAGTTACTAGTTTCTGCAACTTGAGACGTAGCTCAGCCGTGCTGGCATAGTGCTGGCCCATAACCTAATTAAGCCATTCCGGCATTCGAGTTAGCAAGTTGGTCCTGCCGTGTTCAAACATTAACGGGGACCATTAGGAATTTTCTTTTCTTAGGGTGTAGGGTAGTATATTTTTTTATTGTCCAACTTAATGGGTAGTATTTTAGGTATCCTGATAAGGTCAACGTTTGTAGTATATATTTTTTTTATTGTCTTACTTAATGTGTAGTATTTTAGGTATCTTGATAAGGTCAACTTTTGTACCGATAAATTCGACTGTTAGCAAGCTACTTTTCTTGCTGTAGATTAAAAATAACGTTGTTGGAAAGAGTTAGTAGATATAGGATGGAGAGATCACATGCCCGCGTGGTGTTATGGGTTTATAAAATATATATATTTGATAATGTTATAATTATGAACCAGTACTAGATGAGTAGTAGAAATTAAAGGTATGATGAAGCAAATATTTCATGATGGAAAAAAAAATTGTGTTGGTGATCAAAAACTGAAAGACTGAACAAAATGATTTGTAACAATTTACAGTGTTTTGTGAGGAAAGATACAGTGCTTTTGCCACATGATTTAGCTTTTCAGTTAATAAAAAAAATAAAATTACAAAGCTAAATTTTCTACCAACTTAATATTAAAAAAAAACCAACATAGATAATTTTGGAAGGAGAAAAACCCATGAGAAAAAACGTTGTAGCAATTGATAATGTTCTGTGAGGACAACTATAACGCTTTTCCTAATAAAATAAAATAAAAAACCATTTAGAGAAATATTGTAGCAATCCACAGTATTTTGTGAGAAAAACTACAACGCTTTCCTCATATGATTTAACTTTATTGTAATTATAATTCTTAACCAACTCAATATTAAAAAAAAAATCGACAAAGATAATTTTGAAAAAAATCATAAAAAAATCACATGGAAAAACACTGCAACAATTCACAGTGTTTTAAATAAAAAAAATTACAAAGCTAAATTCGTAATCAGCTCAATATTTTTTTAAAAAAATTGATAGAGAAAATTTTAGAAAAAAAAAAAAACAAAACAAACACCAAAAAAAGAGAAAAAATCATGTTGGAAACATTGTAGCAATTCATAGTGTTTTGTGATGAAAGCTACAGTGTTTCTCCATATGATTTAGCTTTATTTGTAATGACTTATAATTGTAATTTACAAACAACTCAATATTAAAAAAATGAAATTAAAAAAGATAATTTGAAAAAAATTATAACAAAAAAAAACATGCGAAGAGATACTGGAGCAATCCACAATGTTTTATGAGCAAAGCTACAATGTTTTCCTCACATGATTAAGCTTTATTACAAAGTTAAATTCCAACCAACTCAATATTAAAAAAATTAAAATCGACGAAGATAATTTTGAAAAAAAATATTACAAAAAAAAAACACAAAACAAACTGGAAAAAAACCATGTAAGGAAAAAATGTATCAATCCATAGTGTTTTGTGAGGAAAAACTTGTATTTACTTGTAATTGCAATTCTTAACCAGCTTAATATTTAAAAAATAAAATTGACACAGATAATTTTAGGGAAAAATATAACAAAAACAAGGAAAACATGTGGGGAAAAACATTGTAGCAATCAACAGTAATTTTCGAGGAAAGTTATAGTGCTTTCTTCATATATTGTAACTGTAATTTTTAACCAGCTTCATATTAAAAAATAAAATAAAAAAGATAATTTCAGAGAAAATCATAAAAAAAAAACATGTGAAGAAACATTGTAGCAATCAACAATGTTTTAAAGAAAAAAATGACAAAAATAAACTCTCAATCAGCTTAATATTTAAAAAAAATCGACAAATATAATTTTGAAAAACAAAGAAATAAAATAGAAAAACTATGTGGAAAAACATCGCATCAATCTACAGTATTTTAAAAAAAAAATTACAAAGCAAAAATTTTAACAAGGTGAATATTTAAAAAGTAAAATCAACAAAAATAATTTTAAAAAAATAAATGAGAAAAAAATAAGAAAAAATAAGAAAGTTGAAAAAAAAAGTAATTTTTTTTAAAAAAGGAAAAGTTAGCAAAAAAAAAGAAAGAGAAAAGCACTATGTATTACTGTTGTAATCCATAATGCTTTGTGTGTGGGGGAACAATGATTCCCCCACACCATTTAGATAGTGTTATAATATATCTCCAAGTATTTTGGGAGCATTCATCATTTCATACCCAGTCATGTATATTGATTAAAGATAATTAATATATTAAAATTGATATGATTTTTATTTTTATTTTTATTTTAACATATTGTTTCTATATTTTTAAATGATATAAGACATATATCATTTCATCATTTTAATATGATTATCAATTGGCAAATATATAGCTTAATTTAACTGAATAGTGTTTACTTTTACACAACATATAGCAAAAAAATAAAATTAGGGTTCAGTTCTTTATTGAAGAGAGAAAAACTCTAATATATTTTGAAAGTTAATAATTCATATAATCATGATGATAAAATAACACTGTTTATATAGTAGTAAAAACTGATCTAAAAAAACAATCTGAAACTAAGTAGGAGAAATAATTAAAATTAAAATAGAGGCAGGAAAATAATTAAAACTACATAAACAAAATATTTTAGGTCTAATTTGACAAACTTCTTAGATTTAGCCGGCTGAACTCCAGAAAGATATAAAACTTGTTATCAAATTTGAGCCCGATAATACTATCAGATTAAAAATTATGTTTTTTCTTAAACTTTGTAATTTCTGTATATCCATAAATATATTTCACATATATATTGGACAAGGCTGACTGGGTGAGCTTTGTAAAAAAAAAAATCTGTTTCTAAAACGCATGAAATTATGAATCATGCTTTATTCCTAATGTAGTTTGTAGTTTAAATGCTCCGAGTAATATATATATATCGGTCGGTTGGATTACACAAATTGCAGATGAATTAAACTTTACTGTGGTGTGGTTCAAGTAAATGGTCATGTTCAGAAGAAGAGTCAATTGGATTACCATAAAATACAATTTCTTTGCAGATTTTAGTAAATAAAAGGTAGCAGTTCTTTTCCTGCTTGAATTTTGAAAGGATACTTGTCTGCCTGAGCTTACCCCTTCGGCTTATAACAATTCTGCAGCAACTGAGCTCATTAGTAGCAAACAAGTCCAATCGATAATCGGGGCAATGACAGCACAAGAAACTGGTCTCTTTTCGGAGGTTGATATGAACATGAAGAACATTCCTATTATATCCCTGACTTCGCCTGCAATAACTCCACCATCGATGCCACATCAATTGCCGTATTTCCTACAAATGAGTAACCATATAACCCTCCACATGCAATGCATAGTTGACATAGTAGGCCACTTCAAGTGGAGGAAAGTGACAGCACTGTACGAACACAAAAATGGTTTCTCTGCTTATTCTGGGATTATAACTCTCCTATCTGACAAGCTTAAAGATGTCAACTCAGAGATTTCATACCACTCAGATCTCTCTTCTCTGTCTTCTATATCAAACCCAGAAATCACCATTGAACAAGAGCTTATCAAGCTGAGGAGCAAAAGCAATAGGGTCTTCATAGTTTTAGTGTCTTCCTTGGAATTGGCTATCCTGCTCTTTGAGAAGGCAAATCAAATGCGGATGATGGAGAAAGATTACGTGTGGATTGTCACAGATGAGATTGCAAGCCTTCTCGACTCTGTTGATTCCTCTGTCGTGAACAACATGCAAGGCGTGATTGGTTTCAAGACAAACTTCGCACGCACTCGTGACACTTTCAAACGTTTTAAATCTAGATTTCGAAATAAGTATGGATCAAAGTACCCAGAAGAAGAAGAATATTCTAATCCAAGTATCTTTGCACTCCGCGCATATGATGCAACTTGGGCTATTGCTCGAGCTATGGAGAAATCGCAGGGCAAAATAACCTCAAAAGAATTATCTTGGAACATTTTATCCAGTAATTTTGAAGGTCTAAGTGGCACCGTGAGGTTTGAAAACAATGTATTATGGCAATCGCCATCGTTTCAGATCATTAACGTTGTTGGTAACAGCTACAGAGTGATGGCAGTTTGGTCACCAAAATTTGGATTTTCGCAGAGTGAAGAGAAATATAATGGAGCGACTGCCAACAGTTCTTTGAAAAACTTGGGTCCAGTTTATTGGCCAGGTGGAATGCCAAGCACAAACCCAAGAGGATGGGCGATATCTGATGCAGATATCCCATTGAAGATAGGGGTTCCTGCTATGGGTGCTTTCAAACAATTCGTGAGGGTGACTTTTGACCAGACCCAGAATGCAACTTGTGTAACCGGGTTCACAATCAATGTATTTGAAGCAGTTGTCAAGCGCCTGCCTTATAGCTTGCCTTATGTGTTAGTTCCCTTTTATGGAACATACGATGAGATGGTGGAGCAAGTTTATCGCAATGTCAGGCTTGTTTTTCTACTTTACTCTGTTTTATATATGATGTCAATATTGTTGGAGCTAACCTGTCTGATTCCTGTAATAGGGCCTGGACGCAGCTGTTGGCGATACAGAGATAATGGCAGATCGATTTCAGTACGTAGAATTTTCGCAGCCATATGTTGATTCCGGACTTGTTATGGTCGTAACTCAGAAAGCAGAAACATCGCAGACAACATGGATGCTGAAAACCTTTACGAAAAAATTGTGGCTGCTTATGATAGCAATGCATGTGTTCATAGGGTTGCTAGTGTGGCTAATTGAACGTGGGAACAACACTGAATTTGATGGGATCGGGACCATGCTATGGTTTTCGGTTACCATAATATTCTACGCACATCGTAAGTTTAACTACACTTCCTTGTTTATTGATCTGTGAGGCTTTGGCTTAAATTTTTTGATCAATTACCATCTGCAGGACAACCGCTCACAAGCAACTTATCTCGATTAGTGTTGACACCATGGCTATTTGTGATTCTCATTGTCGTGGCAAGTTTTACAGCTAGCCTTTCGTCGGCAATGACAGTCTCACGGCTCGAACCATCAGTGGTGGATATTGAAACACTTCAAAGAACAAATGCACCTGTTGGTTGCAATGGGAACTCCTTTATTGTAAGATATCTGATTAATGTTTTGCTTTTCAAACCAGAGAACATAAAGAAGATTGATTCAATACATGATTACCCAGAAGCCTTTGAAACTGGATATGTTAAAGCAGCATTCTTTGTCGAGCCTCATGCAAAAGTCTTCCTTGGAAAATACTGCAAAGGTTACACCAAAGCAGGACCTACCCTCAAGCTCGGCGGTTTTGGCTTTGTTGAGTTCTCTCCTTTGTGTCTGCTCCTCGTTTCACCGCACATAATTATTTTGCCTAAAAAAACAGATTCTTATACTTCGATCCTTTCGTTGGTTTTTCTTCTCAGGTGTTTCCAAAGGGTTCACCTCTGGCTTTTGACATCTCGGAGGCAACCCTCAAAGTTATAGAGAGTGGAGAATTGCGCCAGTTTGAGGAGTTGCTCTCCTCTTCTAATTGCACCTCTCAAACCACCGCAATTGACACCTCAAGTTTAGGCCTAGAACCTTTTGCTGGTCTATTTATATTGTCAGGTACCATTGCAGCCTTCGGATCCCTCGTTGCCATTTTTCGTCTGGGTAGGAATGTGCACATCTTGAGTTACATTCAAACAGAACTCACAAGAAGAAGAATTTGGAGATGGGCAAGTATTCAATTGTCCAGAAAATGTTCTACCAAGGAGACTTCTTCGACCCAAGCGTGTTGAACCTGAGATCATTTTGTTCCCAGTAAAAACTTGATGCGTTGGATTGACATCTTCCACACCAGGAACGCTTTGGCAACTATACATTTGCTTATTCCAAAAAAACAAAAAAATTATACATTTGCTTGAATGGATTGACCTTTCTTTGTGAAGCTTTTAGGGGCTATTTGAAATTGAGTTTCAAACAATATTTTTATTAAAAATATTTTTTTGTTTAAAATTATTTTTAAATTTCTTTTGAATCGTTTTCAAGTTATTGCTCTGTAAATTCAAAACTGATAGAGAATTGCTGAAGTTGCCCAAACATTGTGGAATAGTACCATTCATGTTGTTGTTTGACATATCAACTACTTGAAGGGTACTGACTTTGCAAATCAATGGTGGAATTTCTCCAGCCAGCGAATTGTTTGAGATCAAGTAAAAGATGTTCGAGAATGTTGGAACTGGGAGTGAGCCTTGGAGCTGTTAATAGTACCTTTCATGTTGTTGGATGAAGACTTCACGACTGGTATGGCGAGATCTATCTTTTGTAGATGGGACTCCCTCCCCATCGATGACCTTGGCCTCCCTTTAGGAGCCAATCCTAAAAGACTATCTACTTGGAAATTAACCAGTTATCACTCGAATTCGTTCTAGGAGCCAATACTAAAAGACTATCTCCTCAAGTCAAGTATTTTAAACTTTAAATTTTTATAAATTTATATTATTTTATATTTGATTTTTATCAAATAAATAAGAATAATAAAATTTAAACTCGTAATTACTTGATTATTAAAGTTTTTATACTATTAGATAAAATTTCAAGATATAATTTATATTATTTTCTAACACAATATTTAATTGATATTCTTAAAAGCTCTTATGATGCAATGAAAGATCCTAATGGGAGTCCAATTTCCTTTGGCTCAAGGCATTTTGTGTGGTATTTGATTGACAAGAAACTTTTTGATTTTCCATGAGCAGCGAGATTGGAGCTCTGTTTTCCAATTAATCTTAGCCTCTGTATTTTCTCTTCATATCCCTTTTTTTAATTTTTGTTTATATATTTGTATCTAAATTCTTTCATGTTAGCTTGTCTATTTTGACACTAGCCTTTTAATATATATCATTGACTGTTATAAAAAAACAGAACTTTTTATCCCTTTAAACCTAATCTAAAGCCTTCGCCTATGGAATATTGAGATTTGTTAATTCTAAAAAATACTCGAAGTAAACTCAATAAAGTTGTAGTTCTCATAAACTTTGAAAATTTTATTCAAATATAACCAACGAACAGATGCCTATAAAATTGATTTAAATAGCTTGCTCTAGCTGAATAAGAGCTCAGCATTAAAATAAAAGGCAAGTAAATTATAAATTAGTCACTTTAGTTTTATAAAATAAAATAAATATTCTTTCCAGTTTTAAAAACTAATCAATTATTATCTTTCATCCATTTTATATCCTTTTTAATTTATGCTTTTATTTTTGGTTTTAAGAAATAGAAAAAAAAGAGATAAAAACAAGTAAATAACATGGAAGTATTTGGTGAGAGAAAAAGAGGATATTTTTTCAAAACAAAGTAACATTAAGGTCTCGTTTGTTTGCTGGAAAGTAGTTTTATTTTAAAAAATAGATTTCTAAAAAGTAAATTATTTTTCGATATGTGATAGTGTCATGAAAAATAAATTGTAAAACATTTTTCAGTGTTTGGTTATGTCATGAAAAATGAGTTGGAAAATAACTTATTAATATTTTTTCAAGTTTATTAAAATAATAAGGAACAAATCTTACAAATTAAAAATTTGAATGAGAATGGAATTGAAAAAAAAAATCTAATTTCATAAATTATCTCAAATAAAATAAATAACAATCAAAATAATAGAGATCAAATCTAATAGTTAAAAAAAATTAAAAGATGATGAAATAATAATAATAATAATAATAATAATTTCATAAATTATTTCAAATAAAATAAGTAACAATAAAAAGGATGAAAATCAAATTTGATAGATAAAAAATTTCAATTAAAAAAATAATAAGAGAAAAGCAAATAACAATCATAAAAAATAAAGACCAAATTTAATATAAAAATCAAATTAAATCAAATTCTAAGGGGTGAAATTAAAAAAAAAAAAAGATTCAATACAAAATATATAGCAATCAAAAGTTTGAGAATCAAATTTGTTATAATCAGCAAATAATATGACATTTCTAATTTTTTCACAACTTATAAAAAGTGTTTTCCATCCAAAATAAAAGAAAAATATTTTCCTGAAAACCAAAATAAATTTTCATTTGACTGGAAAGTGTTTTTCGTTGATCAATTTTTCTAATAGCAAACAAACACAAGAAAGTTTGAAAAATAATTTTCAGAAAACTACTTTCCGCCAAACAAACAAGACCTAAATTAAACATGTTGAATACTAGATGCATCTTCAAAACTATATATAGGAATTGTTTGAGAATGTTATAGTGATTGTTTTTCAAAATATTTTTTGCTTGGAACTACATCAAAACAATAATATTTTTTAAAAAATTATTTTTGATATCAGCACATTAAAATAATTTAAAAGTATAAAAAAATAAAAAAAAATTTAAAATATAAAAACAAATAGCACATATTATATTTATATTTTCAGATGACGAGGGACACAGTCATGAATGTTAGCTTGACAAGTTTACTTTTCTTTTGCAATCTCCTCTTATTTAGGAATTCGAGACTTGATCTATAAAATATAATAACCATTTAAGTATATTTTAACTTCAATACATAAAAAAGTTGGATTGAAAGTAATGTAAGAAATAAGCCACAAAAATTGTCAAATCTGGGACTTATTTTCTCTTGAAAAATCGGCAACTTGGAGGAGGTTGGGTTTTTTTTTTAAATAAAGTGGGTGTTAATTTATTGTGACTGAATTCTCAATCAATTAACTTGTTTGATTTTTTAAAATGATATCATTTTATTTTTTTATTAAAATAAAACAACACCATTACCTTGGTTAATTCAAAGGAAATAATGAACATATTATGGGTTAACATATTCAACCTATAATCCAAAGCTAATGTCAAATTATGAACCCTGTTTTATTAACTTTGATTATAATCAGTCAAACACCGTGAGATTGACTTTCTAGTAGCAGCGTAGAAGTCACTCTAAAGAAAAAGGAGATGGCTTCAGCAAGAACGTTAAATCACTATAAGTAGAAGTGTAGAACGAAATAATCTGCTAGTTAACAGACGTTTCGTAAGAAATTTCTGATACTCAAGCGTTGAACATTTCTTCCTAAAATTCTCTAATAAATTTCCTTGCTGTGGCATAATCATTCTCATTCAACATACCTTCTCAATATTCGAAAGTAAAAATGTCTCTTGTGATCCCCTCATTTTGCATGCTTTGGCTGCTAGTGGCGGTGTCAAAGACTAACGCCGATGAACCAGCTGGGGATCACTGCCCATTGCCCCGCCACATAAAGGGGAATATAGGTGGCGTTATAGATTATCGGTCTCGGGTTGGAAAAGAGCAGAAAGTTGCAATGGAGATGGCTGTTGAAGACTTTGCTCCATCAAGTTGCTCTGAGCAGCTGGTTTTGCAACTTGAAGATTCACGTGGAGCTGCGTCTTCCAGTAAGGCTTATCTTCCCCGTTCATTGACAGCCACACACACACACACACAAAAAAAAAAAAAAAAAAAAAGAAGAAGCTTCACTTCTTGCAAATTATCTTAGGAGGAAAATTTTTTTTCCATGAATCAATGTCATATATAGCAATGGATTATATAGCAATGGATTTCTTCATAGGAACAAACAATTTTCATGATTAAAGGGGGCTTCGTAGAACCCGTACTGGTTGTTGGCTTGTGGCATTTATTTAGTGGTCAGAAGGTGTTGGGGTTAAGTTGGTTTTTAAAAATAATTTTTGTTTGAAAATATATTAAAATAATATTTTAAAAAATTATTTTAAATATTAGTATATAAAAATATAAAAAATTAATTCAAATTAAAAATAATTTTGAAATTAAAATACGAACAGGTACAATGTCCTCACCTTGCTGGCAAGGTCCACGTTGAGATCCAATGCAAAGTAGATTATCCCATGTCAGAATTCTTTATCACTTAGGTTGGTAGGTCCAGACTTTGTCCGTTTATTCAGCCACAAAAAGAATTGTCAACTCGACAATAAATTAGCGTTAATGGAAGGAAAACAAAGAATCGGGTTTTCTTTTCTAAAACTAGCTCATTTTTATAAAAATATTTTAAAAAAAATAATCGAGAAATTCTTTTTTAAGAAAACGCTTGTGTTTGATAATGCAGAGTAAGATATTTTTTGTAAATACTTATTAATTTAAAATATATTATAATAATATATATTTTTTATTTTTAATATTAACATAAAAAAATTATATAAAAAAATCAATTCAATATTTTTTAAGGTTAAAAGTTGTTTGAACACTGCCTTAAATAACTCTGGTCCCAACATCTTTTTCTCTTGAAATATTTCATTATTTTTCAAGACTTTTTTAATGTCACATAAGTTTAAGAATAAATTGCAATCACAATTCAATTAAAAAAAAAATCTCTATAATTTAGAGCAATAATTATAAGCTTTCGAAAAATTTCTTAAGTTTAAGAATAAATATATAACAGGCCTCTTTTCATATTGCTGCAGCAGTTGAGCTCATTGATAGCAAACAAGTGCAGGCGCTCATAGGAACGATGTCAGCTCAGGAAACAGGACCTCTCTCCAGGGTTGACAAAAACATCAAGTATCTTCCTATAATATCCTTAACATCACCAGCAATAACCCCGCCATTGATAGCACACCAATTACCACACTTCTTTCAATTTAGTGACCATATCACCTTCCACATACAATGCATAGCTGCTATTGTAGGCCAGTTCAAGTGGAGGAAAGTTACAGTGATATATGAATCAAAAAATGGTTTCTCTGCTTATTCTGGGATTTTAACTCTCCTATCTGACAATCTCAAGGCTGTCAACACAGACATTGAACACCACTCAACTTTCCCTTCCATGCCTTCTCTATCAAACGCAGAAGCCTTCATTGAACAAGAGCTTGTCAAGATGAGGAGCAGGAGCAACAGGGTTTTCGTAGTTGTGATATCCTCTTTAGAAACGGCAGTCCTGCTATTTGAGAAAGCAAAGCAGTTGGGGATGATGGAGAAAGGTTATGTGTGGATTGTCACCGATGAGATTGCAAGCTTTCTTGACTCTTTCGATTCTTCAGTTGTCAACAACATGCAAGGTGTGATTGGTTTCAGAACCGGATTTGAACGCAGTAGCAAGCCTTTTAAACGGTTTAGATCTAGATTTCGCAGCAAGTATCGATCAGAGTATCCAGAAGAAGAAGAATATTGCAATCCAAGTATCTTTGCTCTCCGTGCTTATGATGCAACTTGGGCTATTGCTCAAGCCATGAAAAACTCACCAGGAAAAATAAGCTCAAAAGACTTATCTAAAGGCATTTCATCCAGCAAATTTAGAGGTGTAAGTGGGGTAATAAGGTTTAAAAATAATGTGTTGCGGGAATTGCCTTCATTTCAAATCATTAATGTTGTCGGTAACAGCTACAGAGAGATTGCAGTTTGGTTACCAGACTTCGGCTTTTTAAAGAGCCTCGAGAAACATAATGGTGTGAATTCCAGTAGCTCTTTTGAAGAATGGGGGCCGGTTTATTGGCCTGGTGGAAAGGGCAGTGTTCCTCGCGGATGGGTGATTTCTGGGACGGATAAACCTTTGAAGATAGGAGTTCCGACCATGGGCGCTTTTCATGAATTTGTGAAGGTGAGCTTGGACGAGGCCAATAACAAAACTTGTGCCACAGGGTTCTCAATTAATGTATTTGAAGCAACTTTAAAGCGTCTCCCATATAACTTGCCGTATGTGTTCGTCCCATTCAATGGGTCATACGACGAGATGGTGAAGCAAGTTTATGACAAGGTCAGGTTTATTTATTTTTCTTCTATCATTAGTCTCATATGAAACCACAATTAAGCAATTTTTTTTTTATTTCCAATTTATCATGATATAAACAACTTTTAATCATTGGTTATCTCATGCAAATAGAGCTTGGATGCTGCTGTCGGTGATTTTTCAATAGAGCCTGGAAGGTTTCGGTACGCAGAATTTTCTCAACCATATATTGATTCCAGACTCGTCATGACAGTACCAGTGAAATCAGCCAAGTCCAGTATAACATGGATGCTGAAAACCTTCACCAAAAAGTTATGGTTACTAATGGTAGCAATGCATATGTTCATAGGATGCCTAGTATGGATACTTGAACGTGGGAGCAACACAGAATTCAAAGGAATCGGGGGTCTGTTATGGTTTTCCGTCACAGTAATATTCTACGCACATGGTAAGTATAATTCGATTAATTTGCAAATGATAATTGTCGCTAGCTCTTGTTCTTGTATATAACGGGTTTGGCTTAATTTTCTTCATTGTTTACCGAATACAGGGCAACCGCTTAGAAACAATTTATCTCGAGTAATGGTGGCACCATGGTTATTTGTGATTCTCATCGTCACGGCAAGCTTCACGGCTGATCTTTCCTCAAGGATGACAGTCTCACGGCTAGAACCATCAGTTTTGGATATTGATACACTACTGAAAACCAACGCACCTGTTGGTTGCAATGGGAACTCCTTTGTTGTGCGATATTTGACTAACGTTTTGCATTTCAAACCAGAAAATATATGGAAGTTTTATTCAGAAAACGATTACCTAGAAGCCTTTGAAACTGGACATATCAAAGCAGCATTCTTTGTTGAGCCACATGCAAAAGTCTTCCTGGGAAAATACTGCAAGCGCTTCACACAAGCAAAATCCACCTTTCAATTAGGCGGTTTTGGCTATGTTAGTTCTCTCTGTCTTTGTTTCCTCATCTCGTTTCCACGTTGATTTGCGTAAAGACAATTCTTACTCTTCATTTTACTGGCATGGCTTTCATTTCCAGGTTTTTCCAAAGGGTTCTCCTCTGGTTTTTGACATGTCAGAGGCAATCCTGAAAGTTATAGAGAGCGGAGAAATGAGGCAAATGGAAGAGATTCTCTCCTTTCCCAATTGCTCCTCTGATGCGTTAAGGGACAACTCGAGTTTAGATCTGGAGCCTTTCGCTGGGCTATTCATATTATCCGGTAGCGTCTCGGCCTTCGGTTTCCTAGTTGCTATTCTGCGTACGGGAAGGAATCTGCAGATCCTGAGCTACATTCAAGAAGCACTGACAAAAAGGAGAATTTGGAGATGGGCAAGTATTCATTTGTCCAGAGAAAATTCCACCATCCCAAAAACTAAAGACCAAGTTCAAACTTCTACAAGGCTAGAGCTCGCAAATTTTGCCCACTAGAAAAGTTATATAATTACTCTTTTATGGTCTAGCTAGAAAACTAAATAGTTAGCAAATTTTCTACTTAGCTTTGGACTTTTTAGTTAAATCGGTTTTTAAGACTTCTGCATGAATAATTGAAGTGTTTTTTTATTATTCAAATTATTTAGACTTTTTTTTATAAAATATCAAAGATTTTTTTTATTCTTCTATAATGTTAGAACTATAATTTTAGAATTTAAAAGCTCTAATTTTTATCCTCTCTCTATGTACTCCACCAAAAATTACAATATCAAAACTTTTGAAGCTGGCTACTATATATAATTACTGCTTCACAAGTTCAACAGCGCATTGTCTGATATGCTTCTACAATATGATAAATAAATTCAGGTAAAATTAATGAGAGAGAGAGAGAGAGGCAACTAGGCTAATTCTTATTATAACTTGACAATTTGTGCTTTGAATAATTGGAGGCTTGAGCACATGAGCATATGAACTTGATATGAATCATTTAAGATTACAATCATCTCAAATCGTGTGTTTTAATGTGTCTGGCATCTTAGTGTTGGAAATTTTCTTCAAAAAAATTGGTTGTTAAAAGCATCATAACAATTTAAATAACATGAAAACTTATAATCCAAACTTTCAAATGTTCTAAAAAATTATATTTCGAGCATAAAATCTTCAATATCTAACTATTTCATGTGAAACTTATAAATTAATATTTTTTTATAGACTTGATTATATAGTTATTACTATCCAAAATAAACATGTTATCTACATAAAAATATACAATAGTATAATCTTTATCTATGCTTTTTTATATAAATATATTTATTTTTTTTATTGATTTTGAACTCATTTGATAACATAACATTGTCAATTTTTTCATGTGATTATTTTGGTGTTTGTTTTGAGTCATACAATAATTTGACAAGGTTATATACTTTCCTTTCTTATCCATTAATAACAAATCACTAGGTTTGTTCCAAGTAAATATTTTCATCCAGGTCACTATTTAATAAAAAAAAATTTATATCTATTCATGCATTTCAAGCTTGTTGATATCTACAATGACTCATATGGTGGTTATTCTTGACACAAATAAATATGTGTGAAAATAATCCACACATTCTCATTATCTAAATCATTTAACAAGAAATCTACTTTTATATTTGTTAATAGTTTCATCAATTTTTTTTTTTAAAAGATCCACTTACGGTCTAATGATTTACTTATAGGAAAAATATCCACTAATTTCCATGTATGATTATTCATAATAGATCCACCAACTCCCATGTATAATTATTCATGATGGATTCAATTATGCTATTCACTGTCTCTTTCTAATAAAAAGCTTTCAAACATAATATTGTTTAAGAATAAGTTCAATGTTTATTTTTTAACAAGTATATTAGAAAATTATGGCCAAATATTTTAGTTTTATTCTTTTTTATTTTATTTTTTTTTGGCTCAACTTCATCATTTTCATATTGATAATAATTGTTTATATCAGCGTCATTTATTTTTTTAAATGAATAAGTTTCTTGTGTTTTCTTCAATGAATATAATATTCTTTAATTCCATAATTATATTAGGATGGATGTCTCCAATACTTAACTTATATATAAGAAATTGACATGCATTACTATTACAAGCATATTTGATAAATATATAATTTATATTTTGAGATCAAATACTTTTATTTTACAAGATATCCTTATATTTTAATGTACTTATAAAAAGGTATTTTACTTTTTCCGTCTTTTCTAGCTTATTATGGGCTACTTTGTTAGCATATGATTGTTGATTATCATAAACTATCAAAGCTTGCAAGCTGTTCACTAATTTATGCTTTAGACCTTCACCTGTGCTTCGTATGATATGCTTCCAAATATGATTAGTAAATTCAGGTGAAATTAATAATAGAGAGAGAGAGAGAGAGAGAGAGGCAACTTGGCTAATTCTTAACATAACTTGACCACATGTGCATATGCTCATATGCACATGAGCATATGAACGCGTCTGGCACATGTTTGTTAAATTTCTTGATCTGTGGTTTCGCAACAACAGGAATAGTAGGTGCTAGTTGACTTTTAACTCATTAAGCCATGGGATTTCTTTTGCTGGGTTTTAATTTCCACTCGAGATAAGTTCAATGCAACAAAATCTGTGATTCATTTCACGCTACTATTTCTCTGTTTTCAATTAACTACCAAAGTCAACAAATTTAATTGGAATTCGAGTGTCCCTAGACGGATTGCCAGTTATCAAGACTTGAAATGGAAAATGCATACCTTTTTTTGGTTCCTTAAGAAAAAAAAATTAAAAAAAAAATCTAACTTAGATTAGATTAGATTAGATATGATATTAAATTAAGCCATTACCATGGTAAAATAAATAAATAATTTTATCAAATTTTTAATGAATTTATTAAACTAGAAGCATGTTTGATTTTATAGCGGTGATTGTTTTTTAAAATATTTTTTTATTTAAAAATATATTAAAATATTATTTTTTAATAATAGTATATCAAATAATAAAAAATACTAAAAATATTTATTTTTTTAAAAAAAATTCAATTTTCTTTTTAAAAAAGACAGCCATTGTACCGGCAATACAAACAGAAAAATAAATAAATAAATATTCCGTGCCAGTCGTTGATCCACTCTGACAACTATGATCCAGCAAGAACCATGATTGACGATCCAAATCTTAAACCTCACGTTTTATTAGGTGATGTCACCCAAGGACCACGTTAATTCCATGAGACCAAACCGTCATAAGAGCCTGTACAACGAAATCTGACCAGCACGCACCACCATGACCTTGAGTGATGAGACTCCCATCATTCTACCGTTCGAATCACAGGTTCCCACTCTCCTTAGCAGCACGTAACCACCGAGTCCCAATAAAAATCAAACTAAACGCCAACACAGTCACGGAGCGCGTGCTTCCACACACCAATCAGATTAATTTCTCCTTCTCTTTATAGATCTCCGCCGACATTTTGGAGGCTCCAAAAAGGCTTCTAGTCCTTCTCTCTCTACACAATTTCTACTCTCTAAAAGCTGGAAACGAGCAATTAATTAATTTCTACTCTCTAAGTACTTTAAAAAATCTTAAAAAAATCGGTGCTCCTCAGATTCCAGTTCACGGCGTTGATAACAACGCTCCGTTATATAAGAAAATTTCTTCTTTCTGGTATGCATTTTCTCGAACACTCCTAGATCTTTCCTCCATACTGTTACACTGAAGGAAATCAATTATGAGTCTTTGATTTAGTCTTAATCGCCTCGTGAAATGGACGGTGGTGATGGAACGGTGAGGCTAGGTGCTTTGCACTTGAAGCCGGATCGGAGCGTCTTCGATTCCGGTGTTGATGTGTCCGTTTCATCGCCAGTTACCAGACAAAAAGCTGCTGCAGCAAAACAGTTTATTGAGAATCATTATAAGAATTACTTGCAAGGATTGCAAGATCGTAAGGAGAGGTATGGAGTGGGGATTCAATCCTTTGATTTTCTTTTTCTTTTTCTCTGCTCAGATTTGCCAAGAATTTTTAAAGAGATCCAAAATTTAATGCATGTGGTCGTATATAAATGCAGGGTGAGATTTCATTATTGTTTTAATTGCTTGTAGAATATTATTTTTTAGCAATTAATTGCTTCTATTTATCCTTTGAGTTTTAGTAACTATTTGATTAATTGCTAAGTAAATGAATACTTTTTTTTTTTTTTGAGGTTTGTAAAGTGTTACAGTTATTTCTGTTTGTTTAGGCGAAGAGCTCTTCAAAGGAGAGCACAAGAAGCTCAGGTTTCAAATGAAGAACAAGAGGAGATGCTTAGGAATTTGGAGCGTAGAGAAACGGAGTTTATGAGGCTCCAAAGGCGTAAAATTGGAATTGATGATTTTGAGCAGTTAACTGTGATTGGTAAAGGCGCATTTGGGGAGGTAATGGATTTCGATTTCAGCATTTTTTTTCAAAGGATGATTAGATATAAATTCGAAGAGTAATAAGAAATTATTAATTAATATGTTAGGAATTGATGTATGGTTTAAGATTCTATAATAAAAAGATTTGCCTAATTGGGGAAAATAGGATTGTTGTCGTGTAAAGTCCATTGTCAGTGATTTAATATGACCTTGGCTTGTCTGGAGATTTTAATTCGTGTGCTGGATGAAAAGTAATTTAATTTGCAACTGCAAACAGTATGAAGATTTTATATTGATATGTTCAAAAAACCCAGGTTAGGCTATGCCGAGCCAAGGATACCGGGGAGATTTTTGCTATGAAGAAACTGAAGAAATCAGAGATGCTTAGCCGTGGGCAGGTGAGACCACAGTAATTAAGATAATGTTGATGATCAAGATAATGTTCCTTTTTGCTGCTGACAAATGCCCATTTCAGCTTTAATAAGACCTCAATCCATTCTAATAATGTTATAGGTATAAAACATGTTTAACATGTCTGAATTCGGAGGTCAACTACACTCACTGTCTTGTATTGATCTTTTCCTCCTCTTCTTTTTTTCCTTTCCCCGTGTTTAAGGTTGAGCATGTCCGATCTGAGAGGAACTTACTTGCGGAGGTTGATAGTCGATGCATAGTAAAACTTTTCTATTCTTTTCAAGATTCTGATTTCTTGTATCTGATTATGGAGTACTTACCTGGTGGAGACATAATGACATTATTGATGAGAGAAGACATTCTTTCTGAAGACGTTGCACGTTTTTACATAGCAGAGAGCATTCTAGCCATACACTCAATTCACCAACACAACTATGTTCACAGGTATGTCGATATTGTAATTAAAGAGCTTACAGGCTTACATAATTTACTTACCTGTTGGATTGGTGTGCTTTTTGTTATTAATGGCATTGAGTGAGTTTTAGGATATTTAATGATTGGATCCTTGTATGTGTCCAGATTGGAATGCTAATGTTTTTTGCCCAATTTCCGTGACCCGTCAAATTGGCACATTTGAGCTTAATCTTCAACTTATTAGTTTTTTATGGGTCTAAGTTCTTTATTTATCTTTTGGGGAGTCAAATGGTTCAGTCTTGTAAAGGGCATGACATATACTCGTAGATTTGATGCCTATCACAAGTTTCATTTGAAGCCAGAACACCGGTTGAGGCGTCGCAGCAGGCAATAAGTTTGTCATGAATTGTTCGTGTTAGGTCAGGACCGCTTTTGAAGATGTTTAGATTGATAGCAGACTATCACTAGAATTTTCTCAGAGAATCAACGTATTGCTCAGCTTTCCCTTTTCTTTACTCAGAGAACGTTCTCCATGCAGGGACATAAAACCAGATAACCTGATACTGGACAAAAATGGCCATTTAAAGCTTTCCGATTTTGGCTTGTGCAAACCCTTGGATAAGTATTCAAATTTACTAGAAAATGAAGATATTTCTACCCAGGAAGTGGCGAATGAATCTGGAGGGCATTCTGCCAGTGACAGACCCCCTTGGTTGATGCCAAAAGAGAAATTGCAACAATGGAAACGTAATCGCCGTGCATTGGTATGATCTATATCCATTAGCATATTTTGATTTTTTTCATTGCTGGAGCTGCGTAATTTGTGTAAGATGCAATTTGGCAGCATGTCAGGTTTTGACTTTGTATGAATATAGCATGCAGTTCAAGCTCTTACAATCTGTTTTCTTCTGAGGCAATAATTTTTGCATGTGGCCAATTATCAGTTTACATTTATTTTCAGGCTTATTCAACTGTTGGAACTCTTGATTATATGGCACCTGAAGTGCTGTTGAAGAAGGGATATGGAATGGAGTGCGATTGGTGGTCCCTTGGTGCAATCATGTATGAGATGCTTATAGGCTATCCTCCCTTCTGCTCTGATGATCCAAGGATCACATGCCGCAAGGTTGCACTAAGTTGTGGTTCTCCATTATTTTCTTAGAATTCTTCATTTTTGCTAAATCGTTGATGTATCCGTTTTTATCAGATAATCAATTGGAAAACATGTCTCAAATTCCCCGAGGATCCAAAGATATCAAGCGAGGCCGAAGATCTTATTTGCCACTTGCTCTGCGATGTTGAGACAAGGCTGGGGACCAGAGGGGTTGAAGAATTGAAGGTATTTTTTTCCCCAATAATTACAACATGTATCATACACATCAGACAAAGTTGCAGAAATATCTTCTTTGTTAAACTCTTTCAACTTCCAGGATAGTGTAAGCACTAATACATAATTGAGGAGGTGAATCTGCCACCTTGAAGTTGTCTAGTTGTAAAGCATGCATATCTCATTTTGTTCTCAATTTTGAAAATTTCTGTGTGCTATTGCTGGTTGCTTTCGGAGCTTTGTGATACTGCATCAGTAACTTTTTACTGCAACAGAGGGGTTTGAGATGGTCAGTATTCTGTTCTAAATTCTTCATTGTTTCAGGCGCATCCATGGTTCAGATGCACTCAGTGGGATTTGCTGTATGAATTGGAAGCTGCATATAAGCCTACAGTCATTGGAGATTTGGATACTCAGAACTTTGAGAAGTTTCCTGATGTGAGTACATTGAAAAAGATTCCAGCATATAATTTGGGATCTCATTTGGGATAAAATTGTACCACTGATAAGATGTAGATGTCCTTGCAAATTTGAAACTCGTTCAACTTACCTAAGAACTTTTCCAACTATTAGCTCCACAAAGAGAGATCCCTTATCAATTATTACCTAAGAACTCGTCCACCTTTCATTCCCAGGTTCTAACATGTTTTCTTTAGTCTTAACTTAGTTCTTCTCCTCCAGTTTTGGCTGGTGGCGTAAGCTTGATCCTATAACCATTCTCCATAACCCCTGACCATTTGTCTTTTGTCTGTTACATTATATTTGCTTTTCAATATAAATTGCGTTCTTATGCACATGTGGTTATGTGTTCCTCTGAATGAAGAATTTTTGCTAAGCCTTTTCTTTTTTGCAGTTGGAAGGCCCACCATCAACAATACCAAGTGTGGGACCTTGGAGGAAGGTAACAACATTATTTGAAGTTTTAACTTTTTATTTATGCAGAAAAGTCATTACAAGCCCAGTTATACCACAAGTGAAAACGAAATGGCCAACAGGGCTTTTTTCAACAATGATAATGTGGATATAGTACTGTTAAATTGTATGAGCAATTGTTTCATTATTCCCATGGGTTGTCTAGGCAGCTCAACTATATAATTACCCTAATAGATTATGTACATTAAATAATTCTATAATTTTGCCATATATGTGCATCATTTGCTTCTTATAAACATGTTAGTCTGTATCCAGTTTTTTCCCCATGGTTTATGTTAGTTGTGATGCTAATTTTTCAGTGTGTTTTTCTTGTTCCATGGTGCAGATGTTGACATCAAAAGATACCAATTTTATTGGATTTACTTATAAGAAATCAGACGTCCTTAAATCACTGGAAAGTTCAGGTAAGCTGCTTTGGAGTTCGGTGGCTTTTCTTTGATATCTTTGTTTTTCCTTCGTTCTTCTTTTGTTCATCCATTTTAGCGCATTATCCAAAATTTTCACTCGATGTAAAGGGACACTGGCCCAGCTGAATTTTGAACACTTTGGAACTTAATCTGCATTACCTTACAAAAACTGTAGAAGGAAAAAAGGAAGGCAGTGGTCATTCTGCAGTGCACTTGGGAGTCAATAATTAAATAT
This sequence comes from Populus tomentosa, assembly GCA_018804465.1. Lineage (NCBI taxonomy): Eukaryota > Viridiplantae > Streptophyta > Magnoliopsida > Malpighiales > Salicaceae > Populus > Populus tomentosa. Next base: position 1,570,529 of record CM031995.1, read on the forward strand.
ACATGATGAGTTTCTTATGTGACTTTGTCTAGTCAGGATTTTAAGCTATAAGTGCGAATGAAGAGTAGAAAGCTTTTCTCTATTCATATATATTTATGCAGATTCACAGTGGTTCGCTTGAGCATATGCGTTGTTTTTCTTAACGGTGTTCATTTTATTTGACTATGCTCAAACCGCAAATTAGCAATATATAAATACACCATGCTTTTCACTCTGGTTTCACTCCTCCCTTAGAGTTACCGCCCTGGGAACACCAGATAAGAGGGGTGTGTGTGGTTTACAGAATTGGTCATACATTGCATGAGTAGCAGGGCTAGTGTCATTGACTTTGGATGCTGATTTCAGGTACAGACATAAAATTGAATGAATCCTCGAAAGCTGCATCTCTAATTTCCTTGTTAGGTATGATTCCTTTTCCTTTAATTAAAGTTCAATATGGTATTAGTGTCCTCGAAAGCTGCAACTCTAATTTTCTTGTTAATTAGGTATGATTCCTTTTCCTTTAATTAAAGTTCAATATGGTATTGCACCCCCAAGGTAGCGCTGCAGTAATAAATTGGAGGTGCTGCTATATCTATAATGGATTCAGCTGTTTTTATTTCCTCATGACAACTGCCTAGCCTGGCATCAACGATGCATCTTACCGTCAAATTATGTTAAAACAATTGACCGAGATTGAGTCTATTGTTCTTGATGGACTGTCCAGAGGGAGAGAAAAATTAAGTGTTAAGCTAGTTTTTTTTTTTTTTTTTTAACATGAGTGTCCAGGCTAACTTGCGTATACCTCTACTAATCTCATGGTCCTGAAGTTAACGATCATATAAGTTCTCAAGTAGTCATCATATAAGTAACCACAGGATTCAAACTTGAAATCATATAAAAAACAAATCTTTTAATTTTAAACTTTTATTACTGACAACCTCCTTGTTAAGCTAGTTCTTTATTTTACAAGTGCTGGTAAACTGGCTTAATTTAATGCTGTCTCTCTCTTTTGGCTAATCCAGGTCAGATTGAACTTGAAGAGACTGTAATATCAGAAGGTGAGCAGAAGTCGGAAACGTGAGATCCAACTATCACACTTTGCTGCAAGTGCTGTCGGTATTCCTAGGTTTACAATGAGAATAATCTACAAATGGAAGAATTATACGAGGCTGAATTGGCAGAGTAGTTGTATGAAGACAGGAACAAGGACACCGTCAGCTTAAGGGGTCGATGTGTTCTGCGGCTACAATGATTTTTCTTACGCGAATGTGTTTTGGTACTTTAGAGCAAGTAAATAGTTCAATCCAATTCTAAAAAAAACTGTTTGAGTGCTTCATTTTCTCTTACACGTGTCAGGGCCAAGTAAAAAGGCAACCTTAAAGCTGAGCTATAAAACCCGACCTGGTTAATTCATTGGCTAGAACTCGGCTAAGATAAGGTTTTGCTCTAAACCTATCTTTTCTTTAATTAAAAAAAAAAAAAAAAACTTCACAGATGGAACCGTTTCAACGTTTAATCACCATGAAATAAATCATATAGCTCTTTGGCGGTTCAGATAAAAAAATTATATTAAAAAATAATATAAATTAAAATTTATTTTAATAGTTAAGTTATTGAGTTAAAATAGTTTTTTGATATAGTATTAGAGTTTTAACAACCAAACAATTACAGATTTGAATCTTATCATCTTTATTTATTTGATAAAAACTAAACATAAAATAGTATGAATCCATATAAATTTTAAACTTAAAATTTTTTATTTAATAAAATAAATTAAAATATAAATTATATTCACCTCTTTCTTTTTAAGTGATAAGTTATTGAATTAAATTATAAGTTATTAAATTGTTATGGTTTTTTTTTTTTTTTTTTTTTTAAGATGAAACACTCATCATTACTTGGGTACGTGTGTGTTGCTTGTGTATGATGCTTTGGGGCGTCCTTTCATTCAAGAAGCACCAATATTCCATGGATGATGGAACTGCCTGCACCATATGATTTCCCATGAAATTATCTCCTTTTGTGGTTGAAATTGGTCAAGGAGCCTGGTCGTGTCTTTGCCCCACAATACATTCATGCCCAAGATACCATGGCCTAACTTTAACTGTACGTAGGGCCTCTTCCTCACGCTTCGAATCAGCATTTTCATTCTCAAAGATTAATAGCCCCACTCTACTTTCCACTGAAAATTGCATAAACTGTGTTGCTGAGATATTTCCAAGATTATCCGCTCTTTTATCACTGGATAATTCCAATCAATAATATTAGCCTCCCGATTTTTAATTCAATTCTCATGCTCTGCTACTCCTGCCCATTCTTGACCCAAAGACGCCGCCGTAGTAGGCTGATCACTGATATTCTCATGTGTGAAAGAAAAAGTGAAAATTAATTACCTACGATTTCGTCAATTATTCCTAAAAACACATTTCCTTTAAAAGGTTCAGGGAAAAAAAAAATCATCCGAGACGTGAGGCTAGCTTGTTTGGATTTCTTTAATTTGACCCGGGAGAAAATTTATATCTGTCCGTCCAAGCAATGTAGACACGTGATCGGAGTGACCACAAAAATGAGAAGATGTCTAGCTCTTGGTTTTCATTAATACATGAATCATGAATCTGGTTTAATTATTTTTTAAAAATAATAATATTTTCTTATAAGATATTTTTCAGATCAAGTTTTTATTTGGTGTAGATAAAGATGATGAATTTCTTAAATCAACTTATATGCTTGATTAGATTTTTAATATCTGCAATAAATATAAAATACATAAAAATAAATTGATTTAGTTCAATTTTTATCAATAAAAAAATAATAATTAAACTGAATTTTAAAAAAAAATTAAAACCAAACCTCTTTTTTTATTCCAAGCCTTAATTTTAGTCAAATTCCCATAAAACTATGTGCGGCAAAAAAACAGTAAGAATCCGATATCTCATGCAGGTAAATAGAAAAACGAGCATAAAAACAACAACGTGTGGATTCAATCCGCAAAAATTCCTGGAAGAAAAGCTGGACAATCTTCTAATGCTAAAAAATAGCGCTGGGAGCGGGAGTTAAAAAAAAAAAAAAAAACTGAAATAGCGGTTTAGGTAGTTGTAAAACCTCATTTTAAATTAAGTAGGAGAATTAACCTAAAACAATTCTTAAATAAAATGAAAATAATATGGTTTTGATTTAAAAAAAATTCAAGAACAAGATTTTAATAATAGGATAGGAAAATTAACCTAAATTTTAAAAGAAAATCAAAATAATATAATTAAAAAAAAATATTGATGAGCTGAGAACTAGATTTTAAGAAAGGTAAAACTCAAGTTAACTCGAATTTTTAATTATTATTATTATTATTATTATTATTATTTTCATTCCGAAACGGCATCTTAAAGGCTAAGACAAATGGAAAGACAGGAGAGGAAGATATTTTCGATCCTCTAACGAACAAAAAAATATCTGCCTCTGCCTTAGCGCTAAATGGTCTGCGTTCCTGACATGGCAAGTGATGGTCCCATGACACGTGTAAAAGTGTTGACAACTGTAACGTTCTTTTGTCCCAACTCCCACTTCTTCTTCCTCACATTTCTATATTTTTCTCTCTCTTTGATTTTTTTAGGTTCTCTGAATCTGAAGATTCAATACTTTAATATCGTCAAGATATTATTTTATGGTGTTCATGGATGGTTATAGAGGAAGCGAGAGCCGAACGAGTTCCGAAACGTCTGAGTTAACTGGTTACGAGTCAGGCGAGTTGGCTCAACAGGTACTCTCTTCTGAGACCCCGAGTCTGAGTCTTCTTGGATATGTTGTTGCAGATTTTGTTTTTATTGATTTTAATCACGGTTGGATGCCGTTTTGATTTACCTTTTGAAGGGTGTATGATTTTTTTATTTTTTCTTAGCTTGTAAACTGTAAAGCAAGATATTTTTTTTTGTTTTGTTTTCAAACATCTAAAGCACTAAAGCATAATTGCTTTGTTATTTAATAGTTTTCCATTATAATTTGTGATTTTCTGATATCTGCGTCTGGGGTCTTTGATTTTTATGATCATGGATATCCTAAAAATAAATAAATAAAATCTTTTTTGGGATTGTTTTTTAATGAAATTGTTCTATTTAAGAAAGTAGGTTTCATGATCTGTTGATTTTCATTAAATTTATCGTTGCTTGTTCTGTTGTTGAATCTAAGAAGGAATAATGTGTTGCCGACTTGTGAGGATTTTGCTTACCTCAAGATTGTTTTTTTTTTTTTTAACAAGATGGGTATATATGAATAATTTTTCAAGAATTCTGATCGTAATGTTAACTATACATGTCAGGATTCACCGGTGATAGCATCTATGGCTTCAGAATGGACGGATGAGAAGCATAATCTTTATCTGAAATCCATGGAGGCGTCGTTTGTTAATCAGTTGCACAATTCGATGGATCTTCTTGGTCGGCGGTCCCTGAAGGAAGGGTCAGTTCCAAATTTGTCTAGGGAAGTCAATTGTCGCACCTGTACTCCTTCTGGTGAGGTTGGAAACTAATCTCTTCTGTAAGCTTTGGTGTTCTTCCTTTTTTGCTCTTGTTTTTGTGTGCTTGCGATTGCGTATGTGTTTCTTCCGCTGTTTTGTTCTCTCATTTCAAATTTATTCCAGTTTAAGGTTCTTCGACGTGGGAACTGGCAGAAAATCAATTTTCGAAGGCCTGAATCACAAATAAGCTCAGCAAAGGAGTCCCGTGGCTTTTTAACAAGTCCGTGGATTCAGCACTTTACATCTGCAAGAAAACCAGAAGATGTAGCATCTCCTACTCTTCAAGAATGCGCTAACCAAAGTCGAGCAACCATATCAAATGGGAAGAAGGCAATGCTCTGCTGTCCAGCAATTAGTTCAAAACATTATCATTTAAGCAACTCTTTTTCAAGTCATCATGATTTGGTTGACAGCAACACAGGTGCTCTTAATTATATTTGCTGTTTTTCCTTCTTTTTTCCATATCTACAATTGTTGCAACATAAAGGATTAGAGAAGAAACTGTGAGAACTCCTACACATTTTCTATGAATTCTGTTAGCTGATTCCTTGATCTTTTTTGTTGTATTTTTAAATTTAAATTGACAGTATCATCACTCTCCTTCTCCCATGTCACTCTGGGATGTACAGTGAAATATGTAACGCAAGCCCAGAATAATGCGGTGCTCTATCTGTAGAGTTGAAGGATACCCATATGTAAAGATAAAGAGACTGGCAGAACAAAACTTTTCCCAGTATGTATGCGTTTCTAAAAATACCACCGCAGATGTTACAAAGAATTTGAACAAGGAACTTTATATGGGTGAAAATAGAGTTTAGGGGCTAGAAAGTCTGAGAAAGCAGTTTCGATTGCGCTTTGAATTGGTGAATTATAAGAAAAACAAGAACTGAAGTGTGGAAAACATTGTTTTAGTTCATTCATGTTCACTATTGAAAAATTGAAGGGTTTTGTTCAGTGGTGCAAGCATGGTCGTTGGTCCTTGTGGCTATCCATGCTTAGGCGTCCTAATAAACGTTTCAACTTCAGGGGAAAAATACAAGTACAAGTAAATGCTTCAAACAACATTTTTTTTGCTATCAAACTGATTGGTATCTTCATCATTCTTGTAGAGATGTCAGATCAGAACTTTGTTGATGAAGATATCAAAGGTGAAAAGGCAAGCAGTTCATTGAGTTCAAAAAAGATGAAAACTCTGAAAACTGATGCTTCAGGTAGTGACCAGGTAATCCTTAAATTTGATTGATCAGCGCCTCACCCTTTCATTTGAACTTTAGCTCACAACATAATTGCAGGATTCTAGTCTCAGTTTAGCCCTCCCGTTAACTGCTATTACAGGTTGTTCCCCACGGCAAGCCTCCTGTGGCAGAAGAGGTTACTGAGGAGTGTACTTCTGCAGAAAAATAGATGACTTGCACTACTGATTAGCAAGTCGCTGGCTTGTGTAACTAACTTTCTAACCCTTGAAGTGACTGGATAAGCATTTTTTTTTTCCCTTTTGAATTGAGGGGGGAGGGAGATACAGTGGGGCAATGCTAAACCCGGTTACAGCAAACAACAACCGGCGCTCATTTGATGCTGATGCTACGAAGACGGGGGAGGTGGAGGAACACTCTCTTGCTGTGGCTACTAATCATCTTTATCTGCTTACAAGTTTTTAAATGTTTTGTGGTAGTTGTATATGTTGCATGTCAGTTATTTGATATGTTTGACACAAGTTAGCTATTTTTGCAAACAATTAAGGTTTGTATCTGAGCTATGATGATAGTTATTGAAGTCAGCGGGTTGAGTTTTTGCTTCTGGGTGCCTGAGAACGCTGATTTTGTCCATTTTGCAGCGGGGAAAAAAGTTAGGTTAGTTTGGTTAGTATTTTAATATTGCAAATAAAGATTTAAATGTTAAGAATATATTTGATTAAAGAGATAAAATAAATTTATTTTTATAATAGTTTTTAAGTGATTTTTTGTCAAGCAGGAATTATGAGAGATATTTTCTCTCTATTTTTATTGTATCTGTTTTTTTTTTTTTTTTTTTTTCAAGATAGTTTGTTTCAAGATAATTCAGGAAGTGGTGGAATAGATCTTGATTGATGCAGCTGGTTCGAGAATACTACTAGCGTCTGTGTGTCTGTATATATAAACATTTAATGAACAATTATAGCCCAAATTTGCTTCCCTATTGGGCTTCGACTTCACGACCTTTACATATGTTCCCAAGTCCCAGTGCTGTGAACAAGGGAGGGCATTTTATTTTTCCAAAGTCCCACTGTATTACTTTTGTAGTTGTAGTTTTAAAAAAATATAAAAAATATAATTAGATGTTTGATAAAAATTATGATTGAAATTTATATAAAAAATATTTGATTGTAGCTGTTTTTTAAAAGTTTTTTTACTTGGAAATGTATTAAAATATTTTTTTTTATTTTTAAAAAATTATTTTTAATATCAACGCATCAAAATGATCTAAAAATTAAAAAAAATAAAAATTGAAGTAAATAAAAAATAAAAAAAATTTAAATTTTGAAAAAAATGCTTTTAAAACACAAAAACAAACAAAGTTTTATGAAACCCCGTTAAAAAAAACATGTAAAAATTGCTTCGCAAAAACTACATTTCAAACGTAATTTTTTAATGCGTTCCATAATATAAAATACAATTTAATATATTATCAAATATTTAATTGTGTTTTTTACACCACAAACACAAAAACTAAAGCTAAACAAACACATCCTTAAAGTTATATGCAGCTACTAATCTGATCCATATTTATTTTAACTTGAAAAAAATTATTAGTTATGTAGAGACTTACTTGGAGTTATTAAACCCGGTTTTTTAATAGGTAACCTTGAATATTTTACTTGACTATTTATCTAGTCCATGTTTAAAAATAAACTATTTGGAAATTTTGAATATTTATGGATGTGATCTAGTTGTCTTCTAAAATCAACTTGATTGTAAAAAAAAATTGATGATGAAATTAATAAAAATAAAATACTCTAACCTAATTTTTTGCCTTATTTTGATTTAAAATTAAATTATATACGGATTGTCATAAGTGATCCAGTTCAAATAAATTTAAAAACAACCTAGATAATTATTAAAATATGAAAAATGAGGGCAGGGGGGTGAATCGAAAAGAAAAGGAAGAAATGAGTAATTTCATCAAATTAGACTGTAGAAGGATCTCATTAGAAGAAGAAGAAAAGCTTAGGTGCTTTATTCTTCATATAGATAGTGAAGGACATGATGTTTTTCAAATGTTTTAGATGTATAAGGTAATATTCCAGATTAATATGAGAACAGAAACTTCAAATCTTATGATCAAAATGTAACTCTTAACATTTAAATTGCTTCCTTAAGCACGACCACCCTTTGTTTTTTTTTGTGCTCACCCTTAGGCCCAAAGGTTTTAGGGGAAGTTCTTCTGGGCTTTGACCCAAGGAACGAACAGAGGGGATAAAAACAAGTAACATGTATAAATGGAGACACGCTGTTAGACAATCTCTCTCACGCCTCAGTAAAGGATTTAATCTTGCAGATTCCGCCGGCGTGCATGATGTGAACAAAGGGGGGTTGATTTTGATGAATGAGCAGAGTGAAGAAACAAACATCGAAATCAAACAAGAATATTGAGCAGTTCAATTCCTTTTGCTTGAAAGGTAGCGATCCCTTCCTTTGTGAAAAGGGCTTGGACTAGAAGTGAAAGAACGGCTGCGAGAGAGACTTTGAGGTAATGTAATGGATGACAGGCCATAAATATAAATATCATTTCACTGTGAGGAGATGTCAGGATCGGGAGTGAAATATCGAGGAAAAGGCGGTGCATGTTTTGACGGGGTTCCGTACTCGGAGAACACGTTCTCATCAGGTGTTGTCATCACCACTGTCATCAGTCACGGGCCTGCAACCAAACAACCTTACTCTTGCCCCATCATCTATAATGGTGTCGAGCTTTAGCTAACATCTCGAACCCATGGCTTGTTTCAATACTTAAAGCAGGAGCAAATCAAAGAGACTGAACGCCATAGCAATATTCCGAGGCCGGGCAATCAGATTAATACACCGAAAAGAATAATGATTTGGTGATGATGAGCCCACATTGACCATGCATGTACCAAGTAATTGATGGAGGTGTTAGTGGAACCGGTAAGAGCTGTCATGATCTTGACCATCGCAGTATGATGATGATAAAATGTTGTTAGATTCCCATTTACCTTGTGATATCCACATTCCACACTAGCCAATAATTCATTCACTTTCGGGGATACCCCAGCTGGAAATTGAGATGTGGCATCCTGGAAGTTCATGGTAGGCCCTCTATAGCGACCGTCTCATTGGGTGAACGCCGATGATTAGATGCCGATATTAATCAAATGTTCTCCTCGACCACAATTTTTTTTTTTTTTGTTATACCATGAGAATGATGAACAGCTATAGAATATCTCCCTTTTTCTCCCACCGGTCAAATCGAGTTATTATCTGCCGTATGTTACAAAAATTAAAGAAGCCAATAGCTCGACTTTTTCCCATCTTTTTCACTCCTTTCTATCGTGTAGTTTATGAGGAGTTGGCCGAGATGTGTTTTCCCTTGGCAAAAACAGATCTTGAATACAATAATATTATCGTTTCAATGCGAGATTTCAACATGCCATGATATTCCGAAAGAAAAAATGGATTTGGATCATAAACTCAATCTATATTTAAGAGAGAATACAAGGAATTCAACCCTACAATAACTACTAAAAGTTAATAATTCTTCACCATTATAGACAACATCAGAAAAAAAAAAATTGAATAAACGATAAAGACAAGAAATGACTCTCATAAGAAAACACGCGACAATACAGGAACACGTTTGCATTGCTTCTTCCTCCTCCTTTCTTTTCTTTCTCCTACATATTCGTTAGGATTAGAGTTTCAATTATAATACACTAGATAGTCCAAGAACGTTTAACCTACGCAGGATCGATGCTTGTGTACATGTTCTGTTAAAGTGGTCTCAAGATACCTCAGATAAAACCAAAAAAGAAAGTGGGCTGGAGATAGTGTTGCCGACTTGAATATGCTAGATACAAAGATACCCTATAGGAACTCGGAAAGGGTAATTCCTAGAATTAATTTTGTACGATCAGGTAAAAAAGAATACAGTGCATCTTCTTTCTTTCGATTCTTTACTTTGTTCTGTGCAAGTCTTTTTAAAAATTAGGGTATGTATCCATACATTGGTCGGACCACCGATTAACAGAGGTGAAAATATACCTGCCCAAGCGCCCGTGCAGACCCTGACATAGGGTAGAAGATAGGAGCCAACGCTCCCTCTCACACGCAACAATATTCCTATATATACAGATTGTTAATTAAAGATCAGGGCAAGGTGCTGATTTCGCATGCTTTGTTCCTTTCTAACATGAAGTGTCCACTTAACCATCAAGAAAGGAAAGCTTGTGCCTCTTAAGCAGACAAATCGAATCCAGCTAGAAGCAAATAAGTGCAAATAAATCTAAATCAGGAAACATTCAAAGATATATGGAAAGGAAGTGTGTTTGTTGACCTTTCAAAGATACCGTGTATCAATAGGGCGTCCAAATCATCTACAGTTTAGGTTTTAGCTAGGTTTGGGTTTCATGTGATTCCCTTATGTCATCTTTTCTAGTGTTTTCTCATTAATTTTTTATTTTTTATTTTTTATCAAAAGAAGGGATAGAGATCCCTCTGATATCATCCAAGATGCGCATAAGATCTGATGCCAGATCAATACATTGACAAGTTCAATTTTAAAAATAAAATAAAAACAAACTTTTTTGTTTTTTAAACAAAAACTAACGTAGTTTTTAATTCACTGGTGAGATAAAGCTGGAATTTTATAGCTCGCTATGATCTTGAGATCATTTTCATATTAAGATTTAGTTTAAAAGTTGTTGTTTGGGATTTTTTTAATTTTCTTTTTTTAATCACGTTTTAAAATTTTAATTTAGTTTAGTTTTAACAAGTTAGCTAGGTTAATTTAGCACTTATTTAAATTGTTTGTAAGTTATTTTCATAACAGTTTCAAGAATTATTGAATTTTAATATATATATATATATAAAAAATATATATATAAAAACTTATCTTGATTGAACTTTAAAATTTAAGAAATCCTAATTTTATTTTATTTTATTTAATTTTTTTCATGATTTTCGAGAAGGAGACTCATCTAGTAACGAAGATGCAGCCAGCTTCCATCACCACATTCCGGAACCTTCTATCCAAACCTGCACAGGTGCCCCACAATTAAGCACATAAAACAAAATATAACCAATATCGAAGGATAAACCACCTAACCACACCCTATAGAATCACAAATATGATGTCACCAGCTGCTACATAGCCAGTGGAAGCTTTAAGTGAACCATTTGGGTTAACCCTCCCAACCCCTTCACTTGGAAATATCAAATCCACCAGACGCTCTGCTCTATTCAAATGACGACCGAGACTTGATGAACTTCTTACAAGCAAGAACAAAAGACAACAAGAAATAGTCGATGGAGGCAGCCGAGAGGATGTCTCGCTTAAAAATATTTTGACTTTGATTATATAACTATTTTTTCTTTATTTCTCTTTGCTAGTTATCCATGTAGTTAAGATACTTAATTATTTTTATTTTTTATACCTTTTTGAAAAGAATCAATTCAATTTAAAAATTTAAATTATTAAAAAAATATATATATATATATATATATATATATAATTTATATTATTCTCTAACATCATCTTAAGTCATTTAAACTTGAAATTTATATATGCTTATATTATTTATGATTAAACTTTTAGATTGAGATAGTTTTTTATATGGTATTAAAATTTTAATAACCAAACAGTTACGAGTTTGAATCTCATTATTTTTATTTTTTTAATTAATAGCACAAGATAGTATGAATTTATACAAGTTTCAAATCCAAATAACTTTTACTTAAAAAACTATTTTAAAAAATAATATAAATTATATTTTAAAGTTTTACCTAATAATTTAAATTTTTAGATTTAGATAGTTTTTTAACAAATAACTAGTGTAAAATAAGAACAAAAATAAAGTACTAGAGAGGAATAAACAAGGAAGGGGGAAAGTTAACAGCTAAAATGACTCCAAGTCATTGCTTTATTTTTTTTACCGGAAAAATATGTAAAATGTTTTTGTTTGCATGATCGAATTAAAAAGAAGAAGTTAAATTTAGCTAAAGTTATATTTACTTGAACTCATGTAAAAAAAAAACCATCAAGTGAAATTACATAGAATGTAATGAAGACGACAGCAAACTAAGTGTTGTTAAGTCGTCTTGAGGGTTTGGGACCGACCAACGTACAAATAAAGAAGACTGTGTTAGCCCGTCAACAGTGGGATCACTACAAAATGCAAAACATTGTCCTAATTACGATATACATATACATACATATACATACATACATATATATATATATATATAAAAAAAAAAAACTTCAACAGAATTTGTAAATTCAATCATGAATCTGAGAATTGAATAAAGACGACACTTCGCTATGATTTGACACATAAAATTATTTTTCTTGTAGAAAGTATTGGCACCTACATCTGCAGATGGAGTGAGTAGGTGCAGAGTTCTTTGTCGACGATGACCATAACACAGCAGCACGAGGCAATGCCCTAGCTGTAAGATGGTTCGAGGAGGAGCGCGTAGGTGCAGAGTTATTTGTCCAAGATCATAATCCATTTAAGTGTACGTGGTTCGGGTACTGAGTATCATGAAAGGCAATATACTAAATAATATAAATGAAATGATTGATTATGTTTTTTTTTCAATAGTGAAATTTTATAATAAGTATTTTTCTCCTCCTTATATTTATTTTTCTTATAAATTAGCTCTCATTTGTAATTTTTTGTCCTTGGAATTATTTTTAAAATGAGAAGTTCTTTTTATCATTGTATCTTTTGAAAAAAAAATCTAGCCCGTATACTATTTTTTTTTACATTTATATCCCTATAGAATTACTTTTAACCATGTAAATTGTTCACCAACTTACATATTACTTAATATGAGGTACTTTCCAAACGCTAGGGTTTTAAAATGCAAATGTGTGTCTATATATATTAAAAAAAAAAAATAGGCTCTATATAACTTTTAATAAGAAAAATAAGGCACTCATGTAATGTCATAGGCAAATGCAAATGCCTTTTTACATAATAGTCGATTCTCGTGCAATCTCAGGGCATGTAAGAAGACGACACCTGCCCACCGTCATATTTTTGAAGAAGCCAATATCTAGGGAGAGATATGCTTGTCAGGGATAGAACTAGAAAATGGAATCAATATCAAGCACGTGTGGTAACACCGTACGTAGGAAAAGTGACACCCTGACATGCAAAAGTTGACACGTAGAGAGTGGCCTGAGCTCGCCGTGCATACTACATTCCTCCCATGCATGATTGTTCACGTTGAAGGCAGAGTACGGTGGCCAGAAAAGAGCAAGCCAATCTTAGCATCGTTAACGATCTGGTAGAAAGTTTTCTAGTCTAGTGTTGCGTGTGGAGAAGACATGAGTGCAGAAATTATGTGGGCATAGACCACCATATAGATGCATGTATCGAGCATGAGATTCGTCACAATATTATTTGATTTCATCGTGCTTGCAATTGGGATTTGCCGGACACCCCTAGCTAGACAGAATCCCAATAATGTCAAGTATTTTTTTAAGCATTAATAAAAAGGTGGTGACCATTTTAAATATTATCATGGCACGAGTGCATCAAAAGTTACGGCTTTAATTAAATCTAATTTCTGTAAGATAATTAATGCATTTTACTCTAATTTATTCCATTTGATCATGATTACTCATTCAACACGCATATAGAGCGTATATACGATCTTATTTTTGTTCATCACCGAAAGGCAAGTAATTTTTCTCTTTCAACAAAGGGTTGGCCCAGCGGTAAATCACCACCTCGTCAAAGAACTTAAGTTCGAATAATTGTGGCATTATAGTCCTTTGCTGGTGGCAACTTTACGTGCTGTGACTCCATTGGTAGAGAATCCTTGAACTTAATCTCTCTCTCTCTCTCTCTGTGGGTGGGTGGGTGCGTGCTATGGGTGCAATGTGTCTTGCTATTTTTTGGTTATAAACTTTGAAGTTTTAATTAAGCCCGTGAGTTAATTCAGAAGACAGAGAAACGCAGAACAAAAGAGAGAGAATCTGGGAAAAAAAAAACTTGCAGGCACGGACATAATCTCAGTATTGAACCCTGGTTTCATGGTTGTGACAATGAAACCTGTCTCCTAGTGGAGTTGTTTCGGTACCCTGTCCTGATGCTTATATTTTGACACGACCATTCCTATATATCGTGCCTTAGCTCAATTGGTCCACACCTGTTGAGGCCAGTACTTGGTTGTTCGCTACCTCTAAAGTAGCTATGTGAGCACGCAAAACAAATTCATAGTCTTCCATATAAATGTCTTGGAACCCACCCATGAATATCCTATCGAAGAATGGGAAAATTGGCAAATATAAATGAAAATATTTATGGAAAAGATTCTGTTGATAAACTGTAGTCAAATTTACTCATGGAATAGTTCTTTGTTGTTTTCTCAGTATAAATTGGTGAAAAATTTTGTCCATGTATTCTGATTGAATTACAGTTATAAAAAAATGAAAAATAAAGGTAAAAAAATGATGTGTAATGCTTATAAAAAGTATTGCTGATGAAATAAATATATCGCTAATATTCATTGGTATATTTTTTCTGTAACATTTAAGTTATAATTTGGGAATCAACTTCTCTATCTTTATTTTCTCTGCAAAATTCTCTTTTCATATTTAATGACAAATCAATCTCTTATCATCATAAATCCAACTATTCCAATACTTAGTTTATCTGCGTTCATGTTTTGGCTCAATTGTTTGAATTTAATTTTTAAATGTTAATTTTTATAGCATTTTGATGTAATATATATAGTTTGTTTTATGTAATTACTTGTTTAATATTTTATTAATTTTATTGTTGAGTTTCAAATTTTAATAAGTATGGAAAAATTTGAATTTTTTTAGAAAAATGATAATGAATTAAAAGTATTATTAAAGTAGATTTAATAAGTTTGAGCTAAACCAATATTAACTATTTTATTTACTTCATGTAATTAATTAATACATCTTATAATCAATATTATATATATAGGTTTGATATATAGAAGTAATGGATGATCATTATTTAATATATCGAGTTTCACCTAAAGGAATACATATGATTGGTTATTGTAATGGGGTTGAGGGTTTTATTAATTACATATTATTTAGTCCAAGAAATTATTTGGCATTGTTATTAAACTTGAAAATACAATTGTTATGATTATTTTTCATAAAAATCATTTTTTTATTAACATAGTTCTTGTTTATCTTAGCCAACACAATATTTTTAACTGGAATTATCGTTTTATATATATATATATATATATATATATATATATATGATTGTCAAAGGAAGTTAATAAAAAAAATATAAAAATAGCATGCTCTTTTGTGTGATTGAAAGCTGAAAAAAATCATAAATATGATAAAATCAAGTTTAGAATATATTTAAAAAACAATTTCAATCAAATTTTCATGAATAATTTATTATTAATGTTATTATTTTTAGATTAGATACATAATAATTGGGAAATTTTTTATTGAAATCCAAATAAAGATTTATACTAATATTTTAAAATTATGTCAAAAGTTAAGAGTAAAAAACTGTAGTAAATTTTTCTATGATGTAAAGAAAAAACCAAAGAAAAAATTTATCAACAAGAAGGCGCCATGCGTGACCTAGTCAACCAAAACTTTCTTTTTTTATTACCAAAATCTAACAATTTTCTCTTCTCTCTCCAACCAGAGATCAAAAAATAAAGTTTGAGAAGAAAATTAATTTTTTAAAAAATTAAAAGGGACCACAAGTTTACAAGTTAAAAAGTTTGAGGATCAAATTAGATTTTTTACCCCAAGTTTGAAACAACCACTCTTTTTTGTTGATTTTTTCACTTTAATCCTTTGTTTTTAAATCTTGTCCTTCCTCAGCAAATTTGCTTTAATTAGCAATTAATTTAGACCTATAACAGTGTAATTTAAAACAATATAGGGACAAAAAGAAAACACATCATAGCAAACTACAATGATTTGATTATAAGACTCTCTCTCTCTCTCTCTCTCTCTCTATATATATATATATATATATATATATATATATATATATGACAATGTTTGAGAATTATCATAAAATAGAAGAAATGGTGATAGAGGGAATAAATTGACATTTTTTTATGTAAAAAGTTAAAAATTTATTTTAAAATTGTTATAAAAACAAATTTATTTTATGTTTTTATCCCAATGCCTATAACAAAACACATTTATTTTTCCATAGTATTTTTGGTTTTCTATCTCAAAAACATCAAACAAACACGACACATTAAACAAACACCACCTAGGAGTTTTCGCTGCGAAAAAAAAAGGGCTTATGAAAAACAAAACTTTCAAATATTTATTTGTTAAAAAAAAAAAAATACACATGCACACATGAACAAACAGTCCCACGCTAACGCTTAACCAATAAGAAGGCTTAAAAATAAATTCTATTGAGAAGGAAGCAATATCGAAACGGAAGTTTCTCGAAAAGGATCACCAAGATCGCGACAGGTGTTAAGGTCCAGCTAGCCTTGATGGTGTCGAGGAACAGTGACTGTAGTATATGCCTTTGAGATTGAGTGCACCCAAGAAGATTGAGGTTCCATGCTCCAGAGACTTCCACGTATGCGCCTACTAGTCCGTACTTGATGATGTGGAGCCCACATGAGAAGGTGGGACCAGATAGGTATCAAATCAGATGTGATACAGTGATAGGTCGGATATCTTAAGATTTCCGACGTTTGAGCTGGATGCCATTTTCACAAAAGGAAAAGTGGGGATTCTATTACATTCTTAAGAGTAGATTTTCATCACAAATTATAATGATTTTCACCAAAAATACTTTCTCAATAAAATAATTTTTTTTTCATATGAATATAATGAGAAGAAAAGGTTTTTTTACTGTTTCATACATACTTAATATAATTGGATTTTATTCTTCTTTTATTTATTTATTTATTTATTTAATGTCAAGATTTTTTTCACTGTGATAATTTATTAAATTAAATAATTGAATTTGATAGCTATTTTTTTTATAAAAAAAAACAAGCATGAGTTTGATAATTTGTTCCTCCCTCATCTTCCCTTTCTTCTTTTTATTTTTTCTGTTATAATAAAAATTTAATCCAATAATTTAACAAAATAAATAGTAACTAACTGGTTAAATTTTGGAGATATAAAATAACCAATAATTAAGTATTATAGCATACTATAGATATTCTAAAGAACATATTTAATTTATATCAAGTGATGTGTGCTTTTTATTTATCTAATTTTAAAGCAAAATAAATATCAATTAACATTGTTTTTAAACAAAAAAAACAAAAAAATACAAATTAGGGGCACATAAACCAACTCATCTCAAATCATGAGGCATTGTTTATATAAAAAAAATACAAATTAGGAACGCTGGTAAATCATATTTTATATAAAAAAAATTATTTTGCTAAAAAATAAAAAATTTTATATATATTTTGAATCGTTTTGACATGTTAATTTTAAAAATAATTTTTAAAAATAAAAAAAATATTATTTTGATACATTTCAATATAAAAAACACTTTAAAAAATAATCACAATTATACTTCTAATCAAAAACATGATAACTTTTACTTTGTCTCGGTGTTTGGAAGGCATTCTAGTGGTTAAGATTTTTTTTTATTTTAAGTTATTACACTTTAACTTATTTTTATATATTGAGATAAATTATTTTCTAGGAGGGTTTTATGAAAATCATGATCAGACTTTATAATAAAAGAAATTGCTATATTTATAATCTCTTGGGATTTGAGTTCTGAGTAGTAACGTGGAAAGCAAATCTACTAATTATCAATGTATTATCAATCTAGTAAAGTAAAAGCATTCCGATTAAAGTTAATTTAACTTTCAGTTGAAATTGTGAAGTGACCTTACAAGGATGGACACGTATTACCCACATCCTATTACAGATTTAGGTGGCGTGTACGTCACATGAGAAATAAAAACGTTGATTGATTTAAAATGATTTTTATTTATAAATATATTAAAATAATATTATTTTTTTTTCAATTTTTTTTTTTTTTTTACCATCACATTATTAATATAATACAAACAGAAATCAAAATATTAAATAAATATGACCAAGATAGATGTAGATTGGAACAAAAATTAAATAGACAAATGAACATAAATATGATAAATTTGCTTAGTTCTTTTAAAAATATCGATTTACCTGACACTGCAAAACATATCTAAACTTAAAAAAAGAAGTTAAATTACATATACATCCATTAAATTAAATGTTAACTAATGATGAATACATAAGTGTGTTTCATATCAATAAAAAAAAAATTCCTCTTAAAAACCATGGCTAAAGAAACCGAGAAAGAGAAAACCTAGCATAAGGGCCTAACAAAAATGAAGATCCATGGAAAGAGGGTTTGGCAAGATGTGTAACCTCATTGTCTTTAGCTTAGTTATGTACTATATCTAAGTATTTATGAATCTAGTAAAATATTAGACTTGATTTTTTTTATTATTAAAAAAATTTACCTGCTAAAATAATTTCATTGGTATAATTATATAGGTGATAGTGGCATATGCAATAAATATTTTCCAATTCTTTAAAATATATAGATTTTATATCCATCGATATTCCCATCGGTAAATCACCAATGAACTAATTTCATTGGTAATAGTGGCACATGCAGTAAATTTTTTCCAGCTCCCTGAAAAATACAAACTGATTGATTTCGTCAATAACTCTGTCTGTGATAATTAAAAAATATTTTTAAAAATAAAATTGTACAGAATAATTAATATAAAATTATTTAAAATTGAAATATATAAAAATAAACTTGAATAATATAAAATCTAAATATTCATTATAATGTTATTTGTATTCACTCGACCAACGAGAAAGGAAAAGAATAGAAAGGATAATCCGGCTCACAGCCTTCAAGTTAAGAGAGCCACGACCGATGCGAGGAAAGAACCTCATGCCCCAAGAAAGGATAAGAGTCGAGATTAGGGCATATTTGACGGAGAAGCCGCTAAAGCGTGTTTTCAGGCAAGGATCATTGCCAATAGGATCAAGCCAGTCTTACCCCATAACAGGTGTAAGTCTATTTAAAGAAAGAAATTGGATAGTTAAATCACGCAAGAATTGGCGTACCAAGAAAGATCTTTCGATCACTATGTTAGATTCAAAACACTTCTTCATGAAGCTCTCAAACAAAAAAAATAAACACCAAAAGATGAAATAAAAATTAAATTAGAATAATGAGGGCTCTAAGTAATGGCAAACACCCTTAATAATTAGGGATTGCTGTCTACATTGGGGTAAACAGAAATTCAATCCTTGCTCGCATGATGCAGGCATCCAAAAATTAATCTTTGACTTTAGTGCATGCGCGCGTGTGTCACGAAATACAGCTTCTTCAGTGCTTTCAGCGAGTCATCAATGTCTATCTATCTCGTCCGGCACGACTCTTTTCCCACATTCTGGTAATCTCAGCCTCGAAGCAAAATTATGATAATGACAATAACAATAATATTAATTATATGATTTATTGCGAGTTTGATTACTTTATGTAAAATGTTATATTTTTGTAATTAAGATCTTATAGTTGAAGATTTTTAACTAATGATGTAATTAAGTTTGCAGGTTAACAGCAAGGATTGATTATTATTATTTTTTTTTAAAAAAAAGTTTTTATGAAAAACAAACATAAAAGTGGAGTTTGAAATTTAAAAAAGCATGAATGGACATATTTTAATATATTCTCACTTTAAATTTAAATCTAATGGTTTATATATATTAGGTGAGAGAAATAAAATTAAAAAAATCAGTTCACTTAGTTTTGATTGCAGAAACCAAAAAAAAAAAAAACAATAAAACTTATTATATATAAACTAAAGTTCATTAAATCAAAGTTTGTAAAAAATAACCCAACTAGAATATTTATGAATTAAATTGTTCTTATATGAATTCTAAAAATATAAAACCAAACCAAGTTCTTGTTCAATTTGGTTTAAAATTAATAAAAAAATTAATTTAATTGAATTCTTTATTTTAAACTGAACTATTTGAGTAGAGTCTCCTATATATTCAATGATAAATTACTTATTTAATTTAAAATAATAATTATTTTTTATATATATTTGTATCTCTAATTAATTAACAACTCAGTCTTATTCTTATATGTTTTTTTATCATAAGAATGAGTTGTTAATTCATAGATAAAATATTTTTAAAAAATAATTCTTGAGATGCGTAATTTTTTTTATTTTTTTTATTATACAACTAGTAGTGGAGATGTGAGAATATATTATTTTTTATTATATAATTAGTTTTGGTGTATTTAAGCTAGTCTGAATATTTTGAATTATAATATATATATATATATATATATGTGTGTGTGTGTGTGTTATTTTTCCAAAAAATTTCAATTGTATTATTTGTTTTTTTATTTATTTTTAAATAATCCTCAATCCACTTCCATATATGAATTTGGGCTCGTGGTATACATCTTACCACGTTGCTCTAGAGTGGAGACTGGGATTGAAGTGACATGTGATTGAGTAGTATTTACTAGAATTTCTCAATCAACCAAAAGGTAATCAGATAATTAATCACAATTATTAAGAGTGTTTATAAATTAAATCCTTGATTGCATGATGCACGAGGTCCAGCACTAATCTTGTACTGTAGCATGCGCGTGCCACGAAATAAAATTCTTGCTCATCTTAATTTACTGCTTTCACTGATTCATCATCTTTCTATTTTTTACATGATTTTTCTTCCAAAACTCCATTGAGAATTCAACAACATCACAGTAATATTTCACAAACACAATCATCTATTTAATTTGTCAAAAAATATTTTGATCAAGGAATGAAGATTTTCATTAAGAAAAATTGTTAGTGTTTAGATGCTATTTTAAAATTTTAAATCTCTAAAACCACTCTCCATGCTTTAACTCAACTGGAAATTAAGATATATGCTCAAATGTAACTAGAAATTGTAGGTCTAAGAGCTAAGAAAATGAAATTAAAGGGTGTAAATTTTCAAATTTTTTATTATTTTCTAGGCTAAAATTATAAATATTGTTAAGGAAAGCCGGAAAAAAAAATCACCTCACAAGAGCTGGCCCTGCAAGACCCCGGATCCGCTCCATTGCCCCCGCCGATATCTCCTAATAGAATCGTGAAATTCAAACCGAATATTCATATCTTTAAACTCTAAACTCTATTTTTCAGTTTAAATATAATAGATATCCTCTTGTAGTTTTTATTTTGAAAAAAAAAGAGATTTATTTAAAAATATTTTAAAAATAAATTTATTTTATATTTCTATATCTTACACGTTTTTATCCTTTTCTTTTTTCTTGTATTTGTCTATTTTATCGAGAGATATGTGAACTCCCGTGATACACCGTCACTTCATTTTTGTTTCTTTCTTTACCCTGCAGCGGAAGCAAAACGAAATGCACTCATCCTTTAATCCCATTGCTATCAACCCTAACAGTCAAATGAAGACTGTATAAGAGTGTGTTTGATTGTGTGATAATAGTTGCTTTTCAAATAGTTTTTTGTACCGAAATATATGCTAATGATATTTTTTTATTTTTTAAAAATTATTTTTGACATCAGCACATTAAAACGATCCAAAAATACAAACCGCACTTAATTTTAACAAAAAAAAAATTAAAATTTAATAAAATATAATTACAAATACAATGCCAAACAATATCTAAGCCATGCCGCTAATGAGGCAGTGCTTCAATGTTCGGCGAATTAATGAGGACCGGTACGGCCAGTTCTGAGCCATATATATGGAAGAACTAGCTAGTCGTGGTGCGTGGTCCGAAGGGGAATGTCTTCTAGTGTGCTTGTGTGTTCCATCTTTTGTAGACGTCGAATGTAACACCATAAATGTCGAGGATAAAGCAAACCCGACTACGATTAATTGATGTTGTTCTGTGACATGTTTAACATTATTATTTAGCACTCCAAAAAAAAAAAAAACAGCACCACCATAAGTTGTAAGAAGGCCATGAAAGTCAAGAAGAAGACACTAGCTAGTTGTTTCTTGGATTGATTAAATAGGACGGTGGCATCACGTGAGATTACCTGCCCAAACTACCAAATAAAAGAGTTGAAAATCGATCAACTTTTGTACAGGATCGAAGTATCTTCATTGATCTATTTGATTTGGATTCCACGTTATGACGACTTTGGAATGACTTTTGGCAAGCTGTGATCAGTGTTTTTTATGTCCATCGACTTGTAGTAAAATCAAAGAAAGCATAAAAAAAAAAAAAAAGCATAAAACAGAGCTACCCTCCAAGAGAAAAAAAAAAACTTGAACAGGGTTTGCTGGGAATTTTAAGCACGTAAATTTTAACCAGGATTTTGTGGAGTTTGATTATTATTATGTGATGATTGGAACAAAGAGCATATATTGTATGTTCTTATCTTTATCTATTTAACAAAACAAGTTTTGTGTTTTTTATATTTGTTCTTTCTATTTTTTAATATTTTAAAATGACAAAGATTTACTTTAAAATTATCTTAAAGACGAGTTTATTTTATGTTTTTGTTTTATCTGTTTAGCAAGTCAAGTTTTGTCTCTTCTATGTTCGCTCTATATTACAGGACACATGACAGATATACAACAGTATAGTTGTATTTTAAAGACCAATATGCAAATTGAATTAAATGAGAATCATATATATGAACATGATCATCAATGCTTTTTTATTCTTCTGTGATACAGAGCTTTCTCCCCCGAATCTAGAATTTCTACCAAGTACTATCCCTTGCCACCACACCAACACCAAAAAGCTTCGTTTTGTTACCATAAAAGCCAAATTCAATCTGTTAAGTGCAGTCCATAAATATGGTAGACAACTAGATAGAGCAAGAACGCAAACAGTGAAGGGCCCCTGTCCCCACATGACTCCATGGGTGACAAAAAAGCCCCTAGATATTGGTTAAGCAATTCTTCACTCTAGACCTGGGGGATCGATAGGAATAAGAAAGTAAAAGGGACTATTGATTCTGTGTGATCACTTTGAAGATTATATGAACACACTAAGCAGGAGTGATGGACAATGGATGGTGAATTCTTGGACCTACAACAAAGAGTAGGCGTTAGCAAGAAGTTGAAGATCATCTGGATAGGCTTGAGTGTGAATATCCATATCCTCCATGGTAAAATTCGCCCGTGTGATAAAAAGTTGTCCGGATTTATTTCCTATTAAATTAATACCATTTATAACTAGAGAGGTCACGTTAGATGTTTTTTGTCTTTTATTCTTTTGGACATCTATAAATCGACTTCCTCTCCCGCTCTCCCCATGACTAGAGACTAGAACAACCAATTCTAATACCTTGTGTGATACTGCTGTTAAAACCTGCTCTCAGGTGAGGGAGAGAAAGAGACAGAGAGACAGAGATAGAGATGGGAGGGATTCTTGCTTACGTTCTCATCTTTCTTGTAGGTGTAGTGGCTTATATCATTAAGAAAAGAAACAACAAAGAACCCTACACGGGAATTAAGCTCCCACCAGGTTCGTTGGGATGGCCTTACATAGGAGAGACTCTTCAACTCTACTCTCAAGACCCAAATGTGTTCTTTGCTTCCAAACAAAAAAGGTTCTTTTCTTGGTCCACTCTTAATTATTTCCCATGATCATCTTTGAATCCTTCTGATTTCTTCATTTATTTCCCTCCAGTGCGTGTTAGTTTTCTTTTTGAACATTTTGTTTGCATGCAATTGAATGTGGTGTACATGGTGATATAGGTATGGAGAAATATTCAAGACCCATATTCTTGGTTGCCCTAGTGTTATGCTGGCTAGCCCTGAGGCAGCTCGGTTTGTGCTTGTGACTCAAGCTCATTTGTTCAAGCCAACATATCCCAAAAGCAAGGAACATTTGATCGGTCCATCGGCTCTTTTTTTTCATCAAGGAGATTACCATGTCCGTCTAAGGAAGTTGGTTCAGGGATCCTTGTCTCTGGATGCAATTCGAAATTTGGTTGCTGATATTTCAGCCACAGCAGCCTCTACCTTAGACTCATGGGATGGTGGACATGTCCTTAACACCTTCCAAGAAATGAAAAAGGTTAGTTGGTGTGGTTCAATATGTAGTCAACATTTAGCACAGATCAATTTTTTAATGCCACTTCTCTACTTTTGATATGTTGTTACACCCAGCCTAGATTCTATATGGCTTTCTTTAAGTGTTAATTCTTAGTGAATCTTTACATAGTTTTATATTCCTTGCTTGTGCAAACGAGCCCTTTTTAAGGTCCTGTTTGCATTATTTACATGCTCTTACTCGGAATCTTGTAATTCTCATGGATTTGTGCTTTACCTTTGCAGTTTTCTTTTGAGGTAGGAATACTAGCAATTTTTGGCAATTTGGAAGCCCATTATAGAGAAGAATTGAAAAGGAACTACAGAATTGTGGATAAAGGCTATAATTCCTTTCCAACAAGCCTCCCGGGAACTCCTTTCAAGAAGGCAGTGCTGGTGAGCGTAACAAAAAAGAGTACATTTGCCTTCAGATTTTGCTCTGTGATGTCTCATAAATTGTCCTTCGACATGCATTGACTCTTCAAATAATTTCTAAAAAATGGATGTCCTACAGGCAAGAAGGAGGTTAAGCAAGATTCTTGGTGATATTATTTGTGAAAGAAAAGAGAAGAGGTTGCTTGAAAAGGATCTCTTGGGTTGTCTATTGAACTCAAAAGATGAGAAAGGAGAAGTCTTAACCGATGATCAAATCGCGGATAACATTATTGGAGTGCTTTTTGCTGCTCAAGACACCACAGCTACTGCCATGACATGGATTGTCAAGTATCTCCATGACAACCAGAAAATTCTAGAGGCTGTAAAGGTATGATTAAGAACAAGCCAAGTCATCAGCAGGGTCTAGAACAAGTCTTTCTCACATTTGTTTCTTGTCTGTCTTTGAATTCTATCCATAGATACAGTAATTGTATTAATTCTTGATAATTATTGATGATGATGTTTCCTATAGGCCGAACAGAATGCAATTCGCAAACTGAACGATGAGGAAAATAAACCATTGAGTTGGAGTCAAACTAGGAGCATGCCATTAACCCACAAGGTATGCAATCATGTTACAGAGCTGTGATTTTAACACTTCCAAGCACAAGGCATGAATTTTGGGACTGTAAATTTGTAGCTCTACTTATTTGTCTAGTGGGATATCATTTTGTTATACAAATGGCTGACAGCAAGTACTACGGATTGGCAGGTTGTGCTGGAGAGCTTGAGAATGGCAAGCATTATATCTTTTACGTTTAGGGAAGCAGTGGCTGATGTCGAATACAAGGGTAATAAGAGGAAGAATAACTCATATCTATTTGAATTTCCAAATATCTGAATCTAGGACTCCTATTAGAAATCCAAGTCTTAACAGTTAGGCTATCCCTGGAGACCTGCCCGTATCGATTCAGCGAAAAAACTAGGCGTCCTGTTCAGATGGGTGGTCAAATTCGACTGTATTTTCAATATTCGGAGAGCAAATGCAAGATTAAAACCATAGATGATCCTACTTAGATGGAGTGGTCAATTGAACTTATATTGGATCTGGCCATAATTCTTTCAACATTTATCATAGAAATTGACGTTTATTTAGGGAAAGGGACTCACACCGAACTTTGTGACAGGGTACTTGATTCCGAAAGGTTGGAAGGTGATGCCTTTGTTCAGGAACATTCATCACAATCCAGAATATTTCAGTGATCCTCAGAAATTTGATCCTACAAGATTTGAGGTATGAATAAACATAGTAATTTTTGGTTTGTGGCCAAGAGATTTCTTTTTTTCAGATTTTTATCTCACCTTTTGTGTGTGTGTGTGTGTAGGTTGCACCAAAACCCAACACATATATGCCATTTGGTAGTGGACAACATGCCTGTCCAGGCAATGAACTTGCCAAGTTGGAGATTCTTGTTATGATCCACCATTTGCTCACCAAGTTCAGGTATCGCCGAAAATCACAGCAACTATACATTGAATGTATTGTCTGTCTATATTTGGCTAACGAATATGAGATATCCTTCTGCTGGTCCCCTCCAACGAGATTTGCCTGTAAAACTTTTCCCTAATACGCTTGACCTTAGTATTCCAGTCTATGTTAACGTACTGCACAGTAGATTTAGCAGCTAAACAGTTCAGTGATCTCAAACGTTTAATCCAAAACAGAATTATAAGAAATCTAAGAGATAGAGCAGATTCTTGGTGCATTGCAGAGGGCCTCGGAGATTGCTCAATCTCTGTGTGCAAGGAATTGACAGTGGCTTTTTGTTATTTTGCTTTGCAGATGGAAAGTGGTGGGATCTCAAAGTGGGATTCAGTATGGCCCATTCCCTGTGCCATTGCATGGACTTCCAGCCAGATTTTGGAAAGAATCTACCAGCTAGGAGTGGTGCTCTCTTCATAAGAAGCCGGGATGCCATTTTTCTCCAAATTCACTTGTTATTTTAACAAATAGTATTGTTTTCCTTTTTAGCCAAGTTTTTCTTATTTTTGCTCCTAATTAGCAGTAGGGTCTAAGCCATATCCTCTCCCAAGGCCCATTTGGGGATTGTAAGAGATTCCTATTTTTCTTATCAAATCCCGGCTCTTATAATTCTCATTCTGATTCAGCCATTTTTTATATCTATTCTGGGAATCTTCGTGAGGTTTTGATTCTAAATTAGCAACCATGCATGTCGAGTCGATCCAAATTCCCTGAGTTATTGTTATGACACATGGTACAATAAAATAGAAGATCGGAGCTTTCTAAACTCTAGATCAACTTGTAAACAGAATTTACATTTTATAAATTCTAAAATTCGTAATAAAATAATTTACAAAACTATTTAAATAACAGTTTGACTGATCTAGGCTGAAAAGAAAAGGAACTCCAAAACTAGAAAAATAAATTAAGAGTCCAAGGATGATCGGAAAAAAAAATAATTCAAAAACATTATATTGTGAGTCGAATTGTGAGTCGAATTTGAAGGTATTCTAGAACTTGAACTTGGCCTTTAGAACGTATTTCAGGGATGAAATTATTAAATAAAAAATTACAGTTATTTTTGTCAAAAAAAAAAACTTGTTTAATACACTCCAACTTCTTTTTAAACTTTATTTTATTTATCTAATGCATAAATATATTTGCTATGTACGTTGAAATGTACGCTTCTCACATGAGCTTGTTTTTGGAATATATTTGGTATTGTAATAGTTTTTAATTTTAACCAAAGAAAATAGTTATTATATTAATCAAATAGTTTCTGTTTTTTTACCATAGGTGTCATGATTGTATTTTATATTTTAATTTTATAAAAATTAAAATAAAAAATATTTTTTATTTATTTTATATGTAAAAGTCTATCTCATAATAGTTTTTATTAAATATATATTTTTAAAAACCCTAAGTAAATGTATCTTTCTTAAATTTATTTAAAAAAAAACCCAGTAGAAAGAGCTATATTATTAGTGTATTTGATATTATGATATGGGTTATTTTTAAAAATAATTTTTTATTTAAAAATATATTTAAATAATATTTTTTAATTTTTTAAAATTTATTAACAATATGGAAACACGAGAGAGAAAATAAGAAAGTTTGGAAACGCAGCCCAGTCGAGAAGCATCACATTTTTTACATGGCCACGTGTCTGTCTGAGAAGCGTGGTCGCAAAGCTGCCCCCCAGGGGAGTTCTCTGAAAGAGGCTGCACGAGAGCCATATGTTGCACGGTGATTGGCGTCGTTGCAAAAAGATGGCCTAACTGGCTGGAAGGCACCTCTTAAAGGGCACAGACTTTGGCTAACTACAAATCTTTTCCCCTGGATTATGGTCATGGACCCTACTAAGATGTGGCTACTAGAGCTTGATAGCCCTAATGCTACTGTATTTTCCCAAGTGGCTCCAGATTTCGCGATATCTGAAGGACGACCGCTGTCGGAGAAGAATTTTTGCACAGGTTTTCTCATATTTCATCAATCATATTGTACGGTGGATAGTTAGAGCACTGGGTTTCACTGCACCAGCCAATCAAGCAACGTGGGCCCACTGCTGTGTTTAGCTTCTCTCCAAAAGACCTGAGGAGGCCCTCCGGAGGGCTTGCCGTGGACCCTCCCCCCCGGGCTATCCAAAGATTCAAAACTCATCGTCCCCGTTTCACGATGGGATTCGGGAATCCTTGGAAGAGGTTACTAAAATAAACGACATGCTGTTCGTTCATTGGACGGACAGATCATTGTGCTGAATCTCTCTATAAGTGAAGACATTGAAAGCGAATGTCATGATTCATGAACGACAAGGTAGTCCTTATTGTAGGTTTGCTAGGTTAAGATGCGGGTGGAGTAGTTGGTTGGATAAAAATATAGTTTAGTTAGTTTATCTTAAAATATATTATTTTAAATAAAAATTAAAAAACATTATTAGGGTTGAATTAACCGGTGACCAAAGTCATTTAAGGCTTAAAATAGATCATGTTTTAAAATAAATTTAGAAAAAAATTGATACAATATAAAACGATTAAAAACACAAATTAATCCCTGACTTGGTCAATCCAAGGCAAACTTAGCCAAAACTCGTTGATTATTTCAAAAAAAAAATCACGATTATATAATCAAGGATGATCTGAAAAACAAATTAAAATTTGATAGAAAGATTCAAAATTAAAATTTGAAATCAAAACATTAAAGGTATAACCTTAAATATTAAAGGGTAAAATTGAAAAGAAAAATCAAATTAACAAAATAATCCAAAACAAAAAATAAAAATCAAGCAAATGAACAAATCAAAAATCAAAAATCAAAATTATGGATCCAAGAATGGAATTGAAAACAAATTAAAATTTAATAAAAAAGCTAGGAATTAAAATTTGAAATCAAAACATTGAAGGACTAACATCAAATCAAAAATCAAAATCAAAATCAAAATTATGAATTCAATGATAAAATTAAAAACAAATTAAAATTTAATAAAAAAAACTAAAAAATAAACTTAAAATCAACACATTGAAAACCAAATATAAAATGTCAGAAAATAAGAAGACAAAGTTATTTTTTTTATGGCTAGCATGAAATACAATGGAGAGGAAAGAAAGAAAAGGAAAAGGCCAAAAAAAAGGATGGTCAGTGGCAAACCATCATTCAAAACACCACACGAACTATCCCATGTGAAAGAGGGCATCGTGAAGCTTCAAATGTCGTGGTGGAAGCTGGTATTATTCCATTGAACGGAGATTCACATGGCACTCAAAGCATGTTGTTTTTGTAGGGCAGGGGTAAAATAATGAATTTATTGTCCAAAGCGCAGTAAATTATGAGTGTGTGCGCAGTGAAAATTTGATATCTTTTAGCTTTATATATAATATAGCTTCTTTTTTAATCAGAAAGAATCGGTATGTGGTAAATAATATGAGATTGGATTCTTTCCAACAGGACTCTTGTGGTCTACCTTGTTCTGGTGTTTCCTATATCCTGACTTTTCCGCACTACGAGTATGTATACTCTCAGTAACAACAATGATAATGCCATTCGTATAAACAAACAGCTTCAACCAGGACTTAGAGCATGCTTCAAGCTTTAAACATTTGCACTTGTATAGAATGTCACAAGATGGATAATTACCTCTTGCGATAGGCCCATTACCTCTTGCAGCTGCAGACAAATGACCAGCACACCTTAAAGTTATGAAGTAACCCCAGCTCCCTTCAAAAGCAGAAACCGAACTAGCACATCACAATAGTGTTGATTAAATAGAAATTCGAAGATGGACTTATACTTGTATGCTTAAAGAAAGTTATGTTTCAAATGAAGCACACCCTATATATTATTGCAGATGAATATGTCCTACATGTCACTTAATCAAATCTGTCTCCACATAAAGTATTACATTACTTTTGTACAGGAGTTTGAGGTTGGACAGAACCACATTTAACTTAGGTGTCTTGAGCTGCTGGTGAAGTGTATTTCAGAATTGCTCCAAGAATCCTCTCTTTGTCCCTGGTAGGGAACGATTCCACCAGCACTCCCTTTTTATAGAAGTGGAAGAGGGGAACAGTCTGCATCAATTCAGGTTCACTCATATCAATATAAATATTAACCGGGGAAAAAACGATCAGTGGGATGCATATTGCGATTGTAACGAACAAAGAAGAGCATATAGATACCATATATTACCTTGATTCTAAGTCGTTCAGCAACCTCAGATTGTTCATCATACTCATCAATTACCTGCATTAAATAGCATGGTCGGAAACTCACTTCATTTGAAACCAGAATATAAAAGCTATATTTCTTGGTTTATTGCAGAATAAAGTCATGCTGAAACTGATGATCATTCAATCAAAATAGGCCAAAACCTGGCTAGGAGAGTCCAACAATGACAAGCAGGTGCTTTGCTAGAAAAAACATCCTTTTAAATTGAGCTACCTTCAGATTAATATCCTCTTATTTAAATGGGTTTCGGAAATTGTCTGCCGATTTTTGTTAATATATTTGATAGCACAGTTCAAATAGACATCAAGTTATCACAAACATCCTACTTTTTTGTTGGTAGCTTGTTGGGGGAGTACCAGGTTGATGATGGTCACTAACTCCCAAACATTTATGTGCTTTTCGTGCATGGTCCTTGAACAATATTTAGAGATTATGAGTTGTGCAATCTGGACAAATTAAGCTTACAGAAATGCTCACATTATGCTTTAAGAAGGTTACTGCAGCCTCTTGATCACCAGAACCCTTGCACAATTTTGCAAACCCCTGCTCTATATACTTGCAGCTTCCACAAGAAGTGCGATAAAAATCTACCACCACTAAAGAATCAGTTTCTTTGGCCTTCTCCAGAATTCTAAGGAATTCCTCATCAGTCTTGAATTCTCTAACACAATCCACAGGACAGAGATCATCATCTTCATCAGATAATTCACCTGGGTTTTCATCAACCACCGCTTTGATTCTCCCAGGCTGCCAAGCATCATTGTTTTTGGGAAAATTCAAGCCTGCATGTTTAGTGATAGAGGGGAATTTTGCCTTCATAAGACATGACTTCTCATTACCTCTACAAGGAAGCATGCTTGGAGCTACACAAGGAATTCTACAATCAAGTTGTCTATCTGAGTTCCTTCCAAAACCGAAAGAGGCCTTGGAATACAGAATGTTCTGCTTTTGCATGACAACATTCAGCGAGCCTCCGCAATCTATATGCTGATTAAAAAAAACAAGAATTTTACAACCTAAACTTTGGCATACCAACAACAATATATCCATCAACCGATATATTCATCATCCAAAAATTCCTCACTCTTCATATCATTCCATCAACTGAGTGGCATTCAATGCGTCACTATACAAAACCAGAAATATCAGAATTATTACTTCATTGGAAATATCTGAAATTAAAAAAAAAAAAAAAAAAAAGATATTCCAAAGGATGTCATGAAAACGTGGTCCTAAAAATACATTTCTTGATATTCATGTTCCTAAAATTATACAAATAATATTTCAAATTCTCTTCTAACCACCAAAAGTGGGATAAAAAAAAACCTCCCCACACATATCATGTTTAAGCTATACAAAAAAAAATAAAAAATCCCTATGCAGTCTACAATTCTCAAATTTTCAGTTTTTTTCCAGCATTACATGACACTGTAACAAAACAATTGAAAGGGAAACAATTAAATTGAAGTGGGTATTATCTTTCCAACTTCGACCGACAAAGTAGAGAACTCAAAGACTTTAAGATTGCCAAAGTAAATTTGGTTGCCATGAAATGCTTAAAGTAGAAGACAATAAAAAGTCAGATGTTATAGATTATGTTAGCGAGGTTACCTGTTGCAATTGGAAAAGATAGGTTCGCGCTTTTTCCATATCCGGTTAAGCTTCAAAACTTCGAATGAGAAGATGACAGCCAAGATACACCATATCCATTTCTTTTTTTCCCGTACATGCTCTCCCCAAAATTCCAAGCTCGATCTATTTTCCTTTTTTTACCTTCCTCTCTAATGGGCCAATGTTTAAGTCCACCTAAATAAGCCCGGACCATTACAATAGGCTGCAGCCTGTATGGAATACGGGCTACGAGTTCAAGAGGCCCGCAACTGCATCTGAGCAGTCTCTTGGCATTCGGCTTGGATATTTAAAAGAGTATATTATTTTTTAATTTCTAGGTTTTCATTTTAGTTAGAAACCCAATATTGAATCTGTCTTTTTATATTTGTTCGTAACTTAGTCCTCCATCAGTTCTAGATTACAATATAATTGTTTTTTCCTTGGGATGTCCTCAAATTTTTGTCAAGATTTTCAATCTCGTCTGACATACCAGCGTGTTTAAAAAACACAGAATTAATAGTCAACTATGGTAAAGAAATTATTTTGTTTTTTTTAATAATAAAAAATAGCTAACAAGATAATAATAAAAATTATATAGGTATTAAGTGGTCCATTGTGATGTAGGAGATTCTTGGAAAAAAAATTATTTTTTAATTGTTTTTCTTTTTTCCTTTTTAGTCTAGGAATTTTATTTTATTTTTATTCAGTATATTTAGGCCTTTTTAGTTTTCTACTTGCAATAAATAGTTTTTTTATTTTTATTTTCTATTCAATACTAGTAGACTTTACAGTGTTTTCTATCTTTAAATGTTTTTACTTGTAGTAAATATTATTATTTTTTACTATTTGTTGTGTGGGTGAATATATGGGTAATTATTGTGTGATGTTATTAAAAATTCTGGTGGTAGGATTCCCGAGGATCACTTGTTTTTTTTTAACTTGGAAGATTTTGGTTGAATAACGTTATGGTAGACATTTTCATAGTGATATGACAACACATGAACAATAATAAAATAATTATTTTTAACAAATAACTCCATAAGAACTTCAATTTTGTTTATGAAAAACAAGAACTAAATAAAACAATATAAAATGATTTATTTTTTAACATAAATTAATCACATAACTTTAACATTATTAAAAAATAATTTGATTATTATTTTTATATCTATATACATGGAAAAAAATATTATTGTTTTTAAAACATATTATTTTATCACGTCCCATATATAACATCAAGTTTTGTCCAATCAATTTGGACGCGCGAAATCATCTGAATTATATACAACTAAACTCAGGTTAGGTGGCGGGTTTTCAAAACCAAATAGGTAGGTGCGACTGTGAGCGTGTTTGGTAACAAAAATTAAACGACCAAGAATCAACCATATTAATTAGAAGCGGGCTCTATTATTTTATTTAATTAATGATGAATAAAATAAAATAAATTTTGGAAAGTTTATTTTATTGTTGTCATATATCAATGTAAAACTTATATATTAAAAAAATAATTAGATATTATTATTTTACTTTAATTTATTTCAAGTGTTAAAGTTAATAACAGTATAATAACATTATTTATAAAATTTGAATGAATCAGTTAGTTGACTTGAGACCTAAACAATCTAGGATCTGGACCGGTTTAAAAGTAAAAAAAATTTGAAAAATAAAAGAGGTTTAAAACTGACAAAAAAAAAAAAACAAAGTATCGAAAAATTTCAACTAGTTAAGGATTAAAACTCATTTTATCATCGGGTAAAGGGTTTTAAGCTTGATTTCATAATTTATATTGAATTTAATTTAGAATTGATGCTTTAATTATGAATTCTAAATTAGGATTCATGAAAAAATGAAAAAAAAAAAAACGAGGAGTTTACCTTATTTGATGAAATAGGGATAGAAAATGATAAAAACAACATAAAATAATTAGTATTTTTTAAGAAAAAATCCTAGTACTATAAAGTATTTGGTGCTGGACTTAAAAACTTGCCATATTATGATGAAGGAAAATTATTAAATTTGGGTAGGAAAAATAAATGCATTGAATGGTGAGAAAAATAATAATAATAAAACTTTGATATATATTAAAATTAAGAAATTAAAAAATTGAACAGCTTTATTGTCCAACTTATAATCATATTTAAGACTCGATAGTGATTAAAATTTAAAATAGGTTCTACATGAAAGTCGAAGGAGGGGAATGTATTTTTCCAACAAAATTAACTTCTCTTAAATCAAAGCGATAAAACTCTAGATATAAATTAAAAATCAAAAAAATGTTAAACAAAAAATGATTAAACAATTTTGATGTTGCAATTAGGATTGGTCTTGGACATGTCAATGAAAAGAATCAAGTTTCTTTTTTTTTTTTTGTGGAGTTGTAGTTTGTAACTCAATTTTTGAAAACAAAACTATACATGAAATTAAATTTTTAATCTTAGATGTGTTTTAAATAAGAATTAGCTTAAAGATATGGAATACTATTAAATTATATCAAGTCAATAAATAAAATGATGGTCTATTGGGTTAGAATATGAAGTAATCGATGATGAAATAGTAAATAATATTGTTCTTGTTGATACAATAAAAATTACAGGATCCACTCAACAGTAAATAATTGGTTCACATGACTAGATTTTAGGTAAGTGCTCGACATCTTACAACTAGAGCTTTATTTAATTGTGTTTATAATTATGTTTATAATTCTTTCTTAAATGAAAAGCAATCTTGGTTGGTAAAATGATAAATTATTGAATAAACTAGTTAGTCTAATAAATAAGACTAATGTCATGATCAAAGAGCAATAAAAAAACAAGTTACCCTAATAAATGGAATTAATACCATAATTAATAGGTAAGTAAGAATCTAATTGCCCTCTTAAATGGGACTAATGCCCTAATTGCCAGGCAATTGAGAAACTAAAACCCTGGTTAATAAAACTAGTATCCTAGTTAACAGGCATATGAAAATAGTGATTATTTAGTTAATGAGATTGTGCCCTGGTTTATGGGCAAATAAGAATTTGATTTCTTGATTAATTGGATGATTATTTTATTAATGAGTCCAATATCAATCCTTAAAATTACTGGGACTAGCGCATTGGTTATTAAGGAATTGGAGAAAATAGCTAACGTCGAATTTGAATAAATGGTAGTTTGGTAAGAGATGTTGTGTTTTTAAAACATGCAAATTGTGTGAATTTGGATAATTACACGTGTAGAAGTGATGATAATAATAGTAAATAATCTTTGTGCATAAACTAGCTACTCTAAGTATCTTATAAAATTTCAGGTGCTTCAAATTATTGTGCTGAGCAGTGGATGTTGCTTTAGTATTTTATGTAATTAATGCATATTTTCTATGTAATATAATTTTGTAATTAAAAAAAGTGTATAAATCTAAATTAACTATGAATGATGTATTTTATTAGTTTCTTTAGAAAACATATGATTATAATATGTAGACTAAATTTCATGTTTGATTTTCATTAAAGTAGATATGTGGTTGGAATTATATCGTAAATGTGTTAATTGTTTTATTACCTGAGATATTCTCAGTTGATATAATGACTGATTCTGTTGAAAGAATATGGGAGAAGAAAAGAAAGAAAGTTATTCTTATGCAAATGATTTTTTTTTTTTTTTATATATATATATTATTGTACTTTCAATAATAGTACAATATATAAATAGAATAGCATGTATTTAAATTTACGAGTTATTACAATTTCAAAAATTAGTTGAAATAGCATTTAACTACTGTTTTGATAATGACAATAAAATAAAGCACCTATATTTTTATATGCTATTTATTTTCACATGATCGCTCCTTCTGATTTGGTTTTGAAATTTAATGGTCAAATAAATGCATACCAGGGGCACCTGTCCAGGTAAGGATTTTACTCCAAAAAGTCAATTTTCTGCTTAGTTTTTTTAATAAAATAATTAACAAATGTGACTGGTTTTAGTTTTTTAATAAAATAATAAATAAATCTGATTAGTTTTCGGGTCCTCAAATAGTTTAAAAATATTTTAATTGAATGCAGTGATTGTTTTATAAAATATTTTTTATTTAAAAATATATAAAAATAATATTTTTTTATTTTATAAAAATTATATATGATATCAACATTAAAATAATATAAAAAAATATCAATTTAAAAAGTAATCAAAACTTTTTAAAATATAAAACAAACAATTTTTTTTTAAGTTTCTAGCTTCATGGCTGCCATTCGGCAAGGCTTAACCTCCTGTGCAGAATATTTTTACTTTTAAGTGGTATACGTCGAAGAAGAAATGCAATACGGCATTTAAAAAAAGAAAAAAAAAAAATTATATACACAGTGTTCCTCTTTTCCAGGCTTAACCTCCTTCGCAATTTTTTAGGTGATTTTTTCTAGTGGTGGCATGGAACCCCTTGGTAGCTGCCTTGCTATGTTTTATACCAAGAAAAATAATAATAATAATAAAAAAATTTTCATGCACGAAATAGATAGAAGCATAAACCTAAATTTAGTTACTAATTTGTACATTTATTTTCAATTAAATTTTATGATTACAAATTTCATAACCCAAATGTTATCTATATTTTTCAATATTATTTTTTTCATCAATTTTATTATTCTTTAAATAGCATACATGTATTATACAATAAAACAACATCAAGAGTGATGGAGTAAATGAACAATATCAAGAATACATGGTTGAGAATTGTCGTACAAGCTTAGAATTTAATTTGGAAAAGAGAAATTAAATTGATTTTGTTTTAATAAAATATTGTTAAATCAAATTTGTTTGGTTAAATTTATGTTCTAAAACTTAATTCCGACCGAGTTTTAAATTGAATTGAAAAAAATATTAAATTTATGGAACATGATTAATTAAACTAAATTTTTATATTTTTGCTGATTTAATCAAACACAATCTAAGTTAAAACCAAAAAGTTTTAAATTAAATTAAAAAAATGGTGAAACTTGGCTCATGTGGCTAAATTTTTTATGATTTAACTAATTTAATTAAACTCAATCTAAATTTAATATTTAAGAGTTTTTTTTTTTAAAAGCCAAGGAAATATTTTTTTATAATAATAAAAAAATATTGATCTTAATGGATCTAATAAAATATAAATTAATTCAATAACTTAAAAAAATGAGCTTCAAGTCAATTTCTTAAACGAGTCCGACGAAGGCACGAGATACGTCATTGACAAAATAAAGAGGAGGTTCCCAAAACGGAGGAAAGAAAAAACGTCACGGCAAAATAAAATCTCATCATCCACCTCCATCAAACTACAAAAATAAAAAACAGAGTGTTGGGATCCGTGCGCCATCGTCATCTAATCTCCGCCATTCCTACTCCCTCCTCATTACTGCGACGACAAGTATCGTCAACCACCTCCTTCAAACTAAATAAATAAGCTCAACCCACCCCTACCCCTCACTCTATTCACCCTTACAAGACCATTATTCTTTATATGTACCATTCTATCAAAGCAACAGCAGAAGCGGCATAACATTTCAGCAATGGCTACTGTCCAGCTCAAGTCAGACTTTATTTTTGAACTTTTGAAGCGGTTCCTTCAGACCGACGAGGGTATTGCTGTTAAAAACAAGGTTAACCTTGTCTATCAATTCAACCTCGCCCCCGAGGTAACCCATCCCCCGTCCCTTCTTCTTCTTCTTCTTCTTCTTTGATTGTTTACGTATGTTTAGATTATTTTTGTATGGCTTTGAATCGCAGAAAATTGGGAAGGATGAGGTGAGTTATACTATTGATCTCAAAAAGGGCGAGGTTATCAAAGGTATGAGCTTTTTCATCATGTTTACTTTTGTTCTGCTCTCAGATTGGAATCTTGATTTGCCCATTATTATATGTATATGTTTAAGGATAGATAGATAGATAGATAGAGAGATAATCATGAATATGAATATGATTGAAGTTTAAGCTTGCAACCATTAGAATCCTACATCTTGCAAGTAAAATAAGTCGGGCCCATCAGATTTTCTAAGGAGATTCCAAACAAATCTTGTGTTTGGCCCTGTTTCTTGCTACATGGCAGGAGAAACTTGAGAAACAAATCAAAAGGACATTATTTTTTTTTAAAAAAAATTGGATAATGAAAAGAGAGGATCTTTAGTATGTTGAATTAGTGTAGTGGTTGTTCCCTCTTATTGCAACCAGGGCTGATTGTGATGGAAGCATTTTAGCTTTCTAGTAGATCATGAGGTTTTCACTTGGTTGGAGCTTCAGATCTTGACTTTCTTTTGATATTCTTTTTTGTTTTTGGGTGAGATCAATTAGAAAATGCATTAATACTAGGATTGTTCTCTCTCTTGCTTACACACATGCATGTTCCTTTTGTTAAACAAGTTTAATTGTTTTGAAATCTAGGGCCGTACGAAGGAGGGAAGCCTGATACCACATTTACCCTAAGGGATGAAGATTTTGTGAAGCTTGCTGATGGAAAATTGAATCCCCAGATTGCTTTCATGAGGTGGGAACTTTAGCTGTTCTGTTCTATCACTGCCCGAATTCAATTCATTGCCTGTTCTTCATTTGCGTACTTCAACTTGTTCATTTGATGCTTGCAGGGGTGCATTGAAGGTCAAGGGTAGTTTGAGTGCTGCGCAGAAATTCACTCCTGACATCTTCCCCAAGCGTCCTAAGCTGTGAGCTACTACTGGGAGACTATACAACCGGTTGAAAGCTGTCCATCAACGTCTGTTATTGTTGATGAATTCATAAATTGTTGGTTTTTTTCATTTAACATGGGACTGGATCGGAGGCTGTAAGCCTAACAATCTTTATTGTTATAAAGCTCCACAATCCTCTCTGTTTATCAATTTACATGCTCTTGTTTCTTGGACTAAAAATCATTAGATTGTGCAATCCTTGGTTTGATTGCAACACATCTGACATCCATACCTATGTTGCTATGATTATCACCAACCATGCTCATGTGATGTGAACTTTTGTTGTTAATGGTCAAAGCTACCTATTTAGTTTTGGGAGGGGGTAGTTGGGACGGGGACTCGAGAATAGTTATTGCTGGCCGCTGTACTCTTGATCTTCCTCTGCCTAATTGCCACTGGTCTTAAATAAATGTTATCGACCGAGGTTTAGAAAGATTATAAATGGGGGAGAGACGAGGATTCCTAATGTCTAATGTCACCATCGAGTGAGAGAGTTAGAAAATCTTGTGGGTGCGCCATTTCTGTTATCTGAAAGCATCTATTACTCGAGTCTCTGGCTGCCACAATGTTGGTGTCTGGTTAACGGCTGGATCAACCCTGCATATCAGAATAATAGAAAATGACTCCGCTAGGTGAGCTAACTCGGAATAAGTGGGTAGGATCACAAGACTCTGAAAGGCTACAGGGGCTGGTTGGTTTGTTTCACTTCTCAAATCTCCACAACTATTAGAGAGCTATGTTATTAACCCTCGACAGGGTAATCAAATGACTTGATCAGAGCCAATGTTATTGGCCTGAGCTCTCACTCGCCACAACCGAGCCAGCAGTTGCCATGTTCCATAAGCTCACTGTGCAAGCATGCACAGTGTTGCTCTTCAAGAACTCTGGGGTCTCATTTATGGTTTGTTTGGATTCACTTCATGCCTTGTACGCCATTCTTCCTCACATTTCTTTCCCTTTTCTGCCAAAGCACTCTATTGCAGGTCGACAATCAGACGACGAGCACACCCATTGTATCTAACTCAAATTCTAATTCAAAACTGTTTAGTCATAATTTAATGTACGGTAGTTTAACACTATTAACTTTTCAACCAAGTGTAATAACCAATTATAAAAATTAATGACTCTTTTCATATCAGATTGGATTATTATTGTAACAAGATCAAACTAACCTATCTCATAACAATAAAGTTTAAATAAGAATTAATAGTTCCTTTTACATTAGATTGGATTATTATGGTGACTAGATCAAACTAACCTTTCTCATAACATATTAATTCATCAAAATTCATTTCAATTTATATTCATATACATATAATATAATCCATACACATATTAATTTAACAAATCCATAAATTATCATAAAATCTAACTTTTTTAATAGCTAATTATCAAGAAATAAAATTAAAATTAGATAATAAAATAAATAGAAAAAATGATGGAAACTCACCTAAAATATAAAGCATAAAGTATAAAAGGTCACTTACCTAACTAATTAATAGTTTAGAACTTGAAGAGAAATTTTGTAGAAGAAAGAAAGACAAAAATAATAATTCAAAAAAAGAAAAGAGAAAAGCTTGAATCAATTAGTAGTTAATAAAGAAAATAAAACTTGTTAAGTTATTATATTAAAATTACTAAAATTTACATGGAAAATACTTCACCAGATTTTGCAGTTGGTGAAAAATGGGACTCTCTTGCTTATGGTCAGGATGGAAAGCTTGACTATAACCAGGATGCGCACCGCGGCAGTATAAAAGATTGGACTCAAGCAGCTGGTGGTGCTGTCACAGCATTTGATTTCACATCTAAAGGGATACTTCAAGCTGCTGTGCAGGGAGAGTTATGGAGGTTGAAGGACTCAGATGGAAAGCCACCAGGATTGGCTCTGCCAGCACCGTGAATATTTTAGCCTCTGATGCTGATCTTTATGTGGCGGCCATTAATGATAACATAATCATGAAGATTGGACCCAAAACCGATCTCGGAAACCTTATCCCCTCAAACTACCAGGTTGCTAGATCTGGAACAGATTACTGTGTGTGGGTAAAAAAGTGAATACCAGGATACCCTAGCTATATATGTACGAAACTGCTTTCAAGAATAATTCATGAAGCTCGTTGTGGACAGCAGAAGATTATTTTTGCATGCTCTTAAAGTGTCATGACATTTATTCTATTTTCACAGTTGTTCGAGGCAGGGGTAGAATTTATGTAATATGTAATATGTAATATGTAATATTACTTTTAATTTTAATTTTGATAACATAAAATTTCCTATAAAATTATAAAGATTCAACTTAATGATTTAATAAATTTCGATATAATTAACTTTTAGCTTTTAATAGTATATATTATTTTTGAGTTTTTAAAGCATTTTTAGAGTTTTTATAAGAAAAAAAAAGATTAACATAATTTTAGATTTTAATAATTTCTCCAATGTTAGTTTTCTCTTTAAGTAGAAGTGGATAAACTTTACATACCGTTATTAAATATATATTTTTTTATTATTATTATTGCACTAAAAATATAATAATCAATAAACTTTTTTCTTTAAAAAATTATGTTTTTAAATATAATTACCGGTCTGCTATTTACAATGCTATCAACATATAAACGTGGCAGCTACATTGGATACCATGGGCTTAAACGATGTCGTAATACAAGGCTAGAGATCTCTGCAAAATCAGATGAAAGAAAACCTTCCGTACCAACGGCCAAATCTCGCGCCAAAAAGTGCGATCCTAAGAAAAAGCATGAACTTGGCCCCTCTTACATGGCTATCCTCTCCAAAGCCCAATCTCTCTTTCTTTCACTCTTTACTCAAATCTCGCATTGAAACACACAGCCCAAAATCAGCATTACTTCTGTTTCGTCACTTGTTGCATTCCAATCTGAAACCAAATGATTTTACGTTTTCATTAATTCTTAAATCCTTCACTTCAATTCCACTAAATGAAAAACTAGAAGCCAATCAGATTCATACCCACTTGCTAAAATCTGGGTTTGACCAGTTTGTCTATATAAGCACTGCTCTTCTTGATTTTTACATGAAATTGGGATGTGTACATTCTGCACGCAACCTGTTTGATCATATGCCTGCCAGAGATGTTGTTTCTTGGAATGCGTTGATTTGTGGATGCTCGCGAAATGGGTACGATGTTGATGCTTTGGAGAGTTTTGTTCAAATGCTGCG
Source organism: Populus tomentosa (assembly GCA_018804465.1). Taxonomy (NCBI): domain Eukaryota; kingdom Viridiplantae; phylum Streptophyta; class Magnoliopsida; order Malpighiales; family Salicaceae; genus Populus; species Populus tomentosa. The sequence continues at coordinate 1,611,911 of CM031995.1, forward strand.
AGAGGGTTTTTCTCCTCTTCAAACTACTTTGGTTGGTTTGGTTCCGTCTTGTGGACGACGTGAGTTTGTGTTTCAAGGGAGGTCTATTCATGGGTTTGGTATCAAGACTGGTATTGTTCTGGATTCTCAAGTGAAAAACGCACTTACGTATATGTATGCTAAATCCGGGGACTTGGAAGCGGCTGAGCTTTTGTTTGAAGAATTAGAGGACAAAAGTGTTGTTTCTTGGAATACCATGATTGGTGCTTATGCTGGAAATGGTTTCTTTAATGAGTCAATGCTTGTGTTTAAACGAATGGTAGAGGAAAAAGTGGAGGTCAACCCAGTTACTATTATGAGCCTTTTACCAGCAAATATTAGTCCTGAACTGATCCATTGTTATGCCATCAAAACTGGACTTCTCAATAATGGCTCAGTAGTTACTTCACTAGTTTGTTTATACGCAAAGTGTGGGAGTACTGAATTAGCAGAACTGCTTTACTGGTCTTTTCCACAGAAAAACTTGGTTTCATTAACTGCAATTATTTCGAGCTATGCTGAAAAAGGAAACATGGATTTGGTGGTGGAGTGTTTTTCTAGAATGCAGCAGTTGGACATGAAACTGGATTCAGTTGCTATGGTTAGCATCCTTCATGGAATCACAGACCCTTCTCATATGAGTATCGGAATTGCTTTCCATGGCTATGCATTAAAGAATGGTTTGGATACCCATAATTTGGTTTCTAACGGGCTAATAAGTATGTACTTCAAGTTCAATGACATTGAAGCTGCATTCTCTTTGTTTTATGAAATACCTGAAAAACCATTAATCAGTTGGAATTCGGTTATATCTGGTTGTGTGCAGGCTGGAAGGGCGAGCGATGCCATGAAGTTTTTCTGTCAAATGAAGATGTTTGGACTTAGTCCTGATACTATTACTGTTGCTAGTTTACTGACTGGTTGTTCCCAACTCGGATACCTACGGTTAGGGGAGAGACTTCACAACTACATTCTTAGAAACAACCTAGAAGTGGAAGACTTTGTTGGGACGTCTCTTATAGACATGTATACCAAGTGTGGAAGCATTCTGCTCGCAGAAAGGGTATTCAAAAGCATCAGAGAACCGTGTGTAGCTACTTGGAACACTATGATTTCAGGCTATAGTTGGTATGGCCTGGAACATAATGCTCTAAGTTGTTACTCTAAAATGCGAGAACAAGGGCTAGAGCCTGATAGAATAACTTTCTTGGGAGTTTTAGCTGCTTGTATCCACGGTGGTCTGCTTCATGAGGGGAAAAAGCACTTCCAGATCATGAAAGAAGAATTTGGTATGGTACCAAATTTGCAACACTGTGCTTGCATGGTTGGTCTCCTAGGTCGTGCAGGTTTATTTGAGGAAGCATTATTATTCATCAATAACATGGAATCCGAGCCTGATTCTGCAGTGTGGGGTGCTTTGCTTAATGCTTGTTGCATCCATCAAGAGATCAAACTTGGAGAATGTTTGGCCAAGAAGTTATATTTATTGGATTACAAAAATTGCGGGCTCTATGTATTGATGTCAAATCTTTATTCAGCCACAAATAGGTGGAATGATGCTGCAAAGATGAGGGAAATAATGAAAGATATTGGTGGGGATGGCACTTCAGGAGTCAGTCAAATTGAAGTAACTTCATCACGAGAAATGGATCCAGACTTGTACCAAGAATTCCTTTCATTCTAATTTGGGCTTGAAATTAATAATTATATAAATTTATAATATTTTTTAAATTTATAATACTCAAATAAATAATTTTTTAAAAGTAAACCCGAGCCTGATAACAGCAGGATTTTTTTTGTTTTATGGGTGGGTGTTTAAGCGAAGGCTGTCTGCTGTAGTGCTGTGGGCTGCGTAGAAGACATATGACCCATAATTGGTCAGTACAGGATCCAGATCTAAAAAGACTTGAATATGTCCACGCAAATCTGACATGTGGCATCTACGAAATTCCAGTTTATTTTATGTTTTTTAATTCGTTTGTGTCTTAAGACAACAGTCATCCGCTAAAAAAAGCCAAACTTAAAAGAGTTCCAATTTCAAATTTTGAGCTTGGCGCTCTTCATTTTACCAATCTCTCTATTTCAAAAAATAAAAAACCCTAAAATTCTCATTTCTCTCTGTTTCGGGGAAAAAAGAGGAAAAAAATAGCAGCAAAAATGGGGGGTTCTCATAGCCGTGAAGATCTAGAGCTCTCAGACTCGGACGCAGAGTCCCAACAAGAAGAGGAAGATAGCTACCAAGATGTCAGCACTGAAACCCCAGAAAAATCATCCTCCGCTGGAAGAAACAGACCCAAAACTCCATCTTCTTTTGATGAAGTTGAATCCAAGCTTAAAGCCTTAAAACTCAAATACCCTTCAACAGCAACCCAAACCCAGCAAAGCCCTAACCCTAATTTTAAAAATGGTGTCAAACTTTACCTTCATATCGGCGGTAACACCCCCAAAGCCAAATGGGTTACTTCAGAGAAGTTGACTTCTTATTCTTTCATCAAGACCTCAAAAATTAATGGTCAAAATGAAGAGGAGGAGGAGGAGGAGGGGGAGTCAGAATCTGAAGAAGCTGCCTGGTGGGTTTTGAAGGTTAGTACTAAAATTAGAGCGAAAGTCGCTGTTGAGATGCAATTAAAGACATTTAAGGAACAGCGTCGCGTTGATTTTGTTGCTGAAGGTGTATGGGCTATGAAGTTTTTTAGCGATGAGGATTATAAGCTTTTTAATAGTAAGTATCAGGATTGTTTGTTTGAGAATACTTTTGGGTATGAGTCGAATGAAGCAAACAAGGTTAAAGTTTATGGGAAGGATTTTGTTGGGTGGGCGGACCCAGGAAAGGCAGATGATTCTATGTGGGAGGATGCAGAGGATGAGTTCTTGAAAAGCCCTGGATCTGCGACTGCGAGTAGAAATCAGGATTTGAGAGAGGAATTTGAGGAGGCCGCCAATGGAGGGATACAGAGCTTGGCATTGGGTGCGTTGGATAATAGTTTCTTGGTGGGTGATTCAGGGATTCAGGTTGTTAAGAATTTTAGCCATGGGATTCATGGGAAAGGTGTTTATGTCAATTTTGGAGGTGGGAGTCATAGTAGTGGTTCGAATTTGGTACATTCAACCCCTAAAAAGGCGCTTCTTATGCGGGCTGAGACTAATATGTTGCTTATGAGTCCGATGAACGAAGGGAAATTGCATTCTACTGGTTTGCATCAGCTTGATATTGAGACTGGGAAGATTATTACCGAGTGGAAGTTTGAAAAGGATGGAACTGATATTACCATGAGGGATATTGCAAATGATAGCAAGGGAGCACAATTGGATCCGTCAGGATCGACATTTTTGGGGTTGGATGACAATAGGCTTTGCAGGTGGGATATGCGTGACCGGCATGGGATCGTTCAAAATCTTGCTTCAGCTAATACTCCTGTCCTGAGTTGGACTCAAGGGCATCAGTTTTCTAGAGGGACTAACTTTCAGTGCTTTGCTAGCACTGGTGATGGATCAATTGTTGTTGGGTCTCTTGATGGGAAGATTCGATTGTATTCAACCAATTCTATGAGGCAGGCAAAAACAGCTTTTCCTGGCCTGGGATCACCTATTACTCATGTTGATGTTACCTTTGATGGGAAGTGGATATTGGGCACCACTGATACTTATTTGATCCTTATCTGCTCTCTTTTCACAGACAAGGATGGTAAGACAAAGACTGGTTTTAATGGTCGTATGGGTAATAGGATTGCAGCTCCAAGATTGTTGAAGCTGACTCCTTTGGATTCACATCTGGCTGGCGTTAATAAGAAGTTCCAAAAGGCTCAGTTCTCTTGGGTAAGTAGACTTGTATCCCTTTGCACAGAGTTGTCAATGCTTGTGTTGCATCTTCTGTTTAATGCATATGATATGTATGCAGTCCTCTCATGGCCATTAGATGCATGAGTTATTGGTGATACATGACATAACCAAATTCCTTTTTCTTTATTACCTTTTCATCAATGCCTAGACAGTTCAATATGTGAATCATTTGCTTTAAATTCCAAGCTTTGGTGGTTCCTTCAGGAAAACTTTTCTGGATAAACATAATGAAAATGGTTGTTAATGGTGTTCACCTTATTTTGGTTGGGTCTCCATTTTACTAATTGTTTTCCTTCTTTACATAATATCTACTTGTCCATATGCAATGCTTATGGATTTGTTGTGCTAGTGAAACAAATTAGATTTAGTAGAAACTTAAATGGAGTTGTTGCTTTGATGTTTATTTGCTTCTTCAGAGAGTTTTGAGGAGGAGGAAAATAGTTCTCTTAGCAGGTATTTCAGTTGGTTTTCTAACTGTTAGAGCCCTTACCAGGCTCCAACACACGGTTTTGTACTAATTTTTATTTTTATTTTATTTTTTATCTAGAACATGGAAAAACAGTCTTCAAGTAATATGAGAGGACCATTTTACATTATAATTCATGTTGCACCTAAGAATGTCTTGCCATGTATGTTTTTCAGTAGTTTATATTTTAGAATTATGAGGTGTCCAGGAGCGTGTGGCTTTACCCACTGTACGTAGATGAAAGATTGCTCTATGCGATCTTATTCTGTTGAAAGGGTGTGGGAATGATGCTTGTAGGTTGAAGTATCGCATAATTGCTTCACATGCCACTGAATTCTTGAGGATTAGAATAAATTATGGGATTAGTTGGTTTACTGCAAGGGATGTTTCTTCTTGTTGCATGAGCATTTGATTCAATATGTTTATGTCCTGATTGTTTAGCTAAGAAGGTCGTCTTTTTTTTTTTAGTATCTTCTCAATAGTTTTGAATCCTTCTAGCAATGCTCTGTGCCCAACTTCTGTATTTCCCATTTAACGATATAAAAATTCACCCAGTTTTGACTGCTTGATGAACTTCACCGAAAACAGAAGTTAGAAATTTATATATTCCTAGAACTCAACGCTGAAGCCTTAGTTGGAAGCTAAGTATTATGGAGTAGAAAGATGGCTGTTCATCAATCAAGTTTCATCGAGACCTCCACCATTTAAAGACCATGGTCATATTTCAGCAACCAAAATGATAATGCATGGCACTGGATTGTGTCTGAAGTTGCGGATTTATGTGTAAAGTGGTGTGTAGTGTGCCTTTGTTGCGTTACTGTGTTGATCTGAAACTTGTTCAGTTGAACCTTATACATCTGAAATTGCATAATGAGCATTCACAACAGGTCTTAATTGCACAACAATATACTTTAGTAACTATCCATTTTAGTTTTTGTCGATATACACACTTGCACTTAAGTCAAACGAAATAGCTGTTCTGGGATTCTCTTGCAAACTTGGCTCCTTTTCTCCTGCTGTACCTGCATATCTTTCCGTGACTGCCTTTACAGATGAAAAGTTCAATATTATTCAAGTTTAAAAATTTTGCAGGTCACAGAGAATGGGAAGCAGGAGCGCCATTTGGTTGCAACAGTAGGCAAATTTAGTGTGATTTGGAACTTCCAGCAGGTAAAGAATGGCTCCCATGAGTGCTATCGTAATCAAGAGGGCTTGAAGAGCTGCTACTGCTACAAGATAGTCCTTAAGGATGACTCCATTGTTGATAGCCGTTTCATGCATGACAAGTTTGCAGTCAGCGATTCTCCTGAGGCTCCACTGGTGATTGCAACCCCCATGAAAGTCAGCTCTTTCAGCATATCAAGCAGGCGCTGATCGCTGAATTATTTCTCTTTAGTTGATCACTTTCTCAGTGTCGCAAATGCTTTTCTAAAACTTCTGTACTGTATTTTTCGTTGCTGTTTAAGTATGTATGTTTGGATTAATCTTCCAGGAAGACTGATGTCTGATTTTACTGTATTTGGAGTTTTGCAACACTTTGCTAGTAATTTGATGCCTCCTCGCATCTTATTGTTGTATTACCTCGTTGAATCCGAAGCTCCTGTCTTCAGCAGGATGAAGTACTGTCATTGTGATTTCTTGTCCTTTTCTCCTTTTCTACTCGCTGTCGAGAAGTTAGGCTCACTGGCATCCTCCCTGGCTGTTTGATTGGCCATAACAAATTTAGTGGGACTTAGCGGGACCATGTTATCGTCATTTCTTTTTATGGACGAGTTCTTATTTTGGATGGTAGTTATATACGTGGCTATGGTGGATGCCTTTAGTTACGTCTCGCTGGGAGAGAGAGAGAGGGTAAGGAAAAATGGCAGTTGCAATGGGTAGACCTTTCGTTATTCAGCCATGTTTGTCTTCCTCCTTGTGCTTCTTGTCTAAGAACATAAATAAGTCATCATTTGGCGCAGCAGAAACCTTTTTGCCTGCCAAACCAAGCAGCACTCGTTGCACAACAGTTGTGGTTCATGCCCAACAGCGACCAACATGGCTTCCTGGGCTTGACCCTCCACCTTATCTTGATGGAACGTGAGCCACTGTGCTCTATCTACCTCGACATTGAACTTAAAAATTTATGTTTGTTGTTTTTGTTTTGCTTAATCTCGTCCTCTTTCTCTAATATAGTTTGGCTGGAGATTTTGGGTTCGACCCTCTTGGCCTTGGAGAGGACCCACAGAGCCTGAAGTGGTATGTGCAGGCAGAGTTGGTCCATGCTCGCTTTGCCATGGCTGGAGTAGCTGGAATTCTTTTCACAGATGTGAGTTCCACAAAACCGTCGTCTTATTTGTCCTGTTGGTGGCATTTAAATTTCTTCTTATTTTCTAGTCTCTCCCTTCCCAACACTACTGCTGAAAGTAGAAAAACACTTGCTAGACAGGGCAAAGAAACTAACACAAGAGTGTGGAAAGCAAGTTATGATCTTGTCAATTTACATATTTAAACTGAATACAAATCATTCTATAGCGATTTGGTTGTTGTCTCGTGATAAAAGAGACAGATAGCGGGAACAGATGTGACATATCTTTATTTATTTTTTATTTTAAAAGTATAGAAATTTACTGCATAATTGTCTATGCAAACCGATCGATGTCAACTAGTTTTATAGATACATCCCTGCTACTAACCATTTAGTACCGTTGTTGCAGCTACTACGAGTGACAGGGATCAGAAAATTGCCAGTTTGGTATGAAGCAGGTGCTGTGAAATTCGAATTTGCAAGCACAAGGACGTTGATTGTGGTCCAGCTGCTCTTGATGGGGTAAAAAGGTTTTTAATCGTTAATTAATGCTTAATATGAGTATTATGGTGTAATATGCTTTGTGCAAAAGCAGCATTAGAACTTTCGTTCTGTAAACAATTTACAGAACCTCCGTTCCTCATTTTTGGATGCAGATTTGCTGAGACAAAAAGGTACATGGATTTCGTTAGTCCTGGATCTCAAGCAAAGGAAGGATCTTTCTTTGGACTGGAATCTGCACTAGAAGGCTTGGAACCTGGGTAATTCTATGACTTGAAAGAAACAAGAAAAGGCTATGAACCCCATTAGTTTATATTCCTTGTATTTTGATCCATTTTTACAATTCGAAAGAAGCTAAAAGGTAATGGTGTTTCCCTTTAGCTAAAAAGTAACTGGCTACACCTCTAAAATGATATTTTTTTTAAAAAAAAAAAATACTTAACGAGGCATGTGCCCTGTAATACTTCAATAGTCTGAACGAGGCATGTGCCCTGCAACACTTCAATTGCATTGCACTTTATTATTAACATTATTTGGTTTGCAAAATACAGCTATCCTGGAGGTCCTCTGCTAAACCCTCTTGGTCTGGCTAGAGATATCGAAAACGCCCATGTCTGGAAGCTTAAAGAGATTAAAAATGGTTTGTTTTGCTGATTTCTTCTTCTTCTTTCTGATTGCTTCAAAGGCTTCGCAGCTCATTCAAACTAAGCATAGATTTCCTCTGCAGGACGGCTTGCGATGGTAGCCATGGTGGGAATTTTTGTGCAAGCTGCAGTGACTCATGCAGGTCCAATAGATAACCTTATAGAGCACCTCTCTAACCCATGGCACAGAACCATCATTCAAACCCTTGCTAACTCTGGTTCCTAGTTCGACATAGAAGCTGACCACTGCAATTTAAATTTAATTACAACGTCATTGGTTTCTTTGTTTCAATCCTTCTTTTAATGGACTTCTTAAGGCAACTGAAGACTTATGTTTAATAAGGATTGGTTGGTCAACGTGGATCCAATATCCGTTCATGTTTTTATTGGTCACAAAGCAATTGGAAATATTTTTTGTATGTTCTATGTTTCTCAAGGTTTAGATGCGCAAGAACTCGAATATATATGTACCGAGAGGTGAACCTCCCTTGGATAGACAAACAACTCCATCACCATGTACAAAGTCAGTCAATCGGACAAAAATACATTTAAGATGTTCTGTTTTTTTTTTCTCTCTTTTTTTTTAAAAAAATTGTATAGATGCACAGGCTTGTTCCCAAGGGCGGCCCTACAGCAAGCTTTGGGGGAGCTTCGAGCTGTGGAGTCATTTTTTTTAAGAGAGAGCCTAACTTTGTTCGACTTGTCAAGTAGACATGGATTGATGCTGATACTAAAGTCCAGCAAAACGCACCATGCAATTTGGTTCTAAGCTATCACACGGTTCCTAATTTTATCTACCGAATAATAAAAATCGGAAAGAACTCCATTTGTTCAGAACCATCATAAGGTTCCAGCATCGAATAATCTCAGCATCCACATAAATCAAAGCATATAATACAGGAGAAAAGTCCAATCTTGTTTCTCACAAACATACAAATTGACCAACTTCTTTGATTAAACCAAGCTCACACCTTTATAATGATTCGATGTTCAAATATCCAAAGCCTATACATCACAGAACCACCTGGTTAAATGTCCATCTGAAACAAAGAGAACTGTATTCTGAAATTGTTTCCTCCTCCAAGGCCAACCAGCCATGCAACTATGCCTTTGAGTGAGACAACAATATAAAATAATGAACTCCCCCATTTACACGAGTAAGAACTCACATCTTTTCGTATCCGGATTTGTGGTCAATGTGAGAAAAAAATGCCCAGTATAGAGAGGTAAAATCATTGCAGGAAGGAAAGCACATCTGTTTTCAGCAAGAAGTTACCCTGTCTTCGATGCATGCGACTTCTTCCTTGCTAAAAACAGTAAAAATCGTGGGAACAATGATTTCTTCTTCTTCCTTGGAACCTTTACTTCTGGAGAGGAATCGGTTTCGGTGTTACTTCCAGGTACATGCAATTTTGGACTTGTAGCATAATCCACAGAAGCATCTGGTGCACGGTCGAAGTTCTTTGATTCTTTCCTGACCTCGAAGCTTGCCCCTGGGGTTTTATTGGGGTTTGCGGCTCCCTTACCAGATTCACTAGCCCTTCGCTGTTGCTCATGTTCAGCTCTCCACTTTCTCAACTCCTGTTCTACACCCAACTTCCCTTCCTTGGCCTGCTCAGCCTTATCCATTGCAATTTTCAGAGCTTCCTTTCTTGCACTCATCTCTTGATTCACTTGTTCCAACTTCTCTGCAGTTCTTGACTCGGATTCCTTGGCTAACTCAATTTGAGAAATAGCAGCCGCTACCCTCAGGTTGGCCTGCTCCTCTGCTTCATTGGCAAGCTTGCTGAGCTCATAGTACTCTTCTAAAGAAAGTGTTACACTGGTAGGTGTATCCACATCACTGGTGCTGTGAGCAGATTCACTCTCTTGCAAAGCTTTAATGGCTGCTAATGCCAATTTTTCAGAGGCCCTGGAAGCTTCTATCTCCTTTTGAGCTGCAAGTAATCTACTCTCCATCGTACTTGCACCAGCCTTTGCTTGTTCTGCTTCTTCCTTCGCCTTGCGCAGCTCTTCACAAGCCATTTGAGCAAGTGACTTGGCCTCATCAGCTGCTTCCGCTGCTTGCTGCAGTTGCTTGGGAATCTCAATCATTTTTTCCCTGGCTTCTTTCTCTTTCATCTGAACCCGGGCTGTTTCTGACCTAGTTTTGTCCAGCTCAGCCTGAAGAGAAGCAACTGTTACTGAGGCCATTCCTTCTCTCTGCTTAATGGTGGAAAGAGCCAGTTTTTCTTTTTCAAGCTCTGTTTGTAACGACAAGGCAGCCACCTTCAAGCAATTTACTTCAGCAGTTGCTTTCTCAATGTTGAGTTTTACTTCTTCCAGTTCCTTCTTTGCTGAAGCAACCGTTGCTTGTATGTTGGTGTGAGTTTGTTTCTCAGGTTCCTCTTGCTCAGCTCTTGGTTCTCCTTCAGTTTCATCCTTTATTTTAGATTCCATATACGCTGCTAACTCAGTTTTCAAATCAACTAACAAAGCTGAAGCAGTGTCTAGTTTTGATTTTAGATCTTTTGCTGAAAGAATTTGTTGGTTAAGTCTCTGGAGCTCCTCTTCTGCTTGCTTTAATTCCTTCTCCCAGTGAAGAGAATCTTGCTCCTTGGCCATGATTGCTCCTATTCTTTGCTCCTCTGCCTCCAGATGAGCAGCATGAGCAGACTCTAAGGATTCCTTTGTAGCAATCAGCTCAATAGTGAGTTCCTCTACAGTCCTCTCAACTTCCTTGGATGCAGAAACAGCCACTTCAGCTTTTTTCACAGCCTCATCTTTCTCACTAACCAAAGAAGCATATTCCTTGTGCAGTGCTTCCAACTCATCATTAACAGCCTTTAGTTCTGATACCGCAGCTGAATGCCTGGCTTTAGCAACCTCAAGTTGTGCCTTGGCTGCAACACTAGCTTCATCAGCAATCCCCTGTTCCATTTCTTCCACCCTGAGCTTGACAAGCTCAGAATCTTGTTTTGCCTGATGCTCTTCTGTCTGTGCCCTCTCCAGATTGAGCTTTAGCTCTTCAATTAGTCTCTTAGTGTTGTCCAACTCCTTCAGAACTAGTGTTTTTTCCTCTTCAGCAGCCTCTGACTGTTTCTTGTATTCAGGCATCTCCACCTGTACTGTCTCTAATTCTTGGTCTACGAGCTTGCGTCTCTACAGAGTTAGAGGAAACCCCAACAAGTAAGTAATTATGGAGATGGAAAAAAATGTCTGCTGTTGGAGCACAGCAATCAAATAGATGCAATGATTGGAAGCAAATCAGGAAGAACTCAAATTGCTAGTCCAGCACTCATTCAAAGAAGAGAAGCTTCCAATTTTTAAACATGGAAAAAGTGCACAATCAGATAAGATTTCCTTTAGAAAAGAATTGCATAAACATTTTCCTTTCTTTCATTTCCAAAAAATGTCAAATGTCAAACTATTTTGAAAATAAAGGGGAGCGAAAAAGCAGTTTGCAGTAACAACTCTAACATCATTTCTGGAAAGGAAAAGATAAATCTTAACTTAGGTGATGATGCATGTGCTATTTCTTTTGAAAGAAAACATGTGCTATTTCTTTTGAAAGAAAACATTTTGAGTTTTCCTTGCAAGGCATCACCAAAAGTACCACAAGTGATCAAACATGAGAATCTGCTGATTTTCTTAGTTGCCAACCGGCATTGTTGAATATCTAAACCCAAATGCCATGCTCTCGTATATTGCTGCATCATGGTGATAAGAAGAGGCTTGCTATGTCTCACTAAAGCGTTAATCACAGACTCAATGGTAAATTCCTCTTAAGCCTCTTCAAATGACAACCTCTTACGAAAAATAAGTAACCATCAAATATACATCCATTCCTTTCCTAACCACTGGTGCAATCAGAATTTCCATAGGCATCAAAACACACCAATTCAGCAACAAATTCTTGTTTCTAATATGCCATTTTCAATTTAGATTTCTGTTAAGACACGGGCACAAAAAATTTCCATGCTGCAAAATCCATAAAAAGATAACAAAGCAAAAGATATTGCTTCCCTTCTCATTATCAAAAGTATTGACTGGTGCTTGATGTAGTGCTGAAAAGTTATTATTGTTACGAATATAATCAGAATGTGTGACATCAATGAGAATGGCAGATTGAGTGTACCTCTACAGTCTGGATTCTATGGGCTTTCCAATCAACAATTCCTCCAAACTTAGAAACAGCTTCTTTAACAGATTCAAAAGGAGCTGCCGTATCAATTAGACCTCTGTTTATATCAGCCTGTTTAACAAGTCGAGGGGAAAGTCGAGGAGAATCACTAGATTTTGGTGTCCTGAAAGCAGGACTGGCAACCTTCGCACGAGGAGAAGCAGACTTATCCTGCTGCACTCTAACCTTTACATGGGGCAAAGCAGGTTCATCAGGTTGTGCTCTTTCAATAGGATCCTGAGGTTGCTCTACATCAGAGGAATTAGGTACGGGCTCAAATTTTCCTTGAGATTTCTGTCCATCAGAGGAATCCTGCATGGCTTCGATTTTCTCTTGACGTTGCAGACCATTCGAGGAAACTTCAATTCCTGTTGTTTTCTCTAGAGATTCCTCATGTCCATTCAAAACATTTTGTGTTGCTTCAGATTCGGAACCATCCTTCAACGCACCTTGATCGTTCGCCTCTATTTTATCAACCGATGAATTTGAAACTGAATCCTCTGATGCAGGAACTTCAATGCCTTTTGTTTTCTCTAGAGATTCATCATGTTCATTCAAAATATTTTGTGTTGCTTCAGATTTGGAACCATCCTTCAACGCACCTTGATCGTTCGCCTCTATTTTGTCAACCGATGAAGTTGAAACTGAATCCTCTGATGCAGGAACTTGATCAATTTCTCCATTTCCATTTCTAGCAGGGCTTAATGAAGCGTCACCAGGAGAAGTGCCATTATCCTGGGATACCTGTGGAGGAGATGTAACTGCAGCAATTTTCACATCCTCCATTAGCAATCAGCGCCACAATGGTCTCCAAAACTGGAAGAAAAAAAAAAATTAGAAAAACACCATCACCCAAAATTTCCAACTAGTTTAACCGCAAAAATTCACAATATCTATATCGTCAAACATTGCAATCCATGCAAATATAGAATTAAAAGAAAAGGCTTTAGAAAAATATTTTTAAAAAAAATCATATTTTTTCCTCGTAGCACATATATATGGGCAATTTAGATCCATAATTCTGAGAATTTGCTGACAATTGTTATAGAAAAAAGAAAGAAAGAAAAAAGCAGAGATAGAAAATTGATTAACACAAAATTGTTACAGTAACCGTAAATCTAACTAACCCATTGATTAAGATTCTGCTATATCATTAACAGCTCAGTTTGACTCGAGAAATTTAATGTCAAAACCATCAAACTAAGCTTCATTAAATGAACAACTTCCAAAAAAACAACAAAAATTTTTTTTTAAAAAAAAAAAACTCACTCGACGAAGTCAACGTAGGAAAAGAAACAACATCAAGAGATTCAAGACAAGAAATTGAGAGAGCAATCGAATGATCAAAACTGGAGTGATAAATTTGAAAGCCGGGCTGATTTGGATTAAAGGTCTGACTGTTCGATGGAAAACCGAGGAGACGAAGAAGAAGGAGAGAGACAGGCAACAGAAAGAAGAGGAAGAAGAGACGTTACCTGGTAATAACTCCGTGGTCGAGTAATAATTGAACGGAATGTTAATTTCACGTTAAGCGAAAATAGAAATGGGACTAAAAATATAGAGAAAAGATTAAAAAAAAAAAAAAAACGGAGAGGTAACACGTGCGTGAACTAGATCCATCTGTATGTCCTATCTTTCTCTCCCTCAATATTTCATCGTAGTTGTGACCCGGCCCGGGATTGACCCGCAAAAGAACATGCAATATTGAATTGTTAGATTAACGAGTTCACCTTGATTAATTATTTTTTAATAAACCAAATGTCATTTTTAATTTTTTAATATGAACGAGTCAATCTAATCATAAATTTTATCCAGTGAATATTTTTATTTATTTATTTTAAATTTATTTTAAATTAAAATTTAAATTATAAATTTTGCGGGATCAAGCTATCAAGCTGACCTGAATTTAATAATTATAAATTAGATTATTTTTGTTTTGTTTTTATCTTGTGAGGCAACGTGATTATTTATTTATGTGTTGTGTGGCAGCACAACTCAGTTGGATTTTTTGGGTACAGCTCCTGTCCACGTTTATCCATTCCTCTTTATTTGTGGCTTGATTTTGTATTCCGTTATTAATTTCTGGTATCCAACGTGGAAAAGAATACTGTTAATATTGCAATAATAGTGTGGATTATTTTTATTTTAAAAATAACCATCATTATTTTACTTTAACTAGCGTGAATTGATGGGAATAAATTGTCGAGTACTTTGGCAAAAGAAGAAGCATATTCCAATTTAAAGGCGCGACAGTTATAATAAATTAATAATAAAAAATAAAGTAATAGCCAATGAAGCCCGTCCACGTCATAAAACGCTTCCAAGCGTAAAGCCACCGCCCACATCGTGCATGGCATCACAGCGTAGACCTCCAGTGTGAAGAGAGGCTCTCCCGTTGCTGTCGAAAGACTGAAATGCCCGTCTCAGTTACACGTGTGGGGGGCCAGTTTTTGTAATTTTCCTCCTCGTAGTTATATAAGTGGGGGCATGGACATTAAGAAGAGAGCGGATAGTGTCGATTGACATAAGTACCCCTTGTTCGTATAGAAGGTGGGCCCGAACCTGTTGTCATCCGCCTAAAATTTTGAATAACTTTGGAACAGTTTGATGCTTGATTGATACTCGTAGATAGATGGTCGGAGAGGGGGGGTTGATAGGACTTTTCATTATAGATAAATTGATGGAGATTAGAGAGCTTGAAAGGGAAAACACCGATTATTTTTTTAATTATCAGGGTTAATTAAAAATATTGAAGGAATAAATCATTTGAAAAAAGATTCAGAGAAATAATATGGTTTAAATAAGTTGTGATTGATACACATGATTTCTACAGTTTATTATTATCCAAAATGACGACATCCTTTAGAAAAATATTATATGATAAAGGAAAGAAAAAAAAATATATTGAAAACACATCAAAACTCTAATTCTAATTGTGATATTATCAATACTATAACAAAAATTAACGAGCAAAATTCAATGATATCAAATAAAGTCACTATTGATAGCTCAAGTGAATCACATTTACTCTTTAAAGATGATGGGTAGCTCGCCTTTAACAGCAAGTACAACCCTCTTAAATCATTATTATTGACTTTCATTTGGGTGATTGGAGCCACAAGATTGAATGTCATGTTTCTCGATCGTTATGTATATAAATTATGTTATTTCTTCAATTCTTTTTCAAATTGTATTATTTTACTTTTTTTAAAAAAAAAATATTTTAGTTTTTTTTTAAAAAAACCCTCATTTATGGATTTTTTAAAAAATTAGCACACATAATTAAAAAAATATATCGCCAAAAACAAGTGGGTCACCTTTTATCTTTAGGCGACAAGTGTGGTCTACTCAAGTCATCATTGGTGTCCTTCTTTGGTATTGTTGGATTTATCTCTTTAAAATCTTTCCAAAGATGCAAGCAGTGTCGTAACTGAAGTTAATGCATCTTCAGGGTTTTTTTTATTTATTTTTTCTCTCTCTCTCTCTCTCCTCTCTCCTACTCATTTATTATTTTGTAAATGATATCGTTATTCTAAATAGCAACAAGCTATAACATTCGTGATTTTCAATCGTGACATATATAAAGTATGTTATTATACTAAATATTTTTCAACAAAATGTGCTGAAAACAAAAAATAGTTGAAAACATCAAGGCTCTCATAAACATACGCGAGGTAAGTGTTCTATGAAGTTTGGGATCTTTTAACACACAAATTAGCTAAACAATGATAGAAATATAGTTTTAAAGGTTATGTGTTGCACGTAAATGAGTAATTTTATGGTGGTGGGTGAGTAATCGATGGCATCCTATTAGTTATTTTTTAAGCTCCACTTTAAATAAATAAATAGATATAATTAGAAGAGAGAAATCATAAATGAAAAATATTATTATCTTTTTTTATGGTCATGAATTTTATATTCTCTTTTATTTTTGTGTTTATCTTTTTCTTTAAAGTAGGACCTATATAGTAACTACTAGAATGTTACTAGTTATTATTTGAATACCATAAAATCTTACAATAACATGATGTAATGAAAAAAATAATAAATACAAGTCCATGGGAATTATGAGTGTTTTTTTTCTTTGTGAATGTCAATGAATGACTAGAGAAAATATATGATAATTTATCTTATTTTGTATTTGGGAGACACTAGACAAAACATGGTTGACTCGGGGCCTGAACCAATCTAGATTAAGAAAAAATAGAGGAAGAATTGATCCAACCTGACTCAATTAAAAACCCCGATCAACCTGCAACTCAGTTGACCTAGGATAAAACACTAGTAAAAAATCCATTGATTCCTTTTTTTTTTACTTCTTTTCTCAAAACAACGTTGTTTTTTTTTTTTGGGTCAACTCACATTGACCCTCACGACCCTGCCCTAGTTCAACCTTCAAATCAAGTTTTAAAACTACGATAATAATTATTTTTATCCATACACTGACCTGGATCAATCCGAGTTGACCCTCCAACCCGTGACTCGAGCCTTGCCCTGAATCAACCTCCAAGTTAGATTTTAAAACTATGATAATAATTACTTTTATCCTTACATTGATCTGGGTCAATTGCTAGCTCGACCTGTAACCTAGGTTTTGCACCAGATTGACCTCCAAGTCGGGTTTTCAAATTATGATAATAATTATTTTTATCTTTACTTTGACCCAGGTCAATGGTCAACCTAATCCGTTACCCGAGCCTTGTTCTTAGTCAATCCCTAATCGAGATTTAAAACTATAATAATAATTATTATTGTTTTTATGTTGACCTAATAATCAACCCAAACTAATTTTTATGCAGAGAATTGAATAAGTTTATCCTATTTTTTCTAGAGAGACAAACATTTCTCCATTGAAACAATTTTAAACAAAACAAAAGTTAATTTTTATATTGTTGAAAGATACATCATATAACTTCAAACAAAGTTGTCATGTCTAATCTATCTTTATCCACTATACCAAACACTATTTTAATCCTTTGCTGAATCATGAAGGCTCTTTTTGTGCAACAGTTATAATTATTTTGAGGAGCAAATTTATAATTTTTCAAGGGATGAATGAAAAATTTATAAAACTACAACGACTCAAATAAACTTGGCTCTTCACTACGGTGATATCATATCATTGCATTGTTTTTAATTACATGATTATTTGTGTTTTAAATAAATAACCATCACTATTTCAGTCCAAAAAGTGTGAATTGATGGAATAAATTGCTGAGTACTTTAGCAAAAGAAGAAGCATATTCCAATTTAAAATTTTAAATGTGACAGTAATCTAATAATAAATAGATAAAGTAATAGCCAATGAAGCCCATCCACGTCACAAAACGCTTCTTAGCATAAACAAAGCTACCGCCCACGTCTCACGTCGTGCCTGACATAAGAATGAAGAAACTCTCTTGTTTCTGTGGAAAGACTGAAATACCCACCTCAGCTACTCCTGTGGGTGACCAGTGTTTGTAATTTACGTTCTCGGAGTCAATATAATTGGGGACATAAAAAGGAAAGCCGATAATGTCGATTGACATAAGTACCCCTCCCTCGTAAAGTGGGCCCGAACCTGATGTGATCCGCCTATAATCTTGAATAATCCAGGAGCAATTCGATGCTTCTCTGAGACAAAGTAGTTTCTGTCATTGGAGTCTGAAGAGTGAAAGAAATGAATCCCGAGGTGTCGGTGCTGCACTTCCACGATTTTTGGAGTAAACCCTATTGGATTGAGGTACCTCGGCACTAGATAATTAGATTGAGAAGTGGAAAAGGAAGAACGGTGATTTTTATTTTTAATTAAAAATATATTACAATGATTTTTTTTTATCTAATCAACGAATTACAACAAGAAAAAAATCTAAAACGATATTAATTTAATATTTCTTAAGAAAAATAATATATACATGTCTTATTACTGTTTTGTAAACCCAATTATGGCAAGAAGTTCATATTAGTATTTAATGTAAAAGATTGAATCAAAGCATTCTTTGTTTGGGTTCGAGCATATCTTCTCAGACTGTGTCAACAAGGTCTTTTTAAGGATTAATGTGTTGGTTGACTCATCCGAAAATTTTAAATATCGTGCCAGCAGAGCCGACTAGGTTTCTTAGAGATCAGGCAACATCCTTGGATATAAAAATTAAAAATCTGCGTGGCATCCAAAGCCAAAAGGAGAGAGTAATTATGCCCGGGCACGGAGAGCCCAGATAGAACCGGTGGTCCATTAAGCTTTGAGGCGGTGATGCTGACGTGCCTTGTTTATGTTATGCGTCAATACTCGGCCGAGTTCTGGTCCTAATCCGAGCGAGAAGGGACGTAAACTCAGGCCGAGTTCTGGTCCTAATCCGAGCGAGAAGGGACATAAGAGTCAGGCCGAGTTCTGGTCCTAATCCTAGATCCATTATTGGTGTGATTGATTTAAGCCATAAAACGAGGATGCTAAGCCTGAACCCGTCACCTCTCACAAGTCATGTCCTTGTAGAAAACAGAAAATGAAATTAAAAAAAGCATCTCCTTCAGGGTTCCTTTGAATTATTATAGTTTTTTTTTAATGATTAATAATAATTAATAAAGTGAAGCAGCTGGCTTCTCCAAAAAATTTTAGTTTTTAGTTAATATATAAATGGGTGACGTACCACACCACACCACGAGCCGAATCAATTTTTTTACCTGAAAAAAAAAATGATCATGTTTTTAAAGAAAGGAGAGAAATTCAATAATTGATAAAAAATAAACGAGTAATAACAACAATAATAAAAAAATTATTTTAGGCAAAGCTGAGTTAATACTCTAAATGCATGATCTTTACATGAGATCAATATAATTTGTGCAACCTAGATCATGTGATCAATATAATTTGACAGAAAAAAATGATAATAAATAAAAATAAAATTAAAAAAATTATAAGAAAAATATAAATTAAGATATTTAATAGCGCAATATAAGTCATTTACCTGGTTGTGTTTGATGAATTTATTTATTAAAATCAATTTATAATAGAAGTTGACAGACACATCAATTTATTGAATAAAAGAAAATAAAAAAAAGACTATGTAAAGTTGCACTTATTAAAAATATCATAAGAAATAAATATTTTTATTTTATAAGAAAAAAATTAATTTATATGAAATATATAAAAATATTATGGATGAAGTATAATAACCTCATGAAAAATTAAAGACAACCAATATAATGAAAGAATAATCGTTATTAAAAAAATGTGAAATAAGTAAAAGAAAAAAACATAGCAAAAAAAAACATAAAAAATATTAATTGAAAAAAATAAAATAAAAATTTCAAAAAAAAACCTAGGCATGCATTTTTTTTCCCTTTTTTAAAGGGGTGTCCATTCCTACTCTTTTTTTTTTTAAAAAAAATATAGGTATACAACGCGTCTCCCACTTTATTGAGGCTTAAAACAACAATAATAAGACCCTCTTAGTGGAACTCATTGATACAAATTTTAACTTGTTTAGAGATCAGAATCGTTACAAACAAAGATCTTTCTCTCTTCTCATGAAAATCCAAGGACTCCTCTCTTTCCTTTCATTGAAAACAAAAAAAAAATTGAAAATGAGGATAAATAAAGTTTGGTACCAAAATATTTTTTTTTTATATAAATTAAAAAGACTGGTCATCTTATAGCAAAAAAGATTAGGAGACTAAAATATATTTCACAAACAAATTTAAAAACACCACTTATATTAACTATGTTTCAGTCTCAATCTAAGCTCTCTAGAGCTATTCGTGTAAGCCGGGATTTTAGTCCTCTATTTTTAAATTGAACTCTCTCTCTCAAAAAAATATGTCATTGAGTGTTAATTTTTGCTTAAAGAGTTTAATTATGCAAATAAAAAATTTGAGAATCTAATTAAATTTTTTTTAAAAAAATTACTCCTCCAATCCACGAAAATTTGCAAGAAAATAAATAATGATTTTATGCAAAGTAAAAATGCCACAAGCTTTAGTCTTTGTTAATAGCTAGGATAACATTTTCCATCCTTTTCTTGTATTTCCCCTTTCTCGAAGTATCGTTTATCCTCTCCATTTGATCCTTCACCATGTCAATTGGGCTCTTTTTGTGCAACCATTAAATTCCACGTGAGGTTTGGCCCACTATTTGTCACAAATACAGGCTTGGATCTTTGCATTCTTGGGATCATTGATTGTTTCAATTGTGAATTTGCAATGATAAGACAATCCCAAAGCTCCAAACCATTTTTATGAACACATCCCTTCGGCTGGAAATGACTTCATGAGCTGGATTGAAAGATTCAGCCACGCGATTGAAGTCAACGCACTCGCCCAGAAGAAAACTGGGAACTTGAGAAACGGAGAACGTTTACTCCCATTGCTTAAAATCAACTGAGATATCAGATCAAGAACAAAAGAGCAAAAAATATAATAACCTAACCATACATTGTTTCGATATTAAAATCCCATGATAATGCATTTGATGACCATCAAGCCAAGGTCTACCCTTTAAAAAATCACCTTATAATAGCCAAATTACATATATGGAATATGCTTAGCTGCTGAATCCCAGCATCATCATGCATGATGGTGGAAGAAGGAAAAAATGCTGTCAAATGTACAGATTGCAAGAACAGATAGTTCTTCCAAGTGATCGAGGATAATACATCTATAATAGAACACAAGTGCTCAACTTTTTTCTTTGGCTAATTCTAAACCTAATGGTGGTTGAATTATTAAATTTTATATTGATTCGATAATAATTAAAGATCACCATATATATCGTATTCATAGGGCGGTGAAATTCCAGATGAATATGATTATTGTGGTGGCAGTTAGGTGCACCTAATTTGATTGCCAAACCATACTTTCCATTCACATTTCTTTAAATATTATCAATAATAATGGCTTTGCATACTATCATTTTACTGTGCAAGAACTTTCAAATCTGCTTCGATGATATTTAAGTACACAAATTGAAGTCAGCTATTTCTAGAAAGTTGGCTCTAAATTAATTTTCTTGTGCTTTATGCAAGGTTATTAAAGTTAATCTTTGGTTTATGACGGGTTCAAAACTTAGATAATAAGCTGGATGGATTAATCTGGATTGATAAAGATTAAACTAAAGCTTTTTCTTTTTTCATGCTTGCTTAAACTCGCAACAATTAATCATTTTACATTCTTGTTTTTATATTGAGTATTGACAAATTGACAGATTAGTTCTCCTAACCTAGACAAATTATATATCTTCTTGTTTCAAAGTGAAATCGCCATCATGTGGTTACCATCAAATGCTTGGATGGATATGTAAATGTAAAAGTAAATGCTAATTAAAAGGTCTTATCCATTCCCTTGTAAATCCCTATTCACACATAAATTATATGGGGAAAAATATTCCCACATATATGTCTCTATAAAATACAAAAATATGAAAAAAAGGAAGAAATTACTATAAGAAAAGACAGAAATCTTGCTACAAATTTTTAAGTCAAATGAACCCTTCTAGGATCAGTAACATTTATTTTCCAATGCTCATCACTGAACTGACTCTTTCTAGCCAATTTTCTATCCCAGTCCAACTCAATTTTTCTCCGCTTTGTTAACCCACAAAACTTTTGCAACTTCTCATCCATGGCATCGTGAAATTTCCACCACCTCCGATGTGCTACATCACTTGCATAAACACGTTGATCTCCTATATTCCAGTTACAATCATAGTCTCTGTAACAAAGCCAAGGCTTTAACCCCAGATAATGTATGGAATAAACTTTTGGTGGGTCTGCCCCGAAGAGCTCGTTCTTGACACTAGCCTCATTGGTAGTGTTAGCCCAGAAGTTTTTCAAGAAGTTCACTCTTCTCGGTAATCTATGCCACCATACAAAAACTTCATTAAGGAACCCTTGATCTCCTCCATTGTAGGAAATAATCTCCTTGCGTTGGTCCATTAATATTTTGAATGTGCAATTTGATGGCTCAATGACCATGATACCAGAATTAAAAATCCATACATCGTTCCCCGTAGCTGACATTTGAGGGAAGTGAAAAAGGATATCAAGGTTACGCAAAACTATGATGTCCGCATCTATGAAGACGATCTTGTCATAATCAGTGAGCTGCCACAGCCTAAACTTGCTATAGTTGTACTCATTGTACGAGTGTTTTTCAGCTCTAGGGTTTCGGATTCTTTTGATGAGTCGGATCTTCCACCCGGCTGCTGCAAGAGCATCACGTTTGGGTTCAGAGATGGAATTATCTAGGAGAAGAACAAGGTCACGCTTGGTCCCCGTTTGGAGAAGGCTTTGGGCAAGGGCTATGACACCACAGACGTAGGCTTCCGAGGAATGGAGTACCGTGGCATAGGCCTCTCGTTTGGTAGTTCTTGTTGTCCTTTGAATCTTGGAGAGATCGTAGACTTCGTTAATACCTGCAAGTTAAAAACGCTTTATCATAGAGTTAATTAGCCAATAAATACAATTAAGAAATAATAGCCTTGGCTCCACTATATTTACTTTAAGGCAACTAAAACACAACTACCGCATCACTTTCTTATAATTCACCAAACAAGAATATTTTTCTAGCAAGTTGTTGGCACGTCCACATGGCGCCTACCAGCTGCCAATATAACTATAGAAATATTTGCATGTCGTTGCCCTTTATATCCAGCCACTGTAACTTCATTTCTTCGGTAGACAACAGACTTAGCTTTCTCAGTGGATGTTCATATCAAAAGCACCGAAGAGCATCGAAGCGTCTGTAGCTCAGTGGATAGAGCGTCTGTTTCCTAAGCAGAAAGTCGTAGGTTCGACCCCTACCTGACGCGTCATAATCACTCTTCTTTTGTCCTTAAACGAACCCGGGTTTTATTAAATCTGGTTTTCTTCGGAAGATTAACCCAACCCAGTGACATAAGACCTGGTCGGGTCAGGTTTTGTGTCGAATATAGTTGAGAGTTGGTCCAGTCAATTGAGTGAATGAACTTGCAACTTGATTAAAATTCAAGGAAAATCTAATTTACCTATTTTTTTAAAAAATAAAAACTGACATCAACATTTTAATTTTTTTTTTAAATGATATTGATTTGAATTCACAGGTGCAACCTGGGACTTGCAGTGATTATGAGTCAGGCCATATTTTATAACTTTGTCTAGAAGCATTCATGCAAGAAAAGTCTAGAAAAGCATCACTTGATACTAGGATTGTTTTAGGAGCAAAACATACCTTGTGTCCACAGAGGCAAAGCCAGTTTGCAAGACCCAATAGGCAACGAGACCTTCTGTTCCACCTTTGTCAACTCCGGCTCATAGAACCACCAATCACCTTCCTGTTTTACCAAATCATCGCACCGAAACAACTCCAACATCGGTCTGCATTTGCTCCAAAACACCACCTTGGTCCTCCAATTCCAATCCCTCCTACCCTTTTTCACAGCCAAATTGGCTGCTATGAGGTGAACTTGGAGCCTAAACACCTCTCTATTCCATCCTTCTTCAGGATACTTGCATGGTAGTTTTGCCACCACCAAGTCCAGGTTGTCATAGACTTCGAAATCTGGCATTGGTATTTCTGGACAGGATGGAACATCTGTTTCTTCCTCCTCGTCAATCCATTCAGGAAACAAGTCCGGCCACTTGAAAAACTCAGACACCCTTTCAAAACCGATACGTATAGTCTCTCCATGAGCTTTCCAGCCGGTAACATCATCTTCATCCATATTTACCATGCCGATCTTCTTTCCCTTTCCCATCCCATTCATGAAGCTCGGTACCTCAACCTTGGTCATATTTCTTATTCGAGCATTGGCTTTCGTCTCTTCCACGATTGCCTTCACCCCACTCCCATTTTCTGCCTACAAATTTCAAGTTTAACCAAATGGGAAATGGAAAAAAAAAACGCATGGCTTTAATCGACATCCTCAAACTTCTACAACACAATTATGAATTAATTTGTCTAGGCTCACCTTACCTTATGATGGCACTCTCTCAATGAGCACTTAACGAGAGATGCTGCATTCTCAAAATAGACTGAAGAAGATGGCGAGAGAAGAAGGGATGCATAGAAAACAAGAAAGAAAGCGAGGAAAACCAAATTGATTCTGATAACCAAAGCTTTTGAAGGTGCAGTCTTCATTAGCTTTTGAAGGTTAAGTCCCTCAGCCATCTTTGAGAAAAACAATGATGTACCTCAAAAGGGGGCCTTCGTATATATATCTCAACTACCTCCCCTAGCTTTTGATTGTCAGCAATTTTTAGGACTACAGATGATATATGGATGTCGTGGTTAGAGGAGTTGGAGAGCGAAATTAGAGTAAAACTCAAAGGATGAGTGGCCATTTATAGAGCTCCACGTGTCAATTAATGCTTCGGGTTTTCTTGCCTTGAGGACAAACTAGACGGATCGCATTAAACTATACTTCTTTGGCATGCTGTTGGTGCAAATAATTCTAGATCATCTTCTCAAAATCCCCAATATGCCCCTTTGCCCTCGTCATTCTGTTCATCCATCCATATCTATTCTGACCTCTCAACTTTAAAACTAAAATGGCCATTGTCTAATTAACTTTCTAAGCTACGTTAATTTCTGGGTTTTCCCTTGGTGAGAATACGATGGGGATACTGCTGCATCTTCCTCCGAAAAAATGCAGGGCTCCAATTTTATTTGATTGTAAGTTTTTTAAACCTGTGGACCACTAGTCCACCCAGAATTCAATCGATGCAGCTTAGGTTAGCTTTTACAAAAATAAAATAGAGTTGGCAAGGCATAACCAATCAAAAACTTGGATTGATACACTATTCAATTGACCTGGTTATTTAATTTTTTTCTTCAAAATAGTATCATTTTGAATTTGGGTTTTTTTAAAAAAGTTATTTTACTTAATTTAGAAACCAAGTCTTGTAGCAAGTAGATTATAGACCGCTGTAACATATAAAAAATTACAGGTAGGGGTCGGGAAAGTAATTTAAAAAACGTGGGATTCTCAGAATTAGCAACCAAGCAGCCCCCCTCCCCCAACAACTCTTTGGTTGCCCTGTCAACGTCTGACATGCAATAAATTGTCGTTTTTTGTCTTCTGTTCGTTATGACTTTTTATCTCTGTATTAATATATTGTCCAAATCATTATACGAGAAAAGGCTTAGGTCAGATATCAGCATTCCACAACTCATTAAAAGGACCTCAGATCACGAGCCGAGTGTGGTTAAACCATCACAATTCCGCCTCGTCAATCTGTAAAGACAGTGAGACCATCCGAGATCGTGGACTAAAAAAATATTAGGCAGATGACCTATTGATTTCCTAGCTCGTGTTTGTGAGAAAGGATCATCCCGTTCAAAGATCCATGGCTGTGAACGCAGATACAGAGGAAGAAAATCCCAATCGTTTTTACTCTCTGTTTAATACTTGCTGACTTGAGAATGCCTTTTCAAATTCAAATTGGAAACAGCCGCTTCTTATTGAAAAGATAAATCATTGCTAATGATTAGTATTCCTTGTTAGAAACAAAAACATAATTAGTTAAAAAATCAGAGATAACACATGAAAATAAATCTATCACCGAAATAATTTCTATCGTTTCAATCCCGCTCCCGATCGCTAAATCACAGTATTCAAATTAAATAACAAGATCCCTCCATTCAGATCACTCATCCATTTTATATAACATTGATGCACCTTTCAGTTGCTGGTATTCCAAAAGATGTATGTATAAGCGGGTAAACCAATGCTCTTAGTGATTTGTAACTCATCTTGGTTTAAGCATTATTGGCAAATATATTATTGTTACCTAACGACGGAGGATTCCATAATATTAATTTGGTTTTTAAAATAAGAACCACCATCCAATCCAACACATGGACATGGTTATCATATAGCAGTTGAAGAGTAATCAAATTCAATATTCATTATAGCAGTACTTGCCAACAAATCATGATGTAGTTGTAAGGCGACTTGTAAACCGCAAGATAGCAAAATCAAAAGGAGAGCTGAACATATCAACCTACGATCTGTTAATTTCCTCAAATTAAAAAAAAATCAATGCCGACTATCTAATGAAATGTATACTTAATCCTGCTCCATTTCAAAACCAACATCGAACAACCAATTTATTGTTAAGGAGAGGGTAAAAAAGGAGGAAAAGGAAGAATAACTTTCCACATCAAACATCTCCAGAAGGTACCCTTACCAGTAAAAACATTGTTTGGAAATTACCAGATCCTTACTCATGCGATAAATTGGTTGTGGTTGTTGAAAGCCATTTCCATTTCATAAAGGGATAAAAAATAATAGTCTGCTGATAATTTTCAATTATCGGAACCATCAAACTGTACAGGCAGTGCATTGAGTTCCTCTAAGTAGAGCATTCAGTGTTAACATTTCACTCACCTCTTTTACCGAATTGCATGTTTGTTGGTCCGTTCTTTCATGTTATTCTTCTATCAAAGTGAAATGAATCCCTTCGTTGCATCCCAAGCTACTCTAGACCACATCTATGAAAAACAATTTTACATGGTGAAACTTAGTATCTACTTCTCTCATGCAAAAGAAAAAGGGGACAATGAGGGAAAATAAATGAATAGCTATAATTGCCAACCTGCTTCATAAAGATCATGAGCACGGAAGATGCGAAATCCCTGCTGCTTGTTGATATCCCTTCTTACAGTCAGCCAGAACAATGAATGCAATGCATCATGCCTTGGTTATCTCCTGAATGTGTTGAGAATGGCTTTTACCCGGTGGAATGAAAATCAGATCTTCCCAGCCAGAATTCTTCTCACTAATCTGTATTAGATCAAAGAGAAGTAAACTGAATTCTAATTTCTTGTTATCAGATGTGTGCTTGATGCAAAATTTAAATGCATTACCTCCATTTTTTTCAGAACATCCTCTAAACTTCCAACCTGTTAAAAAATAAACCATACAGTCGTATATGCACAAAGTCAATATCAGCTATAATATGTTTTCGGTATGAAAATATGTTTTAGTAATTGTCATGCCTACAAAAAGAAAAACACATGGTAAAAGAGAATCATACCATAATATGTTGAGAAAGACTCGGACCTCTTGATGCTCTTGAAACCTTTGACAGTTCTTTTTCTATATCTTCCTGCATTTGCAGGAGGCATATAGCTGGTAATCCAAGTACTCATAGCTCAATCTCACAAAAGATGCATGCTGAAAATCCTAATGGCATCCCAAGGAGGGAGTTTGATGGATCAAACATACCTTTTGAAAATATACCGGGCAGTATCTCTTGCTTTTCTTCTTCACAATCAGTTGGTCCGACTGCAGACACGGATTTCATGAGAAAACAGTGTTTTGGCACAATATTCCCGAAAGACATTTGGAAGTTTATTCTCCTAGTTGACTCCTGTACTTAAATCACAGCAAATGATATACTAAAACATTGCTGCTGGGGCACCATTTGATAATTTATGTATCTTTACTTCCCCAAATAAGTAACAATCCGCAGTAAATGGCTGCACCAGATGACTAACATATTTGAAATTGTTTACATGTATTTTAATAAATGAATTACAGTTGTGCCCAGGTACAGACAGTCAAATACAGAAACATCAGGGGAAAGAATAATCCCCATACCTTTGTCTTTCGTCGCCAGTAATATGCATAATATGGTGTAGAAAATCAATTCATGTATGATACAAGATTATTTATTTATTTTGTAAAAAAGGATTATTTATTTATTTGCTTTGATGGTTATTTATGCAGTAACTATCTGATACCTCGGAAGATTCCATGATCAATGTAGAAAAAAAAAAAGAAATACATTCTAGCTAATAAAACCAATCAAAGACTCACTAAAATCAAACTGCTATTCCCTGAAGAAGGTCCAAACACTTCTTATCTTCCACTCAAATGGCAAGACTAACTTCACAGATCAAATGATAAGTCAAACCCAGTATTGTATGCATTTGCAAACATCTGAACATATTAGCCAACTATCTAATGCATTTACAGGCTGCTTGGAAACTTAGATTTTAGTAGAAATGAAATCATTTCAGAACCATGCACCTAATTCCAGTGTTTAGAAAGCTTTAAACAACATAAATGAATTCTACAACCAATTAAAATTAGAGATTTTTATAAATTTTCAAATCACACTGGGGCATGATTTGCTTCAAAATTGACTCATTAAAAATTAATCCCAGTGACACCCTTCTCACTTCCCCTCCTCTCTCACAGATGCTTGGAATAAGCTTTTAGAAATGAGGGCAAGCTGGGTAAATGATGTACTTTTGCTAACTCAAGTCAAATGAACTCTACAATTTAAAAACCTATTCCAAACAAAAAAACTCAATTAGCAAATCAAATCAATTCAACCTACTTAAATAGTTGAAATCAATTATAACTCAATTAGTAGGTATTGATTTAAATCAATTACATCCACAGGCCTGTTTAGACATGCTTCTAGTTTCAGAGAAACATAGATAGCTTATAAGTACAACCAGTCAGATAGCATACCTGGAAAACAGGAACTCCATCAAACCCACTCCTAACTCCAGCAGCTTTGAGCTGATAAACATGAAAGACTATTATTGAGTATTAGCTTAATGCAGTTCAGCTTGTACAGTCATGTCAACATGCAGCCTTTCATGTTAAAACAATGTGATTGAAATTTCTAATTGCTACCCTACTCATTAAAGCTTCCCCTTCCTAGAACCCCAGAACCCACATCAAAAGTAAACCCCATCCATACTTTCTTATTACTGAACAACAAGCACCACTTCTGCTTCCCTTTGACTTCCAAAATCCTTAAATCAAGAACATAAAACGACCTAAGCAATATAAATGGAAGTCGCATGCTGAATACACTTCTCTAGACAAGCATTATCATCCAAGGCCCGTCAGAACTCATAAGATTTACCAAACAGTGACAAACTCAGAAAATCACTTGAACCTGCAACTTCTACAATGTTACACTATAAACGACATCAAAACTGAAAGTTCATATGAAATGATTTACTCATTTGTAGAAACAAAGATATGCTGTCAATGCTTTCATTCTGAATGAAGAACGTAGTCTTTGCGGCATTACATGGCTAAAAGCCTCCTTAACTTTCCCTTCTGATATTGTTTTTTCTTCCATGTTAAGAAGCAATACTTTAATAACCAACTCATCAGAACCAACCTCTAATGCATTCTTTATTTGAACTGGATCAGGTAAAAACCGAAACGCGATTCCTTCAACCTTCAGCATGTACACCTACAAGATTTATAAAAGGAAAATATGAAAATAGCATCAACCAAATTATAAGATTTAGCACTCTAAAGTAAGACAAACCACACTATAGCTTTCGTTCAAATAACTGCAGGAAGGATTAAATTTTGAATAAATTAGCCATTACAATTTTCCCAGTTTTATACGAGTTAAAAATTATACACGCCAAAATCCATCAATTGGAGCTAGAAGTGTACCTGGTCAAGTGTAATAGGCACCACCTTAGCTTGGCTTCGCAATTCCCTTCTCCGCAACCTAACCTGAATTAAAAAGAAAAAATCACCACCAGAACATAGACAATGTACGCGTATGTATGTGCGTATAACTGTATAGAAATACAATACCTGGGCAAGAAATGCCTCAGCGTCCTCTTGTCGAAAGCAAAGCAAGCCAATGGACTTAGCTCCATTAGGATCCGAGATAAGCACGAACTCATTGTCAGAATTGCTCACTGTGTAAACGGCTGTTCCTGCCAGAGCTTTCGCCACGTGTTCCGAGCTGAGATTGGCGGTGTTAGCTGTTTGTTTCGGCTGCGATACAGAGGCGAACGGCGGCGATGGCGTCAGGCGGAGCCGGCTAGGTGGAGGGAAGTTGCCAGCGAGGAATCGAGTGGTGTCGCTGACGCGAGCTGAGAATTCGGCACCGAGGCGGAAGCAGTGTTGGTGGATGACTGTTGAGAGAGATAAGAGAGGGTTTGAGGGTTTAGATGGTTCCATTTTTTTTTTGAAGTGGAGAGAGGGCAGCGAGTTGAAGAGAGTTTGATTTTTAAGGTCTCCTGAGAAATCGAGTGATGTCAGATTTTGTGGCGCTGGTCGTTCGTTTCACTGTACGAATTGGAAATTATTATTGGGCCTCACCCCATATGACAGGCGGCCCATCACCTAGAAGTTGCAGCTAGAACAGAAATATTTTCGAAGTATTTTTTTTTTTAAAAAAAAACTAAAACTTTTGAGTTTCAACACGTTTTATGTATTTAAGATAAAAGATATTTTATTATTATTTTAATTTGTAAACTTCAACTTGTTTATTCTTTCAATTTTAACATGTTTTGGAATTCATTGAAATGTTTTACTTAGAAGAGAAATTGAAATCTTTACATATTTTTTGTTGCTATTTTAAATGAAAATGGATAAATTGATACAAATCAAATTTCTATAATAAAATTGAGACACCGAATAAACCTAAAGGGCCACATCCAAATCTAGCCGACTGTTGACTTTGATAAAAATAATTCAAATATATGAAAGGAATCAAGTTAGGTTACAGCAGGCCTTAGTTGCATGAGTGCTCATGGATCGTATTCGCTTTGCTGGGCTTGACCTTAGCGTTCGAGAGTTTTTTTTACTAGCCCGAGTATATATATCAAGAAGAAATTTAGGCGCATCATTGAATTTCTTATTCTAATTTTAAATAAATTAAAATCAATTTTCACTTTGTTTCTCATTAACAAAGAGGTGGGGAAATCATTTGTTCCCCTCTGACATGTTTTTATTTTTTTTTTCTTTCCTTTTTTTTATTATTTTCTTTTTTTTTTATTTTTTAAATTTCATATTTCAAAATTAGATCTATTAAGAATTGAATTTTATTATTTATCGTAATCTCAGGATACTATCCCAATATTAGGTTGGCGGTGAATTTGACCATCGTCTATTCTTTTTTTATTGATTTTTGAAATTAAGTTTCATGATTTATTTTGATATATTTTTTATAAGATTATCAAAATCTTTTAAAAAAATATCGTCATTAATTTGATGCTTGATTTTTAAAGCATCTATTTTTTTACCACATGATTAATTAAAAATCATTCTAGAAAATTTTTTTATTGAGAATTAAATTTCATAATTTTTTTTATGGGATTATCATAGTTTAAAAAAATCTTGGTATTGAGTTGGTATTCGAATTTATAAACATCTATTTTTTATTATATAATTAAAAATAGTTAAAAAAACAAAGTTATTAAATTTAATGGAGTTAACAATTCAGGTTTGTTTCAATATTTTTTTAAAAAAATATGTTATATTTAAAATATTTTTAAAATTAAACTATGTTTTTACTAATTATATGAGTTTGCTTTAACTTGCAAAGTTCATAGTTTAATTTAAAACTTAAGTTAAGTAAGAAATATGATGAAGATATTTTAGATTTAATCTATTTTATTAAGTTTAATAATATTATATAAAAAGAATTCCTCTTATCCTAAATATTATTTTTTTACTTCTAATTTTCTTTTGGTTCCGCAAAAACACGGGAAATTGCCTAGTTTTTTAATCTGCTAATTTGTAGTCTCTCAAATACAACAAAACTAATTCTCTGGATTAAATATCTAACCCATTACTTGATCTCAGGTTATAAAAGATATTTGTTCCTCCTTTTATTTTTAGTTTCGAACTGAGTGGATAGTGATTGGACAACTCTTAGCAAAATTTTTAAAAAAGGCAAAATACTTATAATTTTATAAAAAGATATTGAGGAATATATAGGTTCTAAAGGCATGTTAAAAAAGAATAAAAATATTTTAACTATTTAATTAATTTGGCGTATAACCGTCCAAGAAACTTGTTGGGGGTGCAAGATAACGTTTAATATTTTCTTCGGCGTTGAATCTTCCAACCATGTTGTTTCAGGTGGTCATGTCTCTCTTTTAGTTATTTGGTTTACAAGCATATTAATTATCAGGCCTCGTATTCTCTCGGTCGAGGGTCCACCAGACCTCCCGGAGGTGGTCACTGGTACATATCATGCCACGTGTTTATACGAGGATCTATCCACTTTAGGTGTCTTCAAAGTTATGTTTTATTAATATCTTGGAAGAAAAGTTTGTATTGTCGGAGAAACAAAGATAAATAATCTCCCGGAGTTTAGTGAATTTTCATTTTTTTAAAATAAAAAATTAATCTTTTCAGTTTTGAAACAATAAACTCTACTTAATTGATAAATTATGTTGCGAATAGCAAAAATTATGTCAAATTATTATCAATACAATTTAAAAATTTGACGTGGAAATATTATTTAAATGAACAGTGAAGTGCTCAAGTTTTTCCTTTATTTTTATGTTTTTTTTTTAATTATGATTAATTTTTTGTTTAATTATATTATTTTAATATATTTTTAAGTGAAAAATATTTTTAAAAACACTTGCAACTACACTTCCAAACATACTCTATATAATTAATAATTATAGGGTGATTTTTCAAAATTAATGCTTAGTATCTCATGAATCTGTGTTTAAAATTACGAGCACGTGAGGCCATGCAAAATAAAAAAAATATTAAAAAAATAATGAAAATGCAATCTACTTTAAATTATAATATTTATCCATGATGTTTTTTTATGATGTTTTTTTATTTAATTGTTTTGTCATATAATTTTTTTATTTTTTATTTAATAATTTCATATTAAGTTGATTTGAAATTAAATTTAATATTTTGTTTTTATTGACTTTATATGGTGCTTCAATAAAAACAAATCAACATTGAATTGAAATTTAATTACAAAATAAAACTCAATTTTATTAAATCAACCCAATTAAAATCTTAAAATCCCACTTTTAAACTGAAAAAAGAAGCTATATCCCATAGCATGGCGCAGGAATATAACTAGTAAAATAGATAGATTTCTTGACATAAAACCCACCCCCAGTATTTCACAAAATGCTAGATACATGCTTTTGAGGTCCTGTGGCAGGTCGTTTGCTTATCCTCGAAATAAATTAAAGAAAAGCAAGCCCTGTGGTGGTGACAGGATGCAAGGCCTTTTGGTTTTGTTTTTCTGAAACTATTACATGATTTGTATTAGATCTCGGAATCCTTCAACTCTCACTCTTTACTTTTTTAAAAAAAAAAATATAAGAATTTACTCCAAAATTATCTTAAAAACATATTTATTTTTTTATTTTGATCTCAATTTCTTCAACAAAACATGTTTTTGTATTTTTTACATCTGTTTATTTTATTTTGAAAGATTAACCAAACACCACCTTATATCTCCTTTCATTTTTCATGAACTGTCTCCATAACTTCACAAGTAATTAATACCTCAAATATTTGAGATGGAAAAGATTCTATTTTTTGTTATAGATTGGACATCACATAATTGCTATGAGAGGAATAAAAGTGATTCTGAATTCCATTTGTCAAGTGCAATCCTCCATGTTCCAGATATATATGAGTGAAAAATTTTAATTTTGATTTTCATGTATGGAATGTTTGAGGAAACTGACTATATATATCCATTTTATGTGCACACATGCATTTTTCTTTTTCTATAATATGAATCTTGATGTAAATAATGGAGCTAGTCTTTTTTTTTTTATTCCTAATCTTATTTTATCTTTCTAGAATATTTTATGATCTAAACTTTAAGTGAAGAATCCAAGTACTGTTAATAATTGCACGACTAGTTACTCAGTGATAGACATGATTGAGAATAAAAGGATAGTTATAGCCTGTTTTTCGTCTTAAAATTATTAAATTGATATTTTCATGTGTTTTTAGATAATTTTAATATGTTAATATAAAAAATTAAAAAAAAATCATGAAAAAAAATATTTTAATATATTTTTAATTAAAAATTATTTTTTAAAAGCATCATTCACAATATCACCAAACATACCTTTTCTCAACTCAATCAACAAATCATGCAAAATCTTCACAGATTTAAACTAGAGATTGAGAGGCATATGTAGATTCTCAGAGGACCCATTCAACAAGAAAAGAAAGAAAGAAAGTAAAAAGAACAATTTTATTCCGCATGACCGTCCACCTTGTTGGGATTGCAAGATTAAGATTAATTATTTTACTTGCTTTGAATCTTCCAACCATGTTTTTTCAGGTGGCCATGATGTCTCACTTATATTTATTTGTCTACAAGATTATATTATTAATGATTAGGGCTAAGTATTCCCTGGGTCAATGGTCCGCAGACTAACCAGTGGCGGTGATCAATATTCCCAGCCCCTTTATACTGCTGCTGTGCCATATATGTGTGTTTATCTGAATACCTGTCCGCCCAAGCATCTTCGACTGGTCCTTGATGTCGATTGCCAAAATGCTGTTGCCTAGTTGTTCTCTCTTTGTGCCCGATAGCAAAAATTGTGCTCAAATGAAGAAATAAATTATATTAATTTATTCTTCCAATGAATCTCCAATATTTTAAACTAACTATTAGTTTGTAACTTCTATCAAACACCTTTTTTAAAAAAAAAAAAAGGTTTTTTTTTTCTAGTGAATCTCTTTCAAGGATTTGTTAGTGTGATCTTATATAAGTAAGATTTTGTTATTATCTCAAAACGTAAAAGATAAAAATACTTTTGATTGAATGTGATAAAAATCCTCAGAATACAACAACACTCACTCTTGTTTTGTATACTACTACTATGTCCGTACCACCATAATGTTTTTGTCTCCTATTACATTTTTTCTCTTCTATCATGATTATTTTTGTCTTTTTTATTTTTTAAAAATAACCAAACACTATCTTAGAAAATAATAAGAAATAATCCTGGGAAAAAAAAACAGACAGGAAGAAGGGAATGTAAGGATATGTTTGGCTGATACTCGGCCCTCACAAAGAACCCTACTCCGTAAAGTTTCGGTCACCGCCTGCAAAAAGAGCCCGGATAAGTTTGAACGTTATCTATATAAACCCTTGGCTACATCCACAATACTTGCAACAAATACCGACCGTGCAGTTTCTTGTTTAATACCACCCATTTACACTAAATTAATCATGTCTCCCTGGACGCATCACCCCAAAAATATCGACAAAGGTTGCCATAAGCCTCTTACTTCTGCACCTCCGCCAAGTGAAGAGCAATTGAATAAAATCTTCAATCGTTATGACACCAACGGCGACGGTCACCTCAGCTGGGAGGAGCTTAAAAGTGCTTACAGCATCCTGGGTATGTCTTTCCCCGGCCTCAGAGCCTTGAAGGCACTCTGCGTTGCCGATGAAAATAGAGATGGATACATCAGTCAGAAAGAGTTTATCAAGCTAACGAGGAAACATTATAGTAAGTGAGAGTATATGTAGACTTATTGTAAAATTAAATAGTCTCCACTTAGTTCTACGAAAAACAGAAGGCCATCTAGAGCCATCTGTCTTCTCTTTTCCTCATGGCATGTATATATTAGGTATATCGGGCGTAGCTACTACTAGCTAGCTAGTTTGAGTGCTTGCGATCTACAGCTCTTCCGAGAAAGGCACATATGGGACTGTGTCTTTTTGTAATATGGAACTATAAGGAAGGGGTGATCATGGCATATACAATCTTGTAAAAATTAAGCTGCAAAGCTTGGACATGAATGCAACCTCTCTATCCATGTTTCTACTCCTTAATTTTGTTTTTATACTGATTTTGAAGTTGTTTTTATCAATCTTTCTTTACCTATATATCATTTGCTCATGTATTTATCTTAATTATTCAAAATTGTCTTTCATTCTATAAATACTCTTTGTGACAGTTAACTATAGCTTCCAATTAACACCAATTGTTTTTTTTTTTTTGAATAATTGAGATTAACACATGAATATAATGATAGGTTAAGCAATTCATTAGAAACTAAAAAATCACAAAGCTGAGAAAATAATCTAATGCCAAATGCAAAAACTAAAAAAAAAAAATTAATTAAAAAAAATGGTTGAGAAAAAAAAACTAAGTCAACCTTTGTTAATTCAACTAACCATCACTTGCGATATGAGATTGAGATAAAAAATATCAGACTTCTAAAAGAAGAACTTAACATAAGAGACTAAAGTTGAATAAACAAATATTGAAAAAAAAAATAAGGTACTTAGGTTAACTTGACTAATCTGCACCTAAGATAATCCCATAAAATGAAAAGTAAATAAATCACAAAGCTTAAGGGCTGATAATGTAATGTCAAATGATGAAATTATAAAAAAATAAATTATTTTTTTAAAGAAATCATCGAGGATAAAAATCCAAATCAACCCAAGTTAACTCAACTAACCTATTACTTGAGATATAAGATCAAGATAACCTAATAAAGAGAAAAGTGGAACAAATAAAGAAGTCCAAGGATTAATAACCAAAATATCAAATGATGAATTTGAAAAAAAATAATCAATTTTTAATAAAAAACAAAAAAAAAAACTTAAATCGAACTCAAGTAATGAGACCAAGATTACCCTATAGAAAAAATAGACATGAAAAAGTAATAAAGTAAAATTTCCAATCATAAAATAATTTAAAGTCCAAATAATAAAGACCAAATCTGGTATAAAAACTAAATGAAAAAATTAATTAGGGATTAAATTGAAAAAAATAATAAGAAAAGGGTAAACAAGTAGTAATCAAAGAATGAGGAGCCAAAAATGGATAAAAAAACTAAATAAAAAAGATATTGAGTGACAAAATTAAAAATAAAATAAATAAAGGATAAGAAAATAACAATTAAAAAAAATGATCAAAACTAAATAAAAAAAATAAATGCAATAAAATGATCAGAGACAAAGTTGAAAAACTAATAAATTAAAAAAGAGAGGATAAAACACCCAAAAAATAATAATAAAAAGAATGAGAATCATATTAGATAAAAAAAACAAAATTAAATAAATTTTCTAAGGATGAAATTTAAAAAAATCTAAATTCAAAAGGCATAAAAAACAAAACAAATAGTAATAAAAAGATTTGATAAACATGAATTTTAATTTTTAATTTTAGTATTTTTTAAATATGTTTTATCACATACACACGTGGCAATGGATATTCATACATATATATCAATATTTTATTTTTTAAAAAATACCTTTTCTTTTAAGAATGTAATTATATTAAATAGTTTTTCAATTTCATCAAATTAATATAGAAAAATTAATTTCTCAGAATAAATAATAAATTATTTAATATAGTTTAATAATTTATAACAATTAAAAAATAAATGAATCAGAGTAATTTTTTTATAAATTGAATAAAACTAAATAACCAAAGAATGATTCTTATTAAAAAACATAAGGAATTTTTGAAATTATTATCTTGAATTTTCAAGTATGTTAGATTTTAACCTTGTATGGGTGCAAATATTTTATTTGATTGCTTTGATTATTTTTATTTTATTTGACATATAATTGGTTTAATTATTTATTTTATTACTAAATATATTTGAGAAAATGATTTAATGACTGAGTAAAATCATAAATGAATTCTATTATCAATGAAGTTTTTTTTTTTATGATTATTACAAATATTTTTTTAACATGATTTTAATGAGTAGAGAAATTTACATTTTATGTTAGTTAAAAAAAACTAATACTCATTATAAGTTGAAGTCATTATTAGTTCAAATATAGCAAGTTTGATGATAATACGTATTAAAAATAAAATTTTATACATTTTATTTTGTGCTTCATCAACCAAATATATAATATAAAAACATTTACTATGTAAAATATTACTAAACACAGCTCTGTTCTTATATATTTTCTCCGTCTCAGTTATCTGATTTTTTTAAAAAATATTTTAAGAAAATAATCAAATATTATCTTAGAAATCCACCACTAATGAGTCTGGAAAAGAAAAAAGAAAAAAAGAAGAGAGGGTGTGAGGATAAGACTTGGCTGACACTCGACCCAAACATTGTCTGGTATCGGATTCAAGATAAGTTTGAACGTTAAATTAGCTTTAGAGAGGCTTTCTATATAAACCCTTGGCTACATGTAATACTTGCAACAAATACCGATAGTCCAGTTTCTTGTTTTAACACAACCCATATACTTAAACATCCACTAAATTAATCATGTCTCCCTGGACGAATCACTCCAAAAATCTTGGCAAAGGTTGCGCTAGGCCTAATTTTGCAACTCCGCCTAGTGAAGAGGATTTGATTAAAATCTTCAATCGTTTTGACACCAGCGGAGATGGTCTCCTCAGCAGGGAGGAGGTTAAAAGTGCTTACAAACTCCTAGGGAAGTCTTTCGCCGGCCTTAGAACCTGGTGGACACTCCTCGTTGGCGATGAAAATAGCGATGGATACATCGATCAGAAAGAGTTTATCAAACTAGTGAAGAAAAATTATCTTACATGAGGTTATGTATTGACTTATTGTACAATCAATATATAGTCTCCTGTACTTCATGTAAATAAAGAAGCTCTAAGAGAAACAGAAGGCCATCTAGAGCCATATGTCTTCTTTTCCTCGGGGCATATATTATACATCTGTAGGCGTAGCTAGTTCTTGCGATCTATAGCTCTGCCGAGAAAGTTACATTTTGAACTGTGTGTCTTTTGTAACATGGAACTATATGGAAGGGATGATCTTGGCTTATATAATCTTGCAAGAAATGAAGCTGCAAAGCTTGGATCTGTAGATTTATCTTCTTCTTCTTCTTCTTCTTTTAGTCTAATGTAACCTCCTCGACTATCCATGTTTCCACTCCTTCATTAGATGGGATACTCACTAGTGAGCTGACTGTGCTAATCCTTGCTTGGAGTCCAAGAAATATTTTATGTTCAATCGATTGGAATTGCCTTTCTTTTTTACTCGAATTATGTATTTAATAAATGGATGGATTCGATTCGAGGAATGATAGCTCTTTACCTTAGTGTGGGGGTCAAAAGAAGATGAATCTTATCGTGTTGTTGCTTCAAAGGTAAGATCACCAACAGAGATGGAAGTTGTTTTTTCGTTAAAGAATCAAATTGTTTTTTATGCTGACATGATTCAAAGCTGGAATTTTCTTAGCCTTCTTTCCGAGTAGCAATCGCTAGAGTACTGTAAACACAGGTTGATCAAAGCTGAACTTTGGAGCAGTTGTTGAACAATCCGAAAAAATAAAAAGACATATAAAAATAAGAAAGGAGTTAGTTAAACAATCGAGAAATAAAAAAATAAAAAAGGAGTAGGTTAGGATTTTATTAATACTGTATAATGTAATCCCAATAATCTAAATAAATAGATTTAATCTAAATATAAAGAAATTATATATAAGATAAATTAAAAAGAAAATAAAACATTTACCTTTAATAAATAAAACAAAATAACCCTATATTTTTTAATATCTTCCCTCAAATTTACGATGTGACAACTACAAGTATCGAGAGTTTTTCAATTAAAAAACAAAAACAAGAAATAAAATACGACTTAGTACATAAATCTGTAATTTACAAAAAAAAATAAACAAAAAACAAAATAATGGTGTCATGTTTGAGATGATGACGAGTAGATGACAATCAATCTCAATGTGCTTAGGGCCTGTTTGAGATTGTGGTAACGGTGGTGGTTCAAAGTGTTTTTCGCTTAAAAATACATTAAAATAATATTTTTTTTTATTTTTAAAAAATTATTTTTGAGATCAGCACATCAAAACAATTAAAAAATATAAAAAAAAAAAAACTAAAATTTAAGAGAACACGTTTGAATAATCTCTTCGAGTTTATTTATCATATTACATAGGAGTAAAATAAAAAAATAAAAAAACTTGTATATCTATAAAAGTAACTAATATAACCAAAAAAAATCTTTTTGGTAATAGTCTTTCCAGCATGACATGGCTAAAAGCTTCCTTGATTTCCCCCCTACCATGTTAACAAGCAATACTTTAATAACCAGCTCATCAGAACCGACCTCTAATGCATTATTTATTTGAACTGGATCAGGTAAAAACCGAAACGCAATTCCTGCAACCTTCAGCATGTACCCCTTCAGTAACATGGGGTGGTATGTTTTTTAATTAAAAATATATTAAAATAATTTTTTTTTTCAAAATTTTTTATTTATTTTTTACTCTAGCATATCAAAATCATAAAAAAACACATACAAACTTTTTTAGATAAAAAAATAATTTTAAAAGTAAAAACTACCGTATGTAATTGCATGTTCATGGATCATATTTGTTTTGCTGGGCTTGACCTTAATATTCAAGATTTTTTTTATTAGCCCAAGTATATATATTAAGAAGGAATTTAGCTGCATATATTCGAATTTTAAATAAATTAATATCTATTTTCACTATTTTTTTTATTTAGAGCGTGTTTGGCATTGCAGTAGTGATTGTTTTTCAAATAATTTTTCGTACCGAAATGCATGCTAATAATTTTTTTATTTTTTAAAAATTATTTTTGACATAAGAACATTAAAACGATCTAAAAAATATAAATCATATTAAATTTTAACAAAAATAAAAAGTTTTGAATTTTTTAAAAAAACAGTTTCAACTACGTTCCCAAACGCTACCTTAATCTACTAGTTTTTAGCCTCTCAAATACAACAAATTAAAACTATACTTTCATCTCCCTAATAAATCTAAGAAATGAAGTTAAAAACTACAAGGATAAATGATTAATTTTTTTGAATTAGATATTTATTAATCCATTACTTGATCTTTGGTTTCTCATCATATTATTAGTTCAGGACTGAGTACATAGTGATCTGACAACTTTTATAAAGAGATATTGAGGAATATATAGGTTCTATAGGCATGTTCAAAAAAAGTTCTAAAAACATTTCGTTTATTTTTTCATTTTGCGTATAACCGTCCAAGAACCTTTTTGGAGTGCATAATTACATATAAATAAATTATGATAAAAATAATTTTTATTTAGAAATGTATCAATATAATATTTTTTTAATTTTTAAAATTTATTTTTTGATATTAAAATATCAAAATGATATGAAAACATAAAAAATATTAATTTAAAATAAAAAAATAAAATTTTTCAAAAATATTTTATATACTTAACTTAAAATATAGGAATTTAAATATTCCAACCATGTTATTTCAGGTGGGCATGTCTCACTTAAAGTTATTTGGTTTACAGAATTATTAATTATCAAGTCTAGTATTCTCTTGGTGGAGGGTCCCTAGGCTTTCTGATGGTGGTCACTTGTTAAAAAAATATTTTCAATCTAATTATTTAAATTATTAAATAAAATTTTAAAATATAATTTATATTATTTTTTAATATATTTTCAGTAAAAACTTTTTAAATAATAATAGCTCCCAATAAGTTGCGAGCTACACTGCGAGCATAAAATAAAAATTAATTAAATTAAGTACAGTAATCAGTTTTTTGTTTTTTGCGGGTTTTTTTTTTTTTGGGGGGGGGGGGGGGGGGGGGGGGGCGGGCAATAGCTTACAGTATACATAACTCTTGCATGGACAGAAAAAGCCTTTTGGATAATTATGTAACAGAGACAGGTGGCTTCAAAAGAAACCTTAGGAAGGCGGTAATCCAACTCATTGAGTTTACCCGCATAGCCGGTTCAAGTTAAATGAGAGCCTTCAACAAAACTATAAATAGATTTTTTAAAAAATAATATAAATATATTATGAATATCTGACAAGTAGAGCCTTGAACAATTTTTATTTTGTACTTGAAATCTTTTGTTAAGTGGTGACAATCTTCATTTTATAAAATATAATTGACAAATATACTCTATTTATTCTTGGAATTTTTTATTAAATGCAGTCCTTGGACTATTGCCCGGGTGACTTTTAGCTTAAGCTAGCTTTGTTTAGCAGCATGAGGTTTTTGAGAACAAGATCGTTGTTCATGGTTTTGGTCTAATGGGCGCATCCACACAAAACTAAAATAGATTAATGGGTTATAAATATATTATAAATTTTTTAAATTAAAAATAATAATTTTTTTATTTTTAATATTTTCAGAATATATATTTTTAAAGCTTATCTTTTTAAAATATCATTATATTTTTTTTCCTTATAAATTTACTAACTTAAACATCTAAATATCTTTATTTTCATCAAAGAATATCTTTTGTAGATATCAGTCACTAGTCACCTTAACTTACAAGATATTACCAGTTATCAATTATTAACCACATGAATTTTTTGTATTAAATCACTAAATATCTTAATTAAAAAAAATTGATCAAATTATTAATTTGAACTAAAAAATTGACTGATGATCTAATACATCATTTTTATTCTTAAACATCTTGAATATTAAAGCTCATCACCTTTTCTTTTGATTTGAATTATATACTTAATAAATGTATGGATTCTATTAGAGGAATGATAGCTCTTTACCTTATTGGAGGGGTCAAAAGAAGATGAATATGATCGTATTGTTGCTTCAAAGGTAAGATCACCAATGGAGACGGAAGTTATTTTTTCGTTAAAGAATCAAACTGTTTTTTATGCTGATATGATTGAAAGATGGAATTTTCTTATCCTTTCCGAGAAGCAATCGCTAGAGCACTGTATGCACAGGTTCATCAAGGCTGAATTTTGAAGCAGTATCCGATAAATAATTCAAGTTAAACCAAAAGCGTGCTTCGAAATTATAATCTACGATCAGGAACTCGGAAGAATCATCATTTCCTATACCTTCACTGATTGAGTACTTCGAGCTTTTTGTACCATGAGAAAGCATGGCAATAGTGTCCCCTGTGGAAAATCGGTTGTCCTCACTTCCAACCAAACACATGAAATAATCATCCCTCAGAGTAATCTAACATGATCCCAGATATCATTTTCTTGCGGCATAGAGAATGCCAAGGATCTAGTAATAATCTAGACTATAATGGTTCCTTGGTGTACTCGAGATTACCTTCCAAATGAGAACATCCTTTTCTCAAACAACGGAACGATTTGGATCCAATAGTAAATTAAATCCTTTGAAG
Source organism: Populus tomentosa (assembly GCA_018804465.1). Classification (NCBI taxonomy): domain Eukaryota; kingdom Viridiplantae; phylum Streptophyta; class Magnoliopsida; order Malpighiales; family Salicaceae; genus Populus; species Populus tomentosa. Next base: position 1,654,628 of record CM031995.1, read on the forward strand.
GCTCAGTCTAACTTAGAAGTCCAATACAAAGACTTGGTTTCTCTCTCTAAATATAGCTGAAAAAGTTAATTAGAATCTATTTAGTTTATTTTGATTAAGTTCATTTTTACTTCAGAGACTGATTTTAAGGTGTTTTGGGTTATTAAAATGTTTTTTAAGGTTTAAATAATGTTTTCATGTAAAAACAACCTAAAATTACATTATTATTTTTTGTAAAAAAAACAAAAATCTTTATTTTCTTGTCATTGAAGATGATCCGGAAAAGACTAAGTGGCTATAGTTTGTTTTTAGTGTCACCTGTTTATAAAAAAATTATATAAGAAGGACATGTTATTTACCTTTAAAAAAACAAAAAAAAAAACGTTGTTTATATAAATTATAAATTAGTCTCTTTAGTTTTGGGAAAGAAATTAATTAGTTTTTTTTATTTCAAAAACTAATTATTTCTTCATTTATATTCTTTTGCAATTTATTTTATTTTAAAATAGAAAAAAAGTGAAAATAAATATTATGGAAAGATTGATGACAAAAAACAACATTTTTTTGGAATAAAGCAATACTCCCTCCATCCCAAAGAGATTGGTCTGCCTTTTAATTTTGTTTGTTCCAAAATACTTGTCTGAACAAAATATTTAAGTCATGTATTCTATAACAATACCCCTAATTAAAAACCCATCTGTAAAAGACCTAGAAGCTTTGGCATTTATATACTCCATCGGTCCATCCCAAAGAGTAGTCATGTATTCTTTTTTGCCTGGTTAAGTTGGTTGGGCTCGATTAGGCCTATTTCTTCTCTTTTATTTCCTTATGTTCCCGGCCCGGTTGAGCTTGTTGGGCTTTCTATCCTCCTCTCCTCTTCCCTTCTTTCTTTTATGGGCCTATTATCTTTCCTTTTCTCCTTCTCTCTTCTCTCCTTTTCCTCTCGGCTGGGCCTTTTCCTTCTCTCCTCTTCTTCTCCTGCGATTGGGCCTCCTCTCTTCCTTCTCCATGTATAAATACTGTCCCGTCACAAACCAATATTTGTCGGATTTTTATTTGGAGGGTCACAGGTTTGAGGAAGGACTTCCCTTTCTTTCAAAGGGTATGACGTTCAAGTTCCAACAGGGAAGCAAAGGCCATAGGACAAACGCCATATCACTAAACTAGAAAAGGAAAGGAAATTACAAAGCTGAAATCAACCATTAATTTATAGAGATAATATACTAGTATTCCTCTTGGGCTTGGCAGTACCAGTGTCTCTATCGCACGCCGAGCTTGGCCCTTGCATGACCATGGGATATCTGAAACTGCTCCGTTAAAACAAAATGTGCCATCGGGAGCCAAACATGAGCGAGAAGTTCGCCGCCTTGTCCCAATTGCCGAGCATGATCATGTCCACTACAACCGCTAGCTGCATAAGCCATCATTTCCACCCAAACATTACTAATTAGCTTCCATTTTTCACCTCTGTCATTTCGCAACTGTGATGCAAGCCTGCACGCGTCGAATCGCACCGGTTTGCTTCTGTCGCCTTTTACTTTGACTGGTGGGACTGCTGTGTTCAAATTGAGCAACACCTCGCATGCCTTTTTTTGTCATCTAGCTTAGACGTCCCTTTGCTGAAAGGATTGATTGTCAAAAGCCAGGAATTCTGAGACCTGCCATTGGAAGTTTGGATATCACCTCAAAGATCAGTATCAAGATATCTGATCTTTCCAATCCCCATTGGCAACATGAAAGGACGCATGACTAAGAGATACAGCATATAGTGTGATGTGACAGCTGCCTGCTTATTTTACAGCTACTCCTTTTGGGCTTCATCAGGGTCAGAGTGGTAGCAGAGATCTCTAGCAATGGTCGAACTCTACTTCTACACTCCAAATTAAATCATGCGAAAATTCTAAACTTTCAAGCACACGGTCCCCTCGGCAGGTGAAAAATGCTTTAAGCTCACTCTCATATCTGGTGGATTCAGCCTGTGTCTCACTTCTCAATATGCTACTCATGTGTTGAAATTTTTAAATGTGATAGTTAAATGTTTACGACGCTGGAAAGGCGCATTGGCCTTTCGAGTTTTTGGACGCTTGGTCAGATAAAGATCTGTCCAATCTGATGAGACCAGTAAAATTATTGCATAGAGCTCAAGAAAAATAGCTACAGCTAGCAATAAGAAAGTTATAGCTCAATCAAAATCTTCTTCAAGTGATTCTTCTCACGGGCAAAAGAACAGAATACCAACACTACGAAAGTGCTTCTAACATTGATGAAGCGGAGACAGGTGCCCACGCGAGAAAAAGTTATTGTTCCTTTGGTGTACATCAAGCACATAAAATATGAACCCGAGTTCAATCTCAATCACTTTGAAAGCATTTTCGGAGGACATGTCTTTGAACAAATTAATTTTGGCTATTGTCTCGATCTTGGAAACTGAGGATGAGTTTGACAAAAAGACGTTCGAAAGTTGTGAACAAGTAATGGGCTTGAATCAATTCAGTAGTATCACGAACGGAGGAACCTCCCGTGTTAGAAACATCCACTTTACCTGTGCTTCCATCACTTCAGACGCTGTTACATGGAATCCCTCATACTGCTTCAAAGTTAATTCTTACATGAACTTCGAATAATTTGGGACTGCATCAGGAGTTAGCATGGAGTCTCTTAATTTCTCATTGCTTGCTTACCGAAGAGTCCATGTCCTCTCCCCATATTTGATTATTCCTGCCAAAAACTTTGGCAGGGTGAGAATGGAGAGATGAGACGCTCTCCAGGCCATAAAGAAAATGTAGACCGCACCTCCTGTTTGAACTACTAATCCAAGAAAATGCGTCAACCACAGATCATTGTCTTCCTAAGCATATGCGGTAATGGTGTCAGGTGTTGGAAGAAAGGTAGATGTTCTATAAGATCAAAAATAGTAATGCAAAGTTAAAAATTTACGAACAAGAAAAAGATTGAGTGAAAAGTATATTTTTTATTAAGTATTTCTAAGATCTTTTAATTATTCTCTTTTATATATATATATATATATACTCTTTAATAATACTGAATTACAAATTTTTTTATAAGCATAAAATCTAGACAATAATATATATATATATAGACACACACACACTCTTTAATAATACTGAATTACAAATTTTTTTATAAGCATAAAATTTAGACAATAAAAAAATTAAACTAATACAAAAAAATTATAATTTAAACAAAAATTGTATTATGCATATTATGCTAACTAAATTGGTTGATCGTTTCTTAACCGGTTTAATGATTTATTTAATCCAATTGATCGAGCAATTCCTGACCGGTAGACTGAATCTTTTGTTCTTCAGAAAAACTAAAAATTGAGTTTAATTTTCAACATCCCCTCAATCACGATCACCACATAATGGAACTTCTTTTGCAATGAGTGTAGGATTTTCTTTACCACACATGTCTTTTCCATCTTCTCTTTAATTTTATATCTTTTTATTTGATTTTATATGGTCAATACTCTTACAAAATATTATGAAATATTCTCTTATTCAATCATATATAACTTTTTAAAATTACCAAGTAGCTTTTGTAGACATATCTTTCTCATATTGTTAGCTCTTTGATTTGATTCTTGCAAAACTTTCTATGCTTAGTTGGCAGTGGTTGCATTGACCACTATCTCAAAAGTAACATCATATATAGATTGGTAGATGATTGTCAATGTTTGTTAATAATTTCTTCGTGCCTTTCGCACGACTTCCCCTTAAGCTGAAGTCAATGTTGTTCCATTTATAAGCTTATCAAAGCTTTTTTTTCAACCATCTCTCATACATTTTGGGAACTTAACCAAGTTGTTACTCGAATACATCAAGTTTTATAATTGTTATTTATCAACTTAGGACATTGAAGTAGGAAGTTTGGACCGACCATGTTAAAAAATGAAACCTAAGCTCTGATACTACTTGTTGGAAGAAATATAAATTTAATATATATTATCTAGGAGGTAGCCCAGTGGTAAGAGCTTGGGACTAAGAGATTTGAGCTTGGGACTAAGAGGTTTGCTCCCTCTATGGTCTCAGATTCGAGCCTTGTGATTACTCATATGATGGCCACTGGAGACTTATATAGTCGTTAACTTTAGGGCCCGTGGGATTAGTCAATGTGCGTACAAGCAGGCCCGAACACCTACGTTAATAAAAAAAGAAGAAGATATGTTTAATATAAAATCAAAAATAATAATACTAAGTCAAAAACTCAAGAAGAAGATTGAAAGAAAAGTATACTTTTATTAAATGTTTCTCTCTAAACTCTTTTAGTTATTATGTCTCTTTTTATGTGCTCTTACAAATACTGAATTAAAAATCTTTTATAAGTATAAAATTATAGACAATTGAAAAATTAAATTAATAAAAAAAATTAGTTTAAACAGAAATTGCATTTTGCCGAATGAATTGTTTGATCGTTTCTCAATAAATTAATCGATTTATTTAATCTAATTGATCAATTAGTTTTTAATTGGTGAATTGATTTCTCTATTGTTTATAAAAATCAGAAATCTAGTTTAATTTTCAACATGTTGGCCACCTAAATACAATGGAAGAAATGGTGCCCAAAATGCAGCAAGCTCAGTGTCTACGTTCAGAGCTCGACGTCTTACCATGTCTTCAGTGACCTCTCCGAGGTTGTTTAAGAGGACCCCGAGTGCAACAGTTGCTACCCAATCAGCCATCAAGTAGGCGCACCATAAGAGGAACTGAATCCTAGTTCGACTCGTAAGCTTCCTCTTTTTTCCTAAATAAATTAGTACTATCTGCAAAATGAGGGCTAAGAAGAACCAAGTTGTGTACGCTCCCGCTCCTTCCACACTTTCCTCAACTCTAGAGGAATCAGCTCCATGTTTCTCCTCTTCTCGATGTAAATCAAACTGCTAACAACTGAAATTCACATATAGATCAAAAAAAAAATTAATAACATGACGATGTGCTTGAAGTAGGATTGATTCAATTAAACCAGGCACTATTAGGAGGTAAGGTGCAAAATCTAAAAGAAATTGAGTGCAGGCATCTAAAAAACTGAAAATCACTCCAATTAAATATGGAATCGACTTATATTCCACATATATTTAAGGGTGAGGTTTTGTTATCCCACCTAAGAATTATTTATACAACTTGTCCAAGTATGTGACTGACATTTACCTGGAAGGAATCTGTGATTTACGAATCCCCAATTCCCTATGCCTCGAGCACTTTTCAAAGTAGTGCCACCGATTCCGAAAGTTGCAAAAGCCGGCCATTGACAGAATTTATAAAACTACCTCCATCACTCAAAAAGGAATATGTCGCCGTGTCCACCACCATGTATTAAAAAGATGCGAACAACTTGCCAAGTCGACTCTGAATTATTGATTAAATTCAAGTTAATCCATAAGTTTTTTTATTTCTTAATTTTATTCCATCAAACTGTCAAGTGAAAGCATACCATTTGCCAAGAACTCTTTTTTTCTTCAAATTCCTAACAAAAATGGTACTTTACTTTGATATGATAGTTTGAGAGATCAAAATTAAAATATCAAAAGATCAAGGGTTAAGTTAAATTTGAACAATAGTTCATGGATCATTTTATAGCATGCATATGCTCGTGTCCTGGAAACAATGATAACATGCTATTATCATGTATCAAACGAATCATGAGTCACTTTCGACAATTTGTTCCAACATGATAAACATCTCTTAGTAAGGATAGGGAGGAATATCTGGTGATAATTTGAAAGCAATTAAGAAGGAAGGAAGGAAGAAAGAAAAGAATCATCGTGTCGCAACTTGGTAAACATCACGATGGAAGCTAAAATAATATATTGAGATAAATTAAAAGTCCTCACCTGATTATTAAAAGAAACTAAAAATTTTAAAATACATACTGATTTAGATATTCTAGTGAAGGGCTAATTATATTTAAAAAAAGAATAATATCGCCCTTATAATATTTTTTTTTACAAAATATTATATTTATTATTTATTTTCTCCTAATTTTATCTTTCTTGATTTCTTTTAATTATCCTAATATTTTTAGTTTATTACTAATTTTATCTTTTATCTTTCATTATTTCAAGAAAGAATTGACAAGCCAATTTCTAAAAATAAAAAAATTTTCAATTAAATTGTTTATAAAATAGATATTGGACCTCAAAGGATGATAAAAATAAAATTTGTCTTTAGCCCATTTATTTTTGGTTGGTTTTTAAGACAGATCTAAAAAAAAATTATTATGGTGTATAAAAACAAACAAAAAATTCTTGTATTAATTTTTTTATGCTGGCTTTTCTATTAAATTTTCCAAGAGAATGTTGTTACTAAGGAAAAAAAAACATGTGACTTCTACAAAATGTAAATAAAGTACAAAAGAAATTAAATACACAATTAACAAGAAGATGCTGACAAATTTTATGAGGCCACGTGGTGCGCGTTCGCTCACACGTTGACTAATTGACTCACTGTGAATGAAACACGCATGTTGCTCATGAGCTAATTAAACAAAACCTGCAGGACAAATAAACGCAATTGAAATAAAATTGCCCTGTTTTTTTTTTTTTTAATGGTTGGTGGCTCGGAGCTTCCTTGGGGAACTGCCAAGAGAGGGAGACGCTGTCGTTTAGGGAGGTAGACAGTTGGGTTTGTGGCAGTGGTTTTCGGGTCAGATTGAGGCTATGTAACCGTGGTTGGTAGGGCTGAGTTGATTAAGACGGTTCGTTGCTATGGATGGGTCGCTGCTGGCGACGGTGCTACTGTCGTGGGAGAGAGGTTGCTGTCGTTGGTGGGTTTGTGGCATAGTTTTAAGACTCGGTCTGGCCCGGCGAGTTGAACCAGGACCCGGCCGACCCGGATCTATGTAAAAACCAGCAAAGAATTTGATCCGGAAAACCCGGTCAACCCGGGTAAACCCAGCTGAGACCCGGCCTCCCTCACACACACACATGACACGACGTCGTTTTGGCTTTTACAGTTAAAAAGCCAAAACGATTAATGATGAAGAATTGAAAATATAGAAATGAGAATTGAGAAAACCTAATTAAGGAAATCTTCAAGCCATTTCAGTCGGGAAGAAGAGCAAACAGCTTCTTCTTGACGCAGGAGATTCGTGAACAAGCCCATCTAAGAGCCTAGCAGTAGCGCCTTTTATTGCGACAAAGAGAGCTTCCAACAAGGAAAGCGTGATCCCATCTTGTGCCCTGTAAGAAGGAACGTCATCAGTTCCAAAGCCTATTCGATGTCATCTTCCTTGTCCTCTTCTGATTCAACCTTCTATTCCTCCAATTATGGCAGCCAAGAACGCAGCTTATTCATGTTTAGATGCTTCTTGCAGAAGACTCTTGATTACTATTTCTCCCAAATGACCACAGCTCACCAAGGTCATCAAGGAAAGCTTATGCTGAGGATAGCAGTGACAGAACAACTTATCATGCCTATGAAGAGGTAATAAATAAACTTCAATAATCATTTTTAGTAACGCCTGATTCTCTTAATAATTATTTAAGAGAATGCTAATGGGAGCATTGTTCAGAAGATAGCTCAGCCATTAAACCAGCGGCATTGAATTGTTTTTTGGGTCAACCCGGGTCAACCCATCTGACCCGTGACCCAATCATTATACCGGGTCGATTACCGGGTCAGTTTTGAAAACTATGGTTTACGGTCCTATGGTGAAGAAGGAGGAGACAAGGGTGGTGTGGGTTTTGACTACGGTGGTGCTTTGGATGCTTGTTTATGAAGTTGGAGGGGGCTGGAGAGATTACGGGTCAAGACTGGTTGATTTTGGTGATTTGGGGTTGATTCTCGGTGGCTATATGGTGTTGGTTTGTAAATGGGTCAGCTGGGTCTAGTGGTGAGTTCCATTGCAATCAGGTCTAAGTTGATGATGGGAGAGAAGGGGGTTGCTGGTCGTATTGCTCAGGTCTGCTGTTGGGTCGATCCGATCCCGGGTAGAAAGGAGGCTTAATTACGGGCTGGTTCCTGGTATTTTGAGGGTTTTTGAAGGTGATGGCTACTGGGTTAATAAAGGACGAAGGCTTAATTGGTTATGGCTGCTGTTTTTTTTTTCCTTGAGAGGCTCTCTGTCCCCATGGTGTCCCTCTGGTTTGTTGTCTCGAGAGGCTGGTTCTTGGTGGTTGTCTGTCTCGGGCTAGGGGATCTGCTAACAGTGCGTTGCAACTGTGGGTACTATTGTCAGCTAATCTATTGTAGGATATAAATGACATAAATATAATATATGTGCAGATGGTAACTTTACAGGCAAGAGTTGATTTTTTTTATTGGCAGAATTGAATTCAATGGTGCATGTTCGTTCCAAACAAGGGTCTGGATATCTATAGCTATACCAAAAAATACATACTTTTATTTGGCTGGCGGTTCATGGCAGAATCTGTACCATAACTTTCTAAGTAAAAAAGGTCTACCAATGTAGCTTTCGGCATGTTTTTTTATGTTGAATTGACTAAATTCATTACAATTTGCATGGAATGTGTGGACTAAGTTCATGACATGATGGTGGCGTCTCTTGTAGCTTTCCTAAATTACTAGATAACTTGTTATTTGAATGGCCTCACATGGTTTTTGAAAAATTTCAGAAGACATGGCAACTCCTATCTTTTGCATTGCTTCGAGTAGTTGGCTAGCTAAAACATTAGTTGTGGTTTCACTAGATAGCGACAGTAGTAATCTTAATCCATTGATGTGTATCATTAATTAGAGTTAATGACGAGGCCTCTTCTTCGTGAGGGCAGGCCAGTGCACGGGAGACAGCGATTCTAATTAATTGTGGTTGCACCCCTAAAACATAATTTAAATTGATTTTTTATATTTATAGCTATTTAAAATTATGATAATGATTATGATTTAAAATGAATTTTATTTAGAAATATATTAAAATAATTTTTTTTAGTTTTTAAAATTTATTTTTAAGATCAACACATCAAAATAATTTAAAAATTTAAAAATAATTTTTAACAAAAAAAGTCAAAATTTAAAGAACACAAGTAATTTAATTTTTGTATGATTTTTGTATGGATCGGGTCAGTGGCGGAGGGAGGGGGGCTGGCAGGGGCCCCGGCCCCGGCCCCGGCCCCTGCAAGCAAATGCCCCTCTTTTTATATATATTTATAAATTTAATAAATATAATTTCTTGGTCTCCTTAAATTATAAATTGACTCCCCCTAAATTTTTTTCCTTGCTCCGCCCCTGGGTCGGGTGGTTTACGAACAGCAGGTTGAAAGTATGTAGGACAAGTTTTCAATGAACTAAGTACACCCTTTTTATGTAAAAGTAATTAGTATGTTGTTTTCGGCTTCATGGAAGAAATGTTCAATTTTTATATCTTTATATGACCCTTCAGTGCACGTTTAGATCACTTTGACAAGATATTCTTATTCTGTAAGAGCATAATTGAGACAGCAGGTATTAATTTATATATATATTTGCAGTGGAGGGAGGGATATTGAGTAGTATAAATACGAGAAGCCTTCACAACAAAACATTGCATTCTCCAAAAGCTACAGGTATACTGGTAATTATACAGCACGTAGTTGTCATTATTTCTAAAATTAATGGCAATCAAGAATCGTAATGTTACTGTAGATGGCGAACGTGCAATGACCATGGGGCAGTTCAGGGCTTGGATGAAAACAATCGACGGTGATAAAGATGGCAAGATAAGCAAGGAAGAGCTCTCCGACGCCGTCCGTGGCAACGGAGGATGGTTTGCTGGCTGGAAGGCCAGGAGGGGGGTAGGGTCAGCTGACTCCAATGGCAATGGCTTCGTCGATGAGAGTGAAATCGGTAACCTAGTGGAGTTTGCTCAGAAGCACCTCGGTATCAAAATTATTTAACCATTTAAAATTGCATATGCCTTTATATTATTATTATCGTGCCTGGCTTGTGTGTAATAAGAAGAAAAAATGATTATTATTATTATTATTATCGTGCCTGCCTGCAGGCTGGTGTGTAATAAGAAGAAAAGATGAAGAATTTATATCATTACAATCTGTTTTCAAACAAGTGATATCTTTGTGTTAGACCAGTCTGAAATTTGATTTGTATATTCTACATGTCTGGTTTCATAAAATATCAACTAACTATTACCCGCTCAAATTAGATCTAAAAGTTATAATTAAGATTTTTCATTATTTTTCTAGTTATATTTGTATTATAGATTTTAGAATTTTAATTAGTTAGATAAGTTTAAAATCTATTTAAATATTGTATAATTAATTTATCTGCAATCTTAAAACTTTCTTTTTAATTCTTATCACCTGCTAACTTTCATTTTATTTCTTGAGTTCTTATAACCCGACTGATAACTTTTTTTTTTAGTTCTTATCACATGATAACTTTTTTTTTTTTTTTCGTTTCAGTACTACTTTTCTGAATTAAATGATTGTTTGAAAGTGTGGTAATAATAAATTTTTAAAATATTTTTAATTTTATAAATATATTAAAATAATATTTTTTTTATTTTTTAAAAATTATTTTTTATATCAACACATTAAAATATTTTAAAAATATCAAAAATATATTAGTTTTAAGAAAAAAAAATTAAAAAAAACTTTTAAAATATAAAAATAAGCAAATTCTTATCCCGAGCTGCCGCTGGTTAAATCTACAACTATAATCAATGGCAAGCCCTTGCTTCGTGTCTCTTACTCCGTTACTGTTTTTTTTCTTAGATCTATATATGTTCTATCTTTTTGGATTTACTGTTTTCTTTTTTAAAGTGAAGTTTCGCTGGCTTGTCAAATGGAAGAACCTTCTTCTAGGAATGATATATTTTCTTCGACTCCTTTTGAGTCTTTACTGAGGTGTGCTTCACCACAGCCACCTTTCGAATAGGTAGTTTTCACGTCCACGCTGTAGTCTCTTCTATCTTCTATGTATGTACACAATATTTGTATTGTTCCCATCAATTTCTGTATTCATCTTCACATGGATTTTTGTTAAGACAGATTTCACAACTACAAGTATATAATCAAATCTAAAATCAAAATTATAAAAAAGGCTGACCTGTTTTTGGTGTCCGGAGATGGCAAGCGGCAGCAAAAGAGTAGAGGAAGTCGATTAGGATAATTGATCATCGCTCATCGCTCAAACAAAGTTAAATAACACAGAAATCACCTAAAAGACTGACCCGATACGCTGTTTCCACACGGCTTCGGTGGTTCTCTGCATCGAGTCCAGGGGCGAAGCAGAAGTTGTTTGCGGGGTCAAGATTAGGAATTTTTTTATAGGAGAATCAAAACTTAAATTTATTCAAAGGAAACTAACAAGATGTACTGTGCTTTCGACAAACTAAATCATGGCTAAAACTAGTTTTGGCTCTAAAATTTTAAATTATTCAGAGGAAACCCTACCAGCCTCCCTGCTAGGCGTCTGGGTGTGTGAGTTAAAATAACTAACAAGATGTACTGTGCTTAAGGAAGGGGGTTTTCTCTTAGGGCTAATATATATAGAAAGGAGGATTGATAAAATTTTGGCTCCATATGCTAAATATTCATTCTATCTTAACGTGGGTCAGGAATTCAATGAGAAATTAAGAAGGTGACTGTAGGCCTGGTCGTGTGATTAAGTAATAACCTGTCGTTAATTTTGTAACCCTGGTGCTTCCGAGAAAAATCCACCAGAGCATCGATCTCATTCTCATCAACGGGATCCCAGCCATCGGAATCAGCAGGCCGCACCCACCGCGAACCTATTTGCAAACTGTCGCCGCTGATCGAACGGGCAGCGTCGGCGAAAACACGTTTGCTTGTCTGGCCATCTCCATCAGCATCAAGTTCTTGCAACAAAGTCTTGAATTCTTCGATGGTAAATGCGCAATTGCCAGCAACATAAGTGCTATAATCCTTATTACCATTTAAAAAAAACGACAAATTCATAAGTGTTCTTAATTACCATTTCAAAAACAAAATGACATATTTAAGAAAAGAAATTAGTTGATTATATATAATTATAGAAGTCTATGTGGCTTCTCAAATTCTAACCACGTGCTCTCCCTCGCTCCACATCTTTTGCAAACCTAGAATATACCTCTACTCAGTGCGCAATGTTGTGGGGTAGTTTTGAAAAATTATTTTTATTTAATTTGTTTTACAATTAAATAGATGTTTATACAAAAATCTACGATTTAAACTCTTTTAAAAAAATACATCTTATAAAAAAATTATTTTTTTATTGTTGTGTTTTCTTTACCATTATCAGTAACATGTTTTTTAAATTAAAAGTAAAGATAGTTAAAATATTTTTTTGTGAAAAAATTTAATAATTTAAAATAAGTAGGAAATATTATATCTCTTCATCTACACAATGTTTCCTTATTAATATATTTTTAAAAAAATATATTTGTTTTCATGAACATTGTTTTTTAAATAAAAAAAACTATCATGTTCTCAAAAGCCAAATTCAATAATAAAGCATTGAAAATCATGTCTTGATATTTTGTACTTAATTTAAGAAAAAAATTATGAATTTTATAAAAAGTTGTAAAAAAATACAATAAAGAATAACAAAATATATATTAATTTTATTGAATATTGAATATTCATCATCATATATTTTAAAAACAGCTACATATTGAATTCATATATAATAATTAACTAAATGATTGCTAATATTATACAAAAGAATGCTACAATCTTATTTAAAAACAAAGGCAATATTGAATGCACTTAATGAAATAATATTTAAATATTATTTTGTTTATTTTATTTATAAGTAGTTTTAATTGAATTTTTTTAAAAACAGGCTAAAGGACAAGATACAAAGAGATCATGTCCCTAACCATATATAAAGAAGCTCAGATGCACAAGAGTTTGCAAAGCCAAGTAGAAGTGTCTGGCCTTCTAGCCCTTTTTTATGTTTAATGGAGAGGATGACACATTTAAGTTATTATTTTTAAATAAATAAACAATGCACTATGTGCTAATAAGGTTTATGTTTATTATAAAATCAAGATTCAAGAGTTTTTGAACCTCAAAAATCTATTTTTCAATAATTATTTTCATTTGAAAACATGATCTAAGAATCATCTTAAACACCTATATAAATCTATTTTGATCTTAAAATACTTTTAAATCAGTCAAAAAAATACTCAAAAGTAAATTGAAACAAAAATATTCTTTAGTCATAGTCTACTTTTTCTATACACACACACACACACATTTCAAGGATCGATCATAAGATTTAAATAGCTTTATTCGACTCTAACCACATGTGACATGTTGACGATGAGACATGGGTGGAATGTGTAGTTAACAAACCCCCCCCCCCCCCACCCCTTGCACTTTTCGAAAAGATAGGGACAGAATTTATTAAACTATGGTCTCCTTTGCTCAAGAAGGAATATATATGTTAATTGATAAAATGATTTCTGAATTGGTTGCATAAACTATCCTGTGATGGGCGTTAAACTTTTTCTCATAAAAGTAATAAATAGAGATCGACCGACCTTCGTGTATCATTTCACCAATTGGCCTTTTAAATTAGAATAAATTAAAGACGCGATAGAGAATCCACTTGATAATTAAGCGAATTAATCGATTAAGATATCACCGAATCATGAATCACTTTCGAATTCTTTCCAGCATGATAAAAGTCTCTTATTCTTTATGGAATATAGTAAGGATAGGGAGGAATATCAGGTGATAATTTGAAAGTGACTGAGAAAAACGTGGGGAAGTACTAGATACTTGTTTACCAGCTCGGAAGATACATGTCAAGTTTACAATTAACTAAGTATTTCCTTCTTTTTTACATGAAATTAACTAGTATAAATGCCGTCTTCGGCTTCAAGAAATAAATAGTAATTCTCATTTCTTTGCAAGGCTCTTCAAATACACGTTTCGATCACTTTAATAAGATATATTCTTATCCTGGAAGAAAGCATGATCGATTAAGACATGAGATATTAGTTTATATATATATATATATATATATATATATATATATATATATATATATATATATATATATTTCCAAAAAATGTGGAGGGGGAAGGGAGATTGAGTAGTATAAATATGAGAAGCCTTCATAAACTTGCATGCAGCAAAAAATTGTACTCTCCAAAAGATACAAGTATACGCTTAGTCGTCGTCATTTCTAAATATAATGGGAATCAAGATTCGTGAAGTTAATAAGAATATAATGACCTTGGAGGAGTTCAAGAAGTGGATGCTGAAAGAAATTGACGATGATAAAGATGGCAAGATAAACAAGGATGAACTCGCCGCCGCTGTCCGTCGCCACGGAGGATGGTTCGCTAATTGGAAGGCCAAGTGGGGGGTATGGGCAGCTGACTCCAATGGCAATGGCGTCGTTGATGACAGTGAAATAAGTAACCTAGTGGATTTTGCTCACAAGAACTTGGGTATCAAAATTATCTTTTGATATTGCATGTGCCTTTTATATTGTCAGTACTCTGCTATTATGGTGCCTTTGTATTGTCAGTGTGTGATAAAAAGAAAAAATTGAATAATATGTATTCTCTACTAATTATCGATATTCTTGCTTCAAATTAACGAGAATGCGTTCAGTTTATGGAAGCAAGACTTTATCATCGTCCAGTCCTATATTTGGATGGAGCATCGAAGCTTTTACATGATAACAGTCTGTTTTCAAACGAGTTATCATATATATATATATATATATATATATATATATATATATAGAGAGAGAGAGAGAGAGAGAGAGAGAGAGAGAGGGAGGGAGAGAGGGAGAGAGAGAGAGAGAAGATTACATAATCAAGATGAAATTGAATAATATCATGTTTTTTTTCTAATCATATTTCATTATATTATTTAAATATAAATTATTATATTCAAACTAATTGAATATGATTTAATTTGATAAACATATCAACAATTTAATTAATTTTTTCTCTCTCCACGCCTAATCGACCTCTTTTAATTCAAATATAGTAGTGATGTTTGGAACATATGAGAGCATTAAAATGTTAACAAAAAAAAATAGATCACAAAAATATTTTCCCTTCTCAGTAGATTTCTAACCTAGAAAAGGAAAGGGTTCTTCTCCAAGCAACATATGAGAGCATTAAAATATTAAATTCATCGAATCAGTAGTTTATGAAAATTACCTACCATCTAATTTATGGGTCCAACATGAGATTATAGAGCCTACCAAATAATTCCAGGTGGGTTTGGGAATATAAGATTTAGATATTTGGGCTTTCTTGTAGCAAAATTAAGCATAAAGGGCCCAATAGCCCATTTAAAGGTTTCATGGACTCTTGGTAAGTCGTGTCTCAACAGAAAGTGAAAGACCCAGCTCAATAAAAAAAAAAAAATAGATAAAATTAGGGAAGAAAGCCTGGTTCACATTTACATGTAGATACGAATTTGAGTAACAGATAAAATATTTATATTTTTAAACTTATCTCGAGTTATCTAACACACACACACACAAATCAATGAATAAAATATAGATATATATAATAAATTGTGATTAAATAAATGGATTGCTCTAAAGAAAATTCACAAGGTTTGAGATTCATCCCCCTACCTCTCTTTAACAAAATATGCTGTGCCAGCATACCACCTTTGGAAAAAAAAAAAATTAAGTCCATGAAAGTAAATGATTCTTACAAGTTTGACAGGTGATTCCTTGATATATCAAATAATACGATGAGAATAAACTAAATCAAAAGATTGTCTGATCAGATCGATGGGACTTCGAGGTTTCGGGAGGGAAAAATATATTGTATCTTTATTCATTACCCCATTCTAAACCTAATTTTCTACTCCTTTGGCTAATTCGGAAATGGCCCTCTTGCACCGAGTATACTAGTGCCGGGGTACAAGCATGGAATAATACCTATCTAGCCTTTGTCGAGCATAATAACCAAACTAAGCATAGAAGTGCTTAGTTTTGTAGAAGAACTGCTTAAGATCCTAATAAAAAAGGAATGCTAAAGGTGGCTAGAGGATGCCTAATTGCTGAAAAAAATATATGCAAAGTGATAGGATAAAGAACCGATTATTATGTAGTTTCTACTTTATGCATTATCCTGAAATAGTGGTTATAATTGCTTTTCAAAATGTTTTTTATTTAGAAATACATTAAAATAATTTTTTTTATTTTTTAAAAATTATTTTTTAAATTAACACTTTAAAATGATCTAAAAATATTAAAAAATATATTAATTTGAAGTAAAAAAATAAAAAATTTTAATTTTTTTTAAAAATATTTTTTAAACATAAAAACAAACAAAACAATTAATATATACCGTCCAGAAAGTAAAGATTGGCTTTATGATATTCTCATTCTAAATAAAGGTATGAAGTTAGGAGCGTTCACATTTTTATAAGAAAAATCATGCTAATGATTTTATGCAAGGAAAACGTGAGGGATGGATTCTATATAGAATAGAACAAACCTTCAAGGATCTTCGCCATTCGACAAACAGAGTGTGAAGTCCCAGGGAAACACTTGTTATTGCTAAAATGGCGATCAAGACTTGTTGCATTTCGGTGGATGGCAAACGAGTCATGAGCATCGAGCAGTTCAAGCGATGGTTAAAAACATTTGATGCTGACAAAGATGGCAAGTTAAGCAGAAAAGAACTTGAAGATGCCATACCTGGAGGATGGTTTACAAGGTGGAAAGGCAAGCGAAGAATACGCGCTGCAGACTCCAATGGCAATGGCTTCATTGACGAAAGTGAAATCAACAATCTCGTGGAGTTCGCTCAAAAATACCTGGGTGTAAAGATAGTGCAGTTAAAGGACGTTTAGTTTGGTTTTTTTTTCTTCTCTCTCGAAAATCAAGGCTGATCGCCCAAGAATTAGAATAATCGAGGTAACATGGACCCAATAAGGTTATAATACAAATTTGAAAATAAACCTGTGGGTGGGTCATCTATGATCCAATTGTCCCTCCTTTATGGACATTTCATCGAACCGAAGTTTGATAACCAATCTGCTGCTGCTGTATTGGCCTTTATAAATGTGTGTTGAACTCTAACTTCCCATTTCCTTGACAGGATCTCCTTCGCTCTATTAACCATAGTGTAGTTAGCAACCACTGTCTTCATACATCCCATCACGGGGTCAATTTTCGCTCCACAAATAAACTCATGCAGCAGCCTAGTTTCTCACTAGACTCAACCTTTTCTTATTAATTCTATTTATATTTGCTTAGTAACTAAATGCTTTCTTTACCCAAGAGGTTTCTTTACTTCTCCAAGTTACAAGACAAGCGAAATACACAAGTATAATTAAATAATCAAAGTGCACAACAAACTTTACAAGAACTCTTTACCAACCTTTATTAATCTCATAAACAAAGGGAACTATACATAAATCCATATGTATGTTATATACAAAAATTACATGCTACACCAAGCTATCTCTATCTCGTGTTCTACATGTTGTTGCATGCCCTTATATGCTGCACATGCCCCACGCATGCTCCCCTCAACCAAGAGTGCAACAAGTATTTATATACAAGCATTTACAAGGCACAACTCTTATTTCTACTTTTAAGGAAGTAGTGGGACACTATCTCACCTTTATTCACCCATGAATATAGTTGCCCTATTATCTATCAAGTAGTGGGAAGTTTTCTCCCATGATTTCCCATGATCGTAGTGGGTTGAGAGCAACCCCTAGTCACCCCCCATGTCAAGCCCTCATGATCTTGGATATCCATAATTACCACTAACCCATGTTCTGCATGCTCACCTGGCGCCCCAACTGCCAGTTCTTGCTGCGTCAGCTGTTGAGTCTCTTGCATGATTTGGATAGTCCTTCGTCCATGTTTCAGATCATGCCAAGTCGAATCAACAATTTGCACAAGTTGTTACGCGTTGTCGAATTCGCATCTGCGCGTAGATTGTTAATGTCTGCGTTGTTGAATTTTGCGACAACCCTAGTTCTCATCAGCCTATCCCCCTAATAAGTTTTCTTGCTTGGCCTGAAAGGTCCATCGTCTAGCCCATATTCGTCAATAATTTTCGTTGTTGATTTTTCTTTAACAAATTTTTAACTGCATAAATCTGCGTTGTAAATTTATTTCATTATTAACATGGCTGCCAATATCCTTAAAAACAGCCTGCCAAAATGTGCACCTCGTCCACATTTAACACTGTTACACATCCATCTACATTCAACTTTGCCCATTCATCCGGAGGATACTTCCATCCCACCATGCTCACATGTGTATCTCGCATTTCTGGGTTAGCTTCCTCCTCCCATCCTCTTCTAATTTCTTGTACCATACCTCTGATGGTTGCAGTGGTAATGTCATTATGATCATCTATCTCTCCAAAAACCGTCTGACAGGTTATTGATTAGCCACGGCATCAGGGTGGCATTGAAAATTTCTCCCCGTTACTTCGATTTAATGAACATTTTCCAAATGCTCTGGGCTGTTGTACAATCTCGAAGCACATGCAATACTGACTCGACAGATGATGGACAAATAGAGCAGTAGGGGTTACCGGTCAAGTGTCTAGCAAACCTTACCTCATTGTTCATCACTCCGTTATACGCAATCATCCACATGAAGCTCTTTGTTCGCTCGGGTCCTCTCCACCCCAAATAAGTCCTCAAGTCGGGTCGTTGCTTTATATATATATATTGTATTCACATGCCACGTTTATTCTCAAAATAGTAAAGGAAATTTTACTTCTTTTCGAAGGATGGAAAAGGCGAACACAATGGAGGTAGCCGAGACTAATAAATTTTGATTAAAAAGAAAGAAAGAAAGAAGGCCAATAAATTATCCTTTACTTTTTCCCATGAAGACAAATATTGCTCTAAAGAAAATTCACAAGGTTTGAGATTCACCCCCCCCCTACCTCTCTTTAACAAAATATGCTTTGCCAGCATATATGCCACCTTTGCAAAGTAAAAAAAATAAAAAAATTGAATTCATTAAAGCAAAAACAAATGATCCTTGCAAGTTATTCATGGAATGAACACGATGATAATAAATCAAGGCTGGAAAGTATTTTTTTTATAATAAAAAATGGTTTTTAAAAAAAATAATTTTTTTAAAATTGGATTAATTTTTTATGTTTATTAGTGCTATTTAAAATGAGTTGAAAAATACTTCTCAATATTTGACTATGCCATAAAAAATAAATTGAAGAATTACTTATTAATTTTTTTTTTAAGTTTATCTAATATATATAGAACATTAAATGTAATTATTTGACTATTTACAATAAAAAAAATGAGATATAAAAAGCATGTGTGTAATATAAATATTTTCAATATAATATTATAAACATACAACCTTATTAAATATTTTTTAAGTAAAATATATTAATATGTTTTATAATGAAAAATGAACTTGAAATCATTTTCTAATCCTTGTAAATATCAAAGAAGATGAGCCAGAAGATATAAAATACATTTTGAGTTATTAACTTTTTTTTAAATAGTTGAAATTTTGATGTTTGGAGAACATTTCAAATATTTTTTTTATGATATTCTAATTTTATAACACAATTCATATGATTTAAAATGTATTATTATTGTATAATATAACATATTTTGTATTCAGTGTATTTCCTAACAATATTATTTAAATTAAAGTTTTATATGCATAAATATATCAAATTGATATGTTATTTTTTATATAAATATATTAATAATTTATTATTTTCTAATAATACTATAATTTAAAGTATTTTATTAATATATTATTGTTTACAAACATAAAAATAATAAAATACTATACCACTTTAGTTTTAGTTTTTAAGTTCTTGTTTTTATTGTTTTAAAGTGGAAAATACTTTTAAATTATATTGGCATTGATGGGACTTCAAGGTTTTCTGATGAGATTGATGGGACTTCAAGGTTTCTGGAGAGGAAAATACGGTGGCATGGTGTTGTGCTCTTAGGTATCTTTATTCATTATCCCATCCTAAACCTAGTTTTATATTCCATGGCTAATCTGTAGATGGCCCTCTTGCTTCGTTATATTGCTTGCTTTACCCATTTTATATCTTGGAATAATCCTACAAGAATATGGAGTATACTAGAGGTGGGGAACTAGCAGGGAACAATACCTGTCAAGCCTTTGTCGGGCATAATAGCTAAAATAAGCATAGTAATGCCGTCGTAGATGAACGGATTAAAATTAAAATCCTACTAAAAAAGGAATGCTAATGGTGGCTAGAGGGTACCTGACTGCCGGGAAAAAAATTGCAAGGTGATAGATTATGATAAAAAAATGGTAATTCTATCAAGTTGTGTTTGGTTAGAAAAACAAAAATATATTTAATCATAGAAACAGATATAAAAACAAGTAAATTTGTCTCATTTATAGTTTTGGAGTGAATATAAAAAGACGCTTCTTCTTCATCTCCATTACTTTTGTCCCATGTAATAACCAATCGCTAAAAGTTCCTACTTTATCCACTGTAAGCTACGCAGAAACACGTTTAAGATTACTTTAAAGAGATTCTCATTCTAAATGAAGGTAGGAGCGTTCACACTTGTATAAGAAAATTCATTCTGAGGACTTTGTTTATGCAAAACGTGCGGGATGGATTGTATATAAAGGAACAAACCTTCAAGGATCTTCGCCATTCGACAAACAGAGTGTGAAGTCCCAGAAAAACACTTGTTATTGCTAAAATGGCGATCAAGACTTGTTGCTTTTCGGTGGATGGAAAACGAGTCATGACCATCGAGGACTTCAAGCGGTGGTTAAGAAAATTTGATGCTGACAAAGATGGCAAGATAAGCAGAAAAGAACTTGAAGATGCCATACCTGGAGGGTGGTTTACAAGGTGGAAAGGCAAGGCAGTGATACGCTCTGCAGACTCCAATGGCAATGGCTTTATTGACGAAAGTGAAATCGACAATCTCGTGGAGTTTGCTCAAAAATACCTTGGTGTAAAGATACTGCAGCTTTAGTACGCCTTGTAGCTCCGGCTTAATTTTTTACCTCTCCCCTATAATAACTATTCTGGGGTCTCAATGGACTATAAATGTAAAACGAACTGAGTTACATTCATCAGTTGAAGCTTGAGCATTCCATTAAAGGGCACGTACGTTAAGCTTGACACCTGAAAAAGCAAGCAAGAAGTTGTAGAGAAAAGGCATGCTGCATCCAAGCAACTAGCTATCAGATCTGAACCAGTGATGACGAATGATGCTATCCATTGAAAAATTGAAGATTTTACATATAAGTTTCCAGTCATTGCCTACCCTCCCCTTGGGATTCCAGTAAACATGTACGTTGATTGGATTACATTAATACTACTATACAAAATTCTACATTTACCCTAGTTGAAACAGGATAATAGGTATAACAGCACCCATTTCAACTCTGTAGATCCTCCATAAATCCCTTTCAGGTCAACACTAACTAGGCGAGCCCAGCACAAAAGCATTACAGGGAGCCGCCTTTGGGATCGGTCTTGGGCACCTGTAATTTTCAAGCATGAAGAGATTATAAGAAATTATAGAAACACATGGCCTGACAATGAAATGTCTGCCAAAGCAAAGCATCTTTAAATCTCAGAAAACCAGGTCTATTAGCTAGGAGCAGGCTCTCACTTTCTAGACAAGAAGGCTTCAGACACCCTGCTGTGGTCTAGTACCAAGCCAGGATTTGGAAGCTTGAAATGTGAGGATCAATGGTGGTTTAAAGTTTCAACAGAATAAACAAGTGGGTCCTGGTAAGACGGTTTAAATCCGTTCATTCCTCCTTAAAAGACTAATCCTAAGCAACACATTTCAGTTTCCTGAAATTCTTCCAGATGAACTGTACTGACAACTTTAGCGACAAAGGAGGCGTAGCTCCTCGCGGTAAAAATTGCTTGGTCTGCTGTCACTTTGACAAAGCAAGAGTACAGCAATGATGTATCCTAAAATGTATATGGAACCAGCAATCAGGATCTTTGTAGGTTGCCTGGGTAAGGGCAGAATTGAAGCCTCCTAATGATTATACTTGGAGCAGGAGAAAGATTTTTAGCTAAGAAGTTTTGCTCGGGATCAAACGGAGTTACTGTAGGAAATGGTAATTCGATTCACATCTAGTGGGACAACTGGCATCCCCTTTAATGACACAGTGGATGCCAGTTGACACAGTGATCCTGATACTTCTAGTGGTGATGGTAATCTACGGAAACGCAGTCCAAGTGGAGTTCTCTTCTGGATACAGTGGGGAACTTAATAGAACTAAGAGCAACAGAGTGGATTGGCACAAATCTAATCCGGTGGTCCCTTTCAATACCAAGACATCGTTTATCTCTTGGTGGCTATTCATAATAGATTGTCGTCTAGAGCAAGGCAAGTCTTGATGGGGAGAAACATTAGCCCAACTTGTTCTGTGGAGATGGTGATGAAGACAAAGATCACTTACTTTTTTGTTGCTAGTTCTCTAAAGAAGTCTGGACTTCAATTTTGCAGAAATGTGGCATGAACAGAGAGTGTGGACTGTAGATTTGAATTTAATTGGGCCAGATGCAATCAACCTAAAACGATCTTCCCTGCTGTGCTGGCTAGTTTGGCTTAGAATGCTACGGTACATGGAATATAGAGAGGGAAATAAATAGAAGAACATATGGTGGAACTTGCTCTAATCCTGCTGTTGTTATAAGATGGGTTAATCAGGTTGTTCATAACAGATTATTTTACACAGCTTTGCTCCAGAAGAATAGTATGCAGTACAAGCATATCGCTTTATGTAATAGTTGGTCTCTTTCTGGACTTCTGCATGGTTCTCTGTTTTCTTTACTCGTTGTAAAGTTTTGCAGAGGTTAAGCTCCTTCTTAGTATCCTTTTGATTAATTAAATTCTCTCATTCATCAAAAAAGAGATTTCATGTAAATTACCTGAACACTCCATAATAAACATGGCCAAAACCCATATCAATAGTCAGAAGACGGGTGAAGTATCTCCAACTGACGCCATCATATGTCAATAACTGGAGGAGGCAATCTCCAGTAATTCCATGAATTAAAATCCTCCTGTTCCCAATGGAGAAAAAAACGAGACAGAAAATTAGTCACTCCATGGAAGATAACTAAGTCTGGAAATGCAGGCACAGCCTATGTGATGTAATCTGAGTTATTTGAGATTGCTTAAGCTAAAATTCAACTCAGATTAGTTGTGCTCTTTGTAAGCTGGGAAGAAAATAATTTATATCAATTTTCCCAGGAAACAAACACTAAGAAAACTTAGCCACCCCTCCAATGGCAACTGATGTGCAAAAATAGCCCATTAGTACAAAGCTCAATGTCTGACTAATTAGCTTGGTATGCACAATAGCTCCATAATTATGATGATCACAGAGTAGAAAAGGGACACGGAACTAAACCTGCTCAAATGATGTCATGGGTGGAAACATGCCATTCACGAGAGCATGAAGTGAAGTATATGATTTTGTGTCAACACGGCGGTTCACAGCAACTTCACCCTGCAAAATGTAAAAACCATCAGAAGGAAACTTTGTCATCATAGAATCAATAGCACTTACAGTGCCATCTTCCAAGCACAAAGGCCTTGAATTACCTTCGGATTAATGATGAAGATTTTTCCCTTCGGGATTCCAACCTTGAGGTAGCTTATCTCATCAGTGTCTCTATTTCCAAAACCAGCATAGAAAGGATTGCAATCGGAAGGAAACAAAGCCCTGATATCCTGCAACAAGGAAGAAAGCATAAATTCACCCACTTCAGTGAAACTCTGTAGCCTATCAGGTGCCAGTAAAGATTTCAAAAAGTTTCTCAGGACTAGCAGGAAGTTAACTATAATGTAAGTAGGACCTCTCTCTCTCTCACACGCACACACACGAAGACAAGATAGCATGTACTATAACAAGAAAAAGCAAAGGAGAGAAGAAAAATCTATGCAGATTTTATGTTAGTTGACATAAATGCCTAGAAAATTTAAGCTAAAAACTAGCTGTGATGTTTGTAACAAAATGAAATAACAAATATACCATCTAGAAGAAAAGGCTTCTCAGTTCATTACTGTAAACTCTAAGGCCTTCTTGCTTTGAACAGTTGGAAAGAAGAACAAAAGACTTTCCATAGAGCAAAAACTTCATTAATTTGTTCAAATTAAAAAAACACAAATAGATTCCTTTAATTTACTGTGAAACATCTAAAAGAAATCCATCAGAAACACAAAGCTTAGGTATGAAATGCTTTATAGACCAACACAGCTGCAAGTAACAGACATGAGGATTTGAATACATCATGATAAATATGAATTGAGGAGAACTAACCTCCAAACATGCGATCTTGAATTCATGAGGAGCCCTTCTAATGACTGAGAAAGCAGAAAATATACTTAGTTCACACATTATAATCAAGAAACTATTCATCACCAGAAAAATCAATATATGCTCATAGAACTAATGAAAGTTGCATTGTTGGATGAGTACAACTGAAGCCAAGAAATAAGAACAAGACGTGCATAGCACATTCAAGAACCATCTTTGCCCAATTCTTAAGAAAATAATGCCAATGGATCCCAGTTACCTTCACGAAATAGAGAAGGAAAAACTCCATCGGGAGATATAACAATAGGACCATCTGGTAAAGCCTTCCCATCCTGAAAATCAGGGGTAAAAATTATCCAAGGGGGGAAATGAGTTGTTAAAACAAAAGACATTTCAGTCACACTTTCTTGGTCCTGATTTCTAATTTCAAAATGCGAGCTAACAGTCAATTCACCTGCTTAAGGTTGACTAGAAATTGTCTAGTATGATAGGCTTGAGAAATTGCACGTGCACTTAGAAAAAGTAATTGATAGCCGTTTTCCTGTAACAAACAAGAAAACAATTTTGGTCCACGTACGGATACAATTTACAACAATGCTTTCACTAACATTAACCAAGTTGTATGTGACATTTTGCTAAGTTTGGGTTGCTAAAATGAAAGCTGGCAATTTTGTATTCACACTGCCAGATAAGGAACCAGCAAAACCAATCCAGAATGCTGAAAAAAATAAACTTGAGGGATAAAAGATGGATCTCCAGTTTAGACTGTAAGAAGCCAGCCACCAGTGTTTCCTATATTAACAGTGATGAGTGATGAGATGCAATATCGAACACTGCCTCAACCAATTAACATAATATGAATGCTATGCACTCCAGACACATAAGACGAGATATTACAAACCTTAATAGCACCAAACAAATGTGCAACGCCAATTTGTGACCAGTCTACTCCAACCATAGGCATGAACTGACCTAGAACATCTGATCTGTGATAAGAACGTAAAATAAAGTGAGCCAGGTGCGCCCAAAAAATCATTAGCACCAGTGTGACAGTTTCAAGGAAGCATTTATGTAATGCAACTTGACTTCAAGACTAGTGAGAATGTACAAAAGTTATAGTAGGAAATGAAAAGAAAAGGGAGGGGATTCTTGAGAGAGAAGCTTGCAACTAATAAATTAATGTTAAAGAATGCATGTGATACTACTTTATATTGCAAGTGAATTAGTTTGTGGATAAATTTGGTAAATATCTCAAAGTAGTTACTTCCCAGTTCATGCTACAGAAGCTATAAACCTTAATTCAACGGTGTTCATGTAAGCACCATTTCATAAACATTAAAGAAAAAGATTCAGAACTTAAACATCAAACTTCAACTTATTATTATTTGGAAATGCAAAAGATGTAAGAAATCTTATTAAACTTGCCTTGTAATCGTCCCATCAACATCGGAGATCACTATGTGAGTGTTCCATTTCCAAAGATAAATTCTCGCATCAACCTGTTAAGCAGCATAATTTCAAGCAATCACCACTTGAAAATAGAAGGAAGGAAATTGGAAAAAGAAATTTAAAAGGCCTTAAAAATTGCAGCTTGAAAAAATGTGAGTATTAATGGAATGAAGAATCACCTGCTGCTTCCCCAGCATTGCAGTGGAAAACGTGAAGGTCACCACATTCCTCCCTTCCTTCAGATTCAAGGATGCCAGTTGTTCAGATGTTGGAGTATTCGCTCTTACCATTTTTTTGGTGACCTTAGGATTAATTACACCGTAATCTTTATCTGTGTGACGGTTGCAATCTGACACGTTCTCAGAGTCAGAACTTCTGGTATCATTTAGAGCTTGCTGTGGAATCTTCCTAGACCTTGATCTTTTGAAAGAGAAAGGCCAAATTCTCCAGCTTCCGCCAGAAGCAACAATCACTTTCGATGAATCCCCTACAAGAGATTTCTCAACTCAGTCAACAGGTATCATGCCTTTTTTTTCTTATATGTTTTCAACATCAAATAGAACGATCCCCATAACAGTGGGAGCAGCTACATCACATTGAAAGTAAGGAACACCAAATCTAACAAGAAGCATATCATTCTTCACAGCTGCAGGACCTATAGAAAATTTTTCTATGCCCAGCTTTTGAGAATCAAATGCTGGAGAAGCAGCTTCTTCAGCCCCTACCCCTTCATATAACAAGTGTTTGCAAATAAATATCTCTGCATAAAACACAAGGCATGTAACTCTCTAATGATTGCTGCATACAGAACCCTGAATGCCTCAAGTAATTACCAATGAAAGCACTCTAATTTGTTTTGGAATTTGTTTTTTATTGGAACTATAGAAATACACCTATAATTAAAGAGGGGTTTTTTTTTCTTTTTGGAAGTTGAAGAGAATGTCATTGTTAAACTGAAAGTGAACAATTCCCAAGCAAAAGCAAAGTTAAAGAGGTTGTTGAATTGCTATAGAATGTAATAATGTCATTTTCTCTCTCTGTAACATCACATGTGCTTAATATAACAACTGAGACCCCATAGTAGAAATTTCAAAAATAAATAAAACGTTTTCATTTCAGAGCAGTGTCCAAACAACTTGCAATTAATGGAAACACATAGAAATGATATAAACATGAATATCCAAGTTCTCTTACCAAAAGTAGAGCTGGAAACAGCATTTTCAAGATCTTCTGAATTGTGAATACCTTCATTATTAGAATGCTCCTTTGCTGATTGGATTTCATTTTCTGTATCTAACTTTACACACTCTGACTCATTTGTTCTACATAATGTCTCCTCCAAGGATTTGGAAATGGAGTCTAGCGAGTGGCTTAAGGGAAAATGGATATCATTTGCATCCATGTTGTCAAAACGAGACCTCATGTTAGGTAATGATTCAACCAGCCTTGAGACTTCAGCATCAATAACACTATGAACTTTGGGAATGCCAATGGGACTTGATGTTATCTTTGAATTTTCTTTCGAGGTTTCAAGATCAGCCAGTTTACTCTCTTGAACAAACTGGTCCGGGGATGAACAAGATACATCACTTGTATCAAGAGACCCGTCCATTTCTTCATTTCTTTCCAAACAGAATGCAGGATCATTTTCTTCATCCTTTTCACCAAGAAAATTCGACTCGCACTGAGTCCTGCTTGGTTTGAGTTCATCAAGGTCACTGAAAATGAACTGCTCTTCCTCTGAACTCTCTAGGGCAGGAATAATAGCTGTTTTCGTTGGACCACAACTACCATAAAAGTGTTCTGAACCCCCAAATGAATCCACTGCAGATTGGGGTTCATTCCTGATAATTTCCTTGCTGTTATTTTTCACATCTTGTGTTTTTTGGCCTGTGTTGCTAAAACTCAAAATGGTACCAGTGCTCATTGACTCTAATTCTTCAGCCGAACCAAGCAAAGGGTCAGCACCAACCATTTGAGCATCGGATTTTGACACTATCATTGGCACTTCAAGATTCACCTTATCATGGATATGCATGCAAGAAGATGGATTTGTTTGATTAGAAAAACTGTTGCTAGCATCACTGTGTTCTGTCTCCAACTCAATGTCCTCAGGTTGCTGACTGAGCGTGTCCTGATGGAAAACTACTAATACCTCAGTGTCAACAAAATCAGAAGTTATTGGGTTTATATCAATTACAAAAATAGATTAAGATACAGTTCAAGTATGGGGATGAGTTGTGCTGAGGCAAACAATTGTGGTGTTCGGAATGAGCTCAGCAAAGAAATGCATGAGCACAAGCTTGGCTAAAGCTTCATGGAACTCATGGGCTCGCAAGCCTGTGAGTCAAAGCTTGTAATGCTTGGATTGTTAAAAAATCAAATGAATTGAATTGACGGCTAGCTACTGGCAAAGCTGCAGGCGCTATTTCCTAATGCTCACAGCAGTTCCTTCTTCCCTAGCTTTAGAAAATTTAAGCATCATTTAAATATCAAAATCCCCATTTCATTGAAATATTTATTAAGAAAACTAATAAGATTCACATTTTTCCAAGAGTTCTTTACAAGAAATAAATGGATTATGATAGAAGATTACCTCAGGTAGTGGCTCAGCTGTCAAATGCAAAGTTTTGGCAGAAAAGTGTGCTTCCCTGGGTCCTCCACTAGCAAGGTACAGTGTTTCATGAGTTTCTTCAGTATAACAGTTCAGCCTCATTATTGAGCTCTCTGATGTCTCACAATAAATGAAGGATTGAGCTCTGGATTCACTCTCCTCCTCGGAAGTGGCATGATCTGGTAAAGAAGCATCTTTTTCATCACAAGGCTGTTTGTCACCAACATTCTCGCCTGGACACGCTTCAGGGACGCCCGAAATTTTTGACTCGGGAGCAGAGACCACAGAGATGACACCCTTAGCTTTAACATCAGGATCAGCATTTTGGGAACTAGGCTCATCAATATCTCTTGATAATCCAGATACTACCCCACATTTTTCACCCAAAACACTTCCAGCCATTGTGGAAGTTTCAGCAACTTGATCCATGATACCTAAAGTTAACATTTCTACACTAGCTTCCACAGCAGAACACTCGAGGCTCATGAAGCCAGATTGCAAGTCGTTTCCCGTCTCTACATTGCAGGAAACAGTTTCCTCAGCCAACATACAGCGGTCAGCCTTGGTTTCAATGGCATCGTGCAAAGATGACCCCTTCTGGCTTTTGTCGTCAATAGTGGGCATATTATCTCCATTACCCTCCAATGCATCTGAAGCAGAAAACCTTGAATCATTATCTTTCCTAGGCTTAGTGGGGTCTAGATTAGTAGACCACCTCACCTCCAACAGATCAGCTGCAATCTCAGCACGCTCCAGTGAAGTCCTTGCCTTGCCAGCACCATCATCTACCTCTCGGCAACTATCCTCCTTGAATGAGCCACGTCCAAAAACAAGCCCTAATATCCTTGAACGGCGGGAATTAGTCCTAGCCACAATACTCCCATTGGTTCCATCAAGCTGGTCGCCTGAATTCAACTGGTAGGCATCATAATTGCAACTTTTTGTCTTCACTGGCCTCCTAATTTTTTGAGATTTCTCATCCGTCTCATCACTAGAGGACAAAGGATATAAAACAGATTCCTCTTCATCTCCTTCTACCTCTCTGAGAAAAAAAGCTTCCCCTCTCCTATCAAGATACATGTGAAAATCTGCTTCAACTTCATTCACACTAACATTCACTACTTTCTCTCGCGCCTTTAAAACCCCTTGAAATTTACCAAACCGGACATACCAAGGAGATGACTTGAAGCTCCCATCTGGCTGTTCCACTACAATTATATCCACAGCTCCACCAAAAGGGTGGAATGGTCCAGAGACTGTGTACACCCCTCGAGTGATATACCTTCCTAGTCTCTCCACGGCATTCATCTTATGATATTTTTGTATTCCACCTAGATCACGAATTCTCAACACAACACTCAATCATAACTCGTGACCCTGAGTGATGAGCCCCGAAAGATTGTGAGGCTTCTTATTGTTATAGAGCTCAAAACTTGACACCCTTATGAACCTTCAAGTATCTGCAGAACTTCAATTCTGATAGAACCAGATTGAAAACCAAGAATCAATCACCAAAAACCCAATTGATAAAAAAAAATTGAAATTTCTATTGTTTCCCTAGCACAATACCGTGACTCGCAAATCAAACAAGAAGCCCTCAAAAGCATCAAAGAAAACATTAAAAACCCACCAAATCCATCAACAGTCTAACCATCAGATGAACAAGAAAGTGGTCCAACGAATCCAGATATCAAAGCTAGCTGCAAAAACTGCACAAGAAATGGAAAGAAAAACCCAGAATAAGATGGAAGTCAAGAAGCCACATAAAAGAAAAGCAGGTGGCGTAATAAAAGCATATTCTTAAATAATTATTCGAATGTGCCATACTGTAACAAACATTAAAATCCACAAGCAGATAAAAGACACAAAAAATCATACATGTATTTTACTTACCAGTCATTTTTTTTCCCCGGTTTTACAACAACTATTCAACATTCCTAGAAATAAAAAATAAAACAGGAGATGAGAGAAAGGGTCAAATCCCACAAGGGCCAACAGGCTTGGCGATCTCTACATGAAAGAAAGAGAGAGAGCTTGGAGACAGACGTCAGGCATCTGGATTTTTAAGAGTTCAGGTGGTGTTATTTTAGGTGGGGAACTCATGGCCCGGGTTTTACTGCAACGCCTTTGGCAGTTATTTTATATTTTTATTTGTCTCTGAAATCCTGAACTGATCACGAGACACGTGCATAGAATGGAATGACTCGTGTTTGGTCCAAAATCTAATTCTTCCAAGACAACAAAAGAGGACAAGACACTGTTTTCACGCACGCAAGCTGATCTAATTCTAAAGATCAGGTCGTTGTTTCATCAAATTTTTTCCATTTCATGATTTTTTTAGTTTGGAAAAAATTATCATGATATTTTTATAGCTTCGTTGTTTTTATTATATTTTAAAAAATTATAGTTTATTTTTTGTATGGATGTAAAACAAAAGTAAACAATAAAATAATTTAAAATATAACAAAAAAATAAATATAAAAACTATTAAACTATAACTCGGTAATTTTCTTTCATCTTTAAATCAATACATATATAAAGAATCATAATATATAATAATATATAAATTTTTTTAGTGCTACACTAACTGTTTACGTTTAGAATAAATTGATCACCCTTGTATTGTTTCAAGTTTAAACGCTATAATTATTATATAATAATTATTAAATATTTATATAATTGTTAATTTCAGAATTTATAATATTAATCAAAATTAATTTGAATATTTATGTTAATAAAATAAAATTACATGTAAGAAGATAAAAATATAAAATAATTAATTAATTTTATAGTGAATTTTGTATTTTAAACATAAAAAATATAAAAAAAATCCACTTATCCCTCTATTTTCATATTTTCTGTCTTAAATCAGTAATTTAAAGCTATTATGTTATTAAAAAAAAAAACACACTGTGCAATATTGATGCGTCGTGTGGATTGGTATATACGTTTGTGGGACATGAAATGCAGCCCATGTGACTTGTACGTAGATATGTGGCAACACGATGCAAGTTTATATATATATATACACCTTCTTCGGGCTTTAATTTAAAGATTATTACTCCATGTTATGAAATCAACTCTTTAATTAATTTATTTATTTAGTTATATTCAATAATAAAAAAAAAATTAATACATGCCATCAAACTAATTGACGATGTTATTGCACTCTTTGGACTCATTATAAAAAGAATAAATAGATTCCTGTACTTTTTGAACTCAGTATAAAAAAATAAATAGATATGAAAAAATTTATGATCCTTAAAAAATAACTAATAACAATTTATTAATTATTCTCTCGCACACATTGAAGAAGAAATAGAGGGCACAAGAAGAAAAAAATGAAACACATGACACACATAAAATAATAAGAATATTTATACTTAAAATTTCTCTTTTATTTATTTTTTAAAGTGGTTTCAACGAGTAACTAATTTATGCTTCTAGCTGCTCATTGATTGCCATGAAATTTATCAGTATACTCAAGCAGGATAGAAAATTTCTAAGTGAATATATTCCTATAACTTGTAGGGAGTCATTAATTTTATTTTCTCTCTTGTTTTTATATTTATTTTTAAAAAAATCTAAAAAATAATTAATAAGATACCATTAATTATTCTCTATTTACTATAAAGTTTTCCAACTAATTCTCCCCTTTTCAATTGATTTAAGATGAATAATCTATATTCAAATTAGTATATTCCTTTGTCGAGTCACTTTTGGCTTCTATAATGTCTAACGTGGTCATTAGGGTGGTTGGTAAAAGAGCCAATGGTGGCTGTTCGGGTAGCCAGAAAAGATGACAATAGCGTGTTGCGGTGACAAAAGAAATACAAATAATACCGGCGACATCAACAATGATAATGAAGTGGTTAAAATGGTTAAATAATATTGTAAGTTGATATTTATTTATAAATTATTTTACGTTTTTTACTGTATGAATTGAATTTATGAATTAACGATAAAGTATATTAAACCAGTCAGTTTTCTTACAAAGTATTTCATATAAAACATAAGAAACTAAATCTCAACAGCTACAAGTCAACATTTATTTCTATCTCTGGAAATATCTATGGAGATATAATCGTATATTTTTGTATTTTCACCTTTTGATCAGGGCATGGCACGGTAATTGAAGGCGAGACGAAAGTGACTTCATACGTCTCCTAGAAAGTTTGACATGGGAAGTCAGTTTTATTTATATATATATAAAAAAAAAAACTGTGGTTATATACGTTTTAAAAAATATATTCGATATAAAAAATATTAAATTGATAATTTTTTTGATATTTTTTTTAATTTTAATATGTTGACTTTAAAAATAAAAAAATTATTTTAATGAAAAAACACTTTAATTTTTTTTTCAAATTGTGGCTATATACATTTTAAAAATATATTTAATATAAAAAATATTAATTGATGTTTTTTAATAATTTTAATATGTTGATATTAAAATAAAATAAAAATAAATTTTTTTTATATATATTCGTATATAAAAAACATTTAAAAAATATTAAAACTTTATTTCCAAACACAATCTAAAAATATTTTGGCAGGACGCATACGATATAATTAAAATCAAACATGATGTGACGTGTTGGCACGCTCGCTTAATGTCACATTTCTTCTTTCAGATTAATTTTGATTGTATAGCTTAAAATACATTAAATCTTTTCTTTTTATTTATATTTCAACATCTAACCTAATATACTATTAATAACTTTTTGACAATACACACACACACATATAAAAACTTATTTGTGTCGTTATTTTAATTTTTATCATTTCATTATATAGGATAATCTCATTGTCAATTTTGTCATGGATATCATTTTGTTTCCTTATTGGTGCGAGATATCTCACTACAAAAATATATAATATAAAAAAGGACAAAATAATATCTCAAAATTCATAATTTCCAGCTTAAAAAAATAACTTAAAATGGTAAAATATAAATAAATTGGACACCGTCTAAAAATAAATTTCAAGGTCTTACAACATTATTAAATGTTTAAGAAAAAATAACATGTGTCCAACACAAGTAAAATGTCAAAAATAAATAGATTAGAAAATTTGATTATAAATTAAAGATATTGTAAAAAGAAAAAAGACAATTCTAATTATAATGAAAACCATCAAAATTTTAATATTGTCCTTGTTTTGTTCCGGACGGAATAGGTTTACTTGAAACATCACAGTCAATATTTGATATGAGATGAGCCGATATTATACGAGATGGAATTTGTTTCATTTTATTTTGTTTTTTTGGAAAATACAAAATTAACAAAAATACTAAAACATAATGGTTTTTTCTGCGTTGATTTTAACTGTATAGATGCGGCATTTGTTGTTAAATTTTCATATTTTTTTTTTTGGATGCTTCCATGTAGTATTTTTGTAGTCTTCTCATTTGCTTTTTTGTTTCTGCTCTTAAAGTTTTTATTTTTTTAATTTCATATATTTATATCATATTTTTAACTTTTTTTTCCAAAAATTATTTCATTTTGCATTTCTTAGCGTGTTCATAGTTTTGGACATTGTCCTATTGTTTACTTATTATTAATTTTATAAAATTAAACTATAATTTTGTTAAAAATAACTATTAAATTTTTTTTTACTAAAGTTTACCCCCTTTTATATTTTTTACATATCAAAGCACACAGATCGATATGGAAAAAGAGGAGAAAAAAGAAGAGAAAAAAGATTGATGGAGACAGTCCCTGCACCACGCACTGTTATGAAGGGAAGCGCTCGCAAGATGATAAAAAGAGCACCAATAATAGCCTTTATTGGAGCTCAGAGGATACCACATAAGCCACCACTATGTGGCAGCTTTCCTCACATGCTAATACATGTGTTACACATGTCTAACATTTTGGTTTCTATTTCATTTAATTTTATTATATATTTTTTATATAACTATTCAATTTAATGTTAAAATTTATCCCAACTGTGCCCTTACTTAGCCCAACAAAGACTCAGCTGGGGAGAGACAATGTTACGTGAAGGGAAAAAAAAAAAAAATGCCCAGCAGACCACAGTCCAGCCTGATTGAACACAGCAAAAGAGCAAAAATGTTCCCGCACTGTTGTACTCATGCTTAACTACCATATATATATATATATATATATATATATATATATATATATATATATATATATATATATATATAAAATTGAAA
The DNA here is from genome assembly GCA_018804465.1 of Populus tomentosa. Taxonomy (NCBI): domain Eukaryota; kingdom Viridiplantae; phylum Streptophyta; class Magnoliopsida; order Malpighiales; family Salicaceae; genus Populus; species Populus tomentosa. The sequence continues at coordinate 1,689,069 of CM031995.1, forward strand.
ATAATATTTTTTGATTTTTTTTTTCACTAAATTTTTTTACCAAACCCACGGAAAGGAATCGACAACTATGGCATTTGGTATTAGTTTTCAACAATTTGTTGGTAAACCTGCCCATAGGAAGTACATAGCCTAGATTCAACTCTCCATTGATGTGATTGTAAAAGTCTAGGCAAGTACCACTGTAATTAATAAGCGAGTCTTTCTTTTTCTTTAGTTTACTTCGGGCATGTTTAGTCTCGCGATGGTGATTTAAAATATTTTTTATTTAAAAATATATTAAAATAAAAAATTATTTTTGAAAAAATTAATTTTAATAGTATTATATCCAAATAATTAAAAATATAAAAAAATTTATTTAAAAAAAATTTAAAAAATATAATTTATACTGCATTTCTAACCACTTAAAAAAAAAATTTACTTTCTATTTTTTTTCTTTAAAAATAGATATTGCACCGGCTAGATAAAAAAAGAAAAAAGAAAAAAAAGAAGAAGAAGTAAATCAAACAACTAGTCTCTCTAGTTTTGTAAAATAAACTGAATAGCCCCTCTAATTTCTAAAAACTAATTAATTAATCCTTTTTATTCATTTCATGCTTTTGTTTTCAATTTATCTTGTCTTTTAAGAAATGGAATTAAAGAAAAAACAGATAATACACAAATATTGACGAGAAAAATACAATTTTTAATACCAAATTAATATTAAACTAAATATGGTCACCACTGATCAAGGAATTAATTAATTAGTTTTTAAAACTAGAGAGATTATCTAACTCGTTTTGTAAAACTAGAAAAACTAATTTATAATTCACTAAAAAAAAAAAGCACTCCGTTAAATAATTTTTTTTTCAGAAAAAAAAAAAAAAAAAAAACACCCGAATCGGCACGACTGAACAAGGACAACCTCGGCCAATGTCCAGATAAATTGGGCTTAAGAGTGGCTGTGCTTCAGCTAGGCTTGATTCACTTAAGCTAAGGGGCTAGCTAACATGCCAGCTAATTGAACAGGCCCGCTGTCAAGGATCCAGCTAATAATAAGATTTCTAGATATGGTCCAAGTTCCATCCTATGAACCGGTTGTCAAACCCAGCTAGAGGTTTTACCCATTTCCCACTAGAATAATTTTTTTTATTTATTAAAATAATATTATTCTTTTTTAAATAAACAATTCACATGGTGTTGACTTAGATCAGATTTAAACTGGATTTGACCGAGTTACAAGTGACCTGCCGAGTACATTAAATTTAACAAAATCAATAACTTTCCTGTTCAAATTAAAATTAAAAAAAAAATAAATCCTGGTCACGAGTTTCCAGAATCAACTCACTTTGGCAAAAGACGGGTTTAATAACTATACTATAAATCGATATCTTGGAAAAATTAGAGCAGAGACCCCTAATCAAACTCTAATCCCATTGTCATATATAGAGTTTATTGTAGTAGCGTTGAAACGATATAAACAAACACAGATAAACTACAAATTAATTTTAGTCCTTGTGTTCATTTATCAAATCTTATCAAGCAAACTAAAATCCAAAAAGAAGAAAAATAAAACAGAGAATGGCTATAGAATTAGAAGGTATTGCTCCGGCATCCGGTGGAGAGGCAGCCCTACCCTGGAAAGCTCGCTGCCAGGGTTTTTTTCACGTCGAATAGCCATTGGGCTAAGAAGTTAGCTATTTAACGGGCCTTAAAATTAAAGAAATATATTTTATAGGCTAAGCAGTAACCATTAAACACGACCCCGTGCCACATCCTAATTTTATTTTTATATATAAAAAAAACGAATCAAACGATGATATTTTGATAAACATAATCTAAAAATTAACAGGTTAATAGTTGTATCTTGACCAAATCATCGATTCAACTAGAGTTTATAACTAGAATAACTATATTTATTTTATTTATTTTCAAATTAAAATACTAATTTAAACCCTATATCAATCAAGTCTCAAGTCAACTTAAAAAATTAATTTGAGTTTCAAAATAAAAATTAATATGTAGTTTTAGGTTGTGTTTAGTTACTATCCCATAAAAAAAATATGAATTTATCATATATAGAAATATATAGTTAAAAAGATAAAATAAATATATATTTAAAAAGTTTTATAGTGAATTTTTGTATTTTCATCAAGTACATAAAAATAAGTGTTTTTTTATCTCAACTGTCTCCATCTCTTATATATCAAGAAAGCGTGAAATCCAAAGCTATCCCAGAGAATATATTTCTTTTCTTGTAATTATAATTATGGAATAAATTTCTTTATTTTTTTTTAATTGTTTCAAGTATTGTGTGTGTATATATTTTTTTCAATCATCCACAAATGCAACTATTGCCAACATTCAATCTAACGAAGGGATTTTACGGATTGAAGTGTCTAGTGATTTGAAACTACCAAATTCATGCATATCCTGATGGGATATTTGAAAAAAAAATAAAAATTAAGAAGATTTTGTTGAAGCAACTTTGTTGCCGGTTGTGGCTTTGGAACAATAAAGTGAGTCTTGTGGTAAAAAAAAAAATCCTTAAAAGTGTCCAAACCGTTTTACAAATGAATCTTCTGTCTCAGCCCAAGGTCGTAGAAGTGAGCGCAGCTTTGGATTTTAAGACCAGTTTAAGAGATTCAAGCCTTTCTTTTTGAAAAGTTTAAGAAAGATTTTTGAATCCGAAGACTGCTGAATGCATCCATGATATGGTGCTCATTGCCAGCTCTTCTTTTCCAGACTTCTCTCTTTAGAAAAAGAGCTCGTCTTCTTTTGCAGGCAACAACACTTTTGAGCAAAATCATGTGACTGCCTCAGTTTTAATCATGAGAGTTTCTCCTCGAGCCCAACAGCCATTGCCCTTTATGTGGGGTTTCCTTGGTGGGGTTTAAAAGGGAAACACGAGTTCTCAAATTTTCATGGTCATGGTCACAAACCGAGTCAATCTATGGGTTCGCCTTTCGAGTTTCGATAGTTAAATGTATGAGCGCATCCATTCGTGCGCACAGACGCACATTACACAGTACACACTCCCATTGGATATGTTCTCACTGGTTCAACGTGTTCTTGCTGTTCCTTTTCCCCCCTATTTTCGTAGCCCTAGCCTTTAGAATGATGATTAAAAGGCATGATGGAGCTTTCATGTGAGTGGGGCTGGTTCTTTTGGATAACAGATATAATAATCATAAAGATGCTCCTCATGAATCAAAGCTAACACCTGATCAGTCAATTGCCTACATCATTGCAACGTATCAGCGACCTCATAGTTCATGGTGTGGTGATTATAAATTGGAATCACCTTTGACGTGCCAATCTTGGCCAAGAACCTCCCAGCATTATTTTTATGGTATTATTGCTGTACTTGGTACTCTCTTTTTCATGAATTCTGAAACCATGGACTCTCGAGACCCACGGTCTTCGAGCCCCAATGATGCCATCTCTCTTGTCACAACACCTACCACTCTGAATTATGGCCGAATTCGGGTCTTGCTTATTGTTGCATTGCTGCCTTTTTCCTGTGGGATTGGAGACTTTTGTTGCGCCCTTTTCAGCTTTTCTTCACCGGATATGCATCCACTTGTGGAATTGGTACTGATGTTATGATTTTATCATAACATCATCATGAGGTTATAATAATTAGTAGGGCAGAGATATCTGTAATTTCCATCTGCATTTTAGGTTCCTGTAATAACAAGTCGGTGATGGACCTGCTTGCTTCTTCGGGTGATGCTAATCAATTTGTTACCCTACTAGATCCAGTAGTTAGGTTCTTTCAGGAATGGCTAGGTATAAGTAATTCACATGGAAAATAAACATGTCATGAGATGACCACACACTACCAGCTTGCTGCCATTGATTTGCTAAGGCCAGCAATACCCACATGATACTGAGAAAATACTAGCTGCCTACATGTATAGTTATTGTCTGGTATAAAAAAGATAGAGACAGTCATGTCTTCTCTACACTTTTTCTTTAAAAAGTATAAAAGTTTGTACTAAAATTATCACATTAAATGTAGATTTATTTTTATGTTTGTTTTTATTTTTTTAATCAAATATATTTATGTCTCTTCTATTCCAAGAGACAGTAATCAAATCTATCCTAGGAATTTTTGGGACGTCTTATGAAAATTACAGCAAATCTATAGCCTAGTAGTGGGTATAGTCTACATAAATTGCCATGTAGCCGACACCAATTAATTTGAAATCAATACTTGGTTGAGTTGCATTAAATTATATTCGGAGCATAAAGATGGCTAAGAAACAAGCTAGAATCATTTGTCAAATAGTCGGTAATGATATGATACGATGAGCTTAGCTAACATATAGGCTCGTCGAATTGCTATGCTTGTTGAAAAGGAGTATCAAAGAAAAAAAAACTAACTTGTGATTATGGATATCTCCTCTGTATAGAACGAACATATGCATAAAGAACGAAGTTCCTTTCTTGTTAGAAATTTTAAGGACCCCAATACTTGAAACCAAGCCAGCTGAAGGACAAGAAAGCATGAAACTCGATTCTTGAATGTTGTGATCTTAATTTGGATACCATCTCAGCTAAGATTTCAAAGCTCTCTCTCTATATGTATCACCTTGATTTATACACAGGTATACAAGGAATAGTGATAGAAGTTGAATGTGGGGAAAACTGGAAGTCCAAAATAAGTTATATAACATTTAACATTTGATCTTTTCTTCTGTAGCAATTGAGTTCTTGCAATGAGCAATTGCTGCTTGGATAGCAGCCTGCAACTCTTCCATGGTACTATCACTAGTAGAAGAAGGAAGAGTTGTAGTTGCAAGAAGGAGGCCGCTGTTCGAGGGAGATGTCCTCATCGATGCCGGTGCTGAGCGTTCTCCTCTCCCTCCTCGCAACTCCTGCTTGCTTCTCCAACTCAAATTGCCTGAAAATGAATTAGGTTGCCTGTGGGATTGGAGATTTTCTTTCCTTCCTTTGAAGAACATCAGTGGCCTAACCATTTTGGCATACCTCTTCAGCACCTGACTCATGTCGAACCTTTGATTTTTTTTGTGCTTATCCTTGTCTTCCTCCTTCTCTTTAACTTCACACCCTTTTCGCCAACCGAATAAAGAGAAAGACTTGGGCTTGCTCCTTCCCCTTGTATCGCTATAGTTACTGCTTTGATGGTGACCGCAGTTATTGCTGCTGTTGACGTGGTTGCTACCGCTACCGCTACCGCTATTGCTATTTCCGTTGCTGGTGCTGCAATAGCTGTTGCTACTTTTGTTGGGTCTTTGATCATCTAATAATTCCTTGATAGGGAGGGTAAAGCTGTCAAAGGAATTTATGGACGAGCGAGGGGATACAGGAAGGTGTGAGAGGAGATGGAGTGGAAGCAGGTGGCCATGGAAGAAAATGTCATCCGCCGGAGACAAATCAATAGCAAAAGAATTAGGAGGGGTTTTGGCCTTATCAGGTACTGGAGCCGAGGAAGAGTGGAGAGAGATTGTGAAGGAGAATTCATGAGAAGGAGAGGAGGAAGCTGAAGGTGGCGAGGCAGGGGATGTTGGCAGTGCCTGTTGCTTTGCCTGCAGGCCTTCTTTTCCCTCTTGCTTTAACTTCCCTTCTCCAGGCTTGTCCACAACTTTTTCTCTGGAGTTTCTTTGCGGTTGGGTGTCCATAATTCACAGAATTACACTGAAAGACTAATAAGATCTGATTCAGTATGTGGAGCTCTAACACTTTCTTTTTTTGGGGCCAATAAAGGAGGAATATTGCCAAACCTTCGAGGATGGGGGATAAGGGTATCAGAAAGCAGTGGGGAGAGAGAGAGAGAGAGAGAGAGAGAGAGAGAACTGTCGTCAAGGTGTAGCTGGGCTTATAATGTCTTTAGTGCACAAATTGCAACCCATAACTAGCTTTATCCTTTTGCATTATTCTTTCATATGGAGAGAGGGTGTGGTGGTCATGGCACTGTAAGATATGAGATGATACAACATTTAGCATTATGCGTGTTCAAGGTTGGTGGGTCCTCGTCAAAATCCAACAGCTATTGCTAGAGTTTTTCCTGGCAATTTTTTCTTTCACTAAACTGGTATTGTTGAAAAAATAATTTCTAAATTAATACAGTACAAATTAAATCCATGCCAGTAAATACTAGCATTCTCATTCCAATTAATTCCCCTCGAAGTATTTAAATGCTTCGAAGTTATTATCCATGTTTTATAAAGATCTAATGACATAAGAAAACAATAATTTAATGACTAGAAAAAAAAAAAGATAACATAAAAAAAAAGAGGAGAGGAAAGAAAAAATAAAAAAAAGAGAGTGAAATATAAAGAATATATCAAAACTCTAATAATTACAGAACCCAACGAGATGGATTATAATGTAGAGGTCGAGGAGGGAGACTCGAGAGAGATGTCATGCTCATATGCACAGGGATTAATGTGCACCTGTTTCGAGAGGAATCTTTGAAGGAGTAACTAACACAACACATTGATGCCTCTCTCCTTCGTTCTTACTGTATTATTTATTTTCTTTTTGCACGCAAGTATACCGGGGAATGAAAAATCTTCCTAGATTTTCTTCCATGTCAATGTCAGCCTGTACGAGAAAATTTCATGGTATTTAAATTATAATTACGAATACTTATAGTATTAACAAAATAAATATAGAATGTCAAGTGATAATAGTTTGATATTAAAAGGTTTATTTTTTTATGGTATACCTTGTTGTTGTTTGTATAATGACCACTGAAGATTTATATGATTGTTAATTTCAGGATCCGTGATATTAGTCGAGGTACACGCAAGTTGACCCGAACACCTATTTTTTTTTAAAAAAATAAATATAAAAAAACAACATCTAAATTCATTAAAAATATAAAAATATTGATAATGAAGGATTTAACTTAACTGATCAAATCTCGAATTTATTCTCCATAAATTATTTGTTTGAGTGCTATAAATTTTAAAATCATTAGAGGCTTACCTGATTGTTAATTTCAGGACCTTGGAGAATTAGTCGAGGTGCGCATAAGTTGTTCCGGACACTCATGATTAAAAAAAATGTAAAAATATCTTTATTCTTTTCCAAAATTATTCCTTTTCAATTCCCTTTTAAATATATATATCGTTTTTTCTCCTATATTATGACTATTAATAGTTATAATTTGAGCAGTATCAATTTAAACAAGATAAGTCATGTAGTTAATCATTAAACCTTTGTTTCTTCTGGTTTCTTGAGAAGTCATGAGATAGAAACAATGTTTTGTTACTTTCTGCGTGGATTTTCCTCAATTTTCTTGCTATGATCTCCTGCTAGTTTGGTGAAAATCACAATCCATTTCAAGACAACATATAACGTGTCAAAGACCTTCTGCTTTAGGCTTTTAGGCTTACTTATCTTTCTCTAATATTGTCTGTATTTGTGATCACCGAATTAAATTTAACCTAAAGCCAATCCTGGAAGACTCGAGCCTAAAAACAATCCAGACTCCTTTCCCTCACTTGAGTTGATGATTAAGACAACCTGTATCGATACATGTCTCTCGCGTTGTCAAGTTTAAATTCTGTACTTGGTCAGGAAAAAGGGTTTGCTGTTTATATTATCGTTTTTTAGTTCAAATTTAGAAAACAAATTTGAAGATAATGTTTAATGAACACGTCGATTCAAATTCTAGTGATATACTTAAATCTTAGATAAAACGAAAAAAAGGATTTAGTCATGGCACGCAGAACAAACACCCAGTATGAGAATTCTATAATAAATTGAAAAGGAAAAAACTCAACAACTTACGAAATCGATACATTTATAAGAAAAGGATGAAATAGTTGTCGTGATGAATCATTAAAATTGATTATTTTTATATATATAAAAAAATAACACCTTGGTAAAGTTTTAGAAAAATGAGATGGATTGAAAAAATATTTGATAAATAACAGTGTTGAGTTTGAACACAACTGTTTTTTGAATATTGATCTTTTGCAAACAATTGTTTTTTAGAATGATTGTCGTTTTAAAATTTATGTTTTATACAAATTAATTAATATATATAAAAATCAACTCAAAATTTTATAAAAATTTAATGGTTAAGAGATGAGATTCAAAATCCAATGATCAAGAAATAAAAAGCAAATAAATTGTTATGGCAGGATAAAGAAATAAGGGAAGAAAAAAAAGAAAAGAAAGAATTGGTTACTGATGACATACAAGGATTCTATTTTCAACATACTTGATACTATTAAAAAAATTTCGATAAAATAATTTTAATAACACTTCAAAAGACCACTAATCAATGTTATAATTAACCTCAAATAAAACTTATAATCCATTATGATCTCGTTTGGTGATCTTTTAAGATATGATTAAAATCTTTTTTTTAAGATTTTTATAACAGCAAGTGGTATGTCGAAAACAAAGTCTCGGTAATTTTTTTTTTTTGTTTTAATTTTCCTCTCCTAGCATATCAACTGATGTTTTTTTTTTTCTTCGACCATTAAATTTTAAATCTTATTTCTTTATCATTAGATTCTTATAAAATTTTAGGTTAATTTTTATATATACTAATTATTTTATACAAGAAATCGATATAAAAAAAACATAATTATATCTATTTTTCAAATAATCTTCTAACATGTGCTGTTTTTCAAAAAATTTGTCAAGCTGCGTTAGAGGTAAAAAAAAAAACCCAATTGTTGATTATCTAAGTATTTATGTTATGGAAGAGAGAGCTTGAATATTACAAATTACAAGAAGATACTGAGCAATGCAGGTTCCATATCAAAGCAAGAGTATGATTTGTCCAAACTGAGAAAGACAGCCCCACCTTGAATGAACTTTCAACCGTATCAACTCATGCAAACCAAATGTTGGGATTTATATAATTACTCATCATCACCGATCAAAGACGTAGAACAAAAAGATTCAGAAGCTTTTTATAGATAAATTATATTTATTAAATCTAGTTTGATATGACTGGTTGATCCAAATCAAATGTAAAAAATTCAACTAGAATCAGCTTAATCAAAATTTAGTTTGAATTTTTTAAAAAAAATTATAAAATTATTTTATTTTGATACAAGCCAAGTGTAAAAAATTCAACTTGAGTGTGATATGTTCAACTAAATCAAAGATCAGTTTGAATTGTTTTATAAAAAATTATAAAACAATTTTATTTTACTATTTAAAAAATTTAAAATAATAATATTTTGATAGAGACCGGATTTAATAACTTTTTGATAATCATGTGACTAGTGACACAAACTTTAGATCGATCGGACCGTGATAAAATGAAAGAAATGGTAGACATTTTCAAAGACAAAAATAAAAGGTTCATAGTTAGGTATGAAGATAGACCCCACACACTCGTGTACAAAGTGGTCCAAATCCAGAAGGAGAATTTTGTTCGTTTAGTTAAGGTCAACATCTCAATCATGCAGGCATTATTTTGGTGGACTGACTCATCTCCAACACTTAACCACTCGAAATCATATTCTATATACAAATGTGTGTGTGAGAGAGAGTATTATGAGAGGATAAAAAAAAAAACATGAAATGGTATAAAACAAAGATTTCACACTCAAACTCCATAAGATCCTTCGGTGCAGAAAAAACTTTTTCTATTTCTTGCTTTTGCCTTTGGCCACTCAATATCTTATTCTTTCTTTCAGTAGAAAGAAGCAGTCATGGGAAAAGCAATGACCAGACAAAAACTCTCTCTTTCAAGCACACATGCACACACACGTGGTAAGTTATTCTGAATGATGGAGGTAACAGCCCAATAAGACCATTGAAATTTAATGTACAAAAAGGCTTGGACATTACGATATTTATTTGATTCCTAAAGTCGTTTCGATTTTTTTTTTCTCCCTTTTTCGTGCGGGCAAAGGGACACTAATCACTGCTTTTTCGCTTCACGGTCCCACAAACTAGAATAGCAAGATGGTATGTAATGTCGATGACAGAAGAAGGCCTCACCACCACCACAACCACCAGGCCTCTGGAGCCGATGAAAATCTTCCCCGAGCAGACTTGGATTCCTCACTCTGGAAGATCATTAGTACGTTTGAGATGAAATTCTTGACAGCTATGTCTTCGGATGTGCTTCCATCTTGAAAAGTCTCGAAGGAAGCATCGGAGGATGAAACAAAGAGAAGAATACAGAGATGTCCTAATTGGTGAAACAGAGAGTTCACATGTAATTTGACTCACCTCACAAACCTCCAGCCAAGAGTGTCCACATGTTGTCCCGCTGAAAGATGGTCCCATTTATGGGCACTCCAAGCACCACATCCATCGAACCAAAGCAAGCTTTAAACAGAAGGAATGGCAGCATAGAACGAGAATTTGAAGAAGCTTGGTGCTAGCACATGACTCTTTGGATACATTCAACAATTCGAGGGCCTTCTTCACCAAGTAGGGCCAAGTTGCAAAACTGAAAAAATAAAGTTATACGGTCTCCATGGTCATACACAGCACCGACGAAAAGGGAGACTCTGATTGGGAGAATAGAGACAATTGTTGAAGAAAATAAATTAATTGCTGGTTTCTATTTCTAAAAGTTAATCTTCTTACTTGACCGAGGAAGGTTCAGTTTAATGTTTTCATGAACAAATTCATCTAGCAAGCCAATCACACAAACTTCTACCTGACCTGGAATGGATCTGTCTCAAGTACTTCGTCAAATTTTCTATATAACAACAGCAATAATATTACATAAGGACACTTTCATTTGATGTTAGCTCTACGAACCACAAAGGAACAGATTCAGACAGAAAAACAAATGATCCTGAAAAGGATGCCATGTATCAGGTACCAACAAGTTTATCAAAGCCTTCGGGAGATCTTTAAGCTGGTATGTGAGCACAACTGTTATTTTGAAGTCAGAAACAGATTCGTAAAAAGCAAGCAGCTCTAATTTGATCTTCGAACTTCGAGCTCAGAAGCAATTGGGATAGAGCCAAATGCATCCGTTAAGTATAACACAAACAAGTCAAAATGCTCAAGACACCCATGAGAAGTTTGAGCGGGCAAAATATTGTGAGGAAGTTCTTTCAATTTGTCTTGATCTCTGAAACAATTGTTAGTGCTTGCCGAAAGCAAATACAATCAAGGATGTATGGCTAGTCACTATCACTGCTATGCCTATCTGTAAAATTGAACACAAATGAAAATATAAAATCAGTCAACATGAAAGTTGGGAGAGAGAGAGATGAAACCATAGAGAGTTGTTGTTTGTACCTCCTGATGGTCTTTTCCCTTCCATTGCTTCTTTCTTCTCTTGGCAACTTAAGCAAAGGAAAGGGCCATCCCAGGGACGCAATTTTCCAAAATCAGATGAACCAGCATGTACTGAAATACCCTCGTCAGGTTTTATCTCTACTTGACAGACTGCACACATGAACAACTTAAACATGTTGCAAAGCGGGTATTTCGTATCTAACCTGCAGTCCACACAAACATGCATTGTGTCAAAACACTAAAAACTGGAGTGACTGTTCCTCAAAGACAGGAAGCCAAACCACCCATAACAGATGGTGTAAAACACAGTCACACAGGGAGGGAAAAGGCAACCAGGAGCACACAGAGTACAAATCTGTAATCCATGCCCAATAAGGAGATCAAACTATCAAATATTAGCCAACAATGATGATCTTCACAGCACAAACCTCTCAGAAAGCATAGCTGATCCTTCCTCGTATAGTTCCTCAACCACATCTGGTTCTAGATATTCTTTATCGATTTGAGAAGAAGATTCAGAGGACTTTCTGCGAAACATGGACTTAAACACTCCTCTTCCAAGCTTTTTTGGTTGTGGCAAAGGGGCAGCTGGTTTCTCTGGTGGTACTATATCAATCACAATGCAGGTTGTATCATCTCGAAGTCCTTTCACCTGCACTGCTTCCTGCAAATGGAATGCAGAGAGTAAGACCAAGTAAAGGTAATCATGGATGGTGTCACATAATGTGACATTGTAGAGAAGCCATAGGATATTAAACCAGGGGCAATTTCAGGTGGTGTTTCCATATTAAAAAAAAAAAAAAAAAACCACGTTACACTACACCTTAACAATTTGTGCAGCTGCAGTTTCTGCTGCCATCCCACGGCAACAATCAAGAGCCTCTTCCGCAGATAAAGCATCCCAGACACCATCACTTGAGATAACAAGCCTACCACCCGCAGTAGACAACTACAAATCACAAAGATTTGAAGCTCTTTAAAGAGAAAAGAAGCAAGTAACAGCACACTGTGTTTCAGTATGAATCAAGCGATGTGCAAAGCATGCAGAATGAGGTAATGTTACTTCAAAGTTCAAATCAACAAATCATGTCACAAGAAGCTACAAGCAGACAACATAATTTTGGAAGATGTTGCCAATATGACCTCAGTCCATATAACCTTTGTTCTCTGGGGGGATCAAGGGGAAAGCTATGTTGAGAAAAATAATCATGACTCAAAAAGATGAACTATGACCCACAAAATAAAATGTAAGATGTATGAACCGTGAATAAAGTGGCATAAAAGATAATAAACACCACTTGTTTTGAAAGAACCATAATAAAACAAACATTGAGATTATAAGCAGTATCCATTTCACAGCAAATTATCAATTAAATCAGTACTGTTAACTTATTTCAGAAATAAAACTCATCAGGTTAATGGATAAACAGTGTTAAAGATTATGAGAAACAGAAATGTAGTGTATAGGACAAGCATGGAGTTCACCAACAGTACTCAAAGCCCACAGTGGGAAGCGAGCAATACAAATAAAACTATCAATACATATCCATCAATATGGACATATTACATCTCAAGAGCAAACCTTAATTTGCTTCACATAAGGAACAGGAACAATGTACTCGCCAACATCCACATCCCCGATGGATCGTGATAGACATAAGCCACCAGGCCAACATCTCAAAGGGCCAATCTGAAATACAACTACCACCCAAGTTATATAATCTACTTCAATCCATAAATCAAAGTTCGATACAATTTCCATTGAATAAAATCATAAGAAGATACCATTCAAAATATCATACAAGCCATTTATTCCACAAACTTGTCATTGTTTACAATTCTATTTATGATAACTTAAAAATTCATAAGCTAAATAATGGCTTATTTTCATGTTCTGGTAGCTGTCCTAATTTAGACAAATGAACTTTAAGGTGAATATCATTGAGTGTATTAGGTTTCACCAAAACAGAGAAGTTGATGAAAAGGACAGAATTTGATATTTGAAAAGAACAAAAATGTAAAACAGGGAAAGTACCTCCGCACCACCACCAGTATTTAGCCGCCCCACCTCACCCCCACTTGCAGTAATGCGCTCCCTCCTGTTAAATTAAAAATTTAAGGCCTCGGTATTAATAGGATCTGTTAAATGGGTATTGAGACACCATATATCTGACTTACTCCTCTTCATTGCACTCGAGTCTATGATCTGCTGACAAGTAATAGATATCACCTTCAGCAGATTCAAGAATGCAACGGGAATCACCAACAGATGCCACAGTTATGAACAATCCTTCTATTATTGCAAAGGTGACAGTTGTTCCTGATGTTCGAGCTGAAAAGTCAAAAACACCAAAATTGTGAACACTAAACATTATTCACATATAAAGCTCACAGCACAAAACTTAAAAATGGTATAAATTTCTGATAAGATATGACCAAATACATATAACCAATCACTAAAAGTAGTGCAGCTAAACCATGCAGGATGGTATGGCCAAGACAAAAGATGCATATCGATTGGTCACTGTAGTAAACTATAGGGACAGGATAAAGTTATGTTTATCAATCATATTCAGGTTGGCACCTTAGGTCCTGCAAATCAAATGAGTGCGAAAAAACAAAATCGATAACATGAACTTATTCCATGCATGAAGCAATTACAGAAGCCTAAACAATTATTTTTAAAAATAAGCTGTCTCGTAAAACATCCTGTTAAATCAACCATTTTCTAATTTATGTGAAACAAACATCACTTTATGCCCTCCATGTAAAGAAACAGAAGCACCTTGAAATACCCTGATGAATCATTAACTGTAGTCGGTAAATGTATTTATAATCAGTAGATGCACGATTTTATGATGAATAAGTAAAATGCTTCGTGAGCCTGGAGGCATCAAGACATTTCTTGGGAATATGCGAATTGTGTGGAAATCATAGTACTTTGTACTTTCTATCGATACAACGTCTCCATTTCTGAATCTCATAAAACAAATAAATGACTGGAAATTAGTGTCCCCAACAAGAGTCAGGTACACTCTCCATTAATAACAAAGATGCAATTTACATGAGGTTGTAAACATCTTTCAGAACAATAGTGGAAACGCTAAAGGGGATGCTGACCAATTCAAGAAAGTCTTCGGATCATAAGCTGTGAGTAAAGGTCTTTGAGTTTATACACCACGATAACATTAATCTCCTTCAATTTCAAATAAAATTCTACTTTTTTAAAGAAAAATACCCGTACCTCTCTCTTGAAAATCTTTATCAGTTTTGACGAACCCTGCAACTAAAGCTCTTGGCAATGCTGCTACCCATTCATCTCTGTTGAGATCCGGAGGCATGGCGGCTATAATGTTATTGAGCAGATTCTCCTTAGTGTATATTGCTGCTGCAGACCCGTTATGTCCATCAAATAACTGCAAAACAAGGTTTATATTAACAAGAAACCTATCGACACTAATCAAAACATCAATCATCTAAGCCAATTTGACTTCAACTGATCAATAATCTGTTAAATAGCATCAAAATTCAAAGACGTTACCCCGAAAACAGAATAAGTAGTGATCCCGTCACCGACGATTCTCTGGCATTCAGTTTTTAACAACGTAAAATCCTCCCCTTTCTTGCTATGACTAGCCTGACCGTATAAAATCTCCGGCTTCTCTACCCTCTCGTTCGCCAATTCTCGCTTTAACAGCACCGAAAGCGGCACCGTTTGATGCTCCCTCGCAGCAGCCATCATTCTTATTATATTTTATATTCTCCCCCTCACAGCTAAATTTCCCTATCACCACCACCGCAAACGGCAATAATCACCACCACCGCCGGAATCTCTAATTCTTCATTTCTTCATATAACTCTGTTAAAAATTTAGGTTTAATCATTAATCATCGGATCAAAATAATAATAATAACAAAAACATAAAAATTGATATTATAATTATTATAAAATCAAGAAAAAACTAACATAAGAAATTGGAGAAGATAAAAGAGGAGAAAAATTACAAGGAAAGAAGTTTCTAGCGGCGAGAATGAGAGAGAAATCGTCGTTTTTGCTGTTGGCGTTTTAGTGATCGAGATTTGCGGATCCCAGCAACCTGCAAAAATTCCATTGTTGAAAGGAGGGAGAGAGAGGGATCGTTTCATTAACAATATAGCATCGCGCAAAAGGAGCTTTGTTTTCTCTGCTGACGTGGCAAATATCGCCATTCGGTCCGCTCGGCGCAACAAAGAAAGCCGTTTTGTGTGCGGCTTGTGAGTCAGAGACACTACCTATGCGCTTATGGACGCTCTCAGGACCGTTGGATTCGTTTTGATTGAGTAAAGATTGCCCACTATGGGACAAATAAGGTGGGGTCTCGTTATGTTAATGTGAATTAATTTAGTTATTTATTAGGTTTAGTTAGTTTTTATTACTGTTTTGGAATAGAAAATTTAATACATATTTTTATTATTTATTTCTTATTTTAAAAACACGTGTAGGTTTATTTTATATATTATTTGTTTTTTTTTATCAAGCAAGTTTTCACCATGATATCTTCATTATTTATGTAATGTGACATTAACCAAACATAATTTTAATATTCATGATAAACATAAAAGATAAAAAATATTTCATTAAAGGAATAAAAATATAAATATAAAATAAATTTATATCATTTAAAAAAAAAAATAACAAATATGTTTCTTTTATCTTTAAAATATTCATCTTAAGGTTCATTTGATATTGTGATAAAGCATTTAGTTAATTAATTGATTATCACAGTTTTACATTAATTTTATTTAAAACTTTTTTTTTAGATTTTTGTTATTAAAAAAATATAATTTATATTTTTTAAAAAAATTATCTTTTCAAGTTACAATTATAAAAATTGCCATGGAAATTATGATACCAAACAAATACTCAATTTTCAATTTATGTATTAAAAAAATGTTTGGCTAATCAATTCAACTTGCTTTTTATCAAAATTTTAAAAAAATTTATTTAAAATATTTTTTTATATTTTTGGATTGTTTTAATGTATTGATATTAAAAATATTTTTTAAAAAATATTATTTAATATATTTTTAAAAATAACTAATACTACTCACCTAAGTATCCATCTCGTATCGAGATTAAGCCGATCTATACGAGGACAAAGTTGCTTCGATTGATGTTGATTGGTTTATATTTCTATATTTGGAAGCCGGTTTAGGGGAAAAAACGCGCAAAACGGACCCGGTCAAGAAAATCAAGAGAAAAAAAATACACAAAATCAAGAAATGCTTGACTGCCAATATGACATTATAGTGTTTATTCATTTCCCGTTAATTAACGGGCCAGTAAGTAACATTTTTTTTTTCACATTGAAGATTCCTTTGAATTACTTTTTACTTTCTGGGATTAATTAACAGCCAGTAAATTCATGCGTTCCTTTGAAGGGTTTTTTTATATATATTTAAAGAACATATTTTATTTCTTGATTTTCAATTTTAAACATTACAATTAAAGAATAATTTAATTCTTCTGAATACATTAGATCTATACAAAATTATATTTTAAAAAATAACTATAATTAACCCATAAGTTTTTTTATTATCATTGAATTTAATGAGGAAATGATAAAATTATGAAAACAAAATTATTTATTGCTCGGACTTTTTAAGGAAGATGTTGATTAATTATTTTGTGAGTGCTTGTTATATATATTTTTTTATTAACATAATATTTGAGCAAATTTACGTGTATATGCTGACACGTAAATTGATGAAGTCTACATGCCCTAAAACTTATTACATTCTTTAAAAATAAAGGTGGAGAACAATGACATTGTTTTAAATTTTCAATGTCACGTAGTTGGGAGAGTGTCTTTCTCTACTTGTGTGGACATGGAGCCAATGGACCCACGAGACTGGGCAGCCTCGTTTTTCTCTGTCTTTGCAACCTAACCCTTTGACTTCCACTCGGCGACCCCGGAATCCTCGGCGCCAGTTTATCTCTTTTTTTTCCCCTGTAATCAAGCCATCCGCTTCAACGCATAAAACTCAATCATTAATGTGTGTTTTTGCATGGTGGTGTTAGATTTTCTTAAATGTTTATATATATATATTTAACATCAACACATAAAAATTATAAAACACTAAAAACATTATTCTAATATTTTTTCAAGAAAAATATATTTTTAAAACATAATCAAATATATTTTTAAACACAAAAACAAACCTCCTCTAACAACAAAATCAAAAGAGCTTAGTGATCATTTGGTAATATAACGTCTTGGTCGCACAACCAAACAAAATGTTTATTTAGTATTGTATTTTAAAATATTTCAAATTATTTTTTACATGAAAAAACATAAAATAATATTCTTTTTTGATATAAATCACAGCTTGAACGGCAATACTAGATAGATACTTAATAAACTACTAACAACAGTTTATATTGGATGGCACAATTGATGACCTATAGTCTACTGGATCTACTCTGCAATCTAATTTGGTTCGAAACTTAAGTTTGTTGGATAATGAGGTCAATTTATACGGAGTTAATTCAAGTTAATTATTTTATTCAAAACAATATTATTAAAGTATTTTTTAAAAAAATTCTTAAATTAATCTGATTTGAGCTAACTTGTTAAGTTATCCAGATTTAATCAGATTAATGTTCTAAATAATCTAAAATAAAACTTAACATGAATCAGATTTGAGATTATCGAGTTGCCCAGCAAACTAGACTAAGTCGATTTTAATGGCTGTAATATTATCGTGCAGCTTTAGAGAATAAAATGAGAAAGTGCAGAACACGCATTTTCTTTGTTCCTCAAATTTTGGTGTTGACAAGCTGATTAAAAGCATGTTCAATTTATTTTGCAGAGCAAGAACGGTAGCTGGACAGGTGGGTCCAGCTTGCCAAGCAGTGTTCCTGTCGACAACTACATAGCTCATAGTTCATCCCCATTACAGCTCATCAGCCATGATAGTGGAGTCAATGCACCACACATATCAAATACAATATTTGCAATAGTTTATGGTTTCTGACGACCTTTTCTCCTCCAGGAAATCGGTGGCGCCGCTGTTTGGAAACCCTTGCAGCAATTATTTGCGCCATCAAATTTCCCATACTTGAGTTTGCAGCACACTTGGACACATGGGGATCCTGAGGTGTTTGCCCCCCTGGCAGCAGCTTCTAGGCACGTTCGTCACCTGACCGTCCAGACTAGTGCCTCTACGGGGTTAAGGCCAGGTCAATTATTGTAAACCTTGTGAATAGTTGCAGCCCTATTCCAACTGCCATGTGAACTGACAAAATGTCTCCGTCGACGGGGAAAAAGTAGACATGTCATGCCCTAAGATGGACTTCATTCACATATATTTTCCATGGTCTGAATTTACTACCAAAATCATGAAAGGAAAGAGGAGCAAAAGATTGAAACTATAGTTATCATACTCGATTAGGAGGATGACCCAGCTAAAAAAAAGTTACAAAGGTTGAACTAAATTAATTTTAAAAAAATTAAAATTTTAATATTTTATATAAAAAAATTAAAAAATAATTTATGTGAATATAAACTATATATGTTATAAATAATAAAATTTTAAAAATTATTTTAATATATTTTTTATTTTATTTTAAAAAGATATTATGTTATTCTTTTAAGTTGAAGAATTTAAATTAAAAAAAATTATTCCATCTTGAAAAAATATAATTTTTTCTTATAAATATAGAATTTATATACTAAAAGGTTTCAAATCTTACATTGAAAAAATAAAATATTTTATTAGTATTTATATAGTAAATTTTAAGAATGGTTAATAACTAACTAAAAAATATTAAAAAAAAAATTAATTAAAAAAAATATATATTTTTAAAAAATATCTCTACTAAGGTGACCAGGTTTAACTTGTTTTTACTCTTATCCATTTTTCATCTTATCTGGATGAGTCTAGTTACTAAATTCACTGAATTCCAAGTTAACCTACTAAATCAGTTTAAATTTAATAACTAAGAGTAAAAACCACGAAGGTGTCACATTAGTTGGAGGGGAGGGAAAGATTTCTCGAGACTCTGTGGTTCGAAAATCGAAACACCCTCACTTCACCTACCCTTGGAGGTTATTATTTGCTGGGTCAGTGGGCCTCGAATATTCAAGCGGTATTCATGCTGAGCTGCTCTAACATGCATCAAAAGGTGTGGATTCAAGTTACTCATCATCAAAGAAAAAGAAAAGAAATAAAAGCAGCGGCAGAGAACTGAAAATAAGGATTAAGTAATCAAATACTACTAATTGTTTGATAGATCAGCCAACAGCTCAAGACTACAAAATGACAGACCCTGAGATTTTTTTATAAACAAAGAAATTACTTCCCTTTCAAGTGGACAAGGACCAAATTCCTGCAACCTACTAGGGCAATCTACCACAAGCTGTTTTACCTGCAACCAAAAGAAATTAAAAGAACGTAAAATATGCTTGCGAAAGTTCAGAGATTGCAATCTGATAAACTGAAATATTTTTATGCATTTACTCTTTTAGCTGTCATATTTTGTCACCATTGCGATCTCTCAAATACACTGAAGATATCAAATTGTCTAAATTTGACTTGTGCAGGACAAGGACATCATATAGCTAGCTGTATTGCATACATTTTCTTTAGATAAGCACATCACTAAGAAAAGAAATTAGAAACAAGTAATTGACTCCCTTTTCACTGTCATATTTCTTGTCTCGTGGACCATGTGCCAGCCACATTAATGTCAAAAGAGTGCAAGTTGATGCAACTGATTCATAAAACAGTCACTGAATTCGTAAGTAGCAAGAGTACAAGGAAGAATCCACAGCCTCCGTGAAAAACAGATCATGTAATTTTATGAGTGATCTAGCGTCGTGTTTGGGTGCTAACTTGAAACGAAGATAATAGGGACAAAAGAGACGTTTCTCTATATTTTTTTATTTTTGAAAACATAGAAATTCATTCCGAAGCTATCACAGAAACATTTATTTTATGTTCATGACTGTCTCTTAAACCAAATACGTTTCTATCTCTTTTGTTTGTCCTTTCTATCTTGGGACACTTAACCAGATTTCTAATTGCAAATTCTCTACTCTAAGCCTTCAGTACTATTTTAAGAGAAATATATAAATCCTCATCAAGATTTCGTCTAAACAAGTGGCCAATTATTTGGCATCCATTGCCACATGCTTGATGAACAAAAATAAAGTGGAGCAACAATAAAGAAATCAAATTTTGGCATGCATTCCAAGACAGTTACCTAAATTAATTTGGGTGCATCCGATACCACATTAAGAAAGCTCAAAGACTGTTGCCCTGTTCCGAACCATTCACCCTTATGATATATACCTGGCAAAAAGATAGGAACTGTGTATCGAGTATCAATGGAACTCAATTTGCAAGGTAAAAATGAAAAATGAGAATAAGCAAACTGATTGGCCAAGTTTCAGGTAGAGTCAATAACATTGATGCATATTAACAACCACCTTGCATGTTGTAGGCTTGATTAACTGAAAAACCACAGCATCTCCATCTAGCAGTCCATGAGCAACGGCAAACCCTTTCCATCCACCACTTAGTCTATTATCTCGTGCTACATATGTAACTTGATACTCATCTGCATCTTCATCTATCAAAGTGATGACATCGCCTCGCCTTGGAAGGTTCTTTCTGCAGAAGTCGACTGGAAGACCACCCTGCACCAAAATTTCCCTCATGATCTATATCATTGCCATCCACAGTTAAATAAACTTATATGATGTTTTGCACGCCAAAATGCAGTGGAATTAGAACGAAGTGCAGTTCATCTGAAGCCAGGTTTTACACAGAAAGCAAGTTGTTTTAAAGCTAGCAGATAATTAGATACATATTAGTGGCTAAAACAATTAACAAAAAACAAGTGGGAAAAGAAAGACATGTGTGCACACGCACAGAGTGAATTAGTCCATCCATGGACGTGGCTTGCAAGCTTGAGAAGCTCCTTAGATTGTCTGTCTACAGTTATCTTACAGAAAATCATGTGGCTCATGTATTTAGTTTTAATGTTGCTTTCCCTTGACTGAACATGAGAAATTGTAGGATTAAAAAACAGTGCGAATCTAAAAAATTGACAACACAGTCCATCCATATAGAAAGGAAAAGAGATTGAAACATAGGTTGGGAGGTGATAGATTTATCTCACCAGCCTAAATCCATCATTAACATTGGATTGAAGCATTGATTTTATAAAGATCGGATAGTCAGATCCTAAATCAGATTGTAACTTTTCTGCTTTCTCCATAGCCTTTGCCCTGGCTTCATCAGTAGCAAACACCCGGTCTGACAAATCTATTGCCTTGGGAATCCTGAGCAACATCAGTATCACACTAAAATATTAGCTTTATATGTTTCAATGCAGAGAGCTATAATTGGTTTAAGAAATTTGAATCAAAATACCTTCTTGGTATCACGACTCGATCAATAATAGCCTGAGAGAATAAAAAAAAAAAAAACCATTATACACAACATCCAGCAAAAATAAACAAAATCCCAAAATTTCATAAGCCCAAATGAAACTAACGGCTTACTTCATTAAAAAAAGGAGCAGGCTTGTTCGCGACACGATTGGACCTCCTAACCACAACCGCTTGTTTCTCGACTACTCGAGGTTTTGAGCGTTTCATCTATTAATCAAACAAAAATAGAATGAGCATGATCACACATATAAAGGGAGAGGGAGTTATAGAGGAGATTAATTAATAACCGGAGAGGATTTGGTAGGGTTGGAAATTTTAAGAGCTTGAGTAAGCTTGTGGAGATTGAGGGCTTCCATTCTTTTCTTGTTCTCTTCCATTCTCTTTCGGCGACTTTCTTCATATGCTGTTATCTTTGCCACCATTTTTACTGCAGAATCAAAAGGTTTCGATTGCTAGGATGTTAGCCCCTCCCTTCTTGAAGTCTGGGGAGCAGGGTGTGTCAGAGGGAGGGAGAGAGGAAAAAGAGAAATTTGAAATTGGGGGACTCCTGTACTGCAATTAGGGCAAGAGAAGTCGACCGTTGAGTTCCCACCCATTATGAGTAATGATAGTGTCAGTGCCGGGGAGCCTGCTAGTTTACAGGTAGAATCCAATTTCTGGACTTGAAAAACCGTGCTGCCACAAACTCTTTGGGCACCCATGCAAGCGGTATAGTTTTTTCTTTCTTTTTTTTGCCTGTTCGAATAGTTTATTTATATTTTAATTAATTTTTTGAGATTTTAAAATTAATAATCAGATAAGATTGATTCTAATATATGTAACACTTAAACTAATAATTTTTAAATAATAAATTTAAAATTTAACTAATTAAATTATAATTCAGTATAAATCTTTTTATTGTGATTTTATTTTCTTTAAAATTTAACTAGTTTTATGACTTGAATTATAAATTAGTTGTGTAAATCCTATCTTGCAATTTTGCTTCAGTATTTATGCCAATAATTACAAGCAGAGATAAGGTGCTTGCTTTAGTACATTGCAACAAAAGGTAAAATAATTGTGTAAATTTCACAGTAAAATTATAATTTTGTTCTTTATTGACAAAATTAGTTGGTTTTATTTTGGGGAATGGTGGCCTTTTTTATCTGACCCATTAGTTGTTATAAGAAAAAATATGATTACATTGTATTTTTATATTTTTATTACACAGGATAATTATATTATTACTATTGACAACAACAAAAATATTAAGCTTTGGTCTAGGAGATTTTTAGTACTTGATTTAATTTTTAAATAATTAAATTACATCATTACCCTTGAAATGTAAAACACTTTGCCTTTAATGAAGGTTTATCTTTTACTTCAAGTTATTTAATGGTTATTAAATGTCATTAAAGACAATAAAATAATTTTATAAATAAACAAAAAAGAAAAAGGTTTAGAAGTGTGTGAACAATATCTAGTGGGTTCAAACATCATATATGGCGTTATCTAGTGGCCAAAACCTTGCTTACAAGGTAGTGACTGAATTGTCTCAACATTCCCTCCATGTACAGGCACTGCGTGAGGCATAATTGTTAGGCATAATTGTTTTCAGAGTAGTGCATGTAGGCTTTTATTTTTCTTTTCCTTTCTTTTTTTTCATACTCGATTTTCGAGCTGGCCTGAAAAAAATTCAAATCAGCATTTAAGATTTCTTCCATATTCTCTTTATTGTTGTTTTTTTTATTTAGAATAATTTTTAAAATTAAGTATTCCATATATTCTCTTTATTGTAATTTTGTTTATTTAGAATAATTTATGAAGTTAAGGATTTTTTAAAATTTCATCCCCAATAGATATTTTCATTTGTTAGTTTTGGTTTACATTCTTTTGATTACTATTTATTTTATTTTAGATGTTTTTTTGCAATTTTGTTTTTGCTTTTTCATATTTTTTGAGTTTTTTCCTATTAAATCTAATACTTTTTTTATTATTGTATTTTTTTGCCTTGCAAGATTTTTTTAGATTCATTTTTTTTTATCCTCCAACATTTAATTATTCAGTTATTTATCTTCTTAGTCAAATCTGAATATAGAATTTAATGAATTGCAAGTTTAATCAAATCTGAATATAGAATTTAATGAATTGCGAGTTTAAAAAATTAACCCCGATTTATAAAGTTGACACATGTTCCCCCCCCCCCACCTTTTTAATCCTTTTTTTTCCATCACCCAACTTTTTTTTATTTTTTTTCTTCACTTTCCATGAGGTTGTTTAGTCATTTTGAAAATAATACGGGTTGCTTTAGTTTTTTTTTTCTTTGTTAAATTTAGCTTCTCTAAAGGAATTTTGTTTTTGAATTAAATTAAATTAATTGATTTCATTCTTCAACATTTAATTTTTCATGTGTTAAGCTTATAGGTTGAACTTGAGTTTGAGAATTTAACCCAGCTTCATAAAGTTCACTTGGACTTGCTTGAGTTTTTTTTTTTAGGCTATATGTTTTTTGCAATTTCATCCTCCAACACTTATTTTATTCTCTTTCTATGGTATTTATCTTTCCCTTTAAAATAATAATAAAAAAGATTGCCTTAAGTATTTTCTTAGGTCTTTGTTAAATTTTTAAAATGAATTTTTTTAATTAAAATAAATTTATTGATTTCATCCCCCAACATTTTTTACAGGTGATGGGCTTTTTAGTTTAGCTCAGGTCTACAATTTATTGAGTTATAAATTTAAAAAATTAATCTAGGTATACAAAGTTTACTTAGAGTTGCTTGATTTTTTTTATTTTTTATTTTATTTTTATCAACCAATATTTTGTTATTTTTATTTATTTATTTTCTATAGAATTTTTCTATGGTTTTAAAAACTTCCTCCTCTTTGTTGAATCTAGCTTTTTTGTTAAATGAGTTTTGTTTTTTAATTAAATTAAATTAAATTAATTGCATTACAGTAAGCATGAAATTCTTCATTCATGGTTTTTTTTTTTTTTGGCTTTTTAAGTCATTCCTTTACCCATATGTGCAACCTTTTTAAATACAAAAACCTTAATTTTTTTATTATTTCTTTTAAAATATTAATATTACATGAATATATTTTTATACTATTAATAAATTAACTCAGCCCACAGCATTAAGCGTGACATTTATCTAGTTTTAGCGCACTTGGTTTCCTTCACATCCTTTAGCACATGCATGATTAATCTCCACTTCAGATGAATAACCAGCTGGACCAGGCAGATTAGCGTCACGACGGCTTCTGCTTCTCCATTGACTTCACAAGAAGGAAGAGGAAAAGGAAGAGGGGTGGTAATAGATTTATTAGCATATTATTGGTATTGTGATTGTTACTGTGCTTATAATTTGAAAATATAGATTTTAAAAAAAGATTAAATTATAGTTTTTTTATAATGAATATTAAATTTATGGTGTGTATTAATTATTCAAACATTTTTAAAATTATAGTTAGGGAAAAATATAATTAAACTGCAACAAATCCTTTACCTTCTCAATTATAATTATGCTTAGAAGAAGTGATTTAGTAATGAACCTGCGAGTGTGATATCAACAACTAATCTATTATGAGACAAGGAAACAGCTTAAGGCAGCAAACCCTAGTTCATCAGAAGGCACTCTTTACTCAGTATGTTATTCTTTTAGGATGAAGAAAGCATTGCCTCTTTGGAAACCTCAAAAGCCAAGGCTTTACACCTAATTTGAATCTTGCACATTCACACGAGCAATCTCGCCTCTAGGTTGTCAGTGAGAACTGTTACGGTCACGAACTGCGCATGCATCATTGGATTAAATGGAGCATACCTTCGGGTGGGATTAAATGGGTGTCTGCTCAAGGAAGCTGAAGACCTTAAATCCCAACCTTCAACATTCTTGGGAATGCAGACGTCGAAAAGGATTTGACCAAGAACTCCATCCGGATTGATAGTTGGAGGGGTTCGCAAATGAACCAAATCCTCCTTGTGCTCATCTTGCAAGGACCCAACATAGAAATTTTACGAGTGATTTAGCGTCATGTTTGGGTGCTAACTTGAAACGAAGATAATAGGGACAAGAGAGACACGTTTCTCTTTATCTTTTATTTTGGAAACATAGAAATTCATTCCAAAGCTATCATAGAAACATTTATTTTATGTTCATGACTGTCTCTTAAACCAAAACGTTTCTATCTTTTGTTTGTCCTTTCTATCTTGGGACACTTGACCAAATTTCTAATTGCAAATTCTCTACTCTAAGCCTTCATGAGTACTATTATAAGATAAATATATAAATCCTCATCAAGATTTCGTCTAAACAAGTGGCCAATTATTTGGCATCCATTGTCACATGCTTGATGAACAAAAGTAAAGTGGAGCAACAATAAAGAAATCAAATTTTGACATGCATTCCAAGACAGTTACCTAAATTAATTTGGCTGCATCCGATACCACATTAAGAAAACTCAAAGACCGTTGCCCTGTTCCGAACCATTCACCCTTATGATATATACCTGGCAAAAAGATAGGAACTGTGTATCAAGTATCAATGGAACTCAATTTGCAAGGTAAAAATGAAAAATGAGAATAAGCAAACAGATTTGCCATGTTTCAGGTAGAGTCAATAACATTGATGCATATTAACAACCACCTTGCATGCTGTAGGCTTGATTAACTGAAAAACCACAGCATCTCCATCTAGCAGTCCATGAGCAACGGCAAACCCTTTCCATCCACCACTTAGTCCATTCTTTCGTGCTAAATATATAACTTGATACTCATCTGCCTCTTCATCTATCAAAGTGATGACATCGTCTCGCCTTGGAAGGTTCCTTCTGCAGAAGTCGACTGGAAGACCCTGCACCAAAATTTCCCTCATGATCTATATAAACCTATATGATGTTTTGCACGCCAAAATGCAGTGGAATTAGAACGAATTACAGTACATCTGAAGCCAGGGCATACACAGAATGCAAATTGTTTTAAACCTAACAGATAATTAGATACATATTAGTGGCTAAAAATATTAGCAAAAAACAACTGGGAAAAGAAAGACGTGTGTGCGCAATCGCACAGAGTGAATTAGTCCATCCATGGACGTGGCTTGTAAACTTGAGAAGCTCCTTAGATTGTCTGTCTACAGTTATCTTACAGAAAATTATGTGGCTCATGTAAATAGTTTTAATGTTACTTTCCCTTGACTGAACATGAGAAATTGTAGGATTAAAAAACAGTGCGAATCTAAAAAATTGACAACACAGTCCATCCATATAGAAAGGAAAAGAGATTGAAACATAGGGTGGAGATGATAGATTTATCTCACCAGCCAAAATCCACCAGTAACATGGGATTGAAGCATTGATTTTATAAAGATCGGATAGTCAGATCCTAAATCAGATTGTAACTTTTCTGCTTTCTCCATAGCCTTTGCCCTGGCTTCATCAGTAGCATACACCCGGTTTGACAAATCTCTTGCCTTGGAAATCCTGAGCAACACAGTATCACACTAGAATATTAGCTTTATATGTTTCAACGCAGAGAGCTATAATTGGTTTAAGAAATTTGAATCAAAATACCTTCTTGGTATAACCGCTCGATCAAGAACAACCTGTGAGAAAAAAAAACCATTATACACAACATCCAGCAAAAATAAACAAAATCCCAAAATGTCATAAGCCCAAATGAAACTAACGGCTTACTTCTTTAAAGAAAGGAGCAGGCTTGTTCGCGACACGACTGGACCTCCTAACCACAACCACTTGTTTCTCGACTGCTCGAGGTTTTGAGCGTTTCATCTGTTAATCAAACAAAAATAGAATGAGCATGATCACACATATAAAGGGAGAGGGAGTTATAGAGGAGATTAATTAATAACCGGAGAGGATTTTGTAGGGGTGGAAATTTTAAGAGCTTGAGAAAGCTTGTGGAGATTGAGGGCTTCCATTCTTTTCTTGTTCTCTTCCATTCTCTTTCGGCGACTTTCTTCATATGCTGATATCTTTGCCACCATTTTTACTGCAGAATCAAAAGGTTTCGATTGCTAGGATGTTAGCCCTCCCTTCTTGAAGTCTGGGGAGCAGTGTGTGTGAGAGGGAGGGAGAGAGAAAAGGAGAAATTTGAAATTGGGGGACTCCTGTACTGTGTCAATTAGGGCAGGAGAAGTTGACCGTTGAGTTCCCACCCATTATGAGTAATGATAGTGTCAGTGCCGGGGAGCCTGCTAGGCTGCTAGTTCACAGGTAGAATCCAATTTTTGGACTTGAAAAACCGTGCTGCCCCAAACTCTTTGGGCACCCTTTGCAAGCAGTATTGATTTTTTTTTTTTTTAAGAATCTGTTTGGAAATATAGTTTACATCATATTTTTAATAAATTTAAATTTATTTTTGTTAAAATTAAATGTGATTTATATTTTTTAAATTGTTTTAATGTGCTGATATCAAAAATAATTTTTAAAAAATAAAAAAATATTATTGACATGCATTTCAACACGAAAAACTATTTGAAAAACAATCGTTACCACACTGTTAAATTATGGGCCATCTAACTAGTTTATATGTAAAATTAATGATTATTTTTTGAAATTTTAAAATTAATAATTAAATAAATTTATAGTGATTTTATAGTTTACAACACTCAACAAAACTAGTAATTTTTAAAAATTAAATTAAAAAAATAACTAATTAAATTATCCCTCTCATGTTTTAGTGCAGTTTTCTTTGCAATGATTGTATCTTCTTATAAATTAGTCAGCTTCAAGACCCGAATTATAGATTCGTTGTGTAAATCTTATCTTGCAATTTTACTT
The DNA here is from genome assembly GCA_018804465.1 of Populus tomentosa. Taxonomy (NCBI): domain Eukaryota; kingdom Viridiplantae; phylum Streptophyta; class Magnoliopsida; order Malpighiales; family Salicaceae; genus Populus; species Populus tomentosa. Next base: position 1,717,477 of record CM031995.1, read on the forward strand.
CGGTATTTATGCGAATAATTACAAGCACAGATAAGATGCTTGCTTTGTAAAATAATTGTGCAAATTTCACGGTGAAACTATAATTTTGTTCTTTATTGGAAAAATTAGTTGGTTTTGTTTTAGGGCATGGTGGTTTTTTTATCGAACCCATTAGTTATTATAAGAAAAAAAATGATTAGATTGTATTTTTATATTTTTTTACACAGTATAATTATATTATTACTATTGATAAAAAAAAAAAACCATCAAGCTTTGCTCTATAGCTTTTTAGTTTTTGACTTAATTTTAAAATAATTAATTACATCATTTTCCTCGGTATGTAAAATACTTTGCCTTCAATGGAGGTGTTTTTTTGTCTTTTATATTTAGTTATTTAATAGTTATTACAAGATAATTTAATAAAAAAAAATTAAAAAAAGATCTAGAATTGCATGAACAATATCCAGTGGATTTGGATAACATGTGCGACGCTGTTTAGTAGCCAAAACCTTACTTCCAAGACGGCAACCAAATTGTCTCAATGTTCCCTCCACGTATAGGCATTGCGTGTGGCATAATTGTTTACGAAATGACACATGCAACCTTTTATTTTGTTTTTCTTTTACCATCTCTCATAGTTGTTGATGTTTGAGGTGGCCTTAAAAAAATTCACATCAACCCCTAAGAATTTTTGTTCTAAAGATTCGGTTCATGTTCTCTTTATAGTAATTTTTTATTTATTTAGAATAATTTTTAAAATTAAGTTATTTTTCAATTTCATCCCTATTCTCTTTATTATAATTTTGTTTATTTAGAATAATTTATGAAGTTAAGGATTTTTTTTAAATTTCATCCCCAATAGATATTTTCATTTGTTAGAATTCGTTTACATTCTTTTAATTATTATTTATTTTATTTTAGATATTTTATTTGCTTTTTCATCATTCTTGAGTTTTTTCTATCAAATCTAATACTTTTTATTATTATTGTATTTTTTTGCCTAACAAAAATTTTTTAGATTGATTTTTTTTTATTATTATTTCATTCTCCAACATTTAATTAGTCAATTATTTATTTTCTTGGTCAGATCTGAATCTAGAATTTAACGGGTTGCAGGTTTAAGAGATTAGCCCTAGTTTATAAAGTTGACACGGGTTTTTTTATTTTTTTTCCGTTTTTAATATTTTTTTATCCATCATCCAACATTTTTTCATCACTTTCCATGAGGTTGTTTAATCATTTTGAAAATAGTACGGGTTGTTTTGGTTTTTATTTTTTTTTGTTAAATCTACCTTTTCTAAATAAATTTTGTTTTTGAATTAAATTAAATTAATTGATTTCATTCTCCAATGTTTAATTTTTCATATGTTAAGCTTATGGGTTGAATTTGGATTGAGAATTTAATGAATTACAAGTTTGAGAGTTTAATCCGGCTTTATAAAGTTCACTCGGGCTTGCTTGAGTTTTTTTCCTTTTTTTTTGCGATTTCATCCTTTTAACACTTTTTTTTATTTGCTTTTTATGGTATTTATCTTTCTTTTTAAAATAAAAAAGGTTGCCTTAAGTATTTTTTAGGTCTTTATTAAATTTAGCTTTTTTAAAATGAATTTTTTAAATTAAATTAAATTTATTGATTTCATCCCCCAACATTTAATTTGACGAGTGTTGAAATTTTTAGTTTAGCTCAAGTCTGCAATTTAATGGGTTATAAATTTAAAAGACTAACCCGGGTTTACAAAGTTCACTTGGGTTTACTTGTTTTTTTTTTTTTAGTTTCATCCATCAACATTTTATTTTATTTATTTGTTTGTTTTTTATGGGATTTTTTTATAGTTTTGAAAATAACAAAGATTAACTCGGATTTTTTTTTCCTGATCTTCGTTGAATCTAACTTTTTTTAAATGAATTTTATTTTTTTAATTAAATTAAATTAATTACATTACAGCAGGCATGAGATTCTTGATTCATGGTATTTTTGTTTTTATTTGCTTTTTGAGTCATTATTTTAACAGTATGTGTGGTTTTTTAAATACAAAAACCTTAATTTTTTTTATTATTTCTTTTAAAATATTAATATTACATTAATATTTTTTTATACTATAAAGAAATTAACTCAGCCCACAGCATTCAGCGTGACATTTATCTAGTTTTAGCGCACTTGGTTTCCTTCACATCCTTTAGCACATGCATTTTTTATCAGCTGAATAACCAGCTGGACTCGGCAGATTAGCGTCACGACGGCTTATATGGCTTCTGCTTCTCTATCGACTTCACAAGAAGAAAGGGGAAAAGTAAGGGGTGGTAATAGATTTATTAGCATATTATTGGGTATTGTGATTGTTACTGTGCTTATAATTTGAAAATATAGAATTTTTAAAAAGATTATAAATTATATATTTTTTATAATGAATATTAAATTTATAGTGTATTAATTATTCAAACATTTTTAAAATTATAGTCAGGAAAAAATATAATTTAACTGAAACAAATCCTTTACCTTCTCAGTTATAATTATGCTTAGAAGAAGTGATGCGGACCAGCCCAGAAACACCAGTAAGGACCCATTACATGTTCCAAATGGACCAATGACTCGGTCCAAGACAAAGACATTGAAAGACGCATTAAATGCATTAATTTTGAAAGTTTCCACCAAGTCAGAATTGGAAGGTCCATTGGAGTATCAAGAGGAGATCCTAGTACATCTTATCCATGTGCAAGAGGGGTCCAATATAACCTTATTTGGGCCATGAGATGAGGGCTTTATTTTTGTTTTGTTAGCTACAGCCCAAGGCTTGTTTGGGTTTAATTCATACTTTGTTTTAAGCTAGGATCCAAGGCTTGTTTGGATTAAGTTATGGGCTTTTCATTTTACGGTTTTGAGCCAGTTTTAAGTGGACCTCATATAAGTCCACATAAAGGGTCCATTAGGGTTAACTTTTCAAGAACTATTTAAACTCATGTAGGCTAAAATTTCGGTAGCTTTGATGATTATTATTCTGAATTTTTCAGTTTTAACGTGTGAGAGTGATTCTTGCATTCTTCAGTTTTTAAACGAACTGAATCTGACTTATCGAAGATTAACTGGCTTCGTGGCGTCATTCTACTCATTCCAATAGTGTTGGTGCCTTGGGACAGGTTTCCATCGTGTCACACTCCTATCAGACCTATTTCAGCTTTCCAGAATCATATCTCAATCTTGATTGTGAATTGCGTGACCACGAGGTTCGAATCAAGAAGTGATTTAGTAATGAACCTGCGAGTGTGATATCAACAACTAATCTATTATGAGACAAGGAAATAGCTTAAGGCAGCAAACCCTAGTTCATCAGAAGGCACTCTTTACTCAGCATGTTTTTGCCCTAAGCTCTTTAACCAGAGTAGCAACTCACCTTATTATTATATTCTTTTTCGGTAGTTTGCAAGGGGGGAACTCCACCACAGAAATATACGAGGAATGTTAGCTTCGGGAATCAGTGGATTTACATTTCACAAAATCTACTTCTTTCCACAGGAGACTCCAAAGTATGTGTTGCAAATAAAATTACTGTACACTTCGTCAGGAGACGAGGAGGTTTACAAATAATACACCTCAAAGCTCAAACCCCCTGGCTCCCACGTTTATTCTTTTAGGATGAAGAAAGCATTGCCTCTTTGGAAACCTCAAAGCCAAGGCTTAACACCTAATTTGAATCTTGCACATTCACAGGAGCAATCTCGCCACTAGGTTGTCAGTGAGAACTGTTACGGTCATGAACTGCGTATGCATTTCATTGGAGAGCTGTTACAGTCTTGAACGGCGTATGCATTTCATTGGATTAAATGGAGCATACCTTCGGGTGGGATTAAATGGGTGTCTGCTCAAGGAAGCTGAAGACCTTAAATCCCAACCTTCAACATTCTTGGGAATGCAGACGTCGAAAAGGATTTGACCAAGAACTCCATCCGGATTGATAGTTGGAGGGGTTTGCAAATGAACCAAATTCTCCTTGTGCTCATCTTGCGAGGACCCAACATCTCTACCCTCATAATACTCTACTGAGCTTGGCATAAAGAAATGATCACTTGGTGCAATACTAACTCCCCGAAAACTATGGTGTGGATTGGCAGCTGCTTTCCTCAGGTCACTGATTGGCTCAGATATCTCATCATGTGTCCCCTCAAAGCCCATCCTTTCTCCTTCAAGTCGTTGAATTCTTTGGGAATAAATTGCAGCTGCCTTACCAAGGAGCTCAGTCACAGCAGCGTTGTAGTCAACAGGATAAGATCGATAATGACCTACAGTAATTCATATGGAGAGAATTGGAATATGCTAGTGCAAAGGAGAAGAGAAGCATAGCGGCAATCTAAGAACTCTTAAAAGGCTGGTGATCAAAATTTCAAACATCAAGTATCAAGATGGTAAATAAAGATTGGCAATCAAACTAACATGTCAAGTTATAACATAGTAAACCTTTACTTGGTAGCCACAATCAATTATAACTAAATTATGCAATTCTGTAAAAAGACAGCACTTGCTCCAATAACAGAACATACATTAATTTTATGTTGATTGTGTAGCATATAAAATTAGACAAAGGAGCTTGTCCATCACAACATTGACTTTAATGGGAATCGAAGGGGTTTTCAAAAGTTTTACCACAAGTGAAAAAGATACAAGTGGCATAACCCAGAGCATCAAGCTACGGAGACTCCCTCCACCCACACATACACAGGACCCACCATGACAAGTATTCATGGATCCAACCTTTACGTGAGAGAGAAGAGTACAAATCCCAGTATACTAAATAATTCCTCTTCCCAGGCTACAAATGCTTGAGACCAAATTATGCATCCTAATGCATGGGTGACTAAAACAAGAGAAAACAAATGACACAACCCCCTTTGGTTTTAATATGTGAGTGCTATTCAGAGCAACCTGCCATAATAGTTTCAGCAGTAACATGGCACGTAATATGGTCCTGGTTGAACATAATAATCATAGTTAGAAACAGACCTACATGCGGAGAGTCATTCATTTTCAGAAGCTTTACATCACCACCAAGTTCTTTTAGTCTTTGAGCGAAATTGCAAATGACTTGATAAGGAGCAAGATCGTCATTCTCTGAGCACAAAATTAGATATGGACCCCCCATGCTCTGCAATAAAATGATGCTCAATTTAACTAGAGAGAAAACAACAGCAGCGCAGCATATTTATAGAAACATGCTATTATGTACTTACAACAGAGGAGTAGAGAGTCTGCCAATACTCAGCACGCTGTGATTCAAATCTGTTGAGGAAGAGAGCATCAAGACTGCTACTAATTCCATTTGTCATCCAAGACAGCATTCTTGGTGGATGAGACATTTTGAGAACAGATGGGTGAACAACAAATCGTCTCCCCAGATCACTCGTAAAATCCACTGGACTAGAATCATAGATATGGCCTGAGATACAATCTCTGACCAGCTGATGGTCATCCTATTGATGGAGAAAAGGAAAAAAAGAACCAAAACAATACAGAAATAGAAATGAGCGTGTTGTGCATAAATAATTAATGAAACATGTAGATTTGACCACATATACAAAGAAGACATCAAATTCGTGCAGAAAAATGGCATACCGGATTCAGTTGTACTTCACACTTTCCCTCAATGATCTGCAATGGAAAAACAAAACGAATTCACTCATCCACACAAACTGCCTGGGTAGCTTCTTACTTAAACAGAGCCGAGATTATCCATCATTGACAGTTACCCGAAGGCATATGAGGTAGTTTACCTGGAGAACCTTGTACATGCAAGCTTTGGGACCACCAGAAAAGGATGCAAGGACTATAGGGCATGGCCTTATCTTTAACTCCTACATAAAAAAAAATGAAGCAAGCAAATTACAAGACAATTAAACTCAAAAGACTATGAGCTAGAGTAGTACAAAAGTTGTGGTTTAGTCCTCAGGGAGAGTGCCATATTTCAACCCATGATCAAATGCTTTGGCAAGCAAAAGGATATGTGTAGTACAAAGGCAACACAAGATCTCATTCAAAATTCTGTGAGGCAGGTGAAGTGGCACCAGATCATAGCCATATAAAATCTAACAGGTATATTAAATATATGCATCAGAGAAAGATTTTAAGTAGAATTACACTGACCTCAAGAAGTCCGTTGAGCATGTCAAATGCCAAAGTTTCAGCCTTCTCCGGAAAGAACCTGTGCAGGAGTAACATGCAGAAATCAAACCACTGATAAAACACAATCACCAATGTCACAGTCATGAAACTTGCAAGTAAATGCGAGAAATGCACATAATTCCCATTTACAGTAAGTGTAGATATCCCGTGAAGTAATCAGCACAATATATGGAAACTGTTTCAGGAAAAAACTGAAAATCTAGCCTAGTCACCTAGGCCTGCACTTCTAAATTATTCCTCTCATCTATTCATGTTAAATGCACAGTGAATTCAATTCCTTTGAGAAAGAATCTATCCATTCCTGGTATACAAATCAAACAGGCTTAAATCTGCACCTGTTTCAACCACCAGATCCCATCTAATACTTTTAGATAAAGCTATCATCCGTTATCAGAGACGTTATGAACCATAAAGAAGGACAAAAAACTTGACTCACTTCATCTCCACCTCCACCTATCTAGCTAAGCTGTTTTCCATTTTTAACCTGATACTTCAACATACAACGTAGTAAAATTCATCAAAAACTACAATTAAGCATCATCCAAAAACACATGAGCACCAATCAAGAAAAAAATTCAACCCAAACCCTTGTTTCTGCATATCCAGCAACCAAACCCAAAACACCGAAATCTTGAAAACCCAGTCAAATCCAATCAAGTCCAGAAACCAATTCATTAAACAAGACAAAAAAAAAACGATTCAAAGGGGGAAAAAACAAACTTACATATTGAAGAACTGGGAGTGACAAACAAGGGAATTCCAACCAAGAGACCCATAAAGGTCAACATAAGTTTTCACATGTCTTTCTTGACTAGACATCCAAGGGAAAACCACCACTATCCCTTCTCTATTCATTTCCCTTCTCCCCCAATAACACTTACCTCCAAATCCCCACATTTTCTTCCTCCCCCCTCCAGAAACAGCTTTCCAGCTCTTTATCAATGGACTTTGATGATTACTGTGCCCTGCTAATTAGCTTTTATGAAACAGAGAATTAAAGACAGCAAAGATCCAATCTAAGAGAAACAAAAGTAAACGTAATCATAAGGTTCTGTAAGTTGTCTCCACTCTGATAATTTTTTTACCTTCTCTTTCTTCCTTTCTACTTGCAACTTTCAAATAATGCTCAGAGATATGGAAGGGTAGACGGCGTACCCTGGATATTCCGCTATCTCTTTTATCTGAAACTGCCAGATGTCACATTAATTCTTTTGCCACGTTTTCAATCTGGTACTTTGATATTACTGGTATACCCTTGTGTTGTGTGGTGTCAATTTATAATTGGTTGGGGCAGGTATATTTGTTAAAAATGATGTTATTAAAACTGATCTAGCCTCCTCGATAAACTTAAAAGGAAATTAAATAAGAATTTATCCAATCAAATACTAGCAATACATACAAGATTTAATTTGAATTAAAAATATTTAAAATAATATTGTTTTTAAATTCTTAAATATAGAAACAATATAGTTTTAATTTCATTGATTAACAATTTCAGCTTACCATCCAAGTTTCTATGGGTTTTTAAAATCTAAAAACTACTTCAATTATCAATCTCATTCCATGATTTTAATTGTAAACGCCAATAAATTTAATAAATTTCAGGTTAAGTTGTAGCGAGGAAAAATATATGCAAACGAGCGACGACATGATATTCATGTATGAACAAGTGTTTTTATTTATTTGGGTTTTTATTTATTTGAGGGGTTGAAGTAGAGTTTTAAAACCTGATCTAATGATTGATTATTATTTTTTATAAAAAAAATAGGTTTTTTTAGGTTATTGAGTTTTGATCTAATCATCTGAATCAATTTTATTTTTTTTATAAATCAAAATTATATATTTTTAGTAAAAAAAAATAGAATTAATGAAATACAACCGGATTAACCAGTCAAATCTCCTCAAGTTGTAACTTTTTTTATTTTTTTTTAAACTTAACTCAATTTTAATTTAAAATTAGCCGAGTATCGGATTTCAATACTATGATTGAAGGTGTGATGACAGCCCTTCCAATTGGTGAGAGGGTGAGGGTGGAAGCAGTATGATGTTGCCATATAATTGATGCAACGAAACGAAAAAATAACTTGTTTGTCATTAAGTTGGATTTATAACTATATTTGAGAATTGACCAATTCTGCAAACTACATTGCTCTTGTTGCTTGCTATATTTGTGGATTTGAGACGCGGTGGACCGTGGAGAAAGAGTCCACGGCTCGCAAGAGACATGTTTTTGCTAGAAAGACGTGATATACGCCTGAAATTTGGTTCGGGATCCTCTCGGAAAATGATCTCGGCTGTTGAGTTGTTAGTTTTACCTAGATGTCAACGAGTCATTACTTTTTATCCTTCCAAAATAATACTGTTTTATTTGTTTTTTAAAATACAAATTTTCTTTATATTAATTTGATTAGGTTTGGATGGGAACATTATTTTTATATAATTTCAAATTTAAACACGTAAGCTCTTAATCAAGTATTGAAATGTTACTTTTACTTTTGAAACAATTTTTTGAGCAATATTTGCCGAACCCAGCAAATAGATTTCAAAAATAAAAAAATAAAACCGCCCTTAAATGATAGGGTCTTTTGAATAGTTTTACAACTAGTTGCGTGTGGTTTGATTTAAATTTAAAATAATATTTTTTATTTTTAAAAAATATTTTTAAATTTAATATCTGAAAATATTAAAATTATTAATGTGAAAACAAATAAAAAATATTAATTTTTTTAAAAAATATTTTTAAAATATAAAAACAAACAAATTCTAAAACCATATTTATCTTAAACAGCTAAGCCGACTAAATCTATCTCCTACGAGGACAAGTCATACATGCATTAAATATACATGCATTAAGTCATACATACCTATGACTTTGTCATCCATACTCGCTAATAATCCTTAATTTCAAACACTTATCCCTTAACCAGACTTTGAAGCAGGAGGTGGCAAAGTAAAGAATTGACACGTTTGTCACTCTCTCAATGCCAGTTGGCAGACACCACGAGCCTTTTGTTCATTTTTTTCACCTCTCCTACTATCTTTTGATGCCTGCACCCATTCGGTGCTAGGCTCGTATTCCCTCTTTTGTTCACCTAATCATTCTAGAGTTTCTATTAAACTAAATCTTTATTTAATAATGCAGTTTAATTTTTTTAAAAAAATATTTTTTACCCAAAAAATCATTAATTTAAAGATTTTCAAGTGTTTTTATTGATTTTAATTTGTTAATGTCACCAGTAAAAAAATTCAAAAAAATTATTTTTAATTAAAAAATACATTTTATAAAAATATCATACATTGCACAACAATACAGGCACTAAAACACTTGTCTCGTACCACTATTCTTCATCATTCTCTATCTCAGTTTAACTTATATACTATCTCATTGTAATATTTTTTCCTAACCTCGTCAAAACCAATTAACTAGATTTTGTATTATTATTATTATTAATATGAATATCTAGTCTAACTTATATATATTTTAATTAATTTTATAAAGTTTAAAGTTGATGATTATATAAGCCACTAATAATTTTAAAATTTATAAAATTTAAATTAATAATTTATATAAAATAAACTTAAAAGATGACAAATTAAGCTTTACAATTCAAGAATAATTAGGTAGACTTTCTTCAACTTGCATTTGATGGTCCTTCGTGTAGTGTTTACCAGTACGAGAAGTGGGAAACGCGATGAAGGAGAATAAAATAGGTGACAAAACAACAATGTCCTTGGTCCTTGAAAACATGACTTTTATTCTTCTAACTTTTTATTATATATTTTAAAAGTTCGTGAGCGTAGTTCAAATCCCAAAATCATAAAATAAAGAAAGAAAAAAAAAACCCTTGCTGGAAGGCTAACAGGAAATCCCTGCTAACAAAGTTCATTCAAGTGCATCTTCCTTGGTTGCTTAAAAAATTCCAGTACATGGAAAACCTATATCTAGTTAAATTATAAACCACATAAATAATATAGTTTAGCAGGTCAACATCACGGCCACACAAGGGTTAATTATCCCTCTCTCTTTCTCTAGAAGTTAGCTTTTCAGTAATAAAATTCATGACGATGACTTGTCAGCTAATACAATACCTCTTGAGAAGTTTATTATGTTCAAATGTGAACGCACATCTTCAACAAACTAGTTTAATTTTTAAAAAGAATTTATAAGTATGTTTGGAAGCATATTTGCGGTTGTTTTTTAAAGTATTTTTTATATTAAAATATATTAAAATGATATTTTTATTTTAAAAAATTATTTTTAAGATCAACGCATCAAAATAATTCAAAACATAAAAAAATAATTTTTAATAAAACGAATAAATTTTTTAAAAATATAAATTGACCCGTGTTTTCAAACACTCATTTTATATTTTATATTTTATTTTAATTGTAACAACTCTTGACTAGTAAGGGAAAAACATGCAAAAACCAATCTAATTGTGTGTGTGTGTTAAGGAGGGTGGGGGGAGATTGATTGTCAAGAAAAATTAACAAACCTCAAAAATACCACATGGTCTCAAAGTTATCATCAAGTAAATTTTTATATCGATTTTATCTTTGAATTTTTTAAAACTCTCAACTGAGAACTTTTGTTCATTTTTAAGATCTTATGCCCACGTTTGCATTCAAGTTATACAGAGAAACGATGTCATTTTATAAAATCTAATGTTTTTTTAACGATTTGAACAAAAGTTCTTGATTGAAAAATTAACATGGTTAAGTAGTAAAATTGATTTAAAAAAAGTTTCAAGTAGAAAATTGATAATGCTCCAATAATTTGATGGTGTATTTGATATTTTCTAATTTAATTTAACTAATAATTGCATTTTTTATAGCCTAAATTTTGACATAGCTAGATGTTGCGTGTTTAAAAATACAGTTACGGTTGTATTTTAAAGTGTTTTTTACTAAAAAATATATTAAAATATTTTTTTATTTTTTAAAAATTAATTTTAACATCAGTATATTAAAATGACATGAAAATACTAAAAAACATATTAATTTAAAACAAATAAAAAATAAAAAAAGTTTAATTTTTTTGAAACGAAACCAAACAGAGCATAGAGTTCACTAGTGAGAAGTGCCATTGCCCCTAACGGTATTAATTAATTAATATTCAGGGCCACGCAGCTATGGAAACAAAGGAGTTGTCGTACTGAAGTGGTAATATGTAGTTGAGCGGTCGTGCTCCTTGCATGGGCATGGCTCAATTATCCACTCGAACTAGCACTCAGCAAAACTCCATCCAATTGGGGCAAGAGGCGTTGCTTACCTCACACGCAAACTGGGATACTCAATACACCAGGAACCAGAACTCAATTATATATAATAAATATGTGTTGTTTTTGTGATTTTTTTAATTTCATGTGAATATTTATAGTAAAGTTAATTAATGTCAAGTATTTAATAATTGATTTTTTACTATAAAATATACTCACCTTGTATAGTATCATTAAATATTCTATGAACAACTATTCACTTACATTACTATCTGATTATTTTAATCATCATGATCATGTCACAGCCTTATTATTTGTGTTATAGTCATTGCTGTCAGGGATAGAATTATAAAATTATAATTGAGAGTGTCATCATAAAAACTATAAAGTTGGAGAGCAAATATTTTATATTTTTAGGAACTAAATGCACAACTTTTATGAAAACTTAAAAAATTTAAGGACTAGAATTAGATTTTTAAAAAACTTCAAAGACAAAATTCATATACATACTATATAGTGCTATAAATATGGTAAATTGTGGCAAACAGTTGACGATGGCCCACGGCGTTAGGAATTTTTATGCATCTTCATGAACTTGGACCACCTACTGCGCACCTGCCTACTTTTCATGACAAGAGAGGCATCTGAAAAAAAAAAAAAAGTGGATTATTTTTTAAAATATTTTTGATTGAAAATATATTAAAATAATATTTTTATATTAATATAATAAAATATTTTTGAAAAATATAAAAATAATTCAAAACAAATTTTTAAAAACAATTCAATAAAAAAATAAATTTAATCTCAAATCCAAAGTTATTGGAGTTAATGAATATTCCAAGTAAGTCAACAAAACATAAACTTCTTTTAATGCTCTGGAAGTTAACGAACAAGGGTTGATGTTTCACAGTAAAAAATATACAGATCTAAATCACTAGTAGTTTTATTATGCATAGGCACGGGGACATCCAACAAGCTTGGGGTGCCAAGCTCCCCCCGAAACAGGTTTTAGGTCGTCCATTACGGCTATTATCCTTAATCATTATTACAAATATTATTATCTATTATTTCATTTATTTATTTTTTAAAAAATTAAATTAATCTTGTTTTGATTTTTTTTTTAAAAAATCTTAACAAGTTAATAGTAAACTCTTGACCAGACCGGATGAGGCCGGGGTCAACAAAGTCATTTCATTGGATAAGCAAGTTTTTTCTATTTTTCTATGCGCAAGAAAGGGCACATGCAAAAAATTCTTTCACGACGACAGGGATATTTAAACAGCAACATCACGCGCTAATCACAAATGATTTTTATGCCGCATCAACAGGCATCCTCTTTCGGCCGATAACCTAACCACAAGGGCGCACGTTAGCCCAGAGTTAGCAAACACAAATCTCATTTGCAAGCTACCTGATAAAACCAACCCTCCTCCAGTCATTAAAATTAAACAAAGAAGACAACAATCATTACTTACATTAATTCGTCATAATCAAGTCCCGATCCACTCTCATCACCGTCCTCCACCCCGGCAGCAAGCGCACGATAGCACTGACTCATCACCGCCCTTCGTGATCACAGCGATCTATCGATGTATGTAATGCAATAAAGAAGAATTTGAGAGAGAAATTAGTGGATATTATGGTGGGATGAGGAGGAGGAGGAAATGGCAAGAGGAGTGAAATGGGGATGTTCGTATAAGAGAAGCACACTCATTGTTTGTTCTATTAACATTGTTGTTGCTCTCTATGTTCTTCGGTCTCTCTATGCTTCCCTTTATCTTTACTCCAATAGTGATTTTAACAAAGGTAAATAAATCTTCTTCTTCTTCTTCTTTTTTAATTTGAATTTTGGAGATATGTACATGTGCATACTTTTTTTTTTTTGCGTGTTGTAGTTGTAAAGTATACGCCAGATCAGGTTAGGAAAATGGAGGAATCAATTCGGATTCGAAGAGCGAAAGAACCTTTAGAGCTTGTTAAAATTGTAAGCATTTTTATTTTGGGTTTTTAGTTATTGTGTGATTAATTTGAGGTTTAGATTCCTTAATTCGATGTTGGAAGTTCAATTTAATGAAGTGTTTTTTTTGGTTGAGAAAAGGTGAAGGAACTCAAGGAGGAGTTTAACAGAGGAGAAATGGTGGCTGGATTACCAAAAGAGGTTACGGACAGGATAACTGATGAGATTCTGCAGAGATTGAGAAGCTTGAATGCAAATGCTAATATCAGTGAGCAGAGAGGCAGGTTTATCTTTCAATTCTGTGTCGTTTTGTTATACAATTGCCTATGTTATGACAGATTGGTTAATGCAATTAGGATAGGCATGGACACTTGGTTTGTTGGGTTCTTGAATGCTCAGCTGATTTTAAGTATATTATTCATCAAAGAACAACTTATTTGGTATAATGCGTGGGAGGCGCAGAGAAATAGAAAGAATTCTTTTTTTTTTTTGTGTGTTCGCTCGCTGGATTAGTGAATGATAAAGCGTGGTGTTTCATTCTAGTTGTCTACTCTTTCTATACATGTTATGCTTGACTGCATTATGTATAACTGAACCAAAGATGAGCGATAGAATATATTGAACCTTAGTTATTGTCAGGGGCCTATGTCCCCTACCCTATATTTGTATCACATGCTGGAGAACGAACACGAGCAGGTATTCTTTTTTCTTTGATAGGATGCCTTTTTTTATTTCGATTTCAAGCAGATTCTATTACTGTTGTATAAGGAGTGTAGAATTCAATGGAATTCATTATCACCACCACACACATGCTAGCATAGAATTATCTGGTTTTGTTTTATTATGAAGTGCTTAAACATGGATGGGTTGTGGCTTTAAACACCATCGCCTCCATCAATTACAACATGCTTTTTCCATTTTCTTGCCATATCTACCTCCAACCCTGCTCTATATGTTATGAAGTCACAGCTACATTTGTTTGCTTTCATGACACATTGCAATTCCCCCCCCCCCCCCTTTTGTACTAATATTAACATCACCAGCACCTGCTGCTTACGCCACACTCACCTTCATGCAATGAATCCACCACCTCTATCATTAGCTCCATGCCACTACTGACATTTTTACTGATTGTGATCTCATACTTGTCATCATAATTGGTGCTACCATAGCTTTTCCATGTTGCATGTCTCACCATTGCAAGCTTTATGACCTCTATTTGCATTATTACCGTGCTGCCCTTCTTGATGATTTAAGGATTTGTGGCCTTGGTTTTACTATCACCAGCATCCTCTTATAGCTCTTTTTTTTTCCTACTTCAGCCCCAAACTACTATGTTGTAAATGCTTACAGAATTTTTGGCTAATTTGTTTCATGTGGCTGTCAAATAGCCAACTTGAAAAGTAAACTCCTTCTCATAAAATGCTGTACATTGTTTGTTAGCTATAAAATTTTCATAATCAATCAGATATTGCTTGGTATGAAATTAAACTGAACATTCGATTCATTTTTATTTATTTCAAATAAAAAAATTGATAATGCATTGAGATTGTGGTATTTTAGTGTTGATGTTATGCTTTGAATCTTGTTCTCAAGGTTCTGTTTGCAACCTTGCTCATCATGCACAATATGATTTCATGTATAAGGAAAGAAGGAATCTATAATGTAGCTGCATGATATTTGTGGGGATAGTCTGTTATACCTCCTTTTATTTTATCACCTTCATGGTTAGCTTGGAAAATGGATTAAAAGAGAGAAGCTTTTTCAGAAGCTACTAATTGGAATTTCCATTTTGTTAACTGATATTATTTGACAGAGAGCATCTTTGGCATGGAAAATTTCAGCCATTCTTTGTTCTGAAAGCTCTGAAATTTTCCTTCTATTTCTTAATGTATGCCATATTTAATCTCCCTGTCTTAGAATTTATCTAAAAACATTCTTTGGAAGTTGACAAATTTTTTCACTGATGAACACTTGTCTACTCTTGATATGGTGACCTCCTACCTCAGGAAGGTCTAAGTGTACTGTCTGGGTTATTTTGGACTGACATCATCTTCTTGAACAGTTACTAATTTACTCAGCTGATAACATCCCAGTCCTGGTTGTTTGAGAATTTGATTACTGCTTTTTAATTGTATTTCTGTTCTCATTTTCAACATTTCACAATTTTTAGCAACATTAAAGGTATGATCTCAAGAAAGTGATCGCTTTCTTGTCTACCATAGGGTCATCTAAGCAATGTAAAAGGATATGAATAGGCCGTTTAACATGGTAGCTATGACTTTTGACCTTGTGTACGTTGATATCTTGCCACTTATCTTTGTTCTGCTCTTCTTTTGATAAACAGGTGCCATTGAAAGCTGGCGCAAAGAAAAACTGCAAGAGGTCAAACTGTCGGTCCATGGAACAGGGGGGCTGAACTCATCTATTCTGAAACAGGAAGCTGGTATGCTTTTGTCCTTGGAAGGGTGTGGTTTAATAGCAGTTAAATTTCTCTGATGCCCTCAAGGACCATTCATATTTTTGTCTGTAGGAAGCAATATGAATGCTTGTTTTCCAGACCCTGCTCCTTTCTCTTATGACTGAATGTTCTGTAGGTATGCTAGAAAGAGCCTTGGAGTCTGATTGGGCTGTTCTGTCAGAAAACATTGGCCTTTGGGTACCTGCTGAAATAATTCACCAGGAACACAATGATAAGCCTGAGGGTGAAGAAGATCCTGGTAATTAAACTGAGGTTTCTTTTGGTAAAAAAATTATAATTTAATGTTGCTAGTGTCTCCTCCAGAGCAGAAACAAGTTCATAGGAACCTGCAATCAATTTGAACCCACTGCTGATATCAGCTACCACCCCAACTCTCCTTTTACTTGAAATAAGAAAACATGATGAAGTTCATCTCCCATTTAGGCATTTACTGATGAAACAAGTTTATGTATGCTTGTCTATTTATTTATTTTACAGAGGAAGAGGTTCTGCCTGGCAGGCCGTTGTCACCTGAATGCCATGCTGAGCTTCATACTGATTATGGTGGTGTTGCTGTTAGATGGGGCCTTACCCACCATAAGGAAAGTGCAGCTGACTGCTGTCAAGCTTGCTTAGATCAGGCAAAATATGCTAAGCCTGGTGAAAAGAAATGCAACATATGGGTCTATTGCCCATCAGAGACGGGGTGCTATTCACCAGATATCTATCAACATAAAAATCAGGAGTGCTGGCTAAAACATGTAAGAATTAGCTAACTGTTTCATCATGAGCCAATTTTCATCAGGATTCTAACCAATCTAATGACGGCGTTTTATTTTATCAATTTGCAGGCCGAAAAGCCTAAACTGAATTTCAAGGATAAGTATTCTGACTCATTTAGAGATTCCCACCCAATTGCGCCATTGATTGTTCCCTGGGTTTCTGGTGTTGTTAGTGCGTGATTGGATGTCACAACCCAAATAGGTCGATGCTAAACTGCCTGAGCTGCAGTCTATCGTCCTGTCACAGCTCCAAAAAGACGTGAAGCTGCCACTGCTGGTACCTTTGATTAGGCACTCCTTACACCCAGATCTGGTGAATTTTGATTTTATTTCTTTTTTTTTTGGAAAAGTGAAAATGGCGAGGATTATGATCCTTGGTTTAAATGCCAGAACCATTTTGTAACACGGGGTGCCATGGTCCTGGCGCAGATGATTAGAAAGCTAGGATCTGGTGCCCGGGCAAGGCAGCCTCTTTTACAGTTAGACATCAAGAACTTCCATTTTGGATATTAGCCTTAGAAGATTGGTTCGGTTGTTTGTAAAAGGGATGGAAAAATTGAGATTGAAATGGGATGCGAATTTGCAACCCATCGCGTACTATTGGATTAGCCTCTTGTACACGCACGAGCTGAGCCATGGATTAGAGTCTGGTTTCTCTGTGGTCTCGTATCCCTGCTTCTCTGGATTGGTCTTGAAGTGCAGTGCACCTTGTCATTTTCTTGGTTTATAGTTGCGTATCATTTAATGCTGTCCAACTCACAAGGGGGCCTTACCTTGGAGCGAGGAGATTACTCATTTGACACTGTATAATTTTTTATAGTTACGGGTTTGAAAAAGTAATTTTTTTTTTAAAAAAACTATAAATTTTAATGTTTTTATAATTAAAATTTCAAGAGAGTTTTCTTTGAATAAAATTACTAGCAGGTTCCATAGATTTAATAGTTGTGATTTTTTAACTAGTGATTTGCAGTGGATTTAATAGCTGTTGAATTTAGGGAAAGATATTCTATAAAATCAGGAGTGGGTTCAAGGCTGAGTTTTAAGTTAATTTGAATGAGATATGAGATATTTATTTGATAAAACTTGATTAGATTTTTAGGCAATGTTTTTAAAATTATTTTTGAAAAAATTTAAAATATTTTTATTTGTTTTAAATTAATATTTTTTGATGGTTTTAAATTATTTTGATGCGTTGGTTTTAAAAATAATTTTTAAAAAATAAAAAAAATAATTTTTATATATTTCTAAGTAAAAAGTATTTTGAAAAATAATCATAATTATATTTTCAAATATATCCTTAATAGTTTGATTCATCTAGTCCTGGTCAATACTAAAAAAATATATAAAAATATAATTCTATAAAATAATATAACCTTTTTTTTTTATTAAAAATAATTGTCCCAATAACCAAGTTCTTTTCTTGAGGCAGTCCTTACCGAGGAAATGTAATACTCAAGTGCATCAAATTGTCGGGCCGAGCTCAAATCGGATTAGCCCACATGGATTAAACCAATCAAACAAAACAATAAATAAACGGGCCCAGCCCATTACAAATCTCCCAGATTCCCACCGCGATATCCCCGCTATAGAAAACGAAATCGCCTACCCGAAAACGACGTCGTGCTTCAAACCACTCATGTGCAAATATGGAGGCAACGAAGAAGAAGCAATCCAATCTGTGACGATTAGCGGCGGCCAGGGTTTTGAAATCAAATCAGAGCATAAGAAATTGGTACGGTTTCTTTCTCCACTTTGTCTTCTCCCATGATCAGTATCTTTTATTTCTACATTCTAGGGTTTTTCATTTTTCCTTCAATTTATATTTTCGATCTCTTAATTAATTAAATATTTTTTTTTTGTTAATCTTTATTACCGAAAAATAACTAGAAGATCGAAGGTTAGGAATTCAAGCATGTTGCTGTTTTAGTAGTAGACTATACTACTTTTTTAAAAAAAAAATCTGCAGGGAGCAAGGTCTTTTGTTTTCTGTTTTTGAAACCAGAGAGTGTTCAACTTGAATTCAATAGATATATAAGTTGAATTCATATGTTTAGAAAAAAAATTAAATTCATTTTATTTCTTATTTTACCATCACCACCTTCATTTCCATCAAAGATCTCTAAAAAATATTTATTTTGGGGAAACTAGTTTTAATATTAATTTATCCTGCTTAGTTTAGTGCAGTAAATCAGAGTGTTTGGCCTGTGATTTACTTTTGTATTATTCTTAGATACTGAATTCCATTTGAAATTCAATTCTTGACATTCAAAATGGTTACAGACATGAGATTTCATTAAAACCATTGAATTGAATTGAATTCAGAGGATTGAATTCTTAAAGTAAGATGCTCTATTACTAACAGAGTAGGCTTTATTTATTATATCCGTACACTGCCTCCCAATTTTTTCCATAATAATGTTGAGATTACCAACAAATAGATGACTCTTGTTAAATCATCTATTTGCAGCTTGTAGAGTTTCGGATCGCGTAAATAGCAGTATTGAACCATGCTTCATTGGAAGAATTCAATCCGAGAAACCTACTATGATGTTCTGTCTGTAAAAGAAGATGCCAGTTATGTAGAAATCCGGACAAGCTACCGATCTGCCATACTCAATTATCATCCTGATAAATTGCAAAATTCTCGTCAGGCGTCTGATCCTGAAGATGAATCAGATGATAGATTTATGAAGGTGCAGAAGGCTTGGGAAATCCTTGGGAACTCCATGTCCCGTGCAGTTTATGATAGCAAGCTGCGAGCTTTGAGGCAAGACACTGAAGTTTCAGAAGATATCAGTTTGGAGGAAATGATGGTTGAAGACAACGGAGAAATCTTTGAGATGTTTTACCAGTGCCAATGTGGTGATTATTTTTCCATCGATTCATCGGAGTTTGAGAAAATGGGATACACGTTATCGAGGGATGAGTGCCAGATATCAATCGAGAAACCCGATGCTTTGCCAGCATCAGTTGTTCTTCCTTGTGGTTCTTGTTCACTACAAGTTCGTCTTTTGATTAATTCAGACATTAAGGTACCGATCGGTGATAATTTGTAATGTATCTCGCAGTAGATTTTCTTTGGCTGATGGTTCTTCCCCTAGTCTGATTTTGCATGATTGTTGCAAGAAACACGGGAAGATTCAAATCAGCTCGATGATATTCCTCCATTTTTGTACCCTTGTAAGCTAAATGCTCGAGAAGGGAAGGAATGTGCGAGTGACGAAGTGGACATTTACAGACAGGAACGTGGTCATGTTTGTTAGCTGAGAATTTAAAGTGGATGTTCTGCAGCATGCTAATGTCACCTCCTGATACCACCAAGTAAGGGTGAAAATTGAGAAGGAACTAATTTACGAGAAGTGTTTAGAAATACAGTAATGCTTCGGTTTTTTTTTTTTTATAAAAAAATTGAAGCCAAGAAAAAGAAAATCTGAATGTGATCTTTTTCTATCTAGAAAATTGAAAAATTAGCATCGAGTTTAAAAAAATATTTGAGAGTTTTTCTATAAGTTTTTCAACAGTATACTTTTGTTATCTACAAGTAATTTTTAGCTAGATGAAAGAATAAAATTATTTTTTTGTATCATTATATTTAGTTAATGTCACAAATTTAATTTTTGCTATCAATTGAAAAAATATATTTTTGTTATTTAACAAAACGAATTTTTCTTAATTTAAATAAAAGAAAATAAATATTCTATAATTAATCATTACCGATATAAAATATTAAGATAACTATTATAAATTATGGTTTTGATTTTTTTTTTAAAAAAAGATTTAAATCTCGATGAATTTCTTGTTTGTTCGATGAAAAAAATTGTCTCCGTT
Source organism: Populus tomentosa (assembly GCA_018804465.1). NCBI lineage: Eukaryota > Viridiplantae > Streptophyta > Magnoliopsida > Malpighiales > Salicaceae > Populus > Populus tomentosa. The sequence continues at coordinate 1,737,872 of CM031995.1, forward strand.
CTCAACAAATGAACAAATTTCATTTTTTATTAAAAAAAATTAAGAATAGAAAAAAACATTATCACTAAATACACCCTAAAAAACTCCTCCTTTTACTATTGGAGCAGGGAAGTAGAATTTTAAACCAAAACCGAGACAGGACGAGCACCCTCTTTGGATGCTGACCTTGTGGGCTGGGCTCCACTGTAGGAAGAACAAGGCCTTTTGGGTTGCATTCAAAGAAGGCAATCTATCAAGAAACTCCAATGAAATTACGAAAACATAAAGCCGGCAAGCAATGATAATTTACAGATTGATTTGATCCAAAATCCATTCAATGGGTTCCGGAGAAGGGAGAAATCACTGGAGCGTATTTGAGGGAGTGAGAAGCATGGCCTCATCAACCCCAGAAACTCTCATGGCTGAAATCGACACTGCTATCAGCAAATTGGAATACAGTCGTGCCACTGCACTTCTCGACTCTCCATCACCAACACCCACCAACACATCAAAGACTAGCATGAGCTCCGATTCAGGTGCAAATCCTCAATACGATGTCAAAATGGCAGATGGGGCTTACAGGGCAGGCTGTGCATCCTTGGCTGCAGGGAAACTTGATGAGGCTCTTCAATATTTGAACGTCTCTCTCTCGAAATGTCCTCCTGATAAAACCTCTGCTGTTGCCAAGCTTCAGTCTCTTATTTCTCTTACTTCACAGCAACTCCAGAAATTGCCCACTTGACTCTTTCATTTTTGGTATGCTTTACTTCTTTGAATACCCTTTGATTGTGCTACAATTTGATGATCATTAGTGAAGTATTTCAATAGTCTTGATCTGCGATTCTTCCTTCAATTCTTCTTAATTCATGTTTTTTATTGCTTCAAATATTCTCTCTTAGAGGTCAGCTCAGCTCTTTTGGCCCTATTTTTTTTCTTATATTTATTATTTATTTTGCAATAAAAGAGATGAAACAAATCACAACATGGGGTCATGCTAAAGCGAAGTAATTTTAACTTTCGAGTGTCAAAATGATGAGGTTGCATGACCTTTTTTGGGAGGCCAGTTTGGAACAAAATTGTTCTTAACACTAAAGATTCTGGTTTTGAGGTTAAGGTTGTGTTTACTTTCCTTTAGTTCGAAATCAACTCATAAGAACTAACTATAATAATTTATGTGGGCATTAGAAACCAATGGGTTTTGAATCATTAGTACCTATTCACACATTGAAACATTCTCTAACTGCCTTTTCCTTTCTTAACTTGGTATTTGGAGCAGTTGGCTGTCTGAATGCTTTCCCAACTTCTCGTGCTGTTATTTGGCCTAATCTACTTGGTGATGTGGGAACAAGAGGTAGAGAACAGAGGAAATGGGAGAAGCAACGAGCCATCAACGTTTCCAATAGTTGAGTGTGATCTTTATCAATGCAGTGTGTGCCATGTTCTTCTCACTTGCTCTTAGCTTATTAGTGGTTTCGACGTCAGGATCAGACATTGAATTAGCTTTGGAATTGTTCTGTATATGGAACTTAAATGAAATGATGGATCCATTTAGATGTATATATCGTGATCATGAGTCTATATTATTTAATATTTGTTGTGATGTATCATTTCTAGCAGCTGTCTGTTGTAAAATTCCTTTTTACCCAAATCTTTTGTGTTGAGATGTGTATTTTCTACCACCTTCAGTAGAGATGTTTTCATTTGCACAGTGAAATTGTATGTTTGAGTCAGTTTCAATGTTTATTTTGCAAGAAGTATTAACTATTCTGACCATTTACCTTTAAGGAACGTAAGCAAGTGAAGGAACTAGTCTTACTGGAACTTTCAGATGTAACCTGAGTTGATTTTTTTGTGAGTGAACAATCATCTATATTTAATCACACCAAAAAGAAAATCATCTCTGATGTAGGCGTAGGTAGCAACATCAGATGGATTTTCCTTCAATTCGCTGCTAAGAGATGGTAAGATGTGCGTTTCGGAGAGTTTGTCTGGAGGTTGAAAGATGACAGTTTTCTTCTTTTTTTGGGTGGCATCTACCTAGTTTATACATTTTACAACTTTCTTTGTCAATTCAAGTACTTTGCTCTTTCATTGCTTTGTGGTTGCCCTTCTTATGATCCCACAGTAGTTCAACTTTTTCTCTGATGTAGATGTAGCAGCATGAGACAGATTTTTTATTTTTATCATGCTGAAAGTAGGTAAAATGTGCTCTTTGGAGGGTAACGATGATATTCTGTTGGTGGCCAGTCTCTACATTTTACTATTCAGTTTGTCAACTCAATTGCTTTGCTTTTTTCTTCTTTTTTAGAATGGACTGCTTTGCTCTTTATATGGCCATGAGTTGCCCTCGATGGAGTGGATATGATCACGTATCAATTCTATAACTCTGTCAACTCAGTGACAAATCTAGGCCTGGTTAGGTTGCCTGCGATGAACGTGTCATTATCAGTAAATAGCTTGGATTAGCAATAGCTTTTCCTGGATTTAGTCCTAGCGTGTTTTACTTCTGGGCTGGCAGTGGATGAAGATTGCAGACAGACTCCCATTTCTTTCTAAATTCTGTTCCTTCTCTTCAATATATTTTCAGGAACATTATGTAACGGATTGAATGCGTAAAACCTAGACTGGATCCGATCCAATCCAAGGCCTAAAATTATCGGGTTAATCCAAATGATGATATTGTTTTGAATAAAAATTAAAATAACTACAATAATATTATTCGTGAAAAAAAACTTAATTTTTTTATATTAGAGTTGACTTATCAAATCTCATGTTCATGTTTCGAAATGAATCCCAATCCTGATCGGGATTAATAAATATTATATCAACTGCTTTCATGTAGCAGCTCATTAAATTTTATATGTCTAGTCACATAGCAATCAATTAATACAGAAATGGGATCAAAATCAGTGGTCATGCTCTGTTCTTAGTTTCTGTAACACTAAAATAAATTGAGAGGACGTTTCTGGTTGCCTGTAATAACTTATACGGCGGTGCACCATTCTCAGGTCGTATCAAATACAAAGCATTCAAAGTTGGGTATCATGTCTCTCTTCACTGTAACTTCTGCATAAAGTGATTTCTCGAGAAAGACCATTAACACTCGTTTAAGACATCCACATGAATTGACAATCGAGGGTCCCCATAAGGATTTTTAGCAGACAAATGGCAACGAGAAACTTAATGGGATTTGTGACTAATTTGTTAATATGTCTTTCTACTTTTTTTAACTTAGTCTTCACCCCAAAGGATAGAACGCCAGTATTGTCAAGAAGATGCAAGGCCACTATCAGTGGAGCAAGTCAATGTGGACATCAACATAAACTCTTGACTTATAAATGTTAGTGCTGTGTATATTTTCTGTACCGTATCATTAAAGTTGGAAATCCAACCAAACTGTCTTCGCCAAGATGAGTGTCTTTTACCATGAAGAGCCACCAAATCATTCTAAGAAGTGCAAATTCCTTGCTGCAACTTTAAAGGATGTGTTTTCGAATTGCAGTGCTTGTGGTGGACAGATTTCAACTCCAGGCCCGGAGGAAGAGTATCCAACTACTGACGTTGATGAAGACCAGGAAGTACTCACGTTTTCATAATCGCAAATTTCATGTTTTAACTTCCTATCTTCCTTGTTAATCTAAGTGTTTGCCTTCTTCAGATTATTGTTTCAGAAATTCGAAGCCGGGCAATGGAGAAGTTGAGGCACAAACCCTTTGTTTTCACTGACAGCTTTTCCTGGGTATACTCTCCGATGACAGGAGAATTGTTTGTAACTCCGAAGGCTGTTCAACAAAAGGAGGAGGATGACAGCAGCGAGGATGAAAATGATGATGCAAGAGAGGAATTTTTCTCTGTAGGGAGTTGTTTATCCTGTTGTTCGAGTGCTTTGAGCAGGGAAGTATTTGTTTCTGCCAAGACAATCTCCTCTCCATGTTCAAGCCTCAACGGGTTTGAGTTTCCAGATTTTCCAAAGCGTTCGATACTCCAGGAGTTCTACTGTCACTGTCAGGGATGGCCATTTGGTCTATGCAGGAAGGCTGTGTTACTTCCACCTTTGCCCAAATCCCCTTCTGAATCTTGGTCCTGGCGTAAGGGTGCAAGGATTGTCAAGATAGCTTAAGAGTTGGAGCATCCTTCATCCTTTTTTTGGGCTTCTTGGTAATGGAAAGCACGCATGTAAATCAAGATTAAATAGTAAATAATAAGATCTCGGTTACGAGAAACCCTCCGTATACCCCTCTACATTATTAATTCACTGGGCAGTCTTCACTCAACAGTGCGGAGTGAATTAATACGCTAATTTACTCTGTACATATAGCAATGGGATGTGCCATGAAAGGCAGTAAATTTTTGTTAGTAAAATCGGTGGAGTGAACTCAATTTTTAGTAGAATTTATCTCTAAAATCTCCGTTCAAATGTTCAACCAAATTTTAATCAGAAGAAAATACAGTTTCAACCACAACACCAAACGAACACACTCATCGCCGATTGCCTAATTCAGGAGTCATGCTCTCATTTGCTGTGTCGAAGTTTATGAAATTGGTAAAAACTACCTAACCTATCAGCAAGAGAAACAAGTAACATCTTCTCTTTTAAATGATACCCCCTCGGCGAGCTTGCTTTTGGCTCAAAACCAAAAACCAGCCCTCTTCTTAACAAAAGGAAGAGCTGGACAGTTCAATCGTATTCATCTGCATCTGCTGAAATCAGAGAAGAAAAAACCATTCTTGTCATGCCAATAATAACTAGATCAATTCCTATCTTCGAGAAAAAAACTTTACAGCAGATTTGAGTCCAAAAGTATCAATCACAATTATGCTGTCAACAAAATCTGATTCTGAGTTGTTTTATATCAATATGCATTCTACACCACTGATCTTCATGTCGGTGAGTAAATTATAGCCACTAGTTAAAGCGATAATCGAACCAGTTAAAAGTTCAAACCAAGGGAAAAACTTCCACTTATTTACTTGCCCGTGGCCAAACCATTGCAACAGTACCTTATTTTGGAAGAGAGTTATTAACCATCACAAGGAAGGAAATTTGTAAGATGAAACAACAGCTTCAAATTGTCAACATAGATAAGCTATTATTTAACAACCAAGAACTTCAACTTCGAAGATTTTTTTCAGAGGAATACCACATTCTGTCTCCAACTATTCAAAAACATGGTTCAAAATTCTGAAAGCTCAAATCTTTCCAAACTGCAACCCTAAGCTCTTTGCTCAACATAAGAGCCAGCAAGCCCAGAAGTGCCAAGAACCGTAACCTGCATCAAAACGTAATAATTTAGAAAGATGGACACCTGACTTTGAATCATTTGTAGGATCACTGCAAATGCAGAAGGAAAAAGCTCAAGGCTGGACATCCTTTGAGTGGTCATCCAACCTTCAAATCCAGGTTGTCCTATGTGGTCAGCACTACTAGGTTATTGCTAGATACACGCTATTTGTCAAGAAAGAAGAAAGGTCAGCTGCATATAACTTGTAAAGATCTTGGATGCTTGTTACATGTTTGTTTTGTGAGATGAACTGGGCCATGTTTATAACATACACCCAATAATATGATGCATTTTGTAGCAGATCATGGACAGATCAAGTGCTGTAAAGTACATGGTTTTGCTAGCATACAATAATATAATTCAGCTAGATCACGCAGCACAGTTTGTGGCATTCAAAAAAGTGCAACAAGTTTCAGTACCTTCCCCCACTCAGCACCAAGGCCGCAGCATCTCATCTTTAAGTATATCATCCTTGATCCCAACTCTGTCTCTACTTTCTTCCTCAAATAACCTTCACCAGGCCCAAATGAGTCCAAATATGCAGCATACCGTTGATAAAAAGTACGAATTGCATTAGCATGCAACTCCGGCAAAGGTTTTACATTCTGCAGAATAATACAGCCATCAAACTGCATGAACTACTGAGATAGCTGAAAGCAAGAAGTCATGAAAATCCCATAAAAATTTACCTCGCCACTCATTCCAATGATATCATCAAGTTCCATTTTCAGAGACATGATCTTACCACCAAATTCTTCAACAGCTTCAGCTGCACGGAAAACATTCTTCAGGATCTCCTGGCCAGCCTTGTCATCAGTGTTTTTAGACAATGCTTTCTTTGCATCACTGACAACTGCATTAGGAAGCTCATCCCAATTTGTAGCCATCAAGTCCTTGAAAACATTTAAAATTTCAGGATCTTTAATGTCAGGAAAGTGAGTTACATCCTCGCTAAAAGATCGTGAACTTCCTAGGCTCATTGCAAAAGGAGACCTGAAATCTGCGTTGGTTTGCAACACAAAATACAAGTTCAAAGCATAAACAAACTATCAAACTAAGAAATCCACCACATCTCACAACGTATTCTACATTAAAAAAAAAAAACAAAAAAAACAGCAGCATTCAATCTATCCAGATGCATACACACAGATATGGTAGCATTTGAACCCCAAAGCAAGCTCCTTTTCTTAATCGTGTCAAAGCTCAATTACTTCTAGTGTCAAGCACATCTTTTCCAATCCAACATCTACACAGAAAAATGGCACGAAAAACAATCCCAATAAAAACATGATTTAACCCCCTAGCAAAACATACGTGATTTCTTGAAGTTGTCAGTCCACAATTGTGCATCAGCAAATAAAATAAAAACAAAGAAAAAAAACAACACACACAACTTGTTAAAACTTCAAGGCTGCACAAGTAGATGTTTCAAAGATAACCCCTTTATCTAAGCAGGGTCAAAAACCAATAAAATTAAAGCAGAAACTAATCAAATTCGACGTCGAAAAGAAAACCCCAGAATAAAATACAGTAACACGAAGTAAAAATCCATAAATTCAAATGGAATCTAAAAGAGAAGGCAAAAAGAAGTACCGCAAGGGATGCGTTTGGGAGTAGTTGAAACTGAAGGCGCAGAGACAGTGAAAAGAGATCGAGAAGCCAAGTGGTGACGGAGCTGGCTTTGACTAATAGCAGCAGAACGCGAAGATCCAAGGCAGGCTGCCCTGTATATAGTTCTCAGTGCTCCCATCTTCTGCATTTTTCTTCTTTTTTGATATCAAGCTCTTCGGTGATTTGCAGTGAGAATTTTTGTTGAGAGGAAAATTTGAAGGGCAAAATGCGGAAAGCACTGAAACTTCGGGCAATTTTTTGGGTCTCGTATGGGCTGGGCCAAATATTTTTGGAATACAATCATGGCCCTTAATCAGATCAAATTACTTTACAATCCGGAGACGGCGGAGAGATCCCAACTACCATTTAGGTGTTAATTATCAATTAGTCCCTCTAATTTGTAGTAATTATTGTAGTATAAAAATAATTAAATAATCATTTGAATATGCTTATGTTTAGTATTTTATTTCAAAAAAATATCCTTTTTATCCTTCTGATCGATCTTTGTATCTCATTTATTTTTTCTCTCTTTTCTATTTCTAGAATAAATAAAAAGTAATCGAAAAAATAACATGTAATAAACGAAAACAATAAAATAATAAATGGATTTAAGAATATAAAGGTTAAATGTATAATTTCTGAAAATATAAAGGCAAATTAATTAAATAATTTTACTAAACTTCAAGGACTAATTTATAATTAACTCTACTGTATAACACAAGTTTTCAAAAATACAAAGATTAGTCATATCCTCTTCTCAATCTCTCTCCAAGTGATGGAGTCAAGCAAAGAAGTAGTCTTTGAGGTACCGGTGTGTCTGCAAGTACACAAATGTATCAGTTTATTTTTAAGTTAAAAATATTTTTTTAAAAAATATTTTTTTTATTTTAAATTAATATTTTTTTAATATTTTCAAATTATTTTAATATATTAATATAAAAATAATTTTTAAAAAATAAAAAATAAAACATTATTTAAATTGCGATGTCATGAGACCAAGACCCGAAGATTTTATTCCTCCTTCAACCGATCCCATTACAGGAGTTTCATGGAAAGAATCCAACATCACTGCTCTGTTTCTGTTGACTAATGGAAAGCTCCGGAGCACCCTATCAAACTACTTGGTAATTTGCAATGAGAATTTTTGTTGAGGGGAAAAGGGGGCAAAACGTGATAAACACTGAAACTCAGGGCACTTCTTTTTAGGTCTCCTTTGAGCTGGGTCCAAAATATCTTTGGAAACAAATATTTTGGACTTTTAAATATTAGATGGACCCAATACGTCAAGACACTCATGGGAGCTAGAAAATAAAATTAAAAGGTCCAAGATTTTAATTATTTTTATAAATATTGTTAAGAAAAGAGCTGAAAAAAGTTTTCTTGCAAGGCCGGGGCCTATATCAGCCTCCTGTCTCTGTCTCTGCCACTGCCTATGAGGACGAGAATAAATCTCAACAACCATATAATGATTATATATTATGGGATGTTTGTAAGTGTGGTTTGGAATTGTTTTTTAAAATATATTTTTATTTTAAAAAATTATTTTTAATAATAAAACATTATCAAAATAATCTAAAAACATATAAAAAATATTAATTTAAAATAAAAAAATAAAAAAAATTTAAAAATATTTTTAAAACCACACAACTCTTTCAGAATTATAATCTACTCTACTATATAAAACTCGTTTTCAAGAATACAAAGAACAACCATTGCTTCCCTCTCATTCACTCTCCAAATTCCATGGAGTCCAGCAAACAAGAAGTAGTCTTTGAGCTGCCAATGACTCTACGAGTTCACAAGGATGGCCATGTAGAGAGATTAACACCCACAGATTTTATCCCACCTTCAACCGATCCCATTACCGGAGTTTCATCGAAAGATATTGTAGCAGTCCCAGAATCCAACATCACTGCTCGCCTATTCCTACCTAAAATCACAGATCCGAACAAAAAACTTGCTCTACTTGTTTATTTCCACGGAGGAGCCTTTGTTATCAACACGCCATTCATTACTCCGTTCCATAAATTCGTAACCAACCTTGTCTCTGAAGCCAATGTTGTTGCTGTTTCTGTTGACTATAGGAAAGCTCCGGAGCACCCTATCCCGGCTGCATACGAAGACTCAATGGCTGCACTCAAATGGGTTGCTTCCCATTCTAATGGAGATGGACCTGAGCCTTGGTTAAATAACCATGCTGATTTTCAACGAGTTTTTTTGGGTGGTGACAGTTCTGGTGCTAATATTGCTCACAATTTGGCTATGACTGCTGGGAATCCTGAGACGGAGCTTAGCATTGGGCTTCTTGGGATTGCTTTGGTACACCCTTATTTTTGGGGTTCGGTGCCTGTTGGATCGGAGGCGGATTATCCAGATGACAAGTCTATAATTAATCGAGACTACGTGGATCGAGTTTGGCCATTTATTTGTCCATCTAACCCGGATAACGACGATCCACGGGTGAATCCGGTGGCAGAAGGTGCACCACACCTAGTGGGCCTGGGGTGTAAGAGGGTGCTGGTTTGCGTGGCCGAGCATGATGTGATGAAAGATAGAGGCTGGCTTTATTACGAGGCATTGGGCAGAAGTGGATGGAAGGGTGTGGTTGAGATATTTGAGACACAAGGAGAGCACCATGGATTCCATTGTTATGACCTGGAACATGAGAAATCTAAACAGTTGATACAGAGACTGGCTGCTTTCTACAAGACTGATTGATGCGCCTCGGTTTCGATAGAGGGAGGACCTCCTGCTCCTGCTCTTGTTATTATCTTATTAATTTTCGATATCGTCTCCTACTTAATTTGTATTCAGCAAATCTCATGTTGTTGCAGTTTCTGTTGATTATTAATTAGTTTGCTCTACGCGTGTTTCACGTTGTAATAAATTCATGTTATTCGGTAATCAAGTACTATTAATATATAATAAAGTGAAGTTCGAGGAAAAACAAAACTGCCGAAATTTGTCATGTTTTACTTGCCTAGCAAAATTATTATTTTTATTATTATTGGCATATATTGTAGTGGCATCGTAATTCTTTCACGTGCTGTTTGAAAAATTCAGATTTCAGTAAAAATAAAATTATCTCAATATTATTTACTCGATTTTAGTGTTCGAGAAGTTTAAAGTAATATAAACGAGTTCTATAATCCATTAAAATTATAGATTTTTATACATTTATAAATCACTCTAAAAATGGTGTGATTTGCTTCAAAATTGACTGATTAAAAATTAATATCATCAACGCATTTCTCTTTCGCATATGCTTTGAATAGGTTTTTTAAAATCGAGAATAAATTTGGTAAATGATGATACTTAAATCAAAAGAATTCCATAATTTTAATATATATATTTCAAACAAAAACACTCAATTATCAAATCAAATCAATTAGATCTACTTAAATAATTAAAATCATTTATAAAATAGAATTAATTCTAAACAACTAATAACTCTCATAGAAAATCAGTAAAAAGTAGGGGGCTATCTTTCATTCTTTCCTTTTATGAATTTGGATGTATTTATAAGATTGTTATTAAATATGTTTTAAAGTATTTTTAGTTTGAAAAAAATATTAAATTAATATTTTATAAAATATTTTTGTTTATTATTTTGACCCATTGATTTAACGACCAAGCCAAGCTTAATAGTATTAGTTCTGATGACCATGCCATATCTGCTGTAGTTAGATTTGATGACCAATCTAGATTTAATAGCCCTGGGTTTGATGGTTATACTAGATCCAAGATAATTGGATCCGATGATTACACTGGATCCAAATCTCTTGTGTTTGGTGGCTAATTCAAACCCAACAGTTTTAGATCTGATGGTCATACCAAACCCAATAATTTTTAACATAAAAAAGAGCAAAGATAATGCTCCTATAATGTTATAATATTGTTCATAGTATAAATATTTTATGTTTACTGTATATGTTTATTGTGTAGCTCATAGTGCAATAAATTTATATTTACATTACCTGCATAATATATTTTTCATATAATTTAAAGTATAGTATAATAGTGATAGTGGTCATTTCTTTATCAAACGCCGGGCTGCTTACTGAGACCACCAGTGGGGTCACGCTGGAGCTTCCGCATTTGGGTTGCCTTGTGTATGAAATCGGGGGAAAGTAATATAAACAAAAGACCAAGCCTTCACAAGTAGATTTCCAAAGCAGCAGATTATTAGAGTTTCGCCCCCCCACCCTCTTTTTTTTCTTTTTTTAATTTCACCGTCTCCAATTAATAATTTGCTTTTGTAGTGGGAGTTACCATTTTGGATTGAGATGAAGGCATGTTTTTTTAATGGAAGGTGTTTTTTAAAATTATGTTTTAAATTTTTATATGTTTGTTTGTGATTATAAAAATTAGTTAAAGAAAAATACTTTACAATAAAAAAATAATTTGATTTAGTTTTAGAAAAGTTTTTTTTTTATTTTAAGTGGAAAATACTTTTTAAAAGTTGTTAAAAATATCATATTATCTGCTGATTATAACAAATTTAGTTTTCAAACTTTTGATTGTTATATATTTTGTTTTGAATTTTTTTTCAATTTCACCTCTTATAATTTGATTTTTATATTAACTTTGGTCTTTATTTTCTTAATTATTATTTGCTTTTCTCTTATTATTTTTTTAATTAAAATTTTTTATTTATCAAATTTGATCCTCATTCGTTTGATTGTTACTTATTTTATTTGAAATAATTTATAAAATTATAATTATTATTATTTTAATTTGACCTTCTTTCAGTTTTTTTATCTGTTAGATTTAATCTCTATTATTTTGATTGTTATTTATTTTATTTAAGATAATTTATGAAATTATTATTTTTTCAATTTCATTCACATTTATCTTTTCAATTTGTAATATTTATTCTTTATTTTTTAATAAACTTAAAAAAAATATTAATAAATTATTTTTCAGTTTATTTTCCATGGCATAATCAAACACTAAAAAATATTTTTCAATTTATTTTCTATGACACTATCAAACATAAAAAAATAATTTATTTTTTAGAAATCCACTTTTAAAATAATTACTCAATGTTAAAATAAATATTGGTTGAGTTTAGTCGAATGAATTAGATTACATATCAACGTTGAATCAATCAAATCATATATCATCTCATCAACTTATTAGATTAACTCATAAAATCATTTAGGTTTAATCTAAAAAAAGTTTGACAAAAACTTTGAATCCTCCATCATTAAGTCGACATGGAGTTAACCCAAAAGGCATGATGTATATTACCTAAATACATCTAAAACAGCTGGGAAAGTTTATGGAAATAGAAAAATTTATAGTACTTCATTGTTTATAGATGAAAAGTGAATTACTTCTTACTTTCAAACCGTATAATATATATCATTAACGTGCATTGTGTCAAAAGAAATGTTGCAATCAAGTGGTAAAGAAAACAGACTTATAAACTGATGGTATTATAGCCGGTGCAAATCCGAACCCCGCCGTGGTTCGCTCTTTTTCTTTGGCCATCTCATTTTATTTTTTTCCAATATCTTCAGGCTTCATTCTTTTTATTAATTCTTCAAGCAAGAGTAGTTAAGACTAGCTACTCTGGGTTATTTTTTTATATATACAAAATAGATGTTTATGCAACTCAATATTTTTTGTTATCATAATAGCAACTTCCAAAGCTAAGAAAAATAATTAAAAACTCATGAAGCGAGAATCGTATGTTTATATTTAATTAATTAATTTAATTTATTTTAAAAAGATAAATTCAACAGACTATAAAACAATTGACATAACCTATGTCATTTTTAAAATGACTAATAAATCTCATAGAAAGTGAGGAAATAAAAGTAAAAAACTACGCTAGAAGATGCAAAAAAAAAAAATTTTTAAAAAAAAAACCAAGCAAATACAGGTGAATTTTTTAAATCTGGATTAATTTCTTAAACCTGTTATCAATTAAGTTTCAATCAAAAAGCTCAACATTTGATCAATTTAATGTTTATGAATGAAATCAATTAATTTAGTTTAATTAAAAAAAATTCCTTTTAAAAAAAGCTAAATTTAACAAAGAAAAAAAAAAAACCAAGGTAGCCTATGTTATTTTCAAAATAATTAAAAAATCTCATAGTAAGTCAAAAACAAAAAACAAAAAAAAATTCTAGAACATGAAATCAGAAAAATGAGTGTAAAAAGAGAAAAAAACCAAGTAAACCCAAGTGAATCTTATAAACCCAGGTTAATCTCTCAAACTCATAATTTGTTAAATTCTAGATTCAGACTAAATCAAAAGGCCAAATACCATACCAATTAAATATTGAAAGATAAAATTGTTAAAAAATTCAAGGTAATAAAATAGCAATAAAAAATAATAATAATAATTGATAGGAAAAAGGAAACTCAAGGCGAATGATACTATAAAAATATATATTTTAAAATCATTTTAAATAAAAATAAATAGTAATTAAAATAATGAAGATCAAATCTGAGAGATATAAAAAATTCACAAGGGATGAAATTGAAAAAGATTTTTAATTTCATGAACTATTTTAGATAAAACAAATAGACAAATCAAATCTTAAAAATAAAAAAACATAATCAAAAGAGCTGTTTTAAAATTTTAAAGGTCAACATGGAAATTAAGAGGAGGGGAGCACACGTGCCAAACTAGAGATAACTAAATCAAAAGTGTCATCAAAGCATGAAAAGGTCGTTGAGATACTTTAGCTGCCAACCCTAAAAGTAAGCTTTCGACTATTAGATGACACAGTATGTGTTGTTTAAAACTCACAGGCATTGTTAACATGCCTCAAGTTTTTATTTCTTAAATATTTTTATTATCTAGTAAGTAACCCTATCACTCCTAATAAAACCAATAATTACAAAATAAGTAAATTTAAAAGAGAAAAGTACCCCTAAACCAAGGGGCAAGTTTTTCTAATTTGAAGGGTAATGAAGCAATTCAACCTTTTTTAAATTAAGCAAAAGACCAAAAAGCTCCTTAAAGCTAATTCCTTGTTTTTTTATATTCAAGGTTAATTTGATAATTTTATTGTGCCAAAAAAAAAAAAAAGATTAATATGCCCCAATTTGGGAATGGCCAGTGGGTCCATGGAAATAACAATAATTAAGTCACATATAGGGAAGCCGGCAGAATTAACTCTTAAATATATTTGTATATATATTTGCAAGCCGGCAAATGCAATCAAGAGTAGTTATGACTAGCTAGTCTCGGGTAAATTTTTTATATATAAAAAATAAATGTTCATGTAACTCAATAATTTTTTTTTTATCATAATAGCAACTTGAAAAGCTAAGAAAAATAATTAAAAACTCATGAAGCAAGCATCATATGTTTATACTTAATCAATTAATTTAACTTAATTTAAAAATAAAATTTATTTTAAAAAGCTAAATTCAACAAAGATTATAAACAAAATTGACATAACTTGTGTCATTTTCAAAATAACTAACAAATCTCATAACAAATCTCATAGAAAGTGAGGAAATAAAAGAAAAAAAATATTGGAGGATGAAAAAAAAAAGCTTAAAAAGAGATAAAAACCAAGCAAATATGGGTGAACCTTTTAAACCTGAGTTAATCTCTCAAACCTGCGATCAATTAAGTTTTAATCAAAAAGCTCAACATCTGATCAATTTAATGTTTATGGATAAAATCAATTAATTTAGTTTAATTAAAAAATAAAATTCTTTTTAAAAAAGCTAAGTTTAACAAAGACAAAAAAAAAAAAAACCAAGGTAATTAACTTGTGTTATTTTCAAAACGACTGAAAAATCTCATAGCAAGTAAAAAACAAAAATCAAAAGAAAATTGTAGAAAATGAAATTAAAAAATGAGCGTAAAAAGAAAAAAAATCAAGCAAACCCAGGTTAATCTCTCAAACTTATAATTTGTTTAATTCTAGATTCAGACTAAATCAAAAGGCCCAATACCTTACCAATTAAATATTAAAAGATAAAATTATTAAAAAATTCTAGGTGATAAAATAGAAATAAAAAAAAATAAAAAAAATTGATAGGAAAAAAGAAACTTAAGGCGAATGATACTATAAAAAAAATTTATTTTAAATAAAATAAATAGAAATTAAAATATTAAAAATCAAATATGAGAGATGTAAAAAATCCATGTGGGATGAAATTGAAAAGGATTTAAAATTACATGAACTATTTCATATAAAACAAATAGACAAACCAAATCTTATAAGAAAACATAATCAAAGAGCTATTTTAAAATTTTAAAGGTCAGCATAGAAATCGAGAAAAGGGGGCATACGTGCCAAACTTGAGGTAACTAAATTAAAAGTGTCATCAAAACATGAAAAGGTCGTTGAGATACTTCAGTTGCCAACATAAAAGTAGACTTTCGACCATTAGATAACACTGTACATATTGCTTGAAACTTAAAGTCATTGTTAACATGCCTTAAGCTTTTTTTTCTTAAATATTTTTATTATCTAGCAAATAACCCTATCACCCTTAATGAAACTCGATAATTACAAAATAACTAAATTTAAAAGAGAAAAGTACCCCTAAACCAAGGGGCAAGTTTTTCTAATTTGAAAGGTAATGAAGCAATTTAACCTTGTTTAAATTAAGCAAAAGACCAAAAAGCTCCTTAATGCTAATTGCCTGTTTTTTATAGCCAAGGTTAATTTGATAATTTCATTGTGCCAAAAAAAAGAGTAAAAGATTAATATGCCCCAATTTGGGAATGGCCATTGGGTCCATGGAAATAACAATAATATCCCACCGAGAACTCAATTGATTTTTGAAATGAGGGACACCATGATAAAAACATTGTTCCAAATCTACAGTTTACATGTCTTGGATTGTAGTGTTTTCACGCTCTTAGCTTCTTTTAATGCAACTAGGTGGTAGTTGTTTTAATCGAATCAAGTTTGATCTCATCAGTCAAGTTATAAATTAACTCAAACTAATTAAATTATTAATCAACTCACTAAATCATAAATTAACATACATAATCACTTATATTTAATTATATCAATATCAAAAATATCAAAAAGGATAATTTAATTAATCAAACTTTGAATTTGATCATCAATAATTTTAAGTTTAAATTTTCTTAAAACCACAAAAAAATTTACATGGTTATTAATTTTAAAAATCGTAAAATTAATTAAAATACATATAAATTAACTCTCATATTCATATTAAAAAAAACATAAACATAAAAAAAGGTTTAAAATAAAACTTCAAATCAGTCTCTGCATCATTAATCAGCGAAGTTAACCTAATAAGCATGACACATTTAATAACTATGCAACTGCCCAACGGCCACCGGGGCACCGTTTCTATTTACAAGCCGGTCACATCTTGACTACTCTTTGCTTACATATACCTGCTTGCAAATTATATAAAACATATATTTAAGAATCAATCCTGCCGGCTTCCCAGAATTTATGCAACAAGAATTGCCTGTTGATCGGTAGAAAAAAGGCACTTCCATTACCAGTAAGGAAGCAAGTTGATCAGCAGAGATTAAAATAAAATCAAAGCAAGATAGAAAAGAAAAAGAAAAAAAGGACATGCATGAAAAACGAAATAATTTTATTCCATATTTCATCTCCTATCATTGCTACATAAAGTCCCATCTTTTGTTGACGGAGCTGGTTGAAACTGAATAGAGAAGACAAGAGGAAGTACAGAGAACAACCATAGCTTCCCTCTCAATCTCTCTCCAAATTCCATGGAGTCCAGCAAACAAGAAGTAGTCTTTGAGCTACCAATGACTCTCCGAGTTCACAAGGATGGCCATGCAGAGAGATTAATACCCGCAGAGTTTATCCACAGAGAGAATAAATATTCTTTTATTCAAGTAGATGTTTTTTTTATTATTATTTTACATAATAAAATATTTAAATGAATGTTTGTTATTCAAATATTAACATATTTATCAAATAATGACATGTAAAATAAATAAATAGAGGGAAGCCGACCGAGTACAGTTTCTTGCTTGAAATGGCAAATATCATCGGCCGATTTATAGTACTGTTTGAGCGAATAAAATTAAAGATTAAGAAGGGAGTTGTAACAGAGGGTCAGGTTGTCTTTGTCTAGTGTTCGGATAAATTAACTCATGCTGTTTAAAGAAAACCAAAACAATAAAGAAGACTTTTTCATTCTGTTGACAAAGTATCTGGTTGCCTTGTTTAATCAACAGGATCATAGCACTAATACACAAGTCAAGGCAAAAACAGTACTGCTGATATTTAATGAATTTTTGTTTTTGTGTTTTAATTTGTTTTTTTAAATATTAAATTAATGTTTTTTAGATGGTTTTAGATAATTTTGATGTATTAGAATAAAAACTAAAAAAAAAATTATTTTAGTATATTTTTAATTAAAAAACACTTTTAAAAAGTATTATGCATTACGATACTAAACATACAGTGTCTATTTATTTGTGCAGTCCACTTACAAGATGCACCACATAAACAAATTAAGCTAACGTGCTGGGAGTATGATAAATATCATTTTTTAAAGTGTTTTTTACTTAGAAATATATTAAAATAATTTTATTTTTATTTTTTTAAAATTTATTTTTAACAAAAAATAGCTGAAATTATTGTTGTTAAAATCATGATTGTATGAGTCAATATGTATCTAACATGCAAAATCGGACTAAAAACTTGAAAATCAGTAAAATCAGACTTAACAAAATCAGTAAAATCAGTAAACTTGGTCTGATTTTACTAGTTTACTAAACTTGTGATATGAATTAAGTCAGGTCTAAATTTGACCTTAAAATATTTGCTGGTCAGTTTTGCGAGATTGGACATATCTATCAAACCTTACATTCGATAAACCTAAAATTTTACAGAGAAATATTAGACATATAAAAATATATTGTCGTAAATGTTCAAGTCAAATGAAGTTCGGGAACATAATATTTTAGAGCGTCAGAGTTAGCAAACAAATCTTGTCAAATATGTAAAACTAAACAATTATGTACTGATTGGGACATATCTAAAGTTACCAGTAGAATTTTGCCACAATTAAAGTTGGGTTGTAAACTAGACATTTGAAACTTTCCAACCACATATCGTGGGCCCAGTAATGCATTTAGACGATGGAAAACAACATGTTTTAAATCAAGACTCAAATCTGCCAAGAATATACGAAAATTGAAGATTCGGGCTACATGGAGGAATTTTAACAAAACTAATTTTTTTATTTTTTTATTTATTTATTTATTTTTGAATAATTATTTTTAATTTGATTTTTTATAGTATATTAGACATTGTTTAGGAGTTTATTTTATTATTGAATTTATATTGGTTAATTATTAGTCTAGTCTCATTAGCTTGCAACCCAAAAAGAATCCATTATAATTTGTTATGATGGGAACAATCAAGTTGTCACCGGGTTCATGTGTACTTCCTACTATTTAGTAATTTTCTTGTATTGATAAATTTTGTTCTGGAACTTTTTAATTCTTCTTGTCATTAATTTATTGATTCATATTATTTACATCTCTCATTTTATTTAGATCACTCATTGATTATAATATTGTGGACTCATTTTATCTAATTTTAATGTAATTTAATTTATTTAATAAAATTATCAATATATAATTAGTTAAAAAAATTACTTATAATTTTAAAATTTTATGATCTGAGTTTATATTATATTTTATATGTTATGTCAAAAAAATAATTTTTAACAACTAGGCTGAAATTGTAAGTGAGGTGGTGGAAGAATAAAATAAAATATTAGCAGGAAAAAATTAGAAGATGAAAAGGGTGATCCCATCTTTATTAATGGGATTAGTCTAAATTTGATAAGTAAAAATAAAAAAAATAGTTTTAAATGAAACGAGTTGAAATCAGAGAATGAACTCACAAGTCATTGAGTTACGCTGGTGGCATGACAGATGTAGAACGTGTTTGGTAGTGTGGTAGCGGTTGCTTTTCAAATAGCTTTTCGTGTCGAAATACATGTCAATGATTTTTTTTTACTTTTTAAAAATTATTTTTGACATCAGCACATCAAAACGATCCAAAAAGTACAAACCGAACTCAATTTTAACAAAAAAAAAATATTTCAAATTTAGGCAAAATACAGGTAGAAACTCACTACCAAACGGTGCCGTAATGTCTATTCAACTAGCCACCTAACACCCTAGCACCGACTTTATATATATATATATATATATATATATATATATATAGTCAATGAATCCTGCTGGCTTCCCCATGTGTGACTTAATTATTAATGCAATATGATTTTTTTGTTCATCTGTTGAAAAAGGCACTTCACCGTGATCCATTGCAACGTCAAGTCCCAGCTTTTGCCGATATAAATAGACTGCATTCTCTCTGTCAAGTTAAAATCATCACTGTCTTTTGGTATTAGAAGCTTTCCTTTAGTGCATCCATTCTCTCTCTCTTGCTTTCAGATGGATCAGAGCAAAGACATAGCTCGAGACGTTTTTCCTTTCCTACGGGTGTACAAAGATGGAACCATCGAGAGACTAGCAGGGACAGAAGTTTCTCATGCTGGCTTAGATCCTGAAACCGGAGTTTTGTCTAAAGACACGGTGATCGTACCAGAAACTGGTGTCTCAGCCAGGATCTACCGTCCCAATTCAGCAAAAGGCAACCGGAAGCTTCCTCTCGTGATCTACTATCACGGCGGAGGCTTTTTCATTTCATCAGCTTCTGATCCCAAGTACCACAACAGCCTCAACAGGCTAGTCGCTGAGGCTAACATCGTTCTTGTTTCAGTTGACTATAGGAGAGCACCAGAGAATCCTCTCCCAGCAGCATATGATGACTCTTGGGCTGCACTTCAGTGGGTGGCTGCCCATGCCAAGGAAGATGGTGGCAGCGAGGCATGGCTTAACGATTACGTCGACTTTGGACGGGTGTTCTTGGCAGGAGATAGCTGTGGTGCTAACATGGCACATCACTTCGCATTGAAACTTAAGGACTGTGAACTGGATCATCAGATAAACATTCAAGCCATCGCTATGATCTTTCCTTATTTTTGGGGGAAAGATCCAATTGGCGTAGAAGTAACAGATCAGGCGAGGAAATCAATGGTGGACAACTGGTGGTTATTGGTATGCCCATCGGAGAAAGGATGCGATGATCCTCTAATCAACCCATTCGCAGATGGATCCCCAAGTCTAGAGAGTCTTGCTTGTAAAAGACTGCTTGTTATTGTTGCAGAGAAAGACATATTAAGGGATAGAGGAAGGCTGTATTATGAAAAAATGGTGAACAGCGAGTGGCAAGGAACCGCCGAGTTTATGGAAATACAAGGAGAGGATCACGTCTTCCATATCCATAATCCTGACTGCGAGAATGCAAAGAGCATGTTCAAGGGTCTGGCTTCTTTCATCAACCAAACATAGGGATCCTGCTGTCGAGCGCAGAGCTCCCACTTGTGGAAAAAGACTGCTCTTTACGTTAATTTATGCTGTAAAACAAGACAAATCTAATATTTGGATTCACATGATGATTTCCATTCCATTGCTAGTTTTCAAAAGTTTGCTTTCACCAGTGCCTGCTTGGGTGCTTTTGTAACCTTCCTCATGTTTTTAATGGCGCCTTCAAATAAACAAAGCAAATAATGCCCCACCTGCCAGCCAGTTCGTAGAAAAGCAATTCATTGCACGGCTGCCATTGAAGCTCTGTCAATTTACTTACGACGACTATAGAAAAGTCTTTCTGAAATGGACCTCTTATCGCAGCACCAAAGCCATAAATTACTTCCCCACTTGTGCTGCAGCACCAATGGTTGATAGATACTTGAAAACAATTGGTTTCTTTCTATATTTAACAAAGAAGGTCAGAAAAATAAAATCTTGGCCGTTGGGGGCAATGAAAAGATAAGCAGGACAATAAACAATGAGAATTTATTAATTCATACTCTAATTAATTTATCAATGTATTTTTTATTTTATTTTTTCAAAGCATTAAACTCACTACATGTGTATTATGTATTGTGATTATACACATTATTTATCTACTGATTATGAATTATCATTAAATTATGTATTATTAATTATCATTATTCTATGTATTTTTTTAAAATAAAATATCATAGTATAATGGATGTTGAATATTTTTTAAAAATGAAAAAATTTCATGAGATAATTAGATGACTTTAGAGTTATTAAATAATAATAAATTATTGAGAACATCAAAACAACAAAGAACATGGAGTTTCTATCTCGTACAAATATGCATCCAAAAACAATGATCATATCATATATTTTCTCTTACGATAAAAAAATGTTACCCTAAAACTTTTCAATGCACTAAAAAAATTTAGAAATGATATAAAAATATATAATATTAGTGTCATATTATGCATATATATAATTATATAAAAAGATTATTAATTTATATATCTAGTGTAACCTATGTGTTTTTTTTTTTCAAATATATTATCTTATTATTGATTTAGCACATTGATTCAAAGTCAAAGTCAGCACCGGTTAAAAATAAGGTTATTAATTTATCAACGTTACACTGTAGTGAACTTTTAACAGGACTTCGAGAAATGGACCATCGTTTGATTTGCTAATAATAACTTCCACAACCACATAACAAAACAGCAGCATGCAAACAGGGGCCCAGAAGGAGCACCCCACGATCTCAAGTGATTGAACTGTCTTCCATTAATCCATAAAAAACGAAATGGCCAAAAACCAAAAAGTACACTATGAACCAAGATTGTTCGACTTGAAACAGAGAATACAGAATGAGAAATGAAAGGCCAGCTCTAGAACACAACTGTGTCGAGCATAGTACCCAATGTCTGAACTATGTTGGAAGACATTAAGTTTGAGACATGTTCTTCAAGGTGTTTCTTCGCATCTTGCCTTCCCACGTTCGCAATTGCCAGCTTTTCAGGTGGCAGCTCATCTTCCTCTTGCACAGCCTTGTTGTATTTAATAGCCAAGTTCAGCATTTCCTGCGATTTCAAGACATATCAAGATCAATCCGTACAGGATTCAGAAAATGGATATTACTGTATTTAACTTATACCTACCAGACTACAAACATTCAAAGGGCAATCAAACATTCAAATGGCATAGCCCTGATGATAAGACGGTAGTTAACAGAGGTTTACCCCATCAGGATGCAATTGCCATAATGTTGGATAAGTAATGGAATGGAATGCTATATAGGATGAGTAATACAAGCTATGAATCCACGTAATGGCAATGCACTAGTGTTGGATGAGTAATGGCATGCTAGTCATAATTACTTGCAATGGTCCTCAACTAGAATTAACCTCCAACATGGGGAGTTCATGATGCATAATCATTTACAATAGGACAATGAAAATCACGAGCACCCTCTCCCACACATTGAAAAGATAATAAAAACAACAAAACGTAGATTAAAGAAACTCCCATAAAACTTGCTCACCTGAACAGTCTGCTCATTGGTTTTTGAATGAGTATCAAACCGCTTAAGTGTCAAACCGTCTGTCCATTTCTTCTTGTGAAGGTTAAGAAGCATCTTTTCCTCAAGTTCATTCTTTCTGTAATTAATGGCTATTGAGTAATAATGTCTATTCAATCCATGGATCAACGCCTGGAAATTTCAAGTAAAAACCATATCAGATCTTGATGCAACAGAAAAAAAGCTTGTGGAAAAAGAACAGTTTTGTTATGCACTTGCTTGAATAGATGGCTTATTCAGATGCCCAAGATTGGAAGTTGTCTGCCGTGGTTCTTGGCCAAGCATCATTGTTTGTGGGTTAATCAAACGGAAGGCATCAATTACCACCTTTCCTTTAACACTCTGGATTGGATCCACGACCACTGCCACAGCACGTTGATTCAGAGCTTCAAAACTCTGTTAATATCAAAGATGATAAACCAGTCAGTTCAGATAGCAGCAACAAGCAGCAACAATAACAATCATATAAAAAAAATACTGCAATTAAGAATTCATCCTAGTTCAGAAAGACTAACTTCAAGGCATTGGCTAAAAGCCATATTCGTTAAAAACCCTTGCCTCCACTAACACAGTCTTAGCATTGTGGCAAAACTGAATTGAATCAAAATTATATAAGCAGACAAGGAGCATTCTGAAAGAACAGCACCTGAATTTTGTTCTGATACAACTTGTGGCAAAATTGGACATGTATATATCCATAAAAGATTGGAAGAAAACACAGGAGAGGGCATTATGATTTTTAGCATCTACTTAAAAATGCTAAAATTGTGAGAGGCTGTTAGATGAGATGGCAAAGTAAGCATTTTATCAACATTTGGAGGTTTGAGGTTCAAATCCCAAACAGGGGGGCAATCATATTGGTTAGGACAAACAAAGAAAAAGTTACACGTTTGAAGAATAATCAATCTTCCAGGTCACCAAGGCACTCCGCAAAACAAGAGTCCCCAGTCATTTTTTATCAACAAGCTTCTTATATCCATGTCAAGCAGCATCATCCACAATTTCCTAAGGTTTTTTTACTAACCCATGTGATCACAGTTCACAATGGACTTTTGTAATCAAGCTGTCCTGTTTTAGGCAGAACTTTTTCTCTCTTTCCAAATGACAGTTCACAGAATCATAAGGTACAGCATCCTATCCCCTACTCGCAAGCCCAGACACACACAAGTAAACGAATCATAATCACTGAATGGCTAAATCTAGCAATCCATTTTCGGACAGTGTAAAATCAATGTAAAGTTCACTAATGACACTAAGCATTAAGAATAACAATGCTATGTCTATAAGCATAAACATAAAAACCTGCTGGGTATTTATATCAACACCGGAAAGCCAACAGCCAAATCCAGGATGTGAATGGTACCACCCCACAACCATCTCCGGCCTGCAACACCAAACAACAAAAAAATATATCCAAAAATAACCACACAATTTCATCTAAATCAAATTGACAGGAAAAAGAAATAATACCTTCCAGTCTGTTTAAGCATGTCAATCATATTAGTCTGAAACACATGATCAACAGCTTCAACACTCACACCAGTACCACTTTGTGGCATTGCGAATACATCAACAACACGAACTGTATATTCATCCACAAACTCTCCAAGCATCAAACCCATAACTTCCATCGGTACCCCAGCTCTACCTATATCCACATCCACACAAAAACCCAATTCTTAACAACTCCTGAAATATTCAACAAGGACACCGCAAACCCAAAATTCATTTCAGATCCAAAACCCTACACTCTAGGTTCAAATTCAAATCAACACAGAACCAGCAACTAAACCCTAAAACTGAAATATGCTATATCTATAGGTTTTGGATTTGGAAAAAAAACGTACCGTGTTTAAGCATTTTGAGGAGGGCAAGAGAGGAGATGTAGACCTGCTCAGAGGAATCAAGTGTTGGAGAATCTGGTGGTGGATGGCCCAACGCACCTCCTGCACCTGCAAACATTCTTTGCAGTCTCTCCATACCTGACATTTTCTTCTTCGCTTTCGGGATTATTTTCTCTCCGGCCAAACACAAATTATTCTTGAGAGCTTTACTTTGTGAGCAAGACAGAGACTGCTAATTTCTTATGCCCTTGAAAGGTTAAATAATTAATAGTTTTTGGGTAATGGGCCCTGAAACTAGACGGGCTTGTTACGTCTCCAATACTTGCGGGGTTTAAATCAGGCCCTGAATTTTCAAGTAAAGGGCTAGAAAGGAAGTAAGGCTTTTTTGGCCCTGTATGAAAGTTTTTTCCTTTTTCTTCTTTCCCGGTTTCAAGGACCAGAGTCTCAAGCTTGCCTCGGTGTCAACTATAGCTGTGAGACCGAGCTCGAGAACTAACCTGAAAATATACCTGGTTTAAATATTATTATAAATTTTTATTTTAAGTTCACTATTTTTCTTTGGCAATTAATATGTATCTGATTTTAAAATAATAGTTCATGAAAATTCAATTCAATTTTTTTTTATTCTTCAAATTTTTAAATATATTTATAACATGATTTTATTATATTTATAATATTTTCAGCTTTCAATCACTTGTAAAATAATGATATAGTATTTTTGATATTTTTTTAAAAAAAATTACTTTAATAATTATAAAATATATATTTTTTAACATGAACAATGATTCAAATAAAAAAAAATCTGTGTTCACTAAGATAAATAAAAATTATATTAATAAAAAATTTATTTTTAATGGAAAAAAATTAAAACAACCATGTTATCAAGTTTAACAACTTTAATAACAATGTCTAAAAATTCACCCAAATTCCTTGTATATTTAATTTTGTATTTAAAAGTATTTTTCTCAATCAAAGCATAATGCGCCCATGTAAACTAGTTCAATCTAAAATATAAAATTTTAGTCTTGCTACTACTTTTCCAGAGAGGTAGAAAATTTACTTCTTATTAACCCTTTAAAAATCTTTCATCTGAACATAAATATAGTCAATATAAATATATAATTGTAATGTTTTTTCTCGAATAAGTATACACAATAAATGTATATCTATTTTTAGCTTCAAAAAAAGGAAAAAAACAAAAACTTAGCTAAAATCTAAAATTTTAGCTAAAAAAATCAAATTACAAGAATTAAAAAATTAATTGATTATTCAATATATAAATCTTATTCTAGACTAGAATTTTCCAAACATCATCAATTGTCTAGTGTCTATATTAAAAGAAATAGACATACAAAATAGTTCAATCTAAAATCTAAAATTTTAGTCTTGCTACTAGCTTTTCGAAGAGGTAGAGAATTTACATTTCATTATATAACTCGTAAAAAATCTTTGATCCGAACATAAATATAGTGAATTTAAGTGTGAAATTGTAATGTTTTCTGTCGAATAAGTATACAATATGTGTGTACATTCAGTTTTTGCTCCAAAAAGAAGCAAAAAACAAAAGCTGCGCAACACCAATTGCACAATTTCATTTAAAGGAAGTACTCTTAATCATGTCGTAGAGTTGGCCAAGGTGCAACAATTGCATACTAAGGACTCTTAATTATGTTTTTTGAATTATGAATTTGTGTTTTTAGGAACATAACACATCGTCGAAGTTCAAAGTAAATACGTGAGATTTATTTTATGATAAAATAGATAAAATCTCACTTAGATCTAAGAATAAACCACCTATTAATTATAAAAATGACTAGTTTTGACCAAAGTCTAGTGATAAAAGTTTGAGATAAATGATTTTTTTTTTTTATAATTTTATATTTAAATAATATGGTTGCTAATATGATAATAATTAAAGATTTATATGATTATTAATTTTAAAATTTATAAAATTAATCTAAATATATTCAAATTAGTCAAATATTCATGTTAATTAAAAAAATAAAATGACAAGTCTAGACCAATTGTAATGTGAACTCAACACAGACATTAATTACCTACAAGCTACAAGGAAAGCCTCTATCTGTGTGCAGGCCTCAGACAATTTATAAACCCCCATGTTCTTAACAACATGCAAACAATTAATTAAGTTTCTTGCGATACGATCTTAACAAATCTTTTAATAACATTAAAAATAAAAACTTTATTATAAGTTGTAAAATATTATTTAAAAGTGTGGTAACATATTTTTTTAATATATTAAAATAATAATTTTTTATTTTTAAAAATTGTTTTTAATATAAACATATTTTATCTGAAAATATTAAAATAATATTAATTAAAAAAATAATTTTTTTACAAACAAATATTCACACACACACACACACACACACACACACACACATATATATATATATATATATATATATATATATATATATATATATATATGTAAAAGAAGCTATAAATGATAATGTTTGAGTTAAAACTTTCGTTTTAGTTTCCAAATTAAAAAAAAATATATGTTGGCCAATAGATGTTTAATTTATTCCTCACTTAATTATTTATTTATTTATTAATATAAATATCAAGATTAATTTATGTATATTTTAATTAATTATACGAGTTTTAAAATTAATAATTATATAAACTTTTAATAACTTTAAAATTTATAAAAATTGAATTAATAATTTTTAAATTTTAATTTTAAAATCTGACTAACACTTCAAGATTAATCAAGCCTTTCTTTAATTTGTGGTCTACCGTCTCCTCTTTGTTGAAATTAAAGTCTCCTTTGGATAAAAGACGCGACGAGGTTGTTGACAATGTTATCTTTATCTCTTTGTCCTATTGACCTACAGCTTGGATAAGGTATAAAATATACTTGTTATCTCCACCTGTTTTATATATTCATTGGGTTTACAAAATATTTAATAAATTATAAGATTAATCATAATATATATAAATTAACCCGAATATTTATATAAATAAACAAAAAGTAGGTGTGGTAATTTTTATTTCTATATATTTTTTAAAATTGTATTTGGAAAGGAATAAATTTAAGTTTTTTTAGTGTTTTTTTTATTTTAATATTAAAAATAAAATAAAATAAAATATATTTTTAACACATTTTCAAGTAATTTTTTTTAAAAAATATTTTATATCACAATACTAAACACACATTACAACAAATGGCTATACACATAATATGCTAAGCAAGAAAATACAAATAATAAATAAAAAAAAATATTGTTTCGATTAAAACAATTGGCTAGACTGATCTAGTATTTCACGTATTGATATAATAATTTAATCACCCTGATCTTTTACGGATGAGAATGTTTGACAACTATGTCCTATAAATAAAAATACATTTTGATTTGAAGCAAATGAAGACCAGACTTTGATACCCCAAGGGTTCCTTTATGGCTGCTGCTTGACCGTAAACATTTATATATCGTTTAACATTTTCTTTTGAAGAATATCCCAAAGGTTCCTAAATGGCTGCTGCTTGACCTTGAATATTTTTTTTAATAATTGGGTGTATTTATTATAAAGTAATTATTTTAAAATTGACCCCTAAAAATCTGAATCACTATTTATAGAAAAATAAAATGATTGTTTATGATTTTGATAATTTCGTTTATCATTTTGTTTTGAAGAATTTCTTGACAGAGAAATTAATTCTCAAAAAAGAAAAATTATCCGCGTCGGAATGTGATGCTAGCGCTGATCTAACAAAGAGGTGCGATCGAGGACCTGTATTTCTCAGTCCTTTATTACCCATTTGTCCCTGCTACAACCACGATCAAAAGCTGATATCTTGACCTGTAAAGAAAACAAAAGGCAACAATATCTTGACCTTCAGGTCTCTCATGATGGTAGCGTTTAAAATCTTAAGAATTATAAATTATAAAATCATTTTTTTAAACGTTACAATGATCATTATAATATTTAAAAATATTACAAAGACCAATTCTTTAAATTTAAGAGGTACCTTTTTTTAAAATATTTTTAAACAATTTGATAGACATACTGAAAAAATATTTGAGAAATAACAAGTTTTTTTCAAAGTAGGAGTTAAAATAGTTTAGGGGTTTTGTTTAGGGTTAATTAATTTAAGATTAAGATTATAGGTTAATTTTGAGTTAAGGTAATTTAGGAGTTGGGGTTGGGTATTTTAGCTAAACTCTAAAATACTCTAACCCCAATTTAACTTAAACAAAACCCTTAAACTACTTTAACCTTGAATTAATCTCTAATCAATTAAGATTTTTTTTTTAATGTTTTTTAAAATGTGATTATAATTATCTTATCAAGAATTTTTTAATAATTTTAAAAATATAAAAATTATAGCTCCAACAACCTATTTTTTCCCCTTTTAATCTTTCTTATTTCTTTCTTCTACCACAACAATTTATTTTCTTTATCTTTCTGTGGTCATTAATTTGCATTATAAATATATTTTGGTTTTTCACTAAGCAATTGCTTTTGAAAATAACAATTGTGTACAAAACTAACATTTAGAAACATATTTATTTTCAAATTATACTATTTTCCATATACTTTTCCATCCTATGTTATTTTTCCAAAACCTTTACCAAACTATGTATTTTTCAAAAACAAAAAAAATCGAGCAATTTATAATATCATAATAGTGTAATTTATACAAGTTTTATTCTCTTTTTGGCTGAAAAAGTGATCGCTATCTCAACTACCATTATAGAATGAAAAACTAGATAATTTAGCGTTTTATGTTTTGACGAGACTGAATTTTATATATATATATATATATATATATATACCTAGATCAAGAAAAGTTCTTTTTAATAATATTATTAAACTCAATTCAATCGATCAAACTTTAAATTTCTCAATTATTCTCCTTAATTAGCTTGAACTTCAAATTCAATTATATAAATATTACCTTGACGTGATCCGATCGACTTGCTGAGTTAAAAAAAATTAGATGACTAGTCAAAATATGAATTAACTTTAAAAATATTTTGAAGATGACATCTTTTCTGAAAAAAATAATGAGATGACAACATATTATATCAATTGAGGGATTTAGAGGTTAACGTAGGTTGGGTCATGAATTCTATTGAGTTTAATAACCTTGGTTTTTTTTTTTATAATTGTTTTTATTTAATTATATGATAAAAATAGATGTTTGCAAAACCAAGCACCAACTTGATTAAAGATTAAATCGAAATAAATCATGAAATTTAATTCTCAATAATTATATTTTTTTTGCAATTATTTTTTATTTAATAATATAATAAAAAAATAGATGCTAAAAAAATCGAGCACCAACCCAGTGCCAGTACTTTTTTTCAAGATCGTGATGACTCTATAAGAAATAAATCAAAATAAATTATGAAGCTCAATTTCTAATAATTATATTTTTTTAAAATATTTTTTATTTAATAATATGATAAATTATTTTTTTATTTAATAATATAATAAAAAAATAGATGATTGTAAAAAACTAAACACCAACTTAATATTATTTTGAGACTACTGTATCCTCTTGTAATGAAACAAAAATAAATAACATAATTCAATTTTCAATAAATCGAGATACTAAACATTAAAAAAATAAAATGTTAACAACATGTGAGGAGTCCTCGATTAATCATGGTTAAAGATGAGAGTAATTAAGAGGTTTAATCTTTGGTTTAGCTAATTTTTTATTTATTTATATGTGTAGAATAATATATAATAATTAAAATAGAAATTACAACAATATGGCAGTGCTAAATATTATATATTCTATAATAGTTATTAATTAATTAGTTAATTAATAATGTGGAGTTGGGTGGCAATACGGTGATAGTTGAACATTTTTTTATTCGTGTGGAAGTAGAAAGGTCAAGGACGTAGGCCAGTAATTACGCAATTCATAAATAGTTTGAGCAGAACGAAACGAATATTGTAAAGGTTCGGATTTTGGTTGTGTTCTCAAAAGGATAACAATGGACTTATGAACTTGTCCCATTTAAGGCTGCAAAGAATAGTGTACGTGAGCAACAATTGTCCACGTTGATCTTATGTAACAGCGCTAGTGTCTAAAACACTAAACACTAAACACTTCGACATTTAGCCATTTCAAGTTTTTTTTTTTTTAAATTATTGAGAGTATATTAAAAAAAAACCAAAAAGAAAATAACATTTTTAATTTTTTCTTCATTAATATTTATCATGTGTTAGAGAATAATATAAATTATTTTTCAAAATATCATATAACAACTTAAATTTTTGGGTTGAGATGATTCTTTAACATGATATCAGAGCCTTAATGATCAAGTGGTTTCAAGTTCGAATCTCATCATCCTTATTTATTTGATAAAAATTATGCACAAGATAATATAGACCTCTGCAAGTTTCAAGCTCAAAAAGTTTTTACATAAAGGGATATATGTTAGAAAATAATATAAATTATATTCTAAAATCTTTCACCTAACAACTTAAACTTTATATATAATAAAAAATCCTGAATTGTATTTATAAAAAGGATTATAAGATAAAAATAATATCAAGTTTCTAATTAACTAACACAAGCTCTTTTTGAACTATAAAATCTTTTCCTATCTCGATGGAGGTGGAATAAGAGGAATCATACCAGGAACTATCCTTGCCTTTTTAGAGTCCGAGCTTCAGGCAGTCGACGTCAAATAGACCTGCAAGATCATCCATTTTCTTATGCGTGTGAAAGCTCATGATGATAATATAAAATAGAGTAGAATTAGAAACTACGTACATGGAACGATTCCTTGTTCCACTCGAGGTAACAGGGAACGATTCCTGGAAAAAGACATTACAGGGAACGATTCCTTGTTCCACTTGAGGTACAAAATAGAGTAGAATAAGATTATATCACACTTGCGTGCAGGAGAATTAATAGTTTTTTTTTCATTATCCTTTCGCTGTCCTCTCGCGAAGGCTGGGCCTAACGAAAGATACAGCATTGGCTAAGTTTTGGGGTTAATGATGCATTCCTCAACTGTAAGAGATTGATTAATCAGTTTTCTTTATCAATTCACGGACTGAATCGATTTGCTTAATATGACCTTTGATTTGAAATCTTCAATTGTTCAACTTGTTCTCTCTTACTTAATGTTGTGGGTCCACCTTGAACCGTGTCAGCTCAGAGTTGTATAGCAGAATAATTGGATCCATTCAAAATTTGACCCCGTCCAAGAAAATTATACAACGTTAAATTTGGGCGAGTAAAATCTCTCGACTTAATTGAAAATTCCATGCTTCATGAAGCACAGAAGTCTATAAATAACTCCACACTCCCTTTGGGAAATTACTAGCTTCAAAACTTAAATTAGATTTCAGCACTAGCTATATACATCTCCCAAGGCTCTCAGGAAGTTTAAGCTAAACACCTCTAACTCTTCCGCTTCTAGGCTCTCGATCAGTATTAGCTAACAATGCCTTTAAATTCCTCCTCAATCTCTCATATCGAGACTTTAAGATCACCCATTCAACCCCCAACTTTTGGAAACCAAATCACTGTTCTTAGCATCGATGGAGGTGGAATAAGAGGAATCATACCAGGAACTATCCTTGCCTTTTTAGAGTCCGAGCTTCAGGTAGTCTAGAAATCGGTCACTTTAAGGACGTATGTTGCATGTCAAAAAGACCTGCAAGATCATGCATTTTCTTATGCCTGTGCTAGCTCATGATGATATATAAAATAGAGTAGAATAAGAAACTCCAGGGAACGATTCCTTGGTCCACTTGAGGTATAAAATAGAGTAGAATAAGAATAAATCACAATTGCATGCAGGATAATAGTTTTGTTTATATCGGTATATAATTGTAATGTTTAATTACTTTATCCAGGTATTAAATATATACTCCGTAATTTCATCCTATCACTGACTAGTATGTTTTGCTATTCAAATTGTAGAAGCTGGATGGTGCAGACGCAAGACTTGCAGACTACTTTGATGTGATTTCAGGCACCAGCACTGGTGGCCTCGTGACTGCTATGCTAGCTGCCCCTAATGAGCAAAACAGACCTTTATTTGCCGCCAAAGACATTAATGACTTCTACCTTGAGAACTGCCCTAAAATCTTTCCCCAGGACGGGTAATAATCCCATATATGAATGCCATAACAATGAGTTAAATGTTATCAAGTGCTTTAAAACTTTTTTTTTTTCTTCCTTCAAATGTCTAGATACTAACTGTATACTCTCTGGCAACAGGTCTCCATTCGCTTCTGCTGGAAAACTGATCAAGAGTTTGGCTGGACCACAATACGATGGCAAATTTCTTCATAGCATTGTGAAGGAAAAATTGGGAGATAAACGCCTGCACCAGACCATGACAAACATTGTGATCCCAACTTTTGACATCAAACGCCTTCAGCCAACAATCTTTTCAAGCTATCAGGTTCGTTATATATACAAACACAACTCTTAAAATTCTATGTGTTGCTTGAGAAAAGAATCGCTTCACACTGCAAAATATATGTCCATAATTACAAGACGTGCCGCTTTATTCTTTAGGTGAAGAACGACCCATCCACGGATGCCCTTTTATCTGATATATGCATCGGTACTTCAGCTGCCCCAACTTACCTCCCTGCCCATTATTTTGAAACCAAGGACCCATCAGGCAAAGTTAGAGAGTTCAATCTGATTGATGGTGGTGTGGCAGCAAATAATCCAGTATGTTCGTCATTTATCTTCAGCTCTTGAACTTGCATAACTCTTAGCATATTGATGAATCCTATCATTAATTTCCTTTTGAATTTCCAGACTTTAGTTGCCATGAGCGAAGTTTCCAAAGAAATCACTCGGAAGAATCCTGACTTCTTCCCCGCAGCGCCCATGGATTATGGTCGATTCCTAGTCCTGTCCTTGGGGACTGGCACAGCAAAATCTGAAGAAAAGTATGATGCAGATGAAGCAGCCAAGTGGGGTGTCTTGGGATGGTTGACTAGTGACCATTCTACTCCGTTAGTGGATGTGTTTACAGAAGCTAGTGGCGACATGGTTGATCTTCATATTTCCACTGTTTTCCAAGCACTGCACTGTGAGGAAAATTATATTCGAATTCAGGTGTATATCACGCTCATGTGGTTATTCAAGATACCAAATTATATTCTCCAACGAAGTAATTAAAACTGGAAACTAGAAAAGAAAGAACCCTGACTATAAGATATGTGTGAAATGCAGGATGACACGCTGACCGGAACACTTTCGTCCGTGGATGTTGCCACGAAAGAGAATTTGGAGAATCTTGTGAAAGTGGGTGAGAAATTGTTGAAAAAACCAGTATCAAGGGTGGATTTAAGCACTGGAGTCTTTACACCTGTTGATAAGATGACAAATGAAGAGGCTCTCATCAAGTATATATCTCCCCAAGTCTATATATTATAGTGATTTCTATGGCATCTTATTTAATCTTGCTGATTTTTTTTTTGTTTGACTGTATAGGATGGCTAAATTACTGTCAAGGGAGAAGCATCTTCGTGATTCTAGGTCACCAGTTGGAAAAGTTGCTACTTAATTCGAAGTGAATATGATTCGTACACTAGATTGTCCAGAAAATTAATTAGAAGCAAATTAATAAATTTGGAAGAGACACTAATGAGATTATCTGCATTATGTAATTCTGCTGTTTTTATTTTTTTATTGTTACAAGAAATGAATAATATGTAATTCTTTCCCTCGTTAAATATGAATCATCGCAGAATGCTGTTGCACTTTTAAATATATTTTTGCTTGCTCATCTTCTTATAATTTTGTTTACCTTTTGTTCTTCTTGCCTTGTGGTCTGACAACTCAACGTGTTTATCGTTGTTTTGGCTATACATACCTACTTATTCTTTCTGAGCTTGGATATGATCATATCCATTGATTCTTACATAGAATCTTTGTCGAAATTAGATGGTTCAATTTGCTGTTTCCTAGTTTTTCCTTAGCAAGACCATGTAGATATTTTCCTCGTATTTTTTCCGACAATGCTTTGATTACCTTTGACACATAAGGAAATAACGAGCAGCTACCCGAAAGATAAAGAAAACGAACGAAAGTGTCAACTATCCAAAAGATAAAATAACACATATTTCACCCATAAATTGTTTCTCCGAATTGGATAGCCAGCCAGAGAAACGAATTTTACCTGGGTTGTGGAAAGAGCTTCGGACACTGATTCAGGCAAAAATCCTTGATGTCTTTGGCAGCATATGTACAAGTGAAAGAGAGATCGCAAAGACCCTGAAGGGAGAAAATTAAATTAAATTGTTTTCTTGAGAAAAGGGATAGATCGAAATATAAGTATAATATATGTAAGAAAGACTTGCAGGTGAGACTTCACGTGAATTGTAGGTTTAGAAGAAGTAGCTAGGTGAAGTAATCAATAGTGGAAGGAACAAAATGCAATTGACTTTGGATCGATCGATTGAAAGCATCTTTTAGGCATGGTGTTGTGTATGTAGGGACGCAAACAAAATGAAGCAAGGAAGTCGACGGCATCATTGACAAGTAAACCTTATTAGGGGCTAAAACGGATGGCGATGTAATGAAAAGTTGCAACTTGCAACTTGCAACGATCAATTTAATAATCCATGGTTGGTTAGTGTCGGCGATGAGAAATAAGTGCAGCAGCCATAGAACACCTAACCAAGTGGAAACGAAACTGGTCCCATCACTGTGGAAATTTGACCACACCCCAATTGTTTTTTCAAGGCTGTAAAGATGATTTTGAGGTGTTTTCTATCGGAAAAGGCCAGAAATACATAAATATTCGAGTTATGAACGGCTTACATCACCAGTCATGATTTCTTATGATCTTTCTACGCTGTCCAGAACCAAATCCTGATTAATTGAATTGATTTTTAAGTAACAGATTTGATTTGAAAGAATTATTTTATTTAGAATGAAATGTATGTATGGTAGAATTACAAATCACTTGTTCTTATCTTCCCATATTTATTATGCAAAAAGGTTAGAAGCATAAAGGTTTTCCTTAGAAATATAAAGTGATATAAAAAAATAAGAATAACTTTGATTATATTATTTCAGATGATTAGTGAGCAGTAATATTCAGTAGCAGTGATCATAACCAATCTGAGAAACTGATGAGTAAATAACGAGGAAATTTATTAAGCAAAAAAAGTTAAAAATAATTCATAAGCGTAAAGGTTTTTATCAGGAATATCACACGTGTACAATATCGTGATGAACATCCACCACTTATGAGAAATATAAAAGTCTATTTCTAACTATATTTAGGACACTCTGATATTTTCTTTTCAGTGCTATTATTTTTTGATTTTTTTTGTATTGTTTGAAAAGTGAAAAAATATGAATTAGAAAATAACTCAAAAATAAATTACAACAAGAAATATGAAGCAAGTTATATATAAAATACAGAATAACTTTAATGATAATTTTTTAAAATTGTTAGTGAGTAGTTTTATTTAGAATCAGTTAGTCACTTAAGGAGTAAAGATCTTTTTTTTTAAAAAAAAGGGTATCCATTCACTTTAAAAATTATAACTTTGTTTTTTTTTTCTTACAATAAAAGTGAGAGTTATATATAAAGCAACCCCATCAATTAATAGATGGAGGATAAAAGAGAAAGAAGAATACAACGGTGAAGCAAAAAGGACAGCAAACAAAGTTAAAACTTTGTTGAATTCTTTAATAAAGTACATTAACATTATTTAAATATAAAATTGATTTCAAAAAACCTTTCAATAATATTTTTGAAGAAACCATAATCTTCTAAAAGCTTGTAATTATATTAAATTTAACTTTTAGTATTTTACAAATTATATACAAACCTATTTAATTTTTTTTAAACTCGAGCAAGTTAGATTTATTAGATTTAACCTGTCAACTAAATATTTTATGGTTATTATAGATATCCCTGGATTAAGTTTATATTGTAAATTATAATGAATTCACATTTAGAAGCGGATCTACATCTTGTATTACAAGTGTCATTACACCCTTAATGTTAGGTCTAATTTGCACATCTTGCACTATTATTAAACTTAATCCATAAACAATCAAATATAAAGAGAAAAGGAGTATAGGGCATACGGGTCAGGTCAGATCGGGTTGACTGAGTGTTAAAAATCCCAAACCACGCCACCTAACCCATGATATCTATTTATATCCTTTAGATTCTTTATAGTATTTCAAACAAAGGATGAAACAATTACCACTTCTAAATCTTAAAACTAATTTCAAATCATGCAAACGGTGATGAAATGTATCAAATAATATTAAATTCAGAATAGAGTACTCAACAAATACTAAATTAATTAAAAAAAATATATTCACATAATCAAATATCTTCTCCAAGGTGTTGCCTCCTCTCTATTATAATTGAGTTTATATACCTTTAGTATATCCTTTAAAGACATGGAACTCATTTTTCTTATCTGCCTGGTATTTTTGCTTAGGTTGTGGGCTGATTACGAAGAAGTAAACTTGTGAATTACAAATTCTCTATTTCTAGAAAAATTGTAGCTCTTCCAATTCATCTTTCCAACTCATATGGTATTGCATTTTTATAACATTTAGAATTTCATGTATTGACCAAAAACCAAGATCGTGTTGGCTTCAACTTAAATTATTTTTATTTTTATCACTGGTGGGTCATGAATATTACCGCTTGTATCTCTCTCTCTCTCTCTCTCTTTTCTTCAAAGTGAGCTGCATTAAATATTTAATAGGATGTAACTAAGTTTAAGCACCACAAAATTCAAGTTTATCTTAATAATAGCAGCCTTTAATTTTCTAAAGATAAATTACAAAAATCTTATTAAAATATTAAAAAAAATCTTACTTCGGACACAAACTAATTACATTTGAATTGAAGATTTTCCTGTCTGATTTCAAATTCAAAAGTCTTGAATGTTCATGCAGGTCAGCAGATGTTTTATTCCCTGCAGAACTCTCCCCTTTGTTTCAATATTTCCCAGTAATCTCTTCTTATTTGGTCTCTGTTAACATTATCATCTATTTAATTAAATAAAAGAAATAAACAACACGTAACCACATAATACAAAACCATTTTGCAAAAAAGATGAGACGATGTTGCTTAAGTCCCATAGACGGCCAGAAGATTTGATTTGAGAAATTGCCAAGGACTTGATATCCTCGCGTTCTTATCTTCAAGATCTCAAAGTCTGTCCTTCTGTATGGCTGCTGGGAACGATACCTTGACCTCTAATAGTCATATTTTTTTTAAGGTAATCGGTAAATATTATTGATGAAAAAATAGCCATTTAGAGGATGAACAGGAAAGAAAAACAAAGGGATTTCAAATAAAACAATAGCATAGAAGAAGGAAAAGTAAAAATTTACATAAGTGAACAATCTATCTAAGAACATCCGCAAACATGAATCTAGCAGATCATTACCCGTGTAATAAACATTTTTTTCATAGCTCTTTAACCAAGTTGATATTCAACATTATTTTCTGTTACAAAATAATATAAATGATATTTTAAGTTTTTATTTAACAACTTAAATTATTAGATTGAGATAATTTTTTAATATGATATCAGAACCTTATTAATCAAGCGATAACGAATTTGAATCTCACTAATCTCATTCTATTTGATAAAAAATTAAGCATATTGTAATGTGTGCTCCTACAAATTTTAAGCTGAAAGAGTTTTTACTTGAGAGAGTGAGTTAAAGAATAATATAAATTATACATAAAAATCTTATGATCTAATCGTTTTAGCTATTGAGTTGAGATGATCATTTCACTTGGTATCAGAATTTTATTGACTAAGCGATTACAAGATCAAATCCTATCACTCTCATTCTATTTAATAAAAATTAAATATAAAATAATATTAGTATATATAAATTTCAAGCCAAAAAAACATTTACTTAAAAATATATATTAAAAAATAATATAAATTATATATTAAAAACTTATATAATAATTCTTCAAGCAAATGAAGATACCACCCCCCGGGCGCGAAGAAACGAACAAGTTCAAGGGTAACCCCTTTTTCCAAGGCATGTATTGTCGTTGAAAAAACAATTACGAAAACTATATTTTCATGCTATTCTTCATAGATTATTCAATCTTCTTTCAATTAAAAATGAAGAAAAGGTTTTTTTTTCTTTGTTTTTATCTTTAGCTATAATGACGAAACTTCGGTTGCAAAATTTTCCAAACACATGTTTCTTCAAATTTCATGTTTATTGTGGATTATCACCTCGAAAATGTTTCCTTTCGAAAATAATACACAAAGGCATGCATATATATATATGCCTCCTTGACTTTTTCAATCGTGAAAGCAACTAGAGTGGCTTATTTGTAATTGACTTGTTAACAAGGTTTTGAATTAATTTATTTCGCTGTGTTGAAGAAAACCTACCATTCCCATTTCGTTGTCATCTTTGTTTGATTAATAAATTGAAATATTCAATTATTAATCCTCGTCCTTAAATTTATGGTCCAACTTGAACCGTGTGCAGGAAAATTACACATGGTCAAATTTGGGTGATTAAAATCTTTCAACTTTATTGAAAATTCCATGCTTCATGAAGCACAGAAGTTTATAAATACCTCCACACTCCCTTTGGGAAATTACAAGTTTCAAAACTTAATTAGATTTCAGCACTAGCTATATACATCTCCCAAGGCTCTCAGAGAGTTTAAGCTAAACACCTCTAACTCTTCCGCTTCTAGGCTCTCGATCAGTACTATTATCTAACAATGCCTTTAAATTCCTCCTCAATCTCTCATATCGAGACTTTAAGATCACCCATTCAACCCCCAACTTTTGGAAACCAAATCACTGTTCTTAGCATCGATGGAGGTGGAATAAGAGGAATCATACCAGGAACTATCCTTGCCTTTTTAGAGTCCGAGCTTCAGGTACGTAGTCTAGAAATCGGTCTCTTTAAGGACGTATAATTGCATGTCAAATAGACCTGCAAGCTCATGATGATAATATAAAATAGAGTAGAATAAGAAACTACGGGGAACGATTCCACGGAGGCTGTTTGTTTTGTAGTTTTATGCTTTTGCTTTTACCTTTTTATTAATAGTTTCATCAAAACAATACATCACACTTGCATGCAGGATAATAGTTTATTTATATCGGTATATAATTGTAATGTTTAATTACATTCTCCAGGTATAAAATATAGTGTGTTTTGCTATCACTGACTAGTGTGTTTTGCTATTCAAATTGTAGAAGCTGGATGGTGCAGACGCAAGACTTGCAGACTACTTTGATGTGATTTCAGGCACCAGCACTGGTGGCCTCGTGACTGCTATGCTAGCTACCCCTAATGAGCAAAACCGGCCTTTATTTGCCGCCAAAGACATTAATGACTTCTACCTTGAGAACTGCCCTAAAATCTTTCCCCAGGACGGGTAATAATCCCATATATGAATGCCATAATAATGAGTTAAATATAGTATATCCAGTGCTTTAAAACTACTTTTGCTTTGTCCTTCAAATGTCTAGATACTAACTGTATACTCTCTGGCAATAGGTCTCCATTGGCTTCTGCTGGAAAACTGATCAAGAGTTTGAGAGGACCAAAATACGATGGCAAATTTCTGCATAGCATTGTGAAGGAAAAATTAGGAGATAAACGCCTGCACCAGACCATGACAAACATTGTGATCCCAACTTTTGACATCAAGCGCCTTCAGCCAACAATCTTTTCAAGCTATCAGGTCCGTTATATATACAAACACAACTCTTAAAATTCTATGTGTTACTTGAGAAAAGAATCGTTTCACACTGCAAAATATATGTCCTTACAAGACGTACCGATTTTTTCTTTAGGTGAAGAACAACCCATCCACGGATGCCCTTTTATCTGATATATGCATCGGTACTTCAGCTGCCCCAACATACCTCCCTGCCCATTATTTTGAAACCAAGGACCCGTCAGGCAAAGTGAGAGAGTTCAATCTGATTGATGGTGGTGTGGCAGCAAATAATCCAGTATGTTCATCATTTATCTTCAGCTCTTGAACTTGCATAACTCGTAACATATTGATGAATCCTATCATTAATTTCCTTTCGAATTTCCAGACTTTAGTTGCCGTGAGCGAAGTT
The DNA here is from genome assembly GCA_018804465.1 of Populus tomentosa. Lineage (NCBI taxonomy): Eukaryota > Viridiplantae > Streptophyta > Magnoliopsida > Malpighiales > Salicaceae > Populus > Populus tomentosa. The sequence continues at coordinate 1,778,114 of CM031995.1, forward strand.
TCCAAAGAAATCACTCGGAAGAATCCTGACTTCTTCCCCACAGCGCCTATGGATTATGGTCGATTCCTAGTCCTGTCCTTGGGGACTGGTACGGCAAAATCTGAGGAAAAGTATGATGCAGATGAAGCAGCCAAGTGGGGTATCCTGGGATGGTTGACTAGTGACAATTCTACTCCGTTAGTGGATGTATTTACAGAAGCTAGTGGCGACATGGTTGATCTTCATATTTCCACTGTTTTCCAAGCCCTGCACTGTGAGGAAAATTATCTTCGAATTCAGGTGTATATCACGCTCATGTGGTTATTCAAGATACGAAATTATATTCTCCCACGAAGTCATTAAAACTAGAAACTAGAAAACGATGAACCCTGACTATAAGATATGTGTGAAATGCAGGATGACACGCTGACCGGAACACTCTCGTCCGTGGATGTTGCCACGAAAGAGAATTTGGAGAATCTTGTGAAAGTGGGTGAGAACTTGTTGAAAAAACCAGTATCAAGGGTGGATTTAAGCACTGGAGTCTTTACACCTGTTGATAAGATGACAAATGAAGAGGCTCTCATCAAGTATATATCTGCTCAAGTCTATATATTATAGTGATTTCTATGGCATCTTATTTCATCTTGCTGATTTTTTTTTGTTTGACTGTATAGGATGGCTAAATTACTGTCAAGGGAGAAGCATCTTCGTGATTCTAGGTCACCAGTTGGAAAAGTTGCTACTTAATTCGAAGTGAATATGATTCGTACACTAGATTGTCCAGAAAATTAATTAGAAGCAAATTAATAAATTTGGAAGAAACACTAAGGAGATTATCTGCATTATGTAATTCTGCTGTTTTTATTTTTTTATTGTTACAAGAAATGAATAATATGTAATTCTTTCCGCCGTTAAATAGAATCATCGCAGAATGCTGTTGCACTTTTAAGTATATTTTTTCTTGCTCATCTTCTTATAATTTTTTTTACCATTTGTTCTTCTTGCCTTGTGGTCTGACAACTCAACGTGTTTATCGTTGTTTTGGCTATACATACATACATCAATACACACATATACAAACCTACTTATTCTTTCTGAGCTTGGATATGATCATATCTGTCATAACCTAATTTTTGACTTTTTTATTTATTTATTTATTTTTATTTTTTAAAAAATGATGATGAAAAAAATAAAAATAGAATAAATGAAGAATGAATTAGAATTTGGGTTAAGGGCAACATGATTGAAAGTTTAAAGATTTAATTAAACTCTTAACTAGTTTAATTAATTAAATCAAGGGCTTAATTGGAGAATTGATTTAATTAAAATTTAGATTATTTTAATTAATGAAATCAAGAGTTTAATTGAAGAATTAATGAGTTTGAGGACTTAATTAAACTTTAATTTAATTAATTAAAGGAATCAGGGGTGTAATTGAAAAAATACCAAAGTTTGGAGCTGATTCAAGAAAAAATTGCTAGAAAATTAAAGTCCAAGGACCGAATTGAATAGTCCAGAAACTCAGGACTGTTGTGTAAATAGTGCTATAACTCAGGGATTCAATTGAATTTAATCTAAGGGCATAATTAAAAATCAATTATACATGATTAAGATCTCAATTGTGAAGTTTAAAACGTTCAGGGACCAAAGTGAAAAAATGCCACAAGCACACAAACGGTGCCGTTTGGAAGATAGTGTTCTTCGTCGCTTCCATTTCGCACGGAGAAATCCGATTCAACGGGGAAATCTGCAGCAAATCATGGAGATGATCCCGTTCGTGGGGGATAACCGTTGTGGAAGCTGCTGGCCTTTTAAAAGGCAGAGATGAGGAACGAACAGGGGGGGGGGGGAAGCACACCAGGGGAACGCAGGCAAAACACAAGGAGAGAAACCCAGAAAAATAACAAAAAAGGAGAAAAATAAAGAGACGCAAGCACAACAGAAAAAACCCAGAAAAGAAAAAAACTCAGGGAGGGGAAGCTAAACCCAAACACGAAAAAAACCAGGGAGAGATCGGAGGAAAAACTACTGAAAAAACAAAGGAGGAATCACAAAACCGGGGAAGAGGGCAAGCCACGAAAAAGTCACAGAACCGGGGAGGGAGATTATACAGAGGAGAGAGCAAATTTTGGCCAGCCACTGCACCTTCATCATCGTCTTCTTCCAGACCACGGTTGCACCCCCTTCCCCCTGAACCGACAGACACAAGGGCAACCAAGGGAACACAGAGAAGAGGAGATAATTAAAAAGCAAGAACAGAGAGACTATACAGAAGGCCACAAGAGAACGAAACACACACAGAACAGGAACCAGAGCTTTTCTTTCTTTCTTTGAGAAGAGAGGACGACAGGGAAACCAGAAACCCACAGAAAAAGCACCGGGTCACAATCGGCTTCTTCTTCTCCAGCGCCGGCTTCCAAAACCAGAAAAAGAAAGCTTAAAAAACGGAGGAACAGCCCTCTGTCACGTCTCCGCCTCCCTACTTCCAAAGTTGCACGAACAGAAGCACACCAGGAGAAAAAGAGCAAAACCAGAGGGGTAGACAAAAAGCAGTAACAGAGAGGAGTAACGCTGGCCAGCCCTTCTTCCCCGTCATCCTCATCTTCAAGTGCAGCGCCAGGTAAGTTGCTTTTTCCCTCCTTGCATTTTAATTACATATGGCCAGCCGGGTCAAGCTTGTGACCCGGCTAGGCCTGCTGGGTCCAGCCCAGCCCCATGTGGGCTGAGCTGGGCCCAGCGGAAAAAATACATGCTGGGCTGGGTTGAACCCAGCCTAACAAAAAATAATAAAATAATAAAATAAAAATAAAAATGTGTATGCGAGAATAAAAATAATATAAATTTATTGGTTTATTCACTGACGCCAGAGTCAGGAATAAAAATACCGGTTTAAATTTATATTATTTTTATTCGTTTATTCGGGTTTATTTAGCTAGAAAAAAAAATAAGAAATATGTGCATTCAAAAAAAATAAATGTATTATTATTTATTCACTGGCACCAGAGCCAGGAATAAAAAAAATAATACTGATTTAAATTTATTTTTATAGCTACGTGATATTTACCAACGCCAGAGTTGGAATTATCCGTAGTTGAATATTCACTGCCGCCAGAGTCAAGAATATTATAAGCAATTTATCATAACGTAAACTAATAAACATTTAGCAATTTAAGATGAAACTAGCAATGCAGCCTGCCTCAGGCAGGACGTTTAAGGGGTGATAATATCTTCCCTTTTACATAACCAGTCCCGAACCATAGAATCTCTGTTGACCAGTTAGGGTTCCTAGTGACCATAATACTAGGTGGCGACTCCTTAAACAAGAATATCCACATTAAAAAATAGGATGCCAGAAATCCGTTCTTTCCAATGATTTAAAGAAATTTTTAAGGCCGCCGCGATGTCGGGTGCGACAATATCCATTGATTCTTACATAGAATCTTTGTCGAAATTCGATGGTTCAATTTCCCGTTTCGTAGTTTTTCCTTAGCAAGACCATGTAGATATTTTCCTCGTATTTTTCCCGACAATGCTTCGCGACAATGCTTCGATTGCTTCGATTACCTTTGCCATGTAAGGAAATAATGAGCAGCTACCCGTATTGCTACCTAATTTTTAACTCATATATTTAACAAATTTTTTTAAAAAATAAAAAATAATAAAAAAAATAAAGAAAAACTTAAAAAACATATTTTTAATATATTTACATCAGTTTTAGCATTTTCAATGTTATTTCAAAAGAATTTAAATTTTCAAGGATTTTAAACGCGTTCAACTTTTAACATGTAAATTTTACAATCACTGATTTTTCTTGTTAAATCAACGTTGATATTGCCCGCTTTTAAAAACACAGAAAAATAAAAGAAAATCAAAATTAAAAAAAAAAAAGTTAAGGACCAATTTGAAAACTTAGCAAAACTTCTCCACTAAATACTAAGCTACAGTAATAAACCAGGGGAGGAGAAAAATTTGAGGGACTCGGGGGAAAAAGATTTACACGGGGGAGAAAAAGAAAGAAAACCTAAAAAACCTAAATCACCCCCATCTCCCACCAGGCAGCCGCCGCCCCGCCGGGGCCTCTGATTTTTCAACTTTCAAGACAGCCCTCGGCCAAAGAGAAACCAGAAACCAGTCACCCAGCTCTTCCCTCTCCCTGCACAAAAGAAAACTAAAGCTTTCCCCTTCCCTTGGCTTTGGGGAAAACAAAACCGGAGAGAATCCCACGAAGATATCCCCTTCTCCTCAGCCAGAAAACCAAGCCACAGCTGCCGTTCCCCCCATTTTTCTCCTTCTCACAGACCAGCAGCCCTGCCATTTTAGATCCCCTCTTTCCCCGTTGAGCCGCCGTTCTCCCTCTCCAAGCAGGCGACCACCACCTCCCCAGCTTTGGATTTCGGTCTCCCACCCTCACGAGAGCTGCCCTCTTGGGTTTCCCTCCATCTCCTTTCTCCCTTCAGCCCTTCCACCGACAGTAACAGAGGTGTCTCCGCCTCAACACCGGTGGAAACCTCTGCTTGCCTCACCGCTGACCAAAGAAGGAAGGGTCGACGATCTACCAGATCCAACGGTTATCCGACCGCGTGAGTGTCGGCCGCGCGTGGAGAAGACACGCCGTCAGTCTCTGCGGTGCCAGAAAGTTTCCCTGTAGTTCCTGTTAAATTTGGGGAGTGTATTGTGGAATTGTTAAGTTTTTTTTGGGTAATTCTGATTTATGTTTACATTGCAGCCTTCTGTAAGCCTGTAAGAATGAGTGAGTAAACATAGTGAAAAGAGAAGGGATGTGTGCGTGAGTGTATTTTTTTTTACGTATATTTTTTTTAATTAAAAAAATCAAAAAGAAAGGAAAAGAATTAATTGTTTAATTTGAATATAGTTATATTTTTCAAAGGACAAATAAAATTATGTTATATTTTTCATGAAAATATAAGAATAAGTTTCTACATATATTTCTCTGGGATTTAATAATTGATTTATTAAAGCCTTAGAATTTGATTAATATTTTAAATTTTCAAATCATATTTAACCGCGAAGCAGCTTACCTCAGGTAGGGTGAGCTAAGGATGCTAATATCTTTCCTAGCCACAATCAGTCCCTTACCTATGAATCTTTAACAACGACCAGTAAATCCAGGTTTCTTAGTAACCCTCAATAAATACTAGGTGACAACTCTTAAGACCCCAAATCAAGCAAGCAAAGACAATGAAAAATCGCCAGCTAATGCCGCGCGGATTTTGACGTGTGACAGAATAAGCTGAGGGGTTGTTCTCATACGACACCATCTAGCTGTAAAGAATTAATGAAGAAGAGAGACGGTGTCGTTTTTTGTTATAGCAGAAATGCAACCCCTTGTGGTAGAATTTCCATTTCTGGATCTTATCCCTTTTTTCCATTTCTCCAAAACCCAGCCTCGTTTTTTTCAATTTATATCTGCCATTAACTCTCCTATCCCCCCCTTTTTTTTTTATTCATTTCTGCAAACTTGGAGGGCAAAATCCTTCATGCGGCCGAAAAGTTTTGCGGTAGCAATTTTGCGGTTGCGGCAGAATTTTACGGCAGAAGTTTTTGCGGCAGAATTTTGCTGTTATTCGCTAATCCTATCCCTTTTTCTATTTCTTTAAGACCCAACCAAGTTTCTTCCAATTTATATAGGCAATTAAATATTGACCATAATGCATTGCTTTCAACATTGTCAGATCGGTGTTTCATCATCATCTCTTAGGTAGTGCGTTTTCTAACACTATCTCATTTCGAGTGCGCCTTTGAGCCCTCACCTCTTTTTTGTGTGTGTTTTTGAGCCATCATCTCGGGTAGCGCGTTTTCTAACCCTACCTCATTTCAAGTGCGCCTTTGAGCCCTCGCCAATATTTTTTCTAGGTAGGTCACCTATTACAACACAACCCATTCTCCATCTTTTATTTTTATCTGGGTAGGTCACCCATTACAATGAGACCATTCTTTCATCTGGGTAGGTCATCCATTACAATGAGACCGCTCTTTTCTTTTTCTGGGGTAAGTCACCTATTACAATGAGACCAACATTTTTATGGGTAGGTCACCCATTACAACGCGACCAATTCTCCATGTTTTTTTTTTACCTGGGTAGGTCACCCATTATAATGAGACCACTCTTTTCTTTTTCTTTGGGTAGGTCACCCATTACAATGAGACCGCACTTCATATTTTTTCTATCTGGGTAGGTCACCCATCACAACGAGACCGCTTTTCATATTCTTTCCACATGGGTAGGTCACCCATTACAATAGACCACTTTTTACATATTTTTTGGTTTTTGTTTAATGAGGTCGCCAGATGGGATCTCATGTAGCTTTGGTTAAAGGGAATCGCCAGATGGATTTCAGGTTGATCGAGCTACCTACAGTTTTTAGTTCCAGTTGAATGAGGTCGTTAGATGGGATCTCAGGTGGTTTTGGTTAAAGGGAATCGCCAGATGAGATTTCAGGTTGACCGAGCTACATATATTTTTTAGTTCCAGTTGGATGAGGTCGCCAGATGGGATCTCATGTAGCTTTGGTTAAAGAGAATCGCCAGATGGGATTTCAGGTTGACCGAGCTACCCACATTTTTTAGTTCCAGTTGAATGAGGTCGTCAGATGGGATCTCATGTAGCTTAGGTTAAAGGAAATCGCCAGATGGGATTTCAGGTTGACTGAGCTACACGCAGTTTTTAATTCCAGTTGATTAGGACGCCAGATGGGACCTCAGGTGGCTTTGGTTAAAGGGAATGGCTAGATGGGATTTCAGGTTGATCGAGCTGCACATAGTTTTTAGTTCCAGTTGAATGAGATCGCCAGATGGGATCTCATGTAGCTTTGGTTAAAGGGAATCTCTATATGGGATTTCAGGTTGACCGAGCTATACACATTCTTTGGTTTTGGTAAAGGAGATTGCCGGATGGGATCTCAGATTAGCGAAAAAAAAAAGAGAAAGAAAGAAAGAAGAGGAAGAAAAGGGAAGGAAGAGAGAGAGAACAAAATAAGGTCTTTAGATAAATGGATTCAACAGTGTTAAGAAGACAAGAAAACAAGCTTTTCTTTACAAAGCTTACTATGTAAAACATTGAGGAGTTTTACTTCGCAAGCATTGTAAAGAGGGGGCATCTGTTGCTACCTAATTTTTGACCTATGTTTTGATAATTTTTCAGAAAAATCCAAAAATAGAGAAAAACATCGAAAATAAAAAAAATACTTTTTAAATATATTTGCATCCTTTTTAGTATTTTCAGCATCGTCTAAAAAGAATTTAAATTTCTAAAGGTCTTTCGAACACGTGTAACTTTTCACGTATTATTTTTAAAATCATTTATTTTTCTTATTGAGTTGACGTTGATATTGCTCACTTTTAAAAATACAAAAAAATAAGAAAAATAAAAATTTACCAAAAAAAAGAGGAAAAGAGAAGGAAAGGAAAAGTTGAGGGACTAGTTTGAAAACCTAACAAAACTTTTCCTACAAATATTAAGCTACAGTAAAAAGGGGGGGTTTTGTTTTACACGGAGAAAAATTGACAGGCACGGGGTGGAGGAAATTTTGTGAGAAAAAAGAAAACCCGTACAGCCAAAAAAAACCTAGAAAGCAAAAAACCCTTTCTCCTCCTGGAGCCGCCCCCCTTTCCTTTGGGAACGAGAGCCCCATCTTCTCCCCATTTTCCAACACTGTAGCCGGGGGCCCCCTCCATTTTTGATTTTCAGTCTGCCCCCCACAGCCCCTCTCGCGGCTGCTCACTTCCCCTCCTTCAAAAAACCAAGACCCACCGTCCCTTTACCCCCATCTTCTTCTCCCTCAACCCCACAGACTACCCAAACGAGCCTTCTCCAGCTCACAGAACCAGAGCCCCCATTTCCATCTTCTCCAAAAACTAGAGCAGCCAGCCGCTCACTCCCTCTCTGTCAAAAACAGAGACCGGCCACCCCTTTACCCGAAAAAAGCAGAAATCGTCCCTAGTCTCTTGATCGGCCCTTTTTTTCCCTTCTGCCATTTTCGGCACACTCTCTCTCCAAGCTACAGCTCGCCCAGACCGAATCGGAGCCTCCAGTAGCAGCCCGAGCACGGCGGCGCCCACGGAGCCAGATCAGTCCTTCCCTCTCAACACAGAACAGCCTCGCCCTCAACAAACGGCCTCATCTCCCCCGACCAGAGAACGGGCAGGTCCGTTCCCCGTCTCCTCAGACCCACGGTCTTCCTCACCGGCAGCAGCAGTCCTTCCTCCAGCGGCGCCCACAGAAGCGGTCTCATCTCCGACCGAGAATCAACGGCCGGACCTGCAACCAGAGAAGCAGATCCGAGATGGAGAAAAAGAGAAAGAGGCGCAGATCTGAAAACAAAGGAAACAAAATAAAACTGACTGCTTGTGGTTTTTTTTTCGTTGCAGGTCACGGTGAAAGCCACCACGGGCTGGGAAGAGAAGAGAAGGGGAAACCGTTCTAGAGTCCCCTGTTTGCTGGGCTTTCCAGCGGCTGCGAGTGAACCCACCGCCGCCAGTTGCGGTGGCGCGTGGGAGGACGCGCCGCCACGATTCCAGCAGATCCCAGAATGCTTTCCGACAGTTTCTGGATTTTTTTTTTGTGTGTTTATTTTGTAATTTTTAAATTGTATTTGATATTTTTGTTATTTTTTTTGTACATGTAAAAAGGGGATGTATAAGAAAAATAATAATGAAAAAGAGGTGTGTGGGTTTGTATTTTTATTTATGTTATTGAATTATAAAAATTAAGAAGATAAAAAATTAAGGGTTTAATTTAAATATGGTTAAATATTTTAAAAGATAAATAAAATTAAGTTGTATTTTTCAAAAAAATATAAATAAGTTTTTGTATATATTCTGAAATTTAATAACTGTTTTATTAAAATTTTAGAATGTAATTAATATTTTAAATTTTTAAATCATATCAAATCGTAAAGTAGTTTATCTTAGTAGGGTGTGTCAGGGATGTTAATATTTTTTCTAGTTATAATTAGTTTTTTATCTTGATCATGACCAGTAAATCTGGTGTTTTAGTAATTAAATACTAAATACTAGATGATGACTTTTAATGAATTAAATCAACAAAAAATCACCAGCAGATAAAAGAAAACGAATGAAAGTGTCAACTATCCAAAAGATAAAATAACACATATTTCACCCAGAAATTGTTTCTCTGAATTGGATAGCCAGCCGGAGAAACGAATTTTACCTGGGTTGTGGAAAGATCTTCGGACACTGGTTCAGGCAAAAATCCTTGATGTCTTTGGCTGCATATATACAAGTGAAAGAGAGATCGCAAAGACCCTGCAGAGAGAAAATTAAATTAAATTGTTTTCTTGAGAAAAGGGATAGATCAAAATATAAGTATAATATAAGTAGGAAAGACTTGCAGGTGAGACTTCACGTGAATTGTAGGTTTAGAAGAAGTAGCTAGGTGAAGTAATCACGAGAGGAAGGAACAAAATGCAATTGACCATATATATTAAGACCGTTTTACTGGATCGATCGATTGAAAGCATCTTTTAGGCATGGTGTTGTGTGTGTAGGGACGCATACAAAATGAAGCAAGGAAGTCGACGGCATCATTAAGAAGTAAACCTTATTAGAGGCTAAAACGGATGGCAATGTAATGAAAAGTTTCAACTTGCAACGATCAATTTAATAATCAGAGTCGATTTCATCAGCAGCAATATAAAATGCTCTTTAATTAAAATTTAATATTAATCCATGCTTAGTTAGTATCGTCGATGAGAAAGAAGTGCAGCAGCCATAGAACACATAACCAAGTGGAAACGAAACTGATCCCATCATCACTGTGGAAATTTGACCACACCCCAATTGTTTTTTCAAGGCTGTAAAGATGATTTTGAGGTGTTTTCTATCGGAAAAGGCCAGAAATAAATAAATATTCGAGTTATGAACGGCTTACATCAGCAGTCATGATTTTTTATGATCTTTCTACGCTGTCAAGAACCAAATCCTAATCTAATTGAATTGATTTTTAAGTAACAGATTTGATTGGAAAGAATTATTTTATTTTGAATGAAATGTATGTACGGTAGAATTACAAATCACTTGTTCTTATCTTCCCATGTTTATTATGCAAAAAGGTTAGAAAGCATAAAGGTTTTCCTTAGAAATATAAAGAAAGTGATATAAAAAAAAATAAGAATAACTTTGATTATATTATTTCCGATGATTAGTGACCAGTAATATTCAGATCATAACCAATCTGAGTAAATGACAAGAAGTAAATCACAAGGTAATTTCTTAAGCAAAAAATGTTAAAGATAATTCATAAGCATAAAGGTTTTCATCAGGAATATGAAGCAAGTAGTATATAAAATACAGAAGAACTTTAATGATATATTTTTTTAAAATGACTAGTGAGTAGTGGTATTCAGTATCAGCCAATTAAGAAGTAAGGACCTTCAAATTAAAAAAGAGAATCTATTCATTTTAAAAATTAAAACTTCATTTTTTTTTTAAAATAATAATGAGAAATATATATAAAGCAGCCCCATCAATTAATCGATGGAGGATAGAAGAGAGAGAAGAATATAAGGGTGAAACAAAAAGGACAGCAAACAAAGTTAAAACTTTGTTGAAACTTAATGTTCAATATAAATTATTTAAAAAAGAAGATTAACATTATTTAATTATATTGTAGATGAATGAGAAATTAATTTTAAAAAAATCTTGGAATCATATTTTTGGAGAAACCCAAACCTTCTAAAAGCTTGTAATTGTATAAAACTCAACTTCTAATATTTTACAAATTGTAAACAGAACCTATTCAATTTTTTTGGACTCAAGCAAGTTGGATTTATCGTGTCAGCTAAATATTTTATGGTTATTACAGATATCCACGGATTAAGTTTATATTGTAATTTTTCATGGATTTATATTTAGAAACAGACCTATATCATGTAGTGCAGGTGTCATGACACCCTCAATGTTATGTGTAATTTCCATACCTTGCATTACTATTAAAATTAATTCATAAACAATTAAATTTAAAGACAAAAGGAGTATAGGATATACGGGTTGGGTCGGGTTCGGTTGATTGAGTGTCAAAAATCCCAAACCGCCACCCAACCCGTGATATTCATTTATATCTTTTAGATTCCTTATGGTATTTCAAACAAAGGATGAAACAATTATCACTTCCATATCTCGAAACTAATCATAAATCATGTAAACGGTGATAAAACATACACAAGCATTAAGTTCATAATGAAATACTCAACAAATACTAAATTAATTCAATCAAAAAAATATTTATATAATCATAATTAGGCTACATCAAAAATCCTAGAATAATGAAATCATTCCACTGTAAAATTAAAAGAAATCATATGTGATACATAAATATCACTCTAGATTTGAAGAAATTGACTCCTTGAAGGGTAGTTGTCTCTTGCATCAATTGTTCTATTTTTTTTTCTCCTCCAAGGTGTTGCCTCCTTCTCTTTATTGTATTTGTCACACTAGGATATTGCGGCGACCGATTAAAATTAATCTAATGGATGGTAAAAGAACAAATATTTGACATCTTGTTCTTTGAGGGGAAAAGGTCTTGTTTAAAGAGTCGTCACTTAATATTATAGTAGTCACTATGTACCCTAACTGCTTAACAGAAATTCTAATGGTACGAGATTGGTTACGCGAAAGAAAAGATATTATCACCCTTTAAGCGTCCTACCTAAAGCAGGTTGCAATGCTGGTTTTGTCTAAAATTGCTAAAGGTTTGTTTTTGTTTTTGTTATGTTCTTATGGTCTTCCTATAATATTCCTGACTCTGGCGTTTGTGAATATTTACCTACGAATATTTCCAACTTCGGCATTGGTAAATATTAAATAACCCAGAAAGTATAGTATTCCTAGCTCTGATACCAATAAATAAATTTGTAAATTTTGGATTAAAAAACTATATTTATTTTATTTTATTTTATTGGATTGGATCTAGCCTAGCTTTACCTGTACAGGCTAGGTTAGACCTAGACAGTCCAGCCTTATCACTGGCCTAAGCCAGTGACTTGGCGAGTAGCAGGCGTGCGTGACAAAGCAGGCCTACTACACAACCAAATGAATTATAATTCACAGCTACTATAGCGAGTGAATTATAATGCAAAGGAAAGGAAGGAAATGAAGAACTTACATACTGGAGACGAGGCCGATTGTGCTGGTGCATTGTCTGATCGGGTGCTCTCTCCTCTGTGTCTTGCTTTCCTCTTTGTCCTCCCTCTCTCTACTGGTTTCGGTTGGGTTTTGCTAACGTGAAAGAGGATCCAACTTTGGACGGTGGATGGCTGCTGAAGGCTACGACTAAGGAGAGAGTTGCTGCTTCAATTGTGTTTGCTTATGGTGCAGTATAGAGAAGGTTGATCACTCGTTGGAGGTGGAACTTGTTATTGTTCCATGGTCGGTGCAGGATGACACGACTAAAAGATTGATGTCTTCTCCCAAGTGCAGGAGTGTCGAAGTAATAAATAACCTGACAAGATCGGGGTCGAACCATAGAGAGGTTAATTGTATAAATTATAAATAACAATAGAACAAAAACAAAAACAATAATAACAATAACAACAACAACAACAACAACAATAATAATACTCAGTACGTTGCGTTGTTATACATGAGAATGATCTAAAAGATTGGGTCATAGGTTTCCAGTCTATATACCGAGTTTATGAAAAGATCAAAGAGATATATTATATAATATAAATAGAATGTAAATAATAATAATAATAATAATAATAATAATAATAATAATAATAGTAATAGTAATAGTAATAGTAATAATAATAATAGTAATAGTAATAGTAATAATAATAATAATAATAATAATAAAAAAAAAAAAAGAGGAGGAAGAAATTAATGAGAACTTTGAGATGAGAGATTAATGTAAGGATTAAACAATGATAAAAACAAATGTCAAGGTTAGAGGATCCACCAATGGTATTTCAAACAAGTATAATATAAACTCTTATTACTCAATTTGGAAACCACACACAGAGGAGGTTCCAATCAGATGATTTGTCATTAATAGCTCATTATAAATTATTAACATGATCATATTAATTATCTTATTTACATAACACCAAACTTTTAAATATTGTCAGGAATTCATGATGTTAACTGATGTTAACAACAAATCAAGTTCCTTTTATAACCCAAGTGTAGGTAATACCATACGGTTGGGCTATGAGAGTGCCAAGCATTTGTTGTACCAAGTATTATACAACACAAATCTAGATTAACCATTTAACAAGCAAGGTATTAAGAATTAGTAAGATAAAAAGATAAGACATGTTAATATTAAACATTAAGGTCCATGTTGAGTTTACACCATACTTGTTCTTACACCATTAGTGTAACCTTTTCACCTTGACATAATAAACTTAGCTAAACATAATGAAGAAGAGAAACATAAATAAACAAAACAAGAACATAAATAAGATACAAGTTAACTAAGAAAAGGAAAGGAAATGAAAAGCATAAATAAGATATTAATGAAAGCAAAACTTAAGAATTACAAAACAATATAAAGAGAGAAATAAAGAGCATGAGCTTGATCTAAACAACCCAAGCCCCTAAATACATGGCAAATGCCTTCTTTTATAGGCCAAAATTCAGAATTATTGATTTGATGACTAATTGTTGAGTGGGTGGCCAAATTTTGACTTTATGAAAATCCTTATCTTCTTGTCTGAATAAAACAAAAATTCTAGCATCAGAACTGGGTCCACTTGAAAACATAAAAGTTGTAGGAAATTGACTCAGCTTTCCAGAAAAAAAAAATGGAGGTGATTTGGACTTCTATAACTCTAGATATGGGCCAAACACGGAACAGTATTCGGGCTGCAGGACAGGTTTGGACTTCTCCATTGTTGCTATAATTTGGACTTGAAAATGACCTTCTTAGATCTTGATGAAAACATGAAAGTTGCAGGCCTATGTCTTACTGAATCTGTGTAAAAATTTGAGGTCATTTGGACATCTAGAACTCGAGATATGACCCAATTACCGAACAGTGTTCTAGTTTGGACTGCACCAACATCTCTTTTCTAAGTTTCACCCTTTCTTTATCTTCACAAATTTCAGTAGTTGAATTCATCAATCAATCCTTTGATTTATGTGATAGGCCTGCATTTAAGATGAACATTTACCATATATTAGGGCATTTTATAGTATTAGACTTGTTATTATAAAACATGCTTTAGTTAAGGAGTTATTGATACTTTAAGTGCAAAATGATGATATAAAACCTTGATAAATATGCACTTTTAAGTACTAATCACAGGACAAGTAGCTAGCATAAGAGAAGAAGTCCATGTTGTTGTCAACATGAACTAGCTTTGTTGTTGTATTTCTCATAAAAGGGAGCTAGCCGTGAGGGACAGGGATGATGCTGTTGCTGTGGCGCAGAGAAGAAGTCCCTGCTGGACTGGGGGGAAAGAGGAGATGAAGGACTCTTTTGCAACACCGAATTAAAGCCTATATGGTGGCTTTTGAAGGTTGAAGGGGGGTGGGAGCAGAAAGCAGAAAGTGGAATACCCCCCATTTTGTGTTCTTTTTCTTCTTCTTTTCTAGGTTTTTCTTGTAATGGCCTCCTCTATTTCATCCTTTACTTTCTGGGTTTTTCTCTATTTTTAGGTTTTTGGTTTTTCTCCCTTGTTCTTTACTGTTTGTTCTCCCCTTCTCTACCATGTGCTCTATCCTCTACAATATTTTTTTTTTCCGGATCCCCTGGTCTGGCCTATTGCTAGCCTTTTTATAGGGCCACAACAAATGGTTGTTCCCCAGTACGTCTCTTCTTTTCTAGTAGGAGGATAAGTCTGGGGATGTTAGTTTTTTGCTGGGACTTGGACGCGAGATTCTATCCTTATCTTCCCGAGATTGTGTTTTTCATGAAGATATTTGGTAGGACTAGTATGCCGGAATTTCAATTTCTTTCACTTCTTTGCAGGCGGATTTGCAGCGTTAGAGGAAGAAGAAGAAAAAGAACAGTGCATGTTTGAAATGGCGTCATTTTGGTCCTTAAATGCTTATTTTTAATTTGGTCCTTAAAGTTTCGAAACTTTGAATTCAAGCTCCTGATCTTTTAATTTCAAGATTTACCCTACTTAAAATTAAATTAAAAACAAGTGGGAGAAAATTAGGTTATAATAGTATTATGTCTAGCATGTCTTTCTGTTCTTTTTATTCCCCGTTTAAGCACCTATTATAATTGAGTTTATATACCTTGAGTGTATCCTTTAAAGACATGGAACTCATTTTTCTTATCTGCTAGGTATTTTTGCGTGGGTTATGGGCTGAATTTGAGGAAGTAAACTTGTGAATTGCAAATTCTCTATTTCTAGAAAAATTGTAGCCCTTCCAATTCTCCTTTACAACTCATTTTTATGACTTTTGGAATTCCATCTATGGCCAAAAAGTGAGATAGTGTTAGCTTCAACTTCAACTATTTTTATTTTTATCACTTGTGGTGGGTCATAAATTTTACCACTTTTGTCTATCTTTTTTCTTTTTTTTTTCAAAGTGAGCTTCATTAAATATTTAATAGGATGCCACTAATTATAGTTTAAACACCATAAAATTCAAGTTTATTGTAACAATGTAGCCTTTAATTTTCTAAAGATAAATTTCAAAAACCTTATTAAAATATTAACAAAATCTTAGTGATTATCTGAAAGTTTGCAGATATTACATAACTAATTCTTTAAATTTAAGACAATATTACAAAAACCATGTTTTGTATAAAAAATATCTCTTCAAATTTAAGTGGATTATTCCCTCAAAATTAAACACAATTTGAATATGAGAAGGAATTTTTGTAATATTATTAAACTTTTGAAAAATCACTATAATTTTATGATATTTTACTCTATTTTTAATTCTCTTGCTGCCTGAAAAAGTAGAGTCATTATCTCAACTACCATTATAAAATGCAAAATGTTGAGTTAGGGCAACACGATGGAATCTTCCCATTAATTAACATTGCACTGATATTGAGCATTTTTTATTTGTCGGAAAGTAAAAAGGTTAAGTAAGGAGACTAGTATTTGGTTTGAGCAAGATGAATCGAATATTGTAATGGCTCAGGAATTATGAGTTTGTCCCATTAAGGCTGCAAAATTTAAATACTTCTATAACAGCCCACGTTGGTCTTATGTAATAGCCCTAGATCCCTGGATGACGTATTCATTCGGGTTAAATTTTATATATTATTTTATCATTACTTATTTATTCAATGTGAAATATAAAAGGAATGAAATCTTGCCAGTAATATGATTGTGTTGGCGGCCGGTGATTTAAAATATTTTTTATTTAAAAATATATTAAAATAAAATAAAATTATTTTTAATATATATTTATATTAAAAGATTTAAAAATATATAAAAAAATTATTTTAAACAAAAAAAAATTAAAAACTTTTTAGGAACACAGTTCCGAAGCACACCCGAAATCATGTGAGAAAAAATTATACTACCTGGCTAAACACTTCGGACACAAACTAATTACATTTGAATTGAAGATTTTCCTGTCTGATTTCAAATTCAAAAGTCTTGAATGTTCATGCAAGTTAGCAAATGTTTTATTCTTGCAGAACTCTCTCCTTTGTTTCAATATTTTATAGTAATCTCTTCTTATTTGGTCTCTGTTAACATTATCATCTATTTAATTAAATAAAAGAAATACAAGAAATAAACAACACGAAACCACATAATACAAAACCATTTTGCTAAAAAGATGAGACGATGTTGCTTAAGTCCCATAGACGGCCAGCAGATTTGATTTGAGAAATTGCCAAGGACTTGATATCCTCGCGTTCTTATCTTCAAGATCTCAAAGTCTGTCCTTCTGTATGGCTGCTGGGAACGATACCTTGACCTCTAATAGTCATATTTATTTTAAGGTAATCGGTAAATATTATTGATGAAAAACTAGCCATTTAAAGGATGAATAGGAAAGAAAAACAAAGGGATTTCAAATAAAAACAATAGCATAGAAGAAGGAAAAGTAAAAATTTGCATAAGTGAACAATCAATCTCAGAACATCAGCAAACATGAATCTAGCAGATCATTACCATAAAAGAAGATATCATGTTTTTATCTTGAATCTGTCATTCATCAATGTTGGCAATTGAAACAGTAACTGATTTAATTTATAGTATCTGGAACACACCAAAGGGCCCCCCACCTCTAATTGTCATTTATCATTTTGTTTCGAAGAAACTAACAAGTTAAAGGATATTCTACGAACCGAACACTATTCTACGCAGTCATTAATATGTGGTATACCAGTCTACAACATTCATTTTCCAAGGCATATATGGTCGTTGAAACAAAAATTACGAAAACTATATATGGTTTTCATACTATTCTTCATAGATTATTGAATCTTCTTTCAATTAAAAATGAAGAAAAGGTTTTTTTTTCAATTAAAAATGAAGAAAAGGTTTTTTTTTCTGTGTTTATATCTTTAGCTATAATGACGAAACTTCGGTTACAAAATTTCCCAAACACATGTTCCTTCAAATTTCATGTTTATTGTGGATTATCACCTCGAAAATGTTTCCTTTTGAAAATAATACACACACACACGCATGCATGCATATATATATATATATATATATATATATATATATATATATATATATATATATATATATATATATATAGAAAACGAAGACTTTTTCAATCATGAAAGCAACTAGAGTGGTTGTAATTGACTGCTTTTTCGCGGCATACAAACTTGTTAACAAGGTTTTAGTTGAGAATGATTAGGAGGCTTAACCTAATAGGTTAGCCAACCCTTTCTATATATATGAGTAGGGCAATATACAATAGTAAAGGTGGAGATTACCACATAAGAATATGACTACAATATTTCCTATATAATTACATGCTATAATACGCCCCCTCAAGCTGAGGGTGGAGGATCAACCCGAAGCTTGAATCTAAAAGCAGTAAATGAAGCAGCAGGAAGTGGCTTAGTGAAGACATCGGCAAGTTGATCCTGAGAGGAAATAAAACGAATCTGAATCTCCTTCTTCGCAACTCTATCTCGGACAAAATGATAATCAATCTCAATATGTTTTGTGCGAGCATGAAATATAGGGTTTGCGGACAAATACGTGGCACCAAGGTTGTCACACCAGATAATAGGGGCAGAAGGAGTTGGAATCTGAAGATCCGTTAACAAGTACTGAAGCCAGATAACTTCAGCCGTGCCATCGGCTAAGGCTTTGTACTCAGCTTCCGTCGAAGAACGAGCAACAGTGCGTTGCTTACTCGATTTCCACGAAATTGGCGTCTGACCAAAGAACACAAGATAACCACCTGTAGACTTTCTATCCTCAATACTACCTGCCCAATCTGCATCTGTAAAACCATGTAAAGCAAAGGAAGAGCTGCGAGTAATATGTAAACCATGTGATGCCGTACCACGGAGATAACGCAAGATGCGTTTCACGGCAGCCCAATGGGATTCTGTAGGAGCATGCATAAATTGACAGACCCGGTTAACAGCAAAACAAATATCCGGGCGTGTGAAAGTGAGATATTGGAGAGCACCAACAAGTTGCCGAAAACGAGTAGCATCAGGAAACAATGGATCCGGCATAATGGTGGCTTTGGATGCCGAAATAGGAGTATCAACTGATTTACAGGATAACATACCAGCTCGTGTGAGGATATCAAGTGTATATTTATGTTGACAAAGCATAAGTCCCAGACTAGTACACTGCACTTCAATACCCAAGAAATAATGAACATCACCCAAATCCCGAAGTTTAAATTCTGAGCTCAGTAGCTGAATGAGTCGTTGTAGCAGAGTTCCATTATTACCCGTAAGCAGAATATCATCAACATAAACCAAAAGATAACAAATATCACTACCAACCGAGAAGATAAACAATGAGGTATCCACTTTAGAAGCACGGAAACCAATGGATAATAGAAAATCATTCAGACGAGTGTACCAAGCCCGCGGAGCCTGTTTTAACCCATATAGAGATTTATGCAATCGACATACATGACCTGGGAGTGCAGAATCAACAAAACCTGGAGGTTGTTTCATGTAAACCTCTTCATCAAGGACTCCATTTAGAAATATGCATTATGAATGTCAAGCTGATGAATTTTCCAACCACTCGAAACTGCAATGGAGAACACTAAGCGGACTGTCGCCTGTTTGATAACAGGACTAAAAGTTTCTGAGTAATCAATACCTTCTTGCTGAGTGAAGCCCCTAGCAACCAGGCGCGCCTTATACCTCTCAATGCTACCATCAGATCTGCGTTTAATTTTGTAGACCCATCGGCTACCAACAACATTCATGGACGGATGAGATGGTACTAAAGTCCATGTTCTGTTTGCGAGTAAGGCCTGAATTTCCTCTTGCATAGCATTATGCCACGCCTCATATCTGTTAGCATCAGGAAAAATAAGTGGCTCATGCGAGGGAGGAGAAGTTACCCGACTGAAGGAAGCAGCAGAGGTGGCTGCCGTGGTGGTGATCAGCGCTGTCTTGGGCTGTCTCGGACGAAGAACCATGGGGTGTTTAGGAGCAGCGGGACATGGAGTAGCAGCACCTGTACCTGGAATGTGCTGAAGAGGATAAGAGGAGAGATCAACACAAAGTTGCAGACCAGGAGGTGAAGCCGGGGAGGTGCGGGGTTGTGCCGCAACTGAATCCTGCAAGTCAGAACCTGTTCCTGCACAATAATCATTGGAAAGACAAGCACGTGGTGATAGTATGGCTGTGTGGGGTGGTGAGGCAGGGTCGGCTAAATCAACGGGTAGGGGAGCAAGCTGGGGGGTTGCGGCAGGGGGCAAAGGTGGGTTGTGTGTTTTGTCGAGTTGGGAAGGAAGAGGCTGAAAACAGGAAGGGGGTTGCAGTGATGGAAGATAGGTAGGTGGAGTGGGGGGAACCGGGGTTGTTGTTACCTGTTCAGACTTTTGAAAAGGAAAGACACATTCATGAAAACGAACATGACGGGAGACATAGACACGACCAGACTCTAAATCAAGACACCGATAACCAAGATGAGACGAGCTATAGCCTAAAAACACACAAGGAGAAGACCGAAAATCTAATTTATGAGCATGATATGGACGTAAAAATGGAAAACAAAGACACCCAAAAGTGCGTAGAAAATTATAATCAGGAGTGCGATGAAACAGACACGCAAAAGGAGATTGATTTTGAAGAACAGGAGTAGGCATGCGATTAATAAGATAGACTGATGATTCCATAGCATAGTTCCAAAAACGCAATGGTGCATTACACTGGCCTAAGAGGGTTAGGCCAGTTTCGACAATATGTCTATGACGACGTTCAACTGTGCCATTTTGTTCATGAGTATGAGGACAAATTAATCGATGATGAATACCAATTGTTTGAAAAAATGTATTTAATTTACGATATTCACCACCCCAATCAGTTTGAACAGATTTAATTTTAAGAGAAAACTGACGCTCAACAAGTGTCTGAAAACGTTGAAACGTGGAAAATACATCAGATTTCGCAACAAGCGGATAATACCAGATATATTTAGTGTGCGCATCAACAAATATAACAAAATAACGAAAACCATCAGAAGAAAACATTGGAGCAGGGCCCCAAACATCACTAAAAATTAATTCAAGTGGGGTAGAAGTTTTGTGACCCGTCGATCGTAATGACAAACGGGATGACTTGCCTAATGGACATGCTTGACATTGAGTAAAAGATCGTTTAGACGTACAAATAATTTTATTATCAGAAACTAACAAATTTAGAATGCGAGGAGTTGGATGACCTAAACGACGATGCCACAAGTCGGCAGTCGCGGAAATGCAAGGAGACCAAAAAGCTTGAGGAACTGACGTAGCCGAGGACTCGGAGAGAACATAAAGACCATCATGACTCCGACCGGAAAGAAGAACTTCCTTGGTGACGAGATCCTTCACATAAAACACAGAATCGTGAAATTCAAAATAAACATGATTATCACGACAGAATTTCTGAACAGATAACAACGGTTTGGTAATGTGAGGCACACGAAGAACATTAGTTAATGTAAACGAGCGTTTGGGGGAATATAAAGTAGTATGTCCAACATGGGATATGTCAAGGGCCTTACCATCACCAACATGCAAGAAATCATTACCAAGATAAGGAGCAGAATCAGTTAGAGTTGCAAGATCAGGCGTCACATGTTGATTCGCGCCGGTGTCGGGAAACCAAGTCGTTGCAGCAGAATCATTCGCAACAGCAAGGTGAGCAGAGGGCTGCTGTGTGCTGCTGCGAAACTGATAGCATTGAAGAGCTGAATGGCCAGGAGTGGAACATAATTGGCAGCGCACATGTCCAGACCACTGCCCCTGATTTGGCCGAAAATCTGCAGCAGAGGTGCGCCTGTTCTGCCACTGATTTTGCCTCCAATCTGCAGCGGAGTGACCTCTGTTTGGGGCCTGAAATCGGTTGGTGTTTGAGCGCCAATTACCTCTAGAACGTCCCCTGTTTCGGCTGTGA
The DNA here is from genome assembly GCA_018804465.1 of Populus tomentosa. Lineage (NCBI taxonomy): Eukaryota > Viridiplantae > Streptophyta > Magnoliopsida > Malpighiales > Salicaceae > Populus > Populus tomentosa. Next base: position 1,799,604 of record CM031995.1, read on the forward strand.
TTAGTCATGGCATAATAAGCAGAATTCGGAGGTGTTGGCAGCAATGGTGGCTGCTGCGGCAGAGAAGAAGAAGACAGCAGTGATGAAGAGGATGAACCGACAGCCATGGAGTGAAAGGAGTTTTTGTGCAAAAACTCGTGGGTAAGGAGATGGCTATGAAGATCAGCATACGATAGCGGTTCAGCCTTGGTTATGAGACTAGTTACCAAGTCTTTGAACTCACCGCGAAGTCCACGAAACACATAGAGATTGAAATCTTCAAGGGACATTGGGCGACCAGCAGCAGCCAATTCGTCAAATAACGATTTGGCTTGCTGCATATACATACTAACCGATGCATCACCTTGCCGAAGGTCTTGAAAGGAGCCATGTAGTTGCATGATCCGAGAATTAGATGGAGAGGCAAGTGCCTTCTCAAGCGTGCGCCAAACACAATGTGAAGTAGAACAATCGACTACAAGATGCAGCACATCCACGGAAAGAGAGGAGAGTAGAGCACTCAAAATAAGTTGATCTTGTTGCTTCCAACGAAGAAAAGAGGGGCTGATGGCAGAAGAAGAATCAGCTGAAGCATCAATCATATGAGATGGAGGACACGGCAAGGAGCCGTCAACAAACTGAAAAACACCTTGACCAAGGAGATATGGCTTCATCTGCATTCTCCAATAAAGATAATTTGTGTTCGTAAGTTTCAACGACACAACATGGTGGGTGTTTGATAAAGGAACCATTGTAGATTGTGTTCCCATAAGAGGCAGAGGAACGGCAGAGCCAGCAGCAGGAAGAGGGCTGGCCGGTGATGATGCATCACCGGTGGAGGGGGAGATTGGATCAACGGCAGCAGGAGGAGAGTCCATGGGGAAGAAAATTAGGGCCGGCTGCAAAGAGAGAAAATATTAGGAGGCTCTGATACCAAGTTGAGAATGATTAGGAGGCTTAACCTAATAGGTTAGCCAACCCTTTCTATATATATGAGTAGGGCAATATACAATAGTAAAGGTGGAGATTACCACATAAGAATATGACTACAATATTTCCTATATAATTACATGCTATAATAGTTTTGAATTAATTTATTTCGATGTGGTGGAAGAAAACCTACCATTCCCATTTCGTTGTCATCTTTGTTTGATTAATAAATTTGAAATCTTCAATTGTTCCCTCGTCCATAATTTTATGGTCCAACTTGAACCGCGTCAGCAATTCAGCATAGTATCAGGATTCATTCAAAATTTGACCCCATCCAGGAAAATTACACAAGGTCAACTTTGGGGGAGGAAAATCTTTCAACTTTATTGAAAATTCCATGCTTCATGAAGCACAGAAGTCTATAAATACCTCCACACTCCCTTTGGAATATTACAAGTTTCAAAACTTAATTAGATTTCAGCACTAGCTAGATACATCTCCCAAGGCTCTCAGAAAGTTTAAGCTTAAATCCTCGAACTCTTCCGCTTCTAGGCTCTCGATCAGTACTATTACCTAGCAATGCCTATAAATTCCTCCTCAATCTCTCATATCGAGACTTTAAGATCACCCATTCAACCCCCAACTTTTGGAAACCAAATCACTGTTCTTAGCATCGATGGAGGTGGAATAAGAGGAATCATACCAGGAACTATCCTTGCCTTTTTAGAGTCCGAGCTTCAGGTACGTAGTCTAGAAATCGGTCTCTTTAAGGACGTATTATTGCATGTCAAATAGACCTGCAAGCTCATGATGATAATATAAAACAGAGTAGAATAAGAAACTACAGGGAACGATTCCTTGGTCCACTTGAGGTCTTGCATGCAGCCTTTGCCCACCTTCCACGGAGGCTGTTTGTTTTGTAGTTTTATGCTTTTGCTTTTACCTTTTTATTAATAGTTTCATCAAAACAATACATCACACTTGCATGCAGGATAATAGTTTATTTATATCGGTATATAATTGTAATGTTTAATTACTTTCTCCAGGTATAAAATATAGTGTGTTTTGCTATCACTGACTAGTATGTTTTGCTATTCAAATTGTAGAAGCTGGATGGTGCAGACGCAAGACTTGCAGACTACTTTGATGTGATTTCAGGCACCAGCACCGGTGGCCTCGTGACTGCTATGCTAGCTACCCCTAATGAGCAAAACCGCCCTTTATTTGCCGCCAAAGACATTAATGACTTCTACCTTGAGAACTGCCCTAAAATCTTTCCCCAGGACGGGTAATAATCCCATAAATGAATGCCATCATAAAGAGTTAAATATAGTATATCAAGTACTGCTTTAAAACTTTTTTTTTTTCCTCATTCAAATGTCTAGATACTAACTGTATACTCTCTGGCAATAGGTCTCCATTGGCTTCTGCTGGAAAACTGATCAAGAGTTTGAGAGGACCAAAATACGATGGCAAATTTCTGCATAGCATTGTGAAGGAAAAATTAGGAGATAAACGCCTGCACCAGACCATGACAAACATTGTGATCCCAACTTTTGACATCAAGCGCCTTCAGCCAACAATCTTTTCAAGCTATCAGGTGCGCTATATATGCAAACACAACTCTTAAAATTCTATGTGTTACTTGAGAAAAGAATCGTTTCACACTGCAAAATATATGTCCTTACAAGACGTACCGCTTTATTCTTTAGGTGAAGAACAACCCATCCACGGATGCCCTTTTATCTGATATATGCATCGGTACTTCAGCTGCCCCAACCTACCTCCCTGCCCATTATTTTGAAACCAAGGACCCGTCAGGCAAAGTGAGAGAGTTCAATCTGATTGATGGTGGTGTGGCAGCAAATAATCCAGTATGTTCATCATTTATCTTCAGCTCTTGAACTTGCATAACTCTTAACATATTGATGAATCCTATTATTAATTTCCTTTTGAATTTCCAGACTTTAGTTGCCGTGAGCGAAGTTTCCAAGGAAATCACTCGGAAGAATCCTGACTTCTTCCCCACAGCGCCTATGGATTATGGTCGATTCCTAGTCCTGTCCTTGGGGACTGGCACAGCAAAATCTGAAGAAAAGTATGATGCAGACGAAGCAGCCAAGTGGGGTGTCTTGGGATGGTTGACTAGTGACAATTCTACTCCGTTAGTGGATGTGTTTACAGAAGCTAGTGGCGACATGGTTGATCTTCATATTTCCACTGTTTTCCAAGCCCTGCACTGTGAGGAAAATTATCTTCGAATTCAGGTATATATCACGCTCATGTGGTTATTCAAGATACCAAATTATATTCTCCCACAAAGTCATTAAAACTAAAAACTAGAAAACGATGAACCCTGACTATAAGATATGTGTGAAATGCAGGATGACACGCTGACCGGAACACTGTCGTCCGTGGATGTTGCCACGAAAGAGAATTTGGAGAATCTTGTGAAAGTGGGTGAGAACTTGTTGAAAAAACCAGTATCAAGGGTGGATTTAGGCACTGGAGTCTTTACACCTGTTGATAAGATGACAAATGAAGAGGCTCTCATAAAGTATATATCTGCTCAAGTCTATATATTATAGTGATTTCTATGGCATCTTATTTCATCTTGCTGATTTTTTTTTGTTTGACTGTATAGGATGGCTAAATTACTGTCAAGGGAGAAGCATCTTCGTGATTGTAGATCACCAGTTGGAAAAGTTGCTACTTCGAAGTGAATATGATTCGTACGCTAGATTATCCAGAAAATCAATAAGACGCAAATTAATAATTTTGGAAGAAACACTAAGGAGATTATCTGCATTATGTAATTCTGCTGTTTTTATTTTTTTATTGTTACAAGAAATGAATAATATGTAATTCTTTCCGTCGTTAAATATGAATCATCGCAGAATGCTGTTGCACTTTTAAATATATTTTTGCTTGCTTATCTTATAATTTTGTTTACCTTTTGTTCTTCTTGCCTTGTGGTCTGACAACTCGACGTGTTTATCGTTGTTTTGGCTATACATACATACCTCAATACACACACATATCCAAACCTACTTATTCTTTCTGAGCTTGGATATTATCATATCCATTGATTGTTACATAGAATCTTTGTCGAAATTAGATGGTTCAATTTCCCGCTTCGTAGTTTTTCCTTAGCAAGACCATGTAGATACTTTCCTCGTATTTTTACGACAATGCTTCGATTACCTTTGACACATAAGGAAATAATGAGCAGGTACCCGAAAGATAAAAGAAAACGAACGAAAGTGTCAACTATCCAGAAGATAAAATAACACATATTTCACCAGAAATTGTTTCTCAGAATTGGATAGCCAGCCGGAGAAACGAATTTTACCCGGGTTGTGGAAAGAACTTCGGACACTGGTTCAGGCAAAAATCCTTGATGTCTTTGGCAGCATATATACAAGTGAAAGAGAGATCGCAAAGACCCTGTAGGGAGAAAATTAAATTAAATTAAATAGTTTTCTTGAGAAAAGGGATAGAAATATAAGTATAATATAAGTAGGAAAGACTTGCAGGTGAGACTTCACGTGAATTGTAGGTTTAGAAGAAGTAGCTAGGTGAAGTAATCACGAGAGGAAGGAACAAAATGCAATTGACCATATATATTAAGACAGTTTTACTGGATCGATCGATTGAAAGCATCTATTAGGCATGGTGTTGTGTGTGTAGGGTCGCAAACAAAATGAAGCAAGGAAGTCGACGGCATCATTAAGAAGTAAACCTTATTAGAGGCTAAAACGGATGGCAATGTAATGAAAAGTTGCAATGATCAATTTGATAATCAGAGTCGATTTCATCAGCAGCAATATAAAATGCTCTTTATTTAAAATTTAATATTAATCCATGGTTAGTTAGTATCGTCGATGAGAAGTAAGTGCGGCAGCCATCGAACACATAACCAAGTGGAAACGAAACTGATCCCATCACTGTGGAAATTTGACCACACCCCAATTGTTTTTTCAAGGTTGTAAAGATGACTTTGAGGTGTTTTCTATCGGAAAAGACCAAAAATAAATAAATATTCGAGTTATGAACGGCTTACATCACCAGTCATGATTTCTTATGATCTTTCTACGCTGTCCAGAACCAAATCCTGATCTAATTGAAGTGATTTTTAAGTAACAGATTTGATTTGGAAGAATTATTTTATTTAGAATGAAATATATGTATGGTAGAATTACAAATCACTTGTTCTTATCTTCCCATATTTATTATGCAAAAAGGTTAAAAAGCATAAAGGTTTTCCTTAGAAATATAAAGAAAGTGATATAAAAAAATAAGAAAAACTTTGATTATATTATTTCAGATGATTAGTGAGCAGTAATATTCAGTAGCAGTGATCATAACCAATCTGAGAAAATGACAAGGAGTAAATAACAAGGAAATTTATTAAGCAAAAAAAGTTCAAAATAATTCATAAGCATAGAGGTTTTCATCAAGAATGTTGCAAGTGTACGGCATCGCAACGATCATCCATTACTCAAGGAAAATATAAAGGTCTATTTTTAACTATTTTTAAGACAATCTAAAATCCTTTTTTCACTATTGTTATTTTTTTTTGTATTGTTTGAAGAGAGAAAAAAATATAAATTGGAGAATAATCCAAAATTAAATTATGACAAGGAATATGAAGCAGGTGATATATAAAATACAGAACAACTTATAATGATATTTTTTTAAAAATGGCTAGTGAGTGGTGGTATTCAGTATTAAGGAAAGAGACCTTATACAATGTAAAAACTTATATAGTAATTGTTATAGTATGTAATACATCCCACCATTATATTGTACACAACCCTACAAGTATAAATACAAAGCTTGGCTGCTACCCTTAGGCAACCAACACAATTAAACACAAAACTATCTCTTAATTAATCTTAACTTGGTATCAGAGTTGCGGTTATCGTTCAGCAGCCTTCTTCCGCAACAGCTGCAACTCTCCTGCATAATTGTTTCAACCAGCAGCTATCCTTCCTTCTTAGCAACCATTCTTTCTCTATTAGATTCGCTAGCAGCAGTTTCTCTTTAGCAGAGATCATTCATCTTCTTCGTCTGCTACTTCTCATCAGCATCCACGAAATAAAAACTGCAACTTCTTTTCCCTAGTAACATGGACAATCAAGAACTTCAACAGTCTGTTGGCGCTGCATCAGCTCTTCAATCTTCTTTCTCCTCTTCGGCGCAATCAGTTATGTATGGGGCATCGCCTACTGCCTCCATTATTCCTCTTCCTAACACACACCAGGTAGTCTCTTTAAAACTCTCCAACCATAATTTCCTGTATTGGAGGATGCAGATGAAACCTTTTCTCTTAGGCCACGTCGTTTATTCATTTGTTGATGGCACATCACCATGTTCTCCTTCACACTTGGCATCTGCTGAGACATTTACACTCTCTGTCAAGCCTGCATATTTGTCATGGAAGCAGCAAGATCACCTAATCATGAGTGCCCTCCTATCTTCTCTCTCGGTGGAAGTTCTGCACTTGGTTGTAGATTGTAACACTTCCCATGCCATCTGGACAACGCTGGAAACAACTCTTGCCTCTCCCTCAAATTCCAGGATTATGCAGCTCCACGGCTCATTCCAGGATTTACGACAGAATGATGATTCTGCCAACATTTACTTGCAGAAGGCAAAGGCCTTGTTTGATGAACTGGCTGTCGCTGGCAGAACAATCTCCCTGGCAGAATTTAACTTGTATGTATTTCGAGGATTACGCAGTGAGTTAAAAGATCTTGTCACCAGTTTGTCCACCAAGGATGCTCCCATCACCTATACTGATCTCCATAGCAGCCTTCTTACACATGAGTTCCTTCACAAAGCCTCGCTCCAGCCATCTATAATAGCTCCTCTGTTACCAACCCCAACGCAGCAGCTAGCTGCGTTCTTTGTGCAGCATTAATCTGGCAAACGGGGTCGTTTTCATGGGGGCTGGAGACCTAACAGTCATAGCAATTTTTATCGTGGCAATGGACCAGCTCACAGTTATGCTTCAAGACAAAAATATAGCCCATATAGAAACTGATTCTCATTTGGCAATTCTTCACGGCCAACAGGTAGTTTTGGGCAGCAAGGAAATCGCTTTGGTGGCTATCCTCGCAATATAAAATGTCAGCTGTGTTATGAATATGGGCATACTACTCAACAGTGTTCTCAGTTAGATACTAATCATATGCAAGCTAATGCTAATCTTGCATTTAATACTGTCTCTTCCCCCATTCCTGTTACTTGGTTTTCTAATATAGGTGCAAATCATCATGTCACGTCGGACCTTGTAAGTATGACGAGTTCAGAATCTTATTTTGGAAATGATCATCTGCATGTTGGTGATGGTAAGGGCCTTGTTATCTCAAATATTGCTCACTCTAAAATTCGCTCACCAAACCGCATATTTACTTTATCCAATATCTTACATGTTCCTACCATTAGAAAACCTCTGCTATCTGTTAAAAGTTTTTATCTTGAGAATAACATGTTTTTTGAATTTCATTCCTTTCTATTTTATGTTAAGGATCTCATGACAAAGGAAGTTTTTCTTTTCGGTCAGAGTAAAGACGGTCTATATGTTTTGTCCGCGTCGTCCACAACGTCATTGCCTCAAGCTTTTTCCTCTACCTGTTTATCTACTTCAGCCGATGTCTGACATCGTCGCCTTAGACATCCTAGTCCACGTATTCTGTATTTGTTGGTGAAAAATAAAAAAGTGTCATGTACGTCCACTCAGTTTAATTTTCATTGTCCTGCATGCCCTCTAGGCATGTCATCCTGTCTGACTCTAAAAACTACGGGTCATCAAACTCGAGCTCCTCTTGACTTGATTTTTAGTGATGTTTGGGGTCCATCCCCTATGCTGTCATTTGATGGTTTTCGCAATTTTGTTATTTTTGTGGATGCTCATAAAAAGTTTATATGGTTTTATCCCTTGGTTGTTAAGTCTGATGTTTTTGCAATTTTTCATTAGTTTCAAGCACTTGTGGAGCACCAATTCTCCTTAAAAATTAAGTATGTTCAAACCGATTGGGGTGGTGAATATCGAAAACTAAATACTTATTTTAAAATGATTGGTATTCATCATCGTGTGATTTGCCTGCACACTCATAAACAAAATGGCATGGTTGAACGCCGTCATAGACACATTGTTGAAACTAGACTCACTCTCCTTGGGCAGTGTCATGCTCCCCTTAAATAGTGGAGTTATGCTTTTAAGAGTTCTGTTTATTTGATTAATCGCATGCCCACTCTAGTTCTTAATAATAAGACACCGTTTGAATATCTTCTAAAATCGACTCCTGATTATGCGTTTCTTTGTACTTTCAGGTGTCTCTGCTTTCCTTTTCTTCGTCCATACAATGCTCACAAGTTAGATTTTTGGTCCACTCCTTGTGTTTTTCTAGGATATAATACCTCGCATGTCGGTTACGGATGTCTTGATTTGTCATCCAAATGAATTTATCTTGCACGTCATATCTGGTTTCATGAAAATATTTTTCCTCTTGATAAAACTGAACAGATTGCAGCAACACCAAAACAACCCTCTGCTCCGTCTATACCCGTCACTTTACATCCTCTCATGCAACCCTCTTCAGTCCCTTCACCACTGCCTCATACACTGCCTACACCTCCTTCGGCTCATTTACCATTATCTGCATGTTATTATGATCATTCTTTAATTGCAGGTTCAGATTTGTCACACTCACAGGCGTCACCCGATGCTGCTGCCAGCTCCCCTGGTTTATCCCTTGTTCGCTCCCCTGTTATGGGTGCTTCTTCTGCTGGGTCTCCATCACGATGTGCACCTATATTAAGTTCTTCACCCACAGGTTCTTCCTCTTTTTCCCCTCCTGGAATTAACATAAGTGTTGATCCATCTAAGCTTAATCTTCAGCACGTCCCTGCCGCTGTCTCCTCTCCATCTCAGCGGGCTCGTACCTATCCTGTGGTGCTTCGCCCGTGGCGAGGAAAAAATGCTAATCTTAGCATTGCGGCTGTCTCACGAGTCACGACCTTACCTCAGCAGGAGCCATTGTCATTTAAGGACACAAATAGGTATGTTACTTGGGACACTGCCATGCAGAAGGAACTTCGGGCACTTCACTTTAATCAGACTTGGACGTTGGTGCCTCCCCATCCAACTATGAATGTGATTGGCAATAGATGGGTTTACAAGATAAAAAGACATGCTGATGGTTAGGTCGCCTGATATAAAGCACGATTAGTTGCCTGTGGCTTCACTTAGCAAGAAGGGATTGATTATTTAGAGACGTTCAGTCCAGTGATTAAGCCTACAACAGTTCGCCTTGTGCTCACTATTGCTGTCTATGGTTGGACCATTCATCAGTTGGATGTTCATAATGCTTTCCTAAATGGCATTCTTCAGGAAGAGGTATACATAGCCCAACCGCCTATGTTTGTTGATCCTGCACTCCCATCTTATGTGTGTCGTCTCTATAAATCTCTGTATGGTTTGAAACAAGCCCCTCGTGCTTGGTACAACTGATTGAGTGAGTTCTTACTCTCCATTGGATTTCAGGCATCCAAGGGTGATACTTCTCTGTTTATTCTCTCTCATGATGGTGCCATGATTTACCTGTTTGTGTATGTTGTTGATATTTTATTAACCGGGAGTAACTCAGCTGTGCTTCATAGATTGATTACTTTGCTGCAATCAGAATTTAAGCTTCGGGATTTGGGTTATGTTTATTTCTTCTTGGGCATTGAAGTTAAACATAAGTATGCCCTCTATATCATCCAACGAGCAGGTATGACTTCGTGCAAACCAGTTGATACTCCTCTATTTGCCTCCTCCAAATTAGGACTCATACCGGGTACTCTCTACTCTGATCCCACACGATATCGATAGATTGTTGGGGCATTACAATATCTTACCTTCATTAGACTTGATATCTGTTATGCAGTCAACAAGGTCTGTCAATTTATGCATGCCCCCACTGAGGATCATTGGTCTGCTGTTAAACGTATCATGCGTTACCTCCAGGCTACAGCAACTTATGGTCTACACATCACTAGGGATTCTCCCTTGTCTCTTTATGGTTTCACATATGCTGATTGGGCTGGTAGTATTGAAGATCACAAATCCACAGGTGGTTATCTTGTGTACCTTGGCTCTACCCCTATCTCATGGAAATCCGGGAAACAATGCACTGTTGCGAGGTCCTCTACTGAAGCGGAATACAAAGTCTTAGCTGATGGTACTGCTAAAATTTTATGGATTCGCTTATTATTGACAGAACTTTGGATCCCTTCTTCGACTGTGACCACGTTATGGTGTGATAATTTAGGGGCCACTTTGTTATCTGCAAATCCAGTATTTCACGCTCGTACTAAACATGTTTAAGTTGATTATCACTTTGTCCGTGGTCGTGTTACTAAGTAAGAAATTCAGGTACGGTTTATCTCTTCCAAAGATCAAATAGCTGATGTCCTTACCAAGCTTCTTTCTCCAGTCTCGTTTGCTTACTTTCGATCCAAGCTTCGGGTGGAATCTCCACCTTCAGCTTGACGGGGTGTATTAAGGAAAGAGACCCTATACAATGTAAACACTTCTATAGTAATAGTTATAGTATGTAATACATCCCACCATTATATTGTACACAACCCTACAAGTATAAATACAAAGCTTGGCTGCCACCCTTAGACAACCAACACAATTAAACACAAAACTATCTCTCAATTAATCTTAACTTTCAGTATCAATCATTTAAGGAGTAAGGACCTTAAAATAAAAAAATAAAAATAAAAAAAGGAATCCATTCACTTTAAAAATTAAAACTTTGTTTTTTTTCTTTCTTTCAATAAAAGTGAGAATCATATATAAAGCAGCCCCATCAATTAATTGATGGAGGATAAAAGAGAAAGAAGAATACAATGGTGAAGCAAAAAGGATAGCAAAAAAAGTTAAAATTTTATTGAATTCTTTAATAAATAACATTAATATTATTTAAATATATTGCAAATAAGTGAGAAATTGATTTCAAAAAACCTTTGAATGATATTTTTGAAGAAACCCATACCCTTCTAAAAGCTCGTAATTATATCAAATTTAACTTCTAATATTTTAAAAATTATAAACGAACTTATTCAATGTTTTTGGACTCGAGCAAGTTGGATTTATCGTGTCAACTAAATATTTTGTGGTTATTATAGATATCTGTGGATTAAGTTTATATTGCAAATTATAATGGATTCACATTTAGAAACGAACCTACATCATGAATTGCAAGTGTGATGACACCCTTAATGTTATGTCTAATTTGCATACCTTGCACTACTATTAAACTTAATCCACAAACAATCAAATATAAAGACAAAAGGAGTATAGAGCATACGGGTCCGGTTCGGTCGGGTTGATTGAGTGTCAAAAATCCCAAACCGCCACCCAACCCGTGATATCCATTTCTATCCTTTAGATTCCTTTTAGTATTTTAAACAAATGATGAAACAATTATCACTTCTAAATCTCAAAACTAATATCAAATTATGCAAACGGTGATGAAACGTACCCAAACAATGTTAAGTTCAAAATGAAGTACTCAACAAATACTAAATTAATTCAATAAAAATTATATTCATATAATCATAGTTAAGCTACATTGAAAATTCTTGAATAATAAAATCACTTCATAAAAAAAATTAAAAGAAATCATATATGATACGACAAACATCACTTTAGATTTGAAGAAATTGACTCCTTGAAGGGTAGTTGTCTCTTGCATAAATTGTTCTAATTTTTTTTCTCCTCCAAGGTGTTGCCTCCTCTCTATTATAATTGAGTTTATATACCTTTAGTATATCCTTTAAAGACATGGAAATCTTTTTCCTTTTCTGCCAGGTATTTTTGCTTAGGTTGTGGGCTGATTTTGAGGAAGTAAACTTGTGAATTACAAATTCTCTATTTCTTGAAAAATTGTAGCCCTTCCAATTCATCTTTCCAACTCATATGGTATTGCATTTTTATTACTTTTAGAATTCCATGTATTGACCAAAAACCAAGATAGTGTTGGCTTCAACATAAATTATTTTTATTCTTATCATTGGTGCGTCAAGAATATTACCACTTGTATCTAATTTTTTTTCCTTCAAAGTGAGCTGCATTAAATATTTAATAGGATGTCACCAGTTATAGCTGAAACATCACAAAATTCAAGTTTATCATAATAATAATAATAATAATAATAATAATAATAATAATAATAATAATAGCCTTTAATTTTCTAAAGATAAATTACAAAAATCTTATTAAAATATTTTAAAAAATCTTCGGACACAAACTAATTACATTTGAATTGAAGATTTTCCTGTCTGATTTCAAATTCAAAAGTCTTGAATGTTCATGCAGGTCAGCAGATGTTTTATTCCCTGCAGAACTCTCCCCTTTGTTTCAATATTTCCCAGTAATCTCTTCTTATTTGGTCTCTGTTAACATATCATCTATTTAATTAAATAAAAGAAATAAACAACACGTAACCACGTAATACAAAACCATTTTGCAAAAAAGATGAGACGATGTTGCTTAAGTCCCATAGACGGCCAGAAGATTTGATTTGAGAAATTGCCAAGGACTTGATATCCTCGCGTTCTTATCTTCAAGATCTCAAAGTCTGTCCTTCTGTATGGCTGCTGGTAACGATACCTTGACCTCTAATAGTCATATTTTTTTTAAGGTAATCGGTAAATATTATTGATGAAAAACTAGCCATTTAGAGGATGAACAGGAAAGAAAAACAAAGGGATTTCAAATAAAAACAATAGCATAGAAGAAGGAAAAGTAAAAATTGACATAAGTGAACAATCTATCTAAGAACATCAGCAAACAGGAATCTAGCAGATCATTACCCGTGTAATAAAAATTTTCTTCATGGCTTTTTAACCATGTTGATATTTAGTGAACAGTTAAAGACAAACATGATTTTCTATTACAAAATAATATAAATTATATTTTAGGTCTTCATCTAACAACTTAAATTATAGGTTGAGATATTTTTTTAACATAGTATCAGAACCTTATTAATCCAGTGGTCACTAATTTGAATCTCACTAACCTCATTCTATTTGATAAAAAATTAAGCAAAATATAGTGCATGCTCATACAAGTTTCAAGCTGAAAGAGCTTTTACTTGAGGGAATGAGTTAGAAAATAATATAAATCACACATAAGAACCTCATCTAAGCAATGAAGATATCATGTTTTTATCTTGAATCTGGCATTCATCCTCAATTATGGCAATTGAAACAGTAATATCTGGAACACACCAAAGCCCCCCCCCCTCCTCTAATTGTCATTCATTTATCATTCTGTTTCGAAGAAACTAACAAGTTCAAGGATTTTCTACAAAGCGAACATTAATCTACTACACTCATTAATATGTGGTATACCAGTCTACAACATTCATTTTACAAGGCATGTAATGTCGTTGAAAAAACAATTACGCAAACTATATTTTCATGCTATTCTTCATAGATTATTCAATCTTCTTTGAATTAAAAATGAAGAAAAGGTTTTTTTTCTGTGTTTTTATCTTTAGCTATAATGACGAAACTTCGGTTGCAAAATTTTCCAAACACATGTTTCTTCAAAATTCATGTTTATTGTGGATTATCACCTCGAAAATGTTTCTTTTGAACACAATACATGCGTGTGTATGCCTCCATGACTTTTTCAATCATGAAAGCAACTAGAGTGGCTTATTTGTAATTGACTGCTTTTTCGTAGCATACAAAACTTGTTAACAAGGTTTTGAATTAATTTATTTCGCCGTGTGGAAGAAAACCTACCATTCCCATTTCGTTGTCATCTTTGTTTGATTAATAAATTGAAATCTTCAATTACTAATCCCTCGTCCTTAACTTCATGGTCCAACTTGAACCGTGTCCAGGAAAATTAAACAAGGTTAAATTTGGGGGAGAAAAATCTTTCGACTTAATTGAAAATTCCATGCTTCATGAAGCACAAAAGTCTACAAATACCTCCACACTCCCTTTGGGATATTACAAGTTTCAAAACTTAATTAGATTTCAGCACTAGCTATATACATCTCCCAAGGCTCTCAGGAAGTTTAAGCTAAACACCTCTAACTCTTCCGCTTATAGGCTCTCGATCAGTACTATTAGCTAGCAATGCCTATAAATTCCTCCTCAATCTCTCATATCGAGACTTTAAGATCACCCATTCAACCCCCAACTTTTGGAAACCAAATCACTGTTCTTAGCATCGATGGAGGTGGAATAAGAGGAATCATACCAGGAACTATCCTTGCCTTTTTAGAGTCCGAGCTTCAGGTACGTAGTCTAGAAATCGGTCTCTTTAAGGACGTATTGTTGCATGTCAAATAGACCTGCAAGCTCATGATGATAATATAAAATAGAGTAGAATAAGAAACTACAGGGAACGATTCCTTGGTCCACTTGAGGTCTTGCATGCAGCCTTTGCCCACCTTCCACGGAGGCTGTTTGTTTTGTAGTTTTATGCTTTTGCTTTTACCTTTTTATTAATAGTTTCATCAAAACAATACATCACACTTGCATGCAGGATAATAGTTTATTTATATCGGTATATAATTGTAATGTTAAATTACTTTCTCCAGGTATAAAATATAGTGTGTTTTGCTATCACTGACTAGTGTGTTTTGCTATTCAAATTGTAGAAGCTGGATGGTGCAGACGCAAGACTTGCAGACTACTTTGATGTGATTTCAGGCACCAGCACTGGTGGCCTCGTGACTGCTATGCTAGCTACCCCTAATGAGCAAAACCGGCCTTTATTTGCCGCCAAAGACATTAATGACTTCTACCTTGAGAACTGCCCTAAAATCTTTCCCCAGGACGGGTAATAATCCCATATATGAATGCCATAATAATGAGTTAAATATAGTATATCCAGTGCTTTAAAACTACTTTTGCTTTGTCCTTCAAATGTCTAGATACTAACTGTATACTCTCTGGCAATAGGTCTCCATTGGCTTCTGCTGGAAAACTGATCAAGAGTTTGAGAGGACCAAAATACGATGGCAAATTTCTGCATAGCATTGTGAAGGAAAAATTAGGAGATAAACGCCTGCACCAGACCATGACAAACATTGTGATCCCAACTTTTGACATCAAGCGCCTTCAGCCAACAATCTTTTCAAGCTATCAGGTCCGTTATATATACAAACACAACTCTTAAAATTCTATGTGTTACTTGAGAAAAGAATCGTTTCACACTGCAAAATATATGTCCTTACAAGACGTACCGATTTTTTCTTTAGGTGAAGAACAACCCATCCACGGATGCCCTTTTATCTGATATATGCATCGGTACTTCAGCTGCCCCAACCTACCTCCCTGCCCATTATTTTGAAACCAAGGACCCGTCAGGCAAAGTGAGAGAGTTCAATCTGATTGATGGTGGTGTGGCAGCAAATAATCCAGTATGTTCATCATTTATCTTCAGCTCTTGAACTTGCATAACTCGTAACATATTGATGAATCCTATCATTAATTTCCTTTCGAATTTCCAGACTTTAGTTGCCGTGAGCGAAGTTTCCAAGGAAATCACTCGGAAGAATCCTGACTTCTTCCCCACAGCGCCTATGGATTATGTTCGATTCCTAGTCCTTTCCTTGGGGACTGGGACGGCAAAATCCGAAGAAAAGTATGATGCAGATGAAGCAGCCAAGTGGGGTGTCTTGGGATGGTTGACAAGTGACAATTCTACTCCGTTAGTGGATGTGTTTACAGAAGCTAGTGGCGACATGGTTGATCTTCATATTTCCACTGTTTTCCAAGCCCTGCACTGTGAGGAAAATTATCTTCGAATTCAGGTGTATATCACCCTCATGTGGTTATTCAAGATACCAAATTATATTCTCCCACGAAATAATTAAAACTAAAAACTAGAAAACGAAGAACCCTGACTATAAGATATGTGTGAAATGCAGGATGACACGCTGACCGGAACACTTTCGTCCGTGGATGTTGCCACGAAAGAGAATTTGGAGAATCTTGTGAAAGTGGGTGAGAAATTGTTGAAAAAACCAGTATCAAGGGTGGATTTAGGAACTGGACTCTTTACACCTGTTGATAAGATGACAAATGAAGAGGCTCTCATAAAGTATATATCTGCTCAAGTCTATATATTATAGTGATTTCTATGGCATCTTATTTCATCTTGCTGATTTTTTTTTGTTTGACTGTATAGGATGGCTAAATTACTGTCAAGGGAGAAGCATCTTCGTGATTCTAGGTCACCAGTTGGAAAAGTTGCTACTTCGAAGTGAATATGATTCGTACACTAGATTGTCCAGAAAATTAATTAGGCGCAAATTAATAAATTTGGAAGAAATAATAAGGAGATTATCTGCATTATGTAATTCTGCTGTTTTTATTTTTTTTTTAGTGTTACAAGAAATGAATAATATGTAATCCTTTCCGTCGTTAAATATGAATCATCGCAGAATGCTGTTGCACTTTTAAAAATATTTTTGCTTGCTCATCTTCTTAAAATTTTGTTTACCTTTTGTTCTTCTTGCCCTGTGGTCTGACAACTCAACGTGTTTATCGTTGTTTTGGCTATACATACATACATCAATACACACACATATCCAAACCTACTTATTCTTTCTGAGCTTGGGTATGATCATATCCATTGATTCTTACATAGAATCTTTGTCGAAATTAGATGGTTCAATTTCCCGTTTCCTAGTTTTTCCTTAGCAAGACCATGTAGATATTTTCCTCGTATTTTTTCCAACAATGCTTTGATTACCTTTGTCACATAAGGAAATAATGAGCAGGTACCCGAAAGATAAAAGAAAACGAACGAAAGTGTCAACTATCCAAAAGATAAAATGACACATATTTCACCCATAAATTGTTTCTCCGAATTGGATAGCCAGCCAGAGAAACGAATTTTACCGGGGTTGTGGAAAGATCTTCGGACACTGATTCAGGAAAAAATCCTTGATGTCATTGGCAGCATTTTGGCCTGTATGTTTATGCAGTTGCAGCAGCTTTTAAAACAAACCGCACAACTTGTATATTTGGTAATCACAAAACTTACTTTATTGTTGGTGCGGGACCCATATAAATTGTGTTTGAACCTCAGATTTAAAGAAATCTGCTCTCAGCTGCTTCTCCTTCCCCGCTTCCTGCGTCCCATGCAGTGTACTATTCACTTAAGAGTAAACAGTAAAGACACTCTTTATTGTTTTGGGCAGAGTTCGGTTCAAAGCTAAATTATTTTATTTTTATTTTTAAATGTATTTTATTTAAAAAATTAGAAAGAGATCATTTGATGATTTAATTCACTGATAATATTTGATCACAATCCCAATTTTGTTCATGATGATATTTTACCTGATTTTGTTGCGCGCTTAAAAAAACCAATGAAACTATAGTATCCACTGTTCCGGCCGGACCGGGTTTAGTCCAAAGTAAATGCATTGAACCAGGTCCAACCCATTTAAAAAAATATTCAATTTTTATTTTTATTTTTAATCGTTTTTTATTCAAAAAATTAGAAGGAGATCGCTTGATGACGTAATATTTGCAGAATTTGGTCGCAATCCCAATTTTATTCCTGATGATATTTTACCTAATGTTGTTGCGTGTTTAAAAAAACCGAGAAATCTGTAGTCCTTGTCGGATGAATTTCGCATGTGATGGAATTGTAGATAGTTTAATGGAACAATAAAAAATATTTTATATAAGTATTATTTATTTCATGATATAATAGCAGTAGTTAAATCTACAATATTTAAATTAAAAACCACATATATATATATATATATATATATATAATCTCAATTTGAAAAGTATTCTTTTAACCAAATACATTAGACTATTTTTTATTCAACCTCAATTTCAACCACAGTTTTAATCAAACATATATAAATACCAAATCAACCTCAACTAAAAGTATAGTTTATAAAATAATTTTTTTCAAATCATAACTACAAAAGCTACCACAATACCAAACATAGAAGTAAAAGAGAGATCGCAAAGACCCTGAAGGGAGAAAATTAAATTAAATTGTTTTCTTGAGAAAAGGGATAGAAATATAAGTATAATATAAGACTTGAGGAACAAAATAGTTTTTAAAAGAATACTTTATAAAAGTATAGTTTATAAAATAATTTTTTTCAAATCATAACTACAAAAGCTACCACAATACCAAACATAGAAGCTTCAACTAAAAGTATAGTTTATAAAATAATTTTTTTCAAATCATAACTACAAAAGCTACCACAATACCAAACATAGAAGTAAAAGAGAGATCGCAAAGACCCTGAAGGGAGAAAATTAAATTAAATTGTTTTCTTGAGAAAAGGGATAGAAATATAAGTATAATATAAGACTTGAGGAACAAAATAGTTTTTAAGAAGGGAACTAGAAGCTTGTTTGATTGTTTTTTCATCATTGTTTATCGGGTTTCTATTTGGTTGTATATTTTAGATTCAAATTTCTTTTATATAGGAAATAACTTTTTAAAATCTTTTGATGACATCAAATTATGGTGTAATAAGACATCTTAGGTAATTTTTTTGTTTTTGTTTTTGTTGTGGTAGATTAATTTTTTTATTTTATTTTTTTCTAAGTTTGTTTTTTTTTTTTTTTTGTCACTGTATTTTGCTTTGATTATTGGTTTTATAGCCTTTTTAATATATTCTCCATAATTATATAAAAAAATAAAAAACAAGAAGAAGAAGAAAGACTTGCAGGCGAGCTTCACGTGAATTGTAGGTTTGGAAGAAGTAGCTAGGTGAAGCAATCACGAGAGGAAGGAACAAAATGCAATTGGCTTAAATGCTAATTGATCTGTAGAGCGCCTCCTTAATTGTCTACGTCGAATAAGACAGTTTTATTGGATCGATCGATTGAAAACATCTTTTAGGCATGGTGTTGTGTATGTAGGGACGCAAACAAAATGAAGCAAGGAAGTCGACGGCATCATTGACAAGTAAACCTTATTAGGGGCTAAAACGGATGGCGATGTAATGAAAAGTTGCAACTTGCAACTTGCAACGATCAATTTAATAATCCATGGTTGGTTAGTGTCGGCGATGAGAAATAAGTGCAGCAGCCATAGAACACCTAACCAAGTGGAAACGAAACTGGTCCCATCACTGTGGAAATTTGACCACACCCCAATTGTTTTTTCAAGGCTGTAAAGATGATTTTGAGGTGTTTTTTATCGGAAAAGGCCAGAAATACATAAATATTCGAGTTATGAACGGCTTACATCACCCCTCATGATTTCTTATGATCTTTCTACGCTGTCCAGAACCAAATCCTGATTAATTGAATTGATTTTTAAGTAACAGATTTGATTTGAAAGAATTATTTTATTTATAATGAAATGTATGTATGGTAGAATTAAAAGTGATTATTTTGATATATTTGTATTATTTTTAATGTTATCTTAAAAAAAAATTAAATTTTTAAAGTATTTTGAACGTATTCAACTTTTAACACGTTAATTTTATAATTATTAATTTTTTTTATTGAATCGATGTTAATATTATTCATTTTAAAAATATATATATATAAAAAAAAAAGTTGAGGGACAATATGATTTATCAAGCCTCCCTGACCTTGGCAAAAAAAATTTAGGGGGAGAGGGGAGGAAAATTCTGGAGAAAAAATCTAAAATCCTAAAAACAAAACCCCTTGTTTCGCCAAGAGGAGCCGCCTCCCTCCCTGAAACAAAACGCAAAACAAATCTTCCCCCTCACAGATCCAACTGCTCTCACACACGCAAAACAAGAATCGACAAGTCTCTCCTCCATTTGGCCCCTAGCGGCGGCCGAACGGCCTCCAGCAGCAGCCGACACACGACAGCGCTCACTGAGTCAATAGTCGTTCTCATCTCCACACGACAAACCCCAGTTCAGCCTGAGACACAGCCGTCTGATCTGCCACTTGAAGAAGAAAGAACAATAAACCAAAGGGGAGGAAGACAGTGGAAAACAGATCTAAAAGGGAAAAGAAAAACAAAATAAAATCGACTGTTTGTGGTGTTTGCAGGTGACGTTGTTCTCACCGCCAGCAAGGAAGGGAAGAGGGGAGGAGGTCGTTCAGACCCCCCCTGTTTGTTTGGATTTTCTGGTTCACGCGCCGCCCCTGTTCAGGCGACCTAAAGGCTTCACAACATTATTGTTGTGACTTGGGGCTTCCGGCACTATTCATAATTTTAGTTTCTTTGTAAATTTTAATTGTTTATTGTGTTATTTGATTGGTTTGAATATTGATTATTTTGTAATATTTAGTTATGGGTGTGTGAGTATATTACAGTAAAAAAAAGTGATGTTAGTGTGATTTGTATTTTTTTTTAATGTATGTATATTTTTTTTTAATGTATGTAATTAATTATAAAATAAATAAAAAAGACAATGAATTTAATGTTTTAATTTGTATATGGCCAAGTATCTATTGGACAAATAAAATTATATTGTATTTTCCATGAAAATAAAAGAACATGCTTATATATATATATATTCTGGGATTTAATAGCTGATTTATTAAAGCTTTAAAATTTAGTTAATATTTTATTTTTAAATTATATCAAACCGCAAAGCAGCTTACCTAGTAGCTTTTAATCAAATACTAGGTGACGATTCTTAAGATTTCAAATCAAGCAAGACAACAAAAATTGCCAACTGACACCGCACAAGAGATGTGCGACAGTCGCCACCCAACCCATGATATTCATTTCTATCCTTTAGATTTCTTATGGTATTTCAAGCAAAGGATGAAACAATTATCACTTTCAAATCTCAAAACTAATCATAAATCATGAAAACGATGATAAAGCAGACACAAGTATTAAGTTCATAATGACATACTCAACGAATACTAAATTAATTCAATCAAAAAAATATACACATAATCATAATTAGACTACATCAAAAATCCTAGAATAATGAAATCATTCCACCATAAAATTAAAAGAAATCATATGTGATTCATAAACATCACTCTAGATTTGAAGAAATTGACTCCTTGAAGGGTAATTATCTCTTGCATAAATTGTTCTATTTTTTTCTCCTCCAAGGTGTTGCCTCCTCTTTATTGTATTTGTCACACCCGGACATTGTGGCGACCGATTAAAATTAATCTAATGGATGGAAAAAGTATAAATATCTAACATCTTGTTTTTGGGGGGAAAATGTCTTGTTTAAAGAGTCGTCACCTAATATTATAGTCACTATGAACCCTAACTGATTAACAAAAATTCTAATGGTACGAGATTGGTTACATGAAAAAAAAAAGATATTATCACCTCTTAAGCGTCCTACCTGAGGTAGATTACATTGCTGGTTTTGTCTAAAATTGCTAAAGGTTTGTTTTTGTTCTGTTCTTATGATCTTCCTATAATATTTCTGACTCTGGCATTTGTGAATATTTGCCTATGAATATTTCCAACTCCGAACTTAGTAAATATTGAATAACCCAAAAAGTGTAGTATTCCTGGCTCTGACACCAGTAAATAAATCTACAAATTTTGGATTAAAAAAAAGAAACTATATTTATTTTATTTTATTTTATTGGACTAGATCTAGCCCTACTTGTATAGGCTAGGCTGGACCCAGACAATCCAGCCTTGTCACTAGCCTAAGCTAGTGACCCGACCGAGTAGCAGTCATGCGTGACAAAGCAGGCCTGCCACATAACCATATGAACTATAATGCAAAGGAAAGGAAGGAAATGAAGAACTTACATAGCTGGAGACGAAGCCAACTTCGTTGGTGCACTGTCTAATCGGACGTTATCTCCTCTGTGTCTTGCTTTCCTATTCGTCTTCTCTTGTTCTTTGTCTCTTTGTTCTCCCCCTCTCTACTGGTTTCAGTTGGGTTTTGCTGACGTAGAGGAGGATGCTACTTTGGACGGTGGATGGCTGCGGAAGGTTACGACTAAGGAGAGAGTTGTTGTTCCAGCTGTGTTTGCTCATGGTGCAGTATAAAAAAGGTCAATTGGTCGTTGGAGGTGCAACTTGCTGCTGTTCCATGGCCGGTGCAGGACGAGTAGCTAAAGCAAGAGAAGAAGTCCCTACTGTTGTCAACATGAACTAGCTTTGCTGCCGTATTTCTCATAAAAGGCAGCCAGTCATGAGGGACATGGATAATGCTATTGTTGTGGCGCAGAGAGAAGAAGTCCCTACTGGACTAGGGGGAAAGAGGAGATGAAGGACTCTCCTATAACACCGGATGAAAGCCTATATGGTGGCTTTTGAAGGTTGAAGGGGGGTGGCAGTAAAAAGTGGAATACCCCCCCTTTTTTCGTGTTCTTTTTCTTTTTTCTAGGTTTTTCTTGTAATGGCCTCCTTTTGTTTCATCCTTTGCTTTCTGGGTTTTTCTCTGTTTTTGGTTTTTCTCCCCTGTTCTCTCCTGTTTGTTCTCCCCTTCTCTTCCCTGTGTTCTGTCCTCTACGGTATTTGTTTTCTGGATCCCCTAGTTTGGCTTAATGCTAGCCTTTTTATAGAGCCAGAACAAATGGTTGTTCCCCAGCACATCTCTTCTTTCTTAGGAGGAGGATAAGTTTGGGGATGTTAGTTTTTTGCTGGGACTTAGACGTGAGATTCGATCCTTATCTTCCCAGGATAGTGTTCTTCATGAAGATAGGGATTGATCTTTGTGTTTTGGTATGACTAGTATGCTAGAATTTCTATTTCTTTCACTTCTTTACAGGTGGATTTGCAGCGTCAGAGGAGGAAGAATAAGAACAATGCATGTTTGAAACGGGGTCGTTTTGGTCCTTAAATGCCCATTTTCAATTTGGTCCTTAAAGTTTTGAAACTTTGAATTCAAGCTCCTAATCTTTTAATTTCAAGATTTACCCTGCTTAAAATTAAATTAAAAACAAGTGGGTGAAAATTAGGTTATAACAGTATTGTGTCTAGCGTGTCTTTCTGTTCCTTTTGTTCTTTGTCAAAGCACCTATTATCAAGGTTGTTAAAATCATGTATCGTACGATTTTACGAGTCAAAACATGCTTTACGTGCTGAATCGTTTGAAAAAATCGAAAATGGGTGAAATCGGGTTGAAATCAGGTGAAATCATTAAAATTGGATGAAATCACAAAAAATCACGATTTCAGGACCGATTTTACAATTGTAACAAAATGCATGCACCGAAACAAAATGTCCTCCCTATGGTCCAGCTGTTAGACGCCTATTGGTTGTGGAAATGCACAGTCGCATGACTCACGCCACGCGGTCTTCACTCTTCAGTCACAAAAGAGTCTTCACTCCTCATCTTTCACCAAACAAATCCCCAACCTCTTCTCCAATAAACCAACCGTGCACCGGCAACCACAAAAGCGGCGGCGACGATCTCCACAAAAGCGATCACGGTCACGGTCCAGTCTTCACTCCTTCTCTTTCCTCACTTTAGTCTTCACTCCAGAATCCAGTCATCAGTGCTCATGGTCGTGGCTTCCTTTTCATCAACAGCGACGATGATCTCCTCAACAGCTCAAGGCTTTGTGCTTCCCTTCAATCTTCATCAATAGCAGCACGCCGACAATGATCTCCTTTCTTTCCTATTATCAATAGCTGACGACTTCCTCTTCATCAACAGCAGCGGGCGACATTGGGCCTCGTCACGGGCAGTCGTTCAACCTTCATCATTAACGGCTCTTCACCATAAGTTGATTTTGCCTTCATTATCATCACTACAGTAGTTGATTTTTCCCTATAAATCATAATTATATATTCCCCTGTAATAGATTTTGATTTTGCCTTGTTACCTTGTAATTATTAATTACAGATTTGATTTTGCTTGATCCTGTTATTTGTATATGTATAATGTTGAATTGAATTGATCGGGTGAAAATTGGACTGAAAAATGTTGAATTGGACTGAATTGAATGCCATTTCAGTATTATAGGACTGAATTAATTGGACTGAATTGAATTGAATTAATGGGGTGACAATTGGACTGAAAATTATTGAATTAGACTGAATTGAATGCCATTTCAGTATTATAGGACTGAATTAATTCGACTGGATTGAATTGAATTAATCGGGTGAAAATTGAAATCGTTAAATCATGTTTTTTGCTTTGTGGAGTGTGGGGCTGTGGGCTGTCCATTTATACTATGGAATGATGGAATGATTTTAGGATTCCATTTCAGTATTATAGTTTTGTTAATTGTTATGTATAACAAAAAGTTAATTACAATCATAAAATGTTTGGATTGATTACAGGGCTGATTTGAGTTGATTCTTGAATTGTTAAACACTTGAACTTATGGCATCTAGAAAAAATTATTCTGGTAATAGACTTGATGTGGGATGGCAACATGGTATAGATATTGATAAGAATTCTAGAAAAGTTCAGTGCAAGTATTGTCAAAAAATTATTAGTGGAGGTATTTTTCGTTTCAAATAGCATTTGGCTTGCACTCATAAGGATGTTGAGCCATGTCAGCAAGTTCTAGAAAATATTAAGCAAATAATTTTGGGTGTTTTGGTGAAAAATCTAGAAGCAAATGAAAAGAAAAGAAAGGCCCGTCAATATAGTGCAAGTGATGATGATGATGAAACAAAAGAAATTAGCTCTAAGGACAAAGGAAATAGAGTAGTTAGTGGGAGTGGAAGTACACAAACAACCCTAAATCAATTGCTAAAAAAGGATATTAGAGAAGAAACATGTCGACAAATTGCAAGGTTTTTCTATACTAGTGCAATTCCATTTAATTGTGTAAAAAACCTAGAGTTTGTAAAGGCACTTGAATTGGTTGCAAAGCATGAGCCAGGTTTCAAGCCTCCATCCTACCATGATATTAAAGAGAAGTATTTGAAGCAAAAAGTGGATCAAACAATGACATTGCTTGAGGAGTACAAGCTAGAATGAAAAAAAAAAAAGGTTGTTTAATAATGTCTGATGGATGGACAGATAAAAAAAGACGTTATATTTGTAACTTTTTGGTTAATAGTTCTAAAGGAATAGTTTTTTTTTTCATCAGTGGATACTTCTAATATGTCCAAGACTATTGATAAGGTATTTGAAATATTAGATGTTATTATGAAGAATATTGGGAAGGAAAATGTTGTCCAAGTAGTCACTGATAATGCTGCAAATTATAAGGCAGCGGGACAATTATTGATGGAAAAAAAAAGAGTTTTTTTTGGACATTATGTACTGCCCATTGTATTGACTTGATATTAGAAGATTTTGAGAAGAAGTTAAAGGTTCATCAAGTAACCATTGTCAAAGGGAGGAAAATCACCTCATATATTTATTCAAGAACTATTCTTATTTCCATGCTAAGGCACTTTATGAAAGGAAGAGATTTGATTAGACCTGCTGCCACTCGGTTTGTTATTGCATATTTGACTCTGAAATATTTGAATGATCATAAAATGCAGTTGATAACTATGTTTACTTCCAAACAGTGGAGTTCATGTAGGTTTGCAAGAATAGAAGAAGGGAAATGAATTCAAAATTGTGTTTTGGACAGCAAGTTTTAGCATGATGTCACTATATGTATTAAGGCAGCATATCCTCTAATTAAAGTTCTTCGATTAGTTGATTCAGATGAGAAACTAGCTACGGGTTTTATATATAAAGCAATGGATGAAGCAAAAAAGAAGATACAAATGAATTTTGGTTCTGTGAAAAAAAGGTATATATCTTGCTAATTTTTATTTCAAATATTATCATTTATTAATATGAGATACTTTCAATTGAGATATTCCTAAATTGTGATAATATTTTTATTATTTCTTTTTATATAGTTATATACCTATATGGAATATTATTTATGCAAGATAGAAACTTCAACTCCATAGGCCCTTACATGCAACAACTTATTATTTGAATTCTCATTATCATTATAATCCTAGTTTTAAGGTTAATGCCAGCATTAAAATTGGATTATATCAATGCTTAGAAATGATGGTGCCTAATGTAAGTGAAAGGTGCAAAATTGACTTACAACTTGAATTATTCAAGGATGCAAAAGGGTTGTTTGGCATTGAGACTGCCAAGACAGCAAGAGATAAAAAAAATTCAGCTCAATAGTGCAATTCTTATGGGGATGAATGTCCATAACTACAAAGGTTTGCAATCCGAGTTCTAAGCTTGACTTGTACTTCATCTAGATGTGAGCGTAATTGGAGTGCATTTGAAATGGTGAGTTTTTTTATTTTTTTATTTTAAATGTTGAAATATTTGATAAAAATCTTATAAATTTGAATTGTTTATTTAAGTTCATACAAAATGAAGAAATTGTTTGCACCAGAGAAAAATAAATGACTTGGTATTTGTAATGTGCAATCTAAAATTGAATAATAATCAAGTCAAAAAGCAAGCTGATGATTTTGGTGTAGAAAATGATCTTTCATCTAATGATGATTGGATAACTGAGGAAAAAAAACATTCGAACATTGATTTGCTTGGTGCTATTAACAGTGCAACACGAAGAAAAAATATTAATGAAGATGAAAGTGATAAGAAAAAATTCGTAATGATACTGAAATGGAGAGTCATGGTACTGAAGATGATTTGGAGATTCAAATTGATGATATTGGTGTTGGTACTAGTAATAACACTAATGTTTATAATATTGGTGTTGGTACTAGTAGTGACACTAATAATCCTCCTGATGGTATTGATATTGATGAATGTTTGAGGAATAATGAGGAAGATGAAGACACTGAAGCTAATTTTAATTTACATGACACACTAGTAGATTGTTTGTTTTAAGTTTGCTAATTATTAGCTAATGAAAAGTTATTTAAATTATATATGAAGTTTTATTTGAACCATGTATTTCAAGATACTTGAACTATGTATGAATTTTTATTTGAAACATGAATTTTCAGGTGCTTGAACTATGTATGAATTTTTATTTGAAACATGATTTTTTTTGTTAATGTATTTTAAAATTCCTTACGATTTTACGATCCGAATTTGTATTGTATTTTTCGTGCTGTGTCAAAATCATGATTTTAACAACCTTGCTTATTATAATTGAGTTTATATACCTTGAGTGTATCCTTTAAAAACATGGAACTCATTTTCCTTGTCTGCCATGCATTTTTGCTTAGGTTGTGGGCTGAATTTAAAAAAGTAAACTTGTGAATTACAAATTCTCTATTTCTAGAAAAATTGTAGCCCTTCCAATTCATCTTTACAACTCATTTTTATGACTTTTGGAATTCCATGGCCAAAAGGTGAACAGTGTTAGCTTCAACTTTAATTATTTTTATTCTTATCACTTGTGGTGGTGGATCCTAAATTTTACCACTTGTGTCTACTTTTTTTTTCCTTCAAAATAAGCTTTATTAAATATTTAATAGAATCTCACTAGTTATAGTTTAAAGATTATAAAATTCAAGTTTATAATAACAATGATAGCCTTTAATTTTCTAAAGATAAATTACAAAAATCTTATTAAAATATTAACAAAAATCTTAGTGATTATCTGAAATTTTGCAGATATTACATAACTTCTTCATTGAATTTAAGACAATATTACAAAAACAATGTTTTGTATAACAAATATCTCTTCAACTTTTGAAAAATCACTATAATTTTATGATACTTTAAGAAATTATCATGATATTTTACTCTATTTTTAATTCTCTTGCTGGCTGAAAAAGTAGAGTCGTTATCTCAATACCATTATAAAATGCAAAATGTGTAGTTAGGTGGCAGCACGATGGAAACTTCCCATTAATTAACATTGCACTGATATTTGAGCATTTTTTATTTGTCGGAAAGTAAAAAAGGTTAAGTAAGGAGACTAGTATTTGGTTTGAGCAGTATGAATTATGAATTTGTCCCATTAAGGCTGCAAAATTTAAATACTTCTATAATAGCCCACGTTGGTCTTATGTAATAGCCCTAGATCCCTGGATGACGTATTCATTCGGGTTTTTTTTTTTTTTTTTTCATCATTGCTTATTTATTCAATGTGAAATATAATAGGATTGAAATCTTACAAGTACCGTGGATTGTTTCAATATTTCCCAGTAGTCTCCTCTTATCTGGTCTCTGTTAACGTTATCATCTATTGAATTAGATAAAAGAAATACAAGAAATAAACAACACGAAACCACATAATACAAAACCATTTTGCAAAAAAGATGAGACGATGTTGTTTAAGTCCCCATAGACGGCCAGCAGATTTGATTTGAGAAATTGCCGCCAAGGACGTCTTGATATCCTTGCGTTCGTATCTTCAAGATCTGAAAGTCTGTCCTTCTGTATGGCTGCTGGGAACGATACCTTGACCTCCAGTAGTCTTTTTTTTTTTTTTTTATGGTAATCGGCAAATATTATTGATGAAAAACTAGCCATTTAGAGGATGAATAGGAAAGAAAAACAATGGGATTTCAAATAAAAACAATACCATAGAAGAAGGAAACGTAAAATTTTACATAAGCGAACAATCTATCTAATAACATCAGCAAACATGAATCTAACAGATCATTACCGTGTAATAAAAAAATTGTTCATAGCTCTTTAACCAAGTTGACATGGATATTTATATGAGAACTTAAGTTATTAAATTGATATAATTTTTTAATATGATATCGGAACTTTATTAATCAAGCTGTCACGAATTCAAATCTCATCAACCTCATTCTATTAGATAAAAATTAAGCACGATGTAATGTTGGCTCATGCAAGTTTCAAGTCGAAAAAGTTTTTACTTGAGGGAGTGTGTTAGAGAATAATATAAATCATATATTAGAACCTCATCTAATTGCTTAAGCTATTGAGTTGAGATGATTATTTCTCATTATATCAGAGTTTTGTTGACCAAGAGGTAACAAATTCAAATTTTATCACCCTCATTCTATTTGATAAAAATTAAACACAAAATAATATGAGCATATATAAGTTTTAGATTAAAAAAACTTTCTTTCAAAAAATATATTAAAAAATAATATAAATTATATATTAATAACCATCTAATAATACTTCAAGCAATGCCATGTAAAAGAAGATATCATGTTTTCATCTTGAATCTGGCATTCATCAATGTTGGCAATTGAAACAGTAACTGATTTATAGTATCTGGAACACACCAAAGCCGCCCCCCCCCCCCAATTGTCGTTCAAGGATTTTCTAATATGTGGTCTACCAGTCTACAACATTCATTTTCCAAGGCATGTAATGTCGTTGAAAAAACAATTACGAAAACTATATTTTCATGCTATTCTTCATAGATTATTCAATCTTCTTTGAATTAAAAATGAAGAAAAGGTTTTTTTTTTGTGTTCTTATCTTTAGCTATAATGACGAAACTTCGGTTGCAAAATTTTCCAAACACATGTTTCTTCAAATTTCATGTTTATTGTGGATTATCACCTCGAAAATGTTTCCTTTTGAAAATAATACACACACTCATGCATATCTAGATAGATAGATAGATAGATAGATATGCCTCAATGTTTCTTTTTTCAATCATGAAAGCAACTAGAGTGGTTGTAATTGACAGCTTTTTCGTTGCATACAAGACCTGTTAACAAGGTTTTGAATTAATTTATTTCCCCGTGGTGGAAGAAAACCTACCATTCCCATTTCGTTGTCATCTTTGTTTGATTAATAAATTTTAAATCTTCAATTATTAATCCCTTGTCCTTAACTTTATGCTCCAACTTGAACCGCGTCGGCATAGTATCAGGATTCATTCAAAACTTGACACCGTCCAGGAAAATTACACAAGGTCAAATTTGGGGGAGTAAAATCTTTCAACTTTATTGAAAGTTCCATGCTTCAAGAAGCACACAAGTCTATAAATACCTCCACTGTACTCCCTTTGGGATATTACAAGTTTCAAAACTTAATTAGATTTCAGCACTAGCTATAGACATCTCCCAAGGCTCTCAGAAAGTTTAAGCTAAACACCTCTAACTCTTCCGCTTATAGGCTCTCGATCAGTACTATTAGCTAGCAATGCCTTTAAATTCCTCCTCAATCTCTCATATCGAGACTTTAAGATCACCCATTCAACCCCCAACTTTTGGAAACCAAATCACTGTTCTTAGCATCGATGGAGGTGGAATAAGAGGAATCATACCAGGAACTATCCTTGCCTTTTTAGAGTCTGAGCTTCAGGTAGTCTAGAAATCGGTCTCTTTAAGGACGTATTGTTGCATGTCAAATAGACCTGCAACATCATCCATTTTTTTATGCATGTGCTAGCTCATGATGATAATAAATAAAATAGAGTAGAATAAGAAACTACGTACAGGGAACGATTCCTCTGTCCACTTAAGGGTCTTGCAGGCTGCCTTTGCCCACCTTCCACCGAGGCTGTTTGTTTTGTAGTTTTATGCTTTTGCTTTTGCCTTTTTATTAATAGTTTCATCAAAAGAATACATCACACTTGCATGCAGGATAATAGTTTATTTATATCGGTGTATAATTGTAATGTCTTTTTCCAGGTATAAAATAATCCGTAATTTCATCTCCTATCACTGACTAGTATGTTTTGCTATTCAAATTGTAGAAGCTGGATGGTGCAGACGCAAGACTTGCAGACTACTTTGATGTGATTTCAGGCACCAGCACCGGTGGCCTCGTGACTGCTATGCTAGCTGCCCCTAATGAGCAACACCGCCCTTTATTTGCCGCCAAAGACATTACTGACTTCTACCTTGAGAACTGCTCTAAAATCTTTCCCCAGGACGGGTAATAATCCCATATACGAATGCCATAATAATGAGTTAAATATAGTATATCAGGTACTGCTTTAAAACTATTTTTTTTTTCTCCTTCAAAGGTCTAGATACTAACTGTATACTCTCTGGCAATAGGTCTCCATTCGCTTCTGCTGGAAAACTGATCAAGAGTTTGAGAGGACCAAAATACGATGGCAAATTTCTGCATAGCATTGTCAGGGAAAAAATGGGAGATAAACGCCTGCACCAGACCATGACAAACATTGTGATCCCAACTTTTGACATCAAGCGCCTTCAGCCAACAATCTTTTCAAGCTATCAGGTTCGTTATATATACATACACAACTCTTAAAATTCTGTGTTGCTTGAGAAAAGAATCGTTTCACACTGCAAAGTATATGTCCTTACAAGACGTCCCGCTTTATTCTTTAGGTGAAGAACGACCCATCCACGGATGCCCTTTTATCTGATATATGCATGGGGACTTCAGCTGCCCCAACTTACTTCCCTGCCCATTATTTTGAAACCAAGGACCCGTCAGGCAAAGTGAGAGAGTTCAATCTGATTGATGGTGGTGTGGCAGCAAATAATCCAGTATGTTCATCATTTATCTTCAGCTCTTGAACTTGCATAACTCGTAACATCTTGATGAATCCTATCATTGATTTCCTTTTGAATTTCCAGACTTTAGTTGCCGTGAGCGAAGTTTCCAAGGAAATCACTCGGAAGAATCCTGACTTCTTCCCCACAGCGCCTATGGATTATGGTCGATTCCTAGTCCTGTCCTTGGGGACTGGCACAGCAAAATCCGAAGAAAAGTATGATGCAGATGAAGCGGCCAAGTGGGGTGTCTTGGGATGGTTGACAAGTGACAATTCTACTCCATTAGTGGATGTGTTTACAGAAGCTAGTGGTGACATGGTTGATCTTCATGTTGCCACTGTTTTCCAAGCCGTCCACTCTGAGGAAAATTATCTTCGAATTCAGGTGTATATCACGCGCATGTGGTTATTCAAGATATTAAATTATATTCTCCCACGAAGTAATTAAAACTAAAAACTAGAAAACGAAAACCTGACTATAAGATGTGTGAAATGCAGGATGACACGCTGACCGGAACACTTTCGTCCATGGATGTTGCCACGAAAGAGAATTTGGAGAATCTTGTGAAAGTGGGTGAGAAATTGTTGAAAAAACCAGTATCAAGGGTGGATTTAGGCACTGGAATCTTTACACCTGTTGATAAGATGACAAATGAAGAGGCTCTTATAAAGTAAATATCTGCTCAAGTCTATATATTATAGTGATTTCTATGGCATCTTATTTAATCTTGCTGATTTTTTTTTGTTTGACTGTATAGGATGGCTAAATTACTGTCAAGGGAGAAGCATCTTCGTGATTCTAGGTCACCTGTTGGAAAAGTTGCTACTTCGAAGTGAATATGATTCGTAAACTAGATTATCCAGAAAATCAATTAGACGCAAATTAATAAATTTGAATAAAGATGCCATGCACACACATGGTATCCTAGATTGCGTTGTGTAATTCTTTTGTTTTTTACAGTTACAACATATATATATAATGTAATAAAGATGTCCTGAATGCTGTTAGCCTTTCAAAAATATATTTGTTTGCTCATCTTTTTATAATTTGTTAAGCTTTTGATCTTCTTGCCTTGTATTCTTACTTACAGCCCATTAAGTTTTGTAAATAGATACGAATAATAATAAGTTGAGGGCTGGATTTGGAGAACCAATGATGACTTTCTCTTCATTATAAATATACAAAGATTAAAATAATATTCTCGCTACTATATGTATAATATTATATCTGCTAACAAGGAACTTCCTCGGTATGGCAAGAAGAAAATAAAAGAAAAGGTAGAAGGCCTAACTCCATTGTCACAAGCTTTTGATAAGCTATCCATGAATACTCTTTGTATCAAGTGTTGAGAGGGAGCTGCACCCGATCCTAACAGTAACTATACCACCATGTTTAGTTATCCATCATTATGTATCAATTAACTAATTGGTTAAAAAAAATATTCCAAAAATATATTGAGTATGCAGATTATCTTAATATGATTTTTTCATAGAAAAATTCAAAGTTTAAATAAAAAATCATATGGAAGCATCTATGTAAATAAATGAAAAAAAGTTATTAACAATAGCAAAAAAATTAAAAAACAATTAAACAATAATTATAGATCAAGATATTTAATTACATAAAAGGAGATATTTACCGAATTGAATTTACTGATTTTTTTTATCTAAATCAATAAAAAAAATAATAGACATATAAATAAAATTGATTGAATAAACTCATATCCTAAAAAAATATTACACACAATCAAACATATAAGAAATATATTTTAAAATAAATATTTTTATTTTGAAAAATAAATTTCATTTGTATAAAACAAAAAAATATAGATAAATGAGAATAATATCTTCAAAAATCAAACATAAAAAAATTAAAAAAAAAAAAAAAAACTTTTATCCAAAAAAACATACAAAACATGTGACCTAAGTCATGAGACTAAGATACACTTATAAAAAAAAAATCAAAGATAATTACAAAACTAATATTTAAAAAAAAACTAATGCAAAACGATAAAATCGTCAAAGAAAATGAGCAAAAAAAAATATTGAATGACATTAACTTTTTAAACTCATGACCTGGATCATAAAATCAAAAGTGCTACAAATAGAAAAAAATATGAAGTTGAATTCATAATAAATTAAATGTCGAAAGATAAAACTAGAAAGAAAAATCAATTATGCAAAATGATTTAAGAAAAATTTTTAATTAAAAGAATAAGAGTGAAAAAAAAAAAGTTAAAGGGCAAATAAAAATTTTCAATTAAAAAGTTAATTTAAATTAAAAATATATGTTAATAAAAAAAAACAAATAAGGGTTGTTAACTAACGTGTTGTTGTTGTTTATTAAACTCTTTCTCTTGAAATATAAAATTTTGAGTGATATACAGAATTTTGTCGAGCTTAATATAAATAACCCACTTGTTTTCAGATATGTGTTGTTAACTAACGTGTTGTTGGAAAAATATCTTAAATATCTTACATTGACTTTCGTTGTTTTTGTTTATTAAGCTCTTTCTCTTTTTATTGGTAACGGTCTGAAATATTAAGGAATAATATAAAATTATAATTTAAAATTTTATTTAATAGTTTAAGCTATTGAGTTGAGATAGTTTTTAATTTAATATGGTATTAGAATCTTGATTATTAAATAGTTACGAGTTCGAATCTTACCATCTTCTATTTATTTGATAAAAATTAAGCACAAAATAACGTATGTCTATGCAATTTTCAAGTCTAAAGGGATTTCACTTGAGATGATGTATTAAAGAATAATATAAATCATATCCTGAAACCTTACCTAACAGCTTAAGGTATTGGGTTGAGATGGTTATTTGACAGAAAATAACAAAAAATAATTAACACAGAATTTTATCGAACATAAAAATTTTAATTTAAAATATAATTACTGATGTTTATTCTTTAAATAATTTATTAAAATATAAGCTAAATATTTTTATTTATATCAGTTTTGGATTTAAAATAAAATAAAAATACTAAGCTAAATAAATAAAAAATAACTATGAAAAATAAATCTTTTAATTGAATAAAAAATAAATTTTTTAAACTAAATGAAAAAAAAAATCTCCACCATCTGTTAGCAAACAAGATAAGAATTAAAAATTTTATAGAAAAATAACCATTGCCCATCATCTCTTAACTTATCCTCCTTTTCTTTCTATCCAAACACGTGTATTAATTTTAGTACTTACCAGTTCGTGTGATCTTTCCATCCAACACACATGTTTTAACACTTAGCATATGATTCACATGTTGCCCACATAAAGCGTACTTGTTAGAATGATTTAAATCCCAAAAAAAAAAAAAAAATCGGCATTGTAAATGCTAAACCTGAATGCACACACGTGTTTTTTCTTCATGAAAATAAGATTTCAATCATCCTTTGTATTTGTACCGTGTAAAATTAATTTAATTTATTTTTAAACAAAAAAAATACTCTTAAAGAGCATTTTACACCACAAAAATTGCAATAAAACAGGTTAAATTAAAAGTCCATGAGGTCAGGATTGGATTTGAGCTTTATGTGGTGGCGTTTGGAGCAATTTTACAGCTGAAAAGGGCAAGTCTTTAATTTTGAGTTCATATATAATTTTCTATACAAGGATGGTAATTACAGACTACAGAGGAATCTTAATCATCATGATACAAGTATACAACTACTCTTGTCTCCTTATCGACATCCTGTACATATTTTTAGAAAATCTCCAGAGCAGCACCCAGAAGCTGATCGGTATATTACCAACCTAAAAACCCAAGGATTGTTGGAGACAAATACTTCTCTTTCAACCATCTTCTCGCAGCATGCTGTCTGCATCCCTGTTGATGCAGTCTTGCTGTTTTCTACAGTAACAAATGGTTGTCGGAACTCAAATCTTAAGAGCAAACATTGTGGCTACACCAGCTACATATACCGTCAAGCTAGGCTTCTCCCTGAATTCCCTCTTGGCTGTTTCTCTATTTTTAGCTATAACCTGCTATGGATGTGAAGTTATAAACCCTCGTTACACAGGCATCTCCTGCATATTCTTTTAAGCCTAAAAGATAGCACCCCTTTTGCCTCTCTTTCTCGTCTGAACAACAATTCCTCAACGTACCAAAAACATAAACGATTTCAAAATTCAACCACGTAGGGAAAATACTATATGGTGTGCTTTGTTTGCAGCATTTTAATTGCTAATTCAAAATGGCAAGAGTAAGACACACAGCAAGCTAGTTGGATAGGACGAGGTCCTTGATTTCCCATCAAGGTCTTCCAATTTTTCGAAATTGGAGACGATTCGAGAAGGGAGCTAGTGTTGAAGATTATGAGGACCAGAATAGTGATGATTAACATTTTCTTTTGCCCTTTTCCTGTTTTTTGAAGATGGCATGAAGAGGATGATCAGATGTTGGTGTCAAGGATGCTCCATAACTTACATGTTTGATGCAGCATTCATTTTGATTGAATGTTCTATTGCATGTCTACGTACAGAAGTGGGAATTGATCCCTGGATTTCACAGGGAGTCATCAGGTGCTCCTTCATCTCATCAGGTGCTACTTCATCGTTTTACTGATGATGAAAGGTGTTCTAACATTTATTTATATAAAAGAATCAATTTAATCTAATAACTTAAGTTTTTAGATAAAATCTTATGATATAATTTATATTATTCTTTAATATATCCCCTCAAGTGAAAGCCTTTTGGACTTGAAACTTACACAGGTTCATATTACCTTGTGCTTAATTTTTATCAAATAAATAAAAATGGTGAGATTCGAACTCGTGACCGTTTTGTCATCAAGGCTCTGATATCATGTTAAAGAATCATTCTAACTCAAAAGCTTAAGCTCTTAGATAAATTACTAGAATATAATTTATATTATTTTCTAATAATTATAAATTCAAATTCAGCGAGAATTGCTATTAAAATTAGTTGAATCCGGCTCACCATGAATCCATATATACACATAAATTATGAAGATGTGAAAAACCTTCTCTTTTTTTAATGAGCTAGGAGGCCATGACTGTTCCTACTCTCAA
Organism: Populus tomentosa; assembly: GCA_018804465.1. NCBI lineage: Eukaryota > Viridiplantae > Streptophyta > Magnoliopsida > Malpighiales > Salicaceae > Populus > Populus tomentosa. The sequence continues at coordinate 1,835,816 of CM031995.1, forward strand.
GCCTCTTCTATGATTTTATTTCCATTTTTTACATTGCTAATAATTTATTTCCTCATTGCCAATTACTTTTAAGCTTTAATTAAGTTATAACACAATTTCCAATTACATAAGGTCCATATATATATATATATCCACATCTGATCTACTTGTTAAAACAATTTGAATTGATATTGCATTTACAACTTGTTTGATGATGTGATAATTGTTATGTTTTAAAAAAAATTATTTAAAAATATATTTTTTTTATTTTTAAAATTTATTATTAACATCAACAAATAAAAATAAACTAGAAACATTTAAAAAATTAATTTAAAACCCTTATTCCTTGAATACACGCACGTGGATTTTCTTAATGAACGATGTTGGTTATCTATAGATTTATTATCCCGAGTCTAAAATTCTGTGTGTCCCTTCGGTGAGTTCTTGCACAATAGCCGAGTGAACTACATAGCCCAACCCAGTATTAAGATGGACTATAAAATTAAGGAAAAAAACAGTCAGAACTCCAAAAATATTTGGACCGAAACCTACCTGACTTTGGTTCGGAAAATAATCTGAATTACACAATGATCAAAGGCAACCACTCTTTATTAAAAAAGAGCTTTTTTTTCTATCATATTCAGTTCAACTGAATAATTAATACAGATGAGATTTTATATCTTAAATTTATAGGAGTAGTCTACAACTAAATTATTGAGTTAATATTATTTTATTAAAATTGTCATAACCCATTTTTGGATTACTCTCAAATTTTTTTCCTTTTCTTTCAAAAAAAAACTGAAACAGTGCCGTTTTGAACGGCACTGTTCTCCTTGTTCCCTGCGCGTGTAGAGGCAGGGAAGAAGAAGATTTTAAATGTTTTTTTTCCGCTCTCTCTCTCCATCCCACTTGCCCACAAACCCCGGACACAAGTCATCCCTATCCTGCCACCATTAGCACAACCCATGCCCTCATTAATGGAGAAACCGAAGACCCATGCCCCCCTCACCATGACGAAAAGCAGAAGACCTATGTCCTTGTCACCATGCCCTGTGCTTGTATGGTGAACCTCTCCCCCGGCTGCCTATAAATACAAAAGAAAAAGACAGATTCAGGGGGGTGGAAGCTGGGGCAAAAGAGGAGGAAAAAAAGAGAAAGAAAAGGGAGGAGGGCTGGCATGATTTTCAAGCGAAACCGAGAGCGAGAACCGAGAGTTTGTTTAAGAGACTGAAAGAGGAAAAAAAAGAAAAAGGGGGAGGGAGCTGGGAGTGATTTTTAAAGGAAACCGAGAGAGAGACCGACTGTTTTTTAAGGAGGAAAAGAGAGACCGTAAGAGGGGAAACAACAGTTTTTTTAGAGAGAAAGGAGTGCAGAGAAGCAAACCGAAACACTAGAAATTAAAAGGGAGAAAAGAAAAGGGAGGGAGACCGATAGAGAAGACAGAGGAGAGAAAGGGAAGCCATCAAAGAAGCGGGGAAGAACAGGAAGTAACAGAGAAAAAAATACTGGAGAAGAAGAACAACCACAGCTGCCACCGTGCTTCCTCTACACCGCCACAGCGCACCACCCGACCTCAGCTGACAACCCGGAAGAGACAGAGGAGAAAAGGAGAAGATAACAAAAAAACACAGAGGAGAGGGGACTGAGAAAAGAAACAGAGGAGAGGAGAGAACGAAGGAAAACGCCGCCACTGTCACCGCCGCCTTCCACCACTGCTGACGATCACAACCGTGCTTTCCCGCTACAGGTAATTTTCTCCCCTCTCCCTGTCGTTTTTATCTGTTCATCTTCATTTTGCATGCAGAACGTGAGCAATTCACGTTCTGCAGATTAGCTAGTTACTGTGCGGGGCACAGTAAGAGCATCTCCAATGGGAAATGCCATATTGAAGAGCTAAATGAAGAAAATAACTTTTTGAATAGTGTAAATATAGCTTTTTAGATTATGTGCATTCCAATGGTAAAAAACTATTTAAAAAAGCCATTTATATTTTAATATATTTCATGTTAAATTAATTTTAATTATATAACTAATTTAGATATTTTATATATAATATAATTATGATGTTATTAATTATATAATTAATATGAGTAATTTATAACAATGTATTTAAAATAACCAAGAATTTTCTACATATTTAATTAAAAATACATTACATAACAATAAATCAATTAAAGTTAATTAAAAATCAAAACCCCTCTTTTGCATAATTTCTAACTTTCTATTTTGAAAATACGCTGCAGAAATTGGATCCAAATTAGAAATATTTATTTTCATAATTTGTTCTTCTTTCTCAATCCTGTCTAATTCTTGTTTCTCTTGACTTTGTTGAATCATCATGGCTTGTTGCTCTAACATAATTTTCTTGTCTTGTTTCTTCTAATCCTCAATTTCAACTAGAGTATCCCTGAATTGTTGTAAGAGATTCGTTACAGTTGCATCCTCAACTTTATATTTTCCTTGTCTACGTTTAAGTCGTTCCTTTGCAACCTTCTGACCGATTGGTCTATCTTGATAAATCAATGGTTCACTATCTTCTCCTAAACTATAAGAATCAGGGGTAGATGGAGTTGATGAAACCGGACTTACATTGGCATGACCTTTTTGTTTCTTGTTTGACCTTTGATGTTGACTTACACGCTCAAATTGTCATTTGGGTTCTTTTCTTAAGATAACCCAACAATGTTCTAGTTGAAATTGTTTGCCGACGCAAGAAGCATACATTTGCCGAGCATCATTAATCTGGTAAAAAAATAAATTAATTAAATAATGTTAAAATATATGTTAAACAATTTAACATAGAAATGAATATTAACATTACCCTTGATTCTTCGGTCATTCCACTTTGCTGATGATTTTCAATTTGAGTAACAAATCCAACAAATTTACCGACTTCTCTATTTATTTATTGCCATCTACTTGAGATGCTTATTTGTGAATGATTATTCAAGTTTCCTCCATTCTCTACAAAGTAAGCATGTACGCGAGCCCAGAACTGTTTTGTTTGTTGATCAACTCCTGTAATTGGATCCTTGCTTGTATTTAGCCATACAAAGACAAATAAACAATCCTCCTCTAGTGAGAAATTTTTACTTCTTTGTGATTTTTTTGCCAAATGAACATTTAAATTCAAGCATGTTGAGTCATCAATTAATTGATTAGAATCACTTGGTTGAGAGAGAATATCTTCTGACTCACTCATAAGAAAGTTGGTAAAAGAGCTTGGAAAATTTGAATCCATCTACATTAAAAAAAAAAAAAAAAACTCAAGTTAAAACCTTATTATAAGAGAGTGTAAAAGAAGCTCACATTTAATGTCTAGCAATTTTGTAGTTTTCATGCATGAGAATTAATAATAAGCATTACATTCTACTTGTTCTAACGTAACAATTTGATCATTTTTTGAAACTAAAAGAGAATCGATATACTGGTTTAATTGCATTTTCAAGAAGACAAAATATAATTGACCTCAAATTAAAACAGACAATCAAAAATAAATTTTAAATATGTAACTCTATTTTTTTATCAATATCAACTACCATTATTAATTCCTCTCAATTTTATCAAAGATAACAACATAAATAAAAATTGTCTTCCTTAACCCATATTAAAAACATAAAATAATAAAGAAATAAAACTCATCACAAATATTAAATTAACAACAAAAGGTCTAAAAAATCAAGAGATATAAAAACGAAAATAGAAAAAGTTTTTAAACAAGCATACCTTTTAATTTCAGCTAATTAACACAACCGATGTTAATAATTAATCGGAGAATAATTAATTCTTGTTTTTTTTAAAATTTAAGAGAAGAGTGAGGCACAATACAACAATTTAAAACTACAAGTTTTTTCTTCATGTATTTATAGAAAAAATATTTCTATATTTAAAAAAAAAAAAAAAAAAAAGAGCTGTTGGCCAACGGCTATAAAAATAGTTGTTGGCCATTTTGGCCATTTCTACAGTTAAATGTAGAAATGGCTGTTAAGAAAACAAAATGCCATTTTGGCTATTGGTTTACCTTTTCTGTTGGAATGCAAATAGTAAAGAAATAAAAGGTAAAAGTCATTTGGCTCTTCATTTGGCTGCTCCGTTGGAGCTGCCCTAACTAGCTAATTATATTTTGCTGGTTACTGTGCTGCCTCTTATTACTTATTAGGGTGGAACATCAGCCCAGCCCACGCGGCTGGGCTGAGTCCATCCCACAGTATATGGGCCGGGTTAGGCCCAGCCCGGGATAGTTGGGCTAGATCCGGCCTATTTTTATTCATTTTTATTTTATTTTTTAAAACAAAATTCAGAAAATATTTGTTTGGAATTTTACAAGTTTCCCGCGTATTTTTATTTTGATTAATATCAAGCAGCATTTTTTATGTTGCTAAAAATACAAAATCCGATATTAAAATACCCGGTTTTCGTCAAAACTTAAAAATACAAAAAAAAATTAAAAAAAAGAAGAAGAAGAAGAAGAAATATTTTTGTGCATATGGCCAAGTGTCTCCAAGCTAAAAAATCATATTGTGTTTTTATATACACCAAAAATCAATGTTTAGCATGCATTTTGGCTTTAATAACTAGTTTATTAAAGTCAAGAGAACATTGGCCAAAATTTCAAAAACAAACAAAAATTTTATTTTGTTTATCTTTTAGTATCCGAGGCATGACATTACACGTAATGCGTATTCCGGATATTTAATTTTTTCTTCGGACAACAGAACCTGGGATATGACATTACAAGTAATGCATATTCTAAACAATAAGAAACCACAACATGACTTAGATTTTATTAGACAAAACACTGCGGCTTACCTTAGGTAGGGCGTAGTTGGAGTGCTAACACCTTCCCTTTACGCAACCAGTCTCCGTACCCGATCTCTAAAGACCAGTTAGGGTTCCTAGTAACCAGAATACTAGGTGGCGACTCCCAGTCTATTTTTCACTGCTAAGAGACAACGAATTCCTTGTCTCACCATATTTTCCACAATAGATAGATACATATCACACCCTCATGAAAGTTTAGTAGTTGGGCGATCGCCGCAGCGTCGTACACGTGCGACAGAATGGCGACTCCACTGGGAACCTTGTGGACTAAGCTTTGTTTTTGTCTGATTATCATGTTTTATTGTTTGGTTTGGGTGTTATTCATTTCCTCATACGCTTTAATTTTGTACATATTTGTTTGCAGTGTAAACTTGCTTCATATATCATTCACATTTTAAGGGAATTTATACCGAGAAACTGACCGAAACACTAGAAATTAAAGGGGAGAAAAGAAAAGGGAGGGATACCGATAGAGAAGACAGAGGAGAGAAAGGGAAGCCATCAAAGAAGCGGGGAAGAACAGGAAGTAACAGAGAAAAAAATACTGGAGAAGAAGAACAACCACAGCTGCCACCGTGCTTCCTCTCCACCGCCACAGCGCACCACCCGACCTCAGCTGACAGCCCAGAAGAGACAGAGGAGAAAAGGAGAAGATAACAAAAAAACACAGAGGAGAGGGGACTGAAAAAAGAAACAGAGGAGAGAAGAGAAGGAAGGAAAACGCCGCCACTGTCACCGCTGCCTTCCACCACCGCTGACGATCACAACCGTGCTTTCCCGCTCCAGGTAAGTTTCTCCCCTCTCCCTGTCGTTTTTATCTGTTCATCTTCATTTTGCATGCAGAACGTGAGCAATTCAAGTTCTGCAGATTAGCTAGTTACTGTGCTGGGCACAGTAACTAGCTAATTATTTTTTGCTGGTTACTGTGCACAGCACAGTAACCAGCCCTCTTATTACTTATTGGGCTGGAACATCAGCCCACCCACGTGGTTGGGCTGAGTCCAGCCCACAGTATATGGGCCGGGTCAAGCCCAGCCCGGGATAGTTTGGCCAGATCCGGCCCATTTTTATTTATTTTTTTAAAACAAAATTCAAAAAATATTTGTTTGGAATTTTACAAGTTTCCCGCATATTTTTGTTTTGATTAATATCAAGCAGCATTTTTTATGTTGCTAAAAATACAAAATCCGATATTAAAATACCCGATTTTCGTCAAAAGTTAAAAATACAAGAAAAAAATTTAAAAAAAAAAGAAGAAGAAAAAATATTTTTGTGCATACGGCCAAGTGTCTCCAAGTTAAAAAATCATATTGTGTTTTTATATACACCAAAAATCAATGTTTAGCATGCATTTTGGCTTTAATAACCAGTTTATTAAAGTCAAGAGAACATTAGCTAAAATTTCAAAAACAAACAAAAATTTTATTTTGTTTATCTTTTAGTATCCGAGGGATGACATTACATGTAATGCGTATTCCGGATATTTAATTTTTTCTTCGGACAACAGAACCCGGGATATGACATTACACGTAATGCATATTCTGAACAATAAGAAACCACAACATGACTTAGATTTTATTAGACAAAACACTACAGCCTACCTTAGGTAGGGCGTAGTTGGAGTGCTAACACCTTCCCTTTACGCAATCAGTCTCCGTACCCGATCTCTAAATACTAGTTAGAGTTCCTAGTAACCAGAATGCTAGGTGGCGACTCCCGGTCCATTTTTCACTGCTAAGAGACACCGAATTCCTTATCTCACCATATTTTTCACAATAAATAAATACATATCACACCCTCATGAAAGTTTAGTAGTTGGGCGATCGCCGCAGTGTCGTACATGTGCAACAAAAATAATAAAAAAATTTAGTACTGGTGTTAATGGAGTTTAGTCATGTTAATCAAATTATTAATAACTTAATTAGATTAATTAAATTTTATTATATAAATATTTATTATAATTTAACTAAAAAATTAGCTTGAGTAATGAATTTTGTTGTAGTGTTTTTTGAAATATTTTTTATTTAAAAATATATTAAAATGATATTTTTTTATTTTTTAAAATTTATTTTTGATAATAGAGAATTGATATGAAAATATAAAAAAAATATAATTTAAAATAAATAAAAAATTAAATTTCTTTTTAAATATTTTTTTTTTTAAAAAAAAGAAAAACAAATATGTTGTTATATTAACCGGCTGGCCGGGTTTAACGTTCCTCGTTATTTTATTTTATTTTATTTTGGTATTGAGTTGAAGAAGGTGCGCATCTCCTCTGAAAAATTCCCATAATCACAGAAAGACTTCTGAATTCTCATTACCGCCTCCCGCCTTCCTCTCCTCCTCCGAGAAAAAAGCTCATACTCTGGTCTCAACATTTCACCGAAAAATAAACCAACAAAAGACTCGGTGTCAAAAAAAAAATTCAAAATTTGTTTCGGAATAAATTATGCTCCGTCACTGTTGCAGAAATCGAAGCTACCTCCGTCTTCCTCTCCCTCGCTCTTTCTCCTCTTGTAAAAACCCTATCGAGCCGCCAAACAATCTCAAGAGTTCCCAATATATCCTTCATAAACCACAAATACACCACCAGAATCACCTTATTAATTCCACCGCAACCAGCACCGCCTCCTCTCTTTCTCGTAACTCCGTACTCGCTCTCTCCGCCACTCTCGTCTCTGCCGTACTCGCATCCCTCGCTTATAATAATCTCAAGTCCACAAACCCTGATCCTAACGGTAGTAATGATTACAATCCTCTGTACGCTGCAATTGAGCAGAAGATTTCGAAGTCAAATGAATCTCTTAGAAGAATCTTTTATCACGCGAGGAAAACAGGCGTTGCCGCGTCGGTTTTATGGCAATCGCTAAGCTCTGTGCTCTCTTCTGCGAATCATGAGGTGAGGGTTGGATTTGAGCTTCGTGTGGCGGCTTTGTTGGCTGATATTGCGGCGGCAAATGCGGCACGCAGGGCGGCTTTGGTTGAGGCTGGTGGTGGTGCGGTGGTGGATTGGTTGTTGGAGACGGTTGCGGCTGGTGGAGACGGGTCTGGTTCCCAGGCTGAGGCGGCTAGGGCCTTAGCGTATTTGATTGCGGATCCTAATGTGTCCGCTGATGTTCTAGGGAGGCCTCATGCTGTGCCTTATTTGTTGCGGTTTATATTTTCGTGCCAGCCGAAGAAGAACGTGAGTGTTTTTCTTTGAATTGTGGTATCGGTAACTGATTAAATAGTGATTAGTGTTCAAATATGTTACTTGTTGAATAAATTTGTAATTTATTGTCATCTGTGATTGATTAGTTGTGCTTTCGAATTTGAAGTCTATGAATGATATCTAAAGAATAGTAAATAAGGCTTTAAAGATTGATTTTTGTGTCAATCTTACCTTATTGTTTCATCTGGTTGTGTTTGTGTGCAAGTTTATTTGTGTTTTTTATATTGGGATGTTTACTCATTCTAAGTGTTGTTTTTTTTAACTAATTGATACATTCCATTTTTGTGGGAGCAGCAATCGAGACGTAGTTCATTCGATATCTCCGATTCCTTAAAAGGTAGGAGCATGCTTGTGGCTGCAATCATGGATATTGTCACATCCAACTGTGAGAGTTTAGAAAAGGTTTCTTTTAAGCCATCCTTGCCAGGAAATGCAGAAATGAGGGACATTGCTGCAGCCATTGAAGTTGTTGAGGAAGGTGGTTTACAGATGGACAATGGGGGTGAAAATGAAGATGATGACGATGGTGGGAGAGGAATGAAAGGTATTGGAATTAAAATCCTTGAAGGTACAACGGTTTTAGGTCTTTCAAGGACTAGTGGGCTTGTGGAGTTGGAGAATTCTGATGCTGGTCATGTTGAATCATTTAGCCATACTCCTAAAACGGTTGCCTTGCTGCATAAGCATGACCATTTGCTAGCAAAAGAAAATCTGTCTTCTGCTGTTGTTCCTGGACTCTGGGATGATCTGCAGTGTCAGCATGTTGCTGTGCCCTTTGCAGCATGGGCATTGGCCAATTGGGCAATGGCATCTGAGATAAATAGATATCATATTCAAGAACTGGATCGAGATGGACAAGCTGTCATGACTGCTTTAATGGCACCTGAGAGATCTGTTAAATGGCATGGGAGCTTGGTGGCCCAGTTGCTGTTGAAGGATCGTAATCTTCCCTTGAATGATTCTGTTTCTGATTGGAGTTCCAGTCTTCTGGCTACTATTTCACAGGCAAGCAAAAATGATGACATCCCTTTGGCTCAGATGGCTTTGGCTGCTTTTTTGCTTTCTGTTGAGAGAAGTCCAGATGCAAGGAAGATAGTGATGGAGAAAGGTCTTCAGCTTATGAGAGACACAGCTAAGAAGACAACAAAACACAAGCAGGTACAAGAAGCATTAGCAAAGGCATTGGAGTTACTTTCAACCGGTGATGTTCACTTATCTCTTGAAGATAGTCAGAAGTGGTCTGGCATTCTGCTACTTTGGGTTTTTGCAAAAATTTCCTCCAGTGCTACCCGATCTTCTGCTATAAAAATTCTCTCTTGCATTTTTGAAGAACATGGACCATCCACCCTTCCAATTTCTCAAGGCTGGTTAGCTATTTTGCTAAATGAAGTTTTAGTTTCAAGCAAGGCGTCATTTGAAGGAGGAACTCAACCTAAAGGGGACAAAGTGAAGGTATGGGGATGCTCTTTTCCCCCTCCTTTCATCGAATCTAATAGAAGTTGAATTTCTCTGTTTTAATTGAACCTTTTTTCTCTTGTCTTGTAGAATGTTTTTATTTTTATTTTTATTTTTATTTTACCATGTTTGTGCATTGGTATTTATAAAGCTAATGAACTTTTGCAGACTCAAATTGATCAGTCCAACATTCTTTTTGCTACACAGACTGCTAACCAGTTGGCAGGTGCAGTTGTGAATCTAGCTAGGAATCAGCTAGGAACAGACATTGATTCCTTTGATACTTTCCCTCTGGCAGATCTTCTTTCCATGGAACCTTTTATAGGACCACTTAAGAACATAAAGAAAGACGCACCTAAATCTAAGGCAGCAGATTCTGCTTTGGCAACTCTTAAGGGGATCAAAGCACTGACTGAACTTTGTGCCAAGGATTCTTTATGTCAAGAAAAAATATCTGAATTCGGTGTTTTGTGTTTGGTTAGGCGCTTTCTCTTGAGTGATGATTATGAGAAACTTTCTGCAATGGAAGCTTATGATGCTTCTAGGGCCCCTGAGTCGCAAGAACGGGGTGCAAATGCTGCTGGCGAGTCATCTAATGCAAATGGTAATGATCCTTCTAGTGTTCGAGTTCCACCTACAGCTCACATTCGAAAGCATGCAGCTAGACTCTTGAATATTATTTCACTACTTCCAAAAGTCCAAAAGGTTATCCTAGCAGACAAGGCTTGGTATGAATGGCTTGAAGATTGTGCTAATGGGAGGATTGCAGGTTGTAGTAACCTTAAGATACGTAGTTATGCTAGGGCAACACTCTTAAATGTGTTGTGCAACCAATATAATGGTAGCGAATCAACTAATAGCAATGCTAGTGAGACTGAAGCTGGAAATGGAAGAGGTGATTGTGCTCGTTATGGCGATATGATATTTTTGATTAATCCAGATTTGCCACACTGGAAGTATTGTGAAAAAATAGATAGCATGACGATTCAAAAAAATAAGTCGTCTTCAATTGAGGATTCTATCGCCAGTGATGGTTCAACTGGAACTAGTGCTTCAGATGCTCATAATAGGTCAAATGATTGCAATGATTCGCTGAAGGACTCTGATTCAAAGGTTCCAGAGATAGATGTTGTCTTTGTCCATGGTTTGCGTGGTGGGCCTTATAAAACTTGGCGAATATCTGAGGATAAACTTTCAACGAAGTCTGGCTTGGTTGAGAAGATTGATGAGGAAGCGGGGAAGTTAGGGACATTTTGGCCTGGTGAATGGCTTTCAGCGGACTTTCCTCAAGCTCGTCTTTTTACCCTCAAATACAAGGTTTGTTTTAACTTCAATACTTGCATGATAAGTGCTTGATTTACAAAGAATGATATTCATTCTTTTAAAGCCTCTCTACTGGTTTTGTCTCTATCACAAGCCTCATCAATGTCTGTCTACTGTTTGAATGGCAATGCAGACAAATCTCACTCAGTGGTCCGGAGCTAGCCTACCTCTTCAGGTTTGTAATTTTTTGGTTGATATTGTGGTTGGATTGGTGCTTGACTTCATGTCGGGGCTTGCTGTTTTTTTCATTTTGGGGAGTTTAATTATCAACAATTAAAAAATATGAATTAAACTACCCTAGCAAATGATTGTGACTAGTCTATTGATGGTTTTAAAATGATGCCGGTCAAACTTTTAATTTTGGAAACTTTTTAATTTTTTGCAATTCAATCATCTTGTTTACTTAAAGTAGTAGATTTGACAGTTAAGTGGGCGATACATAAGACTGGGGGTTTACATGCATATCAAGGTTAATGCTTGCATTGCTCATAGACATTTGAATTTCCCAAATGAGATAGATTTTTTTTTTCTAAAAGTTGGTCTGATATTTTTATTCATTACTTGAGTGATCATATGGTATCATTGTTCTCTTCCATGTTAGTGACAAATTGTTTGCTGTAAACATCATTTCCTTTCTGCTTTTAGCATGCTACATTGTTATTCATGTTCTGATTATAACTTGCAGGAAGTCAGCTCCAAGCTGTTAGAGCAGCTTGTGGATGCTGGCATTGGAAATCGTCCTGTTGTATTTGTGACTCACAGGTAAGCTTTATCATTCATGTAATGTAGTACTTGTATTCTCCGTTATTGGAATCAGTGATGCTGATCTTGCTATTGTTATAATTTGCAGCTGTTTTGATATGACTTTATTTTGTTGATTGTGGGTATTTGCCAGCAGGCTTTTTGAGTGCACACGTAAAAATATATTTTGCAGCAATAAATGGCATGCTGGAACTGCTATGAATATCGTTGAGAGGACTTGTGTTATTTGAAATAGATATTTTCTTGAAAACCATTGATATAATGCGATGTGTCAGTATAAACTTGGGTCTCCAACCATTGTATTCTTCTGACATGTAATAAACATCAAGGACGTGTAATTTGGACCCATTGTGGTTTCATGTCTTACTGTAATCCTTATTCTATGTCTGCATGCACAGCATGCTGTGATGCATTGATACAGGTTGTAATAAATGAACTCAGATAGCTCACTTTTGCAATTGAAAATGACACGGGACTTTCAAAGAAACATGGTTTCCAAGTATGTTAGCTCACTTCAGAATTCCACATCCATGTAGCTGGGCTGGTCTTTCAGATTTATGCTGCTTACTCAGAGCATCCTCTTGTTAAGTAACTGTTCACTGCTTGCAGCATGGGAGGCCTGCTCGTCAAACAGATGCTGCATAAAGCCAAGTCAGAAAATATTCATAATCTTGTGAACAACACTGCTGGACTTGTAAGTTTTTGATAGATGTTACTTTAAGTTGTAATTATCAAAATTACTAGCAATTTGTTTTCTTTCATTAACTTGATCAGGTTGGGCCCTCAAGGAGTTTAATGTAGTGTTTTTTTTTTTCCTGATTTCAGGTGTTTTACAGCTGTCCCCATTTTGGCAGCAAACTGGCAGACATGCCTTGGAGAATGGGGCTAGTGCTTCGTCCTGCTCCAACTGTCTGTACACAACTCAGTACATATTTTTGGTTCACATACTAAATTTGTTATTGTTCATCTCTTGACTGATAAATTTTGATTTGCTTGTTCATAGATAGGGGAGCTAAGAAGTGGTTCTCCAAGACTTGTAGAGCTTAATGATTTTATCCGCCAGCTTCATAAGAAAGGACTGGTTGAAGTCGTCAGTTTCTGTGAGGTAATAAATCTGTACTTCTCTTTCTTGTTTGATACTTGTGCTCTCCTTTTGTAGAGCGTGATGGATTGCTGGCACTGATTTGCAGACCAAGGTAACTCCAATTGTTGAAGGTTATGGGGGATGGGCCTGGAGGATGGAAATTGTACCAATCGAATCAGCTTACCCTGGATTTGGTGAACTTGTTGTAAGTGCTACTGTTTAAACTTCTTTTTTACTGTTTATCTCTATACCTTTTAAGATGGTGGATGAGTTTATTGGATTTTATGACTTCTGGAAGGGTAGGGGTTGGGTTCACCAAATCATTGCAATTTATTTTTTTTTCTGACGACATGCTTGGAGGCCTAAATGCTTCCATACTCCTCAGAGTCTTACTATTTTTTGTTTCTCAAAGTTGTTTGACCCAGGCTTTTTCAGAGACCAAAGCATGACGTGAACATGTTATACGTATTGGATTTCTGTAGAATTTTGCATTTGACTCTTTTTCCAATATACCGAAACAGGTTCTAGACTCGACCGATCATATAAATTCATGCAAGCCAGTGTGCCGTACTGATCCTTCGTATACCGAGACATTAAATTTTTTACAGAAGCTGAAAGCCCATTATTCAGGAAGAGATGTTTCGCCGTGAAATTGTTGTCAATAGCTACATTAAATCTCGAACTGTTAAGCTGTGGGAAACAAATTTTGAGCTTGAACAGAGACCATTTCCAACCTCGTTGGGCTGGGATTCGAATGCTAACTTTAATAGCCTGTAGACCGGATAAGATGAAGCTTGCGGACCTCACAGGATGAAGCTTCCAGGTGTTAAATTTGCTCTCAAACCATCATCACAAGGAAGTTATTTCTACTTGTAATTTTTAACTCCCTATTTTTTAACGAATTGTACATCAATTTTGTATATCATACATGCCTTCCCCATTTATCTGTAAGTATACTATTCATGCATCTGTAAATAAACCATACATTGAATCATGGTGCATGTCAATACTCTTGAGAGGAAGAAAAGAAACATACTGAGAAATTGAGAACTTTTATTCCCCTTCCTGTGTCTGATTTCTTGCATATTTTGATCTTCCATTGGATGTATTAAGGGAAAAATTATTACACGTGTATTCTCTTTTTATTTAAACATGAAATCCACTATAAAAGTTATTCATGAATCCTGTTTTTACGAGAGTGTAGCACCGACTGTATTGAATGATTTCTTGTAATGAATAATATAAAATATGAGTATATAAGCAAAGAGAGATGCATGGTTATGAAACTATATGCGTTTGATAGGTTAATTTAGGACAATTAATAAAGGGGAGAATATATCTTGGTAAATAAAGTGATGTTATTTTAATCTTTTTTAAATATTAATTTATGTTAAATTTAGGTGCACCTTCCTATTCGGGATTTAAGAATAGTTTAGGATTATGTTTGAAATGGTGTTTTTTAAAAGTCTGAATTTGTTTTATTTAAAATTATTTTTTTAATATTTTAAATATTTTTGACGTGGTAATGTTAATAATAATTTTTTTAAAATAAAATATATATGTCATTTTAATATATTTATAAATAAAAAAACATTTTAAATTCTTAAAAAGGTTACCGTGGTAGGAAGTGGAATTGAAATATACCAGCTGTAAGGTTGTTATTGGAGATGATTACAAGCCTGAATCAGGTAAAAGAAAAAAGTCGAAGCCCATTAGATAATATGGTCTGAATATATTTATTTACGGGCCTTTAGCCCACTAAGCAAACGATAAACCTCATCATCGTTTTAGCAGTAGCACAGACGGGAGGGGAGGCGAGGTTTAAGGTTTAACCATGGCCTTGTTATCCTCGACAGCGTCGTGTAAACCACCATCAATGGAGCCTCTTGTCCATTCTTCTTCTTTTATTTCATTACTATTTCCATCTCAGTTAAAGTTCCCAAACCTAATAAAAAACAAGAACCACAAGATAATAACGTGTTGCTCCAATTCAAATTCTTCTTTGCCAACAACAGCAACACCAAGTGTGGGCCCGCCCGTGATGAAGAAGAGAAAAAGGTATAGGAAGCCATATCCAGGAGAGAACAAAGGGATTACTGAAGAGATGAGATTTGTTGCCATGAAGCTCCGTAATATCAAAGGCAAACACGCCCACAAGACTGTTAAGAGTGATGATGATGATGATGATGACGGCTGCCAAGATTCAGAAAACGATAGCGTATCTGAGAAAGAAGAAGAGGGAAATGGTGATGGTGATGGTGATATTTGGATTCCCAGTATGGAAGGGTTTGTTAAGTATCTAGTTGACAGCAAGCTTGTTTTCGACACTCTTGAGCGGATTGTTGATAAATCTGATGATGTTTCTTGTGAGTTCTTCTTCTTGTGGCTGAATTTCTTAGAGAATCTAACAAAATGGGAAATTTTGAAAGAATCTTTACTAAGATTTGTTTTTCCGATTGCAGATGCCTATTTTAGAAAAACTGGGTTGGAAAGATCGGAGGGTCTTGCAAAGGACCTCGAGTGGTTTAGTCAACGGAATATAGAGATTCCTGAGCCTAGTACTCCAGGAACTTCTTATGTCAAGTATTTGGAGGAGCTTGCAGAGGATAATGCCCCACTGTTCCTTTCCCATTTCTACAACATATATTTCTCACATATTGCAGGCGGTCAGGTGATATCTAGAAAGGTCTGTGTATTTGTGTGTTTGTTTATACAACAATTCCTGCTCAGGATGTAGAAACAATTTCAACATTCCGGCCTATTAACCTTTGAAATACCATATTGAATTGCTTTGAGGTATGGTTAATCTGTGCCATCGTAACAAGGTCATCTTATGTGCAAATTTTAAAATTCTTGAACCAAGTAGGATATGATGGCTGCCAATTGTGATTGTATCATGGACTTTCTTTCTAAGTCAAGCTAGCTCTTTCTTTCGTGTGATGAAGTGAAAAAAGTTCCACTTAAACCTTGTGCCATCTTTTAGCTGGTGTTGTCGAAACAGAATCAGTTCTATGGATGAGCTAAAGAAAAAGGGTCCGATTATAACCTGGGCCCATCTTTAGTGGTTTTCCAAAATCAAATCAATCATTAATCTTGTTGTTTTGATTTATAATTTCAGGTTTCTGACAAGCTACTGCAAGGAAGAGAGCTGGAGTTCTACAGATGGGATGGAGATGCCCAGGAATTGTTGAAGGGTGTGCGTGAGAAGCTCAACATGCTTGGAGAGGTTAATAACCTGAGATCATCGCCAAGCATCCATTGAATTACATTTGCTTTTATTTGACATTTCTTGATACCTATCCACTGTATGTTTGTAATGCTATGAAAACAGCACTGGACACGAGACGAGAAAAATAAATGCTTAAAGGAAGCGGCAAAGTCATTCAGATATTTGGGGCAGATAGTCCGGCTGATCATCTTGTAATGCAGCTTTGAAGGCTTGTTTGTGGTAAGGCGGCACCTTTTTTTTTCATTTTTCTTCTTGATTAATCCGATGCTTCCCTTTTCCTCATGATTGCTCATGAACAGCTGGTATAACTGCCTTTGAACCAGTTCATTCCACCTATTCATTTAATTTTGAAATGTGAAAACTTATCCCATCATCTAAAACATGTTTTAATATTAAATGATCATCCCTGAACAGGCATGTCTGAAACCATGACACCTACGATCTTGTTTTTATTTCTCTAGACACGAATTTTGTTTTGTCTAGTTTAATCTGAGTTTCATGTTTTGTTTCCCCTTCTCTTTGATTCTCATCAGTTGTAAAGAATGCCTGTTTATCTTATGGTTGTTGCCAAATAGCATTGTTTCTGTTGTGGACCAACTCAATGTTTATCCCTAAGGTGGTCAACTTACAGAAACAAGATTCACGTCATTGAGTAAAAGGAGAAGCTTTGTTTTTGCACATGCAAGAGCATTAGTATTTGCTTATGATGGAATTGTTTTATCAAAAGGACACACAGCATGGATAGCAACGTTTTCATGGAGTATTTATACGCAATGGATAGTGGCAGTTAAGGCTTTGCATTCAACCCATGGTAAATTGTTTTGGGAAAAGGCGCAGATGGTTACGATTGCATAGGGTTGATTGTGTTATATTACTTCAAGTGCATGTGAGCTTCTGGAGGTTAAAGTTATGGGGTGTGTATATTACAATTAAGCAATAGGAGGATGAATTTTAGCAACTTGTTAATATTTGTTTGATATTCTTGTTCTTGTGTGTCTTGTTCGGCAGTTTGGTTTGCATCTCTTGATTGTCTCGACAGCTCTATTTGATCTTCATCGGCTTAGGCGTCTGGAAATCAGGTTTCTTAGTGAGACCATTTTTTTCTTTTATTAGATGTTAAATTCTTACATGGCTTATGTTACCATTTTCATTTCTCTGTTTTTCGAATTTCCATGTTCTCATTGGTTGTCTCGATTCACATGCATTCAAGCCCGCTCTTCCTCAAATATCCCAATAAACTATTTTATATTGGATTTCTTATCGATTTTGCTGTCAAATCTCCTGTTATTTCATTTGACATAGAAGAGAAATACTAGATCAATTTGTCTTGGGCTTACGAAATACTTGGACAAAATATTGCTATCCTGAAGATTACATGATGCATCCGTTGAAGCTCCACAGACAAAATTAGTCAACAGCTAAAGAGAGATGCCAATTTTATCAATCAGCCCGTCCCAATTCGGTCCCGCTCATATTTCATCCGAGGATCGTGGCCCGCATGAATGCTCGGGTTGAGCCCGTTGTTTTTGAAAATTCTGCCATCATTTCCGAGGGATTATCTAGACCTCAGGTTCACGCACTAAATGTAGGATCCTCCATAATCGCGCATCAAATCACTCTTGAAACATGAATTTTGATTGACTCTCGTTTTCCTGGTCGTTTGGGGAGTGTGTGAGTTAGCTTGAATTTCACTAATTACTATAAGAAAACCAGTTGACGACTTCAATATTATTTGCACTTTCCTTTGCAATTAAGGGTGATTGACTTTCCTTTTCTGATTATCTGTGATTAATTAATTAAGATGAAAACAAATATTCTTTACTTTAAAAAAATTGATAAATTATAGAGGCAGACTGGCAGAGCCAAACATGTGAAAAAATCTTTGCAACATGTCACAAACAACTCTTAACTCGACTTTTTAATGTTATTTTCGGTTTAAGTCAAGACTTTAGATCAGGAATTAAGATCACTCTTATCAGTTTTCTTAAAACAATCCTCCTCATACGTGGTGATCTTATCTTAACAAATTTCTTAATATTCACATGTTTAAAGGATACAAAGCACGTTGTTCAATCGGGTCAAGGGATTCATGGGTTGGTGGATTATGATGAAAGTAGCCGCGCTTGCTATGGTGATGATAGGCTATAATGGATGACATGTAAGTCAGTAACAAGCTAAATCAAAGAAAAAAATATAAATTAATCGAGAACAAGGGTACATGATTGTGATTCTTTTTCAAGAGAGTGGAATTTAAAAATTAAAACCAGTGCCATCCAAGCTGATACATCAAAGTCAAACCACCGACCGAGCCGAGTGTGACAGGTATGAACACAAGATCGTGGGGCACAGGTGCTCCTAGTTGATAAGCAGAGAGATATGAATTTTTAAATTCCTTAGATCTCCTTTGACAACTGTTGCTCCTTGTTTGACAACCTAAGGAGTTCGGTAGTGCCATAGAGAAAGTAGAAGCTTAATTGAAAAAAAAAAAATAATAGGATCTTGTCTGGTGACATTAAGCTCGTGAAAATAATAAAAGAAAGAAAGAAAAACGTAGATTTCCATTGTGAAATTGCGAGAGAGATTTCATTGAAAAGAAATTCTAAATTGATCAGAATTATCAATATATTAACAAAGGAGCTGATGGTTAATTAATAAATATTATTGAATAGCTCAACTTTTCTCCCAGGACATCTAGTGTTAGAATCTCTCTATAATAATAATAATAATAAATAAATAAACAAATTATCGAAGAAGAATATGTGTAAAAAAGGGGGCTATTTTATGAGTAAATTAACATTCTTAGTTTATTTAATAATTTACCTTTTTAATCAGCAACCTAAGTGATAGATGGTGATATCTATAGTGCATGAAAACAAGTATCAATACTTTGGAAAGTAAATCATAATAATAAATAACTAAAAGCCATAAAAGGTAAATTAATACCAAAAATATCAAACTAAATTTTAATTAGATGATGAAGTAATCCAAAAAATTAATTATATCAACTCTAAGTTATTTTTTAAAACTCAACTTCAGTCATTTATAAAATAATTAGTAAAGTTAAACAAAGTATTATTATTATAGGATATTGATATAGATGTACGGTTTATAATTATTAATGTAGTATTTAGTGATTGTGTAAAAAATATTTTAAAAGTTTTTTTATTTAAAAATATATTAAATTTTTTTATTTATTTATAAAATCAACATATTAAAACTATATAAAAAAATACTATAAAAACAAATATTAACATATTAAAACTATATGGCAAAACTACCGTAGTCACCGGGATATTTCTTTACGTGCACGAGAGGACAGGTATTGGTATAGACGTACGGTTACCGACAACCGAGGATGCAATATTTAATTGGGACAACAATTAATAATCAGCTTGGTGAAGTCGAACTTGTCATGTCATATACAACAATACAAGTAGATGACAGGTTCGAACAAGATGTCCGTACATTCAGAGAAGCCTACCAGACGCGTTTTCTTTTTCCAAAGACATAAGTGATGAATAGGTTGCTTTTTTAATAATTTTTTGTGTTAAAATATATATTAATATTATTTTAATTATTTTTTATATTAATATATTAAAATTATCGGAAAACATTAAAAATATATTAATTTAAAATTAATAAAAAAATAAAAAAAATTAATTTCTTTAAAAATATTTTTAAAACGTAAAAACATCCATCTTTTATTTTATAGCTTAAAATTATGTATGGTCCCTAACATTTCATATTTTGTGAAACCAGGCTCTATACTTTAAACCAGCTCAAATTAATTCTCCATCCAATCATATCATAACACTATGTACTGACTATTTATTAGCATTACAGTACTTAGAGGAATTGGTATCACATGAATAAGAGAAAAACTTTATTAATTAGATTAATCTAAGTTTATTATTTTTATTAAAATGATGTTGTTATAGTTTGTGATTTATAGATAAATGTCAAAGTAGAATATACCAAGCAAGTACAGTTATGTTTCTTTGAACAGTTTAGAATTTACAATAAATATATTTTAAGTAACCTCATCACAACATATTGAAAAATAAAATTTCTCTAAATTATATTAAATTTTGTATTTTTTATAGTTTTTCTTATATCATAGTGTTTATTAATAATTGCTATAGTATTTTTATAAAAAAATATTATTTTTTTAAATTATTTTTTTCTTGAAGTTGATCGAATTAAATTAGATTGATTTTAACTAAGTCAAATAAATTACTAAAAACCTTGGTCAAATCAATATTTTTAATAGTTTAACTTAAAACCTGGTTTTTAACTCAACACCTGACTTGAATCAAGTTGAGTTTTATGAATTAACACTGCTTAGAAGAAGGGGTTGAAATTTCAAAAAAACTTTTTACTCCAAAGCATAGAAATTGATTTGAGCCAATTTAAATAAGTTGAGGTACCAAAAATGATTTTAGAGCCTTAAAAAGGTTTCATGTTTCTTTCATTGACCGTTGTTTCATGAATGTTCAAAAGGTTGTGACATGCGCGTTAACATTTTGACAAAATGACAAGTACTATATTATAATACACTCAAAATAAAAGAGAAAACTGGCTCTAATCTTGAACCATATCACAGCTTTTCTTCTCTGTTTCCCTCTCAAACATTAATTTCTTTCTGAAAGGCAGACAGATAATTGAATGAATGCTATGTTTCCTCCTCCTCTTTCCTCCTCCTCCTCCTCCTCCTCCTCCTCCTGAAGAATGACTGAAGATTTGTGTTTCTTCAACAAGGTCTGTTCAGCTAGCTAATACTTAGTTTTGGATCATTGTATTTTCTTATTATTTCTGTTTCTGTGCGTTGCATTATAAGTTTTTAATCAATGATAGCAAAGATTCTTACAGACCATATATAGTTAACTTTATAGAATTTGTATCTTAGAAGTTTACTGTTTAATTACAAGATATTTTCAGGCCATATGGCTTTCCTACAACGTGTAAGGATATGGTGTGTCTGTTTTGTTTTCTTTTAGCATCATGTTTTTTTTCCCCTCAAGTGTCTGTCCTCTGACCATTTCAATAGCCTTATTTTTCTCAAAATGATCAAACAGAATAAAACCAAAGCCCTTTCATATTTCTTATCTCCTTTCTTTTTATGGAGATGGAAACTACAGTATGATCCTTTGATTTCTACAGATCGCTTTCTTTTTTTCCTGTTTCGAGTTTTGTGTTTCCATTACCAATTCATTGTGTTAACGTCTGGGGTGTTCTTAATTTCAGGATGCATTGGTTATAAAGGGTCCTAAGAAATCTCCACTGTTGTTGAGACTGGTGGTCGTGGCATTTGCTATGGCTTGTGGAGTTTATATCTGCTCAATATGTATAAAGCAGATAAGTCCACACACAACAGCCAAGTTCCTCAACATCAGAATATTCGATCAGCCATGTAACTCTTCAAATGTTGAGGAATGGGAAAAGCCCTATGTGCATTACCCCAAGCCTGAAACGTTTAGCAGGTATTTTGATAGTTATTGAATTTAATATCTAACTTGGTTTATTTACGTGTTGGTGTAAAAATAGTTACGCTTTGATGTATATGTAGGGAGGAATGCGCCTGCAATCCAGTAAGGTTTTTTGCCATTTTCTCTATGCAGAGATCTGGAAGTGGATGGTTTGAGACATTGTTAAACAGTCATATTAATGTTAGCTCGAATGGAGAAATTTTTGGGAAGAGAGAAAGAAGGGCGAGTGTTTCTGCAATTACACAAACTTTGGATAGAGTTTACAATCTTGATTGGTTCAGTAGTGCTTCCAAGAATGAGTGTAATGCTGCTGTTGGGTTCAAATGGATGCTTAATCAGGTCAGTGGCTTTGTAGTTTTACTCGTGGATTTTCTTAGTTTTAGATCCTCGACTCTACTGCCCAGGATGATAATGTTCCTTCTTCGTTGTCTGTCAAAATTTGGCCACATTTCCTGCTCAAGAGTGATCATTGTGTCATTTGCTGTGTTAATCTCCTGCCATAGCGGATAACGAACCTGGCTCCCTCTCCTTTCTAACTCTAAAACTAATCGCTAATGCATATCGGCTTGTCGAACAAAAAGGAAAGAGAGGGAGAAAAAATACATGATAGTTACTAGGGTTCTTGTTAGGGTTGTGGAAGGGAATGGCGGTCAATTTATAAGTGTGAAGGAAAGTCTGGCATTTTAAGCTAGCTTTAACGAGGGAGATAGGCCTATACCCCTATCAATTGATGTGATAGCTCAAGCTTACCTATAGGCCCGGACCCTTCTCTCAAGGAGAGAACTGAGTCGTCTCAGCTCTACCCTAAGGCCCGATCCATACGTGGGGGATTGTTGGGAGCTGCCCGTCCATTCAAAATAATTGGTCTTTTAGCACTTGCTCAAAAGTGCACATGATGATTATGCATTTTGCAGGGCGTGATGGAACATCACGAGGGTATAGCAGAGTACTTCAAGCAGAATGGAGTTCATGCAATATTCCTCTTCAGAAGGAATTTGCTCCGCAGAATGATCTCTGTACTTGCAAATTCCTATGACAAAAGCAACAAGCCACTGAATGGAACCCACAAGTCTCATGTCCACTCATCAATGGAGGTGCTTCTCTCTCCCCCCCCCCCACCCCCCCCTCTCTCTCAAATTTATTGTCTCGAGAAGAAGTCATAAAGTTCATGAGCATTGCAGGCCAAAGTTCTTGCGAAATACAGGCCAACAATAAATGCCACGACGCTGATAGCTGAACTAAAGCATGTAGACGATAGGGCTACCAGGGCCATAGATTATTTCAAGAGCACTCGTCATACTGTTGTTTACTATGAAGATGTCGTCGGTAACCGCACAGTAAGGCTTTTGTGCTGTTGTGTATTGATTGACCTTCCATTAAAGCTTACCTTGCTGCTCGCTAACACTTGTCTTGTCTTCAATATTAGTAATAATATTGCTGGAATTTCTTGCGCAGAAACTGAAAGAGGTTCAAGACTTCTTGAGGTTGCCATATAGAGAGCTTACAAGCCGTCAGGTTAAGATACACAGTGGGCATTTATCAAAGCAAGTGCAGAACTGGGATGAAATCCACAAGGTATTGAAAGGAACCCAGTACGAGAGCTTCCTTCATCTGGACTATCAAAGATAGGTTTCAACACTACTGAGAAAGATGTACATAGATCAGTTTTTGCAGCAAGAAACAGACGACACCCTTTCCTTCCCTCTTTTATCCTTTTCTGTTACATTATTTCCGCCATTAATGAGTAGAAATTGAGCTCATGTTTTGGACTGGTAATTTGATTCCATTTATTCGTATAGATAATAAATGTCAGCATCCATTAACTCATGTACAACACGAATGTGCATGGATATTGTTTTCCTATGGATCATTCTTGTTCAAATGTATCAAAAGAAGAAAAAATTCAAGCACTCAGAATCGTCCATTGCGATATATGTGATCAAATATAAGCTGCTTGAAATATGCAAACAAATACTTGCACCCTACTCTATTTTGTTCGACAGAAGATCTCGTAAAGCTTGGGAAATCTGATTTCGATATCCAGCTTGATTTCGCAACTTGTTACCTGACCAAAGATGAAGAAGCTCTGCTGAAACTAAAACAGTGTCATAGAATTAGTTTTTTCGAAATAAAGTAAGATACAAGTCCGACAACAAATCTACAACTGACCAGGGGGGGGGCAAGGAATTCACCCAGATTAAAGCCAATACAAGAGCAGATCACTTGCATATATTCATAATTCATCAACAGGAATCAGTGCCTTAACATGCCCTTTGCAGGGCATGAATTACATTTCTGCTCCATCTAATTCGAAGCTGAAAGATGCAGTCATCCCAATCCACACGGATTGCTTCCTAATCATCTCTGTCTCCTCCTTCAACAATATATACAAACGGGTTGTACCAAATTCAAATCAAATAGGAGAACTGGCACAACCCTTGTTATCGGAAACTTGAGGTTGATTGGAAGTAGAAGTTAAAAATGCTTTTTTTTTAATGCTTTTCTATTTCTAATGCTTCTTTTTTTTTTTTCCCTATTGCTTCCTAGATGATAAGATTACAGCAACGCCACATATTTGAGCAGATAGATCAATGAATTACTGATCCGCTACTTGTTCCAAAGTCTGGTTTCTCCGTTTGTCTAACAACAAAGTGGTCAACGATTTTAACAGTATTCAGTGGCTCTTGCTGAGCAACAGCTGCACTCCATTTGCTAGGGAACTTTCGATGGTGGCTCAGTTGCTGTGGCTGCTTCGGTTCTGCATCCCAATGAGGATCCAGTTTCCATTCCTTTGGGACCTGCACATTTAATCAAATAATCACAACGTTAAGACAGTTCTAACAGTGAGCTATGATGAGTGTTACTCCACAACAGATAAAAACAGAGGATGGTTAAACTACAAAACAGCCAACCAAACTGAATTTGTGAAGTTTAAGGTACCCTTTACTGAACACAAGCATGCACAGCCAAACATGTGCGTGCACGCAAGCACACCACAGGAACAAAGCTACAGTCAACAGCATTTAACAAAATGCCATCATGTCAGGCTAATAAACATGACAGGAGAATCACTGCTGGAAAATGAAAACAGCATTATTACCTTGTCAACTGCAAGGGTAAAAACCTCAAGATCACCATCTTTGTTGATGTGGAATCGTGTGAATGCCTTGTAGTTTGCAATTCGGAGAGATGAAAAGGCTTCATCAAAGTGCATATGAAGCCAGTTAATGCAGATGTATAGATAACTTCCAAAAACCAAAGAAACAACAGGTGTTGAGAAGACCCAGAAGTAGATAAACACGGAAGCATAATAAATGATAGCTCCCCCTCTTGACAGAGACTCCATCCCATTTTTGCAAATATTACTCCGCGAGACAGCCATGACCTGATAATGTCTCTCTCATGAATAAACACAACAGAATCATATTTCAGTGAGATGAAAAACTTTTTCTTTTTACCTCAGGAACATCGAAGGCAGACATGAGATACTTGATGCATGCTGGATAAAGGCCAAAAGTCCATTGTTCAATACGAGAACGGAGGCCAGTAGGATCTGGAAAGTGTTCACTCTCCACATATCGGTACCATTCATATAAAGTGTGATAGCCTGAAAAAGTCATAACTAAGCACCTCTTACTCAATGACCATCTAAAAAAACAACTATTGGAGCTACAAAAACTGAATGTTCCTGCGATGTTAAAAAGGAAAATTTGAACCATTCACCAAAGAAACAGAAAGCATAACTTGCCTGAAGTTGCTAGCAGTTTATGCCTGATACATGTCTCAATGCCCAGTTCCAAAAGCAACATTAGAATTAGAGCAGCTGCCAGGTGGGAAGAAACATGGAGAATTCCAATAACTGCCCGTTTCTTTCGAGAAACTTTGGGTGGGACAAATGCAATCGCCAAAATTAGCAACAGAATAGCACCAGTCATGGATACATAAGAGTGTTCCAGCACGTGCATAAAAACATTCCACACGGTGCCAAAGAAACTCCACAAGTGGCCGGAAAACGTATTGTCTTGCAAAATGTGGTCGAGCTTACACTAAAAATGAAGGGGAAAATCAGCCAACCGTCACCAATGTAGTGCAAGAGTCTCGTGGTAAAAATTATAATGCTTTATCTATCTAGGTAGTAGGTGTAACATTAAGGTAGCAAAAACATTCTCATAACAGCAGCAGGGGTGCAAGATATTTCAAGCAAAAAGAAAACAAGAATGAAAGACATCGTAATTATCAGGGAAATGGGATCCATATGCTATCCTTCAGCTATTAGCATGGGTCTGAAAAGTCAGAACACCATATCTTAATTGCCAGGCCATTGCAATCAAAACAAACCAGAACTTAGGGTAACTAGCATGAATCTGACTAACAGAAAGGACTAAACAGATGCATACCTGTGGAAACATAGAAAAACTCAACACAAAGTATATAAAGCCACCAATGATATCAAATTGCCAGTTCTTCTTTCGAAACTTCAAAATATTACCCAAAGCAATCTGCAAAAAAAAATTGATTAAGGAGCTATAGAACAGAAAAAAAAAAAGGAAATTAAAGTTATACGTGACCATGGAGGAAAGAAAATTATTAGAAAATACATATGAAAAATCCAAAACTTACCCTGCTTGAATCTTCCAATGAAGGATATGCAGCCTTGTTTTCATATGAAGTTCCATACAATTTTTTGAAATTGCAAAAGACATGGGTGGGATGTAAAAAGGCACCACCACAACCATTTACAAGAAGATGTTGCACATGGACCGGCCCATCAGCTGGAACAAATGAATGGCGCATATAATGATGCAAGTCCCCAGCCACTCGAATTTTACACCTTCCTTTCAAATAATCACATATCAAATGTGAGACATTCTTTCCAGAAACATCATTCCAATACCAATCAAGAAGCCAATTTGGTTCGTGTGTAATAAGGATCACAGAGTCATTGTCTGCAACCTGAAATACAGATAGTAATTTAAAGATCCTAAAATATTCAGGAGAAGGGAATATAAAGAAACAATTAGCCTAGAGGTAGGTGAATACACAAAAAGAAATAGCTCTATCAAATTCTACTTGGTAAGACCAATTATCATGCCTGAACAATGAAAGAAGGGGCTGAATCGAAATCAACTACATTCACCTAGTCAGTGGCTCTGGAAAGGTATTTCATGGATTTTTTTTTCATCAAACATACTCAGAACAGCACCTCAAGTACAAGGAAGATGATGATGGTAATGATAATGACAATGACAATGGTGCAGTGTTTTAAAATGGGAAACAGAAAAACAGCAACCCGGGTTGCAAATTTCGATATAGGGTCAAATGTGAAAGATCAAATCAGGCATCTAACCCCCAAGAAGTAGGCACAAGATACTGCGATGGCTAAATTTTATTGGTTATCATTCCTAAATTAAGATTATTATAGAAGTGTAATGGGCGACCATCAGCCTTCACAAAGAATATTATGCCATCAACAGCTGCAAAATCACCAAAATCTTTCATCAAGATATACACTAGTTTCCAGGGGTGAATTGGATCACAAGCACAAATAGTTGCCAGAGTCTTTTGGCCCTGTGTTTAATGGACTTGAGCATGCACATTGAATGCATATTTGCTATTGTGACATGGAACTTCAAGTGCTATGCCAGAAAATTTCATCTCCTAATCTAGGGGTAAAATAAACAGCCTACACATGATAGCATCCTCAGTATTGAGATATAATGTCTCGTACGAATAATTGTCTAGCGAAAATGGCTAAGAAGGTCACTAACTTTGACAATGTGCTTGTCATATAATGTGACTTGCAGGCATGCCCAAAAGTTCTGTCCAAGTGTAATAATGCATTTATCATATAAATGCTTGAACTTGACACAGTTTAAGTCCGTGCCTCTGGCCTATTAAAGTTAATATATCAAACAAGTTAAAGTGGATGTAAGGGTCAAGGGGAATAACTCCAGCACTTGTTTAATTTTAGCTGCAGAACATATCAAAATGGGGACAAAGGAAAAGAAGAAAGTACCTTCTCCTGTATCAGTTCTGCAAAGAATTTGAACTGGTACACATCAATATCATTGTGGAGTGCTAGATCAAGACCAAACACCCACCAACGTTTAGGGAGTTGCAGAGCAAAATAACTCTTCTTCTGGGGCATAAACCACCCACCCAACCAGCTCTTGTGACATATGTACCTCATGAAAGTATGAAGTCCATCAAACCAGTCTGCAAAGTTTAAAGCAAACCATTAACTAAACCTTTCAATAAACTAGGGTCTACCACGAAAGATGTGATGGCAATTCAGTTTATGGGTAATTACAGAATAAAACAACTATTTGTGAGACGAGCTTTTCTTGCAGAGGAAAAGAAATATGTAACAGAACTCATGCTGAAAATAAAACCAACCATGGTTTCCAGGAATGAGAAAGCACTGAGGTCCATCATATTGTTTCAATTCAGCCACTCCATCAGGCAGCTCGGGCTTGTTTACAGCTATATGATCTTGTTTATAACAAGGCGGAGGCTGCAAAGCGTATTCGAAAGGACAAAACAAGCGTCTCTCATATGTGAAGGAGGACGGATTAGGATATCTACAATGAAAACATGAAATTATTAATTGAACAGGTGAACAGGTATCAGTCATGAAGAGCATATATAAGTTAATGATCACATAAAACTAGGCATACATGCACAGTGCATATACTTAAATGGCATATGCTATCTTCTGATGGCCTCAACTATAAATGAGTAATAAGCTCTGGAACATTATAGATTAGGGTGCTCTGGGGGAAAATACCAACCTAGTTAAACATCAATGCTATAGAAATGGAGGAAGATATATTTTGAGAGATTTTCAAAGTATATAACAAGTCTGCAAATTTCTAACGGCATAGTTTTAACAAGTTCATTTCAAGATTTAGACATCAGAATGATCTACACAGCTAGTGCAACATTCCATAAAGTTCATCCTGACAAGAAAGGATTCTAAAGAACTAATCTGTAAAGATGGATGCACAACCCCTGAAACACTTAAAACAGTCGTTGACAAAGTACAGTGCTAAACATTGATGGCCAACCAAATTGGATGCAGGCAAGGAGAGGCTGGTTTATTAGTGGGTGGTGGGTATAAAATGAAGGAACCAATACAGGAATCGATGCCCAAAGCAAAAGTGCAGCTTGAAGATTGATTCCTGGGCGTCATCAAAGTTAACGTGCTTATAAAGTAGGATACTAATATTTCGACTCAACTTAACTCCCAGGATTAGGGGTGGTAATTATAAAACCTAAAGCAATCAGTAGCATTTGACTTGAAATTGTGTTTTTACCTCTTAAGATTCCATCAACATCAGGATATTCATTATTATTTGGTTAACCAAAGATTCAGAACCCTTGAAGCAGAAACTCAAATCAGGAGTCAGTACCATTAAAGTGGAGTGGATCAGAACCATTGAAGAGATTCAAATCACCACACACCTATGAATCGATATAAAATGCTTGCCTCGTCAACTTTCAAGACCATTAAATTACAGTAAAAAATCATCCAACAAAAATAAGGACTCTTTCACAGAGCTAGGTTGTATATTTTTACTACCACGTCAACAACACAAGAAACACTTTCAACTTACGCAAGATCCCCTCCTATAAGAAGTAAGTTTCCACGCGGTAGGGAAAGCACAGAATCACCTCTAGTGACCTGAATAGAAGGCTGAGCAAGAAGTCTCGCAACTGTATAAGATGAGTTCCCACCATCACCAGTATCAGCCATGAAGTCAAACCATAATTCATCCTTATCATTAAAATGATCATACAAAAGACCCTGTTGTGCTCCATCTTGAGCCCGGTTCATAGCTGCCTGATGGTGCAGAAAAGGGAAAAAGAGACATCACTATACCATGAATGGAATTATGTTAATCATAGCTAGCATAACTCATATGTTTTTTTGAGGTTCATCAGAGAAAAATAAACAATTTATCTCAACAAGTACAGAAACAAAGCACGTGTCAAAGAATACAATACTCAATGTGGAACCATACCTGCATCATACGCATGTCAAAACGGCCAACAAACACAGTTACCGATACCAAGAGGTCAAAGGCTGTCTTGAACAGATCTGCAGATGTTCTGAAACATGTAGCCAGTAAAAAGTGAGAGCAAGAATTTCAAAAGTCTCTTTCAACTCATCTCCACTACCCAACCCATCAAGCAAGAAAAAAAACATAGATGGAAACACATACCCAGAGTACCAAGGGACCATGTCCAAAAAATCAGGCTTCATTTGTTTCTTCTTTGACTTCTCATACTCTTCCACTGACAAGGGGTGAGTAAGAGCCCACCTGTTAGGCAGAAAATCATGAGTTTGGAAGAGAAACTAGACATCATAGTGGCACTACCAAAAACAGTAAATGCAACTCATTCATGTGATGGGACAATAATTCTCAAAAATAGAAATGTGTAACTGAATGGTGGCTACTAAAATGAGTGAGACGTAATGGAATCATGAAATCATTGTTGGTTTATGCTTCCTCTGCAAGCTCATCAGAATAAAAATAAAGCAGGATAGCGTTGTGAATAACAAAAGAGAAGAATCAACTATCAAATGGCCAACATTATGAAATATTATGACAGGAAAGTTCTCAAATGACTATTCAAGAGCATGTAAAATACCATAAAGACAATACAATGAACCTTGATGAAGCAGTTAGCACCTAAGTCAAAAGTACAATTAGCAGTGTGGTTAGAAACTCATCAGGATGACTTGTCCACACCTTATTGAAGAGAGGAAGAAAAAGAAAGGGCTACTGAAGCTACCAACTCAGGAAGTTCCAATAATAGGGCCATAAACCAAACAAATAAATCAGAACATGGATGAAGAGAACATGTCATATTGTTATGATCTGCCAACACCAAAAGGGGGCATCCAGTCAAGAAATTAAAATCCTCGTAGACACCAATAGAAGATAACATGCATCCAAAAGTTAATCTAAAGATGACTCACTCTGTTAACCCCCTACATAATTGGCAATGTAAAAACCTATATATGATTTGCCGCCATAAAAAAGGACCATCCAATCAAGAAAAACAAAACTTGCCTCGATGCCAATAAATGATAATTAATGCATCATAAAGTTAATCTGAAGATCATCACTCACCCTGTTGACCTTTCAACTACATAATTGGCAATGTAAAGACCTATGAATGTAGCCCACAGTGAATATAAGGGAGAAATTTCATCAGATGTACCAGCGCATCCACTTCCATTGCAACCTAACTGCAAAACACAAGATAACAGTGTTAATTAGAAGGATAAATGCTGGGGGAGGGGGGGGGATGATGCATTCAAGATGTATAAAGGATGGAATTGAATATAGTCTTACTTCCCCATAAATAACCCACTTGGACAGAAGTGGATAATCACTAGCAGACCCAACTGGAGCAAACCAAGAAGAGCAGACCTGGTCTTTTAACTCATTCATTCGGAGGAATTTTGAAAGCCATGTGCTTCTCTCTTCTTTCTTCCAAAAAGAAAACCAACTAGAATACTTTCTTTGAGACGGTCTATCTCTCAAATTGGCAAGGTTACCACAGTGGCTATAAAACACACAGCAGGCCACACTGAGAACCTGTTTGAAAAATTAATCACATGAAAACACAGGTCAGAGCTTATATTAAAAGGAAAAAAGACATGCATGATATGGACAAAGTACCAAATACACTTACTGCGCAGTTTTGGAGAATAGTCAAGATCGCTGGCCTCCTTCCAGCAACACGA
Source organism: Populus tomentosa (assembly GCA_018804465.1). Taxonomy (NCBI): domain Eukaryota; kingdom Viridiplantae; phylum Streptophyta; class Magnoliopsida; order Malpighiales; family Salicaceae; genus Populus; species Populus tomentosa. The sequence goes on from CM031995.1 coordinate 1,866,926, forward strand.
GAAACAAGACCAATATACCACAGGCCAATAAAAATAATGTGGAAGACAAGGAGAAACAAAATTGAAGATACAGATATTGTCAAAAACAATGACAAATTCATCCTCATATCTACTCCCATCGACTGAAAACTAGGAAGATGATACAGAGTTGCAACTAAAATCCAGGCTATATACCTGTAAAGTAAATGCTCAAAAACTATCAACATTTCAATTGTTGTGGTTGTTTAGCTACTAGATAAGCACGTTTCTACAAAACAAAGAACAAAGGTTCCGTGATCAAGAGCACTTACCACCGACTGAAATTTGAATAGCTAGGTTTGATTGTCTTCCCCAAAAATGGCGATGAGAAGAAATAGAAGAAACCAAGGAGGCAAGCATACATAGACCACCACTTAATATTATTGTCCAATTTTTCTATGAGAGTGTGCATGTTGTCCGAAGAAATGAAAAACAAACAACCCACAACAACAGCAATGATTGCGTGCCGCGAATGCTCGTGCGGGTAAGGATATGTATGCGTCAAAATAGTCCTCACCCTCTCCATTCTAAGGGTTTCTAATAAACCAGTGGTCTGTTTATCCGAGCCCATCACACAATCTCCCAGTAATTCACTCTTCTCAAATTTAATTCAAACTAACAACAACTTGATGACACAAAACCAGCTTCACGATCCTGATTAAAAATTAAACAAAAAAAAAACATTAAAGATTAAGGAAACAATCCTACGACGCAACAAAACCTCGAGAAACACCAGAAAAACACAAAAAATAAAAAACTGTTTGGATATTGAGAAAGAACAAAACAAGTTCTAATTGTACAATGAACCTCAATCTCTAATTTTACTCTGCAACCAAACAGAAAACTTAGGGTTTTACCTCAAAATGAATATAGGAGGACTATGAACATAACGAGAAAAATATCTTCGATTAAATTCAGTTACAAACATAAATTCTTGAATAAAGAGAAGGAGGAGAGATAACAAATACCTGAGAGAGGGAGGGAGAGAGATGAGAGAAGCGTGCAGGTGAAGCAAAATAAAAATATGAAGAGAGCTGATAATGCCTTAAACCGACTTGGCATCTGAGAATGTCTGACTGGTACATATCAATGGCATATTCTCATCTTCTTTTTTTTTTTTTTTCCTTGTAAATACGAAATTATCAACAACACCACACTAAACACGATTTTGACTTTTCTGTGTTTTTTTTCCTGTCTATTTCGAGAAAATGTCACGGAGATTCGGTTGTCTTGGTTCGATTAAGGTTTCCTTTGATAACGTGGCTTGAGATTGTTTTTTAAAATTGTTTTTTTAATTGTGTTCTCATTTTTTATATATTTTTAATGTGATACTTAAAAATTCAAAAAAATACATATTATTTTTTATTGAGAAATATTTCTGTAAAAATATCTTGTACAGTGTTTCTATGTTTGGTTTGTAATTACAAGTTGAAACTTGAAAGATAATTGATAATTTTTTATCGATAAAGTTTTAAGTAAAATACATGTTTTTAAATTTATTATTCGAAAAAAAACACAAATCTCACTGTACCGCACAGCAATTGCAAATCGAATCCTAAAAAACCTTTGTATTTTATTTTTATTTATTTATTTGGATTCTCTCGCTTTCTCTCGGTCACTTTGTTAGTTAATTTTGTAATGTTTCGAACCAAACCCACGTTCGATTTGAGGTGAACAGTGACCCTTGGATTTTCTCCGTGTGAACAGCCGAAATGTTTTTAGTCGAGTGGAAGGAGGGAACGTGGCTTTTGATTCGAAAGCGAGATATAAATAGATTTTCTGGTCCATGATTTTGAAGGCACCTAAAATGAAACCGATCAGTTCCGGTGACAGGACGTGTCTGATTATCACTCTCTACCCTTTTATTTTCTTTTCTTTTATAGGTAGTTGGGTCTGTATTTATAAGCCCATTGACTGCACCGGGCCGTGACTAGTTTCAGTTGGGAAAAATTATTCCCTTCACGTAAAATATATAAGTTATTAATATTGAATAGAAGAATAAAAATAGAAAAAAATAAAATTTCTAGATTGAAAATAAAATAATATTAATAATTAGAAAAATTATATTTTAAAAAAACTTATACATTAACCTCCTTGTGCTATTAAAAACTCATCATCAAATTTAAATTATTTGTGTAATAAAAAATTTTAATAAAAAATCATGATACACTATCAGAATATTCAACTTAATATTCTTCGACACATTTTTAATAAAGAAAAATTCGTATGATATTGACTCAGCCATAATTTTTCAAACCTGGTATGAAAGCATTTATTATCTTGACTAGTTACAGCAAGAAAATAATATTAATATTTTTTTTATTTTATTACATAATTAAAAATTTATAAAAATTAATTTACTATTAACCGGGGACTGAATATAAAAATCAATAAAAAGACCACAGTGAGCGATAGAATACAGTCAAGGGCATGGACCCGAGACAGGGCCGCGTGCCTGGGCCGATATCCTAGAATCGAACTCGCGAAGTTAAAGGGGAGTTTTTCTATATCTTTGTTGTGGGTTCGCTAACAAAATCTGTTATAATTATTCAATAATTATACCCCCCCCCCCCCCCCCCCGAGTTACAGATAAAGATTAGTTACATGATCCAAACGATACTGTGCGTTAATTTAATTTTTTTTGTATAAAAAATATTAAAAAAACTAAAATCTAAAAATATTAGATATTTTTATAAAACTATAACCAAGAGTTTTGAGTTTAGCTGTAACATCTGATCTAAAAGTAATTTTTATAATATTAATAATAACATTAAACTTACATGACCTAAGTTTAAGTGGCTTTGACTACAATACTAGACACAATAGTCTTGGATATTGGTCTGGTTGCAAGGTCGTGTCATAAAAATATGATAGTTAAATAAATAAATTAAAAAGAAAAAAAAAACAACATAAAGAAAAAATTTAACAAAGAAAAAGAAAAAAAATCTGAATTAATTGGGTCAATCCTTCAAAGTAAGTTAACTCGTCAAACCTTAGATTATTGTCATGAAAGTTGATAACTAAATAGAAAAAAAAAATTAATTGGTTACCCAGAATTAATTGGGCTAACTCGTCAAACCCAGGATCCATGTCATGAAAGTTTTATAACTAGGTATATATAAAAAATAAACATTAACAAACTAAATTAAATGAAAAAAATTAATTAAAAAAAAAAACAAACAAACAAAAAGCGTTAGCCTTTTCACCATTCACTGCATAGTGCAGTCCACAGTGAAAGACATAAAAACGATTAAAAAAAAACTAAAGGCATCAGCCGATAACTAAATAAAAAAAATTAATATTAATGAACTAAATTAAATAAAAAAAATATTAATTAAAAAGAAAAAAAACTTAAAAGAAGAAAAAAATAAACGAAGAGAAAGAAAAGGAAAATCTAAATTAATTAGCTTAGCTCATTAAACCTAAGATCCATGTCATGAAAGTCTAATAACTAAATAAAAAAAATTAATATCAATAAACTAAATAAAAAAATAATTAAAAAAATAAAGGCATCAACCTTTTCGTCGTAAACTACACTATGCAATCTACAGTGAAAGACATAAAATGAAAAAAAAAATTATGATGAAATAGAAGCCTCTAATATCAAAACTATTGTTAACTTAAGCCCACAACAGTCGTTCCCTACAATTCATGTCATGAAAGTTTGATAACTAAATAGAAAAAAAATTAATTGGTTTACCTAGAATTAACTTAGTTAACCCATCAAACCAAGTTAACTTGTCAATCCCAGGACACGTATCATAAAAGTCTGATAATTAAATAGAAAAAAATTTAACATGAACAAACTAAACTAAACAAAAAAAATTATTTTAAAAGAAAAAAATTACAGGTTAATTCGCCAAATCACATTAACCCGTCAAACTCAGAATTTGTGTAATGCAAATTTAATAACTAAATAAAAAAATTAACATTAACAAACTAAATTAAACAAAAAAAATTCATTAAAAAAAACACAAAAAAACTAAAAAAATTAGAAACAAAAAAAAATGTTTTTTAGTATATGTTATAATAATTATAATATAATAATAATAGGAAAAGGCGTGGAAAACTATAATACTTTTTCTATATTTTTAGAGTATTTTATAATAAAAAGAGTTAATAAAAGTGAACTCAATTAAAATAATAAAAAATATATATTATTTTAATAAAAAATATTCAAAATAAAAAGATTGAGTATAATGATGTTTGGATTTTGATCGGATCAGATTGGATTTCTTCCAAATCACGTGAACAACATGAATTTTTAATCAAGTCAGTTGAATTTTTTTTAACTTCATACCAGTTTGAGCCGGTTAACTCTCGAGATTTTTAGACTTCAAAACAATGCACAACAGAAAGTAGATGACTGGCTTTGTAGAAATCCTACGCAAGCCACGTGAGCTTTTCATATTGTGGATGTAAGCAGGTCCGTGGAGTATAAATTTTATTTGTTATTTGGTCCAACAGTATTTTTAAAAACAATGATTTATTTAATTTTTTTAATAATTTTAATATAAAAAACATTAATATATTTTTAAATAAAAATAACTTTTAAAAAATAATTTTTCTGACAAAATGCTCTTTTGCTTTGTGAAAAATCAACTTCAAATTGTTGAAGCCGTTTGGTAGTATAGTAGAAAAATATTTTTTAAAAGTTTTGAATTTTTTTTTAATTAATATATTTTTAATGTTTTCAAAATATTTTCACATATTAATTTTAAAAATAATTTTTTTAAAAAATAAAAAAATATTATTGACATGTTTTTTTGAGTGAAAAGTATTTTAAAAAGTAACTGCAACTATATTTCTAATTTTAAAAGGTAACTACAACTATATTCCCAAACATGAGAGATTTTTGTCTATCTTTAGATGTTTGAAATCTTAGCCTCTAAGATTTGTCATGGGTGTTCCTTCTTTTTCTTTAATAAAATCATGAATCCTGAATCAAGATCAATGAAAACAACCACATTATTTTATGGACGATGTCCTTTCGGATATTTGATGAGGTATTAATTAACATGTTTATAATTTTTTTTATTTAACAAACCATATTCTTTCAATGATACGAAAATAGTCATGTTTATCTATTTAAAAGTTTGATTATAATTAATTTTTAAAATATTTTTATATTAAAATATATTAAAATAATATATTTTTATTTTTTTAAAATTATTTTAAAAATTAATACATCAAAACAATGAATAAAATTAATTTTAAACAACCGCTATTAGCACACATTCCATGGAACATGTTTTGTATGTCAAACCCCATACCACATTTTGCTGTTGGGCCTTAAACCAAATTCCATGACCAGAGCTGTGCCTTGCTAGCCCACACGTCAGCCCTTTTTGTTTTATGTATGATTATTGAAATGATTCCGAGTTCATCTAGTTGAAAACTTAAATTGTATTTTTATTGGGTCAATTCATGAATATATTCCCAAAAAAACATCTTTTTAATTAAAAAAATCAATTGATGCGCTTTAAACAAAATAAAAAATTTATTGAAATTGATATGAGTTAAATTAACAAATTATATATTGAATTGTTAGGCAATTCTGGTTTAATTTATTTTATTAATAATATTTAACTGATTTAATTTTTAATTTAAAAAACTCGATTCAAATCAAATCTTAATTATCAAGTTTACATGTGATAGATGAAATTCATAATTGTTACTGAAAGAATACATTGTAACTCATGATTATCCACGAGTTCTGTGTACATGAATTGCTAACGGTCTAATTTAGGGTAAAGCTAATAATAAAAAAAAAAAAAAAACTCAATTTTAAGTTGCATAGAAATATAAAAAATTTGCCACGTACCATGTCATGTAAAAAAATGGTTTATTTGGATTTCTTCACGCATGTTCAAGTGTTGATTCTTTTGCTGTTGCCATGGCTATCATGTTGTGATGATATATATTACACTTAGAGAATGTTTGTAAATATAGTTATATTCGTGTTTTTTAAAAAGTTAAATTTTAAATTTGCTAAAAATTATTATATTTTATGTTTTGAATCGTTTTAATGTGATAATTAATCTTAAAAATAATTTTTAAAAAGTAAAAAAATATTATTTTGATGTATTTCAACACAAAAAACACTTTAAAAAATAATTATAACTATATTTCCAAACAGACCCTTTACACGAGTCCAATCTAACAATTTACTAATGAAATTAAACTAAATTTGTTTTTTTATAGCTCATCTATTTTTTAAAAAATCATATTTAATTGTCCTACCTATCTTATTCTCTTTATATTTAAAAAATCATTATTTTTTTTCATTTTTTTCCATTTCTTTTAGTCTTTCTAACAAAACCTTTTATAATATTTTTTTCTAAATGTTTCAATTTTTCTTGTTTATAAAACAGTTAACGATTGCAGCTTTTTTTTTTTACCTTTTATATTTTGCATTATTTATTCTTAGATCAATATGTTTTTTTTTTTGTCTAACCTGATCTTTTTCTTGAATACACATATAATTTACATTTAATTTGATACGAGAAAGATCGATGTTAGAGGAGATACTCATCGCTTGGCTATTAAAGTCTGTTTATAAAAAGTAAAATACTCATAAATTCTCTAATCTTCCATGAATATTTTGTTTTTTATTGCATCAAAGAGATGATTTTTTTTATAATATATAAAAACAACTTGAATTGTTTATCCAGTTGCGGCAACATTTCAAATAAACTGTAAATTTAAGTTGATTGGTAAAAATAAAAACGAGATTTACTATTCATAGGTCCATTGTTTACTGCGTTACAAACACAGGGCGAGAAGAAGCAGCTCAAAGCTGCTTTTTTTACAAACTGTGTTACAACACAGTACCAAAGATGCGCAACTTTTTCTTCTTCTTCCCATAACCAGAGGCGCGCAACTTCTTCTTCTTCTGCACTTCCATGCCTACACTGTTCACGTGAACAGTGAAGACATGGAAGTGCAGAAGAAGAAGAGAAGAAGGAGGGGAATGAGGGGTTGGGGAAAAACAAAGAATAGTAGCTAACTTTGTCCAATCAATACATTTGCACCATTGTCTTTGTCATCCAACTCCAGCACAAAGCAGACACTGAAAGGAGAAGGAGCAGAACAAAGGAATAACTAGAAAAGCGCTCAACTTTCATCTTCATTCCTTTTCGCTTTGCTTCATTTTCAACATTACATTGTTCTAGCAAATTTTAATTCACTTGAACAGTATAGCAACACGCTTGAATTTAGTACATGCGTATTGCTTTGCCCAGCTGGGTCACTGGCTTGGGCCAATGATCAGACCGGGCTGGCTGGATTTAGCCTAGTCCATATAGATCAGACCGGGTCCAGCCCAAATCTAAATGTACTGATCCAAGTTCGTCCTAAACCTAAATGCATTAACCGGGTGTGATGCAATAAAATAAAAAAATTCTAAAAAAATTTCACAGATATTATGTTTTATTTAAAAAACTAATGTTTAACATGATTCAATGGCACCATATAATTACATTTGAAGGAGATTGTATGATAACGTAGCATTTACAGAATTTGATCGCAATCCCAATTTTGTTCATAATGTTGTTGCATGCTCAGAAAATCATAAAAACTGAAGTCTTTGTTGGATAGATTTCATACGTGATGAAATTGTACATAGTTTAATGTAACAATAAAATATACTTTATATAAAGTATTGTTTATTTCATGATGTAATAACAGTAGTTAAATCGATAATATTTCAATTAAAAAGCATCAATATTAATATATATATTTTTAATTATTTTATAATTTCAGTTTGAAAAACATTATGTAACCAAACATATTAAACTATTTTTTATTCAATTTTAATTTCAACCACAATTTAAACCAAACATATATTTTTTTAAATTAATTTTAATTCAAAATAATTTTTATAAAATAATTTTTTTAAAATTATAATAATAACAACTACCACAATACCAAACACAACTCGTCCATTTAAGAGAAATAAAAGGTCGAATTATTTGTCTGCAGCAGACAGTCAACTCCGAGTAGAGGAAAAGTCGGAAGAAAACTGAGGTCCAGCAAGAAACGTGAACAAGTGGAGGATCTAGACCAGAACCAAGATAAGTTTTGTTGCCAGCTCGGGCTACCATGATTGCTCCAACTTCAGCGGCTGGCCAGGCCTGGCTCAGTTTTCCTCTAGTGGCTCTCTGGTTCAACGTGCTCCTCTGGTTTTTTTTTTTTGTTTATATTTTTGGGTTGAACATGCTCAAGGATCCCTTGAATGCAATGATTTTCTCGCCACCTCTTTTTGAATGGATTCTCTAGTGGGTGTTTGGCTAACTAAATCATGTACTTCCCTTTGTTTTTTCCCTCCTTGTTTTGCTGAAACATGGAGATTCCATTCAATTTAATGTTCATCTCCCCCGTAAGATTATATTGAGATCATGCTCATCAGCTAGCCCGGAAAATAATAGCATAAAAATGATAATATTTTTATAAACATGTTCATGAACCATGAACCATCAATGATGATATCATTTGATTTAAACTAGGTTTTGAATCACAAATAGAAAACCTCTCGGCGGCCCCCTTGGAGATTCCTTAGATACCTTAATCGACCAAGGTGATACTTTTTTTCTTTCAACTGCTAGGATTTGACGGCTAAAACAATTGCTTTTCTTTTTCAACAGAAGCTCTGTGCTGAATTCCCCATCGCACAATTTCCCTGTCAATAGTCAGTGATGGACACTGCTCATTTCTAGGTCCAAATGAACTGATGGTTAAATGAACTTCCCCAACTCGAGGAGCCAACCAGCCATCATTACTATGAATTTCAACTAGAATTCTACAGGTAGAAGAAGGAAGAAGGAGACACGGAACATCTTTGGGCATTAAGAAGTATTTCTTTCAATGGACTTCCCTTTTCCCTTTCAAGGATTGTGCAGTATTCACATGAACAATCATGGACCCGTGAGGATTTCTGTGGGGTTCGAAAGCTTGTAAACCTTTCCTTTAGCGGCAAAGGCTTTGAAAAATCAGTGCGCACTTAGTCACGATCAATGGCACTTTTAGTAATGCATCAAGATCTTCAATTATTGATCACCAAATCTTCATTTTAGTTCTAATCAAACTTCATTAATCACACGACTTAGAATTGATGCTAATCCCTCGGAATATTCTCTTCCAACACCATTTTGTATGGTGCTTTTTATATACATAAGTAGGGGATCACCACATTAAGTAGGGGATCAACATCATGTCATTGATCTCCCCCATTTAGTAACCTATAGTTTCTTTTAATAGGAAGTTAAGTGGACTTGTACCTAGGATTATATATGACCCTCTTAATTAACTTGTGGGTGTTTCCTTTTCCTAAGGGTCAATTTTAATTAGGAGATCAGATCAACCCAGAGTGAAAAAAAAAAAAATTTAATTAATTTCTGGATTATCTTTCATCTCCCAGTGAAGTTCTTAGATGTTATATATAGGCAGTATTGATTGTTTATAAAACAACTCGAGTGAATAATATCCCAGCATGATCTCATAATTGGTCCTCGACATCTCATGGTCCCCGAGAATAAAGTTTCAAGCTCTCCTTGAGTTTTCATATGTCAAATTAAGATCTCCTTTAATCCTTTTTGATATGAGATTGGGGCATTACAGTTTATGTTAGGATCATACACATGAATATAACAAATAATTCGAACAGAATCAATATAATTCGGAGAACTCTCAGCTCTAATTTTAAGCACGATCTTCACAGCACATAATAAATGCTCGGTTCGATTCTTTTTTTTTCCTCTCTCTCACAATGTTTTTCGCACGCAATATACAAAATTACTTAAGCACAACATATAATATATAGCTATACAACAATCATAACCTTAATGGATAATGAGACTTACATGTATAATATGCCCCATGTATTCAGGCTTAAGAATACAATATGCTCAAGAATTTACACAGGAGACGTGCCAGGAAATCATGGCCAATGTAAGTGCTCCAATGCGCGTTACAAGCATTAGAAATCTCTTCCACATGGGAAGGTGATTTTTCAGTCGGTAAGAACCCCACAAAATCTAGCATCGATTCTAATCATAATAACCTGCAGATCTCTGTATCCGTATTTTTTTCAGTGATCGATCAAGCAACTATATGGTAAAAGTCAAATACACACACACATAATACAAGTGATTTTTCCTTGTATGTTCATAGATACTGATTCCTTGTATCGCAGCCATCTAATATGAGGCAGCACTCATGGCAGGGATGCATGATTAATGTATTGAAATATTAAGTCATCCTTGAAAACTTGGGCAGCCTGTAACAACTATAAAAAGCAGATTTTTTTTAATACACCGAGTGTTTAGATAATTAGTACATACATAGTTAGTTTTACATGAATTTCACTAAAAAAAATTTAAAAAAATATTGATTAGAAAAAAAACATAATTTATAACTTTTTTTAAAAAAATTATTTTTTTAAAACATAACTATAAAAGCTATGATAATACCAAATGATTATAACTTTACATCATCTGAATGGATTTTATGATATGTTGTCTTACATGAATATTATATTATAGACTTGGTTTAAAATCATTACCAATAGATTCAATGGTTTGACTAACGCATAAGATGCTATGTTGGGATTATATATATGCTAAAGTACTAATCAATGCGCATTAATGAATATGGTAGAATATTGTATGCTAGACTTGTGCATATAGTTGATACATCACTGAAATTAACTACGCAAGAAAATAATTAATAGATGGCACGAGAGAATCAGCTGCTAACCATCATTTAATTAACATGTAGGAATCTTGTATTATGCCTATTGAAGCTACATCACTTTCAAATTGAATGATCCTTGCAGTAAATACCAACTTATTAGCACGTGAAGCCTGATGCATAAACAGTCAGTCTAGGAACTTACCAAGGCCGATTCAGGGATCAATCGCAAAGTCAAATTTAAAATGGATTCATACCAGAAAAGTCTCTCTCAGCAAGTGGATGCGTGAAAGCTTTAATCACCATCTTAGCTCTATTTTTCGTTCTAGCAATAACATTTTCAATGAGCAATGAACTGTATTATATTGGCTGCATGGGACATGCAAAAATAGTAAAGAAAAAGTACCTCAAGCAACATATAGAGATACTCAGACCGTTCCTTCCAAAGAAGAGAATCTTGGGGAACATAATCATGAAAAACTTTGAATCATCTTGACAATTTTCCACATTGCATTTTGAAGATTTTTTTAATTCTGGTAATTCGCACCATTGCAGCATCCATCCCTAAAGTCTATATATAGCAACCGTGGTAATAGCTTACAGGCATCCAGCTGCAATACCTCTTTCTTTCTTTCTCTCTCTATATCTCTCATTTGAAGCTTAATTAATCTTCTTTGAGTTTTCCATCAATTAATTAGAATTATTCTCTCTCTCTGTCATGGCCAAAGGTAAGCTCATTTTCACTAGTACTTTGATTATTGTGTTGGTGTTGTGTTATGGAATCACTTCTAGCGTGGGAAGGCTGTTGAAGACAGGGGAGATCAACACCAGCAGTTCCAGCTTGCACCGCGACCTTTTAGTGTCTGAAGCACGTTCAGAACCCGTCACACCTGGTCCGGACCATGCTGATGCAGAGAGTGATGATTTCAAGCCAACCACTCCAGGCCACAGTCCCGGGGCTGGTCATTCTACTCCTGGACATTAGGAAGCAGATATGTTCTTAATTATCTTGAAAGAATCTCCTATATATGGCATGTAAAATATTGTAGTTCTGATCATATGGCTTTATTCACCCAAGCTGTCCTTGAAGCCTGTTGCGTGCTTATGATAATTACTATCCTCCATATATATGTATTTGTATATCTCTCCACCACATGGTGTATATCAATAAAGTTGTGAAATTTCCTTCTCTGTATACCCAGAAGTTGAAAAGAAAACCGGTCCATGCAGGTCCAGCAGGGTTATCAGATGCCACCGATCCTGTGTGATAACGATGGAAATATATGCATATGTATATGTACATGTGTGGTGGACCGAATTAACATATATATATATAGACACGCACGCAGTCCATTCAGACAACTTAAAAAGCTTGATGGACAGGGAAGATCAGTTCTCAGCTTCTCATGAATTCCCAATGCAAGTGCCTTCTACTCGGGAGAATTAGTGCCAAGCTTGTCAGAGCTGTTATACTCGATAAATCTAGACTCCCCTCCAGCTTCTTATGCCCACTTAAGAACATTGCCATCCTAATTAAACTCGTAACTTTTTTTAAAAACAATAACAACCTCAAAATGATAAGGATGCTTGCTTTTGTCAATAAAAACGAAAAGCAAGATGTTGTCCAAGAACTCATCCTATATGTCTTCTACATTGAGTGTGAGTGTTACTGTTGTAAACAAAAACATATCTAGTATTGGAGAAAAATATTTACAATAAATTTATCTCAAAAATAATTTTAAAAAATAATAACAATAAATATGTCTTTTTTATCCTTATTATCTCCATCTTTTTTATTTTGATAAAGTAACAAAACGCTGTTTTAATTCTCAAAGGTTTGTAGTATATAGCTTCTGTTTTTTTTATCCAATTATAAAGAAAAAAAATATTTGTTTACTAAATAGTTATTTTTTTTTTCATTGGATCCCATATATAATAATTTTTCAAACCGTAGTTTTTATATGAGCTAATAAAATAATATGTTTTTTATTTGTAAAAATTAATTTTTTATTTATTTTGCATATAAAAATCTATCTCAAAATAGCTTTAATAAAAAATATTTTTTTTTTAAACTTGGTTTTTTTTAATCCTAACTAAAAATATTTTTTAAAATCAAAACATAAAATATTTTTTTAGAATTTATTATATAGTCAAACGGTGTATATATATATATATATATATATATATATATAGTCACATCACCAAGAAATAAAGGTTTTGTTGTATTTTAACCATCTAAATGGTGGCCCAGTGGTAAGAGTTTGAAACCAAAATGTTTGTTTTTTCTGTGATCTCAGGTTTGAGTCCTAAATTGCTCATATAATGGCCACTAGAGGCTTATATAGTCGTTAATTTTAGGGCTCTTTCTATACGCGCAAGCTGGTTCAAATAGCCATGTTAAATTAAAAAAAAAAAAAAAAAAGGTTCTGCTGCATTTTATAACAACAGACATTTGTGGCTTTAGCCACCAGCGGCCGCAATTTGTCCTGTGAGATTGAAAAGATAAATCTGGAGGCAATTATTCCTTGACTTCGAAGTCTTCGATACCTAAAGTATTCCTTGATGACATTAATAAACCTTATGTTTCCAGCAGCTAGAATCAAAAGACATTATAGAAGTTTTGAAACGATGCAGTATCTCTAAAAGTGCTTTCGTGTCAAAAGAGTGTTTGAATAAACAAAATTAATCAAAAAAATGGTGGGAGGTGGGACTAGTTGCCCCTTCGACACTCCAAAATCCTCTCGTCTTGTAAATATAACACGTGTTCTTACAACAAGGGCATTTTAATTTAATTTGACACAAAAACATAATTTAGATTTGTTATGTTGGCTAACACGTGTTTTTACACATGCTGGCTAAATTCATATTTCATCAAAAATAGAAGAAAAACAATCCCATTGGAGCACCAATGCCTCGGCCTTTCCGTGGTTCGGTGAATCCATTCGAGCATGATGGGTTCGAGAAACTGAGCCAGTGAGGGGTGGATGATTTAGCCCACTCGACAGGCCTGGTGCATTTAAACTCGTACGTTCAAGTTTATGGGTATATGCTTTTAGAGTTCTGATTTTTCATTTTGCTGCGACTCTGGATGCAAAGGTCATGTCCTTGTCGTTCGAGGAGTTTCGTTAACTTTATGTTGAGGGCGACGTGTCCGCTCATGACACTGTTTCCGCACGTTAACTGGCTTGGACTCAATCCATTGTCGAGTCCATCGCCACGTATACTATTTTCTACCCGGCCCAGAGTTTTCCATTTTAAAATTGTTGGTTGTTGTAAAATCTGGTCTGATTTAAATTCAAAATTCAAGTCGAAGATCGGGCTATTTAGATGAATTCAGATTTTAAGATTTTTTAAAAATCAAATAAAATTTTATTTAAATTTTAACCGGATTAATTACATCACGAGTTGATTCATTTAATTGAATTAATTATAATTTATTATTTTTCACATAGTTTAATAAGAAACTCATAATGTCACATTAATAAATAACTAAGTAAGTCTATTAGGGCTAAGTTCTATAACATTGTTTTTCGTGTATGGTGTGAATTAGGTATTGGCTCGGTGAGATTTTGGTAGATCATTTACTCACTCGTGGATTTATCTCTTAAATCTAAACAAATTATCTATTCAAAATTAATAAAAAAGAAAAAAAAGAAGAAGCTGCAACAAAGAACTCTGCAGCAACTCGTCTCGTAGTGCAATTAACCTGGCACATTGCCTGGGCAATGGATAACTCCCTTCAGCAGAAGACAGATTCAAGTATTTGGAGGAGAATAGAAATTGTCACTTGCGCAGGCACATCAAACCGTGGAATTTGATTTTTTTAAAAAAAAAATTAATGATTGTAATTTTTTTTTATTGACGCGAATGTTTGATTCAATTTACTTGTATTTTAACTAATTCCATAAATTTTAAAAATTAACGATTATATAAACTTTTATTAGCTTTAAAAAAAGTCAAACTCGTAATTATTAAAAAACAAATTTAAAATCTAATCAATTATGTTATTTCTCAAAATTAATTATAATAAATTTTTAATTGATACACTATCAACATCACAGCTAATATACAACATGTTTATTAAATCATGTAAAAAAATAATCACAACTCTCAAAAACTAACTATTTTAAAATAAATAAAAAGATATATTGAACTAATAAAAAAAAAATTTAAATTAACCGATCAAACCAAATAAAATAGCTTAAATATTTTTTTAAAAATAAATAAAATAATATTATTTTTTTAAAAAATAAATTATTCAATTTTATTCACAAGCTTACTTGATAACTTAAAATTATTTGAATTAGTTTTCAATCTGAATTTAACAACTATAGTATATACCACACAATTTTCATGTAGTGGTTTTTAGCCCTATTTTCATGTAGTAGTTTTTAGCCCTATACTGATTTTACTATCCTTACAATATTTTTTAGCCCTTTGCTGGTTTCAGAAAACAAACACGAATCCCAGATGTTAAAAAAATAGATCGCAATCACATCCTTTCCAATCATGGAAAACCCTCCTCTGTGTTTCCTTCTCATCACACAAAAACTCTGCACTGCAGAATCAAGAACCTTACTATTTATTAACAGAATAATAATAATAATAATAAAAACTAACGGATAAGTTTAGTTTAAATTTGCTATTCAAAGTAAATCAAAACAAATCTAAAATCAACCGAAAATATCCCACAGCACCCAAAAAAAGCCAGGCAAACGCAGCTGGCGGCGGATCCACGATAGCAGAACTAGCGGCTGTGATCAAACCTCGCTTCCTCGATCCAACGGACTTAAACACAACAGCGCTTACACCTCCATAAAAAAACACTCACTCTCCTCAATCTTCCTCTTAGACCCTAACCGTCTCCCTCTCCATAACCTTCTCTCCCTCTCCCTCTCCCTCTCCCTCTCTAAGCTCTCAGATTTATTTACAATTTAATTTATAAAGAGAGAAAAATAAATATTATTTATATTCTTACACCATTTTTTTTTATTTAATAACAATAAGATGCAATCCAGCGGTTCTGATTCACAGACACAGCAAGAGCAGAATCAACGGCAACAGCCGCCGCCTACACCGCAGCAACAACAGTGGATGCCTATGCAGTACCCGGCGGCGGCTATGGTAATGCAGCATCAAATCATACCGCCTCAGCATTATGGACCGCCGCCTCCACAACACTACCTGGCTGCCGCGTACCACCAGTACCAGCCGCATCACCACCATCTCCCGCATGTACATCAACACACACAGAAGCAACAAAGAGAAGGTTCTGGGGAGAATAAAACTATATGGATTGGTGATCTCCATCACTGGATGGATGAAAATTATTTACATTCCTGCTTTGTTTCCACTGGCGAGGTATGTATATATATAATATTATATATATTATTTATTCATTTATCCGCACACATTCAAATCCATTTTTTTGTGCATGTTAGATTATTTTGTGATGAACTGAAGCAAAAATTGCATAAGCTTATAGCTTTATGCTAAATATTCTAGTTTGAAGACAATGAAGGGAACATGGAAGTGTTGTGTCTTGTAACTTAAAAGGGTTATGGGACGCTGACACTAATAAATAAGAATCATTGAAACGTAGTTTAGTGCGCATGGAATGTTGATAATGATAGAATATGTAAGGTTGGAAGAGGGTATTTTTAGATAAATTACGTGAGGCATCAATTTGGATATTCAAGGAGCTAGTTCCTTATAATGATGCATTGCTGTTGTGGTGGGAAAGGAGTAATTGTTCTTTACAATTTTAATGAAAGAAATTGTTTTTAGAGTTTGGTGGGTGTGGCCTTTTGCATCTGACTACCACTGTTGTACATTGACAGATTGCTTCTATCAAGGTTATTCGCAATAAGCAGACAGGTTTGTCCGAGGGCTATGGATTTGTGGAATTTCTTACACATGCCACAGCTGAGAAAGTTCTACAGAACTATGGTGGCATTTTGATGCCTAACACAGAACAGCCTTTTCGCCTCAATTGGGCAACATTTAGCACGGGTGATAAGCGATCAGATAATGCTCCTGATCTTTCTATCTTTGTAGGAGATTTAGCTGCAGATGTTACTGATAGTTTGTTGCAGGAAACTTTTGTTAGCAAATATCCATCCGTTAAAGCTGCAAAAGTTGTATTTGACGCCAACACTGGCCGTTCAAAAGGTTATGGTTTTGTGAGGTTTGGAGATGATAGTGAAAGAACACGGGCAATGACTGAAATGAATGGTGTATATTGTTCGAGCAGGCCTATGCGTATTGGTGCTGCTACTCCCAGGAAGTCCTCTGGCTATCAGCAACAAGGTATTAGATTATTGTTCGTTCTTTAAATCTTTATCTTACAACTTAATTGTTTGATAGTGAGCCTTGGTTTTTGGTTTTTTCATGTAACAATTGTATTTTCAATTCTTCATAATTCTTTAGGGCAATGATAAAGATGGATCTGTTTAGAAATTCTATTTCCTTCATAATTCTTTAGGGCAGTGATAATTCTATGATTCTGAACATGATCAGATTATTTATTTTCCTACTCCATGCATGTTATCAGGTTTTTTTCTTAAAATGAAAAAAAAGAAAGAAGAAGAGTTGTTGCTTGTCCATGTACCAAGTTCCATTTCACTTGCAAAAGTAGTTTACTTCATTTCTTTTCCTTGAAAGGGTTTTGATTACCTGCCAGTGTTTTTCTCCTATTTGTATTTTCGCCCTTTGGAATTTGTCATCAAACTGACTTCTCTTTATGATGTTAGAAAGGTCCACCTTCTCACATGGAGCTCTGCTCAACTCTTCTCTTATTTCTTAGGTGGATATGCATCAAATGGTGCCTCTGCCCAAGGCTTCCAATCAGATGGTGATTCCAACAATACAACAGTGGGTTTTCCAGCTTCTTTGTGCAGTTTTAATCTTTTGGAGACTTATGTTTTTCTTTTGAATAGGCCATGTTTCTTTGTAGATATTTGTTGGAGGGCTTGACCCCAACGTCACTGATGAAGATCTCAAGCAGCCTTTCTCACAGTATGGTGAGATAGTGTCTGTTAAAATTCCAGTCGGTAAAGGATGTGGGTTTGTACAATTTGCCAACAGGTAACACTTGTGTCTGTAACTCTGCTTTGCCTTAACAATGTGTGAATAATAAAGTATTGGCTAGTTATTCCCTCATTATAGAGTTACTACATGATTCTCCATCTAACTTCAATTGGCAGGGATAGTGCTGAAGAAGCATTGCAGAAGCTGAATGGAACAGTAATTGGCAAGCAAACAGTGCGTCTTTCTTGGGGTCGCAATCCAGCAAATAAGCAGGTATACATTCTCCCTCCTTTTCTCTCCAGAGCCACCTTACATCCTATCTCTCTTTCATTACCTTGCCAGGATGTGATTGGAATAAATGTGAACTCTTTTTGCCTAAAAAATAAGAATCAGTACCACCACAGAGTTCCAGTGGTAGTTAGCTTGTTCAGAAATGTTTTTATATGTAAGTTTTGTGGGATAGCTTTTTATTTACTTCTGAATGAAGCTTTGACTGCTTATTTTGTTAGAAAGTGATTGAGTGCTATTGAAATTGTAGTCCTTTTTTTTGAAGGGTATTGAAAATTCTTGTCCAATTTTAACTCTCTCCGAAGTCCATCTACACTCAATGTCCAAAGCAACAACTATTAGAAATCATCTGTTTAATATGAGTTCATATTATATTTCAAGCTTCCCTTTCTCTTTTCCATTTGTTTTTGGTACATTTCAAGCTTGTCCATTGAGCTGTTATTGTTGGGATTTGGCAGTTTAGAGCAGATTTGGGTAGTCCATGGAATGGGGCATACTATGGAGGACAGGTTTATGATGGTTATGGATATGCTCTGCCACCGCCTCATGATCCAAGCATGTATGCTGCGGCAGCTGCGGCATATGGGGCTTACCCTATATATGGCAGCCACCAGCAGCAAGTAAGCTGAGTGAATTGCACCAGGAAACAACACGGGGTAGCTCTGGTAATCAGTATTTATCATGCTAGAAGGAGAAAATTTCTCTGCAGTTCTATTGGTTCTGTAGATTTCTTATAAATCCCTCCAATTTGTGGAGTGGAACTGAATTTTGATGACATGAGGTAGTTTTGCAGGGATTTAATCGATCGTTTGCTTAGAATTACACTAGTTGGAAAGAAACTTTTATCTATTGGAATAGATTAGTTTGCAGGGTGCTGTCTTGAATAAAAGTTGTGCTCTAGCGCGCATCTGCCAAGCTCTTTTCCACATATTTTGAAGAATCTACTCCACCGAGAGTCCCTGTTTGTCGTTGTTCGAGTCCGTTTGAATGACGACTTCTAATTTTAAATCATAATCTCGAAATAGTTTGTCATGAATAATTTACGAGTTGAAATAACTATGCCTTGTAAAAATTCTTTAATTTATCTCTTAACAAATATATTTACGACCTTTTTTTAAATCAAAAATTAAAAATAATAATTTAAATCAACCTGCAAAAACAATTTCAAATATAAACTTATTCCACAGGATATGTTTTCGCAGGGGTGCTTGATATTTTCTTCGTATGATACCAGTTCAATTCAAGTGTCGGCGAGCGCCATTTACATCTGTGACTGCACGTTTTAAAAGCATTTTGGATGTATATTCTAGGCGACATCACCACTCTGTTTTTAGGTTGCCAAGAGTTTTCACAAAAAACAGAGTCTTGAACAGGAATGGGTGTCCATTGTGAAATGCTGTCTCTTCGAAGGTGCCCATGCCTGGCAATTGTTCATAATTGTGAAGGCTTGCTTTTCCATTTTCAAGCAGTGGCATTCTTGTGCAGAACGTTAACTAAAAACCCATCAACTGGCCTTCATACGTGTCAGTCTAATTTGACAGTGGAGTTGATGGGTTTGACAGAATAGGTGCTTGATTGAAGCAGGAAGTAACGTCGTCTTTTTTCCTTCTTCCCTTGCTTTATGAGCCGGAGGTTTTATTCAATGTATGGTGTCGTCTGTCACGCGTTCCAGGCTCCCAGCAGCTCAGCCATTATTGTCGATTACAAAAGGAAAAACGAGAGCAACAAAAACAGAGCATCCATGATAGATACATTTCCGAATGAATTAGTGAATCAGTTAGCCATCTTCTGTGACGCTTTTGTTATTATGATGTTTAAAATGAGAATTGTCCCACGCTCTCTATAGCATTGTTGTCCCGGGATCCAGCTCGGTTTAAACATGTGTTTGGTTGTTTTTTAAAAATATTTTTTTAATTAAAAATATATTTAAATAATATTTTTATATTAATGATTTAAAATTATTAAAAAATATCCAAAAAAACATGTGTCAAATAAAAAAGATAGACTTTTAGATTTAATATTCTCAAATAAAAAACACTTTAAAAATAAATTAAAAAAATATTATTTTAATATATTTCTAAAAAAAAAATATCCTTTAAATACTACAAAACAAACACTAAAACCTAAAAATACTTTTTTGATTATTTATTTTGTAAATTTCATGGAAAAAAACTCAACGAAACCTCACCGATACTTGTAACCCTAAACACTACCGAAGCATGGCCCTGGGAACCGGTCCCCCCCATACAACACATGATGCCCCAATCCGACGTTATTAAAAAAACATTTTAGATGACCAGACCGCCATTCCCATGTGGCCGTACTTTACAAATCAATATCATCAACGGTGTTGATCAATGATAGTGGACCCCACGGGCAATGATGAAAGCTTCCTCCCGATAGTCCATTCGGGTCCATGGGTCAGATCTGGAATGTGTTGGTCTCATGGGGCGCACAGTGCTTTAGGGTTTGGTAGGGTAATTGGGATGCAAACATTTTTTTATTTAAAAAATCTAAAACCCCTTCTCAATTTATGCCATTAAATCACGTTAGACTTTTTATGTATTTTATTTTGAAAATTCTAGAGATTCATATTTTTTTAGCAATTTTTTTTATTAATTGATGCATTATATATTTATAATAGTAATAATAACAATAATCATTGTTATAATGATGAAATTTTTATTTCATAATTTAAAGATTTTTTTATATTATAAATATCATAGAATTTAATAAAAAATGTTATAGAAAATTTGAGTACTATTAAACTAAGGTTTAAATTATAGGCTAAACAAATTAACTCTATCAATCTAAGAAATATTGTTCCAAACTTTTTTTTTATAAAAAAATTAAAATAATATTATTTTAATTAAAAAAATTAAATTAAATTTTTTTCTAGCTAATTCAATATCGATCGAATTTGATTGAACTAACTTTTATTCAATTAAATTAATACCAAGTTAATAAATTTAGAGTTTAACATGTCACACATCCTTTTTATTCTTTTCATGCATATGGTGCTATGGTGGTTTTTATGGTCTAAATAAAGTAAGTTTTTAAAAATATTTTTAATTAAGATTTTAAAAATTTAAACTTAAAAAATATATGTTTAATTAAAAATGCCATAAGATAAATTTTATATATAAAATAAAAAGAATATCTTAATAAATAATAAATAATATTTTAATTTTTTTAAACCAAGATTTTAAACATAATTGTTTAAAAAATTCAATATAAAAAATATAAACTATTTTAATAAACAGTTTTCTCTAGTCCCAAATGTCCCATGGAGATTAGAGAGGACAGTTAATCTTGGCTCCAAAAGGGCAGGCACATGCCATGAGTGATTGGTAACAATGATCGCCCAGCAGGAAATGCTAGGGTGTCATTCACTCATTGAATTTCTTCTAACCAAACAAATCCACGTGGCTTCTAATGGCTTCGACAGGTGTACCTAACCGTAAGAAATTATTTTTACGTTCTTACGTTTATGGTCGGCGCCGCGTTAAATTATGATTTGTTTTAGGCTTTTAGCTCTTGGGTTAGATGTCATGGCTGAGGCAATAATACATAAATAATATTATTAATAAATAAATATATATATAGATAAAAGCAATTAATCTGGTAACAGCTGGCAATTGAGGCCTCGCTTCCCAATCCAACACGTCGCCGATGGCACCACCAGTCTCTCCCTTCTCTCTCGCACCTTCACTTTCTTCTTCTTCTTCTTCTTCGTGCCTGCAACTTCACCGACGATTTTTCCCTCCGTCTCTTAGAACCTCAGCTTCTGCATCTTCTACTTCGAATTCAGCGCCCAAAGTCGTAGTCACCAGAGAACGAGGCAAAAACGGCAAGCTCATTAAAGCTCTGGTGCTCTCTCTACTTCGATTTTCTCTTGTTTCTTCTAGCGTTTTGCAACTAATGTGAAATTATTCTGATTTTGTTATGTGCATTGCTGTGGACATCAATTTTTTTTTCTTAAATGCAGAAAAGAAGGCTGCTTTTTTAAACATTTTGTTTGTTACCAATCATTTTTTACTGTAGAATGTTGTGGAGGACCGTTTCTGTATGCTCTGTTACGATGAACGAACGGTGGAGATTTGATTTCAGCTGATAATAATAAAGTTAATCTCTTTTTGGGATTTTCAATGCTGGGAAATATATATATATATATATATATATATATATATATATATATATATATAGTTATAAATTTAGTTCAAAGACAGCAAGCATTCCGTTATGGTTTCTCTTACTGTTTGTGCACAGGCACAAAATGCTGCCAGTAGCTGTGTTTGTTGGCAGCATTTTAGAAATGAAGAACCTACATGTAAAATTCTGTACAAGGAACTTTCTGTGTGGTATTATGCTTTTAATGATTAAATCAGATATGTATAATTTTTATTTTATTTATTTTATTTTTTATAGAGTATTAGGGTTGTTTTGCTGAAATGAAATCCTGGCGCTTCGCTTCATGTCCAATCTTCTTTATTGGGGATGTGATTAATGTTCTAACCTTTAGCAATGTGGGAGCAATATTTGAATTTGCCTAGTGGAAACAGTCAATTTCGTATGATGCACCAAAATATGCAAGTGATTTTTTCTTGTATATATAGTTTAACAGAATATAGGGATAAGTGAGATTTATATTTCATTCTGAATGCAGGCGAAATATGGGATAAGTTGTTTGGAGCTTCCACTGATTCAGCATACACAGGGACCTGATTCAGATAAACTATCTTCTGTGTTATGCAGTACTTTCTCGAAACTTTGTGGTTCACTTTATGTTATTATGGAACTGCTATTACTGTTAGATGCTAGGCTGTTGCTTGGCAAACCTTTTCTATTTGGTCTTTAGAAGGTAAAATGCAGCCATATTGTGGCTGGACTGTTCTCTGACTCCCAAGGGGTCTGAAGAGTCCTGATTTATCTTGACCTAAATTGCTTTATCTGTGTGTTTAAACTCAATTACTGTCAGAGGATTATGCTTGTGTGTATCTTTTATGTCCTGTGTTCCTCGCTATTTGCTTATACAAAGGAGATTGTTTTGCACTCTAAAATTTCTTTCATGTATTTTTAGTAATGGAAGTTTCTTGTGCGTGCTTGTGAGTATTTTTGCACCTTGATTTTCTCTGTGGCATCCATATTTAAGTAAGAGTGTTTCTTTGAATTGAGTTTTCATGCCCAATGAACCATGCAAACAACAACTGTACAGATTACTTTATTCTTTCCTTTTATTTTGTTGCATTAATGGCAGCAGATAGTGCGTTTGACTGGATCATTATAACTTCCCCTGAAGCAGGCTCTGTCTTTCTGGAGGCATGGAAGTAAGTGTTTGTTGTTTCTAGCAAGCACTCTATACATGTTTTCACTGGCACTTAGAATTTTCCTCAATGATTTATTGAAGTTGGTATTGATGTTTTTTATACTTAATGCAACTTGAATCTTGTCCTTTTCTTAAAATATGCTCTTCTTTAGCTTTTGAACACCTTGTTTGATTATCATGCATCAGTCACTTTTCACCTGAGGATGTATATATTCTCTTGTAGTTTTTTTGGGAATCCTAAATGCTCTTGTAGTTACTTTTGGGCTCCTCTTACAAAGTGCTCATTATTCCGCTTCTGCCAAATTCCACCCTTCTACTCCTGCTTCCCTTTGGTCTTCTCCAAAAACAAAACAAGGTGGCACATGCAGCATGTTATGCTGCCTTCCTGCTGGGAAACCATACTTGGTTTTGTTTGATATACGCTATCATTTCAAGATATTTAAGTTGATCAAGCACAATACTATTCTTTTGATTGTTCGTACTTCTTCTTTTATAAGGAACAAATTAAAATAAATGAATAACATTGCCCTTAAATGTTGGTCCTTAGGGTAGCTGGAACCCCAAAAGTTAAGGTAGGGGTTGTAGGAGCTGGCACAGCAAGCATTTTCGAGGAAGTAATGCAGTCATCAGAGAGATCACTTGATGTTGCCTTTACACCATCAAAAGGTACTCATGGATGTACTGACATTGGCAGTTCCACAGATATTTTGTTGCCTTCACTCCTGTATTGTGTTTTTCCTTTGTGTCACTTGATCAATGAAAAATTTCACCATTAGTTAGCCGTTTGTGAATCCTTGTGATTTGTTGTGCTGATCCAAAGGCAAATTATTTAGGCCATTGCACATAAATTTTCTGCTTCATTAGCTGCTATTAGATTATTGGGACTGTCACATGTGATTTTTCTCATGAATCCTTTAACTCTTCAGCAACTGGTAAGGTTTTGGCATCAGAGCTTCCAAAGAATGGAAACAAAAGATGCACTGTATTGTACCCAGCTTCTGCAAAAGCAAGCAATGAGATCGGTAAGCATAGTGTCTCTGGTTGTATTCTTTTCTTTTGGCCATTTTATCCCTCAATAACTTATACGGTGCTGTTTTGACATCTTTGATCAATTGTTTATTTCTTGACTTGGTTAGTTCACTGAACTATACACATAATCTCTATGTTAAGTGGGTATATGATTAAATATATAGGTTACTTTGTTATGTTTCACATAAAGAATAGTGTGATATGTGTAGTTGCGTTGACTTTTGTTTAGTGAACTAAGGTGCACAATAGGAGGCTAAGATGGAGCAGTTTACGATCATAATCCTGACTTGCAAATTCTAACACTTAGTAATGAAAAAGATGTGTGGTAGTAAAAGATACCACTGCTTGGCACTTTATGGATTTTGTTTCAGGTTATGCTGTGAAGAGGATACACTTTTAGATGGCCTAGTTTTGATGCTAACAAGAAAATGTTTTAGTACACTGTCTCACCTGTTATCATGTTTGGAGTTTGATCAAAAATGTATTATCTCAATGCATATATTACAATTCAACAGTTATCACTATTGAAGTCCGATCTCTATATTGGAAAAGCTGCAAAAGAATAATTTTTGGCATTTCTTTGTCATACACTTCAGAACAAGGTCTGTATAATCGTGGATTTGAGGTTGTCAGGCTAAATACATACACAACTGTAAGTATTTACTCCTTGAACTATGATATTCGTTATTACTACTAGCATTTATTAAGAAAATACTTCTCAGAAACCTGACTATAAGGTTTGGACTAAGATGCTGGTCAGCTCTGAATTAGGGGTTCGCATTCTGGTAAAAAATGGCTATTTTAGAGAATGTTTTGAATTATTCATTTTTTTTTTCATATTCCCTGACCTGAAATAATTTTTTGATCTTCCAAATTATATTTTGGGTAATTCAGGTAACCTGAATTTTGTACCCATTTAACCACCCATTATTATTATTTTTACCCAAAATTCCTTCAAAGTAGATAAAATTATGCCCAGGGAAAATTTTGACTATGCAAAATTAGTTGGTTTCTAGAGCAGCTATAGATGTTCCTTGATTCCAGACATTTCTTGCCCTCTATAGTCTAGTGTCAGTTAGTACTAAACTGACGTACACAGGGGCGGAAGGAAGGGGGGGCAAGCAAGGGCCCGGGCCCCCCCTCTATATATATAAAAGTGTGGAGGAAGTTTTTTATTCTACAAATGTGAGCTTTTTTACTGTAATTAAGTGTGATTTTTCAATTTGATTTTTTTTGAATTAATTTACGCAGCCCTAATATAAATCCCGTAAATATAAAATCATTACTTTGCGTAATAAATTTTGCAGTTGGTCAAATAAATATAAATCACAAGTAAAATTTTTCAACGAAAAAATTGAAGCAGAGCCATCAATTAATTTATTTTTCATCAAATAAAACAAGGTAATTTAAATTTAAAATCTATTTTTGTTTTGTTTTGAGATGTTTGTTAATAATTTGATGAGTGTTTTTTTTATAATTCTAGCATTTTCGCTTTATTTTTTTCTCAAATCTGTTAGTTTTACCAATTTTTTTTGAATTCTTGTTATAGTGCTTTTTTTTTTCTTCTAATTAATTAGATATATTTTATTGGTTTGTTTTGATTATACTTGGATTTTTTTATGTTATGTTTTTAGCAGAGCCATCCAAATTATCAATTTTTTCTCACGATATATGTTTTGATTTTAGGTTGAAGCATGAACAAAATAAGAAGAATTTGATTTTTTTTGAAAAAAAAATATTGATAACTCGCAACCTAGTGAACCAACTCCAATGTGTAATGTTAAAGTTATAGTTGAACAACTCCAATGCACTTCAGTTTACAAAGAACCCGTGTTCATTACTGAGAATCATTTTTTATTATTTTTTTGCTTTATTTCAAAGTTTATCTAATATAAATAATGCTTTGCTATAGCTAATGTTTCTTATATACTTTGTATGTTTATATTTGATAGGTATAAAGACCAACAACATTAAAATGATGAATATATTATGAAGATGAAATTAACTTCGTTGCTTTGACTCAATTTGATCTTGCTTCTAATTTTTTACCTTATACAAAGATCATTATATATTTGTAGTAAGTTATTTGAAAAAAACTATAATAAATTAAAATAAATATTATATTTTATTATATTAATTATGGCCTCCCCTTATAAATAATCCTAACTCCGCCTCTGGATGTACGAACCCAGGAATTTGATTCTACTAGTTTGCATGTTGGAGTAATCCAATCTTTGCAACAAAGGAAGAATATTTTAACAGTCTCTGAACACTATCCCCAATCTCCATCTTGTTCATGTTCTATCGCAGACTGTAGCTCATCTTGCGATTGGCTCTGACTGTGGTACAAGTTATACACCATAGTTTCTGTCATAGTGTTGTCTGTAGGAGCAGTAACTGGATAGGATTTTTGGTCATAAAAAAGTTAGTTACAATTGACGTTGTCATCTTCATCTGTATTTGTTTGTCCAGGTGCCTGTTGGTCATGTTGATGAAATGGTTCTGAAGCAGGCAATTTCAGCCCCCGTTGTTGCAGTTGCTTCACCTTCTTCAGTTCGGTAAGGAGTTGGTTGCAATTTTCATATAACTGATACCTAGAACTATCTGTTGATGAGGACATTCTTGAAATCAATTTGCTGTCTTTCTATCATATCAATCAATTTCGTATATAGGCTACCAAATGGTTGGTCACTAGAGTAGCAATCCTTACTTGGTTCCTTTTAATATGACAAGAAAATTCACAGGGATCCCTTTGTATCCCCTCTCCATTTTTATCTATCTAGATTAACCAAGCTTATTCTTGGCCTAGTTTATTTTATGATCTTAATTCATGTTCTTTCATTTTGACAGAGCCTGGGCCAATCTTATTCCAGAATCAGAGGAATGGAACAATTCAGTGGCCTGTATTGGGGAGACAACTGGATCAGCAGCAAAAAGATTAGGTTTTAAAAAAGTGTACTTTCCAAGACAACCTGGTCTTGAAGGGTAACCCTCATTCTCTAGACCACTTTTCTGAGTTTTTTTTACCTCATGCCGATATCCAGTCTCTGCAGTATTTGATTAATCATCACTGTCTCTGTTGCATGAGAAAAACATTAATGCTGGCTTGTATCAAGATTTTATGAAGCATTGTTGTTTAGTGCTTGAAATAGACTTTAAGCGAATTGAAGTTCCACCATGAGAAAAACATGCCTCTGTTTTGGTGTGGAAGTAAGAAAGCTCTAAGGGGGTGTTTGGGATAGTGGTAACGGTTGTTTTTTGTTTAGAAATGCATTAAGATAATGTTTTTTTTATTATTATTATTATTTTTTAAAATTTATTTTTGATACCAGCATATCAAAATGATACAAAAACACTAAAAAACAAAAAATAAAAAATTCAAGCAAAAAAAAAAACTTAAATTTTTTGAAAACTCCGGTTGAAACGCTATACACCTTGTGAAGTGCTGACTGGTTCTATACTGAGAGTCTTTGTCTTTCATATATAGGAGATATTTGAAATTATTGCTCTCATCCAGTCATTGATCTGGTCGAAACATTACCTATGTGGAAACCATTTTACTTGATTTTTGATTGTCTTCAATTGCTTTTACTTTTATTTTCACAAGAGTAATTAATTTGAAATTCTTTCTTGCCTCGGTTATATGACCACATAGCATTTCTCCTATCATCCTTTCCTATTTTTTAAAAATCGATGGAGGACATTTCAAAGAGCAATTTGTCCTGTTTGTTGGCCCTTTTACTCTTCATTTTTAATAAAGTTCTCATGGCAGATGGGTAGATAGCATCCTTGAGGCCTTAAGAGCACACAACGATTCGTAGAAGTTGCTTTTTTCTTTTCAGGTAGCCTCATAATAAATATAGAACCCTCAAGATATTGTCTTAAATACTGTTTTCTTATTATCTTTTGAAGTATTTTTTGACATACACCTCTCCAGCTCCCATTATTCTTTGGCAGGCTGACAAGATTGATGCAGTCTTGCCAAAGTGTCTGCATGCAAAAACTGGTTGCAAGATGCAGGATGCAAGACAAGGATGCAATTTTTCAAGCAGCAGAACAGAAGCCTGAATGTAATGGTATTCGGAGGGATCAACAATGTTGGTGGAACTCTCCTATGAGGTTAGTGAACAGGCAATTCAGATCAGGTTGCTGGTCGGGAAGAAAGCTATGGAGATGATATTGCCAGAAAAACTCTCAACTTGTGTTTGCATTTTTCTCTCTGAGATTCAGTTAGTGTATATTTGTCAAAACTGAAGTGCCATGTACCACTTGCTGAGCTGAACTGCAAGCAGAAACATACATTATCGGTACTGTTATGTTGCCTATTTTTATCATCTTACAACACTGCTGTATATTATTAGCTTATAATGGAAATTAGACGTTTTGTGCCATCAATGTTTGGATAGCATTGCCTTACTCAAATTTTTGCCGCCTTCAAATATCATAGCAAGTGTGCTCAATGATTTGATATGGCCTCTTTGTGAGGGCTGATTGAGCTCTTTAATGTTTCTCCTTGCTCTCGGGAAAGGAGACCTGGACCTTGCAACCTTCTGGTTAAGCCATTGTGTATCACGGGTCAGGGTGAAGTGAAGGTGCGATCCTGAGAGTCAGATATTCAAAATCCAATGTGGATCACGAAGTCTGATGTAATTTTGAAGAGGCCCTACACGTAGTGTGTTTAGAGTCGGGGCATTTACAGTCCTGCGATGCGTGCTATCTTTCCGAGGCATCGTTGAGTCCTAAGATGATGAAAGCAGAAGATCTCTGTATCTTTCCAGACACGGGAAGCAGCTCGTTCTTGCTATTTCTGTTGGGGTCAGGGTTTTGGCAGAAAACTGTTTACTATTCCTTGCGTACACACGCAAGAGCAGTCCTTAGGTTTTAGAGTGGAGAAATTTCAAGTTGCCGTGGGGAGATTTTTTAGGAAGTTCCGAGAGACATCGGGGTATCTATGAACCTCGTTAGGGCTCCAAGGTCCAAGCTTTCTCGAGTGCTTGGTGTTTCGTGTGAGCCCATGTCGACATGTCTGTTCTGCAAAATCGAGTCCATAAAGAGGTCACCATCAGTGTTGACAAAGCTTGAATCACAAGAACACGTAATGAGATGATCAATGGGACTCTAGGTTACAACACAATCTCTTCGTGCTCTGGTCTTGAGCTTGAATTTCAAACAAAAAAATTACTATGTGCCCGCTTTGGGTGGTGGCTTGGAACTGTATGCTCATATCCCCTTACTGTGACCCATGCCCCTCCCTTGTGCCTCAGCAGATAGTAGATGCCCATTAACTTTAATTTCAGGGATGTCATATTTGTGCGTGTATATACCATAATCATTGAATTTTGGATATCTATTCATATATTCATTACCTAAGTATTATTTATTATTCAACATAAAATAAAAAAAATTAATATTTATGTGTGTGTATATATATATTAAATGACAAAATTAGATAAATGTATTTATGCATATGTGTATAATGTTAATACTATTGCATATATGACGGAAGTACAACAAAACATCAATAAATACAGAAAGAAATAGATTGAATTATGGTTAAAATAAAAAGAATCCTGAAAATTTATTTTATTTCTGAAATAATAATTTGATGAATTCTGCCTCCTAAAACGAATTTGATCGAGTTTAATGATATTCATTAACTATGTAGTATCCATTAGGTAAAATAATTAAAAAAAAAAAACACTTATTCAAGTGTTAAGTTGTCATCCCCACTGATTTCTCTTTCTTCAAACCCTAGCACATGGTCAAGTCTTATTTTTTTTAATATTTATTTACTTTCTAGATATTATAAAAAATTAAATCATATTTTTTCCTTTTCTTATACAACCTCATAAAATTATTTATGGTGTAATTTAAGTGATATTCATCCTTAAAATTATGCTGAATTTAAATCATGAGAGTCATAAATAGTGTAAAAATATAAATATTTCTATATTTAAAATGAATACAATATATAAAAATATCACAAAGTAATAAAAATGCATATTGAATAAAGCAAGATATCTCGATAATAATAAAAATTTGGCAATTGATTAGTTTTAGTAAAAAAATTGAAAATAACAAAAATAAAAATGAAAGAAAGAATTGAATACAATACCAAATGCCCCCTTAACGTTTTTCCTTCATATTAATTTTTGAACCAACATGAATTTAACAATATTCTTTTATCTTAAAAAGCTGCTCTCATATCGTTCAAGTATATTTTTTAAAAATCAATAATTCTTTTAGATATTGATTTTAATGTTTAAACTAAGAAAATTACAAAAAGAAAAAAAATCCTTAACTACCGGATCAAGTTCCTGGAATTGCTTGCTTTTAATAATATTTAAATTCGCTATTCAACCATCTTTTAAGATCAAGCACAAGCTTCGAAGATATTATCTTAGCATTATTTTTGACACATGATATGATAATGGAATTTACCATGATTAGAAGACAAACCCTCTTGAAATGACTGCCGAGAAAGGCTAGCTGGCAACCCAATTAGCAAATCTTATTTTATATGATGAAATAGTTGCTTGTTTTCTGATTGCACCATGAATTACTTTTACATCAAAACCACTATGATTAAGTTTTACTCTTCAATAATGGAGATTTGCAGGCGTCTCTTCAGATGATCTGGCGTCGGGGACCAAAACCAAGGCAGTAAATAAAGCAGTGACTGTTCTTCCAAGCATCAAGGGCCAGGCCCCGAGGACCAAAGTGGCTTTCGATCCTCACCTCTGGCGATGAAAAGAGAGACTTTTGGCAGCTGCCTTTTCTCCTTTATCAGTTTCCTTTGAAGCCCCATTTTTGCCATGTTCGATTTTGGCCTCACGCCCATGTAAAGTCGAGACCCCAGAAACCCATGCACAGAGCAACCAGCTTCCGAGGACAGGAGGCAGTGGGGACAGGCCACTGAAAGCCAATGGTCGCCTTTGACATTGATGGCTTGATTCTATGATTATATGCATTGGAGTTTTCTAGCCATCATATGATAGATATGATAGCATCCATCCATTCATTCACATTTTCCATCATTCCTATATTTTTATACTAACTAGTTTGATTTCCCGTTCATAATGTAGGATAGAGCTTTTGTTTTTTTCAATGTTAAGAAAGATGTGGATGCCGTTTATACTTTTTATTATAAGAAAAATTTCACCGTAAAATTAATAGAATAAATCAAGAATTATATAAGTTAATAAATTATAATAAATTTATTGCTTCTAATATTGTAAAGCTAAGATAAATATGTTATTTAAAAAAAAATTGAATATTTACTTTAGTTAAAAATTGATTCTTTAAAGTTTTAATTGGTCTAGAACAATAAAAAAAAATATTTTTTTTATTAAATCAACCACCAACTCAATATTGAAATTTATTTTGAAAATCACGAGAGCTTTATATAAAATTAATTAAAATAAAATATTATATCAAATTTTAAATCAATTTGATATGAAATAATTAAATTAAAAAAATTAAGTGATAAAAAAATAAAATATTATAGATAATTATTGTACCCCATGATGGGTTATATGAAAAGAAAGTTTGAATGATCCAATAAAAAAAAGATGCAAACTAAAAAACAAAACCTTGGTTTGGCTTCACTAGTTTTTTAATTTATAGTATTATAGTATAACCATGGGCTAACCTAATCACTGCTGTTTCAACCATTCTGACCCGTGCCACAGTACATGCCTGTTAGCAGTCCACTAGTTCTTACCTAGTTAAATTATACAGGATGGTTTGCCACTGTATATTACAATTAATATAATCAAATCAAGGAGGGGGAAATGAAAAAGGAAGAAAATGAGAGTTTACATGAATAAACAAAACCAGAAAGGCTAGATCTTGAAAAATAACATTCGGTGAGGAGCTCGAGATCAGGAAGCTTATGTGGCTGCAAAAGATAAGCCTAAAGAGAGAGGCAGTACAATCATTTTGGTGGCATGACGATCAACTTCAATTGATCATCAAAAGCCCCCACTCCGAAAAGCTTCAAAGCCACATAATTCGTGCACTTTTTAGGAGAAGACATGGATGGATAGGTGTCTTTATGCAAAAGAAATCAACAATTGACTCGTGGGGTATGCCCTTGTGGAAATCATCACAGCCCTTCTCCTCCAAGAGCACACCAGTAGGCAGATGAAACGGGAACCACCCTTTTAACCTCTTTTTATGAAATTGGTTTCTCGATGAGAATCATTTACTTATGCCCCATCATGATTCCATTGGTCTCCCTGCATGGTCCATGGAACCACCTACACTCTTTTCTCTCTTTCACACACAGTCCTTCAGCAATCGATTCTTCAAAAAGCGCCCAAACCACCGTCTCTACTCATCAGTACACTCTTAGCTATGAAAGTCTAATAAGTTAATAATCCAGAAATTAACTCGTGCATGATTAAAATGCTGGTCCTTGAGGTAGGACCGAATGTCTTGTTCTGTAATGAAAAAATGGCTGTCCTGGTGGCAGACACCCGCGTCTAAGAGTGGCTGCATTTCTCCTCAGGTCAAGCCATGAGGGTTGAAATCGACAAACAGTCTCCTACACCCTGGTACTAGCTACCAGCATAGCATGGCTGTCAAGATAGCAACAGTGCACAAAGTCAATACGAGTGAAGAATCATATTCTCCGGTAAAAATACTGTCATCACACAGCTACACTCCCTGCTTCCGTCGGCTAAGTAATTGGTTGATCATGTGCACAGTTTTTTTTCTTCAAGTAAAACAATCAACCCCAGAACTTATTACAGCTTTGCTGGATGGCAACTCATGACTTGTCCATCTCTTTGTTGCAACAGAGCCTTTCAGCTGGTGTCAAATGCTCATATTACAGATTAGTTCTTGCTTATTTTGTCCAGAAATTTTCTCGTTGTTACATTACACTGTTGAGATTGTGAAGTTATTCAAGAAAAATATCGAGACAACATGATGTAAACCCATTCGATTAACCTACATAGATTTATATCAAATTCAAGAAAGTTATAAATTTGCTTTCGACGTTGACATCTCATCTTCTGATAAATTAGCTCGCTGTGATAATTGGATTTGTAGGAAATTTTGTCTCCATGTCCGGCCTGGAGGATCCAAGAATCTTTTTTTTCTTCCGATTCATAAATAGCGATGAAAACAGAATCTCCTATATATTACGCATTCTCATTTATAGAAGATGTAGAAGAGGTCTTGATCGAGCAAGATTAATGTCTCCACCATATTATTAACAAAAAGCCAAAGATGATGGGGATATTAACGTGCTACAAAACATAATTTACTATTCATTTCAATCCTATACTTACTATGTATTTCTTGGTTATTTTTTTTTTATCTTTGTTTGGTGGATGGAATGGTCTTCTCCACGAGATGTGAATGTCTTTCAAAAATTAAGTGGGATTATTTTAGTAATTATATTTATAAATGCATAGTAAAATAATAATTTGCTTTATGCATATGGATGATTTTGTATTTTCATATTTGATCGAATAATAAAATTATAACATTACTCGTGCCATTTTATTTTTTTAGCCTTGCATTCAAGGGCTTTGTAATAATTTTCTCATGATCTGTGATTGTTGATTGGTCTTGGAGGCACTTTTAGTTTTGTGCAATTACAAAAACACCTAAAAAAATTATTGATACATGCAAAGCACTCGCTAGCATGTCAACCGCTTTGCTGACTTTGGACGGTGCATGCAGCTCACTTCAGTGGTTGTACTGGCACTTCCACCACATCATTGGATTTATCTTGGCATTCTCTTCCTCGTTGGATGACGCGTGTATGATGATTCGGTGTGGTTTGGCCATAAATAAATTTATTTTTTCTCTTTCTTTTCCTTCTCTTTCTTATTGAATTTGTGTGCAGACTATGTAAAAAATCAAATTAGCTCTTCATTTTTTTTTCTTTCGATTCAATCCCTTTTCTCTCATTTGCATTTTTTTATATTTACATTGGTTGTTTCTAATTGGATTTTATTTTTTATTTCATCCTTGATCATTTGATTTTTAAAATTTATTTTCAAATTTAATGTTTATTCTTTGAATTGCTTTTTTTTTTTGAATTATTTTCTTAATTGATTTTTTTTTTTTACAATTTCACCCTAGTCATTTTTCTCATTTAATTTTTGTGTCAAATTTGATCATGTTTCTTGTAGTTGCTATTTTTAAATCATTTTCTTGATGGATTGATTTTTTACAATTTCATCCCTGAATATTTAATTTCATTTAATTTTTATGTCGGATTTAATTCTAATTTTTTTAATTGCTATTTTTTTTAGTTTTGATGGTTTTTTTATTGATTTTTTTTTCAATTTCATCCATCGATGTCAAATTTAGTCCTAATAATTTTCTCAATTTTTTTGGGATAATTTTGATTTTTTTTCAAATTTTATTTTGATTTGGTTTTTTCTTGTTAGATTGTAAGCCTATTTTTTTTATTGCTAATGTTCTGTTACAAGTTTTTTAGTGGTAGTTTTTTCAATGATTTTTTAAGCTTTGTAATTGAACTCAGTTGTATAATCTAACAAGTTACATGTTAAATGAAGTTTAGAAAGTTCGCCTGGAATTGCTTTGTTTTTTTCTCTTTTTTTAAAGCTATTTTTTTTAACATAAAATTTTTTGACTCATTTTGTTTTGGTTTTTTTCTGTTAGGTTAGCATCATGTTTGATAATTCAGCTAAGCTAGAATATGGTTCTTTCTATCCTTTTTTCATTGTTTTTTTGTTTAATTTATTTATTGTTGTTGGGTTTTTTTATATTATTTAAATTATCACTTTAATCAATAACTTTGAACTTGAATTTTTCTACGCCTATTATTGTTTTTTCATAAAAAAATTATTATCCCAGGTGAAACGCAGGCAACATATCTACTTTTATTTAAAAATAATCATTTATTTTTCAAAAAAAGTAGCAATAAAAACTTGTCCATGGGTTTGGATCAACTTTTCGTTCAAATTAACTAAAAATCCTAAAATTTGTCACAGACGGATGTGTTACGTTTCCATACTAGCTAGTTTTGCTGCTTGTCGACATTATCGTATACGTTATATCATACAGTGAAGTGTCTCCTTGTTGTAATCGTGATCCTTTACCAAAGTTTTTATCAATAATGATAAACAAAAGAAAGAAAGAAAGGAAAAAAAAGTGGATTTGACAGATCTTTCACCACAAATCTAGAGCTTTCACTCATGTAGCTAGCGTCTAGTTATACTTGATTTGAAAAGGATTTGAATTATTGAGATAATGGGTTATCAAATCAACTAAAGAGTTATCGCGTTAACTATTTATATTAAGATTTTTTTTAAGGTTGCGGTCAGCATATCTTTTATTAAAATTTGAATTTGTTTTTTTATTTTAAATTAATTTTTTTAATTTTTTAATATTATTTTAATATATTTTCAAGTAAAAAGTATTTTAAAAAATAATATTTACCCTATTTCTAAATACCTCTAAAACAACAATATTTTTTTTTGGTATGGAATAAGTTATATTAAATCAAGTTTTATAGAATAAACATGATCATTAAAAACCTGACCAAATTAATAAGATTTTATTAGATAGATATTTTATTCAGGTGAATTATAAACCTGACCAGGTTAAATTCACAGCCATGAAATTTTCCAGGTAAACTTGTCGAGCCACGCTTTGTTTAACAACTATAATATGAACACAATGCCAACTACCAAAGCTGATAATTAAGGCATGACAGGTGATTATTCAATTGTCAACGTCGTGAGCGCTGAACATGAACCGGTCCAAATAATTTTTCCGGCGTCTTTCATTACCTTACGGCGCAAGAAAACTGCTGTGTTTTTAGTATTAAATTAATGAAGCAATTAAGACACCATCTCGGAATCCTATCTGCTGCTCACAACTCAATTGCAACTCATTGCAACTCGCCATTACACAAGCCAGGAGTAGCATTTAAGCTGTGTCACCTAATAGCTGGGCATCGCTGTCCAAGTCTAGCCGAGTTGAGTTGTCTCATTCCATGGCCACGAAAGCCAAGTCTAATTATCCAAGGACTAAACCACCTTCCTAGCCAAAAGAATGATAAAGATTAGCCGGGCATGAATTATATATTAAAAATGTAACCTGTCACTTGGCACTTGATCATGGGTAGTGTGTCCATTTCTTTTTTTTTTTTTTAATTGCTTAAAAATCAACCTCCCATGATCATGAGTGATGGATGGCCTCTCTCCCTTAACACCCACCCATTCCATGCATGTGTGTGTATCATTTTCTTTCACAATATTGATATTATTATATTGCAGTACAGCAGAAATCCCTCTCTCTCTCTCGCTCTCTCTCTCTCTCGCCTGTCTAATTCACTTTCAATTTAAAGGCCCATGTACACATGAGCACCGATGGCGATAGATTTGAGTGGTGGGTAGGGTGAAAGCTTGACGAGAACGCCAGAGAGTGCACGCTACGGTGGGGTAATTCCTTCGTATTATATGATTCCATTCCTAACTCTTTTCTTTTTGCCGGTAGTTATTATTAAGATTGTGTTCGGATAGTATTTTAATATAGAAAAGATAAACGTAAAAGAAAGTTAGAGAGGTTGTAAGGTACTTGAGAAGCATGCTTACCAACAAGATCCCTCGTTATTATTGATTAATCTTATTAGATTCTTGGATGGTGGAATTTAATCTAAAATTATTACTAGATAATGTAAAATAAATGGGTAACGTACACCAGCACATCAAGGCAAGGAGGAGCTGTGCAAGTCAAAAATAATGGGACCAAAAAAGGAAAACGAAATGACGAAATCACGAGAACTTATACATATAATTCTGCGATTGAAACAAGGAAAGAGTTGAAGCATTTCCATCAGAGGAAACGTTCAGCATGACAGCCGGTAGTGGTACCCTTCGAAGAAGGGACCTGAAATTTATTCTTCTGAATTCGGACAAAAATGATTTCATATTATTACCACATGCATTATTCCCTTCTACCTCAAGGATATGGTGGATTGAGTTCATCAGACCTCCTTTTTAGGGTTTTTTTTTTATTAGCTTGCCAAAATTTACACCTTTAATTTCTAGGAAAATCCATTTTTTTTTAAATCATTGCAACATTCACCCTTTTTAATTTTTTTAAAATAATATTATTTTAATTTTTAAAAAAGCTTTAACTTAATTTACCTATTAAACTTAAACTTGTAACCCAAAACTCACACTAAATTAACTTTGAAATTGGATTTAATAATTATGATTAGAAGATAAAATTAAAGATGAATAAACATATTAAATGACCATTACTGGTCTCGAAAACTTACTCAAATAAAAATTTCGAAGAACAAAAAAAATGTTTAGCTGGCAAACACGTGCTTGATGCAGCCTTTGCCTTGAGTGAAACTGCCACAAGAACCCTAATTTAGTTAACAACAGGACTCGCTGCCAAAACTAGCCAATCCCAACAACTCCCTTTCCTTCCAGAGTCAACTCATCATTACAGATCGTAACAAGATCAAGAAATCTGGACATTTTGGTAATATGAACAAGATGATCCAGGGACATCTTAGGTATAGAACTAGAAAAGGTCAGTAACTAAAGAATGTTGGAAGAGAGAGACTTCACGCTATTTCATGATGACGCAGACAGAGCCTGCAGTGCATGTGTGCTGTGCTCTAGGAATTTGCCCATAGCCTTTTTGTAAAGCTCTTTTTTCTTTTCTTTTCTTTTTTTACCGATTACAGATAGGAAGTAGTATCGGTCGGAGTAAACCCGTAGGCCCGACAGTTAATCCGGTGATCCATGAATCTAATTTGAGCCCCAATAGTTAATCCGTCCGGTGATCTATCCATTTCAATCTAGTCTCATATTAAAACATAGAAGTTATTTGATTAAAATGACAGTTCTTCTGAGTTAAAATTTAAATGAGATTTGATTTATTTTTTTCAAAACAAATAAGTTTAATTTAAAAAAAAATTAAAATAATATTATTTTAAATTAATTCAGGTTCAACTCAGGATCAAAATCTTGTAAAGGATCATGGGCAAATCATTTGTCCTTAACATGTATAAATTTTAGTAATAACATAGAAAATCAAACTCAACTTTTACTCAAGAAACTGGCTCGAGGAGTCCTTTGGCAAAGCAAACCACCTCGTTTAACCTTAGACGGTCACATAAACATTTACGTACACAGCCACCCCATTTCTCTGTCTCCTTTTAAATAATGTTAGCAACTTACCACACAAAAAGAGACAGCAGCTTGAACACTTCATCTTTGGCTGTCTCTGTTTCCACCCCCTCTTTATCTATATATCTATGTGTTAAAAACTCTTCTGTATATAAACAGTTAGAGAGTTCAATTCACTGGTTTTTAACTCGGCCTGGAATCTGGGTAGTGGTGAATTCAACTCACAGTGATCGAGGAACGCAGCGATTTAAGTGATACTTGACTTTTAAGGCATTGAAGTTTCTTGTATTTTCAAGGAATGAACTTTGTGTAAAGGTATATATGAATCTGGTGCTGGTCCTCTGTTTTTTAATGCTCATTCAATAAGGAGATGGGGTCGCTGTTTTCTCTCTTCTTCTTCTTCTTCTTCTTCTTCTTCTTCGTGTTCTGTTCTGCGATGTTCTTTTTAATGAAGTTGTTGAATTGGGTTCTTTAATGAAGGACTTGCAGATTTAAGGAAGAGTACAGATGAATACTAGGGTGAGGACTAGGCTCCACTCCATGAAAGCTCCAATGAAGCATGAAAAAGTAGGCACTTAATCTCTCTTTAACTGCTTATTTTATTATTTGTTTTGAAAAACGGTTTGTACTGTAGATTATGGCCTATCTTTATCTTTCCAAATATAGCTTTTGCCAGAAAATATGGCTGCAGTTTCATCGGGGAGGATCCAGAAGTTGAAAGCTTCAGGAAATTCTTATGAAGTACGCATATTAAATGAAAATCTGAAAAGGATTTTCAGTCAAATCTATCCTTGAGATATTGCCTTGCTTAATCTTTTTAGAGTATGGATTTCTGATTAGGCCTGTAAATCTTCTACCTTCACAAAACTCTTTTCGGTGATTGAAACTTCTTTGAACATTCTGTCATCCGCTATTGTTTTCCGATGATTTTTAAGGCATGTTCCAGCCAGCTTTGTTTTGTTTAATGTTCTTTGCTTTTTCTTCACTCTTCTCTGCATAGTTTATTTGCCTTTTTATCACTTGAGAATCTGATTGTTTTGGAATTTCTATTTAAATCTATTTTCTTGAAGGAGAAGGTTGGAATGCAGGGGAGCAAACCAAAAGTTGCCAAAAAAGCAACAAATAAAAGACAGGCCTCAAGTAGAGAGAGGAAAATAGCATTGCAAGAAGATGTATGATCATGTTTTCTTGTTATGCTTCAAAATAGATCAAACAAGTTTGTGTTTTTCCTTTTCCATTGATGTTGTCCTGTCTTCAATGGAGCCATTGCTTGAAAATCACCTTTTCTTAGATTAATTATTGTGTTGGCAATCGGAATTATTCAGGTTGATAAACTAAAGAAGCAACTTAGGCATGAAGAGAATATTCACAGAGCTTTGGAGAGGGCTTTCAGCAGACCGTTGGGAGCTCTCCCTCGCCTTCCTCCGTATCTTCCTCGTACTGTTAGTAATTCATCATCCCTTCATATGGTTTCCATTCAAATCCCTTTTGTGTTTTAAGTTCAATAGTTGAAACATGACTGTAGACAAATAGTATTGCTATGAAGTATGAACATGGATTTAGGCATAGAAATTGGAGATTTGGAGCTGGATAAGAAACTTGGAAGAACTTAATTGAAAGATGTGAGGGAAGAAAAAGAGCAAGTGACCCATTTTCAAATGATATATCAATGCTCAACTAATGAACTTGAGAAAAACTAATAAACTTGAATACTTGCCTAACCATAACATATTATCACCACAGTGAATTTGATTCTGGATTTTAGTTTCTGTAGACGTTGGAGCTGCTTGCAGAAGTGGCTGTTTTGGAAGAGGAGGTGGTTCGGCTTGAGGAAAAGGTTGTCCATTTTAGGCAAGACTTGTACCAAGAGGCTGTCTACATGTCAAGCTCCAAGAGGAACGTGGAAAGTGTTTCCGATTTATATCACTTGTACCCAAATAAGAACCCCAAGCCAGATCTTTCGAAATCCTTAGCTAAGAATGTGGGTGAGTCAGCGACATCCACGATAAGGCATTTGCCATCCCTTTCTGGTAAGCTGGATGTTTGATACAGTCAGCATATGATACATTGGATATGCACATGGGAGCATTTTCCATCTTCACGCCTTAATTCGTCCTCATTGGTCTTTTAGCAGATGGAACAGGGAAAGAGAATGCATTCTCTACTGCTAATTCTAGGAAGAACAGCAAAGGATCCTCAATCCATAAAGCTCACACAAGCAGAAATATGGTGAAAAGATCGTCCGAGGACAATAGACCAGCAGAGAAGAAATTAGATTCTCACAAGTCACAGGTCTGAATAATGTAATAACAGGAACATTTTCGTTAAGAAGAATCAATTTTATTAACAGCTAAATTAATCAGATAGCATCAATGTCCAGCTAGAATGCAGAGTACCAGACCAAGAAAATGCAGAAGCAAGAAGTCATGTCACTGCAAGCGAAGGGGTATCAGGAGATGAATGCCCAAACAAGCTGTCTGAGGACATCTTGAAATGCTTGTCAAGTATTTTCTTACGGATGAGCTCTATGAAGAATAGGCGTACTGCAGATAATTTATCTTTCTTGTCAACATTAGTCTCTCAAGAAAACGAGGAAGAAGCCGAATGTCAGGATCCTTATCGTATATGTTCAGAGTTTGGGAAGAGAGATATTGGTCCATATAAGCGTTTGTTTTCAATAGAATCTGGGACGATTAATCCCAACCGAACATCAAATTCTTTGTTTCTACTTCATAGACTTGAGTAAGTTTTTCTTCTCTAAGAGATTTGATTGATATTTTCATTATATTAACAACATTAGTATGATTTATGTTCAATACATTTTCTGAATTGTCAGACTTCTATTCCGGAAACTTGCCTCCGTCAACTTGCAGAACCTCACTCATCAGAAGAAGCTTGCATTCTGGATAAACATTTACAATTCCTGCATGATGAACGTAAGCGACTCCTCTTTTATAAAATGTCAATAGTTTCTTTGTGTCAAGTTCCAAATTATTTTGGTAGATCTGAATTTGAACATAATTTTCTTTTCTATTGGTATTAACGTAAAGAATTTTTACCATGTCACATTGCA
Source organism: Populus tomentosa (assembly GCA_018804465.1). Classification (NCBI taxonomy): domain Eukaryota; kingdom Viridiplantae; phylum Streptophyta; class Magnoliopsida; order Malpighiales; family Salicaceae; genus Populus; species Populus tomentosa. The sequence goes on from CM031995.1 coordinate 1,908,519, forward strand.
TCAGGCTTTTCTAGAACACGGAATTCCTGAGAGTCCTGAGACGGTTGTTGAACTGATGAGAAAGGTATGGACTATCCAGGAACTTCTCTTTATGATATACTATTTTTTCTTGCTTTAACCATGAATGGTGATAATTTTCTGGTCCTATTTCTTATTACTTAGGCAACAATAAATATCGGGGGACACTTGTTAAATGCAATAACGATCGAACATTTCATCCTTAGGCTGCCTTATTACTCAAAATATGTAAGTGGTGGTCCTTTCAACTTCCATGAAAGCTTTTTCAGAAAATTAAAGACTTTCTCGCATGGCATTTATTCCTGATTTTTTATCAGACAATTTCCAAGGGTGCAAAAAATGATGAGATGGCAGCGAGGAACAAATTTGGATTGGAGCTATCTGAACCATTGGTATCATTTGCCCTTTGCTGTGGAAGCTGGTCCTCCCCTGCTGTGAGTTTTTACGTAATGCAGATAAGTTTGCATGTTCGATAGTTTTTACATAGCGATCATGTGATGTTTATTAACAGTCCAAAGTGCAATGCAGCTTCTTATTGTTATGAATCACACCAGTATTGTTGCATACGAAGTCTAATAAGCTCTAGAACATTTCTTCAAGTGTTTTGCATTTGTGCTTATGCTTATTTACAAACTATTTACCATTTGTGGAATCTCTTTAGACCTCGAGAACATTGGTTTCTTGCTTTCACCTCGATAGATTTTCAATCAATGCCTGATCCAGAGTGGACAGTAGGCTCCATCAAATACTGATCTGTGGACTTGTTGAAATGAAGGTGAGAGTGTACACCGCAGCTCAGGTTGAAAACGAACTGGAAGAGGCAAAAAGAGATTATTTACAAGCTGCAATTGGAATTACAACTAGCAAGTTTGCCATCCCGAAGTTATTGGATTGGTATTTACTTGACTTTGCCAAGGACTTGGAGTCATTGCTTGATTGGATCTGCCTTCAGTTACCCAGTGAACTAGGGAAAGAAGCTATTAATTGCCTCGAGAAAGGTAAAAATGAGCCTCATTCACATTTTGTCCAAGTTATGCCATATGAGTTCAGTTTTAGGTACCTTCTGTACACAAAATAAAATTTTGTCTCGTTACAATTTTTGCTTATATGATTATGTGGGAGACTCATTTTGTACATAGCTATAGGATATATAATTAATATCAAAGTTCTACGTGTAATTCGGTTTCATTGTAAGCATCTGTAAGAAAATTTCTCTCTTCTATTAAGATATTCTGCTGAGAGAATGCCTGTGGAAGGATTATACATAATAAAATGATGGAAGGTTTTATATAAGGTGATTTCTTGATACATCTTTCTTGCCGTCTTGGCATCTCTCACTTCAGTAAATGTCTAACTATATGAGGCCTCAAAGACCTGTATATCGGCATTTGTAAGAAAATCATGGATGCCTAATTGGTCTGAAAAATATTGCCTGGTGTATAACATACGAATGCATGGTCTGAGTCCAAGGTTTCAGATTGCTTCCTGTGTAACTAATTCCCACCTGCACTGAAAATGAAAACAAATGCGAGCGTCCAAGCAGATGACAATCCCATTAGAGAAAATTAGGTGTGGTCAGTGCAGACAATCTCCCTGCCGAGCATGCATAACAGTTAAATATAATTCCATTTGAAGACATTCAAAGAAAAGTATCGATGCTGATTCGTCACCTAATGCTTGTGGTCCTAATGAAAGCGGGCCAGATTTCCTGCAGAGGCAGCTGTTTTAATCAATGGTTTGGTTCATGTTGGTGCCATTCTCACAACACTCGTGGCAGCTTTCAGGACCAGTTAGCAGACCAATCAATGGCTCGTGCAACAGTTGAAGTGCTTGATCACCATGAGCTTATTGATGATTTTTTATCTTAAACATTTGATGGAACTATCTTTAACCATCTTCCTAGAAAACTGTCTGCTATATAATGTTCATACTTCCCTGACGAACTATGAAACTCGGGACAATTAATCCATTTATAATAAGCCGACCGAAGAAGATACATACAGCAGTATCAATCAATGATCTAACTAGAACTTGATCCCCAAAAAAATCATCTAATTAGAACTGGGGCCAGGTTTATATACCTGTTTTTCATGGGGTCGGGGGCTTGAAGGAATCTAAATTCTGTCCCATGCAGAATAACAAAAAAAAATAATGCGAGTGGGTGGTCCAAGCTTATTTCCTTTACGATATGGGGTTAAATCTGCCACCCAGTAGAAGAAAGTGCTTTTTCAAAGTTGATTCCTTCTAAAAGATAAAAGCCTGTATCTGGTGGTGGTTCTCGTACTTGGTACTGTACAATTACACCTATATCTTATTATCTTCAATTAGAAAAGGGCACTGGCCTATGCCACGTCTGGCATTGCCCAAGATTATCTATTGGTAGGTACGGTACAGTCTCTAGATGGCAAGCTATTAAAGCTGGTATTGAATTTCACTGTAGAAGATTAGGTGAGGAAGAGAGACTGAAGAGACAAGGTTCCTGCCCTTCTTTACTAAACTTCGATTGTAGGTTGGTCCCCAACTTGGATTTCCCAGATGATAAGATATCAGCTTCTGAAGCTGGATGGATAGCAAATGAGAAATTAAGAGAAAACCAGGATTTATTTTTCATGTTTTCATGGTGATGAAGGAAGCAGTTCTCTGGAACGTGGTCTAGCACATGCCCTAGACAAAGTCAAGGTCGAGGATTAGGTGGGTTCCTTATTTGGATTGATAGGTTAACGTGAGTTAATAATTTTTTTAGTTTTTATTCCAAATAGATGTTGTTTAAGATTAAAAAATATATTTTAAATTGAAATTATGTTATTTTTGTTTTTTTTTAAGAATTAATCACGTTTTATTCAGGATTTTAATTGGATTATGAGTTAATTCACCAGCTTACCGAAGGGTTTTCTGGATAACTACTTAAACGTTACAAATCAAAATGAAACCCAGTTCAAGTAAATTCCCAATCAACTCAATCGAAGACCAGGCTGAGTTGCAGGGCAGTGGGAGAGAGTGCTGCATTAAAAAGGTCTAATGGATATATGAGGGCAACTCTTGGCGAGAAGTGGTGGATCGAGTCTTTCATGTCCATACACATTGGTCTCTTATAATAATATTACAATAGGTACGAAAGGCCCAATACTTACAAAGCTAATTTCTTTAAGGAAACCGAGTTATCTTGGGCCTCAGTCGGCTAAACCTTTGGTCTCTTCTTAAGAGTCTGAGGAGTCATGGTGGGGGCTAAACATGAGCAACCTATCGAATTGTGTTTTCCCCGAGTTGATTGTTTCGCTAATTAACCTAAATTTTTAATAAAATTATAATGGTTTCATTCTCATCTAAAAACTCGATTTGATTTGGATTTTTTGTCACGAGTTAACCCATCGAATGAGGATCTAAAGCAAGCAGTAATTTTGGAGTTGGTGGAGTTTAGACAAGATATTTGATAATCTAACAGGGTCTGAATCCTTCCCGGTTTGAATTTTTATTCTATTTTATGCAATACTTTCATGCAGGGCTGTCAACGGTTCGAGTCGGATAAGATTATAGTAGATTTGGATTCGATCTGCATAGAAAAGTGAATACTTACCCTGTGTAGTATAAAGTCTACAATTTTGAAAAATCCGTAGCTTTTTGTCATCGAGGAATATGATATCCTTCGATCAAAGTTTCACAGCACAGGTACCGACTTTACTCGGTAGAAAAACACCCATCGACCACCTAACAAATTTAAAGATATTGCCCTTGAAGATAAAAGTCTAGTTACTTGCAGTTGTGTCCAAGGAAATCTTTTGAAACGTGCGAGCATGACGATCACAAAACTTGTCCCGTCTCTTCACTGCAAGACAAAAACTGAAAAAAAAAAAAAAAAAAGTGAAAACGTGAGTGTGGTAGGTAGTCTGTTGATAGTGTGATTATAATTATATTTAAATAATTTTTTATATTAAAATATATATTAATAATATTTTTTTTATTTTCTAAAAATTATTTTTAACATCAGTACATTAAAATAATTTAAAAACACTAAAAATATATTAATATAAAATCAATAAAAAAAATTAAAAATATTAAATTTTTTAAAAATATTTTTAAAATATAATAACAAACAGACTTTATAGAATTTTCTCAAATTAATAATTTGTAGTTAAATCATTAATTCTCATCTTTGAAAACATGTTTGGTATGAAAAGAAATTAAGGTATCATGATTTGTTTTTTTGAATATTTTAAAATTTAATATTAAAAATAAAATAAAAATTTAAAAGATATATATTTTTAAATAAAAAATACTTTAAAAAATAATTTCTATCACATTACTAAACAAGTTTTAAATTAATTTTTTTTATATTTTATGGTGGTTTTGATATACTATATAAAACAGATTTAAAAATAAAATTATTATAATATATTTTCAAAACCAAAACACTGTGGAAAAGCATTTGGAACCATAATTCTAAATAACAACCATGAAAGTCATTAACAAAACTGGCAGCTGTCCAAGTGAATTTATTCTATTCAAACAGGCATCTTTGCAGTGAAGACGGCGTGCTAGAGCATTCACCTCTGGATTTTTTATAAAATCCCTTTTGTTTGGGATAATTTTTTTTCTAAATGAGAGGAACACAAACAAGGAGCGTTCATGAACAGAATGTATTAATAAATTTTGTTAACACTTCTGTTCAAGGTAAATATTTTTAATTAATAAAAAAATCAAAAAATTAAACAAGTTAAGGAAGTAACTTTTTTCAAACAAGCATTTCCTATTTTTTTTATTTTATTTCCTTATTTGTCTTATTGTATGGCTATATAAATTAAATGTATAATATATAATCAAATTATCTAATAATAACACCCTCTTCTATTCTAGATTTTTCTTGGTATAAGAGCAAGTCGGTTATATCTTGCTCTAAATGTTAGCTTCTTTTTCATACAGCTTTTTGCTATTTGTTCAACCATTTTATAATACTTTATTTTCAATCATTTTTATTGTCTATCAAATATTTTATTTATTATCTTTTTTCAATAATAAATCAACTTGTGATAAAGGAGAAATATTCAAGATTATGTTGATGACCAAACGATATCAAAAGAATTTTAAAAAATAAAGGTGCAAAATGACAAAGCTTGACAAGAAAATTGAAATCTTGCATCAAAAGAAAGACAAAGAAAAACATGACAGAGTTAGAGCAAGTTGATAAGTTTTTTAATAAGAAATAAACTACTACAAAAAAGATCACCCATTTAAAAAAATAAAAGAGCATGCTTCCCATAAAAAAATGAAAAATAGCTAAGGATCCATGATAAAAACAAGGTATCAGTCTGAAGAATAATAAGCAAAAATATAATAACCACTTAAAAAGTCAAATCTTGAAAAAAGATGTTTGGCTAGAGAAATATAACAACCATTATGAAAGAAGAAAATAAGTAGATAAGGCTGCAATGATAATATAAATGGTGTATGTTAAACTTATAAAAAAAAAAATTATCATGAGATTGAGATTTGAGAAAACATGTTAAGAAAATAATTAAAGTAAATATTATGGATTATTTTCTAATAAATAAAAAAAATCAAGAAACTGAACAACTTAAGATAATAAGAAAATTACATTAAAGGAGATGATCAAGTATTTTTATAATTTGTTTTATATTATTTTTTTATTTTTTTTATTATATGGCTATATAAACTCATGTGAGTTGAATGTATAATATACAATCATCCATTATTTTTTATTCTAAATTTTTCTTGGCTGTCGTCTTCTTACCTTTCTATATTAGTATAATTTTTTTTAGTTTTTTTCGTTTTCTTACCTTCTAGATTAGTATAATTTTTTAGTTTTTTTCTCGAAATGAACAAGTCTTTAGTAGATTATAAGTTGTAGCGTCACAGTAAACTATCAAAATCGAAAAAGTATAGGATGCTCAGAATTTTTTTCTAAAGAAAATAAAATTAAGATACGATCGAAATCAAGTCCGAATCATTTCAAATACAAGTTGATGGTGGAGTAATTATTAATTTATCCTAAATGGATTTGAAATTTGTTTTTTTCTCAATAGCAGGAGGAGAGGAATCATTAACTAATCTTGAGGAGGAGGGTGAAAAGTTTAACTCCAACGCCGTGTCTCAGCCCCTGCCTGGCTGGTGACATTACAATTGAACGACATAAATATAGGATTAAAATAAATATAAATGGGATTGGAAGAAGAACGCAGCCCCTTGTCTGAGACGATCTCAGATTGCCTCCTCATCCTCGTGTACTCATTTTATATTTCCTCTCTGGAAATTGGAATATGGTATTTGTTGCAATAGCACTGACTACCATTCTAAGAAAAAGATTTTGTAATCCTTAAATCCTAGTAGATATTTATGTCATGTTTGTTTTTATATTTTAAAATAATTTGAAAGTTTTTTTTATTTTTTTTGTTTCAAATTAATATTTTATTTGATATTTTTAAATTATTTTGATGCGTTAATTTTAAAAAATAAAAAAAAATATTTTAATATATTTTTAAATAAAAAATACTTTATAAAATAATTATGATTACAGTCAGTCTAGCTAGCCGTGTTTGTGATATAGTCTATCATTTTATTTTATTTTTAAATCAAATCACAAATTAACTTGTTTTGATAAAATCATCCAACTTTTTATTTAAACTTCGCCAGGACCAAGTTTAATACCAATTCTTCAAATAAAAGGGCTGCGAAAGATTGTGGCAAGGGTCATCAAGCATTTGATAATCTCCGGTCCAAAAAATCAGTAATATTCGTATGAAATGCAGCCGAAATCTGGAAGATTTTAGCTGTATTAGTTTTCACAAAAGTCTATGAATCTAGAAGTCATGAATTAGTCTAGCTTTGGTTTTATGCGTTAAATAACTTACTTATATAAAATATAATCAGCCAATGCACGAGTAATTAATTAGATTTTTGTTCTGAGGAAAAAATAATAATTGGACTGTTCATTGACTGTGACTCAATTGATATCAATGTCCATTCCCAAAGAGTAATATCGATAGTCTCTCCAATAAAATAATATATATATATATATATATATATATATATATATATATATATAAAAGTGTAATCATGGCGCAAAAAATGGTCAATCGATCCCTTGGTTCAGAAGGAAACAATTTAATATTTATTATAATTCATTATAACATTTATTCATCGTTTTTCATAAATTATGACATTTTCACTTCAAACACAAAAATGTATAACAAAATGATCAATGACATGAAATAAATAAATAAATAATGACAACGATTAAATAACAACTTTTAATATGAAATCCAATTATAAATATCCAAGTTTATTTAGGACCTCAGCAATCTATTTTCTGAATCTAGGATCAAATATTAAAAAATTTAATGAAGAGTTGATTCAATTTAATCCAATTGATTTTATGAAATAATTTATAACCTAATAAATTCAGTTAAAATTCAAATTTATTTTTTTAAAAAATAAAACAATATTATTTAATTTTGTTAATTAAAAAACACTTTAATTAATTTACATTAACCTGAATTAATTTACCCGATACATAAATCAATTTTAAATCAATTAACGGATTTAGATCCGATTTCTGATTGCATTTTAAAAGCGTTTTCAAAAAAAATAAAAAAAAATTTATTTTAAATTAATATTTATTATAATTAATTATAACATTTATTCATCATTTTTCATAATTTATGACATTTTCACTTCAATCACAAAAATATATAACAAAATGATCAATGATAAGAAATAAATAAATAAAAACTATGAGCCATTAAATAACAACTTTTAATATAAAATGCAATTATAGATATTCAAGTTTATGGGATCTTGCAAAACTATTTTCTAAACCCGGGTCAAATATTAAAAAAACATCAATTAAGAGTTGATTCAATTTAATTAAATTGATTCGACTAAATAATCTAGGATCTAATAAATATAATTAAAATTAAATTTTATTTTTAAAATAAAATAAAATAAAATTATTTTAATTAAAAAAACATTTTAACTAATCAATATTAACCTAAGTTAATTTATCCAATACATAACTCTCAAGTCTTGAATCAACTCTTCCCGCTGGATTCGAGGAGTTTTGCCCTCGTTATCATCCACGACATTATTTCCTCTGAGCTGCTGGCCTTTCTAAAATAAAAACATGAAGAGACATGAGTAAATTCATAAAATAAAAACCCAAAAATATGCACAAAAATCATAACTTCGCAATCGTAAGCTTTTGTCCTTTCCGTACTTCAATTTTCGTACAACGTAGCAACGTTTTTATTCACGAGAAAACTCTTTATTTTACTAAATCTGATGAACACGAAGAGACAATAATAGGCTAATAATAAAACCCCAAAAAATTTTCGCACAAAATTACAGCTTCACCATTGTGAGGTTTGTATCCTTTTCATGCTATTGTTTTCGTGCTATCCTGCCACGAAACGCGGCTCTTATTGTGAGAGGAGATATTTTGTACCAGTTGACTGCGATCCCTTTTTTTTAAAACTAAAAAGTGGAACCAAAGAGTGGAGGTCAAGTCATTTGGCCGGAGATGATGACATTCATGGTTCCGTAACCAAATCTGATCATCTACTTCAACAAGTCACCCTCCAACATCATGGCTAATTTACACGTGAAAATTAAATAATTATTTAAATTTAATAATTTAATTTGATAGGTAAAGTTTAAAGATGTAAATTATATAATTTTTTAATATATTTTTTTAAATAAAAATCTTTTAAACCTGAAAATTGTATGAACTCATGATATTTTATACTTAATTTTTATCAAATAAAATGAAGATGGTGGGATTCAAACTCGTGATCGTTTGGTTAAAAAAATTTGAATATCATGTTAAAAAATTAATTTAATTCAATAACTTAAATTACCAAGTAAAATCTCATTATATAATTTATATAATTTTTTTAATAATAAATAGCTAGTTGACTTGCCATAAGACCATTCATCCTCATTGGAAAAAAAAAAAACAATTAAAAAAAACCTTGTAGAAGGATTTTATCAGGATGAAAGTTTGGATTGTGAATTAATTAGTTAATTTATTTTTTTTCAAAATAATATAGTATGAGTTTTTAAAATTATTTAATTTTTGAAAAACATTTGTTATATAAAAAAATCATGTTCAACATGAAATTTAACCTTTATCAAATTCCATGCTGACATGTTATAAATTGAATCGTAGGGGCAAATCTTATAACTAATAACAAAATAGCCCCCCCATTATATCCCCCATGTGAAAATGACAATGAAATCGAAAATCATATTCAATAATGGAGAGCAGGAAACCGACATGAAATGGGAAAAGTATCAAAAGGCGGCTCCTATTTTTTATGACTTCATAAAGTCAACAATCTCCGACCCTCCCTCCCTTCCCTCGTCCTTCCTATTCCCTCTCCCCCCTCTTCCTTATATTTATTACTTCCTTAGCAAACACCAACCTGTCTGATCTATCTTTCTTAAACAAATCCTTCGAAAACTCGAAAGCAAGTATAGAAAGAAAACATGTTAAAACTAGAAGTTGCAATACCTGCTCCGGGCATGGATTTCGACTTCAACGAGGCTCGACCTTTGCCATTCTTGAGTGCTCCATCTACACCAAGACGGTTTGGGGATTGCACCTTGAGCGCCCCAACAAGTCCTTCACGAGCTGCCGATTTTTATAGTTATTTCGACAGCTTGATTGATAGCAATGAAGAAGGAACTGGGGTTCCTTTTCACTGGGAAGACAGGCCTGGCACACCTAAATCACCACGGGCAAACTTCAACACTAATGGTGAAGATGATTTTGCTTTTGATTTCAGTGCAGAATTAGAAAACAAGTCACTCTCAGCAGATGAACTTTTTGATGGAGGCAAAATCCGGCCCCTGAAGCTTCCTCCTAGATTACAAGTCGATGATTCAACCCAGAGAAGCCCACTCTCCTCACCAAGATCTCCAATACATAAAGGGAAAAAGATGATACGTGAAGCTTTTTCGCCGAGAAAAAAGAAAGATTCAGATCCATTTGCAACTGCAGTTGAAAACACTCGCAAGAGAACGGATAAAAATGAAAGAGGGAGGGAGAAGGAGAGAGGTTCAGGGTTAACATCCAGTTCAAGCCGTAGAGCATCAAGATCTCTGTCTCCATATAGAGTATCTGAATATCCATGGGAACAAGATAAACAGCTACAGAAATTCACCAACCAATCAGCACCCAATCCAAAAGCTTCAGTACCATCTAATTCTTCTTCTTCAAAGAGTTCTTCAAAGAAGTGGAGGCTGAGAGATTTTTTCTTATTTAGAAGTGCATCTGAAGGACATGCGCATGATAAGGATTATCTCGGAAAGTACTCAGGCTTATTCAAAAAACATGAAGATGGCAAAGATCCGAGTTTCCGGTCCACAGACAGTTCAGGTTCGGTGTCTTCAAAGAGGAAAGTACCAGTGTCAGCACATGAGTTACATTACACGGTGAATAAAGCTGTATCGGAGAACATGAAGAAGAAAACTTTCTTGCCCTACAAACAAGGCTTTTTTGGGAGATTGGCTTTCAATCCAGCTGCTCATGCTCTTGCCAATGGCTTTGGAAATCTTACGCGTTAATCAAAACTTATTTCTTCACCAGGAGTGCAATATTCCCTTTTTGTCAATAAACTAAATTGTTCCTAAAAGAGTAGGATTTTCGCAAGGAAAGTTCCTGCTGAATTCTGATCTTTCTTTCGTTGATATCTTCTTAGTTCCTAGTGCTATACATCAATTTTTTGTATTTCTTTCAATCCATTTCAATTGTAAAAGCATGGTAAATATTGGAACCATAGAGAATCGAAATCCCATATCTCCTATCTTTTCAGTGTCAATTTCTTTAATTCTGAGCATCATTGAACTTGGAGACGAATTTTCACCACCCATTGCCGCACGAAGCATAAGTTTTTCGGAAAACTATGTGAAGGAATGAAAATGTTTACCTGCACATGGTTTAACCAAACAGAGGATCCTTGCATTCCCTCAATTTTCTCAACTAATTAATTAGTCTTAACAACTCGATGATAACAAGAATGTCAAGGAAATAGAAGATGGATCAGATTAGAAACAGTGGTCTCTGATGTATATAGTTATCAAATAAATTATTCAGAGAAACGATTCTTGATTATATTATGGTGTTTTAGCAACTTCTGATTACCATTTCAACATTCCACAAGGTCAAAATGTTACAACAAGACAGTTGTCCCTCTATTTTTTGAATTATAAACCTCTTGTCATGCATGGAAGCTTTTGAAAGAAACCACCAGATGACCTTCTAGATGTTGATTTCATCACACATTAATTTAAGTCTCCACGGAGGAAAATAAATATACAGCCGGTGAGGGTAACCAAATAGACATTGTCAACTTCTAGAAGTGGGAAGACTTCATAATCACAATTGATATTTTATTGATATAATTATCAAACCCGCTCTACCACTCCATGGAGACTCGCTCCTAGTTAAGTTGGTTGTAAGAAAGCTAATATGGTTTGACTCCAACAACATGAATAAATCCAAGTTTTAACATATTCAAGTGAGAGGCGCTTAGGATATGCATTTTGTATCTATCCTGGCAATTCCACAGTTGGAGCAACACTCAGGCGACATGCTCTTTGGAAGCGACGAGTAATTACCGCCACTACTTCCAGCAATCAAATGATATATAGGCTATGAATCAGTGATGAAGCCCGTCAAAACCTACTCCTGCATCCTGTACAATCATCACATGACGAAATCAAAAGCACTGCAGTGGTTTAGTACTGCTTAAATCTAAATTTTAATGTCGAAATAGATCATGAATCGATCAAACCATCGCCTTATAGATCCCCGTTCCAAACTCGTTGCCGAAGAAGAGGGCTTCTCAAGTTTTTATAGATCCAAGACAGTATTGCAATATTGGGTTGAAGAGTCCATTGTTGAAAGCCTTTACCGTCACTGTAAGCAAGGCCCAGATGGAAAACAACTTAGCCCTCGGCCTCTACAGTTTTGCATTCCATATCCTTATGTTATTTACCATCATAGTTAAAAATTGAAAAAAATATATATTTTATAGCATATATTGTTATTAGAAAGTTCTATTCCTTGAAAAATAGAAGAAGAAAAGAAGAGAAAAGGAGTATCGTTATTTATTATAATATTATATTTATACCTTATGTGTATGTACAGTATATTATGTGAAGAGCTAGCTATATTTCTTAGAGTCCCATTAATCTCTAGTACGATAATATGATATTTGAATGAATTTTTATAAATAGAACTTACAAACAGTGTGAGTATGTGTAGAAATTATTTTAATAAATATTTTTTCTTCCAAATCAATGAAATTATCAGAGAAAATAATATAAAATGTATGGATAATTTTCTCCAAATAAGAAAAACAAATACAAAACAATAACAAGAAAATTTATATAAAATAATAAAATCTGATCTGATATTTTTATGAAATTAGATATAATTTTATTATTTTTGTATTATAATATTTTTGGGATTTTATTTATAAAAAAAATTGAGTTTTTATAGGCAAAATAAATGGCTAGTAATGTACAGCATGTATTATTAATTATATATGACTGATTTAAGATGCTTATTCTATATTATTTAGGGATTTATGTATTTAATAAATAGAAAACAATAAAAAAAGGAAATAACCTATTTCTTCAATGTTGATTTTGTTTTTAATTATAGGTGAGGTGGAACTCACATCTTGGTGTTGGAGATATATTATGATGTTGATATTATATTAAAAGCATCATAGTCAAGATATTGACTGGCTTAGATTTAGATGAGAACGCCTTTCTCTTGAACGAAATTTTTATCTTCGGGGAAAAAAAAAAAAAAACCTTCTTTAAAGATGGATATCCACCTTTTGTTCGCAAATTACCATCAATATTTTGAAAGTCATTATTAATTTTTTCTCTTAAAGAGAACAAACACCTGCAATTAATTAATGTGCTAGAAAAAGAATTGCTATGTAAAATTAAGAACAGAAAATGGCGGGTGTGTCTTTGCTGGATATGTAGGAAAATACATGATCAAGCGATTGGAAAAGAAAAACAAAGTGGCGAAGAGAAGAGATATGGAAATAGTAAATAAGTAAACAAATGAAAAGGGAAAAGGAAAAGAAAAACTTGGGACGGTATGGTGTATTACAACATGCAAGCTTCTTTTTTGCTGGAAAATGGCAAGCATGAAAAACATAATCTTACCTTTCGAGGATAGTGTTGTTCGAACAAATCATAAGTCTCCCATGAAGTACAGCATGGGACCTCTTTCAATAAACAATGATGAACTCGAAAGAAAGTGTGCAGAAATTTCCTTAAAAGACGTTTATTTATGGTGTGCGGTATCCACTCTCGAATCTCAAGCGAGCCAGTATCACAGCATTTTATATTTTAAGTTAAGAGGTATCGATATTTTATCATCGAAGATAGCTGTCCTAATTCCTCCATGCCCATCCCAGATCGCGGTGAGCATACAAGGTTTCGTTGGATATATTATACAATGTTAGGTTTTTATTTGATGACAAAAAATAAAAGATGGGGATGATGAATAAAAATATATATTTGGTTGAAACAAACATGTTAAGAGATAGGCAAGAAAACACAAAATAAATTTTTTATTTAAATAAATTTTTATATTTTTAAAATAGAAAAGAAAACACGTCTTTTTATCTAATGGATGGTGAAGAGCATGTAACTTGTCTACCCAATTGACAAATTGGTCATCCTTTTAGTCAGCTTTTTTTATATTTTTATATTCAGGCAATCTGCTTCTAAAGCAATAGCCAATTAGTGGGTCTCTTCTGTGAATTTTCGTTTTCCGGTGGGTTGATACAACATTTCATCGGAAATTATTTGCAACCTTTACCCTTTTCTACTCTCCCTCCCTGGGTGGGGGCCGAAGTTTTAAATGAAGAATCCCTGTCTTGTAAACGAAGTATAAGCCTATCTTTCTGTAGATTGGAATTACGCACGCACTAATTAGGGTTTTTTATTTATTATTATTAGTATTAATGAACTTCGGATAAGCAATATTTTATCACCACTTGCACCTGTATTATGAGACAAACAAGAATTTTCGAGTTGTCTCGTTGGGTCATCAATCATGACCTTAAAAATCAACAAGATTACATGAAGGGGCCAAGTTCGCTCTCGAATTAAGCTATAATCGCAAAAGCAGTTCGACGCCACATACTACTGAAGATAAGAAATGGAAAATCAATCACGCAATGTCTTATCACAGCCACAATAATTGGAAGGCAACGAGGCAACGACAAAAATCATTTTATTATCTCTTTAATTCATCTCCAAGATCTCTCTTGAACATGCATTTTGTCAAACAATGTTCAAGTCATTGACTCTTAAAGCCAGCACAAAAACAATCCTAGACTACGTCTATATTCTAGATTTAAAAACATTTAGTTAAACAACATATATAAATTTCATTGGATATTCTTTTTTGAGATCTTAGTTTAAATAATTATAATTTATAGATTTTTTTAAATTAATTTTTTCAAATCACAATCGTAAAAAATACAACAATACTAAATACGCACTGAAATATTTATAAAATTGATCATAAAATATTTTTTTCAAGCTATAGGTATCAAAATCCATCCTTTAAGGTTGCTATGGAACTAGTTTTTAATCGCAAAAACAATCTTTGACGAAGCCCAAGTTTATTTCTATGATATCATATTTTATGATTTAGATTTTATTGTTTATCTAATCAATACATATATTAGTTTTATATGAATCTTATTGAGAATTTTCTTTTAAAATCTTAGTTAAAAAAAGTTATGATTTATATATTTTTTTAAAATTAATTTTTTTTAAATCACAATCCCAAAAATTACTACAGCATTAAACATGCATCCATCATAAAAGATTTTTCCAAGCCATGGCTATCAAGATCCATCCTTTCAGGTTACTAGCTACCTAGTTTTTAATAGTATTAAAGTGAACTTGATAAATGATCTGTCCTCTGGAAACGTTGGGCTCAATCACTGGATTAGGGATGTGATCTTAGCTTTATGTTGCATCAATGGAATTTGCCCTTTCCTTTCTCTATTATAGATATGGAAACCAACTTTGTTGGTTGATCTTACACGCGAAGTGTGATTGCAGAAATATGTACACCTTTTGTCCAATCACTGCATGTGCTCAAGGGGAATCAATTCAAGAAACATTTGATAAAAAAGTGTTTTAATATAAATAGTTTTACATAAAATATTTAATCTCAATAGTCTTTATACAAAATTGAAGGGTTTAATTAGATTTTTGTATTAATCAAACCTGGTTTTTCATTAAAATGAAATTAACTCTAAACATATGAAATTAACTCATATATGGAGTTATTAGCCAAAAAGCTGGGAAAACCTCTGTAAACATATCTTTTTAATCCAATAAAACACAAGCCATTCACATTCAAAATAATTAAAAAAAAAAAAAAAAACATAAAAATTATACTTCTCATATCAGGACATAACAGGTAACTCGAAGCTTGGACAAGCACTTCAGTTCAATGTATGCAACGCTCAAGTAGAAATCGGCAGTATACGTAGAAAGATTACTAACCCTAACATTCGTTCGAAGACTTCGGCCGTCCAGCATATTATCAAGTTACCAGCAGAACGATTACAGAACTTTAGCTGCGCTTTCTTAAATTTCTCAAACTGACCAGTGGTGGGTACAAACGAAATAGTTTAAGCCAACAGGAAACTGTTTATATGTACATCGATCATAAGAGATTCCTGCCACAAATCAGTTTTCACCCACAAATCAATAGTTAGTACTTGTCGAAATGCTAATAGTGTCCAATGTTGATGCCGACAACACTCCTTCCTTTTTATCCAGTCGTTTCAAAGGCCCCCATCATGGACACTAACTGGTACTTGTGGACACTCCTGTTAACTAAACATGTGCTCGTACATTTACTGTGTAATTTGAGATGAAAAATAATACTGGGGAATCTAAGAACATCTTTAATCACACCGCGTCAGAATGTTAGACGAAGCCCGGGTCTTGTAAGAGAAATTTAGGTGTATCAGGATTTAATGCGATGATTTCCAAACAATAAGCAAGTAATTCGGACTGGTAAGAGGCTATAGTTTTCGAACCTCCATGAATTGAAAAGCAGACAGCAAGAACGTTACCTTGTATTTAATACTTGGCAGGAATACACGAACACATGAGCCAGTTTTTCACTTCTCTGCTGTCTGAATACCTGTACCGAATTATAAGACTATGGTCTGACACGGAAAAGGATGGCAGATTGGGAGCCAAAGGAAGAGTCGCCCCACAAGCAAAAGCAGAATTTCCATGGCGAAATGAATTGAGGAAAGATGAGCTGCACCTCAATAATTAGTGAGAGCTAGGGAGGGGAGGGGGGGTCTGGCAAAGCATAAAGAAGTGATGTCGATGCCCTATGTAATGATCAGAGAGGCACATGCCCGTGCCAACATTACCAGAGTCCCTTTTATCATCTTTCGAGTTTTTTTTCTTCCCTCCCTTTCCCCACATTATGTGGTCCGAATCCTCTTATCTTATCGCATTCAATCCCCCTCTTTTTTTTCATCACTAAACTTGGTCACATCAAAGCATCAGGACTCATTTTCCTTCTCACAACCAACTTGGGGGGTCTCTCTTTTCCCTTTCCCACTTCAAAAGGATTCCAAGGACAATCCAGCCAAAGCGACCAACCACCTTCCTAACTCTTCTTTTTAATCCCTACACCTCCCCTTATATGTATCTTTGTAATTGATCAATAGCTCAGAGCCTCAAACACGCCATCGCCCTTTATTTTTCCTGAATTTTATAGCATCGTACTACAGTATTTAGCCCAACGATGCCACCGGTACATTCTAGCCCTTACTTCCAAATGGACAACCAGGCCATACTGTCTTTGCTCCGGCATACTGCAAGCGAGAAACGATCAAAATCTAGTAGCGGTGGGCTTCTTAAGATGTTCAAGCTCTTCCCCATGTTAACATCAGGTTGCAAGATGGTTGCACTATTAGGCAGACCTCGAAAACCTTTACTTAAGGACCATGCTACAACAGGTACCATTTTTGGTTATCGTAAAGGCAGAGTTAGTCTAGCCATACAAGAAGATCCTCATTGTGTACCGATGTTTGTTATAGAGCTACCGATGCACTCAAGTCTATTTCACAAAGAGCTGGCATCGGATATAGTAAGGATCGCACTTGAGAGCGAAACCAAGACTCATAAAAAGAAACTGCTGGAGGAGTTTGTTTGGGCTGTGTATTGTAATGGAAGAAAGGTTGGGTACTGTATAAGGAGGAAGCAAATGTCTGATGATGAGCTTCATGTCATGCAACTTCTGAGAGGTGTTTCAATGGGCGCAGGTGTGCTTCCTTGCCCGAATAATGAGAAGGAATCAGCAGACGGGGAATTGACGTACATTAGAGCCAGATTTGAGAGAGTGGTTGGATCCAAAGACTCTGAAGCTCTGTACATGATTAATCCCGATGGTGCAGCAGGTCCAGAATTGAGTATTTTCTTTGCAAGGGCTCGCTAGGATTTGTTTGTGTGTGACATTCTACGTTATGTTTGTGAACTTAATTTTTCTAATCATAAGCACCACAAAAAGTATTCTATTGATCTCTTTGCTTGTTCTATGCCAAGATCATTACACGAGTTGTGGTTTTGAAGCTAGTTGTCCCATGTAAATTCCTTAATAGTTGCATGGAGTTTGATGGAGTTGAAATCTAAAAGAATATTTATCATTCTGCCTTAAAGATTTTAAATTTAGTCGGCATCCCTGCAGAGCCAATTCACCGGCTCTCTGTTAATTACTAGTAAATGTACAGATACTTCAAATTAAATCTTTAGATTTTCCAGAACACAAGCCCTGTAGTCGCAGCTCATTTCAGTAGGGAGAAGAGAACTTTTACCCTGAGATTTCTTACATTTCAATAGCTTCTGCGCAAGGCTTCGTGCCAAAACATTAATAAATCTTCATATTATCATGTATACCTTCGAGGGAAGGTAATCTTTTTCAGACTGATTGGTTTTTTTTTTTTTTTAGCTGAAATAATCTTCAATCAAATAGACAGAACGGTGAGGGCCAAAACACAGCATGTGAGAGCATTAATTGTTCTGTTTTCTCTTTTTTTTTCCCAGCATAGGCACATTAGGCGCTGGAACTAGTTAGTCAAACATCAGATGTATGGTGGGGAGTGGGGACTGGATGTGGACTTCAATATTTGGAATTTTTGCACAGAAACAAATCTTGAGTCAAGACTCAAGAGTGTCGATTAGGGTTTCGGTACATGTCAAGTGATGTTCCCAACACTTTTATCTCCACTCGATCAGGATGAATGAATGGAAGATGCAATTTAAGAGAAGCAAAGAGCTCTTTATGTTAGGAAGACAGGATAACGTTTGTCATTGTCCTTTTAAAATTAAAGGAGTGGAAGACGCAAGTTCAAAAGGATATTACTTACTCCTATTATTCATCAAGTATCAAGCTTTCTAAGAGGCTTCCTCCAATTAAAGGGTTCCGTAGAAGTTCATCGAGATAAAAATCTTCGTATCATTAGAATTTAAAACTACTTTCTTTTTCTTTTTTTGAGCTAAAGGGTTTCGTGAGAGGTGAATGAGATATATATATATATATATATATATTGTGCTACAAACAGTTTTATTCTAAAAGATATTTTTTTATGAAAAAATACCATCTAAATTCTAGAATTTTAATTTATGTACGATGTTGTTACTATCATAATTCTCTAAATTTGTTGCTTATTTTTAGTTTCTAATCAATGTGAAGTATTGGTAGATACTATCGGATTTTATCTTTATAAAAATGAGTTGTTTTTTAGAATAAATATTGGGATTTGAACAATATCACAATTCTACTTGTCCTTCGTGTGAAAAGGCAACTTAGATTCTACAGGGTGCGTGAAAATCAAACTCAAACCAGCAGAAACTTGGCAATTTTGAGCGACGCTCCTCTTACACAAAGATTCAGCTCAGCTAGCCCATACGACAGAGAATCAAATGAAGGTTGTACCAAGGTTACTTGCCATTTGGGCTGTATCATTCTCGCTTCCAGTACTGCTAGGGTCCATTCTCTCATCGTGCAGCCTCTGTGAGCATGAATACTGAATTGAATCAATTTAAATATATACACCCACACACATCTCAAATATATATTATACTTTTTTATTTTATATTGAATGATAACTAATACAAAAATAAAGAGTATTCAAATAAATACATATTCAAAACCTAGTGAATAATATATAGATTTTTAAAATTTTTACTTGATAATTAATAGATAAGATATAAATATAAAAAAATCTCAACCCTTGCATATTTGATGAGTCAAAATATTTAGTTAAGATTTTTATAAATAGAGAAAATCTTAAAAAATAAAATGAATTTGTCAAACACATCATCTTCAAAAGAATTTCGGCTTGACAGTCAATCAAGCCTAAAAATAACAAGGGTTTGGTAAATATTTTAGGCTCAAAGAACTTGGACTTAACAACTAGTTAAATCCAACGCAGCGTGGGTCTGACAAACATGTCAAGCTCAAAGCACTTAGACTTGATAGTCAGTCAACCAATATAGCAGGGATCTGGCAAACATGATAGACCCATAGCATTTGGATTCAACCATTACCAAGTTTTAATGCTATATGCATGATCCTAAAAGATCTTCTAAAATAAAAATATTGATGTGATGATTTATATTAATGTGATGATTTTTCTATACTCGTATATACATGGTCTCTTAAAGAACCTACCATATTTATTGTCTCATTCATGATACTGATTAACCTTAAACATATAGATTTTATTATGGTCTCTTAAATGACTTATTATTTTTAAATTCTTTCATACTTATCATCTCATTCATGATATTGATTAACCTTAAATATACAGATTTTATTACGAGGGATCTTTAAATTTTCCTGATTAAGATTGTTTTTTATAAATACTCAATTTTTTAACATAAGCATGCAATTCCTTAGACTAAAAGAAAAAAATCCAAGTGCTTGGAGATATTAATTAACTATTATCTAAAACATTAAATAACTTATTATTTACATATCTTGATTTTTAGAACATCATTAATATCCATTATCATCCCTACTTTAAAGCTTCCCCAATTTAACTCCAAGATAAGGAAATTCTTGATGGACCATAATTCATAAGACGATTATTTCTTTTGTTTTCCAGAACAAAATAACTCCCCCGAATAAGCCTTCTGGATGAATGGGTCCCCTTATGGACTCCATGTTGGACCCTCGTATCCAAGGGTCGAGTATCATTCAATGGAGAAAACGGGTCGCTGACATTATCTGTTAAAAATAAGATCGAGATAAGGTATATTCTTGTTGTGTTAGGAGTAAAAGCCAGGCCCATCGTTTTCACCAGATAGACGGTGATTGTTCAAAACTAGTTGGTTCCGGAAGAAAGGGCCCAGGCTAAGTCACCGACGAGCCCAGCTATTAATGTTCCAGTTGTACCCAGCATATTTCTAAGCATTTTACATTTCAAGAAATTGAAAAATAAGATATCGATTATATTCAGTATACTAAAGAATGTATTTAATATTTCCTAATAATTCATCAAGAAGTCATTTTAGAGAATTTATTCTATAATTTTAAGGTTTTATGTGGTATATGAATGGGTTTTTTTTAAAAAAAAAATTGTGATTGCTAAAATTGATTTTTAGTTATAATTTATTTTTTAAAATGATTTTCAAAAATTTTTTCATTTGAAAAGCATCAAATTAATGTTTTTTAATAGTCTTGAATGGTTTTGATATGTTAATATCCAAAATAAAAAATAAAGAATTACAGGAGACACATTAATCAGTTACAAACCTCCATTGAAATAAAGAATTTTAGCACCGTAAAATATAAGGAACAAATCAAGTAGAGTCAAGAACAGTAATTCATTTTCAGGATAAAAATTATAATTTCTAAATTTCAAGGTTATAATTAATAAAAATAAAAAACATAGAAGTAAAAACCAACACAACTAAAAAAATCCAAAACAAAGTTTGAAAAACAATTAAATGTAAAATAAACCAGGAAATGAAGTCAAGCAACAAAAAGCAATGAACTTTATTTGAAGCTCTTCTGACTGTATACAACTGTATACAAGTCAACTCATTTATAGAGCCAAGCATATAAATTCAAGATCGACCAAGAAGTAAATTTAAAGCTATTATTATTTTTTAAAAGATAAATCTAAGCTTTTTTTTAATTTTTTTATATCTGAACATCAAAATAATAAAAAAAACAAAAAAAATATTAATTTAAAACAAAAGGTAATAATTTATTTTCAAAAACATTTTTAAAATAAATATTCTCTATACCAAGTGGACACACTTTCTACTCGTCTATTTCGAAATTCGATTGCTTATCATCTTCAATCAACGCGGAAGGATAACGATAATGGCAAGCGTCAATTTCCCTGACATGTAAACGCCAACCAACTGGAGCGAACTTGTCCAATTCCTTCTCCTTATTACTGTATTAACACGAAATTTATCATCATTTTCAACAAAAATATTCAAAGAAGGTCAATTACTATGGAAATTGCACGGTCCCGAGGCAATGCGAAATGAGAAATAACAGCACATTAAATCATGTTTATAGCTGGGAAAATTTTCATTTTGGTGCAAGCTGCAAAGGACATCTGATTTCGAGGCGTGATTGTTACTGTATAGCGTCGAGGGGACCAGGCTAAGGAACCTATCTTTAAAAACCTGGCAGGACCTATAATTCGGAGAAATTTAAACTTGCTTTTTCTTGTGATTTTTGTTTTAGGAAAACGCTAACAAGTTCCCTTAAACATTTGAGAATTAATATCCCTTAAAAGCTGAAAACAAGAAAAAAAGAATTTCAGTTCGTAACAGTATTTATTATATGAAAAACTGAAAACCCCGAATGTCCTGTTTATATTAACCACCAACAACTTCTATTATAATCTATTTGTGTATTTTTTATTTGAAAAAAATATTTTTTTTAAACATGATTTTATCACATTACCGAATAAAAAGAGAGTGAAAAGTCAATAATAGACAGAGAAATCAACAAACTATAACCAATGCTTGACCAGTTCAAGGAAAAGGACAAACTACCCAGTCCCACGCGGTATTGGGCAAAACCCAAAACAACCAATGACAGAACTATACCGAGCAACAAACGGGGTGGAAGGGAACACGTTGGACCCCACTGGTCTCTGCAAATCAAGTGGCTCAGTTTCTTTCTGATCAGATTGAAAATAAAAAAAAACAGTCCACTTTCTGGTCCCACAAAGGCAACCTCTTAAAGACAATTATTAAGGAAAGTGTCCTTGTTTGTGATTTACTGTTTGAAAACTATGGAGAATTTCGAATTCAGTCGGTGAATGAATCAGGGTTCGATGCTAGCTGGAGTATCAACTGCCCAACTGCTTCTCGGTGGAGTTACATCACGGGTCCCCTATAAGACTCCAAAAATCCATTAATATTGACACGTGGGCGGCTAGGATGTAATCATGATGCCGACTCGTTGATATTTTGTGGGGTTGCTTAAATCTCATTGTTGTAAAGCGCGTATTTCTCAATCCCTATATCCACGGCCAAATTACTTCAGCTTTAATCTTAATCTTTGTGAGATCTCCAAATTAAATTTTATCTCGTTGATTATCCTAATATCTTTATTTCACATTTCTAGTTTTGATTTTTTCTATATGTACTTTGTTAATTCATTCAACTTGAACTTTTAAAATGACATGTTGAAAATAATTGTACTTTTAATTCAATTATTCGTTGTACTTTTAATTCTCAGTATCACACTTCTATTTAAGTCAATAAATTCAGATTTGATTTGTAAATAAGTCAATAAATTTAGATTTGATTTGTAAATTTTTATAAACATCAATCAAGATGAAAATAAACAGTGTGCTCGAACTAATTTGTATTCTCGGTCATAAATTTATTAGATAAAAAAAATATATATATATATATATATATAATTTTATTTTATTTTAAATAAAAAAAATATTATTTTAAATAAAAAAAATTTGCAAAAATATTGAAATTAATCCAATTAAATCTCAATTAAAACTAGTCAATTTAAACTTAAATTCGATGATGTTAATTTTTAAAGTTAGAAATAAAATACAATTTAAGTTGGATTTTGATTTAGTAGGGCATTGAGTTAACTTGAGTGAGATGCTAATAAGTTGACTTATAAATTTAAGTTTAGAGTATATTTAATATTATAATAACTTTTACTATTATAATTTAAAAAATAAATTCAAGAAGATCTATAAATTACCGTGGAACATCTCGGGACATAACCTTTTTTAACTAAGATTTTTTTTTTAAATGGAGCAAAACTATAATATCTAATAATTAAGAAAACATTTTAAAATAATTACATAACATAAAACACAGTCCGCAGAACATACCGCACGAATTCTGGATTGGAAAAGAAACGGAGGCTTAATAACCGAGTAAAGGGCACTAAGGGGCCGTGAGACAGACGCTCCAAAGGGAAGAGTGGAGTAAGTAAGTTACTTTTGTTGAATAGACCAGAAAGTCAAGGGGATTTAACACGAATCACGTGAGATTCGCACAGCCTGGCTGTGGGACCTTCCTACGTGGAAGACGTAAAAGTCATCCTCCTGAAAAAGCTAATACTAATAATTTAAGGGATTCCTCTTAACAGTATCTCTTTTTTGAAACGGTTGATCGGAGCCGTTGATTCCAGTTACTGAGGCTATGGATTTGGACTCACCAGCTGTAAATCTAGCCATCTAGTCAAAAGGTCTCGACCCCACTTTCCGTTTTAAAACGTTTGTTTTGTGTTAAACAGCTCTGGCCTTCCTGTCATGTTTTAAACGCTCTCCTCTCTCTCTCTCCCTCTCCTCTTTTTTTTTTCTTTTTTTTTTTTGGGTAAAAACGCTCTCCTCTCTTGTTTATAAACGATAAGCCATTCTGTCTGCGCGTGATGAAGAGAGAGAGAGGGAGAGAGTATTGAGTACGCGAATGATTTTTATTAATTTTATTTTCTGCATCGAGATTGCTTGGTCTCATCCAAATCCCAAGATTGCCCCTTAGATTCACTCTCTTGAACTTGTTTTGATTATTGTCTTTAATTACCACCTGTCCTTAATATAGATTTTGAAAAGCATTGGCATGGTGAGTGCTTACTAAATTATTCACTTTTAATCATTTTAAATAGTAACAAATTTTATAATGAAGAACAAATTAGAAAAATATTTTTGCTAAATAGTTGTACAAGGAAATAATTAAGTTAGGTATATTTATAAGATATAATTTAATAATTTTACCACCAACAGACAGATTAGCCCAAATTATGATTTAAAAAAAAATACTTGAAATAAAACATGTTACAAATCACTAGGTTAATACACATAATCAAATCAAAATTTATAATTTTGCTAAAAAGTCACAATCATTATTCCTAAATATAGTTTGAGTCAAGCTCCTTTTTTTTTAAAAAAAAAAATCTCTAGATAAAAAAATAAACAACTTAAATTCATTAAAAAGGAATATCTCAAAGAGTAAAAAAAAACAATTGTGATATGTGTATTAATAACGAGTTTTGACAACCACACCATTGTTTTGCTTTTGGAAATTCTTTTCAGTACATTCTAATTAGCAATTAACTTATAATTATGAGATGGTTATGTAAAATTACCTAATTTGGCAACTAAACATATGTCCCTGTACAAAACATGTGTACAGGGACACATGTAACACAAATTAAGTCATCTGTGTTCGGAATTCTCTACTATAAGTCTATAATAATACATTCCTCGATTACTTGTTTTCTTGATCCACGCTTGAATAATCCTTCGGAGGCCTAAAATGGTCAAATAACAAAGAGCAGACAAAACAGAATCCGACCTGCAACAAAATTTGGTCGCAGAAAAGAAATCTCGGAAACAAAACTCGACCTCGAGAGTACGCACCTATTCCTGGTCTACACTCCCCCACCAACTTTACAAAAGCCAGTTTCCTGGAAGACCCCTCTCTGTCTATTGGGTACCGAACCATGTTCATGCACCTATTTGTCTCTCTCTCTTTCTATCCCCATTCCTTTCCTCCTCCATATATAAGCCCCTTCACTCCTGCAACTCGATTTATTGTCTCTCGTCCACTCTCAAAGCCAACCCCTTTACTCAATCTCTCTCTCTTTTTCTTTGAAGCTCCCTCCTCGTGATCTTAATTATCATGGAAGCAGTGAACATGTGCTCTACTTCTTCTTCAGATTCTTCCTCTTCGGAGTCTTCTTTCAATGGAAATAAAACACCAAGAAGCACCAATAAATCTGAAAGAATTAAAGGACCATGGAGTGCAGAGGAAGACAGGATTTTGACCAGGCTTGTTGAGCAACATGGACCCAGAAACTGGTCCTTAATAAGCCGTTACATAAAGGGTCGGTCTGGAAAATCATGCAGGCTTAGGTGGTGCAATCAGTTAAGCCCAAATGTGGAGCACCGTCCGTTTTCTCCAGTAGAAGATGAAACAATCCTGGCTGCTCATGCCAGGTTTGGTAATCGATGGGCCACCATTGCCAGGTTGCTGCCAGGTCGGACCGACAACGCGGTCAAGAACCACTGGAACTCCACGTTGAAAAGAAGGGCAAGAGAACGCCAAAGTCAGATGAATTTGGAAGGTAATTTTGATAGTAACTATGGTAACAACAACAATGAAGGCGTTGCCATTGATATCAATGTAGCATCAGGATCTACGCCGGATGACATAATGAGAGAAGAGGAGGATGCGTTGACCACGCTGACTCTCGCCCCGCCAGGGATTGGTGGTGGAGTCGGTGGTAATAGTGGGGGAATGGTGGCGGAGAGGAGGCCAGAGAGTTTGCCTGCTGGATTTTGGGATGTGATGAGGGATGTTATTGCAAGGGAAGTGAGGGACTATGTGAGCTCTACCTTGTCCGAGAGTAGCTCAGGATTTCATTAGTTGGGACTAAATTAGAGAAGAGGGGATCGAAGCAATGCCTGGTGTGGTTAATTTGATTAATTCGGTGGTGTTGACACTTAATATGATTATTATGTTAATTTTTTTTTCTTAATTTTTTTTTACTAAAATGTGAGATGAAGATTGATGAGTGCCTGAACTTGTGGCCTTGTATAAATATTTACAATCTATGTTTCATTACAGCCTGTCTCCAATGGATGACGGGAATGGATTTTAATTATTTTGCCTTGGAAAAAACAATTCTTACATTATTTTTAAGTGAAATGCATCAAAAAAACAAAAGCTATACCACACTCACGACCACTCATTAAATTCTTAGATTTGATTAACTCTATAGGTTCTTCCTCTGATTAATCCAGAAATAATATTTTTTAGAATGAATCTCGGAACTAGTGGGAAAGAGAGGGATTAAAAATCTCTTTCTTATTGTATGTACTTATTTTTTTTATGATTATGTATATGCTCTCTTGTTTTTTACGTTGTCGAGAGGGGAAAAAAAAACAGAGGAAAAATTATGAGTTCTCGTTTAAAAATAAAAATGAGTTTTGAGAATATCCTATATATAAAAAAAAAAATTGAGAATCTTAATAACCCCAACTCAAGAAATTCAGGAATTTATATGGAAAAAGGGTTGAAGAACTCTTCCTTGTCATATTTACTTATTTTTTACGTTGTCGAGAGAGAGAGAAAAACAGAGAAGAATTATGAGTTCTCGTTTAAAAATAAGAATGAGTTTTGAGAATATCCTATATATAAAAAAAAAAATTGAGAATCTTAATAATCTCAACCCAAGAAATTGAGGAATTTATATGGAAAAAGGATTGAAGAAAAAAATTTAAAGAAAATTAGAGGATTTCTTTGTATATAATAGAAAGTAGGTGTTTGAATGCTCATTAACTTGGGAAAAACCTTTATTATAAGGAAGATCAGCCACGGTACCTTATGTTGCATCTCACTTGATACAGAGCTAATTTAAGATGAAGTTGGACGAGAGTATTGGATAAAATTATAAATAGAATATTTTAAAGTATTTAAAAAAAATTTATTTTTTTTATTTTTTATGTATGCTTAATAAGTATGTCTCGGATGATATTTATTTTGCAATCGGGAATTTTTTATTAGGCAAGAGTAATTTTTGTTTTATAAAATATAGTGGATAGATATTTATTTATTATTTACATGGCGCATAAACTCTCACCGGCTCTGACTTGATCAGACGCATCCTGGAAATCTAGACGATTAAGGTGGATTAGAGCAACATATCTGATAGATTCAGAGTTAGTACATGAACCTTAACAAACACCTGGTCAGATCATTACTGTTTGTCACCATCTTGCCAATAGCTCTAGACATTATTAATCTGTATTAATATCATTTTTTTTATTAAAATTATAAATTCTTGAGATAAATATTGGCAATGTTCATCGTTCACGGGCTGTTTGTTTTTAATTTATTTTATCCGAGTAGGAAATGTAATTAACTAGTACCACAACAACTTCAAAGAAAACTGTTCGAGGGTCAAGATGGCGAAGAATATCATCAGCAAAAGTGCCTTCCTCAAAGGGTTTGAATCCAGAATATGAGACACAGGAGCACCTTTGTTTCCTTCCGCTTCAAAGCAAATATTCACAAAGCTGTTGTCCCACTTTATAACGACACTTGCGGATTTTATATTCGAGGAAAGCTGCAAAGGCATGCATGTTCTAAATGTGCTAAATAATAGTAATTTTAATAATTTATGCACAAGAATATGCATGGTCCTTGCTCACATGATATCCTCTCCTTTTGTAAATGCGTGTTTCTCATCATGTTAGCTTTTGTGGAAAGCAATAAATGGTAGCTTTTCATCCCTAGTAAAAGTTTTAAAGTCTTAAGAAAGAGTTTTGTAAAATTTTATAAAATAATACTATATATTGATGATTCAAATACCTTTAAAATTATTATCAAGATAAAATGTAATTTCAATCACGCTTCACTACATTGTTAAGCAAAGGAACCTAGTCTTGGCCCTCCTATACAGAGTGGGTGGATTATTTAACTTAGAACTATAGAATATGCATGTATCAAACTGAGATTGCATTCAATTATAGTGGGGAAAAAAAAAGTGTCGAGAGGTTAGAAACGTTTATGCTAGTCAAGTTCTATCAATTAGTTTCACCATATACATGTTTTTTTAGCATTTCAACTCGATTTCGGCATAACATTTGATTCGGTCCCTTCATGTCTTGTCTACTTCATGTTTAGACAACAGAGGATTGAGGTTAGTGGTGTGATTCATAAGCCACCAATTCCAGTGTCATGACTGAAAATAATTAAGTTGATGATACTATTGAGTTAAATATATTCCTTTTTTTCTTAATTCTTTATAATGCGTATTTTAAAACTTTATTTGTACTGAAAAGTAAAAAAAATTTCCTGTGTTTTTTTCTCTTTTCAAAATCCTCAATGTTAAAAATATGCTTGAATGCGGGTTAGATTGAACCAATCAATAACAACAAAACTCTTCATCAATTCTATAAGATTTTTCAAACTTTAATCTCACGGTTTTGATCTAGCGACTAAGAAAAATTTGTCCCATTTCTTAATCTTTTGGGTTTAAATATTAGAATTAATTAATATCCATAAATATTTACTAAATTTATTCGAACACATCAAATTAATATGGTGGTGATGCTTTTATAATTACTCAAGAATAAACTTAGTCTTAATTAACATGTAAACTGATGCGAGTATATCTTTATCATAAAAAAGGGAAAAAAAAACTATTAACTTCCTTTCAATTAGATGCAGGCATATCTCCTACAGCATTCTTCCTATAAAATTTAAGGGACAAATCTGATTAAATCTTGCTTAATCGTCTTAATTTAATTCCTGCAACTGAAAATTATTGAATTGATTTTTATGCATATTTTTCTTCTAAAATCTTATGCGTGTTGAAAGAAGTGTTGGGGCTTTGTCATGATTGGGTAGGAGAATTGATTTCTATTTACCGAGTTCTATAATTTTCGAAGGTTCAATATCATGGCTTCAATGTTAAGGTTTGCTTTTAAAGAATAAAAAAACACTTCTGCTTGATTTTAGCATGCTTCTTTCTGTATATCCACAATTGTAATCGGGAAGGAGGAGTTCCAAAAAAGGAGGGAAAGAAAAAGAAAAACTTTCATCCTCTTGCCTGATAGATGTCTGTTCAATTGCCTTCCAAGGTAATTTGATTAAATTTTGTGGTTAATCAAATTTAAAAGGGTTTCGAGAGAACCTCATTAACCTGAATTTAAAAGGGTTAGGCAAATTAATGAATTTTTAGCTAGTAAGGAAGGAATATTAGCTAGTCATTGTAGGTTTGGTAAATTTTCATTTACTAACTGGAAGATTTCGAAGCCATATTATATGATTAGGATAAAATTAAGGTCACCGAAGAACAACTACTTCATTAGCGGTCAATTTATGGTGCCTCCTCCTGCCTTAGAACTCACAAGCCCATCTTTTAATGTTGACATTCCATTTCCATTTTTCTCTAACTAAGAACATATTTTTGCTAAAACAAAGAAGAAATAGAAAGGGCTTCTAGACTACTTGGAAGGTGGGCTAATATGAAAGGTAGGATTAGCACAACTCGGCAACCCATCATTGTAAGATTACAGCCGAAAAGAAATCCCAAGTTGTTTTGAAAGTTGACTATAAAATAATAAGAAAATTGATTATTTGATGCTGAATCTTTTATTATTTTTATAATTTAATGTTTAATTTTAGCTTTATTTTTTGCTTTTACATGTGAATTATTAGTTTGATTTATTAAGCATTTACATGTCCAATATTTTATGACACTTAGCCAAAAATAAAATTTAATAAAAAACTATATATATATATATATATATATATATATATATATATAGTGTGTTTGGTGGAGCAGTTACAACATTTTTTTATACGAGTTAATTTTTGAAGTAGTTGTTTTTAAGTGACCGTAATGGTACCCTGATCATAACAATATGGCTTAGTAAACTTCTAGTTTGTAAATGAAAATTTACCAAACCTACAATGACCAACTTATATTGCTTCTTCATTAGCCAAAACCCATCAACTTGCCTGGCCTTTTCTAGTCAATGAGGTTCTCTCGAAGCCTACAAAACTTTGAAAAATCAAATGTGTTTTCATTAATGTGACTTGAAAAGGTGGCATTGAGGATTTATTTTCAACATTTTACCACTTCAAAGCAGGAAAATAAGCATTAGTCGTTTGGTTTGAACAGTGTCGCCAGAATCACCTATTTATAAGACTTCTTCGGATCATACTAGCATTGCCGAACAAAAACAACTCCTCCTCACTTCCATTCCTTCAAAAGAGTGTTTGGTGATTATTATTATTTTTTAAAATGCTTTTTATTTAGAAAAATATGTCAATAATATATTTTTTATTTTTATAAAATTATTTTTGAGATCAACACATCAAAATAATTTAAAAATATCAAAAACATATTAATTTAAAATAAAAAAAAATTCAAATTTTTTCACAAACATTTTTAAAAATCATTCTCAAACAGCCTTTGTCCATTAGGCATTAGCTAGAGAATGTAGATAGGTTTCGGTCCGAAAACTTGGAGTTGGGCCTTGACTGCCCTGTCTGGGCTCATCAAAATAGGCCCTTTTACATTAACGACACACTAGGAAAGTATCAACTACATATCTGAGGCGAGATTTATTTAATCCATCAAGTAGTTAGGCATAAATAAGAAAACAAAAATAGCAGCCGCTCAAGTCTCAGTTCGAGAATTTGTAGCTTGACTTCCTCTCTTGTCATGCAAAAACCATAAAGTACAAGTCTTGTTTCAAGTCTCACTCAATGCTATCCCGGGACGATGAAATTCTTTGCAGCACCGGCCCCACCTCGTCACTGATTTTGAATGGCAGACCACATACCGTGTTTATCTTCAATTCATGGGAACTAGTCATATTCCATCATTCGGAAGATCAATCATGATTGAATAAAAGTTTTCTTTTTCCAAAATGAATGTCAGCGAATTGTGATAGTTTTCTGTATACAAAATACCTTAGTTATTTAACCTTATAATTTGATGTTTGCACTCCTGTATATGTATATAATGATGTATGATATTTTTTAAAAATATTTTTAATTTAAAAATATATTAAGATTATTTTTTATTAATTTAAATATTAACACATCAAAACCATTAAAAAATAATAAAAAATCATTAATTTAATATTTTTACAAGTTAAATATACTTTTAAAATATATCCAAACATAAAAAATAAATTGTACTTAATTTCAACACTTTGATATCATGAGAATATTCTGAAATTAAAGGTTCCTTTTATTTCTTACTACACTTTTAATATAATGAGAGTATTATGATATAAAAGGTTAAGGGTGGGAATTTTCTTTGAAAATCCTTTCAAGTAACGTATTTAAACTATTATTTAAATTTTTTAACGACAATACCATATTGATAAATCAAAATCAATTTTATTAACTAATTATTCTCCAAAAATTCCTATTTTGATTGAATAGTTTAATATAAGGGGGTATATATTTTCTTTCATTTTTTTTCACAATTAACCCATCACTCAATCATCAATTGATTACACTAACACATTACAATAAAGATTCTACAACAACAATTCCTTCCTTTATTTTTTTCACATTGCCTAAATTCTAAAGAAATAAAAGGATAAATTTTATTCGTTTTAATTTATTTAATTAACTCATTACTTAATCTTTTTACATTACCTTAAACATAATTAAACCATGACCTTAAACATAATTAAACCACCCAATTTCAAATTCAAACCTTAATTCTCATAAACTTTAGCTTGCCTTGTACTAGATAATACCTTAAAATAACATAAATGACATTCTCACATAATTCATTAAATTGAGACTTGACGTTTTGTTTATTCATATATCATGACAACACTCAATCACAATTTCAACAATCTAAAAACCCTATCATGAAAAAAAATCATACTTTTATCTTTACTAAAAATCTCAAAACATCACACAACAAATTGAATGGTTATCCATTACCTTTTCCACATATTCAAACATTAAACCATCATCAATTCATCCATCAACACTTTCACTAAGCTTGACTCAACATTTACAATATACTAACAAATTAAAAAATGCATAACAAGTAAAAAATACGCAATCAATGGTCATAGAGGAGCTTACCACCTTGTAACTATAAGAAAAATGATGGATTTGAATGTTGGAGTAACAATACACAGCAATGCGTTGAAATAATAGCATAAATAGCAACTAGATAAGTTGCAGCAGTACACACAAAACTGAACAGCAAGTTCAAATTGTAATAACTCCCAAACATACAGGAATCAATCTAAACCTAACAATGAAACTATAAACTATAATATTTTGCAGCACATATCCAAAATTCATAAACACTAGGCAGTTAGATCTTTGTAGATCGAGAACAAACTGAATTGACCTGAAATTGGCAATGTTTAATAAGTTAACTTCTTGTCAAAATATTTGTTTCTGATCTCCATCTTTTAGACTCAAGAGGACATATGGGTGCACCACATATCCTAATTTTAGCGTGATCTAATGATGGAAAAAGGAGAAAACATCTAGCAATATTGATTGCCCTACATAGTGTTTTTCCATAAAAATTTTGAAGGTTGTTTCTCTTAAACAAAAATCGATCAAATAGAACTCCAGTGTAAATATAGAGGCCAACAAGGAGAACAACATATCTTAATACGAGTCGGATTCAATAGTACATGGGAAAGATATGGCCAATAAAATAGGTTGTCCTTTTTGGTTTTCTCTCTAATTTCTCTCTAACTTCTCTATCTAGAGACATAAATGACCCTTACTTACCTTTTTTTTTTCATTTAGTTTAAATTTTTCCAACTTTTAATCTTATTCAGTTTCACCTTTCATCTAACCTTTTTAATTCTTTCAAATTTTAACTTAGTGATTTTATTTCCAAAATAATATTATAACCCATCACTCAATCATCAATTGGTTACACTAACACATTACAATAAAGATTTTACAACAACAATTCCTTCCTTTATTGTTTTCACATTGCCTAAATCCTAAAAAAATAAAAGAATAATTTTTTCCTGTTTTAATTTACTTAATTAACTCATTACTTAATCTTTTCACGTGACCCTAAACATAATTAAACCATTCAATTTCAAATTCAAACCTTAATTCTCATAAACTTTAATTAACCTCATACTAGATAAAACCTTAAAAAGATATAAATGAAATTTTCATATAATTCATCAAATTGAGACTTGACCCCTTGTTTATTCATGTACCATAACAACACTCAATCACAATTTCAATAATCTAAGCACCCTATTATGAAAAAATATCATACTTTTATCTTAACTAAAAATCTCAAAACATCACACAACAAATTGTATGGTTATCCACTATCTTTTTCACACTTTCAAACACTAAACCATCATCAATTCATTCATCAACACTTTCACCAAGCTTGACTCAACATTTACAACATACTAACAATTTCAAAAATACATAACAAGTAAAAAATACACAGTCAATGGTCATAGAGGGGCTTACCACCTTGTAACTCGAAGAAAAATGATGGATTTGAATGTTGGAACAACAATACACAGCAATGGAGTTGAAACAATAGCCTAAATAGCAACTAGATGAGTTGCAACAGAACACATAAAACTGAACAGCAAGTTCAAATCGCAATACCTCCCAAGCATATAGGAATCAATCTAAACCCAACAGTGAAACCATGAACTATAATATTTTACAACACATATCCAAAATTCAAAAACACTAGGCAGATAGATCTTTGTAGATCAAAAACAACTGAATTGACTTGAAATTAGCAATGTTCGATGAGTTAACTTCTTATTAGAGTATTTGTTTCCAATCTCTACCTTTTAGACTCAAGAGGACATATACGTGTCCCACATATTCTAATTTTAGCGTGACCTAATGATGGAAAAAGGAGAAAACATCTGGCGATACTGATTGCTCGGTATAATGTTTTTTCATAAAACTTTTAAGGGTTATTTTTCTTAAAAAAAATTGATCAAATAAAACCTGATTGAGAATATAGAGGCCAATAAAAAAGAACAACATATCCTAATATGAGTTGGATCCAATAGTAGATGTGGAAGATATGGCCAACGGAGTAGGTTGTCCTTTTTTGTTTTCTCTCTAGTTTCTCTCTGACTTCTCTCTCTAGAGATATAAATGACCCCCACTTACCCTTTTTTTATTTAGCTTAATTTTTCCCAACTTTTAATCTTATTCACTTTCACCCCTCATGTATCCTTTTTAATTCTTTTAAATTTTAACTTCGTCATTTTATTTCCAAAATATTATTATAACTCTTGCATAAAATTTTGTCTAGGATTTTATTACAACCACTAAAACCATCACGATAAATAAAAATTTAAATCGGATTTTATAGAAACTATTAATTTTTGTAAAAATAAACCAGTGAATGAAAATAATTAACTAAAAAAAATAGCTTTTTTTAGTTAAGATAAATCATCTTACAAGATATCAATCTTATTGCATTTGTGAGAAATTTTTTGTAGAACTAAAGTCATGGCAGAGCTTGTTTTGTGCCAAAGAATTATATTTTTTTTTCCTTTCGGAAAATCACTTCCATATGAAAATATGTAAATTTTCAAAGAGAAACTTTTATCACAAATAAAAATTAAAAAAATATTTAAACAAAATTCAGTAGCATCAATTTTAATACAATGACAAACACAAAGTCGTTGTAATAGCAATTAAATTGAGCTAAAAGATTATTTTTTTTTTATCTAACTAAGGGTATCTCCAGGTCTATTTGGCATGTGACTACCTCCTTCGAGTTGGAAGTGTGAAGGAAAAAGCCCTATCGACAAGTGTGTTTCTAAAAAATTCAATTTGTGTTTTCATCATTTTTGAGATAGAAAGTCACTTTCACTCTCGACCAATCACTTGTTGGTAAATTGAGCCAATTAATCAAGTGATTAAATCACCTAGGCAACTATAAAAATCCAAGTAATTACAAAAGATGCAATATGCGTTAAATATTATTTTAAATACAAAATACCACCAAGTATTGGTATAAAATATAAACCCTAAGCACACTTGAGGGTCCAGCTGCTGTGGTCAATCGTGTGACTTGTTCCGTCTCCGTCCCGGGTTCGACCCTCTATGTGTACGCCTGTCACCCTCGCGGTGCCTTACCTTGCTCCTGGGCTTGCAGGATGTCCAGTGAGCCGTGGGGATTAGTTGTGGTGCGCGCAAGCTGGCCCGGACACCACACGCTAAAAAAAAAGAAGAAGAAGAAGTATAAACCCTAAGCTAAAATCAACATGTGGGAGCTTAGAAAAAAATAAGCTTGAATAAAAAAATATATATTCAGAGTGTATAATCTTTTTTATTTAATATCTCATCTATAAAAAAATTATCTCATAAATGTAAAGTATTTGATAATATCACATCAATATGCATAATTAATATTTAATCTTGAAATAATTTAGATTGATTAATTAAAAAATTCAGAAAAGGATTAGTGGAACGAATTTGTAGAGTACGAAAATTAAAGAATATTGTTTTAGAAAAAAACAAGAAGAATATAAATAAATATTTGACATAAATAGAAGTTACTACTTTTGTTAGTGCGAAAGCACGCCGTTGTGAAATCCAAGCTTAGCCCACAGTTAGATCACAGCCCAATATGTGCATTGTTCTCTTGCTGCCATCTATCATGGCCACTGTGCCATTTCTTTGTCCTCGGTGAGTGCTTGCTTTGGCTTGTTACATCATCTCTTCCTCTCACTCTCTCAAACAGAATTGTCGTTGTTTAATGCCAATTGGAAAACCCAGAAGGTATGTGTATGGATCCAGACACACCAATCTGTTTTAAATTTTTATCGAAGTTTAATTCTTTGAAGCTCCAATATGTTAATTTTAGCTTAGGGTTTATGCTTGGTGGTTTTTGGTCTTTAAAGGAACCTTTAAGGCTTATTGCATACTTAACTTTGTAATCTTAGTACTTGTCTGCATGTTGTCTCACTGTCTTAGTTGTTTATACCATGCAGTAAATCTAGTACTTGTTTCAGTGTTGGGTTCTGAAAGTCTTGGTGCTTAGGTTCTGTAACCCGGGAAAAGAATCAGGTGAAAATGGACCCTGTTACTAAAAAACCTTTGTTTTGTCTGAAATGGCCGTGGGATGTTGATCGACATGCGAAAAATGGGAAAGTCTGCACCTTTGAAAGTCCTTGGCTGTTCAGGTCCTTGCAGAGTCTGGGATCCGTTGCGCTTAATTCGTTGAACTCGATTTCAGAATCCTCTAATTCTTGGATCAATAATTTTAATCCTATCAATTTGGGTGCGAGAACTGGCCAAGATAACTTTTTGAAGAATAAAAAAAGGGCCTTGACCCCTGAAGAGCAAGGAGAAGCAGAGCAAAGAGCATTTGCCTCGGCACTGGCAAGTGGTAAAGAGGCTACGGTGCTTGAGTTTTATTCGCCTAGATGCAGGTTGTGCAACTCTTTGCTTAATTTTGTCCTGGAGGTAGAGGGTAGAAACTCAAGTTGGCTCAATGTTGTCATGGCAGATGCAGAGAACGATAAATGGCTGCCTGAGGTATTGCACTCAACACCTGATTATATTGTTGTAAAAAGTGGGAATTTGAATATCTCAAGTGTAAAATGAGGAATTCTCTAATTGGTGCTGTTATTTAGTTTTGTCCAATTCTGCTTTGTGAGCAACAATAACATTGTTTTGTTATGTGATGGAGCTGTTAGATTTGATCATTGCCCAATGCCACACAGATGGCTCTATGATCTCTCTGTGGCAAGCAGAAACAGAACTCCGGGATCTAATTTTATTGTGTTGCTTGTAATTTTAGGATTCTTGGCATTTTAGATAATGATTAAAAGTAAAACAGCATTGAACGAATAGAGTGATGCAATGATCTTATAGGTTGTGACATTAAGATATGGTGGTCTTCTTACCTACTGCTTTGATCAACATCTTACATAGTTGGAGGTGTAGGTCAGGAGTCAGAGAAAGCTGCTTCTGAGAATTACATTCTTTGGAGTTTATTGCATAGCTGGTTGTCAAAACTTCTTGATGCCCCTTTTCATTGCATCCACAAACTTCTATATACTGTTTCTGTCTCATCTTCATCTACTAACCATCTTGCTATCATAGCATCTTTTGCTACCGTAAACCTTCACCATCATAAGCCTGCAGTTGAGCTAGTGGAATTTTGACTTGATGATGAGACTATCCCACAACACAAACAAATATCAATACGCTTAGCAGTTCCTCTGCTATTTTAAGTTTTTAACCTGCTGTAATCTCTAAGACTTGAATTGGCATTAGTTTGCTATAATGTGCTGGCTGATTACATTTTATTGTTTGTCTGCAGCTACTTCATTATGACATAAAACACGTTCCTTGCTTTGTTCTGCTGGACCAAAATGGGAGGGCACTGGCAAAGACAGGAATTCCAAGCAGTCGACTACATGTAGTTGCTGGCCTCTCTCATCTTCTCAAAATAAAACGGGCACAGAATAATAGTGGCTGACTATGTTTTGTGTTCAGAACAGATAAAATTACCATGTAAGTTTACACGAGATACATTTTTGAATTACAATGCATGGACAAGGATAATTTAGTGTCTAGATTGGTGAACAGCCACAGGAAGATGATTGTATGCCTACACTAATACAAGTTTGAACATCAGCAACTACAGTAATGCATCCTTTTCTTTCCTCCTTCTTTCTTTAACCCAATGAACAGCCATGGTTTTTGTTGTTACAAGTATATTAGCTATAGCTTTCTTGTTCCGGCTATCGAAGCAATATGATCATGCATAATTCTAATAGAATAATGAGCTATAATCTTATAGTTGTTGTTGTGTACTCACTTTAATAATAAATATATAATAAATATGTATATTACATATATATAGAGATTTGGACAGCTAACCCTAGCTAACCCTAATGGATTTTGTATAATGGACCCTAATATAATAGATATAGTACTAACAATACACCAGACAGCTGGTCCTAGAATTGTGTTGATCATATTGCTTCAATACTGGCGGGGTTCCAGCAAGTCACTAACCCCGTGTTTGCTTTCGTAGGTCTTTAGTGTTGTATACTTTCAAGTGAACTGGCGGATGTTGGAACAGTCAATTTGAGGAAAGCCAGGCACGAGCACAAAATGATAGCAGACATTCATTAATTAATATTTTTGTTGTTGAAAAAACCTTGAGAACACCTTCTGCCAAGTTAGCTTCCTTGTTTTCCCGTGGGGCTTCTGTCCTTTAGCAAAACAAATTCACCGGCCTCCGAAGACTGGTTTGTTTATCTTAGGAAAGCGTACTTGTTTCTTCTCAATGCATGGGAGCAAGAGCGAAAGACTTTTTGGAGTTAGTAAGCTGATCAGGTAACGGTAAGAATCAGAAATACGAAGAAATTAAGGGATGAAAACTATGTATCCAGTGCCACGGGATTTATGTTGGAAATTCTTAGAATCTAATTCACTAGTTAAAATAACCTTCTACTAAATAAATGTGAACTGCCAGTTTCCACTGTGTTTGGGTTGATACTCTGGTGCTCTGAATCTGAGCAGATCCTTTGGTTCCTGGGATGGGATTTTGTGATGGAGGCTAATGTTTCTGCTTTCGTGGGGAAAGAACAATTTTTAGCGGAAATGAAATGTATGCTAAATCTTCTTAAAACTATAACAGTGAACAAGGTAAAAGAAAACCTCAATTCTCCTGATTTTCGATTCCATATCAAGAAGGGAAGCAAGTAAATCCACCACAAAAAAGGTGCCAAGGCCGAAGCAAAAGTAATTTATGTCAACCCATGTGGCCTCCCCCTGTAATGTCAACATCTCATAATGTACTCATGGTCATAATTCGTAAGCAATAATGATACATAAATTCAAAGAATAAATTATCATATGCATAAGACACTGGAGTAAAGCCATTTCTCACTTTAGTAGGCAAAAGGAATAAGTTAGAGTGGGAGTGGAATGCAAGTCAAATCTTCTTGAGACTACAACAAGGGGCAAAACAAATGGATACTAATCTTCCTCAACGAGATAATTTTCGCCCAGAAAAATGGTGCCACTACCGAAGCAACAGCAATTCTCCTTTGATATACAATGACATCCAAGAGTCACAAAATGTGCTCATCGTTACAGTTCATAAGCAGCAATGCTCCAACACATACATTCAAGTAATAAGTCAAACCTTCCACGTTTAAGAATCAAGATTTTCAGGTGGGTGTTGAGGAGATTGCTCTTCTTGCTTGGTTTCTTGTTGGGTTTGGGCAGGCGTCGAGGCTGAACTAGAGGCGGCAGGCACACTTGACCTCGAAAGTGGGGGGCTAATCCTTCCATCAATGCAGGAAGAACATTTTACCTCTGCCCAGCTCTCCATATCGTACTGGCCATAACCCATGATTCTCCTTCCCGAGCAGAGCCTTCCAACCATAACAGCAAGTACACCAAAGACCATGATCACTACAAGTACTGCAATAGCCGGACCAATTGAAGCGTGCGTTGAGTAGGTGTTGAAAGATTGCGGGGTTACAGACATTGGTGGTGGTTGCTGGTCTAACAGCATTGACATTTTTAGCTAGCTACCCTTGAAATGCTTCTTATGAAACTTGAAAGAGAAATGCTTTAAATCAGTGAAAATAGACTTGGGTTTCGAAGAGATTTAAACTTGAAAATGCGAGGGGACATGGAGGAAAAAACACTGCACAGATAAAGAACCTGAGTGTCTTGTTTTCGAATAGTTAACAGCTCTTGAAAAGAAACAAAACCTAACGGATTTTCGAGCCTCTCAAACACGAAAGAGCAGGATCTTTTGAGCTGAATCTCTTGAGCTATAACCGAGTGGTACCATCGACATGTAGCTTGAAGTTTACTGGTAGAGAAAAGACTAGATAGAGAAGGAACTAGGAAGCACAAATGGGCTCAATGTAGCGGAGCTTTAAAGCTTTAAACGAAACGAATACCATTTTACTGGTCTCAAGAGACTGAGAGGGAGAGAGATTGTGTCTAAGTAATTCAAACAAAAGAGAGAGGCCATGGATCTACCGAGTGGCATAGGTCATGAGTTTCCCTGTTTTATAGGTACAAAAATTGAGTAAAGAACCTTGGGACGGTAAAAGGACAAAGGGAAAAGGAGAAAGTAATCAGAAAAGTCAGGGAATCTGAAGGAAGTGACTGAGTAAAAAGTGCAGGACCTTTTTCTAGACAAGCTCTTTTCATAAAAACGTCTGCGAGCTTATGCACGACAACTCTGTTACTTTAAGCCCCTTTTCTTCGCTGTACGAGCTCTCCCTGCTTACCAAAAAAAATGTACGAGCTCTCCCTCTCTTTTTTTTTTCATTTTTTTTTTGGAAGTAATTTTAAGAAAATAAATAATAATTAAAAAAATAAGAACTAAATATAATAAATAAATAAAGCTAATTAAGAAAATGATAAAAAAATAACAATTAAAAAAATAAAAATTATAAAAATCAAATCAAATTCTAAGAGACTAAATTGAAAAAAAAAATCAAAACAAAAATATAGTTTTAAAATTTAAAAGATTAATGTTCAAACTTTAATAACAATATAGTTTTAATTTTTTTTTATAATTTTTAAAGTGTTTTTTATCAAAAATAAAATAAAAATATTTTTTAAAAAAACAAGCTAAATTTACAAAAAAATTTAATAATTAATTTTATTACCCATAAATAAACAAGTTTTAGAAAACCAGTGCCGTAAATAAGATGCCATGAAAAACAAAACAACCTCAGCCATTTTCAATTTCAAATTCAAAGTTCCACTCCCTAGCACATTGTGCATGCACACTAGTGTCTATAACTCCATAGCCCACACTAGCCCACATTGATTAACCCTCTTTTATTCCTAAAAACATATTTAAAAAAAAAACCCGGTACTTTTCTTTTAAATATACAATTGCAAAGTTGTTATTATTATAGATTGATTTGGAATATTTCGTGACTAAGAACTGGGTTTTACGTTAAATATTAATATTATAAATCAGATGTTTAATAAATAGATTAATTAGTCAAATCCGATCTTGAGCAAATGAATTTTTGGATTTTTTTTAAAATAATAATATTTTAATAAAAAAATTGACTTTGTTTGACTCATGACCGATCCAATGACTCGAATTTTTTTTCCTCAAATTGTATTTGACAATCATGGTTATTACTGAAGAAACAATATGGTATCATTAAAATAAAATTATTTATCTTTGTAAATGAATTTGAAAAGCTATGATAGTAGTCGTTAATTGTATTTTAATATTTTAAAGCAAACACAATTTTCGTTTCGGAAACAAAAACCAAAAAATCATACCAGACAAGCTCTAAAAATATTAATTTAGGAGGTTGACTTTCACTTGGAGAATCTACCCTATAATCTCTTCCCAAGAGAAAAAAGCTGGTGCCAAGCTAGAAACCCTATGCTATTGGACGTTCTTCCTCGTTCGGCATCGAGGAACTTCAAGCATGACTAATGTTCAGATTGATAACAGTAATCCTTGGTACTAAATTACCGTTCTCAAATGCCGTCCGATTAGCCCTTAACAGGGAGCCGACCCGATTGGCAATGTGAGACGGGCCATACGACCCAAGAAACTAGCCTCTCGGTAATTGCCCTTGTCAAAATCAAAATGGATTTGATAGCCGGCGATGGTCCACCACCACCAGTGCATTCGAAAGTGAGGTTCAATTGATTACCACCAGTACCTCATTGTCAGAAGACCAGATCACGTTCTGAAATTCATGGTAGGTATGCTCCGCCGAGAAAATAATGAACGGAATAAATATTCCATAGCTACACTCTAAATTTCAAGAACATTTGACCGCCCATTTCTTTACGGAAAACGTCCCCAGGATATTATTAGTTTGACAGAAACCAGTCATCGTTCTCGCAAGCAGGAAACTATTGGACGTGCAGTCTACCTAAAGATGTGAGATCATCAGTTACAGCAGTTCGAGATGCCAAATATAAGCATATTGGGCTATCATGGGAGATCATCATTTTCAAATTTCGGCCACCCAACGTCGACTAG
Source organism: Populus tomentosa (assembly GCA_018804465.1). NCBI lineage: Eukaryota > Viridiplantae > Streptophyta > Magnoliopsida > Malpighiales > Salicaceae > Populus > Populus tomentosa. The sequence goes on from CM031995.1 coordinate 1,950,634, forward strand.
TGTAAGACTATCTAGCAATGCCCGACTTCAAATTCTTGTTGGAGTTCATGACTCAATCATCAGGCAAACCAAAGAAAGTTCAAGCTTTGAATAGAGTATACGATATGATACTCTGCATGCATATCTGAAATATGAACAAACAGTTAAAGAAAAACCTTGTCACTGCTCTCATCAGTTAACATCAAAATCTAATTGTACAGAAGTATTTCAGATAAACAAGTTGGAAAATTTAGAATAGCACCCTCTCTACGAACATGTGGTGCAGTAGCTAGTTGATCAGTAAGTAAAAGCCAAACTTCTTTCTCCATCTCAACGACCATCCCTTGCACATACACATACATATATACCTTTGACAACACCAGTAAAACACCACAATCACCATTCCCTCCAATAAACACTCTCATGCCTTGCACTGCAGTTCCGTCTTCAATATTTTCACGAGTTCTGTCTTTAATAATTCATAGGAAACCAAAACGGGTTCGGTTCTGACTTTAATATTTTCACGAGTTACAAGAATGAACATAGATGGGTTTCAGCAAGACAATGATAATTCTCATTCAACCACCAAAAAAACAAAAATATAGACACGCAGAGAGTAGAATTCGTTCCACTGGCAGTAAGGTGGTCAAGAACAGTAACAATGTCGGCCTAAACAGGAATCTGACCTACGTGGTGAATGTTCAAAGCTAATTTATTCCAAGTCATCTAGACACTTATAAAGGGACACTTCCTCGTTATTAAGCCTTAACAGATACCAAAATATAGTCATTAAACCTGCACTAACCTAGTAGATTAGAACTTGTGATTCAAAACCTACATCGAGAGCTAGGTTTTAAGTTGAATCTCAAAATACATTAACTCAAGCTGAACCGGTTAACCTATGAATTAACTCAATGATTTAATAACCCAAGCCTTTTTTCCCAAGTTAGTCTCCAAGCTAGAAATGACAACTATGCCAACAAATTTCATTTATTACATAGTATTAAAAATTAACCAGCTGAACCAAGAATAGTTAAGCGAATCAAAATCTGGGAAAAAGAAGATACCTGTGATTATAATCTACAATTGGTCTGAAAAATGTAGTTATTTTCACCAAACATGCTTACAAATAATCAATGCATTTCTTCTAAACTTTTTTTCTGTTACATTGTTGTACACTATTTCTATATACATCAATTATCCTTTGAATCACAAATCCTTTATATTTATATAAACACTAAACCTAAAAAAGAATGAGGAAATATTTTCAGGAGGTTTTCAGAAATAATATCGAACCTCCAATCAAATGTGAGTCACCAGATGTTCTAATGGCAATCTGATAATCTCCATTGGACCTTTGCAGCTTTGCTTCTACCTTGCTTTCTTATCCCATGACAATCAATACATGATTCAGATATGTGGAATTTCCCTTCCATGACTCCTTAAATGCACATTGTTAGAAACATTTGAAGAAGAGATGAAACTATGTGAACCATGAACTAGTTGTGCTGCTGATAGATAAGGGCGAGCTTCGAGTGTTGAACAAGGTGGGTGATGAGAAGTTGCAGCACAGTTGAATGTGTAAGCATGGCTTTGCTGACTGGTCTGGCTGTGGGTGTACAATCACAGAAAGAAAAATAATTATAATCTATGAAACTAGCAACCGGAGAGTGAAGTTCATAAGTAAATATTTTGCTAGTAGTGATTGCAAATAAATACATTACCTGCTACTTCGCAGTCGATGGTTCCTCATCCGCATGTCTGGGGAGGTTGGCGACACATCATTTTCTGCGGTGCGGTCTCTCAAACTCTGTGAATTATCCTACAAAAGGCACCCCAAACAATTAGCATAATAATTTTGTGCACACTTTTAGATTATAATGAAATTCTTTTAGAACAATAGATTAAAGAACTAGTATCTGATGCTCACCTCAAGGTTCACTGCAGGTATTGCTTCTCTGCTTGCTGACACATTAAGATCGCTTGACTTGCACACGAAAGGATGCTCAAGTAGCATCATAGCTGATGGACGCTCTGCTGGATTCCTTCGAAAGCAACGACGAAGGAAATCTTTTCCCTCTGGTGACAAGGTTTCAGGCATAGGTGGATCTTTATTCAATATCTTGAACATAGCTTGAGCCTGATATGTACCAATCATTGCATCAAAATTCTGAATCAGAACATAAATGAAATCCTCGAGTTGAAGAAATGAAGAACAAATGAGCTTAACTTCCTCTTCGATGCTTAAGAGGACAAACAAAGCAAGGAATCAATCAAGAACTAACGTGCAAACATGATAAACCACTATGTTTTGTTGTTTGATCAAAAAGTCAATCGATCACAACCAGGAAAGAGAGGTGTTTTGGTCAAAGATCGAATAATAGATACAGTTTCAGGATTCTATTACCAGGCTCTCCTATCCTTAAATCAGGACATACATGATGCAATATCTTATTCTTCAAAGAATATTAGCTATTTTCCACTACAAGCTAAGTCGAAATTAGCAAGGAGAAACAGTGATGAGTAGTTTTCAGAGAAATTCCTTTCTCCCTAGATTACTTAAGCAATAGTAATCTTTTATTAAAGGTCATGTCAAAAGAGCAATCATATAACATTGGAAGGTAATGCACCCCTGTCGAGAGACCAAGCACATGCTCTCCAAAGGCATTAGGCCAAATGCTGCAAGACCTATTACCTTAAATGCATGCTCAAAAATGAGCGCAGATCTAGCCATTCTTGGAAAGCAAAGAATGAAGGATTGGCAATATAAAAGAAAAAAGAAAAACAAAATTTCCAATGAAAATGTTATTTCCTTATATTCCAAATTCAACCAAAAGTTGAATATACACTTAGCAATGTGACCATAGGTATCTTTCTAATTTTCAAAAACCTGGGTTGTGAACAAATAAGGGGAGTAAAGTCTAGTTACGAGCTCACCCCCTGAAGGTCACCCCATGGAGGTTTTCCAGTAAACATCTCAATGATGGTGCAACCCAGACTCCACGTATCAACAGCAAAAGCAAGTTCAGGATTGCCACTTTTCAGCATTACAGCTTTAATGACCTGAATAAAAGAATGGGTTCAAAGAAAATGCATCAATAAGCCATGTAAGCACACACATAGGGTAAGTATCTATAAATAATTTCATCATGAAGTACCTCTGGAGCCATCCAGTGTGGACTGCCCTTCAAGGACAATTCATACGATAGTCCTGTGAGCTGCACAGAAACAAACAACCACGGTGAGAAAAGTGCAAAATTTGTAATTAGAACCCTACAAAGTGTCCAAAGTTATTCAAAACTCACATGTTTTGCCGTCCCAAAATCTGTGAGCTTAACAACTCCTGATGCGTCAACAAGCAAATTTGCACCTTTAATGTCTCTGCAGATCATAATTGTGCAAATTATTAAAACTGCACAGCAGGAAAAAAACCTCAACTTTTATGACAGACACACATCATGCTTCCATTCAGGGTTCTTAGTCCAACAATCATGTATTATTCTCTTTCTAAGCATGGCTATGGATGATAATGGTGTGGCTCTTCGCAAGATTCTATTTTTTTCACAATTTATTGAAAGACATTTGGCCTAGTGTGATAACTGCCTGTTAACAGAGTTCATTTTTACTCTTTGTCAAACATGAATCACCCACCTGTGGACCGTCTTTTTACTGTGCAAATAAGCCAATCCAGAGAGAATATGGCGAGTGAAATTGCGGACTATAGATTCTGTCATATGTCCGCAATGTTCACGAACATACTTATTGATCGATCCTGGATTAATATACTCCAAATATATGTAAAATTGATCATCAACCTGGACACAACAAAATGCTCCCTAAATCATCAAGCGAGAAGAAACTTATAGGAACTCAAATTAAACTGATAGATTAGTAGATGGGACAAGGGAATACTCACGATCTCACAGCCATAATATTGCACTATATTTGGATGCTTTAGATCACGTAGAACTCTGATTTCCTGCAAACAATGAAAATAGAATCCCCAATCAACTTGATTAGATGCCGCTTCTGCATTTGTCCTCAATATTTGCAATTATAAGGATGGATATGGTGAATTGAAATTGCTAAAATGCCTATAAGGAACTCCAAAGATAACCTGCTCCAACTGCTTTATACATTCAGCAGATTTTGGATCATCAGGGATGATATCAACTTCCTTCATTGCACATGAGGCTCCAGTCACTCTGTCAAATAAAAGCAACCAACTAATTTTCACAGATGCAGAAAATCAAGAAAAAAGAAGCACAAAAGCTTCAGAACTACTAGCTTACCTGTTGGTTCCCATATAAACTCTTCCATATGTACCAGATCCAATAAGTTTTCCTTTCACCCACTGATTTTTTCTTAATGGTTCATTTAGTTTTTCTAATGTGTTATGGATGATAGTAGGTGGGGATGGCATGGATGATTGTGGTGGTGCAGCTCCAGGAGGAAGAGGCAATGGATGACGAGGAGGAAACCGGGAAAGAGGAAACGGGTGAGCACTTACACGACTGTTTTCAGGCCACTCCTTAGAACTTCCCTGAAGCAATTTATGAGGTGATCGAAAATAAAATTTATTTTCAAGGTCGACACAGGGACTTTGTAATGTTGGGCTGCGAAGTGGAGAATGATCAGGATTAAACACAGTTTTAACTGGTGGCACTTGTGAAGAATGGATTGCAAGCCTACCCAAGTCAGGAATCTTCAAAGTTGACTGAACCTGCGATTCTTGAGAAGCCACGAAAGAAGGTAAAAAATCTCCAGTGTATGATCTTTTTGGGCTAACAGTAGCAGGACTTGGGAGTCCACTTATTGGAGCACTCCTAGGAGAAGAAATCAAACTGGACTTGTAATTTGCACCTTCGATATTTAGATCATGAGACAGTACCCTGTTACTATTCCCTGGAGATTTAGTCAAATCAGTGGCAACATGAGAAGCAAAAAGATCCGTGGCATTTGATCGTAATGGACTGGCAGAAGGACTTGAGAAACCACTTGTCGGGGCACTTCTGGCCTGAATTTTCAGTCTTAAGTCACTACTAGTGCTGTCAAGATTTGCGTGCTGAGAGAACCTCTGACGAAAATTGCTTGAAGGTTTGACAAATTTTGTAGCAATGTGATCGGTGTTTTTCCTGATGGTTCATAGCCGAATCAATAGAGCAGATCAACATAGTAATATATGCGGAGCAAGCCATTCCCTATGCAACTTAACATACAAAAAATTTGTGACACAACACAGCAGAACCAGACAATGTCACGATATTTAGGTTTCTAAAGATTGCCTCCAAATCCTAACCTCGTCATAATAGATTACCCCATAGACATTATTCCCGGAACATAAAGCAGAATCTGATCACATTATCCTGAAGTATATATCATAACAATTGCCGCATGTATCCACTACCTTTTGTCTCAATATCTATCTTTATATCCATTATTCAAATTTGTTGTCATTAATTATTTGGAGAGGGGATGTGCATATATTCAAACGACTAATTAGCCTGTTCCTTGCAGTCAAGGACTATAGTTTGATCACTTTTTTGTGTGGTTACAAGGGGGTGACTTGAATCTGAGGCAATAACTTCAAAAAACAGCAGCAACAAAAGAAAGAAAGAACGCAGAGAGCAGAAGTATTTATCTTGCTTGTGATTGATTTGATGCAACTGCCTTCTACTATTTTTTACCACCAAATTGAAAAAAGAAAAAAAAAACAAAACAAAACAAAATGATCTTACCTCCTTAACACATGGTTCGGCCCTTCTTCGGGTGAGCCGAGATGACCATGGCCCAAAATCGAACCCAACGGCTCCTGTCTCCTAGTCAAACATGATTCAGGTACTGGCAATGGATGCGGGACGGCCACCGAAGACCAGTGGTCCGTCCCGCTAGGAGACCGGGACTTTTTGGCAGAATCAGGGTCACCAGACGGCGAATTTGGTCGGTCGGTTAAATTCGAGCCAAGGTCCTGCTCACTGACAGGCCTAGGCTTCCTCTGCCGTTCCATCTTCTTGAGCATAAAAGATTGGCCACGGTTAATCCAGGAAGTACCAGTAGTGTTACTGCAGTTGTTGCTGTTATCTTTTGTGGAAGAAACAGAGGGAGATGATGGCATAGAAGAGGAGGGAGTTTTTGAAAAGAAAGGCATTTGGGAGGCTCTGAGAGGAAGGAAATGAAAGTGCCTGAAAGCTTCATGTGACCGATGTAGTAATCGTTGCTAGGTGTAAAGCCTCTCGGGGAGAGGCACTTCTTAGGTTACTTCGTCGTTGTTGCTCCATCAACCTTTTTGTCAAAACTGAGGATTTGCGGGGATATGAGGATCTGACTTGATGAGTTTAAACTCTGTTTTGGGTTTTAAAAGTCAAGTCTGCCCGTACATAAAATATGTTTGGCTGGGACTTTTTTTATTAATTTAAAATTTATTTTTTAATCTTTTTCATTATTATTTTTTAAACAAATATTATTTTTTAAAAAAGATAATTAATATCATACTTTCAAACACTTTGTATATTTTATGTAATAATTAAAAATATAAAATATTTTATATTAATATATAAAAATAATTAAGAAATATAAATTTAATATTATATTAATTTAAAAATAATTTAAAAAGGCAAGTTTAACTATAAAAACAAATACTCTTTCAGTAAACTTTAAACAAGACATTCATATTCAAATTAATATTTCTAGAATAATTAAGTATAGTGATCATTATTATTAAACTTAGGTTAATTTGAATGGTTGGTTTTAAAAATTTATGAATCTGAATTTAATTGGTAGTTGAGATGATCTATCCATGCTAAATTCAAAAAGATTTTTTTTATAAAAAAACAATATTGTTTGACCAGTAAATTAATTTTTTAATTCATTGACTGGGTCTTTTTTAATAAGCCGTCGAGATACATCTAACAATTTTATTTTGTATTCGAGTCCAAATTAATAACATAAATAAAACCAGACATAAGTCAAACATCGAAAAACAGAAGGTTGAAACTCTAGTAACCGAGCTCGGCTTGTAATTGTGTTGGGGAATTGGGATCGGTAAACACGGCATTTCTGTACCTACAAAGGTCAGCAGCCGACGTGACTCACGAAATGGACTTTGAGAGAGATGGACTCGAGGGAGAGGAGGGATAGACTTAAATTTGTTTTACTTCTTAAGATTAATTAATTGAGAGTGACATCTTATTATATGATCTTGAATAAAAAAAAAAACTATGTGGTTGACAAAGTCTGTGATGCACCACGGCAGAATTAAAGGTATTTGTTCCAGGATTTGCTTTTGCTTGTTCTTCGAGTCCTTTCATGGCATTTCTCTGCAAACTACATGCATTAAAATCTCTCTATAAATTAATACCAGGAAGATTTAATTAATTAATTAATCAATCAATCAATCAATATATTATTTAATCAAGATATCATTTAAAATTTAAATTTAAGTTGAAATGAAATAAAATTTGATAAAACTATTTTTAATGGGCCTAAAAAAACTCACATGACCATCCTTCATTGAGCCTACCTCGAGTAGGGGAATAACAGTGTACCAAACTTAACCACGCCAGACCCAGCAGTCTATTAAGCCCTAGCACGTTAGGTTTGGTGTCACCCCACCCAAACGGTATTAAGTTTGGTAGTGTGTCAAGCCCTTTACATATTCATGGAAATGCTCATCCTCCCTTGAAATGCCCAGGAGAATGATCATTCTTTCTTGGTATGTCCAAGGGAATAACGTAATGTGGGTCTGACAAACATGTCAGACCCAAGGCACTTGGACCTGACAGTTCGTCACGTTCAAGATAACGATCATCTTTTCTTGGCACACCCGGTAAAATGATCATCATTCTTTAGCACGCTCAAGGAAATGAGATAATATAGGTATGACAAACATGTCAGACCTAAAATACTTGGATTGACAGTCAACCAAGTTCAACATAACATTTGTCTGACAAACATATTAAACCCAAAGCGCTTGGATTTGGCAGTTAACTAGGTTTAAGGGAATGATCATCCTCCCTTGACATGTGGGTGTAGCAAATATGTCAAACTCAATGCACTTAGACTTGCCAGTTAACCTAGTTTAAGGGAATGATCATCCTTCCTTGACTCATCTAAAATAATGACCAACCTTCATAGGTCTAATATTGGGGAAGAACTCAGCTTCTATGGGTTTAAGTACATTTGATGTTTTGAACCCTAATCTCCCCCACACCTTTTATGTATATATAAGTCCTACAAAAACACATTATATTTCCATCAAATATTAATATAGATGTAAGGATATTTATCATTCATTAAATAATATCAAGGTAAGATTACACTATATACCCTTCTCTTCACAAAAGGACAAGATTTATGAGTTATAAATACACAATAAGACATTTAGAACAAAGGTTTATAATCTTCATTCTCTACTACATGTATATTTTTAAAATATCTCTTTTTACAATATTCTTATATTTTCTCTCTCTAAAAAGATACTTATTTAAACATCGGAGAGTCCCCACCTTTAAATTTTTTTTTTTTTGTAAATAGTAATTACAAGTTATCTTGATTTATCAAACACCAAATATAAGTTATCAACTACTTTAATTAGAAAGAATAATTGAGATTGCTAAAAACAATTAATTAACTAATTATTCAACCCAGATATTCTATTACTAGATTAGTTGGATTTCTAGAGCTTCATCAACAATATTATTTAATCAGGTTATTCAGTACATGTTCTTGTGAATTACTTGTATAGTTTCATCGATTATAAAACTATAAAGAAATAATTGCTTTATTACCCTTTTTATTGCTCGTGTTAATAAAAATGAAGTCCTAAAGTCAAATATACTCCTTGGATTCTCGTCCCTTTACTTTTCCAAAAAAATAATAATCATTATCTCATGTTGATGTAAGATTATTTATTTTTATGTTTTGAAAATATTTAAAAAAAAATAATATTTTTTTATTTTAAATTAATATTTTTTGATATTTTTAAATTATTTTAATATATTGTGTCAAAAATAAATTTTAAAAAATAAAAAAATATTATTTTAATATATTTTTAAATAAAAAATATTTTATTCACTCTAACCACAATTTCAATCTCAAGAAGTTAGTTTCGATGTTTTACTTTCGTTTGTTCATCAGGAAAGCAACGACACAGTAATTTCTTGCCTTTTTGTCAATTGATTCAAGGTACGTAATGAAGTACCTGGAGGGATTAGTGTGGAAAGATCCATGGTAGTTGAAAGACGAATATTGTTGAAATTATAATAAATAAATAAAAGCCAGCTCGCTACATTGAAATGTATCAAGTAATTTAGGGATATGCCTTTGAATCTTGGAATCTAATTGCTCTATTGCTGGTCCCGAGTAGGTGCTTGGTTGATCGTTTCAAACTGTGCTTACTTTTGTTTCAAAAATATATTTGTTTTTTAAAAATATATATTAAAATAATATTTTTTTTAATTTTTTAAAATAATTTTAATTTGACAGTGTATAAAATAATATGAAAAATATTTTAAAATAAAAAATGTTTTTGAAAAATACTCTAGTTATTTTTACATGCCATAAAAAAATTAAGTTATGTCACCACCTAGTTTTATTAAGTTCATGTTTGAGAATATAGTTTTGATTGTTTTTTAAAATGTTTTTCATTCAAAAATACATTAAAATATTTTTTTTATTTTAAAAAATTATTTTAAATATTAGCATATTAAAATTATTTGAAAGTATAAAAAAAATATTAATTTTAAATAAAAAATTTAAAATTTAAAATATTTTTAAAAATACTTTTAAAATATAAAAATAAACAGGAATTTAATATCATAAGATAACATGAGATGATTTTGAAACCAACACGTGAGTGCCATGCCAATGTAAAGATCACGTAAACAAAATAATAAAACTAAACATGTTTTAACATGAACTAAAATGCTTGAAAAGTCAACGAAAGCCAATAATATTATTAAAATTCAAATATAATAAAAATGATATAAAAATTCATAAATAAACTAGATTCTTAGTTTTTCTTGCAAGATTTTTAGTTATTGTATTAATTTAATTTTAAATCCTTCAAAGAAAAATATTTAAAAAAATTATACTATTCCTTTGATAATTTCTTATGCAGTTCTTATTCATGCCTATATTGTTAATTTCTATCACTTATAATTGAAATTAAAAATCCTATGAATAAAATATTTATAGATACTATAATCGTAATGCTTCTATATGTTATCGTATAAAAAAAAATACTCATGGATAAAACTATTGTAATCGATTTTTATTTTAAAAAAAAAAAAACTGTGCTAGAGGTGCTTATAAAACATTACAACACATATGGGCCTACAACGGCCCGTCATTTTTCACTGAATTCAAGCTCCAGGCAATAGCCCCCTAACCCTAAATCTCCGAAGGCCCAAACTCTAATCCCTCTTTCTTCCACTTTAAATTATACTAAACATTAAAACCCATCGGATATTATCCGTAGATGCCAACACTTTCCACGCATACACAAATCATTATGAATGATTTTGTTTATTTTTTAACAATTTATTTTAGCAATCAAAGTTTTATTTTAAATGATTTAATTCTAAATCAAAACTAGTTACTTATGATTTTTGAGTTTCATGATTTATGAGATAATGGTAAAATAAAAAAAATTAAAAACTAAAACAAAAAAATATATTAAATATTGATGACTTATCAGAAAAAATATATTTTGGCTCTCTAACTTTTAAAATAAACAAATTATATAATTTCTGCGCCTTAATTGTTTTCAAGTTTAATTTTTGTATAAAATTTTATTTTAGTTATTTTTTTAACCCCTGTTGAGGGATGAGGGAGAAAAAAAGTCATTGAATTATGATGATAAAGAAAAAAAAATATCATTAATATCAATTTATATCACAAAACTATCAAAGTTTGTACCGAATGGTTTCATTTGACAAATAAAGTTCATATTAGCTGTTTTTTTTTTACATGTAAAATTCATGAAAAAACATATTTAAGCTCATTTTAATTTTTTGTTTTAAGTTGATTTTGATTTTTAAAATGTTTTTTTTTTTAATTTTTAAGGCCTTTAATACATTTACAATGGCATCAGAGGTGTTTTGGTAAAAAAATTTGATCAAAAAACTAGTTTTTATATCAAATAAATTTAAACCTTCATGTTTCAGTTACCATAATTATCATAATTTGAACAAATTAGAAGATATATTATATTTTTTTTCCAAAAAAATTAGATAGATAACATATTATCCTTCCTAGTTGCAACAAAAAAACAGGTTGATAAGGCAGCCCGAGCATTGACATTAATGAAATGAGTCAAGCCTAACAATGTTTTGCTTTTGTTTTTTGTCTTTTTTAAAAAAAAATTTTAAATTAATCCTTTTTTTATATGGTTTTCTTCTCTATTTTTTAAGAGTTTTATAATTTATTTATGTTTTTTCTAATCTCTTGTATAGATGAACTTTATTTTTTAGAATATTTTTTATTATTATTTTCAATTAATATTTGTAATATATGCAGCTATAAATATTTTTTTATTTTATTTTATTTAATTAATTTAATTTATATTTATATTTTTATTATCGTTTGATTGAATAAAAATAATATTTAAAAAACAATTAGCAAACACAACTGAGTAAGTATTCCATTTTACGAAATTAAATATCTTAATTTATATTTATCTTTTAATTTTTTTTTTGTTATCGTTTATATTTATTTATTTATTAATATATAATTTTTTATTTATTTAATTACATGTATAAATTTTTTTATTTTCACTTAAAAACCTTGTAATATATAAACATGTTAAAAAAATTTTTATATATATATATATATATTATTTGATAGAAAAATATCTTACCCACGTCAAAATACGAGTTAAGTATGTAGTTATAATTAACCCTAATTGTTAGGGTTTTTAAACCAGACACTCGGAAATCCCCCCCCCCCCCCCCCCCCCCCCCCAAACTCCTCCCTTCAAATACCGCCTGAAAATCCCTTCCTCATCTTCGGAAAATACCTAACCAGAAACAACACATCGCCTAATAGCTCTAACCGCACTTTGAATGCATGATTAAGCCGTACCGTATCGGGTTCCTGATTAGGAACCTGTCCAGATTCTCACTTCAAAGACTCGCTCCCTTCTCTTCATCGTCTGCTGCAAACCTTAGATTTTCGAATTCCTCTACGGACGAAGACGAGTTAGACGAAATCAATGATAGCGCAGTTTATCGACACACTATCGCAACCCAGCGGCCGTCCACCGTAGAATGGAAACCGAGTTTGGTGAATTTGGTTAGATTTATCGGTACAGTGGATCGGTCCCCGATAATCTACAAAACTAAAGGCGGTGGATTTGGTTGTTACACTCTACTCTATGCAAGAGATCCACATGATTCGAATCGCTGGTTCAGGTCAGCTTTTAAAGGAAAGTTTGTTACTTGTTAAGCATATTTTGTGTCCCTTTAACTAAGAGTTAGGTTTTGTGAACAGGATTCTAGTGGAGACGTGGTGTGAAATGGCGAAAATGTGCATTCAACATGTAAAGCCAAACGATACTATCTATGTTTCGGGTCATTTAGAATCTTACCTCAGTTTCGACAGGACTGGAAATCCAAGTTCCAGTTACAAGGTTCGCAATTTGAATTGTATTGGATTTTCGATGTGTCCACACTCACTGTTAGTTTGCTTTGATACATCATTTAAACCTTTGAATAGTGCATGAAACTGTTAATGATTTATGATTAGTTATGGAGTGGTTAATTTTTTTTCCCTGCGTATAAGAAGATCAACACAGATACAACAGAGTAAAGTTGGAGTAATGTGCACTTAAATTAAATGTTTAAAGGGAACGATGATGGTAGTGTTTTTAAGCGTTCACATGTGTTTTTCTGATTACGTTGTGAAGAATCAATTTGAAATTTTCTGTACTTCTTTGTCTACTGATATTGAATTGATTATATCAGGCAGTATTAAACATTTTTATGTTTCTGAAGGGATTGAACCATACCAGTAGATTTCTATTCGAAAGTCTAAACACTTTGATGAGTCAGCATAGAGATTAGCAAACACAGTCACACTCCTGTGCACTCACTCTCTCACTCACCCTTACATATGTGAGTACAGAATGATTTTTTTTATACATGCATGTATAGATAATTGCGAATGAATTGTGTTACATTGCACAACATAATCAACGGTCAGACTGCCAAAGCCTTGAGGAACCAGAGTCAGAGACCTGCCTAAAATTCAAGGAACCGGAATCAAGTGCTTGTCAAAAATACACGAAGCCATATTCAGGAGGTATGATTTTTTCTTTCATGCATTGCAGCTTATTTTCAAGCAAAGCCGATCTCCCACTCACCTGGCTGCTGCACTATACACAGCTGCATTGAAGGTTACAAATGGCTTGTAGTTCAATTAACAAGGGAGATGGTCTAGTTAGGTTGTTTCTTAACACATGACTTCCAAGTCTTTGGCATATCTAGGTGTCTGTCACTTGAAAGCTTGGAATTTATTGTTAGCTCATTTATTATTTTGTCTACTAATTTGTTGAGTTGCTAATGCTAGCATATTCAACTAAGCTACACACATTCACACTCATATGAAGTTGCCTGATCTGATTGCCTTAGTGTGTGGGATTAAGAATCAAAACACATATATGAAGTTACCTGATCTGATTGCATTAGTGTGGGGGGACTAAGGAACGTACTGTTTGGTTGGGCTGGCCATGGTCTCTTATATGATGAATAGCAGTGACTGATTTAACTTTGTTTTACTCATTTTATTTTGTTCTCTCTTCCCATGCTTTATACATTTTTATCTCTTGTAACAAATTCAGATGGAACTGGCATGGAAAAGGACAAAAACCATCTTTGCTTATGGAAAGCATTTTTCAGCAGCCCACATGAGTGGTGGGATAACAGGAAATTTAAGAAAAATTCAAAGTTACCTGATTTTAAGCACAAGATTAGTGGTGATGCTCTGTGGTTGAGACCGGATGATCCACTGTGGATCAAAACAAAACTTCAATTGCTTGATTGGAAAGCGGGAGAACATTGTGAAGAGGGAAGGCACAAAAACCACCTTTACTTGTGGCAGGTGTTCTTTGCCAGCCCGCATGAATGGTGGGATAACAGGAAAAATAAGAAAAACTCAGCGTCTCCAGATTTTAAGCACAAGGATACTGGTGAAGCTCTTTGGTTGAGTCCTAATGATCCCCCTTGGGTAAAAAGACAAATCCAATTGCTTGATTTAAACATGGCTGTACAACACCAGGAGAGAGGTGCATGTTCTCGTGTCTCTCATTGGGTGTATGATGACGAAAGTATACGTGCAGGACCTTGAAAGAGGAAGGCGTGTGGTACTGGAGATTTACTGCAGGAGAGCTTGTGCGTGCATTCTTATGCCTCTTGCGTTCTGGTGTATATTAGGTAAATACTATATTTTACGTTAACACAATCACCACCTGTATTTTTAGTTGAAATGGCGTTAACCACACCTGATATTAAAATTTCAGAGTGGTCAAATGTGATGAAAAACATGAAACAGGATCGATTATTGTAAATACAGTAAAACTAGGGGGGTGATCAATGTTCCTTCCCCAGCATTACTTATATACTAAAACGCCCGGGTTTTAATTGTATTTTTGTTACTGTGCAATTTTTTTTAATTTGGCCTCAAACTTTGTTTTTGGGTGATTAAATCCTATTTAAGGAGCAATTGTTTTCAAATTCTTATAAAAAGGTAAAATTGAAAGAGTGGGCGCTGAAATGAAAAATGCGGCAAACATAGGTGATATATTATAAGTTTTAAAAATATTCGTTTTGGTTTTTCAACTTAAATAATCATGTAAATTATATAATTATGGCACCTTAAAATTTTTCAAAATTTATTTTTGTATGAAGATTTATTTTTATTATTTTTTGGTCTCTGATTTAAAGAGGAGAGAGAGAGGAGTTGCTGGATTTTGAAAAGATTTTTGTGTCAAATTATTTAATTTGATATAAGGAGTTTATATTAGGTGTTTTTGCATTTTAAAATTTGTAAAAAATATAGATTTGATCTTGAGTTAATTTTTTGTTTCGAGCTGATTTTGGTTTTATGGGTGGTTATTTGAGGCCATGAATGAATTTGTTATGGTTTTTAGGGTGTTTTGGGTAAAAAAATAAATTGCAAAACAGGTTTTTCGATCAAAAGAACATAGACCTGGATTTTTCAGCTATCACAATAACTATAATTTGGACAAAATTGGCAACACGTCGATCTCAACAGGCAATGTATTGTTTGTTGCTAGCATGGCTGCTAGACTCGATCATTTTAGATATGGCAAGATTGTTTGACCCAATACCTTGGGTCTGGCTTGGCTGTCAGACCCAAGACGCCTGGGTCTAACATGGTTACCATAAAAATATAACTTTAAAGAATGAAATTGAAAATAGATAAAGTGACGTGACTGGTTAAAAAAATAAAAACTGAAAAAATAGAAAAAATATTATTTCTTTTATTTTGTTCAAAGGGTCTCTTTTAAATAATATTGATTTTTTTATTATACGTTTCATTTTTGAAAAGGGTTTTTTGGTTCGTCTATGGTTTTGTTTTAATCTTTTATGTAGATAAACTATATTTTTTAAAATAAAAAAGTATTTAGTTTCATAAGATAATTTTAATAAGTGTAGTCTTACATGTTATTCCTTTTGTCTTTTTATTTTATTCAATCAATTTAATATTTTATTTTTTAATATTAAATATCTTGATATATACTTGTCTCTTGGTTTTTCAAGTTTTATTTTTGGGTGTCATTAATAATTATTTATTTATTTATTTATTAGCAGAAATAACTCTTAGTTTATTTGATTACATGTATGCATCAATTTTTTAATTTGTTACATTTTTTTTCTACAAAAATACATTGGAAAACACACGCGCGCGCGCACATATATATATTTTATGAAAAATAAAAATATTTGACTCGCGACGAAGTGCAGGTCACGTAGCTAGTTTTTTCCTATCACCTGCTATGGTGGTTCATTGTTCATATACTTTAGTATTTTTTTTAAAAAATATTCTTTTGTTTTTAATTCTACGTTTAAAATATTTTTGTTTAATTTTATTTTTTAATATTTATTAATTTTGAGTTTGTCATCATAAGTTCTATTGATTTACATTATATAAGGATATTTTTGCATTTTTAAACAAGCATCCTTGCATTTGGTTGGTTGATGCTCAATTTTTATAAACATTTATTTTTGTTATTGTATCATTAAATAAAAAATAATTTAAAAAAATTAAAGTTTTAAAAACTAGTAGAGTCTATAATACATGTTGCAAGTTTTGCGAGTTAAACTATAAAACCTGAGTTTCAATATGTCGCTATTTCAATATTAAAAAAAATATAATCTTAAATTTTTTAAGGCTAAATCATACTTTCATTGATCGTTAAGGTTATTTTTTGATTTGTCAAATCAACGGAGTTATCTAGAGTTAATTTTTATGTGGATTAGTTTTAAACACAGTCTAAATAAGGAGTTGGGTTGAAAAGTTTCAAAGTTGACCTATTGGTTTAAGTTTAATAACAATACCAAGTATTTTTTTTAAAAAAATCTCATTTCCAATTATTTTTCTTTCAATTGAATTATTCTTGGCTTTTTTTTGTTATTATTAATTTAACTCGAAGTCTCAAATTAGCATATCAAAAATTGGTTGATATTTAATATTTTAAATGTCTATTTTTGTTATCACATCATTAAGTAAAAAATAGTTTAAAAAATAAAGTTATTAAACTCGGTAGAGTTCATGATCTGAGTTATAGGTTTGACATATTAAACCGTGAAAATGAATCATTATAATATATCAATGTCTCAATATTAAAAAAAAATCATCTTGATTTTTTTTTTAAAATCAAATTATATTTTTTAATAGCCATTCAGATTGTATGTGGATTTGTCGAGTTGACTGACTCACGTTGAGGAAATTCTCATATGATTTAATTTGAAATTAAACCAGGTAAAAATTTGAGTTAGAAGTTTTTGAAGTTAATCTGCCGGATCAGATTTAATAATAATACCAAATAATTATTTGCGAATTGAACATTTTTTAGGTTAAGAAAAATAAAATTAATTTAACCTACAACGCAATGTGGGTTAAGAACCTAGTAATTGACTATATAATTAAAAAAAATAAAATGTTTGTAATACCATATTACTATTTCAGTATGTGTTTGTTTGGCAGTATAATTTAAAAAAGGTAGGTTTAAGGAAACAATTTTAATTGTAATTTTAAAAAATTAGGTTTTAAAAAATAACAGTTTAATTAAAACTATTAAGAAATTGATTTTTTGCATGCAAAATAAATAAAATGCAGGTCTTCATGAATAAAAAATAATTGTTTCAACTTCTATAAAATCAAAGTTTGATACACAATTATAAGTGAGGTTCAATGCAAAAAACAAAAGTTGTTTCTTTTACCAAACAGTTTTTTTCTTTGATTAAGTGAAAAAAAAAAAAGAGCTACTATAATATCAATCAATGTATTGCAAGCATTTGAAATAACACTTAAAAAATAATTTTATTTAATTAAAACATAGTTTTTTGTTGTAGAATAACATCTTATTTGATTCTAAAACAAAACAAATATTAATACAAAATTATTCTCAAATAAAAAGAAATAATGCACAATAATTAATACCAGACAAACAGATTTGAATGATAAACTTTAATAAAAATCCCACGTAAAGTAATGAAATTAAAAAAAAAATCTAAAGATATGAATCTAAAAAAAATCCCAACCCAACTCTTTAATTAATATTAGGTCAATCCACCAAAGCTGTGACTCGTTTTATGAATTCTACTTGGTTGACCTATTTTTTATTTTACTATATAATAAAAATATAAAAAGTAACTTATTATCAATCAAATAATAAAAGATAAAATTAAATAAAAATCATATTTTAAATAATTAAAAAAAAAAATAAAAAAAAACAATCCACTTTAACAAACCATCATTATCACAAAAATTACAAAGACTTGAATCTCACATGGTTTGCTTTTTTACCGGAATCAATTATCGGGGCTTGATTGATTATTTCACTTGCCAAACAAAATGGTCTACCCAAATAAGTCTCAGCACCGTCCGACCATGATGATTAATACATTGAAGTTAAGCTGGCATTGCTAGTACATGTTGCCATGAGGTCTGTAATGTCAATCGCACCGATCGATTTGTCAACAAATTCGAAGGCATTGACCGCAATTTGTCACCAACCGTGAAGGCTTAAACAAGGCGCCGCAAAGACCTTTCCGAACCGGCGGGCAAATGTAACGCACAAAAAGTCTCCGATCCAAAGCACTCCATCCTCATCGATCAGGTCTTGGATCCTCCAACCTCGACTGACACACGTAGTTCCTTTATAGTCTCTGGCCCATGATCGAGAGAGTTTAATGCATTGACTCGGTCGTTTTCTGAGTCAACGAGCCTTTCATGTGCACTGGATTATTTGAAATTTTGAACAATGGCACATGTCTAGCAATTGACAATTTAACCTACCTCCGGCCACTCGTCTTTTTGAGGGAATATAAACGATGGGATTCATCTCTCCCTAAATATATTTTCCTCTTAGGTCACGCAATCACACACACACACACACACACACACATATATATATTGGAAAATTAAGGAATTAAATTATATTTTATTCATTTCAATAACAATAACTTCTGCATTGTGATGCATTTGTGCCCTGGCTTCATAAGATAACGCGTCTTTAATTTTTAAAATTTTAATTTTAGTTACCAAGTTCTTCCAAAATTTTCAGAATATCTCATGTCATTCCTAAGATCTCAAAATATTTCTAACTTGGTGCCATGGCCCAAACAATTTAGTCAAAGCTCTATTACTATAGCATGCATGATTGTTAGAATAATAGCGTATTTGGTAATGATGTATAATGTCCTTTTGCATAAATGTTTTTTCAATGGAAAAGAAATTAAAATGATTTTTATATGATTTTTTTATGTTTATATTGAGATATTAAAATTATTAAAAAATACTTAAAAAATATTAATTTGATATTTTTTCAAGTAAATATTAATTTGAAAAACACTTTGAAAAATAAATCAAAACATATTATCAAACATAGCATAACAATAAGTTTATCTATACATTTTACTTTTCAATTATAGAAAACAAAATACTTAGAGTTAAAAAAAAAACATGCCATAATTCGAAAAGCATTTTGAGAAATATGTTGAAATAAATTATCAATTGGAGCATTATAGCAAGAGCTTGTTTGTTTTCGCGTTTTAAAAATATTTTGAATTTTTTTTTGAATTTTTTTATCTTTACTTTAATTTTTTTATATAGTTTTCATATAATTTTATTGTGCTAATATCAAAAATAAATTTTTAAAAATAAAAAATTATTATTTTAATATATTTTTAAATAAATAATATTTTAAAAACCAACTACTCTAACAATACAAAATACTATGCAAGTATATCCATGCATTTTACTTTTCAATTTTTTTTTTTATATATATATATATATATATAAACTTGAGTGAAAAAAGAAAACACACTATGACCCGTTTGTTTGCTAAAAAATAGTTTTGTTTTGAAAAATGAATTTCAAAAAAGTGAATTATTTTTTAATATTTGATAGTATAATGAAAAATAAGTTGGAAAATATTTTCTAGTGTTTGTTTATATAATGGAAAATGAGCTGGAAAATAATTTATTAATGTTTATTTTTTTTCAAGTTTATTAAAATAATAAGAAACAAATCTTAAAAATTAAAAAGTTAAATGAGAATGAAATTGAAAAAAAATATAATTTTATAAATTATTCAAAATAAAATAAATAATAACCAAAATAATAGAGATCAAATCTAAAAAAATTAAAAAATTAAAAAATTAAAAAAATAAAGAAATTAAAATAATAATAATTAACATTTCATAAATTATTTCAAATAAAATAAGTAATAATCAAAAGAATAAGAACCAAATTTGATATATAAAAAATTTCAATTAAAAAATGATAAGGAAAAAACAAATAATAACTATAAAAATAAAGACAAAAATTATATAAAAATTAAATTTCAAGAGATGAAATTAAAAAATAAATATTCAAAACAAATTATTTATAGCAATCAAAAGTTTAAGGGCCAAACTTGATATAATCAATAAATAATATGACATTTCTAAAATTTTCACAATTTCCAGAAAAATTTTTCCGTCCAAAATAAAAGAAAAACACTTTTTTAGAAACCAAGCTAAATTTTTTTTTGACTGGAAAATATTTTTTGTTGACCGAAAAGTACTTTCTATTGACTAATTTTTTTAATAAAAAATAAATATAAAAAAATTAAAAAAATAATTTTTTAAAAATTAAATTCATATAGAAAGTTTTGATGCTATCCCATATTTTGATGCAAGAAAACTTTCTCCTAAGATTCTACCAGAAACACACGTGCGGGAAAGTTTCCTCCTAAAAAAGAGGAAAATATTTCTTCTTCTTTTTTTTTAAAAAAAATGGAGGAAAATAATTCTTAATCTAGGTTCTTGATATTCTTGGATTATGATTTGTTACAACTTACAACACCTATACGTCCTAGGTTGTGTGATGATGATTTGTAATGTTAAAAGATTTTTTTTCTTTTTTTCAAAATAGGTATTTTTTAGAATTTTATTCAGATTTATTAAACCAATCTTAACAAAATAAATGGATTGGGAGGGTTATTTTAATTTTTTTAAAAATAATTATATCAAAATAATATTATTTTTAATAAAAAAATAGCAATTTTTTTTATCGAGATTGAACTGGGTCACATGTAAATTCGGGTTTTTTTGACCACGTTAATTCCTTTTGTCATTTTTCTTCGATCCTGGGTTTTATAACTATCATTTTTTCAAAACATTTTTTTTTTAATTTTGAAGGAAAAAAAGGGGAAAAAAAGGAAGCTAAAATGCAACTTATAAATCGCACTGCGCTGAACCATCCTAACACTTACATATTTCCACGCCAAAAATCGTCCTCTTCACTCGAAAAACAAAACCTTCTCCCACCACTCCGCAACCAGTGCCATGGCGGTCACAGACCTCTTTGCAGGGGAGATAGCCACCGAACTCCTCAAATTGCTATTTTCAATATCAAGAAAATCCTGCCCATGCAAATCAAGCGCAGAATCTTTAATGGCAAGCGTAAACGAACTCATGCCTATAATTCAAGAGATCAAGTACTCCGGTGTTGAACTCCCTCCCAACCGCCAATTCCAACTCGACGGCCTCTCTCGCACTCTCACTGAAGGCCTTGAGCTCTCCCGCAAAGTCCTAGCTTCGAACCGCTGGAACGTCTACAAAAACCTTCAGCTAGCAAGAAAGATGGAAAAGATGGAAAAGAAAATATCCAAGTTTATCAACGGACCTTTACAGGCACATATATTAGCTGACGTGCATCACATGAGGTTTGAAACTACAGAGAAGTTCGATAAGTTGGACTGGTCAGCCAAGAGGCTAGAGGAGAGGATAGGGAACTTGAAGATCGGGTTGGGAGGAGGTGGTGGTGGTGGTGTTGGTGGCTGGATGGACGAAGCGGTGAAGAGAGTGGAGGAGGAGAGGAAGTGGGACGGTAGTTTTGGGCAAAATTTTTATCTGGGGTTGGGGATTGAAGAAGGGAAGAGGAAGGTGAAAGAAATGGTTTTTGAGAGAGAGATTTTCAATGTTGTTGGAATTTGTGGGATTGGTGGGTCTGGCAAAACCACTTTGGGTAATGAAATTTGTAGAGATGATCAAGTTAGACGTAAGTTTTCAAGATTGTTTCTTTTCTTTACTATATATGTGTGTGTGTGTCTCTCTCTGCCATCTGCTTAATTCAACTTCTAAGAAAGGATACGTTCTTCTTTTTTTGAAATTTACTTGCTTTAGATTCGTTTGCTACTGGCCCAAGGAATTGGTGTTTAGCATATGATCGTTCTTCTATTTTAGACGAGAGAGCTTTTGATTGACTCTCTTGATCTTGATATCTTTCAGGTCACTTTGAGAACAGGATTTTGTTCTTGACAGTATCACAGTCTCCGAACGTGGAGCAATTGAAGGCGAAAATTTTGGGGTTTATTACAGGGGTTGATGGAATGGGTGGTATGGGCAATGATTTGGTCCAAAAATGGAATTTTCAATTTGAATGGAGAATTGGAGCCCCAGCGTTGATTGTTCTTGATGATGTATGGTCACTCAAGGTGCTTGAGCAGCTCATTTATAAAGTTGCTGGATGTAAAACACTTGTGGTTTCGCGTTTCAAATTCCCGACAGTTTTTGATGCTACTTACAATGTCGAATTGTTGAGAGGAGATGAAGCAATCTCCTTGTTTTGCCACTCTGCTTTTGGAAAGACATCTATTCCACCTGCTGCTGATTCAAATTTGGTCAAGCAGGTAACCTTCAACTCACTGTTCTCCATTGGTTACAAAGTTGAGATTGAGTGATGGATTTCGAAATTGAGTAGATGGTTACTTTCTTTGCCAATACTAATGATCATGTGTTTGCTAGATCGTTGATGAGTGTAAAGGCCTGCCCTTGGCTCTCAAAGTGATTGGAGCTTCGCTAAGGGACCAACCTGAAATGTATTGGGCAAGTGCAAAAAAGAGGCTGTCAAGAGGTGAACCTATTTGCGAGTCTCATGAAAGCAAGTTGCATGATAGGATGGCCATTAGTACCCAGTTCTTATCTAAAAAGGTCAGGGAATGTTTCTTGGATTTGGGATCCTTCCCTGAAGATAAGAAGATCCCTCTTGATGTTCTCATCAATGTGTGGGTCGAGATACACGACCTTGATGATGAAGAAGCATTTGCAATTCTTGTTGAGCTATCTGACAAGAATCTTCTCACCCTGGTGAGGGATGCACGGTATGTTAATAAAGCCAAGCAACTACATTGATCTTATTTAAGAAGGCATGATCCCCTTCTTTCTTAACCCTTTGATTGGTTAATTTGCAGAGCTGGAGACAAGTATAGCAGCTACTATGAGATTTGTGTGGTGCAACATGATGTGTTGCGGGACCTTGCTATTCATTTGAGCTCGTGTGGAGATGTAAATGAGTGCAAGCGATTGCTTATGCCAAGAAGAGAAGCGCAGCTTCCAAAAGAATGGGAGAGAAACGCGGATCGACCGTTCAATGCTCAAATTGTTTCAATTCATACTGGTATCTTCATTGCTTTTCTGTTTGCTTTGCATTATATAAGGCAATTAACCCATGCAATTTAGTGAGATTATAGTCTTAATTTCATTTTTCCAATGCCTACTTTTTCTTGATTCTGTTAAATAGGTGAAATGAATGAAATGGACTGGTTCCGCATGGATTTTCCAAAGGCTGAGGTGCTCATCCTGAACTTCTCTGCAAATGAGTTCTTCTTGCCTCCTTTCATTGATGACATGCCAAAGCTCAGGGCATTGGTGATGATAAATTACAGTACAAGCAACGCAACCGTTGGCAACTTCTCCGTTTTTTCTAATTTAGCTAATTTGAAGAGCCTTTGGCTTGAGAAAGTATCCCTTGCTCGATTAGCTGAATTTACTTCCCCTTTAAAAAAATTACGAAAAATATCTCTAATCCTGTGCAAGATAAACAACAGCCTTGATGATTCTGTCATCGACTTATCCCACATATTCCCTTGTCTCTTAGAGCTTACAATCGATCACTGTGAAGATTTAATCCGGTTGCCCTCCAGCATTTCTAGGATGCAATCACTCAAGAGTCTGAGTATCACCAATTGCCACAACCTAGAGAAACTGCCTCCCAATCTGGGCAACTTAAAATCTCTACAAATTCTAAGGCTGTATGCTTGTCCAACCCTGAAAATGCTTCCTCCAAGTATATCTGACCTGGTTTGCTTGAAGTTCTTAGACATCTCTCAATGTGTCAATTTGAAAGCTCTTCCCGAAGGGATTGGTAAACTATCAAGGTTGGAGAAGATTGACATGAGAGAGTGCTCACTGATGAAGCTGCCATACTCTGCTGCATCATTAGAGTCGTTACGTGTAGTAATCTGCGATGAAGATGTTTCTTGGTTATGGATGGATTTGAAGAAGGTCAATCTTGATGTCCAAGTTGGCGAAAAATGCTTCAGTCTGGACTGGCTTGATGATTGTTAGTTAATTGTAACTCATGATGCCTAATGTATATAGCTCTTTCAAGTAAAACTGAGCAACATAGCTTCTTATTTTCCTTTTCTTTTCTGTATTCTAAATCTTTCCTCGTCCTGCATCACTTGTCTATGATATATAAATCTGTCTCCTCTTTTCCTGTGAAAACATCTGTTCATGATTTGGGTTATGAAAGCTTTGCACAGACAGTGACCACTATTTCTTAGTTAGAAAACGTCTGCCATTTCAACCAATCTGCAATCAAGGAGTGTAGGAGCCCGGAAAAGGAAGAAAACGCTTGTCCGGACCATTTCAACCAATCTGCAATCAAGTCCATTTTGTTTCGTTGCCTAGCATCTGGGACCTGCAGGTCTGGTTGGATACTTGGATTTGTCCTGCGATTTAGAAAACGCGGGAAGAGATAGATTGATAGATAGTTGAATGCCGCGTGGACCCCATGAAAGATTCGTAATCCGTCACTCTCAATGCTAGCTCGGCACATGTATGGTAAACATCTACTTTAGTCAATCTCTTGACTTCTGGACAACGTCCCTTCCCAGAACTTTACCTGGTGGGTGGAAGCTTTTTGTTTAAAA
This sequence comes from Populus tomentosa, assembly GCA_018804465.1. Taxonomy (NCBI): domain Eukaryota; kingdom Viridiplantae; phylum Streptophyta; class Magnoliopsida; order Malpighiales; family Salicaceae; genus Populus; species Populus tomentosa. Next base: position 1,975,336 of record CM031995.1, read on the forward strand.
TGACAGAAAGCCCTTTCTTTCTTATAAAGAAATCTTGAAATAATTGAATCTGTGATCAGCCGGGAAACCCTCTCTCTCTCTCTCTCAACGTGTAGTTGTTGGATCTGATTCGGAATTTGACTAGATTATCGCCGGCGGTCCAACAAAGAGGCGATGTAGTGGCCTCTTTCTTTCGATTACGAAAGACACGCTTCGTCAGCTTGGGTGGATTTGAAAATAATAGTATCCAAGGAATATAAGTAAAATGGTTTACGTATCAAAATATGATTTAAAAGCAAAAATTAAATAACCTTTTTTTAAAATAATCTCAAGATCTAATCAAAAGTTAGTTCAACTACACTTCAAAACAAGGTTTTAGTAGTTTTTTTTTAAAAAAAATATTTAAAGATATGATTTTAGAAAGGAATAAAATATTTTTTATTTTGAAGTCTACTCAACTCGCATTTAATTAATTAAGCCAATAAAAAAAAAACCCTCAAACGAAGTTTCAAGTTTCACTAGTTAGATCAGTTGGAATTTAATAATTATGATTAATATTAAACTACTAAAATTTTCAGTGGAAGGATGAAGGTCACCAGAAGCCCACTTTGTTTGGTACGCAAGAATTAAAAGGTTAAATTTTCGTCGTGTTAGGCAAGCCAGCAAGAATTGCATTGAGATCAGTATCCTCCAATTAAAATGAAGATGGCACCCCACCTTGTATTTATTAGTTTTGATGAGATATATTTGTTTTTATGTTTTGAATATATTTTAAAAAAATTATTTTTTTTTTATTATTTTAATTTTAAATTAATATATTTTTGATAGTTTTAAATTATTTTGATGTGTTGATATTAAAAATAATATTTTAAAAATAAATAAAAAAATTATTTTAATATATTTTTCAATAAAAAATACTTTAAATAATAACTATAAACATATTTTTAACAGGAAGTAAGGTAAGTTCAGATTTGGAAGAATTGCATAGAGATCAGTATCCTCCAATTAAAATGAAGATGGCACCTCCACCTTGGACTTATCAGTTTTGATGGGATATATTTATTTTTATATTTTAAAATTATATTTTAAAAAATTTAATTTTTTTTAATTTTAAATTAATATTTTTTGATGTTCTTAGATTATTTTAATATGCTGATATAAAAAATAATTTTTAAAAAATAAAAAAAATTATTTTGATACATTTCCAAGTAAAAAATACTTTGAAAAACAACTACAAACTCTTAATTGTTTGAAGCAAGGTAAGTCATATTTGTAATTGTGAAATTTTTTATTTAAAAATATATTAAAATAATATATTTTTTTATTTTTTTAAAATATTTTTGATATTAACACGTCAAAATGATATGAAAAATATCAAAAAAAAAATTAAGTAAAAAATAATTAAATATTTTTAAAATATAAAAACAAAACAGGCCTAGTGCAGGTCCCAGACTTTCCATTGAAGGTGATTCGAGTCCCCTTCCATCCAACTTCAGTAGTAAATAAAATGTCACACGTTATGTCATAATTGGACTAAAAACCTCGAATTATCTTCCATTGATACGAGGATCTGCTCCGAGTGATACACGCGAGCATGACATGGAGATGATACCATTCGGACAGAGAGACAAGAGAAACTATAGACAAATGCACAAGAAGGCACCTGTGATCATGGCCGAGGACGAGAGGATTTTATATTAATAATAATGAAAGAAAATCTGACGATCATCTTAAGGAGTATCGGTACAATTCAATATGGTTTATATGCAGTTAGTTCTCTTCATTCGTGGGGGGTCTTTAATTCTACCAAAAAAAATTGCTTCTGCATAATTCTGCTCGGAGGGACTTCTTGATTTCACAATGCGCTTCCTGTGGTTAGCAGCCTGAGACAGTAACAAAACCTTGTAGTATTGAGACCAACGGAGATGAGTCAAGAAGACGGCTAACCGGCCAACGTAACAAAAGGGAAAACTACAAATCGATGGCAAATGGTTACAGAGCAACGTATAGGGCTCATCATCATAGATATTAAAATGGAATTTGCTCACGGTATATCTAATTAATATACAAGGGGGTGGAGTTTTGTTTCAAAGATATCTGGTGGGCATCCACTCATTCATCCTGATAGGCATGCTGTAGTACTCGTCACTTCTACTATCACCCTTCCTGTTCTGGAAAGGTTTCCACCATGGAATTCCTCGGTCGTTGATGTTCTTCTTTGCTTCCAATAGGTTATCAAGCAATGTCCCAACAATCATTGCCACCGTTGGAGGTGATGAGAAAACTGTATTCAATATGTCATTGAACTGCAGAATCAAAGAGTACATGTTATTCAGCCAGTATGAGTGGAAGGAAGTCATAAAGCTGATGATCCTTTATGACCCTCATTCATCAAGTCCGAAAGCATCCGCCAAACATATTCCTCATTGCAATATGCAATATTGCGGTATAAAAAGGGTTTTTTTTTTTTTTTTACGATTTCACATTAAAATTCTAGGTGGTGGTGGTGGATGAACAGCACAGAGGAGTCAAATGATGCCCAAAAAATGCAGGAAACCAATAGGATAAGGCTTGTGGAGTTATTATGCGACTTACCCATCCACCATCTGCTCTAACTGGTCCATGTCCATCCCCAGTGGTGTTGCTGACAAAATACTGTGGTATCGATATCCCAAGGAACAAAGCCAGACCCAAAACATAATGGTTTCTCATGGAATTATTGTTTGAAAACTGTATAAATGAAATCCCAATTGCAGCTGCAGGAAAGGAAAACGAGAACAAATCACACTCCTCGAACAGATAACATATGGTTACAACAAAATAAAATTTCAAAACCTACAAAATCACTCACCAACGATGCCATATAGCACACAGTATGCGGCAGCAAATATTGCCAGAGGAATAGACGCGAACAAGGCACCAAATTTCCCTGAAAGATGCAATGTACCGCAATAAAAATGAATTCGGACCTTGTGCAATTTTCTAACGGGACTCATGATGGATATTGAAGACATACCAAAGATGGAGAAAAAAAACATGAAAGCAGTTGAAACATGCACCACTCTTCGGCTCCCTATGTGTGTAAGTCCAAGAAGCCCAACATTTTCGCTGCAATATCATTTCATCAGTCAATGAAACAGGCCTCTGCATTTTAATAGTGATCATAAAACACTGGCATTTTCCCCTTGTAATCACCCACCACTCTACAGAGGATTAAGACTTTTTTTTTTTCCAAAAACACACAATCCCCCTATGTGTTAGCTGATATATGTGAGAAAAGCTTAACTGTAAAGCGGTTAGCCTGAAAAGATCATGAATATCAAAGCACCAATGAAGAAAGTGTTGCCAACCATAGGTTCAGCATTTGAGATAAGATTAAATATGCTAAGCAAACTATAGAAGAAAGAAGTGTGTAATCCAGGCAAGGCCATTTTACTCGTATCTCACTTCCAGGATTTGTTTCTTTAAGAGGAAAATGCACTGTAAACAAATTGCCAGCGACTCTCATCTGTAACCTCAGATACTTGGGTTCTACTGGAAGAGTAAGATAAAGACAAGTAAAACGCTTAAATTCCAATGGAACTCATGACTTGTCCATTTAATGGCAAACTTTTTCTACTGGTCTTTTAAATGAGGACGGGCTCTTGGTCAGAATGTGATCAGCTATTCCTACTGTGCTATGTAAAATATGTGGTAGATGCAGGAAGCAGTTGCACAGGCAAACCCTTCACATAGCAGCTGAGACTGCAGTACCTCAAATATCAGATAATTAAGCATAAAATAGCAGCAGCAAGTAGAAGGGAAAAAAAAAAAAAAAAAAAAAAACAATCCCTTACACAGATGCAGTGATGCCAACAGCAGCACCAAAAATCCCATTAAGCAACAGGCCAACACCCTGTATTTAAAAACAATAACCGTTAGGTGTTGATGCCTTGCTTTAAAAGGGGTGTGTGTGTGTGTGTGTAGAGAGAGAGAGAGAGGAAGGCATAGCTCTCAGAGACTTGACCTGCAGACCAATACTTCGGCTAAGAACATGAGCTGGGGGGCTCGTAGCACCTGCAAGCCGTGCAGCAGCAAAAAACGTTCCAGTTGACTACATCAAAGTAAATGGACTGGTTAGGAAAATAAATGCTTAATTAAACAGGAAATTTCCCACTTCCATCGAAGAAATAGAGAGGTCAGAAACCACATCGAAGGCCCTGTAAGCCAATTAAAACCTCACAAAGTGCCTCCAGAATAAGTGGAAGACAAAAAAGGTATTTCTGAAATGGTGAACAAACCTCTGCAGATGAAACAAGTGCTGCTCCAATCATCCCGAAGACATGACTTGCTCTAAATTTAGGTGCGCCCCATTGAAACGGGTACGGGATTCTAACCCTAAAAAAATATGCAAACAAATGATTCTCAATTAACAGGGTACCTAAACTCTTCCTTTTCTGAAAAAATTATGAAATCTACCAAACCTACAAAGATAAATAATCCAAAACCAATACCATGGAGAAGATGCTACAAGATATGATCGGTCTGTGCGGCAACTCTGTTTAGTTTGATACCCCACATTGTTGTAAGCACCAGCAACAGTGAGGATAGCAGCGAAAGCCCAAATAATACCAACGCAGATGAGTAAGCCAAACATCTCCAGTACAGGACGGGCACTGGAATGGAAATGCTTCAAATACTGCGGCAAACATCAGGCTTTATGATCTTCATACCAGGTGGATTCCATATAATTAACTTAAACATTCTGAAGAAGGTATATTACCTGACAAATGACTAGTAGAATCAGCATAGGCAGGCCAAGCTCAACACAGTTGGCAAGCTGTATAGAACATAAGAAAATCATTTGTTATAATCAATCTATCACTTTCACCAACCAGTATGCTTCATTTCATCAAGTGAACTTACCAGTGGAAAGCCCCTTGTAAACAGACCAAGACCCACAACACAAACCACAGGTACAATAGTAATGGGACTAAAGTACCTGGAAACATCAAAACAAAGAAGGAAAAATATCACAAAACAATGTAATAAAGAGAACCTGCCGAGTTTCTATACTAGAGCTCGAGCTGCAGCTACTGAACGACAAAATTGTAAGCAAGAAGATGAGTAAAACGAATTCTAACACAAGATTATTATCAAGTTACCTTGTTAAAGTACCCCATCCTTTGCTATACCCGAGAATGATGTTGACAAAGGAACAAACAATCAGTGATCCTTGTATAGTTCTCATAATGTCTACAAATCTCTGCAATCGACCACATCATTGCAACCGGGGGAAAAAATGGTGATCGAGGAAATATTAGAATAAATCATGATTGCAACTAAAAACAAACTAGTCAACAGACTAATTAAGTAAGCTTAACAATTATTACATCATGGTCTTTTGAGAAAGTTTCATCATTGTAATCTCTGATGATTGATAAAACTGGCAGTACAAAAGCATAGGAAGGTCCCATCACTGTGGGAAGCCGTGTTCCAATCATTGTCTGAAGCAGTGTATTGATTCCTGACATGAACAACAACGTTTGAATCACACGAGCAGCATCACCCTGTTCACGGTAACACCAAGACCAGATTAAAAGATAAGCACCTGCCAATTGATCTATAAATCATCAAAAAAATTCAGACGTTAGATAAAACGTACAGGGTCGCCGCCCATTTGAGTCACAAGAGTACGTGAAATCAAGACGGTAGTTCCAAGCATCACAATGTAGTGTTGGAAAGCCAGCAGGCATGTCTGATCTGTGGTTAATTACAAGAATCAGACACTTGATTTCGTTGATAAATATCCACTTAGTTCAAAAATGATTCTGAATACTAGCTGTTAAATCTACATATGTTATTAATAACAGGAAGACCACCAGGATTTAGATATAAAAAATAATTAAAACTTTCAGAAATTTAAAAGAGAACCAGAAGCAAAGGTAAGAGATAGATGGTGGCGTGCATAAACTATAAATTTTATTTTAACAAAAAAAACTGACCATAGCAACTTTTTCTCAGAATTGAATAATCAAAATTTGAATAACAAAAAAAAAAAGAAGCAAAAAGAATTGTGTGTGTGTATATATATAAATATATATATATATATGAATCACAAAAAGGCAAAAAGATAAGAGAACATATGAATCACAAAAAGGCAAAAGGATAAGAGGACATATGAATCACAAAAAGGTAAAAAGATAAGAGAACTAACACCAAGGAGGATTGGACTGGATGCAGTACTGGAGCTGGTGGAGTTGCTCAGCCGGAGTCCAAGAGGGACCTTTTGAAAAAGCAAGTGATGATGGAGGTGGTGCTACTGCTTGTGGTGGCGGTGGCTGCTGGTGGCTGTGAGCTGTTTCTCCCATCTTTTTTTTTGTCGCTTACTCTTCACTCTCTCTTGCTCAGGTTGCTGTTAACTGATCACAACCAGGCCTTACAACAGCATAATATATTTTAGTAGCTGTAAACGAAATATGACAAGAAGAAAAGAAAGAAAGTCCCTTTAGCGACCTTCCAAGAAAAGAAAATGAATAGATTAGCAGAAGCAGCAAAACGAAAACTATATTTAGGATTAAGCAGTTAGATAAAGATCTACTATAAGAAGAATACGAAGGAGATTGAGAACGAGAAAACTATTAAAATTTGGAACTTAGGATTACGTCAAGATTGTTCGTAGTCCAAGGTGCATATAAGCACTGAGCTATAACATAGCATAACACTTGTCGACGTATGAGCGGAGCACGTACGCGTGGACCCTTCTCTGCATTCTTCGAGGATCGAGATGCTTTCTTTCTACCTTGTTAAGTTCAGACAATCTTCCTGTCTTATCACTCAACTATCTTCTAACGAGCTTATGAGAGGCAAAAGAAAAAATCTAGGCAGTTTTTTTATATATATCATAGCAATGAGGTACTGAGAGGGCGAAAGTTGTATGAAGAATGATACGTATTCTTGTTTTATAAGTCTTTTTTATAAAAAAAAATATATTAAAATATTTTTTTATTAATATTAAAAAAATCTAAAAATAATAATTTGAAGTAATAAAAAAAATTATTTTTTTAAAAGAAATACAGTTAAACAAAAAAAAAAAAACAAGCACTTATGGTCAACAAAAACTCACAAAAAAACAATAAAAAAAAGAAAGAAAGATAATCACTAATTTTGGAAGATATTTGTCCATCCATCGAGTACTGTTATGTAAGTAAATATCTTAAATCCGGTTAATGACATGAACTTTCATGTAAATGGACGGTCCAGTCAAAGTTGCCTTTGGGTTTGGTGTCATTTAAGGTTCATTTTTCGAATTAATCTTCATTTTTCTTTTTGTTTATAGACTTTGCTGGTTTATTTTGTGTGTTATCTCTGGCTTGGATCAAAAAATTTTAAATATAAAAAAATAATATTTATATTATACATAATTTTTTTATATATTATTATTAAATCCAGTATAATAAACTTGATTTTTTTTTTTACTTCAAGTTTTAAATTAAATTATATAGAAGTTGTCTAAACATAACCTTGTCAAATTGACAGATCTAAAGGAAAAAAAAATGGCTGCATTAATATAGTCAACTCGCCAAACTTGCAACCCAAATTATACACTCCATTAGGTCTAATTATTTTTTTATTTTATTATATGATAAAAAATATAAAAATCTATTTACAACTAACTATTTTTTAATGATAAAAAAACTAACATTAAAGGACTTAATTAGAGAAATATTTTTTTTTAAAAAAAAAGCAAATGGACAAGAGAAATTCTCATAAACCCAATATAAAAAGAGCTTATGCATGTAGGATTGGGTCGTCCATCGCGGCTGGGCTTATTACTAAAAAGCCTAAATTTGTGAGCTTGAGACAAGCATGCGCGTCAAAACCATTTTTTTTTTTTGTTTTTATAAAGGATGGATGACCTTTTGTTCATGTGTTTTTTTTATATAAAAATAAAATAGATAACATATTATTTGCTGCAACAGATAACCTATCATCTTCTTCTAAAAATCCAGCCACAATAAAGGTGCTTGAAAAATCAAGGCATATGATTTTTTTGACCTAAAATTTTACTTTCCAATTATTTTTACCTAAAAACACTAAATAATACCCCTAAATACCTAAGTAAATCTATTTATGGCGTCAATAATTTAAAAACGAGTTGAAAAACAAAATTCAACTCAAATTGATAAAACTTTACAAGCTCTTAACTACCATTTTAGGCAAGTTGAAGACCAAATAACATTGTCGTAGAACTTTTCTCATCGAATGGAATCCTCTAATACTATGATAAATCTTTTTTGTTTTCAAAGCTAGTGTCAACCAACCATTTTTTGTTTTCTTGTTGTTTTCATGCCAGTTTATCTTTTATCTCTCTAGACTAGGAATTAAAAAATAGAGAAAATAAACTTATGGATCATAATAAAAATTGTTACTGATGTGTGTGGCAGCCATGTATTTTCTCTATATATGTTTCACACATTAGTCCTTTATAGAAATATATGATTGAAAAAAAAAGTTTGAAAATAAAAAAACTCCCTTAATTCACTATTCATATGAAAGGAGGAACTGGCTCCACGCAATTTAGTAGTTGTTTTGTTATTTGATATCTATAATCAGTACCATTATTTTTCTTTTTTAATTCTCTTTTTATTCTTAAACTTGTATTGAATATAGAAAACTCAATTTAGATTTTTTTTTTATGGTTTTTTGAATATTTTTTCATTGTTTTTTAAATAAAAATATAAACAATACAACTTTTATATATATATAGAAGCACTTTTAACAATGTAGGTAAATAGAATTATATATATATATATATATATATATATATATTTCATGTTTAGTATGTCTCATAAATTTAATTTTTATTGTAAATATAATATAATATTTTTTAGTTAATATAATTTTTTATGATAATTTTTAATTTGAATGAAATAAAATCAATTTTTTTTATATAATTAGAAACCTTGAATATAATGTAATTAAATGCCTATTACAAGCTATGGTTTTTATTTTTTTATGAAAAATAATTTTAACCCCCACGTATTTTTTTACAAAAAAAAAATCATGTTCTTCTAAATTCATGACTATCAGAAATATCTTTTTGAACATTTCTTCCCATTAATTAGACAGCAAGCTCCTATGCATATATTTTTTTTCACAGTAAATTAGACCCTAATTAAAACAGCAGAATTCAACTTTTTAAACCAACTTGGTCCAAAAGCTAGGTTTTCACATGGTCCATTGAAGTTTTTTGTCAAAGTGATTAAATGTACTACAATAAGTTTTCCCTTGCTCACATGCCTTCAAGAATTTTTTGTTCAATTTATTGTTGAAGGATGTTTTTGTCATGAAACTTATATTTAGAGGTTAACATTTTTAGTTTGGTTAGATTTTTATCTGTAAAAACATTTAAATAAAAAAAAATTAAAATACAAAAAACAAAATAAAAAACAAACTAAAATCGATTAAAACTGACTGGTTTCAGTTTAGTTCGGTTTGGTTATTTGATATTAAAAACCAAAACACAACTGACTAGTTATGGTTATGTTAGGTTTGGTCCGGTCTTGGTGTAGTTTGGTTTCGGTTCGGTTATTTTATATTAAAAACCAAAAACTATATTGTTTTTTGGGTTTTTTTAGACTTTCTAATGGACTTTGTTTCGGTTTAGTTAGGTTAGTTTAATTTTTTATTTTTTAGTTCTGTTCATTTTTGGTTTCACCTGAAACTAGAACCAAACCGAACCAAATATATTTTTTAAATATTCTAATTAGATTAATCGATTTTTTTCATAATTTATTTTTTTATTTTTTTTTAGTTTTTTCATTTTAATTATTTTTTCAGTTTTTTTACTCACTCTATTTATATTTAATCTGTTTTTTAAAATATTTATCACATAAAAATATTAAATTAAAGTTTTTAAAATATTTTTTTAAAAAAATACTTTTAAAAAACAGATACATACAGTATACCATCGTGCACAAATAAAGTCATGCCGTATTTGTAAAGAAACCATGCTTTGTTCACACACATCTTGATTGATCGATTTTACCGAGCAAGTAGTCTCACAATTACTCGATTGTATAACTTGCAAGACAATTCTGTAGCTCTTGTCTTGTTAACGTGTCAAATCAAGCCTTCAATAATTACTCGCCAATCAAGCACCAAGAACAGGGACGATGGAGGGTTTTTCCTCCGATGGTGGCCGGTTCTTTCTCGAGTCCCATCCAATACCAGAAAGAAAAAGAAAAACTGGGACATGGGACAAGCTTATCTGAAACATACATATGTACATGGATCATGCCAACATCATGTCAAACTTTTTTTTCTTTCCCGTAGTGTTGTGACAATCATGCTGCGCCCCACAGAGTTTTTGTTTCTTCCCCTAATCATGTTGCTCGACGCGCCAAATTTTCTTCATCTTGTATGGATAAGAATGGATATATCATTAACTATCTAAAATTTAAAATTAAAAGATTTATTTTTTTATGATTTCAGGTTTGAATCCTGAATTGCTTATATAATGACCACTAGAAACTTATATAGTCGTTAACTTTAGGACTCGTAGTATTAATCGAGTGCGCGCAAGCTGACCTGAATACTTAAACTAAAAAAAAAAAGAATGAACAGACCATTACTACATTGAAAATAATAAAGCTTGAGATATTATTTTTTAAAAATTATTTTATATTGAAAACTACTATTTTTTTAAGTTGAAAATTTAAATAACAAAAAAAATTATTCAACGGTAAGAAAACATAAATTTTTTTTGTGAATATATATATATATATATATATTATAGTTTTTCTTTTTAATCTTCCTTCTAATATTAAAATTTATTGATTTGATGTCCCTTGTATTATAACCTCTTATTTTTTTTATAAAATATAAAATTTTTTATAACTATCTAATATATAATCTATACTTATATCAAAAAATATAATGGGCTTACGCATATAAGCCTTGGCCAAGCAAAAAAAATATCTTTGCGTTGCCTTTATGCTAGAAAACTTATTAGTGTGGGTCTCTCTCTCTATCTCTCTCTCTCTCTCTCTATATATATATATATGTATATGTATGTATGTGTATGTGTGTATATGTATGTATGTGTATGTGTGTATGTATATATAAATTTTTTATTTCATATTAAAAAAAATAAGATATTTATTAGCAAAAATAGGTTTAGAGGTGTTGATATTATTATATTTAAGGTATTAATTGCTCCACTATATTTATTGTAGGATTAAAATAATATATCTTATGATACATCAAAACCTTAAACTTACATAGAAAAATCAAGGAAAAAAAAAGATTATGTAATATTCAAAAAATAACTCTTCATTTAAATTAATTAAACAACTTACAGGAGATATCTTGCATAATTAATCAATTAATTAATTCTGAAAATTAACTAATTCAAAAAATAAAAAACTATTTACGTACATAATGCCAAGTTCCCAATGGTAAGTGTCATTATATATATATATATATATATATATATATATATATATATATATATATATATATGGTTTTTCTTTTTAATATTCCTTCTAATATTAAAATCATTAATTTGATGTCCTTCACATTATAACCTTTTACCTTTTCAATAAAAGATAAAATTATTTTTAACAACTTAATGTACAAGCTATATTTATATAGAAAAGTGTAGTAGGCTGGCGCATATAAGGTGAGGCCAAGCCAAAAAAATCTTTGCGTTGCCTCTACGCGCGAGACAAGGTATATATTTCTAAAACTTTTGTTATAAGAATTAGTTTTTGATTAACCATAATTTTTTATACTCTTCAAATCAATTTTGTAGCAGCTCTCAGCGCAGCTGCATGAATCAATTCTTTAACAGCTCTTTTAAAACCATTATAACAGCCGTGTTTAATTCGCTAACTGCTCCTTTTACAACCATCGTAACAGCTGCCTTACCCGAGGCCAAGAAAAATTGCTCTTTTTTCTTGAACTGATTACCTCGCACTCTTGCAGACTAAGCGAGTCAAGAAAACAAAATATATTTATTCTCTGAAACTTGCTGGATTTTTTACTTTATTTTGTTCTTGCTGTTTTTTTTTTAATGGAGGATAACCTTGTGTGAATAAATATCCTTAAGAATAATATTTATGCACGCCTCATAATTTGTGTTGTGTTCTGTTTAACAATATCTTTCTAACTGACCATTTATATCTATTCCCGGAAGAATATAATTGTAGAACACTTCCCCCGAGGTCAATTTGGTTCTTCACGATCCGTGAACCTCACTCATTACATGGTTGTGGAAAAACTCATTTTTTAAAAAACTTGGATTTGCATATTAATTCGCGATTCAACTTTTTTTTTTTTTTTCTTGAATTTGAGAAAACTCTATATTTCAAAAAGCATATTTTATAAGTTCAGATAATTGAATAAAATCCTGATTATTTTAAACTCTTATAAAAAATACATGTCCTGATTTAAACTCAAAATTTACTGTAAAAATTTTAAATTCTTTACCACAACACTATAAAAAATACATGTCCTGACTGATTCAACCTACTTGATAAAACCCTATATCATGTTGTGCATTTTCAAACTTGAAAAGATTGGTTCCTCCTTCTTGGTGCTTAATTGCATAGGCAATTTTAACAAAAAAATAATAATTAAATTTTTTTTTATAAACACGAAAACAAACATACACCAGTGCATAAGATCTGAATCTAAATTTCACCAGGACAATTTAAGAGAAAATAAGTATAGTGACGTGCGCCCTTTTCTTTCCACCGTCACCTTCGATGATATATATTGATATCTTTGAAGCAATGATTCATATGATCGAAGAAGCAAAAGACGTGCCTTGAATTTGGATCAGAAGCATGTGCCTCGGAATTGAATTGAAGTGCTAGTCAACTCAGACTTGTGAAAATAGAGTAAGGGCAACGTGAAATAACATTTTTGCAGGCGACCCAAGCATATTTCAAGCTATGCAAACAAAAGCTTGTGATTCTCTGACTTGAAGAGAAAAATGGCATGCAATTGTAGATTTTAGCAATTCAACCTTTCCTCCTTGATTTTAATTTAAAAGTTTTTTTATTAAATTCCATTTACTTAACCTTTTAGCCACATGACTCATGAGCTTTACCATGATTTTAACACATTTTGCTCTCAATTTAACTTATCTTATATAGGTTATAACTTATCAAACTTTGCAAAAATATAGAAGAAAAGCCGCATGAGGAAGTCTTAGGATCTTGAGACCATTAAAGGCAATGGCCTCACTGCTTAATTCTCCTCAATAATAATAATAATAAAAAAATGACACAACACTGATCAAATCTAATCAATAAATAAAATTATAATTATTAAACTTAGTTAAATTCAAACTTAGTTGACCTGAATCTTGATTCAAGTTAAATTTTAAAATAACATGGTTTAAAATATAGCATTAACAACTTCTGATCAATCAGATTTTATCTAAGAATCAATCTAAGAAATTTTGAAATGATTTGGATAAGGGATGCTTATGCTTGTTGCTATTTTATATTACAATTAATTAACATATAATATTAATTGGTCATGATATATATGTACACTAGCTAATTACGACCCCAAAACAAACAAGCCACGTAAATTTTTTCCCCTCAAAAGGATCCCCTTTCATTGGAAGGCACAAGGCCTAGGAGGTACAAAAGGAGGACACCAAACCCAACTAAACAATAGAAGCTTATCAAAAAGCTAAAAGAAAAGCTAACACTTAAGTAGCCCATCAACACATTAGCCCGGTCCAAGGCCATGGAAGTCGATCGACCCCTCGTGCTCTCTATGCATGCAAACATTGAAAAACAATTTTAAGTTGATAATTAGGGTTAAATTTCATTTTATATACGACTTTAGTCATTTCTTTCCAAAATCTTATATATATTTATATAAATTATCCCTATGAGCTGATTAGCTTTTATTTTATTCATTGTGAAAAAAAATCTTTATTGATAAATGAAAGAAATGTTAAAAAATAATTGTTGATTCCAAACAAATTACCTTATACTTCAAAGTATAGTTTTTAACTCTGATACTTGGAGCAAGTTCTATATCCCACGTTGTCAGTTTTTCTATAAAAAATATTATTTTAATTTTTTTAAAAAAATAAATAAATTTTAATTAAGTTTTTCTGAATTTTATCTGAGTCATACTAGATTAATTCTCTTTTTATTTTTTGTCTAATGTTGTATTTTACAACCGTGATTGAAAAATATAATATCAAATTAACCTTGTAATTATTTAAAAACAAGAAGATAAGAAAAAAATAAAATTGCTGCTTTCACAAACTTTGATTTTTTAAATTATTAATATAAGAACACAAACGAAACAAAGCAGAAACAAAGCTTGATGTCGTGTTAAAAGTTTAGCAAATTAAGACGAGTAGCATGCAAAACGACAACCAGAACCCATCCCCTCCCACCCGTGTTCTGTTTTTATATGTGTGTGTAGGGTGCTCGAATATCGTTTCGCTTACATTCTATATACATAGAGATTAGCAAATATTTAAAAGCGAAGAGATGGATACAGTGCTTCAGGGATTGTTAGGGAGAGTGGTTCGCCAGTGCTACGCCGTTTTGTGCTTGGGGGCAATTCTTGTTTCTGTGGCTATAGCCCATTCTACTCATGATGAGAAGCCAAATGATCCCAGGGAACGCACTACTCGGCGGCGCAGCTGCTCTTGAATGATATGTTTTGTTTTAGGTCTTGGTTTCATTTCAAGGAGGGAGAATCTCATCTTTGTAAGAATATCTGCTTTTGGGTTCAGAAATAGGAGAAGTTTGAAAAATTAAAGGAGGCAATTGCTCCCCTTCTCCACAACGCAGCTTCGCCCCTGGTTTTGCTTGTGTATCTCTTTTACTTCTCTGCTTCTTACTGTCAACTCAGCAAGATTTTGAATTGAAGAAGAAAACTTTCTACTAAGCAATTTTCTGAACTTCAATGGAACTTAGATTAACGAGTTGCATCTTAGCAAGCTAACCAAACTCGAGATCATAGCAACATCGATCAGCTGTTCATCCTTTTGTTAAGTTTTTCAATCAAATGCAGGTTTTTAAATTCCATTTACTTGATCTTATGTACATGAGCTTTATAAGGTTTTTGCCGCATCGATCTTACTGTAAACCAAACTAGCTCGCATGCCTTGGTACATGTATGTCTGAATATGTATAAATGACTGAATACATGTAAAACTCCACCTAAAAATACAATCTGTTATTGAAAATAAAAACAAAAAGTGAGTTATAGTACCTGTCACCTAGCTTGATGTACTTAAGCCTGCGGAGGCTCGAGCACTTGGGCAAAATCAGCAACGTCGTTGCAGCTCTGTTTTTTATAATGGTGAACAGGAATGAATGGTCAGATACAAAGTCTATCTTGATAGGGAAAGCCATCCGCCACAGCAGCTAAACTGCATTTACATAGGCAAAGGATTTAATGGAGTGAGCTTGGAACTTATAATATTGCACGACGTGACAACAACGCCTCCGTAGGTTGAATCTGCAGCCCAGAACCTCAGCTAACGGATCCATATAAAAACACTCATACCCAAGCTTTTCTAGATCATCTAACGGATCCATAAATGATTCATTCTATCAATTTTACCTCATTCAAAACGATAATCTAATCCATAGTTTCTGATTCCGTTTGCATGACTCGGACACAAGAGTTTAACAAAGCAATTAAAGCTCACATCTTTTGTTTTCGTGGCTGCAAGCAAAAGATGAATCCAAACATAACATATTAATCTGCCATATCCATACAATCTATTATTGAGAAAAAGACCTCCTTCAAAGCAAAACAGTAGGACACAATCCTGCATCAAACCACCACAGGAAAGGCCAAACACATTACAATAACCAGCCACAAGTAAATTAAAGTTATATTTGTTAGGCTTTGATCCACATACACACGAGTTCTCCAGTATGGAAGATTAACTGGCCTGTGAGGGGTCGAGGACGTGGCCTACGAACATTACCACTCCAGTCATGTCTTCTCTGATGAGGAAAAGGAATGGGTGGTCAGCAACAAAGTCTATCTTAGTGGGAAAGTCAATACCTCTCAATGCTATAACACCAGCAGAAGCAGCTGCAGCTTCTGTGCCTTCTTCATTCACTTCAATAAATGATTTATGGAATATGCTTGAAACACACAGGCCCTGCCCAGCAGAAGAGTCTACCATCTCAGTCAAGTCTGCTTCACTGGAGAAAGGCGACACCAATCCTAGTCCCTTTAGAGCGTTGGAAGCTTCAAACCCAAAGGAAATCTTGAACCTTGGAATCCTTAAGTCATCCACTTTTACTGGTTTTGGTGGAAGGTGGCGATCTAAGAATCCAGATTCGGAAGCCATTTTCTCAACCAAAGCTTGCAGCCCATCTTTAGCATCTGGAAGGTAGAAGTACATAGAGAACTTGCGTTTATCTTCACCTTGTTTATAAGGAAGAGCTAAGACTTTAAAACCATCAAAGTCACATACAAATTGCTTCTTCTTGCTAGTCATAAACGGTACGCGAACCGAGCCCCCGTTCAACAGGTAGAAATCATCATCTTTTGTGGTTGACGCATCAAACTTCTCATTCCAAGCTCCTTTGAAATAGAGTGCATTTGTTAAGATGAGCCTTGTCGTTCTATCAACTGACCCAGAAGGCAGAACCTCTTTGATAAGGCCATTGGTCTCATTTTCGGCCCAAGTGTTAACTTCATTGGTCACTTCAACAGCCTTCACCACCACCACAAACATCGACATTAAGGCTATTAGCATCTACTTGGAACATCAAAAACTAGTACGAAACAGAGCACAGCATCATTAGACCTACCTAAGGAATCAGTCCTAGAATTTTGAAAACATTAATACACATGGCTCACTCCTACTGATAAATTACAATCACTTAAAGATTACATGAAAAGAATCGATTTATCCTTTCAAGTTCCTAACAACAAAATTATTGTAATTTGAAAAGCTGAAAAACAATGGGTTATTAGAAAGTAATCGTGTACCTTAGTTTGGAAATCAACTTGATTAGTCACAGCCTTATAGTTACTGCCCACAACCTGTTTGAAAGAAGGCTTAAGAGAGAGTGAGTTATCCACCCAAACGCCATTGGCGAACTTCAATCGTGGCCCACCACTGGCGCTCCCGTCGGTGAGAACAACAGCCAACAACTGAGAGGAGAAGGAGCTGAGGTGATCGCTGGACTTGGACTTGAGGAAGGAGAGCAACTGCTCAAGTGTGCTGCCCTTGGACCCGGAGGCGATGAGACTGAGCAGCACCTCAATTGACAGCGGCGAGAACACCAAGTTGGAGTTGTTGGATTCGGTTAAGAGGATTTGCTTGGAGAGGCTCAATGCTACGTCGGTCTGGTTCCCGATCGATTCACGGAGATCCATTGGGTTTGGCTGTGTTACTTGTGTGTGGAATTGAGCGTTGCAGGGTGAAAAAAAATACAGTTCTTGTAATCTTTCTCTCCTCAGTTCAACGAGGGACGGTTCGTTCCTTTCTCATTAAGAAAACTATTAAATGCCAGCTTTTCAAAGTCAAGCAACTTACAAATCCGAGGACGGTGGTGGATTATTCTGTTTTCTTTATAGGAGCCACAACACGTGTCTTCATCGAGCGACGACGTTTTTTAATAACTCATATATCTCTAGTTATTGAACTCGATTTACTCGGGAAATCCATGATTCGAGCTTGTTAAGCTGGATTTTATGTTGAACTTACAGATGAAATATTCGACTTAGTTCATTCGATTAAATTTTCTAGTAATTCGATTGAACTAAGTTGAATCCATCAGGATTCACTTTCGCATGATCTTAATTACAGAACGTGCCAGATTTTTCAGCGCCGAAGACATCTTAAATTAAAAGCAAATAGTTGATTGCCGAATTTCATCAAGATAAGATATACATCCTCTGTCCAATACAGGTCGATGTTCACTCTCAACAGCTTTGTCTCATTAGGAGGGACAAACTTTTAGAGTAAAGAGGATAGATATTAATCTCCGGATAGATCTTATAGAGTTGACGAATGAAGCGGATTCATTAAAAGTTCACAGATAAAAATATAGAAAAAAAAAAAACATTCATTCCCCTTCTATTCAATATCTTATGTTTATAATATTTTTGTCCTGTTAAGTTTCCTTTTCATTTAATAAAAGTCTAGTACATTGAATTATTAATTGGTGGAATACTATAAAATCCAATTTTTTTTTTAATAATATTCAAGAAAAAATTATTTTAAAAAAATTAATAGAATTTGAGGAACTCTTTTTATTAGACGAAATGATAAAGAAATACCCAAAATAAATCTATAAAAGTTTCGCATTGAAATCCACAAAGAAAAGATTTAATTGATTAAAATACACAATGCAAATTATATAGATACGATTGTGCACTTCTTAATTACTAAACTTTTTACTTATAAACTTAAAATTTTATTTGTATACATTTTATTTTGAATCGATTGATAAAGTTAAATTTCAATGGATTTTATCAAATTTAGTTAACCTAGTTTAATTTAAATAAGATTCAACTGAATCCATTTAAACAAAAATTTAATTTGTTTATTTAAATTAACATGATTTCAGGGTTTTAGTTGAATAAACTCATGATAGGCCTTAATTTTAATCAACTCTAAGTTAAACGCTGTAACTATAATAACCCAAACATTTAGCATTCCAATAATAACATTTCACTATTATAAGTCTGATAGAATGGAACTCAAGATGACATAAACATCAACCTTTTCTCTCATAATTTTTCAAGGTTTATTGGAATGAAAAAAAGATGATCCGTAAAATCCATAAGTTTTTTTTTTTTTTTTAAAAAAAAAAAACCACATAGCAAATGTATTACGAGAAAATAACTAGTCAGCACCCCGGTGAAGGCAAGGCACCATGGCAAAGCCAAAATACAATAATGAAATAAACAGCAATGCTTGTTTTGGATTTACACTCGAGTCTATTAGGACTGGTTCCCATGTTCTGTTTTACTGTGATGAAGATTTAACAACCATGCAAGGGACTGAACACTTGGCCAATGAAGAGAATCACCTCAGACCTGTCTTCTCTGATGAGGAAAAAGAAACAAGTGATCAGCTACAGAGTCCATCTTATCAACGAAAGCCGTCCTCTGAAAGACAACAGCAGCAGAAGCAGCTGTAACTTCTGTGCTGCCTTCATTGACTTCGATGATGGATTTATGGTATATGCTCGAAACATAAAGGTTCCCACCCCTGGAATCATCATCTCTGTGTCAAATCTGCCTCGCCAGAGAAAAGCAACAACAACTCTAATCCCTTTAGAGCTTTAAAAGCTTCAAAACCAAAGAAAATCTTAAACTTTGGAATCCTAAACCCTCAACACAAGATGTTACACTCCTAGAAGTATAAAAATCCTATAAAAACCGGTTATATTTCAATTAATATTAATGTTTTTTTTTATTTTCATTAATGCTAATTATATATTATTAAAGCATTTATCATGTAAAAATAAAAATAAACATTTTTGTTTTTGAAATTTGAAGTTCTTTAATTTATTTATTACAATTTTCATTTAAAATTATTGACTTTATCATTTAAAGATCTCTAAATCTTACTGAAATAGGCTGTTTTGCAAGAACCAAGATTTCTACCATTAATTATATATTTCATGAACTGTAAAAAAAGAAATATTAAGATGAACATTTAATTAACTATTATCCAAACACTCAAATACCTTTTTCTTCATCATGTTGGTTCTAGAAGATGATCATCATTCAAAAGATAAAAAGCCATGGTCTCTAGTAGTTGATAAATCAAAATTCTCAATCCAAGCTCCTTTGAAATGGAGGGCATTTGTTAGCACAAGCCTTGTGGTATTGTCAACCGATCCAGGAGGAAGGACCTCCATAACAATGCCATTAGTCTCCTATGCAGCCCACTTATTCACTTGTTTTGGCACTTCAGCAGCCTTTATCACCACCATCAACACGACGGCTGTTGGCTTCCCTATTGAATTTCCAGATTTCATAATTGACAGAGGATTATTATAAGTTCCATTAATAACAAAAATGTAACATAAGATTTGTCCATAAACTGATCGAGTAAGGTAGCTGAGCGGAGATTTAGACGTGGACTCGAGGAAGGAGAGTAACTGATCGAGTGTGAAGGCCTTGGACCCGGAAACGATGAGGCTGAGCAACATGCCTTTATGATACGACCCATTTATCGTTGCACAGATGGCCTACATAGATTTCGAGGCCTTCTTCTTGTGTTCGCGTGTTTTGAAGTCCAAAGGTGGCACCTCTTTTGTTTTTTCCTTCTACGGTGAGCCCTATGCCAATAATCCATTTTGAAGATTATAGTGTCCATCTTGGGCTCCAAATTTTCTTTGACACTTTTGTCTGCTGATTATGGAATTAAGGTCTACTTAGTGGTAATAGTAGTATTTATTTTTAAAATATTTTTATTTAAAAAATTATTATTTTATATTTGTGTATCAAAACGACTTAAAAATATAAAAAAATAATTTAAAGCAAAATAAATTTAAAATTTTAAAAAATTCTAGTTGAAATAATATTCCAAATACCATCTGAGATGCATTCTCGTGTTTAAATTTATTAAGATAGCTTGATATACAGTAAATTAAAATAGATTATGATGTTTAATTTTTTATTAATTCAAAAAAAAAACAAGAAATTAATAAAAATTAATTAAAAAATTAAAAAATCTGAGTCAATCACGTTAATACACTACAATTAAAGTCATGAGATAATTATATAAAAAACATATTAAAATAAATTATAAACTTAATATTAAATAATAAAATTAAAATAATTAAAATAAATCGCTTGCAGTGAATGATTTGTGAGGACGGAACATGAATTCCCCTCCCCTAGTGTTGTTATAATAATATTTCGTATTTTTTAATTTTAATTTGAAAGAAGGTATGAGATTTTATGATAATTGAGGGCCCATCCACCAAAAACTCGAATACCCTGTAATAATAATAATAATAAACAAAAGATACCAGCACACTCAATTAAATTATAGTAGCTCGACATTCATATTAAAAACAATAATAAGAGTGTTGTATTTCAAAGTTTATTTTGTAGAGAAGGTTTGTCTCCACTCTATGGCTGCTTTCAACGTGATAAACGACACTCGAGTCAAAGAATCTCTTTAGCTACCCCACAAATCAGTTTGATTCTGACTTCGCATTGCTGTGCCTATGTGAGCAACTTGTCGAAAGGTAATCTATATAATACTGTCCGTTACAAATCGAATTATTTTATTTGCCTTCAACCACCTCCTCGACTGAATTCTGCCGAGAGACTAATCTTACCGCCTCTCGGGATGGACCCTACTCCCTGTTAAATCTTTGATTCAATTTTTTTTTTTGTCGTTTTTGTAACTTCTACTTTTCAAAGGGCCCTCATCTTATATTTTTTAAGGTGTTTTTTCAACGTTGATAGTAAAAATAAAAAATATATCGTTTTATTTTTTTTAAAATTGAAAAGTATTTTTTAAAATAGCATGCATTACATTATCAAATACAAAATTATATTATCACTAAACTACTGATCAAACCTGCTGTCATCACAATTTCACGAGTAAGGAATACTCCTTGATTAATCTATCCTAAAGATGACAAACTATGTCAAGGCTGTGGAGGGAAGATACCGCTGCAGAAGAGACCAAATAGAACTTGAAACCTTGTACATGACATGTTTTCTACAACAGTTTAAGGATTGGAACAAGAACAAGAACCAAATGCCAAAACTTCATTTTCATGGAAATGTTATGTTTCTTCCTAAAGCCTCACACAACTTCACACGACACATATTAAATCCTTGAGTCTCTGTCTCATTCAAATTCAGAAACATTGACCGAAATATAATTATATGAAGATGCTCTGTTATCAAATGCGAGTAGTTTTATTATGATCAATTGGTTGATTTTCGTTGTTGTTTTTCACAAAGTCTTCTACTCGTGAGCCTCGATCTCTTTCTCTTTCTTTTGGCTGGAGCCCAGAATGTATCGAATCCTTTTTTCAAGTTTTATGTAACGAGTTAACTTTTTTTAAAAGATTTTAAAAAAAGAATAGATATTTATAAGTTTTTTTAAAAAATAGATCTAAATTATTGGGATTTTTTTAAAATTTATTAAATTCAATAATTTTTAAAATTATTTTGAAATAACTTAAAAACAATCTAATTAGGTGATAAACTAATTAACATAACTAATTAAAACTAAAAACAAATTAAAATTTTCAAATCTAAATAGAAAACACATTCAAAAATAAAGAAAATTCAACTAGCTAGTTAATTTTGCAAGGAATTGAGTCGGTAAAATACATTCATAAAATTTCAGCTTAATTCAATAATTGAATTAAAAACTATATCTATTATAGAATTTATTTGACATGTCTGTAATTTTTATTAGATTTAAATTTATTGATATACATCATCCTATTCACTTTTAAAAACTATAAATTTGATAATTAATGGATGAATCGCATTACAATTAATTATTTGGAAATCATCGAATCAGATATTCAATTCTGGTGATCAATGTTTGATATATTTCCATGACAACATGAAGATCGACGCCACTAATCAATAAATTTGGCTCAAATGCATCAATGATTATGACAATGTATAAGAAGGTGATCTTGAGAAACCAAATATAAAAGACAGTTAATATCTCTTGCTTCGAAAACACCCTTTACGATCAAGACTCCTCTAGTGTCGATTTTTCCAAGAATGTTCATCCGACATAAGATTTCAACCTTGGATCAAGGAGCCAATCCTTTCATATACCATTGAAAAATTGCATAGATTAATTTTTTCCAAAGATAACGTCGCACTACCACGCTTGGAATAGACTAAATAAACCCTATTAGAATTAGATTTACAAATTAGTTTATCATCAACTTCACAATCTAGTACCACACAAGACAGTTTATTGAATAAATTCTCAAATGACCTGGTCTCTGTTCTTCTTGGATGCTCAAAGAGCGAAGTTATGAGTTTTGAATGTCGAACTCAAATCCCCAAAAACTTACATTGGAGAAAGTTGTATTCAAATGAACCGGACTCACATGTAAGAGATTTATTAGATGTATATATAGGTCGGCAAATAATCCATATTAAAACAGAATTGAAAAGAGGGGAGCTTATGTATGAGACATACACATGACCCAATGGTACTGAGAAGCTGAGGGTTTGCTTCATTAAGAGAATTTTAGAACGTCATAAGCGTCACTTGAGCAAGCCTTTGCATGCTAAGCGCTTAAAATGTAGCCGTACGTAATTCCAGTTTTTCTTAATTTTGCCTAGCTAAGCTAACTCATCATTGTAGCAGCAGCCAATACTCATCATTTTTATGTTATTATTCTCGTGAGTGTATATGTTAGCATTAACTATCTTTTTTTTTATAATAACCGAGTGTATTAATAAAAAAGAAGTTATTTAGAAGAAGCATTAACTATCTTATATTAAAAAGAGATGAGATAAGAGATGTTCTTGTATAAACGATGGATTCATTGCTTGATAATTAGGGTTTTTAGATTAAAGATGGTGTTCATCCTTTTATATAAGCTCTTATACGTACGCGAAGTCCTCTACATCTCCAATGTTTAAGTTCAAGAGTTAAGCTCTAAGTTTCGGATATCGCACTCAAATTTGTTAAATACATCGATTAAAAGGAGAGTTTTGTTCGAACAAACCAGACTTTCACGAGAAGGGAAGATATATTAGATGCATAGATGAGCCCGGTAATTGTCACATGTTAAAAAGGAATGGAGAATAGAGGAGCTTACCTATAAAATATATCCATGACCTAAGAATTCTAAGTTTTTAAGTTAGAGGTGGCTGTATCCTCCTTTATATATGTGTAGCTAGGTCCTCGTACATACAAATTCCATAAAAACGTAAAAGCCAATAAATCTCTCTCAGGATCCAGACACGCGCGCGCGCGCGCGCATATATATATATATATATAAAATCAATTACAAGAGGATGGTTTGAGGAATATTAAAACACTCAAATCCCTCACGAACAGGAACGTGCCAACAAATTCAGGAGAGAGGCATTAAACAATACAGGTTGCCAGGTAGCAAATTAGTCAAAGTATAGGAAGAGATAGGGAGGAATCATAAGAAACAAAACCTACCTAAAATGTTGTAGGATTATATCTTTCAACTTGTCTGTCTCTCTCTCTCTCTGTATGTATATACATCTAAGTGTATGGTTTTAGATCATACCATCTCTTTCTCAAGCAACATTTCCTCCACACAAAAGGGACTCGACAAAATGGTAAAGTCAGCTGAATTATTTCAAGTCCTGTGTATATATACAACCTTTCTTCAATGATCCGAGAACCAACGGATTGTCTTTCTAATGGCTAATTAAACCGTCTAGTTCATTTGTTGTTTGCTCACTTTTCCCTTACATTCTAGTATTGCATATTGTACTCTCTTTGGAAGCTTATTTATAGAGTTTTTTATTATTTTTCCTCAACAGGGCATCTCAAGAGATGTTAAAATCGAATCCAAGCCAGAAAGAAGGCTAGGAGGAAACAGAGCTGCATTCTTTGTATACAGTAAGAATGTTGTTAATTGCTACAAGCATGTGTGTGTCTACTTCTGTGTGTGTGTGTGAGCGCCTGCGCATGCATATGTGCATAAAAGTGGATTTGATTCCCAGATTATGAGCTAAATGATGTTAGTTTTGGTGAATTTGCGCAGCTATGGAGGGACTAGAAAACATGGCATTCGTCTGTATGGTTGCGAGCCTGATGACTTATTTCTCTGGGTACATGAACTTCAGCCTAACCAAATCTGCCACTACACTTACTAACTTCGTTGGTACTTCTTTCTTAGTGGCGCTGTTTGGAGGGTTCATATGTGATACCTACTGGACAAGATTCAAGACTTGTGTCTTGTTTGGATGCGTGGAGTTCTTGGTATGTTTATCAATTAATCTCCTAATCATGGCCATGCATTTCTAATCAATTATGCTATCATTGGAAAATCATGAAGTGTCAAACTTCTAATTAAGAATCATGAATTATTCTGTATCATTTGACCTATTTTATTGGAAAAAAGGCTTGCATGCATGTGCCACGATTCCAAACTTGATAGAATATGACGCGGACAACAGGCCATGCATGTCATTTAACGAAAATTGTGTAAATATGTATATTTTATCTCGTTTATATTAATTGTTATACTGAAGTTTAAATTAGATTTCATGAAGTAAACCAAGCTATCAATCATCTAGATAAATTATCCAAATTTAACAAGGTGAATATTTTTCTTCTTAAAAAAATCTTGGGTATCCAGGTTGTTTTCTAAAATTTTTCAAAATATAAATAAAAAAATCCATACAAGTATCTAATCAAATAAACTAATAATTATCTATATAAATAAAAAAAAATTGTTAACAATAACCAAAAGAAAAATTAAAAAAAATTAAGAGATGAATATAATCCAAGATATTTCATATCATAATATGGATTATTTACATGGTTGTATTTAATGAATTTATTTATAAAAATCAATTTGTAGCAGAAATTGACATACACATAAAATTTATTAAATAAAATAAAAAGAAAAAATTATGTGCAAGGCTGCACATATTAAAAAGTTTACAAAAAAAATAATTTTTTTTTATTTTAAAAAATGAGTTTAATATATATATATATATAGGAACCACTCTAACCTCCTAAAAATATTAAACACTTTCTATATAATCAAAAATTAATTGTTATTTCAAAAAGACTAAATATACCAAAAAAATCACAAAGAAGGGGTATTAATCAAAACATAAATGAAAAAATTATTTTGAAAAATACATATAAAAAGACAGTAATTTTGTTTTTTTAAAAAATAGAGAATAGAATGGGCAGACGACGCATTGTCCGCCCCATTCTTTGTCAAAATAAAAAAGACAATGTGTCATCTATCTCAGCAAATAACGTGTTTTTTGTTAATTTTAAAATCTGGCCATTGGTGTGGCTAGAAAAACGAGTTTTGTTTAATCCAAAACACCTAAAAACATCGTTGAAACCTTTAAACCAATATATGGCCTTTAAAAACACAAAAAACCACCCCAAAATCCAAAATCAACCCTAAACTAAAAAATTTTCCGAGCTCTGATTTGTTTTTATAGGTGTTTTCAAGTTAAAAAAACATAATCTTAATTATATGGAACCTTTTGATATAAAAATAGCTTGTTTTGATAACATAAATATTCTCCAACAATAGCTTTATCTTTTTTTAACGGAATTTAACCTCTTTTCTCTTTTACACCCAAAAAAATCTAAGAAAATTTTTTTTTGATATTAAAAT
The DNA here is from genome assembly GCA_018804465.1 of Populus tomentosa. Taxonomy (NCBI): domain Eukaryota; kingdom Viridiplantae; phylum Streptophyta; class Magnoliopsida; order Malpighiales; family Salicaceae; genus Populus; species Populus tomentosa. The sequence continues at coordinate 2,001,636 of CM031995.1, forward strand.
ATATATTTTTAGAATTTTAGGGACTTGTCACCTTGTAAATAAATAAAAAAAGGGGACACAAATAAAATTTTGAAACAAACTTCAAAGCCATCATTTATGTTAATCGTATTTTTCACTTCAATACTTTATTTTATAATTCAACCCTCACCTCTAAATGAGGTTTTGATTTGGGTTTTAAAAGGCTGAATTAATGAAAATTTCAAAAATGAAGTTGAAATTTTTAAAAAATCTCAATATTACATTCCCCAGTGAGGAAAAACAATAAAAGCGTCTACAGTAAAAGAGCCGCGTCTTTTTTTATATTATAGGCAATATACACACACACACACATAAATGCAAATTATGATGACGGATAGATTTTGTGTCATATTTCTTAAAGATTGGAAAAAAGGTAGTGTTTAAAAATGTTGTGTTTTCCAGGGATATGCCCTCCTAACGGTTCAAGCACACTTCCACCAACTAAGACCAATTCCTTGCAAAGGCGTTTCATCTGATCAGTGTGAGGCTGCTGATGGTAGCCAATCTGCAATACTTTTCACCGGTCTTTACCTTATTGCATTTGGTACTAGTGGCATCAAAGCAGCTCTGCCATCTTTAGGAGCTGACCAATTCGACGAGAACGACCCCAAGGAGGCAATTCAATTGTCTAGTTTCTTCAACTGGTTCTTGCTTAGCCTCACCATCGGAGCTATAATAGGAGTCACTGTTATTGTATGGTTAAGTGCTAACCAAGGCTGGGATTTGGGGTTTGGTGTGTGTGCCATAGCAGTCTTTTTCGCCATTATCTGTGTAAGCATGGGCAAGTCCTTGTATCGGAACAATGTACCTAAGGGAAGCCCCCTCGCACGCGTTGCACAGGTAATTATAACTTCCTAAAAGAGCTTGTATTGATCGAGACGGTACCTTCCCTCTGATCATTAGTCTTGGTGTGTTAGATAAATGAACTTCTCCTTTAATTTGTTCATAAATGTAGGTATTTGTGGCTGCAATCCGGAACCGCGACCTTCCAATTCCAGAGAGGGCTGAGGAATTACATGAAATTCATGACAAAGAAGCGGAGGTGAAACAAGAAATTCTTCCGAGGACTGGCCAATTCAGGTATAAAAATATAAAATGGTCAACTTTGTTGCAACAAATCATAACCACAACGGGATACTAAAGCACATGTATTTCTGCCATATTCCAGGTTCTTGGACCGGGCAGCAATCGCGAACACTACTGACTGTGCATCAACATCAATCAACCCTTGGAGGCTATGCACAGTGACACAAGTTGAAGAAACAAAGATCTTGCTTCGCATGCTTCCAGTTATACTTAGCACAGTTTTCATGAACACATGCTTAGCTCAGCTCCAAACTTTTTCGGTCCAACAAAGCACCACCATGGACACACGCGTCTTTGGCTTTACAGTCCCTGGCCCCTCACTACCAGTAATCCCCCTACTATTCATTTTTGTTATGATCCCAATATACGAACGCTTCTTTGTACCACTTGCTCGAAAGATCACAGGGATTCCAACTGGAATTCGACACCTTCAGCGCGTTGGAGTCGGGCTAGTGCTCTCAGCCATCTCCATGGCAGTTTCTGGAGTTGTGGAAACATGGCGCAAATCGGTGGCTATTGAACACAACATGGTTGACTCTACTGAGCCCCTGCCAATGAGTTTCTTATGGCTTGGTTTCCAATTCGCCATTTTTGGAGCAGCTGATATGTTCACATTAGTTGGACTGCTAGAATTTTTCTATGCAGAGAGCTCGGCCGGAATGAAATCGCTGGGCACAGCTATCTCATGGTGTTCAGTGGCATTTGGCTACTTCTTGAGCTCTGTGGTGGTGCAGGTGGTAAACAAAGTTACTGGTGGATGGCTGGCTAGCGACAATTTAAATAGAGACAAGTTGAACTACTTTTACTGGCTATTAGCAGGCATCAGCACAGTGAATTTTGGAGTTTACTTGACGTGTGCATCTTGGTATAGATATAAGGACAGGGGGGCAATGAAGCAAATAGAAAACGGCGGTGAAGACGATGCCAAGGGAAAAGTTCAAATGGTAGAAATTTAGAAATACCAGGTCTCATTTAATTCAAAAAAACAAAGAAAGAAAATAAACATTTGTCATATTTGTGTGACGAAAGATGATTTCTTTCTAATGTTGTCTTGTGCATGTTGCCTTTGCTGATGTAATTAGTCTTTTGCACTGTGATTGTACCTGTGTTTTGCCAACAAAAACACAAAAATCATTAAAAAAAAAGTACGTTTTTGTTGAGATGCATGGTGTTGCCAAACAATACCTAATTTATAGAATATTTAACTTGAAACTGTTAATTGTTTAAAAACATAATAATATTAGTTTTTGAGATGGAGATTACTGTATTGAAACAAAAATTTCGATTTTATATTTTGTTTTCTTCAATTTCTTTAAAGAATTAAAGTATTAGTCTATTTTCGGACAGCCGAGACTTTTATTTTTCCATAACATTGGTCATTTTATATCTTGGCTAAGCATAAGGAGGGTTCCAAAATTTTAATGCCCCGTTTGGATTCTTGTTAGCACCAACAAAATTCAAAAAAATGCGAACAAGGAAAGGAAACATTGAAAAAATTCAGTGAACATGCCAATTATGGCCAACCATGGAGATGTTAGGCACAGGTAGGGAGAGCATACGGTGGTCGGAGGGGAGAATGAGGGGGGACACGAGACCTAAAGTCAAGAGTGTGCATGCATCGATTCTCACCGAAGATTTGTAAATCATAATGATTAAGAAAAAACAGAAAAGTTTGGGAACTACAGTTCCAGATAAGTACTTGTGAATAACAAATTAAATCTCCACCAAACTATCTCGAACTCCTCTTCTTCAATCTGATCATTTAAGAGACAGAATCGGTGAACCACCCCTTACGAAAGAGTCCTTTGGTAGGATTCTACCGGCCTAGGCCGAAATTGCTTTCCTCCCTTTGTATACAACAAAATGACAGGAGATCTGTTACAAGTTCAAAAACTTTGATCCATGAAGATTAAACGGTCAAGATGATGCTGTATTCTCAGTGGGAGGACAATGCTGAAATTCAGTCAAATCAATGCAACAACTCGGTAGGAACAAGAGTAGCATTCCAGTGATTGTTATTTCCTATAAGAAATTAAAGATTACTCTTCTACACAAAGCAATAAAATTCTCAGTGAGTGTTGAGCAATCATCGTGAGACGTAACTTTTAACACTGCTCTAATTCAAAGCCAGGACTGCAAAATGAACGGTTTGTGCAAAAACTGGACGTTGGTGATCCTATTTACATCACCAATTGAAGCTCCTTTATCAATTACAGCAACTGTCCAGTAAGTGGCAAAGCACAAATAACAGCTCGTTGCTTTGATATGTAAACATTCTAAAATTACACTATTTACAAAAGTTCTGTCCTACCATTTCACATCCAGTGTTAGAGCCTCAGGAGGTACAAGAACAGATGGGAAATTTGTGAAGGAAATATTAGACATTAAATTACTCCAAGATGCAGAATCAACAGCGATAAAAGGTCTAACCTTCTTAACAATTACAGGTTTTAGCTTCTCACCCTCAACTCTTGCTATTACCTCAAACCAAACCCGTTCAACAGTAGGCCTCGTTCTCCACTCTGCCAACACTTCTTGAACAGTCTCGTTGCTCCCGAAACTCTTCTCCAGTTCTAATTGAAAACGAATCAGGGTTGATGCTTTAGCAGTTGCTCTAAGAAAGCTCGACAATCCATTTCGAGTAATTCTGTCACCAAGAAAACTTCTCAAAACTTCTTCCAGCCTAGCAATACTGGAACTTAAAAAGTGCATGGTGCTAGCCCGATTCTTGTACACATTCCTATCGTAACACTTATCAGATACCAACTCGATAGTCTTCTTTGATAACAATCTCGTTTCAATTTCAGAATCAGGGTCCCAATTCTTGTTGGCAACAAGCGATGCAGATCCAATAATTTTTATAGGTAATAACGGCGGGCAGATCGAATCCCCGAAAGGGTAGAAACCATTTCCCCCCTTATTATTATTAATATCACTTCCATTCAAAGCCAAACTAAGATCAAAATCTTGAAAAAGAGAAACCTCTTTAGCTCCTTTCACTTCTACAGTGATTCCTTCTCCCACTATTATTCGTTTCAGACCACCATATGAAGCATTCATCTAGAATTAACAGAACCAAAAACAACAACAAAACAAAACCCAGTTGAAAAAAAAAATAGAAACAGAAATATTTAAAAAGGTGAGCAGAGCTAGTTACCGGCAATAGCAAAGAGAAATTGTCATGGCCACTAACCCACAAATCAAAAGGACCTTGGAGTTTCAAAGTGTCAAGTACAGGCATGGAACCGAATTCCTTAATCAAGTCTCCAAAATCAATACTTGATTTTGGTTTGCTCAACTTCTTCCGAGAATCTACTTCATCAGGGAATATAAGTAGCATGTAACTTTTACCAACTCGGATCTTAAACTCATATCTCTGAGAACTAAAAATCCTAACTTTACTCACTTCCAGCTTCGAAATCTCAATTCCATCCAAATCCCAATCTTGCTTCACCGATATCTCCTTCAAAACGTCCTGTAAAATCATTGCCAAATTAAACAAAATCCATGAGAATAATATATATATATATATATATATATAAAGAGTACAGTTGAGAAACATAATACCTTAAGGAATTGAGTGTTGTTGCCATTAAGGTGATTAGGAGTAAATGATATAGTTAATGGTAGAATTTGGAAGATGAGTAAGGGGAGGAGAGGGGAGGGGAGACGACGACGACGAAGGCCACTCATCGGGTTTTTTTTTTTCTTCTTCTTCAACGTTAATGGACTTAGACACGTGTGAAATCCGGACCGTGTGGATCTCCCTTCCCTCTTTCCTTTCTTGCATTGCAGGTGTTTTATCGAAGAAAAAGAGGATATGGAGATCAAAATGACTATTGTACCCCGAAATTCAGTGGCTTTGCATTTTTTTCTTGAAAAATAATTTTTATTAATAAAAAATAATCAGTGCATAACAACCTGTATATCTATTTCTTAAAAATGTTTTTTCTGATCTTGAAGATTATTTGTGTATTTGGATTCTCATTTTAAACTTTATTTTAAGGTTTTTTTATTTATAAATTTATTTTATAAAATTTTAATTTATAAATAAATATTTTTATGATTTAAAACGTGAGTTTAAAAAATTAATATGATTTAGATTATGAGATTAAATATTTTAATTTATATTCATGTTTTGATTTTTTAAGTTTCACTTGTAATTATTTTAAATGATTTATTTTAGAATTGTTTTAGAGTTGTTTACATAAATAGTTAACAATTTATTTAATTAAAAGTTTATTCTTTTTTTATTTACACATAAATTTTTTCGTTTAAAAAAAGGCATTAAAAAAGCTCACATATTAATTTATTTATTTTTTAAGTATTTGGCCCTCAGCAAAAAAACGGATCAAATAATTAAATAATAGTTATCATGACTTCAATTTTGTTTTTAAGAAATAGGATGGCCTTTTTTGCAAATTTTGTTCTCCTATTAGTTTTCATGTTTTGAGATTCGGATCGTTCGATATTTAAACTGTTGCATTAAAAAAACAATTGTTTTTCTTTTATCTCTCTGTTTTTTTTTTTTTTTTTCAAATTAAGTTAACCACTAACTTGCGTGTTCACGATCTAGTTTTATTATGGATATCAACATCAAAGTTGACATTAGGTTATGAATCTACTCGGAACACTTTTATAATGTATGAGGCAAGAAATCATGCACTTAACTTCCAAGGGAATGTTTTCCTTATATATATATATATATAACTCCATCAACGATTTATAATTAAGTTCTAATTTATTTTATTTTTAAAAAATATTTTTAACTCATAAAATTCAATATTTTGCCATCAATAATCTATTCATTACATCATTCAAATATTTCAAACACCATCAAACTTCACCACCTTCATCTTGACCACAAACATATCCACAACCTCCACCATTTCTTGTCCTTATTTGACTGCTATCAACCCTGGTAAGAAAAACCTAATTAGAGTGATTTTGTTTTGGAAGTAGAAACTAACTGCAGCTGAGTCAGAACTCAGAAGATGCAAAAACGACCACCAAAAACAACCGCTGGTTCAGCACCGGCCTCTCCCTGCATCCTGGAGCAGCATCGAGGGGAAGAGAGAACATCAATTCCACGGTAGATTTACAGGGGTTCATCAAATGCGTACAGGAAACAACTGACCAACCCACACTAACAAGCTTAAACAAGTGCAATAAAAGATACCATCAAACAAGAGAGATTCAGGGTATGATTTTCAATACCACAAAGCCCGGCTGCAATAAAAGATAATTGAAACAAACCGGAGGAAAAGATGAAATAACACCAGAGTAGATTTTTCAGTCTAAATCAGCCATCTTTAAAGGCAAAAATTATTCAAGCGTTCAAGCAACTGAAGAAAAATATTAGAAACAATCTGAAATAATGAAGCTCTGTTTATTGACCAGCAATCTGTATGATCAACTCCAGGAGGTTCTCCAGTGCAAGCTGGATTGCAAGGCCTCCAAATGACCAAAATCCTGCTGCACTCCCCTGCCCCCAACAACCACATATTCAAGAGGAACCGCGTCAAGAACCATCGCACCAAAGGAAACCAATACCAGGAGCTTTCCATAATTCGTCAACCTCAGGCATAAAAAGACAATACACGCACTGAAATGGGCACAGCAATAGTTGCAGAAATCCATGCAGGTCGCTTGGTGCATTGCTGAATTCCCCAGGAAACAAGAACAATAAATAAAGATACAAAGCAATGAACATGTCTATTACTTCTTCCACTTGGCTTTTGTTTTGGAAATATGATTTACAAGAAAGAATGTGTCATAAACCACGGTTAGGTCATCAACAAAGAAATGAACAGATGGATGAGATGATGATCCATCATCTGATACATTCAAGATAAGCAGAACCGTGATGATAGCAGTGAGGTAATCACAATTGCTCAACCAGGAGCCAAAAATATTAGGTATCAGAGATCCTTGCGGAGACCAGTGTCAAGAGATTGCATTCTTTGCCACATGTGGATCATAAATGGTGTCGGATACTTTGGTGGGAGGCCAATAGCGAAATACTGACCTACCAACAATGTTCTTGATAGGAAGCGGGCCCCTGAAAAGAGTTTGAAACACCAACGTTAAGAGTTTGTGTTTTCAGAATAAACATCAATAGAAATTGTGCTGATTTACATTTATATTCCTTTGCGGTACTTCAGATGATACAGACATTGCCAAAAGCATGTTTGTGATATTTGCGAAAAGCACCATCAAATTGTCGACACCCAAAGGAGAATAATTTTTTTCTTTCCAGCCTATTATAGCATGTTCTCAAACCAAATCAGCATTAGAAAGATTCTCAACTTACCAGTTGTGAGAGTCAAAACTATTATTTCGATTGTCCCCCATCACAAAGACATAACCTTCAGGGACAAGCTGCAAAAGAAACCAAACTAATTTCGTTAGCTAATATGGGAGCACTTGGCCAAGTGAAACAAATATATATAGATGAACATGGTATAGATGTGCAAAATACAAGCAGAAATCAACAAAATCCATTACCACTGATTCCATCTCATAAGCAAGTGGCTCCTTGATGAATTCTTCATCCTGAACAACACCATTCACATATAATTTGCCCTCTCGAACCTATAAATAGTCCACAAATAACACAAGTAGTCAGCAGCAGAGATGATGCTTTATGTTTTTGGCTGAAACTTGCCAGAATATAATGACAATGGGAGGAAAAGGAAGAACAAAGACAGAACAAACACCTCCATTCCTAATAGGATCAGTTATATATTCATATAGAGGCTTACTTCTACATAGTCTCCAGCCTTTGCCACAATTCGCTTTATGAATACATCGCCTGAACTGAAACCAAACTCCTGCAAATTACATATAAAACACAAGTTAGCGATCTATGATTTAATAGGAAATAACAATATCTTATACAAATTCATCAAAAACTTAATCTAGTTTATACCTGCAAGATTGGAGGAGCTTTAAAAATGACTATATCTGAGACTTCAGGCTTTCTGAAAACGTATGAAACCTATGGCAAGAAAGAAGGGAAAAAAACAATATCAATATCATGAGAGAGAGAGAGAGAGAGAGAGTTTATCTAGCTTAACAAGTCTCAGATTTTCACCAGAATTTTCATAAATGAACAAACATCACATCCTACTTCAAAAGCGTATATGAAAACAAATAAATGCATCAACAATCAATTCCGACACAAGAGTCTCGCTTGGTTTTTGAGCATTATAAATTTCGTTTCAACTCTACATAGGACAGTGTTTCGATATCAATTCCATTTCCTACTTTTAAAATATAACTCAAAATATCATCAAATTAGTCACCACACTAGATAAGCATGAATCAGAATTATCAATCAACCATCCAAACATGGTGACAGAGGTCAAAAAGGATAGCCAAATATGATCTAAGGCCATCACTCTCGAAAGGGTCTTTAAAACATAAACAATTTCACATGAATACACCAAAAATAAACACGAAAATATGCTAAAGTGTGTGTTCGCTCTCACCTTCTCTGCTAAAATACGGTCGCCTACGTCCAAAGTAGGAGACATGGAACTTGAAGGAATGGACCGAGGCTCGGCCAAGGTGGACCTGAACAACAAACTAACAGTAGCAGCAGTAAACATAGCCTTGGCATCCTCCGAGCAAACATTAAAAACCCTTGAAAACCAACTTCCTGTCCTCTCAAACTCCTTCCCATTAATCTGGAAGCTCACACTAGTACTGCTCTTGCTCTCACTCACCTTCTTCACAGACTTCACTGTCCCTGTCCCTCCTCTATCCACCTCAGGAGTCCTCGATCCCAGAACCGCCTCATTACACGGAAGCCACCTCGATCCTTGCAAGAACGGAAGGATCGAGACGGCTTTAAATGGTGAAATTCCACAAGCACCCATGTTAGAACAAGAAACCCCAGCCGTTGACTTCATTAGAGAAACTAATCCAACCGCAATCGCACTCCCTTTACAATTATCTCCAAAAATCTCACCAGCCATCGTACTATACATCGCCGCCGAATTACTATAATTCCTCTTCAGGTTTCGGCGGCGAAAATCTGTTCCCGTTCTCGGGCCAGGGGGTTCAATATCAGAATTGTGTGTTGTGGTGGTTGTTGCTGGTGAAGCAAATATCCGTGACCGGATAAAACATTCGTTGAGATACCGACAGTTACCGACACGAACACCCAGGTTTTGGGCAACGTAGCCGGAGAAAGAAAAGGTAACTCTGATCGCCATAATAGCAATTTCGAATAACAAGATAAAGATTTGGTAAATAGTGACTTCGGGTACTAAGAGGGTTGATGATCTAGGCAAGCCTAGCAAGAAATAGACAACATTTCTACCGGAAAAATCGGTGAACTGAAGATGTGAGTTACGAATTGAGAGGCTAAGCTAGTTTGTGAGGTCAAAATTGAGCGTGATTGAGATTCGAATCGGAGGATTAGGGTATGGCAACGGGAGGAGATGGAGGAGACCCTGAGCTCTGAGAGAGAGGCTCAGGAGAGAGGGGATGGGGGTTTGGTGAAGGGAACGCAAGCAATGACGAGAGGAAAATTGAACAACGCCAGTTACTTGGAAGGTTTGGGTTTTAATACGCGGCGGCTGTGGAGGAGTTATGAAAGTGGACTTTTCTTGTACTTTATTTACGGAGTTACCACTGTGTGTTTGATGAGGGGTAGTTTAGGTTTTTAAGGTATGGGGTAGTTGGATTTTGGTTGGGTATTTTTTTTTTTCAATCCTTCCCTTTAAAAATATTAAAATAGAAGATATATTTTGCTCCAAAATATTTTTTTTATGTGAATTTTAGAAAAATAAATTATTTTTTAATATTTTATAGTGTTTAGTTATGTTATGAAAAAATAAGTATTAATGTTTTATTTTTTTCAATCTTATTAAAATAATAAAAAACAAATGTTACAAATTAAAAAAATAAATGATAATGAAATTAAAAATATATATAATTTTATAAATTATCTCAAATAAAATAAATAATGATCAAAATAATAGAGATTAAATCTAAAAAATAAAAGATGAAGAAATTAAAATAATAATAATTAATATTTTATAAATTATTTTATATAAAATAAGTAACAATTAAAAGAATGAGAATCAAATTTGATAGATAAAAAATTTTAATTAAAAAATAATAAAAAAAGACAAATAACAATTATAAAAATAAAAACAAAAGTTAATATAAAAATTAAATTCTAAGTGATGAAATTAAAAAATAAATATATATATATATATATAACAATTAAAAGTTTAAGGATGAGATTTGATATAGTCAGTAAATAATATGATATTTTTAAATTTTTTATAATTTTAAAAAAATATTTTTTGTTGATTAATTTTTTTAATAGTAAATAAATATAAAAAAGTATTTTTTTACTTTTTAAAAAAGAAACGCTTCCATAATCAAATATAAAAATTATGTAAATTTTTTCTGGTAGGGCCAGGGCATGGTTTTTAACAGGATTATGTATATACTCCAGCCATAAATAATTATTGTTAGTGATCTTATTTTAACTTATTAGAAATTGAAAAAAAAAAAAAAAACAACAACAACAACTTATGAGGTAGAAAGAGTGAGGGGTTTAATAAATCCATTGTGTATAATTTATTCATAACAGGGATATGATAAATCTTGTTTCACGTTAACTGTGTTGTTTTATAGAATATATTGTGTCGTATCAGCTTTTTTTTTTTTGGTATTTTTAGTTAATTTAGGCTGATTTTGTTATTGTTTTTATAATTTTTATTTTTTAAGTGACTGTTTATTTATTTACCATGAAAAAAAAATTATGTTATTAATAAAAATATTGATTTGTAATGAAACATGCTTGCTTCAATTTCTTTAATTTTTTTTAAATGCATGTTTTTCCAATTCGGTTTCTTGTGAGTTTTTATTTTACATGTTTGAGATTTTATAATTCTTAACATAAAATTTATTTATTTTCTGATGTTTCCTTAGCTTTTGAAAAAAAAAACTGAAAATATGAACATTTTTATCTAATATTTTCTTCTTCTTTTTGTCTTTTTAACATATATTGAATAATTATTTAATTTTTTTATTTTAGTGATATAATTTTTTTGTTGGTCAATATGGTTGGTGCTTAATAAATTAAGGTAATTAATAGTAGATATTTGTAAAAAGTTCCTTTCCATAAATTTTAAATCTCTCGTGTATTTAAATAAATATTTTTTATATATATAAAAAGATATTCTAAAAATATATATGGAATAAATAATAAAAATTGTGAATTTAAAACGGAATGACTCATAAGATATTTAAGTTTTTTTTATAGAAATGAGCGTCTAAAAACTCATTTTTCCCAGATTGAATTGATGAAGGATAAACATCCTTAATATATATATATTTAAATCTCTGTGTTGGTTCGTATAAAAAAATGAAGAAAGAAATCTCTATACTGGTTGAGAGACCACGTTTTTTCAACTGTTTCTTGCTCAAATACTTTTCTTTCATAGACCCCCTTCTCCTAGTCAACGAATGGAGGGTAAACCCGTCACGTGACAATGATTCCGAGGATAAACCACATAAAAAAGGAAGCCAGGCTGGTCGTCGAGCAATTTGGTACTAGATGGAGGGCATTCCACTATCTTTGTTTTGACTTTTACCGAACACGCGCTTGCCTCTTTGCTTCCTTCCCAGCTCCCATGACTTTCCTCCTTTGTGGCCGCCTCATATTCGAAATTGCAATTACCAAGAGACAAAAGCAACCCTCATTTTTTCTCACAAGGCAGACGGTGCTTCTAAGTTCTAGGCGAAAAAGAATTTTCTTCCCAGATTATTAATTCTCGAGCCAGGAGAAATTATAAAAGGTAAATGTGAAAATTTATCATAGCTCAAAACGCTGCATCTCTACCAAAGTGCTGTTTATTTTCGTAGTTAAAATTTCTTGTTTTGTGATTTTTTAAGAAAAAAATTTGCTTGAAATTTTAAAAAAATCAATGTTTTAAAATTATTTTAATATGTTAATATTAAAAATATTTTTTAAAAAATAAATATATTTTATTTTTATATATTAAATAAAAACTTTCAAAACCAATTGTTATTGTACTTCAAACCCCAAGAGCCCTAACCCTCGGCAAGAGATGTTGAGTTAAATAATACCTAATACTTAAAATAAGAATAATATATTGTACCACCTTTTTTCTTCACCTCCAAATAATATCTTGAGACATGAAATAATAATAATAATAGTATTGCAACAAATTTTTAAAAATATAGGAAAACTGATCCAACAACTCTACAGTGTCAATAAATTGCAACTCAAATTACCTTAGTATCTTCAAAACTTTGATTGAAAAAAAAAAACTCTTATATTCTCTAACTAGCAATTAAAAATTTAAACTATGTTTATGTTTTAAATTGAAACTCCATCAAAACTTTTTTTTATTTCTAATTAATTTTTTTATATTTTTTAAATTTTTTAATATGTTGATATAAAAAATAAAAAAAAATATTTAATATATTTTTAAATAAAAAAACATGTTAAAAATAACCGTTATCACACTCTAAACACCATTTTAAAAAGGTGTAGGAAAAACAGTGGCAGATATGCAAATAAGAAGGAAGGTCAGGGGCAAGAAGATGCCTATAACTCCTGGACAAGAGGGGTCCTCTATAACCAGCAAGTCAAACCCACGGTGACCGATTGCCACGCGATCCCATGAGTAAAACGTAAGCGCATACATCAGCCCAAATTTGCCTCCGTCGTTCATTTCAAAAGGCAAAACTAGTTAATAAAAAATACCAATAATTTTAATTAACTTAGTTCCTTTCATTGAATCTAACAATTAGATTGTTGTTCATGCAAATTAGGGTTTTTTCTTCTTTTTTTATGATTACAGAAAGACTGGGGATTTTACAGGGTAGGAGAACGAGGAGGAAGGTCTAGAATACGCTAGTTCAGGGGATAATAGTGGGTGGTGGAAAAATGACTGTTGTGGGCTTTAAGGAAATTGATTTTGGTGACGTGGGGGCTGTTTATTGGGTGGATGATGGTAATAATATACTTTATATATATTATTATAAAGTAAAATTTATTCTTCAATATATATATATTAAGTTTCAAACCTACCATCAGATTTTTACATGAAATCTTTTCATTTGAAAATTAAAAAATCTTTTTGTAATTCTGCTAAGTATATCTTAGGTCAGATTCTGAATTTACTTTTTAAAAAATACTAATTCGAATGCTATAAATTTCAAGATCATTGAAAGTTTACACCGTCATTAATTTTAGGATCTCAAAGAATTTGTCAAAATAGAAGTAAACTAGTTCAAATATACACGGTTAACAAAAAAAACATTTTATTATAAAACACATGACTAATTTCAATGATCCGGCTTGAAAATAATAGATTAAAATTTTAATAAAATAAAATTTACTTAATTAGCGCTACAAAGACAAGTTATAGAGTTGCCCGAACACATTGACTCACTGGCCCTAAAATATATAATATCATACAAATATATCTTTAATTCAAAACTCATATACGTCATAGGCTCTTTTTTTTTTTTCTATACGAGGTCAATTATTTATCTTTATTAAATGTTACATTAGTTCTTATGAAATTTTAAAGGAAATTTTGTATTTTTTATATTTTTATATTATTTTAATATAATAATATTAAAAATAAACTTTTTAAAAATAAAAATATTATTTTAATATGTTTTTAAATAATATATATTTTTAAAATAATCATTTCTATACTCGTCATCACGTAAAATAACTGCTTGTGTGCTTAATTTTACCGCTAACAAGCCGTCGTTTGTGTGCTGGGAGCAATTTAAGCAATAAAAAAATCTCCTCTCTGTTCTCTAGAGTAGCAGCTGTCTATCACGACGGTAGACAGGACAAGAAATTAACCATATCTGGCTTGGTTCATTGTATCCCAGTCCGTTCAAAAATCGTTGCCATTTGGTCAAAAGAAAAACGGAAATTGTTGAGAAATTTGGGAAGTGTGGAGAGAAGTTTATAAAGATAATGGATAAGTTCACAAAACGACAATACTATAAAAAGCATTTGGATCACTGGCTACTAAATTCGTGTTAATTATAAAATGATATTATTTTTTATAAAATTAAACAAGTGTCTCGTGCTATATAGTAGAAGGATCAAAAAGATATTCAAGTTTAATTAATTAAAACATAATTTAGGATATAAAACCGAAACACTTGTAAAAAAAAGCAAGAGAAAATTATAAAGTTTAAGGCCTAATAGCCTAGTATTATAGATAAAATAAAAACCTTCAAAACATGTAACTTTAAAGAAAAAAACTCGAGTCAGCTTATGATAATTTGATGAACCAATAACCTGTAATATGAGATCATGATAAAAAAATAATTTCAAAAAAATGACATGGTAAAAAAAATCAAAGTTAAAAAAACTTTGTCAAAAACCTCTGAGTCAATCTAGGTTAGCTTTACCAACTTGTTCTTGAAATAACAAAACAAAAAGAGAAGTGAAAAAATGACAAAGCTTGAAGACAAATAATTTAACGCAAAATGATGAAATTAAAAAAAAAATAAAATCATAAAAAATTGAGGAAAAAAACGAGACAACTCGACTGACTTGCTACTCATTACATGAGATCGGGATAAAAAAATTAGGTTTCCAAAAGAATGCCCTGCAAAAAGACTGGAGTTGAATAAAAAAAACACTGAGTGAGAAAATGCAAGCTAACCCGGATTAATTTGATTAACTCGCACTCATGATAACCCAACAAAAAAAAAATTGAAAAAATAATATAGCTCAATGGCCAGTAATTTAATGCCAAGGTATAAAATTGTTAAAAGAATCAATTTCATAAGAAAAAGCTGAAAGGAAAAAAAGCAACCATAATTAACTTAACTACATATTAGCGGGGATATAAGATCGTGATAACTCAACGAAAAGAAAATCACAAAAAAAATGAAGCTAGGGGCTTCTAACCTAATGTCAATGATGAATTTAAGGGAAAAAATCAATTTTCAATAAAGGACTACTTTGTTGGAAGGCAACCATAAAAAAAATAACAAAGTAAAATATCTAACAATAAAACAATTTAAAACCTAAACAATGCAGACAAAACATGGTATAAAAAAGTAAAAGAAACTAATCAGGGGCTAAATTAAAAAAATAAAAAAATGATAAAAAAAAGTTATTAAAAGAATGAGGATCAAATTGAATAAAAAAATTGGATAAAATTAAATATAAAGGGATAAATTGAAAAAAAGATAAATCAAGAAAATGATAAGAATATAGCAATTCAAAAATCAAGGACCAATAATGAATTAAAAATACAATAAAATTAAAAGGGATGAAATTAAAAAAATAACAATAAAAAAAGGTATAAAGCACATAAATAAAGTAATTAAAAGTAGAGGGATCAAATCCAATAAAACCAAATTAAATAAAATATCAAGGAATAAAATTGAAAACAATCCAAACTTCAAGAAACATCAAATACCAAATAAACAATAATTACAAAGAGGATCAAAATCAATAAGATTATAAACCGGATGACATAATTGTTTTTTTAGAATTTAATGTGTGTTTTTTAGGAAATGAGAGAGAGAGAGAGAATATCTTAACCGTAGCCCAACCAGACATTTTCATGCGTCATGTTGCTGGAAAGAGAATGACGCGCCGCTCCTAGCACAACGATAAAAGTAGGACTTTGGCCACCACAAAGTTCCTCACATGCCACTTGAATGGCGGGGAGGCCACAAAGCGCTTACACGTGCATTGTTTTTTAAATAATATTTAAAAATTTAAAATTACCAGTTCCTAATAAAACCTAAACAAAAATAATTGGAAAAAAAGAAAGCAACCTTGCAAATAGTCTTTGTTTTTTTGAATAATAAGGTTAATTTTTTTATTTTATTATTTTAAAAAGAAAAGAACGGAGAAGCCCATACATGTATGTATATTTCTTTTTCTTTCAAGGAAAAGATGAAAAATCCCCTCTTCAAAGATTTTTTTTGGCAACATAGTCATTTCTTTGTAAGAAAAACACATATCTGAGTTGTTTTGTCCCAAATCAATTTCATAATGATAAAAATATCCCAATAAAAAAGATATTTTTTCCTTTAATTGCAGGTTTAATCAGTTTTTTTTTAATAATAAAATTATATTTACACTATTACAATTTATATTATATTATTTAAGTATAACCAAATTAATATTTAAAATGAATTGAAAATAAATTTAACTCAAACCAAACTTCATTGTCAAATCAAATTTATCCATTAAATCCGATCGGGTTTTATAACCGAGTAACTATTGATCTAGTAAGAGGGAAGATTCATTTCTCTAACTTCTCAGTCAAGCATGGACGCGCTAATTGAAGCACTATTTTCATAATATTTTGAATATTTAATAACACATCAAACGAGGTCAAGAATCAGATTGTTGGACTGTCATCTATCAAACACGTTTTTTCAACATAAATAAAGTAAAACACGAAACTGAAGTTGATAATCTTATGAAATTAATTAAATGATTAATGTTGAACTCTCGAGTCTTAGCACTTAAGATTTGGAGAAATTGTTTCAAATTTTAGGAATGTTTGGACACTAGTTACCTTGGACAGAGTCCACCAATCGAGGAAAACAGAATCCTTAAAACAAAGCCCATCATCCTGCAACAACCAACTATCTTAATTTTAAAACCTAACTTATATTTTAAAAAAATTAAAATTATAAATAGAAGGATCAATATGAACTCTTTTAATTTTTATAAAAATAAAAAAAATATTATTTTGATTTTTTTTTTAAATCAACAGATTGATGACGCAGATTTTATTTGAATTAGATCCAATTAATCGAATCACCAAATTATTCTGGATTTTTGACTGAATCAACTAATTTTTTTTAACCCATATCGGGCTCAGGATCCCGGGTTAATTTCCCGGGCTGTATGAGTTTTAAAACAATGCTTCCGCACCCTCACGTCCCCAGACAAACAAATGAATGCCATCCCAGCTAATAACAATCCTGTTGAAATGTATGGGCCTATATCGGCCTGTAGAAAGTAGCAAAGCTATCACACAGCCGATAGTGCATCCATGGATAGTAATAAGTTGGGCTTCAACTTTGAAACCCTTAACAGAGTGGGCATGTAAATGGGCTGCGAGTTCTGGAATGAAGCCCAATACGAAAACTCAAGTTTGCCTTCAAGGATAAACAAGCATGATTTTCCGGGAGCTAAGATTACCACGTGTAGGGCTTGTAGCCTTTTGATCTGTCCTTCTCGTGAGCTAAGCTACAAGGATATATATTATTTGATTGATTTAGTTTATCTCGTTACGATATAAATCTTATATAATTTAATCTGTGTGTTTATGTCTATTGAATTAATCTATGGATTTCTCCAAGAACAAATTGAAGCAAGGTGGCAGAGTTCTGGCAATATTTTATTTTCGAACTTCTCCCAACAGAGATGTGTAGCCACATACATTGCTTCAAGAGTCTCGGTGGGAGCCATTGAATCCACTATTCCATGTAGAGGATAATAATATCATCCATGGCAAGTGAATTGGAACCTGGAATGGAAGCATTCTTTTCGGCCGAATGGTTGTAAAACCTATAACGGACTGAAGAGTCAACTAGATATCTAGATCACCCGATGTTTGGACTAAAAAAATTACCTAATCGCTCGACTAAAAACACAGGTTATCCACTAGCTCACTAACATGATCGATTCATGTTTGACCATATCAAAACACAAGTTTCAATAAATTAAAATTTTATTATTAAAATAATATTATTCTTTTAAAAAAATTAAGGAATGAACCTGTGTTAATTCTTCCAACATATGATCCGAACCTTGTTCGAGGCTAATTACTAATCGATCACAGGGATGGCAGACTCATTCTAATTAAAACAAAAAATCTAACAAGATTTAATTAATTCCTGGACTTGTTAAAAGCTCTAATAGATAAACAACTCATAAGAAATTCCCACAAACCCTACACTATACAACTTTCGCTTGACCAAAATGATTAGTTATAGGCAACGGTTTAAAAGGGACCTCAATTTAAAAATAAATGGAGTCGGAAGAACAACCGGAACAGCAGCGCCGATTCAACTTTCGGCGAGCAAGCCCTGGTGCGCTGTGGTCCATCTCTTTGCTTCGGGAAATAATAATCATCCGTTACAGAATATTAGAAAGCTCTAAAAAAATATATAAGTTTAATATTTTTTAAAATTAAAAATATTTTTTAAAAACATGTAAAAATAAAAATACAAGTTATGCCAAAAATCCTCTAAATTTCATTGATAATTGCCATCGAGAAAAAAATAATTGAAAGGACTGTATAGAACAGTATTATGTTGACTAAGCATGCAAAACGAACAAAAAAAAAAAAAAAAAACGAAATGATATGCTGTTCGACATGCTAGTTTTTCATCATTAATCAAAGACGGTCATTAGATGTAACTTCTAGATTGATTTGAAAAAAAGTACTTGGATTATCAAGTTAATCTAAATTATTTATTTTTTTTTTTTTTATAGTGATGTTTTTTTTAAATTTAATTAATTCAATTTTATAAAGTTATTAATACCGTATTTGAAAATACAGAACAACCATGTTTTCAATAAATTTAATATTTTTATATGTTTTTTAATTGTTTTGATATATTAATTTTAAAAATAAAAAAATATTATTTTAATGTATTCAGCATGAAAAATATTTTTTAAAAAATAATAATAACGACACTTTCAAATAATATGTAAAAAAAATAAATTAAATTATTTTTAACCAATCAAAATTTTTTATAATTTAACCTCAAATCCAATTTAAATTACTTTCAAATCAACGAATCATCTCGAATTTAATGATAATGATAGAAGCTAAGCATGGGATGAACTTCTCCAGTATGATTTTACCAAAAAGGTAAAAAAAAAAAAAATCTACTGAAAATGGAGATCTCTTCTGTCCGGGACTTTCAAATTCTGTAGACAGGCACCATGCGTGGTTAACAAATATGGCAAGGCTAATAATCGCATGGGCGCACAAGCCACGCGAGATGAGTGGCACGTGGTGGTGTCGAACAAACCTGACACTGTGTGTCCCTACTTTTTTTTCAAAGTTACCGCCGCGCAGTAATCGATGACTGTGGGACCCTTCAATGTTCCTCTTCGTTACTTTGTTGAGTGGTCTCGGATCCTTATAACTTATCCCACGCGCGCGGCGTTCCTTTTTCGTATGAATTTCAAGACCTTTTCTTTTTAAATTAATGGACTCTGCAATTTTATATTTTTAAAATTAAAATACCTATTTCAATACCTTTTGTTTATAAGATTGAAATTAAAACTCTCACGTATATTAAAATATTCTTTAAAATAATATTTTTTTTTGAAAATATAAAACATACATGTTAACCTTTAAAATTAGATGATTTTATATAATATTACATGAATTTCAATTTATCATATATTATGTGAAGAAGCTAGAAAAACCATAATTTTTAGAGTCAGTATAGTAACTGGTACGGGTTTTGACCGGGTTACCTGAGTCAATTTGTTTTTTTAAAAATTAAAATGATTTTGTTTTAGTAGAAAAACAAAAGTCAACGAATTACAACAAGGTTTTTAACCAAGTCTTACCGGGTTACATCGGATTTTTTTTTCAATTCTATCCTTTTCAGTTCTGGATTGGATGAATCCCACATTGACCTGTCGGACCTAACCAAGTTTTAAATCTACGAGAAAAACTATCTAAAACATTATGGTGATTTTATAGCATAGATACAGACAAAGAAAAAGAAAACTGTTTTATTAAGTATATCAAATCAAATATATAAAAAAAATTCTTAAAAATATTTACAAATAAAATCTAATCTTAATTAACATATAAATTGATGGCACAATAGCTTAAATGTCATAGAAAAATCACAATAATCTTCCTTAACTAGTAAAAAATAATAGTAAAACCTTGAAAATTAGTCTGCTAATAGCCAAATAACGCTTTTAGGGTTATCTAGCAATCGGTACAAAGCCAGATACTTTGACATCCCAATACCAACGCGCCACGCATCCACTATTCAAGCCCTGACATCGGAAAATCCGGGGCAAGGCCTGGGACCCACTCTAAAATGATCATTAATCAGACACTCTGATTGAAATGATCGATGCACTCTTTGACCTACCCCAAGGCCCCACCCCATACTAGTCATACCAAACCCGGCCGGCATAAGTAAGGCTCTGTTTGTCTACGTGATATTATATCGTGTGATTTGCGATATACTTCATTTACAATTTAAAAATGTCTTTTTAATTAATATACACTGTAGATTTATATTGATTTGCCAAAAAGTTTTTTTTAGAATTTTGACTTTAAAATGCTGTAAAAACTTTTTTTTTAATCAAAACATAAAATATAAAAATTATCATAATACTAAATACACTAACTTCTTGATTGGTTTATGTATTATATAGATTAATTTTCATATAAAATTAGATAAAAATTAAGTTGGTAAAATCTATGTAATTTAGTTAACCTTCTCTAAATTCAAGTAAAATATATTTTGATTTGTTTTCTTTTCAAAACTAGATTTAATGTATTTTTTTTAATTTTAAATAATATTATTTTAAATTAAAGAGGCTAACCCACCCGACTAATAATAGACGGGTTTTTATAATCATCCCCCACCATCCATTACACTTTCCCTCTCCTCTCCCCTCACTATATATAATAGTATATATCTCATCAGCATTGCATCGCTTATCCCTCAGACACTCACACAAACACAAAAAAATAAAACCCATCAATCGAAATCAAAACCAGTCAACTTCACGCCTGTAAGTTCAGAAACCTTGTTCACGTTACCCGAGAAACACGTATCACAACCAACCTTTTTACAACCATCCTTCTCCGTTCGTTTCCCCTTCCATGCAAAATCAACGGCTGCGATCATAAATTTTCAAACTTTCATGTTCTCTGTTTACACCCCCTCACATTCCTCCTCACAGCCACTCGGGTTCAGACACAACTGAAAAAGATAAACATACGTAAAGTAACAAAGAAAGCAAAATCTCGTACACACACTTTACTTCTATTTCAACGCAAAGAGGGTTCGAGTGTGCACCGAGAGAGTATTCAAGAATGGAGGAGAGACCAGAGACGGAGTTGATATCCATTCCAGCAACGCCACGTGCATCGACGCCGGAGATACTGACTCCGTCAGGTCAAAGGTCACCAAGGCCAGCTTCAAAGGAAGCGAAATCATCGACAGCATGGACACCGACATCGTTTATCTCGCCGAGGTTTTTGAGTCCAATAGGGACGCCAATGAAGAGGGTGTTGATTAACATGAAGGGTTATTTAGAGGAAGTGGGTCATTTGACTAAGCTAAATCCGCAAGATGCTTGGCTTCCTATCACCGAGTCTCGTAATGGGAATGCTCATTATGCGGCGTTTCATAACTTGAATGCCGGTGTTGGGTTTCAAGCCCTTGTTTTGCCTGTTGCCTTTGCTTTTCTTGGCTGGTAATCACTACTCCTTGATCTTTTGCTTTACATTTTGTATGTCTGAAGAGCATATATAGAAGTACTAAACTATACTTCTTGCTTGATGCATTTATTATGTTGAAGTACTTAACTAATAATGCATCTGATGGACACTGGTTTCTAGTTATGTTCATGGGTTGATTCTTGCTTTCAGTCTATGCCCTACACCTCCTCAAATTGCTCATCTTGATCATGTTTTCAGCTTTCGACTTCATTTCTTTTTCCTTCTGTTGATGCGTTCGAGTTTCTAGTACCTCTACCCAATTATATCCTCAAACATTTTGTTGATTTTTACCCTATTTCGATTTCTTTCAGTTGTGTATATAAAATGTGAGGTGTGAGTTTTTCTCTTTTTATTTCAACGAATGAGAAAATGGGACTGTACTCTGCAGCACTGGCTTCACATGGTGGTCAGAAGAGTTTTGCTAAAAGTTTATGGACTGTGGGTCTACAAAGTGATCTTCTTATATCTTTTCATAATGTTCTTGAAGATTTGTTTTTGAATAGAAGATATAGAAACATACTAGAAAACTGAAGCTGGTCATTTCATGTTTTGGTTTTACGCATATTCAATTATTCTAGAGAAGGGATGCCAAATTTATTATTGGGCCGCTCATAATTCTGTTTTTTACCTTCGGCCAATTTCAGAGGTCCCCTTTATATTTGATTGTTGCTTTTGTAGCTTTTTGCCCATTCATGATCAAGATTGTTGATATTTTTAAATTGTGCAGCTCTCAACATTGAAACCTATCACTTCCATCGAAGTTTGATGACCAAAAAAAATACAGAAACAGTGTTAAAATTATGCTTTTTAATAAATTGCTACCTTTAGTTCTGAAATATCTTGGTTTTGACCAGAGCCGGGATGCGTTCAGTTTGACACCTGGCTTTGACTGATTTTAGAGGGTGTAGAAAGGACCGGTCAAGTACTTTAGACACTGTAATGAGACTGATTTGAGCATGTTTGCAGCCGCTAGAAAGTTATAAGGTGAAGAAGAGCTAAAATGACCAAATTTACCACTCTGATTTTGGTCTTTGCAATTGATTGTTTGGTTACTTAATTCAGCATTTTCTATCCTACCAACAAAGCTAGGTAAAAGAGGAGTTAAATGCTCAAATTCAGAGACAAAATTAAAACAGAAAAAGATTCGCAGCGCTTCTGCTGCCGTATTCCTTAATTGGAGCTTCTAGAAAATTTGAAAATATGAGAATGGAAATTGGATTAGTTGCTTAGAGGCACAGAAGATACTGAATTTGGTTAATTTACCTTCTTTTTTCTGTTTCTCCAGGAGTTGGGGAATACTGTCCTTAACCATAGCCTACTGCTGGCAACTTTACACTCTATGGATTCTGGTTCAGCTGCATGAAGCTGTTCCCGGGAAGAGATACAACAGATATGTGGAACTTGCACAAGCTGCATTCGGTGAGAATCATGTCACGCTCATTTGAAAATCTGATACATGCCCAATAAACTGTTAAATTCGTAAGCTCAGAAATAATGAAGCACGGGTATAGATTCAGACATTCAATCATAAAGTAAATTGTAAGAGTGTTACTTGAACTATAACCTGCTCAAATTGATTGGAATCAATGTGCTTGATTGGCATCTCTGTTTTTTTTGTCAATTGTAGTTCAATGGCATGGTGATTGATGCTGGAGAAGTTTTTGTCTTTTGCAATTTCTGTTCTATATTGATTCTGTATTGTTGTGGTTGCAGGGGAAAGATTAGGCCTCTGGCTTGCGCTCTTCCCAACAGTTTATTTGTCAGCTGGAACCGCAACAGCTTTGATTCTTATAGGAGGGGAGACAATGAAATTATTCTTCCAAATAGTTTGTGGGCCACTCTGTTCATCAAATCCCCTAACAACAGTTGAGTGGTACCTGGTATTCACTTCTCTATGCATCGTTCTGTCCCAGCTCCCAAATCTGAATTCAATTGCGGGACTTTCACTTATCGGTGCCATAACAGCTATCACCTACTCTACCATGGTGTGGGTTCTTTCTGTTAGCCAACAAAGGCCACCTTCAATCTCTTATGAACCCCTTTCTTTGCCATCCTTTAGTGCTTCTGTCTTTTCAGTCATGAATGCTCTTGGGATTGTTGCCTTTGCTTTCAGAGGGCACAATCTAGCCATGGAGATTCAGGTATGCACTCTGAGTTTCGAAGCAATCATTTTATATGAAAAAATCATTATCATTTCAGGGTTTTTTTTATATCCGAAGGAGTTTATTTGATTTTCTTCAGGCAACAATGCCATCAACATTTAAGCACCCAGCTCATGTGCCCATGTGGAAAGGAGCCAAAGTTGCCTATTTCTTTATTGCTCTGTGCCTGTTTCCAGTCGCCATTGGAGGCTTTTGGGCTTATGGAAACCTTGTGAGTTCATCATCGTGACACATTTTATTCCCTCCTTTACTTTAGTGGGTGACCAGTGAAAAATGTAGAGGGAGCAAAACAATAAACATTCAGGAAAATAAAAGCAAAATAAAATTAAGTTGTGCTATAAATCTCACAAGATTGTTCTGACTAAAGGTTTGGCTGCAAGTATTTAAAGGTTTGGCTGCAAGTATTGTGTTAGGATAGCCTTCACTTACCAATTCCTGATAGAATGGCTATGGCTTGGATTTCGTCAAAAACTAAAATCTCACCATTACCATACGATCAAGTTTTCTCAATTGCCTTGGGGAATCTAGTACCTTAACAACTGTTCATAACTTGTCTGTCCTGTGTTTTGTTCATGACTTTCCCGTTGCTTGATTCCACTCTGCCTGCAATCCCTTGCATCCATTCTCTGTAGTTTTGAATCATGTCTGTTCTCTTGTTTAGATGCCTTCAGGAGGAATTCTCAATGCCCTGTATGGGTTTCACAGCCACGACATTCCTCGAGGACTTCTTGCAATGACTTTTCTTCTTGTGGTGTTCAATTGCCTAAGCAGCTTCCAGATATATTCAATGCCTGTTTTTGACAGTTTTGAAGCTAGCTATACTACCCGAACAAACCGACCATGCTCCATTTGGGTTCGATCCGGCTTCCGGGTGTTTTATGGATTCATCTCTTTCTTCATCGGGGTAGCACTCCCTTTCCTCTCCAGTCTTGCTGGTCTCTTAGGAGGATTAACACTTCCAGTCACTTTCGCTTACCCTTGCTTCATGTGGGTTCTCATAAAAAAACCTTCCAAATACAGTTTCAATTGGTACTTCAACTGGATCCTTGGTTGGTTAGGTATTGCTTTTAGCTTGGCCTTCTCCATTGGAGGTGTCTGGAGCATGGTGAACAGTGGACTTAAATTAAAATTCTTCAAGCCACCAAATTAAGAATCCTATGCAGGGGCAGCATTGAAACCTTGTAAACATTATAGAGGTTTACGCTGTATGTTGTTTTTGTACCTGCTGATGCTGAGAAATCTACACTTAAATGTATGGATATGTTGCTTTTGGAAGTTGAATGGGGGTAAGCTTATCCTGATCAATTGCCAGTGCAAGATTTTACCTGGCTTTACTAGGGGTTATCTACTTGTCTTTGATTCAATACTGTCTTGTCTTCAAAAGAATGTAGAGAAATATCAAAATATGATTGTGTTTGTTATACCTTGGAATTGGACTGCACTCTTTTCTTTCTGATTGTTAAGCCAAACTTCTCAATAAATTTAATAAGAGGAGCAACAAGATCTAGAGTATCGGATGCAGCAATGATAGCCTATAGGCAAGTATAGTGAATGTGACCCATCGATTCTGAACTTGTTCCAAAGTGGATGTGGATGTTGACCGACCAGTCTGGTCTAGTTAACTACAAGAATTATTTTTTAAAAAAATTATCTTTGTTGTGTTTAAGATAGATTCAGATTAACTCGTCGACTTGTGTATTGATTTATGATAGATTTAGATTGACTTGTCGACTTGTGTATTGATCTAAGATAGATTCGACTTGACCCGTCGACTACTTACGATGCTAATGACTAGATGTATACCTTGACAGCTGCGCAATGTTGATCCCTCCTTTATCATCAATTCTCCACTTTTTGAAAATGCAAGTGTTTGTGTATTTTAGAATGCAAGCAAGCATTCAAAATAATCAGAAAGCTCTGGTATCCAAAGGGTCAAAAGGTCTTCAAAGGAAATGATTCAAGGCATAATTGATTTTGCACATTACAGCGACTGTGGAGGTTAAAATACTTCGTGTCTAGGAAAGTAACAAAAAGCTTGAAGTGAAATGCGACTAAAACATCATGCTGCATGGGGTTCCATTGTCACGCATGCCAAACCACCGATCTCGATAATAATAGCATGAGGTCTCTTCCAGACCGAGAGATGTTGCTGTCCACTCCGAGGAACAACGGTTCCTCGAAGCTTCATGCTTGTAATGGGGCAAGGGAGGCCTCAGCTTTGTGTACTCCATAAGCTAAACATGATCATGGTCAGGGTCCACGTTTCCAAAGTAGGTCAAATAGCAAGGAAACAGCGGGCTTATACCATGTGGTGACCTTGCTACACCACCAATATGGAAACTTAGTAGGTGTTTGCACATGCCACTTAATTGGCTTCAATTTAAAGCTAGAACTAAACATTCATGATGACAGAAATGGCATGATGACGCATGGTGCAATATTGAATTATTTGCAGCACTAATTCAAAAGTCCTTACCTGTTTTTTTGCGGTGGGTTATGATAAAGCTTGCGCCCTAAAAATTCAAAATTTATTAACGGTAAAGTACTTGATTGGGCCCAACTTAATAATGCTTCTCATGTTCCTTAATCCATTTCTTAATGCTATGATTCGGATTTAGCTCCCTTGCATGTGTTTTTATCTTGTAATTGAAAAAATAAGTAAAATTGGGATTTAAGTTTTTTTAAAATAAAAATCTATTATAAAATTGCATGGACAGACAAATTTATATATATTCATCCTCGTTCTTCCAATCACATGTTTTTATCATTCCATGTTTTTCTATTCTAAAACACTAACCATATGCCATTTTGGGTGGCATTTGGTTAGTGATAATATAACCTATCATGTTAAATGAATCTAAATGGTTGATTTTAAAATTATTTTTTTAGATATTTTTTTAATAAAAATCAATAACTATTAATTTTAATACAATTTAAAAGGATTTTAACCACTCACTAACATAACATGATTAAATAGTATCCTTGTCATTGATTGAATTTATCTACATGATAGATAATGTTCCCTGATTTGAGGGGGATCCAAATCTAATCCCAAAGAGATCATTTATTTAGTTAGGTGACAGCCGACAACATGCACAAAAACCTTTGACCTTCGGTAACCCATCTAGACATGTTCCATGAATTCATCGAATCAATTACCATCCACAACTTTGTGAAAATGATGCTCTGCTAATTCAGTGCTAATTATGCCATTCAACATTTCTGCGAGCTGGTTAGGTTTTGACTCGTGAATGAAAATGGATGCCTGTCAAACTAATTAGCACAAGCATTAACAATGAACTGTCAATAACGGGCCATGTTTAGCAGCTCTATTGCTACCCCATTAATGAGCATAATCAGGCATATTCAAAACATACACGGGAAGGAACCAGAAAAAGAAGAGCCAGACGAAAGATGAACTGGATGTTTTGGCTTGCTAGTGGAGGCAACCCCGCACAAAGGATACAGTTGGGTGTTTCTTGGATAGACGAGTGGCTAAAATATCGAAAATCGAGATAATACCAGAGTCTAGACATTCTTCGAAAACCGGAACTCAGTTTTCATGCGTTATGTCAGATTCTTCTGTTACTTGTTCACGACAATCCAAGACAAGCACAAATAAATAAACAACAAAAAAGCATATTTTTTCTATATTTTCTTCGAAAGATTTGTTCGAGCAAGAACCCAAAAGCTTTACAAAGACCTTAAGAAATCACTTACACAAGAGGTATGCTTCGAACTTCTTCATCTTCTATACCATAACCCTATAGTCTATACGGTCTTGCTCAGTAAACAAAAAACACAACTTGAAATTAACATAAGTTGCAGCAATCAATAAAACTAAACCTCCGAGGACATCAAAAGGGAACATGTTTTTTTCTTTTTGTGAAAAGAAAAGGCCAGTATCAGTTCAAACCTTTTCCTGCTGGAGCAGACATAACAAGATCAGGCCAAGAACCAAAGTAACTTTCAGTATCTGCTGTAAGTCCAGCTTGAAGCCCCCCTCCTTCAACATGATCACAATCAAGCTGCCAGGGATGGCATCCAGAAGAACCACCATTAACAAGAACATTATCCATTACAGGACAGGACCAAGATCCTCTTCCACCAAATCCAATACCCACTTCACTAGGCCCGAATCCAAAACCTGACGCGTATCCGTACCCGCCAAGACCAGTAAACCCATGCTGATCGTTGGAGTTCATGAGCGAAATGAAGTTTCCATCTTCAGAAGGTAATCCGTCATTCAGATTTAACCCGGCCGGTACCTCAGTCTTCACAGCTGCTAAACCAGAGTCAGTGGTCGAGGATAAAACAACGGGCATGGATTCTGGTTCATGAGTGGTGGTGAAAGCAGTCAAAGTTGCAGAATTCGAGGAAGTAGAATTAGAAGACGAGGTAGATATTGATGAAGAATTATTTGAAGTTGAGCGAGAGCGCTTGGAATTCTTGCGCGTACCGCCACCAACAGGGACATCACGGAGAGTTCCACCTTGTGTCCAGTAACGGCGGCATGACTTGCAGAAATGGCGAGGTTGAGAGAGGTTATAGTTGTTGTAATAACAAAACTTCGTGGTGGTGGAGTTACACCTTGGACAAGGCAGTGGCTCAGTCGTTTTTGGTGGTTGGTGTGCAGTCCCCATGGTGTTTTGGGCTTCTGTTGGGTGTCCCTGGCTTATTTCTGATGGCATTCTTGGTCTCTCCGTGGCCTTTCTTTCTCTTGGTGGAGAAAAATTCTATCCTGAATTGTTCTCGAGGGTTTTGCTTTCGTTGTTAGGTTTAGGGGATGTTCTAAAAGGTTTTCTCGACAGGCGGTGGGTTCTGCACTGTGTACGATGTTTTTGACGGCTTGACGCGTGGTTTCGCGTGGGTCGTTTGTTTCTTCTGAAATAATAAAAAATTAAGAAAAGAGAGAGAGACTGGAGTGGGATTTGGTGTGAGGGTTTTTGAATGGTTAGGTGGTTCTGTTAACGTGTTGGAATTTAATTTGCAGGGAATTGTATTCTGATGGACGAATCAAGATTGCTTCTCTGCCTTTTGATATCTCGAGGCAGTGCAGGGAAAGAAAAAAAATCGTGGTCGAGTTTAAATTTTTAAGGAAATTGGAATTCCTTAACAGTATGTTTGAATATTCTTCGCTTGGTTTAAAAATTTTAATGAAATTTTATATTTTGAATTATTTTCAATTTTGATAGTTAAATTTTAAATAGATTTTAATCTCTATAAATTATATAACAATAAATAAAAGGTTAACTAATATAGATGGAGTTAAAGACAACAGGCAAACATGTAATACATAAATTTGACAAGTAAAGAGAGTTGCAAATGTAGACCATGAATTTATAGTTTTATTCTCTCTAAAAAAATACTGATAAAGTATGTTTCATTGTGAGGTTTAATTATACATCAACTGTAAAACAAAATAAAAATCTAAAACCATCAAAAAAATTATAAATTAATAAATTTTAAAAAACAATACATAAATCAAGAAAAATAAAAAAATGGGGCAACACCGGTACAATAGGACGGGATTTTTGATATCTTAAGGAAAAGATAATGCACGGTGCCAAATAGGTTATTATTATAAAAACCTATTTTAGTATGATTAAAAAAATTATAACTTTTATAAACCATCATTTTAGTATAAAACAAGTAAATTTTTTATTAGGTTTCAGTCTAAATTTATCTTGTTGATTCGCAAGTAAACTTTTTATTGGGTTTCAGCCTAAATTTATCTTGTTGATTTGTAAATACATATGTTAGATTATTTATTAATTTTTATATAATATATTATTATTTTGTTGTAATAAATTTATATATGGCTGTTCAAAAGCACATGTTATATCAAGTACTATTACATCTAAACCTTTTGATTAACCACACAAAAAAATAAAAGTTAATGATAAAACAATTTGTTTCTTTCAGAACACTTATATACCAATCTTTGTTTTTAGAGACATTTAAATGAATAAAGATGAAAGTGATAAAATTAATATTAAAAAATAAAATTATTTAAATTTCATCTCTTCTAAATATGTAAATTTAATTAATTTATTAATTGATTTTAAATTAAATATTACTATTAAATTTAATTGCAGTGGAAAATTAATCACAAACCGTCCATAATAATTTCTTATTATAGTGATGTTGGCAGTAAACTAGCCAGGCATTAACTCGATTCCACCAAAGAGACCTGGCTATATTGTTAGATCTAATTAAATTAAGATGTCCAGCAACATTGCTCCAGATATTTAGATCTTGTATACAGCGAACGGGATCCATCCACCAGTGCTGCAGAGGCCTTTAAATGACATCAAGACAATGTACACTTATATTTATGAGGCAGATCAACTTCGTTTAATAGTCTGTTTTTTTTTTTTTTTTCTGGGTCCAGGTCTTCAAGGAAGGATCCAGCAAAAATATTAATTTGATAATATTTAAAGTAAAAGTAATAACATCTCAAACTTGATAGGATATTTTAAATTAAAGGATAAATTATTAATAAATATTTAATATTATATAAATATATATTTTATAGAAAAAATAATTTAAAACATGTGTATTAATTTATATTAAGTGAAATCAATTTAAAAATATTTTTTAATTAAAAAAACTTAAATTATAATTGCTATCTTTAAGTTTTTATATTTTTAAAAATTACATCACATCGATTTAACTATTAATTTTCTCAATATATACAAGCTGTAATTTATTCACTTATTTTTCATCATATTTTATAATTTATTTTTAATAACATTTATTGAAAAAAACTCTCTTTTGCTTAGCAGTTATAACTAGAAAAAATAATGATATTTTAATAAGTATATATACCAATTTAAAAAACTCTTTTCAAAGCTAATATTTTTTATTTATATCATTCACCATATAAGATTAATAATATTTTTAAAACCAGATAAATCGTTATTATTTTAATAAATATATTTTCTACAGTGTTAGTGTTTGCATGAAAAAGTTTGTAATTATAATTTTTTAAAAATATTTTTTGAGAAAGCGATAAATGATATTTTTTTTCATAACCATAAGTTTTTTTAAAAAGTTTTCAACTGCGAGAATATGGTGCGTTGACTAAGTGCGCGTGTAGTGTTTTAGACTTTTAGTAGTTTTCAAAAGTTTTTATTATTTTTTATTTTTTAATGCTAGTTTTAGTGTTTCTAGTATCATGACAACATTTACAGTTATTACTTTAAAAGTAATTTAAAAAAAGCTAAAAAAAAATTTACCAACAAATTTTTTTTGATAGAATACATGTAAGACCATGATGTGTTGACCATATGCTTTTTTTATGTATTACTATGTATATTACTTATTACAAATATTTTTTATTGAAAAATTCATCAAATTTTTTTTATATCTCTGCATTATTGTATTAAAACTATTAAAAAACTAACAAAAATATTAATTTTATATATTTTTTAATTTATTTAAATTAAAAATTAAAAATATTATTTAGATAATTTTTCAAAAACAAAAACACGAGGACAAAATAACCATAAAAAGCAAAACACTTTAGAAAACTATGATCGTGATAAAATAAAATATGAAGTACACACAGCAACATCCTCCAAAGCGGACCATGACTTGAGAGGGTGAGGGATACAGGGTCCGAGAAGGCCATCTATCGGGAATGGAGAAGGACTGATTATAGATGAGAGAGAATTTTTTAGATTTAGAATAAACGAAAACCGACAGCATCATTGGAGCTGGACAGCGTGGGAAGCAATAACTGGGCTTTGCCTGCACCAAGCCTTCTTACGCACTGTACAGAATCAAGATTCTCTCGGAGGACTACTGACACTGACACTTTCCTGTTGCCTGATTTATCGGGTAGCGTGATATCTGCTCCTTTGATTTTGCTCTCCTACCATTCCACGCTCCAGAGCCCTGACTCCCTGCACACATTTGTACATGTCTCCTTCTCTTGGATTACAAGGGCCAACTTAACTACATCTTGTTTTTTGTGTTTGGACCACGGGTCAATTATCAGTTTTTCAACCAGGTTGATTTTAGTTTTAAAAAATATTTTTAAAATAATTTTATTTTAAATTAATATCTTAATATCTTAATATTAAAAATAATTTTTTAAAAATAAAAAAAAATATTATTTTAATATATTTTCAAGTGAAAAATAATCACAACTACACTCTCAGTCTCTAATCTCTTACATTGTATTTTTTTATATAAAAAATAGTTTTTTATTTAAAAATATGTTAAGATATTTTTTTTAATTATTTTTATATGAATACATTAAAACTTAAAAAAATATATTAAAAAAATCAATATAATATACTTTCAAGTTAACAATTTCTTTTTTAAAACCATAATTAATTTTTTTTAAAAAAATTTCTTTTTTAAATCTCAATTCCTAAACCTATCACCATGCTAGACACACTTTTAGATGAATTTATTTGTATATTCATGGTTTAATTTAAATTATAATTTTAAAAAATAAAAATAATATTATTTTAATAAAAAATAATTTAAAATAAAACTTAGCTTGCACAATATTAATTGGAGTGGCCACACAATTTATCGAAAGATAAGCGAGTCTTAGTATTTTTGAAAAGCTCATGTGATTTATTTGGATTATTTTTTATAATTTGTTTTATTTTTGTTAAATTTATTTTATTAAAATTTTTTTAAAATTATTAATAATATTATCATTAAAATTTTAATGTGTCTCCAGTGTTATTTTTTTACTTAGATTGTTTTTTCTTTTCTTTCCTCCAAAATATGTCGAGAGTTACATGTCTCGTCTCTGATTTACTTTAATTTTTTTATATATAAATAGATTCATTTAATCAAAAAAATACAATATTAATAATATTATCATTACATTTCCGGTGTCCCTGCAGACACTTGTTATTTCCGGTTTCTTACCTCTCTTCTCTTTCCTCGCATTTTATTGAACATCATGTCAAACAATGCATGTCACTCTCGTGACTTGCAAATCGAATATGTCATGTGCTGATTTTTTAAAATGTTTTATTTTTTAAAATATTTTTTTCACTGCATTATCTTAATATTTTTTTTTATTATTATATTAGAATCCAAAAAAAACTCGTTCCATCTAAGATCTGAACGTACCTAGCAGGCCAGACCCCGGCTCGGTACTTGGCATGGTGGAGTGACACGTTACAATTTCCACGTGACTAGCAAGGGAGCCGCTGGAGCCTCAAGTCGGTAAAACAGCAGTTAGCCGAATAAGGTAACTGAGTCCAAGGCTACATCTCTTCCCTGTCTCTGTCAAAAATTACCTCGACGAAATAACATAAAGTTAGCCACCGGCTTCCCTTTTCAAACTTGTTTTGGCGGTCTCCCAGGCAGAATAATTAATGGGTCCTCGTTGGAATAAACGAAGCAATCCATGCCGACACAATCCAATTTTCTCCAGTAAAAGACCGTGTTTGGCATTGTATTATTATTTACTTTTTTTTAAAATATCTTTTATTTAAAAATAAATTAAAATATTAATTTTTATTATTTTTTAAAAAATATTTTTAATAGTAACATGTTAAAATGATTTTAAAATACTAGAAAAATTAATTTTAAATAAAAAATAAAACATTTTGGATTGTTGCTTTTTAAATATTTTTTATAAATTAATTTTTAAAATGACTTGCTTTTTAAAAATATTTTTTTATTTTTTATATCAGCAAATTAAAATAATAAAACATTAATTTTTTATTTTTTTATACTACTCGTTTTAAAAATACACCGAAAAAGTTACTGGACTCTCAACCTCACTTGGATTATTACTGGGATCTTGGATTGTTGCTTTTTTTTTTTTTTTTCCCCAGTTCCCATCATGTATTTTTTTAGTAAATCAGCGCAAACATTAAATAGAAAAAAATAAATATTGTACTGTTTGACAATACCGTTTAATTTTATTTTTTATAGTGTCTTTCAAATTATTTTTATAATAAAAAACAATAAATTTATATTTTGAAAGTGTTTTTAAATAGTTTTGTTACAGTAAAAATATATATATACAGTGCCAATAATTTATATCATATCAGTGGCTTGTTTGTTAAGTTCCTACATTGACATCGGCGACCCGCATCTCTATCAAGTCAAGGTCTAATCCCATTTTCATGACACTGCTTTATATTTAAATTAAATTGTAATTCTTTTTCGTACATAAAAGAAACAGTAGATTATAAATATAATTAAAAAAAATTAAGACTGGTTTTGACTGTTTATGAAAACAAAATAGGTTAATATACATCGCATTAACATTAAATTAATTTATATTTTTATTATATAATAAAATAAAAAAATAATTTAACCCAATAAATTTCATATATTTCAATTGAGAATATTATAATAAATTAACTTTTATATAATATAATTTAAAATTTTGAAGTTCGAACCATTATTCCAACTCTAATGACATGACATGCTGATTTTTTTTCACTGTCTAGATATTTTTTTTTTTTATCCTACCCGCAATGATAAGGCAGGAAAAAAACCAGTTTAATGGTATAAAAGAAAAGGGGCTGAAATTAGAAATGTGAAAATTCAGCCGTTTGAAGGTAGTCGACGTCTTGAAGTGCCTGTCTCGGAGAGGCTGCCGAGGAGAGATATTTTTCCAAGTTAGACACCTAGGTGGTCCAGTACCACCGAAGACTGACGAGGCACCTGTAAGAGCTGTCTTGATCAATCCTGGTCGAGGCATGTAAATATGATATCCAACTGAGGTCGCTGTTTTGTTGAGTCCACTCGGTATTAGGAGCGTTCACAGAAATGATAGAAGAATCTGTCTGGGGTGCGGATTGTGATTGAAAAAACATGGAAGCTAATATTTCAAACCTATTAGATTTTTCAGTACTTCCAAACAATCTGGTGGACCTGTTTCGTTGAATTAATACAATTCTTACTGTTCCCAATTTCCAAATGTTGTGTGGTTTTCTATATATATATATATATATATATATCGAGATTGAGGTTTTCGAGTAAAAATTTAATTTGAAAATCAATAATAACTATACTCTCAAATATCCCTTGATATAGTAGCTTCTTCTTCCTCAAAAAATATACTTATAGCAGTTCTATTTTAATTTTACTCTAAAATCGACTCGCGGTTAATTGTTTTTATTAAAATGGTGGCATTTTTTTTTAATGTTGACCCAATTGAATTTGACAAGATAAATAAGATTCTATCCAAATTATTATTATTTTTTTAATTTAATAAAACATCTGGTTAGAAACAGTCTCTAAATTAACCCGACGACCGGCAACGTCAAACAAATATGCATGCATCTGGCTACTGGTCAAATTTGCCCTCTTGTGTGTTTTTCTACACAATCACGCATGGTGTTACGTTCGGGGAAGTTTTCAACTCTGCACTGCCATCTGACATTAAATTTTCTCAGCCCATCTATCTAAAATAGAGATGGCCTGTTACAGGGCAGTGGGCGGTTTGACTTATTGGCCAAGTTGTCATCTTGGACTCAAGGAGTGGCTCCACCAAAGCCAGGTAGGTTGTAACCAGCAGCACCGGCACTGGTATTTTGGTCTTAGAGAGCAGAAAAAAAAAAAGGTTTTTGCCTGTCAAATACCCTGCAGAAATTACAGTGACTAGGAGAATAGACTACAATCCACTGTTAAGAAAACAGCACAGCATAGCACACTTCGATTTCCACGACAGCCAGCTTAATTCTTCTCGGAAGGTGCATTGCAAATACCCGTTCGGCCATCCCTTAGCTAATCTGTGTCGTTTTCTGTAACACTCCAAGCATGGTGCTCTGGGTTATCGTAATTAATTATTAATATTGATGTAAGTAACAAAAATAATGTTGTTTTACTGTTATCATGATTTACATACTATTAATTACATAACCTGTGTTATGCCATGGGTTAACTATTATTTATATTTTTTAAAAAATTAAAATTTAAAAATATTAAATTTTTTTATAAAATTATACCTAAAAGTTTTAGGTTTAGTTGTAACACCTCATGCAAAAGTAATATTTATAATATTAATAATAACATTAAATTTGTATGACATAAATTTAAGTGGGTTTTGCTGCAATACCAGATCCAATAGCATTGGATTTGGGTTTGGCTTAAAGGTCGTGTTATAAAAGTATGATAATTAAATATATTAATTAAAAAGAAAAAAATAAAAAAAAACTAATAAAAAAAATGAATTAACTAGGTTAACTCTTTAAACCAGGTTAATCCGTCAAACCTTGAATTCGCGTTGTGAAAGTTTGATAACTAAATAGAAAAAAAAAATTAATGGGTTAGTCCAGA
Source organism: Populus tomentosa (assembly GCA_018804465.1). Classification (NCBI taxonomy): domain Eukaryota; kingdom Viridiplantae; phylum Streptophyta; class Magnoliopsida; order Malpighiales; family Salicaceae; genus Populus; species Populus tomentosa. Next base: position 2,037,688 of record CM031995.1, read on the forward strand.
ATTAATTGGGCTAACTCGTCAAACCAAGTTAACCGGTCAAACCCTAAATTCGTGTTATAAAAGTTTGGTAATTAAATAAAAAAAATATATATATTAATAAACAAAACTAAACTAAAAAAACAAAAAAAACAAAAACAAAATTCCAGGTTAACTCGTAAAATTAGGTTAACCCGTTAAACCTGATATCCGTGTCATGAATATTTAGTAACTAAATAAAAAAAAGTGAATGTTAACAAACTGAACTAAACGGAAAAAATTAATTGAAAAGAAAAAAACACAAAAAAAAATCAGGCTCACTTGTCAAACTATGTTAACCCGCTAAACCCAGGATTTGTGTCATGAAAGTCCGATAACAAAATAAATTTTTTTTAATATTATCAAACTAAATTAAACAAAAAAAATATGAAAAAAATTGACTGGTCAACTAAGAATTAATTGGGTTCACCAGTGAAATCAGATTAACCCACGAAACACAATATATGTGTCATAAAAGTCTGACAGCTAAATAGAAAAAAAATTTAACACTAACAAACTAAACTAAACAAAAAAAAATTAATTAAAAAAAAATTCTGAATTAATTTGTCAAACTAAGTTAACCCGTTAAATTCAAAAAACGTGTCATGAAAGTCTGATAACTAAATAAAAAATTTAACATTAACAAACTAAATTAAACAAAAAAATTTGTTAAAAAAATAAAGAAATAAGTGAAAAAAAATCCTGAAAAACACAAGAAAAAAGCTAAAAAAAGTAACTTAAAAAAACTAAAAAATCAGTGTTTTACTATGGACTGTATTGTGCAGTCCACAATAAAACACTAATTCCTCTTAGTATATTTTACATCATGCCATCTGATTTTATTTTTTTTTGATTTTGGAGGTTATTATTAGCTGTCAATTTTTTTATTTTTTATTTTATTTTTATTGGAACTAGCTACAGTTTATGATTGCTTTGAAAAGTTTTTATTTGTTACCAGGTTTGTGTTTACAAATAAGCTCTCATTTTTTTTTTTTATCTTTATAATATTCATGTTTAAGTGCTGATATTCCATTTGATTTGTATTTTGATCCTTGATAATTGAGAGAGAGAGGAGAGAATGCCTTTTGCAGTCATGATATTTATATTTAAGTGATGATATTTAAGTTTTTATTTTTTAATCCAAACGCATATGGGCTTGGCCCTAGCCCATGCCCATGCCCATTTTTTTTTTCTATTTTTAAAATTTCAAATTGGATTTCTCATCTAATCAAATAATTAAAATAATATTTTAAAAATTGAATATTGCTATCATACTTTTTAAAAATGACTAGAGTATTTTGATGCTAATATGCACATATTATTTCACAAAAAAAATATTTTATATATATAATGAAATATTGAATTAAAAGACTAACGGCTTGAAATATGATTATTGAAGGAAATCTATATGATACAAAATAAACATATATATTTGAATTAAATTCTTTTACAGTATTATCAAATTTCTTGATGGTGATCAACCAATTGCACAACAATTTAGTTATTTGGCCATTTTATAAAATATATTGATCTTATCAATCTTTTTAAAATTAATAAAATTAATTTTTAGAAACACATAAGAATATATTACTAGTTACAAGTAAAAAACAATTATCGTAGATGATAAGTGTTGTCCAAACATTATCTTTGCAATAAAAGGTACATTGAATAAATGAATTTATGAGTTAAGAAAAAGTTTTTTTTTCAATTTAAATAAATAAAAAAAAAGGCCATGGATGCTACAATACGTGATTTATGAATTTATTGGCCCTTTCAATTTTTTTCTTTGTTTTATTTTTGGATATTCTAAAATCAATTTATCTTCCATTAGAATAAAAATGGACTTTTATGGCGATCCTATTAAAACATTTTCAAAAAGTAGAGATAATATTTTAAGATACAGGGATCAATTCGAATATTTTTAGAGAATAAGAATTGAAGCAGAAATTTCTTATCGATGCAAATCCTCACACTGTCATGAGGCAATATTTGCTATATACTTTTTTAAGAATACACAGTAGTTTGAATTAAACTATTCTCTCATCTTATTTCACATGCCAAAACTCCAGCCTCCTTTTGCTTTTATATATATATAAAAAAGCATTAACTCCCTCGACAACTTCCAATGTTGTGTAATGGATTAGCAATTCTGAATTAACGGTTTGAATAACCCACGTGCAATGGGGCAAGGTGATAATCTTGGGGTACTAAATTTTCTATTCAATGATAATTCAAGGACCGACTCGAAAAATAGATATTAACTCAACTGGATTTTGACTCGCGTCTACCTGATCTTTACTTAACCCACGTGAATTAATTGAGTTTGACTGCATAAACAATTTTTTTATTCATCTTGACATCTAACAGGGAACAAACTTTAAATCGTTACAACAACTATGTCTTCAATGTCTTGCTTCGGCATTAAAATAGGGTGTGATTTTTCAAGTGGGTCGGTGACTAGGCCCGTAACAAATGAACTTCTTTAGGCTTGTTGTCGTTGTCTAATGGAAAAAGCTACAGTAAAAAGACGTCAATGGATTAAATATTTATAAACAATTTTGCAAATTTCCTGTTGTTTGCGTATTTGAAAATTAAGAAAAATCCCAAGTTGAATCCTGTTGATTGTAGAAAATGATAGCAATCATTAGAAATGGAGAGGGGGTTGAAGATTAAGAGTTAAAACGTAATATCAGCAACTTTAAACTAAGTTATGCACCATGGTCTCACTTACGATCTTAATTCTGATACTCGTTGCCTGAGATAGAATACAAGCAGTGTATTATGATAACTCAGACCACAAAAGAAAACCAGAATGGAAATTGCTTGACATCTTTGCTTGATACAATTTGATAATTCTCTATCAATTGCTTAAACTAATTTAAGGAAAAAGATGGGAGAAGAGGGCAATTATATTTTATAGACTACCAGAGTTAAAGCTACGGACTAACAAAAGTGGCCATATGATGTAAAACTATCATAAAAGGAAATGGGTTCAAGTGTTTTTAGTATCCTGAAAACGTTGGTGGAGGTGGCGATGAGTATGAGAAGCCGAGATTTGGGGGAACAACGACCTTTGGAGGTGGTGGAGAGACCATAGGAGGAGGCGGGGAATGGACAGGTGGTGGTGGTGGGGGAGAGTGGACAGGTGGTGGTGGGGAATGAACAGGTGGAGATGGAGAGTGAACCGGAGAAGGTGGTGGAGAGTGAACTGGAGGAGGCGGGGAAGGGATTAGTGGAGGAGGGGATGAAAGAAAATGGTCGACTGGTGATTTGTCAGAAGGATTATCAGCAAGTGCTGGTGCTGGAGCTGCTGTTGGTGGAGAATGAACTGGCGGCAGAGGTGAGTGAACCAGTGAAGGTGCTAAATGAGCTGTTGGTGGCGAAGAGTAAGCAGGAGGAGGTGGGGAATAGACTAATGGAGGTGGAGATGAAGGAGAATGGCTGATTGGTGATTCTTCATGTGGATCATCAGTAGGTGCTGGTGCTGGAACTGGAGCTGCTGCTGGTGGAGAATGAACTGGCGGCAGAGGTGAATGAACCAGTGAAGGTGCTAAATGAGCTGTTGGTTGTGAAGAGCAAGCAGGAGGAGGTGGGGAATAGACTAATGGAGGTGGAGATGAAGGAGAATGGCTGATTGGCGATTCTTCATGCGGATCATCAGTAGGTGCTGGTGCAGGAGCTGGAGCTGGTTTTGGATGCAATTTTAATTTAGGCGGACAAGGTGCTAGCTTTGGTACCTTTGGCGGATGTGCCTTGGGTGATGGTGACGGTTGTGGAGGTGGCTTTGGCAAGGACGAACTGGATGATGATCCTCCACACATTGCCTTGTTGCAATCAACAGGTTTGCTCACAACTGGGTGGCATATTTTCGGTGATTTCTGTTTAGGCCTGTCTGGTAAACAATTGCTTGTGTCATCCATGGCAATGTCCTTTCTCTTTGGTGGGCTGCACGCTTGTGCCTCGCCATTGAAATAGTTATATGAGAATGTGAAGTTCACCAAGTTAGGCAATTTACATATTCCTTCAGGAACAAAACCTGTTAGCAGGTTGTGGGAAACATCAAGGCGCTCGACCTGACTCAGGCCTTCGAAACACCTTGGCAATACCCCACTGAATAAATTTGAGCCAACATCAAGAACTGTTGCATTTCCAAGTTTTCCAATCTCGGACGGTAAACAACCTGAAAGGCTGTTGTTCAAGAAAATAAATTCGTTCAATGTGCTGCCCATCTTGCCAATGCTACTTGGAATGCAGCCTGTTAGCTTGTTATTGGCAATCACCACAACAGAAGCAGGGGATGATCCAAGAGTTTCAGGAATTGTTGATGTGAACCTATTGTTGTTCAAGAACAACGCATCAAGATCCTTTTCGAAAACCTCAGGTGGCAATCCACCCTCAAAATCATTATATCTAATATCAAGGTACTTAAGTGAAGGCAATGATATAACAACTTCTGGGAATGGTCCAACGAGACGGTTGTTGCTCACATCTAGCTCATGGAGAAGAGTTAGCCTCGAGAAACTTTTAGGAATAATCCCGCTGAACCTGTTGGAATTGATGTGAAATAGAGCAATGTCTGTCAATAGACCCAACTCCACAGGAAGATAGCCGACAATGTCAAAATGGTTGAGATCAATTCCAGCTACAACGTTTTGTTTCGGGTCATCAAGAGCCGGAGCACAAAAGACACCATTGTAATCACAAACTCTTAGCCCTTCCCAGTTTCCTGTGATATTGAGAGGGTCTGAACGTATAGCTTTTTTCCATGCTTGAAGTGCAATGTATGCTTTTCTAAGCCTTGGATTAGGAAAGGTAATGTTAAGCTCAATTTTCAATTCGAAGTAATCTGGCAAATTCACATTCTTTTTAAGGGACGATGGTTGGCGTCGAGCAATGAACGAGGCTTCGGAAAGAGACAGAGCTACGGAGAGAGATGAGAAGGAAGACAAAAGGAGAAGACAGATTACTAAGAAGCAGGTAGAGGCCTGCATTTTTTCTAACTTCTGTATTGCGACGCCACCATAGGTTGCTTATAGGTGAAATAGAAACGGTTTAGGGGTGATATTTAGAGGCTCCTCAGCAATCTGTCTAGAGATAATTACAGAAATAAAAAAAAGAGAGGTGGATTTACCATGCACCATATGATTGTTCCGATGTTGTTAGCTTGTTGGTTTTTGATGCCATCTCCTAAATTTTAGAAAAAGGTCGATTTACCATGCACCACATGCTGTCTTGATTGGCAGCTTTGCCTGTATTTAGGCCAAGATTCAAGTGTTGTTTCTGACTCTTTATTGCTTGTTTGATTTTGAGGGTGAGTCTAATTATAGAGAAGGTTGGCACTGAAATGATCAACATCAGGATTTTTAGCTGCCCAATTTTATACCTGGCAGTTGTGACTCATAAACTAGCAACGATCGAGGTGTGTTTTTTTCTTGAAAATGGTTTTTGATAAATTATTTTTTAAATTTTTTTGTATTTGTTTGCTTGTTATTAAAGATTGGTCAACATAAAATACTTTTTAATTTAAAAAAAATACTTTTCAGTCAGAGAAAAATCTGATTTTGTTTTAAGAAAAGTGTTTTTTTTTTTTGTTTTTTTAGAAGTTGTGAAAAATTTAAAAATATCATATTATTTACTAATTATATCAAATTTAATTATATCAAATTCGATTCTTAAACTTTTGATTGCTATATATATTTTGTTTTGAATTTTTTTTTTCAATTTCATCCTTTAAAATTTAATTTTTATATTAAATTTAGTCCTTATTTTTATAATTGTTATTTGCTTTTTCCTTGTCATTTTTTAATTGAAATTTTTTATCTATCAAATTTGGTTCTCATTCTTTTAATTGTTAATTATTTTATTTAAAATAATTTATGAAATGTTAATTATTATTATTTTAATTTCTTCATCTTTTAATTTTTTAGATTTGATTTCTATTATTTTGATTATTATTTATTTTATTTGAGATAATTTATGAAATTATATTTTCTTTCAATTTCATTCTCATTTAACTTTTTAATTTATAAGATTTGTTCCTCGTTATTTTAATAAACTTGAAAAAAATAAAACATCAATAAGTTATTTTTCAGTTTATTTTTCATGACATAACCAAATACTAGAAAATGTTTTCTAACTTATTTTTTATTATATTATTAAATATTAGAAAATAATTTACTTTGATAGTGTAATAGGATTATATCCTTCCATAAATATGAGTTAAATTCTAATTTGTGGGATTAAACTAAATATGAAGGGAAAAAAGAGAGAAGGAGGGGACAGAGTCTAAATGCAAGAAAAGAAGTGCTAACGTGCACTTAACCCAAAAATTTGCACATTGAACCCATTTCTTCTCCCTTGGCTGACGGATTGGAGGGCAAATTTGGAGGTTAGGGATTTTTCTTCATCTCTTTTGAATTCTTCTACAAAATCTTGAACAAATTTCCACGGTTAAGAATAGATTTAAATAATAAAAAAAAATCTCTAAGCGGTGAAACAAGAGAAACAATTGTGTAAATTAGAAATTTAGTGTGAGAAAGTGTTGGGTAGAGTGGAGGTGAAGAAGGAGAAGGTTAAAGGATGTGTGATTGTGAATGATGATTTAATGATAATTTACACGATAAATTAGTGGGTTTATTAGTGTTAATTGCATGAAAAAATAATGAAAGAAATCCCTTGCCTAGAACTCTGGGGGTTTACGCCAAGCTTAAATTGAGGGGGAGGGGAGTTTTATTTGATATAATCGACCATGTAATTGTTGTGTAGGGAGGGTAAAAAAATAAATGGAGACTTGTTAATTCAAAAAAAAAAAAAGAAGATTTCCACCCTCAATATTAGGAGAGGTTTCGGCCTAGAACATGAATGTCATAAGAGTAGGGATTGTTTTGGTGCAATTGTGGGGGTGATTATGGTATTGGTGAGATAGTTATGATAGTCCAGGGGTGATTTTGTAATTTAGATATATTATATTGGAAGAAATTATGGGTTATTTAATTGGTAACGATATTATTTTAATAATTTTATTGTTAAGTTGGAAATTGAAGGGGGAATAATTTTTTATGAAATTGTTAATAATTAAATGATATTAATTTATATTGAATAAGTTTGAATTGAACAAGTGATAGATAATTAGTTGGGTACTGATTATTTATTGTTAATTTGATTTATTTAGTTCATATTTTGATGCAATATTGAATTTTTATACAAATAATAATTGGTTATTAGATTTTGAATTACCAAATTTAAATTTTAAATTGGTAGTTATATTATTTATAAATATTATTATCAATATTTTAGATAGGTTTCCTGAGTAATTGATAATTGTTATTTAATGTATCAAGATTCACCCCAATAATTGTATAATTAATTACACATTTTTAAATATGAAGAATATTAGTGAATGCAGAATTAGATGTTTATATGTGAAGTGTAAAAATAAAAAGTTTCACTAATTAGATATTGTGATGATGCATTTTTAAAAAATTTTTGTAAATAAATATTTATATTGGTTAACATATGAAGAACCTTATCCTTACAAGACTACTAGAAAGGATTGCTTCCTTCCATTAACCATGCAAAATGCATAGTAAAAGCATGTTTTATTTTTAAGTATTTTTTTAAAAAAATATTAGTTGATTACATGTGACAATATTTAACAAATAATTTATTTTGCAGGTTACACAACTTAGGCGTGAACCAACTCCAATAGAGTTATGTGTGAAAACACATATATGAAGGGAAGATAGACAAAAAGTGATGCAACAATTCATGGACAACCGAGCAAACGTGTTTGTTGCATGTAAACTTTAAAACTTCTTGTATATTTTTTTTGCCGACATCTTTAACTTTTTTTCCCCCCTGTAATAACAATATAATGCTAACATGTATGTCAAATATAGAGAGGACCCTTCAACCCATCCAGAATAAAATCTGGATTTATGGTTGGAGGTTGTAGCAATTGGTGGATCCTGATAGAAATCATGTTTATAGTATTTTCATGACTACAACCTGAAATATAAGATTGAGATATAGTGTCTCGACTGTAAGTACCCAACAATCCGATCCAAGATAACCATCGTCATCCGTTGAGAAGTTGGTTGAACAACGAGTTAATGATTTGAGGACCGAAATGAAGGTAAAATATAAGGAACAAAAAAAGCAGTTGGAAGAGATTGAGACATTATTTTCCAATCACTATCCTCCTCTTTACGGACCTCCACAAGATCCCCCTCACCTTCATATATAGCTGGAGCTTGTAATTGATTTGTATAGATATTTGTAGTTGATTCTTACATCATATAAAATTTGTTCTTCAATTTAAATTAGGTATTTCATGTTGTTTAATGCTATTGTGAAATTGTTTAATAACATTTTCTAACAAGCACTTGTTTAAATACCGACAAGATTCTTGCCGGGAAATGATGGACCTTTTCGGAGAATTATAGAGTTTTTAATTGTTTTGGTGCGCATCAATAAAAATTCCGTTGGTAAATGTTCAACTTTTTCATTTGAGAATTTAAAAAAGTTATTAACTGTTTTGATCCATATCAATGGATTTTTTATTGGTAAATTATCATCATTTTTCTCGGTGAATTAAAGAGAGTTGTTAATGATTAAAATATTATGTTGGTGTTTTGCTATTTTATAGCTGTGAGCATGTTAAAATCATTGTTTAATATAAGTAAATCCAAATCGTTGTAATTTTTTTTTCAAACAAATAGCATTTGCAATTCTAGGAACGCAACTTATTAATTCATACTAGCATCAACAATTTTGGAACTTATAACTAGAGCACTCACCAGGCAAAATCCTTATAAACTGCAAACTGTAATCTGTTACTATTTCGAGGGATGTGCCTTTTATGGTTATTCTGTGCTTTTCAACTATTCTCGGAGGCCTGCTTCTTACATAGCCATCCCTGTCATTACTATTCTTGGCAAGCAATGAATGGTCCATCAAATGCGTCGAGCAGATCGAAGATTGAACATATTCCAAGTCCCCTTTTCAAGTTCTGTAAGAGTTTGCTTCTGCTGCTGGTGCTCGAGGTCTAAAAACTGGAGAACCGACTTTCCGACATGGCTATGGAGCTCCCAATCACCTGTTTTTTTTTTTTTTTTTTTTTTTCAGAATGACGATGCCCGGTTTTTTTTGCAAAACTTGTGTTTGGTATGGTTTCTCTGCTTTTGTTTTTAATTGTTCTTTAAAAGTATTTTTAATTTTTAAAAATATTAAATTAATATTTTTTTAGTATTTTTTTTATGATTTTGATGTATTAATAAAATAAATTATTTTAATATATATTAAAAAAAACTATTTTGAAAAACATTTTCCATGTTAAACACTCTCTTTATTTCATATATATGTGTGTATCAAATGAGAAAAGTGTCTTTCGCTCCCATACCAAGATTATACTGAAGAAGTCTAGTAATACTAATTTTATTTTTCTCATATAGCAAATATAGTAATTTTTAATAATAACAAAATGAAATTGATATTCTTAAATTACACTTAAAATGCTTTACTATCAAAGACTTGATTAAAACGGCAGGCAAACCTTCAAGTAGGTGGCATAGTGATAAGAACTTGGGATGGAAAAATTTATTTCCCCTATAATTTCAGGTTCGAGCTAGCCTTGTGGTTACTAATATTGATGGTCACTGGAGACTTACCTGGTCATTAACTTCAGGACCCGTAAAAATTAGCTGAGATACGCGCGAGCTAGTCCATACACCCCATATAAATAATAATAATAATAAAAAAAAGCAGCGGGTGATGCCCGGGAACCACTGCTGCTCAGCTTTTCACTTCAGCGCCATGTGTTAACATGAATACACTCTCCATAATATCAATCAACTATCTGTACACATAATTGTAAAACTTAGTTCAAGAACTAATTAGAAAAAAACCTTAAAATATCAGGGGTCAATGTCCAGACACCCCATATAAATAATAATAATAATTAAAAAAAAAGCAACAGGTGATGCCCGGGAACCACTGCTGCTCAGCTTTTCACTTCCGCGCCATGTGTTAACATGAATATACTCTCCATAATATCAATCAACTATCTGTACACATAATTGTAAAACTTAGTTCAAGAACTAATTCGAAAAAAACCTTAAAATATTAGGGGTCAATTTGTAAATCACTATATCGATTGGATTGATATTTTATTTAAGACAATATCATTTTGACATTCCAAGAAGAAATTTCTTAGAATTGACATGTTTAAATTTAATGAGCATTTAAAAATGTGGTAGCTTATGCTTTTGAATGTGTTTTAAAAGTGTATTTCACTTAAATTGATGTTTTTTAATGTTTATATATATATATATATATATATAATTTTGATGTGTTAATGTAATAAATAAAAAAAATTATTTTAGTGTATTTCTATAAATAAAAAACACTTTTGAAAAGTACCATACACAATAATACTAAACACATTCTTAGACCGTGTCATTAAAATCTGGATTAAATTAACCATGTTACACCGAATCAATTAAATTTTAAGTTAAAAAACTCAACATGAGTCAAATTTTGAGTTAATGGTTTCAATCTTGGCCAAGTTAAATTAACAGAAACTAAGCCTTGTGAGCAAAACACTATTGTTGTAAACACTGTTTAATATCTCATAAATCACTGTGGATTATAATAGTAATGTTTTTTTTTAAAAAAATTAATTTGGCCCTTGATATTTTTTCTTGCATAATTAAGCCATTCTAAGCCCAAATTAGCACTCAATTGCATATTTTTTATGGAAGAAAAGGTTGGATTGAAAGTTAGAGGACCAAATTAAAATCATAGGTAAAATAAGCAATGACTTTGAATTTCATACAAAAAATTTACTTTGATCCCTTATCATTTTTAGTTTATAAGTTACTGGTCCTTTTAGTTGTTAAAAAAACATTTTTTGTACCAAAATTCATTACTTTATCTTTCAATCATTTTTCGTGAGAAAAGAAAGAAAAAAAAAGGATATCAAATTCTAGAGTAAAGAGAGAAAGTGACTGCTAATGATGATTATAATCACCAAAAAGATTGAAATCAGTGTCAATGAATTTCTTTCCGTAAAGATAGTTTTACTTAAGTCTTTTGTTTTTTCTCCTTGCTCGAGGAGGCATATCTGATTGTGAGAAAGTGCATGGGTTGATTTTGATTTTTAAGCTATTTGTTTTTTGGTTTTTTAGGCTATGGATGAGTTTAGCAAGGTATTTGAGATATTTTGTAAATATTTATGATAAAAAAAGGTTTTTAGGCTAAAAAACTAAAACCTTGTTTTTCCAATGACTAAAGGTTGTTGTATTTTGTAGAAAGCAAACAACACATCATGTGTTGTATTTTTTTTTTTTTTTAAATAGAGTAGGGGAAGACATGCTTATACACTCAAGTTGGGCTAGAAGCCCCCCATACTTGGGCTAATTTCTTTTTAATATCCAAGCTCTTTTTATATGTTTTTTTAATTTATTTTATATTTGGGTTAAAAATTTGATAAAAAAAATTTATTGAACATGAATTAGCTTGCAAGTTTAATAAGTTAATTCGTAGCATCTAGACTCTTACTTTTTTTTTGTTTAATGAATTTTTTACCTATTTTTTTTTCAAATACAATTTCATCATTTGTTATTGATGATCTATTTTTTTTTTATTTAACTCAAACCTAAAAAAATATAAATTCATCACTTGTTATTAATGATGTACTTTTACTATGTCGGCACCATGTGCCTATCATGATTTTTTGTACTTTTTTTAAAAGATATTTGATATAAAAAAATTATTATGTGTTTTATTGTCATATAATTAAATAAAAAATAATTTTGAATAAAAAAATTTATTAAATCTGATGATGTACATGACTTGCGCTGCGAGTTTGATTGGTTAACTTAATTCACTTAAGTGTTTTTTTAATAAATATTATTTTTTATCTATTTTATCCTTTAACGTTGAGTTAATTTGAAATAATGTTTTTAATTTGTGTTTTTTACAAGATTATCCCTATAAAATTTACAAATCAATTTATATTAATCTAGGTAAATTAAATATTTTTTTATCTCAATATTAAATAAAAATATTTAAATCAGAATTAAAATCTATTTATTTTTAAAAGATACTTCACCACTACGTGATTTTTTTTTTTGGTGTATCTAAAAGAAAACTTACCCCGACTCGCAATCTGGCGCAGGCCAATGTAAGTTTAATAACTAAGTCTGGTCGTGGCAAAGGCACTCCAATTCGAAATACGACCATGCCATTTCCTACCCTGTTTTCCCCGCAATCAAACTAAAAGAACATCTCTCTCTCTCTCTCTCTCTCTCTCTCTAAAAATGACTTTTGTGTTTGGTTCCTAACAATAATTTACTTAGATTTCAATTTTTTTATTGTAAATTAATTATCAATGGTTTTTCTTGTTTGATGTTGTAATTTCGAGAGAAGTAGAAATGACCAAAGAGAATCAATCGGAGAAGATGGTGAATGTTGTCAGGCGTCCATGCTTCTTTGTGATTTTCTCTTCTAATTTAAGCTCAGAGCGACTGGTAATTTTTTTTTTCATTTCACATGCTCCATTTCCCCCATAAATGAAATTCCCATATTTCTTTTTGGATTTCCTTTCATAGTTCCTTGAATCAAACTAGGGTTTAGACCCTACTTGAGTTTCGGATTGCTACTCCTTGGTGGGAAAAAAGAAAAGAGTTCATTTTCTGCTATTCAATGCACACATTAGTTCTTGCTAATATTTTTCTTTTATGTGTATGATTGAAGTAGTAGTTTTTTACTGGTTGAAGATTTTGGATTTGCTTGATATCAGTTTAATTACAGGATTAACGCTATCCAAATTGTTCACATGGCAGAGAATCCCTGTCAGTTTCATCAAGCATATGGAAGGGAAAACGCCGGGATCAGTTTCTTTGTTGGGCCCTAGTGGGGATGTTTGGACAGCTGACTTAACTCAGGAGAATGACGATGTGTTATTCAGTAATGGGTGGTCGGAATTTGCGAGAGATCATTTCTTGGAATGCGGTGACCTTTTGGTTTTTAGGTATCATGGCGAGTTGTGTTTCTCTGTGCAAGTGTTTGATCAAAGTGCGTGTGAGAAAGAGGCTGCGTTTCATTCCAAATGCAGCCAAGGTTGTAGTGAATATTGTGGAAGTACAGGGAAGAAGAGAGAAAGAGAGGAGGATGCTGCATCATTAGAGAAAGATTTTGTTTGTGCACGGAAAAAGGTTAGAGAGGGCTCTTCTGAATTCCATTCAGCATACATAGAAAAGAACCGGGAAGCTCATATCAGCGCATGTGATGTGGGAGGGTGCCAGCATGATGGGGTCCTTACAACTGAAGAAACTTTATCTCGAGAAACAAATCAATGTGGGAATCCAGCCAATTGTTTTGCCACTCCCTCTCAATCAAAAGCATGCTCTGAAAAGCAAGGTAAGCATGAAAACTTTCAGTCGTGGGTCCTTTGCAGATAAGAATCTGTTTCATCTTTTTTTGCGTTTCTGCTTGGAAGAGTAGGCATGGGAGCCAACTATGTTTCTATCAAACTTTGGTTTGAATCCAAGTTTGCATTAAAAATTAATGGAACTGAATACTATTATAGATATATGCGCAAACATGTCTTATTCTGGTTCCTTTGTGATTTCAAAAATAATTCAATGAAGTTAGATTTTCATGAAATGTCCAAACATCTTCCATGTCCTAATCAATGGGTTACTATGTCTTGAAACAGAGGTACCCATCTGGAAAAGATTTGGCAAAGATGATGACTTGAAGCTGCATGACAGAGGTCACGTGTCAATTTTTTCAGAACGTGAGAAAAGAGTTGCTGAATCTTTTATCTCTTGCTTTCCGTACTTCGTGAGGATCATGAAACGGTTTAACGTCAGTGGTTCATACACTCTGGTAAGCTTTTTCCTTATTTTTATCTTTCTGGATTTTTGACCGCAAGACATCATTCTTAGATTCTGTATATTAATGTTCCTAGAGAATCACAGATTGGATTGGACCATGCTAGGACTTCTTCGCACCCGTTTTGCATGTAGTCGAACAATAACAGGGCATTCTCCTAATTATCTTTTGATGTCTGTTTCTATGCTGCAGAATATACCATATCAATTTTCAATGGCACATCTTCCTAATTGCAGAACGGAAATTATCCTTCGTACTATCAAAGGAGCATGTTGGAGTGTGAATTCTGTACCAGCTACAAGAGTGCATACAAGCCATACCTTATGTGGAGGATGGATGGCCTTTGTTCGTAGCAATGACATCAATGTGGGAGATGTTTGTATTTTTGAACTTGTGCGCAAATATGAATTGCGTGTTTTTATTCTTCGAGTTGGAAAGGAGGGCCCAGATATGGAAACTGGAAAAGTAGTTTCTAATGGGGAAAACACTGGGTGTCCTGCCATTGCACATAAAACTGAAAGTTTTCCAAAGAAATCGAGAAGAAACTGCTTGAAGGTCCATTCTAAACTCATTAAAAAAGCAGAAATATTTGATAAAAAAGAGTTTGAGAAGAGTCAAGCAACTGGCGTTTTAAGGCATGGAAATGCAACAAAGGATTCTGCCAGTGCTGTGCTCTTCTCTATGTCACGAATTGGAGATGGAAAGAAGCGTAAGGGCACTGATGTTCTTATTCCTGGTCTTCCAATTAAAGAATCTCCTTTCTAAATATATGCGTTACCTTGCATCTAGCCCAGATTTTCATTTGTTTTTTTGCCCTTCTCTCAGTGAATTTCTGGTGAAGTTGGCTCGTGTTTGCTAAGCATAACTTGTGAAACAATGTTCAGTTCCATCTAAGCTTGCACGCATGCTTTTATTTATGCACATTAGAATCTCCCTTCTAATTATATGTAGCGTTCACCTTTAGAATTTATCATGTTTAACAGAAACTTGGGATATTCTTCTCTTTAATCTTCAGAAGGATCTTGGTAGTTTTATATCAACTTGCCTCATCCAATCGTTCCATTTGTAACATAAAGTGGATTCTTAATTACAAAACAGAGGCATCAATTCAGAATGGAAAGGGTGTAGAAGCTGAAGCTGGCCTGAGAAGGTTGGTAGCACTGGATGAAGAAAGAGCAGCCAAGGCCTTTACGTCTGGTTTTCCTAATTTTGTTAGAATCATGAGGAAGTTCAATGTTAGTGGTTCATATACTTTGGTGAGTGTTCTCCTTTTTTCCTTGCATCTTTCAATGTTTTTTACTGACTGACATATTCGTGATTAATGATGAAATCTAAGGGTGCACCATTACTTTAAGTATTCAAGCTTAGCAAAAACCAAACAAATACGAAGACCCCAAAAACCTAAATGAAATCACAATCATTTGACAAAACAAGACCACAGCATTCAAGAGTTTCTCCTGTTTTGCTATCTTTTGTCAAGATTGATGTTTGACAATCTCTGTTGCCATCATGCAGAAAATCCCCCACCAGTTTTCAGCAGCATATCTTCCGAACTGTAAGGCAGAGGTCATCCTTTGTAATTTACAAGGGCAATGCTGGACTGTGAATTCTCTCCCAGACTCGAAAGGTAGAGCAGTGCACACTTTTTGTGGAGGGTGGATGGCCTTTGTTCGTGACAACAATATCAAGATAGGGGATATCTGCATGTTTGAGCTTGTTGGCAAGTGTCAAATGCGGGTACAGATATCTGGGGTTGGACATGAAGTGGTCAATCATCAAATTGGAAATCCAGCATCCAATGACTTTCCTCTTCTGGCAGTGCCTCGCAATGATCCTCCCTCATGAGGTACATGGAAGAGTCCAGCCTTCGCTGAACATATATGAATTTTATGTGTCTATTTTTGGTGAGCATTACAATGCCCGTGTCTCCCTGCTTGTGAGATTTTTTTTATATGAATTTTATGTCGGATTTTCCTATCAGGTATGCATACCGAGTAAAATTCACTTTTAAAAAGAACGCCATCTATGAGTTTCTGAATGCCATTGCCGGGTGTTGAGTTGAAGAAACCCATTGCAATTTCATTCATCCCGTAGTAGAAATATGATGAAAAACAAAAACAATCTGTACAATAGGTTTTATATGCCATCCCAGATGATGGTCTCTCCCTCTCCTTTTCTCCCTCTCACACGCTCGCACACACTTCTTAATGTTGTATAAATAGTTTATGGACAATCAACTTGTCCAGCGACATGGTGAAGCTTTTTATTCGTTCATTTTCGTATACCATGTACAGGCTGAGCTTCTTTTTGCACGTGTTTACCAAAGTGTGATCCTCGTGTTTGAGCCAAGGGGCAGTACTCGAAGGTGGCTGGAGGAAGTGGAGACGTTCTTCAAGGCTCGGCCTGTTGTCGGCATTTTTGGGGATTCAAGAATCTGCCGCCACTAATTTTTCATGTAACAGGGAGTCGTCCTTGTAACTGCAGTGTACATGCTATGTATCCTGGTTAGTTTTGTTTATCTGTAGCTTGCACTTGCAGCTTAGCATGCTGTGGAAACAATTAGAGTGTAGGAAGGAACTGTGAGACCAGGCCCTTTGCTCAAACAACTTGGCTGATAATTAATTCTTTGCGGACATGGATGAATGAAGGCGTTGAAATGAATGAAGAGGATGGAACCTAACTTGCTTGGAACGATACATCTGTGCCTATAGTAAAAGGCTTTCAATATTAGAGATATAGTTTTGAAACTCGGTCCGGCCTGGCTGGTCGACTCGTAACTTGGCCGATCGAGGTTGGAACCGGGCTGGATTGAAAAAAAATAAAGGAAGAAAAAACCGGTGTGATCTGGCTGATCCGGTGACTTGACAAGACCTGGTCGTAAACTTATTAATTTATTGTTATTAATTTTTTTATTAAAACGATATTATTTTGATTTTTTTTAAAAAAAATTAATCCGGCTGACCTTAGAACCCATCTGGCTGACCTGGTGATGCTCTACACGTGTCTAGAGTGGTTGAGGTAAAAGCTAGACCCAATTCTTTCTCGTTCCTTTATTTGGTTACAAAGTACTCTTTAAAGTGTAATGATAATGGAGATTTGACGCTATCGTGATAAGAACATCATAGAGATGGAAGAATGTCTCCGCTTGAAAATAAAAATAGAAATGTTATTTCCTGTAAATATAAACACTATAAAAGTCTATTGAATATAAGAGAAAAAAACTTGCATCATCATTAATGGATGGATCTTAAACCAAATCTGATTTGACCAATGAAATTAAATGGATTTGATATATAATTTCATGACTTGAATATGATTCTAATTTGAATTTATCAATTTTCCAATTACATAGATCAAATATAAATTTATCTTAACTTGATTTGAAATTAATATTAATATTAATATTAATATTATTTCTAGTAACTATAATATTTTAAAATGTAAAAAAAGGTTTAAATATAAAAGACAAGAAATAATATGGCCCAAGGTTTAGATTTAGGGTTTATTTACCTAAAATGCTAAATAATGTCATCCACTTTTGTTCTTTTTTTCTATATTTATAGCTATTCTTTCACATGATAAGTTTTATTTTTATTAATTTTCAAGTTGGAAATTATTTTTTTGAAAAATACTAAAAACATATGAAAAAAATTAATTAACAAGATATTATTATTATCATCATATTTATATATTTATTATTATCATATTTATATATCTAATTTATAACATCTTGTTCCAATCTGATTTTTTTCTCATTTAAACTTTATTCTTTACAAAACACTAGGATTTTGTTTCATGTTAGCCAGGTTGTATTAAAGTAGGTATTTTAATTATTTTTATTTAACTAATTATAATTTACCTATTATATTATAACCTTAAAAATTATATAATTAAATATAGAAATATAATGAATCATTATTATATGTCCAATTAAATTTTATTATGTTGAATTAGTGGCGATGGCGACGGCATTATTAAAACCCGAAGAGTCCAGTAAGGCCCAAGGGTGCGAGCGTGCGACGCATGTTGGCTCTTCGTTTCATGTCCCTGTCTTGTCATTGCAAGTCTCTCCGCACTGACTTCTTGTCCGCAGTTATGTTCTAACAAAACTGTCTCCTTCGCTGTCCTTCTGTGTCTCTCCTCCTCCTTTCTTTTATTGAAAAGGTAATTCCTTTCCTTCTTCTTTACCCAAAATAATCAGAAGCACTTATCACGGAAAACAGGAGTAGTCGGTGTAACCTCAACAAGTCCATCAATGTTGTTTGTTAGCTTCTAATTTCTAGAACTGCAGTAAGTTCAGCAAGTGAAAATGGGGGAAGAAACATGTGAAGATTGCAGAGGCTGGGAAGAGGAACTATACTGGACTCATTTCCAGTGCATCCACTTTTTTCAAATTCTCAGTGCTGGTTTTGATCATCAGCTTGTAAGTGTTCTTTGCTATGATCCCATTTTATTTTTGTTTTAGGCTTTCAGGGGTGGTTCTGTATTTTGCTTTATTAAAAGAACTTTATGGTTTATCTGGTTTTGTATCGCAATACTTGCATGAAAATGAGTTGGAAAGTCTTGAAATGAGCAACATAGTCTGCTCTTGCCATAATGTACCCAACTCAACAAAATTTACTCATAACAAAACGTTCCTTTACTTGATTTCGTGGTCCCTTGCCAAAAGCGTGTAATCCTGCATGCTGATAAGCGTAACCTGATTCACATCTTAGTCCTTCTGTCCCCTAATTGAACCAGGTTGTGGATATTCTTTTCCCTCTAGCCCCCGTGACTGTTTTCTTAGCTTCCTTGTAGACTTCATGCGCAGATTGGAGCACTTGGATTCTTGGGCTATCCCATTTTGACCTTAATAAATTTGAAGTTGTAGAAACGTAAATGTTCATGTGATGTTATTTTACAACTAATATTTTTAACTTTCACCAAGGATATGGAAAGGTATGTGATCATGGCCGACACATTTTTTTTATTCATTATGCTAAATTATGTTTGACCACATTGCCTCTTTTTGTTTAAATTGCAGCCGATCCCTGAAAAATTTTCTGATCATTTGAAGAACAAACTGCTTGAAAACGTGACTCTTAAAGGTCCTAGTGGCAGCACATGGCAAGTTGAGCTGACTACAGATGATAACACCATGTTTTTCAAACATGGTTGGGAAGAATTTGTAAAGGACCATTTTCTGGAGGAAAAGGATTTATTGATCTTTAAGTACAATGGGGAGTCATATTTTGACGTTCTAATTTTTGATGGACAAAGCTTCTGTGAGAAAGCAGCATCGTATTTTGTCAGAAAATGTGGGCACCGAGATGGCGACAGTTTTGTCCAAACAAAGAGGAAAGCTGTACAAGATTCTGTTGAAGTTACTAATGCCTGCCCCCATAATGGTCTTGGAGGCACTCCAGAGAAATCTGCAGATGGTTACATTTACGAAACTCCTGTAAGAAACAGTGTTGTCTCAAAAGCTATTAACAAAAAGACTCGGAGGGAAATCAAGTTTAGTAGGCCTATCCAAACTAGGAAGAGAGTGAGATATGAAGGACCTTCTTCTACTGCTGAGGAAATAGAAACCAAACCTGGTAAGTCCTAGTTTCTACGCATAATGAATGAATAATGACTCACTGCCCTTTGGCACTCACTAGACTTGTTAGCATAGCAATCTACTGGTGTTCTGGGTATAAGAAGTATTACCGGTGGATCCAACACCTTGCTAAGCATCCATCTTCTAAGCTTGCCTTTCTAATGTAAAATAAAATAAGTTGCTTGCCTTTTCTTTTTTTCTTCATTGTTTGCTACTCCTAATTGATTAACTGACTTTGCGGTGAAGTGTATGGTCGTTAATGAAGTTTCTTTGCGTTGCTAGATGCATAGAATTGTGCAGTGATGGGATGCCTTGCCTCTTAAATTGTTATGGTTTGTTAATGAATCAGATGTCCAGCATTTACCTATCGGCACGGCAAATGGATCTAGTAGAAGGATGGTAACAGAGCAAGACAAACTCAATGCATTGCGGTTAGCACAAACAGTACAAACCAATGAGGGCTTCGTCGTGGTTATGAAACCCACACATGTATACAGGAAATTTTACATGGTACAAATATCTTTTTCAGTGATTGCATGTTCTAATTTCTCACTATTTTATCTCCCTGTCCCTGTTTCTTTTTATCCAGAGGTAAGTGTCAATTGTTTCCATTGTCAGGATTGATTGGAAGCTTTTAAGTTTGGTCTTACTTGTTATACTTACTGTTCTGCTTCATTCAGGTAATCCCTTCAGCATGGTCAACTAGACATTTCAGAACCCTGGAAAAAAAAGTCGTGATTCTTCGTGTGAAAGAAAATACATGGAACACCAACTTCTTATATTATAAATCTAAGAACAGTGGAGGGCTTTCTTCTGGGTGGAAGAGTTTTGCTCTGGATAACAATTTACAGGAATTCGATGTGTGCCTCTTCGAACCTTGTGGCACAATGAACAACTCTTTTGTCTTGGATGTTAATATCTTTCGTGTTCTCTAGCAAACTTGTCGTCTGCGGATCATCAGGTGATGAAGCTAACTCAATCCTGTTATCTGGGAATGAGAACTACTCAAATCTTGTTTCAATTGAGTTGTTGACTGATGTAGAGTTTTAGCTAAAGCTTCGGAGTATTGTAAACTATATCAACTGGTGAGTTGTGTTCAAGTTTAGTGTAAAGTTGGCTTTTAGAACACATATTGCTGTTTTGCCGTGACGACTCGTTCTTCTCATGATCTGTGTAGACCATATGTATATAGTTTAGATTGCTTCTGTTCTGTTAAATCTATGTCGGGCCTTTGATGACCTGTACTTTCAGTTGTGATGGGTGGGATTTGCCTTCTGATTAGATTTCAGTTGAGGTTGTATCCAGTAATCAAGGCAAAAAAGAAAAGAAAAAAGAAAGGGAAAGGACGACACCTGATTAGCTTTGCCCAGCTCATCTTTCACTTCCAATTCACAAGTGAGAAGAATTTGTGCCGTATCAATGGAGACCTCTCACAATAGCTTGGGCATGAAAGAATGGTGGGCTGTATTTGCCCTCGTTCACAGCTCTGTGTTGCCAGTTCATATACTGGGTTTAGGGGAAAGGGGCTAAGGGCTATACCCACTGAAGTCTCGAACAATTAATTATACATTACGGGCTACTGTTTCGACAAAATAGTTGCCGAGTCACGAACTCTTTTATGGGCTTGCATGGTCTACATGATACAAACGTTAGCATCTGTATTTGCGTCTTTTCGGCTCTAGTTCCCTTTCCCCTTATCGGCCTTCAATAAGGTGCTTACCCATTCAAGAATCTCTTTCGAAACTAAAAATATGATCCACTTTTGGGTCGGCTCTTTTATCTCATCTCAATTATGTGTCAGCCAATCACATCATTTCTCACCTTATCCAATTTCATCTCTCTACAAAAACTTTCCTTTGTGCCTTCCTCTTCTTGTTCGCAAGCTTTTCCAATCCAAGATACAGGTGATCCCATTAACCCCTCTACTTCATTCGAAGGTTTCATAATCTAAGTAACCTCTAACTTGTGCTCATTGCAGACATGGCAACAACAGCCGCTGCCTTTACTCCTGCAACAATCACTGGTGCAGTCGTGGATTTTGGCAGCAAGATCCCCAAGAGAACGAACAAGGTGGTTTACATGGGAGGAATGAATTCATATGGGGGTCTTAAAGCCCATAACAGTGTACTTTCTCTGAACATGCCTGTGTCCACTGAACAATGCTTTGCAAAGGTGGTCAGCTCATTGAGAGCAGCATCAAATGGGAAAGGAGGAGGTGGAGGCGCACTCTCCTCTAAATGCAGCGATGTGGGTGAGATATTCAGGATTGCTGCAATCATGAATGGCCTTGTTTTGGTCGGGGTTGCTGTTGGATTTGTACTCCTCCGAGTTGAAGCGTGGTATGAGGAAAATGAGTGAGTCTTTTGTTTAGCTAACTAGCAAAAGAATTATGTT
Organism: Populus tomentosa; assembly: GCA_018804465.1. Taxonomy (NCBI): domain Eukaryota; kingdom Viridiplantae; phylum Streptophyta; class Magnoliopsida; order Malpighiales; family Salicaceae; genus Populus; species Populus tomentosa. The sequence goes on from CM031995.1 coordinate 2,059,577, forward strand.
CGGCTAGAGTCGCTAGACATCGGTTGATTTGTCAATCTTTTACATGTAGTGTATAACTATATATATTTGCTTCAAAACTTCTGGCATACCTTGCTTTAGATGTGAATCAATGCCATCATTTACCCGAGAAAAAAAAAGATGACCAATTACCCAGTAATGGAAGTTTTGTTATCATCCTGAACAATCAAGGCTAAAGTCCCATTTCATGTATTGAACTAGTGGGAATAAATGGATGCCAAGGCTTCAATATCAATCCTTCCTCGAGTCATATGCGGACAAGCAAGTCCCACGAAAATACAGACAGCAACTGATTCCATTATGTTCGAATCACTAATAAAGAAGTGCTGCTAATTTTCTGCGATTGCAGATAACGGAGTCACAGTGAAACTCAATTGTTTCACAGTAATCCCTTGAGGTTAATATAGAAGACACTGCAAGTTAAAAGCAACACCACAACCTCCCGGGACAAAAATTGGCTGTGATTATTGACAGTAATATGATCAAGGAATTCCTTCAATATGCTTCAAGAGTTTTTCTTCAGCCAACTATCTGCTGTTGGAGAACATACTGGATTTCCTCAAGAAGAGGGTCTCTGACATGCAGAAAAGAGTTGCCAGCTAATAAAAGCCGTCACAAGAGATGTGAACAGTTCAAAGCCTACAACCTTTGGAAAATGCCACCCCAATCCTCTTCTCAAGTAGCTGCAAAAGCCATAATTTAGCAAAATATATGAAAAACTAAGCTCTTCCAGACGCACAAGAGTGAAACCATAAACATACAAAACACATGATGCTTTCTTTGCTAATCATCCTTGGGTTGTAATGAAACTATAAGATGAATTGCATTACACTTGCTAAAGAAAATAGTTTCCAAGGTGAAAGGATATCAGACATCTAAAAGGGTTTTAAGAAACATTAAATGCATGGACCTAGTAGCATCCAGTCTCTCTGATTTCAAACAGACTTAAATTGTAGGGTGACTGTTGAATCTAACACATTCCTAAATTGCTATAAAGTTTAAATTTAGATTGTGTAAAAAAAAAAAAAAAACACATGCACAGACGACCTTTTGGCCATATGCTAGGAACAACAGGTGAGTAGCAGACCTTGTGATGGATGGCATGGTGGCCACAATTCCTGCACATGCGTATATGATGGGAATCAAAGTCTTGGGCTTATTTTTCCGAAGCCACATCAGAGATCCCAAAGCAGCAAGGGATATACTCAACACCTGAAATTCATTGAAGAGAAAAAATTTCACTATGAGTATCAGACACGTATAATCCCATTTTTTTTTTTTATCTTTTGAAGTTTCAAACTAATCTCAGCAAATGATATGAAAAGCAATAAAAGAGACTAACAAGAAAATAGACGCACCAGGTTTGCATTTGCTTCAAGACCTTGCAGAATGAAATCCCATGTGAATTCTAGTCCTCTAGCTCCCACCCAAAGCGGTGCCAGTCTATGTAAAACAGAATCAGCAAAAGCCCACCCTGCAAATGGGGAAATTATGTTGTAAAGTTAATGAGGATTAAGATCGCATAACCAATGCCAAGCGAAAAGAAAAGGACGAGGATGATTTCATTCACTCCTTTTTGCAAGCGAGCACGAAGAGAAGAGACGATGCGCAGCATATATAAATATCGCACCCTTATTATATTCCTTATTGTTTACAACATCACAAATCAGTTATAGTTTTTATAAATTTTTGTGACTGAAAATCCTAAAGTGGTTTGAAGAAATTCCGAAGTTTTAAGAGAGGAAAGGTTCAAAAAATGTCCATTAAGAAAAAGAGGAAACAGTCTAAACACACACCCCCTTTCTTCTTAAAGAAGTACACCACAAGTTGAGGCCATAAATTTTCAAAGACACTAGAGACATGATATAAAAGAATCTCATATAAGATTATGGAGAAGAAACTAACAATCAATTTAACATTAGAAATCAGCTTAATTTTTTTAGGGAAAAACATGATGCCATTCAAATGAAATGACTCGGACAAGTCAAACTCACCAAGTCCAACAGCTTGAAATTTATGATTTTGAGAGATGTTCCTGTGAGTCAACTGGGTCAAGGCAAAGTAAAGCCCAGCAACATCTATAAATCCAATCAGTGCTTTCAATAGTTCCTGCGTATAAGTGGGGTTGGTGACAAGTGATTCACAAATCAGAATGCACATGTTATCAGAACAGAGAAGAACATTTGATAGCAAGTGCAACTAGCACGAAAGGAAGATTCATTTGCACGTTAGACACCTCACCTCACGAGTTAAATTCAGCAAAATGATGAATTTCAAACAAAAAACTAGTGAAAAAAACATCAAATTCTACATCATTTGATTTTGTCATACACCAAACTTGATCAACAACCGCGCAAGAATATAGTAATCCAACAAAAAGCTTCTTCTTTGTTCATCAATAAGTTTGTTTACAGAAGGGTTTTCATATCTAACCATATAAAATGCAAGGGTCGACATAGAAGCATTTTATTTCCACTCTAACACCGTCTGGCCTTCTTACAGATACATCAAAACTCAGCTAATACAAAACAAATATAAATTACTCCATCTCAACTTCAAAAATGTTAAAAATAAAGCTATATAAAGAACCTGATACGGATCAAAGCTATCATTCTCGGACACCTTGAGAAACGTTGCCAAGCAAACCAGCTGCAAACATACATACAAGAATCTAAGCTAAAAGACACCAACCTTAAATTCATAAAATAGAAGTAATAATGATTCAAGAAATTACAGATACTAAGCAACTCAGCAAACCTTAACAAGAGCAGTTCCGAGATAAACAAGAGCAGCTTTAATAGAAGTACCGAGTGTGTCATACTCGGACCTGCAAACATTAAATTTCAACAAAAATTAATAAAAAAACACAGAAATTATAATGGGTGTTTCAGGAAGAAGATTATTCGAATTTAGGAAGGTTCTTTTCAGAGAGAGGGGTACAAAGGAGTGGCGGAGTAATAGACGGCGTGGGGGCCGAAGGTGAGAATCGCGCAGTTGAAGAAGTGAAACAACGTCATCTCTCTGTTAACTTCCCTCTCTCTCTCTCTCTCTCTCTCTCTCTCTCTGTCTCGGAAGAGAAGTGAGAGATCCAAAGTGAATCGAAGAAGAGAAATTTGGAACAGAGGAGGAAGAACAAGTAATTCACGGAAATACCACTCAGAGCTGGGCTTGGTTAAAGCAGAGATAGAGATAAGAGTTAGGAAGGAATGAAGGACCTGCGTGTTGGGCCATTTGAGCAGTTAATTCGACTAGTCATGGGCTTATAGTTTTCTTTTCATAACCATAGTCGTCCGGCCCGGAGACCGACTACAAAAAAAGTGCCATATCGAGTAAACACGAGTTAGAGGTCAATAGAGATTAATTATTTTTATTAAAATAGTTTTTTTTTTAGTTGACCGATTGAATTTAAAATGTGTTTGATTAGATCAACAAGTCAGTAAAAAATTGTTTGAATTATTTGAGTTTTGTTGTATCAACATCTTACTTAATTTAATTAAATATTTGTCGAAGTCAAACTCTAAATTTAAAAATTTCCGAGTTAATCTACTAGGGCTAACTAAGAGCGTGTTTGGTAGTGTGGTTGCGGTTGCTTTTCAAATAGCTTTTCGTGCCGAAATACATGCCAATGATGTTTTTTTATTTTTTAAAAATCATTTTTGACATCAGCACATCAAAACGATCCAAAAAGTACAAACCGGACTCAATTTTAACAAAAAAAAAAAAAAATTGAATTTTGACGAAACGCAGTTTCGACCGCAGAGCCAAACATGCTTTAAGTTTATCCGCCAAGGAGTGTTAAACAAAGAATTCCTAAAATGACGTGGTGAGATCATTTGTGAAATTTTAGTTCTAATTTAAGCTTTGAGCTAAATTTTATGTTTATATATGGATTTGGATATTTAAAAAACACATGAGCATGAACTTCATATCTTCTTCCTGAAAAGATGCATGACAATTAATTAATTTGTTATATTTTGTTTTTTCGAAGAGTGGCTATCAAAATCATCTCGAAGGAAGAAAACGAAAGTTTGTGTTGTCAATTGTGCTCCCGAGGTGAGACCAATCTCGAACTCCTGTTAATAATTCTCTCTAGCTTTTGCTTAAAAATTTACTCGAGCTTTGTTAAACACATGGAAATTGAGATTATTTACAAATTCATCTCCGTGTTCTCAGAAATAGCCATAACTTTTTTTTTAGATAATAATCGAGAATATTATAAATAATATATTTCTATTAAAAAAATAAAGATTGTTAAAAAAAAAAACATGAAAAATAACTTTTAAAATATAGCTATAACTAAGCTTTCAAGCTGAGACAATTACTAAAACGAGGTCAGCAACGATGATTTTTAACAAGGCAGGGAAATAACTTTTCTAGATGTGCTTCCTTTATTAAAAAAAGTAAAGATACAACAATGGTACATGGACGTTTGTAAGTTTTTTTCTCTCTTCATGTGAACCATTGGGCCTCTGACGTTTCTTGGAATTGATGGATCCAAACGAGGGTCCATTTTATACTGGGCTAAATTTCATTGGGCTTTTGAAATCATTTTTATTTATAAAAAAACCTAGACTCTTTTCAGTATCGAACACCCCTTGCTATATTTGTGAGTTCCCACTGGATTATCTAGGTTTACTGTAAAGGTTGCACATGCATAGCCACAGAGTCGGTCCAATATCAAAACCCACATATTTCTGATCCTCTTTAGCTTTACACGAGGCACAAAGCCCCTCAATAATAGAGTTTTAATTTTTAAAAAACTTTTTAATATTAACTTAATTAGATTGAAACAAAGTTTAACCAATTTATGATATTTTTTCATTTATTAATATGGATGTTCGAGTCTATATATATATACCTCGACTAATCCTATAAGTTTTAAAATTAACAATTATACAAGTTTTCAATACTCTTAAAATTTATAAAATTTAAACTAATAATTTTTAAAAAATAAATCCAAATCAGGTTATGATTTAATAGTATTAGCGTGGAGCTGATATAAAAACCAATTCATCTTAAAATCTATTCCAGATTAGGTTTTAATTTGTGAATTTTCTAAATAGATCCACCAATCAAGCCGAGTTTAGAAAATATAGAATTGATTGAATAGACGGAGCATGATGCCTTGGACATTGCTACCAACCATAAACTATTCTTGTTCTGTAAACTGCCAGTATTAGAACTTGACAATGCCATCCCAACTGTATCACACCAGCTACCGCCTAATTTTTCCTTCTAAAATCAGATTCCAGGAATGTCTTATATCCCTAGTCCCTATCTTTGTTTGAATAATTTCTATCTTTTACTATTCATCTTTCTTCAGTTATTTTACTGCAACCTCCTTTCCAGGTTCCACTTGGTTGCAATCTGCAAACTGTGATCCTGTCGTGTGTTATTCGAATTTCTCTCGAATTTCTCAACCCAGAACCACACATTTCCATGACCTGAAAACCAGCCTTTACACATGGTTGATTTGCACCTTGCAGCCCGTGGTCCCAAGAATTTTTTGTTGGCCGGATGATTCAAACTCGAGACTTGAAGAGAACGAACCCCAAACCCCTAGTAATAGCCGACAAGACCGAGCTCTTCAAGTTCTCTCAAAGACTCTAAATTCGTAGCACATTTTCAACCTTATCGTAAAGCTTTGATCGTGGCCGGTAGGTCTTTTAGTACGAGAACAACATCATACCAACCAATTTCTTTCTTCTTCAAAGAAAGATTTTTCTTTTTAACTTGGACCCATAAAAAAGAAACATGTTGATTACTTTTTTGTTTTCTCCAATGGCCCATATGGATTTGGACAAAACATTCTGGCTAGAACGAAACTATTTCCAAGCAGAAAAGGTGAGTTCTATCCCTAATAATAACACTCGACACATCATTTTCATATTCATTTTGTTCTAACAATATTGTTAGATGAGAATCATTATAATTAACATAACAAGTATTGTCGAAAGGGAATTAGGTATGGAGTTCCAACCATTATTACATATGTATTCTACGTCGAGGAGAGCTTTTATTCCTGGTGAAAGAGAAATCTATAGGGATTTATTTGTTGATGTAGACATAAAGGGATTCGGTTTCTTCTCTATATATTCCATGGATGAGGAGCTTTGAGTGCTTGACAAGTGACAAGCAAAAAGGGCATTCTCTCTATCAATGTAAGAAAGGGTCAAAACAAGGAAGATATTGGGGGGAGATGCATCATTGAGCTTTGGACAAACTATAAAAATCTAAGCTTGTGGTCCACGAGACAACTATCAGGAAATGAGAGTGCGACAGAGTCACGAGAATATTGTTAAACAGGCACCTTCCTAAACATGTATAAATGGAATTGATCAAGGAAGCCAAGACAAAAGATAAATACAAGGGGAGAGCATGCAAGCGATTGGGATGGGTATATCTTTCCATAGCACTCGCCACAAAACTTGGTTTCAAAAATCCATTTTCACCATTTAAGTATGTGCAAAAGTACATTTAGATAATCTACCATGGATAGAAATCTAGGAAATTGAAAATGATAGAAAATGACAAATACTAGTTTAGTACCAACTTGAAGACACAAATGCTAGGATTTAATTCTAGTTTTTGTTTCAATGATGTTTACCAAAATATTATATTGTCTCCTCCCTTATGGCCTCCTCGCATATTCCCCGGTGAAAATACCATGGCTTCAGGTAATTTCAAGAAAAGCACGGATTGATCTATCAGCTCATTAGGATTTAGTCGGATGGTATTAAAATTAGTTTAAATTAAAAAACTTCAACTCGTCTAATCAAATCGAGTTGGAGAACTCCACGTTTCAAGCTTTAGTGCCCAGTCTGCAATTCTCGGCAACAACTGATTGGAGGCACATGATCTATTCTGGATGTGGGTCCTGCGATATTTGGTACAATATTTTCGTTTGCAGTGATCCTGATCAATAAATTGATCAAGAGGGTTGCTGAATTTAGAAGCTACATAACACCCCCCCCCCCGTACGCACGCCACTGGTAATTATAAGTAAAACACAACTTTCTTCACTCGACGAATGATGCACCAGACATAACCTCTCAACTTTTTGTTTTTTCAGAGATTGGTTCTTAGACTTTTACATCATACGGCCCGGCTCGGCCTGTCTAATTTAATTTTCATGGCTCCACTACTTGCAGTTCCTGCAAAAGATTAATAAAAAGAACTGTGCATGTACCTTCTTCTCTGCATTAAAATTCCAATAAAATTGATGTCGAAGGAGAATGGACTGGTCTGGTTATTGATGTTGGCAGCAGGAGCTTGGCACCTATCCATCACCTTCAGTTCACTCAACCCGGTGAGGATATATCGGGGCTTTCAACGTAGTCAATGTACTGTTGCAGTGGGAATGTAAAATTTGTGCCTGGTGTTCACATCTCTCTAATGAAATCTCATTTTCATCTGAGCAACCCCATCCGAGGAGAGAAAAAGTGGTAAATTTTCAGGGGCAAAGAAAAAACAACCCTTCGCTAGCTACAGCTAAGCTAGTATAGTTATAACACCTAACTCAAAACTTACATAATAAATCAGGCAAACATAACTAAATTTTAATATCTAATAAAAAAACCCCTGTTTTTTCTATTTACAATTTTCCTACTAGATTCGGAGTCGCAACACTGCATCAATCTGCCGACCGACTGGGACATTCCAAGTTGCAAATCACTGGACCGACCGACCAGGACATTCCGAGTTGTAAATTACTGGATCAATTTGCCGACCGACCGGGACGGGTCTTATCACACTACTAGTGAGTAGTGCCAACTAGGATCCAATATGCATTAAATGGCTTGACCGACCTTGTAATTGCTGCATCGTCTTATAATTTCATTTGAAGTCGAACAGCAATAATTATCTGTGGCTAACATTAATAATATTGACTGGATGGGGTCGAATGAGTCGTAAGATTCATTGAAGATATTGTGTATGTTGTCCCCACCCTTCAATTATTCTCTCGCTTCTCTCCTATTTTTGTTCCCTTTTTAAATAAACAGTCAATTAAGTAATCTAACGGGTCTTGACTCTGTAGTAGCCTCGTCCTATGTATCTTTTTAATTGTTCACTTGCTAATTTAAAACCTTGATTGGGGATTTTCCGTAATTATATAATTTGAATTTAATTTTTTTTTTCCATTTTTGCCTTAATTTGATAGAGAATTTAGTTGCTGGACCAACTCTGTGGAGACATTTTTTTTCTTTCCATTGGGTTTTGACCCCATTAGTACCCAGCAAAAACTCGCTCTTTGGAGATTAAATAATTTGTTGTCGCTTTGAATATCGGTGGCCGCAAAATGGAGGCATATTTATAGGGAGGCATCTATGTAAAGTGATGTTGGTTTGTATTGTGTTAATTTTTATTTTTTAAAGTGTTTTTTATTTAAAAAATATTAAATTAGTATTTTTATAATATTTTTTAAAAATAATTTAAATTTGTTAATATTTAAAATATTTAAAAAAGAACGTACAAAACTCTAATCACTTAATTCAAAATTTGCTAGAAAAATAGACAGGATCAATAGGTTCCGAGGCTGTCTGACTTCGTTCTACTTTAAACCAATTCATTGCAGATAAATTGACACCTTTGTACTTCATCATAGTTATATATTTGCCCCCTAATTGCTTGGGGACGGAGTCCCTTGCCTGATCCCTGAAACTGCCATGTTGAATTTCTGATCATCTGCTCTGGTGGCGCGTGGGTACCTGTGTATCTTCGTTTGTGATACAAAACGTTGCTTTCAATTATGCTCCTCCAAAAGAGTGTCAAGTGCCCCTTTAAGTTCACCAAGAAATAACTTTTTTTTAGTATTTTGAACCGAGTTTTGACCATGTAGTAGTTGTTAGCTGTTAACATTGACAGCCATACGTCTTAATTCTTTACTATTTTCGTAAGGGTATCTTTTTATCTTGATTTGACAAATACCATAATTATTTAACTTGATCAATTTGATATGTCAGTATGTAACTTGTCGGCTTTAAGCTTTATTCTAGCCATATATATATATATTTTTAAAATAATATTGAATATTGACTTAATTAAATTTGAATGACTTAGTCAAACACATTTGATATTCAATCGAGTTTATTATATTGCTTTTTTTTTAAAAAAAATTTATTCAAAATGATAATATTGTTTCAATTTAATTTTTTTAAAATGTCCTTTCACTAAAACAAGGAGATTTAGGATTGACCCGACCAATCTATTACCGGGATCTTACCTGATCCGATAACAATGGGTAATACTCCTAAAAATTAAAGACAAAGAAATTCTTCCGAACCTGCTGCGAAACAATCTGGTGGTGGTGGGAATTAGTAAAACCCTGTTTATTCCATGCATGTCGTGGAGCACGTCAGCCTAAACTGCGTTAATTTCGGTGATTCCATCCTTTTTTTTTTTTTTTTTGTCTTTCTCTTCGATACTCGAGGAGTGGGAGAAGGTGAAAAACCAAGTTTCAAAGCAACCCTGCCAGTACTCTGATCTCATGAATCACCATGAACAAGCTAATATTCTTCCAAAAAGGCATATAATTATTTAATCGTATCAACAGACAAAGAATGGGTTTGTAATTGAAGTCATCATCTCTGCTCAAAACCAAAAGTGAACGCTACTCAATTGCTTTCCAAATATGCTCATTAATTAGGCCACTGATCATATAAGAAAAATACCCGACACTTTAAGTATTAAACAAGGTATCATTTTCTATATATATAGCTACTCATCGCGCGATAAATATTTATTTCAATTAATTTGTTGCGATTTAAGAATATTCTAAATGGTTTCAAAGATGGATTTTATTTCAATTTGCACACACATGTGACTGATCAAGAACCCATCCAGCCATGTTTCAGTAATTAAAAGGGTGGTGGTATATGGGGAGCTGGGTACTTTAATTACGAATTGCTGGCCATGGGCACCCACTAGCCTAAACTCTAGCTTAATTTTGCTGCAATGTGAAAAAGAATGGAGTCGTTTTCTGGGAAAGATATAAAATCAATGCAAAAGCTTTTAAATATAGTAGTATACGAGAGAGAGGCGGGGGGAGGGTTAAGGGTAGTTCTTATAAGACAAACACATGGAATATGGAATATAGCCGTAGCATTTGACAACATTACAAGAGATCCATAGAGAGACGTGTTGAGCGGATATTACCATGCTACAAACTGATTATTCAGGAATCCGTGTAAAGAAAGATAGAGAATTAATTTATTAGCCCGAATAAACTAACACTAGATATACAAAAATATTTCATTTCCCGGTGAATCTAGAGCGCATCAGGCGCTGACCATGGCTTCGAAAACTATAATTTAGAAATGATGAACACTTTCTAGTAATCATCTTGTTGTTATTGCCATCAAATATTCCCATAAACAAACAAATCATGAAAAGCAAAGCATGGGTTCTCGAGCATAATCAAATAGAGAATTCAGCATTTTAAACGGGGGTTGGAGAAAAGTAAAGAAAGAACAAGAGAAGAGAACAAGAGAAGAGACTATATAACCTAGACAAGGTCACGTCCATAAGTCACGTGATGGGAACCCCATGTTGACGCCGAGGAATATGGTATGTTTTCCTTTCTTATACTATATTTCTTCCACGCCTGGGGAGGGGCTCCACAGCTGGGTTTAGCCATGGAATATTTGGACATGGAGAGGGAATATTGGAGGTAGACAAATTAGACAAATACTACACGGTGGTCATGAACGTTAGGGCTGCACTCCGTTTTCCATTTCTCACCTGCCACGCGCCTCTTTCATTTCTAAATACCGAGCTTAATTCCCCGTACTCTATACCCTCCAGGATTTGTTTTCATGTACTCAAATCATGCCCAAAATTTAATGGCTAGATTTTTTTGTTTGTTTAATTACAAAGATATTGGAATCCTAATCAAATAAAGAATTAATTATAATTAGCAAGCTAAGTAATGTTCTTTTTATTAGATTTGTAGTGCTAGGTCTTGTGTGTGCTATTTTATTGCTATTTCAAAAAACAATTATCTTGAATATAATCAGTTGAAGAATATTATTGATACATTAGTAAGATCAATTTTTATTCAATCAATGAATGAATTAGTAATTAGTGTGCCCAAAATCATACGCTGAAAACATCTCCGATCGTTTAGATTTCCGAGATCCATTGGTAATATTAATTTTCATTCGATCAATGAGTTTTTTTTTTTTTAAAAAAACAAAGATTAGGCTTACTTTTAAATAAAACTTTCTATTTATTTTTTATCTGGACCAAGGCCCATCACATATTATCCAAAAGGAAGATTTTATTTTTCAATTTCCCATTACAAAGGCATACTTTATTCCTCTCCCGGTCACCATTTGTTTTCTCATTCTTTTTTTCAACGGAGAAATCTTATATGAGTTTGATCATACTGAGGTCACTATTACACAAATGAAAGACTTTTAATTTGATCTGTCAGCACGATAGTTAATTAAAACTTTTAAATTTTAATTAAATAAAAAGATTGACTCAATTTTATAACAAATCTCTGATTCAAGTTAAAAATTATTTCTAACCGACTATTTATAATTTTTTGCAGTAAAAGTTCAAAAACAACCTAAATAATTAATAAAAATCATATAAAAAATAACCTATATAAATATTACCACCACAAGCAATGTTTTTAGAACCAAATCGGATAAGGAACTAGTTAAGGAGTTGGATCATGGGGTTTTTTTGTTCAATCAATGGTTTATTGGTTCAACCAGTGATTCAATGCTGGTTCGCTAAGGCAATATTCTGGGTATGTTTTTGTTGATGATAAACTGATACTGGTATTGCTAAAAAGAGACTGTATCTCAAAAACTTTATACATTACTAAAATCATAAATAAAGCATAATGGAGCCACCCAATAGCCAAGTAAATTATGTGATGATAGCTCCATTCAACCCAACAAAACCCACAGACCCAGCATCACAGTAATATTAATGTACAAACGCAGTGGCTAGCTCTTGAGTGACAGATTCAACTACATAAACTTCATACCTAGCAAGAACTTCTACATGATTATAAATTTGGAAAGAAAGAAAAAAGATTTAAGGAAGCCCGCGTGATGTTTTAGGAGTAGAAATATTAAATGAATCATTTTATTATTTATAAGGAAAAATTGCAGATGACCACGATACATAGACTTCAATTCTTGTGATCTTTGATCTTTGTATGAAAATATGAGAAGCCCACAAAAGATACTATGAGATTTGAAGAAAAAAAATCCCAAAAGGAGATGAACTATCGATGGCTTTCGGATTTGAAAAAAGTTTATTATTAAAATGATGGATGGTGAAGATATAAAAATCAAACCGATTCAAATGTAGAAATGATGGTTATTTAACCTAGTTTGATGGATAGATTTAATGATACAAAACCTAACCTTAATCAGGTTTTATTTTAATTGTTTTGATATTAATTTAATTAAATTAAAGTTATACACAATGAATAGATTAAGAATTTGATTAAATTGATCAAACTTCACAGTGTCAAAACTAATAATTTAAAAAAATTAAAATAAAATCGTTTTAAACAAAAATAATAAAGACTTGCAAAATAATCCTATAATTCAATGATAGGAGCACCAAATTGTATCAGACCTTACATCCAGTCTTACATGTATAAAAGAAACTATATATATATATATATATCTATCTATTTTATAACCGAAGCAAACAAAAGCTCGGTTGGTCGTACAATAATTTTGACCCGGATTTTCATGGGGGCATTAATTGGAGTAATTAAAGCGCGTGGGGTATCGACTTTTTTTTGGAAATTTAAAGGGAAAGTGGGTCAGAGAGAGTTTTGCATGTGGGTCTGCTACCCTGGTGTCGCCGGACAACCTAGCCACTCTGACACCCTTCTTCTCTCACAATTCCCCTTACCGATTTCAATTTTACTAGACTAGTATATTTTCCTGCTTGAAAGGGCCTTCTCACGTGTACAGCTCGATATTTATCGACAATTTAGTTGCTACGTGCGCACCGAGGCTAGAAGAGACCCAAAGAGAGTCTTCCCCTTCCCCTCGTGGCTTATCTTGTGTCCATTGTGAAGTCGGACAAAGGACAAACACTTGATTGACTTGACTCGAGCTTGCTAAATAATGGTCGGTTTAGGCAAAGAGAATTAAGATTGGGTTGGAACTGCTAGAGCAAATTGTGTTTGATGTTTTCTTATGCCCGTCTTTGTAAATGATCAAAACCTTAATTAATTGATTGTGCTATTCTTTTTCGAGGAAGGAAAGGGATCGGTCGTGCTAATCCTTACTGTGTCATGATAATGGCTTGTATTAATTATTTAATTAAGTTTGATAAATTTCCATTGACGTCCTCAGAAAGGAACATCTAGTTCTTAAATTCTCGAGACATTGTTTAGCTTTTAATTATGTTTCTCTTAATTATTAATTACACAAGGATAAATGCAGGAAAGATTTATGATGCATAGGAATAACTAGTGGTGGCATTTAATTATATATTTTACATGGAGGAGAGAGGAAATCAAATCCAAAATCCATTAAGTATCGGTTTATATATATATATATAATGTTTCCTTGTAAAGTATTTTTCAATGGTGAAGGAGAAAGTGGTGGGGGAGGTATTGGTGGTTGTGGGGATGGTGAAAGAGAAGGTGATTGTGAGATGACAATGATGGTAAAGAGGTGGTGGCAGTGAGATGAAGGTAATTGTTAAAATAATTAGATAATATTGTAATATAGATTATTATTTGTAAAATATTTTGTAGAATTTTATAAGTAAAAAATATTTTTAAACAAATTAATTAAATTTGAAGGTTGAATATAAAATATCTATATTGAAAAGTTTTCTTGTAAAATATTTAATGAGAAACAAACATAAAAAAATGTTTTCTGAAAACAAACATGAAAAATCTAGAAAATATTTTTCAATAAAATATGTTATTAAAAAATAAATAAATTCTAAAAATAATAAAAATATCTCTACGTAATCTACGTAAACTTTCTTTCCTCCTTATATCTATATATTTTTCTTAAAACAAAATCCAGGAAAATAACTGATGCATAAACTTTCTAATAAAAGAAGAAGAGCATGGAAGAGGCCATAATCGCAGCTTTTGAACAAGAATTTTTTTCATTATTATTATATTTTTTAATTTGGGCCTGCCAAATAAAACAGGAATATTCTCATTGAAGCAAAAGCTCGCGAAAATCACCATTTGATTAAATTAAAATAAAATCTAAAATAAAAATCTTATAGAGGAAACATAAGGAGGGAGTAGCTCTAGGGAATCTGAAAGGGTCACGATCCATCAACGTATAGAGATGGTGAGAGCTAGCTAGAAAGAGAAAGATAGAAAACAAAAGAAAAAATAAAAGAAAAAAGCATTCTTCATCAATTAGACTCACTCAATTCCCTTCCAATATTCCTTGAACAGTACTTTTTTTGTTATCTGAAATTTCATCCATTTTCCCTGCAAACACCACCATTAATATATCCTCTGCAAAGCTTCCTTTTATTCATTGTCAATTATAAAAGTTAAGGCAAGAGAAAGGGTCCCCTCCTCCAGCTCTCTCTGAAGAAATGTCTCTGACCTTTCTGCATCCTTAAATACATAACTTTCTCTTTTTACAAACTTTTCATCCAGGCCATCATCCCCGGAGAGACGGTGTTACTTTCTCTTTTCCTTCACCTTTTTTAAATCTCTCTCACTACTACTCTGATCACTCTCTGCAATGCCTTCAATCACCTCACTATTTATACTTCTTTCTCTGATCTTCTATTGGATCAACCCTAGAGTGATCCTACTGAAAGAAAGCTAGCCTACTGATCATTTCGAATTCTCTCTACTTTAACATTTCTATATATTCATCTCTCAACACCCATGCAAATCATAAGGCACTCATGATATAATCATTATATAATCACAACGACCCATTTTCTTTTCAAGCTGCTTATCCCCATAGCTCTTCCTTCAAAGATCTCACCTATTCACTTGCTTCCTGTTTTACAATCTCCTTATTTGTACTATTTTAAAACTCTTTCATTCTTTCTCCCCTTGCCACTCCCAAACCTGGCTTAATTAGATATATAGATCCCCGTCTTCTTCATGTTCTCAAGTTCAAAACACATAATTATGAGAAGTGTATCACCTTTTCCTGATCTTTCACTGCAGATCAGCCCGCCATCAGTGGAAGCTAAAGAAACGGGCTATGATGGAGGATTAACAAGAAAAGCCCTTTGTAGTGAGAGGAGCTCAACTACAGATTCTGGTAGTAGTGGAAGTGATTTAAGCCATGAAAATGGCTTTCTCAATCAAGAAAGGAGTTATAATCTTGGTCCTAGTGAACCAACTTTGAGCTTAGGGTTTGATATGGCAGATTTGAGTTCTCAAACACTTCAACTACCAAGAAATCTTAATCACCACCACCACCATCACCAACCCCAAATCTATGGGCGTGATTTCAAGAGAAGTGCAAGAATGATTAATGGAGTGAAGAGAAGCGTAAGGGCTCCTAGAATGAGATGGACCACAACTCTCCATGCCCATTTTGTTCATGCGGTCCAGCTTCTTGGTGGCCATGAAAGTAATATTCTTAAAAACTTGCACTCACTAGTACATTTCTGCATCTGAAGTTTGTTTCCTGTGTTTTTCCTCTTCTTAATTATTTGACACGATAGTAGAGATTATTTGTTGATATAAAAGAGAAGAAGTTTACACCTTCTCTTGGCGAATATTGTTACAGGAGCAACACCAAAATCAGTCTTAGAGTTGATGAATGTGAAGGATCTTACCCTAGCTCATGTGAAGAGTCACTTGCAGGTGGGGTTACTGTGTTGAATCTGCATTTCCTTGAATTTGTGTATTTGTTAGGAGATTTTCAAGATTTTTCAACTTTGTTTTAGCACTTTTATCGTTACATGTATCTGTGTATTGCTGTGACTAATTCGTAGTGGGGAGGGAAAACAAGGGGTAAGGACAAAAGGGCATCTCTAAAGTAATCTTAACAATGTGGACTTTTTCTCATTTTTCCTGTGGGTGTTCATGCAGATGTATAGAACAGTGAAGAGCACTGACAGAGGATCAGGTAAATTATATTGTCCTTAAAAACTCGATATTTACTCTCTTCCATGAAATAATTGTCTTGCTAGAGAGAGCTTGGTGATTCAAGTGTGGCCAAAAACTCTATCATTAATTTGATTTACTATTTTCGATTTAAAAAAATATATGTTGTTGGGATCTGACTGACTGAATTAATCAATCCATATATGAATTATTTTTCTGAGTGTCTGATAAAGCTGGAGCCATGGTTCAATATATGATGATTGCAGGTCAAGAGCTGACAGATATGGGTTTGAGCCAAAGGGCAGGGATTCTTGAGGTGGACGCTTTAGGTTTATCTAGTGGAAAAGCTGATGCCAACAACCTTCCTCAACCTCTCAATAATCCACCACCACCACCATCACCACCACTACCTTCTATACAAAAAAATCAAAGGTCACTTGTGCTTCTCCTTCCTCCTTATCTCTTGTTTCTTGTTTTGTTTTTTCACAATAAGGTACATCTTATCCTCTAAAATTTTTTAAAACGGTAAAGTACAATTCCATACTCAATGAATGCATTAAATCAACGCAAACATAAATACGTGCACGCATTCACACAAATACCTTTGGTGATGAACTTCAATTTGGTCCAACATGTTCTGTCTTAGTTATTCGTGTAGACAATAGGTTTCACTAATAGAGACTCCACACAGATCATAATTAATGAAGCTTGCCTAGGGTTTCTAGGTTAAGTGTGTGATTTACGTACGTGTACCTTTCATAGCAATATATACGTGCCCTAGCATGCTCTTCATCCGTTAGATTATGAATGTTTCTTCATCCCAATGTATGTAAAATGTCAAGGGCTTGGTTGCAATCTCAATGCTACTTTATTCTAAGGGTTCTTTGGTTTGGTTTCCAGTGCACAACTCAGAACCTCAAATAGTCATGTTAACGTTTATAGTTCACCGAGTCATTAATATTTCATCGATGGCTGGATTCTGTTGACTAATTCCCGTGGACAATCAATTCAAAACCAGAAGACAGACCTTTGCTTCCCGTATTTGAATCTTCAGTATGGATTAGTATTTTTTCCTTCTTAACTATACAATATAATCTTATATAAGCTATCTTACTCAGGACATAAGAGAAATAAAGCAAAAATAAAATCAATCCTCTCTTCAAAAATTATACTATGTAGTGGAATTGCTTCTCTAGTAGTAGCTGATAACATAAACGAATGATTTAACTTCTGAGATATTGCAGTAACTTTCACATCTTCTTGTTCTAAGAGCTTTTAATGCATATTGTATTCAACTTTGAACAATTTTTCTCATTGATTTTCCACTGCACATCAAAATCTTCCAATTAGGTGAGCCTAGATATATATGCATACCTAAATCTCAATTGATTATATCATGATTTTTGATTTCCTCACATGTAGAAGGAAAAGAAACGAGAGAAAGGAGACACCTTTTTGCCTAACAATTATTTGTTTTAACGTATTCACTAGTAATAATTAAATATTGATTTCTTGGTGATTTTTTGAACAGAAATTCAGGGCCATCATCAATGGAGGGAGATGAGAAAAATATATCAAGTCTTGAGGCTCTGACATATTTTAATTTCGAAGCACATGACCATTCTAAGGTATATGACTTTATCATCAAAAACAAAAAATCCATGGATTAGACACACACACACATCAATATTATCTTCCTAATTAACTTCTAGCTGATAATATTATCTGTTTCTATCCTTGATTAGGAGGACGAACACACGGAAGCCCTCCACATGGCTGCTAATTTGAAGGAGAGATTGGACTCTAGCTCCTCGTCATCTTCAGATATGTTGCTTAACCTAGAGTTCACCCTTGGAAGGCCAAGTTGGCAATTGGACTATGCCGAAACTACAAATGAGCTAACCCTTCTCAAGTGTTAATTAATCAGGCTAACAAACTATGAATTTATGATTTATCTAATCCTCCTTTTAATGGACCACATATCTACTAATCTTTATGCATCTTCCTTGTTTCTTGGATTCTGTCTCAAATGTGAAAGGGCGGAAACAAAAAAAAAAGGAGACAACTTTATCATATGGTTAATTAATTGTGATAATGAGATTAATTTTCTTCCAACGGGATGCTAAAAAAAACCTTGAATTAATTATAAAGTAGGAGCAGCTTTCACCATGTCCTAAATCTCCACCCATCAGCCTTAAAGGTTGTGCGTATATAGCACCTCTTAATCGAAGTGCCTCAGTTCTAACTGTCGGGATGTCTCTTAACTTAAATATATCAGTGTAGATCAAAGTTGTAAATATATTAGAATAATGTGTACATATGCCTAGTTTAATTGTAGTTAAAAAAGTAGTTTATTATCATAAAAACATGCTTAATAAAAGATATTTTAGAAAGAAACTAGAGTTTATACATGTAATTAACCTATAAACTTAAGATAAAAAAACTTAAATCAACTAGGTTTAAATAAAAATAAAAATAATACTTCTTAAAACACTTTAAAGTAATGTTTTCAAGTATGAATAATTTATCTTTAAGATTTTATTACTCTTCACTTATGCAACTAGGATGTATATAATATACTTTTCAAGATTTTAACAACATCATTTTAGTTTAGATGCACTTCTAAATCAAGATTTTTGAACAAAATATATATATATATATATATATATATATATATATATATATATATATATATATATAAAACTCAAATATCTCTCTACAATATAAACTTAAGTTCTAGATTTTAGAGGAAAATCAAAGCATAAAATGAAAATAAAACATTAAAATAAAAAATAAAAAAATATATAAAAATCTGAAAAATTCACATGTTAAACTCTTCCTTCACCACTTGTGAAATTTAGAAGCTAAAAGATTGAAATACTAATAAAAATTAATTTTCATTATTATCAATCATTAATTAACTACCATAAATTAATATTTAAATTTAGAAAAATTAAAATTTCTTTGAGCAGAAAAACCAAAAGATTTTGTAAATTAATTTCTTAATTCACTTATAATTTATCTGCATAAAACAAATGTCCAACAGTTAGCACCATCGACGTATACATATGATAATTTTGGGACATGTTCTAGTTAATTTGTCCTTGCCTGTCCCATGCCATACCCATGGAGGGTCCGGATTGATAAGTTACTTGGTGAAGAGTGATCATTTACTTGAATGTTGAGTGTGCAATTTATATCGTTCCTTCACCGGTGCATTTGACCTTTGATCCAAGGTAAAAAAAATAGCCTGAAAATACCTAAAAATTCCCAGGACCCATTGAGCCAATAAAATCTGTCATGGTCATTGCCATCTTCGAGCGATGTTACTGTGTGCAAAGAGGGGGGCCAAAATGTACTATGTACTGTGCAATCCCTTGCATTTGCGTGTGCTAAATGTTTCTGCTTCCTTTAACTTAAGCTTCTTTTTACAAGGCAGTACTCAGCAGCAACAACGAAAGGTTTAAAGTTCGAATGGTCCTTTTGTGCTGTGATTGATCCATCGAGGAAACAAAGCTTCAAAAGCATGCATGTGCATGTACTGATATAATGTCGAATGTCAAGGTTTATATGTATTAACTGTGCAGGCACGTTAGCGTTGTTGACGTCTTCTCCTTCGACGTAGCTGTGTCTCTGGGACCATTTTCAAAACTTGAAGTCTACAATTTCTCGAAAGATTTACCTAAAATCCACCCAAAAATGTCATAAAAGTTAGAACACAAACAGTTAATTGCCAACAATTACTTGTAGTGTCTTATTGTCAATCCACAATGATTGATGCTGTGTCCCTTGTTTTGAATTTTGATTGCAGACAAGATGGAGAACAGAAAGTATGTAGAGAGTAAAAAGATGGAACCTTCTTTTCGGCTTTCTCATCCACTCACCCATGCGCACGGTGCACGTCTAGCTCCCAGTTGGGATTAGAGATGGTGGTGGCATTGTCAATTCGCCATCACCTCAACCTCACATTTATTGTTTATAGTCCAAAACCGACTGATGAGCTCCGACAGGACCACCACGTAAATAACAATAATGTGGATGTGGATCAACTACGCCATTTTAATATCACCATTTGGCCCATGACTCCTTCATTCATCTAATGGGTTAATCTATACGAATATTTTGGACTGACTTAGGGGCCCAGTCTTCCCTTTTCCTATTTCCAGCCTTCTTCGTCTTTGACCATGTGCACTTAGGATCTGGAGTTGATTAACATATAGTATTTTTTTTTTATTTACAAAGATTTTTATTTATTTATTTTATAAACAAAAATCAATCTTCTATTGTGTGTTTCACATTGTGTTTTAATTTTTTTTAAAATAAATTGATTTTTTTTTAATTAATATATTTTTGATGTTTTCAAATCATTTTGATATTTTAACGTGCTTATCTTAAAAATAAAAAAAATATTATTATTATAATATTTTTTAAGTAAAAAATATTTTAAAAAATAATAATAACTAAATTCCTAAACACACGCTTAATTGTTTTAATTAAATTTATATTTGTTTTTATAATTATGTTAATTTTGTTTTTTAAGAGAAACGAATTTAAGAAGAAAGCGTGGTCTAACAATCATTAAGGGGGTTGTCTCTTGCTTGAAATTTCTCTTTTGAGGTACCCACCTATAGGCTA
This sequence comes from Populus tomentosa, assembly GCA_018804465.1. Lineage (NCBI taxonomy): Eukaryota > Viridiplantae > Streptophyta > Magnoliopsida > Malpighiales > Salicaceae > Populus > Populus tomentosa. Next base: position 2,080,272 of record CM031995.1, read on the forward strand.
TAGCCAGAAACAAATAGCCCAGACAATCCAGACATTTCGGTATCCTCCTTGAATTTCTACAACCTTCATCATTACATGATATCTTGTAAGAGATCTTGTGACAAAATATGTGTACCTGTGTTTGCCTCACTAATTATCTTTTTGTCCCACATCTTTCTTCCACCATCAGTTTAATTCACTTTCTTTCACCCCATCAGTTTAATTCACTCTTTCAACGTTTCTTCCTCCTTTTTTTTTTTTTTTTTTTTTTTTTTCTGTTTTTTTCTTTTAAAAAAACACGAAATATTTTATTTTTCTCCTTCGTATACGTTACAATGTTGAGATTTGGGACCGCCATAACCATCAAACAGAAACCTTGGTTGTCAAATCGGTGGCTCGATGGATTAATTCAGTTATCTATTAATCTAGACCTAACTTGCTTTTAAATTATTTGGAGAGTTGATTTTGTTAAATTTTTAGTGATTAGGTGCATTAACCCTCGATCTAAGTGAATTAAATCGGTGGCTCGATGGATTTCAACTTGTGCGCCTATAAATTATGCAACTGCGGCTCGGTTTGGTGTTTTGGGCCGAGCCTCGCCACACCTGAAAGGATAGCTTGATGTCCTGTCTTTCTTTTGAGTCAACTCTCACCAAACCCAATATTTTGAGCTAAAGCCCATCTAATCTGACTACACAACTTTGCTGTTCGGTTTGCTGTTTTGGGCCGAGCCCCACCACACCAGACCGTACAACTTGCTCTTTGGGCTCTTTTTTTTTTTTTTTTTATTGGTATTATCAGATATGAATATATTTCGTCTTATTTGATGGAACAGAAACATTATGTTCTGGCTACAGTCAAATGTCATTAAAATACAGCTCACTGTCGAAACAAAGGCAGGCAATTGTGGGTGAGTTGTAAGAGAATGTTTCAACTCCTAAACGCCTTATATTTTCACTGTCATTAATTTAATGATAACTCTCCACATTGTGATTTTCGCTAAATTAGTAGCTCACATGCATGAGCTTTGAATATAAAAAAGAAATTTATTTCCTAGATTTTATTGCATTGCAGTATCTGCAGCAACCTGATGTGAAGAACATAGTGGCATGTTAAAGTGGGCATGCATGATCCCTGCATATCAGTCATGTTTGCTGACTTAAAGTGGGCATGATCCCTGCATATCAGTCATGTTTGCTGACCAGCTCTCCCTCCCCAGGTAGTACCTATGTTGTGAAGAAACTGAACCAATAAAATATACTAAACAAAGTCATTGTAGATCAATAATTATAATGTCTAGAATAGAGAAACTATTTTACCTAATAGATTTTTTTTTTTGTTAATGCAAGATTGAGTTGAGTGACTTGATGATATCGTATGCATTTGAACTTCTCTTCTCACCTTGCAAGAAGTCATCTGTCAACATGTTGGTTGGAGAAACTAAATAAATTTAAATTTTTATTAAGTATCACACGTGTGCGGCGTTATGATGATCATTCACCCTCAAGTATATTGTATTGTCTATCTGGCAAATATGAAGAGATAAGAAATTCCTGCCTTTTATTAGTGAAAAATTTGAATGGAAGTTGCCACTTAATATTATAGTCACTAGGAACCCTAATTAGTTTCAGAGATCGGGTACAAAGATTGGTTGCGTAAATGGAAGGTATTAGCACCCCAACTATGCCCTATATAAGGTAAGCTGTATTGTTTTGTTGTCTGATAAAATCTAAGGTCTTATTGTGGTTTTTAATTGTCGGTTTGTCAACGATTTAAGAAAAGTCCTCCTTCTAATTTCTAATTTCAAAGCTATTTCAAACACAGAAATCATTTTAACATCGATTTAAAGCAAACTCATTCTGAAGAAATTCAAATGATTCTTATGAAGAGGTTTTCAGAAATGACGAAAACCTTTTGTTTTGCTTTTGGTGAAAAACATGAAGTGATATTTGGCTGGTCAAAAATGGTTTAAGATTTAATTTGAGGGTTTAGAGAACCAGTCTTGAAAGCACTCATTTTATTTGCATGAATAATGATTTGGTTCACATGAGAAAGCATTGCATATAAATGTAGATTGCTTGCTTTTGATCAGAAAGGGCTTGTTTAGGCATGTAATGTAGGCATGAGCTATTGGTTATGAAGAAAAAGGATACTTGCAGGCTTAAATGGTGTTTAAGGGATTTCAAAACTAAGGATCACTAGTACTTGTTTCCTGACCTTTTGTCTTTGGAACATCTTTCCAAAATGGTGTATCATGCCCCCTAGTGTTGTGTTAGAGCTCTCCATTTGTTTTTTCTTTCTTCATTTGGTTGAGCATCATCATATCAGTTATTTTTATAAGAAGCCCAATTCTTTTGGACCATTTGTTTTTTTTTTTCATGCCTCCAGTTTTGTTTGGGCGCTTTTGATCATTAAAAATTTTCTTTTATGCCCCTTAGTGTTGCTTGGCACTTTCAATCGGTGAGGTTTTTTGTATATCTTTTGCACTTGCCTCCCAGTGTAGGGTGTGATCATAGCCAAGGTTATTACCAAAAATATTATTAGGCTCAAAAGGGATTTGCAAAGGATATATTTCAGTCTCGTGAAAGGATTATCAAAAATGACATTTCTTCATCTCAAATGCATGCATTTAAGAGCGGTAAACCTTGCTTTCATGCAAGTATGCAAAATAATTATTCATTCAAATAAAACTCAGCTTTGGAGTCACCTCATGGTAAATCTCCACATTGTGATTTTCACTAAATTAGTAGCTCACATGCATGAGCTTTGAATATAGAAAAGAAATTTATTTCCTAGATTTTATTGCATTGCAGTATCTGCAGCAACCTGATGTAAAGAAGAACATAGTGGCATGTTAAACCTGATGTAAAGAACATAGTGGCATGTTAAAGCGGGCATGATCCCTGCATATCAGTCATGTTTGCCGAGCAGCTCTCCTTCCCCAGGTAGTACCTATGTTGTGAAGAAACTGAAACCACTGACCAAGAACAATGAACCTTTTGTATAGCATCATCGTTCAAGATTCTTTAATAAAATATACTAAACAAAGTCATTGTAGATCAATAATTATAATGTCTAGAATAGAGTAAACTATTTCACCTAAAAGTTTTTTTTTTTGAATGCAAGATTGAGTTGAGTGACTTGATCATGATATCGTATGCATTTGAACTTCTCTTCTCACCTTGCAAGGTCATCTGTCAACACGTTGGTTGGAGAAACTGAACAAATTTAAATCCTTACTAAGAGTGAAACGGGGATCGATAATTTATTATGAAAGCATACATCAGAATTTTCTGTTCTCATAGACACCCTCGCTCACAGGGGCAAGCCATGGCCCTTGCCACAAACTGTTAGGAAGTGGCCTGCTTCTTGCTGAATTTAGTTGAATTGTTGTCTGGAGGTGGCTTATAAATTGACTGGGATGTCAGTTTCACAATTGTGCATCTCTCTATAGAACATGGATCCTTCTCCTCAATTAATTGCGATTGCTTTGTTTTTTTCGTGCATACTTCTCTACAATGCACTGATTAAAAAAAACAGGATTAAAGGTAACCAAATTAAAGAGGCTCCTGAACCACCTGGAGCATGGCCAGTTATTGGCCATCTACATCTGTTAGGTGGGAGTGATCAGCTTCTTTACCGAACTCTTGGTGCAATGGCTGATAATCATGGTTCAGCATTCACTATCCGTCTCGGAAGTCGCCGGGCTTTTGTGGTGAGTAGTTGGGAGGTAGTGAAGGAATGCTTCACAATTAATGACAAGGCGCTAGCTTCACGTCCGACTACAGTTGCAGCAAAGCATATGGGCTACAACTATGCTGTTTTTGGATTTGCTCCATACAGCTCTTTCTGGCGTGAGATGAGAAAGATCGCAACTCTTGAACTTCTTTCTAACCGACGGCTTGAGATGCTTAAGCATGTTCGAGCTTCTGAAGTTGACGTAGGGATAAGGGAGCTATACAATTCGTGGGCTAACAATAGCTCCAGTCCTGTGGCTGTTGAACTTAAACAATGGCTAGAAGACTTGACACTTAATGTGGTCGTCAGAATGGTGGCTGGAAAGCGTTATTTTGGTTCTGCTGCCGCCTCTGATGATGGAGAGGCAAGACGGTGCCAGAAGGCGATTAATCAGTTCTTTCGTCTGATTGGTATTTTTGTGGTTTCAGATGCACTTCCATTTCTTGGGTGGTTGGATTTGCAGGGACATGAAAGGGCAATGAAGAATACAGCCAAAGAGTTGGATGCTATTCTCGAAGGCTGGCTGGATGAACATCGCCAAAGGAGAGTTTCTGCTGGAATCAAGGATGAGGGTGAGCAGGACTTCATCGATGTGATGTTGTCACTTAAGGAGGAAGGCCAACTGTCGAATTTTCAGTATGATGCAAATACCAGCATCAAGTCTACCTGCCTAGTAAGTTGATATACAAAATAACCATGGAATACAATTTACAGAGCCAGTTCAAGCAATTTTTTTTTTTCTTTTTGTTGATGAGAATAAAAAAACTAATTGCGAATTGGAGTTTGCCAATAGTGAGATTTCAGGTTTTCCCTGCCATTCTCATCTTAGATTACCTTTAATTGGGCCTACACTAAAATAAAGTGGTTGTTGGAATATATTAATTTCATAATTCATGCTCACGAAGTATTGTAAAATGTCCGTAGGACTCCTCCAGGTGAAGAAAATGACTGAATTTTTTGAGTTCATCATTTTGTGCAGGCTCTTATCCTTGGTGGTAGTGACACCACAGCAGGCACACTAACCTGGGCCATCTCATTACTTCTGAACAATCGCCACATGTTGAAGAAGGCACAAGAAGAGCTAGACCTCCATGTTGGCAAGGAGCGGCAAGTTGAAGATTCAGATGTCAAGAATCTTGTTTATCTACAAGCAATCATCAAAGAAACCCTCCGACTATATCCAGCTGGTCCCTTGTTAGGACCCCGAGAAGCAATGGAGGATTGCAAAGTTGCTGGTTACCATGTCCCTGCTGGCACCCGCTTGATAGTAAATGTATGGAAGATTCAAAGGGATCCGAGAGTTTGGACAAATCCATCTGCATTCCTGCCAGAGAGGTTTCTCACTAGCCATGGAGATGTTGATGTTAGAGGCCAGCAGTTTGAACTCATTCCTTTTGGTTCTGGTAGGAGGTCCTGTCCAGGTGTGTCGTTTGCACTCCAAGTCCTTCACCTGACACTTGCCCGTCTTCTTCACTCTTTCGAATTGGCTACCCCAATGGACCAGCCTGTTGACTTGACTGAAAGTTCAGGTTTAACCATTCCAAAAGCTACCCCATTAGAGGTTGTTCTTACCCCACGCTTACCTCCCAAGCTCTATGGCTATTGAACCGAGCACTGAAGGAAGGTTGGATGCCATTTAAATTTTAAGGAAACAAAGGAGTTTTTGGACCAGGTAGTTAATAATTGTTTCTACTTTGTTATTGTCTATTGTCTCGTGTGGAAACTTATCTTGATCGATCAGTATGTAACGTCCATTTATATTTCAAGCACTGCTGTAGTCTCTGCTGTCCGAATTTGTGTCTTTTTTAGGTTGGTTAGTTAGTGTTTGGTTGGTGAATAATATTAATTAGATTGGAGGATCGAACAATGTCTTATTTTGTATTTGATTGATGATTTGGCTTGCTTACCGTTCCGAGTTTAAAAAAAAATAGAGAAAAAATTGATCCGACTTAACCCGGTAAAAAACTCCGGTCAACTTGCAACCTGAGATAAAAAAGGGTAAAAAATCCATTATTTTTTTTTTACAAATATTATTGGTCAAAATAAGATTGATTTGATTTTTTTCTCAATTTAGATCAACCCGGGTTGACCCTCACAAGCCGTAACTCAAGCTTACCCCAAGTGGACTATCGCACGTGTGCGGCGTCGCGACGAAAATAAGTATGTCCCACTTTAAAATCTAAAATGTAATATTCTATATCTATTTGGAAAATATGAAAGGAGACAAGAAAATATTGTTTTTTGTTGGTAAAAAAAAAATTGGAATGGGAGTCGCCACCTAGTATTTTGGTCACTAGGAACCCTAACTGGTCTCAGAGATCGGGGACGGGGACTGGTTGCGTAAAGGGAAGGTATTAACACCCCAAATATGCCCTACCCAGGGTAAGCTGCATTGTTTTATTGTCTGATAAAATCTAGGGTCTTTTCGTGTTTTTCTAATTATTGGTCTGTCAATGGTTCAAGAAAAATCCTCCTCGGTAAGGAAGTCTTTATCTTATCAGGTAAAAACCTATCCGTTCTAACGTCTTCACAAAAATTTTATTTTTAATATTAGGAATACGTTTTACGTATAAATTCGTAATCCCAAATATTAAAAGAAAACACAATAATTTTTTTAGAATTTTTGAAATATTGGCCTAATTCTCATGGCTTGAATAAACTGGTTATTAAAGCCAAAATGCATGCTAATACATATATTGTTTTGAAATTTCCTTTGTTGTGTAAAAAAAATATGATGTTATTATATTTATATATATATTGGAGAGACTAGGCCGTATTTTAAAATAAAAAAAACACTTTTTAATTATGTATATTTTTTTATGTTTTGACGCAAATCGGGTACTTTAATACTGGATTTATATTCTTACGGTATAAAAATACAATCCAATATTAATCCGCTTTGATAAAAAATGTAAAAAAAATCAACAATATTTTTAAGGTCTTTTTTAGAAATTGTTTTGAAAGCAAAAACATTTTTTATTTTTGAAATCTTTGATGTTTTGACGAAAACCGGGTATTTTAATACTGAATTTGTATCTCTACAGTTAGAAATACAAACCATTATTAAGCCATTTTGACAAAAAAAATGCAGGAAAATCAACAATATTTCAAAGATTTTTCAAAATATTTTTTTTTATTATTATTTTTTATATAATATATATGCACACATATATATTAATATATTATAATATATAATATATATAACATAATATATTATGTGGCCCAGAGCAGAAGAAAACTAATAACACTGGGCCAGCATCAGCCTGGCCCAGCGATGAAAACTGAACGGCGGGGGGATTATTTTTCCCCTCCCCGCCTCCTGCATGCAGGATGAAAATTTACACAGTTCGAAAAAAAATACAGGGGGAGGAAGCGTACCTGGCGTGGCAGAGGCGGTGCTGCTGGTCGGACGTCCTCGCTGATGGCGCTGCGGTGGAGGCCGGTGGCTCCAAGCGGTGCTACTGTTTCCAATGGCGGAGGGAGAGGTTACTGCTCTTCCTTTCTCCTCCGCGTGCTTACCTCTTCTTTCGTTTTCGTTTTGGGTTTTTATGGTTCTCTCTCATTCGGTCCTTTCTTTCTTCTTCCGGTTCGCTCTTTTTTTGTTCTCGGTTTGTTCTGTTTTTCTTTTGTTTTTCTTTTGTGTTTTTCTTTGCTTCTCCCTCCTCTCGGTTCCCTCTCTTCTCTCTCCTCCTTTGATCCCCCTCTTCTCTTCGGGTCACCTGCTTTTATAGGGGGGAAAGGAGCCTTGGGAGCGAACCACGCGGCGGCTGGTCGGCCATTGGGCGCGACTGTCAAGGCGCAGCTTCCCTTGATTCTGGCAGGGTGCGTGGCGGGTGGTCGGCCAGTGTCTCCGGTTGGTGGTCCAACGGCGTGGGGACTTCGGGCTGGTCGGCGGACGTGAGGCAACAGGGGGACAGCCATTAAACAACATTTCTTTTTCCTTCTTTCGCGCTGCATGTTTGGGGGGTAAGAAGAAAGGGGAACAGTGCCGTTCAAAATGGCACCGTTCAGCCCTTTTTTTTTTTTCAAATGTATGAAACGACGTCGTTTTGGAGAAAACGCGCCGTTTCATTTAAATGTGGCGCCAGAATGCGCCAATTTTCAAATCAGCCCTTAATCTTCTTTTTTCCTTTCAATTGCATCCCCGCCAATTTCGGTCCCCGCCCCTATAGTTGGCCGCGTTTTTCACTTTAGTCATTGGCCTCTGATTTATGCAATTAAGCCCTCAATTGATCAATAAACTTCCAATTTCTTCAATTAGGCCCCTGAACCGAATAATTACAGCCCCTCCATTTACGCGCCTCTTCCAATTTGGTCCCTGGTTTCGGATTTTCTCAATTAAGTCCCTAATTGGCCATTAAACTTCAATATTTATGCAATTAAGCCCCTGATTTGACCTAATAAATTCCTAAAAAATATATTTTGGCCCCCAGAACTTAAATTTCTTCTAATTAAAGCCCAAATTGACTTAAAAATCAATTTTTCTTGCAATAAAAACCTCCATAAATTCAATTAAAAATCCAATTATGTCCATAAACATCCAAATTTGGGCTTTTCTCCTCAAAATTTAAATTTTCCTTCTCATTAGGGCTCTCATCCTTCAAGAATATACTGTCAAAAATCCAATCTTTGTATTTTTATCCTCCTTGACCAATTTTCTGACCATTTTCTGAGCGCTTCTGCCTCCTGTTATTTTTTTGATCTTTTTGGCTATTTATTTTTATTTCTATTTTTGTGGGGACCCAAAAATGGGTAACAACGGATGCCCTCTCTTTATAATGCTTACGGAGTAGGGGTTTTGCGCAGTAAGTTTTATAAAGATAAACCAAAACTGAACTCCCGAAACTGATCTGGTCGAAGCTTGATCGCTCTGAAACTCTTTCTTTACAGCAATCCTCTTCTACCCAAAAAACTATGATCAAAATTTAGTCATCTCGAGATCCCTCCTAGCGATCTCTTTAAACCAAAATCTATAATTGTAGCTTGTTCAACTTGGAATCCCATCTGACGATTCCCTTTAACCAAAATAAAATATGAGGTCCCTTCTGGCGATCTCCATCAACTTGGAATCCCATCTGGCGATTCCTTTTATTCAAAGCTGAAATATGAGGTCCCATCTGGCGACCTCCAAATAGCGAAATACGAGATCCCTTCTAGCGATCTCCATCAACTTGGAATCCCATCTGGCGATTCCTTTTATTCAAAGCTGAAATATGAGGTCCCATCTGGTGACCTCCAAATAGTGAAATACGAGATCCCTTCTAGCGATCTCCATCAACTTGGAATCCCATCTGGCGATTCCTTTTATTCAAAGCTGAAATATGAGGTCCCTTCTGGCGACCTCCTTTTGCCAATATCAAAATACGAGATCCCTTCTGGCGATCTCAAACAACTTGGAATCCCATCTGACAATTCCTTATTACCAAAGCTGATATCGATGTCGTTCTTCCTGATGGCAGGGTTCAAAACTTTTATTTTCTCTCTCTTTTCTCTTTAAGTTCTTCTCGTTGTTCCAGAATCAAAACCGTGATTTTTTTTTGCTATCATCAACTTCATGATTCTCTCTTCGTCCCCAATCTTGTTGAAATGCATTAAGGACTCCTCCTGTAATGATCCAAAAAACATATATGCAATGATTTATGATTAGATGCCATGCATGCATTCGTACCTGGTTTTGAAACATAGGCCCCATCATCTTCTTCTAGTTTATGAAGCTCTCTCTTAACACGAGCTTGCTTCTGAAGTCGTATGCTGGATTCCTTATCAAGTTGCCTTGTTCTCAAAATATATGACTTGCCATTGCCTCTTTGTCATGCTTTTGTCAAATGCTTTATATATATTTTTTTTATTATTTTTTTTCAAATATACGGGCTCTCAATCCGTTTTGAAAAACACGTAAAACTTTTCATAAAATATCTTTTATTGCCCCCAGGGTGGAGTGTAATCCTATTCTGGGCTTTTATATAGAAATTTATTCAGCCAATGATAAACTTTTTAGTGAGTGATGCGACAACACAAGAAATGCACTATTTGGATTAATACAAAAATGATTGTTGTGAGATCAATGCAGAAAAGAAAGAAGTCAATGGCCAAACTTTGCTTTATTGATTTAGGAGCCTACATCAAGCATAATATCTTTTTACAGAGTCAGAATTCACAGGTCGAGCTAGGTCTTCTCCATCCATTCTAGCCAACTTCAGCGCTCCTCCTGAGAATGCCTTTGTTACTACATAAGGACCCTCGTAATTCGGTGCCCATTTGCTTTGATCGTCTCCAGGTAGTGACAATATTTTCTTCAATACTAAATCCCCTTCTTGAAACAAACACGGTCTAACCTTCTTATCATATGCCTTGGCCATTCTTTTCTGGTAAAGTTGGTGATGACATATTGCAGCCATCCTCTTTTCACTGATCAGGTTCAGTTGTTTATGTCTCACTTTGGCCCACTCAGCTTCTTCTAATTCGGAATCCATCAACACTCTTAACGACGGGATTTCCACTTCCAAGGGCATTACTGCCTCCATACCGTACACCAGAGAATATGGATTAGTCCCTGTAGAGGACCTGACTGTAGTGCGGTATCCATGAAGAGCAAACGACAACATCTCATGCCAATCTCTATATGTGACTACCATTTTCTGAATAATCTTTTTGATGTTCTTGTTGGCAGCTTCTACTGCGCCATTCATTTTTGGTCGGTATGGTGAGGAATTCGAATGCTTGATTTTCCATTTAATACACAGCTCCACTATCATTTTGCCATTGAAATTCTGTGCATTATCTGTCACTATCCTTTCTGGAGGACCATATCGGCAAATTAAGTCCTTTTCTACAAACTTCTTCTCTACCTTCTGTGTTACGTGGGCATATGAATTAGCTTCCACCCATTTCGTGAAGTAGTCAATAGCTATGAGGATGAATCTATGACCATTGCTAGCTTTTGGGTTAACAGGCTCGATCACGTCAATTCCCCACATTGCAAAGGGCCAAGGAGATGTTAGATTAAATAGTGGAGCTGGTGGCATATTGACCTTGTCACTGTAAATTTGATATTTGTGACATTTTCTGGCATAGTCGATACAGTCTTTCTCTAGTGTCATCCAAAAATAACCAGCCCTTTGGATTTTCCTTGCCATCATATGCTTGCTAGCATGGGTTGAGCAAATCCCCTCATGGACCTCTCTTAATGCCTTTCTAGCATCTGCCTCATTCAAACACCTTAGCAGGGTTCCATCAAATGATCTTTTATATAAAATCTCTCCATCTAAATAGAAGTCTATAGCCAACCTTCTCAAGGTTTTCTTATCCGTTTTAGAAGTTCCCACCGGATATTCATGATTTTGCACAAGATTCTTGATATCATAATACCAAGACTGTCCGTCCATCTCTCCTTCAACTAAGCAACAATGAGCTGGATCATTTCTAATATCAATGTGTACCGGTTGTACCTTGCACTTGAGATCAATGGTAGTCATAGCAGCTAGCGTGGCCAAGGCATCCGCAAAATGGTTCCCCTCCCTTCCCATATGGGTGAATCTAATTTCTTCAAATTCCTTTGCTAGCGTGGATAGGTATTCCTGGTACGGCCTCAACTTTTCCTTTTTGGTTTGCCATTCCCCTTTAACCTGGCAGATAATCAACATTGAATCTCCATATACATCTAACTTCTTTATCTTCAACTCTAATGCCGCTTCTAAACCGAGGATACAAGCTTCATACTCAGCTGTATTGTTGGTGCACTCGAAATGCAGCTTAACCGAAACTGGATACTGTTTCTTATTAGGAGAGATTATTACCGCATCGGCCCCGTTACCATATACATTCACTGCCCCGTCAAAAAACATGGTCCACCAATCTGTCTTCTCTTCTTCCTTTTCTATTGACAATATATCTTAATCGGGGAAGTCAAAATCTAAAGGTTCATAATCTTCAACAACATTATCGGCCAGATGGTCCGCGATTGCACTTCCTTTCATAGCTTTCCTTGTCATATACACTATGTCATATTCTGCTAGTAAAACTTGCCACCTTGCAATTCGACTTGAGAGAAAGGCTTTGTTACAAATATACCTCAGAGGATCCACTTTTGAAATCAACCAAGTGGTATAATATAGCATATAATGTCGTAACCTTTTTGCCGCCCATACCAACGCACAACAGAGCCTTTCTATCTCAGTGTATCTAGACTCACATTTAGTGAATTTCTTACTTAAGTAATAAATAGCTCTTTCCTTTCTTCTGGTTTCATCATGCTGACCTAATACACATCCCATGGTCCTGATACAGGAGGAACCAGTAAAGGTGGATTTTGTAGACAATACTTGATTTTATTGAATGCCTCCTCACATTCCTCATTCCAGGTTCCAGGATTCTTTTTCCTTAGTAGTCGGAATATAGGTTCGCATGTTGTTGTTAGCTGAGCTATAAACTGAGCAATGTAATTCAACCTTCCCAAGAATCCTCTTACTTCTTTCTCTGTCTTGGGGGATGACATAGCCTGGATGGCCCTTACTTTATCTGGATCCACCTCTATACCTCTATCACTTACCACAAATCCTAACAGCTTGCCCGATTTAACTCCGAATGAACATTTTGCAGGATTAAGCCTTAGTTCATACTTCCTCAACCTCTCAAATAACTTCCTCAAAACTTCCACATGATCCTGTCCTTTTTTAGACTTGGAAATCATATCATCTACATACACCTTAATTTCCTTGTGCATCATGTCATGGAATAAAGTCACCATTGCTCTTTGATATGTTGCACCTGCGTTCTTCAAACTAAATGGCATGACCTTGTAGTAGAAGGTCCCCCAAGGTGTGACAAAAGTTGTTTTCGCCTTATCCTCTGGAGCCATTTTTATCTGGTTGTATCCTGAAAAACCATCCATAAAGGAATAAGTGGAACTTCATGCAGCGTTATCCACTAAAACATCTATGTGTGGTAGAGGAAAATCATCCTTAGGGCTAGCTCTATTCAAATTCCAAAAATCCACACAAACTCTGATCTTCCCTTCCTTCTTAGGTACCACAACAATGTTAGATACCCATTGTGGATATCTAACTACTTCTAGAAAGCCAGCATCCCATTGCTTCTCGAGTTCTGCCTTGACCTTGATCCAGATGTCCGGGTGGGCCCTTCTCAGCTTCTGCTTGACTGGCTTACAACCATCTTCTAACGGTATCTTGTGTACTACAATATTTGTATCCAAACCGGGCATATCTTCGTAGGACCAAGCAAAGACATCCAAATATTCTTGCAATAGGACGATCGTTTTTGTCCTTTGTTCAGAAGTAATTAAAGTACCTATTTTCAACTCTTTCTTGAGATGATCACTGCCCACATCGATGGTTTCGAGTTCCTCGGCGGCAGGCTTCCAAGTTTGTTCTTGTTGTTCTACTACCTGGTGAATTCACTGATATTGCTTTCATCCCATTCTTCTTCTTCCATAGCTATCACATGCTCGTTCAAGTTTGGCCATTTATTCTCGATGCTAAGTGTATGTGATGTTGTAGGAGATCCGCTTTCAAGATTCCTAAAAGCGAGAAGTGCTTGGTGTAAATGTATAAAAAAACAATTTTGAAAAGTGCATGATCTCATCATTTATTTAAAGAAAAGGTGGGCTCAATGACAAACACAAAATCTAGCTGACATCATGAGCCTTGATTGTCAACTAGAGGAAATAAAAGCAAGCATAAGCAATGACAAAAGCATGTTAAGACAAACAAGGTTGGTTTACATTTTGAAAACTACTGGAGCTTCCTGGGTCACCCAATTCTGAAACTTCTCGTCCTAAGCCAACTTGCGTACAAAAGTCTTAGCGGAGACTTCTTCTAGTGTATGGATCGTCAGTTGTGGTAGCGCTTCATCTCCTTTTCCCGCTATTGCTTTCACGTCATCTCCTTCCTCCTCATTTTCCTCCAAGGTGTTTATGCTCATGTTCGCCATTCCTTGACCAAGGCCTTCAGCTCCTTTATCAGGTTGCATTATGTATGCAGCTTTTGTGAATGATACGCTAAGGGGAGGGATTTTTACCTTTTCTTCCTCAGGCTCTCTTCCTTTAATTCTAGCCATCCTTCTTGCCCTTCTTCGACCAGCAGCCCACCGATAATCCTCTTGGTTAGGTTGATACCTTAGCCCAAATCTTTGAGCAGCATTTTTCATCCTTGCTGGATTAACCCCTTCTGGTATCCTGACAGTAAGGTTATACTGAAATGGGATCCCGCGGTCCAAAAAGCATAGACTTGCCATCCTTGCTGCTTCTGAGATCCTTGGCCTTCTTAGCACTGTGTTCTCCGGTACCCAGTCGGTGTTCACAATCTCAAAAGCATGGATATTGTTATCCTTGCAATCATCTGCTTCGATAAAAGGCACAACCACATTCTTTATCATGGATACCGTCTCCTCGGCCTTGACAGTTACCAACATCCCATTCATGATATACTTCAGGCATTGGTGCAATGACGAAGCTACTGCCCCTGCTGCATGAATCCAAGGTCTTCCCAACAACATGCTATAGGAAGGGTGGATATCCATAACCTGAAGTGTCACTAGAAACATTTGCGGTCCCACATATAGCTCCACTTCTAAAGTCCCAATTATTGGCCTAGGTGAGCCATCATACGCTCTGGCCATCATGGTACTTGGCTTCATATGAGATTCATCGATCGGCATTTCCTCTAGAATATGCTTTGGCAATACGTTAAGGGCCGAGCCATTATCGATGAGTACCTTTCTTATGAGGCAGTCCTTGCACCTAACTGTGATGTATAAGGGCTTGTTATGTCCGATACCTTCAGCATCAAGCTCATCAGCCGTGAAGTACAGGTAGTTAGTTGCATGGATCCTCCCCACTAGATGCTCCATGGTTTTATGTTCAATGTCTTGGGGTACATATGCCTCATTCAATACCTTTTACAAGGCGTTTCGATGCGGCTCGGAGCTGAGTATCAAGGACATAAGGGATATCCTAGCTGGAGTCTTTTTTAGTTGATCTACTATGCAATATTCACTATGCTTGATCAACTTCAAGAATTCATTCGACTCTTCTTCCGTTACCGGCTTATTCACTTCTAGTGCTTTGTCCAGATCTACCACTTCTTTACCCTTTGACTTCCTCCACTCCTCAAGCGTAAAGCAACGACCACTCCTGGTCAAACCGCTTATCTCAGTCTGGAACAAAGGAAAAGGAGCTCGAACGTTGGAGGCATACCTATAATTATACGGCATGGCATTGTGATTCTCTTTTGTGCAGGACGGTTTAACCAAGATCAGCCTTGGGGGCCCATTAGCTGTCTGTTGGACCCTGTATACTCCTGCCATCTCATCTTGACCTTCCATCATACTCACCTCACACCTACTCTCCATGGGTTCAATTCTCAATTGTCCTATTCTCAACATTTTTGCAATCTTTTTGCAAAACTCGGTGCAATCCTCAATATGGTGTCCATCTCTTCCATGGAACTCACAGTAGTCACCTCCCTTCAAATGGCTTTCCACATTTGCCTATAGAAATCCTGATCGTACTAACATGTTGTACAACTTTTTCATAGGCACCTTCAACACCTTGCATTGATTTCCCACTTCGATCATGCCTATTCCACTACTATTTGGGGCATGTTTAGGCAATGAGTTTGAATTAACATTGGGCTTGTCTTCAAGGATACCCATCCCATCTTAACAAGCTCCAATAACCTCTTCTTGAAAGCGTAACAGGTTTCAATCCCATGCCTGGGATTACCCCCATGGTACTCGCAAGTCAACTCGGGCTTGTACCAAATTAGGAATGGTGGTTGTAGTGGTAGTGTAGGGATAGGAGCTATCTGTCCAATGCTCAACAGTTTGGCATACATGTCCTTCAAAGGCATGGGTAACGGTGGCAGTTGTTCTGAAGTGTATCTTGTATGGGGTCTTTGGTAGTGATTTTGGTAGTTTGACTGGTTATTTGTTCGATTAGGGGAAAAAGGTTGGTTAAAGTTTATGCGTGAGAATTAAGAGGTAGGTACTTAAGGATTATGGAAATCTACTCTCTTGCCCTTATACCCACCTTCCAAATTGTTAACATTGCCTTCTCTCTTTCTTCCAATAAAACCATTCTTTTCCACTGGCATCGCTATTCGCCTAGCTTTAATCCCTTGTTCTATCCTCTCAGCTATGCTTACCGCATCATAGAAATGTTGAGAGGAGCTACCCATTAGGTGCTTATAATAAGGTGCCTTGAAGGTATTGGCAAACAAGCTCACCATCTCCATTTCTATCAAAGGGGGTTGGATATGCATTGCCTCATCCCTCCATCTTTGTGCGTAAGCCCTTACTGACTCCTGGCTTCTTTTCTCCATTGCCATTAGACTTGTTCGATTAGGAGTGATTTCCATGTTAAACTTGTACTGTTTGAGGAAAGCCTCCACCAAGTCTCTCCAGCTCCTGATCTTGACACTATCTAACCTCATGTACCAACTCAAAGCGGACCCTGCGAGGCTATCCTGAAAGAAATAGATTAGCAGTTTATCATCGCGGATTACTTCTGCCATTTTATTGCAGTAGGAACGAAGGTGAGTGTTTGGGCATTCTAAACCAGTGTACTTAATGAACTCTGGTATCTTGAAATCTTTTGGTACCACGATGTTTGGTACTAGACATACTTCAGCTGCTCGCATAGGGTCAAACCAATCATTACCCTCAACTGCCCTCAATCTTTCTTCCAAGGCAACCAACTTGTCCTGGTCCATCAAATTGGGAGACCTATTATTCGGGGTTCCTTCCGCTGTTAAGTCAACAGTGATTGGAGTATGAGTTGGTAGGATAGGAGTAATAGGCATAAAATGTTGTTCATTGGCCGAATTTGCCCCCTGGTTTTGAGATGCTTAAGGAATGTGAGCTGCTGGTGCTCCTTCAGGTGGTTGTGCTGACGTTCCCTCCCCATTCTTAGCTCTTAGAAGTTGCTCGAGGAGGTTGGTCAACCGAGAAACTTCATTTTTCACAGATTCCAACTCGGTCTGATAGTGTGACTCTAAGTGAGCTCTTTCTTTGTTCTCCATCCTTGATCTGGATCGGGTTTGGTGGAATCTGGATGGGGGACCTATGTTTCACAATCTGGCGTGCATATGATAAATTAAGAACAAAATGCGTGATGAGAATGTGATGTATATGTAGTGTGTATTTTTTTTTTATGAGCTGATTCATGACTTTCGTGATCCTTTAGGCAAAATTTCTGAGTCGACCTGATTACCATAAAGGAGGGTTTGCCAAGTTCTTATCATAGTGGCTTACCAAAACACATTAAGAAGAGAAATACGTCATGGCCTTCTTATAAATAACAAAGTTACTTATACAAAACGATAATGGAAAAGAGGGTCTTATACATCGCTACCTCTAAAAAGCATTTTCCCTATTAGCTAAATCCTCAAAAAAAAAAAGCCATGGCCCCCATGTATTCTCGATATTTTGAAGCATCATTTCCAACTTGGGTGGCTTGCTGTTGCAACCTTTCTGCATAACGGGCTACTTTCTCCACCTGTTTTGACACATGTCTTATTCTGTCATGGAATACGGTGTTATCTGGGATTATTGCTTCGTTACTGGCTCTTAAGGCTTCGTTACTACATTCCAAAACTCGAACCATATCCTCTGACCGTGCCAACTTGTCTCTTATCCTTTGCAGTTCTTCCTTTTCAATATCCAGCTCGGCTATTTTGGAATTGATTTGAACTGCAAAGCTGTCCATGTAGTCTTGGCATTCTTGACGCTCTTGCTTTGCCTTACTCATCTCCTCTTCCATCTCGAAGTAATGGCTTCTCAACTCCCTTAACTCTTCTTCTCGTACCTCAATCTCCGATTGTAAAGCCATCATCCTTCCTTTTGAAGACTCAGCTATCTTCTGGTAATCCCTCATGTCAGACTCAGCAGCCCTTCTCGCACTTCTCTCTTCCTCTAGTTGCACCATGTATTGACCTTTGACCTTCCTTTCTTCTTCTATGTCGAGCTTGGCTAGCCGATTCTTCACCTTTTCAACCTCTACTTTCTTCAAAAGAAGGTTCCTCCCCTTATTTAAAGAATCCATTACCTCCTTATCAACATTCATCTTGCCTTTTGTTGATCTCTTAATCTTAGCCAACTCTTTTTCTGTTAGCCCATTCTTCTTGACCAGCTCATCATAATCAGCTATTCGATTCCTTAACTCAGCCTGGACCCCCGTTGTTATCTCTTCAGCTACCTCGGCCTTTTTCTGCCATTCCTTTAGAGACATTAACTGCTTCTCCTATTTTTCTAACCGCTGATTCAAGAAAACCCTCATCGTATTTTCTTCCTCTAGCTGGTTCTCTAATAATTGTTGCTGCCCCTTACTTTTGTTGAGGTCTATTCTACACTACTCTAGCTGCTTTCTTAGATCTTCCTCATCATCCATTCCTTTTCTTTTCTGTGGTTCTATCGTTGATTCCGACTGTTCTTGTGTAGAGAAACCCTTCACTTCAGAAAGCTCTTCATTCCTCCAAACTGTATAATTCTGGCTAAATGAGGTTTCAAAATTGCTTCCTTCTTCCCTTTTCACCCTCAAGGGTCTTTCCCAATCCTGTCGGATAAGCTCCATTTCCTCGATGAATGGTTGGTGCTTGAATAAACTGATGAAATCAGCTAAACCCAAGGTTCTTGGTGTATATTGCATTCTGCCTAACTACCTTGTTATAAGGGCGGGCACATAACTGATGTAACCGGTTACACCAATCAAAGGAACCCATACCTTGCTTCCACAGCTCATTGTGCAAATAGCGTTGTTCATCCATGACGCTTTCCACTTGAAGTTGCTCCTTGGCAATGCTGCATACTTATCCGTCCATGTCTTCTCATCCCAATTCTTTCAAGTCTCATCTATGGTAATCTTTAACGGTCGCAGGTCAAACCACCAAAAGTTGTTGAAGATGTCCCTTGGTGTTTCGACATGACTGATTATCCATAAGTACAATATAGGGATGCAGCATCTCATAGCTCCTTTTCCATGCGTTCTGCAGTGATTGAGAGATAACATGGTTTCCCCCAAGATGGCTGAGGAAGGATTGATCCGGTCATGCTCGTATTCGACGAAGACACTTGCGGCTTCCAAACTGATGACCCCAATTTCAGAAGGGAATAATACTAGTCCAAATATGGCGAAGGCCACCAACCTATATCGTTCATCCCCCAACTTGCCTTTTTTGGCATTTTTCTTCATTCGAGCTTCAATAACCTTCCATTTAAAACCCCCTTCGGCGACTCTACATTGGCTGATCTTTCCTAAGCCTAATATACTGACTACCTCCAAAGCTGTGTCCTCAAATCTGCGTTGGTGGTAGATTCTGTGGCTGTTATTTGGAAAATCCAGAATTCTCTCATATTCTTCCAAGGTTGGTGTCATGTCGATGTTTTCAAAGGTAAAACACCGATAACTGGGATCCTAAAAATTCAGAAGGGCTTTGATCGCTGCTGCTTGTACAGGCAACCTCATTATTTGTGCAATTCTCCCATATCGCCTTTTAAATAGAGTCTCATCAACATATTCCATGATAGACAATAGCTTCCCTAAGTCATTTACCATGTGATTTATCTTGGTAATGCATGGTAACCCACTAGCATCGATTCTTGGACATTTTCCTTCAGCTATCTGGGCCAACTCAGATTCTTGTCCAAACTCTTGGAAAGAAGGTACTCAGTCATGATTTCAGCTCAAAACCTGGGTTGATGAATTTAACATTATTAATCATGATGCAAATGAAAGTAAAATACATAACCTAAGGACAAGCTCTATTTATTAAGTGAGAGTGGGTAGTTTTTCTATATGGTCTTGAAGGGTCTCATATCTGCCCAGTGACGATCTTTGTAAAGATAGTATGGGGGCGTTGCAAGGAACAGTTAAGACACGTATGCCCACCATTACCAAGCAGGCACTCAGATATGAGTTGGGTGTTTCACGCATTTAAACCTTGACCGATAGTCTTAGGGTAAATCGTTAATTCCCCACTTAACTTAAGCTTCGTGTGTGCTTTTCAAAATTAAAGCAAGTGATGCATGAGACAATTTTATACAATGCATGAATAATACGCGTAAAATAAAAAAAATACACAAATAAATAAAAGGAAAGGCATATTAACCATAAGCACAAGAAAACACAAACAAATCAGACAAAAACAAAGCTTAGTCTACAAGGTCCCCAGTGGAGTTGCCATTCTGTCGCACGTGTGCGGCATTGCGGCGAAAATAAGTATGTCCCACTTTAAAATCTAAAATGTAATATTCTATATCTATTTGGCAAAAATGAAAGGAGACAAGAAAATATTGTCTTTTGTTGGTAAAAAAAAAAAATGGAATGGGAGTCACCACCTAGTATTTTGGTCACTAGGAACCCTAACTGGTCTTAGAGATCGGGGACGGGGACTGGTTGCGTAAAGGGAAGGTATTAACACCCCAAATACGCCCTACCTAGGGTAAGCTGCATTGTTTTATTGTCTGATAAAATCTAGGGTCTTTTCATGTTTTCCTAATTGTTGGTCTGTCAATGGTTCAAGAAAAATCCTTCTCGGTAAGGAAGTCTTTATCTTATCAGGTAAAAACCTATCCGTTCTAATGTCTTCACAAAAAATTTATTTTTAATATTAGGAATACGTTTTACGTATAAATTCATAATCCCAAATATTAAAAGAAAACACAATAATTTTTTTGGAATTTTTGAAATATTGGCCTAATTCTCATGGCTTGAATAAACTGGTTATTAAAGCCAAAATACATGCTAATACATATATTGTTTTGAAATTTCCTTTGTTGTGTAAAAAAATATGATGTTATTATATATATATATATATATATATATATATATATATATATATATATATATATATATATATTGGAGAGACTAGGCCGTATTTTAAAACAAAAAAAAAACTTTTTAATTATGTATATTTTTTTATGTTTTGACGCAAATCGGGTACTTTAATACTGGATTTATATTCTTACGGTATAAAAATACAATCCAATATTAATCTGCTTTGATAAAAAATGCAAAAAAAATCAGTAATATTTTAAAGGTCTTTTTTAGAAATTTTTTTGAAAGCAAAAACATTTTTTATTTTTGAAATCTTTGATGTTTTGATGAAAACTGAGTATTTTAATACTGAATTTGTATCTCTACAGTATAGAAATACAAACCATTATTAAGCCATTTTGACAAAAAAAATGCAGGAAAATCAACAATATTTCAAAGATTTTTCAAAATATTTTTTTTTTATTATTTTTTATATAATATATATACACACATATATATTAATATATTATAATATATAATATATATAACTTAATATATTATGTGGGCTGGGTCGACCCAACTAACTGGGCCGGACTCAGCCCAAAAGGGGTTGGGCCGAACTCGGCCCAACAACTGTCCTTTCTTGGTCTGGGCCAGACCCGACCCAGACCGCCGGGTTGGGCCAGAACCATTCTGGCCCATCGCATACATTTCTGGGCCAGAAACCGTCTAGCCCAGAGCAGAAGAAAACTAATAATGCTGGGCCAGCATCAGCCTGGCCCAGCGATGAAAAATGAACGGGGGGTGGGGAATTATTTTTCCCCTCCCCGCCTCCTGCATGCAGGAGGAAAATTTACGCAGTTCGAAAAAAAATGCAAGGGGAGGAAGCGTACCTGGCGTGGCAGAGGTGGTGCTGCTGGTCGTACGTCCTCGCTGATGGCGCTGCGGTGGAGGCCGGTGGCTCCAAGCGGTGCTACTGTTTCCAATGGCGGAGGGAGAGGTTACTGCTCTTCCTTTCTCCTCCGCGTGCTTCCCTCTTCTTTCGTTTTTGTTTTGGGTTTTTATGGTTCTCTCTCGTTCGGTCCTTTCTTTCTTCTTCCGATTCGCTCTTTTTTTGTTCTCGGTTTGTTCTGTTTTTCTTTCATTTTTTTTTTCTGTGTTTTTCTTTGCTTCTCCCTCCTCTCAGTTCCCTCTCTTCTCTCTCCTCCTTCGATCCCCCTCTTCTCTTCGGGTCACCTGCTTTTATAGGGGGGAAAGGAGCCTTGGGAGCGAACCACGCGGCGGCTGGTCGGCCATTGGGCACGACTGTCAAGGCGCAGCTTCCCTTGATTCCGACAGGGTGCGCGGCGGGTGGTCGGCCAGTGTCTCTGGTCGGTGGTCCAACGGCGTGGGGACTTCGGGCTAGTCGGCGGACGTGAGGCAAGAGGGGGACAACCATTAAACAACATTTCTTTTTCCTTCTTCCGCGCTGCATGTTCAGGGGGGAAGAAGAAAGGGGAACAATGCCGTTCAAAACGGCACCGTTCGGCCCTTTTTTTTTTCAAATGTATGAAAAGGCGTCGTTTTGGAGAAAACGCGCCGTTTCATTTAAATGTGGCACCAGAACGTGCTAATTTTCAAATCAACCCTTAATCTTCTTTTTTCCTTTCAATTGCATCCCCGCCAATTTCGGTCCCCGCCCCTATAGTTGGCCGCGTTTTTCACTTTAGTCCTTGGCCTCTGATTTATGCAATTAAGCCCTCAATTGATCAATAAACTTCCAATTTCTTCAATTAGGCCCCTGAACCGAATAATTGCAGCCCCTCCATTTACGCGCCTCTTCCAATTTGGTCCCTGGTTTCGGATTTTCTCAATTAAGTCCCTAATTGGCCATTAAACTTCAATATTTATGCAATTAAGCCCCTGATTTGACCTAATAAATTCCTAAAAAATATATTTTGGCCCCCAGAACTTAAATTTCTTCTAATCAAAGCCCAAATTGACTTAAAAATCAATTTTCTTGCAATAAAAACCTCTATAAATTCAATTAAAAATCCAATTAAGTCCATAAACATCCAAATTTAGGCTTTTCTCCTCAAAATTTAAATTTTCCTTCTCAATAGGGCTCTCATCCTTCAAGAATATATTGTAAAAAATCCAATCTTTGTATTTTTAACCTCCTTGACCAATTTTCTGAGCGCTTATGCCTCCTGTTATTTTTCTGATCTTTTTGGCTATTTATTTTTATTTCTATTTTTGTGGGGACCCGAAAATGGGTTACAACATGGACATCAACTAAGATTTTAAAACTATAATAATAATTATTTTTATTTTTATTTTGCTTCGGATAAACCCGGGTTAACCATCCCGATCCATAGTGGGCCTTGCCCAAAGTCAACCCTTTAATTGAGTTTTTAAACTATTATAATAATAATTTTTATCCTTATATTGACATGAGTCAATAGTGAACTTGGGCCTGGCTCCTAGTTGACACCCGAGTCGGTTTTAAAACTATGATGATAACCATTTTTATCTTTATTTTGACATGAATCAATGGTTACCTCAGGTCTAACCTTAGTTCAATTTCCGAGTTAGGTTTTCAAACTACATGATAACATGGTCAATCCGATTTGTAATCCGAGTTGACCTCTAATTAAGTTTTAAAACTATAATTGTAATAATTTTTGTACTATATAAAGATACACTAAAGAATTTCACAAAAAAACATTATTTTGTCTAGTCCATTATAGAATATGGCTGGATTGACTGTGTGTTTGTTAAAAAATTGATTTTTTTGTTTAAAGTTAATATTTTAAAATTGTTTTAATGTGTTGACATGAAAAATAAATTTTAAAAGATAAAAAAATATCAATACAATATAGTTTTAAATAAAAAATACTTTGAAAATAAATATTATAACAATTGTTGTAACCCATTTTTGGGTCCCCAAATAAATGAAATAAAATAAATAGCCAAAGGAGGTTAGAAAAATAACAGGAGGCAGAAGCGCTCAGCAAATGGTCAGAAAAATCGGTTAAGGAGGTTAAAAATACAAAGATGGATTTTTGACAATTTATTCTTGAATGATGAGAGCCCTATTGAGAAGGAAAATTTGAATTTTGAGAAGAAAAGCCCAAATTTGGATGTTTATGGACTTGATTGGATTTTTATTTGAATTTATAGGAGTTTTGATCGCAAGAAAAATTGATTTTTAAGTCAATTTGGGCTTTAATTAGAAGAAATTTAAGTTCTGGGGCTAAAATATATTTTTTAGGAATTTATTAGGCCAAATCAGGGGCTTAATTGCATAAATATTGAAGTTTAATGGCCAATTAGGGGCTTAATTATGAAAATCCGAAACCAGGGACCAAATTGGAAGAGGCGCGTAAATGGAGGGGCTGCAATTATTCGGTTCAGGGGCCTAATTGAAGAAATTGAAAGTTTATTATTCAATTGAGGGCTTGATTGAACAAAACAGAGGCCAAGGATTAGAATGGAAAACACAGCCAACTTGAGGGGTGGAGGCTGAAATTAGCGGGGATGCAATTGAATTTTATTCTTAAAATCAGGATTAGATTTGAGGACTTAATAGAACAAAGGATAAATTAAGGACTGATTTGAAAAAACATATTTCTGGCGCCTTTTTTAAATGAAACGGCACGTTTTCTCCAAAACGACGCCGTTTCATACATAAAAAAAAAGACCGAACGGTGCCGTTTTGAACGGCACTGTTCACCTTTCTTCTTCCCCCCGAACAGGCAGCGGGGAAGAAGGAAAAAGAAAGCTTATTTAATGGTGCATGTCCCCCTCTCCTACCGACCAGACCGAAGCCCACACGTCGTTGGACCACCGACCGAAGACACTGGCCGACCACCCGCCGCGCACCCTACCGGAATCAAGGGAAGCTGCGCCTTGGCAGTCGCGCCCAATGGCCGACCAGCCTCCGCATTTGGTCCGCTCCCAAGGCTCCTTCTCCCCCTATAAAAGCAGGTGACCCGAAGGAAACAGGGACGAAAAAAGGGAGGCAGAAGCAGAGGGAAAAAGAAAGAAAAAACCGAGACAAAAGAAGAGAGAGAGAGATCGAAGGAGAGAGAAACCACCGAACTTAAAAAATCAGAAACCGAAAACCCAAAGCTGAGAAGCTTGGGAAACCTGACACCGGGAGGGAACTAAAGAAACCAAAACCGAAGCAGCGAACCGGGTGAACGACGACAAACTGTTGGCAACAACCGCACCCTCCGCCGTTCGAACAGCCGCAGCACCGCCCGGAGCCACCGTTGGCGAGCCACGTCACCACAGCACCACCAGCGACCGCCTCCTCCTCGCCAGGTACGCTTCCATCCCCCTGCATTTTTTTTTTCGCTGTTTAAGTTTTCGTCCTGCATGCAGAATCGGTTCTGCATGCAGGAGGTGGGGAGGGAAAATAATTCCCTCCCCCCCGTTCAGTTCGCTGGGCCAGGCTGATGCTGGCCCAGCGTTGGTTTTTTTTCTCTGGGCCAGACGGGTTCTGGCCCAGCAATATTTTTGGGGTGGGCCAGAATGGTTCTGGCCCAGCCCTGCGATCTGGGCCGGATCGGGCCCAGACTAAGGAGTGTTTTTTAGTTGGGCCGAGATCGGCCCATTTTTATTTTGGGCCGAGGTCGGCCCAATGTTTTTTTCTTCTAGGCTGTCCGGCCCATTTATTTGGGCCGGCCTGCCCACTTAATATATTATATTATATATTATTATATTATATGATATATGTGTGTATATATATTATAAAAATAAAAAAAAATATTCTGAAAAAATCTTTAAAAATATTGTTGATTTTCCTGCATATTTTGGTCAAAAGTGTTTAATGTTGGTTTGTATTTTTATACCGTAAAGATTTTCAGAATAAAAAATGTTTTGCTTTTCATAAAAATTCTAAAAAAATCTCTAAAAAATATTGTTGATTTTTCTGCATATTTTTATTAAGGTGGATTAATATTGGGTTATATTTTTATACCGTAAGAATACAAACCCAGTATTAAAATACCTGATTTTTGTTAAAACATAAAAAAAAAGTGATTTTCCAAAAAATGTTTTGTTTTAAAATACGGCCTAGTCTCTCCAATATATATAAATATCATAACATCATATTTTCATACAACAAAAGGAATTTTCAAAAACAATATATGTGTTAGCATGTATTTTGACTTTAATAACCAGTTTATTCAAGCCATGAGAACTAGGCCAATATTTCAAAAATTCTAAAAAAATCTTTTTTTTTGTTTTTCTTTCTTTTTAGTATTTGGGATTACGAATTTATACGTAAAACGTATTCCTAAATATTGTTAATAAAGTTTTGGTACAGACGTTAGAACGGTTAGGATTTTACCTGATAAGATAAAGACCTTCTTACCGAGGAGGATTTTTCTTGAACCATAGACAGACCAACAATTAGAATTACAATAATACCTTAGTTTTTATCAGACAATAAAACAATGCAGCTTACCTTAGGTAAGGCGTATTTGGGGTGCTAATACCTTCCCTTTACGCAACCAGTCCCCGTACCCGATCTCTGAGACCAGTTAGGGTTCCTAGTGACCAAAATACTAGGTGGCGACTCCCATTCCATTTTCTACCAATAAAAGACAATATTTTCTTGTATACCCATAGATATAGATATATTTACATTGCGGATTTAAGAAAAATGGAAAAACTATATTATTTTCGCCGCGACGCCGCACATGTGCGACTGAATGGCGACTCCACTGGGGACCTTGTAGACTAAGCTTTGTTTTTGTCTGATTTGTTTGTGTTTTCGTGAGTTTATTGTTAATATGCCTTTCCATTTATTTGCATATTTGTTTTATTTTACGTGTATTATTTATGCATTGTATAAAATTGTCTCTTGCATCACTTGTTTTTATCTTGAGAAGCACACACAAGCTTTAAGTTAAGTGGGGAATTAGCGATTTACCCTAAGACTATTGGTCAGGGTTTAAATGCGTGAAACACCCAACTCATATCTGAGTGCCTGCTTGGTAATGGTGGGCATACGTGTCTTAACTGTTCCTTGCAACGCCCCCATACTTCTTTACGAAGAACGTCACTGGGCAGATATGAGACCCTTCAAGACCAGATAGAAAAACTACCCGTTCTCACTTAATAAATAGAGCTTGTCCTTAGGTTATGTGTCTTACTTTCATTTGCATCACGATTAATACTGTTAAATTCATCAACCCAGGTTTTGAGCTGAAATCATGACTAAGTACCTCTCTTTCCAAGAATATGGACAAGAGTTTGAGTTGGCTCAGATCGCCGAAGGAAAAGGCCCAAGAATCGATGCTAGTGGGTTACCATGCATTACCAAGGTAAATCACATGGTAAACGACTTAGGAAAGTTATTGCCTATCATGGAATATGTTGACGAGACTCTGTTTGAAAGGCGATATGGGAGGATTGCACAGATAATGAAGTTGCCTGTACAAGCAGCGGCGGTCAAAGCCCTTCTGAATTTTTGGGATCCCAGTTATCGGTGTTTTACCTTTGGAAACATCGATATGACACCCACCTTGGAAGAATATGAGAGAATCCTGGATTTTCCAAATGACAGCTGCAGAATCTACCGCCGACACAGATTTGAAGACACAGCTTCGGAAGTGGTCAGTTTATTAGGCTTAGGAAAGATCAGCCAGTGTAGAGTTGCTGAAGGGGGTTTTAAATGGAAGGTCATTGAAGCCCGAATGAAGAAAAATGCCGAAGAAGGCAAGTTGGGAGACGAACGATATAAGTTGGTGGCCTTCGCCATTTTTGGGCTAGTGTTGTTCCCTTCTGAAACTGGGGTCATCAGTTTAGAAGCAGCAAGTGTCTTCGTCGAATATGAGCATGACCGGATCAATCCTTCCTCAGCCATCTTGGGGGAAACCATGTTATCTCTTAATCACTACCGAACACATGGAAAAGGAGCTATGAGATGCTGCGTCCCATTGTTGTACCTATGGATAATCAGTCATATCGAAGCACCAAGAGACATCTTCAACAACTTTTGGTGGTTTGACTTGCGATCGTTAAAGATTACCATAGATGAGACTTGGAAGAATTGGGATGAGAAGGCATGGAGGGATAAGTATGCAGCATTGCCAAGTAGCAACTTCAAATGGAAAGCACCGTGGATGAACAACGCTATTTGCACAATGAGCTGCGGAAGCAAGATATGGGTTCCTTTGATTGGTGTAACCGGTTACATCAGCTATGCGCCCGCCCTCGTAACAAGGCAGTTAGGCGGAATGCAATATACGCCAAGAACCTTGGGTTTAGCTGATTTCATTGGGTTATTCAAGCACCAACCGTTCATCGAAGAAATGGAGCTTATCCGATAGGATTGGGAAAGACCCTTGAAGGTGAAAAGAGAAGAAGGAAGCAGTTTTGAAACCTCATTCAGCCATAATTATACAGTTTGGAGGAATGAAGATTTTTCTGAAGTGAAGGGTCTCTCTACACAAGAACAATCAGAGGCAGCGATAGAACCACAGAAAAGGAAAAGAAAGGATGATGAGGAAGATCTAAGAAAGCAGTTAGATCAGTGTAGAATAGAACTCAGCAAAAGTAAGGGGCGACAACAACTGTTAGAGAACCAGCTAGAGGAGGAAAATTCGATGAGGGTTTTCTTGAATCAGCGGTTAGAAAAACAAGAGAAGCAGCTAATGTCTCTAAAGGAATGGCAGAAAAGGGCTGAGGTAGCTGAAGAGATAACAACGGGGGTCCAGGCTGAGTTAAGGAATCGAATAGCTGATTATGATGAGTTGGTCAAGAAGAATGGGATAGCAGAAAAAGAATTGGCTAAGGTTAAGAGGTCAATAAAAGGCGTGAATGTTGATAAGGAGACGATGGATTCTTTGAAGAAGGGAAGGAAACTTCTTTTAAAGAAAATAGAAGTTGGAAAGGAGAAGAATCGTCTAGCCAACCTCGACATAAAAGAAGAAAGGAAGGTTAGAGCTCAATACATGGTGCAACTAGAGGAAGAAAGAAATGCGAGAAGGGCCGCTGAGTCTGACATGAGGGATTACCAGAAGAGAGCTGAGTCTTCGAAAAGAAGGATGGTGGCTTTACAATCGGAGGTCGAGGTACGAGAAGAAGAGTTAAGGGAGTTGAGAAGCCACTACTTCGAGATGGAAGAGGAAATGAGTAAGGCTAAGCAAGAGCGTCAAGAATGCCAAGATTACATGGACAACTTGGCAGTTCAAATCAATTCCAAAACGGCAGAGCTGGATATCGAAAAGGAAGAGCTACAGAGGATAAGAGACAAGTTGGCACGGTCAGAGGATATGGTGCGAGTGTTGGAAAGAAGCAACGTAGCCTTAGGAGCCAGCAATGAAGCAATAATCGAAGATAACACCGTATTCCATAACAGAATAAGACATATGTCAAAACAGGTTGAGCAAGTAGCCCGTTATGCGGAAAGGTTGCAACAGCAAGCCACCCAAGTTGGAAATGATGCTTCAAAGTATAGAGAATACATGGGGGCCATGGCTTGTTTTATTGGGGATTTAGCTAATAGGGGAAATGCTTTTGGAGGTAGCAATGTATAGGACTCTCTTTCCCATTATTGTTTTGTATGAGCATTTTTGTTATTTATAAGAAGTCCATGACGTATTTCCTTTCTTAATGGTTTTGGTAAGCCACTATGATAAGAACTTGGCAAACCCTCCTTTATGGTAATCGGGTCAACTCAGGAATCTTGCTTAAAGGTTACGAAGTCATGAATCAGCTCATAAAATATACATATATATATATATATATATACACACACACACACTACATATGCATCACATTCTCATCACGCATATTGTTTTTAATTTATCACATGCGCCAGATCGTGAAACATAGGTCCCACACCCAGAGTCCATCAAACCCGTTTAAGATCAAGAATGGAGAATGAAGAGAGGGCCATCCTAGAATCCCGCTACCAAAGTGAATTGGAAGCCGTAAAGAATGAAGTGTCTCGAATGACCAATCTGCTTGAGCAACTTTTAAGAGCCAAGAACGGGGAGGGAACGTCTACCCAACCACCTATGGGAGCACCGTCAGTTCATGTCCCAGGGGTATCTCAGAACTTGGGGGCAGATTCAGTGACGGGGCAGCACTTTGCACCTACCATTCTCGTTCAGCCCCCTCAAGCTCACATCACTGTAGATTTGACAGCAGATGGGCCTTCCGATAATAGGTCCACTGGTTTTATGAGCGATGACAAGATATCAGCTTTGGAAGAAAGGTTAAGAGCAGTCGAGGGAAATGATTGGTTTGACCCCATACGAGCGTCTGAAGTATGCTTGGTACCAAACATCACGGTGCCAAAGGATTTTAGGATACCGGAGTTTATAAGGTACACTGGGTTGGAATGCCCAAACACTCACCTTCGATCTTATTGCAATAAGATGGCTGAGGTGATTCATAATGATAAGTTGATGATCTACTTTTTCCAAGACAGTCTATCGGGGTCTGCGCTAAGCTGGTACATGAGGCTTGATAATGGCAGGATTAAGAAATGGAAGGATTTGGTGGAGGCTTTCCTTAAGCAATACAAGTTCAATTTGGAAATTGCTCCAGATCGAACAAGCCTCATGTCAATGGAAAAGAGAAGCCAGGAGTCAGTAAGGGCTTATGCGCAAAGATGGAGGGATGAGGCCACACATGTGCAACCCCCTTTGATAGAAACGGAGATGGTGACGTTGTTCGCCAATACATTCAAGGCACCCTACTATGAGCATTTAATGGGTAGCTCATCTCAACATTTCTATGATGTTGTACGTGTGGCAGAAAGAATAGAGCAAGGAATTAAAGCTGGACGCATAGCGGAGCCTTTAGCGAAGAAAGGTTTTATTGGAAGGAAAAGAGAAGGTGACGTCAACAATTTAGAAGGCGGGTATAAAGGCAAAAAAGTGAATCACCAAAACCCACAAATGCCTACCCATCACGTAAACTTTACCAAACCTTTTAACCCCAATCATCAATCAAACAACCAAAACAACCACCAAAGGCCATTCACAAGATACACTTCAGAACAGTTACCTCCACTACCCATGCCTTTAAAAGACTTGTATGCTAAACTGTTGAGCATTGGACAGATAGCTCCGGTCCTTCTACCGCCAATCCAACCACCCTTTCCTATATGGTACAAGCCCGAACTAACTTGCGAATACCATGCCGGCAATCCGGGGCATGGAATTGAAACCTGCTACGCTTTTAAAAGGAGATTGTTAGAGCTTATCAAAAGGGGGTGGGTATCCTTCGAAGACATGCCCAACATCAATTCAAATCCATTACCTAATCATGCCGCAAGTAATAGTGGAGTGGGCATGATAGAATTTGGGAATCAAAGCAAGGCGTTAAAGGTATCCATGAAGAGGTTATATGACATGTTGTTAAATTCAGGATTTCTGGAGATAAATGTCGAAGGCCATTTGGAGGGATGTAACTATTGTGAGTTCCATGGGACAGAGGGACATCATATTGAAGACTGTATTGAGTTTCGCAAGAAGGTTGCGAAAATGATGACGTTGGGAGAATTGAGGATCGAACCAATGGAAGACAGTCGCGAGGTGAGTATGATGGAAGGACAAGATAAGATGTCCAGAGTATGTAGGGTCCAACCAACGGCTAATGGACCACCAATATTAATCTTGGCTAAACCTTCCTACACCAAAGGAAACCATAATGCCATGCCTTATAATTATGGTTTTCCTGCCAACATTCAAACCCCTTTTTCTTTATTCCAAACTGAAATCAGTGGGTTAACTCGGAGTGGCCGGTGCTTCACTCCCGAAGAGTTGAGGAAGGCAAAAGGCAAAGAAGTGATAGATCTTGACAAAGCAACAGAAGTTAATAAGCCAGTAACTGAAGAAGAGTCAAATGAGTTTTTGAAGTTGATAAAACATAGTGAATACTGCATAGTGGATCAACTAAAAAAGACTCCGGCTAGGATCTCCCTTATGTCTTTGATACTCAGCTCTGAGCCACATCGGAACGCTTTGCAAAAAGTTTTGAATGAGGCGTATGTACCCCAAGACATTGAACAGAAAACCATGGAGCATTTGGTGGGGAGAATCCACGCAACTAATTACCTCTACTTCACGTCTGATGAGCTTGATGCTGAAGGTACCGGACACAACAAGCCTTTATACATTACTGTTAGGTGCAAAGACTGCCTAATAGGGAAGGTGCTCGTCGATAATGGCTCGGCTCTTAATGTGTTGCCAAAGCATATTTTAAAAGAAATGTCGGTCGATGCATCTCATATAAAGCCAAGTACCATGGTGGTCAGAGCATATGACGGCTCACCTCGACCAGTAATGGGGATTTTAGAAGTGGAGCTATATGTGGGGCCGCAAATGTTCTTAATAACGTTTCAAGTTATGGATATCCACCCTTCCTATAGTATGTTGTTAGGGAGACCTTGGATCCATACGGCTGGGGCGGTAACTTCATCATTACACCAATGCTTGAAGTATATCATGAACGGGATGTTGGTGACTGTCAAAGCTGAGGAAACAATCTCCGTGATAAAGAATGTAGCCATACCTTTCATTGAAGCGGAAGATTGTAAGGATGATGATATCCATGCTTTTGAGATTGTAAACACTGATTGGGTACCTGAAAATACAGTACTAAAAAAGCTAAAGATCTCAGAAGCAGCAAGGATGGTAGCTCATTGTTTCTTGGAACGTGGGATCCCCTTTCTGTATAATCTTATAACTAAGGTACCAAAATGGGTTAACCTAACAAAGATTAAATGTGCTGATCAAAGATTTGGGCTGGGGTATAAACCTACAAAAGAGGATCATCGATGGGCTGCTAGTCGGAGAAGGGAAAGAAGAATGGCTAGGATTGAAGGGAGAGAGCCTGAAGAAGAGAAGCTTGAAATCCCTCCCCTTAGAGTGACATTCCCAAAAGTTGCATATGTAATGCAGCTCGATAAAGGAGCAGAAAGTCTTGGTCAACAACTATCAAATATGAGTATAAACACCTTGGAGGAGGATGAAGTGGAAGGAGGTGACATGAAGACGGTAGCGGGAAGGGAGGATGAAGCACTGCCACAACTGACTATCCACACCCTGGAAGAAGTCTCTGCTAAGACCTTCATCCGAAAGCTAGCCGATGGCGAGAAGTTTCAAAATTGGGTGACTCAAGAAGCCCAGTAGTGTTTAAAATGTAAACCAACTTTGTCTGCTTTAACATGCTTTTGTCATTGCTTTTGTTTGTTTTTTTATCCCTAGTTGACAATCAAGGCTCATGATGTCAATTAGATTTTGTCGTTGTCTTTGAGCCCATCTTTTGTTTGAAGTAATGAGATCATGCATTTTCCAAATTTGTCCCTTTATCTGTGCATTTACACCAAACACTTTCCGCTTTTAGGAACCCTGAAAGCGGATCTTCCACAACATCACATACACTTAGCATCGAGAATGAATGGCCAAACTTTAACGAACATGTTATCACCATGGAAGAAGAAGAATGGGATGAAAGCAATGTTAAGGAATTTACAAAGTTAGTAGAGCAACATGAACAAACTTGGGAACCAACTACGGAAGAACTAGAAACCATAAACGTGGGTAATGATCAGATTAAAAGAGAATTGAAGATAGAGACCTTAATCACTCCTGAGGAAAGAGTAAAGATAATGGCCCTCTTACAAGAATATGTAGATGTTTTCGCTTGGTCTTACGAGGATATGCCTGGTTTGGATAGAAATATCATCGTGCATAAGATACCGCTAGAAGAAGGTTGTAAGCCAGTCAAGCAGAAGTTGAGGAGAGCTCATCCGGATGTTTGGATCAAAGTTAAGACAGAACTCAAAAAACAATGGAATGCAGGCTTTCTAGAAGTAGTCAAGTATCCACAATGGGTATCCAACATTGTTGTCGTACCAAAGAAAGAGGGAAAGATTAGAGTTTGTGTGGATTTTCGAAATTTGAATAAAGCTAGCCCCAAGGATGATTTTCCGTTGCCACATATAGATGTTTTGGTGGACAATGCTGCACGTAGTTCCACATATTCCTTTATGGATGGTTTCTCGGGATACAACCAGATAAAGATGGCTCTAGAAGATAAGGCAAAAACGACTTTTGTTACACCATGGGGAACCTTTTGCTACAAGGTTATGCCGTTTGGTTTGAAGAATGCAGGAGCCACTTATCAGAGAGCCATGGTGACTTTATTCCATGATATGATGCATAAGGAAATTGAGGTGTATGTAGATGATATGATCGCCAAGTCCAAGAGGGAAGACGACCATGTAAAGGTTTTGAGGAAGTTATTTGAGCGTTTGAGAAAATATGAACTGAAGCTCAACCCTGCCAAATGTTTGTTTGGAGTTAAGTCTGGAAAGTTGCTCGGATTCGTGGTAAGTGATAAAGGTATAGAGGTGGATCCTGATAAGGTGAAAGCCATCCAATCCATGCCATCCCCAAAGACGGAGAAGGAGGTGAGAGGATTCTTGGGAAGATTGAACTATATTGCCAGATTTATAGCTCAGCTAACCACAACGTGTGAACCTGTCTTTCGGCTATTAAGGAAAAAGAATCCTGGGATTTGGAATAAGGAGTGTGAGGAGGCATTCAATAAAATCAAGCAATACTTACAAAGTCCGCCTTTGCTTGTTCCTCCTGTATCAGGAAGGCCTTTAATATTGTATTTGACAGTAACTGAAACAACTATGGGGTGTGTATTGGGTCAGCAT
Source organism: Populus tomentosa (assembly GCA_018804465.1). Taxonomy (NCBI): domain Eukaryota; kingdom Viridiplantae; phylum Streptophyta; class Magnoliopsida; order Malpighiales; family Salicaceae; genus Populus; species Populus tomentosa. Next base: position 2,114,438 of record CM031995.1, read on the forward strand.
GATGAAACTGGAAGGAAAGAGAGGGCCATTTATTACCTTAGTAAGAAGTTCACCGAATGTGAGTCTAGATACACGGTGATAGAGAAACTCTGTTGTGCATTGGTATGGGCGACAAAAAGATTGCGACATTACATGTTGTACCACACCACTTTGTTGATTTCAAAGGTGGATCCACTAAGGTACATCTGTGACAAACCCTATCTCTCAAGTCGAATTGCAAGGTGGCAAGTTCTGTTGTCAGAATATGACATAGTCTATACGACAAGGAAAGCTGTGAAAGGGAGTGCCATTGCGGACCACTTGGCTGATAATGCGGTGGAAGATTATGAGCCATTAGATTTTGATTTCCCTGATGAAAATGTATTATCAGTAGTGGGAGAAGAGAAGACAGATTGGTGGACCATGTTTTTCAACAGAGCAGTAAATGTTTACGGCAATGGGGCCGGTGCGGTGATCATCTCTCCTGACCAGAAACAATATCCAGTTTCAGTTAAATTGTGTTTTGAATGTACCAACAATACTGCAGAATATGAGGCTTGTATCCTGGGTTTAGAAGCTGCATTAGAGTTGAAGGTCAGAAAGATAGATGTATATGGGGACTCAATGTTGATTATCTGTCAGGTGAAAGGAGAGTGGCAAACAAAGGAAGTAAAGTTGAGGCCATACCAGGAATATTTATCCACACTGTCAGAAGAATTCGAAGAGATAAGGTTTACCCATCTAGGAAGAGAAGGGAACCATTTTGCGGATGCTTTGGCCACGTTAGCTGCTATGGCTACAATTGATCTCGGGTATAAGGTACATCCTGTACACATAGACATCATAAATAACCCAGCTCATTGCTGCTCAGTTGAAGGAGAGGTAGATGGAAAGCCTTGGTACTACGATATCAAGAATTTGTTGCAAAATCAGGAATATCCATTGGGAGCTTCGAAGATGGATAAGAAAACCCTAAGAAGGCTGGCCATGGATTTCTACCTGGACGGAGAGATTCTGTATAAAAGATCATTTGATGGAACTTTGCTAAGGTGTTTGAATGAGACAGATGCTAAAAATGCTTTACGGGAGGTGCATGAAGGGATTTGCTCAACTCATGCTAACGGGCATATGGTAGCAAGGAAGATACAAAGGGCCGGTTACTTCTGGATGACATTAGAAAAAGACTGCATCGACTATGTCAGGAAATGTCACAAGTGTCAGGTGCATAGTGATAAGGTCAATGCACCTCCAACTCCTCTGATTAACCTAATATCTCCTTGGCCATTTGCGATGTGGGGGATTGATGTGATTGGACCAGTTAACCCAAAAGCCAGCAATGGGCATAGATTCATCCTCGTAGCTATTGACTACTTCACGAAATGGGTAGAAGCCAGTTTGTATGCTCATGTAACACAGAAAGTGGTGAAGAAGTTTATAGAAAAAGACTTGATTTGTCGCTATGGTCCACCAGAAAAGAAAGTGACCGATAATGCACAAAATTTCAATAGCAAAATGATCGTGGAGCTTTGCACCAAGTGGAAAATCAAGCATTCAAATTCCTCACCATATAGGCCCAAGATGAATGGTGCCGTGGAAGCAGCCAACAAGAACATCAAGAAAATTGTTCAGAAGATGGTAATCACTTACAAGGATTGGCATGAGATGTTGCCGTTCGCTCTCCATGCATATCGCACTGCCGTAAGGACCTCAACAGGAACTACTCCGTATGCTCTGGTATATGGAATGGAGGCGGTGATGCCTTTGGAAGTAGAAATACCTTCGTTGAGGGTTTTAATGGATTCAGGATTAGAAGAAGCTGAATGGGCCAAAATAAGATATGAACAGTTAAACCTGATCAGTGAAAAGAGGTTGGCTGCAATCTGTCACCACCAACTTTACCAGAAGAGGATGGCCAAGGCATACGACAAGAAGGTTCAACCTCGCATGTTCCAAGAAGGAGATCTAGTGCTGAAGAAACTATTGGCTTTACCAGGAGAAGATCGAAGCAAATGGGCACCAAATTATGAAGGACCTTATATAGTGAAGAAGACTTTCTCAGGAGGAGCTTTGAAGTTGTCCAGAATGGATGGAGAGGATCTAGCTAGACCTGTGAATTCTGATTCTGTAAAGAGATATTATGTCTAATGTGTTTAGCTTTCTCCTAAAATCAATAAAGCAAGTTTGGCCATGATTTCTTGGTGTAAAGAACCCCTTTTTCACTGCATGGATCTCGCAGCATGTAATTTGTTTATTTTCAGAAAAAAATCTTGAAAGAACCGTTTTGTTGTGCATGATTATATCATAAAACGCCCAAATTATCTTCATAATCACCCGCATGTTCCTTCTAAGATAAGAACAAGGTTTATATAATGTGCGTTTTGAAATGAGGAAAGGCCATCTTTGTCATCCCTTCACTTTCTAAAGATTTTATCCTTTGTAGTCCCCATTTGAGCCGGATTGAGTTTCTTCTTTACGAAAACCCGACTAGGATCACACCCCTACACTGGGGGGTAAGACGAGATGTTTTATGAAAAGTTTTACGTGTTTAAAATTTGAATGGAAGCCTATAGATTTGAAAACCAAGCTAAAGCATTTGACAAAAGCATGACAAAGAGGCAAATACAAGTCATACATTTTGAGAAAAGGACTACTTGAAGAAAGTCAAAGACTTCTTCTCCAAGAATATGAGAGGCAACACGAGAGATGAATCCATCATACGACTTCAAAAGCAAGTTCATGATAAGAAGGAGTCTCATGAACTAGAAGAAGAGGATGGGGCCTATGTTTCAAAACCAGGTACGAATGCATGCATTGTATCTAATCATAAATCATTGCATGTTTTTTTTTTTGGATCGTTACAGGAGGAGATCTTAGTGCATTCCAACAAGATTGTGGACGAAGAAAGAATCATTGAGTTGATTCTAGAACAACAAGAAGAGAAGATAATAATTTTCAAACCCTGCCAGCAGGAAGAACGACATCGATAGCATTCGGTAAAGAGGAATCGACAGATGGGATTCCAAGTTGTTTGGTTAAAGGGGACCGGCGAAGGGATCTCAGTTTAACCTAAGTGGAAAGGATTTTGGTTCTGGTTGAAGGGGATCGGCGAAAGGATCTCAGTTCAGTCTGACCACACAAACCTTGGTTATGGTTAAAGGGGATCGGCGAAGGGATCTCAGTTTAACCTAATTGGAAAGGATTTTGGTTCTGGTTGAAAGGGATCGGCGAAAGGATCTCAGTTCAGTTTGACCACACAAACCTTGGTTATGGTTAAAGGGGATCGGCGAAGGGATCTCAGTTTAACCTAATTGGAAAGGATTTTGGTTATGGTTGAAGGGGATCGGCGAAAGGATCTCAGTTCAGTCTGACCACACAAACCTTGGTTATGGTTAAAGGGGATCGGCGAAGGGATCTCAGTTTAACCTAATTGGAAAGGATTTTGGTTCTGGTTGAAGGGGATCGGCGAAAGGATCTCAGTTCAGTCTGACCACACAAACCTTGGTTATGGTTAAAGGGGATCGGCGAAGGGATCTCAGTTTAACCTAATTGGAAAGGATTTTGGTTGAAGGGGATCGGCGAAAGGATCTCAGTTCAGTCTGACCACACAAACCTTGGTTATGGTTAAAGGGGATCGGCGAAGGGATCTCAGTTTAACCTAATTGGAAAGGATTTTGGGTTCTGGTTGAAGGGGATCAGTGAAAGGATTTCAGTTCAGTCTAACCACACAAACCTTGGTTATGGTTAAAGGGGATCGGCGAAGGGATCTCAGTTTAACCTAATTGGAAAGGAATTTGGTTCTGGTTGAAGGTGATCGGCGAAAGGATCTCAGTTCAGTCTAACCACACAAACATTGGTTATGGTTAAAGGGGATCGGCGAAGGGATCTCAGTTTAACCTAATTGGAAAGGGTTTTATTTCTGGTTGAAGGGGATCGGCAAAAGGATCTCAATTCAGTCTAACCACACAAACCTTGGTTATGGTTAAAGGGGATCTACAAGGGGATCTCAGTTTAACCTAATTGGAAAAGATTTTGGTTCTGGTTTAAAGAGATCGCTAGAAGGGAGCACCAGATGACTAAATTTTGATCATAGTTTTTGGGGCTGAGGAGGATTGCTGTAAAAGACAAGTTCCAGATCAATCAACCTTCAACCAGATTAATTTCGGGAGTTCTGTTTTGAGTTTATCTTTATAAAACTTACTGCGCAAAACCCTTGCTCCGTAAGCATTATAAAGAGGGGGCATCTGTTGTAACCCATTTTTGGGTCCCCAAATAAATGAAATAAAATAAATAGCCAAAGGAGGTTAGAAAAATAACAGGAGGCAGAAGCGCTCAGCAAATGGTCAGAAAAATCGGTCAAGGAGGTTAAAAATACAAAGATGGATTTTTGACAATTTATTCTTGAATGATGAGAGCCCTATTGAGAAGGAAATTTTGAATTTTGAGAAGAAAAGCCCAAATTTGGATGTTTATGGACTTGATTGGATTTTTATTTGAATTTATATGAGTTTTGATCGCAAGAAAAATTGATTTTTAAGTCAATTTGGGCTTTAATTAGAAGAAATTTAAGTTCTGGGGTAAAATATATTTTTTAGGAATTTATTAGGCCAAATCAGGGGCTTAATTGCATAAATATTGAAGTTTAATGGCCAATTAGGGGCTTAATTGTGAAAATCCGAAACCAGGGACCAAATTGGAAGAGGCGCGTAAATGGAGGGGCTGCAATTATTCGGTTCAGGGGCCTAATTGAAGAAATTGGAAGTTTATTATTCAATTGAGGGCTTGATTGAACAAAACAGAGGCCAAGGATTAGAATGGAAAACACAGCCAACTTGAGGGGTGGAGGCTGAAATTAGCGGGGATGCAATTGAATTTTATTCTTAAAATCAAGATTAGATTTGAGGACTTAATAGAACAAAGGATAAATTAAGGACTGATTTGAAAAAACATATTTCTGGCGCCTTTTTTAAATGAAACGGCACGTTTTCTCCAAAACGACGCCGTTTCATACATAAAAAAAAAAAGACCGAACGGTGCCGTTTTGAACGGCACTGTTCACCTTTCTTCTTCCCCCCGAACAGGCAGCGGGGAAGAAGGAAAAAGAAAGCTTATTTAATGGTGCATGTCCCCCTCTCCTACCGACCAGACCGAAGCCCACACGCCGTTGGACCACCGACCGAAGACACTGGCCGACCACCCGCCGTGCACCCTACCGGAATCAAGGGAAGCTGCTCCTTGGCAGTCGCGCCCAATGGCCGACCAGCCTCCGCATTTGGTCCGCTCCCAAGGCTCCTTCTCCCCCTATAAAAGCAGGTGACCCGAAGGAAACAGGGACGAAAAAAGGGAGGCAGAAGCAGAGGGAAAAAGAAAGAAAAAACCGAGACAAAAGAAGAGAGAGAGAGATCGAAGGAGAGAGAAACCACCGAACTTAAAAAATCAGAAACCGAAAACCCAAAGCTGAGAAGCTTGGGAAACCTGACACCGGGAGGGAACTAAAGAAACCAAAACCGAAGCAGCGAACCGGGTGAACGACGACGAACCGTTGGCAACAACCGCACCCTCCGCTGTTCGAACAGCCGCAGCACCGCTCGGAGCCACCGTTCGCGAGCCACGTCGCCACATCACCACAGCACCACCAGCGACCGCCTCCTCCTCGCCAGGTACGCTTCCATCCCCCTGCATTTTTTTTTTTCGCTGTTTAAGTTTTCCTCCTGCATGCAGAATCGTTTCTGCATGCAGGAGGTGGGGAGGGAAAATAATTCCCTCCCCCCCGTTCAGTTCGCTGGGCCAGGCTGATGCTGGCCCAGCGTTGGTTTTTTTTCTCTGGGCCAGACGGGTTCTGGCCCAGAAATATTTTTGGGGTGGGCCAGAATGGTTCTGGCCCAGCCCTGCGATCTGGGCCGGATCGGGCCCAGACTAAGGAGTGTTTTTTAGTTGGGCCGAGATCGGCCCATTTTTATTTTGGGCCGAGGTCGGCCCAACGTTTTTTTCTTCTGGGCTGTCCGGCCCATTTATTTGGGCCGGCCTGCCCACTTAATATATTATATTATATATTATTATATTATATGATATATGTGTGTATATATATTATAAAAATAAAAAAAATATTCTGAAAAAATCTTTAAAAATATTGTTGATTTTCCTGCATATTTTGGTCAAAAGTGTTTAATGTTGGTTTGTATTTTTATACCGTAAAGATACAAATCCAGTATTAATATACCCGGTTTTCGTTAAAACATCAAAGATTTTCAGAATAAAAAATGTTTTGCTTTTCATAAAAATTCTAAAAAAATCTCTAAAAAATGTTGTTGATTTTTCTGCATATTTTTATTAAGGTGGATTAATATTGGGTTATATTTTTATATCGTAAGAATACAAACCCTGTATTAAAATACCTGATTTTTGTTAAAACATAAAAAAAAATGATTTTCCAAAAAATGTTTTGTTTTAAAATACGGCCTAGTCTCTCCAATATATATAAATATCATAACATCATATTTTCATACAACAAAAGGAATTTTCAAAAACAATATATGTGTTAGCATGTATTTTGGCTTTAATAACCAATTTATTCAAGCCATGAGAACTAGGCCAATATTTCAAAAATTCTAAAAAAATCTTTTTTTTTTGTTTTTTTTTTTGTTTTTCTTTCTTTTTAGTATTTGGGATTACGAATTTATACGTAAAACGTATTCCTAAATATTGTTAATAAAGTTTTGGTACAGACGTTAGAACGGTTAGGATTTTACCCGATAAGATAAAGACCTTCTTACCGAGGAGGATTTTTCTTGAACAATAGACAGACCAACAATTAGAAGTACAATAATACCTTAGTTTTTATCAGACAATAAAACAATGCAGCTTACCTTAGGTAAGGCGTATTTGGGGTGCTAATACCTTCCCTTTACGCAACCAGTCCCCGTACCCGATCTCTGAGACCAGTTAGGGTTCCTAGTGACCAAAATACTAGGTGGCGACTCCCATTCCATTTTCTACCAATAAAAGACAATATTTTCTTGTATCCCCATAGATATAGATATATTTACATTGCGGATTTAAGAAAAATGGAAAAACTATATTATTTTCGCCGCGACGCCGCACATGTGCGACTACAATACTAAACACTAATCAAATCATAGAAATATCAAGTTAGTTGGTGGATTACCATATCAATTATTTTTATTAAAATATCATTTATACTTTTTGTATTTTTATAGTTGATACATCATAATGGATAAACATTGACGGACCAATTATGCTTCATGCTTGAGCAGGCCAATATTATCAGGCTTCAAGTTGCAGCTTTACCCAATCAACATGGCAGGCAGATTTTTAATTATCATGGTTGAAAGTGAGGTTTTATGATTAATAAGATAAATAAATAGTGGCCGGCTGATTAACTTGCAGGAACAGCAATAGGGTATGGTGTACGCTGAATTGGGAATTCATCTAGTTTTTTAAAATATTGTTTTTGATTTAAGTATATTAAAATGATTTAAAAATATTAAAAAATTAATTTAAAATAAAAAAAATATTTTTTTTAAAAGTATTTTTAAAATACAAAAATAAATGAAAGTTTTTTAAATAGCATTGGAGTTGTGTAATAAATTAACTGAGATCTCTCCTAATATTTGTTCATCTCTTAATTGAGCCATGAATTCAATATGACCTGTAATTAATTGCAATTTATAGAAGCAATACCAAAATTTAAAGATCAAATGCATTTGAAATTGGAATTTAAAAGATCTGGACTGGTTTTGACCATGTCCCAAATCTGCACCTCAATACCATGTCTTTTTTCCTCCAATAATTGCCTGGTCTTTAAACGCTGCCGTTTTCAATGAACTGGTATTTCAAAACGTAGCCGTTGCCTCCTAGTTAGCAGGGATAATTCCATGCGTCAGCCATGGAGAGTGTTCTTGCATAATCACCATCCAATTGTCGTTAGTTTTTCCAGACACCACCTCAGCCATTGTTGCTTGTTCTTATCTTATGTCTTCCTCTTCTATCCATTTTCCTACCCAACCCTTTTTAAGCAGATGAACTGGGAGAGAAAGAGAGTGAACAATTCATCTTCTTCCCTAGTCAATCAATCACAACATATGTTGCCGCTATGAGACCCAAGTCATCTAAATTTGCCCAAGTAACTTGGATCGGGTAGGAAACTAGACCCTCTAACACTAAATCTAAAAACATTGAGTCCGGCTATAAAGCCTGACCCAAGAGCCTTGAGTCCAACATTAGGTCCGGTTGCAACACTAGACCCAAGGGACTCGGGTCTGCCTACATCACCACAACCAAGAGCATTGTAGTCGGACCCAAGAAAATTGGGTCGTGCGGCAAAGCCATATTATTTATTTTATTTATTGCAATGATTAAAGTCTCTTTACATGTCAAATTTTAGAGTCAAAACTAAATATTTTCCAATTGGATTTTATACAAATTATATATATCTAAAATGGCATAATCTCAAAAGATTATTTATTTACAAACTTGGGTTTGGCAGAAGCGTCACTGCTAGGCCTAAGTTCTTAGCCAAACTCAAGTTCCTTGGATATGACATCCCCTCACAAACTCAAGGAACTTGGGTTTGGCGCCCTGTTAGACTCATGACACCTAGATCTGACAACTTTTCTAGACCCAAGGCGTAGGGGGAACTTGGGTATGACATCCCCTCCTAAACCCAAAGAACTTGGGTCTGATGCCTTTGCTAGACCCAATGCCATACCCATGCACCTAGGTCTGACAGCTTTTTCGGATCCAAGGCGTCTAGGTCTGGCTGCCATGCTTGACCCGAGCGCCTTGGGTATGACATCCCCTCCCAAACCCAAAGAACTTGGGTCTGATGCCTTTGCCAGACCCAATGCCATACCCATGCCACCTAGGTCTGACAACTTTTTCGAATCCAAGGCGTTGAGGTCTGGCTGCCATGCGTGACCCGAGCGCCTTGGGTTTGGCAGCCATGCCAAGCCCTAGTGCCTAGGGTCTGATAGCCATACCACCAGGCCTAATATGGGTTTAACAAGCCATCAGATTCAATATTCTTGGGTTTAACTACACACTAAGCCTAAGCAAACATGGATCTAGAGAGTTGTTCAACCCAACATCCTGGGTTTAGCTGTGCGCTGAGCCTGAGCAGACATGAGTCTAACGAGTTGCTAGACCCGATGTCTATAGGTCCAACTACTTGCTGATCCCAAGTAGGCATGAGTCTGTGTTAAGTTACACATTAAGCCTAAATAGACACGAGTCTGATGAATTGCTAAATCAAACATCATTAGGTTTAGCTACACGCTAAGCCTAAAAAGACATGAGTCTAACCAGCTGTCAGATCCAACATTCTTGGGTTTATCTACACGTCAAGCCCAAGTGAACATGAATCTGGTGAATTGCCAGATCCAACATTCTTAGGTTTAATTACGCGCCGAGCCCAAGCAAACATGGATCTAGTGAGTTGTTGGATCCAATATTCTTTGGTTTAGCTATGTGCAAAACCCAAATAAACAAGGGTCTGCCGAGTTGCTGAACCCAATCTCATTGGGTTCAATTACATACTGAGCCTAAGCAGACATGAGTTTGATAAACTGCCACAAAAAGAGACTGAAGGTCTCTAAACCTCATAAAAAGAGACTGTTTTGCAAGTATTAGATCTTCTACCATCAATCATCCACTTTCTAAGTTTTGAAAAATTAAATATTGACATGAACATATGATTGCTTATTATCCAAACACAAAAAAAACTCTATTTTCAAGGATACTTTATTTTAAAATATCATCACCATATATGATTTATAAGTTCTAGAGTACCGAGTTAAACTTTGTCCTCCTGAGTTGTAAGGAATTTACACTGCACAGAAGTCATTAAACCATTTGTTATAATCCCCTACATGAAATACTCGTTTTTTTTTTTTAATATGAGGCATCACAATTTTTTTTCTCTTGGGATAACCTAGTAGATGCATACCTAAGACGAAAACGAGATAACAATAAAGAACAAAAAACCTACAAAGCGAAAGAAAGAAAAATGAATATATAAAAAAACCAAAATATAAGAGGGCAAAGTAGCAAGTGAGTAGCTAAACTAATAATAGTCAATTGATAAAGATTTAATTAGAAAAATAAAATATTCGTGCTTTGAATCCTCCTAATTATATTTTTCCATTTATATATAAATGTGTGATTAAATGTGGACCTCAAATTAACAGATTTTTTTTCATGGTATAGCTTATAAAAATGATCATCCATTTATTGATCGCATCCAATAATATATTCACGGTACAAAAAAAAAAAAATAGGGCAAATGAATTTTTTTTTAATAGTGGGATCTTACTTAGGCACTAACTATAATTGCGATTGCCCGTAATCTAGGGTAGGATTCATCCAAAATCAGCTTAAATGAAAATTATTCAGAGAATGGCTATTGGCATCACTAAATTAATTGTTTTACCGCTGAAATGTCTAAAATAGCTTTATTAATTTTTGTTTGACTAATTTAACAAAAATAATAAAAAATCAAAGCTTTTAAAAAATTCAAAATAAGTTTTTTCTTCTCAGTTATCTCTCACTAAATTTAGGCAAGACACAAGTTCGAACAAATGCAAGTCCAAATTCTTTTGCCGGCATTACTTGAACAAAAGTCCAAATTCTTTTGCCGGCATTACTTGAACAAAAGTCCAAATTCTTTTGCCGGCATTACTTGAACAAAAGTCCAAGCATTACTTTTGTTTTTGCCGGCATTACTTGAACAAAAGTCCAAATTCTTTTGCCGGCATTACTTGAACAACATTGCTCAAGAAAAGATTCTAAATAAATCCATGTAAAGATTTTCAATAATACCTGTCAAATCAAGGAATCCAATCCAAAATCGAAGCCACCATGAATTTCAAAACCCACTTATTTGTTTAATGAAACACAAAGACTTTTCCTGACTGTAAGAAAGAAAGCTAGGCAGACCGTTGGCCTCATTGGTTAATTCTCAATTCTCTTCTAACTAGGTATAATAAGTTAATTTCCAAATCAATTTTGTGAGCACGTTTCCAATAAATTATAGTATCTTGCTGCCGTCGGCTAATGCTAGTTTGAAAATATCAACGCTAATTAAATTCTATATTACCCTTATATCTTTTAATAAGGATACTTTCTACGTATTAGTATTAAAGTCTTGTGCAGGAATAAATAGAACTGTTTAATTTATTTTTTAAAATAATTAACAATTATTGACATTTATAATTTATTAAATCAAATCTACTGATACCGCATCTCTTATTGAAATCCTAGATGTTAAATTATCGATATATACGCAGTAAAGACAAACAAGATGATAGGTATGCATGGCTGACGCGGGACCCGTTTATCAAATATCGAATCGAACATCTTATACACATCCACAATATCATAGGTACTATATATAATTTTGAATGTTTGATCGATCACTACATAGCTCCAAACCAATTCATGGATTTCCCCTTTCAGTTCTTAGCAACTGCTGTACTTATTTTGTTTGCCTTTATTACGCCCTCGATCTACTATTTGTTTCGGATTCCAGGAAAGGAGATAAGCAAGAAGAGAGCACCGCCGGAAGCTGCCGGTGCATGGCCCCTTATTGGCCATCTCCATCTACTAGCAGGCTCACAACCGCCCCATATAACGTTGGTAAACTTGGCTGACAAGTATGGTCCGATATTCACCGTGAAGCTTGGAGTCCATCGAACTTTGATAGTGAGTAACTGGGAGATGGCCAAGGAGTGTCTAAGGACCAATGACAAAGCTTTCGCTACTCGACCTAAAACTCTTGCAATGGATATCTTGGGCTACAATTACAGCATTCTTAGTTTTAGCCCCTACGGAACTTATTGGCGTCTGATACGCAAGATAGTCACTCTTGAGGTTCTCTCTAATCATCGACTGGAGATGTTCAGACATGTTCGAGAGGATGAGGTGAGGGATGCTGTAGGAGCGTTATACCAGCAATGGATCAGGAACAAAAGCAATTCACAAAAGCTTTTGGTGGAGATGAAGAGATGGTTTAGTGACATAACTTTAAACGTTATATTGAAGATAATTGTTAGCAAGCGATATGTGGATTATGCAAGCCGTGGAGAGGAAAAGCCAAGCGATGAATGGAGGGATTCAATGAGAACATTTTTAGAATTGTCAGGAATGTTTGTAGTGTCTGACGCACTTCCATTTTTAAGATGGTTGGATTTGGGAGGAGCTGAGAAGGCAATGAAAAGGACAGCAAAAAATCTAGACCACGCGGTTGAAAAATGGTTAGAAGAGCACAAGCAGAAGAAAGCTTCTGGGACAGCTAAGGGAGAAGATGATTTCATGGATTTGATGCTGTCCGTCGACTTGGATGATGCTAAAGAGCTTTCTAATCGCAGTGCTGATACCATCAATAAGGCTACATGTCTGGTATGCTGTTTTTCTATAAACGTATGGTATAACATTAATGGACTGGTGTGTGTGTGTGTATACATATATATAAATTTAATATTAAAAAAAATGAATAGCTCATACCTTGTTTTGATGATGATGTCATATTAATTTATAATGAAACTCTGCTAAGGAGTACCATCCTCAGCTAAAGATAAACTTGCCAAAGATATACGTAGGTTGCCAAGGTAACTAAAGGCCACAAGCTTTCTCCACAACTATTCCTGACGTTAAAACTTGCGGGCTTGCTGGCGTATAATTTTATCCAGTGATAAACACTGATCTAGAAATAAAAATTCAAAACTAAATAGAAAAAATAATTAAAATTCAAAATTAATTAGAAAAAAAATATTAAAACAACAATTTCTAGTTCTGATTTTAGTGCCTTCTCAATTTTGGCTGGTTATAGCCAACCAATACCCTATGGAAACGAACTTTTAGAATGTCCTGTCGGATTAAAAGTAGTTATTGTTTTTGTTATAATCCATGTTTGATGAATTTAGGCTTCTTCTTCTTCTTCATGTTTTTTTTTTTTTTTTTTTTTTTTTTTTTTTTTTTAAGTTTAGCTTTGTTTACACAAATCCACAATTGAGTTACATACATTGGTAATCATTAAAACTCTTAATTAATTAGTTAATTTAACTTGGACATTACTTTAAACAAGTAAATTTGCAAATAATTATTTTCTTGAATATTTCAGACTCTTATTCTGGCAGCATCAGACACTACATCAGTTACATTAACTTGGACTCTTTCTTTACTACTAAACAATCGCGAGGTCTTAAAGAAAGCACAAGATGAACTAGACATCCATGTTGGTAGAGAAAGGCAAGTGAAGGAGTCTGACATGAAAAACTTGGTCTACTTACAAGCTATTATCAAGGAAACCTTTCGTTTATATCCCGCTGCACCACTGTCTGTACCCCATGAATCCATGGAGGAATGTACCGTAGGTGGCTACCATATTCCTGCTGGCACGCGCCTATGCACAAATCTCTCAAAGATTCACCGAGATCCACAAGTGTGGTCGGACCCTAATGAGTTTCAACCAGAAAGGTTTCTGACTACTCACAAGGATTGTGATTTTCGAGGCCAACATTTTGAGTTGATTCCATTTGGTGGCGGAAGAAGAATGTGCCCTGGAATCTCGTTTGCCCTTCAAGTCCTGAACCTCGCACTTGCTACTTTGCTGCATGGGTTCGACATAGAGACTCTGGATGATGCACCGGTTGATATGACTGAAACCGGTGGATTAACCAACGTCAAAGCCACACCTTTAAAAGCCCTTCTCACTCCTCGTCTTTCTCCTGGCTTGTATGATCTGCAATAAATATGGAGAGTCCCGTCCTTACCTGGCTTCTGCTGCATCTAAATCCTTACTATATATACTAGCGTGCTAATTAATGTAACCTCTCTATATAAATAAAAATCGTTAGCACTTAATTATCCATTCGTCCTTGTATCTGCTCTCTCCCATATCATTCCGTCACTTGTACACACGAAGTATAATTGACAGCCCTAGGAGAAAAAAAGTAAAAACTCCAAATAGCTTAATTGACAGCCGTAAAATATTGAACTCTGAATTCAAATTTCCATCTTATAAATAGAATATCAAATAATATATCACTTAGGCAGCTAATTTCATAATTAAGTTTTTTTTTTTTTTTTTTTAACTTAAAAACATGTTTTTCAATCCATTTTTTACCTAAAACACAAAATATTTTAGAAATCGTGATAAATCTATCCATAGCATTGAAAAAACCAAAATCAATCTGAAACAAAAAATCTACTCGAGCTCGAATATGTTTTTTTTTCATGAACTTTAAAAGTGAAAAAAACATTTAATACGAACTTTTCTAATTAAATGGAACCATTTGACACAAATATCGACTTTTTTGATGACCTAAATCGGTGCTAATATATATATTTTTTTCTCTCTACCACTAGAATTTTGCGTCCTCTCTCTCTTCTCTTTCAATTAGGGACTAAAAAATAATAAAAATATACTTTTATACCAAAATTATATTGAAAAAATATTAAGGTAACAGATATGTATAATTTTTAAAGTATGATGACTAAATTAATTTTTTATGTGAACTTTGAAACTATCACCTATTTATTGTGTGTTTTCTACTTTGTTTCTATGGCTTTTAAATTAATCTTAGTCAACAAGGTCAACTTAATTGCCTATAAATTTGGCTTAGAAAGGATGCAATCGCATAAAAAAAATATAAGGATTAAATTGAAGAAAAAGAAAATTTATGGATCTACCTGTCCATAAAAAAATATGAGAGGATACATAATGGTAGCTGTGGAAAACACATGCATTTTAATTTCCTACTTAATGATTGGTCACAAACAAGGAAGATAAATCATACTATATGATCTTCAAGTGGCCTTCCTTTGATGTCCACTTTATATATATATATATATATATATATATATATATATATATATTTGTTATTTACGAGCACAAGGAATAAAGACTTTTGTTGTCTGCTTTAGATTCTAATGTGTTTTAGGGCAAAGTTATTCTTTCTGTTTGATTAATACAATTCCATCTTCTCATATTTCAGGTTTATCTCATTTTAAAAAGTTATATAGGTATGCCCCTGATTATTCTTTCTTTAGAGTTTTTAGTTGTACTTGTTTTGTTCTTTGTCCTCATGTAAGTTGAGAATGATTAGGAGGCTTAACCTAATAGGTTAGCCAACCCTTTCTATATATATGAGTAGGGCAATATACAATAGTAAAGGTGGAGATTACCACATAAGAATATGACTACAATATTTCCTATATAATTACATGCTATAATACGCCCCCTCAAGCTGAGGGTGGAGGATCAACCCGAAGCTTGAATCTAAAAGCAGTAAATGAAGCAGCAGGAAGTGGCTTAGTGAAGACATCGGCAAGTTGATCCTGAGAGGAAATAAAACGAATCTGAATCTCCTTCTTCGCAACTCTATCTCGGACAAAATGATAATCAATCTCAATATGTTTTGTGCGAGCATGAAATATAGGGTTTGCGGACAAATACGTGGCACCAAGGTTGTCACACCAGATAATAGGGGCAGAAGGAGTTGGAATCTGAAGATCCGTTAACAAGTACTGAAGCCAGATAACTTCAGCCGTGCCATCGGCTAAGGCTTTGTACTCAGCTTCCGTCGAAGAACGAGCAACAGTGCGTTGCTTACTCGATTTCCACGAAATTGGCGTCTGACCAAAGAACACAAGATAACCACCTGTAGACTTTCTATCCTCAATACTACCTGCCCAATCTGCATCTGTAAAACCATGTAAAGCAAAGGAAGAGCTGCGAGTAATATGTAAACCATGTGATGCCGTACCACGGAGATAACGCAAGATGCGTTTCACGGCAGCCCAATGGGATTCTGTAGGAGCATGCATAAATTGACAGACCCGGTTAACAGCAAAGCAAATATCCGGGCGTGTGAAAGTGAGATATTGGAGAGCACCAACAAGTTGCCGAAAACGAGTAGCATCAGGAAACAATGGATCCGGCATAATGGTGGCTTTGGATGCCGAAATAGGAGTATCAACTGGTTTACAGGATAACATACCAGCTCGTGTGAGGATATCAAGTGTATATTTATGTTGACAAAGCATAAGTCCCAGACTAGTACACTGCACTTCAATACCCAAGAAATAATGAACATCACCCAAATCCCGAAGTTTAAATTCTGAGCTCAGTAGCTGAATGAGTCGTTGTAGCAGAGTTCCATTATTACCCGTAAGCAGAATATCATCAACATAAACCAAAAGATAACAAATATCACTACCAATCGAGAAGATAAACAATGAGGTATCCACTTTAGAAGCACGGAAACCAATGGATAATAGAAAATCATTCAGACGAGTGTACCAAGCCCGCGGAGCCTGTTTTAACCCATATAGAGATTTATGCAATCGACATACATGACCTGGGAGTGCAGAATCAACAAAACCTGGAGATTGTTTCATGTAAACCTCTTCATCAAGGACTCCATTTAGAAATGCATTATGAATGTCAAGCTGATGAATTTTCCAACCACTCGAAACTGCAATGGAGAACACTAAGCGGACTGTCGCCTGTTTGATAACAGGACTAAAAGTTTCTGAGTAATCAATACCTTCTTGCTGAGTGAAGCCCCTAGCAACCAGGCGTGCCTTATACCTCTCAATGCTACCATCAGATCTGCGTTTAATTTTGTAGACCCATCGGCTACCAACAACATTCATGGACGGATGAGATGGCACTAAAGTCCATGTTCTGTTTGCGAGTAAGGCCTGAATTTCCTCTTGCATAGCATTATGCCACGCCTCATATCTGTTAGCATCAGGAAAAATAAGTGGCTCATGCGAGGGAGGAGAAGTTACTCGAATGAAGGAAGCAGCAGAGGTGGCTGCCGTGGTGGTGATCAGCGCTGTCTTGGGTTGTCTCGGACGAAGAACCATGGGGTGTTTAGGAGCAGCGGGACATGGAGTAGCAGCACCTGTACCTGGAATGTGCTGAAGAGGATAAGAGGAGAGATCAACACAAAGTTGTAGACCAGGAGGTGAAGCCAGGGAGGTGCGGGGTTGTGCCGCAACTGAATCCTGCAAGTCAGAACCTGTTCCTGCACAATAATCATTGGAAAGACAAGCACGTGGTGATAGTATGGCTGTGTGGGGTGGTGAGGCAGGGTCGGCTAAATCAACGGGTAGGGGAGCAAGCTGGGGGGTTGCGGCAGGGGGCAAAGGTGGGTTGTGTGTTTTGTCGAGTTGGGAAGGAAGAGGCTGAAAACAGGAAGGGGGTTGCAGTGATGGAAGATAGGTAGGTGGAGTGGGGGGAACCGGGGTTGTTGTTACCTGTTCAGACTTTTGAAAAGGAAAGACACATTCATGAAAACGAACATGACGGGAGACATAGACACGACCAGACTCTAAATCAAGACACCGATAACCAAGATGAGACGAGCTATAGCCTAAAAACACACAAGGAGAAGACCGAAAATCTAATTTATGAGCATGATATGGACGTAAAAATGGAAAACAAAGACACCCAAAAGTGCGTAGAAAATTATAATCAGGAGTGCGATGAAACAGACACGCAAAAGGAGATTGATTTTGAAGAACAGGAGTAGGCATGTGATTAATAAGATAGACTGATGATTCCATAGCATAGTTCCAAAAACGCAATGGTGCATTACACTGGCCTAAGAGGGTTAGGCCAGTTTCGACAATATGTCTATGACGACGTTCAACTGTGCCATTTTGTTCATGAGTATGAGGACAAATTAATCGATGATGAATACCAATTGTTTGAAAAAATGTATTTAATTTACGATATTCACCACCCCAATCAGTTTGAACAGATTTAATTTTAAGAGAAAACTGACGCTCAACAAGTGTCTGAAAACGTTGAAACGTGGAAAATACATCAGATTTCGCAACAAGCGGATAATACCAGATATATTTAGTGTGCGCATCAACAAATATAACAAAATAACAAAAACCATCAGAAGAAAACATTGGAGCAGGGCCCCAAACATCACTAAAAATTAATTCAAGTGGGGTAGAAGTTTTGTGACCCGTCGATCGTAATGACAAACGGGATGACTTGCCTAATGGACATGCTTGACATTGAGTAAAAGATCGTTTAGACGTACAAATAATTTTATTATCAGAAACTAACAAATTTAGAATGCGAGGAGTTGGATGACCTAAACGACGATGCCACAAGTCGGCAGTCGCGGAAATGCAAGGAGACCAAAAAGCTTGAGGAACTGACGTAGCCGAGGACTCGGAGAGAACATAAAGACCATCATGACTCCGACCGAAAAGAAGAACTTCCTTGGTGACGAGATCCTTCACATAAAACACAGAATCGTGAAATTCAAAATAAACATGATTATCACGACAGAATTTCTGAACAGATAACAACGGTTTGGTAATGTGAGGCACACGAAGAACATTAGTTAATGTAAACGAGCGTTTGGGGGAATATAAAGTAGTATGTCCAACATGGGATATGTCAAGGGCCTTACCATCACCAACATGCAAGAAATCATTACCAAGATAAGGAGCAGAATCAGTTAGAGTTGCAAGATCAGGCGTCACATGTTGATTCGCGCCGGTGTCGGGAAACCAAGTCGTTGCAGCAGAATCATTCGCAACAGCAAGGTGAGCAGAGGGCTGCTGTGTGCTGCTGCGAAACTGATAGCATTGAAGAGCTGAATGGCCAGGAGTGGAACATAATTGGCAGCGCACATGTCCAGACCACTGCCCCTGATTTGGCCGAAAATCTGCAGCAGAGGTGCGCCTGTTCTGCCACTGATTTTGCCTCCAATCTGCAGCGGAGTGACCTCTGTTTGGGGCCTGAAATCGGTTGGTGTTTGAGCGCCAATTACCTCTAGAACGTCCCCTGTTTCGGCTGTGATTAGTCATGGCATAATAAGCAGAATTCTGAGGTGTTGGCAGCAATGGTGGCTGCTGCGGCAGAGAAGAAGAAGACAGCAGTGATGAAGAGGATGAACCGACAGCCATGGAGTGAAAGGAGTTTTTGTGCAAAAACTCGTGGGTAAGGAGATGGCTATGAAGATCAGCATACGATAGCGGTTCAGCCTTGGTTATGAGACTAGTTACCAAGTCTTTGAACTCACCGCGAAGTCCACGAAACACATAGAGATTGAAATCTTCAAGGGACATTGGGCGACCAGCAGCAGCCAATTCGTCAAATAACGATTTGGCTTGCTGCATATACATACTAACCGATGCATCACCTTGCCGAAGGTCTTGAAAGGATCCATGTAGTTGCATGATCCGAGAATTAGATGGAGAGGCAAGTGCCTTCTCAAGCGTGCGCCAAACACAATGTGAAGTAGAACAATCGACTACAAGATGCAGCACATCCACGGAAAGAGAGGAGAGTAGAGCACTCAAAATAAGTTGATCTTGTTGCTTCCAACGAAGAAAAGAGGGGCTGATGGTAGAAGAAGAATCAGCTGAAGCATCAATCATATGAGATGGAGGACACGGCAAGGAGCCGTCAACAAACTGAAAAACACCTTGACCAAGGAGATATGGCTTCATCTGCATTCTCCAATAAAGATAATTTGTGTTCGTAAGTTTCAACGACACAACATGGTGGGTGTTTGATAAAGGAACCATTGTAGATTGTGTTCCCATAAGAGGCAGAGGAACGGCAGAGCCAGCAGCAGGAAGAGGGCTGGCCGGTGATGATGCATCACCGGTGGTGGGGGAGATTGGATCAACGGCAGCAGGAGGAGAGTCCATGGGGAAGAAAATTAGGGCCGGCTGCAAAGAGAGAAAATATTAGGAGGCTCTGATACCAAGTTGAGAATGATTAGGAGGCTTAACCTAATAGGTTAGCCAACCCTTTCTATATATATGAGTAGGGCAATATACAATAGTAAAGGTGGAGATTACCACATAAGAATATGACTACAATATTTCCTATATAATTACATGCTATAATAATGTAGAATGCGGTAAGTTATCCTCTTAATCTTCTATTTGTGTATTTCTTGATTATGGTGAAGGTAAAAAGAAGTATCGTTATTTTAATCTAATAACTTGAAAACTTTATGTATCACGTCATGTTATCTTTCTTGAGCATATAATTTTCTTTTCCATTCCATCCACTACTCATAGCATGACTAGATTTGATCTTATTCGTATATATTATTTTTTCGAGGATTCTGATAGTTTATTATCTCAGGTTTCTAGTGTCTCAAATATCCCTCCTCATGTTCGATCAATCAAAATAATTATTATGCAGGTACTGATACTATGATCCATTTAGCTTCATTTGAGATTGTGGATCTATCTCTACATCAATGCATACATATTTGTAAGTCCACAAAGTTATTAGAATTTGCTTATACTTATTTCAAGGAAACCTTATAAAGTGCTAATAATTCAAAGAGAGGATGCGAATGATGAGATTAAACTTCTGATCTTTTAATTATCAAGGCCATGATACTATGTCAAAGAACCATCTCACTTAAAAGCTTAAGCAGAGCTTGAAACTTGCACAGTTGCACACTATCCTGCATTATTAATTAGATTTTAATTGGAAAAGAGAATGAGGGAGGTGTTTTTTTTTTTTCCAGAATGAAATGCATGGAAACCTCGTAATCATACCGAGTGAGAACATTTGTGGAAGCTTACATTTAACATTTTCAACTTTCCAGGATCTACAAGAGCTGATGTAAGAAATTAAGGAAAGGTCAATCATATGCTTATATGTTGGCAAAACTAAGCTCGTATTTTACGAGAACAATTACAGTGCATGACAGGTTGAGCACTAACAGCACTACGTTTGCAGAAAAGCATAACTAGAAAGAAGGCAAAATGAGTCAAGACCAACTGATAACTAAGAAAATCAATGCTACTATGATGGAGATCCAAGATAAGAGGCCAGTCGTAATATGTCGCTGAATATTCCACCAGCTGTTACTTGAGCCCCATCACCAGGCCCTCGGACAATCAGAGGCTATTCTTTAGACCTTGTAGTTGTGAAAGCTAATTAAAATCTAATTAATAACATGTTATAGTATAGACATGTGTAAATTTTAAGTTTAAAGAGATTTTATTTTAGAAAATATATGAAATATATAATAATATAAATTATATTTTGAAGAGATGAAATCTCAAATTATAATTTGTATTATTCTCAAATCTTAATGGTTGTATATAAAATGAGGCAAATTATTATAACAGAAATTTACCATCTTTGCTTGGAATGTAAAATTTACCGTCTAGGCAATTGAAAGATGAAATTTATTGCACAATACATCAACTTTAAGGTCACGATTATCCCCCTCGACAATTCATTTTTTTATAATTATAAATTTATTAAAACAGGTCCGGGGTGGTTTTGAAGTCCAATGAGATCACAATCATGAATGTTTCTTTCAAATTAGCATAATTAATAAATTTACTTAGAAAAACAAGATATAAAAGAGAAAAAGAGCTTGTTGTACTGTAATTCAAATACCTAGGAAACAGTTGTTTTACAAGGATAACTAGCTTTTTTACCCAGATTTTAACTATAGTTTTCCTAGGAAGATCACATGGCGGATAATAAAAGTGTTTCCTGTAACAAAAATTAAAGAAGCTTTGTCGATCCCCTTTTGTATAAAATATTGGAAAAATATTGATGTACCTGTATAATTTTTAAAGTAGAAGGACTAATTTAATTTTTTTATATGAATTTTGAAGCCATCACCTATATATTTATAACGTGTTTTCTACTTTGTTTTTCTGATTTTTAATTTTATTCCTTTAAACTCAATTGCCCCTGAATTTAGTTGATAAAAAATGTAATTATATATATAAAAAAGTATCATGATCAATTTATTTTTTTTAATTTATGGATGTACCCATCTATAATAAAATATAAGAGGATGTAGTGTTAGATGTGGAAAACACATTGCATTTTAATTTCTTATTTAATGATTTGTCACAATCAAACGAAGACAAATCACATTGTATGATCTTCAAGTGGCCCTCCTTTGACGTCCACTTTCTTTTATGTGTGTGTGTATATATATTAACTATGGGCACAAGGAATAAAGACAAAGAAGTGAGATTAGTCTTCATCAATCGCGATATTACTTTCCAATACACAACTTCACAGACAAGTTTATTGTAAAAACCTTTTCATTGTACCTCAATCCTCAACAGTCGTAGGTTAAATATCTTTTTTTATATGGAAAAAGTAGCCGCCTCGATTAAATGGATATGAAAACTTTCAAATGGTATCACTATTGTTGTATATGTGTGGCGTCGTGGTGAAATATTATTTTCACTTTAAATTTAAAATGTAAATATTTATTTGAAAAATATAGGAAGATAAAAAATTCTTGTTTTTTATTGATGGAAAATAAAATGGGAGTCGCCACCTAATATTCTGGTCACTAGAAACCCTAACTGGTCTCAGAGATCGGGTACGGAGACTGATTGCGTAAAAGAAAGGTATTAGCACCCCAAATACACCTTACCTAAAATAAGCTACATTGTTTGATTGTCTGATAAAAAGCTAAAGTGTTATCCTATTTTAATTGTTGGTCTATTTATGGCTCAAGAAAAATCCTTCTCAATAAGAAGGTCCTTATCTTATCGGGTAAAATCGTAATCGTTCTAACATCTATATAAAAACTATATTTTTAATATCAGGAATATGTTTTACATATAAATTCATAATCCCAAATACTAAAAGAAAACAAAACGATTTTTTTAGAATTTTTAAAATATTGGCCTAGTTCTCGTGGTTCTAACAAACTTGTTGTTAAAGCCAAAGTGCATGCTAATACATATATTTTTTGAAATTTCTTTTGTTCTATGAAAATATGATGTGATGATTTTTTTTTCTTTATATTGGAGAGACTAGGCCGTATGCATTAAAACAAAACCATTTTTTTTTATTTTATATTTTTTGATGTCTTGACGAAAACCGGGTATTTTAATAATGGATTTGTATCTTTACGGTATAAAAATACAAACCAATATTAAACAATTTTGATAAAAATATGCAAGAAAATCAAAAAAAAAATTAAAAGATTTTTCAGAATTTTTTTTGGGATATATAAGTGGGCTGAGCTGTGTTGGCCCAACTAACTGGGCTGGACTCGGCTCCAAAAGGGTTGGGCCGATCTCGGCCCAACAAAATCTCTATTTTTTGTCTGGGCCAGACCCATTCAGTCTGGCCACAAACATAGTATCTGGGCTAGAATCAGCCTGGCCCAGAGAAGGAAAACAACTAACAATGCTGGGCCAGAATTAGCCTGGCTCAGCGATATAACTGACGTGGGGGAGGGGGAATTATTTTCCCCCCTCCCCTCCTGTATGCAGAACGCTATTCATTTTGCATACAGGAAAAAACAACCAACAGACACGCAAACAATGAGGGGGAAGAAGAGCTTACCTGGCGCGGAGGAGGCAATGGCTTGCTGACTGGACTGCTTCGCTGGTGGTGTTGTGGTGGAGGCCGGTGGTGGTGTCGTGGCTCACGGATGACGACTCCCAATAGCGGCTACTGTTGTTTCAAGCGGTGGAGAGAGAGATTCTTCCTCTTCCCCTCTCCTCTAGTTTTTTGTTTTTTCTTTCTTTGTTTCGTTAACCAGTGGTTGTCCCTTTTGTTCTCTTGGTTTTGTTTTTTTTTTTTTTTTTAATTTCCACCCCCGTTTCAAGCTCCCCTTAATCTTTCCTTTCTCTCTCTTTATTTCATTCCTTTTTTTTTTGTCTCTCTCTCTTGGTTCCTCCTCTCCAGCAGTTGGCATTGAGTGCGGTATTTATAGGGCAAAGGGGAGCGGGGGCGTCCCATCATCACCCTATTGCAGCGCATGGGGAGCAGGGCTTTATAGCCCTGCCACAGCGTCAGGCGAGGTGACCAACGGGCGCGGCTTGCAGGGCACATCCTCTGGCTTTCTCATTATGAGGGGGCGTCGGGCTTTGGGCATTTGGCAAAGCACGCGGGGAGAGAGGGAGGCAACAAAACAAAACTTTTCTTTCTTCCCTTGCTGCACGTCCAGGGGAAGAAAGAAGAGGAATAGTGTTGTTCAAAACAATATCGTTCTGGTCTTTTTTTTTTAACATGAAACGGCGTCGTTTTGGACAAAACGTGCCGTTTCATTTAAATAAAACAAGGCGCCAAAACATGTCAATTTTCAAATTAGCCCTCAATTATCTTTTGTTCATTTCAATTGCATCCCTCACAACTTCAATCGCTGCCCTTATAGTTGGCTGCCTTTTCCACTTGGGTCTTTGGTCTCTGATTTATACAATTTGACTCTCAATTGATCAATAAACTTCTAATTTCTTCAATTTGGCCCCTGATTTTGTTAATTATAGCCTCTATATTTATACGCCTTTTCCAATTTGGTCATTGATTTCGGATTTCCTCAGTTAAGTTCTTAATTGGCTATTAAACTTCAATATTTATGCAATTAAGCTCCTGATTTGACCAAATCAACTCTTAAATATTATAATTTGACCCCAGAACTTTAATTTCTTCCAATTAAAGCCCAAATTGATGTAAAAATCCATTTTTCTTGCAATCAAACCCTCTATAAATTCAATTAAACCTTCAGTAAAATCCAATTAAGTCCATAAACATCTAATTTTGGACTTTTCTCATTAAATTTCAATTTTCTTTTCCAACAAGGCTCTCTTCATTCAAGAATATACTGTCAAAATTTTAATTTTTGTATTTTTAAGGTTCTTAATCAATTTTTTCTAACCATTTTCTGAGCGCCCCAGTTTCCTATTATTTTTTCTAATTTCTTCCGGCTATATATTTATTTATTTATTATTATTATTTATTATTTTTTTGTTATTATTATTTTTTTATTTTTATATGGGGACTCAAAAATGACAAGGATCATGAGGAGAAAATTAAGGATTTCTTTTTTGGAGATTTCTGCACAAAATATATATTTAAACGAAGAAATCAGCCGCCATCTCTGAACAATTCTTTCACCCTTGCCTACCAATTGAATTTTGATCTGGTGTCTTTTGGCAAAGAAGAATTTTAAAGAAAAAGAAATATATGAAAATTTTTGTGAAAAAAAATAATTTTAATATATTTTTAAACAAAAATAATTTTTTTAAAATAATTATTTTATATATATATATATATATATATATATATATATATATATATATATATATATTACGGGCACAAGAAATAAAGACAAAGAAGTGAGATTAGTCTTCATCAATCGCGGGATTACTTTCCAATACACAACTCCACAGACAAGTTTATTGTAAAAACCTTTTCATTGTACCTCAGTCCTCAACAGCCGTAGGTTAAATATCTTTTTTATATGGAAAAAGTAGCCGCCTCGATTAAATGGATATAAAGACTTTCAAGTGGTATCACGATCATGAGTAGAAAATTAAGGATTTCTTTTTTGGAGATTTCTGCACAAAATATATATTTAAACGAAGAAATCAGCCGCCATCTCTTACCATTCTTTCACCCTTGCCTACCAATTGAATTTTCATCTGGTGTCTTTTGGTAAAGGAGAATTTTAAAGCAAAAGAAATATATTAAAATATCTGTAAAAAAAAATAATTTTAATATATTTTTAAATAAAAAATAATTTTTAAAAACAATTATTTTCATAATCTTATATACTATCTATCAGGGATAATAATTTTCAATTCCATTCAATTTTTATAAAAAAAATAAAAAAATTATTTTTTAAAAAATTAAAATTGGTTTCAACCGACTGGTTTCAGTTTAATTATTTTAAAATAAAAACTAGTTCAAATTAATCTATTCTGATTTGATTTGATTTAATTTTTTCAATTTAATTTTATTTATTTTTATTTATAAGTTAATTTTTCCAGTTTAACATTTTTTTAATTCGAACCTCTTCTCGAAATCATAGATGATGTCAAGTTATCGATATCGCTCTATTTAAAGACAAAGAAGGTGATAAGTATGCATCAGTGACGCGGTACCCGTTTATCACATATCGAATCGAACATCTTATACACCTCCACAATATCATAATTAGGACTACATATAATTTTGAATATTTGATCGATCTCTACATAGCTCAAACCAAATCATGGATTTCCCCTTTCAGTTCTCAGCAACTGCTATACTTATTCTGTTTGCCTTTATTACGCCCTCGATCTACTATTTGTTTCGGATTCCAGGAAAGGAGAACAAGAAGAGAGCACCGCCGGAAGCTGCCGGTGCATGGCCCCTTATTGGCCATCTCCATCTACTAGCAGGCTCACAACCGCCCCATATAACGTTGGGAAACTTAGCTGACAAGTATGGTCCGATATTCACCGTGAAGCTTGGAGTCCATCGAACTTTGATAGTGAGTAATTGGGAGATGGCGAAGCAGTGTCTAACAACAAATGACAAAGCTTTCGCTACTCGACCTAAAGCTCTTGCAACGGACATCTTGGGCTTCAATTACAGCATGCTTGGTTTTAGCCCCTACGGGACATATTGGCGCCAGATACGCAAGATAGTCACTCTTGAGGTTCTCTCTAATCATCGACTGGAGATGTTCAAAAGTGTTCGAGAGGATGAGGTAAGGGATGCTGTAGGAGCGTTATACCAGCAATGGAGCGGGAACAAAAGTAATTCACAAAAGCTTTTGGTGGAGATGAAGAAATGGTTTAATGACATAACTTTAAACGTTATATTGAAGATAATTGTTAGCAAGCGATATGTGGATTATGCAAGCCATGGAGAGGAAAAGCCGATCGATGAATGGAGGGATTCACTGAGGGCATTTTTAGAATTGTCAGGAATGTTTGTAGCGTCTGACGCACTACCATTTTTAAGATGGTTGGATTTGGGAGGAGCTGAGAAGGCAATGAAAAGGACAGCAAAAAGCCTAGACCATACGGTTGCAAAATGGTTAGAAGAGCACAAGCAGAAGAAAGCTTCTGGGACAGCAAAGGGAGAAGAAGATTTCATGGATTTGATGCTGTCCGCTTTGGATGATGCTAAAGAGCTTTCTAATCGCAGTGCTGATACCATCAATAAGGCTACATGTCTGGTATGCTATTTTTCTACAAACTTATTGTATAACATTAATGGACGGGTGTGCGTGTGTATAAATTTAATATTAAAAAAATGAATAATGATTGTATGAAGAAACATTAGCTCATACCTTGTTTTGATGATGATGATGCCATGTTAATTTACAACGAAACTCCGCTAACATAAACTGGAGTGCCATCCTCAGCTAAAGATAAACTTGCTAAAGATATACGTAGGTTGCCATGGTAACTAAAGGCCACAAGCTTTCTCAACACCTATTCTAGACGTTAAAACTTGCGGGCTTGCTGGCGCATAATTTTTATCCAGTGATAAGCAGTACTGATCTAGAAATAAAAATTCAAAACTAAATAGAAAAAATAATTAAATTTCAAAATTAATTAAAAAAATTATTAAAACAACCATTTCTAGTTCTAATCTGAGTGTCTTCTCAATTTTGACTGGTTATAGCCAACCAATACCCTATGGAAACGAACTTTTAGAATCTCCTGTCCGATTGAAAGTAGTTATTGTTTTTGTTATGATGCATGTTTGATGAATTTAGGCTTCTTCTTGTTTGTTTGTTTTTTTTTTTTTTAAAAAAAAGTTTAGCTTTGTTTACACAAATCCAAAATTGAGTTACATACATTGGTAATCATTAAAACTTTTAATTAGTTAATTTAACTTGGACATTACTTTGAACAATTAAATTAATTTGCAAATAATTATTTTCTTGAATATTTCACAGACTCTTATTCTAACAGCATCAGACACTACATCAGTTACATTAACTTGGACTCTCTCTTTACTACTAAACAATCGCGAGGTCTTAAAGAAAGCACAAGATGAACTGGACATCCATGTTGGTAGAGAAAGGCAAGTGAAGGAGTCTGACATGAAAAACTTGGTCTACTTACAAGCTATCTTCAAGGAAGCCTTACGCTTATATCCCGCTGCACCACTGTCTGGACCCCATGAATCCATGGAGGAATGTACCGTAGGTGGCTACCATATTCCTGCTGGCACGCGCCTATCCACAAATCTCTCAAAGATTCACCGAGATCCACAAGTGTGGTCGGACCCTGATGAGTTTCAACCAGAAAGGTTTCTGACCACTCATAAGGATTGTGATTTTCTAGGCCAACATTTTGAGTTTATTCCATTTGGCAGCGGAAGAAGAATGTGCCCTGGAATCTCGTTTGCCCTTCAAGTCTTGAACCTTGCACTTGCTACTTTGCTGCATGGGTTCAACATAGAGACTGTGGATGATGCACCGATTGATATGACCGAAACCGGTGGAATAACCAACGTCAAAGCCACACCTCTAAAAGCCCTTCTCACTCCTCGTCTTTCTCCTGGCTTGTATGATTTGCAATAAATATGGAGAACCCCGTCTGATGCATTTGCCTTTGCTTGGCTACGTGGCCATCATAATAATCAGTTTCACTATGTATTTGCATCCGTTTTGTTATTTTCTTTAATTATCAATAACTGCTCACTATCCTTATTAATTATGTTTTGCGACTATTTTACTATTTCTTTTATTATGTCTATTGAAAATGGTGGAACATAGATACTGTTTTATATAATAAATAATTAATTGTTTAAGTATCAATTTCAGTTATTTGTAATTTTTAGTTATTTATAATTTAGCTATTTAAAGCTTTGTTTTAATTAATAAAGAGCAGATTAAATTTTATAAAATTCTTGTTTATTATTTGGAGAGAATCCAAATAAATTTTCAGATATTGGTGAGATTTTAATTTATGAAAGCTAAATTATTTGTAATTTTATTGCGACACCACCATGCTTCCCTGGCTTCTGCTGCATCTAAATCCTTACAGTATAAACTAGCATGTTAATTAATGTAACCTCTCTATATAAATAAAAATCATTACTACTCATCCATTCGTCCTTGTATCTGCTCTCTCCCATATCATTTCATCACTCGTACACACCAAATATAATTGACAGCCCTAGAAGAAAAAAGAAAAAACTCCACGTAGCTTAATTGACAGTCGTAAAATACTGAACTCTGAATTCAAATTTCCATCTTATAAATAAAATATCATATGATATATCACTTAGGCAGCTAAAGTCCCTAAAAAAAATTAAAGAAGCTTTGTCGTTTCATAAATAAGTTTTTTTAAACTCAAAAATCTGTTTTTCAATCAATTTTTTATCTAAAACACAAAGAAAATATTTTAGGAACAATGATAAATCTATCCAAAATCAATCTGAAATAAAAAATCTACTCGAGTTCAAATATGTTTTTTCATGAACTTTAAAGGTAAAAAATAAAATCTAATATGAACTTCCCTCATTAAATGGAACCATTTAACACAAATATCGACTCTTTTGATGACCTAAATCGATGCCAACATAGTTTTCTCTCTCTAGCACCAAAATCTAGCATCCTCTCTCACATTTTTCAAATTAGGAACTAAAAAATAATAAAAATATACTTTTATACCAAAATTATATTGAAAAAAATATTAAGGTACCAGATATGTATAATTTTTAAAGTATGAGGACTGAATTGTTTTTTATGTGAACTTTGAAACCATCACCTATTTATGGTGTGTTTTCTACTTTATTCTTTTGTCTTTTAATTTTATTCTTAGTCAACAAGTTCAACTCAATTGCCCATGAATTTGGCTTAGAAAGGATGCAATCGCATAAAAAAGTATAAGGATTAAATTGAAGAAAAAAAATTTTTATGGATCTACCTATCCATAATAAAATATGAGAGGATGCGTATTGTTAGCTGTGGAAAACACATGCATTTTAATTTCTTACTTAATGATTGGTCACAAACAATGAAGACAAATCATAATATATGATCTTCAAGTGGCCTTCCTTGAATGTCCTCTCTCTCTCTCTCTCTCTCTCTATATATATATATATATATATGTCATAACCCAATTCTGGGTTATTCCCCAAAAATAACTTTTTTTTCAAAATAAAAAATAAAAAATAAAATAAAGGCTGCCAATATGGAGAAAGTAGGCTGGGGAATTAAGCTGTAATTTTTGAAGGAAATTCAAGGCCTAATTGTACCCCATTATGCCCAAAAAGGGAGAAAACAATGCAAATTCAAGGTCAAATGAAATGATTATTGGACGAATTTGCATAAAAATTAAGTCCAAGGACATAATTTAATTTTTAATAGGCCAATTTGATTTTATCATGGGCCAAATTGAATTTTTAATTATGTTTAAGAATTAATTTGGGTCCAATTAAAGTATTTAATTAAGTGCAAGGACTTAATTATACTTTAAATGGGTCAAATTAATTTTATTTTGGGTTTAATTAGTGAAAAATTAAGTCCAAGGACATAATTAAATTTTTAATTGGCCAATTTATTTAATCATGGGCCAAATTGAATTTTTAATTATGTTTAAGAATTAATTTGGGTCCAATTAAATGATTTAGTTAAGTGCAAGGACTTAATTATACTTTAAATGTGTCAAATTAATTTTATTTGGGGCTTAATTGGTGAAAAATTAAGTTTGGGAGCCTAATTTAGGCTTAATTGAGAAGATTGAAATTTTAAGAGACCAAATTTCATTTTTACTAAGTTAATTGATTGAAATTAGGGGCCAAATTGCAAGAAAATTGAAGTTTTGGGGTCAATTAGGGGTTAAATTGAAGAAATTCGAGACCAAGGACCAATCTGCAACAAGCGGCAAACTATAGGGGTTCAATTGACAAAAACCGGGGGTGAAATTGAAAAAATTAAAAGTTTAATGGTCAATTAGAGGTTAAATTGACAAAATCTGAGATCAAGGACCGTTTTGTAAAAGGCGCTTAACTTCGGGGTTCCAATTGAAGTTCATCAGGGGCTTAATTGCATTAAATCAAAAGTTTAGAGTCAATCGAGGGTCTAATTAAAATCAATTGAAAGATGGAGGACTAAATTGAAATTTAGTTTAAATCCCTAATTAAAACCAAAATGGCGTCGTTTTGAATAATAATAAAAAAAAGAGGACCGGACGACGCGTCGTCTGGTCACTGTTCATTATCTTCCCCGTTTTACCTGAAGGAAACAACGTGGGAGCCTACTTTGCAGGTGCATTTAATGCCTGATTTGTCCATCAAATCGAACCAAACTTGCACGAAACGGATCCCCTGCAGTTCCTCTACAACCCCATGTGAACAGTTCAGGATGAATGACAGCACGGCGACGGCGTGAAGAGGTCAACTCAGGCAGCCTTTACCTGCAGATTTGACAACTCAGGGAGGCTACTTTGAACTGACGGTTGGGATCCTTCCCAACCAAATCAAGGGCTGAAATTTTACCCCGGTGCAGACGAGATTACCCTATTTCACCGCCTATAAATAGAGGCTCCGTTGATGATCTGAGGGGGAAGAAAACTGAACTCAAAGTTGGCCGAAAACCAGCCTTCCCTGCCCAGTTTTCCTGCAACCAGCCCTTTCTCTTCTGTCTCTCTCCGCCGTGGCCCTTAGCCACCACCACCATCATCTCTCGTTTTCTCACCGTCATCTCCACCTCAAGCAGCCATCAAAACATCACACACGATGGTTGCACCATCTCTCTCTCTCCTCTGCTAAAAATTTTTCTCCCCTGTCACCGAGGCCCCCAGCAGCAACCACCTTGACCAGAAGCTTCTACCTTTCCCAAAGACTGCCAGGACAACAACTCTTTTTTCAGCCGCTCCAACAGTTGCAACCGTGAGCTTCCCTTCTCCTTTGCAGGCGTCTTCTTCTTCTAGCTGCAACCACAGCCCACCGCCAGCCTCACCACCTCCAGTTATACCGTCCGCCACCAGTCAGGCCGCCAGTTCCTTCAGCGCTAGGTGAGTCTCCCTCCTCTTTTCTTCTTCTTCTTCTTCTCTTCGCCACCATCACTGCACATGAACAGTGCAACGTGAATTATAATTCACGTTGCACTGTTCCTGCAGCTTAGTCACTGGGCTGCCCAATGACTAAGCTGCTATGGGCTGGACCTGCCTCAGCCCAGCCCAGTTGGCTGGGCTGGGTCCAGCCCGTCCCTAAAATGCAGAAAAAAATATGTTGGGCTGAGTCTGGCCCAATCATTTTTGGGTCTATAATCAATACATTTGTTTCTGGGCCTGTCTTGGGCCCAACCCACCTGCTTTAATATATTTAATTACTTAATATATAGTTAAAAATAAAAATAAAATAAAATAAACGAAAATTTGCCCAAAAAATTTCAAAAATCCTTTCAATTTTTTTTGTAATTTTCTCAAATATTTTTCTATTAATTTTTTTTTTCAATATTGGATTGTATACTTACAATGTAAGATACAAATCTAGTATTAAGATACCTGGTTTTCTCTGAAATATTAAAAAAATTTCAAAAAAAAGAAAAAAAATATTTTATTGCATATGGCCAAATCCTAAAATTTTTCCAAACATATTTTTCATGAAAAAAAAGGATATTATAACCGGTTTATGATTATCCATTAGGATTTGGCCAACATGTCAAAAATCTTTTTTTCAATCTTTTTTCTAGGACCCAGATGTAGATTTTAATATTTATGGGGTGTAAAATTGCACGATAAAGTACACCATTGGGTATTAAAGATACAAAGTGTAAAAATATAGAATTTAGAATGGTTAGGATTTAACCGAATAGAGTAGAGACTCTCTCATGAAGAGAGATCTGCCTTGAACCTTAGAAAAGACCAGCTTGACTTAGAAAAAACAATCAAACAACAATGCAGCTTACCTTAGATAGGGTGCACTGGGGGTGATGTGTCTTCCCCTTGCACAACTAGTCCCTTACCCAGACTCCTGCAGACCATAGGTTCCTAGTAACCATAATACTAGGTGGCGACTCCTAAAAATTAATCATAATTTTATGATTAAATCCAAAAATCTTTCCAACACACCACACCTCACACCGGAGGCACGAAAAGCGCCTCCGCCGTCGCCAGACGACGTTGCGTCGGCACGCCCCCATGACAGGATGACGACTCCACTGGGAACACGCCTTGTTTGGTCGGACTAAGCTTTGTTTGTTTGATTCTTTGATTATCTGTTTTGGTCTGTTCAACTTTACTGCTTCAACTTTACTGTTCAAGAGCCTTGGGTCCAGCATTAGGTTCGGTTGCAACACTAGACCCAAGAGACTTGGGTCCGCCTACATCACCAGAACTAAGAGCATTGTAGCCGGACACAATAAAATTGGGTCGTGCTGCAAAGCCATTGTATTTATTTTATTTATTTCAATGATTAAAGTCTCTTTACATGTCAATTTTTAGTGTCAAAACTAAATATTTTCTAATTGGATTTTATACAAATTATATATATCTAAAATGACATAATCTCAAAAGATTATTTATTTACAAACTTGGGTTTGGCAGAAGTGCCACTGCTAGGCCTAAGTTCTTAGCCAAACTCAAGTTCCTTCGATATGACATCCCTTCACAAACCCAAGAAACTTGGGTCTTGGGTTTGGCGCCCTGCTAGACTCATGACGCCTAGATCTGACAACTTTTCTAGACCCAAGGCGTAGGGGGAACTTGGGTATGACATCCCCTCCCAAACCCAAAGAACTTGGGTTTGATGCCTTTGCCAGACCCAATGCCATACCCATGCCACCTAGGTCTGACAACTTTTTCGGATCCAAGGTGTTGAGGTCTGGCTGCCATGCTTGACCCGAGCACCTTGAGTTTGGCAGTCATGCCAAGCCCTAGTGCCTAGGGTCTGGTAGCCATACCACCAGGCCTAATATAGGTTTAACAAGCCATCAGATTCAATATTCTTGGGTTTAACTACACACTAAACCTAAGCAAACATGGATCTAGAGAGTTGTTAAACCCAACATCCTGGGTTTAGCTGTGCGCTGAGCCTGAGCGGACATGAGTCTAGCGAGTTGCCAGGCCCGATGTCCATAGGTCCAACTACTTGCTGATCCCAAGCCTAAAAAGACATGAGTCTAACCAGCTGTCAGATCTAACATTCTTGGGTTTATCTACGCGTCAAGCCCAAGTGAACATGAATTTGGTGAATTGCCAGATCCAACATTCTTAGGTTTAATTACGCGCCGAGCCCAAACAAACATGGATCTAGTGAGTTGTTGGATCCAATATTTTTTGGTTTAGCTACGTGCAAAACCCAAATAAACAAGGGTCTGCTGAGCTACTGAACCCAATCTCATTGGGTTCAATTACATACTGAGCCTAAGCAGACATGAGTCTGATAAACTGCCACAAAAGAGATTGAAGGTCTCTAAACCTCACAAAAAAAGACTGTTTTGCAAGTGTTAGGTCTTCTACCACCAATCATCCACTTTCTAAGTTTTGAAAAATTAAATATTGACATGAACATATAATTGCTTATTATCCAAACACAAAAAAACCCTATTTTCAAGCATACTTTATTTTAAAATATCATCACCATATATGATTTATAAGTTCTAGAGTACCGAGTTAAACTTTGTCCTCCTGAGTTGTAAGGAATTTACACTGCACAGAAGTCATTAAACCATTTGTTATAATCCCCTACATGAAATACTCGTTTTTTTTTTTTAATATGAGGCATCACAATTTTTTTTCTCTTGGGATAACCTAGTAGATGCATACCTAAGACGAAAACGAGATAACAATAAAGAACAAAAAACCTACAAAGCGAAAGAAAGAAAAATGAATATATAAAAAAACCAAAATATAAGAGGGCAAAGTAGCAAGTCAGTAGCTAAACTAATAATAGTCAATTGATAAAGATTCAATTAGAAAAATAAAATATTCGTGCTTCCAATCCTATTAATTATATTTTTCAATTTATATATAAATGTGTGATTAAACGTGGACCTCAAATTAACAGATTTTTTTTCATGGTATAGCTTATAAAAATGGTCATCCATTTATTGATCACATCCAATAATATATTCATGGTACAAAAAAAAAAATAGGGCAAATGAATTTTTTTTTAATAGTGGGATCTTACTTAGGCACTAACTATAATTGCGATTGCCCGTAATCTAGGGTAGGATTCATCCAAAATCAGCTTAAATGAAAATTATTCAAAGAATGGCTATTGGCATCACTAAATTAATTGTTTTACCGCTGAAATGTCTAAAATAGCTTTATTAATTTTTGTTTGACTAATTTAACAAAAATAATAAAAAAATCAAAGCTTTTAAAAAATTCAAAATAAGTTTTTTCTTCTCAGTTATCTCTCACTAAATTTAGGCAAGACACAAGTTCGAACAAATGCAAGTCCAAATTCTTTTGCCGACATTACTTGAACAACATTGCTCAATAAAAGATTCTAAATAAATCCATGTAAAGATTTTCAATAATACCTGTCAAATCAAGGAATCCAATCCAAAATCGAAGCCACCATGAATTTCAAAAACCTCTTTTTTTTTGTTAATAGTCGATATTATAGAATGTAACTATATAGGAAATATTGTAGTTATATTCTTATGTGGTAATCTCCACATTTACTATTGTATATTGCCCTACTCATAAATATAGAAAGGGTTGGCTAACTATTAGGTTAAGCCTCCTAATTATTTCTCAACTTGGTATCAGAGCCTTCGGCCGTCAAAACGCTTTTCTCCCTTTGCAACTTTGCAGCCGACCCTAATTTTTTCTTCCTCATGGATTCTCCTCCTAAATGGGAAATCCGAGAAGGGATGCAGTGGTTTCAGATTGTCCACAATTTTCTCCTACCAGTATCGGCATTACAATGCAAAAGTAGAGAGAAGAGACATGCCTAGACTGAAAAACATGAAGAAGACTGAAACTTCAACAGAGCAGAACTCCCTCTATTGGTGCTTGTTTGCTGCACCGTTCGAGAGAAAACGAAGAAGAAATAGAGGAGATTCATGTTCATCGTTTTCTTCCAATAGAGACAAGGTGTGATTCCACACGTCGGTAGTGGCGATAATACAAGTTTCTGGGCGCTATCAAGATTACCAAGTTGTTGGAAAGTTTTCTAACAATCCGCAACCAACCACAACAACATTGGAAGATTGAAATGATGCTGTGAGGATTTGCCGAAGAATTGAACAAGCTATGAAGAGA
Organism: Populus tomentosa; assembly: GCA_018804465.1. NCBI lineage: Eukaryota > Viridiplantae > Streptophyta > Magnoliopsida > Malpighiales > Salicaceae > Populus > Populus tomentosa. The sequence goes on from CM031995.1 coordinate 2,150,390, forward strand.
GGAAAGATTGAAGGATCTGCCATGGATGTCGCACGATGTGCGGCGGCGCGGCGATCGTCCACCCTCAACCCTTCATGAGGGTGTGGTGTGTCTATTTGGCATGGAAAATATGGTGAGACAAGGAGTTCTTTGTCTCTAGGCTAAAAAATGGACAGGGAGTCGCCACCTAGTATTCTGGTTACTAGGAACCTTAACTGGTCTTTAGAGATCGGGTACGGAGACTGGTTGCGTAAAGGGAAGGTATTAGCACCCCAACTACGCCCTACCTAAGGTAGGCTGCATTGTTTTAATGTCTGATAAAATCTAAGGTCGTGTTGTGGTTTCTTATTGTTCAGAATACGCATTACATGTAATGTCATACCCCGGATTCTATTGTCCGAAAAGAATTAAATATCCAGAATATGCATTACGTGTAATGTCATACCCCAGATACTAAGAGACAAACAAAATAAAATTTTTTGTTGTTTTTGAAATTTTGGCCAATATTCTCTTGACTTTAATAAACTGATTATTAAAGCCAAAATGCATGCTAAAACATTGTTTTTTGGTGTATGAAAAATACAATATGATTTTTTAGCTTTGAGACACTTGGCCGTATGCACAAAAACATTTTTTTCTTTTTTCAATTTTTTTGTATTTTTGGAAGTTTTTGACGAAAACCGGGTATTTTAATATCAGATTTTTGTATTTTTAACAACATAAAATACCACCCAATATTAATCAAAATGACATAAAAACTATGTGGAAAAATTACAAAATGCTGAAACAAATATTTTTTGATTTTTTTCTTTGAAATGGGCCGGATCAGGCCCAAATATATGGGCTGGGTCGAACCTGGCCCAAAGAATGGGCTGGGTACTGTGCACATAGTAACCGGGTTACTGTGTGTACAGTAACCAGAGAATTAATCTGGGGTTACTGTGCACATGCACAGTAACCGTGAATTAATTAGCGAGTTACTGTGCACAGCACAGTAACTCGCTAATTAATCTTCATCTGCTGCAGAACGTAAACGTTCTGCATGCAGATGAAGCTGAACAAAAAAAAACGACGGGAAAGGCTACCTGGAGCGGTGGTGATGTTGGCAGCAACTGATGTGGCAGGGGTGGCGGCGGCGGAACTGGCTGTTCGCGGTGGCTGGCGGTGCTGTTTTCCTCTCTCTCTCTCCTTTGCTTCTTCTTCTTCTTCTTTTATTTTGCTCTCTCTCCCTTCTCTTCTGCTTTCTTCTCTCTGTCTCTCCCTTCTCTTCTCTCCCCCCTTCTGTCTTTGTCTTTTCTCAGTGATTGTCACCAGCTATTTATAGCCAGTGAACAGTAACATAAGAGTTGATTTCTGCCTAAATTGTTGTCTAATTGTAAGAAAAAACGTCACTGCCTAACATTGCCTAACATGCCTAATATGACAAAAAAAAAAAATTTTGTTTTATATAATAATAAATATTTATATAGGTAAAATTAAAAACTTAAATCAGTATTAGAAAAAGCCCAACTCAACCGCTAAAAATCCATTTTAATTACCGAAAATTATGTCGAAACATAAAAAACTTTCAGTGGGTATCAACCCGGTGAACCGGGTTTTGACCACAAAATAACAGTTTTGACCCAAAATGACCTGAAACTCATTTTTCATCCCGGTCGACATGGTTAGACCCGTATCGACCCGGTGAACTCGGTCTTGGCCGAAAATGACCCGAAAGAGCCCGAAAACTCATTTTTTACCCTGGTCGATATGGTTTGACCCGTATAGACCCGGTGAACTCGGTTTTGATGGAAAGATGCGGTTGACTCGAGAAAAAAATATTCTTTTGAATTTTAAACTTTTTTTATTTTTTGGATTTTTATAAATAATAATAGAAATAAAATAACATTCAAGAAAAACTTGGTGAATCCAAAATTGGGTTACAACAATGAGGACCTAAAAATGGGTTACAACAGTTGCCCCCCTCTTTACAATGCTTACGGAGCAAAGATTTGTGCATAGTAAGTGTTGTAAAGAAAAAAATAACATTGGTCTTCCGAAACTGGTCGTCTCAAAATTTGATTGACCTAAAACTTCAACCGGACCCAAAGTCCTGTGTATGGTTGGGCTAAACTGAGATTCCTTTCGCCAATCCCCTTTAACCCGAAAAAAAGGAAAGAATGTGAAGTGTAATCTCATTGTAATGGGTGACCTACCCAGATATAAAACATGGAGAATTGGTCGCATTGTAATGGGTGACCTACCCAGAAAAATGTTGGTGAGGGCTCAAAGGCGCACTTAAAAGGAGGTAGGGTTACAAAACGCTCTACCTGAATGGTGGTGGCTCAAAGGCACACTTGGAATGAGTTGAGGGCTCAAAGGCACACTTAAAAGGAGGTAGGGTTAGAAAACGCACTACCTAAGGGATGAGGGCTCAAAAGGCGCATTCAAAATGGAGGTGAGGGCTCAAAGGCGCACTCAAAAGGAGGTAGGGTTAGAAAACGCACTACCAAAGGGATAAGGGCTCAAAGGCGCACTCAAAATGGAGGTGAGGGCTCAAAGGCGCACTCAAAAGGAGGTAGGGTTAGAAAACGCACTACCAAAGGGATGAGGGCTCAAAGGCGCACTCAAAATGGAGGTGAGGGCTCAAAGGCGCGCTCAAAAGGAGTTGAGGGCTCAAAGGCGCACTCAAAAGGAGGTAGGGTTAGAAAACGCACTACCAAAGGGATGAGGGCTCAAAGGCGCACTCAAAATGGAGGTGAGGGCTCAAAGGCACACTCAAAATGGAGGTAGGGTTAGAAAACGCACTACCAAAGGGATGAGGGCTCAAAGGCGCACTCAAAATGGAAGTGAGGGCTCAAAGGCGCACTCAAAAGGAGGTAGGGTTAGAAAACGCACTACCAAAGGGATGAGGGCTCAAAGGCGCACTCAAAATGGAGGTGAGGGCTCAAAGGCGCACTCAAAAGGAGGTAGGGTTAGAAAACGCACTACCAAAGGAGGTAGGGTTAGAAAACGCACTACCCAAGGGATGAGGGCTCAAAGGCGCACTCAAAATGGAGGTGAGGGCTCAAAGGCGCACTCAAAAGGAGGTAGGGTTAGAAACCGCACTACCAAAGGGATGAGGGCTCAAAGGCGCACTCAAAATGGAGGTGAGGGCTCAAAGGCGCGCTCAAAAGGAGTTGAGGGCTCAAAGGCGCACTCAAAAGGAGGTGAGGGCTCAAAGGCGCACTCAAAAGGAGGTAGGGTTAGAAAACGCACTACCAAAGGGATGAGGGCTCAAAGGCGCACTCAAAATGAGGTAGGGTTAGAAAACGCGTTACCAAAGGGATGAGGGCTCAAAGGCGCACTCAAAATGGAGGTAGGGTTAGAAAACGCACTACCAAAGGGATGAGGGCTCAAAGGCGCACTCAAAATGGAGGTGAGGGCTCAAAGGCGCACTCAAAAGGAGGTAGGGTTAGAAAACGCACTACCAAAGGGATGAGGGCTCAAAGGCGCACTCAAAATGGAGGTGAGGGCTCATAGGCGTGCTCAAAAGGAGTTGAGGGCTCAAAGGCGCACTCAAAAGGAGGTAGGGTTAGAAAACGCACTACCAAAGGGATGAGGGCTCAAAGGCGCACTCAAAATGGAGGTGAGGGCTCAAAGGCACACTCAAAATGGAGGTAGGGTTAGAAAACGCACTACCAAAGGGATGAGGGCTCAAAGGCGCACTCAAAATGGAAGTGAGGGCTCAAAGGCGCACTCAAAAGGAGGTAGGGTTAGAAAACGCACTACCAAAGGGATGAGGGCTCAAAGGCGCACTCAAAATGGAGGTGAGGGCTCAAAGGCGCACTCAAAAGGAGGTAGGGTTAGAAAACGCACTACCAAAGGGATGAGGGCTCAAAGGCGCACTCAAAATGGAGGTGAGGGCTCATAGGCGTGCTCAAAAGGAGTTGAGGGCTCAAAGGCGCACTCAAAAGGAGGTAGGGTTAGAAAACGCACTACCAAAGGGATGAGGGCTCAAAGGCGCACTCAAAATGGAGGTGAGGGCTCAAAGGCACACTCAAAATGGAGGTAGGGTTAGAAAACGCACTACCAAAGGGATGAGGGCTCAAAGGCGCACTCAAAATGGAAGTGAGGGCTCAAAGGCGCACTCAAAAGGAGGTAGGGTTAGAAAACGCACTACCAAAGGGATGAGGGCTCAAAGGCGCACTCAAAATGGAGGTGAGGGCTCGAAGGCGCACTCAAAAGGAGGTAGGGTTAGAAAACGCACTACCAAAGGAGGTAGGGTTAGAAAACGCACTACCCAAGGGATGAGGGCTCAAAGGCGCACTCAAAATGGAGGTGAGGGCTCAAAGGCGCACTCAAAAAGAGGTAGGGTTAGAAAACGCACTACCAAAGGGATGAGGGCTCAAAGGCGCACTCAAAATGGAGGTGAGGGCTCAAAGGCGCGCTCAAAAGGAGTTGAGGGCTCAAAGGCGCCCTCAAAAGGAGGTGAGGGCTCAAAGGCGCACTCAAAAGGAGGTAGGGTTAGAAAACGCACTACCAAAGGGATGAGGGCTCAAAGGCGCACTCAAAATGAGGTAGGGTTAGAAAACGCGCTACCAAAAGGATGAGGGCTCAAAGGCGCACTCAAAATGGAGGTAGGGTTAGAAAACGCACTACCAAAGGGATGAGGGCTCAAAGGCGCACTCAAAATGGAGGTGAGGGCTCAAAGGCGCACTCAAAAGGAGGTAGGGTTAGAAACCGCACTACCAAAGGGATGAGGGCTCAAAGGCGCACTCAAAATGGAGGTGAGGGCTCAAAGGCGCGCTCAAAAGGAGTTGAGGGCTCAAAGGCGCACTCAAAAGGAGGTGAGGGCTCAAAGGCGCACTCAAAATGGAGGTAGGGTTAGAAAACGCACTACCAAAGGGATGAGGGCTCAAAGGCGCACTCAAAATGGAGGTGAGGGCTCAAAGGCGCACTCAAAAGGAGGTAGGGTTAGAAAACGCACTACCAAAGGGATGAGGGCTCAAAGGCGCACTCAAAATGGAGGTGAGGGCTCATAGGCGTGCTCAAAAGGAGTTGAGGGCTCAAAGGCGCACTCAAAAGGAGGTAGGGTTAGAAAACGCACTACCAAAGGGATGAGGGCTCAAAGGCGCACTCAAAATGGAGGTGAGGGCTCAAAGGCACACTCAAAATGGAGGTAGGGTTAGAAAACGCACTACCAAAGGGATGAGGGCTCAAAGGCGCACTCAAAATGGAAGTGAGGGCTCAAAGGGGCACTCAAAAGGAGGTAGGGTTAGAAAACGCACTACCAAAGGGATGAGGGCTCAAAGGCGCACTCAAAATGGAGGTGAGGGCTCGAAGGCGCACTCAAAAGGAGGTAGGGTTTGAAAACGCACTACCAAAGGAGGTAGGGTTAGAAAACGCACTGCCCAAGGGATGAGGGCTCAAAGGCGCACTCAAAATGGAGGTGAGGGCTCAAAGGCGCACTCAAAAAGAGGTAGGGTTAGAAAACGCACTACCAAAGGGATGAGGGCTCAAAGGCGCACTCAAAATGGAGGTGAGGGCTCAAAGGCGCGCTCAAAAGGAGTTGAGGGCTCAAAGGCGCACTCAAAAGGAGGTGAGGGCTCAAAGGCGCACTCAAAAGGAGGTAGGGTTAGAAAACGCACTACCAAAGGGATGAGGGCTCAAAGGCGCACTCAAAATGAGGTAGGGTTAGAAAACGCGCTACCAAAAGGATGAGGGCTCAAAGGCGCACTCAAAATTGAGGTAGGGTTAGAAAACGCACTACCAAAGGGATGAGGGCTCAAAGGCGCACTCAAAATGGAGGTGAGGGCTCAAAGGCGCACTCAAAAGGAGGTAGGGTTAGAAACCGCACTACCAAAGGGATGAGGGCTCAAAGGCGCACTCAAAATGGAGGTGAGGGCTCAAAGGCGCGCTCAAAAGGAGTTGAGGGCTCAAAGGCGCACTCAAAAGGAGGTGAGGGCTCAAAGGCGCACTCAAAATGGAGGTAGGGTTAGAAAACGCACTACCAAAGGGATGAGGGCTCAAAGGCGCACTCAAAATGGAGGTGAGGGCTCAAAGGCGCACTCAAAAGGAGGTAGGGTTAGAAAACGCACTACCAAAGGGATGAGGGCTCAAAGGCGCACTCAAAATGGAGGTGAGGGCTCATAGGCGTGCTCAAAAGGAGTTGAGGGCTCAAAGGCGCACTCAAAAGGAGGTAGGGTTAGAAAACGCACTACCAAAGGGATGAGGGCTCAAAGGCGCACTCAAAATGGAGGTGAGGGCTCAAAGGCACACTCAAAATGGAGGTAGGGTTAGAAAACGCACTACCAAAGGGATGAGGGCTCAAAGGCGCACTCAAAATGGAAGTGAGGGCTCAAAGGCGCACTCAAAAGGAGGTAGGGTTAGAAAACGCACTACCAAAGGAGGTAGGGTTAGAAAACGCACTACCAAAGGAGGTAGGGTTAGAAAACGCACTACCCAAGGGATGAGGGCTCAAAGGCGCACTCAAAATGGAGGTGAGGGCTCAAAGGCGCACTCAAAAGGAGGTAGGGTTAGAAAACGCACTACCAAAGGGATGAGGGCTCAAAGGCGCACTCAAAATGGAGGTGAGGGCTCAAAGGCGCACTCAAAATGGAGGTAGGGTTAGAAAACGCACTACCAAAGGGATGAGGGCTCAAAGGCGCACTCAAAATGGAGGTGATGGCTCAAAGGCGCACTCAAAAGGAGGTAGGGTTAGAAACCGCACTACCAAAGGGATGAGGGCTCAAAGGCGCACTCAAAATGGAGGTGAGGGCTCAAAGGCGCGCTCAAAAGGAGTTGAGGGCTCAAAGGCGCACTCAAAAGGAGGTAGGGTTAGAAAACGCACTACCAAAGGGATGAGGGCTCAAAGGCGCACTCAAAATGGAGGTGAGGGCTCAAAGGCACACTCAAAATGGAGGTAGGGTTAGAAAACGCACTACCAAAGGGATGAGGGCTCAAAGGCGCACTCAAAATGGAAGTGAGGGCTCAAAGGGGCACTCAAAAGGAGGTAGGGTTAGAAAACGCACTACCAAAGGGATGAGGGCTCAAAGGCGCACTCAAAATGGAGGTGAGGGCTCGAAGGCGCACTCAAAAGGAGGTAGGGTTTGAAAACGCACTACCAAAGGAGGTAGGGTTAGAAAACGCACTGCCCAAGGGATGAGGGCTCAAAGGCGCACTCAAAATGGAGGTGAGGGCTCAAAGGCGCACTCAAAAAGAGGTAGGGTTAGAAAACGCACTACCAAAGGGATGAGGGCTCAAAGGCGCACTCAAAATGGAGGTGAGGGCTCAAAGGCGCGCTCAAAAGGAGTTGAGGGCTCAAAGGCGCACTCAAAAGGAGGTGAGGGCTCAAAGGCGCACTCAAAAGGAGGTAGGGTTAGAAAACGCACTACCAAAGGGATGAGGGCTCAAAGGCGCACTCAAAATGAGGTAGGGTTAGAAAACGCGCTACCAAAAGGATGAGGGCTCAAAGGCGCACTCAAAATTGAGGTAGGGTTAGAAAACGCACTACCAAAGGGATGAGGGCTCAAAGGCGCACTCAAAATGGAGGTGAGGGCTCAAAGGCGCACTCAAAAGGAGGTAGGGTTAGAAACCGCACTACCAAAGGGATGAGGGCTCAAAGGCGCACTCAAAATGGAGGTGAGGGCTCAAAGGCGCGCTCAAAAGGAGTTGAGGGCTCAAAGGCGCACTCAAAAGGAGGTGAGGGCTCAAAGGCGCACTCAAAATGGAGGTAGGGTTAGAAAACGCACTACCAAAGGGATGAGGGCTCAAAGGCGCACTCAAAATGGAGGTGAGGGCTCAAAGGCGCACTCAAAAGGAGGTAGGGTTAGAAAACGCACTACCAAAGGGATGAGGGCTCAAAGGCGCACTCAAAATGGAGGTGAGGGCTCATAGGCGTGCTCAAAAGGAGTTGAGGGCTCAAAGGCGCACTCAAAAGGAGGTAGGGTTAGAAAACGCACTACCAAAGGGATGAGGGCTCAAAGGCGCACTCAAAATGGAGGTGAGGGCTCAAAGGCACACTCAAAATGGAGGTAGGGTTAGAAAACGCACTACCAAAGGGATGAGGGCTCAAAGGCGCACTCAAAATGGAAGTGAGGGCTCAAAGGCGCACTCAAAAGGAGGTAGGGTTAGAAAACGCACTACCAAAGGAGGTAGGGTTAGAAAACGCACTACCAAAGGAGGTAGGGTTAGAAAACGCACTACCCAAGGGATGAGGGCTCAAAGGCGCACTCAAAATGGAGGTGAGGGCTCAAAGGCGCACTCAAAAGGAGGTAGGGTTAGAAACCGCACTACCAAAGGGATGAGGGCTCAAAGGCGCACTCAAAATGGAGGTGAGGGCTCAAAGGCGCACTCAAAATGGAGGTAGGGTTAGAAAACGCACTACCAAAGGGATGAGGGCTCAAAGGCGCACTCAAAATGGAGGTGATGGCTCAAAGGCGCACTCAAAAGGAGGTAGGGTTAGAAACCGCACTACCAAAGGGATGAGGGCTCAAAGGCGCACTCAAAATGGAGGTGAGGGCTCAAAGGCGCGCTCAAAAGGAGTTGAGGGCTCAAAGGCGCACTCAAAAGGAGGTGAGGGCTCAAAGGCGCACTCAAAATGGAGGTAGGGTTAGAAAACGCACTACCAAAGGGATGAGGGCTCAAAGGCGCACTCAAAATGGAGGTGAGGGCTCAAAGGCGCACTCAAAAGGAGGTAGGGTTAGAAAACGCACTACCAAAGGGATGAGGGCTCAAAGGCGCACTCAAAATGGAGGTGAGGGCTCATAGGCGTGCTCAAAAGGAGTTGAGGGCTCAAAGGCGCACTCAAAATGGAGGTAGGGTTAGAAAACGCACTACCAAAGGGATGAGGGCTCAAAGGCGCACTCAAAATGGAGGTGAGGGCTCAAAGGCGCACTCAAAATGGAGGTAGGGTTAGAAAACGCACTACCAAAGGGATGAGGGCTCAAAGGCGCACTCAAAATGGAGGTAGGGTTAGAAAACGCACTACCAAAGGGATGAGGGCTCAAAGGCGCACTCAAAATGGAGGTGAGGGCTCAAAGGCGCACTCAAAAGGAGGTAGGGTTAGAAAACGCACTACCAAAGGTGATGTTGAAACAATGATTGTCAATGTTGAAAAGCAAATGCATTATGATTGATATGCATGTATACTTACCTGAGAAATATAGGCCCCCATTTCTTCATGGTGTCTTTCTTTTCTCTCAAAAGTTGTAGTATTGGTAGTAAACTTCGATGGCTTTTCCACTTTTGCTTACTCGGGTTACATCTTGTGATCTTGACCTATGGGAAGGGTTTGATGTCATCATACATCTTTGTCCTTCACCCATTATCTCAAGAGTTACCAATTTTGCCTGACATTTTCCTTAGAACAGGAATCATGGAGCCAGCCCTACCATGTGTTTTTGATTGCCCCCCAGCTTGATCATGCCCCCCAAGTGTTCAACTTGGGTTTAGTGTGGGGTGAGGATATGTGAAAGTAAGTTTGGGTTTTTTGGTACAATGAAATGTTTTCATTCAAAATTTTTGGAACTTTCCAAGTTATTCCAATCACAAAAATTATTTTGACATTGGTTCAAAATAAACTTGTTCTCAAAAATTCAAGTGATTCCTATGGATAGGTTTCTTGAAGTGATGAAAGATTTTTGCTTTTGGTTAAAGATGAAGGTGACATCTGGTTGATCACAAAAGGTTTAAATTTCAATTTGAGGGTTATTGAGAACCGAATTGATTCAAAGCATTTATTTTATTTGCATGAATAATGATTTGACCCGCACGAGAAAGCACTGCCAACCTATCCAGATTGCTTGCCTTTGATCGGAAAGGGCTTTATCAGGTATGTAATGTAGGCTTTGGATATTGGTTATGAAGAAAATGGATATGTTACAAGCTCAAAAGGTGTTTAAGGGATTTCAAGACTAAGGATCACTTGTGCTTGTTTTCTGAACTCTTTTGTTCATACATTTTTGGACCTTAGAATTGATTTGTAAAATGGTCCACGGTGCCCCCCAGTGTTGGGCTTGGGCTCTTTCTCTTTGTTTTTGTTTTCTTCATTTGATTTTGAGCATCATTGCATTGGCCTTGTATTTTTTGCTCAAAATTTTTGGATCTTTTGGATTTTTCTTCGTGCCCCCTAGCTTTGTATGGGCACCTTTGATGATTGACAATTTTCTTTTATGCCCCCCAGTATTGTTTGGGCACTTTCATTGTTGAAGACTTTTTCATGCCCCCAAGAGTTATTTGGGCACTTTCAATCATTATGGATTTTTTTGCACTTGCCCCCCAGTGTAGGGGTGTGATCCTAACCAGGGTTATTTTTCAAGAAAAATTTATTAGGCTCAAAAGGGGACTGCAAATGATATATTTCAGCTTTGTGAAAGGATTATCAAAGATGGCCTTTCTTCATCTCAAATGCATGCATTTAGGATCGGTAAGCCTTGCTTTCATGCGAGTATGCAATGTGATTTCTCATTATTCACGCAAATAAAAAACCCAGCTTTTGGAGTCACTTCATGTTTTTTTTTTTTTTGGGTTTTTTAGGTGTATGGTTACCTCTCTAAGGAATCACCTGAATTTCCAGAATTCGTTTGTTTCGGACAAACATCAACATGATTTCTGTTTTTGTACTAAACTTTGAATTCCCAAAAATCCTCACATGCGATCATGCATAGTTTTGGAAGAAAAGGGAAATGCACCACAAGATTTTGGGCGCGATGGTTTCATGCTTAAAGGTTATGCTCAATGTGTTATTTGCATGAAACAACAAAAATGAAGGCATGTGATGAACACAACAAAACACATGATTTTATTAACAAGAAAGGCTTAGTGAACAAGGAAAGTCTTGTGGAATTTTTTTAGCCAAATTACCAACAAAAACTAGAATAGGTTGAAACAAAAAATCAAGTTTTTGGAGGCATGATCAAACTGAGGTAGTTATTTTGGGAGAGAAGGAACAGGCTCCATTTTGCAACGGTGATGCAATTCCCCTTCAAATTGTGTTGAGGCTCTTGATCATGTGGGCCCTCAATTTCTTCAGGTTGGGTCTTTGTTGGGGCTTGAACAAAAATGATAGGTCAATTGGAAGGACCTTCACTAGAGGCATTTCTCAATATATGCTCGAGTAAGCTAGAGGTGAGTCAAGCTTTTGTTCAGAGACTCCAACTCTTCTTGAAAATGGATGTTGCGGCGAGCACGCTTCTTTATCTCCAATGTTTTTTTTTTTTCACTCAAAATTGGGTGTTGTAGATTCATAGGGGACCTATCTTTCTTTTCAGGTGCATGCATGCCAAATGTATGAACATGTAATCTATATGATGAATTCGCCCTTCAAAGGGGTGACATATGATCGTAATTGTTGCATGATGAAACAAGAATCTTGATTCTTGCACAAACTCTACAATGAAAATTTTCTGAGCGACGGTCATTGTGTCACCCAAAAGTCTGGAGTTCAAGATGCTTCAAGAAGGGCTTGCTCGGATGCAAATAACGATAGCACATACAAACTAAGGACAGATTTTATTATGTGAACATGGGTAGGTTGGCTATTCAGTCTCTAAAAAAGGGTCTCTTGCTGTCCCAGTGATCGCCCTCGTGGAGGCAATATGGGGGCTTGTAGGCAATGAGATGGCACGTGTACCAACTGTTACCAGTCTAAGCACTCAGCGAAGAGTTGGGGTTTACACAAACTTAAACCTTGACTAAAAGTCGTAAGGTAAGCTGTTAATCCCCCACTTAACTTAAAGTTTTTCAGTACAAACTCTCATATGAATGATGCATGACACAATCTATAATGCATGAACAAATATGTACAAATTTAAAGCATATGAGCAAATATCTAAGAGAAATTCATCTTAAAAATAAAACACAATAAATCCAAAGAAAAAAAACTAGACAAAACAATGCTTAGTCCACAAGATCCCCAGTGGAGTCGCCATTCTGTCGCACGTGTGCGGCGGCGCGGCGATCGTCCGATGCACCAACCCTTCATGAGGGTGTGGTGTGTCTATTTGGCATGGAAAATATGGTGAGACAAGGAGTTCTTTGTCTCTAAGCTAAAAAATGGACAGGGAGTCGCCACCTAGTATTCTGGTTACTAGGAACCTTAACTGGTCTTTAGAGATCGGGTACGGAGACTGGTTGCGTAAAGGGAAGGTATTAGCACCCCAACTACGCCCTACCTAAGGTAGGCTGCATTGTTTTAATGTCTGATAAAATCTAAGGTCGTGTTGTGGTTTCTTATTGTTCAGAATACGCATTACATGTAATGTCATACCCCGGATTCTATTGTCCGAAAAGAATTAAATATCCAGAATATGCATTACGTGTAATGTCATACCCCAGATACTAAGAGACAAACAAAATAAAATTTTTTGTTGTTTTTGAAATTTTGGCCAATATTCTCTTGACTTTAATAAACTGATTATTAAAGCCAAAATGCATGCTAAAACATTGTTTTTTGGTGTATGAAAAATACAATATGATTTTTTAGCTTTGAGACACTTGGCCGTATGCACAAAAACATTTTTTTCTTTTTTCAATTTTTTTGTATTTTTGGAAGTTTTTGACGAAAACCGGGTATTTTAATATCAGATTTTTGTATTTTTAACAACATAAAATACCACCCAATATTAATCAAAATGACATAAAAACTATGTGGAAAAATTATAAAATGCTGAAACAAATATTTTTGATTTTTTTTCTTTGAAATGGGCCGGATCAGGCCCAAATATATGGGCTGGGTCGAACCTGGCCCAAAGAATGGGCTGGGTACTGTGCACATAGTAACCGGGTTACTGTGTGTACAGTAACCAGAGAATTAATCTGGGGTTACTGTGCACATGCACAGTAACCGTGAATTAATTAGCGAGTTACTGTGCACAGCACAGTAACTCGCTAATTAATCTTCATCTGCTGCAGAACGTAAACGTTCTGCATGCAGATGAAGCTGAACAAAAAAAAACGACGGGAAAGGCTACCTGGAGCGGTGGTGATGTTGGCAGCAACTGATGTGGCAGGGGTGGCGGCGGCGGAACTGGCTGTTCGCGGTGGCTGGCGGTGCTGTTTTCCTCTCTCTCTCTCCTTTGCTTCTTCTTCTTCTTCTTTTATTTTGCTCTCTCTCCCTTCTCTTCTGCTTTCTTCTCTCTGTCTCTCCCTTCTCTTCTCTCCCCCTTCTGTCTTTGTCTTTTCTCAGTGATTGTCACCGGCTATTTATAGCCAGTGAACAGTAACATAAGAGTTGATTTCTGCCTAAATTGTTGTCTAATTGTAAGAAAAAACATCACTGCCTAACATTGCCTAACATGCCTAATATGACAAAAAAAAAAATTTTGTTTTATATAATAATAAATATTTATATAGGTAAAATTAAAAACTTAAATCAGTATTAGAAAAAGCCCAACTCAACCGCTAAAAATCCATTTTAATTACCGAAAATTATGTCGAAACATAAAAAACTTTCAGTGGGTATCAACCCGGTGAACCGGGTTTTGACCACAAAATAACAGTTTTGACCCAAAATGACCTGAAACTCATTTTTCATCCCGGTCGACATGGTTAGACCCGTATCGACCCGGTGAACTCGGTCTTGGCCGAAAATGACCCGAAAGAGCCCGAAAACTCATTTTTTACCCTGGTCGATATGGTTTGACCCGTATTGAACCGGTGAACTCGGTTTTGATGGAAAGATGCGGTTGACTCGAGAAAAAAATATTCTTTTGAATTTTAAACTTTTTTTATTTTTTGGATTTTTATAAATAATAATAGAAATAAAATAACATTCAAGAAAAACTTGGTGAATCCAAAATTGGGTTACAACAATGAGGACCTAAAAATGGGTTACAACAATGGATTTCAGAACAATGATGAGAGGTGAATCAGGAGAGGACTTCGATGGTGCGAACCCTTAATTATGTGGTATAGCCAGGTCTCACGGTAGCATCAATTACTCAAATGTCATTGCCAAGATGGGATATTCCTCTGCCGTTTAAGTTTGTCGACCAGCATCTACCAGATTCCAGAATTTTGCTTGACTCCGACAAATCCCATGCAACCACCAATTTCTAGGTGGTATAATCCAGATAAGATATGTGATGTCATGGTGGGGTCCTCGACCATTTCAAGTGAACAGTTTCAAGAATTGCAAGAATTGAGTCTGAAAGTGGGAATTGCAAGAATTGAGTCTGAAAGTTGGTGAGCAAGAGACAAGTGGAGTCGGTGAAGGAGGGTGTCATTGGCTATATTGTCCCCCGAACATCTTCAGAATGACATGTTGATCGAAAGTGCTTGGCAAAACACAAATATTGCCAGAAAAGCTGATTCAAGAATGGTGATGAACAATCAATCATATTGTTTTGGAATTCTGCATTTTGTTTTGGGATCACATCTCATCCTTCAACGAAACATGCCTTGCTTTTGTCTTTTTGTTGTTTTGAAATCAACAGATGTTTAACATTTTCTCTGATAAAATATTTTGATCAAACTCCAACATGCGATAAAAGGCTAATCAATCCTGAAGATTAAAAGTGTTTTGATTGCAGAAATGACTCGATTCTTGTTGAAATGACATGAGGTGACCGAACAAATTTTGAGCTCACACTTAAAATTGAACCACACATCATATAGCTAAGTTTTAGCAGTATGCATAATGACATGTAGTGGATTTGGTAGTTATGGACTTGTGAATCATTGACTCTTACAAGTCCAAATCATTACACTGGATGAGGTTAAAATTTATCGGTTCTAACCGACCTTGCTTGAAATGAGAAAAGGCCATCTTTGATATCCCTTCACTTTCTAAAAATTATATCCTTTATAGTCCCATTTTGAGCTGTATAGAATATTCTTTTCATAAAAACCCTGACTAGGATCACACCCTACACTGGGGGCAAATGAGAGATATTTGGAAGACATTGATATAATTAATGGATAAAGGGGAAGGCTTAGAACAAAAGTCCAATGTTTGAGAAAGGGCTAGAAGAAGAAAATCCATAGATTGAGGGCCATCTAAGAAAAAAAACTTTGAGGAAGGCTATGCAAAAAAAAATGGAAAGGAAATGGAAAGAAAATGCCTATCAATTCTAAGAGAGGCAAGACAGTTTTCAATTGAGAAAAGACAATAAATGCCAAAAGTTAACACTAGAAAAATCGAAGCTTCATATCTTTTGGTGTGTCTAGGATAAAGCCTCCAATGTCTTCAAAATTAGATTAGTTATTCATCAAAGAAAAAGTTTGCATTATGACCTATGTTAAGAGAATTCTGATATTTAAGATTAACAAGGTTATATGTCACTTTCTCTACAATGACGACAAGAGAAAGAGAATCGATGAATAGTTAATGTTGGTCCTAGGTCGTTGAAACCCTCAAACACCTTTTGAGCCTATGAGATTCTTTTCTTTCATAACCATGAACCATAGCCTGCATTACGTGCTTTTAAAAGCCCTTTTTAATCAAGCGAGCAATTTGAATCGATAAATGGCGCTCTCAAAACTTGAAGAGTTTTTCCATAAGGGTCGTGACTTCATGAATTAATCTATTTGTTATTATGCATGTTGATAAAATAAATGCTAAGAAAAGAAACAACCTTTCTTGATAAAGCTTGAGCATCTTGTTTTTGATATTCATAAAAATATCACCTCATCGCATACCATCAAAAGATATACCCAAAATCAGAGTTTAAAGTGGACACAAAGAACTATGAAAAAGTCATTTTAAATCTTACAACGGGTCATTTCTGTTTTCAAAATACAAGACAATCAAAGGACTGCATTGAATAGTGTGTTGGGTCTTTGACCAAAGAAGTTTGAATTTCAAAAGAAAAATAATAATTTCAAAAAAAACAGACATCTCTCTGATTTCATTTAAACAATTAGACTTGAATAGACATGATCGTTGAAATGTGAGATTTGATTCCAGAACAAGAAAGATTTTCAAACAAGAACATCAATTGAGTTTGCAAAATCCTTGACAAAAATGACATCAACATTTCTCGACACTCCTTGAAACGTTGACCACCTGGGGGCAATACAGTGGACCCTTAGAAGAAAAAACAAACAACCTTCTGGTCAGCTGAGGGCAAAGAAAGAATCAGATGATGGGTCGTCAAAGTTCATCAAAGTCATTCTTGGCAATCACAAAAGCCATATGTTTATAGACAGAAGAATGAACATGCTCAGATCGACTAGGGGCAATGTTGTTCAAAGATAATCCATGAACTAGTGCACTTCAGCAGCAATTGATGAGCAACACTGCACTAGAAAGATATTTTCATATCTTCATCTTGGGGTTACCCTATAAAACATGGCTATGACTCCTGACAGATGTTATCGGGTGAGTGCATTTGAATGAACATCGAACATATGCATACCACTAAGATTGATTATGGGACCATCTATTCTGAAGCTCAAATGATCACTTCACCGCATGAATATGGGTGATAACATGAACATCATTGATGATGCCAAAGCAGTTATTTTCATGATCTGATTTGACAAGCTAAGAGGAATCCATAGAGAAATACATCGCGCTTACAATGATGAGCTGTTCCTTGCAAAGAATGAGATGCATGTCGGGATCACGCGGCAGTTCCATGATTATGGATGACCACATATACTTCAATGATGTTTTCAACTGGAGGCAAGTTCATGACTGATTAACAATCTTGATGGGGTGGTGGCATGACGCACACAATCAATCAAGGGATAATTCTTAGAAGAATCCAAGAGAGAAAATCCTTCATAATGAATCAAGCAGCACCACACTTGGGGGCAGGGTCAAGCTTGATGAATGATGCAAGCGGTAATTGTCGAAGACAGCTCGGGATGGGCACTGCGTTTACAGCTGAGTGGATGACTAGCACATGAATGAGCCAATGCATCAAAAGAACAAAGAAAGCTTTGGGATGCAAACAAGGGAACCCTATTACGATGGAGCATCAAGGAGGGGGGGACCTATATTTCGAATCAGGTAAGGATGCATGCATATCATCTAACCTTAAAAAAAAAAAAACCATTTGCACATATTTTTGAATTGTTACAGGAAAATCCTTAATGAGGTCCAGCAAGATGGTGGAAAAAGAAAGAAGCATTGTGGTGATGATAATAAAGAATCGGTTTTGATCATGGAATAAAAGGACGATGGGATGAACCTTACCATTAGGAAAATCCTAAAGAAATGAAAAGATCAACCTTGCAATTGGGAAGCCTCGAGTTTTCAACCCTTGCAGTCAGGAAACACCGAGTTTTCAAATCCTATGATCGGGAATTATCAGGAAGCACCAAGTTTTCCAGCCATTTTCCTGCCATCCCCTCAGGACTTCGCCAGGTAAGTCCTATTTTTCACACTTGTCATATCACATTTTTTCCATCTGGGTAGGTCGCCCATCATAATAAGACCGTTCTTCATATTTTTTCCATTTTTGGGTAGGTCACCCATTACAATGAGACCGCACTTCATATTCTTTCTATTTGGGTAGGTCGTCCATCACAACGAGACCACTTCATCATATTTTTTCCATCTGGGTAGGTCACCCATTACAATGAGACCACACTTCATATTTTTTCCATTTCTGGGTAGGTCACCCATTACAATGAGACCGCACTTCACATTCTTTCTATTTGGGTAGGTCGCCCATCACAACGAGACCACTTCATCATATTGTTTCCATCTGGGTAGGTCACCCATTACAATGAGACCACACTTCATATTTTTTCCATCTGGGTAGGTCACCCATTACAATAAGACCACACTTCACATTTTTTCCATCTTGGGTAGGTCACCCATCACAATGAGACCACCATTTTTTCTGGGTAGGTCACCCATTAGAATGAGACCATTCTCCATCTTTTTTTTACCTGGGTAGGTCACCCATAAGAATGAGGCCATTCCTCCCCCTGGGTAGGTCACCCAAAGAATGAGACCACTCTTCCTTTTTCCACTTGGGTAGGTCACCCATCACAATGAGACCATCATCTTTTTTGGGTAGGTCACCCAAAGAATGAGACCATTCTCCATCTTTTTTTACCTGGGTAGGTCACCCATAAGAATGAGGCCATTCCTCCCCCTGGGTAGGTCACCCAAAGAATGAGACCACTCTTTCTTTTTCCATTTGGGTAGGTCACCCATCACAATGAGACCATTATTTTTTCTGGGTAGGTCACCCATAAGAATGAGACCATTCTCCATCTTTTTTTTACCTGGGCAGGTCACCCATAAGAATGAGGCCATTCCTCCCCCTGGGTAGGTCACCCAAAGAATGAGACCACTCTTCCTTTTTCCAATTGGGTAGGTCACCCATCACAATGAGACCACCATTTTTTCTGGGTAGGTCACCCATTAGAATGAGACCATTCTCCATATTTTTTTTACCTGGGTAGGTCACCCATAAGAATGAGGCCATTCTTCCCCCTGGGTAGGTCACCCAAAGAATGAGACCACTCTTCCTCCTTTCCACTTGGGTAGGTCACCCATTATAATGAGACCACTGTTTACACATTCTTTTGTTCTAGTTGAATGAGGTCGCCAGATGGGATCTCATGTAGCTTTGGTTAAAGGGAATCTCCATATGGGATTTCAGGTTGACCGAGTTACACACATTCTTTGGTTTTGATTAAAGGAGGTCGCCAGATGGGATCTTAGGATAATAAAAAAAAGACAAAAAAAAAAGAAAGGTTTTTTAGATGAAGTGGATATTGAGCAAACAAAAAGACAAGTTTTTTCTTTACAAAGCTTACTATGCAAAACATCGAGGATTTTTGCTTCGTAAGCATTGTGAAGAGGGGGCATCTGTTGCTACCCAATTTTTGACCCATGTTTTTGATATATTTTCAAAAAAATCCAAAAATAGAGAAAAACAAAGAAAATCCAAAAAATATGTTTTTTTAATATATTCTCGTCATTTTAGCATTTTCAACGTCGTCTAAAAAAGAATTTAAATTTTTAAGGGTCTTTCGGTCGCATTCGATTTTTCACGTGTCATTTTTTAAAATCATTGATTTTCCGCATTTGAGTCGACATTGATATTGCTCGTTTTCAAAAAATACAAAAAAACAAGAAAAATCAAATTTTACAAAAAAAGAAAGTTAAGGGACCAATTTTGAAAACTTGGCAATATTTTTTGCCTATAAATACTGGTTTCCAACACTTGCAAGAGGGGGGCAATTTTGTAAAGGGGGAGAAACCACAAAAAAAAACCCTAGACCTAAACTTAACTCTCCCTTTCCTTTGATTTTATTTCTGAACGGCCGCCGCCCCCCACACGAATTTTTTATCTCCCCCACAGAAACACAGCCGCCAGCCCCTTGGTTTTGATTTTTTCTTCTCCACACCAGATCCCCTGGTTCTTCTCCCTCACCCACAACCGGCCAAACAACCCCCCAAGCCCCCCCAGGATTATTTTTTTTCTTCTTTCCTTTCTGCCTCACCAGCAGCCACTCTCTCAGCCCCGTCACTCCCCAGCCGCCGGTCACCAGACCTCCCTCTCCCTCAGCCATTCCTTCATCCCTTGCCAACAGCCACACAAGATAGCCCCGTCTCCAGCTCTTCCCTCTCAGCGGCAGTTCGTCTCCATCAACACAAGCCGCTGCTCCCTCTCCCCTGCGGTTTCCTCTTCCCTCTCTGCCGAACACAAGCTCTCAGCCCCCACAGACGGTGCCCAGTTCATCTGCCTCCACCAAGCCACACAGCTGCAGGCGATCTCCTCACTGACCAGACAGCCACCCGATCTCCACCGCAGCTTCAACAGCCACGGACAACAACCGCCAGATCCAGCACCAGAAGAAGAACGAAAATAGAAACGAGATCGATCTGAAGAAGGAAAAGAACCGATTTGCTTCTGCAGATCAAAGAGAAGCAGATCTGTAATGGAAAGAAAAATAAAAAACTGATTGCTGTTTGAGTTTTTTTTTGTTGTTGCAGGTGGCGATGATCTTCACCGCCGGCGAGGAAAAGAAGAGGAAACAGAGACGAGCCGGATCCACCGGTTGCCGGGTTTCTCAGCGGTGGCGCATGGATCCACGCGCCGCCAGTGGCGGTGGTGCGTGGATCCACGCGCCGGCACTGTTCATACAGGCCCCAGAAGTCCTTCCCTGCAATTTCTGGAGTTTTTAGGGACTATTTTGTAATTTTTAAATTAACTAATCTATTTTTTATTTATTTGTTTTGATTTTGAATTTGTATTTGTATTGTGATGTAAAAGAAAAAGAAAAAGAAAAGAAAAGAAAAGAAAAAAAATAAATAATAAAAAGAAAGTTGTGTGTGTGTTTGCATTTTTTATTTATGTTATTTAATTATAAAAAAAAGACAAGAAGAATTAATTGTTAATTTAAATGTGGTTAAATATCTCAAGGATAAATAAAATCAAGTTGTATTTCCCACGAAAATATAAGAACAAGCTTCTACATATATTCGGGGATTTAATAACTGATTTATTCAAGCCTTAGAATTTAATTAATATTTTAAATTTTCAAATCACATCAAAACACAAAGCAGCTTACCTCAGGTAGGGTGTGTTAGGGGTGCTAATACCTTCCCTAACCACAACCAGTCCCTTACCCGCGATCTCTGACAAGACCAGTACATCAGGTTTTCTAGTAGCCCTCAATGAATTACTAGGTGGCGACTCCCAACGAACCGATTCAAGCAAAACACAAATGATAAAAATCGCCAGCCGAT
Organism: Populus tomentosa; assembly: GCA_018804465.1. NCBI lineage: Eukaryota > Viridiplantae > Streptophyta > Magnoliopsida > Malpighiales > Salicaceae > Populus > Populus tomentosa. Next base: position 2,170,992 of record CM031995.1, read on the forward strand.
GCCGCGCGCTGGATTTTTTTGGGGTGCGACAAAACTTACAAACACAAACTATCTCTATTGGAGAATGCAGATGAAGCCATATCTCCTTGGTCAAGGTGTTTTTCACTTTGTTGACGGCTCCTTGTCGTGTCCTCCATCTCATATGATTGATGCTTCGACTGGTTCTTCCTCTGCCATCAGCCCTTCTTTTCTTCGTTGGAAGCAACAAGATCAACTTATTTTGAGTGCTCTACTCTCCTCTCTCTCTGTGGATGTGTTGCATCTTGTAGTAGATTGTTCTACTTCACATTGTGTTTGGCGCACGCTTGAGAAGGCACTTGCCTCTCCATCTAATTCCCGGATCATGCAACTGCATGGCTCCTTTCAAGACCTTCGACAAGGTGATGCATCCGTTAGTATGTATATGCAGCAAGCCAAATCGTTATTTGACGAATTGGCTGTTGCTGGTCGCCCAATGTCTCTTGAAGATTTCAATCTCTATGTGTTTCGTGGCCTTCACGGTGAATTCAAAGACTTGGTCACTAGCCTCATAACCAAGGCCGAACCGCTATCGTATGCTGATCTTCATAGCCATCTCTTTACCCATGAGTTTCTGCACAAGAATTCTTTTCACTCCATGGCTGTCGGTTCATCATCTTCGCCTCTGCTGTCTTCTTCTTCTCTGCCGCAGCAGCCACCATTGCTGCCAACACCTAAGATTTCTGCTCATCTTGCCATGACTAATCACAGCCAAAACAGGGGACGTTACAGGGGTAATTGGCGTCCCAGCCACAACCGATTTCAGGCCCAAAACAGAGGCCACTCTGCTGCAGATTAGAGGCAGAATCAGTGGCAGAACAGGCGCACCTCTACTGCAGATTTCAGGTCGAATCAGGGGCAGTGGTCTGGACACGTACGCTGCCAAGTATGTTCCAATCTTGGCCATTCAGCTCTTCAATGCTCTCAGTTTCGCAGCAGCACACAACAGCCCTCTGCTCACCTTGCTGTTGTGAATGATTCTGCTGCAATGACTTGGTTTCCCGACACCGGCGCGAATCAACATGTGACTCCTGACCTTGCAACTCTAACTAATTCTGCTCCTTATCTTGGTAATGATTTCTTGCATGTTGGTGATGGTAAGGCCCTTGACATATCCCATGTTGGACATACTACTTTATATTCCCCAAAACGCTTGTTTACGTTAACTAATGTTCTTCATGTGCCTCACATTACCAAACTGTTGTTATTTGTTCAGAAATTATGTCGTGATAATCATGTTTATTTTGAATTTCACGATTCTGTGTTTTATGTAAAGGATCTCGTCACCAAGGAAGTTCTTCTTTCCGGTCGGAGTCATGATGGTCTTTATGTTCTCTCCGAGTCTTCATCTACGTCAGTTCCTCAAGCTTTTTGGTCTCCTTGCATTTCTGCGACTGCCGACCTGTGGCATCGTCGTTTAGGTCATCCAACTCCTCGCATTCTAAATTTGTTAGTTTTTGATAATAAAATTATTTGTACGTCTAGATGATCTTTTACTCAATGTCAAGCATGTCCTTTAGGCAAGTCATCTCGTTTGTCATTACGACCGACGGGTCACAAAACTTCTACCCCACTTGAATTAATTTTTAGTGATGTTTGGGGTCCTCCTCCAATGTTTTCTTCTGATGGTTTTTGTTATTTTGTTATCTTTGTTGATGCGCACACTAAATATATCTGGTATTATCCGCTTGTTGCAAAATCTGATGTATTTACCACGTTTCAACGTTTTCAAACACTTGTTGAGCGTCAGTTTTCTCTTAAAATTAAATCTGTTCAAACTGATTGGGGTGGTGAATATCGAAAATTAAATAAATTTTTTCAAACCATTGGTATTCATCATCGATTAATTTGTCCTCATACTCATGAACAAAATGGCACAGTTGAACGTCGTCATAGACATATTGTCAAAACTGGCCTAACCCTTTTAGGCCAGTATAATGCCCCATTGCGTTTTTGGAACTATGCTATGGAATCATCGGTGTATCTTATTAATCGCATGCCTACTCATGTTCTTCAAAATAAATCTCCTTTTGCATGTCTGTTTCATCGCACTCCTGATTATAACTTCCTACGTATATTTGGGTGTCTTTGTTTTCCATTTTTACGTCCATATCATGCTCATAAATTAGATTTTAGGTCTTCTCCTTGTGTGTTTTTAGGCTATAGCTCGTCTCATCTTGGTTATCGGTGTCTTGATTTAGAGTCTGGTCGTGTCTATGTCTCCCGTCATGTTTGTTTTCATGAATGTGTCTTTCCTTTTAAAAATTCTGAACAGGTAACAACACCCCTGGTTCCCCCCACTCCACCTACCTATCTTCCATCCTTGCATCCCCCTTCCTGTTTTCAGCCTATTCCTTCCCAAATCAGCAGAAAACACAACTCACCTTTGCCCCTTGCCGCACCTCCCTAGCTTGCCCCCTTGCCCGTTGATTCAGCTGACCCTGCCTCACCACCCCACACAGCCATACTGTCACCACGTGCTTGTCTTTCCAATGATTATTGTGCAGGAACAGGTTCTGAATTGCAGGATTCAGTAGTGGCACAACCCAGCACCTCCCCGGTTTCACCTTCTGGTCTGCAACTTTGTGTTGATCTCTCCTCTTATCCTCTTCAGCACATTCCAGGTGTTGTAACCCATTTTTGGGTCCCTACAAAAATGATAAATAAATCTTTTAAAAAAAAAAAATCAGCTGGTTACTGTTCATCTTCTTCCCCGAAAAGCTGCCCGAGTGGCTGCTTTCCAGGCGCATTTTCCGGCTCGTGTGGCCTCCAAATCCGATAAAACATGCACGGACATGTCCACATGAAACCCCTTTATCCCGAAGAATGGTCCGGTCGGGTCGAAAAAGTCAGAAACGGCTCCGTTGAGTGGCTCAAAGTGGCCACCTCGGGCAGTTCACAGCCTGGAGCTGCCAAATTTGGCAGCTCGAGGTGCACACTTTGAGCCAACGGTTGAGATGCTTCCCAACTGAATCAAGGGCTGCAATTTTTCCCCAACGTAGACAAGATTGCCCTCTTCCACAGCCTATAAATAGAGTCGGATTTGATGATCTGATGGTGGAGAAAATCGGGTCCAAAGTCAGCCAAAAACCAGCATTTTCGCCCAATTTCTGCAAATTTTTCTTCTTCTTCTTTCTTCCTCTGCCACAGGAAACCGACGCCAGCTTCCTCCAACTCCACCGCTGCAACCACCAGCTGAACCACCTCATCACAGCAGCCACAACCCCTTCGGCCAAGTGAGCCCCTCTTCCTTTCCTCCTCCTTTCCTCCTCCTTCTTCCTCCTCCTTTTCTTCTTCTTCTTCCTTACCTACTGTTCATTGCATGAACAGTAGGCGTGAAATATAATTCACGTCCTACTGTTCACGCAGGACGTGAATTATATATATATATATGTGTGTGTGTGTGTGTGTGTTATAATTTTAAAAAATAAAAATAAAAAATCTTTGCATATTATATGTATAAAAATAAAAAAAAATATTTTGAAACATCTTTGAAAAATATTGTTGATTTTCTTGCATTTTTGTCAAAATGGCTTAATAATGGTTTGTATTTCTATACCGTAGAGATATAAATTCATTATTAAAATACCCGGTTTTCGTCAAAACATCAAAGATTTTCAAAATAAAAAATATTTTTTTTTGTTTCCAAAAAAATTCTAAAAACAAATCCTTAAAAATATTGTTGTTTTTTTTCCTGCATATTTTTATTAGGGTGGATTAATATTGGTTTGTATTTTTATACCGTAAGAATACAAACCCCGTATTAAAATACCCGATTTTCGTTAAAACATAAAAAAAATATTTTCCAAAAAAATGTTTTTTTGTTTTAAAATACGGCCTAGTCTCTCCAATATATGTATATAAATATTATAACATCATATTTTCACACAACAAAGGAAATTTAGCATGCATTTTGGCTTTAATAACCAGTTTATTCAAGCCATGAGAACTAGGCTAATATTTTAAAAATTCTAAAAAATCTTTTTGTTTTCTTTTAGTATTTGGGATTACGAATTTATATGTCAAACGTATTCCTAAATTTTATTAATAAAGTTTTGGGTATAGACGTTAGAACGGTTAGGATTTTACCCGATAAGATAAAAGACCTTCTTACCGAGGAGGATTTTTCTTGAACCATAGACAGACCAACAACTAGAAGTACAATAACACCTTAGTTTTTATCAGACAATAAAACAATGCAGCTTACCTTAGGTAGGGTGTATTTGGGGTGCTAATACCTTCCCTTTACGCAACCAGTCCCCGTACCCGATCTCTGAGACCAGTTAGGGTTCCTAGTGACCAAAATACTAGGTGGCGACTCCCATTCCATTTTCTACCAATAAAAGACAATATTTTCTTGTATCCCCATAGATATAGATAGATTTACATTATAGATTAAGAAAATGGAAACACTATATAGATTTTCGCCGCGACGCCGCACACGTGCGACACCAGGTACAGGTACTGCTACTCCATGTCCGGCTGCTCCTAAACACCCTATGGTTCTTCGTCCGAGACAGCCCAAGACAGCGCTGACCACCACCACGACAGCCACATCTGCTGCCTCCTTCAGTCGGGTAGCTTCTCCTCTCTCGCATGAGCCTCTTATTTTTCCTGATGCTAACAGATATGAGGCGTGGCATAATGCTATGCGTGAGGAAATTCAGGCCTTATGCGCAAACAGAACATGGACTTTAGTGCCGTTTCATCCGTCCATGAATGTTGTTGGTAGCCGATGGGTCTACAAAATTAAACGCAGATCTGATGGTAGCATTGAGAGGTATAAGGCGCGTCTGGTTGCTAAGGGCTTCACTCAGCAAGAAGGCATTGATTACTCAGAAACTTTTAGTCCTGTTATCAAACAGGCAACGGTACGCTTAGTGTTCTCCATTGCAGTTTCGAGTGGTTGGAAAATTCATCAGCTTGACATTCATAATGCATTTCTAAATAGAGTCCTTGATGAAGAGGTTTACATGAAACAACCTCCAGGTTTTGTTGATTCTGCTCTCCCAGGTCATGTATGTCGATTACATAAATCTCTATATGGGTTAAAATAGGCTCCACGGGCTTGGTACACTCATCTGAATGACTTCCTATTATCCATTGGTTTTCGTGCTTCTAAAGTGGATACCTCATTGTTTATCTTCTCGGTTGGTAGCGATATTTGTTATCTTTTGGTTTATGTTGATGATATTCTGCTTACGGGTAATAATGCTATTCTGCTACAACGCCTCATTCAGCTACTGAGCTCAGAATTTAAACTTCGGGATTTGGGTGATGTTTATTATTTTTTGGGTATTGAAGTGCAGTGTACTGGTCTGGGACTTATGCTTTGCCAACATAAGTATACACTTGACATCCTCACACGAGCTGGTATGTTATCCTGTAAACCAGTTGATACTCCTATTTCAGCATCTAAAGCCACCATTATGCCGGATCCATTGTTTTCTGATGCTACTCGTTTTCGGCAACTTGTTGGTGCCCTCCAATATCTCACTTTCACACGCCCGAATATTTGCTTTGCTGTTAACCAGGTCTGTCAGTTTATGCATGCTCCTACAGAATCTCATTGGGCCGCAGTGAAACGCATCTTGCGTTATCTTCGTGGTACGGCATCACATGGTTTACATATTACTCGCAGCTCTTCTTTTGCTTTACATGGTTTTACAGATGCAGATTGGGCAGGTAGTGTTGAGGACAGAAAGTCTACAGGTGGTTACCTTGTGTTCTTTGGTCAGACGCCGATTTCGTGGAAATCGAGTAAGCAACGCACTGTTGCTCGTTCTTCGATGGAAGCTGAGTACAAAGCCTTAGCCGATGGCACGACTGAAGTTATCTGGCTTCAATACTTGTTAACGGATCTTCAGATTCCGACTGCTTCTGCCCCTATTATCTGGTGTGACAACTTGGTGCCACGTATTTGTCCGCAAACCCTGTATTTCATGCTCGCACAAAACATATTGAGATTGATTATCATTTTGTCCGAGATAGAGTTGCGAAGAAGGAGATTCAGATTCATTTTATTTCCTCTCAGGATCAACTTGCCGATGTCTTCACTAAGCCACTTCCTGCTTCTTCGTTTACTGCTTTTAGATTCAAGCTTCGGGTTGATCCTCCACCCTCAGCTTGAGAGGGCGTATTATAGAATGTAACTATATAGGAAATGTTGTAGTTATATTCTTATGTGGTAATCTCCACCTTTACTATTGTATATTGCCCTACTCATATATATAGAAAGGGTTGGCTAACTATTAGTTTAAGCCTCCTAATTATTTCTCTCAAAACCCACTTATTTGTTTAATGAAACACGAAGACTTTTCCTGACTGTAAGAAAGAAAGCTAGGCAGATCGTAGGCCTCATTGGTTAATTCTCAATTCTCTTCTAACGAGGTATAATAAGTTAATTGCCAAATCAATTTTGTGAGCACGTTTTCCAATCTTGCTGTCGTCGGCTAATGCTAGTTTGAAAATATCAACGCTAATTAAATTCTATATTACCCTTATATCTTTTAACAAGGATACTTTCTATGTATTAGTATTAAAGTCTAGTGCAGGAATAAATAGAACTGTTTAATTTATTTTTCAAAATAATTAACAATTATTGACATTTATAATTTATTAAATCAAATCTACTGATACCGCATCTCTTATTGAAATCCTAGATGTCAAATTATCGATATATACGCAGTAAAGACAAACAAGATGATAGGTATGCATGGCTGACGCCGGACCCGTTTATCAAATATCGAATCGAACATCTTATACACATCCACAATATCATAGGTACTATATATAATTTTGAATGTTCGATCGATCACTACATAGCTCCAAACCAATTCATGGATTTCCCCTTTCAGTTCTCAGCAACTGCTGTACTTATTCTGTTTGCCTTTATTACGCCCTCGATCTACTATTTGTTTCGGATTCCAGGAAAGGAGATAAGCAAGAAGAGAGCACCGCCGGAAGCTGCCGGTGCATATTGGCCATCTCCATCTACTAGCAGGCTCACAACCACCCCATATAACGTTGGGAAACTTGGCTGACAAGTATGGTTCGATATTCACCGTGAAGCTTGGAGTCCATCGAACTTTGATAGTGAGTAACTGGGAGATGGCCAAGGAGTGTCTAAGGACCAATGACAAAGCTTTCGCTACTCATAGAATGTATATAATGTATATCTATACATAGGATATTAATGTAATGTAGGATTAATCCAATGTTGTAATCCCTATGGTTACTACTGTATTCTGCCCTACATATATAAATAGGAAAGGTTGGCTAAGGCCAAACCTAAGACATTCAGTTATTCTCAACTTGGTATCAGAGCCAAAATAAATTAAAACACTTAGCCGGCAGCCTTCTCCTTCTCTACAACAATGGATTCTTCTCAGCTGGCAGCCTTCTCCTCCTCTGCAGCAGCACCTGTTGTCCCACCTCCTTCGTTGCAATTTTCTTCTTCAGCCGCAGGACAGCTCTCTTCTTCAGCCTCAATTATGCAGTGGCCACAGCACACTAATATTGGCCATGCTCTTCTCAATCCGGACAATGCTCCTCTGCTGCCATCTTCGTCTGCTGAAACTACAGCAGCCTCTGCCATGGCAATTGTGTCCCTCTCACACACCCATCAGGTCATCTCTCTGAAATTAACGAATACCAATTACTTGTATTGGCGAATGCAGATGAAACCATACCTCTTAGGCCAAGGAGTTTTCGGCTTTGTTGATGGTTCAAACTCCTACCCCTCTCCACATATTCCTGCTGCCGATGGTGCTACTCTTCAGGTATCTCAATCCTTTCTTCGTTGGAAACAACAGGATCAATTAATTCTAAGTGCCTTGCTCTCTTCGCTGTCCATGGAAGTTCTTCATCTTGTTGTTGATTGTCCAACCTCATGTTCTGTCTGGCTCACAGTTGAGCAAGCTCTAGCCTCTACATCCAATTCCCGTATTATGCAATTACATGGTTCCCTTCAAGAACTTCGACAAGGTGATGATTCGGTAACTCAATTTTTGCAAAAAGCTAAGACTTTATTTGATGAGCTAGCAGCTGCTGGCCGGCCTATCTCGCTAACCGATTTTAATCTCTATGTATTTCGTGGCCTTCGCGGAGAATTTAAGGACTTAGTAACAAGTCTTATTACAAGGGCGGATCCTCTACCATATGCAGATTTGCTTAGTCATCTGCTAACTCATGAATTTATTCATAAAACCTCTCATTTGTCTATGGGATCTGCTGCCATTCACGCACCATTGCTGCCTAACCAACCATTGCTGCCCACGCCACCTTCAGCACTACTGTCTCAACGCTACAATTCTGCTCAGTTTGGACGACATAGGGGGCGTTCCTATGGCAGCTGGCGTTCTCCTTCTACCGCTCACAGAGGCAACCGAAATAATTCCTACAGGTCTGATTTTCGTAACTCTCAAACCAATTACAATTCTGCTCCTCAATATGGCACCGAAAATAGGCACAGCAGCTGGCAAGGAAATTGGCAGCGCCGAGGCTCAAATTCCCGCTGCCAGCTATGCAACAATTATGGACACACTGCTCCTCAGTGTTCCCAACTTCAGCAACGCAGTCATGGCCCGCAATATAGTGCCAATCTGGCATTCAATAATTCTGCCTCTGCTGCTGAATGGTTTCCGGACACCGGTGCAAACCAACACGTCACACCCGACCTTGCAACCTTGACTGCTTCAGAACCATACAATGGTAATGATAATTTGCATGTTGGTGATGGTAAGGGACTTTCCATATCTAATATTGGCCATACAAAAATATATAACCCACATCGTTCATTCACTTTATCTAATGTTCTACATGTTCCTGCAATCACGAAACCTCTGCTTTCTGTTCAGAAATTTTGTCTCGATAATAATGTTTATTTTGAATTTCACCCTTTTCTGTTTTATGTCAAGGATCTCAACACCAATGAAGTCCTTCTCTCAGGTCAGAGTAAAGATGGTCTCTATACTTTATCCAAGTTCAGGTCTTCCGTCCTGTAAACTCCTCAAGCCTATTGGTCTCCTTGCACCTTTGCCTCTGCTGATTTGTGGCATCGTCGCCTAGGTCATCCTACCTCCCGCATTTTTAAATTTTTAGTCTCGAAAAATAAGATCATTTGTAACAACAAAAGTCTTAATTTTCAATGCCAAAGTTGTCCCTTAGGAAAATCATCACGTTTGTCTTTACGACCTACTGGTCACAAAACTTCTGCTCCGCTTGAATTAATTTTTAGTGATGTGTGGGGTCCTGCTCCCCTTTTTTCTTTGGATGGTTATCGTTATTTTGTTATATTTGTTGATGCGCACACAAAATATATATGGTATTATCCACTTGTTGCAAAATCTGATGTTTATTCTGTCTTTCATCAATTTCAAACTCTTGTCGAACGTCAGTTTTCTTTAAAAATAAAATCTGTTCAAACTGATTGGGGCGGTGAATATCGCAAACTCTCCACTTTCTTCCAAACTGTTGGTATTCATCACCGTCTGATATGTCCACATACTCACGAACAAAATGGAATGGTTGAAAGACGTGATAGGCATATTGTGGAAACCGGTCTTACTCTTCTAGGTCAATGTAAAGCTCCTTTTCGTTTTTGGAATTATGCATTTGATACTTCGGTTTATCTCATTAATCGTATGCCTACTTCTGTTCTTGATAATCGATCTCCTTTTGATTGTTTGTTTCAACGGTCTCCTGATTATCAATTTTTACGTACTTTTAGATGTCTATGTTTTCCTTTCTTGCGTCCCTATAATAATCACAAATTAGATTTTCGGTCTTCTCCTTGTATATTTTTTGGCTACAGTCCCTCTCACCTTGGTTATCGATGTTTTGATATTGAATCTCATCGCATGTATATCTCCCGTCATGTTCGTTTTCATGAAAATGTTTTTCCGTTTGATAAATCTGAACAGATTGCACAGGTTCCCTCTCAAACCCATACACCATCCCCTATTACCATCCTCCCAAATCTCAACCTCTCACCACTGTTTACAGCTCAAAATTCATCCCCACCCGCCTCTGCCTCTGCCCTACCCTTACTGCCGACTCAAGCACCACAGCCCCCATATTTCCCTTGCCGATCACCCCATGCATCTTTATCTAACCATACTGTTGCAGCTACAGGTTGCAGCTTAGTGTTTCCTGTTCTCCAGCACGAAGTCCTTGCGCATTGTGGGAGATCCTCTGGCTCGTCTTCAGCTCCTCTTTTTTCTGCCACCAATTCGGCTTCTGCCGACTCTGCCTCTGCTGCCAGCTCTCCACTTGCGGCAGCTTCTTCACCGGATTCTTCTCCTGGACTAAATCTGGTGGTGGATCTCTCCGCCTATCCGCTGCATCATGACACCTCTGTCATGCCTCCTTCACCTGCGTCACAGCCAGTTCTCAGCCGACACCCTATGATCCTTCGATCACGGCAGCCCAAAAATGCCAATATGGTGTCCTCTGCTGCCGCTACTGCAGCTGTTTCTCGGGTATTGCTCTCTCCCTCCTCTGAACCTGTTTCCTTTTCTGATGCAAATAAGTATGTGGCTTGGCATGATGCCATGTGTGATGAGATCAAGGCTTTACGATCCAATCATACTTGGTCTCTAGTGCCCTTTCATCCATCGATGAATGTTGTGGGCAGCCGATGGGTATATCGTATCAAACGTTGTATTGATGGCAGCATCGAACGTTATAAAGCCCGTCTAGTTGCTAGAGGCTTTACTCAACAGGAAGGCATTGATTATTCTGAAACTTTCAGCCCAGTTATTAAGCCGGCCACCGTCAGATTAGTCTTTTCCATTGCAGTTTCCCGCAATTGGAAGATCCATTAGCTTGATATTCATAATGCTTTTCTCAATGGTGTTCTTACTGAAGAGGTCTACATGAAACAACCTCCAGGTTTTGTTGATTCTACTCTTCCATCTCATGTGTGCAGGTTGCACAAGTCACTATATGGTTTAAAACAGGCACCAAGGGCATGGTACACTCGTCTAAGTGATTTTTACTCTCTATTGGTTTCCTTGCCTCCAAGATTGACACTTCCCTGTTTATCTTATCTGATGGCACTAATATCTTCTATCTTCTCGTCTATGTTGATGATATTCTGCTTATAGGCAGCAACTCTGCCATGCTCCATCATCTAGTCCAGTTACTAAGCTCTGAATTCAAGCTACGTGACTTAGGTGATGTTCACTACTTTCTAGGTATTGAAGTTCAGTCTACAGGTATGGGTCTGATGTTGCGCCAACAAAAATATATTCTTGACATCCTCACTCGGGCTAGTATGAATTCCTGCAAACCGGTTGACACTCCAGTTTCTCCCTCTAAACTTGCTCTACAGCCGGATCATCCATTTTCTGATCCCACACGGTTTCGTCAAATTGTGGGTGCTCTCCAGTATCTTACATTCACTCGCCTAGATATCTGTTTTGCTGTTAACAGAGTCTGTCAGTACATGCATGCTCCTACAGATTTCCATTGGGCTGCTGTTAAACGCATACTCCGCTATCTCAAGGGAACGGCTTCTTATGGTTTTCATATCACTCGAGGTACCTCCTTTGCTCTTCATGGTTTTACAGATGCTGATTGGGCTGGGAGTATTGATGATTGCAAGTCTACGGGTGGTTATCTTGTTTTCTTTGGTCAAACACCGATTTCATGGAAATCCGACAAGCAACGTACAGTTGCTCGCTCTTCCACTGAGGCTGAGTATAAAGCCTTAGCAGATGGTACTGCTGAGGTCATCTGGCTTCAATATTTGTTAAGAGATCTTCAGGTTCCCTCCATCTCAGCTCCTACTATTTGGTGTGATAATCTTGGTGCTACTTATCTCTCGGCAAATCCTATCTTTCATGCTCGTACTAAGCATGTTGAGGTAGACTATCATTTTGTCCGTGACCAGGTAGCAAAGAAGGAAATTCAAATTCGGTTTATCCCCTCTCAGGATCAACTTGCTGATGTCTTCACCAAACCACTTTCCGCTGCGTCCTTTACTGCCTTCAGGTTCAAGCTTCAGGTCGATCCTCCACCCTCAGCTTGAGGGGGCATATTATAGAATGTATATAATGTATATCTATACATAGGATATTAATGTAATGTAGGATTAATCCAATGTTATAATCCCTATGGTTACTACTGTATTTTGCCCTACATATATAAATAGGAAAGGTTGGCTAAGGCCAAACCTAAGACATTCAACTCTACTCAACCTAAAACTCTTGCAATGGATATCTTGGGCTACAATTACAGCATTCTTAGTTTTAGTCCCTACGGAACTTATTGGCGTCTGATATGCAAGATAGTCACTCTTGAGGTTCTCTCTAATCATCGACTGGAGATGTTCAGACATGTTCGAGAGGATGAGGTGAGGGATGCTGTAGAAGCGTTATACCAGCAATGGATCGGGAACAAAAGTAATTCACAAAAGCTTTTGGTGGAGATGAAGAGATGGTTTAGTGACATAACTTTAAACGTTATATTGACGATAATTGTTAGCAAGCGATATGTGGATTATGCAAGCCCTGGAGAGGAAAAGCCGAGCGATGAATGGAGGGATTCACTGAGGAAATTTTTAGGATTGTCAGGAATGTTTGTAGTGTCTGGCGCACTTCCATTTTTAAGATGGTTGGATTTGGGAGGAGCTGAGAAGGCAATGAAAAAGACAGCAAAAAATCTAGACCATGCGGTTGCAAAATGGTTAGAAGAGCACAAGCAGAAGAAAGCTTCTGGGACAGCCAAGGGAGAAGATGATTTCATGGATTTGCTGATGTCCGTCGACTTGGATGATGCTAAAGAGCTTTCTAATCGCAGTGCTGATACCATCACTAAGGCTACTTGTCTGATATGCTATTTTTCTATAAACTTATGGTATAACATTAATGGATGGGCCTGTGTGTATATATATAAAAATTTAATATTAAAAATAATGAATAATGATTGTGTGAAGAAACATTAGCTCATACCTTGTTTTGATGATGATGCCATGGTAAGTAAAGGCCACAAGCTTTCTCAACAACTATTCCTGAAGTTAAAACTTGCGGGCTTGCTGACGCATAATTTTATCCAATGATAAACAGTGATCTAGAAATAAAAATTCAAAACTAAATAGAAAAAATAATTAAAATTCAAAATTAATTAGAAAAAAAATATTAAAACAACAATTTCTAGTTCTGATTTTAGTGTCTTCTCAATTTTGGCTGGTTATAGCCAACCAATACCCTATGGAAACGAACTTTTAGAATCGTTTGCCCTGTCGGATTAAAAGTTGTTATTGTTTTTGTTATAATCCATGTTTGATGAATTTAGGCTTCTTCTTCTTCTTCTTCTTCTTTTTTTTTTTTAAGTTTAGCTTTGTTTACCCAAATCCACAATTGAGTTACATACATTGGTAATCATTAAAACTCTTAATTAATTAGTTAATTTAACTTGGACATTACTTTAAACAAGTAAATTTGCAAATAATTATTTTCTTGAATATTTCACATACTCTTATTCTGGCAGCATCAGACACTACATCAGTTACATTAACTTGGACTCTTTCTTTACTACTAAACAATCGCGAGGTCTTAAAGAAAGCACAAGATGAACTAGACATCCATGTTGGTAGAGAAAGGCAAGTGAAGGAGTCTGACATGAAAAACTTGGTCTACTTACAAGCTATTATCAAGGAAACCTTTCGTTTATATCCCGCTGCACCACTGGCTGTACCCCATGAATCCATGGAGGAATGTACCGTCGGTGGCTACCATATTCCTGCTGGCACGCGCCTATTCACAAATCTCTCAAAGATTCACCGAGATCCACAAGTGTGGTCGGACCCTAATGAGTTTCAACCAGAAAGGTTTCTGACTACTCACAAGGATTGTGATTTTCGAGGCCAACATTTTGAGTTGATTCCATTTGGTAGCGGAAGAAGAATGTGCCCTGCAGTCTCGTTTGCCCTTCAAGTCCTGAACCTTGCACTTGCTACTTTGCTGCATGGGTTCAACATAGAGACTCTGGATGATGCACCGGTTGATATGACTGAAACCGGTGGAATAACCAACGTCAAAGCCACACCTTTAAAAGCCCTTCTCACTCCTCGTCTTTCTCCTGGCTTGTATGATCTGCAATAAATATGGAGAGTCCCGTCCTTCCCTGGCTTCTGCTGCATCTAAATCCTTACTATATATACTAGCGTGCTAATTAATGTAACCTCTCTATATAAATAAAAATCATGAGCCCTTATCCATTCGTCCTTGTATCTGCTCTCTCCCGTATCATTCCGTCACTTGTACACACGAAATATAATTGACAGCCCTAGGAGAAAAAAAGTAAAAACTCTAAATAGCTTAATTGACAGCCGTAAAATACTGAACTCTGAATTCAAATTTCCATCTTATAAATAGAATATCAAATAATATATCACTTAGGCAGCTAATTTCAGAATTAAGTTTTTTTAAAAAAAAAAACTTAAAAACATGTTTTTCAATCCATTTTTTACCTAAAACACATAAAATATTTTAAAAATCATGATAAACCTATCCATAGTATTGAAAAAATCAAAATCATCTGAAACAAAAAATCTATTCGAGCTCGAATTTTTTTTTTCATGAACTTTAAAGGTGAAAAACACATTTATTATGAACTTTTCTCATTAAATGGAACTATTTGAAATAAATATCGACCTTTTTGATGACCTAAATCGGTGCTAACATATATTTTTTTCTCTCTACTACCAGAATCTGGCGTCCTCTCTCTCTCTTCTCTTTCAATTAGGGACTAAAAAATAATAAAAATATACTTTTATACCAAAATTATATTGAAAAAATATTAAGGTACCAGATATGTATAATTTTTAAAGTATGAGGACTAAATTAATTTTTTATGTGAACTTTGAAACTATCACCTATTTATGGTATGTTTTCTACTTTGTTTCTATGTCTTTTAAATTAATCTTAGTCAACAAGTTCAACTCAATTGCCTATAAATTTGGCTTAGAAAGGATGCAATCGCATAAAAAAAAATGTAAGGATTAAATTGAAGGAAAAGAAAATTTATGGATCTACCTATCCATAATAAAATATGAGAGGATGCATAATGTTAGCTGTGGAAAACACATGCATTTTAATTTCTTACTTAATGATTGGTCACAAACAATGAAGATAAATACAATATATGATCTTCAAGTGGCCTTCCTTTGATGTTATATATATATATATATATATATATATATATATATATATATATATATATATATATTACGAGCACAAGGAATAAAGACTTTTGTTGTCTGCTTTAGATTCTAGTGTGTTTTAGGGCAAAGTTATTCTTACTGTTTAATTAATACAATTCCATCTTCTTATATTTCAGGTTTATATCATTTTGAAAAGTTATATAGGTATGCCCCTGATTATTCTTTCTTTAGAGTTTCTAATTGTACTTGTTTTGTTCTTTGTCCTCATGTAAAATGCGGCAAGTTATCCTCTTAATGTTCTATTTGTGTATTTATTGATTATAGTGAAGGTAAAAAGGAGTATCGTTATTTTAATCTAATAACTTAGAAACTTTATGTATCACGTCATGTTATCTTTCTTGAGCATATGCTTTTCTTTTCCATTCCATCCATTACTCATAGCATGACTAGATTTGATCTTATTCGTATAGATCATTTTTTCGAGGATTCTGATAGTTTATTATCTCAGGTTTCTAGTGCCTCAAATACCCCTCCTCATGTTCGATCAATTCAAAATAATTATTATGCAGGTACTGACACTATGATCCACCTAGCATCGTTTGAGATTGTTGATCTACCTCTACATCAATGCATATATATTTGTAAGTCCACAAAGTTATTAGAATTTGCTTATACTTACTTCAAGGAGACCTTGTAAAGTGCTAATAATTCAAAGAGAGGATACGAATGATGAGATTAAACTTCTGATCTTTTAATCATCAAGGCCATGGTATTATGTCAAAGAACCATCTCACCTAAAAGCTTAAGCAGAGCTTGAAACTTGCATAGTTGCACACTATCTTGCATTAGTAATTAGATTTTAATTGGAAAAGAGAATGAGGGAGGTGAGATTTGAACTTATAATCATTTGGTGAACAAGACTATGATACTATATCAAAGAACAAATTCAATTCAATAGCTTAAGTTATTATGTAAAGTCCTAAGAATAATTTATATTACTCACTAACACACTCCCTCAAGTGAAAGCTCTTTGGACTTGAAACTTGTATAAACTTACACTATCTTATGCTTAATTTTTATTAATTAGAATAAGAGTGGTGAGATTTGAGCTCATAACTATTTAATTATTAATGTTTTTGTTTTTCCAGAATGAAATGCATGGAAACCTCATAATCATACCGAGTGAGAACATTTGTGGAAGCTTACATTTAACATTTTCAACTTTCCAGGATCTACAAGAGTTGATGTAAGAAATTAAGGAAAGGTCAATCATATGCTTATATGTTGGCAAAACTAAGCTCGTATTTTACGAGAACAATTACAGTGCATGACAGGTTGAGCACTAACAGCACTACGTTTGCAGAAAAGCATAACTAGAAAGAAGGCAAAATGAGTCAAGACCAACTGATAACTAAGAAAATCAATGCTACTATGATGGAGATCCAAGATAAGAGGCCAGTCGTAATATGTCGCTGAATATTCCACCAGCTGTTACTTGAGCCCCATCACCAGGCCCTCGGACAATTAGAGGCTATTCTTTATACCTTGTAGTTGTGAAAGCTAATTAAAATCTAACTAATAACATGTTATAGTATAGACATGTGTAAATTTTAAGTTTAAAGAGATTTTATTTTGAAAAATATATAAAATATATAATAATATAAATTATATTTTGAAGAGATGAAATCTCAAATTATGATTTATATTATTCTCAAATCTTAATGGTTGTATGTAAAATGAGGCAAATTATTATAACAGATGTCGCACCCCAAAAAAATCCGGCGCGCGGCATCGGCTGGTGATTTTTCTCGTTTTTGCTTTTGCTTTGAATTGGTTCGTTGGAGTCGCCACCTAGTAATTCATTGAGGGCTACTAGGAAACCTGATGTACTGGTCTTGTCGGAGATCGCGGGTAAGGGACTGGTTGTGGTTAGGGAAGGTATTAGCACCCCTAACACACCCTACCTGAGGTAAGCTGCTTTGTGTTCTGATGTGATTTGAAAATTTAAAATATTAATTAAATTCTAAGGCTTGAGTAAATCAGTTATTAAATCCCCGAATATATGTAGAAACTTGTTCTTACATTTTCATGGAAAATACAACTTGATTTTATTTGTCCTTGAGATATTTAACCATATTTAAATTAACAATTAATTCTTTTTGTCCCTTTTTTACTTTTATAATTCAATAACATAAAAAAAACAAACACACACAAACATTTCTTTTTTTCTTTTTTTTTATATTTATCACTTTCTCTTTCTTTTCTTTTCTTTTCTTTTACATCATTTACAAAGTACAAAAACTCAAAACTAACAAAAATTACATTAAACAAAAATTACATTAAACAATTCTAAAATTACAAAACAGCCATCCAAAAACTCCCTAACAGTGCTTGAACCACTTCTGTGAAGGCAAAGGACAGCAGAGCACTGCCGCCGCATGGAACACCGAAGAAACAGGGGGGTCGGTCACGTCTTCCTCTCTTCTTACCACGCCGGCGGTGGGGTCACCGTCACCTGCAAAGACCCAAAGATACACACAAGGCAGTTGATTTTAAGTTTTTTTTTTCTTGTTTTCGGATCTGCCTCATCTCTCTCTTTCTCCGTTTTAGGCAGATCTGTTAGGTTCTTTCCTTCTCAATCTTCCCTGTTTCAGGTGGCCGAAGGTTGTAGGGGGGAGCTGTCGGTGGTAGATCGGGCGGCGCTGTGCAGGAGCTGGAGGAAGACGACAGCCAGATATGGTTCGTGAGCACCGCTGTGTTCGGGCTGGTCCGGAGGAAGCAGGCAGAGGCGGGTGGAGATCTGGTTCGGTCTGTGATGGCTGTGGGTCGGCCGTCGATGCTCGGGTGGAACTGAGGGCGCCACTGTGATGGACGAAGCTGCTGTGGTGGCCGGTGCTGCTGACTCTTACGGGTGAAGAAGAAAGGCAAGCCGGTTGGGAGAGAGGAGATCGCCGGCGTGCAGGGGAGGTTGGTGTCGGCTGTGAGGCTGTGGTTGATTCTTCGTTTTGGCTTTAAAGATGAGCGAAAATGGGGAAAATGGTGACGCGGGTGATTGGTATGAGGGGAGAAGGAAAATCAGAAGGTGACTTGTTTGGTCTGAAAGAGAAGGGAGTGTGGGCGACCGAGAGATGATCAGAGATCGTGGCTGAGGGAAGAAAAATCAGACCCGCGGGGGCGGCGGCTCTTTTGGGTCTAAGAGAAAAGAGAGTCAGTTTTAGGGTTTTTTGTAGTTTCTCTCTTTTTACCAAAATTACCCCCGTTGAATGTGTTGAGGAACCAGTATTTATAGGCAAAATGTTGCTAGGTTTTTCAACTTGGTCCCTCAACTTCTTTCTTTTTTGTAAATTTTGATTTTTCTTTTTTTTTGTATTTTTTTGAAAACGAGCAATATCAACGTCGACTCGATGAGGAAAAATCAATGATTTTAAAAATGACGCGTGAAAAGTCGAACGCGTTTGAAAATCTTTTGAAAAATTAAATTCTTTTTAGACGACGCTGAAAATGCTAAAATGACGAGAATATATTAAAAAAATATATTTTTTGGATTTTCATTGTTTTTCTCTATTTTTTGGATTTTTTTTGAAAATATATCAAAAACATGGGTCAAAAATTGGGTAGCAACAGATGCCCCCTCTTTACAATGCTTACGAAGCAAAAATCCTCGATGTTTGGCATAGTAAGCTTTGTAAAGAAAAACTTGTCTTTCTGTGTGCTCAATATCCACTTCATCTAAAAACCTTTCTTTCTTTTTTTTCTCTTTTTTTTATTATCCTAAGATCCCATCTGGCGACCTCCTTTAACCAAAACCAAAGAATGTGTGTAACTCGGTCAACCTGAAATCCCATATGGAGATTTCCTTTAACCAAAGCTACATGAGATCCATCTGGCGACCTCATTCAACTGGAACAAAAGAATGTGTAAAAAGTGGTCTCATTATAATGAGTGACCTACCCAAGTGGAAAGGAGGAAGAGTGGTCTCATTCTTTGGGTGACCTACTTATGGGTGACCTACCCAGGTAAAAAAAAGATGGAGAATGGTCTCATTCTAATGGGTGACCTACCCAGAAAAAATGGTGGTCTCATTGTGATGGGTGACCTACCCAAGTGGAAAGGGGGAAGAGTGGTCTCATTCTTTGGGTAACCTACCCAGGGGGAAGAATGGCCTCATTCTTTGGGTGACCTACCCAGGTAAAAAAAGATGGAGAATGGTCTCATTCTAATGGGTGACCTACCCAGAAAAAATGGTGGTCTCATTGTGATGGGTGACCTACCCAAGTGGAAAGGGGGAAGAGTGGTCTCATTCTTTGGGTGACCTACCCAGGGGGAAGAATGGCCTCATTCTTATGGGTGACCTACCCAGGTAAAAAAAATAGAGAATGGTCTCATTCTAATGGGTGACCTACCCAGAAAAAATGGTGGTCTCATTGTGATGGGTGACCTACCCAGGGGGAAAAAATGTGAAGTGTGGTCTCATTGTAATGGGTGACCTACCCAGATGGAAAAAATATGATGAAGTGGTCTCGTTGTGATGGGCGACCTACCCAAATAGAAAGAATGTGAAGTGCGGTCTCATTGTAATGGGTGACCTACCCAAAAATGGAAAAAATATGAAGTGTGGTCTCATTGTAATGGGTGACCTACCCAGATGGAAAAAATATGATGAAGTGGTCTCGTTGTGATGGGTGACCTTCCCAAATAGAAAGAATGTGAAGTGTGGTCTCATTGTAATGGGTGACCTACCCAGATGGAAAAAATATGATGAAGTGGTCTCGTTGTGATGGGCGACCTACCCAAATAGAAAGAATGTGAAGTGCGGTCTTATTGTAATGGGTGACCTACCCAAAAATAGAAAAAATATGAAGTGTGGTCTCATTGTAATGGGTGACCTACTCAGATGGAAAAAATATAAAAAACGGTCTTATTATGATGGGCGACCTACCTAGATGGAAAAAATGTGATATTACAAGTGTGAAAAAATAGGACTTACCTGGCGAAGTCCTGAGGGGATGACAAAAGAAAGGCTGGAAAACTTGGTGCTTCCTGATAATTCCCGATCATAGGGTTTGAAAACTCGGTGTTTCCTGACTGCAAAGGTTGAAAACTCGAGGCTTCCCGGTTGCAAGGTTGATATATTCATTTCTTTGGGATTTTCCTAATGGTGGGATTCATCCCATCGTCCTTTTATTCCATGATCAAAACCGATTCTTTATTATCATCACCAACAATGCTTCTTTCTTTTTCTCCCATCTTGCTGGACCTCATGAAGGATTTTCCTATAACAATTCAAAAATATGTGCAAATGGTTAGATGACATGCATGCATCCTTACCTGATTTGAAATATATGCCCCCCCCTCTTTGATGCTCCATCGTCATAGGGTGCCTTTGTTTGCATTCCACATCGTTCCTTGTTCTTTCGATGTATTGGCTCATTCATGTGCTAGCCATCCACTCAGCTGTAAATGCAGTGCCCATCCCGGGTTGTCTTTGACAATTACTGCTCGCATTGTTCATCAAGCTTGACCCTGCCCCCAAGTGTGGTGCTGCTCGATTCATTATGAAGGATTTTCTCTCCTAGATTCTTTCGAGGATTATCCTTTGATTGATTGTGTGCATCATACCAACACCCATCAAGATTGTTAATCGGTCATGAACTTGTCTTCGGCTGAAACACCATTCAAGTATATGTAGTCATCCATAATCATGGAACTGCCACGTCATTCCGACATGCATATCATACTTTGCAGGGAAAGGCTCATCGTTGTGAGCTCAATGTTTTCCTCAAAAAGTTCTTCTCACCCATCTAATCAGATCTTGAAAAGAAATGTATTGGCATCATCAATGATGTTCATGTTATCACCCATATTCATGCGGTGAAGTGTGCATTTGAGCTTCAAAACAAATGGTCCCACAGTCAGTCTTGGTGGGTGCATCCTTCCAGCATTCATGCACATGCAAGTATGTGATAACATCGTTCAAAAGTCATAACCATGTTGAAGATGATAAACTAAGATGAAGATATGAAAATATCCTTCTAGTGCAGCGTTGCTCATCAATTGCTGCTGAAGTGCACTAGATCCTGGATTGTCTTTGAAGAACATTGGCCCCAGCAATGATATGAATGCTCGTTCATCAGTTTATACTCGAAAAGGTCTTCCTTTGTCATTGTCAAATGCTAAACATAACTTTCCTGTACTTTGATGACTCATCATCTGATTCTTTCTTTGACCCCAGCTGATCAGAATGTTGTTTGTTTTCCTTTTTAAGGTCCACTGAATTGCCTCCAGGTGGTCAACGTTTCAAGGAGTGTCGAGAAATGTTGATGTCATTTTTGTTAAGGATTTTGCAAACTCAATTGATGTTCTTGTTTGTTTGATAATCTTTCTTGTTCTAAAATCAAATCTCACACTTCAAAGGTCATGTCTATTCAAATCTAATTGTTGAAATGAAATCAAAGAGATGTCTGTTTTTGAAATTATTATTTTTTCTTTTGAAATTCAAACTTCTTTAGTCAAAGACCCAACACACTATTCAATGCAGTCATTTGATTGTCTTGCATTTTGAAAACAGAAATGACCCGTTGTAAGATTTAAAATGACTTTTTCATGGTTCTTTGTGTCCACTTTAAACTCTGATTTTGGGTATATCTTTTGATGGTCTGCGATGAGGTGACATTTTTATGAATTTCAAAAACAAGATGCTCTGGCTTTATCAAGAAAGGTTGTTTCTTTTCTTAGCATTTATTTTATCAACATGCATAATAACTAGTAGCTTAATTCATGAAGTCACGACCCTTATGGAAAAACCTCTTCAAGTTTTGAGATCGCCATTTATCGATTCAAATTGCTTGCTTGATTAAAAAGGGCTTTTAAAAGCATGTAATGCAGGCTATGGTTCATGGCTATGAAAGAAAAGAATTTCAAAGGCTCAAAAGGTGTTTGAGGGTTTCAAAAACCTAGGATCAACATCAATTATTCATCAACTCATTTTCTATTGTTGTCTTTGTAGAGAAAATGACATAGAACCTTGTTAACCTCAAAGATCAGACTTCTATTAACATAAGTCATAATGCAAATCCACATTTCCATGATGAATAACCAATCTAAAAGAATTTTTGAAGACATTAGAGGCTTTATCCTAGACACACCAAAAGTTATGAAGCATCGATTTTTCTAGTGTTGACTTTTGGCATTTATTGTCTTTTCTCAATTGAAAACTGTCTTGCCTCTTTTAGAATTGATAGGCATTTTCTTTCCTTTCCATTTTCTTTACATTTTTTTTTTTTGCATAGCCTTCCCAAAGTTTTTCTTGGATGGCCCTCAATCTATGGATTTTCTTCTTCTAGCCCTTTCTCAAACATTAGACTTTTGTTCTAAGCCTTCCCCTTTATCCATTAATTATATCAATGTCTTCAAAATATCTCTCATTTGCCCCCAGTGTGGGGTGTGATCCTAGTCAGGGTTTTTAGGAAAAAATATTATATCCAGCTCAAAATGGGACTACAAGGGAGATAATTTTTAGAAAGTGAAAGGATATCAAAGATGGCCTTTTCTTATTTCAAGCAAGGTCGGTTAGAACCGATAAATTTTAACCCCATCTAGTGTAATGATTTGGACTTGTAAGAGTCAATGATTCACGAGTCCATAACTACCAAATCCACTACATGTCATTATGCATACTGCTAAAAGTTAGCTATATGATGTGTGGTTCAGTTTCAGGGGGTACGAGTTCAAAATTGTTTAGTCACCTCATGTCATTTTCAAGCATCGAGTCATTTCTGTAGTCAAAACACTTTTAATCTTCCGGATTGATTAACCTTGATCGCATGTTGGAGTTTGATCAAAATATTTTGTCAGAAAAAAAATGTTAAACATCTGTTGATTTCAAAACAACAAAGAGACAAAAGCAAGGCATGTTTCGTTAAAGGATGAGATGTGATATCAAAACAAAAATGCAAAATTCCATAACAATATGATTGGCAGTTCATCACCATTCTTGAATTAGTTGTTTTGGCTATATCAGTGTTTGGGCAAGCACTTTCGATCAACATGTCATTCTGAAGATGTTCGGGGGACAATATAGCCAATGACACCCTCCTTCACCGACTCCACTTGTCTCTTGCTCACCAACTTTCAGACTCAATTCTTGCAATTCTTGAAACTGTTCACTTGAAATGGTTGAGGACCCCACCATGACATCACATCTCTTATCTGGATTATACCACCTAGAAATTGGTGGTTGCATGGGGTTTGTCGAAGTCGAGCAAAATTCTAGAATCTGGCAGATGTTGGTCGACAAACTTAAACGGCAGAGGAATGTCCCATCTTGGCAAAGACATTTGAGCAATTGATGCTACCGTGAGACCTGGCTATACCACATAATTAAGGGTTCACACCGTCGAAGTCATCTCCTGATTCACCTCTCATCATTGTTCTGGAATCCATGACAGAACCTTCAATCTTTCCTCTCTTCATAACATGTTCAATTCTTTCTTGGCAATCCACACAACTTCATGTCAATCTTCCAATGATATTGTTGTTGTTCTAGGATTGTTGGAAACCTCTCAATAGCTAGGTAATCCCGGCAGCGCATGAAAACAAAAACATGTGGAATCACACATTGTCAAAACTGGAAGAGAGCTCGATAAATCTGAAGCTCCTCTATTTCCTCTTTGATTTCTCATTGACAGTGCGACAAACAGCCACTTGTAGAGGGAGTTCTGTTCTGTTGAAGTTTCAGTCTTCTTCATGGTGTTTAGTCCAGGTTTGTCTTTTCTCCCTACTTTTGTGTTGTAATGCCGATACTGGTAGGAGAAAATTGTGGACAATCACTGTATCCCTTCTTGGATTTCCCACTTGCATATCCACAAACAGATTTCCTGCCAAGAGATCTCTGCCATGTAGCAGTTCAGTGTCTAATCATGGTTTTCAAACCCACATCTTGTGCTGCTGAACTGGAATTGAGCTCATAATTGGGGTAACTTCAAAGAAAACTAATGCACCATGTACAGGAGGCTAGTAGTCATTTGGTTCCATTGGATGATGTGGAGGCGATGAACACTTATCAGTGCAACTGGACAGGAATCAGAGTTGTCATTAGTTGATGACTGAAGGCATTGTTGCAGTTGTTCATGACTGAAAAGGAGAGATACAGCTTCAATTGGACGTGAACAAGCAGTGTTCACACAGAAGACTATGCAGACATTCTCTTTCCATTTGATGCTCAACACTTGTTCGAGCAGATCGGAGTCTAGCTACTTCACCTTTGATGCTCTCAACCTTAATCTGATAATGAGCCTCTATCTGACACCTTTCTTCACCTCCATCATTTTTCTTCAATCACGTGCAGCACAGCTTGTGCGGGGAAACCTACTTTTCAACCCGGTATATGCATGATAAATGTATGAATATGTAATCTATATGACGAGCTCACCCTTCGAGGGGTGACAATATGGTCGTAACTCTTGTATGATGGAACAAGAATCGTGATTTTTGCCCAAACTCTACAATGAAAAATTTCTGAGTGACGACCATTGTGTCACCCATAAGTCTTGAGTTCAAGATGCTTCAAGAAGGGTTTGCTCGGATGCAAAACAATAGCACATACATCCTAAAGACAGGTTCTATTCATTTTACGTGAGACAGGGTAGGTTTGCTACTTGGTCTCTAAAAGGGGTCTCTTGTTGTCCCAGTGATTGCCCTCGTAAAGGCAATATAGGGGCCCAGCAGGTAATGGGTTGGCACGTGTCCAACTATTACCAGTCTAAGCACTCAACGAAGAGTTGGGGTTTATACAAACTTAAACCTTGACTCAAGTCGTAAGGTAAGCTGTTAGTCCCCCACCTAACTTAAAATTTAATGTGTGTGCTCTCAAAAATAAATACAGGTGATGCATGAGACAACTCTATAAAATGCATGGAAATAAATATTAACAAAGAGATAAAAATGCAAAAACTTAAACACATCAAATACACAAAGCTTAGTCCAATAAAGTTGAAAACAATACATGTCCCCAGTAAAGTCGTCATTCTGTCGCACCCCAAAAAAATCCGGCGCGCGGCATCGGCTGGTGATTTTTCTCGTTTTTGCTTTTGCTTTGAATTGGTTCGTTGGAGTCGCCACCTAGTAATTCATTGAGGGCTACTAGGAAACCTGATGTACTGGTCTTGTCAGAGATCGCGGGTAAGGACTGGTTGTGGTTAGGAAAGGTATTAGCACCCCTAACACACCCTACCTGAGGTAAGCTGCTTTGTGTTCTGATGTGATTTGAAAATTTAAAATATTAATTAAATTCTAAGGCTTGAGTAAATCAGTTATTAAATCCCCGAATATATGTAGAAACTTGTTCTTACATTTTCATGGAAAATACAACTTGATTTTATTTGTCCTTCAGATATTTAACCATATTTAAATTAACAATTAATTCTTTTTATCCTTTTTGTACTTTTATAATTCAATAACATAAAAAAAACAAACACACACAAACATTTCTTTTTTTCTTTTTTTTTATATTTATCACTTTCTCTTTCTTTTCTTTTCTTTTCTTTTACATCATTTACAAAGTACAAAAACTCAAAACTAACAAAAATTACATTAAACAAAAATTACATTAAACAATTCTAAAATTACAAAACAGCCATCCAAAAACTCCCTAACAGTGCTGGAACCACTTCTGTGAAGGCAAAGGACAGCAGAGCACTGGCGGCGCGTGGGTTCACGCGCCGCCGCATGGAACACCGAAGAAACAGGGGGGTCGGTCACGTCTTCCTCTCTTCTTACCACGCCGGCGGTGGGGTCACCGTCACCTGCAAAGACCCAAAGATACACACAAGGCAGTTGATTTTAAGTTTTTTTTTTCTTGTTTTCGGATCTGCCTCATCTCTCTCTTTCTCAGTTTTAGGCAGATCTGTTAGGTTCTTTCCTTCTCAATCTTCCCTGTTTCAGGTGGCCGAAGGTTGTAGGGGGGAGCTGTCGGTGGTAGATCGGGCGGCGCTGTGCAGGAGCTGGAGGAAGACGACAGCCAGATATGGTTCGTGAGCACCGCTGTGTTCGGGCTGGTCCGGAGGAAGCAGGCAGAGGCGGGTGGAGATCTGGTTCGGTCTGTGATGGCTGTGGGTCGGCCGTCGATGCTCGGGTGGAACTGAGGGCGCCACTGTGATGGACGAAGCTGCTGTGGTGGCCGGTGCTGCTGACTCCTACGGGTGAAGAAGAAAGGCAAGCCGGCTGGGAGAGAGGAGATCGCCGGCGTGCAGGGGAGGTTGGTGTCGGCTGTGAGGCTGTGGTTGATTCTTCGTTTTGGCTTTAAAGATGAGCGAAAATGGGGAAAATGGTGACGCGGGTGATTGGTATGAGGGGAGAAGGAAAATCAGAAGGTGACTTGTTTGGTCTGAAAGAGAAGGGAGTGTGGGCGACCGAGAGATGATCAGAGATCGTGGCTGAGGGAAGAAAAATCAGACCCGCGGGGGCGGCGGCTCTTTTGGGTCTAAGAGAAAAGAGAGTCAGTTTTAGGGTTTTTTGTAGTTTCTCTCTTTTTACCAAAATTACCCCCGTTGAATGTGTTGAGGAACCAGTATTTATAGGAAAAATGTTGCTAGGTTTTTCAACTTGGTCCCTCAACTTCTTTCTTTTTTGTAAATTTTGATTTTTCTTATTTTTTTGTATTTTTTTGAAAATGAGCAATATCAACGTCGACTCGATGAGGAAAAATCAATGATTTTAAAAATGACGCGTGAAAAGTCGAACGCGTTTGAAAATCTTTTGAAAAATTAAATTCTTTTTAGACGACGCTGAAAATGCTAAAATGACGAGAATATATTAAAAATATATATATTTTGGATTTTCATTGTTTTTCTCTATTTTTTGAATATTTTTTGAAAATATATCAAAAACATGGATCAAAAATTGGATAGCAACAACAGAAATTTACCATCTTTGCTTGGAATGTAAAATTTACCGTCTAGGCAATTGAAAGATGAAATTTATTGCATAATACATCAACTTTAAGGTCACGATTATCCCCCTTCACAATTCATTTTTTTATAATTATAAATTTATTAAAATAGGTCCGGGGTGGTTTTGAAGTCCAATGAGATCACAATCATGAATGTTTCTTCAAATTAGCATAATTAATAAATTTATTTAGAAAAACAAGATATAAAAGAGAAAAAGAGCTTGTTGTACTGTAATTCAAATACCTAGGAACAGTTGTTTTACAAGGATAACTAGCTTTTTAACCCAGATTTTAACTATAGTTTTCCTAGGAAGATCACATGGCGGATAATAAAAGTGTTTCATGTAACAACAATTAAAGAAGCTTTGTCGATCACCTTTTGTATAAAATATTGAAAAAATATTGATGTACCTATATAATTTTTAAAGTAGAAGGACTAATTTAATTTTTTTATATGAATTTTGAAGCCATCACCTATATATTTATAACGTGTTTTCTACTTTGTTTTTCTGATTTTTAATTTTATTCCTATAAACTCAATTACCCTTGAATTTGACTGATAAAAAATGTAATTATATATATAAAAAAAGTATCATGATCAATTTTTTTTTAAAATTTATGGATGTACCTATCCATAATAAAATATAAGAGGATGTAGTGTTAGATGTGGAAAACACATTGGATTTTAATTTCTTACTTAATGATTTGTCATAATCAACGAAGACAAATCACATTGTATGATCTTCAAGTGGCCTTCCTTTGACGTCCAGTTTCTTTTATGTGTGTGTGTTTATTAATTACGGGCACAAGGAATAAAGACAAAGAAGTGAGATTAGTCTTCATCAATCGCGGGATTACTTTCCAATACACAACTCCACAGACAAGTTTCTTGTAAAAACCTTTTCATTGTACCTCAGTCCTCAACATTCGGAGGTTAAATATCTTTTTTATATGGAAAAAGTAGCCGCCTCGATTAAATGGATATGAAGACTTTCAAGTGGTATCACGATCATGAGTAGAAAATTAAGGATTTCGTTTTTGGAGATTTCTGCACAAAATATATATTTAAACGAAGAAATCAGCCGCCATCTCTCACCAATTCTTTCACCCTTACCTACCAATTGAATTTTGATCTGGTGTCTTTTGGCAAAGGAGAATTTTAAAGAAAAAGAAATATATTAAATTTTGTGTGAAAAAAAATAATTTTAATATATTTTTAAATAAAAATAATTATTTTTATAATTATATATATTATCTAGATCGTTTTTGGTTTGATTAGGGGATGATCATTAATATATATATATATATATATATATATATATATATATATATATATATATATATATATATATATATATATATATATATATATATATATATATATATATATATATATATTACGGGCACAAGGAATAAAGACCAAGAAGTGAGATTAGTCTTCATCAATCGCGGGATTACTTTCCAATACACAACTCCACAGACAAGTTTCTTGTAAAAACCTTTTCATTGTACCTCAGTCCTCAACATTCGGAGGTTAAATATCTTTTTTATATGGAAAAAGTAGCCGCCTCGATTAAATGGATATGAAGACTTTCAAGTGGTATCACGATCATGAGTAGAAAATTAAGGATTTCGTTTTTGGAGATTTCTGCACAAAATATATATTTAAACGAAGAAATCAGCCGCCATCTCTCACCAATTCTTTCACCCTTACCTACCAATTGAATTTTGATCTGGTGTCTTTTGGCAAAGGAGAATTTTAAAGAAAAAGAAATATATTAAATTTTGTGTGAAAAAAAATAATTTTAATATATTTTTAAATAAAAATAATTATTTTTATAATTATATATATTATCTAGATCGTTGTTGGTTTGATTAGGGGATGATCATTAATATATATATATATATATATATATATATATATATATATATATATATATATATATATATATATATATTACGGGCACAAGGAATAAAGACCAAGAAGTGAGATTAGTCTTCATCAATCGCGGGATTACTTTCCAATACACAACTCCACAGACAAGTTTCTTGTAAAAACCTTTTCATTGTACCTCAGTCCTCAACATTCGGAGGTTAAATATCGTTTTTATATGGAAAAAGTAGCCGCCTCGATTAAATGGATATGAAGACTTTCAAGTGGTATCACGATCATGAGTAGAAAATTAAGGATTTCGTTTTTGGAGATTTCTGCACAAAATATATATTTAAACGAAGAAATCAGCCGCCATCTCTTACCAATTCTTTCACCCTTACCTACCAATTGAATTTTGATCTGGTGTCTTTTGGCAAAGGAGAATTTTAAAGAAAAAGAAATATATTAAAATATCTGTGAAATTTTTTTTTTTTAATATATTTCTAAACAAAAATTATTTTTTAAAAAAAATATTGTCATAATCCTATATACTACGTACTTATCAGGTATTATAGAATAGGATTCTAATATAGGATATTATAATCATTATTGTTGTAATCATTACAGTTACTCATGTATCTATCAAAATAGAATTCTAATATAGGATGTTGTAATAATTACAGTTACTGCAGTGTTCTACTGCCTCTATATAAATAGGAAGGTTGGCTAAGGCACAACCCAACACATTCCATTATTCATAACTTGGTATCAGAGTCACAAAACCCTAAAATAAATTAAACCTAATTTTCTCACAGCGTCCCAACCTCCTTTCTTCAATGGAACAACCACCACATACATCTTCAAATTCTGCAGCACCAGCAGTCCAGCTTTCTTCTTCTCCGACAGTGCAACCCTCTTCTCTTGCAGCGCCTCCTCTACTTTCCTCTACTACGTCACTACTTGGATTCTCCTCTGCCATGGCTGGTGAACGCCTCCTCTTGCAGCCTACGTTTGCTGCCTCTACTGTCGCAAGCATTATCTCCCTTTCTCACACTCATCAAGTCATCTCCCTTAAATTAACAAACACCAATTATTTATATTGGCGTATGCAAATGCTGCCTTATCTCCTAGGCCAAGGAGTTTTGGTTTTGTTGATGGCTCCAACACATGTCCATCAACACATGTTCTTGCCCATGATGGTATCTCTTTTCAGGTAAATCTGCTTTTTCAAACCTGGAAACAACAGGACCAACTCATTCTAAGTGCTCTTCTTTCCTCCCTATCTATGAAAGTTTTGCATCTTGTTGTTGGCTGTCAAAGTTCTTGTTTAGCTTGGGGCACTCTTGAGTGAGCTCTCGCTTCCACCTTCAACTCTCGTATTATGCAACTTCACGGCTCTCTTCAGGATCTTCGACAGGGTGATGAATCAGTAACTCAATTTATGCAAAAAGTGAAGGCCTTATTTGATGAATTGGCCACTGCTGGTCGACCAGTTTCACTTGAAGATTTCAATTTATATGTGTTTCGTGGTCTTTAGGGAGAGTTTAAAGATTTAGTTACCAGTCTTATTACCAAGGCTGAATCTTTATCATATGCAGATCTTCACAGCCATCTCCTCACTCATGAATTTCTTCACAAATCTTCTGCTGCCATACATGCTCCTCTGCTGCCCACACCCAGCATTCCATCTTCTGCTCTTGTTGCACAGTGCCAGACTTTTGGCAATTCTGGCCGTAGTAGGGGCCGCTTCAACGGTGGCTGGCATCCCCACCAGTCCAACAGCAGAGGCAACTGATTTGCTGGCTCCAGACCTGATCACCGCAGCTTCCAAAACTCCTCCTTCGGTGAAAATAGGCAGGGCTCTTGGCAGCGTAATAGGGGGCAGAATCCACGCTGCCAACTGTGTCAGAATTTCAGCCATACAGCACCCCATTGCCCTCAATTCCAGCAGCGAGGTTATGGCTGTTGCTACCCAATTTTTGACCCATGTTTTTGATATATTTTCAAAAAAATTCAAAAATAGAGAAAAACAATGAAAATCCAAAAAAATATGTTTTTTAATATATTCTCGTCATTTTAGCATTTTCAGCGTCGTCTAAAAAGAATTTAAATTTTCAAAAAGATTTTCGAACGCGTTCAACTTTTCACGCGTCATTTTAAAAATCATTGATTTTTCGCATTTGAGTCGACGTTGATATTGCTCGTTTTCAAAAAAAAAACAAAAAAAACAAGAAAAATCAAATTTTACAAAAAAAAAGAAAGTTAAGGGACCAATTTTGAGGCCCAAACAATATTTTTGCCCATGTATAAGGAATTTTGAATATTGGAGGGAGAGTCAACACAAAAAAAGAGGAAACCCTAAGAACTTTTTTTTCTTCACCTGAAACCAACCGCTCCCCCTGGCCCAAGACCATTTGATCCCTCTCTTTCGGCTGAAAATTAGGGACTCAGCCCCCCACCCATGGTCTTCTTTTCCTTGTTTCCAGCCGACAATGGAGGCCCTCCTCACAATGAAAACCCCTATTTCTTCTCATCCCCAGCTTTGCAAAAGGGGAGAAGATTGGAGCCATTTTCCGGGTCCCGGCAGTAGTGGGCAGGCACCCACGGTCCCCAGTCTCTTTGGGGATTAATTTCTTCTTCCCTGCACCCGAAGGAGAGAGGGGATTTTTCATCTCCCTCTCATCAACACCAAGACAGCCTCCCCCCCGAAGCCATTTTTTTTTCTTCTCCCAGCCGACACCAACCTCCCCTGCACGCCGGCCCCCACTTCTTCTCCCTTACCCGACCAAGACCTCCTCTGATTTTCCACAGACAGCCACTTTTCTCCTTCCAGCCTCTGCCACCGATCTATCTTTCCTTCTCCCAGCACTGTGACCGGCTAGCCTAACAGACGACAGTAGCAAGACCCACGGACAACGGCAGCGGGCGATCTTCCATCTTCAACCGGCGACAGACCCACGGTCTTCTTCATCTCTCCACCACCGGCCACCGAACAACAGCTTCAACAACCGCGGAGCAACCGCCCGATCTGCCACCCGAAGCAGAGGAGGAGAAGACGAAACCCAGCGCCCACCGAAGCCAACCGCTCCTCAGCTCCGACCGGTTTCTCTCTCTCAGCCACCGTGGACAGACCCGATCTCCTCAGCACCGCCACCGGGCTCCTGCTTCAATCGACCACCGACAGCTACTCCTCCACGACCAATCTGCCACCAGAGAAGAAGAAGAAACACATACAGATCTGCCAAAAAGAAGAAAAAACCGAAGCAGATTTTAAAACAAAGAACACAAAAATTAAAATCAACTGCCTGTAGTGTGCGTTTTTTTTTGTTATTTTTCAGGTCACAGCATCATCGCCGGTGAGGAGGAGAAGAAGAGAGGAAGCTGTGGCTGATCCCCTGCTTTTTGCTCATGGCGGCGCGTGGAACAACGCGCCACCGCTATTCCAGCAGCTCCAGAAGTCGTCCTGACACTGTTCAAGGGTGTTTTGGGGTCATTTTTGTAATTTCCAAATTGTTTAATGTAATATTTATTTAGTTTTGAGTTTTTTTTTTGTATTTTGTAAATATGGAAGAAAAAGGAAAAGAAAGAAAAGAGAAAGTGATAAATGAAAAAAAGGAAATGTTTGTGTTGTGCTTGTAGGTTTGTTTTTTTATTTATGTTATTGAATTGTATATAAAAAAAAGACAAAAAGAATTAATTGTTAATTTAAATATGGTTAAATATCTCAAGGACAAATAAAATCAAGTTGTATTTTCCATGAAAAATGTAAGAACAAGTTTCTACATATATTCGGGGATTTAATAACTGATTTATTCAAGCTTTAGAATTTAATTAATATTTTAAATTTTCAAATCACATCAGAACACAAAGCAGCTTACCTCAGGTAGGGTGTGTTAGGGGTGCTAATACCTTCCCTAACCACAACCAATCCCTTGCCCGTGAATCTCTGACCAGACCAGTATATCCGGTTTCCTAGTAGCCTTCAATAAATTACTAGGTGGCGACTCTAACGAACCGATTCAAAGCAAACACAACAAACAAAAAATCGCCAGCCGATGCCGCGCGCCGGATTTTTTTAGGGTGCGACAATGGCCAACAACCTACTGCCAACCTGGTGCAGCACAATCTCTCCTCAACCGGTTATGTTGATTGGTTTCCAGATACCAGTGCCAATTAACACGTCACACCTGATCTTGCCACCTTGACCGCTTCAGAACCGTACCTTGGTAATGATAATTTGCATGTTGGTGATGGTAAGGGCCTTCCTATATCTCATCTTGGTCATACAAAAATATATACACCACATCATTTTTTCACCTTATCTAATGTTCTTCATGTTCCTGTAATCACAAAACCTCTGCTCTCTGTTTAGAAATTTTGTCTTGATAATAATGTTTATTTTGAATTTCACCCTCGTGTGTTTTATGTCAAGGATTTCAACACCCATGAAGTCCTTCTCTCAGGTCAGAGTAAAGATGGTCTCTATGACCTGACCAAGTCTTCCGTCACGTCAGTTCCTCAAGCCTATTGGTCTCCCTGCACTTCTGCCTCTGCCGATTTATGGCATCGTCGACTAGGTCATCCTACTTCACGTATCTTTCAATTGTTAATCTCGAAAAATAAGATTATTTGTAACAACAAACATCTTAATTTTCAATGTCAAAGTTGTCCTTTAGGAAAATCATCGTGTTTGTCTTTAGAACCTACTGGTCACAAAACTTCTACTCCACTTGAATTAATTTTTAGTGATGTATGGGGCCCTGCTCCTCTTTTTTCTTTAGATGGCTATCGTTATTTTGTTATCTTCGTTGATGCTTATACTAAATATGTATGGTATTATCCTCTAGTTGCCAAGTCTGATGTTTACTCTATTTTTCATCAATTTCAGGATCTTGTCGAATGTCAATTTTCCTTAAAAATAAAATTTGTTCAAACTGATTGGGGAGGTGAATACCGAAAACTATCCATATTTTTTCAGACCATTGGTATTCATCATCGTCTGATTTGTCCCCACACTCATGAACAAAATGGAACAGTAGAGCATCGTCATAGGCATATTGTGGAAACTTATGGTTGATTTGTCTTCTTATCAGCTGCCACAGGTCTCCTCGCTACAACCGTCTTCCCCTGCGTCTCCACCAGCACACAGCAGACATCCTATGACTCTTAGACCGCGGCAGCCGAAGACAGCTAATCTGGTTGCTTCCGCTGCCGCTACTTCTACCTCCACACGGGTACTGTATTCTCCCTCTTCTGAGCCTTTTGCATTCTCTGATGCTAACCGGTATGCAGTTTGGCATAATACAATGTGTGATGAGATCGCTGCTTTAAGCGAAAATCGCACTTGGTCTTTGGTTCCATTTCATCCTTCGATGAACGTTGTTGGCAGTAAATGGGTATATCTGATCAAACGTCGTGTTGATGGTAGTATTGAGCGCTATAAAGCGCGCCTTGTTGCTAGAGGTTTTACCCAGCAGGAAGGTATTGATTATTCTGAAACCTTCAGTCCAGTTATTAAGCAGGCCACTATCCGATTGGTTTTCTCTATTGCGGTTTCGCGAAATTGGAAGATTCATCAGCTTGATATTCATAATGCCTTCCTCAATGGTGTTCTTATTGAAAAGGTCTACATGAAACAGCCTCCAGATTTCGTTGACTCTTCTCTTCTATCTCATGTGTGCAGATTGCACAAATCATTGTATGGTTTGAAATAGGCACCGAGAGCATGGTACACTCGTCTAAGTGATTTTTTGCTCTTTATCGGTTTCCGAGCTTCCAAGGTTGACACCTCCCTGTTTATCTTATCTAATAGTACTAATATCTTTTATCTCCTAGTGTATGTTGATGATATTCTGCTCACGGGTAGCAACTCTGCTATGCTCCATCACCTTATACAGTTACTCAGCTCTGAGTTCAAGCTTCGTGACTTAGGTGTTGTTCACTACTTTCTGGGTATTGAAGTTCAGTCTACCAATATGGGTTTAATGCTGCGTCAACATAAATATATTCTTGACATCCTCACCCGAGCTGGTATGACTTCCTGCAAACCAGTTGATACTCCAGTCTCCCATTCGAAAGTCATTTTATTACCGGATCATTCATTCTCTGATCCTACACGATTTCATCAAATCGTGGGTGCTCTTCAATATCTTACCTTCACCCGTCCAGATATATGCTTTGCTGTTAACAGAGTCTGTCAGTTTATGCATGCTCCTACAGATTCTCATTGGGCCACTGTCAAACGTATTTTACGCTATCTTAAAGGTACGGCATCTTATGGTTTTCATATCACTCGAGGCTCCTCTTTTGCTCTACATGGCTTTATAGATGCAGATTGGCCTGGTAGTATTGATGATCGCAAGTCTACGGGCGGCTATCTTGTCTTTTTTGGTCAGACGCTGATTTCTTGGAAATCCGGCAAGCAACGCACTGTTGCTCGCTCCCCTACTGAGGCTGAGTATAAAGCCCTTGCTGATGGTACCCCTGAAGTCATTTGGCTTCAATACTTGTTAACAGATTTGCAGGTTCCCTCAGTCTCTACCCCTACCATTTGGTGTGACAATCTTGGTGCTACCTATCTCTCAGCAAATCCTATCTTCCATGCTCGTACTAAGCATGTTGAAGTGGATTATCACTTTGTCTGTGACCGTGTTGCCAAGAAAGAAATTCAGATTCGTTTTATTCCCTCTCGAGATCAACTTGCCGATGTCTTCACTAAACCGCTTCCTGTTGCATCCTTTACTGCTTTTCGATTCAAGCTTCGGGTTCATCCCCCACCCTCAGCTTGAGGGGGCATATTATAGAATAGGATTCTAATATAGGATGTTGTAATCATTACAGTAACTCATGTATCTATCAGAATAGGATTCTAATATAGGATGTTGTAATCATTACAGTGACTATAGTGTTCTACTGCCTCTATATAAATAGGAAGGTTGGCTAAGGCACAAACCAACACATTCCATTATTCTCAACTTCAGGGGTGATCATTTTTGATTTGGTTTGATTTTTATAAAAAAATAACAAATTTTTTTTAAAAAAAACCAAAACTGGTTCAAACCGACTAATTTTAATTTTATTATTTTAGAATAAAAATTGATTCAGACTAATTAATTCTAATTTGATTTGATTTTCCTTGATTTTTCTAGTTTAGCTCTATTTATTTTTTATTTAGGTTAATTTTTTCAATTTAGGTCAGTAATTTTTAATTCGGAACCTCTTCTCAAAATCCTTAGATGATGTCAAGTTATTGATATCTACGCTCTATTTAAAGACAAAGAAGGTGATAAGTATTTTATCACTGACGCGGTACCCGATTATCACATATCAAATCGAACATTTTATACACCTCCACAATATCATAATTAGTACTACATATAATTTTGAATATTTGATCGATCTCTACATAGCTCAAACCAAATCATGGATTTCCCCTTTCAATTCTCAGCAACTGCTATACTTATTCTGTTTGCCTTTATTACGCCCTCGATCTACTATTTGTTTCGGATTCCAGGAAAGGAGAACAAGAAGAGTGCACGGCCGGAAGCTGCCGGTGCATGGCCCCTTATTGGGCATCTCCATCTACTAGCAGGCTCACAACCGCCCCATATAACGTTGGGAAACTTGGCTGACAAGTATGGTCCGATATTCACCGTGAAGCTTGGAGTCCATCGAACTTTGATAGTGAGTAATTGAGAGATGGTGAAGTAGTGTCTAACAACAAATGACAAAGCTTTAGCTACTCGACCTAAAGCTCTTGCAACGGACATCTTGGGCTTCAATTACAGCATGCTTGGTTTTAGCCCTTACGGGACATATTGGCGCCAGATACGCAAGATAGTCACTCTTGAGGTTCTCTCTAATCATCGACTGGAGATGTTCAAAAGTGTTTGAGAGGATGAGGTAAGGGATGGTGTAGGAGCGTTATACCAGCAATGGATCGGGAACAAAAGTAATTCACAAAATCTTTTGGTGGATATGAAGAGATGGTTTAATGACATAACTTTAAACGTTATATTGAAGATAATTGTCAGCAAGCGATATGTGGACTATGCAAGCCCTGGAGAGGAAAAGCCGAGCGATGAATGGAGGGATTCACTGAGGGCATTTTTAGAATTGTCAGGAATGTTTGTAGCGTTTGACGCACTTCCATTTTTAAGATGGTTGGATTTGGGAGGAGTTGAGAAGGCAATGAAAAGGACAACAAAAAATCTAAACCATACGGTTGCAAAAGAGCAGAAATCTGAGGTGTTGGCAGCAATGGTGGCTGCTGCGGCAGAGAAGAAGAAGACAACAGAGGCGAAGATGATGAACCGACAGCCATGGAGTGAAAAGAATTCTTGTGCAGAAACTCATGGGTAAGGAGATAGCTATGAAGATCAGCATACGATAGCGGTTCGGCCTTGGTTATGAGGCTAGTGACCAAGTCTTTGAATTCACCACGAAGGCCACGAAACACATAAAGATTGAAATCTTCAAGAGACATTGGGCGACCAGCAGCAGCCAATTCGTCAAATAACGATTTGGCTTGCTGCATATACATACTAACGGATGCATCACCTTGCCGAAGGTCTTGAAAGGAGCCATGTAGTTGCATGATCCGGGAATTAGATGGAGAGGCAAGTGCCTTCTCAAGCGTGCGCCAAACACAATGTGAAGTAGAACAATCTACTACAAGATGCAACACATCCACGGAGAGAGAGGAGAGTAGAGCACTCAAAATAAGTTGATCTTGTTGCTTCCAACGAAGAAAAGAAGGGCTGATGG
The DNA here is from genome assembly GCA_018804465.1 of Populus tomentosa. Lineage (NCBI taxonomy): Eukaryota > Viridiplantae > Streptophyta > Magnoliopsida > Malpighiales > Salicaceae > Populus > Populus tomentosa. The sequence continues at coordinate 2,208,765 of CM031995.1, forward strand.
CAGAGGAAGAACCAGCCGAAGCATCAATCATATGAGATGGAGGACACGACAAGGAGCCGTCAACAAAGTGAAAAACACCTTGACCAAGGAGATATGGCTTCATCTGCATTCTCCAATAGAGATAGTTTGTGTTCGTAAGTTTCAACGACACAATTTGGTGGGTGTTTGATAGAGGAACCATTGATGAAGTGTGTGTTCCCATAAGAGGCAAAGGAATGGCAGAATCATGAGAAGAAGAATCAGACACATGAGGAAACACATGAGGAAGTTGTTCTCGGCCAGCAGTAGGAGGATGGCTGGCCGGTGATGTTGCAGCACCTGTGGAAGGGGAGATGGCAACGGTGGCAGCAGGAGGAGAATCCATGGGGAAGAAAAAATTAGGGTCGGCTGCAAAGTTGCAAAAGGAGAAAAGAGTTTTGATGGCCGAAGGCTCTAATACCAAGTTGAGAAATAATTAGGAGGCTTAACCTAATAGTTAGCCAACCCTTTCTATATATATGAGTAGGGCAATATACAATAGTAAAGGTGGAGATTACCACATAAGAATATGACTACAATATTTCCTATATAGTTACATTCTATAATACGCCCCCTCAAGCTAAGGGTGGAGGATCAACCCGAAGCTTGAATCTAAAAGCAGTAAACGAAGAAGCAGGAAGTGGCTTAGTGAAGACATCGGCAAGTTGATCCTGAGAGGAAATAAAACGAATCTGAATCTCCTTCTTCGCAACTCTATCTCGGACAAAATGATAATCAATCTCAATATGTTTTGTGCGAGCATGAAATACAGGGTTTGCGGACAAATACGTGGCACCAAGGTTGTCACACCAGATAATAGGGGCAGAAGCAATCGGAATTTGAAGATCCGTGTTGTAACCCTTTTTTGGGTCCCCACGATAAAAAATAAAATAAATAGCCAAAAGAGGTTAGAAAAATAACAGGAGGCAGAAGCGCTCAGAAAATTGGTCAAGGAATTTAAAAATGCAAAGGTAGATTTTTTGACAGTATATTCTTGAAGGATGATAGCCCTATTGAGAAGGAAAATTTGAATTTTAAGGAGAAAAGCCCAAATTTGGATGTTTATGGACTTAATTGGATTTTTATTTGAATTTATAGAGGATTTGATTGCAAGAAAAATTGATTTTTAAGTCAATTTGGGCTTTAATTAGAAGAAATTAAAGTTCTGGGGCCAAATTATAATTTTTAGGAATTTATTAAGTCAAATCAGGGGCTTAATTGTATAAATATTGAAGTTTAATGGCCAATTAGGGACATAATTGAGAAAATCCAAAACCAGGGACCAATTTGGAAAAGGCGCGTAAATAGGGGGCTGTATTGGATTGATCCGGGGTCAAATTGAAGAAATTAAAAACTAGAGGACTAATTTAAAAAAACAGCGCAGGAAACCAGGCGACACGTCACCTGTTACTGTTCACTTTCTTCCTCAAAAAGCTGTCTGAGTGGCTGCTTTCCAGGTGCATTTTCCGGCTCGAGTGGCCTCCAAATCCGACAAAACTTGCACCAACATGTCCACATGAAACCCCTTTATCCCGGAGAATGGTCTGGTCGGGTCGGAAAAGTTAGAAACGGCTCCGTTGAGTGGCTCAAAGTGGCCACCTCGGGCAGTTCACAGCCTTGAGCTGCCAAATTTGGCAGCTCGAGGTGCACACTTTGAGCCAACGGTTGAGATGCTTCCCAACTGAATCAAGGGCTGAATTTTTTCCCCAACGTAGACAAGATTGCCCTCTTGCACAGCCTATAAATAGAGTCGGATTTGATGATCTGAGAGAGGAGAAATTCGGGTCCAAAGTCAGCCAAAAACCAGCATTTTCGCCCAATTTCTGCAGATTTTTCTTCTTCTTCTTTCTTCCTCTGCAACAGGAAACCAACGCCGTCTTCCTCCAACTCCACCGCTGCAGCCACCGGCTAAACCACTTCATCACAGCAGCCACAACCCCTTCGGCCAAGTGAGCCCCTCTTCCTTTCCTCCTCCTTCCTCTTCCTTTCCTCCTTTTCTTCTTCTTCTTCCTCCTTTTCTTCTTCTTCCTCCTTACCTACTGTTCACTGCATGAACAGTAGGCGTGAAATATAATTCACGTCCTACTGTTCACACAGGACGTGAATTTTATATATATATGTACGTGTGTGTGTGTATTATAATTTTATAAAATAAAAATAATAAAAAATTTTCCAAAATCATTTTTTTAAAAATGTGATTTTCTCGCATCTTTTTCTACCAATTTTGCAGGATATTGGGTTGTATTTTTATACTGTAAAGATACAAATCGGGTATTAAAATACTCGGTTTTCGTCAACAAAAAAAATGTTTATTTAAAAAAAAAATGTTTTGTTTTCATGCATACGGCCAATACTCTAACATGTTTTGAATGTTCTTTTTATATAAAAAAATATTGGAAGTTTTAAAAATGTGTTTTCGCATAAATTTCTTAAACACAAATTATTTTCTTGCATTTCTGGATTTTACAACATGTTTGTAAAACTCCAAAGGGTATTGGCCAATATTCCAAAAACTATAAAAATCTTATTTTGGGGGGAATTCATATATTATTCACCGCTAATGTTTGGATAAAGAAATCCTTAAAGGATGAATATCCAAAATATTATTGGGAGTAATAAATCCGCACACATCCTTGAAAGAAGCCTTGATTATAATCGAGGACATTTCAAAACTTCAAATTTTTTTACTCCACGGTTTACGAGCCGTGAAAGTATGAAATACTAAGGCAAAGGAGGCTTTTAAAGCGCTTTGAATTTTCTTAAATTTCTAAATTTTTTGTCCCTCCTTCTTGCGATTTACGAGTCGCAAACTCTTGAACTACTAAGGGAAAAATGACCTTTCAAAGCACATGGAATCTCCTTAGATTTCTATCCAAATAAATTTTATTTGAATCAAACCTAGGAAAATTGACGGGATTAGAAAACACCAACACCATAGATTATAGAGCAAACCAAACACCAAGCAGCTTACCTTTGGTAGGGCGTACTAGGAGTGCTAATACCTTCCCTTTACGCAACCAGTCCCTTGCCTTAGAATCTCTAAAAGACCAGTTAGGGTTTCTAGTGACCAAAATACTAGGTGGCGACTCCAAAGAACCAAATCAGCAAAACAAAATGAAAAATCGCCAGCCAAAGCGCGCCGGATTTTTTTGGGGTGCGACAGAATGGCGACTCCACTGGGGACCCTTGGACTAAGCTTGGTAATTGTTTTTTTATTATGCTATGTGTTGTTGTTTTTCTTTTTTTACTATGAATGGTTTGCTTTGTTTAAAAGCTTTAGCATACATCTTTACATTCTATCATACATGGCATAGTCATGCATCACTTTATTATTATTATTATGTTTTGGAGGGCACACACATGTAACTTTAAGATTAAGTGGGGGACTAGCAGCTTGCCTTATGACTTGAGTCAAGTTTTAAGTTTGTGTAAACCCCAACTCTTTGCTGAGTGTTTAGACTGATTTTGATTGGTACACGTACCATCCCACTATCTGCTAGACCTCCATATCGCCTTTACGAGGGTGATCACTGGAACAACAAGAGACCCTCTTTTAGAGACCCAGTAGCAAACCTACCCAATGTCTCACATAAAGGAACTAGAGCCTATCCTTAGGATGTATGCTCCATAATATCTTTTTGCATCCAAACAAGCCTAAGCTCAAAGCATCTTGAATCTCAAGACCTTTATTCAAAAGCTAACCAAGGGAGAGATGTTCTAGAATTGGGAGACCCAAGAAGCTCCATTGGTGTTCAAAATTTAATCAACAATGCTTGTTTGATCATGATATTGTGTTGTTTTCCTTTTTCAACTTTTTAAATCGAGGTTCCAAATGCCTTTTCAAAAGTTCATCTTGGTGTTTTTACACATCATTTTTCTTTTCAAAACGAATCTTCCATAACTACACCTGCACTTTACACTGAGAATGAATGGCCGGACTTTAAAGAATCCATATTAGTTGTAGAAGAGGAAGAATGGTAGGAAAATAACATTAGGGGATTCACAAAAATGAACAACATGAACAAGCTTGGAAACCCGCTACAAGGTCATGCCGTTTGGGTTAAAGAACGTTGGGGGCACCTACCAAAGGGCTATGTTGACTCTATTTCACGACATGATGCATAAAGAAATTAAAGTATACGTGGATGACATGACCTAGAGAGGGAGAGAATCATGTCCAAATATTGAAGGAATTAGTTGAAGACTAAGAAAGTACAAGTTGAGGTTTAACCATGCAAGGTGTTCATTCGAGGTGAAATCTAGGAAGTTGTTGGAATTTATGATGAGTGACAAAGGGATAGAAGTGGACCCTGATTAAGTAAAGGTTATTCAACCTATGCCAACTCCCAAGACTAAGAAGGATGTAAGGAGGTTCTTGGGAAGGTTGAATTACATTGCTCAATTTATATCCCAATTAACCACGACTTATGACCTCATCTTCAATTGTTAAGGAAGAAGAATCTTGGAATTTGGAATAAGAATGTGAAGAAGCTTTCGCGAAAATGAAGCAATACCTACTGAATCCACCCCTATCTATCGAGTTGAATTGAAAAATGGCAAGTTCTACTAGCTGAGTACAACATAGTATATATGACAAGGAAAGCCATGAATGTCATCGCCGATCACCTAACTGACCATGTTGTGAAAGTTTATGGGCTGTTAAAATTTAATTTTTCGGATAAAGATATGCTTTCAGTCGAGGAAGGGAAATCAGATTGTTGGATTATGTACTTTGAGGGTGTTGTGGTAATAGAGTGGGGGCAGTGCTAATCTTTTCTAATAAGAAACAGTATCCGGTTTTAGTTAAGTCGCAATTTGGGTACACTAACAACACAACTGAGTTTGAAGCTTGCATTCTCGATTTTAGAGGTTGCATTAGAGCTAAACATCATAAAGATAGATGTGTATTGGAGACTCGATTTTGATTATTTGTCAAGTGAAAGGAAAAGGGCAAACCAAGGACGAGAAGTTGAGACCTTGCCAAGAATACTTGTCTAAATGGGCTAGAGAATTTGAGGAAATAAAGTTCACCCATCTAGGAAGGGAAGGAAACCATTTTGATGTTTTGGTCACACCAGTTTCTATGGCTAGAATAGACTTTGGGCATAAGGTACAACCAATACACATTGATATAAGAAATAACTTAGCTCATTATTGCTCAGTTTGAAAGAGAAATAGATGGAAACCCTTGGCACTATGATATCAAGAATTTCATCCAAAACCAGACATATCCCATGGGGGCATCCAAAAATCAACAAGAAGACGTTGAGGAGGTTGGCAATGGATTTCTATCTTGATGGGGAAACTTTGTATAAGAAATCATCTGACAAAACTTTGTTGAGATGTTTCGATGACGTAAAAAAAAAGTGGTGAAGAAATTTATGGAAAGATATTTGATCTATCGATATGGTCCACTAGAAAAATTAATAAAGCCCAGAATTTCAACGACAAGATGATAATGGAGCTCTGCACTAAATAGAAAATCAAGCATTCCAATTCCTCTCCATATAGGCCAAAGATGAATGATGCGGTAGAAATTGCTAACAAGAATGTCAAGAAGATTATTCAGAAGATGATACACCTATAAAGGATTGACATGAGATGTTGCCATTGGCCCTTCACGCGTTCTGCACCGCGGTCCGAACCTTAATAAGAGCCACCCCGTACATGTTGGTATATGGAATGGAGGCGGTGATACTTTTAAAAGTGGAAATCCCCTTATTAAGAGTATTGATAGACTTTGAGCTAGAAGAGGTAGAATGGGAAAAGGTTAAAAATGAACAGTTGAATCTAATAAGTGAAAAGAGGATAGCCGCAATCTGTCATCATCAACTTTATCAAAGAAGGATGGCCAAATCATACAACAAGAAGATTCGACCTTGAGGATTCCACGAAGGAGATCTTATATGGAAGAAAATGTTGTCTTTTACTAAGAGAAGATCAGAGTAAATGGACGACAAACAATGAGGGCCCTTTAGTGGTAAAGAAAGCGTTTTCAGGAGAAGCTTTATTGTTATCTAGAATGGATGGAAAAGATCTAGTTAGGCCCGTGAATTCTGACTCTGTAAGGAAATATTACGCTTGATGCATTTTGTAATTTCCCAATCAATAAAATTAAAGTTCGGCCATGAATTCTCTTTGTAAAGAACATTTTGTTTCATAAAACATACGATCTCCTAGTATTTGAAATCTTTTACTTAAAAGAACTTTTATGGCATGACTAAGGAGATGACTCCGAACTTAACATTTTATTTTTTTTTGCACACCACACTAGGGGGCAAGAAGTGCACGAAGTGCACATAAGGGTCCATAGTGAACCAAAACCCAAAGGGGTATCATAATAAAAACTTCCAAAAAAGCATCTTTTATGAGAATTGCTAATTGCATTAAAAGTTTTAGTTTTCATGAACAAAACCAATTTTTTGAGTTTTCCTTTTAAAATAATAATAAAGCACAATACTTAATGGAGCAAGAAAGGGCCCCATAAGGAACTAGAGATCTCTTCACCAAGAGGATATGAAGTATATTTTGGTTCATGAGAAAAGATTGGACAAACAAATGGAAACAAGAGCTTGAAGAAGTTTACAACGAAAGGGGGACCTATTTTTCTCAGGTAAGTATACATGTAGATTGATCATAATGCATTGCTTTCAAAATTTGTCGTATCGGTGTTTCATCATCATCTTTTGGGTAGTGCGTTTTCTAACCCTACCTCATTTCGAGTGCGCCTTTGAGCCCTCACTTCTTGGGTAGTGCGTTTTCTAACCCTACCTCTTTTCGAGTGCGTCGTTGAGCCCTCACTTCTCGGGTAGTGCGTTTTTTAACCCTACCTCATTTCGAGTGCGCCGTTTGAGCCCTCACCTCTCGGGTAGTGCGTTTTCTAACCCTACCTCATTTCAAGGGCGCCTTTGAGCCCTCGCCAACATTTTTCTGGGTAGGTCACCCATTACAACATGACCAATTCTCCATGTTTTTATTTGGGTAGGTCACCCATTACAATCAGACCATTCTTTCACCTGGGTAGGTCACCCTTTACAATGAGACCGCTATTTCCTTTTTCTTGGGTAGGTCACCCATTACAATGAGACCAACATTTTTTCTGGGTAGGTCACCCATTACAATGCGACCACTTCTCCATGTTTTTTTACTTGGGTAGGTCACCCATTACAATGAGGTCATTCTTCCATTTGGGTAGGTCACCCATTACAATGAGACCACTCTTTTCTTTTTCTTTGGGTAGGTCACCCATTACAATGAGACGGCACTCCATATTTTTTTCTATTTGGGTAGGTCACCCATCACAACGAAACCGTTTTTTCATATTCTTTTGCACTTGGGTAGGTCACCCATCACAATGAGACCATCATTTCTTTCTGGGTAGGTCACCCATTAGAATGAGACCATTCTCCATCTTTTTTTTACCTGGGTAGGTCACCCATAAGAATGAGGCCGTTCCTCCCCCTGGGTAGGTCACCCAAAGAATGAGACCACTCTTCCTTTTTCCACTTGGGTAGGTCACCCATCATAATGAGACCATTATTTTTTCTAGGTAGGTCACCCATAAAAATGAGACCATTCTCCATCTTTTTTTACTTGGGTAGGTCACCCATAATAATGAGGTCATTCTTCCCCCTGGGTAGGTCACCCAAAGAATGAGACCACTCTTCCTTTTTCCACTTGGGTAGGTCACCCATCACAATGAGACCATTATTTTTTCTGGGTAGGTCACCCATAAGAATGAGACCATTCTCCATCTTTTTTTTACCTGGGTAGGTCACCCATAATAATGAGGCCATTCTTCCCCCTGGGTAGGTCACCCAAAGAATGAGACCACTCTTCCTTTTTCCATTTGGGTAGGTCACCCATAAGAATGAGACCATTCTCCATCTTTTTTTTACCTAGGTAGGTCACCCATAATAATGAGGCCATTCTTCCCCCTGGGTAGGTCACCCAAAGAATGAGACCACTCTTCCTTTTTCCACTTGGGTAGGTCACCCATCACAATGAGACCATTATTTTTTCTGGGTAGGTCACCCATAAGAATGAGACCATTCTCCATCTTTTTTTTACCTGGGTAGGTCACCCATAATAATGAGGCCATTCTTCCCCCTGGGTAGGTCACCCAAAGAATGAGACCACTCTTCCTTTTTCCACTTGGGTAGGTCACCCATCACAATGAGACCATTATTTTTTCTGGGTAGGTCACCCATAAGAATGAGACCATTCTCCATCTTTTTTTTACCTGGGTAGGTCACCCATAATAATGAGGTCATTCTTCCCCCTAGGTAGGTCACCCAAAGAATGAGACCACTCTTCCTTTTTTCATTTGGGTAGGTCACCCATAAGAATGAGACCATTCTCCATCTTTTTTTTACCTGGGTAGGTCACCCATAATAATAAGACCATTCTTCCCCCTGGGTAGGTCACCCAAAGAATGAGACCACTCTTCCTTTTTCCACTTGGGTAGGTCACCCATCACAATGAGACCATTATTTTTTCTGGGTAGGTCACCCATAAGAATGAGGCCATTCTCCATCTTTTTTTTACCTGGGTAGGTCACCCATAATAATGAGGTCATTCTTCCCCCTGGGTAGGTCACCCAAAGAATGAGACCACTCTTCCTTTTTCCATTTGGGTAGGTCACCCATAAGAATGAGACCATTCTCCATCTTTTTTTACCTGGGTAGGTCACCCATAATAATGAGGTCATTCTTCCCCCTGAGTAGGTCACCCAAAGAATGAGACCACTTTTCCTTTTTCCATTTGGGTAGGTCACCTATAAGAATGAGACCATTCTCCATCTTTTTTTTACCTGGGTAGGTCACCCATAATAATGAGGCCATTCTTCCCCCTGGGTAGGTCACCCAAAGAATGAGACCACTCTTCCTTTTTCCACTTGGGTAGGTCACCCATCACAATGAGACCATTATTTTTTCTGGGTAGGTCACCCATAAGAATGAGACCATTCTCTATCTTTTTTTTACCTGGGTAGGTCACCCATAATAATGAGGTCATTCTCCCCCTGGGTAGGTCACCCAAAGAATGAGACCACTCTTTCCCTTTTCCACTCAGGCAGGTCACCCATCATAATGAGACCATTCTCCATCTTTTTTTACCTGGGTAGGTCACCCAAAGAATGAGACCACTCTTCCTTTTTCCATTTGGGTAGGTCACCCATAAGAATGAGACCATTCTCCATCTTTTTTTTACCTGGGTAGGTCACCCATAATAATGAGGCCATTCTTCCCCCTGGGTAGGTCACCCAAAGAATGAGACCACTCTTTCTTTTTCCACTTGGGTAGGTCACCCATCACAATGAGACCATTATTTTTTCTGGGTAGGTCACCCATAAGAATGAGACCATTCTCCATCTTTTTTTTTTACCTGGGTAGGTCACCCATAATAATGAGGTCATTCTTCCCCCTGGGTAGGTCACCCAAAGAATGAGACCACTCTTTCCCTTTTCCACTCAGGCAGGTCACCCATCATAATGAGACCACACACACATTTTTGTTTTGGTTGTGGAATCGCCAAATGAGATTCCAAGTTTGAGATCGCCAGAAGGGATCTTGTATTTTGATATTGGTCAAAGGAGGTCGCCAGAAGGGACCTCATATTTCAGCCTTGGTTAAAAAGGAATCGCCAGATGGGATTCCAGGTTTTTGGTTAAAGAAGATCGCCAAAAGAGATCTCGAGATGACTAAATTTTGATCACAGTTTTTAGGTTGAGGAGGATTGCGGTTAAGACAAAGTTTCAGAGCGATCAAGCTCCAACCAGATAAGTTTCGGGAGTTCAGTTTTGGTTTATCTTTATAAATCTTACTGCGCAAAACCCCTGCTCCGTAAGCTTTATAAAGAGGGGGCATCTATTGTAATCCATTTTTGGGTCCCCACGATAAAAAATAAAATAAATAGCCAAAAGAGGTTAGAAAAATAACAGGAGGCAGAAGCGCTCAGAAAATGGTCAGAAAATTGGTCAAGGAATTTAAAAATGCAAAGGTAGATTTTTTGACAGTATATTCTTGAAGGATGATAGCCCTATTGAGAAGGACAATTTGAATTTTGAGGAGAAAAGCCCAAATTTGGATGTTTATGGACTTAATTGGATTTTTATTTGAATTTATAGAGGATTTGATTGCAAGAAAAATTGATTTTTAAGTCAATTTGGGCTTTAATTAGAAGAAATTAAAGTTCTGGGGCCAAATTATAATTTTTAGGAATTTATTAAGTCAAATCAGGGGCTTAATTGTATAAATATTGAAGTTTAATGGCCAATTAGGGACTTAATTGAGAAAATCCAAAACCAGGGACCAATTTGGAAAAGGCGCGTAAATAGGGGGGCTGTATTGGATTGATCCGGGGTCAAATTGAAGAAATTAAAAACTGGAGGACTAATTTAAAAAAACAGCGCAGGAAACCAGGCGACACGTCGCCTGTTACTGTTCACTTTCTTCCTCAAAAAGCTGCCTGAGTGGCTGCTTTCCAGGCGCATTTTCCGGCTCATGTGGCCTCCAAATCCGACAAAACTTGCACCAATATGTCCACATGAAACCCCTTTATCCCGGAGAATGGTCTGGTCGGGTCGGAAAAGTTAGAAACGGCTCCGTTGAGTGGCTCAAAGTGGCCACCTCGGGCAGTTCACAGCCTTGAGCTGCCAAATTTGGCAGCTCGAGGTGCACACTTTGAGCCAACGGTTGAGATGCTTCCCAACTGAATCAAGGGCTGAAGTTTTTCCCCAACGTAGACAAGATTGCCCTCTTCCACAGCCTATAAATAGAGTCGGATTTGATGATCTGAGAGAGGAGAAATTCGGGTCCAAAGTCAGCTAAAAACCAGCATTTTCGCCCAATTTCTGCAGATTTTTCTTCTTCTTCTTTCTTCCTCTGCAACAGGAAACCGACGCCGTCTTCCTCCAACTCCACCGCTGCAACCACCGGCTAAACCACTTCATCACAGCAGCCACAACCCCTTCGGCCAAGTGAGCCCCTCTTCCTTTCCTCCTCCTTCCTCTTCCTTTCCTCCTTTTCTTCTTCTTCTTCCTCCTTTTCTTCTTCTTCCTCCTTACCTACTGTTCACTGCATGAACAGTAGGCATGAAATATAATTCACGTCCTACTGTTCACATAGGACGTGAATTATATATATATATATATATATATATATATATATATATATATATATATATATATATATATATATATGTACGTGTGTGTGTGTGTATTATAATTTTATAAAATAAAAATAATAAAAAAATTTCCAAAATCATTTTTTAAAAAATGTGATTTTCTCGCATCTTTTTCTACCAATTTTGCAGGATATTGGGTTGTATTTTTATACTGTAAAGATACAAATCGGGTATTAAAATACCCGGTTTTCATCAACAAAAAAAATGTTTATTTAAAAAAAATGTTTTGTTTTCATGCATACGGCCAATACTCTAACATGTTTTGAATGTTCTTTTTATATAAAAAAATATTGGAAGTTTTAAAAATGTGTTTTCGCATAAATTTCTTAAACACAAATTATTTTCTTGCATTTCTGGATATTACAACATGTTTGTAAAACTCCAAAGGGTATTGGCCAATATTCCAAAAACTATAAAAATCTTATTTTGGGGGGAATTCATATATTATTCACCGCTAATGTTTGGATAAAGAAATCCTTAAAGGATGAATATCCAAAATATTATTGGGAGTAATAAATCCGCACACATCCTTGAAAGAAGCCTTGATTATAATCGAGGACATTTCAAAACTTCAAATTTTTTTACTCCACGGTTTATGAGCCGTGAAAGTATGAAATACTAAGGCAAAGGAGGCTTTTAAAGCGATTTGAATTTCCTTAGATTTCTAAATTTTTTGTCCCTCCTTCTTGCGATTTACGAGTCGCAAACTCTTGAAATACTAAGGGAAAAATGAGCTTTCAAAGCACATGGAATCTCCTTAGATTTCTATCCAAATAAATTTTATTTGAATCAAACCTAGGAAAATTGACGGGATTAGAAAACACCAACACCATAGATTATAGAGCAAACCAAACACCAAGCAGCTTACCTTAGGTAGGGCGTACTAGGGGTGCTAATATCTTCCCTTTACGCAACCAGTCCCTTGCCTTAGAATCTCTGAAAGACCAGTTAGGGTTCCTAGTGACCAAAATACTAGGTGGCGACTCCAAAGAACCAAATCAGCAAAACAAAATGAAAAATCGCCAGCCGATGCGCGCCGGATTTTTTTGGGGTGCGACAATCCGTTAACAAGTATTGAAGCCAGATAACTTCAACCGTGCCATCGGCTAAGGCTTTGTACTCAGCTTCCATCGAAGAACGAGCAATAGTGCGTTGCTTACTCGATTTCCATGAAATCGGCGTCTGACCAAAGAACACAAGGTAACCACCTGTAGACTTTATGTCCTCAACACTACCTGCCCAATCTGCATCTGTAAAACCATGTAAAGCAAAAGAAGAGCTGCGAGTAATATGTAAACCATGTGATGTTGTACCACGAAGATAACGCAAGATGCGTTTCACTGCGGCCCAATGAGATTCTGTAGGAGTATGCATAAACTGACAGACCCGGTTAACAGCAAAGCAAATATCCAGGCGTGTGAAAGTGAGATATTGGAGGGCACCAACAAGTTGCCAAAAATGAGTAGCATCAGAAAACAATGGATCCGGCATAATGGTGGCTTTGGATGCCGAAATAGGAGTATCAACTGGTTTACAGGATAACATACCAGCTCGTGTGAGGATGTCAAGTGTATACTTATGTTGGCAAAGCATAAGTCCCAGACCAGTACACTGCACTTCAATACCCAAAAAATAATAAACATGACCCAAATCCTGAAGTTTAAATTCTGAGCTCAGTAGCTGAATGAGGCGTTGTAGCAGAATAGCATTATTACCCGTAAGCAGAATATCATCAACATAAACCAAAAGATAACAAATATCGCTACCAACCGAGAAGATAAACAATGAGGTATCCACTTTAGAAGCACGAAAACCAATGGATAATAGGAAGTCATTCAGACGAGTGTACCAAGCCCGTGGAGCCTGTTTTAACCCATATAGAGATTTATGCAATCAACATACATGACCTGGGAGAGCAGAATCAACAAAACCTGGAGGTTGTTTCATGTAAACCTCTTCATAAAGGACTCCATTTAGAAATACATTATGAATGTCAAGCTGATGAATTTTCCAACCACTCGAAACTGCAATGGAGAACACTAAGCGTATCGTTGCCTGTTTGATAACAGGACTAAAATTTTCTGAGTAATCAATGCCTTCTTGCTGAGTGAAGCCCCTAGCAACCAGACGCACCTTATACCTCTCAATGCTACCATCAGATCTGCGTTTAATTTGGTAGACCCATCGGCTACCAACAACATTCATGGACGGATGAAACGGCACTAAAGTCCATGTTCTGTTTACGCGTAAGGCCTGAATTTCCTCACACATAGCATTATGCCACGCCTCATATCTGTTAGCATCAGGAAAAATAAGAGGCTCATGCGAGGGAGGAGAAGCTACCCGACTGAAGGAGGCAGCAGATGTGGCTACCGTGGTGGTGGTCAACATTGTCTTGGGCTGTCTCGGACGAAGAACCATGGGGTGTTTAGGAGCAGCCAGACATGGAGTAGCAGTACCTGTACCTGGAATGTGCTGAAGAGGATAAGAGGAGAGATCAACACAAAGTTGCAGACCAGGAGGTGAAACCGGGGAGGTGCTGGGTTATGCTGCTACTGAATCCTGCAATTCAGAACCTGTTCCTGCACAATAATCATTGGAAAGACAAGCACGTGGTGATAGTATGGCTGTGTGGGGTGGTGAGGCAGGGTCAACTGAATCAACGGGCAAGGGGGCAAGTTGGGGAGGTGCGGCAAGGGGCAAAGGTGAGTTGTGTTTTCTGCTGATTTGGGAAGGAATAGGCTGAAAACAGGAAGGGGGATGCAAGGATGGAAGATAGGTAGGTGGAGTGGGGGGAACCGGGGGTGTTGTTACCTGTTCAGAATTTTTAAAAGGAAAGACACATTCATGAAAACGAACATGACAGGAGACATAGACACGACCAGACTCTAAATCAAGACACCGATAACCAAGATGAGACGAGCTATAGCCTAAAAACACACAAGGAGAAGACCGAAAATCTAATTTATGAGCATGATATGGACGTAAAAATGGAAAACAAAGACACCCAAATATACGTAGGAAGTTATAATCAGGAGTGCGATGAAACAGACACGTAAAAGGAGATTTATTTTGAAGAACATGAGTAGGCATGCGATTAATAAGATACACCGATGATTCCATAGCATAGTTCCAAAAACGCAATGGGGCATTATACTGGCCTAAAAGGGTTAGGCCAGTTTTGACAATATGTCTATGACGACGTTCAACTGTGTCATTTTGTTCATGAGTATGAGGACAAATTAATCGATGATGAATACCAATGGTTTGAAAAAATTTATTTAATTTTCGATATTCACCACCCCAATCAGTTTGAACAGATTTAATTTTAAGAGAAAACTGACGCTTAACAAGTGTCTGAAAAGGTTGAAACGTGGTAAATACATCAGATTTCGTAACAAGTGGATAATACCAGATATATTTAGTGTGCGCATCAACAAAGATAACAAAATAAAGAAAACCATCAGAAGAAAACATTGGAGCAGGACCCCAAACATCACTAAAAATTAATTCAAGTGGGGTAGAAGTTTTGTGACCCGTCGGTCGTAATGAAAAACGAGATGACTTGCCTAAAGGACATGCTTGACATTGAGTAAAAGATCGTCTAGACGTACAAATAATTTTATTATCAGAAACTAACAAATTTAGAATGCGAGGAGTTGGATGACCTAAACGACGATGCCACAGGTCGGCAGTCGCAGAAATGCAAGGAGACCAAAAAGCTTGAGGAACTGACGTAGCTGAAGACTCGGAGAGAACATAAAGACCATCATGACTCCGACCGGAAAGAAGAACTTCCTTGGTGACGAGATCCTTCATATAAAACACAGAATCGTGAAATTCAAAATAAACATGATTATCACGACATAATTTCTGAACAGATAACAACGGTTTGGTAATGTGAGGCACACGAAGAACATTAGTTAACGTAAACAAGCGTTTTGGGGAATATAAAGTAGTATGTCCAACATGGGATATGTCAAGGGCCTTACCATCACCAACATGCAAGAAATCATTACCAAGATAAGGAGCAGAATCAGTTAGAGTTGCAAGGTCAGGAGTCACATGTTGATTCGTGCCGGTGTTGGGAAACCAAGTCATTGCAGCAGAATCATTCGCAACAGCAAGGTGAGCAGAGGGTTGTTGTGTGCTGTTGTGAAACTGAGAGCATTGAAGAGCTGAATGGCCAAGATTGGAACATACTTGGCAGCGTACGTGTCCAGACCACTACCCCTGATTCAGCCTGAAATCTGCAGCAGAGGTGCGCCTGTTCTGCCACTGATTCTGCCTCCAATCTGCAACAGAGTGGCCTCTGTTTTGGGCCTGAAATCGGTTGTGGCTGGGACGCCAATTACCCCTGTAACGTCCCCTATTTCGGCTGTGATTAGTCATGGCAAGATGAGCAGAAATCTTAGGTGTTGGCAGCAATGGTGGCTGCTGCGGCAGAGAAGAAGAAGACAACAGAGGCGAAGATGATGAACCGACAGCCATGGAGTGAAAAGAATTCTTGTGCAGAAACTCATGGGTAAGGTGATGGCTATGAAGATCAGCATACGATAGCGGTTCGGCCTTGGTTATGAGGCTAGTGACCAAGTCTTTGAATTCATCGCGAAGGCCACGAAACACATAGAGATTGAAATCTTCAAGAGACATTGGGCGACCAACAGCAGCCAATTCGTCAAATAACGATTTGGCTTGCTGTATATACAAACTAACGCATGCATCACCTTGCCAAAGGTCTTGAAAGGAGCCATGTAGTTGCATGATCCAGGAATTAGATGGAGGCAAGTGCCTTCTCAAGCGTGCGCCAAACACAATGTGAAGTAGAACAATCTATTACAAGATGCAACACATCCACGGAGAGAGAGGAGAGTAGAGCACTCAAAATAAGTTGATCTTGTTGCTTCCAACAAAGAAAAGAAGGGCTGATGGCAGAGGAAGAACCAGCCGAAGCATCAATCATATGAGATGGAGGACACGACAAGGAGCCGTCAACAAAGTGAAAAACACCTTGACCAAGGAGATATGGCTTCATCTGCATTCTCCAATAGAGATAGTTTGTGTTCGTAAGTTTCAACGACACAATTTGGTGGGTGTTTGATAGAGGAACCATTGTTGAAGTGTGTGTTCCCATAAGAGGCAAAGGAACGGCAGAATCATGAGAAGAAGAATCAGACACATGAGGAAACACATGAGGAAGTTGTTCTCGGCCAACAGCAGGAGGATGGCTGGCCGGTGATGTTGCAGCACCGGTGGAAGGAGAGATGGCAACGGCGGCGGCAAGAGGAGAATCCATGGGGAAGAATGAAAAAATTAGGAGGCTTAACCTAATAGTTAGCCAACCCTTTCTATATATATGAGTAGGACAATATACAATAGTAAAGATGGAGATTACCATATAAAAATATAACTACAATATTTCTTATATAATTACATTCTATAATACAAAGAAGGTGATAAGTATTTTATCACTGACGCGGTACCCGATTATCACATATCGAATCGAACATTTTATACACCTCCACAGTATCATAATTAGTACTACATATAATTTTGAATATTTGATCGATCTCTACATAGCTCAAACCAACTCATGGATTTCCCCTTTCAGTTCTCAGCAACTGCTATACTTATTCTGTTTGCCTTTATTACGCCCTCGATCTACTATTTGTTTCGGATTCCAGGAAAGGAGAACAAGAAGAGAGCACCGCCGGAAGCTGCCGGTGCATGGCCCCTTATTGGGCATCTCCATCTACTAGCAGGCTCACAACCGCCCCATATAATGTTGGGAAACTTGGCTGACAAGTATGGTCCGATATTCACCGTGAAGCTTGGAGTCCATCGAACTTTGATAGTGAGTAATTGGGAGATGGCGAAGCAGTGTCTAACAACAAATGACAAAGCTTTCGCTACTCGACCTAAAGCTCTTGCAACGGACATCTTGGGCTTCAATTACAGCATGCTTGGTTTTAGCCCCTACGGGACATATTGGCGCCAGATACGCAAGATAGTCACTCTTGAGGTTCTCTCTAATCATCGACTGGAGATGTTCAAAAGTGTTCGAGAGGATGAGGTAAGGGATGCTGTAGGAGCGTTATACCAGCAATGGATCGGGAACAAAAGTAACTCACAAAAGCTTTTGGTGGATATGAAGAGATGGTTTAATGACATAACTTTAAACGTTATATTGAAGATAATTGTCAGCAAGCGATATGTGGACTATGCAAGCCCTGGAGAGGAAAAGCCGAGCGATGAATGGAGGGATTCACTGAGGGCATTTTTAGAATTGTCAGGAATGTTTATAGCGTCTGACGCACTTCCATTTTTAAGATGGTTGGATTTGGGAGGAGTTGAGAAGGCAATGAAAAGGACAGCAAAAAATCTAAACCATACGGTTGCAAAATGGTTAGAAGAGCACAAGCAGAAGAAAGCTTCTGGGACAGCAAAGGGAGAAGAAGATTTCATGGATTTGATGCTGTCCGCTTTGGATGATGCTAAAGAGCTTTCTAATCGCAGTGCTGATACCATCAATAAGGCTACATGTCTGGTATGCTATTTTTCTACAAACTTATTGTATAACATTAATGGACGGGTGTGCGTGTGTATAAATTTAATATTAAAAAAATGAATAATGATTGTATGAAGAAACATTAGCTCATACCTTGTTTTGATGATGATGATGCCATGTTAATTTACAACGAAACTCCGCTAACATAAACTGGAGTGCCATCCTCAGCTAAAGATAAACTTGCTAAAGATATACGTAGGTTGCCATGGTAACTAAAGGCCACAAGCTTTCTCGACACCTATTCTAGACGTTAAAACTTGCAGGCTTGCTGGCGCATAATTTTTATCCAGTGATAAGCAGTACTGATCTAGAAATAAAAATTCAAAACTAAATAGAAAAAATATTTAAATTTCAAAATTAATTATAAAAATTATTAAAACAACCATTTCTAGTTCTAATCTGAGTGTCTTCTCACTTTTGACTGGTTATAGCCAACCAATACCCTATGGAAACGAACTTTTAGAATCTCCTGTACGATTGAAAGTAGTTATTGTTTTTGTTATGATGCATGTTTGATGAATTTAGGCTTCTTCTTGTTTGTTTGTTTTTTAAAAAAAAAAAAAGTTTAGCTTTGTTTACACAAATCCAAAATTGAGTTACATACATTGGTAATCATTAAAACTTTTAATTAGTTAATTTAACTTGGACATTACTTTGAACAATTAAATTAATTTGCAAATAATTATTTTCTTGAATATTTCACAGACTCTTATTCTAACAGCATCAGACACTACATCAGTTACATTAACTTGGACTCTCTCTTTACTACTAAACAATCGCGAGGTCTTAAAGAAAGCACAAGATGAACTGGACATCCATGTTGGTAGAGAAAGGCAAGTGAAGGAGTCTGACATGAAAAACTTGGTCTACTTACAAGCTATCTTCAAGGAAGCCTTACGCTTATATCCCGCTGCACCACTGTCTGGACCCCATGAATCCATGGAGGAATGTACCGTAGGTGGCTACCATATTCCTGCTGGCACGCGCCTATCCACAAATCTCTCAAAGATTCACCGAGATCCACAAGTGTGGTCGGACCCTGATGAGTTTCAACCAGAAAGGTTTCTGACTACTCATAAGGATTGTGATTTTCTAGGCCAACATTTTGAGTTTATTCCATTTGGCAGCGGAAGAAGAATGTGCCCTGGAATCTCGTTTGCCCTTCAAGTCCTGAACCTTGCACTTGCTACTTTGCTTCATGGGTTCAACATAGAGACTGTGGATGATGCACCGATTGATATGACTGAAACCGGTGGAATAACCAACGTCAAAGCCACACCTCTAAAAGCCCTTCTCACTCCTCGTCTTTCTCCTGGCTTGTATGATCTGCAATAAATATGGAGAACCCCGTCTGATGCATTTGCCTTTGCTTGACTACGTGGCCATCATAAGTATTTGCGTCCGTTTTGTTATTTTCTTTAATCGTTAATGACTGCCTACTATCTTTATTAATTATCATTTACAACTGTTTTTCTATTTTTTTTATTGTGTCCAATAAAGATAATGTAACATGGGTTCTGTTTTATGTAATAGATAATTAATTGTTTAATTATCAATTTCAACTGTTTGTAATTTTCAGTTATTTGTAATTTAGCTATTTAAAGCTTCATTCTAATTAGTAAAAGGCAGATTAAATTTTATAAAATTCTTCTTTATTATTCGGAGAGATTCCAAATAAGTTTCATTATTAAGTTTTATTCCAAATAAGTTTTCAGAGATTCTAATTTCTGAGAGTTAAATTATTTGTAATTTTATTTCGACACCACCGTCCTTCCCCTGGCTTCTGCTACATCTAAATCCTTACTATATATACTAGCATGTTAATTAATGTAACCTCTCTATATAAATAAAAATCATTACCACTCATCCATTCATCCTTGTATCTGCTCTCTCCCATATCATTTCATCACTCGTACACACCAAATATAATTGACAGCCCTTGAAGAAAAAAGAAAAAACTCCACGTAGCTTAATTGACAGCCGTAAAATATTGAACTTTGAGTTCAAATTTCCATCTTATAAATAGAATATCATATAATATATCACTTAGGCAGCTAAAGTCCCTAAAAAAATTAAAGAAGCTTTGTCGATCACCTTTTGTATAAAATATTGGAAAAATGTTGATGTACCTGTATAATTTTTAAAGTAGAAGGACTAATTTAATTTTTTTATATGAATTTTGAAATTATCACCTATATATTTATAACGTGTTTTCTACTTCGTTTTTCTGGTTTTTAATTTTATTTCTAGTCAACAAGTTAAACTCAATTGCCCTTACAGGCTATTATCAAGGAATCCTTTCATTTATATCCCGTGCACCACTGTCCGTACCCCATAAATCCATAGAGGAATGTACCTTAGGTGGCTACCATATTCCTGCTAGAACGCATCTATTCACAAATCTCTCAAAGATTCTCCGAGATCCACAAATATGGTCGGACCCTGATGAGTTTCAACCAGAGAGGTTTCTGACTACTCACAAGGATTGTGATTTTCGAGGCCAACATTTTGAGTTTATTCCATTTGGTAGCGGAAGAAGAATGTGCCCTGGAGTCTCGTTTGCCCTTCAAGTCCTGAACCTTGCACTTGCTATTTTGCTGCATGGGTTCGACATAGAGACTCTGGATGATGCACTTATGACATAGGTAATGGCTGCTACAATTATGAAATTAAAATTAGTAGACATCTTTATACTATATTGATTTAGTTACAGGAGTCCCTCTATGTAAAAAAAAAAAAAACTATAATTCAGTTTTTTATCATATAAATTAAAGCAGTTTAGAGTGAAGGACATCGATTAATCAATTATTGACCTATTACATATTGACATATGTTCAACTTTTATTAAAAATATTGCAGTTCGGATGATATAAGAATAAGTTTTATCATTTTTTTTAATAAAAAAAAAAAGGCAAATTTAACCAAATCAATATAATATATAAATACATATACAAGATTTTTAATCCCTGCGTTATCTACACTTCTCATGAAAATGACGTTGCCAAGAGCTTATTGCATGGATAGAGTAAGGTGGTCTCTGTCAAAAAAACCAGCACAACCGAATAGATGTTACCAGAACCAGAGAGCTGAGCAAATAAGTGATCTTTTTTATATCTTCGCAACTCAACACGCTCTTCTTCACTCACCGCATCGACCACCCCAACGTATCTTAAGACATCCCCTACATCCTCAGCCTCTTGTCTCTCCCTTGCCATTTCACTGTCAAATTGTGGCAGCTGCTGCATATATTATTCAGCAGATGCACTAGCTCTCGGTGGTTGAAGGACAAGACTTTGAACAAGGATGTCGGAAAGCTCCAACTTTAAACCAGATTCTCGTGAAAGAATGATAACCTTTCTGGCAACATCTGTTCCAGATAGATCATCCCTTGTATCGGGCTCGGTATATCCTGCCTATTTATTTGCCATCACATCACTAATGTTAATAAATATGAAGTTATTTTATTTATTATTTATTAAGAATAAAATAATTTCTTCGGCTTTTTTTTTTTATTAATTCTAGTCTATATATAGTCTTTTTATATTTAGATTAAGTTATTTTAGTTTTAGTAATTCATTATGTTATACAGTATCAATAAAACAGTAGCGTCCTCTCTTTTTTTTCTTTTTTTCTTCTTGTAGACTATTTAACAACTAAATGCTCACGTGCCTATGAAATTGTTGAAAATATAACTCAAAGTTACACTGAAAATCCCATCAATGCTCAATATTTAATCCCCGGTTTCAAGGAGACCTTGTAAAGTGCTAATAATTGGAAGAAAAAATACAAGTAATGAGATTCAATTTGTGTTTTTCTAGTCATCAAAGTTATAATATTATATTAAAAAATCATTTTATCTAAAAATTTAAATAGAGCTTGAAACTTGTAGAGTTAAACATTACCTTACACTATTAATTAGATTTTAATTGGAAGAGAGAATAATGGTAATGAAATTTGAATTCGTAATCGTAATTGTTTGATAAACAAGATACTCTGATAACATATCAAAGAATAAATTCAATTTAATAACTTAAGTCATTATGTTAAATATCAAAATTAGTTTTATATTACTCATTAATAAACACCCTCAAAAACCTTTTGAGTTTGAAACTAAAACAAACTTATATTATTTTATATTTAATTTTTATTAATTAAAATAAAAATAATAAAATTTAAACACATAACTATTTAATCATCAAAATATTTTTTTCAGAACCAAATGCATGGCAACCTCATATAATCATATCGAATAAGAACGTTTGTGGAAGCTTACATTTAACATTTCCAACTTTCCAGGATCTACAAGGCCTGATGCAAGAAATTAAGGAAAGGCCAATCATATGTTTATATGTCGGCAAAACTAAGCTCGCATTTTAAGAGAATAATTACAATGCATGACAGCTCGAGCATTAATAGCACTACCTATGCAGAAAAGCATAACCAGAAAAAGGCAAAATGAGTCAGGACCAACTGATAACCATAGATATCACACCCGATCCGATAATTGATCCGGTAAAATAACTGGATCACGGATCTTATGGGTTGACCCAGATCAAGAATAAAAATATATATTAATATGATTTTTTTAACATAAAATATCACATTAATATATATACTAGCATAATTAATAAAAAAATATCACATTAACATATATACTAGCATAATTAATTAATATTAATAGATTAAAAAGTATATTTATCTTCAAATTTTTGCTCGTTCCAGTCCAGTGCTTCACACAATGACTCAATGAGAGAACACTATGCCCTGCAAACATCCATAACTTTAACTGATTTCTATATCCAAGATTTCTTTAAACTTTGGCCAGCAATTCAACAACATATCAGAGTCTACTAACAACACACCCCAAAGGAGATGCAACTTCTGGCACCAAGAAATTAAAATGCAGAAACAATGAGTGCCATTATATTTGTGAAGATTACATTTTTCCTCTTACTAGAACCCCTGTAGTCTGCCCAAAGGCAGGACAACCCCAGCCCCGTTTCCCTGGTGTTAAAACCTCTAGGAATTGCAATGTCTTTAGTGTTTGGGACTGTTGCCAGTTGAGCATTGGCCAAGCATTATAAGTATCCAGAACTTGCTACTTACTATAGATTATTAGTATAGTTACGAATCAAACTCGAAATAACAGACCTATTCCTTGTGGAAAAATGAAGGAACAAAATCTATATGTACAGAGAAGAGCTGTCTGTGTATCCACGAAAAGGGAAACGCAAGGGGGGAAACTGGAAAGAGTAGTAAACCGGTGCAGATTGAAGCAGAAAGAGGACGCACCTGGTTTATAGCAATGGAATCGAGCTTCTCTTTTGAATCACTGGTGCAGATTACAAACTCCTACAAGATGACAAAATCTAGCAATGGAATCAAGCTTCTCTTTCAAATTAAATTTGAAACTTTGAACTGCAAAGAAAGAAATTAGAGTAAAAATTGAGCAGGTGACTTATTATATATATTCTGGGTGTCTCCCGAGTCAGGCCGGTTTTTTCCTTGCACTGGTTTTTTATGTTGCCTGGCCCAGTCCAGGACCCGAGTCGACCCGCTAGGCCGGGCCAGGTTTAATAACACTGCTGATAACTGAGAAAATTGACGCTACTATGATGGAGCACCAAGATACGAGGCCAGTTTCAATATTTCACCAGCTATTACAATCAGAGGCTGTTTTTTATACCTTGTAGTTGTGAAATGTAATTAAAATTTAACTAATAATATAACATAGAGTAACATAGGTGGGTTTATATAAATTTTAAATTTAAAGTTTTTTTTACTTAAAAAAATATATTATAAAATAATATAAATTATATTATAAAAAAATAAAATTTATATTCTTCTTTAACAGTATTTTATAATATTACATAAAATGAGGCAAATTATTATAACAGAAAGTTACCATCTTTGCTTGGAATGTAAAATTTACCATCTAGGCAATTGGAAGGTGAAATTTAGTGCCCAATACATCAGCTTAAAGGTTAGGATTACCCCCTTGACAATTCACTTTTTTTTTTAATTATTATTATAAATTTATTAAAACAGGTCCGGGGGTGGTTTTAAAGTCAAATGAGATCACAATCATGGGTGTTTCTTTCAAAGTAGCACAATTAATAAATTAAGGATTTCTTTTTGAGATTTCTGCAAAAGATATATAATTAAACGAAGAAATCAGCCGCCATCTTTTACCAATTCTTTCATCCTTATCTACCAATTGAATTTTGACCTGGAGTCTTTTTGCAAAGGAGAATTCCCCGTTAAAGTTTCTGCTTTCCGAATAATTTTTCATTTAAAGCAATATTAAATTAATTTCTTTAGACGTTTTCTATAATTTTGATTTATTAATATTAAAAATAAAAAATATTTTATTAAAAAATATATTTTTATAGAACGTGATGTAACACATTACTGTAGTCTCGTGATCTGCAGAGGGTGAAAAGCAAGGAGAATTTTGATCAAATTGTTATACTTCCTCTGCCCCAGCTGGTATAATAAATTGCTCGGTGGTGTTCGGATAAGATTTCAGGCAACTTTTTGCAATAACTTTTGCTTTGTTTTTCTCGTTCTCGAAAAGAAATATTGATATGGGTGATCGCTACCCAACTAATCCTGCAGTTCATTCTAAAAGCTGAATAAAATTATTATATTATGAAAATTAACCCTCATGTCATGGTGACCTCCAAATGGCTGGAAAAAAAAAAGAAAAAAAATCATGATGTGCGATCCAAGAGCTAAAACTTTAGTATTATTTTTTAAAAAATAATTTATTTATGTATAGTCCAACCAACCGTTATGATTTTAGTTATTTTTAATAATAAAAAATTATTTTAATTATATTAAAAAAAAATTCAACCAAAAAACTTAAGTTTTTAAATAAAGTTTCAAGATATAATTTATATTATTCTTTAACACATCCCTTAAGTGAAAATTATTTGTACTTGAAATTTGCATAGATCCACACTACCTTATACTTAATCTTTATCAAATAAATAGAGATGATGAGATTCGAACTCATTATTGCTTAGTTATCAAGATTTTGATACCATGTCAAAGAACCAATTCAACCCAAAAACTTAAACTAGTATATAAAATTTCAGAATATGATTTATATTATTTTCTGGTACTAGAATTAAAAAATTGTTATTAGTGTACAAAAAAAAATCAACTCGATATTTAATAATTTTACAAAAACAATGATTTTTTTAGCCTAAATAATTGGTTGTAACATGGTTCAAATGTTTTTTTTTAGTTTAAATTGTTTTAATATACTAATATCAAAAATAAATTTTAAAAATAAAAAAATATATATTATTTTAATACAATTTCAAACAAAAATTATTTTAAAAAACAAAATCTACATTATCCCTCATTGCCTATATTTAACTATTTTTTTTCTCATTCAGTGTGCTTGTACCTAGTCAAAAGAGAAGTGTGTATTTATGCTTCATCACGAAATATTCCACCATTGATAGATTGATTAAACAAACCACTATGGATATCCTTCTCCCTTACCTAAGCACTATCATACCAACTGCTATAGTACTCTTTTCATGCTACCTGCTATGGAGGTCCAAATCTTCCAAGACCAAATTAGCACCAGAAGCTGGCGGTGCTTGGCCTATTATAGGTCACCTTCCCTTGTTAGCAGGAGCTGAGCTTCCCCACTTAAGATTAGGAGCCTTAGCTGACAAATATGGACCTATTTTTACCATTAGGATAGGGATGAACCCAGCTTTGGTGGTTAGTAGCTGGGAGTTGGCTAAGGAACTATTCACCACCAACGATGCAATTGTAAGTTCTCGCTCCAAACTCACAGCTTCAAAAATTTTGGGCTACAACTTTGCCAGTTTTGGGTTCTCTCCATATGGTGAATTCTGGCGGGGAATTCGTAAAATAGTTGCGTCAGAACTACTCTCCAACCGCAGACTTGAGCTACTAAAACATGTCAGGGCCTCTGAGGTTGAGGTCTCAGTTAACGAACTATACATGCTATGGTACTCAAAGGATAAAAATGTGGAAAGCCAAATTCTGGTTAACATGAACCAGTGGACTGCTGACATGAATTTAAACGTGATGCTCAGGATGATTGCAGGAAAACGATACTATGATGCTGGCATTGTTACTGAGGAAAATGAGGCGCGCCGATGCCAGAGAGCGATGAGGGAATTCTTTCACTTGACGGGGTTGTTTGTATTAAGGGACGCAGTTCCATTTTTGGGGTGGTTGGATTGGGGTGGATATGAGAAAGCCATGAAGAGAAATGCTGAGGAATTGGACAATATTTTTGACGAATGGCTAGAGGAGCATCGCAGGAAGAGAGATTCAGGTGAATCAGCTACCAAAGAGCAAGACTTTATGGACGTGATGCTATATGCTCTTGATGGTATCAACTTGGCTGGTTATGACCCTGATACAGTTCGCAAAGCCACATCCCTGGTATACACCTAATGCCTTACGTTTGATTTAGAGAAAAATTCCCTCGTATTTTAGTAACTAATATATATTTCAATTCCCTAATTTTGCACTTAATATGATGTTATATGCTTTTATCAGTTCAAACACACACATATCTGATTATAGGAGATGTATATTGCAGTCTCTCATTATAGGGGGCACTGATACTGTAACTGTCACTATAACTTGGGCACTGTCGTTATTGCTGAACAATACCGTTGCATTGAAGAATGCTCAAGAAGAACTGGATGTTCATGTTGGCAAGGAAAGACTAGTGAATGAATCGGACATCGAGAAGCTAACATATCTCCAAGCTTGTGTCAAAGAAGCACTCAGGTTATACCCAGCAGGTCCACTTGGAGGGTTCCGCGAATTCACTGCAGACTGCACTATAGGTGGTTACTATGTCCCTGCAGGCACTCGATTGCTATTGAACATTCATAAGATCCAAAGGGATCCACGAGTGTGGCCCAACCCATCAGAGTTCAAGCCAGAGAGGTTGCTTGGTTCGCACAAGGCTGTTGATGTCAAGGGTCAACATTTTGAGCTCATCCCATTTGGTGCCGGTAGAAGAGCTTGTCCTGGGGCGACTTTGGGACTCCGAATGAGTCATTTAGTGCTGGCGAGTATCCTCCAAGCTTTTGAAATCTCACGTCCATCAAATGCACCGATTGATATGACTGCAACTGCTGGGCTAACATGCAGCCAGGCTACCCCCCTTCAAGTTCTAGTCAAACCACGCTTGCCTGCTTCTGTTTATGAATAGATTTTGAGAAATAGAATGCTTGTCATATATAAATCTGTCTCACTTCTATATGCTGTCCAACCCCTTAATTGGCTGTTCTTGTAAGAAAAATAAGTCTCTTAATATAATAAGGCCATGATATTGACAGGTGATTTTGCTTTGGAAATTCTTCTCCTAGTTGCGTCTGATTCTTTCAGCAGTGTATCACAAGTATTGGATTAGAGAGTTTTCCCTACATATGGATATGCTTCGATTTCAGTGGAGACACATTTCTACTCGTCCTTTCTTGGAGTGGGATAGTTTAAAAATCCCACCTCCCCAATGAAATCTGGAAACGATCGAGTTAAGGAAACCAAGCAATGGCGGCAGGCAAAGATTACCCACTTTTAATCCTCGTGATGGGCTCTGATTGCCCATTCTAAATACTTGCATGATTAACAAGCCTAAAACTCCAGCCCAAAGAGCAGTGATGTCAGCTATTTGGCGATGCTATACCGTTATTGTTATGGTGCTGCAGTGGTGATCTGTCGTTGTTTAGGGGCAAGGAAATTAGTCGAATCATTCCGAATATTTATTAAAGTTGATTTAAAATTAATCGAATTAAACAGTTTTTTGAATAATTCTGATTGGATTTTTATTTTATTTTTTGATATAAATCAATTTTAGATTTTAGAAAATAAAAAAACCTAACCAAACTGAACTAAATCAAACTAAATTAAACTAAAATAAATAAATAAAACTTATTATAAACAGAGGCCCATTATATTAAAACATGTAAGAAAATAGGTCCATGAATTAAATTTAACTTATTTGATTTTAAAATATAAAATTAAATTGAACCGGATGAATCAACTTGATTATTTTATTTGGATGATTCAGTTTAAGATTTTGAAAAAAAAAAAAATTCACATAAATTTCTTAGTCCAAACTGAATCGTTTCAATTGATGCTCACTCATATCATTGCCTCTTATAAATATTTTTATGGAAGAAAAACTCAGATAAAGCCTCAATGTTTACTAACTTGGATAAGAAAAACAATATAATTAATAATATTTCTAAAATAATATATAATACTACTAATTTATAATTTTCAAATAATTAACCTGAAACCTGACTTGACAAATTTGTTTGCTGCAACTAATAGTAATCATAAATAACAACCACTACTAATATTAACAGGACCATCATCATTAATTTAATAATTAAAGTTTTCTAAATTTGAATTAACACATTTTAATTTCTTGTTATATTATGAAAAGACATAAAATAACGTCCCTCTAAATATATAGAATAATTGCTAGAAAATGACATAATAAATTTTTTTATACTAATTATTAGCCCAATCTAGATAGAAGAGCCATCCAAAATCCATAAATTTCTACCGAACCGTGTTAATTAATACTCTAAAAAATGTGGAGAAACTATTGTAGCTTTCCCACGCCTTTCACTTATTAACATATTATATTATTATTATTATATTATATTATATTATATTATAGAATTGTTTTTTTTTGTTTTTTTAATGATTTTTTTTGTTTGATTTAGTTTGTTAATGTTAACTTTTTTTATTTAGTTATCAAATTTTCATTATACGGATCCCGTGTTTGATGGGTTAACCTGGTTTGACGAGTTTACTTGGATTTTTTTTTAATTAATTTTTTCCGTTTAGTTTAGTTTGTTAATGTTAAAATTTTTTCAATTTAGTTATTAGACTTTCATGACACGTATTCTTGGCTTGACGAATTAACTTGGTTTGATGGGTTAACCTAGTTAATTCTAGGTAAACCCGTCAATTATTTTTTCTATTTAGTTATCAAACTTTCATGACGCGAATCCCAGATTTTATAGGTTAACCTGGTTTGAAGGGTTAACCCAATTAATTCAGATTTTTTTTCATTTTTCTTCATTAGTTTTTTTCTTCCTGTTGGTTTTTTTTCTTTGTTTTTTCTTTTTAATTAATCTATTTAATTATCACACTTTTATGACACGATCTTATAGCCAGACCCACATTCAATATTCTTGAGTCCGGTGTTGCAGCCAGGCTCACTTAAATTTGGGTCATGCAAGTTTAAGGTTATAATTAATATTATAAATATTACTCTTAGGTCAGGTATTCCAACCAAACCCAAGACTCTTGGGTATAGCTTTGCAGAAACATCTAACACTTTTAAATCTTATTTTTTATATATTTTTTATACAAAAAAATAAATGACCTGCGGCATCACATGGGTCATGCAACTAGTTTCTTATTATGTGTGTGGTAACTTTCAAAATTAAAGTTTGTAAAAAATATAGACATGATTAAATAAGTAATAATCATCATTATTAATATCATAATAAAATAATATTATTATCATAATTATTAATATTATTATCAATATTTATTATTAGTATCATCATTGTAATCGTTATTATCACTTATATTATTACTTTTACATTTATAATTAATACTACTATTATCATTATTATTACTATTATTGCTCCAACTACTATTACTATTATTGTTATTGTTGTTAAAATAACAAAAATCATAAAATTATTTTAAAGGGTAAAATTACTAATATTATTATTTATTACCACAATTATTACCACTATTACTATTAATAG
The DNA here is from genome assembly GCA_018804465.1 of Populus tomentosa. NCBI lineage: Eukaryota > Viridiplantae > Streptophyta > Magnoliopsida > Malpighiales > Salicaceae > Populus > Populus tomentosa. The sequence goes on from CM031995.1 coordinate 2,238,345, forward strand.
CATTATTGCTATTATTATTGTTGTTGTTGTTAAAAACAAATCCATAAATTTTATTTGAATGATAAAATTAAAAACCATAAAAAATGACAAAAGAACCAAGGAAAAAATCAAATAAATCAAAAGAAAAATGACCAAATTAAAATTTTTATTATTATTGAAAAAAAAAATCATAAAGTTGACTTCAAGGATAAAATTGAAAGCATAAAAACTTTAACAAAGGGAAAAAAGAACAAAATAAGAACTCAAAAGTAGAAGGGCCTAATTGAAAAGAATTATATATACAAATTAGAATTGAATGATTAAATTGAAAAATAATAAAACTTTAACAAAAAAAAAAACAATCAAAACTGAAAGGACTAAACCTGAAAAAGCCATAAAAGTATGGACCAACATGCATCTCTTCATGCAGGAGAGAGAGAAAAAAAGGAAAAAAAAAAAGAGAGAGAGCCACTAGAGATAAACCAACCACCTTTAGATTATACACGTCGGCTAGAAAGGAAGAGGACACAACAAATAACAAAATGAGACAATGGACGACAATTTTCTACCTTCGAGAGATGCCGCTCGCGCCGCTCAAAGTGTGTGGTGCCTCTCGCACACTAACACATTAACAGCACACGCGCAACAAGTTTTTGAATTAAAAAATATTAACTTAATGTTAAATTACATCATCACCCTTGACCAACCTCAGTAATTATAAAAAACTTTCAGGAAAAAAACGCTAATACCCCTATACGCATGACCTATTTTTTTTCACCTCAAGGACAATCGTGTAATTGCCTTATACAATTTAGAAGATAAATATTATAACATTCTTGTCCAACAATGTTAGTTTTTTTTTATTATTATTCTAGGAGCATTCAATAGAAGATGAATCAATAAAAATATCCATAAATAAATCAGTAATAACTAATATTATAGGTGAAAAGATTAAAATACCCCTAAATCAAAGACAATGAACTTTTCTTTTGCCAAGACCATAGAGTTAGTGCAATATTATAATGAATAGTACACTAAATCTATAGTTAAAGTGAATACCAAATGCAATTTAGTATATTCATTATTATACCAAGTCAACCAATATACTGCAATGCAATAGCTTTACATGTCATATCAAAACATAAAAAATTTAATCCATTAAATAAAGATTTTAATTAAAAACTAAAGATTTTAATATGAAAGGGCTTTAGTATGCCCCACCTCACAAAACAATATTCATTTGAATATAGCGTTTTTTTTTTCAAGCAATGTTTTTTTTATTATTATTATTTAATATTAGATTTTTTTTATTAAATTATCACACTCTCATAATACGGACTGCGGGTTTAGTAGGTTAACCTAATTATTTCAAGTTTTTTTTTCTTAATTCACTTTAATTTTTCAATTTCATCCTTTAACATTAATGGGTTGATTGAGATTTAGACTTTATAATTTATTTAATTTGTTTATTTTCTATTATGTTATTTTGGCCTCATGACTCATAAATAATACTTAAAGAGTTAACCTTAGTAGACTCGGGTTGTTTTTTGTGTCATGTTTTTAGTTGAGTATTTTTTATTCAACACTGGGTCAGTTGAGAATTAAGTTTTATAATTTATTTTGATTTTTTATCTATGAGGATATCTCAGTCTTACTATCAAGATGGTTGGTTTTGGCATTTTAACCTCGGTTAAATTGGATTATTTTTTTTCTAACAGATTATCTTGGTCTCGTGACCCGAGCCATGAGTCCTTCCACATTGAAATTTTTTTATTGGGTTGTCCCCGTCTCATGACCCGGGTCACAAGTGAACCCAATTGACTCATTTTTTTAATTGATTTTTTCCCTCAATTTCATCATTTAATATTGTGTTTGATTGAGAATAAAGTTTCATGATTTATTTTAGTTTATTTTTTATTAGGTTATCTTAGTCTCATAACCTAGAAATTGAGTTTCATCATTCAACATTTGGTCTGACAAGGGCGATGAAGAATTATGTTTCATATTTTTTTTTTATTTTCTCTGTAAGGGATTATTTCAAACTCATGACCAAAGTCATGGATTCGGTAGGTTAATTTAGGCTATTTTTATTTATTTTCTTTCCATGATGTTATTTTTGTCTAATGAACCGGGTAATAGGTTTGGTGAATTGACTTAGGTTGTTTTTTTATGTTCCTTTTTAATTGATTTCTTTTTTAATCGATTTACTTTTCATAGAGTTATTTCGGTTTTATGATCTAAGTCATGAGTTTGATTGGTTAACTCAACTCATTTTGTAAGTCCCTTTTTAATTGATTTTTTTATTTTATTTTATCCTTTAACATTGGTTTGATTGAGAATTATGTTTCATATTTTTTTTATTTTTTTTTATGAGGTTATTATACTTTCATAATCTGGATCATGGATCTGACAAGTCAATCCAATATGTTGTTATCGTAATATTAAAAAAAATATTATTTTTAATTTTTTTAGTCAAACTATATTTTTATAAGTTGTATAGATTATTTTTGGACCTGTAAATTATATTGGATTATATTGGGTCAATCCTCACATGATTAAAATTGCTTTTACAAGAAAAAAATATTAATAAAATCTAAATAATTTTTTAATATTCAAATAAAATTTGACTCAACCCGTAGTATAGTACTGGCCAATGATATAAATCTAAAATGTAAAAGTTGTTTTATAAATATACGGATATTGAGCACGTTCTTTTCTAGCAATCCACTAATAGGTGCACTGTATATCTTAATATTCTGCTTAATACTGTTTTTTTTCAAACAAGAGATCGGAAGACTAATTTATTAGCAATATATGTAAAACTTTCATTGCAGCATAAATTAATTAGTGATGGAATATATATTTTATGTCGATGGAAAAATTCTGACGATAAAATTATTAAATGTTGTAGTGTGAAAGGTCTAAAATAGCTTTATTTTTTTCTTCCCAGTTATCTCTCACTAAATTTAGGCAAGGCACAAGTTCGAACAAATGCAAGTCCAAATTCTTTTGCCGGCATTTATTGAACAACATTGCTCAATAAAAAATTCCAAATAAATCCATGTAAAGATTTTCAATAATTCCTGTCAAATCAAGGAATCCAATCCAGAATCGAATCCACCATGAATTTCAAATCCCACTTATTTGTTTAAAGAAACACGCTTAAAGACTTTTCCAGACTGTAAGAAATAGAGCTAGGCAGACCGTGGGCCTCATTGGTTAATTCTCAAATCCACTCTACCTAGGTATAATAAGTTAATTGCCAAATCAATTTTGTGAGCACGTTTTCCAATAAACTATAGTATCTTGCCGCCGTCGGCTAATGCTATTTGAGAATTTTTCTTTTTTTTATTTAGTTTGAAAATACCAATGCTAATTAAATTCTATATTATCCTTATATCTTTTAATAAGGATACTTTCTAAGTTTTAGTATTAAAGTCTAGTGCAGGAACAAAAGACCTGTTTAATATATTTTTTAAAATAATTAACAATTATTTACATTTATAAGTACTAAATCAAATCCACTGATACTGCATCTCTTCTTGAAATCCTAGATGATGAGTTTCATTCTTGCGGTTATTTTTTAAATAATATTTTATGTTAAAATATATATTAATAATTTTTTTATTTTTTTAAAATTATTTTTAATATAATTTTATCAAAATAATTTAAAAATATTAAAAATATATTAATTTAAAGTTAATAAAAAATAAAAAAATTTAAATTTTTTAAAAAATACTTTTAAAACGAGCTTCGTGAAGTTATCAATATATACGCAGCATAGACAAGCAAGATGATAGGTATGCATGGCTGACGCGGGACCCGTTTATCAAATATCGAATCGAACATCTTATACACATCCACAATATCACAGGTACTATATATAATTTTGAATATTTGATCTATCACTACATAGCTCCAAACCAATCCATGGATTTCCCCTTTCAGTTCTCAGCAACTGCTGTACTTATTCTGTTTGCCTTTATTACGCCCTCGATCTACTATTTGTTTCGGATTCCAGGAAAGGAGAACAAGAAGAGAACACCGCCGGAAGCTGCCGGTGCATGGCCCCTTATTGGCCATCTCCATCTACCAGGAGGCTCACAACCACCCCATGCATATAACGTTGGCAAACTTGGCTGACAAGTATGGTCCGATATTCACCGTCAAGCTTGGAGTCCATCGAACTTTGATAGTGAGTAACTGGGAGATGGCCAAGGAGTGTCTAAGGACCAATGACAAAGCTTTCGCTACTCGACCTTGTTATAGATAATGCAGAATCAGATTCAATACTTTTATTGAAGAAGAAGGTTGGCTTTATATAGCCTTACATAATCTCAGCAGAGAAGATATTCACGTAGAAAATCATGCAGAAATATTAACTAACAGCCTATGGACTAGGACTTTATTAAACTGAATGCAAATCCTAACTACTTCCTTAACAGAAGCCTAAACTTTCTCTTCATTCCCTCCCTTAAACTAGTTTCCAGCTGTTACTAGTTTATCCAGGAATTTGACAGACTCCCAACTGATTTCTACACTTCTGGAATGCGGCTAATGGGAGAGGTTTTGTCATTGCATCTGCCAGCTGGTCTTGTGTTTCACAGTAAATTAATTCAACTGTTCCTTCTCGTGTAAGATCATGAAGAAAATGAAATCACACATCAATGTGCTTGCTGTGACCTGGAGTCTCGTTTGCCCTTCAAGTCCTGAACCTTGCACTTGCTACTTTCCTGCATGGGTTCGACATAGAGACTCTGGATGATGCACCGATTGATATGACTGAAACCGGTGGAATAACCAACATCAAAGCCACACCTCTAAAAGCCCGTCTCACTCCTCGTCTTTCTCCTGGCTTGTATGATCTGCAATAAGTATGGAGAGTCCCGTCCTTCCCTGGCTTCTGCTGCATCTAATTAATCCGTACTATATATACTGTCCCAAAACTTTGAGTTCTTCTCTCACCACGCATGCCTCCTGCCTTATATTGGCTCAAAATTAGAATGCATCTCAAATAAAATAAAACAAAATAAATTATATGCATTTGTATTTGTATTCTGCGTGGCGATAATGAAAGGTTTTCTATCGTTAAATGGCAACACTGATTGCTCATTATGCCAGCCTTTTTGGAAGGCCAATTTGTATAAGGATATTCTAAGCTTGATTGTGCTAATTATTCAGAATTCTCCTTGTATCTTATCAAGCTTTGTGTCCCTCAAACTTTGATCGTGCGTGATAAGGAGTGTTGAGCTACATAAGTCAAAGCTCTTGCCATGGATGCCTTGGGCTACCATTTCTCCATGCCAGCTTTTATACTCCGTGGATGTGATATTCGAGATTTCGATAAAATTGTGTATGGAATTATTGTATCCAAATTACATTACAGCCTAATAGATATGTATTTAAACTATATGGATAGCTAGGTCCAAGCTCTTAAAGGAGCCCGACAGCTTCAAATAACCTGTTTGATAAAAAAAAAATCTATAACTTTGGATTTAATTGTTTGATTAAATTTAAATTTTTTCTAGAAAAATTCTAGGAACTAGATTGATTTATTATAATCAACTGATGTTGGGAAAGCTTTCAGATTAGACCCAAAAATTGTTGTTTCTATCAAATTTGTTATTTTCCTAACTAATTTTAGGTTTTTAGTTTTATTTTTAGTTTATATGTTATTCTCCTATTTAAATTAGAATTGTGATTATTCTTATCCTGTAAAGATTAGTTTAAGGCTTATTTATGATGTAATTCCTATTTTGAGAGAAAACTATTAAATAAGAATTATTCATTAAAAAACCAAAAACTATGAATTATGATTTTTTGTACGATACATTCTTTCAAACATTTTGTCTTTCTTATTTTTTTAATTTATATTCCTTAAGCTCCGCTAAATCAAGACCTTACTGACAACAAATGCGCAAGACAATCACCTCGAGCTTCTCTCAAATCATCAACTAGAGATTCACAATTATGTTCTCTAATCACCCTTGAGATTCTCCCTAATCATTGACTTGGAGGCTTTCTTCCATGCAACCCATCTACACCAATTTTTGAGGTACAGATTTACATCGAATATATATATATATATATTACCATCTTTACCAAGACGGTTTAAAAACCTTGTGATGATAAGTACAGACAAAAAGACAGATGAGATTGGCCATACAATATGGAAGTAGAAATGAGCCAAGCAAGCCTAAGAAGAAGTCAAACTTGTTAATTTAGCTTATTCAATAATGCCAAAGAGGTTATACGCGAAATCATAGGAAAAACACCAACATTAAAACATACATAAAAAAGCAACGAGCTCACGACAGACAACCGTCCAGTTGTATATTAAAATGATACGAAATCCTAATAACACCATTAATATGTGTATTTGGTCTCAATCTCTTACGTAGGCACAAGAGACTTTTCCATCCACTGACACGGGTTTCATTTGCTTTCACAATATTTCGGTTACATAATGGTGTTGATTAATTATTAAATGACATGCAGAAATGACAAAATATCAAGTTATATGTATATATTAGTTTTTTGACCGTGCTTTATTGCGAGTTATATATATATATATAAACAAAATATATGCAAGTTTTTTTAAAAAAAAATAATTTTAATTATAAATTAAAAGGTTTATGCATATATTTAATTAAATATATCGAGAACCATAGTGTCAATAAATACAAAAAACAAAATATTAATGCGACTATTCAACTTGTCTCATTACAAGTTGAATAATTTTTTTTTCTAACACAAAAAAAGTAATGTGTATGTATTATTAACATATTTTTTTGACATCAAATAATAAATATAACTATGAATAAAAAAAATTGATGCTTGCATATAATAAAATATAGTAAATATCATATGCGTTAATAAAAACATGTAAGATTTTAAGTTAATTTTTGACATAGCATAATAATAGAACAATGTTGCAACTGCTACAATAAAACACTATTTTCTTAGTCTTTGTATAATATTTTTTCTTAAAAAATATTGTAAAGAAAAAAAATTACAAAAAAGTTTACAAAAGAATGAAGATAAGAAAAAAAAATGGTATAAATAGTCCAAGTGTAGAGTGATAAATATTCAAGGTATAAATTTAGGGTGTAAAAACTAAAAAAATAATAATAATTTTTCCAAAAAAAAGTAAAGAAAAATAGGAAAAACTAAAAATATTACAAGAAAATAAAGATAAGAAACAAAAAAGTGATAAATAGACTAAATGTAAAATGAAAAAAAAAACCAAGTATAAAGAGAGAGAAAAATATAAGAAAAACTTGTTTTCTAAAAATATATAAAAAATATATAATTTTGCCAATACTACAGTAAAACAATTGGAAAAATCTACAATTATGCTATTTCAATGGGAAAACATCCTTTTCTTTTAGTATATGTATTGGGTGCCATGCTCGCGCGATGCCATGGGCTTGTTGCATGTTTGTGCATTGTCATGGATTTATTAAAAAATGGGCTTGTTGCATGTTTGTGCATTGTCATGGATTTATTAAAAAATCATATAAAGAAAAATTATTACCATCCACAATATTTTAAAGGAAAAAACTATAAAGCTATATTCTCAACCAGCTCAATATTAAAAAAAACAAAATCGACAAAAACAATTATGAAAAAAAAAACACAAAAAAAATGAAAAAAAGAAGAAGACAATTTTGGAAGAAAAAAAAAGCAAAAAAGAAAATAAAAAAAATGAAAAAAAATTACATGTGGGGAAAATTAATGTTAAATTCTCAACCAACTCAATATTAAAATCATTTAAGAAAACAATGTAGTAATCTATAGTGTTTTGTGAGGAAATATACAATTATAATTCTCAACTAGCTCAATATTAAAAAAAATCAACAAAGATAATTTTGACAAATATAAAAAAAATAAAAGAAAAAAAACATATAGGGAACACTATAACAATCTATAGTGTATCATGAGGAAATCTACAGATATAATTTTCAACCAACTCAATATTAAAAACAATAAAAATGACAAAGATAATTTTAAAAAAAAATCATAACAAAAAAAATCATATGAGAAAACACTATAGCAATCAACGATATTTTAAGAAGAAAAAAAAGCTAAATTGTATACCGGCTTAGTATGAAAAAAATAAATTTGACAAAAACATATTTGGAAAAAAAACATCAATAAAAAAAACATGTGGAAAAACACTGTAGCAAGACAAAAATCATATGCGAAAACACTGAAGCAATCTACAGTGTTTTAAATAACTACAAAACTAAATTCTCAATCAGTTTAATATGAAAAAAAATAAAATCGATAAAGATAATTTTGAAAAAAGAATCATTTAATAAAAAACCATGTGGAGAAACACTATAGCAATCCACAATGTTTTAAAGAAAAAAATAAAAAATTAAATTCCCAATCAGCTCAATAGTAAAAAAAAAAAATCAATAAAAATAATTATGAAGAAACAATATATATAAAGAAGAAAGATAATTTTGGGAAAAAAATTTAAAAATAGAAAGAAAAACATGTGGGGAAAGTTAAAGCTAAAACTAAATTCTCAACCAACTCAGCATTGAAAAAATAAATTCGACAAAGATAATTTAAAAGAACATGTGGGGAAAACACTGCAGCTAAATAAAAACCATGTAGAGGAAACACTGTAACAATCTATAATTTTTTTTTTTTGAAAAAAGCTACAAAACTAAGTTCTCAACCAGCTCAATATATTAAAAAAAATGACAAAGACTATTTTGAAAAAAAAACAGAGAAGAAGTCAATTTTGGGTTAAAAAAATGAAAAAAAAAAAGCATGTAAAAAAAGGGAACAAAAGTGGGGAAAAAAACACGTAGGGAAAGCTACAATGTTTTAAAGAAAAAAACTAAAAAACTAAATTCTCAACCAGCTCAATAGTAAAAAAATAAAATCAACAAAAATAATTCTGAAAAAAAATATGTAAAAAATGACAATTTTCAAAAAAAAAACATATAGGGAAAGCTAAAGTTAGATTATCAGCCAGCTCAATATTGAAAAAATAAATTCGATAAAGATAATTTTTTAAACAAATATGTGGGGAAACACTGCAGCAAAACAAAAATTATGTAGGGAAAATACTATAACAATCCATATTTTATATATATATATAAAAAAAAAAACTACAAAACTAAATTCTCAACCAATTTAATATAAAAAAATGATAAAATCTACAAAAATCATTTTGAAAAGAAAAAAAAATAAATCATAAAAAAATTATGAAAATATTATAGCAATCCATAATGTTTTAAAGAAAAAATTAGATAGTTAAATTCTTAAGCATTTCAATATTTAAAAAAATTAACAAATATAATTTAAAAAAAAAGAAAAAAAAGAAGAAGAAGAAGTGGGTAAAAAACATGTAAAAGAAACCAAAAAAAAAAAAAGGAAAAACACGGGGAAAGCACTGCTACAGTATTTTACCTACACGTTTTAGAGTATTGATTAAATTAATGATTAATAATAATAATGCATGGGATTGGCTCGGATGAAAGATTATGATTTTTTGTTCTCTTGCCTTGGCTTGCGTGCCCCAATTTGTTCCGTAACTCATTGAGAGGGAGGGGAAAAGATAGAATTTAGTGCTGGTCAACTGTGGCTCTTTCTTTGACACCTTGAAATAGGAAAATCCATGCACTTCCCTTCTTTTCTTTCTTTATTGCGTGATCTTTTTTAGCCGAGAGTGGGAAAAGAAAATTTCTAGTGTTGTAAATTGACTTTGCCTCTATCAAACAGGAAAAGGGTTTTTTTTTCTTTTTTTAATCAGGCATAAGTCCATACACATCTCGTTGAACTAAACATTAGCTCTTTTTTTACTCTTTCTTTTTTCCTTTTACCAGCGGTCCAGAATTGATCACCAGGCAGCCAGTCCCAGCTGATACGCAACTCTGTATTTTTTTTCAATAACCAGTCAAACTAGTTTTGGATTTAATGTTTACTTTGGAGAATACAAGATAACCGACTTTAGTTAATTAGACTTAATGTTTAATTTTCTTCTTCTTTTTCTTCTAAACATCATTGGACTTGAATGATGTTACCAATACTCTTGCAATATGATTGTTTTATTAGTTTTTTTTTTTCACCATGCGAATAAACAAATTGTACAAGATATATTTTTTTAATTAATTTTATTAAAATATATAACTAGATGCTGTTGATTTATACGTGAACTCAAACTAAGATTTGTGTTTTACAATAACATGATTTTAGGCATATAATTATATATCGAGATTGGATAATTTGATGCTTTGAACAGTACTTTTAATTTAATTTTAAAGTGTTATAAAAAAAATTCTTATGAGATATTTAGGCTTGATCCAAGAGAACTTCATTTTTTATAGATTTCAAATATAAATAAAAGAAGTTTAAGAGTTTTTTTTGCTTAAAGAGCTTGTCTTGAAAAAAAATTATATCTCTGAGAATAATTTTTTTCCTTTTTTCTAGGGTGAAACCCTTTATTTATAGGAAATTGTAAGTGCACTTAAGTCTTTTGCCAATACCACATGATATTATTTTATTGATTAATTTTTATTTATAAGATATTGTATTTATAATAAAATATTTTAAATATCTCATCTGATATATGAATTGTTCATTAGCCAAAAAATATACAAAGATTTATTTATTTTTTATGTTTTTTATTTTAGTTTTGATTTATCATTTTATGTAAAAGTAAAATAAAAATGATATAAAAGAAAAATTGATACATAGAAATTATTATTTTTTTGTTTCTACGGTATGCAGAGAAATCTCGATCATAAAACAGAGGCCATGTGAAGCAACAGCAAGCTTTGGACTCATCCGAACAGCTCCTCAGCATTTTAAAAAGCTGATATTATTATAGGAAGGCGTTACATCCCAAGTCTCCAGAACGAGCTGTGGAGTTTTTTTTATCTTCCATTCCTAACAAAGAACATGACCTCCAATCCCATGTTTTTCATTTTTATTTTTATCTGTTCAATCTTCTGGATTTCAAGAAAAATTTTAGCACGCACAGGCAAGAAGAAAGCAGCACCAAAAGCTGGTGGAGCATGGCCTGTGCTTGGCCACCTCCATCTGTTAGGAGGGGCGGAACCTCCCCATAAAGTACTGGGCAACATGGCTGAAAAATATGGACCCATCTTCACAATCAAGATGGGCGTGTACCGAGCTTTGGTAGTTAGCAATTGGGAGACTGCCAAGGAGTGTTTCACCACCCATGATAAAGCCTTTTCCGGTCGTCCGAGAACACTTGCCTCTGAGCTTTTGACCTACGATGGTGCAATGATGGGGTTTAGCCCATATGGGCCTTATTGGCGTCAGGTCCGCAAAATAACCACGGTTGAGCTTCTATCAAACTACCGGCTAGAGAAGCTGAAAGATGTACGCGAGAGCGAGGTAAGGGCATTTCTGAAAGAGTTGTACAAGTTATGGGACGATAATAGAGGTGGTGCATCAAAATCAAAAGGTAATATGGTATTGGTGGAAATGAAAAGATGGTTTGGAGATCTAACATTAAACATCGTTCTTAGAACAATTGTTGGAAAAACTATGGGATATATCACAAACGTTGAGGATGAGGAGAGTGTGAAAGGATGGAAAAAGGGATTGAAGGATTTTTTTCATTGGACAGGGGTGTTTTCGGTGTCTGATGCGCTACCATTTTTAAGGTTTTTGGATCTTTGGGGGCATGGGGAGGCTATGAAGAAGACTGCAAAAGAACTGGACCTTGTTGTTGAAGATTGGCTCCAAGAACACAAGCGAAAAAGAGCTGCTGGAATTGTTAAGGGTAAGGAGGACTTCATGGATTTGATGCTCGATGTTTTCGATAATGATGCAGAAGCAGTTCAAGGCGGAGATTCTGATACCATCAACAAAGCTACATCCCTGGTAATTAATCTTCCACACCTATTAACCCGTGCTATAATTCATACCCAATTCAATTAATTATTACCCTATGCTTAGTCTTTTAGGGATTAAGTGAGCTCCCTGTAACATTAATTAGACTATAAATAAACTATAGATTAATAAATGTAGAAGACTCCGCAATTTTTATTTTAACATTGAAAAGAAAAAAAAGTTGCATAATTTAAACAATACTTTCTGCATTCCTACAACCATGCCTAGAGGCAACATTTTAACAAGTTTTATGTTCACTGCAAAAAAAAAAAATCATGAATAAGAGAATATTTTAGGAGAATATACATACGTTAAGATCTCCTGAACTATTAGTTAAATATATAATTATGTCAAATTTATTCAGCTTAGATAATCATTGAAAAAACTAACTAAAAAAGAAATATTCATATTAAGTTAACTTTTCATTCAAATTGAGGTTAGTGTTTGTTATGTTACTAGCATAACTTAAAAAAATATATAATTTTTAATTTTAATTTTCTTCAAGTATTAACTACATTAAATAAATTAGATCAAAACTATTGACACTTTGACCGATTCAAAGTTCGACACATTTTACCTTATTTTAAGTTAGTAATAATTATTAGTTTATTTGAATGAAATAGAAAAAGAAATAGACATATTTTTCAAGAAGAGACGTAAATTATGAATTAAAAAAAAATGTAAATAATTATTAGTCTATGGTTGCTTGAGTTAATGGGCTACAGCTCGCGGAATATCACTCTTGCAGGCCCTTATTCTGGCAGCCTCAGACACGACAGCAGTGACATTGATATGGGCTCTCTCTTTACTAGTCAATAATCCTAATGTACTAAAGAAGGCACAGCTTGAAGTAGACACCCACGTAGGCAAGGAAAGACAAGTGGAAGAATCGGATGTGCAGAATTTGGTCTACCTTAAAGCTGTCATCAAGGAAACGCTGCGTTTATACCCAGCTGCACCACTCTCGGTACCACATGAGGCCATTGAGGATTGCACCATAGATGGCTACCATGTTTCGAGAGGGACAAGACTTCTTGTTAATCTTTCGAAGATTCATCGTGATGAAAGGGTGTGGTCCAACCCTAACGAGTTTGATCCGGAAAGATTTCTAACAACTCACGGAGGTTTTGATGTTAGAGGGAAAAACTTCGAGTTTTTTCCGTTTGGAAGTGGCAGAAGAATGTGCCCTGGAGTATCTTTTGCCCTTTATGTCACGGATCTAGCACTGGCTACAGTGCTACATGGGTTTGATTTTGCAACCCCGTCAGGTGAACCAGTTGATATGAACGAGAGCAGTGGATTAACCAACCTCCGAGCAACGCCCCTCGAAGTTCTTCTCAGTCCACGCCTTCCTTCTCGTCTATATGGACATTAAAACATACCTTTAAATTGTCCATCTATGAATATTGACGTTATTGCAAGTATGTGCTTGTTCATGAATATTCGCATCAATAAGATAAATCTATCATTAATCATTTGAGTTATAGTTATTAAACTGAGCCCAGCTCGTGATCTTATTATCTGAATTAAACTTCAATTTAAAATTATAATATTTTAAAATATTAAAAAATAATTAAAATAATACTATTTAAAAATAAATAAACTAAGTTTTAATCATATTAATAATAAGAATATGAGTTAAACTTTTAAGTTTAATGATATCTTATTAATATTTTTAAAACTCAATCCAATACAAATATTAGATTTACTACACCCAACTTGACCCATCACATCAAATCAAGTTTAAAGTCAATGATTATAATCGCACTATATATTATATCATTTAGAAACAATAATAGAGTAGCAATCATCATCCATTTATTGACGATCAAAAAGCCTATGGGCAATGAATGATTTGGGAACGACATTAGTGGATGCTTTAGACAAATTAATATTGACTATCAAGTTCTTGGGCCATGTTTTTTCTACAGCACTCTGTTTTTTTGGTTTTGTGTTTAAGAAATTCCTTCATCATTCTTCAATGCTTAAAAATTATGGAAGGTGGTCTTAATAATTTTTTAAATTCATGAGAAACCAATTCTTTTTTTATATATATAATTTGAATAATCACTTTGGATCTTAATTAATTAATGTATTGAATTCTAGCTACATCTCGGATTAAATGATTGTGTACTCCATAAATTCAAGAAGCAAGCATTTGGACGGATGAAAACATAACAACATCTAAAGAAGGAACCAGTCTCCATGTCCATTCATTGAATATGATTTGGATTGATTCAAATAACCCTTTATTATATATGTAATTTAAAGTTTTATGGGTTAATGTTTTTCCACATCCCTCTATTTGTTTATGTTTAAAATTAAAGTCTCTCTGCTATTATGTATTAATATCAACCATATACATCAAGGTTGTCAAGCACACGAGTTAGCTCGTAAGATTGTATGATTTTACGAGTTAACTTGTATATACCATGTAAAATTAAGTTAGAAACTTGAAAACCAGCAAACTCGGTCAACTCAGATCGAGTCTACGAGTTTGACAAACTCTTCAACTCTCTGTTTATTTGTTAGTTGCTAAAGTACGCCCATTAATCTTTGTGATCATCTCAAACTCTTCTCCATCCTCAGCCATGCACTCTACTATAGATCCCTTGTTACATATTGATGAAATAGTGGTAGTAGTGGTAGGAATCCGCCCCAGACGGCGATCCCCACTTTCTTGAACGATGGATGCTAAGACTATCGGCATCAAGATCAAGATTGTAGCTGAAATCAAGAAACAAGAACTCTACTTTGCCATTTCTTAAAAAATAATATATATACAAACAAACTCTCTTTCTCGATAGGTTTTCTTGAATTAATAGTTTATGTGGGCTTATTTTTTCTTTCTACAGGGATGCTATTGTGTTTGTGTGTGTAAATGAGCAAATAAGGTTTCTTAACAGCTATGACTTACCGAGTTAAAGACCTAGGCAACTATTCATGATTGACTTTGATGTTGCCTTCTATTTACCAATTACCATTTCTTTTCTTTGAAATCTATGTTCTGCCACTAACTACAAAGATTAAAGTCATCACCAGCCTTCAACTTTTTATCTATACTAATATTAAAAATAAATTTTACAAAATAAAAAATATACTATTTTAATACATTTCAAAATTAAAAACATTTTAAAAAATAAAATTTATCATATTATTAAATAATTACTAAACCCCACACTAGATTATTATTTACTACTTAACTAAAATTGTTAATATATAATTAATTAAAATATTTTACTTACAATTTTATTATTCGAGTTTATAATCGAGTTTATATTATATATTCTGTGTCTTGTCAAAAAAAATATTTATGACAACCTTAATATACGCTTTATTTTTATCATTATCAAAACGGATGAGTTTGTAGAACTAACACTTTTAAAAATTGACACATATTTTTTTAATGTATAGTTTGATCCTTGAGTTTTTTTTTTTAATTTACTCTTGTCCTTGTGTCCTTTTTTTTTTTACAAAGAAGTTCTTAATTAAAAAAAAAAAAGTTCATCGTATTTTATAGTAAATATAACCTAGTCCCTGAATTAGTTTTTTCAATTGAATTCCACATGTCAAATTATAAACTTTGTAAAATTATTAAAATAGATATATGATATTATAGGAAATAAAATTCAGGAATATCAACCACAATCATTAAAAAATAACCGCAAATGTGATCAATTAATCACAATAAACTGAACAAATTAAACTATTACTTTGAGATACAATTCATTGATATATAGACCATCAACACATGATAATATTAAGACTTATCTTCTGGGAAAACCTTTGGATTTGTCAATAGAATTGTCTTTTCCCATTTAATATAAGTTTTCAGCACACATTAATGAGGAATCAAGGGAATTATATAAGATCCTTTCAGGAAATAAAAAGGAATACTCAAATTTCCTAAAGTCTCTTAAATTACTATTTCAATTCCAAATTAATTTTCAAGGTCTCCGTGGATATACGAAGACAGCCACATTAATTAATCCTTAGATGGTGTCGTTCAAGAAATTCCAAGCCTTGAAGGAAGCCATTCATGGCCAGAGCCTAGAGAAACCTTGGACTCACTGTGTAGCTTCTATTTGTGAGATTTATTTTTTAAGAGTATTAAATTAATATTTTTTATTTTTTAGATTTTTATCATGTTAATATTAAAAAAATTAAAAAATATTTTATAAAAATTAATTAAAAATAATTTTAAAAAACACTTTCACTTAACAAACACACGTTCAAGTGGTCCTCTATCTAATAGCATGACCAGCTAGAAATTCAAGATCATAACTATTATCACATGGTGCTTTTGCGACATGTCATTGAATATGGCGGCCCACATGGTCGGTCGTCATCACAAACTCTTGGCCGTCCAATAATAATCATAAATCAGTGTCATCACTTCAATGATAGTAGTCATGTACTCCAACTCACAATTGATTGTAATTTTTTTGAAAAATGAGATGGTTTGGTAAAAAATCTAGAAGAATAACATAGTTTTGCATACTTTGAACAATATCAATTTTGTACAAAATGGCCATTAATAATAGCGGTAGAACATAACCATGTTTTTTAATATTAATTTTGTAGTTAACCGTTACTAAAAATAGATGTTATGTAGTGATATTTTACCTTCTTTAAAATAATTAATCTTATCAGAAATTTAACTCAAAAATTTATAAAGATTCAATAATTAAAAGATAAAATTCAAGATTTAATGGCTAAAAAGATAAAGTGATATCGCAGGGGAGAGAGATATATGAGGAAAGAAAAAATGGAACAATAGAGATATATTAAGATCTATTTTTGACATAGTTAGCACCGATAGAAAAATCTCGACGAGATGATTTTAACTACATTTTAAAATACCACTAAACAAGGTCGTAATTAATTATAAATTAACCTTGAACAAAATCCTTAACAAATTAGAACCATGTTTGATGGTCTTTTAAAGTGTTGTTAGAATTGTTTTATAAAAAAAAATTTATATTTAATGCGAAACAACATTAAATATTTAATTAACACAAAACAACATTATATATTTAATTAAAAATAGTTGATATGATGACTTGAAAGTTGGCATAATAACTTAATAATTCAGAGTTTTTTTTCTAGTTCGTTGTCGAATCGGGCCAGACAACTATGTTTTGAAGGTTACATTTCAAGCTGGTCCCGTACCTAGCTAGACCTTACAAATCAACAATGGTTACAACACATTCATGAAAGGAAATTTCCATTAGACAAGATGTGCAATGGCACTGCATCTGTAGTAAAACTAGCGTCCCTGTTCCTTTGTCTGTAACTTAAAGTAACCCGAACCACCCTGAGTTCAGCCTCTGTTGGACAGGTTGGACAGCATCTTCAAACACCCATGCATGCCTCGAATTTTGTCTCTTTTAGCAAATCTTAATATCCAAGGCTTTAAAAAAGAAAAATCCTGCCGTTGACATGTAAAATCAGGTGGTCCACGTAATAGTCCATTACAGGCTTTTCTCATGCACGTAGGGACATCCATCAGCCACCATTTCGTCGAATAATTAAAAATCTGCTATCAAAACAAAGAATTTTGCTACGACCACGCCTTTGATGATTCATTTGAACCACTTTGTCAATAATCTTTTTTTTTAAGATAATATTGTATTAATGATATTTATTCTATTAGATAAAAACAATAAAATTCAACCGCTTGGACCTAAATATTGCTATAAGTTGACTTGAATCCATTTAAATCTTGATATGAATTTAAATCTTAAATTATAAGATTTGTTATATTTACAAAGTACAGATATTTATTTTAAAATTGATACGTGTCTAAGTTAGAATATCAATTATATTATTGAAGATTAATGGTTTATAAAATATTTAAAAATTTTATGTCACTTTAAATTCATGGTTTCCATTGCTAAAGTTTATAAATTCATATCACTAACCTTTTTCTTAGAAAATGATTCTTAAAAAATTAAAAAATATATATAATATTTTTTAGTATGACATATTAAAAAAGATATTGATATTATTTACGTTTGGATATTGTAATAAATATCAATATATTTTTTAATATATTATACTGATTTAAAATTAAAAAAATATTTTTTTTTAGTTATATTTTAATACAAAATATAGTATTGAAGATTAATGGTATTTCTGGGCTTATTATGTTTGAATTTTTTTTTTAATTTTATATCAGTATGATATATTAAAAAATAAATCGATATTTATTCCAAAACCCAAACATAATAAGTCGAGAAATACCTTTACTACGGAACCAACAACTTGAATTAAGATATAATTAAGAGATTTACACTATTAATTTATTATCTAATTTATTCAATTAAGACATCAAGTTCGGTTTTAGAAGGAAAAAAAATAATCCTGGTCGTACGTCTTCACCATCTTTTCTGAACAGTGAAATCCTGGTCTTAACCACTTGCTAACCACAGTCAACTAACCATGGTTTTTAAATTCCAACACTGCCCTTCATTTTTATTTTTATTTTAATGAATAAACTGCCCTTCACTTTAGACCTTTAAGAAGCCACTTCCTTCTACGCGATCGTCACCTATAAAAGCCAAGCGGGCCAAAATTTCCTCGTCAAATTCACGATAAAAGGTTTCTGAATTTTCCCGGAATCTTCAACTTGACGGCAAGATGTTTCCGGCGAAAATTGAACAGCAACAGAGTGTTAACCACCACCAACGCACCACCAACACGGTGCCGGCAGACAAAGTGGTGATCGCAGTGAAAGCAGAGAAAGTGATATCCAAGACAGCATTAGCTTGGGCTCTCACTCACGTTGTCCATCCTGGCGATGGCATAACGTTGCTTGCTGTCTTCACTAAGGAAAAATCCAGTAATTCAGGATTTTCCAATGCTGACACTCTCTTTATTAGTCTTTTGTTACTATCAACTTAATTTCTTTTTTCGGTCTGATAAAGTGTGGATGTTTGTGTTTGATGTGCGTAGGTAAAAGATTTTGGAACTTTCCGAGGTTGGCTGGAGATTGTGGGAGTGATCAACGTAGGAGGTTGCCGGATTGTGTTTCTGAAATCTCCGAGAATTGTTCTCAGATGATGCTTCAGTTTCATAACCAAATTGAGGTTAGCTTGAATTTACCCATTTTCCATCTTGTTTCCTTGCTTGCTTTCTTTCTTTCTTGTTTTAATGTGAGGCGGTATAAAAGAAAATCGAGTTTGTTTTTTTTATTTATTTATGTAGAAAGTGTACTTGATTAAATTTAGATAACTTATTAGGTTAATCTATGACTCAATTTACTCAACCAAATAATTTTAATTATTGTTTTTTATTTTTACTCCAAATATTATCCTTTTAATTTTTATTTTTATTTTTTTATCTAAAATAATATTGTTTTAAAATAAATCTAGATTAACTCATTAATCCATAAATCAAACTTAACCAATTTACAGCCTGGAATCTTGTACCGAGTGATACCATAACGGTAACTATGGTCCGGACTCTCATTCTTATAGCAAGATTAATTCCTTGTTGAATGTTAGAAATTTTTAACTCTTTTTTTTTTTTGGTCTTTTGGGTATATTTCGCTCTTATACGGTTAAAGACTTTCTTGCTTGCTTGTCAAAAATTGTAATTTTTTTTTGCCTCCTTGGCTGTTAAGGCTAATAATGCCAATGTATGAAGCCAATATTCAATGGATCTCTTATAAATAATAAAATAAAAAGAATGTATGTATTAGAAGCATTTGGGGCATAAGGTGACATAAAAGGGGGGCCAATTATGCTGTGATCATGTTTCTAGGAATTTTGTGTGGTGTGTAGAAGCTTGGTGTGGATCCAAACAGACATGAGGTGCGTTTTCAAATGCAAACAAATTGAGTTAATGATGGGAATAGCATATGCTTCTAATTTGCTAGTTTTGAAGATCAATTAGGGACCCTTCATGTGCTTTATTTGGACATTTGGGTGCATAAATACTTCATGGCGCCATGGTGCCCCACATCATCATACTTTTGGGGAACATTTTGTTACACTCCATGTGAGAATTGAAGGTACTTAAAGCAAAGAATTAGTGACAAACATGGCGAACTTTATTTTGGATTCAGCGATTCATTGACACAAAATGCTACTGATTGTGACGGCGATGTTAAAATGATGAAAAAAGCCTAAATGGATAAAGAAAAACATCAAGGGGTTTGATTAGAGGATAGAACAACTATGAATCTTATTTAAATATTGTTTGTTATTGTGGTCTAACAATGTTTTTAAAAAAATTAATTTTTTTATATTTTTAAATTGTTTTGAAATATTAATGTTAAAAATAAATTTTAAAACACGAAAAAAAAATATTATTTTATATAATACACTTCTAAAAAAAAAAAACTTGAAAAAACAACTTTTATAATACTCTCAAACGGAACCTTAATATATATTTGTTATTTTTTGCGATTGCGGTTTTAAAAAAATATTTTTAGTTGTAATTTTTAAAAAATAAATTAAAAAAATATATGTTTGGTTAATATGTTATGATATGATCACAACATAATTAAAATTTAAAATATAATTATATATATGAGATCTAATATAAAAAAAAAAAAAAAAAATTATTAGACTGACTCAATAATTTTTTCCAACTAGCTTCACCACACGGTCTCGTAGTGGTGCCATGCTTTACATTGTAGTTTTATGCATAAACTCAACAAGGTAACTAAGCTAAGCTAACGTTGCTTTATTGATTGAAGGTTGGAGTGAGGATCAAGGTGGTGTCAAGTACACCGGGCAGTGTTGTGGCGGCTGAAGCAAGGCGCACTGGAGCCAACTGGGTTGTCCTGGACAAGTAATTACAAGTAAAAAATAAAAAGTATTTTCTTATTTCTGAGCTATTAATATCGTAATTGGTTGGTCAGTGGTTAATTGTCCTCTGCTCTTTCGTTCCCTTTGGTCAGTACTTTTAGTTATAGCCATGATTCATAAAATCGGCAGTTTTAGTATATGACACTGCTAGGCTATTTTATCCTCGTGGTTCCTGGCTAATCCCACTTAAAATTTGTTGGCTTTTGGTTTTGATTCTTCAATTTCATTTCTAATGGGATAGAATCAGTATTATTAAATCCAATCTGGAATGAAATCGTTTCAAGATTTTTTAAAAAGATAAAACAACATCATGTATGCTATGCTAGTAGGAGTTCGAATCATTTCCAACTGTATATTGATAAAATGAAAGTGTTGAGAACAAGTTGTTTTGTTTTCTAATTTAGCATATGGTAACAGCGAAGAGTGTTATATACCACGAACTTTTAAAACCTCCAAGTTACATCAATCTTCCTCCTTTGTTGGACTTGGGACTGCATGCTTGATGAGTTTCTTTTCTGTTGTTGGCATGCTGCTGGCATTATATATCGACAGCCATGTAAACTTCCGCTCAGCTAAATATCTGTGGTTTGACAGCTTACGTAAAATTACTAGTTTTGTGTACCGTGATGATGATGATGATTATGATAAATAAGACGTTAATGTTGTTTTGTTATTCGCCTCTGAGCATGCTGAGAAACTTAAAGGTTGGTTTATATCGTGTTGTTCTGCTAGAACAGAAAACTGAAGCAAGAGCTGAAGCACTGCATTGAGGAACTTCGATGCAACATTGTTGTAATGAAAGGTTCTCAGGCAAAAGTTCTCAGGCTTAACTTGGGATGCTCGAATGAAGTCCAAACCCCATACTATTCTGCTGCTTCTTCTCCAGAAAAAGATGATGGGACGCTGCTTGGACACAGGATGAAGCACTCTACTCCTGTGAGCAGCCCTGAAGAACCAAGTACTCCCTACTCAAGAACCGGAGAAGGTTCGTCATCGTCGAGCTATGATACGGAGATGCCTCTTTTTCTTGTTTATGAGCAAAATCCTCTTTTTCAAGGACTGAATAAAATAAAATATACATTAAACGATGACCAAAACAACTATGATGACCAACCTAGAGCAATGTACTCAGATGGGGAAAGAATTGTCCCTCTGTCAACAAACCCAATATCAGCCGTAAGCAGTGGTCAGGAGAGTGTATTTTGGATTCCCCAAAACCAAATTGTTGATGGGAAGGTCTCCAAAACCCTGAGTTGCAGAAATACTTGCAAAATTAAATCTCCAACCTCCAGTACTCTACTTGATAAGTTTGTGCATTATGATCACGATGCTCTGGCTGGTAGGCTCATCCCGAGCCATCAAAAAGAGATTGTAAGCTCAGGTATCAGACATGCAGTTTCTCTAGGTAGAACTTCTTCAATGCCCCCTCCTTTATGTACTTTATGCCAACACAAGGCACCGACTTTTGGAAAACCTCCAAGACAGTTATCTTATGAAGAGCTGGAAGAAGCTACGGAAGGATTCTCGGATATGAATTTCTTGGCAGAAGGTGGTTTTAGCAAAGTTTATAGAGGGGTGTTAAGAGATGGACAGGTAGTTGCAGTGAAGCTCTTAAAGTATGGTGGCTCTCAAGCAGATGCTGATTTCTGCAGGGAAGTGAGGGTATTGAGCTGTGCGCTACACAGGAACGTTGTGTTGTTGATTGGATTTTGCATTGATGGCAAGAAGAGAGTATTGGTTTATGAGTACATATGCAATGGGTCACTGGACTTCCATTTGCACGGTAGTCCCTATTCTTGTCCTTGTTTGCATCAAGAATGGTGCCCTTCCTTTTATGGTTTTCTAAATTTTTCTGCTCTCAATATCTTCTGCTGGCATGTATACTTCTGGCTTCTAAATTTTGCCCGGTAAAAAAAATCAGCTCTTTGATTGAACTTCTGTGATTACAGGAAACAAAAGAGCACCTCTAGATTGGAACTCAAGGCTGAAAATAGCAATTGGGACAGCAAGAGGTTTACGATATCTTCATGAAGACTGCAGAGTGGGTTGTGTGGTGCACAGAGACATGAGGCCTAATAACATCCTCGTAACCCATAATTTTGAACCTCTGGTACTAAATTTAATCTTTATTTGTTTTAGAAGCATGACCTTTCATTCTTTAAGCTAGTAAGATCACGATTCCATCTTCTTCAAATGTTCCTTAATATAATTTGTACGATTCATGCCTTGCTTGTGCTAAAAAAAGGATCCATGCCCATAACCTCGACTTTTGTTTCTCTATTCCAGGACAGGTTATGCATAAAAACAAGGACTTAATTTCCATGGAGACTCTTTCTTATTGCAAATCTATTTTGTTTTTAAAGAAAGATTAGATCTCATTTATGTTCATTGCCTTGTCACATAACAGACTGATTATCATGAGGATGCCAACACTGATGGAATATGCACCTTACTGTTATGTTTTAGGTTGCTGATTTTGGGCTTGCTAGGTGGCACGCTGAATGTACTATCGGTAGCGAAGAGCGAGTCATTGGAACTTCAGGGTACTTCTTACGTAACCTGCTTTCTTCTTATGTTCAATTCTGTGGAGTTTTGAATTTGTGCTTAAACTGGAAGGATTTCATCATGACTTGCCTTAATCCAGGTATGTTGCACCAGAGTACACCAGTGGTGGAAAAATTACGCAGACAGTTGACGTATTTGCATTTGGATTGGTTTTATTAGAGCTAATGACAGGTCAAAGAATCAGCAAGCTGCAATTTTACAGGGGACGGAATTTTTTGTCCGACTGTCTCCATCCTGTCACTGCATTAGAACCAAGTCATGTCATGGAAAGTATTTATGAATTACTGGATCCATGTTTGGCCTCAGAGCAACTCCCTGAATTTGCCTGTCAACTACAAGCTATGGGCCTAGCCGCTTCCTTGTGCCTCCGTCAAGATCCAGAAACCAGACCTCCAATGTCAAAGGTATGCTTCCTTACCATTATTTCTTATCTATTTACGAATTACGACTTATATGGTACCTTTCGCTTTTAACTGCACCTATAGCATTCTCTGAAGTGAAGGATGACTACATTTTTCTTATATTTTCGAAATACCAGGTCCTTGGAATACTTGAGGGGGATGACTCGGCCGTTCCTCTGAGTTTAGACGTGAATTCAGTTGGTAATAAAAGTGGCCGTCTGCGTGGTCTGAGCTCACGCACACAGCCTGACAGAAGGAGGGGTCATTCTCGTAAGCTTTCTCATTGAAAATTGATTTTGTAGTAGTTACCACCAACCAATATGTATAATGATATCGGCTCCGGGTGAAATGATCTTCTGTTAAATGTATAGTTCAGAACGGTTCAGTTCTTCCATAGGTGAGTTGCTTTCCTAGTTTCAAACATGTTAATGGTGACATGATTCGTTTTCTTTTCCCCGTCGATCCAAACTTTTGGTTGTAGAGTGTGCTCCGTTAATGGTATGACTGTGGATCAGGATTTTACCCGAGCTTCTCCTACTCATTTCTAAAGGGAACTTCACCGCTGATCTTACCCCTTGTATGGTGTGACATTTGGAGCAACAGGTTTCACTATTAAAGTTGTTTTTGAATAGCAAACGCAAGTTAAGGCAAATTGATTTACTGTATCGTACTAAAGAAAACAAAAAACCTGCAGTGGGCAAAATCTCTATCTTGGCTGCCTTTGGGAAAAGGAGAAAAAGTGTCTAATTATCTTTGAGGATGCATTTTGAGCAGATGGTTAAAAGCATGATAGAAGAATCATGGCTCATTTGGAGGTTCGATATGGAAAAAAATAAAAAAAAAAAGACCCACTCTCTCCAACCATGTAAAGCAGGTACATCCACCATGCCTAGTCTGCCTTGCCAGCTCCGTATAAGCTGTCTTTCATGGTTGTTGTTACCTGAGGCAGTATAACCAGAGGAGATTGTCATCTATGATCCCTTCGGTTCTGTTCTTGAAATATACTTCAACAAACAACTTTCGGCCTGTGGCATCATGGAAGGACAAAAGTCATGTAGCAGAGAACTAAACAAACTTGAGCATTCATTACAAATCATGTAGCAGAACAAGTTTATGCCGTATCGATTTCTCTCTCACGAGATGATTACAGATTGTGTGGCCTGCTTAATTAGAGCATCATGTTGTTAGAACCTTTTATACAATACACAGTAGGGCTTGAAGTTAGATTTGCCTGGTAGTTAACCTACCAAATTATGAACCACTTCAACCCTTATTTGACCAGACAAAGTAGTAAATTATTGTTGCAATGTTACATGAATTCTAATCCTAATTGTATAAGAACTTGGTAATAGAATCCTTACAAGCTTAGGATTAGTTTGCTCGAGCGATAAAAACTTCGTAGAATTAGAAATCCTCTGCTATTCTTTAAATGTGTGATTAGACTTATTTTTTTCTACCATGTCAAATTGTGAGCTGTTGTGAGCTATTGCATGATATGAGAATTGAGTGTTTCTGGGAAGTAAAATTTCACGTCTTTGCTTATGGACGTAGGCATAGCTGAGTCATTTAAAATCGTTGTCGTGTTTTTTTGTTCTTTCTATTTGTTGTGATATTCCCAACATCTGTGTGTATGATCATCCTTAACGATTATGATGCCTGCAAGCATTCCCACTTGCATAATGTCTGCAGATTTTCAATTTGAGAATACATATAGGAAGAATAACTTCATAGCATAAAATTTACTTGTTAATAGACATCCATTCATTCTAATCCACAATAGGCTTACAAGGTACAATACTACTGGAAAACATAATCCACACTCGTCAAACTCCTCTTCCCTCTCTGATGGCAAACCGCAAACCCCAATATGACTATCCCCAGCCCAGACCTCCATTGTCAATCAAACCCGGAAAGGAAAGAATGGAATTCGTTCCTTGTTTAACTAACTCATAATGTTTAACAATTAGATTAATCTTGAGTACATCTTGCAATTAAAGTTCAAGGTTCTGGAGATTAGATCGCCCTGTTTTCACTAGCTAAGCTGCTCCCATCAGATGGCAATGAATCTGCATCAGAACCCATATGTCGCTGATATTGCTGCTGCTGTTGCATCATGGCCATTTGATACATATCAGGTGCCATCTCAGCCACACTCCAAACCTTGACAGACTTATCCAGACTCCCACTATACACCACCCACCGCTGATCACCATCTTTGGATTTCTCATGATCCTCCTCCACCGCCAGGCACTTGACAGGTCCATTATGCCCTGTTAGCACAGACATACACGCGTGAATCTTGTCATCCCTTCTCCACACGCATATGGTCTTGTCAGCTGATCCGCTAAAGACCAGATTCCCTGCAGAAGCGAGGCACAAAACCGCAAGCTTGTGACCCTTGAGTACCCCACCATGAGTTAACTGCTTCTCGCATTCCCAGTAATTCACCATTCCATCACTGGATCCACAGTACACAACCGAACCAGAGGTGTTCACAGCCAAAGCTGTAACCGCACTCTCTTGTTTCAACAATGTTTGAACCGGAGAATGCTTTGTCCTTTTGCCTTGTTGCTCTCGTTTCCACACTTTCACCGTTCCATCAGCTGAGCCTGTGAACACCAAGCCATCTAGACACGCTACTACTGAATTAACAGCATCATCGTGAGCATTGATTGATTCGAGACACTTGGAGTCTGAGATTCGCCATACCTTGAAAGTCCGGTCCCAGGAAGCAGAATACAAAAGGGTTTTGTCCTCGTTGAGGGTTAAACATGAAATGGCATCAGAATGTTTGATCCAAAGAGCAGAACGGTTCCGAACTTGGACATATGCGCTTGGTCTGATAGAGCTCTTGAATACTTCCTTTAGGGTAGGCAAGGTTCCTGATCTCTTGTGCACGGTTGGATTCTTTGGAATAACCTTCCAGACTCGTATCTTGCCATCCTGGTGACCCGTGAAAATCTTCTCACCTGCAATTATTATGGCTTTCACCAAACCGCTGCTCGATTTGAATCCAGAGAACTCCTTCAAATTCTTCCACACACGAATATTCTTGCTATCAGAACCTGTGTAAAGAAGATCCTTGGTTGCGGCCAAGGAATAAATATGACCTTCTTCGCGAACAAGCGAGCCAATCAGACCATTTTGAGGAAGATTTTCTTCAATTGACCACGGAAAATTGGAGCCAGCACCGGTTTGGTTCCATGGTGACATGGTCATAGGAGACCCCTCACAGCTCATCCTGTTAGGATCATAACTGGCAGGACTTGTAAAGGAAGCACTGCTATTTCGATAGGCAAAAACCTCATCACGGGGTATTGCCGCAACTGTTGCTGAAATATTTGGATCAGAATGCACAATGTTGCCGAATTTCGATCTCGGTATGCTGTTTCCTGTGTCCACAAACTTTGTGCCTATTTCTTCTCCATCCCCCATTCGTGTGCCTATTCCTCCCCGGTTCATCATGTCTCCTCAATCTAAAGGGGGTCAAAAACAAAGGAGAAATGAGGAAATTGATTGGAAAATTAAAAAAAAATGGTGATGAGAGAATTCTTGTTAACAATATTAAAGAAACTAAGGCGGGAGAGAAGGCAGGGAGTATTATAGATGCACAAATAGCTGATAAGGCAACGGTAGACAAGATTAGGGACGTGGCGTTGTGACACCTGTTCATGCTCAACATTTTGATTGCTTGTAGAGAGAGATTTGGGATCCTTTACTAATAATAAACAAGGATGTTAGTTCCATTAGTTGGGATTGGCTGTTTTCTTTCTGTGGTTAATGCTTTAATTGCTATTTCTGGTCTCTGGACAACATCTTGATAACTTTTTTCATCATGTTGTTAGGTTATTTGGATAGGAAGACTTGAAAATTTGACTGCTATAAACGTTTTCATGTTTGCTATATCAGGCAGAGTATGATGAGGTGTGATGATTTTTATTTGAAAAAAAATAATGTTGGACCAGTTTAATTTGCTTCATTTCTGCCATTAATGGCTTTCCCAAGGTGGCAATTACCTCCAAAGCAGACATTGATTAAGGAATGGGTCTACAATAAGGACTCTCAATGTGCTATCCTTTGTATGTCGTAGAAGTTTACTTATCAAACCTAGCTTAGCGGGTTAATACGATGGTTCACTGATTTGAAGCCTGATTCAAGCCCATTTTGTTTCTAAATTAGGTAGTGAGTTAACATGGCAAAACTTAAATAATTTTATGAATTAACCTGCAAGTCAGTTTACGTAGCCAAACTTGAGTGAGACTCCCGGTTATTTCAATTACAATGATTTTTTTATTACTATTTAAAATGATGTTATTTATGTTTTTTAAAATATTTTGTCCAGACAACATGTTTTATTTATATATAAAAAAATAAAATGATGTTAGTTGACCTTGTTGATTTAAGGGATGGCCTAACCAATTCATGATCAAGGATAGATTTTATTAACTCATTATTTATTTGTTTTTGTATTTTAAAAATATTTTTTAAAAAAATAAATTTGATTTTTTAAAAAATTAATTATTTTATGTTTTTAAATCATTGCCATGTTAATATCAAAACTAAATTTTAAAAAATAAAACAGTATTATTTTAATATATTTTTAGATAAAAATAAACTTTAAAATACATACACTATTACATTATCAAACAAACTTTTATAACTCGAGCTTTGAGATAAATCTCATAAAAATGAATCCAATTAGTAATTTCCTAGGACAAAATCACATAACCTATACAGCCATTTGGGGATAGAATCGGGTTAATTCGTTGATATGAGAGTTTAATCAGCTAACCCACAACTCGTACCATATCATCTCCTCCATCCCTCTCTCTAATTAATATATTTTGTTTGCTTTATTGTTTTTATTGAACATGAAATCACCTCTTCTTTAGCAGCTTGTAGGTATAGGGATTGCTCCTGCCACCGGATACATCCCGGCGACAGGGTGATCTGGGGCCCAAGAGTTTTGTGCTCTTCATTTTAGTTTGGACAAAATCCAATAATTCTTTCGTTCTCAGTTCATTAAAGGCAAAGTAACATTGTCTGTTTTTCTAATGATTTGTCCAACTGTCTTTGGGTTAGGACCAGTTCTGGATCTCTCAATTGGGATAGCAATAGGGCATCTTGACAGTGTTTCATCTTTACCGGGTTTTTTTCCGGTTTAGCTGATTTTTTAACTATATAAATCAGTTCCAATCAGTTTTATTTCAGTTTTGATTTTAAATTAAAAAATAATATTTTAGTTATTTTTTAAAAATAAAAATTAAATCAAACTAAAAATACTTATCCCTGCTGTGCATGCCATTTATATATATATGAATAATGCTAAAGAACAAGTAATATTTGATCACATAATGTTGTTGATTTAAGACGGCACTCGAAGCAAGCATGCCCATCGATCACAGGCTACCTAATTACAAAAACACCCCTAACTTAGCTACATCGTTGCCCAATTTGTTAGGGTTCTAACCTTCACCTTGAAAATAAATATTTTAATGTGGTATAGAGAAAGCCATGGCTAACAGGAATCTTCGTCATTAAAATCAACAGTGGCTGGGTTAGATCTTGAAGAGGAGCGGGCTTGTTTTGTAACAGAGGCTAGCTGGAGCAAATTTTCCATTATATTTATTTTCCAAAATCACGGTCCTGGCACCTCTACCCCTTCCCCATCTGTCAATATATAATATAAAATCATTACTGTAATCTCATCTAATAATTTCAGTTTTTTTTTTGTTTGTTGAAATTGTTTTTGAACATGATATTGAGTCTTACCCTTTTCATTTTATTTTATAAAATCATGTAAGGGACTTTTGATTGATAGAATATGCTATGATCCTTTGAAAACAATTAACTAACTCTACCACCTTATTGAAATGCTAAGGAAAAGGTAAGAGCTTCAATAACTTGTAATTTGTTTTAGAAAATAATTTTTATGAAAACTTATTTGATATTTGATAGTGTTATAAGAAAATAAATTAAAAAATAATTTTTATTGTTTGGTTATGTTATAAAAAATAAATTAGAAAATAACTTATTGATGTTTTAATTTTTTAAAAGTTTATTAGAAGGATGAGGATTGAATCTTACAGATAAAAAAATTGAAAAAGAATAAAATTAAAAAAAAATTAATTTTATAAATTATTTTAAATAAAATAAATAGCAATTAAAATAATAAATACTAAATTTAACAAATAAAAATGTTGAAAAATGATGATACTAAAAAATATATAATTGCATAGATTATCTCAAATAAAATAAATAGCAATCAAAAGAATAATATCAAATCTAATAGATAAAAAAAATCAATTAAAAAATAAAAAAATAACAATAAAAAAAAACTAAAGATAAAATTTGATATAAAAATCAAATTCTAAGAAACAAAATTAAAAAAAAAAACAAAATAAAATATATATCAATAAAAAGATTAAGGATTAATTTTAATATAATCAATAAATAGTAAGATATTTATGAATTTTTTTTTTAATTTTTAAAAAGTAAAAAAATACTTTCCATCGAAAATTTAAAAAATATAATTTTTTAGAAATCAAGTTAATTTTGTTTTAACCAAAAAATATTTTTTTTTTGTGAATAACATTTTTAGTACTTAAACAAACACTAAAAAAACAATTAAAAATAATTTTTAGAAAATTACTTTTGATGAACAACGATAACATACAAAAATGAGATCGTAACATCAAACTGAAAAGATGTAATTAAGACATAAAGAAGTGGAAGATGATGATCGAGGAGAGACAAGATCCGATGCTTTTGCTTTCTTTCTTTTGAATGTGCTTCCTCTTTAACAAAGCTGCAAGCGCATTATCCAGCTGAAAGTATTAGATTTTCCTGCCTGTAAAATTCTTGCGAGAATGGTCAAGTCTGTACTTCTAAAATGTAATTTTACAATGAGTTAAAGTTTTAATTTATTCTTGCATCTTTAATTAGATTCCATTGAGTTTCCAATCTATATTCAAAAAAAAAATAT
The DNA here is from genome assembly GCA_018804465.1 of Populus tomentosa. Lineage (NCBI taxonomy): Eukaryota > Viridiplantae > Streptophyta > Magnoliopsida > Malpighiales > Salicaceae > Populus > Populus tomentosa. The sequence continues at coordinate 2,268,980 of CM031995.1, forward strand.
TGAAATCTTATATATCCAACCCTTTTAAGTAAAAAAATAATTTGAGCTTATAATTTATAAAATATCAAAAATAAAATTGAATATAATTATTATCACAAAATCAACTTTACTATATCCATACATGAATATTCAATCGATCAGATAGAAAACTGACACCAATAAATACCATTTCAGTGATGGATTATTTTTTAAATTCAATGAATCTGTAGGGACAAAATTCAGAAAAAACAGGAAGAATCTTCGTTGGGTACGAAGGCAATGGCCCTTGAGACATGACAAGTGTAACAGTACAGCAGCCACGTCCTCGGATTGAGGAGTGGTGATTTCTCTGTCTCTTTCATTGAAGCAGCCCCATCAGCTTACTGCTTACATCTGCACATCACTGGTTTGAGGACCATGTAACAGACCACTGCTCCTCTACCACGTGTCCGACGGCAACAAAAGATATGATAGCATAATGATGCTTGAAATCGCTATTTATTTTGTCAGTGCTCGCAACGGATCTAACAGCTCGTGTTCATCGTCAAGAAGAGTGCTGGAAAGGAGCTAATAGTAAGCATGTTGAGATGAGAAATTAAATAGAAGGTTTTCTTCGTCAATGATTGTATTGCATATATTTACATGATCAATGGGTGGATGCCAACCACGTCTCTCCATTGATATAATTAAAATTAGTCACGTGCACTGCACGTATGAGTCTTGAAGGTCATGCATGATCCTTGTAATATTTATGTGCACGTCTTCGGAAGAGGTCGTGAACAGGGTTCGTGGAACAAGATCATCGATCGAGGAATCGGTCGATCGGTAGGTGAGTTTCACTTGGCGATACTCCATAATTCTTGGATTTTATTTCTATCTCATCCAAATCTTCAACCTGTACTGCAGCTGGGCTAGAATACTTCGTAGATGTGTTGCTATTTTTGCCATTTTTCTTTTGACAAGGGAGGGGGGGTTTCAAGTTTCAACAATAGGTTGGTCCAATCTCAACCCCTAAATGGCTAAAACCCAGTTTTAGGAGCTTTATTAAGGTAATGTTAAAAATATTTTTTTAAAAAAAATAAAAAATATATTTATTTTTTTTTGATTTATTTTTAAGTACACAATATTTAAAAAAAAAAAAAAAAAAACATTATCTCTAAATGTTCTTGCTAGATAAGCCATTTGTGCTTCCATGGTCTTATCAATCCCCTTTTTAAACAATTTTTCTTAGTCTTATGAGAGTTATTAGTTATTATTTTAATTTATTTACGAGTAAAAATATTTTAAAAAGTAGTTATGCTTCTAAATATTCTTGTCAAAAAGGCCATTTATGCTTCCATATTCTTAATCAATCCCCTTTTTAATCAATTTTTTTTATTCTCGTAGGAGCTATTAATTATCATATGCAAAAAAAGAAGAAGAAACTTGCATTTTACCTTTTCAAAAATTAAAAAGCGGTAGTAGATAACCTTTTTTTTTCATCTAGAAGAAGAAGGATGGAATGATGTAATGATATGATAGATGGAATGATGTAATGATTTGGTAAGTGATAATCAATCACAAATAGAACATGATCAAGACAACCACTTTTAGAAAAGATAAACATGATATGTTCGGAATCTTTGTGTTTCTTAACATGAAGATTATAATCAAAGACTTTGTCGTGGGAATAAGGTTCGTATAGAGTGGCACCACAACTATATATTCCACACCAAAAACAGAAGCATCCAATTCCATGTAGATTTTTGCTATTGGGATGAGGCCCAAAGGGAGATACTGTCACTGTATAAGCTCTAAGCTCATCTCAGTATTTCTTAGCAGTCAACCAAGGGAAAACAACAAAGCCCATTCACGTGACATGGAAGGAAAATAAAAAACAAGCCCAATCCAATAAAAAAATTCCTGTCCATTTTAAGCATAATTATCAGACGGTTTCGAGCAATTAACTGGAAAAAAAACTTTAGTTGTTGGATTAATAGGTTAATTTTTGAATTATTAGATCAATTATTTTTATTCAAGTAATTTTTTTTATTTTTTTATATTTTTGTGTAATTGATTCAACTAATTTTGAATCGGATTTGATTAGGTCACGTATCAATTCATGCCCTGTTTGTTCGCAAAAAAGTGATTTTTTTTTGGAAAGTGGTTTTCTTGGAAAGTGAATTCCGGACAAGTAAATTATTTTTTGATATTTGATAGTGTCATAAAAAGTAAGTTAGAAAACACTTTCTAGTGTTTGGTTATGTCATGAAAAATAAGCTGGAAAATATCTTATTATTTTTTTTAATAATAAAAAATAAATCTTACAAATTAAAAAGTTGAATGAGAATGGAATTGAAAAAAATCTAATTCATAAATTATCTAAAATAAAATAAATAATAATCAAAATAATAGAGATCAAATCTACCAAATAAAAAAAATTAAAAGATGATGAAATTAAAATAATAATAATAATAATAATAATTTCATAAATTATTTTAAATAAAATAAATAAAAATTAAAAGAATAAAAATCAAATTTGATAGATAAAAAATTTCAAATTAAAAAATAATCATAGAAAAGTAAATAACAATTATTAAAAATAAGGATCGAAGTTAATATAAAAATTAAATTTTAAGGGATGAAATTGAAATAAAAAAAATTCAAATAAAATAAATAGCAATCAAAAATTTGAGAATCAAATTTGACATAATCAACAAATAATATTATATTTTAATTTTTCATAATTTCTAGAAAGTATTTTCTATCCAAAATAAAAGAAAAACACTTTTCTGAAAATCAAGTTAAATTTTTTTTGGACAGGAAAGTATTTTTTATTGATTAAAAAATATTTTTTATTAATTAATTTTTCTAATAACAAATAAATATAAAAAAAAATTAAAAATAGTTTTAGAGAAATAAACGCGTCCTGGACTAAGAGCATTCTATTGACAGAGATTGGGCCGAGCAAGAGTCTCTTCTATAAATAGACCGCACCAAATGGTCTGCCACTCTGTCACACACTTCCATCTTTCTCTCTATCTTGCTAAGATTCTTTCCAGAATTCTACCGGCAAACAGTTTTTTCTTTCTTTTTTGTTATTTTGCTATACCAAGTAGTAATGTCTTCTTTGGCGTCTAAAACCCAATCTACGCTCTCAAAATCTGAAAAAATCACAAGCAACGCCAGCACGGCCACTAAAGATCAAGAAGACCCAGAAATCTTCAACTCCGTGACTAGCTTTGTCTATATAAAACCAGTACACTCCACCAAAACACGAGACAAGGAGGAGATTTTGCAGAGGATACGACAACGCAAGCGCGCGAACAAGGTACGAGGTGGTCTGCAAGGTTTTCTTGGATGGTTGTTTTCGTCGAAAAGTGAGAATAAGGTCTCTGCCAAGTGGGTGGATGATGCTTTTGCTGCTCCATGATTCCTGCTATCAAAATAAATAGTAGCTATTTCAGGTTTTACAGTAGAGGAATTGATGTTCTTTGTGGGTAGAATCGCGAGGGACTATTGGTGTTTTGCGAATTGATAGGCAGAGTTGTTAGGCAAATCAAAGATCATGTCGCTTAATTTGTACAGGAATCCAGTTCCTCTGTCTTCTCTTAATTTTAATACGGGTTTTTTTTTTTTTTTTTTTTGAAGTTTATATTATTCTTTTACTATTCTATAGCATAAGGTTAGTTTTGGGCTGGCAGTCAACAAATACTTCCTTCATTCAAAGCTTCGAGACGCTGACATATATAACGTTGATTATTACAAGTTAAAAATTTTAAGAATTAAAAACACATTAATTATGAGAAAATTCTTAAAATGCTTAATTTTTTTTATTCTAGTTTCACTTCTCAAAAATTATTACAATCTAGAAAAATTTATTAATACTAAATAGAAAAATAGAAAATAGAAAAACTTTCTTAAAGATGAAGGATGTTGTGACTTTAAGAAAAACCAAGACTAAAATTAAAATCTTGGGCTAATACTTGTGGGAATCCCTTTAAATTAAAGTTATAACCAAACATACAAAGTAAAGTTGCTTTTTTTTTTTTTTCTGTTTTTAAAGATGTTCTCTCTTTTTCATGGGACAAATCTACTTTTAATGAAGCATTAGATTTAATCATATATACTTTTCTATCAGATCATTTTTAATATTGATAGATAAGTGCTAAAGGATGTCTCTCTACTTACTATTAAATACTAATCAAATTAAATACTAATTGTTTTGGGGGTTAATGAGTGTTTATGCCTTCTAGTTTTGTTGTTTTGAAACCTAAAATCAAGTTGAAATAATTAGAGTCAAAATCAAACTTAAAATCCCTGTGAGCTAGATATTGTATCAGTTTTTGGTCTACATCTCGAGTTTCGAATGTTTGAAAATTACAATATCGGTTTGTTGAAAAAAAAATTGATTTTTTATAATTGTTCTAGAAATAAAAAAGTCTTAATTTACATGTTTTTTATTTTAAAATTAGCCCGTAATATCCAAAAAAAAAAAGTTAGAATCCATGAGTGGCAAAGTAGGAAAGTAATTTCCTTTCCTTTCCCTTAAAGAATAAAACCAAACTATAAAAATCTCTTTAGAAAACAGCAAATGAATTTTTTTTATATACCCCAAACATAACACAAAAAAAAAATGTACCATTTAGGAGCAAAAGCAATCAAAATTGAAAAGAAAGAGGCCAAGGACTCTAGCCTTTTCAAGACGTCCAGTTTTCTAGTCTTTTAATACTCTTAAGTAATGTTCATTATATCAAGTTTTTTTATATTTTTTTTATTTAGCTATGGTCTATTCTAGGATTTTTATGTAGTATAAGTGTATAACTATAACTATGTGAATACTTTTTTGATTGAATTAATTTAGTAGTTGTTGAGTATTTCATTCTAAACTTAATGCTCGTGTATACTTGATCATAGCTTGCATGATTTGGGGTTCATATTGAGATTAAAAAGTGATAATTGTTGCAGTTATTATTTGAAATATCATAAAAGAATCTATAGGATAAAGATATTTGTAGAACTTGTATAATTCTTAAGGATTTTATCATTTCTAATGAATTTTGACTAGTTTAAAATTTTCACAAAAAAATATGAAATTTGCTTGTTAAAATACTACTTTGATCATCAAGAGATTTTAGTGATTAAATTAGTAAAACTTGATCATTAATAATAATAAAGAAATCTCAATATGAGAAATTCAATGGAGAAATTGGTATAGAGTTAGTTAAAACGAAGTAAAAAAATCTTAGGATCTATTAAACTTGATTTCAACATCGTTTAATTATTTGTTTATTTGTTTCAAGTTTTTTAGTTCCAGAATTTTATAATCAAATCATTAAATAGATAGGGATTTAGTAATTTTGATACTTGTTGATAATTTCTGCAAATCCTCACAAAACAATACTTTATCCATCTATTTTATTACTTGTTACAATTAGTGCGATTTTGACCAACAAAAACACTATTAAATAAATAATTATTAATGTTGTTCAAGGGATTAATTAATTAATTTTTTAAACCAAAAGAATTATTCAATTTATATTAAAAAAGTAGACTGATTAATTTATGATTTACTCAACTTTTGATGCAAAATGATTGGGCTAGTTTTCTGCATAAAATCACTAACATGGGTTGGGTCCAATGTTATCCCACAAACCTTGCTTTATAGCCCAATTCTAATCCATACCAATATAATACATGCGACCTTCAATTTCATTACTCATGAGCATTCTTCTCTCAGAAACAAATCAAAACAAACAAAATAAATGAATGAATGAAAATAAAATTCCCGTTTCATTCTGTATAGATATAAAGTCTTTTTTTTTTTAATTGAATTAAATTTTTATCTTTACGCAAAAGAAAAAATCAAGTTATACACCAAAAAAAACACAATAATCAGTCCAAGCAGTCTTATCCTGCTTGGATAACTACTATTCTTTGCCTTCTCATGTAGTGTAACGTAAAAGGTAGAAGCAAATTAATCATCTATGAGATGAAAGAAAACTTAACGTTGAATTATTTAGTAGATGGTTTATTAATAAAAATTAGAATTAAATTTTTTTTTTTTTGTGATCTTAAGTTTGAGCCATATAGTTATAATTATGATGGTTTTTAGAGATTTACATGGTCGTTAACTTCATAATTCGTGAGATTAGTCAAAATATACATAAGCTAACTCAAATACTCACATTAATTAAAAAGAAAGTGAATATTGGATCGATTTGGCATATTAAAAACTATGCTAAACAGCGGGGGGGAAAATTAAGATGAAAAATATTTTAAAATATAAGTTGTTTAATTATAATTCTAAAATGAGATCCCATTAATTTAATAATCATTTTTATATTTTAATTTTCTTTTCTTTTCTTTTTCTTAGCATTTAGTATTGTGGATGCACTATCATTTTCTACTAAAAAAATTGTTTTGCGTTGTGGAGTTTCACTATTCATATTAACAATAGAACTTTTTTTTTTTTCACTCTAGCACCATTTTTTTTCATTTTCTTATTTTTTCTCTTTTATTTTCATTATTTTTTTTCTCAATTTTATACTTGGATTTTTTTTAACAGTTATCCAAATTACCTCTACACCAGCCGAGTTAATTGTATTATTTAAAGCAACTCCTACACGCTTTTAATTTTAAACCTGAGTTAGATAAAAAGTCAAATCAACAATATTTTTTTTATCAATTTTATTATTTTTTCTCAATTTCATTCTTAGATTTTATTTTTTACTAGTCATTAAAGTTGTCTTTTGACGGCCAAGTTAACTATGTCATGTTGGGACAATTTTCATATGATTTAATTTAAATTTGAGTTAGGTAAGAAATTGAATCAAGAACTGTTTTCTGTCAATTCTATTATTATTTTTTTAATTTTATCATTATTTTTTTTTTATTAGTTGACTAATTATTTTTGAACTGATAAGTTGATTAAATTATATCAAAATAATTTTTATATAATTTAATTTTAAACTTGTACCATAAAACAAGTTGGATTGAGAAATTTGTTCTTTTATTTCATCTCTTTTTCTCGCATATCGTGATAGAGCATCCAACACGGCTCCGTGTAGCGTAAGAAATCCACGTCCCTAATCAATGTTTTCTCTTTGGTCAAATGGTTTTATCCATTAATTAATTACTACTATTGCTCGGGACACATAACTGCCACCTCCTCTGGTTAAATATTATTTAAGTTAAATCACATTTAAAAAACTACTAAGTCATGGTTCTAACAAGATTTCCATCCCTAATTTCAGGCTTTGGCCACATACATAGTAATGACTTCTGATGCGGTTTTGTTGAATAAGGTTCAAGAAACAAGCAACGATCCGACAGCGACAAATGAGAGAATTAGCTTTTAGCCAGGAAATTGAAAGTGACAAATTCTTATTCAACAACAATAATTTCATTGAAAACAAGGCTGATTCACATCAAATTTGTCCCTTTATAGTATGTTCTTCTCTTATGGAATTTTATACCTGCCAGCAATTGATCCTCGTGATAATGTCGTGGTAGAGGAAAAGATGAAATATTATTCTTCAATCCCTTGGTTTTCAATGGAGTTCTACCCTAGCCCTTAATGTCTAAGAATCCATGGAGTTTATAGTATTTAGTTACTGTTTTGAGATAGAAGAGACGTCTTATATATATATATATATATATATATATATATTGTTTTATCTACTCCTTCAACTAAACATGTATATGTTTTTTTTTTTTTAAGACAATAACAAATCGCGACTTTAACCTAAGTGACTAATTAGTTATAGGTTTTTAAACTTGCAAGACTATGCTGTAACTTCAATCAAAACCTCAGTGACTAAAGAATAACTTCCTCTGGAAAAAAAACGATATTATATAAGAAGATGACACAACTGGGGAGAAAAAAGATGTCGGATTAGGTTGTGTGTTGAACTTTCAAGACCAAGCGAAGGAATAATTTTGATTTTGGAAGCAATCGTGTGTTTCTAGTCAAGATAATCAATAATATGACGTTATGAATCAATGGTGGGGTGTGAAAATTTTCTAATTACAACGATATTTTCAAAAAAATGGATGATCAGTCTGCTTGCATGTGCTCTGCTTAGATGATGTAGTGCCGTGTATGGCAGGAGTGCTTGGTATTTAATTATATTTATAGCTTACTTTTTACCCATATTATTTATCATGTGGAACCCAAGGGCTCAGGGTCACGGGAAATTTGTTATATTGTTCAAGGCATGCTCAGTTTGGGATTTGACTCAGAAAAACGTTTCGCTAGAGTTTAATTTATGAGATCATCGTATCAATTCGGATATATAAACGCCACATTGTTTTATTTTTTTTTATTTTTTAGTTATTAAATCATTAAGTTTGACTATAAATTAAATCACAAATTAATTTGATAATTACTTGATTTTAACCCAATTAACATCAAAATCAAATCAAACTTTAAGTTATGTATTTACAGATTAATTCATCAACCCCCATAGTCCTTTTACCGGGAATCAAGTTTAATAATTATATTTCAAGTAAATTTAGACCACCCTCAGTAACTAGCCTTCATGGCTGATGAAGCAATAATTAAGAATCACTATACTCTATTGAGTATATGAGAACTACTAATTATGTTTAGGATGTGGAATTTATTTATTTATTTATTTTTATTAATGTAGATATTTGGATAAATTTGTGTGTATTTCAATTAATTTCATGGATTTTAAAATTAATGATTATATAAATCTTTAATAATCTTAAAATTTATGAAATATAAATTGATAATCTTTTAAGAAAAATTAAATTTAACTAATTAAATTATACCTTTTAAAATTAATTAATTTATTAATACCCCCATGGTAGCGTTCCCTTCAAGATACACGTTTGAAGTAGGTATAGTCGTACAGATATTGATTTCAATCTTACTAATATAAAGTAGTTTTTCATTCCCAGTTGCCTTTGGTTAAACGACAAGTGATCTTTAATTCTCCTTTGAGTCATTATGTTCCATTGACTCTTAATTACGTACAATTTGGTTAAAGTAGAAATTTTACTGTGCTCAAGCCTTGGCTACTGGGATTTTATAATTTATAGTTTGATTTTATTAACTAATATGCTACATCATCGTCTAGTTTTTTTACTAGGATGATACAAAAAGAAAGCTTGATATGGATAGTGAATTTTTATTCTAGTTCTGATGTGGAAGATAAAAAAAAAATCTTGATATGGGTAGTTAAATTTTAATTTGAAAGAGGATCTAAATAATCAAATGAGAATAAGATTTAAGAAAATCATGGAATAAAAATTTATTATGCTTGTCAAAGAATGTAATTATGACTAGTAAAAAATCAGAATCACCCATTTAAGAGAATCGAAATAGAAATTTGTTTCTTGCTTTGGAAACTTTTTTCTTTGAAAAATTGAGATTTTTTATAAGGGTGATCTTGATTGATTTCTTAGTAGTCATAATTACATTCTTTAAAAAGTATGCTACATAATTTTCTCAACTTTTTTTTCTTCTTTAATTATTTGGATTCTCTTTCTAAAATAAGATTTGACTGTTCAAGCTTTCCTTTTATGTTCATCAACATAAAAAAACTAGAAGATATTAACATGACATATTAGTTAGTGGCAGCTCCATGAAATTTCTTAAAAATTTAACAAAACAGCAGTCGATACGAAGATGAAGAATATACATATTGTTTATATACACACAAGAGAAAAGGACAAATAGAGGTGTGAAAAGAAGAAACTCTCTCTCTCTCATTGCATCTCTTCTTGTATAGATTCCACAGTTTCATCCATCTCTAAATTAAGTTCATGGCAGTCAATATCAAACCTTAGTTCTTTTGTCAAGGAAGAATCACTAACTCAACCGTCCTCAAGATCTTTACCTCTAAAAGTCTCCCCCAAAATCTCAATCTTTCAAGAATTTCCATTTTCTTATCCGTTATGAGCACGGAGTCGTTGCTTATGTCTTTCATCTTTAAACACCTCTCCTTTTTTTTTCCTGTATCAGTTTCAGCTGGTTAGTTTCTTTTGAGGCCTGCACAATAAAAATATGATCCTACAACAACATACTATCCTCTTCTTAGCAATCTTTGTTATTTCATTAATCGGAGGCCATGCATCCATCAAGTTCAGCTGCAACAGAACATGTGGCACCAGCCATCTTCCATACCCTTTTGGATTCTCTGCCAATTGTGACATCCATTTAAACTGTAGCCCAAATGGTGAAATGCTTATCAATGAGTTCCCAGTCCAGATTGTAGGCCAAGATACAATAAAGATCAATCTTGAACCCAGATGTGACCGTCCTGTCGAAGCCCTTTACAATCTTTCTACCAAAAACTATGCTCCAAAATCAACAAACGCAATTCTTCTAAACAACTGTACCTCTGGATTTTCGCCATGCAGTATACCTTCCATAAGCGTGCGGACTCATTTCGAGTTACTTAATTGTTCAAATAACAGCAGCGTAAGTTGTTTTTCTAAGGCGGATACAGCAAATGGATTCTTTGATTATAACATGGCCAATATTAGCCAGTGCAAGTATCTTTTGTCATCGATTTCAGCGGAGTCTTTCACTGGTTCTGGTGTTTCCTTAGAGACTCAGATGATGGAGCTATGGTGGTGGCTTCAAGGGGACTGCCGGTGCTCTAAGGATGCCGGTTGTACTAAAGTTGAATCACCTGCAGGGTCAGGATTTCGGTGCCAGTGCAGAGATGGACTAATTGGTGATGGATATCTTGCCGGGGTCGGCTGCCGGAAAGGTCGGTCAGTTTTTGTTGCCAGAACTTACTGGTTACCAAATTAAGTTAAAATATACTTTATGTATTTACTTTTGTCCATAGCTGCCTAGGGTCAAAGATTAGTTCGCTAATCACATCATATGGTCAAGTATTATAGTTAAAATAATTCTGATTATAACCAAATGATTTCAACATTTTTGTCTTCATTGAGTGGTTAGAAAATCATAAAATAAAATGATTTTTAATTATATAATAAAATTCTCAAAAATTATTTTAATTTAAAAGTTTGAGATGTTAGGTGAGGTTTTAATAATAGTTTTATAAATCTACATTATGTATTTAATTTTTATTAATTAGAATGAAGGTAGTAAGATTTGAACTTATAATTATTTGGCTAATAAGATTTTGATATTAAATTAAAAATTTATTTTAATTTAAAAACTTAAATGTTAAAAAATAGTTTTATAGTTTTATAGATGGGCTAGTGTTGATTAAGTACAGACCAGAGATCTAATGCCTAGAGGTTTGGTTTGCCAAAACCTAAAGCAAAATGTCAATGACAAAAACCTTAATGCATCAAATAGATATTGCTTCTAGAAATTCTTTTAGTTTCACAGTGATACTGTGTGTGGGATAAGTTCGAATACCGGGAAACCTCCATGTCACGGTTTTAGTAATGTGGTTTTTGTGATGCTGAAGCTGCAGGTTGCAATCCTGCAAAGTACTTGTCTGGTCAATGTGGAGCAGGGGCTAGACCAGCTGTTTTACTTGGAGGTAATCATTTCTTTCTATCACCTATAACTTTCCTGGAGTATTCAGAAAGAATAATTCACCACTGATCACCAATGTGATGAGAAGAATGCAAATGATCTTCGGCAGGGAGAATTTTTCTTAATTTTGAAATTCTTTTCCAGGCATTGTAGCTGCAGTAGGGGTCGGTCTGGGTCTATTTTGCTGTCTCACGAGGAGGAATTCCATTTCAAAAGCCAAAAGCTTCAGAAAACTCCACCGCGCTGAAGCTGCAGATATCAGCATTCCCATCTATCCTTATAAAGAAATAGAGAAGGCCACAAATAGTTTCTCTGAGAAACAAAGAATCGGGACCGGCGCTTATGGAACTGTTTATGCTGGAAAACTTAGCAGTGATTCATGGGTTGCCATTAAGAGGATCAAACATAGAGACGTGGACAGCATTGAGCAGGTCATTAATGAAATCAAGCTCATTTCTTCTGTGAGTCACCCGAATTTAGTCCGCCTCTTAGGTTGCTCCATAGAAAACGATGAGCAAATTCTTGTCTACGAATTCATGCCTAACGGTACATTGTGCCAGCATTTACAAAGAGTGAGAGGTGATGGACTTGACTGGCCTGTTCGCCTCGCCATTGCTACCGAAACTGCTAAAGCAATAGCCCATCTCCACTCTGCTATTGATCCCCCGATATACCATAGAGATATCAAGTCGAGCAACATACTTTTAGACTTCGACTTCAAGTCCAAAGTTGCAGATTTTGGTCTTTCTAGACATGGCATGACTGACACATCGCACATCTCTACGGTCCCACAGGGAACTCCAGGGTACCTTGATCCTCAGTACCATCAAAACTTCCATCTTTCGGACAAAACTGACGTTTATAGCTTTGGTGTAGTTCTCATTGAGATCATAACAGCAAAGAAGGTGCTGGACTTTTCGAGGCCTCAAGATGAAGTGAATTTGGCTTCTCTCGCTATTGACAAGATTGGCAGGGGGCTATTGGATGAGATCATAGATCCATTCCTTGATTTACATAGTGATGCTTGGACCTTTTCTTCAGTGCATAAAGTGGCAGAACTGGCATTTAGATGCCTCGCTTTTCATAAAGACATCAGGCCTTCAATGATGGAAGTTGCTGCAGAATTAGAGCAGATAATGCTTACCAGATGGCCACCTTCAGAGGAAATAAACTGCACAACTTCATTGGATTTTTCCCAATGCTCTTCTTCATCCAGTGTCAGCGAGAAGCCTCTAAACTTAACGGTTAAAAAAACAGAAATAGAGAGAAGAGGTTTGTTGGTTTTGCAGACACAGGACAGTAGAAAGTCAACGGAAAGGACCGATCGTAATTCACCCATGTCTGTTCAAGATCCATGGTTAAGTGAACAAAGCTCAACTGCATCGAGCAGTTTGCTAAATAACGTTACAGCTGAGTGATTTGAGATCATTTCTTCCTATGATACCATCAATGTATATTAGTTTTTTTGTTCAACAGTTTTGTTTTGCCCCAGTTCCTTAAAATCCTCCTCGTTTAAGTTGCCACTGCTTATCATCCTGTTTCTTTCCAAATCTGCAAGATTGTGCTGGTAATTGTTTCTTTGGATAAACCAACAGCACACATCCATATGACAACGGTGGCAACTGGAAATTTTGTGGCATCTTCTAATGTTGCCCTCCTACAATGCCTGGAAGACAACATTCTTGAGAGTTTAGCTCCGCTTCTCCAAGTCCGAGCTTGGTTCTCTGTTGTTCAGTGTTAAATCACAAGATAATCTAAACTTGGTGCTTACCGGCACTCAGGGTGGTCTCTTTACTCCTTGTTCAACATACAATCAACTTCATTTAAATTTAATTGAGTCACCCGATATAATCTCCAAATTAATTCAAAATAAAATAGATTTTAATTCGGTTAGTTATCAAGTTAATTCGACCAAGTTTGGCAAGTATGGCAAACAGCAGTACTGTACTCAAGTACTGTACTCAAGGTTATTTAAAAATAATAAAAGAATTTGGGTTACAAGACACAGGACATTTAGTACAAAACAGTTTTAGACTTCACGGGCTTTGTAGGCCCATAAAAAAAAGTCGGAGCATGGAGACATGATTTAGAGAGATGGGCTTGGCATGACTGGTCCATAAAACTGCCAATCAGATCATAGTTTTCCTGTGATCTAAACTTTTGTAGTGGATTGCATTACCACACAATCAGCCCACCCGGAACCTTTCCACGGGATGAATGATGCGGCCTCTGCAAAAAGAAAGCTCTTTTTTTTTAAGAAAGGAAAATCATGATATTTTTTTCCACTTTGCTTAGCGGCTTGACACCCATCCATTGAGACCTAATTTATGGACTAATTAGGGAAAAACAAAAACATGGTTTTTTGATTATTAAAGTAATTCACGGGTACGCGGTTTATTTTATTTTTACTAAAATAGGAGCGTTTCCATTTTATTTTTTATCTTGTTATTGAGAGGCTAGGTTTAGAATAAATTTGATAAAGTTTACAGAATTTTATTGAATTAATGTTTTATTTGATTCAATAAAAAAATTGAATTAAACTCGAATCTAATTTACCAAACCAAGTTAGTTTTAGTGATTATAACCTAAACAAATCCCCACCTGATGTAAGATATTCTTTGCATGAATATGATTATGACTTAAAATATATTAAAATATTTTTTATATTAATTTATTAAAAACACTAAAAAATATTAATTTAATATTTTAAAAAAATAAAATATACTTAAAAAAAATAACCATACCCAAAAAAAAAAAAAAAAAACACGTAAGCCACCACACTCATAATCATTTGCGAATAAAGATTCCAAGGAAATTCATGAAGGTGGGACTTCCATTAGAGTCCTCCACCAAAATGAAAAGCACGTTAAAAATGGGGTGTAATAAAATAAGATTCTGCATATCCTTCAGGCCCATCATTGCAAACAAGATAATGTTGTTTTTTTCACAGGCCAGTTTCGAGGACATTGGACCATCCAGGATCCGATAAAAAGTTCGATTTCAAGAATCTTTTGCGTGCTTAATCATGATTCTTTCTTAATCCTTCAGCTTGTCCTTTGAAAATTACTTTCCAACCTGGCAAGTACTTGCCAGAGGTGGAAAACGCTGTGATCAGGGTTTTTATAAAATTCAACACTGTCGTCGGCTAGTCAGAACATCCACCCTGCTGCCGCAGCATCCAGCCCACCGCTGGCAAATGATCTTTCGTTGACCCTTTTTTAATCCATTTTCCCCAACAGGGAAACATTTTATAGAATAAAAAAAACTATAGAATAAAAATTATTCAAAACTTTACTTGTCAAATATACATAAAAAATATTTTTTAAATATTTTAAAATACCTTGTTTATAATTTTCTCCAAAGCTTTTATTATAAACAAATAGCATAGTTACATGAAGAGTCAATTAACTCATGCGTCAGGTCATGGATCATGTAAGTTGATTCATAGGTTAATGTGTAAACTTAAACTTTTGTATTTTTGATAAATAGATTGGCTCATGGAGTTTATAACCAGGCAAAATAATAAGTTTTTTTTTATGAATATAATGCGTGGTTCAAGAAAAATAGAAACCAAAAAAAAAAAAACACACATGCTTTAGTTGGTGTTCTCCGATTTGTTAGAAAATCTTTTGTGTGTTTTCACTTCATTTTCCAAGTTCCAAGTTCCAACAAACCCTAAAATTCTAAATGTTTTCACATCTCTGACATTTTCCTAAACACCGCGTGTCGCTGAGCTTCAATCTACTCGGTTTCAGGGCTTTTAGAGGTCGCGTTGAACTTTAAAAACTGACCTGTGGATGAAAGGTCAATTCAGGACATCGAAAGAAGTGGAAAACAAAAAGGAAGAGGGGCTTGAATTTCAAACGAATCCTCTCGAGATCAAATTGGTCTTTGATTTGACTTTTTGGGCAAATTAAAAAATGTCTCCCGACTATATTGATAGTCTCAGTTTAATCCTTTTATATCGATTTTACTTTCAATATTTATAAATTCTTAATCATTGACTTCCGTCCATTTTTCAAGGCTTCCCATCCCTATTATCTTTTTCTTTTTTTTTAAGAAATACATTATTTTATAGGGAATCTGACATTTTTGTTAAGTAATTTTAACATAAATCTACAATATAAAAATCAAAATAATTCAAAGACAAATTTGATACAACAATAGTTTCGGGTGAAATTAACACTGTCGTTTCGTTGTGCGCCTTTTTTCCTTTTTTCTCTTTTTTATTTTTTATAAATTCTACTTTTCTTTTCTTTTTCACTTGGTTTTTTTATATAAACCAAAATCACAATGAACTTCAAGTAAATTTGATTCACGAATTGTGGGGTTTTTTTTTTTTTTTGGATTCTGTGTCTGAGAGGGAGGGAGGTGAAATTTTTATCTCTCTCGCTCTCTTGCTTTTGTTTTCCAAGTTTTATACTTCTACTAATGAATGGTAAAGTAATGTGTAGTTCCTGTAGTCTCAGAATGTTTCAATTCAGTACTCGTAAGTTAACTTTTCAATGTCAACTCCATGGTTTTGGAGAGATTATTGTTTTGATGTTACTTTTTTTTTGTCTTATTTTTATATTTTATATTTTCTTTTTATTTCTTGAAAATGGTACTTATTTTAATAGATTTTTAAAATGATGAAATATCTAAATTTATCAATTTTTTTAGTTCCTGGATTACTTAATTTTATCTAATTCTAGAACATTCATTCCACTTTAGATCACCTTTCTATCTAACTTCTAATCGCACCTTAAATTCATTCTTGCTCTCAAGATAGTCGAAGTCATCCCCTCCCGTGAAGTTTATTGTTTTTTTTTTTTAAGATGGTCAACTCCCAGTATTTGGGTTGCCTCGATTAATCTGGTGGTCATTCCGGATCGCATGCCTAGCAGTGACAGGTGAGTGACAGGTGAGGCTACCAATAAGTATTGCTGCAAACACGGGGACTTAAAACCGAGACCTCGATTAAGCGGAACAAGTTGCTTATCACTTGAACCAATCCGTGAAGTTTATTGTTAACTGCTAATATAATAATACAACAATTTAGGAGAAATTTATTATTTTTAGGTTTAAAAAATAATTTGCCAATTTTCATTTATATATAAACCAAAAACAAAACAAAATGTATTTTTTTTTTATAACCTGAGGTGTCCGGGTCAGCTTGCGCGCACCACAACTAATCCCCGGACTCACTGAACATCCTGCAAGCCCAGTGAGCATGTAAGGCACCACGGGGGTGACAGGCGTACATAAATGGAGCTTGATCCTGGTGTGGAGGAAGGGAACAAGTCCCTTCAACCACTAGGCCACAACTCCATATGTAAATGTGGAGGAAGGGAACAAAATGTATTTTGTTTAGATCATTCAATTAATAGTGCCCTTAACACTTAGAGTGTGTTTGATAATGTATTCTAAGGTGTGTTTTAATAATAATTTTTAATTGAAAATATATAAAATAATATATTTTAGATTTGTTATATATTTTTAAATTAACATGTAAAAATTATATATAAAAAAAAGGGGGTAAAAACACTTTAAAAAAAAAACCCCAGAAACCATACAGGTGAGGTGAGTGCATACAACGACAACGGACATGTTTTCTTTTAGACTTATTGCATAATATTAATCAAACCGGCAAATGATATCGATGTCATTATGAACGCCCAAAAAGCTACTGGCACAAGAAAGCAGGACCGCTCCCTCCTCCACCCACATTATCTCAAAAAGTCACCATTGCGACAGAGCAAAGCCTCCAGTTATCTCAAAAAGAGTGGTTCGACTCTAGCAACATGCTTCTTATTTCATTATTCACAGAATGGAGCACTGTACCATCGTTGTTTTTTCCATCGACTTAGCTAAGAAAAGGACTACAGCACGATGATATCAGTGCATTACAGAAAGCTACTAGGCCCTTGAAAGCAGCGTCGGCATCCCCACTACGGCACTCCCCACGTTATCCTCTTCCCACAACAAGAAACCAAAATCTCTAATTATCTAATTAAGACCTTGCCCTCTTTAATGAAGTGACCGTCACAGCAGCTCCCAGGGATGACTTGCCAACCTCTATCTCAAAAGAATCATACCTTAAAAAGAATTCCACGACAAGCAGCCTAGCCACGAGGACAACAAAATCCTTCCCTGCACACTGTTTATTTCCCAACGTCGGCTTCTCTGTCTCAGGCCCATTAGACCACAGCACATGCTTCAGCAACTCCTCTCCCTCCCCGATAAACCTGTCAGCAACAAACTCTTCAGCCCGAGTAAATATTTTCGGGTCTTTAGTAGCAAATGGTTGAAACCCGAATAACATCTCCCCTTTTTTGACTTCGAAAGCAGCATCATGGCTTTCAATTATAAGATCACGCTTTGCTTTGCCGTACTGTAGAGGGACTGGTGGCTCAATCCGAAGTGCTTCATAGACTGCTGATTTCATCAACGGCATCTGTTCCATACCCCTCATTGTAACATTCCCACCGTTGGATTGAACAACTGATCTGATCTCTTCGGCTAACTGAGCGTGGAGTTTGGCCCCGGCACGGCCTAGCCATTTCATCATGTTTGGAAATAAAATCTTCATTCCACCAAACGAGTTAAAGCATGTGGCGAAGAGAAGATTATGGCATGCCTCCTCTCGTGAAATTCCTAAATTCTCTGCTTCATCGAGCAGGAAGCTTGACGAAGCATAGAAGAAATCGTAAAGGCGCTGGTAGTTTTTTTTAATCAGTGCTGGTGGTAGACGGAAGGAATGGATTGTAAGATCTTCGAGATATTTTGGAAGACCGAGAGAAAGGACAGGACCAAGGTTAAAGAGCACCCATTTTGAAACTAGACCAGGTCCGTCAAGGCCAAGACTGGTCTGTGCCGGTTCAGTACCAAACCAAGCCCGAGCCAAGAAGTTAAAAGCTGCTTGATCATTAGCAGCAACGAAATTAGCTTTCCCTTTGAGAGCCAAATCTTTTTCAAGACTCGTAAAGAGTTCCGTGTAACTGGCTTTGAATTCAGGGATTACGTGATCACGGCGTGACTTGAGGAGATAGAACATGAATTTCTTCAATTTGGCGTGCATTGGCTCGGATGGATCGAGATAGGACAGAATTCGATAGCCACCAGTGAGTTCTGTTGAAGGCATGTAAGTGCCTGTAAAAAGGTCTTTCTTTTCAACTTTTGTCACGTCAAATAGAACCGGAAAGCTCTTGCCGTCAAGTAAAACCACAACCTGTGGATTTGGAGCAATAAAAGGACCTGGTCCCATGTTGGCTCTAAACACCGTTGATCCGTATTTCAGAACTTTGGATTTGAAGAAATTGTCTCTGCCCTGGTTATAAAAATAATCCATACGATCTTTAAAGGGACCGACAAGAGGAAGGCCATAATCACCAGGGATTTTACGGATCGGGAGTTTGGTTTTTTCAGGTGGCGGAACAGTAACACCTGGAGCCGAAACTGATGGTTTTTCTGATACTGATGCTCTGATGGTACGGAAGGACAGTCTACGAGTTGAGGGCTTGGAGGTAGATTTGTTTTTTAGTGACTGGAATTGGGGTTGAAAGGTTGGAAAAGCTAGAGAAGATGAAGCCATGTTTGTGCTCTGGCTAATCTACCTGGCTATTGTTGTGCGAGCTGGAAAGGATGTGGTGGGAGACGGAGTATTGTTGAGAAAAATGGGGTGTGGGGAGCAAGTGGAGCGCGGAGTCTTTATTTATAGCAGTACTGGGTTTTATGAGTGCGGGAGGTCCATTGACGACAGCCACTTGTCTAAAATTTGTGCTCTGATAGAGTCGTGAAAAGAATGCTTTAATAGTAATTAATACTCGGTATCTGTTTTACTTTTCGACTTGGATTTTTCCCCTTCTTGAATGGCACCTCAAGAAAATTCTCCAGGAAAGGTAGCATGCGTGTATACATGTCATTTCCTCTAGTGTCTTTTAAGTCTGAACAGTGCATGTGTTTTACCATGGATCAATATTTATTGTTTTTTTTTTTTTTAGATCTGCCTCTCAAAATTGATTAAAGAGAAAGTAATAATTAATCATCTTTAGTCTTAGAACAAGATCTTGTCCATCTATATGTGGACCGGGCGTGCTGTTAGATTTATTATTTCTAGGTTTGGCCTATCCTTCATGTTTTTTTTTGTTTTTTTCATAAATATATCATAAATATTTTATCCAAACAAGTTAAAAATATTTTATTAATACTTTAATAAAAAAAATTAATAAAGAGTAGGGGTGTAAAAGAGAGAGGGGGTATCCTTTCCAATAAGGTTCATTTTTTTCCATGAAAAATAACATATATATTTTAATTCTTTTTTTAAAATTATGACATTTTTTCTTTTAAACAGTACTCATTTAATTATCATAAAATTTCCAAACACATAATTTTTTTTTACAAGTATCAAACATGACCCACTAGTTATTTTACTAACAATAAATAAATTAAATTGTTAAAATTAAAGGAATAATTAAATATCTTAAATACCAATTTGGCTCACAAACCCATGAAATAAACTCGGACATAAAGATTTTGTTTTCTTTTGATAAATCCAATAGATGAATGATAGCATCACTTTGTTTCTTTGTCCGTTAACCTTTCTTGTTGCATTCTTTTTACTATTTTTGTTCTACATTTGATGTTAATTGATCACCTAGCAGAATGAGCTGTCTTTAGAGAATATGAGTAATTATAAATCCTTGTCTGTGTTCATGTAAATCATATTGTTAATTATATGAATCATGGAATAATTATATTAATGAATCTAATATTAATTTTTTAAAAGTAACATGATGTGATGATTAGTGTGTGTTTATAATATTATGCTGTAAGATATTTTTAAAAAATACTGTTTATTTAAAAACATATTAGAATGATTTCATTAACAACAATATATCAAAATTATATATAAAAAAAAAACACTAAAAATATATCAATTTAATTTTTTTAAAATAAAATATATTTTTAAAACATACTAAAAAAACAAAAAGTAACACTCTCAATTAAATACTCGCTAAATAGTTTGATGTGTCAGACTCTGTTCAAATTTGATAATGTATCCTAATTAAATATTCAGTAATATTTTGTTTTTATAAAATTAATCCAGTTGGATAAACAATTTTCACATGAAAGGAGACTAAAACCATATGCATTTATCATATGATCTACGCGTAATCATTTACACACGTAATCAGTGAAAAAAAACGAATTCTTTTATATAAACTTTAAGTTACTTGTACGCTAATCATGTGATCAATGAGTCCCGAATTTTTTATTAGATTTCGAGACTGGTCAACTTTATCTCAAAATCTAAAGCCTAAGTTATTCCTTGAATTAATTAAAAACTCTTCTAAACTGCATCAAATCGCCATGCGACTTGAATCCATGACATTTGAAGAATATTTTTAAAAGAGAGGGGGTATCCTTTCAAATAAGGTTCACTTTTTTCCATGCAAAATAACATATATATTTTAAAACTTTCTTTTAAATTATAACACTTTTTATTTTAAACAATACTCATAAAATTTTTAAATACATAAAAAAAGAAGAAGAATGTTTTACAAGTATCAAATATAATTTACCAGTCACTTTGTCAATAATAAATAAATTAGACTACTAGAATTAAAAGATTAATTAAATATTTTAAATACCAACTATCATTACTTTGAAAGTTTTTTTTCTTTTGATAAATCCAATAGATGAATGATAGCATCACTTTGTTTCTTTATCCGATAACCTTTCTTGTTGCATTTTTTTTACTATTTTTTTTCCACATTTGATGTTAATTGATCACCTAGCAGGATATATGAGCTGTCTTTAGAGAACATGAGTAATTATAAATCCTTGTCTATGTTCATGTAAATCATATTGTTAATTATATGAATCATAGAATAATTATTAATGAATCTAATATGAATTTTTTAAAAGTAATATGATGTGATGATTAGTGTGTGTTTATAATATTATGCTGGAAGATGTTTTTTAAAAATATTTTTTATTTAAAAATATATTAAAATAATTTTTTTAAAAGCAACATATCAAAACTATAAAAAAAACATTAAAAAATATCAATTTAATTTTTTTTTAATGAAATATATTTTTAAAATTTACTTAAAAACAAAAATTAATACTCTTAAATACTCGTTAAATAGCTTAATGCGCCACCTTAATTTGCCCATGCGATGGTCGACTCTCTATTGTTCAAATTTGATAATGTATTCTAATTAAATATTCAGTAATATTTTGTTTTTATAAAATTAATCCAGTTGGATAAACAATTTTCACATGAAAGAAGACTAAAACCACATGCATATATCATATGATCCACGCGTAATCATCTACACACGTAATCAATGAAAAAAAACGAGTTCTTTTATATAAACTTTAAGTTACTTGTACGCTAATCATGTGATCAATGAGTTAATTTTTTATTAGATTTCGAGACTAGTCAACCTTTTCTCAAAATCTAAAGCCTAAGCTATTCCTTGAATTAATTAAAAACTCTTCTAAACTGCATCAAATGGCCATGCGACTTGAATCCATGACATTTGAAGAATATTTTTTATTTTCATGCAAGTGATTCCACACAAGTTCAATCCACGCAACATCATTTATTTAGTATATGAATTTATTACTGAAAAAATATTTTTCGACCATGGTATTTCCATTATTATTTGCTAATTTTTTAAGCAGTGACTAGAAGTTAATTAATCTACAGCTAACTATTAACTTCAATTAAGCCAATTTTATTTATTAACACAAAGATATATAATTTTGAATAATCCAAACAAACATAATAGTAAAATGATCATAGATTGAGCCATAATTAAATCTGTAAGTTCCTCGTAGTTAACACTCCTGAAGTAGCAGAGCCTTTCCCAATCTACCATAGTGTATTTTATGAAGGTCTAATCTTATTTTAACCATGATGGGCGTCCATAAAAGATAACCGATCTGCATCGGTGATTCGTCAATGGCAGTCCATGTATTATAGACTGCACAACAGGCTACCCCACCCCATCCCATGCTTACTGGGCAACTATCGTGGCTAGCTAGTGGCGACAATCCATCATCTTATCATCGTTTTCTTGAAAGCAGTAAATATCCATTTTGCAAACCATGTGAAGACAACGAGCCCCAAAAAGAGGCCGTCCTTCGATTCTCATCCACGTTGGGGATTTAGTTTCCCGAGAGCTGGTCGTCACATCCTGTGGACTGTAGCCGCCTTGTCCACAGTGACAAAGGAAAGCCAAAATATGCTTCTTAGATGATGTTTGGCGCTGCGTTAGCTTCTGGTTTTTTTTATTCAAATGCAGTATAGTGTTTGATTATCTTCAGCAGCTGTATTTTGATCATGAAATCTATAAAAAATTAATTTTTTACCTGCAGTTTAAGCAGTTTAAGCAAGCAAGTTTTTTTTATTTTTCTTTCATTATTCATGTTAATTATACTGTTTAATAAATAATACAATTAACATGAATAATGTACATGATACACTGTTCATGTGAACAGTGCAAAAGAATTGCATTGTTCACTTAAAAAAAGTGAACAGCGCAATTCTCTTGCACTGTTCACTGCACTGCATGAAATTATCTTTTTATTTATTTATTTAAGTATGTTAATTTTTTTAGTGTGTTATTTTTTTTATATATAAAAAAAACTAGTTTAGAGTGAATTTTATACATGTTAATATTTTATCCAATTTTATTACATGCTAAAAATATTATGAAAACTGTTATTTTTATCGGATGTATTTCGTACGTAATGAAATTATAAATGGTTTTATGGAATAATAAAAAATATTTTATATAAAGTATGATTTATTTCATGATATAATAGCAATAATTAAATTCATAATATTTAAATTAAAAATCATCAGTATTAATATATATTTTTAAAATTATTTTATAACCTCAATTTTAAAAGCATTTTTAACCAAACACATTAAACTACTTTTTCTTCAACTTTAATTTCAACCACAGTTTTAACCAAACATCTATTTTTTCAAACCAACCTTAACTAAAAGTATTATTTATAAAATAATTTTTTTCAAACCATAATTATAACAGCTATTATAATACCAAACATACTTTTAATTACATTGATTTGCTTATTACTCGTGTTGTCGAGTTGCAAAATGCCATTGCAAGTTAATTAAGCAACATGTATAAAATCTTAGAAACGGAAAGGGCGGCTGTTAGGGTGTCACGGTCACCGGCTTTATGCTGCGCATGTGTTAAATTTTGTATGGAGTAGCCAGTAGCTGAGATGAATGAGACATGACGGTGGTTGCGGTTGCGGCTGCGGCTGCGGCTGAGGATTGAGGGTCAATTTCATGAATATTTTCAATGCCTAATTTTACCGAAGAATGGTAAGGTTAAGGTCCACGGCATACTTGATGCTGTTTGAATGCCAAAAGCAGGAAGGAGTCAAACCGTTGTCCTTTCGGCTTCCGACCACTGTTACTATTACCGCGTTTTCTAATGGTCAAATGCACGTGTGTAGTAACCTTAAAACTATTCCAATTATAATAATAAACAAGGTTGGATCAGCAAGCATTTAAGGATTCAAAAGGGACAAACTTTATTTTACAATTCAAAATTCATTAACTGGAAAAAAAAATAACAAGAAGGAAACACGATAGGTGGGGCTTCCATTTGTATAGTTTCCATGCAATATATAATATATTCAGATTATTGACCATTTATTCAGATTTTTTTTAGACAAACTTCAAATTTACTATTCAAGTTAATGCTAGCTGTACAGTAAATTAAAATATCTTGATGTGAGAGAGATACTTAAATGAATACCATTTAGAGAATTTGAGATCTTATATTATAATGTCTTGTTAAAGAATTAAAGAAAAATCCCCATCCAATTTTCTTCTGTGATGGAGGAGATCATTTCAGAAGCATCGAGAAACTCAACAATTTCATTAATTATATTTAATAGAATGATCCATTTAAAAAAATTCTTTAATAATATAAGTAATTTGAAAAATACCTTTGATGTTTAATGGAGACAGCCCTAATACCTGAATAATAATTTCAAGCTTCATAAAAAAGAATTGATATAAAAAATGGACAAGATAGTAAGGATTTTTATTTTATTAATATAAAGTTTTTTATTAATTTGTGTGTATTTCAATTAATTTTATAAATTTTAAAATTAATAACTATATAAATTTTAAGTAGTTATGAGATTCATAGAATTAAGGATTTAGCTAATTGAGACTCACAATTTAATATAAATTTGTTTCCACGAAAAAGATAAGATATAGGCGATACCGAGATAAATCAACGAGGAATCTCATCAATGCATCAATTTTGCTTTGATAATCAAAGCAAAAAATCTTCTTGTAAAGGACTGAAAGGTTCAAATTCAGTGTATATATCGAGAAGCTGCGTGCCGTTTGTAACCGCATTTTAAACGTTTTATTAAAAAAACAAATTAATTAAATTTTTATATATAATCTTAAATTATTTTAATTTATTGATATTAAAAATAATTTTAAAAATATTATTTTAATATATTTTTAAGTAAAAACTATTTTAAAAAACAATTACTATAACACTCTCAAACACCCTTAATTAATTATAAATCTTTTGATAAAATACGTCATTATTGTTTTTTTCTTGTATGGTTGTATTTAATTTTGTATTGTAAAATTAATTGAGTCTACTTTACCTTTTTATTTTTATTTTTTATATATAGCATGGCCTGATTTCTGAAAAGAAAGAAGTGAGGAATTCCATCAACGCATCAACTTTTTAAGTGGAGTTTTTTTATAGAATTCTTAAAAAAATGATAGATTGTGTACTAACAACATATCGTTTATTATGAAAAAATATGTATTTAAACTTGAATGAAATCCATGGAGCTTTATCGGAATCGATTCTATGATTGAATAGCAGAAGTGCTCTACTTGGGCGAGTGAAAATAATTGATAAATATTTATATAATCTGGAGGATAGAAAAATTTGTCATAGCAAAAAATGATTGTTTTGTTTTTTAATGCGTTTTTACTTTGAAATGGGTTGGGGTTTTCGAGTGTTTCCAGGCCCGGGTATGCATACTTGTTTCTCGAGGCCATTTTGGCTTCTCAATGCTTCTGGGTATAGCATGGGCCTTGGCCGATATTTTTATTTAATGAAACTCTTGTTTGTTCGAAAAGAAAAAAGAAATGGAGATTCTTCGGCAGTGTTTCAAGATTT
Organism: Populus tomentosa; assembly: GCA_018804465.1. Classification (NCBI taxonomy): domain Eukaryota; kingdom Viridiplantae; phylum Streptophyta; class Magnoliopsida; order Malpighiales; family Salicaceae; genus Populus; species Populus tomentosa. The sequence goes on from CM031995.1 coordinate 2,294,630, forward strand.
TAAAACGGTAACTCGTGAGATTTTATATGTTATTTTGAGATTATGATAGTAATTATGGTTTAAAGTATTTTTTTTTTATGTAAAAGTATATTAAAATAATATTTTTTATATTTTAAAAATTATTTTTAAAATTATTATATCAAGATAATGTGAAAACATAAAATATTTTTAAATTTAAATGAACAGTTTCTAAATATAGTTTTAAATATAATTAATGTATTATAAATTAACATGACATGTCATTAATTCATTCAACATTATTAACTCTATTTAAACTCACCTTTTACGAGTATATTTTATAAATATATTTGGTTTTAAAAAATAATAAATAATTTTTTAATATTTTCTAATAATTAAATAATCATGCACTACATACTAAAAACACTATAATTTATGATTTTAAGTTGTAATTCATAAAATGTATTTTAAACATTATAAAATTTCTCATGTTTCAGTTTTATATAATTCAATATAACATGTTTATGTAGTGGAGTTTTAGAATATATTTTTCCAATGAAAAAAAAAATAAAAATATGTACACACAATTACAATATCATTTTTTTTTTATTTTTTAAAAAGAATAATATTATTTCAAAATTAAACTTAATTGTCCCAGTAATACATAGATTAACCCGGACTCTGTAATAATCCAGCTAGGATCTTACAACTATAGTTAGTTTACATAAATTTTCGTTCTGTTTCATTTAGGTTGGGCTAGCTGAATATTAGATATTGGGCCAGAACAAGTTGTGATGGGCCCAATGGATGTATAAAAAACATCCAATCACATATTAACAAATGACACACACGTGTTCATCTCCTTAAAAGGAACAGGCTTTTATTGAGGTTAGTGGATTAGGGTTTAAGCACCTGTAAAACCTTAAAACCTAACTTCCTAACAACAACACAAAAACATGGAAATGCAATCAGTTTGCACTGGAATTACTGCCCCAAAACTCAGATTATCAACTAATCATTTGTTGCCAAACGAAATTGTAAGTACATTTGCTCAAATTTATGCTTGGATTGTGTCTTCTTATACCTAGACTTTGTCTAACTCATCATCTATGTTTCAAAATTTAAGATATCTGCAAGCCATGTTGGGTTGAGATGTCCAAGAATCCTGCTTAAGAACCCATCAAAATGTATGTTTCGCTTTCTCACACTAGTTGGTTGATGATTAAAATCAGTTTCCATGTTCTAAGTAATGGTTTTTTTTTTTTTTTTTGTCTTGTTGCAGTGTGTGTGAAGCCTGGTTTTAAGAATATATTTAAGGGGATTTCTTGGTCAAGCTTGAACAGAGGAGTTGTGATATGTGGTTCTTCTAGTTCTAATTCTAATGCTGATGCGGATTTAAAGATTTCGAGAAGGAAAAGTTCGGGTGTGCCTGCTAGTAGTTTTAATGGGGTGGAGCCATTTAATGGTAAATCAGGTTCTGTTTCTTTTCATGGGTTGACTCACCAGTCTGTGGAAGAAGGGAGATTGGTCTCAGCACCTTTTAACGAAGATAAAGGCTCGTTTGTCTGGTTATTGGGACCAGTTGCGTTGGTATTGTCTTTGATTGTGCCTCAGTTTTTCCTTGGCTCTGCCATTGAGGCTTTCCTCAAGGATGAAGTTCTTGTAGGTACTTATCAGTTTGAGTTCTTGCAATATTTGCTCTTAAAAAGTGGCGTGGAACTGGAATATTTCACTGAGCACAAAAAAGAAAAGCGGAAATTGACCGCCTCTTAATTTTCTTGCTTGCTTCATATGTGTGCGATGCTCTTTTGGTTTTTAGCCAATTAACTCGATTTGATCACCATTAATTTATCATGACAGATTATGTTTAATAGGAATATAGATAGCATTGCAAATTGTAAGTGCCTATTGTCAATTTCGAGCATGATTGATTTGGATTTCAGTGATATGTTTTTTAGGGCGGGGGAGTGGGGAGCCTAGTTGCTCCCACATTTGTGTACACTAACTATCATTAGTGAGTTTGTGGGAAGTGCCTGTGCTCAATAAGAACTGAGTTCGCTTTTAAGACTTTGGAAGACCCTAACCAAGCCAGTCTGTGAGGTCCGGGAAACATTTTTCTTAACAGTCACCGAGGTTATTGGATCAATATCAGAGTGCCAAACTGGTGTTACAGGAAAATGCAATGGATTTCACTTCTTTGGTTAGATGTTTATTGTGCTATGTGGCCTTGCAATTGAATTGATCGTTGTCTTGTCAAAAACTTTCAGGGTAAACCTGGCTGGTCATTTCAATATGATGATCTACTGTTGATACTTTGTATGGGAAAAAAGGATACCCGAATCTTGTCAAAATAATATCATGATTTATTTATGCTGCTTGAGTGTGCATTTATTATGATTAAGATGGGAAAAAGAAATCTACAAAGCATCTTATATGCCAATTATTTTGCAGAGATTGCGACATCATTATCTTTCGAGGCCATGTTTTACTTTGGTCTTGCAACCTTCTTGACTGTGACTGATCGCATTCAGAGGCCATATCTGCAATTTAGCTCAAAGAGGTGGGGTCTTATAACAGGCCTCAGAGGATACCTGACATCTGCCTTCTTTGTCATGGGCTTCAAGGTTATTGCCCCTCTCTTTGCTGTGTTTGTGACCTGGCCAGTTCTTGGCTTGCCAGCGTTGGTTGCTGTGCTTCCCTTCCTAGTTGGCTGCCTTGCTCAGCGTCTGTTTGAGACTTATCTGGACAAGCGTGGTTCCTCTTGTTGGCCTCTAGTCCCCATCATATTTGAGGTATATGACTTCATTTACTGCAATCCTACGCTCTTGAAGCCAAAATTTGTGGGTTTTAATAGTTTGAATTGGCTTGACAGGTTTATAGGCTATATCAGCTGACAAAAGCTGCTCATTTTATTGAGAAATTGATGTTCACTTTGAGAGGGGTTCCTGAATCTGCCCTGCTACTGGAAAGAAGCAATGCCTTAGTTTCGATGATAGTGACCTTCCAAGTCCTTGGTTTGGTTTGCCTATGGTCGTTGACGACATTTCTTTTGAGGCTCTTTCCTTCTAGACCTGTAGCAGAGAACTATTGATGTCTTGCAATGAAGATCGCATATCAGTTCCAATTCCAAAGAATCTACATCTGTACTTGATCAGGCTTGATCATTCAACTCTTTAGCTCACTCCAAACGTTTCCAAACCCCAAAAAGCGAGGACACCAGCAAAAAGTTTAGTGAAAGTATTTCATAGAACTGTACTGTAAAGTTCCATTGCATCACTTTATGATCAGCACATAACAAATTCTTCCTTTTCTTTTAATGTTTTTTTCTAGACGAGACTTGTACAATTTTTTAGATTGACAATTAAATCAATCAGCATTCTTCTTGCTTGCTACTGTCTTGTGTATCTTATTCTGGGTTTCCTTCCTTTCCTTAATAGCATTACTCCATGAATAGATTATCAATGGTATAGTTTGAATCACTCTGGAGTGCAATCAAATAGTCTATCTCAGCTACTTGCTAAATAGAAACCGTGTTTACTGTTTACTACTGATAAATAATTTGTATTTTTAACATCTTGTCATTTTCAGCTCGTCTTTTAATTTGTACCTTGGGTAAGAACTCGAAGGTTGAGTCCTGCACTCTCACATATAAATAACCGAGTCCCTAGAATCTGGAAACCCAGATTATTAGGGGCTGGGCTATTTTTTATGGTATTATATTCGTACCGTTAAAACCTTGTTAACCTTGTTTGGTCGTGGGTTGACTCGAAAAAATTAGGTACTCAGAATCTAAATTGGACTGGGTTTCGTAAACTATAAAATATTAATTTAGCTAAACCTTGACATGGTTAAATTAATCCAAACTAAATTAATTAACCTGTGTTGATTCGGGTTGAATATACTAAATTAATGTTTTCGGGTCCATGATGTGCAATGTTTACTCAAATGTTTCTGAATTTGTCGCTGGATTTCAATATCGGGACAGAATTCTATGTGAAAAATCTTCTATTTAATGATTAACCTTTCTTTATTCAGCATTCTACTTCATGGTGAATCTTCTTTAGAATGCGCCACTGTGCACTATAACCAGGTCGTCGCTTGCTGTCTCAAGTTCCAATTCTGGAAAATGATCCAATGGCTCTCGCAACGAAGGAAGTTGATTGCTATAAAAAATTTAGTACTTGCATCTCGTAGTTCTGCTTTCAAGAGATATAGAGGTTAGTGTAGTTGTCATTGTAAATATCAGTATTTTTTTCCTGTTCTCATACACTCACATGATCAATGTATTAAAGAAAAAAATTAGCAGTTAAACCGATTTTTCTCATAGATATATGTCCCAAGATTGAAATCTTGGAGTAAATTCAACGAAAATTTGAGTAAACAAAGCACATCAATGACCCAAAAAAGCATTGATCCAACACACATTTAATAAAATCAGCGGTTTGGATTCCCAAGAACCCTTTTTTCTGTTAAAGAGAGAGTAATCAGTTAAGTTGATACAAGAAAGCAAAAGGACAAAAACCCAAAAGACCAAGATCCCAGAACTTCTCAAAAAAAAATACATAAGAAATTATTTTGTGTAATGCCTCCAATTCAAATTCAATCAGCACCGCGCTCTGAATTTGTCTCAAAGAAATCAGGAAAGTAATGTATATCTTCTAATGATTGATGCTGTAAAGTAGGACGAGAATTAGAGACAGGTTATAACAGCAGGATAGCGAAATGGATGAGATCATGAGACAAGTTAAGGCCATGGGATTGAAAAGACGAGCAGGGGCACATCAACTTGTGGGGGGTGAGAACAAGTTGATGGAGATGCAAATATTCTATGCTTAAACAAGGAGTTTTTTTCTCTTTTATAACTTGAACACAGCCTTGAGTAGAACAGAACTTATGGCCAATCTCTACTGCAGAGCACTGCAATGCCAAGAGAAAGAAAGCCAAGTTGTTGTCACCCATGTGATGATCATGTTGATGACTTGTGAAATACAAGCAGAGTCTCTATTTGAGTCAATAACATGTAATGGACCAATGTGAAGCAACATTATGCTTCGTTATGCTAGGGCAAAACCAGTTTGCCATCACCAAATCATGGAGTAAATATTGTGAAGATTTGGTAGTCTACCAGTAATCCCGACAGGAACAGTTTCCAGCCTTGAAATGATGAAACCTCTTGTTGTCTCTCACGATAAACTCTCGGTCCTCGATTTTGGAGAGGATCTTGATGAAATTATGACAGTCCCCACAAATCCTTAGGTTTTTCATTATCCTTAAAGTGGTCCCAGGAGGTGTATTGATAAGCCCATAAGCAATGGCTAGCCTTTCACTGTGGTAGAACAATGCCTTCTCCTTCGCTTCTTGGTCAAGATCATGAAGCACAAACCTTGTGTCCGGCACATATCCAGCATCCCTTACCTCCTTACTCAAAGACCTCAACTTTTCATAAGCCTTGCTTCTGTCTGAGGTCACTCTTCTATGATTTGTGTTGATGTTGTCCTTTGCCCTTTTTATATCACCAAGTTTCAATCCAGGTGGTGATACTGGATAACCCAGTTGCCCTTGTGTTCTGGCTTTTGAGTACTTCTGTAGGGTCTCCCAAATTCTGGAGTTTGGATCCATTGGCATATTTGAAACTAACTCCTTTGCCTCCGCTATCTTTCCTGTTCTTCCAAGAAGATCAACGATAACTTCATAATGCTCTATCGTGGGAGCGATTCCATAATCCCTGCTCATTGACTCGAAATGTTTCCGTCCTTCCTTCTCTGCTCCTAAGCATACACAAGCCATTAAAACACCAACAAAGCTAGAACCATCTGGCCTAATCCCATCTCCTTTCATCCGGGAAAAGATTTCAAGAGCCTTCTCTCCTTCCTTGTTCTCTGCTAAACCCAACAGCATCTTGTTCCAAGTATCCAAATTTCTCACTCCCATTTGCTCAAATATTTCTCTTGCTCCATTTGTATCGCCCAGTTTACAGTGCATCTCCACTAGATTATTCAACACAACAGCACTGGACTTGAACTTTGATGAAGACCTCATAACATACTCATCTACCTTTTTCCCTGCTTCCAGCAATTTCAAATCAGCACAAACTTGTATCAACTTTACAATATCGAGCAAGTCTGCATATCCTCCATTCCTCTCCTTTTCATCCATGATTTCAAGAGCTGCCTCCACTTTCCCCTCTTTGCATAAACGCTCAAAATCTGGCCTCACCAGATTCTCTCCTTGAACACCAGCAATTTCTCGTTGATAAGCTCTTGAAACCACAGCTAAATCTTTATTCTTTGTTACTTGTAAACTGTTACCGCTAACACTCAGTAGTTCAAGAAACGAGCTTGAGGGATTGGGAGGACGTTTGGTTACAGGTCTAATTCTGGGCTGTGACAAGAAGCTCAGAGAACTAGCCATTACATGAGAGATGGCGAAAACTAAATAATATATTTCTTTGGGTTCTTGGTTTTCAAATTCCTTTTAAGCTTCAATCGGCGAATTCCACCATGAAAGGTGTTTTAATTTAGAGCAAGGCACAAACTCTGCTTTGAAACCATAACTCCAAGATACTCAGGCCTTATCCACAAAGGAGCAGCCCCATATCACAAATATCTTCCTGAAGCCTCACATGATTACTGGTATTGAAAAGGCCCTGGGACCCCATGGCCTGAATTAGATAACAAAAAAGAAAAGAAAAACGGAAATTTGTAACAGTGATGTGACTCTTATAGTCTAAAGATGTAAAAACTTTCATAACTGATGGAGTAAATGGTGAGTGGAAGATAATACATGGTATACATCCAGAAATAACCGCGTATACATGTTGATAGATTATCTAATGCAAGAGCATTCTTAACAAATCCAAAATCCACATGGAAACATGTAGATGAGATAAGAGGTGCTAAACAAGGATTGAGCAAGCTGAAAATGCTCATAACTCAGAAATCAAGATTGTCATTAAAGGCAACCTGTGTCGATTCTGCAGAGAACACTAGGCAAGCCATGCATAGCTAGAAAGCTATACGCGTCTAGTCTCCAAAGCATGGAACAGTGCATGATTTAGAGCTTTCTATTAAGAGTTATGGTCATTTTACTCCCAAGTGTAGGCTGTCAGCAGAACTGAAAATCCTGCTGCCATATTTTGCATCTTGCAAGACTGCCATCTTCTTCAACTAGCATTTAATAGAGCTTTGAAAATCTTGCTCCCTGTTCAGCTGCACATGAAAAGCTTTGCTAGGCAATAAAAAGATAAGATTTCCTTCCATAAATCTTATCTCTAGACTAAACAAAACCTGACTTCCTTTAGGAAATCATTGGATGACAGATTTTGCAGAAACTTGTTTCCTCCAACTATGTTAGCCACTCTAGAGCTCTAGCTAGACAATAAAACGTGTGTACGTTGGTGTAGATAATCTGGTCTTGGTGTTTTGTGATTTTACTGGCCTCACTAGCTTGGAGGGATTGTTCCAATCAAAATTAGTGTGCTTCATCATTGTAGAAGATAGAGACTTGGTTGAAGTTAAGATCAAGTTAAGCTTGTTAGCTTCTTTAACTTCTATCTCTTTGGTAGATTCCATTGAGTGGTGAGCTATCCTAAACACTAATTTCTTTATAATATCTCTGTATCAATGAGATTTGAGAGTTTAAATCCTTGTTCATCCTCTCTATAGTGGTATTGTCTGTATCTCTAAAGGGTTGAACATCATCTATCCGTCCTCTCATCCATTTCCACAATCTTCCCTGGTTAGAATTTTGATGTCATCAACCTTTGGAATTTTACGGTATCAGTATCATCATCTAATATTATTTGAAATTTGATAACCATTTCCTTGAAAATGAAATGTCACTTTTTTCCTGATAAACTAACACAGGTCGCTAATGATATGAGTTTAGGATTGTGGCCAGGAACCATAAAGGTTACACAGCTAAGCTTTGAGGAACCTCTCACGCTATCAGAAGACAGAAACTCTCAGAGATTTTTAACCCAGAATGGGTCCAGTGACAAATCTCTGGTATTGATTATTTTGAAGAAGGGAGTTCGGATCAGAGCTATTTCTGAGCCTGTAGACCTTGACCGGATAAGGGCTTGGATAAAATATTCCGGCCTGATAAATTGGTCCAGTTCCCAAAGCCCAAACTGCATTTCAAGTCCTGGTCTTTGCCTATCTCCAAGCTGGAAAACAGGACATATATTTTTTTAACGATCATCATACTCTTGCTGGTCCATTCTTAAATTTGAAAAATCAACATACAGTAATTAGAATTCCAAGAGCAAAATAAAAGGAGAAGAGAGAAAAGCCCGATTTTTTAGCTGGAATAAAAATAAATATCTAGAAGAGCAATATTCGTGTTTTGGATCTGTGGTACTTCAACATGACATAAGGCCTTCTTAGGAAAAAAACAAAAGAAAGCGTAAGATAAGGTAGAACTGAAAAAAAATTGGGGCCGTAAATTAGAATGGAGGGTGAATATGGATCTGCGCGTTCGTCTATGGCACCGTCAATGAATCCATCCCATCACTCTGCTATGGGAAAGGTCCGGATGTTGACATTGGCTTGTGCATGTAGCAAGCTTTTCTTGCCAGTCCAAGATGATGTGCTTGTGAGATGTGTGTATAGTTTGCTTTTTTGTAAGATATTGTTTTAACTTGATTACTTCTTATATAGAGGTCATGGGATTCATGAAACAAAAATTTGTATAAAAAAAATGGTTCAATTAACTCTCCTTTAAAATTTTTTCGATTTTTTTTAAAAAAATTAAAAATGGTGACTATTGTATTTTAATTTAAATTTTGTGTCCAAGAGAATGCCTTGGGACTTGGGAATTTCAAAGGAGTGGATGGAAATTTGGAAATTAAGAGAAGATTTTCTCTAGTTCAAAAATTCTTTTTTCCAATTATTAATATTTTTAAAAAATTGACTTTTTTCTTTTCTTTTTATAGAGTATTGTTGTGTTTTTTTTAGATTTGAATTTTTTTCACATACATAATGTTAAAAACTTAATACACATGCAATCTGACCGCATCACTCACTCAAGCCAATTCTTTTGACTTTCTTTAAAAAAAGTAATAAAAGTTATATTTTGATGGACTAGTAGCAAATTGTGTTTTTTTAAATTTTAATTTTATTTATTTAAAATTATTTTAATTTATATTTTTAGATCATTTGATAATGTTAAAAAATAAAAAATTATTTTAATATATTTTTAAATTAAAAAACATTTTAAATCATAAAATTACTACAATTACAAACACACCTAAAACCTAAAGCTTTAATCCTTGATCCGCAAGGAACAGCTAGCTTTGGTTGTGTTCGCATGCCATCACGACAAGAATATGAGCTTCCCAGGCAAATGGCGGCAAAACTAACATTCTTGTTCGTTCAACTATTGGCATATGCGCCGACAACTATTCCTCGACGGAAGCATCCTGTTCATTCTGCACGCCAGAGTTCGAAGAACCAAACAAATTATTCTTCTTCATGGAAAACCGACCCCGACTATACCCTGTAAAAGTCCCCAAAAAGATGCTGTTTGACAAGTGTTCGGCTCCCAACTCATTTGAGCCCACACGTTGTAGAACTAAGAACACCACGTGAGGTTGAAACTTCAACAAATCAAACCCATCCTCTCCAAGGAAACAAAGGGGACAAAAAAAATCTCAATTTTATTACGTTCTCAATTTTATCTAAAACTAAAACATTCATCAATTAGGCCCCTGATTACTCAAGATTTTATACTTCTATTTGTACTCACCAATATTTTCTCGAGAGATTACCGTTCTATTGAATAAAACATGCACACTAGATAGAAAATGAAGGAGCTCGAGAAAGGTGTGAGAACGTTAGAGGACCCAATTGGTAAAAAAAACTCTTTATTTCAGAAAGATTATTTATAGGTTACGGGCAAAATTGTGGTGTCCTAAAAGAAAAAAAGTGTAAGAGCCCCACCTTCATGTAGCGACACTAAGAGCTAATATGCCTCGAATCTTCTCTTCTCAACGTTCTACGTACATGCTTATATATAGCCCACCAAACCCTCAAAAGCCACCAAAACACAATTAAACCCAAAAAAGAGCAACCAGGTAGAAAGAACAATGTCAACCACAAGGCTGTTACGTTCGTCTAAGCCTTTGCGTCATGTTGGTCCTCCTAGCGCAACTTCTTCACCATTTTCTACGGTAAAATGTGCAGGCAGGGCTACAGGGTTGACTGGGGAGAAGATGGTTTCTGGAGATCATGGTGATCATAAAAGGAAATCCACGGTAGCTGTCAAAGCATCTGTGGCTACTTCAGAGGGCTCCCTGCTCACCGTAGAGCCGCCAAGGGTTGAGCGAGGATTAATAGATCTGGCTTCCTTACTTGCTACAGTTAGTAATGCTTTGCTTAAGGTGTTGAGGCCACCGGCGTTGAAATCAAAGCAGTGGAAATTCCAGGTCCAGAAGCTCATTGAGAAGGTAATTTCTTTTTTATTAGTAATTGATTTGTAGCTTTTTTTTGTCTTCTAAAAAAATTAATCCATGAACCTTTTTGATTTGATTGGTTTATTTATTTATTTTTGGTAAGACCTTTTCATGTACACTTAACAATTTAGTTGTTAAAGACCCAAGAAGTGTGGAGGTGTGAAAGGTTCAAAACTTTAATGGGAAAATCTTGCAGAAAATCATAGTTGTATGACGGTCCAATTGAGCTCTTAAAGATTTTACACTTTAAGAGCACTCTATTCACACACATGCTTTCATGTTACGTTAGGATAGCACTTGACCAAATACAATAGCAGGGATCTGCAGCTTTTTTCTATGCACTCATTATTTATCATATAATTTCTGAGTTTCTGCAACTGATTTTATTTCCTCAATATGCTTGCATGGAAACTTCAATTTAGTAACTTTGCTTGGCATACATTAATTTGCTTTTTGTGGGGAAAAAAACTTATGATTATAAAGCAATGGATAAATTTAAATTGATCGACTGCAACTGTGCAGGCTATAATTGATTGTCGATTCTTCACGTTATTTGCTGTTGCGGGGTCTTTGATTGGTTCAACATTGTGTTTTGTGGAGGTAAATATCATTTTCTCTATCTTATTTCTATTTTTGATTGTCCTAAAATAATATTTGTCTAATTATATTACAAAAGTATTTATTTATTTTATTAAAATCTTATTTATTAATTATTTTTTTAAATCTTCGTTAGAAGTTAAAATAAATATGTAAAAGGATATTAATTAGTAGAAGGTTGGAGCAATTTTGAATGATATGGTACATATTTATTGGTTTTAATTAATTCTATTTTTGAGTGATATTTTCTTTCTTATAAACAAGAGATATTTTCTTTGTACATATATTCCAATATTGCTGATAATTAATTAATACCACCTTTTTTGAATCATAATATTGCAGGGTTGCTTTCTTATTTTGGAGTCATATTTTCAGTATTTCAACACACTATCTCGAGTTTCAGATCAAGGACACTTGGTGCATCTACTTATAGAAGCCATAGGTAGATCTCCCTCTTGTTTTCTTAGAATTAAAACCAATCTTATGGTTCTGTTTCTTCTCTTTTTTTCTAACTACATCGTGCTCATTATTATTTTGAATGCAGACTCGTTTCTGGTAGGAACTGCCATGCTTATTTTTGGAGTCGGGCTGTACGTCATGTTTGTGGGATCAAAGAATCCAAAAGATGAAGCGTTATCGCTGCCAGACTCAAACTTGTTTGGCCTCTTCTCTTTGAAGGTGAGTCTTTTTCTTTTTTTTTTTCATTTATTAATCCAAAATAATCCATTCATAAATTCCAAATATTGATTTTTTTGGTTCTTCTTGCAGTCCCTCCCAACATGGGTTGAAATGCGATCAGTATCACAAGCAAAGTCTAAAATCGGGCATGCCATTATGATGATACTTCAAGTGGGAATGTTGGAGAAATTCAAGAATATACCATTGGCTACCAGTTTGGATCTTGCTTGTTTTGCTGGAGCAGTCCTGATTTCGTCAGCTTGTATATTCCTACTCTCAAGACTCTCTCCTGGTGCCATGGAAGATAGCAGGTGGTAGCTAAAGGATGGATGGATGGATGATATGTTTTTTTGCCCCTCCTCATAGCATGCATAGAATTAAGGAAGCATAGATGAGAGCAATTTTTTTTATCTTAACCCATTCTTTTATATATATGTGTGTGTGTGTGTGTGTGTGCTGCCTTGATGTATGATAGGCAGTTCCTGAAGTTACATGCACGGGACTCGTAGTGGAAAGCACGGTGTTCCTTGCATGCAAGCTTCTTTGATGTATGATAGGCAGTCCCTTTCTTTAATTTGAATAAAATTCTCAGTGCTTGAAGAAGTTGCAAGATCAGTGATTGTTTCTTCTTCACCTGCTCATCTAATAGATACCAACCCCCTTTCCCCAGCTAAATTCCCAAAACAATTAAAATGCATTCTCCTAGAAATATAAACAATTTATACTGATAGCATTTTGGCTTCAAAGGTTAACACCAAACGTGGACGTTGTGGTTCCAACCAGCAAGCCGACTTTTTCACGGACGTGAGACTCATCAGTAAACCATTAGCCATTAACTTTACTGACAGACCGATCGTAATGTCAGAGTGAGATGTTTGCCTCACCTTCTGGTATAGAGAGGACGGGAGATAGTTCAGCGACATCATGCTCCATGCATGCAATGACGAAACTCTGCTGTGTTCAGGAATATTTTGTAGTCTCGTGTTGCTTCTGATTGAGGAGATCAATTTCATCCTCTTTTTTATCTTCCAAGAGGGCATCAACAGCACCATCGTCATCATCACCAGCAAAATCTTCCAAGAACATGGTTTATATTATATTATGAAACAGTACTGTTGAAAGTTCTATTTTAAACTCGTATATTAAGAAAAATCCAGTTCAGCTAAAAAATTTAAACCATGAGATCCTAAAATATGATTTATATTGTATTCTGACACTAAAAATATCATCAAACCGATCACTGTGATGCTGTCGCTTGAAGGGTGTATTTCGTTCATGGCTAGGAAATTCCTGGAAGAAAGATATTAAGAGCCTTAAACTACTCTACTATAAAACAAAACCCTAAACTAACTACAATTTATTAATTTATTACGGTGGTTCTATGGTCATATTAGTAATTTTCTGTAAATTTCTCTCCATTTGTGATCGTGAATTTCTTTTTCAGAGGGCCTTGGAAATTCTTTTCCTACTAGAAGTCTTCCCCTCCCTGTAGTCATTAATTTTTTATTGCCTCCCGAGAAAATCTTCTCTGAAAAGCTAAAAAAAGCCCAACGTCACATCCCATGTAACGTAAGCTCTCAACATCAGAAGTTACTGGACATTAAACACAAGTTTGGCTTATTCTTTGTCCAGATTCATAGCTAATCACTTTGTCGTAGACCCAACTCAATCAGTTGCAACTTTTAAAAGACGGGAATGAGCTGTACTCCATAAATATGATGACTTGTGAGACAAGCATGAATATAGTAGACTAGGGAATGAGTTTAGAGCTCATTCGGTGGCCATGCCGCTCTCTCTAGAGGTCTTACACATGCCTTGCATTTCTCCTTTCTAACGAAAAGTAGATAGTTGAATGGACATCAGGCTTTTAGACTTTTAAAAATGACCCAATAATTGAGTAGACCAAAATGCAATTTTACATGATCGTCGGCTTGGCTAACCCCAAACCATTTCTCCATTTTGAGCAATAATTCAAGAGGTGAAGCAAAGTACTATTTGCCAGTCCCTGGTGGAATAGTTTTAGAATGTTGAAAAGGCAATTCAAATTCGTGAAAATATCGATGCCCAAGTCTTCTGCCTTCTTATTTCCACTTGCTGCAAATAAACCAGCTCTTTGTCGTCATATTCGTGCTCTTCTTGGAAAAACTGCACAGTAAGTAAAGTATTGCTTCAAATGGGAAGGAAGATCACGAGAGCTCAATCCTTGAAACAGAAATCCAGAACTAAAGGAATGCAACTCTACTCTGAAGACAAGCATGGCATCAAGCAACAAACAAAGTCCAGGGCAATAGAGATTCATTTCCTTACAAGCTGAAGCGAACAGAGCACTAAAATGGGAGCAAACCTAGAACCGTGGGCCAACAGTACAAAATATTACAGTTATAAAACTTGATATAGGATCAACCAGCACAAGTGCAGGTCACTTGGGTTAATCCAGGTTAATACAACTTTTAGAACATCTATGTAAGGTGACATCCCAAACGAGGACTCAGAACCAGCTCTAGGTGTAAAAATAAACAAAAAACCTTGCCCTAATAAGAATGGAGCCAATTAGCCGAAGCACCCATACCAATCGAATTAACTTTTATAACATTTGCTCAATAATTTCTGTTGCAAATTTAGTTTTCTTTTTGGCAGCCTAAACTCGGAGAAGGCACCGATTACCTTAAAACATCATGAATCAGTTCACTTCCATTGTGTCCGCCTTCATAATTTCATTATTTTCGTTCGTCCTCTGTTACTCAAGATTACAGAACAAAGCACACGCCCCCAAATATCTATGGCTTTCAATTGTAAACCAACTTCTCATTCCTAGGCTACTTGCTGTGAGATGTCGACGGTGAGAAAAAAGAATATGAGGAATGATGCATTCGTAGCTAATAATACATCAAAAAAAAATTCCCCGTCCATGACTCCTCAAACTCAGTTTACTGAATATAGATATTGATGAGCCAACAAAACTTGTTTGTGGTGAAAAACTTCCGAGTTGAGAAAGACAGTTTCATGATATCGCAAACATGCCTATGGAGTCTGGAACTTGATTCACAATCATTGTTTTCCAGGAGCAATCAAATGGCTGGGGTTTTAGGGCACACGACATCAACCTCCACAACTGTTAATGTGTTTTGCTATATATGGCAAAGAAGAGCTCACGAACCAGAGCTGCATTGATGATTCTGAGCATGTAAATCTTGCCATATTCCACTATGTAGATGAAAGTATCTCCAAAATAAGATCAACAAACCAATTCAGATAATCCTTGTGCATGCAAAATAAGCTGTTATCCCTTTAGTTCATGAAAAATGTAAAGAGAGTGATGCTACTTAGAATCAGTGAGGCTGAGCAGGAGCATGTCCCCCCTCTATTTTGAGCTCGCACCATGCAAATAAATTTGAGAACCCTTTTTCCTTCATGCGGATCCCTTTTTTCACTCGAGATTTTATAAAAATAATGGTCAGACTTGAATCAAAATATACAATTTATATTTGAGTATTAATCGAATCAGACAAGCATATATTTGAAATATTTGAAATAAACAGTTTTAGATAAGGTGATTTATTTATTTAGCTTCTCATCAAATTATGTCGGGCGGGTCTCGGTAAACACAACCGGATAATCTCCAATTGTAAAGCTTTTGAGCCCAAATTCAATCTGATCAAAGCCCCCTCGGCTGCCTCTCCCATCATACGCCGGAAACCCGAAGGGGAACATTATAGGCTAAGTATCTAATGTCCCACTGGCTGTGATTTCTGCGCTTCGACTACGACCAAACGAATCAAATCCAAGATTGAGACACGACATTACAAGAAATCAAAATTTGCTAGACAGAAAAGAGGCACGTCTACAAATTGGTTCCGTTCATATAATGCACCAGGAACAAAGTTCCACTCAACCCAGTTCAACTAGAGACTCTGAGATTGGGAAAATGAATCGAATAAGGGGAAAACTAGAAAACAAGAACCAAAAAGAATAATTACAGTATGTTAACATAGTCCTATTTAAGAATAAGAATTATACAGCAGAAAACCCTTTACAAAGTTCACATGGAAGCCAGAAGCTCTCTCATTTCTGACACTGAAGGGATGCTCTCGTTGGGATAGATCTTTGCAACGAGTTGTGCAAAACTTTCATACTTGTCCAAGAACTCTTTCTGTCAAATTAAGATGAAAGTAGTTCTATTAACTATATGGCTTTATTAGCAGATTACTGAATGAGACGCAAAACACAATTCATTATTTCATCAGAAGATGAATCCGAGTACAAACTGTATGCAATAAGAACAAAAGATGATTCCCTTGGCCAGCATCAACAAGTTCCATAACGAGGAAGGTTTTTTCGGGGCAAGGAAAGGAAATAGTACCACTTGCATTCCCCTGTTTGGATGTGCAAGGGAAAGCGAGCAAATGAGGAGGGAATGCGAGAGTTAATAAATATAAGATCAATTGCTGAACTACAAAAGTATTCTTAATGAGGGGGCTGTAATTGCTATGTAATTTCAAACTGAGGGTATTTGTTTCATTTAAGAATCTTAACAAACCTCAACACCCAAAGGGAAAGATGGATGGATGACAATTTCTATTATTTGTGGGTTTTCTATCCTCCAAAGTGCTTACCCTCCCTTCATCAAGAATGAAAATCGAATAAAGGTTGGGGGTTCTTAACCCACCTTTCCCGTCCATTACCCCCAAAAACTCTCAAGAACAAACTACATAAGTTGAGTTTCCATTTGTAGGTTACTACATGCTTTGCTCATAACTCAAATTCTTTGTTGATCAAGAACTTTCCAACGATCAAACACCCATTACTTGCTCCACTAGATGACTTTCAAGAAACATTAAAGACCAAATCCTCAAATTAAGCAAGTGAATTACCTTGCACTTATCCCACAGAGAAGGTAATAGTTCTTCTGAAGTTAAGTTCTTCTGTAACCTCTTATACATTGCACTGATAGACTTGTCAACCTGTGGCAGAAAAACAATGTTATCACAACACTAGATTCGGGACCAGACTCCAGAAACAAATCAGATTATAGTGGATGCGTTAACTTACCCCAGATAAACTAGATTTTAACATCTTTCGGAGATCCATTTTTGACAATCCAAGCTGGAATGGGATCTAAAAGGAAAAATATAAAAGGCAAAGACATTAAGCATTTTAACAGTTCGAGCTGAAACTCGTAACTCTTAAACCATTGACAGTGATGTGATAGTATGGCTTCTAGCAGTTCTTTGCTGGAACCATGTTAGCATCAGCTGTATCCGTATAACTGGCAAACTTCTTGCCAAAATCAATTAGATCTTAAGAGCTGAGCATGCAACACTGCAATTCTTGTGCTAACCAGCAGAGGCTTGCAGAACTCAAAAACATCATTTTGAGTATAGCCACAGGTTGCCCAGCAAGCAAGGCCAGGGAGAAAAGATGTAAAAAAGACATGTTTTTGTTCTATTTATCATTGTTTTGATGACTGAATTAGTATCTTCCATCTTATGCAAATCATGGCAACAAAAAGAAAAGAAAGAAAGGAAAAGAAGGTATAACGCAATATCATATCTTTCATAGAAGTTCATAACAAACTCTGGGAAGCTAATATGATGGGGTGTACTGTATGACATTTGATCACCACAAACTAACCTCTTCTGGTGTTATGGTGTACATCAAATCCTCAATCTTGCGAGCAAACTGGAAAAGTTTCTCAAATTGCTGCAGAACCCAAACTTGATGAGGACAAGCACCATCCAAAAGTTAAGGCAAAAATCATTTAAATTTCTGCAAACATTAGAAACCAGAAAGACAAAACTGGAATAAAGACTGGCAAAAAGAGACCAGGAATACGATTGCTTACATAGAAAATAATCATGCTGATATGACGTGTACAAGCTTGTTCATAAGCTTCGCTTGCCTGGTGATAGAATTTGGCTAAAGTTGGCACAACATTGGCTAGGTCATACAAGCTGCATGCAACTGTTTCTAATCAGCAGGCTTGATGATGAAGGGGAAAAATCTTTTTTCTGAATCAAGATTTTTCACAAAAAGAGGAAAGTCTCCAAAATAAGAGAGAGAGAGAGAGAGAGAGAGAGAGAGAGAGAGAGAGAGAGAGATGTACCTATTTTGAAATGCTGCATAGTTTTCCAAAAGGAAGACATCCGCATATTTTGGATCTGTTTGTGCAATTTTCTCCAAAGTCACAAACATAATACTAACCTGTCAAATAACATCCACATTGTAAATTTCATTTCAACTTGTACTTAAAAGAGGGGGGGAATAAGAAACAACACCACACTGTCTGATTCTCTTTTTTAAAAAAGAAAAGAAAACACAAAGAAACGCTTAAGAAAAGACTACTCACAAATTTTGTGTATGCCTGATCAACCAAATCCCTAGATTGTCCCTGGATATACTGCTCCATACGAGTTGCAAGAGTTGCAAATCTGTGCAAGACAAGGTTACATCATTTTTATGATAAAAATAAAAGTTCAATCAATGTTACATATCATATAGCATGAAACAAAAGAACTTATCATAGCACGCAATGTAAACAAACTGCAAAATCATTGCAAAGATCCAAGTATTGTTAGTTTAAAATACAGCTCCTGCTGTTAATCGTAAACCTAAGCAGCCACGCACATCCATCTTGAACTCAGTAAAATATGTAAGTCAATTATAGTCACAGGCAAGAGTTAAGAGTAGCAATTAGTTCCTGAACACAATAGCAGTGAGCATAATACACTTAAAGAGTTCACAGCAAATCACCAAGTGAAATAAGTATCATAAAAGTTGGCTACTTTGATCATTTCGCAGCAAATGTTAGCTAGATGGTCCATATCTGTTAGAATACACATTTATAATTAATTAGTTCTTGTGGCATATAATATTCTTGTATCTTAATTTGACAGACTGAAAAGATGCAAGTTCACCCTGAACATGAAACCCATCCATCAGATCCAAATTACCTTGGGATGTAGGATAAAACCCCTGTCTGCCTCACATTACGCTCATTTCTTTCAATTTGGTGGCAAGCTTCATCAACAAACTGCAATATAGATATCAAGGTAAACAAGCTATTAAAGAAGCTTGGAATGTGTATGGATATCACTTGTTTTAAGTTGAATGTTAAGCACGTACACGACTGAATTGCATAGAAATTCTTGACTCTAGGTCACCAAGCAAGAGACGCACAAATCCTGCAGCATCAGCTTTCTGACCAGAGAGATAGCGCTCTGTAATCCCATGCATTGATATGCAGCGCAGAGGATCTATCTTGTATGCCCAATCAACCACAGCATAAAAATCATCCTAAAAATCCATGACCCTCCACAAATCAGCACTCTGAGGTTATAATAGTATTTAAAATTAAGCAGTGAATCACTCAGCAATACCTACTGCTAGTAGGCAATATAATAGCCATAAAATGAGGGGTGAAGATGCTGAGAAGTACCAACCAACAACAAGAAAAGTTTAAACATGGCATACATACATTCATTCAAAAAATAAAAAAGTGCACATGCATATGCAAGGGCATGTCTCTTTATGTATGTAAGGTGCATGTAAGAATGCATACACACATATAAGGAACGATGCAAAGTATACATTACTTGGATTCCATTAAGCAAATCCTGAAGAGATTCATTTAGTGCTGCCAGATCTGCAGAATTTTTACCTACAAAATCAAGTAAATTATCACTGTTTAACTTCTAGAAGTGACAGAGCTTTCATGGCAAACTTCTATACATATTTGAAGTGGGATGAATACAGATCTAAGAGGTGTTACCAGCTTTGCCATCATTCTCATCAATGTCCATAATACCCAAATCATCATCATCATCGTCATCAGCATCATTGTAATTCCCACCTTTATTTCCATTAACCACACCTCCCGGGGGAACAAGTGCAGGAACCTCGAAGCACATGAAGTGTGCAAAAAAAGAACTCTGCAGTTTGAATTGCAAAGCAATAAATCATTCATGGAAGAGGCAACAACATTAATGATTTCCAACATATGTATGCAGATATTGTAACCTCATCTACAAGGAGTGGGATGAATATTGTCAGCATTTTTGCATAAGCTTCAGAAACTGAAGATGTATCTGCATTATGTGCACTTTGACTCGAGCCTGTAGAAGCTTCCAGCCAGACAGTTGGATTTCTTGATGCTTTTGTACTGGCACGAAGCTCATTAGCAAATTCACGAGCCTGCATATGAATGAGATAACTCTTAAAATGGTATATTTGAAATACCATAAATGCAGCAAAAAAAAACCCGAATAAACTAAATGAAAATGGCACCACTAAACCCAAATAAATTCATAAACAATTAAGTAAAAACTAAATGTTTAGTCAATAAAAAGACGTGGCTTGACCTCCCGGCGAAGAAGCAGGTTAAGGGAGCTACAATATGCTTTCCTCAAAGGACCCAAGCAATTCTTATCGAGACTCTGGCGACAGAAACAGGGAAATGTTAGTAAAGAGCAACTTTGAGAGAGAGAGAGAGAGAGAGAACACAAGTAAGCTTATGAGATTTATTGCAAAAGGTTTGTCATGAACCTTTAAATGCTGTAGAAGGCGAGCATACGTCCTGCATTTGTACCTTAAGTCAGCATGATCAGGCCTCTTCAACTGTCCACGCTGTTTCATGCAAAGCACACAAGCAAATGTTAGAATTCCGAGACCCAATAATAATCTTTGTGATCTGTATAAAAAGATCAGAAAGCTGAAAAATACTTGTGAAAAATAACTCTTGTCGCTTATCATGAAATCCACCAAACTTGCGAAGTAGTTTCTCAAGAACTCAGAAGCTCTCCTGACAAATGTAGTTTTTAATTTTTCAAGTTCTGTCCGCTTTTCTTTAACCTGTAATAATATCATCCACTATTTTAGAAAAAGACAGTACACAAAATGTGCTCACATTAAAAAATAACTCTGTTATCTAGCTCCATCCTAAAATCTGAATTCAAAAGAATGTCAAAAATTACTACCCACCAGACAAGGGTCCTTCAATTTGTGTTCTTGGAATCATTTTGGAAATCATAAAGCATGGTGCATCACATCATTAACAATAGGAGAGAGAATGGCCATGCATGTGTTGTGAGTAATTCAGATAACTTTTACACAGATGACTAATCAGCAAAAAAAAGCTCGTGCATCTAGATGCATAGCCAATTCTCTTACATAATCTTCTAAACAACCTAGTTAATCATTTTGTTGGTAGAAAAAATCAGGGAGAAGAAAGTGGCTCGGAGCATACAGCACACATATTTGCATAGATTGGATCCAAATTAGGCACTTGAAGACCACGTAAAGCACCAGTCAACCACTCACATGCTTCAATGTTTTGAAGCATGCGTTCCTCATCAAACGAACCCCCTGTTAGACAAGCTGCATACTACAACCAACAGAACATGATTAGAGGATAGCAAATTTTGAATGTATTGCCACTAAAAGTGATATCAAAGTGATGAACAACATACTTCAGAAGGGACACGCAGTCGTTCAAGAAGCTTATCGAGTTCTTCAATGAGTGATACGTTATTTACAGACTGCATCTCCAACTTGTTATTGCGGGTTTCTATCTGGATTCATAAAATGGATAATCATGCAGCAGCAGAGAAAGATGTAGGGCATACGTTTGAATATATGCATAGATCCAAAACATGTGTCTTGCTAGGTAATTTGAGATATTTTTTGAAGCAGACATATGAAAGTAACAAAACCATTAACATGCAAGTTGAACAATTTCTCCTCATAGCATGCACATTTTCCTAGAAAACTGACATGGTATAATAAAAACAGGGGGGGTACCATAGAAACCCTACTTGGGCAGACTTTCATGTAAGCATACACTTACCGACTCAATGTCTTCTCTCATATGTCTAAGTTTCACGTTGAAGATGCCTAGCCATTCATCCATGTCATCAACACAATTTGTTGCTGCCTCAAGCCCTTGCAACACCTGAAAGGACAAGCAATCAATTTACAAGAGCAAGAGCTGTCACTATGACACAGCTCCACAGGCCGTGGCAAAGCACATCACAGACTAATGAAAAAGCTTAATCTTCAAAAAGTCAACCAGGATAAAATTTCACTAAGTATAATACAGACCAAGAGTGAAAGGGAAAAAGACTCTGCAAGAGAGAAACAACAATAAACTCATACACAACATTAAGTCTTTGTCGACATACCTCTTCTACTAAAGGTTCACTTTCTAAAATGGCATGCACATTTGCAGCTTCCAGGGCAAGCAGCTCACGCTTCAACCTTTCTGAAAATGCCTCTGCTTCACCAATACCCATTACATAACTGCATTTCATTGTATACTTGAAATCATCAGGTAGATTAAAAAAAAATTAAAAACAAAAGGTGACACAAAAGAGTTACTATTGTTTGCCATTATTTCCATAAAGGAGATCTATTTCATACCAGGAAAAACAATCATATTTGGCATAAAGAAAAACTAAAAATAAAAAAGCACAAACAGACTTTCACAGAACCTACACATGCTAACCTTGAACAAGAATACTATTTTGGTTGTGTTACGGGATCTAAGAGGATATTCATTAAAAAATTTGAGATGGCACTTGATATCAACACGAACAGAAGTCATATAAATGCAGGTCATAACCAGTGTGGGCCATTTATTGCACGGTAACGAGCACTTTCTGATGTAAATTAAGTTTTGAGTTTTTTAAATTAAAATATGGAAAATTTTCAAGCAAATGAAACACTTGGGATAGATCCACTCCCCATCTACTGAAACTTTGGAGGGTGAAAGTGCAGACAGTAAATGATGGGTGAGTTAAAGGATGTTTGCTATTTAAGTCAGAAATCAAGGCTACTCGATAAAAATATTCAAACATCTAGACCAAAAACATGTTGTTCATGTTCCTTTCCCTCCTTTGGCTAAAACATTTCACAGTATAGTGCTTTTCGGTCAAAAATATGTGTCAACTCTCTACCTGACTGAAAAGCTTTGGAATAAAGAAAGGTAAGACTTACGTGCCAAGAAGAGCCTCCATGTCCTCTTCCTCAGCTTGAGAGACCAGTTCTCTTTCAACAGACACTTTCAAGTCACTTTCTGTAACTGTAGCTTCAACAGGCCCTCCTCCATCTTGCTGATTCATTTGCTTGGGAACGGTGGGTGTATTTTCCTTTTTTCAAGTATTAAATCAAAAGTAAGTTTGAGAACAAAGGCATGCATCATGATCTAAGATAACCAATCATTTCTAAGTTTGAGAGCAACATGCACTTCAATTCAATCTCACCAATAACATCCAAAATGTGAAATATTGCCATGCCAATTTGATTATACATTATTGTATTCAGAACACAGTGTCTAGAAAGTTGCTGCAACAGCAAAATAACTAGCAGCACAACTGATTCAACATGCAAGAAAATCAAAAAGTTCCCTTTGAGTAGGTTAATCATAAACTACGATAGAACACTGTAATACTTAAAGATGGAGAAGAAACCAATCATCACTCTTAAAACAAATAAATAGAGAGGTAGAAAATCATCATTCACACCTTAGCCCAAAGTGCCATTTCCACAACATCTATGCCAACAACTTTTGGAAGACGTCCAAGTACATCCTTACAGATGTTTAGGATGCAAAATAAAAGGCGGTTCCTTCAACAAAAAAAATAACAAAGAAAATGAAAGCACCAGCCAGTTAGTAAAATAAATTCATAAAAAATCAGTATTAAACAGAAAAAATCTTGAATTGTTTTCATTAAGGGTGTGTTTAGTAATGTATTTTTGTAAAAGTGCTTTTCAGCAGAAAAGGCATCTAATTAATCCGTTTTGGGATGCTTTTTTATAGTTTTGACATCCTCATATCACAATCATCCAAACGCACCCAAAAAAGCACTAATTTTTTCAGCCCCAAACTGACTTTGAATAGCACTTTCAAGAGCGGTGCAGCCACACTACCAAACAAGCACTAAGAAAAGAAGCAGAAAATGAAGTGGAGTTTCCAACCCCGCTCACCTATCATCAACATTGCGCATAGTCCATTGTGGCGGAGCAACACTCTGGCTTCTGAGGTTATCAAATCCCTGTGAGAAGTTCAGTCAGAAATATAAAAAATAAAAAGTTCCCCATTTCCTCCCAAAGTCCTTCCTTAATGCAGCAAGTCAGTAAACAACAACCCCATGTAAGAATGCTGAAGCATTACCAGGGTAAACGTGCATCCGCTGGGATCATTAGCTATAACCTCAACTTTCGAAAGATGCTTGAGTTTGTATAACTTTGCCGGCTGCATAATTAAGTCAAAACACAAGCTTGAGACATGTATCTATAACCTTTTGAATCAAAATCAGTAAGATATCATATACATCATTTAAAATAGCTTTCCTTTTTTATATACAAATTAAATTTATTTTCCTTCCCAACCATTTACAGCCCATTATTTCTTTTTCAAAACCACATATTGATAACCTAAGCTTTGCTTCGTTCGTTGTGGATAAGACATGTAGATAATATTTACTATAATAACAAAAAAAAGAACAGACATATCTCCATAAAAGTAAACATTATTCACCTCGAGGACTCCTCCATTTGAATATTTTAATACTCGAAGAAAGGCTTTCGTCCTCTGACCCTTAGATTTTGCTGCAAAAAAAATGCTTTCAATTGAAAAGAAATTAATGAATGATGTGAAAATGAGAGAAAGAGGGGTCGGGTTTGGCGTACTGGAGAGAGCGAGAACCCTAGGTTTGGCCATGTGACGGCCTAATTTGCCAGATTTGCCCCAGATCCCTTGGCTCTTGGCGACACGGATCGACAATACGATCTTCTGTTTTGTGCCTTCAATTGCTGCTTCGCAGGCTCTCCTGAGCTCCTCGTCGTCTGCGCTCGATTTCGCCATTTCTCCTCCTCTTTGATTTTTCTTTCTTTTAGTTGATTAGAAAGAGAAGGGGAGAGAGATCAGCATGCGCGTCAATTTGCGGATGTTGTTTTCTACCTTTCTTTTCTTCTGTTTCTCTTCTCTGGTTAATAATTAACTCTGTTTTTAATGATTTGCTTATTCTCTCTCATGGACCATTTTCTCTCCTGTTATGGGTCCCATAACCAAGTTTTTGTGGGCATGGTTTTCCCCCGTAGTTTCGACAACCGTTCCGGATCACTGCTCAGATGGGTTTCCCTGGAAACTTGGTTCAATTTATTTATTTTTACTTTATATGAAAGAAAAGTAAAAATGACATTGTCTTAAAAAATTGACATTATATTAAAAAATTGGCATTATATCTAAACCTATCATCACTACAAATATAATCTCTTTACAGTTAAATTTGGAATCCCTCCACAAAATCCATATAACTCTAAATTTATATGCCACTACATCTATCTATTCAATAATTTTATAAGGACTATAGATATCAAAAAATCAAGAACAACTACTAGATAAAAATGAGTACATAAATAATAACAATAACTAGTGATTGTTTGAATTTGAAAGAATCAAAACACAGCATGATCATTGGAAGAATTGGAATTACAAAGCTATATTAAATGAGTCGTTTCATTTATTCATCCACATACACTATTTTATTATGTTATTTTCAATTAGTAGAATTAATTAAGTTGTCTTTCCACGTGTTCATCAAGGCATAAATCATGTAATGTCTGATATTTCCTTGACTTATATGTAATAGAAATGCCAGAGGGAAAAGGCATGGAAAAAAATGAATTAACTAATTTTGTCATCTTTTTCATTCACTTATTCTATTTTAATCTATATGTTTTATTATGTTTTTCTTCCGTTATAAATTTCTTGAATTTTGGCCTAGAAACTGTATTGCTTAATCAGCTGCAACACTACTTTACTAGATTACTTCTTGGTTGGAGATCATTTCATTAAACTTGCAACAAGAGCTACAGTGAGAATATGCAAGAGTTGTAGCAAACTAGGGCTTAAGACATTTTCTGACTTATTCTTTTAGCAAATCAGGCATTCCCTTATATATTATCTCACATGATTTTATTGTTTATTCCAATAAAAAAGACTACCTACCTCTTTGTTGTGACTGTAGCTATGAAGTGTCCTCTAACAGTTAAGTTATGGTACATTGTCACCAGTTTGTTTTGTAAATCCTTATTATTACCCATAACAATTTTGTCTTTCTTATTGAAGTGATTGTCATCCACTTGTAATGTGGGTGTGTTGTAGGGTCATGTTATAAGTCCCTTATAATAGCTTGAATAAACCAATTATTTGCCCATGACTCCCTGATTTGCTTTATGATATTGGTGGTTATAATAGATATTGCCATAATAAATACCTCACCACTTAAATTCCTAAACAATGCATCAGTTGTAGCATTGTCTTTTCCCTTCTTATACTTAATATCAAAATCAAATCCCAGTAACTTAGCTAACCGAAAGTGTTGAAAGGAAAAAGTTACCTTATGTTTTAGGATGTATTTGAAGTTGACTTGATCAGTTCTGATTGTAAAGTGCATTCCTTAATGATATTGTTTCCATTTGGCTGTTACATATAATATGACCATCATCTCCCTCTTATAAGCAGATAACATTTCTTGTCGTGGTTTTAGAGACTTGCTAATAAAACAATAGGGTAGCCCTCCTAAATTAGAATAACCTCGAAACTAGTTCCTGAGGCATCAATCTCTATGATGAAGGGCTTATTGAGGTTAGGTGGTGCCAGTATAGGAGGCTAGGTCATGTATTTTTTTAAGAGTTCGAAAACCTTTATTGCTTCCTCATTCCAATTGAATGCTTCCTCCTTGAGTAATTGTGTTGGTGGTTTGCAAATGGTGTTATATCCCTTCACAAACCTTTTGTAGTAGCTTAAGAGCCTTAAAAATTCTCTTAGCTACTTAAAATTATTTGGTGAAGGCCATTCCTTTAGTTTTTGGATTTTTTGTGGGACTTTAGACATTTTTTTTAGTGATTATATGCCCTAGGTATGTTATTTGGTAGCTACCAAAACACACTTACTTTCCTTTGCCATCAGTCCATAAAGCTCTAGAAATGCAAACAACACCTTCAAATGCTTTAGATGTTCCTTCATTGACTTACAATATATCAGAAAATTATCAAAGAACACCAATACAAACCTCCTGGGATGTGGCTCAAATATATTATTCATTAAACTCTGGAATGTTGCAGGTGCATTAAATAACCCAAAGGGTATAACCAGAAACTCACAATGGCCATTATAAGTTCAAAATGTAGTTTTAAATGCATCTTAGGGGCCCATTCTAATATGGTAGTATTAAGATCTTAAATCTATCTTATAAAAAACAGTAGCCCCCGTCAACTCTTCAAGCAATTCATCTACCAAAGGAATTGGAAATTTGTCCTTAATAATAAGTTGATTGAGAGCTCTATAGTCCACACATAATCCCAAGGATTTGTCTTTCTTATTTAACATAACTACTAGTGATGCAAAAAGGTTGTTATTAGGTCTAATGATTCCCGTTTCCAATATTTTTTAAATCATTTTCTCTAGGACATCTTTCTACAAGCCTGAATTCCTATAAGGCCTCAAGTTGATAGGTTGTAAACCTTTTTTTAGTTGTATTAAATGATTTTGGGCTCTCTGTGAGGGCAACCTTTTTGGCTCATTGAATACATCTTGATGTTTCATTAGCAATTCCTCCAAGGCAAGATCCTTTTCCATCTTAGAAATAAGTATAGTTTTAAAACTCAACCCAACTCGGCGAGTCGACCCGGGACCCGGCGAGTTGACCCGGTAACCTGGTTGACTCAGTCAAAAACTCGGTTGCAACTCGTTGACTATTTTTTTTTTTTACCAAAATAACATCATTTTGATTTATAAAAAAAAAATATGGTTGACCTAAGTAACCCGGGCTTAAAGCCGAGTTGACCACAAGGACAGGTTTAAAAACACTGGAAATAAAAGTAGTAGACATGAGTTATACATAACTTTCCTCCCCTACCACAATCTTTGTACTACATAAATTAATTTCTACCAACCGAGAAGAGTTAGTTAGCAATCCATTAAGTTTCTTTAGCCTAATAGTTTGCAGATTAGCAATTTCTGAACCTTACAACAACACCTTTTAACCCTGCCAATAAAAAGGCATCCATAATTCTTTGTAATTGTATATAATGTCTTATAGAAAAGCCAACCACTGAACCTTTAATACCATGTCACTGTTATTCAAATCGACCACAAATACATCTGCTATGAAATTCACCCCTTATATTTTCCACTTGAAATTCCAACATGTAGTTGTATTACTTGTAGCTTCTCCATTAATAGTTTTAATTGTGAGAGGCTTAATGCTGTTGAGATTACAATGTAAACTCTCAGCAACCATTATATTGATAAAATTATGGGTCTTGCATAAGTCTACTAGTATGGATAATAAGTGTTTATTAGTTATATCAGTTACCCTTAAGGTATGAAACCCTTCATACCCTCTAAAGCATTAAAGGAAATGTGAAGATTAATTGTATTTGGGGTCTGTGTCTATTTTATCATACCCTCATCATCACTTTCCTCATCATTAATGATGCAAAATAAGTAGAGTCTTTTGTTTTAACATATATTTCTTGGTACAAATATCTTGTCATGCCAAAAACAAAGACCTTTATATCTTTTGTCTTCTAGTTCCTTACTCATCAAGGGTTTGATAGGTTTGTCACTGAGTTTTTGTGTATATTCAGGGGTAGGTGTAGGTAGCAGCCCAACTTGTTAAGGTCTTGAAAGGTTAGGAATAAAGGGTAGAGGAATTTTAAAAGGGTTTTGTGGTGAATTAATTTTGGTTTGAGTGTTTGGTGTTATAATGTGAGGGAGGTGTTTGGTAGACCATGGATAATCACGCTTGTATGATACGGTGTTATCCTATAGTCTAGATAAATTATATGTTTGTCTTAAGGATTTAGGTTCAAACATTTTTACTGGATCTTTTAGTTCAATCTCCAATCCCCTAGTAAAAAAAACAAGTGCTTGTCTTTTATTGATATCTACCCTATTTCATAAAAACATCAAATTATTGTATATAAGTCTCTAGGTTGTCTGAATGTCTCAGCTCTATGAGTTTTTTTTTTTAAAGTTCCTTTTGTCCACCAAATCTAGCACATAATACCTCTACATACTCCTTCCATGTTACTTTCTGAGTACCTAACTTCTCATGTAGTTTTGGTGCCAATATATGGCCATACCATTTAAGTAATAGAAGATCAACTTGAGTTTCTCTGATTCTTCAATCTCTTCTAAATCAAGATATTGATTACACATATATAACCACTTATGAACCTCCACTCCATCAAAACTAAGAAAATCAAGTCTAGGTTTATGTGTCTTAAGTGAACTTGCCCCCCTTTACTAGATAAGTAAGGTATTGCCATTAAAGTTCTAACATGAGCTGCTTATTTATCTCTGGCAACATTAGTCTCACTTGTGAGCATTTGTAGATTTTAGAGAAGAGTTGTTTGTTGATAAACCAATTCACTAATAAGTTCTCTGAGTTTATCAATCTTAGCTTCATGGTTGGTCCTAGTAGTTTCCAACTTATGATTATAGGTCCTCAGCATCTTCATCAGTTGTTTATAATTTTATGCTTGATCTTTATTGACAGCTTCCAGTGAGCTTTCTAGTTTTTTTTAGGTCCGATGTTCTAGTATTAAGAGCCATAGTATTAGGTTAAAGATCAATTACTCTTATACCACTTATTGCAAGTTTAATGGAATGATCTCCAACCAAGAAGGAATCCAGTAGATTAGTGTTGCGGGTAATTATGCAATACGGTTTCTAAGCCATAAATCAATAGATTTGAAAGGGAAAAGGAACATAATAGAACAACATAAATTACAATAAAACAAGAGGAATGAGAAAAGAAAAGGGAGAAGATGACAAAATTGGTTAATTCATCATTTTTTCGTGCCTTTTCCCTCTAGCATTTTTATTACATATATCAGACATTACATAATTTATGCCTTAATAGACACGTGGAAAGATAACTTAACTAATTATACTAATAGGAAATAACATAATAAAATGGAATGTATGGGTGAATAAATGAAACGATTCATTTAGTGTAGTTTTGTAATTCCAATTCTTCCAACGATCACACGGTGCGTTTTGATTCTTTTAAATTCAAATGATCATTTGTCATTGCCATTGCTTCCCTTCTCATTTTCACCAGGTAGCAATTCTTGATCTTTTAGTGTCTGTGACAAGGTCATTGTCAATTTTAGTTATACTTTAAAATCCAGTCCAAAGCAGGCTCCGAGTTATGGATTTTTCATGTTAACCAATCTAATCAGACAATGTCGGATTTAATAGCAATGCTTGTAAGTTGGGTTTAGGTGTGATTCGTTTTATTAAATCTAGTTTTGTGTTTTTCTCTTTTGGGGCAGCCTATATTTTTTTATTGGACAAGCTTATATTATCATGACCCTAGATGACTTCAAACCAATAATGCTCGGATGATATGTTTGGCTTCAAGCCATGGATCCTCTTTAGATATTTTCGATGAGATGTTACATGAATTTGCTTTCTTCCTTACCATATTAAGTCCAAATTAGGACGGTGGAGGAGGGAAAATTTTATCATGGATTTACAGGTGCAAAAATGAATGATTTCCAGTTAAAACTCAATAAAAGATTTAGGTTTGACACATGAAAGATAACATATAATATGTAACTAGTCAATCTTGATATTTGTGACTAGTCAATCTTACACATACAAATGAATTTGAAAGGAAACTATGGAAACTTAGTTAAATTAATATTTTCCCTTAAGAAAAAATAATAATGAATGTTAAGTATTGTCTTGAAAATATGAAAATTATCAACAATAATTATTTTTGCATTTCCCTCGTGTATTAGATGCTTTTAGGTTTAACGTGTCAAGTAGTTAAATAAAAAGCTTTAGCTTTAATTTCAAGCACTTGGAAAATACTCTTATTATATATCTATCATATATATGGGATTATTTATCTCATGCTTATAGAACTGAGATCCTCTAAGAAGTGATTACATTTGACTTGTTAAAATAGTTTTCTAACCATCGTTAATATATCATACTCGGGTCACGGGTCAGCTGAATTGACCAATATTAAACCAGGCTCTAACTTTTTTAAAAGAAAAAAAGCTCGAGACAATGTCATTTTGGTAAAAAAAAATGTTATTTAATTGACTCATCCTAAGCCAAACTTTGAATCAACAAGTTACCAAGTTGATCTGCCAAGTCAGATGATATAACATTGATTTTCTTGACTTCACCCCATCCCATGATTATATAAGATCAATTTGGAAATCTAAGTGGATGCTTAACATGGTAAGTTCCATCCATATTAATAGGTCATGGATCAGTCTGTGCAAAAACAACAAGGCCACAAGCAAATATAAGTGACCTAATTCCAGCAACCACAGTGAGTTCTTCTTTTATGTGCTACATGTTTGGCCTAAATATTGAGGTTGCCTGAGTAATCAGTTGTATCAAATGTGAGGTGGATAACTTTGAAGCCTAAATGTGCAAAATATTTTATCAAAATTATGAAGCCTTAAGCTTTTCATATGACCTAATAAAGTGTTTCCAGGCCCCTTCATAAGCATGTGATGAAAGATGAATGCCCCATAATCAGATCTTACCGCTGATTGAACATTAAAGCTTGAAATTTGAGGTTGTTGAATGTATACTAAGGCTTAGAGTTCTTATTTGATTGGTTTTTATGGGAAATTGGTGAGAGCAAAGCCAAAAGAATGACTGCTAATATTGCTAAAGAAACTGCAATCCTACACTGTATCATATACCAATCGATCTAGCTCTTTGAAATGTGTTAGCCTAGCCTTGAATGTCCTTCTTGAGAGGATTTGTTCAATGCATTCCTTATTCGAAGGATGTAGCTCTTTATCACAAAATGTTTTAGCCACCTAATCCACATTTATAGGCCTTCTCATAACCCAACATACGATGTGTCAAGTTGAGAGTTGTAAGCTTACCAACTCCATTAGTGAGTTAACTAGTACGTTACATGCACTAGTCTTTAAATAAAAAGAGCAAATAATATCAATCCTAATTCTAATTTATTGTTAAATTAATATTACTTTAAACATACTATCATTTTATTCAAGGCACAAGAAAAATTATATTTATCATGTCAAACCAATA
Organism: Populus tomentosa; assembly: GCA_018804465.1. Lineage (NCBI taxonomy): Eukaryota > Viridiplantae > Streptophyta > Magnoliopsida > Malpighiales > Salicaceae > Populus > Populus tomentosa. Next base: position 2,326,417 of record CM031995.1, read on the forward strand.
TTTTCTTTGCATTAAAAACCTTATCTTGAAGCATCTTTGACATATAAAAAATATTGAACTTGTTTTAAAGGTTGAAAATCTAAATAACTAAAAAAGAGAAAAGATGTAAAGAATCATCATGGAACTAGATTATAACCATGCCTCCAAACTCCAGGTTATAAAATGACCATATCTAATGTCTATCATTCTTGGTCGTTATTGTTATCTTAAACACATATTTTGACAATTGAGTATCTCAAATAAAGACCAAATCCAAACAATATATTTGCATGAGTAACTCCTCTCCTTTTTCCGGGCTTAAGATTGGTTATGAGCTATATGGTATGCAACACAAAGCGGAGTTGCATGTGTAAAACATGCAAAAGAGGTCCTTGTATGCCCATAGAAAAAATAAGTATACCAAAGCATAAATTGCTCTAAATTTGATTAAATAGTTACACAAGCACAAATTTTTTTTCTATGAAAGCCATCAAAACCTCAATAATAAACGACTTTAGGATTTCCCTCTAGGAGCCTATTTATGAATATAATAGAAGTTGCTTTTCAAAGTATTTTTCGTTTAAAAATACATCAGAATAATATATTTTTCATGATTTTTTTTTTATTTTTGACATCAGTACATAAAAAAAACACTAAAAAATATTAATTAATTTTTTTTTCAAAAATAAAGACTAAAAATTTGAAAAAAATATATGCTTCAATCATACTCTCAAACAATACCTTCGAACAACACTTTGACCATATTTATAACACTTTGAAAGTAGAAAATTGTTTGCTTTAAAAAAAATCAACAAAATTACAAGATGAATAGCTTTTTAAAAGCACCATTACAAGACTTGACTCAACCCAATTGGCTGAACAAATAACCAAGTTAAGTTATAAAAAAAACATTTGATAAAAAAATAATGTTATTTCAATTTTTTAATCAAAGTTTAAGAGTCAACCTAGCTATCTTAATATATATTTGATATTGTAGTAATTTTTATAAACACATATAAAATAATATGTATATTAATTAATCAAACAATTTCAAATTAATAGTTGAATGCTTGAAATAAAATACACACCACACCACATAAACAAATAAACCTTACAACCCAAGTCAAGTTAATTTTTTTTTTATATATATACTTAAAAGCCTAAAAATACAACTCGTACGAAATACAAGAGAATTAGGAAAAGCAGAGACACATGCTCTTTGTTTTTACAGTGGTATATATATTTGAAAAAAATTAAGTTTTTTTTTTATTTTAAATTATTTTTTTTATTTTTATATTGTTTTAATGTGTTGATATTAAAAATAAAATTTAAAAAATAAAAAAATAAAATTTTAATATATTTTAAAAAAATTCATCACCGTGTATTATATTAAGTGTTTGAGAGTATGGTAGCAGTTGTTTTTCAAGTGCTTTTCATTCCAAAACACATTACAATAATATATTTTTTATTTTTTAAAAATTATTTTTGATATCAATATACTAAAATTATTTTAAAATATCAAAAATATATTAAATTTAAAGCAATTTTTTTTAATTTTTCAAAAATATTTTTGAAATGCAATTCTAAACATTATCTAAGGATCTATTTGAAATTGTTGTAGTGAGTGTAATTCAAAGTATTTTTTAAATAGAAATTTATTAAAATAATTTTTTTAATTTTTAAAAATTGTTTTTAATTAGTATATTAAAATGATTTTTAATTAAATAATAATAATTTAAAATTTTAAGAATTGGGTTACCAAACAGGCACTAAATCCGTACTTCAGGTTGCGAAAGAGACTGAAAACCCACAAGAAAAGAACTCTTCATTTTCTGACACTAAAAACATGTAAAGAAACACCTTGAACCGTTGATTATCTCTGTTTTTTTTTATGAATGAAAACGTCTGACTCTGTTCTGGCTTTTCTTTAAAATTTGCAAAGACTCCAGCTCTTTGTGTGTTTGTATATTTGTCTCTTAAATATGGCTTCTGGGTCAAATTCACAAGGTGTTGAAGAAGGTGTTTCTGATAAAAGTATAAAGGAAAAGGTTTGGTCTTTAAAATCAGCTTTCATGTCTCAGCATTTTGCGGAGATTGAAGGACTTTTGTTGGCCATGAAAGAAGAAATGGAAATTGAGAAGAAGTCGTTGAAGAAAGAGAAGGAATCGATGGAAGAAAAGGCTCGGAGTGAGAGATCGGAGAGATTGAAAGCTGAGATTGAGCTGAAGGAGTGTAAAAGAGAGTGTTTGCAGTTGAAAAAAGAGAAAGGAGGGTTTAACGAGTTATTGAGCATTAGTGGAGAGGATAAGAGGATAATAAGAGAGCTCAGAGAGGAAATTTGTGAGTTGAAGTGTGCGAAATTGAAGGTAGAGACTGAAGTTGATGCGTACAAGAGTAAGTTCCAGGAGCTGGAGATGAGGGTTTTCCTTTTAGAGAAGGATTTGATGTCGTTGATTCCCGAGGAGCCTGTAAATAATGTTAGGGTTTCTAGGGGGGTTGTGGAAGAGAAGGTTGTTCTGAATGAGAATGTTGTCACTGTGAAAACTGAGGTGGTTTGCTGTGATTCCAATGATAGTATTGCTGTTGAGGCAAATGGTGATCCTAGGTCTCACTCACCAGAGAGCAGAAACGGTGATGTGGGGGGCCCAGGTTCGGTTTCCGGCGAGGGTTCGGGTTTGGGAGAGAGGGCTATGATGGAAAATGGAAACGGCAGTGACAGGGTTGGTAATGTGAAAGCTGAGACGATTGATGTTGATAATCATGAGAACATGGTTTTAGGGGCAAGTGGAGGTTCTGGGAGCAACTTGCCGGAGAATGGAGACGGAAACATTGGTGCTTCAGGTATCGCTATGAACCTTGTGTTTTTATTGTTATCTGTATCTGTTAATTTGATTATATTTGTTTATATTCGTTTGCTCATGTTTTGGTCAGAGAACTATAAGAATACATTAGTTAAGTTGATTATGCTTGCTTTAATTTTTCACTCATATTTTGTTTAGAGAATGTGTGGTCCGTAATATTCAGTGTACTGTTTCTGTCATATGTGATTTCAGAACTCTATTGAATTTAAATTTCTCCGTGCGTCTCCACTGAAGTTCTTTGTCAAAAGAAACTATGCTGCAAAATCCTTTGCAGTCCAAGAAAATTCTTGTTCATCTCTGACTCCCGTGAGCAAATGAACTTTAAAAGAACTGTGGACCTTAAAGAGACGGAGAATAAGTGAAGTGGATTAAACCATCTCAATCTCATCTGAAAAAATATCTTTCAAACTACTCAGAACATTAACATCAGGGAACTAATCAAACAACCTGTATATCTACCAGGATTACCAATAACTCATGACAACCTCATACAAGCTTAAATGCACAAGCAATTACACTAGGCAGACTACTAAACTGACTAGTATATGTGTGATACTACCTACTGGGTATCAGGGGCACATCAAATTATGGAATGGTCTAGTGCTGCGTGGGGTATTAAGGGTATCATCTGCCACTTGAACTGGAGAGCATTTCTACAAGATGATATCACATGATTACAATTAGTAATGTTATGTTTATGACAACCAGATATTGATATTGCATTTTTTTCTTGCCAGGTGGATGTACACGTCAATCACAAGACATTATAGAGATTAATGACAGTGATGATGACTCTTCTTCAAGTGCAACTTTGAGTGGAAAAAAATTGACGAAGCAAGGATATCAGCATGAAGCAGATTTAGGTCTGGAAGATGTCAACAATGAGACCAAATTGCTCAAAAGAAAACGAACCTCCCCTTCAAATTCTAAGGATGATAGTGGTGGTATCAAAGAGCCCAGGGCAAAAAAATGCCAAGTGTTGATTCAAGGCCCTGAAAGTGCTCCTGTCAATTATTGTGCAGCAACAACTATGTTTTCTGGAAGTGATGACAGAAGAAATATTTTTAATCAATCAAGGCAAGCTCCAACAATTTTGAGACAATATGAGGAGGAAATTAGGGTTGGACAGAATTCCCAAATACAGCAGAGGGAGCTTGTTTTGGATGGTTCTGATGGTGAACAGAGTTCCAGCTCCTCCGACTCTGATGATTTTGATTTTCCAACTGACTCTATGGTAATAAAACCAACACAAGCAAATAGAATCCATAAAAAGTGGAAATCTGAAGCAGACATGGTTGCTACTCTAGAGCAAGATGAAGAACTACGTTTAAGGGCTGTTTGTGCTCTGTTCGGACAGCAGGCTGCTGTGCAGAAATCATCGAACTTCACGTCAACTTTCCAAAATCAAGGATTTGACAAGGTTGATGCAACCAGGTATGGCAAATTTTGCACATTGTTCTGTCTTTATGTGCCACTGGGATTATATGATTGATGGGTTTTGAGAATCATTTTCTATAATGAGGATTATTTGACCCTGCTCTGTTGTGTCGCAGCATTTCTTTCAGTGATGAACTACACATTCGTTCTCAGGAGTTTCTCTATGTTCTGAAGCAATTAATTTTGTAAAATAATAGAAGCAAACTGACACAGGAAAGGCTTGGACAGATATGCATGTATGCCATTATATTTTTCTGTTCTGGTCTGCGCCTTGTAGTATTGTAAATTAGAGAGAGAAGGAATTGGGGTTTTTGGATTGAAATTTGAGTTGAATGTAGAAGTGCAGGCATAGATTGGGTGTTACTTTAGCAGGAGCAAGAAAGAGAGTGGAAAAGAATATGATGCTAGTCCTTGTAAGAACCCCACATGCATAAGTAATTGTATTGATCAACTTGCTATAATCAGCTGGTTCGTTTTAAAATTCAGGTGGTCTGTTTGACAAATGGATGAGTTAGTATTTATCTCAATAACCCTAGAAGAAGAATAAAATCTGCCACTAGTTGTACTCTTGAGTAACTGCCCTATCTTGGTTTGTGATCATTATTTACGACTCCTGCACCGGTATTATAACTTCTCTCTGGAAATAACATCTTTCTCTGCTTTTCTATTTTAACTTTCCACTTGTTGCTTGTTACCATTGTTCTCAATAACAGGCTTTGCCATGCCTTACACTTTTCTCCAGGGGTACTGCTTTGTTTGAGTTTCTCACCAATGGGGATCCCCAAGGGAAGCTGAAGAAATCAACTATGGAGTTGCTTGCAGATGACCCAGGAGGCTTCCGTGATTGCAAGAGACTGACCATCAAGTATTCCAAGCAATTATTTGAGATGTGGCAGGTGAAAGGGGATCCTCTTTTCTTCAAATGAATAGCAAGTGCTGTTATCAGAAGTTCACCGTGATGGTAGCTGCTAATCCAGTGACCTAGAAGGATTGGTTTAATTTGTACGAAAGCTGCTTAATTGTGTTTATTTGGTAATTTAAGGAAAGTTTATCTGTAAGAACGTCGACGGGTCTTTCGTGAGGGACCGAACATATAAATGCTAAGAGGCCTAACTAATTAATCTTGGCATTAAGACCAGAAGTAACTTGAGGCATTTACAGTCTGGTGTGCATAACTATACGTTTTACCAGCTACAATTAGCAGTGCTTTAGGTATGACTGGATCCCTCTGCACGTCGGTCAGTCTTGAGATATTGAAAGGAGTGGGAATACAAAAGATGGAGTGCTGATGTTTATATGGATCTTATTTTGCTAATGAATCTTGAAGTTATTATAGTAATGTCCAGTACTTGGTAATCAAGCTTAGTTACATGGATGTCTTGTACTCAAGTTTGAAATTATTTCGCTGATGAATCTTGAAGTCATTATAGTACTGTTGCTCTACGTTTTTTCTTTTTAGCCTTTTTAAAAATCATTTTAAAACTAAGTTCATGTTTTTGTTGGGTATTTAAAGAGATTATTATATATTAATGCATTGTTTCTACTTTCACATACAAATAAGATCTGTCATGATGATTACTCATGGATTATCAGTGTCTTTTGTTCAATCAATTTTTTGTTAATATGAAATATACATGTATAAATTACAAATCCAAAATGAACACATTTGTCATTAATCGTATTTATTTTAAATTTATAATTTATATACCAAATTTGTTTTGTTATTATTTTTATATTTTGCATAATTTTGGTTGATGGATTGCTTGAGGCAGTTATAAGATCCAACTCAGTTGAAATCCAAGTTCAAGGAATCAACTCAATTTTTGACAATTTTTTTTATTTAAAAAAAGTGAAACTACATTGTTTTAATAAAACGAAACCAGGTTTTTTTAACCGACATATACTCTTTCGAGTTAACCTACTTGCCTGGTCAAATCTTGTAAGATATAACTTGAATAGAAGGAATTGGGTGTCCCATGGGTGTCGGGGACAGGGTTATTACTGTCAAAGGCAGCAAGTTCCACCTAACCATTTGAAGGTTTTTAGATTAATACAAAACAAAATAGACCCAAAAATATTAAATAGTTAGGTCAAAATAATTATAAGTTTGCAACTTTGTTGATTATAACAAAGAAGAAATGGACCGAATTCTGTATTAAATATCATGTTTGCCTTCATAGATTATTATTAATAATCTTAAAACGACTTTTAAAGTTTAATAAAGTTGAATTTAACTATTCTACGTTGGTTATACAATTGCCGTCATAACCAAATAATAGACTTGTAGTTAATCTACATCCACAACATCTTTCTTCCACGTCTCAATCGCGATTTTACTATTACGATAACTCCTGCGTTGACTGCCTTTTGACCGGAAAGGCTTGAGGGTAACTTGGAAAATCTTTTTTCTTTTTCTGATCATATAAATGAAAATGGATCTACAAAAAATACAAATTCTTCACATAATGGGTGGGATAGCCCAGAGAGAGTAGGAAGAGGTCTCTAATCCGGAAGAACAACTAATATTGTGAAGCCTAAAAAGGGCAATATTTCAATTCTGACAGAAGCTGAAACCCGCTCTCAACCATCAGGGCCCTTCCTCTTTCTTTTCGTTCAAAACCTGCAGTTTGTATTGTGTTCAGTAGTATATTATTGCGCTTCCAGACTTCGTTTGATTCCATTGGGAACTAAAACTGGGATCATGAATATTCTTATATATTCTGAAAACCAACTAAAAAAGATATATTATTCCCTCATAAAAATCGAAGGAGTGTTTATTTAGAGAGGGAATCATGCCAGCACCAAACCCTTTTCAAGCAAATTTAACCACTCTTTGAGGGGACTTAAAACAAACGTCTAGGAATTGAACATGAGATCAAATATTCAAATAAAAACTAAGAATCTTCCAAAAGAATAAGAAAAATTTACTTTCTATTGATTTAATCGCGCAGTGCACAGATAAATACAACAGTAAATCGAGTATTAATTAATACACGTTGAAAAAAATACACGCCATCGCCTTCAAGTGAGCTGAATTCAACTGGAAGCAAAAAATATATTGTTAAGGCAAAACCACGGATAAGCCTTCGCCGAAAAGAAAGAGAATATATATATAAGCAGATACCTTTACATGCAGGGTAAATTAAAAAGGGTTAACACATTCTTTGTAACTGAGTTAAGAATGCGCAGAGTATAGAAAAAGCTGAACAACTCTTTCCAGCAAAGCATACCCCATTAGTTAGTCCCCCCAGACCAAAGGAAAACTAAAAGGACCCTGATATTTAAAGGCCAATCTATAACCACAGCAAAAGATTTAAAGATGCCACGGCCATTTACAAGAAAAAATCACCCATCAAACTGGTGACATGACTCCTCATTCGGTGAACCCAAATCAATTTTAACATCTCGTTATTCCACATTTAGTGTTCCCAAATCAATGGGGCATAAAAGCAGCAGACCAGACCAGATGCCCTGATCTGATATATCAACAAAGCAAAAGTAAAGATAAGCACTTGGATGTGCAGCATAATATAACTCCATCACCATATATTATAGCCATGCATCTCTCCTCCTTAACCCGGGCTTGAGACCGGCTGTGAAATGCAGCACAGGCGGAGTTACATGCATTCAACCACACACAAGTACCAACAAACACTCACAGAGAAACAAGAAGCATGCAGAAGAGCAAACTCTTCCAAAAAGCCAAAGGCCTACGCACATCATAAAAGCAATGGATATCAAACGAGCCCCAGTAAAGATTATAGAATCGAGCATTCAAAAACCTTATGCTGTAAAGTCATATTTGCAAAACTGTAGCTCCTCTTAGAACACTTGACAAGTCAACAATCTGAAACCACGGAACCAAAATTCAAGGACAGTCCAACACAAGAAGATGTGTATCAAGAACAAACAGAAACCACGATCCATGCAAAGCAACTTGACAATTCCAACAACAATAACTCCATTTTTCACACGTACATAATGCGGGAGATATCAAACACCTTCAAAAATCATCAGATGGGTACTACACAGGTATTCAGAAGTGAATGACAATTTTACAAGATCCAACATATTACCAAAGGCAATCTTAACCCAAACCATGACGCAAAATTCAGTATTTGATATGGCAACATGATTGGGCCATAACTTCAAATAGCAGAAGCTCAGGCAAAAAGCCAAAATACCAAAGTGAAGCACAGCTGGTAATCCCTGCAAACTAAATTCACCAAACAATAACTAGCCATCCATCAATAACTCCAACAGCCATGTAGTCACTGCCAATGGATCAATTGCCATCCACTGGTTCCTAAAACACAATGAGCATAAGCAACAGAGACACGGGTCAGGAGAGTTGAGGGGAAGGTCACGCCTACCACATGCATCAAGTATAGCTTCATCCAAGTTCATCAGCCCCAGAAAAGACTCCAAGCCAAGAAATATTGATGAAAAGAACAAGAGTTGACGCAAAGGACATCAATTAAAAGCAAAGGAACCCTTCTAGAAACACTTGCCATCTGATCTTTACATATATCTCCAAAAGAAGCTGATCCATCAATTACCCTCCTATAAAATAATGAATTCGCAGGAAAGATGACAACCAGAACAGAAACTCATCTAGTATCCCAAAGCAATCCCAAGCATCAAGGACTCGCTTCACCATTCTCATTCCTGTTGAAGTTTCACGATTTTATAAAAATAAACTTAAAACAAGAGCACACCAACAAAAACCAACTTGACCTTGTTACTCTGGTTACAGAGAACTTGAAAAGGAGCCATTTGGAAAAACCTATAACAGCACAATGAAGGCAGAACAGATAGCTACACGGGAAAAATTTGCAGATCCAAATCATTAGTAAACAATAGTTGGATCACTTGTAACTTTGCTTGTTCTAATCAAATTGCAAAAGCAGAGGATCAGACAACTTCGAGAGAGAAAATCTGAAATAAGAGCTTGAGGAAAAAATATGATTAACCAGATGTCACATCACCAAGACCCTGAAGAAACACTTCCCTCATAAATGAGCCTTGGGACCCTGAAAAGATGAAAGGTAAAAACAAATTCAGCCAATCACTTCAGATGTACAAAGAGAGAGTTAAAGAGGATGAACCCAAAGCAAACTAGACGTGTATAGAACCGAGTTACACACTCCCCAGTCTGAGAAAGGAAAGAAGTACATCATGTATCAGCAAAAGCACAAGTAAAAGACATTACTCAATGCCCAACAATTTTGAGCTTTGCTCTCCCTGCAAAATAGATGGCCTGACAATTTTTAAGGAACAAACCCAAACCAAGACCATATAGAAGAAAAAGCAGGAACAATCAGAAGTCACACATTACAAAGACCCAAAAGTAACAAATTCCCTTGTAAGTTTAAGACCCCCCAAAAACACAGAAAAGCTTAGAATTGATGTACGAAGTAGAAGCAGAAAATTTTCTTTTATATTGCACAAACAAAATTAAGGAAACAACATGTTTACAAGTTGTTGGGAAAATAATTATCTTTGAAAACATCTGTAATGTGTAGAATAAAATGTAGAAAAAACAACCACTGACAGGGGAAAATATATATGAGAGAATAACATGTCAAGACAAAATAATTGAAAACAAATTTCCATAAAAAATGCGCAAACCTAGTAACAGATTTTACTTCTATTAGAGAATTAGTAAGCATAGATGTAAAGCAAATTAAAGACGCATCTGGTGTTTTTCCAGTTGTGGAGAGCTGTTATCATTTGATTACACTTGAAAACATTGTAATTCTTGAAGACACCCTGAGAAACATACAGTCAAAGAGATCCTCCTTGATGCTGAAACAAATGGGTATGTTGTCGATGGTACAAATAGGAACAAGAAGAATCAAAAGCAAGAGGACCACTCCTTGGTATAACTTGGCCGGAATTTATTTAATTAAGAAAAACAAAGAGATCCTATAAACATGCAAACAGAGTTTAGACTCCAGTTTTGTAAGTAAAAAAAGGGTGATTAAAATGCAAAAACAATTTTGAACAGACAATTTAACAACTCACAAGCTTCTGAAAGCAAAATAAGAGAGGATGCTCAAGAAATATTTAGCAAGAAGATATATGGGGAAGAAGCAAAGAAAAACCTCAAGAACATGGCAAAGGAGACCTGCTGTAGTAAGACAAGCATACTAAAAACCTCCCATTCATCATTTGAAGAGATACTGGAGAAACACAATGAAGCAAAGCTCAGCTTCTTAACTCTTTATAAAAGTAAGAATTCTAGAGGACAAAACATTATTAAACACAAGGAAACAACGCAAGTTGCTGAAACATCAACACATACCAAAAAGCAGTCCACCTCATCAGATAACACATACCATATATCAATCCAACACTAGCATCACAATTAGAGGAAAAGTCCATGTATTACTAGATGACACCCTGAAAAAACATACAACCAGATCATAAGTTAAAAAACACAACTTAAATGCAAAAAAACACATGATGGCATCACAATTAGTGATATAGTAAATAGCATATATAGTATTATGCCACCCTGTTCACTCTTAAAATTAAATTCATTTTAATAGGAGATTGTATAAAGTCAAATACTACTTACTACAATTACCACCACCACCACTACTAGTAGTAATAGTAGCAGCAGTAATAATAATAATAACAGAAGAACAACAAACATGAAGAGAGTGAAGAGAAGCTCTCAAAAGCATCAATCATCTGATCACAAAGAATATAAACACCCTCCAATCCATGCCCTAAAAATGCTTGATGAGATCCCACAAAAAACACACAATTAAAACAGACACTAGCTCTATTTTTTTAGAATCAAAAGAAAAGTGGTGGTTTAAAATGTAGAAACAAAGTAAGAAGACACCTGGCATACAACATCATCTAGAAAACAACTGCACAAAATAGAATAAAAATTAACGAGAATAAAAGATTTTGATTTACTCAAGGAAGAATGAGTCAAAAAAACAAGAGTACAGAAAAATGTCCCTATTGGTAAACCTTTGACTTGGATCTGGTAGAACCTGCCTTGAGCAGACTGCACCGTGTTACAATTCCTTGTTTAATTTTAGTCCATGCCCTAAGGGTTGATGAGATCCAACAAAAACACACAATTAAAACAAGGACTCTAGTTCTATTAAACAGGAGGAAATTTAATAAGACAAAATAAAGAGTTAAGGGGGGACTTAAGTAGCGCAAAATTCTGAAACATCACATATAAAAGACTAGTGTTGCTTGAACTTCATATTCCTGGAATGACACAAAATAAGGTTCTTAGACCAAACACTCAAAATGCAATGCAACATAAAAAAAAATACAAGTAAAGGCAAAAAAAAAAGTAGGTAATGAATTAAACAATCCTTGGTTGATTCTAGTCTAAATATGTTCCTTCATTTATTTGGAGAGATCCTAGATGAGAAGGTACTGCTAAAGGTCAGACACTAGCAGCATGAATAAACTTGGGACTTTAGCTCCATTAAACAAATGAAAATGTTTAAAACAGCTACGCAGAAACTTAGCTCACTGCAAATTTCAGAGGCTCAAGTGCAGAAAGACTCCAATGTTCGAAGTCCTAACACAAATTGGAAATGAAACTTAAGACTAAATATCATAAGCAGGTGAAAGGAAGGAGTAGGAAATGTTATCAAGCACTCCCCAGCTTAAGCCTGATTAGCGTATATCCATAAACTCAACATAAGGATCCTGAAAAAATACACAAGCAAGCAGCAGAACAGACACCAGTCACAATTTCACAGAATCAAGGATTAAAATGTAAATATAGTCACAAAATACTTGTACATTGTTCTTGAAAACATCCTTGCCTGCAAACCACTACACCAAGTTAAAAGAGGACTGCAAGCTCAAAAGCCTTGTGTAAGAAAAAAAAACACGTTATCAACTTCATTCTCCAGAAAAGACACACAACTTGGAGCAAGACAAAAATACCAGCACGTAAAGGAAAGGGTAGGTAAGTAATGAAATAACACTCCCAGATAACTGTAGTCCACATCCTCGATAAATTGGAGGGATCCTAGAAAAAAGTGTGCAAGTCAAGGTCAGACTCTAGTTATATTTTAGTAAATATAAGAACTCGTTGACTAGAATGAAAAGGCAAAGTTTAACAAAAACTCGTTTTGATCTAAAATGGAAAGGCATCTTAAGAAACTTTCTATGTAATCTTGTTGAAAACACTATCAGCCACAAAGTATCTGCACAAAATAAAAGAAAATTAAGCAAGCAGGAGAATCATCAGAAGTTGAAATGGAGAAATAAGAGAGAGAGAAACAGCACCATTGGTGAAGTTGATTTGAAGTTGGTAGAAAGTAACAACAAGCCACTGCAAAAGGAACAAGCAAACTACACCAAATTTACTCTAAACAGTTGATGATAGATTAGGGGAAGAAGACATGATTAATATCAAAAGCTAGCTATTTAACCTGTATAAATTAAATAAGACTTGGAGAAGGAATTAAAGATGAATTTAATCTCCAGTGGAAGTTTCAAAAGCACCATTTAAGCGCTCTCATCGCATGAAGTCCATGACCCTGAAAACAATACTTCTACATTGTTCTTGAAAACATCCTTGCCTACAAACCACTACACCAAGTTAAAAGAGGACTGCAAGCTCCAAAGCCTCACGTAAGAAAAAAAAAAACTCTTACATCAACTTCATTCTCCAGAAAAGACACAACTTGGAGCAAGACAAAAATACCAGCACATAAAGGAAAGGGTAGGTAAGTAATGAAATAAACACTCCCATATAACTGTAGTCCACATCCTCGATAAATTGGAGGGATCCTAGAAAAAAGTGTGCAAGTAAAGGTCAGACTAGTTATATTTAGTAAATATAAGAACTCGTTGACTAGAATGAAAAGGCAAAGTTTAACAAAAACTCGTTTTGATCTAAAATGGAAAGGCATCTTAAGAAACTTTCTATGTAATCTTGTTGAAAACACTATCAGCCAGAAAGTATCTGCACAAAATAAAAGAAAATTAAGCAAGCAGGAGAATCGTCAGGAGTAGAAATGGGAAATAAGAGAGATAAAAAAACAGCAATATCGGTGAAGTTGATTTGAAGTTGGTAGAAAGTAACAAGCCACTGCAAAAAGCACAAGCAAACTACACCAAATTTCCTCTAAACAGTTGATGATAGATTAGGGGAAGAAGACACGATTAATATCGAAAGCTAGCTATTTAATCCGTATAAATTATATAAGACTTGGAAAAGGAATTAAAGATGAATTTAATCTCCAGTGGAAGTTTCAAAAGCACCATTTAAGCGCTCTCATCGCATGAAGTCCATGACCCTGAAAACAATATTTGTACATTGTTCTTGAAAACATCCTTGCCTACAAACCACTACACCAAGTTAAAAGAGGACTGCAAGCTCCAAAGCCTCATGTAAGAAAAAAAAAAAAAACTCTTCATCAACTTCATTCTCCAGAAAAGACACAACTTGGAGCAAGACAAAAATACCAGCACATAAAGGAAAGGGTAGGTAAGTAATGAAATAAACACTCCCATATAACTGTAGTCCACATCCTCGATAAATTGGAGGGATCCTAGAAAAAAGTTTGCAAGTAAAGGTCAGACTCTAGCTATATTTTAGTAAATATAAGAACTCGTTGACTAGAATGAAAAGGCAAAGTTTAACAAAAACTCATTTTGATCTAAAATGGAAAGGCATCTTAAGAAACTTTCTATGTAATCTTGTTGAAAACACTATCAGCCAGAATGTATCTGCACAAAATAAAAGAAAATTAAGCAAGCAGAAGAATGCTCAGAAGTTGAAATGGGGAAATAAGAGAGATAAAAAAACAGCAATATCGGTGAAGTTGATTTGAAGTTGGTAGAAAGTAACAAGCCACTGCAAAAAGCACAAGCAAACTACACCAAATTTCCTCTAAACAGTTGATGATAGATTAGGAGAAGAAGACACGATTAATATCGAAAGCTAGTTATTTAACCCGTATAAATTATATAAGACTTGGAAAAGGAATTAAAGATGAATTTAATCACCAGTCAAAGTTTCAATAGCACCATATATGCCTCCATGAACCTGAAAACCAAAAGCTTACAAATAAGCACTCTAGTATGTCCCAGTGCCACGCAAAAACATACAAAAAGCATTAAATTGAAGGATGATCCTAGTGTTATATGTTCCTTTCAAACTGAACAAATCCTGAAGAAAATGCAAACAAAAAGCGGACACAAATTTAACAATTGAAATGAGAAAACAAAGGAGAAGGCACTGGATCCATCACTGTTGAAAACTGATAATGAAAACAATAGTAAAGAAAAATGGATCCTCTTTGTAGAGCTTAGCTTGGAGCTGGAATTATGATTCCTTGTTTACTTTCAAACCATTGCCTAAATGCTTGATGGCATCCTAAAAGAACACAAAATTGAAACTCAAAGCCTAGCTCCTTTTAAACAAGTAGAAATTTTATTAAAAGATACAAAAGCAGAGATAAAGAATCACTTAAAAGCACACCAAATTTGAAGCATCACGTATAAAAGATGTTCATAGTTCCAACTTCATGCACCTGGAAAGACAGGAAGTTGGAATCTTAAATCATACACTCAAAGTTCCATAAAGGCAAAAAAATATAAGCAGAGAAAGGAAAAGAATGATTCTGGATCTAATTGTCATCCAAATATGGTTCTTGATACATTTTGGAAGGATCCTACAAAAGCATGCAACTGAAGGTAAAATTCTAGTTACACAAGTAATCTGGAACTGTAGCTCTATTAAACAGATGGAAGCATTTAAAACAGCAAAGCAGAAACTTAGTTCACGGCAATCATGAGCATCAAGCAAAAGACTCAATTGTTTACTGGAATATCACAAACAAAAACTTGCTACAATACAATAAAGCACGTACACCACTCCCTAACTTAAACTCGAGTTCATATGCATAACACAAACAAAAACTTACTACAACACAATAAGCACATAGTATACTTGACACTCCCTGGTTATAAACTCGAGTTCATATGCATTCCTTGACAACAAGAAGGATACTGAAAAAACAAACAAAGAAGCAGACAACAGTAATATTTTGTAGAGTCAAGAAAAACGGTGGATTGAAATGTAAAATAATATTACAAGACACTAGATGCATTTTTCTCAGAAAACTCCATCTAGATGTCTGCCCAAAATGGAATTAAAGTAATGAACATAAAAAATGTTGAGAGAGAGAGAGATTCCAAAGCAAGGCAAAAAAAGAATTTATAAGAAAAACAAGGTAAAGCAAGATGGCTCCTACTGATAAAGCTTAGACTTGAAGCTGATAGACCCAGTAACAAAAACCATTGCCTAGAGCAGACAGCACCGAGTTGCCCATATCCTAGAATGCTTACTACGATCCTAAAAGAATTAAAGAAGAAATTGTATACACAAATACAGATTTAAAATAGAAGTGCAAGTTGCAAAGAATCTCCATTGTCCAACTATAAGCTTCTAGAAAAAAAAAATCAATCAGAATGTTAGTCTGAATACTAAAATTTAATGCAAGGCAGAGGAACGAGTACTCTGAAATAAACAACTCCAAGCAATCATAATCCACATATGTTCCTTGATAACTTGGAGGGATCCTGGAAATACATGCAAGCAAACATCAGACACAAGTTATATTTTAGTATAAATTAAAACTTGTTGACTAGAATGAAAAATACAAAGTTAAGAAACTCTAATTTGAAATAAATGAAAGGGAAAAGTTAGGAAATACTTGGTGCTATCTTAATGAAAATATTATCTAGAAAAAATCTGCACAAAATAAAACAAAAATAAATCTGACTTGTATGTTTTCTCAAATTGACAGCTTGATTAGCCTCGTACCATTAATTCCCTGTTAGTCAGGGATTCTCTTGAAACATCCAATGCCACTGTGCAAAGCTAGGACAAAAAAATTGATGAAAGCATATGAAAAAACAGGGCAAGGAAGATCAAGGACACAAAACTTGTCAAAACTGTTAAAACCATTCTCTATCACAAAAAAAAACATGGCAGAAACTTCTCCACGCCAAGATTCCAATAATATATATATATATATATCCAATTAATTTCAATCCTGGAAGTAGTAGAATCAAAAGCAAATCAAACAAAACAGCCACGAGGATCCAAACTCCATTCATAAGCAAAATGAACTACAAACATTCATCATCACTAAAAAAACTTCATAGTTCAAGAAACCCTAAAATTCCTTCATCACTGAAACCCTGGCCTTCACAGATTGCAGAAGATTGCAGAAGGCTACTAGCACAAAGACCACAAAAAAAAGAAACGATGAAGAGGGTAAAGAAAGACATAGTTCCATAATTTTGCAGTTGAATGTAATGGATTGTGAGGATGATGATCTCTATTTATAGCATAAAGACTGGCCAGGGTTAATTTTTTTTAATTAATCTTAAACCAGACACTCATTGTTCGAACATCATGCTCTTGGAAAGACATAAATTAGAATCTTAAACCAGACACTAAAAATCTTGATGCAAGATAAAAGGAAAATACAAGCAAAGAAAGGAAAAGAAGTAGGTAATGTTTCCTGGGTTGATTGTAGTTCGAACATGGTCCTTAATAAATTTAAAAGATCCTGGAAAAGTGTCCAACTAAAGGTCAAACACTAACATAAATGATCTCAGCTAAAACTTAGGTCACAGCAATTTTGTTAGCACGAGTAAAAGACTCAAATGCTCAAAGTCCATGTTCCTGGAATAACACAAACTCAAAACTTGAGACTAAAATATAATAACCAGGTAAAGAAAAGGAGAAGTTAACATATTGAACACTCCCAGGGCTTAACTCTAGGTCATGGTTTCCTTAACAAGCATGAACAGTCCTGGAAAAAACACAAACAAGGAGATAAAAGTTACTGTTTTGTAAGACCAAGAACAAATTGTAGATTAAAATGTAAAAAAACAATTACAAGACACTGGGTGCATTGTTCTTGAAAACATCATCATCTAGAAACATCTGCACAAAATGAAATAAAAATTAACATAGAAATATTTAATAAAACAGGAGAATATAAAAAATGGATCCTAGTGGTAAAGCTTAGACTAGAAGCTGGTGGAACCAGTAACAAGAAACCACCTCCTTTACGCAGACCGCACCAAGTTATAATTCCTTGTTTACTTTTAGGGCATTCCCTATAATGCTTGATAGATCCCTAAAAGAACACACGATTACAATTCACACCCAAACCAATCTCTATTAAAGTAGTAGAACTGGGTAATGTACAAATATAGAAACTGAGTAAGTTACAAATACAAAATTAGAAAGAGGACAGCAGGTTCGAAAGTATCATGTAATAAAAAAAATACCCATTGTTCAACTCCATGCTCCTAGAAAACACATAATTGGAATCTTAGGCTAAACAATCAAAATTGTAATGCAAGACAGAATAATACAAGCTGAGGAAGGACAAGGGTAGTTAATGGAATAAACACTCCCAAAAAATTGCAGCCCATATATGTTCTTTGATAAATTCCAAGGATCCTAGAAAAACAAGTGGGAGAAGGTTAGACACTAGTTATGTTTTGGTAAATTAAACTTATTGACTAGAATGAAACATTTGTTTTGATCTGTGATCGGAAGCTGAATCAGAAAAGCAAAGTTAGGAAATACTTGGTGATCTTGTGGAAAACTTAATCATCTAGAAAATATCTGCACAAAATAAATAAAATAAAAGAATTGTTGAGAGAGCTGCCAGCAGTTGAAAAGGATATAGAGATAAAAGAGCAAAGAAAACAGCCCTGTTGCTGAAGATGGATATGAAGCTAGTAGAAGTTAACATAAAACCACAGACAAAAGGCCAAGAAAACATGCAAAACAGAAGGCCAGCATAAAATTATTGATCAAAACGAGAAATCGAAGTTAAAGATACTTGGTCCATAAGTGTTGAAAAGTGATCAGCTATAAAAAATCTTGGCGGAGTGAAAATGAAAAGAAGCAGCCCAAGCAACGCCTAGTTAATTCCGAAATATGACAGCCCAAACATTCCTTACAGCACTGAAAAAGCAGACCATTTTCCATTCAAAAACTAAAGGGGTCCTGGGAGCCACAAACAAACAGCATCTAGAATAAGTGGGTTAGGAATGAGAATTGTTGACTGCAATCCAAAATAAAGTTCGGGGACACAATGCCCTGCTATGAGCATCATGACCACACAAGTGTTGATTCTGAAATATGCCAGCCCAAACATTCCTTAAAGCACTGAAAAAGCAGACTTCATTTTCCATTCGAAAACTAAGGGGGTCCTGGGAGCCACAAACAAACAGCATCTAAAATAAGTGGCAAGGAATGAGAATTGTTGACTGCAATCCAGAATAAAGTTAGGGGACAGCATGCCCTGCTATAGGCATCATGACCGCACAAATGAGGAGTATGCCATTTGCAAAAAAGACTTGTTAAATTAATTCAGAATCGTGCAAACTGATGAGGAGGTAAAGGAAACAAACCAACCAGACTACATTTTCTCACATCACTCGCCCTCCAGCACTGTCACAGGTTCCCAAAAAATATTATAAAGTTATAAGCATCATGATCGCACAAATGAAGAGCATGATACCAATTTGCAAAAAAGACTACTTAAAATTAATTCAGAATCGCGCAAACTGAAGAGGAAGTAAAGGAACCAAACCAGCCAGACAAAATTTTCTCACATAACTCGCCCTCCAGCACTGCCACAGGTTCCAAAAAGATTAATTATAAAGTTAGGGGTCACCATGCCCAGCTATAAGCATCATGATCGCACAAATGAGAAGTGTGACACCATTTTGCAAAAAAGACTTGTTAAATTAATTCAGAATCGCGCAAGCTGAAGAGGAAGTAAAGGAACCAAACCAGCCAGACTACAGTTTCTCACATAACTCGCCCTCCAGCACTGCCACAGGTTCCAAAAAGATTAATTATAAAGTTAGGGGTCACCATGCCGAGCTATAAGCATCATGATCGCACAAATGAGAAGTGTGACCATTTTGCAAAAAAGACTAGTTAAATTAATTCAGAATCGCGCAAACTGAAGAGGAAGTAAAGGAACCAAACCAGCCAGACAAAATTTTCTCACATAACTCGCCCTCCAGCACTGCCACAGGTTCCAAAAAGATTAATTATAAAGTTAGGGGTCACCATGCCCAGCTATAAGCATCATGATCGCACAAATGAGAAGTGTGACACCATTTTGCAAAAAAGACTTGTTAAATTAATTCAGAATCGCGCAAGCTGAAGAGGAAGTAAAGGAACCAAACCAGCCAGACAAAATTTTCTCACATAACTCGCCCTCCAGCACTGCCACAGGTTCCAAAAAGATTAATTATAAAGTTAGGGGTCACCATGCCCAGCTATAAGCATCATGATCGCACAAATGAGAAGAGTGTGACACCATTTTGCAAAAAAGACTTGTTAAATTAATTCAGAATCGCACAAGCTGAAGAGGAAGTAAAGGAACCAAACCAGCCAGACTACAGTTTCTCACATAACTCGCCCTCCAGCACTGCCACAGGTTCCAAAAAGATTAATTATAAAGTTAGGGGTCACCATGCCCAGCTATAAGCATCATGATCGCACAAATGAGAAGAGTGTGACAGCATTTTGCAAAAAAGACTTGTTAAATTAATTCAGAATCGCACAAACTGAAGAGGAAGTAAAGGAACCAAACCAGCCAGACTACAGTTTCTCACATAACTCGCCCTCCAGCACTGCCACAGGTTCCAAAAAGATTAATTATAAAGTTAGGGGTCACCATGCCCTGCTATAAGCATCATGATCGCACAAATGAGAAGAGTGTGAGACCATTTTGCAAAAAAGACTAGTTAAATTAATTCAGAATCGCGCAAACTGAAGAGGAAGTAAAGGAACCAAACCAGCCAGACAAAATTTTCTCACATAACTCGCCCTCCAGCACTGCCACAGGTTCCAAAAAGATTAATTATAAAGTTAGGGGTCACCATGCCCAGCTATAAGCATCATGATCGCACAAATGAGAAGAGTGTGACACCATTTTGCAAAAAAGACTTGTTAAATTAATTCAGAATCGCACAAGCTGAAGAGGAAGTAAAGGAACCAAACCAGCCAGACTACAGTTTCTCACATAACTCGCCCTCCAGCACTGCCACAGGTTCCAAAAAGATTAATTATAAAGTTAGGGGTCACCATGCCCTGCTATAAGCATCATGATCGCACAAATGAGAAGAGTGTGACAGCATTTTGCAAAATAGACTTGTTAAATTAATTCAGAATCGCGCAATCTGAAGAGGAAGTAACGGAACCAAACCAGCCAGACTACAGTTTCTCACATAACTCGCCCTCCAGCACTGTCGCGTGTCCCCAAAAAAATATTATGTTGAAAATAATTCTTTGAATCCTTGTTTCCTCAATCATTAGCTTAAAGCTTCCAATATAGACCCGCACCAAATACCACAAAGCAGAACTACAATAAATAGCTGAGAGGATGAATCCAACGCAAGGAAAGGCAAAATTCAAGGCAGGATCTTCTAAACGTCAAGATTACAACCAAATAAACATATCCAAATGATTTCAATCCTGGAAGTGACAAAATCAACTGTCTATCATGTGAATTTGAGTAATTAATCCAAATTCATAGTAAAGATTTAAAGGTAAATCAAACACGAGAGGCACGAGATGATCCAAACTCCAAGCATATGCAACACGATCTAAAACTATTCAATATCAGGAGAAGATTTCGTAAATCGAAAAACGCTAATTGCGTAGAGCAGGAGAGCAAAATCATAATTTACGGATCGTATGACAAAACCTAGTTTCCCCTCGTCGCTGAAACCCTGCATCCACAGATCGCTGAAACCATAGGCATCCACGGATCGCTGAAACCTTAATTAGCAAAAAGATCGAAAGAAGTAAACGAAGAAGAAAGATACTAAGAACTTGAAGCCGAAGGAAATACCGAGAGAGAAACTAGATTAATGCCCCGCAGGATGGCTTCCAGGTAAAGAATCGTATGAATGGGTGCCTCTATTTATAGATCGAAGAGCTGGATTTAATGGCTAGGATTGATTTCTTAATTACAAGATATACGGCCAAGATTTATTCTTATATTATAAGAGACGGTTAGGTGGACCGCCAGCTTGCTTTTGTTTTACGCGTCCACTGACAACTTTTAATAGTTTTTTGTTTTTTTTAATATAGTACCATTTATTATTTAAAAATATATTAAAATATTTTTTTATTATTTTATAAAAATTATTTTTGATATAACATATAAAAAATTTAAAAAATATAATTCCAACTATATTTCTAAATATTACGAAAACATTTTTAAAAAATTCAATTATTTTATTAAAATTTAATTATTTTTATGATTTAAAACTTTTTGATATACTAATTTTAAAATTAATTTTTTAAAAAATAAAAAATATTTTAAAAAATAATTATAATTGCATTATTAGACACAACATAACTTAAGTTATACACACTTACGCGTTCCTAGTCTTAGAAATAAAAGGATTAGAAAAATGTAGGGATTTTTTTATTATGGATGGTCGGTTTATTTTATATGTAAAGTAATTAGAAAAACACTATTTTGAGATCTTGTAGCTGTATTAAATCGGTAAGTTGAATTTTGTATAGATTAAATAGATATTATAAGGCTGGTGTGAAACCCGACTTGCCTTTTTATCTAAATCGTCACGCTTTCTGATATTGTTCTGCCCTTCGGGGACCACCCCTCTCCCTTTCTAATTAGTGATGAGAGCGTCTCTGCACACGATAAAAACGAATGGTGGGTGCAGGACGCATTATACTGGGTTTGTATTATTTATTCGTTAAAATATTTAGAGGTTGCAGATTTGTTTTAAAATAAGAAGACAAATTCAATAATAGAGGCTATAGTGACTTTATAAAAACAATATATTATTAACTTAAATTAAAAAATAAAATTATAAATAATAAAACTTTTATAAAAAAAAACTTAAAATTTTTAAAAGTAAGATTAAATTGAAAACATCATGCATTATAAAACTCAGCATATAGAATTTTTCAATATGTTTTTTTATATTAAAAACAAAACAATAAATATATATATATATATATATATATGAATAGAAAAACTTATTAACGCATCCAATAAAATAAATCATGAATCATTTTTGCAAATAAAATTTACAAAAAAGTCATGAATAATAAATAAAAAACATAATAATAAAAAATAATAATTTAATATAAATCAAGATATTTAACATTGTAATACATATTATATGTCTAATAAATCTATTTATTAAAATTAATTTGTAATAAAAATCAATACATATAAAATTTATTGAATAAAAAAATATCATACAAGAATACATGTGTTAAAAGTAGTATAAAAATACATATTAAATCTATAGAAGTTTTATATATATATACAAAAAAATTACACATGAATTATACTAACTTTTAAAAAAGCTAAAACACACAATGTAATTTATTCTAAACAATATTATAAAACTCACTATAAATTAAAAACATATTATAAACTAGCGATATATGAAATTAAATCATATAAAAAATAATCCAAGTTAAGAGATTATAAATTAAACTAAAGTTGTTTTATTTTTAAAAATATAAAACTGAACCAAGCTAAGCGGTATGATTCTTTCTTATGGTTCAGCTCGGTTACATCGATCTGTTAGGAATCATAGAAGGATACTGCAAGGAAGTGAGCATCATGGGCCTGGATTTACCGAGACCCGAGGTCCTCGCCTATTCTAATATCGGGAGGGCCTTACAAGCAAGCCCCATTATCAAAGTCAACGACATGCCTAAACTGCATCGCTCACCCTGTTTTGCAGTTGACTGTAGCAGTGAACTTCCATATCCACATGGCTCCTTGCTGTTCTAATAATTTATTAAAATATCTTACCTGTTGATTTTATATCACTCTAACCCTAGCCACTCATCTATTCAAAGGTGACAAAGAGACGAGACCAGAGATGTATCTTGAAGCGAAGTTGCAGTGACAAGTCATAAGAGATGTTTAAAAACAAGCTAACAAGCTCAAACTCTTGATATAAATGGTGTTCGCATCTGCCATCGGGCAGGAGCACAAAGTGACCTCTCTATTCCCGTCTGGGTGATCAACCATTTTCAGGTGTGCTTTTCCTCTATAAACTTTTGATGCATGTAAGGATCGTGTTTATTTTCATTTGCCCATTTTCTCTCCTGTCATTGTGCATGAAGCAGTTTCATTTCTCCACTGCAGATGCAGCATCACCTTGGTACTAAATTCATGGTAATGCAAGTTGATTTCCTCAACGAAGCAACTGCTGGCATAATTCACAACTATTCTGGCAAATTCTTTTTCCGTATCAAACTCAGCCTTCAATGAAAAAGCACGAGCATCTCTAACCAAAAACAAGATGAAAAAAATCCGCTTCCCCCACTCCTGTGGATGGGTCTGGGAGGTAAAAATCCACCCCTCTCAGTTCTACAGGCATTTCTAACCCAAGATGAACAATTCAAGGTTCAACAGACCTCCAAATGAAAAACAAAATCACTGAAAATAAATTCCTTCTGCTCACCCAAAAATCATATTGTATCTGATGCTGAAATACATGGAATTTTTTTAACAGGCCAAGCTACAAGAACATGTACAAACAAAGGCAGATAAGCGGAGACTTGAGCAATAATATCCAACCTTAACGTTTGGAAAATTGCGGGGCCTTGCGAGCTTTCTTGAGACCAACCTTCTTCCTCTCAACTATTCTCGAGTCTCTGGTTAGAAGCCCTTCCCTCTTCAAAGGGATTCTGTGGTCCTGACTCACCTTCAGCAATGCGCGGGCAACACCAAGGGAGATTGCTTGAGCCTGACCAGCGAGGCCACCTCCATGAGCTTTGACAAACACGTCATAGCTGCTCTCATACCCCAAAGTTACCAGTGGGACTTTCACATATTGAAGCCACAATGGATTGCCTTGAAGATATTCCTATACAGTGATAGAAAGCCCCATCACAAAGGATGCATAACATGCAGGGGGAAAAAAACGAATGCAAAAGAGTAGCATGATCACAGCAATAGTCAGAACTCAAAGGCCAGATTATGGTATAACAAGTACATGCTGTGCAACAGGGCTGCAACGCAGATATAAATTACCATCCTCATTTGTGGACATGGAACTTTGGTATCTATTGTATCACTTAGAATTGGGATGAACGCATGAAAAATGAACTTCTGCTCATTGAAAGGTATGTACTCATTCAAAAAATCTACCGCTTTGATTTAACTCACAAGTCCTTGGATTTGCAGTCAGAGAGGTGCAGGTTTTCACTACTGACAACACTTTGTCCATCCAAAAAAAGTATTGCAACTTCCCTAAACCTGCTTCATGGGGACTGGAACTAGATCACCGGCAATGTATCTCAAGAAAGATGAAAACTGTACTGGAACAAGGACCAGTACAGTTGCAATGAGCAATAACTACAACAATCATAATCTTAATTCAGTTTTTATTTCTCTCAAATGTTTGTGTATTGGAGAATTGACAAGAATCAAACACACTCATTGCTCATAAAACAGCCTGCTGTACCATGTAAATTTTCCACGCAACAAGCCTTCAGGTAACAAAAATAGATATTTACAGATAAAATCCTGAAAACCCGTTTCAGTGTGGCTGCAATCACTAGAGAAACATAGAATAAAATGAGAATATAAAGAACAATCCAGCAACCAAAAAGCCACAGTTCCCAGAAAGTTTATTAACTTATACGATGATAAAATTGAGATAAAATAATTAAATGATTAAAACCCATTTTTTAAAACAGTCATATAGCAAGAAAATTGAGAGAAAATGTAAAAGAGATGGAGAATTGGCATTGTCATGGACCTTGGCATCACGGTAATTGATGATAACCTTGCCAGTGCCTTCCTGAAGAACAACACGAGCAATAGCGCATTTACGGCGGCCAGTGCCGTGAATAGTTTGAGCGGCGAAACCACCAGGAAGTCTCGATTTCACTAATTTCTTGAGGTCCATCGTGGTGGTAGTGGTTTCAGGCGAGGCAACGGTAGCGGAAACATGGAGAGTAAGGGGTTGTTTGGAGGGGTGGGAGAGTGGGAAAGAAAGAGAATTGGACCGGGAAAATGAGAGCGTGTTTGGTTTCTGGGAGATTTGAGAGGAAAATGAGAGTGAAGAGAGTGATGTTGTGAGAGAGGCGATTGGGATTGCCATTTTCCCGGTTTCAAACTTCCATTGGCCAGAGGGAAAGGTTTTAGCGATGGCTTCTTGAGAGGGTGAAGATGGACGTTGAGCGAAGGGGATAATGTTTCTTGAATTGACGATAATACCCATTTATTATTTTTTTTCTTAACCCTTTTTACTTCTTTTCAATAACAACAATAATGTTTTTTCAAGAAAATAATAATTATAATAATGTTTTAATTATCTAATTTATTTATTTTTCACAATCAATGAAACTATATTGAAATTGAGTTTTTTTCTTAGGTGTCATTATCCAATTAAATAAACAATTTCTATGATTAATAAAACAAAAATAATTAAATATGATATATTTATTTAATCAAATACTTTTTTTAATCACATTCTCATGTTGAATTTAATTGATTAATTTTTTATATGATTTTTTATTTTTATAATTGATTTAAATATGTGTGTTTTCTATAAAGAGATAGGAGAAAAGGCAATAGGTGTGTGTGTGTGTATTAAGTGATCTAAAGTATTTGAAATTATATCTTGATCTAAATAATTTTGATATAATTTGTGTGAAAGATAAAATAAAATTCATTCTCTATATAAACAAATTAAATAAATAAACTACACGACAAAAGAAATAAAATTATAATTATCCAAAGGTGAAGTCTGTATCTAGTAGATTTGGATTTAGTTGCTGCTAGATTTCACTAAAAGTTTTTACATCCCAAATTTGTTTAAATTATTAATTATTAAGAGCCATCCTTTGGCTTCCTTTAAGTGAGTGTTTGTGAGTATATTTTAATTAAAAAATATTAAATTAATGGATTTTTTATTTTTTAATAATTTTAATTGATATACCGATATAAAAAATAAATAGAAATTTGAGACGGATGGCCTTTGCTAGGAGAGTAGATGGAGATCAACCAAAGCAAATGAAAGAATGTTCAATCAAATCCAATCATGGAATTCAATTTCACTCTGAAAAAATTAAGGTGGATGAGTTTCCAACATAAAAAGGAGACAACACACGGCTAATTCTATCAAAAGAGACCATGTAAGCTTAAATTTACAACTAAAAAGATATGTTCTTTGGACATCGTGATCTCCAAAACCACCATTGATGCACAAGAGGAGAAGCTCATTAAGCTGAAAAGACACAAAACATTGTCAAAACAATTTCACCCCAACTGCTAAACATGAAAACACTGCAAGACAGTCAAAGAGCTCGCACAACCAACCATAAAATGGCAACAAAAACCAGAAGCTAAGTCAGGCACTCAAGCACATGATTTCAGATTAATAGATAATAACAACTTGCTAATTGTAACAGGCCAGTGTTTTAATCAAAACATGAATGGAAGGTGCAGACACAGAAAAGGTTTATTTTCTATTTACATTTAGATGGGAAGTATTTTTCAGTAACAGTGCCTGCCCAACTCCCACAGTTCATAGTTACGGCTCCAGAAAAATGACTTCTGCTTGGATTGAGGCTCGCCGAAAGCGCAGCAATTCTTTGACCAACTCCCATGCCCCCTCGATGGAAGCAGGCTTAACAGTCATCTGCTCAAGCACAGGAGAGTTTGAAAGCAGAAACTTAATGCAATCAAGTTCAGATCTGATGCCAGAGATGCCAACCATTTTCACTAGTCGCAGTTGGCCAAATAGGCACTTCCATTGGTCATCTCCCCAGAAACCAGTTTGTGGTTCCTCATCAGCTTGTTCCTCTGGGCGAGCCTACATGGATGCTAGATATCAGAAACTTGTAGTTTCCCCATGTAGTAGCATCGGATATAATCAGACAATTTTTTTTAAAAAAAAAAAAAAACACAATGCAACCAACATAAAATTTCACATAAGCACATAAGAGGTCACTTACCAACATCTCTATTTCTTGCAAATTGGGGCAGCTTTTCAAGATGCACAAGGCAGCGGAATTCTCTTCAAAGTCATTGAAATTTATGCGTATAGAAATGTAGTTCAAATCCATGCATGGTTTTGGCAACCTGCTTGGAACTTTGCTGAGAGCCAAATACTGGAGGACAGAAGAGAGACAAAATGATGGAATAACCTGGAAATCTTATAATAATGTGGCGTTTTTCCACTGACCCTTAAAAAAAAAACTAAATTATCAAATCTTAATATTACGAATATTGAAAACAAAGGCACAAATTGATGCAGTTCAAAAACAATTAAATTACTTTAGATGCTCTTTATGGTTTCAAGGGAGACTGAAGTACTAAAAATAAGATTGGTGGAGAAATTACCTTAATAAAGTAACTCTGAATCTCAAGCCTTCGAATATGGGGCAGATTAACAAAAAACCTGAGGAATTTACTAGAACTCTCATGAGACACATTCCGGTCATTTTTTACATTCGCATACAATCCAATGGAAACCAGAGTCAACTGAGAAGTATTCTTGAAACTAACATCATCGAAAATACCTCCAATGTCAAAAAATTGAAGATTGGGAGCATTGATTTTAAGATGAGTAAAACCATCAAAGTTCATCAACGTCAACCTCTCAAGCAGAGCACAGCTAGAAATTAGATTCTCAAACACCTCCTGTGCCAGGGTAACATGCTGAAGGTCAAGGCTCTTCAAATTCCGGAATCCTTTGAAAGCCGAAGGAGGTTTCAGCAAACAATTAAATAATTCCAGATGAGTCAAGTTCTCAAACGAGAACAAACAAGAAGGCAACTTATAACGCTGCCCTTTCCATATCTCAAGTACAAATTCCTTGGTAGAACCTCTAGATAAATGAAGAATCCATCGATCAATATCACTAACACCTAGGAGGTCACGGTGAGATAGTTTGAACTTGTAAATTGGACCATTGTGAAGTAAAAGCACACTATCGATAATATTGACAAGCTCATTCTTGACTATAGTTTGATCCTGTGAAGTTATCGAGGCGCATTGAGTATCAAACACAAGATGAGGAATTTGAGACCATTTGTACCTCCACTTTCTTGATAAAGCACTAGTTCTCACTGCATCTCTAATCGGCAAAACTGATAAAATTTGGTCTAAAACATGCCCAGGCAAGCTGCTAATTCGGTCCAGCTCTGTGTCCATTTCATATGGGAAGTTGGGTGGTTCTCTTTGCTTCTAATATATTAACAAGAAAGAAACAAATTCAGCAATCAGGTATCGAGACAAAGTGAACGTTAACACGAGCTCAACAGTCACAAGAACAGGAGCAACTTACAACAATACTAATGTTAAGCTAGATTTTCTCAAGGACAATTCCAAACTCAACAAAATCTGATTCACCAACGAAAGCAAGACGAGAGCTAAACTGGGTATTTTAGGGTTTAAAATCTTGAAGGCAAAATGATTGATTATGCAATAAAGAATAGAATTTGTGTGTTTTACGGTATGAAATGGAACTGGTTTATGTTGCACAGTAACTGAATAGAGTTATTTTGATGACTTACCTGGAACAGCAGCAATTTCAGTGGAACTGGACAGAGAGAGCAAAGGCGCAACAGCGCCGAGCTCTTCGTGTGATCCTCTAACGTGGAAAATCCTCATACTTCGTTGTCACGAGACAAAGTTAAACTTGGAAAAAAGTGAAAAGGCAGAGGCTATGGCAATATAGACATTCCGTTCGAAATTTCTATCTCCTACCTAAGAAGGAACGAATAATATTAATTACTAACTAGATATATTCTAAAGGAAAAAAAACACTAGAGATACAATCTACATGCCCCGTAAAATTTCTCTTACCCTGCCTAAGTTGTTTTTAATAGTTATCAAATTCAGAACTATTTTATAAGTATTTCAGGTCGGTTTGTTTTTAATTTATTTAAACATTGATGACCAGACAAGTCATTCAGGTCAATAACAATTTGATCTAATAATTTTTTTTTTCTAAAATAATATTATTTTAAAATAAATTTTAGTTAATTTATTAAAACCTTAAAAGTTGTTCTAACGACATTTATGTTGTGGTTTTTTTCCTCCGGGATTTCAAGTTTGAATCTAACTAACATTAAAAATTTTGTTTGTTTTTACATTTTAAAGATGGTTTTGTAAAATAATTTTTTTATTTTTTTTTCTTGTTTTAGATTATTATTATTTTTTAAAATTATTTTGATGTGTTAATATCAAAAATATTATTTTAAAAATAAAAGATATTATTTAAATGTATTCTCAAGCAAAAAATACTTTAAAAACAATCACAACCATACTCTCAAATACCCCCTTAACCCTGTATAAAAACTGATTTTAAAACTTTGAAAAGCAATCACAATCACACTTCTAAATACCCACTTAACCCTATATAAAAACTAATTTTGAACTGTAGGAGCATGGGCCCCGTTTGAAAATGCCAGTCAACCCGTATTTTCAAAAATTTCATCCTTTTTGCTAAAAAATAAAAACAAATTATATTTTCGGATCATTTTAATGTGCTGGTCTCTAAAAAAAAATACAAAATAAAAAAATATTATTTTAATATATTTATAAATAAAAAATATTTTAAATTATAATTATAATCACACTATTAAACACACTAATTTGAAACCACACCCCCTTGATTTTATACACCATCTCAAATACCTTGCATTTAACAAAATAAAATAAAATAAAGTAAAGTAGTTACATGTTGACCCGGTCAACTCACAAGTAATAATTGTACAAAAAAGAAAAATAGAAAAGGTTGTGCCCATAAACACAAATGGTGTGCTAGTAGCAACTCCCGAACAAGAAGCATTCCAGTGTCGGGATATGAAAACGGGTCGGGCTGGGTGAAAGCCAGGTGTCCTAAACCGAACTTGTCGACCCAATGGATGAATACCCAGTGTAGATAAAGCAACAACATCTACATCTAACCAGAGGCCATGAGCATTTTTCGTTTTGTGCTCACTACAAAAGTCTGCCCGGTTCATTAATTATGGGCTTTTAATATTGTATGCCGTTTAATACAATTGAAGCCCAATTCGTACTGAAGATGCCCAGCAGCTTATTGGGCTCGAGTAAATAACTAGAATAAACCCAGCCAGCCCAATCTTCACGGATCACGGTCCTGGCTCTAAGAGACTTGCCGAGCACGAAGGGCTACTTGTATGTCATGACTCTCTGGTGTTTGAAAAGACACATTCAAACCCAAGACTTTTAGGCGAAAGGGGGGATGTGAATGTGAGTTACGTACAAGCTTCCATGTCTAAGCATTACAAAGAAAACAGGAGAACTTGGAGTTGGTTGTTTGATGCTTTGTTTGCCTGTTTTGATTTCGATTCGGCTAATAAGTTTAAAACTATTTTGAATCTCTGGTCATCAGTCCTTAACCAATTTTTATTCTAATTTTCTTGTCCGTAAATAAATTCATCCAAGTATACATCACATTAATCAGATGGATTAATTAAAGATCTAGAGCCTGATTGAAATAAATTTTAATTTAAACTAAAAATATATTACTTCAATTAAACTTGGTTAATCTAATATGTTGATTTATGATCTGATTA
The DNA here is from genome assembly GCA_018804465.1 of Populus tomentosa. Classification (NCBI taxonomy): domain Eukaryota; kingdom Viridiplantae; phylum Streptophyta; class Magnoliopsida; order Malpighiales; family Salicaceae; genus Populus; species Populus tomentosa. Next base: position 2,357,320 of record CM031995.1, read on the forward strand.
ACCTAGTTAAACATCAATTTAGATATGAACACGTTAATATTAATAATTTTTTTAAATAAAATAATATTATTTTGATAAAAATATACATTGATATAGGTTAATTTGTTAACTCATGACTTGGTGGTTCTAGTCTTTTTCCCAACTCATACCCACAATCAAGAATGACATTCATAGTACAATCACGCAATTATATGTACTCATTAAAGTCTCATTTGTTGTTAAGAAATAGTTTTTTAAAATGATTTTATAGAAAATATATTATTTTTTTATACTTAATAATATCATGAAAATAGCTAAAAAATATTTTTTAGTATTTAATCATGTCATAAAAATAAACTAAAAATCACTTATTAATGATTTAATTTTTTCTATTTAAGTTTATCAAAAAAATAAAAACTGAATATGAAATATAAATAATTCAAGTAAGATAAAATTAAAAAGGATTTATTATTTCTTAATTTATTTTAAATAAAAAATGATTGTCAAAATAATAAATATATAAATTAAAAAAAAACAAATTGAAAAATTATCTTGAAAATTCAAAAAGCCAAGTGCAAAAGTAAGGAGTAGAGAAAATAGAAAAAGAAAATTTCATCAACACCAAATTAAAAACTAACACACCACACTAGTCACGTACAAGAGAGTGGTTGCAAAGATGCATGATTCTAACCACATTAAAATATATCACTTTCAAACACTGTATATGGTTTCACTAATGTGTTGTCTAAATACGATAACAAGTCTAAGCAGGTCGAAGAGTCAAATACACACGCCAAACAATTTTTTATTTTTAAATTATATTTAATATTTATTAAAATAATAAATTATCTCTTACTCAACTCAATTATTACTAATTTTTTTTTTTGAAAAAGTCCATAAACCCCGGTTTAACAATTTTTATTTTAAAAATAATTTAGTTATTTCATTTTTTTCAGTTAAACATAAGAAAGTGTTTTCTAGAACTGAGATAAGTATTTTCATTGACTGAAAAACATATGATCAACTTATAAGAAAGTTTGAATAGTATTTTCCATAAAAAATACGTCACCTAATATTGTGACAGGTGTCCTGGAAAACACACTTCCAGTCACGTGATGCTTACTCTTTCTTGAAAAAAAAAAAAAAACAAGATAAACCGAAAACCAAACAGACACGTCTTAATTTCTACTCTCACAACAATCCCAGTTTACGTACAATTAATCCTCGCCTTCTCTCCAAGCATGTTCTTCATTCTTAAGCAACAATTCCAACTTAGCCATGTCCTCATTTTGTTCTTCATTCTTAAGCCAACAAGCCACATAATCTGTGGGTTCTTGAGTCAACTACGAATACCATCGGTCACTATCACTCTTGAATTCAAGATATTTAGATAATCCAACTTGGCACCCATAACCCACAAACACCGTCTCCACCTATCTGCTTCGATGGTCCTCAGTAGTAACAGAGGCAACTATGGCTGCCGCCACCACCATCGCAAGCTTGCGAGACACCCAACCATGCGAACAACCATTACATCCACCAAGTCGAACTCAACCTCCACGTGCATTCTTAGACCCTGTTAATTTCTGTTGTGCGATTCGGTGCAGTGCAGTCTGCATTTTACTCAAAACAATAAATTTAGAAGGATTTGGTTAATTATCGCTCATCATATTTTTTTTACTTAAATTAAAATAAAAATAGGTTAAGGATTGATCTCCTAACTGATTTTTTATCGACTGAGAGTTCACCTTTTGATTTTAATTTAATGGTTGATTTGTGCAGGTGAGGTCAGGTGTATAAAGCACACAAAACACAAATTTGTCTTGCGTATTTGGGAGCTAGATTTGGAAGACGTGCGTATTTGGGACATGTTTGGCAATCTCCCATCCACACGTTTTCCCGTCTAAAGTCGAGCTCAAACACGACAAATCATGGAAGTTCATATGCTTCTACAACTTCTCTTTTTCGAATTAAAGACAAAATCTTGAACGAGCTCCTTCCCTAGCTAGCAACCACAAAGATGGATCCCTATATGGCAATAAATGGGGAAGCTTTCGAGATTTAAGACATTTTATCATGCGTGTTTGATCATCGACATGCACTTGAGAATTAAGTAGTTCCTTTGCTCGAAGATCTTTTAATCTCTCATGTTCATCACGTTCACTAGATTTGCTAGTAGCTAGCTACATGATTGTAGAGGATGTACGTGGACCAAGGGGTAAACAAGATGTGGTCCTTTTTAAGATAAAAGTGGCTTCCAAAGTCAATAATGCCTAGCTCACCTAACACTGTGCGAAATTTGTGATAAAATAAGAGAGACTTTCCGAAGATATGAGATGCCTGACTTCTTATAATTTCTCCAACTTCACCGCCAAAAGGCCGAAATCTCTCCACTTATATATGAAACTAGTTCTCATTTTAAGTAAAGTCAAATAAGCTAGCAAATTGTCCCTCTCTCCATCTACCTAGCTCCATCAAAAAATTTCTGCGTTCTGTCCAGGCACTGCATGGACTTTACAACTTAGGAACAGCTAGCTGCCTCTGTAGTCTGGTGGATCAAGAGAAAGAAAGAAATGGGAAATTGGAACACAACTTTTGCTTGTAAGAGGTATGCATCAAGCTCTCTCGGCTTCATTTTTTCTTCCTCGTATAGTACTTAAAGGAGTACTGATCATTCCTCGGTTTGTTCACGCTTATATACATATATACAATCTGTATATATTAGATCTAAGTCGATGAGGAAGCAAATGGATTCCATGAATCATAATACTCATCATGAAGGAATAAGGACTGTAAAGGTGAACAAGGTCTGCGACTTCTCTGGAAACTCAGACCTTTGCATTTGCGCAGTGACCTGGAACATGAATGGACAGGTAAAATCCCTCACGCCTGAGAAAAAATGACGATGCTGCTCTCTCTCTCTCTCTCTCTCACACACACACACACACACTGTCTGTTAATTTTCGTAATTGATACGCTCGTTGATAATTCTCCATGATCTATTCGTATTGCTTTAGATGGTTTATGAAGACTTGGTGGAGCTGGTTGGGAGCAACTCCAAGTCTGATCTACTGGTGGTAGGTTTGCAAGAGGTGCCTCGGAAAAACATCGCACGGTTATTGGAAACAGCACTTGTGGATACTCATGTGTAAGCCAACCACCCAGCTTTTCCTTTTTTTCTGCTAATTAAACGCTCCTTAGTTTAATTTGTTCTCTTGAGCATCTCTTGCCTCGAGAAGCAGGAAACCGTACACTGTGGATAGAGTGGATCAAGACCACAAAATAGATATGAAGTGTTCTTTAGAATGGTAAAGCCGTATAAATTTCTATGGCTTCCGATTTTTCTGAATTTTTGTGATAGCTTCTGGCCATGGACATGCTTTTAATTTTCTTTTTTACATGTGTCGTCAACATCTGCATGAACAAACTCAATATAACCACTCAGTTTACAGTGGCCCATTACAAGCCCAATATTGTATATGGATGGGTTTAAAAACTATTTGTTTCATGTCCTCCATGTCTCGGGTCAGTGGTGCTTGATCAAAGCCTGTCAAATGGGTTGCAAATCCAAAATCCTATCAACGTCCCAACAAATAATTCTAAATGCCTGGCAAGCCTGGCTAGTCAACTAATAATTCTAAAAGCCTGCTAATAATTTTTTTAAAATATTTTAAAATAATATTATTTTGGATTAATTTATATTAATCTATTTAAATCGAATCTTTTGCTAGACTCTTGTTAGATTGTTAATTTATTGATAATGATATTTATATGGTAATGTCAAGATCTATAATATATTATATGGTGTAAGGGTATGCTTATTGTTAAAATAAAATAGAAAAAACTAATAAACATTGTTTTACGTAAATGAGAAAAGCCACTATAGTAGTTTATTAGATGTTCAAACTATTGGAAGTATTTTACTTTGATGAATCTTTAATTAATTTTTCTCCACCATCTTCGTTAATAATTTTCCACGAAACTATTTGCACTGAGAAAAAAACTTAACTTTTAAATGAAGCCTGCTAGGAAAGGCAATCATGCAATCTCTTCAACTTTATGTATTTGGACGTCAGAACTCGGGGCTTCCCATCAAAGGTGAGTTTAATTTAATTTCCAAGGTTGGAATTACCTCTCTCTCTCTCTCTCTCTCTCGACACACACACACACACACACATCCTGTGAATTTGTATCTTGACGCCCTTGGTTCAGAATTGAAGGTGGATAAGCATTCTGTTGGTGGGTGTGGAGGATTAATTAGGAGAAAGAAAGGAGCTGTGGCCATCTGCATGAGCTACAATGGCATCCGAATGGTGTTCATCTCTTGCCATCTTTCTGGTACGAGCTCGATTTCATTCATGAGTTCCTCATCTCAATTTATGTCTATCCCAGTACACGCATGGGCAGAGCCCTCTGCTCAATTTTTTTCCTTTGTGATCCCTTGAAAATGCCTACATATATTTCAATTCTCTTTTTACAAATTATAAATTGCACTGCAAGGAAGAATCTAAAACCAAATATGGTTTTAATAAAACCCCGTTTTACCTAAAAAATCTAAAGTATTTCTTGGTGAAAAGAGTGTCAAAATTAGATTGAGGTGGGGAAAAATAGTTATAAGAAATAATGAGATTTTTTAATCAGTGGTTATAGATTCACTTGTTAAAATCACTATGATCCAACATTAGATTGCCAAAGCATCCTTGCATTGTTGATTTTTGCGTTCTTCCAATAATTAATTTGTTCTTTTAATTGGATTTTATTAGGTGATATAGGTAATTAATTGCATTTTTTCTCACTTATCATTTCATTATATATATTTAAACTTAAAAATAAAAAAACATTTGATATTAAATACTAAAAAATAATATTTAATTTAAAAAACAAACAATTAATGTTTATTAATTTATTTTAATTTTATTGACTTGATATTTTAAAAAATAATATTTAGTTTAAAAAACACAATATTTAATTAATTACTTTTGATATATGAACTATGCCAATCGATGATCTATATACAATCTGGATTGTCGTAATATATGCAGCTCATGCTCGTAACGTGGAAGAGAGGAATTCACAATGCAGACACATATCACACAGCCTTTTCTCCAAGTACAGGAATCCTTACAGCAGGCCTGCTCAAGTCACGGTATGGCTGGGAGATCTTAACTACAGAATACAAGGGATAGAAACACATCCAGTCAGAAATCTTATACAGAAAAACCTTCACAGAGTAAGTTGAATCTTAACGTGACAGTACTGTCATCTCATTATCAATCATAATCTGACGAGATCTCAAGTTTTGATGATTAATGGCGCAGTTTCTCACCAGCAAAGATCAACTTCTGCAAGAAGCTGAAAGAGGACAGGTGTTTGATGGATACTGCGAAGGGACATTGACCTTTAAACCAACGTACAAGTACGATGTTGGAAGCAGCAAGTACGATACAAGTTACAAGGTCACCGAATTTTCTCTTTTTAGCTGTGTTCTTTGAGTCGATGGTTGATGATCAGTGCATAAATTTGGTTTTCTTGCATGTTAACGTCTTCACAGGTGCGAGTCCCGTCGTGGACAGATCGAATCTTGTTCAAGATTCAAGACATGGAGGAAATCAGGGCAAGTTTGCATTCTTACGAGTCAGTTGATGACATTCACAGCTCGGATCACAAGCCGGTGAAAGCTCACCTCTGCCTGAAAGTTAATGAACAGCCATAACCTGTCAATAGAAAACAATTTTTCTTTTCTTTGTGATATCAGCTTGTGTTTTTTCGTGTCGTTCCACGTACGCAAATTGAGTATACATAACATGAATTTAGGGATAAGAAATTAACATGCAGGCCCTTTTTTTTTTATTATTATTATCTTAAGTATATGTTTAGTAATATGATAATAGTTGTAATGTAAAGTATTTTTTATTTAAAAATATATTAAAATAATATTTTTAAAAAATTATTTCTAATAATAACATATTAAAACAATTTGAAAACATAAAATATTAATTTTTTTAAAAATAATTTTTATTTTTTAAAAAACATGTTTGATTGATGTTCTCAAACAATATTAATCTTTCTTCATTATTTGAGCCCATCCATTTCATAATATAAATGTAGAACCTCCAAATTGAAATATCAAACCATAATTGTTAATTAGGCTATCCTCGAGAATGGAATGAAGCGCTTAGTTGTTAGCTGCTATACTGATATATCAAACATAGCTTTGCTCATATGATGTTCACGCTTTTGAAACCACCCACCGACCAAAATTAGCCCTAAATGTTATTTTATTACGCAATCTATAGTAAAAAAATTAAATTAAATTAAAGTTTTTGAAGCTCTAACATTACAACTCCTTCAATGTTGAGAAATCTATAAAAACTCAAATACATTATAAAACGTTTATAATTCATAAAATTATGATAAAAAATAAAACATAATTTGTCTATACAGTGACAAGAACAAGCATAAGAAATCCAAAAACAAATAAGAACATAATTAATATAAAAAAAAGATTGATAATAATTAAAAATAAAAAAACAACATACTCTAAGACTAATTTGAAGGTATTCTCAATCTTGACAAGTTAATTATCTCTATAAAACTAAGATTATAGTAGCTTCTGATAGAATTTGAATCAGATCAAATTGATAAATCTAAAGTTAAAATTAATTTTTTCTCGAAACTAATGGGTTGATGCATTCAAATATTGTTTAGGTTTTATGATATCCATATAGTTAAAAATCATATCCATTCTAATTTGTTCACCGGAACCCATGTTGCCGACATCGGCTAAACTGCCACCGAGACATTTCAAATTGGATCGCCTGGCTGACCAAAATTGAAAACTGGGCCAGTTGACCTCTTCTGATAGATTGAGAAATGCACAACATGTAGTTAATTGTATGAAAATCGTATTTTCTATAGTTTAATTTCCTCGTATTTTAGGCAAAAATTGGAATCCTTTCATTTGCCAAATAGTCCAGAAAAAGAAAAAAATGCAAACAAAATGGACGCGTTCGTTGTTTTGACCGATAGATGAAGACATCGACATGTGAAAAGAAGAGCTACGAAGTTTGCACGACTAAAAATTCGGCTGGTTGTGTTTTTCAATCTGAAAGGACAAATTATAGTGCTATATCTGTTTTCGAAGAAAAAGGTACCGTCCGTACCTTCTGTTTCGAGAAGAACACCGCTGTTCTATTTTAACTTTGGTTATAAAGGGGTATCCTGGCGGTTGTACCCGGAATCCGGCTATTTTGAGGTCTGAGTTCGTTGGGTAGAAAAGAAAATAGGTTAAGGTATTAATGATATGGTCTAGACTAGAATTGACTTGTAACTCAAGATAAAACTCAGTTAAAATCCAAAACTTAACCTATATATTTTTTTAAAATATTTTATCACATGATGTTGTTTTGATTATTTAAAATAAAAATTGAATTAAATCCTGATTTGTAACATGGATTTTATCTTGGGTTCATACTCATATTAAATTTTAAAATTATGATTTGAACACTCAAATACTAAACCTGATAAGATTGATTTAGACGGGCATGGCTAGAGAGGCAAGTTACTTTATATGATAAGATTAAAGTAAAATTATTAGAGAACAATGAGTGGTAGGTTTTTTTTTTTCTCTGTCAACCAGAGGGCTTAACTCTCTAACATTTTAATTATTTTTATGCGCATTAAGATAAAATTTCAATATTAAATTATTGAAAGAAAAGTATTGAAAAAATGGGAATAACTAGAAATACCTTACAAGACACTTAAAATCCTTGAAAAAGTAGAAAGAAAAAAGTTTTTGATCAACACCTGTCCAATGTAAATGATGTTTTTGATGGAAAAAATCATGTGTAAAAATCAATTTTCTTTTACTTTCCTCGGAAGAAACTACGTTTAAAGTCATGCATCATGCTTTGATTTTCATGTCCCAAGTTATTTTGTCGTGGCCACGAATTTTTTATCCGGCGTAACAATTTCAAAAGATATATATTTATAGGTGCGAATAATTACTGTTAAAAATTTTTTTTAATTAAAAATATATTAAAATAATATTTTTTAAAAATTTATTTTTGATATCATATACCAAAATAATCTTAAAAAATAATAAAAACAACAATTTAAAACTAAAAAAAAAAAATAAAAAAATTGAACTGCAATCCAAACATCCCTAAAAAAATCATATATTTTTGCCTTTATTTCTTAACCACACCCCATGTAAATTATAGTTTTAAAACTCGATTTGGTCTAGTGGATCGATCTGGAACTGGAACGGACCTAATTAAAAAAACAAATGAAGACTTGGTCAAAAATCTGGTTAGAAACAGTTGATATTTTTTTACTAAAATAATATCATTTTAATTTTTTTAAAAAAATAAATCCAAGTGATTTATCAAAAACCCAAAACTCTTATGACGCTAGCCGAATGGATTTCAGTATCTTCTCTCACCTTTTTCTTTCAAAAACTATCTTTATTTTCTCAAAAAGGAGAACACTTCTTCTTCTTTTAAGAAAAAAATCAGATTCTGTCCATTTTTTTCCTCTTTTGCTCACATGAAACACCTCCAGTACTCCGGGAGGAGTAATTGTCATTTTATAATTTATCCATTTAAATTAAGCTATATATTCTGATTGATAATTGATATATTTAAGTGATTTACTGAAATGAGAATAATGTACATAAATAGCAATAAAAAACATATTAGCTTTAGGATATAATTACAAATTAATACTTGTATTTTAATTTAAATAAATGAAATATAGAGCAATGGATACTCATGGAACAATTATTTATCTTGTCAGTTTAAAAGATTTTTTAAAAAGTTGAAATGTGATTGTTATAGAAATATTTGTTTTAAAGCTACATCAAGCTCCATCCAAGTTTGGCAAAACTGTAAAGCCATGTAACGCGCGCCAACTAGACAAATATTTTTTTGGTTGGAGTCTCCGTGTTGAAGAAGCAGCATGGACCCTACATGCAAATATATGTTCTGCAAATTAAATCACTGTTGTGAATTCTGAGTCTTGTTAGATTATCCCAACCGGGTTTCGATGATCCTTCGTCAATCATCGGACTCTTTTGGGCTTATTAACAAAAATTCTAAATAAATAAACCCAACACGTTTTGTTTCTCTGTACAAATTTGACTTTGAAACTGCGTTCAATTCAAGCAGTTCTCAATTCTTAGCGTATTTGTCTCTCATATTTCTTAAGTCTATACACTATATTCAATTCACTCTCCAAATCCCAAATCTTCTGCACATAACAATTCTGTTCATTGGTTTTCTTGTAGATATTTTTCATTTATACACAAAAGAGACGGGGGGAGAGAGAGAGAGAGAGAGAGGTGTTGTTAGCAGCAAGAAAATAGCCTTTTCTTTTTGAGACTGCAAATTTTGTAGCTTTTGAGCAAATTGGGGTCTAATCTGATCTGGGTTTTTTCTGCCTCAACTGTTTTTTTCTGCTAGAGGTGAATATCTTCCACTATTTGGTTCTTTCCTTACCTTTATTTTTTCTTTCTCTTTAGAACCTGAAATCAAAAGGTTACGTGTCATGAATTTTATGGGCATGTTGAGCTGGAAGAATCAATCTTTTTATCTCCCCTTTTCTCTCTTATATTGATTTGAGCTGGTGGGCGTCGGGGACTCTTGATGTTCAGCTACATATTTTGTAGCTGAAACATTCCGGGGCATTACAATGCCTGGTTGGTGATTTTACTTGATATAGCTTATTCGTGTTTTTGCATTGGTTGTTGAATAGGAAGGCAACATAGCTATAGAGTTGGCTATCCTAGTATTGGAATTAAGTTTCCTGGAAACATATAATCAGTGTGCAGGGATGCTTAACTGCCCTATTCATATTGAATTTTTGTACTGCTTGCAATGTAAAATGTAAACCAAGTTTGAAGCTTTTATGTCAAGGTGGAAATTGCTTGCAAGCTGAGGCTTTTCTTCCTTCCCTCTTATGAATAATCCCGCGAGTTTCATGTCATGCCAGTATCATTGTGTGAATGCTTTCTGTCTGGTGGTGATTGCTGAGCCTGCTGCATTTTGCGTCTTTTATTTTGGTTCATTTGATTGACTGATTGCTTTATTTTGCAGTTAAGAAATTTGATGATCATGAGCAAATAAACATACACGATATGGGTTGGCTTAGCAAGATTTTTAAAGGGTCCCGCCATAATATTTCAAGAGGGCATTATCATGGGAATCGTGGACAGGATGCTAACTATAATGCGCCTTCTACTTCAAGGGTATTCACCCACTTTATTTAATCTTTCTTGTTAAACCGTTGCTAATTGCAGCAGGAGATGCATAAAATAATACTTCTGTTTTGCTAGCAGCCTGTAGCTTTTACATCAACTATTACCTATAGAATGTTAGTAGCCTTGGTTGAAAATTTTATGGTAGTTAAGTCCAGTCCCTGATCTGCTCTTTATGCTTTGACATGTAGGAAGCATGGTTGGAGCAGGAAAATGAAGATATAGATCGTGCTATTGCATTATCCCTTTTAGAGGACAGTCAAAATGGAAACATTGTCGTTGGTGAGTAATATTGCAGTCTGGTGCTATCAGCAGAACTAAATGGTTCTCTCACTACACTCATGCTGCTATTCCTATACTTTTTTAATTCATCTTCTGGATTCCTTTGCCAATGACTTTTATTTGTTATTTGATTTTCTGAATTGGTTTATTTATTTTTTCTTCATCCAGTGTAATTATATCAACCAATTATTTTGTAGGGTCATCATTGCCTTTTCAGCTCTGTTTTATCATATTGTTTAATTCTCTTTACATCTTATGATCCAATACACCACAGCTTATTAATAAGTTTCTTGAATTAATGGATAGATAATGAGATTCAAGTAAAAGAAGATGAACAACTTGCCAAAGCTTTACAAGAAAGTTTGAATGTTGAATCTCCTCCTCGATATGGAAATGGAATTCCATATCAAGGGAATACATATCAGCCTTATCCTGTTCACTTTCCAATGGGGTTCAGGTATCTTATTTCTAAAGCAGATTAAGTCTGGTCGTTGATTCATTGTCAATTTTCCACACCTCAATGTTATTTTTTATTCTGTGCATTCATTTTATTCATTTTTTATTTATTTACTTCCTTGGGAACTAGCATGTGTAAAGAATTTCTTAATTCTTGGTTAGGATATGCGCTGGTTGCAATACAGAGATTGGCCAGGGAAGATTTCTAAATTGCCTCAATGCATTTTGGCATCCAGAATGTTTCCGTTGCCATGCTTGCAGCCTACCAATTTCTGATAATGAGGTGCAAAATGAAATTCTGAATTATCTGCTTATGTATTAGATTGTTGATTCCATAGACCCCACCATCGGTTGTTTTCTTAAATTGTTATTTTAGTGATATGCAATGGCTAACTTTATGTGCATTCTTTCAATATAGTTCTCAATGACTGGAAATCACCCTTATCATAAGTCTTGCTACAAAGAGTGTTACCATCCACGATGTGAAGTCTGTAAACTCTTTGTAAGTATCTCTCCTAGAAATCTTCTGTTTATTTGTCTTCTTCAAGTTGTGTGTTTCATTCCATTGTATAAATGGGCAAGTTTTGGGCATATAAATTTTTTGAACTTGGTGAGGTTATGTTTACGAGTTGAGGGAGACAGAGAGAATTTGTAGAGGCTATAGATCCAAAAGGTGTTAACCATATTTAAAATCAATGTGATATGCTTATCATGTTTTATATTGATAAAACTGCAATTTGTAAATGTACTTTTCTTAGAATTTCAGATATATTACTCATATACAATTGGTGTTGCTTTTTTGTATATATATCCTTTGACAGATTCCAACAAACCCAGCTGGTCTTATTGAATATAGGGCAAGTCCTTTTTGGACCCAGAAGTACTGTCCTTCTCATGAACATGATGGTACTCCTCGGTGCTGCAGCTGTGAGCGAATGGAGGTTAGTCTGGATGAATTCCTCACACTTGCACAAACTTCTTTTTAAGCTTTCTAAGGAAAATCCTGGTGAACTGGCTTTTTCTGAAAAGTAATTCATGAGTATAATGCATCTTCTCATCACATGCAGCCACGAGACACTGGATATATTTCCCTTAATGATGGTCGGAAGCTCTGTCTCGAGTGCCTGGACTCAGCAGTCATGGATACCAAGGAGTGCCAACCTCTTTATCTTGATATACAAGAATTTTATGAACGTTTAAATATGAAAGTGGAGCAGTATGTTCCACTACTCTTGGTTGAAAGACAAGCACTAAATGAAGCCCGGGGTGGAGAAAAAAATGTAAGGGCAAATGCATTGAAGAGATTTTGTATCACCTACCTGACTCTTTTCTTTGGAAATAATTGGCTAACTGCACATTGAAGCTATTATCAATTAATTTAGTTATCTTCTCTCCAAGTTTACTCTGCCCATGTACAAATCAAGCCATTATTAACGATCTTCTGATAAATCAAGTCATAAAAACACCTGTTACGCTATCAGGGTAGTTGCCATCCACTGATCCTGAAAGGTATTGTTGGCTCAAACCTCAGAAAAGGCAGTTTTACATGTAAAATAAAAGATTAAAGAAAGAAAAAAGAAAAAGAAAATCGTTGTCCCTCTGTCTACGTCTCACTGGGTTATCTTGTCAAACATTATTGAATGCGTAAAAAATTGAGAAATTACTTATTCCATGAATTTTAGTAGTGGAATTTAATTTGCTAAGTTGGTTTTGTAATTTCTAACTCTTGGACAGGGCCATTACCACATACCAGAGACTAGAGGACTTTGCCTTTCTGAGGAACAAACCATTAGCACTGTAAGAAATGTTGGAATCTTCCATTTTCATTTTGTAATGGACTGATTCATTTTGGTTTCTTTAGTTGGCAGTTAGGAATTTTATATTGCAATGACCATGAATCATCAGGTATCAAGGCGACCAAGGTTTGGAGCAGGGAACCGAGCCACGGGTATGATAACAGAGCCTTACAAACTAACACGTCGTTGTGAGGTTACTGCAATTCTGATTTTGTATGGCCTCCCAAGGTATATCTTTAGTCACTTTTCTGCTACATTTTCACCTGAAGGACCCATGGAAATACTGAAAGAACAAGCAGATAATACGAAATAGAAATGAATATTCATTGTCTGTATGCGTGTATTTAAATACTAAATAGTTCAGCCACAATTTATAACAAGAAGATGCAGTGAGGAACAAGAAACTAGCACATCTCTTCATTTCTTTGACATGCTGCATGGATATTTAGTGGAAGATGTTTTTTTCTGCATTAGTTATGTATTTTAATAGCAGATGTTTTATGCATGTCTTGCAATCTTGATCAATACAGGTTGCTTACGGGGTCAATCCTAGCTCATGAGATGATGCATGCATGGATGCGGCTGAAAGGTGCTTCTACACCCCATGCTTTGTAGAGTCAGTTTTTTTTATCTTCAATATACTAGCATCAGGATTTGAAGATTTGACCTTTAAATGATGGTTTGTTTTGCTTGTAATTTGCTTAAGCAAATGTTAATTGATGGATGACCTTAAATAATTTCACCTATGCAAATTGTTTCTTTTAAAGTATTTGGGACTGTTTTTTGAGATTCTGACATTTCCTGTTTTTCTGCAAGGTATCCAAACTCTCGGTCAAGATGTTGAAGAGGGCATTTGTCAGGTGCTTGCACACATGTGGTTAGATTCGGAGCTCAGATCCACTTCAGGCAGCAATGTTGCATCATCCTCTGCTTCCAGAACAACAAAAAAGGGTACAAGATCTCCATTTGAGAGAAAGCTTGGGGAGTATTTCAAGCATCAAATTGAATCAGATACTTCCCCGGTGTATGGAAATGGATATAGGGCTGGTCAGCAAGCAGTGAGGAAATATGGCCTCGAAAGGACACTTGATCATATACGAATGACAGGGAAGTTTCCATATTGAAGTTCTAAGCTTGAAGTTGCCCTTGCACTATCTTACGTCTCATATTGAATCACGCACTTAGGTGCATGGAAATGGATAAAGAGCCAATGAGCAATTTTCGAACAAATATAGCCTTCGACGGACAGCTGACCTTAGTTAAATGACACAGAGCTTTCCATGTTGAGTTTTTGAACAGTGACTTCTCACTATACGCTTCTATCCATAGTTAAAGCTTGGCCTTTTCCTATATGAGCCCAGGGCCGAAGCACATAGGAATTGATTCTCTAGAGAGTAGCTTCGAGAGAGCTGATTTTTAAGCCTCTTAAGCTATAGTGACACATTGAATAGGTTCTTTTTTGTTTGATCTAATAGTAATCTTATGATAGAATTTCATTCTCTCATCTCTGTCTTCACTTTGGAACTCTGAAATGAGAAAAGGTATATGCAGGAGCAATCACCATCATTTTGTACATGTGAAAAAAGAATCGGCGGGGATAAAATGGTGGAAATAAGAAAACCTACATGCAAATGACTTTTACTTTGAAATGGCTTCTTCTTTCCAAGTAGTTTCACCTAGTGATGGACACCATAGTTGGGCTGCTTCAACAACAGAGTGCAAGTTTAATAATTATGATTTCTGTACATTTGCCTGAATTTTCAACAGAATTGATACCACTTCCTCCATAATAGGTCTCCTTGCTGGTTCTTTCATCAAGCAGGCTACGCTTACTTTAGCCAAGCATAATGCGAAGTTTGTGCCACAACTTCCTTTCAGAGCAGGATCGACAAAGAAATCCAGCTCAACTTCAGGGTTTTTATTGTCCATGATAGAAACTATTTCCGTTAAAAGGAGGGCTTCCCTGCCATCCTGTGTGAAAACAGCATCTTTCCCTGTGATCAGTTCCAGCAAAATGACTCCAGAAGCATAAACATCAATCTTGGGAGTCACTCCCACAACATGTTTTGTCATGGCAGCGTTTGTCGCTGCTCTCGCAAGACTGAAATTTGCAATCTTGGCCCTTAGATTGCCGTTTAACAGAACATTACTGCTTTTGATGTCCTTGTGCACATAGGCAGGTTCGGTGAAGCTGTGAAGATAGTAAAGTCCATTAGCAACATCCAGAGCAATCTGAATTCTCCGTGCCCATTTTCCATATTCTCGAAACAGCCACGATTTTCGCATACACCTTCAAGCTTAATCAAATTGAAGTGGTTGATCCTCTTAAAAATGTTCACTTCCTTTGTTACATCTCTACTCATCTTCTTGACAGCTAAGATCTCCCCACCAAACTCTCCACGATACACAGCCATTTATTCTACTTTCTGAACTGAGATTTTCAGTAGCTTTCCTTGCCTCTTCGAATTTGAAGACTTTCAAAACTAGCTCATAGCTTGCAATTTCGACACGAATGTCTTCTGGCACTACCTGTTTTCTTTCTCTACCTCTCCCAGAAACCTTTTCTCTTGTCTTTTTGCAAGAGAGAAAAACGACAGCTGTAATGATACTGATGACTGGCAAAGAGCAGGCTGCAGCAAGCCCAGCAGACTCATAAAGTTTTTTCTTTGATCCTCTATTTCTAGGACTCAAAGCTGATGGAGTAGAAGTGTCTGGGTTGCTGTGAATTATTGTTTGTGAACTTGTAGGTTGAGTAGGCAGAGGTACGAGAATTGTTGTATCAGGATAAAGAGTTGGATTTTCTTCCATACCATTTGCATCAAGTATATTCTTGGTGCTTACTTTGAATCTGTCAGCAACATCAGGAATGTTATCATCTGAGCTAAGAGGTTAAGTCACTAGATACTTTGTTCCTCTTATCATTTGATTCGTTGTAGGGCAAGCACATCGAAGTGCTACTTGCAGTTCCTCACCAGGCAACAAATCATATTCACCATGTATATTCAAATGCTTAAGCGCAGCACAAGTAGACAATCCCTCGTAAGTTTCATTCGCTATGACATGGTAGGTTCCACGAGTAGTCGTGACCTGAATTGTAGTGTTGGCCTGATAATATTGGCCAAAACAAAAACAATTTACAGGAACAATCACCTCATTGTTGGCAGGGAACTCTGATAGCCTTGTAACATTGTTGATTCTTGCCAGCTCTTCTTGGTTTGCCGACGTAAGGGCTGAGATTGAAGGCACCGAGTTAAAAGAAGGTTGAGATTTGAAGATCAGAAAGGCCTGGCAAGATTGGTCCTGGCCATTGCAGGTGTAAGGAAATGCAGAGGATGGTCCTGCATCATCATTGGCGTTGCAGTCTAGTGCTGAATCCTTCGAGTAGTTTTGTTGAGCATTAACATATGAAGTGAGAAAACTGAGAGTGAGCAAACTGAGAAAGAAGTTTGCCATGGTTAACGTTGTTCAGGTGAGGAAACACAAAATTTCAGAAATACGAGAATGATAAGGAATATATGGACTCATGTTAGGGCTATCAATAAGCGCGTCAAGGATTAAAAAATCGTTGAAATCGACAAGTTTCGTTTACTTTTGTTTCCAAAAATCAAGCCCTTGATACAAAAAATAATTTTGTCTGAATCTATAAAATATACAACATGACCTTGACTTGACCAAGTTTTATTGTTCCGTATTAACGTTGTTTTTTAATGAGAGGATCATTCTGTCTTGGCTTGACATGATTGTGTAATAATGTATGTTAATCCATGCGAGGCAGACTTCGGGCTGGCCCGGGAAACATGTCTTAGCAAGTTCGGATACCGGCCCGACCACCCAGGCTGGTCAAGCATTTAAATTTGTAAGGGGTGTTTGTAAGTGTTGTTAAAAATATTTTTGAAAAAATTTAATTTTTTTTATTTTTTTATTTAAAATTAATATGTTTTTAATATTTTTAAATCATTTTGATGTGTTAATCTTAAAAATTATTTTTAAAAATTAAAATAATATTATTGATATATTTTTTTAAATAAAAAACATTTTAAAAAGAATTACACTCCCAATGATTGATAAGGATTTCCTCTTGAAAACGCGTTTTTTAAATTCCAGCTAGCTGCTAGCTTGCATTTGACGTCCTTAGGAGGGGAGTGTAGGGCATATCCTTTCAACGTTCGGTTCAGGAGCTGGTGGTGTTAGCATGCGGATCGGTGGGTCATTCCAAGTCTATTATTGTTTTAATTTTTGTTTGAAACAACTTATTTTAAATATATTTTTTTAAATAAAATAATATTTTTTTAAATAAAAATTATATAAAAAAATAATTTATTAAATCAACTAATTATAAATTGATTTATTATATCACCTGGTTTGACCAGATTAACTATTCAACTAATTCAAAATTAGATTTAATTTAAATTAAATTTAAAATTAATAAGTCAACACATCAATCCACAAAGTGATAATGAGTTTAATAACTTGGCAACCTAAAGGTTTTTTTTTTAAAATAATTATAGTTCTTAAATTTTTAAGTTTTTCTTAACAGTTATGCATTTAGTCCCTCAAAAAATAAAATATTTATTTTCTAACCTTATTATAGTTTTGATGATGATACCCGGTTAGAATTTTCTAATTCCCACTCCCAGGTTCACCGATCATCGAATACACTGACTGTTTATTCATGCATGAGTACATAATACAGTATTATTGAGCATCCCAGGATTATTGATGGAGGATTAACTGTCAAATTATAAGAAATTACCTGGAATGGCTGGGCCTGCAAATGATCAACGTTGGACCAGGTCGTAATGTAATTTTCCAGTTTTTAGTGAGAACCAGTAGTATTCTGGTGCCCTGCAACGTGCTGTTAGCAAAATGCTAGAGAAGATCAAGAGGAAAAGGGTCTCAACTCTCCAAGAAATACGATTAACTTATATATGAATATAAAAATTATAAGTTTTTAAAATATTTTTTATTTAAAAATATATCAAAATAATAATTTTTAAAAAAGTTATTTTTAATATTAAAACATGAAATAATCTGAAAATATAAAAAAATTAATTTTTTTTAAATTAAAATTTAATAAACCTTTGTTTAGACCGCATTCTTAAACGAGGTTAATTTATTTTTGGTCTGTTTGGGAATATAGTTATAATTGCTTTTCAAATTAAATTTTGATGAACCTTTGCTTAGACTGCATTTTTAAATGGGGTTAATTTGTTGTTGGTCTTTTTGGAAATGTGGTTGCAGTTGTTTTTCAAAATATTTTTTGTATCGAAATATATAAAAATGATGTTTTTATATTTTTAAAAAATTATTTTTGAAATTATTATATTAAAATGATGTAAAAAATATAAAAAATTTTATTATTAACAAAAATTATTAAATTTTTTAAAAATACGGTTTGTAATCAGTCCAAAATGGTTCCTTGGGCTTCAATTTGTGATGCCTAATTGAACATGAAAACCAGGATCTCGGCGAAGAATAATTTTTGTTAAACTTGGTTTGGTAGCTTCATCTTATAAACTGATTTTTTAGTTAAATTGAGTCAAATATTAACCCAATAGAATCTAATTAACATGGTGAGTTTTCAGTTATAAGGTTGACTTGGCAAAATCTTTTTGTGCCAACATTAAAAAAAAAAACAATATTATTTTATTAACAAAATTAATTTGAATTAATAGGTCATTCTTGAGTATACCTAATGAATAACGACTCGAAAACTGAAACTCTTTTTCGTGTTAGTTTTTCAGTTTTTTTTTACATCTAAATTAACGACATGTGATTTTTTTTTCCTTGCAAAAATTGTAAGAATAGTGTTGTTATCATGTGATTGACATGCCTTCTCTTTCTATCATGACTTCAAAATGAGAATTCTTTTTTGATTAAAATGAGATATTGACAAAGAAGATTAACATAAATGACTTGTGCCGGCAATAATAATAATAATAAAGTAATTTCACGACTAGAATTTATAGCTAGGGATCACGTAGCTTAATGTTTCATCACGACTATAAACTCAAAAATCAAGACAAATCTTTTTTAAGAATATCAAAAATAATTGGAGGGAAATTTCAATTTTCCATAAAAAAAAAAAACGAGACTCTAATTTATAATAATCATCTTAATTTTTTATATTTATGAAAACTTAAATAAAAAACTGTTTATTTTTATTTATTTTAATTAATTTATCATAAAAGTATTTATTAACTGAAAAAAGGAAAAATATTTTATATTATATTTATAATAAGAAGTAAATTTATGGTATTAACTAAATATAAAAATATTTAAAAATATAATTTTAATGCTTTATATTAATAAAGATACATTTTATGTTAAAAAAAAAAAAAAGATGGAGGGAAATATTCCATCAAAACTATTTTTCCATGTCATTACTACCATGTCATCACTAATTTGTCATATCATCTCTTGGTATTTAGGTCATAAGTGGTCATTGTCACTTGAATAACACATCAATAATGTTTTTATATCATACATATAAGCTTTTCGATTGTTACAATTTTTTTTTTTAAAAAAAAACACATTCATTTAATAAAAAAATAAATTTTAATACCCTTGATTTAAAAAAATAAAATTAATACACGTATTTATTGTGTTATTATCCCCTTGAAAGATAAGCAGCTTTTGAGGATGATCTTCCATCAAATTAAATTAAATTCAGTTTTTTAGCAACCCTATTTCTTCACGTATCAAACAGTTTGGAGTTCATATTTCTAATAAAATTAACATGATTATCAGGGTGAACGGCCTTAAGATAGATGTTCATCTTCTGCATCTTTCTCATTCAAAAACAAACCTGGAAAAAGGAGTGTTATTTTTAAGAGTTCCCCACAAATATGAATTTGTTTCATGCACAATAATTGGAAAGTTTTTTTTTTTTTTTTTATCAATTTCGTAATTTTTTCTTTGAAAATCCTCAAACATTAAACCCTGAAATATACCCCGCAACTCGGATGACATGAAGCTCCTACGCTTACCCAGATTGCGCTTGAAGCCAGGAATCCAATTTCCAGATTCATCACTAACGATTCCAGCAGCACCAGCAGCACCTGGATGTCCCTTCAAAACCCCAGCCACGTTCAGCCTGACTCCATCATCTGGGGATGGAAACCGGGGTACCAATTCACCCTGCCTTGGTGATTTGTTATGCAATTTAGGACTGAAATCTTGTTCAAGATTATCAGAATTTTGCAATTCTGTTTTGACCTCCATAGGGTAAGATTTAAGATATCTATCTCCATCTCCATTCACCCTCTCAAGTGTGTTCTCCTGTAAAATGTTGCTGAGTTTCAGCTTCAACGACTCTACAAATCCTGGGGGAACGCCTGCATCATCCGTAGCATCAGATAACTTTCCAAGGCAGCTCTGCAGGGGATCCGGAGAGACCATATCGCCTCTTATCTTCTAAGCAACTAAATGGTGAGCTTGTTCAAGTTTAGAAATTGCATGTTCGACAGTGGAATCCAAATCCTTGAAAGAATATAAGATATTGGATTTCAAGGCATCTTCATCAACAGTTTCCTTGTTAGACTCCACACAGAACCTACTGGATGATTCTTTTGAAACAGCCACGTCAATCCTACCTATAACAGTTCCACCTACCATGTCAATTTCCATGCCAACAGCCTCATCTCTATCCATGTTGGCATGGTCATCATGTTGACTTCCCAAAGGAGTAGCCAATGAAGGGAATTTGTTACAAATAATTTTATCATGTTTTGCATGCCGGAAAACTCCCCATAAGAAGTTTCCCATGCCTGACCTTGCAATAATATCTGTGGAAGACAAATTCAAATCATGTCAATGAAGGCATCAACAAAATTATGCAAATCTCACGCATGTTCAGCAACAAAGACTATTGGACATTCAGAACGATAACATGGCCACCAAGAGCCTTCCAATAATCTGAATACAGCCTAATGCTTTTCATGCAATCTCAAATTGCTTTTATATTTTCAATTCCTAGCAGGCCACAGATTTGAAATGAATGTTTTGCTGAATGCCTAAATCTAAGCCAGAGATTTGAAGCATAGTCATAAAGGAATTTACTGGTATAAACCACTAGACTCTAATTCCCTTTTCCTCTTGCTTGATACCTCAACACTGCAGCCCTTAATGAAAGAGGACTGTGGGATGCATGTTTTGGGCTTTAACATAGACCATTTCAGATATTTTAATAGCTATCTATTATAGACTAAATACCTCTTTATCTCCGAGTGACCAATGTGAAAGTTAAAAATAGTGTGTTCTGTTAGTTCATCAATTTATGCCTGTCCATCAACACACGTCACTATGTTGTTGACAAGTAAATTTTTTTATAAGCATAAAAGTAAGGGAAATGAATAGTACAAGTAGTTCATTGGTTATATCTCTGTTCATAATTTGAATTACTAGAATTGGAGTGCCTTTTAGTAAACAAATTTAGAACCAGGCATGCAAAGATAAGACAAAGATGAAGCATGTGGCTTCTCTCATGTTTGTTAAATCTAAACTGTTAATTTCAAATGAGAATCTTGGATTTTTTTCAGTAAATGAGTTTAACACATGCCGAATTCTATGTAAGAAAATATCCTGACCACCTAATGAAGGAAAACAACTAACCACTGGCTTCAAATCTCTGGCTTAGATTTAGCAAATATGATAAACCACGTTCTAAGAAATATGAGGATCCCAGTCAAAAGATAAAATAACCAAGATGGTAAATGCACAAATCTAAACACGCACAACATAATCAATTCCTTTCTCAACTTGGTGCTTTGTCCTTTATCTCCTGTTTCCCCTTCCCCTACTCACAGTACCACTACAAAAGGTTGATTTTAGCACTTCATTTAGTGGTGTGAGCTTCCAGTCCGATCACAAAAAGGACAAATAACAATATAGTTATGGTTGATGCAATAATTCAATTCATGTGTTCTAGATATTCACAAAGAAAAGATACTCTAGTTAAGATCTCAAACAAGAAAGATAAGGGATCAGAAGATTAACATGAACATGCTCATTCACTGATAGCTAAGAAAAACAGAAAAAAGAGACAGAAAGCTTACCCCGCGATTCCACATGCAGCTGTTTAGATGTGAATATCAACAACTCTACACCATCAATGTAACTTCTCATCGCTGCATTTTCTGTTTCCATAAGCCGGAATAGGCTAGCATGGTTCTCTTTTGATCTGCGAATCAATGGGAAACATTTAGTAAGCTCGAATAATATGTCCCAAAACAAATCTACGGAGTTAAATTTCAAAAACTATGTACCTCTCAATATTAGCAGAAGGGAAAAAATAAATTGCAATATCACAGAAATCTGGACAACTGTCTTGGAATAGGTCTTCCCAAATATCACATTGTGGAAGTAATTTAACTTGAAGGATTAATGGAATCTTCCGTGAAGACTCGTAAGCTTTCCTATGTACTCTGCATGGCAGCTGAGCCTGGAATCCACCATAAAACATTTGTTGTGTGGCAACATCAAACTTGAAGCCTCCCCTTGAGAAAAGAGAGGAGAAATCAATAGAAATTATAAAATGAGTTTCTAAGTGAGCGTGGAATGCTTTTAGAGAATGCTGTAAAATGCATATCAGTAATATAAATAGGGACCTCAGACACCATTCTACAAATCCAAAACTCCAAGTAAAATGTTATATAAACAAAAACAGTTATAACTAAACCACTCTACAAAGCCAAACCAAGTAACAGAAGGTCCCTGCTAAAAGAAAAGGCAGGACCCAGAAACCCTTTAGCTACTGAAATTGGTCTGCCAATTGTGGCAAAATTAGATTCCAAGCAAGATATACATCACATTAAGAAAGACATAATAGAGATGAGAAGCATACTTCCAAGTCACATGCAAAGCAGGGAAATGAGGATGATACAGCCTAAGCTTAGGCAGAATATTCGGCAGGTCTCTCTCTTCAACATCAGAATTTATAGCTACAGTAACGGGGCAAGAGTTCTTTCCTGTAAATAGAAAAGAAAAAAGAAAAAGAAATCAAATTGCTGCCAAGCATGGTATGAAGTACAAGGAGGAGCTTACACGCTGACTGCCTCCAGTTTTCCAAGTTGTTATCTTTTCAGCCATTTACACAAAATGTTCTGTGCAAAAAGTAAATGAAAAGAAAACACTTGTCACCTTTTGATGTTCTCGGAGACTCTTGATTATTAGTTGTTGAACTGGTTTGCATTCTGCCATGTCCATAGGGCTTTATAAGACATGAAGGGATAGTTCTGGGGGGGTTCGGAGGCACCCTGGTAGGAGAGAATTTTGAAGTGACAGAAGAATGACTAGTTCTGCATCTGAAGTTACTTCTTGAAGGAGGTTCCTTTTTAGTGGTTCCTGATGATAATCTAATGACTTCTTCAGCAGTAAGAAACTTCACTTTTCCAGTTGTTACTGCATGCTGCCTTTTAGAATGATGCGGCCCTCGCAAATCATCAGAAGTTATCAGAGCATCATGTGATTCATGTCGCAAAGCATCAAAGCAATTCTGTGAGTCTCCCTTCCTGTCACATCCTAGTGAAACCGGTGAAGCTATGTCTGTGCATGGTGTACACGTTTCACATATCCAATCTTCTACGGTATCCTTGAACAAAACCCTCGTGCAATAACTGGAAAAGAAGAAGTGTCAACATAATTCTCATGACATCATACAACAGAATAGTAAATTTAAGATACCACTTGGAAGCAAAATAAATAAATGAAGGGACAAACAATTGAAATTGTAGCCTAGCCAATTTAAACAAGTAAATTTTTCCAAGCTCGGTGATAAAATGTAACGTTCCACAACAACTAGGTGTATTTTGAGAAGTACAAGCAAATGAGCATGCACAGGGGGAGAGAGGGTCATCTTACAGATGTTCTTGCGAAATTCCACATTTAGAGCAGGTTGCTATAAGTTCCCCGAAACCACCATTACCACATATGTCACAGAGCTTCACCTGCAAGGTGGAAAAGATCACATGAGAGTTGTGATCCAATATCATTGAATGGCAGCAATTAATGAAATCTTTTTGCCCAGGTAACAAACAATGCTATCAACTTTGAGCATCATAATTAATTAACTTGTTTGCTTCATGAGTATGGCCAATAGCTCTTAGCAAATCGCAAAGCAGACAAGATGCATTGATACAAATACACTATTTGGCAAATTATTGATTTGAATCCCATGGATATCCATAGATTAAAGATATATTCAAAATGCTTGTTAGAGATCCCATGTTTTACCAAAGATCCGGCAAATTGGATTGCTCCAAATCTTTCTGCTTCTTCTTTTCCCCCCTTCTCTCTCTGTCCTTGATTGATATTTGGAGAAGAGGGGAATCAACTTACAACTCCTCTTTGAAGGAGAAATATGATTATTTATACCAGTTAGACCATGCCTTGGGCACAAAATTGCCCCCAATAATTGATTCTTTGTTAGCTTGATATAACAAAACTTCACTATAGATTGTTCTATACATTGGCCCCTTCCCCTGGTCGAGAGTTCCCCTAAAACCCCCCTCTTGGTTCACCACCTCCTCATAAAAGCCCAAGCAAGCTCCACACCAGTTGTCACTTGTCGGGTAATGCTCATTAATTAATATGCAACGCATGTTTTATGTGACGATTACTCTTACATAAAAAAAGAAAGAAAAATTTGAAATTAGTAGTGAGAAAAAAACCATGCCCTAACTTCAAATATATCAAATGAATTGTGTAGAGAAAATATATAAAATAAACCATGGAATTTTCAAAAACATCAACACCATGTGAGGCTTTTAGGAAGAATATCGTAACAAGTGAGTATCATGTACAAACCCAAAACTCACTTGTTAATATATCCTTGCACCAAACAAAGAAATGAAATGTATTAGAATCTGAAATTATAATTTCCAAGGAAAACAACAATAGCAGTAATAAGTTGTATGTTGCACCTCACATGAAGTTCTTTAAAAAATGTAAATAAATAAAAAAGAAGCTGCCACGCTAAAATACATATCAACTCTCATTCCTTGCAAGCAACTCTTAAGCTTAGCTCAAGATAATATACTTTTCGAAATGAATTGCAACAGGTCAACAGCTTTTCACGAGTTTTCTTTCTTTCTTTGAGAAACTTTTTACAAGCTAATTGAAAAAAAAAAAGGGGGCCAAAAAAAAAAAAAAATTGTAGAGATTATGGCTCGAGACTCAAGAAATGAACACTTAAGAAAAATCCCACAAGAATCCACCATTACCATTATCATATCATCATCAGGGTTAAAAGGGAAGAAGAAAAGGTTGTTACTTTACTCTCTTCTTTTAAATATATGGAAAATAGAAACAAAGTGTAATTAATATTTTTTTTCTTGGGTTGGCTTAAAGTAAGATTTTTTATGAAAGTGTGGGAGTTTGGTAGGGTAAAAGACGATAAGAGAGACAAAATGGAAGATCCTTTTACCAGGTCAAGGTGGGTCTTTTCCTCCATTGTTGTGCTGGTCTGGGGTAGTGCTGGGACCCCTTTGGCTTCTTTTTCTTGGAAGTTTAAAGAGAGTAAAAGAAATAAAAGGAACCACTGGCCACTACCACCACTATCACAGTAACCAACAGTAAGCCGA
The DNA here is from genome assembly GCA_018804465.1 of Populus tomentosa. Classification (NCBI taxonomy): domain Eukaryota; kingdom Viridiplantae; phylum Streptophyta; class Magnoliopsida; order Malpighiales; family Salicaceae; genus Populus; species Populus tomentosa. Next base: position 2,382,669 of record CM031995.1, read on the forward strand.
GAGAAGAATGGAGAGAGAGGGAGAGAGGGCGTGTGTGAGTGTGTGTTGAAACTTGATCGCTGTCTTCCTTCGGTAAAGTGAGAGAGAGAAGTTGATATGCCAGACAGTACAATAGAATATTTGTCTTTATTGTATATTGAGTTATTTTTAAAATGACTTTAAATGAAGATAGAAGAAGGATGGTTGTGGAGTAAATTATAAATTTGTATTTTTAGTTTTGTGAAATAAATTAAATATTTTTTAATTTAAGATTAATTGATTTTTTAGATCTATTTATAATTTGATTTTTTTTATTCAATTCATGTTATTTTTTATTTTTAAAAAGAAGAGGATAGTATAAAAAAATTAAAATATATTTTTTAGGATAAAATAATATTAAATTAAATGCAGTTAATACCAGTCAATAAAATAATTAATTATTTCTTTTAGGTCCCAGTCAACAAATATAAAAACCATATGCCTTGGCAGGGGTTCAGTTATTATCTCTATTTCATTTAGTGGTAATTATTTTCAATTTGTTTCAATATTTATTATAAAAAAATAATCAAATTAAAATTTTAAAAAAAATAACCTGAAATTAATTCAAACCAACCAATTTTTTTTCAGTTTAATTTTTTAAAACAAAAACTAGTTCAAACTGGTTTGACTCGATTTTTTTCGGTTTGAGTTTGATTCAGTTTTTTCGGTTTCAGGCTTGTATAATCAAAACTGAACTGAACTGGTTGATTATTTTAAAATTCCAATCGATTTTTTTCACAATTCAGTTTTTTTAATTATTTTTTTTAAATTTTCTCAATTTGATCAAATTTTCAAATTTTTTTATTCACCTCTCATTTCAATCCTTTTTACTCAAAGCCATCAATGAACCTTTTATGCTAGATTCGGGGAGAGTTGTAGAGGTGATACTAGGAAAGGAAAAAAAAAAGGCATATTGGGTGGATATTATCGTGTTTTAATATAAAATATTGTGGTGTAACTATTAAAATATTTTTTATTTTTTAAATTATCATATTAAAATCATAATAAAATATTAAAAAATTAATTTTATATTTTAAAAGTAAAATACACTTTTAAAACATTTTTACATGCATATGTTTGGTACTGTATAATTTTTGCAGTAACAGTTTTAAAAATTTATTTTTATTTATGATTTTTTAAAAAATATATATCTAGTTAAAATTAATGAAAGATAGATTTTTACATATAAAATAAATTAATAATATTATTTTAACTTCTTAAAAATCAAGATTTAAAACACGAAACACGATAAAAAAAAAAAAAAAACTACTCAACTTACTTAACGGTTTTATTTACGCGCTCAATACCAAGAGATCTTTTAATTAACTACCATTATCACTAACTGGTATTTTTTTTATCATTTTTTGGTTTCGATTTAATAAATTAATCTAATTCTAGAAAGCTTTCACTTTTTTTTTCTTCCCCTTTTTTTTTTTTATAATCACCGGTTATCCAAAAATCTTTAAAGGGCTTGAAACCTTTTCAGTAGCTAATGGATTCTCCTTAATTCGAGTGAGACATTGGCAAGTCACCTCTTGATTCAATTTAGCTCGTGACAATGTTATTAAATCTGGCTGGTTCATGATTCGGTTTTAAATTTAAATCATGGGTTAACATGAATTTAGTTATATCAATTTAAAATAATATTGTTTTATGATTTGTTAAAAAAAATAAAATGATTTCATTTTAATTTTTTTAAAAAATCAAATTAAATCTTAACTAAATTAACTATAATATAATTTAATTTAAAATTTTACCTGGATCTTGTTAACGGATCACTGGGTTAACTTATCGGGCTGGCCATGCTGAATGACATTGGTCCAGGAACAATTTTATCAGTATTGGAGTATGATTGAGCATTGTGATTTTAGCTGGTGAAAAGAACACGACGACTGTAATAACTTGTTTGTTACTGTGTTTCTAACTATGTATGAGTGTGTATTTTAAAAATGTACTTGTTACTGTGTTTCTAATTACGTTTGAGCGCGTGTTTTAAAAAATGATAAAATTATATATTTTAATGATTTTCAATGATTTTATTATGATGATGCGAAAAAAATTCTAAATTTTTTTTATATATTTTAAAGTATAAAACATCTTGTACCACAGTATTGAATATATATTAAAAAGATATTTGAGATTATGAATCTTGCTTTTGAAAATTTTTGAATTTTGTTAGTTTTAATTTTTTTTTTTGAATTTTTTGATATATTGATGTCAGATTTTTTAAAAATTAAAAAATATTATTTTAATATATTTTAAAATAAAAAATACTTATATTGCATCAGTACAAAACATTATTTTGATGTTTTTTGTGTTTATTTTCTATGTTGTATAGCAGGTTGGGAGTTTTTTGGTGTGTTTTTTTTTGTATTTAAAAAGTATTTTAATTTTTTATTTAATTTTTTAAATTATTTTTTTTTTTATCTTGGACTGCTTTAATGTGATAATATTAAAAATATTATTTTTAAAAAAATAATAAATAAATATTATTTTAATATATTTTTAAATAAAAAATAATTTTAAAAAATAACTACTACCTCTATCTCTAAATTATTTTAATGCTTTCGCGTCTAAATATGAGGTCGCCACACATCTCTAAATTATTTTAATACTTTCGCGTCTAAATATGAGGTCGCCACACATATAAAACTTTGAAAACAAACTGTTTCTAAAATATCGCTAAGGATACTTAAAATATTTTATAAAATATTACAAAACAATTAAAATATAAGGTAAAGATCTCTTTGTATTTTCTTATTCACCGCCGGAATGTGGTGATTTTTTTGTCATTATCAAGAAAAATGGGTTATATTTGAACCATGAATATTTTTATTTTTTCACATGATATATAAGTTATTATAGATTTATTTAAAGATATTTTTATTTATTTAATATATTTATAAACAGTTAAATATAACCAAAATACTTTTGGAATAAAACAAATTAACATTGTGAGGCAAAGATGTTATCGTTTTCCTTTTTAGAATACAGCAAAAATTACATGTATGACCTTAATGACAAAAAACAAGTTAACAATATTTTGATCTTTATTTACTAACTTCAAGAAGTTTTATGAATTTTTAATGACTTGTGTTTTCCATCACTGCTAAACTTGATTGAGTGTAATAAAAGGAATGTCACCATATAATTGAGGGTTGAAATTAATAACAATAATAATTTAAAATATATCAATTAAAATAATTTTACATGGTTTCACTAATAGAATCCAATTAGATGGAACGGAAAACATTTTATGAAAAAAATAACTTGGTTGAATCTGATTTTTTTCAGCAAAATCCAATTAATTCATTTGGAGTTTTAATGAAAATACCAAGAAAAAAAAAGTCATTTTAATAATACAATCAATACAAGTTAATGTGATAATTTGTAAATTAACATCATAATCTAATTAATCTATAATTTATACCATTATTTTAAAATTTAAAATCGGGTCCGAGTTTAAGGAAAAAAAAACAAGGCTAATTAATATAAAAATTTGAGTTGACTCATTTATCCAAAATTGATTTGTTCAAAACTCAAAACACAATTAGTTTTTTTAGTTTTTTATCAAAATAATGCTGTATTGATTATTATTTTTAAAAGATGAATTTTTATTTATTTTTAATCAAAATAATATTTATCTTGATTATTTTTTTAAAAAAAAAATAAACCCTCCTGACCCACTACTCTGGTTTTGCCCCCTCAGCCAGGACAACGAGACAACACAGTCACTCGACTCAAACTCCCAGCTTCCAAGTTCCACCCCTCAGAGAAATGCAGTCTCCTCTTTTGAACTCCTAAATGGCCAAAAAATTGTTGATTCATTCACTATGATGCTCTCTCTCTATACATCTCCAAATATAATAACCATAAATTTCAATGCTCAGGCACTCTCCTATCCCCTCCCCTCCCCCCCTCCTCTCCTCTCTCCGCAAATCAATCCACTGGAAACCCCGCCACGAATCCAACCTCTCCCGACCCGAACTCCACGAACGCATCTCTCGTCTCCTAATCCTACGTCGTTTTGACGCCCTCGAAAACCTCAACTTCCATTTCTCCGATAACCTTGTAGACTCCATCCTTGTTAAACTCAAGTTAAATCCTGAAGCTTGTCTTAATTTCTTCCAATTAGCCACAAAACAACCTAATTTTACACCGAGCGTTAAATCTTACTGTAAACTTGTTCACATTCTATCTCGAGCTCGAATGTACGATGAGACCAGATCGTATTTAAATGAACTGGCTTCTCTTTGTAAGAATAATTACACTTCTTTTCTTGTTCTTGATGAGCTTGTTAGGGTTTACAAAGACTTTAAGTTTTCGCCGTTAGTTTTTGACATGATTTTGAAAGTGTATGCAGAAAAAGGAATGGTAAAGAATGCACTCCACGTGTTTGATAATATGGGGAAGTACGGTCGTAAACCGAGTTTACGGTCTTGTAATAGTTTGTTGAGTAATTTAGTTAAAAGGGGCGAAAGTTATAGTGCAGTTCTTGTTTATGATCAAATGAGAAGGTTGGATATAGTGCCTGATGTTTTTACTTGTGCAATTATGGTTAACGCATATTGTAAGGCGGGGAAGGTCGAGAGAGCGGTGGAATTTGTTAAGGAAATGGAGAAGTTAGGGTTTGAATTGAATGCAGTTAGTTACAATAGTTTGGTTGATGGATATGTTAGTCTGGGAGATATAGAGGGGGCGAAAGGCGTTTTGAGGTTTATGAGTGAAAAGGGGGTTATGAGAAATAAGGTTACGTTTACGTTGTTGATTAAGGGTTATTGTAAACAATGTAAGGTGGAGGAAGCAGAGAAGGTGCTTAGAGAGATGGAGAAAGAGGATGGAGTGGTTGTTGATGAGTATGCTTATGGTGCGCTGATAGATGGGTATTGTAAAGTTGGTAAAATGGGTGATGCTATCAGGGTTAGGGATGAGATGCTGAAGGTAGGATTGAAGATGAATTTATTTGTTTGCAATTCTTTGATTAACGGGTATTGTAAAAATGGTCAAGTTCACGAGGGAGAGAGGTTGTTGATGTGTATGAGAAAGTGGGATTTAAAGCCAGATTCTTATAGTTATTGTACTCTTGTGGATGGATATTGTAGAGATGGTCTCAGTAGCAAAGCTTTCAATGTTTGCGATCAGATGCTTCGGAAGGGGATTGAACCAACTGTTGTAACTTATAATACTCTTCTCAAAGGCTTATGTCGTGTTGGTGATTACAAGGATGCTTTGCGCCTTTGGCATTTGATGCTACAGAGAGGGGTCACTCCTAATGAGGTTGGCTATTGTACTCTACTAGACGGACTTTTCAAAATGGGAGATTTTTCAAGGGCTTTAACCCTGTGGGATGATATTCTAGCTAGAGGTATAAACAAAAGCATATACGCTTTCAATACAATGATCAATGGGTTGTGTAAGATGGGGGAAATGGATGGCGCGGAGGAGACTTTTAAAAGAATGAAGGAATTGGGCTGTAAACCTGATGGAATAACATATAGAACCCTAAGTGATGGGTATTGTAAATTTGGAAACGTGGAAGAAGCTTTTAAAGTTAAAGAGAAAATGGAAAAGGAAGAAATTTTTCCTTCCATTGAAATGTATAATTCCCTTATTGTTGGACTTTTTACTTCCAAGAAAATAAGTAAATTGATAGATCTTCTTGCAGAGATGTACACTAGGGGATTGTCCCCTAATGTTGTTACTTATGGAGCCCTTATTGCTGGTTGGTGTGATCAAGGTAGACTGGATAAAGCTTTTAGTGTATATTTTGAGATGATTGGGAAGGGGTTCGCTCCCAATGTAATTATTTGCAGCAAAATTGTCAGTAGCCTCTACAGGCTCGGTAGGATTGATGAAGCAAATATGCTCTTGCAGAAGATGGTGGATTTTGATCTTGTTTTAGATCACAGATGTTTGGAAGATTTTCAGAATGCTGATATTAGAAAACTAGACTGCTGGAAAATTGCTGATACCCTTGATGAAAGTGCTATTAAATTTTCTCTCCCCAACAATGTGCTGTACAATATAGCTATGGCAGGGCTTTGCAAGTCTGGGAAGGTTAATGATGCAAGGAGATTTTTCTTGGGCCTGTCACACGGAAGCTTTACTTCTGATAACTTCACATACTGCACCTTAATCCATGGCTTTTCAGCTGCTGGTTATGTGAATGAAGCTTTCAACTTGCGTGATGAGATGGTGAATAAGGGTCTTGTTCCAAACATAACTACATACAATGCTCTACTGAATGGCCTTAGTAAGTCGGGATATCTGGATAGAGCACAGAGACTTTTCGATAAACTTCACCTGAAGGGATTAATTCCAAATGTTGTTACTTACAATATATTGATCGATGGTTACTGTAAAAGTGGCAGTCCTAGAGAAGCCTTGGACTTGAGAGGCAAAATGTTAAAAGAAGGGATTTCTCCTTCTATTGTTACTTATTCATCCTTGATTAATGGTTTTTGTAAGCAAGGTGATGTGGAAGAAGCTATGAAGCTTTTAAATGAGATGAAAGCATCGAATGTGGACCAAACTATAGCCACATTCTCCAAGTTAGTTGAGGGTTGTATTCAACATGGAGATGTTAAGAAGATGTCCAAGCTTCACAACATGATGCATATGGCATGTCCCTCCGCTGGCATTACTTCTCATAAACAAATGGAGTTATCAGAGCTCTCAAACGCCAAAGAAATGCTAGAGTCATATACCATCTCTGAAGCTGCATGTTGATGAATGAGTAAACTAAGATTTTCTATGAGGAAACTGTTTCATTTAATGGGAACAACTTTAACTCAACCTTCTACAAGGGAGGCTTTGGTAATGCGTGTTGCAAATACAATAGTTTGTCTCTTGTTTGCAAAAAATCTGGGGTACTGATGGTGGTCTCATGGTGCAGGTTGTAATCCATCTGTTTTATAATGCTTTATAGTTCCAAACGTTGCCAGCTCTGACCATCTTGGTAAGTAATTGCTTGGGGAGCGTTCAGGCTTTATTTTCACATATTTCTAGCCAAAAGCTGGCATTAATTGAGGGAAAGCTGTGGGTGGGCCTTTTATTGAGTTCATCAGTCTTTGAAACCATTTGTATCTTCCCATAATTGTGTCATTGCCCCAGGCTCCCTGCCACATTTATATTTATGATTTTTTTGGTTTGCTTTTAACACATGCATTAAGATGCCGATGTTTACTCGTAAAACTTGCATATTGTAATAAAACAATATCTTCTTTCACAGGATAAACAATGGTATTTTACATGTGGCAATATATCCATCATGATCAGGTCAATTAACGGTTGGACCAATACTTATTGCAGAAGCAGGAAAGATTGTGCTCAGTGGGAGGGTCTTATGCAGCAGGCTGGAGGCAAAATCTGTCACGCCTTGCGAATATCTCAGTGGTAGCTACTAGCATTCTTTTGCAATGACAGTTAAATGATGATGGAAGTCCAACTTCTGTACATTTCAGTTGAGATCGGTGAGAAAATTCCTTTGCCATTGTTTTGTGCGCTTTGAGAGGAAGACACAAATAACTACTGAATTAAGTGGGAAAATGGCTTGACACGTATTTTTTGTCCTATAAATTGCTGAATCAAACCATACAAGATGTCTATGTATGTATTAGAATAGTGCATTATAGAAATTCTTTGTATTCATGTTATGCATGCATGTTGGTTAGCAGATGCACGTAAATGCATGTAGATTACAATGGCAAAGGAGAATTCATTCCTTATCTTTTTGGTTCTAGCAATCAAACTTGTAGCCTGGTAGGAGTGAACTTGAATTAGAAGGATATGGTTTAAAGTAACTATTTCTTTTTTCATGTCACTGGGCTTCTGCTTTAGCAAGTTTCTTGATTTTTTTCCTTATTTATCTTTAGGATGTGACTCTTATTATAGGTTCTCATGGAACCGGAAACCCACCTCCAATGTATCATGATGTACCCACTATTTTCATCATGGTGGGATTTGCAACTTGGAGCATGCCTCAAGGTCAACACCTGAAGATTGAAAATGCCCTCCACTGTCATCTGCCTGGTAACTGGGACAGAAATCATTTGGGATGGACACTATGAAAGTTTATTTCTTGTCTAAAGTTGATGGATCTAAAAGTGCAATTAACGAGGTAAGTCCTTGCGACAAGGAAACACCAAGTGGTTTTGTAAAGAGAACTACCATGAAGTTTAAAGAAAATGAAAAGAAAAGGGTAGAAATGTAATTATAGCAAAGATATTTTCATCAAATTTTTGCTCTCAAGCTACTTAAAATTAGGCTGAGTGGGGTGCATTACAGATATCTATTATTGCTATTGCATCCTTGTATTTGGTGGTAGTTACGAACTACAAAGCTTGTGCAAGTAAAATATCAGATCAAAGAGAATATTAGTAAGATGAACTTTGTTGTGGAAGTGAAGGTTTCATTTTGGTGTTTAATTTATTTATTTTTAGTCCATATTCTATGGCCTATCAGAAAAACTCTTCCATGAGATTCACACTTTGCTTATTGAAGAGGAGACGCTACTTCTATGAAATTTTAATGCTTCCGTATATGGAATATGACGCGTCCTCTTCCTACACCCGCAAGAGGTCCCCGTAGATTAGCAATTTAATGGACAGTGGCTACAAAATAGGTTCTCGTGATTTTTAATTAACTTTTCATGCTTTTATCAACATAAATGATGAGATCAGATTTAATGCTGTCGAAATTAATCACTAATTAGGAAGATTTCCTTTTTTTATCCTTTCCTCTCTTTTGGAATACAAATTGGGAAGATCTGGTTCTCACTAATGGGAAGATTTGATTCTCATCTAAAAAACCTTATACAGGGACCATTGCAAGAGAAGGCTAATCAATAGCTCCCAACCCAAAAGCTGGCAGCCTCGGCAGAAAGGCAGATCAGGATTGCAAAGCTGCATCAAGAGATAAAAGCAGGCAGAATGGGGCTGCTCATGTCTAGCTCGGCTGTCATGGATGTCTGTTTCTATTCTTACAAGCAATTCAACTATTGATACAATTCTAATTGTTTGACTTGCATTCTGTAAGTTTGTTTACTGTCTTTTTTATGTCTAAACTGTTCAAGCCAGGCTAATATTTTCTATGAATGACATGTAGATAAGCACGCGTTTTTGTGCATGAGATGTATAAATATACAAATTGCACTTTTTTGGCATTGGCAGGATTATCCATTAATGAATTTCCTGATTAAATTCTTGTGAATATCTTTTCCTACTTGAGTACGAAAGAAGCAGCAGCATCTCAAAGTGGTGGAGATATATGTGGACATTTACTGCTGGAAGTTTGAAGTTTGACGAGTCTAAAGCAGCATGGAATCATACTTCTTACTATTGAATTCAGATCAAAGAGTTCCACGACTGGTAAAATGGTCGAACCAATGGGATTTGTTAAGCAGATGAATTAACCTTGTCTATGATTATGCATCAGTGTCCAACGACAGGTGAATTAATGATTTGCTATGAACTAGATCAATATTGAGACTTGGACAGGATTTGTGTTGAATAGGAGAGTTAAAGGGCTCAAGCTAGACTTGGCTCCACTTCGGCCAGGCATCAGCTGGCCTTTCACTCTTTGTAATCAGTGCACATCCCGTAAGAGCTTCGCCAGTTGACTGGTATGCTAGAGAGGTAAAGACTATGTTTGTTTTTAAAAAATTATTTTTAAAAGTTTTTTGTGTTTATTTGCTATTAAAAAAATTAATCAATATAAAATATTTTTTGGTTAATAAAAAATATTTTCTAGTCAAATAAAAATTTAGTTTTGTTTTTAGAAAAGTGTTTTTCTTTTACTTTGGGTGGAAAATATTTTCTGGAAGCTATGAAAAAATTAGAAATATCATATTATTTGTTGATTATATCAAATTTGATCCTCAAACTTTTGATTGTTTTATATATATTTTGTTTTGAATATTTGCTTTTCAATTTCAACTCTTAGAATTTATTTTTTATATCAATTTTGGTATTTATTTTTATAATTGTTGTTTATTTATTTTTATTTTTTAATTGAAATTTTTTACCTATCAAATTTGGTTCTTATTCTTTTGATTATTACTTATTTTATTTGAAATAATTTATGAAATGTTAATTATTATTTTTTTTATTTTTTTATTTTTGATCTCTATTATTTTAATTATTATTTATTTTATTTGAGATACTTTATAAAATTATATTTTTTTCAATTTCATTCTCATGATTTGTAAGATTTATTTTTTATTATTTTAATAAATTTAAAATAAAAAATTAATAAGTTATTTTTCATGACTTAACTAAACAATAAAAAATATTTTTTAATTTATTTTCTATTACATTACCAAATATAAAAAATAATTTACTTTTCTCAATTTATTTTTCAAAAATTTACTTTAAAAAAAAAACTATTTTTAGAAACAAACGGCAAAAAGCTTGTTCCACTGTTCCACTTTGGAATGGATTGAGGTTTCTGCGATAAATCTTGTTTCATTTGAAAGTTGGAGAAAGACAAGCAATCTTATTCGCAAACATTGCCAGCATTTGCAGAGCGCATCTTTTGAGGACTGGTATGGTGGCTTTTCCACTACTATCTCTAGTTATGTCCCACAATGGTAGTATCTTACATTAATATTCACTTCAACGTTATGTTTATGTAAAAACACATTAAGTTCGGTTGTATTTTTTATCTTTCACAATTTTCTTTCAAATAATATTTAATTTCATTGTTGATTTATCCAGGACTATATAAACACCAGCTATGGCGACTGTCCAAAGTTTCTTAATCCCAGACAATCATCCTCCTATTATCAATAAAATTCTCTTTTTCTTCAATTATCATAGTTATTATTTTTATAAACGAGGTTGAGTCAGTCAAATCCAACTTTTTTTTGGATTAATTTAGGCTAACATGAAGACCTGTGACACATTAACGCAAGAAATGTAGATAGAGGACCGTGGCACTCAAAATATGATGAAGATTTTCATATTAGCCATAAACTTCCGAGAAATTATAGTGTACCCTTGAATGCAAGGCTTGTTTAAGAGAATGCTTACATTTTCCACGCAAGAAAAAAATTGTATTATAATCATTTTGACACCCCATTTCTAAAAATTCTAATTCCAGCCCCTGGAAATGTATAAAACTGTCGTCTTTTCACTTTGTTTATTTGTGAAGAAGTATTATTTATAATGTAGAATTTATTGCGTAAGCATGGCATTGGTGTGATGGGGTGCGAGCTGTAACTATCTCGTTTAAAGCAGTGCTGAAACGGAAAGAGTCCCTGTAGAACGTGATGCCTGACAGAGATTGTTCAACCCGTACTTGTTTGGAATCTCCCCCTCCCCCACCCTAAGCTAGAGTGACACTAGGCTTGATTTGATCACACTTGGACCCGGTTTGTTGTAGCTGTACACTCATGTTTTTTAAAATTTTAATTTTTTTATGAATTTAGATTATTTTAACCTTTTAATATCAAAAATAAAAAAATATATATTTTAATATATTTTTAAATAAAATACTATTTTAAAAAATAAAATCTATCATAATCTCAAATAAATTTTTAATAAATCAAGTTGTCTTGTTGGATTGATCCAAAATCCAAAACTTATTTCAAGTAGATTTTTAATATAATATATTAATTTAGAGAAACTTGATTGATCTGATTAAATTTTTAGAAATATACTTAACTCGATTAAGTTATTAAAAAGATAATATTATTTTAATAAAAATAATTAATCTAATGGCTCTGGCTGAATAACTCAATTTCCTTGTTTTTTTTTTCTAGATTATACGAAATATATTAATTTTATTGTTGTATTTTTTTTGGACCTAGTGTCTGAAACTTTAGGGCTCTCTTCTTTAAACGAACCAATTTCAACCCTTGATTTAAAAAAATCATGAAAAATGGTGCCAGGCGCAAAGACTGAATCAAAGAAATCGATTTACATGGGGTTGATGGAGTTTTTAATTAGTTAATTTTGCTCCCTGAATTACAACATGGGCCTCCAAACAAGGCAAAAGAGCCTTGAGAAATCCATTATAAGCCACCTCACGCTAAAAGAAGCGTATGAAATTTATTTTATATATAAGCCTCCTTAATTTATAGTTATATTTTTTATTTTATGTCAAAAAAATACATTAACAATAACTACATATTTATTATACTGTGTTAGGAAAAAAGGCAACGAGGAGAGTTAAATAGATGCATCAACTTTTTTTTGTAATTATTTATATAAATAATTATTAGTTTATTTTATTATATGCATGTATAGCTCTTCGATCTATAATTAAATTTGTTTTTTGTGTTATAAAACACATTGAAAATGCTTATGTATATCAATTTTTTTGGCTGCAAAAAAAAAAAAAAAAAAAAACTATTCAGTTAACAGTGAAGGATAGATCAAATAGATAGTAAGAGGCTAAAAGCTACAATTAAAAGTCTAAAACCCACAGTTACTTCAATTAAAATCCAAAAGATGCCCATAACAAACACAATAGCTTCTATTCAACACTGTTATGAAACTTGAATAGGCCGGTCGGTCAACTCAAAATATTTAATTAATTGTCACCTAACTTAGATCTGGTTTTATATAAATAAAAGACATAATATAATCTAGTTAAAAATTAAAATTGTTATAATATAATCTGGTCAAGAAAATTAGGCTAAAGATTTTGTTTATTTTTTGTGTTGTAAAAGCATTTAAAAAAAATTAATTTTTTTTTTTTAAATTAATATTTTTTAATATTTTTAGATCATTTTAATATAATAATATCAAAAATAAATTTAAAAAAATAAAAAAATATTATTTTAATATATTTACATAAAAAAAAATACTTTAAAAAACAATCATATCAATTATTTTTAAAACCTAGTCAAAATCTACCACCATTTCAAAAAAAATAATTGGTATGTTCTAACTTAAAAAAGAGAGAGAGAGAGAGAGTCACTCCATCTCATCTATTCCCTGAACTTTGCTGAGGGTCTGGCCCCTGTAAGCTGAGCACGTGTGCAGAGCAATTATGAGGATCATTATTATCTACTTCAATGATTAGAAATAGGAAGAAAAAATCCTATTTCTGGAGGTGGCGAAATTTCTCGGAGAATGGTCATGCTGGCAAGCACAAAGGGCTCTATACAAAACGCGTTGTCAACATCATGATTTCATGGATCACAGGAACTCCACTAAAAAATTATCTCTCTTTTTTTTTTTTTTAATTTTTTTTTTATTCTTGATTAAACACTACTTTTAAAATAAAAACAAGACAACATCATTTGCTAATGCAAGTTGATGGCTGTGTACTGGCTTCGGAGCCCGTTTGGTGCTGATATTGTTCTTCTAGATATTTTTTTTTAAATAATATTTAAAAATATATTAAAATAATATATATTTTTATTTTTTAAATTTATTTTTAATATCATTAAAATAATATAAAATTATTAAAAATCAGTTAAAAATTATTATTTTTTTAAACATACTTATAAAATACAAAAATAAACAAGTTCTGTAATAATAGTCTACGGTATCTATAAAAATTAATCAAGAATCATAGACTTCATCCTAGGCAACATCTATAAAAACTTGGAGCAAAATCTCTACCAAATCTGGATCACAATTTATAAGTTTTGTGTCGCCCATCTTTGAATTCCACTTCAGCTAATTAATGCTATATAAAAGTATGATGGATAGCAAAAACAATAGAGGAAGGACAGGGAAGAGCTTTTTTCTGATTTTTCATAACAATTTCAACACCTATACTGTCCACGCAGAAATTAAAAAAAAAATCATGAAAATTTATTTTTTGTAATCTAATTTGAGATTCTAATTCCAGTAATTGAGATTTTTTGAAATCGAAATTGTTTTTCCAAGTTGTCTGTCCTTGAGCAAGACAAGACATACGACATGTCAAATCTTTGAACGAAAAACTAGCATCGAAAATCGAAGGGCAGGGAGGTCGTACAGTTTACAAGCAATCGAAGAGAAGGCAGTCAGGAGATTTAAGAGCTGAGCCCGAAAAGGTTACACAGAGGTAGGGTCCACGTATCCATAGTCTTTGTTACTTCCCCGGTCCGGGATCATATGCCGTACACAGGGCTCGCCGATTTATTTATTCCACGCGTCAGTCAAGCGAAGAGCCGCCACGATCCAGCTATTTGTGACCTTCCGTAGTCTCTAATTTCTCCACCGACACTTTCCTTTGGACAAATTATTATTCTGTTTTAATATTAATAAAATAAGAAAAAAGAGGAAAAGAAATTCTTACAGGGTGGCGTTTTGAAAGTTGTCAGTTGACGACGTGATCATAATTGAAGCCACGATCCTTAACTAATAAGAATAAGACCGTGTTTAATTAATGTTTTAAATTTATTTTTTAAATAATTTTATATCTTTTTTGTTTCCGTTATCTGCATCTCTCTGTTCCCATACAAATAATAATAATAAAAAAATCTACAATGCAATCCAATAAATCTACAATGCAATCCAATTTGCTATATAAAATAATAAAAAAGAATTTGAAATTTATTTAATTAGCTTTGGTTTCCACTTTGTTTTTTAAAATTCTAAATTTGGTAAGATTACGAGGCTATTCCATTAATAAGTGTTTGAGAACATTATTAAAATTATGTTTTTTAAAAATTTATTTTTTTATATTTGTAAATTGTTTTAATCTATTTATATAAAAAATAATTTTTAAAAAATAAAAAAAATTAACTTTAATATATTTTTAAATAAAAATAAAATTATACTCCTGCAAACTATCAAACACCCTCCAGATCATCACAGATGGGATAAAATCTTTGTCAACCAGACTGTGTTATGACAGAAGCATGTGCACTGTTTTTCTACTCGGCAATCATGAGAAATAGCTGGCAAGAGACTATTTTTAAAATGAGAGAGTGATTTCCGAGGAAGGCACTTGGAAGCAAGAGCTTCTACTGGCTGTTCGTTGGCAAATTTGACGTTGCCATATTCGGTAGCTATCAAACCCGCTTGGAATCCAATTTCAAGATAATACGGCATCGCTTCTTCGATCACCAGCTACAATGCCCGGTGCAGGAAAAGCCGTCTAGATTTGAGTCGGTACGTGTAACAACTGGTTTGAAACGTTTAGCACATCGTTGGTGAATCATAATTGACTGGCCATACTTCAATAATAAATTCAAACATGTTAAACTAAAAAAATGATTGGATACTTGTATGGACTAAAATTTAGACAATAAAGACATCGTTATCCAGGACTTATCCCACTTAATTAACTAAGGACTATATATATTAATTAATTAATTAATTAATTTTTTTAATAAGTTCTAATTACTCATCCCTCCATCTGGTGAAGTAACACGTGTAGGGCAAATCCTTGATATATTTTACCCAGGTATGGACAAAACTATCAGTAGCTATCAATTATTTATCTGAAAATCTATTGCTTAATGGCTGGCCTCGAACTTATTTGTCGTCGGTGAAGAGTCGTATCAGTAGGCAACATGTCTATAAGCAGTCACCTCTCCTTGAAGGAAAAAGCCTTACAACGTACCAGTACTACGTCCTAAAAGCATATCAAATAGCTAGATTGAAAGGGAAGTTCTTGCTAAGCGCGTGTTTTTTTTTTTCTGGTAAAAAAAACATTTTTGTAAATTTATTTATTTTAAATTTATTTTTATACAATTTTAAATCATTTTCATGTTAAAAACTAGTTTTTGAAAAATATTATTTTAATACATTAAAAAACAAAAAATATTTTTTTAAAAAAGACAATTGCAAACACTTAGTTCTTTAGCTTCAAGTTTCCAGAAGAAGAAGAAAACGTTTTCTTTCATTTATAACAATAATGATGCTTCCAGCCTACCGAACCCGCATTATAAAATCCTTAATGGTGCTTGAAAGGGAGAGGTAGAGACGGCTGAAAAAGATGAGACGTTTCAATCAAATTCTATAATCCCACCAGCATATCTAGTGAGTATTTGTTACTGTAGTGCAAATTGATTTTTAAAAATATTTTGATTTGATATTATTTTTAATATTAATACATTAAAATTATTAAAAATATAAAAAATATTAATTTGATATTTTTAATGGAGTATAAAACAAAAAACCACATCACACCGCATCACAAAATAAACAGAGCCTTGTCCCAATGGAAAAGAATCACTAACTCAATCAATGATTGGTAAACAATGTTAGCCTAGCATGTCCAGGAAATAATTCCCAGTATGAGTGCATCGAACATAGATGCAACTTACGCAAACATTTATCGACTGAATATTTTAGCTTTTATTAAACAAAATATTGATTCATGAAACCAACAAAAAACAGCTCTTTCCCTATACAATTTGATTACAATTAACAACAAATCCGAGATGGATAAGCATGAATCCTTCTTCTTTTGTTACATTTCTGGATGTGTATATATCCATCTTGTTATTACCGCGCAGTTTAAAAGGGCACTGTTGTTCTGTTTAATACAAGTAAGAATTAAGATATATATTTTCTTGATCAATGTATAGATCCCTCTGTATAATCATCTACAAGAGCATACCTAATCCACTTTCGATCCTTGAAACTTGACATCTTCAGAGACGGACTAAGGTTTTTGTCTCTTAAAACTCTTCCAAGATCTCTGTCGGGACCGGCATCTTCGAATCCGATGGGAGCATAGCTGAAGAAACAAGGAAGTGAATCGCTGTCTTTTATTGTCTCTTTAAGAATCCAAGGCGAATGGAGTCTGCAAGAGATCATAAGGAGCCCAAAGAGCATCCAAAGGACATGGCCGGTTCGCGTCAAGTCTCGCCCATGGCTTCCCTTTACCACTCCAATGCAAGAGACTAACAGGACCAGGATGCAAATCTCTACAGAGCCCTCTGAAATTATCCCCACCAAGTCCATGTTGATTCCACTTATGATCAACTGGCACTATATCGCCTGCAAAAACTAGAAGGAATGGTGGCAATGAACCCAGCTCGTAAATTCTTATTCTCTTCTGTAGTTCCATCCACTCCTCAATCTTTGTCGTATAATCTCCTTCTCTCCATCGATCAAGATCGATTACCATAACACCAGTATTGAAGTAACAAGGTCTTCTATCCGCAAATGTTAGCGATAGAGAAGGATTGGACCAGAAAGTTGGAGTGAAATACGATGTAAAATTTGCATTGCAGTATTCGGGTGCTGCAAGAACAGATTTTTCACCAAGTGGAGTAGCCGCCAGTTTGGCAATGTCATCGACAAGAACCAGATCCGAGTCAAGGTATACAACTCGTCGGACGCAGAGAGGAAGGATATTGGCTAGGTAGCTCCGAGCGTAATTCAGAGGGCAATCCAGAGCTGAACGGATTGATGTGGAGATGAGTCCCGACACTGATGAATCGTCGAAAGTGTAGACCCTGAATTTGAGGTAAGGGAAGGAGGATGAGATGGTGGCGCGTAAGAGTGAAGCGTTAGCGGAGGCGGAGGCGACGAAATGGAAAGCTATGTTTTGGGGACATGAAGTGTGTTGCAAAACCGAGAGAATTGCAGCCATGGACCCACGGATGTAGGCTGCGTCTAATGTCATTGCCACATGGACTGCGTGCTCGGAGCAGAAGATGGTGTTATCACCATCTGGTTCTGCTTCGGAGTCTATTTCATCCTGATCAATTGAAGGGCACTCGGGAGAGTTGTAAAATTGAGGGGCTTCTTTGAATCGTTGAGTGATGGTAGTGGTGGCGGCGGCATTGGTGGTTGAGGAGAGAAAAAGGAAGAGTAAGGTAAAGCGTAGTGTGAGCTTGCGAATCAGTCTAGGCATGAGCATGCTGTGTTTCCAATTTCAGATTTTTTCAAGTTCAGAGAGGGAAATTAAAAATAGCTGGCTAGGTGTTGAGCTGATAATGGGGGGGGGGGTGTATGTATCTTTGGCTATAGTGTTCAATTATTGTTCTTAAAGGGAAAGGAGTTGGTCAAGAATTTTGGAGGGGGGAGTTGGTTGCATTCACATTGGTTCTAGAGGGGGAATTTTAACTTGACTTTTCGGCAATGGGTCCTTTATGAGGTCCTACTTCTCTTTCAAGCATTTACTATTTGCTTGCTTCTCTTGAGTTCGAAAATGACAGCATACATCTTCAGAAAAATCGGAGGTGCTTTTGGTTTGGTAAATTTTTTGACCCGTGAAATCTTACCCAAAAAAGAGAGTAATTAGACTACTTTAATTTAAAACGCCCTTTTGTTTATGCCAAATCGTTTCTTATAGGGTACAAAAATATATATATTCAAATTTTAACTTTATTCATATTAAAAACTGTATTACAGTGCGGTTGTTATTTTTAATATCAATGTATTAAAACAATAAAAAATTTTAAAAATTTAATCAAATAGTATTTAGAATTACGCTCTAAAAAACCGCCTAAATGAATGCCTTCAACAACTCAACTTTAAAACTAACGGGTATTTTAGATGGAAGAGATTAAAGGCGAGTTTCTCTATATTACAAATCATGTTTTAAGCTGTAGTCGACAGTGCAAAATTCGTTATTATTAATCATGATTAACAGCATAGACAAACATGTAATAACTCATTTAATTCTTAATGAACTGGGTTATTAAATTCATTATTAATAATTTTGGCTGTCTAAATTTGAAGCTGTTCTTGTGCAATCTAATGTAATAACAATTCATTAGATTTAGTGGCATTTGAAAGAAAAATATATTGTCATTTTCTACGTAATAAATTGAATAAAAACGTATATGCTCTTCTTTATGTAAAGAAAAGGCTAACGCGGGAGTGATGCATGGTGCTCTTCTGTGATGTCTCTCAATCTCCTTTCTTTTCTCGGCTTTGGGCTCTGCCAGTGAGGAAAAGGGAACAATAATGCAAAAATAAAAAAAGACGTGTTGTTATTCATCTATTCTTTATTATCTTTTGTTGCTTCTCTCCTTCTTTTTCTTTTCTTTTTTTTCCCTTAAGAAAACCACCAGTAAACAAAGTTATTAAAATTCTTTTTTTTTTCAAGAACCGGCTCGAGGCTTGGTTTACATATTGGATGAGTAAATATTTGGGTTATAGATTAAATAGGTCAGCACATGTCAATTTAAAACAACATAGTTTCTTAATTTTTTACTAAAAAGTTAAAAGTAGGTTGTTTTATAAAGAATTAAAAAAAATCAATCAAGTTTGGATACATTAATTATCATATAATTTAATTTATAAATTAACATGCCGAGTCCATCAAATATAAGCATGTAAGCATAGTTTAAAATCATTTTTTTTTCATGAGCCAGCTCAAGGCTTTGTTTATCTATTGGATGAGTAAATACCAGGTTATTGATTAAACATGTTAACACATGTCAATTCAAAACAATAATATTTCTAAATGTTTTTATTAAAAAGTTAAAATTAAATTGTTTTAAAAAAAATTAAAAAAATCAACTTGAATTTTAACTGAATCAATCAAGTTGTTAAATCAAGTCGGTAAATTTTAAACATATAAATTCTTATTTAATTTAACCTCAACCCTAACTTGAGCTAGATTTTAGATCCACAAGGCACCAGACATGTCAACAGATTTAATATTATTATTCATCTACACAGACAAATTAAGATATATATATAGAGCATATTACAATGGTTGTTGTCTTGTCGATGCTTCTTCACAATCTTTCCATCAGCTCTCTCTCAGATGTGTTGAACCATCATATTCTAAGAAAACTATGTTTGAGCAAACTCAAAAAAATATGCTTTGAAACCAAGTCTTCGAATGCAAATATAGTTTGATAGAATGTTGCTTTGTTTAAGGGTCTCGCTGCCTAGAAAATTCTGTTTCCAAGTGTACTTGTTCGGTCGATATTCAGTGGAGATGATACATGGTAGCGTGAAAATAAAAATTCCTTGTATATATATATATATATATATATATATATATATATATATATATATATATATATATATATATCCCTAGTAAGATTTTCAATTAGATATCATCCATATTATACTCAACACCAAGGCAAATTCGGACACTAATCTAAAATAGATTAAATATGCGGTACATTTAATCAAAATTTATTATCGCTAAAACGTACGAACAACTCACCAACTTTAAGTCCTGTGAGCCTTTTTTGATGACATCTCTTGAATAAGTTTTTTCTTATTTTAAACTATGAATTATATAATATTTTGATTGATATTGCTTCTATTGGATCTCATCCATTTTGACAGTAAAATATCATAAACAAGTGACGTGTTTTCCTAGAATATCATAAAAGATTCGTAGGAAAATCGAGGACAAATTCTAGGTGACATTTGTATCAAACTTAAAAATGGTTTTTGTATTGTATTGGTAGAAGTTAATTTCCTCGTAATGTTATGATGATTATTTTATGAGTTTTCTTTTAATATATATATTTTTAAAGTGCAACTCATACGTTTTTTAACAGGAAAAAAAAATAGAATACATTTTTGGTATTTAAATGTAGGGTGTTTTTTTAAAAAAATTACATCAAAATTATATTTTTTAGATTTGTTTTTATATTATCACATTAAAATCATTTAAAAATATATATAAATTAATTTAATGATTTTTCAAATAAAAAATAAATTGAAAAATACTTTAAAAAATAAGTTGTAACACAAAAATAAAAACTCATATGATGATAGGATTTTAAATCGAATTATATCTTATATATTTACTAGTTTATTTATTTGCACTCCATCACGTGCGAGACCATTTCTTTTAAAAAATAAAAAAAATAGTTATTAGAAGCATAGGAATTGTTTTAGAATCTAAAATACCGAAAAGATCATTTATCATAGTTAAACTTTTAAGGATAGGAAAATTATTTTATTGTGCATAAACATGATAAAAAGACAATAAAACTCTTAAATAATTATCAAATGACAAATTGACTGAGTGAAAATACCATTTTACTCCTAAAAATCAATATTCTGAGAATTTTTTCAAGAATAAAATCATTATTTTATTGTTTCAATCAATAATAAATAAAAGTATATCTATACTGAAAAACCCTTGTGTTTTAGTTGTTCTTTTAATAGTTTAGGGGTTGATATCGGAAAAAAAAAGAGGTTTAGTGCCGGTGTCAATAAAAATACAAATCAGGGACTGTTTTTCAAATTTGCCTTTTTGAAAGAGAGGGGTGTACTGGAGAACTCTCTTCTCCAATCATTTTAGGAGGATGTATATGGAGGTAGATCGACTAATTATTTGCATCACCAGCCTTCGTATCCAATTTTAAGTTCTCCTGATTCTACTTCGCTTTTACTTTAAGGCGATGGCTTGAATTATTTATATATATTTTCTCGTTAATTACAGATACAAGAAGAAAAGGCTATAAGCATATTCATGATAGTGTTACCAACTCCCATCAACGCTATTCTTTTTAATATATAAAAAGGCTTACCAACTTAGAAATCACTTTGGAAATTGATAGAAATCTTAATTAAGGCTGAACCGTGTGGATGTCTCTTTTCTAAGCAAGCTATTATAAATTTGTATAATATCGATTAATTTTACTTTTCATGGGCTGTAGAGGTCGAGATGATGCAGATAAACCATTCGGAATGGAGGAGAAATCCCATCCCCAGCATGCACCAGCAGCGTCCAGGACTTGTATAGTGAGAGAGGAGTGTTTTGGCAAGACTGAAAACTCTCATAGGCAATGATACTTTAATGACCTCTCGATCTTGATTTCGGATTTTAAATTAAACTAGCTACCAGTTGATTTGGAATGATTTAAGTGATTTAATGGTGAATTTAGTTTGATTTTTTTTTTAAATATCATTTTAAATTTTTATATTTTTTAAAAAATAATGTTATTTTAAACTAATCCAAGTTAATTTACAACTTCAATCTTCGAACAAATCATACATCAAGTCCGAGTTTAATAACTTTGCCACCAACCATTTAGGCTCTTTTGATGGCATGTACCCCTAGTACTGTATAAATTATGGGCAACGTAAAGGCAAAGCAGAAGCACCGACACCTGGCCCACAACCAAAAACGTGTGTAGGTCAAGAGTTAATAAAAGTCGAATTAAATGAGGAGCACATCCTTTCTGCCTTTGTCTGCATGCAATTACCCGTCTTAATTATTACTTTACTAGTACTGTTTTTTGGTTGTACTTCTTACGTAAATTGACTGTATTTATTATTTTTCTTATGAAAAAATTCAAAGAATATAGATATAAAAAAAAAAGAGCCCTTCTCTAAACATAAAATTAGATTTATAAACCTATTTTATTTTAAAAAAAGTCATATCAAAAATATATTGGTATACTAAGCTAGTATATGTAAATTTGTAGTATGAAAATAATATATGTATATATACAGTCGTAGTGGCTTGACAGAACTGAACAGAACCATTGAGTTTGAATCTTACCAACCTTGAGTCCCCACGCAGCTGCATTGAAGCTTCTGAATTTCCTTCCTTTTTCACGTTTTCTTTTCGATTCCCACGTGGCAAGGGCATCTTAGATATTTTGAAAGTTTAAATAAATGATTCGATCCGTGTTTTTGTTTTTCTTTTTAGAAGGTGTTTGATATAGCCTTACTCGGAAGAAAGCTATAGATTATAATATTTATCGAAGTGGTTATTAAATCCGATTTGATTTAGTTTGATGGGTTAATTTATAATTCGATTATTGTGCCTTCTACGCCAGGACGAGCATAAAACACGACCCTAAGACAGATGACTGAACTGAGTTTTGCCCATATATCGATTTACAACACTTGTTTTTCAGGCAAGTGGCGACTGGGGAATAGATCCCTTGTCTTGTCCCCGACTAGAATCCACACATCAAGCAGAGATTTAAGATTTTGGCATTAAATCCATCCCTGTAAAGTAGAATAACGATATATATAATATGATATGATTAAATATGCATAGGCGTGACCTCATTAAAATAGGAGATTTTACTTTCACCGATGGTAAATTAAAGTTTGTTTTGCAATATAATTATAATTATTTTTTAAATAATTTTTTATATTAAAATACATATTAATAATTTGAAAACACTAAAAACATATTAATTTGAAATTAATAAAAAAATAAAAAAATTTAAATTTTTTTAAAAATATTTTTGAAATGCATAAACAAATAGGCCATGTATCACATGTCCTTGACAAAGATATATCAGTTTTACCTTGCTTTTTAAAATATTTTTTTATATTAAATTAATATTTTTGTACGCGTGTTCAGTAATTTTGATATGCCTCAAAAAAATTAATATATTTTTAATTAAAAAGTATTTTTAAAAAATAGTGCATTTCACATCTAAAATAAAAATGATGAAAAATAAGAATATATTTAATTAAAAAATAAAATAATCTTAAACTAAATTTTTATAATTTCAAAAATAAAAAAGACACGAGAATATATTTGTATTATTATCCTAGTCTCTTTTATTACGAAATAGCAACCACACACTATATTATAAGTCAATTGTATCTAATATATCTATTACATGATGTTATTGTCCAGATCAGTAGTGCTGCACTAGTAAAGAAAATAGCCATCAAACAGAAATAGATGATGATGATTGATAAATTCCAACAAGGAGAAAATTATCTGAGATTCCACTCCCTTTCATTTTTAATTGCAGACAGGAGCTCCAAGGTCCTGATTACTGGGAGAATTATGAAATTTGGCTGAGGGTATGACCGAAATTTTCTTGACATATCATGCCAGGGTAACCTCTAATCTCAGTCAGGCAACCGATGGGATGGAAAGAGAGTCCGGGGGCCACAACCAACAATATCAGTAAACTGGTGGATGAGGCAATTGGCTAATTTATGATCGAACTCTCAGCTTAAAAATCATCACAGGCACGCATCATTTCTTGATTCAAGTATTCTAAACAAGGACCACTAACTTTCAATTCAATTGGGATAGATAATCTCCAGTGGCTGATGTCCATTCATCTGGAATAAAAACAGATAGCATACCAGCCTGAGATTGGGAAGAAGTTATGGACAGCCACCATGCTTTGTTTCCTCGCTGTGACAAGCACATATGCAGAAGCAGACATTTTTTGGTGGTCGACGAGCTAAGAGAGACTCGTATGAAAACGAGGATGTCCTGCTTTGCAAATTCTTGTCCTAATGTGACAATACTATCCAAGTAATTGGAAATATCAATGGAGCAATCAATAGTTATGGCTAGAGAACAGGTGCAGCAGATACAGTGTGAAACATGATCTACTTCCTCCTCCGTTTAGGAAAGACAAAAGCTAGTGCAAAGACAATGAAGGAGAGTCATATCTCTAACATCTAGGGTCTCTTTGCGGAGGGTGAAAACTTGTTCTTGGTTTCCAGCAGCCAAGGAAAGTTAAACCTAATGAAATTTGCATATTATCGAGAGAGCACAAGTTATCATCATGGACCGAAAACCTTCTCAGCTCCAAAAACCATTAACAGAAGGCAAGCATAACAATGGTTCATAAATTGGCATATAAACACCATCAAGATTCTACATAGCACCATATAGACCACCAAAGACATCAAGGAAACCATCAAAAAGATGCGAAGCATCACTAAAGATTTTCTGATATCCCTAGAACACAAACGTAAGAATACAATGTCTGAATAAAGCAGCTCATCTCAAGTGTAATTAGTCCACAAAACTTCCCTCGACAAAACATACATGCCTGATAACCAAAATCATCCACTAAAATTGCCAAAAAAGGTATCTTCCTATCAACTTTCAAAATGTTCTCTAGCTTATCTTCCTTCAAAACTCACAAGTCGTATGCACTGTCTATAGATTAAAATCAATTACATGTAAGACACTCATTCATTTTAAAAATCACAATTCACAGGAAATTGACAAGCAAGAATCCAGCAGCATTGCTAATTCTAGAACTCAGACCTAGCAAAGCAAAACAAGAACAGGGTTGCTACCAAACTCAGTGAGTCATCCGCAAAGCTGTCTATATCTGTAACATGCTTCTATTAAGCAAGCATAAAAGAAAGTTTTCAGAGTTATGTAAAGAACATACACAAATGGAACTCAAAATAAATGTTTCATTAACTACAAAATAAAGAAATATTTTCAAAATACCCCTGATGAGAAGTTAATGCTTGCACTGAGAACAGATAATTTAGCATGTATCAGTGAAATCCAAGAAAAACTCGTTGATTGAATTGGCACTGGTTAACAGGCTCAGACTAACAGGCAAATCAAAGCCAGATGAGGCTCAACCAGTCAACAAAAATCGGAAACGGGACAAAAACTTAAATCACTTAGCAAGGGACCAACATTTTGAAATCAACCACGTATTTGTGGCTCCTGTGAACCTTTTGGCTACATCTAAATCACCTGATAGGCTGAGCAAATCTTGGTGGATGATCTATAACCACTTTAAAGCAGATGTGTTTAGACCTGGTTAAGACAAGCTGCAAGAGAATGTACCATATATAAGCTAATATACCATATTACAAGAGGACTGAAACCCTATTGGAAAAAAAAAAAGTGGTAAATACAATGACAGCAACATCGTTTTTCTCCCAAGTCTTGCAGTACAAGAAGAAAAACATGTGAGTTGCATTCCATGTACTTGTGACACACAAAAGAAGCTACAAGACACTGGTTATGGACAATTTCCTCAATATGAGAAAAGGGAAAAGGAAAAAAGAAACACAGAATGCACTAACAGAAGATGGCCAGCCATAAGCATCTGTTAGCAGTTTAAGCTCTGAAAGAAGATTTGCTCTCATTGCCAAATAAGAGCAAGCAAAACACAAAAACCAATGAATAAAAGCAGCCTCTTCAGATAATAATCTTGCTGTCCTTGACCTTGGTGCCGATGATATCCACGTGGATGCCCACCATGAAATGAATGAAATCCATAAGGAAAGCCAGCAGCCGGACCATACATGGCAGCATTAGGAAATCCATGCACTTGAAGGTTAAAAAGTGAAGGAATTAGACCACCAAAAGCAGCAGAAAATGTGAAATTCCCAGACCTAGCAGCTGCTGTTGGTGCAAAACCTCCCAATCCTCCTGTTAATCCAAATCCATGTTGGCCAAAATGATTTGGTTCTGGAGGAGGAGCAGTTTCAGGTCGCTGCCCTGCAGGCCGGTTAGGAATGTTAACACCAGGAATGGACTTCGATCTTGGGTCAGTCGATGTTTTCCCTCTACCATACAAAGGAACCAACTTCTCCTCTTCCACTAGAGCCTTGCAAACCGGACATTCTCGGGACTTCGAGTGAAAGTGAAGCCATTTGTAGAGACAAGGCCAGCAGAAAAGATGGCCACATAATGTCACAATCGGATCCTGAGCTAAGTCAAAGCAAATATTGCATTCAAAATCACCAGCATCACCATTTCCATTGCTGCTAGTAAATGAAGGGTTTTGAGGAACCCCACTTGTTGATTCCCCAAAGCGACTTCCCATCTCTGAAAACCCAGCAAAATCCCTATAAATCTCATAAAAAATAAAAACATTAATCAACACCAACAACAATATCAAATTCCCTACACAGCACAGTTTTCCCAGACTTGAAACCTTAACATAGCAAAATCAGGATGCTGAAGTATATGAACAAATCATAACTGTTGAAAGACAATATCTTTACACGACAAAAGGTCCAAGAATTTAGAAAAGATCAAAGGGTTTTGTGTTGGAGCCCAGAATTTTATGCAATTTTAATTTTACTATGGCATCATTTTCAATTAACCACACAAAAAGTTAAATATAATTCAAGCCCCCGTATTAACAAAAAACCTGATAAATTCAAACACTAGATCATCAGATCTCTATCTTAAAATATTAATTCCTGGTCACATTAAACAACATCTAGATTATAAGACTAATGCCATAATTCTAGAAGATCAATACACAATTCAGCAAAAGGGCAAGAGGGAAAATCTGATTAGAAGAGATTCAGAGACCGAGACTGACCTTTTTGAATAGAGATGCGTATCAATTGATTCAAGATGGAGAATGCTGAAGGCTATGCGTATCGATTGATTTTTCTTTTTATCTACTTTACTTTTACGCTAAAATAGTGGACTTGTTATTATGACCGGGGTTAAGCATTTATCTATGTGTACGGTGTTAGTTGTTATTTTTTAAAAATATATTTAAATAATATTTTATTTTAATTTTTAAAATTTATTTATAATATCTCTACATTAAAAATGATTTAAAAATATCAAAAAATAATTTAAAATAAAAATAATAAAATTTAATTTTAAATTTTAAAATAATATATTTTTAAAACACAAAAACAAATAAAAAAAACTAAAAATCCTTTTTTAAAATATATTTTTAAAATTAAAATCATAAATATACTGCAATGACAAACATGCATTAAATTTTATATAATTTAATTCTTTTTTATTTTAATTTTATTCTCTGTAATTTCAACCATATATTTTACCATTCAGTTTAATAAATATTTAAATAGTATTTTATTATTGTTCTGAAATATAAAAAAGAGATATGGCAGGGACGAAAACATATTTTATCAAAAAAATAAAAAATAAGATATAAAAATAAATATATTATCAAAATAGTATTAAAATGAATTTTTATACATCTAAAATATATAATATAAATAAAACATGTTTTTAAAAATTATTTTTATTTTTATTGTACATGTTTCTTTTATTATAGAACAATTATCTTACGATAAGTGACCACCACTCATGATAATTAACGACAAGAAAAAATAATTGCATAAATAAGAAGTTAAAGAATGATATTAAGATAAAATCCGTAGCACGACTCAATAAAGACATAATCGATAGTGGGTGGATTAAATGCACTGTTTAAAAGTGTGTTTGAAAATGTGGTTATTGTTATTTTTTAAAGTGTTTTTTATTTTTAAAAAATATATTAATAATATTTTTTTAATTTTTAAAAATTACTTTTAATATCAATACATCAAAATAATTTAAAAATATCAAAAACATATTACTTTAAAATAAAAAAAATTAAATTTTTTAAAAAGCATTTTTTCATCCAATACCAAACACCCTCCTACCCTTCAGCCCAGAGGTGTTAGGAATTTTCTATTCTCCACTTGGCAAACATCTAATGGTTTATGTTGAGTTTCTTATATGAACCGTTGGATATAGATGCTTTGACGTCGATGATTTGTTTTGACCGTTAGATGATGACTTTGGAGGTCATTCATTACGGTGCCTATATTTCCGTGTCCTGGCAGTAATAATTTAAGTCGATATTTATTATAAAAAAAAAATGTCGTTTTTGGCTGCTGTTAGCAAACTGCCATCCTCGTCCTAGGAATCTCTTTACCACGTCATTCAAGGATAAATTTAAGACTGGGTCGTGGATTTAATGTTTACGTTATTTTGATGTTTTTTTTGAACTATTATTTATTTAAAAATTTATTAAAATATTTTATTAATTTTTTATATTAACACATAAAATAATTAAAAAAACATTAAAAAACTAATTTAATATATTTTTAAAGTGAAATATTTTTTTAAAACATGTCAAAAAATAAAAGATGTGTTTTTTTGGTATCGTGATATAAAATGTTTTCTAAAAATATTTTTTTAATTAAAAAATATTAAAATAATATTTTTATTTATTTTTAATATATCATAAAAAAATAAAAAAAAAAATAACACACACTTTAATTTGAATTATCATAAATTATCAAATATTGTTTTTCAGTGTCGGAAAAGGTTGGCTCAGCACACATGACACCTAACTAGCTATTAATAGCTCTTGAAAGGTAGGCGCTCGCATTGTCTGATTCTTCTTGTTTTCCCCCCTTTTAAAAAGAGTGAAACTAGAGGGAGTCAAGATCTTTTTTTCTTTATAAAATTAGACATCTTGACAGAGATTTGAGGATTGAAAAGGAAATTAGCGTGTTTGTCATTCCGGTAAAAATATAGTTTTTTTTTAATTTTAATATTTTAAATAAATATTTTATTTTTTATATATATATATTGATATTAAAAATAATTTTTAAAAAATTAATATATTTTCTTATAAAAAATATTTTAAAAAATAATTATTACAATATTGTTATTGAGAATTGTTATTGATTTAAGACAATTCATTTCATTGAATCTATTTTGTGCTCTGCGGATATTATATTACCTAAAAATACATTTATTCATGCTCTCTATGTTTTTTTTTTTTTTTTTTTTTGTAATTTGTCGAGAAATAAAACCAAAAAACACTGCTTAATCTTGGAAACATCGAGTGAATTTTTCCAGGCGAACAAATAAACATCAAGCGAGACACCTTTTGATTCATGCGAAAGCTTAGGTTATTGAGATATATAAATTACATTATGTTAATATATCAATCTCAATCGCAATCAATATGTTAATATTTGTTTACTTTTCTTGGTAGAATAATAAATATGCTAATGCATCAATCGCATTCACTTGACTATGAACATGATTACTATGTAAGCTGGGATTGTTACAGATATTTCAGTACATTATATTATGTAATAAATTTTTAAATATTTTTATTTATCATGTCATGACAATTTATCTTATTATTTAATCACTTGGTTAATTATCCTATATATATATATATATATATATATATATATATTATTAACATGGATATCTGGATCAGTTTACATGCACCTCAACTAATCTCACAAGTCCTGAAAGTAACGATCATGTAAGCCTCCAGTAACCTTGAGTTTTGTGGAACTTAAATTGATGATCTCTAGATAAACACAGAACTTGACTAATTAAATTATATCCCCTGAGATTCTCCTATAATAATATTAATTATTAATATTGTTGTATCGGGACTCAAAAAGTATATTGTTACTTTTAAAGTAAAATAAATGTTGTTCAATTCGTAAGAAGTAAATAATCACGAATTGTTTAATGAATTTACT
This sequence comes from Populus tomentosa, assembly GCA_018804465.1. NCBI lineage: Eukaryota > Viridiplantae > Streptophyta > Magnoliopsida > Malpighiales > Salicaceae > Populus > Populus tomentosa. The sequence goes on from CM031995.1 coordinate 2,412,491, forward strand.
AAATAAATTGTAAGAAACTGATGGGTCATGGTTTCTCGAATCAACCTCATTTAAGAGATAATGAGCGAAAGTTACAACTTAAAATGGGGCTACGTCTTTTCGAGTACGTAACCCCAAGTTAGGTTGGAGTGCACCCACGCCTAACTCTATATTGGGCGCGGACGGGTCATTGCCTAGTTCCATGTTGAGCCCGGACGCGACCGCGTCCAACGCTGTGTTGGACCTGGACGCGTCCCCGCCTAGTCCCATCTTAGGTCCAGACGCGACTGCGTCCACCTCCGTGTTGGGCCAGGACGCAACCGCGTCCACCGCCATGTTGGACCTGGAAGTGTCCTCGCCCGGCCCCATGTAGGTCCTGGACAAGTCCACACCCAACTCCATTGTGGACCTAAACGCGTCCGTGCCCCGTCCCATGTTGGACCTAGACGAGCCCACGCCCAGCTCCATAATAGACCTAGATAAGTCCGTGCCCCGTTTTCTTTTGGGCTTCGGGCATAGGTTGAGCCCAACATCACTCAAATTGGGTGCATAACTAACGGGTCATTCTACACCAAACCCCTCATACTATGGGTCTAAGTTAGTAATTATGATACTCATCATATCCTATTAATATACTAACAAGCAGTTCATGCTTATATTAATTAGATGTGATGGCACGAGCAATGAAATAATATTATTTTATTGTTACAAGATTACATCTCTATCCCTCATACGATGTATGAAGCAAGTCAAGTAAGGTAACATAAAAGAAAACATGAGTATACAGGAAGGGGTTCGAAACCTTATACTTTGAGACAAAAACACATTATATGCTTCTTCTTCCTTAATTCTACATCTTCTTTCTCCTCTTCTCTATCTTCATAAAAACTTATTAATACTTTCATTAATTCTACATCTTCTTTTTTCACCTAGTACTGACTTGATCTTCGGAGGGTCCCCCATCGACATCCCCGGGAGATTTTATACAAGTATTTATTCAGGAAGAGATTCATTAAAGAAGAAGTCGGTACAATCTTGAAGTGAAGGTCGTAGAACATATTGTTAATAATGTGCAAGGATCTCTAGGAAATAAGGATACTCCTAGTGATTTTTGTAGCCTAATCAGAAACTATTTTATCCTTTTGTAATTTAACTAATTCCCCGTAATGTAATGGTTACAAATAAATAAATACAAATTTAATAGTAAAAAATCCTTGTTATTTCTGAGAAAAAAAAATGTTTTAGTTATAATCAAACATACTGAGTGATTATAAGACAATAAATACTTATATTTATTATGTTACAAATGTTATCTTATTATTTCTTGACTTTAAAATTATGTTTTATTTTATAAACATGCAATGTAATTAAGATACAGTAAATTGCAATCGATACAAAAAGATTATATATGTAAATTATAACATGCACATTAAACTTGTAATTGATATCAGAACAAGGTCTTACCATGCATATTAATCATATAATATATCATTATATAAATTAATGCATAATCAAATAAAGATATTTATTTATTGAAATACATTAAAGTTGATAAAATTTTATTGTTGTTGATGATTATTTATTGTTCTTTAAGCTATAATGTTTAACGCTTAATGTAAATAGATTTTTTTCAATGAATTTTTCAAAATTCCAACAATTTTTCCTTGGTTGGGTAATTCTTAAATAAGATCCAAACAAATTTTGATGAATAATACACAATCTCTCTCTACAAAAAATTAATCTAATACCTCAATAATCTCAATACCTCCCTTTATATACATAAACCCAAGCTTTAGAGTAGAAAGAAATAATGAAATAACAAGTTTTTTTTTTTGTGAAAACCAATAACAAGTACAGAAAATAACAAAAAAATTCCTGAAGTACTCATAATTCATAAAATAGTTAATGAATATTCAAATTCATGAAACATGTTCATGAATACTTTGATACCTATCACATAATTAATGTTTGCTTCATGTACCAAGACATTTCATGTAATAAAAATAAACTATTAATTAAATAGATTTTTAATAATTTTCATTAACCAAATTCAAGCCCAAACTCATAAATCTATATACTTATAGTCCAATTCACAAAACTATTTTAGATTTAAAATTAAAAACAATTTTTTATTTATCTTTAATTAATTTTTAAAACATGTTAATATTATATATTAAAACAACCATATTGAATTGTTTTAATCATAAATATGAGTGGGTCTCACGTGTATTTTGGTCTTAAAAATCACGGTATATATTTTATAAACCAATTTTAATAGTATTTTAAAGGTATAATCGTTGGAGTAATGGTTTCAAATGTGAATGTTTTAAAAAACAGTTCAAATTCAATTAAATACAGCTTAAAATGGGTTGAAAAAAACACACACAAAGAAATAAGTTTTTTGTTTCCATGTTGAATTTGGTTTTTGAAAATAAAAAACGATACCGAATATTCTCTTAATTTTCAAACCCATGCCTCTGTTTCTTCTAGTATAGTTGTCACTTGTCAGGGTATCTCCATGAGCAATAACCACAAAAATGGCTGGTCTTCAACAGTTTTTTGATATTCAACAGGATAGCCAAAAGAGATGCTAAAACAGCTCTTGTCAAAATAAAAAAAGTCATTATTGTATGTAAACATTTCAAATGTGACTGCATCTCCTGAACCGACTTTATATATATATATATATATATATATATATATATATATATATATATATATATATATATATATATATATATATATATATTAAATCATTGGCACGATAGGTAAGGAAGCTTGCTTTGTGTTTTTTTTTTAAAAAAAAATCTATCATCGTCAATTAGTTTTTTAAAAATGTATCGGATCGTTGTGGAAATGTGCTTTTAAAATTATATGAAAAAAACTTGATCCCAATTGACTCTGAATTGATAAAAAAAAAAAAAACTCCTTATCGTTAGAAAAAACTATAATGTTTACTGAATTTATACGAAACATGCAAGAAAAATTGCATTTCTACAAATTTTATTTTATTTGAAATAAAAACACAACATGGATGATAATAATTTTTTCAAGAGAGTTGTTTATCTTGTCCTTATATAAACATCACATCTATCAGAAAAATTATTTATGCATCCTATCTTTATGTAAAAGAAAATAATACATACAAACAATTCCTTTTCTTCTTCTTTCTATCATATCTTAAACTTGCTGAAGGTTCTATAGGATTGACCATCTACTTATCTAATAATATCTAGAAGGTTTCCCATATATATATATAGGTTGCTTTCCGTAACAATATACATTGGAGAAACAGGGAAATCCATAACATAAACACAAATCTCGACGACCCAGGATCACCATGCCAATAATTGAGAAAAGTTTGTGTTAAGAAATCCTCCAACTTTTCTTTTTCGGTCATCACTATATATATCATACGCCGCCGAATGACGGTGTCGACATTTCAGTAGCCGTGGTCCAAATATCTGTAACCGTCGTTCATCTCCACCTTCCATCATCGCTGCCAGTAAATGTAGCAACACAGAAAGCTCAACCCAATTGTCTTCTTCTTTCTCCATTTCGATTTATAACCGGTCTCCAAATTGACCAAGAAAATTCTCAGCTTGAAAAAACCATAACTTTCTCGTCAAAAACACCAGGTTCACAATTTCCAGGGTTTTCTAACAGCACAAGTTTTCATGTCATCAGATTGACAATTCTCCAGGGTTGTAATCAAACATGAGACTATCTATAATACAGAGCACCAAATATTGGCTATCAGAGCACCCATCGATTGTTAACTTCCGATGGAGCCCAACCGAATCATGGGGTTCCACGTGGTCTTTTCTCTTCTCCGCCATCACCATCTACATCATTTCTGCCGCCATCCTCCACCTTGTGGTCTCCTCAATTCTCCGCACTAACCGCCGTGTCCCACTTGGCCCAATCCCAGCAATACACAGCCTGGCAATGGCGATGGCATCGGTTGTGATTTTTGTTGGCATTCTTCTTTCAACCGCTGCTGAGATTCGCGACACGCGCTGGTTCTGGCGGCGCACCAAGACCACCACGGCTTTCCAGTGGCTCCTCTGTTTCCCTCTCGGCACCCGACCCTCAGGCCGCGTCTTCTTCTGGTCCTACATTTTCTACCTCTCTCGGTTCCTTCATTTATTACGTACTTTTTTAACAGTCCTCGAACACCGTAAACTCAATTTCTTTACCTTGTTCAATCAATCCATACTTTTGTTCATGTCATTTCTTTGGCTTGAATATTCTCAGTCTTTTCAAGTCTTGGCTATCCTTTTAACAACGTTGTTGTACTCTGTCATTTATGGGTACCGGTTTTGGACAGCAATTGGGCTTCCAAGTGCTTGTTTCCCTTTTGTAGTGAGTTGTCAGGCTGTGTTGTTGGGTTGCAATTTGGTTTGCCATTTTGGGGTGCTTTCGTTGCATATATTGAAAGGAGGGTGCAATGGAATTGGAGCTTGGGGGTTTAATTCTATGCTGAATGCTGTGATTTTGTTGTTGTTTTTAAAGTTTTATCTGAAGATGCATTCGAACAAGAGAAAGGGCGGTTCCTTGAGTGAACTTAAGGGTTCTTCAAGGCATTTGCTTTCTGGCTCGGAGAAGCGGGACAATAAGGGTAGTTGATGGATTGAGATTAACGAGTCTCCCCTTAGCTTACTTTTTGCTTCTCTCTCTCTCTCTCTCTCTCTTTTTCTAATAATTTTTTATTATGATTTTTCTTGTTTCAGTTCTTGAGTTTTTGTTCTCTGATTATTCAGACAAAAGTGTAATTGTGCTTAGTACTAAAGTGTACGTGATCGGATACATGTTAGAGGCCTTTTCTTGTAATTGCTTATTGCTATTAGTCTAGTTGTTACTTTTTAGTTGCAGAGAAAAGAGGAGAGTTGTGATTCGAGCAAGGTCAGCTATTTCAATTGGTCGGCAATGGAAAAAGCAAGACTTGTTTAACTCGATCCCCTTTAGAAGCTATTTTGTATTCAATGGTGATGTCCCTTTCTTTGTTCAATCCCTTGAACAACCCACCAGATACTTTTATCGTTTCCAAATGCAGGGAAGCTTCTTCTGTCCGAGACAAGTTCGAAGTCCAACCTCTCGATCTTGCTTTAGAAATTGCTGTGGTCAATGTCATGCTTTGTCCTTACGGGAGCACAGTAGAAAATGAACCACTTATTAGCCACAATTAATCCACCTTAGGTGCTATTCTTCTGGCTCTCAAATGGTGACTAGAAAACTAAAAAAAAAATCATCGTGATTTCACACTAAGAGACAGCTTAGATGTGTTGTAATGATTTTTTTTTTAAGATGTTTTTTTTAAAAAAATATATTCAAATAATATATTTTTTATTTTTTAAAATTAATTTATGACATCAAAACTACTAAAAAAAATTTAAAATAAATTTTTTTAAAAAAGGGTTTTGTAAACTTTGGTTTGGGATGCATTTTCAAAAAGGACGAAATGCATAAATGATTTTGAATTTTATGTGACCTTTTTAACTTCAATCAAACGGTAGATGAAATGTGACAGAACAATGTACACGACAAGCCCACGCCTGCCATCTTTTTTTAGCCCAAGCTACTCACACGCAAGAGCCCGGTATTGGGCCCGATATTAAGATGGTCAACCTCTACATCCAGGACTTCCACGCCCGGATAGGGAAATGGCAGAGCCCATAAGGAACGCATAAACCCCAAGGAGATTCGAAGAGGCCCAATTAGTATTCCTTTCTCTAAGGCCCAGTTTACCCAGGAGACTTGACAGTAGCATTGCACTTGTGGGGGAACTCGACTCGGATCTAGCATCCGGGTAAGCCTAGCCTAATGAATGGTCTCGCACGATAATGGTTGTCACGCTTGCACTTGGCAAGCTGTTAACATGGCAAGATTTTTATCTTAAATAAAAAACCACCATCATTACGGGTTAATATCTTATATAATTGCCCATAGATTAGGATATTTGAGAGATTGGTGTGTTGACTTCTTTTTTTTTTCTTTACAATCCCTTTAATATATAAAAAGCCATCATCAAAAATAAGTTTTACATGCTTTTTATTTTTTTATATTTTTTCTATCTCATAAAAAAAAGAGCAAATCACACATTAGCACACCTTTATCCTAAAAACACAAGTTGACAATTCTAAAAAAAATATTGTGTTCTCTTGCATTCGTGTCTCGATTTATAAAAGTTTACATTTATCCTATATTTTTACTTAAATATTAAAAAATCCCTTTCATACCATAAGATTACCAACCAACCTCTTCTTCACGGCTCTCCAAACCCATTAATTAGATATGAAAAAAGGCCTCATTAAAATCTATAAAATTCTTCTCCAAACTTCGTCGGTACACATCATTCTTTAATCTGACTAAGCGACCGGCAGAGTTTTTTCTTTATTTGATTTTTAGCACTTTTAAGAAAAAAATTGGATAAAACAACACAATACAAAAAAAAAAGGAAAATAAAGAAAATCACATATGATATCTGCTATTTGCAACGTTTTCAAACTCTTTTATAATATCTTTAAATTTATCTTGTCAATATTTTTTTAACAATATTATTAATATTAATGTTGGAGCTTTAACAGATTTACAGGGTTTTTTTTATCATTCTTTTCTCTTCTCCTTGCAACTCCTGTTAAGATAGAAAAAAAAAATTAAAAATATCTTAGAAACATATTAAAATTTTAATGACAACATTATTGATATTATTATAAAAATTTTAACGAGATAAATTTTAAAAAATCATAGATATTATTAATAAAATTTCAATGTATCTTCAAGATTTTTTTTTTATATATTTTCATGTTTATCTTTCTCTTTTCCCTCTTTTATTTTTATTATAAAACATGTTAGTCTATATTTAGAGTCGAGAGAGTCATAAATAATAATCATGACTGGGGAGTTGAATATATCATATGTGATTTTTAAAGTTGTTTTGCTTTTTTATTTATTTTTTGTATTTATTTATTTATTTTTATATTTTTAAAAGCTGAATTACAAAAATACTCTGCATCATGTCTCGAGAATACAAACAAGAAAATAGGAGGCTTCTAGATTATTTTTTTTCTTGTCTGGAAAGATCGAGGAAAAGACTACCTTGGAAAGACCGATATGAACATGAAATGGGAAGAAAATCTTGAACCCAACATTTTTACCCACCTCGAAACTGAAGATTCATTTAATTTACTAATACCGTATCTGCTGCATAAATCTGCTGAGCTGTGAAGTCATATTTAGCTGTAAAAACCACATAATTTATCTATTACTATCTTTCTCCTTTATTTACCTCTACAAAACACTTCTTTCGTTTCATTTTCGACCCTTCCAAAGCTCCCTTGTTTATTTATTCACTATCAATTATTATTTTAATATATTTTATTTATTCACTCGTAACCTATGAGATTAGCTAACTCAAATGAAGCCCATCCTGGAAGCAAATCAGAGTAGGAATCAGGAAATCTCTGGCGGCTGGCCGACCATCCGTACCATTATACAAACCGAAATTCGGAGCCATAAAATAAAGCACGCTTAGTTGACTCGTTGCCGTTCTAGAAACCTGGTTAGCAGCCTGGACAATTTAATTACCACGCAAGCTCTTTGGCTGGTAATTAACCCCCGACACATAGTTTTTTTTTTTTTTTTTTTCTATGTTCCAAAACGAAACTGCTGGAGTTGGAATACTAGCTGCTCAGTACTATATTTATAATTAATTTTATTTTATGAAAATAATTAATAATATTTTATCAGTTATCATCTTAAATTTATCTAAAAAAAAGATAGATAATCACAAAGATAAAAAAAAAAAAAAATTCACATCTATCTAAAATAATAAAAATATATCTTACTATAATTTTTATCTTCTAGTTATTCTATTTATTTTTTAAAAAAATAATACGAAATTACTAATTAAACTTTAAACATTATAAAATTATTCATTGTAATCAGATCTACCTAGTTTAACTTTTTTTAAAACAAGATTTCAAAAAAAAATAAAAAAATTGACATCTGACCTGGCATTAAATTGAATTGAGTATAATAAGATTGATAATTATTTAAAGCGTGTTTAAAGAATTCGGTAAAAATTAATGTTTGTTTATGAAACATATGAAAAAAAAAACATTAAAAACAAGAAAATCTAACTTTTATAAGTGAGATTTGTGCATAAAAATAAATTGTAATTAATATCGCAACAAACTTTATTTAAAATTATGTTACAAGCATGGATTATATAAAATTTACTTTTTTTTTTTGTTTAAATTTTATTTTTATATTTTTAAATTGTTTTAATAGGTTTGTATTAAAAATAATTTTTTAAAAAAATAAAATATTTTTCAATATATTTAAAAAAAAAAAATACTTAAAAAATACCGAACACCTCTTTTTAATAAACTGATGCGATGCGGTGGGATTATCCTCTGGCCGATCTTTACGAATCTAGTTGTCAAAATTCTTCCTATTTTATTGGCTTTGCCCTCTCTGTTTCGCGTGCACTGCTCTGCTTGTTATCTTCTTCTCGATAAAAACTAAGTCTTCCATCTAAATAACAAAAATAAAAAATAACTGAGTCTCCGAACTTAAAACTCTTTGACTCTCTCTCTCTCTCTAACCAGAGACCAGGTAACTCATCGTTCAATTCAGTTTTACTTCAATTCACAGATCGTTTTCTTAATTTTATGCTGCTCTTTCAGATTCGAACTATTTAAGCTTAGAATGGGGAGTCTTCGTGTTTGAATTAATGGAATTTATGATTTTTGATGTTTAGGTTCCAATTTAATTATGAACGATATTGTCTTAGTCTTAGAAATGTGAATCTATCGGTTTTGAGGTTTAGAGAATGAGTAGGTGCTTGCTTAGGTTAACCAAAAAGGCAATTGTGTTGTTTATGAAAATCAGGACTGGATAGAATGTCTTACACTGGAATTGTTAATATAATTGTCTATGCTAATTGTAGTTTTAATTGAAGGACTATAGCTTGATGGCCGAGATTAACTTATGAATGTCATACAGTGGGAATTGTAGGTAATTACTACTTAGGATGTTTAGAGTCAACCATTATTTGTTTTCTATAGCAACCTTTACTTCTATGAAATCCTCACACAGTGGGGCTGAATCGCATTAAGTCTTCCATTTTTTGGGTGCACATGAATTTCTGTTTCACTGACATTCAAGAGCCTGAGTAGCCATGGTTTATTCACACGAGAAGGTTTTTATTGAAGAAAGCATGCAATCTTGTTTGTGACTTTACCATGGATTGACCTGTGAACTGGAGTTCTTGTGTTCATTTTTTAATTCCAGTTGGCTGTTTGACAATGATTAGCAGCATGGTATTATGTGCTCATGCATTTTTTTTTCTATATTTTGTTCTCATTTGGATTTTTAGCTTGTTCTTTGTAAAATAATGAGGTTGAGGAATATCTCAAATGATTCTTCAGGCACATTGTATTGCAGCTGGCATTGGAGGAGGTGGTTGCTATTGAATCTGGAAAGGAGATGGAAGAAACTTTCAAGCCTCTCAAATCCGATGATAGACTAAAGCATTACCCTTTAACTCCTTTTAGGTTGATAAGGGGTCTTATATGTTTGTTGGTGTATCTTTCTACTGCTTTTATGTTTGTAGTGTATTTTGCACCTGTTGCAGCTGTCTTGATGCGATTTTTCAGCGTACACTATTGTAGAAAAGCAACATCCTTCCTCTTTGCTCTTTGGCTAGCTTTGTGGCCCTTTCTATTTGAAAAGATAAATGGGACCAAAGTTGTATTTTCTGGAGATTTAGTTCCGCCTAGGGAACGTGTTTTGGTAATTGCTAATCACAGAACTGAGGTTGATTGGATGTACTTGTGGAACTTAGCATTGCGGAAGGGGTGCCTGGGCTACATCAAGTATATCCTCAAGAGCAGCTTGATGAAACTACCTGTCTTTGGGTGGGGATTCCATATTTTGGAGTTCATTTCAGTTGAGAGGAAGTGGGAAGTTGATGAACCTGCCATGCGTCAAATGCTTTCGACTTTCAAGGATTCTCGAGATCCCTTGTGGCTAGCACTTTTCCCGGAAGGAACTGATTTTAGGTACTTTAATCTCCTATGTATTCTTTATGCAGGCATATTTACTCATAACATTAAGCTTAATTTTTTATCAAAGATATTTGGCTACTAAAATCAGATATCTTACATAGAGTAATTGGTGGGATCTCCCTTTTTTTAATATTTGGCAGTGAAGAGAAATGCCAGAAGAGCCAAAAGTTTGCCATTGAAGTTGGACTTCCTGTGCTGGCAAATGTTCTACTTCCTAAAACAAGGGGTTTTGGCGTATGCTTGGAAGTTCTACAGAATTCCTTGGATGCAGGTTCTTTTCAAATAAATTTTTCTCCTGTCAGTGCGGTGGTCATATGCTTTTGATAATATAATGTGTGGCTTACACTCTCTCAAGAAAAAAAAAAATATATATATATATATATATATATTTATATATATATTTGATTTGATTCCATACTGTTTTAAAAAGCAGCCTGTCTCACTATCAGTGCATCACTGCTGCTAAGTACTACCTCATCAGTTCTGGAATTCTATTAAGTTCATCCCAACATCATGACCTTTATTGCTTGATGAGAAGAATTCAGTTTTTTCCTCTCTTTTTATGGCTCCTTCTGCAAGTTACTATATACTTAATCATGTTTCTTATGCTGCAGTTTATGATGTCAGTATCGCATATAAGCACCAGTTGCCTACCTTTCTGGACAACGTATTTGGGACAGATCCTTCAGAAGTTCACATTCATGTCCAGCGTATCCCTGTTAAGGATATCCCAGCTTCTGATGCCAAGGCTGCTACATGGTTAATGGATAGGTTCCAGCTCAAGGATCAGTTGCTTTTAGACTTCAAAGCTCGAGGCCATTTCCCTAATGAAGGAACTGAACAAGAACTTTCTACAGTGAAATGCTTGGTAAATTTCACTGTGGTAATTTTATTGACTGCATTGTTCATTTATCTTACATTTTTTTCATCCGTTTGGTTCAAAACATATGCGAGTTTAGCATGTGCCTACCTTGCTTCAGCTACTCACTTTAAATACCGGCCATTACCCATTACAAATTTGATATAGCATTGCTTAGTGCAAGAAATTAATAGTTTTGCTATAGAAGATGGTCAGACTTACAGTTAAGGTCTCTTGTGAACATAGAAGCAATATGATCAAATGTTCTATTTCAGTATACTGTTCTGATATATTATTTGAGCACCATGACAGAACTGTTTGCTGCCTAGGTTTTAAAGAATGCAAGTTTACCGCCAAAATGTTTTGACATGAAGCATTGAAATGCTTCATCACTTGAATGCCCTGAAAACCATGGTGTTATGCGATGTAAAATGTTAAGATGGAGCATAACAACCTTTGCTATTAGGCTGGGTTAGCTGTCAGCTCTAGTCCCCACCAAGAGTCAGCTCTCAAGTTCTTCTCTGCTAGCTTGCACTTCCGTGCTGTGAAGAACCAGCCCTATCCGCTCAAGTTCTCTCTAAGAGTCAGCTCGCTAGTGCTTTTGTGGGCTGGGTAACTTGATTTCATACACTCAGGTTCTCTCTCTACTTCCTAGGTGTCAGTTCTCAGTCAGGTTACGTTCCCTGTCCGTCTCATACTCGCTTTATGCATTAGAGCATAGTTCGAAGATCTGGTCTGGTGGTTGGCCTGGTTTAAGATCCGGGTTTTGCCCGGGTCGGTCAGGTTTTTTTTTTTAAATCAAAACGACGTCGTTTTAGTAAAAAGAACAAAAAAAATCAACGAGTTTGAGATTAGGTCTTGATCAGGTTATGCCGGGTTTTTTTTTTGTTTTTTTTTCAACCCGGTTTAATTCTAGCTTCAGGTTTCAGGTCGGCCGGGTCTCAAAACGACCTGCCAGGCCAGATTTTAAAACTGCGGAGTAGAGTTCTCAGAATAGGATCTCATCTCGGTGACAACCATCCTGCTCCGAAGTTGCTAGCTTGCAGCTTCTGTGCTCTAAAGAATCACCAGTACATCGGATTCGTTGGGCTGGATTTGGGCTATGTTAGATTCACACGCAAGATGTGGATTCAAGTCATGTCTAGCCCAATACTAGGTATGCTGTCTTTCACCCAGGTCCAGTAAGAATTAGCAAAGCCCTGACCTCTCCAGCCCAGCCCATCAAATCTCTCTCCGTCTCTGAGTGCGCTTTTTTTTTTTGACTCCTGATGCCGTGAAATTCGTGTCCTACTGTCCTGCCAAGCACACCATTTCCAAACTTGGATGAATTGCGGTTTCTTTTGAAAGAGATCTGTTCGGGGTTTGGCAAAAGGAAAAATAAACTGATTTGCACTGGAGGGTTTGAAGCTTAGTGAAGATGAATTTTTTGTTGTGCAATTCAATCCATTGATTGTTGAACTAAAATGGGGAAAAAAAAGGTGACATTACTTGGATTTGCTTCAATAGAGAAGCAAGTGGGCCCAGCTTAGGATGCCTATGTTACCATGACGATTCAATGCTGCATTACCTGCCCTTATCTTCTGCTGACCGTTTCTCTACTCATCTTCTACCCCTTAACCCAATTTGTCAATTCCTTACCATCTGCATATTGAATAGACATGAAAACATTCCAAAAAATGGGTCCTAGATGCCATCGCTGTACATGATAAAAACAGTTGCAGTCGATATGCCTTTTGTCATTTGTAGATCAACAACATTTGATCTTGTCAACAGAAGTAAGCAAAAAGAGAAGGGAAGTGGTTCAGAGTCACCAGATTCACCTGAATGACAAATCAATATCTGTTAAATTCGAAACATTTGGTTGGAACTATTTCAACCATATAAAATTTGTGTCCGTGTGTTAGGTTTCATATGAAACTGTGATGCGACGCGACCTTTCAACAAGAATTTCTAACCTGTTAGGTGACGAGCCATCTTCCCTCTAACTAATCACATTATATTAGTTCATACATAGGCTGTCTTTTTTCCTGCTTTAGACTTATAGCTGAAGCTCTCTAGCTAGTAAATAGATCAAATACCACAATCATTTTAAAAATACAATTGTTTGCCTGATTAAGCAGTGGATACACGTTTTTGGTGGGACAAAGATCTATCGTGTGATGAAATAGCTAGTATGGGACACAACAAGGTTACGTGTTATTGTGTCTTTGTGTCAAAACAAGCAAGCAAACATTACATTGATGTTGTGTGAACTGAAAGGCTTTCTGATCTCTTAGCCGACAAGAATGGAGAGGTTTATTGCTGACCATATCTTGTGAAAGGAATGTGGACATTGAGCGATGATGAAGGTCGATACCGGCTTGTACTTGCCTGTCACTAATTGATGGGGTCCTGTTACAATGACGAGATTGGAGCTCCAAACCTATTTAGAACATGAAAGCTACAAATTGAGAGTGAACATGGAATCAAAGATAATAAAAGAGGTTAGTTTATACACTATTTGTCGAGTAATTTCTAGTGTGGACGATAGTGTTCAATCCTCAGCTGGGACCATCCAGAAACATTTTATTTAACGCTTTCATTTTTGTTTTTTCAATCAAAACACATTTTTATTTTATTTTTATATGAAGCTGGTAAATAATCTAGCAGAGCTTGAATAAAATACGGGGAGGGGGGGATCTAGTGAGCTTGTTCCTGGGATGAAGTGGAAGCTAGCACATGCATGTTAACTGCCTTGGCCTAAGGACGTGTGAGAGTGGGAAGTAGTGCTGATGTTTGCCACGTGAAGGGTTAACCTTCGGCAATTTTTATGCTTCGATGTTCAAAACGAGCCAAATATTTCTGAGATGATTCTTTTTGTCTAGGGGGCGAGACCAGGTTCTCATGTGACTCGATACTCTTTCAGCTTCAGCCAAAGAAATGGTTTCTTATTTTCTGAATCATTTTTCTACTGCCCCTCTTCGAAACCCGTTACCAGTGAAGCTTCCCTTATTGCCAGTGAACATTTGCTTCTTTCCAGTCAATTAGTAGCTCTAGCTAGCTTCATTGTTCGTGTGCTTTGATCATGTTTTAATGGAGCAAGGCCCTAGCTCATCCTTTGGCTGAATAAGAAGTGGATGACGTGAAATTAGCATAAACTGCAAAAACTAGACGCATAGAACAGGCAAATCACTTTTATTGATACAAGGCAGGCAAGCAAGTTGACTATGGATATCTTTTACCTTTAAAAAAAAAAATGCAATTTGACTGTTCTTCTGAATTCTTTTAGTATTATGATAATAATTGGTTTATAAAATATTTTTACTTTAAAATATATTAAAATAATATATATTTTTTATTTTTAAAAATTTATTTTAACATAAGTACATCAAAACAATAAAAAAAACACTCAAAAAATAATAATTTAAAGCAAAAAAATTCAAATTTTTTAAAAAATATTTTTTCACCGCAAAAACAAATAGGTTTTTATTTGTCAAAAAAATAATAATTGTAACTTAGCATGCCAATAAAAAAACATAGATTCATTAAAATAAAACAATTTGAGTTGTTAGTGTTTGATTCTGCAAATTCTTTAAATCTAATTTCTGTTCTGAAATAATTTTTATTTTTATTTTTTAGGGACTATTTTGCTGTCAGATTGATCAATGAGTTGTCTAACAATTTAATTTCTCATCAACCCATATTGCATGCACCTGGTTGATCACTTGACTCAACATGGATTTATTTATTTATTTTATTTATTCATGAATTGCTCGGCATGGATGTTAATTAGTTAAAAGCTTTGGCAGATCGAGAATCAGTTCTACAAAAAAGAACCCATTACCCCACGTTAGACCATGATCTCGAAAAGAAATGGGTGGTCTTACAGGGGAAAAAGGCTAACCTTGCAACAAACTAAATTACTGCAAATGTAATTATAAATACGTGGAGCATGATCTAATTAAAATCTTATTATGTATATCACGTAAATTTAGAGAGCACGATTGAGTGGGAAAACAAACCTTTTTTTGACGTATATAATTAGTGCTGGAAAAAAAATTAATCATGGAAATTTAGCTACTAAATTGAAGGCATTAATTAAGAGATCTAGTATGCGAACACAATCTAGTTTAAGGTTCGGATTACAAGTTAACAAATCGATCTTAATAAAAAATAAAAGGATATCATGCCTTTTCTTTTATAATTAAAATCATGTTGTTTTTTAATATTTTTATTTCTAAAACTAAAACAATCTCTTTTTAATAAAATTAAAAATTGTAACGGAGATGTGAAGACATAATTAAAGCTTTTCTAAGTCAACTACATAGCCAGTCCGAAAAAACATTAATTAAGGTTCAGGTCATTATATCATCGGATCAATCCACGCGGAGTTTCAAAATAGCATTGGGAATGCATGGTATAATTAGTGCCTCTTCCCATCCAATTAATTATCTCATGTATAATATATGTGAAATGATTGGTATTAATTTCATAGCATTACATTACACAACTAGTTCACACACACAAAGAGTTTCTCCAAAAAAAAATCATAATGTGAAGTCACGAAAAGAAAGGACTAAATAGAAAAGGCAATCAAATCTAAATTAGTACTTTGATAGGGTAAATAATAGCACATGCCATCGATGTGGAAAAGAACCTAAAATCTAGAAATTTAATCACGAAAAGATTGGCACGAATTAAAATTTTCACCTCAGAAAGATAAGGGTATGGACACATATAAATTCAAAGCCTTCTACAATAACTTCCACGATCCCAACTACACCCACTCTAACCTTCCCATTAGTATTTTCTATATTTACACACAACTGTTTGTTCTCTTCATCCCATCTTCTTCTTTCCTCTCAGAAACCAATGGCTATTTCCTCAATCTCCTTGTGTTATCTTCTGCTCCTTCTCTTCATAACAGGTAAAGCATTAGCTCTCAAATATCTCATGACATCTCCATGTTGGGACTAGAGTCTTGTTTTTTGAAGAAGAAAAATCATGTTGAAAGATCATATACATGCATGTGTCTAGAGATTGTCAGTGAAAAAATATCTTGGATTCTTGATTGATATTGTGGTTATTGGATTGCAGCTAAATTAATTAGCAGCTTAACCATTCCAAGTTGTAATTAACTAAAAGATGATTATATATGTGTGTGTTTAAGTTGCCGTATTTACAAGAACTGATCTCCACATGTCTATGGCTGATTTCTTGCAGGCAACGTAGGTAATGCCACCGTGTTTACTCTCCAAAACCAGTGCAGCTACACCTTATGGCCAGGAACTCTCTCTGGGAATGGAGCTGCCACTCTTGGTGATGGTGGTTTTACGTTGGCACCTGGTGCCTCAATCCAGTTCCAGGCTCCACCCGGTTGGTCAGGCCGATTTTGGGCCAGAACTGGGTGCGTATTTGATGAATCAGGCAGTGGAAAGTGCGTAACTGGTGACTGTGGTGGCATTCTAAACTGTATTGGTGGTGGTGCTCCTCCCGTCAGTCTTGCGGAATTTACTATTGGGACAAACCCTAGTGACAAGGACTTTTATGATGTTAGCCTCGTGGATGGCTACAATGTTGGCTTAGGCGTCAAGGCATTGGGTGGCTACGGTGATTGTCAATATGCGGGTTGTGTTACGGATCTTAATGGGAACTGCCCCGCGGAGCTCCGAGTCGTGGATTCTGGCTCTACAGTTGCTTGCAAGAGTGCTTGCGCAGCCTTTAACGCCCCCGAGTTTTGCTGTACTGCCGATCATGCGACGCCACAGACTTGCTCGCCAACGCAATACTCGGTGATGTTCAAAAATGCTTGCCCGACAGCATATAGTTATGCTTATGATGATGCCTCAAGTACTTGTACTTGCACGGGGTCTGATTACTTGATCACATTTTGTCCGAGTGGTTCTGGATAATTTCCTGTCATGTTTCTTGGTAGATGATTATTTTATGAAGAATACAATCTTATTTATAGATCTATTTCTATGTGGGAATTCATACATTTGCAAGCAAGCATTTTTCTCAAGATTATCATATGATTACCATATTTGGCATTTTTCTTTCTTGTATTATTGGTTGTTATAATTAATTTGTTGATAATATTATGTGTTAGTATTATAGTTTTCTTAAATGTTCTAAAGGTTCCTTTGGCTCAAGGCTGGCTTCTCTAGTTGGAATGGAAGTGCTCAACACCATTCAATTAATAAATTTTTTTATTACAATGTACCTGACTAGATCTTGACCGGGATGTTTGACAAGGTCAAATAAGTCATTGTTTAACCCATTAAATTATTTGTTATTAGCATAGTAAATATTCAGAACACTTTGAAAGAAAACCATCTCAAATGATCATTTGAAAGTTGAGTTCATTAGTGTTTAATAACTATGGTGAAAGCTGCTAAAAAGCCTGTAGGAGGCTAATCGGTTCTACTTAAAAAGCCTAAAGTTCAAGCCATTAGCCCATGATTTCATAGCCAGTCACCAAAACCCAGCTAAACAAGAAGCATAAACGCACCCAAACCCTTTTTTTTTATTATTCAAAGAGAGACAGTCCCTGCTACAAAGCAAAAGAAAGAAGGGAACAAGCTGCAAGAGTGCCTAGATAGTGCAAATAGACTGAAAACAAACTAAACAAGGATTTGCTAATAGCATTTGAACAAGGAGGATTGAGAAGTCTAGTCCGAGTCCGAGGCTTGTGTACGGTTAGAGCATGTATTGGCGGGCCACCGCACGTTCCATTCTCTTCAAACGAATTAAGTAGGATTTACAAACAAGCGTATCAGAGCAGTCTTAAGAGAGCACAGACGGTTTTTCTTCTGCAGATTTGTTTAACCTCTTGGAATCACATAGAGCAATCACCAGACTGCCTACTTGGATTACATTTTAGAAGAATTTGCTACTGTGTAGTTTTTATACAAGAACAATAAAAAAAATAAGTAATTTCTACCTCACAACCAAAGCCACAAATACCACCTTAAGACTCTCCGGCTGTGGAAGCAAGAACCGAGTTTCTGAAATTTTTTCATCTCCGAAATGGAAAAATTCTCTAGAATACTGGTGGAGCTTCAATGGTGAAGGTAGACGGGTCTACTGACTGTTAACAGACTGCATCATAAAACTTGCAGTATCACAAATCAGAACCATAATGCTTGCCAAATGAACAAGGAATCCACTGAGTTCAGATCAAGCAAGCAGGTTACAGGCAGGCAACCGTTTGCATCTGAAGCGTTAACTTTCTAACCCCTGTATCCGACTGAACATCAGGTGACACTTTGCAAAATTATAAAGAAAAAATTGGAGGAAGAAACAAAGCAGACAAGGCTTTTCTATGAAGGCCTTCGGCCAATCCTCTAATCACTTGGTCAGCAAAGCTTTTTACCTTCCTTTCTTTTCGTTTCTTTTTTGTTGTTTTCTTTATACATACATTTCCAAATTTCTCTACAAGCGGCTTCATTTTCGAAAGCCAATGCCACCCAATTTCTTTAAACGAGGGTGAAGCGCAAGACCAAACCTACATCCAGGGCACGTGCTCTTCGTGCCACCTTTCCTACAATTGAGCCCTAGAAAAATTAAGAAAAAATCGATGGGGAAATAAACCAAAGCTACCTATATTTTACAGACATTCCTCTGGACGAAGTATTACTTGAAAACAAACTACTCCGCAGACGACTAAACCATGATACTTTCATCTCACCAGAGCCCGTGCACTGACCCTCCCCTTCCCCCTCACTGCTAAAGAGGGTTTGGTCCGAGCAGTCAAGTGATGCTCCACAAGCTAAATTATAGGACTGACATGCTGAATGACATACCCGGAGCCTGTTGTCACCATCCATGTCACACTTTTGGATAGAGATCTGGTCATTCATGTGGACAAATTTGAGCCCATGCAATAAATCATCATCATGCATGACATACATTTTATAAATTGATGGGAAGGAGATTGATGAGGAAAGAGGTGGGTGACTTACCCAGCAGGCTAGTCGCTTGGCAGCTGCATCACAGTAACTGCTGCCAAAGATATTAAATAATTTCCGAGCACCGCCAGGGAACAATCGGTGATAGTTGGGCATGACAACAACTTCTTCTAGCTGCTGAAGTATGCTTGATTCACTGGGTGCGCAGTGTTGGCTGTCACTCCCCAGTACATTTTTGCAAACTGAAAGACTGGACAGCAGAGTTGAGCTGTTCAGACATGTGTAGCCAGCATAGTCTGAGCAACGGAATTCACAAACTCCGTTGTCGCAGACCCCACCATGTAGGCTGCATTGTTCATCACAAACAGCTGCATATCATAGCAAAGAGCAAAATTAGAAAGATAATACTTGGAAGGATCATTATCAGGCTTCTCTGAGAAAGATCACATCACCAGTAGAGCAGTCGATGCCAGTGTAACCATTTTCACATTGACAGATCCCATTTGAAAGGCACTTGCCCTGGCCATTGCAATTCCCTGGACAGGAGCCTGCAAAAGAAAGAAAGAAAGAAATGCTTTATAGAATTGCAAAAATATAAGTCAATGAAACCAACATTCCTATCCACTGATTTCAAACTGGTATATTGAAACCTTTATAGGAGCTTACGTTTACTACAATCATGACCATGAAATCCTACAAAACAGTGACACTTTCCATGTACACAGTCTCCATTAAAATCACAAGAACTGGGGCACTGTCCAGGTACAGAAATGGAACCTGTACTGCAGAGCTCATGGTAAGCAGGACAGATCAGCTCCCCTTCAGGCAAGAACAAAACAACAGAAAATACAAGGATGAATAGGCTTCACGATTCAATGTGATCAATCAGCTTAAAAACAAATAAATAACTACCGTTAAATCCAGGGAATTGAACTGGTCCTCCAGCTTCTGGACACGCTTTCCAAATACCATCCACAGCAACCTAAAAAGAGGGTCATCAGAATTACATTGAAGAACACACCGTGCTTTTTAGTAGCAGCACAAAAGTACCAATTATTTTCAAAATCCTAAAAATAGACATTCAAGTCTCATTCAGGCCATCCCCTTAGTAAACAACAGCGCCATGTACGAGGCAGCGCCATGTACGAGGCAAGAAGCTCGTGATGTGCAATCTGTTGCCTTATTCCATGTCAAAGAGGGAAATTGGATGGATAGGTATGTTCAATGGACATCCTACAGACTCAGACTCACACACCTCCATAGTGAAAGTTTGCTAAACCCTGTGACTGAATTCCTTGACACAAATGTTATTTTCGGGAAAATTTAGGAAAACTTAAAAGTTCATAGGTCATAAGAACAGAGATTAAATACTTGCAAATCTCCAAATCATCACAAGTCGATAGCAGCTTACACAATTGCACAAATTTCATTAATTCATCTTTTCAACCCTCTCAAAAACTCATAATTTGTTGAGAAAATTACAGTTTATATGTAAAGTTAGAAGCTCAGAAGCTTCCACAGACAACTGAACGGATCACACTAGCATCTATTAAACCACAGCATGGCATGCAGGAAAATATTAACTGTATCAGAGCTCTGATGCATACCTCAAGAGAGTTATTGACACATCTGTGCTGATAACAACCATTTCCTTGGGTCACTGAGCCCCGGACAAACCCAGATCGTACTAATGATGAGGTCATACACCTACATGCATTATTTTAAAACAGATGATCAGTATATTGTTGCTTAAACTCTTCAACTTGACCCTAAAAGAGGCTCTAATCTAAAATCTCACCTGGACCTACTTCCTCGCACTTCACCTAACATTCTATCTGGCTCTCTTGCACTGTTAGAGTCTGTACAGGATCCATCGGAGTATGCCACAAAATAAGTACAGTAGTCGGCCAGTGAGGACTGCCCGCCTGTGATGACCAATTAAAGAAAGTAAAACAAATTATCAAATCAAGGACCAATCCAACTTGCTTAAGGATATTGATTTATTGAAACAATCACAGCCTTGTTCAAATGCATATATGTTGAAGCATGGCCAGCTGTTACAAGCAGCTTATGACACCCAAAGACTTGTGTAGAAATAATTGAGGGAAAAAAACTTTATCTTGACAAGATTTTGAATCAATGCAAAGTCTCCATAAGTTGAAGCCACTAAATGAGGATCTCGGATGAAATATGGAATAATGGGAGAAACATGTGGTTAAGGAGATGATATCCTGGATCTCAACGATTAATCACAGATACGACATGAAATCTAGGCTTAGTTTGATGTGAGAATCTTGAAGCACAGACTGCCATTCCAATTTATATAGGAAAATAAAACAGGGGTTAAAAATATTTGACCTCCAAAAAACATCAATTTACAACAACATATATAAGAGCAGGAAATTTTATAACTGCATATTCATAGACTAGCAGAATCTGAACACGGAGCATAAATAAAGTGCTAGAAATAGCAAGCCCAAGAACAAACCTTTATTTGCCTGCGGGAAGTAGCGAGCCCACTGGGGGAGATCTCCACTGTAACTTACAATTGGGCAATAACCTTCTGCCTCCCTGTTGTATGTACAGCCTGACAACTGGGTAGTATTGCAATGATATGCCCCCTTCCAGAGGTTGCAAGGGGAAGTAAGAAAATCAGTTCCTTGATTTCGACCCCAATCAAGATGATCTGCCATGCTATAGTTAGCTCGGTACCAACCACTATCCTCCAATAGAGCTAGTGTCATTTTTGAAACTACTGATCTTGTATCCACGGATCCTGTCATTATCTCGTTCATCATAAGCCTCTTTTCCCAATGTGACCCTGCAACCAAGTTCCCAGATAACTAACAATCACTAAATTGCTAAGAATTACCACATTTTTAGCTAGAATATGGCACGCGTCAGATAGTACCAATAAATTAGTGCTGCTCAAACTGGTATTAACATTTTCCACATGTCATTCATTCAGTATTTCTGTTTCCCTAAATTAACATCCTGTCATTTACTGCAGATTGATTTTCAGAGATAGGTGTTGATGCAAGTGCTTCAAAGACAACCAAGATGTCTACAATCTATTTATAGCAAAATTAAATATAAAAAGTAAACACTGCTTGAAATTGAAAAGCATTCACAGAATATAAAAAGAATACCTGATGTGCCACGTCCTCCCCCATCTTCAAGCTCTAAACCTGTAAAATTTTCAGAGAATGCCTGCTAGAAGGAAAACTAATCAAACCTTTGTTGGCTTTTGGGTTGTGATAATTGGAAAGGAGAGTATTTTGACGATGCAAGCATTCCCTTGGAAAACTTGTAAGCTGCACAGCACTTACCCCATAATGATGTCGTGAGTGCATGAGAACACGGGGAAGAACTACACGTGTTACCATCCGGCCAAGTTTTTCATCCATGAGTTGTTCAGTGACCTGAAAAGGCAACATGCAATGTGAGTTTACTGCAGATGTGAAATTCCCATGAAAGAACACAAATATACCATGAAATCTTTTCAAAATAACATTTTTATGGAAGAAAACATAAGTTCCCTTGCAAAGTTTTAAGAATTGATCCAACAGTATATTTGCTATCTACCTTACTGCGCCTTCTCTTTCTGTCATCCCTGAAATGGGCAAAGGCATGAGGATCAAAACCAAGGACATGCATCACCTGGACAAGATTAAACATGTTAATCGGTAAAGATAGATCATTCCACAGGTTGCCAATCTTGTTGATTTAATTATGAAATCACCTCATGAATGAGGGTAGCAGAAAGTAAAGTCTCTGCTTCAGCTGTCAAATGGCGAGGGGCAACATTCACATGTCCTGCAAAAGAAATGAACAGCTCTGAATATTTATCACGTGAACAGGGAGATACTGCTCAATGCAAAAAATTGCAGAACTAAGAAATTACCAGCAATTGCACGACCCCATTGATCACGTTCACATGCTACTGCCCATGCAAGAGTGTTGCCAGTGGTAGGTCTTGTAGTCACCAAGAGAACCAAGTCCGCATCAGCAACACCCTCTGTGAACAATTTAAACAAATATGAAAGTTGCCTCAAAATTCAACAAGTGCCACAAAATTCAGAACAGCAATCTGAGTAGATCACTAAGCAAAAGGGCAACTGAAATGATGATACCTTCAACGTATCCATGTGGAAGTTGTACGCCTCCATCTTGCCCACATGCAGAATATCCACTCAACCGCAAGTTACCCTTTACAGGCTCAACAGCCAATGCTCCCCTGAACCAATCAGCTGTCTGCCCTAGAGCCTTCACCAAAATAAGTTCTTCAGCTTTATCAAGCTTTTTTTCTGATAGAAATGCAAATTACAGTTTCATGCCTGATGAAGTTTTAATAGTCATCTCAAAACATGCTTCACAGAGTAGACGTCTCGAATTAATTTTATAATGGCTAACCTTGCGAAGACGATGCCTTTTGTCCTCCCCGGAAATATCATCAACAGTGCAATTGTACCAGCAATCACCATAAATTGGAGGATCGCCATGGGGATTGCAAGGAGTGCCAGGAAGAGAAGCCACTGGAGGCTCCCCAAGCTGATAAGAAACAAAGAACAGACGATATTACTTCCACAGCTGAAAGTAGTGCACCTAACTGAGCTTACTAAATCAGATATGACACCCACCTTCACAATATCACCAACTTTCCGACAATCTCTATCAGGAGAGTGACCAACAGCGTCATAATTCAAAAATATCCTAATTGGTTTCTTTACACCTTTTTGCTGTAACGATGATTCTGAGATTCCAAGCAATGCCCTACCTTTGCCATTAAGGGGTTTAGAGTTACCAGACTGACCATAAACCTGTGGCGTAACAGAGTACACCTGGCGACCAGGTCGTTTCCTCTCTTCAATTATCTGGTCATGAATGCATGAATGTGATACAATATTTTCACTTCCCCTTTCTGCACTTTGCCCTTGCAATTGCTGGCCATGACTTTCAGCATTTATAGCTTGAAAGCATAACAATATCAACGCAATCTGTTTCAAAGTCAATAACAGGTATTATTGAAATTACTTATCAAGCACAAACAAGTAAATCTGACAGGTATGAACATGGACAGAAAGCTTCCAATTTCAAACACAGATAGTAATAATATTAAAACGAGCAAATTTGCAACAAAAATTGGCCAAAAAAAAAAAGAATCAACAGATCTTGCAACTCCAAATTCAGAGTAACAAATACCAGAATAAAGACCCAAGCTTTGAACTCCATGAGCTCAACTAAGCTTTAGCTCCAAACTAATAAAGCAGCTAATTATAATACTTTTTACTTGAAAATCCTCGAACCCAGCTATTATTCTTGCAGGTTAAGTAATCCAAATTCTATAACGAAGCTTATGTCCAAAGAAAATCAGGTAACCGTGAACAGTTTCAGAAAAGTGTTTTCCACGAACAAAAGGGAAAACTAAGAAAGAAACAAAGAAAGCGACTGGAGGAAAAAAAACTATAAACTAGAAAACAAAATCTTTGGCATCTTACAATCACTTAAGGGTTACAGTTCAGTAATAAAACCCAGAAATTTCCTCTTTTCCCTCGAATTCTCGGTAAACAAACAAAGCCGGTGAACTAAAACCCTAAATCCTACATTTCACAGAAGAAAAGCAAACAAGAAGACAGCATTAATATTTACCAACAAGAAAAGGAACAGCATACCTCGAAAACAATGAGTGTGAATCTGAACTTGGTGTCAACTCTAGTCACCGAACATGAACTAAACTTGTTTATAAAACCCTCCATGAAATGTCTAAAACTGTACAACAAAACAGTGTGTATTCCATCAAATCGCCGGCGATTTCCCGATCCGCCCGAAAAACCGCTGGCTAATCCGCATTTCAGCCATCCAGATGATAAAAAGCAAGGATAGTATTTTTATTTTGATAGAATCAAAGAGAAAATAAAATTTTATTATGATTATAATTAAGTACTAAGATTTTAAATCGTCAATAGTAGTACGCGGGACAAAAGAAGAAAAAAACAAGGAGCAGAGTAGAAGGGCGTTTGGTTTTTTTCCTTTTTATGGACTGATTCAAAAATGATGTGGTGGTGTTGAATGCAAGAGGAGGAGGAAGACCATTTGAACTGGCTTGAAATTGAAGCTTTATACACAGAAGAGGAAAATCTGTGACAGTGAAGAGAGAGAGAGGGGACGAAGTAAAGGAGAAAAGGTAGAGAGAGAAAGAGATGCTTGAAAATCAAATGGATTAGGTAGGGGTGGGTATAGCTGATATAATAATATCGTTGTTTTTTCAATTTTTATATTCATTAATTACTAATTAAATTATTGTTTTCGATCTGGTTTAAAGATTTGTCCTAAAAAACAAGTGTGGTTTGTTTAATTATAAAAATAATGTTATTTTATTTCTGAAAAAAATAATAATTACCTAATCAGGTTAAAGTGATGTTTGGCTGGTGTTCCCAGTTAGAAAGAATAAGTAGAGAAAAAATAAAAATATATTTACTAAATATATAAATAAAGACAAAAAAAAATATGTATTTGGCACAATTTTTAAGTAATTTTCTATAATAAAATAATGAATTGAGTTTTTTAATATTTTAACCAAAAAAAAAAACCTTGAGAATCAAACTTCAATCTTGGATTTTTCAAATCAATCTCTCGTATCAAAATTAAACCATTATCATACTAGAACCAATTATCTATAATATCAAATTCAATTAATAAAAAAATAAATTTTATTTTATTTTATTTTTTATATTACTCTTGTTATTTTTATTTTTACTTTTTATTAACATCTTTAAAAAAGAAATTGGTAAATAATTTTATTTTTTTTAGTGTAGTGAATGAGATAGGTTAGCCTTTGATTTATTTTATTATTGTTATTAAAAATTTGATATAATTTAGAAAATTCCAAACACGTTGTTCGTGTATAATAATTTTTTATTAGTTTTTGAAGCGATAAGCTTTTAAAAACGTTGTTCGTGTATAATAATTTTTTATTAGTTTTTGAAGCGATAAGCTTTTAAAAGTTGCAAATTTCATGCGTGCTATGTACTGTGATATAACATATTTTTAAAAAATATTTTTAATTAAAAATATATAAAAATAATATTTTTTTATTTTTAATATTACCACATCAAAACCATAAAAAATATAAAAATTCTTATTTAATATTATTTTAAATAACAAAAATAAAAGACAATTCAAAAAATTAAAAGCTATATCAATGCAAATAAAAACATCGGTCTTGTTGCGATCTCACTTATATATATATATATATATATATATATATATATATAAACAACGAAATTGTCACTGTGCGAGTAATTTTTTTTAAAATTAATATGGATGTCCGGGCCAGTTTGCGCGTACCTCAATTAATTTCATGAGTCCTGAAGTTAACGATCATGTAAGTCTCTAATGATCATCATATGAGCAACCCAGAACTTAAATCTAAAACTACAAAAAAAAAAAATAAATTTTTTAGTTTCATGCTCTTGCTATTGTGTGAGTAATTTTATTTTACTTGCTGGACGAGACAACGGCGGCCCATGACGGCAACTGGGAGGGAATAGTGGTGAAAATGTACTCGTAATAAATTTAACTACCCATCTTGTCGATTATTGTGATTATCCAGGAAGCGGCGTGTTGGCGTTGTGAATTGTAGTGGCGGTCCGGCGAGTATTTTTGAGTAGATTTTACGTTTTAAAATTTTAGTTAAGCTGTCACGTATTCAAAAAGATATTGTGTTTTCAACCCCTCGATAATTAACACATTGGCGTTAATGATTGCATGAAAATTCTAGAGATTTTCTATTTATAGCATCTAACGTACACTTGCTATCAATTTTGAATCAAATGAAATTTTATATTGTCAAACTCGGTCAATCCAGTTTAAACATGAGTGAAACTCAATTTAATTTAATTTTCAATTCAAAACAGTACAATCTTCCTTTCATTTTCAAAAAAATAAGTAAATACAGGTTTTCATGGTTATTTTTAATTGATAATATTGCAAAATTAAACAAAATATTTCAAAGCAAGTTAGTATTAATAACAACAATGTATGGCCTGATAACTTGCTATGATATGAGATCTAATATGAGCCAGGTTTTATATTAAATCAGATGAGAGTTTGTATTGTCAAACTCCGTTAATCTAGCTAAAGCATGAGTGGAACCCAATTCAATTTATTTTCTAATTCAAGACAATGCAGCCATCCTTCCAGTGTCGAAAGAATAAGCAAATACAAGTTTTCAAGGTCTTTGTTAATTGATAATGTTGCAAGATTAAACAAAATATTTTAAAGCAAACTAGTGTTATTAATTTCTGGCATGAGATATTAATTTGGTAACTTGCTACAATACAAAATTTAATATAAGATGAGTTTTATATTAAATTGATCGAGAATTTTAAACTATAAAATTCAATTAATCTAGTTAAAACACGAGCAAGATTCAATTCAATTTATTTTTTAATTCAGAAAAAATACAACCCTCCTTTAAGTGTCTAGGGAATAAGTAAACACAAGATTCCAAGGTCTTTATTATTTGACAATACTGCAGAACTGAACAAAAAATTTCAAAACAAATTAGTATTATTAAACCGTGTTTGGCCTGGTATATAAATTCGGTAATTTGTTGAAATTTAAAATTCAACAGAAGCTGCTTCTGGGTGTCATATTAAATTAGACGAGAGTTTATATTATCAAACTTAATCAATCAAATTAAAACATGAACCAATTTAATTTATTTTTTAATTTAAAATAATATTATTTTAATTATTTAAAAAATATTAAAATATAATTGTTTTAGATTCCCTTACTTCAATTAAAAATAATTCATTTCGAGGTTGGCTAAGTTAATTTTTTAAATTAACAAGCTTGTATTTTAGAAGTAATTTTTTAAAAAATTAAAAATTTTTATTTTTTTACTTACTTTAAATTAATATATTTTTAGATATTTTAATACATTAATTTTAAAAAATAAAAACATATATTATTTTAATATATTTTTAAATAAAAATATTTTAAAAAAATCCAAACAACACTCCATGAGCTGCAATCTTCAATTTTTTTTGTGAGGTTACAAATTAAAATCAATCATGCCGTACATGACAGTGCTTTTAAATGAACCGAGTTTCTTTCTTTCTTTTTTTTATTTGTGGTTAAAAGTTCAGCCTGGCAGCTTTGGTACGCTGATCAAATAAATGCTGATGGGCCCACAACTATAAACGGCTCCGGTGTCAGTACTTTCACGGCACCATAGTTGAAGGCATTTGGTCCCACGACACCACGTAAAATTATAAATTCGACGAAGGTATGAAATTGCGTTACAAATTATTTTTTTAAAATGTTTTTTTTAATATATATTAAAATAATATTTTATTTTATAAAAAAAATTAAAACAAGTTGGGCAATCTAAAACAATTATTATTTAATGTGGGGTAATTTTTATTTTTTAATATTGAATTTATTTTTATTTTCTAATAAAAAAAATTCATTTGATCCAATAAATTTTATAAACTGTATCATTGGATTTGATAGCTTCACCTTTGTTTTTTTTTTTCTTGCTTTGATTTTGTGTTTTCCAAACTTAATTAATTGACAAGGTCATATTATGTAACTTTCATACAATTAATTTATTATCTGTTGTGATCTTTTGAGTTTGACCTATTGTATCACATTTAATAATGATGGTACCAAAATATTTTTGACAATCTTCCATATTAGTTTTTTACATTCTAAAAGATAGTACCATGCAACTCGACTGGTCCGAGTTTTTTAAAAAAAAAATGCTCCCGAGTTTGAACAGACGTTGCTCATGTTCATTGCGATAATTAGAGTGTGGGTTCGGAGCAATTCCTGTTTGAATAGGGTAGGTTGGAGAAAATCCAGGAGAGGAAAAGGACCAAAAACTATGAAGGTTGTTCTGTATTGGATTAGATTAGATTAGACGAGGTGTTCGGTTTGGTATTTTGCTAACCCACAATACAAGCTTCGATAATTATCTTTCTAATTTGACATTTTATCCTGCTGTCTCATTTTTTTAGTCTCGAGATATGTTGTAATAGGGACAGGTAATCCAAGAGTATTATTCATCTCTCACTGTCTCCGAGCGTCCCTGCTCACCGATAGTAGCAAGATTACAACCCATCTATTTAAAAAAAATCATTGTAATCATGCCTTATTTTATCTGGGTAATTGTTACTTATCCTAACGAACACTGTTCTTGACACTCTCGATACATTTTTTTTTAAAAAAAGGAGAAGCCCAGGTGGTCCCTACACTCAACGTAGCACGAGCACGACTCCAAGTTCAGATTTCACAGGAGCAGAAAGAGAAGTCGAGTAATTGATTGGATTCTAGCTGAAAGATAATTAAAAACAGCTATACCAAAGTTACCAGAGAAGTAATTGATTGAATTTTTTAATTTTTTAAAGTTTGGTGATGATTATTTTTTAAAATATTTTTTGTTTTAAAATATATTAAAATAATATTTTAAAATTTATTTTTGACATCAAAGTAATAAAAAAATAATTTAAAATAAAAAATAATCAAATTTTAATAATAAACAGGTTAAAACTTACTCTCTCATAATGTCATAGTTGAGAGTTGGTTCAAAATAACTATACCAGAGTTACAAGAGGATATGGAGCACAGTTTTTACCTGTTTGTGAGTTTAATAACTTTTATTTTTAGGTGTTTTTTTAACAAGTATATTTATTTTAGAAAAAAGTATTAAATTAATTTTTCTAGTATTTTTCAATAATTTTGATATATTAATATAACAAATAAAAAATATTTTTTAAAAAACATACTATATAACAATACTAAACATTTTTCCAAGTTAGCAACATGTGAGAATCTTATGGACTCGTCAATGCTTCCACTATTTAAACCCTAACATTATCCTTTTAGACTTCAAAAAATTGTTTTGAAAGCTAGGAGATGATCTCTTTTTTCGGTCCTTTCCTTTTTCTTTAATTTCTTTTATTTTTTGCTCTCGAATCACAGCATATGCGATGATATCTCCGGGAAAAATTCTAAAACCCAAAACGGAAATTCCAAAAAGTGGAGGTGCCCTGGTAGTAATATCTAATTAGATATTTAATGACGGGTTAACATTAAACTTTCGAGTAAATTATAAAAGTAATATCTCAAAATTATAAAATGTATCGAGGGAAGTGAAGCCTTGACGAGTCCATGTACGAGAAACATAGCTCGAGAAAAATAAAAATTCAGCAATTATAGCACCAGAATTTGAAAGAGAAATTCAACGGTATGTAACAACCTCAGACAAACTAGGTGAAGGATTTCGAGCTCCTTTCCACATCCAATGCATGTGTTACAGAGCTTTTTTGCACACGACACGAACACTAAACTGTTTTCAATGTGTTTGGACATGTGAAGTCTGTCAGATTTTTTTTCCTTTTCAATGGCAAGGCCACTAGCCACGACATCCATCTTCCCTCGGTTGGTAAATGCCACCTAAATGCACATTAGGCAGCTGTCGATGTACGCATTGCTATTGCCACTCCACGCATGACAATATGTTCAATGTTCAATATGACTCCTACCTGTTTAAATTATAGCTATTAAACCCTATCTGTTTCAGTAAATTAACCGGCGACTTATCAATTTAAAATATAATTTGATTTGAGTTTGTTTTTAAATTGTTTTAAATGTTAATTTGATTAAACTTGAATAACTGATGACTGGTCAAACTTTTATAAAACTTGATATAATCAATCTTTTTTTTAAAAATACTTTGATGTAAAAAAATGTTATTTTAAGATTAATCTATATTAACATGGTGATGTGAGGTTGACTACAGCCCGAAAAGTCAATAGATACAGGGATCTACGAAAACTATGTCTAAATGAGTTAATGGAGTGCTGTTATATCAACGTAAAGTGGTATTATCAGCATCCATTGCCGTCATCTTTATAGTTTGATAAACAATTCAAACTTGAGAGCACTAAATTGATTATTAAATCTCCTTTTTTTTTTCAATTGAACAGAATTTTACAAATTAATTATTAGTTTAATTAAAAATAGTCGAGTGACAAAGAATTGATTAGAAAAAAAGAAGATATTTTTATATCATATTTTATTATTTGCATTTCAGAATTAGAAAAAAAAGTCAATAGATTTTTGCCTGGATATGGTTTGGTTGCATGTTGACATACTAGCACCACTTCTGCCTGGTCGCTTTCTCGAAAAAGGTAAGGTCATAACTTTGATTTGAATATGATTACGCTATGTTTTAGTGGGGACGGTTAAGGTTAGTTCGTGTCAGGGAAATAATTAATTTCACAAATTTGACCTTCCGACTAATCATCGTCACCCCCAATGCCTCTGTACATTTGAGCAGTAGGGTTTGACATCAATTCAAAATTCCTTTATGATTTATTTAGGCTCTTTAGTCACTTGATTTTCTGGTTGATACAACTTTTTAATACAATATCACACTTTAATGATCAACAGAATAAGAGTTTAAATTTCATCGAATAAAAAATAATACAAAAATATTTTTAGAATCCAATCAATGTTTAATAAATGTCATTAAAAAACAAATCATGGAACAGTATGGGTTGCTGCTCCGTGCGCCAATCCAAGACTTCCAAGGAAAAGCAACATCAAAATTACGTGAGAGATTTTTCAAGAAAACAATGATACTATTGTTTGCCGAGGCTGGTCCATTCACGTGAGAATTATTTCGATGGAGGTCCTCACTAATCTATTTGGATAGATGGTGTCCTTAATGCATGGACGGCTTCCACCCTTCGTTTTCTCTATTATCTAAGGGAAACAAGGAGGCTAGCTAGGGTCAAGCATGGTCACGTCTAGGGACCGGCACGTGAAGAAAATTCAAGTGGAAGCGACCCATGCATGCTGTCTAACCACTGATCGACGTGGAAAGTTTCCTCATGGCAATTAATAAATTGACTGTTTTGATCTAGCTTGTTACAGGGAAAACCAAAAATTTAAAAATGGAAAACGAAAATTAATATTCACGGGCTCCCCGCTCAAACAAAACACGATTAGGACCTTTCT
Source organism: Populus tomentosa (assembly GCA_018804465.1). NCBI lineage: Eukaryota > Viridiplantae > Streptophyta > Magnoliopsida > Malpighiales > Salicaceae > Populus > Populus tomentosa. The sequence goes on from CM031995.1 coordinate 2,444,323, forward strand.
CTCGAAATCAAAATTTAAAACGAGTGAAACTCCAGCCTTTCCTTTTCTCCGCCTCGCAGGGCAAAGGAGTGATTAATACTACTGTAAGTCCCACCTATGCATCATGCCGACATCATTTATCACGGTCCATGGAACACTACAAGTCTACAGCCTTGTTTTTTCCTACAAAAGACATGAAACATTAATTAATGGGTGGACATTAATTAATGGTTTCTGCCACTGAACACAGTGAAATATCGGTTTGCTTGGTTTATTTACCTTGACTTTTAAAAAAACATTCGAGCTTGTTTCGTAGTAGTGTTGTTATTATTATTATTTAAATAGTTTTTTATATTAAAATATATATTAATAGTATTTTTTTATTTTTTAAAAATTATTTTTAATATTAATATATCAAAATAATTTAAAAATATTAAAAACATATTAATTTAAAATAAATTAAAAAAATTTAAATTTTACATTTTTTTTAGAAGTATTTTTAAAAAACAAAAATAAACAGCCCTAACACGAGGCTAGAAAATCTTCGGTTTATAAAATAAATTTTTTTAAAATATATTATTTTTTATTTATTTTTAACATTAATATATTAAAATCATAAAAAACATTAAAAAAATTTAATTTAATAGTTTTGTTAAAATAAATACAAGCTGCTGCATTCCCTGACATGTTTTCCCTTTTAAAAAACCAAGCCTATAATAAATTAAAACTTGTTTAAGACTGCGGATGAATATTTTTTTTATAAATATTTTTTATTTAAAAATATATTTAAATAATATTTTTTAGAATTTTATTTCTAAAATTAACATATTAAAATAATAATAAAAATATTAAGTTAATAATATCCTGATCTTCCCTCTAGGGATGATTTCTCGAGCCACTCCCTATTTTTAAAATATTAGGGCTTGAGCCAACAAACACGTGATTACAGTTATATATTTTTAACAGTTCAAGTTAAACAAGCAAATTGCTAATTATGTGGGAATCTCAGTGAGTTTATGATCGGACAGCCATTAATTAAGAAGCCCGTAATATAGTAATTTCATAAATCCTAGATTTTTAATTAAATCCGCTCTTCTTTGTCTTCTCGTGGTACGGCAGTTCAAAGAGATATGTAATAAATACAGCAACAACAAGAGAAAAATATTCTAATATTTTAAGAGGGATTTTAGTCCTGTGGTTGGATTGTGCCTTAAAACAATTTTTTTTTTAGTTTTAAATTAATTTTATAAGTTTTTAATGTTAAAAATAAATTTAAAAATAAAAAATTATTATTATAATATATTTTTAAACAAAAAATATTTTAAAAAATAACCTCTGACTAGCAATTAAAAAAACACTAAACACAGACATGCTAAAGCCTGTCAACTACGAGATCTCAAACGGGATTGTCTTAAAAAAAATTAGTTTTGCTGATTAAAAAAATTAGTGGACCTGATCGTAAACATTAATTCACTTGACGAGTGAGTCTCAAATTATATATATTTTTTAAAAATTAGTTCGCTAAACCAAATTAGATTCAATAACAGCCTTACATGGAGCTTTTTGATTGACTCGACATCAATTATCAATTACTATATCGATCTAATTAGAATAGTTAGCAGGCGTATACCCCTTCTCCTCCCTTGATCTGTCCTCTTACAGGAAGGGGTCCATGGGCTATTGGGCTGGAGGAGGGAGTATACCAGGTGCTTTGTTTAATACACGGCCGAAGATCTACTAGAGAGAGAGAGAGAGAGAGAGAGAGAGAGAGAGGGTAGTGGTTCGGCGAGTGGTTGGCCTAATTTCGATTTGGATGTCGGTTCCCCATGCCCCTGCAGTTGCACCAATCACGAGGTGATTATATATATATATATTTTTTTTAAACACGATCACATAAATATTAAGTTCATGTTTATTTCTATTTTTAAAAAACTTTATTTATTTTTTATTTTTTTAATATTTTTAAATTGTTTTGACTTGTAGATATAAAAATTATTTTTTAAAAAATATAAAAATATTATTTTAATATATTTATAAACAAAGAATATTTTAAAAAGTAATTAATATTACATTCTCAAATATTTTTTAAATGTTTAGGAACACGGTTTCGTTTTTTTTAAAAATATTATTTTTATTTAATTTTTTTAAAAAAATTTAAGATTGTTTTGATATGTTTAATTTTAAAAATATATAAAAAATATTTTAAATTTAACTGCCCCGAAACAAAATAAGAGAGAAAGGAAAAAGAAGAAGCAACGGAACTTAATGTAGTGGTTGTTTCGCCTACAAGAACTGCTCATCCAGTCCCTTGTGTTGTCATTGGCTGTGCAAGTGAGCTGATTGAGACGCGCTGTGCCCCTTTAGCATCCTTTTTAGGTAGCCGAGTGCAGATTTGTTCAACTCATCATGGGAAATTAAAGGATATAATCGATTGCTAGTTTGCTACCAAAACTACACACAACAATCCTTGTTCGGAGGGTCATTGTTTGTCGTTGTGTATCCTTTCAGAGTGAAGTGGAATGGGAAGCCTTCCTTTTAATGATATTCCTTTTCCCCTCGAATTGACATGATGGCCCAGAGAATTGAGCTCGAGCATCATTTGCATTTCTCTTCGAAAAGAATCACCGGGAAAGTTGTTGAAAACTCTCTGTGAAATCCTGCTTAAAGAGGCATCGTTCTAATGACGGAAAATGAAAGGCGGCCCGAGGAGATTTGTCGAGTAAATGGGCTTTCTTTGTGTTTTTTAGCCCACTGGATAGTCTTCACCGTCCTATTTTTTCATGTGTAATGAAAATATGGGCTAATTTGGTAGGCCTTTTTCCGACTACATTAGAGAAGCGTGATAGTCTACCCATCCAATTAAAGTTAGTGTATATTGATATTTGTTTTTGTATTTTAAAAATATTTTTTATAAAAAATAACTTATTTTATTTTTTTATACTTTAAATTATTGTTTTTATATTTCCATATTGTCAAAATAAATTTTTAAAAATAAAAAAAATATTATTTTAATATAACTTAAATAAAAAACAATTTAAAAAGTAAACACTACAAAAAGTGCCCTCGAACATGCTGGTTTTCGTTTTCGTTGATGCTTTCTGGCACTCCTCCTTGTTTTGTCCTCCAAGTTCATGGGCCAACGTTTTCTCGAAGGTTCTTCTTATAAATAAAGAGTATGATTGGGCAGAACCCAGCAGCCCTTTTGTACTAGGCCCAAGCTTGTTTGCGTGCTTGTTACCCGACAACCCATCACTGAAGCCTCCGCCAATTCTTGACATGGGCTATTTACGTGTGCATGAGGACCCGTTTTATCATAAAATCAAATCATAAGAAAAATCTTTTCTTTCTTTCTAATCTTCTTCCTTTTTTAGTTTTTTTACTCTATTCGGTTTATATGAATTTTAATTAATCTTATAAATTTTAAAATTAATAATTATATAAACTTTTAATAATTTTAAAATTTATAAAACTAACTCGAATGGATAACTTCTAAAAAATAAACTAAAAATCTAACAAGTTATATTTATTAAGATTAAGAAAATCTTTTTTTTCAACTCAGAGCTTGAGACCATAAATTCAAATATAAAATTGGTTTCACAATATTACATGAGATAATTATTTTTTTTAATTAAATGAAAATAAAAAAAATAATTTCTCTTGAAATCACTTTTTAAAAATATATTATTATTATTTATGAAAAAAATATTATTTTAATTGTTTGATTTCAAGATAAATTAATTTTAGGATATTCATAAATAAATAAAAGAGAAGAAAGTAAAAGGGGAAGCTATCCAAGCCTAGGGGGGCCTGGTCTAGAAAATAAAAAATAACACGCGTGGTCCACTGTAATTTCCACTTGACCATGCTTGTAGTTTTCACATTTTCGTGACATCAAAAGAGAGCTAGTGGAGTATAAAACTAGTCCTGCTGACAGATCGATTAGCCATGGCAGTTTATTTAAAAAAAAAACAAAAAAAAATATCTCTATAAAACGTAAGTTTGAATTTATTAACAGTGACAAGTACTCAACAATGGATCTTAATTTCAAAATTGCACATCTCCTTTTCGAGTACAGTGAATGACTGAAGTTTCGTTCGGAAGAAAAGAGGAGCATGCGAACAAAATTGATTTTCCCTTCCACAATTCGGAGCACATGCTTTCCACGAAATTACGTGCACGCTTAAAACACTTGAGAACATTTTTTTTAAATTTTTTTTACACAAGAGAATTAAGCCTAAATGTTTTTATGAATCTATTAAAGTAACAAGAACATTTCTTAGAACTGCAAATTCAACCGACCACGTGGAGATGCCTCCATATATAAGCATAAAAAATAAAATAAGTTATAAATTGAAAAAATAGATGAAACAAGGGGGACTAATTAATTTATTTCTCAAGATTAGAGGGACTAATTTATAATTTAATCCAAAAAATAACCACCATGGATACGAAAGCATGTGTATACCTATAGCATCTACGTGCCCATTTGCATTTCTAAGAATGATAGAAATATTCTCTCATTCCCTCATAAAATTAGAGTAAAATATAAATTAGTCTCTCTTGTTTTTAATATAAAGAACAATGATCAAGGGGTTCATTGATTAAACTTTGAAACTAAAAGAATTATTTAATTTATTTTATAAAAATAAAGCTACTCATTTATAACTTATATACTCCATGAAATTACACAATATATATATATATATATATATCCCCGTTAAAGGGGTACTTTTTTTGCAAAAAAATAATATTTTTGAGCTAGTCTTAGTGTAAACAAAACCGAGTCTCTCTATAATTGCATTCCAGACAAGTCATCCATACTTATGAAGAAGTGCCTTCACATTTTATTTTTCAATATCTCGAATAATTCATATCGGAGATTAAAAATAAAAAAATAAATTCACTCACACTACTTGAGTGTGAATGCTAAATGACAAGCAAACTTAAGCTAGCGTCCTTCGAATTAATTGAATCTGAAAACATTGCTGGTACAAGAAGCTCCAGCAAGATTAGGATTCCCCAAATCTCAGGCCGGCATCATTTTATCGCCACTAGTCGAATGAAATAACATCCATGGATTCTCAAGGATGGCTGCTTTTCTTATCTGGGGAAAATTTCAAACCACCTCCAAGAATATATGTGCAACTTCCATTAATAATCAATTTGTCAAATGTCAATTGTTCTCTTTTATTTTTATTTTTTTTATTTTTTGTCTTTAAATAAAAGAAAGAGTCCAATTAAACTATATTAAAATCAACTTAGAATTAATTTTGAGAAATATAGCTTAACTAGTCAGGTCTTATATTTACTTCATAGAAGTTACTAGTTCAAGTTCTAGAAACCTCGGATCATTGAAGACTTAAATGATTATTAATTTCAAGATCCGAGTTGAGATGTACGCAAGTTGACCCGGACACCTATATTAATTTAAAATAAAAACCAACTTAGAATTAATTAATTACAAGTGTGCAATTTTTAAATCTACATGGTCTTGACTCGTAACTATTTGTTAAAACTTAGATGAAACCGATTAATTTTATATTTTTGTTAAAGATTATTCTACCCAATCCGAGCCAATTCAATGACCACTCATCCAAATCATGATACAGAGTTTGGCCAAACTTCAATTAAGAATAAAGTAATTGAAGTTAAAAGTTGAGAGTAACTAATGCTATATAACACTAGCTATTAGCATTAAAACAAAATTAATCACCCTATCAATGCTGGATGATTTTTATACTCCTTACCGTGGTGTAGTGGATATTTTGGTCGTTTAAGTATAAAAACTGTTCAGATCCGTGCAAGAGCAATTCCCCTTTAATTATTTTGCTTTTATATCTTTTCCCTGCTTTTACTTTTAGGAAGCCTTCTTTTACTTTTGAAGCACTAGAGATAAATGGACTTCCATGTCCCATGGAAATTTATATTTGATTATTTTCATATCTGAACTCATGTCGTTTTTCAAATTTGGGCTTTCTTTTTCCTTTTTCCTTTTTCCCTTTCCTTTTCGTTTTCTTTTAGCATTAGGAGACTAGCTTGATTTTTCTAGCGACCAGAATGGTGTGGTGTCGCCCTCTCCTCTTCCTTTGGAGTAATTAATTTTAGACGGCCCACCTTTAGCATGGATAGTCATAAGTCATCTTGCTTAATCATTTAGGATGTGATTAAAATGCATACGTACGGTGTTTATATATATAAATCAAATTAAGAATTATCATAAACAAACATGGACCGACAATTATAAGCATGGCTATTCAATTTGGACCATCCTCGCGGGTCTTCTCAAATCCTGGTGTAGTCAGAGTTTATCAAAAATTGATGGGAGAAATTTACATGGTTAAAAATTTAGTTAATTCATGATCTGATAGTTTTGGGTTAAATTATTCAAAATTTTATTTATTTATTTTTAATTTTAAAATAATATATTTTTAATTTTTTTAAAATAATTTAATCCAGATTAACTTGTTCAGATATAATTTTAGATGAATAGAGTTTAATAATTATCATCAGATGTAATGCGAATAAATTATAACCACATAGAAATACTGGTGCATTTCTCGTCAAGCAGGATCCTGAAGTGCTTGGAGGAGCTTTTCCCTGTTTATATTCTAATTCTCCAAACCCATGAATTCCGTAATTCAAATAATGTCTAGTGGCTAAGTGGGCCTGTTTTTGTCACCAGAATGCCGTCACTATATCAACCAGGTCAGGCTCCATAGTTTCAAAAGCAAACACTACTGATCAGTGGACATACGCAGAAACAATTCATTAGTAAAGTAGAGATTTTATCAAACTTTATGACGTGATAGTAATTATCAAGAAAATGAAGTTGCAAGATTGAAAATCATAAGCATATTCACCAATTATTGATGCGCCAAATGAAGGAAATGAATCCGTGCCATAGCGGATTCCAACTAAGGGAGACCCCTTGGTTTGGGAAGTTATGGTAATGGTGCCGGCCGATGTCTCCTGTCTGTTTCAGTGCAAGGAAAGAGGGGGAACCGAGAAAACATCGATTTCTGGATTAATGTGATGTTGATTCCACCTGTTGTCCTGTAGAATTAAGAATTTGATGGTGGCCAACATCTACCATGCACGGGGGAAAAAGGTGCAAGTAGACTTCTCACTAGGTTGTAAAGAATCTCTTGCGCACACGCAAATGGAATCGACTGCCTAACATGATTCCTAACCCCCAATTTGCTGGGATTCTTTAATTCTTATTCAGTGAACAAACAAGGATACTTGGAGTGAAATTTTCTCATTCTTTGATGGATTCTTCTGATGTTTTCTTCGTTACAAGACACTCATCGTTTCGGGAATCGCTGCCTTGATTGATTGATTTAAGAATCCTAAAATCCCTGGTCACCTGTTATCGTTCAAAGCCAATGGAACTGTTATCTTAGAGTCCTATTAGGACCTCCGATAGCCGAGGAGTTGAGTTCCTTCTATACAGATGCAGTTCCGTTTCGTTTCCTGCTGCTTTAGATAGGTCGTCTGTAACTCCCGACTGAGTTCATTATGTACGCTGTCCCTTATCAGTACCACCCCATCGATGACATGCCTTGATTGTTCCGTTTACCAGAGAAGACTCAGAAAATTCTTCGCATTCTCAACATAAATTCCAAAAGGGCTGATATCTTTGAGCTTTTCTCTTAACTTCTCTCCAACCGGAATGGAGAGGAACTCTGATATCTGGTCCACGGCTCTACGGTGAAGGAATAGCCTGAAAAATCCTTTATCGACGGAATCTCCGGTGAGAAGCATTTTGTGTAGGTTGGTTCTGTACGTTGCAGTATTTTGTGGTACTGTTTTATCTCATGGGTGATGATGAATTGTCTAGAGTTGCCGCGCCTGCGGGTGATGGAACTCTATAACCGTTGATGATGGCACGCCTCGAAAATAATTTCCGAAACGCCATATGAAGCAGTTTAATGAGGGAGGTTGACGGTGCAGGCCTGCAGGGGGACAAGGGGGAGGGATATATGGAGGAACATATGAAATATTTTAATCTTTAGCAAAATTCTTGGGATTTTTTAATAAAGGGAAAGAGAAGAATTTATATTTTTGAAAAAATAAAAACCAATAATTACTACGAATTCATTTTAACGAGATGATGAAATAAAAAATTAGATCCATCAAAATCCATACACACACACACACACACACACACACACACACACACACACACACACTCGAAATATATATTATTATTATTATTTTAATAATAAATAATAATTATAAAATAAATATTTATATGCTAGTGTGTTCTTTTTTTCTTTCTCACAGAAAATATATATTTACATTTTTCATATGTAAAATATTTTCTGCAAAATAAACAAGTGTCAATGTTCCTGTAAGAATACGAGAATTCCGTTGTCAAGGGCATCTCAAGCTCTGAAAGGATTCTAATGTTTATTGATGGGCTATGTTTGGATCTTGCCGAACTTTATGACGTGATAGTAATTATCAAGAAAATGAAGTTGCAAGATTGATAACTATAAGCATTCACCAATTATTGATGCGTCTAATAAAGGAAATGGATCCGTGCCATGGCGGATTCCAACTAAGGGAGACCCCGTGGTTTGGGAAGTTAAGGTAATGGTGCCGGCCGGTGTTTCCTGTCTGTTTCAGTGCAAGGAAAGAGGGGGAACCAAGAAAATATTAATTTATGGATTAATGTGACGTTGATTCCACCTGTTGTCCTGTAGAATTAAGAATTTGATGGTGGCCAACATCTACCATGCAGGAGGGAAAATGGTGCAAGTAGACTTCTCACGAGGTTGTAAAGAATCTCTTGCGCACACACGCAAATGGAATCGACTGCCTAACATGATTCCTAGCCCCCAATTTGCTGGGATTCGCAAACAAGGATTCTTGGAGTGAAATTTTCTCATTCTTTGATGGATTCTTCGTTACAAGACACTGATCGTTTATTTTCTCATTCTTTGATGGATTCTTCTGATGTTTTCTTCGTTACAAGACACTCATCGTTTCGGGATAAAAGTCATTACCTTTTCTTATAGGGCTAGGAATCGCTGCCTTGATTGATTTGATTTAAGAATCCTAAAATCCCTGTTCACCAGGTATCGTTCAAAGGCAATGGAACTGTTATCTTTATTCATGATTTATAACGGATGAGAGGCATGAAAACACTACTAACAGTTGTGGATATTTATCGTCAACAATATAGAAGATTTGGATCGCTTTACTGAGGCATTATATTTCATAATTTACAGCTTACAAAGAAAAAAAGAAAAAGGAAAATAGGAACAGCAAACTCCCGTTCCATTTTGCTAGCTTGACTCCAGCTTCTATGCTATGATGGATCTTCAAATTTTCACCATCTTGTCGAAGCCTTCAATTAGTAAACTCTAACAAGGTTGGATCATTCGATGCTTGAGAAAAAGCTTCTGGCATTGTAACAAAAGGTTCTCTATTCATTCCTTACGCCCTGCTTTATTAGCAGGAACATGCTCGAACTCATTCCTATGCATGGATTGGCTAAGAAATCAAGGCCCCGTCTTCAGGGTGCCCGGATTTGCAATATTCGGATTGTGGTAAACCATAACCGAGGTTAGGATAAAAAACTCTGCGAAGTTGATTATATTTTTGGACATCAAAGCCATGAAGCACCATGAGTTTCTTTTGTTTGGTCTTGAAGCGGCGCTGGAAGTACCCTTCAAACGAAGGCTCGGTGGATGTTCTAAGGAAGAAACCATAGGCTATTGCAAAGTGAAGGGAGGTCACGAAGAAGCATATCGGCTCCATGACATCCCAGGTAAATTCCCAGAAGGTGAGCCTCATGAACCCAAGTGTCTGGATCATTATAAAGCCCAGCCCACAATAAAGCTCTCCTCGTACCTGTGCTCTAGCCTTTTTATCAATTATTGCCTTTAGTTTCTCCATTTGGTCAAGCTGTTTTCTTCTTGGATCATTCGGAGTGGCCATAGTCTGTGATATCATCTGCTCCATTGATTTCGCCACCTGGTACACAAAAAAGAAATTTAGATGTGTTGATGTTTAGCGTGATAAACAGTATTCTATAAATTAGACTTAATCAGAATATCATTATTATGATAATATTTCTTTGGTTGTCCCTTGGCAAATGGAAAGTCCAGGAAAACAACTCGACATGGGACAGTCACACACAAACCACTTTGATCATACGTAGTATGTATCGCTGTTATTAGACTCGGAACAGCCCAATAAATAATTCGGTGACATGTCGATTCAGAATGAATTATTAGAAAAAACCTTTGAGAAAATAATATGTTTTGATTTTCTTAAAATTTTTATCAAATAAAAATATGATACACATAGACAAAAACTACCAGTTAGTTAATTAATCAAATAAAGGTAATTAATACCTGCTCAGGCCTGAGATACACAATGTTCCCTAAAACGATGACGTTTCCAGACTGGTCAATCAACCTTGCAAACTCAACACCTTGATCTTCATTTCCGCACTCATCAACACAGACTTTAACAAACTCCGAATACATAATCGATACTTTTGGGATCTCTCTAAGTCTCGTCTTCAACTTCTCCATCAGAGAAACCCTCAGGATCTTCTTCGCATTCTCAACAGAAATTCCGAAAGAATTCGCCTGTCCGGCGACCTGTTCCGGTGGGGTCAGACCATCAAGGTGGAGCCGGTCACTGGAAATGTTGTACCCTTTGAGCTTTTCTCTTAACTTCTCTCCAATTGGAATGGAGATGAACTCTGGTAGCTGGTTAACAGCTCTACGGTGAAGGAATCGCCGGAAAAATCCTTTTTCGACTGAATCTCCGGTGAGAGGCTCTTTGTGTAGGTTGGTTTTTGATGGGGCATTATTTTTTGGCGTTGTAAGGGCTTTAATCGGTGATGATGAGTGGTCTAGAGTTGCTGCAGGTGATGGAACTCGACAACCGCTGGTGATGGTACCCTTCGAAAATAATTTTCGAGAAGCCATATTTGATAAGATTTGAGGGTTTTCGAGCTGTTGAATGAGGAAGGTTGAGGTGTGCTGGGGGAGAATGAGGAGGGGTATATATAGGGTCCAAAGATGGAGGAGAATCTGGAAATGAAAATGGCGATATATCGGACGGAATCTCTTTGTTTCCCTTTCTGCACGGAATCAGTTTTTACCATTTATAGGTATAGATTTCCTACCGCCTGAGAGAGTGCGGTAATGTCGCAGGGATTATTTTTTAATTTGTGTTTTTATTTATAAATATATTAAAAAAATATTGTTTTTAAAAAATAATTTTAAATATTAGTAAATTAAAATAATAAAAAATTAAAAAATTAAATTCTAAGAAAAAACAAGTTGAATATTAATTTTAAACGGGCATGTGGAATGAAGTGTTTATGTTTTTAGATGCTTTTCAAACATATTTTTATCTTGAAAAAATATTAAATTAATATATTTTAGTATTTTATAATGATTTTGATGTGTTGATATAAAAATTAAAAAAATATATAAAAAATTTATTTTGATATGTTTTCAAATAAAAAATTATTTAAAAAATATTTTATACCACTATCTCAAACACTTTTAAAGAATAAGAGCTTTTTTAATTTATGTTTTAAAAATATATAAATTTATTTCAAGAATATTATAACTTGTTTTATCAAACCAAATATATTTATAGCTTCAATGCTTTTATTTATTTCATCTTGAGATAACAACAATATCATTAGATCAAATTATATCAATTGTTTTTATAAAAATAACATTGTTTTATTTTATATTTTATATTTTTGTGTTGTTCCGATGTAGTTCGGTTGAGTGAACCAAATTTCATAGGTTCAATGTTTCGTTTATTTAAATAAAAAAACTCAATTTTGAGTTAAGTTTTAAGTTTTGAAATTTTCGAGTTCAATCTATAAAATTAGACTGACTTTAACAAGTGTTTATGACGCTAAGTTGAATTCCAATGCTACTACTCGTCGTCCTGTATTAGACTACTCCTAGTTGTGAACTTATAGTGCGATGCCTTCACCATGCTCTAATGTCAATTGATTATTTTATTATTTCAGTCCAATAATCTAATAGCTAGAGAAAATATGCTGATATTAATATTTTTACATCATTTCTTGTGGACCTCGGAAGATGTTTTTTTTTTCTTATCACATAAAATATTTTACATTTTTTATAAGTAAAATATTTTATGCAAAATAAATGATGGTTAATGTACATATAAGATTTTAAGAATTATCCTAGCAAGGGGATCTCAAGCTTTAAAAGGATTCTAATGTCTAATGTTTATTGATAAAGTCTCAAAAATTTTAAGCATGACTTCTGAGTTGATAACCGGTTATAAAAATCTCATTCACCTTTTCTATTTAAGATAGTTGATGGCATATACTTGATATTTGGTATGTTAAAATATCTTGTGACTAATACCTGTAAAAAAATTCTTTTTGGTGGAGATAAAAACACTTCGATACTTAAATAAATATCTTTTTAGAAAAAGAAAATACAATAATATTTTAATGAAAAATATTATGAAAATACATATACAATAGAGAATAAAGATTGTAAACCTTTGATTTGAAAGTTTTTAATATATTTATAGCCCACGAGTCTATCTTTTTTTGTGAAGAGAAATGTTTGAAGTGTAATTTTACCCTGATAATATTTAATGGGATATAAATATCTCTTACATCTATATTAATATTTGATAGATAGTAGGTTCCTGAAAAACTTTTATGCACCTAAAAGGTGTAAGGAGATTAAGGTTTAAGACATCAAATATAGTTGAACCCATGGAAGTTGAGCTTTTTTCCTAGTCTAGACCCAAAGAATGAGAGTCATCCTCTTGGGCGTACCCTAGGTAGGATGGTCATTCCATTGGACATGCCAATGGAGGATGATCATTCTCTTGGACATGCTAAGGGAGGATGATCATTACCTTAAACTCGTTAGACTATTAAATTCAAATGCATTGGGTCTGACATGTTTGTTAGACCCACGTTACCTTATATTTGACGAATGACTAAGTCTAAATACCCTAGATCTGACATGTTTGTCAGATCCACATTACCTCATTTTCTTTTTAATGGAGTTAACTTTTAATAAAGATATACAGATAAAAAATTGTTTTTTCATTTATCAATGGCCATGTTTGGAAGCTCTTACTCGTAAAAGGTAAAGATATTAATTCAATTACATGCGGGTTGGATGTTTTATCTTCTTAGGAAGAAAATCTTTTCAATTTAATGGGTTTTTTTTTGTCAGGAAATGGGAAATGCTTTCAAAAAATGATCTAATGATATATGTTTGACTAAGAAGAAACTAATAATACTTAGTGACCGTCCAAGAATCATCATTTTAGATGTAACTGCAGCTTTTAACTATAACGACAACTTTTAAATACTTTAAAAGTTAATATTATGATCCTTTCCATGTATTATTTTTATAAATTATAATTTATAATTTTTTAAAAATCACAGTCTCAACTTTTCCAAATCAACCTTTAGGATCTTTACTTAGCGGTGCCAAAAAAATTAATACATGCTTTAGATGCATGATACCTAACACTGAAAAAAGTATAATGCGTTCACCACCAGTCCATTAAAAAATAAAAATAAATTAGCTATCCATTACCACAGCCAAATAACAGAGGAGATCGATGATGAAATCACGTAACAATGTGTTTTCTTTTCTTTTTGAAGATATAAAAAAAACAAAATTGTTTTATTTTTTATAAAACAAAGTAGGTTATCCCTTATTTTAATTAAAATCACACGTGCTTATTGTAGGATCTTTTTTTTTTAATTAAAATGATGTATTTGTTAAAGAATCATCTCAATTTAAAAATATAAATTATTAGATGAATTTCTAGAATATGATTTATATTAGTATCTAATAAACTCCTTCAATTGAAAGTTTTTTAAACTTGAAACTTACATGGATCTACATTAGTTTATGCTTAATTATTATTAAATAAATGGGGATAGTAAGATTTGAATTCGTTATTACTTGGTTATCAAAGCTCTGATACCATGTCAAAAAACTATTTTAACCTAAAAACTTAAGCTATTAGTTCCAGAATATGATTTATATTATTCTCTAACAATATTTTTATTTTTTTAATGTATGCCATCGATTATATTGATATAAACTAATACTATGTTAAAAATAACTCATTTTAGTTAAAAATTTAAGCTATGAAACAAAAGTTCAAAAATAATTTTATTTTTTTCTCATCCTAGCCTTCTTTCTTTTCACTGATGCTTCCACTCAAACAAACTTCAAAAAAAATATATCAATTCGAATGTTTCAATCCGTAGGATAACTCTCAAAATAGATTATAATTTTTTCTTCTTCTCAAAACTAATTATCATTTAATTTTGTTTCTATCTGGGAAAATATAGTGCTTTTGGGCCTTAACGATTGCATTATTTTGGAAATTAAAAAAAGAAAGGGCTCTACTTTATGTTTACCGATGCATTAGCTTTGACGTGGTATGCAAATACATAATTTTACATAATTAAGAAGGCATGTTTAATATTTATATATTTGGTAATTTTCTTCGATAAAATAGGGCGAGTTTCAATTATTTCAATTTATTGATTTATTATATAGTGATGAAGAACTACTCATGTTATATAATTTAAAATTCAAAAACTATTTAATTCAAAACAATCTTATTTCAATATTTTTTAAAAAATTAAAATAATATAGTTTTACTTTTTATTTTTAAAAAATATTCAATTTAACTTTTAACTAAGTCATCACCCATCTACTTTTTTAAAAAATCTCTACTTAAATCGATTTGGTTTTAATAACACTAATTAAATTATCTTCATTTAAGTTTAATAAGATCAATACCCGTTTATTTGTTTTTTAAATCTCTACCTCAATCGAGTTGGTTTTAGTAACACTAATTTAATATTGCAAATGAGCATGAATAGACGAATGAGTAAGTTTCATATGTAATCAAAATTGTCTCTTTCCAGAATTATTGCTATAAAAAGTAATTATAAAGGGAAAATGAAACAGGAAAAATATTATAAATATAGAAGTATATAAAATACATGACGCAGTGTTGTTATATATGCAAACAAAAAATAACAACCATGTAACAATTCCTGTACAATATCCAGTGCTGTATTGTCCACTATAATATCATTAGTTGTAGCCATGAAATGTGGAAGTCCACCTAATAATTAAC
This sequence comes from Populus tomentosa, assembly GCA_018804465.1. Lineage (NCBI taxonomy): Eukaryota > Viridiplantae > Streptophyta > Magnoliopsida > Malpighiales > Salicaceae > Populus > Populus tomentosa. The sequence goes on from CM031995.1 coordinate 2,459,464, forward strand.
TTTTTGATATTATTTTTCTTATATAATATAGTTTCTTTAATAATTAATAAGGTGCATGATTTTTTAAAAAATATTTTTTAATTAAAAATACATTAATTTTTTTTTTAATATCAATACAACAAAACTATAAAAAAACACTTAAAAATATTAATTTAATATTTTTTAAAATAATAATATTTTAAAAAACAAAGAACAGCATTAAAAAAAAAAAAAAAGATATTTCGAGTGGAAGTAGTGCAATCCTAGAAAACTCAACATTTATCTCTAAGATTTTTCTCTTACAAGACAAAAGGAGTAGGTTCAGAAAAGATAACAGTACTTGTTAGTTGTTACTCGCTAAAGCTATGTTGTCGGAAAATTACGTTCAAATTGTATTAAGTTAAAGCCCCAATTTTTTTGTCGGAAAATTAATTATTTTGAAAAGTAAACTCGATAAGAAAAAAATTATATTTTGATATTTTATTGAATCGTTAGAAAAGAGTTGATAAAAAGCTTTTGTTATTTATCCATGTCATAAAAAAAAATTGAAAAATAATATAAAAAATAATTTCAATTCAAAAATTTAAATTTTTAAATGAGGTTCTAAAATATAATTTATATTATTCTTTAACACTCCTTTCAAGTAAAAGCTATTTGAGTTTAAAACTTGTACATACCCATATTATTTTGTACTTAATTTTTTTTTATCAAATAAATAGGGATGGTAAGATTTCAATTCATGACCGTTTGGTCATTAAGGTTCTGATATTATGTCAAATAATCATCTCAACACAAAAGTTTAAGCTATTAAATGAAATCCTAAGATATAATTTATATTTTTCTTTAATAAATACATTTCCAGTTATTTAGGTTTTTTTGAGTAAACGGTATCAACTTTTATATATATATATATATATATATATATATATATATATATATATATGCATTTTCATAGAAAAGGGAGTTTTAATTTCAATTTCTAAGATAAAATCGACGTCTCTAAATGACAATTTAGCAACCTTTTGAGATAAAATCCATTGCTTCAAAGAAAAATTTCAGCCTAACCGAACAAGTTTTGTTGCAATTTAACGGAAAACCTTTCTGATTAGTGACAACTCCTCAATGTTCAATTCAATTTCCAGTCATCATTTTGGAATATTTAAATGCATATCAAGTACTAATAACATATTTTCTTAGAAGGTCTAAATTGTAATTAAACAATAGTAATCATTAAGATTTGAACCTCATTTCATTAATCCTGCCTGTAGCTAAGCCTGTTGCGTAAACATGATATACGCCAAACAAAAAATTGATGCAGATATTTTATGGTGGCAAAGGAAGTGAAAGGTTTTAATTAAAAATAAAAAGTTGATGAAAAGTCTGATAGAAATGTGTGTGTGTATGTGGACTGACGTTGACGGCAACCATTAATAATATAATATATAGTTATAATTGTTAGATTTAATTTGAGAGTAACTTGAAAAAAGAATGCATCATTAAATTATTATATTAACTTGTGAATTACATTGAGTTATTTTTTGTAAAATAATATTTTTGTTGTCGGCTCATCAAGTTTAGATGCATCAAGCTTACCACTAAAAACTCATTTAAATTATACAAGTTTTGCTAAGTTAATTTTTTATTTGATTTTATTAAAAATTTAATCCGAGCCAAGTTTTAAAAGTTATATTACTTGATTTAACTTACCGGACTGGATCGGATTTAACAACTTATTACAAAAAAAAATCCTCCGTTTCTTTGTACTTAAACAATTTTGATCTGCATGACTCCAGTACACGTGTAATAACGTCTCCATTTCCAGTTGAAGCCATAGGAAACAAAATCTTCCACCTGGTTCAAAAAAATACGCCTGCTTGAAAACTGCAGATGTTCGTGAGTGTTTCCCATTGATGCAATTTGGAAGAGGGACGTGCACAAGGTCAGGCCAGAAAGGAGCTGCGTCTCTTCAGCGTAGACCGGAAGCAACGTGGGGTGGTGGTTCTGACTTTAATTTGTGGACAATTGGCAAGCTTTTGCTTTGCTAATTAGTCAAGTGAAAGGGATTGTAATGGAGTTGAGGTCATCACAAAATCTTTATCCAAAGTTTTAACATCAATTTTTTTTTCTTTCTACAATGGAAATGATTTTGAATTTGTTGGTTAGAGAGTCTTAATTGTATATCTAGGGAATTAAGGTAAAAACAAATTAAATTCAAAGACAAATTCTCTTTAATCCAAAACAAAAAAAAAATCGGTATTAAAACACTACTTTATTTTTTCAATGGACATAGTTTTCAATCCTACTATTAAAATGAATTAAATTAAATTTTAATAAAAGATGATTCCAAAATCTTGTTTCCATCAATGTCACATCCTCTCCATACAATCCAAACCTTGATGGACTCATTTGTCATTCATTTAACCCAAGATCCACGTATTTTATATATATGGATGCAAATTGTTCCATAATCGAAAGCTTGCATCCCTAGCTAGTCATGACTCACGAATCCATTTTAGGACCTCTGGTCCCAAACGAATTATGATCTGTTCACAATATCTTCCCACTAGAAGAATTATATAGAGAGAACAAGAAAGAACTGTACGTATTTAGCTTCCTAGTTTCCCCACCGAACCTCCATAAATTTCAAATAATTGTGGGTGGTGTAAGCATCTCTCTATCCCTCTCATAAGTATATTCTCATGATCTAAGCGTAGCAATAATATTCTCCTGTCTGCGATAGAGATGGATTTTATTTTCATTTCTTTTGTCCTTACGTCACAAGTCATTTCTCTTAATTTCTCTACTAAATTCTCCATGCCTTGCTTCCATTTACGCATGCGTTTACTACCACAATAAACATTGAATTCTTCTAATTTTTTCGTGACGTGAGTTGTAATTTGGTTGTGTTTTTCGATTTCTAGCTTTTGTTATTCTAGGAATGCTACGATGGAAAATGCCTTTGCTTTTAGAATTCTTTACGGAACTACTTCATCGTTTCACTTGCAAATCGAGATGTAGAAAGATTCACGGAAACTAAAGCAAAGAGGGAATTCTAAAATTCAAAAACAACTTTAACTTTATGTGTAGTTTTACTTCTAGCATGCACGCACCAAAGGACGGATAAATAATATATTGATATACTTCACTGTTAGGAACAGAACAATAAAGCAATGTATTCAAGAAACTGGAAGAATGATTGTGTTATTGATAAAAAGCTTTGGCTATTATATAGCTTTACAACAGAAACAGAAAGCCAAAAAAACAGCCCACTAACTACACTAACAGAAAGCGGTAATGTGCATGAGAAAATAGTCTAACAAAGAAAAAGTCTTCCTACATAGTAGGAACTTATTTGCAATAAATACGTAACAAATTATTAAAACAATCTTATCAATCCCTCCCTGAAACTTACTGTTATCAAACAGTTAGTTTATATTCACGACCTTACATACTCCCATTAAGCTTCGAAGCCTTTGGAAAACATCAACTTTTAATGGTTTGGTCATTATGTCCGCCACCTGATCTTTGCTCCCACAATGAATTAAAGCAATCAAACCTTCTTTTGTGAGATTTCTTAGAAAATGATATCGTAAATCGATATGCTTACTTCGACCATGCATCACAGGATTCTTTGATAATTTGATGGTTGAGCTGTTGTCACATCTGATTAGAGTACAAGTCTCATTATTGTACTCAAACTCCCTTAGCACTCTTTTCATCCATATAGCTTGACATGCACATATTGCAGCTGCTATAAATTATGCTTCTGTAGTAGACAATGTAACGATAGGCTGCTTCTTTGAGCTCCATGTTACAGCATCTGAACTTAGTAAAAACACATAACCACTTGTACTTTTTCTATCTTCTACATCTCCTGCATAATCACTATATGTGAAAGCAAAAGGTCCATCATCTCCACCTTTCTTGTAATGAATACCATAGTTCACCGTCCCTTTTAAATATCGAAGAGCTTTTTTTGCAACCTGTAGATGAAGTTCGGTTGGTTTTGCCATAAATCTGCTTATGAGACTGGTGACAAACATCATGTCTGGTCTTGTGGCAGTGAGATACATCAGGCTTCCCACTAATTGCTTATAGAATGTCTCATCCACTGTAATTCCATCCTCATCCTTATTTATCTTAAAACTTGGAACAATCGGAGTACTCACCTTATTGCTATCCAGCATTCCAAATCTCTTCATAATCTCCAGAGCATATTTTTTTTGATATATGAAAATACCATCTGTTCTTTGAAGTACTTCGATGCCAAGAAAAAATCTCATGCATCCCAAATCAGTCATATCAAACTCTCTCAACATGGATTTTTTAAAATCACACATCAAATCTTTATCATCACCAGTAAAAATTAAATCATCAACGTAAATACTTACAATGATGATTTTTCCTGCTCCATTCTTCTTTGTGAACAATGTTTGCTCACTGTCGCACTTCTGAAAACCCTCCTTGATAAAATGTGCCTCAATTCGACTAAACCAAGCTCATGGAGCCTGTTTTAATCCATATAATGCTTTATATAGTTTGTAGACCAAATACTCCTTGCCTTTCATCTCATAACCCCTTGGTTGCTCAATGTAAACCTCTTCATTCAATTCTCTATAAAAAAATGCTGACTTGACGTCTAACTGGAAAATCCTCTAATTTTTTTATGCTGCCAAAGTAATGATCATCCTTACGGTGTCCATCCTTGCCATTGGTGCAAAAACCTTTGTGTAGTCTATGCCGTGCTTTTGTGAGTAGCCTTTGGCTACTAAGCGTGCTTTGTGCTTGTCGATCTCTCCATGTTCATTGTATTTGGTCTTGTACACCCATTTGACGCCAATTGTTTTTACTCCAGTGGGCAATTCACTTAAAGACCATGTTTTATTCTTCTCAATAAAACGAATTTCACTATCCATAGCTTGCCTCCATTTCTCATCTTTCACTGCTTCTTCAAAATAAAGAGGATCACCTGTTGAAACATTTTGAACCATGTATGCCTCGTCTTCTATTAGCTCATCTGTAGTGACATAGTCACTTAAGTAAGAAGGAGGACGTCTTACCCTTCGTTCATAAACCCTCCCTGCATGCTCATTAAAAACATTAGAAATTCTCTCATTATCATTTCCTTCTCCCCGTGTATCACAACCTTGTGTTACATTACTCTCTCCCCGTGTTTCTATGTGTCTTCTCTCGTTATCATTTTTGTCTCCCCGTGTTTCTTTTGTTTCATTCTCTCCATTTGTTCTACTGTCTCCATTTTCACTCACCCTATCTTCTCCCTCACTGTTATTTTCATCTTCTCCCTCGCTGTTATGTTCGTCAGTATCTCCCCACTCTAAATCTAATAAGATTTGGCCCTCATAACACACCTCCCAATCCCACTGTTTGTCTTCCTAAAAAATAACATCCCTGCTCACAACTATTTTCTTAGCTATAGGATCAAATAATCTGTATCCTTTGGACTCATCACTAACTCCCAATAGAACACAAGGAAAACTTTTAGCATCTAATTTACCTCGTTTAACATCTGGTACATGAACATGAGCTAAGCATCCAAAAACACGAAAATGCTCAACAGAAGGTTTCTGTCCACTCCATGCCTCTTGTGGTGTGATATTCTTCACTGCCAATATAGGACATCTATTCAGAACATAGAAAGTCCAGTTTACTGCTTCTGGCCAGAATATTTTGGGAAGCTGCTTATCAGACAGCATAGACCAAACCATATTCATCACAGTTTGATTTTTCCTTTCGGCCACCCCGTTTTGCTGTGGTGTGTAAGCAGTGGTTTACTGTCTCTTGATGCCATTTGCTTTGCAAAAGTCAGTGAATTCAGTTGAAGTGAATTCTCCCCCTCTATCTGTCTGTAAACATTTGATATTTAATGCTTTCTCCTTTTCCACCAGTTTTTTGAAAAACTGGAAGCAAATCAGTGCCTCACTCTTTGCTGTCAACAAGTATACCCATGATTTACGACTAAAATCATTAATAAAGCATAAAGTATACCTCTTTTCACTGTTTGAAATAGGAGAAATTGGCCCATATATGTCTGCATGAATAAGTTCCAAAGGCTGACTTGCTCTCCATGTACTCTTTGTTGACATGGTACCACGATGTTGTTTGCCATGAATGCAGTTTATGCATGTAGTGTCTGAGACTTGAAACTGAGGAAGTCCATGAACCATCCCTTTGTGTTGCAGAGCTTTCAATCCCTTGTAACTCAGGTGACCATATCGTCGATGCCAAAGATAGAAAAGGTCCGGTGAACTTGTATAAAAACAACCTTCTGATGGAGCAGTCAGAGAAACTAGTGTGTGTGATAGCAATATAAACATTCTATTTATACTCATCTCAGTCTGAATAATCAGACCTTTAACTGGATGATAAATTTTGCAAACTCCTCCTTGAATTAAAATAGCCAAGCCTCGTTCTTGAAGTTGTCCTATGCTCAAGAGATTGTTTTTGAGCTCTGGAACATAATACACCTCATGGACAACATGACTGATTCCATTCAAAAACAGCTTTATACTTCCCTTTCCAATCATGTTCATGCGACTATTGTTTCCTAATTTAACTGAATGAATAAAAACTCTCATTCAAGGTTATGAACATACCTCTATTGCCACACATATGGTTGGAACATCCTGAGTCAAGAAACCAAGCATCAATCTGTTTGGTTTCATGTGACTCAACATATGACATTAACAGCATATCATATTCTTCATTTACTTCTGCATAATTTGCTTCTTTATCCCATTTTGAACATTCATACTGGAAATGTCCAAGATTATGACATTTGTAACATTCCATAGTAGCCTTGTTGAATGTCGGTCCTCCTCTTCCACGTCCTCTTCCTCTGAAATAACTTCTTCCACGTCCTCTGCCCCAAGCTCTGTCATCAGTTGTCACTTTTAGAGCCTGCTCCACACCGTTGCCTCTGTGAAATTTCTTTTCATGTACAGTAAGAGAACTTTAAAGTTCATCAATGGTAATTGCATCCAAGTTCCTAGATTCCTCAATTGAACAAACAATATAATTAAATTTATCTATGAGAGACCGTAGGATTTTTTCACATATCGTGACATCAGTCATGATCTCCCCATATACTCGCATTTTATTTGTTACTGTCATCACTCTAGCAAAATAGTTAGTGATTGTTTCACCAACCTTCATTTCAAGAACCTCAAAGTCTCTTCGTAGAGCTTGAAGAGTGGAACGTTTTACTCTAGCATTCCCTTCATATTTGGTCTTCATGGAATCCCAGATCTTCTTGGAGGTATCTTTGTCCAAAATGGTCTCCAAGATACTTCTATCAATTGCTTAGAAAAGATAGTTTTTGGCTTTGAGATCTTTGAGCTTTACTGCATCTAGCTCTCGCTGTCGTCCTTCTGATAATGGTTGCTCTCCATGTGCTGGTTCTTCATATCCAGTTTCAATTAGACTCCAGTATTCCTTGCTTCGAAGGAAATTTTCCATGAGCATGCTCCAATGGTCATAATGACCATCAAAGCGTGGAATGGAAGGTTGCACAAAATGGCCTTCAGAAGTCATCATCCTCTCTCAATCTCTCTGTGTTTGAAAGTCACTCAAAAGCTGCGGCTTTTATTTTTCTCAGTCCTAGTGGGGGCTCTGATACCAGTTTGTTAGGAACAAAACAATAAAGCAATGTATTCAAGAAACTGGAAGAATGACTGTGTTATTGATAAAAAGCTTTGGCTATTATATAGCTTTACAACAGAAACAGAAAGCCAGAAAAACAGCCCACTAACTACACTAACAGAAAGTGGTAACGTGCATGAGGAAATAGTCTAACAAAGAAAAAGTCTTCCTACATAGTAGGAACTTATTTGCAACAGATACGTAACAAATTATTAAAACAATCTTATCATTCACGCGGTACGCATCATCTAGTCTAAGATTATAAATGTAAGACTTGAAAAATATCTTGCAAACTAAAGCACCCAATTGGCCGTCGACAATGGAGAAGGGACTACATAGAACAATAAAGTCAAAGACCGTAAAAAAGTCTTTAATTAATTGAGGGATCGGGCATATTTTTCCCTATTTGAGTTCTGAGACGGAAAAAACTCCTATTTGATCACTAATCTATTTGACAGTACCGATTAATTAAGTACTTGATTTTCTTCAGATTATTTCATTTAAATTCATGTTAAAAAATAATCTAAATTATATTTTAAAGTTTCATTTAATTAATAGCTTATTTTAGGTTTTAGATGATTATTTAATATACTAACATAATTTTAGTAATCAAATTGTGTTATAAGTCCGGATGTTATCCTTTTAATTTTTTTCTAATTAAAATTTAATAAAAAATCATATTAAAAAATAATATAAATTATATTTTTAAATCTCATTTTATAAATTAATTTTTTAAGATGATTAGTTTACAGTTTTTCAAAGGTTTTAAAGATGAAGCTAATTGAGTAAAACATGATCGTTGATAAATATATCCCTTTCTCATTAATTTATTGTCCAAAATAATACTATAGCACTTAACACAGTCGAGAAAATGACTAAAAGTTTTAGAAACCTACTGTCTCGTAAATGCATGCGGTCTTCATTATTTGGCTGCCAAACGTAAAACCTGTGGGGGTTGGTTCTTGAGAATTCGTAAACGACAAGTCGGTGCATCGGTTAATTAAGATATCAAGATCTAGTCTTATGATTCGAGAAAGCAACGGTATATTATTTAAGTGAAATGAATGTAAGTAGTGAGCAACAAGGAAGAAAGTGCAGACAATAAGGTATAAGGCGTAAGTTAAGAACAGATGAAATTAAAAGAATTATAAATATGGTGTGGGAATGGAAGAGATGTGAGAGAATTTTGTTAGCAAAATGCCAAAAGTAAGCAAAAGTCCACTCATACTTGTTGGGTGACTCTTCATCGCAAAAATCATGCCACGTTATTCATTTTGAACCGCTCATCAAATTTATTTGAAATATAATTATAGTTTTTTTAAAAAATATTTTTTATATTAAAATATATTTAAAAAAATTTAAATTTTTATAGAATATGGTTTCCACAGCTCAAACCTTAACTTGAACAAAGCTTATTGACAATTCATTTGGTGTGTAGACGGGACTTGTGAAAACATAATAAAATTAACAATTACTTGATTAAATTTCAGAGATAAACCTAAGCATATCCAACCTTTATAAGCATAAAAACATTAGTTAATTATCCCTAAAGTACTTTGCTGTTGACGATGAATATCGAGGGTAATAATGCCTCACATGTTCTTATAGAACATAAAGATAACGATTCTGTTTTAGGTAAAAGAAATTGGATCTAATTAAAGGATAATAGTGCCGACGGATTTTGGGATTCTTAAATAAATCAAGTGGGGCAGCGATCCATAGCCCTATATATAATAAGTAGAGAGATTTTTATCCAAAAACGACGAGTGACAAGAAACGAAGAAAACATTAATTAGAATAAAAAACATTAAAAGAATCCATCAAAGAATGAGAAATCTTCACTCCAAGAATCCTTGTTTATTAACTGAATAAGAATTAAAGAATCCCAACAAATTGGGGGCTAGGAATCATGTTAGGCAGTCGATTCCATTTGTGCGTGTGTAAGAGATTCTTTACAAGCTAGTGGGAAGTCTACTACCCCCATCTTCCCACGAGCACTGTACATGTTAGCCGCCTTCGAGCTCTTCTCTACAGTAAAAATGGCGGAATGCGCGTTTGAATCATCATCACATTAATCCATAAATCATGGCTTCTCGGTCCCCCCTCTTGCCTTACACTAAAACAGAGACAGAATCCCATGTAAGAATTGAGGGCGCACTTGGCGTGGAAACACCATCACCATGACTTCCCAGACCTAAGGGTTCTACCTCCCCGTTGTTGGAATCCGCCATGGCACCGCTCAATTTCCTTTACTAGACACAGCAATAATAAGTGAAATGCTTGTGATTTTCAACTAATATTGCAACTTCATGCCCTAAAAGTTTGATGAAATCTTTGCTTTAGGGATGAATTGTTTCTGCGTAAGCCCACTGAATTTTACTAGTGTCGGCTTTTGAAACTATGGAGACTGACCTCATGGAAATAATGATAGCATTTTGGTGACAAAAACAAGCTTTTTTCCGACGAGGTCCACTTAGCCACTAGCTAGACATTATTTGAATTATGGGATTCATGAGCTTGGAGAATTACAATATAAATACGAAAAAGCTCCTCCAACCACATAATGATCTGCCACATGAGAAATGCACCACTGTTCCTCTGTGATTATATTTTTGTCAATGACATCATATATAATGTTCCATACATGTTTATTTATGCTAGATCTTTACATTATCACAATCATAGGTTAATCACATCCGAAAATGATTAAGCAAGATGGTCTATACTTATTCATGATACCATGCCAAAAGAAGGGCCATCTAAACATATTGTCATCATAGGTTAATCTCCGTTTAGAAATGCGAACATGGCTACATTATTGTAATTATCGTAACGTATGTTTCATAAAAAATAATTAAAATAATATTTTTAATTTGAAAAGTCAAGTGAAATTGCAGTTCCTATCCACATTTATAAACAAAATAAACACTGAAAAGCTGGAAAAAATTCCAAAATAAAATAACCAAGGAATATAAAAATCCTCTTCCATCAACTTCAATAGAAAAGATGAGGCTTCATCAGTGCCACCAGCATTAATAGGCTGATTATTAATTTTTTTTAATGCTAATGGTGTTCTATACCATTGATTACTCTCAGTCCCATGTGCTGTTGTCTTCTTGGTGTCCTGTTTTAACTTTAATTACTTCGTTCTTCTTGGATTACACTTTCCCAAAAGAAAATGAAGAAGACAAGAGGAATTCTTGGTTTGCAAGAAAAGGAGAATTATAAAACTATAAGAAAGAAATGGGTGAAAGGAACTCGTAAAAGATGGTAATGTAGCAACTTGTATCGGATTAGAGTGAGATAATTAACTCAATATCGAATTTTTTTTTTTTTCCAGAAAAAAAGTTACCTGCTCCAACTAATTAATAGCTTTCACGTTTTCAACTTAATTAATTTAAAACCACATCAAAGTTAATGGTGACTCGGAACTAATTAAATTGATCATAAAGCAGGTGCACTGATTAGGTTTCATGCTGCTAATTAGGCCTCGAAAGAATGCTCGCAAAAACTTTAACCATGTCCTTTGTGGGTGCAATGCGGTCCGAATCTGAAGCACTAAAACACATTATTCGATAGAAATTGACAGGAGTGAGAGCGATGAAGTTTATATGATATGCAGAGTATATTAAATTATATAGGATGAACAAATAGGGCTCGAGTCGGTTTCAGCACTCCAAGAATCAGCTTCCGATTCATTAATCGCAAGGGTCCTGTCCCCTTTTCGTGGCTAAATGTGTATCAGTTTGGATTCCTCTAACAAGTGCACACCTGTAATCGATTCATTCGAAGTCAGTTGCAGTAGGGGAGAAATCAGAAAATAAAATTAAAAAATTAAAATTTCAGTTATTTTATTATTTAAATTAAAAATATAAATTTAGTGTAAAGCCCAGGTTACCGTAACTCGGATTGATTTATTTTTAAAAAATTAAAATTAAAATAATATTATTTTTAAATTATTTTAAAAAAAATCAATGAATTTTTATGAGATGAAATAAATTAAAAAATAATCCATTTCAAGTTGATTTCTTTTTTAAAAATCAATCTAGATATCAACAACCTTGCCGAGTTAATAACAATAGTTTTAAAATTAAGTGATTAACGTTGCCTGTGACGGCTATAATTTTGCCATTTACACTAACTGTTTTCTTGCTTATTTCAAGGAAAAAAGAACAGAGAGAGAACAATTGACATTTGACAAATATATATTCTTGAGAGTTACATGTATATATATATTCTTGGAGGTGGTTTGAAATTATCAAATGGGGAAGAAAAGCAGCCATCCTTCAGAATCCATGCATGCTATTTCTCTCAACAAGTAGCTACTAGCTCGACAAATGATGCCGGCTTTAGATTTTGGGAATCGTAATCTCATTGTAGCTTCTTGTACCAGCAATGTTTGCTGGTCCAATTCATATTAAATAGCTTAGAAAAAGAAAAAGGAATACACCCATATATATATATATATATATAGAAGGTTTGTCAACGGTCTTATTGAAAAATATAAATATGTGCACCATATACTTTGCAATTATTTGGCAAATTAGGGTTTATATATATGGTGTGATTTTAATGGGGAATCTTTCTTTGTTCGAAATGCCACTGGTTAGATGCTGTTGGTGTACGCACACCTAGGCATGTCCAGTGTACTTAATATTTTGTGCCAATCCATGGAGGCAACTTCCTTTGCTTTGGCTGAGTTTTTTAGTTCTCTCTTTAAAAAAAAAAATATTAGTTTGCTCGTTAATTAAAATCAAATATTTCTTTGTATGATTTTAAAATAAATTTTCACATCAATTTCATAAAATAATAATAATAATAATAAATTTATTCTCATATCAACCCTTTGAAATTAATAAGATGTTTGAAACTATAATTGTGGTTGTTTTATAAAATATTTTTTACTTGAAAATGTATCAAAATAATATTTTTTTTAAAAAAAATTATTTTTAATATCAACGTATTAAAATAATAAAAAAATACTAAAAAAATTTAAATTTAAAGTAAAAAAGATTAAAAAAAATTAAATTTTTTAAAAAATATTTTTGATACATAAAAACAAATAAGATATAAATATTTAATTTTATAAAAAGATGCTATTGTTACTTTAATAGATTCATATCTAGCTGTGAACAGATACGAACTCTGCTGTGGAATTTATTCAAATTCTCTCATAGTCATCATTATCATTTGATATGCTTGCATCATGATGCTTAAATTTCAAGGTAAATTCCATTTATGTTAAGCTTCAAGATAGATGCGTTTTCACATGCAACTTACTTTGATGAACGTGAATATTCCAAGAACTTTGAAACATATAATTCTTGGTGCGGGAAGGGATATTCCTCTTTTCTAAATACATTGTGATTAAATTCCATCTAGGAGGAACTTGGTGTAGGTTCAGATTATCTGTTAAACGAGTTGATTCCATTCGGATCAGTATATAATTTTAAAATAAAAAAAATAGAGCCGCTTTAAAAAATTAAAAAAGTCAAATTAGATATTCATTTAATTAATTGGATGAAGGTTTCACCCACTAAATTAATTATGTCAAATAAAAACATTATAAATTAATTTTTTAAAATATTTAAACTAGAATGGAAGTTGACTAGGAACCGGGTGTATATGAAATTATGACAGCGGTGACGGTTCAAGTATTTTTTAAAAAAATATATATTAAAATAAATTTTTTTATATTTTTTTAATTATTTTTAATATCAACATATCAAAATAATCTAAATATATAAAAAAAATTAAAATTAAAAAATTAAAATTAAAAATAATATATAATTTTTATCACATTTCCAAAAACACCATTCATCTGAAATTCACCGGCGCATCTGGCCAGGTTTAATAATCTTGGATCGATGGTTTCGATGGCAAATTCAAGAGGGTTAGTTTTGTAATCTACACTCCACTAGTACTCTTTCTGTCACGAGAAAAATTTCGAGGCGAGAAAATTAGAAATTACGTACATAGAGTAAGTTTTTACTTAGTCCTTGTGTTCTTTATAATTTGTGTGCTTGCCCTTTTAGTTTTTAAAATCACAAGTTAGTTTTGTCCGAAAGACTAAAAAACAATTAAATTATAAAAAATAACTAACAAAAAGAGTAACTTTTAAAGGCATACTAATATGCAGTGATCCAATATTAAGGATTTAAAACTAAAGAGATTAGTTAATTATTTTCTAAAAGAAGTATTTTAAATAAATATTATTTTAATGGTAAAAAAAGACGGAGATAATCAAGGGGATTCATCTCATTATCTCCCGAAATATTCGAGAAAACATTTTGGCATTTTGCAGCCACAGAAGTCCTAAGACTAGCCCTTGCGTAAATCAAGGGGCCATAACTCCTAGGAGAACTAGCTATGGTCAAATATAAATTGCCTGAAATCGATAGGTTCGTGTAGCTTTCTCCTCCAATTTTGACTGCAAACTCAGCCTAAAACAATGGGAACGTTCACAGAAACAAGTTGCTAGGACCTGACCATCTTCGAGAACTCAGCAATTCCAATGAAGATAATTGAAAACCCAATAATAGAACCAGGAATATTAGCTGCACAATCCATGTATTTGCGTTAAATTAAGTGATGAAGAACAGAGAGTGAGAGTATTATTGAGCTGAAATGGTATTTTCCCCACTTTTGTTTTTTCTCGGTAGAGCTTGTCGACAACTGACTGCACTTTCAACTATAGTTATAAAATTTGACCCACTTTATAATCCTTCTCAATCCAAAACAATATTATTCTAAAAAAAACAAATCATATTCTAATCGGTTTTAATCATATTGATTGGTTGTGTATTGGCTCATTAAGTTAATTCTCATCTAATTCAATATAAAATCCAACTTAGATGTTTGGGATAGAGAATTATTGAATTAACTTACAGTGTCAAGTCGTCAAATCACCTGCTTTACTCTCCAAGTGAGGCTGTGTTTAATAATAATGTTTTTTTTATTTATTAAAATACCATGATAAATATTCCATTAGCCAATGTTTGAGAAGGCAGCCAAAAAGAAGTGTTTTCATTTAAATCCTTTGACCAAATTACATCCAGTCATTACATGAAAACAAAAGCTACTTAACTTGAGTTGGAGAAAAGCTGTAAAAGAAAAGTCCCTCATCGTGGCTGATTGATTGATAACAAAGAACTTCCACGTTGTGGGATCAGATTGAATCTTTGACCAAAAGGGTTGGAATATTTTGTAGTGTTCTTGATCGCAATAGCGAGTGATGTCGTGGAAAACTCAATCATGGAGACTTTTCCAAGAGTAGAGACGATAGAATTGTGGAAACTAACAGCGATAGATGAGAGGAAGAACTCTTGTTCTCCGGGTGGAAAATGTTTGACAGCGCCGTGTAGCCTGGATAAATGCAAATATAATCGGAATTGGATTCATCATCGCTATAAACGTAAAAGACAAGCGAGGACGTTAAGAACAAAAGAAAACGATGTGTTTTATGTTCCGTTTATGCCGAATTGTGAAAACGAAAAAATCTCCCCAGTTTTGGCAAAAACACAAAAAGTTCTTTGATTTTTCATCCTAAATAATATGATTTTTTGAAAGTATTTATCTTTTTGGTTTTATTGAGAAATTGATGGGAAAAAACCTTCAAGAATCTTTCTGATCCCTCTCCTTTTCTCTTATAATGAGAAAAAAGGAGAAAAATATAAAAAGAAATATTCATATATTTTTTTAATTAAACTTCATCATTAACAACCACCACTCAGATCAAGAGGGATTAGTCGTGGTACGCGCAAACTAACCCAAACACCCATGTTAATAAAAAAAAAAAATCAAACTAAACCAACAATACAATGAAGATGGGTTTTTTTTATATAATTATTATTATTAAGAGTTATAGAGAAAGAGATGAGTTTAGAGTATTTTCATGGAATTTTCATAAATCCTTATTTTTTAGGAATAAATCTAAAAAAATCATATTGTTTAGGAGAGAAAATCAAGGTTTTTTTTTTTTTTTTTCTGGATGGTGTTTGTTTTCTAATTAAAGTTAGGAAGCTTTTTACAACTAAGCCTTCCATATATTGGGCCAAACTGTCCAGCACCACCTCCTTTAAAACTAAAAGAGGGGACAAACTAAACTTTGAGATGCTTTGGGCATAGTGGGCCTTATTCCCAGAGCTAGTCCAACTAACCTATTTCGATTTTAGGCCCAGGCTAACCCCTCTATCAAACAACTTCTAGCCCATCAGAAACTCTATAGATTAGACACACAGATCCCCATTGCTTGGAACTGTTTGTGATCAGTGATGCCATTACTTGATCATCGAGGGCCAATATGCTATCTTTCTTTTTTTGGAAAGACTACATGATGGTTGCAAGGATTTGGAATTTACAAGCCATCTAGAGACAAGAATCGTGTCCGGGATATCCTAGTATTCTCGGCTCTTAATTACTTGCACTAAAGCTTACCGTGCTGATGGTCTCCATTGCCGAGCAAAGAAAAGCTCACTTCACATTGTTCTCCCATGGAAAATAAGAAAACAAAAACAAAACCCTTCCGAGAAAAACCATGAGGACTTCATTTTGCTTGAGGGTTCTTAATGGACAGTGCTCGAGAGCCTGCTTGTCGCCAATGCTCTGGCCAGCCCAGTGAAAGATATAGAAGATGTCGAGGCCTGAGGTCATGAATCAAAGGCTTCCTCTAGTTATGTTCTAACCCTCTAGCCCAGTTAAAAATCAATATTCGACGGCGAAAGGGAAAAACTTGAATAAAAGGAACATAACGATGTAAATCCATTTGACAATTTTGCAGGTGGAATGCATTAATCCATAGTTATCAGGGCCTCCCGGCTCAAGATCCGGTTATGAGCTGGGATGGTTAACCGGCTCGAGTCTCTTATTTATATCATGGCGAGCTGTGTTCTCCTCTCTAGCATAATTTAAAAAAAATGTTTTGTTAAACTGGCATAGATAATAAATAAGAAAGTAAAATAAAATAGTTTGGTAAAAATCCTAGTTTTCAAGTGCAGAATTTTAATTTTAAAAGAGAAGAAAGAGGTGAGAAATTAGAAGAAAAAAAATAAAAAACAAAAAATCATAATCACATTAAAGCTTTGATAATAACACTTTTAATATTATTAAAAAAATCTTGACTAAATAAATTCAACATCAAATAGTCACTAACAACAGTTAGAATGTGTAACACAAATCGTCTAAAGACAACGAGTGGTCCAGTAATCTTTTCTAGTGTCATTAAATTTCTTTTATCAAGATTCTTTTGATAGTACTGAGATTATATCATTATCGAAGCTTCAATATATTCATGATATCTCATCCTGTTTTTTATTTTTTCCCTGTTCCCTCTGAAAAAATTAGATACCACACTTTTCAAAGATGACATTTTAATCTTTATGAAATTTAGCTATATTTTAAAATTTAGTTTTTCATTTTCTTTTAAAAAAAATGTGCTATTTTTTTATATAAAAAAATCAGATAGCTGATTGCGAGACTAGGTGTGCAATTTGAGGCTTCACTTGTGTCGTAAAGACACCCAGAACCTGCAGGGAATCCAAAGATTAAGGGAGTTCCGAAACTTTAACATTACGGCATCGAACTTCCTTTAGCAATTAGCATCTATGCCATGTCGTTATCAACTTCTATCTATTCCATATGGGTTTGCATGACATGAACCTCAGGCATTTATTACACCATTAATTCATTTCCTTCCCCGCAGGGGTTTTTTTTCTCGAAACTAAAGCTACGAGGATATACTATATAAAAAGTATTTGAAAAATAATATAATTTTATATAATCACTAACAGAAATCATGCTTGAATTAATAAATTGTTAATAAAAACAGCGGTCATGTCTCTGTTAATAAAAATTATGATTGAATTAATAAGCTGCTGATAAAAACTACCGTTGTGTTTTTCGTTTTCTTGCTTTTCTTCCTATCCTTAATCCTTGCACCTTTCCGGTAAGAATTCATAACCCTCTTGGACCCCGCATAGATTGACTCCTATTATTATAATCACATTTTATACTCTCTTTCTCTTTGATATTTCCCTCCTCTCCAAACAATAATCGTCCATCAGCCTTAATTCTCTCGAGATTATAGAAAGTTTATATAATTATTAATTTTAAAAATTTTAAAATTAATTAAAATATATACAAACTGATTTAAATACTCATATTAATTATATATATATATATATATATATATAAAAAGGTGAACTCACCAATAACCAAATCTTCAAGTTCAGTGAAGCTTTCAGTCTCTTCGCGATTGCCTCTTCTCTCATGTCTCTTTTTATTTCTTAACCTCTTTCTTTCTTGTATCTATATGTTGTTTTCTCGTTTTCTCAAGAGTTTTTGTTTTTTTAGCTCGATTTGTCCACATAACACTGAAATATTATTACCTGGAGCATGTATTGGCAAAGATCCATCTAGATAATTTTCTCTGATTGAAAATATATTAGAAAAAACCAGTCAAAACAGTTTGTTGTACCCGTTGCTCCAATAATCAAACTAAGGCTTGCCATGCTGTGGAAATAAATGTATTGTGGGGTTTAATTTGTTGAATAAAGTTTGATCATAGGGACTATGAAGAAGATGAAGAAGAAAGAATTTGCTGGTATTGTCTTGCTTCTTAGTGTGCCGGGGGAGAATTTTTGAAGCCTAGCTTTGAAAATCAGGTCGAACCATTGGCTTTCGAGCTCATCCAACATGCATGTTAGTGCTACTTGACCATCTCTCGTCCATGTTACCTTTTATCAAGGAAAGAAAAAAAAAAATTGATGCATGTTTCAATCAATGCAGGGTCCAAGAAAATTAGGAACTTATGTTAGAAAGCTGCAAGGGATAAGAAGGAAGCAAGAACATCTACGAATATGATAGACATGGAAACGAAAGATGCAACCGCTATTTTCATCAGCGGTTTGTTAGTTCTACCGCGGTTTTCATTAGCTGAACCGCAGCTTTCATTAGCTGTTAAATAAAAATATGCTATTTTGCAATTATATTTTTTTATCCCATGCCTGTATCCTTGGAACTCTTACCATGTTGCTTTCGGAAAATACAAATATGGCAACAGTTTCCCATCGAACTCACAGTTAATGTGACCAAAATCTATCAATGATCATGGGCCAAAGGAAATTGGTACGAAGCTGAGCTCTGGAAAGAGAGAGAGTAGACCTCTAGACGATAAAAGCAGTGTATTAAACACACACAGGAGTCATCTAAAGCAAGGGTTCAGGCAATCTCATCCCTTGATCAGTCCTCTATACCGACAATAAAATAGTCCTAATAACAAGATGGGTCCCGTTCCGATACGTAAGATCATGTTCTGAACTTCTTCCGAGGCCTAGAAAAGGACCCTTCTCCAATCAAACAGTATGCTAGCACAGCCACAGCCATGTATTTTAATCAAATTGAAAATGACGTTCACTGCCTCTGGTCCTCGGCAAGGGGATGGATGGCCCATGGCAGTACCTTCCCACTACATTTGGGATAGTTACGACATCAACTTTTAATGCTCTCTCAATCAAGCACATGGATTTTAATATATTTTTTTCCATCTGAATACATCAACTTCATACAGTATTGCCAATAAAGTATTTTCACTGCCTAAAATACTGAATTATGATTTTACCCTTTTATTTGTTGGAGGGGACTTTCCCTCCCAGATGATTTGGAGCGTTTTCGAGAAAGCTTCCATTCCTTCCAATGATTTTACCCTTTTCTTTGTTGGAGGGAACTTTCCCTCCCAGATGATGTGGAGCGTTTTCGAGAAAGCTTCCATTCCTTCCATCCTTCATTTTCCAATCTTTCAATTGAACGAATGAAAAGTTGACCATTAACAATTTCAAGCTGTGTGCCCATTTGAAGAAAAATGGAGGCTGTAACATTTCCATTTGGATTGACCCCCCAATATGTGAAAGAAGCAGTCATCATCCCTCGCTTATTGAGAAGAATCAATCAGATTAAAGCCGAACTGTACAGGAGCAGGAGAAATAGTAGAAATATTTGGTTACGGGTTTATGAATCGCCTTTCTTAATCTTCTATTTTTCAATACTGTTGACGCGGATTTCGATCATGGTAACAGATTATTGTGAAGGGAGGTGTAGTAGGTTATATGTTATGACGATTGGATAAACCTAGCAACAAGTACTGTGGGTAATCGGCATAGTATTGTGTTCGGGGTAATCTGCGTAGTATGTGTTATGGGGTTTTAGACAATACTAACAATGTACATGACATGCTTGTAGAAATGCTTCAGTGAAGCTATTTTGTATATAAATGAAGTTCGAATAATGTTTGAAGATGAAATTAAAACATGGCCTGGATAAGTCTTAAGAGTGATCTGAAGCCCTGCCAATTTAATGCAAAATGCTTCTTTTTAAGTATGAATAATCTGTTTGATAAAATGCTTCTTAGAAACAGTACAACTTAACAAAATCATTTGGGAGGGAAAGTTAGCTCCAAAATTGTTACATGGTAATCTGTATAACAAAAGGAAATTGACGGAAGTTTAACAGAAGAACTTGATTGGTAGTCTTGGAAAAAAATAAAAATCCACGTATTCCGTCGAGAAAAACTTAAAGAGTAGACATGCTTGTAGTGCAATAATCCCTTTAATTATTAGCTAATTTCTTCTTTGTTGACCTAGCTAGTGGAGATTTGTTAAGGGCTTTCTTCACTTTAAAAAATATTCACCATGGACCCGCTTTTCATGGCAAATTAAAAGTGTACAAATCTAAGGTTATGATTGTTTCCAGTAGTTATTAAAAAATTATTTTTTAAATTTATTTATATTTATTTGTTATTAGAAAAATTAGTCAATAAAAAATATTTTTTAAAAAATACTTTCCAGTCAATTTTAGTTAAAAAAAATTTAGCATAAAAATATTTTTTTTTTAATTGTGTTTGTTTTTTGAAAAGTAGTTTCTGAAAAACCAATCTTCAAATTTTCTTGTGTTTATTTGCGAAAATTGATCAATAAAAAATATTTTCTAATAAAAAAAATTTAGCTTGGTTTTCAATAAAATATTTTTTCAAAAATTTAAAAAGAAAATACTTTTTATAAGTTATAAAAAATTTAGAAATATCATTATTTACTGATTATATTAAATTTGATTTTCAAACTCTTAATTGTTATATATATTTTATTTTAAATATTTATTTTTTAATTTCAACTCTTAAAATTTTATTTTTATATTAATTTTGATCCTTATTTTTATAATTATTATTTATTTTTTTATTATATTTTTATTAAAAAAATTTATCTCATTTTCAGTCTTTTAATTATTATTTATTTTATTTAAAATAATTTATAAAATTATATTTTTTTCTCAGATATTTTTCTTATTATTTTAATAAATTTTAAAAAAAAATATTAATAAATTATTTTTTAATTTATTTTTCAATTTATTTTTCATTACATTACTTTTTTAAAATTCACTTACCTAAAATTCACTTTTTCCTAAATTTATTTTCCTAAATTTATTTTCTGAAAAATAGCAAACAATCGGCGCCTAAAGCAGGAGCTCCCATTTCATCTTCTAAATTAATAACCAGATTATCATTTATGAAGCACGGGACCCGTGGCAGGAGGGCATCAAATTGGCCACCTAAGATCCAAGAATATATACACTTTCAGAAACCCATTTCCCTCAAAGTCAGCAGTACATTAATTAAACCAAGCTTAGAAGACAGCCACAAGGACGGACTTCTTAGAGGTTCAGTCACCTCATCAGTTTTTACATATATCTACATAGCTACACTAACAAAAAGAAGGAACCTCTATAGCTCTGACAGGGTAAAATACTAACCTAGTGATAGATACGATGACAAGCAAGCCAGGGATACATATGTTACACATGGGGGTGGGGTATTCAAGTACCAAGTATCTGTTAGCATCGACAAAGAAACTCAGATATCTCTGTCTCAGGGTCATTTGCAGACGGTCTTCAGTCTTTTAGCAGCCTGGACAAATCCCACAATGACCTGCAACTCGTCCATTTGCTGCACCACCAGCAAAAGACATCAAGTTCAGATTATGATTGTCTGAAAATCCGAAAACTATTAGTAACCTTCCATTACAGACCCTTGTGTTTCAAAACAGAAAGGGAAAATAAATCCTGATAATTGAACCCAAGAACACTAGTGTTTCAGAGAAGCAAGAGTTTCTCAAATATCCAGTTCAGCCAGCAACTAGTTCGCAAATATGAGCAAAGTGTCCATCAAATATACTTGCCTACCATTTTTTTTTCTCAAAAAGCATCTAATTCTCAGTCCCATACAATACATTTAAATCGATGAATATATATATATATATATGACAGGAAATCACGAGGAAATAACTGCAAGAAAACCATGCATGAATTGTCCAATTTTTCTAGTACCTGCGACATAAAATGCCTCTGAACAACATCAATCAGTTGCTCCTTAGAAGGGTTGGGCATGGCATCCACCTAGAAAAATTCATGATGTTAATTAAGTTGGGCAAGCGACAGAATGTATTGAGTTAATTGTTTAAGTTTCCCTCTAAAAAACCACTCACAAGATTAAAATGTCGCCAATATCTCCACAAAGCAGCCATCTCCAACTTGCTGAGGTCAACCTTCTGTAGTGAGAAGAGTCGATAAGAAAAAGATATTAATACATTTCTGTAGTTACTTCTTGTTAAAATTAGATCATGAAAGGAAAAAAAAAGGTGAATAGAAGTACTAAGTTTTATTTACCGTGGCCCCACGAGGTGTGGAGACAGAGCCCTTAGACTGCGAGTCACAAGAGGGAGACCTGCTCATAGTCTTGTGAGATGATCCTGTTGATTTATGAGTTCGATTCCTTGATCTATGGGACTTTTGAGTGTCATAGGATGCTGGAAAATTAGGGATGACAAAAAACAAAAATTAAAGGGAGGTGGACCCAACCAAAAGAAAAAGAAATGATACAAGGGAGCTTTTAGCAATAGTGAAAAGTAAAAGGTCGGAGACAGAATGGATCCTATGTGCCAAACTTACCCCTTTCACTAATAATAGCATATACTATTACGAACCTACGGTAAGAGTCCAAGCAAACATTTAACTACACCGAAAAGACTAAGGATTCCCCTAACCAATGCCATACGTTTTTTACCACGACGATCGGAAAGGACACAGGTATCAATTAAGAAAGTTTATGAAGAAACATGGGTGCAATTAACATAAACCAGCACAGCAGTGCAGGGTAATCATGAGATTGATAGCTTATTTTCTGTTGAATACCAGGATTGTTTCCACAACTTTTAACAGAGCTCTGCTAAAACAAGTCTCACTAAAATTTGGGAATCAGAAGACATTATTTATGAAGAGAGATTTACTAACCAAGCTCACCCATATCCAATCCATTCCACTGCACATTATCAAATTCCAGATCATCATCATCCTCATTGCCCGTGGGAGCCTCAATCACACTAAGGGCATTCCTCTGTAGCTTGACTTCTATGCCATTTGTCAGGACCTGTATTTTTAGTGATCAGAGAATCAAAGATATCAGAACATAGCAAATGCCTGGAATGACATCATACAGATGATAAACTGATTCATAGACAAGTTGGTAGACATCAGCAAGAGAGCAAAAGTCAAGAAACAGTTGAAATGAAGCAGTGAAGTAAATAAAATAAGTTCCATTTTGGAGTTTAGGCAAAGATATATATTTTAGACTTTCCTGATCATTATACAAAAAATATCATGATAAGCAATTCACCTAATAGGCAAGATGCTTCACTAAGCAAAAAGAAACAACAAACCACAGCAGAAAATGGGAACCAGTACCAAATCTTCTTTTTTTCCCCAATAATAAAAAAACCAGTTAAAGAGAGTGATCAAACGTTTAAAGGATATTACCTAAAGTGGAGTGGAACATTCTAAAAAACACCAGCTTTACTGTCTCTAGCCCGTATCGAAAGATGTTTCAAATTTCAGAAGTCAAAAATTGAGAGTTATATATCAAATACAGACACTAGATAAACAAATATAAGGGGTATTCGAAGGCAAAATTAGGGGATTCCATCAGTAACCCAGGAAGCAAAACAAGTTTCAGAAGATGTTAAAAGAAGCCTGAAAAAACAAGCATGCAAGAGAATTACGGAATCTTATAAATTATTTAATCCGAGTGAATTCAGATAATGTCTGAAAACTTTTTTTTTTGTATAACCGAAAGAGTATCATTTAAAAATGAATCGAAACAAGATCCCCCAGCATAGCCCCATCATGCAAAGCTAAGAAGCAATCCAAAGCAGACAAAGAACAAAAAAACAATCAAAATAAACCTAAAAACCTCAAAATCATACATTTGAAATCCCACATTTTAAAAGGCCCATCAAAACATCAGATCCATGAGTAAAAATCCACATGCAATGAAAACCCATTTCCCGAACCCCTTAGTTATAAATTCCAATTACCATAAAACGCCTTGATTCTTGCAAAGTTTCACATTTAAGCATTCATTCTCCACAATTTTATCTTCTGTAATAAGAAAAGGAAAAATCAAAGCAAGTGGTCAATAAAATAGTATCACATTAACACAAAATCACCCATAACCATTAGATTGACCTGCATTGCAAAAGAAACTACCAATCAAAAGCCAGCCAAACCACAGATGACAGTACATAAAAATACCCATTTTTCCTGGATTCCTAAAATCCAAAAAAAATAGTCGAAAAATTTACCAGCCAATGCCACCCGCCAAGCCCAACAGCCTTCTTGACAACACCTTGAAGACCCACAAGCACGGACTTGGTACGGTTATTTCCAGTAACTACCACTTTAGTATGACGTGGCAGCACAGAAAGCTCTTCTTCACTGCTGTCACCACAGCTCTGTAAGTGAGAAAACCCTCCTCCAACTCCTCCTCCATTGACTGAACTCTCCATTGTCTCGAACATTATTAATAATGAATAACTGTATCTATAAACAACTCAGTGAGTCAAAATTCGAGTTTCAAAACTCGAAATGAAGATCCTGCATTGCAGAGCAAGGCAGTGAATGTTTTGGGGGACGAGGAGAGAGATGTGGTAGAGAAATTTAGGGATTTTTGTAGGAGAAAAAACACAGTTTTTAGAGAGAGAGGGTTTTGTGTTTGTGTGGGAGAGAGAGGGGATGAGAGTGACTCCTGGCTACGTTTATTGGTTGTGTAACCATGAATCCCGACGAGAGAGAATGGACCAGTAGGAGGTCGACACGTAAGAAAGAGAAGATAGTGTCGTTAATCATGCATCAAAGCACTTCCTTAATAGCGGTTTTGGATTGGATTGTTTATTCAAGTGAGTTTGACTGTTTGACTTGTTGCAAGAGGCGAGGCTAGTGGGGGTACGACTTGGAATGACGGAATTGACCTTGCTCCTGGTGATTTGGTGTTTTTGAATTTGGAGTTGTTTTTTTTTTTTTTCCTTGAATAACTAAACTAAACACAGGAATAGAACAAGAAGAAGAAATCGGGTTTCTTGAAAGGCAGGGATTGGGATATGTACCTTCTTGTATTCTTGTTATATTCAATTGAGGAACCATATGATGTGATAGAGAAAAATAATTATCGGAAGAAAATTATTCAAGTTAGATATAACAAGAATATTTTATCTTTATATTAATATATTAAAATTATTGAAAAAAAAATAAAAAAAATTTCAAGTTAAATATATTTTTGAAGTACTTTAAAAAACAGAAGCTCGGAACACTTCCTTGGCCTCTGGGATTTTTATTTTCGAGATGTTTCTTTATCAAGTGTAGGTCCTGTTAAGATTCCTAAACATAATTCAATGCAATTTATTTAAGAATTGAATTTTAAAAAATATAAGGTAGAGTGGCAATTAATATAAACTTTGTTATTCTTCCTTGGTATGGATTCAAATGATTAAAGTTATGCAGAACAAACCTTTAATGATTCGATTAGGTGTCAAGGAGAAAAATAATTTCTTTGATTTCTCATAGAGAAGGAGCATGTTTATATTCAATTAGTTCCATCTACATGTATATCTTAAGTTTTGATTTTAACATGGATACAGTAAAGAGTTTTTCAAACATTTACTGATGTGGAAAACGTAATATTTTACACTGGATATAGAAATTATGTTTTGATATATCTTAAATAACAATATAAATTATATCATGAGATTTATTTAAAAATTTAAGCTTTTGGGTTAAAATAATTTTTTAACAAGATATCAGAATCTTGATAATCAAACCGTCACGAGTTTGAACATCATCATCCTTATTTATTAGATAAAAAATTAAACACAAGATAATATGAACTTGTGCAAGTTTCAAGCTTAGGAGACTTTCACCTGAGAGAACGTGCCAGGGAATAATATAAATTATATTCTAAAAACTTACTTATAAAATTAAGTTATTAGGTTGAATTGATTTTTTGATAGTATAAAGGTTATATAGAAATCCTTAATTCAATCGAATAAAAAAAACTATAGCATAATTGATTTTGATTGATTTACAAAATGTTGGCTTTCTTTACCATACATGACTAATAATGATTAATTCCAAATGTAAGTAGATTGATTTTAACTGGTTTAAAAATAGTAATACACTTAGGGGAAATTCTCATTAATTATTAAATTTTTTTAGTTTAGTTGCTTTTATATTTATTTTTTATGATTATAAAATAGACCAAGTTACATAATAATTCATAATAAAAATTATTATGCGTACAAAAAAAATTACAATGAAAATTATAATTTTTAAAAACATAAAAATAAATATGAAAATAAATACACTATAAAATAACAAGGCTATTTTTTCTTAGATTTTACCATTGTCTATGTTTCTTTCCATAGTCGTCTACGAATGAAATAAAACAAGGGAGAGTTGTGTTTTTTTTTTTTTTAAGGAAATGAAAAAATCTCAAAGGAAAAATGGTGTTTGGTAATTTTATCGCAGAGACAACAAAAGTTTTTTTCTTTTAAGAATAAACAACAAAGGATGGAAAAAGGAAAAGGGAGACGGCAGAAGGGAAACGTAACGGAAACTCGAAATTCACATGCGGGGCCCACGAGCGGGGAAGGCGCTACCTTCCGTCGGTGTTGTCCTATCCACCACGAAATACCAAATTTATTTGCTTTGCCTCCCTATTGAAAATTAAAATACCTAAAAAATATATCTTGCCTTCATTTTCCCACCAGGTTTTCCCGCCAAAATTGACCGCCATCAACAGTTGATTTTCTGATATCAATATTTTAGTCACTTATTATACCCGTTTTGATGTAAATTAATTTTTTCTGGAAAATAAATTTTTAAAAAAGTAAATTTTAAGAAATTATTTTTTAATATTTGATAGTATAATGAAAAATAAATTGAAAAACACTTTATAGTGTTTGATTATATCACGAAAAATAAATTAAAAAATAACTTATTAATATTTTATTTTTCTTAAGTTTATTAAAATAACGAGGAATAAGTCTTACAAATTAAAAAGTTAAATAAAAATGAAATTAAAAAAAAATCATGAATCATCTCAAATAAAATAAATAATAAACAAAGTAATAGAAATCAAATCTAAAAAATTAAAAAAATAAAAGATGAAGAAATTAAAATAATAATAATCAACATTTCATAAATTATTTCGAATAAAATAAATAACAATTAAAAGAATGAGGACCAAATTTGATAGATAAAAAATTTCAATAAAAAAATGACAAGGAAAAAGCAAATAACAATTATAAAATAAGGACCAAAGTTAATATAAAAAATAAATTTTAAGAGATGAAATTGAAAAATAAATATTCAAAACAAAATATATATAACAATAAAAAATCTGAGAATCAATATAATCAGCAAATAATGACATTTCTATATTTTTCACAACTTTCAAAAAGTGTTTTTCTCCCAAATTTTATAGGAAAACACTTTCCTGAAAACCAAACCAAATTTTTATTTGACTGGAAAGTGTTTTTCATTTACCAATTTTTCTTATGGCAAATAAACACAAGAAAGTTTGGAAAATAATTTTTTGAAAACCACTTTACGGAAAAACAAACACAGCGAAAAGAGAAAATAATTTCCCGAAAACCAAACCAAATTTTTCTTTGAATGAAAAGTGTTTTTTGTTGACCGGAAAGTATTTTTCGTTGACTAGAAAGTGTTTTTCGTTGACTAACTTTTTTAGTGACAAACAAACACAGAAAAGTTTGAAAAATAATTTTCCAAAAACTACTTTTCAAGAAATAAACATGACCTAGAATTACAATAAAAAATTGCATTCAAGTGTATTAAAATTATGATTGATTTGAAAAAAATATTAAATTAATATTTTTTATAATTTTGATTATGCTAGTAAAAAATATATTTTTTTTATATATCTTCAAATAAAAGATATATTTAAAAGATATCATGAAATACAATACCAAACAAACATTTTTATTTGAAAATATAATAGCGGTTGGATTTCAAAGTGTATTTTGCTTAAAAATATATAAAAATATTTTTTTTTTATTTTTAAAAATTATTTTTAACACTAGTACGTCAAAATAATAATAAAAAAATTAATTTCAAGTAAAAAAATTCAAAAAATTATAAAATCCAATATTAACTATAAAAACAAACAGACCTTTAGTCATTATCATTTAAACACCATATCAAATTACCAATAATTGGATTAAGTGTTTGGCCAGACTAAATATTGAGTTTTTTCAAAAAAAAAATTATTTTTTTATTTTTCAGATTTTTTAATGTTTTAATTTAAAAAATAAAAAATTATTTTTATATATTTCCAAATAAAAAACTATAAAATCACATGATCTACCTGTCATCAAACCAGTTAATTGCCAGTTATGGGTCCAATACCTAATGTATTCTTTAATCCAGGGAGCGCATCATTATAACTTAGTGCACCACAGGGCACATAATCACTTTTAACCATTCCTGATCTACATACACATGCTCAAATAATGAATGCAATCCGGCTAAATTCACCGGAATTAGCTATCGGCTTGGAAATTAAAATCCGGTGGCCGGTAGCGCTGACGTGTCTGACAGGAAGTGGCTGAAAGGATAGTAACTCCGGGAGCGAGGACCGAAAAGATACCAGAGAATGGGGTGATAGCTGTGGCACCGGGCAGCAGGTAGGAACCCTCAGATAAGGTGTGATAGCTAAAGGAGACAAGACACTGGGCTCCACCACGTAACTAACCTTTTCTTTTCCCCGCCTTCTCTCTCCGTTGTGGTAATTCCGTAATTGTAGTAGACCTTTTCTTTCATTGAGGTGAAACTTCTGCCAAGTTTCTCCATCTGTCTTGGTTTGTGTTACTCTTTAAATTATTTTTATATTAAAATAATATTTTTTATTTTTTAAAAATTTATTTTTAATACTAACAAATTAAAATAATTTTAAAATAAAAAATTAAATTTCAAATCCACGCAAAACCTAAAAATACTCAATGTTGCAATGCATAAAAAATTTTAAATATTTTTTTTTATTTTTAAATATATTAATTTTTTTAAAAATTATTTTACATGTGTACCTTAAAGTTATTAAAAAAATATATCAATTTACTATATTTATAATTAAAATATATATTTTTAAAAATTACCACAAATGTAGTCAAATAAAATGAATTTGTTGATAAGACTTGTATAATTCTTAAATTAATTATTTTAATGACCAAGATTTTATGAGATTCTTTTCATGATTATTAGATGAAAGTTGTTGTCTCATGATTTTTTTTTATTCATTATCTAGCTAGATTGAAATATTTATTTAGCTTGATTTCTGTTTAGCTTATTATTTAAAATAATTCTTCAAGCTATTAAAATTCAATTATTTACATTTAAGTCTTATCAAATTAGAATGCTGTCTATAATTGAAGTAATTCTAAAGTTTGTGAAACTTTAATTTACCACGTGTCGTGTATTGTTTGGTTGCTAGAATTGAGAAGGAATAATTGATCTCGATGGATGACCTGATGATGTTTTTTCCTATGGAAAAAAGAAATAGAATTCCGAATTAATCCCAGCATCTACCAAGGCCATTAGCATTAAGTGACATCTTCGGTTTTCAAGCCTTTTGCTAGGTGACATTAAATCGCTGGCACTAGTGTCCAGCGAGCTAGCTAGCTAGCTAGCTCGAGACTAGGGCTGAGGTTACAAGTTTGCAGGGAGGTTTAGATGGATCTGGATGGAATTGAATCAGAGGCGACATGTTTCACTGTTTGTCGTCTCATCGTGAATCTCGAAGAATGTCATCCACTGATGAAGCCATTTGAACAGCAACAACATTTCTGGTGAAAATGGCAGTAGCAGGTTTGTAAGTGAGTGAAATCCCTCCTCCGAGAGAGTACATGTAATTACCGAAAAAGACAATTCCCTCGGCTTCCCATTTCACAATATTCTTCGAGGGGGGTACTGTACACCTGAACCGCGGCCCACTGCTCCCACATTACCTGGACAGGAGTGGCTCTTGCTACTGAAGTCCTGAGGAGGGACCAGGCAAGGAAAAAGGCCCTGCTTTGTGCATCTGGCTTGGACCCATGGCATGCTTGTTTATTATAATTGCAGTTCCTGCTGTATTTTACTATTTTTGGCCTTCGAGATACATACAGTTACATGCTATTTTCCCATTGCACTTGAGGTTTTGGTTTGACGGTGAAAGAGGGTTTTTTTTTTATTTTTATTGGAGTTTAAATTTTATTATGCATGTTTGTCACTCCCATGGTATATTATATGTTCACTAGATTTATAAAATGTTTAGTAGGCCGTGGAATTAGTTATGGTACATTCAAATTGGTCCGGACACCCATATAAATAATAATAAAAAAAAATCAACTCCTATTACATAACAGTGCACGGAACAAGACAAAACAAAAAAAGGACGAGGGGAAGCCACGAGCCCTTCACTTCGAGAGCATGTTAGATGCCCCCCCAGCCGGGGAAGTTGATTTCAACTCAGGCCAGCTCGAAGAGTTAGGCACGGGCATGTGACTGGGGATAAATCGGATCAACAGTTACTTGTTTTGGGTCCTTTTTCATTTTTATTTTTTATCAGAAGGCTACAACACACATCGACACGCTCGGTGCCTTGGTCCCCTGAGTTTTTATATTTTCTGTTTGGTGATGTTAGCTGGCTTTGTTCATGAAGGATTTGCTACAGGCAGCAATATGTACTAGGATAAAGTTGCTGGCTGGTCCCATTTCCTCGCATCCTTCCCGCCATCACTTCTAGCAACAGAGTTTTCCAAATTACCGTAGTTTGGTCCAATCAAATGATTCTTGTAATAAATCGTTGTGCCCACTGTCAATGTGCACCGTGAGGGTAATTGAATCACAGGGGACAATTTGCTCAAAAAAAAGAAAAGAAAGCAAACAACAATAAAATAAATCATTCCTTATTTCAATAAATATAACTTAACTCATTATGTTTGAGTTTGTTTTGTAAAAATTATAAGTTCGAGTATATCATAATAAACTTATTTAATCATTAACTTTGATGTATTAAAGATTAATTAAAATATGTGAGCTAGATATCCATAATTACCAAAATAAAATAAAATTATACTGATCCAGACATTGAGGGAGTTCCATATATGCTCATGAACCCACTTGGCTTGGTAAGATAGATTTGAAGCCTGGTACAAGCCCGATTTTTTTCTAATAATTTTGGAATTTGACTCATTAGAATCAACCATTTCAACTCGCTTTTTTTAAATTTTTTATTTAAAATAATATGATATTTATTTTATAAAATTTTATTTAAAATAATTTTGTTTGATTTAAAAAAATATAAAAAATATTATTTTAAAATAAACTTGAATTTACCCGTTAATCCCGACCTGACAAGCCACAACTAGAACCTTCAACCAGGCCTGATAAATATGGTTCCATAAGAGGACCCCTCGGATCAGACAGTGAGCATAGCTAACAAAATCCATGTAGCGGAAGGCCCATCAGAGGACTGAACAGAACTACACGTAATGAAGGCTTATCAAATCATTGGATTTGGCAAACAAGGCCCAGCACTCGATCCGCAGCCCAGCACCAGGTCCAACAGCAAGTTCTGATTCAATCCTGTTATAAGAAGAAAAATGAGTGTGTTCTTAAATGTTGTGTGTATCTTAGTAGCTTTTTATGGTTTCAAATTGAAAAATTAAATTCAATAAAAACTATAAATTATTATTATTATTATTTTATTTTATTAACCAAGATATTTTTAAAATTAGAGCTTAAAAGCTCGTATAGAAATACCGTACAAACTATATTTAAAAAAAAATAATTTAAAAATATATTTTTTAATATTTTAAGATATTTTAATTTATAAATCTTAAAAATAATTTTTTTAAAATAAAAAAAAATATTATTTTCATCTATTTCTGCCACCTAACGTCCCTTTCGTATGTTTTCAGTTCACTGATTCTAGTGCAATGGGAAAGCAGTGAATCATAAGGCATGGATCAGGTGGTTTTTTAAATATTTTATATTTTATTTATTTAAAAATACATCATAATATTATTTTTTTTAATATCAGCATAATATATATATATATATATATAAAAAAAAAATCAAGGCACTCCGAAACGCTACCATTGCTGAAAACAGCAGTTTTATTATATTACAAAAATCACAGGAATACTTCACAAATACAAGCTTACAAGGGGAATCAGAACAATCAGTTTCCTATCTTTTTCCACCAGTGTCCGCTTGCTACTCTTGACCGACTCAAATACCACCACCTATGTATACCCTATTATCCTTAAAATCTAAAGTCCATTGATCATTTGAAAAGAAAAATACCTGACGACCTAACTATACCAGCTTCTGTCGCTGAGTAATTTTAGGATACACTAAGCAAACAAGAATCGTTAATTTACGTGCTAAGATAATTTGCTTTTATACAACTGTTCAATGAAAAACTGATATCAGAAGAAGAAGTAAAATGGAACGAAGCACAGATACTTATTCTTGGACTTTTTCCTTCTGCGTCTAGCAGCCTTCTCCTCTTCATCTGGAGATGCAACATGGCCACCTGACGATGCACCTACAGCATGAAAATTTGATGATGGACCCTCACCCCAGTGATTTGCACCTTGATTTCTGACTGCTCGTTGAATATCTAAATCTCTATGACCATTTCCATGAATGGACGTATCAGTTTCAACAGCATGTGGTTTGCCTCCTTCAATGCTGATATACGATCCTGTTGATAAACCATAAAAACAGTTTAAGCCTCCTCACATTCAAAACTTATAAAGGTAGATGCATGAACTAGTTTGTTTTTTTTCAATTTGAAGATTATGTGCATTTCCCAGGAAAGCACAGAACAGTGAAGAGACGAGCAGCAGGAGTACATAGGAGCGGGGAAATTGATAATTGACGTACCCTGAGAAGCTGGAAGCACAACCACCTCATCTGGTCTGAGAGATGCAGTGACACTAAGCTTGCAGTCCTTATCCTTTTGTGCCAGGGCCTGATTACTTTCAGATTCCAGGTCTCGCAACAAAGCAATTGAGTCAAAGTATTCATCCGATGACATGGTCATGCAACTCGAATTATCGGAACTAGAAGAACGTGATGCTGGATTATCAAGATCCAGCAGTTCCAGGAAGTCACCTCTGGAAAAACAATCAATTTCAGGCAGATTTGCGACTGGGAGATTTGGCAGTCTTCCTGTTGCAACCATGTTTTCAGTTTCATCATCCTTGTTCACCTAAAAAAGCATTAGAATTCAGCACAAGAGGAGACCAGTATATGGAGGAAACACTAGCCCGCATGGACATTCACACATTTTGCTCTATGATCCAATGTAACCATAAGAGAGCAATCCCTCGACGAGGACTCTGTTACAAGTCCAAGCAACCGGTCTAAAAGGAAATATGAAAATCAAAATCACAAAGCAGACGTTAAACAAAGGCCACAATCAAGGTCACACCTCAGGATGGCTCGAGGAACCATGGCTTGTATCAGCAAGTGTCCCTGGACCAATTGATTGTGTAAGGTCAATTTGGGTATCACTGTGGGGGCTAGCAATCAGTTGATTTTCATGGTTTCGAGATTGTTCACCGCCCAGAAATACTCTGCATAATGATCTGGCTTCCTGCAAAATGTCCAACCAAACTGGCAGTTGACTGGCAGGTTGGGAGGAGAGAATAAAATACAAATGTTATTTAATGAGAGGAGAGGGTTGCATATTCTGTTAAGTACCTTGCCCTTTCTTTTTTCGCTATGTTCCTTCTGAGTTATCCAGTATTGCTGCATCAACCAGTCAGTTTTACGCTCATGAGGCACTTGGCCTTCAAAAAACTCAAGGGTGGTTCTCCAGCCAGTGATGGCAGAATTCGAGAACAGCTTACAGGCCTCCCCTTTGACCTTCCAGGATCCAAGTCCTGTATCATCATTCTCCTTGACGCGAAGCAAGTACCAAATGTCTTCTGCATAAGCATCTTCATCAGCTAACTATTGCAGTGTCCATCACACCCAAGCATGTTACTTTTGGCATGCAAACTTAGCATGTTATGGTTAATACACAAGATCCGGTAGACAATGCCCAATAAAGCATAATATACAGTAAATGAACGAAAATTGACATGCTCTATTAAAAGAGATCATAAGCCACAAATCTGTGACATACGGTGGCTTGTTTAGCAGATAACTGTAATGACATTTTTCATATCATTAAATCCAATACATGGATCCATTATTCATATCATTAAATCCAATTCATGGATCCATTTTTCATATCATTAAATCCAATGCATGGATCCATTATTCATGGCTACAGAAATGAGCCTTGATTAAAAATGGAATAGACATTCTATTCAATCAGGATAACATAAGTCTGATTAGGCCACAGCATTGCATGGTGATTTGTAAAGAGGGAAGACAAAGATGATGGATTGTTCGGACCATGATGCTACATTGCAAAATGCACAGTAATGTTGAATAATTCAAACCATTAAATCCTACCACCTTTTTGAAGAAAAATAACTCTTACCTGGTAGATTTGATGGTGCATAGATGTAAGGATTGACATCAGTAATCACATTTCCTGGGAGAGGGGATCCACTAGTAAGTTTATACAAAAACATAAAGAGATCCTCATCTCTACCATGAAAATCAATATCTGCAACTGGAGAAGAAGCTGGAGGGCACATAGTGGCTGAATCCAAAGGGAATCAAACAGCACGGGGATCAAAATATCTCTCTGCACCTTTTGTAGCAGCAAAAAATAAAGAAGAAGAAAAGCAGTGAATTATGAACTATCAAGTTGCAGATCAATCATAGTAAACAAATGAAAGGGATGAATCACACAAATAGGAAACCAGATGATAATTCAATACACAAGTTCAATTCACATTAATGGAAGTGCATGTCTATCAACATTTAACATTGTTCATTATAGTTTATCATCATTCAACTAGACAAGATACAGGCTAAAACAAGCAACAGCAAAAGATCAAATAAAACTCTCAGTTCACAAGGAGAAGAATGCACAGATTCAGGTGGGATGAACATTTATAAAGGGTAGAAATATGAGCAGAAATCTCAGATCTTCATTAGTCAGATTGGTGAAAAGAATGTTGGCAGAAGGACCAACAATATATTACATAATGCTTGTGTTTCAAAACCAGTGATGCGAGGAAAAATTGGAAATGGTATTATAAATATTGAAATGCGAGAACCACACAGGCCAGAGGCAGAGATCAATTTGACCATACATATGAGTTCCAAGCTAGGTGAGATTGTCCTTTTTCCTACAATAAGTCATGTTCCGGCCAAACTTTCTATGAGTTGTTATGGAACTAAATCCTGTTACTTTACATCAGGAAACACCTCATAGATTTAACTTCCATATTCTTTGCTCCTACTATCCCAGTCCGAATCTGATCACTCTTTTTATACAGATGCATCCATAAGTCCAGGAACCAAGCTATTTAAGAAATAACCATGTTTTCTAACCCTAATCTGATCAACATGAATGACCGCATAAATCCTCGAAACAAAAATATGGTCACCATAACAATATATCTAAGCAGGATCAATAAAACCAAAAAAAAAAGGAA
Organism: Populus tomentosa; assembly: GCA_018804465.1. Lineage (NCBI taxonomy): Eukaryota > Viridiplantae > Streptophyta > Magnoliopsida > Malpighiales > Salicaceae > Populus > Populus tomentosa. The sequence goes on from CM031995.1 coordinate 2,495,106, forward strand.
ACTGAATAACAGGGAATAAAAACTTTCTAAGCTCTTATATGATATAATTTTTAAAATGGAAACAACTCAATCGGTTTCATAGAATCGAAGTTCACAACCAAATTCAAAGAAAATTTATTCCTTGGCATAAGTAAGATTATCAAAACTTTCTATTCAAAACATACGAAAACCAGAGCCTCCTTCACCCAGCACCAGTGAAACTTTTGAATTCCAGGACACTTAGCAGCAGAAGCTATATAACTTTTACATCATTTTCTAATCAATCAAACAAATGGTTTGCTAAAGCAATTTCCAGATTTGCAACAGAAAAGGATCAACATAGCTGAGCCAGAAATAATAATAACAACAGTAATAATAAGGGTAAAACAATTACCTGGAATTGCTCGCAAGAGCATCCAGCGGTGAATCTGTCACAGAATCAAAACCCCAAGATCAAGTTCAAAGAAAACAAAGTTCTCGACAAACAATCAAGGATCATTTCTCAGTTTCCAAGAAGAAAAAAGGATCAGCCAAAGCATAAAATGTCATTTCCACTCAATCAATTCGCTTTGTTAACATAAACCCTTTTGCTTTAAAGCAACAAAGTTTCTTTTCGTTTCCTTTCTCTGTCTCCCACTTCCCATCAACCAAAAAAACGATAAATTAAATCTTTAAAAAGAACAAAGAGTACCAGAATAAGCAAGAATTATGATATTCAATGAAGATGCAGTACAGAAACCTATACGTTTGGATGATCAGAGTTCTAACCTTTTAGGACCAGAATCACTACACGGTTCCTTCTTAGCTACTCAACTAGTTCCCACAACCGAGTAGAGTGGTGGTGGGGTATATTTGTAGGCCAGTACAAGTGGTAACACTGTTAGTTAACCATGGTTAATTACTTGCCGCGCACACAGTTAGCGGTTTTGGTTTCCTGGTCTTAATATTTTAGTTTTTGAGTCATCTGGCCACTAAGAAATAACCACATGGTATTTCGTCATTGCCTTAGCTCATGCACCTCTAGTTTGTAAACCCCACCGTGGTCCTTTCTTGGAAGTTTCTTTCTTGGATAAACTATACTTTACCCCCTGTAATTTCACTATATTTCATTCTAGCTTGCTATGGTTTAAAGTTTATGATATATGTCCTCCTCTAAATTATTACATGCTAAATAATATTTAAAAAAAGCCTTGTACAACTAAAAAAATAATCCAAAATCATCCCTTTTTCCCCTCAAAATAACTCTTAATAGTGTTATCGTTTCTTCAGCTACATATCTTATATAGGCATACTTTTTATATGACAAGAAACAAAGCAACAATACAATAACACGTAAATGAGAAATCCCATTTAATGCGATAATATTTTTTTGTAGAATACTGTCACATGTAAATTAGATTTTATATATTTTCAACTATTTTGTATTGTAACTTTTTCTTGTCACAAAAAAGTATGCGTGATTATTTTTTTTGTAAAATATTATTATTTTTCATAGAATACTATCACATTTTAGGAGATAATAAAAAAAGAAATAATAAATCAGGTAATTCAGTGATAAAAATTTAAAATTAAAAGATAATTTAGTGGTAAAAATTTAAAATCAAGAAGTTTATTTTTTATATAATTTTAAATTTAAATCATATAATTATTAATATTGATAGTTAATAGAAACTTATCTTGTTATTAATTTATTTAAAATATGCACGAACAAGCTGCATGTGATTAAAAAAATAATAAAAAATAACCGGTATGCACTGCACAAGGTTGCTGTCCTTTTTCTTATTATTCCCTTGTTTAAGTTATTTTTTGCCTTTTCTAGGGCTCTCATGTATTGTACGAGCTTTGCTTTTGCTCTGTTTTTTAGTACCGTACGTCTGGCTACTATTATATTATGGGTACAGGAGATGAAGAAAGTTGAGAGAAATATGATATTTTTATGTTTTAAAAAAAAATTATAAAAATTTATTTTAAAACTATCTTAGATACATTTATTTTTATATACTCACCTCTAACCCTGCCAGCCAAAATATATTTATTTATTTATTTATTCTGTTTCAAGACAGAAACTAACTCAAGACAACCTGGTGTCTTCTATCAATCCACTCTGTCTTGTAAGAAAACATAAGAAAAGGGTGACATTGAGACTTTTGGAAAACTATAGAGTCTATATTGAAAAACTCTGATCTTTAGGGACGTTAAAAGAAATAGCTTATCCTTCATTCTTCACCTAGCGATACATTGACTAGACAGTGCCTTCATCCACAGGACCACAGCAAGAGAAAATTTAAGAGCTTGGAACAACATGACCCCTGTTCCGGGGGCACAAGGAACAGCAAGTTCAAATGTTAAAACACTGTTTATTTTTTAAAAAAATTAGGTGTTTTTGAAAAAAAATATATTTTAAATTAATATTTTTAGATATTTAATATACTAGTGTCAAAAATAATTTTTAAAAACTAAAAAAAATATTTTAATTTACAAGTCAGACATATCGTGTTCCTTATATATGTTTTCTTGGGGTATTTGAAAGGATCAACAAACAAATCAAAGCAGCTGCGGGACTTGTTCTTTGGCTAGTTTTATATGGGTTGGTCAATTAAAGAAAGGAGAATAAAGGGCGATTTAAAGCGAAGGGAAAATGATAGCCATAAAGCGATTCGAGAAATCCAAAATATCAGTCAAACTGTCGAGCACTGCCTGGTAGTGTTACGCGCGTACTGGGGTTTGTTTTCGCTGTCCGAGTTATCTATATATTATTGTGATTTGTTGCAATAAATTAACTCTTATGTTAATTAATTAATTTCTATATATTAAATGAAAATAAAATTAAATATTTATGAGTTTAATGGGACTATTATTATATAAATACAAGGTTTTGATCTTTGAATTAACATATTAAAAATATAGATTTTTACCTGCAAAAATACACTATTAAATCTTAAGTATGTTAAAAGCTTAGAAGTATCAAAACCTTTAAAGAAAATATGTGAATGCTTTTCATCAATAACATGAGATATATTTTAATGTTTTTATCTTCTCGTATAAGATCTAAATACAAATTACGTAAAAAACATATATATATATATATATATCAAGTCTAACAATTAATATCATAGCTTATACAATATCCTTTTCTTGGTATCCATGTTGATATATTTATTTGAAAATTTTTGAGCCTGAATAAATTAATTCATCTGCTTAATTATATTTGTCATGAAATTTTTAGTGGTCAATTAATTTTTTGATTTCATCATATTTTACATGCCCTTAAAATTTTAGGAACAACCTGGCTCCAAATTAAATTAATGATTAACTCAAATTTATTTATGGTTTCAAAGTTTAGTTTATGATGGAACGAGTTTCAATAATTGCCATGCATATAATGCTAATAGCAAATAAAATAATTGGCATCAACATGGTGTAGGAATAAATTGAATTTGTATTTAGAAGTATAGTTGTATTTTTTTAAAAGTAATTTTTACTCAAAAATGATCAAAATGATATATTTTTTTATTTTTTAAAAATTATTTTTAACATCAATATATTTAAATTATTTTAAAACATCAAAAAATATTAATCCAAAAAAATAATAAAAAATACTAGATTTTTTTAAAAATATTTTTGATATATAAAAACAAAACGGACTAAAAATTATTTGTGTTATAAATAAATATTTTAGGGTTTTTATTTCATGTATTGTTTTGATAATCACTCAATGATCGGGTTATCCGTTTTATTTCCCTCTAGGCTATGCGATTTTAATTCACCTGACTGTCACTTTGATTTTTGCGTTGTTTATTTTCATGGCTTTATTTTTGTTTTATTTGGTGTTTCTTTTATGATTTTTTTAAAGGTAACACTTTATTTTATGTTATATAAATATAATTAGAATACTTGATTAAACTTGAGTCAGGTCATCCAACTCGGCACACGAGTCAAACGCCTCACTGGAAGCCCACGCAAACGTTGTTGGGCCTGAAATAATCTCACATCTTAATGAGCGCAGACCTGATACCCGAAGCTGCTGTTTTTACCTTTTAGCAGTAGAGCTAGAAAGTGAAGACACTTGAAGTGCTAACCATGGAGAACTCGAAAACAAGCGACAAGCTATCTCCCTTTTTAGAATCTGGAATTTACAGATTCGAGAATTCAAATGTTGTTTTTATAGACCCGGTTCGAATGTTAAACCGGTCCTATACCCGCTTCAGGTCATCACCATCTGCCTACTATTCTCGTTTCTTCGATTCCAAAGAAACTATTGTAACTTCAGATTCAAAGAAACGAAAGCGAAAGGAGAACAAGACACCCCACGACTTAAACGAAAGAGAACAAGCTGCTACTTTGCGTCACCAGGTAACCATAAATTCGCTGCCCATTTACTATTATTTGGTGTTTATGATTGTGTGTGCATTTATTTTTTATTCTGATCCTGTGGCAGCAAGCGAGGCCTATGTTGTTGAAGGCCCATGGATTTTTGATGAAAGCTACTGATCTCTTAGCGATTATGAAGGATTTAAGGGGTGGCAGTAATATCTGTTCTTCAACAGAATTGAGTGAACAACACTCTTTTATTGAGCTTGGAAAGGTTTGGCAAGCTCCTCTCTATGAAATCATTCTTAAAGGTGCTTGGAAGGGGTTAGAAAGAGTGGTTCCTGTTTTTAACAATTTGGTTGTTAACGAGACAAGTGATGATATGGAGGCAGAATTCCTAAACAATAAATATATATTGCCAAGAGAGAGTTGCTTCTACATGGTATGTTCTGTTGATTTTGTCTACCTCTTTTAAAGTAGCCAGCTTTAGCTTCATGCGTCTATTCAATTTGGTATCTTTCGATTTATGATTCTTTAAGGCTGCTTCTTTTTCTGGGGGAGCAGTTGATTGGCTTTCCTGTGGAGTTTGTCTTACTTATTTTTTTGCATGTTTTTTTTTCCTTCTACCATGTGGAAGTCTGATTTGGGGCAGGTTCACAACCTTATTCACGGTAATTACTTTCTAGTAGCCATTGTTCTGCATATTTCTTTTCCTGATCATTTGACTCCATGTTGCATCGGAAGAAAAATATAGAGAGCTTTGGAGGTTAAGCATCAAGATATAGGGTGTTGAATCCATTCTAGCAAGGAACATCCTTTGTCTGCTAGTCTTGTGATCCATTTGTATTATCAGGCAATTGCTAGTCCTGCCAATATGATTTGATCAATGGCAGCTCTATATCCAGCATCCTATGTAGTTTTAAGAAATGAGTGTTAGTTTACGCATAAAATTTCTTACTTGTTCTATTGATCAATGGCAGCTCCATTGCCAGCATCCTTTGTAGTTTAAGAAATGAGCATCCTTTGTAGTTTAAGAAATGAGTTATGCATAAAATTTCTTACATGTTCTATTTGTCACTCATTTTTGTTCTTAATGTTGCAGAATGCAATGTTGGCTTCAATCTTATAGTGATCGATCCACCATGGGAAAATGGAAGTGCTCGTCAAAAACTTAGGTAGACATTTCCGTCCATATAGGATTTCATTAATTTCCATCTGGTTGGTTAAAAGTTTACTTTTAGTGATAGTTGTTTCTTTTTCCTGTAAGTGCATTTTCGGTTATAGAAGTATTTGTCAAACAACGTATGTTTTTGGTACATTACTCCAGCATGTGGAAATGAGCTGACTTGTGAATAAATGATGGGAAAAAAGGTTTCACTTACTTGACTCTGTACGTAGGAGAAATTTTGAGCTGCAATTGCTGTCTTCAACAAGTACCTTTTGCCCCAATTTGAACATCAGTACTTATGTCAACCTCGTCATTTTTTCCTTGTCATGCAGGTACCCAACTCTGCCAAACTGGTATTTCTTATCCCTTCCTATTAAGCAACTTGCTCATCCAGATGGTGCTCTTGTAGCCTTGTGGATGACCAACAGAGAGAAATTGCATAATTTTGTTCAGAAAGAGCTATTTCCTTCATGGGGAGTCAGTCACGAAGCTACTTATTACTGGCTGAAGGTGCTCCCTCCCTCCCTCCCTTATTAATGGTTATCATTCCATTGATTGTGTTTTACTCAAACATTACAGGTGAAAGCAGATGGCTCACTGATTAGTGATTTAGATCTCTTTCATCATAGACCTTATGAATGCCTTCTATTGGGCTATTTTCATGGACAGGTGAGAGTATGAAGTTTCAATGGATTTGGATTTAGTAATAATACCTAAATGTTCTTTGTCTGGTGTTTCTTTAAACTCTAAATTACTTGTTCATAGCTCATCCTTCTGATTTATTTTCCAGGGCACAAATTCTAAACAGCCGCCAAGGCTGAGACCTATAAAACATGATCAAATCATCATAAGCATCCCAGGGGAGTACTCGAGGAAGCCTCCAATTGGAGGCAAGTTTGTTCTGACGTGGTATTAACATTTTCACATGCACACACACTATCAGAAATTGGAGCTGGCAATCACATCTCCTCTTACCACTTGCTGTCAAGGTTATTCAATATGTGACTTGTTCTGTACTACTCATAGATTCTTAATGCTTGTTCTTCCCTTGATATCAATAGAGTTGCTGCTGGAGCATGTTCCAGACGTTAAACCTGCTCGATGTATTGAACTATTTGCTAGAGAGATGACAGCTGGATGGACTTCTTGGGGAAATGAACCTCTTCATTTTCAACAGTCGACATCTTTTGTAAGGGATGAGATCGATGATACATCCTGATGAAGGCACTTTTGTAGTGAACTTGCAAGGGAGCCTGGAGCTGCTGGCATCCCTTTTTTCCAAATATATGCTCCTTGTAAGTTGTTATCACTATTGCTATTATTTCTCCTTTCTCATGTCCTTCTGAAGTGGTATCGTTATAGACTGAGAGGTTTGGACTAGCCTTCCAAGTGGTATTTTCGCTAGAACAGGTTTCCTTGATTTTTTTCCTTTTTGTATACGTATTACCCATGCCGTTAACAATTCATTTTGCCTTTTGTGAAGCCTTGACTGGATTCTCTCTTCACTTCACAGATTACATTTGCGTGCAGGTAGCAAGCAGGTGGTGAACTGTTTTGGTCACCATGTTCAAAAGCCAACCAGTTCCGGAACAAGAGTCTAAGTAGTGTGTTATTGTGGTCACTTTCCCGGTCCGAGCTAATGGAAATGATTTTTTTAACATGTGCAATGAGTATTCAGATCAGGCAAACGAGATTAGGGTAGTGAAGGAGGGGAGGATGTTCTGGGATATTCAAGGAATGCTTTTCCTAATATTCAAAGATGCATAAAAGTTTCACTAGACAATCTGGAGTAGATTGAAACAACCTGAGCCCTTCCTTGTGTTTGTATCACTTCTCCCAATTCTGTACTTTGAGACCGTGAGGCATCTCAGAATTTCCCAGTAAAGGATGTACTTGGTAGGTCTAGAGAAAAAGGTCCTACAGAGAGTCTAACATCGTGCACGCTTGCGAAGGATTTCTGACCACCGGCAACTAACCTGAGGGATGTTTGTGATTGCTATAACAAAATCACCTGCCACCATACAATCTCATGACCTATCTGGGCAAGTGATCATCCATGCAGTAACAATCATATCCATGTGTTCTTGTGTTTGTCTCTCATGTCATAAGTCTGTAATGCAATCTATCAAATATTTCACGAAATAGGTTCTCTTCTGTAAAGAATGAAAAAAAAAAAAAAAGGTTACAGGAGAAGGAGCTTACCATTCTGCAGAGCTTTAAAAAGAAAACAAAGGAAAAGGACTGCAACTAGAAAAGTTTCCAGCTCCTGCAAATAGCATAAAACTGGCTTTGAAATACATGTATCGGAAGAAGCTTCGTGTTGTGGAACTTGTACTGAATCTCTTGCTCAGTCCAATTAACTAAAGAGCAGCAGCTGTTACACTTGTCGCCATAAATTCGTCCATTTCTTTTCTTCCAAGTGCAATAAGTTGCAGCATTTCCACGCAACCTCGTTAAGACAACAAGAAACATCTGTCTTGCAAATTCATTCCATACCACTGGTTTTTAGTATTTTACATCCTCTTCATCCGAACTTTTACAAATAACACAGGTTGTGTCCATTTGTCTATCCTTAAGAATTCGAATGAGTGTTGGCATGAGAGCCCAAACCATTTAATGGTGGGTTCGGATTTAGCTTATCCGAGCCCACCATTCATATGACTTTAGGCTAGGATTTACTCCTAGAGAAACACCAACTTGATCCCGAGAGAACTTAAGATTTGGCCTGGATCTTACTAGCCTGAATCCACTCCATCGTGGTGGTTTCGAGTGAAGCTTGTCCGAGCTCATTGCTCAAGGAGTTTGGCCCTGGGTTATTCATGAGAGATCCACCAACCTGAGTCCACGAGAGCTCAACCCTCAACCCTGGTTCGATACCGGCAAAAGGGATTTTTAATGTTGAATATTTTGCTATTGGGAAAAAAACGAACAAGGTAAACTATAAAGAACATAATCATGACACTCTTTCGATTTTTTTTTTTTTATCTACAGCTAGTTGTCCAAAGCTATTTCAAGAGTATTTAGAAATATAATAATTATTATTTTTAAAGTATTTTTTATTTAAAAATATAATAAAATAATATCCTTTTTTATTTTAATTTTTTTTTCACATCAAAATAATTTTAAATAGAAAAATTATTTTTAACAAAACTCCATTTAAATCACAATCCCAGATAAATACTTCACTTCAAAAAAAAAAAAAAGTTTAAACCTGCGGTTTTAATGTGCAGAGGCAACGTGGAGGAAATAAATTAAAACAATTCTAACAAATAATAAATTTGGGAATTTTACTGATTGTATTTGCAAACAAAGATTGCTCTTCCTGTCAGCAAATTTACGGTATTATTTTAGTAGTAATTATTTTTTAAAATATTTTTATTATAAAATATATTAAAATAATATATATTTTTTATTTTTAAAATTTATTTTTAACATCAACATGTTAAAATGATGTAAAAACATAAAAAAAATATTAATTTAAAGTAAAAAGAAATTAAATTTTTTAAAAAATATTTTTAAAAAACAATACCAAACACTACCTCACAATACATGTTAAAATTTATATAAATATTTATTTTCCAACTAAGGAATTTTTTATACTGAGTTTTCCAAGTGCACATCTCATGTAATATCATCTTTAATCTATAATTTCTAATCAAATATGGTTTTGGAATCCGGATATAAACAGATAATATGGTTGAAAGCAAGCATTTTTTTTACACAGATTTTTCAAACTCTAAAATTACAGTTAAACGGTAAAGAATATCTAAGTCGATAAATTTTAAATACAACAATTTGTATATGTTTTTAAAAATAGCATATAAAACTATTTAAATAGTAGTTAAATTCATAGTAAATTAAAATCAAGTAAAATAAAGTTTTAAAACCTAATTTAAAAACTCTAAAATCACTAGAAAAATTTTAAAAATATAAAACAAATTTTAGACTTAATTTAATTAGGATTTCAACCTCGTCAATCCAATCATTACGAGAGCATAGTGTCTTCTTAATTTTATTTTTGTGATGTTATGACATTTTAATTAAACATAATGGCTAAACAATTCTGCAATTTTTGAAATATCAACTAATTAAACTCACCACAAAAAATATTTTTCCTTTTTCTTTTTCGACCTTGCCCAGGTCTATTTTCTTTTCTTGTAAAATCTCAACAATACCCCTACTACATGGCGGCATACCACGTCCGACTGCACAGCATCTAAGCAGTACGCATACTCTCTCTCGCACTCAACAAACGAAAGCCAAGAAAGTAGAAACTGCGGAGCCAATTTATCATGAAAAGAATATATTTCAATACTATAAATACAAGTGCGAAGCAGTTTCTCTGCAGAATAGGAGAAAAAAACACTAGAGAGAGTCCCCCTCTTCAAACTCTCTCTTCGCTTACCTCTTCAAAGTCTAACATTCTCATTGATTTTAATTTGCTCTAGCAGGTCTGATTCCTTTTTTTTTTTAATGTTCTTAATTATAATTTTGGGAGTCCTATGTATCTGTAATCAATTCCCTTGTTTTCGTTACTTGAGTAATTCTTAGTCTTGAAATTTGCTTAAACTTATCAGGTTGATTAGACAAAGCATAATCAATAGATTTTGGAAACAAAATCATGGGTTTACTAATCCATAGCTCTCAATACAAGAACAGATATTAGTTAATCAAGCCAGGTTGTTTGAGCTTGAAGATCAACTCAGGCTATACTCAAGCCACTAAACCCTCCCAAGTCCTGGCTCAATGGATCCGATTCTTAGATCCATAGGTTATTTTCCTTTCTGGGTTATTGTTAATTAATTAGCACGAAGAATGTTTTGTTACCCAAGGAAATAAGTGTTTTGGTTGTGTTTGTTGATTAGGATAGGTAAAATTTAGCCAAGAATTCATGTTATGCTATCATGTTAATCTTCTTTTCATGATAAATTGGCTCAAATAAGGAAAACAAAAGTACTGAAATATATTTTTACTGACCAATTAGAACTGATTCCTAAGATTCATATGGGTCTAAAAAGGTTCAACATACAAACGTTGTGAAACTTTTTGAAGAACAATCGAGAAAACCTTATGAAAATTGAATAATTTTGCATAGAAGACGTAAAACATATATTAAATATAGACATATATTTGTATTTTTTTTCCAAAATTTGAAAAACATAATTTGAATCTTTAACATAATCCATATATTCATAAAATATGCCGAAAATTTGATTGAATAAATGTTATCTAGTGTGAAGCGACTATTCAAAGAGAAAATACTAAAATTATTATTTAGTATAGTTTCATTGGAAATAACTTGGTGCACGAGGATACAGAGTCGATGAATCAAGATGTCAATCCATTACTAAATGTTCTGTTCCTTTTCTTCTGGCAGGCATAATGATTAAATTATCTAAGGTAGAGGAAAAGCAGAGGGAAACTCAGAGTGCAGATGGGAAGCCTCCAGTCAAGAAGCAAAGTTCTGGGAATTACGTCTTCAGAAAGGTAATTCTTGCTTTGATATACTCGGTTATAACAGCATCATGAATGACACAAAATTAGGCATAATTCACACACTTTGACAAGAGTTTGAGGGAGCTGAAAATGCAAGAACAGGACCAAAGTGCACGATACAATCTACTAGATCAAGGCTGGAACTACTGAAGGAAAGTGCTTATTTCCTCAGCCCATTCTTCTGTCCACTATTTTATGGGCACTTGGTTCCATCTTTGGCTAGAAAGTACAGGACGGCTGCAGGAAAGTTTTCTATATGAGAGATTATACATGAATATTTCTATTTCCTCTTAATTCATATCTGTATGTTTACCCTTTGGCTTGCAGATATAACTGAGCTGAACCTACCGAAATCATGTTGCTGACGAAGGATATTACAGGTAATTTGAAAAACCCTTACACCTGTGCTCAAAATCTCCGGCTCATTCCCTTACCTATGGAGTTGCCTTTTTCTTCAAAAACTCTCTTTTTACCTTGTCATAGCGGTGGCAAATTTGTGTTCTCATTTCAAGTTTCACCTCTCTACCCTCATGACGCGCCAAAGGTCAAATGCAAGACGAAGGTATGGATGCGATGTTTGGTTCTGCCATCAATCTCTCTCAACGACAGCACTTGCCTAAGCATCGTGATCACACGGAACTTCTTTGCTGTTTGCAGGTCAACCATCCTTAATATTGATTTGGAAGGCAATGTTTGCCTAAATATTCTTCGAGAAGACTGGACACCTATCCTAAATATAAACATCATCATCCATGGATTGTTTTACCTCTTCACGGTATCTACTTTACAGCTAACTTTATCTCACCATTTAGCCCACAAGAAACAAGACCCTTTGATGACTTGTGATCTTGAATGTCTTAATGTGCAGCAACCAAATCATGAGGATCCTCTGAATTCTGATGCAGCTAATGTGTTGAGAGATGTTCCGGATGAGTTTAAATCGAACGTGAAGAGGGCAATGAGTGGTGGTTCTGTAGGAGATGTTCACTTCTCTTCCTGCCTAACTTAGCATCCTACGGCATAATTAAGTAGCAGTATAGTTATCTCTTGGTGGTTAATCAAAATTTAATGCATTCAAATTCTCTAGCAAGCTTTGTGTGTCCTAAAGTCCGCCCTAGCTGTTTGCATGGATAAAATATTTGTGTGACCTAAAGTCCGCCCTAGCTGTTTGCATGGATAAAATATTCGGGCATTTTATTGATTCAAGATCTTGAATATGTCCACGCCCATAAACTTCCTAGATGAAGAGAGCCTTGCTGAATTGCAACCACTGATCTTTCCAATCAAGCCAAGAGGATTCCAAAGATTTTGTACTGTATTCTATTTTAATTTTCTCCCTTGCCATCGCACAATCAAGTGTGTTTGGCATGATTTAACCTAACTTTTCATTTTGAATTTCACCTAATTGTTAAGTAAAATATAACAAAAAAGAGTTAAATTAAAAGTATGTTTGGTAAAATCTAATGGCTAAATGATTCAAGCCTTCCCCGAATCTTTGTTATATAAAAAAATATATAAATTTTATTTAAATAAAAATTCATCTAACTTAAAAAATATTTTTAATTATATAAAAAAAACTGAAATCGCTAAAACTATGAAGTAATACTCTTATGACCATGGAAATTTATTAATTATTCAAGATATTATTTAATCAAGGTGTTATTTAAACTTCAAATTTAAATTCAGACCCAAAGAAATATTATTTAATAAAAAAATATTAATTTATTAAGATTATAAGATATTTTATAAAAATAATTTCAATTAATTCTGATTATTTGAGTGAAAAAAGACTAAAAGAAAAGAAAAGAAAGGAAAGGGTGAATGTTTAATCAAATAAGGAGAGGAAGAAATTGTGAAAGGGGAAGTGTACATGGAAGGTGAGGGTGGATTGGGTCCCAAGGAAGCCGGAACAAACCAGAGGCAGAGGGTTTTAACAAGTTCAGTGTCTTTGGTCTTATCAGTTTCTAACAACTGGGAGAAGAGACACGTTCTCTCAAATGGTGGGTCCCACCCTCAACGGCTTGGACCCCATGTTTGAAATATTAGGTTATTACATGACAGGTACCGTAAACTAGACATAAACCCACACACGCGGCAAGTTCCCCGCCCCCACCCTTTTTATTTTTTTCAACAAAAACAAGCGCCAGGGCAAATTCGCGTGCTCAAACAGACACACACCAGTCCATGGTTGCTTCAGCTTGGAGGACTAGCCTACAGAATTCGTGATTTCGTCCTTTTAATATTATTTTCTTTCTCTCAAATATCATTTCTTAACTGGATAAAATTATTTATTTTAAGTGTTTATTTGTTATTGTCTTAGTTTATGCTTTTAAAATTATTTTTATGTGACAAAGTATTAAATTGTTACTTTAGCTATTTTTGATGATTTTGATGAAAAAAAAATATTATTTTAATCTAAAAATATGCATTTAAGTTATTTAAAAGGTTAACTTGTAGTTTAATTGATCTGATCAAATATGATTACTAAATTAATATTAATATTTTTAAAATAATAAAATAATATTATTTTTTAAAAATAATTAATTTGAATTATTAGATCTGCAAAAATCCATTATTCAAAATTTAATCAGGGTTGAATTTCAATTTAAACAGTCTTGATATTGATTTGGCTAAGTTAAGATGCCATGATTTAATTACCCTGAACAATACCGACCGAGTCAACATTAATAAATTTTTTTATGAAATGAAATAATTTTTTTTTTAATAAAAATAAACAATTCAAATTAACTTAATGACTCACAAATTAATCCAATGACCAAGTTGATCAGACAAGAAACCGAGTCTAGCATACAACCTTTTCATGTAATGAAACACACCCTATCATTTCTAGCGGTGGTAACAGACTTTTCCTTTTTCTTTCTCGTCTTACTATATAAAGCTTTATTAAAATAAATCCCCAGAGAGAGATCCTTCTATTATACTTCCAGCCATTTAAGACCGTCTTCCTTGTGAACTTCTCTTCTCTTCTTCCCTGTCCTTTCCTTTTACTCGAGGGAGTTGTATATACAGAGAGGGAGAGGGAGAGTTTGTGGTGGGCTGTTGTCGGAAAATGACGTCAGATGGGGCAACCTCGACGTCAGCTGCAATGGCGGCAGCTACAAGGAGGAAGCCATCGTGGAGGGAGAGGGAGAATAATAGGAGGAGAGAGAGGAGGAGGAGAGCTATAGCTGCAAAAATATTTACTGGGTTAAGGGCTCAAGGGAATTATAATTTGCCTAAATATTGTGACAATAATGAGGTATTGAAAGCTCTCTGTGCTGAGGCTGGTTGGGTTGTTGAAGAAGATGGAACTACTTATCGCAAGGTATGCTATACATATGCCCCTGTTTTTCCTTTTATGGATCTGCACTTATTGCTTTCCATTCACCTTGTTTTCCTCCCTTTTTTAGTCAGATCAAGCTTCTATTGAGGCTTAACATACTCTTTTTTATATGGTTTTTGTTTCTTGCTTAATTGCTACCACTACTCTACTAGGTTTTGATTTGAGCATTAAGGAATCTAAGATTTAACATCCGGTCAATTGATGCTTAAAATGTTAATAAAAATGGCTTTAATCTGAAGGGTTCTTTTTTTTTTTTTTAAAAAAAAAAAGAAGGAAACTTGAAATTTGTTGAATTAAGTGTGATTAGCCATCCCTGATCGATTAAATAGGCTGTTCTCTGTTCTTTTTCTGTTTTAAAGCGCTTAAAATCCAATTAATTAAGCTTGAATTGTTTTTATCTGATTCTAATCACCTTTCGTTGCATAACCTGAAACTTCTTCACCAATGTTTTAATGTCTTCATGACCCTTTTGGTTAGTGGTAATGGTTTCTGATAATAGCGGTGCTTTGTTTGTTTGATTTTTAATGTCCAGGGACACAGGCCACCTCCTATTGAGATAGTAGGTACTTCGACGAGAGTAACCCCATACTCATCCCAAAATCCTAGTCCACTATCTTCGTTGTTTCCCAGTCCAATTCCTTCCTATCAAGTCAGTCCCTCCTCCTCCTCGTTTCCTAGCCCTACTCGTGGCGATAACAATGCCTCTTCTAATCTCCTTCCATTCCTTCGAAGTGCTATTCCATTGTCTCTTCCTCCTCTTCGAATCTCAAACAGCGCGCCTGTAACCCCACCTCTCTCGTCCCCGACCTCAAGAAACCCCAAGCCAATTCCCAACTGGGACTTTATTGCCAAACAATCCATGGCCTCCTTTAGTTACCCATTCAACGCGGTGTCTGCTCCGGCTAGCCCAACTCATCGTCAGTTTCATGCTCCAGCCACTATACCTGAATGTGATGAGTCTGATACATCCACTGTTGAGTCTGGCCAGTGGATAAGCTTTCAAAAGTTTGCGCCTTCTGTGGCTGCAGCAATGCCAACCTCTCCTACCTATAATCTTGTGATACCCGTGGCTCAGCAAATTTCGTCTAACAATTTGGTCAAAGAGAATGTAGTGCCCATGGATTTTGAGTTTGGTAGTGAACAGGTGAAACCATGGGAAGGAGAGAGGATTCATGAAGTAGGATTAGATGATCTAGAGCTCACACTTGGGAGTGGCAAGGCTCAGAGTTAGAGCGAACTAATACTATATATATCAGTAAAAGTCATGGCAAGGAAATGCAGGAACATAAGAGAAGTTTTCCTTTTCTGGTTTGTGGTTCGCAAGCTTGGTTTGGAAGAGCATTTGCAGTTTGTTTCTTTGGCGCGAAGTACATTTCCCGAATCAATATTGGTTCTTGAAAGGAAATAAATTTTCATGTTTATTTAGTTTCTGTTTCTTTTACTCATTTGATGACTAAATTTACCAGCTGAATTGTTTGGAATGTTTCACAAGCATTACATGTAGATAGTGTGGGATATTTCTCAGTGTGATCGAGAAGTTCTTCTATTTGTTACAGACTTTGAAAGAACCTGCTGACAGCATCAAATCACTTGTTGATGTTTTACTTCACTAAGTTAATGAATGTTCCTTGCTACAAACACCTTTGTATTTCAAACGCTGCTTTCTTTTGTCTTTCAAATCTGTTCTCCCGGCTACTGTATATGGTCATGGTGTTCATGATCCTCGCACCATATCACATGCTTATTAAATATGTCAAAGAACTAATTTAACCCAAAAGTTTAAGTTATTACGTGAATCTTCAATATATGATTTATATTATTTTATAACACATCCTCTCAAGTGAAAGCTTTTTAAGCTTGAAATTTGCACAGGTCCACGTTATCTTGTGTTTAATTTTATCAAATAAATAGGGATGATGAGATTTGAACTCGTGACCGTTTAGTCATTAAAGCTTTGATATCATGTCAAAAAACCAATTCAACTCAAAAACTTAAACTATTAGGTGAGGTTGAAAGATATAATTTATATTATTCTCTAATAAAATAAAAAACTGGATTTTAAATAGTATTGCCCGATAAATCCCGAGTTCGCTCGTGAAGAGACTCGACACTAAAACAAGGGAATGGGAATCAAGGAATTTAAATAATGATTATATGAATGGTTGTTATGTAGCAATGTCATCTGCTGTCGAACCAGAGGGGTCTGGTTGCCATCCGTATATTTTTACTGGAAATTTCTATGTCGCTTATCATTTGCACCGCTCGTGTTATCCAACAAGCTGAATGCAATGATTTGTTAGCACGAAAGTTTTCCAGGTTTGTGCATTGCATCCATCCCATTGCTATGTAGCCCTTCGTCAAACCACCCTGCTTCAAAACGTCACTTTAAGTGTATTTTTTTATGAGCAGTAGTTTTTGGCGGGTGTAGTTTAAAAAATTAAATCTAAGAAAAAATATAAATTATATTTTTTTAACTAAGACTTCAAACGAGCGTTTTTAGTGAAAAATATACAAAATTATAATATATATTAATTAATTAAATATTTTTAAAATTATAGATGAGATAAAATATAGTTTTAACTATACCGTACCACACTTCCAAAAAAAAAAATCCTAAATGATTATAGATATGATTTAAGAAAATACTAATCTTCTTGCAGGGCCTTCATATAAATCACTAACACATACGGAGGGAAGTAGAGCATGCAGGAACTCCTAGTGTAAGCAATTTAATGTAAAAAAAACACCAGCAGATTTTTCCTTGAGGGGGTGTTTGGCCTCTTGTTGCAACTAGAGGTTTTTTAAAAAATAAATTTTAAAGTATTTTGGATTGTTTTGATATATTAATAATAAAAATATATATATATTATTTTAATATATTTCTAAATAAAAAATATTTTAAAAAATAGCCCCTACCAATACTACAAACTTTCTCTGTAATAAAGATTTTCATGATTGAAAGATTTTGTTAATTATCATTTATGTCACTACAAAAATGATTTATAATGACATTTATAAAATGTTATCATACGAAAAAAAATTGTCATTATAGACCAATATTAATGTACATTAACTCTTGTCATAAATTATTTTAAATAAAAAAGATTGTAAAAATACCAAACATATTATTCTAGCATAACATAATTATAATTGTTCAACATGACTGACTAACTGAACTTGATAAGTAATAAGTTGATATAAGAAATCTAGAACAAAGTTTGACCCAAATTGATCTTTTAATCGAAAAAACCAAATGTTAACTTGATAAATTCAGTTGGTGTGCTGAATCCGAATAAGTCAATAATGAGGATTTTTTTTTCTTTCAAAAAGAATAAATAATTGATCTAAGTTGATAAGTCATGCAAGCCTTTTTCCAAGGTTAATCCTTCAATCCGACAACCATGAACATAACACACACATTTTCCAATTGAATTTGCTTATAATTTCGCATGAATATTACACGTAGATTATAGACAACGTGAGATGTTTTTGGTCAAGAATGAGGAGCTCTACGAGGCTGGCTTTGAAGGGATGGCCGGACAGCACCCACGTTCAGACATTCAATAACGAAACAAGGGCATAGAAAGACAGGAATATAGATAAGAGGGGATCGACTTAAATATGATTATATGAATAGCTGTTGTGAATCAAGTCATCTCACTGTCTGAATGGAGGGCTATGGTTTTAATTATTTATTAGAGATTCATTAATAATCAAAATAATTCTATTTATTCTTCTTGATGAATAGGTTTTAAAAAGTTAGCCAAAATAATAATTATAACTAAATAAATATTCATAGATGGTACCACTCGAGGACCACAAAGCAGTGATGACTAAATGATGAGGGATAGTTTTCATAGTAGGTCACTTGTCTATTCAAGAGGGGAGAATTTTATATATATATATATATATATATATATATATATATATATATATACTTAATAACTTCTCCTAATTTAAAATATAATTATCAAACTCCACCAGTCTTGTAAGAAACCTATTAAGTATGCATATTAGGTTTTAATTTGAATAAAAAAAAACTCATTTCAGTGACTCAATAATCCCGCTTGATCATACTAAAAAAAAAAATCTGAACTATCTAGATGGTGATCCAATAATAAGAGCTTAGAACTAAAAAATTTGTTTCTTTTGTGATCTCAAGTTCGAACCTCATGGTTGCTCATATAATGATCACTAGAGGCTTACATAGCCGTTAACTTCAAGGCCCGTGAGATTAGTCGAGGTACGCGCAAGTTGACCCGGATATCCACGATAAAAAAAAAAAAATAGATAAGAGAAATCTGATTTACACAGTAATCTCATTTAAATTTCTATTCATTCATCATCTTCCCTGAGATAAACAGCAAGCTTGAACACCAATTTATACATTTACTACTATCAAATAACAATGATTTTTTTTTTTGTTACAGTGATGTTTGGTTAGGAAAAGGATACACAAGTGGAAGAAGAAACTACGCTGCTTAGAAAATCCAGATGAGATTACTGACATTACAAAAGAACAACTGCTCTGCTACTTGTCTTGCTATAGTTTTATGAGTGTGATTAGTCAGGGAAAGGGGATAAATGGTTCAGACGGATTAGTTATGAGAAAAGCATGTGTTCCCCAAAGCTTTAGTAACTATCTCTATCTCTCGACTCTTGGGGGGTTTGAAATCCTTCTCGACGTCTGCATTGCATTCTTGGTATCGGAAGCATGATATCAGGTGATCATTAGCAATTCCTGCCACTTGCATGAATGAGTAAACAACAGTGGGTCCAACGCAGCGGAACCCTCTTTGCATCAGATCCTTGCTAATCAGTTCCGCTTTTGGGGTCTTTGCAGGTACTTGGCGCCCATAGCGAAAACCATTTCTTAATGGCTTCTGGTTCACAAACCGCCAGCAATAGTTGCTGAAGGAACCAAATTCCTGTTGAATCTGCAAATTAAGAGCAAAAAGAAGCTCATTAGCTTCTGTCATTTGTGCAAATGAATTTCAACTTAATGCAGCATTGGTCCGAGTCTAGAACTTAGTTGCTCTTGGATTTGGATTGCCCCCTGCCCCGAATCAGCCAACGAACAAAAAGAAAAGTTCAATGTTCTCTCGTTGAAACTGATAAGATGATCCCCTCTGTTTTCGCATTTCTATTGTCGTTAGAAAGATGCGAAATCCAAATCTTGAAAACTAAATTAAGATAAACCACGAATTGAGCCCTTTAAACTTGTCTGTGCTTGCAACCTCCACTAAACTCTGCCTCCCACAAGCAATTTGCAACAATACTGGGAGGCTGTTGGATTGATAACTTAATTACCTTGAGCATCTGTTTAGCATTCTCCACAATTGCACGAAGCTTTGGTTCAGATAGCAACAGATTCCCATTAACTTTCAATGATAGGAGCTTCTTCTCAGTAAATTGTGCAATGGATGATGGGTCAAATTGATCAAACAGCTTCCTGACAATAAAATACAACAAAAGCATCACCTAAAATTCACGAAGTCCATTTTTTTAAAACCAATAAACATAAAAAGTGAAGACCAACATACCTGAATATGTCTCTCATGTGAAGAATTGCTAGCCAGCTGAGTTCTGCTAATGCCTGTGAAAATACAAGTAACTCAAACAGCTTCCTGTCATCATGAACTGGAACTCCCCATTCTTCATCGTGGAAAGACATATAAAGAGGGTCTGTGAATAAAAGTACCATGGAGCAGACCTTAAAAGTTAGTCAATTTAGTTTCCAATAAGATAGGTTGACAGTTCAGGCAACTTGGAGAAAGTAGGGAAAACAATATCCTGAAAATAACACATAACTTGTAAATTGAGACAAATGACCAAAACCTATACCATGTTAGTAGAATTCAATAAAATTACCCGTGCATGATTCTACCATCTTGATAGGCGGCCCAGAAGCTACTCTGCTGATTGCTCATTGACACGCAATTAGAGCATTTACCACTAAAAACTATTCATGGTATTGGTTTTTCAAGGACTAGTTCAAACTCTCCATTTTGTCAATAAAGTGAAAACAATCCGTGGAAATATTTTGCACCTTCTAGGTACTTTGTTCATCTTGTCCATGTACTTCAGAGATCTATATGTAATTGCTAAGTAACTTTGTGATTTTACCTCAGTTTATCCGATCACTATTTGACGAGTCAATAATAATCTCACGGTACGTGCAAGAATTATCTCTGGATCTGGGCTTTTAGTATGATAATAGATCTCGTCAATAGTAATATGTCACAATTTGAAGCTGATTCAACAAGAAACTTGTTATGTCTCAACCTCGGTGCAAAGGAACTCATATTCATGGCTACTTTGGCAGTGCTACCAGTCACATTATAAGGGATGCTAAGCTAGATCAAAGAAAGACAACAAAAATTTATGGCAGTAGCATGGCTCAATCTCATCTTTTAGTACGAAAATTCCTTTCCCAAACCTGTAAAATGATGCCTATTTAAGAAATAAAGACAAGATGAACACAAATTTCCACATTAAGCAAATAGAAAAGCATCTTTGACCAAATAATGACACAATTGCTGGTATAACTCATGGATTTTCAGTCTTTCTTAGTATTCTACAGTTACCAAGAAGCTATGCCAAGTAAAAACTTCCCAACAGCCCCATCATCTCAAACTCCAATACCTTGACTGGATTCTCATCTTCCACTTCACCACATTTAATTATTTTTTTACGAATTTTCACCACATTTGTTGCATACTCGCCCTGTTTGATTATTAACCAAATCTTGCATCTAACTAACAATCCACGAATAAAAGCATTAAACTGCTGCCATCTTCACTATTTCCAGCTACCATTTCCTTAAAATTAATCAATTATATGATCTCCAACACTAAAACTCAGCTAAACAAACCAAGAAAAGCATCAACCTTCTTAATTTTAAGCAACTAAACTATCCCCTGCTTTCTATTGTTAGAGAGTGATATAAAATCTTTAAGCTTTAGTTTTTGGATCGGTGATTCTTTGAAACGCTACCAGAGCTTCAATGATCATGGGATCAGACGTTTAAATCCCATAATTCCATTTAATTAATAATAATAAGTGCAAGATAACAATAAAAATGCATGTAACCTTAAAATTCACTAATTTCTTACCAGAATTCGGAGTAATCCAATCACACCTCTTAACCGGCCCATCTTTCTTCGACGAGACATCCTTGATTTCACCTCCATTAGGAACATCCTTGACTTGTTTTGTTCCATTACGCTTCACATTCCTTCCAGAACTTGAAGAAGAAGAATAAGAATCCGAAGAACACGTGCTATCCATTGACAAGTTATTCTTAACAGCAGCTTGAGACATTTTCTCCACAGGTTTCTTTGGTTTCTGCTGTGATTTCTTTAAAACCTCAATCTTCCTTTTAGCCTCCTCCGAAACCCTAACTCTGTTTCCCGCCGGACCAAGTATCGCTCGTGGTGGCTCCTGCATTTGTTTTTCCGCCGATCTTAGCCTAGTAGCCCCGGACATTGTTGTAACTAACTGCAATTGAGTACAAATTGAGGTCTTTTGGGGCTTCAAGAAATGGAATCAGTCAAGAGAGTCAAATGGAGTGGTTTCGAAAGGAAATTTGAAGGGCTGGAGAGGGTAAAATGGGATTTAAAGATAGAAAGGGTTCGGGTAGCAGGTGGGCAGAGAGAGCAGATGTGAGGAGAGAGCAAGAGAAGGAGGGAAGGGGCATAAAAACGGACGGGCTTTTGGAGGTTTTAAAAACGGAAGCCTGGAGATGGGAAGGCACCGGTTATAGCAGGTCATGTTGCTTGCGTGTCAGTTGCCTTAGACCGTTTTGGTGTTTGAAAAGGACGGGGAAATGAGCTCATTTTCCGAGTTTGCCCTTCTTGAATGAATGCAAATTAAGGTCATGGAATTTAAAATAGTTAAATCTTGACTTTGCACATCTCCATAATGGATCATGAGAGCTACATTATAACCACCTCTCGAGTGCCCAAAAAAGAATAAACAATTAAGGTCATGGATGTATCAATTGATAATTTTGGTAATGATTTCATGCCTTTTCATTAGATTTAAGGTTTTGAGATAATGTTGAAAAAAAGCAAATCTAATAGTCATTAGCTTATGCCAAAATAGCATCATTATCTGGAATGAGAGGAAATACATGATCATTACCATTTCAATAATGATATCATGAACATCATTTCTTTTAACCATTTCTGTAATATGAAATGTTGAAAACAATTGTAATTCCTCTATATTATAGTTATTAAATTCAGGTAAATCTATTTAATATAAAAAAATTACAATTTAATAAGCCAAGTTTTATCTTAACTAGAAAAGATATTAACTCGACTAAAAACTAAAGCGATCTATGATTTAATTAACTTCATCAAATCAATTAAGCCAACATCAATAATTTAAAAAATAAAAAAAATAAAATGATGTTGTTTTGATAAAAAAAAATATTCACTTAACCTTAGCTTTTTTTTCCGAGTTGGATCTTTAATCGGGCTTAACAAGGTTTAGAAAATTATATAAGATTACATGGTACGTAAGCACTATAATGAAAAATAAAGAGTAAAGTGGAGATTTTGGGTTTGCTTTTTAATGGTCACAACTTTGAATTATTTTAGGGTCATTAGAGGCTTGCATGGTTATTAATTTTAAAGTCCGTAAAATTAATCGAGGTGCACACATACTCATCTAGACGCTCATAATAATTAAGAAAAAAAAAAAAGAGAGAGTAAAGTGGCAAGGGTAAATGTGGTATATTGTGGATAAAGAGCAAGACTGGGAAATGGCGGTTAGAGTAGGAAAGGAGAAACCTTAGGCTAAGTGTCAAAATCAGCTGGCAATGCAAAATTGGGTGTCGTGTGAAGGGGGCATGGCATGGTGGTGAAGTTCCTTACCGTTAAGAAAAAGAATCCAAAGACTCCCCTCACCAGAAGGAAAAACCAAAGCAACAAAAAGAGTGGGGGAGTGGGCACCTAACGGCTATGTAGTCATCTGCTATATCCAGAAAAGTACTCGAATGGGCCTGGGCTACTCTTGTTTGCTTTAATGATAAGTTTCTAGAGTGGGCTAGCAAAAGTGGATAGGGAATTTGAACTTCACTGCTGCCAGCTTGGCACCATGGCAGGTGTAGCTTTCCTCGGGAGCTAATGTCTGTGTTATCTCCATCTCGGTTGGAGAACTTATTCCAAAAATCTATGAATGAATTATTATATTAATTTATGTATCTTCAAATAATCACTTGTATTAAAATAATAATAATAATAATAATATCATTTTAAATCAAGTTAGACCATCAAGGTACACCTATACAAGTTTGATAATTTTACTCCGCTTGTAAAATGAAAAAAATCAAAACTGATTATGAGGATTTTGATAGTCTTTGCATGATTGTATTTTTTTTTAGTGTTTTAATTTAATTTTTCTTGTTATTTTTTTATTTTTTATGTGTGGGTATCAAAAATAGTTTTTTAAAAATAAAAATATTATAATGTATTTTTAAATAAACATTACTTTAAAAAATAATATTTACTATAAATTCAAATACACTTGAAAAACAATAAAAAAAACAGGGATTACAATTCATGAACAGGTAAAAAAAATTATCTCGAGAGTTTAATGAAATTATTTGATTATTTTCGGTATGATTTAGTTTTTATAAAACAAAAAAAAAATCAAAACCGGTTCAAACAGACCGGTTTTGATTTGACTTTTTTTAGAAAAAACCGATTCAAAGAGGTTTGGTTCTATTTTTCTGGTTTTGGCTCGGTTGTTTTCTAGTTTTGCTCGGTTGTTTTTCAGTTTTTTCAGGTTCGATTCAGTTTTTTTATTTTAGGTTTATAAAACCAAACCGTCGGTTTTTTTGAAATTATAATTGATTTTTTTATATTTTAATTTTTTTATTTTTATTTTTTTATTTTCTTAATTTAATCAGTTTTTTAATTTTTATTTTATTTATATCTAAAATCATCATCATTTTTTTGCGTTTTTATGATGTGCTTTTGTTAACTAAAAATATCTTCTAGTGTAACAAAACACTCTTCACCGTCGTTTTCCAGTTGCCAAAGCCAGACAGGCAACCACTTGTCGTTGATATAACCTTAACGAGTATTGAATGGAGATAAACCTTGGTCCGACAGTACATTTTATGTTCTTGATATTTTTAAGGAATCTTGAGATTTAAAACATTTTTAATGAATATCTAATCAAATATAAATCTCTTTAAACATCTGAACAAACTTGCTGTAGGCATTCATCAAATATATATAGCTGGAGTTTTATATTTTTTTAGAGGTACAAATTGTATTGAATGGTATATATGGGATACAAAAGCTTTTCTCTTAACTGAGTTTTTTATATTTGATTATTTTTATGTTTTTTTCTAATTATTTTTTTTAATTTTATATTTTAATATTACATTTATTTTTTATTGGATTGTCATATTTTCATAACATGAATTCTGAATTTATCAGGTTAACTCGATTTGATAAAAAAAAAATTTCCTTATTTAACTTTCCCCCCTTCCAATTCATCATTTGATATTAGATTAATAGCTTCATAACTTTTTTATTAGCTTTCTACCAAGTTATTTTAATTTTATAATTTAAGAATAGTGCTTAACAGGTTAACCTAAATTGACTCAGGTTATTTTTTTATTATTATAATTGAGTTGTTTTATAGTATTATTGTTTAATATTAAGTCAGTTGGAAATTGAATTTCATAATTTATTTTGATTTATTTGTTATGAGAATATCTTGATCTCATGATCAGGATCATGAGTTTTTATATTTTAAACCTAGTTAAATCATGTTATTTTTATTATTATTATTTCAATGAGGTTATCTTGGTTTTATGTCCTTCAACATTGAATTTGCTTTTTATTATATTGTTCTTGTCTCATAACCTAGATTACATGCTCGAAAAGTTAATTTAGTTGACTTAGTTTTTTTTTTTTTTGAATTAACTTTTTTCTTATAATTTTATCATTTAATATTGTGTTTGAATGAGAATTAGGCTTCTTGATTTATTTCAGTTTGATTTTTACGAGGTTATCATAACCTCATGACCCAAGAATATTGCTTAATTGGTTAACCTATATTAACTTGACTCGTTTTTGTGTCAATTTTTTTAATTATTTTTTTATAAATTTCATCGTTCAACATTGAATTCAACATGATCAATTAAAAATTAAACTTTATAATCTATTTTGATTTACTTTTTATAGGGTCCTTCCAGTCTTATGACTAGAGTCGCAAATTTGACAAGCTAATCTATGTTAAATCGGGTTGTTTTTTATATTATTTCTTTGAGGTTATCTTAGTCTCATAACCTGAATCATGAGTTTAGCAGATTGAATTAGGTTATTTTTTATTATTTTTTAATTAATTTGTTTTTTAAGTCTTATCCTTCAATATAAGATTAACTGATAATTGAACTTTGTTATTCATTTTGATTTTCTTTTTATATAGTTATCTTGATCTTATAACTTGAGTCGCGAGTTTTACAGATTAAACCAGATTACTTTTTTTAATTTCATCATTCAACACTAGGTTAATTAGAAATTAAATTTTATAAATTATTTTGATTTGTTTTCTATAAGTTATCATAGTTTTATAACCTGGATCATAAATTTGACAAGTTAACACGGGTTGATTCAAGTCAATTCAATATATTATTATTTTAATGTTAAAAATATCATCTTGAATTTGTTTTAGTTAAACTATATTTTTATGGGTCATTCGAGTTATTTTTAGATCTATAAAGTTAATTGGATTATATTAAATTAATTCTCATACAATTTAAATTCTATTATGTTAAAAAAACATTGATAATAACTGAATATTTTTTTTACATTAAAGCGAAATTTAACTAGGCCACAAGATCAATTATCTAGTATAATCTACGGTGAGAATAAAGATGGACGGTTCTTCAGACGAAAATATAACAATCATTTCGAGCATGGCCAGTAACATTGGCTCCGCCTTCATGATATTTTTTTTTTTTTGAAATTTAATAAGAAAAATCAGCCCTAATCTCTAGTCTTTTCAGAGTGCGTATTTTTATAATCAGAAAAAAATAAATTTTAAAAAAGTATGATTAAATATGGTTAGTTGGATTTAAATATGTGTTTGATAAAAATTATGGTTGAGATTTATATGGAGCAAAAAAAACATATAAAATATTTAGTAGTTATGTGGCTGCGGTTATTTTTCAAAGTGTTTTTTATTTGAAAATATATTAAAATAATTTTTTTATTTTTTAAATATTATTTTTGATATCAGTATATCTAAATGATCTGAAAACACAAAAAAAAAATTAATTTAAAATAAAAAATAATAATTTTTTAAAAAATATTTTTAAAACATAAAAATAAATAGAGTTTTATGATACTATATTACAAAAATAAGTAAAAATTACTTTTTAAAAATTAGATAAAATATATAATTTAATATATTATTAAATATTTTACTGTATTTTTTACATCACAGACACAAAAATATCTAAGTAAACAAAAGCAGCTTTGCGAATGAGAATCACATCTCCCCCGTTTCTTGAAAAGGAGATAATGGTAGCCAATCAGCTAGAAGAAGCACGTGATAAGGGAGGATACGATGCCTATATACACATTCCGGGCAAGACTTTGGTCCTTCCTTCTTCTTACGAAAAATAATATATGGCGTCTGTCAATAACGAAGAAACAATGGCAGTAGTTGAAAATGAAACCGCAAAACCCCATGTTGCAATCATGCCAAGCGTAGGCGTCGGGCACATCACCCCTCTTCTCGAGATCGCTAAACGACTGGTTGTCCTGCATGACTTTCATGTCAGTTTCATTGTCATCGCCACCAACGAAGCCTCTGCTGGCCAGGACAATCTACTCCAGGCATCCACCCTACCTCCAGGCCTTGAAGTGGTGTGCCTCCCTACTGTCGATGTTTTTGCCGTCACAACAAATGGCATGCCGGTGGCCGCTCGTCTTTGTGCCATAGTACAAGAAGCCATCAAGTCCCTAAAATCTGTCCTCGTAGAGTTAGGAAAGATCAAAGCTGTTGTCGTTGACTTGTTTTGCACCCAGGCTTTTGACATCTGCAGCGAGCTTTCAATTCCAGCTTACCTGTTCTTCACTGCATCCATTGCCTTGCTCAACTTTTCTCTGTATTTACCGACTCTTGACCGTGAAGTGGAGGGCGAATTTGTTGATCTCCCCGAACCTGTTAAGGTCCCTGGTTGCCCTCCTATCCGACCTGAAGACCTCTTGGACCAGGTCAAGAACCGTAAGATTGACGAGTACAAATGGTATTTATTTCACTCCAGCAGGTTCCATATGGGAGCTGGAATATTTCTCAATTCCTGGGAGGGTCTTGAACCAGCGAACTTTAAAGCTATCACAGAGGATCCATTCTTCAAACAGATCCACACACCACCGGTTCACCCTGTTGGACCCCTAATCAAACTAGAAGAGCCTCTGACTGCCTCAGATGCTGACTGCCTGGCCTGGTTAGACAAGCAACCTCCTAATTCAGTTCTTTTTGTGTCTCTAGGCAGTGGTGGTACGTTAACAGCTGAGCAACTCACTGAATTAGCATGGGGACTTGAATTGAGCCATCAAAGGTTCATTTTTGTTGTTCGTATGCCAGCAAATAGTAGTGCCTCCGCAGCATTTTTCAATGCAGGGAGTGATGTCAATGATCCAAAGACTTATCTGCCAACAGGATTTTTGGAGAGGACACAAGAAAGGGGACTGGTGGTGCCATCATGGGCTCCGCAAGTTCTGGTGCTCAAA
Organism: Populus tomentosa; assembly: GCA_018804465.1. Taxonomy (NCBI): domain Eukaryota; kingdom Viridiplantae; phylum Streptophyta; class Magnoliopsida; order Malpighiales; family Salicaceae; genus Populus; species Populus tomentosa. The sequence goes on from CM031995.1 coordinate 2,523,172, forward strand.
CACCCATCAACCGGCGGGTTTTTAACTCACTGCGGGTGGAACTCAACACTGGAGGCTGTGACTCATGGTATGCCTATGATCGCATGGCCACTCTACGCGGAACAGAGAATGAATGCTACAATTCTTGCAGAGGAAATTGGAATAGCTATCAAGCCAGTGGCGGAGCCAGGAGCGAGCCTGGTGGGACGTGAAGAGGTGAAAAGAGTGGTGAGACTTGCGATATTAGAAGGGAAAGAAATGAGGAAAAAGATTGAAGAGCTCAAAGATAGTGCTGCTAAAGCCATGGAGATTGGCGGGCCGTCTTATGACTCGCTAGCTTGTTTGGCCAAGGAATGGAAGTCTTAATTAGTCCACTGTAAGCTCCTGAGGATCATTATGGCTATTAGAAAATAAATCTTTGTTTCCATGTCAGTGGCTCCGTCACAAGTTTGTTTAATTTTCTGTAAACAATCAAGCACTGCAAGTTCTTGTAATGATAAGCGTGCATGGTTCCGTGATTTTTGAGTGTAGAGAAAGCTCTTAAACTCGCGGGGGTATAATTGTCTTTACAAAAAAACACGCTCGTCATTAGCAAGTTTTATGGGATAGAGTGGTGTTTTTTGCGTAGTGTAATGACATAAATAATCTTAGGAGCCGCAAAAACTAAGCTTCCGTCTGCGCGTTTTATTAAGAATTTAAAACAACCTTTTAATTATTAACTTTTTAATTTAATTGTTGTATATATAAGCTAGTCTGGATATTTCAAATTAAAAAAAAAAATTAAAACTTGGTTTCAGGGTTTTCTGATTCTTGAACCTTGGTGTTTTTTTTTTTCATGCTCACTTGGGAATTAATTTGATCTTTCTAAGAATATATGGAATTATAAAAAACTAATAATTATTTTAATGTATACTATAATTACTTTGGTGCCCCTAAACCTCAAAATTTCAAAGCTATGTAAATTTTTAGTCTTCTACCCTTGGCTGTTTTCCTTATATTCACGTGGGATTAGAGGGAATTCGATTGCCCCCAGGTGGACGCCACTTGCACCCTTTATGCGGTAAGTATAAAGATGTCCAACGATGTAACTAGTCCTTTATTTAGTGGTGTGATGTGAGTCCCAGGTAGACTAACAGACGAGTCCTTTATTTAGTGGTGTGATGTGAGTCCCATGTAGACTAACAGTTTGACTTCGATGAGCTTTTTTATTTTTCTTTATTTTTCTCTTTTTTTTCTTTATCAAATATTATGTTGTCCTCTCATTTATTTTATAAATCCAATTTAGTTATTTTTTTATTCATTACTAGTTTTTTTTTTTGCTTTTTATCTTCTTTTAATTATTATTTTTGTTTTCAATTTTTCTAAAATTAATAATTATAAAATTTATAAAATTCAAACTAATAATTTATAAAACCAAAACTTAGATTCAATTACACTCTTCACAATTAAAAAGCCTAATACTTCATTGGTCCAATAGGTGTATAAAGTCATGGCCCAGGCTGATTCTCTCACTGATTCGTGTTTAATTAACTAATGGAGCTCCGCTGGCGTAAGAGTTTGGATTATCTTAGTGTCGGTTTGCCTGCTTCACCTGCCCTTGACTTATCTGGGGAAGAAGAAGAAAGAGGGCTAGTCCGTGTATTTTTTTCAAAGGGCAAAGCTTAAAATTATTCCCACCATCCAGATAAAACAATCCCATCTTAAATAATAAAGATTCCTTGGCTTAAAAAAAAGGATGTAATTCAATTAATTAAATTTTAAATTTATTTTTTTAAAATTTATCGATTCAAGTTTTATAAATTTTAATATACAATCATTAATTTTAAGATTGTGATAAATACATACAAGTTTTTTATTTTATTTTTAGCCCTAGTAGCATGACTCTAGATCCAAAGGCACCTCCTATATAGATGGACAGTGCATGCCCTCGCTGCTCGCTCATTGCTAATCAACCTCCTCTCCATCCACCCCTCACCATTAATTGTCAAACTCTTCTTGCAAAAACCATTTCACAGTGTGTACTTTGACTAGGAAACAATGATATCTGAGATTGAAGCCACAAAACCCCATGTTGCCGTCGTTTCAGTTCCACTCATGGGGCATATCATACCCCTTCTTGAGTTCGCTAAACGATTAGTCGTCGACCATGACTTCCATGTCAGTTTCCTTGTCATCACCACCAACGAAGCCTCGGCAGCGCAGGACCAGCTCCTCCAGTCACCCACCTTCCCTCCTGGCCTCGACTTTGTCTACCTTCCTCCCATCGACATGTTCTCTGTCACCACAGATGACATGCTGATGCTTACTCGCCTTTGTGTTATGGTAGAAGAGAGCCTCAAGTCCCTGAAATCAGTCCTCAAAGAGCTGGGGGAGCTCAGAGCAGTTGTCATTGATAAGTTTTTTACCCAAGCCCTTGATGTCTGTTGTGAACTGTCAATTCCAGCGTACTTATTTTACACGTCAGCCATTGTTATGCTTACCTTTTCCTTGTCTCTACCAACTCTTGACTGTGAAGTGGAGGGTGAGTTTGTTGATCTCGCTGAACCATTGAAGGTCCCTGGTTGCCCTCCATTTCCAATTGAAGACCTTTTTGACCCGCTTAAAAACCGTAAGATTGATGAGTACAAATGGTTGTTGTTCCATTCCAGCCGTTTTCACCTGGCAGCAGGGATATTCGTTAACTCTTGGAAGGAACTAGAATCTGTGACCTACAAAGCCATAACTGAGGACCCATTCTTTAAACAGATCCCCACACCTCCAGTTCTCCCAGTTGGACCGTTGATAAAAGGAGAACCACCACTAACTGCCCGAGACATTGAGTGTCTGGCTTGGCTTGACAAGCAACCATCCGATTCGGTGCTTTTTGTAGCACTTGGCAGTGGTGGTACATTAACAGCTGATCAACTCACTGAATTGGCATGGGGATTAGAACTGAGCCACCAAAGGTTCATATTTGTTGTGCGTAAGCCAACAAATAGTAGTGCATCAGCTGCAGTTTTCACTGCTGGAAGTGATGTTGGCAATCCGATGACTTATCTGCCGGAGGGGTTCTTAGAGAGGACTCAAGAGAGGGGATTGGTGGTGCCATCATGGGCACCACAGGTGGCAGTGCTTAAACACCCTTCCACCAGTGGTTTTTTGTCTCACTGTGGGTGGAACTCAACATTGGAGACTATTGTTAATGGAGTGCCTTTGATTGCTTGGCCACTTTTTGCTGAACAACGAATGAATGCCACGATACTTGCAGAGCAAGTTGGAATAGCCGTCAAACCAGTGGTAAAACCAGGAGAGAGCTTGGTGGGACGTGAAGAGGTTGAAAGAGTAGTAAGATTGGTGATCGAGGGTGAAAAAGGGAGGGATATGAGGAGAAGGACTGGGGAGCTGAAAGAAAGCGCTGCTAGAGCTCTGGAGATTGGTGGATCGTCTCATGATGCGCTTGAGCGAATGGCTAAGGAATGGAATGCGGAGTCTAATGTCTGATCGTTCGCGCACCGAGTCTTTTTTTTGTTTTTTTAAGACCAAGCACAGCACCGGAATGTTAGGCAAAAGAAAAGTTGCTTTTCAAAGCTAATTTAGTATTTTGAGTGTGCTAAAAAAAAAAAATAACCGATTTAACCACGATTAACTTGATAATGCTAAGTTAACCTCGTGAAAATATGATTTTATCCTCTAATTTATGCTTCCCTGGCTTGTATCGTAGAGAGTAAAAATACCATTGCACTCTAGCAATCCATGGTTCAATGAATCTTGTATCACAGTGATTCAATGATACCTCTTCAGTTTTGTCAATAAGTATTTGCTAATGGTATTCGATTCTCAAACGAATATGATAATAGAACAAAAGCTGACGAGTATGAAAACCATTATTAGGCAGCAAGATTAACCCCCACCTCACATGCTTGCCTTCAATATTTGCAGACATGGAGACAAAAAAAATTGGAACTCTACTCCACTTTTGGATTATGAACTGCAATTAGATGCTGTGACATTCAGTTTAAGCAATCTTTAGAAAAGCGCAGAAGCTATTTGCAATTGTTCCCATATCCATTATAGATGTCTGCTAGAGTGCAAAAACCCACGAGTTCAAAATTGACAATTGTTCATCACTTTGGCAAGAATCACAGTTCAATGGATTAGAGGTATTTGAGTGCTGTCTAAACATTGCTATTTTGAACCTTATTAACAATCACGTAGCGAAGATATTTACGCATCAAGAATTCACTTGGAGCAAACATTCCTGGAGAGAAAACAAGAAAAATCAAAATGCTCTTATCTCGTTTGGTTGGAAGGGTAGCAAGGACTAGAACAAACCAGGAGCAGGAGCAGAGATATCCCTTCAAACAAAAGTTTGTTTCCTGTAATGATTTAGGCATCTAGGACTCACTTGGAACTGACATTAACGAATAGAACATGATTCAAATTTGATGTCTTTTATGCACAACTCTGAAAACCATGAGTTACTTCTGCTGCTGCAAATCCATATTCATGTAAAAAATGGTATACTGATTTCCAAAGGCTATCACTTTATTATTCAAATCCAACAGTTGAAGAATTAGCACATCTCTTATTGCAATTTGGAATCAATTAATTACTTTCACGTCTTTAGAAGAAGAAGAATTCCTTAGCAGCATACCTTCCACGATGAATGACAATCTCAGCAAGAGACCCAATTCTTATGAGTACTAATAAGAGCAGATAAAAGGCCTGCACAAGATACCAAAAGGGGGCCTGAAAATTGTCCTCTGCCGTCACGAATATCAGCCAGAGCCATTAGCCCGTCAGCAAAATCCTGCACAATTGATAATTTCTTCACCAGCTTCTTCTCTCTCAGCTTCCACAATCTCCTCTCTTCCTCTTGACGCCCAACTCCTCTCGTGACTGCAATTTCAACGCTGGATTCCAGGCACACCTCATCTTCACTCAATTTCTTTAAATCTCTAAATTTCAAAGAAATACTCCCAATATACCCAACAAACTCCGTCCAAGCACTGATTTTTCCTAAACTTTTGGAGTGTTTGCTATCGATCAACCCCGATTTAGCCAACCAAACAAACTGCTCAACAAAATAATACAAACCTTCACCTCCATAGGCAATGATGGAAAGGATGGTTTCTTGTTTTGAATCAAAATGAGAGCCTCTTAATGCGTTGACATCTTGAACGAATTTCCCAAGTCGGAATGCTTTGCGACTGAGTCCAACACTTGATTCGAAACTCTTTAGTCGTTTCGTTACGATTAAGGTTTCGGGGAGGACGGATGAGGCTAAGATGATCTTGGTTGCGTAACGTGAGATCTTGAGGAGCTTGTCAACCCCATCTCGCTTTGCAAGGTATACCTCTAAATGATTCAAAAAGTCTCTTTGTCCCTGTTTATTAGGGATTTCATTGGCGTTTTGTGGGGTTGGTGAAGGCTTGGGATCCATCGTGATGGTGGTGGTGGTGCAAAACAGAGAGGAAATTGCTGGTGAGAGTGTGTAGCAGGAATTTCTTAGGCGGTACAAGTCTTTCGCGAGGGAGAGAGAGATGCGAGGGGAGATGGAATCCCTCGCTCGCTTACCTGCCCTGCCTTTGTCTCGTCTGCTTGCTTCTTGTTCTGCGTGCCACGTTCACCAGCAAACTAAAAAACAATATTAATTTAGTCCTCCTTCTCTTATTATTGCTTTAATATAGCCATTCTATTATTTTCTTAATTTATTTGGTCCCTTTACTCATGAGAAATCCCTGATGTGGTCTTTCTGTCTAATTTTTTAGCAATTTTTCATTGGCGTGTGGCAGGTGACGGTGAACTCACATGTCAGAATATAAGCACGAAATCCAAAACAAATCAATGTTGCTAATGCCTAAAAAATTAAAAGAGCAGTTAAGATGGAAAATTGCTGTCAGCCCTGGCGTTGAATGTGTTTTTCGGGTATATTCGAGAATGTGTTAATAATGTAAAAATATATTAAGATAATATATTTTTTATTTTTTAAAAATATTTTTAATATCAATACATTTAAATAAAAATATAAAAAAATAAGAATTTTTAATTTTTTCATTTTAACCGCATTTTCCATAAACTGCCGTGAGATTCTGTCACTTCAATCACCTTCTGTAATGTAACAGCGCTTAGCGTGACCATCACCCTTGAGCAAGGTCTGTTACTTAACATATGGGAGTGCACTAGTTTTTAATTTTGGTTATTTTTTAAAAGTATTATATTTTTTAAGTGTTTTTTAATAATTTTGATATGCTGTTAAAAATAAATATAAAAAAAAAAATTTAATTTAATATATTTTTAAATAAAAAATATTTTTAAAAAATACCTTATACTACAAAATTAAATACAAGCCGTGGAAAAATCATACGTCGGAGCATCAGTAGGTGGATTCCATCGAGGTTGGGCTAGTCCTCCCCTGGCATCAGATGGGTTTGTGCATCCCTGGATCAGATTAAGCTACATGGGCTTTCTTTCGCAGGTTAGTCAGTTTGGTCTTGGGATAAGGAAAACTTACTCCTTGTTATGGGAAGCCCGAAAGAGGGGTTGTGGTTAGCTAATGGGCTTCACACTGGATCCATCCACTAAAGTGCTTGTTTAGCATTTTGATTGAAAGCATATTTAGGTATGTTTTAAAAGTGAATTTAATTTAAAAAAATATCAGATTAATATTGTTTTGATAGTTTTTATATGTATCAGAAATAAAAAAATATTTTTAAAAATAACTATTTTAATATATTTTTAATTGAATAATATTTTTTAAATATACTAAAAAAACAGAAGCCATTGCATTTCTAACCACCACTAAATCTATTATATATACGCTGGGTTTGATAAGAAATTATGGATCCTTAACTTGTTTTAGTAATTATCACTACCAAATATACTAGAACTTCCTGAGAATTTACTCTAGCAGTGAACAATATCTTTTAAATAATTCTAATTTCATCTTTAAAATCTTTTTTTTTTCATGATTTAATCCTTTTGATTTATCAAAATTGCAAAGGTAAAAAAAATCAATAAAGGAGAACCAGGTTGTAAAACACAAAAAAAATACAAGACCACCTTAAAATTAAGAGAAAACATTCATTTTCATTCTCCTGCAACTTTTGTTTTTAATTTCAACCTTTAATGCCCAATTTTATAACCAATTTGTCAATAATTGTAAAGGTAATAAAAATTAAATGAAAGAGGAAAAAAGTTTAAATAAAAAAGAAACCAGATGGCAACTTAAAATTCAGGAAAAAAAAAATCATTTTCATTCTCCTACTTTCAATTTTTTTCATTTTAACAACCCCTGTGATTTTTAAAATATCAATTTAGATCCAAACTTTCTTCTTTTTTTTCAATGTCCCATTTTAAGTGATAATAAAAAGAGTCGTCAAATTCTATGACACAAGAGACTAAATTAATAGCTAACATTGATTTTAGTATGGGAAAATATTGATCTTGGTGGTAGCATGCTACATTTGATAGGAAGTTTGGTGGTGATAGTTTTAAACCTTAATTTTACTTGCAAAATATATTAAGGTGGAGAGAGGATTTTTTTTTCCGGTATGATTTGTGTTTTTAACATTTTTTTTTTTAGATTATATAGGTTGATAAATTGAGTTTTTGATGTTTTAAGGGTGTTTTTTTTATGAAAATTGATTGAAAATAGGTTTTCAATGTGCAAATATCTGCTCTGATTTTGGATTTTCTAACTATCACGATGAATGTTGGATTTAAAGTAGACATATAATGCGTTGTATACCTTTTCTTTTAAAATAAAAATAAAAATGGATGACAAATCACCTGTTCCTTAAAAAATTTTATATATATATATATATATAAAGCATGCAGGTCTTGGCTAGAAGGCCCACAACTAGTTTTAAGGAACCAGATACACTGGGCACCTATATATATATATATATATATATATAAAAAGCATGCAGGTCTTGGCTAGAAGGCCCACAACTAGTTTTAAGGAACCAGATATACTGGGCACCTAGGCCTAGTTGAGCTTGAGTTTTCTATCTTTTTGTACACTGTTTTTTTTTTCTTAAAGTTTTAAGTTTCTTTTATAGAGTTTTGAAGTTTCTTGGTTTTTTTACATTATTTTTTAAAATATCAATATTTTTTTTTTTGGTGATTTGAAAGACATTTAAAATTAATAAATAAATATATGATACACAAGAGAAAACATACAAGGACAAAAAAATTGTTTTTTTAAATTCTATCTCGCTAGACATTTGAATTGCTAAACAAGATTTATTCTTTCTTTTTTCTTTTTTAAAAACAGCTACAACAAAATACACAGCTTAATAAACACACAACTAAACTAATAATTAAACATATGTTCAAATTGTTAAGATATGATTATTTTTTAAAAAATAATGTTAAAATATATGAATCAGTATATTTAACACTCAAGATGCATGAGAAAAATATTGGTTAAGACTTTATTTAATTAATTTTCACACTACACTGACTAATAAAATGGTTTCATTGAATTATAAAATTTAAATTGCAAATAACTCTTATGTTCATATTAATTCAAAAAACAAAAATGTTCCCAATGGATATTTGTAAAGCATGTTATGATATTTGATGAATAATTAGTTTTGTTTTGTTTTAATAGGCACACTTGGCCTCAATTTTTTTTTTTTTTCATTTTCAACCTTTAATGTTAAGATTTTATTTAGTTTTACTTTTCATATCTAACCCAACCTTGACAAGTTACTTTTTTATATATTTATGTATCATATAACCAAGTTAAAAAAATGTATTATATCATTATATTAGATTTTAAGACCCAGATCATATATTGATGGCTTAATTAAAGCTGATCGGGTTGAATTTAATATATTATTTTTTTAATATTTGTTTTGTCTATGTTCAGAGAATTTATTTAGACAGCACGACATGTAACTTAAGTAAATAAAACTACTTGAATTTGGCATTACCGTCATTCATCCTTTCTAATTTGCTGTTAATTTTAGCTTTCCAATTATATGAACACATGGCACTCAATCATCAGTCAACATCTTTATAATGACTTTTCGTTTTGGAAATTATTTTTATCTTTTTATTATTATTTTTTAATGAAGAGGCTAATTCAGTCATTTTTATTTTGGATAATTTAAACTCATCCCTTCAAGAAAATTAAAAATTTATTTGTTTGAAGAATTGTTTACTTAACCAACCTACTATAAGAGTGTAATTATAATTGTTTTTTAAAATATTTTTATATTAAAATACATCAAAATGATATTTTTTTTATTTTTTAAAATGACTACATCAAAACGATTTAAAATATATAAAAAAAAATTAAATTTTTATTTAAAAAACTGAGTTTGTTAGAAACATGGGTTGACCCACTTTTCCGAACACAACTAATCTCACAACAAAATGAAATATTAGTAAAATGCTGAAGCATGTAGTATACTCACCAAACCCAGTCTAAGATTCATGGAATGACCAATTAATTCAAATTTATTCAAAAATAATATCATTTAAGTTAATTTATTTTTAATTAAATGATATTGTTTTGGATAATATTTTTAATTAACTATCATAGTTGACTCAATTAAATATAACGAGAACCAATCGAATCTTAAATTAATCTACCGAGTTTTTTAGGTTTGGTCAACTCAATTAAGACACCGTTTGGCATTGCGTTCCAAACGGTGTTTTGTCAAAATTTAAATTTTTTTTTCTTTTTTTTTATTAAAATTAAGTTCGGTTTGTACTTTTTGGATCGTTTTGATGTGCTTATATTAAAAATGATTTTTAAAAAATAAAAAAATATCATTGGCATGTATTTCGGCACGAAAAGCTATTTGAAAAGCAACCGCTACCACACTGCCAAATACACTCTAAAAAAATAGATACAATCTAATTAAACTTTAGTATTTAAAAATTTATTGGATCCTAATTAATTTGATCGAGCAGAAACAATCTACTAGGAAATAAAACTTTTTTTTAGTGATGATATACTCATTCTTAAAATCTTATTTTAAAAAGAACCAACCATTTGTTTTTGCATGTAGTAGTGTATTTAAATTAATGTTTTTATTAGTTTCTGTAATAATTTTAATATATTAATATAAAAATAAAAGTATAAAAAATATTTTTTTTAATATTTTATTTTTTTGAAAAATAACTTGCACGCCACCACCAGATAGAATTCAGCTGCTGACCTCATCGTGATTTATAAGTATCCTTTCTGGCAATGATTACATCCTTCGCTGATAATAAAAGAATTAAAATTGAAAAAAAAAAAACATGTACGATTCAAATCTTAATCTTACGCTACAGAAGTCAGAAGGCAGTGTTTAAGACAAGTTGGTTTGAAGGCCCACATCCACAATCGTAAGTTTGCTGGCTTATGATCACAACCGTCCACTTAATTTAATCCAACGACTATAATCACAAACTTATCAAATTTCACAGGCTAGATACACATCATGAGCCGCAAAATCATTTGATGCTAAGCCGTAACAGCGACCTTCCTTCCTCCCGTCCCTGGCGAGAGTAAAAATAACACTAATACCACACCACAGCATAGCATGTCAACTCCCCTCCCCTCTCCTTCTCTAATCGGATCTGCTTATCCTTTCCAAACTCTATCTATCCAATTATTAAATGATTTTTAATCCTTAATTACTCTAATTATTATTACTATTATCATTATAATCTCTTGCCATCATGGATACCGAGCTCAAATCCATGAATCCGGACCCGCCCAAACCCGAGCAACCCGACCCGGCATCCCGAGACGATGGCTCGAACTCGAAAGACGACCGTCCGCTGCTTAAATCGGACTCGAACAGAATCAGCTCAACAACAGGTGAGAGCATCGAGGAGCTGGAGAAAAAATTCGCTGCGTATGTCCGCAATGACGTGTACGGTCCGATGGGACGTGGGGAGTTACCATTGGTCGAGAAAGTTCTGTTAGGAATCGCGGTGGTTACGCTGGTGCCGATACGATTTGTGCTCGCATTGATTATATTGGTGGTGTATTATATAATTTGCAGGGTGTGTACGCTGTTTTCGGCGCCGAATCGGGATGAGGAGGAGGAGCAGGAGGATTTTGCGCATATGGGAGGGTGGAGAAGGGCGGTTATTGTTTGGTGTGGGAGGTTTTTGTCTAGAATGCTCCTTTTCGTGTTAGGGTTTTATTGGATTAGTGTAAGCTATAGAGATATTGAACTGCCTGATCAAAATAAATCTTCTTCCCAGGTATTTTTATTATTACAGCTGCTTTTTGTAATTTTATTTGGAGCTAAGTGTAATTAATTCGATGATAATGATTTTAGTGGTGAAATTATTTATGCTTTGATGTTGATGCTTTTTTACTTTGTTTAGCCTATGTTTCTATTTGGATTTTACATTAAGATTAATGACTGGGACTATTATATCAAGTAATTAATGTCTAATGGTATGATTGTGATGTTAGTCTTTTTTTTTTCCTTAATCATGTTTAAGTTCTGATCCAAGTGAACTAACTCTTGTTATCATTTCCTCTCCATTATTTGATTTTTTGGGCAGAATGAGGGAAAAGATCAATCTGAAGAACCGGAAAGACTGGGGGCAATAATATCGAATCATGTTTCATATTTAGATATCTTGTACCACATGTCTGCTTCTTTTCCAAGCTTTGTTGCCAAGGTTTGTTCGTGCTCTGTTTCTTGTATATGATTTTAGTCTCTTAGAATTTACTTATGCTGACAGTATTTCTTGTGGTGTTATTGACCTGATTCTGGTTTAATGGTGATGATTTTGATCCTGAATTTTATCGCTGAAGAGATCAGTGGCTAAACTTCCTCTGGTTGGTCTCATCAGGTTAGTTCACTATGAACCATATTTATCTGGAAATTTATTTTTATTATTGTGGGCTTCATTTGGTATTGCTAAATGACATGATAATTGTCTCTTCATATATTATCTCATATGGTTTGAATGGGGGGGAGTTCTGATGTTTTCATGCTTGTTTTTGACAGTAAGTGCCTTGGTTGTGTATATGTTCAACGGGAGTCAAAGTCATCTGACTTCAAGGGTGTTTCAGGTACAGTGATTGTTAGTGTCTATACACTCCACTATTATTTGATGCACGGTGAAGATTAAGTGGCTAGCTACTCGCTCAGTGTATATCTTTTTAGTTTAGTAGTGTTGGACTCATCATGATTAGTTCATGCCATAGATTTCATGTTCACAGGTTTCAGTAATTTTCAAGCTGAGGGGCATATTTATCAGCCACTACTCTGACCTTGCTCGAGTATTTGATAGTTGCAATAGAGAACTTAAGATCATCCCTAGAAAAGAAAGCTCGAGGGTGTTTTGACCGGAGAAACTCCTAAGTGGATTGGGTTAGGGAAAAAAGCAACATTTCTGGTTTTCTGCATTACAGAATATAGAATATGAGCATGCCTAAAATATATTTTTGCCTGAAAAAGTGAATTGAAATAAGCCATGTAGTTTAGAATGATACTGGTTCTCGACATTACTAATATGGAAGTCTAAAACTACTGTTGCTCTTTGCTAAGTAATATAATATCTTTTGACAACGAGAATGTGATTGCTTGTGAAATTTCATTTCCCTTCGCTCCTTGCAGGCATTGTGACTGAAAGAGTTAAAGAATCTCATGAAAATAGCTCTGCTCCTATGATGATGCTTTTTCCTGGTTAGTATTTGTGGATCTGTTAAATTCCTAGAAAGAATATTGCTTGATTCATGAATTGCTTGATGTGTTTATAATTTTATTTTACTTGAAAATGGATTGAATATTTTTTATTTTATTTTCCCTCTCCAATCGGTAAGAGATTGGGTTGTTTGTATATACGAGTTGAATTCAATTGTGAGGAACACATACAGTCAGTAATGAATTAATGGTTTAAGAATAGAACTACACGTGGTGCTGTATGCTTGTTCTCTGCATGGGTGACCACAAATCTATATGCCCCAAGTATGTTGATATAGCCTGCCTGTAATTCGCACAGCTTCCTAAAAGGTAATCAATCATCTTTTATCTTAATACAGAAGGCACAACAACAAATGGAGACTTCCTTCTACCGTTTAAGACAGGTGCATTCTTAGCAACAGCTCCTGTGCGTCCAGTGATCCTGAGGTATCCATACCAACGATTCAGTCCTGCCTGGGATTCAATATCTGGGGTGAGTTTTTCTTATGCAATTTTGATGAAAACTTTTTGTTTGGTTGTTGATTCTATAGTTTTTGTTAAAGTTGAAACATCTACTTCAATGCCTGGTTGGCCAACCATCAAGGAAGATGAGTGATGAATAATTTGTGAAAATGGACTTGATTGGGATCAAGGACATGAAATTATTGCCAGTTATGAAAGCATCAGCTTGAGAAGTGATATAAGAACTGAAATAAGCTAATTTAAGCTGAGGGAATTTAAATATGTAGTTCAAGATGTTAACAATGCCGTGAAAAATAAAACTAAAACGTGCTTGCTTTTAGAGAAATGTTAGTAAATACAAGGGTCGAGGTTTAATATCAAATAGATCAGATTTTTATAGCCAGTTATTCATTTCATTCATGATAAATCACATGTACAGGGAAGAAACTAGCCAGCCAGGTCACGTGTATGCGGAGTTGGATTCGAAGTTTCTTGGGGAATCTTTCTGCTGTTTTTTAATCTATGTTTTGTATGTGTTACAGAAAGGATGCCCTGCTTGGAAAATCAGATTTACTAATCTGCATTTAAATTCTTTGTTCTGCTCTCAGCCTCATAATATATTTCATTTTGCAGGCGCTCCATGTGTTTTATCTTTTCTGTCAATTCATAAATCATATGGAAGCAGTATGGCTTCCTGTTTACTACCCATCACAGGAAGAAAAGGACGATCCAAAGCTATATGCTAGTAATGTCCGACGGTTGATGGCCCGTGAGGTATGCACTTTCCTTGATGTTGGATATTGAACTGTTTAAGACAATTTAATAAATTCTTGGCAGCCCACTCTTCCATTTCTAAAGTTTTAAGTGTTACCGTGACCTAAAATTATGCAGTCTGAAGTCATCACTACTGTTTCATTTGAATTTTTAGGCATTCTATCCCAAATTTCCGCATATATCAACATTTGTTTGTTATGGCTGCAGGGTAATTTAACAATGTCAGATATTGGACTTGCTGAGAAGCGAATATATCATACTGCTCTGAATGGTAATATTAGCCTGCCTAGTGTTTTGCATCAGAAAGACGATTGATAATTTCATGGCCTCGCTTCCAACTGATAAATCTATTCTGAGTTGAGCTTTTCACTTTATGTTGGATATTTGCTCATAAATAACAGTCAAAACACGGTGGCAATACTCCACCATTTAGTATAAGAAAAAGATGCTGGTATTGATTTGTAAACTCTTGCGCGGGAATTGTGGCCATTGAACACGGTTTTAAATGTGGTGGTGGAGTGTATGTTTGCCAAAGAACCTAGTTTAAGAAATTTCTGGGATTCTGTATCGTGTTATGTATGCATTTCTCATTGAGTTTACTGAATGCCTTGAAACCCTTTTCGATATAACGTTGCATTTGTTAAACTGAATCATCTGTTTCCTGTTCCTGCAGGTTTGTTTTGACAATGCTAATTCGGATTCGTCATCTGTATATTTTACTCTATGGTTCTAAGATTAACAGAACAGAAAAGATTAAAATTATATAGGAATCATGAGCAGAATAGTATCTCTTATGTCTTCAATTGTATTCACCTGAATTTTCTGGAATTGCCGTGGAGCTGGACTGGCGTTTACAAAGAAAGCCATTTTCTTTTGATCCCACATTTTTTCGTTTAGTGGCAATCTGGGAAGATTAATTTGTTCCACGAAGAGGTGGCTCGGGCTCATCACTACCACCACCACTACTTGAAAGATTGATTTGATTTCACAGATCAAATTGCGTACTTGATTTGTATTCGTTGACTTCAGATTTCTGGTGAGGGTCGAGCAAACTTCCTTTCCCTTTTAAAGCTATTTCTCTGGCACATAAATTCTCAAACTCACACTATTATATACAAACTGAAAGAACAGGCAACCAATGAATTCGTCTGCCAAAAAATGGCCACTGACAAAAAAAATAGATCAACCACAGCTCACTGCTCACAAGGGTGCTCCAATGGTTATCTAGCTTTTTTTCTCAGACGAGGGAGAATTTAATTAGCATTTTAATGGTTTGCAACAGCAGACTGGTGCTAAAACCGCCACAACACACAAAAACCATTAATCTCAACAAACCCGCCCATTAACCTTTTAGGGTTTGGTCGCTAATCACTACGCAGAGATATCAAATCCTCAATGAACGCTAAAGAGACCCTCGAGTAGTTTTCATCTTTCTTTCAAGGAACCGTTCATGGACCTTCTCAATTCCCATGGTAGGCAGCCTTTCAAGGGTGATTGTAGCAGTAATGAAGACGTTGACAGCTGCTTTTGTCGCATTGAGATTGAAGACAAGCAACTAAAAGCACTTCTTAACCTTCTCTTCTCACTGTCGTCAGGTTGGCCGCAGGGGTCATGTCGCACAGCAGATATTTTAAGGGATTGAGGAAGCACGCAGTTGCATATTGAACCTATCATAGAGTCAAGTACTTGGGAATTAAAGACAATCATCATAAACTCCTTGAAATCATGCAATTTAAGAATTAAAGACAACTTTCTTTTGATCAACATAAACACTGCGGACACTTGGGAGTTGAAGTCATGCAACATGAAGATACAACTTTCTTTGGATCAATCTCTTGACCTGTAAATTCTTTTCCTTGATACATGATTATCCATCATTTTTTTGGAAAGCCCTGTTTTCAAGCACAAGGCCTCTTAGTGTTAATAGACTTTTCCTGCAATTACCACTTGCCTAATGTAGAAGTCTTGCCCGGAAAAGCAGTTCCAGGGAGAAGGGTCATGCCAGAAACACCCAAAACCATTGATCCTCCACCCCAAAAGAATTGATGCCATAGAAATTGTTCTGCCCGGGGGCTGGAAAGTCTACGCATCATCTTCTTGTGACATTTACAGTAAGGTGAGTCCCTGACAGAGGTTATTGATGCTAAAGGTTGCAAGGGACGTATAGCGTGACATAGACAAGGTGCATGCATCCTAGGCTTACCATGGTAGAGACTAAAAGATCAAGGTAAATTATTGAGATTTCCTCTCTCCTTTTCCCCAACTTGCAAACAGAACCAGTCTACATTCCAGCAAGGTAACGAGCTGATATTTAAAAGAAAAATTTCTTTAGAATTGAAAGCCTCAGTTACATAGATTTAGATGTTTCTGATGATAATTTCATGCAGTAATTTCTCAATCCTCTACTTGGTAGATGGTTATATGAGAAAACATACCTATTTTTGCCAGTCGATTTACCCACTTTGGAATTGGTTTCCCGGTCAGCCTGTAACAAATATCCTTGCAGAAATGGTTGCAATTCTTAACAATCAAGTGATATGTATCACCATGATAGCTCGCAGCATGCCGCTCCATGAATTCTCTAACCTGAATGGAGTCCAGGCATGTGGTCCCAATGAATATGGACCTCCTGAACTTGAAGCCTGGGCACTGCCGAGGCTCGACCTCAAAAACCCCACTTGTTGGGTAGTCATGGGCTCCAAATGCATATTCTACTCCATGAACTGCACAACAGTGGAAGGAGGGCGATGAGAAAGTTAGAAACCTAAACTAACTTGAAACTGGAGAGTGATATAAAAGAAGAAAATACAGCAGGATCGGGCTTTAACCCACTGCTTGCCAATACAGTAATTTTATTCAATGCACAAGGATTGCACTGGTTTGGCTGGAGGTTTCTTAGATGGATAGCATGGATGAGAAACTAGATTAACACATCTGGGAACTCAGTTTTTCTCATTATAGGCAAAGGGCAGCATGTTTTTTATGAATTGATCTCCAGACTGGAAAGCAAAATCACTAGACGTGAGGTACATGATTGGAAACCATGGGTGAGAGCCGTACCTTCCACACCAGAGTGAAAGATGCCGAGGCCTGCCCAGTAGGCGTAGCCATTCATTGGCGTCAAGTCATACACATTGAGATAAACAGGTGTATCGCCTGGACCATAGCTAGCTGATCTTGGTTTGGGAAACAAACAAAAGCGGGTGGCTGATTTGCCTTTCGAACAGAGGGGTATGATGGATTTCCATACTTTCTTTGATCCAAGTTTCATATTTCCTTAAAGCAAGACCAAATTTCAACTAATGCTGGCCCCCAGACTGCAGAGACAAGGAAAAAAAATCAACAGACTTTTCTTAGACTAAAAAGAAAAGCAACTTCTGTAACAATTAACACGACAGCTTTTTCTAAGATATCACATCAAGATCCAACTTAAAATCACATCATATCCTTTCCAGCGCTTCATGAGACTAAAGAAAGAGTCCTGCATCTTGTAGATCATATCCATTTCGCTACAGAAATCTATTTTTTATGTCTTGATTTCTAGTTGATCAATCTGAATCTTAAATGCAATGAGTTTTTCGACTCTACAGTAGATGGTTTTCCTTTCTAACTTTCAACTACCCTGTTATGACATTATTTAAAAATCACAAACGGTCAATAGCAACATTAGTATATTTTAGGTGATCTTTTCAAACTTAATATAATAACATGTTGCAGAATCTGCAGACTTGTCAACATTATAGCAACCATCTGCAACACCAGTTGACTGTCATCCTAAATAATTAGCAAAAATAGTGGTATATTATTTTGCACAATCACATTCACCATGAGATATGATCAAAACCTTTATGCGAGTCTTGGTCCAGCTAGATATGGCTGGCATACCAATGCATTTAAACCAAATATGCAAAAATCAAAGTTGCATAAAATCCGGTGACTTTTAACTCCAAAATTCAAGACATGAATTCTCCACGAGAAAAAGGACTAAATATTACCAAGTTCATTGACAAGAGAATCTGGATTTGCAGCATGGCTTTAGATTCTAAGTTGAAGTAAAGTTGTTTCAGATCTAGTTGATATCATAAAATAGTAAAAGCAAAGCAAATGTAATAGATCAAACAAAAACCAGTGATCTTAGAGAGCATCCAAAAACAACATTACAAGAGCTAGAATTATACAGTTTGGCTTAATTTTTAAGTAAAGAATTCCAAGTATTCATTGAAAGAAAGAACTTTGGGATCCAACGACATCTACAATGAAGCAAGAAGACAACAAGATCGCTTCTTTTTTCAGATTTCTCTCAAAGCTTCCCAGGAATCAAGCTAACCCTTAAATGAGAAGCACTTAAAACAAAGAAAATAGAAAAGAAGAGAGGCAGAGTAAAAAATACAAGAGGAAGAACTCACAGATTTGCTATCAGAAAAGGTAGCCATTAGAGCCCAAGAAGACCACCTTTCTGAAGCATCATTGGAATGAAAACCTCTTTGAATTGAAAGTAATAATATTACTCCCTAAACAAGAAAAAGAGAGGGCCTATCTGATTCTGAAAGACTCTTTGATGTCTGACACAAAACAACAAGAGGGCTAAAAATTATAAGAAAATAATATAGCACCAACACAGGATGGCAAGGTAAAAACCAACAGTCAATTTCCCTCTCCCTCTCTACTGTGTACGCCTCTAGTACTATAATGACACTAGTACCATTAGCTTAGGTGCTAAATTACAAGGGAAGCTCTGTTGAAGACTTGAAGGAGATAGAGGAGGTGGTTCTTTAGATGAGGAGGAAAAGAAAATGAATAGGTTATTTTAATCCCTTCATATTTAGTAATTCTTCATTTTGATCCCTATTAAATCTTTTCTTGTATTAATATCAAAAGTTCCAATGCAACCCCTCGCTGATGTATAATGAAGTCGGTAGAAAATAGTTATATGACCTTCCCAGAGTCAAGACCCGGTCGAGGGTTGTGATTGTCAGGTCAATTCCATTACAAAGCTGTTTTAGACAACAATTTAAGTGATGGTGATACACTTGTTAGATATTTTTATTTTTTATAAAAAAAAATTCTATATAAATTTTTTCAATGTATTTTTATAATTTAAAAAATCTAAGTTAAGATTAAAAATGTTATGCATGCATTTAATAAAATAAATTAAACATGATATGTGTAAATAAATAAATAAAAAGTTATTAACGATTCCTACACATAAAACTTGAAAAATAAAAAAACAGATATAGATTAAGATATTTAATCTTGAAAGATGAAATATTTACCTGATTGTGTCTATTAATTTTTTTTATTTAAGCAAGCGATAGTGGAAATAAAGACACGAATTAAATTAATCAAATAAAATAAAATGGCAAAAAAACAAATCATGCAATATTGTACATATTAGAAATATTATAGGAAAATAATTTTTTTATTTTAAAAAATAAAGTTCATTGAGGCAAAAAATTTTTTAAAAAATATAGATGAATAAGAAAAACTTTTCAAACTTAAATATATAACTAAAGACACAATTGTCTTTTAAAAAAGATTCTCCAAACAAAATAAAAAAAACAAAAAAAAATATGTACTGATTTAAATATAAATTTTAAAAAATAAAAATAAAACTATTAAAATAATCATTAATGTTTTTTAAACAATAGAAAAAAAGGAGCAAAGCCAACCTATCTGACCCATTTTGTTAGGGCCCACGCGCGGCCTACTTTGAAAGGTCTATGCGATCGAGTCCTTAATTTTTTTGTTTGCAACTGGATCCACCCTGAATTTTTTTTTTAAAAAAAAAAAATTGACAATGCTTCATCTGATTTGCCTAAATTCCAACCACTATAGTCGCTGAAAAACCAGGGTCTGAGTTTTTTACTTGAAAACCTATTTTTCAATCCATTTTGACCAAAAACATTATAAAAACAGTGATAAAATCTATTTATGGACTCAAAAAACCCAAACTCTAAAAAAAAAAAAATTGAAATCAACTCGAGTTCAAATTGGTTTTTTCATGAATTTTAAAGGTTAAAAAACACTTAGCATGAACTCTCCTCTTCAAATTGAACCATTTGACATAAATATCATCCGTTTTTGTGATTTAAATAAGTTTCAATGACATTTTTTTTTTTATCACTGGAATTCAACGACTTTTCTCTCTCATCTCTTAAACAAGGAATACAAAAAAATTTTTTTTACTAAAATTGAATTAGAAAAATATTGAGGTAATAAAAGTGTATATATCTTTTGCGAAAGTTATGGCATCCCATCCATGTTTGACGCCCTTTTCACTTCGGCTCCTCTTTTTTCAATCCTATCTTTTCATAACAAATCAAAATCAATTAGTCTTTGATTAGAATGATGTCAGCAAACAAAAAGTTTGATGATCAAATTGAAAAAATATAAAATTTTGTAGTGCCCGTCTATAATGACATGTGAGGGAATGAATAGTAGAGCCTTGCACAATGCAAAACCCATGTCTTTTAGAGTGGTACTTAATTAGCAAAGGAAAAAAATCTTGGAATTTACTTGGTTATGTTTTACTCGGGTTTGACCAAGTTAATTTTGTTTTTAATTGACCCATTAGGTCACCCAAATTTAACATCAAAATAATTCAAAAACAAACTTGTTCCGGATTAGATTCTTGTCCAACTCACATAAGTGTGGGTTTAATAACTATGAATTAATACTTGTTATTTTTCTTATTTTTTTAATCCCTAATGATTTTATTCCACAAAATATTTAAAATTTACTCAACAACAAGGATCAAGGAAGGTCAATTCGATATTGTTGTGTTGCTAAAAGCTATATCGAGAGGGTGTTTGATATTGTAATAAAAATACTGATTGTCAAAAAATTAATTTGTTTTGCTTAGAAGTAGTTGTTTTGATATTTTTGAACCATTTTAATATGCTAATGATAAAAATATTTAAAAAATAAAAAGATATTTTGATGTACTTTTTTGATATAATTTTTTTAAAAACAATCACTACTATAATTTTAATATTGAAACATCTTAGATTATGAGAACCGAAATGGAACACCAAGGAGTGTGTAGGGATCAGAATATAGTTTATGAGGATGGCATGTGTCTAATTTTTTTTGACAGTGCCGTGGACGTGGTCCAGCTGAGGCACGAATTTCTGCCACAGCTTTTATCCCGCTCCTCCTCCCTTCTTCTCAGAATTTATGTACACATCAGTCACTGTAGTTGATTTTTTTTTTTAATGAACAGGCAATATAGTATTTGAAATAAAATAATAAATCATGATTAAAGAAAAGTAAACAGTGAATCTTGCCTTGATAGATAAAAGATAGTGAAATGATTGTGGGGTGGCGAGTTAAATGGGATTGAGATCGTATGTCATCCATAAGAACAGCTAATTTCATCATTACTGATTTTTAAAGCTATTTTTATTGTATTATAAAAATTAATAATCAATCAACATCTATTAATTGTTTTTAATGTTCTTGAAATGGTTGATGTTTTAGAATAAAAAAATAGAAACAATTTACATAAAAATAATATTATTAAAAAATAATATAAATTATATATTAAAATTTTATTTAACAGTTTAAGTTTTTAAATTGAAATAATTATTTGATATGGTATCTTAGTTTTAATAACCAAGTGATCACGAGTTCGTATTTTACTATCTATATTTATTTGATAAAAATCAAGCACAATATAATATAAGCTTGTGCAAGTTTCAAACTTAAAAGATTTTCACTTAAAAGGGCGTGTTAGATAATAATATAAATTATATATTAAAACATTATGTAAAAGCTTAAGTTTTTGAATTGAGATGGTTATTTTATAAATATATATCTTTGTTTTTATTTTAGAAAATATAAATTTATTTTTAAAATATCTTCAAATCTTAATTTATTTTGTATCTTTGTTTTTATTTCTTTAATGAAACATTTATTTTTTTTGCAAGTATCATTTCTATCCTATCTATAATACTAGATGATGAAAAAACATAGTTTAATTAGTCGAAATGGTACACGAGATGATATATTTGGATTACACAGAAAAACTCTAATATTATATTGATATAAGAAATAATTACTATAATTCTTTTATAGTTAGTAATTATAATTCTTTTACATAAGAAAATTCAATGAATCTTAATTTAACTGTGTGCTCAAATGTGAGAAAATAAGATATTAGAAGATACGAAAATCTCTACAAAAAAGAAAAAGAAAAAAGAAAAAAGAAAAAAGAAAAAAGAAAAGGAGAGATATGAGTTGATCTTATCATACGTGACCATGTCTTCCCTGTGGAATTTTATCTTGAAAAGACATGAATGGCTATGGTAATGATTATACTCCTATTTCCTTCCACGACAAAAAATTAGAATGTCATTGTCTTAATGCGACATCACACTATTTTGTGGGTGCCGATTCATCAAAGCATAATAATTTCGTTGCCACTGATTTTGCTTAGAATTGAATGAGAATATGACCGCTTCATGTTTTGATTTTACGATTCAACTATATTTTTTTTGTTAAATTATTATTTATAATTATTTTTTTTAAATTTTAATCATAATCAAATATTCATTGAATTTTACTAATACACCTTTGACCTTTAACACTTTTGCTTACAACAATAACGCTGCTTAACTCATAACAATAATCACAATTGTAAGTAAACTTGCTCCCTGTATACCTGTAAAAATCCTGTATGATTTAAATAAAAAAAATGTCACATAAGAATCAGAAACACACTATTTTAGATGGGATAGCGTCGTATCCAAAAAAAAAAAAAAAAAACGTCTTGGCATGCACTCGCTATATATAAAAAAACCAAACAGAAGAAGTTAAATCCTGACAAGGACAGAAGAGGGGATTCCAATTCTGCGCACGGGTGCAGGGAGATTTTTAACCAGAGGTGCTTACTTGAGAAGTGAAATGTTTGCAAGATTATTATGAGCCACAAAATCTAAGAACTCAAGTCTAATTAAGCTATGATTATATTCTATGTACAGTGGGTTTGTAAGTTGACATGTCGTTTTCCCAAAAGAGGTCAGACGCAGCAGGGAAATGTTTACTACAATTGGTGGATTCAAGAGGTGAATCATTTTGGCGAGATTGAAAAATCTTGCATAAATATCCACGTACGTTATATCGAATCTGGGAGTGATAATGGCCATGACATTCCCTCCTTGATTTTAGGTCAAGAAGAAATGATGATGATATTTAATTTTATTCTTCATTCTTTCAGAATTCATCGCCTCAAAAAATTAACATGTGATTTGATTAAAACTGATTTTTTTTAAAATAATATTATTTTATTTTTAATTATTAAAATAATTTTTATTGAATCATAATCTGTTCATCTAATAACTTTAATTTTAAATCAGATCAAGTTTAACAATTCATTCAAGAGCTATCCAGAAACCTCAAATTAGTCTTCGATATACCTGCCAAATTTCATTCCAGATCTTATATGTTTTTATTGGGGGTTGTAAGGACTCAATCATGAAATCTTCGACTAGAAAACTCTGGTGATTTCTAGATGCGAAGATCCAATTGAAAAAATTCTCATGCTTTAGTAATGAAATTGATAAAAATAAATTTATTGGATAAGGAATCGAGATGGAGGCCTCGAACCAAGTAACAGGTCAAGGTATAAAAATGAGGTTTTTCAGGGAGAAAACACCGAGGAGTTCTAACAGCCTGGGATCAATTTACACGCTACACAAACAACGAAAGACCCTCGAATCGAGTAACGAGTAACAAGCAAGAGCCAATTATTGTCGGGAAGCAAATAAATATTACAATTGGGCAGCCATAGCTTGCATTTCCAAGGTCCTCCACTATTTTACTGGCTAGATATTGCAGACGTGTTGCAAAGTCAACTTGTATAAATACTTTATATTTCCACACATTTATCAAACTCGATGGTCCCCCGGTTAATCGGCCTGGAAACCCATAACTTCGAAGCCCGATTCAGCCTTAATTTATCATTGAACTAGATTTGTACCGGTGGACCTAAGCGACGCAGCCTGGCTCGGTACAACATCGTTTTAATTTTTTATCTAAAATAATTATGATTCCATGTAGGAAATACCACCAGCACTTTCTCGGAGAATTAAGTATACACCACCGATATTAATTGAGGCTCGTACAGAGGAACAACAGCTGGCCTTTTCAAGCTGTTTTGAAAGCCTTCATGAACATCTTGTGTGATGGACTTGGCCTCCTTCCCATGGCTCAATAAATTATTTTAATGTAACAAACGCATTAAATTCACAGAAGAGAAGTCGAATACTGCTTATAAATGCTTAGCCCTTTCCCACGATCAACATATCTGGCTCATAAATATTAAATACTTGCTGTGCCCCCCCAACAAAAGGAAGGGTGGGTGTTGGGTGGGTGGGTGGGTAATCTTGCAAATTGGAGTAAATATGAGTAAATAATAGCAGTGACAGATTTTACATCATGTGGGAAAGGCAAGTGTTGTCTCTGTCAAATATTTTAAGCAATGCTGCAAGGAGAATTTATGTCCCTCAACTGCCATTACAGGTAAAATGCAAATAATGTTCGAAGCACCGAATTCGAATCCAGTCAATTCGAAGTATACACTCGTTGTTCAAGTGAATTATTACTCCTCCTTGTTGCTTTTCTCGAACTAGTTAAAATGGAACAATTAATTCATGGATGACATCTAAGTTAAACCGTGCATAGTTATAAGACTTCGGTTCTTGAATCAAGGGCTAACCTGTATCAACTAAACCTTTTTTGATTTTTTTCATGAAAAATCCAAAACAACATTTCGGTAAAATAATTTTTTTTCAACCAATTCAATCCAGGTTAAGCTTTAAGTTCATGAATTATCAGCTTTACCTATCAAATTTTATATAGTCGTAATTATTAAACTTGAGTAGGGATGAAAAATCTAATCTAAAAATTAATAAATACCAACTCAACCTGGATAAATAAATATATGGTGAATAATTATTTTATTTAATGGGTAATGTGTAGGGTAATGTGTATTATTAAATCTGACCTGAAATCCTTCTAAATCTAACATGAAATATATTCATATTATATAGATATTTTCATAGAATATTTAGATTTTTTTAATATAATATATACACATCTATAAACTAAATATTGAATAATAAATAATATTCACATAATAAATATCGGGATTCAATATCTAGTTTATAAATATAAATTTTTTATTCAATGAATAATAAATAAGATATAAAAAAACTTTGATAAGTAGATATCCACCTTAAATTTCGGACCGGAATCTATTAGCAATTCAAATTTTATACAGGAACAAGTAACTTTTATCGGTTAACTTTTGACGTAGATCCCACGTTGTCTGTTCGGGAAGTGTCAGAAGGCGGACAGAGTAGCTAAAGGAGCCTCTGGCAAGGTAGAAAGTATCGCAGAGTTTTGTGATGCTTTAAGAAACGACAGTTTACTTCCAAAACAAACATATGGAAACGACAGGCATGCAATGCGCACCAAACAGAGGCTGCGGTGCCAGAGAAAGGAACTCAAGCCTTTTCTCCTTTGCGTTCTGACAGGTTTGAGGCTTGAGGGTTTGTCTCGGTAGGCCCTTCGGTTAACTGTGATGTTTCAACTTTCAATTCATTAGCCAATTAGACTACCTCACTGGGTCCAATAAGAACACAAAAGCCCAATTAGAGACGTGTCAATTCTGTCTGTCTTTCACATGTTTGTGTCAGCCATGTTATGTTTTGTCTCGTCCGAGATAATATTGTTATTGATTCTTCGAAATCACATTCTATATAGATTTTTTTTTAAAAAAATTAGTATAAGTTAGAGTAGCAAAATATCATAGATATTAAATCCAATTCGAAATACACCAAGTTCAAGAATCGGGTTATAGTTCAAGGTTATTTATGAGGAAGGTTGCCTCGTGATCTGTGGGTCAGCATTGAACAATTTTTCCTTTTTTTTTTTTTTAAAATGAAAATCTTAAAACAGCTTTGTTTAATAAAAAAACATATGATTTTTTTTAGCGACATAGGCCATATCAAAATCTTTGTCGATGAATTATCAAATGAACCATTTGATAGATACTCGAATTCAGCTATGGTTAAATAAATATTTTTTTCATATGCATAAAAGGAGAACTCTATGACTAAATTCAATTTCAACTTCTTAATGTTTAGTAATAAAAATATATACTCTAAGACACAGCAGCACAACGCACAAGCAGAATAGCTATCCACAGTACACTTAAATAAACAAGCATCTCGATGTCCTTGATCCATGAGAAATTACTATCTGCATTCCTTGGTCTCATATCACACTGCTCCTAGTGAGTTGAAAAGAGTCCATGCTTCCTGTGTGCATGCAAGGAGTGGATAAAATTTTTTTTAGATGAATCTAGAATGGCGATGATTTCTTCAAGCTCAAGAATTAAAAATTAACTGGATATTACCTGCAAAATATCGAAGATTTTTTCTGCTGTGTATTTTTGATGCGAGGTAGCACCTTTCTGCTGTAGTTTATCAGGGTGTAGACAGAGTAAGGCCTTTTGATATGTTCTTTTCACCGCATTTCCTTCAATTATATCAACAAGAGGCACAGGATTCCACCCACTTCCAGACCAAAGGACCTGTGAGTGCAGCTCATATCAGTTTAAGAGGCGGACAGTTCCAAGTTAGTCGGAGCCAAAAGATATGATTTAGAAGTTCAACTAAATAGTCAAAGCCTAAAGATATGACCCGTGACCGGCCCGAATAAGTTGAGCCCTAGTTGACGTGGCCAAACTTGGTCTAAACCGGCTGGGTCAGCACTAAGGAATTTTTTTTTTTTTAATAAAACAACATGGTTTTGGACAAAAATGATAGAACCGATTGACCCACAACCAAGTACCTCGGACCCTTTTTTAGGTCATATCCGACCGGAACTGACAACTATGCTTGGAACGGGATGAAATTCAATTTACTAGGTTTAGTCACGAATCACCAGAAAACCACTTTA
Source organism: Populus tomentosa (assembly GCA_018804465.1). NCBI lineage: Eukaryota > Viridiplantae > Streptophyta > Magnoliopsida > Malpighiales > Salicaceae > Populus > Populus tomentosa. The sequence continues at coordinate 2,549,991 of CM031995.1, forward strand.
AATAGAAAATGCAGTAGGTCTGATGCAATGGTAATTAAAGTTCAGATAAAAGAATGTGCACTCTAGAAAAAAACTCGCAGCACAAGCAACAGTAGAAGGCAAACTCACATATTGTAAAGTTGACAACAGGGAGCGTATGTTGCCTTCCTTTCCTTTCGACCACTTCTGTATTTTATCATCAATGACCTGCAATGTATGATTTCCAGTTACTATTTCCTGGTAAAGTTGAAAGAAAAAATGGAGTGTCTCTGACAACTTTCTTCCTTACTTGGATCTCCTCATGGTTATCGCTGGTTTGGAGCTCCCTTTCCCCATCCTGGGCTAATTCTGTAATCTGTCCACAAGGCAAAGTATACCAGCTCATTAGTCATTTCAGGAGGCAATTAAATAATCCTAATACCTGCTAAGAAAAAAGATGGCGGAATGCTAATGTTTATATACACAATCACATACCAGGAGGGAGGACATATCTGTATCTGCAATGGTTGATTCTAAGCCATGAGGAATGGGAGCTGTCAACAACGTTTTGATGCATTACATATCACATTTTTTAAGAATCATTAACAAAGAGTTCAAATCCTTTTTGTATTATGAAGTAGTAAGTTCGGTAAAAGAAGCTCATTCTAGCGAAATTGCATAGCAATTGGAGTATATGAATCATGATTCAGATGAACATGTAATATGCCATGCTGCTTCACCATTTTCATCCTAATTGATATTAAAAAACACATAAAATCATTTTTCCAGGTGGATGGTATCCAAAATCTCCCAGTCAACATGCAGCAATTAAAATAACATATAGCATCAATTAATATCAAAATACCTGCAGTTGACACTGAGCTATCCTTACGTCCAGAAGAAACGCTTTCGGACCTGAGGTTGTTCACCTTTGTCTCGGGATGTTGTTTCTCAGATTGCTGAAGACATTTGTTCACCTGAAGATTACAATAGAAGTTGAAAATCTCAGGTCCACTATGAGTGTATCAGCTGTGCTAATATTTAACAAAATAAAATGCAAGATCATTTTCAGCTGAGTACCAGGATGGAAGCATCTGGCATGTTTTTATTGTTAACATTACGCGAGTGCATTTTCTCATTTCTGGTATCGTCAGTATTGAATTTTATTCTTTCCTTTCGTCCCGAACTCTGATGTTGAGATTCATTAAGATCAAAGTTGGGTTTTTCTGAACCTGCCCGATTGAAAATTTTAACAAATTCCTTGACCTTTCCCCTAAGTCTGCTCTTCTCAAGGCTGTCTCTTGATTTTGTTGGTGGATATTGAAAGTCAGCTTTATCCACTTCTACATTATTCGCTGTAGTTCTTTTCTCATCTTGATCCTTTACGTTTTCACTAACATCAAAAACTGCAGATGGTTTTTTGGTGCTTTCTGCCTTTCTTTCTTTCAAACCATTTTTTCTAGTCATCTCATCAATACCTGCCAGAGAAAATAGATGTGTTATTAGAGATATCACATGAGAAGCATACTTCCAGAACATGACTTACATTGCTCATCATCATTCTCGGATAACAGGGAACGTAGTGGTTTTAACTCAGTCTTGCGATCCTCAAGCGTAACTACAGAAATTCGTTCCTTTGTTTTTTCAGATAAGTCCATTTCAGGACCATCTTCAACAATCACTTGATGAGTGCTTGGAGTATCTAACTCAGGTACAGGAAAAATTGTGTCCTCAACAATCTGACACGGTTCTACTTCACACTGAATGCTCTTATCAAAGAGGAAGCGATTATCTTGTTGATTAAGCTCGATGTGACTACTGAATGAGGGAACATCGATATCATGTGGATTTGCTGATCGTAATTCTCTTGCTATACCCTCGCTTGCTATCCATCCATTGGCACTTGAACATCTCTGAAGTTCACAATTCTCATCCAGTCTTGATTTGGTAGCTTCTCTAAGGGACATCAAAAAGGGTATTCCTTTGCTTGCCCACTTGTATATAGAAAAATGAGACTGGTTTCCATTTGTTGGAACATCAGAACCATCTGAATCACTTTTCAAATTTGTGTTTGTGTCTGTTTCTTCATGTTTGGTCGAGTTTGATGACTCCTCGCTGCTAAGAGATAGCTCCTTCGATAAAGTGCTTTGCCTAGAGATATCATTAGTCAACTCGTCTCTAACGTGGTCCGTTTGGCTTGCAGAATGTGCACAATTGCCTACGCCATATGAAGCACTATCCTTATTTTTGTGAATGCTATGGGCGCTAGAGTTAAATGTTGGCAAGTCTGTCCGCTTACTCAGTTTGGCAGGGAGGCTGCAACATTAACAGTACAGGATTTGAGCTTCTGGGATGCATTTGTTCAAAAGACACTCAAACCCAAGCAGATAATAGTGCAGATAAGAACAATTACTTGAACAAAGAATCAATAACCACTACCAGACACCACATTAATCCGAAATACATTTGAAACAACCTAGGCAATGACATATCTTCTTATTGCTATAAAGGATTTTTAATTGGTGATTTATGTTGACCAATGAAGAAAAAACCATCTAAATTATAAGATCTAAGATGTACAGAAATAAGCAAATAGCATCTCGGGGTGAATCCAAAACCTGAATTGTGCAGGCAGTGATGGACTCCAGGGATCAGCTCTAGGTGGCAGCTGTCCAGTAGGGCTTAGGACTCTTGAACCTGGAGTTGAAGAAAGTGAATCAAGGTCATGCTTCTTCGGAGAAGAACTCAAACACTTATTGCCTCTGAAAATATCATCAAAGAAATCATTTCTTAAATATCGCCTTCTATTGCCATTTTCATCTCCAAACACTGGCTTCTCATTTAAACCTGACAAACTGTTGCGAGACAACATGGTATCAACATCACCACTTCTTGAAACAAATGAATCTGTCGTTTCAGCAAAACTAGATCGCACCTCCTGAAGCGACGATCGCCTCGGTGGGCCACCAAAAACATCCATAAAATCAATATCAGAGCTTCCATGTTGGCTATTTGAAGAAGAACCTGGATGGTTTATAGATTGTCTTTGACGATTATAACCTAACAGAACACTTTCTCTCTGAGAAAACCTCTCCATTTCAACCAATAACCAGTACGGAGCACCCACAAAACCAGTTCAATTCAACTAGACAGTAAGAATTTAAACAAAAAACTGGCGTGAAATTCCTATCCATCTTTTTGGTCGTGGAACTGCAAGTCCAGAAGAGGGTTCTTGTTGTTGAATCAAGAACTTGCAGAGATTTTTCTTTTGAGAATCATGATATTGAGGTACGGAGGATGGGATACATACATACAATAACGTGGAAGATTTTGAAAGGGAGAATACAATGGTGGGGCTAGTGGGTTCTTGTTGTTGAATCAAGAACTTGCAGAGAGGATCATGATATTGAAGCATGGAGGACGAGATACACACAAACAATAATGTGGAAGATTTTGAAAGGGAGAATACAAAGGTGGGGCTAGTGGTCTTTGAAGCCACTAGTAAAAATCAATGTCGTCTGCTTGTGGATATTAAGGAAGAAAATTCCATACAGCAACCAAAGTATTAGGCAAACTTTGTCGTTAACCTGGTTTTTAGAAATTAATTCTTGGTGACCGTTAAACTCAGATTTTTTGTGATCCCACGTTGTTATGGGTTCGTTTTCTACAGCCTCCGTTTGACAGCCTGTTATTGCTTGCATGCAATGAATGATGTCATGAACTCCTTTTGCTCCCTCCTCCAGTCCATGTAAATTAAAACAAAAATCAAATTAAAAATAGTTGCCAATCTTATTCACGAAAATTCGATCATTATTGCGGCAGATGTGATTAAAATTGACCTACAAAATAGAATAGGACAGAAACAGAGATATAAAATAAAAATATTTTTTAAGTAATTTTTTATACTCTTAAAACAGAAATTGAGAAAAACATGTCCCTTCTATCCATATAATTTTTGTTTTTTTCTGAAAGAGTAACTATATACTAAGGATTGAACTGGGTTAGGATTGGTTGCCCTTGGGATAACACTTTTACATGGTAACCCAGCTAATTTGCTGGCCATGCATGAAGGTAGGTGACTATCAGGCACGAATATCAAGAGGGTCTACCAAGAAAAGCCAAGACAGAAATCTAACCCTCCAGGAAAAAAGAATTACAGTAGACCTGATTCTGGTTTATGCTAGGAAACTATGAACCTAAATTTAGTGTGATAATTTTAGTTATTTATTTATTTATTAATATAGATGTCTGGACAGCTTGTGTATATCTTAACTGATTCTGTGAGACCTGATTCCATAAAACCTGAAATTAATAATTATATAAATTTTCAGTAACCCTAAAAAAACTTGAACTCGTAACTATTGAAAATAAAACCCAAAACTTTACTCATATTAATAATCTTTTGTTTCTTCCTCTCAAAGGGGTGCGAGCCAAGAAGTTAGAGGATCCTGGTTCATGGTCCTTGCCAGTCCAGTCACATTGTAGCCAACCACCGAAGTCATTGATCCCAACTCCACCAGGATGCAACAAAATGTCACTCTAAAAAAGAATCAAATACCCAGAAACTATCAAAGAATAGAGCTTGCAAGTTGCAGCAAAATCTTTTATCATGAAAAATGACAACCCTGATCATATTGCTGGCGCACATTATAGAGCACAGATGAGACGAGTGGGGGGTGCTCCAATGAAACTTAATTTAAAGCTACAGGAACAATACAGACCAAAGTTCTGAAGAAAAAAGAAGGAAAAGTATCTCACATCAGCTACACATAAAATACAAACCAAAACCTCAAAGAAAATCAAGGAAAAAGTTTATCTCACATTTCTCTTCAAAGGTAATAATAGATTTAAACTAACTGTATCATGTGAAAAGTCTGGGGGGAAACACTAAATCTCTCGTAATCCTCTCTGTAGTTGTATGAGTTTCCTACCAATCAGAACCATCAGGGAAAGGATCCAACGCATCTTGCTTCCCATTAACATAGAACTCCACAACTGCTTGCATTCTTCGAAGTTTATCAGGGTGATAGTTTACATGAACAATTACTGGCTTCAATGTTTTTAGCGCAGCATCTTTCCTTACTGTCTTGAAAAGGACCTTACTATTCATAAACAAAAACATATCCATTGTTCTTTTTGCAGCATGGAGTCCATCATACCCAGGATGTGAAGGGGAGAAAAGCTCCTCGTTGAAAACTGCTTGGTCCCATGAGTTCGGCTCTCGAGACAAACGACCAGCCACACGATCCAAAAGCTCAATGGAAGGAAGTGTAGGCCTTATATAAAAGAATCCAGAATTGTAAACCCATATTCTCATCGTATGAGCATAACGAGCCCAACCCATGGCAGGTTCATTAAAGACATCATCAAATCCATAAGCTGTCATATTATCATGACCATCAGACATAGATTCAACATCTGAATCCCGATAAAGATGATCAAATGGGTTCTGTAAGTATATTATATCGACATCTGACAGAAGAACACTGTAACCCAACTGCAAAAATTCCCTCAAAATACGGAACTTCAATCCAGAAACAGCATGGTTTCCTCCTGTTCTTGCAACTGAATCAATACCGCTATCTGGATCCCTCTTATACACTGGAACATCATTCGACTTGCAGAAATCTACAATATGGTCATCTAATGCTACAACAAGGTAATTGCGTATACCAGCTTTCTTGATGTTAGCGAACCAGACTTCTACCATGGTTTTCACATTTGAATTTGCAAGTGCAACTATAAGCTCCTTACGAACAGCAACTTCCTCCAAGAGTTTTGCCAGTCTAGGATTCACAGACTCATCAGGAACAACAGTTGGGTTAGTTCTCAAACCCTTGACAGTACCAAAGGGACCAGCTTTCTGCTGTTTACCCAGTAACAAAACCTGCTTCTGAGCATGATCTTGTCCTTGTTCCGCCAGCTGCAACTTTTCATTTAGCTCCCTAACTTGCTTCTTCATCTCAGCATTCTTCTCCGATATCAATACAATATCAGCTTTCACCATTTTAATTCGCTCGGGCGATTCACAAGAAGACAAGCCTGTCTAACAAACAAACAATAGGAAATCACAACACAATAAGTGGCCTATAAATCACAGAATCCACCCCCCATTAAATGATAATTCCCAATAACTGACAGAATATTGACTTGGAAATGCACACTACGCATCATGTGACAAACAAGCTCATGTTCAAAATAACAACTAAAATAACAAACCTTGCTTTTCATTCTCATCAAGCCAGGGGATGCAACAAGAAAGGCAAAAATACTAAGCAAAGACTAAGACAGCGAAGAGGGGACACTGGTGAAATGATGCCACTTTCACAAAAAAAAAAAAAATTCATGGTACAAAACTGGCTTCTCTTTAAAAGCATTTTCAATTCTTTATCCTTTAAGTTTCACCAAATTCCCCCATTCCTTAGTGAAATCATGGCTTCAATTAATTCATTAAAACAAAAAACAGCCCGAATTCTAACTATCAAAGCAACTAACACCATCAGCAACACGCATAAAACCAAAGTCAACCGCAAGAAACAAAGTCAAATCTTTGAAGTTAATAAAAAATCAAAATTCAAGAACAATCATTACCCAATCAAAGAAATTTTTTAATAGAAAACATCAGAATCAAGTTTACCCTATGTTGAGGATCCCATCAGTAATCACAAAGTAGAGAGAAGTATACACAAAAGATATATTTGAAGTATTTAAAGGCAAAAAGATTTGAACCTGAAGATTTGAATTAGCAATTCGACGATGTGAGCCAGTCGGATTGGAGCTGAAAAACCCATGAGGATAAAACACAGCAAAGACGCAGCCAAGAAGGATACCGATCAAAATGGCTACGGCGATTCGAGATCCTTGAAGTGATTGCCCTTTTTCTCTTCGAAGAACCGCCATACCTTCCTGTGTTACGGTCCACGGACAGTCTCAGAGAAGGACAGACAGATAAGCAGCGGAACTTTGCGTTTTATAGCAAAATTACATAGGCAAAACTAATTTATTAAGGTATAATTAATTTTTCGGTTAATTACACTGAAACTATAATTTGATATTTTTTTAACAAAATTATTCTTATATTTTATTTAATAACTACAAAATTCTTGCAATATTAATATTATAATTTTATCATAAATATATAATATTATACTTTATCATTAAACTAATATTATAATTTTTTAAAAAAATTAAGTTTTTAAAAAACATTGAACAAACGATATTAAAAAATTGAATTATTTTAACCTTTATTTTTTAAAGGTAATTAAATCAATTTTACTTTTTATTTAATTCTAAGTTAATTTAGAGATACATTGTTTTTTTAGAAGTAGAGTAAAAATTACTTTTAAAAAATATTTTTTTGTTTAAAAATATATTAAAATAATATTTTAAATTTTTTTTATTAACAAATTAAAACAATAAAAAATATTAAAAAATCAGTTTTTATATTTTTTTTGAACAAAAACATTTAAGATTTTTGAAAAAAAGGGCCAAACAGCACCTTATCGTACATCGGAGTAGGTATGTTCTGTCTTTCTTTTGTTTTGGTTTTTTTTTCTAAGATCAATAAAAAATAAAAAATAAAACTGAGAACAGAGAGGAGAGGATCAGGTGTAGATGATTTGAATGATCTGCAAACAGGTATGAAGTCTTGGCCTTGCGATTGTTAAGTAAATAACACGCGGCTCTAAAATCGTGGGGCCCGTGAGTGGAAAAAAATAAAACTGGAGCCCTTTACGTGGCAGAATACAGTATGTTTTAGTTTTTATAGAATTTAGAAACACTCCACTTTATTTTTTCTTTAAAAATTAGATATTGATTCTAAAAATTCTCAGTCTGATCTCTAACCTCTTAATAGATAAAAAGGAATTTGCCTAGTGAATTCTTTTTTTTTTTTTTTTTAATCTTGGATACAGCCAGTCAAGAAACATTTAAGATTCTTAATCAATTTTTACTTTCTTTTTTGGGACAGAACTTATCATAAATGGTTAAAACATCATTGATTTTTATTTGAATATAGATTTTTTGGTGAGAATCGATTCAAATGATTCCTTTTAAACAAATACAACTTAACTAAAACAATTTTTTTTAAAAAATCTAACCAAACTAGATAAAAAAATAAATTGATCAAAAATCTAAATTAAAACAATTATATTTGTTCAAACCTCACAAGTGTAATTTTAATTAGTAAGTGTTTTGTTATACTATTTTTTAAGGTGTTGTTTGGTTAGTGTTTCAGAAAAAAAAAATTGACAATGAGAACAAAAATTAGTTTGATTAAAAAGATAAAAATATAAAAAAAAATATCTCATAAACAATTATAAAATGAATTTATGTATTTTCAAAACATGAAATATATAAAAAAAATATCTATATAAAAAACTCTTAATTACTAAATCACTCAACTAAAGCATTTAAACATAAAAATAATTATCATTATAGTTTTTCACTTACATTTCAACTTACTTAGGCTCAAATCACATGGATCAACCTACAAATTTTTTTTAAAAAACAATCAAAATATCATTATTTTGAATTTTTTTTAAAAAAAACAGATTTTTAACTTGGTTTTTATCCAGGGTTGACATGGTTTTGATGCAGGGGGGTTCTTCTTGCAAGTACAGTTAATTCATGAATTCATGGACTTTGCCCAGATTCACTAGGGTTCCAATGACCTCACTGCATTTTCTACATCTGACAAAAGTCTTGGACAGGAACACACTATCAAATCTTAGCTCTTCTTCGCTTGGCCAACTCCTTGGAGTTAAATTGACAGAAGAAACTGCTATATATCTATAAACTAAACTTATAGTTCATTGGACATTGTTACATAAACTGAACCTGTCCATATACAGCAGCCCTATCAAAATTATTTATGCAATAATCTGCTGTCACAACTTGCAACTCAAACCAATTTACCAAAGACTAAATTCTCTCAATCAGTAACAAGCTTGTCTTCATCATATTGTGAATGTTACACATCACCGTTTACTCATTGATTAGGACAATCAGATTCATTAAAAATCTAAATAACATCTTGAAGCGATCTCAAATCTTCTATAAATATGAGAATGGCCTCTGCATGCAACCAAGATGCTGATTTTGGAGCAACCTGCTGCATCAATGCAGCGGCAAGCTCGAACTACCTTTAACTTTGAGGAAAAAAAAAACACAACACATGCTGCCCTTGGCAAGTTTAGTGTTAACAGTCTCAAAAAAGGTTTGCTATCTGAACTAAAATCGCATATATCATGAAAAGCAAGTTACAAAATTAAATTTTAACATATCAACAATAGCTGCTTCGCAGTCAACTAAGCCATATAGTTTTTGATGGCAAAACTAGAACGAAATACAATATACCTGGCAATGAATATTTACATCAGATGTGCTTGACGATAAAAAGTATTTGATTAGTGTTCAAGCTCAACAAGCTACACAACTGGGAACCTTCTATGCTCATACAGTAGCAACAATCCTCCTAGTGACAAAACTGGATCACCGCATTTCTTAAATGGCACTGCCTGCTTGAGAACTAGATTTCTTTTCCTGCTTCATATGTCACGCACACATACACACACAAAAAAAGAGCATGCCATTAGTAAATGACTTACTGGAGTAAACTCCATTCTTATCACAATCAATTTGACAATCTTTGTTCAAAAGTGTGTCGTTATACTTGAAATGATTGAGATATTAATAGAAGTTGATGAATGAGAGGAATGCATATTTTTCTAGGTTTAGTTTGTCCACAATTAACATCTGGTCCTAATTGATGGCAATGGAGCAGGGAGAGAAGGTTTAGCTTGTTAGCATATTGTTAATGCCAGCCACGTTGGAAGCTTCACCCTCCCTGGTCAAAGATGAAATTTGTGCTCAAGTCACCCGTGGGGGCTTATTCCAGTAAGTCAACTTAGACAGACAATTCTTTCCTGATAAAGATGATGACTACCTAAATATCAAATATTGTAAATCAACCAATACCTAGGAGACTCCAATGTGAAAAGGGATGGGAAATTAGGGCACAAATTGAGCAGCAAGCACACCACAGCTGAAGAGAAGGAATATTAGGAACGAAAACTTAGCCACAAGCAAACCACAATTAAACTTCTAACACATTCAACGATCACTTAAATTTCTATGACCCAAAACCTGCGAGCATAAACCTTCAGCCCCGAGATCATGCACACAGGCTAGAATTACAAAATGCCATTTTGGCTGCTCTTGCCTGTCAGAAACTATAGTAGAGAACTTGTATATGCATGCATGTATGCATGCTTGCATATCCACCAGGCCCTTAGAAATGCCTACGCATTTAAAAACTCCAGTATAAACATGATTAAAAATGATGTAAAATGACAATTGTGTTCAGAAAAGCAGCAAAAATAAAAATGAAAAGGAAACCACACACACACATATGTAACATGGAGGAGAGTCATACATCGTCAGAGCTGGTAATATATGAAACAACAACAGTGATGTCATCAAGCTTGCCACCATAATAGCGAAACCCAGCATCTTGTGCAGCAGTGGAGAATGGGGTCTGCCGGTCTTTATCTTGGGCTCGTTGCCGTGCTAATGCAGCTATTTTCTGAGCTGTTGCCTGAGGCTCTAAGCCAGCTCTCATGGCATGAACCACCACAGCATTAATTTCATTGTTGTACAAGTTGTCAAACAATCCATCTGTTCCGGCAACTATAACATCTCCAGGAGCAACAGGAATTGTGAAAACCTGAATCAAATGGGGTTCTTTAGTTCATCTACACATTCCGCAATGGACCATGACTGAACCATATCCAAAAAAGAAAATCACAAATCATATGTATTTTTCTTTTAATCACAACTGCTTTTGGCGATTCTAATGCCAGGTATGACTATCGAAACTCAGACGGTTAACTATGACTAGAAATTCAGAAATATAGAATAGGCAAGGTTGCAAGGAATGCAACAAGAGCATGCTTGTGATGTTCAATTAGGCTCAAGAAAATATGAAATCATTAATGATACATTAGACCATATGAATGCCAGGTCACTTCAAATGACCAAATACCTGTTCTTCAACACAAGGTCAACCACAACCAGAAATTCAGTTATGCAACATTAGTCAGGTTTCTAGGAATACAACTACTTGCAATATTAAGTTAGGTTTGAGAAAATATGACACAGTTGATGACAAATTAGATACCATATGAGTATTAAGCCATTTTACATGACTGAAAGGAGCTTAACCAATCTGCACCCATATATGTAAATAAAAAAAGACAGCAATGCGAACAGAACATGCAAAAACTAACCTGGCCAGAGCTAGGCAGATCACCATTGTTTCCATTCTCAAGTTGATAAGTGAAATTAAAACCATGCTGCTGCACAGGAGATCGGAAGACGGTGCATCCATCTCGAACCACTATAAACCCACTATCCCCTAAATTGATTGCATGGAGACCCTGATTATTAACAACATAAATAATACAAAAGTTAAAAAAAAAAAATGAAAGAGATTGTGGTCTTGTCTCAACAAAATAAACAATCAACAAGATTTAGTTTGAATCTGAGGCAGTGGTATCTGTTCATGAAGTAGACAGTGCAAATGCATCATGTGAAACCACTCAAATACGAAAAAGGAAAGAGCTAATTAATAAATGCAAATATGAAAAGGGATTTGCAGATAAACAATATCATAAAACTCGAACTGTTGATATAATTGATCCTTGCTACAATAGTTTTCATTTATTTATCTTATTATTATTATTTGTACCACACGTGGATGAAATTTAAAGATTTATTCCCTGAGTAGATGAAATCAATTATTGGATAGGAGTAGGGTAGTCAAAATTTAAAAGATTTTAACTCTAAATGGCTTGTTGCATTTTCTCTGTCCACCATGAAACCACATAATGATGGTTATAGCTGAAAAGCTCATCAATGCAGCATTTCAAAATCCATGAAAAAAGTGACAACAGATACCTGGTCTGTGAGTGCTATGATGCATGCTGTTGAGGAACCTTTGGCTTTAGTGCTAGAGTGAGCTTTCTCCAGGACCCTAGCTGGATCAATTGAGCCCTTGGGCTCCTCTTGAACTGCAGTAACTGAATTAGACATGAGCTCCCGAGAATACAGCCCAGAATCAATACCATGATCAGCCCAACCACCCACACCATCAGCTACACCAATAGCGTGTTCATCTGCACAAATAAAGTGGGCATCCTCTCCACCAGTCTCTTCTTTATCAGGATGGGGCAGGTAGCATGATCCCGAGAGTAGCTTGAGCATTTTGCCAGTTGAAATCTTCCTGCAGTCAATTTGAAGTAGCATAGCAAGATTGTAAATGCTAGCATTCATGCCATAGAACAAGGAAAGCCACAAAGACAAAGTGAACACCATCTAGACCAAGCAATGTCTTTGGTCTGCATTAGACACGCATGGGAAACAAAAGGATCGTGGGACAAGGGGCAAATGCAAATCAATTCGTAAATCAAGATCTGAGATGATATATCATGAAAAATGAAATAAGAGATCGATGAATAGGTCTAAGAACATACTGTTCTGATGAAGCAGAACCTTCAGGCTGTTCCTCACGGGTAGAATTCTCATAGGTTACATCAGGAGCAGTTCCAGCAGTAAAGCATGAATGTGCTGAACTTTGGAAATCTCTAAATCCCGTCTCCATGTATGGAGAAAAGTCACACCACCTCTTTGCAACATTATAGACAAAATATCCATAAATTGGAGAATTGGTAGGCTGCTCTTGGTTTTTCAAACTCATGCTAGCCTTTCTGAAACTCTGGGAACTACTGCTGCCATAAGAGATGCAGGGATTGTTTGTCGATGAGGGAAGATGCCCAACCCTTGAAGTCAGATTCTCTAACAAACACTCACCAAATACAGCTCTTGATGCTCTAGCAGCCATTGGCTTATTGTAAGGCTTCCCACTGGCCAATATTTGATTGTTGTCACAAAGGGCACGATCTATGTGATAGCCACAAACCTGAAACGAAGGGCCTGATACAGAGGGTACAGAAAGTGTACGAGAAACTGCTCCAACAACAGAGATATTCCTTTTTCGGTTAACTACCAGTGAATCAGAACTGGCAGCAACAACTGTACCGGGTCTCAGCAGTAGTTGTAAATCTGTAAGCGATGCAACACATACAGAATGAAATAACCTATAGTTGCAGAATCGAAACTTTCCTTGCCCAATCAGACTCTCAAAATTTTGCAGTACACCTTCTTGTCCTATTCCCGATCTCTGAATCCCATTCTGAACCGCACTCCTTAACCTTGAAAAATACGTAGACGGCATCTTACCCTCTTAACCAAAAAACTCTCAATCGAACCCGTCTATTACTGCCACCACTAGATACAGATAACAATCTCATAACTTCCAACACATCTATACTTTTATACTCCAGCAACAAAATTCCTCTTCCCTCAAAAGCCTATAATACAAAGATGGCCATAAAAAAAGATCATACACAAATCAACCAACCATTCTACAAGCAATAAGACCTCTGTGAACCAAATCGATAAAAAAAAACATAGATAATAACTAGCCCTGAATCCTAATCCGCACAAAATCCTCTAAACAAATCAATTCTAAGCTCAGTATCACCTAATTATATGATTATTGCAGATTTAAACAATCAGTTAAACCTAAGGTTAGCGTGAACAATTAAACACTAGAGTCGAAATTCCTTCAACACAAAAATTCCAGGAATTTTAAAAAGAAAACCCACTAATTTAAACATGGAAATATAAGAGATAAGAGAAGAAAAAAGGAATCTTTTATTGAATCCTAGAATCTAATCCTCTTTATCTTATGGGCACACAAAAAAAGAATAGAAAATAAATAACCGAAGCTCCAAAGAAACTGGTAAATCTCCAAGGAGGTAGGTACCAGACACGAGGCTCTCTAACCCCTTTTTAGCTTTGACTCTTCTTCGACTTAATTTTCACGATCGCAAAAAATGAAGGTAAAAATAAGAGGATCAAGAAAGTTCTGTCGTTAATCCTCGCCGAACCCTAAAAGACACAGATAGTAAGTCAGCGACAACCAAAGGTTTTCTTTCTTTAAATTACCAGTTTACCACTACTAAAGACTGGTCACTCGTTCATTAACATGTATTTTTAAGGATGTAAGGATTGACTGATTTGACACTCGATGTTGCGTCCTATTGACGGTATGATTCTGTTGTTTTCGTGATTGGTTAGGGCTAGTTTGGTGATTGTACAGTAACGTCCAAACTAGTAGGCGATTAGTAGAGGCAGGATTTGCTAAAGTGCGCCGGCGTGCAGCAACTGCACTTTGGATCTTTCGGGTTCTTGCAGGTGACCACATGTTGTTCGTGTTATTTATGAATTAGCCCCACGTTTTGTTTAATTTTTCTTTTCCGGACGTTTCTCAAACATAATTTACAGATTAAAAAATTTGAATTCACAAACATAATTTAAATATGCAAAACATAAACCAAATTTAAAGTCTTCAATATTCAAATAACAGCAACCATAATCCATATAAAAAACATTAGTTCTTACAATTTTGCTTATAATTTACGCTGCCAAATTTGAACTCCAAACACTAAAAACTCAATTAAATCAAATTAATTTTATTAGTTAAAGTTCTAGTCAGTTAAATTACCAATTCAACTTCAATTATGCTTCAATTCACACTGCTATTGGTCTTGATCAGGTTCTTTATTGCTTCACGTACGGGTTTCCTTCTCCATCCTCCACCTCTCTGTGTTCTTCATTTGAGTTGATTGAAAACAGAATATACTATATATCCGCCTTCAAACTTCGAAATGCATCAGCAACTAATCAATGTTCTTGTCTTCGCTTTCTTGAATTACTTCCATGGCTTGAATAATTAAATTTATGTCACCAGGGCGCCTAACATGCATGCTTGGTCGGTTGAATCTGATTCACCTGCGTGCAAAAACATGGAAAGATGATCTAAACAAATGCGCTACTGACTGGACAAAAAGAAAAATAAGCATTTCCTAAAGCCTGGAAGCGATGCAAGGTGCTTTTGTTGTTCCTGCAATGAAAACATATAAGATTCAGATTTCATATTTTTTTTTTTTTTTAGTCTAGGGTGCTCAGGTCAGCTTGTACATACCATAAATAATTCTCGGAATCCACTGAATATCCTACAAGTCCAGTAAATATATAAGATATTGTAAAAATAACAAAAATATACAATAAAATTCAAACTCATGTGCAGTAGAAGGAAGGAGACTCCTTTAAATCACTGGACCACATCTTTCAGTGCCAGATTTCATAATTTCTTAATAGATATACAAATGTATATCTGTTTTCATGTGTCCAAATGAACAAGGATTTTTACATGATCATAATAGCTAGTGATTCGTGCTTTATAATTAGTCATTTGAATCCATAGTTATAATTATATTGTGAAAAGAATAAGCTTCAGATTTCATAATTTCTTTAAAGCTATCACAAAAGCTTGATTTATTTGGGCAGAGCTCAATCATGAAAGCCTGATTTGCGATCCTCCTATGAAGAGCCCACTCCTCACCGTTGAGCCCAGAGAGCAGCTTCGCCAGAGGGTTATCTCTTGCTTTCTCAAACGACCCACCACCCATGTCCATGAGACTCTTTAATCATATCAGGGCCTGAAAAAGCTAGCGTGGGCATGTTCTATTTGTTTTTTTATTTTAAAAGTATTTAAAAAAATTATTTTTTTATTTTTTAATTTACTTCAAATTAATAAATTTTTTTTTTATTTTAATGGGCTAATATTAAAAATAATTTTTTAAAAAATAAAAAAATATTATTTTAATATATTTCTGAATGAAAAATATTTTAAAAAACAACTTCAATCATATTTTTAAATAGACTATAAAAACATTGGATTCAAGCTTGTTTAAAAATATACATAATAATTAGTTGACTACAGATGTAGGAGTTATCGTTACAAAATATATTAATTTTTTTAAAATTTATTTTTAATACATTAAAAACACATATAAATTTTTTTACTTAAAACTAAAAAAAAAATTCAAAAGCACAATTAAACAATGATGTCAATGTCAATCGAAACCTAAATTAATGTGCATCCAAGAAAAAAGTTGTCAAACTTGATATGATTTGATAAATTAATCTACAAAATCTAGAATTTAATAAATTAATCTACAAAATCTAAATCTAATTGAAATAGACAATTAGATGAGATATTTAAAAGAAAAAATCTACTTAACTTAAATTAGTTTCTGGTGACACAATTAACATGAATAAACTCATTCTCAACTTGATTAAATTAACATCATTATTTTTTTAAAAAAAGACTATTTTAATAAAAAAAATAAACAATTGGTACATGTTGACAGGTTACCTGCAAATTAACTTCATTATATTTTTTTTGAGTCAATTTCGTGAACTTTTAATAATATAGTTATAATTATTTTTTAAATAATTTTTCGTGTTAAAATGCATGCCAATAATTTTTTTTATTTTTTAAATATTATTTTTTTATCAGCATATCAAAATGATTTGATAACACTAAACATATATTAATTTAAAGTAAATAAAAAAAAGAAAATTTAATTTTTTTAAAAAATATTTTTTAAAAACAGAAATAAACAGGATTTAAGAATAGATGGTGGTTAGGGCCATTAATTTATGCCTGGCTTTCGGAAATGGAACTGGATTCTCCACGGAACCCATACCACCACCGAGTAGAATGATTTCAAGATGCAGGCGAGTGAGAGCAACACAAGCAGAAGAAAAGGAAGATGCACTGTCAAATCTCAGACCTGCGTGTAAGAGACAAGGTACCTAGTGTTGTTTAAGGGCTGAGGTGATGAATCGGTGATCAAACAATGTACAAGGAAATAATTTATACGCTAGATTCAGGAATTGCTCTGCCCTGGTCTCCACCAATCCTTCTTTAGTTTCACTTTAAAGCAAGAGAAGCTAGCTAGCCATATAATATTCACAAAGGAGGGAAAAACCAGTGTGGAGGAACACCATCATTACTCATCAAGGAAGGGATAACACCCCTCTCACTCTCAAAGTCTCAGCAATCATTTTTTTTTTTTATTTAAGATTAATATAAATATCCGGATTAATTTACGTGTTTATCAATTAATTTTATAAACTTTAAAAATAACGATTATATAAATCTTTAATGATCTTAAACTTTGTGCCACTCAAACTAATAATATTTAGTAAGTAAATCTAAGACCATACCAGTTAAACTATACTACTCATAATTAATTTTTCTTCTTGTCTTCTTTTTACTAGTGATGCTACAGCATTTGAATTTATTTATTTGTTGTCTGTTGGGTCCAACCTTCTTTCTTTTCTTCTATTTATTTATGAATGGGATGATTCAATATTTGATAGCTACCCAAATAGCAATCATGCATTACATGTTTCTTTCACATGGAACCAAATTGAACAGCATATCTTATCAACTTGATGATGGTGGTAATTAAATACTAGCAATTATTCAATATATTATTCTTATTTGATTGCATATCTTGTCACATGGAGATGCGAGAGATTTCAATAACATTTCTTTCTTGGAGAGTAGGTTGGCATGTCTATAACACAAATTAGAAGAAAACTCTACATATTTGGAGCCAATAATTGGTGTTTGCTAAGCATATAATAAGAACCCACTGCTATAATTTTCTATATATTAAAAAAAATTAAATATTTGTTAAAAAATTACTTACACCATGCTATAATTTAGTCATTTTTATATTTATTCTCCGTGTTTTAAAAAATAAATTTTATATTTTAAATCAAAGTAAAATGAATTAAATTATAATGGTTTAGAATGTAAATAATTACGGGAATTATTAAAAACATGAATTGGTAGATACAAGAACAACTAATTTATAAGATCATCAGGGTAATTTTTTCAATATTTTTCTTAGTTACTTGCAGCAAAACACCAAATATAACGCTTTTCAATTCCATTAAATCAGACAAAAACACACCATAAAACATGATACAAAAGTAAAAAAAAAACCACTACTAAACAGAAGTACACACAATTCACCCAAGGTTTGAATCATATTTGAGACATCATAGTGTGCGTATACTCGTGAAATGGACCTTCTGCAGTTCAACATAGGATTCACCGTACACAAAGCTGCTCCTTTCAATTTAAAATCCTGCGAAAGAGGATCTGTGCACCAAATTGAGGCTGTGTGCTCAGCAAGAGGCTCGGTGCATGAACATAGGTGGGCGACACAACGAAAGAGTAACTCCTTATTATCATGGCTAGGACAATTTTTACCTCCATAACTGCTAAATTCTTACCAACACACATTCTAGGACCTATCCCAAATGGAAAAAATGAAGCCAAGTGATTTCTTGGCTCATTGAATCTTAGGGGATTGAACTCATTAGCATCTTTCCCCCATATATCAGGGTCATGATGAACAGAAGGCAAGGCTAAATAGAAATGAGTGCCAGCAGGAACGTCGAGGGCTCCCAACTTTACGTTCTTAGATGTCTGCCTCGGCAACATCACGACTGGAGGATAAAGTCGCTGTGTTTCACAGAGAATTGAGTTCACCTATAAGTAAAAACCAAGATATAAATCGTTACAAACATGAAAATGGAATTTCTAAACGGAGTTATATATATATATATATATATATATATATATATATAGTATGGTTCTAAAATTTAGCTATGATGCAAGCAGATTAGTGTAATCGTATCCTTCAATTACTTGACTCTTTTCCGATCCACAACACTTTGAAGCTGTCAAGTAATCAAGGACCAAACTTACAATCTTAAGGTCATTTAACTTCTCTGCAGCTATAGACTCATTCTCTCCGAAGATGGAAAACACTTCTTCTCTTGCCTTGTTTTGCCATTCTTGATGCAATGCTAAAAGGAGAAGTGCCCAAGTCAAAAGATCAGCAGTAGATTCCTTTCCTGAAAAGTAGAAGGTCTTGCATTCGTTTATAATCTCCTCAATCCCTAGTTTCTCTTCCTTGCCCTCTTGATTTTTATAGGAAGACATCAGCAGACTGAGCAGGTTTCTTGAATTCTCTCTTTCACTGTTGTTATTTTTTATCAAGTTGCGTATTGCTTCACGAGTTTCCCTGTCGAATCTCCACCTCTCCCTGTTCTTTTTGGTGGGCAAAAACCTGCATATAAATGAAGCAAGAAAGTATATCACAAAAGCCACTCGGTAAAAGAAATATGATCCCAAATGCGTAGACTCTCCATATAATTAAATTAAATAATTTTTAACTGACGAGAAATAAAACATTCACCTGAACCCTGGAATATAGACATTTCCAAAAGCCTGGTAGGCAAGGTACTTGTGTTGATCTTGTAACAAAAATATACGTTTCCCTTCTTCATAATTGCTTCCAAAAGCCGTTTTGGCTATAACGTCTGAGGTGAAGTTTTGAAGCTCTCCATGTACATCAACCTCAAATTCATCTCTCCCTCCTCTTATTTCCTCCCACTTGATTAGCATCTTGGTAATGCTTTCCACAATTTCCGGCACCCAACACTGTAAAATAAAGATTTTGAGCAAGGAGTTTTTTAAGCAATCAATCTAGTGTGAGATTTTTGTCCAAGTTGCGATTAACAGAGACGGCCAAGGCCGTCATGTTTATAGTAAAATTCAAGTTGGGCGTAAACCAGAAAAGAAGCTGCCATGTTTAGAGAGAGCAAAAAGGCTCACCTTAACCCGCTCAATCATAAACGCCTGGTTTGCGATCCTCCTATGAAGAGCCCACTCCTCACCATCCAACCCATTAAGTCCCTGTCCAAAGAGCAGCTTGGCTAGAGGGTTGTTTCGAGCCTTCTGAAACGAGCCATCACCTGTATTCATGAGAACCTCCTTGATCATATCAGGGTCCGATATAGCCAACGTCGGCTTGGTTCCGAACCAGTAGAGGAACGTCTTCCCATACTGGCGCGACCACTCGTAGTAAAATGGGGCAACTCGGTGGACGATATCGTGGTTAAAAGGCATTGGCTTTGATCTTACTTCACTAAATAGACGGCGATACTCGGGTGTGTTTCCGAAGATTGGACGGTAGTTAGGGCCACTTATACCTTGCTTTCTGAAGTAAACTTGTATTCTCCATGGCACCCATATCACCAAGTGTATAAATTTGAAGATGCAGACGACAAGTAACACAAGCATAATAAAAAGAAGATGCATTGCTAAATCTGTTTGCGAGTGTGTGTTAGCTAGTGAAAGGGAGAGAGAAGGTAGCTTGGAGGTAGTGTTTAGGGTGCTCTCAAGGAAGGGGTATATATTAAGAAATTTTACCTTTTATTTTATTGATATAATATTTCTTAATGGATCCCTATAAATTTTCCAACTCCTTTATCTTTCTGTTCTTTATTTAATACCTTTTGAATTACAATTAATATAATTCATCATTTATTAAACATTTCTTAGCACATTCATGCAAAAATAAGAATAAATTGCATCGTATTATCAAATAAATATATAAATAAACTATACCAAGATGTTTTTACATAAATTTGTTTCCACAAAAGACAATAAGAAATATGAGACCAGTTTTTCATTTCTTAGAAATTAGAAACTAATTTGCAAGATATATATTAAAAAATAAATAATTGGAGAAAAGATTTCACTCAAACTGGAATTAATGACAGTACAGCCCATAAATCGTTGTGAAAAAATAAATTGTAAGATCTCATCTTTGTGTTCTTAGAATTTGTTCAGTTAACCTATAATTGATTCCATATATATATATATATTCAACACCTCACCTGAAATGATCATCGACGGTCCCCGCCAAGAAAGGGAGATCGGATGCACCAATTTTCTGGCGAGATCGCGGTGGCAGTCACACAACGTTTAGTGCAAAGATGTCGAATAGTTGAATCTCCCACATACATTTCGATGATGGCATGTCTCATTTGTGTTGGAACTATAGTTTTTCTGTTCGGACTCAAGAACTCAACAGAATAGAGTTGTCAAGTCAATTAATCATATGGCAACACATACAAAGACTTGTTTTGTTTACAGGAGATCAGGGTTCGCTCCTGACAAATGATGATCTTTGTTTGTCAAAATTAAAAAGAGAAGAAGAAACAACCATTTGTGATGGTGCAGATGCTTTTTATTAAAAGACAAATTATTGACCCAAACGGCAACACTTGTTGCTATCATTGGAACAAGAGCATAGCCCACTTGCTCTGTCCCGGAAAATTGATAGTTCTGAAGCTGAAAATTTTTCCTTCAATAATTACCGGAACAAGTAAGTTTGAAAAGAAAAGGAATTTTAAATTTCTTCAGGATCCCCTGGAGATTTCAATGATCATATCTAAATCTAGGTTAAGAATGGATTAAAATCAGGAATAGAAAGATAAATTTATCATTCTTGCTCCCTACGTTTTTCTCAGCAATCAATCAGGCCATTGAAAACCTGCAATTCATAAACGAAGCAGAGATTACCAAGTAGCTACACCCTTATCCTTGCACCCACACATGAATAAAATAAACCAGAAAATTAATGCCATCCAACAATTTTATGTTGCGATCATCATACTGTGCCTTTTGCGCAAACATATCAAATATAACACACTTCAATTCTGTCAAATAAAATAGGACACCTGACACCACATTATACAGCCAAGAGGGTTACTGAAATCCCAATACTATAAGCATAAATTAAGACACCAGACCACAGACAACAGACAACGCTCTCAATTTTTAACTCGTAATCCGGCGGAGGAGGAGTTGCGCACCATACTGAGGCTGCATGCTTATCAGGAGTCTTGGAGCATGAAGGTAGGTGGGGGACACTACGAAAGAGTAACGCCTTAATATCATGGCCAGAGCAACTTTTGCTTCCATAATGGCTAAATTTTTACCAACACAGATTCTAGGACCTAGCCCAAATGGAAAAAATGAAGCCAGGTGATTTCTAGGCTCGTTGAACCTCATCGGATTGAACTCGTTAGCATCTTTTCCCCATGTATCAGTGTCATGATGAATAGAAGGCAAGGCCAAGAAAAATTGTGTGCCAGCAGGAACATCAAGGGTTCCCAACTTAACGTTTTTGGTTGCTTGCCTCATCAACATCACAGCTGGAGGGTAAAGCCGAAGTGTTTCATGGATTATCAAGTTCATCTGTAAGAAAATACCGAGAGCAACAATTATGTGAGAAGTTAGGATATTCACTTAGGATATGTGCCCTGTGTTAAAATTTTTGGAAGATTTGCCATTGTGATTACTCTAGATGCCCTGCGTAAAACGTAATTAGACCCTCTCTGATAGAAATTAAACTTAGAAAGCAAGAAGGGAATCGACTTACAATCTTAAGATCATTTACTTTCTCTGAAAGTAGAACTTCATCTCCTCTGCAGACAGATAACACTTCTTCTCGTGCCTTGTCTTGCCATTCCTGATGCTGTGCTAAAAGGAGAAGTGTCCAAGTCAAAAGATCTGCCATGGATTCCTTTCCTGCAAAGTAGAAGGCCTTGCATTCGTTTATAATCTCCTCAACCCCCAATTTCTCTTCCTTCCCATCTTGATTTTTACAAGAAGACATCAGTAAACTAAGTAGATTTCTTGAATTTTCTCTTGCTCTGCTGTTAGTTTTGATCAGATTCCTTATTGCTTCACGAGTTTCCCTCTCTATTCTCCACCTTTCTCTGTTCTTCTTGGTGGGCAAAAACCTGCATATTGGGGAAGCCTGAAATTAAACCCCAAAGCCATTTGCCAAAGAAAATATCAAAATCCCTGGATTCTCAACATATTCCAACTCTATACAATCAGTCAAACCAAGCACCTCCAGCTAGTGCTATACCAAAAAGATTATTCCCGTCAAAATTCAATGCAGTTTAACCTGTGTTTTGTAATCCAACATAATAGAAGGATCCATCAGGCAAGAAGTTCAACAGCAATCACGTTGACAAGGTCGATTACTCAGTCAGTTCAATGTCGACTTGCTGGTACAACAGGAAGCCGAAGATAGTTATAAATTTTCAGAATTGTAAAAGATGGAATTTTGACCAAGTTTTTCCATAACAGATGCTTTTAATGTAACATATCTCTCCTGTATTGCTTTGAAATGGGAGCATTCCCCATGATTTCCTTTGATTAATGAAATATATTCATTTATCAATTATAATTATTATAGTTCTCCATATATGCTCAGTCTAGCATGCTTATTTGACTCAAGACAAACCTACGAAAGTTCGAGCAGCGATATTTTTAATGAACCCGAAGGAAAACGATCACCTGAAACCTGGGATGTAGACATTTCCTATAGCATCGAAGACAAGGTGCTTCTGTTTGTCCTGTAACGAGAATACTCGCTTCCCCTCCTCATAATTGCTTCCAAAAGCTGTTTTGGATATAACGTCTGATGCAAGGTCTTGAAGTTCTCTATGTACATCCATCTCAAACTCATCTCTTTCTCCTCTTATTTCCTCCCACTTTGTTAGCATCTTCACAGTGCTCGCCATAATATCTAGCCCCCAACACTGTAAGAAATATTTTGAGTCAGGTAAGTGAAAATTTATGTCCAACTTGCAGTAATATTGGGAAATTAGATTGCAGAATCATTCGGAATTAGTTATACATTCAATTATATATGAAAAAAAAGCTAATCAAAGACTCAAGTACTTGCACATACTGATCAAACAGGAATATTAAGAGAAATTCTTCACATAATGATCCAACATTTCTGAGAATCCAGGACCTTTACTACAAATTGTAAACGTGAAGATATTAAAGTTAGCTTTAACATTCCCCACCTTAATCCGCTCCATCATAAAAGCCTGGTTGGCGATCCTCCTATGAAGAGCCCACTCCTCGCCGACCAAACCATTAAGCCCCTGTCCGAAGAGCAGCTTAGCCTGAGGGTTAAGCCTTACCTTCTCAAATGATCCACCACCCGTGTTCATGAAAATGTCCTTAATCATGTCAAGATCAGCTGTAGCCAATATGGGAATGACTCCAAACCAGTAGAGGAACGTCTTCCCATACTTGCGTGACCACTCGTGGTAAAATGGGGTTACCCGATGCACAATATTGTGGTTAAAAGGCATTGTTTTCTTCCGTGCTTCAGTAAATGAATTACGATACTCTTCTGTGTTCCCCAAGATCGGGCGGTAGTTTGGACCACTGATGCCTTGCTTTCTAAAATGCACATGGATTCTCCATGGAACCCATATCATTGAGTGTATGAATCTTAGGACGCAGACTGGTAGTAACACATAAAAAAGACAAACAAGATGCATGTTGAACTCTCTCTCTCGATGTCCTTCTTGCTACTTCACTTCCCGGCCTCAAGCAAGAGTTGTCTAATAAAACTTACAGGCTACTCCATCGATGTTTTTTTTTTTCAGCATAGTAAAGAAATTTAATAAAACAATACAATATAAAAAATATTTAGAAAAATAACATAAGTTTTATACGAGATCACTTGTAATCCTTATCAATGACTCACAAGCTGCATACGAGGCATGGGACTCCAAATAAATCATAATCTCGTAATTCAATATATTATAAGTCTATATATCTGAGAAAAAATTATTAATATATAATATTTTTTTTATAAAATTTTTTATTAAATATTGCTAATGTTATCATAGATAATGATTGATAATTATTTTTTAATGTATGTATACATGTTAATTACTTTCAACGTGAAAATATATTTTGCCAAATCAACTGGACACAAACAAAATGTCATCTGACATAACAAGATGATATTCCCCGGTGTATTTATCCGATCTCCATTAATAGAAGGAAATAAAGCAGAGGGGGGCCGGGAAGATGGATTCCGGTCCGACAAAAACATGATTGTCCAGGCTACCATTACAATATTAATATTTTTCTCTTTTTTTCTACTACTACTTTTGATAGTGCAGCATCCACTACTTCTTGTGCTTGAATTTTGTTTTTTTTTTTCCTTGCAACTTGTGGTAGTGCAGCATCCACCACGTCCGGTGTAATAATGTATTAATTGTTCTTTTTTGTGCATCTCAGCTTGTCTAACCAATGATGATGCTAATTAAGAAATAATTGATGATGTAGTGCGACAACCACACATATTATAGAATTTAATTTCCACTATTTAATTTTGTCGCTTGAATGGAAAATGAGAGACTGAATTAAAGCATGAATCTTGCGTTTTGTGTGGCCCAATTTAAAGCCCAGGAAGAATACGAAACCAGCAAACTCCAAATAAGAAAAACAATTGTTGTGCGGCCTGTAGAAAATTCAGGGCCAAATAAGCAAGCCATTATTAGAGTATAAACGAGTAAAAATCAAAGTTTGGTAACGTTAACCTGCAAATAAAATGGAAGCGTGGTTCAATCCAAAGGAGAGATTAATGAGTTATGGTATTTTATCATAGAACTAAAGTAGAAATGGTGGAGATTTATCACTTTGTTTTAGTTAAAAACTTGTACAAATCCTTTGGAATACCATGATCATGAAACTCTTGCTTTCTTTTGTCCTTCGCAGGAAGAAAAAATTATTATAACTTGGATAATTGATAAAAGGGTAAATTCTAGTTTATCCTCTTAAGATTAATGGGGATTTCTCAATTTCACTTATAAATATTTTTTAATAATTTTTTTATTTAAATTCATTCTTTTTTATTGGATGATATTGAGATAATTCTATTGAAATTAAAATATTTTCCCTTATAATTACATAAATTAATAAGATAAAAATTAAAACTATAATAAAAGGGTAGTTTTTAAGTTCAGATGGTTATTTGATATGGTTAATCATGGTCTTGATGACCAAGCGGTCACGAATTTGAATCTAACTATTCCTATTTATTTGATAAAAAATAAGCATAAAACAATATGAGCATATACAAGTTTTAAACTCAAATGGCTTTCACCTGAAAAAATATAGTAAAGAATAATATAAATTATATTTTAAAATTTTATCTATTAATTTAAATTATTGAGTTATGATAATTTTTAAACCGTTGTAATATAAAATTTTAAAAAATATCCTATAAACTTTAAAGGGAAAAGTTTAAATACTGATTAAATAATTCTTCCTGGGAATATTAAAAGCTGCATTAACTTTATAGAAACTAAGAGTAAATGCATAAAGCAGCCACACTATATTTCCCGGGCGCTAAAATATCCGAAGCCTATCAACCTCGGGCTTGTTCCCTTTGGTTCGGTATTCAACAAGCTACAGTCCTCAGGTACTTAGCGCTTGTTTTTTGAAATTAGATTATTAATTACAATAAAGAAGCGATCATGATATAAATTATGAAACAAGCATGACATTACAAAAGTACATTCAAATGGTGCCATGGGGAAATATTTAGTGGGATATGGGATAGGGTAATGCAAGGTTGGAAACTATAATATATGGTAGTGGGAGAATATGATTTGACTTGTGAGCAGAGAATATTTTGATTTTAAAAAAAATTTAGATGATTTATTTTAATATTAATATATTAAATTAATCTAAACTTCATAATTTAACCTATTAAAGTCAGGACACGGATGATTACTCTGCCCGCTGGGTTTAAAAACTATTAGACCACTTCTATAAATTAATTTAAGCAGGCAATTCATTGAATTTATGGTAACCCAGTGTTTGTTTCACCTACCATAGACCCATACCATTAATTAAATTAAAATAAAAACGAGCAAGCGGCGTACGTGGTTGCCAATACATGTTTCTTTACCAAACTAAAGAATCTGATCACATGAAGAATAATACTGTAACCTAAATAATTTCATTAATGAAATTAAAATAAAACCGAACAAGATCAATATATATAGACTTCACAGAAAATATCAGAAAATTACAGAATTATATATTGATTATATAGCCATTAACTAATTAACTCAAAGCTGATTTTGTTGCAAAAACGAAAGAAAATGAAAAAAGAGAGAACGTTTTTCATTTTGATGTTGATGATCATGGCGAAGAAGAACCTGATTTCGACAGAGAGGACAGGTGGAATGAGACTGGAACCAGGCGTCTATGCACGCAACATGGAAGCAGTGCTTGCATTTCAGCAACTTCCTCAGCCTTTCACCATCCACAACTTCATGGAGGCAAACCACGCAATATGGGGTCTCGTAATCATCGTTCTTTCTGGGATAATGCTTTCGGCGAAAGGTGAAAGAAGGGATGTGGTTTCTTCTCCACAGTACCTCTGTGCATAGTCGTATGGCAAAGATGACGATTATGACGACAATGGTGTTCTTGCAATTTGCTGTGGCTGCTATACAGCTAGCTACTTTTCTCATCACCGACTCCATCTCATCTTTCATCATCTTGTAAGAAAGATATCGAAGCTGTTTGCATATGTGTTGTGAAGAGGAGAGGAGAGAAGAATATCGAAGCAGCCAGCAACCTTGTCGAGACAAACCATGCTACATCAGACGAATGTGTGTTGTTCCCTGGAGAATAGAAAAAAAAAAAGAAAAAAAAAGGGAAGGCGGAGAGAATTAGGTGATATACTCTCGCACCGAAGGCACCATCCAGAAGATGATGACTCGGCTGATCAACTACTCTTGATGATGAATTAAGCTTATATTAATGGTCACTTTATAAGGTGTCTTTCTTCTCTAATTTTACGGTGCATTTAATAAGTATTTAATTGAATGTATTTTTATATTTTTATATAATAGATGTTTTCGAACCGGCTTATTTCTTTACTAAAAATATTTTTTTAATTTAAAAATATATTAAAATAATTTTTTTTATTTTTAAGACAAACATATCAAAATCATTAAAAAACATCAAAAAAATATTAATTTGATATTTTCTTTAAGATAAACTTAGTTTTAAAAAACATTTAAAAACAAAAGTTACTACACTTCCACATAAATTTTAATTCAAATAAATTTAATTTTTTTAAAATCCAAACTTGAAAAATCAAAAGAATTAACAAACAATAGCCTTGACAACGACCTCTTAATATTTTAACCGTATTGTTTTGTCATCATGTATTTGAACATATTATAAGTATAGATAATCGTAGCTTCCAAAACAGTGTTACATAAGCGTAGGGCATGCTAGAACTTATTATTACTTCTTGTGGAAAATACCATCTCCGAACATAAAAAATTGTTTACATTTCCAGAGAGATTATTATATATATAAAAAATGATTTTATACACACACAGGCAACCATATACTTATGATAAAAATCAACAATAATATCGGGGTTGAATACTCCTATTAATATTTTTTTTATCAGTTTAGTTAACCCAAGTTTTGAATTTATGTTCTTTATCACGTAACTAATATTTTTTACCAAATTAATTAAGCACAGATGGAGGCAATAATTGGGCCATATAGATGGAGCATAATGCCTGAGGTCTTCGAGCAAGGTAAGTGCTTAATTAGTTGTTTGAAGTAGCAGGAAAGAACAGGTGCACCAAACTTCAAGATTGTCAATGCTTGAATTTTCAGCCAGTGCTCTGCTGCCATGCGTAACATGATCAAAAGGGAACAAACGTAAATTAAAGTCGATGATTCCCTGATGTTTCTATATATATATTCAATTGAGAATTGAATATGAGAATTGCAAGTTATTTCTAATTGAAGTCACATTATTTGGTTTAAAAAAAGAACAAAGAGAAAAACATAAATTAAATGTTTTTTTGGATAATTTTAATGAGAATTATTGTTTTTTTTTTAAAAAAAAAAATAGGGTTTAGTTATTGTCTCGGAACAAAAGATACATAGATAAATGAAATATATTTTAGCTAAATTAAGAGTAAAACAAAAAACTTTAAGATAAAATTAAAAAAATAATAAAATAAAAATAAAAAGAGTTTGGTTATTGTTTTTATTGAATGATATATTGATATTTTAAAAATAAAAAATAATCATAATCATAGTAATAAAGCTCTCATATAAACAGCGAAGCTACAGATGTAATTTCAGTTTTTAAAGCATCGAAGGATAACGACCAGTGTTTGATCTCGCTATTCAATACTTAAGAAGTCAACTTAACCACTTCGTTTGAGTTTTGACTATCTTGAACTGTTACGTATGTAGATTGAAACTGGTGTCGGTTTTCTGACAAGTTAGGTTACCAAACGCAATGACTTATAGCGGCCCAGCACAGATTTTGTCAGATTTCTGAAGACTCACAACTGTTCTGCATTGATCATATCATATTTTCAGCACTTCAAAGAAATTCTTATAATTAATCGTTCTTATTAAATGCAATCATGTCTAGGTTGTGTTTGGGTCATGATGTAAAATGTTTTTTAAAAGATTTTTTTATTAAAAATATTTTTTTAAAATGTTACAATCATAAAATATATTTTTAAAAATATAAATTTAATATTTTTTAAATAAAAAACAACCTTACAAAACATCTAAATCAGAAACAAAAACTGTAGCGTTAGCATGAAGCCATTTCAATTTTTTTCCTTTTATGAATCCATCTGGGATAAAATCAGCTAGCAAGGAGGGAATACCAATGGTTGGGTTTTATATACTTGAATAAAATATAACCATATGAACCCAAACAAGTATTGATTTTTAATACATAAACCAAGCTAAAACCCAAAACTTGAACCTATTTATGTATACACATGTAATTTTTTCAAATATTAAAGTTATTTATCTATTTTAAGTCGTGTTTCGAGTAAAAATGATCATTTTTTGTTTGGTTTTTATCCAAAAGAATAACCAAAATGAATTTTTTTTAAAAAAACCTGAACCAGTTCAAACTGACTGGTTCCCGTCCAGTTTGGTTTTTTAAAACATAAACTGGTTCAAACTGATTTGACTCATTTTTTTTTCAGTTTGGCTTGGTTTTTTCCGGTTTAGATTCAATATGATTTCAGATTTATAAATTCAAAACCAAACCGAACTGATTGAGTTTTTTAAAACTTTAATTAATTTAATCAATTTTTTTCTATAATTTCATTTTTTCTATTATTTTTTTAATTTAATTGATTTTTTTCTATTATTTTTTTAATTTAATTGATTTTTTTCACCCCTAGTTTCCTAGTTTCAGGTAAGATTAGAGCAAACTATATTCATATCCATCCTCAATACAACTTTTTGCATTCAGCCTTTACCCCAACCCTATCCACTCGAGTCGGATTAGTCTCGATCGAGCTAGGGTGACAGGGTGATGACTTTAGTGATTCGAGATCAAATCATGATACTTTCAACTGTATATTTACAATTAGCCCTTTAACTCTTCAAGACCGGAAGAGATGTAAAAAGTCTTGTTTTTTTTTTTTTCAAGGTCATCAGATGTTTCAGTTAAAGTTTGCTTCAGAAAATTTGCTTTAGAAAATCAAGGCAACATTTAATTACTCTTAATGGGTAAATTTTCACGGTATAAAAAAATAGTTTAAAACAATCCCAAGAATAAATTTATTTTTATCTCCATCTTCACATCTGTATCCAGTCTCCTCCATCTCTTCGGCTCCAAAACAATAAACAAAAGTTACTTCTCAACCAATTCCCCTCACTAGGCAAATTAAACATGAGAAACAAAGAGAGAGAGAAGGAGATGGGAGAAAGGAGAGAATCGTAGGCTCAAAAGGAAGCATTATTGGGCTTTATTACTATTTCATATTAGAACCTTGTCATAGGAACAAGAATATAGAGGTATATACCTCATCACATAAACTAAAACTACTATGATAAGAAGCATGATGTCCGCTTAATGAATAAACTATGCCTTCCCAACAACGTATAATGCAACTACACCATAAGAAAATATCACCTGAAAAGGAGAATAAATTCTGTTAATTATATATAACCTGGTACAGATGCTAGTTGATGAAAGATGCAATGCATTATCTCATGCACTAGAAGAGCTGAATAATTGCATATATTTTTTTGCAGCATCATTCACCACTCAATGGAATATCTTGAAGTATGCTTCTCATGCACTACTCTACAGAATATCTTCCAGTGTTCCTCCTGGAACTTGAGATAAAAAAGATCCTCACGAGCTTCATTTTGTGGAATTCACACACAACAATAACACCACAGGACTTGTTATTCATTGATGTAAAACTGAAACTAGTTTGGGGATATCAAGAAAAAATGTTTTAAGGATCTCAATTCCCAACCAAAATCTCCAAATCTAGTAATGTTTCACCCAACACTGACCAACTTTAGATTTGCATGGTGATTTTCCAGCATTTTAGGAGCATACATGACATTAAAACATCAGCAGTTAAAGAGCATGTATAGGTCTAAACCAGAAAAGTATTACCTTTATATTAGATTTGATATATCTGGCACAATGGAAACACCTAAACAGCGACCTGCACAAGTATAATCAATAAGGGGGGGCCTGTTTCCAGATAAGATAATCCACAACATGATCATCAATTAATTCCTTTTTCGTTTTAAACAAAAATTAAATTGAAAATTAAAATTAAAGACCTAGCAAAAGTGTTATCAAAAGTCAAATATTGCAGTCATGTCAATATGAATTTCCCTTTTGGAACCCTCATATCATGCGGCAATCACCTGTTAAGCACAAGCAATCTTGTTTATCGAGCAGAATTTTTAATTTCCATATGATACCTAAGCATTGTTTTCTCCATATTCCAACTGTCCTCAATTCTTGATACCTTCTCCATAAAACCAGAGTTGATAAACTTCTCCACTTACATTGAATTACCTTTTTGTTATGTTCAAGAGAAGTTGCTTTTATTGGTGGGCAACATGCATTTGGAAATGAAAGTTCTTAGCTATATGCTATGGCAAAGCAAAGGATCACACACAAGCACTTTCTTGTTTTATATACCGGGATATTAAATTGCATGCATCCACATCCTATCTGGTCTCATAAAGGCCATTACTCAGTATTAGAATCGCTTAAGCATGCCTGGAGGGTCCGAAAAGGTGCTAACAGTAAGCATTGTTGCATTAAGATGGTCTTTCCAGTACAAAAACTTGCACAGAAAAATGCTCCTTATAAGTTCTATGCATTGTACAAACCACACACACACACACACACACACACACACACACACACACACACACACTTCTTTTGAAAATAATCCTGACTACATTCAGAACCCAGGAAATGCAGGTCATCAGATGGCAACCATAGATCCAATCAATAAACTACTAATTTGCAAAAGCTTCTTGAAGGAAGCATTATAGGCTGAATTCTCATGTTATTTCCAAATGCTAGGTTATTTACAAAATATAGGCTTCACAAAATGCATGGCATTTGTCAAGCAATACAATAACATGCATCTCATTCTGCATCAGAAGAAGACAAAGCTTGATTCTGCACACATTTCTGATGATATTATTCACAGCATAACGGAATTCCTACAAGATAGCACAGCAATGCTGCTTTACCTTCTCGTCTTTTGGGGTAAAGATGGCTTTAACTACCTCAAAAACCTCATCAATAGGCTTTGCAGCATCAACCTAGAGGTCAAGGGAAATAAATCATATGGTTATAGTAATCAAGCAATATTTATTTCAATATTAGAAACAATTGCATGAACAAGTTACCTTTCGAACTTTCCCCTTGGAGTCATAATACTCAACCACGGGAAGGCTAGACTCTAGAAAAACTTTAAACCGCTTCCTTATTGTCTCAATGTTGTCATCTTCTCTTCCCTTAATTACCAAGAAAAAGAGAAGAAATGACGAATAAAGAAACATTAGGACATGAGATGAAAAAGATGGAACAAGAAAAACTAAGAATATGACCTCCTTGAGAAATATGTTATGTCTATGAATATTTATATTACATAGAGAGAGTTGTCACATTTTTCCAACCTGGTTCCTGCTCAAAATACGCCTCTCCATCTCCTCTTCAGGACAATCAAAGAAAAGGACAAATGCCGGCTCAATTTTGGTCTGGATAATAATATATTATGGTAAGAATGCTATTCAAACCAAGCAGAAAGCAATCCCTCCCTTTACCACTTTAGCTACAGTCTATAGGGAAAATATTGGTTCAGAAAATTGTGTAAAAAACTTACAACAGCTTCAAAAGCAGCCCGGTTTTCCTCATTGCGGGGAAAGCCATCAATCAGAAATTTGTCGTTTCCACTATCCTGCATTGCTTTTTGGAGGAGCTTTATTGTTACCTCTGAAGGCACTATCTTGCCCTCCTTAATCATGTTCTGAATCATGGTTCTGTAGATGACAAGGAACAAGATTACCAAGTGTTCACTGATAAGGGCAGGGCAGAAATTATAGAAGTTCCAAAATCTAACACCACACCACATGACCAAAAAGAACAATATATGAAGGGACATATAAGCCAACCCTGACTCAATATCCACACAAAAAAGTGCAGAAAATATAAGTCCTTGAAGGGTGATCCAAACAACATATTTAACATCTGACTACAGGAACAGGTAGGTCAGGCAGAAAAATTTCCAATCATTCAATACATTAGATGCAAAATGCACCCTATTCCAATAAAGAAGACAGGGCTTGGTAGGAATGAATACCCACACCACCAGCTTTAAGAAGGGGTAAACCTAAACACTCCCATTTGGTATTCCTATACAAATATTCATCATCGACATAACGTGGAGAGTGATCAAATTACTGAGAGCAAACCAAGAATGATCCTTGTTATGCAACAAGGAAAGAGAGGTTCCATGAATCATTCTATTTTCTTTTTTCTTTTTTTACATTCTGTAATGTTTTAGCTTTTCTTATAAATCTAATCTATTTAGGAAGTCAACATGCTTGGGAACCTTGGAACTATTTAGGAATCTTACTTTACTCAGGAAATTAGAGCACTAGTTAGATAGTTCTCTATTATTTATGGTTTTTTTCCTATGATTAAAAATCCCTAATTAGTTTAGTACTGTTAGGGCTACTTGGTGTCTACAAAAGGAGCACCAAACCAATTCTGCGAAATCATAAAGACTTCAATAATGAATTATGAGCATTCGATTTAGTTTAAGGACTGTGGCCTGATAGGGCATCCTATTTACTTTAATGAAATTTTATTCTTCTTCTAAACTCCTCTTGCCACACTGTCCATAACCTATTCATAGCTGAAATCCATAACTTCTAGACAAGTTTTCTGATCTACATACCCTAACTCAACATGAAACCTTTGTGGGACACAGACTCAGTCATCCTAGATCACCATGTCACTAATAGAAGATTGAACAGGAGGGATGGAATGATCAAAAGCTTGAGAATTTACTCCCGAGCATCATTATAATAAACTGAATAAGGAATCAAATAAAAAACAAACATTGTTTGTCGAGATATGGCATTTGAAGACTTGTTACAATGGTCCCAAATTATTTCTAGTAATATTTTTTAAGGTAACCATGGTAAAATAGTGACATTTTAAAATTGATAGAGACAACAAATGTAAGGGTAGCTAAAAAAAAAATAAGTGCAAGCCATACCCATTTTCAGAACCAGATTTAATTTCTGCTCGAAGAAGATCTCCAGCACTAAGATGAGTGTAACCAAAGTGTTCGACAATATTGGCACACTGGGTACCCTTTCCACTTCCAGGGCCACCTGATCACTCAAGAGAAACAATCAACCAGGTGTAGGAAAAAAACACTTTCAAGCACGCAGAAGAGGAAACGAAGAAAACTCAAAATAACCCAGATACGGATACAGTCCAACTACCAATAATATGACATTTTATGCTCTTCTATCAACAATATTGTCAAGACATGACAACGTTATTTAATTAAGGTTTACAAAACAGGTGATGTCAGTAAGAACAGACAAACAATGAGTTATAACTAAAAACTGAAATGAAAGAAAAGAAAATGGTCTGACCCAAAACAAAAACAACAGTAGGCTTCTTCTCAGAATCACCGGCAGTCCCCATGAGCGTTTTTCAAATGCAGAATCTGCAAAGACAACACCACACCATAAAATGTGAGAAATAATATAGCATAGGATGATTCTGCGGATGCAGTTCAATTCTTAATAGATCTGATCCTGAGACACCGCACCGACAGGTGGATCTACTTTACTATCCTCTGTTTATCAAATTTTACGTGATAGATCGGAAGAAACTGCAGGGTGAATTAGCACTAAGTGTGAAATGCAGGTGCAAAAATAAAGAGAATGGGATCATTTATCATACATAACCAAATCTATCTGAGAAAGGAAAATAGAGGCTAGATCTGATGCGGAGGCATAGCTTACCTTTTTTGAGGGAGGGAGAGAGAGAACGGAAGGAAATGTTAACAGCTTTGTACCGCAGAGGGAGGAACCTGTTGAGGCGGAGCAGGGTGCTCTCTATTTATATTTATACAGGAGGGGAGAGAGGGGTGTGATAGTATAACAATAACCCTCGGGATTTGTGAATTTACACAGAATTTTGAAGATTGATAAAAAAATCAAACATTTATTTAATAATATATTTCATAGAAAGTTCTTTTTTGTCTAAAATATCTAAAATATTTTTAAAGTCATTCTTGGGGGATTTTTAAAATATTAAGAACAGTTTTGATTATTGATATAAAACTCGATTGTGTTTGCGTTTATCTGGTCATGACCTAGACAGTTTTCCGGTGTTTCTTTTTTATTTTTTCTATTATGTTACAAAGTATTTTTTTTATTGGTAAATATATTAAAATATTTTGTACAATTTTTTTTATTTTTAATATTAGTATATCAAAATCACTTAAAATATCAATTTATTTAAAGACACGTATACTTTTAAAACGATATAATATCAAACAAACATTTCTCGTATCAAATTAAATTGTAAATTGATATAGTTAAACTAGATTGATCAAATAAACAAATATGTAATCTATCCATAATTCAAATAAAATATTGTTTTAATTTTTTTATAAAAAAATCAAAATAATATCATTTTATTTTTTTATTTAAAAAATATTAAAATGATAATGTTTTTCAATTGATAGAAATTAACCTGAATTAACTACCTAACTTATAATTTATGGCTTTTATATATAGTCAAGTCATAACTATATGTTTGACATTTTAGTGTATATTATTTTTTTAAAAGTAATTTTTAATTTAAAATACTTTTAAATATTTTTTTTAAGATTTTTTTTATTAATAATATCAATACATTAAATTCATAAAAAAAAACTAAAAAACCAATAATTTAATAATTTTTCAAACCAAATATATTTTTAAAACTTACACAACTACAGTTACAAACATAAAAATAAATGTTATATTTTTAATTCCTAAATAATGGTAATGATTATGATAGCACTTTTTTTGGAATGGAAAAGAAGGAGAGTAACGAGCGGTCTTTCCTCTTTCTGAGGCGTTCGGTAAGGTTGGTGATTTCACTTTGCGTAGCTCGAACGACCAGACGTCCATTCCCATTCCCCAGATCCCTCATCTTCTTTCTATCTGTCAAGCTTTCTTTTTGTTTAGAGTGAAT
The DNA here is from genome assembly GCA_018804465.1 of Populus tomentosa. Taxonomy (NCBI): domain Eukaryota; kingdom Viridiplantae; phylum Streptophyta; class Magnoliopsida; order Malpighiales; family Salicaceae; genus Populus; species Populus tomentosa. The sequence continues at coordinate 2,586,257 of CM031995.1, forward strand.
CTCAAGCTTTAATGGCCTCCCTCATTCCTCCACCACCCTGTCACAAACCATTTTTTATTTTTTATTTTTTATTTTACAGCTAAATCGGTAGTTAATTCAATTTTCAATGCTTTATTTATTTATTAATTATTAACAATCAAGCTAGTTTTCAAGGATTTTATGCAAATTATTCACGCTTAAACTGGCCATCCAGAATTAACAATGCACCCAGTAGAATTAATCTATCACCTAATCTAATATTTTAAAAAAAATTCGAACCCTTTTTGAAAAGAAGAAGAATAAACACTAATACCAATCGAGCTACAAGTGTCTGGCAGTAGTTTAATCATGCAAAGCAAGGGAGGCTTGAGCCAATAATATGGATTCACCTGCGATAGCGAAGAATACAAATCTTGATGAAATATGTGCAGATTTCAAATCAAGTGGGAGGACAGGACCACCTAGGCCAAATCAACACTGTTCTTATTCTTATATTCTCCATCCAAATCTGATGCTCTGGAAACAGACCAAACATGCATGCATGCATACATCTTGGATTCCAATCAAATCACAGCCAACAAGATCTCCACCATCTGTTGAGATGCAAGGCAAAAGATCTGCATTCGGTGAGAGTCCAAGGAAAGTGCTTAGCTTTTCAAAGAGGAGGAAAGCAACTGTATCCTTTCCTGATGCTGATGACAAAGCTGCTTCTGGATTTGGTGTGTCTGGAGATCATGGCACCAAATCCTCTGAAGTTTATGGTTTTGTGGGCTCCATTACTACCGTTGTTGCTACAGGTGTCTTTAACTTTCATCTTCTTGAATTTAGCATTCATGTGGAAATTATATTAACTCTGTGCTTGCCTTGATATTCTGAATTCACCATTTTAATTGCCACGAAATATTTTACTTGCTGTATGAAAGAAGTTTGGTCACCTTAACATGGAATCAATAACTTGTTTGCCCTTTTTTCTCGGGACATTACTGCTCCACCTTATCAGAAAGAGCAATATCTAAGTTCGATACTGAATTCCATTCTTTTTGTCCGAGCAGTCATTTTCTTGGTATGGGCATATGTTCCTGAAAATTGGTTGCACACAATTGGAATCTTTTACTATCCCAACAAGTCAGTGGCCATGTTGCTTTGCTTTGACTAGTCTTGTCTTCTAGATTGAGGAAAGTACATGGTGAGTAGGCCTAGTTGTAACTTGGATTCTGCTCTTCAGGTACTGGGCACTTATGCCATGTTGACAATCTTACTAGCTCTGCTATTTAACGTAGGAGTCAACTCCATGTCAACCCCGCCCCCAAGCTCCTTGAATGCAATTTTTGGTATGTTGCTCCTGCAAATGTGAGAAATCACTTTTTGGCTCCCGACGAGCTACATGTTTATATGATGTTGTGCTCTGTGTTGTACAGATGGATTCAGTAGGGAACCTTCTACCTTCATTCCATCGAGGGAGGGAGATGAGTAGCCCATCGAACCCATATCTGACAATGGCATCAACAAAATCAAAAAATCTCATGTTTACTGATGTGAAATAAATTAATGACCTCATTTTTGTCGATGAATGGTGAGAAATGAAAGATGCACCATCGAAAGCTGCTGTTGTGCCAGATTTACAGTTTAGTCATGAAAATTTACTTCAAGCTTGCAACTTTCTTGAAACATGTGTGACATCTTTCTTTACTATGGAATATAAAATCCTCACTACTTCTCTTTGTCTTAGAACGAAAATGTAACTGACCATAGCTTGTTGAAACCCCAAGGCAATGGAATTCTGCTCTTACAGAGATTTAAACTTCATCATGCATTGCAATTCTACCAGCAGGTTGAAAACTTAGAATGAGCAACAAAAGCACGATTCAATTCCGGTGTGGTCTAGCTCTCGCACATAGAACTCCATATCTGTATTTCGGAAGAGGCGATTCCTATAAATCGCGAAGAATGTAACAGTCTTGTTAGCTCTAGCCATTAATCAGTCATCCAGATGCAAAAATAAAAAAAATTAAAAGGGCTCTTACGAAAGCAAGCAATCACACCAAATTCAACTCAAAATCCAATCTTTAGTTCTTGATTATCCAAAATTCAAGCCATCTCAGAAGAAGAGAGAAAGAAGGTTACATTTGAAAAGATTAGAGGTTTTGAGACGAATGTTGGTTGAAGAAATCTGCAATAGCTTCGAGAGAAAAAAAGCCCCACTCATCTTCACTCTTTTTTGAAATCAAGAGATGCAAACAAACCATTTTTGGGGGGTTTTATGTTCTTCGTCCCTTCTCTTCAGGATTTACGAACACTGTCTTGCCTTCCAATCCTGATGGCAATCATACTCTAAGTCCACCCTTTCGATGCTAGTGGCTCAGCATCTTCTCTTCTTTGGGCTGAGTTTGCTGGAATTGGGCTTTATAGTCTGCTTCCAGACCCAATGAATGAGTCCAAACTTTTTTCTTTTCTTCTTCTCTTTTTTTTTTTTCATTGAATAAGTGAATTAACCTAGTTAATCAATTAAAAATAATATATAATAAAACTAAATCATATTCCATGTGTAGGTTTTAAAAACTTTTCAAATTTATAAAGGAGGACAAAGGTTTAAGTATTAACAAAAATAATTTATTTTTATGTTTTATTCTAAAATCAACCTTTTGACTAATCAGTTATTAATCAGAATGAACTAAATTAGGTTTTGAACGAAATTAATATCCTAATTAATTTAATTAAAAACTTAAACATAGTCAACATGATAAGCCGAAACTGATTTTGACAGCTGTAAAATGGACATGTACGGACATTACAACCAACCAAAGCATGTAAGGAATCAGACCACACCATTCAATGATTCGCATATCTCACTCGCTCTGAAACTTCGTCTTTGATTTTGTTTCCCATCTCTCATTCCTAGCAAAACCAGACATACTACTGCTCAAGCATGGTATCCTTTGCTTCCATTCAGCTTCCTCCTCCTCCTCACCACCAGCACCACCACCACCACACCCTCGTTTCTGCCCATCTCCACAAAACTACAATGTACCAACCAAACCGCTTCAAAGATTTTCCCCGCATTTCATCGAATGCTCGACCAATCCACAGGTTTTTTTCTGTCTTTCTCTTACGTCACTGTCTCCCTGCATTTTTCTGGCCTAATGTTTTTCATTGCCTCGTATTATGATAGCGGTGGAAGTTCCCTGGCCTCTGTTGCTCCTTTGGAAGCGATACTTTTCGACATTGATGGAACATTGTGTGATTCAGATCCTCTCCATTTTTATGCTTTTCGCGACATGCTTCAAGAAGTTAGTCATTTTCCTTCTTTTGATTCATAATATTCTCATTTATGTGTTCTGCAAAAGAAAATTTAGCAGGATGACTTAAAACGGGGCCAATGGTGTTCCATTCCCTCACCACACAGATAGGTTTCAATGGAGGAACTCCCATCACCGAGGAATTCTTCATCAAAAATATTAGTGGTAAGCATAATGAAGAACTACGCGAAATCCTCCTTCCTGATTGGGAAATCCAAAGATCCCGCAAGTTCTTGGAAGATAAAGAGGCATTGTTTCGAAGGTAACTTTATAGTATAATCTTCTTTTCTATTATAACAAGTTCAAAATTTCTCTTTCCTTGCTTCAAGTGGGACTTGAATTGATTGAAATTAATGTACAGATTGGCATCGGAACAATTACAGCCTATGAAAGGCTTGCAAAAGTTGTGCAAATGGATTGAGGATCGCGGTTTGAGAAGAGCTGCTGTTACTAATGCTCCAAGATCAAATGCTGAGCTTTTAATATCCATGTTAGGCCTGGCAGATTTCTTCGAAATTCTTGTTCTTGCTAGTGAATGTGACCGCGTAAAACCATTTCCTGACCCCTATCTGAAAGCCCTCCAAGAACTTGACATTTCTCATAAGCATGCCTTTGTGTTCGAGGTTTGTCTCTTTAGCTGTAACTTATTTGTTTTTATATTTTAAAAATATTTTTAAAAAAAGTTAAATTTTATTTTATTTTAAATTAATAGTTTTTTAATGTTTTTAGATTTTTTAAAAAATATATATTATTTTGATATATTTCCGAATAAAAAACAACCGCCGACTACAACCACATTTCGAGTGATTTCTAAATAAACTGGAAGAATATTTGATATTAAGTTGCCCCTTTGTTGTAAATTTTGCTTTGCCAGGACTCTGTTTCGGGGATAAAAGCAGGGATGGGTGCTGGGATGCCAGTGGTGGGTTTAGGTACAAGGAACCCTGAACAGTTGCTGATAGAAGCTGGAGCTGTTTTTGTTATTGCGGATTTTGACGACCCAAAGCTGTGGACAGAATTAGAAGAAATGGAGATAAAGGCAGAGGCAACCACAACCACCAAATAGAAACAGTGATACAACGCGACTCGTGTGATAAATCAAGGGGCGAAGCATTATGGAACCCCAGGAGCTAGTGATGTATGGCTGCATTGGCTGCATAACACCTTGACCTAATGAAAGTAGAGCTATAGCATATTGGATTTTTGCTCCATTGTATTTCAAATGAAATGATCAAATAATGTAACACAAAAGACTGGCTTGTGAAACTCTTTTAAACACAAACAATGAAACCCAGGGAGATCAAACTGAGTAGCTGGTAAAGCAAGGAGACCATGAGATAACACAAAAAAATAATTAAGCAATCAAATAATACATTACACCAGGAAGCCTACAAGTTTCCAGATGTAAAACCATCACATGTATCTACTACAACCACCAAGCACAACCGAAGTTCATCCCAACCCCACCAACACTATAAAGAATCTAAACATGGGTGAAAAACAATATAAGCAACCAGAAAAAGAATTTCACCTGCCATGAGTCTGGATCGTCAGTTTAGGTGACTATAATACAAGCTATTTCATATATAAATCCACTCTCTATCGAGCCCACGATACAGAATCAACCTCATCCCTCGCTGCCTTGTATAATTCAAGCCGTTTTGCACACTGTAGTCTTCTTTCCATCAATGCAGGGTCTTCATCTAACAACTGTGAAAGCTGCTTACCCTGAAAAGCATGTGAAAATTAGTGGCTGTCAAAGAAAGCAATCACGTGCTTGGGCCAAGTAATGAAATTGCCAGTGGCCAAAATACAAAATCTAAGCAGCCATGAATCTAACATGAAAGCATGAATTTGATGCTATGATTCACATACAAAAATACAGGGACAAAAGTACCTCTTTCTTCCCAATTTGTGTGTAGAAGTAATTTAGCAATGATTGTTTGGCTTCTTTAACTTGGCAATGCACCACGGCCTTGGGAATTGTGTTCCTAAGTGTCTCAGACACCATACCAACATAAGAGGACACATTCGACCCAATCCTCCTGAAGTGCATCTCTGAATATCGGTCCACGGTTGAGGAAGCTGGATTGGCTGGAATAGCTGGATTTCCTCCTTTATTATCCACTTCCTGTGGAAGCCTTCGAAAGAAATCCACAGTCAAGTATGAAGATTCCATATCCACTAATCGAAGAACTGTCTTCTTACTATCCTCTCGGAATCTCTCTAAGGCTTCATTAGCAGCGGCAGCCAATTCAGCTTGCAGAGAAGGAAAACGCCTCAATTCCTGTTTCATATTGAAGATTAATGCTCTTGCTGCTGATCAAAGCAGCATTGGCACTTTATAATATTAATTAAAAAAAAAAGGCCAATGATAGGAAAAAAATGAAAATTATACCTGAGTTTCTGCAATTGACTTTCTGACAAGCTCTTTTAAGACGAAGTGGACCTAAATAACAATTTCCACATCAGCAAAAGGAACCGGTGAAAAATCTTCCATGAAAGATTTTATCACTTCTTGATACATTTGAAGAAATTTAATGTAAACCTAACAGAAGGTAAATACAGAAAGTTAGACTACCCACAGCATCTGCAGAGGCTTCGGCTGGGCCCCTAAAATAGTTCAGTGCGCTCTCAATTAGACGACGGTATCCTTGCTCTGGAGCAATCAGATGCGGCTGATAACCATCTGCCTCTGAGACCACCCTCCTCACATTCTGCAGAGAGAGATGTCGATCAAATGGCAGCTTCCTCAAAGCAGCAGGGAGCTGATTATCAAAAACTCCATAAATCCGATCACCTCCAGGTCGCCTGGAATAAAAAATCCAAAGGTCCTGTTATAACACTTAACTACATCATTTTACCAAGGGAGAGATATTAACCAATTCATCTAAAGATGTGAAGGGACTAAGAAATTTTATTCTAATTGATGTAAAAAAAATTTCTTTTTATGTCTTTAGTCTTGTTAGTTTGGAAAATTTATAGCCATACATACACGTAAAGCAGAGTGCACAGTGGTTCTTCCACAAAAGAGTTCAATTTACCAGGGCTCAAACAGGAGTAGGCAAGTGCAAATCTTTCTGATCCCAACTAGTTCATTAGGGTTTAGAAGTCAGAAGAAACTGAATCACTCACAGAAAGGAATTTTCTTAAAGTATACAAATATCATGAAAACCACATAAATGGTCAGGCAACAACCCCTCCTTTCAGGGAATGGTTATCATGAATTTCTGGGAACATTGTAATTTCCAATGTTGCACTCCAACTTGAAATAATTGGAAACTTGAATTCTTTTAATATAAAGTTGGGAAAAGGAAATAAATTCAAAAATGTACAATTTCAATAGATAGATATCGTTTTGGGGGGAAGGGTTGGGTTAGAACTTTCCAAATCAAAGGTTATATTTTTAGAGTATAGGTAAAAGAGTAGAAAATGATTACCCTCCATCCAGATGCTCCTTGAATACCTTGTCAAATGCACGGCAAAGTTCCAATATGGTGTATAATTGAGCCTAAAGCACAAAACATCAGCCATACATGAGGAATAAAAGGAGGGTTGGCCAGGAATAACTAGGGAAGAAACAGACTACTCACCCCAGCATCAACAGCAATAGGTCTACCCAGATGGTCCATCTCTGATTCAAGCTCATCAATGGTTTTGTTAATCAAGGATGTGATACTTGGTATGCGAGCCCTAATTGCAGACTCCAAGTGCTGAAACCAAGGTCATGCCATTAAAATAATGCCATGATTTTATTTTATTTCTCTATGTTTTGGAAAAAAGAAATCCTGGAGTCAATACAGCATGTGGAATATCAAACCTTTGAGAGAAGTTTTGCCAGATATTCTGAACCCATTTTATTGGCTAAATGCCCATAATCAGGACTAGTTGCAAAATACTCGCGCTCCTTGCGCCTTGCCACAATCATGTCAACATTCTTATTAATGTCAGCTTGGGATCGGTTCACAATTCCAACCCAAGGATGCTGCAGCCGATAAGATCTTCCTTCAAGAACCTTAAGTACAAACAGAAAATAATATTATTAATTCTTGATTATGAAAGAAGCAATTTCATTGGATTTTGATGTAGAAATTACAAGGAAGGTGTGTGTTTGAGGGTGTGAGCAAGGGCATGTGTGTGCCCGAGTTGACTCTGTGTGTGTGTGAGAGGGAGAGAGAGAGAGGAGGGGTTACATCTAAGGCGTTGGTCCCTTTGTCCATCAAATCCAACTTAGTCAGCACCCCAAAAGTTCGTTCACCTGGGCAAAGTGATGAACAAGAATAGGTAAGGGAACCCTAAACCAAGTAACAAAATGTTTCCAGTGAATTATAGCTCAGGCACTCAGCTATATGCAATAAAATACCTGAGGGATCCACTTCCCTAGCAAGCTTGATAGCATCTGAAGTTGCTATATCTTGATTGGCTGGAGATATAGCAAGTATAATACAATTCGGCTGCAAACATTTAGCTTGATCGGTTAGAACATAAAACATGCACAAGGAAAGATATCATCTGGATACAAGAAACATTGTGCATTTCTTATCTCTATCACACATCAATGCAATTCATTACAGAACAGAAGTCTTAAACTTCTCAGGCACGTGTTCAACACACATTTTCGAACCAGGCCATTTCATCAACATGTTTAGTTTGATCGGTTAGAGCATAAAAACATGCACAAGGAAAGATCACATTTGGATACAAGAAACATTGTGCATTTCTCATCTCTATCACCCATCTATGCAATTCATTGCAGAATCAAAAGTAAAGTCTTGAACCGCTCAGGCACATGTTCGGCACACATGTTTGAACCAGGCCATTTCACTTAACATTTAAATTCGAGCATGAAATGTCAAAATGTTATGGATGCATCCTACTTTTGAAAGTTCCACCAGTCCCCCTTGGGACATAAAAGACTACAGATATAAAACATGTAATATAGAAGACAAGCTAGAATGATGCAGCCATGTTTAAAATATCAAGACAATTTAAGCATATTGTGTTGAAACACAACAAAACTCGCCCAAATGACCACCATTTCCCAGTTTAAAAATGAAATGCAAGGCATCATTACCTTCTCAACATAAGTGCGGACCATAGTCTCGATGTCCTGAACAATACTTTCAGGCTGTCCCTCTGAAGATCAAAATATTTGTGAACATTCAACACTAGTAGATAAAACCAAAACATGTGCAAACATGAATACAAGATCACCGATTAAAGCAAAAACGTACCAACAGCAACTTTTGTTAAACCAGGTAAATCGATCAGGGTTAAGTTGACAACTGCAAAACAAAGCAGACCAAGTAAACATAAGTTCAGATCTTGAGCATAACATTGGTGCAAGACAGACAACTTAAGATAACAGCACAGTTGACAACTAATCCACGTGTTCAAGATCAAATAAAATTGAAAATAAATTAATCACGCGCCATTTGGAGAATAGATGCTGAGATGGATAGGAACAGGAGAAATTTGTTTGGTTTTCCCAGTGATTCTATCAGTTTCATCCTGAATTTCTTTTCGCACCACAGCTGCACATTAAAAAAAAATCAGCAACAATTTTATCAAATTGACAAGAAAATAAGTAGAATTCAAGCAATAATAGGACTTCAAAAATACCAAAATCACTGAATCGTCTTTTCGGGAGATGAAGAAATTCAGCATACTCTTGTGACCCATCCTCAGTCTTATGCAGCTGCAGTACCAGAGGCCTCCTTGTCACAATCCCTGCAATTAAGATTCATCAAATAAATAAATAAATACCCCATGATCAAACATCTTTTACACCAAAAAAAAAAACTCGCAAAAATTAAAGGGACAAAAAAAGGCACAAACCTGATCCTCTGGGAAGAAAGTCTCGACCGACAATGCTTTCCAAGACTGAAGATTTTCCTGAACTCTGCTCTCGACATCCAAAATCAAATCAAATTTTTATAAATATTTTGTTTTTATCCCTGAAAAGTCTCGCCTTGTCTCTTCTCCACACGAAAATTTCCAAAAATTCTCTCAAATATCTTTCTAGCTAGAAAAAGTTTCAAACTGTCTTTAGTTGAAAAGAAAACAAAAGAAAAGAAAGAGGGCCTTGTTACCTGTCCACCAACGACGGCAACAGAGGGAAGAGCTTCCCAAAGGGAAGAGAAAGCGTTATCAACGCCACCGTAGTCACCAAGAACTGTACAAGCTCTCTGGATTCTATTTACTAACCCTATCAAACTCTCCATGGTTGTCATCTTTGAAAATTTTCAAAAAAAAACCCTAAAATAAGCTCAAAATTTTGTTTTTCTAGAACAAGTAAGAGCAGAGAAGTTTCAACGAAGAAACGTTTGGCTTTGAGGTGCTTGTTTTGTTAGAAATGTCAATTGCTTGGTCCCTGTGGCAGTGTGTATGCGGGTGACTTGACTCTTTTCTGGTGGCTACTTGGCTCCTTTGGCTTGGCTTTTATGATTTTACTGTCACGCGTTCGAGTTTTTTTGAATTTTGAACGTTGCCAAAGTTGTGGACCCTTTTTTTTTACATAATTGCAGAAATAAAGCCGTTTTCCTTGTAAGCATCCACTCATTTTTGCTGAGATTTTTAATTATTCATCCATTCATTCATTTATTTATTTATTTATTATTTGAGAATAAATTATGATGCTATTTTTCACCTAGTTAGATGGTGTTTGCTATCGATTTTATTTTTGTTTTTAAATGTTTTTTAAAAATATTATTTGTTTCAAAAAAATATTAAATTAATTTTGTTAAAATATTTATTGATTTTTAGTATTTGTTGATGGTTTTGATATGTTAATATGAAAAAGTTATTTTTAAAAATACTATATATTACAATTTTAAATATGTGTTTGATAATATAAAAATAATATAATATATAGAAGCAAACTCATTTAGGAAGCCCGAGCGGTTGTTTTCCTTGAGATTGGAATTTTAAATTCTAAGCATCCACGGTCCGGTCTATTCCAGTTTGATGGGCTGAACCTGCAGATATATAATCTATTTTTTGAAATTGTGTTTAGCTTAAACAAATATTTAATTAATTATTATTTTATGTTTTTTAATAGTTTTATTGTGCAGGTATCAAAAATAAATAAATAAATCATATAATATATTTTCAAATAAAATTAATCTTAAAAATACATTATGTATCAATCACAATTCAAACAAGCATTTATAGGGTCCATCGATGTTTCTGCTCCGAAAAAATAAATATTAAGAAAGCTCATTTTTATATTCAACACTTTGGAATGTTCTCGACACTTTAATCGTATCAACTCTTGGTTAGGTCAAACTTTAAATTGATTAAGAAACTTCTACATCACATACCACTATTTAATTGAATTATACCCTGGCAACTGCTATTAACCACGATCCAAATTGAGCCTAAATCAAATGAGTTTTTCCTTTTCTTTTATTTTATTTAACTTCACAAAGAAAAATTTATTAACTTTTTAATTTGAGCTAAAATTATCACCAAGCTAGACTAGCATTAAACCAAGCGAACCCAACCAACCCAAAGAGGACCACCAGGTGTAAAGACTTGCAATTAATCTAAGCGAACCTAATCAACCGAACTAGACCTACCCGAGTCATTTTATTTTTTAAATTTTTATTCAAAATAATATTGTTTCGATATTTTTAAAATTTACCCAAAGTAAATGAGGCACCAAGACAGTTAAAATAACTATGCGTTTTAACACGGTATGAAAGCTCACTTCGATAATAATCTCTAGTTCAGTTCAAAAAAACAAAATCTCAAATTCAACCGTTATATCCGACATGATTCCGCAATAGCACCAGATAACTTTTTTTCTTGCATGATCCGGTGCCTTTTCTTTTAATATTATGCAATATGCATGCAGTGACTTTATTGTTCAGTAGCAGTTGTTTTTTATGATATTTAATTAGGAAGAAAACAACTTTTTCAAGCACACAGCTCAAAGTTTTGAGCTGCAATCACAACTCAATGATGAAAGCACTCAACTATCTGCATCATATGCATTACAAATTTAAACAAAAAAAATTTACAGTTGCTTGAGCTCATGCATATATATAATTACAAAGCCACCACTAAAGCATAGTTTTACACGGAACGCATAAAAAGCTCAGATTCACATCAATTTTAAGAGATTTCAGCTGGCTTGCCTGTACAGGCAGGGAGCTAAGGAGCACAAAACACCACTGGGGAGATCACAGAAAACTGAAATGTGAGCCCTTTATAAGAGCCTACTAATCAACAATTTAATGGAGTGGAAAACATAAAATGCCCTTGCCAAGATGCAACGTAGAAATCGTTGACAACATGTTTGAACCCCACTTTTCTCCTGCTGGCAAGGCTTGATGACAAATTTGGTGCATATTTCTCAGGTTTCAATCCCTCCTAAAGACCAATGTTGGGTAATCCGGACTCCACATGTTGTTCTTCACATATTCTACAATTTCCTCCTGTAAATCAGGTGGGAGTGTCAAACTGAAAACTGTCTAGAATTGGCCTCACATGAATAAGCATGAGAATCAGGAACTGCCATGCAGTCCAGATCACCAAAAGATCAGAATTACTGGTGAAAAAAGGTTTCAACTTCAAATGCTATTTAGGTTCTGTTTCTTTAGAATCAAATTAGGGTGGAATGAGTTAGCCTAAAATTCTCAATTGCTTGTATCAGCCAAGATGAAAACAGAAGTAAGCATCCCAAATGCACCCGCTAAACTTTAATCATATTTGACTTTGTCATCTAGACTACAACACAACTACCACTCATTTCAAGGACATGTTGACCTTTCAATGTCAAGCAATCGTTCGCATTCCATTGTAGGTATTGGGAATAAGGGTGACAATGTAATTAAAAAATTCAATAAGCAATGAGAAACCAATGCTGTTCTCAAATATTACGCATCCATGTCATTTCAATTTTCAGATACCACAACTAAGCCTCAATCCCAAACTAGTTGGATATGGATCTTTTTGTGCCATTCACACGCAAAAAATAAAAAATAAAAACCTGACTCAAGTCCCAAGAGTACAGGTTCAGGTAAAAAAAATCCTCTTAATTCAACAACTAGATCATCCATAAGTATGCAAACAAGATGGGCAACTTCAACTTCAGGTATCATGCTAATGCTATAATAAAGGGTTTTCTAACAAATAGTAAACACACCTGGCTGAGTTTCTGGAGCTCCCTAGCATCCATTTCACGGTATCCTTCTGCAAGATCCTCTTTTATGGCTTCCTTCACCACAGCTGCAGCCACTTCCTTTGTTATATCTCGTATTCTGTAAATATGTAAGAAGCTATGAAGTCAGGAACATACACACAACATTTAGATTGCAAAGCTTTTTCAGCTCACTGGATAGAAAATTGAAGAGATAAAAGTACCTAGATGTTGAAGGGTATATGATTCCGTTTAGAACCTCCTCCTCTGCCATATATTCGGCTAGGCTGTAATTTTCAACTTGAAGTTAGATAATCAATATTGAAACATAATTGCCAAAAAAAAAAAGTAAAATGAAGCATCTTTCTTAGTGATTCTTAACACAACCAGTACATTATTAATTTGTTTTCCTGGTTATATCGTAGTCTATTTAAATTTCTTGGAAAAGCAACACCAACATATTTAATCCAAAATATCTATAAATTCTTGAATTGTCTCTGGATGATGAACTATTAAAAATTTCACAAATTGTAGAAAATGCTTCAGTCGACCTACTTCAGAGAGGATATGTAAAAAAATTACCATTCAGCAGCAGCCTGTAGCATGCCATCAGAGATGATCCTAGAACCAGAAAGTAGAGTCCCAAGTCCGATACTGCAAGGATAGAAGCATCAATAGGTGGTAAGAAAATTGGAATATGCATGACTATATTAGTTTAGCTTGAAAAAGTTTAATTGGGAAAACTGACCCTGGAAAGAGATACATGTTGTTTCCCTGGTTGCAGTGGCCAATATGACCATTTCCTGCAGCAACAAAAGTTTAAAAAAACTCTTTCAATCATGTTAATAATTTCAAGTAAACTCTTATTTGGAGAAAATAAAGAGATGGACTATAGACATTCTTGGCATGTCATAACAAGAACTATCCATCTCAGGTTGAAATGTAGCAAAAGATGGCTTTCGAGCAGCAGTACAAATCACAAAGCATTGGTGCTTCATTAATTCGAAGAACCATTTATTCAGGATCAAATTAAGACATTTAAGCCACAATGCATACCAAGATCCACATCTTGGAATGGACTTCCACTTGCGAAAAGAATATTGTCACCCACAATGGAAAATGCTTCTTCAGGAGTGCATTCGGCTATCAACACAGAGAGGAAAAGGGAAGCGAAAATAAGACAAAAAGAAGAAAAAAATTTATTAGGTCAATTCAAGAAACAGTACAAAAACCAGGCATTCTTTCTTACAATGGGCAACAAGCAAAAAAAAGGAGCAAACTTTATACCATTTTTTGTGGGATTTGACATAGCAAATATGGCTGGTCTAGTCGAAGTTGAACCTTTGAGGGCCTCTAATACCTGCAAGTATCCACAACATCCAGTTTACATAAGCGGTAATTTATCACTTGTATAACCCTTCATGTGTGCAAAAAAATTTCTAATTGCGTAAAAAAAATTGCTGATAAATTCTCATGTATCCTACTATGTATCATGTACAATAAGATTTTGTTTGAATTATAACTGGGTTAGATGGGTTTTCTACCTCCTTTGAGAACAAACCTCCAACTGCAGATAATCCAAGAAGCACATCAGGTTTCACTTCTCGCACCTGGTTAGGGAAGATCAACCAAGATGAGGACAGTAACGAAAAAGCAATAATCTTTTAAAAAGTACGGTGATTTTGTCCTAAATGATTTCACCCAGATAGTCATGGCTGTACATAGAAGATTAACTATCAAGAGAGAGTTTTACACACCACTTCTGCAAGACTTGCACCTTCCCTTAATCCTTGACGACTAGCTTCTTTGACCTTCCTTGCAAATGGCAGAGCTTCCGGATCGATGTTTTCACGTTCCTCTGTAATAAGACCCTGGGTATACAAAGCAGCAAGTTCAATTATCATGCCTATAATGGAAAGAGCATCTGAAATATGGATGACAAGCTAGTATCAAGAAGGTAGATCCAGCTCAACCATTCTTAAAATTCAAAGTACAACTGCAACAAGAAAAGAAGATCCTAAGAGCCTCCACAAGATTATCTAGGTCAATCACAGCAGTTTTACAATACCTTGCCAGCAGTGAAAACTGTTTCATAAAACAAAAATTATGCAAGTCTAATGGACATAGATATAAAATAATAAACTTGAAGCCCATGACCACGCAGTTGAGCACTAAAGTATATATAACTGGCAAGCAGGGTGGTGTGAGTTTTTCTTAGCTATGAAAATATTAGGAAACAGGAAATACAGTTTGAAAAATACAATGGATACATGATATAGAATTTAAGGCCAACAAGTACCATTTCTCACCTTAGCATCAACTACCCAGAACTGTCTTCCTGCACTTTCAAAAGCAGATTCATTATTTCCAAGCATTCTAGCCATTGTTTTCCTGGCAGCATTGAGAACCCCTATTCCTGCACTGCAGATGAGCAAAGATTATGCAAACAAGCCTTCGTATATTGTATCATACACGCAAGTGCCAAGTGCCATTTCACAAATTAAACCACTGTCATTTTATTTGCCCTGAAACCTTTAACTGTATTACCAGCTTCAACCAAGTCTCAAAGAGCATGACAAGTTCACAACATCTCAACTATCTGAGTCAACTTTCAGTTTAGTTTCCATCATTCAAGGATAATTCCACCTCCTGGTCCCTGCTTGTTAGAACATTTTTCTTGTCTTGATTTTTCCATTGCAAAGAAGAGGAAGACAGTTTTTATGGAGCATTCTATGCTTTCATGCAACAAATCAATGGAATGCAACTTCTGAAAATTAGATTGCTACAAAAAACAATCTTGACTTTCTGGGTGTAAATCAAGTATTAAAGTGATAAAAACTTTGGACATTCAATGTCCAGTCTACCCCAAAGAATTTATACTTGGGTGTTGACAAGGACAAACAGGTTACCTTCCAGCACCAGCAACAACAATCTTTTGCTTCGGAAAATCAATCATAGGCCTTCCTTGTGCTCTTACAGCTCCTAAAAGACCAGCTATAGCAACACCTGCCGTTCCCTGTGCCATGGAGTGGCATCAAATCATGCAAGCAGATTAAATATTGAAATGTTGAAGCTATGAAATTTGCATACTTATAGAAGACAGCATTTGATTCATTAATTCTGCAAACTATTCACTCATGACAATTCTATCAACAGAATAAAAAATCCACAGAAGCTAATGGGCAAGTTTTCAAGCAGTGGTGACAAAATAAAGTCAAAAAGGTCAATCCATGCATTGAATAAGTATGATACAGACAAGGAAACAAGCACTCAAATCTTATATATGGTAGAACAGACATGTTCTTTCACTGGGCTTAGTCTAGTCAACTCATTGGAAAATCATCACGACCATATAACATATATCTTACTGCAAGTGGGGCCCAAATCAAAAACCTCATTACCACTCTTTATAAGGGTTTGTCATGAAGGTAATAGAAGGGAGTGTGCCGCTATAATTTTTCCATAGTTCAGTTACGTTCTAGGGAGGGGGATTTTTAAGGGAATTAAAAGTTAAACCCAAAAGCCTTGTGCAGGGGGCAGGATGGTAAGGAATTTGAGGGAAAAGAATGTGTGTGCGTGCACGTGATTTTTCCTGTTCTCTCTTCCTCAAGCTTATAACCCATTTTTTCACAATTTTACTTACATCTTACTATTGGGCTCCACTAATGCACGCTTTTTGACATTTTTTTAACGTCACATCAAATAACAATTAACTTAATTCTCTTCTAAGCTCCTTGCCAAACACTCTAAAAAATTAACTTTTTACAAACTGATATGATAATTACCTTGGCAATAATCCACTTCCATGTCTAGTGTCATGCAAATTGTTCATTAAGGGAATGAAAACTTTGGGGATTATGATTATTTCCTATATGTCTTTGGTTTTACAAACTCAATCTTCTGGCTGAAGAGGGAAAATAGGCTCTTTGGTTTGAAATGCAGGACCTATGTTGTGTTCCTTCTGTTTTGCATATGTGCCTCTCATCAAGTCCTGTGCTCATTCTATTCCATCTATTTCTTACTACGAAATTACCATAAACCTAAAACATTCTCACTT
Organism: Populus tomentosa; assembly: GCA_018804465.1. Lineage (NCBI taxonomy): Eukaryota > Viridiplantae > Streptophyta > Magnoliopsida > Malpighiales > Salicaceae > Populus > Populus tomentosa. Next base: position 2,602,734 of record CM031995.1, read on the forward strand.
AATAACTATTTAAGGCCTTCTTATAGACTGGGGGTTACAATGCAGCAAAGTAATCATATTTACTTACTATATTAGCAAAGACCAGCCAAACAAGTAGTGTTTCAAAGTGACTGTACATTGGCAATACCCCCTGTAATACACTTCAGGAGAATAAAAAGGTGCTATGTAATTAAATACAAATACTTAATTACCTGGACATCATCGTTGAACATTCTGTAGGTATTCCTATATCGCTGCAACAACTTGAATGCCCACTTACTTTGGAAATCTTCAAACTGAATAAACATAGGGCATTAGTAACTCCCAAAAATAGTGAAAAATAGGAGAGAGGGAGGGGGGGCGTTGTCTAACAATGTTTGACTAGACTAACTAATCATAAAAATTCAGGTTACCTGCACGATCACATGTGGCCAGCGAGTAAACACTGCCTCCATGAATTCATCAATGACTGCAATATACTCATCACCATCTAGACGGTGTTCTTGTAATCCCAGATCTATTGGCAAAGAATAGCACAAAAAGTGTCCCTTGTCATTGAGACAAATTAAACATATCTAACAAATACTAATAACTGTGATGACTATACGTTGGACAATGTCACAATAGGTGAACAGCTCTATTATAAATAAAGATGCTATTTCTTGTGATGTCCTAAAAGATCTTCAAAATGATCAAGTAGAGAGACACACTCACACATGGGATCTTTGAGTAACTTCTCATTGTTAGTTCCAACATCAATCATGACAGGAAGCACCTAGAACCGGAGAGAAACCAACAGTAAAGTTCTATAAACAAAATAGTCTACTTCACTACGGTAAGAGGTTAAAGAAGAAATTAAGTATGGCAGAATCTAAAAATAGTTAAACAAAAAATTGACTAGAGTAATATACACCAAGAATTCATTAGAAGACGTCATGAATCTGCAAGAAAAGAATCCAGCAATATACAATTAACTAGAAGACACACTTGCTCTCAAATTTCATAAATTTTAAGTTGTAATCAAGGTAGAAGCATTTACAATGCAAACAAATGCAAACAAGGAATATAATATTAGGTCCTACAGAAATTAAATACAATCAAAATAAGCATTTACAAGGAGAAGGAAAATGTTCAAAAAAAAATACGAGGGAAAGGAAAAAAATGCAAACAAATCATCTCGGTGAATATAATATTAGGTCCCAGAGAAATTAAATACAGCATCACATGAATTCAGATGCCACAAGGTAGTAATACACATTACCTACAGTGTTAATGCTTTGTGTCACATTTTCAACATTATTTATTCCTGATACATGGATAATTACAAGAAATTGAAGAATTGACACTGCATGCTGTGATGAAAACTTCTGTCATCAATTTGGCACAACTTCAGGTTAAAGATTTGCTATCTCATACAAATTCCATCTATACTTTAATAGCTATGTCCAAGAATTTTCTGTTCCAGACTCGGGTGTAAAGATGGTTTATTAGATGGCGGGCATGATCAAAAGATTATCAGTTTGGTATTGGGAACACAGATGATATATGGCCGAAACATATTTACTGCTTTTCTGGAACATTTATCATACAAACAGGTAAAAAATGTTTATTCAATAGAGACATGTAAACAAGAATATACCCTTTGAGGATTTATCCCAGCAGCAGCAACATACAAATCTAGCTTCCCAATAGCAATACCAATTCCCTGAACTCCAAGATCTCCAAGACCCAATATCCTGCTTCCATCCGTAACAACAATCATGTCAACCTGTAGTCAATGAGAATAAAAAGAAGAGTAAATAAAATCTGCAATTGATGTTCTAAAGTCTAAGGTCCTGCATATACTTCATCAAGCCATCATGATGGCCCTGGCATGACAATCATGTGGTTATCACACAACACTTCCATCTTCTTTTCTGTTTATATTCCCTCTACCCCTCCTTGCTCTCATCATCCCAGTGGAATAATAATTCAAGACACAAAGAAGTCCAGTGTTAAATGCATAACTGATAAAAGCAAGATACCTGCTCAGCTGGCCAGTTATACACCATGGACATCATTTCTCCACGGTCTTCAGCACTGAAATACATTCCCCTTGGTCTTCTAAACAAACCACTGTAATTTTGGCAAACAAGACCAACAGTTGGGGTATAAACTATGGGTGCATATTCCTCAATATGGGCAATTAGAACCTGTCAAATTCAGAAATAGTATTATAACCTGGTATATCATGGACAAAATAAAGAAGCCTAAGAGGTTAGGGTGCATAATGTCATTGGCTGCCCAAAACAGTGTGATGTACAAGCTATATTTCAGCCTTCATCCTCTGATGAATTGCAAAAGGAATACATGAAAAATTAGAGCATCTGATAGAGCATAGCAAAGAAGTGATTTCTAGTAGAATCCCTAGCTAATTACATGGATGATGGAGAGGAAGACCAACTGATACTCAACAAACAAACAGGCACCTCTTAAACCTAGGTTGTCAACCAACTAACATTGTATTGGGATGGGATGTCTCACTGTGTGCAAACCAGTTGCCAGGGGAATGACAATGAAAGAGAGAGAGTACAAAGATGAAGAGCAGGGGGACTTTTGCATAAGCAGAAGGGATTCCCCCCCAGAGTTTTGTGCACACCCAACCTTTTACAATAAATCTTTCTCTTTTTTTCTTTAACAAGCATTGTTAACAGGTTTTATGGCTAGTAATCAACCAGCAACCACAAAAACAGATGTTGTCACAAAATTCTGCTGCTGGTATGACTCGTAATTGGTGTGACATGGCCAGAAGTCGGGTTTCGACATAGGAACAAAGAGCATGAAATGGAACTCAAACATTAAACATTCATAGCTACTTAGAATTCAGAGTCCAAAGCATGAAGCAGATAAATGAGCTAAAGCAGAAGAAATTCAATCCACGATAAGCAGTGCCAAATCAAAAGGAGAATATATTCTACCAATCACCCCTAAACATTTTATTTAAAAAAAAAAACTCAAAAAACTTAATTAAAATAACTCAAATGTAAAATTAGAAGGGGAAAAAAAAGAGTACATCACCTGGTAGTACATAGTCTCATTCCTGTCGTGTAATCGATTAAGTATCCGCCACTTAGCCAGCGCATATGGATCAGATGGTCCGTCTCTTGCCTGCACTTCAAGCCTCTTCAGGTCAGCCTCTGTCATTTATCAAAACAAGAATTCGCTTAATATTCTGCTTCAAATAAAAAAAAATACTCAGATCAGCTCAAAATTAGAAAAGAAAACATACTGAAGCGTTGAATTTGCTGTTCAGAAGTCATAACATTGGGAGGGAGAAGTCCCCGTAGATCGAGACGGTCGCGTTCTGTCATAGAAAACGCTGTTCCCTTCATAAAATTAAAATAAAAAAGGTTACTAAAATTGAGATTAGAAAGGAAGGACGAGTGAAAAATGATTATTGAACTATTAATGATAATACCTTGTTGAACCAGGGATCGTGAAGAATATCAAGGCTCCGTTTGTGAACAATGGTAGGACGGTGGCCCTCCAATGTAGTGAAATGTCTAGTAGCCTGCATCAGGGCCGCCGGATTCGTCATTCTTTGTTTGAGCCGTTTGATCAGAGACGAAGACGCTCTGATCTGATTGGAAAAATTTGACATCCTTCCTTTGTGAAGATTGACGATCAGCGAACAACGAAAAACAACAGTGACACGGCAAAGAAACACGTAGTGGAGTGGCAAGTGAGTGGCTGAGAGAGAAAGCGAAGGAGGAAGATTTCTTTTTTTGGGGGGGTTGAAAAGTCAGAGGAATCCGCCCCCTCCTTTCTTCTCTTTAATGCTTAACTAATTTGTCGCTGGACTCAAAATGTTTACCTGTCATTTTATTTTTATCGTTATTTTTATATGTATTTGTTGATAGGAGTAGTTTTAAGGAGATGTCATTCTTGAAGAGACTTATTTCCTTTTTAAAAAAATATATATTTAAATTAGTTTACTTATTTTTTTCGGTTTGGATTAAAAAAATTATACATAGCAAAATAAATAAAATTTTACATTATCATAAAATTCGATATAACTATTTAATCTTGAAAACCCTAATCTAATTATTTTATTTATTTATATTTTAAATTAAATTATATGAGAATCAACTCATGTGATCTTGTTTATTATGTAGGTTTATGGAGAAAAAATCATTTTAATAACTAAGAATAAAATTAAATAAAAATTATATATTAAAACATTAATTCAATTAATAATGAAATAACCTAGTTAAATAAAGTGTATCATAGTTGACTCAATTAGATATGATTGGATCACTTTTTAAAAATATTTTAAAAATAAAACGATCTCGTTTAAGATAAAATAATTGAATGTAAATTAACCAAACAACACCTATTAACTCGGCCACTGAACCAAGTCATACACCGTATAGATTTTTTTGTCAAGTCAATAAAAAAGAAATTGATAGAAAGTCTTTTTGCTTCTCTTTTTTTTTGGTGGGAAAGGGTGGGGGAAGGTGCTCAGGACCAATTAAGGGAGAGGCACGTGCAATGCCCCGTTGCCCGAGCTAAAGACCAAAGACTGAAAACGATATCGTAAAGGCTAGAATGGACGACCATCAATCATCAACAGACGACGTTCATTCAAAAGGCAACCAAGTGTCGTCCCGAGCAGGGCAGGTTGCTCGATTTTGTGAGCTAGCTGGCTCTTTGTATGAGCTGTCCAGTAAAGAACTTGAAGACTTGTTTTTATCCCTTAAGTGCCGGTTTAGGAGCTGCAGGTGATCTAATACTTTTCGATGGAAAACACAGGTTATGTTATTTTAATATATTTTTAATTAAAAAATATTTTAAATATTAAACTGTTCTGGTCAGGTGTATCTATCAAGTGGGGCGAGGGGTGGATGATGGAGTATTTTGTTTGTCTTGCATTACGAATAAGAACTTGAGGATGCAAGGGGAGGACCATAAATATCTCCCTTGTCCTTTTCTCTATTGTAATTTTCCTTCCTTTAAACCTGGAAATTTTGAGAATATTCATTTTAGTCCTATAAAGTTTTTTGTTTTACTCCTAGAATTTTATTTTTGACAAATCAATCCTTATTGGAAAGGTTTTTAGTCCTTGTAATTTTTTAAATTATAATTTAGTTATTGATCTAATTTTTTTTTCAATTGCATTTCTGAATATCAAATTGATCAAAAACAAGTCCAATAATTTAAATCGATCGATGTAAGACTTGAGTGGATTTAATGGGTATGATTATCCATTTGAAAAATAAATAGATGATAAATGAATCATGGGTAAAACACATTTCACACCCTTTTTTACCCCGCCCATTTGCCACCTGGCCCACCTCAGAGGATAATTGTTAGGGAAATTAGGTTTGGGGCCGGGTTGGTCGATAACACACAACACATAATGTTGACCATGGAAATCATTTACAGTCCTCAAAGCCCGCCATGGGATTGGGCCTAAAAACTAATGTAAGAAATTGGACTAGGTCCAACATTGATTTACATTATACAGCCCAGGAGCTCCCCGTGCAGGGAATTAGAGATGTGATTGAAAAGCAAAGAGAGATTTATTTTGATTTTTATACTCCACTGATATTTTTGTCAATTTGAAATGAGACTGTTTCGAGAGAGCTTAGACGTTAGACGTGTAATAGTGGTTATAATTTAAAATATTTTTTAATTTAAAAATATATTAAAATATTTTTTATTTTTAAAAATATTATTTTTAATATCAGTATATAAAAAATATAAAAATTTTGTAAAAATCAATTTTTTTATAAAATACAATTTCAACAGCATCATCATATACTGTTTTCCTGTCATCACTTGTTCATTCTCACGACCATAACAATTACGAATAACAATTATAATAAGAATAATACTAACTGTTCTGGTGTTATTACAGCGTTGAGGTGACATGTGTTACATGGATTTAAATGATAATGTGACAAGCGATTGACGATGTGGTGTTGGTGACAAGGAAAACATTTTTAAAAAATATTTATTTACCTTTCCAACAAGATATAAAAATAAAAATTAAATAACCTAAATAGAAATTAGAAGAGCTCCCCCTTGTTCTTTTTTTTTTTCCACTTGATTTTTTCACAGGATATATAAGAAATAATAAAAAATCAACTAGCCTAAACTAACCATGAAATCGAAATTTCCCCTCTTTCTCTTCCTTTTCTTTTTTTTTCTATTTTTTTCACCAGTGGCATCATTTATCACGTCAGCATTAAAATGATTAGCTTTGAAAGTACATATTTATTTATAAAAAAAATTAATAATAACATAATTAAATGTTTGAAATTGTAGTTATAATTATTTTTGAAAATATTTTTTATACTAAAATATATGAAAATAATATTTTATTTATTTTTTAAATTTTATTTTTAAGATCAGCATATTAAAATAATTTAAAATATATTAAAAAAATAATTTTTAATTAAAAAATTAATTTAAAAAAATATATAAGTAAAATCACTTTTACTCTATGAAGGTTCTCAAGGTGTACAACATTTCTTGCTATCTCCAATAATAATGGAACGCAGCATCTTAAACACACCAGCTCCAACCGTCACGTGATGCCAACGACGATAGTACCTCGACCGTTTCATTTAAGGCTATGTTTGTTTTCTGGAAATCAGTTTTTGAGAAATTATTTTCCAAACTTTTCTGTATTTGTTTGTCATTAGGAAAGTTGATCAACGGAAAACACTTTCCGGTCAACGGAAAACACTTTCTAGTCAACGGAAAATACATTTCGATCAACGGAAAACACTTTCCAGTCAATTTCAGTCAAAGAAAAATTTGACTTGGTTTTCAGAAAAGTGTTTTTTCTTTAGCTGTGTTTGTTTTCCGGGAAGTGGTTTCCAGGAAATCACTTTCCAAATTTTCTTGTGTTTGTTTGCTAGTATGAAAGTTGGTCAATGGAAAACACTTTCCAGTAAAATGAAAGTTTGGCTTAGTTTTCAGGAAAGTGTTTTCCTGAAAAATTTGAGGGGAAAACACTTTCCGGAAGTTGTGAAAAATTTAAAAATATCATTATTTGCTGATTATATCAAATTTGATCCTCAAACTTTTGATTGATATATATATATATATATATATATATATATATATATATATTGTTTTGAATATTTATTTTTCAATTTCATCACTTAAAATTTTATTTTTATATTAATTTTGGTTCTTATTTTTATAATTGTTATTTGCTTTTTCCTTATCATTTTTTTATTGAAATTTTGTATCTATCAAATTTGGTCTTTATTTTTTTTATTGTTACTTATTTTATTTGAAATAATTTATGAAATGTTGATTATATTATTTTAATTTCTTCATCTTTTATTTTATTTTATTTTTTAGATTTGATCTCTATTATTTTGATTATTTTTTATTTTATTTGAGATAATTTATGAAATTATATTTTTTTTTCAATTTCATTCTCATTCAACTTTTTAATTTGTAAGATTTGTTCCTCATTATTTTAATAAACTTGAGAAAAATAAAATATTAATAAGTTATTTTCCAGCTCATTTTCCATAACATAACCAAACACTGAAAAGTGTTTTCCAACTCATTTTTCATTACACTACCAAACATCGGAAAATACTTTCCCGGAATTCACTTTTCCGGAATTTACTTTTTCCGGAATTTATTTTCTAAAAAAAAACTACTTTTCAGTAAACAAACGGAGCCTAAATAAATAGACGGAAAGAGCTTATAATTAAGCACCTGATCAACTGGCCAATCATCGGCATTTTCTAAGGCATAACAGCAGAATTAACATGCGACCTTTGCTGAATAAAATGCAAGAAAACATATAGATGCCACGACAGGATGTGAATGACTTCATGATTAGGATAATATTCAATTAATTAATTAATTAATTAATTGCTTACCTTCGAGACTTGATGGATAATGCTCAAAAAAATGTTTAATTAATTACTTTTTCGAAGTTTTTGGGTTGTGACTTTTAATGGCTTGATTGGTTTTCATCTAAAAACCAGCCACAATCATTGTGACCTGAGCATTCATTGAGATAATCATAGTCTATAATTTCAGCCATTCCCATTGTTTATAATAAATACTAGTTAAATTATATAAGCAAGCAGTCCTGTTTTTCTAATCATATCATTAATTATATCATGATTGGCTATTGTTTCAGAATTCAAAATAGAATTTAATTGCTAAAAAAATATCAAAACTCCTCCTTAAATTAACATTAAAAATAATATTTAAAAAATGCCCTTAGCGAACGTGTTTAATTGGATGGAGTTGCTTGTACTTGACAATTCCTTGGGCGGTTCTGAGAGTTTCTATTTAGGAGGCTGCAAGGAAAAGAGAGGCGAGGTACATATAATGACGAAAAGAAAATTAAAAGGGTAATGCGGTGGCATTTTCATGATGATATCACTGTGATTGTAATTTATCTTCCCAAAAGGGTTCCTAAGAAATAATGGTGTTGGCTGCACCGACGCCCTGGAGTGGATATTTTCGCCCTTGATGTTAGATGAGCAAAGGTGGACTTGTTTCAAAAAGTTACACGAATACTGGAAAGAAAAATATTAATAATATGCGTGTGAGTGTAGTAAATATTATTTTATAAAAGTTAAATGATATGAGGATTTCAGGACTTCAATGTAACTTTAGATATAGATTATTGCTAAAATTTATACGGATATAGTGTGTAATTAAAATGATTATAAAGGGTGTTCCAGTGCACAAAATTTACCACAATGAAATTTTGGCTAAGCAGGGTTCCTTGCCCCAGGGATAGAATCTCGTTGTTTTTTATTATTATTATTCAAAAAGTTATTGGTACGTGTTTCACATGCTCCAATAAATACACATCATTTTTATTATTAAAAAAACATGTGAGATATCTTCTCATAGCCAAATCCGACCATCCGTCTTCTAGATAGATGCTCAAAAGCACCTTATTTCACATGGTGCGGCGCATGTAGACATATCATAATTAGATTGTCACTGATAATCAATTGTTTGTTTTTTTTTTTGACAATTAAAATACACATTTATATTATATTTGTTTATTGTTTATTTGGATCTGACAAACACTTTAAATCTAGCATGGTTGTCAGATCTAGGCTCGGGTCTAACATACCATCAAACTCAAAAAAAAATTAAAACATTCTATATACTCGGTATTTTTCTTACATTTTTAAAAAAATAACATTGACCCGTTCTGCGCAATCAATATACTATTCTCAAGGTATATTAAGACGGGTACAACATGCAGATAAGGAATCGGAGGAAGAATAATTTTACATCGATGAAATTATTGATGGATAGCGAGTAGTCGATATTAGCCTTTTTCTGCTTACCAAAAAAAAAAGATATTAGCCTTTTTCTAGTAAAGATATAACTGTGCTTATTTTATTTTATCAATGATTGGTTCGAAGAGCAAGATATTGAAGATTGTTAATTCATTTTATTTTTATATGTATTTCAAATATAAAAATTATAATGGGTTGTAATTAATATATATATATATATATATATATATATATATATATCTGATTTCTCTTCTTTAATTAATTGCCAGTTGACGCCCATTGAGTCCAGCTTGCTTATTCTCTGCTAGGAGCGTTTCTGCACAGAACATGCGTGGTTTTGCTTTTTGAATAATAAAAATCATTAAATATGTATTTTTCATGTGTTAGAATGCTAGTCTTCGAACGCAGAAGTTTTTTAATTAACCGTCCCATTTATTTATTTTGTTGGAATGGGTCAACTCAACTTCGGGAAAATAAAATAAAAAATAAGAAAGTTAGCTGTGTTATGTATTTTTATTTTATTTTTTATTAAACAGTCAGATATTATCTACCCTCCAGCTCATAATAAATGAAGATTAAATAGCCACGCTACAGATTTAAAATCATCGGTGAAATATAGCTCTTCGATTATTTTCAAACTCTCATCACAGGGTATTATGGGCGGGGTCTGTTGGTATCGTTGTTGTTAGAATTATTACAGGCTAACACGAGGTTATTGGGTTAATTGTTTTTCTTAAAGCCATGTTATTTCGTAAATTTCTTTTGATGCTAACATGATTAGATTTAATTGGATCAACTGATTTTTATATGATTGATATTTTATTTAATTAAATTAAGAACCTGATCTATTCTATATTCTCTTATAATGAGTTTTCTATGTTAATATACATAGAATAAATCTGATTAAATAACTATATTTAACTATTTATATTATGTTTTCGATTCTAAATTTCTTAGATCGGCCTGAATAAATAAGTCAGGTTTAACTTTTACATAGGTAATGTAATTATCAAAAGGAGCAATCACATGTTAAAATTAAAAAAGCATTTTAAACATGGACCAACTTATTTTTTAAAAAAAATTAATATTTTTTATATTTTAAATTATTTTAATACGTTGATTTTAAAAATAATTTAAAAATAATAAAAAATATATTATTTTAATACATTTTAATATGGTAACTACTTTAAAAAAAAAATTACATTCTAAACAGAACAATAAATAAAAAAAAAAAAAGGGAAACTTGCTGGTCCTTTATACAGTTTTATTTCTTTTAAAAAAATGTGTTGATTTGGATGTACATTCAAATTATTGGTTCCATATTGGGCCATGCATTCGAATTTGGTACACCGTACACTGCTAGAATCTATCACAAGGAGAGGGTCAAAACTGCAAAGATCTTATATATAATGCAGCACACCTTGCTAGTTCCACTGATCTGCTATCTCCACCATGGGATATGGTGCGTTTTCCACAAGGATCTATGGCGCCAAAATCCCACCGTGTGCATTGCAGCATTAAACGAAGAATCATGATGTCTTGTTTGTTTTTAGATATGTTTTAAAAGTATTTTTATTTTTAAAAAATATTAAATTGATTTTTTTAATATTTATTTTTATATTTTTAATGCACTTGATATTAAAAATTAAAAATTTTATTTAATATATTTTTAAACAAAAAACTATTTTGAAGAGCACTTTTACTACAATTTTAAATATTCTCAAATTGTCTTCATGTTTTTTTTGTCTAATTTTCAATATATCATTATAATTCTAATTGATTTTAATTTATCTCTAGAAATAAGATCATTATTTGATTTATCATTATATTTTATATTTTTAAATTTATTCTTGTAAGTAAATCTAACTGGAGTTTGAACTTCCTTAAATTTGCATTAAAACACTTGATAAAATAATAGATTAGAAAAAAACATACCACATCATAACAAATTAATAATGGTTTAAATACAATTAGAAGAGAAGTAGTTTCACAAATCACAGAATCACTTAAAATTTATATAATTGTTAATTTTAAAGTTCATGAAATTAGTTAAAGCATACACAAACTAGTCTAAATACTTATACTAAATATATATATATATATATATATAAATGGTTTAATTATGAAAATAAATAAAATCTAGTTAAGTTAAACTAGTTAGCCGTAAAAAGCTTTTAGAATGAAGCTAGCAGATACTGGGCATAATAATAATGATATAAAGGGTGCTGGGTAGCTGGGTTTGGAACTTGTCAAAAGAGATAATAAAACTTGCGTGCACGAGCAAAAAGCAGATCACTGTGCCCTGCACTTGCATCCTGTAATGATCATTCATCTTCCAGGACAGAAATGCCACAGACACGACACGACGAAGCCAGGACAAGGCCATAAGAGTCAATAATTTCGGTTGTTGGATAAAGCAGAGATTACACACTTAAACCTCCGCGAAAATGACTCTCAAATTATTAAAGACACCGTAGCCACTGGCGCACTGATTTGTCCTACACTTCGTGGATCATCATTGCCAAGATCAGGTCTTCGTGACTCGCGTGTCAAGCAAGTAGTTCCAACCCCACCCCCCGTTGTGCCTTAAAAAAGGCTGGTTAAAATTTTATTTATTTTGTTTTAAATTATTTTATATATCATTCTAATTTTTTAATGTCAAAAATAAAATTTTTAAAATAAAAAATATATTATTTTAATATAATTAAAAAAATTACTTTTAAAAGTATATATAATCACACTCCCAAACACCTTGTTAATTTTTTCAAATTTTTTTTTAAATCAATAATTTGTTCCGGACATACTTATTAAAATTAGTATAGCCTGACGAGTTAATCTAGTAAATTAAAGTTTAAAGTTCAACTCAGTTCAGGTTTTAATTTAAATCAATTTTAATATTAATTCTACTAAAAAATTATAATTCACTAACTCATTCAATATCTAATTGAGTCAAAATCAAGAAATAAAAAAATAATGATTTCATATTGGATAACAATGATAGACATGAGTTTACCTGATAGTATATATTGACCTAATAGCTCGGTTAAACTCTATACATTTAGTTTTAGTATTGATTCGACTTAGATATAATGATTTAATAGTTTAATCTGGTTCAAACCTGATTGCATTAAAATAAAAATAACATTATATTTAAATTCATTCAGAAATATAAATTTACATTACAACTCACTACTCCAAGTTATCCATCAAATTAATATAATTCTCATTTGTGTAACAATGAAAGACATATCTAGTTATATTACATACCTTCATACAACAAATAAAATCAATCATCCCTTTACAGGTCTATCTTAAATACTTATTTTATTCATTAAATAGTATTTCAATCGAATTCAGTAGAGTTGAAAAGAGTTTCTTCTCTCCCATCTCCCATCTTCCATCTTTTATTTTTTTAAGTTTGATGACGAGAGAGTATCCTCCAGTCAATTTTTTATATTATAAAATTAAATTAAATACTTCAAATACATAGTTTTATATTTTTATAATCAGAGATTTGAATAGTGGTGATGTTGTGGTATCTTTGCAATTCTTTTCCCCCTGAAAGGCTGAAAGTAAAGAGTTTATCCAAGGTTGTAGCTGTCATTTGTCCACCCAACAGCAGCTGGCTTGGACCCAAAGCAGCTTTTACTGTTCAGAAGCTGCAGTTCCAGGCTCCGGTCAAAAAGATACGTGGCTATGTTATCACCGCCAATGCAGATTGCGAGCGACATGCTCTTTGACAATTTCTCAGGGTCAAGTCAACTTTGGAGCAGGGGTTCGGTTGCCGAAACACCCACCGCAAAAAAAAAAAAAGAAGAAGAAGCTCAAAGCTCACACCAAGCCCATAATCAAAAGCCTGTTTGCCACTCAAAATCAGAGAGGCCACAAAATTAAGGCACGCATGGAAAGGAAAAGCTCTCTCCGACGCTTTTCAGTAGCGCGTGCATGTCTTCACAAACTGACAAGCAGTCGTGTGATATTATAAACCTGATATGATTTGCTCTGCTGGGTCGTGCCCACATGAGAAGACACCTCATTTTGTCCCAGTTAACTAATTTATTTCAAGCACGCGCCACCGGAACCGCGCGGACCACCTAATTACAAATACTAGTAGTGTTTAGGAATTCCTACGTTCCCCATTGACCACGCAACCCAATCATTAAATGTAAAAGGTAAAAGACGGTAAACTTTTTTTTGAAGATCTTTACTACTTTTATTTGAGTGGGTGGATTTTAATTAAATACGGCAACAAATCTCAATTGGCTTTGCTGACCATGAAAACACCACCCAGAAAAGATTTCAAAAAAGTCAGCATAGTTAAAAACCTAGACCCGAACTCCAGCCCCTCCAAATAATTATTTCATTTATAGCATATTAGCTATGCTATCGCGCTTTACTACATGTAAGATTTTTTAAAAGTAACAAAAAAGAACATATGAGCTTTTTAATTGTATTTATATATATATATATTAATTAATTATAAATCAAAATATTTATACATGTATTTAATTAAATAAAATGTTTGATCACAAGATAGCTATGGTTATGATATCTAATCTCATAAAAAAATATATGTTAAAACAAAATAAAAAAAACACGAAGAACAATCTCTAAAAAAATAAATATTGAATAATAAAATTTTAAAAAGTTAATTTAAAAAAAAACTTGGAAAAAAACCATAGTAAGTTGTTGTGAGCCTTCGGAACTTGTGATTGTAGTTATGAGACGAAGAACGATCATAAAGAAGAAAAAGAACAAAGCAAAATTCTCAATAAAAAATTATCGAGTGATGAAATTAAAAATTAATTATATTTAAAAAAATACAAAAAATAATGAAATCATAAGCAGTATACACATGGAAAAATACAAAGCTCAATCTCCATCAAATCAGATATTAAATAATTAAATCTTAATAAAAAAATCAATTACATAAAATGATTTAGAATAAAAAAAAATCAATTAAAAGAACAGGGTTGCACGTTGAAAAAAAAAACTAGAGCGCAATCATAGATTTTTTACAAGAGTGTTAAATTAAAAAGAAAAACAACTACAAAAGAGAGAAAAAAATTAAGAAAAATGAGAATCAACCCGAGAAAAATAATACATCATAAACTTGAATTAAATAACAAAATTAATAACCAATAAATTTTTTATAAAAAAACTAAGGAAAAAAATAAAAATTAAAAAATAATACATGACAATTTAAAATTAAATAACTAAATCAAAAACATATAAAATTATTGAAAAAGTGCAAAAAAAAAAAAGTTTAGTAAACAATAAACAAGCTGATCATTATCGACACGTGTTGTACTAAAATAAAAAATGTTATAACGCGTTAAACAACATGATAAAAAAATAATTATTGAAATAATAAAACATTTCACATACCAATAACTTTTAAAATTTAAATATTAATTAATCATCCTGAAAAAATAAAATTGTCCTTCGTGATTTTAAAATTAACAAGAAAATTGTGAAAAAACCAAAAGACCGTTAGACTACTGAGTTATTTTTTCAAGCAAAGATGTCTTTTTATTGTATTTGAAAAAACCGAAACACCCAGGTACCTTTTATCAACAACATTACTTTTTCTAGCTTGGAGGTTATTAAAATCATTTTTCTGTACTCGAAATAGGAAAAAGCCACGTATACCCCTAATTAAATTTGTAATGACTGGTGAGCGGTGAGCTACAAGAAAATACTGTATTGTTCCAGCCTGTAAGCCTTTCGTTTTACTGTAGCAATAAATAGTAAAATATGTTTAGCGTAAAGTATTTTTCCTACATATTTTAAAGTTTTTGTTAATTTATCCTGCACCTTGTATTGTTTGCAATATTAATTCAAATTGTTTTTGCATTTTTAAAGTATATTTTTTTAAAAATTATTTCATTTCATTTTATTTTTTCTTTAAATTAATATTTTTTAGATGTTTTTAAATTATTTTGACATAATAATATTAAAAATAATTTTTTTAAAATAATAAAAAATATTTTTTTGATATATTTCTAAGTAAAAAATATTTTAAAAAATAATTGTAACCATACTTTTAAATATATTATTTTTGAAATATTAGCTTATTCTTTCCTTATTCTAAGAGCAAACATATCCTTGTATTTTAAAGAACCAAAATATCTAAATATCCTTTGTCAACAACATTGTTTTTTCTGCCTTGAAGGTTATTAAAGTCATTTTACTATGAAAAGCCATGGATTCTCCTGACCGAGTAATGGCTAATACGGTACCAGAAAAGACTGTATTGCTCTAACTTGCAAGCCTTTGGTTTTTTCTTGAAAGAGAAAAAAAAAAAAAAACTATATTGTAGCGTTAAATTGTAAAATATGTTTGGGAGTATAATGTTTTTCCTACTCTTGTTAATTTATTCCGCACCTTGTATTGTTTGCAATTTGCCAAGTTTCCGTAACTACACCGTTACAATCTGGTTAAAAACCTAAATTCAAAATCTAGCCCCTTTAAATAATTATTTCATTTATAGCATGTTTATCTTGCACCTTGTATTTTGTTTTGCAATTTGCCAAGTTGTGGAAACCACGCTGTTTATAGAAATTTCAGGGTGTTTATGGTGCAGCTAATGTTTCTATATTAGTTGCTTCATGTAGTATATCTCACATAAATAAACATATACAGGTAAAAGAAATAAATATTAGGTGTAAATATTTTTATTATTTTGTATGGATTATAAATTTTATTTTCTCCATTTTCCGTGTCTATTTGCAAGATATGAGAAATAATTAATAAAACATTACTAATTATTTCATATATATTACAAAAACATTTCACCGTTCATCCTTTAACCCTTGCAAAATAGTTTTTGAGTTGCATTTGCTTAATATTTCAAAATAAAAGTATAGACATGATATAAATGTATTTAATTAATGTGATAAAAATATAAAACAGATTCATACTTACAATATTTTTTAAATGAATTTTTATATATATTTTTTTAAAAGCACAAAAACATATCTTCATATCTATTTTTTATATTTCTAGACCATAATCAAATGGAATTATATTATATTATAGCCTAGAGGTGTCTTCCATTTTCAACTCTGGCACAAATAAGAGATGTGAAGCCTGGTTTGAGATTGTATTGGTTAGGAATACTATAGTGATTATTTTTTAAAGTGATTTTTATTTAAAAAATATTTAAAAATTATTATTTTATTTTAAAAATTATTTTTATATAACTATCAAAATAATTTTAAAATATATATATATTTTTTCAATTTCCGCCCAAACACACGCATCTCACATCACTTCAATCCTTAAACCCACAAATACTCTCACACCATCTCTTCTATTTGCCTAAAAACTCCCACCTCTATCTGCTTCCTCGACACCAACTATAAAAACTCATCCTTCTCTCTCTATTCTCTAACAACAAGACAAAGCCTTTCCCTTCGAGCTCCTCATCAGATTTCTCCATCTGTAAAGTACAGACACCACCTGAACCACCCCATCAAGACAAAATGCCACCACACACCACCATCACCACTACATGAACATTCTTCACTCACAAGCAAAACAGATTATAATACGCGTGTATACTCTTGTTGTTGTTTGTTTTACTAAATGAGGTGCAATAAACACCCGTGCGACCTCAGCAGCAGCGTGGGCGTATGCGCTTTTTGTCTACGAGAACGCTTGTCTGCATTAATCGCCGCTCAGGTTCAAATACAGCAGCAGCAGCAGCAGATAGCACAATTAGCGAAGGCACATCATCACCCACGCGCCGCCGCAGTTATAGACGAAAGCCGTAAATCAGATTCTAATTCTCAACATCATCATCATCAACAACAACCTCCTCCTCTGATATTTCCCCTCTCTGTTTCTCCTTACGTTTCTCGCCGTAAATCTGACGACCACTCCTCCTGGTCCGCCCACAACCAACACCACAACCTCCGTTTCTACAGCACTCCTCAGGTGGGCCCTACCTACAACACCACCTCTTCAACCACAACAACCGCAGCGTATAAGAAGCGAAACAAAAAGTTATCGCTTTTCTCCAGTCTATTCTGGTCCAGATCCGACAAGTGCAGTGCACACTCTACTGGCTATCGTGATTCCATAGAGGCATCATCGTCTTCTTCCCCTTCTTGGTTATCAACAATCTTCTCCGGTGGCCGGGGAAAGCAACCGACGCAATTATCCATGGGATACTCCGGCTCGGTTAGTGGAAAGCCTCGACAGAGGTTAGATCGAGGAATGTCGCCAGCGAGAGGCTCGGATTCTGAAGAGGATTGTGAGAATTGCGATCGGTCACCTTCAGGGAGCGGCTTCTCGCTGGAGTCTTCGCCAGGGTGGAAGAAGACACCAGTCTCTCAGGCTTCCATGCGGCGAGGGAAGGCAGGACACACTAGAAACGTGTCTGGATTGACGTTTTGCTTGAGTCCTCTTGTGAGGGCGAGTCCTAACCGGAATTGGAGCCAGAAGGGGGGATTGCCGCCTGAATTGGGACTTTCTGGTGAGATAAGGGCACCAGTAAAGCCTCATCTGTCTGCTGCGGCCTCGTTTTGCGCGAACCGGTCAAGGAAGCTAGCCGATTTTGGAAGATTCAATCACAACCGTTAAGAGTGATGACTATTTCGCGATAGTGTTGATGCTGATATATCTGAATTACGGTCTTGTCCCATCCAAATTCTCTGTTTTTATATATATATAATTCTGTGTCAGCATGATTTACAAGTTAAATTACAACGAGAGGAAGGGAAAAATACTAAAGGAAAATTAAAAATAGAAAAACCAAAAGTCCTTTTGGTTCTTTGCATACAGTACTGATGTTTATTACTACCATAAACGAAAATATTTGTTTTCTTGTGTAATTTGAGAATTTATTTTTCTACATTTTAATGGATCGAGCCACTAGAGCAATAAAAAAAATTGTTTGAAAAAAATATATTCTTTTTTCTTCTGGTTTTATAGTATGGAGTATTTTTAAATTAGTTTTCGAATATAATAATTAAATTATCTCTATATTTATTAATTAAGAGTAGGGAATACCGTGTTACAAATATTTACCGTGACGTGTTTTTTCTTGAAATTTGAATCCTAAAGCAAACAGTCGTCGGACATTAATGAGATGTAAACCTAAGTACCTGAAAATTTAAAATCGGACCAGTTTATTCCGGTCACATGATTTGACCCTTTTTTTCTTCTTCTTATGGTCTGTTCTAGCCATTAAATAAATAAATAAATATTGATAGAGTTTCTTTTAAAGAAAGAAAAAGATAATTCGATAGTTTTAGATGATGAAAGCCTTGACTTAAAAAAGGAAGAATGTATAAGAGCCAATCAAACTAATACATCTGTACGTTCTTTTTTTTTTTTTAATCTATTAAGAGTTTTATTATATCTTGGGCTACACGATAAGATATCGTGTAGCCCTCTCTCATTAGATGATAGTCAAATAAATTAGAGTTATTAGTACGTTATTAAGTGCTTAAACACTACTTTTTTAACCTTTTCAGACTATTTTTTTTATTTGGAAAAAAGTATTAAATTGATATTTTTTTTAGTATTTTTTAATTATTTTAATATGTTTAATGCGAGAATAATCTATTAAAGGTAACAGCATTTAACCCCTGTTGTTATTGTTTAATACCACTGTCCCTAGCACAAGTGCACAACGCGAGGTTTAAAAACAATCTAGACAAAATGGGAACGGCATCCTTTGTTGACAAGTCATACGGAGTATATTAGTGATTGCGGGAGTGATGTTCATGTTCCCCACTAGAATTACATGAGACAAGCAAATGGGCGGGTCGTCTGGTTGGTTGAAGAGGTTGATGAAGAAGAAACGGCGAAGCTCGACAGAATTAATTGTGTATTTTCTTATGCAGTTGGACCTGTTTTTCAGAACACTAAATTAATACTTTTTTAATTTTCAAATAAATTTGACATGTAGATGTTAAAAAAAGCTAAAAAAAGTATTTTGATATGTTTTTAATTTTTTTTGAATGAAAATACATTGTAACTTGTTAATAAACACACTAAAAATGAGGTGTTAATGCATCAAATTTTGAGAGTTATTTTTTAAAAACTAATTTTGACATTAATATTTTAAAATAATTCAAAAATATACATATAAAATAATTTTTAATAAAAGCATTTAAATTTTAACAAAACAGTAGCTGTGCTGATTGTCCAAACACCGCCGGCTCCATCCATTCTTGGTGGGTGGTAGAACCCACAGATTTTAAGGGATGGCTAGCAATGCACATACCATTTAATGGAGGGACTCCCTCCCAGAAGGGCATTGAGAGCTAGCTATAAATTTACTTTCCAACGAAGGAAGAAATAAGATATAATGGAAAGAACATGAAAATGAAAAAAAAGACTAATTATATTGTAAAATATAATTTATTCCTTACTAATAAAATCTCCCATTCTTAGCTATTTATCTTTTCTATTTTCCAATGAAGGAAAAAACAAGATATAATGGAAAGAGCATGAAATTGGAAAAACAAAAGGACTAATTAATTACTTTTAACAGACTCCGATTACTTGGACTGAATCAACTCTTTAATAAAGGGACGGTGGCGGTGGTGCCAGCCGTTCATCTGGTGGGGCCGAAGGAGTTAAATGTCCTGACCAAATCTTCTTTATGAACGGTCAGAAAAAGCAGGGTCATATGATCTAGGTAATGTCCTGAACCCTTCTTCTTCGATCTCTTGATGTTCGATTTCTCAGAGAACACAACACGATTCGTTACTATCAATGTCTTTTTTTCTTGTCTTAAGCCGTTGGATCGTGGAGACCACCCTCCTCCTCCTCTCGCCGCCAGTTTTTGTTCAACCCTAATTTAATTCTTCTGCGAAGTTTCTTCAGTTGCACTCAAACAAGAAAGTGTAAACAGCAAAAATTTAATAGCCAGGCATGGAAAGATTAGTCAAGTCAAATATACTTCAATTTATATTCGCATTTAAAACTATGTTATGAAACGTATGGAATTAGTATTTCTTATTATTTTAGTATATAATATAAGAGATAAAAAAATTATTTTTATATATTTTAAAATTAAAAATACTTTTAAAAAATATTCTACACACACGCTTAACTAGTATTTCAAAAAAAATAAAATAAAGAGGTGGTGGCAATTGAGAAGCAAAGTTTCTTTCTTTAATTTAAGCTCATGATCTCCTCTAACCCTTTTTTTGTGAGAGATAAATGCTCTAAAAAACAAACAAGGTTGCTTGTACATCCATAACTTCGATAACCCTTTTGTTTTCCCCAAGAAATTGTCAAGGACTTGGCCAGAGAATTAAATCTGAATTTATATGCGACACTAATTTGAAATACCTATTCAAAAATAAATTAAAGTATAGAATTAGGACTTCTTGAGCACAGGAAGTAGTAAAAATGAAATTATAAATGAAAGAAAATATAGATGGTGGTTGGATGACATTTTAACATGTTTAAAGAGGTAATTGGAGAAGTTGGGAATTAATTGTGGAGTTTGGTTAGTTGAAGTTTTGGTTCCTGGAACTTTTGAACATCAAGAGTATAAATTTAATTGTCTTATTTATAGTTTATGACCTTCCCATGTGAATTGAATCAAGAAAATCATCATCTATGTTAATAAAAAAAGTGATTATAGTTGTTTTTTAAAATATTTTTTATGTTAAAATATATTAAAATAATATTTTTTAAAAATTATTTTTTAAATCAGCATATTAAAACAATCTAAAATTTATATATATTTTTTATTTTTTAACAAAAATAAATTAAATTTTTTTAAAAATGCAATACAAACCACGTTTCTAATTAGTGCCTAAGAATGGTTGGCCTTTTCTTTTTCTTTTTCTAAAGTACATCTTGTCCGTTTTGTGGCTAAATGTTTTTTTAAATAATTTTTTTAAAAAATTTAATATCAACATATAAAAATCATAAAAAAAACATTAAAGATATGTAGAACCCTAAGAAAAGCTGTTGCAATCCGAAACCGTCACGCTCCATGGATTTCGTTTTCTTTTCTGGTGGATGGGACTTGTCAGAGATATTTAGAACCCTAAAAACGTCAATCTCCTTTGCAGTTAAAGTAACAAGACGTTTTGACGTGTTATATAGGATATAGCTATCAGAAAAAGACATGCACAGCCCCACCGGAGAAGAAGCTAGCAGACACCAACCTTCCCCTTTTACGGGCTTCTTAATCTTGATCCTAACCAGGTTTTGCTTAAATTGATGGATGAATTTGCTTTCAAGTCTCGTCTGGTTCTGAGATTCAGGTTGATTTATCGGCCAGAAATCCAACCATTTTTGTTCGGTGAAACAGAAACTAGCTGTCGGATTCCTGGAGTCTTGTAGTTTTTAATTCATATAATTAATAATTCTTATACTAACACCTATTTTAATTAAACATATTTCTAACTAGCACTACAACCACCGTCATATTTAGCATTATCATAGCTTCAACTTTATACATTAAATTAATATCTTTATTGGAAATATATCAAAAAATAAATAAAAATTAACAAAATATTTTAATATATTCTCAATTTAAATGAATTTTTAAAAAGCATCACATTACCAAACACGTATAAAAACTATATTAATAACTATTATTATGGGTCAATTTTTTTCTTGAAAAATAATTTTCTATGTTTGTTTCCCATGAAATATTTTACAAAAAAATTAATCAGTGTAAAATATTTCACAATTAACCTTCAAATTTAGTTAATTTGCTGGAAATTATTTTTGACTCATGAAATTCCATAAAATATTTCACGAATAATAATTTACTTATAATATTATCTTCATCCAACTATCTCGCTCATCATATCCATTTCATCATCCCCACCACTTCATTCTCATTTGCCACTATCTCAACATCATCTGTTTTAGTAGTACTACTACGACCACAACCACTTTCTCCTCCATCATTACTCTACATCACCACCACCTCTTTCACCATTATTACCAACTCACCATTACGACCACCCCTTCCTCCTTTACAACCATAACGACTACTTCAACTATCTTCACCTCCATCTCCATTGTTATTGTCATATTACCACCATCTCTTTTTTCTTATCATCTTCCATCATTATTATTGTCTTTTCTATTATCATTATTATCTTATCACTATTATTATCATGTCACCACCACCGTTGTTTTCTTTTTCATAGCCATAACCATAATTATTCCACCACTACTATTATTGAAAAGTATTTATTTGTAAAATATTTTACATTAAAATACTTTTCAAGCCAAACATTAAAAAATATATTACATGCAAAACTTTTTATGGAAGAACATTTTACACATAAATTATTTTACTCGGAACAAATAAACCTTGCATAGCAACCAAATCCAAGTACCAACCTCTAAACCCCTATAGGGGCTGTGATTTGATGGTAGCTCATGGTAATGCAAAAACTTGGCGTGGGATATATTGGGACCTCGCCCTTGAAAGCGAAAAAGTCTATAAGTTCTCATATAAGCTTATTTCAAGTAACTTTATGGTATTCGAGAATTAATTAGTGATATTGTAGTAATTATTCTCTTGTGTCCACTTTAAAGAAAAGAAATATACACAAGAAAAGAGGAAGTCAATAAGGAGATATTATCATTATTTTTAGTGGATTATGAATTTAATTTTCCATCTCCTCTATGTATTTTTTTTAAGTTAATCTAAAAAAATAACTAATAGTATGTCGCTAAATACTTGTTGCATATCATATTCTCAGTTTTTGCGGTAATGTTTGTATTGTATACCATGAAATTTCAGGTGCATTGATATATAAAAATATCTAAAAAATAATTGATAATTCATTTATCATATAAATTAAATATACAAAACAAGCCTATATATATATATATATATAAAATCTAAATCTTATTCTATAAATAACAAAAAATATTTTCTTTAATTTTCTTAACTCTCCCTCTATTAATCTATGTTTTTTTTAAAAATAAAAAATCAATTTCATCATTCAACATTATATTTATTAGAGATTCAACTTCATAGTTTCTTTCAATTTATTTTTTATAAGATTATTCCAGATTCATAACCCAGACTGCAAATTTAACGGGCTAACTTGATTGGCTTGATTCCCTTCCTTATCTAATTAACTTTTTTCCTCTCATGTTTAATTGACTTGGACTTGTAAAAAAAAATCAAATCAAATTGACTTAATATTCATATGGATTAAAATTTTTTTTACTTAAAAAAATTAACAACATCTTAATATTTTTTTATATTAAAAAAATTTAATCTGACCAGTCGTATATCCGACGATAATTATCTAGTTATATTGTAAGTCTCTCTTCCCCCACCACACTAAATCCTTGAACCATTCCCCTCACGCTAATTCAAAGGCAAACACATCACGTTAGAATGATCAAGTACTAGGAGAAAGACATTTCTCGTAAACTACAAGTCCTAACAATGACATGCAGGGAGAAATGAGAAAAGCTCCCAAATTATTGGCACATCAACGAAGAAGCTTCTTGTAGTCGTGTGCTCGAGGTCGAGGGCAATATTTCTTTGACTAGCAACAGTCAGCGAATTTAGAAGTGTGGTAAGTATTTGAAAATATAATTATAATTATTTTTAAAGTATTTTTTATTTAAAAAAATATGTTATTAATATTTTTTTATTTTTGATATCAACATATAAAAATAATTTAAGAATATAAAAAATATATTAATTTAAAATCAAAAAAATTTATAATTTTTTCAAAAATATTTTTATATCACACTGCCTCGCAGCAATTAATAGAAATCGACTGCAAAGTCTTTCAACGCCTTGTAAATATGGAAAAAGTATCTTCACATTAATTATCGCATCTTTCTTTTCAAACCACTACTACGGTTTTTTGAGGGCACTTCCTTGGCCAAGGATGCCATTCACACGTAATCTATTTAAGGATGTGTGATGATAGTTAATTTTTAAACTATTTTTTAATATTAAATCAACCTAGTCAATTTGCTTATGCAAAACTCTAAGAACTGCGAGAAGGGTACTGAAATTGTCATATATATTTTTTTTAATAAAAAAATCGTATCAATCACTATCAAAAGAGATTAGTCAAAGGGCATGTAACAAGTGGGGTAGCAGCATTTCTCACATCCTCTCCTTCCTTACCTACCTAAGAAGTGTTCGATCAAAGAGGTCAATGCCTACTTAATTTCACGCGTTTCTGTTTATGGTTCGTTGGGCATGGAGTTGCTTTTTTTATTTTTTAACTTTATTTCAAAAATTGATACTCGATAATTATTTTTAATTAATTTTTAGGTTATGTGTCGTAATTTATATAAATATGCTATCCATCTTCTTTGTTAAAGCTGCTTTAAATTTTTTTTTGTCCGTCACACTTTTAACTATACTCACTTCTAAAATAAATTATTAAAATATTTTTTTATTTATAAAGTATGCCAATTAAGCTTGGAATATGTTTGACAAATTTTAGTGCAGCAAGATGAAGCATAATTATAAGATATAGATTGGTTCATGACATGGTTTAAGACCCAAGTTACATGTTGAGTATATCAATTTAAAATATGTTGTTTTTATATTATTTTTGTGAAATATTTTTTTAATTTTGGATTAATCTGTGGGGTCAATTCATAATCTAATTTGATATAAAACCTATCTTGAATGGGGTTTCAAATCAACGTGTTACTGAGTTCACCCACAAAGTCTATTTGAATTTTACAAGTAATTGTTGAATCAGAACTCATAATCTAACTTTGAATTTTTAAATGTGAAACGATAATGGAGTTTATAAATATGCCAATCACCACTGGAGCCAACAACTGGGGTTGTATCAGAGCCTTTTAGTTGTTCTTAGTGTGACTACAAGTGTATGCATGCCAGCGAGAAACATGCAAGCACCAGTAATCAAATGATTCGAAGTGAACACTCAGTGCATGTTGACGATGAAATTCGTCATCATGGCAGACAGGAAGAGCCATTACATGGACTAAAGCCGAAGCAAACAAAGCCATCTTATTTTATAGGGATAGAAGTGCTACACCTGGCCACTAGCTAGCAGGAAAAAAACTGCTTAAAAATCAGTAGAACTCCATCCGGACGATCTAACTGTCAAGAAATAATCGTTGTTAATTTGAGATTTGAACGACAAAATGCTGTTCAAGTTGTAATCACTTGAATCCGAATCAAAGAAATACATCAAGAAGGAGATTTTGCATGTCTTATTATGTTGAGAGTTCAGATTAAACAATGGTGATGCCTGTGTGATTCATTATTAGATGAACAATGACGGGTGTTTATTGTTCAGTTCTTGAGTTTCTAATTCAATTATAATTTAGTCCTTTATTATGCTGAGATTTCTTACTTATGTTTGCGAGTTTAGTCGAAGATCTATGTTGAATCGAAAAACATATTTATAGTTAAATTTGGTTTTCGATAATTTGAGTTTTATGAAAATTGTAGTGACACCGTTAATTAAATTACATTTTCTTATAAAAAAGGACTAAGTTGTAGGTTTTCAAACATGACAAACCAAGTTATAATATCGTCCAAACACAGGGGCTAAAGAATACTTCACTCAACAAGCAACCGAGGGGTTCATCAACTGCATAATGGAGCTGAACACAAAAGGCCAAAGTAGGGGTTTGGTCAAGTGCAATCTGTCAAAAAGCCTAATTATAAGAAAATGAAAGAATTCTTCTTTCCTCAACCCACCAGCTAATTCCCAGATGGCTTTATCTAATGTAAACTAGTGTGGTCTTTTTCCAGGTGCAGGCGAGATGCCAACGAAGATCTTGTCCTCTGCCTGCAAGCTTTCGGCAGCATGCACTTGTCTGAAGAGAGGAGTTCATCAACAGTGAAAGGAATTATTTGCAGCAATATCAATCTCACATTACATGGACTTCTGATTCTTTTCCAATTCTTAGCATCATAAAAGCAATCATTTCTTGCGAAGTCAGAGCAGGAATTTATGGGGCATTCCACAATGAGGCCAAAACACTGTTTAGCAGAGGATGTTCAAAAGGCAACCTTTAAGAACACCGAGACAAAAGGGAAATAGTCTAAATTATTAGTACAGCCAAACCAAACAAAGATATGTTATGCTAGAAGCACTTGAGAGGAGCCCAAACCCAAAATGATTCTCCTTTTCTTTTCTGAACAATTTCTTTCAAGAGGATCATAGTCACCTCCTCTGAGAAAATTTATGGCTCCCTGCCATTTTGCACCCTACTTGGTAAATAAATGGACCAAGGTAAATCTGCAGTAAATTATAGCTTTCTTTGCTGCTACAAATTTCTTTTTCCCAACCATATTGTGGATCGAGGAGTTCTTTATTAATGCCCTAGACTACAGAATGAGCCTAGTTCAAAATCCATCACAGCCTCCTACTGCTTCATAAACTTCTTTACATGTACCATAGAAGCAAAGCTAATGATCAGAGCAGCAGGAGGAAAAGGAAGAAAAAATGGTTTGGTTAACGAGATAAAGGACAACTACAAAAATCAAAGTTCCCATAGCATTCGGAATCAATTGCACTGCATGAGATCAATTCTTCAAGTCCACCCAAGAGAAAAACTATACGCGCATGCTTTCCAAATCTATCAACACACAGAATTGTTACGGGTTTCGGTAACATTGCTTTGTGCCTTCCTCAACTTAGAATCATCAAGATAATTCTGATAAGTATAAGAGGCAAAACCCCAAACAGCCAGAAGCATAGCAATTATCTTCACACCATTCATCTTGTCATGGAAAACTATAACTGCAGCAACAGGAGATACAGCCAACGCGACAGTACTGATCACATTGGAGAAGAGTGAAGATACCACAAAAATCAAGCCCACAACACCAACAGAACAAACCTGCCAAGTAACTGCAGTCCAGACTAGAGTCAACACATACGAAACACTTCCCTTACCAAAACTCTGCATTTCTCCATGCAAAGACTTCCATTCCCCGCTGGCAAAAAGACCCGCCACAGAAACACAAGTGGCAACAAGAGATGTGAAAATCTGCATTTCTAAAACCACAGAAAATGTTTCCTTTTGTATGACCTTCTGAAACGAAAGCTGCATGAGCGAAAGCAAAAGAGAGTAAACTGCGGAAGCACCAAGAGTGGCAAGGAAGCCAAGGAAGTACTTCCACTTAGAGACTCCTGACGGTCCTCCCGAATCGTCATTGACAGCAATTAGAGCAGATGAAAAAGAGAGAATAATCACAGAATTGAGAATTAAAGCTGTGAACTTCTGAGAATTGATGAAGTATGAGAACACGGCATTAAATGCTAACTGGGACGCACAGATTAGTGAATAGGTTGAAGCAGATAGATACGACAGTCCCAAAGAATACAAATAGTTATCACCAGCTATAATCACTCCGAGAACCAAGTATATCGAGGTAAGTGTTCTAACTGAAGGAGACGAAGTATAAGAGGCTAAAGGTTCCTTATCTGAAGGAAGCAGGAAGAGTGGAATGAAAAGAATTGGAAAACCAGCAGTCTGAATAACAGTTGCAATCCATTTACTATTTCCACCCTGATCATAATAAAATCTACCCAATAGAACAGCAGCAGACTGTCCTGCGACGAGGAAGAAAATGTTGATTGCCACCAGGAGCCACCATTGCCAGCGCTGGAGTTTGAATAACATCGATTGTAGTGCTACGGTATTTTCAACCTTGTTCAAGATTGGCTCTTCATTATCTGTAACTGGTTAAAAGTAGAAGAAAGTTTGAAGAACAAAAAGATTAAAAAAAAAAAAAACAAATCTTTTGATCATTACTCGACAAATTGTAATTTTTTTTAAAAATCTACTTTCATACAGAAAAGAGTGAGTTTTACTGTCATAAACATCCCGAAATTAAATGACATAAAAAAATCATGCCCATTAAACATCACGGAATCAATTTTATCATACACTGTTTGGATACTAAGAAAAACTAAGAAAATGAAAAGAACAGTCACCATGTAATCAATGAAACGTCAAATCTATTATTGAAACTAATTCGTATAAACAAACAGCAGCTCTCTTTATAAGCCTATGCTCAGTTACGCAGAAACGAGAATCCCATACTGAATATCATTCTCATTCGATTCATCACCCACTATTTTGTTTTAAAAAATAAGAATTTCTAGACATAAAAATCAATTTTTTTTTATATTTTTCACCCCCGTAACATACGGACTGAATTAAACTGAACCGAATATAGATAAAAAGGGTCTCATCTCTGTAACCATGACCACCAAGAGAGAAACAAAAACGTAAAAAGGGCTAGAAACTGAGAAAGAGAGAGATACCTTCCATGTTGTCTATCGTTGCTGGAGATTAATTGAAGGTCTTCTTTTGCTGTTTAAGGAAGCAAAAACAGCAGAGACAGATGGGTTTTTGACGGTCAAGAATCTGATAACAGAATCCTGATCGTCAATTCAGTCGGTGGTCTCCATTTGTTGTCGTTTTTGGAACAAGTTCAAACGCTGTGATGTTTGTGTTCGGTGGTAAAGATCTGATGGATGCTTCACGGATTCGATTCCGGTACTTATACTGGGTCAACGGCTTTGCGACACTTATCTGATGGCGCTGACATGGATACTGTAGTACGGCTTCCGCAATTTGAGTTGGAATTGATTTTTATCGCATTATTATTAACATTTGTCAATGAACTGTGGATAAGCTCAACCAACCACTTCTATCGGGAGCCTCTTCAAAAAAACCTTTCCTTTCTATGCTAAAACAAAAATAAATTAAATTACAAAAAACCACCAGGCATCCGTGGCCCTCCTCGTTGCGAATTAGAAATTTAATGCAATTATAGCAATAAATTCTATTGAATGCTGGCCTTGAAAATTCTTTTAATCCAGATTTGGAGTTTAAGATTCACGAAATGCCCAAAAAAATCTTACTTCCATGGTTTTCAGATGCACCTTGAATTCTAGATTTTAACCGAGTTATTAGATTGTCCTGATTATTTTTTTTAAATTAAAATAATATAGTTTTAGTAAAAAAATAAAAATTAATAAATTACAACTGAATTTTTAACTAGGTATTGTCAATTCAACCAAATCATCAAGTCAATCTATCAAGTCAGGTCGAGTTTCAAAACTATAACTATATCATTTATAATCCAATAAAATTGCAAAATTCTTTTAATCTAGATTTGGAGTTCATGTGCTTACTTATGATTTAAGGTTAATTGCAAGGCAGCTAGTTGTAAGTGGTGATGAATCCCATTATGTTAAAATCTTTATAATATTCAAAAATATATTTTTTTATAAAAATATTTAAAAGTGTATTAGTGGTTATTTTTTGAAGTAATTTTTACTTAAAATATATTAAAATAATATTTTTTTTATTTTTAAAAAATTATTTTTAACATTCATCAGCATATTAAAATAATTTTAAAAAAATTTGAAGTAAAACAAAATATATTTTTAAAAAAATACTTTTAAAATATAAAAATAAAACTGTGTATTAATTTTATTAAGGAAGGTCATTTAATTTTCTGATAGCCATGGCCCATAACACATGAAGACTTCTTGAAACTTTTCCTGCGACAACTCAGGAGATTGACGTTCTTATGATTTTATATATATCTAAGAAGTCCCATCCACCCAAAAAAAAAAAAAAGCGAAATACAAGGAGTGTTGTTGCTCAAGGAGGTTGTGATTTATAAATTTAATTTATAACTAGTTATAACCAAGGTGGTTGAAAATATTTTTTTATTATGATATTAAATATATAATATAAATTTAAATAATAAATTTTTAAGTAAAATATTTTAACTAATTATATATTAATAATTTTAATCAAATAATAAATAATAATATAATATAATTAAAATAAAAGTGAAATAAATAATTTAAATGTCAAAACATCTTAAAATATATAATTCAAATAATTAATTAAAAATATTAAATTATTTTTAATAAATATTTTAAGGGTCATTCATTAGCCGAATCCTAAATGTATTGATTGAAATTTAAAAAACAAATGTCTCCACAAGATTAGCCATTATTTCAAAAATAATTTTTTTGTTCATTTTAGTTTTTTTTAATATACAAGCTATTTGCATACGATATTTCAAGAAGATCAATAAAATCCTTCTTTGGTATTGAAATTATAAAAATAATAAACATAAAAAATAATAAAATCTTTACTGGCACTCATTGTAACCCAATTTGCTGCTTGAGCTTTGCAAGTTGTAAAAACATGTCAATTTGTTTTTGAAATATTAAACTATTTGAGAGTAAATTAAAACTAAAGCAATTTAATTTAATTACATAAGAGTAAACTATTCATCTCGACTATGGACCACGCAAAATTCTTCTTACCACTTTGACTGCGCGACCTCCTTTAAAAACCATACTCTTCATCTCCTCCTCTCTTGCATTTCTTTATTTTACTCCTCTTTCCATGGCTTTCATTTCCACCACTCTGAAATTCTCTGTCTCTCAAATCCCCTTCAACATATTTATTTTCTTCAAATACCATAAAACTCTCTTTTCCTCCTTGCATTTCCTTCCCTTTAGCTTCCACTTCCACTTCCCTTCTCAAAACCTAAACAATCACCTCCTCACTACCCCCCTCTTCCTCTCCCCGTCATGTTTACATCCCCAGCAAAATCCTAGATCCCAATTAGTGTTGCTGGTGCTAGTAGTGCTAGAGTTGAGAATGTGAGATTTAGACAAAAGGCACAATCACCTCCTCATTACCCCTCTCTTCTTCTCCCTGCTTGTTTACGTCCCTAACAAAACCCTAGATATCAATTAGCGTTGCTGGTGCTAGCAGTGGGCAAAAGACAAAGGGAAAATGAATCGAGAGTCAATAAATTTTGTAATTTTTGTAAAACTTGTAAACTTGGTCTTAATTGATCGAGTTTGTTTGTTTTCGAGTTTTTAATCTGATTTTAAATGTTATATATAAGTTAACTTGTAAAATTATATAGTTTTACGAGTCAATTCATGATTTTAATAATATTATTAAAAATAATTCTTAATCATGTGTTAGGTGTTTTTATTAAGTTTAAGAATTCGTGCTTGGATTTTTTTTGTCCTTCGAATATTTTCCTATTGATCGCGTGAATATAAACGACGTGCACATGCTTCCTATTTACATATTCTGTTGTTTTACTGAGGGAAACCTTAATTCAGCCCCTTATTATCAATTCGGTCCCAAACCTTTTAATCCTTATACTTTTATCTAAATTGTAATCAATATGTTTTCGTGTTGGATAGAAGAATTTAAAATATTACATGCAAGTTGTACGAAAATCTTTAATCATCGCTGCAATTTAAAGGACGGAGGGTGACACTGTCTTATAATCCATAACATTCAGGGTAAGATCGAGAAAATCAAAAGATAATAGGCTGAATTAATAATAATATAATATATTAGGGGCTAAATCTTGAGCTTTTTACCTTTAATTAGTTTGCTTTGCAGTCCTAAAAAAACGAGTGAAAGAGAGATCGAAGGAAATGGCACTGAGAGCAGCCGTGTTACGCCATTTCCGGGTGGCGGTGCAAACCCGGGGGCTCAAATCGAATCCGTGGGCTCCGTCCGGTTCTATCCGGTTAATGTCGTCACATGATGACCATCTAGCCAAGGAAGAGGTGGCCGAAAGAGTCCTCTCTGTTATCAAGAGCTTCCCTAAAGTCGATCCCTCCAGGGTTAGAACTGATTTCAATTTCGTTTCAGATTTAATTTTTCTGCTTTCTGCTGATAAGCTATCATATAAATTCTGTGAAGATTCCTTTTGCTTCTAATTGAATATATTACCTTTCAGAATCCTCGCTGGAAATTAAATAGAATAAAATCTGCACGAGTTAGAAGATGATATGATGTTTAGCATGGATTTCTGGGATCTGTTGTTGATTCTTGATTTTTCTGATCTTGATTAAGATAATACACCCAAGGGTTTTTGAGGTCTTTAAGGAGTCCAATTTCTTTTTCTTTTTATTATTATTATGCTTTATCTTTGGTTAGTGTCGGAGATAGTGGGGAAGAGAGGACATGTCTGTCTCCTTGCGAGAGTTAGAAATCCACTTCAAAACTGTCTTAGGTTTCTTCAACCAAATACATTTCCATCACTGTACTTTTTTCAAATGACACTAATCAAACGCAACATAACTGTGTATTTGTGTGTGCCAGTCCGATAACCCTAGAATTTAAGGACTTTTGTTTTGTAATTGTGGTAGCTGTATACGATATTGAAGTCATGTTATTTGGGTAGTGTAAAAAGCTCGTATCCATATTTTTGGCTTTCCAACAAGAAGAAATTGATGGGGTTTCAAGTGTCTAACTACCCATATAAACGTTGTGGATAGGTGTGTTGCGTCCCTGAGGGCATTATTTCCACTGCGGTAGTGTAGTTTGTTCGTTACTTGAGCTAGTAGCTCACTCACAAACACTTACTCTTCTTGACTTTTATAATGTTCATCATGTGAGTGTTACCTGCAGTTAATCTCCTTGCTCGCAGACAAGAAAATTTGTTTCGTTTATTATTTTTATTTTTGTGAATGATTTAAATTTCATTAGTTGAAGAAGAAAGCAGGAGCCACTCCTTGCTAAGCTAACTCCCAACAGTAGCAAATAGAAAAGTAAGTAGGCTGGCTTATAGCAGCCTTACAATTGTTGAATTCTGCAGTCTATTCTTGAGAGAGAAGAGAATGGAATGCAAAATAAAATTAATAGCAGAGTGAATTTGAAACTTTTTTCTATCCATGAGAAATACATACAAGCACACCAAGAGATAATTCTTCTTTGCTCCTTGCCCCTTATTGATACTCATGTTTGCTACTTGCCCTCTCGATTACTATGTTAACTTATATTTTAATTTTCCATAGCGAGCTTAAATTCACCTGCGCAATCCCAATCCACATGTCATGCTGAATTCTGGCACTGTAGTTATGCTTGTCTTTATTTTTTAAAATCAAGCATCATTTCCACGCATGGAAAATATTTTACTGATGTTGAATTCCAAACATATACCTGCAGGTGACTCCGGAAGTACATTTCCAGAAAGATCTGGGATTGGATAGCTTGGACAACGTGGAGATTGTAATGGCTCTAGAGGAGGAGTTCAAGCTTGAAATTCCAGACAAGGAAGCTGATAAGATTGACTCTTGTAACCTTGCCATTGAATACATTCATAACCATCCACTGGCCAGTTGATTTGAGCATCGGGTTTCTCTCCCTGAATTTCATGGAAAAATTAAAATGACAATCTGTTTTGTTTGTTTTACTTGTTCGGTGTTTGTATGGATTGATCCTTGTGTTGGGTTGAGAATAATCCAAGTCTGTTTGATAAGAGTAGCACTGGCGAACAGGCATTTGACTTTATTATGCTTCAAGTCCAAGCGATCACTAGTTTCCATTTGTGAGGAGCCACTCTGATTGCGTAAAATTTCATTTCACATTTAGATGCTCAAGTTTCCTCGTGTTTCCTTTGTGTTCATGGGTTCTATTGTGCGCTGCGCTGTTCTTTTAGTGGCTATTTTTCACTTGCAAGGGATTTCTCTGATGCATGCTTCATTTCTTCGAAATCATAATGCTTTACATAGTTCCTCATGTCGCTGCACACTGTTGAAACTACTTTTATATATACAATTCTGAGCTGTTTGTCTCTCTTGTTGAAATGGGAAGAAAGAATTTCTCTTGCATTACCATGGAGTGCAATCTCTATTGAATGTTTACGATACAGATCTTCGGTTATGAGTAAAGGTGCTGCATCCTTGAACTATGAGGCCATGTTTGCCAATTTTTTTCCTCAAAAAAGAATTGTCAATTTCCCTATCGAACCGTTAACCAAATTCAGTGCACGGTGCCTTTACCATGATTTCTCTTTTGAATTTGACCAGTTACGTTGTAATGAAGGAATTCATGATCACTTGAACTTGTTATTGGTTTTTTATCCCATGGAAGTTTGGTGGCCGTCCACTCTCTCTTACTGGATGAGATTCTTTGCTGCCACATAACAATCATTTCATGGATGGATTTTTCTACTACATCTACGAAGTCATATTTGGCGGATCATGCTCCATCGAAATGCAATTCTGCCCGCTTTCTTATCCTTTAAGACAAATATAGGCGACGGGGCGCCGTGTGGAATGAGGCCTCCGGCCTTGTTCCAACCGTCAGCCTGTGAAGAAGCAGCTGTTACTGCCCACGAAATACGAATGGTTTTCTCCTATGCTGTCTTTTGATTGTTTGACTTTCCCAGGATCGTCTATGCTGTCTTTTGTTCAACACGAATAAATTCCTTTAATCATAGGACGCGACCATTAATATTATATAAGACTTTAGAAAAGATGCGAAATCATTGAACTCCAAAGTCCCAGTACAATTATAATTAATTAGAAGTCACTTTTTCTTAAACTTTTGCTTAAGAAATAATTAATCATGAATTTTCCAGATCATTTTGTTACATGTGATAGTTGATGGAAGAAATGGAAATAAAAACAATCACAAAGACAATATATATACTTCGCATTAATATATAAATTAACAGCTGACCAACACACAAGGATATTGAAAAAACACCCGTTAACATCAAGAAACCTAACAAGAAATTAAGGTGCAAGGAAGGATTAACAATGATAGAACTTAATCTCCTACTACCACATACAGATCAGAGCATGTTGATGAGCGCAAGCGCTATAGCGGACAACTGAAAAGTATCATTATTTCTTTTTGTTAATGGTGAAACTGCACCTTCTTTCTCCTCGAATCCATCTTCACAGGTTGTGGCGGCATCGATGACTGAACTTACTTCGATATTGGCATCCTTATAGTGCTTAGACTTGTAATCCATCATGGCCTGCTTGAGGGTAGGGATGGCGTCAGAATAAAGATCAAGGCAATCATTTAAGCATGCCCTAATGAAGGGGTCCCTTTTTTTGTTCTTCAAGAGATTCTTCACGTAGTTCCTTGTGTTCGTCACGTTGTATTTGATTAACTTGATGGACATCATGCCAAGCCCACGAAGGTTATCACACTGGCTACGATTGGATGCTTGAAGAGAAGTTACACAGAAGTTGTAGCTAAGGTTCGGATCATCTGCTGCACATTTCTTGCAAGTTTCAGGGATGAGATTCTGAGCAATATTGGCATGGAAAGTACTGAAAAGTAGAGGGAGGAAGAGGAGGAGGAGACAATAAGAGAAGGTGGGCATCTTTTTCGTGTTGTGGAGGATAGGATCAGCTAATTAATTGTGGTCCTGAGGGAGAATAATTTTCTTATCGTGGAGCTGTAGGGGTTAATATAGGTGTAGTTTCTTTAAAGAAATCAATTGACATGCGAGAGAAGGACTTCGCAGTTCATCTTACTGTAAACGGGCACGTGTAGATTAAATCATTTCTTATTTTTTTTTTTATCTCCCTTGTAGATATCCAGTAATGAAAGCATTGTTGTCAAACCAGGCTGGAGATCTGACCTGATTAACTTATAATTTCTCATTAAGTTGTTCGGTTAGCGTTAACTCAATTTTTATATATATATATATATATATATATATATATTATTTTAGTTTTTTTAAAAGAATTTCTTGTGTTTTTATCCTATTAGTTACTAGTTAAAAATATTGTAAAAAATAGTTGAAAATTGAGTTTTTTTTAATTGAATAAATAAATAATAAAATATTTAAATGTCACTTCTCGAAAGATTTAAATTTAGATGAAGGTGCAAATTCATTTACCAATAAGATTAAACATTAAAAATAATAAAGAATCAACAATTTTTCTTGAAGAGATGGCATCGTGATGGGGGGGAATCTGATAACTGTGTTTTTCAACAATGTAGCGTGGAAGATACATGCAACGAGCCAAAAAGTTGAAGAACATATGCAAGAAAAATGCAGATTAGTTATCCAAAACATCACAGCAAATGATTACTTCCTTTGGAGGCAATGCTTCTGCAAGCCTCTTACCTTTATGATGAGATATATCCATAAATTGCGTACCTAGTTATCCAAACATGAAGATCTGGTTAGGTCTCGAATTAGGGTTTGAATCAAATTAAATTTGTTTTTTAATCATATTAAAAATTAACTTTATTAAACTTGAAGAATGCTATCAACATCCAATTTGAATAAAACTAGATTTGTTTAACTTTGAGATATGTAGTTCAACTGATTAGGTTTTAGGTTTGCTCCTTAAAGATCATTAGTTCGAGTCTCACAAACCTCAGGGCTACTGGAGACTTATATAGTTATTAACTTCGGGATTTGTGGGATTAGTCGAGGTACGCGCAAACTGGTCCGGATATCCACATTAATATAAAAAAAAACTAGGTTTGTTTTTAAATTATATAGAAAGTTGATTCAGTTAAATATATATAATTTTTTTTTAATATCCAAACAAGATTTGATCAGTAGGTTTATATATATATATATATATATATATATATATATATATATATATTTGTCCACTTAAATGACATTTTTTTTTAATTTGTCCAAAACTCGTTGGTTTCTAAATGATAAAGCTAGATCATCAGTTTCGAACATTATATTGATTTTAAATAACTAATTAATTATGATAATGTTCTAATAATTTATTGCCATTATTTATCAATGATTATGAATTGATTTGGAGCGAACGAGTGAATGTTTGCCTGTTGATTTTTGGTTTATTTGAACTCACTTCTCAAGTTCATTAATCAAATAATATATAG
The DNA here is from genome assembly GCA_018804465.1 of Populus tomentosa. Lineage (NCBI taxonomy): Eukaryota > Viridiplantae > Streptophyta > Magnoliopsida > Malpighiales > Salicaceae > Populus > Populus tomentosa. The sequence continues at coordinate 2,639,621 of CM031995.1, forward strand.
GAATGCTTTCTCTATCAATTAAAAAGAAAAAGAAAAGGCCTCCATTAGTAGCCACTGTTGTTGATAAGTCGATGCAGTGAGTGTAAATATAAAGATAAGTTCGAAAATATTAAGCTGGCGTTTGCTTTAGGTTTTGGAGAATTAGCTTAGAAGTAGCATAAACAGCCACCTCTTTCCACTTATCCACTAGTTGCCAGCAACTAGGAAGGAATGTCATGGGATAATATTTTTTAAAAATACTTTTTATTTAAAAATATATTAAAATATATATTTTTTAAGTTGATGAAATGATATTTATTGTTTTTTTATTTGGATCCCCTTTTTAAAAGAATAATAATAAAAAAAAGGATAATAACCCATTATTTATGAATTTATCTAAATATTGAGTCTAGACATATATTGGTATGATGAAGTGTGTTTTTTCTAACTTCAAAAGAATCTCAACTTCTTTTTTTTTTTAATCTTTATAAGTTAGAGATATTTTATACTGATAAGTCAAAGATATTTTACTGATACTTAAACCATTTCTCTTCAATAAAGAGTGATCAAGAGCTATAAAGGAGAGTGAGAGATCCTTCAAAAGAAAATTTGGTTTCTTTTCCATTATGAATTAAATATTTATTTTTATAGGTTTTTTTTAAAAAAAACACTTATAATTATCCTCTCTCTCAAATGATACTCATTTAATCACTAGAGATCCCTAAATATAAAAGGAAGGATTTTTTGCATGTACCAAGTAGGATGCACCGACTATCTATCCAAGAAAGAGCCTATTAGATTACGAGAATAAAAAAATTAATCAAATATTTCAAATATCATCTCGATCGGTCTATACAAGTCTATGAGATAAATTTGAAACTTGTTAGAAACCAAACACATTTTAAAACAAATTTGAATATAGTTTCAAACATAATAATAAACAATATATGTGTATCACAACTTCAAAAAAAAAAAAATCAGTTGTTTCTCAAAATAATAAAAACATAGTTTGGTATCAAGTTCATAATGCTCAATTAAAATGGTTTCGTTTGTCATTACATTTTTATTTTTTTATATAGTTTTTGCTTTTATATAATTTCTTTTTATTACAAATCCTATCCTTTAATTCATAATTATAACCAATCCAGAATTTAAAGAATCGTCCGTATCAAGCCCATGTTACAGGCAGGTCTATGAGGCAATTTACATCAATAGATACAAGCAGCTATATATTAATGTTTTGTTTACGTAAGCCAAGGATTAAATAGAGGCCAATTAGTACTTTGAGATTTCGACATTGCATGAAAGTAGGAATTTCTTTTAGTATCAAACCCATATTAAACTAATCACTATGATGTAACATCACAATATATGCTCTCTTGTATTGAAAGACTCAAGTAATTAATATGGAGGTGCCATGGAGAGAGATGGGTCAGCGGGAGAGGAAGCTGTCTTTTTTCACTCAATTATTTATATTTTATATTTTTAAAATATAATATAAAAAAAAAACTAAAAGAGTTTAGTGTTACAATGTAGAGGCAGAACAATATAATAATGATTTTGAAGGCTTTTTTTTTTACGTTTTATTATTGTTCACTATTTGCTTGACCGGAAATAGCTTGATTTTTTTATATTTTTAAGGTATAATAAAATTAATTTTAAAAATAAAATTTATTTCACTCATATCCGAGGGCTTTCTAAATTTTCACCAAATAAATTAGAGTTTCGACTTAAAAAGCTTAAATTTATGTGATAGAGGCGAAAATAAATCAAAACGATCCAGCTAAGGACTTCTTTTGAATATTTGGCTATTTATAACCAATGAACTACATCGTTTCGCTATATTTTCTTCGAAAACAATTTTTTTTTCTGGGAGTTTGGTTTACTATTCATTTTAAACAATAAAAACACCTCTCAAATTTTAATTTTATGTAGTGTAATTTGATTGGGGTTGACCCAAGAGTGATAGAACTCTCATCATATATGATGGGCCTAAAAACCAGATTTAGATTTCATGAACTCAATCCAGAAAGAATGGCCCACGATCTCTATTTGTTGGACTTCATGTAACTAATGCCCCAAGATCTTTCAGCCCAACATGCGGGCCTCTTTATCTATTACACAACAAATGCAATTTCAAAAAAAAGAAAAGAAAAAAAAAGCCTCCTCCTAGGAAAATCCACCACAAACCCCAAACAAAACCCCTCAGTACTGTCTCCTCACTCTTTTTCCTCATTCCAAAACCAACTAGCGAGCAACAACACAGATAAGGAAAATCAAAAACCTCACCAGCAACTCACCAAGAAATGGCTAACTTGAGGACGGCTGTGGACTCACAATTCTGGGACCAACCCATTTCTTCCTCACAAACCCTAGAAGGTTGTGCTTACTCCATTCCTGGAGACCCATTCCCTCTTGAAGTCACCAGAGCCAGCAAAGCCCTTAGAGTTCAACAACTCTCTGTTTTAGGAAATGGCTTCCCTCTTGGCACCATTCCCTCTTTCTCTCCTACTTCGACCAAGGACCTTGGCTCTTTTTCTCTCCAGTCTCTCTTCCTCAAACTCGCCACCTCTAACAGGTAAAATGATAGCAAAATGTTCCCTTCTTTTTGGCTTACTTCTTTGCTACCAATTGGTGTGATGAATTTGATTGTGTTTTTATGTGCAGTTGGCTAGGATTAATTGGCCAATTTAGACCAAAGAAGCTGATTTCTTCTATTAAAGGAGAATTTACTAATGCTGATGAATTTGAATGGCCTGCATTTAAAGATGTAGCTAAGCATGTTTTTGACAAGTCGATTTATTCCCTTGGTTTATTCTCACAAATCTCCTTGTCTTCATCTTCTGTGTTGCTAAGCACAGAAAGGCATGGTGACAAGAGGAGACCACGCTACAAGATGATGCTCTGGCATGAGGTATTCGGGTTTTTTTTTTTTTGCATTCAATGTCCATATTTCTATTCTTTAGATTGAGTAGATTATCTTGTAGACATGTCAAATTTTGTAAATCCCATATATATATATATATATATATATATATATATATCCGGACATCTTGTTTTACAGATTGTTTTGTATGTCAATATAGTTTTTTTTTTTTAGGTATGTCCTAAGTTAAGGATTTATCTTAGAATCGTTGATTTGTGTTCTTGTTGTCGAAAGGGTATGCCTTCAGGGAATTTAAGTGCAAGGTTGTTAATTCTTGCTGAGAATTTGGTTGTAGATAATGAACACACAGATACAATGAGGCTCGTCAACCAGTGGAGGCACCATTTGTTACTATTGGACAAATTTCTCCTTTTTTTTTCTTCCAGAAGGGAGCGTGGAAGGAAGGATTGGTCCGCGCTATCTATGGGCAGGATGCCTGGAACCTGTGTAGTTTATGGTAGTTCTATTATGAGATCTCTAGCAAATAATCAACCAAACCTTGAAAATCAAAATGATAATTAGTGATTCTGATCACAGATTGCTTGTTGTGGAGCTTTTAGCTTGTTATGCAGTCAGCAGTGATAGACAGTTGCTTAACTTTGTCGATTTAACATGTGATTTTACAGCTTCCTGATCATGATATAACTTTGGAGGCTGCGTGGCCTGGGCTATTTCTTGACCACAAAGGGAAATACTGGGATGTTCCTGAGTCAATATCCTTAGATATGTCATCCCTTCCCTCTGAATCTGGGTTCCAATACCGCATTGGTGTACACAAAAACGGCGGTCATCCCCAGCCTGTTAACACCTTAAATGGTGAGGTACCCTGTGCTTTGATGCCTGGATTATGTGCGAAGGCTGCCTTTTCTTATGAAAAGAGAAAGGATTTTTGGAGGCAAAAAGACAAAGTTGATGATACTGCGGTGAAGACAGATAAGGGAAAGGTTTGGCACCTGTCATATGATATGCGCCTTAGGGAACCTCATGCAGCAATTTCTGGGATTATTGGTATGTCTCTGCATTGTATTGGGCAGCTATTTTTTACTAATTAACCTGGAATTTTTGTTTTCTTATTCAAATTTGTTTACTACAGTCTTCTGCAGCTGCTGTAGCTTCTAGCAATTTTATTTAGCTCTTCATTTTTTTTTATCATATTATGCTGCCCATTATGATATGCTGTGCTTCGTTTCTGTTTATGGACACATTTTTTCTTTCTTTTGGGTGGCCCATGCACAATCAGTAATGCCACCCACTTGTGCTCCCTACCTTGATCATCCAAGAACTTAAGTGGATGAAGGCGTTTCTTTTTCATGGAGGCAGGGATGGAAAATGTTTATGGAAAAAATGTTGTATCTGAAACTTAATATGGAAACTAGGATGTGACTGCCTTGTTTGCCATAGAGTAGTGAATTGGAACTGGTTATATAAAGTTTCTCATGATTCATAAAAATTACTTGCGTTCCCTTTTTTCTTTTCACTCTCCTTTTTGAAAGAAAGTTCCGCTTTGCAATTTGTTACTGGCTTCTTATTATACTAATATTTGTATTAGGTGGCACCTCTGCGGCCTGGTTTGGGGGCAGTGAAAGCTCCCCATCTACAGAATCGCATGTTGATAGGGACACTTCAATTGGTACAAAGAAGAGAAGTCCATTAAATGCCGATCTGTTTGGCTCAGTTTGCTATACTTTTCAGCATGGGAGGTTCGCTAAGCTATATGGTGATCTAACTAGGGTAGATGCTCGCCTGGATATCTGTTCAGCTTCTGCTGTTGCTAAAAGGGTTTTCAATATTTTGAGACGTTCTTCCTTTAGTAATGCAGACAATCCACTGTCTTCTCCCAAGCTTAGTCTGATCCTCCAACAGCAGGTACTTTTTTTCTTGCTTCACCTTTGGCTGGCGTCAATGTCATAAGAAGCCAAGTCCTGCATGTGGATTCAATAACCTGTGGCTTGACTAAGCTAATCATGCAATTTTAATTTTGAGAACCACTGGAGATCCAGTTAAACGTTATTTTTTTAATATTGGATGGTTTGAACTTTCAATCACCAAATCAATCCTTTTGGTCAGAAATTTTTTGAACTTAATCCGAGGCTCCAGGAGACACATAATGACAGTATTATTGCATACAGTGATGCGAATGGGTTATAAACTTTTGGGAAGTGGTAAAAACTTCCCTGGGATTTTTCGTACTTGGCAAAAAGGTCTTACCTTTGTGTACTTCTTAATGTGACAACATGCTTGTTGCAGATTGCAGGTCCAATTATGGTTCGGGTTGATTCAAAGTTTTCACTTGGTTCTTCCTCTGGGAAACGAGGCCCACATGTCGAGGATCTCATATGCAGCTTGAGTTACTCATTGAGGCTTTTACGCTCTGGGAAGGTTGTTGCTTGGTATTCTCCAAAAAGAAAAGAGGGGATGGTTGAGTTGCGCTTGTTTGAGTTTTAATTCATTCTGTACCTTTTTCCTGTCATGATTTTGCCTTGAATACACTTGTTTTTTTCTGAAATTTTTTATTGCAGAAAGCAAAAAAGCCACTTTCTTTTCATCTTTGTTTTTTTCATCATGATATAGAATGGAGGGGGGAGGAGAATGTAAAGCCGTCACGTTTTTGTGAATATATACAATTCACCATAAGTAAGTGATCAAAGTCTTGAGTTTTGTGCTTTCAGCCAAACTCTTCAAATGCATTGAAACGGTACATGTTTCTGTCCGGTGACGATGATGCAACTCCAACAAGTGATAACATCGCTACACTCAATAGTGCCTGCGGTGTTGAATTAGTGAAGTTCTGTTGTAAGATTGTGGGGTGGCAAGATCAGCACTGGACTGTCACAGACAGCTGATGTTGGTGAGCGGGCAACATCGTTGCAACTGCAGAGAAAGTTGGCCCTGTGGTGCTTGTGCAATATTAGGTGGCAGGAGGATAGCGGATGGCGGGTTCCCTGGGGAGGTGAAAGCCCACCAGCTATTGAAAAGTTTTCCTTTCCCCCGAGCACTGATACATAAAACATATTACCGGTGCTCCCAGCCAATCAATATGAGCTCCAAAAACTGCTGATTTGCAGTGACAAGGATTTATCACTAGATTATGTGATTGTCAATTTCTAGGGGGTTAATTCCGGATAACAATTTGCCTTTGATTGTCAATTTTTTTATCTTCTTAATCAGAACACGGACATTGGTAGTTAACAATTAAGGTGTTTGATAAAGAAATGTCTATCAGAACTCAGGATCGTCAACGTCAGCCATTAATGCATAATATTATTGGCTACCTGAAACAAAAACTCCCGTTTTTTTAAACATCGAAGGCGGGAGGTTAAACAGCACATAACAAAGAACCTCTAAATCTAGAGTTTACTTCAATACAGACAATCTGAAGATCCCACATAACTTGACACTGACAGAATAGCGAAATTGACTCCCTCGTTGTAGGGAGTAGGTCTTTTCAAAATTGGCAGAAATCCAGAGATATCACTCCACGACGGCCAACAAATCACCAGCTTTGCAAAAGCAATGCTTAGCATCTGTTCCCAAATCAATCTGCACAGTTTCAGGAAGTCTTATAAACACATCCAGGTACAATAAAAATGCACAATTAGCAATACAGTGGGCATAATGACCATTAGCTCAATGGTCAGACATGTCAATTACAGCAGAATCAGATTTACACCTACAAAGGTCAAAGTCTGCATGCACATGCTAAGGTTAACAACTCTGGGAGGAGATGGTCATACCCTAGGCAGATACGAAAAAATATCAGCGAACTTCGAATAATCACATAGAATAAAGGCATGCGCCTAACTGGATTCTACAAACATGCAATGTTTCAATCTGGAGTGAAGAAAGAATTTGTATTACCTGATTACATGGAAGAACATGTCACAAAAAGAGTATTTGCCATGCTCCACTGTCTAGATGATGGCTTACTATGGACATCATATTCACTCAACGACAAGAGAAATTTGTATGACATTAACTCCAAGAAGTATAGGTATTCTAAAAGTTGCAAGAAAGCAAGCATTTTCATTCACCAAGCCACAATAATCAGGTCATAAAATTCAGGATTTCAGGACAAAAGGCCTCATGGCTAGCATATGCTCATATGGGACCTGTTTGTGTGTATATGGTTTGATATTTTTTTTTTTATAGCAAACCCTTTCAACATAATCCGACAGATTCAATATGCTGTCTTCCAGACATTCAAGGGGGATTCGATCCCATACAAACAGGTAGCTACAGAAGCACACTCAGTGAATTCACATGTGACATGCAAGTCTTCCAAACGGTAATGCCACTTACCTCATAAGCATTGATGTCCGAGAAAAGAACCTGCAAAATGAGGTATACTTAATGAAAATCACAATAGTTATAGGAATGAAAAATCTCAGAGAATACCAGAATTAACAGCATTGAAAGCAACAAGATGGACCGATCGTTTATGAACCAAGAAGTACTTATTTACCTTCTTTCCTGCCTCCACTTCCCCAACCTCAGCACCAACAGACAAAACCTAAAACAGAAAACTGAAGATATAATGCTAACAGCAAACAAGAATCAATCCATCCTTCCTAATAAGAACAAGAATGGGCATTGTACATAATTCATACCTCCCCCATTAGATACCGCTCAAATTTAACAGCTGATTTGGGCAACAAAACTCCACCGGAAGATTTCTACATAGAAAAATTCGCCAATCAGCATAACAAATTCTTAACAATGGGATGTTTAAAAAATAGGGAAATGCTTTATATGGGCATCAAGATATGGAATATGAATTGAAGCAAAAGACGAAAACCCATCACCTCAGGAAGGTCCTCGAGACGGATAAGAACTCTATCAGCTTGTGGAACAACCTACAGCAATACCCACCATATTAAAACTAAACCCAAAGTTGAAAAAAAGATGGGATAAAAACAAATTAGAGAAACTAAACAAAAATACAAAAGAAAAACCTTAGTGGGTTCCCATTTCTTGGAAATCGCATTAATCCTCAAAGAATTCCTCTTCAGTCCTGGTAAATAAATGACAAGAAACAAGTTTAGCGGAAAATAAATACCATGCACATTAAATTTTCCAGCAAGAAAGTAGAGATAGAGAGAACAACAACCTGCGAGTTTGAGTTGAGAGAGAGAGAGAGCGTTGGTTTTGTTTACCGACAGGAAGGGTCTTGTTGTTGGTACAGTAACAAATGTAGACGCCATGGCTAGATAGACAGATAAGGCTTTGGCTTTGGCTGTGCAACGGGAGAACAGAGAGAGGAGAGTTTAGCAGACAAGGGACCGTATGGCACAAAGCTTATATCTAAAACCCTCTTCATATGTATGCCCTGACACGTGTTCTAAGGGGAAAAGCTCATTTAGGTTCCAGACCAAATTACGAATAAGTTCTGAATATTTGTATTTTTATCCATTTTAGTCCAAAGGTAATCCACCTGTTGTTGATGAAAACTAAAAGATTCAATCCAATTTGTATATACTCATCAATTATTTTATTTAAAGATTCAAAATAAACTCCAATCTTCCCTTAATTATAATTTTAGCACGAGAAATATAGCAATTTCTTTTTAATACAAGCTAGTGAAAGGAAGGGAGAAAACATAAATTTAAAACAGTTTGATACTAAAGTTGTCTTTCAGGAAAAATTAGGTTTTCTTTTATCATCTTGGATTGGCTGAAGTGCTTAGTAACCCATACAAATTAAATGAACTAATTTAAATACCGTTAGAAGCAAATGGATGGAAGGTTGATGATTTTAAGGTGATTTTGGAGTAAAATTGGTAAAAGAAAAAGATTCAGGGTTTAACTGATAATAGAGTAATATATTATGGGCTAAATTGAGGTTCCTATTTTAAATTTCCAAACGCCGGAGTTCTAGAGGGTTCTTTTCTTTTCTTTTCTTTTTGTTACATTTTCTGTTTTTTTTCCCTTCCTGTCTTCGATTGATAAAATAAAAACGTTCACGTTGTTTCACAAATAAAAGGAATTTTCATGATGCCTTAGTTAAATCTAGATCTTTCAATTCAGATTATCAGCTAGAATCATAGTTTAAAAATTCAGGCTAATTTAGTAAATCAATCCAAAACCTAATTAAATTAAAATTGAAATTAAGTTGGATTTAAAAAAAAAAAATTAAGTATGACCTAACGACTCGGTAAGACCCGATTGCAACTTATTGATTTTTTTTTATAATGATATTTTTTTTATTTTTTTTAAAAAAATTAACCCAAACAACTCGATATAAACTCAAAATCTAGGTTTTGAACTGAGTTTAAATACTATGGCTAGGATTTGATGGTTTTAAGTTAAATTAAATATTCTAACTAAATAAATAACCAAAAAAACACCATTAAATAAATAACAAATAAAATATTTAGATTTGAAATTTATCATTCTCCCTCTCAATTTTCCTTGCAACATGAGTCTACAATTACCAAGACATCAACAAACTAATTCTTTTCTCTATTCATATAAAAAATTAATGGAAAAACAGCCTCAAGAAAAGAAAAAAACAATAAGAAGGTAGGATTCCTCTACCAAATTTAAAATTTTAAGAGATAAATCACCTTTTAAATTGATCAAATTTTATTAGGTAAGTAATCTCTCAATTATCTTTTAATTTGACCAAATTCATCGAGATAGGTGGCCTGATCAAAATTGATGATCAGGCAAGTAACGACTAAATTCAAGATTTCAGAAAGATGGTCAAGATTTCAAGAGGTAAATAACTTCTTAATTTGACCAAATTCAAGATTTTAGTCAAATCGAGCCATATTCTTCACGGATCATTGACGACCCTATATTTATATTTCTTCACTATAAATATACGTTGTCTATTTTTCATATCCCCCACTGCAAAGCTACTCTTGAATATTTTATTAATTTTCTCTCTAGCAAGCGACGTGCTGACTATTTACTCAAGAGACGTTCTCCCAGTGTGGCAGTGTCCTCGGTTTGATTAGCATGATGATCTTTATCTTGTTTCTCTTGACGAATGGAGCTGTTTCAGTACTTGATCATGGAGCAGCACTTACTAAATCTTTGTTGTATTATGAAGCTCAACGCTCTGGAAAACTGCCTCCTAACCAGAGAGTGCTATGGCGTGGAGATTCCGGGCTTAAAGATGGCGGCGATGCTCAAGTAATTATACATCATGTATAGAAACATTTTAAAGGAGCACTGTCGAATTCCAATCCCAGCTAGAGGCCAAAACGAACCTCAAATGCCATGGACGCCGTCAAAAGGGGCACAGGTTACTTCATCAAAGCCCACCCTCAGCCAGACGTCCTTTATGGTGAAGTAGGTGATGGTGATTCCGATCATTCTTGTTGGGAGAGACCGGAGGACATGACCACTCCGAGAACTACTTTTAAGATTGATGATCAACGCCCTGGTGCTGATCTTGCAGCTGAGACTGCTGCTGCATCTGTTGCTTTCAAACCTTCTAACCCTACATATATATGCAACTGAATTAATAAATCATGCAAAACAGGGACGATATTTGCTGCAATGAATTAATTATTCATGTCATAATTATATCTCTTATTAACAATCACGTTAATTTATAACAAATGGTGGCAGCTCTTTGAGTTTGCTCGTAATCACCCTGGTCAATACCAAGACAGCATCCCTGTGGCTGGAAAATTCTACTCCAGCAGTGGATATGAGGTAATTAATTACAAATATATTGATGAACAAGTGAATTAATATTATATATAAATGCAAATGTCCGTACAGGCGGATTACTTATTAGGATCAAATCCAAATAATATGAGATATATGGTTGGATTCGGATCAAACTACACCAGCAGCTACTCCTACAGTTCCAGCAGCAGCAACACCAGCTCGGAAACAAGAAGACCACCCGCAAATGTTAACAAAAGAAACAAAAGTTAAAAGCAAGCAAAAAGCGGAGCTGGGAACATAACACCATAGGCAATCTTCTCCTATGTGCGATCCATCCAGAGTTTTCTGAATTCTTATATTTTATCGTGTTTTTTTTTTTTTTATTGTAGCAGGGGTTATTTTTTATTTAAAAATACATTAAATCATATTTTTCAAATTTTAAAATTTATTTTTAATTTCAACGGATTGAAACAATCTAAAAATTAAAAATAAATCATTTGAAAAAAAAAAAATTGTTTTTTTTAAAAAAATTAAAATGGTTTGAACTGTCCAGCTGTTTGAAGAAATTGAGAATTGTGGGCCTTGAAAAACTGGATCTCTCTAGATGGGCTTGATCACTGACAAGGAGACCGCGTGAAAACGGTAGGTAGGTCCCACTTGAAGGAGGTGCCTCGATATCTGCGCTCCATTTCCATGAGTGTGAAATGGAAGGGAAAGGGAGGGAAAATAGAAAAACAAGTGTCCAAAAAGGCACAAGAACGTCTACTGCCTCGGGACCACCATTCCCATTTCTACTTGATATCTGCAACCCTTTTATTCCCCTTGCAAACAATAAACAAACACTTTTCTTTCCCGGAAAATAAAATCCATTTTCCTTTCCTTTACAATGTTTGGGAAATAAGTGAGACCCCTTTTCTACAGTTTTCTTTCCCTTCTCCCTTCTCGTTCTCTCTACCATTGATGATGGTGGCGAAGAAGCATTATTGTTGCTGTGAATGGAAGTGGATTGTACTTTGCCAGCTATTCCTAGCCACTGTTGTTTGCTCCAGCCACAATGGTAATATCGTTTGCTTTTCTTTAATCTTATTGACTTCTCTGAGAATGCGATGCTACTGCAGCCCCATGAGTTTTTTTTTTTTCCTGATATGTTGATCAAGTAGTTTTGTGCAGTTTACTATAGTTGTTCTTGACTGATAATTTGCTGTGCAAGGTTTTACCACTCTTTGGTGATTGCAAGTGTTAAAATTAAAAGGATAGGAATCCGAGCTTCAACATTAAAAATTTTGGCTTTCCTAAAAATTAAGTTTTAGGTAGCATTAGTAGCTCTATTCATTACTAGAAACTCCATACTAGAGCATCAATTCTAAAAAAATTGCATGTTTGTCCCAAATAATTCAAAAGAACTACCTGGATCCCAGAACTAGGGATGATTGTGCTTGTAAAGGAAAAATATGCAAACATCATCTATGCGCTTAAATCAAGTTATAAATATATTTCTAGAGGCATCAAGGATAGCTTCTATCTGGACCTGCTATTTAGCTGCTGTAATGAATGAAGGGATGCATGTATCAACAAGCGGAGTAATATTTTGTCTTTATCTGAAAATTATGTCTTTTGCTGCAAAATTTAAAGCTTTAATAGGGAAGGCAAACTTAAGTTGGTCAAGTAACGTGATTTCCATCTCGTAGGCAACAAAGTTCATAGCTTCTCTGTTATATGATTTGACTATCTACATTAGGAATCTTAAAGAATTGGGAGTCACTAATTAATTTTGTTTCTAGAGGACAGATTTAGCACCAGAAATACAATTTTCTACCATGCAATTCACGCACACACGTGTAAAGGGACTTGCATGTCAGAAGAAAATTTAGGACACAGGATTTTTTGAGCACCTGGGTTAAACTTTGGCCAAAACCATTTTATGGTGAATTTTCATTTGCATGTGTTGTTACGAAGCCCAACTCAAAAGGATTTTTAAGCATCGCAAGATAAGTTGGAACTTATGCTTTAGCCATTGATAATTATGACATTTTGAATACTAATAAATGCTGGTTACTGTAATTGCACATTAACAAGCTAATTTTTTTAACGGTGCATTGTTACATGCTGTTGATATCAGGGAACCCTGCGAATGATCTTGTTGATATCATCAATAAGAACCGAACATCCCAGAAACTCCCACAGCTGAATGACAATCCTGGTCTTGGCTGCATGGCTCTGCAATATGTTGAATTATGCAAGGGAAACTGCACTAGCAATGGTGTTGTGAATTGCAAGCCACCTGAAGATGACTTTACTGAGGTTTTCGGTCCAAATTGTGGTGTAGAGCTGCCCACATTTGGCACCGTAACTGGCCATATTGTAGGTTGTCAACCCAAGTACCTTGAGCCATCACCAGCCTTTTCCCATGTTCTGGTTAAGGACAGTAAAGCTTTATCCATAATAAGAAACAAATCGCATACAGAAGTGGGAGTAGGCTTGGTTGGGGCTCATAAAGGTTCCTTCTTTTGGTGTATTTTATTTAGTGATGGCAAGACAAATTCCTCTTTTATTCTTGAAGATAACGGCGAAGGGATCAAGCAAAAGAAGGGGTGCTTTAGTGGAAGCACTTTTCCATGCAGCAGTGGACAGAGGATCCCTGTGTTTCTTAACAATGTTCTGGCCTTAGTTCTTCTACATATTAGTATGCTACAACACTGGTATCCAACTTGGTAATGTGGATTATTTTCTGAGATAAAATGTGCTCGGATATTTTGTTATATAGGTGTTATATAGGTGGGAGGATGTTATTTTCGTTGTTGAAGATCCTTGTGAGAGTTGTAATGTTTTTCCACTTTTATCATTTTCTTGCAGTTTATACCAGTTCATGTGTTTCAAAGCTGCGACCGTGACTCTTTTGCGGATTAATGCTCTTAGTATACTAGAACGAACACTGGCATTGGTTTGAAAGCTATTTACCATGGCTATTCCATGGTGCTTTTCCTTGCAAAGGAGATAAGAGGACGGGAAACCATATCTTTTCCTTTGTAAAGGGAATGAAAACTAGAGCAGTTAGTGCCCCTATCTATCTCGCCGGAATGAGAAATTCACCAAACTTAGCTGTCATAAGACGTTTAGAGTTCCTAAACCAGATAGGGTTTTATCTTCATACACTGTACATACCTGCAATAGAAACCTAGCTAAAACTAAGTTGGTTGATGCAAAAAATACAACCAAATTTAACAAACATGAAGGAAGATTACAATCCTGGAATATTGATTATAGAAACCCTAGTAATGAAGAAAACAACAGTCCTAGCTAGCTTTTCCCCGTTGAGGCAGGAAACGGTACCAGATAATATAACAGTTGATAAATACCAATCATCGTCAAAGAGTTACAATCCTGAAACTGTAAACGTTAAGAATCCAAGAAAAGGAAAGACAAAGCAACCTGATTATGAACATTCAAAACATATAGCACTAAAAATAACGATAACACTAGTAAATATTCTCGAATTAATTACAAAGATACTTAGTATCTGTTTCTTGATGGAGAAAGAAAGAATTTACAAGAAACGAAGACCAGGAAACAGGCTGTCAAGCTTTGTCCGCACATCCTTGTCTCTCTTCTGGGGCTTTCTCTTAGGTTTTACTCCGGTCAATTGAAGAAAATCAAGTTCAATCTCCTCTTTCGTTAGCGAAATCGAAAAACTTCGTTTCTTGATCCCCTTCTTATAATTACTCACTCTCTTTTTTTTGCTTACACCCTGAACAAAAATATGATCATGATCACGAGGCTCATCATTGCTATTTCCTTTCAACAGCGATCCTTCAACATCATCAGTTGCATTTCCAGTTGGCCTTTTATTATTAATGTGCAAACGAACTGATAGCTTAGGTTCTCTGATTTCAGGCTGTTGGTGAGGCTCGGTTTGCTGGGATGACATTGCAGAAGAGTTGAGCACTGACAAACAGGGAGGCTTCATAGTTTTTCAATTAATGTTTTTGGTGTATTTTTACAACCAGGGAGCGGAGCTATAGCCTATAATCTATGTGGTCAGTACTGCGGTATACTGCATTTATAGAGATTTTAGGGTTTAGGATGTCAGTTGGATAGATAGATTCGTTTTTTAATTGCAATATTTCACACACACATAAGGTTTAACAACTTATAAATTATTAAACAAGAATTTCGGTGCTTAATCCAATTCTGAGTGGGATTTAATTGAGATTATCAACTTGAATTAGTATTGATTAATCTGAAACGATATTATTTAAAAATTTAAAAATAAAAATAAAATAAGTCTTTATATATATATATATATATATATATATATATATGTTAAAGACATGATTATAAAACATAGTTTAAATAACTATTTTTTAGTTTTTAGTTTTTGTAATTTCAGAAGTTCTAGACATCTAGTAACACTGGCTCTATTAGTTTTTCTTTTTCTTTTTTATTTTATTTCTCCTATAAATATGACATGACGTTTTCTTCTTTTAAATTTGGAGAGGTAACATACATCTGTCGATTCCTGTATTCCAGCGCAGCACCAAGCGAAGGTTTTCGTTTCTACCGCCTCCATATGTAAACAATTTGTTGCTAAAGAATCTTAAATATGCGATTCAAATCATAGTTATTAAAAGAGACCGCCCGGTTCGCCTTATAATCTGCCAGTCAGAGTTTAGTTCTGGTTAGGTTATATTTTAAGTAATTTGAATGTTAATATTGTTTGATTTAGTCAAATACCACAAGCTTGGGTGATGATTATATATTATTCGCTGGAAACAGAAGGTATTAGATTAGGTTTAAGATATGATTTTACTTAATTAATAATTTTATATTATTCTTTAATAAGATTTTAAAATATTATTTTATATTATTTTCTAACATACGTATCTCAAATAAAACCTTTTTAAACTTAAAATTTAAATATATACATTTTCACATTATATTATTTTTAATTTAATGAGATATGAACACGTAATTACTTGGTCATCAAGATTTTAATATCATGTCAAATATTTATTTCAATTTAATAGTTTAAGTTATAAGATAAGACCTCAAAATATAATTTTATGTTACTTTTAAATACATATTTTTAAAGTATAAGTTATTTGAGCTTGAGATGTGTATATGCACATACTCACATTATATTATATTTAATTTTTTATTAATTAGAATGGTATGAAGAAATTTAAACTTATAGCTACTTAATTAATAAAGCTTTGTAACCCTGTTAAAAAATTATTTTAGTCTAAAAATTTAAATTTTTTAAAAAGATGTGATCAAATTCTTTAATAATAGATGTGACATAATTCTTTAACAATAGATGTGAGTTGTGATCAAATTCAAATGAGACTTGACGAGGTTAACTTTTAGTATTTTATTTAATTTTTGTTTAAAATAATATTATTTTATCTTTTTTTAAAAAAAAAACAATATTATTATGAGATTGTGCATTAAACCCGAGAACTGGATATTGGCCGGGGTATGATAAACATGATTCAAATCAAGGTGAGAAAAAATATCCTAGCAGAAGATTCAGCGAAACTTGTTGAGTTGAAGAAATAAGTTTTGCAGTTAATTAAATTGTGATAGCGCATAGAAAAGTTATTATGAAGTCGAAGCAGATATGCATCAGAAAATTAAATTCTCGAAAGGCATTCCAAAACAAGTGCCGGAAAAAAGTCTTGGATTTGAAAAGAGTGGCTAAAACACATGGGATGGACTCACAATACGACTCAATCGCTGGAAGATGTTACTGGATCCTTTGCAAATGAAGATTTTGCATGCACATGAAATTATGCCTGAATTAGATCACATATACTGCCAATTAGTGCTTAAACAGATTTTAGGAGAGGAAAAAAAAAAAAAAACCAGATTTATACATATAGAAAATAACTGCTACTCTGATGTATTATTATATTCTGGTTCTAACTTCAGGGCGTTCATTGAATTCATAGTTTTACTCCAATGGTGGAACCATCACTTGCAGGTGGTAACCCAAACATTCTAGGAAGCATGTAAGAATCAAGTCCTGTCCTCAGTATCTGCTACAGTACTTCTACTTGGGTCATTCTTTTCCCGTCTTTGATAATCTTGGCCAACGCTGATTCGCAAAGCTTATCCAGAATCAGGCATATGTAATAAGAAAAAAAAAGAAAGAACAACAGGAGTGGTGCCAACATGATAGATACTATTTATGCTTCGACCTATAATCTCTAGAAGTAATGATTTGCAAGTTAAGACCAGGAAACGTGCTATCAAGCGCTGTCTGCTCGTGCTTGTCTCTCTTCCGGGGTTTTCTCTTAGGTTTGACTCCACTTAATTGAAGAAAATCAAGTTCAATCTCCGCTTTCGTTAGCGAAATCGAAAAACCTTGTTTCTTGATCGTCATGCCCTTGTTATTTCCACGACTACTCGTCACCGATTTAGCAACATCCTCCTGCTTCTCCTCCTCCTGCTGCTGCTGCAGGACTGTTGACGGTCCAGCAACATTATCCGATGGAGTAGTGGCACTGCTGGCTGCGTCGGATTTCTTAACGTCGGACTTGGTAACGACGCTATTAGTTCTTAAACGAACTATAATTTTGCTTTCATCGTGAGAAGAAGATTTTTGGATGGGAGGATGATCAGGGGATTGCTTGGGGAACTTTCGTGCTGGCTTTCTAATTGGTTTCATGGCTTTACCTCAATTATTGATGGAATTGAGAAAGACTTCTAGAATTTTAGACCTCCGACTATCCCATATATATATATATATATATATATATATAGAGAGAGAGAGAGAGAGAGAGAGAGAGAGGCTTCATCCGTTTCTGACTTGGTTTGCCAATCCAGGTAGAATTCGGATAAGAATTCCGAGTTTTTTATTGATAGTGACAGAGAAGTTGAGAATTAACTTTTTTTCCGGCATCTGTAGCGGTCGTCATGTTTATACAATAAGAAATTGAGAGATCATTTTATTCATAGAAATTCCACATCACCAATTTAGGTACAATTCTAAGCTTTGGCCCATCATCAATTTTGAGCAAAACACAAGCATGGTCATGGAAGACAGATAACTTGTTTAAAAGGGTGTTTGAGATTACGATTGAAGGGTATATATATATATATATATATATATATATAAGAATTATTTTAATTTGTTAATGTTAAAAATAAATTTTAAAAATTAATAAAAATATATATAAATTTTTTTCTCAATCTCTACCGTAATTTCAAAAATCCCTACCACAATTCCAAACCAGGGCTAAAAAAATTCAGAGTCCCTATCTTCATCATTAGAGGCAGGAAGCAAAACAAAAAAGAAATCAAATACAGGGACTAAAAATGTTTAAAAAGAAAGTGAAAATGTCAAAAATGACATCTGGAGTTGAAAGGAATTGCGTTCATATACAAATAATTTCAAACAAAGACAGATCCTTGAGCTTAGAAGGCACACAATATGATCAATACGGCAGGCGCCTGCAATTCGGACGGATGTCCATCTCCATGTTTTAATCTTCCGGCCACTGATTACAGCATCCAACTTTCCAATAAATACAATGGTAAACAACCAATCAACAAGGGCACAAGTCTGCGTAGCACTGTCCCCGTCTGTAGGCTGCGGCGGGAGGCACAAAGCAGCAGCTCAGGACCCGTCACTTGTTTGGCAATAACCTGGGCTGCACCCCTGAGAGACATCAGCAGGCTTTGGAATATTAAAAGCAAACTATTCAATGCATTCACTGTTATGAACTGGACCTAAAACTGTGTTCGCCTCTCTTTCCACAGCCAGTCTGCTACATTACATCTTCTGTAGATAACATGTAAACAATTCCGAACAATTCTAACAGGACCTACGACAACTGAAACATTTTACATGTAGCGAGCTTGTGCCTGAAAAGACACCACCACATGCACGATCCGATAACAAAAAGCAGAGCCAGACTCGTATAACAGTTTATAGACTCGCAGTACAAAGAATTTTTAAAAATCAAGCCTTCAAAATGCAGGAAAAGAAAACATGTTGGAGGAATAAACTCGAGTTTATAATCAATGAGACGGCAATAATTACCACTCTTCCTCCACAAACTCTTCACGTCGATCTCAGAAGCAATCCAATCAGCGTTCAGTTAGATCCAACTGTGAGCAAAACAGTACATATCAAGAGATAACAAACACATAAATTGCTTATCTCAAACAATGGTTCCAAAATATTATGGCCGCAGGAGTAGGATCTCTTCCTTTTCAGTTCTGCAAATGACTGAGGAGCTTATCCATGGTCTCAATTGGATTTATATGACTGGATCAGCGCTCACAGAAGCTAAACAACAATTATGGAAATAAAGTGCATGCAATATGGAGTGTATTCGCTCAAACAGTTTCAAGCACAAATGGAATCAAATTTATTGTTTTACAGCAGAGTCATAAATTCAAAGGCTTTAATCAAGAAAACTAAGAGCAAAAGAAAAATAAAAACTAAAACAATTTTCTACAAAAATCCCAATCCATTGAACCACTCATTTATATGTTGAGAAAATAGGACATAACTTTGAGGACATTGATTATCAATCAAAAGATTGATATTTAAGATAACTGCGGCTGAAATAATCATATAAATCAATATAGCATATAATTCAGGGCATTCATCGAATTTATTATTTTATGTACATGATGCAAACATAATAGCACCCAGCCCAAAAAGTTGAAAGAAGTGTACAAGGCTTGCATCCTCCTATCCTCATTCTCCAACAACATAGTACTTAGATTCAGTAAAGTTTTCTCATCATTAATAATCTTGTCCGACGCTAATTGGCAAAGCGTACTGACACTAAATCTGCAAGTATCAAGTGTGATAAAATTCTGAAAATGATAAGATAGGGGCTTGAGTACTTTATATGAATGCTGTTCAGATCCTAGGCCACTTCTAGGACTTGATTCAACCAAATTAAATTTCAAAGATTGGATTGCAAAATCAAATTTCCTCCATATAAAAAATTGAAATGGCCACATTCTTCAATCTTGCAATCTTACTAAAAACAACCATGACAGCCATAGCTCATATAACTTTCACAAAGAAAAACGGTTAAAAAAAAGTTGCTTAGCTAATCAAACGATAACATTTCTTTCATCACATCAATCAAGGTCCTGTAAGTTGGGCACATTTCAAACTGAAACAAATCAAAATACCAAGTGCATAAATTGATTATAACTTCACCAGCCAAACAAATCAAGTTTCCATTGGTACTTGTTGCTTCCAGATATTCCTGCAACATCCTAGAATCATAATCAGGGTTCCAATCCCAGATTTTCCATCCCAGTTATGCAACAGCATGCAATCAAAAGTAGCTAAGTTACTATACATATACTGATATACATGGTGAGACACGGCCAAGGGAACAAAGGGAAAGAACATGGAAATATTCCATTTAAAGATTCAACCGGGTATATTTCTCTTAATGGAATAAATTGAGTTAATAAAAAACTGATTAATTCATTCATTACAGTTTAATAAGCATGTAACATTCAAAGGAAAAAAATGCAAGCTAGTCTGGGAATTTGTTTTCTAAGTGGCGTCGCTCAAAAACCTTTAAATAAACAATTAATATGCACTTTAAAGCATACTACCATAATATGAAATGTGAACCAAATCTGGTAAAAAATGCCAAACTTCATGTGACGTACACTACCCAGCATCCGTACATGAGTTGAAACATTCCGCATTCTAGGTAACTATGATCTTGATCATTGGAGTTATTTATGATCGCTACCAACTTGTTAGCTTGATAATTGCAACTCCATGATGACATGATATTTTCTGTATGATTTTACAATCTGGTCAAAAATACAATAACTTAATCCATGTATGAAACAACTCATCTCATAAATCTAGCAAATCGTATGCTTTCTCTTCTTAGAAGACACGTTTCTTATTAATTGCAACATTATGAATCGATCATGCCGACTTCTAATCATGACACACATGCATGGCCCGTGCAGTCCACAAATAACAACAACGACGTGCATGGCTCACTCTTCAAAAAAGGAAAGGCAAGCATAAGAAAATTGCTCAATTCCTCAAAGAATCAGACTTTCCTTTAATCAATTAAAAGCCGTTAAAATAAATGTGTTTTGCTCTGATAACGGCATATTTATAATGGAAAGAGATGCAGAAATGAGACGTGTAAGTCGATCACACACCATATACCAACTATTTAGGTTTTGGGTTCCAGACATAACTCATGTTGTTGGAATAACAAGTAACAAGTTCTCCAAAACCAGCATGAAACAGAGAGTTGGGAAAAGCATCTTGATTTCAAACTAACTGAAAACATAAACATCAAAGTTATTCATATCTTCTACTCATTGTAGAGACTTTTCTTATGAACATCTGTAGCTACCCATAACATAAACTATAACACTAACCCTTCCAACATTCCCAAAGACTCCTCGGTGATTAGAAAAAGGCACAAAAACAAGATACATTTGTTACCCTTTCATCTTCACGGGATCATGTGTTTGTTACATTGATTTCGGCATATAAAAAAGATCTGACAGTCATCACCTCCAACTTCTCAGTCGATTCTCTAACCCTGCAGAACAGGAGAACTACATTCTCAACTGTATAAATCAAAGCACAAAACAAATTAGCTGAAAATTTATTTTAAAAAATAAATCACATGGTATGTATATAAAACATGTCTTCTTCATCATTATTCTCCTCATTTTCCACTTTTGCTAAGAAGTAACTAAACCCCATATTGACTATTATTTTACTTAAAACCACAACAGCAAGCCACCAATTCCTCTTCCTGTTTCATTGATTCACTGAGCCATCAACTAGGAAATGGAAAAGAAGAAGAAGAAAGAAAGAAAGAAGGAAAATCCTCAAAACATACAAAAAAACAACACAAAATCAGACCTTCGAAGGAGCTTCATGAACCTTGTAGCAATCCGGGGTGATCGAATCCAGCCACATACCAGGAAACAAGCACTGCAAAACAAAACCAACAAAAAAATACACACATAAATCAGTCACCAATTCCATCAATTTACCAACAAAAAAGAAACTTTATAAAACAGAAATAAAGAAAAAGAAAAATAATAGTAACATACATCAAGTTGTTTCTGCACATGCTTTGCCCTCTTCTTAGGCCTTCTCGCCGGCTTTGACCCAGTCAAGGAATAAATATCCTCTTCAATTTCCACTTTCGTAAGAGGAATCGAAAACCTCACCTTCTCCTTTTCCTGTTCCTTCCCCTTACCCCTCTCCTTCTTCTTCGTGTTATTATTATTATTATTGTCATTATCATTATCATAATTATTAGCGTCATTAACATTCCGGTTGGACCGAGTCAATTCAGTCCGGTTACCAGCCGGCACCTGAGGTTTGATCTCCGGCACCGCACCCCCACCAATCTTCAAAGCACCTCCATTCCCATTCAAACCCTTGTTATTATTATTATTACTATCATTATTAATATTATTAACAGCTCTCCTCGGCCTCAGATTCCACGTCTTCGGCATCAGTTCCTCCACATCCTCCACTACAGCAGCAGAGCCCTGATCCACTGCACCCGCAGCAACATCACCAACCACACACTTGCTGCTGCCGCTGCTGCTTCCGCTTCCGCTGCCGCTGCTGTTTTTGTTAGTCCTCAACCGAATAAAGATCTTCGATTTCCTCTCCGAATTCTCAACATCACCAGATTTTTTCTTCAATAGTTTATCAATCTTGACCCCGCCGTCTCCCTCCGAATCCGCCGCAGAAGCTGCATCGCGGTGAGGAGATTTGTGAGTGCGAGAGCGGTGGTGGTGGTGGTTGGTAACGTTGTTGGAATGGTTCATTGACCATTTTAAGTCTTGCAAAGGGAAGTTATGGAGTGGCTGGTGTGGTTTCACAGTACTGGTAGTAGTAGAAGAAGCCATGATAGTGTTGTTGTTTGTGTTTGGCTCAGTTTCCGGTACAGAGCGAAACACCATTGAAGAGAAAGAGTCCGATTCTTTCTCTGTTTTCGAGAAGCAAAACGACAGCTTATTAGGGATTCTGATGGAGAAGGGAATCAGATATTCTAGAGCATAGGCTTGTCTGGTAAGAAAAGATGGAGGGAAGAGGAGGAGAGGAAGCAGTTAATATACTACTGCTGCCTGTGGAGGATGCTCTTAAGTCTTAAGAGAGGAGGATGGAAACAAGAAGGTTAATTATTGTATTGCCAATTTCGTCCTTGGGATTCAGTGTATTTGCATTTTGCCTTGGTGGGATTTTATTACTTGGGTACGGTTTTATCTATCTGTAGGCGTTTTTTTTTTAATCTCTGCTCATAAGGCAGGTTCCGAGAGCACCAGTGTAGATTTTGTTTTCTATAATAGAATTTTTAATCTATTAATTGCTAGGGCGTAAATTTTTGTGTAGATTAATTGATAAAATTATTTATTTAATATTGTTTCCATATGTGTTACAAAACTTGGTATGGGACAGCATGTTAACCCGGTAACTCGTAAATTCAAATTCGTCTCATGTTAAATCAATATGAAATTTTTATTTTATTTATTGATATGATATTAATTTAGAGATTTTTTTAGAAAAGTTAAAATATTAAGTTCACTTGAATAACCTTATTTTTGCTGTGATTTGGAAATTTGAGTCAACCTATATTTCTAATAAATTTAATTTTTTAAAAAAATTATTATATATTTTGGATCATTTTGATGCACTCATCTTAAAATTAATTTTTAAAAAATAAAAAAAAAATTATTTTGATATATTTCAACATAAAAAGTATTTTAAAAAGCAACCACAACAACATTTCCAATCATATCCAACTTGATCCACAATCTGAATTTTACACAGTTTAATTTTCAAATCAAATCTTGTTAAGATGATATCATATATATATTAAAAAAAAATATTTATTGAAAAGAAAAAAAAATAAAATAGACATGGCAATTTGTTTTTGTGTTTAAAATTGCATTTTAAAAGCTTTGTTCAGCTTAAAAATGCATCGAATTGATTTTTTTTTCTAGTTTTTTATAATAGTATTTAGATATATTTTCAATTAAAAATAAATAAAAAAACCTTACACTATAATATTAAATATATATTATATAAATATAATATTATGATGCAAATTATTTTTTTAAAAAAAAGAGAGATTTTGTTGCGGTTGTTAATTTGTTTGTCCTGGCATTGCAAAAACTGAAATCACTTTCCCTTTGCGTGTTCATAAAATAAGGCTATTGTTAGTATAAGCTAATTATGGAGAATCTAACGAGTCATGCGTGGAACATCTGTGTTATGTCCTGTGTTGTGTTCTTACTAGATTTGGTCCTTAAATCTCGAGCATATTAATCTCCCAACTGCATCCAAAAAGTGGCTACAACTTTAGACACCGAGGAAAAGGTTGTTGACTGGTGGTGGGTTCATTGCAGGATGCCAAGAGGAAAAACATACTCTTGTTCCGAAGGATCACAATTTAACATCGACTTATCCGAACCAGCCTAAATCAATATGTTTATTTTTTTTATAATTATCTTATTTAATAGTCAAAATAATTGAAAATCTTCCATATTTATCCTTTCTTAGTAGGTAATCATAGATTTATATTTATAAGAGGTAATAGATTTAATATGGATATTGTCAAAGCCGATTCAAGTTTAATAATATATATATATATATATATGTTACTGTTTTATTTTATGTTGAATAATAAATAACACTAGGATAAAAGATATTGATATAAAAATCCTAAACTTGAGAGATGGAATATAAATATTTAAATATTTTACATGTTAAGTAACAAGTAGAGTATATATATATATATAGTAAAAACTCTATTTGTGAATATTCATTAACATGCCTACTTGTTATTGTGAGATTATAGTTCAAGTTTATCCTACAAAAATGTACAAGAATCCTTCTCTTATATGCTATCAAAATAGTATGTGAATCTTATTATAATATATACTAAAACATTTAGGAAATTTATTGTAGCACTTTCTATTTTTTAATTGCTTTTTTCTATGCCGAAGTTAAATTATATTTTGTCGAAATTCGATAAACTCGTGTCAAATTAAGAGAACAGAGGATCAAAGAAACACAAAGAAATGTCATTATCAATCTAAGTTTTGATTCAAAAATTCATCTTTATCCTACTTTTTCTTTTCAATCTTTACAATTCATGTAATTTTTAAAAAATTAATTTTGATCCAAAAATTTATTTTCTTTATTTTCAGTCTTTAGGCCTTCAAGAGAAAAGAAAAGGTTATTGAATTCTAACAAAAAAATAAAAAGTCGTTGGTTGACATCAATTCCAAGTACTAAAAAGGTTAATTTTAATATAAGCAAGTTCAATTCACCAAGAAGAGTTTGGTAATGAATGACTTGAATCTCGATATCGCTTATAAAAACATATCGAGGCCGAGAAATAAATTTTTACTTTGTTTGTTTTTGTGTCATTCGACTGTTTTTAGGTTGTTTCAGTGGTATAACTTGGTTTTTTTTATGTTATAAGAGTGTTGTTTAGGTGTTTGTAGGCAAAAATAAATCTAAAAATAGGTTTTTAACCTAGAAAAAAACTCATGATTTAAAGTGGCTGGAATCTGGATAAGAGAAGACAATGCCTTTTAAAAAAAAAATTGATGATGAATAGTCCATCCATTACAAAAAAAAAATAATAATTAAAAAGTTAACATGTATGTTGGACCAACCAGGTCGGGCTCGTGCACCTAATTTATTTTTTATTTTGTTTTGTTCTTCAATTTTTCATTTCAATTACATCTTTTATTTAAAAAAAATATTTTTTTTTGTTATCATATATTTAGCTATAAATATTTTTTAAAATAAAAACTACAAATCCAATAAAGTGCATGATCCAGGTGAATTTGACAAATTAAGCCCCACAACCTATCTAATATGTTGTTATTTCTTTTATATATATATATATATATATATATATATATATATATATAGTTTTATGTTTTAACTTTGTTTAAAAAAAATATGTGTTTTTCTTTTGTCATATATTCAGATAAAAAATAAATTTTTAAAAATAAAATCATCTAACTTGATAAAATCTATAATTCAAATTATAAGTTCAATAAATTAAGCCATAAAATAAAAATCAATTTAATATATTATTATTTTTATAATTTTTAAAAATACTATAAATCAGTTTTGTAATATATTTCGCTGTGGTTTAGGTAGGATAAATTAGTTTTGTTTTGATTTTTAAATAGTTATTATAATCTCAGAAATCCAATCACAAGTTTAGCTAATTAATCAAGATAGTCCAAAATCCATTCAGTGCATCACCATGTCAAAAGAATAAAACTAAAAATAAAATTCTGAATTTATGTTCTTGAATATTTTTTTATCTATTTTTTTTTTAAAGTTCATTATAACCGCAACGTAACGCACCCTCGTGTCATCTAGTAGAGTTATGATGAACTGGCCATGACCCTGTTCAATGTTTATCCAACCTGCACTTAAAAAGGAAAAACGACCTGAATTATCAATTCTGAGGTCATCAGACCTCTTATTTAAGTAATTTTTTTTTATTATTGTTATACCGAGGATAAATTCAGCGGTTAGCACGTAGAGTTAAAAATATTAGCGAATTGATATAAAAGTAAAAAAAAAATCAGTGAAATAATATATTTTTATTATATGTATTTCAGAAATACATGGTGGAACTTCAATTATCTTATTTAAGTGGTTAATTGGTTCACAATGATCATAAAACCGGTTGATCAATTCCAAAAATCATAAGAAAAATATTAAATCTACCAAAACTGGAGGCCTCAGAGAGTGTATTTTTTTATTAAAAGATTCGACAATCTGTGTACTGATGCAATATTTTCTTAAAAGAAAACAACATCTAGAAACTCTTATAAAAATTTAAGCGTGATTCAACAATCAAATAAAAAATTATGGTCATCTCGAGTTATTATTCTGGTTCAGCTTGACCAGACCTCCTATTGATACATAAATATATCTGTTAGGTCATTCACGTAATCTGTTTGGGTTAGATCCTTATTTAGTTATAATAGATTCACACTTGATTGATCAAAATCACTCATTATTGTATAAACAATAACTTTTTAATATTTTAACTAAAATTTATTTTTTAGTCTATAAGTTGGACAAAAGATTTATATTTTTTACCCATAAAACATATTTAAAATAAAAACTTTATAAAATTATAATTTTTGTGGGAAATAATCAATTGATTAATACAATTAAATCAACCAATCGCCTAATTGATGCAGAAATTAAAATTTTACCATGTCACATTTTAGAAATACAATTCAATTAAATTATGCTAGTTCACAAAAAAAAAAAAACGGTTCAGATAAAATTTTACATTTACTGTGCTGATTTCTTTTAAAAATCCTTGTACCGAGACACGTTCATCACACCGTGCAGATAGTGTCAAATATTGTAAAGAGTAGAAATACACATAAAGCCTTGGCATTTATGATGTTCACTCAGTGACCAGTCCTATCTGTCGATATCCAGCTACTTCCATTTGGAAATGGAAACAACATGCTAATTTATTTCTTTTCGCCTCTTCTTTCATTTTTTCAATTGATAAAATATTTTCCAATTAGTTTGTGATTTTTATACATAAACATTAAAAATTAATGAAATCAAGTTCGTTTGGATAAATTGAGCTAGGTCACCTCCATTTAAATTAAATAAATAACTCTAATATTTTATAAAAGATAAAAAGTTATAAAACACTAAAAAAAATACAAAATAAAAAATAAAATTAATCAGATGTGACCTAGTCAGAGCTTTAATTAATTTAATCAAAAATTTATTGGTTTTTTTAATCAAAATAATATTAACATAAATTAATATTATTAGAATACAAAATCAATGCTCATCCATAGGAGCATAGTTTTAAAATCTAGTCTAATTTGATGGGTTAATCTGGGACCTGGTAGTCCTAGGGCTGGAACATGGCCATATTAAATAAAAAACAGGGGAAAAAAAATTCGGCATGATTCAGCTGATCTGATAAAATCTGGTCAAAAACTTGGTTGTAAATTATTAATTTTTTTTTACATAAACAACATTGTTTTAATTTTTTTTAAAAAAATTAACTTAAACAACCTAATTAAAACTTAAAATTCTATTTCTAGACCGAGTCAGGTATAAAAATTATTACATGGAGGGTTAACTTTTTTTCAACTACAAAACCCAAAAGTTTTAAATGCTAATGCATCAAACAAAGCAAGTCAAAATGACTATTACCAGTATTTGTTGGATTATATTTTACCCCACTTGTTATGACGTCGTCAATGCCTACCTGTCTCCGTTTAAAAAAAATTATAAAGGTTAGTCGGCATCACAAATTCTAACTTTTTATTAAAAAAGTTCTAATTAGGAAAGCTTACGGGCCCACGAACTCGAGGTGTTGATGGGCTCAATATGAGGCCCAGATAAGAGGACAAAAAATGCACCCGAGTAGTTTTAATTTTTTCGAGGCTCATACTGAATCTCTTTATTTTCTGGATCGTCGATGAATTATTCTTTGAATTCTTTTAAAGAAACAATGGGGTAGCTCCTTCACTGTTAACACCCACACACAGTGAAGGTGCTGGAGTTTCACAAAGAAAAAAATTGAAAGATTGAGTTAAAAAAAAGAAGGAAAAAGAAAATATGAACGGTGAAGGAATTCAGTTCCTTTTTAGTAGAGTAGATAATTACTTCCCTAAATATCTTAGAGCTCGCCATTAGAAACAAAAACTGCGTGAGAATAAACATCACCATTTTCTTATCATAGACAAGCAGTGTCTTGTAATGTCTTGTAAGAAAGAATTGTGGTATAGTGACTGCTACTTCCAACATCAGAGCTCAGCAGCCTGGCCATCAGCTTTCTCCAGCCTCCATGTCCACTTTATTTGGGAGAGGAGAAAGGGGAGGTGCAAGTTTCATGAGGAGTGAGATTGTCCACGAGTCGTCCACATCCCTGGGACTTCTGCCTTCAATTTCAATGCACCCTCAATATGCTGACAGGGATGAAAATATGCAACAGCCATGGTCATCTGTCGACCAATCAGCGATTACAAGCAAACATCTAAGAGTAACAACAAGAAAAAAGGAAGCAATATATGCCCAGACAATAAGATAGAAGCAAGCAAGCAAACATCGAAGAGTTACACCAAGAAAAAATGTGGAATCCCGTGAACAAACCTAGCCCTCCCACCTCAATTCTCCCAATCTTCAAAACTGGATTGAAGGTTGAAATTGTCAAGGGTTTCTTTCCCCAATTCGACAAGGTTTTCAAAATTTTTATCCGTATGTCCATATGCAAAGATCAATGCAACAGTTTGCAACAAAGCATGCCCAGACAGTAAGTTGGAGGTTACTTAAAAAAAAATCACTTCATCTAAACACTATGAGAATAATTTTTTCAGCACAATTTTCCATGGGATGTTCAAATGTCTGAGTCATGAATTTTTATGATTAACCGCCAATACATGTATAACAAAGTCAGACCAATGTTATCTCTTTTTATATGGCAATACATGCATATTAATATGCAGGAGAAGCCAACGGGCGCACAAGAACTATGTTTGCAAAATCTTTTCCTTAAAGAAATTAAAAGCCTTTTATCTGGAGACAATAGTACTATTATTGATCGCAGAATTGCCAAATATAATGAATACTTTCTAGATGTCAAAAAAGATAACTTACTTAACATGGAACAAACCCCGGTTGTTTCCAAATGATGCGCAAAATTTGTTGGAATTTTCTCAAGGCCGCACCCAGGAAGATCAAATCAACGCTGCTGAATTCAATACTACATAAAGGCTTAGAACCAGAGACCGAGGAAAATGACAGATGCAGGTGTCCCCGGGCAAGTTAGCAAGATATCAACGGATATGACACATCCATCTAATACATGAATGAAAAAATTCAAAACACTGTTTACAGTAATTGTCAGAAGTATCTACCTGCCAAGAAGATCATCACACCGAATCACCATATTTTACTGTTCTCCATCTTTCAGTGGGCTTTTGAATGAGAAAAATCAACCCAAAGTTTTGGAGCATCTGGGTGAATTACATGTAAGCGAGCTACAAAACTCTTGTCACTGGTTGCAACAATGCTTGAAATGGAGTACTCCTGCTTACAGAAACCCCTTTCTGTGAGCCACATATGAAATCTATGTCTAGGTTTAATCCGATTCTCCAGGTTAAAACACAAAAATGAAGGGAAAATATCAAGGTACTGCAAGGAGGATTTCATGTCCTCGCAAAGGTAGTTTAATTTCTGCTGCAGTATCTCAGGTTTTTGGCTAAGGATCTTTGGCATCCTTCTAATCATTGAGCAAAGCTTCGAGAATACAATCCCATAACGAAGAAGGCAATCAACTCGTTCTTGTAATTCACTACTAGTACCATGCAAGTCAGTTAATACCTTAATAGTCAAAGCATTCTCTCCAAACCCGATTGCATGCAAGAACTCCAACTTATTCATTGTATGCATGGGCGTTCTTGTACGTTGGATCCTTTCCAAGCCATCTCTATATTTTTCATCCAAATCTTCATCAGGATCACTCATGACATAACTAGCAAGCAATTGATGATTTCCATCCTTAATTTTATTGAAAAACCATTCATGCAACTCCATAGCTCTCATCACATGAGGCAAATTAGCCATTTTATTTCTGCCAAATACATGGCCATAATTTTGAGCAACAGATTTCAATTCTTCAGCACTCAACCCAAAATGCTTCAACAACCCCTTAACTGAAATCACCTGCCCTTCCAACTGAAAATCCAAAATTCCTGGCTTCTTTAGTAATAACAAACCAACATCCTCCTTTCTAACACCAAATTTACAAAAAAACTCAGCCTTTTGAACCAAAACCTCTACTGGGTAATCAACAAAAATTCTTTTACTCTTCCCCATCAACTCCCCTACTTTCCCTTTCTCACAACCCAAATCATAAAACACCCGAATTTTCCTACAAACCTCATACCAAGCATCCACATTTCCTTGAACACAACTCTCCAAATCAAAATCCACAAAAACCCTTTTCAGATCATCAAACAAAGCACCAATCTCGCCACTCAATTCACCTCTCAACACAAAAGGAAACGCCAAGGAAATACCAATCACAGACGTAGTGCTAAACCTAAAACCCTTAAGCCCACAAAGCCTGGACTTCACGTCCTCTTCACTCATACTGAAAACACGTTTCTCCTCTTTATACAACATCCCCAACTTATTCCAGGGAAACCCAAAATCACAAAGCACACAAGAAACATTTATAGCACTCCCCTCTTCAGAAATAAAAAACTTGTCATTAGACAAAAACCCACTAACCTCATCATAATCAATTCCAATACTTTCATAAAAAAACTCTAATTCATTAATGGGATGGTACCTGAGATATTTCTGAAGTGAAGTAGCGAATGTTGGTGAAGTGAAATGAATGTTGGAGACGAGATTTGAGAGAGAAACAAGAGAATTCTTGCTTATTTGATCTGCATAAGTGTATGGTAGTGACCTTGTTGAGTGTAGATAATCTGTTAAAGCTTGCTGGGCTAGTTTGATTGCTTGATTCTTGTACTTCCATGGCACACTCGTAAATATTGGACGTTTTGGTAGAGAGCTGCTAAAATGGCGGCAAAATGTTGTATAGATTGAAATTGGTATAGGCATCTTCTACATATTAGGGTTTTTGCTCTGATTTTTCAGGGCTTTATGTTTATTCGCTTGAAAGAGTTCGGGTTTAATTTTTCTAGAAAGGGTATAATTGTGATTTTAATAGTTTTATGCGTCCTTATTATTCAGGATAAACCCCATTTTAGCTCCTAATATATTTCCTTGTTATGAATTAAGTTTCAAATCTTTTAACTCTATCAATTGTAGACAATTAAAAAATTCCACCCGTCCACTATGCATATCGTCTTTTAGTATCTTTATTTAAATATCAAAAACTCCAATCTATCTAAAAAAAAATATATTATAATATCAAATCATAATAACATTTTTTTATATGAGATAATGAAGATTTTAAAAAAAGAAAATTATTATAATTTAATTTTCTAAAATGAAAATTTAAAATAGATTGGAGCTTATTTTTATACTTTAAATGAAAATATAAATTGAATGATCTTTTATCTTTCATTGTTGTTTGTTTTGCATAAAATATTTTTTGGATTTTTTCTGTGTTTATTTTAAAAAAATATTTTCTAAAATTTTTTTATTACAAAATATTTTACAGAAAAAACTGGTCAATAAAAAATATTTTATAGTTAATATTCAAACTTAGTTCATTTACTGAAAAATATTTTCAATTTATAAAATTCCGTAAAATATTAGTATTTCAATTACAATATTATTAAACTATTTTAATATTCTTCTCCATCTCATCACCATCATTTCTTTTTCTTTTACTATTATCATCTCATTATCATTTTATCACTACCTTCTTCTTCATCTATATTATTAAAAAATATTCTAAATATAAAATATTTTACACAAAACAAACTAATCACTATAAAAAGGAAGGAAAGCATTATCAAATATGGATTATTGGATGGTATTGATAAAATAAAAAGACTTAAAATTTAATTATCAATATAGTAAAATATCAGGGGTTACATTTGAAGTTTTTCCTACTATTTATTGGTGGCAGCCTCCGGTCTATTGTCTATTTGTTTCTCTCTCCAAACAAGGACTAACGCTCTTTGATGGCGCAACCATGGGAATTACCGTTAAATCCCTCGCCGCCAGGCACTGAATTGCCTAAGTTAAACGTCCTCCCGATGACAGCCAAGCGCCGGCGTGACGATTTTGAAGGTGGTGAAACATCCGCCGCAAAACGGCAAGCTAGAGCAGATGTTATATTCAGGATCGTTGTCCCGTCGGGAAAGATCGGAAAAGTAATCGGCAAACAAGGCCATCGTATCCAGAAGATTCGAGAAGATACCAAAGCCACGATCAAAATCGCCGACGCCGTCGCCGTCAGTAATAAAACCCATTCCCCCAATTTTAATGAAAATTAGGGTTTTGTACTTAAATTCAAATGATTGACCATCGAAAGTTTTTTTTATTTTTTGTTTTTTTAATGTTGTGTAGAGACATGAAGAGCGCGTGATAATTATAAGCTCGAAGGAGAGTGAGAATGGGGCAACTGACGCGGAGAATGCGTTGCAGCGAATAGCAGAGTTGATTTTGAATGAAGATGATGGCGGCGGCGGCGGCGGCGGCGGCGTGGAGATAGGGAAACTAGTCAATGCAGGGCATGTGGCTGCAAATACGATAAGATTATTAATAGCTGGGTCTCAAGCTGGTTCTTTGATAGGAATGTCTGGTCAAAATATAGTGAAATTGAGGAACTCATCAGGTGCAATGATTACTGTTCTTGCGCCGAATCAGTTGCCTCTCTGTGCTTCTGCTTATGAATCTGATCGTGTTGTGCAGGTTGGCTTGTTGTAATGAACTTGCTTTTTAAGATTAAGATGGGGTTTTGATGCTTCTTTATTTGATTTAGCTCGTTGTTAGCTGTTTCATGAGTATAAAATTATTGCCTCGCTAGCCTTTTTATTTTTACTGAAAATTTGTTTAACTTGGTATAATATTGAGAATTTTAAGGTGCTTTAGTTGATTTCATTTTCATCAATTGTGAAATGGATAACTAGCTGAAACCGGATAGAAAGAATAATGGGTGACTGAAATTTTTTGTTAAATACAGATATCAGGAGATGTACCTGTAGTGCTAAAAGCTCTGGAGGAGATTGGTTGTCAGCTCAGGTTTTGAATACTATGTTGATTGATGTTATTTGGTGTTTCAGTCTTGTTTGTTGTTTTGTGTTGGGAAAATATATTTTTAAAGTTAAATAATGCTTTGAGTTTATGTGGTTTAGGGAGAACCCACCTAAACAAGTAATTTCTATCAGTCCATCGTACAACTATAGCGCAGTTCCATTTCAACAATATGCGCCCCAAGCTGCAGGTGATCTCATTGTTGTGTTTATAGAAGGAAAAAAAAATTATACCTGCCGACTGTTTTTCAAATGTTAATATTTTTGTGTTATAACCACATCATCTTTAGGACAACCAATCTTGCAGCTGATTATGTAACCATGGAGATGATGGTCCCGGAGACGATGATGGGTGGCTTGATAGGAAGAAGTGGTTCTAATATATCAAGGATCAGAGTGGAGTCTGGAGCAGTAATCAAGGTCAGCAGATGCCTAAATCTTTATCTGTGATATCCAATTCCCAATCTCTTACTGAATTCTGGTTGAGAATGCAAATATTTAAATCTTTTATCAGTTCTGGGTTTATTGATTTCATAAATTACCTGTTTCACTAGCTGCCTAGCTTGACAAAAACACTGCGATATACAACTTGGTGAGGACGATGAGTATTCTTCTCTTCGGTTTTCTCTTCTGCAGGTTCATGGTGGGAAAGGTGCGCAAAAACATAGGCATATACAACTAGCTGGTAGTTCTCAGCAGGTATTCCTACTGTCAACCATCAATTTTCCACAACAAATAAGAAAAACTCAAAAAAGTTCATCATTGTAACATATAAAAAACAACTATTTTATGGGCTTTGCTTATTGTCCTCATGTTTTTGTAACGTAATCTTATGTATCAAAAGAGCCTATCAAAAGTGTTTGTTTAATTAACTGGTATTGGTTTTTTCTTAGAAAAGGAGCTGTAGTAGGCTTATAGCTTTAAGTTGTATTTTCCAAGGTTTTCTTTTTATTGAAACTGCTGGATGCATTATAGGTGGCGCTAGCAAAGCAGAGGGTAGATGAATACATATATTCGCAGTTGGTTCAACAAGCTGGCACTCAACAGTAAGTGCTCCTGCCTCAAAATGTCTTTAATTCTTCTCTCCTTGTTTGGTTGTGAAGTTTTCTGTCGTATATCATAGTTTGCAGGAGAGCTGGCCAGTATACTTGCTGAATTTCTACTCCCCATTATTTTGGAATTGAGGAAGTATATCATAGTTTGCAGGAGAGCTGGCCAGTATACTTGCTGAATTTCTACTCCCCATTATTTTGGAATTGAGGAAGTATCGATACTATATTCTAAAAGCTTTCAGATATGCTTTGAAGGATAAATTTGTTGATACTTGTTGATTTCTTGCTCTGTCTAGTGGCTGGAATATTACTTGTGCCAACCTCGAACACAATTCAAGGAATCTATATATAATTTCACATGATAAGGTGTATTTTCAGGTTGCAGATATGATGAAGCTGGAATAGCCAAGATCTTTGTCAGGTTCTCTCGTCTCCACATTTGTTAAAGTTCCTGGCAACTGTATAACCGCGCCTTGTACCCTTGGTGCTTCATTGATGGGGCACGAACATGAGCCATGTAGGTGGATATCTTTCATTCTGTTGCGTGAATGGTGCATTGGGTTTTGGGATGCTAGTGCTCAATGAAAAAACTAACCTTTTGCCTTTATTATTAATTTGGTGAGACTTTTGTAATACCATTTATCTTCTGAGCTGCTCTCACATTACGAATAAGAGCACCATGAGAAGAGCTCTGCTAACTTGATCAATTGCGTTGTGGCATAGCATTAAACTGGTTGAGCAACGGAGACGAATGGAGGTTGCAATAACGTCTGGCTGTTTGATGCTAAATCACTTGCTTTGAAAGTTGAAACAAATGGGAATAAAGGCAGATGCATGCTCTTGGATCTAGAAAGAAGTGGATAGAAACAGAACCGGGTGTTTATCAAATACAATCAGTGATAACTCGCCCTCGGGACACAGATAACATTGCAAAATTAACGTTAAGAATCTACAGGGGGCAGGTTTCTGGGCCTTCAATCCAACAAATTCTCAAATAATGTCGGGGCCATGGGATGAATGCTCATGGGCCAAGGAGCCAAGAAATTGACACTCGAAACATTTAACTATTCATTATAAGGTTTCTTTTGCTTTATTAGGTCCCTGTAGTTTTCTAAACCTTACAATTCGATCAACAAAGTTCATTTCTATTACATAAAAGTTGAGAAAGGAGATAAGGAGAGGAAAGAGGAAAGTTTTGGCCGGTCATATTTCAAAAAAAAAAAAATGTTGATGCTGGTGTCATTGAATTCTCGAAAAATAGCTTGAATATGGGTTTTGATTTTGAAAAAAATTAGGCCTCGATTTTTCAATTATCAAAATTGGCCGGAAAACCATACATTATCTATGTTGACATATAATATTTTATTTAAAAAAAAAGAGAGAAATTAAGCACGCCGGACTAGACTTGTAAAATTTTGACTGTATTAATTGATGGAAGAGTTTTAGTTATAATCACGAAAATAGACAAAGTGACATAAAGGGATTAATACTCTTATCAGAAAATAAATTTATTGAATTTACATTAATATCCTGGGATTTTATTTCAGAAAAATCATGTTGAAGAGTCACGGGCGTGGCTGTGTTCGAATGACATGTATTACATACATACATGTGTGCGCGCGCGCGCACCGTTTCTCATTAGTTCTGAGGAAAGTAGAGTACAATCGAACAGTGAAAGGGCTATATTTGTACCAAATAGACGTTAAGAAAATAAATACTAAAAAGACAAAAGTGACACAAAAGTCGAAGCAGAGGGACCAATTCCACCATCGCCGCCCTTCCTTGAGGTCTTCGTCTTGCAGCTTCAAAACCTTTTTAACACTAAGATCATAATAAAAATAAAAATAAAAATAATTAACGAGACTGCTGGGTGGGCTAAGCCCACGTTACTATGGACTCAGTTCTACTAAACTAAGGAACAAACTTATTTCAAGCCCTCAAAGGAATTGGGTCAAAGCTTGGACCCCAATTTCATCATTTGAGTGCTTCCCTTCCCTATGTTGGGTGGTCATTTCCAAGTAGCAAATAAATTATATCTCTTGTGTTTCTTAGTATTTAGTAATTAGAGCATGAGCACATAAAATCTCTTACGTAGCAAAGCACATACACATGCCCTAGACAATAACGTGCTCCTGTGCTTTTTTTTTTTTGCTTTCAATCTTTTGACCGTTGACAGATTCAAAACAAGGTGGTCCATCGACACAAATTCTCATACTTAGGTTACAATGCTCCACGAATGTAATCATGGTCAACCACGCACACGAACATTATACCATAAGCTCAGTTGATATATACTATAGTTTAGATTCTTGCTGTAGTAGCCCGCTCGTGCCACCACTGAGCCACAATTAATCTCTCTCATATATCCCTGTCAAGCGCACATTAGAAAAGAAAGAATAATTCCTCTGGATTTTAATGCCCTTTATTGGATTCCTCTTCAACCTGTGATAATTTATACCAGGCACCTGAGAGGTTGCAAACGAACCGATGGTT
This sequence comes from Populus tomentosa, assembly GCA_018804465.1. NCBI lineage: Eukaryota > Viridiplantae > Streptophyta > Magnoliopsida > Malpighiales > Salicaceae > Populus > Populus tomentosa. The sequence goes on from CM031995.1 coordinate 2,676,451, forward strand.
ATAGGGTTTTCACATGGTTCCATACATCCTTATCAAACTATTATCAACTTTATGAGTTAACTCGTAATCCAATTTTAATACTTTTATAAGGTTTTAATTTGAACTATTTTGATATTTCTTGATCAACCTCGACTAACCTAACAAATTGACTGTAATAGAAATGTTTTAAATTAAAAAATATAAGCTTAAATTGACTGATAACATACAAGTTGACCTAATTATCCAACCTCCAAACTAAGTTAGACCTAGAACGGTACACAAGTTAACTACAAGTTTTGTATGGGTGTTTAGATGATGCATACGCCCCAATAAAATGCATTAATGTGTATGGGTGAATGGTGATGAACAACCCAAATTAAACAAAGCAGGAGCCATGGCTGTAGATGTTTCAAGCGCGAAGAAGTAATATTGTGGAAGTAAAGTTTTATTTCTATGTTTTGCAGGGATATATAGCAGTTATGATTAAAGATTCCGCTGCATGATGTTTAGAGCTAAATTAGACGAGGAGAGTGCTCGGTGCAGAGCACATGGGGGACAGCCAAATATAGTGATGAGATACGCATCATGGGAGATGTCGGAGATGATCCATTACTGAGGATCAAGGAGGCACTCGCCATGGTGTTTCTGCTTTGCAAGCTCCCTCAGCATGTGTTTGGAGCCTGCGATGCATTGGCATTTGCTGCAGAAATCCATCCGGAAGTTTTCAATCAACAAGATCTGGGTCAATCTCTGCTGCTCTTCGCCATATAATTAAGATATAAGTTCATTTCCAAGCTTATAATTTAATAACGTTAATGATATTTTAATATATAATTTATATTATTCTTTAACACGTATGATCAAGAAAAAAAATTTTAAATTTAAAATTTATAAGGTCTATACTATTTTATATTTAATTTTTATCGAATAAATAAAAATAACAAGATTCAAACTCGTAACTGCTTGATTATCAAAATTTTGATAATATATTAAAAAATAATTTCAATTCAATTACTTAAATTATTAAATGAAATTTCACTACATAATTCATATAAATTAAGAGATTGCTACCACTTAAACAAAGTTTCATTCATACATCGCCTCATATTATTCATTCATACTAGGGTTGAGCATTTCCGGTTCGGTCCGGTTTTTCTCTAAAAAACTAACCAAAATTAAATTTTAAAAAGCTTAAAAATTCAAACCGGAGCCGAACCGGATCTGGTTCAAACCGGATGATTTCGGTTCGGTTCGGTTCGGTTTTTTTAACAGAAAAACCGAAAAACCTGTATTATTGTTTTTTTGGGCTTTTTAAGGCTTTTTTGGGCTTTTAAGGCCTTTTTGGGCTTTCTAATGGGTTTATAATTAATGTCAATATTTTCTATTTTTGTTACAAAATTCTATAATAATATATTTAATATTTTTGTCACTAAATTTTCATTTATATTAAATTATTAGTGCTAATATTGTGTTTAATATGTTGCAAGTCTTTCTAATATTTATGTTTTAGAGTTTGGACTCCTCATGCATCAAAGTTTAAATAATACACACACCAAATTAAAATTAAAATTACAAAGCATTGCCTTCAAAAGGGCTTAAAAAAAAACAACAAATAACATTGTCATAAAAAATAAAATACTTCATGCAAAAAATATAAATCTTTAGTGTGCACATCATCTCAATCAAAAAGCACATCAAGATGACAAGAACATTGCACTTTGATTCCGTAATACCATTGACATCAAAACCTGAAAATCAAGATCTAAAATTATAACATGATAAAATAAATTAGAATATGTAAAACTAAAAAAGTAGTATTTTACCATCAAAGTAACTTTTGAATTAATTATCATCCGTTACTAAATGTAACTTTCCACTAAATTCTACAAAATAAAAAATTAGACATGTTAGATGATTGCAAACAATTTAATTAATAAATAACAAAATAAAAGGTGCAAGTTTCTAAAATAAATTACCTGACTCAAGGTTTTCGTAGGTTTCAAGATCATTTATCAAGCTTCTAATATCAGTTGGAATTGATCCATGATGCAACCAATTTTGACAACAAATGAGTGCTTGAACAGTTGCTGGAGATAAGGAACTTCGAAAGTGATCAAGTACACGACCACCTGTACTAAATGCTGATTCAGAAGCCACTGTGGATATAGGAATAGCCAGAACATGTTGTGCAACCTTTGAAAGTGTCTTATATTTCAAAGCATTACTTTTCCACCAACCTAAAATATCTAACTTATCATCATTAGGATCCTCACAACCTTCAATCAAATACCTCTCAACCTTATTTTTATTTTCCATACTATCCACCTCCAACAAATGTCTTTTGAATCGAGCCAAAGTGTTAACATCTACCTCCACATCATCAATAGCATTAACATCCTGTTTATGCCTATTATTATCCACCACTTCATTAATTTTCAAATAAAACTCATACAAGCTCACCAAAGTATCTTTCACCTTATTTGTTAGCAATTGTGCTTTGTCAGAATCATACAAATCACCAAAGCAAAATTTCACATATTTCAACTTCAAACGTGGATCTAAGACATTAGCCACATATAACAAAAAATTCTGATTTACTTCACAACCCCAATACTTCTCAAATTTAAACATTATATTCATCTCCATTCCACTTAAAATACTATCTTTACTTTTACACAATTGCAACAAGTTTGTATGCATGTAAATCAATTCATTAAAGAAAGAATTTGATGTGACATGCAATGAGCCAGAAAATCTCAATGTAACCATATAAAAAATCTTTAAGAACTTAACCAAAGTTCTTGCATTTTCCCAATCCTCCAAACGAGGTGGCCCTATGTTTTTTTTATTCCCCTTTGAATCAACCTCCAAAAAGTAACTCATATACCTAGGTTCTTTTTCACCTAACCTCATAAATACCTTTTCAAACTTTTCAGCAGCTTCTAGCATAAGATAAGTTGAATTCCATCGAGTTGCAACATCTAAACACAATGATTTCGTACACTCTATATGCAACTTTTCAGCCCACTTCTTAAATGTAAGATGCCTTGAAGGTGAAGATCTCAAAAACCTAATGGCATTTCGAATCTTAACAACTGAAACATTAATCTCTTTCAAGCCATCACACACAATGAGGTTTACAATGTGTGCACAACATCTAACATGCAAGTGCTCATTTGACAATATATTAGTTGGCCAATCTTTCATCACATTCTTTAAATATGAAATGGTCACATTATTAGAGCTTGCATTGTCTAATGTAATGGTCAACAGTTTATCAATCCCCCACTCCAACAAACAATTCTCAATAACTTGGCCAATTGTCTCACCCATATGATTGGAAACTTGACAAAAATTAAGAATTCTTTTATGTAAATTCCAGTCATTATCAATCCAATGAGCTGTTAAACACATATAATTAATATTTTGGATTGATGTCCATGTATCTGTTGTCAAGCACAATCGTTGACCCTTAAGAGCTATCCTCAATCTATCCTTCTCTTCAACATAAAGTTTCAAGCAATCTCTCATAATTGTAAAACGAGAAGGAATGTCAAATCTAGGTTGCATGGTCCTAACAAACAATTTAAATCCCCGACCCTCCACAAAATTAAAAGGCAACTCATCAATTATAACCATCTTTGTTAGTACTTGTCTACATTCATCATAATTATAACCTATTGCCTTAAGACTTCCCACATTTTGTTCTCCCAATTCACCCTTCTCTATCTTAGGTTCTAATACCAAAACCTTTTGTTTCTTATCAACCACAAAAGGGAACTTCTTGCACACTTTTAAATGACTCCACATGTTACTTGTGCCATTAACAATAGTATGAGATGCATAATGTTTTCCACAATAATTACATTCAGCTCTAGGGGCTTTAGGATCAACATCAAGTTTTGTAAAGTGATCCCAAATTTGTGACTTTTTTTTATCATCAGCATTTCTTTTCCTAGATGCAAGAACTTGAGGTTGTTTACCTTTTGTTTCTATGGTGGATCCTGCATTGGTTGATTCTGTGTTAGGTTTTGAAGTTGGAGACATTGTAGATGTTGGTGTAGTGCCCGTGGATGAAGCATTTTGAATTTGAGTAGTTTCCATCTGTTATTACATAATGAAAATATGTTACATGCATTACAGCATAATACAATTTTAGCATATATATATCTGTATGTGTGTGCTGTATAAACTCACAGCATATATATATATATATATATATATATATATATATATATATAATTACAAACTCAGCATATATTACAAACTCACAGCATATATATATCAAGCATTACAACATAATATAATCTCAGGATATATATATATATATATAAATAAATAAATATCAACAGAAAGTAAACTTTGAAATATCTATTGCCTTTGAAATATGTTACCACCATATCTCAACGAATCTCTTTCAAGGATGGAAACTTTGTGGATATATATATATATATATATATATATATATATATATAAAAGTTTGTAATCGATCATCAATATCTTCCACATCAAGAGCTTTGTAACTATATATACAGACAAATATGTATCATGAACTTTTACAAATAGTATATACAGACAAAAATTCTCACATTGTAGCCTTAAGGGCCAAGACAGTTTTAGAGATTTCTATATTTGGTACAAGACTACGAGTGATTCAAATCAAAGGGGGGGGTCCAATTCTGTTTTCAAGTATTTTATCAATCGGAGAACATATTAAAATAAGAACAAAAGTAAAAAAAAAAAATAATTCTACTCAACCTTTTACTGTGTAGCTGGAGATGGATGGAGATGGAGAATTGAAGATGGTGGGGGCTGATCTGATTGTGGTCCAGTAGATGGAGATGGATTAATTTCAATTTGAAATTGTGGTGAATTTGTGAGACTGTGAGTTGAGGGAGCTGGGAGCGGCTCAGGAGAAGGAGAAGAACAAGGACGGCTGAAGTATCAAGTAGAGATGCTAGGGTTAAAAAAACTGACGCGATTTTTTTTGTATTTATAGTACCCCTCAAACCGAACCGGTTCGGTTCGGTTGGGGTTTTTCCGGTTCTGGTTTCTGAAACCGATACCGAACCGAACCGAACATTTTTGGAAAAAAATTAATCGGTTTAATCGGTTTTTTTTTTCGGTTCGGTTTTTTCGGGTTTTTTCGGTTTATTCGGTTTTTTGATTTTTTTACTCACCCCTAATTCATACATCGCCTCATATTATTCAATAATTTATAGCTAGCTACCAAGTAATGTTTATTATTATTTAAAAGCTACTGATGATTTTGTTACCCATTTTATTATTAATCAAACAATCAATTATCTATGCGGATTTTGACGTGGAAACATAAAAGGACTGGAAGGGAAAGTGAAAGGATTTGACGTGACAAAAGTAACATAAAATACCAGAAGAAAATATCAGTCATCACTTCAGCAATGGCGTGTTAGATTTTTTTATTTTATTTTTGGTGAAGGCAATCAGCGTGCTGGCTGGCCATTGGCCATGATCACGAGGTGAGTCGACATGTTTTTAAGGATCTTTCAAGGGTTTTTCAACTCTTTTGTTGTTGTGTTTAATGGCAATCGTATGTATTTGTATTCCGTTAGTGTATTAAAATTAATTTAAAATAAAAAAAATAACTTTTATAAAAAATAAATCCACCTCAATTCTAAACGCAAGTTTTAGATTTCAGCACCAATTATTAAACTAAAAATAGAATGCATGAGTCGACTCCATTGTCAACTAAAAAAATTAATTTATGCGTTTTTTTAATAAAAATAGAAAATAAAAAGATCTCTCAGTATAAATGAATTGTTCTCCACCGTACACAAATACATGAGGCAACTCCATTGTTGCTCTTCACGAAACCAATCACAGCATTCTTCTTCTCCTACGTGCATAGAATTCATCGTAATCATACCAAATACCAAAATTGCTATAAATAGCCTATCACTCCCCATGATCATTCATGCCCGAAGCATAGGGGTAGTTTTGGTACTATTGAGAGTGTCATATGATTGGACAAGACCGAGTGTCTGGTAAGAAAGGAACAAGATGACACGCGTGGCCTTATTCAAAATGTGGGTTTGGGACCACGTGTCCAAAAGTAGTGGGACGTAAGCAAGAATCATATGCATGACCCACGTGAACTCTGACACTGCTCCCTCATTTATTCTCATCTTCTCACGTGATTTCACTCTCGCCCTCGTCCCCACTCTACATCGGCTCTTCTTTAGGCTCTACTTGCATCCATCCCTTTCATAATTCCAAATCCAAAATCAATGGATCACAGGCAACCAAATTCTAAAGCGGTCACTTGTTACCGTAGGTTCAATTCCCAGCATTTATTCATGATTTTTTTTTTTTAACTCAGGGTATCCGGACCAGCTTACTCTTACCACGACTAATCCCCAGGCCTATTGAACATCCTGCAAGCCCAGTAGACAAGTAAGGCACTGCGAGGATGGCAGACTGGTGCACAGAGAGGATCGAACTCGAGACAATTGCAAGACAAGCCTTGCAGTTGACCACTGAACTAGACTCTATTCATGATCTTGTTTATATTCTATGTATATGAAAAAAATGGTGAAATTAATCTTTATTTTCTTGTAATATATAGTTAAATTTATGTATAGACACGCATTAAAATTATTTTTTTCAAAAAAAACTGTAAAATTAATTTTAAATCTCTTAAAAAATTTAAAATCTACTGATTGAATGTAAAAGAAAACACTAGTTTTTGAGATTTTAACAACGATTATTTATTTAAGTATATTTAAAAAAAATATATATTAAAATAATATATTGGTATAATATGAGGAGAGCTCCCCCTCGTTCTTGGATATCATAGATATTTTATGATGTATCTCAATCTTGTTGATTTGACTTTCTCAAAGTGGGTATAATTTGATGTTTCTTTTTTCGAGCTTTATCTTCGTTTACTTTTCTCTCTTGTATTTGTTTTATTTTTTTTTTCATTTTTAAACTTGTTCCTCTTATCTTTACAGATATGGTCAAACACTTGCATGCAACACTGAATCTTTTCGTTTTACAAAAAAGAAAGGGAAAATAAAGAGCTTGCTTTCCGAGCTGCAACTAGTATACATGGTCCCCCTACTTGGCATCTCACAACTTGTATGCCTTTTCCACGTATGGTGCCTGTAGTTATTATGACGATAACGGAGGAGGACACCTAGTCACAGGCATTCACCAATGCCGTTATCATTGATGTGACCATGTTTTATCCTGGTCTATGATTAATGGAAAAGGAAACGTCAACTTTGTCCCTCACAAATTTATCAAGTCTCGTTTTCATTCTTCAAAAAAAAAACAATTATCAATTAATGCCTCCTATTTTAAACATTTCTCAATTGAATCTTTTGTCTTTTAGATTAATATAGTTATTCGAGTTAGTTTGTTCGTACCTTGATTAATTTTACAAACTCTGAAATTAATAGTCATATAAGCCTCCAATAATTTTAAAAGAGCTCGAATTAATGATTATTAGAAAGCAAGTTCAAGAGCTGACATGTTAAGCTACCCCTCATGGTTTCAATTGGATCTTTTATATGCATTAAAACAATATTATTTTGAAGATGATTTGATGAAAAATACCAGTCAAAGACATTGATAGAATGCCTAGTGGAGAAATATCTAAATGAGTGGAAACTCATCAGATTAAACCTTTTATCTTTGAATAAATTTGATAATGTATTTATTTAGGGATGATTATAATTTTAAAATTTTTCCACCAGCATAGTCTGTTGAATATTATATTTTTTATTTTAAAATTTCAAGTACCAGTGTAAAAGCTGCCTTGTACTATTGAATTGGTATCTATTTCATCCTCAACAATCTTCTCATTCTCAATCAGGACCTTTATTATCATATTTTAACATAAAATGCTTATTTTCCAACGAAAGAATGTTGTTTTTGTTGGTGCATGGGGGTTTGAAGATGAATAAATGACTTTGAATCAATAAACAGGTACGATTTGGATAGAATTCGTGATTGAATATGGATGAAAAGATTCAATGATTTTTTAAAAAATATGAGGGACAATACTGATAAGAAAAAAAGTACCTGGTAGCAAAACTGAGTCTATTTAGATAGCTGGGGATGGCTTTTAAAGCTCCCTTGGAATTTAACTAGTTGCGTGCATCTTTGAAAAAGGTTCGGGCCAGGAGTCACGTGAGAAATCGTCGCCAGAAACCCCATAATCCTAATACGGACCACACCAGGAGAGAATATGGAAGAGAGCTATGATGACGACGGGGGATTGTCGGCTGGGTGCCTGATGCTGGATTTATTAATTAATAATTTAATGTGCATGGAATCCGCATATGGGAGGAGAACACGTGGGACAGCTAGCACAGTCGCACACACGTGCGTGGGGGAGGAGTGCTTGAACTTCAATCATCAACCGACAAACTTCTCCTCGTTCTCAAATCATTGTGCCAAGTCCCATGCTCCACTTGAGGCATTCCACCTATCCATTCTTGCATACATCCAGCGACCTTCTCCTCCTAACTCTAATCATTGTCCGATCCAATCTGGTATCGATAGAAAAAAGACTTGATTATTAGGTTATTGTATCCCTAGCTTTTTTTTTTATTATTATTATTGTACTTCTCAAAATAATATGAAAAAAAAAAGTTTAAATCAATTAAATTTCATCATATCTTACCTATAAGGTCTGAATGAACAAATATTATTCTCAGAGTTCTTGGCATGATGATAAAAAACTTGAGATCTGCACAATAAATTTTTAATTTAAGTCAGAGATAATTAGAGTTTTACTCTCTTATCTAAGTCTGTAAAATATATTTTTTTAGAGTGAGGTTTTCTCGAATCGAAAATTAATGAGAAAATATGTTCTTATTATTTAGCCAAAAACTCAGGCTAGATTGATGATTTTTAGTCAATACATATAACACGGAACTGCGACAAAAAAATGAAATCAAAATATTTAGTTATGTTATTACATGTATCTTGATCATTTCTTTAGCACGTGGAATTCGTATCTTGGCATGCCCATCACCAATATCGTGGCTGGCTAGAAAAAAAAGAAGAGAATCTCCTGGCTTACAATTAATTTCCTCATGTCAGTATTTTGAATAATAATGGAGAGAATCTTCAGAGCTTTTGAAATTTTGATGCACATAGTACAGCTGGGAGTATAATAGCTTTTGTTCTGGAGTGTTTTTTTAAGATGTAAAAATATTACATTAATATTATTTTAATGCTTTTCAATGGTTTTAATATTTTGTTGTTAAAAATTTAAAAAATATAAAAATATTTTAAAACAAAAAATAATTTTAGAAAATTCATTATATTACAATGCCAAACACAATGTAAACTACATCAACTACATTTTTTAATTTGACATTAACCCTGAATTTAAGAGATTGGTAATAGTTTTTTTTTTCTTTGGATAGTTCTAATTGTGTAGTTATAATAATTTATGATATTTAAAATATAATTATTAATGTTTATTCAAAAAGAGAGATGGAGAAGAAAATGAAATTCATTCCACCAAAAAAAAAAAACAAATCCATTCCAGAATTATTCCTTTTTTTTCAGTTATCTATTCCTCATTAAATATAATTTAAGCATCACGAAATTGCATGCGTGACAAAGATTTGAGGTGGGATTTCCTACCTAGGTTATATTCTATGCACGAGAAGCTAATGTGAAGCGTGTAGTACAAGCGCATTACTCGGAGCGTTCGTGGACCAGTGGAAGGTAGAGCATGGAATCAAGAAAGGATAGAGAGTATCCAATGATTGTAGGGAAAGTGTGTGTCTGGTTGTGAAGAGACAGTATAACACGCACGAATCTAAACATCGTACCACGTTTTGACACGTGGCCAAACATCACATGCAATTGCACGTGAAACATACAGGTCCCCACGTGACTCCACTTCATTCTGTCCCTCTCCACTCTCTCTTTTTAGCTCACTTGGCTCGCCATTTTAGTTTTGGTGTTGGGTTAAAGTTAATTTTTAAAGTGTGTTTTATTTTAAAATATATTAAAATAATAATTTTTTTAATATAAATATATTAAATAACTATATGTGTGTGTGTGTGTGAAATAAAGCTAGAGAAGAAAAATTTTAAAAATAGCACTGTGAAACACCAATTGCAACCTTTTTTCGGTATCCTACAATTCACTTTACCGTGGACACGTGGACAAAGAAATCGTACGTGCTTTAGGTCTCCTTCCTACAATTTATTTTATTATAAAAATTTTATTTTAATACAAATCTCTCTTACATCAAAATGTCTTTGTTACTTTTTAAATCATTATTATAGTGAGAAAAACTTGGAATTTTACAGACATTTTCGATGCAAAAAGCCTACCCAAAACCAACATGATTTCATTGTCTTCGAGGGCAGATCAAGAGAGATTAGTAGGAGAAGAAGCTTGATTGGAGTCGGTATGGGACCACTTAAGACTAGCTGATTGTGTCTAAAAGATTTGGAAGATCACCACACATGGATTGCCAGAAAATCGATCAGTGCAAGAAGAATATATGAGCGTGGGAGCAGGAAGAAACAAATTAACTGATTGAGGCGCCTTATACCTCCTTGCCATAGAATACACGTGTGATCCAGATATAATGACTACAATTGTTGCTGTTTACTCTTCGTATGCATGATTCGTTTGGAAAAGGCGACAGAAAGTCACATGTTCCCGAATAACTTTTTATAAACTAATATCTAACATGTTTAAAAAACCTCCTAGAAAACACAAAAAGTATTCGTTATGCTTTAATATCATATATAAAAATAATATATTATCAAGAAAAATGAGTCACATAATAACCCAAGCTCAGGGTGCAGGGGCTAAGTGTAATAATTTAAGTCTATTTTTTAAAAATATCATTATATTTTATATTTCTAAAAAATTAATTATTTAATGATCTTAGAATCTTGAATTTACAAAAAAAAATATTTTGCTGGTAATAATCACTAATTATCTTAGTTTCTCATACATCAGATATAAATAACTTATAATTTTAACTAAAAAAATAAATTAAATTATTGAAATTAAAAAAATTAATCAATTATCTAATAAATAAAACTCACTATAAACTAATTGATTTTTTTTGGAAATTATCAAAGTTAATAAATATAGAAAGTTGCTCGTCATTTCTCTGGGCAAATCTTTTTAATTTATGCTGTCATTCATGATAAGATAAAAGATATGTGGTTTTTGACATGTGATATTTTAAAGGACTTGAATTGTTAAGAGACACGGATAACAAATTTGCATACCTATAGCATATATCTTTATAAATAAGATAAAAAATTTTAAATTCTAGAAAAAATTTAAACATGATAAAACAATCTTTTTAATTAAAACAATCATAGTTTTTTCTTACTTATAATTACATTATGCTTAATTTTTTAAAAAATATTATACATATCATGTTAACTCACAACAATCAGTTATCCCTCAAACTAGGTCTATAATTTTTTTTTAATTTTACTTTTTTTTTTCTGGATATTTTTTGAATTTCTGAATTTCCTATCTTTATTTCTTTAGTTATTTTTAGAATTTTCTTTCCTTTTCGACATGGATTGACTGTGCATCATCTATCTGTTATTTTTAAAATAGCTTCCGACATACATATATAAAATAATCGGCCAATAAAAGGAGACATAAACAGGAAACCTTCACGGTAAAATTGGAAGTTTGACTAAAAATAAACTCAATTAATTAATTTATCACGGAGGACAAATTGAAGAACATCGAGAACGGATCCTTCAATAAATGGGGGATTTGCATGTCCCCTCAATGGGTGACTCGTCACACAGGTACCCAAAACACAAATGTCTTAGCATTAATTCATTCATTAGCCTTTAGCCTTAGACTCGCTATCTTTGACCAGACCTGCAATCAACCCCTCCCCGAGCCCCGTGCCACCCCGAGCCTGAATAAGATGCCGTTATTTGCTTAGAGTTTCAGCACTGTAAAATTTCTCCCCGAACCTCCAAGCCCTCTCTTTAATTTCTTTTTTTTTTTCATTTTTTTTTCACTACATCAATCTATATCTTCTAACAAAATCACATGTCTCTACAAATTAAATTAAACATTTTTCTAAGACAATCTCAAGTTTGCGCATTCTTACGTTGTCCAAGTACTCCAAAAATTTCAACCATATTTTTCAAACCCAATTTATCACATAATAAACCTGTCAATTTTAATTAATTATTTTATTAAAACAATAATATTTTATATTTTTTATTAATTGATGTCACAATCAAGTTCAGCTAGATTTGCCAAATTAACAAGGAGGTCAAATAAATTTTATTGGATCAATATCTAGTTTAATTCAACTAAAAGTTTTAAATCCTAGATTTTCAAAGTTAGTTTATAAATTAAAATTAAATCTAACAATTATGATTTATAGCTTTTGATACCAAAGTATGAACTTTCTCTAAAAAATATAATCTAATAATTTTTTTATAAAAAAATAATTTAAAAATAATTTTGGAAAACATATTTGAATGCAAAATCGGAATTAGCAACCTTTGGTTGCACGCGCTCACAGTTGAGACAGACAACAGTAGGTCCCACTGTAAAATTCACTGATTCGCCGCAGATGTGATGCTGGCAGATTGCCCATTTCGTGGGTCCTCACACTCATGATTGAACAGCACCACCATCATAAGCTGATGATCATAGTTGCGTGTAAGTCATTGTAGATTACTACTACTGTGCCATCGTTCATAGAAATTTCCAGTCAATGGTCAATGATAGAAAAAAGCCGCTTTTTAAGTAAACTTAGCGAAAACCTGGAAAATGAAAGATTTACTAGTAGCTGTATGTTTTCTCGGTTAAAAATGTGTTTCGTGATGTTTTATTTTTTTTTCCTGAAGTTAATTTTTTAAAATTATTTTAATATATTAATATTTAAAATAATTTTTTTAAAGTAAAAAAAATTATTTTTATATATTTTTAAATGAAAATATTTTAAAAACAAACTATTATTACATTCTCAAACATTACCTTAAAGTGTATCTGTTTTTTTTACTTCGTAAGATGTTTTTGTATTTTTTTTTATGATTTTTGATTGTTTTAATATGTTAATATTAAATATAAATTTTAAAAAATAAATAATAATACAAAATGTTATCTTAAAAATACCAACTGTAATACAAAATGCTATCTTAAATGTGAATGCTTGAATAGTGTACTTGTTTGCTGCTTGGAAGTTTATATTTTCTTATCACCCTTCTGCTTTCCTTTTAATATAATCTCAAACTTTATTTTTATAATTATTTATTCCATCTATAAATGAATATTAAGATGGATATATTTTATTAATTATCAAAAAATTAAATGAGTAACATCTTCAGCAGAAACAGTACGATTTAATTCAACATTTTGTTAATTCATGTTTAATTGTACTATAACTCTATAATTAATTCAAATCAGATTTTATCAAACTAGATGCATTATTAATACTGATCTTAAAAGAAAACTGTAGCTATAAAAATCGGATGCGTTCGACCTGTAGTTACTGGGACAAGAGCATGACTGTTCAAACACAGAAATCTATTAAATTTATATTAATATTTTAGGATTTTATTTGAAAAAAATTATATTGAATGGTCACGAGGGTTGCTGCAATCGAATGACATTTATTATACAGATAAAAAAACAGTACTTATTAGTTTTGAAAAAAATTAAAGTACAATCGAACAGGGAAATGATTATATTTATACGAAATAGATATTGAGAAAATAAATAGTAAAAAGACAAAAGTCAAGGTAGAGGGGCCAATGCATCATGAAACCAAACGGAGAAGATGTGGTTACAGTGTATAGAAAGTCAAAGCAACGAACCAAGGTTTGAAGAGGAGGAGTTAACCATGGTAACAAGGAAGGTTACGTGGAGGAGGAGTAAAGCCTGTTAGCAGGAGGTAGCCATACACAGAAAGCTAGCTTATCTAGTAGCATTGTACCATATATGATGATGATGATTTGAGCCAATAGGGGATGGCTGACACAAGTCATGATTGAATCTATACCCATCCGTCACTTTCTCTCTTTGTATCTACATATCTATATGTATAGACTAGTCCCATCCTTTTACTGTACCGAGAATAGCAAAAGGCTGTGACACCTCAGGCTCCAAAAACCCAACCATTTTCTACCCTTCTTTTTCCTTTCTGCTTTCTCACAATCTGAATAAAAACCCCTGTTATCCCAGCTGAAAGGAGGCAGAAAGGAGTGTTTATTTTGATTGGGAAGACTGAAGCTTTGGCTCTCTGGTGTTCGAGAGGAGTGAAGATGGGTGATAAAAATGATGGACTGGGCTTGAGTTTGAGCTTGGGATTCGATGGTACACAACAAAATCATCAACAGCAGCCTTCTATGAAGCTAAATCTCATGCCCGTACCTTCACAAAACGATCATAGAAAAACTTCCTTGACTGACCTCTTTCAATCATCAGGTACTTGTTTCGTTTCTTGGGTTTTTGCTGGGCTCTAAAAATAAACAAGCTTATAGTACTGTCTTTGATCCAGATCTGTGTTTTGGATTAATTACATGATTCCCATTGTTTTTTTTTTAATTATTGCAGATAGAGCATGTGGTACGAGGTTTTTTCAACGAGGAATTGACATGAACAGGGTGCCAGCTGCAGTGACAGATTGTGATGACGAAACTGGGGTTTCTTCACCAAACAGTACGCTATCCAGCTTAAGTGGTAAAAGAAGCGAAAGAGAACAGATTGGAGAAGAAACAGAAGCGGAGAGGGCCTCTTGCTCTCGTGACAGTGATGATGAAGATGGTGCTGGTGGTGATGCTTCTAGGAAGAAGCTGAGACTCTCAAAGGAACAGTCTTTAGTGCTTGAAGAGACTTTCAAGGAACATAATACTCTTAATCCTGTGAGTAGTGTCATTTTTTTTTATTTTTTTTTATTTTTTTTATCATGTTAGGGTGGTTTTTAATTCTGGGTTTGGTGTAATTCGGTGAAGTGTGGTGGTTTTGTGGTTGCAGAAGGAGAAGCTGGCTTTGGCAAAGCAGTTGAATCTCAGGCCTAGGCAAGTGGAGGTGTGGTTTCAGAACCGAAGAGCAAGGTGAGATATCCCCCCGTTAGGGCTACTGTTTGTATTTCGAAGTAGTTGATAAGGATGGAATTGTCTTCTTGGATGATTTTTAGTGGAAGACTCAATTTAGTGAGTGTTAATGACGGGAAAGATTGTTGCCTCTATTGTTCAAGTCAATAGAATTTAATGCACATAGGACTGTCAACTAGTTATAATTGCATCCAGTGTTTACAACAGCAGTCGGTCTTTGTGATAATGCACTACCCTATTCATGAGTCAACTACATCTTGAGCAGGAAAAAGAAATAAATTCATTAGGTCTGAAGTTTAGTATCCATGCTTCAGTTCTGTGGAAGTCATGTAATCTTCAATATCGACAAGTAGGGTGTTTTTGTTGCCAAGTAAATGGATTTGTGTTTTTACATTTTGTGATTTCAGAAATTACATATTTATTGTGATTTAAAGTGCTTTTGAACTGTTTTTATGCGGAGGAAAATGTCATGGAAAGTGAACATTTTCTCATCGAATTGATGCAGGACTAAGTTGAAGCAAACTGAAGTAGATTGCGAGTACCTAAAGAGGTGCTGTGAAAATCTAACAGAGGAGAACAGGAGGTTACAGAAGGAGGTGCAAGAGCTTAGAGCACTGAAACTTTCCCCTCAGCTCTACATGCACATGAACCCTCCCACCACCCTCACCATGTGCCCTTCATGCGAGCGCGTTGCTGTCTCGTCAGCCTCGTCATCTTCTGCTGCTGCCGCGTCCTCTGCTCTTGCTCCAACTGCCTCAACCCGGCAACCACAACGACCGGTGCCCATTAACCCTTGGGCAACAATGCCCGTCCACCATCGAACTTTTGATGCTCCTGCTTCCAGGTCATGATTGCTAGCTTGAAGTAGGGGCTATTTGGTAAAGATAAAATGGATGAAAGGATTTAGGATAAGATTTCCAGGCATCCACAGAAATTTGAGAGAATGTGGAATAGGGAGAATATGAAATAAGACACGATCAGTGGTGGTAGTGGTTAGGATGTGATTTTGTTGACAAGTCTAGGTTGCAAAGAGTGGACTAGTTGCAAAATGTAGTGTTTATAAGTTGTAGGATGATTGGAAGGTGCGACAAAGGAATCCGAATACAATATCTCCCTGCTGATTATTGTAGGATTTGATGTAGACAAAGTTGCTTTACCATGTAAAGAGAATAGTATTTTAGTGATCCAAATGAAGGAATGAATTGAATGGTCATCCTATTAACAAAAAATGCTTCTGTTCATCCTTCGATTATCGGTGGCTTTTGTGTATGAATGGTTGTCAATTAGCCTTGCTAAAAGATTCCAGCTTTTTTCTTGTGATTCCAAGCAATGTCTCCATGCCCGAACATTCTACCTAGCCCCATGTCCTGGAGCTGTTCTCCAATTGTATCTGTCAAATCTCAGACTTAAAGCTCATGGTCATGGTAGAAGAATTCCATGTCTGCCCATAATGTCTCTTATCCGCATTAGTTTGCAGCTAAAACATGTAAGATGTTAAACATGGCTGGCTCCATCGATTCCTAGCTCGCTTCCATTTTCATATCTGCAATCCTCTCTTCAGTGTCTGCTCATTCCTTGGTCTGAAACCTTCACAAGTAGCGGGCAGTTTCTGTTCTTTCGGCCTAGTAATTGAACTCAACATATCTGGTGCCAGCGGGTCACTACAGTAACTGAAATTGTGCTTGGAGCTGGGGAGTTTCAAGACTGCACCGAGCTCGAAGATGAGACCTTCGTGGCTGTTTATTTATTTAATTATTTCACGATGAGAAACTACTCAGGTTCACATCCTGTATGTTATCTCTTGCAAAATCTCGAATCAAAATAACACAGAGAAGGAAGTTGTTGTTAAGGATTGTAATTATCCTCACATTCTAAAAGCTAAATTGTTCATCACTTTTAATCCAAACCATTTAACACCGGTGGTCTTCTAGGATTCTAACAACACCACCACCGTAAAAGAATACAGGCATATAAACAAAAAACCTTATTCAAATTTTATCTCTACAGCAATAGAAATCTAAAGATGAAGAATAAAAGAATAAGAAGACAATAGGCAAAAAGAGCATAAAAACCATTTTTAAAAGTTGAGATTTGAAATTGAAACATGATCTCAGAAGTTGTCCCATCTCTCAAACCAGTGAACCACCCCCTTGTGGGCTGAGACCCTCACAGGAAGAGACTGTAGCTGCCCTATCAGCAGTTCCGGCCATGAGCAAAACAAAAGACATTAAAAGAAAAGGCTTCCCTCCAAGAACCTAATGTCCACCCGTCACAAAAAAAATTAAAAGAAGAAGCAGAAAAAACTTCTGGTTCAAATGCAAGGCTGTGACGAGCTAAAATCTGAATTTGATTAAATCGCCTTGAACACAAGAAAAAGCTAAAAGCTGATAGAATTTAAGTCGCCTCTGATTTCATGGGTGATTGTGTCTTGGTCCTTGGACACTATGCCAGTGCATTTATTTATACATCTAACGATGCAGAGAGGACATGGAAGTCTACAAGGCAAAAAAGACGATAGACACTGCTATCTATACGTGTAATCTAATTTCAGATCTCCTTTTACATTGATTCAGAGACGAAGATTCAAGAATCTGTCTGATAGGTAGGTAACTGGGCAGAAAATTTAAGATTTCTGGGACAAAACAACAACCTGCTCGGATAAAATATGAAGCAAGAAAACTGATGTCCTTGTCACGAGCTTTGAGGCAAGGCTAGGCTTTTTGGAACAATACCCTCACATTTTCCTGACATCATCATTCTACAAAAATTTACTACGTAATGCAATAGTGTTTTTGTAAATTAGAACATTTTTAAAAAATATTTAATAAAATAACAAAGATAAAAAAATAATTAGAAATTTAGTACAATTAAAAAACTTTAAATTGACTCGTGATATGTGACTTGCAGATATTATCCATGTCACCAATGATATTTGTAACACCTCTAATAAAAACATTATGGGCACTCTAATTTGCCATAATCAATTAACACAATCACAAATAACCAATTGAACACAATATATTTCATCTCATTTATATGTTCAAGGACAGTTATTACTATTTTTAAAGCTTTTTGTACTAAATAATTGATTTATATACATACATATAAAAATTAAAAACTAATTAATAGATCTAATTCATAATAAAATTAATTTGGTATTTAATAAATGTAAAACAATATTACATGTCAATCGATTATTCCTCTAATATCGAGGGACATAATGCATTAGATTGCATGAATTTATCAGGAAACTTGATTAGGTTGGTATAATGAAACAACTCATAATTGACATATATTATGTCATGTATGTATCTATATTAATTATTAGATGTCGCTTCTTAAAAACATAATCTCTCCTTGCATCCTAGAGATTAATGTAAGATGCATGAATTATAAATCAGTTGTCCTCGCGACTATTCTGGCTATTAATACTGTGCAACTCATTTCTAGTATCAATATAATTTGAAATATGATGAGATAGTCCAAAATATCACATTATTTTATTTGAAAAATGCATCTCAACAATGTCAAAACAGTATAATAACACTTGTGCTAATCAAATATCAAATTCTCCATAATAAATTGGTGAAACTGAATGTACCAAGTCTTTCGTACAAGTTAGAATAAGTTGTTACAATATAAATAACTAATTGTTAGCATTTGCAATATAATGAAAAATAATTGAAGTTGACACAATTTAAAACACATAGAAAAAAAAACTTACGTTATCTAGTTTCACAAGTTTTTCTATTATGACCTCTTTGACAGTATATAATACATTTATTCAGTGCATGTTTCTCTTTAACATTTATCTCACTATGTAAATAAGTGGATTTTTTTCAACCCTTATATGTCTGCCATCTAGCTGGCATCTATATACATCTAGATCAGTATATATAGACCACAATAATGTATCAAGTAATGGTTGAAAACAAAAATTTGATGTATTTTTATATGATTAGTTGGAGTAGAAACCATCAGTAAATTAAACATAGCTCATATTCTATGAAGTGCAATTGCAATTAGATGTAGGTATGGTCAAGAATAAAATTGTTATTTATGATAAATACAAGTTGCTTTCTCACATTTCTCTTGTGACATAAAATGAGAGAAAGGAGAAGAAAAGCATGTCTCTGTCTTTTATTCAAAACAAGTCATAGATGGCAGTTATATGATAGATTCTTGATTATCTTTTCATATGCATTACTTTATCATTTTTTTACTGTGTTAAGAAAGAAAAAAAACTCGGAAGTTTTCACATTGATCTACTCCTGATGCAGTCAAACTTTGTTCAACCAATGCCACCTTTCTCTGTGCACAGACTACGGAGCCAGCTCTCTGTAGATAACGAAGAATAGTAAAGGGAACCAAATCATCTGACCATCACTGTACCGAAACAGAAAGTACACGAATCTTACATTGTTTGGTACACACTACTTTCTCCGTCTTCTCAATTTCTTGCATAATTTGATTTTTTATAAACACAAAGTCTCGTCTGGGAAAGCGGTCAGCAGTGCTGCAGTCCCGAACGGGTTGTTTATAATCACTCTTCCAGACTAGAAATATTATCAAATCTTCACATCCAGCTAATGTGATTGCAAGAGATTTTCCAGAGTACTCAGATGTGAAAAAACATCATAATTCGATAATTTATGATCATTTTGACATATACGCTACTAGAAAAGCCATTTTGAAAAGGCACTCACAGATGCGTTACCAAACACATCTTTGTGAAATTCAGGCTGTATATACAACAAGAACTTCAATTCTTGCAAGCTTTCTCTAATGGGAATTAATGCAAGTCATCCAGTTTCAGTTGCATTTAAATCGATTCAGATATGAAGGTACACAAATCTTGTCTGATAGGTCGGTAGCTTGGCAGATAATTTAAGACTTGTAAGAACATCTAACTGCTCAAACAAAATATGAAATCAGAAAACCGGTACTGTATCGCAAGCTTTAAGGCATGGCGGGGCTTTTAGAACATAGAACCCTGACAGTCCCTGCAAATTATCATCATTCATAATAATATATTACAGATGGATAGATTTGCATTTTGGTATATATGACACAGTCAAACGGTATTCACAGTGTCTGCAAGAGAACGTAATATGCAACCCAATCCAGCCTTTTCTGTTAACTTTTCATGTATCCGCAGGCATTGGTCGCATGTGGGCCGATCTCCAGTTGACAATCCCCTGTACAAGTACCTGTGGATTATGATATCACTGAATTAATGTTAACTGCAAAACGTTACACAAAAACCACGAGAACGGAAAATAATAGACCACACAAAATGCTACATTGAGATTCATCCATTCTTTTTCCTTATGGGAGTTGCTAGTGTTTAATGCAGGAAAAGATTACATCCTTTAATATGTCCAGACATTGTAGAATATAGAAGGCAAAAATAACATAAACACCAAAGGGTCTAATATAACTCCTCACTAATGTGAACTGGTAATGATTTGGTAATCATGCAGCCATTCACATCCATATTGCTGAATATGTGAGCTATTGGTATTAAAGTTCAGCAAAAAAGAAGAAGATCTAAACACCACGGCTTCATTTTTAATTTTGAAGTTCATGCTCAGAGCTTTTACTCTACATATATCAGGTAAGGATCCAACATGTACCGGGATGAAAAAAATTCTTCCAGAGTAGAAAACAAAGGCAACACAAATATGTTCAGTCACACAGAAAGCCAATTATGGACACGTGTAATAATTCATTGGGCAAGAAAAATGACTGATCACATTAATTGAGAGGTATATAACAATGAGTCAATATGTCAATATATAACTCCGAGTCAAGATTTAAGTTTATGCCATCTTCATGTACAAATGGAATCAAATAAGCTCTAAAACTGTAATTGTATCAATTGTGGACAAAATCAGTTCCATTCTATTTCTCCGGACAAGATAGCCAAATAATATACCAAGAAAAAACAACAAGGAGGTCTTACAAGGAGGCTTTGAAAGAAGAATGATGAATCGGGATATCATTTTGCACATGGCCTTGATCTTATTCTCAAGGAAATTATGGTTTAAAGAACTTTAAGCTGGTTCTCAACTGTGTTTTAAATTTTAAATCAACAAGCTTAAGCTGGTAAACATAGGTCCTTTATCTTGGGGAACTGTCTTCTATTGATCAGCATAAGATGCAGGAGAAAAATAATTTCTCCAATCAATAAAGACCACCCAAGGGCTGGGTTAAGATGAAAATCCAATGGCAATAATATTGGTCTAAGGAAAGAAAGATGTTTGTGAGAGGGTTTTTTGTTTTCAGGAATGACCACTCCAGCAGAAATGTCTTCACTCTCAGCTGGTTTCATTCTTGTCACAGAACAAATGGAAAATGTTACAAATCCCAAATTATCTCAAGTTTAGAACTGCACATTCAGAACTAGAAGCTTGAAATTGATCGAACATCAGTTCATGAATAATACAATTACACCATAAATAAGTTCAAAGGGTGAAATGATAAAAATTCAAAATTATCAGAAGAGGAATTAGTAAAATATCTTAAACAAGCGGAAGAGACGAAATAATAGTTTCCAGGAAAGTGGCAGTTGAAATGAAGCAACAATCTTTCATTTGAAGAATCCTTCTATGGATGACAAAAACCACAAAATCCCAAAACAAGCCCCACTTGACCTCTCATTCACAAGCAGAGACCCTAAACACAAGGAATCATGACTAAATCACAAAACAGCCCAACACCATCTCACATTCTTAAAAGGCTGCAACTTTTGATGGCTTAGCATTCGGAAAGAATAACCAGATAAAAAAATTACATTTAAGGGACCAAGTCCTCTGATTCATCACCAAAACAGACTTGAAAACAAATGCCATTAACGTTGAGTGTCGATTAGTCTGCAATCGACAGTAATATCACACATAACTTAAATTATGATCAATATTGAGGACGCCCAAAAGATCGAATTGAGCTAAACTACCACTCTCCTAACTAAAATGTAAATTCAGCTGATGGGCCAAGTTAAAAACCAAAAAAAAATAAAAAAATAAAAAAATAAAAAATAAATACAAATGAAGAGGAGAAAGAGAAGTACTGACTTCATGAGAATATCATAGTACTCAGGATCTAAAGCAGAGAACAATGAATCCACGTCTTTTATTGCCATTAGCGCTCTGTGCACCACTATCCAATTCGCTGACTACAAAAATAAAAAAAATCAAAACTTTCCTTCGTAGATCTTTCAAAAAAACTGAAAAGGAAAAGGAAAAGGAAAAGGAAAAACCTTGCATCTCTCATCTCGAGTCTTTGGAGGCGAGCCTTCCAGAGCCGTTTTGAGAGCCTCAACGGGTCTGCCCCTGAGAGAAACAAACAAGAAAGCAGACCCCGAAAGTTCAATAGCAAAATAAAAGACAGAGAGAAATTGAGATCTTGATAATTACTTACTGTTTGAGTAGGCTTTCGATCTTGCGAGTTTTGTGCTCTATTCTTGTGATTATAGCCTCTGCCTCTGCGTTCTCTGCTTCCACTATCTCTCCTCTCCCTGCCATTCTCCCCTCTCTCTCTCTTTGAAATGAAATTATCGGGGAGGAAAGTTAACGTTTTTAGAAACGGCGGTTAGCGGTTGAGCCTTCGGCGCCGTGGTTTTCCTATTTTCGATTCAGCTGGTGATGGTTTATGATCGTTCCTTAATGGGCTAACGGCCTCTGGTTCAAAGTCATCGCGGGCTAAATCGTTTCTAGGTCAGAATTATAAGGCCCGATCCCAGGTCACCTGATTTGGGATTGACCTGGCCCAAGATCCCTGTTATGTACGTGGACCCGGTTAATTCATTCAATCTAAAATTAATTTTTTAAAAATAAAACCTACAATATTTGATAAAAAAATAGATTTTTTCACTAACCCAACTTAGCCAAATTTAAAATTGATAAGTTGCCGGTTGACTTATCAGGTTAGTTCATATAATCATAGTCTAAATTTCTTTTCCCTGTTTTTTATTTTTTATTTTTTTAAAAATTCCTCCTTTTGTTTTTATTGAAATTTTTTTTAAATCACTTTTAGAAAATACAAACTAGAAAATAATGATACAATAAATGGAAAATCAAATAAATATGAAAAGTATTTTAGAAACTTAGTGTCGTTGGTGAGAGTCTTGAAAATAATTTCGCAAAGAAAAGACATCACACCACCCTAATAATAGAAAGTAATTGATAAGGAGAGTAAAGCAGATAAGGCAAGGCAGTTTCAATCATATCGGATCTTGGAGTAGACATCAGACAAATATTTTATTTTTTAAAAATGTTTGTTACAATTAAATTAATGTTTGAAAATATTTTTTTAATAATTTTAATACAATAAAAAAATATTATTTTAATTTAAAAAATACTCTTAGCCTGAATCATTGGCTAATAATTACGTACGGCTCTCCATTTATTTTTCTAAAAATAAAATCATGCTGTTAACCTTCCACATGTAATACAGCTAGTCCACTAGGGCATGCCATGCCAGTGGTGTGATTTGGCGTGAGCTGAATATATATATATATATATGAAAAAAGTAATAAAATTCCATTTCCGAATTCCAAGAAAACAGTGGTCGATGAAGACAAAAATTGGGAAAAAAGAGAGAAATATAATCAATTCATGGACCCAGTTCTTGACTTTATTTCCCATTTTATTATTTACAAAGTTTCCCGTTTACGTAAGCAAATTACATTGAGTAAATTCATGAGGTTGGTACGGTTAGGTTAAAATATTAAAACTAACATCTAAAAGATTTATTAAACTCGTTCTAATTGTAAATTAATATAGAGAATATGATTTTAAAATTGTTATATAAAGGACTCAAACTCATACAAGCTAATTTTATTAATTTATTTAAATATAAATACAAGTAATATAATCTCAAGACAATGTAATAAAAAGTTAATCTCAAATAATTCTGATAAGTAACCTCATCATGAATTGATTTAAATTTTGAAAAAATAATAAAAAAATTAATTTGGTGTATTCTTATATATATATATATATATATTATATATAAAAGTTTAACTATGACGCAATCGTGTGAATTTTTTAATTAAATCAAAATGTTATTTTATTTTTTTAAAAAATATTAAATTAATTCTCTTTTAACTTTTTCGACACGTAAACCGGATTTTACCTTAATCCGGTTTTAAAACGATAGTTTTGGCCGTTGCCTTGCCTCAACCCAAAACAATGGAAGGAAAGAAAAGGACAACCCCGTCATTTAGTACAAACGGTCACAATAATGACACTTTTGAATTCGCCTCCTCCTTTCTTCTCATCACGGACCTCACCCGATGTTCGCCTTTCCTTTCCTTCAAAGTCTTCCTTCCTTCACCTCCTCTTTTCCCCATTCCCACACCCACCAAACAACAGAAAAAACCTTGTTTCTCCATCAATGGCAGATCCAGTCTCATATTCCAAGCCGCATTTCCCACTCAAGGAGCTTCACAACTCTAAGCCCGTCACCAAAATCAAGAAGTCGTCGTCGTCATCTTTCACTAGTCACGTTCTACGTAAGTCTCTCTTTTTCGTGCTGTTTCTTGTTCTTATTCCACTATTTCCTTCACAAGCTCCTGAGTTTATCAGTCACTCTACTATTTTCACCAAATTCTGGGACCTTGCTCGCCTTCTTTTCATTGGCCTTGCTGCATGTTATGGCGTGTTTAGTCATAGAAATGTTGAAGATTTTGACTTTGAACCACCATCCCACTACTCCGATGATTCAAAATCATCTTATGTCTCTAGAATTTTTCATTTTTCTCCAATTTTTGAGGATGGGTCTGAAAATTTATCTGGGTTTGATGACAAAAATGTGTACCGGAATTGGGACTCACAGTATTATAGAGGTGAGTCAATGGTTAATGATACCAATGGTCTTGAACTGAACAAAATTGGACAACAGTACTACAGGGGTGAGTCTATGGTTGATGTTGCTAATGGTAATGAACGAAACGAGGGTGGATCTTCAGATGCTGAAAATGGCTTTGAAAATTCATTTGAGAATGGTGACAGTAATGTGGTTCAATCTTGGAATTCCCAGTATTTCCAAGTTGAATCAACAGTTGTAGTGTCTCAACCAAACTATTCACTCGATGAATATGGTAATCTACGACAAGCAAATGGTTACAGGCCACTAGGATTGCCAGTTAGGAGTTTAAAACCGAGGGTTAGGAATCTGGATAGTCCTCAATTTAGTAATGGAAGCGAGTCTGGTACAAGCTTCTCGGGCTCGGGCTCGGGCTCGGCTGATGGTTCTGGAAGGAGTGTAAAGGAGAATGATTTTGGTGATACGGGTCCTACGAACTTAGAGGGGATGCTTGATGAAACTGTAGCCTTACCTTCCCAAATTCCATGGCGTCCGAGATTTGAGACAAGGGAAATTAGAGAGAAAGTGGGTTCTTCTGCTGGAGGTTATTCACATTTTAGGCCTCTCTCAGTGGATGAAACACAGTTCGAGTTTCTCAAATCGCAGTCTTTCAGATCCACAACATCTTTGTCATCTCAAGGGAATCCAGGTCCACAGCATCTCGATCCTTCACATTTTAGACCTCTCTCAGTTGATGAAACTCAATTCGAGTCTCTCAAGTTGCAATCTTTAAGATCCACAACATCTTTGTCATCTCAAGGGAATCCAGGTCCACAACACCTCGGTCCTTCACATTTTAGACCTCTCTCAGCTGATGAAGCTCAATTCGAGTCTCTCAAGTCACAATCTTTCAGGTCCACAACATCGTTGTCATCCCAAGGGAGTTCAGCATCGTATTCACCAACCACGCTCTCGCCATCACGTTCTGTTTCTTCTGAAATGCCAAACTCTGAAACCGAAGAATTAGGGGAAAACAAGAGTTACCGTGCTTCTTATCCTCCTACTTCTCAATCACCAACAACCAGGAAGGCTGATGCTCCATTGAATGCATTTCATTTGAGGAGATATAGTAGTGGCTCTTTGTTCCAAAAGGATTCCCGGAGAAGTTTGAAGGATGAGTTGAAGGATTTGAAAGGGAAAAGAAATGAGGATACAATGGGTAGTAGAGAGGCGGGGCAGGATTCTTTGAGATCAGATCAGAAACCTGCAACACCTGTTAAGATTTCATCACTAAAGGGAAAATCTGTTAGGACTATCAGAGCCAGCCGATATGCTACAGAGACAATAAAAGCTGGAGAGATGAGTAGAAACAACATTGATGATAAGGTTGGAAAAATATGCAACGAAGCTCAGACAGTAAACATGGGAAAGGATGAAATGGAGAGAGGACCTGATAATATGTTAATTGGCGCCGATAAAAAGAACTCTGATACTCAGTATCACATGTCAAAGCCAACCCTTCCGAAGTATAAGAAGAAAGAAAATGAAGTAATTTCAGAGAGTGTTACTGTGGGGTCCACAGAAGACTCAGAAAACGAGAATGATATCTCTCGAGTGAGTTCAGATGAAGATTCCGCTCCGGCCATCTACAATGACGCAGGAGACTACTCTAGTGAGGTTGATAAGAAAGCTGGTGAATTTATAGCCAAGTTCAGGGAGCAGATCAGGCTTCAGAAAGTAGCATCTATTGAGAGATCAAAGGGCAAGCGCATGAATGGTACTCATGTTAGGTGAAAGATAAGCCTATACTGCTCCCAGATAGCTAACAACATGGAGACTAAGTTGGTTATTATTCATTTTTTAGATGGTTTTCCTTCTATTATCCATATTACTCTGTGTTCTAAATCTACTATTGTAGATATTATATACAGTTCTCTTGGAATTGTGAAGTATGAGTATCCACCACTTGATAACACAATTAAAGATTTCAGGTCTTCGTCTCGTAGAATTCTTCAACCTTCTAGCTATCCTGCATTACTTGGACATCTATTACACTCATAGCATCTCCTTAATAATTAACACACGCCATTCTCATGCCTGCCTTTGTGTTTGGTTTTGCATCATTTACCGTGCTTTGAAAATTAGAGAACATGATTGAGATTCTCAGCAAATGGTGTTGTGTCTGCTATGTCTGCTGCGTGTACATATTAGTTATCTCATGTTAGAAGGATGGCTCTGAAAGGGTTTATGATCATCTAGTGTTGTTCAAGCATAGAATGTGACAGATGAGATTAGGGTTTCTGTGAAGTTAACCAGAACCTTATTGGCATTTCTTTCTGACCGGGGAATGTGTCCCCTATTAGCATATGTTTGAGAGTGTGGTAGGTGTGAGAGTGTGGTAGGTGTGAACAATAAAAAGTTCTTCTTAGTAAGAAAGTGTTGGCTAGTTAAAAAAAAATTTAAAATTATTTTTTAAAATGTTTTTTATCTGAAAATATATTAAAATATTTTTTATTTTTTAAAATTTATTTTTAATATCAATACATTAAAATAATTTAAAAATATAAAAAAATAAAAAAATAATTTAAATTTTCATAAAACGCTTGTTAAAATGTAATTTTAAATAACGCTTATTACTTGAAGCTTTTCTGGAATGCTTGAAGGAAAAAGCTTACACTACACATAAATTCCCTCAAGGAAAAAAATACAATTCTTAGATGGTATTTTATTTTATGGTATTAATTTTTTAAAATGCCATTTACTTTAAAATATATCAAAAAATATATATTTTTTTTTAAATTTATTTTTAATATCAACATATTAAAATAATATATATAAAATTTAAAATAAAAAAATATTTTTTTAAAAGTGCGGCCTCGCAAATAACAAAACGACTATTAATAAGTTTCTGAAATAATCTTTTACCGAGCAGAGGTATGGAAGCTGTTGACAAGGCCTCCTAATTTGGAAATATTCAAGAAACATGATTCCTTTGTCAGTACTTAAAAGACATGTTCGACTATTACACTTTTGAAATATCCTTCTTTAAGTTACTCGTGAATAAAAAATCTGCTGCCATGTTTTTCAGTTGAAGGCTTGCTTGAACATTGTCTGGTGCCAGAGTGATTTGTCTTAAAACAACTCCTGCGGTTAATAAATTAATTAACCAAAGATTCCATAACATGAAAGCAGGTCAGTCTATTTAAACATCAAAGGGAAATTCTTTCTGTTTTCTGCTAGCAAGTTTTGCATCAGAATGACATCAGCATTCATGAAAAGTGATCATAACTTGTGCAGGGCTTTCTAATTTTGATTGTTCATACAATAATTATTCTCCACTTGTTTTTTCAACTATATATATATATATATATATATATATATATAATCATCATCATCTGACCTGATATGTTTTCTCCGTTATAGAGCTACCCCAGATGAAAGAAAAAGATCAGCATATAGTTACACTCATGCTTGCAGGTATTACTTTTAAGCAATTCCTTGATATATCGTAAACATGAAGAATCAAATATAAAACGTAATAACATCATGATTTTCATATTCAAATAATTATTTAAAGAAAGCTTATCTTGATCTATAGCAAGCCTTTTAAAGGATTTAAATCATGGATGTAATTTGACGAAGAAAACTATTTTTCTCTTATAACCCTCAATTGTTTTACACTTGTTTTTTATGGAATAAAAACGTGAGTGTGTGTATATATATGTATATAGTTATGAGATAGAGCCCGTATCAATTTTCTTGACAGACTCTTTGTATATCAGTCATGAAATAGTCAATTATCTCCATATATGAAGCTCATATCTTGCATTAAAGCCAACAGCTTGTGCTATTTCTACCTGTACTGTATGGGCAGCTAGCATGCGAGGCATAGAACTTAAAAGCCATGGCTGTGTTCATCAAGACTTGAACCTTGCGTAGGACATGATCACAAGCACCACCACACTCATAACTTTTGTTGCACTCGTTCTACGTTAAGTAAAGCCCCCACATCTTGTCAACTAACTCAACTAAATTCGATCCAGTCGTCGTTGAATCTCCCCCTTCAAATTCTTGGTAGTTGGTGCATAGTGTAAGTGAATTTTGTAGCCTCATGGGAAGCATATTCGTATGCATATGATTCTGTCCGGCCCCCAACTATTTCCTCGAGTCTGATTGTGACTTACGAACCATGTTTTAAAGCCGGACCTGATCGTGCCCGGTGGGTGGGGGACAGAATAGGAGCTCGCAGGAGCACTGGTTCTTGGAAGAATGTTTGGATCCAATTTTATGAAGCGTTGGGGAGGAAGAAGACAATGGAAAGGTTGCAGTCTTGCAGAGATGCATACCCAGAACGTCCATCAAGCGCTTTCAAGTTGTGGCTATGTGGATATGATGGCTGTAAACCAGTGTTTGATGATGTTAATATATTTCTATGCTATAATATATATTTAACTTTTGGAGAAAAAACCTCGAAAGCTTTTTTTATTTTTAATAAAAAAAGCCAAAAACCTTTGTTTGTAAAACAGGCTTAAAAGAGACAATATAACCTTTTTTTAAGAATTATCTGGTTATATATACTATAAGCAAAACACAATATTTTTCCATGGTAAAATAAGATACGGAGAATATGATATGGTAAAATAAGATATCGATATTGAAAATGCAAATACATGAATGAGTAAACACTAGGCATATTTTGATTTGCGCTTTAAACTATATTTAATTTAAAAAATTATCAACTTGATTTTTTTTAAATATTTTCTAATGATTTTCATTTGCTAACATTAAAAAATCTGAAAAAATATTATTTTAAAATATTTTTAAAAATAAAAATATTTTTTCAAAATATTATACACTACAATATAAATCATATCCTAAAATCAATTTATTAATTTTTAAAATTTGAATCTCGTGATAAATATGCTATAAAAATATAAAAAATACATCATTATTTAACAACATTCAAAAAATGATTTATATATATATATATATATATATATTAAACTGATTTGATGATATTCATAATAAGTGGAATAAAAAATTATAGTAAAAGTAAAAATTAGAAACAACCAATAACACACCTTCACTACAAGAACTTTAGTATACCAATAAAAATAATCGCATACATTAAGAGTGTCTGGAAATAAAATAGGAAATAAAAACTCTTCTAAGAATAAAATATGGTGAATCCTTTGACTAATCATTTGAAATAAAAGAGAGGCTAAAGAGACGACGACGTTTTAATGACGGGTCAAGAAAGGAAACGCAGTCGTCATTACACAACCGTTCCTTTTGAAACAGGAAAATTCCAAATCCTTGTAGAAAAGGGAGAGAGAGAGAGGGAGAGAGAGAGAGACAAAAATAAACAAGGCAAGGGCAGCGTACCTTTCGCTTTCCAGTGTTTGCTGAGAAAAAAGGCAATCCAATCCACAAACCCAAAAAATAAAATAAAATAAAAATTAGAAATTTCTTCAAGGAGATCCTCTCCTTCCTCCTCAAATCGACCATGAAATCAACCATTCGATTCTCAATCTCTTCTTCTTGTAATCCGTAGGAGGTTATTTCTATTTGTTTCTTTTCTTTTTTCTCTTAGGGTTTTGTGAAGATGTATATCGAAGAAATAAAGGGAGGAGATCAAGATGACAATTCATGCAGAAAGGTTGTCGTTTTGGACGCGAAGAGAGTCTTGGTAGGTGCCGGAGCTCGTGCTCTCTTTTACCCTACACTGTTGTACAATGTTTTGAGAAATAAGATTCAGTCCGAGTTTCGTTGGTGGGATAGAGTCGATCAGGTATGAAATAAATTATTTTATTTTATTTTATTCATCCTTAGTTGATGAATACTGACTGACTGACTAAGTTGTTTTTGATTATTACCAGTTTATATTGTTAGGAGCGGTTCCATTTCCGACAGATGTTCCACGATTGAAGACATTAGGTGTGTCTGGAGTGGTTACATTGAATGAATCATACGAGACTTTGGTTCCTACATCACTATATCATGTGAGTTTCTATGTTCGGTTTCTGGAAGTTGTTATACACAGGTGTCGATGAATGTTTAGCAAATTATTTGAAGCCACTCTTGTTTATGCAATTATTATCGTTCTCTGAGAAATTATTTGCTTAAATGGACAGTGCTTCCGCTAAAAGCCAACCTATTTCGCGAATTGTTGTGTTGTAATTGTTGAAAAAAGAGGGGAAAAGAGTTTGTCTTTGTTCTTTTCACTTGGCTATGCCTGAGTGTTGAAATAGCACTTATGTTCGCTGTTGATTTGTTTTTTAGGCTCATGATATTGATCATTTGGTCATTCCGACAAGAGACTATCTGTTTGCTCCTTTGTTTAGTGATATATGCCAAGCTGTGGATTTCATACATGGTAAGTATGTTCTTAAAGTTCATTTGCTAGCCTTTTATTGTTCCTTTCACGCAGTTTATCTCTTGCAGTCAACATGGTATTGCTGTTGTGCTTTTGTTTTGCTTCCCCTTACCAGAGAAAGTCATAAATAACTGTGTTTATTTGATATTAACGTTCCCTTTCTTTATTTTTGTTGTGCTTTATGAAGAAAATGCCTCTCTTGGTAAGACAACATATGTTCATTGCAAGGCTGGTAGGGGGCGCAGTACAACCATTGTTCTCTGTTACCTAGTATGTATAAATTCAAACTTGACTTATTGAATGTCTTAATTTTATTATGCCTTATTTTTACCTGCTTGAGATTTTCTGTTTCTTGACAGGTGGAACACAGGCACATGACGCCCAAATCTGCGTACGAGCATGTGAGATCTATTAGGCCTAGGGTACTTTTGGCCTCTTCTCAATGGCAGGTATTGCTGATACAAGTTTCATGGGTGCATCCATCATTTAAATTCAATTGAACCCTTGTATGGATTTGCAACAAACAAAGAAAAACACACGCTACACACACACACACTGAGGAATCTGGACTAAGAAGAGCATGCTCTTACAAGCTTCACTCCAGCTCAAATGACTTGGATTGAGCGGAAGACAAGAATTTATGATTAATGAACATGAATCTGGACTAAGAAGAGCATGTTTTTAAAAGCTTCACTCCAGTTCAAATGACTTGGATTGAGCAGAAGGCAAGAATTTATGATCAATGAACCGGACTCTGTTACTAACTTATACCTTAACTTTGTGCCTATTTTGATCATGGAACTAACTGTATTAACTGTTGATCTGTTATTTTCTTTTCATTATTTATAAGTACAATCATAATTAGGAACTAACTGTGTTAACTCCTGTATACAGGCTGTTCAAGACTACTATCTTCTCAAGGTAAAAAAAATTAGTATCCCTGGCTGCATGATGATTCAAAAAGCATTAGATCTTCCAACCAAAGAGGATGGAAAACAGGAAACCGCAGCTTTTGATGATGGATCTGCTGTGCTGGTAACAGAATCTGACCTTGATGGATATGATGCTACTTGTGCCTTCGGTGTTGTGGGTAATGACATGTCGAGAGAGCCAAGCCTGGCTTGCAAGGTTCAGTTTGCTAGTCAGGCTGCTATCTCCAGACTTTCATGCTTGTGGCTTGGGTACCAACCCGGCCAGAAATCCTCAACAAAGAAACTCAGAAGCTCCATCAGGGCTAGTCAGTTGAGTAGCATTACTGTGGACATTCGGGTCTGTTGAGATATCAATACCTACCAAGAGTTAATTTTAAGAGTTTCGGCGGGAGTGTTAATTTAAGAGTTTCAGCGGGAGTGTTAAATTTAAGAGTTTTCATTTTTTGTATCTTTTTATCCTAGAACACAACATAAGTGAATAAATGACAGACACAGTTTCCTCCTCTGTTTTCCTCCCTGTTTTGATTTTTCATAGTTTGAGAGTCTTGTGCAAAGCGGAGGACACGAAGAAGAGTACAACATCCCTTTGTGGTCACAGGTACCGTTTCTTGTATGGAGTCTGAATGCTGGTTCAAGATTGTAAACGTACACGATCAAACATTGCGTTTTCTTCGAGCAAATTTAATCTGTCTCACAACTTTTGTTCACATTTTAAAATCTGTGAACTTGATACTTCTAGGCTTCTAGCCTTGCAAATGCACAGCTGGTATGGATTGTCCGATGCTTCCCGAGACTCCGCTCTCCATCTATGAATTGGGCCTGTGACGAAAAGGGGTGGTGAAAAGTTTTGTTATCGAATTAGTGTGAATTCTAATAAAATTATTCCGATGATCCAGTAAGCGTGTTTGGTATTGTGATAGTTGTTATGGTTGTGATTTAAAAAAAGTTTGTTTTATAAAAAGTACTTTTAGTTGAGGTTGGTTTGAAAAAATAGGTGTTTAGTTAAAACTATGGTTGAAATTGAGGTCGAAAAAAAAGTAGTTTAATGTGTTTGGTTAAGAATGTTTTTGAAATTAAGGTTATAAAATAATTTTAAAAAATATATATTACTATTGAAGGTTTTAAATTTAAATATTGTAGAATTAATTACTCATATTACATCATGAAATAAAAAATATTTTATATAAAATAATTTTTATTATTCCATTAAACTATTTATAATTTCATTACGTACAAAATTCATCTGATAAGAATTACAGTTTTTATAATTTTTTTAGCGTAGATAAAATATTATCAGGTATAAAATTGACATTACAGTGTGAGTGAATTTAATTCACTCTATACTAGTTTTTCGAGAAAAAAATATTGTTCACATCACAGTGCAAGTAAATTTAATTCACTTTAAACTAGTGTTTTTTTTTTTAAAAAAATAAAAATGTTAAAAAATTTAATACACTAAAAAAAAAAACGTGAACAGTGCATTAGTGTGCACTGTTTAACTAGTGTTTTTTTTAAAAATAAAAATGTTAAAAAATTTAATACACTATAAAAACGTGAATAGTGCATTAGTGTGTGCTGTTTAACTAGTTTTTTTTTTTAAAAAATAAAAATGTTAAAAAATTTAATACACTGAAAAAAAAACGTGAATAGTGCATTAGTGTGCACTGTTTAACTAGTGTTTTTTTTTTTTAAAAAAATAAAAATGTTAAAAAATTTAATACACTAAAAAAACATGAATAGTGCATTAGTGTGCACTGTTCATGCTTATTGCATTGTTCAATGAACAGTGCAATTAGCATGCACAGTTCGTGAAAAGCATGAATTCATTGCTTTTCATTACCTGCGGTCCGAACATAAAAAACATGTAGGACCTATAAAACAGTAACTCATTTTTTTCATTACCAAATGGCTGCCAACTGTGTTTTAATTAAAACGCAGCCGTAGCCGCGTAGCCAAACACCATCTTTGTCTATGTATAAGATCAGATCCAAACTCAAACCATTCTAAGAGATCTGGTGGTGAAGAGTTGGGATTTGGGAATGCTTTGAAGAAAATGTTTGTTGGATAAGAAGATAAGCATCTTTGGAGCCTGTATTGTAAAGGAGTAATCTTAGACAGATACTAAAATAAACTAGGTTGAATCCGGTTGAAGGCTAGGGTCACGGATTAATCCTTGTAAATCTGAATTTTTTTTTTTCAAAAATATCTTGTTTTAAAAATAAACTGGATTTTTTATTTATTCAATTTGAGTTAAGTCTCAGGTATTTCAAAATATAGTAATAGTTAATTTTTAAATTATTTTTTGTTTAGAAATACATTAAAATAATATTTTTTAAAATTATTTTTAATATTAATATATTAAAATGATATGAAAATATATAAAAAAAAATTTAATTTTTTTTATTTAAATGTAAAAACAAATACTCTTGATATGCCGGACTGGTCTTTTACTTGTGGTTTTCTAAGATTGAATTTTAAAATTAATACTCGTGCAAATTTATTTCCAAAATTCACTTTAACATGCAACCACAAAAGGAAAGAAAGATTAAAATATAAAAAAATTGATATGACAATATACATTAAACGGTATGGCAATTGGCAAGTTAGTGAAGACGATTTTCTTTTTTTTTTCAATATTGCAATATTAGAGAATAATATAAATCATATCTTAGAATCTCACATAACAGTTTAAGTTATTGAGTTGAGATGATTTTTTAACATGGTATCAGAGCCTTGATGACCAAGCGGTCATGAATTCGAATCTCACCGTCCCTATTTATTTGATAAAAATTAAGCACAAGATAATATGGACCTATGCAAGTTTCAAGCCTAAAAGGCTTTCACTTGAGGGAGTGTGTTAGAGAATAATATAAATCATATCTTGAAACCTTACTTAATAGTTTAAGCTATTAAATTAAGATGGTTCTTTGACATATTCAACTACATAAAGGTACCGTAGACAATGCCTAATAAATATTTTTGCTATGAAAACTATTTTTCAAGAAAGGATGTGAGAGTTCCCTTAAAAAAAGAAGGAAAAAAAAAAAGATGGAACAAAACATGAGATAACACCACGAAGAGGTTTTAACAGAAAAGGCCCATCCTGTGCTTCACAAAAGCCATGCTGACAGCAACCTCATCGTTCTATCCTCTCCTGTCTAAGCCATCTTCTCCTCGTAAGTCTGCTGCTCTCTCTCTCTCTCTCTCTGCTCCTGCAAGTGCCTCGTGTTTATGTTTTCTGGGTATCTCTCAAGTCCCCCCTCTCTCAAGCATGGTTATTGTCCTTCTCTTAGTAGAACAAAGTCGAATGACATAATTTTGTTTGTGCTTATAACATCTACGGATGAACTTTGCTAGCTCTTTCTTCTTTTTTGATGAATCCCATGCAAACTGATGCTTAAATTTCCTTGCGATACTAATTTTACCATGTTGGTCTTAGCTTCCTAGTCTTCTTGTGTTAGCACACTAGCAGTAAGTAGGTGGGGAGGAAGTGAGACTTGTGGTGGGTGCTAATGTGAATTATTGTAATTATTGTGGTGGGCGCTAATGTGAATTATTGTGGTGGGCGCTAATGTGAATTATTGTGGTGGGGAACGCTTATTCCTCAAACGTGGAAGTGAAACTTGTAATTGGTGCTAATGTGAAGTGTTTTATACGTCTTAATTTGGAAATAATTGGATGTGAGATATGATATCAATCTAAAAGCTTTTTATGTTATTTTTATGTTATTAAATGAGATTTCAATAATATAATGTTATATTAATCTCTAAAATACTCTTTAAAATAAAAGTTTTTTGAGTTTAAAACTTGAAAAACCTCACCATTTACTTGTGCTTATTGATTTAATTAATTAGAATGGAACAATAAGGTTTGAATTTGTAATTTTTGATTATTAAGGATCTAGAATTATATTAAAAAACCATTTTCATTTAAAAATTAAAATTTTTAGATGAACTCTTAAGAATGTTTTTATATTACTTTTTCTAATAGTAATAACATATGTGGAAACCAAGAAGTTTCATTTACAATAATCTGAGGCTACAACGTTGGAATATTTAATAATTTATAGTTTCCTTTTGCCCCTTGGCAACCATACAAGTCCGGAATTGATTTGATTTTTTCCGTATTCCTGTATCGATATAGCTTTTGCTTATGTGAGCTTTGTGGCAGACATAAACCGTATACCATGTCCTGCTTTGGGAGATCTCTTTTCTTTGAAGAAGCGAATGGTACGGTGTTGTCACAACTTGAATGATGATGGGTGAGTGGATAATAGTATTTCCTTGATTTTTCTTATTTTTAATGTTTGTCTGTTTCCTATAATCAACAGTATATATATGCCAGAATGCAGGATGGACATGTAGTATTATGTCATGAAGAGAAATTGAGGCGGAGGTTCCTCCTTTTCTTTTCTTTCTCATCAGGCTTGCTTTCAACTTTTCCTTCTTATGGAAAGACAAAGAGCAAGAACCCATATGACGAAAGACGCTTGCTGGAACAAAACAAACGGATCCAGAAAGAGAACAATGTACCTGAAGACTTCCCAAGTTTTATCAGAGAAGGTCCGTGCTTGTGAAAATGCGACAATTTTATTTTTCATTAGGTTTATGTGCAACACGTGGAATCCATTTCTAATGTTTGGGGAATGTTATTCAGGTTTTGAGGTTAAGGTTGTAGCACCAGAGAATTATATAAAGCGTGACTCAGGGCTTATATACCGGGATTTTGAAGTTGGTGAGGGTGATTGCCCAAAGGATGGCCAACAGGTTTTCTTTCATTCACTTTGAAAGTCACTCTTTCCTGATTTTTTATGTGGATTTGAGATATGTCAACCATTTATGAGACAAGCTAGAATAGTTTCTGATGAATGTCCTACCATTACTGCTGAAATTGATTAATAATCTCAAGATATCAACACTTCATGAATGATATATCTATAAAAATTTTATTCAGTGTTGAGCTGCAAGTCATCTTGAAACTTTGCAGGTGACTTTCCACTATGTTGGCTATAACGAGTCAGGTCGTCGCATTGACAGCACCTACTTACAGGGTTCTCCTGCGAAAATCCGCATGGGCACTAATGCATTGATTCCAGGTGAAAAGACAACATCCAGAATTTACTACAATCTCTTGTGCCTTCTATCTCGACTATCAATAAAGCTTCCTCATAGTCCCCCCAGCACCTGCTTGTCTTCTTATCACTTCGAACTAAAAATTGTACACAATAAAGGTAGTTAACATGGGAATTTATGCAGGATTTGAGGAAGGAATTCGAGACATGAGACCTGGGGGGAAGAGGAGGATAATCGTTCCTCCAGAACTTGGGCCACCGGTTAGTTTCTTAAATTGCCTGCCTCACTATTTGCATAATTCAGCACCTCTTCATCCAACACCACCCCACCCTCCCCCCTTTCCTTGATCATTATTTCTTCCTTTTTATTGATTATACGTGTCTGTGTCCTGTGGAAATAGTAGTTTAAGGATAAAATAGTAAAAAAAGAAAGTTAGAAAAGAAAACCTAAATGCGACATTCATGATGCTTCTATTCTCATTCCTTCCTTTGAAGCTGAGGCTAAATACTCCCATAAAATGCCATATCCCCTTTTACTCTTTCCATGATTGCTTCACGTGCATGTGAACTGCCTATGTAGTATGGTCAATAACAGTTGTGTCGAAAACTCCACAAACTATTATTTTCCTGGAATTTTTAGAACATTTCTCAGTAAAACAAATAAAAGAATTGAGTACCATTATTATCATTCCTTCATTCAAAAAAGAAAGGAAGAAGAAATGAAGATATTTCAAGATTATTGAGGGGAAAACTGAATTCGCTCTTGACATTGGATGCTATTCAGTTATTCACATCCAAACTTGTTGCCAACTATGCAGACCATGGGTGCTTCCCTGGATAATATAAAATTTACAGTCATTTCCTTCTCAAGTTCTAAATCTTCATGCTCTGATTCTTTATTTAAAAGAATTTGTTGATTCCCTCATCCTTTGTACAGGTTGGACCTTCTACTTTTTTCAGCTCAAAACAGTTCGAAGTTTTTGATGTGGAACTTCTCAACGTTAAGGACTGTCAAAGGAGGACTATAGGATTTTACTCTGATGTTGTGTGCAACTGACAGGCTTTGTGAAGCCTTAAAAAGACAATTTTGTTGGAACATTATCACACTAAAAGCAAGTCATGCTGTGTGGATTTTTACCTTGTCTAAGAAAGACTAAATTAGAATTTAGCATTCGAGCACGTAGGAATTTGTTTTCACATGATGACTGTAGAGTTTCAACAAATTTTCAGGAATATCATTGTTTACTATTTAATAATTGAAGTTTTGTAAACCTTTAGGATATTGTCTTGGATGATAAATGGGTTTGGTTCTCATGCTGTCATCTCTGATTTGAAACCAAAAAGAAGATGTGAGAGAATTTTCTCGTTAACACTCCAGCTTGAATGTGGTTTCAACGTGATAAAATTAGGCTCGGGAATATCCTAGCTCTTGAAAATAAAGTTTTATTCGGTAGGTTTTCCTATATTCTTCGAATTCTTCTATGTTATAGGTTTCAGACTACAGCTTGGAGTTGGTTTTCCTGTTTCTACTAGCACCTTTTTTCTCCCTAGGGCCTAGTGTCAACCAAATCTTGAAGTCAGTATGAGTAGGGCAATGGAGAAAGATGCCACAGGCAGGAAGGAGGAGGAGAACTTCGTCACTGGGTCACTCTCTTTTCTAATGATAAGTATAAAAAGGAACACCCAAGTGCTGATTAACTTGAGCAATAACAAGAAGCTTCTTGCACATTCACAGCATATGGTAGTGTGGTTGGCAGCGGAGCGGCTTTATCCCAGTTGCCGGTTTCACGCCTATGCTTTATTAGGTGATGACATTGTTATCGTGGGTTGCTTCTGAGTTTGACACCGAAACATGTTTTTGGAAAATGTCGGAGACGTTGACAGTGGAAAAAACTGGGAAAGGCGAGGAGAAAGCTCGAACGATTAACAGAGAAAGGTTCATCAGCAAGATATTCCTTCGTGGGGATTCTGTTATTGTTATCCTTAGGAATCAGAGACTCGCAAGATGTTTTTTTGCAGGGAATTCCTCTACATGAAGAATAAGGAAAAGAAAGAAAGAAAGGAAAACAAGTAGGTTTTCTATGTTATTGTTTTCCTACTAATATTAAGATTTGTCTCAGAATGTCAGGGCCACTCTCTGTTCTGGTAATATCACGCTAGACTTGAAGGAATATGATGCTGTGATTATTGGATAATTGGTTTTTCTTTTTAGAGTTTGCTCTCTTGCTTTTGGATGGTTGTCGTTCATTAATCAGCCCTGCATTATCGTGATTTCAGTATGGCCATGACCTTGAAGACTCTGTCTAGCTATAATAGATCAAAACAGCCTGTCTTCTTCTTTTTGGTCTAACATGATGATCAGTTGCATAGTTATCCGCAGCTTTGTTCTGGCCTCGTAAGACCTGTTAAAAGGAACTCTGAATTTTGCAAAAATATCCGGAGAGCAGATAGAAGTTAACAAGAGAAACAGAATTGATGCCGCCATTTCACCAGCCATTGAACTCTTCAGAGAAGAAAAAGGGAGCCATGCTGAAGGTCAGTAGTCTCACTGAATTGATGAAATAAACCAACAAGATGCAAGTGAAAATTCTACGCTTCTCTATTGCCATGTTCTGGGATCTCCAAAACCAAAAGGATGCTATTACTATTGGTTTCTAATGATGGGTTTGATAAATAAATGTCACTTGTGCAAATAGCCATAGCTTATTTATACATTGGTAAATACAAAGTTGTATTTGGTTAGAATTCTAGGATATATAGAAGGGACAAAAACATGCTCGATTAGAGGAACAAAAATAAAGATATAAAATACATCTGTTTATGAGATAATTTTAGAGTAAATTTCTATCATTTCAAAACAAAAGAGACATGAAGACATGCAGACATGTCTTTTCTGTCTCAATTGTTTTTGTTTTTTCTGTATCGAGATAGTATCTAAACGCTACCCAAAAAATCAAATGCTACTACAAAGAACAAGGCATATTCTAAGATGCAACTATCTAGTTGCTTCTGTAGGAGCCCTCTGATAAATAATCGACTCATCTGAACCTGGTTTGGCATGATAGAATGCATATATTCCAATCATGATAATGCTGAGGACAACGAACCTCACCCATGCTTCATCGTGCAACTGCATGAAGGAAAGTCAACAATCATCATTAGCTAGTTTTTCTAAAAGAATTATTTCGATTTCAGAGATTGCAATTTGTAATGAGGCATTGTTTGTGAGAATGATTCTTTAAAAGTGCACCTGAGCAAACAGGAATATGCTGAAGAAGATGCAAGCAGATGGCACAATGGGAACCCTCGGACATGAAAACCCTGGAGGGTCTTTGTATGTCTAAGAGAAAAATAAACGGAAGTCACAACAGAAGTGGAGACAATCATGAAGAAGAAGAAAGCCAGCTCAAATAACTGGTAACTATGTAGTCTACTTTAAGCAGGAGAGGCCTTGCCAGCCCTTTGAAAAATACCAGGCAAAATGCCATTTTATAACTTAATAATTAGCCTGTCTTTGTTTAGAATTATGGCCGACTGAAAATTAAATAGATAAAAGAAAAAAACCCCTCCCAAAAAAAGAAAATTCAACTGGGAAATCAAAAGGGGAGTATTTGTTTGATGATGATGCCACTAGTGCCCCAGGAATTTTATTAGGCAACAAGAAATTCTACTTCCAAAATGTACTTGTGCACAGTCAAGGTTAAAGAAAGGTGCAATGATTCGTCATGCCCGAAACAGAGACCCGCATTCCAAAGCCAGCAGTGTTCTCAAGCCTTTTTTAATTCATTTCGACAACTACCTCCCATGCTCTTCAACTGCAACTAAGAATCAGTGTTTCATTTGTGAAAAGAAAAAAACAAAGTTCTCATCAAAGCAATCTAGACTGTATGATAGCATGCTCTGTTTAATGGAATTTCGTCAGTGTAGAACAGAGGAATCACAAATTTAATCTCCATAACATCAGGATAATAGTGTCAGATTTTACCCTATTCAGAGATGCTTGACATCATTATCATGCAGTATGAAACCAGTAAGGAGAAATATTCCACATATGACACAACAATGAGCAGCCAGAAAAATAAATGAAGCACTGAAACGGTGGAAGAGTCCAGCAGCAAAACTGCAGCAGGCAACTGTGATTAGGAAAAGAACACCTTCCCTCCACGATGAAGTCCATCTTGAAGAAACTTGACTCGTCATCTTATCCTTCCAGAGAAGGGTTAGGATGCATGCTGAAACAGCAGAATAACATGTCTGAAACCAGTCTAATACAATTTCAGGTGCATATAACCCACTAATAAAAACCAAAGCACTCAAGCACTACCGATGACAACAAGCATGGAACCTTGATAATCAAAATGCTGAAGGACTGCTGATGACAGCAAGAGTGAAGCTTTAAGAACTCAATTCCTGCCTATCACACAAACACATCATAGAATGCCCTGCCGTTTGTGCTTCCATCCATAGTGCAGGAACTGGCAGGCACTCTGAGATGTGATTGGTAAGTGCAGGTAGCAGTATTAAGGAGCGTCGTAAAAGGGCTGTCGTAAGTCCAGCAACAGCACCTACGCTGATGAAAACAGGAACATATTTGAAGCCCCTGGAAATAAAAGCCTCAACCAAAGGAGCGTCTTCCCCTTAGAAGATAGTAACGTACCATCCCATTGATCACCAAACAGACTCCAAAAACAATTTGAAAAGGCTTCGGATGATGCCTAATGGCAAGTCCAGCTAAAAATCAAACAAATCAGGAAAACAAAATTTATACAATCAGATTATGTTCATTATGCTTAAAATCATGATTAGAATTTTGCATATTTAGCACCAAATCAACAAAACATGCCTGTGGTCTCCTAGATTCTTCAGCTGAATTCGCAACCGCATCAAACCCAACATAAGCAAAGAACACTACAATGGTGATTGGTTTGGAACATCAACATCGAAAGCAAATTTATCGAAAGAGTTCCTCCGAAGAACACTTCGCCACCATGTCCAATCCAATTTGGAATATTATCTTTAAGAACTGGGAACATCTCTAAAATCGTAACAGC
Organism: Populus tomentosa; assembly: GCA_018804465.1. NCBI lineage: Eukaryota > Viridiplantae > Streptophyta > Magnoliopsida > Malpighiales > Salicaceae > Populus > Populus tomentosa. The sequence goes on from CM031995.1 coordinate 2,718,750, forward strand.
ATAACTTGTTAAGCTTCTTGCTATACTAGCCTCCTCGATGTGATAATCAATCACCAACTGCCCATAAACAAGAAAAGCAGTGAGCTCATTGAAAGCTGGATGTGATAATAATCTATGTAAAACCTATATCCCCCTAGCAATGATGCAGAACCTTAACATCCTAGGTTCGACATTAATAGAGTACGTATACGATACTCACTCAATTATCATTAACATTCTTTAATTCTAACTATCACAATATTTATAAATTAGCTTTCACATGACTACCAATGATATTGAAAAACCACAAATTTTTTTCAGGTTGTGATTTTGAAGAGTCATTGGGGGTCCTGGTTTACTACTTATGAAAAAACTTCAAATAAAAATTGGATCTTTTACAGTCACGTATCAGGCTGGTGGAGTGATGAACGAAATTGTTCCCGGAAAGCTAATCATATGTTAAAATAGAGATTATTTAATGCTTAAATGAGTAAAATAAAGTTTAAAATACAGTCACGTATATGGCCATGCTGAATAGCCCTGACTTGCAGGCCTTGCTTTCAATGGGAGTAGCCATGACGGTGGCTAAACTTTGGCTCTGTATGGCTGCACGTTGAGCTTGTATTACCAGGAATTGCTTTGGTTTCTTGCCTGGCAATTGAATGTATTCATATACCCAATACCTTTCTTTGTAGTTAAGAAAAATATATTTATAGAAAACATACATATGGAAAATTGAATCATGCGTCATGCTCGTTTGGGTTGAAGTGTCATGCTCTTTCTGGGTTGTTGTACCATGCACCATTGGCTGGAGATTGTGGCCAATTGTTGTGGCCATGGAGAGTAAGGTGGAGCAATTGGTGTAAAAACACGAAGATACCTTGCATAGAAAAACATTTTCCATAAAAAAGTTTGTGTGAGCTAGAAAAGATTCTTGTTTATGAAAAGTTTGGGTGGTTGATCTAAACGGCTGAAAAAATATTTATATGTATGTTTTTTTAAATTTTTTTTTGGGTATTATCAATAGTTACTCTTCCTGTCGAAGAAATATTATGAGTGATCGAATAATTTCTCGAATAAGTCTTGACCATGTCATACATACTTGAATTTTGGCATCTATGGAGTTACTTTTCTCTTGAATTCAAATTCGAAACATAGAAAGCAAATTCACAAGGGTCAAGCCTAATTAAGCTTATGAAGGATAATGATGCCATTTAAAACATATATACACTTTCCTAGCCATTAATGAGGATTCACAAATTAATTATTCAATGCAAATTATGAAAACGTTTTAATAAAAATTAATATCCCCACCAAAGAGAAATCCTGTCTTCGATCCCATCCCCCCCCCCCCCCCCCCCCCCCCGCAATAACTCCATAGTTGCCGGATTGTAAACAGTCCTCCAATCTCCCAAGTTAACTAAGCAAGAAGGACAAGAAGTAATGTTTTGCGTGCTCGTTTTGTTCTTTGCCATGGAATTTCCTTAATTCCAAGTTACTGCATGCATGCCCGTCACATATTTTCTTCCCATGCTTGTGGATTGCACGACTCTTCAACTTCCATTCTCTTTCTTGGTCTAGATGTTCAACCAGAGAGAACTTTTGTTGTTGTTGACCACCATGCATGAGTAAAAACTTGCTGTTTTTTTAGGTTAGGTATTGCAACAGCAATTTGAAATGAGAATTTGACTAGGAAAAGGTTTGAGTAGGAGAGAATTTGAATTTCATTATTCCTACCACTAATGGTAATAAAAAGAAGAAGTTATCCAAGACCATATAGAAAAACAACACTAAAACCTTGAGTATTGATACGGAGCCAGAGGCAAGTAGATTTTACCATCTTTCATCATGTTGGATTTACTGTTCTTGTTTTTATTTTTTTTGCAATTCATTGTAAAAAATAAGACTATAGAGTTATAAAAGAACACTTTTTTTAGTTTATATATCAAGTTTCATGGTAGATAAAATGATATAAATGGAAAAAAAGATTTAAATGAAAAAAAGAGATAAGAGTCCTATTTTTTTAGGACAATTTGAGATATAAAATCTTTATTTTGATTGTGTTTTAATAGCGTTCCAAATAAAAATAATATAAACATATTTAGTAAAAAATCAAAACCATAAAATAAATATGTTTTAAAATAATTTTAAATTAAATTCTTTGTATTCAAAATACAAATTACATGTAAATATGTCTCATGTGTTTTTTTATATCTATTAACTTAGATAATCTATAAAAAATTCACTTTTGTTTACCTATTTTAATAGAGTAAAAAACATACTTTTAACTGTCATACTTGCTCTCCTCTATAAATGGACACAAAATCAACTGTGGATATATTATTTTACCCAAAAAAAAAAAAACTTGAAACCTGATATGATGATTATATATATTTTTTCTAATAAATACTTAATCAGAGGAAAAAAAAAGAAAAACAGAAAAACTATATGATGCAATGGAGGTGCATATGAGCTGTAACATCCATGCCATCCTCCGTTTCCTGACCCATCACAACCTCATTACAGTGAAGTAATTCAATCCCAATCCCATTTTTATCCCCCCACAAACCACAAAGACTTTCTCTCTCTCTCAAATTGCCTAATAAATAAAAAAAAGAAGAAGAAAAGAGTAGAGACATACAAGCCTTCTTGAGGGCTTCCTTTCTCTCCTCCCTTATTTTCCCACCTGAATTTTCTGCTTCTTTTCCTCAATTCTGTATCTCTTTTATAATCATTGAATCTTCATTGACCCTTTATTGAATGCAGTTACCTTAAGAGAAGCTAACTGATTTAATCCACAAGAAAGCTTCAATCTTTCGGGGTTCAGTCTTAAAAAATCAAAAGTCCAAGCTACCCAGGTTCGGTTAAACCATTGATTTTATTGTATACAATGCTTTGTTATTCTTGGTTTTGATGGTGTTGGGTTATAGATTACAAATTTTCAATCTTTTAAGATTTATATAAGCAATTCAGCATTCCGTGTCTACTTGTTTGTGGACTAGGGTTTTAGAGGTGAGAAATTGGTGTGTTTGTGCTTTGGGTTTCAAGTTTAAAGGGTTTATGTTAATGGGTTTCCGCCTGTCTTTTCATTGGCTATAGGGTCGAGGTGTTTTGAGGTGCGTGCAAGGTACTGGGGATTGGTGGCTTGATTGGGATATGAATCGTAGGGTGCGGCGAAAAGTGGCAAAGAAGAGTAAGGAGAAGGTGGGAGTACCTGGTAACCCTGAAATTGGAGATGCGGATTTGTGTCCGGATAGTAATGAGGACGTTGATTGGACTGGCTTGCCAGATGATACTGTGATTCAGTTATTTTCTTGTCTGAATTATCGTGACCGTGCAAGCTTGTCATCAACGTGTAAGATATGGAGGGTTTTAGGTCTCTCTTCGTGCTTGTGGACTTCATTGGATCTTCGTGCCCACAAATGTGATCCTGCAATGGCAGTTTCCCTTGCTTATAGGTGTGTCAATCTTCAGAAGCTTCGGTTTCGTGGAGCAGAGTGTGCTGATGCAATAATACATCTTCAAGCAAGGAATTTGCGTGAAATAAGTGGTGATTACTGTAGGAAAATAACGGATGCAACTCTTTCTATGATTGTTGCTCGGCATGAGGCACTTGAAACCCTCCAACTTGGGCCAGACTTCTGTGAGAGGATAAGTAGCGATGCTATTAAAGCAACAGCCTTTTGCTGTCCGAAACTAAAGAAACTTCGGCTGTCTGGATTAAGGGATGTTTCTGCTGAAGTCATCAATGCTTTAGCTAAGCATTGTCCGAATTTGATTGATATTGGGTTATTGGACTGTCTAAAGGTTGATGAAGTAGCATTGGGGAATGTAGTATCTGTTCTTTTCCTCTCAGTTGCAGGGACATCAAATATGAAATGGGGTGTGGTCTCACATCTTTGGCACAAGCTGCCCAAACTGATCGGTTTGGATGTTTCAAGAACAGATATTGGTCCAAGTGCAGTTTCTAGATTGTTGTCATTATCACCTAGCTTGAAGGTTTTGTGTGCAATGAATTGCCCGGTTCTTGAAGAAGACAATACCTTCAGTGTGAATAAATACAAAGGTAAATTGTTACTAGCCCTTTTCACTGACATTTTTAAAGGACTAGCTTCTTTATTTGCCGATACTACAAAGATGGGGAAGAATGTCCTTTTGGATTGGAGGAATTTAAAGACCAAGGACAAGAACTTAGATGAAATCATGACTTGGCTAGAATGGATCCTATCCCATACCCTTTTGCGTACTGCTGAGAGTAATCCACAAGGTTTGGATGCTTTCTGGCTCAAGCAAGGTGCAACAATATTACTTAGTTTAATGCAGAGCTCACAGGAGGAAGTTCAAGAAAGGGCGGCCACAGGACTTGCGACTTTTGTGGTCATTGATGATGAAAATGCTAGCATAGATTGTGGAAGGGCTGAAGCCGTTATGCGAGATGGCGGCATACGTCTTCTTCTAAACCTTGCAAAATCTTGGAGGGAAGGTCTTCAGTCAGAGGCTGCTAAGGTGAATTTCTTCAATGGATGCGCAGCAGCGCTGATTATAGCTCGATTACTGTTCACCCAAAAGATTTTTATAATATTTTACCATAATCTAGTCTCCCAAATAGTTTAATTTGATATACTATATCCCGCTTTCTTATTCTTCTTATATTTTCTCTCTTCTGTGAAGACTATTGATTTCATGTCTCAGTTTGATCTTGATTTTCACTTGAAAACATGGATCTGGATGAATATTCTAAGTTGTTAATGATACAGGCAATAGCAAACTTGTCCGTAAATGCAAATGTTGCAAAAGCTGTTGCAGAAGAAGGAGGAATCCAAATCCTTGCTGGGTTGGCAAGTTCCATGAACAGGCTGGTTGCTGAAGAGGCTGCTGGAGGGCTTTGGAATCTTTCAGTCGGAGAAGAGCACAAGGTTTAATATTTTGCTGTTTTTTATTTTATTATCAGAAGACATATGTCCTAAACTTCTAATTTTGGTAATTTTAAAATTATTGACAGGTTGCCATTGCTGAGGCTGGTGGAGTCAAGGCTCTGGTTGACCTTATATTCAAATGGTTCTCTGGTGGCGATGGAGTTCTGGTGCAGTCTTTAATATCCCGTTCTATGTTCTTAGCATATAAAAGTTTTTCCCTGCATGTGCATTACTTGTGTTAGATTCAAGTAAAAATAGTAAGACAATATTTTGAATTTGTTTCCAATTTTTCTGTGTTCAGGAACGTGCAGCTGGTGCTTTGGCAAATTTGGCAGCTGATGACAAGTGCAGCATGGAGGTTGCATTGGCAGGTGGTGTACATGCTTTGGTGATGCTTGCTCGTAATTGCAAGTTTGATGGAGTACAAGAGCAGGTGTGCTATTTTCTATTATTAGGAGATTTGTTATGCGAAAAGCAGGTGCACACTAAGATCTGTACAGGAGACACTTATCATTTTACTGTAGCTTGGAGGCTACATGTTTGAATTAGAATTTGTTTGCTCTTAATATATACTTTTTAATTTGCTTCTTGCCCTGTTGTTTTATTCAACATGACAGCTCAACAAATTTATAATCTCAGCTACATATAATTATCAAATTTTTTGAACTTTTCAGAAAAGAATGTGGCAAAGAGCCATCAAATGTTCATGATCATGGTGTTTTTGGCTTTGAAAATAACCTCATAAGGTTCAGGATCTGGTGACTTGTATATCCCCCATAGTTAAAAACATGTCCACCATTAATCATGGTGCTTGAAAACCTTCTTGAAACTAAGGTTCACATGTACTCCATATTGAAATGCCTTTGCTATTCCTTTATGGTCTGCTGTGCTATGACTGAATGACTTCAATAAGGAGGTTCCTAATTAGAAATTTGTACTTTTAAGGGTCCTATTTATTTTCCGCTAATTATTTCTTTGAAAGATTTTTTCAGTGTGAAATTGATCTGTTGTGAATTATTAATGTATCTTCGTAATGCTAGGCTGCTCGTGCCTTGGCTAACTTGGCTGCTCATGGAGATAGCAATACTAACAATGCTGCTGTTGGACAAGAAGCAGGTGCTCTTGAAGCCCTTGTTCAACTCACACGTTCACTCCATGAAGGTGTCAGGTAATTCCTTTACAAATCTGTATTATGTATCCCTTATCTAAGCTCTTTTTTTTTCTTTTTTTTTGTAAGTCAAATACTTTTCATTGTCTAATTATTCTTTGCTGTTTTCTTCCTGCTATTGAAATCTTTTATCTGGATACAATCTATTGATAATAACCTTATCCCATTCTAATAGCAATTTCTTAAGCACCAGAAGGTAACAATTTCCCTCTACCTGTCTGTTTACCTCTGATAAGAACAAAAGATAATAAAAAGTTCCAGATATGAGTTTAGTTTCTTCCTTAATTATTGCATAATCTTAATTATTTTTTCCTTTATGGATATTTTGTCTTGGACTGCAGTTTCCACAATCTTTTTTTTTTCCCAGTCATCACCAAGGATTAAGGAGTCAATGAAAACTCTTCTTGATGGCAACTTATTTTTTTTTCAATGCTGTTCGAATTTCTTATTTCATCCAACTGCTTCCTAACTTAACCTAGATGGTCACCCTTTTTTTTTTTTGGATGATGTAGCTTACCTTTTAGTTCGTTTTCGTTATTGGGAAAGAAAGGTAAAAGGAAGTACCTGGACTGTAATTGTTTCCATCCTTTTATTGGGTGTGATTTTTTGTGTTTGAAACTTTAGTTGTTTGAATTATGTTTTAGTAAAAAAATTGTGTCTGCTCAACATATTTGAAAATTATATTCAGTTCAACCCTGTAACATTCTATTCTTGCAGCTTAATCACCTTAAATTTATTGGACTTTAGTGTTTGGAATCATTGTTTCTAATGCCTGTGGTAAAAGAGCTGTATTCTTTGGGCCAACTGTAGTTTAGAAATCCATAAGCCATGACTCTTTGTATGGGCACGCATTCAATATTTTATCTGAAATGTAGTATTTTAATTGCTTGTTAAACAGGCAGGAAGCTGCTGGTGCATTATGGAACTTATCATTTGATGACAGAAACCGAGAAGCAATTGCAGCAGCTGGTGGTGTTGAGGCCTTGGTAATATATTTACTTGCTACCTTCAAGTGTTGTTAGTCTGCGAGATTCATGGTAGCATTGGCACACAAGAGGAAAGTTCTTCATTGAAAGTACTTTTTATAATGTGCTTGTTTGAGAGAACAAGGTGCCTCTTAGTTAGCATTTCAACGACTAGCTAGATGATGGGTTCCTCATCAATCAAATATCAATTTAAAGACACAACATTAATGACTTGTGCATGACACATGGCTTTTTCTTTGTTGAAGACAACACATTATAAATATGGAAGTGATGGAGAATGAAGCAAACCTTGTAGGGTTAATATTTAACCATTCAATGTTTTAGTAGTGTTTAGAAATTATTTATTTTATAGCTAGTACTAAGTAGCTTTATTAAAGTGTTTCTTCTGTCCTTGTTTGATTTAGCTTCCTTTTTGGATTACAAGTTTTGTCGATTTCATATTTATTAGGGCTTTCCATGGTTTGTTTTTTCTGCTCTTATTAAGATTAAGTTTCCCCATGTGGAATATCGTTGCTGCCCATATAAGGCATCCTAGCTAGTTGATCGATCAAATAAATTGACTTTTTAGAGGTAGACTCGCTTTATTTTGTTTCTCTCACTTGCTTGTACATTAATTGAATATTCACTATTGGAGCTTTGCACAATATAAAGTTTGATTTGCAAGGCAAGATGTTGTTCATCATTCTGAGATGAAGTGTTAGGAAACTGAAAGCTACGACTATGTAGTAAAATTATCCACCTCCCGTGAGAGCAAAAACACTTCCAAAAGGGTAGACTGTCTTTTTGAAGCCAAGTTCACATTGCAAAAATAAGTATAATAAATGTGCTTGCTTAAAAATTGTAATTCAGCATCTTGTATTCAGGGTTCCTCTTTCAGTCCTTTACCTTTTTCTCTTTCCCAGAATCCCTGAGAGTCACACATGATCACTTTATTGATTTTTTCTTGAGCAAGGAACTGCTTTTCATACTTTTTATACTTGTTCAGGAAAAAAAAACCTTCTTATTATCGCATTACCACCTTTGCCTGTCTCTCTCAGTCTAGTTTGAACTGATTTGGTAATTATTATAGTTTAATTAAACCAATATACATGAGAGTCAGTAGACATTAATGGTTTAGCTGATCGAGCCAGGTGTATTTTATGTTTTTGATGCTCATTGTCTACATTTATTATGCGTTAACTTTCATTCATGGCATCCTTTCTACTGACTCATGCTTGGTCCGAGATTTATGGGAAACATTTATTCATCGCTGAAGTTTTACTTTCAGAGGTGGAAAATCCTTCAACTATTTATGTTTTTGCTTTGTTCTGTGGGCTAATGGCCAATGACTTTAGCAGCAACAATTATACTTCTGTTTCTTGGTTTTATGATTTTTCCTGATTTCTTTTGATGACCAATGGTGTCTTCTGTGGTAGGAAGTTCCACCATACATGTATTGAAGGTTTCATTTTATGTGGTGTATTCAGGTAGCCCTTGCACAATCTTGTGCAAATGCCTCTCCAGGTCTTCAAGAGAGGGCTGCTGGAGCTCTCTGGGGATTGTCAGTGTCAGAAGCCAACAGGTAAATCCATTGGTTCATTTTTTTGGATCTCATGTTATCTTGTATTACAGATTGCAAGATATGACTTCATGTACCAAGGAAATATGTATATGTTTTTGTTTGCAACCATCAACTGAAGTCCAGCCACAGGGTAGTTTCCTCGCACTTGTATAGGGAATTCTTCAAACCAGAGAATTCTCTCCCTTGTGAGTTGTGAAAGGTAGAGGGATATTGGCCGCAGCCAGCTGGTGGTATGCTGCATATTGTTTGAGAAAATGCATTTGTAATTTCCCACATGACGCATGATGATTATATTTGAGCATAGAATGTTAGGCGCAAATAGCCAAAGTAAGAACGTTGAAAAGTATCTGTCCATACTAACAGTATTTAGTCATTATAAAGATTCATAAGCGTGGCATCTCCGAATCATCAAAATGTTGAACATGTACTTTTATAGCTGAATAAAATATTTTTGTACTTTATGCACTTTGACCATACAAATGTCTGTTGTCATCATTTTCATCTTGCAATTTTATGTTATTTTTTCTTGAACTTGTTCTGTGTAAGAAAATAAACCTATGTATTCTCTGTGAAATGAAGGTTTTCTATTCTTAATCTTAGGTTTTATATTAGTGCTAACCATTTATTTTTTGGTCTATATTAGCATTGCTATTGGACGAGAAGGAGGTGTTGTGCCTCTGATTGCTCTGGCACGCTCTGAGACTGAGGTCAGTCTTTCATTCTTCCACTAGCCAATGTCTGAATTTCCTAGTCATTATCAAACATTTCTCTGACTTTAGGAAAATCATCATCATTTTTTAATGTAACTTCAACATATGTTGGCATCTATAATCAGAGCCCTCAACAAGTTTGCAACTGCTTGAAACTTGAAAAATTCCCATATGTTTCTTGCTGTCAATAAAACCCCGGTCAACCTTAATGTATGTTTTCTCTTCTAGGATGTTCATGAAACCGCCGCAGGAGCTCTCTGGAATCTTGCTTTTAATCCAGGAAATGCTCTTCGTATAGTGGAGGAAGGAGGGGTTCCTGCACTTGTTGATCTATGTTCTTCATCTGTATCGAAGATGGCTCGCTTCATGGCAGCATTAGCATTGGCCTATATGTTTGATGGGAGGTACTTATCCAATCTTCCTTGCAGGTGCATGGACAATGTATAAAATATTCCTGCATTTTGGTTAAAATTTTATATTGATTTTTTTTCTTATGCAGAATGGATGAATTTGCACTAATAGGAACTTTAACAGAAAGCACTTCAAAGAGTGCGAATTTAGATGGAGCTAGAAGGATGGCTTTGAAGCACATTGAAGCTTTTGTCCTTACATTTTCTGATCCACAATCATTTGCCACTGCTGCTGCATCATCAGCTCCAGCAGCATTAGCACAAGTAACTGAGAGAGCTCGTATTCAAGAAGCAGGACATCTGCGATGCAGGTACCTCTCTCTTATACACATACATGCACACTTGCATGTCGGGCTTACATACATTTATTACCATTCCAATACAATCATTTGCTTTATTTTGCAGCTTAAGTTACATGAATTAAGAACAGTATACGCCGATGTTTGAATTTGCAGTTAGCTGCTTTGCAATTATGCCTGCTTGTTAGTGAAAATCAGTTATGATTGTGGTTGAATTTGTTGAATACATGTAGATGATGCTGATTTTGTGTGACTTCTATGCTCAAACTTGCATGTAATTTCCTGGAGGTCTTCTCTCTTCAGCACGAAGGCCATCATACATAAATCGACACTCTTTATCACACTCCTCTTTTCTTAAAGTTTGGGCTGCACAGATAGTGTCAATTGACTAGGCCACCCATCTCGTGTTTTCCATAATTGTTCACCCATCTCATGAACGACCTCAATTTTATAGTGCTGACTGGTTCTTTAATTTACCATAATACTCCTATTTATGAGTGTGGTTTCACACCATTTTTTGTGATAAACCTGAGTAAAATTTTTTCTTCTCGCTTTCCTCTTCGTATGGCCTCAGTGGAGCTGAAATTGGAAGATTTGTTGCCATGCTACGGAATCCTTCTTCTATACTAAAGGCTTGTGCTGCGTTCGCTCTTCTCCAGGTAATCTTGCTCATAGAAACTCTTAAAAATGAAAGCTCCAAGTTGGTTGAGTTCATTATCAGTTCTATTTTTCCACTGAATATTTGATTGGGTAAGTTTAATTCTCTTCTGTGTGAATTTAATCCGTCAATTGCAGTTTACCATTCCTGGTGGACGGCATGCTTTGCACCATGCGAGTCTCATGCAGGGTGCTGGAGCTGCACGTGTCCTGCGAGCTGCAGCTGCTGCAGCAACTGCACCACTTGAAGCCAAAATCTTTGCAAGAATTGTACTGCGCAATCTTGAGTACCACCATATAGAATCTTCGATATGAAAATGATCTTAGCCTAGCTGATGGAAGCTAATAGACATCGAGTTCCAAGCTTCCCTTCTTACCCAGTGGAATAGAATGTATTTTGCTTTGTAATCTCTATATAAAGGAGCCAAACAACTTCCTGAAGCAAGTCTGCTTAACTTAATTCTTTCTCCTCTTTCCCTGCCTTTCTTTTTTAAGGTATTTAGAGGTGGTTTAGTTGAGTTTGGGTTATTTTTGTCCTCTTATGTAACAATTCCTTGTAGTTATACTGTAAGTACTTTTGGTTGGGGTTTGATCTAGAAACAAGGTACATAAACATTTTTTTTTATATATAATCTGTATTCATTGCGACATTTTCCATATAATGATATTTGAACTGTTTGAGAGTTGACGAGGCTCTGACCAATTCTTCTCTTCCTGGTTTATGGAAAATAGTTTTTTTTTAAAAACAATAGCTTTGGGAGAGTGAATTTCAGGTCCGGGACTTGAATTTTTTTTTTTTTTTTGGAGGAAAGTGCTTTATAATCACTGGATTGGTGGTTTAATGAACTGTAAGTAAGAAATTTGTGCAAAAAAAATAATATAATAGTTAATATAATTTTTCTTTTGATTAGGAAGAGTTTTGTGAACGAGATGTGCAAGAACATTTTGTTTCTTTCAATTTGTATCATCAACTCATATTTGGAAAGAAACATTATAATTAATCCCTTCTACTCGAAAGAATAAAGATTTTTTTTTTTATATAGAAAATAAAAGTTAAATCGAATGATATCCAAGAGAGTTTTAGGAAAAGAAAAATGAACAAGAAATAAAATAAATGGATAGATATTCATTATGAAGAATGAACATATACTTCTACTGATCATTTTCCTTTTTCTTTGATTTATGATGGTGGTGATAAGAGTTCTGAGCCTACAGCAGAATATGCAGTAAATGCTGATCCTCAGTGCGTCCAGCTAGCTCCATGAAGAAGTTCTTGATCGTTGAAAGCCATCTATAAGATGAAGCTTCTTTTATCATCTGCTGAGTAGGGGTGGTGCTTTTTCCTCCTGGACACATTGATGAGTTTAACTTTTCCAGCTTCATCCAATGTATGGCCGAGTCTCTAAGGCGTAGAGCGAGTTAGAGAATTAAAAGCCAACAATGGTCAAGGTGAATTACGTGTAAATAAAAAGTAAAATTACATTTTAAAAAATTATAACTTACTTTTACAATAACTAGAAATTTGTGTGAAGAATGAATTTATACTTCTACTATTTATTTTCCATTTTCTTTCATTTATGATCGTGGTGACGAGCTCTGAGCCTGCAACAGAATATTCAGTAATTGTTGATCCTCAGTGCGTCCAACTAAGTTCTTGATTGTTGGAAGTCGTCTATTAGATGGAGCTCTACTGAGTAGAGGGTGGTGTATGTTCCTCCAAGTAAGGTAATATGTATTTCTTCATATCAGTTTGAGAAATGTGAAGAAATCCCCCGGACACATTGATGAGTTTAACTTTTCCAGCTTCATCCAAAGTTTTCAAACCGATCCAGTCTTCAATGTAGAGCCGAGTCTATAAGGCGAAGAACAAGTTACAGAATTAAAAGCTAACACTGATTAGAATTAAAAGAAGATAAAAATTAACTCAAGACATGCAACAAAGTTCAGACTGTCGAAGATGTGTAACTTAAATTAGAGCAAGATTGTAAACATTACCTCTTGTACTAGAAAGAACATTATCGAAGGATTCATCAGGATTGCATCCAAACCTGGAGATTTTCTTCGGTACTGAAACTGTCTTTGCTCAAACAGATCATAGGGTTCAGTAAGTTAAGATGATTAGCGTGAATCGAAAGATGTAAAGGAAACCCAATATGGTAGCATTTGGTTAGTGTCTTTGGATAGAAAGGACGAGGACAGTTAGCATAAAAGATTCGAGATAAAATAAGATCAACTCAGATAGAAATGTGTTTAACAGAAGTAACTCACCACGATTAAAACCAAGTTCTCTAAACTAGCGAACCATTCCTTGTATGCTGAATTTCTTGCATTATTGATCTCGTTGTCAAGCTTGGGGAGGAATCTACATCCTGTTAAATATGCAAGAAACTCCTGTAAGAAACAAATTTATGTTGCTATGACGATTCATTTAAGGCAAACAAGAGGAATGGATGACTTGCTACTTCTTAATCCAATATAACTACGCATTTTCTTTTCATAATGCTTCAAATTTCTTTATTGGTGATTTCTTTCGTGTTTTGGGGGAAAGTAGCAGTGCACTGTTGGGGGATGCATGGAAGGTGTACAGAGCTTGGAATTAGAAGATCAAGAGGATGTATCTTGATATGGCATGACTGTTCAGAATGACAGGTTATGAATGATTATGAAGACCAAGGATTTATAGTTTGTGTCAAACTGGGAATTCCTTCCTACTTTGTGTCATTTGTGTAATCACTTTGATTATAAAAGGAAATCCTAGTCTTATTGTAAGGATGTTCAATCAGGTTATTGAGCAAATTGATGAATCGTCAAAACTTTTAAAATATAATTCTAGCTTTATTATTATAGATAAAATAAAATTGATAAATTAATATATTGTTAGTTCAGTTTAAAAGGTTCACACATTCATTTCTATAAATATATTGATTATCAAAATAAAAATAAATAGTCTTTCAAGTCAAGTAAAAAAAATTGATATCCTTAGATTATGTTTGTTTTCTGGAAAGCAGTTTTCGGGAAATCATTTTCCAAACTTTCCTGTGTTTGTTTGTCATTAGAAAAGTTGGTCAACGGAAAACACTTTCCGGTCAACAGAAAACACTTTCTAGTCAACGGAAAATACATTCCGGTCAACAGTCAATTTCAGTCAAAGAAAAATTTGACTTGGTTTTCAGGAAAGTGTTTTCCCTTTAGCTGTGTTTGTTTTCCGAAAAGTGGTTTTCAGGAAATCACTTTCTAAACTTTCTTGTGTTTGTTTGCCAGTAGAAAAGTTGGTCAATGGAAAACACTTTCCAGTAAAAGGAAAGTTTGGCTTGGTTTTCAAGAAAGTGTTTTCCTGAAAAATTTGAGGGGAAAACACTTTCCGGAAAGTTGTGAAAAATTTAAAAATATCATTATTTGCTGATTATATCAAATTTAATTTTCAAACTTTTGATTGCCATATATATATATATATATTATATATATATTATTTTGAATATTTATTTTTCAATTTCATATCTTAAAATTTTATTTTTATATTAACTTTGGTCCTTATTTTTATAATTGTTATTTGCTTTTTCCTTATCATTTTTTTATTGAAATTTTGTATCTATCAAATTTGATCTTTATTCTTTTGATTGTTACTTATTTTATTTGAAATAATTTATGAAATGTTGATTATTATTATTTTAATTTCTTCATCTTTTTTTTATTTTTTAGATTTGATCTCTATTATTTTGATTATTTTTTATTTTATTTGAGATAATTTATGAAATTATATTTTTTTTTCAATTTCATTCTCATTCAACTTTTTAATTTGTAAGATTTGTTCCTCATTATTTTAATAAACTTGAGAAAAATAAAATATTAATAAGTTATTTTCCAGCTCATTTTCCATGACATAACCAAACACTGGAAAGTGTTTTCCAACTCATTTTCCATTAAACTACCAAACATCGGAAAATACTTTCTCGGAATTCACTTTTCCGGAATTCACTTTCCAAAAAAAAACTACTTTCCAGCAAATAAACGGAGCCTTAAAAGTTAAGGAAAATCAAGGAGACTATTAGTAAATTAATTAGACAAACCTTTCTAATTAATTTCTTACCATCAAACAAATTTAATATTGAAGAGAAATTCTTATTCATTCGACAGTAGCTTTAAGTGCAAAGTTTGTCAAATTTATACTAAACAGTCGTTAAAAAGCTTCACAATTTAACTTAATTTATTCTTTTCTAATAAATTAAGATAAGAGTTGCAATAATTAAAATAATTCTTTTACTTCAAACTCTAGTCACTAACAACAATTACAAATTGAAATAATCTAGAAAGCATATATGCCATCTCAAAATAATTCAGTTATCTCGAATAGAAATTAATATAATAATTCTGAAATAAAAAAAAAGTATTTAAATATAAAAGAATTACAATAATAACATTACTTCTCACACCTTGATAATAAAAATGGTGTCTATTCTCCTTTAACCAAAATTAAGAATTCATTACTCATGATCTCTGAAAATTCTAGGAGCAAAAATGAACTCTCTGGAAATTTCAGTGGCAAAGATTATTTTTTTTCTCTTTTTGTCACATTAACATCCTCCTTTTTTTAATTCTAAGAGGTAGCCTTCATGATAAGATATCAAAGCTAAAGACTAGAAGGTTACAAGCTCTAGAGGGTATCTATTTGACCTCATCAGATTTTTTTAAAACGGTAGGACTTCCATTTTATTAGTTTCTCATCATATCAGGAGATAAAACCTATCATCCAGCATGCATAAGGATTTTTTTTTATCTTGGAAACGATTTTATTTGACATGGAACCTTTATAAAAATTATATCTCTTGATATATAGATGAATTTGAGATTTTAAATCGCTTGATTTTGATATTTGAAGCTCAAGATATGCTTGTTTAAATATTTAATGTGAAAGCAGGGAATTTTATTGAGATTAAAATTCTGACTTGATTTTACAGGTCTAATTAGAGGTCCAAATAAGATCATATTTCTTCCTTCCTAGAAAACTGGATATGTATAGTTCAACCATAAATCCATGTTCCAATTCTGTAACTCCAACTTGATGAAAACTCTATCAGAAAAATCAAGGTTCGAAATATAAAATGCAAAATTTTTTATTTTTTAACAATTAATTCATCAAGTCTTTTAACATCAAACTTATAAAATTACTTTCAATGAACACATTCAAAGCATAATGTGAAAGGAGTTTTGACAATTTGATATAACTTCGTAGTATCAGTTTCTCTTTTTGGCAATTCAGTAGTAGGGTCTGGTTTCCTCTTGGGTTTTTTTTTTTTTCCCCGAATGAAATGGATGTAGAGTCGTGGCTATTTGCATCTGACTTTTTATTGTAGTATGATGACTTGTTGCATTTATTTTGTGTTAGGTGTTAGTGACAAAAGCAGAAACATGGGAGTAAAACAGTTCAATGAGCTTTTAAGCTAGTGGTCCTGCGTTCAGGAATAAAATACTTCAAGAGTCTTGTCCATTGGCAAAATCACTTCCCTAGGTGCGATTCGTCGCCTGATAGTTCTTGTGAAGGATAAATCATTTCATTTTCCCCCATCTAGAAATTCTCAGTTTAAGCATTCAATACACGTTGACTTCTTATCTCTGATGAAATTGCATGAACACTTGGCTCCCAGTGATTTTTCAAAATCCCACCAGTGAGTCTAGTTCTTCAGCTATGGTTGATATATGCAGGTTCTCAGCCCCTCCTCGTGGGAGTGCACAAGTTAAATTCGTGAGTGAATATAAGGAAACACTCCTGGTACTTCAGTTATGGAGTTTGAGCACCCACACTATCCCTCATGTGCATCCACAATTGACCTATGACAGACTCTATAACATCCAATTGTGGGTGAGCTATCCCCCCAGATATGAACTCTGAAACCCTGCTATCAACTTCTATAGCACTACTACCAACCTCCTTCTTTGCCCCCCTTCTCCTCATCAATCCATTGATTTCTTTCACATCTTTCCACCGCTCCTCCATGGCATATAAGTTCCTCATCATGACATAGATTCCATTGTTACCTGGCTCCATATTGACAGCCTGATTTAGTACTCTCTGCGCTCTAGTAACATCGTTGGAGAATCCACAGGCAAATGAAAAGGAGCTCAGAATTATTCCATTAGCCTCAAAAGGCATACTTTTAATCAAATTCTCAGCTTCGTCTAAGCACCCTGCCCTCCCTAATAAATCAACTAAGCATCCATAATGCTCAATTTTTGGGCTAAGCCCAGATTCGATCATGGCTTTAAACTGTCCTTTCCCTTCCTCTACCAAACCACCATGGCTGCAAGCAGATAAAACACCAGTCATGGTTATGTCATTTGGCTTAATTCCTTCCTGTTGCATCTCCGAAAATGCCTCCAGTGCTTCACTAGCAAGCCCATTCATTGCAAATCCATTTATCAAAGCATTCCAGGTAGCCGTTTCCTTTTTAGGGATCTCGCTAAAAACTTCTCTTGCTTTTGATATTTCTCCACATTTTGCATACATATCGACAAGTGAAGTACAGACATTGACTGCTGCATCAAATTTCTTCCTCTGAACAAATCGATGTACCCATTCACCCAATTCCAGAGCACCCAAAGTGGCGATAGCTGGAAGAATGCTTACAACTGTTACTTCATTTGGTTCAAACACCGTGCTTGACTGCAACTCGCGAAACAATTTTAAGGCTTCATGGGGTTGCTTATTCAGACAGTATCCACCAATCATCGCATTCCAAGAGACAAGGTTCTTCTCCGGCATAGCATCAAACAAAAACCTAGCAGATAAAACATCACCATTATTACAGTACCCATAAATCATACTGGTCCAAGAAATCACATTCCTTTCTGGCATCTCATCAAACAAACTCCTCGCAGATTCCATATCTCCCACTTTAACATATCCATCAATCAGAAGATTAAATGCCGCAGAATCTCTCCCAGGCATCAGCTTAAATAGAAACCACGCATTGCCCATATCCCCGCGCCTCACATACCCACCAATAAGCGCAGTCCACGACACTAAACTTCTATCAGGCATATCATTAAACACCTTCCTTGCCAAACCCAAATTCCCAAACTTTGCGTACATGTCCACCAATGCCGTTGACACATACATATCAAAGCAAAACCCAATTTTCACAACATGACCATGCGTCTCTGAACCTTCCCAAACAGCCATCCTCAAAGCACAACACTTCGCCAATACAGTAAAAGTGAAATTATCAGGCACAAAACATGTTTCTCGCCTAAGATCTTTATAAAGAGTGAAAGCATCAGCTAATTGGCGCATAACCACATGAGATTTTATCATAGAATTGCAAAGGAAGGTGTCACCTCTGTGAGACCTATTATCGAACAAGTGGCGAGCATGACGGATACTAGAGAGCAGCCCACAAGTGGTTATGAATTTAGTAAGAATGTTAACATTAGCATCAATGGCGTTCCGAAGAATGAGAGCGTGGATTTGCAAGAGGGTTTTTCTTGTCCTGCATCGTTGAAGAAGAAACAGGCACCCTCTTTCCATTGGACTCCAAAGAATACCCTGTTGCTGCTTCTGGTCTAGCATTGCATAATTTGAATCAATAAATATCACCAATTTAGCTTTAGCACCAAAAGAAAATATGTCTTTAACTTTTCTCTTCTCTCCACCTTATCATCCAAATTCTTGTTTCTGCTTCTTTGCTTTTGAATCGAGAGGTTGTGCAAATGAATGGTAGCCGTCTGCATTTTGATGTTTTAAGACAAACTGGACCTGTTGTCCCTTTATAGACTCCCAGGCTCAGTCCATAGTATATTTTTCTTTTTCAAGAAAGCCCGTAGTCTATTGAGGCCTCGGCCTCCTTTGCTTCGGCCAGGCAATTAAGGTGTGCTAAGAACTTGTTTATCTTTTATTTTAAATGTTTTTGGGAAAAAAATCAATTTTATTTTTATTTTTTTAAAATTAATTTTTTCTACATATTTTTTATTTTATATACTAATATAAAAATTCAATTTTAAAAAATAAAAAAAATATTATTTTAATATATTTTAAAATAAAACACACTTAAAAAAATCACAAGCTGAAATAAAAAAGAAAAACTGGTTTTTTCATTTTCATTTGCCTGTAGGGAAGAGTGATTTTCTTATTAATGAACTTGCATACCAGTTGTCCTCGCGAAGCGAGAAGCACGAGATATAATACGAATTTTATCAATCTATTTTTAATCTTAAAAATAAAAGAATAATTTTCTTGAAGATATCAAAATGGCAACAACACATTAGGGATCTGAATTGGAAAAACGTTTCAAACTATATAGTTAAAGTGCATATCGTGTATATTTAAATAACTCAAATATCATATATAAGTTGAAAGTTGATCTTATTATAAAAATATATCTCATTTGAGTTGTATTATAGCTATTAAATTAATTTAAAAAGTGGTTTAAAAAATAATTGGACCTGTAAATTACTGAATTAATTATTTTTATTAAAATAGCAATATTTTAAGTTTTTCTTGATGTTGAATAATCTATATTTAATGGAGTTAATATCATTCGGATTTATCTAAAAACTCACTCTTTCAAGGCTATTATATATTAGTTTAATAATTACGTGTCTTGATAGGACCTACTATTTGTATTACGGAAGGGATTGATAAGGAATACATACATACATACATACATATATATACATACATATATATATATAGAGAGAGAGAGAGAGAGAGAAACCAGGAAATGCCATGGCATGGTAAAATAAACGCATAATTTAATCAAATTATTTTCATAAAGGAACAAATCATGTTAAGCATACAAAATTCTATTGTGTATCATTAAAGTATTGGTCTAATAATATTTTTATAATAGTAAAAATATAAGTTTAATCTTTAAAAAACATACTTATTAGAAATAACAACCACGAATCTTAAAGGAACTTGTCTTATTTTTTAAAAAGATATAAAAATATTCAAAAAAAAAAAAAAAAACCATATCGTATAAGTCACAGTATCCATAACAAAAGAAGAGTGGATGAAGGAAAAGGGGAAAAGATCTACTGATGATTCATCAACATATTTTTACACAGTGTAATGATGATTCATGGAATCAATATCCAAGCCCCTTAGCTTGGCAAATGACTCAACCTTGCCTTTCAGTGTATGAAGCTCTCTCATCCTGCACAATCAAAACACGGAATCAAGACCAAGACAGCATGGATTATCCAGCCGTGATGAAACTCTTGCCATCTTAAGGACTTGTGGTGGCCATCAAAAGTTCTCTATCCTTTAAGCAAGTCACAGACATGGATATTCTTTTGACACAGATGTGCATGGTGGTGTGTTCCAGTAGAAGACAAACTCACCTTGCAATTTCTGCTCGCCTTTTCGCTTCTTCTGCCATGAGATTGATGTCTCTGAAGGTATTTCTCTCGGAAAACATTCTTGTCTCAGCGGACTGAAGGCCATGTAGTGTTCGCTGCTCAGCTGCCCACGCTGCCGAACGAGCTTCCTTCCCAAAGTCCTTTTTGTTGGTAAAAGCAGTCTACAACAATTGAAAAGAAAAACGAATCAAGAAATGCATTTCGAAGTTTGCAAAGACCTGTAGAAGTAAGCCCTCACAAGTTGTTCACAACAGTGAACAAATTCGGAAGTGACTGGCTAATATTATACAATATTGTTGATATAATTAAGGATTAGTGTCACAATTTACTCACCCTTTGGTCTATAATATTATTCCAGGCTCTTCCACTTAGAGCGTATCGGACAGCGAATTTTATAGGATCCAGCAGAAAGTAAGTCAATATATTGTACACCCAAATGACGGCTGTCCAGCCCCAACCAATACTTCTGATTCCAGCAAATTTCCAGGTTGCAGTAGCAGAGATGACTGTTGCAACCTGCAAAGATTAAAGCAGTCATAACTACCAATGACGAGACTAAAGGATCCTTTGAGGAAAACAGTAGGTGTAGAGTAAAAGCTAGTGGACATGCTATGAGACATATATAGCAGCAGAGGCTACCCATTTTTCTAACAAAAACATGGAAGTTAAAGAAGTTTAGAAGGATGCTTATCGTTTTTCAGTGCCCCCTTCCCCATGCTAGGATTCTTACTCGTAAAAAATGAAATGTTTTGTTAAATACTCTGATTGCTATAACCTAATGCAAGAAATGTTTTTGTGGGCATTGGTGAGAGAGATGGTTTCCCCCGAGAACAGTTGATGGGGAATCCAGCAAGTTCTAATCATCGTTCCTTCAAGTTAACTTCATAACATATATCAGATTATAAAACTATGAAATGACATAACCCATACCAGTTGGGCAATAATGAAGGCAGAAACAAGCAGAAGGCCTGGACGTTCCAGGAATGACCAGCTCCGGGAGCGAGTCACGAATATCAAGGCCTGACTAATGGTGCTGACTTGAAGATACACAGCAGATGCCAATTGTTCTTTAAGTGGATTGGCAATTTTTTCATCCGTCATGTTAAAATGGTGCTGGTTGAAGTCCCTCACATTAAAATGTTCCTGCCAAGAGAAAAAAAGAATCAGGAAATAAAAGAGATCAAGAGGTGAACTGGTAAAATAATTCATAGCTTTCTCACGAAGTAATTACAGTCCTTTCTCAATCTCAATATGGCATGTATGTGCTCTTTATACTGAGAGGAAAACTTCAGAGACCAGCAGAATTCTACAGTAAAAGAGATGAATGCTAGCTGACGAAAGAGGGGAATTACCGGGAAGAAGTTAGTTTCATAAGCTAACCAGAAGAATACGACAGACATTAGAGCCAGGTAACTACCAAGAACAACACCAGTAGCAAAAATTTCACTGAGCTTCCAACTGTCAGGGAGGGGAGAAGGCTTGACTCTGTCCTTGGATATGGTCATGATAGTACCTGGAAGCAAAAACTTAAATCAAACAACAAGCAAGAGAGATCATAATGACAAATAAAAAGGAATTTATAACACTTTAGATAAATAACTAGAGGCAGAGAAGCTAATAATGCTAACCATCATTAAGAATGGCAATGACAAGAACCATGAAAGGAGGGAAGTCAAATTTCCAGAAGACAGTCAGCAACATAAACCCTAGCTGTTGCGCAAAAGCCATATGAGACAAGCCAGAGGTAGGATACATTTTACACATTTTCATTTGTAACATTGTAGTTTTCAAGGGAAGCTTACCACTATACGAATAGTGATAGACACAGCATATATCTGTCAAATAAAAAAAATATGGATTCATAATCAGAACATCAAGTTTTCACTCCTAGTTTGATCAAACCGTGAATATATCTGGTGTTGAAAGAGTGTAAGCTTACTGTATAATTTTTCATTCTCTGGAAGATTGCACGGCTTGTTAAGACAGCACTAATGATTACACTCAGCCCAGGTTCCGTCAGAACTATATCAGAAGCACCACGGGCAGCGTCTGTTGAATCTGCTACAGCAATTCCAATGTCAGCTTTCTTTAAGGCAGGGGCATCGTTCACTCCATCACCAGTCATTCCACATATATGCTTTCTAGCTTGTAGTCTCCTCACAATCTCATATTTATGTTCTGGAAAAAAGAAAAATGGAATAGGAATCATAAAAACAAGCACTCTTACACAGTTATTGTCTTTAAAATATGACTGATGACATACCGGGGAAGACACCAGCAAAACCATCAGCTTTCTCAATGAGCTCATCAATTGGAAGTCCTCCAACTGCATCATCTTTGCCTTCACCGAGCAGGGATGAGGATGGGTACATATTTGTGCCCATTCCAAGCCTCCTTCCTGTTTCCTTGGCAATTGCGAGTTGGTCACCTAAAGAGAGATTTTCATTAGATGAAATCACAGTTTAAGTGTATACTGTAAATTTAATAACAAAGTTTAACTGAGATACATCTAAAGCTTGACATGCAATTTTCTTATTTTGTTTCCTCAAACTTTGATAATCAAAAGATAAAAGAAAACAAAATCATTAAACCGGAATTATAGGTGAAATAAAGGACAAGAATCACACTTAAATGTTGGTAATATTGGAGCCTCTACCTGTAATCATTTTAACACTGACACCAAGATCCAGTGCTCGTCTAATTGTTTCAGCACTGTCGTGGCGTGGAGGGTCAAAGAGTGGGAGAAGCCCAACAAATTCCCAGGGTCCACCTGGACTGTCCTTTGTACCGGCAGGCACTCCCTAGAGAAGAAAGGTACTTCATTGTTTCAAAAGGTGCACAGAGAAGAACATATAACATGCATGTATTAGAGCATCAAGATTTCAGCAGTCATCTGGCGAGCAACTGCAAGGGATCTAAGTCCGCGTTCTGCAAATTTGTCAATTATTGAATGTACCCTTCCCTCGATTTCTGTTTTGTTGTGTGCCAGATGAAGAATCTACGCAGCATAAATACTAAAGATGTCAGATGTTGCATATTATGGTTAACTGGTTTTTCTTGTATTCTTGATATTTTATGGTCTACCTGTTCTGGTGCACCTTTGCTGACTCTCTGCATTTTCCCAGCAGCATCTATGTATGTAAGAGCGGTCCTTTTGTCAGTTGGATTAAATGGAAGGAAGTGAACTTCTTGAATCCCAGCTCGTGCCTTGCAAACAATTACAGAATACATAACAAGGGTTTGTCAAAATTCATAGGGAAAGCCGGGATCAGTTACACAAGCTGTAAATGTAAGTCCTGGAGAAAATGCTCATATGGGGTTTTCATGTGCAAGTCAAAAACTATCTTCAGACACTAAACCCCAAGAAATTGTTAGTAGATAGCTCATCGAAGTATTGAAATCCACAAACTAACTTCGTCACATTAACATTTTGACTCTTGAAGAAATTCTAGAATCAATGAAATGAGAAGCCCAACATTAAAAAAATATAATGAAATACCTCCTTAGGGTCTGCCAACATTGAAACAATTGCACAATCAATAGCATCTTGGTTCTCTAATCTAGACGCTCTTGCAGCCATAAGCACAACCATATCCTTGTCAACACCTTTGGCAAAAACCTGCAAGAGCGTGGATAATGCTTTAGATAAAAGTAATTTCTATACCATGTATCATTTTTAGAATAGGAAAGATTCTTTGGATGGCCTTTTAAGCAGTTAATTCTCTGCGTTTGTTGAGTGGAAGGAAGTAGAGCAAGAAGGATCATGGTTTCCCTTTTCTTTTACACAACCAACTCTTTCAGTCATCTCTGACATGCAAGATCTTATGCAGAAGAAGCCTTTTTAGCACGTTAATTCTAGGAGCATCATGCATCGTTAGTTTGTCTGCGTGGATTCATCTTCCTCTGATGGAAGCCCGTAGAAGTGAACCAAAGGGTCCTTTGGTTTATAGAATTTAGTGACTGTAATTCTGGTAGAGCCAGTTCCAGTTTCTTTTATTTTTCTTTTCTTTTTCCTGTGAGTCTGTCTACTATTTTTTAATCCAAGCTATCATAAGTTGAAAATAGAGAAATCAAGAGTAGAACCTCAATCATATTTTTGTCCACTGTAAGCTTGTTAAGAGTCAATGTGCCCGTTTTATCACTGCAAAGGACATCCATTCCAGCCATTTCTTCAATGGCAGTCATTCTCTTTGTTATAGCACCCTGTGGAAGACAAAGATGGCTGTTATTCGAGTACTCTTTCAACTGTCTCATCATCAATCAGGACTCTTTAAATTAAATGAATGGTTTTGTAGCTAATAAAAAAATTCTTTGGATATGATTCCACAAACCTGCTGAGACAGGCGATGCGAACCAATAGCCATTGTAACTGACAGAACAGTGGGCATTGCAATTGGGATCCCACCAATTAACAGGACAAGTAGATTATCAATGCCAACTCGGTATCCCCTCTCTTGAATCCCATATATCACGATGATCTCTATTACCATCCCAGCTGCAATTGAGCAAATGCAGAAGTTTCCAATTGCTGTTAAAACCTGGAGCCATCACACAAATTTAACTGGTTACCTACTTGTGTGGAAACAGTACTACCATGGTTTTCACTTTAAAAAAAGGTTAAGATTGATAATGACAATATCTGTTCTTGGAAATGTTTCAGAACTCAGGCATGAGATTAAGAAACTTCTTCTCATTTAGCCTCATTTTTTGCTATTATGCAGAGAGTCATAAAGCTCTTGACGAACCTTTTGGAAATGTCCAACATGTGTAGTGTTCTCAACAAGATGAGCTGCCTTGCCAAAGAAAGTATGAACTCCAGTTGCAATGACAACTGCTTCAATTTCACCCTGCTTGCATGTTGAGCCTGAATAAACTCCGTCACCAGGACCCTTGGTTACTGGAAGTGATTCTCCGGTAAGAGCAGACTGCAATTACAATATTTGAAAACAAAAGCTAAACGTCTGAAGTTTCACTGAAAGCAGTTTACTCTCTCATCACATACTCGAAGAGGCATGAACAGAGATCCTACAACTCAATTTTTACCCGCTAAAATCATGTACTTGTATGCTCATACTGTAGTCAATAACTACCTGGTCAATCTTTAAAGGATCTCCTTCCAAAAGACGTGCATCGGCAGGAATAATATCACCAAGTCTTATGCTAACAATATCCCCAGGAACCAACACCGAAGCTTCTTCTTCACTCCATCTTCCATCACGTAGAACCTGGTAAGTGGAGATAGAAGTCAATCCAGGCGGCGATAGGATAATGGAAAATACAAATAAAAGGGAACTAGCGTTTGTAGACCTTAGCTTTCGGGGCCAACCGAGCCATAAGAGCAGCAGCTGCATTGCCAGCATTGTTTTCCTCTATAAAACTGATGGTTGAATTGATTATAAGCAAGGTGATGATGCCAACAAAATCATGATAGTCTGCACTCTTGTTCTGCAAAAGAAGGCTTTATCAAAATCTACGCTACAAATCAACCATCTCTTGATTCAAGTTGCTATACCGATCGTCAAATGACACTGCAAATGCATGATAAATGGATTAAGATATAGATTTAATTACCCCTCCATGTGCAAGACCAATGGCCATGATTGCTGCAGCTTCCATGACCCATGACAGTGGATTCCACATAAATCCCAAAAACTTCAGTATCTTGCTTTCCTGCAGAATAAGGAACAAATAAATCATCAAAAATCACATAAAACACAAATTAAAAATGATGCAATGATGAGCATTTCGTTTCCAACCTTTTTCTCTTCAAGTTTATTGTACCCAAACAAATCCAACCTCTCTCGAACTTCATTAGCGGTCAAACCTTCTCTTGTACACTTGAGATTGTCGAAAACTTCTTCAAGGGGTATATTTTCCTGCATGAAGCCATTTTCTTTTTTACCAAATAGGTGGCTTGGTACAAGACATTCAACGAAAGCATCAAAGAACAACCCTATTCCTATTTTCTCTTCTCCCTTTCCTTGTCTTAAGAAGTATAATTAAACACGTATCATTTTACGATAAAGAACATACCAGATCTACAGCTTCCTTGTTAATGGCATCATGGGCAATCGAATTCTCAGCCATCTTTTATATCCTTCAGCTTTTACTCCCCACCCTGTAAGATGATGGTCCTTGAAAGAGATTCTGCACTGCCAAACACTTCACATCAGATCGCAATGACATTCTCTCCCTACTGAAGCTAAAAATCCCACTTGACTTTGCTTAACTTTATGATTTCATAGAGCAAATTCCTTCAGTTTTCTAAATTATAATCCCATAAAAAAATCAAAACAAATAGAAAGGAAAAACAAAGAAAACGGCTATAATTTTGGAACAAACACAGCTTAATCAGAGCCAATATGGGGAAAGAAGGAGAGACATTAAACAAAAATGAAACCGCAACCTCAAGAAAGTTAATATGCAATTAAACAAGAAAATTCAAACACATTGATGTGCATTAACTACTAAGTAATTCCTACTAGCATATAATCACACCAAAAAGCCCCATGCCAAAAGGAGAAATAACAGATTCATACCTTTGCAATGCAAACAATCAAATATTCTTTAAGGACCCTTTGAACCTTGACTTAAACCCAAGATTCTTCAGGTCTAAAATGGTGCAAATATGTTGCCTGCATGACCTTGAAGGTATAATTATATATATACTATAATCCAACAAGAATATATTGACCCTATCAAAATCAGTTTGAAATGGACAAAATAAGATAGAAGAATAAAGAATTAGTAATATAAAACGCGAACATCCAGATGGCGTAGAAATGGAGGGGGGAGATAAGGGAATGGTTCGAATGATTATGAAAGCTCCATTTGCTATAAGACGATTCCATTTGCCTGTGAAGATCCGCCGGCCACCACCACCAACTTCTGTCCAAGAAATTTCAAATGACAGTTAGCCTTGCCGCCAAAAGAACAGATGGTGCACAAAATTTCTGCTTTGCATATACAGACGACGCCACCTTCCAAAATAAAGCATATTTCTGGTCAGGGAAATAGTTTTTGTGTATTGTTTCTGATTACAGCTTGGAGTTTCGACTCTTACAGGAACATAAGAAGGCAGCAAAAGGGAATTTCTTTGAATTAAAATATTGTACTTTCCATAAGCACTGTTAGGAAGAAAACGAGATCATTGCTTGGGAATTAATGCTTAGTTATTTTCCAAGTTATGTTTTTGTTGCATTAACATAAAGTTATTTTGCCCATTGTGAATCTGAGAAGCTGTTTATTTAATTTCTTCTTCATGCACTCTTTCTTTTTGGTCACCCGGATCATGACAGGGACCATTGCAGCAACAAGTAATAATACGAGGACCAACTGCACCAACCAATCACGGTTTTCGTCTACATTTCTGAAAAATGTTTTTCTGAAAGGATACGATATTGCCAAGGTTAAACATGAATTATATTCCCACTCCTTCCCTCGCACGGGTGTATGCATTAATTAGGCTAAATGCGCCTTTTTTATATATTTTCTAGCCTTTAGGCATATAAAAATAAAAACCCTCAAGCCAACTGGATCATAAATCGAGAATACATGGGTTCTTTGTGTATCAAATTAAGGGTATGTTTAGTAATAAAAAAATATTTTCTATTTTCTATTTTCTATTTTTTTCTTTTTCAATTAAAAAAAAAGTGTTTATCTATTAAAAACAATAACGATTTTTTTCATAAGAAAATACATCAAGATTACAACCATTTTTTTATAAAAAAATCAGAACCATAATTTATAATAATCATCTCAATTAATATTTTGTATTTGTAATAATATAATTGTAAAATATTAGTTTTATTTCATTCAAATTAAAAATTATCATCAAAAGGTTAAATTGTTAACTTAAGAGATAATCCTTATAAATCTAATAAAAAATAAATTTTTTATACTAACTAAATATTAAAATGTAAAAAAAAAATTAATCTTTGATATTACTAAAGAATTCTTATATGTAAAAGAAAAGAAATTGTATTGTTTGTGTATTTTATGTATTTGAAAAACATTAGAAAACTTGTAAAGACAAACTGTGAAATTAAAACCTCTTTTATAAACTCTATATGAATTGAAAAAACCTAAAAGAACTATTTTTTTTAGTTTCCTGGATGAAGAAATATATTAGATTTAATTTTTTTTAAAAATAGGTTTTTTCTTCTTCTCTTTCTCCATTCTTCCATAAAATGAAATATTAATTTGTTTTATTTGAACCAAAGCTTGTTTTTTTTTTCCAATAATTATTGAAAAATAAATAGTAATCAGAGATTTATAATCAGGCAGCTGTACGTAAGCTAATGGCAACAATGACTCAAATTAAATATATTTTCTTTCTTAGTGCTGGCGCACAAAGTTGCACAGCAGTTCTTCCGCATCTGGAAAACCAAGGACTCTTCACATTCTCTCCATAAACATCATCGATTGTTAAGCAAAATCATCCTACCTACGTGCTGCAATTACAAATGGGAGGAAGCAACGTCGTTTCCAAGACCCAGTGGACCATCACTTGTTTTAAAGATCGTTTAAAAATATAATTTCGGTTCATTTTTAAAATATTTTTATTTAAAAATATATTAAAAAATATATTTTTATTTTTAAAAAATTATTTTTAATATACCGCATTAAAATGATTTAAAAATAAAAAAAAATATTAATTTAAAATAAAAAAATTTTAAATTTTTTAAAAAATAATTTTAAAATATAAAAACAAAAAATTCTTTAGTTTCTTTCAACCTCCTGAGGATGACATGGTACGGCATGCCCCATTTTTTAAATGACAGAAATTGCTTAGCGAAGGCAACATGCCAATCCTCCGAAACAAGATAGTGAAATGGTAATCTTGAAATGACCTATGCCTACGCAATTTTTGAGGCCATTTCATTGTTTGTATTCGTAAAGACACCCCCTTTTTCCTTGTGGTCAAGCATTGTGGAAGTACGGAAGAAGTCGTCGTCGTCGTCGTCGTCCTCTTCGTCGGCATGGAGCTTATGGAACATTCAACAAACATCCATGTCTTCAATTATTTCAAGTGTATTTTCAGATTGGTCCCTTCACAGAAATAATATTTCTCACACTCCCGTAATTTCCCTCCAGTTCTTCGAGCTTAAGATGAACCATTTTGTCATTTTCGTTACGTCCCAAAACTCGGTTGGTATCACACCATTGCGTAGGAGTTCCGTGGAGGAAATAGAATTCACGGAGCACCTTGATAGGTGTGGATATTCTTTCAATCACATCATGGCCGGTGAAGATGTGTTTTTTATCAGGTGATAATATCAATTATATATTTGTTATCAATTTTAAGTTTTTAAATTGAAATAATTATTTAATATAATATTAAATTCTTGATGATCAAATGATATCAAGTTTGAATTTCATTATTTTTATTTATTTAAAAAAAATTAAACATAAAATAATATAAATCTGTGCAAGTTTTAAATTCAAAATCTTTTATTTGAAGAAGTGTGTTAGAAAATAATATATATCATATCTTGAGATCTCATCTAATAGTTTAAGTTATGGGGGTTGAGATGGTTCTTTGACATAATATCATAGCCTTGATGACCAAGCAATCACAACTTCGAATCTCATCATCCTTGTTTATTAGATAAAAATTAAGCATAATGTAATGTACGCTTGTGTAAATTTCAAGTTTAAAAGGTTTTTATTTAAAAAAATATTTTAAAAAATAATATAAATCATATCTTAAAATTTTATTTAATAATTTAAATTTTTATATGAAACTTTTTTAATATATTTATCACCGGAAGCTATTGTTGAGCCACATGTAATTTTGTTTTTCAAAAGATTACTGAGAAGAGAGATTGTAATGTAGTTACATCATGGCATGCAATAACAACAAAATAGGATAATGATTGACATCAATAATTATTATTACTCTAATATAAAAACACAGTGCAAGACCCAAACAATTATGGATTCATAGAGCAGCAAACAAAATAGGTAACACGAATTCACATATATTAAATTTTAAATTTAAAAAGTTTTTATTTAAAAATATATTTTAAAAAATAATAAAAATTATATTTTAAAACCTTATCTAATAACTTAAATTTTTAAATTGAAATAATTTTTTGAAATATTTATTTTAAAAGCTATGGTTGAGCCAGATGTAATTTTGTTTTCGAAAAGACTACTGAGAAGAGAGATTGTAATATAGTTACATCATGGCATGCAATAACAACAAAATAGGATAATGATTGACATCAATAATTATTATTACTCTAATGCAAGAACACAGTGCAAGACCCAAACAATTATGATTCATGGAGCAGTAAACGCAGCAAACAAAATAGGTAACAAGTTGATAAATGCCGGAACAACCCTATAATTTACCAAAATATCAGCAGACGGAATAAATTATACAACAGGGCTATACGATTTTGGCTCCCCGGATGCATTCACTGGTGGAATAAAGTCTTTATAGACAGAAAAACTGCCATTGAAAACAGGTGCCTCAATGACGTCAGCATTAACACAACCACGGAAATTAGACCCCAAAATTTCAGCTTTTTTTTTTTCCCCGCAAACCAGACAATCTCTCAACCACTGGACTCTCGGTCATTTCTATCCAAAAATATATATATATATTTTTTTAATTTTAAATTTTAAATTTTTAAATGAGATTCTAGAATATAATTTAAAACTTATATAGATTTATATTACCTTGTATTTAATTTTTATCAAATAAATAAAAATAATAAGATTCAAACTCATGATAATTTAGCTATCAAGATTCTGATATTATGTTAAATAGTTATTTTAACTAAAACAAATTAAATTTTTAAATAACATCTTAAAATATAAATTATATTATTTTTTAGCATATTTATTGCCCTCTAAAAAAATTGCATTTGCAGCAGGCAACTCGGTGTCAAAATAAATGTAAACAATTCAAACTTTTATTTTATATATATATATTCTTCGAAGTTGAAGCAAAAAAGGACTTACAGCAAGGGTTTTGCAAGCGGTTGAGAGGCAGAGAGGTACCGCAACTTTGCAGTCACTTGTGCTAGTAGGTGTCAATGGGATCTTCAAAACACCAGTCCAATCGTCCATTGATAATTCAACTGTTTAAGAGAAAACATGAATTCACATACACTAAGCTTCAGCTGGGAATTTTAACAAACACGAGATGGGTCCATTGATTACAGCTACATTAGGGAAAACAAAAAAGATGGTGATTTTATTCTACCTGTTCTTGACAGGGCCTAGTTGTTAATCGGGCCTAGGTTCTTCTGTTCAAGGCTTCTTTTCATGCAACTTTATAGATCTTACCGCTATAAAAACAAACTTGAGTTTGAGGCTTAGAGATTCACATCACTGGTCGAAAACTCCTTCTGTTCGTTTTATTTTTCACTTACATCATTATTTTCTCAGCCAACATTCACTGTCTTTTCAGATATGAAACTGTTCGTTGTTATATTTTAAAAGTATTTAAAAAAAATTAAAAAAATTTTATTTTAAATTTATTTTTGATATTTTTATTATTTTAATATGTCAATATAAAAAATAATTTTTAAAAAATAAAAAGATAACTTCAATAAAAAAATATTATATTAATTCATTTATCAACTTTGTCATCGTACGGTCTCGCACTCATCAAAGAGACTTATTTTACAAGTGGATCTCAATAATTGTCTTCCACCTGTCTATCTCTTCGTAGTAGGTTTTCTACTCTCGTTAGATGCCATAAGGAAAAAAAAATAGTTTAGTTGCGACTAAATTTACTTAGAGATATTTAAATGTTTAAACATTTCTGAAAGTTCCATAAATAGCTATCTGGAAGTATATTTGAAGGAGAGAAGTTGATATTCCATAAATAATGTTAAGATTTATTTATTGTACATCGAAGTAGGAAAAAACAAATTTAATATTTATTGAAATTTAAAATAAGCATTATAAAATCTTGAGATTGGCCATGCGAGTGGATTATTGGTGATATATATTCGATGAAATTCCAATGATAATATATGATTGACGCAAATGCTTTTGAGCACTCGTTGGCAAAATCAATTAATATTGCATTTTGAAGTTCGGACCTTGAACCATAATTGCTTTGAGGTATATACATATAAAAAAATAATTCGTACTACCATGGACGATCCTGGGTGTGTTTGGAAGCTTGCAATTAGAGAGAGAGAGATAGATCAATGGTTCAACAACATTAATGGCAATATATATGACTTATAAGTCTCATAAATTTCATTACAAGAATCACAGCAGAACTAGGTGCCTTACTTCGACTCTTGTACATAACAACTTTTATTTATACATAATTTAAGTAGTAAACACTAAATATGAAGATCGCCCAACCCCAACCATCCAAAAGCTTTATTTCTGCACTCTGCATGTTTCCCTTCATCTTAGTGAATGCTGCACCAATGGAAGAAGGAGGAAAATGAACATTAGTTAACATAGATTGGTAAGGATCAGGTTCATGTAATAATATTTTATCATACATTGATTTTTAATGGGGGGGAAGAAAACTTACTCGTCACAATTGAAGTTTTTGGAGATGGGAAAGTCCACTTGAACCTTGCACTTGGCAGGGAGAGAGGATGCAGCCTCATCGTTGAGATCTCGGATGCCAGCAGCGGCTTTCTTGACACATTCACATGCAGCTTTCTTATCTGCAATGCTGAGAGCACTTTCCTTCAATTTGTTCACCCCGGCACAACATGGTGGTGGAGGGAAATCACCATCTTTTCCGGTGAGATAGGAAACGCAAGCAGCCAAGTCTGAGTCCACTACCCCACAGGTGATGGCCTCTCCTGGCTTAACCGTGAATTGAACCATGGCTACAACAACCAACATGGAAATGATTCCTGATCCCTTCATTTTCTTGCTACTGTAAGAGTGAAGTGCTTGGTGACTTGAGAATCTTTTGGGGGATTGTATATATTTTGCGTGAGCTTCCGCGATTGATGAATCAAACAGGAGACTGAAATGGGGTTTATATAACCCCATCGTGACTACAACAAGTTATAATTTGATGGTCAGGTCACGAATTGCTTGTGGCATGGCACTTTCTGTTAAGCTATTTTGGCTTCTTTCTTTGGCTTGAATGCAACTTTAACTGCTAATTACTTTTGAAAAGCAATCAAGAGAGGTAAGCATTTGGATCACAATTTTCATCCTGCAGAAGCTTTGGATCGATTGTAGCACTCATTTCTATGTCTAACCATATATGCTGCCATTTGTTGCTGTTTGCTCAAAACCATATGGGCAAAGGCTCCAAAATTCATGTCCTTTTCTAATTAGTCTCTTAATTGATTTTTGGCAGATGGATGATAGATTATCTCAAACTCCAAACATATAATTACACACCATAACATCTCATCTGTGTATATATCCTCATCACATCTATATTACTGCGAAACTCAACATATATATATATATATATATATATATATATATAGAGAGAGAGAGAGAGAGAGAGAGAGAGAGAGAGAGAGAGAGAGAGAGAAGGGGGGCAATGTAGTAATATTATTAGAGAATAATTTAAATTATATTTTAAAATCTCAATTATCATTTAAATTATTGGATTGAAATGATTATTTAACATGTATCAGAGTCTTAATAATCAAATGATCACGAGTTTGAATTTTATTTTTTATTAATTTAATAAAAATTAAGTATAAGATAATATGAGGTGATGTAAATTTTAATTCTGAAAAATTTATACTTAAAAAAATATGTTTCAAAATAATATAAATTATATGTTAAAATAAAATCAAGATCTTTGATAAAATAGATGAAGGTGCTTCTGTGGTTCGTAAAGGCCCGTTAGTATATATTAGATAACCCTCCATGTGAAAATGATTCGATGTGGGTTACTGGCCAGGATGTTGGAGTTGAGCTGAAGCTGCACCTTGCATGATTTAAATATTATCTTCTCAAGGATTATTTGATCATTTTATGGCATCCTTAACAAAAATGAACTCAATTTCTAATGAGTTATAGATTTTTAACTGAAGGTAAAAACTAAAAAGCACAATCATAAGAAAAATAAAGAGTAGAAACTGTAAAGTTTTCGAAACACAGAGTGAAATGTATATTTCTATATATTATTTTAAATATGATTAATTTGTCATTCAAAAAAGAAAGTGTAAGGTTTTAATTAATTTAATTAAAGTGTGTTAGAGAATGATATAAATTATATCTTGAAACCTCACTTAACAGTTTAAATTTTTAGGTTAAATTGATTTTTTGATATGGTATTAGAGTCTTAATGATCAAATAGTCACGAATTTGAATCTCATCATTTTCATTTATTTAATAAAAATTAAATATAAAATAATATAAGTCTTCATCTAATGACTTAAACTTTTAAATTAAATTAGTTATTTAAAAAAGTGCAATCACAAGGCTTTAAAAATAAAATAATTAACTCTATATTATATTTGTATCGTTAAACAAACAAGTATTAATGACTTTTATAAAGTAATTCACTATTATTAAATTCATTATAGCCCAGGTTTCAAAATGTTAAAATGAATAGGATGGAAATTGAATCGATTAAAATTAATTTTTATTTTTAAAAATAAATTATTTCATTTAATTTTTTTAAATTAAATGAGTTAATTTGTGTCTACATTACATGATTTTTTAATTAGAGCTAATTCAATCATTTTGGACAAACCCAGAGCACAAAATTTGGCGTTTAAAATTAAGGTCTAGGCCCTATTGGGCCCAAGGGATAAGAAATCGGCTTTAATTAAATTAATTTCTTGGAATAGGATTTTAATTTTCTGGGTCTCCTCTCAACTAGTCGTATGTTCTGCGTAAGATATTTACACTTTTAGTGTTTAGAAGAAAAATAATTGAGTAATTTTTTGTTGCTTTTAATTTTATTACTTTTCAATTGTTTTCATTTCAAAATCAAAACGGTCTACATTAAATTGTTTTACATGTAATTAAAGCTTGCAAGTCAAGATTTGGCTACTTAAGTTTTAAGATTTTTATGTCCCACAAATAGTATTGCAGTTGAAACTCTCTTTTTTTTTATTATGATATATGATTTGGGTGAATTTTTTATGACCAAAGTTTCACAACCTTATATTGAATAGTTTATAATTAGAGATTCCTTGACGAATGATCAAATTTTAATTTGTTATTGGTGTTTTAACCTATTAAATACAAAATTAAATTTGAATGTGAATCCATAATTAATTTAAGTTGATTAAAACATAGAAGCTTATGCATTTAAGGCATGTAAAATTACATATAAATATGATAACTAATAGATGCTCAAAGAGTTTGATTCAAATGATAAGAAAAAAAAAAAGTTATTTAGAACTCGTTTAGTTATATAATATATCTGTAGGAAAACTTGAATTGTGAATAAAAAAACACAAAAAATAATGTATAATAGTATTTTTATTTTATTTTATATATAATTTTTTTTTATTTATATTAATACA
Organism: Populus tomentosa; assembly: GCA_018804465.1. NCBI lineage: Eukaryota > Viridiplantae > Streptophyta > Magnoliopsida > Malpighiales > Salicaceae > Populus > Populus tomentosa. The sequence continues at coordinate 2,754,239 of CM031995.1, forward strand.
GTTTTTTTAGAATAAAGTAATCATGTAATATCAATGAAACCTAACTTATCTCTCTTTTATTTTTGTATTTTTTTATTTAATTTGAATTTTTAATATAATATTAAAATCTAATTTAATAGAGCAAAGTTAAATCACAAACATAGCTTTCATTGGGCCGTTAAAAACTATATCAATTATTGAAACCAAAAAGACAATGTTTGAGATATCCACACATGTCGATAAACAATATTTTTTTAATCCTATGCTTTTATATAGAATTAAAAAAATTAGCACCACGATATCCACATGTCATGGAGAAACAATTATAAATTAGTCATATGCTTGCATAAAATACTGAACCAGGTATAACCTTTGTCTAAAGTTTTCTTTAACAAAGGAAAAGAACGTGGAGAGTGGGGACTGAACACAAGGCAAACATTGCAAATTTTGTTATAGAACCTAATGCGATTGCAATCCATCCTGTACTTGCAACACTATATATTAATTTAAGAATAAATTGCATTTTAATTGTATTGGTTTTTCTTTCTTATGGTAATAGTAAATCCATATTTTTTTTATTTGATTTGATCTTAATTGCATTGATTTTTCTATAGAAACAAAATATTTAATAAGTAATTACCAATATTTATTTAATGAATTTATTTTAAATTTATAAATACAGATCTCCTTAACAAACAAGTATACAAAACAAATAACATGAAATTTAATTAATTTTTTTGAATTTTAAACCCACTTAGACTTTCATTGATTACACTAAGTGGGTGTTTGTTTTAATTTGTATTAGAATTTGATTTTTAATGTGATTTTTAAATTTATTTTTGATTAAAAAATATTAAATTGATATTTTTAGATATTTTAAAATAGCTTTAATATGTTAATGTTAAAATAAATAAATATTTTGATTATCCACTAAAATACCAAATATTACTTACGCATTGTTAATAATTTGATATAATAGAGGATTTGCATCGTTTGGCACTATTAGGCTGCTAATAACTCCAAATCTCCATGACGGGAATGAAAATATATTAAAAAAATGGAGAAACCAAAAACTATGCATTTCTCCAAAGAAAATCAATTGTAACATGTGACAGAAAAAATAAAAAAATAAAAAGAAATGTATTCCACTCAATGGTAGGAAAATTCACAGAAACCCCACAAAGTTTCAATTGTAAATTGTGATGAATCATAGGAAGCCATCCTCAACTTCTCCGGATATAGTTCCGATATAAATAGCAGTAACAAATCTTCATTCTTGCTCATGTAGAAAACCCAAAAAGAAAAGGAGGGAAACCACATCCTACAAAAGTACAGGTCAAAATGTTTGGGGAGAAGAGCTTGGAATCAGGTTTTGATGTTCTTGAATGCAATATTAATACTGTTGCCGGTACCAGTAATGTTAACGCACCAGCATTTTACAAAAGCCTCAGCTTTAGTAATATTTATTCAACAGAAAGCTGGGGTGATTTGCCATTAAAGCAAGATGATTCAGAGGATATGATCGTTTACAATGCTCTCCGAGATGCTGTTAACTTCGGATGGCTTCCATCAATGTCGTTGCAATCTAATATGACCACGACGACAGAAGATTTTCCACAAACAGCTGTTCCATTGGAAGTGGCACCGCGCGAGTCTGGAGCACCACCGCTGAAGGAAAAAGGATTGCAGTATAAGGGTGTGAGGAGGCGGCCGTGGGGAAAATATGCAGCAGAGATTAGGGATCCTAAGAAGAATGGAGCGAGGATGTGGCTCGGGACTTATGAGACGCCTGAGGATGCTGCACTAGCTTACGATCGAGCTGCTTTTAAAATGCGTGGCTCGAAGGCTAAGCTTAATTTCCCTCATCTGATCGGATCCAACAATAACTGGGAACCAGCTAGGGTGACTTCTAAGAAGCGGAGTTCACCAGAGCCTTCATCTTCTATATCTATTTCAGATTATGACTCACCACGTTGGACGAAGCAAAGCAAGATCAGTTCTGGGATTTGTTTCCACTGACACTTCGGACGAGTCATTAGTAGCCAGTTATTTGATTAAACAAGAGAGATGTTAAAGTTTCAATAAATTTGAGTTTTCTCAAGGGAGTTGGATCTACTATGTATGACTACTAAATCATCATATCATTGCATCAATCGAGATATAAATTTATACTTGTTTTTATGAGTGGTTTTAGTCCTAAAACTCGTAATTATATATGACCACCGTAGAGATTTACTGCTATAAATATGTAATGAGTTATTTGTAATGGTCATCATGCCAACAATTTAGACAAAAATCAATAAGATTAATTATTATCCTTTTAACTATCTTTAATTAGTCTTAATCATAAGAATTAATCTTCGGTTTGGAACGGACTAATCACAATCGTTTGGTAATTTTTATTTTCAGCACCCAAAAGTTGTGACAAATCAGTGGTTCGTGATTGCTGTCTTGCTCTGACATAGAATTAAAACGGTGTCATCTGTCCGAGTGTGGTGCTGCAGGTTGAATTGCTTGGTTTAATCTCTTAGTTATGGCATGAGTTTTTCCAGGTTTCATGAGCAGTTCTAGTGCCTAGTGTTCGAATTTATGCACCTGTTCGCAAGAGAAATTCTTACATAACCTGATCCTTTGGACGAAACACAGATTGGTCGGAGCAATACTGTACAGATGATCAGTTGAGCCTGTTCTGCTGTTATAAATTATAACCAGTTGTTATGGAGTGAATTAAGACAATGCGATTCATTTCGTCCACTGAACCATGCTCATGTAATAATTTCTTTTTTCAAGCATCATCCATGGAATTTTGCACTTTGCATCTGCAGATATGTATGGTGAAGTCCGATAGAGACAGCTGAGACCTCTTGATGTTTGTGTACCTGCTATCTCCCTTCAAGTTTATTAAATCCTATATTATTATTTTTTAAAAATAATTAAGTTAGATTAGGTTTTACTCAGATGAATCGAATTGATTTATATCAATTTTAAATTGAATTTTTTATTTTTTCTAAAAACTGACGAATTCAGCTGAATTTAATAATGGTGGTATAATAAAGAAGAAAGAACTAAGTCATTGCGCACGTGATGATCAAGAAATATATAAATAATACTATATAATATGCAATGGCTCTCCCACATGAGTATGATTGTACTTAATATAACTGCAAAATTTTCCTTCTTTCGTTGAGGAAATGCATTGGATGCTTCTCACTGCTTTTTAATTCTCTCTCTCTCTCTTTTTTAATATCAATCAACATATTCAATTCATGAATTAAATACTATACAAAACCAAAATGTCCTGTCATTATTTAATTAATCTTACATTAAATATTATTATCTTTCCCTTACCTCTTTTAGCTTTGTTCATTTTTAAAGCGCGTCAATTAAATTAATTAATGAGAAAGTGGTTAGAATAGAGTCTATATCATTGTACTCTATCACTTTATTTTTAGAGTTGTTTTTTAATTTTAGAAATAATTTTTTAAAAAAAATTATTTTTTCTCTTCCCTACAAATTATTTTTTAAAAAAAATTATAACATTTTCATATACATACTGATATCAAAAATAAATTTTTAAAAATATATATATTAATATATTTTTTATAAAATATATTTTAAAAAATAACTACTATTATAATACCAAATAAAATCTTAATTTTCTCAATAACAATAGCATCTCTCTCATTAATCATGATATTGCGTTATTAGTGATGAGTACAGGAAGATTACTAATTAATTAATTTATATATATATATATATATATATATGCACACGCATGAGTAGAGTAACAAATAAAAATATAATAAGATTAAAAAACACGTGACTTTTAAAAATATAATCAAATTGTAATTAATATTTAATTTGTTGAGTGGTTATTTCTTTAACATGATAAAACTTCTCATTTTTTTGTGTAAAAAGTAAAAACAATGTTAGCGTCTTGAGCACAAAACCAATGATGAACTAATGTAACTGTCAGGTGTACGTCCTCCTATTTCCTCCATTAACTGAGGAAATACAGTGGATGTTTCCCACTTTTCTCTTCGCTGATTGAATGGCAACAAAATTCAATCACTTAAATCATACCCAAATGTCCCTTTCGTTAATTTGACATTATACTACCTTTAACTCTTTTAGTTTCGAAAATATTATTGTGGTTATTTTTTAAAATATTTTTTATATTAAAATGATATTTTTAAAAAAATATATTTTTAAAATTAACATATCAAAATAATTCAAAACATATAAAAAATTAATTTTTAACAAAAAAAATTAAATTTTTATGAAATATATAATATTAATTAATGTAAGAAAATCTACATCAATTAAAAAAAAATCAAGGAGAAGTGAAGTTATTGTAATTCTAGTAACTCCTAGCTTAACTTTTTTATATATATATTAATAAAAAAAATATCATTTTAGTATGATATAATTATTTTTTATAAATTTTATGGGTCAGTTTAGTTATTTTGTTTATTATTATATAGTATAATTATTAATTTAACCTTATATATATATATATATATATATATATATATATATAGATATAACTCAGGGGCTTCTTGATACTTTTAATTTTTTTTCAAAATAATATAATTATTTTGATGCTCTTAAAAACAAAAATAACATAACTTTTTCCCAAGGATTTTTTGTCATTTAATATTAATTTTGTTTTAGATTTGAAGGTTACTCAGTAATATTTTTTTAATTGATATATATTAAGTATTATTAAAAAAAACAAACTTGTTGTGTAGACAACCCCTGCATGTGGGATTGTCTAGCCACCAAATGCAACCTTTCAAGGTGACATTTGAACGGTCTTGGACCTCTTAAACAATGAAATAACGTGTGCACCAAACACACCTCTAGTTTGATGTTAGTGACCATTTTTTTTTCTTCTTTTTCTTTTTATCCTTCTTGAATTCAGCGCTAGCTCTTTTAATTTTATTTTTTTATATTAGATCTTTGTTCTTTTTATTACTATTTTTTAATTTTGAATAATCTATTAAATTATAAATATTTTTTTAATTTTACCCCTACTAGTTTTCAGTCTTTTAAATTTGATTTTTATTTTTTTAATTGCTATTTATTTTCTACGAGGTTGATTTTTAGGATTTTTTTTACAATTTCATCTTCCTTTGGTTTTTCTTCTATCAAATTTTATTCTTATTCTTTTTTATCGCTATCTATTTTTATTTGAAAAGTTTTTGAAATTAGTATTTTTTTCACAATTTCATCCTTTAAAATTAAAATAGTTAGGAATTAAGTTTCTTAATTGAACTCAAGTCCAGGATTTAATAAGTTGAGAATTTTAGAGATTGGAGTGGTTTAAAAAGGAATATTTGGATTTGCTTTATTTTTTTCAATTTTTTTAAGCTTATGTTTTCTTTTTAAAAAAAAATCTTTTTTTTTTAGTTTTGCTTTGTTATTTATTATAATTTTCTTTCAATAAGATTAGTCTCAAATTCATCAACAGAGTCATTAGTTTCAAAACTTAACTCGAATTGACTTTTTTTGTTCCTTTTTAATTTCATCATTCAATTTTTTATTTATTAGAAATTGATCTTTGTACTTTTTTTTCTTTCCTTTCTATAAAGTTGTCCTAATTATGTGTCCATGGTCGTAGGGTTAACGAGTTAACCTGAGTTAACTCATATTTCTTTTTGTTGCTTTATTAAAATATTTTTTATATATTTTTTTCCTTCGATATTGGATTATTTAATAATTGAGATTCATGATTTTATTTAATTTTCATTCAAATATAATTACCCTAGTATCACGATTAAGTTAAAGATTTTGTGTCATGATGACTTGGGTGGGCTTGGATTGAAGTTTTTTTGTTTCTTTTTAATTATATTTATTTTCATCCAACAACATTTTATTTGCTAAAAATTGAGCTTTAGCTTCTTCTTTTTTCATTTTATTTTCTATAAAGTTATTATGTTCCCATTTGATTTATTAAGAATTGATCTTAAATTTTTTTTTTATTTTTTTATAAAATTATCTCAATCTTACATTTATGGTCACAGAATTTACAATTTAACCTGGTTGAATTGGGTTCGGGTAAGCTCAGGTTGGGTTCTTTTTATTTATTTATTTTGTTGTTATTTTATTTTTTCATTTTATTTATTGTTGTTGTATTTTTTGTTTAAATTATTTAAATTACTAGTTAAACCAATAACTCGAATCTCATAATTATTTACTTAGCAATTTTTTACATCAAAAAAATTTTACGGGCCTCATTTTGTGCTAAAACACTAAGTTTTGGTCATCTATGATTTGCGATAAAGATTTTGCACCATCTTAAGGAGTTGGTGTGATGGTTAAAAAAAATCTTGGTTTAATCCTTTAATATCTAAAAAAATTATGCTTTATATTAATATAGAAAATGCACCATTAAAATCATTCAAAGATAAACTTAGTCTTAGTTTATATACAAGTTAACATAAAAAAACATAATAAAAAAAAACCCAGGCACTTGTTGATAATATAGATGTCCTCCGCAATCATTCATAAAAAACAAGAAGAATAATTTACATATTTTAAAGAAATACTCAAGTATAGAAATATATATAATATAAGATCCAAAACATTAAAAACGTGTGATTGAATACCAACATCCCACTATACTATAGAAAAATGAAACTTCATAGAAACATGAAACGACGTTGAAATGTTGTCATATATAAATACATAAACTTAAACTCCTGGAAAAAGTCATTCTCACTCTCTCCCACAGGACTTACAAACAACCTATTCTCTTGATCGAAGCTAATACTCCAAGAAAAAAAAATGTACAGTCAAGCTGCCTCACGTTCTGATTTTGCTCTATTAGAATCAATTCGCCATCACCTTCTCGAAGATGAACCAGTTCCAGAGGTTAACAATGGCATCCAAGCTCGGCCGGTTTATTGCGAGAGCTTGAGCTTTAATAGGCTTTTCTCAATGGAGAATTGGAGTGATATCCTATTGCAAATAGATAACTCCAGTCAAACCATGGCCTGTGACACTCAGGTACCAGAGTCCCTTGATATGCAATGGTCTCTATGGAATCAAGTTGATTCAATGACCACTACATCTAACTATGAGTTTGAAGTAAGTGTGGAGGATGCATCCAATTACTTGCCACCACCAAAAGGGAGGAATTATAAGGGAGTGAGGAGAAGGCCATGGGGAAAATACGCAGCCGAGATTAGGGATCCCAAGAAAAATGGTGCACGAAAATGGCTGGGGACTTATGAGACACCGGAGGATGCGGCTATGGCTTATGACCGGGCCGCTTTTAAATTGCGCGGTGCAAAAGCTAAGCTTAACTTTCCACATTTGATTGGCTCGAGCAATTACGAACCTGTTAGAGTGACTAACAAGCGTTACTCGCCTGAACCATCTTCCTTGTCATCGTCGGTTTCATCGTTGTCGGAAGTGGATGATGAATCTCCGAAGTCCAAGCGGAGAACATATAGATTTGACTCTTGATGTGCAACTAGAGCCATCGGATGAACAGATGTTCTAGGCTGGCCAAAAATTAAAGTTGAATTATTTGTTTACATTATTATTTTAATTCCAAGTTTTGTTTCTTTAGATTCTCTTGATTTACATCTCCTGAAACTAAACAAAGAAAAAAAAACAACCACCAGGGCTACGAACTGGTTAATACTAAGATTAAATGAGTGATCGAGAAATATTGAGGTTAATACTTACTTGGCTTTCAATTTTCAAACCATGTGAAGGAAGGGATATTTTCCAAAAAAAAGTGGATAGATCTTAAAAAAATGAAAGGAAGGAAGGAAAGATCATTGGCTTGTAACTCGTTTGCCAAGCAAGAGGTGTGAGATTTTGAATCGAATTACGAGTTTTCTTAGACCAACTAATCTCCAGTCTATTATACAGCGAGTTCTTAGTTGTCTCATTGAAGTTAAGGAGGTTATGTTGCTCCATGATTAAGCTGGGTTTAGATGGAAATCCTAAGGAAGCCTTAAACTGGAAATTAATAAATTAAGCTTTTCTACATATCATAAAGCAAGTGAAATCCCATTATAATTAACCTGGGTACAGTTTTGAATGTAAACAAAATGGGCAGTCTAAACAAATAAAGAAAGGATAGATTACTGTTTCGAATTTAAATCCTTTGAAGATTCCCGACAATCGCACATGAAACAAGTTCCAAAACAAAGGCCTCTGTTCCGTTTGTTTGCCTCTTAATTATTCGAGGTATTAAAATAATTAGAATGCATGTGAAAGAGTATATATTGCCTTCTTCAAAAGCCAGCAATCTCTTCTCATTGGACGGTTGAAAAAGAAGAAAAAAACTAGGAATTAATACGAAAAAAATATACGGTCAAACTGCCTCACCATCCGATTTCTCACTGCTAAAATCAACCAGCCAGCACCTTCTCGAAGCTGAACCAGTGCCCGAGATTAATGCACCAATATATTGCCGCGGGGCTTTAGGATTTAGCTTCTTGTCTAGCGATCAAGCTGGAGTTATATCCTATTAGAAATAGATAGCTTGGGTCAAACCGTGGTCAACGACGCTCTAGAACAAGAATCCTTCGATATGCAAAGGCAACGGGTTCCTTCGGATCCTAATATTGATTCAGTAACCACTAACACGGTTAGCTATGAGGCTGAGAGAGATGTTGAGAGGGTGCATCCACCACAGCACCGAAGGGGAGGAATGATTATAAGGGGGCGAGGAGAAAGCCATGGGAGAAGAAAGCGGCAGAGATCAGGGACCCTACGACGAATGGTGCAAGAATATGGCTAGGGACATGTGAGACACCTGAGGATGCAGCTTTGGCTTCTGACCAAGCTGCTTTTAAGATGCGGGGAGCAAAAGCTAAGCTAGATTTTCCACATTTGATTGGCTCCATTATTGCTCATCGACCGGTTAGAGTGACTGATAAGCTCTCGTCACCGGAGCCGTCGTGGTCGTCCTTGGCATCCTTGTCTTCAGAATTAGATGATGGATCTCCAAAACAGAAGCCAAGAATGAATTAGATTTTACTCCTGCCAAGAAAGCACTTTTTGGTTTCCAATATTTTTTTATCAATGAATTGTGTATAATATTTTTTTTAGTTTTTTCTTCTTATCCTTTAGTTCATTTCAACTTTTGGTCATCATCACCATCGATCTTTATCATTTTAAGCTGAGAAAACACTTGATGGAAATGAATACAAATTACTTGTTCAGTCGAAGAAATTAATAAAATAATTGCGGACCATTTCATGCATCCGCAAGAGTGCTTCATCAGACCCTAGCTAACTCTTTTTGGCCTTGGCAAGTCTCGTTGCGAAGGAGTGGGTATTGTACGAAAGGGGTCCAATTTTAACCGGGAAGAGGTGAGAGGGTCGTTTTTATTTGTTCTTTTAGTCGGGAATTTGGGTTCTAATTAGAATGCAACATTCAAATCATATTGAGGGCAAATTTGGGTCATTTAAAAATAGGAAATGGAATTGAGAAATAGGGTTCAATTTATTCCAAATAAAATCACATTTTAATTCTTAAAAATAAATTACTAGTATTATTTTTTATTAAAAAATACAACACGTGATGTCTAGTGAAATTAAAATTCATGTTATTAGCGAAGCAAATGAATTAAGAGTTTGTTTTTATTGTTTTTCTACAAAAATTCACATGGAAACTTATTTATTTTGTTTTTGTTTTTATTTTTTTAATCAAACATATTTTTTTAAATTATTTTTTTATCCTTGAAAACTAATCAATAAAACCTATCTCCATAGGAATTAATCCAATGATCTTAAGAAGATACAAAATCATTAATCCTTCCGACATAATTATGAAAAAATGTTTTTTTTTTCATTTTGAAAAATCGTGTCATGAGACTTCTGTTAGTGAGTAAACTTCGATGAAGGACGATTATAAAAAATCACCGACCGTACCTTATGAAAAGCACATGCTATATATTCCATGTGTTTCAGAGCGCGCGCGCCATGGATACAGACCACCCTTTTCTTGAAAAAAAAACAAACAATTATTTTTCTTTTTGGGTAACTTGAGTCAAATAGAAGCCATCCAGTACTGCATATAATAGTGTGTGTGCGCGTGTGTTATTTGAGATTATTCTTGAGGAACAAGTGTACTTTAATAATTTGAATTATTATATAAGAAGGAATAACAAGTACATATGAAAAAAAAAATTACGAATACCATAATAAATTAAATAAATACAAGGTCTAAAACATTAGAAAAATGTGAATAATGCCTAGTTTGTTTTATATTTTCTTGTGTTTGTTTACTGGTAAAAAAAAATTAACAGAAAACACTTTTTAGTTATAGAAAAATTTGACTTAATTTTCAGAAAAATATTTTCATGTTATTTTAAATAGAAAATATTTTTTATAAGTTATGAAATATTTATAAATATCTTTTTATTTAGTAATTAATAAATAATAAGATATTTCTAAATTTTTTAAAAATCTATTAAGCATAATGGCTCACCAGTGTGAAATTTAGCTGATTATACATGTTTTGAAGGATTTAAATAATTTTTTTTATTAATATATAATCCAATCAGTTGGAAATTTGAGCCTGTGTCAGCACGTTGTCTAGCTCTAAACTATTTTTTAGATCCACGGCACTGTCTGCTTACCCATGAAGTTGTTCAAATTGTACAAGTTATTTTGAAATTATTCACCAATAATAAGGAGATAAGTAGTTTACAATCCAAGGAAATACCCTCAGAGATGAGGACAAAAACAAAGAAATAAATTAATGAACATTAGAAACATGTGAATGATGAGGCCATTTGCCCACTCCCACACAACAATGAAGCTTCAAAGAAATACCTTCCGAGAAACTATAATGTATATGTAGCCTTACCCTCTTCAAAAGCCAAGCAATCCCTCCTCACTGTCAAACAAACCAAAACCCTATTGCCTAGCTAAAAAAGAAAAAAAAAATGGACAGTCAATCCGATTTCCATCAGATAGAGTCAATTCGCCAGCAGCTTCTCGACGATGAATCCTCACTGGGGATCAACACTGGCAATTCATCTGTATATTGCCAGAATATGAGCATTAGCAAGCTCTTCTTGACAGAGAACTGGAGTGATATTCTTTTAAAAATAGACAACTCCGCTCGAATCGTGGCCTTTGACACTCGAGAACCAGAACCCTTCAATAAGCAAATCCAGTATTGGGTTCCTCTGAACCCTGTTGATTCAACAATCACTGCCACAGCTAAGATTAAGAATGAGCCTGAGAAAAATGTTCCGGGTGCATCGCCCACGCCGGCAGGAGAAAGGAGGAATAATTATACGGGAGTGAGGAGAAGGCCATGGGGGAAATACGCTGCTGAGATTAGAGACCCTAAGAAGAATGGTAAAAGAGTATGGCTAGGGACTTATGAGACACCGGAGGATGCAGCTCTGGCTTATGATCATGCTGCTTTTAAGATGCGAGGAGCAAAAGCTAAGTTAAATTTTCCACATTTGATTGGCTGCAGTGACTATCGACCTGTTAGAGTGACTCATAAGCGCTCATCGCCGCTGTCGTCCTCCTCGTTATCCTCATCGTCGTCGTCGTCACCATTGTCATCTTTGTCATCGGAACTGGATGATGGATCCCCGAAACTGAAACGTAGAATGATTTAGGTTTAATTCTTGTCAGGATGGATAATATTGACTGTACTGTTATCTTGGCAAATTGCCAATTTGATAGCCAATTATCGCATGTGCACATATTGAATTTCATGATCAATTTCAGTTTTAATTAATTCCATCATGATCCAAAAAAAAAAAAATTAAGTGTATTGATCTTCGATGTAACATTGCTTTTACGCAAAGAGATTATGGAAATCCTAAAATATTTCACTGCATTTATTTGGTCCCTATAGTCTTCCATTTCTTTACTTGGGTCTCATGTTCTTTTTTTATTGATTAAGTCTCTTTATTTTTTTTAATTTTGTTCTATAAAAATCCTTCTATCATAGCGTTGTGAGTGTATGTCTACCTGACACTTTAATTTCTGTTAAAGTAAAAATTACGTAATTAAAGAAATGAAAAAATGAAAAACAAGCACATGAAAATTAATATTCTTTAATCAATTAAGTTCTTTTAAGCTATTTTTTCAGTTAACTTATTTTATTTTAATTATTTAATTTTCACCTCAAACAAGAAAACTTTAAAAATGAAAGTGTTTTTAAAGACCATATAATGAGTAAAACACAAAGGAAGCCTTCAATTACAAATTACTTTCATTTTATTTCTTTAATTATTTTCATTTTATTTATTGAAAATATATCCCGTTTTAACAGGCAAGCATTGAGATGCATGTGTGATTTGTCTACAGATAGGAAGGGAATGGAAATGTAGGATTTTTTATATCATTTTTTATGTATTTAAATTAATTTAATATCGTAATTATAATAAATTTTTAATGTGAAAGAAATCATGCAATTTACCTCGCCTCCAATTCATTAATTCTCTTGTTAGAAATATCTGCACTTCTAGGATGTAATTTCATGATTATAAAAAATTATTTTTTAATCAATGTTAATAAACTTTACTTGTTGCTTTAATAGGTTTATTATTGACTTGAGAATCCCATCAATCATTAATTAAGATCAAGTTTTAAATAAAATGAGATGGAAATTGACATGATAATTAACCTATTAGCCAATTAAAATTTAGTTTGATTTAAAAAAATAATAATATTTTTTAAAAAATTAACTTGATTGAACCATGATTAATTCATCTCAATCCTTAACTTAATCTTAGACTGAATTATAAATCAGATTGAATTTAATAAGTTAATTATGTATATTGATAGACACTATATATAAACGTTTTAAATGTAGAGTTCCTCAATCACGTATGCATGGAACACAGCAAATAAACATTATTAATCTATATATCAACACAACTAGCCAGTCTCTGGTCATGGCTCCCTCTCTTGTGTTCATATGTGATTTTTATATATAAAATAAAAAATAATAAAGAAACGCGTTGTTCTTTCGTACGTTTTAACTGGATCGATGGAAACACTCCTCTGGTCAACTATACGATGGAAGTACAAAGGGATCAGAGCACAGTACTGTTGACTAACTGCACCTGCTATATAGCATCCCTTGTGTTTCTCAGCATAAATTAATATCTTTATATTCATGAGTTGAAACGTGCAACAATCTTTCAAAGAAAGGACGATCACATCTATCAATCAAATTCCTTTCTTTATTTTTCTTTTGAACCACATGCATTAATCAAATTCATGGGAGAATATTTCGAGAAAAAATCGAAATATTGTTTGTCTGGAATATCTACACAAATTAAAAGAAGATATCATGCACGGTGCCCTTTCCTTTACTTTATAGAATCAGGGCTTGTCTTTACTTTAACCAAATAAAAAAAGAGCAGGAGACTATTCCAATTATATGGGCTTATTAATCTGACCAACACATTAATTTTGTTTATTTTATGTTCTCCCATGATGTTAAACGTCAAAAAGATGATCAAAACCGAGTATACCGTGTAATCTATAGGATTTGATTCCTAGCTATGAAAAAGATATATCAATATAGTTCTAGACAATTAAATTAGTGGTTTTCGACGTCGTTGAAAAAAATGAATCGGATAGACAAATTGTGTTCCACGCATGGACTTTCTAAAGTGTTTCCATACTGAACTAACTTGTTGATGTAGATTTTTTTTGTTTTTTTGTTTTAAGAGTGTTTTTTAAAAAAATAGTTTTTTTATTTTAAATTAATATTTTTTTTATGTTTTTATACATTGTTGATGTGTTAATATCAAAAATAAATTTTAAAAAATAAAATAATATATTTTAATATATTTATAAACAAAAAACACTTTTAAAAGCAATTTTTATCATGCTTTCAAACACTCCATAGTACAATACAAGTTGACTTTTTTTTAATATAAATAATTAATTTAAGAGTCCGTGTTAATTAATAATTGATTTATTGATTTGATTTCATATTATTTTTTCATAATAAAAACAATTATTCTAATTCAAAATCAATTCATGTTACTTTAACCGAAATACTTTAAACTGGATGATACACATTTGATAACAATTAATCAGGGGCAGAACTAATTATGATTTTAGGTAGGAGGTGTCGAAACTGAAAATAAAATATAAACAAATAATGGTTAAAGAACAACAAATAATTCTTTGGAGGTGCAAAAGTGCATATTTGTTATGAAATATATAACCCTCAATTTCAATGGTATATTTCAAAAAATCTTAAAACATTTAGGATTAAAAACCTCCTATCGGTAATACAAGTGTATAATTTAAAATCAATGCTTCATGTTTATTACCTAAGTACAGTTTTAATGTAAATCTATAATTAATATTACAATGAAAAAAGATAAATATATTATTATAACTAACTCGAATATTAAAACATTTTTTTCTTGCGAGAGGATTATGTCGGTGCTTCCACCAATAAATTATTTTATTGACTGAATTATCTATAAATATGAAATTTCAAACAAAAACCTTGTCAATAACAAGTTTTTACTAGGAAATTCATTAATAATTTATATGTTTATGAAAATTCCTGTAATTTTGTAGTTCTGGAAGATTATAATTTTACTTAATTAATTTGAGTTAAAAATCATAAACCAAATTGAATCATAGCTTTATTAAAGGCAGTCTAAATTATTCCAAAGTGTTACCTACGTACATGCATAGTCTACTCATTGGAAAGGTTGGACCACAACCCTGGTGTTCATGATCTTTCTGGTATATATGTTTTGTTTAATAATAAATCTTAACCTAAAGTGTAAGATCACAAAACCAAAATAAAAGTTCCACATTAAAAGACAAATTTCTGTTTCAAAAAAATATTCCTTTATAGAGTTACTGTATTATTATCAATTTTCTCATCCAATTCGATGGGTTGATATATAATCATACATCGCATGCTTTGACACATCTTGCAGCTAAATATGTTCATAAATTTTATCAAATTATTAAGATTCTCTTTGTCATTTTCTTTCTGCAAAATAGTAAGAAGGAATTGTTGGGAAAACTAGGAACAAATAACCGGACATCAATCTACCCGGATCAATACAGCAGAATAAAATTCACAAGTCCTTTTCCCTCTTTGTGCAGTAAAAACAGAATCAAACAATGATAAAAAAAAATAATGCAAATAATCACACAGATCAACACCAAGATTTTTACGTGGAAAACCCAATGCGGGAAAAACCACGGGACCGTAGTCCACCTAAAAACTTCCACTATCAACAATAATGGGTTCACAACTGTTCTTCCTCAGATTCAACTAAGGGATACAACATAATATCATCAAGAACAACTTATTCTCGGATTACAACAAGATTATAAGAGAATTATTGGAGAAAAACTCACAATACTGACAGCCCCGTTCTCTGTCAAAACGGCCAGCTTCCACGCCACCAATCTTCGATCCAACCGTCCAGAATGAAGAGCAACGTGTCTAGAAGCTGCTGTCAAAATTTCAGCTCGATCCAACGGTGAACGAGCTAGGAATAGAAGGAAGAGCACGGACTGCTCTGCTGCCTCTTCTTCCTTTCTTTCTCCCGATTTTCTTCTCTTCTCTCTGTTTTTCACTACTGCCATCTACAGTAGCAACCCATTTAATTTAAACACCTCTCTTCTTAATTAATGTGGTGGTCCCACCATCACATGGTGCGGGACCACACACAACAAATCTCCCCCTCATGCAGCATGTGAGGAATTTGTCATACTGGCGATTAACATATAAGCTTCAATTTAGGAGGCTCTGACAAGCCTGCTTTCCTTTTGCAAAACTCAAACTTCTCTCTCGGTAGAGGTTTGGTCATCATGTCTGACACGTTGTCATCGTTATGGATCTTCTCAACAACAAATGACTTCATCTCCATAGCATCTCGAATCCATTGATATCTAACCTCAATGTGCTTTGATCGAGAGTGAAAAGTAGGATGCTTACTGAGATGGATTGCACTTTGACTATCACAGTGCTACACAAAGTTCTCTTGAACTAGGCCAAGTTCATGTAAGAACTTCTTCATCCACAATAACTCTTTGCCCCCTTCAGTAAGAGCAATATATTCAGCTTCTGTAGTGGATAATGCAACACATTTTTGCAACCTTGATTGCCATGAGACTGCTCCCCCTGCAAACTTCATCAAGTATCCTGATATGGACTTTCTAGAATCAACATCACCAGCCATATCTGCATCTGTGTATCCATCCAACACAGGTTTATTATTACCAAAACATAGGCTGAAACTAGAAGTACCTTTGAGATACCTGAGTATCCATTTCACTGCTGACCAGTGTTCTTTACCAGGATTGGAGAGGAACCGACTAACCACACCAACTGCATGAGCTATATCCGGCCTTGTGCAAACCATGGCATACATCAAGCTACCAACTGCGGATGCATAAGGAACCTTTTTCATCTCATCTTTTTCTTCATCACTTGAAGGACACTGCTTAGAACTTAGTTTAAAGTGGCTTGCAAGTGGAGAACAAACCGGTTTGGAGTTGCTCATGTTGAATCTCTCAAGTACCTTTTGAACATATCTCTCCTGAGATAGCCAAAGTTTCTCCTTCTTCCTGTCACGTGTGATCTTCATGCCAAGAATTTGTTTTGCCGGTCCCAAGTCTTTCATTGCAAAAGACTTGCTTAACTCTTCCTTCAACATCTAAATCTTCTTAGCATCATGACCAACAATCAACATATCATCCACATACAATAGGAGAATAATAAAGTTTCCATCAGGAAACCTTTTCATAAATACACAATGATCAGAAGTGGTCCTGTCATAACCATGATCCACCATGAAAGAATCAAACTTCTTGTACCATTGTCTTGGAGCTTGCTTTAAACCATATAGGCTCTTTTTCAACTTGCAAACTAACTGCTCTTTACCTTTTGCTTCAAACCCTTCAGGTTGCTCCATGTAGATCTCTTCATCTAAATCACCATGGAGAAAGGCAGTTTTCACATCAAGTTGTTCAACTTCAAGATTCAAACTAGCAACTAAGCCAAGCACAACTCGAATTGAAGACATCTTGACCACTGGTGAAAAGATTTCTTCAAAATCAATACCCTTCTTC
This sequence comes from Populus tomentosa, assembly GCA_018804465.1. Taxonomy (NCBI): domain Eukaryota; kingdom Viridiplantae; phylum Streptophyta; class Magnoliopsida; order Malpighiales; family Salicaceae; genus Populus; species Populus tomentosa. Next base: position 2,771,290 of record CM031995.1, read on the forward strand.
TGACCAAAACCTTTCACAACCAATCTTGCCTTGTACCTTGGTTGCAAGCAATGTTCATCAATTTTCAACCTAAACACCCATTTGTTCTTGAGTGCTCTCTTACCTTTAGGAAGCTTCATTAACTCAAAAGTATGGTTTTCATGCAAGGATTTCATCTCTTCTTGCATTGCTTTCAACCACTCACTTTTCTTCTCATGTGACATAGCTTCATCAAAGCATTCTGGCTCTCCCCCATCAGTAACCAACACATACTCATGAGGAGAGTATTTGGTGGAAGGTTGGCGAGGTCTAGTTGACCTCCTCAATTGTGGCTCATCTGGAGCTTCCTGCATAACCTGTTCAGGAATAACATCAATTTCATCATTAGTTGATTCAGCATCACCAACTAATGGCTCATCAAGAAAACCACCATTATCATCATTTTGCAAATCTCCCCCGTGATTAGCAAGCATCAAAGGTAACTGTGGAGTAGGTATTGGATTTGAATTGGATGAAATAAAAGTAGTAGACTCTGTTTTCTCCTTCTGTTCAAAGTCTTCAATGGTTTGATCTTCAAAGAAGATAACATCTCTGCTTCTCATAATTTTCTTCTCCTTTAGATCCCACAACCTATAGCCAAACTCATTATCTTCAGAGCCCAAGAAAATACACTGCTTTGTCTTGCTGTCAAGCTTAGACCTTTCATCCCTGGGAACATGTACGAATGCTCTGCATCCAAACACTCTCAAGTGTGCATAAGAGACATCCTTTCCTTTCCAAACTCTATCTGGAACATCAAAATCAAGAGGAACTGATGGAGAAAGGTTGATCATGGCAACTGCAGTCTTCATTGCCTCACCCCAAAAGGACTTATGCAGCTTTGCATGAGAGAGCATACATCTAATTCTTTCAACAATGGTTCTGTTCATTCTCTCAGCCACTCCATTCTGTTGTGGAGTCTTAGGAACTGTCTTCTCCAATTTGATACCATGTTCCCTGCAATACTTCTCAAAAGGACCCCTGTATTCACCACCATTGTCAGCTCGAATACATTTCAGCTTTCTACCTGTTTCTCTTTCAACTCTGGCATGGAAATCCTTAAAGACATCAAGCACCTGATCTTTGGATTTCAAACAAGTGGCCCAAATTTTCCTAGAGTGATCATCAATAAAACTAACAAAGTACAATGCACCTATAAGAGACTTATCAATCATAGAGCAAACATCAGTATGAACTAAATCAAGAACATGTGACCTTCTATGTGAAGGTGATCTTTGAAATGCAACTCTATGTTGTTTACCAACTAAACAATGAGTACATGTGTTCAAGTTCATACCTTTCAATGGAAGGTAGTTCTTCTTGGCAAGGATGCCAAGGCCTTTCTCACTCAAATGTCCAAGTCGTTTATACCATAAATCAGTAGAATAATCTTCAATTGCATTCACCTCCCCTTTGATCACCTTGGCTTGTGACATGTAGAGACTCATCTTCTTCCCTTTAGCAACAATTAGGGAATTTCTGGAGAGCTTCCATTTATCATCTCCAAAGTAGTTGTAATAGCCTTCTTCATCAAGAGTACCTGTAGAGATCAAGTGTAGGCGCATATCAGGCACATGCCTAACATCTTTGAGAAGCAACTTACACCCAGTATTGGTTTCCAACCAAATGTCTCTAATGCCCACAACACTAGCCATCCCTTGATTTCCCATCCTAACTTGACCAAAGTCACCAGCAGTGTAGGATGTGTAGAAATCACGTCGGGGTGTAACATGGTAAGAAGCTGCTGAATCTGCAATCCAGGTGGTATCCTGACATGCAAGATTAACACAACCATCATCACAAACAATGGCAACATCACCATCAAATACAACTGCAGCTGTACCATTCTCTTCATTCTTGTCTTCATCTTTGCCCTTTTTATCTCTTTTGTACTTTCTGCAATCTTTTTGCATATGCCCAGGCTTGTCACAATAATAACACTTGAAACCCTTCCTTGACTGAGATCTTCCTCTTGGCTTCCATTTTCCTTTTCTATTGTTGGATTCTCTATCTTGCTTGTTGTGAGAGAACCTGCTTGGACTTCTCCCTCGACTTTCTGTAACAAGTGCATGAGACTCGGAAGTGCTTGTCCCTTTCCTCCTCTTCTCTTCATTGAGGATACAATCCTTCACTGTTTTCAAAGTGATCTTTCCATTCGGAGTAGAATTGCTAAGTGACACCACCAAAGTCTCCCAACTATCCGGCAATGAACTCAATAGGATTAATGCTTGCATTTCATCGGCTAACTCAAGATTCATCAATGACAGCTGATTCAAGAATCCTTGGAATACATTTATATGCACCGAAGCATCTTCACCATCTCTATACTTCAAATTCACAAGGTCTCTAATTACAAAAACCTTGTTTTGTGCACTCTCCTTGGCAAATGTTTCTTCCAACATCTTCCAAACTGTATAGCAGTCATGCTCTTGAGAAATAGATTAATGGACTTAGAAGATACCCATTTTCTAAAATTGACGGTAGCCTTTCTATTAAGCCCATTCAATTTTGCATCATCCATTTCATCAGGCTTTATTCCTTTACATTCAATCGGCAAAGCCAAATCATTGCAATATAAGTGATCTTCCATCATTGTTTTCCATAGAAAATAATTTGAGGAAGTGAGCTTTATCATGCCCGAATCTTCCTTCTCCATTTTAACTACACAAGAAATTCAATCTACACAACCAGTGCTCTGATACCACTTGTTGGGAAAACTAGGAACAAATAACCGGACACCAATCTACCCGGATCAATACAGCGGAATAAAATTCACAAGTCCTTTTCCCTCTTTGTGCAGTAAAAACAGAATCAAACAATGACAAAAAAAAAAATGCAAATAATCACACAGATCAACACCAAGATTTTTACGTGGAAAACCCAATGCGGGAAAAACCACGGGACCGTAGTCCACCTAAAAACTTCCACTATCAACAATAATGGGTTCACAACTGTTCTTCCTCAAATTCAACTAAGGGATACAACATAATATCATCAAGAACAACTTATTCTCGGATTACAACAAAATTATAAGAGAATTATTGGAGAAAAACTCACAATACTGACAGCCCCGTTCTCTGTCAAAACGGCCAGCTTTCACGCCACCAATCTTCGATCCAACCGTCCAGAATGAAGAGCAACGTGTCTAGAAGCTGCTGTCAAAATTTCAGCTCGATCCAACGGTGAACGAGCTAGGAATAGAAGGAAGAGCACGGACTGCTCTGCTGCCTCTTCTTCCTTTCTTTCTCTCGATTTTCTTCTCTTCTCTCTGTTTTTCACTACTGCCATCTACAGTAGCAACCCATTTAATTTAAACACCTCTCTTCTTAATTAATGTGGTGGTCCCACTATCACATGGTGCGGGACCACACACAACAAGAATATAATTACGTGTTTCCATTCATTATTGCCCCCCCTTCATTTTCTTTTTCATTTCTTTCTCTTAATGGTGCCCATGTTCTAGGAATTATAGCACCGGCCAAAAAAAGCAAAAAACATATATATATATATATATATATATATATATATATAAAAGAGTTATTTTAATTTCTTTTTTAGTTTAAAGTTTAGCTATAAACATGTTTCGTCATATTTAAAAAAAAAAAAAAAAACCAAACCTTGTTTTGTTGTAGAAGTCATTGGCATCGAAAATTAATTATTTCTTCTAAAAAAAAAAAGTTTTCATTGTACAGTTATTATGCTAGATTCTCTTGCATTACTTTTCATCATATTCCTTGAATTTAAATTGTTAATTTTAAATTGATGAACATATTAATTAAATACAGGGCCTGTCCTTTTTTTAACAAAAATTGAGTTATTAAATTCAAAACAATAATGAAATTTAGAGCACAATTAATCATATTTCTTATCAAATATAAAAAAAAAAACAAAAAAAAATCCAAATCCACTTATTTAAGACGAGAGTCAGTCATACACTATTTAAATATTTTTGAGATTAGTGATAATGATTTAAAATATTTTTTTGTTTAAAAATATATTAAAATAATTTTTAACATTAGCATATTAAAATAATTAAAAAATATAAAAAAAATTAAAAAATAAATAAAATTTAAAGTCACCTACAATTCCTATAATTAATCACACCTGCTGGCACAAGTGACATGCCATTTAATGGGAAAGCTTGGATAACTTAAAAAACACCTCAATCCAACTACCCCAAAAAAACAAATAATTCCAACACGTGAAAAGAATGCTCGGCAATGCAGAAATTTCTCAGAAAGGACAAGTTTGCTGAAATGAAATGAGTCACCCACAAAGCATCTTTAAACTTGTATAAGACATACTGAACATCAAAACCCAAAGAGCAAAGATCCACACAAACACCAAAACCCTAATCGGTGGAAACAAACACCAAGATTTATCAGGAAGATGTGGCAAGGAGGGAACAACAGCTTAGAGTCTGAAGGTTTAGATTTCTTGGAGTCCGTTCAACAGCATCTTGTTAGCACTACTGATACTGATCGTGATTTTGATACTCCAGTGATCACTTGCCCACAAATGGAAAATAGTGAGGGTACTGCTTCAAGCTTCAGTGGTGATCATGATCTCCTCTTTGATGATTCAATGACCCCAACAACGTTAGCGGTCGTTGAATCGGAGCCTCGGGGGCAGGGCATTCCTGGAGGGGACGTGGCGTGTAAGAGCAACGTCGCGCTGTCGCCGAAAGGGAGTCAATATAGGGGAGTGAGGAGGAGGCCATGGGGGAAGTATGCGGCGGAGATTAGGGACCCGAAGAAGAATGGAGCAAGGATGTGGCTTGGAACTTATGAGACACCTGAGGATGCTGCTCTCGCTTATGATCAAGCTGCTTTTAAGATTCGTGGAAGCAAAGCTAAGCTTAATTTTCCTCATCTAATTGGTTCTAAAGAATATGAACCTGTTAGATTGAGCTCCAAGAGAAGATCCCCTGAGCCTGAATTGGTGCACGATGGCTCCCCCAAGAGGAGATGAAAACGAGTCGCGAGCCAAGATATCCCTTAATTTGTAATTCTCTATATTTCCTTAAGACTAAGTACTGTTGAGGTCTTGAGCGATGGATTATTTGAAACCTAGTTATGTTCTTATTAACTAATTAATCGAAAAAGTCTTCTCGTCTTTCGAGAAATCAAGACTTCAAGGTGATGTCTTATGAATCCTCGTAAGCTTCGTCCAAGTTAGATATAATTGGTTTTAGTTAATTAATTCACAATTGTTTAATTATTATTTTTAAATGAATGTGATAAAAATTGTGTTAGACGAAAAAAAAAAGGGGATTACAAGGCCACAATAATTATAGGATGGCTTAGGTAGAACACAGAAACAAAGAAAGGCAAGAAAGAATGATGATCTAATGAGAATTATGTGCCACTTACAACCTTAAAATCTGGAAAGTAATTCATGTTGTCATAAACTCATGTAAAAATTGTTTATGTTGTTATAGTAATTCATTTCTATGAACTTCTTTCATAAAATTTCCTTGTGAATTTATACTCTTAAACTACTCGAATTGATCTAATTAATTCTGTTATTTGATACAAAGTAACCATTCCCAAAAAAATATAATATTTTATACAAATCAGGAGATTCCCCATGTATAATCATAATAAATTAATAACAAGCTAACAACAAATGCAAAATCTAGTTATTATAAAACTCCGCTCTATAATCCGATTCAAAATATGTTTAGACAGATTAAGTTAAAACAGTATTGTTTTGAAAAAAAATTAGAAAATTAAACTGAATTGATTAGGTTGCGGGCATTGATAATCACCCATGAAGCCAGCACTTGCGCAAATAGTTTGGCTATTAGACCATGAGAATTTGTATTTCTCCCATCCTCTGGAGTTTGTGAAGCAGGGGCTGTGGAAACTTCTTTCTTTTCAATTTTTTTATTTTCTAGTGTTGGTGATTTTTAGATTATTGCAGTGTTGGGCCTTGGGTCTTTGTGACCCAGAAGAAAACAGCACATGCAAAACTCATCACCAAAAAAGATAATGGGTCCTATATGGATATTTGAGAATATAATATTAATTATTTTTTAAAATATATTTGAAAATATATTAAAATTAAAAAATTATTTTTAATATCAATATATCAAAATAATTTAAAAATAAAAAAAAATATTAATTTAAAATTAAAAAACTTTAAAAAAATTCAATGAGACTTTTAAAATAATAAAAAACAAAACCTCCTAATGCCCACGTACTTAATAGGTTTCACTTTTCAGCTGCTATACAGCCTTATAGCAAGAAACTTTAGTTTTCTGACAGGTGATTTAATAGTAAGAGCTTAGGATTAAAGAGTTTATTTTTTCTGTAGTCTCAAATTTAAGCTCTATAATTAATAATATGATAGTTACTGGAGGGTTATATAGTCATTAACTTTAAAGCTTGTGGGATTAGTCAAGATATGTACAAGCTGACTCAGAGATCTACATTAATAAAAAAAAAAAAAAAAAAGTTCCCCTGCCTCTCCACTATAACCGAGTACCCTGCCGAGGGAAGCCTCCAAAATTCATTTCTAAATTTTTCATTTAACAACATAGTTTTTATTTTATCTTTTGTATTTGTAGGTAAGCCAAACAATTGATCTAGAGATACAATATAAATCAAAAATAATTTTTTTTAATTAATTATATATTAATAATTACAGGTAAATAATAAATAATAATATAGCACAATTAAAACAAAAGTGATATAAACAATATAAAAGTTCAAATACCTTAATTCAAATAAAAATTTATTAATAGTTTAAATAATTTAAAAATACAATACAATATAATTATGTCCATGAAATTTCATCAACTAAAAATTAATCAATCCAAAACAAATAATCTTTTATTGTCTCATGTAAATTAAAATCAACCTCATTTTATTCATCTTTTTAGTTATTTCTAAAATATTCGTCTAGGTTATTACATCAAGTAATTAACATTGTATTTTTTGTATCGTTAAAAAAATAAAGTTTTTTTTTTTTTTGGACACCCTAGACTGAGAGTAGAGAGTAGGACGGTGGCTAACTTTGTAGCTGGACCGACCATTGTGGCTGTCTATTAGACTGATTCGATCTTGTTGAGAAGTGTTGAACCAGATAGTCTGAGACATCGAGAAGGCTAAACTGAAAACTCTGAAGTCGTTGCCTCGAAGAAGAAAATAGTGTCAGGATAGGAAATCGTAGATGGATCAGTCCAAGTCCATTTCTTTGACTTGGAAAATTCGCTCAAACCGTGTTTTTATGATATCATGGAGTAGAATTTTTTAAATCCTCGGTTGTTTTAAGATTAGCTTATCTAGATTAAATTCCTTCTTGTCCGAGTATTAGTTAGACCATCCATGATCATGTCCAGATGGAAGATGTATTCAGCCTTTCTTTGGTTTCAAATAGTGTTATTAATTCCAGCATTATTTACAGGTCAACCCGAATACTTGCTAATTAAAAATCTAGATTGGGTTAGGTTTTATATCAAATTATGTTATTATTAATTTGATTAAATCAGGTCTGATATGTACGATAACAATTCTATTAATGTAGTTTTACATTTAAAAAAAAAAAAACAAGCATTATAATTTTAAAACAAAATTAAACTAATTTTATTTTAAATTAATTTGGATTAACTCGAGTCGACTTGCATTGTTTTATATATATCTTTTCAAGTCTAAGATTATAAGTATATAGTATAGATTAAACTAGTTTAGTCCAAGTATTTAACCATAAACAAATATATAGAAGTCTTGTTTGTGGAATATCATGATGGATGCAGAATTTAGTGTGCAAATCAGACGCTGTATATCAACGCATTTGGCTAGAAGGGAAAAAGAAAAGCAATCGGTTTGGTACATTGACATTATAGTAAAACCATTACAAACATGAACACCAGGTGATCGCTGAGTATATTTGATGGAAGAGATTACTTATGATGGAAGTGAAAGAATGGAAAAAGAGCAGAACATTATTGGAAGAGTTCTTGTTTTTGCTTGCAATTTTCACTGATTCACCTAGTTCTGCAGTATAAAAGGGTGTTGCAAACTGCAGAGCAATTCCATCTTCTCTCTGGCTCTCTTTGCAAACAGAGTATAATGAAATCGCGAAACTCCGTTGATGCACTCGGCGGTGCCACCGGCGGGGCTGACATACATATTGCAAACACCAGCCTTGTCAAATAATCCCGAGTCTTCAATTGGAAACCTCCCAGGGTAAAACTCCAAGATACCTAATCCAAAACTCCAGATGTCCCCTGCATACTCGTCACACTTTCCGCAATCTATCCTTTCAGGACTCGTGTACCTGATGGTTCCAACAAAATCGTTTGGGTCCAGAAATTGTGAAAGAATTGCGCCCAAGCCAAAATCTGCAATCTTGACGCTATTTTGTGCATTATCAATCAAAAGATTGGATGGTTTGATGTTGTGATGTAAGCAATGCCCGAGAGGATTTGGCTAGCAATGTTCGATAAATGGCCTTCGCTAGTTATGTGCCTGTCAGCAAGGGAACCTCCATTCATGAACTCGAGGAGGACCTGAATATCTTCACCATTGCTGTCCAATATGTTGTGGCATTTCACAATGTTGGGGTGGCTGAGGTCTTGAAATAACTCCATCTCGTGGAGGATCTCGCAGCGGGAAAATTCCTCCTCGGGGTCAATGGTGATCACTATGAGAGCGTAGAAGAAGGCACTGGAAGGGTTTCTCACTCGGTAGACAGCACAGCCATTGTTGCTGCCCATTAGGTTGATTTGATCAAGCTTGGAGAAGTTGAACAGATTAGTTCGACTCTTTGAGAGGACTGAATTTAAAGCAAAGGAGCAGAGTGGGGGAAGTATAGAGAGAACTTGGAAGAATTTATAGACACAATTTTCTCTAATTGGCTATGGCCTCCAAGAAGAGATGCCATCCAAGCAATGGCCCAAGTCAATCAATGATCTTGACTTGGAAAAATCAGATATAACCATGTTAACCTCCAATTCCCTGTCGTCGAATATAAGGCTCTAACAGCTGATCAACAGCTCAAAGATGTGTCTTTTGGCGACTAGTAAATGATGAGTGCATAACTATTGATCCATGAACCAAAAATGAAGAACTCCCACTAAGGAAATGAAGAATTGGGGGGTTCAACAAGCCACCAGGAAACAGCATCTCTGGATTTCAGACTTTCAGGTTATTGCATTTAACACAAACATACCTGATTAGGTGTTTGAGATAATAATGTAAATATTATTTTTTAAAGTAATTTTTGTTTGAAAATATACAGCTTATTAAAACAACTTAAAATATATAAAAAATAAAGCGAGAAAAAGAATTAAAATAACAAAATAGTGATTCAATCACTGTGCCAAACATTTCTTTATACTCAAACTAATAATTATATCCATTCCTATTTATTATTCATGGAGTGAAAATCTTGAATATCTATATCCAACCTAGTGTTGTTTATTTAAACATTATTTAATATTTAATATAAAAAATTATATATATGGATATGGGAAAGTAATAATTAGTATACACATAATATAAATATTGGGACATGCATATAATACTCTCCACGTCCCAAATAGTTGGTCTTGCTTTTTATCTTTATTTGTCTCAAAATGATTGTCAAGTCAAAACATTTAAGCCATATACTTTATTACAATACCTATAATCAAAAGCCCATGTGTAAAAAATCTACAATTATTTTAAAACAAAATAAAAATAAAGATAGATGACCCGGCATATTAATTAATGAAATTCTTAATATATATCAAAAATGTGACATGAGAAATTTTTTGGAATAGAGGAAATGTTAGGAAATATTATATTGAATGAAATACATACATATATACACACACATATACATACATATATATACACACATATACATATACATATATCGAATTGAGTTAGCAATAACCATATCATATATATATTATCCAAGAGATAAGAATTTCAGATATATCTAAAATAGTAATTATTCATAAGAAACTCACCCATAAATAGTTCTTGACATGCTTGTGGTTTCATTCAAGAAGCAGCAAAAATATATAAGCAGATTTCCTCATCACAAATTGAAGGATGACATCAAAAGGCAAACGATCGGAATCATAATCTGACTTCATAAAGTCTTAAGCCGCCCCAACAAATCTGGTCTTGTTCTTTATACCTCAATAAGAATGATAATTGGTTCCAAACGAGGTACAATCTTCAAATATCAGTCTAAAGTGGCGATGACAAATTCACTGTCCGGGAATATCACTATCTCCAAAAGCTGCAATCAATTGCCGTCAGTATGCCATGAACAAAAATCAGGCAAGACATGGAGAGCACCTTTCCAATGAGCTTCATGATCTATCTATATCTTCAATATATTGGATGTCGTCTCCTGCAATTTACAAGTCACCAGTAAAAAACACTAAAGCAAAGCCAGTCCAGTTGGACCAAAAAAAAAAAACTCTGTATTCCCTAACTAATTTGATAATTGGCATTCCCAGGACCTTTAAGTGATATCAACAAGATGACAGTGCATACATAAATGTAGAATCACAAGAATGGAAGCCGGATCAAAATACCTCTTGGGCCGGCTTCGGTCTTCCTCGTAGTCCATCACTCCACCAGGTTCAGAATAGATCTCCTCATGCCCTCGGAAGTCAATGTCTGCCTGCTTACAGTGTGTAACTTCTGCCACAACGTAAGTAAGACGCATCGAAAAATGTATCACAGTAACTGAATAAAGACTCTTTTCCATGCACTAATTGAATTTGCTATTGCAAGATTCCCACTGAACAAAATCAAGATAACCCTCCTCGCATCCCAGCTAAACACAGAATATTTGCATTTATCCTGCTGCAGCATTGCTATCAAATATAATAAGCAAGTCATGTGAATCTACTAAATAATGGCTGCAGCCAACATAAATTAAAAAAATGTTCTACTTCCTAGCTACATACAATACATTTGGAATATCCAGTTATTTCTTTCAACTTATATGATGCTCCATGACACTGTTTGATGTGCAAGGATCTATAATTATTTGTTTCAGATTTTTTATTTTCAAATTATATCATGCCTCATGAATCATGCTTGGATATAAAACTGGATTCAACTGACCTTGAGGGAGAGTGACTTCTTTACTTCCTCCACCCTATATTCTACATCCTTTTGGTGCTTCTTATCCAATTCACTCGTAGAATCAGCCCATTTTATCTTCTCCTGAATCGAGACAAGCAAATCATCTGATGTATCCAACCTAGACATCCATAGGAATAAAGTTAGATGGAGAGCTGACACCTAACAGATTAAACACAATGAACATCATATTCAGAAATACATGATGAGCAAGAAAACCAAACCATCTAAAGGATTAGATAGAAAGTTTCATTGTTATTTAAAGGCTAGTATCAAGATCTATGGCGTAACACCAGAATGTACAAGATCACGTGTGAAAACCAATTAACTTGAACTTGACAAACTCGACAAAATAAACAGACAAATTGCTGGAGGAACATCTAAAACATCATTACCCAGGGGTCAAGAAAAATCAAATAACTTAGCATGCAACTATGGAGTCTTCTGGATTTTTAAGCAGATTATTGTGTTTTATTAAAGAAATAGAGCAGCAGTTCCCATTTCATATGGGTTCAGGCATTTTTGCAGTCAGGCATACAACACGGCATCATCATAGAGGATATGAAAATACTAGTCAGCTAAAGACGATACCAGTTTGATAGTGTTTGTAACATATTCCCAAGTTGTCCAGGCCTAAGGTCCCTCCCAGCAGCAAATTGGACCTACAGAAAAAAGAAAGCATCATATAAGCTTTAAAATATTTGTAAAGGGTAAAAAGATACCATAGAATACAACTTTAAGGCAAGTTGATGACACATTCACTGACAGACCTCAAAGCACCTTCGCAACTGATCAAGCTTTCCTCGTACTATTCCCTGAAAGAACCAGAGTTAAGGCAACAAAAAAGAAAAAAGAAGAAAGAAAAGAAAATGCAAATAACATGTGCAATTGTCGGGAAAGAAATGCAGAAAGAAAGAACTACAGCAACATCAAATTTATAAATTTTGTTTGCCCAGTCAACTCCATTTTCCTACAGATGAGGGAAAAAAAACCAATAATGGTTGTAGAAAGAATAGAATGCAGCTGGCATAAAACATACCGCATACATGCACTCATTGATAAGAAAATCTTCAAGTTCACGGACATTTGTAACATCTAGCTCCTGCATTAGCTGATCATAGGGAAGTACCTAAAAAGGATGGGCATCAAAACAATCTAAATGGTGAGGGTCAAGAGATCAGCAAAATATTCTGTATCTAAAGTGTAGAAGAAAACAGATGTAACATACAATATTCAACTTTTAAACTAGTGGTACAGCATATGCAAATGATAATAAAAAAAACAGTAATTTTCAACATATGAAATCTGCCTATACAATATAAATTACTGTAACTTAACCAGATTCATCACAACAGAGATTAGATTTTAGCCCCAACTACAATCATTAACTTCTCTAACTTAGGTGACAATTAACTGCGCATTTCTTTTTGTTTTTTTCCCCTCATGATAACTGTTGAAACATCTTGTGAGTTATGCCATTGACTTTATGGCAAGATTCTTGATCATCAAAATTTTGCAGAGAATCCATGAGACAATCAGGAAGGTGAATTAGCTACTCAGATAAGTAAATTCATTTCTGTAGAAAGGCTTCATAATACAAGGAAAGATACCTTGTTCATTTCAGCCAGTGTCAGCACAGTAAGTTGCTTTAGCTTGAGGACTTGATCAGGAACCAATTGTGGAAGACAACCAGCATTACCTGTAAATAAACATTTTTTCCCATTTCAAAATAGTCTCAAAAGTAAGAGGGGAAAAAGTAAAATCAAGGACAACCAACTGTGTTATTAACACAATACAGCCAGAATACAAGAAAAGCACAGTCCCTAACAGTGTCGTCATATATAGTAGTAATGACCACAGAATTTCTATTCCATACATGCACTCTATTAGAAAAACTCCATGGCAGCTGAGTGAGGTCAGGGTTCTTCAAGAAAAATTTCAAGGTGCCTAATTAGAGTTAAGAACCAGATTTCTCATGTAAATGTCCATGGGGATGCCTATCACGAGGCATAACAAAAGCAAGAACTAGCGAAAGGAGGAGAACCGTAATAAATAAAATTATACCAAGTACAACACTAATTCAGTAAATTCAGGGCAAAAACAAGTTAGAAGAGTATAAAATATTTGGTTTCCAGTGGCTCCGAGGAAGACTGTAAATAGCCATTTACCATTAGTATAACAAGTTCCAAGCTAATTCCAATAGTGAAAACTCATAAATTTATTAAAAAAGAAAATAACTATCATTCGGTCGTCACCCACGAGTCTGGAAACAAAACTGCAGGGTCACCTTGCTTTTGGTTCGTCCGAGCCAGCAAAATTCAAAATCCATCTTCCAGTAAAGCCCATTGGCTCATATATCAGTGATAAAAAGAGAAAATTAAGTGGCTAAAATCATTCAACATGCTTTTTCCATACAATAATACTCCAATTCTTAAGCAACTTAAACTCAAACTCTCAACATCCAATCATCAAGTTCTGATAAGGGGAATATACCAAAATTATTTTCTGCTGTGATTGAAACCCCAACATGAATTCACATACATTAAAATTAAAACCAAGTCAACGCGAAACTAAGAAAGTGGGGAGAGGGAAAGGGGGCTTGAATGCTTACTTTTGTAGTCACTCCAGGTTCCATGGGCAAACAACCGAAGAACATCAAGGCAAAAGGAATTCTCAGTTCCTTCAAGCTGTCAACAAAATTCAAACCAAATTAAATACCTATAATACCCTCCAACGACATGGGAAAATAAAGTAGAAAAAAGGGTAAGTAAAAAATTAAAAATACCTCGGAGACGGTGGGCGAAGAGAGAATCTCGGAGAAGGCGAAGAGAGAAGGATGAGAAGTGGCTTCGATAATAAGAGGGCAGAGAGCGGAGTCTTTTAGAGTGGATGCTTGATTTACGAAGTGATCGATGAGCTCTGCTTGTTTCTGTTCGATGTCCATAATTTAAAAATTGACGATGACTGGGTACTAGCCTTCACAAGCTCCAATAAAATTAATCAACGAGTTGGTAGAGACGTTGATGGGAATCAGGACATTGAGATGGGGGGGGAGAAGTTTATGGGTATGATTTGGGGGATTGGAAGGGTTAGGGCTTGTGAGAGAAGAAGAAGAAGGAGAAGGCAGTGTGGAAATTTGAGAGCACTGATGTGAAAATCGAAGAAGAAAAGCCTCTGCCTTTATTTTTATTTTTTTGCTATATATGACGTGATGAAGGTGTTTTTAGGAATTTTCTTTTTTTCTCTCTTTTCCCTGTACAAACGAACATGAGGACGGAGCAGAACTCGATGATTTTTACGAGGAGAACCGACTTGTCGTCGCTGCAGTAAAATTGTTGGTAACTTTAATCATTTTGTATTTGCGAGTGATCGGTTGTTAAAGTATTTATTATTTTAAAATAATTATTTTTATTTTAAAAAAATTGTTTTTATACCTACAAATCAAAACGATTTTAAAATATAAAAATATATTAATTTAAAATAAAAAAATTAAATTTTAAATTTTTTTAAAAAACACTTCCAAAATATAATTTTAAACACACAATATTGAAGTGTGACTATATTTTTAAAAAATAAATAAAAATTAATTTGTTTTACAATTTTTTTTTATGTTTTCATATTTTTTAATAGGTTATTATTAAATATATATTTTTAAATAAAAAATACTTTAAAAAAACCATTAATACAAATTCAAACACTTTAAAAACTTCTTTTCTTATAGTAAAATGGAGATGTATTTTTAAATATATTTATAATTAGGAGAAATCTCAATTTAATGTGTCATATGGTATTCCGCACCCGTTACAAGCAGAGAGGGGGGAAATTATTAATCCTTTATGTTTTTTGTCCTGTAATGAAAGATGCATGGACAATATTTTGTTCGTATTCCAATTATCTTTCTCTTCTATCCTGGGATAGGAACATGTTGGATAACGCTAGAAAAATGAGATAATTTCTAATTCCGCACCCGTAATAAATCGAGTATCTGTTTTTTTTTTTTATGTTACTGGATAAAATATTATTCTATAAAAAAACATAATTATTAATAATTAAATTTTATAATTTATTTTATTTTATTTTTAATAAAATTATTATGATAGGAAACAATTTGGTTTTAAGTTAGTCATATGTTTTGCAAGCATTTAAAATTTTATCACATAACTAAATATAAAAAAAAAATTAAAAAGTTATTAACTTCAACAGAATTCATTACTCAAGTCGCGATATAGACAAGTTAACCTGAATTAATCAAAATTTATTCAATATATTACTATTTTTAAAAAATTAAGAAAGTATTTTTAAAGTTAACCTCGTTTTTATTTGTTACCCGAGTTTTTTTTAACATATCAAATCAACCGAGATAATTTATATATATTTTAATTTAAAACTTGAGTTAAATAAAAAATATGATTAGGAAATTTTAATTTTAACTCGTTGATTTGTGTTTAATAATGCAGGGGGATTATCTAGTAAGAGAGGAAAAAAATTAACATTAAAGGTTAATTCAATTGAAATAAACATACACCAGAAGAATTTGGTTTTTTACGGTAAAGATGAATAGTTAAATGCCAATATTTTTTTTTTCACCTTGGCACTTAAAATCTTTCATGATTTTTTTTTTCTCTGAATTTATTTATTTTTTACTTTTATCTTCCAATGTTGATTTTATTGGATACTAGGTTACGTGTTTTATTTTAATTTGCTTTTTATAAAATTATCCTAGTATTATGACTTAAAATACAAGTTTTGCAAGTTAACTATGTTGAGCTACGTACTTTTTCATTGTTTTTTAATTAAATTTTTTCAATTTCATTGATTAATATTTGTTTGACTGTAAATTAAACTTTATAATTGTTTTTTTATTTGCTTTTCATGAGATTATTACAGCTTTATGATCAAAGCCACATGTTTTACGAATTAGTCAAATTGACTTGTTTTCTTGTTCTTTTTTTTAACTGAGTATTTATTTTTTTTATCAATCTCACCATCCAACATTCTATTGATTATAAACTGGACTTTGTAATTTTTCTCAATCTGCTTTATATGAAGTTATACCATTCTTTTACCTCGGGTTTAGCAGCTTAACTCGGGTTAACTTGGGTTATTTTTTTTCTTTCCAATTTAATCCTTGAACATTGAGTTAATTGGAGTATGCATTTCATGATTTTTTATTATTATTATTTACTTTATATAAAATTATCATAGCATTGTGACCGAGTTGCAAGTTAGGTCGCTTAACTCGTGTTTTTATTGCTATTTTTTTAGTTGGATTTTGTTTGAATCTCATACTTAAACATTAAATTGATTGAAAATTAGATTTCATAAATTGTTTTAGTTTGTGTTTTGTAAGGTTATTATAGTCTCGTGACTCAGGTCACGAGTTTTGTCAGTTGAATTTAGTGTTTTTTTGTGTCTTTTTTTAATTGATTTTTTAAAAAAATTATTCAGCATTAGGTTAATTAGAAATTGAGTTTCATAATTTGTATTGTTTGCTTTCTACGGGACAATCTCAGTCTCATTATCTTGGTTTGTCAATTTTAACTCGAGTTGACCTAACTCAATTTTTTATTTGAATTTTATTTTCGATTTTATTTTTTAACATCAAGTTAATTAAGAGTTGATTGGGTTATTAAGATCTTGTGACCTGAAAAATAGATTTGGTAGGTTATCCTAGGTTAATTTCACTCAATATAACATATTATCATTTCAATATTTTTTAAAATGTGATGTTTTAATTTTTTAAGTCAAACTATATTTTTATCAGTTATCTGAATTTTTTTTAGACTTGTAAAATTAACTAGATAACATGAGATCAATTCCCATTAAATATATTTTTATATGATAAAAAACACATTAACAATACCTAAATATTTTTATATATACAAAAAACCTATCATACTCTCAGCATAACATGCACAATGATCCAATACAACATTAGAGGTTCTCAGATCATCAAATAACAATTAATATTAAAGGTTAATTTGACAAGGGATGATTACTAATTAACATTTAATAAGATCGTTAAACGAGGGAAGAATGAAATTAGCATTAAAGGTTAATTTAGCTAACATGAATAGCTAATAAGTTGAATCATTTAAATCGAATTTAACTAAAAAGTTTTAATAAAATCTTGTATTTTGAACTATTTTAATGTCTATAAATAAATTTCAAATGAAATTTAAACTCCGCAAATAAATAAATTAGATATCAACTACTCTAATTTACTACATTAAACATGAGAAATTAATGTTAAAATTAATTTTAAAATATCCATTTATTTATTTTTTTCTAGAATCATTCGATGGAAACAATAAAAGTGATAATAATAATATATGAAATAAGATGAATTAAATTATATTATTTTTAAATATATAATTAAATTTATTTATTAATTAAATTCAAGTTAAATATTATAATTAAATTTAATCATGGTAGAGAATTACTTACAAATCGAATAAAAAAAAAAAGTTTCGAGATCACTGAATAATAATGAAAGGTACGAAGAGATCAAAGCTTGTCTTGGACTCCCGGGTAAAGGGGTAGGATGAATTGATTTTTTTTTTTGCCGAGTAAAAATAACACACGTAAGTAAAAAAAAAGAAGAAGAAGAAGAAGGAAAGGAGAGAAGCTTTGAGATATGGCTTCGGATGCATGATCCACCATCCCAGGTTTTGTATCCTCGCTAACAAAATCACATCAAACGTGACCCACTACCTGCAAATCGCATCGGGAATGATTAGATAAAAAAGGCACGTAAAGAATAATAAAATAAAATTCTAACTATTCAAGTTTGAAAGAATAGTTATTATTATTTTTAAAGTATTTTTTATTTAAAAATATATTAAAATAATATTTTTTTATTTTTAAAAATTATTTTTTATTGCAGTTACTTTTCACTTAGAAATATATTAAAATAATATTTTTTATTTTAAAAAATATTTTTAAAATTAACGTATTAAAATAATCCAAAGACACCAAATAAATATTAATTTGAAGTAAATAAAATATATATATTTTTTTTTTCAAAAACACTTCTAAAACACAAAAACAAATAATGCCATTAATACTTAACAATATACTTTTAAAATCTGATCCAATAAATCGATTTGGGACCTAGTAAACTCGGGACTTGAACTTGTAAAGCTAAGTTCAATGAATAATACAATGAAATATAAAAAAATTTCGTGCCATTCTTTTGATTTTTCATTATAGCCTGTTTGTTTTTGCGTTTCAAATGCGTTTTTGAAAAAAATTAAAATTTTTTATTTTTTTATTTACTTCAAATTAATATGTTTTTTGTTTTTTCAAATCATTTTGATGTGCTAATGTCAAAAATAATTTTTTTAAAAATAAAAAAATATCATTGACATGCATTTTAACATGGAAAATTATTTGAAAAATAACCACAACCACACTACCGAACAAACTCCGTTAACCTAGTTAAAGCTTGCTGAGCACAAAGTGTTTTTTATGATATTTGAAGTTAGTTTTAAAAGTATTTTTAACTTTAAAAAATATAAACTGGTAATTTTAAAATATTTTTTAATAATTTTGATGTGTTAAGGTAAAAAAAAATAAAATTTATTTTAATATATTTTTTTAAAAAATATTTTTAAAATATTATATATCATAATATTAAACACGTAATTAATGTAACCATGACTGTGGCTGTTAAAAAAAAAATGATAAAACATGTTAAAATATTTCATCTTAAATAAGTTTCAGAAGTTTTTGGAATTTTACCGAATAAGTTTAACAACATATTTTCAGGTTTTTTTTAGCTGCTGAACGCCTTTTTTTTTTACAAAAAAAAAAAAAAACTAGAATCATCCCAAATGCCCTTGCTCTTTGTTCCTAAAGAAAAAAAAAAACTAAAAAGCTTATGCTATGTATTTTATTAAATTAAATGCACAGAAATTTGTTTTCATGTTATTGGTGTTCTAATCATCTATCCAAACAAAACAAGTTTCGAGTGAACTATAATTTAGTATCTATATTTAAAAAACTAACAAGGAAGTCTATCACCTGTTATATATTTTTTCAATATTTATATTTAAAATTTTTCCTATACTTCAACACATCTTATTTTTATATTTTAAAAATATAAAAATAAGATGTGTTGAAGTATAGGAAAAATTTTAAATATAAATATTGAAAAAATATATAACAGGTGAGAAACTCCTTGTTAGGTTTTTAAATATAAATACTAAATTATAAATCACTCGTTTGGATAGATGATTAGAGTGTTCTAATCATCTATCCAAACAAAACAAGCTTCGAGTGAATTGATGTTCTAATCATCTATCAAAACAAAACAAGCTTCGAGTGAATTATAATTTAGTATCTATATTTAAAAAACTAACAAGGGAGTCTTTCACCTGTTATATATTTTTTCAATATATTTATATATATATATATATATATATATATATTTCCTCATTTCAAACTATTTTTTTAATGTTTTTATATTGTTTTGATATACTAATATCGTAAATAAATTTATTAAAAATAAAAAAAATATTATTTCAATATATTTTATAAAATAATTGTTACTATAATATTAAACATACTTAAATAAACAAGCACTTTCATTAAAATATATTATTTTTTTTTGGAGGACATTTAAAAGTGTAATAGAAGTTGTTTTTAAAATATTTTTTACTTGAAAATACATTAAAATAATATATATTTTTTAAAAAATATTTTTGATACTAGTATATTAAAATAATAATAAAATTTAAAATAAAAAAAAATTAAATCTTAATAAAAAACAGTTTACTCAATGTTAAATGTTTGATCACTAAACATAAATTTTTTTAAACTCAAGGGATTAATTTAATATTTTCTGAAAAAGGGAGGTCTAATTTACTTAAGAGTGCCCAGGGCCCGCGGCATACATATTTTTACTGGTCCATCAGAGACGGAGCGTCACTGTCGAAAGCCCCTCTTCGTAAGGGAGAAATACGTTCATTTTCCAACCGATTAAAATCGATTTTCAAGCCGCCTCATCCTACTTGTAAAATTACACACAGCGATTTTGAGCTCCTCCTCCGTCCTCTCGCCTAAAACAACGATGGCAACAAGGCCAGTAGCCGATTCGCATAGCAACAGAGCAGCAGTTCAAGCCACAAACGATGACGCTTCCGCCAGTAAACTGTACGCATCAATCTTACTCTTCTATCTTAGTTATATTTCTCGCTGTTTGGTTGCCGAGAAAACGAAAAAACTAAAAATCAAGGAAAACGTTACTCGTCACTTATCATCACTTTTTTCATCACAGGTCTTGTGTTAAGAAGGGATACATGAAAGACGATTATATCCATTTATTTGCTAGAAGACCTGTGAGGCGATCTCCAATAATCAATCGCGGTAATTGCTATTTTTTTTCTTAAATTTTTTATTTATTTAATGCTAATTGTATTTAATTAATTTCTGTGTGTTATTTCTGTTAAGGCTATTTTGCGCGCTGGGCTGCTCTTCGAAAGCTTCTCTTCCAGTTTCTTGACTGTGAATCGAATATTGATGGAAAATGCGATACCAAAAAGCAGATATTATCATTCGGAGCAGGATTTGATACCATGTATTTTCAACTACAGGTGCCTGATAGTTTGTTTGGGTGTTATGATTAATTTTTTTTGGCATGCTCTGTTTCAATGTAACCATATAACCATGTAACCTTATGATCTGACATAATTTGCGTAGAGGCACATCCTTTGTTTCAATAGGTTTTTTAATATATGCTTAAATTGAAGCAATTTTTGTGTTTTTTACTATCAATTTATGAACTTTTTGCTGCGGCAGTTCATTCATTAATTGTGTTAATAAGAACCTGATACCACTATAGGTTTGATTGCAATATTTGTGTTTTTGATGGCAGGATGAAGGAAAAGCGCCATTTTTATATGTAGAGCTGGATTTTAAGGAGGTGAGAGTTTGAAGTTGAGTGTTGCCATAGAAGTTTAGTTTAGTTTAGTTATCAATGCGCTTATGATATAAAAGTAATGATGATAGAAGTTACCAATGTACTAAATTATTTTCTGTTTCACTAGATTTCAGCTTACCGAGCTAGGTTAATTTTTCATCTATACATGCTTGCTGGACCAATGATCGACTATTGATTTCCAACTTAGATGAAATTAATGCTTTTAAATTTTAGGTAACTAGTAAAAAGGCAGCAATTATTGAAAACAGCAGTCAGTTGAGGGAAAAGCTTGGTGCTACGGCTTCAATCTCACCAGGTAAGTGACTTTGGTTGCAAGGCCATGAACTCCTGAGGTTTTCTTACAAAAAAAAAAAAAAGAGTAGCATCTGTTTCCATTCCTGACAGATTTCTTTTATGGGGTGTGCATGAATTGCAATATTGATATGATTTCAAAAGCTTGGCTTCATTCTGGTTTGCACTATTTGGCTTCCTTGACCTTGCAGAGAAGGGAGAAGTGCTCAGTGATCATTACAAGCTGCTCTCGGTTGATTTGCGTGATATACAAAAACTAGATGATATCATAGCATTGGCCGGTATGAATCCCAGGTATACGTGCAGTCCCAATCCTCTTTTTCTTTAACCAAATCAAATTTCATTAACTTACCTGTTTTGGAACTTGTAATTGGGTCTTGTCTGCTTCTAAGTTTGTTTAGAACCCTATTATTCTAAGTAGTCATTATGATGGTTTTAGCTATTTTATGCACCTGAACTTTTTAAGGGCATTATGTTCATATCTCTAGGCATGTGGCTTTTGAGGTTCCTTCTGCTTTTCTCAAAGCATTTTGCTTTGGATTTTTGCCAATTATGTATTTTGTTGCACGCATGATGTTCTGGAAACTTGGCAATTTTACATCATCAAATAGCTTCTTGAGAAAAAACTTTCTCCTCATATTCAGTTTTTTCCTATCATTTTTCTTATGGATTTTTGTTCTTTGTCTTCATTCTTATACTGGCATCAGCTTGCCAACGTTTATAATTGCAGAATGCGTTTTAATATACTTGGATCCTGAGTCAACTCGTGGTATAGTCGGTTGGGCTTCAAAAACATTTTCAACAGCAGCATTTTTCTTATATGAGCAGGTTTTAAACTTTCTCAAGGCTAATTGACTTATTTTTTCCCCTACATGTTAGTCTCTTTTTCTTTATTCATATTCATGTCCTGGCTTGTCTGGTCTGTTTGCTTACAATTTGTTATATTTACATTTTATGGTGGTTGTTCAATAGATACACCCGGATGATGCTTTTGGGCAGCAAATGATCAGAAACTTGGAGGTTGAGTTTTCCTTTTTAATGTATATGTTGATGAATTGGCTTAATTCATTTTATCCTTGACATCTTTTAATGGTTGAAGTGCACAAATAGAACCAAGTAAATTGTCCTTTAGTCAAAAGTCCTACCTTCAATTCCAGGAAATTAACTTCCATCACTACCAACTGAAATACACATCTTTTATTTCTTATTGACCATCCCTAACCTAGGTGCAAGGGAAAGGTAGGAGTTTCATGAGTTAACTTATTGAATCCCTAAAGAAGTTCAGATTTTAAGTCCGAGAACACTTTGTTATATGCTAGGTAATGTGTGCTCCTTTCCAGGCACCAGGCAATTTAGAGTTCTTAATGCTGAATGAGCAATACATGAACCGCAGAATTCTCTGGTCCCTTAAGCAATTAAAAATTTATTGCTCTAATACTGGGCACACCAGGTTGTGCACAGGGCACCAGTTACATAAATAATTCCCTAAATGTCTTGGATACACAATGAACAATACCAGACCTATCTGTTTGTGTTGTAAATGTATTTGTTAAACTAAAGTGTCCTTTTGTTATGTTTGCTTTCAGAGTCGAGGTTGTGCACTATTGGGTATCTATGACACGCCAACTTTACTTGCAAAGGAAAAACTTTTTCTTGATCAAGGATGGCAGGTATGTCTTCTGATGAGTTACTCTTGAGAATCAAACTTGAGATTCTTACAAATAAAGAAAATACAGTGTTGATTCAATCAATCTTGTTCAACAATGTGTTATCTGAGGGCAATGGATTTCCTAGACGTGGCAGTCACTAGATGAGTGGATCCAATTTATGAGAATAGTTCAATAACTAATCATAGATATCTAATCATAGTACATTTTGAAGCATAGGCAGTGCAGTTACCAATTATTTTCTCAGGTGCTCCAATTAATTGACTTTTGGTGCATGGATTTTTGTCTGGAAGAGCATCTTACGTGGTCAATTAAATATCAGTTCTATTTAGTGCTGGAACCAAAAACTTCAAATTTTTATGGTTTTAGGCATTGGCATTGAAATCAATATTTGGGGGTTTTCTCTTGAAGTTGGTTTAGAATGTGTCTGACAAGCCTTTATTACCTTCATTTTCTGTTGTTTCTTTTCTCATATTTTAAAATATTTTTCTTGTTGCAAAATATGTGAGGTATCAGAGAGCTGTTGCCTGGGACATGCTGAAAGTTTATACTGATTTTATTGAAGCTAAAGAAAGGCGCAGGTATTTGCTTTATAATCCTTGGACATTTCACAAATATTGCCGATGTGCCCAGTGGACTATTATTGATATACTAGATAGGTGCTGGGAATTATTTCTTATACTTTATCAGAACTTTCTAATCAGTTTCCTAATTATATAGGAGTAATGGGTTCTGTAAATGTGCTATGCTCTACTTCTGTGCATTTTTTGGCTGAGTGTAATATGTGTACATACTTTGGGATGACATAGTAAATTAGTGGGTAATTATGCTTTTCTAGAGCTCATGGTTTTGGAAACAGGATCAGTCATCATCTGATTACCATGATTAAAAACATGCAAACATATAAGGACACGAGGGCACATTTGCAGAATGCATTTTGGGAGAGGTCAGCAGACCCATTGGTTGTGAAACTATTTGTGGTTAGTTGCCTGCTTTTGCAATTTAAGAAATTTGGAAAAAGGGCAGCGTCTTTCTTGTAACTCTCCTTGGAATATGCAATTTTGAACGGTGGCAAAATGATACCTTTCTGGCTGTTTGAGAGCATGTCTGGGAGTAGAAACCTCAAAATGTTGTTCGCATATTAGCCAACAAAAAATAAAAATAGAGAAAAGGAAATATATCAGGAGTGGTTAAAGAGACCACGGGTACCTGGTTGTACGCGAGTCTTTCAGATTTTTTCCTTTGCAAAAGAATGAATACTGTTGTCTTTTTTGTGAAGATTTTGGTTTGGTTGCAGTTGTGAAAAAAACCAGCCGATTAAATTCTTTCATTGTCTTGTAAATGGTGCTTTTAGGATGATACAAAGGGAATCTCTTTTCCTGTTTGGCTTTTCATCCTTCTAGTCTCCTTTTTTTTTTTTTTCTTTAACTAGTTTGTTTTCTGATTTGCTTAACTGTACAACCTTTGTTTTCTTTCCCTTTTTTACCCTGGCATGCTCCTGAGAAGTTTCTCATCCACTATATTCTGGTGATCAGGATTGAACGATTGGAATTGTTCGATGAGTTTGAAGAGTGGTACATGATGCAGGCAAGTCAAATCATTCCTGTTGAAAAAGAAAGTGGAAAGTGCCACAGATTCTTAATTAATGACAATACGTGGTACTCTATGTGCATGGAGTTCAACCTAATTAGAACTAATTGTGCCTGCTTGAGAGTATTTGGGGAGTTGTGATTTATGTTCTGTTAGTCATAAATTCTGGTCTGGTTCTCTGTCATCATTATTGATTTTCTCTGTCCTAATTTTTCTCCCCAACTCCTCTTACTCAGGAGCACTACTGTGTGGCTTATGCAATCAACGATGCCATGGTATGTCTATACATGAAACTATTCCCAAACCCTCTTTTCCCCAATCTGTTCTTCTATCCCTTGCAATGTCATTTTCCCTCATTACTCCAGATTTCGTTTTTCATGTTTTAAAATTTGAACGTGAAATGCTAGTGTATTTTAGTAGTAAAAGTTAACAATACATTCACTATTCCTTGGCATTCCAAATGCGTGGTATTGGCAAATCCGAGTAAATTTGAACCATGTTTCTTTTTCATGTGAAGTTAAGGCTTCTTTTCTTTTCTTTTCTCTTTTTGAATTTGGAACACGCGCTGCTGCTCAAAACTTAAGTGATTTTGGACATGAAAAGGTTCAGTGTAAGAACAAACAATTAAGTGAAAAGTATAGTCACACAGTAATCTCTTCCTTTTCTCATTTGAATATGCCTGGATAAGGATATTAAAACTCAATTCGCTTTTTCTGGTGATGCATATGCTTAGTATTTGATGCCCTGGGAAGGATAAGTCTTGATATTCACATGATGGCTTGCATTTGATGATGCAGGGGTTGTTTGGGGACTTTGGTTTTACTAAGACCCAGCCGCACGTGATCAACTCTCCCTCAACAGTAGCATTGCCATGAACACACGAGGCCACAAGCCGGTAATTAGTGTCTAGATAAGAAGTCTCATAAGGTATTTGATGACCCATTGAGAATATGCCTTTGCATATTATTTGTTTGGATTCCACAAGACAGATCCTTATTTTTTTTTGTGCTAGCTGTTTGGCAAAAAGAAATTGTGGTGGGACCTCACCTTACAGCACCAAAATGTGTCATATCAATCTCTTGTGGGGCCTGTATCATGTGGAAAAATTTATGCCCAGTTGTGTATGGTTGGTTGCTTTTTAATGTGTTTTTCCTCGACTTCCCCTTTTCTTTTCCCTTCTCCTTATCCACTTGCTAGCCTTTATGTGTTTTATGTTTCCTTGGTGGACGATCAAGATACTAGTGGGTGCATCATCTTTTGAGAAAAAGAATGGACGACTTATAGATTGGTAGCGAGAACCATAGAGGCTTAGTAGGTTTGAGGTAGAGATAATAATTAAAGTTATAGCACTTTTATTTATGGGAATTTGCTTCCCTTTTTGGTTTGGAGTTCCTTCACTTCGAATGAATGGTGACGTTAGTTTTCTTGTACTAGGGAGCAAAGGATGCCTAGTGATAAAATCAAACATGGTGATAGAAGGATATATTATATC
Source organism: Populus tomentosa (assembly GCA_018804465.1). Lineage (NCBI taxonomy): Eukaryota > Viridiplantae > Streptophyta > Magnoliopsida > Malpighiales > Salicaceae > Populus > Populus tomentosa. The sequence continues at coordinate 2,797,387 of CM031995.1, forward strand.
AAATCTGATTTTATACAAAGTGTTGCAATCTAAACACATTGAACACCTGGTTATAGGACTTGATCTAGCTTCATAGATTAACTCAAGCTGAATTGATTTAGATTTTGAACTAATTCAGTCCTTTTTAAATTAGGTTTTATAACTGTGAATTTATGAAAAAATAAGGGTTCCAAAACTTGGAATTTTCACGAGTCATGGGGATCAAGCATTTGTAGAAATAGGGAGGGCTAGCTGCCCTAGAGACATAGCTTAATACTTATTTGAGCCTCCCCATGAGAAACACTTAAAAAACTCTATATAGCCTCTCTCTTCTTTTTTGGTTAACAAACTCGATTTTGCTAGGTGATGGAAAAGAAGATTAACTAAAAAAAAACTGTAGGATTTATTATATAGATTTCCTTTTGACTAACAGACAAATCCAAGCTCACCCTTATCCCTCCCAAGGATGGGAAACTTAGGTGGCAAGTTTGTATCTTAAAATTTTATTTCCTGATTACTTATTCAAGCCCCTGTTTTTCTCTTTTTTTGCAGATCTAGTCCTTGTATTTTTTTTAATCACGAGTATCCTTTTTTGGGACAAGGAGCACGAAGGTAAAGCCTTTCTACACTTTTGAACAATCAAATTTGTATTCTCAACTTTGACGGAATGGAGAGAGTGTTTTACAGTATGGTAGTGATATTTTTAAAATATTTTTTGTTTAAAAATATATTAGAATACTTTTTTAATTTTTTTTTAAATATTAGTTTATTAAAGCTACAAAAACATATAAAAAATTAATTTTTTTAAAAAATATTATTTGGAACGCAAATGACTCGTAAACTACCTAGTACTTGTATTTAAATGTACATACTGAAATAAAAGGGTTGCCCAATGCACCGACTGTATAGATAGATGGATGTAAAGGCCTCTACTAAAATACTATATAACCTTCTCGAGCTCGGTCTGAAAAAATGTTCCACGTTGGTTTGCTTTTTGAATGAAAACAGTACTATCATTTTCTTTGGATTGCTGCCAACCCTAAATCTGTTTGTTTTCGACTTTTTGTGGTCATCCTGGACGCTGTTAATTACACCGCCGGGAAAATTATTTACTTGCTGCAGCTTTTACACTTCTCTGCTTGCAATTTGGAGCAGCAAATGTGGGCTGTGGGCTGTTTTTACCGTTAAAAAAAATATTAGAAAAGTAGCCGTCCTACAGGGTATTACTTTCAAGGGAAGAACTGTGCTCATCTTCTGCTTTGAAAGACGTGCACCGTGAACTTCCTACCTCGACAAAGCTCAGTCATGGCATCTTGGTTTGGATTCAATAACAAATCTAGGAGACAGGGAAAGGGTTTGGGCAATTCGGTCTCTAGCCTTGATTATCGCAGCCCACACCAAATAAGCAGAGCGAAAAAGTGGAAAAACCTTGGGTGAGAAGCTGCCTGAAGAAAAGAATAAAAAGGGAATATCTTGAAAGAAACATTTAAGCTCATGAAGAATCAGATGCTGACCTAAATAGAATTGGGGTCTGAAAAGGATTGGGAAAAGCCCAGAATACAAACCCTAAGAGAGCAACTTTCAAACCGTCAATTCTTCTATGCAAACCCTAGGCAAGGGCGCAGGACACTGTGTAAAGATGAGGTCCAAGGATGACAAATCGAAAGCAAAAACTTTCCTTCGAAAGAAGATAAATAATAAAAAGAAGGGAAAAGATGGTTGGGTCCAGCAAGGCTGCTAAGACCATGGTGATAGAAAAAACACAATCCTTTCACCGTTTTCAATCTCTGCCTTTCCCTCACACAACAGGTATCCTTTTCACCCCCGACTCTCTCTACCTTTCCATGCTTTGCATTTGCTTTTAAACAATCATTTTATAACAATCAACCCTAGTTAGTTCTCTATTCAAAGCAGTCATTTAACTACATTGTATAGCACCGTAAGTAATCTAGTTAGTTATTGCTTTTAACCAGTTTTGAGTTTTTATATTTCAATATTAATTATCCAACTATGCCATATAATAATAAAAATAATTATTACCAAAATTTTAAAATCAAACTCAATAATTAATCCGGCACAAAGCCCTTGTCACTGGTTGAGGTTCGGGTTGATTCATGTCAGTGTAATAATACAAGTTATTATTTGTTATAGTTTTAAAACCTGATTTGAGAGTCAAACCAAGGCAAGGTGTGGGTCACGAGTGGGTTGACCATTGATCCCGGTCAATGTAATAACAAAAATGGTTATTATCATAGTTTTAAAACTCAACTCGGTTGTCGACTGGGATAAGGCCTGGGTCAAGTGTCAAGAGGGTCAACTCGGGTTGATATAAAATAAAAGCAGTTATTATCATAGTTTTAAAACTTGATTTGGAGGTCAACCAAGGACAAGGGCTAGGTCACGAACTAGGAGAGTTGATTTGGATTAATGTAAGAATAAAAGTTGTTGTTATTACAGTTTTAAGGTATGGTTTTGGGTTTGACTAGGGCAAGGTTCAGGTCAGGGGTCGGGAGGGTTAGCAAGTGGATAAAAATGATTCTTATCATAGTTTTAAAATCTAGCTCAAGAGTTGATTTGAGACAAGGTTCGAGTCACGAGTTGGGAGGGCTGACCCAATAAATCTATATTTTTTTTAAAAAAATCAAAGCAACCTTTGTCTGACTATTTTTTTATCCCAGATTGACTTGGATTTTTTATCGGGTCAAATCAAGTCAATCATTCCTCTATTTTTCTTAAACCCAAACCAGTCTAGGCTATGAGTCAACCCATTAAGTCAATCCTGATTTTTATAACTAAAGTTACACTAATATTATTAATCTTAACACTTAATATAAACTAAAGTAAAAAAAAATAATTTCTAATTACTTTTTTAAATATGTAAGTTTGATATCAATATATATTAAATGTAAAATAGATTTTTATTTCATTTTATTCTATTTTTTCTACCATATCCAAACAAAATACAAAAACAATCATCTTATTTTGTAATTCATTATCAAATACAATTATGTTACTGTCTTCTTTTTTATCTTATCTTCATTGTTTTTATTTTTTTTTTTATCCTCGAGAATAACCAAATACCACCTAAATATTTATTGAGAAGTCCATTACAAAAAAGATTTTTTTAGTTGGATCTTAAACGAGTTTTCACATTATAAAGATTTGTGTCAGGGAGAAATTACTTTTTTAGCATATTGTTTTGAATCCAAAATTAAAATGGTAAGGTCGAAAAAACTTGCGTACATTATTTAAATAGTAACTAACACCGTATGTATTCATTCAAAGTAACAATAAATTCATAATGAAAAGGAAATTACAAAAAAAAAAAAAAACTAAAAGGTCAACCTTTTCTTACAGCATGAGAGGAGAAACTTGTGAATTCAAGTAGTGCATTGATAATTTTGTCCTTCAATGCATTGAAAAATTAACTTGGTTCCAGTGTTCGAGTTGTCTTTTTCAAGGGATTAAAATATTATTGTCAATTAATCGGGGGTAATTTAATAAATCTATATTTGGATTCTTATGGATTGATAATCGGTATTTTTTTTCGTTTTTATCCTATGATGTGCAGCCATTAATTATTTTTTCCTTTTTAAATTACAGTTATAGCGCTTTATCATTGTTTTTTATACTTCAAAAAAATCAAGCCGACCCCCAGGTAGGCTATCTAGTTGATACTATATTCATTTTTCTTGCCGTAACAATTAATATTCTGGCTATATCGATTGCTTGTGAAGAAAATGAGAGTGTGCTTGAGACGTTGCTTGTAAGAAATTTTGTATTGTTTGGATTATATTTCAAGCTTTTCAAAATGTTTTTCTCCGTTGGAGATGGTTGCAATAATCAAAATTACCAATAAAAGAAAGAACATAATCATTGTTTTGTGAGAAACTTTCTCATTAATGGTTGGCCCATTCTACTAAATACCTAATAATTCAATTTCACGACCCCCCTCCCTCCCCTTCGATAGAGTTCATACTTAATTGACCAATCATGGAAATTTATCACAATATTATGTAAAACAATGACACGTTAGAAAAAAAATCAAATTAATAATCCAAGAAAGATCCAAGAAATAAAAAAAGGATATGATTTCCAAGATGAATAGGTAATATTTTTTATTTTATTTTTTTATTCAATATTATAATAATGTTTTAGTTTTTTAATACAGAATGGAGATAAATAAAAATCTAATATTTCAAGTGTCTTTTTGTAATTACGATGATCTTATTTTTTTAAGATTTTAATCTATAATAAGCCTTGTTGATTTTTAAAAGTTTTAATTTGTAACAAACTCATTTAATTTTTATAATCTTGACTTGTATTATTACTTGTTTTAATTTTCTTTTCATCACATAAATTAACCATCTAAATATAAATAAAAAAGAAAAAAAATCAATAACTATAATAAATTAATAATTGCTTAATAATAAATTAAAAAGGCCCACACAATTTGACAAAAGATCCCCACCCCCATGCCCTCTGCCTTAGCTAGTAAAAAACAAAACAAAAAACACCCCTCTCCTTTTCGGCTTTTCCTACACTATTCCTTATTATATTACCAAGATTAATAAACAATCACTTACCACTAATCTAGCATTATTAATTTATTATATCACTAATTACTTCTCCTTTCTAGCATTGTATTTAATGATCAATGAATTTGTTATTCAAATTATCATGTCAAGTTCCCAACAACAAATCTTAAATACATTATGCTGATAAAAAAATAATTTCGTTTGAAATAGATATAAATATTTTTTTATTATAAAAAAAAAATAAGAAAAATCTTTGATATCAAATAAAAAAGTATTAATTTTTAAATATTTTGAATAAAATTTATTTTTACTTTACAAAAACTAATTCAACAATATTTTTATATTTTTATATATATTATAATAAGTTAATTACGATGAATAAACAAATAAAAAAACAAGGAAAATATAGGAGATGGGGACAGAAACAGCAAACAGTCCAATGAACACCTACTATAACACCTCACTCTCCTGCTCTCCGCTCTCACTCCCTTACAAAGAATTCAGGCGCCACCACCTGATACGCGCCACCCACCTACATACGCGTCACCGCTAGTATTCTCTACTTAGCTATACAAACTTCACCATTAGTATTCTTTATATAACACTTCCTCTTGTTTCTGAACATGGGCTGCACGGCGTCGAAGCTAGACAACGAGGACACAGTACGGCGGTGCAAGGAGCGCCGCCGCCTAATGAAAGAAGCAGTCTACGCCCGCCACCACTTAGCTGCTGCACACGCAGACTACTGCCGTTCACTCCGAGTCACTGGCTCAGCTCTATCCAGTTTCGCAGCTGGTGAATCCCTCTCTGTTTCTGACCAAACCCCTGTTGTTATCCTCCACCCTCCTCCAGCAACCAGCCCAACTCCTCCTAGCAATCCTATCCCTCCACGTGTACCACCTTCCCCTTCCCCCTCCCTCCACCCTCCACCACCTCCTCCTCCATTTTCTCCTTCTATAGCTAGCTCGAAACCTCCACATATTCTTTCTTCTTCAAATATTCACTCTAAGTCTAACCGCCACCGCCGCGTCAAGCCTCAGAAGCTTCCTCATATTCTTTCAGAATCAAGCCCTTCAGTCTCTCCGAAATCGAATTATGATTATCCAACTGCTTTTCAAAATCATTCAACTTATTCTACAACGCCTTCTCAAGCTTCTTCTGTATGGAACTGGGAAAATTTCTACCCTCCTTCCCCTCCAGACTCAGAATTCTTCGCTCGAAAAGCCAACCACAACCACAACCAACAGCAACAGCATCCCCATTTAGATACTGATGATGGGTCGTCATCAGATGCAGATGACGATGTTGCAACAGAGAGACTCTCAGAGTATGACTTCTTTAACGAAAAGCAATACACACAGCATAAGAAGCAGCAGCAGCAGCAACAAAATTATAGCGAGACGGAGCAAGAGGAAGTTCAATGCAGTGAATGGGGAGATCATGATCGTCTCAGCAACTCAACAACATCATCGGATGAGGATAATGATACCGAGTCCAGATCCGAGATCGGAACCCGGTCCAATTTCGGGCCAGTCAAGCACCCTTCGCAGCAACAACCACATCCACAACAATCTGATAATTCTTTTGGTAAGTTGGATAACAAGTCTGAGGCGGGATCCTCGACGACCAGTTACAGGACTGGAGAGGTTTCTAATATGAAAATGGTTGTCAGACATAAGGATTTGAATGAGATTGTTGGGGCTATCAAGGAGAATTTTGACAAGGCGGCTGCTGCTGGAGCTCAGGTTTCGGAGATGCTTGAGATCGGTAGAGCTCAGCTTGATAGAAGTTTCCGGCAATTGAAGAGTAAATTTCAAATTTTTCTCAAGGGCTTCTTTTCTTCTTTACATTTTGTTGAATTGTTTAGTATTTTAGAGTTGATCTTGATTATAATATAATATTGGGTTTTTGTTTAATTGCTGCAGAGACTGTGTATCATTCGAGTAGTGTTTTGAGCAACTTGAGCTCGAGTTGGACTTCAAAGCCACCGTTGGCCGTGAAGTATCGACTCGATACCGGTTCACTGATTGAACCTGGTGGTCCAAGAAGTCTTTGTTCAACCGTAGAACGGTTGTTGGCCTGGGAGAAGAAACTCTACGACGAAGTTAAGGTAAGTTTTGCACCACAAATCGAATGGTTGTGGTTTTTGTCTGAAAAATTAGAATTACTCTTTTACAATTTTTTTTAATCATTTTTTCATCTCTCTATCTCTTAATTACCTTACCAGATTGATGTTTTTGGGGTTAAAAAAGGTGTTGGATTGAGTAGGAAATGCGCTTGTGAGGTCAGCGTTAGTCCACCGCAGTTTTTGACTACGATGACCCAACTTGGCCCTTTCTCGTCAGTCTCTGTTTGATTTTCTTGATTGCTGTCTGTTTTTTGTTTTAATTATATATTTGAAAGTGTTGAATGTTTTGTTTTAATTAAAGTTTTGAAAATATCCTGATAATTAATATATATTACAGTTTTTACATAATTTACAAAAAAATATTGGTTAAAAACTATTACAGTGCAGAATACATGCAAGTGGTTTTTTCTGCAAAAATATCCTTAACCAATCTTAATTATGTGATGGATAGCATCATTCATGGTGGTTAGAAAATTGATATATTTTTTTTTAAATTAGCACAATTAATTAAAAATAATAACAAAATAGCATAGTTAAAAATCATGTTTTACTTTTATGTATAAATTGTGTTATTTTTTATGTATATGTATAAATTGTGTTATTTTATTAATTGTACTGTTTTATCAATTTTAAAAAAAAAATTGCCAAAAACCAAAAATAGCTAGAAAATTTCTAGCTCTAGCACTAGCGACGGTTGATGCGATTGATGTATCCGGATTATACCTGTGAAAACACACGGGCCAGAGCCTGCATGTTGAAGTTTATATGCAGGAAAGAGGACATGAACCGTCTAAACAGATGTCATATCAGGATTATCCCAGCTATTAACAGTTTTTGGATGGTTTGTCATTTTCCTTGAATTACCTGTCTATTGCTTTCATTGTTTTGTTAATGGCTAGAATGCCCTTGACAGCCTGTCAGAAGGACAAGGACTAGTGTTGTTTTCTCTTGGAACATGTTAGTGGTCGGTCCACCTAAGAAGGCGCTTTTTTTCCCCATCAAGTTGATGCATTTATTGTGCATTATTGCATCTGAATTTTAGTGTCCAGTTGTGTTAGGATTATGTGTTGATGAGTGATAATGCATAGAACAATTTGTTAACGTGCTTTTGTAGGCTAGAGAAGGTGTTAAAATTGAGCATGAGAAGAAGCTGTCGACTCTACAAAGTCAGGAATACAAGGGGGATGAAGCGAAGCTGGACAAGACCAAAGCTGCAATAACAAGACTGCAATCTCTTATTATTGTTACATCTCAGGCTGTTTCTACCACCTCAACGGCCATTATTGGACTTAGAGACAGTGATCTTGTTCCTCAGCTAGTTGAACTCTGTCATGGGTATGCCATTTCATTTTTCAGCTTTTATGAGTAAATTATGTTTATGCAAAAATATGAGATCAATCTGCATCAACAATTTGTGGTGGTTGTGAGGCCATATAGCTGTAATCGTAATACTGTCCAGTTTCCTGCCCAGGTCAAAATCTTTAAACTATGGCTATAATCAAGAACCATTTCTAAGCAAAGCCGCTAGTGCATTCTCAAAAGAGGCATTTTCTACCTGTATATTTCGATTTGAAGATTGTGCCTCTCACTAGTTGATCTGGTTTCATACTACTGAATTAAATCCCGACTTTCATGATCTTATATCCTCGCATGAGATAAGACCTTTGCAGCTTGCCTTGGTAGGTGAAGCATCATATGGGATAGCACTGCTATGCCTGTTGCTTCATCCAGTCTGTGTCCACATGTGCATTGCCGTCCTTGACTGCCCATTGCTAAACTACCTCTCGAAATCAGGCAGGGGCCCCAACCCTAGACCTCCCAGTGATTTTGTTTCATCTGATTGGTGGGGCCTTTTGAGGTTAAAGTATGGGTGGAAAGTTTGGTGGAAGGGACTTAAGTATGATATGACCCACCCTGCTGGATTGTTAGCCTCGTTTCTTGATGTGGAAAACTCAACAACCATTTTATTGCTAGGCTTGTAATTCTTATGTCATCATTTATCCATCAACTCTATTAAGTAAGAGGGCTACTCTAGTGTTGGGTGTACACATGTCACGGCATTATCAGTGCTTTGGTTGCTCGATCATGTTTAATTGTTTATTATGTTTTGGAATATTTGACCATTTGATTAACAGTCCTAGATTAGGCTACTGTAGATTATGACATCCATTTTACAGCATCTGAGGGTTCATTTTACACGTTTGTAGCTTCCAGCTACCTTACAAGGCCTTATGATTGATGGTAACTCGGCGATGCTAGCTTGTGGGCTGCTGTGGTATGTAGAGAAAAATCGGGAAGAGAAATCGGATTAATGAACTAGCAGGCACCATTATTGTCCATTAAAAGACTGAACATGCTTATGCCATGTATGTTGGCCCTTTAGAACCCAGATGTGACTTGACAATCATAATCTGATCAGAAATATTTGAGAAACATCATCTGCACCATGCCTCTGTGGCACCCTGGTGTCTTTGTGATTTGAATGATGAAATTGTGGGCTCCTAAAATGACATCCATCTAGACTGGTATATTTATGGATCTGATTTGAATGCAGGTTCATGTACATGTGGAGGTCAATGCATCAATACCATGAAGTTCAGAACCACATTGTGCAGCAAGTCCGTGGCCTTGTGAACCAGTCAGCCAAGGGTGATTCAACTTCTGAATTGCACAAGCAGGCTACACGTGACCTTGAATCAGCTGTTTCTGCTTGGCACTCCAGTTTCTGCCACCTGATAAAGTTCCAACGGGACTTTATTCAATCCATCCATGGCTGGTTCAAGCTCACCCTTATTCCTGTAAGCAATGACAACATGAATGCCAACATGGAACCCTCTGATGTATATGCCTTCTGTGATGAGTGGAAGCTTGCCCTTGACCGTGTCCCTGACACAGTAGCTTCTGAAGCCATCAAGAGCTTTATCAATGTTGTTCATGTGATATCTACAAAACAAACTGAAGAGCTCAAGATTAAAAAGCGAACCGACACTGCATCAAAGGAGCTGGAAAAGAAGGCTTCCTCTCTTCGCAGCCTAGAAAGAAAGTTCTACCACTCATACTCCATGGTTGGCATTGGACTTCCTGATACTGGTGGATCTGATAATGGACAGTTTTTGGATGCTCGTGATCCACTGGCTGAAAAGAAATCAGAGCTTGTAGCCTGTCAGAGGCGTGTGGAAGATGAAATGCTGAGGCATGCTAAGGCAGTAGAGGTGACAAGAGCAATGACACTAAATAACCTCCAGACAGGCCTCCCTGGAGTTTTTCAGGCACTGACCAGTTTTTCTTCCTTGTTTATGGAAGCACTTCAAATGGTATGCGACCGTTCCTACGCCATCAAATAGCATAATAATTTTTCTACTTGGATCTTCCCGTTAAGCTGGAATTTCACAAGGGCTGGGAATTTTTTGGCTGTGAGCTCTTATGATTATTGTCATTATTTTCTTGGGGGGGTTTTTGACATGTAAATATATGGAACTTTTTTGTGGTTTGATCATCCTTCTAAGTTTAAAGAGAGTGAAATGTCTCTCTGTACAGGAATTTGCTTGGATTGTAGTATCAGGGTTTCACAATCTCAGCATGATTAATAAATTAATACTTCTTTTTCCTCATGATTTTTGCTTTCACTGTTTTAGCTCCTTGCATTCGTTACTTTCATCTATTATAGCTTGACCACTAACCTTCTACGGAAAAAACCTCAATTACCAATTATCTTAACAATTTGGATAGTGAATTTTTAAAAATTTTAGAGAATGAGTAATTTGGAGAATTACATGTAAACAGGAGAAAAAAAAATCGGGTATCTCAAATTACTTGAATTATATTTTAATTTATTTATAAATTTTTGAAATTAATGTGCTTGTGATTTTCCTTAAATCAAATTTTGGATAGTCTAACTTTTCTAGGATCGAATTTTATATGTCCAGTTAATTAAGAATTTTAGAGGAATTTTGGCTAAACAATTAGTGGGTTCAAAATTCGGGTAATTCAGGTTATCCAAATTATCCAAAATATAAATAAGATAAAATGCAATTCAAAAATTAAAAATTATTTTAAGTCAGAGAATTTACATAAAAAAATAAAATTCGGATAATTCAAAAAACTATCTGAAATAGCTACTTTTTATCCAATACTGACCTCTACCAGCTCATGAGCACGCTTTTTAATGGAGGACATGCTTAAAATCGGTTGAAAATAGACTTTATGATAATAATGTATAAAAATTGGTTAAAATATTTAAAGTTTTAGAATTCTCAAACCTGGAATTGTAAGTAAATAAAGAGAAAACTCTATATTTTCTGAAAAGTTTATGATTCAATAATCTAGGGAAAAAAAAAACACACACCCGACCTAACAAAAAAATATAAAGTCAAATAAAAAGAGTAAATAAAATTCAAAATTAATTAGGAAAAATAATTAAAAAACAAGATTTTCTAGATCTAATTTGAAGATCTTTCAGACCTAGCTGGTTACAGCAAACCACCCTCTTATAAAATTAAGTCTGGCAAAACTAAACACGATGCAACAATCAAATAGCTTTGTCATCTAATCATTGAACTTGAGAAATAAAAATATACAGTAATTTGAAATTGCTTCTCGAAAGAATCCCTTTTCCATTCAAATCCAGAGATGCAAGGCAATTAAAAAATAAAGTGCAAAAAAAAAGAAGGAAAACAAAGTGGTTTAGATTTGAGAATCCCATGCACGTTATACAGCTTCATTGCAGAAATCTAATTAAATTAACTTATAATTTTAGCTTTTTAAAGCCAATGATCTTACATTTCACCAGCAAGCAATAAACCTAACGAATAATAATATAATTGAACAGCCAGTTTAGTGGTCAGGTCCTCACTCATTCACTGAACAGTTCAGTCCGCAACAAATATTTTATATATAGCAAACCTCAGTCATCTTCTCAACTACAATTATTAGATTATTTACCTTCTGGGAAAAAAAATCCAGCTACTTTATGTATTTTCTTACCTTGGATCTGAAGCCCTCTGCATGTCTTCTTTGTATAACAGCAAGAATCAGATCCGAACAAGCACTTGATGTCTGAATGCTTGCCAACTTGCTTGAGTTAAATAATCCTGTTACTGAACTAGAAGATGATGGGGTGGGTTAAAAATATGGAAAGATTGGAGAAAATGGCCGTCTTGAATCCAAGTCATGTTACCTTACCAATTCTGACTCGTTATCCGATGCCTGGCAGCAGTGACAAGAACATATTAGCCGGAAACAGCTGAGGAGATGATTGAGATCTTCGGGTGACCTTATAAGCCAATATACCTCAAGGTTTTTCTTTTCTTTTTCTTTACTTTTTATAATAATTATGAGGCTCGGTCCCGGGTTGAAAATTAGCTGAGTTAACTTGTAGGCTAGTAAATTAACCCGAATTTATTTAAAAATGATACTATTCTGGACAAAATCTTCAAAAATTCTTGGAATTAACCAGCCGAGTTTTACTTGTATCACAAATTGACTCGTTTAATGATCTGTATTTTACCATGGCGACTTCTCAAACAGTTTAAAAGCAAAACTAGTAGGGCAGGCTTTTATAACTATACTTTTTCGTTTGAAAGGCAACAAGCCAACAACTAGCAAATGTTTCATAAACCAGTTACTAGCTAGTGTGTATGATTTCTTCATCCTCGCATAATTGCTGTTCCTACTGCTTGCGTTTTCAAAGCAATCCAGTCAACTTTCCCGGGTTCAGGTATGATACAGGGCGTGTCAGATAATCACCAAACGGGCGATCACTTTCAAAAACCACCATGACAGAATTGCTGATATTTAGACACCAGAAGAGGTAAAAAGGACTCCGCAAGAAGTGAAGCTGCAGCGTCCAGATGCATTTAACAATGGTGGGATAGTGGAGCAGGCAGGGGACCAAACTCATTCACGAAAAGAAAATACAAAAGAAAGGTATAAATGGGTGGGCCTTAAATTTCTAAAACGATATCTTTTTGCCTTGAAAGAGTAACACGCAGGTTTTTGTCAATTTCATGCATGCCACGACAGCTACCACAGGGGGAATCTGGATTCTGGATAAATCTCCTGCTTGGTTAATGGTAGATGGAACCCTGCAGGCTTTTACAGAGGAAAACGGACGGATTCTTCCCTAAACCACTAAATAGGAATAGCAAAGCCGATGTAGTTTTCACGGAAGTTTCCTAACCCCCATACGTGCTTCCATTTCTGTCAAAGGCAACTTTCAATCATCCATATTCATACAGCGCAGCGCGGTGTTGCGGCTCGAGAAAAAAAAAAAAGATTATTTAGTATTATTAAACTTGATATAACCTGTTAATTTTAATTGACTTCCGTGACTCTAAAAATATATAAATAATTTTAAAAAATATATATTTTAACTTTTAAAAAAATCAAAATAACTTTTTTTTTTTTTAATGTTGAGACAACAACTTATTGAATTTATCTATTTCATGACTTTATCTATTAAATTCATCATCTAGAGTTGTGAACTTCAATTTTTTAAAAAAAAATTAGAACTATTTTTACTTTGATATACAATAAAAAAAATTAATATTTGTAAAATTAAAAACAATTTAAATATTAAAATGTTCATTTTATAGGAAGCAAATTAAAATAATTTATAAAAATAAATTTAAAATCTAGCAAATAATGAAAAATGAGATTTTAAAAAAAATAAAGAAAAAAATTGAAAAGAAAAAAAGAGATATATATAATCCACTGTTGATGTAAACGAGAGAGAACATACCAGCCTTTTGAGATGTATTAGGCAATAATTAGGAGAAGGAGCTACATAGATTATTTTGAAAATATATTGAAAATTATAAACATGTTAAATTACTTAAATATCTAAATTCAGTTAATAAAGGTCCATTGGATCGCAAGATATCCTACCCCGTCTCCATATTGAAATATTTCCGAGTATTTCTACCACCTCCATGTCCGTCTCTATGAAGTTCCTCCACGCCCAGCTTCATCTGGGTAAATGGGACAAACTCCATGAAACCAGGTTTTTCATGATTGTCATCACAATCACCAACCGGAATATTTTAACCATTGGTTTTTTGAGATCCACCAATGGAACCCCACTCATTCAATGAATAAATTTTTTAGCATTACTAGTAATGAAACTGGTAAAAGCTGGGCACTGATATCATTTAGTTCTTAAAAATGCCACTCGACTAAGAATACTAAGTTTGTAATGGTTCAAATGGATTGTGATGCCCAACCACTAAAACCCAATGGGCGAAACCTAAACTACTCTGTAAATTAAAGCTACTGATTTCCAACTGATGCTTTATCCTCTTATGAGGAAGGTGATTATCAGAACAGGGTAATGCAGACATGTTCTTGTAAGATTAACAAATGACACATTTACTATACAGGCTCAATACAGCTAAACAAGCCTGTACTAAAAGAACTCAAAGTCCAGATAATTACCCCCAGGCCTCACGTCTGTCCCAGCCATCCTCCTTTTGCTGCTGCTGCCAACAATGCCGACCCCAATTTTGTCGACCGCCCCAGACTTGACAGGAGGAGGCGGCTCAGTTTCCACTGGTCTTGGCACTTCAGGTGGCGTGCTACACCTAATTAGAGCCCAATTCACACCTTCAAAGAAAGGGTGCTGCTTGATCTCAGTTGCACCTCTCTTCACCCCTAACCTGTGTTGAGGTTCCTTCACCAGTAAGCCTCGGATCAAATCTCGACTAGCATAACTAGTTGCTGGTGAGTCTGGGAATCTAAGCTGCTGCCCGACCACATTGAACAGGGTAGCTCGGTTTCCTGAACCCTTGAATGGGGTTTTACCATACAATAGCTCATGCAAGAAAATGCCAAATGTCCACCAATCAACTGCACTGCCATGCCCTTCTCCCTTGATGATTTCAGGGGCCAGGTATTCATGGGTACCAACAAAGGACATGGACCGAGCAGCTGTCGGTTCTGCCACGAGTTCTGGAAGTGAACTAGTTTGCAGCCCAAGATCTTTTCCAGGTTTTCTGTTTTTTTTCTTACTTTTCTGAGGGAAGATACGAGGCACAAAACATGAAGGTAGGATGCAAGCCGACGAAGGCTCAATACAGGCAGGCTGAACACAGAATGCACCACCAACAGCTCGTTTTGAAGGGTCAGAATCAAATGAGGTTCTTATCAGGGTTGGTGAAACTGCACATCTAAGGGAAAGGTCAAAGTCTGAAAGCATTATGTGGCCATCATCACGGACAAGGACATTTTCAGGTTTCAAGTCTCTGTAGACAACTCCAAGCATGTGAAGATATTCAAGTGCCAATAAAACCTCTGCCGCATAAAATCTGCACACATTAAGAAAGCAATTATTAAGTAGTTTCTCGGCTAAAAATTACTATTGTTGGCAAAAATCAGACGGTGATCAAATCAAAAAAGGGAGAGCTGGAGGGTAGGAGAGAACATTTTGCAGCAGAAATAGTATTTATCCTTGACGAGGGACAATCTATTTTGTTCCTAAAATATCATGGAAGGAAATCCATCTGACTCCAGAGGGATCCCTCCATTTCATAGTTATCAGCAAAAACCTAACATCAAGATCTAGTTTGGGACATTATTTGAACGTAGTTGATAGGTAACTTGTGCAGTCCAAAAGTATGAAGCTTCATGTGCTCCATCAAGTTTCCAAATGCCAGTTCAGGAATGTTTACTACACATTGGGGGCTACAAAGAGGTAGAGATAGATTTCAATCGTTTCATAGGGGTTGGAATATTGAACCGAGCCATATTTTTGTTTCCAAAGCATTCAGAATAGGTACTCTAGTGAACTAGCATCACTTGTGCGTGAGATCTTACAACAGTGACTGGAGCATTTTACCATATAAATGAGGCAGCATTCTCAAGAATATGTTAGATAGAAGACAAACACAACACTCTCAGTCCTGAGAGTACTTTAGATTGTGAAAGAGGAGATTGGTGATGCTGCCATCCTATAGGAAGGAAACTTGCATGTAAAATTTCAACAGGGCCAAGAATTGGGAATTGAAATTAGACAATATCAGGGAGGGTCAAAGTCTGAACTCTGAAATTGGTTTCAATTAAGGCAGCCCAATATGACACGGTACATTTCTGTTCCACTGATCTCCTTTTAAGTGCATGCCCTCACTAGACTAGATCTGAATGCTATTGTCATCCCAATGCGAGAAAGAAATATGAAAGGAAACAACAGCTAGTGACAACAAAACTCATTCATTTCCCATCCCTGCATTGGTATGTGGGCTAAAATATGACAGTGTTAATCAATGGAAGACATCTGCATTTAATATATTGAAAACAAAAAATACGGAAGCTACATAAGTCAACTGCGTTTAACATTTTAGAATTTGATCCAATTTTCTACAAGCTTAATCATCTCTTCTATGCTTACCTTTTTCCACGTTTGTTTAATATTTCACTGGTTTCCATCCCTGATAACTTGAAGGACACAGAAACTCATAAATGGAGATTTTAATTTTATACTTCCATGAGGAAATATAATGAATTATCCACTAAAAGAAACTATGATGCTATGTTTCCATCTTTGCAATTCACTACAGTAACAGGCACTATATACTAGCAATCAAATTTGAGCTGTGGTAAAAACCCATCTACATGTGCCTTTCTGCCTTTCATTTTGTACACAGTTTAAGCATTAACAATGAGTGAATAAAAAATCATGGAATTGTCCACTAAAAGAAATTATGATGCTATGTTTCCATCTTTGCAATTCACTACAATAACAGGCGCTATTTACAAGCAATCAAGTTTGAACTGTGGTAAAAACCCATTTACATGTGCCTTTCTGCCTTTCATTTTGCACACAGTTTAAGCATCAACGATGAGTGAAAAAAATAAATCATGGAGATGGTTTTCCTAAGCAGTCTGAGATGATAGCATGGAGTGGAAAATTTTCTTGTGATGTTGACTAGACACTGCTACGAAAATTATTGTTTTAGGTGTTGAAGTGATCTAGCTTTGTTGACAAGGAAAAGGGTTCTGAACAATCAATTAGTTTATTCTCGTAACTATAACATGATGGTCCCATTAACTTTAAACTATGAAAAAATTTGAAAACTATGCAACTCCAACAAAACAGAAAAACTTAGCAGCACACAACTTCTAACCTGATGTTTAATCACATGCTGTGAAACAAGGCATCTTAGGAAATGGCATAAAGGAAGAGAACTAAAGACACCACTCTTTGTTCAAAATGATCAAATAAATAAATGCTGCAGGTAATGGAGAGAATGCTGCTAGACTAAAAAACATACCTTGCAGCATACTCAGAAAAATGTTTCCCAGGTTGTCGTTGCCTCAGAGTGTGCAGATCACCTCCTGGACAGTATTCCATTACCAAACATGAGAATCTGTCTGTCTCAAAATGAGTATACAAAGTCGGCAGAAATGGATGATCCAACAACTGCAAAATCTCCCTTTCTGTCTGAGCCCTTGTCAACTTTTTCCTGCTTGCAAGGGAAGCCTTGTCCATTACTTTCATTGCAAAAAAACACCGAGTCCCACTCAGCTCTGAGAGATAAACACTGCCAATGTCACCACACCCAAGCCGTTTGAATAATCTAAAGTGATTCATACCCAAAAATCCATCCCGTGTTCGGATGGCAAGAATAGCCTTCCACCTAGGATCATTTCCTTTGTGAGGCTTATTTGCACTCCCAGTAATATTGCTCCAATTACTGTCATCACTAAGGCCACTGCTGTCACTTGCTCGACTAACACTAGTCTTTGCACTTTCAAGTGAATCCCCTCTAACACTCCCTTTTGTGCTCTCACAGTTTCTATCTATACTAAGCATGCCATCACTTGTAATAGCATCGCTCCGATATGTACTGGCGCAGCTATTGACAATGCTCATAGCTGTGACAACACCAATACTGTCAATGCTACTATGTGGACTCACATCACCACTAGGAGGCAAAGAGGTGTCCCACACACATTCGTTCTCTTCTGAATCAGGTGGAAGGAGAGAGTTTTCTGTATTTTGTGATGCACGAGGAACTGAAAATGGAATAGGCAATGCAACTAAGTCATTAGGTTCTTCAACCAAACTTTCTGCTGGAGAAAGAACCACCAGGCTTGGTTTTTTGGGTGGAACCCTGATTGAAAGATCTTCTAGAAAGGGCCCCTTCACAGACATACTCTTCACAAGGCATCGAGGCTCAGCTTTCTTTTGACCAACTGGTACATACACTGTTTTCATTATTAGATCTGTATCAATAGGTTCAGGTGGATGACTTGCCCCGGAGAAAGAACCAGGGCAACCCTCATCAAAGTAATCACCACTGCCCTTGGAATTAACAACAACATCAGGCATCAACTCTTCTTCAATAATTGCAGAGACTTTTCCTTTCCACGGTCTAACAGGCACAGGAAAGTCTGTAATTTGGGATTGTTTTCCGTTAAATCGCCCCGCCACATCTCTTACCAGACCTGTCTGCAGCTTGGTTGCCTGGCTCGCTTCTCTCCCAGACACTACATAAGCATTTAACGATACCTGACTCACAACAGGCAGTTTCACAGGAAGAGCCTTCGATTCTGCAACCCTTTCCATATTATGAAATTAACAATATTACATGGATTGATCCTTCTGCTGATAAACCTGCAAGTGGAGATCAAAGAGTCCACTAATCATTAGGCACTTTGAACAGCCCGTATTTATTTATCCAAACAACATCCGCAGTGTCATGTTAGTCTTAGGAAAAACATAATATGATTACCTCTTGTTCAATCACAATCAAGACAAGCAGAAATATAGATATCATCAATCAACATTTTCTTCAAAGAAAAACACAAAAGAATCTCAAAGCAATTCACCCACCACCCAATCTACTACCTAATTTTCGAATCGGGGGTCACTAAATCTCTTTTATTCCATTGATTTCCTAGCTGTTTAGATTTTTGAACAACACATTTATGCTAGAACTAAAAAAAAAACTTGGAAATGTCATTAAACAAATTAGATATGATCACCAACCGTTTTGTACAAGGTAGTCAAGCAAAAAAAAACCTAACCTCCAAATCTGACTGCATCAAGCATCTAAAAATTCAATAAACGAAAAAAAAATTCTTAACTTCATTCACAATCAACTGCAATAAAGTAACAAAAGGCGAAGAAATGTGGAATTCGATGAACTTGCTTTGCTGTTATTCCCCTTGCCACCATTCCTTACCTTAAAAAACCCTTTAATTCCACGCAATAACATAAAAAGTCAAAACAAAAATCCAAAATTCTGAAGCAGAGAGAGATCTCGAAACCCTAGATAGAAATTAAACAAAGCATGAGGAAGGAACAACCGAACAGCATTTAACCAGAAACAAAGAGAACATAACAAAATAAATAATTAAAAATTATATAAAAAGGCACCTGTTAAACAAATAAACGAAAATGAAAAGGAATCTTGTACGGCAGAATTATGCTGAGAGACAGAAGACAGCTGGAATTTTTTTCCTCTTCTTGTTTCTCTCTTTCTAAAAGCTTCGAAATGAAACTAAATTAATAAGAGTCCAGCTTATTCTCGCACCCTATCTCTAAAACACACACTTTCTCTCTCTAAATCTCTCAAAATTTTGCTAGCTCTCTCCCTGGAATGCTCCGACAGGGTAGCTCGGCTGCAAGAAAAGCTTTGGTTGATGGTTGCAGGGAGTAGTATTTGCTTTTGCTTTTCTCTCGCTACTTTGTATGAATGGGCAGCGGGGAAGTACTGTGGTGCTAGTGTTGTCGAAGTGCTGGCTTTTCCTCCTTTTTTTTTCTTTTCAGTTGCTGCTGAGGGAGAGAAGATGGGAGGGTGGGGGGGACCAGTGTGTATTGGGTGTGGGATCCACTGTGTTTGTGCTTTAAGCTACACAAATCTCCCTCTCTTGGTTTTGCAGGATCGGGTTTGGATTCTCCATTTTCGTTTTATTTCTCACTCCCCTTTTTAGCGCGTGTTAGGTATCTTTTTGTTTTTGATATTTCACTCCGTATAAACCCTAGTTATCAGAATTTTAGTGTTGATTCAACCATGATATACTCTTTATTTATGGATAATTTTAACCTTTAGAAAAAGAGATGTTATCTAATTGTTTTTTTTTAAATAGTTTTTTTTTCACTTTTTAAAAACCATTATAGTTAAATTTCAAATCTTCTACTCTTGACAGCTAGGAGTCGTTCGATTCACCTTTTATCTATATATTTACTAATATCGGTTTTTTAAAGGATGGTTGAAAGAATTCTAAGTATATGATTCCTAAATTGTATCAGTCAATAAATATATAATTCTTGTTTCTATGAAAAATATCCGTTCGTGAAATTAAAAATTCATTTATTGATTAGCTATTATTGCCTTTTATTTTTAGGAACGGTTGTTCTTATTTTTAACTTTTTATTTTTGAACACTTTCTTGTGCATTGCTATCCTTATAATGGATTTGATTTTCAGATATTACTAGTTTATATGTTATAAATTTTAAAATTATTAGAGATTTATTTGATTTTTAATTTTAAAATCTTAAAGAATTATTCAACATGCATATAAATTAGCTTAAATTTTCACAATTTAAAAAAAAACGAAAGAGAGAAAAAAAAAAAAAAAGCAGCAAGGGTTGCTCGATCAAATCACAGACAAAATGTCAAATATGTACGCATTGATACTGAGAAAGCTAGGCGACTGGGTGCATAAGGTAAGTGGCGTATTTGCAACTCAAAGCATCACCCTTTACCAAAACCTTGCCTGGTAATCGCTCAGCAAGAATTCATCGACAACTACTCGTCCCTTTCAAACGTTGAAATTAGACTATCAAAAGGTTTCAAGACATTTTTCCTATTTACCTTCTGTTAATGTTCCTCGTTCGAGGAGCTCATGGACCGAGATAGATCACCGAGATATAATAAAATAACCTCTCTTTTTTATTTTTTTGCACCAAAAACTATTCCAGCAATCTCTGGGGTGCTGGATCCGATGGTGAAGTATACTTTTTATAATGTATTTATTTGGTAATGTGATTTAATCTGTTTTTAAAATATATTAAATTGATACTTTTTAATATTATTTGATAATTTAAATATATTGATATAAAAATTAAATAAGCAAAGTTTTTAATATATTTTTATTGAAAAACACAAAAAACATCATGAATCACATTATCATATATACATATAACCTCGTCTTGGATAAAATGAGAGATTATTAGAAAATAATTTTTTTAAATGTGTTGGTTTTGATGTCAACAATCTAATAATTAATCGAAACAGAAACTGGTTTCAACATGTAAATTTAGTTAAGGCCAAAATAAAAAGAAAAAAAGGGAAAATCAATTTAGATCCTAACTAATGTACTCATTTTCAATTACATTGAAAACTTGTAAAATTTAATAGTTAAGTCTTAAATGTTTCTCACATTTCTACTAGGATCTTTTCATCAAATCTTTTTCAATATGTTTAATATGATATATATTTATTTTACGCAATGTAAAAAAAAAATTCTCAACAATGAAACTACGAGTCTGACTATAACAATCCAGTACATTATTGGAATGTATGGGAAAGAGCTACAAGACCGAGTTTGTATTTGACAATGAGAATTATTAAAGTATATTTGTTTTTGTTTTGAAAATTGCTTTTAAAATTTTTTATTTTTTTTGTTTTAGATTAATTTTTTTATATATATTATTTTGATACTAAAATAAAATTTAAAAAATAAAAAATATATTATTTTAATATATTTTTAAACAAAAATTATTTTTTTAAAAAAATTACTATTTAAAAATACTTTACTGACATTGTCCAAAGGATCTGTGTACAAGAGACATGATACGGCCAAGATAAGGATAAAACATAGATCAATTTGGATATTATGCCCTGTTTCAGAGAGTACAGGTTAAACAAAGATTTTTTATATATATTTTTTACTGTTTTTATAAGTTGTTAAAAATAAATTTTTAAAAATAAAATATATTATTTTAATATAATTTTTTAACAAAAAAACTATTTTAAAAAACAATTATTTATACAATATCAATATCAAGACACTTGTAAAGGCACTGGTCACGCGTGCATGGTCAATCCCTAACGTGGCAGTCAATAATTAACAAAAAGTGTAAGCAAAAAACGGTAGATGTCTGGACCGCGATCTGATAGGGGCAAATATTATAATCAGAAGAAATAAAAAGGGAGGGAGTCGTCAGCTTCTTACACTGTGCCTTGCTGGTCCAGAATGTTGTCACTTCAGACAATTATTTTCTGCCTCTGGAAATTCCGATCCAGAACGGTAAAGAGCTTGAATTATTACAACCCCAGTTTTGGAGAGGGATGGATTTTGTTTTTAAAAACTAGGTTTGTTTTAAAAAAATATATTAAATTATTATTTTTATTATTATTTTAATATATTAATGTTGAAAATTAAAAATAATATTTTAATATTTTTTTAAAAAAAAATAATTTTTAAAAAGGACTTCAATACACAACGCATACTCATTAAAATAGTAATGTTTATTTTTAAAAAACAATATTTGATATCAAACTAGTTAGGATTAATTGAGTCTGCTGAATTATTAAAAATTTAATTGAGTTTCATTTATTCTAATTATAAATTTATTTTAATATAAATTTAAAATCATGGATTTTCAAGGTTATTTTATCAATGACAGATAACCAAATAATTCTGTGTTGATTTTATTTTCAAACATTCTTGATTTCCCAATCAAGGGATTTTGTTAGAATTTCTTAATAAGAAATATTAGGTTCCCATAAAACCATTTCGTTTCCAAAAACAAAGAGATACTGTTTGGATGGAATCTATAACCAAATACCCGTGAAAAAATTTAAATGAAATTCTCAAAAAAAAAAACTTAAGGGATAAAAACGACACAGAAATTATTTGAAGTAAAATGGAGACACCCTAGATAAGGTACACATGCTCAAACTCGTGCTTCGATGGAAAATTTATTTTTCAAATTTAAAATCATAATATGAATATCGAGTTTCAATCCACCATATATTATTTGGATTAAATTTCTTAAAATATATATATATATAAAAAATTCCCTCACGTACTCTTGTTCTTCTCTCCTGGAGGTTTTCATTTGGAGCCTATGGTTCTAGACTTCTAGTAACTAGTAATTTTCTTTTTTCTCGCATCAGTTTACAGTCTACGGCTTTTTGACCGAGATTTCCTAAAATATATTCGAATGCTTGCGACTGGAGAAAACTGGTCAAAGCAACTGTTTCAAATTGGAATCCAACAAAGCCTGATTTCATAGACCAAATTCAACTCCCTTCACGTTCACCTAGTCAAGAAAGGAAGAATATTGAATGTGACTAAATCTGGCTCACTTGCCTGACATTATCCCAACACAGTATGTAGATAAAGCTAAGGAGAACCATAAAACTGGTTAAGTGGGGAAATTAAATTAAAAAAAGAAAAAAGAAAAAGTGGATGATGAGGATCATGATTGGAAAACTTTATTTCTTTGATGGTCACGATCAATACTTGACAAGTTGTCATGTGGGTGAGTGCGTCTCCAGTCCCATGAAAGCTCTGCTTAGCGAGTAAAATGATTAGCTCAATATATACCTCCTGCCACTGCTGCTGCTGCTCATATGCTAATTTAGTGCTGTAAAATATTTTTTTAAAATGTTAAAAAATTAACTTAAAATTAAAAAAATTAAAGAATCATGAAACGTGAATTCTACTGTAAAACCAAGTATCCCCTGCACCCACAGTTCCAGAAACCAAGAAACAAGCATTTTGTAGCCATCTTTATCTTGTGGGTCTTGCATGTTGCTGCCCTTGCTTTATGAAAGTAGGAGATTAGAGTATTGGAATTGGAAAAAGAAGCATTGAAAGTGGGCTCTTTCATGATTTATCTCTCACTTGGGAATTTCTTGGTCCACAGATGACTTTTTTCAGTGGGTGTGTGTTCTTAGTTGGTGGGATTTACCTTTGAATCATGCACTAAATAAGGAGCCTGAGTGTACTTTTTTGTGTGTTTCTTGGAGGGGGAGAGATGAGTAGTTCTAATAATTTTCAAGTACGCTAACATCTCTAAAAGATTAGCCGATTCGAAGCCTTGAGCCAACCAAGGTAGTAGGTGGTGAGTTAAATCTACTATACCTATCGAGCGTTGAGGTCTCGATTTCAATTTCTTGGAAATGACAGTTTTGATTTTGCTTTTTTACTTGAATTGCGACCAAAGGTTTACAATTCGTATCAATTCAATTTCCCACAAAAAAAAAACTCAATACCTGCTGTTAACGATGTGTGCACAACTGTTTACAAGTTTTCGGTTTTACTAGTTAGTTTCACTGTTGCTCCACCGAAGGTTAGATAAAATTTTTAAAATATATAAAATATAATTTTTTTAATTATATTATTAAATTTGGTTTAATGAGTTAATTTTAAAATCTTGCAATAAATTTTTTTGTTTAATTCAAATTTTAAACAAATTATATGAGAGTTAGCTTGAATTAAATTGAATAATTTTGAAAATCAAAATGCAATCTAAAAACATGGCTTCAATTCCAACAAAACTTTAAAATGATAATTTTTTCTTACAAAAACTATTAAAACAATAACATATTAGACCGATCTTGAGCCAAAACAAATAATATTGTGGACTCCATTGATTTTAATAATTTGGTTTTTATAAAATATTTTTAACTATATGATAAAAATATACAGTCACAAAATTGAACACTAATCTAAAAATAAGAAGACAAAAAATCATGTGGTTTATTTCCTAGCCAATTCAATATTAAAAGATAAAATCAAGAAAAAACAATTAACGAACCAAAAACCAAAATAGCATATCTAGCTAGTGGGTGAGCTTATCAAACTTGTGAATCTGATAACTCGGGCTAACATGTTAAACCTGTAAACCGAGTTATGGACTTTAATGAAGTTGTAATTTTTTTTCTCTATATATATATATATATATTTGTAAAAAAAAAAATCACTGGTCTAGTACTGGGATGTTGTAAGAAATTAAGCAACAAATGAAGATCAAAATATTTAACATTGCAACTCATATGATTTACTCTATTGTGTTTAATGAATTCACCTATTAAAATAAATTTGTAATAGAAAAATATATAAAATTTATAATAGAAACTAACACACATCTAAAATTTACCGAATAAAAAAAAATACAAGACTCCGTATGTAAAAAATCTCACAAGAAAACAATATTAAAAAAAATCTATATGAAATTAAAAAACATAATCATCATAGATGAATCATACCTAAAGAACTAAGCACTAAATATAAAAAAAAAATCATTACAAATTAATTAAAATATAAACTCAGTATTTATTTGAAAAAAATCAACCAATACAGTATTTTTAAAAATTATACCATTGCAATTTACATTAAAATATGTGGAAGTGAATGGTGTTTTTGGTGAACGGTAAAAACGCTACACATTTTAGTTTCATGTATAATGTATATTATCATAAGGTTTTCAATTTAGATAGATGATCTGCATTAACTTTAAAGAGATTTGTGATTTGTTTTAGGATCAGGAAGATAACTTATTACTTCTTTTACAAAACAATGGGAATCAAGAAGTTTCTTTGTTTTGCTAGTTAAGTTCTCTATTTTTTTTCAATTAAGCTTCTATTCTTTTATTTTAGTTTCACTTATTTTTTTTTACAGTTAATCTTTGTATTTTTTTAATAATTATGCGGATTATTTTTTAACTGATCAAATTAATTGAATTACGTTGATGGACTTTTAATTTTAAATTTTATTTAAATGAGAAATTAGATCAAAAAATTATTGTATATTAATTTTTTATATATATTTTTTTACGTCAAGTTAATTGACAGAAAGTCGGTAGACATGAATGGACTATTTTCAATCCTTGACAGCCCAGACATATGCAGTCAACAACACCGTGGCCCGTTATAAAAAAGTGAGCCTCAACTACCCCACACAAGACTTCTCAGTTTTGCTTTTAAAAAACTTTAAATTTATTTATTTATTTTAAATTAATATTATTAAATATTATTAAAAAAAATTTATGTACTATGTAAAAAATAATTTTTAAAAAATAAAAATATATTATTTTAATACATTTAAAAAAATACTGTGACACTCTGTTAATTCCAAGTTTCCTTCTCAACTGTCCAGGCCCATTGCCAGAAGCCAAGTCCTGTATCTGAGTTCGGAAACTAGAGCAACAGAACGTTTGGGTTCTTGACTGGACATGTTAGCTAGCGAGCCTAAGATGTAAAGTAACCCTAAGTTTATGTTGTTATCCAATTCATCCTCGTGATTGGGTTTGGAATGACATGATGACATAAGCATGCTAGAAACATGTTCGGAAAAAACATCGTGTTTGACTCACGAAATAAAGACAAAAATTATTATTGTCCATCTCCGAGACATAAATGGATTAAATTTTTGTATCTTATTCCGGAGAGGGACGTGGAGGAAAAAAAAAAACGATCAGGCCTGGAGAAGCCCAAACATGCATGGGCTCACCTCCAGGCCCATATAATTTTTCCTTTTTCAATGACATCTTTATCTACCTGTTATTTCTTAAAAAACAATTGCTTTACAGAAATTCCTCCATTGAATCCCTCATTTATAATTTTATTACTCTTATATGTCTTATAAACTGAACTATGAATATTTGTATTTCCAGCCAATTTATTTTTATATGAATTCACTTACATGAAATTTATTATGCTGTTTCTAGTTTAAAAATTTATATTAGTTTGAAGAGAATGAAATATTTCTACTGAAATAATAAAATATGCATGATTTACAAATAAAATATTTTCCCTATGATTTTAAATTTAATGAAGATAAGAAAATGCAAGAACGACGATATACCTGTATTACTTCAAACTGTATTTTTTTTTTCTTTTTACTAGATAAAAAAAACATTTTTACCAAAAAACCAATAAAAAAAAAATGAAAAGGCCCTTGAACCCAGTTTAGCAAATATTAATTTTAAATTTAATTTAATTATTTTCCTTTTTACTGTAGATCCAAAAATTAGGGTTGAGTTTTTCCCTTGATTATAATCACCTTTCATTGATCAATTTTCTTAAAATTAATTAAATATAAGAAAGTTTGAAAAATGATTCATATAAAAATATATTTTATAAAACAAACACCCCCTTGAAAATATTTAATACAACCAAGAAATACAAAAATATATACTTTCACATTCAGTTTTGTTTCATTCCTTAAACCATGCAAATAATACAGGAACAAAATTTGTTCTTCGTCCATCGTACCAAATACATATCAATCTTATTCCAACAATCTCGTTTCATATTTCTTTTGTCTTGAATACCATTTTAGATTAAACCTATATATCTTATTACTCATAATTAATAATCAGTCGATCAAAAGTTAGCATTGATAGTTAGCATTCACGTGCTAAATTAACTACTAATATACCATTCATTTGCTGACATTTGTTTGTATTTTTAAAGCTTGTTTTAAAAGTGTGGTTGCGGTTGTTTTTTTAAATATTTTTTATTTTAAAATATATCAAAATAATATTTTTTTATTTTTTTAAAATTATTTTTAAAATCAGTGAATCAAAACGATTCAAAGCATAAAAAAATTTAATTTTTAAACAAAAAATATTTAAAATTGTTTAGAAACATGGGCTGGTTTGTATTTCTAAAAGCACATTAAATACCATTTTTCATAATCATTTCACATGGTTATCCAGATTAACTCAGAAACATTTTTAAAAAATATTGTAAATGGATGCAATTTAAAAATCGAAAGCAAATCTGGACTTGACTGTACTAGCTGTAAATTAGATGTTTCTCATTCTTCAAAACGCCAGCGTTTTAGAAGTCCCAACATCTCCTTTGCCATGGAAACCCATCTGCTTTCCTTGTGTGAGAGAGAGACGCTCCTGCTTCACCTAATTTCATACTTGTTGCAAAGTGTATCTGTTGTTCTGGTCAACAAAAATTATGACACAAAGAAAAGGAAAAACACAACCGATGAGGTTCCAAAGCCTTTTTTTTTTTTTTTTTCTTGCGATGCCAAATGAAAATAATGGGTATGATTCTAATATCTCCAACTACTTCATCACCCTCTACCAACCACTCCAGCTTCAATTCTTCTTCTAGTACTAGCAGTTGAATAAATATGCTATAAAAAACCTAAAAAAATGTCAGATGAATCAAATATTAAAATTTTTTAGCCTGTTGCAAAAATATTGACAGAAAAAAAGTTTTTATCATGTTTTGTAGGGCATTTAAGTCATGGATTGACCTCAAAAATCAAATGAAATTCACTAGATCAATTGCAAGGCCGACTTTAAACTTCTTTGGACCTGGCCAGGCCCCTGGTAACTTGATTCCTAGATTAAACCACTAGACCGAGCTGGTTCTATTGACTATGATCATTGATTGATAGCTCTTATTATTGTTCAATTAAAAAATCGTTCTTCGCATAAAGTGTATATTTAGTAAATGATGTTTTTTTTTTTAAATATTTTTAATGTAAAATATATTAAAATAATATATTTTTATATATTTTTAAAATTAACACATTAAAATAATAAAAAATTATATAAAAAATACCAAATACCAAACAAGTATTTTTTTTTAATTCCCAATAAATTTTTTTGTCAAAAAGTCTATAAATTGGATTTTGCTATCAACACGTAAAGGTTTTATTGTTTCAGAAAATATTTTTATAAAAAATTAAATTTATTTTATAAATTTATTTTTTATTATATTTTTAAGATTATTTTAATATATTGATATCAAAAATAAATTTTAAAAAATATATAAAAAATATAATTTAATATATATTTTTAAATAAAAAATATTTTAAAAACAACTATTATTACTATACCCAAAAAACTCAAAAAAATCTTTTAGATTTTTCTCCTACCACGTGACCCGTCTCCCTCAATCCACCCGAAACGGTACCGGATCACATAAGGACGTGTCGTTCGCAAAACCAACCACCACGTCTTAACGCGTAAACTTCCCAAACTAGGACCGACATCGATTAGCAACAGACACGGAGTACCGACTTAAACGGACGGCAACGTCTACCAATTTCTGTCCGTTATCCTAAAAAAAGGAAACGAACAACACTTAACCACCTCGCCAGTAGTCAATCCACGATCGCTTTCCACTCCAATTTCACCATTTCCTTTCGAATACAAAAACCCTAGATCGATCTCTCCCTGCCTCCCTCTCGTTCTCTGCCATGGCAGCAGTTGCATCCGCAAGCGGAGGAGAGAGGCCTGACACGTCGCCAGCGATGGATGTTCTCTCTTCAAAATCAGCAACAGACGCCGCGTCTGACTCTTCTTCCTCTTCTTTCGCTACCGAGACGCCTGATCTCAATGATCACTCAAATATTTCTCCTAGTCCTAGCCGTGAAGTCGATCCTCACGTATTTCTCCTTCAATTTCACACCTGTACTTGATCAAGCGTATCTTTTTTTTTTGGATTTTACTGTTTACTGTATTTTTCTTTTTTACAGTCACAGGCTTCAGCGAGGAGTGAAGAGTATAGGCAACTGTTTCGTCTTCCAACGGAGGAAGTCAGTCACTCTATACTATGGATGATCATGTCTTTTAAATTTCTTTTTCTTTCGTTCGAAGGATTCCTAAGCTGAAAAAAAAGAGAATTAAGTACTCATTTGCTATCTCTTAGGAGTTTTTTATGCTAAATCTTCATTTGCTCTTCGTTATTCGTAGTTGTTTTGGTTTCGTTAAATTATATCACTGCTAAATTTGAGGTTTAATTCATCGAAAATTTTTACCAAGACGAAAACCTGTTAATTCTATGGGAGTAGAGATCCGATAACTTGTAACATTTCAGAAATTCTCTTCGAGTGGGGATCTAAGAAGGTTTGGAGGTTCACAACATGTCATTGTATTTTTATTCTTTTGTGGTGACAGCTGGATCCAGTCTAGGGTGATTAATCGTAGCTTTAAGTTAATAGGATTCTAAAGCTTACCAATATATCAAATAGAAGTTAGAACACAAATTTCAAATATAATGAGGTGAAAATTGATGTAAGTGCTGTGGAATGTGCCAAGAAGCTGACGACAAGTAATCTGTTGAGTGTCATTTTCAAACTGTCGAACATATTGTAGGTATGGGACAGTTCAAAATGCTTAGTTTTTCTTGCACTTGTAATTGTCTGCCAGTTAAGCATGCGCGCACGCATGTTTGTACCTTGAACTTATCGTATATGGTTTGAGGCGCATGTTTGTACCTTGAACTTATCGTATATGGTTTGAGATTTTCTGGAATGGTTCTTATTGTTAAAACTTATGATATTGTCCCCCTCTCTCACACACAGCAGAGGATATCTTAACAGTTCTAAAGGACCTCTGTTTTATTCGAAGATGCATCTAAAATTTTCATCTTTTGTCCCCTCCCAATAGGTGCTCATACAAGACTTTAATTGTGCATACCAGGAGAGTATTCTTCTTCAGGTAATCTTGATGCTGACTTTTATTATTTTCTTGGAGATGCATGCATTAAACATTAATTGCTATAGCATGCTGCATCTCATCTTTTTGACTTGGAATTTCATTAGGTAAATGATATCACAGATGAGTTACGTGATAATTTTTGTTTATACAAGTTCTTTTTTTTAAAGCTTATCTGGGGGTAAGATTATGTTTTTCTAAATTATTCACGCATTGTTTACTGTTTACATGTTGCAGGGGCATATGTACCTTTTTGTACATCACATTTGCTTTTATTCCAACATATTTGGATTTGAGACAAAGGTAATGTTTGAACATCAGCTTTATTTTTGTTACTGTGGTCTCTGTCTTTCATTGTTCCTTTTCTCATTCTTGACTGTTTCCTGACATGTTTGATGTGTTTTTATCCAGAAAACAATCCCTTTCAATGAAATTACAGATGTAAAAAGAGCAAAGACAGCTGGGATCTTCCCTAATGCTATAGAAATTTGTGCCGGAGGAAAGAAGGTAGTGCGCTTGGCATTTCTTGAAATTGTTGCTCTGATAGTGCTCTTTTACCTCCAATTTTTAGTAACAACTGCGACATCTAAATCCAATTATTAGTGTGGCAGTTCTTCTTTGCATCATTCCTTTCTCGCGATGAAGCTTTGAAGCTCATCATTGATGGATGGTTACAACACGGTAATGGTTCCAATTTGATCACAGAACAACAGGTATTTTAAAGCATTGGAAACTCATTGAATGAATTTTTATTACTTCATTGTGAATTATAAAATGGTAAAAAACTCCGTTGGCCTGTTTGTTTCATTGTCGCCTTCTTATGTGCTGATTTGACCCCAGGATTCGATTTCTGTAACCAGTAACCCGGATAATGGACTTGTTGTAACTGAAAAGGTGAATAACTTCAAGCAAGTCAGTGAATTAGATCCCCCTGACAGGTATTTTCACAAGCCATATAGAGTTTA
Organism: Populus tomentosa; assembly: GCA_018804465.1. Classification (NCBI taxonomy): domain Eukaryota; kingdom Viridiplantae; phylum Streptophyta; class Magnoliopsida; order Malpighiales; family Salicaceae; genus Populus; species Populus tomentosa. The sequence goes on from CM031995.1 coordinate 2,828,423, forward strand.
TATGAGTTTGTCTCTGGTTCATGTTTTGGAGGATTGATCAGAAATTGCCTGTATGTATGTTAATACAGGCAAATGGCTGCTGCCCCCTCACCTGATTCTAAGATTTCAGCATCCATTGAAAATGGCACTGTCTCAATAACACAGATACAAGTAGCTGATGAATTGGAACAGGATGTTGAGCTAGTTATAAATACCAACTCCTTATCTTCAACAACTTTGGCATGGAATGTGGAAAATTTTGAAGCACCTCAGAGTTAGTTATATCTTGTGAATTATTTTGTATATAACATGCAATGAACGAGCTCATTTTCCAACAAGCTACAATATCTTCCTAATAATTAAGATTGTAAGGCATGTGGTTCTTCTCCACCTTCTAGTTAAATCTAGAGTCTTTTATTTAGAGACTGAAAAGATTTGGTCATTTCTAAATCAAGCAATTGGGAATTTGATATTAAATCTATCAGAGGAATTATTTGGTAATTCCCGGCAAAGATTTGGCATGAGGAGGATTGAATCCTTTGGATGTGGGTCATGGAGCTTTTTTCTACTCAAAAAATAATGTTGTGATTGTGGTTATTGTCCATCGACAAAATTTTGGGATGATGTTTGGTGCGGATTTACTATTTTATTTGTTGCTCTCTGTTAATTGAACAGTATTTCTGATATGCAGGACGTGAATCTTTTAAAGAAGTTGGAGAGACAAAGTTTCTGGTAGTGTTCTATCTTTTATTGATTTGTATTTTCTTTTGAATTTGCTCCGTCATTGTCTTGCTACATGTAGAATTCAATAAATATTGCCACATTAAAGAGTTTTTCTCTGATCTTCTTTAATTTTAAGGAATGCAGATAAAGGTAGAGGAGTTCTTTAATTTGTTCTTTTCAGATGATGCTGCTAGCTTTGTTGAATCTTTCCATAATAGATGTGGAGATAAAGGTAATTTGCTTTGAATTCCCATGGAACCATACTCAAGTAAAACATCCCTAGTTTTTCGATGTGATTAAGTTTGATGAATATTTGGATGATATAATTCTTACCTTTATCGTTGGTTGGTTAACTCTTGTGCCTTTCAGAATTCAGGTGCTCTTTATGGTACCCAAATGAGGAATTTGGGCATGCCCGTGATGTGTCTTTTCAGCATCCTATAAAAATATATTTTGGTATGGAGGTGCATTATTTGTTTATCTATTTCTTTACTATGGATCCATGTTTGGTTTGTGTGGTGATTTCAGCAAAGTTGTCTCTCTTTCTACCCATTAATATTAGTTTTAAATTTTTTTGCTTTTATACAGGTGCCAAATTTGGCAGCTGCCAGGAGGTCCAGAAATTTCGAGTCTACAGAAACAGGTTCTTGTAGTCTGTAATTTGTGAGACACTTTAGATGCACTGTTACTTTTTTGAAGATGACTTGGTGATGAGTTCAGTAAGATGGAATAATAATTCACTATCCATCATCCTCTATTTTATAGCATCAAAAAATAAATAAAAAAGTAAGGAAAGCCTTTTTGGAAATGAAAGGAAGGTTTTTGAGGATTTTTAAAGCAGTACACAGTGGACATTTTTGTAGCATAGTGCTGCTGGTGGTATGCTGGAGCACTATATCTGGACATTTTTGTTATGATTAGGTTTGTTTTAAAGGTAAGTAAGAGTTAGGTTTTGATGGATCAGCACAATTTCACACTCTGCCCGACTATGTTCAAGGAGTTTGATCTTTGAACCTATCCTTTTTGTGCATCTTTTCTTTATTAATAAAGTGATTAGAGGCATTGGTGCACGCATTCAAGTATATGCTTAAATTGGGACCATATACAACTCATTTAAACTTTCTACTTCACTAGTTTGGGTCCATTACTTTTCTGCTATGTTTAGAGTGAAAACTTTGCACGCTGTTTTGATGCTAAACCACCTTTCATTATCTGAATCCATGATCTTTTTGGTCTCTCACTCCCTCTCTTCTTTGTTCCTACCACTTTAATCCATTTTATCTTCTATATGATGTCCATATGTTTGTTTTCTACAAGGCCAGACTATTTCAGACAAGTCACACTCACATATCCTCAATAACAAATTGGTTTGAATTGCCTCTCATTAAGATTAACCTTTTATTTATATAGGGAAAATTGTCTTGTATACAGTAATTACAAAGAGTAATTCTAGGAAGCTATATATGTTAAGCTAGATCTAGGGAGCTATCTATGGTAAGAGAGATTTCCTATCTAGTATTTACGGCCTGCTTGATTTTAGCTTTCTATTGACATCCCCCCTCAAATTGATGCGGGCTTGTCCATAAGCATCAATTTGTTCGCAAGAAAATGATGACGCTAGCATGTGAGGGTTTTGGTGAAGATGTCAGCCACCTGAAGATTGCTGGACACACGAGGAAGAGATATAATCCGAGCCTCAAACGCATCACGAATGAAGTGGCAATCCACCTCAATATGCTTGGTGTGCTCATGGAAGATAGGATTAGCGGTAATGTGAATAACACTTGTATTATCAGCATAAAAAGGAGCAGGGGGTACACTGCTGAAAACCAAGCTTAGTAAGGAGCCCATGTAGTCAAAATATTTCTAAACAAGCTTGGGACATTGCCCTGTACTCGGACTCAGTAGAAACTTGGAGACACGATCCTGTTTCTTGCTCTTCTAGGAAATAAGTGTAGGGCCAAGAAACATACATCGACCAGTAGTTGAACGTCTAGTATTAGAACACCCAGTATAATCAGCATCACTATAGGGAATTAAATTAAGAGAAGTACCAGCAGGATAGCAAAGCCCTTTCCGAATAGTGCCATGAACATAGCGGATGATTCTTCTAACAGTGGCCATATGAAGGTGCCTGGGAGAGGCCATGAATTGACTAACCTGGGAGAGACCAGCAGCAGCCACCAAGTCCATGGCATGCTTGTGCTGTGACAGAAAAATGCCATGTGAACCAGCATGAATCTCTAGACCAAGAAAATATGTTAGATTACCAAGATCTTTCATGTGGAAGGAGTTCTGCAAATGTTGTTTTAGTTGATCAATCAGAGTTAAATCAGTACCCGTGATGACTATGTCATCAACATATACCAATAGAAACACAACTCCATTTGCAGCTGTACGCAGAAACAAAGAGGCATCGTATTTGCTCTTAAGAAAATCAAAGTCAAGAAGGGTAGAGGAAAATTTCTCATACCATGCCCAGGGAGCTTGTTTGAGACCATACAAGGAGCGACGCAACTTACACACAGCAGAAGTAGGAGTGGAAAATAAGCCAGCTGGTGGACGCATATAGATATCTTCATTGAGATCACCGTGAAGGAAGGCATTCTTCATGTCCAGTTGGTGTAAACACCAATGTTGTGAAGCTGCGATGGCCAAAATTGTCCGAATCGTAGTCATTTTGGCTACTGGAGCAAAGGTCTCCTCATAATTGACTCCATATTGCTGATGGTTTCCAAGAGCCACCAAGCGGGCTTTATGTCTGTCCAAGCTGCCATCAACCTTGATTTTAACAGAATAGACCCATCTACATCCAAGAAGAATAACACCAGAAGGAAAATCAACAATATCGCAAGTATGATTAGCATCATGGGCATTTAATTCTTTCTACATGGCCTGCTACCAGCATGACTCTTTAGTTGCCTGTGAATAACTAGTAGGAATATCAATAGAGTTAAAAGTGGCAGAGAGAGCAGTATTAGAGATATGTGCCATGGATGGGTTAAACCCAAACCTATCAGGGGGTATAGATACTCTAGAGGAGCGCCTTAAAGGAGGCAATAAGGGAGGCAAATCAGTTACCTCAGAATCCACTGAAGGAGGCAAAGAAGGAGCATATGGCAGGACATTAGCTGAAGGGGGCAGCACTGGTAGTCTACGCCTGTGCACCAAATGTGGCTTGATTTTATCAACCTGAACACTGGGTATATGAGAAGTGTCATTAAAGGAAGGCAAAGAGGCAAGAGATGTGGCTGACAAAGGAAAGAAACATTGATTTTCAAAGAAGACAACATTTCTGGAAATGTGAACTTGATTGGTGTGTAGATCAAAACAAAGATAACCTTTTTGATTGACACTATACCCAAGAAAGGCACAATGAATGGACTAAGTAGAAAGTTTATTTCTATGAGGTGGAGGAAGATGCATAAAGCATACACACCCAAAGGTGTGAAGATTTGTATATGTAGGATGGCAGTGATGAAGCCGAAAGTATGGAGATTCTAGACCTAAGATTTGTGAAGGAAGACGATTGATTAGATAAGTTACGGTAGTGAGAGCTTCTACCCAAAACTTAGGAGGAACTGAGGTTTCAATGAGCAAGGTCCGAACTACATCCAAAAGATGTCGATTCTTATGCTCCGCTACTCCATTTTGTTGAGGAGTATAGGAACATGATCGTTGAGAAATAATGCCTTTAGTTTGCAAGAAAGATTGGAAATCATTAGACATATACTCCCCACCCGAATCTGATATAAGAATTTTAACAGTGGTAGAAAATTGAGTGTATACAAGTCCTAGGAATAGTTTGAACATGGAGAAAACTTCTGATTTGTTCCGCAAGAAATAGACCCATGTATAACGGCTGTAGTCATCTATAAAGGTTACAAAATATTTGTATCCTGTATGAGAAAGGATAGGACTAATTCCCCAGACATCACTATAAACTATCTCAAACAGATTTGTGGCTCTGTTGCCTTCAGAGGGAAAGGGTAACACTTTACTCTTGCCAGGCTTACATGTGACACAATTAAGGAACGTACTGGAAGAGGAATGCAATTTATTGTTTATTAATCCAGATTTCAACATATGGGAGAGAATTCTAGGATTTGGATGATCAAAACGCTTATGCCAAACTTCATTAGACACTTTAGATGTAGTACAAACGAGAGATAAAACTGAGGAAGGAACCAAGGTGCGTGGAACATGAAATTGGATGAAAAATAGACGTCCGTGCTTAGGCCCTTTCGCTATCAGCTGTCCCAACATCTGGTCCTATACAATACAACCATGTTTAGAAAAGTATACATTACAATTATTGTCCACAAACTGACCTACAAAAGCTAGATTTACAGCAAGCTTGGGTGAGACAAAAATATCTTTTAAAGGAGGTGTATCACCAACAGTTGCAATGGGAAGAGCATTGCTATTAGCTGTTTGAATATGTGAGGATCCACAATATTTTCGGATATTACTTAAGCCACCAAAGGAGTTTGTCATGTGATTGGAAGCACCCGAATCTAAGATCCAAGAAAGAGTTGAAGAACCAGTACCTTGAAGACCAAGTGTGGAGAAAGCACTCACAATCATTTCTTGCACCATCTCTCTGGTTAATAAATTTGCTGGAGGTTGTGAGATAGGTGAGCCAACAAAAGTCTTGTGGAGCAGAAGGACCAGCAGTGGTAACAGCAGTGTGATAAGCTTTGTTGGGGCATGGAGGATGAATAGAACATTCCTTAATAATGTGTCCTGGCTGTTTGTAGTAGTTGCAAAACTTATTTGGACAATGAGGTGCAATATGACCATACTTCTTACAACTATAGCATTGTGTCTTGCTCATATCATGGCCTTTCCTTTTGCTGTAAGCAACATAAGCAACTGGAGCAACTCTTGTCTGCTCTATAATGGTCTGATTATGGAGGCGCTGTTCTTCACGCAAGAGTTCTCCAAAACAAGCATCCAAGGACGGAACAAGATCATGATTGACTAGAGAGGCACGGACTGGTTCATATTCAGGTCACAATTTCATCAGAAATTGGTCTCGTTGGTTGATTTTGTGGACTTGCTGCACTGCCAACACTCCTTATGTAGAAATCTTAGCTGTAACAAGATCAGAATAGTCATTCCACATAGTCAAAAATCCAAAATAGTAATCTTGAATAGAGAGATCTCCGTGGGTATGGTTGGCAATAGCCAACTCAAGCTGAAAATGCCTAGCATTGTTATCTTGGTTATAGACTTTTGTGAGGTAATCCCTCATAGCCTTTGCTGATCTATGAGGACGCAAAGACAAGATCAGATGTGGCTCCATAGAACTGAGAATCCAGGACATGATTTGTGCATCTTTGGTTGCCCATGCTGCCTTAGCAACAACAGATCCCTCAACAGCCAAGTCTCTTTAATCCCATAACTCCTTTCCCTTGAGAAAGATCTCCAACTGAAATGCCCAAGCAGTATAATTTTTGCCAGTAAATCTGACACAAACATTATTTGACTTTTCCATGAAGCTATGACTAAAAAAAACTAAGATTTAAGAATTCTATGAGAGAGGCTCTGATACCATAACAGATTGGTTTGAATAGCCTCTCATTGAGATTAGCAAGGAAAACTGTCTTGTACACAATAATTGCAAAGAGTAATTCTAGGAAGCTATATATATGTTAAGCTAGATCTAGGGAGCTATCTATGGCAAGAGAGATTTCCTATCTAGTATTTACAGCCTGCTTGATTTTAGCTTTCTATTAACACTCAAATGGTAAAACTTTCTTGCAAGTGGACTCATTTCTTATCCGGTCTTTGCTCAAATCATTTTAGTTTTTCTTGGGATGTAAAATAAATTTGTTGCAAAATCATTGTGGAAATTACATATAAAACTCTCGATCAATAATGTTCTTAATGGAGACTATGCACAAGTTAACTTTATTTAGCTGTTTATTTGCCATATAATTCTTCTCCTTTTTTGGTTGTGGAGTGTGTAATTGATTTGACCAATTGTTTGTTCTTCCTCGTGATTTTACTTTTGCTTTTACCAGCAATCTGGTTATCGAGACATCACAACAGATCAGTGACGTCCCTTTCGGAGATTGTTTTTGTGTTGAGGTACATGCTGTTTCTGTGCCATTACTGATATGATGGATAAAATGTTTTAAATTTATTCCTTTTCATATATTTAGTAGGGTGTGCACACAGTTTTTAAGAAATAGATTGTATAATGGCATTTAATCAACTACTATGAAGTCAGAAACTGGTGCCCTTATATAGCAGGTGCAACTTTTGTGGTCTGATTCTTTTCTTGGATTACATGAAGTTATTGAACCATTTCAGGAGCTTAGGAATTGTCACGTTATTTCCTTTCAAGCATATGCTATCATGGCTGCATCTTTAAAATGCATGTATCAAATGGTTATGTTGCTCTTGGATAGATTCATCTGATATTAGGTGATCCTCCTTATGTTTTCACCCTCTTGGACTTTTAACATTCTCTCTCACCATTTTCTGTCACATGTTTCCTTTTCTTCCAGACTAGGAGTGAATTGTATAGGGGGTGTGTTAGACATAGAGGGCATGTATCCCATAAGCAACTGTGATTGTCAGGCTTGGGTTAGCAGCTTACTCCTAATACGTCATTAAGATGTTGGAAACTAACAATAAGAGAGGATACAGCCATTCTACCCCTAGGTTTGGAATTGACTTTAGAAAAGATGGAATGATGTAGGGAATTCTTATTAATTGAAGGAGAGATAATAAGTTGGATGATCTTTTGCCCATTAAAAACCTTTTGACACTGAACAGGAAAATGGAATTTTATTTATTTGTTTATAATTTAAATAATCTCTTAGAAATTAACTATCATCTAAGAAATTTCTGGGTTTAACAATATTTCGTTTTGATTGTCTTCTTTGGATTTAAGTTACTAGGATTTTCTTACTGTCTTCTGAAGCATAAACTCTATGTATTTTGGGGCACATCATGGTGAATTAAAACAGAGATATGAGAGTTTTTTCAATCTCCAGCCTCCTACAAGGTTGTCCTCTCTTATTTAATTTATTCCTTCCTCTCCTATTGGGAATTCTTCAGTTCTTTGACTTCATGGGTACCCTTGTACGACACTTTTACCAATAAGTCAACTAGAATGTCTAGGAAAGTACCTAATATGTAAGAAAAGTTATTGGGGGGACATTGCAGGAGTAAAAAGGAAGAAATTTGGGAAGAGAGTGGAAAGGGAGAGAAAAAAACTAATTGAATGGTCATGATCCTCAGGATTCAATTAACAGTTTCACACGACAGAAGAAGAGATAATAAACAAAAAAGGGTAATTCATGAAATAAAAAATGAAATGTGTGCATAGAGATCAGTGTAATGGTTATGTTAATGATTTGTCAACATGTGTAAGGAAAAAAACAAGTCTATAACAGAATGGATACTTTTAAATACCAGTGGTAGCAAGTATTCAAAATAGTTCATGGCATGAGCTTCAATCTGGCTTAAGCCCATCTCTACTATTTAAACCTACCTGATGCCCCTCTTCTCTTCATGGGTACACAATGTCAGGGACTATGGGATGTGACTAGAGATGGCGATGGATCAAATGAAGGCTGCATTTTGCGGATATATGTGGATGTTGTATTCAGCAAGAAAATTATTTTTAAAGGTTTGTGTTTGCCATTGCTTACATTTATTAATGCTTCATGTTGCATTTTTTTTTTTTTCCATAATCTGTCTTGATTTCATCATGTTTTTAATTTTTTGGTAACCTTTGGCACCAGAACCTGAAAGAAAAACTAACTAGCTTCTACCATCTCTGCTAGCATAATACCATAAGAAACAGCTTGCAGACATGGCATAAACCAGAGGGAGGATCATTGAAATGCACTTTCCTTTGGCTGTGTGAAATGCCCTCGATCAATTTGCAGATGGATTGCATCTCTGAACCTTTGGAAAATCCTGACCACCCAACTCTTCTCGAACAGGATTCACTAATAATGATCTTTATCGAACGGGATTCTATTGGTGCACTACCTTTGAGATTATTTTATATGCAAATACTTTGCATAAAATAATACGTATGGAGTATGGAGATTGAAGTATGAACTGGGAAGGTTCCCTGGTAATTAAGAAAGACTAAACTGAATGAACAGGGATTTTGTTAAAGAATATAAAATGATCTTTCTTCTTTTATATGTGATATAGGAATAAAATGAGCTACAAGTCCTGATATGCTTTCCCTCATGCTATCGCTATAAATACTACTTAGAACAGGGGTTATGGTTCAATAATTGCTTGAAATCAAGACTCAGGAGTCAGGATGTGCCCCACAAGCTTTTATGACTTGTATTTTTATTCATTTCTGTAATTTACATTTCATGGATGCTTTTATTATTGCAAAAACAGCTTTGCAATACATGTTTTCATAATAATGTGTACTAGATTTTTCATGCCTAATGACTTGCAATATTACAGGTAAGATAGTGCAGTCTACTGTGGAAGAATGTCGAGAAGCTTACGCAATATGGATAAACATGGTAATATATTCATTCTTTTTAGACATGAGTTATCAAATCAATGGTGTGTATTGGATGGAGGGTTTATTGACTGCATGTTCACTAATTTTTCAGGCACATGAATTGTTGAAGCAGAAGAACCTTGAAAAACAAGGTTAATCATCATATCATATCATAAGACTTCACGCCAGCTCCTCCTCTGCATGATGTGCTCTGCTTTTTGTGATATTGCCAGGAAATTGAATTACTAACTTCATTCTATCATTTCCTATTTTCTTAAAGCAGAGGCAGGGCCAACTCTCAGCATGATTCATGAGGAAGAAATTCATTCTGAAAGAGAAGTGGAGCCTGGAGAAGCTTCAGAAAACTCTTACAAGCCAAGAGGGCATGTGAGGATGCAGCAGACGTCTAGTTCTGTGGCTGTTAGTCAACAGGCCGATGATCTTGTGCAGGGACATTTTACAAATGCTACATCCATTACATCTTCGCTAGGAGAATATGCGACAAAACTCTTTTCGTTTTCTAAAAGCCAGAGTCAAATTTCCCTAGTCTTAGTTATTGCATTTATTGTGATCATCCTGATGCAGGTATGCAAATTCCCCGAATTTCTTCTGGTGACATGCATAATTCAATCTAGTTATTTTGCTCAATTAACTCCAACATTGGCGTGATGTTTTAATTTTGTGGCTTTAATATTTAGTCTTCAATTTTTCATGCATCTTGTGCATGCTAGATTGTTATCACCGTGTTTTTGTAACCACCGTTGCTGTTTTTGGTGGTAAATGATGCCATGGAATAACTACTGATAAGTAATTTAAATCTATTTATGTTTTCTATCCCTTTTTTCAGTCTCCATTTTCCTTGGTCATTGGGATCCTTGCATTGGGTTAAGAATAAATGACCTTGGTCTGTTGGAAAGAACCCAAAAATAAATAAAAATAAAACCAAAGGAACTGAAAACATATCTCAGTTGAAGTTTAGTATTCACAAAATGGCTGAAAAATAAGTTTTTTTTTTTTAATGATTTTGGGTTAACTGTGTTGCCACCTCAAAACATTAGGGTTAGTTGCAAGGTGCCCCCACAAAATTTAGCATTGCTCGGCTGCATCCTTCTGTAACACTTTTTTTACTGCATATGCTTATGTGCCTAGGCTCCAAGTATCGCTGCTTGTTTTTTTTTTTTTTTTTTTATCCACTTTGTCCTAGATCCCCGGTCTCATGGGCTTTTGTAGTGGCTAGAGCATAACATTAGCCTTCCATTTATATGCAGTACCATTGTCATCTGGATCGATAGGTACCGCATGGACATAAGCTTACTACACTCTCACTGCCGTTTTTACCCTTTTTAACTGCAGGTGAGCATCCTCGTGCTATTGAACAGACCACAAACTGTTCACGTGGCTTCTCCAGAATACAACATGGGTGGCCTGCGAGCTGGGGCTGGTGAAAATTCAGCAGAAGCTGTGGCTTGGTTGGAGAGGCGGACGCACCACCTTAAAGATGAGATGTTTATGGTTGAGGCTAAGCTAGAGAGGTTGCAGCAGGAGCACTCATGGTTGAAATCACAGTTGAAAAACCTTGATAATCTTGAAAAACATAAATAACCTAAAATTTTATAGTGAAAATTAAAGTATTTTTTTTCCCCACGCTCTGCTCTTTTCTTTTAAATATATGGCAAGAAACCTAGTTGATGGACCCCAGGACTTAAGTTTCTGGGCCGAAGACCTTTCGATAGCTGTTGTGTTGCTGCTAATTAACAGGCAATTTATATGATGCCTCGGAGAAGCAATGATACTTAGATTTTATGTCTTTTTAACTATTCTACAGCCATTGTCTGATTGGGGGAAATAGGGGATAGGAATCTCATTTCATATAAATGCTTGGATCTACAATTTGAAGAAAGAACCTAAATCCCATGCCTTGAATGAACTATTCAATTCCTCTTTCCCTCGAGTCAAAGTTATTAAACTTGACTTGAAGCAAAGTTATTAAATTTGACTTGGCAAGTAGTGGGGTAATTTTAGTAAATTTAAAGTAATTTTATTTGTTATTATTTTTAAAAAAGTTAAATTAGATTTTGAATGCGCCAATAAGATTGCAAGTACGAGTTTCATCCTAACCCCGAATTAATAATCTCAATTTAATTACACAATCTTGGAGCAGCTCTTGCATCCAAGTTTAAGAATGAAAACGTTCTTATTAAACTTGATCATTGATTGGATCCATAGTTTTTAGCTATTTTGTCCAAGTTGTTAAACTTTACCTGGACAAGGTTACACAAAAAAAAATCAGAAAAAATCAGAAAAGTTAATTTGATGTGACGTGTAACTTAATTGATTTAATAAAAAAAATGTTAGACTTTTTTAATATAATTTTTTAAAACAATATTATTTTCGTTTATTTTATTAAAAAAAAATATAGATAAACCAGCTTGATTGATATCCCAAATATTGAGTCACGTGAGGTTAATACCTACGGTAGAGAGCTAGGCCGGTACGTAATATGTGCTTTAGCGGCTTGTGGTTATGGTGTGATTAAGTGCCTACCATGATCAGTTTGAAATTTGCTATTTTAGTTTGGTGTACACATTGCGGCTTAATTCAGTTGGAAGCTAGCTAGTCATTTCTATGAGTTGTTGCTATCATGTGGAGGTCAAAACATAAGAAGACAATTATTTGTACAGCTAGAGTTGACTTCATCTTCTTCCGTTTTTTTCCCAGTAAACAGTCAACTAGAGTGTGTATATAAACGTTTAAAAGCCTAAAATGTATTATAATTTTTGCAATTTTAATTAGCAACAAAAATACTAAAATGAACCACCGACTACTTTCCTTCGAACCAATCGATCCTCGAAAAAACTAGGTATATCAGTGAGTGCTATATGACCTTTTTTTCCTTAGATTTACTCCATTATCTGCATTATACTCTGAAGATTCTTGACAATGATTGTGAAGAGGGAAAAAAAAAATAGTGGGACAATGGGTAAAAGAAAAGCCTGTACGCTCCCTCTCTCGATCTTATGGCCATGAACTAAACCCTCGTCGAGGCATGTTCCACATGGATTATATTATTTTTTGTTGCTGCTAGCAATTGAGTTTCAAACGCCTGAAAAATAAAATGGTACAAGAAAAATGCAAGGTCAGAAGTGATGACCATTTTCTCATTTTTGCTTTGCTCTTTTCGACAGGACGCGGGCCGTTTCTTGAGGTCCACTACTTACCGGCCAAACCGCTGACCGTTACTGCTGTGGACAGGCTAAAAGTCAAACACGATCCCTGCGATTTTTGTACTTGGCTCAAATCTCTCCAAATCAAAGGTGATTTTAGTCACTTCATCTGATTTGCTCATTTATTATGATGCAATTCGATTTAGGGCTCTGAAAGTGCCTTTAATCGGAAGCAAGGGATGGATTTGACCCAGTTTAAACAATTACACTTGTCTTAGGAAAGTGGATGGGTAACATTAACACACTTTGTATCTTGTTTTTCAATGAAGAATATCGTCGTGTCAGATTTTTCGTGTGAAAATGATGTATGCTGTACCTTTATTCGTCATCACATGGAGTAAATGGTTACTTTTGTTATATTTCATAATTTTTTTGATATAGATATTGACAGTGGCCCAAAAAAAAAATAATCATCGGATAGATTGTTGTTGGTCGCTACAGCCTGTCGTTTTGGGCCTCATCTATCCTTTAGACCCCCCCCTCCAACAAATCGTACTTGGGACCACATCCCAATCCCACGCAAATTTTCAGGGAGCTCATGCTGGTATACAGAACGATGTCGTTGTATAACCATGTTAGTGTATGCCACCCCATTGCTCATTTTAGAAAATATCACAGTTTATAAAGATTTATCTCACTTTATTGGTTTTCATAACATTTAGAGAAATATTCTACTAGATTTCTATTATACTCTAAGCAAGCAAATCTTGTTATTGGTTCATCCACATAGTTAATTATTATTTTCAATGACCAAGAAAATAGTTTCCAACGATAAGCAAACTTCCTATCATGATTTCTTGTACGAGGCTGCGGTTTTACTATCACATAAATGTTCTAGGACCACTTATACAATCAACATTTAAAAACACGCATACATTACTTTTATTCTAAATCTATTTCTTCTTGATTTATTATTTAATTTAATTATATTAACTTAAATATCAAGAGTCTCCTTAAAAAATTTTGCTTGAGAAATTAATCCTTATTTTTCTCAACCATGAAAGCCGAATACCTTAGTCCATTTTAGAGTTGAGAAAAGTCAAAACCCATTAGGAATTTAAACAATTTCTTCAGAGGCTTACGCCAGCAGTTAGGTAGCTTATGGAAAAATATTTATTAATATTTGATGGTTAGCGGATTGAAAAGTCGTATTACTACGATAGAAACCAAATTAGCCGTAACTATAAACCTGAAAGGTTATTCTAGTCTTTTTCTTCTTTAAAGCAGAGGATCTTCGAGCTCGAAATCTATAGAGCGGTGGATCGAATCCTTGAAATTCGGCAAGCGCGAGCGACGTCCTTCGCAATATTTTCTTAATTTGGTGATGACGTGGGATACAAATCTTATTACTGTAAGCTAAATTATTTTATTATAATATTTATTTAATTAAGAAGATTTTTTTAGGATTTATCTGTTTTATTTAAACAGAAAATATTTATCAGGATATTCAGTATTATTAAAATTTATGTATAGATGGCAATAAAACGAAACAATTACAAGGCCTGGGCCCCAGAGCATGACTGGCGAATCCGAAACGATATTAGTGAGCTAAATGTAGACAATTAAGGGTGATCCGATTAGATACAGCGAGTGCTAGTCGTTTTCGAGGAAGACCACCGACTGACTGCTAATTTTGCATGGTCTCTGTTCTGTATGGACTGTAAGCCGCCGAGAGCTCGAGAGCTGCATGGTACCCTTACCACTCGGATCAAAATCGAGCAGTAGATTCGGCGAGAGAGGGCGGAAAGTGCTTGTCTTGCCGTTGCAATGATGGAGAGAGCTGGCCACAGAGGTACGTGTGGAATAGTGCGACTTCCACTGTCCCATCAAAGCTTGGAATATGTATCATGTTCATGACACGACAGACCCCGTTGGGCCTTTTGTTGCTGTACCAGATAGTGTTTTCCACGTTATAGTTTTTGTCAAATACCAGGCATCGATCCTTGATGGTCAGAGGGGTGGCTTGTCTTTACTGTTGGGTATACAATTAAAGTCTCATATTAACTGGAAATAGAAAGGATTAAGGGTATATAAGGATAGATAAATATCTTCATTGATATGAGGCCTTTTGGGGTATAATCCAAGAGCAAATCCATGAGGGCTTAGGCCCAAAGTGGATAATATCATACCAATGTGGAGATAGGTGGTGTCCATAGTCCCTACAAGTGATATCAGAGCCTTGCCCCGGAGTTAGCCATGATGGATGAATCCTCGGAATGCCGAACAAAAGGTGGTGGGCCCCTAAGCAAATCACGATGTAATCTGTGGATCAGCTCTATTGGATAGGCGGTGTGCTCCAGATGCTTCACGGACGTGTCCTGGCTCCAACACGGTGAAGAGAAGTTGACCTAGAAAGAGCAAACTCTCAAGTCAGGTAGTGCTCTCCGGATGCTTCATGGACGTGTCCTGACCCCAACACGGTGAAGTGGAGAATGAAGAATCATGGTTGATAGAGAGTGGACGGATGAATGATCGTTTGAGGGGAGGCTCGATGGTCCTTTGTTCGAGGGGAGGATTGTTGGGTATACGACAAAAGTCCCACATTGGCTAGAAATGGGAAGGATCAAGGGTATATAAGGATGAACAAATATCTCCATTGGTATGAGGCCTTTTGGGGTATAGCCCAAGAGCAAATCCATGAGGGCTTAGGCCTAAAATGAACAATATCATATCAATGTGGAGATAGGTGGTGTCCATAGTCTCTACAGTTACAACATCGACCATGCATACAGATCAAAGAATCAAAATACCAGAATCATGCACCAAGTGTTTGGTTGATAAGCAAGATTGGGATTCTCTGTGATCTCTCTCTCTTTTTTTTTAAAAAAAACATGGTGATCATTCATGTTTGATCAAGTTGAATGGATGGAAGCAGATCAATAATTGCATTTCTTTGTTTAATTAAGAAATTATTCCACATGTATAAAAAGATTGTAATAGTATATATATATATATATACACCCTATGTTACCACTCATGTGCAATTGGGTGTTGATTTCCTTTTAATTACTTTTGGGATACAAAAAATGGTTTCAAATCTATATCTCTACAAAATAGCAACCCACACTTTGATTTCGGAGAACGCTATGTACAATTTACAATTTCTCCATTTACATTTTCTTAGCTACTAAGTTTCTCATCTCGTCTGCATTCAAAGTTCCCTATATGATGCCGATTTAGAACCTTCTTTGCCGTTGCTCTAAAAGGACATGCCGAGCTCACAAACCGGTTGATCAAGTGTAAATATGTGCTCAGATCATGACACGTGGCAACATCCCTTTTACTGAGGTATGGTGATTCCTTGCTGCTCAGTCTTAGCTCCCGCCCCACCTCGGCATATACCCACTGTGTGTCCTCCACGCGCTGCCGCAACCAGCATGGAAGTCCTGCCACATGGACCGCCCGGTTCCTTGCCATGTCATTGTTGTCAATCACAAATCCAGGCACTTTTGTGATGAGATCATCAGAGTTCACTATACGTAATATCCTGGTCCCACTTTTCTCCAGCTGGCACCTAAAGCTTCTATTCCCTACACGTGGCCCACCAAAGGACATTACTGTCACAATTGGTGCATTTTTAAAGGTAGAGTTTATATCATATGCAGTCAAGGTAGCGAGAGCGGCACCGAGGCTGTGACCCGTGATTGTGAAGCTGAGTGGCTCATCACCGTACATTTCCATGACCCTGGCAATTTCCTCCCTCACCATGTCCTGCAAACTCGGACACGTGGCAGTCTGAGAAGTATACAGGCTCAAAAATCCACTCTCCACCATGGGCCCACCACCATCAGGATCCACATAATCGCAATGTTTCCCAGGTAAGCAAGTTAAGGTGGCGCGTAGATTTTCAACCCACTCCAAGCAAGTAGCAGTGCCTCTGTAAGCAATCACCACGTCCCGGCGGCCTAACCGGGCAATCTCCTCTTTATCTTGACAAACCGCCACATAACCAATCCAGCTGGACTGGGTGGACGCCCAACTCGGAGCCCTGTTGATCCAACGTGGCAACTGCAGCCCGCAAGTGGCACGCAAATGCTTTGTCGTTCGATAACCGGTCTCTCCAATTCCAGACCGAGCCAGGAGTGAGTTTCTTGAGAATTTGGAGGTGGCGTAAGTTGATGAAGAAGGATCGAAGTTAAAAGAGCGATATGCAGCTTCAACAAATAACCCATATCGTAAAATCTCACTTCTTAAACGATCATCAAGAGGGTCGAGCAATCCATCCCAATTATTGACCCCCTGATACTCCATCCATTTCTTGCCAAGCTTTGCTGTTGATCTGGAAATGAAATCCCTGCAATGCACGGATAATTTGTGCTTAAGAGAAGGTAATGATGCTTGGGAGTTATATGAGTGAGTAATGTTGAGGTGGGTGAGGTTGAGGTGTTTTGAAGCAGAAGCTAAAGTATTGGATGATGGCCTTGTTGATACAACAGCAAGCCTCATTGTTAGTTTTGGAAGGTTGTTATTGTTCTAGATGGAAGAAGGACGGTCGTGCTTAGCTTCTGTTGGTTTGGGAAGACTACAAAAGTGGACATTTATAGGAAACCATGGAGAGAGAGAGAGAGAGAGAGAGAGAGAGAGAGAGGGAAGTAGGGAGGGAGGGTGGACGGCGGTGCATGTATTAGTGAAAAAAAAGAGGAGGAGGGGGAGGGGAGGTGGTGGTAGCTTAGCTTTGATGATATAGATTTGAGAAAGATGGTAGTAGAGTAGTACTATATAGTTGTGGGGACGATTAATTGGATCATAACCTGAAAAACGGCTGTGGGTCCTGCCAGTAATTTTAGATTTTTAACTATTGCTCATGCGGTCTCATATAGTGGCTTCAAACCTTTTCAAAAACAAAATAGAAATTAATCTTTATCAATTTTTTAAATACTTTTATTGAACTAGTTTTTAGATATGAGTAGTTGCACGTAGATTATTCAAGTTTTGTTAAATATTACTATATTAATGTCTCTGTGTTCATAAATTAAATATAATATTCACATCTTAAAGTATTTAAAGTTTATATATATATAAACATAGTTTAATAAAAAAAACAAAAGAAAAAAATATGAAAAGATATTAAGAAAAGTAAAAAAAAAAAAACAAAAAAAACATATTAAAAATATAGAAAACACGCTATATTAAATAATATATAATGATGTTTAAAATAAATTAAGTACAATTTAGCCTTTCAAAATTATTTAAGAATTCATGTTTATATATATTCTTACCAAGAAGAAAAATAGTGAAAAAACCAATTATATTGACTTTTGAAGAGTTAAAAAGGTTAATAAAAATAAAACTAGAAGAAAGAGAATAAATCGAGTATATCAACTTCAATACACTGAAGCTAGCTATAATCCTTTTAATTATGGATAAAAATAGATTTATATTAAATCATTAAGAGATTCAAGAAGATTTGTTCTTTCCTAGCATGATACTGAATTTAGTCACGAGCATGAGGTCAACCTCTAATTTTAATTTATTGATGATGATTGGATATTGAAAAAGGGGTTGAATTGAAGAATTGGAGATCTTGATTTGGACCCAACGAAGAAAAAGACAATGGGTTCTGTCTTTCCGACCAACAAAAGGAAGCGTGCAGGCACGTGCTTTTCACAGGCCGCGTAACCGCTCCGTTCAACACTCAAACTTCACAGTACCAGTCCTGCTTTTGCTTGCCTTGGATTTGTGTTGTGAAAAGAGTACTGTTTTTACGGCTGCTGAGTGCAACTTTTATTTTTTGATGCAAGTATTAAATTGATTTTTTTTAAAATTCTTTTTTTATAGTTCTATGTTTCATATATTCAGAAAAAAGTTTTTTTTTATTGAATTGAGAGTTAATTAAATATTCATTCAAATAAATTTTTTCTCTAAAATAAAAGAAAATATTTTTTTGTTAAATAATTCTAAATACCTATAAAAAATATATTTTTTTGGAGGATCTCTAAATAATAAAACAGTAATTTTATAGAGAAAATAATAATAATAAATATGCTAAAACCATTAAATTATAAGAAAAATATTATTCTTATACGGAATATAAATATGTTTTTGAATGTAAAATCTTGAATATTTTATCTAAATAGTTCAAAGAGTATTTATAACATATGAATTTTGTATTTTTTTTTTTAAGTAAGACATTCAAAAGTCATTTTATCTATTATATTAATGAGTGATAAAAATTTCTTACATGTGCATTAATGAGAAAATACATTCGTTACACACACACACACACACACATATATATATATATATATATATATATATATATATATATATTAAGAAAGGACTTTAAAAGTAAGCTAGGGCTCACGAGTACGAGACACATCCCTTAGGGCTGAGCTTGACTACACAACCCGAGTTCACAAGGTGTTGGATACAAGTCTAATAATTAAGTCTATGACTATTATGAACTTGTGTTAAAAATAAATATTTTTCTATCAAATATTAAAAAAAATATTGATAAATCTTGGTTCATCAATTTTACTTTGATAATATTAAAAATAAAAAAAATATTTTTAAATAAAAAATATTTTACACTACACTACATGAACTTCCTTACCAATGACCATGTTTAACTCTTTTTTTTTTTATTATTATATAATATATAATTATGGCATTTTTAGTTTAGGTTTTGTATAATGAAATGAAGTTTCTAATTTCTTATTGGATGTCACACATGCAAGGGAGTAAATTAAGACTTTGATAATTAGAGAGCCAATGTAATATTTTATATCGGTGGGTGAGGATTTGAAGAAGGATTTTATATGAACATGCTCACTTTAACTAACAAGACGTGTTTTGGGACTATGTTTGGATGTCAAGAATAAATTCGTGAGACTCGTGGATCAAAACAGACAATATTTTACTAATACAGTAGGGTGTTACATCTAAAATATGAATTTTATATATTATTTTATTTTATGTTAAACAATAAATTTTACTTGGATAATGAATAATCATACAGATACTGGAAATTCAATATACTTGATTTTAGAAGTTATATGGGATTTCTTATGGCACCCCTAATCAATCAACGCATCCGACCTAACATTCCATATTCCAAAAATGTTTTTTCTACAAGTAACGAATCAACACTGTAGCACAGATAATCAGCTATGACTTCTGAGCGATAATATATGTAATTGTTCTCTTGCTGAGGGGACCAATGAATGTAGGATGGAATACTTCTAGTCGCATATGGAATAATTTTTGTTATTTCAACGTTTTGAGAATTAAAAAAAACATTCAAATTGATTTAATTTTTTCAACTTCAAACACACTTAAAAAATGCTTTCACAAACTTAATTATTACATCTTAATTGTTTCAACTAAAAATCACTATTATAAGTAATTTTCACGTCATGTGAGAAGGAGATTGTGTGATTTCTTTGGAAGGACTGAAGGTGGAAAGAAAAGGAAAAAGAAAACGCTAAAAACTCATCCGATAAGATGGGGAAAGATCCTCTCTTATCAGATCAAGCTTTGGACCGCCTAAGTCCACGACTTTACACGTTCTATGATTTGATAACTATCAATAAATACTTATGTTAAAGAAAGAAAAAACAGATGGATTTATGCGAATAAGCCACCCACCCTTAATTCCTAATCGAGGCCTTTCAAGTGCTATTATCCGTACCTGGCTGCTGATCTGTGTGGTTGGACCGTTAAAGATTGTTCTTTTAAAATATTTTTTATTTAAATTATTATTAAATAATATATTTTTTATTTTTTAAAAATTATTTTTAATACCAGCATATTAAAATGATATAAAAATATAAAAATAATATTAATTTTTTTAAAAATATTTTTAAAATATAATCTCAAACACTGCCAGGCTATTTTTTTATGTTTGAGTAGCATAGAATGATAGCTACTTTTATAGTCCCATTGTGAGCTAAAACATTTTGTTCTATGATTCTATCCTTAATTATAACCAGTTTTATTTGAGAGCTAACTAATAAATCATAGTTCTCAAGACATGAAGATACTAAATTTATAAATTTATTAAATCAATATGAATTAATTTTTTATCATTAAAAGGATGTTTGTCAATTTTTTTTTAAGTTAAAACATCTAGTTTTAATTGATTAACAATGGATTGGATTTGATTTGATAGAGTTAACTGAATTAAAATTTAATTTATTAATAATTTAAATTTAACTGAATTAATATTGAAATTTATTTAAATTAAAATTCAATTCAAAATAACTAGACATAGCGAGTGTAAAAACTATGTAATGAGATAGATATTCATGTATAGAGTGACATACATATCATATTCTAGTTTAGAAATTGAGTTACATATCTAATGATTTGTGAAGAAACAATTTATCGTTTTCAAAATATAGGAAACATGTCTCTCAATCATTGTCAATGATTTGACCGTCTACTTTATAGTTTTGTAATATAATTTCTTGTTTAATCACCTTAGTCAGTTAATTACAACTTAGTCCCTTAGTTTATTAAAACAAACTAATCGGTCTCAATGGTTTTAAGAATTATACATTTAATCCACGTGCTTTAGAATCCATTAATAATTTAATCCTTTTTGACCTTTTCATGTTAGTTTTTATTAAAAAAAAAAACAGAAAAGGGAAAAAAAGTAGACAATACTTGGATTAGCCCCCCCTGTTCACTCTATATTTTATTTAACAGTTTCGAGTCTTTGTTTTTTAGCATTAGCGACTCAATTTGACTACTGTTACTGTATTGACTCCATTGTTTACACTTTATGTCGTAGTATTTACAGGTAACTGTAATATCATGCATAGTTATCAAATTCATTCCCAGGCCAACCAGATCTAAAATTATGTTGCTTATGGAATGGATTAACTCAGATTAATTTAATTTAATATATTTTTAAAATTAAAATAAAATTAACTGAATTGTTAACTAATTTGAATAAATCAAATAAATTAGGTCTAAGTTGACTTTTTTCACTCCCAACTTTAAATAAGGATTAGGTCAGTTGGCTTCTAGATCAATCAATAAGACCGGTCAATTTGATACCAATGCTTTCGTGGGGTTACAAATAACAGTCGAGTTCTTACTTATGTTAAAGAACAAGCTATACAAATAAGTTGATAAATTATGTATGGGAATTCCAAATTAAGCTCTCGAAGTTCAAAATTAAGCAATATAATTCAAGAATGATCAAATTTTAACAAATTACTTGAATATACACGATCGATGGATCGATCGATCTTTTATAGCACCACTTGCCAATAGTGTTTGATTGACACCAAAAAGCAGTGCTAGTGCTGTGGGGGACCTGAGAAAAACACATGTACTCGGTGAATTTTTTAAATTTCTCTTGTTAGTCACATATGCGAGGACAAAATCGAGTAGTGTGTAATAGTACGAGGATATGACATGTTCAATTTTGAACTTTTGGGACTTAATTTACTTGGATTGCATATATTGTTGGGAGACTAATTTGTGAGTGATTAAGAATGCAATATTTTTAAAATACATTTTACTTGATTTTCGATTTATTCCGATGATTTTAGTGTGTTAAAAAAAAATAAAAAAATTAAAAAAAAGATATATATATATATATATAAAACTATGCACTACCATACAAAATGTACTATTTTCGCACCCCCGGCAGCATCGAGATGCTAGGAACAAATTGGTGACAAAGACTTACAGATTGAAAAACGTACAATATTAATCGGCCAAAATTACGAAATATTGCACCCTGCACTAACCTTTTAGTGCTTGCCGTGCCCCACGTCATGATACATATTACTTTTTAAAATTTATTCATATTTGATTTATGGTAATTAAAATGGATATTTATAAAAAATACAATAATTTAAGTTCTACAAGAAAAAACTAGACAAAATTTTCTTTTCTATTTTTATAAGAGTATTTGTTTTAACAAAAGCTTTTTTTTTTATTGGCTATATGTTTTTTTTGAATAAAAACTAACAATGATTTGACTTAAGGAGAAAAACATCTCTTTAAAAAATTTTATTTTTCTCTGTTCATATATGTATATTTATTGTTTTGAATTTTTTTTTGTTAGAAACATTGTTTTTCAAATAAAACATATTATGATATGAAAAGTGAATTTTAATGAAAAAAAAATAAATCATGACTTGATAACTTTTTAATGACTATGTGAAAAAATAAATGAATAGTTAATTTTAAAAATTAATAATAAAAAATATATTTTATTCTTATCGATTATTCATGAACAAGATTTTTAAAAACTTTTGTATATCAAATTCATATATGATTATTCATTAAATAATTATTAATATTACCATTAAAAACTCTAATCTTATTTAAAAACCATGAGATAATTGGATAATTTTTTTTAAAAAAATTGTATAATAGGATAATCTCTTAACTATTATTTTTATAATGTTATTTTAAATAAATTATTCTAAAGGGTTAAAAGAAGAAGAAGAAGTGGAAGGGTCATTTAAGAAGGCTAAGCATGCTTGAACCTAGAAGAATGAATCCGTGCACTTGACCCAAAAAGTGTTTTTTAAATGAGTGGGTAATGTGTTTTTTCCTTAAATAGATTGAATAACGAGAAAAATAACATGTAGTTTATTATAATAAATTCAATTCTTGTCACCTTTAATGACTAGAAAAATTAGTGTATAGTTGGTTGTATGTTCAAAACCTATATATATTTTTATTTTTTAATCTAAAAATAACCCAAAAAAATTGTTGGATCCTCATTAACCCCAATTCAACTAAAAAAACACCTTGTAATTAGTTTAAAAACCCAAAATAAAATAAAATTAAAAAAATGGAATCCAATCTACTTTTCCGCATAGTTAAGCACCAAGATCACTTGTATTGAATTCTCACCTCCATCACGAATCCATTCCATTGACTTTTAGATTGATATTTTTTTATGGAAGAAATGTAGCTAAGTCAATGCTTTCTCTTTCCTTTCTTCTCCAAAAACTTATGCAGTCCTTTCCTTATTTATAAGGACTAAAATATGAACAAAAATAAAATTTAATATCAAAATATAAACACTTAAGACTGCATGAATCAAACATGAAAAATTATAAATATTCAAGAATCAAAATGTAATCCGTCACACCAAAAAAAGGACAATGTTTCTTGAATATTGCCGTCCACATAGAATTGAGAATGAACAATGAAATACCATTTTGTTCTAGTTTATTACTTTAATTTAATAAATGAGGATATACTCATTTCATAATAAATTTAATTGGTTGACAGAGAAAATTTAAACTGTCTATATAAAATTATAAAATACACAAAACTAATTATTGTTATATACTATAAATGCATAGGTTCGAATGGAAAATTACCTAATTAAAACTTAGATAAAGAGAAAACTTAATTTGAGGACACCAAGATTGATCTAAAAAAAGAATCATAACAGCATGACATGAATATCGAGAAGTGAAAGGATAGAAATGTGCGTTCTTCTTTAAACAGAGCCAGGCCAATAGAACGTCGAGGTCTTACAAATCACAGAAAAGGGAATGGATATTATTACTCAAAATTCCCATTGGACCTCTGGCCAGCATTTTTCAACTAAAGGGATGGAAGGAGCCGTCATAGTCAATGTTCAAATGTGAGGTTGCTTGTGCATTTTTGAATAAAAAGTATGTAATTTTAGTTTTTAAAGATGCAATTTGTATTTAAAGAATATTATATATTTTTTTAAAAATCGTCATATCTCCAGGCCAAGCACACCCAAATCCATTGTTGATAAGAAGTGACAGTGACATGCCATTGATCAATCTCGAAACGTGGAAATGTAATGTGTTCCTCGTGCCATTCAAATCCTCGGCCCCCGAAAACTCCCCACTAATTCCCTCGAAAGACATCAACTGTACCTATTAAGATCTTGCCTTTGATTTACCAAAGATATTGCGATTCATTTCACTCCCTTTTTACTTGTAGTCTAAATAAGGTAATTATCCTCAGGCCTCTAATTTGGTATCCCATGAAAATGAAATTGAGAAAAGCTGTGTCCCTCGAGATCCCAATTTGGGATTTAAGATGCATAATTCCAAGCGCTTATTTTGTTGGAACGCAAGTAGAAACACGTCATGTGATAAACATGACACCGATGCTCGGTAAAGAATAAGATATCTTATTCTCCATGGTTAACGAATGTGCTCGGGAAACCATTTTTAGAAGTGTCTAGATTTGTGCTTTCAAATCCGAACCTTTTACATTAAACGAGATATCTATATTTCTTATCAGCAAAGAATGTTCTCGAGCAATTACCAGGGTTAAAGAGATGGGATATATGTGTTCCTGTACCTAGTTCGAAAAGATCCGGTTCGCCTGACCCTTTAATTCAATTCAAGATCCTGCCTGACGGCTGGTCGGATCAGTAAAAATATCCTATGCAACGTTGGTTTGAGTTTTTTTTTCTGATCAAAACCGATCTGTATAAACTCGGATAAACCCTAAGTCAATCTCCTAGCTTGTAACCCAAGACTTGGATTGGTTTGCTCCGTTGTTAGTTCTCATAACTAGGGTTCAGTTTGTTTTCCGTTCATCTTACAAGGTCACCTTTTGCTCCTCAACAAAATATCGTGAAACCCACCCCTTTCTTTTTTCGAGTGATTGAAGAGAAATAATGTCAATCATCAGCATGATGGGAATTGGTTGATGGGTGCCAAACATTTCTGTGCCACTTGCTAGGACCCCTTTTTTATCCTTGGCAGTTTTAACGAAGAATTTGACCCACAGAAACACATAAAGAATTCATCATTGCCAGCATAAACTTGCATCATTCGAAGCCGGACCTCCCAATCATCGACACAGAAAATTTAGACGCGCACCACTAGGTACAAACTTACGCGGTGGCCAGTGGTGGCCCTGGCCAAAAATCTGGAAATTTCTAAAATACCCCACCGAACTTATCAAGCCATCAAATTGTTGAAGATATTTTCAATGTATTAAACGATTTATAAATCAACTCAATAACTGGTTTACTCAGATCTGATCTAGAGTTTCAAATAAATTTGGTATGGGTTGAACTAATTAAATTTGTTTATCCTAATAAGTTAACTTGTCAAAACTCAATGTAATTTTTAATTAATTTTTTAAAATAATATTATTTTAAAAAAATCTGATTAATATATTCAATTCACAATTTGATTTTTAAATCAATTTGATAACTTTTAATATTTTTAGGGGATGTGACCCTCTATAGAATCAAATTTGTACGTTATGGCCCTCCACTTTAGCAAGTATGGACAAAAAACGTACCCACGCCAATAGTTATATTATGGACCGATCGATAGTTTTTCATAAAAATAATGAAATATATAAAAAATATTACTATGCATTGGCCTGGCTGTATGCGAATTAAAGCTATTTGATTTAATGATGTGTATCTCAAATTTTATTTTATTTTTTTCACATGTCAATCTCTAGTGTTGAGAGTGAAGATAAAGTTACTGGAAAACACTGAGAAGAGAAAGTGATTGGATGATCTCATTTTGATCACCATAAAACTAATTTTGATCTTAATGGATTTACTTTATTAATTACTAAATTAACAGCTAATGGACCTAACAATATTGCTTTTTCATGTTTTTATCTCATTCTTTCTTCCAACTTTATATACAACTAGCTATGAGACTCTTACTTCGCCGCGGGTTGGATAAAAATTTTCTTGAGAAAAAAAATTTAGTTGATGCAAACATGTTTTAAAAAAAGAAATTAAATGATAAAAATAAAAACAAAAGAAAATAAGTAAAAAAAAAAAAAAACAATGCCAACCTGTGTTAACCCATCAAGCACATGACCTGATTCATTTGACCAAAAGAAATAAACTTGAAAAAACATTAAAGTCTAATTCTCAATAAATCAAATGTTGAAGGATGAAATAAAAAAAAAACACAAAATCTAACATACAAAAGGATACAAAATAGCAATTATACCTTTATTGAAAATGAAAATGACAATTGAATCACATGGAAAAGATCATTTTAGTTGTCGCACCCAAAAAAAATCCCGCGCGCGCGGCATCGGGCTGGCGATTTTTCTTTGTTGTATTGTTGCGTTTGCTTTGAATTCGTTCGTTGGAGTCGCCACCTAGTAATTCATTGAGGGCTACTAGGAAACCTGATGTACTGGTCTTGTCAGAGATCGCGGGTAAGGAACTGGTTGTGGTTAGGAAAGGTATTAGCACCCCTAACGCACCCTACCTGAGGTAAGCTGCTTTGTATTCTGATGTAATTTGAAAATTTAAAATATTAATTAAATTCTAAGACTTGGAATAAATCAGTTATTAAATCCCTGAATATATATAGAAACTTGTTCTTATATTTTCGTGGAAAATACAACTTGATTTTATTTGTCCTTAAGATATTTAACCATATTTAAATTAACAATTAATTCTTTTTGGTCCTTTTTTACTTTTATAATTTAATAACATAAAAAAAAAATACAAACACACACAAATTTTTTATTATTTATTTTTCTTTTCTTCTTCTTTTCTTTTACACCCATATTTACAAAAGATACAAACTATATAAAAAAAAAAACTCAAAATTACATAAATATTACATTAAACAATTTGAAATTACAAAAATTAAACCCCAAAACAATCTAGAAATTACAGGGATAGCCTTCAACAGCCAGAACAGTGTTCAGCAAAGTTTCTGGGCGTGGAACAGTGGTGGCGCGTGGACCTCACGCACCGCCGTGACTGGCGGCGCGTGGGCTCACACTCCGCCTGATTTTCAGGGCGGCGCGTGAGCCCACGCGCCGCCAGTCACGGCGGTGCGTGAGGTCCACGCGCCACCACTGTTCCACGCCCAGAAACTTTGTGAGCTAAAACATTTTGTTCCAACTGAGCTGGTGTGGCTGTAACTTGTTGTCTTAGCTGCTATGAAAGGAGGAGTTGAAGATGAGGATAAAGCTTGTGCTATGAATGTCAGTTAAAACCTCTGCTGTTGTTCACGGAGGAACCAAAAGCTGCGGGACTATCACAGTGGAGGTGCTGGCAGCTTCTAACGGGGGTTTTGGTTGCTGTTGTCGGTTGGAAATAATGGCTGATGTTGAAAGCGGGTCTGTCAGCCAAGGGTTAAGGATGACAAGAAGTTGGCAGCCATTGGTGATGGTTCAAGTGTGGGCATTGGTGCTGAGGGTGGACGTTGGCGGATGAATGGGAGGTTGCTGTGGTTGGTTTCAGGCTGGAAAACACAAGGAAAAAGGCTGTTGCAGTCTTGGTTGAGAGGCAGTATTCATGGCAGTGGTTGTTGCTACCTATTTTTTGACCCATGTTTTGATATATTTTTAAAATATTTTAAAAATAGAGAAAAATAAAGAAAATCTAAAAAATATGTTTTTTAATATATTTTTGTCATTTTAGCATTTTCAACGTCGTCTAAAAAAGAATTTAATTTTTTTAAAAGATTTTCAAACGCGTTCGACTTTTCACGCGTCATTTTTAAAATCATTGATTTTCCTCATTGAGTCAACGTTGATATTGCTCGTTTTCAAAAAATACAAAAAAATAAGAAAAATCAAAATTTACAAAAAAGAAAGAAGTTAAGGGACCAAGTTGAAAAACCTAGCAATATTCTGCCTATAAATACTGGTCTTTAACTCACACAAAGGGGGGGCAATTTTGACAACATCAAAAAAAAATACAAAAAACCTAAACCTAAACCATCTCTTTTTCAAGAGGAGCCGCCCCTCACGTTTTTTTTCCCTTCAGCCAATTTTTCCTTCCTTCTCACCTCAAACCGGAGCAGCCACTCCGTTCCCCAGGCCTCAAATCTTCCCTCTCTTACCTGAAAAAAAACCAATCAACCCCGAACCAGACTACCCACTGCTCAGCATCCATACACAAAACGCCGTTCCCCCATTTCCCATCTCCTTCTCCTCGGCCAAAAAAAAAAACAGAGGCTCAAGCCCCCGGTTTCCCTCATTTCAGACCCTTCCTCTCCTGCTTTGTGACCCAAAGCCAGCCGGACGATCGGACTTCCAGCCCCTTTGACGGCAGCCATCGTCTCCCAGCTTCTTCCCCCGAAGCTTTCCCTCTGCTTCACCTTCGGTCTCAGCAGCGACGGCCTCCAAAGAAGCCAGCCACCGCCTCCAGCGACCACTGCCTACAAACCATCATCGGCGTGGACCGGTCTTCACCGATGTCGCACCCCAAAAAAATCAGCGCGCGGCATCGGCTGGCGATTTAAATCTCGTTTATTGCGTTTGCTTGAATTTGGTTCGTTGGAGTCGCCACCTAGTAATTGATTTCGGGCTACTAGGAAACCGGATGTACTGGTCTTGTCAGAGATTCGCGGGTAAGGGACTGGTTGTGGTTAGGGAAGGTATCAGCACCCCTAACACACCCTACCTGAGGTAAGCTGCTTCGCGAATTTGATGTGTTAAAGAAGTTTTAATAATTGTCTTTTCGTCGGAAATTAGAAATATCACTTACGTATAAGTTAATAATTCTTAACCGTGATCCGATCAAAATATTAAATTCTTCTTTAATAAATTTGCAATTTTATCATTAAAAAATATATACAAATAAATAAAACAAAATACAAACTCACACATACACTTTCACTATTTTTGTTTCTTTTCTTTTTCTTTTACATCCACAAATACAAAATACAAACTATAAAAAACTGAATAAATAAATAAAAATACACCAACACACACAACCCTTTTTTTTTTATTATTATTTTCTCTTTCTTTTCTTTTCTTTTCTTTTCTCTCTTTTTTTTTTTTACATCCATATTTACACAAATTCAAAATAATTACAAGGATTACCTTAATTAATTTAAAATTTACAAAAATAGACCTAAAACTCTAAAAAACTATTCTGGGAAGCAATCTGATTCTGCTGAACGTTGGCGGCGCGTCTCCCCACGCGCCGCCGAAGGAAAAAACACAGCAACAGGGGAGATCGTCTTCTCCCACTCATCCTTTCGTCGCCCCTGCAAAGCAAACCTCAACACACAGCAAGCAATTGATTTTAATTTTTGTTTCCTTTGTTTTCGAAATCTGCTTCGTTTCCTCTTTTTTAGATCTGCCCCTTTCGTTTCTCTGCCTCCTCTCTTCTCCGTTAGATCTGCTTCGCTGTATTCGGGTGGCCGTTGGTGGAGGCGCCGCTGCTTGTGCCGCGGTGGGCACTGTCGGGTGGATCTGTGACCGTCGGGTCTGTTCGGTGACCCTGTGACCGCTGCTGGGTCGGTACTGGTGTGCTGCAGCTGGCGGCGAACACGGCGTTGAGAGGCAGATCGGAGGAAGAGATGGTTTGGAGCTGCAGTAAAAAGGCTGACCGGCGAGAGGGAAGGAGAAGGCGGCTGTAGTCTGTGAGGGAGGGTGTTCGGGTGTAGAAAGGAGAGGATGAGGGGGCTGTGTAGGGGGTGAGGCTCAGCCTTTGGCTGAAGAAAAAAAGAAAAAATCTGAGGATGGGGGGTGCTGGCAGTGATGAGCGGCTGGGGAAGGAAAAGTGGAGGCTGTCTTGGTTGAGGGAGAAGAGGAAAAATCCAAAACGAAAGGGGGCCGGCGGCTGGAGTGGTTAAAGAAGAAGAGGGTTGTTTCCAAGGTCAGGGGGAGCGGTTGCTCCGGTTTCGGGAGCCCGAAAATAAAATCATGGGGTCCGGCTTGTCTCTTGGCTTCAGGAGAAGAAGACTCGGGGAGAAAAAAATCAACGGTGGGGGGGGCCGGCGGCTGGTTTTTCTCCTAGAAGAAGTCTATGGAAAAAAATTTAAAACCAGTGGTTCAGGCGCCGCCGGCCTTTTTTTTTTTTAGTGAAGAGAAAGAGTTGTGTTTTAGGGTTTTCTGTATTTTTTTGAATTCCAAAATTAACCCCCTCTTGAATGTGTTGAGGAAACCAGTATTTATAGGCAAAATGTTGCTAGGTTTTTCAACTTGGTCCCTCAACTTCTTTCTTTTTTGTAAATTTTGATTTTTTTTATTTTTTTGTATTTTTTGAAAACGAGCAATATCAACGTCGACTTAAATGCGGAAAATCAATGATTTAAAAATGACGCGTGGAAAGTCGAACGCGTTTGAAAATCTTTTAACAATTTAAATTCTTTTTTAGACGACGTTGAAAATGCTAAAATGATGAAAATATATAAAAAACATTTTTGGATTTTCTTTGTTTTTTTTCAAATTTTTTTGGATTTTTTTGAAAATATATCAAAACATGGGTCAAAAATTGGGTAGCAACAGATGCCCCCTCTTTACAATGCTTACGAAGCAAAACTCTTCAAAATTTTGCATAGTAAGCTTTGTAAAGAAAACAAAAGGAAAATGATTTCATTATCTTGGGCGACCTGCCCACACATACTCACTCAAGTCTATTTTCACGGGCGACCTGCCCACACATACTCACTCTGGTCTATTTTCACGGGCGACCTACCCACACGTACTCACTCAAGTCTTTTTCACGGGCGACCTGCCCACACATACTCACTCAAGTCTATTTTCACGGGCGACCTGCCCACACATACTCACTCAAGTCTATTTTCACGGGCGACCGACCCACACTCTCCCAATAGTCTATTTTCACGGGCGACCTGCCCACACATTGGGTTTACCTGAGATCCCATCTGGCGACCTCATTCAACTGGAACGAAAATATGTGTAACTCGGTTAACCTGAAATCCCATCTGGCGATTCCCTTTAACCAAAGTTACATGAGATCCCATCTGGCGACCTCACTCAACTGGAACGAAAATATGTGTAACTCGGTTAACCTGAAATCCCATCTGGCGATTCCCTTTAACCAAAGTTACATGAGATCCCATCTGGCGACCTCATTCAACTGGAACGAAATATGTGTAACTCGGTTAACCTGAAATCCCATCTGGCGATTCCCTTTAACCAAAGCTACATGAGATCCCATCTGGCGACCTCATTCTGGTCTCATTGTACGGGTGACTAACCCTCGAAAAATGCTGGTCTCATTGTACGGGTGACGAACCCTAGTGCTGGTCTCATTGTACGGGTGACGAACCCTAGTGCTGGTCTCATTGTACGGGTGACGAACCCTAGTGCTGGTCTCATTGTACGGGTGACGAACCCTAGTGCTGGTCTCATTGTACGGGTGACGAACCCTAGAAATATGATGGTCTCATTGTATGGGTGACGAACCCAAGAAATATGATGGTCTCATTGTATGGGTGACGAACCCAAGAAAAATGATGGTCTCATTGTATGGGTGACGAACCCAGATGGAAAAAATATGATGAAGTGGTCTCGTTGTGATGGGCGACCTACCCAAATAGATAGAATGTGAAATGCGGTCTCATTGTAATGGGTGACCTACCCAGATGGAAAAAATGTGGAAAACTGCGGTCTCATTGTCATGGGTGACCTACCCGGATGGAAAAAATATGAAGAACGGTCTTATTATGATGGGTGACCTACCCCGATGGAAAAAAATGTGAAAAGCACGGTCTTATTATGATGGGCGACCTACCCAGATGGAAAAAACGTGATATAACAAGTGTGAAAAATAGGACTTACCTGGCGAAGTTCTGAAGGGATGACAGAAGAAAGGGCTGGAAAACTTGGTGCTTCCTGATAATTCTCGATCATAGGGTTTGAAAACTCGGTGTTTCCTGACTGCAAGGGTTGAAAACTCGAGGTTTCCCGATTGCAAGGTTGATCTTTTCATTTCTTTGGGATTTTCCTAATGGTAGGGTTCATCCCATCGTCCTTTTATTCCATGATCAAAACCGATTCTTTATTTATCATCACCACGATGCTTCTTTCTCTTTTCACCATCTTGCTGGACCTCATTAAGGATTTTCCTGTAATAATTCAAAAATATGTGCAAATGTTTTTTTTTTTTTTTTTTTTTTTTTTTTTTTTTTGAGGTTAGATGATATGCATGCATCCTTACCTGATTTGAAATATAGGCCCCCCTTTTTGATGCTCCATCGTCATAGGGTGCCCTTGTTTGTATCCCAAAGCTTTCTTTGTTCTTCCGATGTATTGGCTCATTCATGTGTTAGCCATCCACTCAGTTGTAAATGCAGTGCCCATCCCGGGCTGTCTTCGACAATTACTGCTTGCATCGTTCATGAAGCTTGACCCTGCCCCCAAGTGTGGTACTGCTTGATTCATCATGCAGGGTTTTCTCTCCTGGCTTCTTCTGAGAATTATCCTCTGATTGATTGTGTGCATCATGCCAACACCTATCACGTTTGTTAATCAGTCATGAACTTGTCTTCGGTTGAAACACCATTCAAGTATGTATGGTCACCAGCCTTCATGGAACTGCCAAGTCATCCAGACATGTATCTCATGCTGCTTTGGCATCATCAATGATGTTCATGTTATCACCCATATTCATGCGGTGAAGTGCGCATTTGAGCTTCAGAATAGATGTCCCACAATCAGTCTTCGAGGTGGGTGCCTTTCCGACATTCATTCAGTGCAGTTGTGTGATAACATCTGTCCATAACCATATTTCAAAGAATGACAATATGAGATTGTCCTTTAAGTGCAGCATTGTTCCACAGTCAGTCTTGGTGGTATGCATCTTTTCTCCATTCAATTACATTCATCTGTGTATTCCTCATCGATCGCGAGCCATGTTTCAAAAATGATGATAGGAAAGTGCCCTTCAGGTACGTTTTTGTTTCTCCATTGCCGACAGGATTCAACTAAAGCATGGGCCATTTTGGAATGACATTGCCCCCAGTATGATCCGAGTGTGCTCGTTCATTGATTATCTGTCTTTGAACATCATTGTCTTCAGTTCACTGATTCATCATTTAAACATTGCCTCATAGCTGATCTGAGCACTGCTTGTTTTTCCTTTTCAAGGTCTACTGTATTGCCCCCAGCTGCTCAACTTTTCAAGGAGTGTCGAGGACTTCAATGTCATTTCTATCAACGATTTTGCATACTCAATCAATGTTCTTCTGTGTTTGATAATCTTCCTTGTTCTGGAATCAACTCTCATATTTCAAAGATCATGTCTGTTCAAAGTCTAGTTTGTTGAAATAAAATCAGAGATGTCTTTTTTTTGAAAATCTTTTGAAAATCAAGCTTTTTGATCAAAGGCCCAACACATTTTATTCGAAATATATAGTCCTTTGATTGTCATGCATTTTGAAAACAGAAATTGACCCAATGTAGGATTAAAAATGGCTTTTTCCATGGTTCTTTGTATCAATTTGAATCCTTGATATTGGGTATATCATTTGATAGTTTATGGTGAGGTGACCTTCTGTGAATTTCAAGGAAAACAACAGGCTCAAGTCAAAACTTGAGGATTCATGAAGGAAAAATGTTTTGTTTTTAGCAATAATTTTATCAACATGCATAACGACCGGTAACTTAATTCATGAAGTCACGACTCTTATGGAAAAACTCTTCAAGTTTTGAGAGCGCCATTTATCGGTTCAAGTTGATTGCTTGATTAAAAAGGGCTTTTAAAAAGCATGTAATGCAGGCTATGGTTCTTGGCTATGAAAGAAAGGAATTTCACAGGCTCAAAAGGTGTTTGAGGGTTTCAAAGACCTAGGATCAACATCAACTATTCATCAACTTGTTTTCTATTGTTGTCTTTATAGAGGAAACGACATATAACCTTGTTAACCTCAAAGTTCCGACTTTTCTTAACATAAGTCATAATGCAAATCCAACTTTCTTTGAGGAATAACCAACCTTAATCATCTGATAACATCACAGGTTTTATAACGGATACCAAAAGTCAACGCTTATAGCTTAGTCTTTTTTCTGGTATTGACTTTTGTTGTGCCTTTCCTTGATTGAAATTTCTTTTGCTCTTCATAGACTTGATAGGCGTTCTCCTTCCTTTATCTTTGACTTGTATTTAAGTGAAGGAAATTTCAACTTCCTTTTTTCATTCTCTTTTTTTTTTTTTTTTTTTTTTTTCCTCAAAATTTTCTTATATGCCCCCGGTCTATGTGTTTTCTTTTAGCTCTCTCTCAATCATTGGACCTTTGTTCTAAGCCTTCCCCTTTATCCATTATATCAATGTCTCCAAAATATCTCTCATTTGCCCCCAGTGTGGGGTGTGATCCTAGTCAGGGTTTCTTTTTTTGAAAGAAAATATTTTACCAGGCTCAAAATGGGACTGCAAGGGATATAATCTTTAGAAAGTGAAGGGATATCAAAGATGGCCTTTTCTCATTTCAAGCAAGGTCGGTTAAAACCGATAAATTTTGACCTCATCCAGTGTAATGATTGGGACTTGTAAGAATCATGATTCACGAGTCCATAACTACCGAATCCACTACATGTCATTATGCATACTGTTAAAACTTAGCTATATGATATGTGGTTCAGTTTCAGGAGGTATGAGTTCAAAATTGTTTAGTCACCTCATGTTATTTTCAAGTATCGAGTCATTTCTGTAATCAAAACACTTTTAATCTTCCGACTTGATTAACCTTTATTGCATGTTGGAGTTTGATCAAAATATTTTGTCAAAATAAAATGTTAAACATCCATTGATTTCAAAACAACAAAGAGACAAAAGCAAGGCATGTTTCGTTGAAGGATGAGATGTGATCCCAAAACAAAATGCAGAATTCCAAAACAATATAATTGACTGTTCATCACCGTTCTTGAATCAGCTTTTCTGGCAATATTTGCGTTTTGCCAAACACTTTCGATCAACATGTCGTTCTGAAGTTGTTCGAGGGGCAATATAGCTAGTGACACCCTTCTTCAACGACTCCACCTGTCTCTTGCTCACCAACTTTCAGACTCCATTCTTGCAGTTCTTGAAACTGTTCACTTGAAATGGTTGAGGACCCCACCATGACATCACGTCTCTTATCTGGATTATACCACTGAGAAATTGGTGGTTGAATGGGATTTGTCGGAGTCAAGCAAAATTCTGGAATCTGGCAGATGCTGGTCGACCACTTAAACGGCAGAGGAATGTCCCATCTTGGCAAAGATATTTTAAGCAATTGATGATGCTGTGAGACCTGGCTATACCACATAATTAAGGGTTCACACTGTCAAAGTCATCTCCTGATTCACCTCTCATCATTGTTCTAGAATCCATGGCAGATCCTTCAATCTTTCTTCTCTTCATAGCTTGTTCAATTCTTCGGCAAATCCTCACAGCATTATTTCAATCTTCCAATGTTGCTATGGTTGGTTGAGGATTGTTAGAAAACTTTCTAACAGCTTGGTAATCTTGGCAGCGCCCAGAAACTTGTAGTATCGCCACTACCGACGTGTGGAATCACACATTGTCTTTATTGGAAGAGCACCTGATGAATCTAAAACTCCTTTGTCCCCTCTTCAATTTCTCACTGATAGTGCAGCAAACAAACACCTATAGAGGAAGTCCTGCTCTGTTGAAGTTTCAGTATTCTTCATGTTTTTCAGTCTAGGCATGTATCTTCTCTCTATTTTTGCATTTTAATACTGACACTGTTGGAGAAAAATCATAAATGATCTGAAACTACTGTATTCCTTCTTGGATTTCCCACTTGCGGATCCACAAACAGATTCCTGTCGGGAGAGCTCTGCTACGTTGAAGTTTGATGTCTGCTCATATTTTTCAAGCCAAGTCTGGCTCTTCAACCTGCTATAGTTTCTTCGTGCTGAAACTGATGAGAAAAATATTTGTAGCATATGCAATTAGTAAATCCCCTCTTGCATTCCCAATTTGCAGAGCCATAAATGGATTTTTGTAGAGAGAGCTCTGCCACATTGAAGTTTGACAACTGCTAATATTATCAGACCAGGTTTGACTCTTCTGCCTACTACAATGTTTTGCTGGTGCCACTGGTGGGAAAAAGTTTCAAAGCATATGAAATTAATACATTCCCTTTTGCATTTGCCATTGACAGATCCACCAATCAATCTCTACAGAGAGAGCTCTACCGCGTTGAAATTCAATGTCTGATCATGGTTTTTTCATACCAACATCTTGTGCTGCTGAACTGGAATTGAGCTCATAATTAGGGCAGCTTCCAAGAAGACTAATGCGCCATGTACAGGAGACCGGTAGTTGTTTGGTTCCATTAGATGATGTGGAGGCGATGAACATTTAACAATGCAACCAGAGTTGTCATTAGTTGATGACTGAAGGCGTTGTTGCTTTTGTTCATGACGAAAAAAGGAGAAATACAGCTTCAATTAGATGCGAACAAGCAGTGTTCCCACAGAAGACTGTGCAGATATTCTCTTTCCATTTGATGCTCAACATTTGTTCGAGCAGATCTGAGTCCCGCTACTTCACTCTTGATGCTCTCAACCTTAATCTGATATTGAACCTATATCTGACTCCTTTGTTCACTTCCATTATTTTTTCTTCAATCTCGTGCAGCACAACTTGTACAAGGGACCTACGTTTCGACCCGGTTCATGCATGATAAATGTATGAACATGTAATCTATATGATGAACTCTCCCTTCGAGAGGTGACAATATGGTCGCAACTCTTGTATGATGGACAAGAATCGTGATTTTTGCCCAAACTCTACAATGAAAATTTTTGGAGCAACGGCCAATGTGTCACCCACAAGTCTTGAGTTCAAGATGCTTCAAGAAGGGTTTGCCCTTATGCAAGAAACGATAGCACATACAACCTAAGGACAGGTTCTATTCATTATGTGAACATGGGTAAGTTTTCTATCTGGTCTCAAAAGGGTCTCATATCTGCCCAGTGACGTTCTTCGTAAAGACAGTATGGGAGCGTTGCAAGGAATGGTTAAGGCACATATACCCACCATTACCAAGCAGGCACTCAGATATGAGTTGGGTGTTTCACGCATCTGAACCCTGACCAATAGTCTTAGGGCAGATCGCTAGTTCCCCACCTAACCTAGAAGCTTGTGTGTGCTCTTAAAAATAAATACAGGTGATGCATGAGACAATTCTATAAAATACATGGAAATAAATATTAACAAAAAAATAAAAATGCAAAAACTTAAACACATCAAATACACAAAGCTTAGTCCAATAATCGAAAAAATACCTTCCCCAGTGGAGTCGCCATTCTGTCGCACCCCAAAAAAATCAGCGCGCGGCATCGGCTGGCGATTTAAATCTCGTTTATTGCGTTTGCTTGAATTTGGTTCGTTGGAGTCGCCACCTAGTAATTGATTTCGGGCTACTAGGAAACCGGATGTACTGGTCTTGTCAGAGATTCGCGGGTAAGGGACTGGTTGTGGTTAGGGAAGGTATCAGCACCCCTAACACACCCTACCTGAGGTAAGCTGCTTCGCGAATTTGATGTGTTAAAGAAGTTTTAATAATTGTCTTTTCGTCGGAAATTAGAAATATCACTTACGTATAAGTTAATAATTCTTAACCGTGATCCGATCAAAATATTAAATTCTTCTTTAATAAATTTGCAATTTTATCATTAAAAAATATATACAAATAAATAAAACAAAATACAAACACACACATACACTTTCACTATTTTTGTTTCTTTTCTTTTTCTTTTACATCCACAAATACAAAATACAAACTATAAAAAACTGAATAAATAAATAAAAATACACCAACACACACAACCCTTTTTTTTTATTATTATTTTCTCTTTCTTTTCTTTTCTTTTCTTTTCTCTCTTTTTTTTTTTACATCCATATTTACACAAATTCAAAATAATTACAAGGATTACCTTAATTAATTTAAAATTTACAAAAATAGACCTAAAACTCTAAAAAACTATTCTGGGAAGCAATCTGATTCTGCTGAACGTTGGCGGCGCGTCTCCCCACGCGCCGCCGAAGGAAAAAACACAGCAACAGGGGAGATCGTCTTCTCCCACTCATCCTTTCGTCGCCCCTGCAAAGCAAACCTCAACACACAGCAAGCAATTGATTTTAATTTTTGTTTCCTTTGTTTTCGAAATCTGCTTCGTTTCCTCTTTTTTAGATCTGCCCCTTTCGTTTCTCTGCCTCCTCTCTTCTCCGTTAGATCTGCTTCGCTGTATTCGGGCGGCCGTTGGTGGAGGCGCCGCTGCTTGTGCCGCGGTGGGCACTGTCGGGTGGATCTGTGACCGTCGGGTCTGTTCGGTGACCCTGTGACCGCTGCTGGGTCGGTACTGGTGTGCTGCAGCTGGCGGCGAACACGGCGTTGAGAGGCAGATCGGAGGAAGAGATGGTTTGGAGCTGCAGTAAAAAGGCTGACCGGCGAGAGGGAAGGAGAAGGCGGCTGTAGTCTGTGAGGGAGGGTGTTCGGGTGTAGAAAGGAGAGGATGAGGGGGCTGTGTAGGGGGTGAGGCTCAGCCTTTGGCTGAAGAAAAAAAGAAAAAATCTGAGGATGGGGGGTGCTGGCAGTGATGAGCGGCTGGGGAAGGAAAAGTGGAGGCTGTCTTGGTTGAGGGAGAAGAGGAAAAATCCAAAACGAAAGGGGGCCGGCGGCTGGAGTGGTTAAAGAAGAAGAGGGTTGTTTCCAAGGTCAGGGGGAGCGGTTGCTCCGGTTTCGGGAGCCCGAAAATAAAATCATGGGGTCCGGCTTGTCTCTTGGCTTCAGGAGAAGAAGACTCGGGGAGAAAAAAATCAACGGTGGGGGGGGCCGGCGGCTGGTTTTTCTCCTAGAAGAAGTCTATGGAAAAAAATTTAAAACCAGTGGTTCAGGCGCCGCCGGCCTTTTTTTTTTTTAGTGAAGAGAAAGAGTTGTGTTTTAGGGTTTTCTGTATTTTTTTGAATTCCAAAATTAACCCCCTCTTGAATGTGTTGAGGAAACCAGTATTTATAGGCAAAATGTTGCTAGGTTTTTCAACTTGGTCCCTCAACTTCTTTCTTTTTTGTAAATTTTGATTTTTTTTATTTTTTTGTATTTTTTGAAAACGAGCAATATCAACGTCGACTTAAATGCGGAAAATCAATGATTTAAAAATGACGCGTGGAAAGTCGAACGCGTTTGAAAATCTTTTAACAATTTAAATTCTTTTTTAGACGACGTTGAAAATGCTAAAATGATGAAAATATATAAAAAACATTTTTGGATTTTCTTTGTTTTTTTTCAAATTTTTTTGGATTTTTTTGAAAATATATCAAAACATGGGTCAAAAATTGGGTAGCAACAACCGAAACCAACCTGGAGCAGCCCGAACCCACCGGCCAACAACAGTCCTTCCTCCTCCAGTAGCGCCGCCCGAGTGGGCACCCGAAGCAGAGGAGAAAAAGATGAAACCCAGCGCCCGCCGCGGCGCAACCCGCTAGTCGCCTCACCATCTTCATCGTCAGCCGTAGCAGCTCCATCCACGACAGATCTTCCTTCCCCTTTGCAACAGAACCATCGCCGGAGAAGAAGAAAGGAACCACGGACAGAAAACAAAAAATTAAAAGCAAATCTAAAACAAAAAACTAAAATCAACTGCTTGCTGTGTTTGGGGTTTGCTTTGCAGGTCACCGCCGGCGACGCAAGGATGATGGGAAGAAGTCGATCCAGCCCCCCCTGTTGCTGTGTTTTTCTTGCGACGGTGGCGCGTGGGGAGACGCGGCGCCACTGTTCCAGCTGGTAGCAGAAGGGCTTACCTGCAATTTCTGGAGTTCAGGGACTACTTTGTAATTTTGTAAATTATGTAATGTAATTTTTGTTTAATTTGAATTGTTTTTTTTATATAATTTGTAATGTGGATGTACAAAAAGAAAAGAATATAAAAAAAAAGGAAAAGAAAAGAAAAGAAAATATAGGAAAAGTGAATATGGGTGTTTGTATTTTGTTTTATTTATTTGTATATATTTTTTAATGATAAAATTGCAAATATATTAAAGAAGAATTTAATATTTTGATCGGATCACGGTTAAGAATTATTAACTTATACGTAAGTGATATTTCTAATTTCCGATGAAAAGACAATTATTAAAACTTCTTTAACACGTCAAAGCCACAAAGCAGCTTACCTCAGGTAGGGTGTGTTAGGGGTGCTAATTCATTCTCTAACCACAACCAGTCTCTTACCCGCGAATCTCTGACAAGATCAGTACATCCGGTTTCCTAGTAGCCCACAATCAATTACTAGGTGGCGACTCCAACGAACCAATCAAAGCAAACGCAACG
This sequence comes from Populus tomentosa, assembly GCA_018804465.1. Taxonomy (NCBI): domain Eukaryota; kingdom Viridiplantae; phylum Streptophyta; class Magnoliopsida; order Malpighiales; family Salicaceae; genus Populus; species Populus tomentosa. The sequence continues at coordinate 2,868,802 of CM031995.1, forward strand.
AGAAACGATAAAGATCGCCAGCCCGATGCCGCGCGCGGGGATTTTTCGACGTGCAACAGTGGTCATGCTTCTTTCATATGCTGCTTGAGTTAGGGTTTAATGGGATTTTTATGGAAAAAATGAGGAGGTTCTAGGTTGCTTGGTATCTCGACTTTTGATTTTGAGGAATAGATCATAACCACTTATAAAGGCTAAGAAAAAAAATCTTGTCATGCTCTGCAATTGACAAAAGAGGACACAAGTTTGTTTTGTAGAATGAGCAATGCTACTAAGTGGTTTTGAAAGAGAATCTGCATGTGTTTTTAAAATAATATAACTTGAATTTTAGATTAGAGTGAAGTGCAAATACATGATATAAGTTGGCATAAAATTTATGTGGTATGGTGAAGGAGTGATGAAGAAATTAGGGATGATAGGTAGGTACCTGCACATCTTTTTTCTTTTGTTTTTGAGGAAAATCATGAATAGTAAAATTATAATCTCACTTAATTTGGTCTTTAAACCTTTGGCAATTTGTAATAGTTAACCCTTATCCATTTTATTTCTGAAATTTCAACCTTATCTTTCTTGAGTTGGACCATCAAATTTCATCACTTTTTACAAAGTGGTTCTAGGTTTCAGATTTCTTCAATATGGTCCTCATTTGAGCTTTATACTTCAAATTTCTTTCAATTAAGACCCTGATTGCACTAATTCATGATTTCAAAGTTTCAATTGTACCCCTAATCTTCTAATCTTTGTGAATTAATCTGAATTAGGCCTCCAAAGTTGATTTTTTTCAATTGAGTCCTTGATTGAATCCGCAAAACTCATAAGAAGTTTCATTAAGTTCTTAGATTTAATTAATTCTTTCAATTTTGGTCAAGTTTATATTTCAACATCAATTTTCTTCGTTTCTTCATCCAATTTTGTCAAAACATCTCAATCTGGCTAATTCTTCTAGTATTTTGATATTTTGCAACTCAAAGACTTATCTCTTCGTGTCTCGAAAATATTTTTGAATTTTATATTTTTGAGTTTTTTTGGATTTTTTATATAAAAAAAATACAATTTTATAAAACAAATTTCAGGGGTTCAAAAATAGGTTATGACAAAATGCATGATCATGATGTATATGTTAATGTCTATTGTATATGGATTAACCTTTCCGAACTGATTCATGACTTTCATAATTCCTTGGGCAAGTCCTTATCATGGTTGAATTCCAAAGTACATTAGAGAGAAAGATGAATTGTTACCCTCTCATAAATAAAAAAATTTGTACATCATTTGAAAAACTTTAAAATTCAAAAGCCATATATATCACTACTTATAAAAAAACATCTCATGTATTAGCTATGTTTCTAATAAAGTGTGGCGCTCGTGTGTTCTCAGTACTTCATAACATCATTTCCAATCTGGGTGGCTTATTGTTGCAATGTTTTAGCATGACGGGCTACTTGCTCAATTTACTTTGTCATTTGTCTTATATTATCATGGAATAAAGTATTATCGGTGATCGGTGATCAATACTCTGTTGTTTGTTGCTAAAGTCCCATTGCTTCATTCCAATACTTGTAGAATAGTCTCCAACCGAGCTACCTTGACCACTTCCCTTTACAGACCCTACCTCTCAATGTCAAGCTCAACTATTTTAGAATTAATTTGTATCGTAAAGTTATCGATAAAGTCTTGACATCCTTGATGCTCTTGTTTAGTCCTCATTAACTCTTCTTTTATCTCAAATTAATGTCTTCTCAATTCTTTCAGTCTTTTTTCTTGAATTTCCAGCTCAAATTCCAATACCATGATCTGTCCCTTTGAATACTTGTAGTCCCTCATATCAGACTCAGCGACTTTCCCAGCGTTTCTCTCTTCCTCAAACTATGTTATATTAGGACCAAATTCTTTTTTTCTTTTCTATGTCAATCCTGACTAATTAATTTCTCTCTTTCTCAACCTCTAATTTCTTTCTAAAGCTGTCATTTTCTTTCTTTAAGGAATCTATTATTTTTTTATCAGTATTTATCCTGTCTTTGACTGACCACTTGACTTTGGACAACCCCTTTTCTTTTACCACGTACTTGTTAGCTAACTCATTGTATTTAGTCATTTGAGTTCCCAACTCATCTTGGATACACTTGGTTATTTCTTCGGCTACCTCGACCTTCATCTACCATTTTTTTATTCCCTATGATTGTTTGTCAAAGTTGTCAAATATACATCATTCTTTCCCAATTGGTGGTTTAGTTAATTCCACATCATATCTTTCTCTTTAAAATATTTTTCCAACAACTTTCGTTGTCCTTTGCTATGATCGAGGTCAATTATACACTTCTCTAGCTGCTTTCTTAACTCCTACTCGTTATCAATTATTTTTCTTTTCAGTTGCTCCATTTTTATTCTTAATTTCTGGGTAAGGGGGCCGATTGCGTAAAGAAAATATATTAATACCCCTAATATACCTAAGATAAGCTGTATTATTTGTTTTTCTGATCTAAACTAAGGTAATGATGTATTTTTTTAATTCTATATCTATCTAGGGTTTAAGAAAAGTCCTACCTAATATAAAGGTTCTAATTTTATCAGGTTAAAACCTTATTATTCTAATGCAAAAACATAAAAAAATGAATTGTATTTTTTTTATTTAATATCGGGAAAACTTCTTCTGTATAAGTTAATAATATCGTATATTAAAAGAAATAAAATAATTTTTTTGGTGTTTTTGAGAAGTAGATCAAGTTCTAACGGATAATCATAAACTTGTTATCATACATTTTGACTAATTCTTTTATTTTTTTTCAAAGCATGATAAAAATGAAAAAATTTTATGTAAAAAAATAAAATATGCATGAAAATTTTAGAATTTGGCCATATGTAAGAAAAAAATAATTTTTTTTTATTATTTGTTTTATTTTTTCAGGCTTTGTTCGGCAAAAAACTCATTTCTTCTTGTAATAAAACTACCAAAAATACACCTAAGGGCCCTTAAACCAAAAAAACCCTTGACCTGATTTTGACATGACCAGGTAGATATGAAATTTTTGGTTTGACCTGAAAATAACTCGAAACAAAACCAAAGTAAAAAAATAGATTAAACACTAACAAGATACAAAAACTAAAAAAGTCTTGAACATAATGGATCAAACAAAAAAAAAAGAAAGAAAATCAAAACATAAACCAAACAACATGAATCCCAAAACATACAAGATATGGTTATAACAAAGGCACATATATGTTAGAAATCATGCAATGATTAATAATATAATATTCATCCACTTTATTTATCACTTAAACATCATAATTTTATCAAAAGAGCTTTCGATTTAAAATAAAAGCCCATGGATTGAAATCCATCAAAACTTATGGATTCAAATAAACCCTAAATTATTTACTAATCAAGCATAAATAAAAGTTATGTGAAATGAAATGGGTCAAAACTGATTCAAATTAAGGGTCTAAGGCAACGTTTTTCTCAAGAACACGAAGATCATGCCTATACTCAACCCAAAAACATGAAATTCAAATTAGACTAGATGTGGTCAAACAAAAGGCACATATATGTTGGAAAGTCTTGCCTCTTACCAACCTATTATCCTCTTAAAGCTTAGAAAAACTTTTATGTTAGGCTCCTAAATCGTTACATTTAGGTTTCTTACAAGTATTTTCCTTTTTTTCTTTCTTTTTTACTCCTTTTTTTTCCAACTCTCTTCTTAAAGGGGTATTTACAGAATTTTACTAAGGTTTTAGGAGATTTTGAATCCATTTCTAACCTTTTAATCTTGAGGTTATATATCAATTTGAAAAACTCTCTGCAAATTGTCATTATTTGTTTTTACCATTTTCTTCACAAGACTAGCAAAACCTTTAATATTAGAGAACTCATTATCATTGTATAGACAAATAATATACATATCAAGTTAGTCACCAAATACCATAAGGTCTACTATAGTGAATTCACTTGGATAAAAATAAGCAAGGCAAATAAGATTTTCTTTGTTGAAAGTAGAGAAAAAGTCATTTGACTTTAAACATACTACACCAAAAAAGTAATTTTGTACTTGTTTCGGTGAAACAATCATCCTAACTCATTAAGTTGTATGTCAATGATATTGTTAAACGATTAACACAATTACACAATAATTTATTGTTAAATAAAAATCACTTAAGTTACACAATTATTATTAGGATATTTTATGGATTTGATTTGATGACTCTCTTAATTGTAAATGCAATACAACATGCATGTAAAATATATGCCACCACTAGATTGTGCTTTTACTACCTGTGTGATCAGTTATTTGCATGTGATATGGGTGAAAGTTATTTTTTTTAATATGTTTATTTAAAAAATAAGTTTTTTTTTTCTCTTTTTTACTGTGTTGACGTGGGAAACGACTAGCTTTCCTCCATGTTTTTGCAGTAAAAAGCTAGTCTTTTCTCGAATCCAAAGCAATACATGACAATATCTTGCACCATAAATTTGTTGATTTGCTCTGTTTGCAGTGTACTTTCAAATCTCATTTAGTGGGCATTTAATTACCAAAAAAAAAGGACAAGATTTAACAGGAAGTGGGTTGGTGTTGTAATTATGTGGAGTGTTCTTTTAGGTCTTAAATCTTGTATAGCGATAAATAGTAAATTGTTTATCTGCAGTTGATGGCCAGATCACACTTACCGGGTGGCACCCTCCATAGACAGGTGGTAATATACGTCACCAGAGGCAGAGTGGAAGCTAAGATACATGCAGATGCAGTTTTAGTGACCTGATCCGACGGATTTTTACCCGGTTTCATAAAAACATACAATGGGTCGTACCTTACACAACCCTTTTAAGCTAATAGCGGATCATGGTACTTGACGATATTTATGCTCTCATTACTATCAGGTATCACCCATCCTTTTCGAACCCTAATGGAGTCTCTCAAGAAAAACACAAGACGAGGCAGGGAGACAGTGGAAAAACTTGATCAAAGAGGTATTTTTATTTTTTTTCACAAATCTCTTCTTTTCAAATTTATTTTTTCGCTCTGTCAGATGATTGCGATCCACACAAAAGTATATGCTTAATTTGTGTTTTAGGGCTAGGGCTAATTAGTAAATCACTCTAAAATACATGTGGGATTGTGCCAAATGATGGTTTTGTGGTTAGGTTTTAGGACTTGGATCGAGGGTCATCTCTCTCTCTCTCTCTCTCGTGTTATGAAAACAAGTAGATCTGACGGCTATTGGCCTCTTTCCATCAACTTCAACCTTTCAAATCTTATAACTTGGGACGATATGAATTTTGTATGTTAAGTCGTCAAGATTCTCTGAATTTTTTAGGAACAGTAATTACAAAACTGACTGTGACATGGTGCAGCGTGCAAAAGTGATTGTAATCAACAACTAGAACCCTGAAACTCTGAAAGAACTTTGATGAAAGAGATGGCTAGCTATTCTATTATATTCTATCGCTCGTTTTGATCTTAAACGGGGCTGTTGTGTGAAACCTGTCTTCTCTTGACAGCCATCTTCTTTTCAAATTATTTTTTTCTTCGTAGGCTTCGGAGTTTGAAACCGTCAACCAATCAAAATTTGGAAAAATAAAATGGTGGCCTCTCGTTCTCTGATGTACAAATAAAGGAAGTACTTACTTACCGTCCCATGTTCTGTCTCTATTGGCAAATCGCAATAATTCACCGTGATTTTGGTTCACCGTCTCCACAGCACTTGAAGCTGCAACACGTAGGCACCTGTCAGCTAAGGTAAATGCTACACCTCTAATCAGTTGCTTCAAATTTGCCGTTGTTGAGGCACCAGTTCTTTACATTAATGTATATTCTGTTCATTGATTAGATAATTAATGATTTCCAAACTAATCCATTTGTCTTGGATTACAGAAATTAAGTTTACAAAAACTTGTGGTTTAGATATTCTCTTGTACATTAATTAAGTCACTGAAATAGAAATGTCAAATTTTTACATGAACCCCTGACGGAGCTCAATCTCATTAATGATTGATGTATGGGTTCCCTATTTCAAAGGATAGAAATAATACTAAACTAAGATAATATGATTAGTTTGATGTGATGTACCAAGTTCGTGTCGTATAATTTCTTCTCAAAACACATGCAGGCACAACACAGACGAGGTGAGGTGACAATAACGAGACATGGACTCGTGTGGAGGTCTGATAAAGGAGCACCAACGAGGGCTAACCTAACAGAATACTAGAAAGAACAGGTGATGTGTAATGACAAATTCAGATACTCTCAGTTTTTTCTTGGTAATCTCTTTCAGATTGTTTATGTTTATTCTCTTTGTTTCTTAGATTAATTAAGAAATTAATGGAGTTGCAAATTACTACATCTCACATGAAACTTGGATGCGTTGAGTCTATCCGACACATATTATCTGTCCAACTTGAAGGCTTCTTTAGCTTTGTGATATGGTTACATTTTGCTGAAAACAAAAACAGTGTTCTTATTTGTAGTGACAATTACAAATGTCCTTGTCTAGTGTCCCTTAACTCTACTTTATCGCTAGACTCAATCTATCTATTTCCCTTAACTCTACTTCTAATGTCCTTGTCTTGATAATCAGAACTTGCACCAATTTCCTCTCTCCCCATACAACTTGCCCCTCGGGCAGTTAATGTTTGATATAATCTTGAAGCAATTGAGGATTAAGGTGATGGGCTTCACTGTCTTGTAACCACACTTCTTCTAGTTTGGGTTTGGATGCCCATTGCACCAAGAACTTGTTATAACCCTCTCTTCTGGTAGACACGTATTTATGTCTTAATATTGAATCTATAATTTCTGGAGTTGGCTGAACTCGAGGGATTGTTGAAGGAGGATTCTCTAGTTCATGAGTGGATGCAAAACTATGATAAACTGTGAGATCTTCCACATTTAAAACTAGGCTAAATTGGAATTTTGTTGGCAGATCAATCAAATAGGTATAGTCCTGACTTCTCGAGGATCTTGAATGGACCACGCTTCCTAGCATGCAATTTGTTATATGTTATAGGGGAGACCTTTCAGGTCATAATCTGATTAAAACCAAGTCCCCTTCCTAAAAATACAGCTCCCTCGTATGTTTTTCAGCTTGTGCAGTACATTTGACAACCTGATGTTTCATCTTGTACTTGACACTCATGTAAAGTGGACAAAAATGCTATAAAATCCAGCCTTGCTTCACTGGTCTTTTGAGGTAGAGGCAAGGAAGAAACATCTGTAGGAATATTAGGACACAACTTATATACCAGTTCAAATGGTGTGATTAAGTCTCAACTCACAAAATGACCATTTGTTAAACTTCTGAGCAGATTGCCAAGACTTTTGTTAGTGACTTTGGTTTAGCCATCGGTTTATGGGTGGATGACACTAGAGAAAAGAAGTTCCATTCCTAGTTTACCCCATAGTGTCTTCCAAAAGTAACTTACAAACTTGACATCCCTGTTAGAGATAATTAAAACTGGAATGCCATGCGGTCGCATGATTTTTTTTAAGAATAAAGAAGCAGTATGGGAAGCATCAAAGGTCTTTCATTAAGGAACAAAATAAATCATCTCAGAAAATTAATCCACCAACACCATGATAAAATAATTACCACGAACCTTGGGAGTCTATACTCAAAACAATTTAGGGTCTTTGTGGAATTGGTAATGGAATATATGTTGGTGGGAGGAGCCACTGGTGGTGGCTTTGAAACACTCAGAGGGGATAAAACACACTGTTTTATTACACAAAACCGAAGCTTACAATTAAACACAAAAGCTTAACAATACACGCCCTCTCTCTCTCTATTCTCTTTCTAGTGTTCCTCTCTATTCTCTTTCTAGTGTTCCTCTCTTAACAATACACACTGTTTCTAGTGTTGACTATCACCATAATCCTTGTGTGATAATCAGAAATAGACTCCGAGGACTTCATTTGCAATAACTCAAAGTCACCTCGCAAAGATTGAAGACGAATCTTCTTGATTCTATCAGCACCTTTGTATTTCTGTTGGAGAGCCTCCCATATATCATGTGATGTTTCAGCGGAAGCTATGATCTCGAATGTATCTTCATCAAGACCTTGGTAGATGATGGTCTTGGCTTTGTTGTCCTTCTTTCTGTTGACTTTCAAGGCTTGCTTCTGAGCCTCTTGTAAAGCATCTTCTCTTTCTTTGGACTCTGGTTCATCATAACCAGTTTGTACAATATCCAAACACTCTTGTGACCCAAGAAATGCCTTCAATCTGATGCACCAACTATCATAGTTGTCTTTGGTCAGCTTTGGAATGAGTGTATGTGTACCTTCTGTAGTCATTTTGCTTTTGGAATGACTATATCACCTCTTTGGGAGCCGAATTTGGACAAACGGACACTGTAGATCGATCCGGAATGGTCCAAATAGTAGGGAACCGGTCTGACTTTGTTGAAATCGGGTCCGAAAATGGGTGAACCGGTCAAAAAATCACTTCTGTACGGCGGGCGGTTCGCTGGGTTGAACCGGGAATATTCTGTGGAATATTCTGGGGAATATTCTGGGAATATTCCTTCGGCTCGGCTGAGGCTTGAAAGCGGCTCGGCTCGGCGCGAGGTACGGCTCGGCTTGTGGCTCGGCTGGACTCGGCTTATGGCTCGGCTAGGACGCGGCGTATACGGCTCGGCGCGGCTCAAATATGGCGCGCGTGTGGCTCAGTCGTCTTCAACCTCGGGGCGCGTGGGATGCGCGTGGGCGATCTGGCAGAATATTCAGGAGGCGCGTGTGGGCTACCCCCGAACTCCGATTTGGCTGATGTTTGCGGCAGTGAGTTCGTCTTGATGAGCTCTACACTGTGGAATGATCAAAACTTGTTTTTGACAATTTTGAAAATTCGGATATACCCCAAAACACTTCTGTTTTCCGACGAACGGGGCTCTGATACCAATTGTTGGTGGGAGGAGCCACTGGTGGTGGCTTTGAAACACTCAGAGGGGATAAAACACACTGTTTTATTACACAAAACCGAAGCTTACAATTAAACACAAAAGCTTAACAATATATAGGCCAGTATTGTGTTTGTTTCCCTTGTCTTGTTGGCAAACTCTACACCTGTTCATAATGGCATTGATCGTCCTCATGTTTAGCTAATAAAAGCGATCAACAACCAAGAATGATGTTTTGTCGCGCCCAGTGACTTGTCATTCATTCTCCATGCAACTCCTAAATAATAAACTTAATTAGTGTTCAACTTGTTCTGAGAATGTAAGTGCTTCAATGAGTCATGGTCTGTAAATAGAATGAACTCGCGATGGATAAGGTAAGGTCTCTAGTGTTTTGCAATAGGATGTCCTGCCTGACTTTGCACACCCCTAATGCCAATGGGGGATGCATCACAGGAAATTTTAAAAACTTGAGAAAAGTCAGGAAGTTTGGGAATAGGAGCCTCTGCCATCTTTTGCTTGATGACTTTAAAGGCCCATGTTGTCGTGGAAGACCACTTAAAGAATTTGGCTTCCAGACACTGTGATTGGAACCATGATGGTACTAAAAGCTTGAATTAATCGACAATAAAAGTTGGATAGACAATGAAAGCTTCTGATCTCAAAAAATGATTGTGGTTTTGGCCACTTCATGATTGCCAGAACCTTCTCAGGATCGGCTTCAAATCCTTGCTGAGATATGATAAATCCCAGAAAATTCACTTTGGATTAAAGGAAAGAAAATTTGTTATAATTAGCTTAAAACTTTTCTTGTCATGGCAACTTTAAAATTTGCTTGAAGTGTTCTAAATGCTCCTCTACATTCTGACTGAAAATAAATATGTCATTAAAATATACTACAACACACCTACCTAGAAAAGATTTCAAAGTCTGAATCATCACCCTTATAAAGGTGCTTGGTTCATTTCTTAGGCTAAAGGGCATCACAAGTCATCCATACAACCTATCTTTTGTTTTGAAGATTATCTTCCACTCATCTCCTGGCACCCTCTTCAATTTTACTTCTAATAAAATTACTAAATATTTCTATAACAATTATCTATTTGTTTTGTTTTTAAATGTAATCTAGTACATATTAAAAGATTTTAACTATATTTTCAAACACTATCTTACTTGCTTACCCCATCCCTACTTTTTTTTTGTTCCTATCTGTCTGAGCTCCTCCATTGAATCTATATCCTCCTCCCTTCTTCTTACAATGGCAGAAGAAAGAAAAGCATGCACTTTCAGCCTTCTTTGTAGGCTGCGAACACGTCGCAAATACATGCAGGTACGTAGCACCGTCATAACAGTACATGAATTTGTTAGTCTCGTATTGTAGGCGTGATGACCAAATGAATATTAATTATTTGCTTGCCGGCATCCATTTTGTTTCATTATTTAAAATATTGTTTTAAATTTGTCGGATTTCGAAGGACATCACGTCGCAGTGTTAAAAAAATAATAATCTTAAAAAGTAAAAGATCACGCTTTTATATATATATATATATATATATATATATATATATATATATATAGAAAATGATTTTCTAAATTTCTTTATGTTTTTTATTATTAAGAAACTTAATAAATAAAAAATAGTCTTAACAAAATTTAGTTTGGTTCTTAAAAATATATTTTCTTTTTATTTTGAACGGATTATATTTTTCAGAAGTTGAAAAAAAATTACATAAGTTATATTATTTATTGATTATATTAAATTTATTTTTTAATTTTTTTTATTGCTATATATATATTAATTATTTTTTTATTCTTTGTCAGTTTTATCTCTTAAAATTTAATTTAGTTTAATTTTTATATCAATTTTTGTTTTTATTTTTTTATTGTTATTTATTTCTCTAATCCTTTTCTTAATTGCAATTTTTTTTTGTCATATTTGGTCCTTATTTTTTATTAATATTTGTTTTATTTAAAATAGTTTATAAAATTAAAATTTATTTTTTAATTTCATCACCCTTCAACTTTTTAATTTATTAAATTTGTTACTTGTTATTTTAATAAACTTGAAAAAAAACTTTAAAAGTTATTTTTCAGCTCATTTTTCATAACATAACTAAACACTAAATTTTTTTTCAATTTATTTTTCATGAAAATATAATTTATTTTTTAAAAATCTACTTTTCATAAGAACTATTTTTCAAAAAAGACTACTTTTTGGTAAACTAACTAGCCTAAAAATATAAATTTCTTATGGACACATCTCCCATCTTTTAACTTGAGTATTTATTTTACAGAAAAGTATTGCACAACACCATTGTAATAGTGATAGCTTCTTAGCAATTGCAGTAACAAACCGGTTAATTAATGGTAGTAAAACAAAGATAAATACCACATTCTGACCCAGCTAGAAAGCGTAAGGGGGGTGATATTTGATTTCCGAGGGAGGGATACAGTTAAGTACTTCTCCTAACCCATTCTGACCTAGGATTATGTTCTGGTTTCTACCTCGGGATATATAGCCTTCCAATCAAATATATTATTAAAATTCGAGAACAACAACGTATGACGAATTTGTGTGATTTAGTGATTAAAATATTAATTGCAAAGATATGACAACAAAGGGTGATAGAACCATTTGAACCATATTTGTACGGCCCAAATGAAGTCCTATGATAAATATTAATTTGGCCTGAACTAATACTTTTTCAAGAGTTGAATTATGATCGTCCTCGTATTGCATATTAAATTTATTAAATTGTAAATTATGAATAAATACCTCTCGGGAATTAAAAACACAAGATTGTTGTGTGGCCACGATATGATGGTAAATTTAATCTTAAATATTCAGACATTGTATATTAATATTTATTTTCGCAACTATCAGATATATTTAAATACTTACTTCATCCATTATTATCCCATAACTCAGTGTGCCTCCGTCAAAGGAGAAGCTCAAAGAAGAAGTTCAGCTTCTTGTTTTTTTAACTAAATTTAATTTCATATAATGAACTGGATCCAAATAGAATTAGATATCAATACAAAATATTTAACTTAATACAGAATCATACATCATAAGAATTAAAATACAGTAAAATAGAAAGTAATTAAGTGTGGAAAACTAATCCCAGCATAGTGTATAAAAAACAAGCACACGTATAACAAATTCATACCAAAGGTAAGAGAAGAGGTTGAGATTTTATAAATTCATCTAATATTTTCTTCTTCATCAAATATGCTTAAGTTTTGATAGGTCATCTTCAAACACAAGATTTTTAGCTGTATTTATGAGTAGGGAAATAATAACAACAATGTAACTATTTAGATCTAAAATGAACCAAAAGGAGGTTGATGGAATACATTTTAACTGTAAGAAAAGAAAGGTAGAAAAAGAGAGAGAGAGAGAGAGAAATTGAGGGAGAAGATGGTTTCTAAGTTCTCAAGGTTCTGATTTGATCCCTTTTCATTGTCACAAGAACAGGCCTGAATAATGGTGCCAAACTTCTTGCATTCTTTAACTTGTGCTGGTCTTCTTTGAATCTCCTTAGAGTTTTACTATTGATATATTCATTGTGAGACAGATATCTTTCTTCTTAGGAACCACCTACTCATCAGTTTGCATTACAACCATATACTCTGACTAATAATTTTCCACCGCCTTTTGTTCAAAAATTCAAAAGCTGAGCAGACTATCATAACAGCGACCTTGAAAGTAGCTTTCCCATCAAATAAAAATCAATCTCGTTTTCAGTTCAGCCTGACTCTTTTGCCAGTTTCTACTAGGTGAATTCAAGACTTTGATGTTGGGTCACATGAACCTTCCTTTTCCCTTTATCTAGAGGATCCTTGTAAAGCTTTCTCCAAATATTGAGCATAAAGATGATGGTTGTGGATTTTGTTTTCATCCAAAATCATGAATTTTTGGTTAACGAGTATCACACCTTCGTAAATAATATCCATCACGTCCTTTTCGTAGAAGGTATGCTATCTTCTTTGATATTGCCTGGCTGTTGTGTTACATCTCAGGCTCTCGCCTAATTTTATGTATTTTCCTTTCTTATGACGCTTTAGAGGTCAATCTTATGAATTTTGGATTGGAGAGATTTGCGCTGTTGGCTTGATATTGTACTCTATTTGAGATGTTATTTGCCTCAGGTGAACCATATTATGGCATGCTGCATTAATTTATTTATTGGCTCGATTTCGCTGGAGATCTCGTGTACACATCATGATGCACTTGTTTTACCCTTGCAAAAGACATACTCTTACAAGGAAAAAGAGAGGAGATCTGCACAGAATTACAAAGGGTACATTTTTTTATAAAATCTTAGATGAAAGTGAGACAGAATGGGAGGGGGAGCGTTAGGCGTGATTTCATTACTGTTACAGTATGAACGCCGTTTTTTTTTTTGTGTCTTCTTCTAGCATTGCCACTATCTTCATACGTTATCTCATATAAGATTTGATTTTGAATTATTTCTCTTTCATGGGTCAAGTTTGGTGGGTTGATTCTTCAGACTATAGATTTGTTATATGCTTTGAAGCCGCAGATCTGCTTTGTTTTGATGCAGGAAGCTGATTTATCAGTTTTGATTTCTTAGCACATCGAGGGATGCTCTGCCAAGTGGAGCTCATTGACCGGACTCTTCTATTTGTGAAGTTTATGCAACAAGGTAAGTCCCTTTCATTCTTATATACAAAGTTAAATGGATGGAGGGTTCCACAATTAACGTAAAATTAATAAACCGTGTCGAGTTTAATTACTTGATGTAAGAATTTGGCTAGTGGGAGGTCAGGGTTGGCATTGTCCCATCTAGATTAGGGAGTGGAATTAGAAAATCTGAAGTCGGGTTGTCGCATAATTATAAAGACAGACTTGAAAAAGAATCGAAGTGAAGAAAGATTGGAGAACATTACTTATGTAGCTTGATTTGGCGAGGGGGGAGGGCAAGTGCGTTAACTGTCATTACATGGTCGGTAATGGTGTCCTTGAAGTGCTTTTCAAGAGTCATTTAATCAATACTTACAAGTAATTATAATATTTCGTTTGTATTTTAAACACTTAAAAAATTACCAAATAAAACAATGTTTATTTTTAAACTTTAAAAGGGCCATGTCCACCCATCTTCAAAGCATAATGTAATAATTTTACCCTATCACGAAAATCCAGTAGAGTGTATGATTGCATGATTATCTAGATAAGCAAGGGCGAAACCAGAAAATTAGGATTGGATGTGCTAGTTAAATAATATAAGAATTTTGCTAGACTAGGAGGGCTATCTAAATATTTATAGTTAAATAATTTTGAAGGGTATAATTTAACTGTTCAAATATTAGATTTATTTTTTTAGAAATTATCAATTTAAATATTATAAATTTTAATATTACTAGAAATTTATATAATTATTAATTTTAAAATTTTAAAAATTTAATCGAGACACATATAAAAATAATAATTTATGAGGGTGAAGGGTATTAAATTTGTTAAGAAAATTTAGAATTTTGGGGTGGCAGTACACTTAAATCACACGCCATAGGTCCGCACCTGCAGACAAGATAGTACCACACATATCATTGAAATCCACCGGCAAGTGAGTTAATTTGTATGAGGTAGTCGTTGCACACACGGTTTCCCCTTCAAGGCCACGAATAGAGGCGCCGGCCTTTAATAAGTGCAAATTCAAGGGTAGTAACTTGAAAGGACAATCTTCATAAAAATACCAACGTTCTCTAAATTTGTCCCAGGCCGCGAGCATTTTTTTCACGATCTAGTTGCGATGGCCGTTTTCAAGAAGTATACATTGCTCAATTTTTTTGATGGGTAGAAATGAAAGATATATTTTAACATGAATGAACGTTACCACAAGATATTTAGTCACGTTTTTGGAATATGCTCCTAATGAGGACTGACATCTATGGGACCATCTAGAAACTAGGATAGATAGAAGAAACACGGGGGCTCGCATCTATGGGACCATCTAGAAACTAGGACATGCCACTTTTTTTTTTTTTTTTCCCTGCGCCAACAAAATAATCATATGACAATATCCTATTGCCGTATCCTATCATTTTCGAATAAGAAATGATGTTTACTGCTCGCTGACATGACTTCCTATAGCAGGCGATCATATTCGTTTGCGAGCCTTTGCAATTTTTATGTCCTTAATTGCTGATAGCATCTTATTTCCCTTCTCTTTTTCTTGTTTGATAGCGCCAAATGATTTTTTTCTTGCAATGTGCAAGAGATCACGTGAAATATTAGGATAGTAGAGAGATTATCCTTTACTTTTAACAAATTTGTATTCCCCTTGTGTGTGTGGGATTCATAGAAACAAATTAATTGTGTAAAATATAGAATTAAAACTTATGAATTAGTATTTGTTAAAACAATATTTAAAAATACATTAAAATAATTTTTTTTATCATAACTTCATAATCATTTAAAAAACATTAAAAATAAATAAATTTGATGATTTTTCAAGTTAAGTGTATTTTTTAAAAATATTTAAAACATGAAGGTACTTTCAAAAACTTAGTAAACAATTTAAGCTATATGTATTATTTTATTTTGACATGATATTATCACTTATAACTGGGTGGGTAAAGAGTTTCAAGTTCTATATTATTTATATATTTTTTTTAATATATCACAAAAGTATTCATACAATATAATAGTAGCTTTGCGTAAATTTTCAATGCAATGGTTTTTTACTTGAGGGGCTGCTTAAACAGTGGAATTAATGGGGCAGAAATTGAACATAATCTAGTCATATAATTAACTCTTGAAAGATATCAAGCAGTTAGATTACACAATCTCTTAGATGATTGAATTTTAAAGGTAAAGAGAATTGAAATTTTAAGTTTTTTCGATGAACTGTGTTAAAGAAAATATAGCCGTTATGTCATATTATTTTTCACAATAAGGAATAATACAAGCGTTTAATTACATATTGTGTATATGCGCTATCGTACGCATATCTTGTTGCAATTTCCATGTTTATCAGTCGAAATTAAGTGCACGGATATTAATCCTTTGCAGCGCAACTCATGTTTCTCTTTTGCTCTCTTGTAAGAATAAAAAATAAAAAAAACCTTGTTTTACATGTTTTTTTAACAAAAGATATAAAAAACAAAAAACAAAAGAGTCTCAATGCAGCTACACAATGCGAGTTAATTTCCCTTTGTATCATGTGTGTCAAAAAAAATCTTTAGTGTTTGAAACACTATAAATTGAATTTAAATCAATTTAGAGGTTTTTTTAAAAAATATATTTAAAACTCTCTTGAGTGTTAAAAATTAAATTTCAAATATAATTTAGTCTCTAAAAATATTTTAAAAGTAAATAAGAGGGCTAACCCCTTTGATTTACAATTTTAAAGAGAGAAATTTAATATTAAAACTAACTTTCTTAAAATACCCATCTAGCACTCTTTTATTTAAAGACATTTGAAGAAATAAAATAAAGATAATGAGGATAATATAGAAAAAAATATGAATTAAATTTTATTTTTTTAAAATACATGAATTCAATTTATTTATCAAATTCAAATTAAGTTCAATTATAATATAGAATATAATTGGTTTCAAATAACCTGTTGATAACAAACATATCTCCAAGGACTTTGTTATGTACATGACTCTAGTCACGTTGGTTGAGCTGATAAGCTCTTAGATTGTTCAAAGCCTGATCTGATAAGATCTTAAGTTGTAATCTCTTAGGAGTCGGTCTTCCTGCTAAATAGGAGAAGTCGATCAGCATTTGTAACTATATATATCTCTTCAATTAATGAAAACAAATTCTGCTTCTCTCCTAAAACAAACCTCTGTTATGGTATCAGAGCTTCCTCTGATCCTTCTTTAATTTTTGTTTTTCTTCACAAAAATGTCAAATTCAATTCCATTAAACACAGACAATCACCTCATCACCATTAACACAGTTGCTCAAGCTCCACTCAAACTGAATTCTTCCAACTATGCTTCCTGGAAAATTTAGTTTGAAACTCTTTTTGTTGGCTATGATCTTCTTGGTTATATTAATGGATCAAAGCCATGTCCATCATCAAGTTTCACAGTTGACGGCACAACTGCTCCTAATCCTGCATACAGCTTCTGGGTTAGACAAGATTAGCTCATCTTAAATGCTTTTATTGACAGTCTCCCCCCTACTAATTTTCTTTGTTGCACGAACCACTTCTTCTCGTGAAGCATGGCATGTTCTTGCCACCACCTATGCAAAGCCTTCACGTGGGCGTATCAAACACATAAAGAACCAGTTGAAAAATCTTACTAAAGGCACAATGAACATTACGGATTTTGTTTATTTTGTCAAGGCAAGATCTGAAGAACTTGCAGTCCTTAGTGCTCCCATGGATATTGAAGACCTTATTGAAAAGATTTTGGATGGTTTAGATGATGAATATAAGGAGCTTGTCCTGCTGTCCAAGCTCGAGATACTGCTATCTCTTTTGATGAGCTTCATGAAAAGCTTATCTCGTTTGAAGCTTCGCTTCAAAGCCAGTCACGTTCCTCAAGTCTCAGTCCTGTCATTGCCAATTCCATGGCTAGAAACTCCAACAACAGCAATTGGCGACCTTCACGATCTAACTGGCGACCATCGTTCTATCCTCTGGGGAACCGCTTTCACCCATCAACCACCAACTTTTGACCTGCTATGCCAATTACTCCTACAAATCATGGTTGCAACAGTCGATTGCCTGCACGTCCTTATCTGGGACATTGTCAAATTTACAGTCTTCAAGGACACACTGCAAAACGATGTCCTTCCTTTCATTTGGTGCCAATTTCAGGTTCTTAAAATGTCAACTCCTCTTATGGCATGCCACCATCGGGACATCCTTAGGCTAATTTTACTTCTCCATCTTCATCAAATAAAGCACCGTGGTTACTGGATAGTGGAGAATCCCATCACGTCACTGCAGACCTGAACAATCTTTCCCTTCATGTACCTTATACCGGTCATGATGATGTTATGATCAGAGATGGTACTACTCTTCTCATTACTCACGTTGGTTCAGTATCACTTCCTACCATTAACTCTTCCTTTCATTTACAGGATGTTTTGTGTGTTCCAACCATGCAAAAAAATTTAATTTCCATTGCCCTGTTTTGTCGAACTAATAATGTGTATGTTGAACTTTTTCCCGCTTGTTTTCATGTGAAGGACCTGCGGACGAAGGACATTCTTTTGTAGGGCAGAACTAAAGATGGGGTTTATGAATGGCCAGTTGCAAGCTCATCCTCTTCTCCTATTCTTGCCTTCTCCACAGTAAAAACAAAATCATCCATTTGGCACCAATGACTTGGTCATCCAGCATCTTCTATTCTTAATCACATTTTGTCATTTTATCATTTGAATTTTTCTTCCTATAAAAATGTCTGTTGCAATGCATGCTTAAGTAATAAAAGTCATAAACTACCATTTTCTACTTCAATTTTGATCACATCTCGTCCTCTTCAAGTAATATTTTCTGATGGTTGGACCTCTCCAATTGTTTCTTATGATGGTTACAAATATTATGTTATTTTCATTGATCATTTTATCAAATACATATGGTTTTATCCATTAAAATGAAAGTCTGATGTACAAATTGTGTTCAAACGATATAAAGTAATTGTTAAAAAATATTTTCAGCAAAATATTGTGTCTCTTTATTCCAATAATGGTGGTGAATACATTGCTCTCAAATCATTTCTTTTCGAAAATTGTATAAGTCATCTCACTCTTCACATTGTCGAAACAGGTCTTGCACTTCTTTCTCATGCCTCTATTCCAACCATTTTCTGGACTTATGCCTTCAGTACCGCTGTCTACTTAATTAATAGAATGCCTACTCCCACGTTACAAATGTCTTCTCCATATGAGTCCATTTTTCACCGCGGTTCTAATTTTTCAAAACTTAAAGTGTTCGGGTGTTTGTGTTGTCCTTGGTTAGGTCCATACACATCTCATAAACTTGATTCCAAGTCCAAGCCATGTGTCTTTCTTGGATATTCTTTTTCTCAAAGTGCATATCTTTGTTTTGACAAATCCACGAGCAAAATTCATGTTTCTCGTCATGTAAAGTTTGTGGAATCAGTTTTTCCTTATACCTCTTTCTCCACTGCCTCATCCAATTTATCATCTTACGTGTCTCACTCGGTCCCTCCCAGCATTCATGTTTCTTGTACTCCTCAGCAGCATTGGCTCTCTCTACACCATCTCAACAATGTCATGCAGATGTTCCTTCGTCTATGGGTTCTTCACTATGTTCACTTCCACCTTCATGTTGCACTACCGACGCCCTGCTAAGCACCATTATCTCCTCTTCCCAGTTGTCACAGGTACTTCCTTCTTCCTCTCCACTTAACCCTACCTTACTCGCTCCTCCTTTACCCTTTTAAGAACCTCCAGTACCAACTCAAACAAATTCTCATCACCCCATGGTCACCCGGTCTAGAAACAATATCAAGAAACCTGTTCAAAAGCTCACACTTCACACCATTACATCATCCACCTCCAACATTGAACCTTTCAATACTTCTCAAGCCTTCAAAGATCCCAACTGGCGTAAAGTTATGTCTAAGGAATATGATGCCCTTGTTCAAAATGGCACGTGGGAACTTGTTTTTCCTGATGGTATCACTAACCTTGTTGGCTGCAGGTGGGTTTATCGCATCAAAAGAAATTCTGATGGCTTCATTAATCGGTTTAAAGCACGTCTTATTGCTAAAGGATTTCACCAGCATTTTGGAGTCGATTATCATGACACCTTCAACCCCGTTGTTAAACCAACAACTGTCCATCTCGTACTCAGTCTTGCTGTCAGTCATGGATGGTCTCTTAAACAGCTGGACATCAACAATGCCTTTCTTCAAGGTTGCCTCTCTGAAACCGTGTTCATGGCGCAACCACCTGGGTTTATTGATCAAGACAAACCCTTCTTTGTTTGCAAACTCCACAAAGCCATTTATGGGCTTAAACAAGCACCCCACGCTTGGTACTATGAGTTGCGCCACTTTCTGTTGGCCTCCGGATTCTATAATTCTCACTTTGATACATCTCTGTTTATCTTCCAAAGTGCTCCTCATGTTTTGTATTTGTTGGTTTACATCGATGACATAATTGTCACTGATAGCATTGATACTAGTCTCTCTCAGTTTGTTTCCAGTCTTGCCAAACGATTTCTCTCAAAGATCTTGGTGACTTGTCCTACTTCCTGGGTGTTGAGGTTGTAATTCACAAACATGGCCTCCTACTTTCCCAACGCAGGTATATCACTGACTTGCTCACTTGTTTGCACATGCATGAAGCCAAACCAGTTCTCACACCGCTTACAAGCACTGCCTCTGCTGTTTCTTTAAAGTCAGGCTCGCCTATTCCTGACCCAACCATTTCAAGCTAAGTGTATTTTTTAAAAATATTTAAAACATGAAGGTACTTTCAAAAACTTACTAAACAATTTAAGCTATATGTATTTTTTTTTGACATGATATTATCTTTTATAACTGGGCGGGTAATGAGTTTCAAGTTCTGTATTATTTATATTTTTTTTCTAATATATCACAAAAGTATTCAAACAATATAGTAGTAGCTTTGCGCAAATTTTAAATGCAAGGGTTTCTTACTTGAGTGGCTGCTTCAACGGTGGAATTAATGGGGCATAAATTGAACATAATCTAGTCATATAATTAACTCTTGGAAGATATCAAGCAGTTAGATTACACAATCTCTTAGCTGATTGAATTTTAAAGGTAAAGAGAATTGAAATTTTAAGTTTTTTCGATGAACTGTGCTCAAGAAAATATAGTCGTTATGTTATATTATTTTTCACAATAAGGAATAATATAAGCGTTTAATTACATATTGTGTGTATGCGCTGTCGTGCGCATATCTTGTTGTAATTTCCATGTTTATTGGTCGAAATTAAGTGCACGAATATTAATCCTTTGCAGCGCAGCTCATGTTTCTCTTTTGCTCTCTTGTAAGAATAAAAAATAAAAAAAAACCTTGTTTTACATGTTTTTTTAACAAAAAAAAAAACAAAAGAGTCTCAATGCAGCTACACAATGCGAGTTAATTTCCCTTTGTATCAGGTGTGTCAAAAAAAAATATTTAATGTTTGAAACACTATGAATTGAATTTAAATCAATTTAGAGGTTTTTTAAAAAATTATATTTGAAACTCTCTTGAGTGTTAAAAATTAAATTTCAAATATAATTTAGTCTCTAAAAATATTATAAAAGTAAATAAGAGGGCTAACCCCTTTGATTTACAATTTTAAAGAGAGAAATTTAATATTAAAACTAATTTTCTTAAAATACCCATCTAGCACTCTTTTATTTAAAGACATTTAAAGAAATAAAATAAAGATAATGAGGATAATATAGAAAACAATATGAATTAAATTTTATTTTTTCTAAATATGTGAATTCAATTTATTTATCAAATTCAAATTAAGTTCAATTATAATATAGAATATAAATGGTTTCAAATAACTTGTAAGGGTGCAAATCACGCCTTAATTTACTTTGGGGTATTCCAGCTGACACTCATATTACAATTCGTCATGTATTTTCCTTAAAATTAATTTGTTGTAATATTTTCTGAGATACAATTCTTAAGAGTTTCTAATCAAAATTTTCTAATCTTTAAATATTTTTTTAGAACATATGTATGACTCAAGTGCTTATATATATATAAATGGATCGATTATAACGGAATCGAAAGTTAAACAAAAGATCTTATATATGTTATAGGGAAAAAAAAAAGCCTATGGCTATGGGGCACTTGTATAAATTAGTCAGAATATTGTAATAATGCAAAATTGAATTTTGAATTCTAGGGTCTTTGATGAAGAAGTTTGATTATTAGAAATATTTATATATAAATAAATAATTGGATTGAAAAAGTTCACTAATTATATGTTATATGTTTTTTTTTATAAAAAAATCTAAAATTATATTTTCTATTTAGAAAATATCCTTGAATTATACAAGGATATAACTAAAAATTCTCTCAAAATGCTTTTTAAAATAAAAATATTAAACCTACTTGATCATTAAAATTTAAAAACATTTGTTTTCAAACAAGTAGTATTTTTGAAATATAACCATGTCAGTTTAAATAAAGTTTTTTATAATAAGATATAATGAAGAAAATGGATATTATACAAAGTCATTGAAAACACAAGAACATAATAAAATCTGTTCAATTATAAAAATAAAAACAGACTGAATTATTCACTCTAATACTTACTGAAGATTTACCTTTACCTAGCGTGGCATCGATCGTTCTTATTTTAACAGATTTCGCACATTGTTTGTGCTGTATTAAGCTGGCATTTTCTTCGTGATCATTACATCTCAAAGCACAATTAAATCTTGTGTTCATGGATTAAAATATTAAAACAAATTAATTTTAAATAAATAAAAAATATCCTTGCCGTCATTTAATCTTGTGTTCTCGTTTATAACACAATACCAAATAGAGGCTAATCATCCCATGTTCATTTCCTTGCCGTCAATAAAATCGGAGGCACGCCAAAATCTTATAGCCACAGACTTGGAATGCCCTTTTCCTGGACCAATAGGCAAATGACAAGGTCAACCATTTTAGACATGTCAAATCGCTTTTGACTTGCATTCTTTCTTGTGTGGGGGTGCTTGCCTTTTCTTGTGAATTGATTTTGCAAGAGAAACCTAAAAATTTCATCGATTCTTGAAGTCTAAGATCACGTTAATTTGTGTCTTCATTCCAAGGTGGTTGTTGAGAGGTAGCTATATCGAGGAGAGACTTGCATGACACCCTGTGTTTTTCTCTTTCTCTAATAAAGTATGAAGTCGCATCCTGGACGACACAGCGCCGAGTAGGGAAGCTTTGTTCTCTTCAATACACTTGGACGGTGGGATCCTTTCTGAAGCCACTGCCCGCAAGGATGCTACTCCTAGCAAGGAAAGTCTAGCCAGGAGACGTGTCTCTTGGATGGAACACAAATCGTTTAGTAAAACCATATTTATTATTCGATACTTCGTTTTTTTTTTTTTTGACACCACTCGCAGCAAGTGCTTATTATGATTGCTTTCTTCAATCTAGACTAGGCTTTTTAATTACTGCATACCTAACTTTAAAGATGGGATTGCTTCGTGCGCAGAGACTTTCAATGCTGAAAAGTTAGAATAAATTAAAATGTTTGTCGCGTTTCGTACGTAGAGTTTGAAATCTAATTATCCCTCTATTATCTATTAAAAGATATTAATTGGTAAGCTATGTTTATCTCTCACAAGGTTTTCTTGGACATCATTCAAAGCACATCCTTGCTATCATTGCATTATCATTTAGACTATACTTTTTAGTCCTACATCTCTAGCTTGGAAAGTAGGATAGCTCCATAATTAGTGTACATATGTATGATTGAGTTGAATTAATTTTGCAGTACTTATCTACCTCGAAAGAAAGAAACACTGCTGCCCACAATCGATAGGCAGACTTCCTATGTTAACAAAAATTACAAGAGTTGGGATTTTTGTTTTAGTCATATGAAGTTTCAATAAAATATTATCACACTAAATTAATACCTTCAGAGAGGAGAGGGCCCCCAGTCTCTGACCTTTTTTTTTTCTTTAATTTTAAAATGCTGTCGGCATCCTCCATATATGTATGGCACCTTAAACCAAGACGTTGACTTGCATTGTTCTTATATGTCACTCGGTCATATAGACCAACTTTGGGTTACAAGGCATTGGATTTTTGCGCAGAATTAGGAGATTCTCCAAAATTATTGAGGTAATAATGCTCTTAGTCTATCATCACTAAATATGTTGAATATATCCCATGCTGATATTTTACGTTCTTGCATTTATTATTGTACGGAAATGCTATATAGACCACACAGTACTAAAATGGATTATATATATATATATATATATATATATAGAACCATACTTGATTAGTTGATTGAATCCTCTTACATTATGGAGAGGAGGATCGATTGTCAGCAAGGACAAATTGTGATGCACACAGACCTACCCAACAACGAGAAACATGAAATGATCAGACTTCTACGTCAGTCCAATGATAGTTGGAAATAATTAAGCACATACTTGTATAATGACTCTTTAAGCCTTACAGTGGTAAACTTGAAGGAACTTCCATTAATGCTATTGTATAGTGAAGGACTGTCACTAATTTCCACATTAACCGTTCTGCGTGATCGGAATGGACGGCTCTTGCATTTGGTAGGGCAGCTCTGTGTCGGTGTCTTTGACGGGCAATTTTCAAGATATTGTTGGATGTAGGGGTAATTTGGTGGTTATAAACTAATTGCTCTCGACTGTATAGATTACTGCTGTGGGACCGACTTTCCTTAGCAGGGAAAACAAGGTGTATTCATCATTTAAAGACGAGAGTGAATATTGACAAGGTTATAAATTTATTAGTAGTTTTTAGTTATTGTTTTGAGATTGAAATGACAAAGATATTGAGGACACGTTTTCATCATGTTTTAAAATGTAAAAATTTATTTAAAAAATATTATATTTTATGTTTTTTCTTATCTTTTATATAAAATACGTTCCTGTCTTTTCTGTAATATACATACTAAAGAGAAAGAGAAGGGGAAGAAATGATCCACCAAGCCCGATTAAACGGAGGCAAGAAACTTGATGAAATATGCATTTTAGTTTCAGGGAAGGAAAATCCATGTGGATTCAATTTTCAACTTCTGTTAACAAAGAATGGCAATGCCCACCCCCGCATTTGGCGGGTAATGCCAGCTATGGGGAAAAAATGAATATTTCATTCTACCTGCCCATAACAAAGTATTATTTGATTTATGTACGGAGATCCTAAACCCTAGCTTCCATGGGCCTCTTTTTCTTTTATTATTATTATTGTCGTCGTCGTTGTTTATTTTATCTACGGTGGTTACTAAGGAAAAAACGCTTTGCTTTAGCTCTAAAAGGACAGGAGGAGCTTACAAATCCATTCACCAGATGCAGGTAAGTCTTCAAATCATGACATGCTGCTACATTGATGCTATTGAGATATGGAGAATCCTTGCTACTAAGTCTTAGCTCCCTGCCAACTTCTGCATAGACCCATTGTGTGTCCTCCACCTTTTTTTGGATCCAACTAGGCAAGCTTGCCACATTGAGGTCTCCTTTATTTGGCACATTGTTCTCCCCATCAATTACAAATCCAGGTACTTTTGTTATTACATCATCTGAATTTACAATACGCAGGACTTTCGTTCCTTGTTTTTCCAGGTGTTGTCTGAAACTCCTGTTACCAACACGTGGACCTCCGAAAGAAATGACAGTCACAAGTGGCGCACAGTTGAATGTAGTCTTGATGTCATAAGCAGCAAGAGTAGCAAGTGCAGCTCCAAGACTGTGTCCTGTAATGGTTAAGCTAAGAGGTTCATCACCATAAGTATGGAGTAGCCTCTTGATCTCTTGACGCACCATTTCTTGTAAACTAGGACCCATTGGTGTTCCTGAAGTGTAAAGGCTCAAAAATCCGCTTTCTACCATGGGTCCACAATCATCCGAGCGTTTTTTTTCACAATCTGAATTTGGCAGTTGAGTCAGGGATGCTCTAAGATTCTCCAACCATTCAAGGCAAGTGGCAGTACCTCTAAAGGCAATCACCACGTCTCTGCGTCCTAGCCTCGCAATTTCTGCCTTGTTTAGAGAAACGGCTACGTATCCAATCCAGCTGGACTGGGTAAACATCCAACCAGGTGCTTTTTCAGTCCAACGTGGGATTTGGATTCCCGATGTTGCACGTAGATGTTTGGTTAGCCGGTAACCAGTATCCGGTTTACCGCACCGTTCAAACAATGTGCTCTTTGGGAACCGGCAGGTTGCATAGGTGGGTGATGAAGGATCGAAGTCAAAAGACTTGTATGCAGCATCGACAAAGTGTCCATACCGAAGAATTTCTCCACGTAAATTATCATCAAGAGGGTCAAGCAAACCTTCCCAGTTTCGAATACCTTGATACTCCATCCATTTCCGTCTTAGTTTAACCGGCCGGGATGCATTCGCCGATTCATGGCGAACCGGGTCAAGCAAGCCTTCCCAATTTTTTAGAGGTTGATTTTGTAAGAACTTTTTGTTGATTTTTATGGGTTGAGTGAGAGTGCAGCACTCCAATGTCATGTCCCTAGTGGGTGGGACTGTGCATGGCTTTGCAAGTCCAACAGAAGACCTCATGATTTTGGTTTCTTTGTATTATATGGAAGAGAGGAACTTGATTTTTCTTGTTCTTTCAGATGTGAAAAGGAGAGAAAAGGAGAGAAAGAGGCAAAGAATGGAGATGAGGGAAGTTCTCGATGTTGGTGATTGTTGCCTTCAAGGGGTTTTGGAGGGTCGTTTTTATAGGGAGAAAGAGAAACAGGAGGCATGGAATTTAATTAAGAGAAACCCTCGGCATGGAAGAAAGAGAAAATGTTGACAGAGAGGGGTTCTTGCGTTTCGTTTTGAACTTCAAAAAAAAAAAAAAACACGAACGAGAGGAGGGGAATTTTTACAAAGACAGCTTTGGTCTGCTTAACTTTTATTTATATTATTTGAGCTTTTTCTGGAGAACTAGGCTCTTTTATATACATGATAAATACATGAAGTTTGGGATATTATTATGTTATTATGTTCAGTTAATTTAAAATATTGAATTCAAAATAAATATACCATATATGATTTCAATATATAATAAAAATTGAATTATTTGCTATTTTCTTCATCTCATCTAGTTGAATTTTAAAACAATCACCGAGACCAATTAGAACACCATGTAGAATATTATTTAAGTCATAAAAAAAACCGTCTTGTTTTCTATTAATTTGTACGTGTTTCAAAATGATTGTCTTGCAAACCATCAAACCATATGCTTCCATACAATAACTCTAATTAAAGCCTAATTGTAGTAAGCCTATAATTGTAAATGGTGTCTTTTAATTTTTATTAGAGCAGAGACCAGCAATTGGAAATAGGAGATTTTAGAAAAATATTTTTACCAAATATGGCAACTGGCAACGAGTTAAAAGGAGAGAAGCCGTCCTAACTGGTAAGACTACGTTAGGATCCCAAGGAAGCGACGACCGACGTGATGATATTACCAAATATGGGCTCGAATCAAATCCAATGGTCCACCTTCAATCGAGCTTGAAAGGATTTACTGAGCCCAAAAGGTACCTTTCGACCCGGTTTAAGACTTAAATGTCAACTTAAGCGAGTTGATTTATGAGTTAATAAATCAACTCAGATTTTAATATTTTTTTAAAAAAATCTGTTTGGGGTAAATGTCAAATTAAGCGAGTTGATTTATGAGAATCAACTCAAATTTTAATATTTTTTTTAAAAAATCTTTTTGGGGAAAAACCCAGGTTTTTCCATTTGTTGACGGGGCCAATTCCCATCAATAATTTTATTAAGTTGACTTAGGAGGTAATTTTAATATTAAGTTGACCTACCAGGCGAGCGAGTCTTACATGCATAGTAATGAGAAATCCAACTGTAATATTGTGGATCAGTAGTGTGTATGATCGCCCTCTCTATTTTTAGTTTTATCTTATGTTGACCCTCTGCTTGTATTTCTTGTCTTATCATTCACCCCTTCTCTATTTTGTACTACCAATCTGATTAGTCTTCCATCTGTTTTCTTTTGCTATTTAAGGCAGCGTCAAATCAACCCATAATTTACTCTTAACTAAAAATAAAAATAAAATCCTTTTTTTTTTTTTCATATCTTCACCCTTCTTTGTTTTATTATTTACTGGTATAATCTTACTTCAATCATTGTTTGTTATTATTAAATTCGATAATTAAATTTTAATTTTGTTTAAAATAATAGAATGGATGGTTAATTCTCAAACAGGGTAGAGTTAGGATGACAATATGAAGATATGTAGTCACGGAAAAAAAAAACATAACTGAAAATAGGATTAAAATTACAATTAATCAATGATATTGTAGCTTTAGTTATTAGATCCGACAGATAATTAACTCGTTGACCAATCAATATATAATCTGTTCTAGACAAGTTGAGTGAAAAAACTCTTTTCTTAAAAATAAATATCTTTTCAAAAACAATTTAAAAAAAATGAATAGGTTAAACACTCGGTAAGATTCCAAGCAAGCTCTTATGACTATTATCGAAGCTCACTTGAACTAGCCCCCGCTAGATGGGCTCGGCTTTAGCCGTTTCAAATGGAAGCAGCGTATGCCATGTGTTATAACGTAGGGAAGGAGATGATGACGTGATGGGTATTATTAGATTGTGATTATTGCATGAACACTTTACCATGTGGTCACGACAGTTGTTTGGTGCGAATAAGGTACCATAACAGTTCTCTTCTTTAAATCTGGTTTGTTAGTTTACGTTAAAAAATCTCAAATATCATTGCGCGTCTCACAGTTTCACACGTTGATTCCATCTTTCAAATCTTCAAGCCTCCTCGTGAACGTTTAAATTTTTTCCCGAATGATTCATGTTGAGATCCATCTGTAAATTCTCCTCTACTTTGTTTTTCTTTTTTTTTTTGGAAATCATTATTTATTTATGGATTATCTCCAAACATGATTGCAAGAAATCGTTCGATTTTAGTGCAAGAAATCGTCCTCACACACACACACACACACATGTTTTCAATGGCTGTGTTGAAGAACACCTAAAGGTTGAGGATTAATTCATGTGTTTTTAAATCCAATAGTTGAAAAAGTAAGTGTGTGTGTGTGCCACAACATGCATATTTTAGCCGAATCGGGTAATCGTTATCTATCTTTTCTTTCTTCATTTTGGTTTCATGTGTTTTCTTATACAAATCCTTATTTTGTCGACAGCTTTTTTTTGTGTGTTTTTCTTGTCAATGAATTCTGATATATGAAGAAAATCCCTTCAACATTCATATGCATTGATGATCAAAGATAAAGAAAAAAAGGTACAGATGCATGTGTTGTATTGTCAACATAGCCAGCTGAAAGTCCATTCATGAAATCCTGCCTGATTTGGTGGGTTTTTAGTTGCGTGCTATGAATTTGAGATGCTGGTTTTGCTTTGTATATAGACTTTTGAAGATGACTCATCTTATTATTGGATTCAGGCCAAACATTTTGGATTTGGTTGTGGCAAAAAAATTAGCAGATAATCACAAATTAGATCAGCTCTAAATCCTCTAGCATGTTCAAAGCTATCGTTTTCGAAGAAATCCAAAAGTATCGATAATTCAGCCTCACCACATGTATTGAGTGAGCTTATAGAAGTCCTGTATCCAAATACATAGAGTAAATTATGACCCAGTCCATATAGATTAACACAATCAATTACTTAGACGTCATGATTTCAGCAAAAACAAAAGGAAAACTATATATCTGATTTCTATATTTTAAAATCTGGTTATTGTTGACTGTGGAGAATTACTCACAAAATCAAGGGTTGAAGAAAGGAGTTAGCAAAGGGCTGAAATGAGGATTTGTGGTGATTCGTTGGGAGGAATCATGAATGGAAAGGGGATGTGTGTTTTCTCATTTTCAATTATAAACAGGCACAATTTGAATGAGCATACAAGAGAAAAAAAGAGATAGAAAAAGCTGTCTTGGCAGCAGCTTGTAGTGACAAACTGGGTGAAAGAGATGGGCGTTGAGTTGAGTTGAGTTGAGTTGAGTTCTCTTCCATTATTGTGTATTTGTAGCTTTCTCTATACTGAATATTATTGATTGCTCTGTGAATATAGACACGTTACCAAACTATATTCAAATATTCTGTTCAGCCTCCTAGCAAAGATCAAACTGATCCTAACAATCATCACTCAATTCCACTTTCAAGTTTATGGTATTTTTAATTTATATTTTTTTTCCTTTTTGAGCATTAGAGAAAGCAAAAGTGAATTAGAAAGAAAAGGTAGCTTTCATCAGTGCTAGCAAAGAGAATATTTAATTTACTTTTGATAGTTCTTAATTAATCTCAATAAACTATAAAGACTAAGCTATAACCTATCCTTTTCTATCTTTTATTTTATATTGTAAAGCTAACACATCGTCTCGAAACTTTTCCACAATTATAAAGAATAGCACTTTAAAAAATGAAAGAGTTATTGGATTATCATGAATTATCAAGAATTCAACTTAGTACTCCGACTAAAAGGTGCCACGTAGGCATACTAATTCATGGCGTTGTGATGGTAATACTATTATAAAATAAAATAAAAGGTAGGGCTTGATAAATTTGAAAGAAAAATAAAAGGTTAGAGGCTCCCATAAAAAGAAAAAGAAATACTAGAAGAATAAAGAGGCCAAACTGAATAAAACCCTTCAGTTTTAAATAATAAATAATAAATAAAACTTCATGGATCATAGACCGAAAATAATAATAAGGTAGTTCCTCACAACATGGAGGGTCAAAAAGCCAGGGTTGTCTGTTTATCAAATTTAAAATAAATGCTGCTATTAATTTAGGCATTGTGATTTTAAATTGGTGGTCTAAATTGCATACAATAAATCAATTTTTTAAAAAATAATTGATAGTGTTAAAGTCCATAAAATTGTAAGTGAACATAATTGATCTCTAGCAATAATTAATTTCTTTAGTTGTGGAGAGTGTTATGTATGCTTTTTATATATTTATTTTTTGGAATGACATATTCATTCATATATCTAAAAGTATTGATATTTAAAGATTATACAAGTTTTTTACTAATGACTTACTCCATCACTTTTTTTAGTATAAAGTTAATGCAATGTAGAAGTGCCTTTACAGCACACATTCAATTCCGTGTGGTTAAACTCTAGCACTATATTTGTATATTAGTGACTTAATATAAAATTAAATTTTAAATCTCATTTAATATTTAATTTTTGTTTGATTGAATTTATTCTCTAGAGAACCGAATAATTATGAAACGCTACAACTTTATTATTTAATAATTAAAAAATCAACATAAATAGTTTTTATTTAAGTAAATGTATATTTTTTTTATCAGATTGAGAGAATATGTTTATAAATTAATATAAATTGTTATTGGAACACTTAATAATTTATTTTATTGGATTTAGTTTATACTTTGACCATACCTAAAAAGCACGGTTTGCTAATTTCTTTCTCTCATCTTCTTCTTTATTTATTTTATATTTTTCCCCTATGAAAACATAGTTCAATTATAGGTTATTTTGACTTAAAACAATGATAATAATTTAAGAGTTCAATTAATATTTAATTTTCTAATTGTTAGGTGAGGTTCGTTCATATGGTATCAGAATCTTACTGATTAAGAAAATATGAATTTTTTTTTAACCTTCAAAAATTTAAAACATTAAAAGAAGTAAGATAAGTACAAAATATCTTGAAGTTCCAAAATATTTACCAGAAATGAATATAATTATTTTTATTTATATGAATTTGTACAAGTTTCGAGTTTAAAATAGTTTCTAAAAAATTGTATTAAAAAATTATAAAAATTATATCTTATAATTTTACTATAATTTTTTAGTTGATATATGTACGTGAATGAATGAAATATCTATAAAATTATAAAAATTATATATGTACGTGTTGATAAAGTAGACAAAGTCATTAGCCAAACGATTATCTTTTATAGATATTTCTTGATTTTACTTTACAGAGATAATTCAAATCTCAATGATAAAGATATATATACTATTCTTTTATAAGAAGACTACTTTATACGTCCAATCAAATACAGATTTTAAAGAATGGACAAATGATACTTTTGGTATGCATCAACGTTAGAAAAGAGAAAAAAGGAAACCGTGTAATTAATATTATATATGTTAAATCAATGATCTATAAAAACCAAACACTTGGTCTCTCTCCTTTTCTCCCTGTCTGATATGATGCATGATAGTAATGCTGTTATGATGGGATATAGTTTAAATATCTTCGAGAACAGTGATCTATGCGTTAAAATAAAAGAAGAAGAACAAAAATAGTTATGAATGATCGTTTTCTTTGCAAAAGGCCCACCAGCTCCTTCTGCTAGCTCCTTTATGAATGAAATCAATACCGTTAATAAGACTAAAACGTTGTCGTAAGTAGCCAGGTCATTTTACTCCACAGAAAATGTTTCTGTTCTCAGGAGCAGGTCCAAATGCCCAAGTGATATGCCCCCAGAAATGACCAATATACTGGCATTGCTCGGAAAGGACAGTTTAGTTGAGAAGTAGGTGAGTTGAAAGCTAACGCTGCCTGCCTGTGTGTTATGAACTGGCACAAGGGACATCTTTATTATCTAATTCTCATAATAATAATAATCAGAATGATTGAATAGCACACACTTGTGTGGAGATCAGCTATGAGACGTTTAGAGCTATTAGCCTATGAAATTCTCCAGTACAAAAGATGAGCAAGTCAAATTTCTTGTCCATAAGTAAGACTTTGAATAAGTGCAGGCATGCACTACACTTAATGCCTGTCCAAAAAGCAAAGAAAATCACTCCAATTGTCGTACCAAAGTGTCTTTCATTTTGATTTGTACATTGGTACCATGATTCATCATTGATTGTACCCATAGCGATTCTGAGCAACGAGAAGAAAGCACATCTGTGAATTCACCTGCCCAACATTAACTGGGAAACAAATTGGGTTTTAAGCAAAAGCTAATCCAGAATTATTTTAATATTGAAAGAAAAAAATAAGATTAAGAATTTTAAATTAGTCACGCTTTTCCTGAAGGTAATATATGTGCTAACTGATTAATAAATCTTGACTATTCCAAATCGCTAGAGTTTCACAGATATTCTTGACAAGCTACCCGAAGGCATGGAATCCTTACTATATGCTGACAGCGTTGGGATTGATTCTCTCTCCTTTTGATTTATGTTTCCAGCTCTGTGTAGTTTCGGCCACAACCCCTTAATTAATTAATGAGGAAAAAAGATTACATATTACCGATGAAATTTAATTAACATTTATATATTACTTAATTATTTAAACGTCTGACATCTCCATCACTATATTGAATTTTTTTTCTCATCAGATCCGACTCGATATTCATAATTAGGGACATGTTGAATCAGTTGATGAAATTCTTTGTTTTGGTGAGCAACATCGATTGTTTACTGTGAGAAATGAGTTGTGTAGCGTTCCAATTACAGTAAGATTTCATCTTTTTTATTCATGGGTGTCGGTGAAATTGAATCAGGTGAATATATTATATTGTTTGATTATTTTTTTTATCTCATAATACATACAGTGTAAAAAAAAAATTAATTGGAAATATATTGAAATAATATTTTAATAAAATGGACCCACACCCATGGAACTTGCTTGGATCTTCTGCACGTGTGTGTACAAGAGCACGTTTGCAAGTGCTTCTGATATGCTGCTTGGCCGTTAAGTTTTATTTCTTTTCACATTTTGGTCCTAACAAGTGGGCATAATGCATAAAGGCCTGTTTTTTCTTCACCTATCTACTACTATAGTACTCTTATGTCAAAGCGAGATATATCACGAGGCACAGGCGCCGCTATGCCGCAAAAATAAAAGCTGACTCGACTTGCAAGCCGTCATTGGTTAAACTAACCAGGCCTTTCACGTGTGACGTGGCAAATCTTTCATGCAACTTATTTGCGTATCGACGGCAGTTTTTTTTTAGCAGGGTTATTTAAGTGGGTCTTGCCCGACACGGTTGACTCAGTAACTCTTTAACTTAGTTCAGATTAAATTAAATAGTATTTAATTCGGTATGACTTAACAAGCAACTCTTAATATGATTAAAATCTATTTTGATTTTTTTTATAATGATATTATTTTTTTTATTTTTTAAATACAAAACTATTTTAATTTTTTAAACGAGTTTTAGATCGAAATTTAATAAATCTAGATTATACATATAAGAATATTAATAAAAAGATTCACTATTAAAAAAAAAAACAAATATACCCCTCCTTGTAGGTAGACATTGAAGGTAGATTGAGACGGAGTTCAATGTAGAAACTAGCAAAGTGTTCGTGGGTTGTCCTAACAGTATCGCTAAGCTTAAGCAGTGCTCTTAACTGTGTCGTGCATGGGAGGGAGTAAGGTTGTTGTTATTTTTAAAAATGTTTTTTATTTAAAAAACATAATAATAATATATATTTTATTTTTAAAAAATTAATTTTAATATTATTATATTAAAATGATTTGAAAATACAAAAAATATTACTAATTTAAAATAAAAATAAAAATTTAAAATTTTTAAAAAATACTTTTCAGGACTGCCAAACACTCACGAAAACAACGGTTAAAGTGGCGGTAGAAAATGACAGATGAGAAAGAGCAACTATCTCCGTTCAGAAATAAATTCCTGGAGCTGTCTATTCCCCCAGTTCCTACTAATCTTTGGAAATCATTACAAGACAGGAGATGATTTCATTTGGTTTCCTTCGATTTTCTTGACTTTCACCTCCGTTTTCTTTTCTTTTTCAAGTCATTGGCAAGTACATAACGAAGGTCATGAGTTGATTCGATCCAATTTAAATAGTTTTTATTTTGCTCAAAAGGTAGAGAGACTTTGATTTTTAGCCTTCCAATATATAGACCAAGAAAACTGAGAAATGAACCGTGCCAAGGAGCACTCTTTTCAGCTGGCCTCGTCGAGACTCACTGATCATTTAACAGCAAATGAGGGTAAGATATATTGATTGGGCAGTGAAATATCTGCTGATCTTTAAACGAAAAAGAGTGAAATCGAGGGAACTGGATAGATTTTTGCATAGATAGCAATTGGTGTAGTAAGAAGGTGGAATGTTGTGGATGCTCTCTACTTCTCTAGTGGGGTGGGTGGGGGACTTTTCTTTTTAAATTAAGCACACAAATAACGAGCTAGTTTCCTGACGTGGGAACACTTTCTTTAGTGTTTACTGAATTAGAAATGGGCTATGGCTCCAGGTTGATGTGAACAACGGATTCTCATGGGTTGGCGGCCGAGCACCTCTGCCCTCCTCCATCTTGGGACCGCTCAAATCTCAAGTTGGATGCAGAAAAGGAGAGATGGAGAAGGGGGAAAATCCCATTATTGGTCAATTCTTATTGTTTTATTTAAAATAATTTTTAAAATTAGATTTTTTTCAATTCTATCCTCCAATTTTTTTTATCTATAAAATGTTATCATTATTCTCTTAAAAACTTGAAAAAAAAAATTAAAAAATTAAAAAGTTATTTTTTAATTTATTTTTATAACATAATTAACACTAAAAAAAAAAATTTAACTTATTTTTTATAATATTATCAAAAAATAATTTATTTGTTAGAATTTTAACTTCCAAAAGAACCACTTTTTCTTAACAATGATTGGCATTTCTGGTCGGAGGCAAATCCTAACTGAAGAAAGATCAGTACTAACAATAAAAAAACAAGAAAACCCCGAAAGGCCAAAAATCAATTGGAATTATGGCCCTCCTTTATGACCTGCCTTTTGGTTGAATGATTGATTGATCAGTATTTTTAGAGGACACTGTTTGAAACTTTTTGGGTTACTGACCTAATTATTCAGGGGGGCTTTAATGATAAAATTGTTTGTGGGGTTAAGAAGTTCTCGTGAGTTGTGATTAACAAGTGCCATTCTTCTCTTGGTTTTGACCTTGCAGCCTCTAATTAGTCTGTTCTTGCTGCTAATCTGAACAATCCAAGTCTTCTGTATTTTGTCCACACAGCTCACCGTCTGCCAATCGGTAAACACAATTGCACGGGAATGTAATATAGCTCAACTGTAAGACATCTTAGCGCTTGATAAAATAGTGTGTGCGCAGGTTGAAAAGTACGGATGATTCTAGCATGTTCACGGTTGCAATGAGCATATTTTCTTCATAATTCTCTCCACAATTTGGACAATAATTGAGATCATACTCAGTGTCGGATCTGAGTTTCATGGCCATTATATCTCCTGGGGCAAAATGCCTTCTCATCATGTCCCTGCATTATTTTTTGCTAGTTGGATCATTGTCAGGGATCATAACAAAAGGTGTAGAGCAGAATCTGCCCAAATCATGGGGCAACAGCAAAGTTTAGGCACTGCACTATATGCTTTCCTTTTTAGAAGGTTGCCGAGATTCGGTTGTGTTGTAACCTCCTTTACAGCATTTCTGCAACTAGTGGGAGCCATAAATCACTACGAGTGTTTCATTGTCCAACAGAAAATGTGGGTGTCTTTTTTGAATCCCGGTTGCTATGGGAATCGTGCTTGGGATTGATTGAAAGAGATGGTGGTGTTTTTGGATTATTAGAGCAAGATAAAAAATGATGATGAAAGTCATCTTCTTCGAGGCGCAATAATAGAAGTTGATTACCAGAACTTTTCAATGTTCCCGAAAGGGTAGAGAGAGAAACTAAT
Organism: Populus tomentosa; assembly: GCA_018804465.1. Taxonomy (NCBI): domain Eukaryota; kingdom Viridiplantae; phylum Streptophyta; class Magnoliopsida; order Malpighiales; family Salicaceae; genus Populus; species Populus tomentosa. The sequence continues at coordinate 2,904,997 of CM031995.1, forward strand.
GAATGGTTTGAACTTGAAAAACCCGACTGCAAGCATTCTTACCAGAAGATTCAAAGTAAAGCCTGTAAAGTTCTCTTTTGATCACTTTCACAATCAGCTACTCAGCACCACGGGCCACGAGATTGCCTTCTTTATTTTCTCCTGTTCATACTACTGTTTGCATCCCACAACTCGGTTTCAACTTTGATTTCTTGGCTCTGGTTTGATTAACGACAAATTATTCGTATAAACACTAAGAAATTTATAAAAGTTTTATTTCTCAGAGTCTTATCTTATCCTTCAAGATTAATTAACCATATAAGACCAACCCATTTAACTTGAACAAAATTCATTTATGAAATTCCAAATGTTTGCGTTGATGAAAATGGAAATGATGTGCAGCTTGTATTTTAGCGATTCTATAGAAAAACCAAGGTATGGGATTCAATATTTGAGCAAGTTAAAAAAGAGCAATTTAGCTTGATTTTATTTGTTTTTATATTTTAAAAGTGTTTTTTTAAAAAAATTATATTTTTTATTTTTTTAAATTCAAATTAGTATTTTTTTGTGTGTGTTTTTAGTTAATTTTGATGCACTAATATCAAAAATAAAAAAATATATTATTTAAATATATTTTTAAATAAAAAATACTTTAAAAAATAATCACAATTACACTTTCAAATACGCTCAAATCAAAACTAAAAACTAATTATTCTTAAATAAATAAATAAAAAGACGGTGATGTAATAATATGAACTGTCTTGTACAAATAATTGGTCAAAAAAAATTAAAATTGTTCTTACAAATTTTTGTACTAGTTGATAAAAGCGTTATGTCAACGCATGTTGTGAATAATTAATGTAAATCAAAGTAATAAAACCAAATATGCCGCATGACCTGGTATACAGTCAAATCATGAGTTCTACTAAGCTGAATTGCATCCATTTTCAAGATTATTTTTTAAAAAAAAATATTATTATTTTAATAAAATTTAAAAAATCCAAATAAATCTTCATCAAGTCAATTAATTTTTTTAAAAACTTAGTTTGATTTAAATTTAAAATCAAACAAGTCTTGAATTAACCTATCAAGTTAAGTTGGGTATGATATCTTATCAAATTTACTTTTTATAAATTTTAGATTCTTTTGAGTTTTGAGTTTTTTTTGTCTCGGAAAAAAAAAACATTTCAATATCAAATTCATTAACCCATTACTTTTAAACATTAAATATAATAAAACATATCATTTTTATCTCTGTCTTTGTGTATTCTATTCCAATATAATAACTAAACGAAAGTATGTTATTGCCTTTGTACACTTAAATTAGTATATCAAATTGTGCTATAAGTTCAAACTACGACCTCAAACAAAATATCCGTCATCAAATTCAATTGCAACATGCTAATTAATTACTCGTCATAAACTAGATTTTGATACAGAAAGAATGAATTTTTAGTATATTTTTCATTTCGATGTAAATTTGGATTTTGCTCATAAGAATGGTTTCTTATACTTTACTATTTAAGATTTTTAAGGATTTGATATATACAAGTACTACTCACAGATTATAAAATTTCATGATTTTACAATTTTATAATCTGATTTTTTGAACCATCGAGTATTCTAATTAGAACCCTCATTTCAACACCCTTGCTTGCAAAAGGAAAAGGAGAATCTTGCGCTTCTGGATAGTGCATAGATTTGTCACCATAAAGCAGGCCGCAGGCCGTCGTGTAACAATGTTGCCTCAGACGTGTATTGTCTTGGCATGGCATCCCCTGGGCTTGCTATAGACTTGATCCAATATCACTCCCTCTGCCTTTCGGGGCTTCATGTTTAAGAATTGATTCAATGGGAATATAGTAATTATTATTTTTTAAAATATTTTTTATTTAAAAATGTATTAAAATAAAATTTTAACATCAATACATTAAAATAATCTAAAAATATTTAAAATATATTAATTTAAAGTGAAGAAAAAAATAAAAAAATTTCAATACCTAATCTTTAATTTAATGCACATCAAACCGGGCAAAATATAACTCCCAACTGTTTAAAACAATCAGATTAAAGTGCAAATATTCTTAACATTTCTGAACCAGCACTTAAATTGACAACAAAAAAGAAAAGAGAAGGAATATTATCTAAGAAAATAACCAAGTTCAAAAAAATAAATCGATGATGGTTGAGGTTTATCGGTTTACAGATAGCGGCACCATGGAAGAAAGGAATACGCATGATAGCTGATTTTCACCAACATAACAAATCACGCTGCACCTCGCAAGCTTGCATCTCTCTCGCTTGCTCGCATGAATATTCAATTCCCTAGATATTTTAGCATAAACCAATTTCAAAAAAGAAGCCACAATTTCTGTACCTTCTAATTTGTCTGCAGTACCATTCTCTCTTCTGACCCACTGACTGGCTGATCTTCTTGAATTTTGTACTCTCTGCTCCCTCTTGCCTGAGTTCCTGGGCTTTCTGGCACGAGGTCTATTTAATGAACCATCGAATTTTGTTTCCCTTGATGCTCAGTGGTCTATTAAACACGAATGAATTCTCTCACGCCCAACAACGTGATTAATTTATATAAATATTGAGGTTGCTTTCTTCTTCTTTTTTATGAAAAAAAAAAAAAATCCAGGTTTCTGCTGGTGCCAATGGTGAATACTAATTTTAACAAGCCAGATCGAGTTTGGCCTTGAGAATATGCAAGTAATTTTAACCGCTACAAATTTGATTTCTCTCCAATTCTTTCGATTCTAACTTTGATTTGTCCTTCCCTTGATTGAAAATGCACACAGGTTAAGGCAAGAAAAAAGAGAGCAGCAGCAGAGATGCTGGAGTTTAGCTATAGCAGTTTAAAATTCATAATCCAGGCTTGATTCAAAGCTTGCAGCTTGAAGATTTCAGCGGTGGTGTTGCATATATGATTGATAGATGACAAGCTGCAAGAAAAGAGATGAGGTCCGGACAACACTGGAGCATGATAATTAAGGTACGTACTAAGTCCATACTGAAAGCTTGGCTCATAAAGAACTACTTTGATCTGATGTTTAGCCGTTTCGTTCTTGAAAAATCAAATAAAAAGAGAGGCGAATAAACAAATGTTTCCTCTAATTATGCCCCTTCTCTTTCGTTAACTAGTCTGAGATTTCTGTATTGAACTGCTCAGCATTAACCTTCAAGGTTTTCATGTGGCCAGAACTGAATAATAAACATTTCATTTCGAGACCAGACCCTCATACGGGCCTTTTTATTTGGGCCTGGGCCGTTATTTACCCAAAGAAAAGTCCATGATTTTATTTCTTTCATGGCTTCCATTATTGAGACCTTAGGTTAGTCGATATCGAACAAAAGGTTAGTCGATATCGAACAAAGTCTCCGAGGTCTCTGAGACCTTGGTGTGTCGATCTCGAACATTGTCTCGAGGATGTCTCCTCGCAGCTTTATCTTTATATTGACATTGTTTGAAATTCACATCTTCCCTGCTTTCTCTGAATATTGGCTAGCCTTTCTTTCTTACGTCGTCCTCTGCCTTGAATTTCCATTCTAGCAAGCTATGGAAGCCAATAGGAAGGAGCTGGATCCATCTGACCAAGAGCTTGAAGGTACGTGTGTTTATATGTATAGATCAATATTGATCTGCAGGTTTGATTTTGAGCTAAAAGAAAGGTGTGGCTGTAATCAATTACATATACTCATCATTTCTTATTTTTAACATCATACCACGGACTCTCTTGTTCCTTTTCTTTGAATCCGACTCTATAACCCATTCCACCTGATTTACCGAAGTAGAGGGAACGCTGATTTTAACTGCTTTCTTGATTGCAAATACTTCAGCTTCATTTGACTCTTTTGCACCAATTGTTCATGAGAAAACACAATTCAAAAGGCCACCAATTCCCTTTGTTTTCGGCTTTCCCAATTATATTCCAGGACTCGACCAACTGTATGAGTATGCGTGTTTGCTAGATTTGTTCATAACCCTAATTTCATCGGAACTTCTCTTCACATACAGAATCTTAAGATGTCAGAAAGTTAAAAATTTTAGATCATCAGTTGTAGCGGGATTGAAATGATTTTTTTTTGTTTTGTTTATAATATAGTTTTCCCCTTTATTTCCAAACGCATAAATGCGTGAATACAAATTTTTTTGTTGTGAGCTACAAACCTTTTTATTATTATTATTATTATTGAAAAGGAAACTCATGATCACAAGTTCATTTATAATAAGCAAAACAACAAAATATTTATTGACTAATTAGTAAGTTCATATTTATTATTTTCTTTCCAAAGAAGTTTAGTTTTTCATTGTTTTCTAAATCGGTACCCTCTAGCATATTACATTATCAATCTTTCATCCTCTCCTTCACAGCCAAAAATTTAATAAGAGTAATTCTTATATTCAAGCACAACTATCCTTACTTTATGCTGAAAAAATTATAATGCTTGCTCATCATCTTTTATTTTTCCTTAGAATGTCAATTGTTAGGGCTCTCTTTTTAACTCATTTTTCTTTCGATCAGTGAGGCAATAAATCTGTTTCGAAGATTTTAGTGTTTTTTTCCACACAAAAAAAAAAAGTTTTTAAGCTTTAGTTGATAATTGGGTAATTTAGAAAATGTTTAAAAAATTGAAATTTTTTGGAGTAAAAATTCAAAAATGAACTTGATAATTTTCCTTATCGGAAAACACATATCATTAAGATAGGAGAGTACAGTATCCTGAGAGATTATCTATACAGAAAGTAGCCAGGAAAAAAAGAAAATCATATGCAGAGGGAGAAAGTAAAGGAAAGATAAAAAACAAATGAAGGATGGTTCCTTGAATTCTTACTATACATATATACAGCACCTGCTTGAAGCTCTCCTTGGCATCCTTATTCCTTAACGCAAATTTTTAAAGGTTTTCTTCTTCCAGTGTTTAAACGCGGCTCGAGCTAACACCATAATTGGAAACTCAAACTGCACGCAGGTAGTCCTATCGCAGGGGAGATCTCATCCGTGAATCATCGATCACCCAGCTCATCAGCTCCACCTACAGAAGGAAAAGTTCAATTAAGCGATGAACAGAAGGCAAAAAAGAAAATATATGATCACAGACACCGCGAGAAAAAGAAGGTATAATGACTAGCTATTACTCCTACATCTTCCTATTCAGTAACTGGTGCTCTTTCTTTTCTTTCCCTCGTGACTAGTAGTCCAGTATCAACTTCCTTTTCTGTTTATTGTGCAGCGACGGGAGAGTAAAATGATGGATCAGCTCGGTAGTCTGGAAAAAACAACTGCTGAATTGGAACGTCGAAATGACGAGTTAAAATCGGAAAGAGACCACTTGGAGGTCGAAGTGAAGGAAAATTGGAGAATTCTTAGCCAGTTGCTCGACAATAATGCAGGACAAAATACCGAGGTGCAGAATCTCCCGCAGGTCATTGCAATAAATAATTTCAACATTTTCATATCCTTCAATATAATTTATAGCATATCACACAACCAATTCTAGCAATTACTAACATTTTCCAATGATTTACAGTAATTATGTCATAGATAAAAAGGACATTTGCCTTTTCAAACTTGCCACTCTATTCTCTTTATTTATCATTATGTACTTGTGCCACATTTCATTCGATAACTAAGAGCCCATTTCATACTTTCTGCTTTGTTTATACCGCATGTTTTCAACATTTTGCAGATCAATATTAATGGAGAAAGCTCAATGGGTCTTAACGATCGACGAGAAATGAACCAGGTCCCGATCACGAGCAGTAAGTTCCGTAACAACTAGAAAAAATCATATCTAAATGGCAAGGCTAAAGGGTACAAACACAGAGGACAATCACCATCTGGGTGATTCATAACGGAGAGCTTCTCCACCACTTCCTAAAAATGTAGAATCAATGAATCTTTGCAACTTCTATATATCAGTCAAAGAAAAACTGCAAATATACACAAATTCACTGCTGAAGCTATGTGTATTTTAGATTGGGCAATTTGCAGGCATTCCTGTCAAGGTGCTGGAAATCTAGTAAATAGACATTCACTGTTATTTTTGGTGCAGCGTCCAAGTAAAACACAATACTTGTTAAAATAGAATGCCATGAATGTGTTTTACCCTGGTTACTGTGCATATAGATTCTGCCAAAAACTATTATCAAATTACAATCCAGGATCTTTTATTACCTTAATGATTCTACACCAACAACCTATTTTAGCACTGCAGGCAATTCAAACTTATGCTCATATCTTGAAAATAACAGGGATTGTGATATCAAATCCTCAACTGAAATGTTAAACAGAAAGAATAAGAAGCATCAGAGCATAATCTTAATGCTAATTGGCACAAGCCAAATATTACAGCACATGCATTTACTTTGCAGAACAACCAATTACTTAAAGACTACCTACAGATATATGACAAATGGAAAAAAAATCAAATTAAGATGAGGATTTTCTACTGTTTATCAAATACGAGGCAAGTAATATGGTTTTCTCAATTCGTTAACACAATATAGAATAACAATATCAATGCAGAAAAAATTCTTGTTATGTGAAAAATGCAGCAATTACCTCGCAAAGTGCTACAAGCATCAAACAAGAGGAAAGTTCACTTGCTTTGTGTTGTCCACTAGTTATCAATTACTTTTGCCTTTCTCCATCAGTACCCTTGGATTCTATGAGATCAATATGCAGAGGTTCGCTTGGATACTACCATGGAATATGGACAAAATATAGTATCGAAACAAAGGTATTCAAGATTTCACAAACAATCAACAGCACACATGGAGCATCCAACCCTAATAATTTTCACCACTTAGGCAGAAAATACATACAAATTGACATCTACTTGATGTTGTAAAATACCTCAGGACTTGCTTTTATCCCAATAACTGCTTCCACAAACAGCAGAAAAACACAATGAAGTCCTATAGAACAGTTATTTATGCCTCTTCTCTGTGTCAAAAGAAATAGTACAAAAACAGTCATCAATCTCCATAAAAAAAGTTACAACCGCTGGTAAAAAGAAAGAAAAAAACCCGACGCATACCCTTAAATGCAATGAGAGACGGAAAAGGATGAATCTTTTTCTAATAGCATAATTCACACTGCTACAGCTGGATGCGAAATCAAGAACCCTTAAGCTGATTTTTAGCTATGAGAATTGATATGCAATAAAACTAGTGCAATTTTCCCTTCCAATTCATAGTGCCAATACCTCTCTTATATCCTTACACAAAAATATTCTACGAAAATACAATAAACAAATTAAATCATTATTCTAAATAAATGGGTTTGCTCAATGGAATCAGCACTATCAACTTTTAACACACCTTGATAAGAATCGTTTTTATTTCCCAGACAATTTTTTCTCGAATTTTGTTCTTCAAAACCAAAAAATAAGCAGACCCCAAAAGTAAAAGAAGGGGAAAGAGAGTGGTGGACCTGTTGAGAGGAGATATCAACGGTTCTGGGTTTGATGTGGAGGTGAAGATGAGGAGGGAAATAATCGAGATTTGCACAATCGTCGCCGTACACGGCCAGCACCGCTTCTACTTCCATTAAAAACTTCTTCTGCCATTCCTTTTTCTTCAACAGCTGCCTATGCAGTCTGTCCCTTCAATTTTTTATTTTCCGGGGTAAATTTTGAATTTTTTTTATTTTGAATTTTTTTTAATGTATTAATATTAAAAATAATTTTAAAAAATATTATTTAAATATATTTTAAAAAAAAATTAAAAAAAATCTATTTAATCTTCGACAACGATTGAGAAAATAGTTGTCGGTCATGTTTTATATGCAATTTAGTTTAATTGAATATTATTGAATTTGTTTAACTAACTAATTATTATATTTATAAGAATTATATATTCAATAAAACCTTGAATTATCTAAATTTTCTCAATCAATTTAGTTAACTGATTTTTAAGAATTTCTAAGAACACGATAATATGGGTAATTACCTGAATTTCTTTAGGAACTCATTTTATATATAATAATAATAACATTACCAACAACAAAACACTAAAGATAATTTAATATTTAAACATGGTGATAAAATATTGTTAATTAAAATAGTGTTATATGTATTTTTTTAATTTTATTATTCAACAATTTAATATTTGTTAATCTTTTAATTTTATCATTTAATATTATATTTAAAAAAAAAAAAACATACTAACAATGCTTGAATGTTTTTTTCACGTTAAAAAATTTGATCCAATACACAGCTAGTGATCTGAACTAACAGGAATATAAAAAAGTAAGGTAGAGTTCTTATCCAATGCTAACACTGTAGAGATTCCAATGCAAACGAGAACAACGAATGTTGAGGGATATTGCCAGTGTCAAGTAGCATTTGAGCAGAAACATATCTACTACTTAAAAATAAAGAAAATTTAAGCATGCTTCTGTATTTGGTTCCATGTTCATGCTGTTCAACTTGATTCAAATACACCCAACGTAACGATATAATATGATTTATGTTTGCTTCCCCAGCTTGCTACCTTCTTCTTCTTCTTCTGGTGCAAGTACTCACATGCAGATATTTAGCAGCTCATTGAGAGCAGACACATACTATATTATCTTGATCCATGAATGTATGATCCAGCACCTGATGTTCAGTATTTGGGAGAGGTGGGGAATATTTGAGAGGTAAGAACATGAATTTTTCTCAAGTGAGATGGTTACCAAGTTCCGAGTCTCGATAAATGATGGTTTTGCACTGAGAAATCACGATTTCAAATTCTCTTATTGAATTATTTAAGCTATACGGATAAATAAAATAAAACTATATGGATGGTGGGCCTTCAAATGGTAGACTCGTAGTCATTCTTTATTAAAGTCTTTCGTCAACGTTTTTTTTTTTGTCCTGTAACTATGTGATATCTCCTTGCAGCCACATATCATCTACCCCGGTACTGGTACTAGTTTTTGTGTGGACGATCTGTTCAATTTCATCACTAACTCAAATATTCAGGTTGCTTTCTTCTTCTTTTTTATGAAAAAAAAAAAATCCAGGTTTCTGCTGGTGCCAATGGTGAATACTAATTTTAACAAGCCAGATCGAGTTTGGCCTTGAGAATATGCAAGTAATTTTAACCGCTACAAATTTGATTTCTCTCCAATTCTTTCGATTCTAACTTTGATTTGTCCTTCCCTTGATTGAAAATGCACACAGGTTAAGGCAAGAAAAAAGAGAGCAGCAGCAGAGATGCTGGAGTTTAGCTATAGCAGTTTAAAATTCATAATCCAGGCTTGATTCAAAGCTTGCAGCTTGAAGATTTCAGCGGTGGTGTTGCATATATGATTGATAGATGACAAGCTGCAAGAAAAGAGATGAGGTCCGGACAACACTGGAGCATGATAATTAAGGTACGTACAAGTCTATACTGAAAGCTTGGCTCATAAAGAACTACTTTGATCTGATGTTTAGCCGTTTCGTTCTTGAAAAATCAAATAAAAAGAGAGGCGAATAAACAAATGTTTCCTCTAATTATGCCCCTTCTCTTTCGTTAACTAGTCTGAGATTTCTGTACTGAACTGCTCAGCATTAACCTTCAAGGTTTTCATGTGGCCAGAATTGAACAATAAAATTTCATTTCGAGACCAAACCCTCATACGGGCCTTTTTATTTGGGCCTGGGCCGTTATTTACCCAAAGAAAAGTCCATGATTTTATTTCTTTCATGGCTTCCATTATTGAGACCTTAGGTTATCGACATCGAACAAAGTCTCCGAGGTCTCTGAGACCTTGGTGTGTCGATCTCGAACATTGTCTCGAGGATATCTCCTCGCAGATTTCATCTTTATACTTGATACTTTCTCCGTATGAAATTTACATCTTCCTTGCTTTCTCTGAATACTGGTTAACGTCGTCCTCTGCTCAATTTTCCATTCTAGCAAGCTATGGAAGCCAATAGGATCGAGCAGGATCCATCAGGCCAAGTACTCGAAGGTACGTGTGTTTATATCTATAGATCAATATTGATCTGCAGGTTTGATTTTGAGCTAAACGATTTTAACTGATTTTAACTGCTTTCTTGATTGCAAATACTTCAGCTTCATTTGACTCTTTTGCACCAATTGTTCATGAGAAAAAACACACTTGAAAACGCCACCAATTCCCTTTGTTTTCGGCTTTCCAAACCAAAGAGGAACCATCGACCTTCCATGTTCCAGGACTAGAGAGTATATAAAGGACTTTACCTTTTTCTTTTAATCATTTGATCAACCTATATCTTATTATCTCCAGATCTGTTGCAGTGGGATTAAAGTAAGATAGATAGGTTTCATGATTGCTTTTTAAGATGTCAGAACATTTAAAATTTAAGATGAGAGAAGATTGAAATGAAATTTTTTGTTTATAATATAGTTTTTTTTTTATCTTATTTCTAAACGCACAGTTGCGTGAATACAAATTTTCTAGCTGTGAGCTACAAGCCTTATTTTTATTATTGAAAAGGAAACTCGTCAACAAGTTCATTTTTAATAAGCAAAACAACAAAATTTCCTATTGTATATTTATTGACCAATAAGTTCATATTTAATATTTTCTTTCCAAAAACATTTAATTTTTCACGTACTTTCTTCATTGGTACCCTCCAGCATCTTACATTATCAATCTTTCATTCTCTCCTTCGCAGCCATAAATTTATTCAGAGTAATTATTATATTCAAGCACAACTATATATCCTTACTTTCTGCTTAAAAAATAATGCATATATCATTATCTTTTATTTTTCCATAGCATGTCAATTGTTAGGGTTCTCTTTTTAACTCAATTTTCTTTCGATCAGTGAGGCAATAAATTTGTTTCGAAAGATTTTAGTGTTTTGTTTTCCAAAAAAAAGTTCTAAATTTTTAGTTGACATTTCATGTTTTGACGGTTCATTTAGAAAATGTTTAAAGAATTGAAATTTTTTGGAATAAAAATTCAAAAATGAACTTATTGATAATTTTCCTTATTGATGACACGTATTATTAAGGTAGGAGGTGCAGTGTCCTGAGAGATTTCTGTACAGAAAGTAGCCAGGAAAAAACGAAAATCATATGCAGTGGTGGAAAATAAAGGAAAGATAAAAAAACAAATGAAGGATGGTTCCTTGAATTCTTACTATACACATATACAGCACCTGCTTGAAGCTCTCATCGGCATCCTTATTCCTTAACGCAAGTTTTTAAAGGTTTTCTTCTTAGTTTAAACGCAGCTCAAGCTAAAACCTTAATTGGAAACTCAAACTGCACGCAGGCAGAACTATCGCAGGGGAGATCTCATCCGTGAATCATCGAACACCCTGCCCATCAGCTCCACCTATAGAAGGAAGAGTTAAAAGCAATGATCAGAAAAGACAAAGCAAGAGGGACACTGATAAGAGATACAACGAGAACAAGAAGGTATAATAACCGGTAATTTTAGAAAATAATATAAATTATATCATCAATCTTATTTAATAAATTAAATTATTAAATTGAGATAATTTTTTGATGTGATATCAGAGTTTTAATAACTAGATAGTTACGAGTTCGAATTTTATCATTTCTATTTATTTAATAAAATAAATAAATATAATATAATGTGAACTTGTGTAAGTTTCAAATCTAAATAGTTTTTACTTGAAGAGATGTGATAAAGAATAATATAAATCATATCTTGAAACTCATCTAATAACTTAAATTATTGAGTTGAGATTGTATTTTGACACTCTTATCCCTTTCTATTCTTTAACTGGCGCTGTTTCTTTTGTTTCCTTCGTGACTAGTATCAACTTCCTTTTCTATTTATTGTGCAGCAAAAGGAGGATGAGATTATGAAAGAGGTCGAAAGCCTGGAAAAAATTTCTGGTGAATTGGAGAGTGAACATAAGAACTTAAAACGCCAAGAAATTCAGTTGGAGGTCGACGTAGATGAGGAATATGGAAAAATTATTAGCCAGTTGGAGGACAATAATGCAGGACAAAATACTGATGTGCAGGGGACGAGCGCGTATGCCGATTTTCCAATTGCAAATGCAGATGTGCGTATAAATTTTTTTGGTTTATAATTAAAATATATATATATATATATATATATATATATATAAACACAATAAAAAAGTAATATATTCATTTTTTTGAAAACAAAATAAATAAATTATACCCACAGCATCGCGGCGGGTCACATAGTGTTAAGCTATGCTTTGTTTTCATTGTTTTGCAGACCAATACTAGTGGAGAAATATCAATGGGTCATGATGGGCTTAAACGAGAAATGAACCAAGCCCCGATCACGAGCAGTAAGTTCAGTTCCACCTAGAAAAAAAGTGTATCTATTACATTGTTTTGATGGCATGCATTTCTATAATAACAATAAACAAACAACCATTTAATGCCTGTTTTAATACTTAAGAAAACTTTAAAATATATAACTGGAGTCAATAAATTATAAGGTATGTGTTTAAAGACTTCAAACTTAGGAGGAGGCGTTTATTTTGTGGAAACGTAAAATATCTTATATTTTATATGAAATAAATAATTTGATATTGATAAAAGGTGATTTTAAATAATGATGATAATGAACTTCAAGATGGTGCTGCTGCTGCACCAATCTCTCAATCCTCTTTTGTGGCTACTATTGCCAGCATAGTTCTATGAACTCTTTTGTAGATATCATAAATAGGTCTGCTATCATTTCTCTTTCTAACACGCAACAAGTAATCTTCTTACGACTCTCTAATACCAGCTTCTTGTATTAGAGGATGTAGCTAAAACCTTTTCTTTTAGGCCAGGTGTGTACTTCTTTATTGATGGCACCTCATCATGTCCTCCCTCTCATCTTATATCTATTGCCACATCCTTACTATCGGTCAATCCTTTATATTTATCATGGAAACAACAAGATCACCTAATCATGAGTGCTCTGTTATCCTCGCTCTTCACAGAAGTTTTGCATCTAGTTGTGGATTGTAAAACTTCTCAAGAAATCTAGACAACACTGGAAACTGCCCTTACTTCCCCTTCAAACTCACGGATTATGCAACTCCACGGTGCATTCCAAGATTTATGACAACACGATGACTCTGTCAGCACTTATTTACAGAAGGCTAAGGCCTTGTTAGATGAACTTGTTGTCACTGGCAGACCAATATTCATGGCCAAATTTAATTTGTATGTGTTTCGGGGGTTACGCAGCGATTTTAAAAATCTGGTAACCAGCCTGTCCACTAAGGCTAATCCCATCTCTTCAACAGATCTCTATAGCCATCTCCTCACCCCATAAATTTCTCCATAAGGCTTCACTCTATCCTGCTGTAACAGCTTCTCTGTTATCAGCTCCATCACAGCAGTCATCTGCATTCTTTGGGCAGCGTCAGTTTGGTTCTAGTACTGGACGAAGGGGCCGGTTTCGTGGGGTTTGGAGATAGAGTAATCGTAGCTACAATCATGGGAATCATGGCTATAGTTCAGACTCCATCTTCAGCGCACTAATAGTTATGGTTCAGGTCCGAAATTTGGACAACAGCAAAACCGTTGTACTAATTAAGTCTTCATTTCATCCATAAAGATATGCATGAACGTACGTGTACAATGTTCTTCATCATTGGCTTCCAAAGGCTCTACCCAGTGCTTCTTACGTACCTTTATATATATATGTTTGTCTTAGCAATCTGACATGCATCTCCTAATAAGGGTTTTGTTCTTCTAGAGTTCAATTGTTGTTCAAGTAAACATGTTCACTAGAAACTGAATATAAATGTGTGTGTCTATATATATAGATGCAGGTACTTTCTCTAGAGAGAACGCATCCATGAATGTTCAACTTGTAGGAAGTTCTGGCTTAACTGATAAGCGAGTAAAGAAAAGGATAGCTGACAAAAAATGTCGTGAAAAAAGGAAGGTATATATTCTCCTTTGTGTTATTTCTGTAAATATTCTCCTTATATATAATTACTCTATTTTCTTTTCTAAATATATATTTTTGTGCAGGGTAAGATAAATGAAGCCCAGAAAAGGATTAAAGAACTTCGAATAAAAAATCATAAGCTACAGTTACAGAACGTCAAATCAAAGGCAAAAGCAACTCAGTTGCAAAAACAGCTCGCTCAATATCGCAACATCAGTGCGCTAATGACTTCCAAAAATGCTAGAAGAAATGCTCTGCTGGAACAGGTTTTGAGTGATCATCTGGTAAGGATGCCCTTCTACTTCTATGCTACTCTTTTTTATTTTTATCTTCTAATTTACTAGATAATGTTTTTAAAATCCACATCATTGAATTTCATTCGATATTTAGGAATTGTGTTCAATATTGGATAATTATTTAAGTATATGATTGGTGCCATTCTATTTTTATATCGATAGACTATTCTGTTGGTATTTAGAAAAACTTTTCATCGATAATTACAATATTAATGAAATTGCTAGCGAAAACATGCTATCAACAAGTTGCTTGTCGAGGATTTAAGTTCTGTTAGTATTTCTATCAACAACTTCCCTACATGTTAGAGTTAGAAGTTAAGTCAATTATCATTTCTAAAATGATTTCATAATAAACACATGGTTCTTTGTATGCAAATTAATATAAGTATTTCTTGACAAAAAAAAAATTAAATAGACATATCATCACATTTTTATAATGGAACTTTTTATTCTTATACTTTATACATAAATATTTAGTTTCACCGTCACTAATATTTTTCAAATTAAAAGGTATGAAATTAATAAAAATCCTCAACTTTTGATAATTTTATCTATAGAATCCTTCATAAAAATATCAATACATCTAAGAACAATAATAATTCATTAATTATAAAATCTATATAGAATATATATTGATAACAATATTTATTAATAATATAACTATCAATTGAAAATTAAATTTTTTTATCAAAAATAAATTCATAATCCAATAACTAATTATCATTTCTATACAAAACCAATTTTGCATCAAAATATAAACTAAACAATAAAACTAACAACAAATAATAACTTAATTAACTATCCATTATTTATTTAATTTAAACTTATTCAATCTAAATTTATACCTTTTAATTATTATCAATTTCCCTAAATTTCCTCAAATTTCTAACTTGACAAAATGTAAGTGGCAACGCAATTGAATAACCCATTATTTTTTCAATAATAACACACCTAAGTTATAAAATTAAACTCAATTTTATAAAATAAAAAATAAAACTAATTTCTCTTAAATCCCAAAAACAATTCTAACATACACCTCATATATTCATACAATAAAATTATGTAGGAAAAAATTGTAAAACACTTAAATATATAAATAAAAAATACTATAATTTTTTTAATAAATTAACCTAAAATAAAAATGAATTAAAAAAAAGTATATTTATTTACTTGGTGTCGCAAAGTCTTACAATAAATTAAAACAAGAGATCAGGAATGCTAACACTATTGATAAATATAAAGAAGATAGATGGTGGTTTGGGGTACTGGCTGAATTTTTTAGGATGGTGGTCATATTTATGAGAAAATGAGGAGGGTCTGCTTTTTAAAAAAAAAAAAAGATAGAAAGAAGAAGGAAGAGTCGAGAGAGTTTTGGGTTTTAATTCATTTAAATTTGTTAATGAAATATCCATTGAAAAATATTGTCGTGTCAAATTTCCAATAGAATTGCAATTTTTATTGTTTTTTTTATTATTATTTTCTCTATTATGTTAGAAATTCCAATGGAAATGTTTCGTTGTTACTTTCGTTGGATATTAAGATTGAATATTTTTTGTTGAATTTGCTAATTTTATGGTAGTTTGAGTAATGATTTTTAAAAGAAACTGTAACCATTTCAACGGTTTAGATTATGCAAACATTATTGGTTTTACACAAAACCACTCCATAATATGAACACGCCAAAATGAAATTGTTTGTCGAAGCTGAAACTTAATGCACTGTTAACAAACTATTGGGACTAATATGTGGCAGAATGCATATATCCTTTCACATGCAGTTGGAAACATATACGCTTGTGAATCAAAACCCTTTATATATATATGAAAACTATTAATAAATTAATAGAGAAAGACCGAAAAGGCACAAGCCTAAAACGAAAGGAAACAAAATCGTGAATACGATGAGATAAATTAAGAAGGTTAAAAGTATTAATAGTGATTGTAACATAGAATGATGTTGTATATTTTCTCAAAACATCTGGAAATCAATCTTGTAAGGTGGCAACTATGTTGTATTAACCGTTTTGCTTCTCTCATTATCATAAATCACAACCAACCTAATCATTTATTTTGCTTGTAAACAATTGGCAGCTGCAAAACTCTGGCCATGGAACCACACCTTTCAACACACAGGTGCAGCTCTTCACTATCGTTTCCTATTTCTATAACACGGCTTGTTGTGCTTGACAGATTTCTCATAAAGATGAGACAAATTAAGATGGTTAGAAGTATTACTAGTGATCGTGTTAGAGAATAATATAAATTATATCCTGGAACTTTACCTAACAGTTTAAGCTTTTGGGTTGAGATGGTTCTTTAATATGGTATCAGAGCCTTGATGACCAAGCGGTCATGAGTTCGAATCTCACAATCCCTATTTATTTGATAAAAATTAAGCACAAGGTAATGTGGGCCTGTGCAAGTTTCAAGCCCAAATGGCTTTCACTTGAGAGGATGTGTTAGAGAATAATATAAATCATATCCTGTAACCTTACCTTACAGCTTAAGTTTTTGGGTTGAATTGGTTTTTTGACATGGTATCAGAGCCTTGATGACCTAGTGGTCACGAGTTCAAATCTCACCACCCTTATTTATTTGATAAAAATCAAGCACAAGGTAATGTGAGCCTATGCAAATTTCAAGCTCAAAGGGCTTTCACTTGAGGGGGTGTGTTAGAGAATAATATAAATCATATCCTGGGACTTCACCTAACAGCTTAAGCTTTTGGGTTGAGATGATTCTTTGACAGATCGATCGTCTTTTCCATGCTGATTATAGCATGGAACGTAAGGATCATATGTTTTTTGGTCGTGCTTTCTCTCAGAAAATCTGGAAATCAATCACCCAAGGCTGCAACTGTGTTGTATTTTACTTCTCCCATTATCATAAATCTCAACCAACCTAATAACTTCTTTTTTCCTGTAAAAAAATTGCAGCTGCAAAACTCTTATCAGGGAAACACACCTCTCAACACACAGGTGCGAGTCTTTACCCTTGTTTCCTCTTTCTACTTTTTGTCTTGTTGTGTTTAATAGATTGTTCACAAAGATGAGACAAATTAGGAAGGCAAGAAGTATTAATAGTGATTGTCTTTTCTGTACTGTTATAACATGGAGCATGGGGATCATTTTTTTTTGGTTGTGCATTCTCTCAAAACATCTGGAAATCAATCCTGCAAGGCTGCAACAGTGCCTCATTGAGCCTCTTACCTTTTCCATTATCATAAATCACAATTAAACTAATAATTTCTTTAGCCTAATGAAAAATTTATAGTTGCAAAACTATGGTAAGGGAAGCACACCTTTCAACACACATTTGCGGCTCTTCACTGTTGTATCCCTCTTTGTATAACTTGGCTTGTTGTGCTTACAGATTCTTTACAAAGATGAGACAAATTAAGATGGTTAGAAGTATTAATAGTGATCGTCTTTTCCACACTGGTTATAGCATGGAATGTAGGGATCTTTTTTTTTTTGTTGTTGTGCATTCTCTCATAATTAACATCCGGAAATCAATCACCTAAGGTTGCAACTGAGCTGCATTTAACCCTTTTACTTCTCTCACTACTTCTCCCATCAACCTAATAATTGTTGGAACACTGTCACTCAATAACAGAGGAAGGATTTAATTAACACTCATAATTGATTCTGCCAGCATATTTTGGTGAAATACAAAACACTAATTAATAGTACTCTCACACTTTTCTTTATCAGAATTCATACAATATATATAGACATTGTAGAATGTCGTTTACAAACTTCAAAGTTCTTAATTAACATTTAACTCATTAACACTAACACAAACTTCATAGTATTTCTAACTTTCATGTTTATTTTTTAATTATTTACTTTAATATACTTATTAATCCTAGTAAACAAGTTTAATAACTAACAATAATTTCTTTTGCCAATAAAAAACTTTCAGCTGCAAAACACCGGTCAGGGAAGCACATCTTTCAGCATACAGGTGCCACTCTTTATTATATTGTTTCCTCTTTTTATATTGTGTTCAACACACAACTGCAAAACCCTGTGTTTAATAGATTGTTCACAAAGATGAGACAAATTAATATGGTCAGAAGTATTAATAGTGATTCTCTTCTCCATACTGGATATAACGTACATGGAACGTGGGGATCATTTGTTTTTTGGTTGTACATTTTCTCTCAGAACATCTAGGAATCAATCCTGCAAGGCTGCAAAGTGTTTCATTAACCCTTTTACCTTTTCCATTATCATAAATCACAATCAAACTAATAATTTCTTATGCCTCCAAAAAATTTATAGCTGCAAAACTATGGTCATGGGAGCACACCTTTCAATACACATGTGCGGCTCTTTGCCATTGCTTTCTCTTTCTATATTTTGGCTTGTTGTATTAAATAGATTGTTTACAAAGATAGTGCGAATTAAGATGGTCAGAAGTGTTAATAGTGATTATCTTCTCTATACTGATTATAACATGGAAAGTATGGATAATTTGTTTTTTAGTTGTGCATTCTCTCAAAACTTGTAGAAATCAATCACGTAGACAGAAATTGTGTTGCGCTAACTCTTTTACTTCTCTCATTATCATAAATCAGAATCAACCTAATGATTTCTTTTGTCCGTAAAAAATTTGAAGTTGCAAAGTTCTGGTCAGGGGAGCACAGCTTTTAAAACAGAGATGCGACTCTTTTCTATTGTTTCCTCCTTCAATAACCTGACTTGTTGTGCTTAACAAAATGTCCACAAAGATGAGACAAATTAGGATGGTAAGAAGTATTGATAGTGATTATCTTTTTTGTACCAGTTATAACATGAAATGAAGGGATTATTTGTTTTTTGGTTGTACATTCTCTGTAAACATTTAGAAATCAATTTTGCTAGACTGCAACTTTGTCGAGTTAACCCTTATGCTTCTCCCATTATTCATAAATCACAATCAACCTAATAAATGTTTTTTTGCCCACAAAAAAATTCGCAGCTGCCATGCTTTGATACAGGGGATCAGGGAAACACATCTTTCAACGAGGATGTACGACTCTTTACTATTGTTTCCTCTTTTCTCTTTGTCTAAATTAGCTAGTACTCACTGTGTTATTTTGGTTTCAGTTGAACTGGCTCCTGGACGGGTACATTGCCTCAGTCGGACGTCATAAACCGGAGATAGAATTTGTTGAACCCCCTGCACATGATGAGGTGGCTGCAATCAGGGCAGCGCCCGACCCGGAGTTGGTAATGCACCAAGCCTCTCTTTCCATTATTGCTCGAAAGTCGTATAACATCCTAGATATTCTTGTGTTCTAATTAATAATTCTAAATTGTACATATATAGGAGAACGAAGGGCAGTCGCTTGTTGATCCGGTCTTTGATGTTGATGGCTTATTAGAGTTTTGATAACTGAGACACTCGGGAATATGCTCTGGCATATGCATGGACACAACAAGCAGCTGGATGATGAGGAGAGGGAAAGCAGGGAAACTGGAAGATTGTTTACTGGCTTTGTTTTTTATCTAGTTTTTCTTGAAGATTTTGGGAGATACTATCAATGGCTTTTCTTGTTTGTTTTATTTTCTTTATTTTGATTTTGGAAGCACTCTGATTCTAAGTTGTGTGTGGTTAAATTGAAGTTTTTGAAATTAAAATCTTCTTTCGTATCATTGATTTAAAGGAATTGCTACAAAACTCTTTTATAGGTGATGGGCATGAATCGAAAACCACACAATCGTGACTAATGAGAGCATGATGGCTAGGGGTTTATAATCTCGGCAAGTATATTACCTTTTCTTCTTCTGCAATCCTCCTACTATGTTGCCTAGTTGGTGGTGAATGCTGACCCGTGAGCGCATACATACATCCATGCATACATATAAACACAGCATGTCTGAAAAAACAGTAACATGCCCTGAGCCTGAAAATACAGTTGGGGTAATATAAAATAAAATAATCTAGAAGAATATAAAATATATAAAAAAAAAATAGATAATTAGCCTGCCTATAAAATTTATAAAAAAAAAAAGGAGATTGTATGAAAAATATAACCCATTCTTTTTTTTTAACCTTTATTTTTTTTCTTTTTTAATTTTTTAGTAAGTCTATTTGGGAGGGTGATTGGAAATATATTAAAAAAATATTTTTTAAAAAAATTTATTTTTAATATTAAAACATCAAAATGATCTAAAAACACCAAAAAAATATTAATTTGAAATAAAAAAAAAATTAAATAAAATTTTTTAATTTTTTAAAAACACTTTTAAAATACAAAAATAAACATTTTTATTATATCTAAAAGGTCAGGATAATTATAAAGCTAATCGTCAGCTGTAAATGCAAATTTAATTTAATTGATAATAATTATTTTTAAAAATATTTTTTTATTTAAAATATATTAAATTAATATTTTTTATTTAAAAATATATTTTTTTTTTGATATAGTGCATCAAAACAATTCAAAAATATATAACAAACATTAATTTTAAACCAAAAAATTTAAAATTTAGCCAACTCCTATTTAGAACACAATGTCAAACGGCGACGAAGCCTTAGAACCTGCAAGCTTATACGTGGTGTGTCTATATATAAATACTGGATTATAGTTTTCAAATCAGGTTTGGAGTTTGACTTTACACAAAATTTTAGTTATGAATTTATCAAGTTAATTATGTTTATTTTTAAATTTTTATCATTTTAATTCTTTTAATAACTAAAATTATATCATTTAAAAAAAATTATGAAATTCGGTCATTTTGAATAATAATTAAAAAAAAATCTTGAAATTAATCTGGTCAAGTATTTATATTGATTAATCAAGTTAAGAAGAATTGACACATCAGGTTCAAGATGGTTTCTAACCTGAACCAAGCTCCTAATCAACGATCATCAATCCTGATCGATTTTAATAAGCCTCCCTCTAGTATCTGAAGAAACTTTTGTTTCCAACAAATTACATATGCCAGCCATTGTGCAAGTTTGGATTTTTTTTTGAAGAAAAAAAAATCTCTTTTACATCTAATTTTATGAATAACTCTTGGGGTTAAATAATTAAGACTTTTCCATAATAATAATAAAAAAAAAAAAAGGAAAATTTGTTTTAAGTGAAAGTTTCGAGTTAATGAATTAACCATCATGATGAGATCATGATATTTTCCCCTCACATATCCTTGACAACCTGTTAAAGTGCACGGGAAGATAATAACATCCCGGAATATATATTGCAAAACATGCTGGTACATTTAACAAGTTCTCTGAATGAAACAAATTATCCTCCATATCTATTCACTTTCAATAATTAAATTATAATTATATAGATTTTTGAATGATCAGTTGATGCGCCTTCCGCTCATTGCAAATTTCGAGTTTTGAAATAGAACTTCACATGGTAGTAGGCTTTCACGTGGGGGCCCCGTCATATATAATGTGATATTTTCTGCAAGTCTTCGTCTATTTTTTATTTTTTTTAATTCTCGAGTCTTTGTTAACATTTTATGTCCTGGTCAATAATCATATTGATATGAACGAATGGTTCCTCGAAGATATATCCAGACCAGTTCAAGTCCTACTGCTGTTTTCAGTTTTGCGACCAACAGACTTGAACTCTTGATTTGAAGCTGTTTCATGTGTAAGCACAAACCAACGAGCTATATATAGTTGAGTCCAGCTGTGTGTTATTCATCTTTGCAAACTTGAATATTCTGTTTCTTTTCCTGCTCCTAATGATCAATATTTAGCCATGAATGGTATATTTTTAGTCTGTCACTATTTGTTTCTCAACTTCTCTTGATTCTTACTTCTGTTTCTTCCCTGATTTAGAATATTTTGCAGGAATGAAGACGAGGAAGAGAGGGGGGGTAGAAGATGCTGGAGGCATTGTTACCAATGAAAAAGGAATTCCGTGGTTCAAAACTTAGCAACTGGCTAGCAGCTTATGCGATCTATCAACTTGAGTATTTTTACAGATGAAACTGCATGATTTGAGTGAATCTACCACATCAGAACTGGGATGACAAGGTGCAAGAAAGAGACTCAGTTGCAGCTGTACAGGTACTGTCATATGATTGACATGGGCAAAATAAATAGCCCAACCAGGCCTAAGGAAGAGGAGGAGGGGAAAGAGGATAGAGAAAGAAGAAGAGCCCACCCAAGGCCCGATATGACAGCCCCAGCCCGACCTGAGAGGAAGAAGAACAAAGAAAAAAGAGGAAGAGGAAGGGAAAGGCCCAATTAATGGCCTAGCCTTCGTCAAAGATTTGAGAGAACGAAAACAAAACATTTCAGCCTCGAACAAGCTTATATTTTTGGTGATGTGCAGTCGAGGAAAGCAAACTGGCCTCTAAAGAAGAGAGTGCGACCAGGTATAACTGAATAGTTCTAACAGTTATGACATAGTTGAACTCGTTTTCCTACAGCCAAACTAACAGCCTGCAATAATTAAATCGTATATAAGTAATTACTTTGGTTTTGTTTTGTCTTTTTTATTTGAAGAAAAAAAATCCCTTTAAAAAATAAAATAAAAAGTATTCGAGTCCAAGTTGCCACTTCCTAATGTATTTTTCTACCTTGTTTTACCGAGAGCTGTTTCATGGCGAATTAAATTTTTATCTTATCAAAAAATAAGATATTACATATTGATTCTCTCTTAACACTTGTAGGAGACATCAAATGAGACCAAAGCAAACAGCTGGGACCCAATCAGGGTGTCCAGCAGCTTTGGTGAAATCTAACTACACTCAACGGTGTATAATGGGGCGGAGGAATTTTATTTTTGGAAGGCCTAATCAGTGAAAAACATTTAGGAAGGCTAAAGTTTAAATTTTCTTTATTTTTAGTACTAAAAATCTAATTAGTTAAAGGAGAGGTCTTTTTCCCCACCTACCTCCACGCCAGTAGCATACTAACATCTATAGTCACCAGATCTTCCCCTTCCATAGTTTCTCGTGCATCTTCTTTCTTTCTTCTAAAATAAACATGCTGTCTCTCTCTCTCGCTCTTTTTCAATTTGTCCAGTAGCTGTGGTGAAATCTAACTACACTTAACAGTATAATGGGGGCAGCTAGTAATTTTAGTTTGAGGGTCTAATTAGAGAAAAATATTTAGAAGGAGGTTAAAATTCAATATGTTTTATTTTTAGGACTAAAAATCTAATTTATTGAAGAAGAGAGGACTGAAAAATTCTTTCCAGGGCCGTGCAGCTCCCCCGTGTCATGTTCTTATCATCTCCCCCCTATAAATATATTATCTCTCTCTCTCACTCTGTCCCACACGCAACCTCATCAAGTTCTCTCTCTCTCTGGATTGTTGTGCTTTTAGCTTGGAGTTTTCAGTACTTTCAATTATTTTGTTTTCTGCAGCTACCAGCCAATTCAATGGAAGCTCCATCTGAACTTGTCGGAGGTACAGTACAATACTTGTATATATCCATGATAAATAAGTATTTAGGTGGCTAGATCTCTAATTTATATGTTCATCATTTCTCACATATTTTCCCCGAGCTAGCTACGCTTACTAGCCTGATTTTGTGCTGCTGTTGATGTTTTTGTTTGGTTTCCACGAAACTTAAGAGAGAGAAAAAGGCAATGTAATCGTCATTCAAACACTTTGGAAAGTTACCCTATTAAAATCAATCAGAGTCGAATATAACTAGAAAGAGATTTGTTACAAGGATTCTTTTTATATTAAAAAAAGGGGGGATATATATAGTTGAAAGTAAAGAGAAAAATGAACAGCAATAATTCATGGTAGTAATGTATTATGGATATATACTGTTTTGATCCTTAATTTGCTAAGTTCAGTCGGATCATTAAACATGAAACAAAGTTATGATTAATACTGTGCGGTTAAGCATTTTAGCTCCTCGTCACATGAGTTATCAACCCTAATTTATTACCCAAAAAAAGAAAAGAAAAGACAAGACAATAAGCTTCTCTATAAAGAGAATCTACATAGTTTTTATGGAGTGTACAGATCAATTTAAGCAACTAATCCTTGATTGGGTGACTATAAGTTTTATAACAGTCCTTTTTTTTTTTTGAATTATATTAGTCATATGTTATAAGATCCCACATCGAAAGTGAGCGTCTAGAACCAGGACTTTATAAGTGCATGCTCACATTAACTAATAAGACGCGTTTTGGGGTCATGCATGGTTGCTAAGAACAAAATCGTGAAGAGGACCAGGGTGAAAGCTCTGGATTTGGGTGGACTGGAAGACCCAAAGCAGATAATATCTTGCTAATGAGGTGGGGTGTTACATTTGGTATCAAAGCCGAAGACAGCTCGTCTTAAGGTGGGGGGATTGTAAGATCTCACATCGGAAGCAAGCGTCTAGAGCCAGGGTCTTATAAGTGCATGCTCACCTTGACTTGTAAGACGTGTTTTAGGGTTATACGTGGCTGCCAAGAACAAAACCGTGGAGAGACCTAAGTGGAAGCCCTGGATTTGGGTGGACTGGGAGGTCCAAAGCAGACAATATTTTGCTAGTGAGGTGGGGTGTTACATAAAGCATATATAATGGATAAATACAAACGGATGGCTAGAGCTTCTTTCCCGGTGAAAATCTTGACAGTACTGGCACCTTCATCTAGAACCCATTAATTAAAATGGTGGTGAATTACCAAATACATCAGTAGGTAGGTTAACATGCATACACATTGATTGTAATTGAGCATTGTAAAAGGAAGGATGATCGATTCACCCATATTATATTGATTTGTGACTGTTTTATAGATGTTAATATATGAAGAAAACCAATAATGCTAGGATATTGAAAAGCTAGCGATCGAACGCATGCATTCTGTTAACATAATTGGCAAGGTTTTTTTTACCTTGTTAGTATATATATGCTTGAACCCTATTGCTATAGTTATTTCGAGCTTTGTTCTCCTAAATTTTAAACATATGAACACAGGTCAAGCTGTCCAACCATCAGCTGCTGAAACTAAGAAAGCAAAGAGACTATGGGTAAGTGATAAGAAATATTGTCATGGAAAGAAGCTAGAAGTGAATGGAGTAGTATGATCCCCTCCATATTTTTTTTTTCTCGTTTTAAACTCCATAGATTGTTAATTTATCCTTTTCTCTTTCTATATATATCTACGTGCAGCAAAAGATGGAGGACACTCAGAAACAGTTCAAAAAGCTGAAAGCAAATTATGCTAAGTTGGTGAAAAGCGAAGCCTCCTCCAGTGAAATACTGGATCGCTTGAAAAACGACTTGGAGAAAGCTAGAGAAGCTAAAAGGCTACAGGAGCAAAAAGTTGAACAGCAAAATCTTATGATCAACACGCTTCAGCAACTTGTAAGGCTACAGTTTCTCTTCCTACATATATACATAGATATCATTTTGCACGCACTAATAGTTACGTGTGACTTCTTTAACATCCATATGCATTCATATAAAGAGAGTGAAAGGACTTCCGTCTCCTCTTGAAAATGGATGATATATAGTTTTTGTGTGTGGAGACTGGAGAGAATAATACACATGTTCATGTTGTTCTTGCCATTAATTAAGAGCCCCAAATTGATAGTTATATATGTATAGATATAGATTTTGGATTTTGAAACCAACCACTTGTGTAGTTTTTAAAATTGTAACACATTTTAAGCATCGCATAGGAATAAACTATTACATGATTAAAAAGGACTCACAAATGGGCTTGATTGCAAAAACAATACATTAAATGACTAAATTGTATTTCTTTCTTAAGAATACGAGTAAAAATTACAAACAAATTAAGACTATTTGTAATGCAAACACAGGGACTGAAATAAAAATTTCAAAACTTGTATGGACTAAAAGATTTATGAAAGCCTCGTACATTACTAAACAAATTTTACAATCAAACAAAGTATTAAAATCCAATCCTTACATCACATCAAATACCAAGTAAATAAAATTCTTATTAACTTTAGGTAGTTCCAGTACTGTTAATTTTAATTGTATAAAAGATATTGATGTAGTCTTGGTATATAAAAGTAGTTTGCAAATATCCTAAACATTGAATGGACATAAAAATGAAAACTTTATGCAGTAGGAATGTAAGATCAATATACACAAAATTCCTATAAAAATAATCAAGAGAGCCTGCATTCTTTATTTTCGATGTCAAGAACTTGAATATTTTGCTGCACACATTTTGATCCTCTGCTGATAATGTGAAAACACTTTTAAGTTTTAACAGAACATTAACTTATTTTCCTTTTCTTTTTATATATAAATCACTAACTGTAACTATGTACAAAAATTTTATAGTTGCAGCTCCCATTTGAAATGACTGAAGGAGAGACTGGGCTACCTGTTCATCACCCACCAGTTTAATATCAGTCTGGCACATGTATGTCTCCATTTTTCTTTATAATTACTTGCGTTCCATTTCTATTTTTCATGAAGAAATAATTCCTGATCATTGTTTTTGTTTTAAAAAATATAAAAAAAAAAGCAAACAATTGAATTGTCTAACTTTTTAAACGAGGTGATTTTCAAAAATTGTAATAACTATTGTTGGTTTTGCTTTTTTTTCAACAAAGAAATAAGAATAACAATTTTTTATTAATGTTTTCAAGAACCTGAAAAATAAAACAAAAGACAAACTTAAATGATATCAAATTAACAATCTCTTAGTTTTTATTTTTTGTTGTTTAGAATATGTACTAACAATGTTTTTTTACTATACGCAGGGGAACAATAGTGAGCAGCCCGCCTCAGCTAATGATGATCAATATTTCCCAAGTGTTCACTCATCAAACTAATGATAAATAAACGGCAGCTTATAAGCAGGCAATAACATTGACATTTGAGTTATAAGCGCCGGAATGTACTAGAAGTACTGTTTTTATTTTTCAGAATCATCCATGTGTGTTTTATGAAGATATTGGTGGCTTTTTTATCAGAGCATGAATTGTCGATTCCTTCTTGGATAGAAAAGACCTTTGTTGTTTCAATTTCTAACTAGGAAGGTAGAATTTACGTTGTTGTTCTTTGGTTACATGCATGGTATTGTAGTGTAAGAATTTTTTTATAGTATTTTTAATTTAAAAATATATTAAAATAATTAAATTTTTTTATTTTTTTATTTTTAACATCACCTTATTAAAATCATTGAAAAAAATTAAAAAAATTAATTTGATATTTTTCAAGGCAAGTATATTTTTAAAAAGCATCTAAAAATAAAAAGCTATAATACTCTCAAACAGGATCTAAATAAATGGTTTGGATTAAGGTTGTTTATGTTTTTGTTTTTAGATGCTTTTCAAAAATATTTTTTTCTTAAAAAAATATTAAATTAATATTGTTTTTAGTCCCTTTGATTATTTTAATGTTATGATGTTAAAACTAAAATTAAAAATTTTAAAAATAATTTTAATGTATTTATCAAATAAAAAGCACTTAAAAGCAACTTGCAGCACAAACAAATATATAGTTTGAGAGAAATTAAATCTTGATGTCCAAGAGTCAATAAAAATGTATTTTAAAAAAAAAATATATGCTATCTACATATGTAATTTAATATAATTTTCAAAATATTTTTTTCCGTCGATTTTGATTTTGATTTTTTCTCATCGAATCCGACATTAACCTTTATTAAAATCCGGTTGCAAAACCATAATACAAGCACCACGACAACTCCCTTGATAAAATATGGCATCCAAGCAAAGAGGAATGTCGTCATAAAATTCAAGCATAAGGCTTGTCTGCGAAACACTAATGTGACCATTGCACTGCAGTGCATGAAATGCAATTGCAATTGTCTCACAAAGCATGTTCCTTTGAATCTCACTTAGCAATTCCAAGCAACTAGACTTGATAATAATATATTTAACCAACCTTGAACTTCAATCCAACGTATCATCAATTTTTATTATTTTTCATTAAAACAATGTTGTTTTATCCTTTAAAAACTTTATCTAGTGTTAAATTAGATGAAATCTATAAGTTAATGAGGTGACTAACTAAACTTTTAAGTCAACTAGGTTTAATTAAATAAATTTAATTTTTAGTTCGAATTAAAATCCAATCCATATCATATCTCAAATAGCTATATAGATTTGAACAAGTTTAATAATCATCCTAAGAACTTCTTAATTAATTGTTAGAGCATTTATAACACGAAAAATTATATTGGAAGCATTCTATTTAAAAAAATTTAAAATTTTAATTTTCAACCAATCAAATATTGAAAGCTGAAATTAAACAAAACAAAGAATTTCAATTATAGAAAAAAGATTAAAAAAATAGCAATTGAAATAATGAGTATCAAAATTAAAATAAAATAAAAATTTTATTTTTGATTGAAGGGTGAAAATGAAAAGAAATTTATTTTAACAAAAAGATAAAAAAATAATTAACCAAAATAATGAGGATCAAAGTTGAGATAAAAAATAAAAAAAAATCTTTTATTAAAAGATGGAATTGAAAAGAAAAATCAATTTAACAAAAGGACCACAAAACGATCAAAAGAATAAGGATATGATATGGATTGGAAACAAATTAAGATTGAATGATCAAATTGAAAATAAATTAAAATTTTATAAAAAATTAAAAGAATAAGGATCAAATTCAACATCTTAAAAAATCAAAGAATAATTCTGAAATTTTACATGGTCAAACAAGATTTTTAAGAGAACGAGAGAGAAAAGTAGAAAAAAAAAAAAAAAAAAAAAACCATTGGTTCCCTGCCATAACTCCAACACAACCACACATTGTCACAAAAAAAAGAGAGCATTGTAGCGCTTTCAATTACATAGCAAAAGTTGGTGTTGTGTTGCTAGGAGGTGCAACATGTACCATTGAATGGCACTTGCGCTTCCTATATGAAATGCAAGAATTAGCTAATTTTTGTTTTATAATATTACTTTATATTTATTAAAATATCAAAGTGCTTTTCAGTTAACCTAATAATAATGTAAAAAATAAATGTGAAAATACAAAGATGTCCCTAGATGTTAGTTTATAATTTTTGGTTTTTATAGAAATTCTAATCACTTTATTTTATTTTTAAAATATAAAAAAATTATTTATCTTAGAAAAATTTAATGATAAATAACCGGTTGAATGTTTTTTTTTAATAAAAATAATTATTACACTATTTTAGTTATCGGTGCCATTGAGCACGAGTTAACGGTGTTTCTCGAAGGGATTTTAACTTTTGCTAATAATTTTATATCTTTTGCCACAACTGTTTGAATGATCAGTTGATGTTCCCTCCGCACTGCATATTTTGAGTTTCGAAACAAACCTTCTTTGCTATTAACGAGAAATTTATCAGCCACTACATGGTAGTGGGCTTTCACGTGGTGGACCCATAATATATACTGTGATATTTTCTGCAAGTCTTCGTCAATTTATTTTTTTTTATTCTCGAGTCTTTGTTAACATTTTAAGTCTTGGTCAATAAACGAATGGCTCCTCGGAGCAACAAATACCACCAAACCAGCGCAAGTCTTGCTGCTGTTCCCAGTTTCGCGACCAACAGGCTTGAACCCTTGATCTGAAGCTGGTTCATGTGTTAGCACAAAAGAACAAGCTATATATTGTTGAGTCCAGCTGCATGTTATTCATCATTGCAGACTTGAATATTCTGTATGTAATTCATTTAGCCATGAATGGTGTATTTTTAGTCTGTCGCTGTTTGTTTCTCAACTACTCTTGATTCTTACTTCTGTTTCTTCCCTGATTCAAAATATTATGCAGGAATGAAGACGAGAAAAAAAGAGAGAGAGGTAGAAGATGCTGGAGGCATTGTTAACAATGAAAAGGGAATTCCGCGATTTCAGACTTTGCAACTGGCTAGCAGTTTATGTGATCTATCAACTTGAGCATTTTACAGATGAAACTGCATGATTTAAGTGGATCTACCACATCAGAACTGGGATGCCAAGATGCAAGAAAGAGACTACCAATTGCAGCTGGCCAGGCACTGTCATGATAGACCAGTCAAAATCAAGTAGCCGAACCAGGCCCAAGAAAGAAGAGGAGGAGGAGAAAGAGACCCCAACATGACAGACCCAGCCCAACCGGAGAGGTGGAAGAGAAAAGGCCGAAAAGGAGGAAGGGAAAGGCCCAAACAGTCTAGCAGTTGAGCCAATGGGTGCATCGGAGAAGCAAAAAAAGCCCAATTTAACCTGTTGGGCCGAATGGCCTAGATTTCACCGAAGGTTTGAGGAAACGACAACAAAACAAAGCACCTTCGAACAAGCTTATATTTTTGGTGATGTGCGGTCGAGGAAAGCAAACTGGCCTCTGAAGAAGAAGAGAGTATGATAAGGTATGACTAAATAGTCTTAACAGTTATGACATCGTCGAACTAGTTTTCCTACAGCCAAACTAACAGCCTCCATTAATTAAACCGTATATAAGTACTTACTTTGGTTTTGTTTTCTCTTCTTTCTTTGAAAAAAAAAATCCCTTTTAAAATGAATAAAGCTATTCACATCCAAGTTCCCACTTCCTAATGTGTTTTTCTACCTTGTTTTACCGAGAGCTATTTCAGGGTGAATTAAATTTTTATCTTATCAAACAATAACATATTATATATATTGATTCTTTCTTAACAGTTTTAGGAAAATTCGATAGAGATTAAGAGGGTGTTTGGGAGTGTGGTAGCTGTTGCTTTTCAAATAGCTTTTCGTGCCGAAAAGCATGCCAATAATGTTTTTTCATTTTTTAAAAATCATTTTTGATATCAGCACATCAAAACGATCCAGAAAATACAAACCGCACTCAATTTTAGCAAAAAAAAAAAAAAATTGAAATTTTGTAAAAAGCTGTTTGGACCGCAGCGCCAAACAGCTTCTAAGCAATTGAGATTGTATTTTTTATAGTATTTGAAGGTATTTTAAAGATGTGTTTGTAAAAAAAATATCAAATTAATATATATTTTTGTGTTTTTTAATGATTTTAATATACGATATTAAAAATAAAATTAAAAAATATTTTAATATCATTTCAAATAAAAAATATTTTTAAAAAATAATTTATACAACAATATAAAAGATGCTCCAAAGCAAACAATCGGATTAAATGCGTGTTTGGAAGTGTGATTACTGTTACTTTTTAAAATACTTTTCATTTAAAAAATATGTTAAAAATATTTTTTTATTTTTAAAAAATTATTTTTAATATCAGTATATTAAAATAATTTAAAAATATCAAAAATATATTAACTTAAAATAAAAAACAATAAATTAAATTAAATTTTTTAAAAATATTTTTTCACCGCAATGACAAGCACCCTCAAATCTAACAGCAGTTGGTGTATTGACGTGTAAAAAGCACCACATGGTCCGAACCTCATATCTTTCCCTATCGGTCGTTTTTCGGACATCTTCGCTCGGTTTCGTGTGGGATAGCTTTCCCTCGTCTAAAACAAATATTGTCCCTTTCTCTCTCTCACTCACTCTTCGTCTCATACACCATTTCATCAGGTCCTAAATTCTCTCTCTCTCTAAGTATTGCTGTGCCTTTAGTTTGGAGTTTTCAGTACTTGTCCTTATCCAATTGTTTTCTTTCCTGCAGATACCAGGCAGTTCAATGGCAGATCAACCTGAACTTCTCGGGGGTACAGTACAATCCTTGAACATATCTATGATAAATAAGTGCTTAGTTGAGTAGATCTCTAATTTAAATATGTTCATCATTTCTCACATATTTTCACTGTGATTTTGTGCTGTGTTGATGTTGTTTGGTTTGCAAGAAATTTTAAATCTTTTTTTTTTTTTTTAAAAAAAATGGCCATTTAATCGCCATTCAAACACTTTGGAAAGTGAACCTTTTAAAATCAATTAGAATCGAATACAACTAAAAGGAGATTTGTGTCAAGGGGGTTTTTTACAAAAAAAAAAAAAAAAACAGATACATATAGTTGAAATTAAGGAGAAAAATGAACAGCAATAATTCATGGTAGTAATGTACTATAGATATATGTTGTTTTCATCCTTGATTTGCTAAGTTCAGTCGGATCATCAAATTAAACATGAAACAAAGTTATGATTATTACTGTGCGGTTAAGCACTATAGCTCCTCGTCACATGAGTTATCTCTATATGGATATTGAAAAGAAAAGAAAAGACAATATGCTTCTACATAATTAAAGAGAATCTACATAGTACTGGTACCTACATCTAGAGCCCATTAATTAAAAAACTGGTGAATTACCAAATACATCAGTAGGTTAACATGCATATGCATTGATTGGTGACTGTTTTATATATATATGGATATTGAAAAGCATGCATATACTTGAACCCTGGTACTATAATTATTTCGAGCTTTGTTCTCCTGAATTTTAACCATATGAACACAGGTAATCAGAACGATCAAGCTGCCCGGCCATCAGCAGCTAATCAGAACAATCAACTTGTTCAATTGTCTGCTGATAAAAATAAAAAAAGAAAGAAACGGGAAGCTGACAAGAAATTTCTTAATGGAAAAAAGGTAGAAGTGAATGAACAGTATGATCCCTCAATATTTTTTTCCTCCTTTTAAACTCCGCAGATAGTTAATTTGTTCTTTTCTCTTTCTATATACATCTACGTGCAGCAAAGGACAGAGGACATGCTCAAAGAGAAGGAAAAGTTGAAAGCAGATTATGCAGAGATGGAGAAAAAACTTGCCTACACGACTGGAAAACTGGATCAATTGAAAGAGGACATGGAGCAAACTAGAGAAACTCTTAGGATACAGAAGCAGATGGTTGAAACACAAAATATTATGATCAACATGCTTCAACAAAGTGTAAGGCTGCGGTTTCTCTTTCTACATGCATAGATATCATTTTGCACACACTAATAGTTACGTGTGATTTCATTAACATCCATGCATGTACCCTGAAATTATTTATTATATGCATAGAGAGTGAGTGACATTGTATGGATAGAGAGTGAAAGGACTGCACTCTCCTCTTGAAGATGGATGGTAGTTTTTGTGTGTGGATACTGGAGAGAACAGTACACAAATTCATTTTATTTTTTTTAATAGCCCCAAATTAATATTTCTATTTGTATAGATATAGATTTTGGATTTTGAAACCAACCACTTCTGTAGTTTTTCAAAAAGCATAGCATAAGAAAAAACTATTATATGATTAAAAAGTACTCACAAACGGGCTTGATTGCAAAAACAATAAATTAAATGACTAAATTTTATTTTTCTAGAAAATACGAGTAAAAATTACAAACAAAGACTATTTTTGATTCAAATACAGGGACTACAGTAAAATTTTCAAAGCTTATATGGACTAAAACAAAAATTTATAAAAGCCCCGTGCATTACTAAACAAATTTGCAAGAATGTAAGATCAATATGCACAAAATTCCTATAAAAATAAACAAGAGAGCCAGCATTCTTAATTTATTTTCGATGTCGAGAGAATAAATATATTGCTGCACACAGATTGATCCTCTGCTAATAATGTCAAAACACTTTTAACAGCACATAAACTCATTTTCCTTTTCTTCATTTTCCTTTTCTCTTTATATATAAATCACTATCTGTAACTGCGTACAAAAATCTTGTAGTTGCAGCTTCCATTTGAAATGCCTCAATTTGACACTGGAGAGATAGGGCTACCTGTTCATCACCCACCAGTTAATCAGCCTGGAACAACAATGGTGTCAGGAGACCCAGCCATTGAAGAGTTATTAGGGCTGCCTCAATCACATCTCCCTCGAGAAGGGCACATGTATGTCTCCATTTTTTTATATAATTACTTGCGCCCCGTTTCTATTTTTCATGAAGAAATAATTACTTATCATTGTTTTTGTTTTAAAAAGTATAAAAAAGCAAACCATTAAATTGTCAAATTTTTTAAACGAGGCGATTTTCAAAAATTGTAATAACGATTGTTGGTTTTGCTCTTTTTCAAGAAAGAAATAAGAATAACAATTTTTTATTTATGTTTTCAAGAGCCTTGAAATTAAAACAAAAGACCAAAACTTAAATGATATCAAACAATCTTTTAATTTTTATTTTTTGTTGTTTAGAATGTTTACTAACAATTATTTTTACTATACACAGGGGAACAATGTTGAGCAGCCTGGTTTCACTAATGGTGGTGATCTATCCGGTAGTCTTGATCACTTGAACAACACTTACCCACCCGGAACAGGCACGTGTATGTCTCCATTTTCTTTATAATTACTTGCATCTCATTTTTATTTTTCATGAAAAAAAAATCATTGATTCCCTGCTTGCTATGTTTTTGTTTTTGTTTTATTTTAAAAATATAAAAAAGCAAATGATTGAATTGTCGGGTTTTTAAAACGAGGTGATCTTCAAAAAAAAAAAAAAAACAATTGCTGGTTTTGTTTCTTGTTTAACAAAAAATCCCGAACATCAAATTTTTATTTATGTTTTCAAAAGCCTGAAAATTAAAACAAAAGACATAAACTTAAATGATATCAAACAATCTCTTAATTTTTATTTTTTATTATTCAGAATGTGGACTAACAATTTTATTTTTTACTATACACAGGGGAACAATAGTGAGCCGCCCGCGCGCCTCAGCTAATGATGATCAGTTCCCTGCTGTTCACTATATATATATAATTTTGACTGTTTGTTTACACGGTGTGCTGTGTTTCCCAAAAGTGTATTTGATATTATGTTAACTTAATTATGGTTTGAAAAATTGGTATGAATAAAATATAAATTTGATTAAAATTATGGTTGAAGTTTTTATCTAGTAAAAAATATTTTTAATATGTTTGGTTAAAATTATGATTGAAATTAATATTAATAATAAAATGACTAAAAAGGACATATAGTAATTTCTTATTTTGCAATTATATTTATATACATTTGATTATTAATACATTGTAAAAATAGCCATGTAAATTACAATATTTGTTTTATTATCCCATTAAATTTACTATACTTTCATCAAAAACATAATCTATATATAAAGAAATGTGTATTTTACTAAAATGTACTTGTTAATTATTACTTAACTACAAAAACAATAGCAATTAAATTCATATACCTTTTTTATTCTATTTTATTATTTAATAAATTCGTTTTTTTTTTGGTTGGTGTCAAGATGCAGGCTTGTTCAAATACAAACACTCCAAGCTTTTAAAGACAATTTATAGCTTTTTTATCCATATTGTTATTTCTTTAACTAAGAAAAATTTTATAGGTTGTTTTGGTCTGTGTCCTTTCAACAATAAAAAAGCAGCAGGTAAAAATAAAAGGCACAAGCAGAACGGTACTTCGTTGAAAATATATAAAAATTGCTTCACCAAAACCTAACACCAAACATTATTTAATTGGTGGATCCCATAAACAAAATCACGGTTTCATTTTATAATCAAATATCATACAAATAAGGTTAGACAAAAATGCAACAGTAACCGTAAAAATTAAACCTGTTTGTCTACGCGATGTGCTGTGTTTCAAGTTAAAAAAACATAATTGTTTTTTTTTGGCTTAAACCTAACTTTTCACCGCATAGACAAGCCGAGAAACATGATTCCGAACTGCTGCTCGAGTCGTCGGACTTATCCACCAAGGGATTTGTGGAATTTCTGTGGATTGTGTTGGGGGAAATCTACTAAAGCTAGGCAAATAAATAGACTTATTTCCTGCTTATAAAGGAGAGCAAGAAACAAAATTAAACGATTGTTTTTTATTGATGAACAATTATTATTATAGCATGAATTGTCAATTCCTCCCTTGGATATAAAGGACCTTTGTTGGTTCAATTTCTAGGAATTTAGAATTTACGTTGTTCATTAATTACTTGTCTGATATTATGGTATAAGATGTTTTTTAGTAATTTTTTTATTTAAAAATATATTAAAATAATTATTATTTTATTTTTATTATCGCCACAAGAAAATTATTGAAAAATATTAAAAAATTAATTTAATATTTTTCAAAACAAACATATTTTCAAAAAGTATCCAAAAACAAAAAACTACGGTACTGTTATTGTGAAACGAGGCTAAGTACAAGGTTGGGATTAAGGTTGTTTTTTGCATTTAGGTGTTTTTCAAGATTTTGTTTATTTTAAAAAAATATTAAATTAATATTCTTTTAATATTTTTTATTATTATTTTAATATGATGATGTTAAAAATAAAATAAAATAACTAAAAAATATATTTTAATATATTTTTTAGATAAAAAAACACTTAAAAACACGCAACACAATGACAAATATATAGTTTAAGACAAATTTAATCTCGATGTCCAAGAATCAATAAAAATGTATTTTTTAAAAAATGCTATCTATATATGTAATTTAATATAATTTTTCAAAATAGTTTTTTTCCTGGTGTCTGAATAATTTGATTTTGATTTTTTTTATCGAATCCGACATTAACCTTTATTAAAATTCGGTTGCAAAACCATAGTGCAAGCACCACGACAACTCCCTTGATAAAATATGATATCCAGGCAAAGAGGAATGTCGTCATAAAATTCAAGCATAAGGCTTACTCTGGGAAGCTGGCTTCGCCAGGATGTGAGGAGACCATAAATTGAGAAACACTAATGTGACCATTGCACTGCAGTGAATCAAATGCAATTGCAATTGTCTCACAAAGCATGTTCCTTAATTTCACTTAGCAGATCCAAGCAACTAGTCTTGATAATAATAAATTTAACCAACCTTGAATTTCAATCCAACTCAAAATCATATTTGATAAACTTGGTCCAGGTTTATCAAGAAAAGTGTCTGAATCATCAAGTCAATCCAATCCATGTATCATTAATTTAATTATTTTTCATTTAAATGATGATGTTTACTCCTTCAAAACATTTTTCTAGTGTTAAATTCAATCAAATCTACACATGATTTAAATAATCAATAAGGTGATTAGTTAAATTTTCAAGTTGTTTAATTAGATAAATTTAATTTTCAGTTCAAATTAAAATCCAATCCATATCATATCTCTAATAGGTTTGAACGAGTATAATAATCCTTCTAAAAAAAAATTAATTGTTAGAGCATCTATAACTTTTCAAACCTAGAATTTTAGATCAAAAGTATTTTATTTAGAAAAACCATAAAATTTAATTCTTAATCAATCAAATGTTGAAAGCTGAAATTAAAAAAAAATCAATTATACAAAAAGATAAAAAAAAAATTGAAAGAACGAGCATTAAAATTAAAATAAAATATAATAATTATTTTTGACTGAAGGGTGGAAATGAAAAGAAAAATAAATTTAACAGTAGAAAAAAATAATTAATTAAAATAATAAGGATCAAAATTGAGATAAAAAATAAAAACAATTCTTTTATTGATTGGTGAAATTGAAAAAAAATCAATTTAATAAAAAAAACTACAAAACAATAAAAAAAATAAGGATCAAATATTTTTTAAAAATAACATATCACAAACTTGGATTGAATAATGAAATTAAAAATAAATCAAAATTTTATATAAAAAATATCAAGAAAAAAAATTATAAATAAAAAAAAAATCAAATTTAATATCTTAAAAAAAACAAAGAATAATTCTGAAATTTTACATATCCAAAATCCAAACTAGATTTTCAAGAGGAGAGGAGAGAGAATTGGGAGAAGGAAAAAAAAAAAGTCATTGTGCTTTGTCACCACCCCGTCACGCATAGTCACAAAAAAGAGAGGATATTGTGGCATGCACCTTTGAAAGGCGTTTATACCTTCTGCATGAGATTACATGTGGTAGCTATTTTTTAAAATATTATTTTATATTTATTAAAATATCAAACCACTCTTCAGTTAGCCTAATAATAATAAAAGAACAAATGTGAAAATACATGCTCGTAGATGTCAGTTTATAATTTTATAATTATATATATATATATATTTATTAGTTGTTTTACTGTAATTTTTTAAATATAAAAAAATATTTATCTTTAAATAATTTGGCAATAACGAATGAATTTTGTTAAATAACTATATTGCATCTCATAACCAGTTGAATGTATTTTTTGTAATAAAAATAACAAAACTGTTATTACACTATTTTAGTTATCGGTGCTATTGAGCACGGGTGAACCGTGTTTTTTCAAAGGGATTTTACCTTTTGTTAATATTTTTATATGTTTTCCTACAACTGTTTGAAT
This sequence comes from Populus tomentosa, assembly GCA_018804465.1. Classification (NCBI taxonomy): domain Eukaryota; kingdom Viridiplantae; phylum Streptophyta; class Magnoliopsida; order Malpighiales; family Salicaceae; genus Populus; species Populus tomentosa. Next base: position 2,943,177 of record CM031995.1, read on the forward strand.
GATCGGTTGATTTTACCTCCGCGTTGCATATTTTGAGTTTTGAAATAAACCTTCTTTGTTATTAACGAGAAATTTATCAGCCCCTACATGGTAGTGGGCTTTCACGTGGTGGACCCGTAATATGTACTGTGATATTTTCTGCAAGTCTTCGTCGTCTTTTTTTAAAAAATATTCTCGAAGTGTTTGTTTACGATCCAAAGCGGATTTTTGAAATGATTGTAGAAGATATTTTTTTAAATTTTTTTTAAAAAAATAATATATATTTTTATTTTTTAAAATTTATTTTTTATAATAACTTGAAAACATAAAAAATATTAATTTAAAAAAAATAAAAATTTAATTTTTTTAAAAATACTTTTAAAACATATTCAATAATTGATATTGATATAAACGAATGGTTTCTCGGAGCAACAAATACCACCAAAGCAGCACAATTCTTGCTGCTGTTCTCAGCTTTGCGACCAACAGACTTGAACCCTTGATTTGAAGCTGGTTCATGTGTTCGCACAAACGAACAAGCTACATATTGTCGAGTCGAGCTGTGTGTTATTCACCATTGCAAACTTGAATTGTTCTGTTTTTTTTCCTGCTCCTAATGATCAACGTTTAGCCATGGATTATATATTTTTAGTCTGCCACTATTTGTTTCTCTACTTCTCTTGATTCTTACTTCTGTTTCTTCCCTGATTTAAAATATTTTGCAGGAATGAAGACGAGAAAAAAAGAGAGAGGTAGAAGATGCTGGAGGCATTGTTAACAATGAAAAAGGAATTCCGCGATTTCAAACTTTGCAACTGGCTAGCAGCTTATGCGATCTATCAACTCGAGCATTCTACAGATGAAACTGCATGATTTGAGTGGATCTACCACATCAGAACTGGGATGACAAGATGCAAGAAAGAGACTACCATTTCCAGCTGGCCAGGTACTGTCATATGATTGACTAGGCAAAATCAAGTAGCCGAACCAGGCCCAAGAAAGAAGAGGAGGAGGAGAAAGAGAAAGAAAGAGAGCCCAACATGACAGACCCAGCCCAACTGGAGAGGAGGAAGAGGAAAAGGAAAAAAAGATTCTTTTCCAATGCATGGCCATACTAGCCAGTATATCATGCCGTTATGTTCAGATCATTTCCCCCCTCTATTGATAAATATACTGTCTCTCTCTCTTTCACTCTTCGTCTCATACAATATTTCATCAAGTAGTAAGCTTTCTCTCACTAAATTGTTGTGCTTTCAGCTTGGAGTTTTCAGTACAATTGTCCTAGATTCAGTTGTTTTGTTTTCTGCAGATACTAGCCAATTCAATGGAAACTCCATCTGAACTTGTCGGAGGTCAGTACAATCCTGTACATGTCTATGATAAACAAGTGTTTAGTTGGCTAGATCTCTGATTTATATGTACATCACTTCTCACATATTTTCCCCGAGCTAGCTAGACTTAGCTAGCCTGATTTTGTACTGATGTTGGTGTTGTTTTGTCCTGATTTTGTACTGATTTTATCGCCATCCAAACACGGTGGAAAGTTAACCTATTAAAATCAATTAGATTTGACCATAACTAAAAGGAGATTTGTTTTTAAGAGTTTTTTTTTATTAAAATATATATATATATATATATATATATATATATATATATATATATAAAAGATCAATAGAATCATCTAATTAAACATGAAACCAAGTAAATACATAAATATAATTAGTACTCGTCTATTGAATTTCTTGATGTTCATATCTTATTAATTATCTATTAAATAAAAAATTTAGGTAATCATAAATTATATCTATCAATTTCAAGTATTCAATGAATATCAATTATATATTATTATTTATTAATCAATAAAAAAAATAGTTAATATATATATTTGAAGTATGTATTTATATATATTAAATGGTAAAATAATAAATATTATTCACATATGTGTTTTATTTCAATATCAAGATATGTATATGTTATATTGTATTAAAAAATTTAAATATTTATATGATAGAAATATATATTTTGGGTTAGGTTCATGTGGATTTCAAGATAAATTTGAAATATATATTTATTATTTATTATCCACCTGATTAAAAAAAAAATCTACCCATTTAAATTAGATCGGGGCAATATCCATCATATTTCAATTAAATTGTCATTCATTATTAAACATGGTTAGTGTACAGTTTAGCATTTTAGCTACCCGTCACATGAGTTATCAGCTCTAGTGTCATACCAAAAAAAAATGAAAAGACAATTAATAAGCTTCTACATAGTTTTTGTGGAGTGTAAATATCAATTTAAGCAACTAGTCCTTGATTAAGCAGCCTAGGGGTGACTATAACTTTTATAAGAGTCCTTTATTTTTTGGAATTATATTAGTCACAGGTAGCATAAAAATTGGATAAATATGAATGGATGCCTAGAGCTACTTTTCCAGTTTTTTTTTTTATTATTATTAACATGAGTATTTGAACTAGTTTATATATATCTCGACTAATTTCATGGGTCTTAAAATTAACGATCATATAAATTTTCTGCGACCCTGAAGTTTATAAGACTCGAACTAGTAATTTCTAGAAAACAAATCTAGAACCTAATCAGTTGATTTATACTTATCAGAGTTTTCAATGAAAATCTTGATATTACTAGTAACTACATCCAAAACCTATTAATATTTAATATATTGGTGAATTACCAAATACAACCGTAGTTAGTTAACATGCATATACATTAATTGAAATTGATCATTTTAACAGGAAGGATGATTCACCCATATTATATTGATTTGTGACTGTTTTATATGTGGAAATTAATATATGAAGAAAACCAATAATGCTAGGACGTTGAAAAGCTAGGGAACGCAATCGATTAATGGTTAACATATCTGGAAAGCATTTTTTTTTTCTTGTCAGTATATATATACACACTTGAGTGCCCTAGCTAGTACTATAGTTATTTCGAGCTTTGTTCTCTTAAATTCCAAATTAACACGTGATCACAGGTGATCAGAATGATCAAGCTGTTCAACCATTAGCTGCTGATCAGAATAATCAATCTATCCAACCATCAGCTACTGAAATTAAGAAAGCAAATAAACGGGCAAGTGACAAGAAATATCGTCATGGAAAGAAGGTGTGAATGAGCAGTATGATCCCCTCCATATTTATTTTTTCTTTGTAAACTCCATAGATAGTTAATTTATCATTTTCTCTTATATATATATATATATATATATATATATATATATATATATACACGTGCAGCAAAAGATGGAGAACATTCAGAGACAGTTCGAAGAGCTGAAAGCAGATTATGCTGAGCTGGTGAAAAGAGAAGCCTCCTCCCAGGTAATGCTGAATCAGTTGAATAACGACTTGGAGCAAGCTAGAGCAGATAAAAGACTACAGGGGCAAATAGTTGAACAACAAAATCTTATGATCAACATCCTTCTGCAACTTGTAAGGCTGCGGTTTCTCTTCCTACACACACACACCACACACACACACACACACACACATATAGATATCATTTTGCACGCACTAATAGTTACGTGTGGCTTCTTTAACATCCGTATGAATACAAAAAAAGAGAGTGAATATTTGTATGGATAGAGAGTGAAAGGACTACGTGCAGTCTCCTCTCGAAGATGGATGATAGTTTTTGTGTGTGGAGACCGGAGATCATAATACACATATTCATATTGTCTTTGCCATTAATTAATAGCCCCAAATTAATAGTTCTATATGTATAGGTATAGATTTTGGATTTTGAAACCAACCACTTGTGTACGTAGTTTTTTAAAAGACATCGCATAAGAATAAACTATTATATGATTATAAAGTACTCACAGAGGGGCTTGATTGCAAAAACAATACATTAAATGACTAATTCTATTTTTCTTAAAAATACGAGTAAAAATTACAAACAAAGACTATCTGTGATACAAATACAGGGACTGAAATAATTATGATTTTCAAACCTTAAATGAACTAAAACAAAGATTTATGAAAGGCCCGTACATTACTAAACAAATTTGTAAGGATGTAAGATCAATATGCACAAAATTCCTTAAAAAATAAACAAGAGAGCGCCACATTTTTTATTTTCGATGTCAAGAGCATAAATATATTGCTGCACACATTTTGATCCTCTGCTAATAATGTAAAAACACTTTTAACAAGATATTAACTTATTTTTCTTTTCTCTTTATATATAAATCACTATATGTAACTATACACAAAATTTTTATAATTACAGCTCTCAGTTGAAATGACTGAATTTGGCACTGGAGCGACAAGGCTACCCGTGCATCACCCACCAGTTTATCAGTCTGGAACAACAATGGAATCAGAAGGCCCGGTCATTGAAGAGTCATTAGGGCTGCCTCAGTCACATCTCCCTCAAGGATGGGCACATGTATGTCTCCATTTTTCTTTATAATTACTTGCATCCCATTTATTTTTCATGAAGAAATAATTACTGATCATTGTTTTTGTTTTAAAAAATATAAAAAAGCAAACAATTGAATTGTCAAATTTTTTAAACGAGGCGATTTTCAAAAATTGTAATGCCGATTGTTGGTTTTGCTTTTTTTCAACAAGAACAACAATTTTTTATTAATGTTTTCAAGAATCTGAAAATTAAAACAAAAAACAAAAACTTAAATAATATCAAACAATCTCTTAATTTTTATTTTTTGTTGTTTGGAATGTGTACTAACATTATTTTTTTTTACTATACACAGGGGAACAATGTTGAGCAGCCTGCTTTAACCTATGATGATGATCTATTCGTTAGTCTCGATCACTTGTTCACCAATTATCCGCCTAGAACAGCAATGGCGCCGGGTAGCTTGCCGATGCAGGGGTCACTTGCCCCTCAAGGGCAGGCACGTGCATGTCTCTATTTTTTTTTATAATTACCTGCATTCCATTTCTATTTTTCATAAAAAAATAACAACTGATTCCTTCCTTGCTATGTTTTTGTTTTAGTTTTCTTTTAAAAAATATATAAAAAAACAAATAATTGAATTGTCAAGTTCTTAAAACGAGGTGATTTTTAAAAAACAAAATAACACTTGTTGGTTTTGTTTTTTTTAACAAAAAATTAAGAACATCAAATTTTGATATGTGTTTTCAAAAACCTGAAAATTAAAACAAGAGACAGAAACTTAAATGATACCAAACGATCTCTTAATTTTTATTTTTTGTTGTTTAGAATGTGCACTGACAATTTCTTTTTACTAGACACAGGGGAACAATAGTGAGCAGCCCGCCTCGGCTAATGATGATCAGTTCCCTGATGTTCACTAAATATTATACTAATGATGAATAAACGGCAGCTTACAAGCTAAGAATGCCGGCATGTACTGAAAGTATTGTTTTTATTTTTCAGAGTCTCAGACTATATCTATGAGTGTTTTATGAAGATTTTCGATAATATATATTGGCGGCAGCTGGTTGGGTAATTGCTTTTATTATTATTATTATTATTAGAGCATGAATTGTCACTTCCTCTCTTGGATAAAAGGGACCTTTGTTGATTCAATTTAGGAATGTAGAATTTATGTTTATTTTATTTTATTAACGTGGGTGTTTGCGCCAGCTTGTATGTATCTCGACTAATTTTTAAGTTAACGACCATGTAAGCCTTTAATGACCCTAATATTTGTGAGACTCGAATTGTTGACATCTAGGGAGCAAACCTGGGACCTGATTAGTTGAGCTACACCCGTTATATTTGTAGAATTTACGTTGTTGTTCTTTGGTTACATGTGTACCATGATATAAGATGTTTTTTTAATAATATTTTTTATTTAAAAATACATTAAAATAATAATTATTTTATTTGTAACACCACTATGTCAAAATCATTGAAAAATATTTAAAAAATTAATTTAATATTTTTTTATAACAGAGCAATTTTAAAAAGTACCTAAAAATATAAATCTACGTTACTCTAAAACAGGGCTGAGTACATGGTTATGATTGAGGTTGCTTTTGTATTTAGGTGTTTTTCCTTTTAAAAAAATATTAAATTGATATTTTTTTAGTGTTTTGTTGTTATTTTAATATGAAGATGTTAAAAATAAAATAAAAAATATTTTAATTTATTTTTTTAATGAAAAACACTTTGCAACATGATAACAGATACATAGTTTGAGAGAAATTTAATCTTGATGTCCAAGAATCAATAAAAATGTATTTTTTTTAAATGCTATCTATATATGTAATTTAATGTAATTTTTAAAATAGTTTTTTTTTAGTGGTGTGTGAATAATTTGATTTTGATTTTTTCTTATCGAATCCGACATCAACCTTTATTAAAATTCGGTTGCAAAACCATAGTGCAATCACCACGACAACTCCCTTGATAAAATATGACATCCAAACGAAGAGGAATGTCGTGACAAAATTCAAGCATAAGACTTCCTCTGTGAAGCTGGCTTCGCCAGGATGCGAGTTGATCATAAATTGAGAAACACTAATGTGACCATTGCACTGTAGTGAATCAAATGCAATTGCATTTGTCTCACAAAGCATGTTCCTTTGAATCTCACTTAGCAGACTCAAGCAACTAGACTTGATAATAATATATTTAACAACCTTGAAATTCAATTCAGCTCAAAGTTATATTTATCAACTTGGTCCGAGATTAATAAAATAAAATATCTGAATCATCTAATCAATCCATGTATCATTGAGATAATTTTTTTTTATTATTAAAATGATATTATTTTATCATTTAAAAAATTTATATGATATTAACTTGATCAAGTCTAAACATGATTTAAACAATTCAATCATGTCACTAACTAAAACTTTAAATCAATTAGATTTAATTATACAAATTTATTTTTTTGTTCAAATTAAAATCCAATCCATATCATATATCTTAAATAAGTTTGAATTAGTTTAATAACCATTCTAAAAACTTTTGCCAGAACATCCATAACATGCCATGAATGATAAAAGAATTCCCCTAGAATCAATAAAAGAACTACAATGATCTCAACCCACTAGAACATAGCTAATCCCTCCACTCTTAGTTTGCTGACCTTTTGCTCATCAACATTGTACTTAAATACCTTTGCAAAGGAGCCTGCCATTTAACGATCCGCTGGTAAATTTTCACAGAATGATCATTAGAAGGACTTGATTGAATAGTATTTCAAAAAATCGGGACCGGATAATAAAATTTATAAGCTTGGGATTCAATTGGAATGAATAAATACAAACTAGGAGCTAAATTGAAGTTTAACGTTTTCATAGGAGAACCATCGCAGATAGCGAAAAGTAGCTAAGCCTCTTTAAAGCCTCAAATCAGAGATTCTGAGCGTAAGAGAGAGTGCGAGCCAAGCCATGGCAACCTTCGCGCTCCCGCTAGTCATATCCGTTTTAAAACCCCAATCCACCCGCCTCTTCCTCTTCAGCTCCCCCGCCACCGTTGTCGGAAGGCCAAACGCTAACCGCTTTTTTCTCAATCGCCACCTCCACTTCACTAAAACCACCACCTCCGCCTTTAGTACCAGTTCTTCTATTCAACAGCATTCCTCAACAAACCCTTACAATGAGCCTCAAAAAACCTCTGTCCCTACTTTCCAACAAGCAATTCAGCGGCTCCAGGTCAAATTTCCAGCCTCCACTGCCCTTTTCTTTTCTGTTTTAAAATTTTAATTTCATTTAAAAATGGAGATTTATGTAATTTTGTTTTCTCGAATAGGAATATTGGGCTTCAGTTGGATGTGCAGTGATGCAGTGTAGCAATACAGAGGTAGATTGAATTACACGTTTAGTTTTGTCATTTTTTCTTCAAACTCGTGTCACTTCCTCTTTTTATCGAGGTTTTTGGCTGTGTATTGCCAGGTTGGAGCCGGGACTATGAATCCTCTTACATTCTTAAGAGTTCTTGGTCCTGAACCATGGAATGTGGCGTAAGTATATGATTTTCAATGCGATTTTGTTACTACCATTCAGTGTTTTTATCCTCAAGAACCTTATTTTCGGAGTAGATGACAGTATGACAGTGATTCCGAATAAAAAGTTTGAATGGTTGCCAGGATTTTGGTTCACATTGTGAAATTCTGACTGCCTGCATGGTTTTTTGCTGATGTTTGAATCATGTCGTGATTAGTTAATTTGATATACTGGTATACTGTCAAGATGAGTTTTGGAGGTTTGCTATTTACAGTATTTCTAATTTGGAGTTTTTAATGAAAGGTACGTGGAGCCTAGTATTCGCCCAGATGATAGTCGTTACGGGGAAAACCCAAACAGACTACAGCGTCACACACAGTTTCAGGTTAAGTTCAAATTTACATATCAAATCTTGCAATGTTAAAATACTGATGGAACTTTATTTTGGAATTATGTTTATATGATTGATATCTTCTACTATTGGGTTTCATGTTCATTTCAGGTTATACTAAAACCTGATCCTGGAAATTCACAAGACCTATTTATTCGAAGTCTCTCTGCGTTAGGTGATTTTCTCCTTTTCCATGTGCCATTTCAAATTTGTTAGTCTTTTACGAGAAGTTTATGTTATTTCTAGAAGTGCATTCTTTCTAGAAGTTCATGACTTAGCTTCGATTTATTTCTATTCTTTTTGTAATTCATTTGAAAATTTGGCAAACTTTTTTGTTTCTTCCCCCTCCCCCCATAATTCAAAAAAAAAAGATAAAAGTAAAAAGAAGAGGAGAAAGGAAGAAAAAGCCTTCAAGTAAGACAGATTGCATTGTTAAATGAGACCAATCACTAGTAATTTTTCTGTTTCTATACGGGCAGTATGTGCATGTACATGCACGCACTCATGTAAATTTCTATGGTTTGAAAGGTAGGAGCCTATCTAGATGGTCTTCCCACTTTTCCTAATCATGAGAACAAGAGAAATTTCCACACATTTTTGTTCCTTCTTTCTTTCTTTTAATTAGTGTGTATCTGGTGACTGGTGTATGGTGGAAATTGTTAAATAGCAGGGACCAGGGTGCTTTAGTTCCATGCAGCAAATATCTTACTCAGACTAGAATATAGTTGTGTTGCGCTGTGTATGCCTGTTGAAATATAATTATAGTTCTTCATTTTTAGACTTAGGTCATTTAATTTATTTATTTTTAAATTATGTCCTGTTTGGTTTGCAGTTACTATTGTTTTTCTCTAAATCATCAGCAAAGTGGGTTGTTTAATAACCATCTTGCTCCAATTTAATGTGTTGATTCGCTGCATTCACTTTCAGATAATTTTTCCTGTTTAATTTGTGATAGAGGCCTAATCTTTTCCTTCCTTTATGCTTGACAGGTGTTGATGTTAATGCACATGATATACGATTTGTGGAGGACAATTGGGAGAGCCCGGTAATTTGATTTGCATGCCAGCAACTCTTGCATTTAACAAAATTGCATAGAACTTTTGGGTATATAATTCATTGCTGAAAAATTATACATTACCAGGATCTAAAAATGCTTGTAGGTACTTGGCGCTTGGGGTTTGGGCTGGGAAATCTGGATGGATGGGATGGAGATCACTCAATTCACCTACTTTCAGCAGGTTCATCTCTGATATTTGCAATGACTAAATGTATGATGTTTTCCATTTCATAATTATGGCTTCTAGGCTTTTATTTATTTATTGGTGCTCTTGGATTTTCCTGGAAGGTTGGAGTTGAACTTTCATAGAGTTTTTAATTTATGTGTTTGCTTGGGATTCTCTTTGATTTCCTATTTCTCTAGGCTGGAAGTCTTCAACTGTCACCCATATCTGTTGAAATCACTTACGGCCTTGAGCGCATCCTCATGTTGCTTCAGGTTAATGTCCTTCCTTCCCCTTTCCTTTTCTGCTTTTGTTTGCTTTAGAACTTTGGCTTAAGTTATTTCACTACTAATTGGCAGGGAGTTGACCATTTTAAGAAAATTCGATATGCTGATGGCATTACATATGGGGAGTTGTTCTTGGAAAATGAGTAAATGAGATTATTATCCCCTTTTTTTTTCATATCAACTTGAAGTGGATGCTATGCATATAATTTGTGACAAGAATTAGTGTACATTGATCAGTAACTGCTCTCTGTTCCTTTTTTTCATCTCTTGTACCTATTTTTACAGGAACATTATGCTCGCTCTTGTAATAACTTTTCAATATTGCTATTTTTGTTGTCAAAATTTCACTTCCATTATTTCAACATCATGTAGCTTGTGCTTTTCTCTTTCAAGTTTCAAACTATTTGCAAATTACCAAAATATTGAAGTTCTGTTTCAGGAAGGAAATGAGTGCGTATTATTTAGAACATGCCAGTGTTCATCATCTTCAAAAGCACTTTGATTTTTTTGAGGAAGAAGCTCGTTCCTTGCTTGCCTCTGGTCTTCCAATCCCTGCGTATGTATAAGAACTTTTTTTCTATTTTACTTACACTGTCTGGGTTACTCTGTGGTTTCTTAAAGTTAATGTTTGCTGAACATGCTAGGTATGATCAGCTACTGAAGACCTCTCATGCTTTCAATATCTTAGATTCTAGAGGTTTTATCGGGGTAACAGAGCGTGCTCGATATTTTGGTCGAATGCGTAGGTGAGTGTGCCTTTTCTCGCTCATGCTAAAAAACTCCCCGAATTATCTAGAACAATTGATTGTTCACATAACAATAAACTGAAGAGGCTTGCCTTCTCTCACTCATGTCAAATAGCTACCTGAATATCTAGAACAATTGATTGTTCACACAACACTAAACTGAAAAGGCTTACCTTTCCAGTTAAATCAGGGAACTTCAGTTGTCTCTTTTGAATGTATCTGAAAAATGCAGATACACGCTTGAAGAGAACATTTTGCTTGCTATGAAACTATTTTAAATCAATTCTTCCCATCTTTTGTCTGCTTATTTCTTTTTTGTTTAACAGCTTAGCTCGTCAATGCGCTCAACTTTGGTTAAAGACCAGGGAATCCCTTGGACATCCTCTGGGTACTGTTTCTGAACCTGCTCAACTTGTATCTGCTAAAGAGCTTTTGGAGGCAGCTGTCAAAAAGGTTGGTCTGTTATAAGTCAGTTGAATTTTGTTCATTCTTTAACATGACAGCTTTTCCCCCTACTTCTTAAATTTTTGATATGTAACAATCTGTGTCTAGAGAACTCATATATGTCCTTTTCAATCATTGTTGACAGTAACACTTGATACTTGAATTTTTTTATCTAACTTCTTACAACAGGTGCATGATGAGCAAAGGTTTTTTGTTCTTGAAATTGGTACTGAAGAGATGCCTCCTCAAGATGTAGTTCATGCAGGGCAGCAAGTAATTTCATTTCATTTCAGCTTTAGATCTTGTCATTTGTTGCTATCCTTTTCCGACCAGAACTCTTCTATTTTTTCCCTTTGAATTGCTGAAAAAATTTGTTTGCTATTTTAACTTTTGCAATGTCTATTTCCTACATGTCTCTTCTATATTCTGTAGTTATGTTTTAGTCTAATAGCTGTTCACTGACAGTTCTTGCTGATCTTTTCAGCTCAAAGACTTAGTGTTGCAATTGCTAGAGAAACAACGATTGAGTCATGGCAAAGTTGAAGCTTTTGGTACTCCTCGCCGACTAGTGGTATAGCTATTAATATTTACCTTGCCTGACATCTTTTTTACTATCTTTGTTTAAACAATGGTACAGATAATAAGAGTTTTTCACTAGTCTTCTCACTAAATTATGTAGTAGCCTGTGAGTGAAGGACAAAACACCATATTAATCTCAATGATAAAATCATGTTTCCCTTTGATTTAGAAAATATCATCAACACAAAAATGATATATGCCATTCTAGCAAGAGAATTAGTAAAAACTCTCAATATCTCTAGAATTGCTCTTTTTATTTAGAAGCATGTTTTTACTCTTCCACCCTATATGGCAATGCTGGTGATGGCTCTTTTTGTCTGCGTGAATTTTCTTGCTGCATTTGTTTGTTATTTTTGGTGTTATAGAAGTGTAAAGTAAAGTTGATTCTTATGCCTACACCAATCTCAAAGATGTTAATAATTTTATCCATGCTGCTTGTGCACAATTCTCTACCTCCATAAAGGGGAATTGGATCAAGACAATAAATTATTTGCATACAGGGAAATTCTTCATTAATGAGGAGCATATCTTTTAATTAATTTTTGTTTTGTAATTTGTACATCTTACAGTTGCAACTTTTATGACCCTGTAGTTCTGTTTTCTGATCTGGTATATGCATGTATCTTTCTCAACAACCATTCACATTTCTATTTTGTAATATGTGAACGTTTGTTACTTTCTCATATTTTTCATGCAAGGTATTTGTGGAAAAAAACCAACAATTACCAATTCTTCCTTCCCTGGCTAGCTTTACTTTTGAATTAGCTTTCTTAAGTGGAATGTAAATATATTGCATCACACCTGTCATCAATGCCTTCAATTCCTGAACTGCCTAGATCCATGTTTAGTTACTCCAGTCCAATTCTAATAGCTTGTCAATGAGCTTGAATAAAAGTAGGTATGCTGTTCATGCACAGCCATACTCTATCACCTGGCATGCAACCTATACCGTGTAGAAATAGAGGATGATGAGAGATAAATACTTGATATTAATCAAGTTGGTAACAATATGCTGCTAGCATTAAGAACAGTTGCCAAGGACTTTTGCATACTCTCTTACTAGTTTTGTTGGGATCCATATACTTGTTTCTCAATCATAAACTGACTGTTTCTTCATTACTATGTTTATTATGAAGCCTATCATTTCTCATATAACACCCATTATCTTCATTTCTGATAAGACTAATGTACCACATTGTGAGTTTTCATCTTTTCTGATAAGATTGTCATATGCAAACACAAATTTTTTTGAGAAGAATAGTGTTTTCAGTTTTGTAATCTTATGCCAATATGTTGACTTATCATTTTACTTAAAGCACTGAGGATTTGTTTTGATATTGTCAAAATGTTAATATTTATGCCCCTAAGAATTTTCTTGTAACCACAGGTTTGTGTTGAGAGTCTTTCCACTAAGCAAGCTGAGATTGAGCTTGAGGTTCGAGGACCTCCTGTTTCAAAGGCCTTTGATCAAGAAGGAAATCCTACAAAGGTTTTGCTTGATCTATAACTTTTCCCCTTCATATTTTTAAGCTCAAACTTATCCTTTATCCTCATACTCTGTCCTCTTTGGTTTGTATTGGTAAATTTATTACATGGTGAAAATAGAATATGCTAGTGTTGGAGTATTTGTCCTTTGTCCTTTATCCTTTATCCTTTTTTACTATATTTTTTAATTACTATATTTTTTATTCTCCACATGGTTGTGTATTTCCTTACTATGATCTGGCAAAGTCATAGACATAATTAATCTATTTCCCACATCTTTCAAAACCATAAAGGAAAAATACATGAAATTGATTTCTTCCTCACTTAGTCATGTATTCAGTATGACATGGTATCATATTTAGTTTGCTGTTTCATGTCAGGCTGCTGAGGGTTTTTGTCGTAGATACAACATATCATTGGACTCATTGTTTAGAAAGGTTGATGGTGAGTCAGTTTGGATGCATGGATGAATACCAGGGTTTGCTCTGTTTATTTTCTGCAGATTTGCTTTGTCTTCTTCATGTAATGGTGCTATCTATTGATTTTCTAAAGTCTTTAAACTTCCATTTTGCTTAATGTCTTTGAACTTTTAGGAGTTGTTTGTACCATGTTATATTGGAAACAGTTCAATCATGTTCTCTTATTTTATTTTATAATTATTTTTTTGATAGCCAACCTTTTCAATCTCCTAATCTCACTTGGTTGCCTTGAAGATTTAAAAATGTTGGATACCAATCACTGAATCATTCTCAGTATCCTCTTAGTAAGTTCTAGCTGGTCTTTTTGCACCTTAACTAGCTTGATGTTCTTTTCCATCCACATAGATACATGCAGAATGCAGCCAGTGGAAATCCAATGTTAAATTATATCTTTTGTTGCTTGAGCTGGCAATGAAAACCTTATGGAGATAACCTGACCTTGTTTGGTGCTAGTCCTATCTGGTCCAATCTCATACATTAAGGTATACCCAGGTTTCATATCCAATAATTCCAATTTGTGAGTAAAATCAATCTTTCAAAATCTGAACACATACCCTTTGCCAGTAAGAGCATTTCTCAACAAATATTCAGAATTCATTATATTCGAATAATTTCAGGTAGGTAGCCCAAAACCTGTATCTACTAGGATGGGTAGGATAGGTGTCACTTGTGAGTTTGCTTTGTACAATGAAATTCTTAGGCTTTTATCAAGGCTAATCCTATCCAATTCAGGTCTCCAAGGTTTGAAAGCAACTTGTGGCTTAGAGTTGGTAGGCTTATTTCATCCCTGTTTAAGTGAGACTCTCAAGTCTGATCTAGTCAGTGGATTGGCTTCCAGATGTTTTTCAATTGCTGTCCTTGGTGTCACCTTAGTTCCCCTTTAATCATGGTCTATTTAATCACACACTTCTCTCAGAACAGGCTGCCTCCCAATAAAAGAGGCAGTGGTAAGAGCTATCTTGCTGCTGCCTGAAGGCAAAGGAATATGCTGCTGTTCATAGGCCTGCTCAGTCAGCAAGCTTCTGAATTTAGTTTATGCGTTGAACTTGATTTATTTTTCTTATTAATTATTGTTGTTGTTTCTGGTACTATCTACTATTGATCATTTTACTTATTGTTTTTCTTTTCAAGTGCAGGCAAAATGGAGTACGTACATGCCCATGTAAGGGAGACTGCACGGTTTGCTTTGGAGGTTGTAATTTTTCTCTCTCTTTTGCTAGTTGTTCTGATGATTGTAGTGTCTGCCCTTTTGAGTCGTGATCCTCTTAAGTAGAGAATGGGATGCTGGCAAGTTTAGAGGATTTGATATCCTTTTAATTCTGTATGAGGTTATTTTTGTTTGTTATCTTCTTTCCTGACTTGTCCCATAGACAATAAATGCTGATGCTATCCATAATGGATGGAGTATTCAAATTGTGGCGTTGTGCAGAAAAACTCAAAGAAAAAAGTGAGGGTTAGGCTGCAATAGTACCAGATTCATGAATAGCTATTCTATGTTATTACAATGCTTCGTTCTTAGAACCTGCTGTAGTTCATTATTGATGATCTTTTCTTTTTAAATATCTAGACCAGTTTTATGTTGTATTGCATATCAGATTTTATCTGAAGATTTGCCCAGTACCATCAGTAAAATATCATTCCCACAGTCAATGCGCTGGAACTCTCAGGTATGTGAATGGTCACTTTCTATTCACTACACTTGTCTCTTTCATTCGGGAATGGCCTAGTCGAAATAAGGCCGGGGTATCTGGAACAGGTTTATTTGATTTATAACCATTTCTTGTTTTCATGCTATGTCGGATCTAGGTCATGTTCAGCAGACCAATTCGTTGGATTATGGCCTTGCATGGAGATGTGGTTGTTCCATTTGCATTTGCTGGAGTTTCGAGGTATTTACAATCCCCCCCTGGCGACTTGTCAAATTGTATTGGCTTTGCCCTTGGTTGGAATAATATATGGGAGTATTCAATGATCACTCCTTCCAAGGGGCCAGCTTTTGCCAATTCTCTGCCCTTTTGTTTTGTTTAGAATTCTATCCTGCTATTTTATATGCAGTGTACTGTTTCTTAAAGTTTTTATGTTTGTTGGTGCAGTGGGAACCTATCTTATGCCCTTCGCAATACCCCCTCAGCTACTGTTCAGGTATGTGTAAAACTGACATGTTTTAATTTCAATGAACTTCCTCTGCCTTGTGAACAGATACTAAGTTGTGAATTTTTTTATCGTTATAGCTCATTAAGCACTGTTACTGTTGTAGAAGTACAGTAATGGTATTAAGGGGTGTTATGATATGTAACATAACAATAGTTCATCACATCACCAAAGCAGTTTTTCCTGGCATTCGGAGGCACATTGGGGAGGTTTTTCAACTTTCTTTTGCTTTATGTCATTGGTGTCGATTAAAAGCTCATCTATAGGCACTAATGAACTAGCCAGTCATTGCACGAACAAAAAAAGGCAGCATTGTTCTTTGGTGTTACCACTGTATGCGGAAATCCCTGTCTGGGCTAATTGGCTTTCAGTTTTGGAACTTGATTATTTTTGGAAGATTTTAGTGTTGCTTTTGTCAGCTGTCTTGCATGTACATCATATATTCATTCATTATCTTTTGTATACTGGTGTGTACTTTTATTAATCCTGCTAAACTTCACAGGTTGAAAGTGCAGAATCTTATGAAGGTGTAATGCAAAATGCTGGAATTAATATTGAAATTGAGGTATCACAGAATAATTTTGCCATAAAATCTACTTCGCTTTATTTTGAAACAGTCTTTTTACTGAACAACTTTTCTTCTTTTGTGTGAGAAGTGGGTTTAAACTATATATGCTTTGAACTACACTAAACAGATGCTTTCATCTACAGGGTCGAAAACAAAGCATCTTGGAGCAATCTAATGAATTAGCAAAAAGTGTGAAAGGACGCATCCTTATTCAGGAAAGCTTACTTAATGAGGTACTCTCTCTCTCTCTCTCCAAATATGCTAAGGATATTCTATTAAGAAAAAGTTCAAGGATGATCGTGAGTATAAACTATCCCTCTGTATGATGTTTTAGGTTGTCAATCTTGTTGAGGCACCAGTTCCTGTGCTTGGGAAGTTTAAAGAGTCCTTCTTGGAGCTTCCAGAAGATCTTTTAAAAATGGTAAGGTTTTTTTTTTTTTTTTAGGCTTGTTTAAAATTGGCACCTGACAATGTCTTTTTAAATTAATTGCATTTGATAATTGAGATTTGATGTTTGTTTGATGCATTCATGACATGTATTGAAAAGCTGAAAATTGAAGAGCATTGAAATCACATAATGCCCGCCAACTAGTAATTGATCATTTAGAAGCTTCAAATTGGTTCTCCTACATGTCATGCAATATTGATTCTAACTTTTGCATTTGAATGGTTGCCAAGTAAGCTATTTTAAGTCTTTTGACTGGTTGTGTTGTAGCTAAATTTATGATGAATTAAGGTGTTGGAGACATAACTTGGGGGTTAAGATGCTTCATGCTGAATACAAATTAAGGTCTGATGTCAATGATTTGATAGTGCTTTTATCCCAAACCAGTGATGAAAAATAAAGCAGGCCTGCTGTCATGGAAACTAGCTTTGTAATAGCATTCCTACCTGTATCAGTCAGATAATGTTTGGCCACATTGGCCAAGTGTAATAGCTTGGTCGTTTCTTCTTGGACGGATCATCAAGGTTCCACCAAATGCAAGTTTTCACTTGAAATATAGGCAAAGGGGGTTTTGAATTTTGGAAGAGATGTATCATGTATGTTGTTTTATTCAATATATTGACTGTTGCTAATGCTGGATTCTCTTAATCTTCTATATCCAGTTGGTCTGTTCACCAATATAAAATGGAATAAGTATTAACTCAGTAGACGTATGGCATAAGTGATGCACAGATGCTCCAAACTCATTTATTTTTCACTAGTTTAGTGACGACAGCATACCATTTATGCAGGTCATGCAAAAACACCAGAAGTATTTCGCCATAACTGATGATAGTGGAAGGCTGCTGCCATTTTTTATTGCTGTAAGACATGCTTACCAGTTACACGTCCTTTTTTAACTTGATGCTTCAGATTCATCAGATGACAGTTTTTTTTAAGGTGGCAAATGGAGCAATCAATGAAACCGTGGTAAAGAAAGGGAATGAAGCTGTGCTTAGGTAGGGATTGTTCTATAGTAGTTCTAGTCATTTGTCCTCACAAGAGGAAGAGGAGCATCATAATGGATTTTTAACAGTCCCCTAAATTGCCTTGGCTAAATATTTTTTTTATGCTGCTTAAATGTTTTTAGCATTTAATCAATAAGTGAAGTTATATATATGATTTCAAATAACCAGTTAGTTTGACTTTCTTGTCTGTAATTACCGCCAGCAAAAATATTCACAAGGATTTCTTATCCTGTTTACTTTTTTCTCTTATTATTCTTGAAACATGAACCACACATTTCTTACACATAGAGCTCGCTATGAAGATGCAAAATTTTTCTATGAGATGGATACACGCAAGAAGTTCTCTGAGTTCCGAAATCAACTAAATGGGATTCTTTTTCATGTAAGTTATTTTCTATTGCAATTATCCAAAGGGAAGAAGTTTTTTATGGTGGTTAGGAATCAGGAACTACTAAAAATTCTGAAGCTCAGGTTGCTAACATCAATCCGAAAAGGTGTGTTTTATTATTATAAACAAATAACAAAACAGTTTCTTACAGGATCAAAGACCTAATGGCAAATAGAAGAGTAAATTATAATAAGTCTCTGTATCTGATTAACACTTTTTGTTAGTTTTAATCTCTTTATATTAAAGCCATTAATGGATGGAGGTGTAGCATAAGGTTTTGAGATCTGTAGCTTGACCATAAGGATATGAAAACTAACATAACCATTAATGGGTAACAGTCAACAAAGTTCAAGGGACTAAGTTAAAGGTTTTGAAAAAGGAGCACTGAGTTACAGTTGCATTGATAACATAAGGACTATAGCCAATTACTCCAAACATAAAACATTTCAAACCATCCCAATACTAACAGTGTAAGTTCCAATGCAGGAAAAGTTAGGAACAATGCTTGACAAGATGATGCGCGTTGAAAACGTGATCACCAAACTAACTGTGGAGTTGGGAGTTAACGAAGATGTGATTCAGGTTGTCCAGGATGCGGCGTCGCTTGCTATGTCAGATCTTGCTACTGCTGTTGTGACAGAATTCACTGCCCTTTCAGGAATAATGGCACGCCATTATGCTCTTAGGGAAGGCTATTCAGCACAGGTCATTGAATTCGCTTTAAACTGATGTACAAATCCCTTTTTTCTTTGCCACTTCATGGAGCTGCTTATGAAGTAATTTCTTTTCTTGATCCGGATCCATGTTGAAAAAACTCCTACCTCAATGTGCTGTGCTGAATTCTAATTTCTGCTGTCTTCTTTTTTGAAGCTTCACTATGCTTCCTTCTTTATATTGTGTTTTGATTGTTGCAGATTGCTGAGGCCTTGCTAGAAATTACACTTCCTCGATTTTCTGGAGATATGGTTCCAAAAACTGATGCAGGGATAGTTTTGGCAATTGCTGACAGGTGAATTTAAAGTCATAAGTCAACTTCAACCTCAACCTTTATCTCTTTTGGTTGAAAGTAACTTGTTGTGATATAAGGCTCCCATGTGTTGCTGGAATAATGTTTGTGCTTATAGATTCTGAAAAGTAGAAAAATTATCATCAATGAACAGTGGTTTCATGATGTCTTTTTCTCCCCCAGAATGGTAATTTATTAGTGAACAAACAGGAAGAGATGCTGCACTCACTTAACTTTTCCAAAGGAAAATATACACTAGGTAACTAGTAAATTTCTAAGCAAAGCTTACTCTAGGACAACACTAAATAATTTCCAAGCAAATCCTACCTTACTAAGATTCAATGAAGAAACAACACTGAATTGATGAAAAGCTCATTCCTATCCATGTCACGGTAACATTTGAATAGCTTCTTCAGAAAGTGCTACTTGTATGATTATTGCCAATAGCTAAGAACTGAGGTGTTAATGTTCCTAATGCCCAACACCCTGTGCCAAGGCAAGAACATGAATGAATGTACATATTTATACAATCATGGATTTGTGTATACGAAGACATTGTTAGTCTTGACACTCGCTATCATGAATTACAATGCTTGGTTTGCATGCTATTGATGTGAAAGTTATTTTGCAGATTGGACAGCCTTGTTGGCTTATTTGCTGCTGGTTGTCAACCTAGTTCCACTAATGACCCATTTGGCTTGCGAAGAATCTCTTATGGTCTAGTAAGTTAATATGATTATTTTGTAGGGCTTTAAGGTAAGTTAGTTTAATTAACTCAGTGCTGCATTTGTTTGTGTTAGGTCCAAATATTGGTGGATAATGATAAAAATTTGGATTTGTTTCGTGCTTTAAGACTTGCTGCTGGCGTGCAACCCATTAAAGCGGATATCTCAATGATTAATGATGTAAGAACAAGTTCTGAAATTCTTGCAAGAATGCCCCCCCTCCTTGTTCATCTCCCTGAAAATGTCATCTATAGTAAGGGACACAGTTTTTTTAAAAGGAAAAAACGCAAATGCATCATTGAATTGGTGCAATGAACCTGAAAATTCATCACAATGTGCAGGACAGAACTTCTAAAAAATTCCAGATTTTCAGGTCACTAGCCAACCTCCATTCCCTGCACCAGCTCTCAAGATCATCTTTAGCAGGAAAGATCTTTTATTTCCCTTCTCATTGACATCAGTTTCCTCCAAACAATGAGAGAGACAAGCAAATCTCTCTTTCCACTGAACTAGAAGGAAGTCTTCCTTGAACTAATTCTCATGTCAGAATATGACCAAACAATAAAGAAACTCTGGTAGGAACTTTAGCTTGTGCCATTTTCCTTGCAATGTGCCTCTCAAGCCACTTCATAAACTTATACGAGGATTTGACCTTAGACTTTCTACTATAGCTGGTCTCCAACATATATAACATGATCCGCCCTCTGGGCCATCACCTTGCAGAAGTTATAGCAATCCATAATCCGTGTGTCTTGTTATTCACATGAAACCATTCACTTCTGTCTTATTACTCGAGCTCATCCAATTAACCGTCTGATTGGTATGTTACCCTATATTTTTAGGTGGCTTCAGCAGTGCTTGTTATTTGTTTAGAGTCAGTACAGGCATGACAACATGGGGTTTTGAATATTTATTGTAGGTACATCTATTTGTTACTCGAAGATTGGAGCAATTCCTGGTACGTACGCATTTGACACCACCAAGTTAACATGATTAATCAGCTAGATAACCCTAAAAGATCAAAATAACTGATTCCACAAATTATAAGAAAGATGTTAGGACATGTAAGTTCTTCTCTGCCTGTTACAAAACTTTTGGATGATTTATGTGTAGCTTAAGAGCTTTTTTTGGTGCTTTTCTTTTTAACTGATATGAAGACATGAGGCTGATCAGTGAAATGAGGGTGGGGTTGTATTCCTTTTTATTTATCGGCTGCCTGAGAACACGGGAATGCATGTTAATTCAACCAATGAGAAGATAAGCAGGAAAATAAAGTCAAACTGCAGAAGGAAAAGAAGTCAAAGTGAAGATGGAACTATTGACTGCCTTGTATTAGTGTCTTAGGATTGTACAATTGAAGAGAGCACACTAATGTCTTTCTAACCTCAACCTTCTACCTGTTGCTAAAATTGGTGGGCAAACTTGCCTCGAGCACAATGATTACATCTTGCCAATCTTGGTCTAGACTTTAAATTCCCAGTATAACAATATCTTGTAAAAGTTTAGTATTCCAGAGATTGATATGAGAATTTATTCCTGCTCATTATGGTTACAGGTTGACAAGGGAATAAGGCCAGAAATTGTTCGTTCTGTTCTTGCAGAACGTGCAAGTTCCCCTTGTCTGGCAGCGAAGACAGCATATAAAGTAAGTGGTTTTGCTTGATATTTTTTTGAGTGTTTTTTCTTACTACTTTTAAGGTTTTTATTTATGGATCATTGCTATCTCTACAAAATCAGCATAACTCGATGTATTCTGAAGGCAAAATTAGGGCATTGTGTTTCATAAGTGTTAGGACCTCAAGCTTATACCACCAAACACTACTAGAGCCATGATCAATTCTATTGCCAAAAGAGAAGGAATAGATACTATGATGATGCTTTGTGGCTTGCAAAACGCCTATGATCTCTGATGTATTAACTTCTTGTTTCCTTTCTGCTAAGGCTGCTCCACATCCTATGTATGATGTGAAACATATATGTAAGATTTTGTAAACTATAGTAGTTGATTTGTTTTTTCTTATAAAATACACCCTGCCCCCCGAAAAAATGCTCCAGTTCGAGGTTTTATTTTGCCTCTAAATATCTGTCCAAGTAAGAAAGTCAACTAACACCTTAGAATTTGTCTGGTCTTGCCACATAAATGACATTGAAGTTGTGGTAATACTGGATTTCAAGCATAAAATGTGGATTATGTTTTAAAGCTTTGCCTGAAACAATTGTGTATACTAAAAAAGGGACTCTTGATTTAGTGCAAAGGGAGCAATGATTAGGTAAATGATGATATTTTACAACAACGTTCTCAAATTTGAAATGGTTCGACTTGCATCTGTTATCCCAAAAATCTTGGATCTGAAGAGTTTGTTGGGCTAGAATTCATTGTCATGTACTTCTGTATGCGTGTTTTTTTTTTTTTTTTGGAGGGCAGAAGTTACTAAGAAAGCACTTCTTGGTGAACATGACTCAGATTCATTTCCTAACTTAATGAGCATGAAACAAATAAACTAAAAGGATGGTCTTATTTATCATCCTTCTAATTTTCTTGAATGCTTTATCAATTTTGAATGTGACTTAAAATTTGTTTCAGATGGAGGCGTTGTCAAGAGAAAATCTTTTCCCTAAGGTAGTTGAAGCATATTCTCGTCCAACAAGAATTGTCCGTGGCAAGGATGTGGACACTGATATGAAGGTACTATTTCTCAGATGAAAGAACGGTGTGTTATTAATTAAATTAATTGAAGGTAGAAGATGAAGTTAGAGAACACCACATCCTTTTATAAGCAAGTGAGAGTAAAAAGGGTAACAAAATCAAATAACAGTGCACTCTAATCCTGTTAAATATTAGCAAGGGAGTTACCTCTTGCTGCAATTCACCTACCTCTGGCTCTACTGATAGAATGCACTACACAAGGAAGCACCAACACGTGGATTGAGGATGGAGAATCCAGACACCCATCACCATCCAACACCAACCAAGATAAGGCACCACCAACTACCGCATCACCAAGCTAGCAAAACCATCACTTGCTTATTCAAACAAAACTTATGCAATGCCCTCTTATTTTAAACCATGGTCCCTTCTGCGATAATACTAAAATATGCACATCTAGTTCACATTATACCTCAATAATGGCATCTCAGGGAGCTAAATTTTGTCAATCATCTGCATCCTCTGATCCTCTCCCATTTTGAGCCTTCAAAACCCCTACGAGGTGCCCCCTGTCCTCCTTAAAGTCATCTCCCAAGATATTTGACAATAAAGCATTACCTCCTTTGACATGGACTCCTCTATCAGTGTCAGTATCTTCACATGTCTCCGGGCTTCTTCCATCTTTGAAGATCAGATAGCATTCCACGTACCACTGTATTTAACCATTAGTATCTTCTCATGTCTCTGTGGTTGTCTCTAAGATGGTGCAACTTCGAAACATAGTTTTTTGTATTTCTATGTTCTATATATTTTATTGAGCACCAGTCTATGCTAGAAAATCTTTTTTTAATGGTATGAAATTATTTATTAGGTGGATGAGGCTGCGTTTGAAACAGATGAAGAGAGAGCTTTATGGAGCACTTTCATGTCCACAAAAAGCAAAATTTATCCTGGTACATGATCTTTCTTCATAAAATGATCGCTCTCGTGGAATTGAGATCGCTTTTTCCCATGGGACATGCTTCCTTTTGGGTTTGAAATATTTTGCAATTTGCATTGATTTGTATTAGTGAACTATGGCATCTATTAAACTGACCTTGAGATAAACACATCCATCTTACAGGCATTGAGATTGATGAGTTTGTTGAGATATCCTCAGAGCTACTACAGCCGCTTGAGGATTTCTTCAATAATGTTTTTGTCATGGTGGTATGTTTTCTACAGGACTCAATTATTTTTATCATTAATGTCTATATTCGTTGTTGGAAATCACATTTGATATTTTTATCATTAATCTCCATGCTCTCGTCCTGCCTGACCTTAAGCCATTGTGCTAGTCTACCCATGAAATGTGCAGATTATCCATGCTTTAATTGCTTTGCAAATTACTTTTTATAACAACTCTCTCTCGCTTATATTTGCTATTAATGGGTCCCAATATTGTGTAACATGACTTTTGTCTGCACGCAGGAAGATGAAAAAATCAGGAAGAACAGGCTTGCTCTGCTAAATAAAATTGCAGACCTGCCTAGAGGCATAGCAGATCTTTCAGTTTTACCAGGATTTTAGAATTTGCCAACAATTCATTATGTGATCATTAGGAGAAAAGGAAAAGGTGAGATGAGGTGGCCGTTTGGCACTGCGGTTCAACCTGCTTTTCAGAAAATTTTAATTTTTTTTTTTTTTACTAAAATTGAGTGTGGTTTGTACTTTTTGGATCGTTTTGATGTGCTGATATAAAAAATGATTTTTAAAAAATGAAAACATTATTGGCATGTTTTTCAGCACGAAAAGCTATTTGAAAAACAACCGCTACCACACTCCCAAACACCCTCGAGAAGAAAAGATGATTTGGAGTAGATGATGTTTTTGGGATCGGAGTGTGCATAAAACCTCATTATATGGAGGCATGTAAAAATTTTGATACGTTTTTGCTGGTGGCAATGATTTAAATTATTTTAATATAATAATATATGAGAAATAATTATTCATCCTGGTTGATTTATATGCTCATGATATTAGGCATATGAACATGATACCTCGTGCCACTGAATGCATCTGTGTGTAAAGGGCGTTCGAGTCGGAAGTTGTTTAAATCGTCAGCGATTCAACTTCACAATTTCCAAAATGAACCCTTTTTGAAGTCTCTGCATTTGATCCCAGTTAGTTTGGGATTGAAACTAGATTTAGTTGAGTATCAAGTTTGATGTTTTGCAAATTGTTCTGTCAAGATCATACCTCGTGCATTTAAATTTAAGCTTCGGTAAGAATTGCTAGAGCTCAAAAGAGCTTGTGTAGCATGGGACCTGAAAAATTGAAAATGCAGTGCTAGGCTCGCTGTTCTAACCAGAGAAATGCGATGGATTTCATTATGGACAGTAGATTTTAATAAATCTAAGAAAATTTCTAGGTTAAGCAAGTGAAACAACCCATTCGAATAATGAGGTCTTGTCAGTCAATCGAATAATAACCTCTTAATTTCCATGAGCCCTAGAAATTTACAGATGGCCTGTTCAATTCTAGATTGAACGACAGCCCGCTGTTTGCTTGTGCTTTAATATCGTTTTTTACCTTACCTGAACAGAACGTTTAGTTTTGCACCAGCCCATTGCCGCCGCGGGTTTGCAGCAATATTTAAAAAAAAAACACAAAAAAAAAAATTATACTTTGCTGATGTGTCTTCTAAAAATAAATCTAATTATGAATCGAAAGTCACCTGCATATTAAAATGATATTTTAATTTAATATTGAGATAAAAATACATTAAAATTATATAGATTAATTCATGTTAATTTGCTAAGCTTGCATGGATAATTTTAAAAAAATACTTGGAAAGTTAATTCCCTAATTAATACTGTGATGAAAGTCTAAATTAGCAAAAAAAAAAACATTCAATTAAAAAAAACTTTTAGTAAAATCGAATTAATCAACCAAACTTCCTATACAAGTCATACATGTCATTGAATTCAATAAAAAAAATTCTCAAAGATTATTTTTTATTTAATTATACAACAATAAAACATATATGATTTATTTTTTTCTGGCAATATCAATACTTAAAATAACTATTATAAAACTCTTTTAAATGAATAAAACTCATTAACATAATTTTCAACTATTTTAGTGATAGAATAATTGTTAATGAAGAACTCTTCTTGATGCACGAGAATTCAACAACACTTTTTCTTTCCCTAAACAAATCAGGGATTGATAAAATGAAATTTTATACTAAAATTAAATTTTTAATAAATAGAAAAATCAATAATATCATAACTAAAAAAGAAAGGGTTAAAATGAATTTTAAAATTATTATTTATTTTACTTGTTTTATTATACTTTAATGACATATCTTTCAATCTAATCGTTTTTTTTTTAAAAAAAAACAAGTAGATATTAAATTTTGCACAAAAAGGGTGCTATTGTGAAAAAATAAAGTTCAATAACATAGCTATTTTTTAAAACAAAATACTGTTCAAATCCAAATAGATAGTGATACGTTAGAATACACAGCAAGTACAAAGTATTAAAAAAAAACACCTCACAACTTATTATTTTTATAATATTCTGCTCTCGGGTTACATTCCAAATGGTAAGAGCATGTCCTCTTAACTACAATTGATTTTTAACAATTTTGTTATTTTTCGACCAGATTATCCATAACGTAGATTAGCAGTCCTAGATACAAGATCTAGCCTAAAAGATCAATTCAGAATTAATAAAAGAAATCATTTATTTTTATATAGTTTGTTTTTTGTTTTTTTTTTTAAACCTGAAAAGATTTTTTTTTTTAAATAAAAAATCAGAGTATCTTACTGATTTGCTAGTCAATCTGATATTGGCTTTGTACCCAATCATACCAATCAGGTCATATAAACCACATCCAAACCTACGATAATGATTATCATGGAAGGCAAACAGCCAAATAAAAAACGCTGAAGAAGTGTAAAAAAGGACGTGGTAATTATTTATTACATTAACTGTAACCGAAACCTGAGAATGACCGGTCATTCTAACCCCACGTGTCAAAACAAATCAATCATCCGTGACATACAAAAGAATAAATTTACTCTGAGGGAGCGGAGACCTGAAAGTCAAGGAGAAAAATCGTTAAGCTATAAACTACAGTCAATTAAATGTATGTGAGTGTCTCTCTCTCTCTAAATATTTTTATTAATTAAAATAAACTTATTTATTTATTTTTAACAATATTTTTTTTTTTTTTTAATTTGTGAACAAAATCCTATCTCTACTACCAGCAAAAACTGGGTGCGAAGACACCATCCTTGGCTTGATTCTGAAAAACGACAAGTCCACAACTTGATAAACCTATAGAATAAAGAAACCTCACTCTCACTAGCAGTGGTCGGTCGCTCCACCCTTTCTTATCTCGAAAATGGCATAGCCGTAAATATATCCAATAGCCAGCACCTAAAGAGAAACGCTCCCTCTTTAATATCAAGGACAAAATAAAAATAGAAAAGAAAATCAGTACACTACTCTAAACAGCAGCAGCAAGTCTCCAACAACATTAACATCTCATAGTAGGTCTCCCTCTCCCTCTCGCTGTATCTCTTGCGGCTAGGGTTTTTCTTTTCTTTTCTTTTCTTTCTCTCTCTAACTTTATTGAGTTCTTTATTCTTACAGATCTAGATTCATGATAAAACAAGAAACGATAAATATGGAGGTCTTGTTACCTTAGGGTTTCGTGGAGGTGTTTTTTGTGGCGTGTTAGTTTGATTGTTGTTGAGGTTTTTGTTTATCGGAAATGGCGTCGATCAATCCTTTTGATTTATTGGTTGATGACGCCGAGGATCCATCTCTCATCGCTGCTCTAAAGCCGGTGGTTTCTCCTCCCGCCGCAGCGGCTACTAAGAAAGGTCCAGCTCAGACTCAATCTAAACCCGCTCCTGCTGCTAAGCTCCCTTCCAAGCCTCTTCCTCCTTCACAGGCTGGTCAGTTATTATTATTTTTGTTCATCTTGTTGTTTGTGTGTGGATTTAGTGTTTTTTTTTTGTGTGAAAATTTGTGATTTTTTAATTATCGTGAAGAATTTTTTATTTGCTATTTTTGTAGAATGAGCAAAATTAATGTATAAAAAATGTATGCTTGATGACTATCTTCGCATGTTTTCATTTTTTGTGGTCATGTGGTTTCAAAATATGGTGTCTCCGTATGAATTTGCTAGTTTTTGTCTGTTTATATTTATGTAGTGAGGGAAGCGAAGACTGAAGGCGGGAGAGGAGGAGGCCGAGGTGGCGGTGGAGGAAGAGGATATGGGCGTGGTCGTGGGGGATATAATAGGGATTTCAACAACAATGAGAGTTCATTCGGTAACTCTGGAGCACCAGCTGTTCAAGGTGCTGCTGAAGATGGAGATTCTGCAAAGACTTTTGAATCACGTGGATATGGTGGACCTCGTGGTGGTGGTTTCCGTGGTGGCCGTCGTGGGGGTTTTGGTAATGATGAAGTTGGTGAAGGAGAGCGTCCTCGTCGAACTAATGAACGTTGGAGTGGGACTGGACGTGGGTGGGTAATTTTTTATGATAGTTTGTGTTTGTTTGTCATATTTTTATCATTTATAATATGCCATGTGTTCATGAATTTAAGTTGACTTCTGTATACATGTAGAAATGAGATGAAGCGTGAAGGCTTTGGTCGTGGGAACTGGGGAACTCCGACTGATGAGCTTGCCCAGTAAGTTTTATAAAACCAACCAATATTTTATATGTCCATGTGTGTAATTTCCACTGTAAAAGTCTGTTATATTTCTGTTGTACTTGTTGAAGAACTACTTCATTTCAAGAATAGTTGGGCACTGGTATTTTATTATTATTATTATTATTATTTTAGGGTAACTGAGGAAGTTGCCATTGAGGGTGAGAAGAATTTGGGTGATGACAAGCCTGTGGAGGAAGCAGCAGCAGATAGGAAAAAGGAGAACCCTGCTAATGAACCTGAAGAGAAAGAACCAGAGGACAAGGTGAATGCACTCTGTAGTAATTAGATGTTTTGTCTGATGTCCATATCACCGTGTTGTATTTTGTTTTCTTCTGCTTGGGGGAGAGCTTGCATGACTTTCATAGTTTCATTGTTGATATCGGAATGTATAGGACGAATGAGTAGAGGCATACAAATATTGACATGTTTGTTATCTGCAAGTTATGTCCCTTGTCACATTTTTCAATTTAGGCGGTTGGAAATTTTGTAATTGGTTGGACTTGATGTTACTGTTTCTGATTTATCTAGTTTGAGAGTATTTCGTGATATTAATTATGGTGTTTGGTGCGAGTGTTGAACTTTTTTGTTTAAGAGCTCCAGCTCTACGGCACTAAATGACTAACTTTTCAATTAAAACCTATTTAAGCAGCTACAATTCTAGCATTGATCGTTCAATTAGTGTTATAATAAACTTTTACCATTTCAAAAGGACGGCTTATGATACTTCTTTCTATTCAGGTGATGACTCTTGAAGAGTATGAGAAGGTGCTGGAAGAGAAGAGGAAGGCCCTGCAGGCACTTAAGACAGAAGAAAGAAAGGTCGATGCTAAAGAGTTTCAATCCATGCAGCAGCTTTCGAACAAGAAGGAAAACAACGATGTCTTTATTAAATTGGTAGAGACTACTGTGCTCTGTTAAATCTTTTAAATTCCCATTGGTTTTATACCAATGTCAGTCCTTTGAATATCTTTGCAACTATTTCTATATTCAAGGGTTCTGACAAGGATAAGCGGAAAGAGGCGTATGAGAAAGATGAGAAAGCTAAGAAGGTATTCATGCGTGCCCATGTTTCTTCGCCTTTTTTCCATACGTACTAACATATAAGCTTTCAAGAGCACTTTGACCAATTTGCTTTGTTCTTCAGGGCATCTTTTGCGCTTTTTTTCTTTCATTTCTTTCATTTTTATTTGCTGTACCTGTCTGTTATTGTTGTTTCTGCTGATGATGGCCATCAAATAAGCTGGCCAGCATGTGAATTTGTTGCTTGTATGTTGTAAAAGGCACTTCCAGACATTGCCTTCCTGTTCTTCTGAGGAATCTAAACAATGGTTTGTTTGTCTTCTTGGTTGGACTGCATGGGAGTTGCTATTGATAACCAATCTATGAAATGTCTTGAGTGGCATTTTTTTTTCCCATGAAAACTGTAATTGTTTTGGTTTTGCCTTGTTTAATTCACACTTTGCTCACATGATATAATTTGGATTATTGCTAACCATCATCCTAACTGCTGTGATGATCTTAGTCTGTCAGCATTAATGAGTTCTTGAAGCCTGCTGAAGGGGAGAGGTACTATGGCTCAGGCAGTCGCAGTCGGGGTCGCGGCCGTGGTGCAAGAGGTTTTGGCAATAGGGAAGGAATGAGCAACGTGTCAGCCCCTTCCATTGAAGATCCTGGACAATTCCCAACCTTGGGTGGCAAATGAGATGCTCCAGAACCCGGCTTAGAATCACCACATCTATCCATTTTTGGGTTCTTTTCTTCAATCACGCACACAGGAAATTGACTGGAATAACATGGTTTCCTGTATCAAAGGATCTTTATTTATTTTTATGCTTTACTATGTATATTTCAGTTGTTTCTTTGGTTCCCATGCGGTCTCCTCTTGTTGGTATGCAATCATCTTATTGAGAATTTGGGGAAAGTCGAGACATGTTATTTATGACTAGAAATTGCTACTCAGTTTTGTTTTGAAATAGATGATGAACCCTATTTTTCCAAGAAAAAATTATGAAGTTCTGCTTCTTTCTGCTCACATCTCCAGTGTTTTGCCACCGAAGCACTCCATATGAGAATATGAAGGTTTCTGGATGCGAAGTGACAAAACTGCTATCTAGAGCAATAAAAGTGTGCATTAGATGCGTATTTTTTCATCCGACTTGGAAACGTTGTTTCAGTCAAATAAATTTTATTCATAAATTTAATTTTCATTCAACAAAATATAGGTTACCTGATTTTACGTCACTAGCGGCCAGTTATGTGTTTGATGTCAGGTATCACCCAACTTCCATCATTTTGGTGTTGATTGCACCGTGTCATGTCAATTGTCAAGTGACTTACCAAACAAGCTCTTAAACTTGTTTCAGCGTTACCATGCCTTTTGTTTTATTCATGTCATGTCTGCGAAGAAGTTGGTCTTCGACCATTTACATCATTTAAAAATATATTAAAGTAATACTTTTTTATTTTTTATTTAAATTTTTTTCAAAAAAATAATAAAGAATTTAAAAAAACATGGTGAAACTACAATGAAAAACAGTTATAACAGGGAATGGTCCGTGCTCTGTAGGAATCTATTGGGATACTAATTTCAGACGCCTCTTCTTCTTCTTCTTCTTCTTCTTCAGGAATCTATTGATTGAATAATTAGTGTACTAGAGAAGTACTGTGTGCAAATAATATCTTGAGCTTTGTACTGTCAATTGGGACGCAATACCAGCTGCCATGCGAGTTCTTTCGAATGCTTGTCACACCCTAGTACAACGATCTTGATTGGCGATTATGCAGCTTAGGATTCGTAAAAAAAAAATTAAAAAAAAAATTATGCAACTGAAGACACGAAATGGAAAGCAACCATCGTGGGGCCGCGCATACCGAAAAATTTCTGCATATCTTGTTCCTTGTAGTACGATCTCAGGCCCTAACATACCGAACCTTGGTGGGGTTGGACGGAAACATGAGATTGGTAGCTTTTACTGAAGAAATAAATTTACTCAACTATGCTTTCAAAGCTCGTTCAAATTAGAGATAACCATCCTCCCTCCACTCGGCCCATTCACACATTGTCCGAGAAGAAAACCGATGCAACTCTTACACCCTGCTTATTCTTAACAGAGAGCCCAGGGACGCCATTGATCTCTTAGGTCATTTTAACTTTCGGGGCTAGATTGGCATCAATCCGTCACCAAATAGGCATACAAGGAGCCAATTTCTGAAAAGGCATCCGACTCATACTAGCCAGTAGACCTCCATATCTGAAGTTCAACCACGACATTATTGGGTATTTTCCCAGAGTTGTCCAAGGATACCGTTTCCCTTTCCTTGATGGTGAAAATCATCCCGGATAGAATTTTCCTTTCGAAACCTTGCGCAAATTATCAATTATCACGATCACCAAATATTATATAAATGTTCTGCTTCGTCCTACAGATTCCTCCTACACTCTAGAATCCCTCCTTGTTTTGGACTCGGTTGTTTGAAAAAGGAGATGGACAACTAGCGTTGAATAAACTTCATCCATCCCAATAGTTGAACTTGCCCAATATAATGGAAAGAAACATATTCATTTATTCATGTGTTTGAACCTCACACTTGAGCGAAAAAACAAGATAACCACAGAAAAACACGCAATAACGAGCTAAGAGGCACATCTGGTTTTAACGAGTGGGTCAAATAAGGAACAATCTTGAATATCTATTAATACTTTGTACAAGCCCAAATGTGTTTAAAGAACAGACCTTGAAACAGTTTACATGAACTTAAATGAGGGAAATTGATAATAATGTCGACTTCAAATAGGATTTAAGTGAATGAGAATAAAAGAAAGGCCGAAAGGGTATCTTACAAGTAATGGTTGAGCCAATGGACAAGGCCAAAGAAAATTCATCATACTTCTTATGGCTCAAGATGAGCAGCAGCCGCCCTTCTGTTCAACAGGCTGTCCTTTGAACTGCACTGTTGAAGGTTTTGCATTGTTCGTGGCTGGTTGGCTCGCCATTCTGGATTGATAGGAAGTTTAGAGCATGAGATATGTTACATTAAAGATGCAAGCAAATGCACAAATAGCCAACAGCGATGACCAAATCAAGAAATTTCATCTATTCTTGAACATCTTACCACTGATTCTAGACATGACAATTGGCATAATCAAACCTAAAAACAAGGATCGGAAACAAGCACCTAACACAGCATTACCTATCAACCAGAATATCTGGTTCACTGCCTTTTATGGTAGTTTGGATCAAATTGAACATGTTTAGAGCTCAATTAAATTCAATCATCCTGCATGTAATCTCCATTTGTTCATCACACTAGCTTTTGACTTGAAAGGTTTGATAGCCAGATCACAGCTCACACATGCAAATAAGCCATTTATGGACTTGTTCCTAAAGCTAGCAAATCAGACTAGTGCAATTACTTCAGTTCAAGAGACATTTGCTACTCAAAAACTTCTTTAATCTGTGTCAAATGCATGAAAAACTTGAGAATAAGCATCTTACTCATAGACTTGTCTTACATGACTTTTCTTTTTGGAGAAAAGGCGGGTTCAATGTTAACGTAAGAAGATAACAGAACAGTACCTATCCTTGATTGCAGCAGACATGGCCATGAAAGCTTGTTCCACATTAGTGGCATCTTTTGCACTAGTTTCCATGAAAGGTATACCAATCTCATCAGCAAAAGCCTACAGAGGACAAAAAGGATGGAGATGAGAGGTGGGAAGGGAAGAAAAAGTTTCAAGTGTAATATCTATAGCTTGATCAGGACGAATACACACATGCCTATACGCAGCTTATAACAGTTCACTAGATAAAGAAAAACTAGCTCTACCTTCGCCTGCTCATATGACACAACTTTATTTGAAGTGAGATCAGACTTGTTTCCAACCAGAAGTTTGTTCACATTATCACTAGCATATCGATCAATTTCATTGAGCCACTGCTTGACATTGTTGAAGCTCTCTTGGTCTGTCACATCATAAACAACCTACAAAACCCCCCAGGGAAGAGATACGTTGAAAGAAGAAAACACTGGGTGAAATCAAAGTACAAAGAGGATTAGGAGAGCATGATCACCCACTATGATACCATGTGCCCCACGGTAGTAGCTGCTGGTAATCGTTCTGAATCGTTCTTGCCCAGCAGTATCCCACTACATGTCAAACAAAACACAATCAAACAATTAAATAATTCAATGAGAAAACACCAAGTGCTAAAATTTCAAAGCCCCACACTTTATCAGCAATATATGATTGTGATAGATAAAGAATATGGCAATCTTGATGTCCAGAAAAAACAGAGTACATACAATTTGGAGTTTTATGGTCTTCCCATCTTGCTCCACAGTACGTATTTTCTAGCAAAAGAAGGCGAAATGAAATCAGTAATATGGTACAATAATTATGACTTTGCCAAGGAGAGTTATGGAATTCCAAGGATTAACTTACAAAGTCAACCCCAATGGTGCTTATATAACTCTCAATATATGAATCATCCTGCATCACATAAATTATGGATTTCTCAAATGTAAGAGATATAACCCCCAAAGAACTCGACAAACTTAACTACATGTGTCTACAGAGAAAATAAAACAATGTGCGGGCATATTAATTTTCCTCCATGGTTGTGGCATTTCAGTTTCTTATGTCCAGTGCATAAACTTTTTGTCAGAAAAGAATCACATATATAAAGACTACTAAACCCAATAAACAAACATTTCAAATATTCACTACAAAAACGGTTTTAGACCTACAGCAAATCTCAGAAGGAGACAAGATTTGCCAACACCAGAATCGCCAATGAGAAGGAGCTTGAACAAGTAATCACTGCAAACAAATGAAAAGATATATTAGAGCTCTATCAAAATGTAGGTTGCAAAAGTAAAATAGTGCTGCAACCAATAGCTCCTGAAAAGAATGAAACACGTCAATGAGCCCTGGACCATTCAACTCTTCTTCTTTTTTTCTTTTTTTCTTTTTTAAGCATTGGAGGGAGAGGGGGAGGGGAGTTGAGCATCCGGGGATAAGGACCCAAAATTCAGTAACAATTGATGATAAGAGTGACCCTCCACAGATGCTAGTTTTCATATTTAGAAACTCCTGACATACCTTATAAACTTCAAACGGAAAAACAAAACTTTTTTTTGTTCGTCATACAACAGAGAAGTATCAATTCAAAATCCCTCTTGTTACCATTTCCATTATCGCTACAGACAGCATTACAGACTATAGTCAATCAAAAACATCAAGAGCAATGAAAACAAAAGAAACTCAACCCCATTTCATCTCACACTCCATCGCATACTAAGTTTGGAAAATTCAATTCCAATAATCAGCTCACGCAACATTCGCCACAACTACGAAAATGTGCACGCATCTAAAACATACACACTACAAAATTATCTGCCATAGTTTAATCCTGAATGCTTTAGCGCTTTTCCTTGTCGCCCTAAACCTTCATCAAAGCTCAAACTTATGATTGGAAAAAACACATACAAATTAATCAAGCGATACCCGGCGCGAATCAAACCTATATTCAAACACTTGCTATTAATTAATGTTAGATAATCTTTGCCTAATCAGCCCGATTAGTGGATCATAACACATAAAATTTCATTCAAATCCATGGATCTACAACAAGAGCTCCTGCTTCTAGGTTTTAGAGACAAGGTTTCAGCATCCAATCCAAAACAGATAATGAGATTAAATCAAAACACTAGCCTGTGTTTCATGTGATTGATTATTGTTAGATTAGCAACTTACTACTCAGGATTCATGATCAGGTCGTCTTGTATTTTTCAATAGAAGTAGAGGCTTCCGGATTCCGATTATTCTCCGGCGAGTTAATCACCGTTGAGATGCCTCTTCACAGATTGATCGTCGGTGAATATAAGCGCAAGAAGAATACAACGAACGCGAGCGAGATAATACAATACGAAAGCGAAAACGAGCATTAATAGCATTCGGTTCGACAGTAGGACTGGGTTGGGCTTGAGCTTTCAAATCTTAGATTAGTGGGCCCGCTTTCAAATTTTGACTGGATTTTAAACGGGCCTAGTTGTTTCATAACCAAGATATATGGCCGGCCGATCTTTTAAATAGTGGGCCCGATTTCAAAATGTGATTGGATTTTAAACGGGCCTCGTTGTTTCTTTGAGTATCTTCTTAAAGAAGATATACAACCCTTCGGCCCATAAAAAGGGGCTTACACCCGGGCTTGTCATTCTCTTTTATAGAGAGATCCAAGGTAACCAAGATATTTTTATTATGAAAATGTGGCCTTTGCTCCCAAGGGGGTGTGGAGCACAATGTCTCGCTTCTTGTATGATATTAAGCCAGAGTCTGTTGATTCCCTCCACTTTTGTGCTGCTGCCAGAAAAGGAGTTTATATTCATAACCGATTCCCTTCATTGCCAAGACAACTACTTTCTATACAAGAAGCTTTGTCCTCAACCAGTAAATGGTGGCCTTCATGGGATCCAATTGCCTTGTCATCACTGTTATCGGGAGTGCAAAACTCACTGAAAGGATAAAAAGACTTGAAAGATCCATTGGTGAGCCTACTCGAAGTGACAAAACAGTTTGTGCTCCAAGAATGTAGGAAGTTGGATTTGATTTGGGTAGGGAAAAACAAAGTACCACCCCTAGAACGATGAATTAGAGATGCTGCTAGGATACCCCAGGTACCACACAACAGGTGGAGGGGTTAGTATTACAGAGAGATATAGAGTAGTGGGAAACTCATTTCAGGTTTGCACACGCTATCTTTTGCATTGTAATCTGTGCTCTCCTTGTACATATGTATGAAAATAATGAGACTAACTAAACCATTTTTTTAGGTTGACACAGTTGCTTACCATCTTTCAGTTTTGAAAGATTGAGTTTCATCATGGGATTAATGTGCTCTCTCTGTTCTCCGGTATTGGTGGAGCTGAAGTTGCTCTTCATCGACTTGGAATTCCTTTGAAAAATGTGGTATCTGTCGATATTTCAGTTTCCGAAAGAGATGTTATCCGAAGTTGGTGGGAACAGGCAAACCAGAAGGGAAATCTAATTGAGATTACAGACATACAAACAATCAATGGTTCTGATATTGAGACGCGGATCAGGTCATCTGGGGGGTTCGATCTTGTCATTGGTGGCAGCCCTTGCAATAACCTTGCTGGTGGCAATAGAGTGAGCCGAGATCGCCTTGAGGGTCAACATTTTTCTCTCTTTTATCAGTATGTTAGGGTTCTTGGCCTAGTTAGAAATATGATGTCATGATATGATGCTTATTGAGTTAGCAATGTAGGGTATGACCATTTGGTTTCTGTTTTTTTCTTATTATCAGACCTGCGAGTTCAATGTTAGGATGGATTTTTCTTCTTCTTTATTCCTTTCATACATGGCACTTGAAATACTCAAGTCTGCACTGCGATCTCCTTTTGCAACCATGTTTTTGCTGTCATTTATGTTTAGAGTCAAGGTTGGCTTTAAGGTTGTAGCAATGAAAATTATGCTGGAAACAGATTGTAATATCATTCATTTGATCTCTTTTGTTTAGGGAGAGAGAAGACACCTAGTCTTTGGTCCCTTGGCACAGCAGTAAATCAATATCCGTGCCCTCACCTGATAAATTCAAAGAACATATGCACACATAAGTTGAAGATGGAAGAACGTGGGATTGTGCGGACCTTATCTAAGCATGATATTGTTTCTTAATGACATAAGCACCTCGTCATCATTATGAAGGGAGCATGAAGCTGGGAATGAATGCTGTGGCTGTAATGAAATCTCATCAGTGCCTCCCCCACATATCCGGATCCAGGTCAACTTCCTCTTCTTGAATCACTCGTCGCCCAGTTTTAATCACGTTCCCGATCAAGATCATATGCTTTAGCAACAAGGCGAAGATCATGTCCACGGCCATCTGTTATAATTTGATTGGCTTAATTAGACGTGATGTCAAAGTGTGGGTGTATTTTCCTTGTTTGCCCGTTAATGTAAATAGCAATCCAGCATGCAAGAAGAGATAAGGTAAAACTTGCTAATTTAGAGAGAGCATCATGAGCAGTTGAGTTTCTCCTGCTATAAACAATCCACAAAACGCATAATCTTCTTGCTGCTGTGTCATGCTAAGCAAAATTCAATTAAATGGAACAATAAATTAATCTATGAAAGTCTGTCGTTTGCTTTTTATAGCTCCAATCATGAATCTAGTGTGTCCCCTTTAACATAAATACTCGAATATCACTTTAATTTGACTATAAAATTTATGACATCATTTCTAACAAATGTGCTTTGAGTAAAAAAATATGATAATTGGTTGATTTATTTAAAATTTGATCAAAGATGAATTTATTTTTAATATTAAAAAAAAAAAAAAACAAAATGACTCAGTGATAGTTAAATTATGAAATGTGTTTGCTTTGCATCTGTTTTTGTGTTTGCGGTACAAAAAACACAGTAACATGTTTGTTAACTGTAGAAACTATGTTTTATACTGTGACGTCTACTAAAAAATTAAGTTTGAAATGCAGTTTTCATGAAACAGTATTTACATGCTTTTTTAACTTGGTTTCATAAAATACTTTTGTTTTTGTGTTTCAAAAATGCTTTTAAAAAATTTTGATAATTTTTTTTTAATTTTTTTCTTTACTTCAAATTAATATTTTTTTGGTGTTTTTAGATCATTTTTATGTGCTGATATCAAAAATAATTTTTTAACAATAAAAATATATTATTTTAATGCATTTACAAGTAAAAAATATTATGAAAAGCAACTGCCACTACACAATTACCAAACATTTTATATATGTTTTTTTGTTATGTATAAACATCAATCATAATTTTTATCAAACATGTATTTAAATCTAACTAATCATATTTTTTTAAAATTTATTTTTTTAAATTATAACTACAAAAACTACCTTGAAAACAATTATACATCAGTCAACCTAAATTTCTCAATTAATCATGTGTTTACATGCGAGATGGAGATAGTAAAATTCAAATCTCCCTCTCTCTCTCTCTCTCTCTCTCTAATTTACTTCTTATTACTTCACTGTTACAAGTTTAACTACTAGATTGCTTGTTTGTCAACATCTCTTTACATGTTGTCTTATTATGACTTAAGACAACAGTAGAATTTCACTTTTCTATTTCACTTCTCTCTAGAAATGGACCATTGCTAATAATTTATAAAGTTCTATATATGCTAATAATATTACAATATCTCCATTCTAAAGGAGCAAGCTGTTGTGCTATGGTAATCTCTGTCTCTCTTTCATATATTATTATCTTATACTGGCGTAAAAGTAATTTGTTGGTTTTACAAAAAGAATGAGTAAAAAATTTAAAAATCAAGAAAATTAAAAAAAAATGAAAAAGCCGAACTATAAAAAAAATCAATTAAAATAATTAAAATTTTAAAAAAATCAATTAATTCAGTTTAGTTTTAATTTTATCAATTTAAAATTCAAAAAAGCAAACCAAACTAAAAGGATTAAAGGTGAAATTACTTTAAGAAATTATCAGTCCTCAATTTGAGAATATTTTACATGAGCACGATTCTAAAGGGGCAGTTAATCATTGAAAATACACGTATCCTGGTCCACTGATGCGGATAGTTTTTCTTGCACTACAGCCTAATTATGGCGATCTCTTTAGTTTAGAGAAAGAAAATTAAGGCACGGCAATAAATTTAATTCATGCCTCAACAACCCATCCACCAACTCATAAGTTAAGGGTCAACATATGAACACATACTTGCCAAACCTAATATACATCTGCATCATGATTTTCTTATCAGTGTAGTTGGTGGCATTTGATAGAATAATATAAAAAATGAGAGACGTTATTTTTTGGAAAGTTCCATGTTTTCATGAGAGGTTATGGCAAACTGGCTTGGCTTGGCTTTCGTCTTACAGTACCTTGTATAGTGTAATTGTTTAGCCAAAGCTTTTTTTTTTTTTTAAGATTAATACAGGTATTTAAATTAATTTATATACATCTTAACTAATTTTATAAATTTTAAAATTAATAATTATATAAATTTTTAGTGACCCTAAAATTATAGAACTTAAACTAGTGATATCTAAAGAATATATTTAAAAATTTACATGTTAATTAAGCTATACTTCATATAATTTTTTTATTATTATTAAATGATTATAGATAATTTGGATTAATTTATACTGACTTTAAAAATGCATTTCGATCATTGAATCGATGCATTTAGAAGAATAAATTATACTTAGATATCAATCTGAAGTTTGAATTCAAGAAATTAAGGGAGGGAGAAAACTACTCCTTTTAGCCTCCAAACTAACTTATTAGACCCTAATTTGAATAAACAAGAGTGATATTAACAGAGGAGCCAGACAGTGGAAGCCCTAGGCAAGTCAGCTGTGCAGAAGCTGAATTTATCAAAGCATTAGGTAGACAGGATAGGGTGGGGAGAAGAGTTGTTAATTTTAACCACTATATTATTAAATATTCTTGATTCCAGACAGGGAAGTTGGTTACATGTAACAGGTAATTACATGGGTGTCAGGAGAAGACTCTCTCTCCTTTCAATAAAATAATTCCTTCCTCAGCAAATATACCTCTAGCAGCCTATATAAGATAGAAGGCCTTGCCTCACCTTTCAGCTTAGCCACTAATTAACCACTCCTGTATTCTAGAGACTGTTAAGGCTTTCAGACATGGCCAATATTGCATCTGCTCTCCTAATTCTTGTGCTTGCCGCTCCAGCAGCTTTTGCTGCTACGACGTACACTGTTGGTGACTCGTCCGGCTGGACCAATTTCGGAGATTACACCACTTGGGTTAGTGGTAAAACATTCGCTGTTGGTGACTCTCTTCGTAAGTTGAATTAATCCCTTGTTTATTATGAGTTTTGAGTAGAATATTTAGTGCCTTAATTATAACATTGCATAAGATCCAGTTTTTCGTTATGATATAAGACAGAGTTATTAATCAATTAACCATCATTTTACAACTTTGGAAAAAATCCAGTGTTCAAATATAGCTCCACACACAGTGTGGCTGAAGTATCGAAAGACGACTACGATAGTTGCAGCACAAGTAATATCTTGAAAACCTATACTGATGGAAGCTCAACAGTACCCTTGTCCACGGCTGGTCCAATGTACTTCATTTGTTCCACACCTGGTCACTGTTCCGGCGGCATGAAGCTAGCAATCACCGTTGTCGCAGCCAGTGGCACCCCAACTACCCCCACCACACCTGCCCCCCCAGTATCAGACGGTGGTTCAACCACTCCACCAACCACCCCATCAACCACCACCACACCACCACCACCATCGAAGAATAATAATGGAGCCACCAGCATTTTATATAACATGATGCTTGGTGTCTTTCTTGTATTCGGAACAACTGCTGCATTGATGGGCTAGTGAAGAGGCAGTGCCATATTATCGTTGTTAATGTCCATGTTATCATTGGGTTGAAGTTGGTTTTTTCCAATTTTTATTGGATGAGGGATGTGAAATTTATGTTTATATATATAATGTTATTGAATAATTAAGTTTTATTTATAAGCTCCATTATTTGTGTATAAATGCAACAAATCATGCATGTTCCTTGTAGCAAAAACCATTCGCTAGAATACGATTCTGAGGTGATTGGAAATATATGTTTTGCTTGGCATGTATCCTAAGGCCATGTTCTGTTAAATTGTCCTGGTGACTTAGACTTTATGATAAAGCATGACAACTGGACCAACACAACTGTCAAATGATTGTATCCATTGCTATGGCATGTGGAGTGCAATATTTTTCAAATGAATTAGGTTAAAGTCTACGTTTTAATATATGGGCTGCTATATATAATGGATGCCGTGTTGAAATAGATTAATGCTGAAGAAAAGGATATGGCACAAATTAGCTGGAAAAAAAAAAAGATGTATATGGCCCAAACCATTTTCTTTTCTACAGCCCCAAATTAAGATATTTTTTAAAAAAACGCAAGGTATTCTATTTCAATTTTCATTTAAATCCTTGAAATCAGATTTACACAAGGTGTTTTACACTCTACAATCCGTGATCTCAAGAGTTTTTTATTAGCAGGAAGATTCAAATTCGAGATCTAGAGATAACAGAGCTCCATGTATCTGCTAGACCAGCCCTTGAAGTAAGAGAATACACGTTAAAAAGCATAAAAAGATTTTCATTGTGTGCCTGCCAATAAGGCCTGTCTATCGTTAACTCAAATGACTCCATCTTTATCTTTCCTTCTTAAAAATCTTGGATTTAAATTTTTCTTTAGTAGCCTAAATAAAAGAGAGCGAGAAAATGAAAATAATAATAATTATTATAATTATAAAACTTGTATTGTCGCATTAATCCATGATGTATAAATTAAAAACTTGTATTATGAAAATAATAATAATAATAATTATTATTATTATTTTTATAGGACTTGTATTATTAAAATCAAGTTTTTAATAAATTGAACTGAAAATAACATTGATTTTGCCAAACTCAAAGAAATCGTTCAAGTTTTTAAACCCAATTACCTCAAAAAAATCAAATCCAAGTTTAATTTCAAAGGATTTAAAAAAAATAAGAAAAAACCATTTTTAATAGAAATTATTGAATTAAATTAATCCAGTGATTAAAAAAAAATTGAGTCTATCTCGGAAATAAAATAAAAATGCACAATCAATATTGCAATTCCCAACGTGGTTACCATCAAAAGCTAATGATAGAGAAATGCTCAATGATCCAAGACAATTGGGCCGAGCCCATTAAAATCTATAAGCTTTGGACTTTAAGAGCGGGTTTCGATTTTTTCTTGTCTTTTCATAGAAATAAAACAGAAGCACGAAGAGAGAGGTAGAGGAAGAGAAAGAGAAGGAAGCAATGGCAGCGATGGAGGAAGATAACGGAGAGTTCTATCTTCGTTACTACGTTGGTCACAGAGGTAAATTCGGTCACGAATTCTTGGAATTCGAGTTCCGGCCTGATGGAAAACTCCGATACGCAAACAACTCTAATTACAAAAACGACACCATGATTCGTAAAGAAGTCTTCCTTACCCCCGCCGTTCTCAAAGAGTGCCGCCGCATCATCTCCGAAAGCGAAGTACTCCTCTCTCTCACCCTCCCTCTTTCTCTCTAACTTCTTAAATCTCTTGTTTCGCTTAGGGTTTTGTCTAATTTTTTCGGTCATGTTGATTGCAAAATTTACAATCTTGCCATTGCTGTAAATAATTTTCCGTTTGTTTATTAGATATTTTATTT
The DNA here is from genome assembly GCA_018804465.1 of Populus tomentosa. NCBI lineage: Eukaryota > Viridiplantae > Streptophyta > Magnoliopsida > Malpighiales > Salicaceae > Populus > Populus tomentosa. The sequence continues at coordinate 2,985,604 of CM031995.1, forward strand.
TCCTAGAGAACTCTTAGGATTGGATTTTAGCATATGAAATTTGTTAATTTCGAAGTTATAAGTAAATGCAGATGGAACCTAGGGTTTTGGTTTGCCTTGTTTTTAACTAAATTACTTAAGCGTTGATTTTAACAAAAATCAATTCTTATTTTGCTTGCATTTAGCAAACATTTTTATAATTGTTTTGATGAATTTTCATGTACAAGAGCTAGAAAACTTCTTCTAAATTCTGACTCGTTGGCAGTTTAGATTTGGTTCTTTCATGTTTTGAGATTATTGGTTTCTTTAGATTATGAAGGAAGATGACAACAACTGGCCAGAGCCGGACCGGGTTGGGAGGCAAGAGCTGGAGATTGTGATGGGGAATGAGCATATTTCATTTACTACGTCTAAGATTGGATCACTTGTTGATGTTCACAGTAGCCAGGATCCTGAAGGGCTTCGCATCTTCTATTATCTTGTTCAGGTGATTGCAATTTATAAGCATGGATATCTCTTTGAATGTAGTGGTTAAAGCTTGCTCACAGTCATTGTGTGTAAATAGTGTCTTGAACAGTAATTTGTATTTGTACAATTAAGTCATTTTATTCTTGTTGAAAGGATTCTAACTGTGGGTTTACTTTCAAATGTGCTCATTCTTGAATTGCAAGTTACCCTTGTTAACATGCTGATATGTCGTTGTTAAATGGGGAAAATGCTGAGAAAGTAGGTGATATTGCTTCCCTGAAGAGGAAAAATTATACATTGCATCACAAGTAATATGTTTCATAATGATTTCAAACTGCACTTGCTTTTATGAAAGCCCGAGTAGTATACAAGTTATGGTTTTATGTGCATGCTGCATTGTGGGATGGAGTGATTAATATGATTATCCATCAAAACTTTTGTGAGAAAAATACTTTATCTAAATCTGTCTATTAAGCTAGTAAATAAAGGGTTTGGAAACTTGTGTCTCTGTGGGGCTGTGAACTTGCTTGCCTGGATATTATATTTGTGTTCTTTGTTAAATGGAATCTATTGCCTTTGTCATGAAGGCATAATAGTTGTGTTTTGAAAGATAAATGCAAAAGCAAGGATTTTAAGCATTGTGCGCAGCGAGAGATTTTTAGAGTGGCTAGTTTCAAGTATCCAAAGTTTAAGGTGAGATGGATAGAGAATTGATTTCTAAAGACAAACTGTTCTTGTACTTTCACTAATTTACTGGGAAGTTTAATAGGGTTCATTTGGGCGTTACAGGATGTTAATGACAAACCAAGATTCTTATTTTCAAAATTCCAATAACCTTTTAATTTTTCATATTTTACCTTTAGATGTGCTTGTTAATATTGCCAATAGTGTCCCATTGCTTGTCTGGTTACCAACTTTTATTTTTTTATTTTTTCTGGTGTTCTTATATGCATTTTATGTGGTTGCAGGACTTGAAGTGCTTTGTTTTCTCTCTCATCTCCCTTCACTTCAAAATCAAGCCCATATAACTACCATAGTCTCTACAATTCATTGTGTGCTTCAAGGGGCTGTTTTTGTGCACGTCTGAATTGTCTGCTTTGCAGTAGGGTTTGTCATTTCAATGGTTACAGTTCCCTTTTCTTTTCTTTCTAGTTTTATCCGAGGCTGTCCAAGGTTTTATGAATACCTGGATTGAGGAGTTATTTTGTTGACTGTAATGCTAGTGTTATGAAACCTATGTGTCCGACACACCTCTCAGGCTGTGTCTGAAATATTTGGATATGTTAACGACTGAGATTTTAATTTTTGGATACTTTCAATTGTTCAGAATGTAGAGTATTGGCTCTTTATGTGAAGCTGGTGACTTTGCTAATTCATTCCATTACAGACAGTCAGGTGCAATGACTTTGAACTTGGTCATACATTTTCTGCTGTTGGCCGATCGAAATTTTTCTTATTGTTTGATCGATTCATCTAGTTTGCTGGGTCATTGACCTCTAGCATGCAATGGAATGAGATGGACCCCTTGAATGTAATATCCGTTTACCACAATACCCTTGTTGATAAACCATAAATGGGAGTCACTACGCTCACAGGAGAAAATCGTTTAAGTGGAATGTTTAATTAAGAGCACCACTGTGGCCAGTTAGAATAGGCAATTAAGGATGCTGTGGTTTTTTCCATGTCATTATCAATGCCCCGTACATTTTCCTTCCTGTCCCTTGCTCTCACCCTCCCTTCTCTGCTGGTTGGGTCTGTTGTGGCACTGTCACGTTAATTTTCTTGGGTTTAGGAAAAGAGAAAGGGTTTTGTGTGGTATTGAGGGTGAGGCGGTGGAACCCTAAGTGGGCCTTAGTTTTGAGGGCCTCGCAGAAGTAAAGACTTGGTGACTGCCCCCTCGGACAGGAGAAGGGGATAAGGATGATGGGCACAGTTTGAAGGAAGGAGAGCTGGAGATGAGTTGACTTGTTAGTTCAGGTCCTGATGGGTTAGGAGTAAGCCCAAACTAGTGGGCACCTAGCAAGTAAGGGAAGAAGATTGATGAACCAAGCCTGAGATACTATCCCATGAGCTCAACAACAAAAGCATTAAGCCCGATATTTAGGCCGATGGAAATATAATCAGGGGCTCTTACAATACTGCTCTCGTAATCTCTTGTGGATATGCAAGTTTGGTTTGGATCATTTGTGTTGAGATACAACTAGAAAGGATTCTATAACGTGTTTGAATTGTATCAAAATTTGTGTTTAGTTAATATTACACACACACACACACACACACACAAAAGCGTGTTTAATTTTTAAAGAGAAAAGGGGTTTGGAAATAATTATCTCTATTTTTTTATTATTATTTACTTTTTTATTTTTGTTTTAAATAAATTTTTTTATATTTTATCTTTATTGTTTATTTTATTTGAAATAATTTAAATCTTTTTTTAAAAAAAATTATCTTCTTTCAATTCTTTATGTAGGAATTGGTACTCATTCTTTTAATAAACTATTCATTCTTTTAATAAACTTGAAAAAAATAATAAGTTATTTTTCAATTTATTTTCAATAACATAGTCAACCAATATAAAATGTTTTTCAATTTATTTTTTATGATACTATTAAATATTAAAAGATAATTTATTTTTTAGAAATCTACTTTTCATCAAAACTATTTAAAAAAAATAAAAAAAAATTAAGTTTTATAAGTATATCCGAAGAGGCTTTGGGTTTGGTTTTAAGCCTTCCAAAGCATTAAGCTTCTTCCTTTATTCAATGGAAAGGCTGGGGCCCTCAATCTGTGAACTACATCCTTTTTTATGTCACGAAGGAATCCGACCTTTATGCTGACATGCTATGTTTGCATGGTTTCCAAAACGCTGGGCCTCCAATGTTAGATCATGCCTTCTCACATGCAGTTGTCTACGGTACAAACAAAGTGGGTGGGAGGCAGCCCACAGGTGAAAAAAATTAAAATGCGTGGTGAAATATTCTTATATTTGAGAATATTAAGTGACTTTTTTATTCATGTTATTATTCATTTATTAAAAAAAAAAAAAAGTTGAAATAAGGATGGCAATGAATCATGTTGAAAACTCAGAAATACTCATAATCATCACTTGTCATTTCGATGGAGGCTGTCCACCTGCTAGGTACCTGGCTTTTTATCTTAAAAATAATTATAAAATAATTAAATAAAATTCTGAAAAACTAAAATATGAAAATTGTTAAATATCCATCTATAAATCACTATATAATGGGATGGAATTCATGAATAAATAAAATACAAGTCTAGAATCCAAATCTAATCCAAAAAAAAGGTGCTGTCCTGGCAAAAAAAAAATATTAGAAAAAATAATAAAAACACATGGTTGATTGAACATCACCCTTGATTCTGATCTTATGTATATTTAATTTAATTACTGACAAAATATGAAAAACTCAAAGTAGCATGATATATAAAAACTGGAAGAGTAAAATAAAGTTAAAATCTCTAATAAAAAAATAAAAATATAATAAATGTACTATTTCATTCAAGATTATCTAGTTAATACCCGAATAAAAATGATTAATCTTAATGCACGATGACCAGCATGAGAATATGCTAGCGTGCGCGTGTCGTTTTTTACGTGGTTGGATTCTAAGCAGATGGGCCTAGGTCCACCCATCGTCATGGGCCCAAATAGAAGTGGACTAGAGTATGACGCGAGGCCATCATCCTCCATGTGAGTCCAGAAGCATCTGCGCTCTCGCATTACTATCTGCCATGGAAATAAAGTGGGGTGACGTTGATCTCCGAAAAGATGTTTGATCATCACCCAAAGCAATCCACCCAGCTCTACTTTGTGGAGCAAAACCTAAAAGAAGCTTTTGGTATAGATTCCTCCTCCCATACCCTTTGCCTGCAAAGGGAAACCCCCTTTTCTTTTGCTCGGTGGGAAGCATTGATCTGGCCCCTCTTACCTTTTCAAATTCCACGGAGGGCATGGTGGTTCCCGGTTTGCTGGTAAGCTCGTGGTCAAATCACGAATAAATTAGTTTTAATAGTTCAAACACAAAGAAATTTATGCTGTTGAGGGCTAGTTTGACCTAGAGTTTTATTAGTCAAATCACGAATAATATTATTGTAGTTTTTTTTTTATTTTAACATGATCAACTTAGATCATAACTGGATCATAGTATAGAACCAAACTGATTTTAAAATTAATTTAAATTAAAAAACAATCAAGATCAGTTCCAAGTTATAAACACACGAGATCAACATATAAAGCCGGACAAAATTTAAATGATCGTCGAACCACCGCCAGATATTTGGATCGCGCACTTGTTTAATGTAATCATTAATTAGTTTTCTTCTAGGTGTTAGCAGTGGTGATAATCAGTTCACGAGGGCTGGATGCTGATCTAGGCTTTGATTGGTCAAATAAAAACAATCAGGAGCATCACATTCATGAACTTTGACCCGACAGTGGTCTTGATACGGTAGAAATACCATTTAAAGCTTCAACCCGCCAGGAATAGACTACTGTGTTTTGTTGTTTGCAAGACACAACGTGACAGGCACATCTGAGTTTTTTTGACTAAATCTATGCTACATCACGAGCTTAATTTAATTCACCAACTTAGCAGATAGCTGTGACGGAAATATACTTGTTCAAGCACCGATAAATTATCCGATTTTCGGGCCATCTCGTCGAAGAGTACCGGAGATTTTTCAGACAGGAAATTATTTAATTAATACTATCATGATTATAGTATTTTTGCTCAAGTATTCCAAGACCAACATTTGCATGCTAAAATTAAATCTCTCTGCTTGGATTTTAGATGATTTTTCCACTCTTGGATTACTATATTTAGAAGAGAAAAAACCGAAATAATGACACCAAAAGAGCCCATTTATCCCTTATTTGTATCCCAACTCTTTCTATTGATTATAAATGTGAATCAAGGTTTGAAGCCCTGTGTGGTTGCCATGTACGCAATGATCTTGATGTTGTTCTGGCCATTGATTTTGTGAGTTGTTTTTCGAGATTTGCAGGCTATATATTTATTTTTCCGGCTATAATTTCCATTATTTTTTCTCGGGATATGAACACGCTTGAAATCAGGATGAATTTTTCTTGCCACCAGCTGTGCACGTTGCTAGAATGCCTTTCTTTTATCAAAAAGAAAGGAAACAAAAAATCAATTTCTTATTTGGTTTTCGAGAAGTAATATAAATTCTTGACATTGACGCTATAAAAATGGACAAGGAAAGCGATTTGATGAATCATGCAGTTAACTAGCTAGCTTCAAGATCAATCACTCTTGAACCGATCTAGACCATCAAATATGCAATCGAGTTATAAAATATAGGGTTTGCTTAGTCCTTTTCTGGTCACATATTATACGTGGTAGTTAAATCGGTTGGACTGAAAACAGGAGATTTTATACACAGAAGTTCGTTGGCATCATTTTGCAGGATAAAGATTCAGCTGGGATTAATTTAAAACTAGATGCGAGGGTATGTTTAGCCACTTAATATTTTGTTTTGGGGTGTTCAGGATAGTGGTAAAGATTATTATTCAAAGTATTTTTTCTTTTAAAATATATTAAAATAATATTTTTTATTTTTAAAATTTTATTTTAACACTAGATTCAAAAACTTTTTTAAAAAATAATTAAAAAAATCAAAATTAACCAAACAATAATTCAACTGCTTCACCGTATACATCCCTAGTCTAATTAGATTGGAATCAACACTCCACATGCTCAAATACAAGGTTAATGTGGAGAGCCACGCCAAATATAAGCAACACAATCTCGGGACTATATATAAAATAATGCTGTGCTACAAAATATGGTTTAAATTGTCACCATGAGCTTTCATTTTCAGATTTCATGAGTGGTTGGGAGGTAGATTTGGGATTAGAGACGGCTATCCTAATTTTTTTAGATTAAGGTGCATTAGACTTTTCATTGATGAAGGGAACGGGAAATTTTTTTTCTAAATACTAAGATTAAGTTTGTTTTTAATTGGGGTTTTTTACAAGTTATTTGTATCAAAGTCAATGCATTCGTGAAATTTTTTTTTTGTATTATCATTCTTGATATTTAAATTGTAGATAATTACCAATAAATAAATTTACTTACAACTTAAGCTATATTTGTGAGAGAGTTATCATCACACGCATATAAAAAAATTTATCCTGCGTACAATGTTATAAAACAACATGGTATAAGTTATTCAATTAATCTGAATTAACATATAATTTAAGTTTTTTTAAAATAAAATAATGTCATCTCAAATAATTTTTTTTAAAATATATTTCTAATACAATGTTGGCTCATATTGGATACCTTGAATCCAGAGATGTTCCATACCTGTCAACGTGGATTCTTGCATTCCCTTCCAAAAGGGACTAGACATTGCAAGATGCAAATTCTCGAGTCTTGGCTTAGTCACAGTGGCCATTATGTCCTTGTCCACTAGCCCTGTGTCCTGCCAAATCTCATCCATCACTGTAGCATGTGCCAGGCTGGAAAGAAAAAAAATAATTCAGAGGCATTCACCCACAGTATAGTGATTGTAACATGCTGTAAATTGTGTTTTTTAAAAATTTAATTTTTATACTATTTTTGATGTATTAATATTAAAAATATTTTTTAAAAAATAAAAAAATATATTGTAATATATTTCTAAATAAAAAAACATTTTAAATTACAACCATTACCACAATTTAATTCATATAACCAACTATATGCTAGATCATTTTCCGACATTCATGACCTCTTGTGTTTACCACGTGTCATTTAACGTTTCTTCTCTTTGATGAGATTTATAATCTCTTCAAGTGTTAGATTGCTAGTTTTTGGATACGCAATGAAAACTAATACTTCTTCTTCTTACATGTAGGTGTTTTTTATATTTAATTTACTCATATATCTAAGAGATAACGCAATGGAAATAGTTCTCTCTTCTTTATTGATAATTAATCCTGGACTTTTAGATCAATGAACAGGCAGAGCATTATGTGCCACCGTGGAAGGGCACCGATCAGAACAAAATTAATGCCTTATTAGTTTATGAAAGACTCAGATTGCCGGTGATAACTTACATGGGAATGTGGTTGAATTGAAATTTTTTTAAGTTTTAAATTAATATATTTTTATTATTTTAATATAAAAAAATTATTTTAATATATTTTTCAATAAAAAATATATTAATAAATAATTTTTATCTCATTTAGAAACAGGCATTATATACATTTCTATCTTATTTTTTAAATGATATTTGGTATTACGATTTAACTGCATTTGTAGAATAATTTATTTTAATTTTTAAAATATATTTTTAATTTTTTAATTATTTTAATATGTTGATATTAAAAATAAATTTTTAAAAATAAAAAATATTATTATAATTTATTTACAAATAAGAAAAAACTCTAAAAAACGGCATCATCACGTGTCAAAACAGGCCGTTAGATATTTTCGAGGATAGGGCTTGCAAGAGCGTGGTCTGTAGGTGAGGACATGACATTGATTTAACAATGGTTAGTAATAATTGAATGGGATAATACATAGCTAACATCATCGAGAAGAAACTCGCAAGCCAATATAAGAAGTCAAGGTAGAGTCGCTTGCTGTCCTTTCCATGTTGACAGGTAAAAAAGAAGCAGCAGCTGAGCAAACCAAAAAGGTCCAAAGTTATCCTCGAAACCACACACAAATATATAATCTTAAGAAAATGTGTTCTCTAAAAATAACTATCCTCGTCGGATTCTAGCCAATATGTGGAATTCTATCTTGATTACTGGCTTACTGCTATATCACTTGTCAAATGGTTGGTTAATTTTACACTTAAGCCTGTCAGGGTATGCGGTAGTTTTTAATTTTGGATGATTTTTGAAAGTGTATTTATTTTGAAAAAAATAGTATTGATTATTTTTTTAGTGTTTCTTGGTGCTTTTAATTTATTAATGTTAAAATTAAAAGAAAATATTTTAAAATATTTTTAATTTAAGATATATTTGAGAAGTATAATGCATCATATTATTAAATATGTATTTAGTATGCTTATTTAGTATTGCGATGTAAAGTGTTTTTAAATATATATTTTTTATTTTAAAAAAATAAATTATATTAAATTATATTTTTTTATTAACATATTAAAATCATGTAAAAAACACGAAGAAAACATTAAGAAAATCAATTTAATATCTTTTTAAATCAAATATAGAAACCAATTTAAAACATAAAAATAAATTGTTGTTTTAGATAAAAGCAGCAACCTTTTAAAGCAACCGTTAAGGGTTTTTTTTTCATCATATTTAAGTGAGAGTTGTTAAATTGCAAAGAGATTCTACAAACTTGCTTTAATCCACATCCTATTATATTTTGGAAACTGCATGCAATTCATACTCTCCGGGCGTCAGATTTTAGTTCTCCTTCTTACGAATTTGCTTGGGACTTTTCTTATAGTATTTATTGTGTATGAGTCTTGTATATTATATGAGTTTGCATTTGACTTTATTTTTATGTTTTTTCCACGTGTCATGTGGCTTGAGATCACTATATGTTATTGGAGCAAAGAAGGAAACAACCTTGGCTTTCTTTACTGGAAGATGTGTTCAAAAATAAAAAATGCATGTCTTAAACATTTTATTCTTCCCAGTCTCTTTGAAAACGAATGATAATCGTAGGGGAAAGAAATTCAGAATCCGTCTAGCTATTTAATATTTTTTTTTCCAAAGAAAATCTTGTAATTCAATTTTATTTTTATAACAAGAAAATATGCGTGGTCCTATTAAACTCAATAAGATGATATAGATTAACCCGATAACCTATAACTTGATTTGTAATTTCATTGAATATCAAATTAAATTAGATAAAAAATTAACTGGATCGATTTGACATATCAACTCTTTACTTATCAAAATTTAATTCATTTTTTAATAAAATGTTATTTTAATTTTTTATAAAAAAATCTTAAAATAATATTAATTTAAATTGATTTATACTGTATATTATCCAGAAGTTAAATCAAATAAGGGGTGAAACTAAGTTTAATAGCTCTCTTGTTGGGTATTTGGATAGGCGGTATAACAATCATTTTGCTAAATTTTAATTTTTGATTTTTTAAAATTATTTATTCGTTATTATGTTAAAAATAAATTTTTAAAAATAAAATAAAAATATTTTAAAAACAATTAGTATTATATTTTTAAATATTCATGACATCTCTTTTTTTCTCTTTTCCGTCTTCCCAGGCCATGCATGTCAATTTAATTGCATAAGCATGCAGTATTGGATTAAAGCTACTTTTATATAAAATAGAAATCCGACTAAAGTCGATGAATTGGGATGTTGCTTATGCCAAACCACGTGTAATAAAGTAGGGGAATAAACTCTCTTAATAAAGTAACGGAATAATAATAATAATATAAAAGGAACAGAGAGAGAGAGTAGGCAGCCCTTGTGAAACACAAAAAAGTTATGCATAACTGGCCGCTGAGGCCCCCGTCTTCAGGGGGCATAAGGCGATGACTGGTAAAAATTCTTATAAATCTTGCTATTGCGACGTAAACAATTTACTTCTAATCCAGTTTAAAAAATAAAATTAATCTTTAAATAAAATTTAATAAATAAATAGAAGTAAATTTAATCTTAAAATCATTTTATGTTCAGATAAAAAAAATCATTATAAATACACCATCCTAGATATAAACGATCTACCAAAAACATGTTTGAAAATAATTTTTTTTTAACTTGTAGAATCTAATTTAAAATATTATTATTTTAATTCAATAATAAATAATACATTTCATCAATTTAATATTCTATTTGAATGATCTTAAAGTTACAAGCCCCTCTATCACTGTGTTTCCTTATGTTTTTTTTTTAATATTTTTTAAATTATTTATCGTCTAAAAAATCATTACATTAATTCTTTTATAAGTATTTTTTATGGTTTTAATGTTAAATTAAAAAAATAATTTTAATATATTTTTAATTAAAAAATATCATAACGGTAATACAAAACACAGAGTCTCTCTCAATTAGATATAGCTAGAGTTTCCTGGTGCTTAACTTTTAAGTTTTTTAAAAAAGGAGAAAAAATTAGATAAGAGATTCACCGCCTACGCAAAGCAGAGAAGCAGTTGGTGGAAAGGCCATGCGTGTGGACCATGACTCTAATTTGGAGGGAGGTATACATCATGGTGTGCGAGCAAGTACAAATGATGTTTTTGGCGTAGGGCCTTCTCTTAAATGAACTCCATCCATCATGCCCTTGGTCCACGTTCGGCAACATCCCATGTGACCCCCTTCCACTTTTCAAAAGGACATTTTCGTTCGTTGATTATTCTCTCTCTCACCCATACAGGCAAATAGTTGTAAAAATAAACCAATTTAGCAGATAATCTAATGATAATTAAATTTAAAAGGTTTGTATTTTTTATAATTTTAAATTCTAGTTTTGTAGTTATTAATATAATAATTATTAAAATTTTTTTATAATAATTAATTTTAAAACTCATAAAATTAATCAAAATATATATAGGCTGGTTCAGATACCTGTATTAATAAAAAAAAATCATAAAAAATTTTTCACCAATTTTTTTCTTTTCCTCCATCTTAATTGCTTTCGGTGTTCCTTACCATCCCCAGCGAGAGACGAGATGGGTGATAGACTGTGTTAGATTAAATTTTTATAAATTGATTTTCACCGTAAACCAATTTTAATTCTTTTTTATTAATAATTTATAATAAAAGTCACGTGAATATATGTTTGACGACTCCAACAAAATTCTTATGAATTAAAATTAATAAGTCAGCAGTTATTTTTTTTTTAAAAAAATTAAACTATAATTTTAAAATAACTGGTTTAATATTTTTTTTTTATAAACAAAACATGTATAAATTGTTATGCATGACCCGTGGGTACACGAATATATATTATCTTAAAGATTTTAAACTATACAATAAGAGATAGGCTTTATTTTATATTATAACCGAAATTATGAATACAATGATGCACACACGAACACCAGGACAAGCCTGTAAAAATATGCAAATACATATGTGAAGATATAGTAATATGATTTTTTTTTAATCTCTTCAATTTCGAGCACGACTAGAATTTCATCATGCAAAAAATGATTTGGTGAAATAAGCTCAACAAAAACATTAAATTCGTGCCTCTGGGAATGAAGAAATATTTTAATTTTTTTTCATAAAAGTAAATTACCAAATTATCCAAACCTAATCAGTCAACCTTCCCATGCCCTCTCCACACCCGACCTTTTTTTTTTTTTTGCCCTTTTCACCTTTCACCTTTTCCAGTTTAAAGCCCACGCCATCACCGTCGAGGTATCGACTTCCCGTTTCCCACAAGAGCCACAGAAGGTAAACAACTCCTCCACAGTCAACTAGAAAAAAAAATACAAAACCAAACATTAAATATCTGTTTATTAATAAAAAAATATTTTTTATTTTCTACTTTTAGTTTTTTTACCTTTTAACGAATTTTTTTAATTTTCTGAGAATGAAAATATTTTTTTATTTAAAAATAAAAAATACATCAATATTGCAACTATTTTTTAAAAGTATTTATTTTATTTTATTTTAATTAAATATTATCATAAAAAAATTATACTTTCAACTTAAAAAAATATTTATACTGGATTTATAATAAAATTCAAATTACGATGCTACAATAATTATAATCTTTTATATTATCAAAAAGTTCTTATATATTGCCCATGTTTTGTTTTTATTTGAAAAATATTAAAATACTTAAAAAGACCCGTAAATAATCTGTTTTTCAAATTCAATATAATTTTTTTAAATAAAAAACATTAACTTCAATAAAAAAATCCTAGTTTTTCGTTTTCTAATTTTATTTTATTCTTTAAAATTAAAATATTACATGTTTCTTACAATCCCTAAAACTATACATTAATCATGAATTAATAAAAACTTTTTTTTAATGACAAAAATATTCTCACATTAACTTTAACATGATAAGATTAAATTGTTTATTCATGAAATTCTTGATATATAATATATTTATAATTCTTTTTTACTCACAACCTAGCTACTATTGGATTCGAATCCGAAATAATAAGATGGATAACAAGAAACTAGCTTATCACTAAATCAAAGCTTCAAAGGGTGAAAAAATCCAAGATTATTAGCAAACGGCGTTACCGAATTGGCAAGTACATTAATTAAATCCCATTAAATTCGTTATTCACAATCCTCTCTCTCTCTAAAATATCGCCCTTCCTTCTTCCTTCCTTCTCCCTCTCACCAAATAAACAAGATGCTTCCAAAAATCCAGAGAAACTGAAACAGAAAGAAAACAATGAAAAAATCTCACACAGCCACGCTACTCTCTTTCTCTTAGATCTCCAAAAAACCCTAGCTTTCCTTCTTATTTGTCCCTCTCATTCATATAGATTCTCTTCTTTGTTGTCTCAACAATTTCTCTAACGCTTCGTTCCTCTTTTGCTAATTCCACGAAGAAATAGAATCGATCCTTCTCCGTTCTTCATTTTCTGCAACTCTTAATTGTTTTTTGGTTATTCCGACCCGGTTGAGAACTGATTCGAACGGCATTTCCGATTTGGCGGCGGTTTCCGTAATTCTCTTAGCTCTTATTTCAATACGCTGACGATTTTTTTGGTATATTTTATTTATGTTTTTGTGTGATTTTTAGGTTTCTGTTTGGTTTTTTCAGCAGTGAAATGCTGAATTGAATATATACATAGAGAGAGAGAGAGAGAGAGAGAGAGAGAGAGAGAGAGAGAGAGAGAAGAGAGAGAATGGACGATAGAGGAGGATCATTTGTGGCTGTGAGGAGGATTTCTCAAGGTCTCGAGCGAGGAAATAATACTTGCCATTCAAGTTCTGGTAATCTTGTTTTAACCTTTTCTCTCCCTGTTAACGTGCTATTCTTATTATTCTTCTGTGTATTTTTTTGATTACTGGATCTGTGGCTGGAATTGAATTAATTTATTTACTATTAATTAGGTTTTGAGTAACAACAAAATTCTTCACGCTACCTTCATGTTTCCTGATATTCAAATTTGTTGTGGTAGGTTGCTTACTTTGTTTCTAATACTGTAATTTTATGCCTATTACTACTTTGATTTGCATTAGTTGCTTTTTTGTTTAGTTCATGGTTAAAGTTATGGGTGATTTAGGGTTACTCATCATGTTAGAAATCGTTTTTTTTATCCTTTTAAAACACTTCAATCTGAAGTCGATGCATCGATTTTTTAATCTGGATGTTAATTTCATGCTACAATCACATTTTTCTTTCATTTACTTGTCAATAATTTGGATCTATTACTTTAATGAAGCATACTTATGTTTCTGTGCTTTAGAAGAAAGATTGTAGGATAATGAGCTTGAAGCATGCTCATTAAGAAGTTTGATGTTCTTTCCTGATTGTATGGAGGATTAGTAATGAAGCATGTGGATCGTTTTTTGCTAGTTGAACTTGGAATATGGTTGCACTGTGGACTGTGAAGCTTCACTGTTGAAGTTGTAGAAATGTCATCTTTCAACCTTAAGTTTTTATTTTGTCACAGCTGAGGTTGTGGCAGGATCAGCAGCCTGGCTTGGCCGTGGTCTTTCCTGTGTTTGTGCACAGAGAAGAGAGAGTGATGCTCGTCCATCATTTGATTTAACCCCTCCACAGGTATTATTCATACTAGATCAATTTAAATCTAATTTGATTTCCTCTTGTCTCTGTTTCACAGGGAAAACAAGCTTACGGGGAACCACTTTCATGATCAATGTTTTCTGTGTTTCCTTGTGCCTTTTTTTTTCCATGTGTATTGAGTTTGTAATGTAAATCCAACACTTCTTCTGTTTGCGATGGATTATAACAAAAACACTGAATGATTTTTTCTCCTTTTTAATTGTTTTTTTACTATTCTGTTGCTTTCTTTTATCATTTGTGGTTCATTCCTCAAAAGTCTGGATATTTTTCTGTATTTGGTTTCCCATCTGTTCCCTGTTGCCCTGTAAACCTACTAATGACAATTTCCCGAGGTCATATCCTCTGGTTAAATTTGGGTGAGAAGAGGATTTTGATACAGTCACGAAGAGAGTAGTTGATGTTTTAAATTATGCGTCTAATCCGGGCCTTTGGCTGATATAATTAATGAACTGATATTTGAGGACAGATTAAAAATTTTAAAATTTGTTCTGTCGCATAATAGTTCTCTTGGGATTTTAGGCAGTTTTATTATAATGTAGCAATGAAACTTCCTGCAATTCTTGCTAGCAAATTTCTAGAAGGACAACTGTTTCATGCTACCATCTTTTAATATATATTCCCAAATATGATTCTCTTGAGCTTGATTTCCTTGAGACCTTGTCTTTCCACTTCTCATCATGTGATATTGTCACATAATTCCTACTCATTCTGTGCCCATTAATCCATGTTATTTATCACAACTATGCTGGACAGTAGTGATCGTTCCTTGTGTGAACATCATGGGTGTCATACTTCTTTGGGAAAAGTAAAATAAAATTAATTTCTGGTGAAGTTAAAAATCATTTACTTTTGCACTATTTTTTCATATTCCAATATTCTTTACAGTGTTACCAACTCGACTATCAAAGTTCATGTACCCTGTTAATATTAGTCTTGTGTTTTCATTAATGTTAAAACAGCTACAGAAGTAATGCCAAATGAGAATTATCAAAGCTACTGATCTTCCATTTTAAAACTATTTGTTGCCCTTGCTTTCAATTTAGTGACTTACCATGCTTTCCATTTAAATTAGTATATTTGTGTTATCTCTTTGATGCATTCAGGAGGAATGCTTGCAGAGGTTGCAAAGTCGTATAGATGTCGCCTATGATAGTTCAGTTCCTGAGCACCAGGTACCCCATCTTCTGAAGGTTCATTGAGGATTTGGATGTGACAGAAATAGAATTAGTACAAACAATTTAAAATATATAGATGAATTGCTTGTTTGTTAGATTTTTCATTCTCATGAGTCCTTAACTTTTCAATTCAATATATCTCATGTGATGATAGTTTAGTTCCTGGGCACAGGTACCCCTTCTTCCGAAGGTCCATTGATGATTTGGATATGACAGAAATAGAATCAGTACAACCACTTTAAAGTATACAGATGAATTGCTTGTTTGCTGGATTTGTCATTCTCATGAGTCCTTAACTTTTCAATTCAACTTATTTCATGCATAGAATTAGGTCATTAATTTTTGAAACGTGAAGGCTTCCTGATTGTATTATTTTTTATGTTTGCTGTTTTCCTCTAGGAAGCTTTGAAAGCCTTATGGAATGCTGCCTTTCCTGAAGAAGAACTTCATGGCTTGATATCTGAGCAGTGGAAGGAAATGGGTTGGCAAGGAAAGGATCCTTCAACAGATTTTAGGTAGACCATTGGTTCCTTTATTAATTCCATGTTGTTTCTTTCATTATTTCCACCTTCATTGCCTTTTTATGCTTATGGTACTTTCATTTATTTTTTCAGGGGTGGTGGTTTTATATCATTGGAGAATTTGTTGTTCTTTGCTAGGAATTTTCCGGTATGTCTAGTTTTGCAACCTTAGTCAACTTAATCTGCTCTGTTGCTCCCTAAGTCTTTTTAGAATCTTTTTCAGCTGAAATCGTGGAAGCATGAACTATTATATTACATTTTTTTAATGGACTCAACAATATTTATGCTTGGGCTTTATTGATATTGCTCTACCACATGGCATTTGTACACTCATGTGTTTCATTGACAATAGTTGTTGCAGTTTATTGTTTACCAAATGGTCGATAAGTTGTAACATTAGTAACCCTATGCAAAAGCTAGCGTGGTACTTTTTTTGAAAGTGATGATTTTAAATTAGGACCATTTAAATTTTGTTATCTTTATCATCTGTGTTTTTTTTTTTTTTTAAATGAAAGTAACCATCTTGTCCATGCAGATGTCCTTCCAGGATCTTCTTCAAAAGCGAGAAGGTGATCGATCAGTATGGGAATACCCATTTGCTGTAGCTGGCGTGAACATCACTTTTATGCTCATTCAGATGCTTGATCTTGAAGCAGGTATTCTCAGGGAAAAGAAGTTCTTTTTGTTTGGTAACCCATAGCACTCTAAACTGGAGGAGGTTACTGATTTCCAAAGTTTCCTTTCCATGGTTATTAGTATTTAATGGTTTGCTCTGAGATAATATCTATTGGTCTTTGGTTTCTGTTGGATATTAAGGATATCTTGAAGTTTGATGCCCCATGGATTTGGCTTACATGTCATTCTGTAGTAGTTTATTTTGCTTTTGAGATTTTCAAATGAAGCTCAAGATTTTCTTCAAACTTGTTTTTACCAGCTTCTTGTAGGTTTTCTTGAATGGTGTTTTGCTTTTTCCAGGCAATCATGTTTGTCCTTTTGTTTTAGCCATGCAAAGCTTAATAGAATTCTTCTATATCCAAGCTGCATGCAATTTATTTTTGAAATTTTGAATTGGAATTCATTTCTGGGTTAACTGTTTAAAGCTCAATATAATTATTTAACATCCAAAGTGTAGTCTTGAAACTAGATTTTCAGAACTGGAGCTTGATTTTCTGGAAATGTAAACTATGTGCTTCTATTCTACAGTCAAACCACGCACACTGGTGGGAGCAACTTTCTTGAAGTTTCTAGCAGGTAATATTAAGCTTCTAAGTTGCTAGAACTTTTTCTTTGCTTAGAAATGCTTTTGATGGAAAATTTGTAGAAATTGCATGCATGGAGGCATTGCTTGTTCTGCATGTTCATCTTTCTTTTTTTCCCAATACATCGTTGTGGAAAATTTTGTATTTAAGTGTGGAAAATGTACTCTTCACTATCCGATTCAACCAAGCTTAACATCAAAAGTATCTATCCTGGTTACCTTTTTGTCTTGACTTTTGGCTTTTGCCTTGGCAGAGGATGACTCAGCATTTGACCTTCTCTATTGCATAACGTTCAAGCTAATGGATCATGAATGGCTCGACATGCACGCTTCATATATGGACTTCAATGTATGTTTTATTCCATCATAAAATTCCTTTTAGAGATAGGGAAAGACTTTAACAATTCCATGTTGCATGAATTATCATTCTATCTTGCGTCGTAGCATCCGGTTTTGAAGAATTAAATATTTTCTACTCGTGAAATTCTTTTGGGGGTGAGTCTGAGGCAGTCTTGCTTTGCATAAAGCTATGAATGACGTATGGAAGTGGTCTGGATGCACTAATATTCTCTGAGAAGCACAACATTTATTAAATGCACTCGAATATTTGCATAGATCTTGAGACTCACTAAACCATAATTTGATTTGTTTTTTTCACCAGGCGGTAATGAAATCCACACGCCGCCAACTAGAGAGAGAGCTTCTGTCTGAAGACATAACACGGCTAGAAGAATTGCCCTCCTACACCCTTCTTACACGATAGCATAGCAGTTGGAAAGTTAAGCTTTCATGTAACAGAAAAACCTCTGCCAGCATTTGGCACGTTTGGGTTCCTGCCACGTTCTTCTCCTTGTTCCTTTTAGTTGAATGGTGTTTTGTACATGATATGTTGTTTCTCATTAAAACTTTAGTCGAAGCTATGTTAGTGAATTCCCCCATTTAATCTCCATAAAAAAGGTTTGTTGAGTTTGTCAACTTTCTTGTAGCGGAAAAGGGGAAGAAGAAACTTCTTGAGTTTTATAAAGGATGAATATAAGTGTGGTTGCGTTTAGGTTTCAAATGCAGGTTTGAATTGTTTAGGTTAATTCCCTTGAGTTTTGTTAATAGGAAACTTCTTTGAAGCAATTGTTCGTGGTGGTATGAATTGCCTGCTACCACCACATCAGAATTTTGTTCCAAACTTTCTTTGCAAAAACTATCATAATTCAACCCTCCTTCCCAGACAAACAAGCAAATCTTAGGGTATAAATTCATGAGTAGTGTTTAGTATGCATGTATTAAAATAATATTATTTTTTTTTTAAAAATAATCGTTTTAAAAGAAAAAACATTTGAAAAGCTCTTGAGAAAAAAAAAAAAAAAAGGGTCTAGCCATAAGCTTGCTTGGTGGCATCTAAATTCACAAATTTAAAAAAAATTTTGTTTTAAAAGTGTATTTTAAAAAAATTAACTTTTTTTGTATTTTCAATTTATTTGGACATGTTTATATTTAAAATAACTTTTTAAAAATAAAAAAGTATTATTTTAATATATTTTCAAAAAAAAAACTTTAAAAAATATTATTATTATATTTTCAAACACTTCCAAGACAAAATATTGGTGATAACAGTAAATTCCACTATTATTGACAACGGCATTCTAATGGTCTCTTCTCTTCTATTTTGTTTTTGTCTTGGGATTACTATGTATCAGGTGGAACTGAACACTTTTTCTTAAAGATTAACTTGAAACCCTTGCTTTTCATTCTAGACAAGGGCCAAGATTTTTTACCTCGAAAAAAAACCCGGCAAAATATATAAGAACCCATGCTTCCTTCGTTTAAAGGATGGCATAAAACAATTGGTCATTGGATAAAATCCGCTTGTTTCAGTCTTTAAAATCATGTCATAGTTGTACATAAATGGCAAACAAGGCCTTCAGAGTACGGGTAATGGTGATTATAGGCAGCAAGACATGAACAAACGAATAAAACGTAGATAAAATAAACATGCAGGCCTAGCATTTGTTCTTTCAAAATTCACTTCATATAAATATAACTCAACATCAACTCAATTCAACTGTTACCGACGAAGATACCTCAAGTAGCAGCATAGCTTTGACAAAAATGCTGATAGGCACAACAACTTAAGCAAGTAAACAAAGCAAAGGAGCCACAAACTTCAGGAGCAAACATGAGAAGCAAGATAATTAGAATGGCTGGTGGCAAACAACTTCTAGACTGGCAAAAGTTTACTCATAGATCCATTGGTGAAGACTGCTCTGCCAGTTCGTTGGGCCTTCTGGGAACCACAGTCCAATTTCCTTAGTTGCACTCTCAACTGAGTCGCTTCCATGAATAACATTCCTGCAATGCAGCGGTAATTCTTCAGCATCAGATATATTTATACCACTGATTTGAAGATGCATTTCAAATATTTTGCTACAGACTCGATTCTAATAAGAATGATTTAAGGCCACATAACACAACATTTAGATTATCATCCAAAGGAAATTAGAAAAAAGAACTGACCTTCCAACATGAATAGCAAGATCACCGCGGATAGTTCCAGGTTCAGAAGCTGCAGGATTTGTGGCTCCAATTATCTTACGGCCAGTGGCAACAACACCTTTGCCCTCCCAGATCATAGCAACAACAGGGCCAGAAATAATATACTCGACAAGACCAGAAAAGAATGGCTTTGTGGCCAGGTCCTCATAGTGCTTCTCAGCAAAAGACTGCTCAACGGTCAATAGTTTCAAACCTAAACCCAAAAAATTCATACTAAATCAGCAACCAGCAAGATACTTCTGTATTATTTTACTTTTAATTAATACCCAAATGTAGCAGAACAGTAATGATGTATTGTTAAAGCCATTGAATTCCCCCAAAAACCTTCGTTAACAACACATGCACAACAATTTCAACATTTGAAGAAATCAAGACCAAATTAATCACCTTTGAGAGTGAAGCCCTTCTTCTCGAATCTTGAAATAATCTCACCAACCTGAAAAGTTTAAGAATCTTTTCAGAATATTGATTTTTCTAAAAAAGTCCAACCAGTTATCAAACGCTAAAAATCCCTTTTGGGCTTAAAAGCTTTCGCCTTCCAGAAAAATAATTCAAACCCGTGATAGATCTAATCTCTGTCTTTTTTCTCCACAGACAAGCACTAAAACTGTAACTTTTATCGATAATTCTTTCAAGAAATCGATAACACGAGAACCCCAGTTCAAGAAAAGAAGGAAAAGAAACTTACGAGTCCTCTCTGGACACCATCGGGCTTGATCATGATGAAGGTTTGCTCCATTTTCTCTTGCTTGATATTTTTTTCTCTTCTGTTGCAGTAAAGGAGCAAAATGCCAAAAACAACGAGCGTCGAAGAAAGTGAGACGACGAGTTTTATACGTAACAAAAGAGAAGCAAACCCTAGTTGGTGTGGAATATTCGATCCAAAACTAGATTTTTTCTTTGTTTTGTTCTAGAACTGAGGTAATTATTATAGTTGTTGGACTTACTGGAGGAATGATTTGGGAAAAAAAAAAAAAAAACCTGGACTAAATAGGTTGGGATTATTGGATGCCCCAGCAAGATTTAGCTAAATGGACTAAATTATTAAAAATTTAGCTTATCATATTAATATTCTATTCTGTTAAATAAAAATATAGTCCTGATTAGATTTTAAATTCCTGATATTTCATTACCCTAGTTATTATGATGCAAAATAAAAAATATTAAGCCATTTCCTGATTAGATTTTTATCTGTCAAAATTAAAAAGAATTCTACTCCATATAAAAGAAAAGTATTTATTTTTTATATCATGATGCAAAATATATGTCAATAAACTCAACTATATTATATTTTAAAAAATATGCTATTTCCTTCTTTTTTCTTATATAATCTTATGCATAGTACAAGATTATATAATATAAAGAATTTTTTTTAAATCACCCCTAACCTAATCTACACAGTAGTTTATTGACATTTTATTTTGACTATTAAAACGCCTAAAATACTTACAAGTGGGTTTATAAAAGCCAATGATTAAATATAAGAAACAATAAGAGCATGAGAAATTTTAAAACATTCAATAAATAACTGCTATGTAATGTATGTTTGATATATATAAATGGTTTTATTCAAATGTCATTCTTAAATAATGTTTTATTGATTTTATTTTTTTATAATTATTTTTAATATTTTTAGAATTTTTTTATTGATACACATGCTATGTAATGTATTTATCAAGAACACTAATATATATAAAAATAACATCGAATTTGAAACCATCAGCTAAATTGCAAGATGGGCCTGGGCAACCCGTCGCGAGGAGGGATGCAAAATGGAGCCCAAGGGAGAAGCCCAGTAGCTTTTAGGACCATGCCACCTTTTTTGTTATTCATGGCCCGGGCTGCTATCTAGTAAAAGAATTCAGATAATTATCCGGGCCCAACTGTTTAGAGCACAGAGGATTAATCTAGCCTACGCATATCCATTGTGATGCGCTTTGTTCGATACATGCAATCAAAATTAGAAAACCATCCTTTGCTTACTGTATAAAAAATCCTAATAAATATATATGTTGTTAGACCGGTCTGGAGACTGACTTAAAAAAAAAAATCGGGTTATCAGGTAATTCACGGGTTATCGAATCAATTATTCCTATTAAAGCAATGCTATTTTTTATTTATTAAAGTTGACACAATCAGACTGGTCAATAAAAACTTAATCATTTCAATCAAGTCAAATTATTTTTCAATTTAATTTAAAATCTAGGTAGGTTACACATTGGGTCAACCGATCAGTTAACAATTATGGTGCTCCCTGTTATAAATCCCATCCCACTTTTTTAAGGTCTAATTCGAGATCTCAAAAGAGAAATACTGAACCTTTAACTGATGTGTCCTTGAGGAAATATGTACAACTGAAAACATGAAATTGCCCCAAACCAAGCCTAAATAAATTCCAAGATAAAGGTTAATTTCATGATTTCACTATGCTAAGAATAATAAAAAATACACAAATGCCCCCATGCCCCCAATGCAAGCCTTAATTAATTCTAACATTAAGGACAAGGTAGAGATTAAGCTGTCCATAAAAACATGAAATTAATCTTAAAAAAAACCCACAGTAATAAATTATCTGGGTGTTTTCTTTTAAGACCAGTTATATGAAAAAAAAGAAAGATGAAAATATGTTTATATCCCACTAAAAATGAGTATAACAAATGAGTTATATGAAAAGATTATTTTATCCTCAAAACTTAGCCTTCTAACCTAATTTAAGAAAGAATAAAAACATTATTTTACTAATACAATCCATCTAAATTCTCTCTTGTGCTATATTGCGCGCCGTGTACATTCTTGGTAAATTAGAATAGCCAACACTCGGTAATCATTAATTTCCAATATACATCAACACCACCTCATGTTCAACCATATGACACTATATACTTGAAATCTCTCTCAAAAATTAAAAAATAAAAATAAAAAATAGCCAATTGATCACACTCCTAGTTTTATAATCATCACCGGCAGAAAGGCCACACCGACCTCACATATGTTCGGCCCGTATCATTGATTCAATAAGTGGCTTCTGAGCAAAGACATGTCGAGGATATATGCATGCACTTCAAATAATAATAATAATAAAAAGAAACCATGTTTTAAATCGAGACACGGTTTTCGTTTCTGTAAGAAAAAGAAAAAAGAAAATATAACCACCAGTTATTTTGAGATGCTACCGATTGGTGCTTGGCTATCTGAACAAAAAATCAAATGAATATATGTAGTGGCAGATTTTGCCATGATTGATAACTTTTAGTGGCAACAACGCGGGGGAGCAGCCCATGACAATATCGGAATGATGTGCAAAAGCTCCCAATTGAGTGCATCTGGAAATTGGATTGAGAATCTTCTGTATGTATAACAGCTTCCAAGCATATTAGGGTTCGCATTGTCGCCCAAATTACAAGTATTTGTCAAAATTGTCACATGTCATGCCTAAATTGTCAAAGTTTACAAGCAAACACTCTACACTAACGCGGTGATGCGGTTGGTCTGGTGCTGTTATGGTTCTAGCTACCTTAACCACCATGAATGCCGGGCTTTAAGTAGCAACAGAGATGTTATTTAATGATGCTAGCTCTAAACTATAATACCATGTGTGTGAAACCAGCTAGCCTCTTTTTCTTTTTTTCTTTTTAATTTTAGGATATGATGGCTCGGGGAAGCATGTTAATATACTATTCGGCAAGCACATATGAACTTGCAAGATAACTGACCTAGATGAGTAAGTGGTTATGGATTATTACATCATTTTTAACTTCATTACCGTACTTTAAGAATGTTTTCCCCCTGAATTTCGTTTACTGGTATGAACAGCCTGCGTTTGACACACTGGAGATAAACTAAGTTTTAATTTGATATATATAAAAAAAAGAAAAAACTATTTCCCCAACTGTGTGAACACAGACAGTGTGTAAATAGGGTCACCAGTGACTTGAAAAAAGAGAGAGTACATTTGGCTTAATTTCACCCGCTTGATTTCAGATTTTGATCTGGTAAATTCGATGTCTATTGTGTTTGACCAAATTGCTAATGATTGGTTATTTAATACTCCACAAGAGCTCGTGTGGTGAATTCCTCAAATTGAGTTCAAGTTTCTCTTCCTTTTGGCTTCAGATTTTTCTTTTTTTGGGGCAAATCACTTAATGAACGATCTTTTAGCATCGAAAGGATTCCACTCTGAACAATCAACTTGAATCTATTGTACCTGTAGTTCAAGCTTTTTCCACGAGCTCTCTCGCCAATGAGATTTTGTCTTGCTAGTTCGGCTAGAACAAATACTTGACTGACCTTTTTTCCCTTCCAATTTAGCTTAATCATGCAAGATATCAAAGGGTACAGTTATTGACTTAGTTTACAGAGTTATCACAATCCCTGCTAAATTCACAGCTGAAAGATGATCTCTAGTTCGTTTGGTGAGGATGGCGAAGGCTCACCTACAAGAACATTCCCTTCAATGCTGCAACCGATTAATGAAACTAGCGAATTGAAAAGGAAAAGCAGACTGGACAAGGTTCGAGGGACAGTGGGATCCACCAAATATCTGATGCCTCACTCTATCATCATGAAACTTGGAAGACTTTAGTAGTTGATTGAAAGGCCATGATGATTGCATGGAATTCAGCATATACTGCCTTTGGTTACCCTCCCTTTTCTCGCTTCAAATTGGATCTTTTGAGCTACATTATTGAGTACACTTTTGAACTTGAATTTTAGAAATGATGAACTTGTCGGATCCGTGAGTAAGCATACTTTTTCCCTTGGCACAAGTGCTCGGACATGGTTTTTGCAGCAAGGTTAATACATGTCTGGTAATGCTATTAAAACTATTTTTGTAAAAATATATATTCAAACAATATTCTTTTCAGATTTTCTTAAATTTTTAACACCAACATATTAAAATGATAAAAAAACATAAATTTAATATGTTTTTATGTGAAAAACAATTAAAAAAAAAACTTTGAAAACGAGTTATACTGCATATTGCAGATTGTTTTGGGACCAGTGCATGTTGACGCACTAATAAAATTGACTTGTAAATTGCTAGATTGATAAATACAAATGTTGATATATAGCTGTTAATGTATTGATCTGTTGGTGTGTAGTACTCTACATGGATCTGTTGATCTAATGTCCTGTGAAGATATTCTAACACAACAGTGATCACACACATACATGCACTAAAGTTATGCAGTTGTGTGTTAATAGTTTCTCGCCCTTTTCATTGTGGCATCGTTTCAATTTTGGAACTCTGACACTGGAAGAACAAGCTGAGCTGGTTGATTTTTTTTTTTTAATTTTTTTATTAACCTGCAAAAACCTTCTCTCATAAATGAGTATTTGAAAGTTAAGTTTTTGTGTTTTTAGTTTTAGTTTTGACTTTTTATATTTTAATATGTTTGAAATAAAGTCATTCTATTATTTTTTTTAAAAATCCCCTTCATATTTTGCATATAAAACTAGCAAAATAATTTAAAAATATTCTTAATTTCAATAACCTTTAACTGAAAAATTATTACATGAACCTGCCCCACCACTTAAGATCATATATATATATCAGACTAATAGAATTATTAGAAATCATTGAATTTGAACAAGTACATGAAATAATTTTTTTCCTTTAACCTAACTAGTCAGTTTTAGATTTTCTAATGAAATCAATTTTAAATTTCAGAGATAAAATTTAATATCATAATTTTAATTCTCCATCCAAAATTTTTGGCTTTGAATTTTAAAAAACAAAGAAGAGATTTTAAGGCTATTTGTGTTAATTTTATGAGACAAAAAAAAAAAAAGAGCATTTAGGTTATTATAAGCCTTATTTAAAAAAAAAATTAAAACCATAATTTTTGGATGGAGAATTAAAATAATGATATTAAATAATAAATTTATTTTCTTATTTTCAAAATTTAAAATTAATTCTATAAAAAAATTAATATGCAGTAGCAAACATGTTTCAAGGACTTCCAATTTTTTTAGAAAGCTTTAATTGTTAAAAAATAATACGTTCTGAAACTTTCCGGTCATATAAAAGTTTGATTATATATATTCAGCTGAAAAAAAATAGAAAACAAACAAACAAACAAAACATTGCAAGTCATATTCGATTCATGAGCTGACATGTTTTCAATTATTAACAGGCACAGAGGCAGTCACTTAAATTTGTCACCCATTTTCATTTCCTTATTTTTCTTTTTCTTTTTAGTTTTTATTTGCATGTGTAAAGTAGTGTTTGGTTGCTTTACTGGAATAGAAAAAACAAAAACAATAAAAATAAAAATATATTTAGTTAAAAAGAAAGAGGTATAAAAATAAATCTATTTCTGAGATAATTTTGAAAATTTTAAATTAAATTTCTATACTTTCAAAACAGGAGGTACAAAGAAAACATGTATTCAAAGATAATATTTATTATATTTTATCCCTAAAATATTATTGTAAAAAACTCTCAATTACAAAATTATCCAACCAAAACATGTAATGATAAAAATAATTACAATTATCATAATTTTAAAACTCAACTCAGGGGCTGATCCAGGGCAAAGCTCGAGTTGATGGTCGAGGCCCGAGCCATGGATTAAGTTGACCCGTGTCAGCGTAAGAACAAAAATGGTTATTATCGAAGTTCTAAAACCTGGTTTAGAAGTTGATTTGAGATAAGACCTGAGTCACTTGCGAGGTTGACCGTTGATCCAGGTCAATGTAAGGATAAAAATAATTATTTGTTATCATAGTTTTGAAACCCGACTCAGTGGTCGATCCGCAGTAAGGCTCGAGTCATGTCAGGATGGTAAACTTGGATCAATATAAAACAAAAATCGTTATTATCATAGTTTTAAAACTTGATTTGAGGGTTAACCCAGGACAAGACCCGAGTCACGGATTAGAAAGGTCAACATGGGTTGACTCGAGTCAATATAAGAATAAAAATTGTTATTATCATAGTTTTATAATCTTATTCAGGGGTTTATCGTGGGAAGGTTCAAATCACGAATCAGAAGGGTCAATTCGACTTACCTAAGAATTTTTTTTTAAAATTATTAAAATAGCCTTGTTTTGACCAATTTTTTTTTTAAAAAAATTAGTTAGTTTTTTACTAGGTCAGGTCAAGTCAATCATTTCTCTATTTTTTAAAAAACTCAAATCATTCCAGGTCTCAGGTCAAACAATCAAAGTCAGTTATGGTTTTATAACTAAGGTTATTATAATATTATTAATTTCAACACTTAATATAAACTAATATTCAATTATTTTTTAAAATATATAAGTTTAACAATAATACATATTAATGGTAAAATAATTTTTTTTAAAATATTTTATTCTGTCCTGTCCACCATAATCAAACATGATATAGAGAAAATTATTTTATCTTATACTTTATTATCAAATACAATTTTGATTTTTTTTTTCTATCTTATCTTTTCTATTTCAATTATCTTTGCCTCTTCTATCTTGAAAGAGTAACTAAAAGCAATCTAAAAATGCAAGGGAAGGGGTAGCTTATAAAACCATTATCATCTAATGGCCATTGGATTTGATTCCAGTTGATTTCCTTCCACTATCTTATCCATCCAAATAATCATAAAAATTGTGTCAACTCTCAAAGCATCGCTGGAGTTTCCTGAATTAACGTTTATTGAACAAGATAAAGTTCAATTTACTTATTTTTCTTCACAGAAAAAGTTTCATTTTCATCATGATATATATTCCATATCCATATCCACTTATTTGGTTGTGACAAAGGATCCACATCTTAATTGCTATTTAATATCGTAAATATATATATATATAGACTTATATACTGACTCAGAAACAACTTCAATCTATAGGTTATAGGTCAATGATGTAAAATATATAATCAAATGATTTTGTTTGCAATAATTAAGGAAAATATGTAAAAAGAGCAAAAATATATTTGATTGGGAACATGGATAAAAATATTTAAAAAAATTCATTTATATGATAATTAGAGTATCTCTCTCTCTCTCTCTCTCTCTCTCTCTCTAATATCCTAAACACTATCCAAGAATCAATTCTTCCCGTATTAAAACTAAAGCCCTCTTAAACGGTTCTTTTATGCTTAGATATTCCATTACAAAAGAAAAATACTTTTTTTCTCGCACCCTTCTTTAAGCAAACCCCAATATACCAAGAAATTAAGTGCTTCGTTTAGGAACATGGTTACCCCGCATAGACATAACCTCTTCGTACACCGAGTACGTGAGGAATCTCGATCCTAAGCGAAGAACAGCGTTATGGTTGATCTCTCAGTCTCATTTTTCACTCATTTCTCTGCCAAAATTCGCCCACAATAACTCTCTTGAAAGGACAAAACTTAATGCTCCTGAAACCTCTTTGGAAATCCAGACAGGTCCTGAGGATGTCAAAGATGCGAGAGAAAGGGAGAGGATTCTTCAAGCTGTGGGGACTGACATAATTTGAATGTTTTGAGGAGAATTATTCAGACCACAACATGGGTACATGATAGATAATTGGGGATAATCCATTACAAGCCATTCTCCTACATATACAGGCTCTATATGTGGAATTTCAAGTCCCCTTGTGGGACTATATGCGACAGCCCCGATAAATATTTATCCACTCTTTGCTTGTAGGTGCAAGGTGTTCCTTTTCCAAGATTTACTGCAAATAAATGGAATTATGAATTTACAATATATATATATAAAAGGAATGAATGAAATTGGAGAATTCACTCTGGATTGAACTCCTTTATTTCAAGGGTAAATGATATATTATGTTGATGAAAACCAAATTATCAGTTTAAACCTCAATGACTAAGATTTTATTTTATAGTAAATGGTTAGAATTTTCTTCAAATTAACAATTATTTTTTCCTATTAAAATCTAAGATTTGGATTGCTCCTAATCAGGAGTCAAATCCCAAGCAGTTTTACTTGAAATTCAAACTTCAGGAAAAACTTGTGCATCACATAAATAGTTAACAACTCATTAAAGTCTCAGAAAAAAACTACTGCACTCTTTTTACATTATTCAATTTGTTCATGAAGTACAGTGTAGTTCTTCGATTAACTTCACACGTAGATCAGTGCACCTTTCATAGATTTCTTAACTTCCACTGATGATTTTCGACAAGTTCGGAAATTGTGGTACCTTCAAGAGTCTCATTTTTCCTCTTGTCGGCCGAGTGAATTCACAAGCAGCTTGAATTCTTCCTGACTATGCTGAGAATAGAGTTGAATCTCGAGTCACCATAACATCCAGCTCAAATATGCCGGCAGATTATACTCCGTTCCTGTTGACTTACTGTCCTTAAATTGTCGCATTTCTAGATTTGCAGCCACGTATTTCATTTATTCGGTAGCCTCTTACGTTCAAAGAGATAAAAAGAGCTGAAAAGATTGCTTGAAGTTTTGAACAGACAAAATAAAAGATTTGTAATGCTTCCTATATCATACCTTTTCTTTTAGAAGATGACAAAGCTTTCGATATCTTTTGGTGGAGTGGTTGCTTTAATAAAAATAAATATTTTTTTCTTGATTCCATAGAATTCAAACTCGGATTTCTTTTAAAGGAAAAGGAAGAGAGAAATTGAGAAAGAATTAAGTTATGATTTGTTGCCAAAGAAATTTGTCTTTGCATACAAGTTATAGTAATTAAATATTATATAAGTTTTCACAAGAATTTTTCTATGTACAGGTCAAGGTATTTTGAAAACCAATGACTTGCTTACTTTTTAATTGGGTCTTAGATAAGCAGTTGTTTTACATTTACAATTCACTAGAAAAATTATATTTTTGTAGCTTCTTTATAGATTAAAACTCGAGATTATAACATGAGAAAATCTCTTTTATTTAACTAATTAAACTAATTAATTACCTGAAAAATAATAAAAGACTTCATATTCACAAATTGAGTCAGGCAATTGGGTTGAGAGTTAGTCCATTAATTATCTTTTTACTAAACATTAATGAGAATAAGATTGGGCATTGAAGCAATGGAATTTAAACTAAACTATAAAACTCAATGTATTCCATTTATAAACTCCTCATCTCTTAAAACATTTGTTCTCCTTTATAAAGTTCGATCAGCTCATTCACAGAAAAAATCTCTGAATACATTTTGCAGAGGCAGCGTATATATGATTTCTCCACAAAGTCAGGCTCTTTGTCTCGGAGGGAAGCCCCTTAATTTCGTGCTTCATGAATCAAAAGTTATTCTCCAGCGCTCAGTATGTAACGAAGTGATCTGAGCCCCTTCTCATTCCATAAAGACGTCTTGTTCAGTCCAGCTAGTTAAGGACACACATTTTCCATTACCAACAGGCTATGGTAACTTAGAAAAAGTTCATCTGATCATAAATATAATTAAACATGTATATTGTTTGTGCTGTTGTTGTTAGGGTGTTGAAATAATGGGGGGTTTCTAGTTGTAGTTGATGTTGGTATTGTGGGGGAAGTTGGGAGGGACTTTTCATAGATAGAGAGAGAGAGAGAGAGAGAGAGAGAGAGAGAGAGAGAGGAAGGACTGTGGATGAAGTAACAGGTGAGAGTGAGTGGAAGGGACGGGGGCCATGATAGTTTTTCTTTCATTTCTCTCTTTTGCAGGTAAGGTAAATAAGGGTGGCCCGAGTGGACAGATATTCATAATGTATACAGAGTACAGACAGATATATATATAGATACATATATATATATATAGAGAGAGAGCTTATATTGGAATTTGATTTGGCAAGATTTGAGAGGTTCTTATCTTTTTCATTTTTTCAACTGTCATAGACATGTGTTGACATGGATGGAAGTTTACATGTACCCCACCACTCATTGCCCCAAAGACTTCCTCTTCCCAACAGAATCCCCCTCGCTCATTTATTTTTTCCTTCTCTTATCAACGTCCTTTACCAATGGAACCAGGGGCGGCAGGTGGGGGCTGCGGGCTGCGGCCCCTCCAGAAAAAAACTTAGTTAGAAGACTCTGTTCAGTCCGACGAATCAATTCGGAGCCGGGTGTAAATTAGTGTAAAAATCTTTTTTTGAATCAAAGTATATAGAATCATTATTCCTTAAGTTAAAGGTTAGGTTAATCTAAATCAATGTAAAAATCTTTTTCTTAAATAAAAATAACATAAACTCTTTTTTAAGACAAAAGTTAGGAAACTTAAATCTTGAATAAAATAGAATTTCATGTTAGTATTATAACCATAAAAAAACCTCAAAACTAATAATAAAAAAAAAACAATTCTTATAGAATTATAACTATAATAGTTGATTGATATATAGATCATATAAGTATAGAATACTTTTTTTTAATTGAAAAAATGCTTTCTTAAAATAATAATTTTAATTTATTTTTAAAAAATACCCTACGCCTAGAATATGAAATAGATGAAGTGAGAATGGCTCTTACTCCATTTTTGTAATGCCAAGGATCCATCAACTAACATGTACCCATAGCTAAAATTGCTTTGTGGCCATTAATTAGGCCCCCATAATTAAACGTACCAATAGAATCTCTCATTTATTCATATCAATGTAGAATCGGAGCACGACATACTTAGGCAAATACTAGCTATCAACGTGAATTTGTGGTTCAACGTTGTTCGTTGTTGTAAGAAAAAGACACTGGGTTTCAGTTTTCAAGCACTGCCTGTACCAATTCTCATTGATAGTGTAAAAAACAAAGGAATTATTACAGAGTTTCCTACTATTGTCCGCATGTTGGGCTCTTGAAGCAATTTCTTTTTAATGATGCTTACTTAAATAAGTGAACAAATAACTATATTTTTATCTACTTTGATTGATCATATAATGAGGACAACAAAAGCAGCAACCACGACCACTTTCTCCGATAATTGTTTTATAGGCCGCCTCAGAGCTCCACATCTCCATTACTATATAATTAAGCAAACTGAAATTACAACATCATGGAGTCTGAACTACGCAAGGAACTTGGCCAGAGCCAAAGCCATGCACATGCACACTCATCAAAAATCTTATTTTATGGCAACTCAGAAAAAAAAACTACAATCAATATATATATATATATATATATATATATATATATATATATCTTATTGTATTGATATATAAACTCTACATGAATTGAATATAATAATATCTTTTTTTATTTTACTCTAAATTTCTACCATGTAAATATATCAAAGTAACTAATTAATGTCATAACATATACTATCGAAAGTGAAACTTGAATCCTTAAGAATAAGATCGACCAGTCATACATGATGTATATAAAGCCGAAAAGATTATCAAGAATTTCATAATTTGATATTCCAGGTACCCTAAAATATATATCCTAATGACATGAAAAGAAAGATGAAGAAAATTACCACCAAGCTCTGTAACCAAGTGCTACGTTTTTTCTTTAAACAAGGAAAGAAAGAAGAAAACTTTTTCCATATTTAATTTGATTTCATGGCGGCTACAACTGAATTGAAATTATAGAAATCTTCTTCGCTTAATTTTTTTTTTTTTTTGATGACGAAGATCACTTGCATTTAATTTAATAAGAATTGGATATATATCTATACAAAAAAAAAAAAAAAGTGTAGAATACATGTGAGCCCTTTTCAGATACTAAACATATTCCTCCCACTGATTAGGACTCCTCGCATCGGGGGTCAAGCTAACCCTTGGTGTAATGGGAAGCCACCCTTTTGGTTTCTAATAGTGACGCCATTTTATATTTCTTTTGTCTAACCCCCAAAACAAAATTTTTACTTAAAATAAGGGCCTTCACATACACTAATGTTCTTGTGTAAGGTAACCAAGAGGCTCCCTTCTCCTCTAATTTCATCAATTTGCAATATTTGACAAAAAGAACGCTCTGCCCTATCATCTCCTCTCATTTCTTGCTCAAAGTGGAGGGTGAAGACAACATTTTCACCACATCACTACCTATGCATCAACATCAGACGTCATCTTTGGAATGCGGGATTTAGTTTGGATTGCGTGTTAAGATGGCATTAAAGAATTCCTAGCAAACAAACAAGTTCTTTAATTTCCAACATGAACGTGTGGCACGAAAAAACGTGTTTGTTAAGCAAAAATATATACATTCTTCTTTGTCATAATCGCATAGATTTTCACATACAAGTTATATATGTGTATATCCTAACCAATAAGTCCATATTCAATCCATATTAATTGCTAATTAGCTTTTGAAACTTGATTGATCGGTTTCATGATTAACAGGTTATCTTCAGGATTCTAACCTAACCAATACAGAGGCAATATATCACTAAATTTGTGACAAACATGTATTAGATTAATAGTCAGTCAAAGACATTATTACCCCAAACTTTTATAGCTAGTATTAGTTAACAAAAAGCATATACACACCATCACATTCGCATCGCATTTGTATATATTAATTAACAATTAGGAGTATAATCGGACGAGCTTTTTGGTATCGATACTTGATTTTTTTTATGTTGAGTTTTAGATTAAATTATTTGTTTTTAAATTTATATATTAAAAAATATATTTATTGTTCTTCATTCTTAATTACTTGAATTTAAACCACAAATTAATGATATTTATATCATTTAAACATAAATATAATTAATTTATTATTTAATTCATTCTAATTCATTGGTGTTGAGCTATAGTTTTAATGGTAGAGTATAGTTTACTTATTATATATAATCCTATACCCCTTACGCGGGGGTAAGAAAGATTAACCTTCACTCTTATTTACCCAATTCATCCAATGGCCTAAAGAAAACCTAATATTATTATTATATGGTAGACAACCCAAATATTCCCTTAATTATTGGTTCGTACTGTTTCTTGTGTGTGCGCGAGGGAGATAAGCAATGACTGTTCAAGTCTTTTACTTCTGTAGACACTATAGACATCCTTAAAGAAGATGGAAAGGAATAATTACCAGGAAACATTCCTTTCGGCTTTTACTTGTTGACCGGATAGTACATGGTGTGAAACACAAAAGCAGCAAGACCAACATCTTGCGCTCGACACTTATGCTCCAAATAAGCCAACAAGAAGAAGAAGAAGAAGAAGAAGAAGAAGAAGAAGAAGAAGGACAGAGAAGCTTTTTGATCAGAATGGATCATGGAGAAAGAGATGTTCCAAATTACGAGCTACATGTCTCTTTCTCAACACCACAAGCAATCCATGAGATGGGTTTTGTTCAATTTGAAGAAAACCAGGTCTTGAGCTTCTTGGCCCCTTCACAATCTTCTCAGATATCTCAGCCTCTCAATGCTAATACTACCACAACCAACAATACTCACATGGGGTTTAGTCATAATGACCAGCAGGTATGTATTTTTATCTATTCTGTAAAGAAAAATCTTGCACAGAAAGACTAGGGTTGTGAGATCCTTAAAGCTATCTATGTATCTCTTTTTTTTTTTTTTCTCCGAATAAAAACTGGACCATATCTTGATTTCTCATTTAGTGCCTTCGATAGTAGATTATATCTTTCCAATTTTACAAGATGCTTTACTCATGGAGTACTTGATTGGTTGATCTTTGTACTGTATTCTGGTTATTGAAAATTTAGGTTGGGGCATTGGATCCAAAGGCTTCTAGTGATGAGAACTGCACTGGTAATGCTAACAACGATGGCAACAATTCATGGTAATGGTATCCTTCTCACTGTGGCGTGTTTCTGTTTTTTTTTTTTTTTTGTTATTTTTTTTTTCTGTTTCAAGGAGCTTTAGGCACTTCACTCTCTCTCCACAACAAGGACAAACATGCACGCACACAACACACACATGGAAGAAATTATTCTTCAAGGTGTCTAAATTTCAACAGAATCTAAAGAGATCTACTCATCATATATGTGGAAGAGATAAATGGCTTCCACTTTGCCACAGTGTGCTTTTGTCTCTACAATAGTACAGAACCTCTCCTTTTTTCTTCTGTTGAATCACAAAAGTCTTGAAACTCTTGATGCTCAGATCTTCCTGTCCATCGATGGATTTCTTATCCTTTCCCATCTATTTAAATAAACACAACTGCGCTTAGCCCCCCTCATCCGCGGCTCATGAAACAGCTTAATTCTTTCTTTAATTTGAACCCCCTTTTATGAACCACGACAAAAAGGCTGAGCTAGCTAGGATCTGACATGATCTTCTTTGCAGGTGGAGGAGCTCATCCGCAGACAAGAACAAGTTGAAAGTGAGGAGAAAGCTTAGAGAACCAAGATTTTGTTTTCAAACAAGGAGTGAAGTGGATGTTCTTGATGATGGTTATAAATGGAGGAAATATGGCCAGAAAGTTGTCAAAAACAGCCTTCATCCAAGGTAAATTTATTAATAATCTCTATGGTAATTCCAATGTTAATTAATGTCCTCAATCTTACACAGATTCCATGCACACTTGAACCAATATTTGCTATGAATGGTTGTTACAATTGAATCTTCATTTCATGCATTACCTTCAAGTTTCAATATAATTAGCATTACATAAAAAGTACTAATTTAATTTCTTGATGCATGCTATGCTTAATTTTTTTCTTACTTTCCTTTTTTCTCAGAGAAAGTTACGCATAATGTTTTGATTTATTAACCTAGGTTAACTATTTTAGAAACAATAATAATGGCATTATTATAGAATATCATAGCAAAACTCACGAACAAACTGAAGCAATGATGGTCAATAATTTCATTCAAAGGCATCCACTAGTAGAGAAGAAAGAATAATAGGAGTACGGTGTGCATGTCAGCTATTCAGGCTTCTTTTAATCATTTGTTGGGGGGGTGTCAGGAGAATATATAGCTAGCCCGCTTAAGACACAAGCAAGCAACTAATTCGGAATTGATGCATGGTACTAATTCATTTATTTTTTACCTACTAATTTAAGAGTAGATATGATTAATTTACATGAAATATAATGCAAAGAGTTTTTTACTGTATCGTTTTTAACCAGCTAGAAACCCTCCAAGCTGTTCCATCTTTCAAATAGTATTTTACGATCATTAACATTCTCTTGAACATTAGACGGGAAAAAAAAATTGTTCCCGCATGTTTAATTAAAAACCAATTTCTTCAAAATCTTGGAATTAAAGTGTGTGCGCGCGTATCAACTTAAATGTTTCTCCCATTAAAATGAGGTTTAAAAATTAACTCGTCAACAATGTCTTTTATGAAAGCTATTAAATTTGGAAATTATAGAAACTCGTCATTCTTTTGTGCTTATATAACTTTTTTATTGAAAGAGAAGATGAGATAGTAAATTTGAATTCCAGATTATTTAGTTAAATAAACTTTAATAGCATGTCATTGGAAATTTAAATTCAAAAAATTAAATTAATAAGATTAAAAAAAAAAACAGTTTTACAGTAATAATTCACTACCTCACCTATATACACTCAACATACAAAAACATGGACATTGCCTTCCAAAATACACTTGAGGTCTATACCTGAGATTGCTAATTACTAGAATATCGGATCAAAACACTTGTAGTAAAAAACATTTGTGAGTTTGATATTGATATCGATCGAAACTAGCTAGCTAGGAACTTAATTAAGTAAATTAATTCATATATGAGAAGTACCCATCACCTATATAAGGTTAGGCTTTCAGATTTAAGGTGTGTTTCATCCGTGTATATATAGAACTTCAATAATTGTGGCCTCTCCCTGTTACGCCTAATTTGTAGAACGAGACAGGGATAGGAAATACCAACCTATTGAGATAGCATGAAGTGTCATCCATTAAGACAATCGTGTGGGGGGCAACAGTTCTACTGACCCAGAAGAAAGAACTGAGTTTCTGATATGCTTACCAATTTAACCAGCTATTTCTAAACACCAGATCGTTGAAATACTTTGAAAAAGGAAACACAACGCGCGAAGTCTTTTATGTTGCGTTTGTGCTTCATAGACTATTATTACAGTTGTTCCAATGTTAAACTAACAACCAGCCTAAACACATAAACCCAAACTAGTACTGGCAATGGCATTAGAGCATTCAAACTATATCCTGTTCAAAATGGTTTGAATAAACCTATGATCTTTCAACTTGCGGCCTGTAGCTATATGAGTGTACGTGTTTTTGGAAGATAATTAATGCTTATTTCTGATAATTAACGTCTAACTGGAAAGTGGCAAGTGTTTAGGCTGAGTTAGACATGTGTTGGTGCCAGTGATCTAAAGGCAGACTTGACCTAAAGGTCTTTTAATTTGAGATAATCATCTATTCCTTGCCTTTTGAGCACCAAAAAACATTGAAAAGACACATTTCAGCGTTGATCCGGTTCAATACCCTACTACATGACCACATCATGGAGTAGGATTGGATCAGGTGTTTCAAGTATCCAATTCAATGTAATATCACATGGAAAAATGCACGTAAATCTGAAGGTCTTTGTCCAGTAGTAAATCATGCATTTTTCCTTTTTTTTTTCAATCTACACCTCACATTTTGCGCGAGTATTTCACTTTTCATGCATTTATATACGGGGAAACTCCTTTGGGAGTATTAAATTGAAAAGGGTTTTTCTATTTTATTTCCTAACTTTCTGCTTGTAATTACTTACCGGCAGAAGCTACTATCGCTGTACTCACAACAACTGTCGAGTCAAGAAGAGGGTTGAAAGATTATCAGAGGATTGTCGAATGGTGATAACAACTTATGAAGGTAGACACAATCACTCTCCCTGCGATGATTCCAATTCATCAGAACATGAGTGTTTTTCCTCTTTCTAATTAATACATATACTTTAGTTAAATTATTAAGAAAGACTGTTGTAATATTATTAGAATAAGAATATATAACGTATCATCAGCTTATGACAGTATTTGCTAGTAAATGGTTTTGAGGGGTTTTCATCTTCCCAAGATCAACCATTTCTGACAATTAATACGTACCTGTTGATATATGACAAGATGTATTCTCTATGTGGACTTTAGAAGGCTGACACCAATTTGGCTTGGATCCATCCATTTATGGAGGAAACTCTATCACACTATTACAGGAGCAGTAAGAATTTTCGGTACAATTCCTATTGTATTTTCAATGTTGTAAGTTCGAGGTGTTCGTCTCTGTGATGGACTCGCGAATGCTGAAATCAGAATTCTTGTACCTATAACCCCGAAGGATTGGCCGAATAAAAATCATGTTATATGTATATTTATAATATATGATTCAGTTTAGCAAGTCAATCTGATAAACTGGGACTCAAATCTTAAGCTAAATTGATCTTTAAATTGAGTTTTATATATAACCATAATTATATGGATATAAATATATGACATATATTATTTTAGGTTTTTTTTTAAATAAAAAACTAGATTAACTCAATTTAATTTTTAACCTTAATTCACGAGCCAAACTTTGATCCGAATAAATCCCAAGCCAATCTTATAAGCACGACACAATACAAATCTTACCAAACCTATGAGGCGAGGCCTAGGAAAATGTATTTTAAATTGAACTTCGAAGTCAAGGTAAATTAAATCTCAATATGTATAAACAGGCTCCACGATTGCACCGCATTGCCAAATTTAAAAAATATATGTATTGGCGAAGATTAATCGGTCATCATAGTTCGAGACACGTGTAACCATTTATTGAGAGGAGAAAAATAATAGGCACATGCTGACAAGGCCTCAGGGCTTTGGCCCACATTAACAAGGGCAGAATTACCAAAGCCCATCCATGCAAATAATGGTTAATAGCATTGTTTCGTCCCTCTACTCATTAGACTTTCTTAATGTGACCCCTCTACTCTTTTTTTATCTACTGGGTCCTTTTACTCTCGATGTTTTCTTAATATGGCCCCTCCGATGGAATTTCGTTTAATTTTCCGGCAACATGTGACAGATGGAATGACACGTTGGAAATGGTTCTCGCTTCAGATTATGGCTGACCTCAAAATCCCAATGGGTCTTGAAAATGGGTGGACATTCATTTCTGATTTAAGAGGATGTGTATTTACTTCACATATTGTTCATTTCACAATTTACCACTTAATTAAATTTGTTTAACTTCATTTATTTTGGTTTCAAGGCCTCCTTTGTGCAGTATTTTGAGTATGTTACCGAAAAGAAAAGTTTTTCAAATCTTGTCAGTATTTCATCGATCCAGTTAATGGGAAAAGGCATAGATGTCATAGCCGCTCAGGGATTAATCTGCGAGTCACTGGATCGTCATTAGATTTGGCCAGGCCATCCACTCGTTTCCTTTTCAATTCAACTAGAAACTCAACCAGATTAGGCTCGAGTTTTCTGGGTCGACAAGAACAAGATTACCATCCATCTATCCTCCAAAGATTGTGAAGATGCCTGGAAGACAGAAAAGGAAGAGTGAGAGGACAAGGGGAAGAAAACAGTGATGTGAAGATGTCCGGAAGGATAGGAAAATGACTTGTCAGAGGAGTCATAAACAGGGTCGTAACAGTCTAACATGCCCTGAGAATCCCAAGAGAAATGTTATAACCGAATAATAATCGCATCAATTTCTTACATTAGATTATTTTTATTACAGGCCGATACGACTGCAAATCTACAATAAGAATGGGGAAGCTGGTGTGAAAGGCTGAAACATGGAAAGGGAAAGGTATTGATACGACTACATATCACAGGAGGCCCTTCGTAGTTGTTCACTTCAGGCGTTTGTGGTGAAGCTCCACAAACCAGTAAAGATCTTTCATCTTCAAATTCAATATTGTAGGACAAGGAAGATACACATGATGGGGTTATGACAGTAGAGGATGGAGAATTAATTTCTCCACCAACCAATCTTTTATATTCCGGGGACTGAGATGATGAAGCTATGGGTTGCAAACGAAATTGTAAATTATAATTGGATATCTTGTGACATTGGGGATTTTAGGGTTCGGAGAGGTGAGAAGAATTGGGAATTCGCAGGCTTGTATTGTAGCAAATAGTTAAAGAGCAGTACTGGCTACAACGAAGTCAGAGTGAACTAACCTATATTGTGGCAAATACACTGTAAACTGTAACAAAATCAGTGTCAGATCTGCTAGTTCAATGTTTTCATTTAAATGTATATCAACTAACATTGAGATTCCTAAGGTTTCCCCGCTGTAAGAAGAAAGTTATCAAAACATAACATCCTAGATTATACTGAATCATTGATATGTTCCACAATAAATCACACTCAAAATCACAGTATGAAATATATCTCTGTGCATCTTTTGAGGATATTATTGTAGCAAATTTCAGCATGATTTATTACAAATCCAAGTTGAAAGATTTGACTAGATTAGTATCTTTTGGTTGGTATATGATCTTTTTAAACATGAGTTTAAGCTTGTCATGCTGAACCATTTCTTCCAGAATTTTGTCCCTTTTGTCTTCTGCGATATCAAACACATTTTTCTGATGACTGCTACTTCTGTTTGAGCAATCAAACACTAGCTTTGACAATCGCTCTTTCTCAACTTGGCAAAAATACTTTTCCTCTTCCATTGTTCCTGAAGTAATGAGATGGTAAATATAGACAACTTTCTCTTGCCCTAGCCTGTAGGCGCGGCTGATGGCTTGCCTTTCCACCGATGGGTTCCACAAAACATCAAGCAAAACCACTCTTGAAGCACCAACAAGATTTATCCCTTCAGAACAAGCTCTAGTTGATGCGAGCAACACTTTTGCATTACTATTTGCATTATTAAAATGCTTAATCAATGTTTGACGTTCATCTATTTTAAGCTTTCCATGCATATATAATATATCTTCTCCTTCGATCCAACTGAAATTTGACTCAAGCTGCTTGATTACCAAGTTCAGTGGCTCAAGATATTGACTGAACACCAGAACTTTCTCATTCCTCGCCTGGCAAAGCCGAATGAGTTCCATAAGAAATTTTGTTTTGACTCCAGCCTCAGGTTTTGATCTAAGCATTTCTAACTCCATCCGATCAACAAACTTAAACTCTAGGGTTCCAACTGATTTCTCTGGCAACAGAGAAGGGTGTACAGAAAGCACAGACAACGAATATTCCATCTCAAAATGATCCAGGCCATTAATTTGCTTAACATTTTCCAGAAGGGTCTTCTGCAAATGGACTGGCTGTAAGATAACCACAGAGTCCCTCAATCCAGGGAGTCTTTCTCGTAGCACACCACCCTTGTGTACATGCACAAATTGCCAAATCATCTTTCTAAGCTCTTCGACCCTCTGAGCTTCCAGTTTATCATCAGTGACTTTGCCAATCGCAGTTGTCAAGGAGGCCCAATTCCTTCTCGCATCAGTATTTCTCTTGCAACCACGCCTTTTAGGAAAAGCTCTATGGTGTTTGGACGAGATCTCATCTGCAAATTTAGGCTTTACCAAGCACAGTGTGTTATAAAGCTCATCAAAGTTATTTTGGAAGGGTGTTCCCGAGAGT
Organism: Populus tomentosa; assembly: GCA_018804465.1. Lineage (NCBI taxonomy): Eukaryota > Viridiplantae > Streptophyta > Magnoliopsida > Malpighiales > Salicaceae > Populus > Populus tomentosa. The sequence continues at coordinate 3,026,572 of CM031995.1, forward strand.
ATAATCCGTTTTTGTGTTTGGACCTTCGACAAAGCTTTCCAGATACGACTCTTGTCATTTCGAGGTGTATGTCCTTCATCAAGGACTAAAAGACCAGGAAGTTCAAGAAGGACTTTCCTTACCTGGTCATCTTCAGTCTTATCTGATACTTTGGTTCTACTCTTTTCTTCACCAACAAGTTCTTCAAAAAGTCTGTAACTGATCCCCAGGATACTCCTCTCCTTTTTCCAAGAATATAATTTCACCATACGGATGGCATTTAAACCACGTTCTACAGGTTTAAGTTCCCTGAAAAGATCCATAGCTGTCCTATTTTCTTTTCCAGAAAGATTTTTCTTGTTCATAATGTGAAAGGGAATGTCAACCCCCCACTTCAAAAACTCTGCTTCCCATGTAAGGAGCATGCTGCAAGGAGCAACTATTACAGGCCTGCTTGTTGGATATAATTGCATATATGTCTGGAGAAACACTATGGTTAGGCGGGTTTTCCCAGTCCCAGGAGCATGGGATATAATGCATCCTGTCCCACCATTTAAGTTAGAATTCTCTTTCAGCTTGTCAAGATAAATACCTCCAGCTATGTTTTTCCACAGAAACTCAAAGCCTTCACGCTGATGTCCATGCATACCCTTTCCAATACCAGGAATTAAGTTCCACACTGTGCCTTGCGCAAGAGTGCAAGGATAATAATCAGGATGTGTGTCATGACCAGAATCTTGGTGATGGAGATCATTGAAGATATTGTGTTGCATTGTCACAAAGTCTCTCCTAGCTGATTTCCCCCTAGGGTATCTATCCTGCAGCACAGACAGTCAACATTTCAGAAATCAGATGTTATATGAGCAATTTCTACTATGAGATTATAGGAAAATAGAATAGAATGCAAAATATTTATTAAAGAAAGATTACAGCATCAATTTCAAATGAAATATTATTCTGTGCAGTCAAATTATTACATCAAAGAGTCAGAATTAGGCATGTGCGTACAGGCAAAAACTCATTTATGCTTTTGGAATATCATTACATAGGCCACAAATAAAGTACAGTTTCAACGAGTGGCCTTGGAAAACAGTATTCCTACCCATTGGCTGATTATTTTTAGTAACCAGAAAACAATACTTCAAAACAAACAACCATTTGAAATTAGGCTCATAATTCCTTTATATAAAAAGGTTGACAGAGAGTTGGTCAGACATAGACTACGCCAAAGAGCTGCATTTTCAAGTGAAAGTCAGGGAAGCAAGACAATTGCAAAGCACATTTCTTATTACATTTAAGAGGTAGTAGACCAATCTACCTTTGATGAATAAGGCAGATTGCTATGAATTAAATCATCATGCATTAATGCGGCGATATAAACTACTAATCATGAACAAAATGACGATTTATTCAGGATGACAAGACTTACAAAAGGGGGCACGTAGTATTTGATTTCCAAATCCACAAAAGAGCAATATTTGCATAGAAGTCCAATTTCTTCATCAAGATAAAGCTCGTGATTCCCATGACAACAACGGGTGACTGTATCAGGTTCAACCTCATGGGCGTCATCTTCATTTTCATCCAGCTGATCAACACAAAACAATGCAAGTTTCACTTAAATAGAAGAGGATTACATTTCAATGCAATTAGAAAACTCGAAACCTGTCAAGGCATAATAGATAGATTCAAGACAAAAATAATTATGATGCAAACAATATGCATACAAATAAAAACCAATAATATGCAAGTAATCACAGAATGACAACCCGAAAAAAATGGTTTAACAATCTCATTTGAAAAAAACTCATGTTTTAACCTGGTTTTTGAGATACCAGTGCTCTCAGTGGTTTCTACAGCACTTATCAGATAAGCCGATTGTCATTCTAATTATAGAATTGTAAGGCGAAATGCATTAAAAAGTTATTGACAACAGGACTCAGAGGACGTAAACAAGAATCCAAAATGTCAATCATTCAAATGAAACAGTAGCCCTCTCAAATGGATGCAGCAAAACAAATAATAAGTTCTCTATTAATAGAGCTAGCAATTTGACAGTTCAAAAAAAGTGCATTAGTTTTGGTAACCTTTATGATTTATGATTTAGATACCAATTGCATTAGAAAAAAGAGAGTGCATTTGGTGTAATTTAATAAAGAAAATATTGTATGTCATTACAATTGCTGGGAAGTCTTTATCAAGAATAGACTCAATCCAGCATGAACTAATCATGCCTTAAGTCGTCACCTAAGCCCTGCATAAATCTGAGGATTTGAAGAACTAAATAAGCAGTAATACGAAAAAAACCAAAGGGAAAACCTCAGTCCTAATCATCAGATCATAAGAAAAACTACATATCCGATCTTCAATTTCTGATGCAAATAGGATGGCAATGCCCCAGGAGTTTTGAACTAAATATGACAAGAAAAACTTTTCCTTTCGTATTACAGCTGTTGAAGAACTACATGAGCTGTTTATTGGGATAGACTTCATAAATGCAGTTTGTGATTCTGTATAATTAAGGTATTCTGTTTACTGCTCAGAACATAAGAGTAGAGTTTTGCTCTAATAATGACGATATCAAGATGTCTAAACTAGTCGTGTCATACATTGTCAATATCAAACTACGATGAAAATTTCGCCAATATTACAGATGATTTCCTTCATAAAACGTTTAGATAGTTGAGACCTCAAAATATGTCAACAATAAACTTAACACATGGAACCTGTTAGTTGAAGTAACACGAAGCCTAATAAGGTAAAAATAATGGAACAAAATTGCAAAACCTACATTTCCAACAGTATTCACAAGCTGATAGACTGGATAAATTAAAGGAAAGATAATTTATTTAAGTGCTTGTATTATCTATGGCAACATACCGCTGCATCATCAGTGGTATCCTTTAAGCAAAGAGCTAAGGCCATGTCAGCCCAAAGTTCCTCCAGTTGTTTCTCCTCTTCTGATTTAACAGGAGGACTTGACTCTTCAATTCCAAATGTGAACTTCAGAGGAAGAACTGGCACCTCGCGTGGTTCCCTTTCTTCTTTGAAAGGCACATCTTCCTGGTCCAGAAAAATGGAATTTGCAAGAATTTTGACAACTTCATATTCTTTTCGCCTTCTTTTACTAGGCTTCCTTCTATATACACCATGCCCATGCTCATCTCTACTGCCTTTTCTAGACTCAATTGTCCTTCTCTGAGACCTATGATCACAAGTCTCATCACCATCATCAACGTCATCACCATTCCCTCCTGTTGGTTTAGTTTTTCCTTTCTTAGACCGAACTTTCTGAGCAACATCAACTGCTTCATAGGTTTCAGTATCATCTTCATCATTGTCACCATTATCATCTAACTTCTCATCATCAACACAAAGTGATCGGCTAACTGTTTCAAGCTTCATTCTCTTCTCAGCCGATTCCAAATTATAGTGTGATCGGGTACGTTTTGCCACACAAAGAGAATCATCCATGTCGACATCATTATTCTCAATTTTACCAATATCAGAGTCGCATAACACTTCAATTCCATAAACTTTGTTCCTCTTCAATTCCATCCCACCTTGCTCCCTATCACCATCCTCTTCTTTCTCTTCCTCCTCAACCATAAAACTCTCCGGTAACTGCACTCTATGATCCTCATCATCCTCATCATCTTTAAAGGTTTCCTCTTCTCCACTAGAAGAACTCTGCAATTCCTCTGCATCCTTTTCCAAAATAATACAAGCATCATCATCATCATCATCAACAACAACAACATTACCATCCTTGTTCTCTTCAAAAAACCCGGACTGCAACTCAGTCCTTCCGGCTACCCCATTACTCTCCCTACCCTTCAAACTGACCCCACCACTTCCATTCCCAATTCCACTCGACAAAAAATACACGCCACCCTCATCCCTCTCATGCGCAAAAACATCACCATTATAACTCTCGTTCACAATTCTCTCCCAACGAGGAAGAGGAACCTTTGATCTCCCACTCTCCTCTCCATCAGATTCCACGCCACTACAACTTCCACCCACATCTGTTCCCCCACTCTTCTTACCACCAACGTCAAAACTCTTACTCTCTACTCCCTCACTCTGTTCATCATCATCACTATCGTCAAGGGAAACAACATCCAACCCTTCCTCAAGCCCCTCCTTTTCACAGTCATCCAAAAAGGCATCGTCTTCACTATCATCCAAGACAACTGGACTCTTACTACCCTTGTAAGACAACCCGCTAACGCTTTCCTCTTGAGCACCAGTAAGTCCATTCGTTGACCCAGTAGCGGCAGCATTGCTTTCCTTCCCTTGGTTTCTCCCTTTCCTAATCTCATCATGCAATTTCTTATACACTTCAGCTTCTCTAAGCCTGGTCCTTTTAGATATAGGCAATGTATAGTCCATCATCCTTGCACATAAAGATTCAATATTTCTACGCCAAAATCAACAAAAAAAAAAAAACTCAGTTTCAGCACATAAAGACATCATCTTTTTATAGGTCAAACATAAAAGAACTATAAACTTTTAGAGAGAAAGAAAGATACCATTGCAGAGAGGGAGAAGGAGATCGGTGCGTTGAGTATATGTTGTCTTTCGTAAGGAACGTTTGAGTTTCCTTCGCGAGTTTGATATGGCGTGGGTTTTCGATGGCCAATAGGACTTTTAGACATTAATGGTGTGGGACCCATGTGAAGATTGATTTTGATTTATATACAATTCTACAATCAATTGTCTCTTTAGGATGCCTTTTGAAATACCAAAATCAACCTTTCAACATGGATATTGATTTTTTTTTTCCTTTTCTTTTTCGAAAGAATTAGGATATTCTAGGCGTTATCAGATTTTAGACACGTAATTGATATTTCCTGATTTTATTTGAATTCAAATCTTGTATGATAATGTGTTAAGTGAACTCTCATGTTATTTTTATTTTTTGTTATTGGAATCTTAAATTTAATTTTTTTGTGCCATTTTGTGTTATTATAGGAAAAAAGGTAGAATTTTTTTTTTAGAAAGGTAAAAAACAACAACTAATTTCATAATTTTAAAAAATTACATGGAGTGTTTTTTTTAAAATAAATAAAATCAAAACAAACATGCTTTTTATTTTTATTTCTATAATTTTGAAAAGGGTCCATAAATGCTGCTAATTGATCCTTAGCAATAAATGTAATGGCACTAGACTTATGATCAATTTGTTGGGTTTTTTTTTTTTGTTTTTAATCATCTAGATGGTGGTCTAGTGGTAAGAGCTTGATACCAATAGATTTGCTTCCTCTGTAGTCTTAAGTTCGAGCTCTAAGTTGCTCATATGATGGTCACTGGAGGCTTACATGGTCGTTAACTTCAGGGCCCATGGAATTAATCGAGATGCACGCAAGCTAGCCCAGACACTCATGTTAAACAAAAAAAAACATTTGTTGGGTGTTTTTTAGTCAATTATGATCCATTATTCTTGATCGATCTCTAAATTGAATATTAAAATTATGATTGTAATTATGAAATGTTATAAACTATATATTTCAGCTAAACAAATTTGAGTTTTAATAACTTCATTGTATTTAATTATTATATAATAGAAGAGGTTGCCTTAGATTATGCTGTGGAAATAAAAAAAATTCTTTGAAAACAAAAAATGATATCCATTATCTGGGCCCTTAATTTTTGTAGATTTATCAAGAAAGCCTTTATCGAATCTACTTCGTTGGTTGAGATAAAATTTTAATTTTAAAATATTATATTTAATTGGTTGAATTTGAAAAGCTTATTTAATCGAATTGATAATAAATAAATTATTTCAAAGACTATTAAATACCATTGTCTTCTTACAAACTATTTAAAACTGAATTCATATATTTTAATAAGATTGTATACTTGGAATCATTTCAAGCATTAATAATTAAATTTTAAATAGAATTTAATTTATTTATCAATTAAATTTAAATTAAATATTATAACTATATTATAATTGATGATTGATTCCAAAAATCATGTTAAGCAAAGTGATGGAAAATTAAATTTAACATAATCACAAAATAAATTATATAAACATAATCATTCTAAACGAGTTATATAATCTTGTTAATATTGTATCCCAATGAGATTACAATGTATGTTAGCATTGTATTATTATTTTATTTTTTCTTAATAAAAATTTTTTCAGCTATATCCATGCCTCAAATTCTTCAATAATTAAAAACAGTAAGCACAATCTATGAGAGAATAACACTAGTTTAATATTATATGTTTCTATAAGATGAATAACTCAAATCCGTCAATTAATGATAGATTAAATTAAAATAAGCACTAAATAGTATGTGCAAACCTGTTTTGAAATGTGATTGCAGTTATTTTTCAAAATATTTTTTACTTTGAAATGTATCAAAATAATATTTTTTAAAAAATATTTTATTTTTAATATCAGCGTATTAAAATGGTCTAAAAATATATATAAAAAATTAACTTGAAGTAAGAAAAAAAATAAATTTTTATTAATTTTTTAATTTTTTTAAATATTTTTAAAATACAAAAAAAAAATTCAATATTATTTGGAACACTTTTTTAATAAAATAAGTGGAAAAAAGTTTGTAATCTTTGCACAATCAATTAAATATAATTTTTAAAATTTAAAAGGTTACACTACCCTACTGCTATTTGGAGCAGCGACTCAAATAAAAAGGTTGACTAAAATTCAAAATGATTTTGTTTAAAGTTATATTTTTTAATTCGAATAGTTTTATATGCTAATATAAAAAATAAATTTTAAAAAATATTATCATAATATATTAATATGCACAATATATTTTAAAAAATAACAATTAATAGTATAATCCTTAAAAAAAAAAAGTACTCCGTCATTGTGGCACGAATATTTATCTATGTCAAAATTTGTCATAATAATTTTTTTTTCCCTTAACAGTATTTAGAAATGTCTCTGCCTAACAACGGGAAAAGGCAATCCTCGCCGTGGTTGCCATTTATTGACCGTATAAAGCTTCTTTTTTTTTTGGCACAGATGGTGCGATGACAGATTCTGTAAATTGATCAATAGTCAATGGCAAAATAGAGCCACAAAAACATAGGCACTGTACCGAAAAAGATTCTCTGAAAACGCTTGCAGTGTCAAGATCTTTAATTTACTTGCAGTTGGTCATCGCTTGTTGCCTCCACTAGATGGTCCCCATGGAAAGAGCTGTCAGCCAAGCAGGGCCCCAAAATTCAGTTCCTTTCCTTGTTGTGCCACAGTGCCAAAACAAAAACGAGGTAAAAGGAGAAACGAAAGGGACGAAGACAAAACAGTTCAGGCGAGAGTTCATCTTTTCGATATATAGTCCTGTTGAGCCAGAAACTTCATTTTTAGTATCCTAAACAGAGGGCATAATTTCCTCATAGAATTAGCATATGTTTATAACCAGAAACTTCTTGTTTTTGCATTAATACTTGCATGTTCAGAGATGATTCGCTTCGAGTCAGAAATCACCTCCGTGAAAGTTCCATTATTGTCTCCACGCATGGCAGAGCTCCATGTTCAGAGATGATTCGCTTTGAGTCAGAAAGCCATGTGCTTTCTTCCGAGCACAAGAACAGCAAGAACATGTCGATGTGAGTTGCATTTCATTTTTCCTCGCTGTGTACATGGGCAGAGCATATCTGCCAAACCCTATACAATAAGCAATTACCATTCCTTTTTACTTGGGATAGATTGGGTTTCTTGGCTTCACTACAATATTGCTAATCTCCAGGAGCCTCTAAGGTGGCCCGTTGGTGGATGTGCATGGGTTGGAGAGCTCTTTCATTTTAATTCTCTTTGCGCTGACAGCTTTCTTTTCTCCATCTAGATAAATGAAAGAAAGAAAAATCATCTATAGCAACTAGCAAGCATGCTCCTAGATTGACACAATCCACAAACACAGGGATGGATTCTACAATTAAAGAACTCTAAAAGGCGTGGGAAAGCACTGTAGCTTCCCCACGCCTTTTAATTATACTTATATATAACAATTATTATTATTATTATATTATTATATTATAATATATATTATTTTTCGTTTTTAATTTTTTTTTGTATTTGTTTTGGATTTTTATACCTTTATAGGGTTTTTTTCCCTTCTTTCTTAGTTTTTTTTTCCTTTTAATTTTTTTTATTTAATTTAGTTTGTTAATTGATTCCGAGTTTGACGGGTTAACCTGGTTTGACGAGTTAACTAGATATTTTATTTTTTTTATTTTTTTCTTTTTAATTAATTTTTTTCATTTAGTTTAATTTGTTAATGTTAAATTTCTTTCTATTTAATTATCAGATTTTCATGACACGTATTCCAAACTTGACAGGTTAACCCAATTAATTATGGGTTAACCCGTCATTTTTTTTTAATTATACTTATATATAATAATAATAATTATTATTATTATAATTATATTATTATATTATAATATATATTATTTTTCATTTTTTTTTCTGTATTTGTTTTGGCTTTTTATGCCTTTATAGGGTTTTTTCCCCTTCTTTCTTAGTTTTTTTTCCTTTTAATTTTTTTTATTTAATTTAGTTTGTTAATTGATCCCGAGTTTGACGGGTTAACCTGGTTTGACGAGTTAACTAGATATTTTATTTTTTTTGTTTTTTTGTTTTTAATTAATTTTTTTCATTTAGTTTAATTTGTTAATGTTAAATTTCTTTCTATTTAATTATCAGATTTTCATGACACGTATTCCAAACTTGACAGGTTAACCCAATTAATTATGGGTTAACCCGTCAAATTTTTTTTCTATTTATTTATTAAACTTTCATGACGCGAATCTAATGTTTGACGGGTTATCCTGATTTAAAAGGTTAATAAGAACTCTAAAACGCGTAGCTTTTTCACTGTAGCTAAAGCTCTTCTTTTTTTTTCTTCTGTTGCATTTTTTTTTGTTTTTGGTTTTTTTTGTAGCAGTTTTTCCTTTTTTTTGTTTTTTCAACGCGTGGGTTTTTCACTGTAGCAACTTTGTTTTTTTTTCCTCGCTTTTGTTTCTTCTGTTTTTTACATATAATGTATCACTGTGCACACAGTGAAACACTTGATCTTTTTTTTTCCTGTTTTACCCATGGTTTTTTTTTTTTTTGCTTTTTTGTGTGTTTTTTTTTCTTTTAATAATTTTTTTGGTTTAATTTAGTTTATTAATGTGAAAAAAAATTCAGTTATCATGCTTTCATTACACGGATCTCGATTTTTTATATATATTAAGCTGGTCGAGAACTTAGCTTTGTAGCTTAAAAAAAAAAACACTATGAATTACTACAGTGTTTCCCTTACATGATTTTTGTTTAGCTGCAGTGTTTCCCCCACATGTTTATTTTTTAAATTATCTTTGTTAAATTTATTTTTTTAATATTGAGTTGGTTGAGAATTTAGCTTTAGCTTTAGTTTTCCCCACTTTTTTCATTATAATTATTATTATATTGTATTATATTATATGACTGTTTTTTTCTTCTGTTTTTTCTTTTTAATTTTTTATAATGAATTTTTTTTGTTTGATTTAGTTTGTTAATGTTAATTTTTTTTTATTTAGTTATCATATTTTTATGATACGAATCTTGGGTTTGATGAATTAACCTGATTTGACGAGTTATTTTTTTCATTTAGCTTAGTTTGTTAAAGTTAATTTTTTTTCTATTTAATTATTAGACTTTCATGACACGTATCTTAGGCTTGATGTGTTAACTTGGTTTTATGGGTTAACCCGGTTAATTCTAGGTAAACCTGTCATTTTTTTTTCTATTTAGTTATCAAACTTTCATAACGCAAATCCCAAGTTTTACGGGATAACCTGGTTTAAAGGGTTAACCCAACTAATTCAATTTCTTTTTCTTTTTCTTAATTAGTTTTTTCTTTTTTGTTGATTTTTTTTGTTTTTTTAATTAACCTATTTAATTATCACACTTTTATGACACGATCTTATAACCAGATCCACATCCAATATTCTTGGGTCTGGTGTTACAGTCAGGCTCAATTAAACTTGGGTCATGCAAATTTAATTTTATTATTAATATTATAAATATTACTCTTAGGTCAGACGTTGCAGTCAAACCCAAAATTCTTTGGTATAACTTTACAGAATAATCCAAGATTTTTAAATTTTTATTTTTTTTAATATTTTTTATACAAAAAAAAAAAAATGACTCGCGACATCACGTGGGTATCAAAGCTAGTAACTTGCAAGTCCTGTAAGCAAGCACCTCATCCGTCGATTTCAAAGATTGTGCAATCATACACTTGAGGGCTTAGCTGCTGTGGTAAACTGCAAGTTCAATCCTTGCGAACGTGCCGGGTTCGAACCTCAAAGTGTACTCTTGTCACCCCCGTAGTGTCTTACCTGCTCACTGGGCTTGCAGGATGTTCAGTGGGCCCGGGGATTAGTTGTGGTGCGCGCAAGCTGGCCGAACACCCTTGTTATAAAAAAAAAAAAAAAAAAAAGATTGTGCAATCATTTAGAACGGGTGCAAGAACAGAGAAAGGATCTTCCCTGTCAACAATGCCGCATGCTTGGCTAATTAAAAGACTAAATGGATTTATAAATAATAATACAAAATTGAAATTGAAATTGAAAGATTGTAAAAGAGAAGAGGAAAGAGCTTTGGGTGGTAGCAACGTGACAATCCTATTTGATATATATTTATAGCCGTTACTTAGCGGGGTTCTTACAATAATTAAAAACTGGGCCTGTGTTTACCACTAAGAGAAAACGGGAAATAAATTACTTCATGCTAGGCCCATATTTTCTGTGTTTTAAATAGTTTTATAACCGTGCCATGAATTGTATATTTCATCCCAAGCACTCAACATGCAATTTCAATTTAATGTCATGTTACCCGTCGTTCAGACAAATGCAGACACAGAAAAAACATTAATGGTTCCTCAATTATATGAAAAAACCATACTAAATTTGCATTTCACTTGCTTTTTTTTTTTTAATGTAGTTTACAACATAAATAATTTGTGCTGTCTCTTTTTTTTTATTATTATTATTTACGTAGGTATCCGGGCCAGCTTGCGCGCACCACGACTAATCTCACGGTCCACTGAATATCCTGTAAACCCAGTGAACATGTAAGGCACCGTGAGAATGACAGGCGTACACGCTGAGGCTTGAACCCAGGATGCAGAGGCAAGGAAACCCTTGCCACCACTGGGCTACAAGCCTCGATGTTAATTTGTACCGTCTCTTTCTATTAGCGTTGAGAACCAAAAGCTAAGTGTTTGTGTGAATTAAAAGTTGATTATGATAGGAGAATGTTTAGCAGTTCTGATTATAATAGGAGTGGTTGGTTAGGATTCTTCTCTTGATTAGGAGTCTTTAATGTTACTTAATTTCTTTTTTTCTATTTCATTATTAATTAAATCTTTCAGAATTCATATTGAAAATTAATTTTGCTGCTGTTACATCTCTATTGTAATTTAGACTATGTTGCAATTTAGATTTTGTTTCTGACTTGATTTCTTGCAATATCCAGCCATTACAGCTATATTCTTTTATTCATGGAATGTTAGAAGCTTGATTTGCACCTTTATTAGATACTAAGACTCACTGTTTCTATGTCAGACTTTTAGTCGTGATGGGATGCTCGACATTATTAGTTTCTTCATAAGATCAGGACATCAATCTCGTCCTTTAGCTTGCATCCAGATTTTTTCCTTCAAAATGATTTTATATGACTTGGCATCCTTCATAAAAGTTGTAGTACTGGATGTATATATAATTTTAGGGTTTTAAATTACATGATTTCGGTATTTGAGGCTCAATGTATACCCTTTTGAATATGTAATGTGAAAATAGAAAGAATCTTGCTGCGAGGAGAATTTCATCATGATTTTGCAGGTCTTATTAGAGGTCTAAACAAACTTGGATTTCTGCTTATAATACATTCTTTGAAAGCTTGATATGTGTAATTTAACTTTTATTTAGGTTACGTTTATATTTTACAATTATAACTCGATAAAAAACTATCACAAGTAGTGAGGTTTCAAACATAGAATATATAAATTCTTATTTTTTAGCAATCAATTCACAAAGTTTCTTAGGCGTCACAAACTCATAAATATAACTTTCAATAAGTTCAAAATATATTAAAAAAATATAAAGTAAAAAGAATAAAAACATATATATATATATATATATATATATATATATATATATTGCAATTATTAAAGAGTATCTTTCAAATTATGATAACTTAATAATCATGTTAGCATCCTCAATGCCTCTCAACCAATTCATCTTCTACAATACATGTGTATTCTTTAGCAAAAACCTTTGTCAAACATGTGATGGCAAGGTCAGGCACTTCCCAGCCAGTAAATTCGCTCAGTTAGGCAAAACAAAACCATAGCCTTTAGCTTATTGTCTTCTAGTAATATGTATGAAACAAGTAAACAAAATCAGTGTGAAATAAGCTTGAAGAAAATGGTAGAATGGTTACACTTCGCAGCAGTGCCTATTTTGAAGAAAACAAACATGTTATAAGAAAATTTCATTGCCAGTTGCTAATTCTGGGGTATAGGCCAGTCAAAATGTGTAAAAATTTTGTGCAGAACTGTCCCCTTTGCAACAAACTGTGCTCAGGTTCCTCTTTTATGCAAGAAAATGGCGACAACTCTTGTAATCTTAAGTTCAATATTAAGCACTAATAAAGGAGATTATTCTGCCACCAGATTCACAAAAACAAAAAGGAGGCACGTCAATAACATGGCACAAGAGGCCTCGTCTAACAACAACAGCTATTTAGAATTGGGTATTACCTCATCATAATGTATTTTAGCAAGTTGATCATTGGCTTGACATTGCATGGATGGCACATTGCAAACTCTAAGGACTTCAGGTTACGAAATGAAGTGCAGAGGTATTCTCATGGCACAAGTGCAAGACACTGAAGACAAAAAATAAATAAAATTTAGGTGACTAAATGAAGTTACAACCGTACAAAGAATCATCTCCACAATTCAATTCTAAGCTCTCAAAACCACCTTGGAGATTCTAGTCCGTTGGCTGAATGGCAAGCCAAAAATACAAGCAAAAGCATTTGGCGAAAAGTATCAGCAGTGGGGAAAAAGAAAAGAAAAGAAAGTTATCAATTAGATTAGAAAGGCAAGTGTCTAAATCAAAATTGCATATGAACGTAAACCAAATTAACAAGTAATAATCACGTTAGCTGAAAAATTAATAGAAATTGAATTTTGTATCAGGGAGCTGACTGATTCATGAAAGATTGATTTCATAGTTAAGCTTTAATTATGATGAAAAACTGGCAAACAATTTTAAGCCAAGCAAAGAAGAGAATTTTGTACCACGAAGAGAGATGCTGTCAGTTTCAGAACTTCTACATTGCATGGTCCTCTGAGGATCTTGCAAATAACATTAGTTTCAGAAGGTCTACAGAATTTTACTCATCTTTTGAGGTGCGCTTTTCTGTCAATGATGTTGCTTTTTTCTCGTGAAGCAGGATTCTGCTGCAACATGCTAAGTGAATTGTGTGAAGGGGAATGTTTTTTTTTTTTTTTTTTGCTTGAATGGGCTGTTGGTGTTAGAAAATGCCCTCAAACAGTTTAAGAGCACTTATTGTGTACCAAGAAAGATCCGAGCCTCAGATGTACACCAGCCTCAGGCCTGCTTTTCACTGCTAGAGCCTTATATTTACACACATGGACTTTGTAGACGACGAATTTTGATGAACTGTTACAATTTCAGAACCTTATTACATTTCTAGACAGAAGGGCCCGTTTTTTTTGTTTTTTTTCCTTTGAAGAAAATTACAGCTTTTTAATATTATTGTGTATCAATGGGCTTATTCTTTATTTTTCTTTCGATCTTTAACGGTTAACAATTTGCTGTTGATGGATTCAAGTGTTTACATTATGTAAATGGCTTCTCATGGGTTCGTCTTCAAAGAAGTTTTCCACCAATCATCCTGGTAGAAAATCAACACCATTATCTGTTAGGATCGGTTGATTCATGCCCAGAAATGGAAGACAAGCTTTCTAACGTGATTCGGCAATTCAACAATCGTCTACGTTGTCGAGTAACTAATTTCATTAGATAGAAATAAAATATAATCTACAACAATGTAGGAGAAGGAAAACCATCAACTCAACTCCCATCTCCCAAACATCTCACATCTCTCTCTATCTCTCTGCTGCTGCAGCTACTGCTTCTAATGCACTACATTATGCTGCTGCTTGCTCTACTTCTATTGCACAATTACAGCTCTATTTATAGCTGAAAATGGAGGGACAAACATCCTCATTTCAGCCTTCATTATGGCCACCAATTTGGTAGACATACAGTCCATTTTCCAGCCTTGTTCCGGCACATTTTCAATTATTGGTTCACAACTTTTTTTTCAATTTATTGATTAATATATATATTTTAATTCATTATATTATATTAAATACGGATATCATATTTTCCTTTCTCGAGCAACTGATATTATAATACTAGAAAATATATTTGGTGGATCAATATATTTTGAAAAAATAAATTTTAGCCTGAAATTGTATTGAAAAGGCGTAGTAACTTAATAATAGATGAGTGAAGATTATGTATATATATAACATATTAATCAGGCATGATAAAAATACCAAATCTAAATGACATGTATTTAACTCATTTCCAAGTCAAATCTTTTTGGGCATGGTTAATAACATAGTTTTAAGATTTGGGTTCCAGGTTTTGACCAGATCACCGGATTTGACGGGTCAATTTAAAAAAAAATCAAAATGATGTCGTTTTAATAAAAAAAAAATTCAATGGGTTTGCGGTCGGGTCTTGCCGGGTCAACCCGTTGGGTCAGCTGGGCCATATCAGGTTTTTTTTTTTTTTTTTTTTAACCCGGCCCGGTTCCAACCTCGAGTCGGCGGAGTCCCAAGTCGACCCACTGGGTTGGGCTGAGTTTCAAAACTATGGTTAATAGAAGAGTCCAAGTATGCGTAGCTTTGTTAAGCTACCAAACTTAATGCTTTTAGATTTAACTAGTGCTGAACCCAAGCAAATATAAATTTGACAAGCTGTCGAACCTAATATCTTTAGGTTCAGTTAAACGCTGAGTCCAAACGAATAAGAGTTTGACGAGCTATTAAACTCAATAATCTTGGATTCAGCTACATACTGAGTTTAAACAGACATAGATCTGGTGAGCTATTAGACTCATTGCTTATGGGTTTGACATCGTATTAAACACAAGTAAATATAGGTCTGATGATCATTATAGACTTCATGTCAAGCCATAAAACTTCATTTATTTATTATTATGATTTTTAATATAAAATATCAATGTTAAAGATATTTATCTCCCTATATCCCTAGGTGTGTAAAAGTATTCTAAGAGTCTATCGAATTTGCATTGCAATTAATATGGTATAAGAAATATTTGTCCTCCATTAATATTATGTAAGGAATATTTATTTTTATTTTAATGCATATAAGAGTTATTTATTTTTTATTAATGCTATTAAAAGAAAATAACTCTTCAACCCTCCACTTCAGTAAAATGATAAAATTTATGAGTTATAAATATCCCATAAACTATCCAAATAAAAAATTAACAATAACTATTTTTTTGTGTATATATATTTTCAGTCATTTCTAAAATATTATTATAATCTGTATTTAATAAAATACTTACAGTATCAAATACCTATAAAAAAAACATTTTGTAGGTATATGGCAATTCATGTCAAGCTACACCTTTATTGGTTATTTTGACTTAGGAGAGGGGAGCAATTACAAGAACAAAGTGGCAATTCTTGTTTATATATATATATATATATATATATATATATATATATATATATATATATATTAAAGAAATAACTTGAGATTCTAACGCATGATTTTGAGCCAGTCATTGTACAAATGGCTTATGATTAACAGACGTGAGATTCATCATGTAAAAGAAAGTAAAGCATGATGCTCCAACACAAATATCTAAGAGATACTAATAACTCAAATTCTGATTTCCCAATAAAAAGGTTGTCTTTTTCGAAGGCAAATACAACTATACAAAGGCTCACAACCATGGTCTTTATGGTAATTTCACCAACTTTATCTTCAAAACCCAACCAAGCAGAATCCCAAGAAACCAAAACCTCTCTGCTGAACAGTCGACGCTCAGTCCCCTAAACCCGAAGCAAAAATGCTTCTCCAACCTGCCCTTCACCACCATAAGGTCTCCCTCTCATCATCCATCTCCTACTCTCACTCTGTCCCATGGAAAAGTCCCAAATCTACCCTCCACCAAACTGTAAACTACAAGAAACTCCCAGTAATCATATGCTCGATATCACAAATCCACAATTATGGAACAGTGGACTATGAGAGAAGACCAATGATAAAATGGAATGGTATTTACAGGAGGATTTCATTGATGGAGAATCCTGAATTGGGTTCTGGTAGTGTGTTGAATCAGTGGGAAAATGAAGGCAAAAGGCTCACAAAATGGGAACTTTGTAGGGTTGTTAAGGAGTTGAGGAAGTATAAGAGGTACCAGCAAGCTCTTGAGGTAACAACATGAATAAAAATGGTTCATTTGGGTGTTTATATATGTGTTTTTGAATCTTGGGTTTTTGTTTTTTGAGCTTAAGATTGTGGCTTTTGTTAGTGGGTATAGAAATTATGAGTATTGAATTTCTCAAGTTAGGTTCTCTTAGAGTTGTTTGAATTTGATATGTATTTGATTTCTTTTGTTTCTTTTCTTGAATTTGGACATGTATTTGATTTTTTTTTTGAGTTTACTTGTTCAATGAGTAGTTTATCTGCTAGAGCTACTAGGGTTGGCATTTGGTTGATACTTTGAGTTTGTTACGGTTCATGGGCGTTTGGTTTTTGCAGATGATCGTTGTTCTTTAGGTTGCTAATTGAAACTTTTGAATCTGGTATGTTTGGTATTGTTTAAGCTGATAGAATCATATTCACCAGTTGCCGTTTTACGATTTTGCTTGCAAGGAAGATGGAATTTGGGTTTCATTGATTCTTAAGATTACGCTTCAAATCATTTGGGTTTTTCTTTTTTTTTTCTTACATAGAGAATGTAGACTATAGTGTATTGATCTTTACTCTTTAAACCGTGTATGCTCTAAAGTTCAAAGCTATTTTTTGTCCTGTAGGTCTATGATTGGATGAAAAACAGACAAGAGAGGTTTAGATTATCGCCTAGTGATGCTGCAATTCAACTAGACCTTATTGCCAAAGTACGTGGGGTTTCTACTGCTGAAGATTTTTTCCTAAGTCTCCCCAACACTTTCAAAGATAGGAGGGTATACGGAGCTTTGCTGAATGCTTATGTGCAAAACAGAATGAGAGAAAAAGCAGAAACTTTGTTTGATGAAATGAGAGATAAAGGTTATGTTACGCATGCACTTCCATTTAATGTGACTATGACTCTCTATATGAACATCAAGGAGTACGATAAAGTCGACTTAATGATTTCAGAAATGAATGAGAAAAACATCAAGCTTGATATATATTCGTACAATATCTGGTTATCATCTTGTGGATCACAAGGATCTGCTGATAAGATGGAACAGGTATATGAGCAAATGAAATCGGATGGATCCATTAATCCCAATTGGACAACTTTTAGCACGATGGCTACCATGTACATTAAGATGGGACAGTTTGAAAAGGCTGAAGATTGCTTGAGGAGGGTTGAGAGTAGAATCACAGGTCGGGATCGAATTCCTTATCACTATCTCCTCTCTCTATATGGTAATGTCGGTAACAAAGAAGAGGTTTATCGTGTGTGGAATATTTACAAATCTATTTTTCCCAGTATTCCAAATTTGGGTTACCATGCTATTATCTCATCTCTGGTTCGGCTGGATGACATTGAAGGGGCTGAGAAGATTTATGAGGAATGGCTATCAGTTAAGACATCATACGATCCAAGAATAGCAAATCTTTTTATATCTGCTTATGTTTATCAGGGAAATTTGGATGAAGCTGAGAGTTTTTTTGACCATATGCTTGAAGGAGGAGGAAAGCCGAATTCAAATACATGGGAAATTCTTGCTCAAGGACACATTTCAGAAAGGAGAACTTCTGAGGCTTTGTCTTGCTTGAAGGAAGCTTTTGTTACTCCAGGATCAAAGAGTTGGAAGCCAAATCCTGCAAATGTAACTTCCTTCTTTAAGCTTTGCGAGGAAGAAGCTGATATGGCAAAAAAGGAAGCTTTGGAGGGTTTTTTGAGGCAGTCAGGACATCTTAAAGATAAAGCATATGCATCACTCTTAGGCATGCCTGTTACTGGTGATGAGCTATCAACAAAGGAAGACAGAACTGGCGACCAGAGTGACAATGAGGAAAATGACGATGACGATGGGGCTGAGATGCTAGTCAGCCATTTGCAGGGTAGTCTGTAACAACTCCATTGCGTGCTTCTATATGGAGGAAGTTGTTTGTTTTAGACCTTGTGTTGCTGAGCAGATTTTACCAGAACTTTCGCTCACAACCTGCATTACTTCGCCGCAGTCATCACCTGCCAAGTTTATGAGTCCTGCCAATGGTGACCGGGAATTTGAAATCTGAAAGTTCTGGTGTGGCATAATATTTATTTATACAATGTTTGTCCTCAAATATATGCTCAGCAAAGGAATGAATGCCCTTGACTCCTTGTAATTAACGACTGTAAGCCGTCTCCAATTCAGCAATTATAAGTTTTTGTTGCCATTTGTGGAGTTCAGGCACTAAAGTCGTCCTATATAATCCCGAACTAATTTTCATTTCAGTCCCTATGCTTTTGACTTGAACATAATTTAATCCCTAAATCACTTACTAGTTATTCCATATCACTATTGGTTATGAGAGAGTGTGTTGGAGAGCATGTTGTATTTTAATATGTGTTTTGCTCAGAAATATAAAAAAATAATATATTTTTTTATTTTTTAAAAATTTTATTTGATACAACATATTAAAATATATAAAAATATGAAAAAATTAATTTAAAAAAATATATTTTTAACCACGTTTCTAAACGCCATTTAAATACATGACCAATGGAGTTTGCAAGCAACTTGAAACATTTTTTTATTTTTCATTCTTTTTGGTGTTATAGCGGTCAGCTGAATATCAAGCCCAGAAACACAGGAGCTCAGAGCCCCAAAGCCAAGTCCATTAGTTCTAATCCCCCTACTGGGGTATCAGTATCAAGCCCACTCCAGCACTTCAATACATTGTAGCCCAGCATACTACACAAGCCCAAAACAGAGGAGCCCGTAGAAGCCGACCCTGATTTCGTGGTTTGGTTTACAGGAAATGACGGTGATTTCACACGTTCTGGTAGTTGTTTACTTGTTTTAAAAAAAACAATTTAAAAAAATATTTTTTTTTAATTTTTAAAAATTATTTTTTTCATTAAAACATTAAAAAGATATGAAAGCACAAAACAATTAATTTTTTTAAAATATTTTTAAAATACAAAAATAAACGTGGATATTTACCTGTTTTTCTTCTCTCCATCCAATTAAACTTTAGTAAACAGTAACAAAATACAAATATTTAATCAATATTGTAGTCATAAATAAACCTTCGAAGGCTCTTTTATTTCCCCTATGTTGAAAACACATCTTTAACCGCTTAAAATGGTGAAAAACATTAGGCTATAAACAAAAAAAAAAACAATATCAGATATATTTAGTTTTTTATTAAGATTAATTTCATTAAATGATGTGATAAGCACATGATTGATGATTTATTAATTAATATATTTTATAATTATATTGCATTACTAAATGATGATATGGAAAGACTCATATTCTATGATTCAAAACCTTTTCATATGACAAATGTCACATCATTTAATAAAAGAAAAATTGTAAGAAAATTAATTAATTACCCCTTACATCATCCAGACTAAAACGAGTGTGATTAAAAACTAGCTTGTTCAAATTGGGCAAATAATTAAAACTCAAACACTTTGAAAAGGAAGAACACCTTCAGGGCAAATAACTCAAACTCAAATTAGTTTCTTCCCTTCAAAACGTGACTGTGTAACCCCACTTGCAGGGGCGGAACCAGGGGAGGTAAGCAGGTCCGCGCCCTGCAATTTTTTATTTATGTAGTATTTAAATATAAAATAATATGATATTTTTATTTTAAATAAATAATTTTTTTAATAATATATTTTATTATATTAATTTTAATCTTTTCTATTGAATGCTATCAGCTATACCCTGCCCACTTGTTTATGCTACCAAAATTTAACAGCAAATTGTTAGGCTTTCATTTTCATCGATGCATGTACCTTTGTCATTTCATGGCCCTACTCCCATTCTATGGAGGACAAAATAAAAACTCAAGCTCCACGATCTAGCTAGCATGTAAACATGTTTTCTTGTCAAATTTTAGATATTCAATATCCATTTAAATTGGATTTTTAATCGAGTTTAATATTAATTATTTATACCATATTTATTATCTATAAGATAATTGTATAAAAAAACACTCATCCATTTAAATAAGCCCAAGGGGTAAAATTATCATGGAAGCTTGTGATATGATATTAACGACCCTATAGATTTTTGGATCTTAGTTAGCTACTTGACAAAATAAGACGTCGGTGGCAAGTGCCTGTTCTTGAAATTAAAAAACAAAACGCACCACACCGTTCCGAACATGCTCCCCGAGTCAACAATTGTTCTTCAAGTCGTTCTCTATGGTTCTCTGCGTCCTTGGAAAAGTTTTACAATAATCATGGAGTAATTAACGCTTTTTTATTAGTTTCTTTTTATAAATCTATTTTGAAAAAAAAGACCAGCAAAGAAATATTAGGTCACTCATCAAGCCATGATTTTGCAGATCGGTTCCACCCTCGCTTATCTGGCTGCCACATTACCAGCTACAAACTTACTCATCAAACCACTTTCGAAACGAGGACGTGGCCAGCATTTCGTTGGTTTATACACAGAATCATGGGATTAAGCTTATTCCTTGATGCATGAGAGCTTATCATTAGTTCTTGACATTAGTACCGTGAAAGATCATATTCAACAGTCTGGTATAGAAGACTGGAGACCCACGGCAATGCAATGGATAATTGGATATTGGTCTTATTAATGTCGCTCTCCTTTTTCTTTTTGTTTTCTTTTTAATTTCCTAGTGTAGGCATTTCTTCATTGCAATTTTTGTGGTGGCGATTTATGGTGGCAGCAGTACAGTAGGCTGGCGCCTCACATGGAAAAGCACATGGGTGAGGAAGACGCAAAACAGATCCCTTTTTAGAGATGTTGATGCTTACAGATCGAGCGAGAGAGTTGTCTTACGAAGACATATGCTTTGCTCTTGTTTCACTCCAAGCTCCAGCTTGGCATTTGGCGTTTGCTTAGTTTCCAAATTAATCCCTTGATGACAATTCAACCATTTGATCTCGTGTTGGATTTCATGTTCTAGCTAGCTAGCACGTCGTTTGATTCGGAGGATATTCCCACCCAACTCAATTTTAGATGTGTATATATCATATATACTACAATATTTTTAATTTTGTGATCTCAAAATGAGTTTGGTAAGGTATGGTTATGAAAATTACAGGTTATAAATTAATCAATTTTGTGCGAAATGAGACAAAAATCTTTTAAACTCCATTCTGAAGAATCAATCCATATAAAAATTATGTTTTTACGCGGAATCTTTCTCATGAAAAGAAAATCCAGTTACTATCCAAGCAAGTTAAAGTGAATTAATTTTCTTTTTTTTTGTTATATAAAAAATTCGAACATCTGGAAAACTTTTAAGGAAGGAGAACGAAAGTGTTAATTAAGACACAAGCTAATTTTTCAAGCCAGCTCTATCTTAAAAACCTTTTATTTTATAGGACAGTCGGTTGGAAAATGCTCTGGAAAAGACAAAGAAGAGGGTGTATCTGTACTGCAGCTTGTCCTAAACAGCCCTTCAGTTTCCAAAACCATGCAACAGAGTAATTGTCAGCAACATGGTGAAACCTAAAGCTCTAGCTCTAGCCTCCGAGGTTAATAACTGGTTAAAGTTAAAAAAGATTAATCTTATAGTATTTAATTTATGCTCTGTCCAGCTTCATAGGAATCAATATGACAGCTCTATTTTAGCGTTTCCATTGATGTGGGTCAATTAAGCTGATGAATAGCCGAATTAAGAACAGATTTTTTTTGTAAAGTTGTACATGCATGTATTTGATCTATATATCATCTATCATTACAACCACAGCCATCAAATCCTTACAAGTCAATGAATCCAAGCCAAACCCAACCACAAACCTGCAGCCTGTATCCAAAGATTTCGTTTTCTGTCAAGCTTGAAGACAAGTTTGAGCTACTAGCTAGCTAGCTAGCTAGCAAGGTATCCCTTTTGCTAGTAGCGGAACAATATGCCTTGAGATTCTAAGAGCTGGCTGGCCTGGCAATTGATACCCTTTTCGTACAAAACATGAGATGTTCTAGCCAGGAAAAGCCAAAGGATTCCATTAATTCCCACAAATATCCTGACCAAGATTTCTAATCTCTAATCTGCGTTATATGTTTTTAATTGACAAAACAAAAGCTAGCAGTATAAGCAGCGTCTGCTAATGCCATGAACTACTACAACAAATCCATGTCATGTCACCTTCTTGTGTAGATTGCAGAATCAAAACACATGCAAGATCTCTCAAAACGCGGGACCCTTAAATTTTTATGATCGCATAATATTTTCCACATGTAATCACATGATGGGATGGCTTGCACATCACTATTCTCACACTAAAGATCACCAGAATAAAACCCCGAGTCCGCTTTCAACAAATAAAGAAGAAATAAAGAAAGAGATATACTAATCAACTTACAAAAATGAATAGAAATCGTTAAGACTAGCTATATCTAATAAAACTTCTAGCCAACTTGATGATTCAAAATATGGTTTGAATTTATTGTATAAATATTAAATCTTAAAAAAAAATCACGATAATTCAAAATATCTATATGTATCATATAATTTGTTAGATATTTATAAATTAAAATGAAAAAGAAAAAGAAAATCCAATATCGAACACCTTCAGCTTGTTCCCTCTCTATCAAATTAAGTTTGAAATTAAAATAACCATCATTAACCCAACTCAAATCCAAGAACTTTAAAAAGGATACAAAGGGCCAAAGTCCACTGATGAATAAGGACACACAAGTCATAGTTTAAAAAACATAAGGGAGTTTTCTTCCAAACCCATTAACCACCACGTTTGCTTTTATTATATGTAGACGCATAGTATTTAGTGAAACCCGAAACAAGCAAGCTGCGAAAAAAATTCCAAGCACTAAGCACCAAAATTTGCCTATCAATGGCAGAGCTAGAGAGCACAAGGATGATGCCAAAATCAATCACATTTCTCTCTTCTTTGCTTCAAAGGGTTGCTGATTCTAATGATCTTAACCGCGAGTTTCAGCCACAGAAAATCTCGGTCTTCCATGGACTAACTAGGCCAACTATCTCTATTCAAAGTTACTTGGAGAGAATTTTCAAGTACGCAAATTGTAGCCCTTCTTGCTTTGTTGTTGCGTATGTGTATCTTGATAGGTTTGCTCAAAGACAACCCTCTTTGCCTATCAATTCTCTCAATGTTCACCGGTTGCTTATAACAAGTGTCTTGGTTTCTGCGAAGTTCATGGATGACATGTAAGTTCTTGATTCTTCTTTAGTGATGGAAATTTGAATTTCTTGGATTTGGTTTCTGGGAATTTGTTGGTTCTTTCTCTGGTTTTAAACAAAGTTAGAATCTTGAAATTCTGGAAATCGACACACACACACACCCATTGGATTCGCAATTCTCTAGTGCTCAAGGAAAATTGAATTTCTTTGGTTTCCTTGTCGAGGATTTATTTTCTTTAAATCGCTTCTCTTGATTTGAATTTTCTCAATTATCTGCAACTTCATGGTCATTTAATTTCTCTGACTTATGATCCTATGATCTGAGTTTGGAACTCAATAAACCCAGATAGGAGAATTTTGGTTCTTTGAAGTTTTTTTGATTAAGTTCGTTCTTGGTTTATTTCTGTAAAGTAGCACTTTTTTTTTTTCCAGCCATGTGACTCCCAATTCTGAACTTTCAGCTAGCCCAGCTAGCCACTTTAAAGTTTAAATGCATGTGATGCTGATGTATCACAAGTTCATCCAGGTGGTAATTTAAGACCTGTATCTGTGAAAAATGCCTCTCAAGGTTTCCTACTATGGCAATTACCTTCAAATAGTAAAACTCATCTTTGATTCCTGACTCCTGTCTTGTGATTTTAAGGTATTACAACAATGCTTACTATGCAAGAGTTGGAGGGATTAGCACGATTGAGATGAACTATCTAGAAGTGGATTTTCTATTTGGATTAGGCTTCAATTTAAATGTGACTCCAAACACCTTCCACACTTACTGCTCCTACCTTCAGAGAGAGATGATGCAACAACCTTCTCTGAATTTAGCTGAATCTTCATTGAACTTGGGGAGATCACTAAAAGTCCACTTGTGCTTCAATGAAGATGAGACATCCCATCAACAACAGCAACTTGCTGTTTAAGCTACAGCTACAGCTTGTTCAATTATAATCCCTGGAAAATGTAGTTAGTTATAGAGATAAAATTGGAATCAGCCCACAAAATCAAGAGAAGATGCTTGAAATGCTGCATCTCTTTCCCAATCATCAACTAGCATAAAAAACAGACTGGAGACTATCCTCCAGTCTCCTCTCTCGTATATTGGATTGTACTAAACCGACTTGGTTTTTTGATTTTGTTTTATTTCATGGGTTTGAATTTCAGTTTATGTACAGATGGGACTATCTTCTTTACTGTCTGGCTATCAAATTCTATCTCTCTTTTGTACCATTAACCTGCAAAATGTAATGGGTTGACTCGGTTCTCTGTTTCTCTTTTCATCATGGATGATTGGGTCGATACTTCTTGTTTCTGTCCATGTTAGGATTCTCTGAACTTTTGGGATGGGCACTAAAGAGCACAGGATGTGGCGATGAGTTGTTTGAGTGGACAGAACTCAAGAAAGAGACACTAGTGGGCAGTGTAAAGCTGGCTGTAATGGTTAGTGCCATAGGTAGTTGACAAAAGAGCACTGTTTTGTTGTGGTTCATGTTGGGAAGTGATGACAGATTCTTCTATTTGACAGTTGTACTGATTCTTGTAAGGGGACAGACAACATGTGCAATCATGGACAACTACTCTCTCCCCTCTCTGTTAGAGATAGAGAGAGGGAGGAGGGAGATCACTTCCATTTTCATAATTCCACGTTCATCTTTCTTATCTTATCATTTAACTTCTTCTCCATACATTTTTATTCACGAGGTTTTCTTTAGAGATTGTGCACGGGTTAAATTTAGTGTATATTTGTTTAGGAGATACATGATTTTTTGTCTAATTTTTTTTTGTTTATAATGTTTTCTTTGAGATGTTATAATCAAGTTAAATTCAGTGAATGCTTGTTTATGAGTCGTACCAATCTTAATTATCAACTTATATTTTTAATAGATTTTTATTTATAATCAATTAAAAAATTATTTCAATTTAAAAATTTAACTAAATTGAATATATCTACTTTACCTCTTGCTATTTATAAATTTTAATTAAAAAAAATATGAATGGATTCAAACTTATAACTATTTAGTTAACAACATTATAACACATTTAAGAAAACCACCCCGATCTAGAAATTTCAACAATGTTGTAAGATATAATTTATATTATTTTTTAATAATTATTTTTGAAAACTAATTTTAAATGATTTCCGATTAAATTCTAAATATGTGTAGAAATCATAATCCATATGCGTAGATGCAATTTAAGATTGATTTTATGATCTGAAATTGATTGGCATCTAGATGCACTATCTTTGAAATGCCACAAGATCATATATATTTGAAGAACATAAAGCAGCTTAAACTAGAAAATGGAAACTGTTTTTTATGCTAGTTGATGATTGGGAAAGAGATGCAGCATTTCAAGCATCTTCTCTTGATTTTGTGGGCTGATTCCAATTTTATGTTTGACCCATAAAGGAGGCTCTGGGCTCCTTAATGGACTAGAAAACCAAAGCCGAGCGACCACTCTAAAACAAAGCCCAAAGCGTACAATCAACTAATTTAGTTCAAGCGTATAATGATGGGCGCTGAAAAAACGAGAAAAAAAATGTAATGGGCTCGGAAAATCAATAATGGGCTTTTAGTCTTGCTAGGCTTTCAATTGCCGGTCATTGTCTAAAATATTTATTTTCTTTTAAAATGTCCCGTAAGAAATATTTAGAAGGAGCTTAGCCCATCCCTAGAGGAATAAAGACCTTCTAAAGTATTTTTCTTCTTCTTTTGGAATAAAATGATTTTGAGTGCCTGAAACTTCATCAACATATCTTTGGAAAGAAATCATTTTGTTAGATACTCAATGTTATGTCATGAAGATATTAGATTTTATTTAAATAATTAAAGCTTCGCATTTTCTCAAACAAGAAAATGATTATATATTTTTTTCAAAAACTAATTTAGAAATATCCTTCGACTAACTTACCACTAATTACTCAAAATTAAATCCTCTTTACCTTAAATGTTGGTTAAAAAGTGTAGATAAAAAAAAATAGAGAATGATTATCAATAATTTAACTTAATTTAGATAAATTACATTAATTTTTTGGATAAAACTATAATGAATTAGTACAAATTTCAATACATTACATCAAACTTAGTTGACTCGAAACTTAAGTAACCCGGGATATTAGCTAGGTTTTAAATAATCTAAACTTAGGCTTATAATTAACCTAGCAACACCCAAGTAACTCGTCAGATCAACCTAAAAATAATGTGATTTGATAAAATTCGGGTGAGATTGATCTTTTATTTTTATATATTTAAAAAAAAACCTAAAAAATATAAAGTTAATTTATGAATATTTGACCTTACATATGTTTTTTTATAGCCTACATTCCATGAAATATTTCTTAACTTTTCCATGTGAGATAACTATACATATGTTTTTTTATAGCCTACATCCCATGAAATATCTTTTTAACTTTTTTATATGAAATAACTATATTTATAGCCTACATATATATGGAATGTTTATTAACTTTTAAATATGAGATAGCTATATAGCCTTCATTCACATAAATTATTTCTTAATTATTTTATGGGATATATATACACACACACTACATGCACAAGTAATGTTTCTTTAACTTTTTCGTGTAGGATAACTTTATATATAGCTAATATCCACATAAAATATTTTTTTAACTTTTTAATAAAGAATATTAAAATCTTTTTTTTTTTTAATTTCTTTAAGTTAACTAGGGTTAAATCTGTATACCTTAGACTCCACTTCTTGGTATTAAAAACTGAATTGAGTTGCTGGTTAATTCACTGATGGATCTTGGGAATTAATATATTTTTATTATACAGTTTTTTGCCTCCTGCAAATTTTCTGCCGTTTCAACTATGCCTTTGGAAAAAGTGCTAATCTTACATCTACATCACTTAGCGAGTGCTCCTCACGCCTGTCTTGCGAGACTCGTTTGCTCGAGAACATACAGTATGAAACAAGGAGTGAGCAAGATT
Source organism: Populus tomentosa (assembly GCA_018804465.1). Taxonomy (NCBI): domain Eukaryota; kingdom Viridiplantae; phylum Streptophyta; class Magnoliopsida; order Malpighiales; family Salicaceae; genus Populus; species Populus tomentosa. The sequence goes on from CM031995.1 coordinate 3,054,108, forward strand.
TCCAATATTAGAAAGTACTTTCTCCTGTCACCTGCCCAAGTTTTTGCAAACTAGTGGAACAAATTTATTAAATGGTGTTTGAAAGCGCCATGCTGATATTGTTGAGTTCAAGCAACAGTTCGTCGACTCAACAATTCTGTATTTAAGGAAAAAGATCACAGCACAGCAACCCTCAACACATGTAGCAGCAACAGTTAATTAAAATATATTAAAAAAAAACAGAAAAATCTTTATTTAATCATAGCAACACGGGATAATACGTGGCTGGTTATCACACTTGATAAAAGGCTACAAGAGCTGACAATAAGAGCAAGGCTGCTACAACTGGAGGACTTACAACGGAATTAGAAATAAAAATTAAGTCCACATTAGCGTGGGCTTACTCTACAAAAACATAGAAAATCTACACTTGAAGACCTGCTTGCCCATCCCTCTTGTCTCCTTCTTCCTGACTTTCTATTTGATTCTCAATCTCAATCATACAGTACTTCTTGAAGAAATAACCCAAACACCTCATCAGAAAAGGCACTGAAGCTATAATCAAAAGATAGCGATAACGCACAGATTTACGAGGAGTAACAGCAAAAACCGCAGATGCATAGGTTACCATCATTGAAGCTGTAGCAACCCATATTTCAATATGGAAAGGGAACCTGTAAGTGAGAGATGTAATGACAAGTATACAAGAGGAGAGAGCCATAGTGTTTGATACCACGAAAACATAGTAAGCACCTGGTTGAGATGCATAAATTGCTCTTCCTGCATTCTTTCCTTCTTGCCAGACCCCTCCAGGAGGGTTCACCCCAGCCTGGAAAGTCACTGCTGCAATCAAGGCCACAACTACTAGCAAAACATTTCTAGCATCGCTTGGTGTGTCTCTGTCTGGATTATACTGAAATTTCTTGAACCAGCTATAACTTCTTTTAGCAATGTTTTGTTTAGGCTGAGACATTCTTACTTGGGCAAAGATATGTGGGAGATACCAGCACTCTGGCTCTCAAGAAGTTACTTATAAAGACCCTCCGTTCTAAACGGTAGGGCCCTGCCCTGATCAATTATCACACATGTTTCTCATTTTTGATGTCTGTACACCTAATTAATCAAGGATGATTATAAAAGATTTTCTATAGCTAATTTTATCTTAATTTGTTTTTCATATTTTTATAAATTATACTTTATATTCTATTACAAACAAAATACATTATTGAGGACATAAAATTATAATGAAAAATGTAATTTGTAAAAATATGGGGAAAAGGTGAAATTCATATAAAATTACAGAAAAAAATTATATAATTATCCCAATAAATAATAGCATATGGATTCATTAAATAAAGTCTGACACACACACCGATTCATGTAAGAATTTTCAAACTAATTTAATGGTCAATGTTTACCCGAGTCAATGCAAGTCAATGAATTTAAGATTATATAAATCTTGTGTGAATAGTGATTATCAACGTCGAATTCCTGGGTATCCAATTAGCCGCCATCAGGAAAACAACGGTGGAAATTTGGAGAGAAGTTAAGCTGAATTGCTTTGTTGTTTGGCAGATGGACCCGGGGAATCAAGACTCCTTTTCAAGTCTTTTATTAAACATAAATTTTCCACGAAAACAAAGATGGTTTCTTAATCTTTGCTCACGCACACAGCTTTTCTTTTTCTATTTTTTTTTCACGTTCCCTTCCCCCTTTATTTTTCCATGCGGTGCCAATAGTTGTAAAAAATTGCTTCAAGACGTGGAAAATTAAGTGTTTTTGACTTCAAGAAATTTATTGCAAATCAATTTTTTTAATATATTTAATTAAATAAATTGAGAATCGAGAATAAATTTAAGAAAAAATTGTTAATGCTAACTAAAAACTAAACAAAAAAGTTAAGAGATAGATACATATTAAGTTATTTGATCTCGTAACATGATTTATAAATACAATTAAATTTAATAACTTTATTTTTTAGAATTAATTTTCATTTAATTAAATAATATTAAAAATAAACACGCTAAAAGAAGTTATTGGATAGAATTAAAGAAAAAAAATATTACATAAGGTTGTACAAAACATCTATTAATATTAGAAAAAAAGCTATAACCAAGTAAAAATTAAATATTAATCTATTAAAAAAAATATCATTCTTTTAATTAAGTTATTTTAAGTGATTTCAATTAAAATTGAATACTTGCTTGGTCAAACATCTAACACTTTTATTTAATTAATTTATTTTAACTAATCTTAAATTAAATTTAAAAAAAGTTCAAAAGGGACTAAATGTTTGGGCCAATAAAACAAATGTCCACATACAAAGGACTGCAAGGCCAACCTCATGTACTTGAGCGTTCCTCTTTTCTTTCTTTTTCTCTCCACCAAAGGTGCATATGCATATGACATGTTGTTCGTCTTTATTTTCTTGAAAAAAATTAAGATAAATAATATGTTTGATCACTATAAAGATGGTTGAAAGGAGGGAGGGTGTTTGACCTAAAAATTATTTTTTAACCTATTTTTATATAAAACACACCCATTACACACACATTACACACACACTTGGAGCAGTCCAAAAATACAAAATCAAATTAGAGATAATTTTTTTTTATCTCATCCCTGATTTATCTTTTTAAATAAGATAAATGTTCAAAACCACCACCATTAAACCACTTCATTAAATAGAACTTGTTGATATCAAGAACGATAAGTATTATCTTTGAAAAGTAGTTAAATTTTTTTTTTCTTGTTATTTTCAGGTGTCTTCTCTTTTTTTTTTTTTTAAACTTAGAGACTAAAATGTTAAGAAAATAAATTTTGAATCAAAATTAAAATTACAAAAACTAAAGATACTTCAAAGTAAAATGAAAAGTGTGCTAAACAAAACTTTTTCTCAAGAATTTGGAATTATCCTTTTATTGGTTTACACTTTGGTCATTTTTTGTTAAATTTTCTCTTTTCTTGACAAACTTTAATAAATTGGCATTAACTTAGGCGTTGAAAGTTGTAACTGAAAAATAAAATTTGAGAATCAAAACTGAAAAAACAAATTGCAGTGATTTAGTATATGTTGTAATATGTTGAGGGGTCTAAGTTTTTAAGAAACCTAATTTAGTCCCTAATATATGTACTCAATTTTAATTGGATGGCCCAAGCCTAAAATTTTTATCTTAAATGTTCTAAACAATATTGTTGTGAGACTTGTTTGCTCGAGAACATACAGTATGAAACAAGGAGTGATCAAGATTTCCAGTATTAGAAAGTACTTTCTCATATCACCTGCCCAAGTTTTTGCAAACTAGTAGAACAAATTTATTAAATGGTGTTTGAAAGCGCCATGCTGATATTGTTGAGTTCAAACAACAGTTCGTCGACTCAACAATTCTGTATTTAAGGAAAAAGATCACAGCACAGCAGCCCTCAACACATGTAGCAGCAACTTTTCGTCAACTCAACAATTCTTCTGTATTTAAAGAAAAAGATAGCAGCACACAGCAGTCCTCAACACGTGTAGCAGCTTCCCTTCCATGACAAACCTTAGCAAAGGGATGTCAAAGATCTTAGATGAGGCAGTGTATGAGTTTTTTTAAGGGACATCTGAAAATTAATTGACCAACTCGGGATTGTCAAGTGAATGCCAAAATTAGTTTATTATTTGTCCCAGGCAAAAATAAACTCTGATTTGCTTAAGAAAAGTTTAGTTGGAGAAATAAAGTTTAGTGCAGAGAACAATGAAAAATGAAAATAATTTAGTCAAATAATACTTGATAATTTTTATTTTGTGCACGAAAAAAGATTAAGAAAAATATTTGTTAATGAGCTGTTTCTGTCTCCTTTGTTTTTGCGCCTATTTTTTTTTTCCAAGATAGCGGCTGCAACATCATCGAAGACTAAATAGTCTGAGAGGATATTATTGGTCAAGTTGATAATGAGCTGATCATACGAATCAGGAAGACTTTGAAGTAGAAGCTCTGCACGTTCATTTTCCTCTATTTGTTGACCCAACGTAGTGAGTTGTGAAAATAGAGTTATTATTGTGTTGATGTGGTCAGTCACCGACGTGGTTTCTGCCATTCGAAAGGTATAAAGTCTCCGCTTTAAGAAAATCTTATTGTGCAAAGACTTGGACTCGTATAGCTTTGTTAGAGTATCCCATATCTCCTTAGTTGTTTTCTTCTCTGCCACACTTGATAATACTTCATCAGTTAATGCTAGATGTATGTTAGCAATAGCATTGCCATCCATCTCATTCCATTTTGCATTATCAGTGATCTCCGCGGGCCGATCCCAAATTGCTGCCAAACAATTGTCTTTCCTCAAGATTGCCTTGATTCTCATTTTCCACAGTGAGAAATTGCTCCCCTTGAACCTCTCAATCTTGTACTTTGTTGCCATTGTATTCATCGAGATCTATTCAGCTATCACCGTTTCACAGGTCTGTAATGTATATAGAAATAGTATCATGTGAATATTACTTCACTAAGTAAGTTCCCAGGAAAGATTGGAGGGGTCACAAACGGTCCCGCTTAAAACCCAATCTCTTTAGACAGAACTTTCTAGACTGTATTTAATCACCGCACTGACTTTCTATATACGCCAACAGTAACGTATGTGAACAGTACCGTATTGATGAATAGTGCTGCATAGGTGAATAGTACCGTAGACGTGAATAGTAACCATATACACGAATAACTTTTGTGTGTTAACAACACCAACCAGGAAGGCTCTGATACCACTGTTAGGATACTGGTATGCAAACCCGATAAGACAAAAGGTAAAAGATATGATAAAATGAGAAATGAAACACACAAGAATTTACGTGGTTCACCCAATTAGGCTACGTCCACGGGCAAGTATAGAAGGATTTTACTAATTAATGTGGGAATTACAACCTCTCTCTAATAATAGAAGAACAACTGAAATCTCTCTATTATTAGGAGAAAACACCTCATTTATTCTCTTACAAATACCTCACAAGTTTGTGGGATTAATTTCCCTCTCTCACTCTCAGTCTCACTCTCCTCTTACTCTCTTTTATTTCTTTCTTGTGGTACATATGAGGCAAGGATACATCCTTGCCTTTGCCTTGCAAAAGGCAAAAGTAAGGCAAGTGGGCAAGTGGCACTAGCACTTGTGTCCATTTTGTTGACTTAGTTGGCATCAATTGATGCCAGCTATCTTAACATGTTCCCCGCCTATTTCTTCATCTTTCTGACATTTATTACTGCGTTTCTTAAGCATCTGAATCAAAAACCTTGTGATAAAAGGCACCGAAGCTGTAATCAAGAGATAGCGAAAATACACAGATTCATGAGGGGTAATAGCAAAAATTGCAGAAGCATAAGTCACCATCATTGAAGCTGTGGCAACCCAAATTTCAAAGTGGAAAGGGAACTTGTAAGTGAGAGATGTGATAACAAAGTAATGATGCGGAGAAAGCCAAAGTGTTTGACATCAAGAAAACATAGTAAGGATGTTTTTGAGACGAATAAATTGCTCTGCCGGCTGCATGATGTTCTTGAACGTTATCATCCTGCCAGAGTCCACCAGGAGGATCGATTCACCCCAGCTTGGAAGGTCACTGCAGCAATCAGTGTGGCAATTACCAGCAAAGCATTTCGTGCATCATTTGGTGAGTCCCTTTCTTTATCATATTGAAATCTCTTGAACCAGCTAATGCTTCTCTCGGTATTTTGAGGGTGTACTTGAGCCATTTTTGTCCAAGCAGCAACTTATGATGCTAGACACTTTAATGAGTACCTTTAAATAAGCTAGATGCATACAATGAGTCAAAGGCATTACCTTAATTTCTTATTAAAAAATTCAAACCATTAATTTCCAAATGTATTTTTTTTCCCGTATTTTTTTTTTAACTAACTACACAATTCATGGAAGGTACAAAACCAAATGTCAAAAACAGGCTGTATGGCTAAATATAATATATGTTGGAGTTTTGACTTGGCGTATTTAGGAATTAAATTTTCTTGAATGTTGGTTACAAAGTTTAGGTAAAAGAAAAAATCAAGAGTGATTATCAAACTATTTACTGATTTAACTTAATTTAGATAAACTACATTAATTTTTTTTTGGATAAAACTAGAAATGAATTAGTACAAACTTCAATACATTACATTGAATTTAGTTGAACCTAAACTCAAGTAACTTGGGGTATTGGCTAAGTTTTAAATGGTCTAAACTCAGGTTTATAATTAGCTCAGTAACACCCGAGTAACTCACCAGATCAACTCAAAAACCATGTGACTTGACAAAACCTGGGTGAGATCCGACCTTTTGTTTTTATATATTTCAAAAAAAAAAACCCAAAAAATGTAAAGCTAATTTATGAATATTTAACATGATATATTTTTTTTATAGTCTATATTTCCATGAAATATTTTTTAATTTTTTCATGTGAGATAACTATATTTACAGCCTACATATATATATAGGGAATGTTTATTAACTTTTAAATGTGGGATAACTATATACCCTTCATTCACATAGATTATTTTTTAATTATTTTATGGGATAACTATATATATAGACTACATACACAAGTAATGTTTCTTTTAATTTTTTCATGTAGGATAACTATATATATATATAGCTCATATCCACATAAAATATTTTTTTAACTTTTTAATAAGGAATATTAAAATCTTATTTTTTTTTTAATTTTTTTAAGTTAACTAGGGTTAAATCTGTATGCCTTAGACTCCACTTCTTGGTATTAAAAACTGAATTGAGTTGCTGGTTAATTCACTGATGGATCTTGGGAATTAATAAATTTTTATTATACAGTTGTTTGCCTCCTGCAAATTTTCTGCCGTTTCAACAATGCCTTTGGAAAAAGTGCTAATCTGACATCTACATCTCTTAGCGAGTGCTCCTCACGCCTGTCTTCTTGTTGCGAGACTTGTTTGCTCGAGAACATACAGTATGAAACAAGGAGTGATCAAGATTTCCAATATTAGTTTCTCCTATCACCTGCCCAAGTGTTTGCAAACTAGTAGAACAAATTTATTAAATGGTGTTTGAAAGCGCCATGCTGATATTGTTGAGTTCAAGCAACAGTTCGTCGACTCAACAATTCTGTATTTAAGGAAAAAGATCACAGCACAGCAGCCCTCAACACATGTAGCAGCTTCCCTTCCATGACAAACCTTAGCAAAGGGATGTCAAAGAATCTTAGATGAGGCATCGTATAGTTTTTTTAAGGGACATATGAAAATTAATTGACCAACTCGGGATTGTCAAGTGAATGCCAAAATTGGTTTATTATTTGTCCCAGGCAAAAATAAACTCTGATTTGCTTAAGAAAATTTTAGTTGGAGAAATAAAGTTTGGTGCAGAGAACAATGAAAAATGAAAATAATTTAGTCAAATAATACTTGATAATTTTTATTTTGTGCACGAAAAAAGATTAAGAAAAATATTTGTTAATGATCACGTTTGAATATGATATTTTTTATAGAGAATTAAAGAGTTAAAAAGAGCAAGGCTGCTACAACCGGAGGAGTTACAATGGAATTAGAAACATAAAAGCCCACATTAGTGTGGAATTAAACTACAAAAATATAAAAACTCTACACTTGTTGACCTGCTTGCCCATCCTTTTTATCCCTTTTGGCTCCGTCTTCCTCTCTTCCAATTTGACTCTCATTCTCACTCACACAGTACTTCTTGAAGAAATAACCCAAACACCTCATCGCAAAAGGCACAGAAGCTGCAACCAGAAAGATAGGGAAAATGCACAGATTCATGAGGAGTAACTGCATAAACCGCAGATGCATAGGCTATCATCATTGAGGCTGTACGTAGCGACCCATTTTTCAAGATGGAAAGGGAACCAGCTGTAAGTGAGAGACATAACGACAAGCATACAAGTGGAGAGAGCCAAAGTATTATAGTTTAAATTATTAGGTTAAAATATATACATGATATAGAAAGTTACTTAGAAAGAGTTTTGTGCATAGAAATATTAAAGAATAATATAAAATTATATTTTGTAATATTATTTAATAGTTTAAATTATTAGTTTAAAATGATTTTTATATAGTATTAGAGTTTTGATGACCAAACAATTAAAAATTTAAATCATATTATTCTATTTATTTGATAAAAATTAAATACAAGATAATATAGATATTTGAAAGTTTAAAATCTAAAAAATAGCAAAAGCCCTGATTGGCTTCGAGGAACCCATGTCCTCAGTCTTGAAGTATTAAAGTTGGTTTAATGATTTATAAAAAAAAATGGTTTGATTGCCTATCTTGATTTGTATGAAATCAGAGGAATCGTGATTAGTCTTGCATTCACCTTAAAGTTTTTTATCATAAAAGAATATTTACTTGATATAAATTAAGATTATTCTTGTGCAGATCGCCTTTCTTACTTCAAATTTTGTTACAAAGTTCCAACTAAATCATTCAGTAACTACAATCAATTAACTTGCCCCTTAATTCATTTTGAGTTTCAACCGACATTCCCTCAATCACTTTTACTAATTTTCCATTCAGAAATCTTAATTATAGCTATCAAAATAATACCACAAAAAATTGCTATTTTTTTTTTTAATTTTAGCTTAAATTGATGTTAACAAAACAAAACCCTAACAGCAAAGAGAAGTCATAATTAAATATCAGGAGAGGCCCTTTAACAATAATAAAGATTATGTGCTCAGTAATTTACTAAATTAAAGTGAGTGATTCAAAAATTACTGATCCCTACTGCTGATAATTAAAATATATTAAAAAAAAACAGAAAAATCTTTATTTAATCACAGCAACACGGGATAATACGTGGCTGGTTATCACACTTGATAAAAGGCTACAAGAGCTGACAATAAGAGCAAGGCTGCTACAACTGGAGGACTTACAACGGAATTAGAAATAAAAATTAAGTCCACATTAGCGCATGGGCTTAATCTACAAAAACATAGAAAATCTACACTTGTTGACCTGCTTGCCCACCACTCTTGTCTCCTTCTTCCTGACTTCCTATTTGATTCTCCTTCTCACTCATACAGTACTTCTTGAAGAAATAACCCAAACACCTCATCAGAAAAGGCACTGAAGCTATAATCAAAAGATAGCGAAAACGCACAGATTCATGAGGAGTAACAGCAACAACCGCAGATGCATAGGTTAGCATCATTGAAGCTGTAGCAACCCATATTTCAATATGGAAAGGGAACCTGTAAGTGAGAGATGTAATGACAAGTATACAAGTGGAGAGAGCCAAAGTGTTTGATAACACGAAAACATAGTAAGCACCCGCTCGAGATGCATAAATTGCTGTTCCTGCAACATGAGTACCATTTCCTGTATCTTGCCAGACCCCTCCAGGAGGGTTCACCCCAGCCTGGAAAGTCACTGCTGCAATTAAGGCCACAACTACTAGCAAAACATTTCTAGCATCGCTTGGGGAGTCTCTGTTTGGATCATACTGAAATTTCTTGAACCAGCTATGGCTTTTAGTAATGTTTTTTTTAGGCTGAGACATTTTTACTTGGGCAAAGATATGGGGGAGATACCAGCACTCTGGCTCTCAAGAAGCTTACTTATAAAGACCCTCCGTTCTAAAGGATGGGGCCCTGCCCTGATCAATTCAATTATCACATATGTTTCTCATATTTGATATCTGTACACCTAATTCATCAAGGATAATTATAAAAGATTTTCTATAGTTAATTTTATCTTAATTTGTTTTTCATATTTTTATAAATTATACTTTATATTCTTTAACAAACAAAATGCATTATTGAGGATATAAAATGTTATTGAACAGATAAACTATATAATGAAAAATGTAATTTGTAAAAATATGGGGAAAAAGTGAAATTCATATAAAATCACAGAAATTTTTTTATAATTATCCCAATAAATAATAGCATATGGATTCATTAAATAAAGTCTGACACACACACCGATTCATGTAAGAATTTTCAAACTAATTTAATGATCAATGTTTACCCGCGTCAATGCAAGTCAATGAATATATGATTATATAAATCTTGTGTGAATAGTGATTATCAATGTCGAATATCTTGGTATCCATATAGCCCCCACCAGGAAAAGAACGGTGGAAATTTGGAGAAAAGTTAAGCTGAATTGCTTTGTTGTTTTGCAGATGGACCCGGGGAATATTCAAGACTCCTTTTCAAGTCTTGAAGTTATTTTTTACAATTATTGGCCAAAAAAAAGGGGGAAAGGAACGTGAAAAAAAAAAATAGAAAAAGAAAAGCTGTGTGCGTGAGCAAAGAAACCATCTTTGTTTTCGTAGAAAAATTATACACATTTCGCTTTTCTTCCTTGGGATGGTTGCTGTAGCTAGATTTTTTTCTTTAATGTTAAAAAAGTATAGGAATTAATAATATTTTAATATTTCAAGTCAGATTTTAATAATTAATTTCAAAATCTAGTCAATTGACCCTTATTTAACCATGGATGGGATCAAAAGTATTTTTAATGCTAAAAAGTGAATGTGCATATATTTCCAAAGTGTTTTTGACTTCAAGAAATTTATTGCAAATCAATTTTTTTAATATATTTAATTAAATAAATTAAAAATTAGAATAAATTTAAGAAAAATTTGTTAATGCTAACTAAAAACTAAACAAAAAAAGTTAAAAAATAGATACATATTAAGTTATTTGATCTCGTAACATGATCTATAAACACAATTAAATTTAATAACTTTGTTTTTTAGAATTAATCTTCATTTAATTAAAAAATATTAAAAATAAACATGCTCAAAAAAGTTATTGAATACAATTAAAGAAAAAATATTACATAAGGTTGCACGAAACATCTACTAATATTAGAAAAAAAGTTATAACCAAGAAAAAATTAAATATTAATCCATTAAAAAAGTATCATAATTATTTTAATTAAGTTATTTTAAGTGATTTCAATTAAAATTGAATACTTGTCTGATCATACATCTCACACTTTTATTTAATTAATCTATTTTCACTAATCTTAAATTAAATTTAAAAAAAGTTCAAAAAAGGCTAAATATTTAGGCCAATAAAAAAAATGCCCACATGCGAAGGACTGCAAGGCCAACCTCATGTACTTGAGTGTTCCTCTTTTTTTTTTTTTTTCCTCCACCAAAGGTGCATGTGCATATGATGACATGTTATTCACCTTTATTTTCTTGAAAAAAATTAAGATGCATAACATGTTTGATCACTATAATGATGGTTGAAAGGAGGGAGGCATTTGACCTAAAAATTATTTTTTAACCTATTTTCACATAAAACACACCCATTACACACACACACACACTTAGAGTATCAAGAAACCAATTTATCATTCAAAAAACAACATGACAATTCAAAAATACAAAATCAAACTATAGATATTTTTTTTTATCTCATCTCTTATTTATCTTTTCAAGCAAGATAAAAGTTCAAAACTAGCATCATTAAACCCACTTCATCAAATAGAACTTGTTGATATCAAGAACAATAAGTATTATCTTTAAAAAGTGGTTAAAGAGACAACTTTCTTTCTTATTATTTTCAAGTGACTTCTTTTTTCTTTTTCAAATTTAAAGACTAAAATGTTAAGAAAATAAATTTTGAATCAAAATTAAAATTACAAAAACTAAAGATACTTCAAAGTAAAATGAATGGTTTGCTAAACAAAAAGTTTTCTAAAGAATTTGGAATTATCCTTTTATTGGTTTACACTTTGGTCATTTTTAGTTAAATTCTCTCTTTTCTTGACAAACTTTAATAAATTGGCATTAATTTAGGAGTAGAAAGTTGCAACTCAAAAATAAAATTTGAGGATCAAAACTGAAAAAATAAATTGCATTAATTTAGTATATGTTGTAATATACTGAGGGGTCTAAGTTTTAAAAAAACCTAATTTAGTCCCTAATATATGTACTCAATTTTAATTGGATCCCAAGCCTATTAATTTTATCTTAAATGTTTTAAACAATATTTCTCGCTCAAGGTCTTATTTTGACGTTAATTATTTTTTTACTAATTTATTTTAAAAAAACATCATTCTATTACTTAAAATATTTCTATTTAAAGGAAAATATTAACAAGAAAATGATGAAAGAAAGATTCTATTGAGAGATGTGTGATTAATTGAGAAGTATGAAGAGGCTTTATTTTGATTGTTTTGAAGTGTCCAATCCAACAATGTCTTAACTTGACCTATGACATTAGCTTTTGCATATGATTTCTTCATACGCATAATAGAATTTGGAACTTTAATCATTCTTGTGCATGTAATCGTAATTAAAATTGCATTGACCTTAATGTTTTTTTTTCCATAAATGGATATCTATTTTGTTAAATAATCATTTCAACTCAATAGTTTAAACTATTATGTGAGATTACATAATATAATTTATATTATTCTTTAACACACCTCAAGTAAAAGTTTTTTGGACTTGAAACTTGCACATGCCAACACTATTTTGTATTTAATTTTTACCAAATAAATAGAGATGATGAGATTCGAACTCGGAATCATTTGGTTATTAAATGTTCTGATACTATGTCAAAAAATCATCTTAACTCAATAATTTAAACTATTAAGTGATGTTTTAGGATATGATTTATATTATTTTATAATATAATTGATATAAAGATTATTCTTGTATATATTTCCTTTCTGACTTTGAATTTTGTTATAAAATTTCACTAAATAAATCAGTATCTACAATTAATGTGCCACCTAGCAATATTGTATTGGTGCTTTTGTTTACATAAATACTATTTTTGTATTCAAAATCTTAATTATAAAATTAACTATCAAAATAATACCACAAAGATTGTGCTATTTTTTATTTTAGCTCAAATTGATGTTGACAAAAACAAAACCTTAACAACAAATAGAAATCATAATTAAATATCAGGAGAGGCCCTTTAACAATAATAAATATTAAGCGTTCAGTACTAATTTACTAATTTAAAATAAGTAATTTAAAAATTACTCCCTGCTGATAATTAAAATATTGAAAAAACAATTAATAAAAGATTACAACAAGGCAGCTACTAATGGAGGATTTACAATGAAAATAGAAATAAAAAGCCCATATTAGTGTGGGTTTAATGTGTCTTTAAATATTAGTATTGTGGTGCAATACATGTTTTATTATTTTTAATATTAACATATTAAAATTATTAAAAAATATCAAAACAATATCAATTTTATATATCCTTACAAATTCTACTAAGCTAATACCACAATTTTTATCCAATCAAAAAGAGAACTAATCGAATAATTATTTCCTAACCATGCTAAAACTCTCTTAATAGAGATTAACAGAAAATTTTTAATTTTTATAAATAGCACGAACCACAAACTTTTAATTTATGTTAAATTCTAACTATTCAGCCATTTTTTATTAGCATTTCTAGATGTTCATGAGTGGAGTTCTTTTTTAAAAAACTTACGTCCTGTCACTAATCAGTTAGAGAATTTTAATTAATATATATATATATATATATATATATATATATATATAAAACCAATTCATGTAATAATCTTGCTTTATCCGAGTCAATTCATGGGTGAAGTGTGATTACCAGTGTCGGGTATCTGGGTATCCAAATAGCCCCACCAGGAGAAGAAAGGTGCAAATTTGGACTAAAGTTGGACTGAATTCCAAGTATCTGTGATCCAGCTTTCAAACGCTACGTTTTAAGGAAAACCTAATTTATTCACTAATTTATATATTCAATCTTAACTGGATCTCAATCAGACCTATAAATTTTATCAATCTGATGTCAAATATTCTATAAACAATCCTTAATCAGGTTCTTATGTTAATATTAATTACTTTTTTGATATTTGTTTTTCAAAGCAACATCATTTTATTACATAAAATATATCTATTAGATGGGCCAAAAATTTGATGGAAGGAGGACTGATCTATTGAGAAATGTGGGAAAAAAGATTGAGAAATTACTTGAACAAAAAGCTTAAATTAACCCATGGGAGTGCTTGTTATGCTGATTAATTATTCTTAATAAAAATTGAGATATATATTTATTACTGATACTGTGAGCTTCACTGTACTGGCAGCATGCCAGTGGAGATCAACATATAGTATTTAATTTTAATTGCTTCCAGTAGAGCAGAATGCCACCAGGTAATAAAGCTTACAATAAAAGACCCAAGAAGAAAATTTAAGTTATAGTTATTGGAAAAGATATACATATATATAAAATAAAATAAAGAAAGAGTCAAACATAAAATTCTGCATGATGAACGCGGATATTAAAATTGAACCAGCTCCAATACTGCGCAGGAGCAGTATGTTGAACCATTACTTTTGTATTGGTAATGTTGGACGGCGAACTGCGGAGGCTACCACCCATATGACAAACCGTATTACAACAGGCGCAGGAGCAGCGACGAAGATGAGGCGAAAGGACACTGATTCGTAAGGTGTAATACAATATATCCCAGAACTGTAAGTGCCCATCATAGAAACTGTAGCAATCAAGACTTCCAAGAAATAAGGGTAACCGAAGGTTAGACATAATAAGAGAAAAATGGAGGACGTTAGTGCAATGGTGTTGAATATCAGGAAGATTTGGAAAGGAACTTTCTGATCAGAATAAACAGCGTGTCCAGCTCTATGTCCCTGGTTATCATCGCTTTGCCAAACTCCACCAGGTGGGGTGATTCCAGCTTGGAAGGTCACCGTCGCGATCAGCGCTGCCCCGACTAGCAGAACATTTCGGAAGTCATCACCGGTTGTCTTTGTTTTACATGGCGGGATTGTTGGCGATATAATAGCTTTTAAGGGGTTGATTTGGGTTTTGTTATCAGTACTTGATCCCATATTTCACTAGGAATTGTAAGAGTAGTGATTTTTCCGTCCCGTCTTTCACTCAAACTCAGCGGGGCAAAACAAGGCTCGAATAAATTAATAACAAGAACGGGAACGGTGCATTTGATTTTCATTCAAGTAAAGAAAGGTTCTCTTCCACGAAATTCATCTGGGAATACTTTTTGGTGGAGTGTTGAAATCATTTAAGAAAGGTATAAGATGCTGAAACAGCTAGCCAAACGGGAAGTGCTGTTTTTTTATTTATTTTTATCTCCTTTTCCTTCTGGTGTTCAGTACTTTAGAATTAAGAGGGGCCGAAAGTGCCTGGTGATTAATACATTGAAAATAAAATTCGAGTTATAAAGTACATGATTTCAAAAAAAAAAAAAGATTTACAAATTTAAATATAACAAGTTCTATTCGAAGAACATTTGGCTCAGCGTATAACGGGTAGAAATAGGTTTGGTGTTTTTTACTTTTAAATTTATGATTTTTATTAGATTAGAAGAATGATGGAAGAATTCGAGGGAAAAAGTTAAATTGCTAGCTTTATTTCCATATCTCTGATTTTGCGCGCGAGGGTGATTATTTTATTCAAGAAGCGTCATGCATGATTTCATCATTTCCTTTGCCATGATGTATATAGCACACCGTCAGTTCTGTGACATCAGCTTTGAGAATGTCAAGAATACCCCGCATTAGAGGCAAAATGGCAAATTACAATTACACAACCATTTGTTTTTTTGCAAAAAACAAAAAATTCATCAATAATAGGGGATGAATTCCGTTCTTATCCAGAATAGCAACTCCAACTCGCCAGATTAAATAAGTTTTTTTTTATAATATGATGATTTTTTATAGGCTTGGTAGCTATCCCAAGTGTGAGCCATGTCTTGAGTCATATAATTACTAATATAATAATTATTAAAAATTTATATAATTATTAATTTTAAAATTTATAAAATTAATAAAATTATATACAAATTAGGTCAGATATTTATATTAATAAAAAAATTTATATAATTATTCAATCTAATAAATAATAAAAATAATATATATATTAAAAAACTCAATTTAAAACATAACTCAAACTTAACTTGGTAGGTGTGTGTATATATATATATTAAAAAAAATCATCAATAATAGGGAATGAATTCCGTTTTAATCCAGAATAGCAACTCCAACTCACCAGATTAAATAAGTTTTTTTTATATAGTTATTTAATCTATATAATGAATAATAGATATGATACATATATTAAAAAAACTCAATTTAAAACACAACTCAAACTTAACTTGGTGGGTAGTTTTTAATGATTTGGTTAATATAAACAAACTTGGTTCAACTTTTAGGATTTTTTTAATAAAAATTTATAATTAACTTTTCTTCATAATTTCACCGAATCAATCAAGAATTACAAATTAATGACTTGTACTTGTCCCTTGCTGGATGCGCTTACAATTTTATCTGCTAATCAATCTACGAATAGAAGGAGTGATTGGCAATAAATTTGTTCAATTTTTGCATAAAAAACTGTCAACCGGATTTTTTTTCGAAATTATTAATTCAAAATGAAAAAAATCTGGCTAATATTATCACAGCCAACAATATTTATAAACGAAATTACATTCTGCCGTCTGGAAAGAAGAAGAAAGGATCAGAAGCAAACATTCAGCATACACAAGCACCTCATCTTACTGATATGGTTCTTTCCTTCCACATCCGATCTTTTTTAACCATTCATTGGGCACTACTAGGTAGTCAAATACAGCGGAAAACACCCAAATAAGAACCCTTATTACTATAGGTACAGGAGCGGCGAGGAAGATGAGACGAAACGACACTGATTCGTAAGGTGTAACACTATATATCGCAGAACCATAAGTGCCCATCATAGAAATTGTAGCAATGAAAACTTCCAAGAAATAAGGGTACCTAAAGGTTAGACATAATAGTAGAAAACTGGAGGATGTCAGTGCAATAGTGTTACATAGCAGGAAAATTTGGAAAGGTATTCTCTTATCAGAATAAATAGCACGTCCGGCTTTATGTCCCAGCTTATCATCACCTTGCCAAACTCCACCGGGTGGACAAATTCCAGCTTGGAAGGTCACGGTGGCGATCAGCACAGCCCCGGCCAGCAAAACATTTCGGATATCATGAGGTTCTGGCTTTACTTCTGGTGGCGTTGTTGGTTTTGAGATAGATTTGAAGCAGACCTTGATTTTGCTTTTGATTCTAGTACTAGTAGTATTTTTAGGGTGATTTTCCATATCTCTCAAGTGAAGTTATGGTTCCTTTCTTCTGTTAACATTGAAACTCAAAGGGCCAAGAGGTTTAAATATTTTTCTTAAAGAGAAGGGGAATAACGCACTTGATTTTCATTCAAGTAAGAAAGATTCAGTCCCCTGCGAGTCTCTGGCACCATTAAATCTGGATAGGATTACTTTTGGTAGAGTACTGAATTCATTTAAGAAAGGTATAAGATCCTGAAACAGCCAAGCAGGCAGTACTGTTATGCCTTCTCTCTTTTTTTTCTTCCCCTTTTTGTGGTATTCAGTAATTTGAAATGAAGATGTGAAAGTTGTATTACCAAGATCTGAACCATAAAGGGAGAAAACCTGATTAGGAGTATATAAATTTGGTGCCTTCCCAATTTTCCATTAAATCACTTGACGGGAAGATTTTGTAAAAGAAGGGAAGGGGGATTTTTCGAATACTTCGAAACAGGGAGCAGAAGGCATGACTGTAAAATAGTATTTATGGATAACAAAAGCTACGAGAAGCCTTGGGATTGCATGCAGATTGTTTAACACTTCTTTTTAGGCTAGACATTTGATAGGAGAAATCAAAGGAAAAGGTTAAATTGATGCTTTCATTCCCATATTTTGCACATTAAGCATGATTATTTTATTCAAGAAGTATGATGGGGCTTCATTTTGATTGCATCGATGTATCCAATCCAACAATTAATGTCTTAGGATGAATTATGTCATCAGCTTTTGCTTTGGAACTTCAATCATGCTACAGTCCTTTTGTTGCAAAAGGATGGATCATGATCATCCATACTAACCTAAATGTAGATGCTAGATGGTGAATGACTTGTCAACTATTTTTTTATGTAACATATGTGTAAGCTGATCCAAATATTTATATTAATTAAAAAGAAAAAATTGCAACTAGAAAGGAATAGAGAAATTGACGAACTGAATTGATTAACCTGCAATAAGCTAGAGGACACGGATCTAGGAGAGGTGAAGAGTCCTACTAATCTGCATGCAATCAGGGGGAATCATAATTTGCCTTGCATTTGACCTTAATGCTTTTTTCATAAAGGGGTGTATAATTGATATACAGATTATTATTGTGCAGATTGCCTTAATTTAAGCTAGTGCAGTGGCCCGTATCAGTTTTTCCTTTCAATTTTATAAACCAGGATGCAAATTTATTATGGGAAAAAAACACATTAGAAGATAGTCTAGAGGTAGAGGATACAGAGAATACAACCCAGGAAAACAGGAGATACAAGAATGAGAAAGAAGAAAAAAACCAGCATGGCCAAGGACAAATTAGAAATGAACCAGCTTATGTTGGCCTTGCTCGCAGCTCTTACATCTACACACTTTGGCCTGTTTCCCCACCTATTTCTTCATCTTTCTGACATTTATTACTGCATTTTTTAAGCATCTGAATCAAAAACCTTGTGATAAAAGGCACTGAAGCTGTAATCAAGAGATAGCGAAAATGCACAGATTCATGAGGGGTAACAGCAAAAATTGCAGAAGCATAAGTTACCATCATTGAAGCTGTGGCAACCCAAGTTTCAAAGTGGAAAGGGAACTTGTAAGTGAGAGATGTGATAACAAGTAATGATGCGGAGAAAGCCAAAGTGTTCGACATCAAGAAAACATAGTAAGGATGTTTTTGAGACGCATAAATTGCTCTGCCAGCTGCATGATGTTCTTGAGCGTTATCATCCTGCCAGAGTCCACCAGGAGGATTCACCCCAGCTTGGAAGGTCACTGCAGCAATCAGTGTGGCAATTACCAGCAAAGCATTCCGTGCGTCATTTGGTGATGAGTCCCTTTCTTTATCATATTGAAATCTCTTGAACCAGCTAATGCTTCTCTCGGTATTTTGAGGGTGTACTTGAGCCATTTTTGTCCAAGCAGCAACTTATGATGCCAAACACTTTAATGAGTACCTTTAAATAAGCTAGATGCATACAATGAGTCCAAGGCATTACCTTAATTTCTTATTAAAAAATTCAAACCATTAATTTGCAAAAAATAATACCTAGAATGATTGAAGCATAGTTATAGAATCTGTATGGTATGGTAACTTGTTAAGCTAGAGCTTGATCTCCGAACTTATTTGAAAAATAACCTTGTCAAGCTCGATTGATTTAGTTGAACTCAAACGAGACTTGATTAACTTAATTCTAGGAATTTTTGTTATTATTTTATCTAAAATGATATACTTTTATTTTTCTTAAAAAAATTATATTTGTTTTAAGGTTGACCAACAAATTAATTCACAATTCCAACAATCGAAAAAGTCTAATGAGTATGGATTGAAATGGAAAAAGAACCGGTAACTCTTTATCAACCGGTTTAATATTTAATTGTGTATATACACAATTAAATATCAAACCGGTTCCAACTTCGTGACAAATTGATCTCCTTTCTGTAATCCCGAATCACAGCTTTCAACCTTGACATTGATATGAATGCATGTTTTCACATGCAAGTTGCAACTCCCCGAAGATGTGAGATTCCTAACTCTTGTCCTAATCTTTCCAACAAAGTGAAAAATAAGACCAAGACCCGCATTAACCGGTAGCATTCATTAGCGAACTCTCTCTGGGCCCTCTCTCTTGCGTTTCTGAAAAAATAGGCTGCCTTAAGAAAAGTTAGAGGATTTCTCCTTCACGCCCTTGCTCGCCCAACGCTAAAGCCCTTCCCTCCGTTCCTGAAGAAACTACTCATCCTTAGAGATGCTCCACAGATGTGGAATAACATACTCTTTAATCGACGGTGATTCCGCAAAGAGAGGAGCTTAACGCCCTATTTCAGGGATGGTCTTTGTATTCTTCAATGCTAGAGATATGCACACAGAACATTAACTTCAGAAACATGTTAACAGTCGCGGATCACCTTCCCTGAGATTTGGACAGTTTTCTTTGTAGTAATTAATAATCACTTCGTCAATAACTAAGTGTTCGTAAATATTAATGCAGCGACCCAAACATGGCTTTCGGCTGATCGGTTATTGAAATGCCAGCTTGCTGGTTTGGTTATTGGGCCTTAATTAAGAAAGGAGACTTGTACAGGTCTTGAAAGCGTACACGAGGAAGAAAGCTTCATTGGTTTTGTGCGTCCTCCCTTACTGTGTGAACTGAACATTTTTTTTCCCATTTTTATTTTTTTTAACTAACTACACACTTCATGGAAGGTACAAAACCAAATGTCAAAAACAGGCTGTATGGCTAAATATAATATATGTTAGTTTTGTCCACTTTATAGCTAACCAAGCACCCCCCCGCCAAAGTCCAAACATGACAAAATTACCTCTTCGGTAATAAAATGTATGTGCATGTGCTGAAGTTTACTGTCTTGACTCAATAAAATAAAAGATTACTCAGTCAACATTATAGAAACCCACGCAAGCAGATGCAATTGCAAGCCTCTTCTCATTCCCGGGGAGACTTTACTTCTTTTTTTGTTTGTTAATTATGTGGCCTGCACACAGGATGCAGCAGGCCAGCATCTAGCAGCTATCCCATATCTATTTTTGGGCTGGGCTAATAAGATATGATAGTAATAGCAGCTGGCAATAATGATGTTGCAGCCAGATATCAGATATCCGTGCTTGATCACAGCAATAAAAGGATTTGTGTATTGCTGTAATTCTGCCGTTACCTGTAATATAGACAACAATCACTCAATGTAATTAATATATATACATGTCTAATAACATAACCACTATGTGGGTTTTCTTTCCTTGCTTTGCATTAATCTACATGGTATCAGAGCCTGAAATGGACTCCTCCACCTTCTCTGTTTTACCCATGTCTTCTGCCCCTGAGTTTTCACCAGCCAAAACTCATTTACCTGACATCTCCATCAAACTTGCCTCAAATAATTATTTGTTATGGAAAGCTCAAGTCATACCTATTCTGAGAGGTCATGGCCTTCTTGGTTACGTAACCAATAAGATTACTTGTCCTGACTCAACCATTACTGGAGCAGATGGTGTCTTGCAACCAAATCCAGCAGCAGCAACTTGGCTGCGTACTGATCAGTTAATTCTTGGATGGATTAACAGCTCTTTGTCAGATGGTCCACTGTCTCAGGTCATCAATAGTGAATCTTGTCATGATGCCTGGATGGTTTTAGAGACTCTTTATGGAAGTCACACCCGAGATCGTATACAACAAATGAAGGGAGAGTGGCAGACTCTCAGCAAAGGTTCTTATTATTTGGTAGACTATCTACACAAGGCCAAATCTCTGGCTTTGTCACTTCGTGGTGCAGGCAAACCAATGGATGATGATGATCTCATTGTTTGCATTTTGCGTGGCTTAGGATCTGAGTTTGATCCCATAGTTGCAGCACTTAATGCTCGTGATATGTTTTCTTCTCTTGAAGGCGTGATTAGCAAGTTACGTGATTTTGAAATCAGGATTCAAAATGCCAAAACTACTTCGTCCAGTGTTGCCTTTTATACAAACAGAAATCATTCTCATACAAAACCTCATGGAAACTTTAATATGCGTGATCGTCCTAGTGGGTATTCCAAAATGCAATTTCAGGGGCGTAACAGAGATGCTTACAACACACGATCTGGTGATAGTTCTTCTAGAACAAAACTGCCTTCATTCACCCGTACAAGTCGCAGCTCTGGTCGCGGACGAGGAGGTATCACCTGTTTTCGTTGTGGTGGTTCAAATCACAAAACTGATGGTTGTTTTGCTTCAGATGATGAAGCTGCACAGTATAAAGCCTTTGCTGCCATTCAAGTAAAAGACAATGCAGAGGATAGCTGGTATCCTAACACCGGTGCCAACCAACATATGACATCAAATTCCAATGAGGTGCAAGGTATTGATCTCTACTCTGGCACTGATAAGGTTATGGTTGGAAATGGTAATGGTCTCGCTATAGCTGGTACAGAACACACTAAACTGCCTACCACTAATCTTAAGCTCAATAATGTGCTGGTTGTTCCTGATATCAAAAAGAAACTATTATCTGTGTCTCAATGTACACGAGATAATAATTGCTACTTTCTGTTTTATCCATGGGGATTTTTTCTTAAGGACATGAAGACAAAGCAAGTGATTCTTAAAGGCTCAATGGCAGATGGTTTATATCCCATCAATCTGTAGCAGTTTCCACATCATTCCTTCAATTTCTTAGCAAATAAAGTTCCAAGCAACTTGTGGCATGCACGCCTTGGCCATCCTTATCCTCAAGTTATTAGCAGATTATCTCTGCCATCATTGCATGGGAAAATAGATTTTTGTGAGAGTTGTATGTTAGGCAAGTCTGCAAAGCTGCCCTTTCATTCTCGACAATCTTATTCCTCTTCCTTTTTGCACACATTACATACTGATGTTTGAGGACCTACATCCATCCCTTCCTTTGATGGTTTTTGTTTTTATTTGATTATTATTAATGAATATTCTTGTTACATATGATTGTTTCCTATAGCTCGCAAATCTGATGTTGCAACTATATTTACTACCTTCATTACACAAATGGCAAATCAGTTCAATACTTCTGTAAAAATTGTTCAAAATGATGGTGGTGGAGAATTCATCAGCACAGTCTTGTAGAATTTCTTTGCAGCTCATGGTATAATTCATCGATTCTCATGTCCTGGGACACCAGAACAGAATGGTTTGGCTGAACGGCGACATCGCCATGTTGTTGACACAGGACACACTTTAATGGCCCATGCTTCTACTCCAACAAAATACTGGTCAGCAGCATTTTGAACTGCTGTGTTTCTTATCAATCGACTTCCATCTTCAGCTGTTAAGCATAAGTCTCCTCATGAACTTGTATTCGGGTCTTCTCCCAGTTTTGATCTCTTACGGGTTTTTGGCTGCTCTTGTTACCCTTTACTGTCCCTTTTTGGTCGATCCAAGCTGGATTACAAATCAGTATGCTGTGTTTTCATTGGTTACTCAGCTAACCACAAGGGATATTGTTGCTTGGAACCGCACTCTGGTCGTATTTATATCAGTAGGCATGTTAAATTCAATGAGCTGCATTTTCCATTCAAAACTGCTGCTGTTTTAAAGTCATCTAATCCTCGTTTATTTCAGTTACAGACTCTTCCTAAATCCCTTGAACACCATGCTCTATCCCGGCCACCACCTAGTTTACCAACCAATGAAGTGTTTGCAACAGAACCTGCAACATATCTATCTTCAGAGTTTCAGCCTGAAGTCGTGTCTCCTTCCCCAACCGAGTCCACCAACACTTTACCCTCACGTATTCATCCCATGGTTACACGTGCTTAAACAGGCAACCTTAAACCAAAATCATTTTTCACAACTAGACATCCAATTCCTGTATGTTATCTTGCTGATCTTACAGCACAGCCCTCAGAACCCTCATCATATCGTCAAGCTCTCCGACTCACTCATTGGAAGAAGGCTATGCAAGATGAAATGGATGCCCTACATGCCAATCACACGTGGACCTTGGTACCCAAGACATCAGATATGAATTTGGTCAGCAGTAAGTGGATATTTAAAGTTAAAACACAATCTGATGGCACCATTGACAGATACAAAGCCAGACTTGTGGTAAGAGGCTTTACTCAACTTCCAGGCTTGGATTATGATGAAACGTTTAGTCCTGTTGTCAAACCAGGAACTATTCGGTTAATCTTGAACATTGGCCTCTCTCAGGGGTGGCTCATCCGACAGTTAGATGTCAGCAATGCATTTCTGCATGGTGACTTACATGAGCGTGTCTATTTGGCTCAACCACCAGGCTTTGAAGATCCTGCTCATCCCCATCATGTCTGTCTTCTTCATAAGGCTCTCTATGGTTTAAAGCAAGCACCACATGCTTGGTACCTGAAATTCAGCAACTACATCCAGCAGATGGGCTTTACACGATGTCCCGATGATCAATCTCTATTCTATCGCAATCAAGGTTCAGATGTTCTTCTTCTACTGATCTATGTCGATGACATTCTTCTTACTGGGTCATCTCCATCTCAAATATCTGCTTTTATTACTCATCTTTCATCAGTGTTTCGTATGAAAGACCTTAGCGATGTCCACTATTCCTTGGTCTGCAGATTACCAGGACTGCCACAACGCTCACCATCACTCAAACACGGTATCTACTGTCACTTCTACACAAGTTTGGCTTAGCAAGTGCTAAACCAGTTACTACTCCTATAGCATCAGGTACCAGCTTATCAGCCACTGATGGTACATTGTTACCTGATCCCCTACCTTTTCGCCAGCTCGTGGGTTCCCTACAATATCTCACACTCACCCGCCCTGACATCTCTTATGTTGTGCATCATGTTTGTCAATACATGCAAGCCCCACGAGAACCTCACCTCATTGCTGTAAAACGAATATTTCGTTACCTTAAAGGAACTCTAGACATTGGTCTTCATTTTGTTCCCATGCCCCTAACTGCCCTTCATGGATTATGTGATGCTGATTGGGCAGGGTGTAAGGATGATCGACGTTCCACATCTGGTTTTGCCATCTATATGGGTGCCAACTTGTTGTCATGGGGTGCTAAAAAGCAGGCCATAGTATCTCGCTCTACAGCAGAAGCAGAATATCATGCTCTAGCTTCTACCACAGCTGAACTTATGTGGTTCATGAACCTATTAAAATCCATTGGCTATTGTCTTCCATCTCCAACGTTATACTGTGACAATATCAGTGCTATTACTATGGCCAAGAATCCAGTGTTTCATCATCGCACCAAACATATTGAAATCGATGTTCATTTTGTCAGTGAACGTGTTGCTAGTGGTGCACTTTTGCTTGAACATGTTGCTGGCACTGCTCAACTTGCAGACATTTTAACCAAATCGCTCTGTTCGGACAAGTTTGTTTCAAATCATGCCAAGCTCCTCATTGGGTCTCCACCGCCTTGAGCTTGAGGGGGGATGATAAGATATGATAGTAATAGCAGCTGGCAATAGAGATATTGCAACCAAATATCCGTGCTTGATCACAGCAATAGAAGAATTTGTGTATTGCTGTAATTCTACCGTTACCTGTAATATAGGCAACAATCACTCAATGTAATTAATATATATACATGTCTAATAACATAACCACTATGTGGGTTTTCTTTCCTTGCTTTGCATCAATCTACATGGGCTTGGCTGGGCTAAGCAATAAACCAATGGTGGTTGGGGTAGACTTCCCGCATCGTTAGTGGAGGCTGTGTAGTTTTTGCTGGCTCCAATGGTTTAGATGACACTGTGCTATTGATTTACAACTTGTCTCTCAGTCGTTTTTATCAATCACTACAAATATATCAGTTTCTGCCATCGTATCAATATTGATCTTGCTTGTAATTTTCAATCTTTCAAAACCCTTCGTCGAACTCACTCTAAATCTCATCATCATCAAGCTTCCCTCAAATCCCTTAGCAGTACTACCCCGTCCCTTCTATCCCTAGTTCTTCTAAAGCTTTTATATATATACTCACCTTTGTATTTTGAAAACTTCCCCATCAGTTTTTCTGTGGAATTTGTAAGGCAGTCCTTTGGAGGGTTTGGGAAGGTAGATGATGTTTATGTATACAGGAAAACTACGTACCACGTGAGTTAGGAGATTTGGTCTCTTGAAGATCAGATCATCGTTGCAGAAACAAGAATTGCTATCTCACCTTATGGAATATGGTTTGGATACTACAAGTTGCTAGATTTATGGCATTTCTTAAGCATCTGAATCAAAAACCTGGAGATAAAAGCCACTGAAGCTGTAATCAAAAGATAGTGAAAATGCACAGTTTCTTGATGGGTAACAGCAACAATTGCAGAAGCGTAGGTTACCATCATTGAGGCTGTAGCAACCCAAATTCCATAGTGGAAAGGGAACTCGTAAGTGAGAGATGGGATAACAAGTAATAATGCGGTGAATGCCAAAGTACTTGACATCAAGAAAACAGAGTAAGGAGGCTTTTGAAACGCATAAATTGCTCTGCCAAACAGATAGCTTATCAAGACCATTGAGGATGCAGAATGCCATAGCCAACGGCTTGATCAGCCCACATGCCACAAGCTTTTACATAGTTTTTTATATATATATTTCTGCTACAACCACTAGTTCGTTGTGCATTATCGTGGGTTTCTAAAAGCATTCTATTAAAAGGGACCAAAAATACTAACATAGTATCACTAAAGATTGCTTGAAACCATGGGAAGGAAGTATTTGACAGTTAATTGAGGAATTTTTGTTGTTGCTATAATAATAAAAAAAGAGTGCCTAAAATATTGGAGGAAACTAACCTTACTCGTTCAAACACGGCTATTGCACAAAGCACATACACAGAGGATGCATAAAGATTTTGTGTATATATTAATTTAATTAAGGATAAAGTTTTAATAGTAGAAGGTATTACCTTTGTTTAGAAAAATTACAAAATCCTTTAAGGCAACCAATTTGAAAGAAAATTGATTTTAAAAATTGAGAACTTGACGTGATCTCAATCGTTTTAGGGCTTTTATGTTTCCCAGTCACCAAGCAGTAAGTATGGCAATTACCAGCAAAACATTTCGTATATCACTTGGCGAGTCCCTTTTTTCGTCATTTTAAAATCTCTTGAACCAGTTAATGCTTTTCTCGGCATTTTGAGGGTGTACTCGAGCCATTTTTATCCAAGCAGCAACTTATGATGCCAAACACTCTAATGGGTACCTTTAAATATATAAGCTACATGCATATAAAGAGTCAGAGGCGTTGGAGAAGAAGCGGTCATGCTGTAAGAGCAGGTCTAATCCCAAACCACAGCTATATGCTTTCTCTCGCAACTCACCGTGGCTGCGATTTACATCCTCTTCCAAGTTTGACTGGTTGCATTAGATTTTGTCTTTAGATTTTTCAAACACTAATGGATGGAAGGGTGATGTAAAGATTGTTTTTTAAAATATATTAAAATAATATATTTTTTTATTTCAAAAAACTTATTTTTTTTAACGGCATATTAATCCAAAAACAAAAAAAATAAAATAATTTAAAGAAAAAAAATCAAAATTTAATACAGCCCCAAACAGGGCTGTAGAGTGTAGAGTCCTTGCGTCACCTAAAATCCTCTTGAAATCTTCCTTTTACAAAAAAAAATTAAATTAAAAAGTCGCCGTACTATTCTATATTCAGTCATTAGTTCCTTTAGCGACACAACAAAATAAGAGGCGTGAATTCTCGTAGACTCTAAGCTGGGTGTCGTGAGCTGCACTTTGCAATCCTATTATTCTCACGAAGTCAAATAAAATAATCTGTTATTTTTTATTGTTTTGCTGTATGATTATGGTTTTTTTAAAAAAATATTTTTTTGTATTAAAATATATATATTTATATATATTAATAATATTTTTTTATTTTTTAAAAATTATTTTTGATATTAATACATCAAAATAATTTGAAAATACTAAAATATATTAATTTAAAATTAATAGAAAAAATTTAAATTTTTTAAAAAATATTTTTAAAATAAAAAAACAGACTGGCTAATATTTTTCAATTTTTATGATTTTCCAAAGGTTTCTTCTTTTCTCCAATGCAAAATGAGGATTTAAGACGTCAAATCCTCGACAGACATCAAACATTCTACTTGCCTGGTCTATGGATTTCGACTACTCTATTCGCACAATGATGTAGCCGAGATTTAAATAACATGTAATTCTTATTAGTCGGTTATTTATCTTGTATAAGTAGATAAGATCTGCCATGAACATATTATATATATATATATATATATATATAGACTAGTAAGACAGATTTAAATTTTTTAAAAAATTAATTACTCCAAACTAAAATAATAATCTAAAATAATCATAATTTTTTATATAATTATTCAATCAAACTTAAATTTTTATAAGAGTTGTGCAGCCGACGGGCACTACACAAACCTATTTATTAATCTGCATGATTTTTCTTTTTATTCCAGAAGTATGATGGGGCTTCATTTTTTAATTGATTCGATGCATCCAATCCAACAATGTCTAAAGCCGATCCATGACATCAGCTTTTTCATGGGTTTTCTTTAGAGGCATAATGGAATTTGGCAACTCCAGTCATGCTCCAACCCTTTTGTAGCACAAGGATGGATTTTAGGGCATCACTATTCTGTGACCTGAGCTACGCCTCGGAATGTAAAAAAAATCTGTGTTAAAAAAGAACAACAAGAAACCACAAGTATATTTTAAAAAATCAAGAAAAAATCATGATTTGGATCATAGTGGATAAAATAAATTTGTCTTAGCTCATGACATCAAGCAGGAACTTATGATGCCAAACACTTTAACATGCATGTAACGAGTCAGAGGCATTGGAAAAGAAGCGGTCACCCTGTAAGAGCCGCCGGTCGCCGGTCTAATCCCATATCACGGCTAGATTTTTTATAATTTGGTGTTTAGATTTTTCAAACACGGGGCCGTAGAGTCCTTGCATGTCACCTAAAATCCTTTTGAAATCTTCCTTTATTGTATGATGATTTTTTGCAATATTCTGGGTTTTCCACTTGGGCTACCTAATCTATCCCAAGACAGGGCCTCTAGGTAATAGCTAGGCTTATAAGAAGCAAGAAAAAGCATAGAGAATCTTGCAATGTGAAGACATGGATGAAGCAAGGAGAGGTGAAGAACGTACTGAATTGATAAATTTACAGAATTAACAAACGCTGTGAGAAATTGATCGTTACTACTTCTGCTACAGAACAGAATCTTGGATAAATTATTACTATGATGTTACATCGGACCTCATTTGCGGGCTTAATGGGCAGACACATCAAAGAACTTTGAAATGAATGAAATTTTAATTTCACACCGTGGCCCGGTTCCGATCAGCAGAAGTTCTTGTCTTTTTCAGAGGAAGGACACCCCATTTCTTAAGTATCCATATCATAAAACGGGCAAACTCTGCGAGAACTAGCAGGCCAACCGACCAGACCACTGCGTCTATTGTTTTCCTCTCTGTTGGTGACATATAAATCACTGCAATCACGTAAGTAGCAGTCATTGAGAGTATGGCAAGACGCAAGCCGGCTCTGAGAGGAAATCCGCTGGTTAGGAGGGAAATCATGGCTAAGGATGCAAAAAATCCAACTGCATTAAAGACAGTGAATACGGCAAAAACTTCAGGGTCACCGGTCATGACAGCCTCTCCAGGCAAAAGATCTCTCTTTTGAACGGTATTAATCGATTGAGATCTTCGAGACTCTGCTGACCAAAAACCACTGGGAGGGCTAAGTATAGCTTGGTATGTCACTGTTGCTATAAGCGTTGCGACAACCATTAATGCGTTCTGAGTTTCAGTTGACGACTCTTCAATTTCTAGCTTCAACTCTTTCCAGAGGTTCCATGGACGAGAATTACGCGATGTATGATTAACATTCTTGTTAATGTTCTTCACTTCAACTTGGAAAGTCGAAGCAGGATTTGTTGTGATATCCATAGCTTTCATTGCTCCTGCTTGCTGGAACATCTCTAAGATACTGATGTCATTGTATTCACCTCCACTTTGAAGAATAAAATCAAGAGCATCCTTTGCTGTGAATCCACTTGCGTTAACAGAATTTACTTCCACTCCGTAAGCAATGGCCTCTCGACCAATTAATAGCCTTATGGTCTGCATAAAGAAACAACATGTAATGAATGCTTCACCCCTGCATATAATATACATCTACTAAGGTATTTATGTGATTTGAATCTAAAACCCAGCTCTGAGAAAGCAAATCAAACCTCGTGGACTATTGTTTTGGATCAATGTATACATGTTTGCATCTGATAATCACAGATTAAAGCACTATATTTTTCAAATGAATCAAAATAGTATAGAAACATGTAAGAATAATTTTTCCATACCTCATGTTGTTTTCTGAGGGTAGCTAGATGCATTATGGTGTTACCATCCTTGTCCTTCCAGTTAACAATCTCCATCATGTCAAGTTTCTTGATCTCTTCCAACAAAACCTTAACAGCTTCAACCTGGTTACTCTTTACAGCTACATGAAGAACAGTTTCACCGCAAGTCGTTACCTCTTTGACAGATTGTGGGCAAGCACATACTAATTCCTGCACAATATCGACTCTTCCTTTCATTGCTGCAAAATGAAGTGGTGTTTTCCCGTCTTTTCCCTTCAAAAGACAAATATCATATCCTACCCTTAAAAGCTTTCTCACCAGCTCTACATGCCCATTCGAGGAGGCGATGTGTATAGGACTAAAACCATCTTGATTTAGCTCCCTGGCAAATGCTGGCTTTTGGCACGCTACTTCTCTTGTGATTTCGAGTTGGCCAGCTAATGATGATAGGTGTAGAGGATTCTCTGTTGAGTTCAAAGAAACGCGGTCGAGTATAAGTGGATCTTCTGCTTGTAATGAGCGAAATGCAGCTATATCACCGGAAAGAATGGCATCAAACAATCTTGAATCCATTCTAATGGGCAGCAATTATCTCACTACAGTAGTTAAGTTTTTGAGGGAAATGATAGACAATAAGAAAAATTTAGTACTTGTGATGTTGTTGTGATGAAATGTTTTGCATGTTATAGCAAATAACTACTTAATTGGGGAAAAAATATGCTAACTTTTCAAATATATTTTTTTACAATAAAAATCATAATTATAAATTAAAAGGCTTATACATATATATTGAATTATAAATTAAAAAAAAATTCAAAAAAATAAAGATAAAAAAAAATGGTGTGTAAATAAGTCAAGTATAGAGTGATAAATACTCAAAGTAAAAAATAATATTTTTTTAAAAAAATAAAAACCTATTACAAAAAAAATAAAGATAAAAAAAGGAAATAATAATTAATAGGCCAAGTATAAAATGATAAAAATATTAAGTATAAAAATAAAAATAAATCTAAAAAAAACTTATTTTCTAAAAATAACTGAAAATTACATATTTATTACTTCTACATTAAAAAAAAAATCAATTGTGTTTGTTTTACAGATCATTTACTTTTAATATGTAATAATAATAATAATATATTAGATTTCCTGCTCGAGAAGTTTCTAATAGAATTTTTGATCATGCCTAACGTAGTACTTAGGAAATGTATCAAAGAAAAGTTGTTCAATCACGCAACATAACTCAAAATCACTAAACAAATTCTATATCAAAGAATCTTGAAGGTTATGTTTTGACCGTTGAAATTATATTTTTTAAAAAATTAAAATTTTTATTTCAATTAATTTTTATGTTTTTTTTTTTATTTTGATATGTTAATATCAAAAAAAATTTTAAAAATATTATTTTAATATATTTTTTAAATAAAAAATAATTACTACTATACTGTCAAATACCATTTTATAATAAAAAGGAAACCTTAAACCCATGGAGTTAAGAAAGAATAAAGACATGGCATCTTGTATTATAGTTATAGGTACAAAGTAATATAATTTTAGAAAGAAAAAAGAAGGTAAGAAGTCATCCCAAGGAAAAATTCTATTGAAGATTGAACAAATAGTAGATTTAGATTTGTTTGGGAGTGTAATAACTTTTTTTTTTTGGTATTTTTTAAAAGTGTAGTTGTCTTAAAAAAATATAAAATTAATATTTTTTTAGTTTTTATTATTATTTTAATATGCTAATATCACAAATAAAAAAACTGAAAAAAATATATTTTAATATATTTTTAAGTAAAAAAAAAATTAAAAAGTAATTTACATTTCAGTATCAAATATTAATTGGGTTTATATAATTTCTCAACTTCATTAATAAAAAAAAAAAAAAAACAAGTTGAGGAAATTCAGACAAATCAAAAATTAAATTCTGAACATCAGGGGTTCTTATACATATATTGTAATTAGAGTGCTGTTTGGCTTTCAAGCATTGTGGATTTAAATGCCATTGAAGGGTGGTGGAGGGAACATTGACTAAAAGGGGCTGCTTTTTCTTAATTTTTCTTGTTTTTACTGGCGAGTAGGTTTTTTCTTTAAGAAATATATTTTATATTTTATTTATTTGTTAATAGTAGAATAATATTTTTTTTCAACTTATATATAATCTTTTTATATTTAGATTAATATTAATTAACTATTCAGAATAAAATAATTATAAAATATTAATAAAACTCTAACTTCCATCCTCTTTTATTTTTATATTTTTTATATTTTGAATTATTTCACGTCTTTTATCCTTTCCTTACTCTCTGTACGGAACTGTTAAAAAAAAAAGGGGGCTATAAATGAATGGTCTGCTGCTCTCGGCTCAATATAGGTGGCCCCATACGGAAGAATAGCAAGTCGGCCATTGTGGTTTTTCTTTACTGGGCCTCTCTTCCCCTTTCTCTCTCTAGAGAGGGCCTCTCTCTTCTTGAGAAGCAGCTCTATCCAAGTTTTTTTCGGAAATTTTTTTAAAAAAATAGATGGTATTTTTTAAAAATTATTTTTTATTTAAAAATATATTTTATTTTTTTATTTTTTATACCATTACATCAAAATCAATAAAAAAACACTAAAAAATATCAATTTAATAATTTTTTAAATCAAATAAGGCGGTTTAAATGGAAAAACAAACAGTCAATTCTCTATAAATTAGAACACAGGAGAAACAAGCAGAAAAGGAAGAAAAAAAAGAGTGGACATGCACGGGTCATGAAGTCTAGTGTTGTCAAGATAGACTTGGAGAAATCATGGGATTTCTTCATCGCTCTTTCTAGCAACAAAGACTGCCCTGGTAACTGGTAAGTGATTTTCTTTCCTGTCTCTGTGCGCACCACTGTACGATGACCTAGCTACTTGGAATTTACGTTTCAAGAAATTTTACTCAATTCTGTCAGCTTTTGCTCTGCGAAGTTTTCAATTTGGAGGCTAAAATTGAAATCCTAAGATTCAGAATGTATATAGACTTACCTTAC
Organism: Populus tomentosa; assembly: GCA_018804465.1. Classification (NCBI taxonomy): domain Eukaryota; kingdom Viridiplantae; phylum Streptophyta; class Magnoliopsida; order Malpighiales; family Salicaceae; genus Populus; species Populus tomentosa. The sequence continues at coordinate 3,086,996 of CM031995.1, forward strand.
TGCCATCTCTTCTTTTTCCTCCTGAAGAGTCTCCTTTTCGAGCCTTCTTCTGAGGTCCAGAACTCTAGAACAATGCATAATACCTGTAAGTTTTAAGATTCAAATTCACTTAGAGCTAAGAAGCTATAAATGTTAGTAGACATGCATGAACTTTTGAAGATACCTCTCTAGACTCTAGCTCCTATTGCTGGATTGTTTTTGATAATGCAGAATGACGATTTTAGTTTACTTCTACAGAGAAGCCATGAAAGAATAGGCGAATGGTGGATGGTCCTGAAACCGGTGCTTCTTTTAACTGTTGGAAAGTGACAGAACCAATTAACAAGTTGCTCAAATTGAGGGCTTTTTTGTTTTTGTTTGCATGGTAATCAACAGATAATCAGCGTGGGCGGCGAGCTCTGTTGGTGGCTTTGGCTGCGCAATTTGAGGCTATTAGGGCAAGCAAGAAAATACGAAAGAAAATGCAAACAGAAGAAGAAAGAGTAAAAAGGAGATAATCAAAGACCCGTGAAGCCCCGATCAACCTTAAGCCCATGGAGTGAAGAAATAATAAAGACAAACACATACATATATTTCTTATTCGTTGGTAGTCATCATTTTGCACTTTTTTAAGAAAATCAAACGCTTTCTTTCAAGGAGAATTGTGATCTTTTCACATTGTTCATCAATCATTAAAGGATTAATGATTCGGGAGTATAAATATATTTTTAAAAATTTTAATCACAGTAAATTATCTAATTGTCTTCCAAGTTAAAAAATTTAAAGTTGTAACAAGGGGTATTTATATTTTTTTATTTTTTCATATAATAAAATGATAATTTTACTTTTTAAAACAAAAAAATTAAACAAAAGTGTCGTTGTGTCTCCTTCTTATTAGTGTGTAAAGTGTTAATAGTGGTGGAACAATTTATTACTAGTGAAGAGCTTGGTATTTTTTATTGTTATTATTTTAACTTTAAATCTTATTTTTTATTATTATTTATTTTTTTTGGCTATTTTGTAAAATATTTATTTATTTTCAATTTAATCTTTCAATATTAATTTGTCATATATTATATTTTTTAATTTGATTATTATACTTATTTTTATTTTTTTTACTCTTTTGTAAAGGTTTTATGGTTTCAATTTCAATCTAAATTTATTATATATTATGTTTTTTTATTTGATTTTTATTCTTTTAATTTTTTAAAAGTTAATTTTCTTTTCAACTTCACCCTCTAATCAAAAAATTATAATTATCCTCTAATTTATTTTGATTTTTATCTTTATTCTTTTAATTTTTATTTTTTTTAATCTCGGTTCCTTTGGTGTGATTGCTTTGTTTCCTTGGTTCATCTTTCATTGTTTAAGTTGTTAGAGATTGAGCTTTACTAGTGCTTATTAATGACTTGGATTACGAGTTTGAAAATTTAATAGAGTTCGATTTATTTTTTTGCTTATCTTCTTTTATAATTCCATTGTTAATTGATATTAGTTTTTATTATAAAAAATGGTTATGTGGTTTATTTATTTTTATTTTTTTATCAAGTTATCATGATTTGATTACCTGAAAATGAGTGTTTGACAGGTTAGTCTTTGTTACAAATCTATCATATTAACTCAAGTTGACTCGTGTCGATTATTTATTTTTTTTACTCAATTTTGTTTCTCGATATTTAGCTAACTAAAAAACAAAAATTATTTTCTCGCTTTTAAAAAAAGTTTCTTCTTCCATATTATTAATTATTTTTTTTAATTTGTTTATTACTATTGTCTATTTTGTCATGTAATTAAAATAAAATCATTTTATTTGACTATTCAGTGCTATAACCTAAAACATAAATTTATTTTTAAAATAAAATACACTTGTAATATCTGCACATTATTTCTTACTAGAAAAAAATTAATATGAACCCGACCCCCTTAGGGTGTGCGTAAAAGAAGGCCCTTTAATTGCCTTCAATTTAATATCTGAGTCTACTCTTGTCCAGTTAAGAAACTAGAATCCAGTTTATAACACTGATATAATTAACAACACAACACCAATCCATTCACGGTGTAATTGAAGCTTCCTTACAGAGGATCAGATCTTTTTATGACGATGTTTTGCTGGATTTCGTGTCCCAGCACGACCAAATTATAAGAAAAAACCTAGAATGTTACTTGGAATTGGAATTTGTAGGGTAACCTGGCCAGAAGTGGGACTAGGAAAGAAAGGACGCCATTTCCTTGGACTTGGGACTGGAAAGTCGTTTAGTAGATACGGATTTTTATTTTCTTTTTTTTTATTTTCCTTACTTCACTCTACTTTCTTGCTTATCCTCTCCAAATTCAAAGACAAACGCAGGAGGGGACCACATCAAAGTCACACAATATTTTTTTGTTTTTATATTAATATGAATATTTGGACAGTTTGAATGTTTTTTAATTAATTTTATAAATTTTTAAATTAATAATTATATAAACTTTTAATAACTTTAAAATTTATAATACTCAAATTAATAATTTTAAAAAAATAAATTTAAAATCTGACCAGTACATCCATCACAATTAAAATTACACTATTTGATTCAACTTCCTGTGCTTCTTGCACATTCAAAGACAAAATGTTGTAGCATTCACCAGACTGCAATCCTTAATAGAATTTTAACAAATACTGTTCTGTCATTCACCGCTACAAGCATTGAAAGGGAATCAGACAATCCTTTTTTGTTTTTGGTTTCATTTGTTATTACACTTCAATTATTTTTTTGAAATTATTTTAATTTTAAATTATTTTTTTAATATTTTTAAATCATTTTAATTTATTAATATTCAAAATAATTTTATTAAAAAATTTTATTTTATTATATTTTAAAATACAAAATAGTTTAAAAAACAATACTGGAAAATTCACTGCTATGGTTTGTGGAAGCAGTACTTTCTCCATGCATGCTAATAGATTTAGGATTGTGTGTTTTATATCTTTGAAATCATGTTAAAGTATGTTTTTATGTTTTTAAAATAAATTTAATATACTAATGTTAAAAATAAAAAAATATATATAAAAATAATAATTATTTTAATATATTTTTTAAAAAATATACTCTTAAAAAATAATTATAACGAAGATACCAATCACGCACTTAACAGCAACCATGTGAACTCCTGGAATGTTCTCTTTCCCTCTTCTTTCCCCACTTTTCGTCTACAAATAATGGAGATCAAATACAATTTCCACGACGTACAGAGGAAATCAAAAGGCAGCAACAGTATCACAATAGCAAGACGATAGGCATCAACACTATATAAATTGAGTGAAATTAAAAAAATTAAGTCAAATTAATTTGAATTTATTTTATTTAAAAAAATTAAATTAAATTAAAATTATTGATTTGAATTGATTTTTATTTAATTTTATATTTTTAAAAAATTTAATTTAATTATTTTTTAATAAAATTAAATCGAATAAAAAATAATCAAACCCATCTCTACGACTCTTCCGACAGGAGGGCTCCTACCGATAACCACGGGAATAATTAATTAATTAATTATGAAATAAAGATTGTGAAGAAAGGTTGATTGATTAATTAATTAATTAATCGATTGGCGCCAAACCTGCATGCCCCCAGCGTCATCTTGTTTTCTTCCTTGGTAGCGTCTATCCTTGTAGCCACCTTGTTGTGACCAAAAGATTAACATCGTTTGTTTTTATATTTTAAAAAGATTTTAATTTTTTTAATTTTAAATTTTAAATTAATATTTTTTTATATTTTTTATTTTAAGATGTAGTAATATCAAAAATTATTTTAATATATTTTTTAGTAAAATATATTTTAAAAAGCAAATACTACTAAACTTAAAATACCTCTAATTTAGAGAGCGTTTGAAAACTTAACCACCTATATTTTTAAAAAATTTAAAATTAATTTTTTAAAAAATTAATTTTTTTTATATGTTTTGAAATATTTTAATGCGTTGTTCTCAAAAATTATTTTGATACATTTTAAAATATAAAACACTTTAAAAAATAACCCTATTTATATTTTCAAACAAGCCTAAGTTCATGCAAGGACATCAATCTCCTTTTAAATTTTATTTTATTATTATTATTATTATTTAAAAATATTAAAATAATATCAAATCAATATTTTTTAAATAAAACACTCTTGAAAACAAAATTTATTTGGCTCTCAAATACTTTATAAATTCCTGATCAATCCGGTGCGCCCAGCGGGATTGGCCAATAAAAATAAGATTACAATCGAGTCACTTAAATTTCAAACCAATTTCGCAGCCCACATGGAAAGTTAGATAGGTTCGAAGGCGAGAAAGCCAAAAATACGTGCCAGTGACCAAGTAATTCAAAAAAAAATAATAAAAAAAAAATCCGAAATTCCTCTGTAATGACACCCAAAAGAGGAAAATTGCCATCACCTCCCTAGCTCTCTCTCTCTCTCTCTCTCTCTCTCTCTGTATGTCTCCAAAGTATTTCTAAAAACAGGCCACTAATGGTAAACACGGCCTCCTGTCCCCCTCCCCACCCACTTATTTCTTTCGTTCAAGCCACACAAACACCAGCATCCACAGAAAAGAAAATAGTGCTCGAGGATAATATTGCCAGCCCAAATCACCTCAATGAACCACCCACCACCCTTGACGGTGGGTTACCACTTACCTCTATTCCCCAATTAGATGATGATTGATGATGATGATCTCAACCATCCATGATCATCGTGATCATCACAGCCACCATCACATGGCCAAAGTCAGAAAGTGGACCTTTCTTTTGTCCCTAGACTAAGGGTGTGCACAACCCACATCCTACGGCGTACGTTAGCCCTTCCTTCCCACCCCCACTCACACACCTAAGCGGTGGCCTCATCCGCACACCCCTCCCCACCCCCCCCCCCCCACCCACCCTCCATACCTTATTCAATATGCCACCAAACCCCACTTCCCCCCTTCCACCACCACATCCACAACCACACCCACTTTTCTTTTCCTCTCCAATCCTCCCTCCCTCCCTCTTCCACCCCCAATACCCCCCTTAACGCTCGCCGCCTTTCCTCTCTTTCTTGCCCTTCATTACCACCACCATCACACCGCGATTTTCTCTTAGCTCCTCCTCCCCCCAGATCTCTCCTTCGCTAACGTGCGCCAACTTCCTTCTCTCCCTGGTCTTCCGCCACCACCACAAAAACCACAAGAAATACCGCTTCTCCTCTTCCTCTCGTGCTCCCTCACAACTGTCCCACCGATTTCCCTTATCTTAACCTTCACCAGCACCTATGTCCACACCACCCAACACCGGATCGCCCTCACCCCCACAAGATCTAACCCCCCTTCAAATCACCGCACTACAAGCTCTCCCTGCTCCAACAACGCAACCATCCACCAATCCTCGGCGTCTACCACCACCATGTTGGACCCCAGATGAAACAGTGGCCTTAATCGACGCTTACCGTGATAAATGGTACACGCTCCGCCGCGGTAATCTCAAAGCAAATCACTGGCAAGAAGTAGCTGATGCTGTTGCTCGCCGCTGTCCAGCTGCATCACCACCAAAAACCGCTGTGCAGTGCCGCCACAAGATGGAAAAGCTCCGGAAACGGTACCGAACCGAGATCCAGAGGGCCCGATCCATGCCGGTCTCGAGGTTTTCATCTTCTTGGGTCCATTTTAAGCGAATGGATGGGATGGAAAAGGGGCCTCAAGCTAAGGCTGATTACAATTCAGAGAGTGAAGGTGATGATAATGACGATGATAATGAGGATGATGGTGATATTCATGGATCTTATTTAGAAAATTATAGGACTGCTGGTAATGTTATGAATACTCGAAGTATTCAGAAGCTTTATCGAAATGGGGTTGGGAATCCAGGGACTGGTAGTGGTAATAATGGATTGAGTGGTGGAAATTCTAGTTTGGGTTCGGGTAATGCTGGTGGGTTTCGAATTAGAATACCAACTGGAGTTAGTATAGCGCAGCCAGGACCTAAATTTTATGCAAAAGCAGAGCAGAAGTATGGTGGGGGTCCTAGTATGGGTGTTAATGCGAGCCCAAACCCGAACATGAAGCCTAATTATGGTGGGATGGGGAGTAGTAGTAGGGTTATGAGGGGGGGTGAGGAAATGGGGAAGAAAAGAGAGAGGGAGCCGATGGAGGAGTTGGTTGCGGCGATAAAGGTATTGGGAGATGGGTTTGTTAGAATGGAGCAAATGAAGATGGAAATGGCTAGAGAGATGGAGACAATGAGGATGGAAATGGAGATGAAGAGGACGGAGATGATTCTTGAGTCGCAGCAGAGGATTGTGGAGGCTTTTGCTAAAGCATTATCGGAGAAGAAGAAGAAGCCAAAGAGAATGCCCTCACCTGAGTCATAGTTGGGTGAGTGTGGCTGTCTTTTGTTTTTGTTGCTAGAGGTTTGACCCTTCTTGGTAAGGGATTGAATGGTTCGGTCAGATTCGATACATCTTTGGATGAAAGTAAGTTAATTTCATGTTTAGATCAGTGTTATGCTGCTTGTTTTGTGATTATTTCTTGAGAGTAAGTTAGGAAGGTGTTGAACTTTGTTAGTGTTTTCAATTTACTTTTGGATGAATGTAGCTTCAATTTTTTAGATTAGATGCTTGTGTACAACTACTTCTCAAGTGTTAACTTTAGTTTTTTTGTGGAATATAAATGTAGTTGCATCATAATCCTTCTAATTCCCTGTTTTGCTTGTGAATTGGATGGTAAAGATTCTTAGCTCGATGCTAGATATGGTTTTCAGATTGATTGATGTTCTAATGTTGCTAGGAACAATGATTTACCAGATAGGGAATAAAATATCTGGACATTGTGTCAGTGTTTTCTTCTTGATAATAAAGGGGAAACATAATATAGAACGTGATTAATTATGGGATGGCAGCTTTTGTTTGCGTGATTAGTTTTTAGAGTTTTCAGGACAGTTTCCATTCTAAGCTCTCCGCTAGCCGAGATCTTCGTACAAGGCTTCATGTCCTGGAATTGCAGCATTGTGATGAGGCCCTGGGTTCTTGCACTTCTAGTTGATGAATGGAACTTACAAAGATTTCCCTGGACTTGCTTGCTACATGGTTAAAGAGAGTGGCAAAACAGGGCATTGCTTTTTCTTTGAAGCCGGTGTCTCAGTTTCTGATAATTATCTTTATCTTGTCTGATAATGGCATCATATCTTGAAACTTTCTTGCTGTGACATCTCACTCATAATTCCACCAACCGCATCGACTTTTCGTTTTTATTACTGTAATTGAAGGACTTTCTGTCCTTTGTTTCTAAGCAACTACTATCGTGGGCATGGACCAAATAGCCTATATTCGATACCGACCTCAATTTATCTGAATGGATATTTGGTTTTTTTGGCATGTTGGGGTAATATCCAAAGTGAAAAGGTCGAGCTTGGATACGGTATGGATATTGCTTTCCTCGACTCGAAACAACACTACCTGAACCCAACCTGAAGCATAGACACGACCTTAAAGTTTTAAAAAATTGCATTTGTACCCGCCTATATGTTTAAAGAAAAAATAGGGTCTCACTTACCCAATGAATACCTAAAACCTAATAGGGTTGGGTTTGATTCATGCCAGATCGAGGTCAAGTCAGGGTTAGATTAAACATTTAAAACCAGGCTGGCTGGGTATACCTAAAACCTAATAGGGTTGGGTTTGATTCATGCCGGATCGAGTTCAAGTCAGGGTTAGGTAAAACATTTTTGAGTATAGATATTGCAATACCTGACCAAGAAGATATTACCATCCTTAATATCCATGCATCCTATATCTTAACCATCCTTCCAAGTATTAATCTCTCAAGAAAAGGGCTAATCTTGTCTCTACCAAATGAATGTATCATGTTCATCCCAACATTTTCACATTCTAGTGGAAAGGGGGCATTTTTTTTTCCTTTAGGTTGAATAACAGAGTACTTTCTAAGGGACAGCTTGCTATTATTACAGGGGTGAGAAAAAAAAATTAAACAAAAAAACCAATTAGAAAACAAAAAAAAAAAAAAGTCTGGTCTGGTCTTGTTTTAAGGCTTCTAAAACCAATTAAACCAAACTAAATTTAACTTACTCAACCAAAAAATAAAAATTGTATCAACTTAACAAGAGTATAAATAAAAAATTATCTTTCAAAGACTTAAACTCTAAAATTCACTATTATAGTCGCACACCCCCTTCTCCTTATGTACCTCTATGGCTCCACCCACAACCCACCCTTAAGATTTGCTTCCTTTTGTTAAAACATGAAGTTTATATTGTTTCTAATATGCAAAAGATAACAGATTCAATGTTTAGATAGGTTCTACTTACAACAAACTTTTGTGATTACAATTATATATGTTGTTTGGATAAGTTCATATCTTCCTCTACTCTTTTTTCTGTGATTACATTTATATTTATATATATGTTGTTGAGTATCCATAATTATCTTATCCATTTTATAAATTTATTTTGGTTTTTCCCTTTATTCAATAAAAATCAATAGGATTTAGCCATAAAAGCCCAAAAAAACCCATTAAAAAACTGCCAGTTTTTGCCAGTTTTTCTCAAAAAAATATAAACAAATTGAACTAAACCAAAATTGGTTAGTTTGAGCTAATTTCCAATTAGATCCGATTCTTATATATATTAAAATTTAGTTTGATTGGTTTTTTTAATCAAAAACTTAACTTACGCAAAAATACTCACCTTTACTAAATACTACAAAAAAAGAAGAAGGGGGAATCGCATTACGTACCAACTCATAATTTAGCCAAAAATGGCAAATTGAGTTGTTTATAAAAAGTTTCAAATCAAAAGGAGAAGCTAAGAGTTTTTTTTTACTCTTAACTTGGTAAAAAAAATTAACATGGTATAAAAAATATTTTAAAAAATAACACAATTTAAAAAGTCATATATAACATTTGCAATTCATGATTTGTAAATGTTACTAACGACTCTTTTAAATTATAAAATAGCCATTACAATTTACAATAAAGAAAGATAAGAGAGGAGGGAGGGAGAAAGAAAAAAAGAAAAAGATATCGGAGGCACGTCAAAACATAACTGATATTATCAAAAGAATATCAACAAGATGAATCCAAAAATATTAAGAAAGGTTGCTAACAATTAACGTAGTGAACCACACGAGTCATCTAAAGGTGTTCAGACTCACTTGACTTTTAGTGATTTTTATGACCCATTTTAGTCATTATTATTGACTTTTTTTGATGTCATAAAATTTATTTTGACAAGATCTTTTTTATGATACATATGATACCATCAGAATTTTAATATGTTTCTAAAATCTTTTTCTTTCTTTCTTTTTTCTCTCATCTCTCCTCATAATTTGTGAAGATAAAAGAGAGAGGGAAAAGTAAGAAAAAAAGGAGAAAGAGATCCTGGGGCAAACTGAAACTTTCATAAAGACATTACCAATATTATCAAAAAGATCTTGATAAGATGAATCCAATAATAATATGGAAAGCCACTAACAATTATCAGAGTGAATCACACGAGTTGTCCAAAGACAAGTGAGCCTAACTATCTTTGTGCAGCTCATATGATCCACTTCGTTCATTATTAATGACATTTTTTAGTATCATTGAATTCGTCTTATTAAGATTTTTCAAACGATATTAATATTATTCTAACTGGAGTTTAAGTTATCTCCATAATTTTATTTTATTTTTTCATTCCCTCTTTGTTGTATATCATGCTAGACATTTTACAATTTAAAAAAGTTAGGAAACACTTACAACTCTTTAAATTATATTATTTTTCTAAATGTTTTTTATATTGTATTATTATTTTAATTTTTTTTACTATATTAGAGTAAAAAACAAACACTCGGAAGCCGATGCTTTCATGTCTCTAGCTGCACAAAAAAACGTCAAGAGATCACGTGAGAAATTGGATTTTGAGCCCCCGTATACAGCTCTCCTGTTAAAACTGATCCATCCATTAGGCAAATGCCAGAGAGATTTTGCTATGATTAGTTGAATAGCAGGCAGGCGACATGCCGTTGGTTATCGTAACTTTAGGAAAAAAAGAAAAGAAAAGAAAGGATCATCCATGGGATTTGAAGCTGACGTGAATAGAACATGCAACCTTCTGAACCGGAGGCAGACGCGCTACCATTGCGCCATGGAACCTTGTTAAAGCTGAAGTCCTTGTAGATATAATTTACTAGAATGTTTTTCTACAGTCAATAAGAACATGAGCTTGACTTGGTTGCCATCGGAGCCATACTTAACGTATAAACTTTGAGCCCTCTTGTGTCAGAATCGTGAGTTGAGAATTATCAAGAGGATATGCCCGAGTTTGAATTGGAAGATGACACTCTATCCAGGAAGTAAGGGTGCGTGCAGCTATAAAACTGCATCTCAAAATGAAACCACATGAAGCTGTCTTGAAGATGCAGAATAAGCAGCAAACACCTCAGTCATTTAAACAAGCTAAAGTCAACCACCAACAGCTGAGCCAAGGAAAGATTAAAGCATTCTCCATCTCTCTCTGGCTTAAGTTTCAAAATGGGGATGACATACAATTGTTTTGCAGCACTGTTGAATATAGATTTTCAATGATTTATTACCCTTAATTTCTCTTGTTCTCTTCTTTTTCCTAATCTACAAAATGTACAGGGTGTAAATTTATATAACACATAGATTCACTACAGATAGGAGCTAACAAAAGTTTGGGTTCAAATCACCCCGTTGGTCCATACGAGCTGACAATAAACATCAAACAACTAAGACCCACTTGATCTGGTGTCTCAGTTTGTGTAAAGCTTTTGGTTTCCGGCACTTCTCTTGATTCTTCGGACATGTAACGGAACAGGATTTTCCAAGACAGCAACATTAATATTACCCCACACCTCTGGTTTGGTTGGAAGCTGTGCAATTCTCTCTACAATTTCCATATCTTCAGGAAGAACGAAACCAAACACCGTATATGCCTTATTCCACTCATTGTGATTGGCTAGGCTGATGAAGAATTCTGGGCCAGACTCAACCCATGCCACCGAACCTCTTCTAATTGTAGGGCAAGCCTCCGTTGGAATATCCTCAAAAACTGCTCCAGAGGCTCCAAGAGTTCCTTGAATTAGTGCAAACGGGGGGCCATATGGAGCCTGCACAGCTCAAGTGAGAAAGTTTTTAGTCAAAAATTTCAATATCCGGAAAAAGAGATTGTCTTGCATTTTTTGTTATATGCTGTTTTGTTGGGTTATTGTGTGAGAAGAGCACTCAAAAGCAATTCGTGTCAAGATCAGTCCTTTTCCGAGCATCTTTTCTGAAGGCGGTAGTACCAATCAACGGAAATCCCAAATCAAACATGTAACTTTATCAATTGGCAGGCACTTCAAGGAGCCTGCTTAAAAATTGGTAACTAGGGCATCTTACCTGTTCAATATGATTTCCTTCTGAATCCCACGACTTTCCCCGGCTTTCAGCACGGTAAAAGTGGCAACCCACACTATGGTGCGAAATCAACAAATCAAGAATGTATGAAATAGAATGTGGAGCACAACCAGGTAACAGCTGCACATAGCATCACAACAAAGCTGGACTGAAGCTAATACTTGATTAAAAATTCAACAAAAAAGAAAATGCCATTCAGTAGACTTGATGATTTCCTGTGTTCTAGACTTGTACAGAGATGACAACAAAAACCAAAAGAAAACATGGAGAATTTATTAAATAAATAATAGGTGATATTTATTCTCTTCATCGTGTCTCTCCCACTTCCAGGCATTTAGATGGAGGCTATTGAGACACGAGTTTGAGATAAGCATGCCTAGTGTAATTATGTGAGGTCAGATATCCAGGATTTCCCAGACTGATAATATATTACCATGCGTTCTAATTGAACACAACAGCAATAGATAGCATGCACCACACAGACGGCCAATCAGCTGCCTCTAATCCTGTGGGTCTACACTTTGTTAATGCTTTCGTGGACGGTTATCAGCTGGAGTTTATGAGATGACGAGACGACAGGATAACTGGTGTACAATTTCCTAGGTTGGTACACTGTCATGGTTCCGACTTGTTATGATAAACTGTAAAGGTTTCAGTTTGGTTTGTAAACCATTGAAACAAATCTTGCTAGGGGTTGATTACCTAATTTAGTAAAAAATACAAAAGCATTTTTTTAATGTCTGAACCATTCAAAAGATCATGCAGGTTGGAATCATAAGCATATGCTATGAAGAATATTGTCTGGGAACTCATTCCTAGGAGTAACATATAAGCAAAAGTCAGGTATCCAAGAACGCAATGAACACTTACTTTTAGATGAAGTGTCCCATATTCCGTTTCCAATCCAATGATGCCCTAATGAGGAAAGGGGAAAATGAAAGATGATCAACAAATCAGCAACTGAGAACTCGAGGAAAACAGCAAACCAGAAAGTAGATATCTCAATTCTCACTGCTATGGAAACTAGAAATATGACCTCACAAATGTGTTAGTGATGAGAATATGTAGGTCCTCCATGTAACTAACTGATACTTATAATGGTAGATTATTATCTTAGGAAAAATCAAATAAGGCCCAGAGACTTTTCAGGAAACAAACATGCGACATAATCCAACTCTCTTACAATTATTAAAATAAATCAAAAGGAAGAATTGAATGTTAAAATACTTTTTGAAAATCATTTAGCAGTTTCCATTGAAGTCCAGCTACTATCATATCTGAGAATCTTAATCATCATTGTTTTCCACTTTTTTTTGACACCATGTCTACTTAGCAGTAGCCAAAAGCTGTTGCCTTTGGCAAACTGTGAAAATGCACACACGTGAAATTATGTGCTGCTGTGCTCGATGAGAAACTAGGAAAACACTGAAACATCCATAAGACCTTCACTGAGTAATGTACCTCTCCTCTCCCAAAAACAATTCCAGAAGTCCACATAACATGGTCCCCTGAGTCTAGCCGATCAGGCTCCAAGGTGTCCTTCTGTTTCTTCAGCCAACACTAAAATCAAGAAAAGGAAAACATGCCTCAGAATCATACAAGCACATGACTATAAACACATGATACCAACAATATGAGTTATAGCCCATTGTCATTGATAGTTTTAGACCACTAACTTTCCGCAAGGCTGCAAATGTCTGTTCATTTAAAATAACTGAAGACTGACAGGCACACTCACAACTTCCCATGAAATTCTTGCAAGACAAAATGCCTAGAACAATAGTCGATGTCTGCTAGCGTTTACACTTCACTTTGGAGTTTGGATTAATCAAAATACCACAACGTTCTAATTGCAAAAATGAAAGACAAATCAACAACGAATTATCTAAAAATATCATAACTTGAAACTCAAAATGAATAGCAAGAGACCATACCTCGCCAAATTTATCACCACAAGCCTGTTTATCTCCACAAAACACCCAAGAATCACACAAACAAGGCCCACTGTCACTGCTACACATTCCTTTACAAGCCAAGCAACAAGCTTTAGAAGAATTCACTTTAAATTCAGAACCCCATTTGACAGCATCACCCCATAGCTCCAAATGCTCAATCCCTCTACAACAATCCCCATCTGCATCTTCGCTCTTCAAACCATGACTAACTTTTGAAACCACAAACTCTGTATTACTATTAGGTGGTCTAAACAATGCAGAGAAACAAAGGTAGACCATGCAACAGGAGATTGTACCCATAACGAAAAGAGCTAGAAGTCCATAACGACCGAGTTCTGGAACGGTTTGCTTGCGACCCATTTGGATTTCAAACAGAATCAGAGGGTATTTGGTTAAATCTTGATTCTTGTTTAGGGTCTTGATTGATTTGTCAAGAAGAATACTGTTGCTACTGCAGAACTATTCTCCAGGAAGCAAACTGACTCTGCTACTTCATTGTTCAGCTGCAGGCCTAGTCTTTAGGAAGTTAATTCTGTTTCTTTCTTGTCTTTAGGAGCATATCAGTTTGATGGACACGGGATAGTAATCCCTATTTCTTAGTTTCAGTTGCTTACTTTCAGAGGTTGTACTGTCTATTTAATGGACAGAAATCATTTGAATAAAGTCAGGAGATTTTCTGAATAATCCTAATCTGTTATTTCTTCCACATGATTGAGAGTGAAAGCGGAGGGCTCTGTTTTTATGGTTGTCATGAGATTGTCAGAAGGATTTAACAATTGCTTGCCTTCTTGGCCAGAAAATCACTGTGTACGATTCATAGGCAAGAAAATCTCTAAAAAACTCTCCAGTTTGCAGTTCGTTACCGATACAAATTTTTTTTATAAAGTTTAATTTCAAATCTCAGGTTTATGAAATATCTTAATATAATCCAGAATATATTAAAATTTAATTGATTAATTACTTGAAATTGACACAAAAAACTAAAAAAATAATAGAAAAGGTGTTTTTTGGTAAAATAAATACAATAAGACTTAAAAGAATTAGTCTCTTAAAAAATCCCAAATCCAAGTAACTTTAATTTTCATTTATTTTTTAATTTTAATTTGTTCATTCTTATTTTTAAATGATATTAATTATATATAAAAAAAAACTAATAGTCCTTTGTTTTTCACAGTAGACTACGAGGGGAAGCACTTGTCAATCGAAATTGGCTATTTTTTTATAATCCCTGTAATTTTGTACACTTTGACCCCTTAATTTCTTTGTCTTTTAATTTGATCCTTCAAAATTGCTTTGATTCATGCATGCATATAGGGACCTCGAGGTCTCAAGGAAATGTTTGTCACTCGGTTAATTCTTGCTTTTACAAAACAAAATTCAATTTAATTGATTTACAATAACTAGAAATTCATGGACTGAATTTGAAGCTCAAGAAAATGTTTGAATATCTTTTTTGCCAAAATCATAGGCTGATTTGCACGGTCAAATGAAAGTTCATGTACTAATTTTTTAAATTTCGATCCCTTAACTTTTTTTTTCTCAAGTTGATCCTTTTACGTTGGCTTTATTTGATATTTGACTTTGTAGTTTATTTCGGTTGCCTTGATACGAGAATTTTGCAATATTAGAAGAAATTTATGGTGCTTAGTTGATGCTTAATTTTATAAATAAAAATAAAATTTTGGCTAATTTAAAATAATTAGGTGTTAAAGGACTAAAATTAAAACCAAACAAGTATGAGGATTAGAGTAAAGGTGTAGGGAAAATAGGCTAGCTCCTATAACGCACCTACCAGCAGGTAAGAGGCTTTCGCTGTTTTTAGGAGACGAGTGAGGTGTCTCCCAGCAATCAAACGGTAGTTTCCATGAAGATGTTAAAAGTGTAACACCATGCTCTTCTCATTAATGTGGTGTGTGGCGATTTGGTTCAATCAGGCTTTTTTTCTTCCCCTTTTTTTTTCCTCTCTCATCTCATTTGGAATCTTGTTGGCTTGCAAAATTTAAAAGGTATCCTATCATTTGTTCATTGTTTCAAATTTGATTTTATTTTTTTTATTGCCTTTTATTTTGTTTCAATCCTTTTTTATTGATTTTTTATTATCATCCATTAGCATTTGATTTCATTTGATTTTTTATCAAATTGTCATTCTTTTAATTGTTATTTTTATCATTTTTCTTAATTGAATTTGTTTTTTAATTTTAGCCTTCGACATTTTATTTTCATTTTATTTCTATGTCAAATTTTATCACTATTCTTTTAACTGTATTGTTTTTTGTATTTAGGTTATTTTTTAAAATTAATTTTTTTTTAATTTTATTATTAAATATTGAGTTAGTTGATAATTGAGTTTCATAATTTTTTTGGCACGGTGATCTCGATCTCATAACTTGGATCACATATATAAAATGTTAACAAGGATTGACATCGATTTTAAAAAAAAAAACATTTTTTTACACTGGTGATCTTTTTTTATTTCAACATTGAATTTTTAAAAGGTTGAGTTTCATGGTCTTTTCACTTTTCTTTCTATGAGATTATCCGAATCTTATAACCTATGTCATGTGTCCCATGGGTTTGCCTAAGTTAGCTTAGATTTTTTTACTTTTTTAACGTGGTATATTTTTTCGATTCCACCCTTCAATATTTTATTATTTTTGAATTGAGCTTAGTATTTTTTTTAACATTATTTTATATTCTATTAAATTATCTCATTCATATGATCTGACTCGCAAGGTTTGGCGGCCTTATAGAGGTTTGTTTGTATTTTATTTTTTGGTGGTTC
Source organism: Populus tomentosa (assembly GCA_018804465.1). Taxonomy (NCBI): domain Eukaryota; kingdom Viridiplantae; phylum Streptophyta; class Magnoliopsida; order Malpighiales; family Salicaceae; genus Populus; species Populus tomentosa. The sequence continues at coordinate 3,103,118 of CM031995.1, forward strand.
TTTTTTTTTACTATTTTTTTTTATTTTATACTTTTACATTTTGACTGTTAATAATTGGACATCATTATTTTTATTTATTTATTTTTTATAAGGTTAAGACGACTTCACAACTTAGGTTTCTAGTTTTCCATGTTAACTCTGTGTTATTTTTTTTCTTTTTGTTATCTTTTATTTTTTATTATTATATTTTTATCTTGAAATTGAGCTTTGTTAAGTAAATAGTGGATTGAATTTAATATACTACCAAACAAAAAACTTCATAACCTCAATATTTTCTGACCTACAGCACATCACAGTGAAAGAACTAGTGGATGACTACACGGTGGTTCTTGCTTTTAGAAACTACCTTGTCTGTTCCCAAACTATTATGTAATGAAAGCTTTTCACCCTATATGAAAGCTTTGTCGTATTTCATTGTCATGTCATTCACAAGCAAAGAATCGTTATTGTCGCGAAGCATAATCATCGGCTGAGGCTTGGAAAACGAGACGACGGAGGTTGGGTGGTCGGCCTCCTATAAAGTATGGGGAGTACTATCAAGCCTTTTTTTCTCCTTTTTGTACTTTTTTCTGGCGTGAAACTAAGGAAACCTAAATTCGACGAAAAGCCAATATTCTGTCAGCTGGCATTGCCCACTTTCAATCCAAATTAAAATGTTCGGCGGCACAGTCATTCTCTCTCAGGCACTGTTTGAGCCACCAAACATGCTTCGAAGCATTGTTTCCCTTTTTTAGATCAATACAAGCATAGCAATCACCTGAGGAAAACTATCATTGCAAGGACAAAAAAAATAAAAATATATATATAAAAAAAAGTTTGGAAGGTTGCTGCAATCTTTCATTCTCTATGACACATACCTCAGGTTTTATCCCCCACAAGAAAGAGAAACAATACAAGCATCAAACATGAATCATTCAATTTACAGTGGAACCCATAAACCTCAGCCTGCTTGCGAAAACGTTTACATTTGATTCATCAGGAAGATGAAAACATGGTTCCTGTTTGCAATTGATGGCAGAAGGAAAAGGTCTAGCTCAATATTGCTTCAAATAAAAACAGTATAACCCAGACAGGACTCCAATTACGAAAGGCAAACCCCGCCCGTTTGTTCTGCAAAACAAGCAAAATAACCTACTATGCAAGCTTGTTTATTAGTTGAAAAGAAAAATACCATGCTCCTCAAAGGGGCCACATATAGCCTCTCCTCGCTAGAGGAATCTAATTTCCTTTTGGAATTTCTTGTATCCGGATGAGAGATCTTGCACTGTGCATGCATAACACTTATCTTCGAGCCCTGGTATTAGAATATCACAATATGGAAATGATACAGAAGACCTCAAAATGGCAAGACAGGCATCCATAATAGAGTTGAGAAAATCTCGTTTTTTAATGCTGATTGGAGTTCTTATAGTTCAGAAATTGGGCATCTGCCTTGTAATATAGTAGAATGCATGTATTCTCAAGGGTGATGAACACTTAAACCTGTCCAGGAAACCTTTACTAATAATCAAAATGAATTCCACTATAACCTGCCAGAGCAGCTACCCCTCCCAGCTCACTAGCAAGGAATTATCCAACATGGTAATCAGAACATTGACTAAAATCACAGGAAGTTCCAACCAAACATTGTAGAACCTTACTGGTTTTTGTAAAAAGAAGATCCAGTGATCCACTAGCAACCATAACCATCCCACGGAAAGCACCAAACACTTGTGAATCAAATTCCTGCTTTCACCACCAAATCAAGCAATTGGTGCCACAACTTCGTTAACATTCAATAAGCCAGAAGAGCCCAACAGCAGGTGATTTTTTATCAAGCAAATGACATGATGAAAATAAAATAGCAACTGTCCGATGGTTAAAGCAGCTCTATGATTTTACTGCTGGTGACAGAAAAAGCTTGGCAAACCACTTGTTTGTCAAACATGGTCCACGTAACATATTCCAGCCCTGACAAATCAAAATAAAATGCAAGAACACAAAACCCAGTTTTTTTCTTGAAAGATGCTTGCCCATCACACTGAGATGCAATACGCAACAAGTCAAACATGGATGTCAAAGAGTTAAAAAGTCCATTTGCTCTTAGATAATACGCTCAGTTTTCCATTGCATCTTAACAGAACTTCCACAGGATATATCATATAGGAGCTGCAGTGACATGACCATGATCACAAACCATGAAAATTTGGCAGTGACTGCGGCCATCAGCAAGAGTGCTAGACCATTTGTTACCATACGAATTCCACAAATAGCTTGAAGCACCACAGTTTAAAAAACAAAATTGCAACATGATTATGCTAGCTTAACATGTTGCATTAGTTTCCTATGAACTTTATTTAATTGCTGCTTAACCCCATTAAGAGTTGCATAAGGCTGTGGCATAGTCCAAACACAACTAAAAGCCTTCCAAGTCTTATTTCAAAGCTTATCCAATGAATTTAGCATAGAAAAATATCCAAATTCCTTATCATGTCCAGACAAGGCCTCAATCTCTTAGGCTGTCCACTAAAATAGAAGATGCAGCTAATACTCCCAATATCCACGAGGTGCAGAACTTAAACAGAGAATAAAAGATCAAATTCATACATATATCATAGCCAAGAATTCTTGTTTCCATTCCTAAACAGGTGAAGTTTCCTTACAGCATGAACTTGAGACTTGATAAATGTCCAGTCTGCATATCTAAAATGGACATGAACAAAAAGCAGACTTTTCATTCTGCAGAACTCCAAGCTCAACCTTCTCAACCACATATAGAGGCCTATTGCACTTGTCAACATCATCCAAAACTGTAAGCACTATAAGCACAAGCTTCAATAGTCCACATCCTATAGCAGCCTCTTTGTCATCTCAAATCTGTTCCATAAAGAAATAACTAGTGACCATTGGCTCCTTTTCCGACCAATTACGCCTCTTAGCAATCAATAACATGTCAATATCTCCATAAACCATTATCTCCAGGAAAAACACTAAGACAAGATGGTTATATAGTTCCTTGAGCACTTTATGAAATAAAATGGCATAAAAGAAGCAGTTCTACTCACATTAATAGTATGATCCTGAGCTACCAGTACCCATGTAGTTGCTGCTGCCCATGCCACGACTTGAGTACATTGACGAGTAAGAGCTACCACCAACCTACCATTGAAATGCAGAATAAATAATGCGAGTTACAAAGAAGACAATTGTCAGAATTATCTCTGTTGAGAAAGGGTAAAAAGCATACATCACCGCCGCGAGACATGTAATCACCACTGTAGCTTGATTGGTACATTCCACCATCACTGCCTCCATAAGAACCTAAGAATAATTTGTATTAGAGTATGACCATTAAATATACTACAAGTTCAATGGTAACATGTCATTCATATCAATTTATCAGCAACTAAAAACACACCTCCATAACCCATACCCTGACGGCTACTATACATCCCATGTGAATCCTGACTGGAAATAGAATTTCTGCTGCCCCCATATCCTACAGCAGATCTCCCAAGTCTACCAATCACAATATAAAGGAAGAGTTACCACAACAATCCAGGTTTATTAATTGCAACAAGAAAAAATGAAATTAAAAAGGAATTATAACAAACCTATCACTATATGCATCCCCGTATTGAGAAGCTCTGGAACCAAGTTCATAATCCAAACGAGGCCTCGAATGGCGAGCACCGGCATCAGCATAACGGGGAGGAATATCATCCTTGAATTGTATAAAACATAAACAACACTTTAGTTATTACTTAGACCTAATGATAAATGGGGTGGAGGATCGAAATATTGCATCATCACAATGCATTAAGCCAGCATTAAAACTTACAATTGCTGAATATGGACGTTTTGATCCAGCAACAGAATCATAATCACGGGAACGCCCTTCATGGTAACTTGGAGGAGGCCTCTCATACCTTTGATTATAGCCATCATCAGCATACGCTCTCCTTGCAGATGTGCGAGATGTACTTCTGGGAAGATCAGAATAGCTGGTACCACGAGAAGAGTAGTCCTCTCTATAGGATGGCCGTCTCTCTGGAACAGACCTGGGACCATAATCTACAGCAGGTCTGCTCCTTGGAGAAGGAAGCTCCTCATGCCGAACATATTCCCTTTTGAAGCTACTCTTTGGGTAAGATGGAGCTTTCAGAATAGCAAAACAAAAGGTATTACTTAAGCATTCACATAACTGGTAAGAGAAACCAATTAGTACAATAGTGAAATTGAAGCTTACGAGGTGGTCTCCTGTCATAGGACCTGGAATGAGGAACCAGAGGCCTGCTTCTTGCTGGCATGGACATCACAGGAGGACGTCTCTCTCTCAATCCTGGAGACCTATTTAGACTGACTGGGGGAGCACGAGTTGCAATTCCTCTGACTGCATGAGTAGAGTAGCTATGCTGCAGAGGACGAACCCATGGACCCCTGACAACTCTACTAGCTCCATGCCCAGAACGGAAATCACCACGACTTGCATGTTTTCCTTTTCCCCTTTGGAGGGGTCTTGATAAGCGGGCCCTAACTTTAACCTGAATTGTGAAATTACCACCATTATAAAATGTAATATGCAACCACGCCAAAACATACAAAAGCATTGATGTGGTAGGTTTAGAACATAATTTCCGAATAAATGACAAACCTTGTTGTCTCCCTCACCCAACTCTACATTGTTGATGCTTTTAGCACATGCCACTGCAGCATCATGAGTGTCAAAGGTAACAAAACCAAAATCCTTTCTCCTGGCAGATGGCATATTCCGTGCAAGCTCAATCTTTTCTATGTTCCCATATTTCTTCAAAAGCACCCGAAAATGATCCTCGTCCCATGATGAAGGCAGGCCATCAATAAACACAGTCTTCACCTGAACTTAGACAATAATGTTAGTTGAACCATTCTAAAGTTTAAACGATACAAAATATGTATACTAACATGTAAGCACCTAAGCACTCTTATGCCCCCATTTTCTCTTGCTGCCACAGTAGCTGCGGCAGCCAAAAAGGCATAAAATAAAAACATACTCAGATAAGATTGCAATATAAAATTAAAATGAAGTGCACAAAAGATCACCCCATCATGACCTCCCAGCATTTTCCATGCTACAATCAACATGATCTTAACCAAGGACGGACTAGAATTGTACAGATACATCACACTGTACTGTATAAAACAAAAACCCAAGTAGCAATCAAGAGCACTCTGATCCACCACACAAGACACCACAGGTAGCGTAAAGTATAAACTTGCCTTCAATGTACATCAATCATTACTCACTTACAACAAAAGCTATGGACAAATACAGTAACTAGACCCAAGATAGACAGCACCAAATATTGCAGCGTACAGAGTATTAGATACAGTTGATCCAGTCTTAGGTGAAATATAAATTTTAAGCAATCAGTTAAATAAATATTTACCTGTGCCATGATTTCATCACCAGGACCGATGAAGGAATCTGCAAAAGATACCTTTGCAGGCCTATCCACTCCAAATAAAACATCTCTCTTCTGAAGACGCTTAAAAGCATTCATAGCATCTGACCGAGAAGAAAATTCCAGAAACGCAAACCCCCGATTCATTCCCAAGTTGTTACTATCTTCTACCAGGGTCAAATCCTCAACATTCTCAACTCCATAGTGTTTCAATTTCTCTTTCAACTGGGGCCACAGTCAACAACCAAAAGTGTGAGGAACATGACAACTCTCAATAATTACTGATGAAGAAAACTGGATGCTTGACAGTGATACTATATACTTACAGCTTCCTTTGTCCATGTCTTGCAAATGTTACCCAGAAAAAGGGTGTCACTGTCTTGACTTGGAGTAACACCGCATTGTTTCCCGTTGATCTGGAATTCAGTCATTAAATAACATATTTAACATATAGTGAACTTACTAGATATTCCAAAATTCAACATGATCAAAAAATTACCACTGGGTTTTTGAGCTCTGTCACAGCTCGTTTTGCTTGCTCAACAGTTGCAAAACGCAAGAATGCAAACCCTTTGTTTTTCTTAGTCTGGGGGTTCATCATTAGCCTGGCTTCGGTAACCTTACCAACACGGCTGAATACTTTCTGAAGATCATCCTCAGTAGCATCCTTGTCTAAACCACCAACAAATATTTCAAACTCCTTCCGCTTGCATCTCTCCTTAAACACCTCATGATGCTCCTCCTCTTCTTCCACATCAGCCATCTCAGCACGTTCAACTTCCTCACCAGCATGCTCATCATCCTCTTCACCCTCAAGTTCTTCAGGAACCTCTTCCAATTCCTCCTCAACTAAATCACCCTCTTCCTCTTCACCAGCATTCTCCTCATGTTCTTCCTCCAATTCATCTTCCACCTCCTGAACATCCTCTTGTTCAATTTCCTTATCATCACAATCCACCCCGCCATATTCTTCATGTTCATATTCCGGTTCATTATCATCAAAATCTAACCTCTCATCTTTTTCATACTCGTCTACAGACTCCTTGACCTCGTCCTCTTCTGCCATGAAAAAAAGAGTTGGTCTGGATCACTCAAACCCTCAACTATCCTCAAAAAAAAAAAAAAAAAACTATAACCCACTTTATTAAAGAAATCTTTCCTATAACCCTGAATCCTTCCATGGTAAGATAGATACTCTGTCAATGAATTATACCCTGTGGTACCTGGTTACTTCCTTTTGTAACCAAACTAATTTTTACTTGAAACTTGAGAAACACGACTAGATATAAATCACACGAATTCTAATGAAAGCAGCACAATACCAAAACATCAAGCAAATTTGTTTTTTTACGGTGCACAGTTTGTCTACTTGCTGGTTTTGATGGTGATAGAACTACGCAACACATATCGATATACAATCAAATCAATCATATTATTACTGGAAACCCACGATCTAAAACAGCTATTATCAAACAAAGATACCAATAAATCCTCAATTTAAGATTGAAACTTTCACAAAATTCAACAAAGGAACACAGAATTAGAACCTCAAATCAGATTAGATTCTGAGAAGGACAAAAAATTTCACAAATTTCAGCGAAAAGGACACACAGAGCCGCACACAACAAGCTATTAATCCCAAAAGATCCAAACCAAACACGAAAATTAGAAACAAAAACACTTACTTTTCAAAGAAGCTGATCCATTCGCGTCCAAATCAGCTTCATTTTCATCTTCTCCATCTTTCTTCTCTTCAGTAAATAATTTATCTTCAACAACCACGCTCTCCTCCTCCTCCATAACCACAGGTTTCTCGTCAACCACCGTCTGTTTCTCCTCCAAATTCAACGCCTCCTCCGCCGTTTCTGGCTGTTGCTGATTCTGCACCTTCCTCACCGTTCTTTTCTTCGCAGCCGCTGCCGCTCCTCTCTTCAACGTTCGTGGAGGCATCGTTCACAGTAAATTAATTTAAACTCAGACTCTCAGAAAAAAAAAAAAAAACCCTGATTAATCTCCTAAATAGTCAAAATCTCTCAAATTTGAAGATAAAAGACCCTAAATCGAAATTCAACTGTAGGAAATTGGGAGATTAGACGACCCTGGGTCTTGATATATACGTGACGGTAAAGAGTTTAGGCGCAGGTGCTCGACTGCTCGTGCCGGTTTTTTATGTGTGGTACGTGGAGAGATGTAATTGGTATGAGCTAGTGCGCTTTTTTAATAAGGGCAAACTATTGTTTAGTCCCTGGGATATAGAAACATTACGCGTTGATTCCTATGATCTAACATTTCACATTATCAATTCTGATGTTTCCCAAAAGTTCCAATTTTAACCCTAAACCCTGAATGCCCTTTTTTTTTCATCTGTCTTTTACTTATTCATTTTTTTATCTTATCATTTCATTAAAAATATCTTTATATATATATATGATGATGATTATATTCAAGAAAAAATAATAATTTGCGAAGTGGATCCACCCTTATCTTCTAATTTCTATACTTTTATTTAAAAACTATATATATATATATATATATATATATATATATATATATTAGGTTTGAGTTTCTATGAAATTATAGTTGGGTTGTTGTATTTGTTAGTGTTTGTAATACATTCAATGTATTTATGGACAATTAATGTTCCAAATAAAATATATCAATTTAGTAACAGTAACGTATATAATATAAATGATATAATTTAATAGTTAAGTTTGGTGTAGGTTAAGCAACAAAATAAATATGGTTAAGGAATATAAAATTTTATATGTTCTTAATTTATTATCCTTATTAATAGGGATGGTAATTTAATTAAAACTTAATGAAAATTAACTTGATTTTATAAGTAATGAATGGGAAATGAATACTATTAAACTTGACATGAAACCCACCTGAGCCCAACTAAAAATATATATTTGTATTATATAAATATATATGTAAAATATTTAATTTTTTTAATAAAATATGATATATATATATATATATATATATATATTTCAATATTAATATAACACTCGTATATGTGTGTATAATATGTATTATTTTATTATTCAATATATATAAATATATATACTTCAAATATATATATATATATTAATTATTTTATTTTTTATTAACTCATAAATAGTTGTTAGATAATAGATGGATACTTGAAACTCAATAAATAATTTATAAATATTTAAAATTTTTACATAATAAATAATAATTAGTATATAAATATCAAAAAATCTAACATGCATATACCCTTTATCAACCCGGACTTGTTAGGATAGAAACTAGTTTTTTAGAACACATATTTCAGTCATGTCAAATTGTCATTACAATAATTAGGGATCGAGTTGGTAACTTTTGAAAGCATCAAAGTTATATTGCAAACTTTTAATCAACAGAGACTGGAGGATAATATTTTTTGAATTTAGAGGATGAAAATAAATATAGTTTAGCAGTCAAAGAAAAGTTGTTTAAGACAGATGGTTTATCAACTGATGACGTGTGCTGGATGACTTGCTTGCTCGCTGCCGGGTTCTCGGGAAGCTACAGTTCGAGAATACGATAAAAATAATTTTTAATTAAAAATATTTAAAAATAATATATTTTTTATTTTTTAAAATTTATTTTTAATATTAATATATTAAAAATATTTAAAAATATTGAAAAAAAACATTTTAAAACTAAAAAAACAATTAAAAAAAACACGATTGAATTACAATATTAAATAAAGCCTTAAGTAAATGATCTTGTTTGATGGTTATAAACATGAAAGATGTATCTTTAAGGTTGTTTAAGAAAAAAAAATAATTTCAATTAATGTCTAAGCTAATCCAAAAATATTTTAAAAATACAAAAAAATCAACAGTAAATGATTATAATTCATAAACCGAGGAGGTGGATGTTGTTTACCTAGAGTATCATTTTTTAAGTTTTACATGCGGACAACTGCATGGTTGGGTTGGGTATTTATGAAACTTTATTATTTTGAAAATTTTATAATTTAAGACTTAAGTGAATTCAACATATATGCAAGTGAGAACACTATAAAAAGTGGTTTTATAGAAATTATTTTTAAAATTTTTTTATATTTATTTACTATTACAAAAATTAATCAACATAAAATATTTTTCAATTAAAGTAAAATTTGGTTTAGTTTCCATAAAAAAAAAAATTTATTTTTTTATAGAAAATAATTGTTAGAAGTTATGAAAAATTCATAAATATCTTGTTATTTATTGATTATATCAAATTTAATCTTTAATTTTTTTATTGTTATGTATTTTATTTTAAATCTTTTTTTTTTTCAATTTTATCTCATAGAATTTGATTTAATTTGATTTTTATATCAATTTGAGTTCTATTTTTCATTGTTATTTATTTTTCTCTTATCATTTTCTTAATTGAAAATTTTTATCTATCATATTAGGTATATATTCTTTTGATTACTATTTATTTTTATTTGAAATAATTTATAAAATTATATATATTTTTTAATTTTATCATCTTTCAGTTTTTTAATATGTTGAATTTGTTTTTTATTATTTTAATTTTTATTTATTTTATTTGAAATAATTTATATAATTAGATTTCTTTTCAATTTCACACTCTAACTTTTTTATCTATGAGATTCATCCTCGTTAATTAAATAAATCTAAAAACAAAATATTCATAAATTATTTTTTAATTTATTTTTTATAATATTACCAAATATCAATAAATAATTTTTTTTTGAGAAATTTACTTTTCAAGAAATTACCTCTTAAAAAAACTACTTTCCAGATAAAAAAAAAATAAACATGTCCAAATTGAAGTGTAAATTGACTGTTAATTTTTGTTTGGGTTATCTCTAATGAATAGCAAAATAACCTTAAACTAAACATTATTATTCCAAGAATCCAAACATCCAAAGTGTCCTGTCCAACTGAAAGGCACAGTTACAGCACTGCGAGCTGCAGCTGCTTCATCACCAGTCGCCTTAAACTTCTTCCAATCACGAAGGACAGCAGTTAAATCCTTAATCTTGGCATTTATACTCCGACAACAATTAGCATGGACAGTGATTACTGCCTTAATATCCTTGCTATCTTCGCAAAACCCACTAAAGTAGACGGTGTCCAAGAAACTTGCATGAAGGCCCAGTTGCCCAAACATTCCCTCTTCCATTAGGTCGAAGAACACATCTTGCTCTTTTTTGCCTGTAGAATTGTCTTTCCTGCCATACCAGGCATCAAACAATGTTACTGTCTTGTTGTTTGATCTAATATAGTAGAAGCCTGTGTTGATGGGATTCTTTTCAGATTCTGGGTCGCCATTAAAACGGTCAGTGCTAATTTCGAGGTCCACGCTTTCGTTGTAAATGCTTAGCCTTGAAAGAGGGTTCCTTAGCCACATTACATCAGTATCCTGTCACAAAAATTTGGATCAGTCATCAGCAAAACTAAAATTTCAACTATGTTTCACATTTTTCGAATGTTACAGAAGTTAAGTTTAGTTGATAAAATCACTTGATGTCGTCGCAAATTACAATGATAAAGATTTTAAAACCATTTCATAAACAATTAAGAGTTTAAATTTAGTGTCAACTGGCAAATTAAGTATAGAATTGTCATCAATCTCTTAATTTAAACGCGGATGCCACTTAAAACTGGAGATGTGAGTTTAGTTCCTAGATAATGCAACTGGGTTTGCTCAACTTTTAACATACTGGGCCAAGGCTCGACCTTTCGGTCATTCTGTGCTAATTCTTACTTGGCTGACAATCAATTGGATGCAAAAAAACCCTAGATAAAGCTGCTTTTGTTTTGTCTCTGTCTAATGACCGCTGTCTTGCGCAAAAATTTGTGACACAAGTTTCTCCAAACACTGTTTGGCATTGCGTTTCAAATGGTGTTTTGTTAAAATTTAATTTTTTTTTTTGTTAAAATTGAGTTTGGTTTGTATTTTTTAGATCGTTTTAATGTGCTGATATTAGAAATAATTTTTAAAAAATAAAAAAAAATCATTGACATGTATTTTAGCTTGAAAAGCTATTTAAAAAGCAATCACTACCACACTACCAAACACATTTCCAGGAGAAACAGAGGCAGCACATTTTTCAACTTTGAAGAGCTGCACATGAGAAAACGGGGACTAATAATTCCCAGTTTGAAATCAGGGGAAGTCTTAGAGGGACATTTGAAACCATTACATGCTGTCGTGGCATTGAACATCTTTTTCTAGTCCTAGCAGAGATGGGTCCCAGCAAGAAACTTTGCAGCACACTGGAGAACATTTCAAGAAAGAAAATGAGAGGGGACTTTCTAGGATCTACAAAACAATTCTCCTATGAAATGATGATGATTTATTTTTATATAAGAAAATAAGTTCTAACCTAAAATTTCTGGGAAAGAAAGATATGAGCTCAATGGAACTAAAAGCTAATTCACAGATTTAAGGGGTGTAATTCACCGATTTATAAGGTATTTGTGAGTATTTTATTAATTATCTTTTAAAATATATTTTGCTTATAAAAAATATTAAAATAAACAATTTAAAAATATTAAAAAAATAATTTAAAGTATAAAAATTTAAATTTTAATAAAAAATAGATTTGAACTCACTCGCTTTTCTAGTATTCTTTTAAGAATATGATAAAAATTATTTTTTAAAATGTTTTTTTACTTTTGAATTTTTTTCTTCAAATAAGCTATTGAAATCTATATAAAAACATAAAAGAAAATTAATTTAAAACTACACACACCATTCTATGCAATGTTATTGTTTCGAAGGTGTACTGATGTAGGCTGGTTGGTGCCAGGGGAGTTCGACCTATGCAACTACCTCATAGACCTCTGACATTCACACGTATTGGTTGATCTACTAGGGACGGTCACCATAATGTTAGCTGGCTCAAGTAATTCTTGAAGAAAATTGTTTTACTGTATCATGAAGGCTACAATTTCTTTCAAATTAGATAAACAATTCTCTGACTTTGCTCCCTTTTTCCCCTTTCTACAAAATAAAAGATTTTCAACTCCCTGAAAATGTGAAGAATTTCCGTGTTTCTTGTTTTTTTTCCTCCATGGATAAGGTCTCTTACCAAGCAAGAACCTTCAGTCCAGATGCACTACAACCCGGATCCCATTAAAAACTTCAGGGTGACATCCGTGCATGACAGACAGAGACAGTTGGTGGACCTGAATTTTCATGTGAACCCAGTTAAAAAAAAGTAGGGAAATTTCATGTGAACCGGGCAAATTCCAAGTCCCAGCTCCCCACGCCTTGGTTTCCAAGCTTCAGGGACACTGACCGTGCTAGCACGGTGGCACAACCCTGAAATCGTGAACCTATCCCCTCATGCCTCCGCCCTACCTCAGCCCCAAAATACTCACATGCTTCCAAACGTTAACAGTGTTAGAATGATAGAAATTAAGCTTCATTGACTGAGAGTTTTACTGGTTAATTTATATTATTGAAGACGCAGTTATTAAGAGAGTTGGCCAAATAAATAATCAAGGGGGATGCCCCCACTCCTTGGCCATTATCAAAGGTTAAATATTATCACAGCAAGATGCTTTATAAAAGTAAAATTCTTTTGGAGTCACTAGTTTTTAATTATATTAAAGTTAATGTTTAGAATTGAGGTTGACCCTGATTTTTATTAAATTTTAAACATATTCTTAGTATTATAAAGTTCAAATTGATTCTTATAAATTGGGAAATATGACCGGTGTTCCTAAACGAGTTAATCAAGCATAAATATTCTTTAATTTCATTTATTTAATTACTTAATTGGCAGACATTAAAATGCTAGCCGAGATACAGTCAAACCAAAACACATAAATTAATGGAGATTTTAACGAGAAACGTACCGTGAAAATGAAGTTGTAGCCACGCTTGAGAACATCTAATAGAAAAAGAGTTCTTCTCCACATCATGTTGATAAAATCTTGTGACATATAAATTTTTTCTCCTCCAAAATCAACACCTTCTGTTTCCAGCTTGTAACAGTTTAGCCCCTTGAAAAAACACATCTCATAAGCAATTTGATCGACAGCAACTACGAGTAGATGATCAAGGAGTGGCCTAGTGTCCTCTCCTAGCCAAAAACTCTCAAGAAAAAGATCAAGCATTGTTGTTTCGCCATCAACACTCTGTTCTACATAAGCCTGGTTAACAACGGTAATAATCACTGTTTTGTTTGGTGTTGAGGCTTTCACTAAAGCCAATTCAAGCTCATCTGTTGGAAACTCCAACGTTTTCATGTCCTGCGTGACAAAAAAAGAGAGATTTCTACACCAAAGGACAATAATAAAACAATGGGCTATGTTCATCAGGCACAAAGACGAATACTTACAGTTTGTGAGGGAGATGGGCAATGGTTAGATCTTTGAAATGAGAATAACAAAGGGTTTGATAGCGAGGCAGACCAGATACAAAGGCAAAGAACACAAGCAAAGAGAATGGAGATGAGTACTGTATTTCCAAGAGCGTTCTTTGAGGAATCCATGTTCATACTGGGCTTGTTTTGTGGATGATAAGGGAAGGGATGGTGTAACTTATCATATACTACAAGGAGAAGAAGAATAGACCAAGGTGCGCGTGTGTGGAAAGGCTGGCTAGGTATGTAGGTTAGAATGGTCATGCAACAAGTGCATGAACCGTATATTAGGTTTGGGTTGTCATCACGGTTTAGTATGGTGGGCACATCAAAACTAGATATGGACTCCCAAATCTAATTTTAGTAGAAGAAGAAAAAAATGCGAAACCCCGATTCGAATAATCCTGCCAATTTCTCTTGGATAATTAAAGTAGTAATCTGATATAAACTTTTATCTTCTGGTTAAATTATTTACTTTTTGATGAAGTCTAAAAAAATTCAAGTAGCTAGTCTAGGAATAGGGTTTCTAAGTTAGATAATCAATTAATTAATTGGTTATAATAATTTCATTCATTTTCTATAACCAAGATATTTTTTAGCATATATTTAACGCTTTGTAGGCTAAGGCAGCTTACAAATAGTACTTGAATACTTGAATAAGATCCTTTTTTATGGGGGTGGGACTCTTTGATTTTCAAATAAATATATTTTTAAATAAAAAAAATATAAGAATATTTTAGAGAGAGATGCTATGAAAATTTACATGCAGTAAAGAATGAAGATTGTAAACCTTTGATTTGAAGGTTTCATGATGTATTTATTACTCATGAATCTTATCTTTCTATAAAAAGATCAAAGGGTTTGGAGTGTAATTTTATCATGATAACATTTAATGAGGTATAAATATCTCTTACATCTATATTAGTGTTTGATAGAAATATGGTGGGTCTTTGGAGGAATTCGATACACCTAAAAGGTGTTGGGAAATTATAGTCCAACACGTCAGATGTAGCTGAGTCCATGGAGACTAAGCTATTCCCTTATATTAGAGCCAGGGAAGGAGGGTCACCCCCTTGGGTGTGCCCTAGATAAGATGGTCATCCTTTTGAGTATGTCTAAAGGAAGATGGTTATTCCATTGGGCATACCAAGAAAAAATGATCGTTACTTTAGACTTGACTAACTGTCAAGTCCATGTGCAATGGATTAGGCAAACTATCAAGTTTATGATAGTCCAAGTGCCTTGAACTTCGCAAGTTCTTTGGGTTTAACATGTTTGTTAAACCCACTTTACCTTAAACTTGGTTAAATACCAGGTCCAAATACATTTGATCTAGCATGTTCACCAAACCTACATTATCTCATTAGTCATTATCTTGGGTGTGTTCAAAGGAGGATGGTCATTACCTTAGACATGCCGGACTATAAAATCCAATTGCCTTAAATTTGATATATTTGTCAGACTTACGTTACCTTGAACTTAATGGATGGCTAAACCCAAATACCTTGGGTTTAATATGTTTGTCAGGCCTACGCTATCTTGAATTTGGCTAACTGTCAAGTTCAAGTATCTTAGGTCTGACATGTTCGCCAGACCAACATTACCTCATTTCATTGGGCATGCCCAAAGAAGGATGGTTATTTCCTTAGGCCTTCCAGGTGGAGGATGCACATTCTTTTGGACATGTTCGAGGCTTGGCACACTATTAAGTCCAGCATGCCTAAGGCTTGGCACAATGCCAAGCCTAGTACGTATTTATTGAGACATACTTGTTTTCCTAAAATTTTATATCTATAAATCTTTCTTGATCTGATGTTTTTTGGTAAAAATATACTAATAAAAACTTGGTTCATCCCTTGTACAAATCCTTGTTGCTTTGTAAGTCTGGGATTTACACTAAAAAAGTCGTCCCAACAACAAGAAACCATTTGTATAGATACATTCTCTAGATTTTTTGCACGAGCAAGAGCTTATTTATTATTATGGTAGAAGTTGTTTTCGAAGTTTTTTTTGTTTGAAAATACATTAAAATAATTTTATTATTTTTTAAAATTTATTTTTGATATCGGATTATCAAAATGATTTAAAAACATAAAAAAATTGTTTTTTTAAAAGCACTTTTACACCGCAGAAACAAAAAATTAACTGATTATCCAAGACATATATATATATATATATAGAGTAATATTTAATTTAAATAATTAAATGTTTTTAATATTTGAAAGAAATACTACAAAAGATTAACATAAATGATGTACGATAATTTTTATACTGTTATGACTTTTCAACAATTTAATTGGTCTCATTGATCCAATATTGAAGACAATTTCTATTTTTGCAGATTTTGCATCTTAATTAAAAACTTACATATATATCTTAAACTAAAATTTGTATTTTGACCTTCAATTGGTTTAAATAAATAAAAAATCAACAATAAAATATTTATTGGATAAATTACAATGACCCCCTTAAAATACTGTGAAATTACACACATCATCCATCGATTTGAAAATTTGAAATTAACCCCTTTTATACCTAAAATACTCTTAATTATTATTTAGACGCAAAATAATTAATTAAACGACTTGTAATAGTGAAATCAACATCGTTCAAGTACTTGTGATTATTTTCTTTTTTTATTTTTTTGTCTAAATTTGTAAGTTTTAATTTAAATGTCCTTTTTAAACAGTAATTAAGGGAAAAAACAAGGGGGGAAAAAAAAAAGCACGTGGACAACACCCTAGTTCCTGGTCCATTTCAGAGCACTTTCCAATGGCCTTGAAAGTCTTGAAAATCAATTCATGCCCATTGTTCAAGTTCTTTCTCCCAAAAAAAAAAAATATTCTTTCGCACTTCTACCAGTTTGGTTAAAAAAAAGGATGGCCACTGCATGAACACATGATTAATGATATAGAATATAAAACTATTGGCTTGGACAAAAAGAACGAAAAAAACTAGGACGAAATCTGACCACTTTCCAATAGATAATACAGAACGAGCACATGATGGTTGAAGATAAATTGGATGCAAGACCAGGATCAGTCTGTCTACAAACAGATGAAATGAAAAAAAAAAGACGACGAAAATAGGCAACATGGACACCATCCAAAGAAAAAGGAAATGTAAAAAAAATTATGAACAGAGTTACAGAAACAAGAAATGTAACATGGAAGAAATGGATACGACGTTGAGATGCTTGTGGCAGCCTTGTGTAGGAAATTGGTTAAAGAACATGGCAGACCCTGTGTTTTCTCCTGTGTTTCTTACGCTTTGGAGGCTGGAGTACTGCCTTGATGGCAGCATCAAAGACAGCTTTCACATTCTGCATATACCACAGAAAATGCTTCAACATTGCTGCAAATTTTTACAATATGCTAGAAGTGTTACTAAATGTGCCTTGTGCTGTTTACACCTTCTGTCTGTTGACATGTATGGCTAGTGATGATCTATGCTCGTGTGTAAGTAGATGGATTATAGTACTAGGAACCTCAGTAACCTTTCAACTAACTTCTTTACCCTGCTTCCCTTAAAAGGCCCTCGGATATCAGATATCAGAGGGACAACAGGGCCAAGTTAGCCCCGTAAGAATAGGGCTGCGCTAGCATACTCGCGGTGGAAAATGATGTCTGATCAGTTAGCTAATTTATGAGAAAATATACAGATGTGAGACAAACCTGCTGCGTCTTTGAGCTGCATTCTACATATGCCAGTGCTCCTATTTGCTTCTGTAGTTCTAGACCCTGGTAATAATAGAGCAAGAAGTCATATACAAAGATTTCGAAGAATCACAGCAATCAGGTCTGAAGGATGGAAATATAAGAAGTGAATGCCTACCTGCTCTGTAGAAATGGTGCATGCCCCGGGATAATCCAAGAGAAACTGACGGTCTTCTCTCAGATCTGTATTTAACACAAAATATTCACAGCTGAAACAATAACAACAACATGCGCACCTCAAACATAATGAACCACCAGATGGAACACCTCATTACATGAAGATCACAATATACTTTTGTATACAATTGCTTTGAAGGCACCAAATACAATGCAACACAAACATGAAAGGGTAAATGACTTTGTCTTTGTACATTGTCACTTGAACTGTAGAATTCTGAGAAATCACAGGATAAAGTGGCAGAAAAACAAAAGAGTCCTGTAAGAGGCATAACAGACCTCTGAGAAACTGGAAGCATTCATTCATATGCTATATGCATGTGTGAGCTCGTCTACATTGAAACAAAAGTAGCATGCCAGTATATGAGTAGAAACTGGATAACAGTTAGAGCCCCATACAGAGGAAGAAAGAACTGAAAACTTGTAGTTTTCTCACTCTCATCAAACACACTTGATTATTTAGAGCACCAGTAAAACTTGATTAATAGAAAAGCAAAGTCCAGGCAACACCCATTCAAAGAAGTAATAAATCAATGGAGGGAAGAATACATCACCTAATTTATTCCCCACAAGAACAATGGGCACTGATGGGGCATAATGTCTGAGCTCAGGGACCCACTTTTCCATCATAACAAGCAACGTAAAGAAAAAGGAAACATAGCAAAGGGAAGAATCAGCGGAGTGTATACATGTTGCCAGATCAATTTAAATGAAAAGAGAACCCATAAGACGAATCTAGTTGGAAATAAAAAGAAGCTTACTTTTTTTGATACGTTCTCATAGCTTGGCCTACTTATGAGGGAAAAGGCAAGAATGAAAACATCAGCTCCTCTGTAACTTAGAGGCCTCAGCCTGTTGTAGTCTTCTTGACCTGCATGAATTATTTAAAAACTTAGCAGCGTCGTTTCATTTTTTCACTTTTCTGAGCCCCTTTTGAGACACCTCAACAATTTCTCAGCACTAACGAGAAAAGTCACCGTTAATTATGGTTGCTAGACAAGCCAGAAGAAAAGGTTAGGGATCTTCAAAACATATGAAACTGTGTTAAAGTCTTTTCATGACAGAATAAGTGAGTCTCACAATGTCAAGCCAGTGACGATCTCCCTTTCCTTGAATCAATCATTTCAAATAATAGCTCCGTGATTCAAATGTTTCTTTTGCAGAATTACACATCAAAATACAACCTTAAACTGGAGTGAACTGAGAGTAAGTTCTACCAACCAAGCCGTCTAGTCTAGAGCGTCCAAAAGGCCAACTTTCATTGAAAAAGGGGTTGGATAGAGCATAAAGGGTTGTTTCGAGCAATCAATGCAGATGATATTATGTTCAGCAGAGAAACAGATTTAAAGGAACTATGATGTTGCCGATTGGATGTCATGAAGTGGAAAGCTTAAAACTTTTCAAGAATTTGGGGGTTTAATTAATGGTAGTCATAATTGTAAGATTCCCATTTTCTAAAACTATTCACCAAATTTTGCAGTAAACGAACACATCATTAGAAAAAAACAGTAAAAAAAAAGTATTTTCTCTCAGTTCGAAATTCATGAAATAAACCTCATGAAGACATTGTTAAATGACTTTGATCAATTGAAGAACATTTTATCTATTAATAAGCTGATAGCCATGAAAATTGAAGGGCAAATTCACATCTTGTAGCCAGATTAGGTAGTGATATACACAAATCAAGAATGAGAAAGAGAAAGAGTACCAGCAGTGTCCCAAAGACCTAGATTCACAGTCTGCCCATCAACCAAAACATTGGCACTGAAGTTATCAAAAACAGTAGGAACATAATCCTGTCAAGAAAACAAAAACCAGCTAAAGAAAGACCCTTTAGAAACCAATATGCACTAACACAAGAATTGCAAAATAAACAATAACAAAAGGGTAAATATCAAGAAAACAAGAAAGAAAAAACTTCAGTTTAGTACAGTAGGAAAGGTGTTGCTAGTGTAAGAGATGAGAAGACATGTTTTTCCAACGGCTCCATCTCCAACAGTCACACATTTGATAAACTTTGTTGTTGTTGTTGATGCTGCTGCTGTGGCATTCATTTTTCAAGAGAGTTATGTGGTGCTATCTTCTTCTTCTTTCTCTGTTATAGAATGTTTGATATGTATGGAAAGAGAGGGGGTGTTAAAAGGAAAGCAGCAAAATTTTCTAAGAGCTTTTGAAAAGGTTCTTTGGATCACTTTAATTTGAGCTGTCATGGAGGCAAAAAGGATCAAGAAAAACAAAGGGAAACATAGCATGACCCCATGGATCCTAAATAAATTATTTAGTCAAATTGAAAGGCTTGAATTCTTCCAAAATGAAAAAGAAAAACTTGACTAAGTTAACCATTTAAATTCTTAGAATTTAGACCGTCACTCCTTCGAGAGTTGCCTTTTCTTTTTCCTTTTTAAGAATTTAAGAACACGAGCACCTAATAAAACACAGATATGGAAACGCATGTCACAGAGTGAGATACACGAGCTTTCTGAAACAGATACACACGATGCTTGCAATATCCAATAGATTTATATTTCTCAAAATATTAAAAGGGTTGCTCTGCTTGTAATTGCTCTAGATTTAAGATTTATGGCGTATCCTTGATTATAAAAATATAATTATAATGTTAAAGATCTCGTAAGGTTTGTACTCTTTTTTACATTAAGTAAAAACCAAAACTGTATTTATACTAATAGGAAGACAACAATGGAATTATTGTCGTTCCCCTGCTCCCTGTCTTCCATGTAGACAAAATAATAATTGTCGTCTATCGTCCGTTACCTCGACGGCAATAGAATAATTGTCGTTTCTTGGAATCTTCTTTGTGCCCATTATTTTACTTTTGGAGATTCACGCACAGTGTGACGGGGATATTACGGCTAGCTGATTACTAGCCTTACACCTGTTCTTTGCTGAAGGTGAAGGGTTGGATAGTTTTTTTTTTAATAAAAAAAAATGCCTAAGTATTGAAAATGAGTAAAAAAAATATATGGCAAAGGTTATGACAAATATGTAAAAATATTAATTAAACCTTCTATTTATTTTTCTTTTCCTCATCTGCATAGTCTTTCATTATTTTTTTAGTTTTTAATCATTTTTTTAGTCCTTTTTTTCTTTATTGCCTTTAATTTCACTCCTTAAATTCTTTTATTATTTTTATTTTTATTTTTATTTACCTATCTTATCACAAAAAATAAAATAGATGAAAATTCAAAAAATAACAAAAATTAATTAAACTTCATTAAAAACATATTTCTTGTTGAAAAAAATTATTTTTGAACATTCATGGAAAATTAAGAGTTAAAAAATAGATTATAACAGCACAACTATCTAATTATATGAAAGTGGTAAAAATAAATAAATTATCATCTAATTTTATAGTAACTAAAAACCTTAAATGATTTTTCAGGTGTTCTACATAAAAGAATGGTTATGTAATAGAAAAAACAAAAATCAAGCTAAAATATTGTATCTAAAATAAATTATATTGTTCTTTAATTTTAATGATAGATTACCTATTGTGCATAAATATTAATATTTCATCCAAATTAAATTTTTATATTTATTAGAGGTAAAAATTTATAGGATAGTGATTTAGAATTTAGACTTGACTATAAAGTCTAATATTCACTTTTAGATTATGGGATTCAAAATAATAGTAAACAGATAGTCAGGTTTTAACTTATTTTCTTTGATTACAAAATTTAAATTTAAAAATTGAGGAGGTCAAAAAAATAGGTTATGATAAACGCAGCAAGTGGAAGCAATCTCTACAAATTGCAGTTTTTCTTTATCTTTTCAACTTCAGCAGAGTATTTGTTGGCAGATTTTGCTGTGATTATTTCTGCAAGTGTCCAAAGGATATTATATATAGATTGGTAGCTTGGTGTTGATAGTAACTAGCCATCAAATTGCATGTTAAAGGGAAAATTGCAAACCACCATTTCTAAAGTACTTTGGATTTATTGGAGAGAAATAAAGAGATCGAAGGATATGGGTTTGTTCATGTGAAGCAATCTTTGATTTGCAGCATCTAGAAGGACGGAGGTAACTGAAACAACATTTGTTGAAGCCTCACTTTCATCCTAGAAAGAAGTAAAAATAAGATTATATAAGATATATTTTAATTGGTCAGATTTTAAATTTATTTTTTAATAATTATCAGTTAAAATCTCATAAATTTTATAGTTATTAAAAGTTTATATGATTATTAACTTTAAAACTCATGAAATTAATTAAGATGCACGTAAATTAATCTAGACATTTATATTAATTAAAAAAAAAAAAAAAAAGAATTACGTTGAGCATATCAGCATGGAGACACCATGGCTGGAACGGAAAGAGCTAGCTGAAAATGGCTGCTGGAGTCAGATTTAAGGCAAGCATGAAGCATCTGCCTTTTCATATATCAAGGGCATTTGATCCATGTCTTTAGAAAAGATAGAACTAGATAGAATAATGTACAAGGGAAGAAACGGAACTGAAAATATATACGAATATGTGTTTAATAATCATGTATAAAATAAAATTACTATATTTGTTTGATGATGCAGAAGACAATACATAATATGCTAAAATTTAATTGTGATTATTTTTAGTTTGGTTTAATTTTTACTTATAAAAATAATTAAACTAAAATTTTATAAAATATAAAAAATAAAATTAAAACAGGTTTAAACCAAATTTTGATTTAGTTGTGTTTGGTTATTTTATATTAAAAACCGTAATTCAATCGACCGGTTTTAATTTGGTTATTTTATGTTAAAAATAAAAAACTATATTGTTTTTGGGATTTTTTTTTGGAATTTTAGGCGGGATTGGTTTTGATTTAGTTTAGTTCGGTTTATTTTTAACTAAACCGATTCAGTCGAGATTTTTCAATTTCAAGTTTAAGAAACTGAAATCAAACCCAACCCAACTGAATTGAATATTTTTTAAAATATTTTAATTGGTTTTATAGATTTTTTTCATGATTCAATTTTTTAATTATTTTTTAAAATTTTTTTGGTTTAATCAATTTGTTGGTTTTTTACTCAACTCTTAAAATCAAGTTTTCACTTATCACATCCGGGTAAAACCTCGAGTTCCGATAACCTGCCGATAACGTGACCGGTGGCGGGTCTTATAAAACTGATCATTACAATTCCCAATGAAAAAAAAAAAACTTATTCCGATCAACGATGGATCTAGCTCTTCTTTTGTAATCACTTGACTTTTGACCTGACCAACCAAGTTATCGGTTGGGACCTGTCAAACGACAGGTCGCTTAGAGGGCATATGTGAGAAAAAGGTCCGGTTTTTTATCCACGGAGAAAGAAAGCAAGAAGAGGAGAAGTTTTTCAAAACATGGAATCAAAAGCAGCGGCACCGCCATACCAAAGTTCTGCAAGATTCGCAGACTCTCAATGTTACCCTCAATACACTGCTTCTCTCAAATGTAAAGCAACAACTCCCTTTTTTCTCTCTCTCTGATTTGGCAAGCTTTGCTTTTTATTGCATGTTTAATGTTCAAGAATGCATCTTTTTACATTTGATTTTGCATGTCCATGTCTAACTCTCACCAGCATGATTGTAATTTATATTCTTGATCCTTTTCCCTTGGTGGGCTCTTGAAAATTACTGATTGGTCTTAGTTTTGGTGTATTGTATTGTTGATGTGGGATGGGAATGAGAAGTTATGCTTGGATTGGTTTTGTGGGTTATTCTTGGAAGTAAAGAGTGATCATAAAAATGAGACCTTTTTATTCAGAATCCATTTTCTATTAATAAATAATGAACCCCTGTAAAGTAAATCGATTAGTCTTTGTTCTACACACCACTAGAATGTAATTCTTTAACAAGCACATGCAATTGGGAACATTCCACATAATTCTATCACCTATGCTAAGAAGAAAAGGGCGTTTTGTAGTATGCTCCTGGGATTTTGTTATGAATTGAAAACGGAATGAAAAAGCAAAGCTCGAATTATATTACTTTGGATTTGCGGCATCTATCTTCCTCGAGGTCTATCTTCCAAGTCGTGTTGAGCTTTACTTTGTTGTACACGGTGCAGCATGTGCTCGTTGTCGTTAGTACTGTAAATCTTCTATTATGTGTATCTATTTCATTTCTTATAGTAGATAGATAGCCCCTAAACCCCAAGATTTAGTTCGTTTATTGAGAAATGGGGAGTCGTAACATCTAAAATTGTCATGGTTTGTGTATGAGCTTATTAGAAGTTCTGATTATGGCTAAATTGAAGGGATGGCTTAATGCTGTTAATTTGTAATGAGCTTTCATGTAGTTAGACGATAAACAAAAGGAAGACCTTGTATAACCGCTTGTTGTTTTATTTGATTGGTGGAGGCATGTAGAGCTTTGCTTGATTCAATTCAACTTGAAACTCTTGTCCTTGATATTCATATGCACATTCCATCAGCACCATATTTTTATGTTAGATGCAAATTTTCAGGCTTGGAAGAGTTTGGCTCGGACAAAAGTAAATGTCAAGAGCATTTTGATGTTTACAAGGAATGCAAGAAAAAGGAGGTATTGATTTTTTATAATCTTCTGGGAAAATAGTTTCAAACAAAAAGATACACGAAATGATAGAAGGGTTGTATTTTCTTCTGTATATCAAACATTCTTAATATATACATTTTGTTGTTTTTTTATTTTTCATAACAGAGGGAAGCACAGTTGGAACGCAACAAGAGTCGCTCCCTCTTCTCATGAAAGCTGTTGTGGAGATCTTGCTCACAAAAAGCGCTGATCCTATTTTCTTTATAGAGCTAGCTTTGTAAGTTGTTGGATTCCAACGCAAATTGTCAAATTGAACTGAGGGCATGGAGAGTAACTTTAATAATGTGCCTTTGTATATGTACAATCGTAAAATGTGTTGCTTGAAGCTGCGAATCGAGAATGTCAGTGAACAACAACCGAGATCAACAACCACTTGTTGGATTCAAATAATGCTTGCACTAAGTATTGCCTAAATGCAATTTATTTGACAAAACGTTGTAAAGAACGGTATTAATTTTCCTCACAAAATTTGCTCAAAGCTCGAAATGTCAGGAGACTCTTCTAATATGAAGGCTAACACCGTTGCCAGGCTGCACAACCAGTCCAAACCGGGGTGAATGATGGTATGCTGGTGACAACGAGAAGCTAAACTTTGATAGGATGAGTGATAGGATCAACCCAGCCATGGCAAAGTGGTGGCCTGCACAGATACGAGCACCCATTCGGAATGCCATATAATCCGATGGACTCGTTCTGGATCCTAGAACTCCTTTGGCAAATCTTTTGGGATTGAACTGATGTGCATCAGACCCCCATAGATCAGGATTCTGTTGTGCTACTGGGATTGGAATTTGGATGTTCATTCCTTTTGGAATTGTGATGTATTTAAACTTTAAATATTGCTGGGCTCTTCTGATCACAAACACCACAGGTGGATAAAGGCGCATTGTCTCTTGGATCACCATTGTAAGCTGCCCATAAATTCTTGAAAGTCAAGATTAGAATTTCCAGATTACGACTTGTATTAATTTCTCTGCGTGTGGTAAGGAACATTTACAGTTTTCATATTTCGAAGCATGCCAGCATCTGGAAGGTTATTTTTACAGATTTCAAGCACCTCCCCACGAGCACGAGCTTGCCATTCTTGATTAGCTGCCAATAACATTAAGCACCATGAAGCTGTGATGGCAGTGGTTTCATGACTAGCGAAGTATATAGCCTTGCAGTTATCCACTATATGAACCTGTCAAGAGAAACATCTGATGGAAAGCTTTCTTGGTCACCATAGCTTTTGGCACCCTCTAGTATCATTTGCAGAAGGTCATTCTCGTATTTGGCCGCAGTCCTTTCCTATACAACCTTCAATATCATTAAGGACTCCACTCGTCAAAAAATATGCACAACCTGCTCATGACATGAAGTTTAGGGCTCGTTGATATTATTGATTTCTGTTTCTAAAAACTAAATTTGAAACTATAAACAAAAAAAAAATTGTTTTTGTTTTTAAAAACCTCAAAAAACAACATCCAATTGCCAGATTTTTTTCAAAACCAAATAGAATGGTTTTCAGGAAGTATATCAGTCGTTGTTGGTTTTGCTTCTTTTTTTTTAAGAAAAAAATCAAACAAAATTTATTTTAATAATCAAGTTTGGAATAAATCATACCTTGAGCCAGGAATGCCAATGAACCCTCAGGACATTACATCACATCAAGGTGATGCAAAATCATTTACTCAAACATGATATTAGGGTGATTATGTGTAAAAATAAATCGAATAAAATCATAAAATTTAATTATTAAAAAATTTAATATTAAAAAATTAAAAAAAAAAATCAACAAAAAAATTATGAATTAGCCCGAGTTATCTCGTAAACCTTGTTACTTTAAGCACATGATTGAGATAACATAATAGAAATGAAGAGGGAAAAAAATGCAAATCAATTTTCAATAAATCAAAAGTTAAAGAATGAAATTGAAAAAAAAATTAATTTTAAAAAATGAACCCAAAAAAATTCAATTTGCATTAACCTTTAAAACAGTTGATTCTAGTCATCAACCTTGAATTAACACTATAGCAACAAAAAAAAAATAAGTCAACCCAGGATAATCTAATATAATGGAAAGGGAAAAAGTATAGGGATATTAATTTCAAATAAATTAAATGTTGAATGGTAAACTTAAAATTGAAATAAGTCAATTTAAAAAAAGAAGTACAAAAACAAAAGTCAACTCACATTTAACCTTTGAAACTCATAACTTCAGTCATAAACCCAAAACTAACTCTATAAAAGGCAAACTGTAAAAAATAATAAAGCACAACTCTAAGAAAACATCATTTTAAAAAATAAAAATAAAAAACTTGAGCGAACCTTTTAAACTCGGTCTAATTTTTAAAACTCGCAATCTTTGAAACCCTAGATTTGGGTTCAATCAAGAAACTTAATTTCCAATCAATGTAATTTTGAATGAAGAAATCATGGAAAAATATTAATAAAAAAAACTTACAAAGGCAAAAAAAAGATAGCAACAAAAAGAATTGGGATAAAATTTGATAGAAAAAAAACCCAAGAATAAAATTATAAAAACAAATATTTTAAAAAATAATCCCAAAAAAAAAATTGTAATAAAAAAATAAGAATCAAATTTGAAATATTAATCATAAGGGATGAAATTCAAAAATATTTGTAATTTGATAAATTATTTATAGATTAAAAAATGATAAGCAGTGAAATAAAAAAATATTTGTAATTTGATAAATTATTTATAGATAAAAAAATGATAAGGAGTGAAATTAAAAAATATTTGTAATTTTATAGATTATTCAAAATTAATAAAATAATAATCAAAAGTACAGGGACTAAATGTGAATAAAAATAAATTGTAGGGACTAATTTGAATTTTTGATTATTATTTTATTGAAATAGTAAAATGTTTCTTGGAGTATAGTAATTTCTCCTTCTATTTTAGTGTTTTTTTAATTAATTTTAATGTATGCAAGGAAGATACTTTAATTGGATATGTTGGGCTGCCGACAATATGCACTCCATAAAGGATTCGAAAAGATGTTAATTATTACAACAAGGACTGAGAGGTTAACTTTGATATCCTCTTGCATGGACTGCAAACAAAAATATGTTATAGTTATTAACATCACTATAAATTTAACATATAGTCTCTGGGTAATTATCAAAAGTTCAATGGTAAAAGTTGCCGAACCTAATCTGAAAATTGTGTGTGATGATTTACTCGGAAAAAAAAAATGGATTATTGAATTAAATACAAATTACAGGATTAATATTTTTTATTAAAACAATAATATTTTATTTTTTAAAATAAATAGATTGGATTTTACTAAATCAATCAAATTATAAAAACTTAGTCATGCCAATTGAATTTTTTTCATATCAATATTTTTTTTCTAGAAATTCAGCTGTATCAAGTTATAAATCATAAATTTCTTAAATGTAACTTAATTGTTGTTATATCTATTTGTTTTTACATTTTACAAGCGCTTTTAAAAAAAATTAAAATTTATTTTTTATTTTAAATTAATATATTTTTTAGTATTTTCAGATCATTTTGATATAATAATATTAAAAATAATTTTTAATAAAAAAATATTATTTTAATATATTTTTAAGTAAAAATATTTTAAAAAATAATCACAATAATACTTTCAAACAGGCTTTATCCACCTCTCTTACCTTGGGCTCTATTTTTCATTGGACCAAAAAATATGGCCACCCTATAATGGGCTTGATCTAGTGTTCTTCCCTTTGTGTCTTTAAAAGCCCGACAAAAGGAAAGAAGAAGAAGAAGAAGAATTAATAAGAATAGAAAACAAAAACTTTTTTCTTCTTAAAAATTAATGAAATGACAAGAAAAAAACAATGAGAGACAGAGAGCACATAGAGAGAAAAATCTCTCGTGGAAATCTTCCCTTCTCCTGACCAAAAAACCCTAGCTACCTCCGTCTGTCTTTCTATTCAATTCAGCCCTATTTGCTCAAATTCATCATTAAATATTCAAATCCATCCGAACCCCATAATTTTCCCAAAATCTAAGGGTTATTTCTCCACCAGTTTATCTCTCAAAGCTTGAAACTTCGCTAAAAAAAGATCGAGACTATAGGGTTTTGAAACTGATAGAGAGAAGAATCATGTACAAAGATCGAGGTGGGTTTGGTGGCGGGTCATCAAGATCGGAGATTGTTGGAGGACCGCTTGATCGAAAGCGTATAAATGATGCGCTAGACAAGCATCTAGAGAAGTCTTCTCCTTCAACTTCGAGAGGATTGAATAATAGTAGTAAGGATAAAGAAAGATTGTCTGTTCCTTCTACTTCTACTGGTAAATCATCACAGCATCAGCAGCATCTTGAACATCATCGTGCTGATTCTCGCTCTGCTTCGCTATCCAAAAACAAATGCTCTGATGGTAGTAGTGCTTTCTCTTGATTCTTCGTGCTCAGCTTGATCATGTCATTGTTTTTGTGTGTTTTGGGATCTAGGTTTTTGTTGTTTTTGTTTATCATTTTGTTTGTGTTTTTTGGGGGGATTGATTGATTTTTGTTATTTTTAGGGGTTTCGTGGGAGTTGTGGACAGTTTATTTGGAGGTGAATGTGTGTTATGGAATCCAGGTTTTTGTGGACAGTTAATGTTGGTTTGGAAGTTTGGTTTTTAGCTGTTCTTTTTTGAGTAATGTGGCTCGGGCGTCTGTAGGTCTTATAGCCAGGGTGATTTTACTTTTAATTTTTGGTGTGTATATGTTATGGTGGTATTTTTTAGCTTATTTGGTGGTATGGGATCTTGGTTTGTAGAGTGATGATATTTGAGTGTTAGGAGTTTCACTACATTTTGACTTATGCCTTTGTAAAAGTAACTGGCTCCGAGCATTGTTTAATCCAATCAAGAAGTTAACTTTGGCATTTCCCTTGCTCGTTGTATGTATACTGTACACGTTACATTCTAGCCGCCAATAGATCTTGGTTTGTTATGTTTTCTGTTTACTACCAATGTATTATTAACATTTTGCATGATATAGTATATATAGCGAGTCCTTTACAGCTAAGAATAATAGGTAAGGATTTAAGTGCGCTTCTTTTTCTTACTCTTTGTGTTTGTGGAATTGCAGTGGTTGTATAAAAGGATGTTTAAACCTAATGCCATCCATTTGGATTCCTTTGACTACTTGGATTCTATGTTAATTTGGTCCTGTTCCCCAACCTATTTAATTTAGGCCCTTCTGACTTTGCTTTATTCTCTATTCCCTTTCTCTACTCAATTATCAATGTAAGGTCATTAATAATCATCTGCTTATGATGCCCTTATTTGGATGAACCGCAGAGGAATCTGAGACAGACAGTGAGGAGTCTGATGTTAGTGGTTCTGATGGAGATGATACATCTTGGATCTCATGGTTTTGCAATTTGCGTGGAAATGAATTTTTCTGTGAAGTTGATGATGAGTACATTCAGGATGATTTTAATCTTTGTGGATTGAGCAGTCAAGTTCCATACTATGATTATGCACTTGATCTTATATTGGATGTTGAATCTTCTCATGGTAAGCAATTCTTTGCAGTAAATAGGACTACTGCTTGTTTGTAATTTCTGTTTAATTTGTTATATAGGCTTCACAAAGTTCCAGACTGGACTGGTTATGTTCCTTCCAAACTCTCCACCCTTTTTTTGGAATCCAGTTCGCTTGTTATGTTTTTCTGATACTTGCTAATCTCTTAAGTTGAACTTTCACGTGGCCCATGTCCATAATCTATGACCATGATAAAAAAAAATGCAGACTATAGGCCTGGGCAGCTGATTCTTTATAATGTGCATGGTGGTCTTAACATGTACTATTTTGTGACTTTGTTCTTTATGCTTGGATTGTGTTGGTCTTGAAATAAGTGATTGAATAATTTAAGGAGTCCTAGCTCATAGGGTAATGGTATAAATGTGACATTGCTTTGAATGAAACTTCATGTGGGCAGTGAAAGTTCAAAGCCTGAGAAATCCTCTTTAGGTGGCCATGTTTTCCTACATCCTAGAAATAGAAGAGGAGAGTTTGTAGCTTGATCAAGTTTTCCCACACTAATGGATCCATGGTTCAGTGTGGAACCAGTGCATTATTCTGTGTATTGTATTGTGGTGTTAAGCTTCTTCCATGCATTTGCACATTCTCAGGTGATATGTTCACTGAAGAACAGAATGAGTTGGTGGAATCCGCAGCAGAGATGCTCTACGGTCTTATTCATGTGCGTTACATACTTACTAGCAAGGGGATGTCTGCAATGGTAATATTATTTAGTGCTGCTTCCATCTGTTTCCTCCTCTATTCTTTTGTTTGTCATCTTGTCTTATTTAATTGGTCATTAAATGTTGTTTTGGAAACTTCAACAGTTGGAGAAGTACAAAAACTATGACTTTGGGAGATGCCCACGAGTTTATTGCTGTGGACAGCCCTGCCTTCCAGTTGGTCAATCAGACATTCCTCGTTCTAGTACTGTCAAAATCTACTGTCCAAAATGTGAAGACATCTATTACCCTCGATCCAAGTATCAAGGCAGTATCCTTCCATGAGCCTGTTTGGTATTGTGGTAATACTTGTTTTTCAAAGTGTTTTTCCCTTGGAAATGCATTAAAATATTGTTTTTTTATTTTCTTAAAAATTTATTTTTGATATTAGTATATCAAAACGATCTAAAAACACCAAAAAATAATTAATTTGAAACCAAAGACAAATTTAATATTTTGTAAAAATACTTTTCAACTGCAAAAACAATTTCAACCGCAAAAACAAACAGGGCCTAGAATACCAGTCATTAGCTACTTGATATCATTGTGTATAATTGGAATCTGCTCATGCTATGCGCAGTATCTTTAAAGATTTTAATTCCTCTGGTTATTGTTTTCTACTGACCTTAAGTCCCCATTTATGAGATATGATTCTGCTGAACATTTAACTTTGGGACCGAACTTGTATCTGCATGCTCGATGATATTATGCTTCTGATTTTAGATCATCTAGCCTATTAGGTTGAACTATGTGCTTAAATTTGTATTGCATTGTTTTTATGGCTTTATGACAGTATTTACATGTTTAAAGTTGCACTCTGTCTTGTTTCTATATGAAAATTTCTTTGACATTTGCCTAGACATTGATGGAGCTTATTTTGGAACCACATTCCCTCACCTATTTTTGATGACATATGGACACCTAAAGCCACAGAAAGCAATACAGAGCTACGTTCCAAGAGTTTTTGGCTTCAAACTCCACAAGCCTTGACACGGAGCTGCAAAAATTTGTTTGAGGTCTCCCATGGTTGACAGTTTTTACTTTGCCTCGTTTGTTTGTTCAAGTGCAACAACTCTTAAGCAAGGTGAAGGTGCGCAGCAAACGATTCTGGAAAGATCACAATTAGTTTCAAATGGAAGTGTTTAAAATGCGATATGGGCCATTAGTTGACCTACCTAAGTTTTTATCTGTGAATTTAACAGAGCGTTTGTAAGCTTTTCTTTTCTTTTCTTTTCTTTTTTTCTATGAACTTAAGAATTATTTCAAAGTGTTTTGCATTGTAGTTCTCCCAGCATCCATCCCCTTTTTTTATGATCATGGTGCCTTACTATTACAGCTCCCGATAGTTCTTCCAGATTCTTTATCCTGATTGCAATCTGCAGACCACATGGAAGATATGAATTGTTTGTCGTTATCTTGATTCCTTCCTTGCCTGCAAGAGCTGGGAATCCTGCTAGTCCATTTGTTTGTACCTCGTAGTTTATGTTGAAGGGAAGCATAGGGGGCACCGAATTTCTTCAAGTAAACAGTGAAAATGACTTGATATGAGGGCAGAGGTCAAGAAATTTCCTACTGCTGATTACTCCACACGTATCTTTCTACTACCATGCCTGCAACAGCTGGGAGTCCTGCTAGTCCAGTCCATTTATTTGTAGTTTATGTTAAAGGGAAGCATAGTGGGCACCGAATATCTTCAAGTAACAGTGAAAATGACTTGATACGAGGGCAGAGGGTCAAGAAATTTCCTCCTGCTGATTACTCCACACATGTCTTTCTACCACCAACAAGTGTTTGATGTATAACATGTCTGAACATGATAATGACATGACTATAGAAATATAAATCCAGATTTTGAACCCGTGCTCACTTTCTCCATGGCACACAAGCTGCACACTTGCACTTCAACTAGGTATACTGTGGCATTCAACTTGAATCGTCCAAACAAAAACAAAAAGGAGAGCCTCAAAAATGCCTCCTAACTATTGGATTAGCACCGATTTTGCCTCATATCAGTTTTATTCTTTAAACAAGGTAGGCACGGTTTGGATGGAATCCATGATAAGTATGGATGGGACGACTTAATTGAGAGTTTTTTTGAATAAAATTGATATAGAGTTTTGTTTAATTAAAAAAAATTGAGAGTGGAATTCTCCATCTGTATCCCTGCCCTACCTCTGATAAAGTTTCAGCTAGCAATAATTATACGATGGTGGAAACTTTTTTCACTTTAGATGCATGTGGCAATCTACTTTTGAAGGCCTCCTTTGCGGCATACTTTTCAACTCTCCTGACACCCATCACCTTTCTTTTTGCGAAGAATCTTAGTTAGCTCTGGGTTTTAAACAATATATGCTAATAGGCATAGGGCAGAGATTCAGTGAGTGAAGGGGGAACTACCCTCACTTGTCTGAAAAAACTCACAATCACCCTCATGGATGCTTGAAAAAATATCAAGAACAACCAATGGATGAATAAAACAAATATAAAAATAAAAACCCACTAAAAAATGGTTCAAAACCTCAGTTATTGATAACATGATCTTAGAATCAAGATTCTAAAGCTAAAAGAACATAAATATCAGATTATTTAAACTCAAAAAACCATCAGATTCCTGCGATGAAATCAGCTCCTCCTGGAATATTAATTAATTAGAAAAGGAGAGGAAAGGGAGAAAGAAAAGGACACGGTGCTCGCCATTAGCCAAGAAACACGACCCATAACAGCCTGTAAATCTAAAAAGAGAGGAAGATGATTTTTTAAAAGAGAGCATTTGTCTCTAAAAAGAAGGTAATATCATCGCTTAATCCTCTAGTAAGATGAAATACGAAGAACAGTTGATGAACAGACCGTAGGCATTAGTCAAGCCAGCTAACACCATAATTGGTCCAGCATGCAAATAATTGATTGCATTTGGAAGACAAGTAATTGCATGTCCATATCTGATAGAAAATATATCGTTGAAACCAAGATTAACTTAGCTTTCAAATGTCTTCTCCTTTTCATGTATAAATTAGTCGTTGAGAGCATCTGCCTCCTCCCTCTGTGTCTGTATCTTCACCATCTCCCATTTGACGAGGAAAATGACGGCTCCATGGGCTGAGTGCTCTCCCTACTGTCATGGACTCCGTGACATCATCTTGTTTCCATGTCTTTTATTGCCTGAGCTTTCCCTTTTCTTTTTGCCCTCTTTCACATACAGAGAGGTACGTTGCCGGGGATGATGGGGTTTTTGGCCAGTGTCCACTCGCGGGGCCTCCCACCATGAAACTTTAATTTTTATATATATATTTTTAAAATGTTTTGATGAATTGATATTAAAAATAATTTAAAATATATATATATTATTTTTATATATTTATAAATAAAAAAACATTTGAAAATATAATTATTACTACATTTCCTAACACTTTTTAAAATAACTACATGAATTATAAATACTGGTAAATTTTACAGATTTTAAAATTAATATCTAAAATGCTTTAGACAGAAAATATATTTTTATAATTATTTAAAAATTTTATTTAATTTCAATTAATATTTAGATTGATTTGAAAATATATTTTATCATTGAATAGAGAGAGAAGCATAATATGTAGTTTTTTTTTTTTAGTAACCCGAGGTATTCAGATCATCTTGCGCACACCACAACTAATCTCCGGGCTCACTAAACGTTCTACAAGCTCAGTAAGCATGTAAGGCACCGCGGGGGTAACAGGTATATACAAATAAAACTTGAATTCTGATATAGAAAAAAAACAAGTTTCTTTCACCCCTAAACTACAAGCTCATGTTTGATTTTGGGATGGAAACTTCTTAAAATTATTTTGAAGAATTTTTAAAGTATGGTGGAGGTTTCTACAACTTTTTGGAGGCATGGACAGCACTTAAGAGACGACTTGGTGTAATGATCGAGTAATGGATTGATGGTTAGCTTAGATTTAGAAAAAATTAATTAAAATAATATTATTTTAATTATATATATATATATATATATTATTTATTTTAAATTAAAAAATCACTAAGCTAACTTATTGGATTTGGTTTTATAATTATACTCTATAAATTTTAGTGTGTGTTTAGAATTGTGGTATAAAATATATTTTAAAATAGTTTTTTATTTTAAAATATATCAAAAAAATATTAAAAATATATATCAAATTTAATATATTTTTAAACTAAAATTATTTTTAAAAAACAATTAAAGATGAAAACATAATCTCTGCCGTTTGATTTTCGAATCAGCAAGGAAACTTCTCAAAACAAGCTTTTCCAAGTACATACGTGGTCAATTATAATAATAACTTAATCTAGTAGTAACTTTTTATTATTAATCACATTCTTAATGTCATCATTGTACAACTTTTCTTGTTTTTTTTTCTATTTAATAATAGCATAGGATTTTTCAATCTGATAAAAACTAAGCAGCAGGCTAGCCACTAGAGACATTTTATATAAACTCCTGTTTGACACCTACGTATTAAGATCTAGTTTTTTTTTTTAAGTACTTTTATTTATTAAAAAAATCAAATTAATATTTTTTAAGTAATTTGTTTATGATGTTAATGCTATAAAATATATGTGTATAGTATAAAAAAATTATTTTATATAGTATTATGAAACACATACTACGAAAAAATCAAATTAAATTTTGAATAAATCATAAATTGACAGATGAAATTATAAATATGTTAATTATCATTGCTTGGATTATATGCAACTTTAATATATTTTGATAATAACGAACCTAATGCGGCATGAAGACTGAATAATTAGAGATTGCGTTCGTGAAAGAACAACAATATTCTTCAAATATTTATCATTTAGGAGAGGAGCTAGAAGAGTCTCATGATTCATAGAGCACCCTTCTTCGTTTGTCTTTAGGTTATGAGCGGCAGTGGAAAGATATTATACCATAGTTTTTAAAACTATTACGGTTTAAGATTTGAATTCCAAGTTTTTCGGATCAATTATTTTTTAAAAAAATCAAAACAGTATTGTTTTAGTTAAAAAAAAATCAACAGGTTAAAATCATGTTTATGACTGGATTTTACTAGGTCACATCGAAATTTTTTTTTCAGTTTTTTTTCAGCTCAATTTAATTTCAACTCTGGATCCCTGATCGACTTGTCGGGCCGGGTTTTAAAAATATATATTATACAAAGAGGACCCATTGTTCTATAAAAATACTATTCTTTTGTGTTTTCTTTACTAAATGGTTGGCCGCTAAATATCTTATCATTCAATTATTATTTCTATTTTTTTTATATAAACCAGAGATTTGAATTTAATATTCATTGAGAATAAAGAAATTATTGATGCCAATTAAATTAAAATATATTGGCCGTTGGATTGGGTTCAAGGGAATATCATTTTGGAATATTAATTAGCTTGAACTTGCCTCAATTGAGAGTGGGAGGTTCTATTCTATTTTATTTTTTAAGAGAAAGAAAGGGTTTGAAGCAAAAATGATGGTGGTGTTTAAGTAATTATGAGCCAAGAGAGGCTAATTCAGTAATTTGGTTGTTTTTCATTTTTTTCAAGGCGGCAATGCCAACGTGTGCATAGAGTGAGACTGACGTGGATGCGGTGCATTGGTCTGTTACGACACCCCTTGTGACCGGTTCCTTTGTCGTGCTCTGCAAGGGGAGTGAGGGGCTGGTAGCCTGGTAGACGATAATACAAAAGAAATGAAATGATGCTATCAAGTGCCCTTTCATTAAATTTAAAAATTATATTATCTTTCATCTAAAAATGTCTTTTAAAAAAAAATATAATGCAAGTCTTAAATAGTAATCAAAATAATAAGAATCAAATCTAATATAAAAACTAATTAAAAAAAATAATGAGGGACTTTATCAAAAAAGAAAGATAAAAAAAGAGCAATTAAAATAATAAGAACCAAAATTAAATTAAAAAATAAAACAAAATGTTAAGGGGCAAAAATGAAAAATATATATATATTAAAAAAACAATTAGAAAAATAAAAAATAGACCTGAAAAAAAATATTAAGAGATAAAATTAAAAAAAAAATCCAAAAAAATGATAAATAAATAAACAGAATAAGAAGAAGAAGAAGCAACAACCAAGAGAATAAATACTATATTTAATATATAAACAAAACAAAATCAAATGAAAATGGATAAAAATAAAAATAAAATAAAATAAGGAATATAAAACAAAGAAAGACCAATAAAAAAATATATTTTAATTGAATCTTTTCTTTTTAACAAAATCATATCATTTTTACTTTTTAGCTGAATAAAAAATTAAGCAATTAGCCAAGGGGAAATCACGTTAACACTCATTGAATTTTTATCAAAATAATATCAATTTTACTCTATGCACAATAAAACATTTGATTGACTTTGATAATTATTTGACCTAGCCTGTGACACAGAACATGATGGAGGTCACCTCTCGAGTTAGGTTTTAAAAGCATGAAAAAAATAAACATCAAATATGATATGAAAATTCAATTAAACTAAATAATGAAGGATAAAAT
Organism: Populus tomentosa; assembly: GCA_018804465.1. Lineage (NCBI taxonomy): Eukaryota > Viridiplantae > Streptophyta > Magnoliopsida > Malpighiales > Salicaceae > Populus > Populus tomentosa. The sequence continues at coordinate 3,140,069 of CM031995.1, forward strand.
TAAAAAATAATAATTAATCAATAAAATAACTTAAAATAAAAGGATTTGCAATCATAGGATAAAACTCAACAAAAACAAAAAGAATTAAAACCAAATGATTAGGGATAAAATTGAAAAATAAAATTCAATCATGAAAAAACTAAAAGGCAAAATAAACATGAATAAAAAAAACAGGGATGAAATTTGATAAAAAAACATAAAAAATCAAATGTCAATGATAAAATTAAAAAATAAATAAATTAAATTCAATATAATTAAAAGATTGAGGATCACTTTGTAATTTTACAAGGTCAATACATTTTTTTGGCGCGAAAAAAAGATAAAAAAAAGAAGAGGAGAAAGATTGTCATCTGAGCCTCTCTCTATGTCATGAATACCAATATGTGTCATAGAAGATGGTGCGCTGATTTGAACATTGTTTCGAAAAGTCACCAACAACTACATGTAAGGCTCTACACATATCATTTTTTTTTTATCTGAATTATAAAAAAACCAGAACCCTATTGATCCCATGAGACAAGTGCAATACAGCCGAGGTTAAAAAATTAAAAGTATCCCTCTTGACCTTATGAAAAAAAAAAAGGATTGATCCTAAGGACCATGTTGTAATTACATTGTATGAACAATTTGAAAATTCAAAAACACCCCGTTGTATTTTTTTTCTTTCAAGAACATGGATATAATTACTTTGTACAATAAATATGTAAAAATACAATTTTACTCCCGTGTGCGTTCAATTCTTTGATTTTTTTAAGAGCAAAACAATCATTTTGTTGTTGATTGCATTGTTTATAATCAATATCAAAACACTAATGCCTTTTAACTTTATGTATAATAATAAATGATATATTGAATACCTAATTCAGAATAAATGCATTTTAATCTAAGAAAATTAAAATCTTGCAACCATTTTTTTTTTAATACAGGAGTGAAAAACGATTCCAAACTACTCCAATGGACACCAGCCAGTCCCATCAATTAAATCAACATCTCACGCATGATTTAACAAGTGTAATTGACCATCTAGATTGCGTTATCTAGTTCATGTTTGCTTATAATTATGTATCGGTGTCCTCTCAATTTTCTTCAAGAGCTACAAAATGCTTGCAAGGCGGCAATCGAATTGAATTGGAGGGTTGGAGCTTGTCTAACTTGTACACTGCAATTTATTTAATCAATAATAAAATTAGCGGGAGGACACATTGAATTGTTCTCTGCAGATCCTTTGGAACATTGGGTGGAGAATGTTTACGAGACAAATTTAAAGAATTCCCATCTTGGACCATACTATTATCAATAAATAGGTTAGGTCTCTATTATTATTATTATTATTATTATAGCAGTTCAAATAAGCAATAAATGATAGCATTCCTGAGTTGATACTCGTAGACTTTGATTTATGTATTTTAATTTTCCGAGGGTGGGCTCATTTCTGCTGTCTGCCGAAGTCTCTTGTCGAGCAATGTATTGGAATTGAGTAAGTTATTATGAATTTGTCACATATGGATCCCGTAGTATTCTAGGAAAAAAAAATCAGTATTTCTGAAATAATTTCAAAAGTTCTACTTGATAACACCTTCCTCCTCCGAGCCTATTGTTTATAGATTTTTTTAGTATAGCAATATGGCTGTGATAATTTTTTTAAAGTATTTTTTATTAAAAAGATATTAAAATAATATTTATTTTATTTTTAAAAAATTATTTTTGATATTAATACATCAAAATAATTTAAAAACATTAAAAATAATTTTTAAAATATTTTTAAAATATTTTTAAAACACAAAAATAAACAGGACCTTCATTAACATAATTTTTTTTTCTCATTTTGTTCTAAATATTCTTTTAAAGAAAACCAACTAGCCTAGCACGGTAAAAAAAAAATAAAAGAAAAAATCAATTGAGTTTATGAAAAATCAAAATTTATCTATCAATTGATTTTATTTGATTTTATTCAAAAATTTGTTCTATCATAGTTGTTTTGATGCTTCTTAAATTCTTTTTCTTCTAGAAATTGATCCTTCCAATACGTGTTTCGTGCCTTATACAAATTGAATTTTATGACTATGCATTAAAGTGAAAAAAAAAAAAAAAAAAGAAGCAAGCAATAATAGAAATAACACCTGATTTTTTTTTATTTATTTATTGGACGCGCATACTTGAGGAGAAAAAGGCCTCGTGGACCGTAATTAATTTCTACGCTCTTTCGAACCTTTGCTTAGCGGTCATTTAAAATGCAACCTCGCATGACATGTTTGCGTGAGGACCAAAATCAGAGAAAACTGAAATTTCAATGCCCGATTTTTATTTTATATTTTATTCGAGTATCTAATTATATATTTTACTTATTTTAGTAATTGATCTATAAATATTATTATTTTTATCTGATTGCATCATGTCACTTGAGATTGTTAAATGTTGACATGATTTGCACCCTCCGATACGTGATAAAAAGTGAATATTGTTTGAAATTATTAATAAAAACACAGAGAAAATCATAATTTTAGTGCACAGGTATTAATTTGTTGTTTTATTCTAGTGCCTCACATTTTACTTTTAAGTTTTAACCATCTAAATGATTAATCTTTTAATTTTTTTTTATTTTAGTTAATTTTATCATTCAAAACTCTAAATCACTAATGTGATCATATTTACTAACACATGATCATGATGTACTATCATGATATAAAAAAAAAAATCTCTGTTTAATTTGTCGAGGAAAATACAAAATTACATCTACACATATAAATTATATGTTTATAAGTATAATAAAAATTATTTTTTTACTTAAAAATATTTTTAAAAATATATATTTTTTAAAAATTAAATATTATTTTTAATATCAGCGCATTAAACAATCCAAAAATACTAAAAATTTTAATTTAAAATAAAAAATATTTTATTTTTAAAAAAAAATATACTTCGTTAAAAACACCTAAAACAATTTTAAATTATTTTAAAAAAAAATTGAAATCATTATGTGCCTATCTTTTTCGCGGTCACCTCTCTCTCTTTTTAGAAGAAAAAAAAACCTCATAATGGTTTAATTCCTTTTCCTTTCCTCTTCTTTTTCTTGTGCTTTTTCTTCTTCTTTTTCTTGTGATTTTTGGAATCTTTTATTTTATTGTTTATTGTTTATTGTTTTTGTAATAATTTTAAACAGGAATGACTCTTACCACGTGTTAGTACATAACAGCTACGTGACAGTAAACACGGGCCATGCTAGCATTTAAAAACCTCGAATGATAAAATGTACTCGAATTAAAAAAAAAAATAGAGGTTAATCATTTAAATAGAAAAATATAAATGATGAGGCACTCAAACATAATATAAATCAAAGGCTGAGCACTAAAATTATAGTTTTTTTTTTTGTTTTTTTAATAATTACAAGTAGGGCCTGTGGACACCGATTAAATAAGAAAATTATAGGTTAATTATATAGACAAGTAAAATAAAAGCTTAAGAATTAAAAAAAAAATTAAACTCTGAAATTGCAGTTTTCCAGGAAAAAATATCGTGGAGCTTGTTACAAATGGTCACAATCATTCCATTGATTTCAACTGTATTACATCATTAGGGGAAGAAATGATTATTGCACGTAGAGATATTTGTTCCTCGTCACCCGGACAAGCATGAAACCCACAGTTAAATTATTCATTAATCACACTTTCATTCGGCTAACTATTAATTTGAGAAGAAACTTAAAAATCAAAACGTACGGGAAAGCCCCTTTTCTTTTTTCTTTTCTTTTTTAATTAATTGATTATGATTTTACTTTCTGCGATTGGTGAATTTGTACACAATTCATTCATGAACATGAAGGGTGGAAATTTCATGAATTACACATGAATGTGATCACAAGCAATATCGGCATAATAGTTGAATGATTAATGATTTATTATTATTATTGTTATTATTATTAATGTGGATGTCCGGACTAATTTGCATGCATCTCGACTAACCTCATGGACTTTAAAATTAATGACCATGTAAGCCTTCAGCGATTCTAAATTTATAAAACTCGAACTAGTGATTTTTATAAAACAAACTTAGAATATAATCAGTTGAATTACATTATTTATAATTAATAATTAAATGAGTTCTTAACTGTATTATGACTTGAAAAACAAAATAACATAGAAGAAAGCTGGTAGAATTTATTGTACAATTGCAGTGGCTAAATAAGATATATAATTTACACCAATGTTTTTGAAATTTTGAACTTTACAACAAAAATTATTATTATTATTATTGAAAACAATGGCAATAAACTATTATGTATATTCTAATATAATTAAAAGCTTGTATCATATTTGGTATGACCAATTCCATCACACTCCATTAATTGCAAGTCAAGCTAATTGAAGTACGCGTGAATCCAATCTATTCTAAGTTAATCATTCCTAATCTAACCAAATTCAATTTGCATACACTATTCAACCTCAACCAAGTCTTGATTTCACATTATATTCCAAAGTTATGTAAATTATATAACTTTGGAGTATAATATAATCAATCGATTTATTATTATTATTTTTTTAAAAAAAAAGAGGGCACTAGTAAATAAAAAAATATGACATGTTTAAAGTAGTTCATTTTAACCGCACAGAAATTAAACCCAACTCACTCATCAAGCGGCAACAAATTTGATAGTCAATTAAGTTAATATAAAGAAATTTTGGTTTAATTTGTTTAAGTTGAGATGATATTATTTTATTTTTTTAAAAGAAAAAAAATCTCGATCCTGTTGGGTCACAAACTAACTTGCTAATTAAACTAAGATAAACTATGTTACTCTGTATTGATTTTCCTTGGGCACCTGATCCCATCAATTAATGGGTTAATAGGGTAACTAACAAGTGAGCTTGTTTTGATTGATATAATTTTTTTAAAAAATTTAAATTAAAATAATATTATTTTGACTTTTTTAAAAATAAGAAGTAAATTATAGTTCTAATGGGATTGTGAGCCAACCTATTGGATCCATCGATTAAATTACATCATTCCGCTTTCAATTTTCATAAACACCTAGCCTCATCTAAGAGTTGGTTGAGCAGGTTGATTGGCAAGTGCATAAGTTTAATACACATGCTTTTACGGTAAAAGACTAACCCGGACTAAGACATTAACCTTGTTTGTTTTATAAATAATATACTTTTAGACGGAAAATAATTTTTTATAGCTATGAAAAAAATAAAATATATATTATTATTCGTTAATCATATCAAAATTAATTATTAATATTTTGATTACTATATATTTTGTTTTGAATTTTTTTTTAATTTCTTTCATTATAATTTGATTTTTATTTTTTTAATTGTTATTTGTTTATATCTTACTATTTTTTAACTATTTTTTTATTTATCGGATTTGACTCATATATTTTTGAATGTTGTTTATTTTATTTGAAATAATTTATAAAATTAATTTTTTTTAATTTAAATTTTTTAATTTTTTATCTATTAGATTTGATCCCTATTTTTTTAATTATTATTTATTTTATTTAGAATAATTTATAAAATTATTTTTTTTTAATTTCATCATCCTTTAATATTTTTATATATTAGAATTACTCTCTATTCTCTTAATTTTTTACTATATAACTAAATATTAAAAAAATATTTTTTAATTTATTTTTACGACAATACCGAACAAAATAATTCACTTGAATTTACTTCAATGGAATCACTATGAGAATAAAAAAATCCGAAATAAATTAAACATATGAATGTTGTCATTATTACTCAAAACAACCCGTTGGGACACGCCTGTAACAACAATTCAAATCATAGAATCATAGCGGCGACATCAACAAAAAAAAAAAAAAAAGGAAAAAAATATAACTGAAATGTTTTTTTAAAAGGCCATGGCCGGCTCTTTTTGTTCTCTTTCTTTCTCTCACCTACGCTCTCACCTCCCAAAATCACTCTCCCTCTCTCAACTCCTTTAACAAGACTCTAAAAACACAAATCTGATCCTATCTTCAAATCCAAAAACAATTGAATTTCAATTTCAATTTCTATAATTTCCCATATGTAATGCATCAGAAGAAATCAGAAATCCAAATCGGAAAAGAAAGCACCGGCATCTCTTCCGATTTCTCAACCACGTTAAACCCGCAATTACTCTTCCTCCACCACTTCCAACAACAGAATGACCCGATTACCCCTCCTTCTTCCAGTTCCTCCCCAACACCTTACAAAAGACCTCTCTTAACGACGACGACCCATCATAGCCAAACCCCTCATCGTTCCAATTCACTCTTTAAATCCCCTACCATTTACCATTTTGCTACCACCCATCAACCCCAATCTTTCTTTTCTGTCACTACTGCCGTTAAAGCCGCTGCCTTTCGTTTTTTCCGCCGCCGCTTGGCTCGCCTGAAAGTGCACCTACGCTTGATTCTCTTGCTCTCGCTTCCCTTCTTTTATTTCTTGGTTTCGCACCCGAGTCATTCGTTTTTGCTTGATTTTTTGTCTGCTTTTGCATTTTCTGCTGCTTTGTTATTGTCTCTGAATTTAGCTCTGCCTAGATTGCCTTCAATTCGGCTGTTTTTATCGCGGTCATTTGCAATCAATAAGCTTAGGAATTCAGCATCTAGATCGCCTATACCTGTGTTCTGGTCAATAGGGTCGAGGTCGAAACCGGAGAAAAGGGCGACTTCTGGTTGCTTTGTTCAGGTTTATAGTAACGGGGACGTCTATGAAGGTGAATTTCACAAGGGAAAGTTTTCAGGAAGTGGGGTTTATTATTATTATATGAGTGGAAGATATGAAGGTGATTGGGTTGATGGGAAATATGATGGCTATGGAGTGGAAACTTGGGCTAGAGGGAGTCGATATCGAGGGCAATATAGGCAAGGACTCAGACATGGATTTGGTGTGTATAGGTTTTATACCGGAGATGTTTATGCTGGTGAATGGTCTAATGGACAAACTCATGGCTGTGGAGTTCATACATGTGAGGATGGGAGTCGTTATGTTGGTGAATTCAAGTGGGGTGTCAAGCACGGACTTGGGCATTACCATTTCAGGTAATTTTGAAGAACTTTTCTTTTTGGATTTTTTTTTTTGTGAAATGATATTGGCCTGATTTGAGATCAGTGGATTTTGTTTTATTGTGTGTGGTTTTCTAGTTGCAAGATTGTGGAATTTGTGAAAAGATGGTTTTAGCTGATTTAGATATCTACAGAAATACTATTGGGAAACCTATTTCAATGGAGGATTTACCTTGGTTGAGTTTTTACTAGATGGAATGAATTGGGAAACCAGGCATAAAGAAATGGAACTTAACGGACTGCTAATATGGAACCAACCATCCTCAATAATTAGTTTGAGTGCAAAAGCAAGTGCTTATAATAATATTTTAAGAAGAAAACAATGCAGATGGAAATGACAAATTCTAGATGGAGCAAATGAGAAAGAATTGTTCAAAAAGAGAAATCACTTTGAATTTGAGAAATACTCTTCATTTGCTGTCATTCGGTTGAGTCATTTTTATTATTCTTGTGTGAATTTGTGTGATTTGAGTCATTCAAACTAGATTCTAGAATCAGGCCTTAAAAAGAAAAGATTTTACAACAGTAGGAAATTTGTCACTTTTCAAAATATACATTCGATAGAGTTTCGTGTTACTAAGCAATGAGTGGATGATCACTTGTAGCATAAATTCCCTCAAGCTTGTCGATGCAGAGCTGAAATAACACATTCACGCAGTCTTAACAACTTCTACTTGTATGTTTAGTCCTGAATGCTCAATCTGGGAATCATGTAGGTTGGCTCAAACTTGCTCAATCTACAAGGAATTTAGGTTGATTTTTTTTTTAATTTACTACTGTTCTTCATTACAAATTGTACACATTTTTTTGGACTTGGGTTATAAAGTCTGCCAAACTTTTAAGCCTCGACACATAGGATGATGGATTCCTCAGTTTTTCAAAATTTTTATGGGTATGTCTAGCATTATATTTTTATAGTTTTCTTGCCTGTTGTGTGTGCTCTTGCACACACTTGTGTTTGAATTCCTTTTATCTTTTTATAACCCATGGAGTCTGTTAAAGGTTCATGGACTTGTCAGATTCCATCCTCGTGAGGTCTCTTAGGGTAGAAAAGATGTTAAAAACCGCACTATTGTTTATCATTTATCATGCTCTTTATGGATCGTTTTTTCTATCAGGGGTAACAGGACAAGAAATCTTTTCCTTTGGGAGTGATATTTCTTTTTGGTGTCTTAATTTCAGTAGTAAGGATAATATTTCCTGTAGGATTTAAGTAGTAATGATGTTTGCTGTTACTCTGATGTCTCCAGCTGATTTTTTTGGACTCTCTTAGTATAAAAGTTATCTGCTTGTATGTGTATTTTCTTTAAAAAATGCTCATGCAATTACCAATGCACTTTAATGGGAGCATAGATGTTGTTTAAGGTCAGTTATAATTTCGTCTCCTGTTCTATCATCATGCTCTTGACATCCTTTCACCTTGAGCTTATGATGCTTGCTTGTGCTTTTAGTTAGCTTTAGTCAACATGACTAACCGGAATAGGGAATGTTTTTCATACTTTCTTCACCTGAAAGGTCAGATGGCAAAGCAGTTGATAGGGAACAATAAGGAAAAGAAGATTTGTTAAACAATACAAAAGATAGTGAATGGATAACAGCTATAGGACTGCCATTGATCATCTTCTTAACTTAGTTTCTGTTGCAATTCCTGTATCCGGGGTTGTTTTCCTGATTTTGACTGATTATTGTCAACGTTACGAGTGATCGAGTAGGATTCTGTTGGCATTAGTACTTAAGGGAGCTTGATACTGCTTTAAGCACCTAACAAGAATCTTTCTTGGTTAACATGACCAAAACTTTTAAGGGGCTTTTGACTGTCCAGTCACTCATTAAGTTTTGGAGTTCATGTGAAGGGATAAGTGTTAATGGTTTTCAGCTTGTACCAGTTTTCATTTTCACTTTCCTCACAATTATATTAGATAGGATGGAATGGATTATGGGAAATCACATGAATCGGATCATGGATTATTGAGTAATTATGGTTTGTTAGTCTTTCCCTATCTGTAACTTGGTGCGTGCCCATACATGTGTATATTAATAAACTTTTCATTTTATGCTAAAAAGATTTACAGCCTTATTAGCCACCCTGATTATATATTACAGTACAAATCACCCACGCATCTGATTTTTAATTATTTAGGAATGGGGATACATATGCTGGAGAATATTTCGCAGACAAGATGCATGGATTTGGTGTCTATCATTTTGCAAATGGGCATCGGTACGAGGGAGCCTGGCATGAGGGTAGAAGGCAAGGCCTTGGAATGTACACGTTCAGAAATGGGGAGACTCAGTCTGGTCACTGGCAAAATGGAATTCTTGATGTCCCAAGCACGCAGAACACCTCTTATCCTGTATCTCCTGTTGCTGTTTATCATTCCAAAGTGCTCAATGCAGTGCAGGTAAACCTTGACTCTTTACTTGGTGGTTTTATGCAATTTTATTCATATGGAAAGATTTAGCTTTTCTCACTGTTATTTGATGTCTACTTCGCCAACTGCTTTACAGCCTTTGCATTGCTGGTTAATACTGCCATATTGCTTTCATTTTTTTGTTATTATTTTTAATCATCCAAACTCTTCTGTCAATACTTTTGATATGTGAATTGGATACAAATCAAAGTAAGTGTCTTTCAACATGGCATGAAGAACATGAGCAATGTGTAATTATGCTGGTTTACATTTCTTCTAACTTGCTGTTCTTGCATGCAATTAGGAAGCACGGACAGCATCAGAAAAGGCTTATGATGTTGCAAAAGTTGATGAAAGGGTAAATAGGGCAGTAGCGGCAGCTAACAGGGCAGCTAATGCAGCTAGAGTGGCAGCAGTTAAGGCTGTCCAGAAACAAATGCATCGCAATAATAACAACGGTAACATTCCACTTGTGTGAGACTTCCATACAGAATGATTTAGGCAAATTAACAAAACTGCAGCAAGAGGCTAACAGCTTTGCGGTTCCTTTTCAATAACTTCATAGCTTGTACAGCCATCTTCTCTTCAGCCTATTCTTTCTTTGAGAGGCTGCAACCCGAGATTCAAACATGGGTTCCATGTGTGAATAGAGGGAGTAGATTGGTTGTTTTTGTAAAGAGAGTTAGATGCATTGTAGAATAAGAAGCTGATGGTGCCCAGGTGAAACCTGAGCCCATCTCGATGTTGTATGCGAACTATGAGCACCTTCAATGAGATGTAATCACGTTCCCTTTTCCATGTTATAGTAATACAGGCTTCCGTGTTCCTCTTCTTTTGACTGGATAAAATTGGACAGAAGGCACATGTGGAAATCCACTGGATTGTTTTCAAGTTCAATATTCATATTTTTAATTGTAATTGACCAGACTGCAGATGAAATCTGATCCTTGCATTCAGGAGGCATTATGGTGACACCAAGTGGAGGGCTAATTTTGCTGAGAAATTCTAAACAAATATCATTCACTTACGAGATTTTAACCACTTGATTTGATAAATGGCCGAAACATATTTAATAAATGCATTTTGAATCTTGTATTCTGCTCCTATCAGGTGAAGAGCTATGAGAAACCCTAGTGTTTCTCGATCCTTGCACTAGGAAATAAACTTTGCACTTTCCTTGGAAGACATGATTCTCAGTCAACCTTTAAGTTTGTTCAACAAGACCTTTTCCTATTAGTTTACACGATTCATGGAAAGGTACAGTGTGAACAACACCATTATTCATCAATGTTCAACAAATATCCATTTGATATTTATGAAACTATTTTATCCTTAACACCACCATGAGTAACAGAGCAACACAATACAGACCACAAGGCAAAGCTGGCTATATATTAAATTGAAAAGGGTCGAGATATAATCATATCAATCTTCTCAAACTGAATATCCTTCCATCACTTCCATAACTCCTAACACTATAGAAATTAAATAGATTAAACGTCTCCAATCAAAATGATACCAAGATCCACAAGTCAATAAAACATAGCATGATATAAAATACAATTAACTCTCGGTCTGCTCCCTCAGCCTACGGATGGTACTCCTGACAGTCACCGCACTAGCAGTACTGTAACAGATTTGCAAAGCAAGCAATTAGAACCCACAGTACAAGTCAAACACAGAAAGAATTTAAATTCACAAGGTGAAGGAAGTCTTACTTCAAAGTGTAAGCACCTCCAGCTTTCACTTTGCCACAATCCTTGCAACCCCAGATACCAACAGCCTTCCTCTTAACAGCGTACTAAAATGACGAACATTTTACAAAATTAATACCATGCTCATGAAACCAGCAGATTATTTTGAGAAACATAACAGCTATGCTTAGATCAGTAGTACTTTAAACAAAACAGAATGAGTATGGTGGATTGATTACCTTGCCGCAAAACTCACAGAAGAACTTGCTGTGCTGACTGACCTCCATCTTCTTAATCTGCTTCCTCAGACTAGCACCATAACGAGTACCTGCATTGTAAACATGTATTGAGTGCCATGTTTCTAGCTATAATAAACATGCTTGCACACACAAGCACACAGTTTATGTGTGCACGGAAACAAGCATACAGCATCCAAATTAAAGTGAGATAGATAAAAGCTAAAAAGACATCCATCTTATTTATTCAGCTTCTTTTCCAACTTTTCCATTTTAATCACCATGACCGTTTACAATTTCTAGAGCTAGCTGACACTACAAAGCATAAAACCATGTGGAAAAACAAAACTACAGCGCTATTTGTGATTTTATGTCTTCTTGTTCATTCATTTTACCGTTAGCACATAAAAGCACACAAAACAAAACTACGTTAAAAAACACATACCATACTTCCCAACAATACCGGCCTTCTTGGTTCTCTTGGTCTACATGTCAGCAAAAGAAAACAAAAAACATGAAGTCAGGCAATTTGAAGTCCAGTGGACAAATCTAAAATAACAGCAGAGTAACAAAAAGTTTCTCCAAATAAAAACCAGTGGAAAATAAACACTGCACTGTCTTTTGGATTAATGGATTCTAAATACAGGGTGAGACTCGGAGATTTATACAGATCAAAACATGACAGACGAAATATAAAGCTGCGATCTCGTGGAATTTGAAGTTATGCAAGATAATAAAGAAAACCCACTAAGAGTTATTGAGAAAAATGAAGAGAGTACCATTTTCGGTGGCTTTGAAGAGCAGAAACCCTAGAATTCTCTCTTAAGGGAGCGGCAAAAGAGACAAATCCAGTCTCGTCTCTTTACTTCATATATAGCGACGAGATTATATGTTTTCGCTTTCTTCAAGGGATGCCCTAGCCTCGGATTTTTTCTCCATCGGCCTCTTACTTGTGTGGGCTGTTTGGGCCTTGTCAGAGACCAATTATCTAAGTGCCTCTTAATATATATATTCCCCCCCTTACTGAGTATTAGTCATGTTTAGGGTTTATGGATATTGTTTTCAATAAATATATTTTTTAAAAATTAAATTTGTATTCTTGTCCTTGCAGAAATATAGCAATGTTTTAACCGCTATATCAACACTTTATTCATCTACAATTATATATACACCTCGATTAGATGGAATTACCAATGTCTATATAATTTTAGTTTTGATACCATTTTTTTCTTAACATGCTAAAATTGTTCACAAATTGCAATGTAGTTTCTAGCAAAAAGAAATTAAATAAAATGGAGGTCGGTTCAATATACTATAATTGATTTTGTAAATTTAAAAATAGCTCGAATAACATGGTTTGATTAAAAATAAATTTAAAAAAATATCTTTTTAAAAAAATATTAAAACTATAACATGTTTGATTAACTTGAATTAACTTTACAAATTCGTAGCTAGAACATGAGATCATGATAATTTATATAAATAAATCAAAATAACTTTTGAAACATAATCTACAATTAACTACATAATTAACTACATGTGAAATGATAAAATTAAAATTAAAGATCAGTTAAATAAAAAAAAATCATTCCAAATTAATATATCAAACTTAGAAGTTTTGAGGCTTGAATTAGCATGAAATGGTGATATTGAAAAGAAAAAACCAAATAAAAAATACCACAAAAAATAGCCCTAAGACAGCCTAGGTGAATTTGTCATATGCATAATACGGATTAGGAGATCATGGTAACCTTATACAAAACAACCAAAAAAATAATTCGGATTAACATGTCAAACTCATAACTCGAATCATGAAATAAAAAAAACTCCATACAAAATAAATCAAAACAAGTTAGAAGGCACAATTCCTAATCAACACATAGTTGAATGATGGATTTGCAATAAATAAATCAATATATATATATATATATATATATATATATATATATATATATAAACATCACAACAAAATGACCCAGGTTAATCAATATTAACTTGTAAAATTCTTGACTTGGGTCATGAGATTGGGATAATCTAATAAAAAGTAAATCAAAACAATCATGAAGCATAGTTTTTAATTAACTCAATATTAAATAATAAAATTTAAAAATATATATTAGTTAAGAAAAAAAATAGCATAGTTAATTGGGCTAAACTCAACAAACAAGTTATAAGACTAGAAAAACTATATAAAAAGACAAACAATTACAAATTATCAAACATGATACTTGGCAAGTTAAATGACTATGTGTGAAATAAAAAAAATAAAGGTAAAAAAATTAAATTGCAATAAATAGTGTTTTGTAAGATAATGTATAGTAAAAGCAACACTAAATAAATTGATTTTTTTAAAAAAAATCATGGATTTAAAAAATTTAAAATAGAGAAAAAAAATTGTTGTCATAAATAGTGTTTTGTGAGACAGTACATGATAAAAATATATATTTTTATAAAAAAATTTTATAGTCAATTTACAATTAAATCATGTCAACCCTATATTAAATTCAATAAGGTAAAATTATTATTTTAAAAGCATTATTTTAAAACCTGACCTGGTAATCAATAATTTTAAGATTTATATCATGATTTGAGAGGATTAACTTGAGTATTGTTTTTTTTTACATGTAATTAAAATGATATCATTTTAATTATTTTTTTTTCAAAAAAGAAGTCAATGAGTTTTGATCGAGTTTTTCTCGTATCAACATGGATGGGAGTCAACTTGGATTTTTTTTTTTTTTTATTATTAATATTGATATCTAGTCTAACTTGTATATATACAAACTAATTTTATAAACTTTAAAATTATCAATCATATAAACTTTTAATAATTTTAATATTTAAGAAACTCCAACTAATAATTTTTAAAAAATTAAATTTAAAATATAATCAATTGAGACATAAACCTAAATTTCTAATCGCATTAAACCAGGTCGGCTTCTTCGTTTTATATTTTTTCAACCCAAATCAATTTAAATCACAGGACAACTAGGTTTCAAGCGGACTCATCAATCGGTCCAATCTTACAACTATGCTTACGGGTGGAAGTATCGAAGCTTTACGTTTTATGTGGAGCAGAAAGAACTCGTCAAACAGAGCATTCCTTATGAATTCAAATCCATAACTTAAGAAAGTTTCTTCTTCTTCTTCTTCTTTATATCTCTTGTGACACGAAGATGGCGCACTCCATTAAAGAAGCTCTGTCGACTCCTTTCAGAGAAGGTGGATCATATCCACGTGGAAGAAGAATCAAGAAGCTTCTCAATTTTATGTTTAATATATAAACAAAATAACAGCAGAAACCCTAGTTTTATCCAAAACAAGTGTATTTTACAGGTTTGTTAAGAAAAAGAGTTTAATTTTAATTAATATTTAAATCAATAAAAATATTTTATACTTTAAAAAAATTAATTGACAACGGGGATGCCCGAATCAATTGTTACCCACAATCTATCCAAGCTCTACACAGATATAATTCATAGCAAAAATATTTTTTTTTCGCACGCAAGTTAATTTATATAGACATATAATTAATTAATTACTCACAATAAAATTAGATTTTCCCCAGGCTTCTCGTACTTTTTATTCACCCCCTCTCTCCCCTTCCCCTTTCCATGTTCATGAGCTGAAAATTAGTTTCCAAAGTTAAAAAAGAAATAATGATAAAGAAAAAAATGAAAAAAGAAGAAAACTGAAAAAAGTCTTGTATTATTAAAAAAAATTAATACATATTAAAGTTGATTGAATACCAGAACGAAGATAATAGAAAAGATTACAAATGAAAAAACATGATTCCTAAAAAATTAAAATTACATCACGAAAAAATATTTTAAAAGGCAAGTAATAGTTATAACGCGATTCCGCGTACGAAAAGTCAAATGAGGTGAGATGATGGTAAAGGCAGCACCAGCACCAGCCTCGCCTCTGCTGGTCCTATCTATGCCTATGACCAGCCATTTTATTATTTGGTGAATTCCTAATTGCTAATTTCTCCCTGGCCGATAGATTAGAACACATCTCCATTAATAAACCAGAAATATCCATAAAAAACCACCTAACAACAACCATAATGTACAGTAACATGCTTGTAAATTGTTCCAATTGCCGGACTCCGCTCCAGCTACCACCGGGTGCCGAATCCATCCGCTGTGTTATCTGTCAAGCTGTAACTCACATCGCTGTCCACTCTCGCTATGCTCCTCCACCATCAAACCCCACCACTCCTCCTCCTCCTTCGACGCTCGCACCACCGTCCCCCTACAACCACGCGCCACCGGGCCCTCCACCAAACCTACACGGAAGAAAAAAGGCAGTTATTGTTGGGATTTCGTACAAGTACTCGAGGCACGAGTTAAAGGGGTGTATCAATGATGCAAAGTGCATGCGTCATCTTTTGATGACCAAGTTTCAGTTCCCTCAAGATTCTATTCTCATGTTAACTGGTATGTGTTCCGGTCCCTTTCAGTGTTGAATCTTAATGCGGATTATTCAGCTGCGGATCTAAAAAGATCGTTTTTTTTTGTTTCTTTTTTCAAAGATGGGTGCTTAAAAGTTAAAAAGGGTTTTTTTGATAAAAAGAGAGACCCTTTTGGTTGAAGATTGATTTTTTTGTGTTGTCTTGGATTTGGACTGATAAAAGTTTGGGTTCTTAATAATGTTTTAGTAGGGGTTGGTGTTATTCAAATGATAATTTTTACATATCGAAATGTGCTTAATTAGTAATGATGCTGTATAATTGTAGATTTTTTTTAATGGAATTAACTATGGGTTTTTTAAAGATGAAGTTTGCTAGTGCTGTTTAAGCTGTTGCGATGAAGCTATGTTCAATTCAATAGCAAGTTGAGGGAGTTCTGAATGAGGTTCTCGTTGTAGAAAATGTTAGTAGCTATTGTTACTCTCTGGAACTTTAGAGTTGGAAGTATTGCTCTTTCTACAGCTGGGGCAGTTGAATTTGCTATCTGGCTCATGCTTGTAATCCATCTACTTCGATTCCTTATTCCATTTTGCGATGGCTGGAAAAATATAGCAATTGTTGTAAATGGTTCCACTTTTTGAATTTGATTTCCCACCAGACCCTTTAGGAGTGTAGCAACTGATGCTATCATTCATTGCTCAGAAGGAAGCAGATTTGGATATTAATAACCATTTCAAGTATAGAAAAGACTCTTAAGTTTCTTCCCTTTTCTTTTCAACAGAAGTTCTCTTATGATTTATTTGTTTGTATATCATTTTCCCAAAGTGAGTTTTTGTCCTTGTACAGCATTTTCCTAAAGACTGGTGGCATATTGAAGTTACTATGTAGCTGTGGTCACTGATTTTGCCTTTTGTTGATATCGTTTGTTTTGGAATTGCTCTTGCCTTTTGTTTTGCAGTACAAATGAAGTTTTATATTTATCTCATTGCGATGATATTTAGTTGTTTGCATAGCCATTAGGCAGAGTAAATTTTTGGTTTAGGTTTTGTTGGACATGTCCAGTATTAATCCTTGTCTGGAATTTGAAGTGCAGAAGAAGAAACTGACCCCTACAGAATTCCCAACAAACAAAACATGAGGATGGCATTATTTTGGCTTGTACAAGGCTGTCAACCTGGAGATTCCTTGCTTTTTCACTATTCTGGACATGGTTCAAGGCAAAGAAATTATAATGGTGATGAGGTTGATGGATATGATGAAACTCTATGTCCACTTGACTTTGAAACTCAAGGTATGATTGTTGATGATGAAATCAATGCAACAATTGTCAGACCACTTCCTCACGGTGTCAGACTTCACGCAATAATTGATGCTTGCCATAGTGGCACTGTATTGGATCTACACTTCCTTTGCAGAATGAAAAGGTTAGTGTTAACAGAACATTCTTAAATTTTGATTAAATTTCTCTCCTTACTTGTTTGTGACAAGTGAGCTATATATTGAAAACATCATTGACCAAAAAACATTTCATATTTTGAACATTAACTACATAGACTTCTTTTTTGTCCTATGCCATACTCAACCAATTGTTTTTATTTAAAACATTTTTCCACAGTAGAACAACTTCTTATAGTTAGAGAAGGAATCCACATGCGATATTTGACATTTGTTTTGGTATATCTACCCAAGTTATAAATGCAATGTTCTTGATTTTGCTTAAGTTATTGCTGAAAGGACTTTAAAGTGAAAATAATAAAATGCGGATAGAGTATTGATATGTGAACCTGAATTATTTGATTCCTAAGTAAGTTATCTCATACTTCTTGAATTGAAGATAATTATATAGATATAAGCATGTGTGAAATACAGGTTTGGTTTTCCATATTTTGTGTATACAAATTACCACCACAGATAAGCTTCTTGTTTCCTTTGTGTTTTACAATATTGTCCTTGATGTTTTACTATATTCTCTGTTCTGATCATGTCTTACCTCTTGAAAATAGTAACGGGCAGTATGCATGGGAGGACCATCGTCCACGATCAGGTATATGGAAAGGGACAAACGGTGGAGATGTCATTTCTTTAAGTGGTTGTGATGACGATCAAACCTCTGCTGATACATCTGTAAGTTTCATAAAAGGAAAAAAAAAAATTGGCCGAGAGATTAGTGAAATTTTATATTCTCAAGGCATTTTAAGACCTGGGTTTCAAAAACTCAAATTTTGTTATTGCACAGGCTTTATCAAAGATAACTTCGACAGGTGCAATGACCTTTTGCTTCATCCAAGCCATTGAGCGTGGACATGGCACCACGTATGGGAGCATTCTAAACTCAATGCGTACCACTATTCGAAATACTGGTGGTAATAACCTTGGCGGGGGGGATGTTGTGACATCTCTCATCGGCATGCTCTTGACAGGAGGCAGTGGTGGTGGTGGGCTGAGACAGGTTGGGCTTTCACAATCTTTGCATTAATCAACTTTTGATGTTATGAGTACCAATACTAATCAATATTGAAGGCATAGGCTAGCTTGCCTTGAGATCCCTTGAGATCCCCTGATTTTCTCTATTCCCTTTCACAAGGGGACTGTACTCCAAATTTACCTCATAGGCATTACCTTTTGCGCGATTCATGTTATCCATGATATGTTGAATTTCATCTATATGGTTGGGAACTGAAGGGGTGATCTTTCCATAAAACATGGGTGTGGGGTACTGTTAATAGGATCTGACATTTCAAAATACCGTTATGCATTGTCAAACTGATGTTTGGTTTGATTTGCATCTACTCACACAAAGATCGACATGTAGTCACTTTCTCATGCATTAAGATCAACCAGACTTGTAAATGAAGGAACTTGTTTAAACTTTCAACCTGTTAAAATGATGAGAAGTGAATTGACATTCCCACCTTCACACCTTCAAACTATTAAAGCTGTAAGCAAAATTATTGATCAAAAAGAAATAAGATGCAAGTGAAGTTTGTATGGGTCAACATCAACTTCACTGATAGCTGCTGGGAAAGGTTCAGTACATTATGTTTTGTTTGGATTGCGAGGAAATCTCCTCCAACTATTTTTTTGGGAAAAATCTTATTAACAAGTCACTCTGCATAAGTTCATATCTGATGCATGTGAAATCCTGTGATTTATTAAAGAACTTATTCCTTTTTTATCATATTGATGTTTTGTTGTGTTCTCTTTGTTGACAGGAGCCACAGCTGACTTCTTGCCAGCCTTTTGATGTTTATACAAGACCGTTTTCTCTTTAAAGTTCTTTCATTTTTTTTTCATATACTTTCATTGTAATTCAGTCTAAAGGAAAGGGTCTTTCTCTTGCACCTGTAATTTTTTTGCTGAAAACATACTGGAGGTATTGTTTGCGCTTGTAGAACAAGGTCTCTGTCTGACACTCCATTCTGTTATATATATAGCTTGGTACTGTTAATGCATATTCCTTCTTTATATTTGTTATTATATTAATTTTTTTTAATGCTTTTTATGTAAGGTCAAGTGATTAAATAAATAAATAAATAAAATAGAAAGAGGATACTTTTATAAACATATAACCGGGATGATGGACGTATGTTCTTCCCCTTGAAGCTTTGGAGTATATCATTTATCAGACAGACTATTATACAGGAAAGAAGACTTCGTGGGAACAAGAATTTAAAAAAACAGCAGCAGCTGAATGCAAGTATAGGCAATTTACTTACACCTACTAGTTCAGGCTGCAAAAGTGAAGGCGTCAATACAGTGCTGCCCTTGAGTTTAAGCTTGAAGGAAGAAGATGAGTTCCCAGGTAACCTGCAATGAGAAGTTTGGCTATGGCCAACTACTGCTGATATCAAGGCCATGGCTACCACTTGCTGGACTGGACTCTTCACCATATCATCTACCAGAATATGAATGTGGAGAGATGTAAGAAGGAAAACTGTGGTATAAAGCAGTTGTATAGGCAAAGCTTGCGTTGCTTTTACTTGTTCAAGGGAATAAATAATATCCTCGAAGCCCCTTTCCATTCCCTCTGTTTTCCTAGCAGCCAAGCCAATCACAACGATCAAAAGGTTGCATAAAAGATTCCAAATTATACTTTAAAGATTCCCCTGGACGTATACGTCAAGACATTTGCTTTGCAGATTCCCCTGCAAACACTTGGATCAATATCAAAAGCCAATAAAACCACCAATCAATAGTGCTAAAATACATCAAGACCAAGAACGCAGCTCTTCCTCACCCCTAAATTCCACCACCCAGCCCCTCACGAACTTGTTTGGTTACCTTGGTATTATGGAGTTGCACCGTGCTCTGTTCATTGAGAAACACGTATAAATCGTGCTTTTAAAATTTTCATTTTCATTTTTATTTAAAATATATTATTTTATATTTTTTAATTATTTTAATATGCTGGTTTTCAAAATATTTTATTTTTTATTTTTTTACATTTATAAATAAAAAACACTTTAAACCACCACTAAAATCCCTACCATATTTACATAAATCATACACTTCCAATAACAAATAACACATCACAGATGCCAACTCCACAGACAAATCAATCAAAGAAAGATGAGAGAAAAAAACTCACAATGGAAAGCACGGCAAGAACCATGTAACAAGCACAAAATAGATGCCTGCCAAAGAATCAAGACATAAAAATTCAGACGCTCAATTGAACCTTTCATATTCAAGGTGAATATTTGAATAATATTAGGACTCGTAGAAGGAAATCCCATATATAAATCTCCCACCCCACCCACATGGAAAAATATTTATGAAAATTGACAAGTAACCTAGAAGCACTAGACATGATTTTTTTTTATCTTTTTTTTCCTAAAAAGATACAATGAGCATCGCTATCTAAATAAACTTTTCTAGTATCCTTGATCTGTTAGGATGTGGAGGCCGGAAATCTTCAAAACGCAAATTGGAGGAGTTGAGAATCTCATTTACGCCACCTTGTCCTTTCTCTGCTTCGATCATCTCCAAAACACTTCCAAGAACGTCCCCCGCAAGCCCAAACTTAAGAAGGCTACCCGGCACCTCTCCGCCTTCATGCAATAACCGCCCAATCTCTTTTAGTGGAACAACATTTTCTACAACAACTCTGCCCAAGATGCGTCCAAGAAATTCTGGTGCTTTGGGGGCATCAGTTACAGCATCCTCCAAGGTAGTCAGAACTGATTCAAACCTGGCCACACAACACAAAAAAAAATGACATTGTAGACGAGAGAATTAAACTCAATCAAACAGAGTAAATTGCTCCTACCCTTTGAAGAGCTGATTTGAATCCAAAATGCAATCCTGGGATCTTGTAAGACTGGCAAGAAGCTTAGCCAAAAGATCTCTATCCATGTCCTTCCTTTCAAATGAGTCTGTGACCCAGAGAGAGATCATTGAAGGGTGGAAACTTGGGGAATTCAAATCTTTTATGCATAGAGCAACTTCTTTCTCATCTCTGGCACTGAAAGGAGAGAATTTCAATCAATGTATAAGAAAATCTACACGCACAGTTTTAAGCTATATTTACACTTGACTCATGAAACCCAACAGTTTCTGCCATAACACAAATATCATGACCTTTTAGAAGACAAAAAAAGAAAGGTGGGGGGGGGTGTTGGGGGACCGGGGAAGAAACTCGCCAGATACATACATCATATTGAAATTACACAAACTACCTTTGTTCAATCCCAGCCCTTACAGGATCAACATCACAATCATCTTATCGACAAGGACACAATGAAGCTAAACTGAGTTAAGGTTTCCACTGAAATGAATGTGACTCCTTCACTGCTTACCACGCTCATATCCTGTCTTAGATTGGGATTTCATTCTCAAGCATTGCTTTGCTTGTGGTTTCCTAAGACTGTACAATGTCGTTTAAACACAAATGTCTTCAGGAAAACATTTTGTTTTTCCCATGTACCTGTGGCAAATGCAATAAAACCCAAAACCAACTCCCAAATGGACCAAGTATAAATGAAACAAAGCATCCTTTTCCACTAGCCATCCATTTCTATCAGAGACTGCTATTACCATCACTCCAGTTTGGTAATAGCAATCTATTTAGTACCCTGTTGATACAACCTGAACCAGAGGTTCTCTTATTCGCAGAATAATGAGCTTAAATTCAGAGAAAACAAACGTGCAAAAAAATAAGAGACAATAGTCTCCCTCTCCAACATGAAAATACTGCCATACCCTAGGCAACAAGATTGTATTCAACAGAAGCAACCAACAAACTTGCGTGTATCTATGCCTATTTTTGTATGATACCATACTATGATACATCCTAGTAGAACAGACATTGTGAGACAGGGTACTGAAGTCTGTGAAATATATTAAAATGGGACCAAACCAACGATTAACTTCAATACCATTCGATCATGATTCTTCTTAGAAAAATTTAAAACAATAATATTGAGATGAATGAGCAAAACACATGCAAGACATGAAATTGTACCTGTAAAATTCTTTTATTGTGACCATGGACATAGCTCGCAGTTGTTCTTCAGGCCGCATCTTTCCTGTTGGAATACTCTGGGCAAAAGATGGCCCTTGTGTATTTGTTAGTGATGATGATCCCAGCGGCCTATCAAAACCACGATCTAGATTCCCCAGGTCCCTGTTAACATAATTCATATTTCGTTCCTGACCACTCATTTGATCATAAGCAGGTGCAACTGCAAATCTGTCAGGAGAATATCTTGGAATGAGATCTTCCCTTGGGCTATAATTTGATCGTTCTAAAATGGCACTAACACCATTCAAACCAACTGCCATTCTTCTCGAGTCACTTGGGCTTGGAGAAATCTCAGCTACAGGAGCACCTGTAATAGCAGGTGTTCCTCTAATGGACATTCCTCTTGCAAGACCACCTTGGGGACCCAAAGTAATAGAATCATCACCAAGAGGTCTTTGAGGTAAGGGAACAGACACAGTCCTAGCCTCATAAGATTGTCTGTCCTCATGCCGAACATCCTGGTTGCCATGCCCACGAACCTGAGAAGGAAACCCTCGGAAACCACCCATATGAGCATTTGGAGAAGATAACATTGTTGACCCTCTCGGACCAAAATCCATAGGGCCCCTTCTTGGAGAAGAATTCATGCCAGGATTGCGAGCCAGCCTACTAGTTTGCAGCTGTCGTTCTTGAGCAGCATCTCTGTGCACTTCCTCGATCTTTTTCGGCCCTTCAACCTTCCTCCTCTGCTGCCATTTGTTTTTCCTCAAATCAATCGCATCCTTCAACATAAATCTAACCCTAGATGAGAGTTTCATGTTGTTTGATAATTTTGCCATCATGTCAAAATATGCATCCATATGCACCTTAGCTTTGGGATGGTCAATCATATCTCCAATAGTGCTCATTAGTTTACAAAGAGCCTCAACATCCTCCTCATCGGGATTCTGATATTGGCCCAGCAACTTTTTGATGCACTCATGCATTATTCTTTCAGTCAACATTCTTTTTTTATAGAGCTCACCAATTAGTCTTATGTTACCAAGCATTCGTCTCCGTGCCTTGATTCTCTGTTCTTCTCTTTCCTCATCAGACTTTTTAATCTCACCCTCTTCATCAGCTTTATTAGCTTCCTCTTGCTCTCGCTCCCCTCTCTCAAATTCCTCCTGGCACTTGTTCAGAAGTAACCTCTTGAAAGTCACCTTTTCATCATCTTCAATGAGTTCAGGCAACTCTGCTGCTAGATGAAAGCAGAAATTAGCATACATTTCACAGAAAGTGGGCTCCATTAAAGCTTTGTCAAAGATCTGTGAGATAACGCCGTTAAGTGTCACAACATTGTCAATGTTAACAGCTTTTACTTGCTCAAAAAGCTTCTCGAAATTCTGAGGAGTTAACTTGTTCAATATGCCTTTCAACTGTCTTTGCTTGGCTGCTTCTTCATCTGCCACTTTACCCACTTCATACTTTCTCTCAGCTTTGTGCATAGTCTGTAATGGAGTATGAGGAGAAGGAATCAATCCTTTATACACAGAACTACCAGAACGCTGCCATTTGTCAGCATCTGAGCCACCTCTTTGCATCCCTCCCTGCAGACCCGCTGACTGTACGGGTCCAGATAGAATCCCTCCTGCATACTGTCCAGGACTCTGTGCTCGCGGGTTCCTCAGAACACCATGGTTGCCTCCTGCAACAGGTCGAAAACTGGCATTAGGTCCATAACCCATATCCGAGTGCATATCCCTTCCTGGACCAAATGGACCAGGCTGTTTACTCCATCGGCCATCATCAACCATACCACTCCCACGTCGGTCTATTCGAGATCCACTATTAGACCTGTCCATAACTCTTGCAGGACTGGGGTATGAATCAAGATCAGCAGGATGAGAAACGTTGACACTCAAAGCCTCTGCTATATCAGATGTAATTACAAAACCTTCAGGAAGATTAGAAAATTGCTCAGAAAATTTAAGGAGGAAATCTCTCGAATATTTTTTGGCTGTATTCGCATTCCCGTCTGAATCATGTTGTCCCAATCCTCCACATGATAGTTCCCCATCACTATCCAGTTTCGGTGTAGAGATGTCAGCAGCATCTTCCCAATCATCTGGCTCGGCTTTATTTTTCTCGCTTGCTACAGAGTCAACCTGCAGGGCATCAGCAGGTGTCTGATTCAGAATAGGGCTGGTGCTTTCTGTGACATCTGAAGATATGACATTTTCTTTCTTTTCCTCGGGGCCTTTATATGCCCCATAAAGATCAGAAGTAGTCCCAGCAAGATCTGCTTTCAGAAGAAATTCTCTTCTCTTCTTCTTTAATCTACCAGAGGTACTCTTTGATAAAGTCGGCTCAGTGGGTTTTTCTTTGGAACTAGATATTGCATGAGGGACTGTTCCACTGCCGGGGTTTTCCGCACATTCCCCTTTGTGTTTTGCAGTTGCCTCAGAAAGATCAGGAACTGGAAGAGAATCCTGCTGACCCGATACACTTGATTTTGTAACAGAAGCTTCTTTATTACCTATGCCATCACCGTGCCTCAAAGATGCATCTGAAGGCTTTCTATCATCGGCAGAATCTAAATTTCTGGATGCAGAGACATCAGCACTATCTGATACCTTGTCATTTGCTGTGTGGTGAGTCACAGGTTCCACCAGCCCCTCCTGTGCAGTTTCTGAGGCTAGGACCTCATTGCCAACAGATGTCCCTGTCAAATCAGATACCTCTTTATCTTGCTTGACAAGGTCTGCAAATTTTGAATTAACTGGTGCTGGAGACATGCTGTAATCTTGTTTAAGACATTCAGACAGTGATTTCTCTCCTTTCTCTTCTGCAGTTGGAATTTCACATTTTAGTTTTTCCTGTGAGGAGGAACCATCCAGCATAGCTTGTGGAGTGGTGTGTGGAGTTTTAGCAACTCCAGCAACAAGAACCTGAGCTGAAACAGCATTAAAACCATCTCCAGCATTCTCAACCTTCATTTCAGAAACATCAGGATTCAAAGCAGAAATTGTTGACACTGGTTCCTTGATTGATTTTGTCAAAGCTTCACTGTTTGCTGGTGATGGGGAAGGAGCTGCATTAGTTTCTGCAGTTTCGGAAACTCCACCGCCATAACATACACCAAGTTCCACAGTGCGAGAAGACAAGCTCGTGGACAAGGTAGTCTGTCCACCAATCTATATATAAAAAAAGCAAATGAAAAAATAGAACCACCTTATCAAAAATAACTGCATGATGATTAATGGAATATATGATCTTGAATGCGGCGTATTAGTACCTGATGCTGAGGCTCAACACTTCCTTTCTTGCCTGGTTTCTTCTGAATACTCGGAGCTTCCTTTTTTCGGTCTTCAGCATTGGATACAACTGGTATTGCCTCCACAGACTGAGCTGGCAAAGTAGATGCTGCAACATCAACAGCAACCTCTGCAAGCTGTTTTGCTGCCACTGGAGGTGACTTGACCAGTGATTCACCAACAGGTTTTGCCTGCCGTAACGAGCTTTCTGATGAAGTCTCTGAATCTCTTTGAGAAGGAGATGGGCTAGCTTCCCCAGATGAGCTTGAGGATTTGTGGGATCCGCCCTTTTCTACAGGAGAGATCTTTGGCAAAGATGGCTCCACAACTTTCTCTCCAATAGAACCAACTGGTGGTTTAATGGTCACTTGTACTGCTCCAGATGGAGTTGAGGAGATTGCATTAAGAGCATCACTGGCATGTTCTGATTTATGCGGTTCTGCAACACCATGAATTGCAATCCCAGACTTACTAGCTGGAAGGGAATTAAGAGCAGATGCATTGGTATACGGAACATTTTGGGGCCCCTGGTTAACTGGATAATTAAACCTAGGTTGTGGCTGAGAATTTGGTGCTTTTTGCCCACCAGTTAACGGTAGAGAGCTTGGAGTTTGAAAAAATAAATTATTTGTATTGTAAGAACTAGGATAATAGTTAATTGGACGTGAAGGTGTAAATGATGGAATTGGCTGGGACTGGGGAGCATTGAGATGAGATCTTAGACCTGATGGTCCAGTGTCTGGATATGGATCTGTCCGTTTATCAAGCCTCAGCTCTTCATGTGTCTTTGGATCAGTAATCTTGACAGATGTTTTACGCTGACTGCCAAATTTACCACCCTGTTGTGGAGAATATTGTGAGGCAATGTTCATTCCTAAGCTGCCTAACTGAGGAGGTATCTGAGGACCCATTGTGGTCGTAAAACTCAAGTTTTGCCCTTGACGCATCATTCCCTGAGGCTGCATAGGATGATGTTGGATACCTTGAATAAACACTGGCTGTTGCACTTGAGGAGCATTGCCCATCTGCAATGGCACTGGAATTGGCATCTGAAGAGAAGTTGGTGGGACACCCTGGGACTGAATTTGTGGGCCTCGGCCACCAAACTGCACAGAGACCTGTGGCTGCAGATATTGCATTTGCATAGAAGCCATAGGAGGAACCGGAAGAACAGAAGGCTTCTGTGAGTGGCTCGCAGATGGTGCAGGTGAGACTTGTGTCTCCTTTTTGGCCTTGGGAAGTGGATGAACCTCCCCAGAGATAGCTGGTTCTGCTGTGCTCACTTCCTTCCTCTGAAATTGCTGCTTAGGAGCAGGAGTCGGTAATGAAGGAGCAGGCCTAAATGTATCTTGGCGTGCCTGCATGTTGAAGGTATGGCATGACTGCTTTGATATTTATTTATAGACATAATGACTATATATCTCTAGCCAAATATCAAGACAAGATACAGCTGTCAAGATTCGATAACTCAAACAAACACACGCCATACTACATTCAAAACCCTTAAGAGTATTAGAGCATAAAGGTAAAGGAGTGAATTCCTTTAAGGAAAAGAGAGAAATAAAACACACATCTTTATGTCGATTGTTAAGACAATATTGTGCAATGTTGAATACTGTATCTAAGAACATTGCAAGAAAATGGAAGGGCTAGCAAGAGAACATTGCTTGGTTGGGAGGGAACACA
Organism: Populus tomentosa; assembly: GCA_018804465.1. Lineage (NCBI taxonomy): Eukaryota > Viridiplantae > Streptophyta > Magnoliopsida > Malpighiales > Salicaceae > Populus > Populus tomentosa. The sequence continues at coordinate 3,167,323 of CM031995.1, forward strand.
CATACCTGGTCACGTTTCTGCTCGTCCAAATTTGGGGGGGCTGAGCTTGTTCGAGCAGGAACCTAGAACACAATCCTTCAGCTAACAAAAAACTAAATATAGAGAATTGCAAGTAGCACTAAGAGCATGAAACAGTACCAAATACCTGCATCCCATTCATAAAGCCAGGACTAATGGACCCAAATTGAAACGCAAACGCCTTAGATGCATCTACTGGGGCTGTGACATCAGAAACATTGTAAATACATGACTTACTGTTCCAATGGAGGAACATAAAACAATGTCAAGAAACAAACAGTGAAAACTCGCTGTAACAAACATGAAAACAGCAATGAAGTTACTTGTCCCCATAGTACCATACAGAAACAGCAAACTTACCCTTGGCAGGTGTAGTGGGTGCTCCACTCTCCGAACTTATGGCGGCAGGTTGAGAAGTTGGAGCCTTTGGAACAGCTCGGGCACTCCTCTGAGTAGCTGATGCTTCTGTCGGCTTGGTAAAACTGCTTGCAGGCGGCGGAGCATCAGATGTTCCTTAAAAAAAAAAAGCAATCACTAAAAAAAAACTTTACCATGCAAAAACCCATCAAAAATCCAAACTTCGCATTCAATTATCACATTCCTTCCACCAAAGGTACAATTATTTCCATACAAGTAGGTAAAAATCATCCAACATACCATGTAATGGGGGTTGCGCCGCGGCACCATTCTGTACATTACGGATTGTAGAAGCAGCATTATTACCGGAATCGGAAGAATTCACAACAGGTGCCACATTTACCCTACTAGATTGCCCTCCTCCTTGTGGAACATAACTAGACTTCTTATTGAAACTGCCCATCATCCAAAAATATCCAACAGATCAAATAAAAAAAAAACTCCTCATGGATTAATAAAAACCCTAAACTTAAAAAAAAATGAAAAAAAAGAGTACCTGCGATTGGAGGAAAGAGAAGAAGAAGACGGTGAAGGGACTGGGGGGCCGCCGCCGCCACCACCACCACCGCCCTTGCCGTAAGATTGAGAGGAAGTCCGTAGCTGATTAGAGCTGATGGATCGCCCTGATTTCCTATACTGTAACTCGCTCTTATCGCTGCCACTCCTTGATTGATTGTAGGACATATATTCTTCTTTTTCAATAATTTCTCTGCAGAAAAAAAAATCAGATCCACCGAACAGTCCAAAATTCAAAATCAAAACCAGTGACCGTTAATAATTGATTAGGGTTTCTAGTTGAGAAAATCAATCGATATCGTACCTGATGTTGTGAGGAAGAAGAGAAGGAGAGTGAGGGAGGGAGATATTGAGAAACAGAGAAATTAGGGTTTTACTGGACGCTCATGACGGGCGACAGGAGAGAAGTAGGGGAAAAAAAAAGAATAACATTAAGAGAAGCGAAATATGTTGTGAGTTATAAATTTATAATTATGATTAAAGATAATCGTGGTTAAAGAAAAAGGAAAGTTAAAAAAAAAAAAAAACAAAACAAAATAGAGGGGGGAGAGAAGGACAGGTGGAAAAGGTAACAAACTTAACTAAAGGCAAGGTGACGGTCAACTGTTTAGGTTTTTTAGGAGATCCAAATCCAGTATCGAATAGGTCGGTCAGTCAAATTGTTTTACCTTCTTTCTTCTTCTTTTTAACCTTTTTTTTACTGTGTTACCGACCTAGGTTAAAAAAAACTGTGGAATTGGTTCACGCGCCGCTGCAGTGGTGAGGTTGAAGGGCGCCCGGGGCTGTGGGGAAAGCCTGTGGTGTTTCGAGTGTTGGGAAAGGTTTTTGCTTCCAGGGAAAACTTTATGTGAAACAACTACCTAGTGTTTGATCTGGATCGAATTATATTTTTTTAAAAAAATTAAAATAGTTTTAAATTAGTTTTTAATGTTTCTTTATTGTTTTGATATATTATTATAAAAAAATTTAAAAATAAAAAATATATATTATTTTAATATATTTTTAAACAAAAAAACATCCACAAAAACAATTTTTATCTTGCTTTTAAACCGGCACAGAATTCAGCTTGGTTGTTGGACGTTGAGTGTCCAGGGTTCCTCGGATATTTTGTTTACTTAATTCAATGTTTTCTTTTTCTCTTTCCTTTTCCTTTTTTTGTTTTTTTTTTATTATTGTTATAAAAAAAAGTTTAGGGGTGGGTTGTGAGCAAAGTGTTTTTTATTTGAAAAAATATTAAAATAATATATTTTTTATTTTTAAAAATTATTTTTGATATTAACACGTTAAAAATATTAAAAAACACTAAAAGTTTTAGTTTAAAATAAAAAAACAAATTTTAATTAAAAATATAGTGAAAATCACATCTCAAAACTCCTCTTAATTTGATAATTTTAACGGGAAGTAAATATGGTGGTTTAATTATCCTAAAAAATATTTTTATTTAAATAAAATAAAATATTAATTACTTTAAACATGCATTATCAGGTATTATAATCAAGTTATATCGGGTCATCACATGAAACATGGTTTAATAAAAATAGTTGACTGACCTTCTTTTCAAATTAGTTTCAAATCGATTCCAAGTTTTGTGCTTCATTAGCGACTTGAACACATACTGTATTTGAATATGTGTATGTATTTTTTTATCATGTATGATATGTAAATTGAGTAGTTGTGTATTTTTTGAAAAAAATATTGGTTTTATTGAAAAATATATTGATAATATGTACAATACTTGGTTCTATCAAGGAGAGGCCATGTTAAAATTGAATATTTGTTGAAAGATTAGTTCATGTAGTTAGGGATCACATCTGAAGTAGATTAAGAGTTAGATTTTTTTATGAAATGTAGTTCAATTAGTTATGTTTTAAATTTATTATTTAAAAATTATCAATTTAAATCTCATAAATTTTATAATTACTAGAAATTTATATGATCGTTAATTTTAGAATTCATAAGATTAATTAAGATACATTCAAACTGATCCAGACACACGTATACGTATTAATAGTAATAAAATAAAAGAACTAGATTTTCTCTTCGTACCCGTCGCTGAGAACATGTTTAACACAGTGATAATTTGTTGATGAAGTTGCTAAGAAGCTTCTAAAATTACAGCCTTTCCTTTTATGAGCTGAGAGACGTAGAGAACTAGATTTGGATGAATGGAATATCAACAAGGCAAGTTTCCTGGAAGAGTTGGAGTGTCCTCGAATGTTAAAGTCAGTCTCGATAAAAGGACGAGTGTCTTTTAAAATATCCAATGACAAAAAAAAAAAATCTCCTAAGAAAATTTTAATATGAACTTACCTAGTCAGATTTAATAAAAACATAGATTATTTTTTCACAGCTTAAATTCTTTTTGTTTACATTCAAGAAAATTCAATACGATTACCTGTAAATTAGCTATTTTCCACTACATGTTTTTGTCTTTTTCCTCGAAAGCTGAAGTCTTTTGTTTTCCAGGCGGGGCCTCGGTGTGTGAAACTGGTTTTTGGCTGGGTTTTCCTCAACATGTATGCGCGCATGATGTGAGCGTTGCTCGGAATCGACTAACACTGATGTGAGCGTTGCTCGGAATCGACTAACACTGTTCGTATTGAAAACGAGGAGTCAAGAAGAAGAAGAAGAAGAAAACAAAATAAGAAGTCAAGGACTCGTCTGACACTATTTACGATTCTTTTTTCTTTTTTCTGCTATTGTTTTCAATTTTCACAGATAGAATTACAGAAAAAACCTTGTTTGTTTTGCATTTTTTGTTTTATGATAAAAGGACAAAAATAACAACTGCCATTACAATTTTAAAAAATATTTTTAAAAAACCAGTTGCTCATTGTATAAAATAAAAAATATTTTATTTATATAAAAATAAAATATAAAAATAATATACAAATAAAAATAACATTACTAATCGCGTGTTTGATGTTGTGGTTCGGAATATTTTTTTAATTATATCTTTAATTTTAAAATACATTAAAATAATTATTTTTTATTATATTTAACAACAACGCTTTAAAACTATTAAAAACCTATAAAATAATATATTAATTTAATAATTTTTAGATAAATATAATTTTAAAAAGCAGAAATTACAAAACTGACGGTTGGCGTGTTGACAATGGAGTAGAACAATGATAATTTTATTAGGGACGGGGCCCTGGGTGATTCACAGCGCACTGCTTGCCTCTGAATGGAAAGCCTGCATGGTGCGAACGTGCGTGGAAAATACACAAAATCTGCCTTTGCCATGTCCCTCGTCGAATCAAAAGAAATCCAGGATCCTTTTCGTGGACGAATCGACTCAAAAAACTACAAGATTGCCACGCCCCCCTCCTTGCACAAGCTTACCTGGCAAGTTAAGGGTGTCCCGGTATTTTGAGATCAGGTTGCTTCTCGACTAAGATATATTATCTTCGAAGGATTTGAAGACTCATCCTCTTTATCGTTAGTATATTGTGAAGAACAGTGATTCTCGAGAACTATGATGATGTTCATGGAACTCTAACTTTATCAGTACAGAATCGTTTTCATTTTGTAGTTAGATTCTGATTATTTTGTATTTTAGTTGAAGCATGAACAAGAAAAGCTTTAGTGATTAAAAGACATGCAGTGATATTCTCCTTTTCGATATCTTGGAATATTTATCTGATCACTGAATATTTTTAAATACAGATACAATGATATGGAGAGTGTTTGAACTGTGATAGTAATGGTAGTTTAAAGTGTTTTTTATTTAGAAATACATTAAAATATATATTTTTTATTATTTTTTTATTTATTTTTTATATTATTACATCAAAATAATATAAAAATTAAAAAAAATTAAAATAAAAAAAAACGTGATTTCCATCACATTTCCATAAACAATCAAGTAGAAATCCTGTCAAATTTAAAAGGATGTGTGAGAGTATGGTAATTATTATTTTTTAAAATATTTTTTATTTAAAAATATATTAAAATATATTTTTAAAAGAATTCTTTTTCATATTAATACATTATAAAAAACATAAAAAACATCAAACCTTTTTTTTAAAAAAAAATAGGTTAAACCACGGTGATGATTTCAAACTAGAGGAGTGTAATTTACTCTGACGTGGTTGGATCCGAGAAAACAAAACCAACGACGAAGTGACTCTCTGCCTGCCGAGTCCCAGCTCGATAAAGAAAGGGCATATCCTCCGCTTTCAAGAGAAATGCTCGGTCCAATGACTGCGACTTTTGGTTTGATCTCGATGGTATTTTTATACCAATCCACGTGTGAAATTTCATATATTCTCTGGTTCACATCATTTTTTCTTTCTTTTTAATAGCAGTGCAACGCTCCTAGACAAGGGCATTAAAATTGGGTGTTTTTTTTTTTTTTTTAATCTTCTGCGTACATATCAGTATATTTTTAGATAAATTATCCGTGTATCTAACAAGGAATCCTTGAAAATTAATTCATAGACAAATCACTTGCAGATCTGCCTGTGTGTTTATGAAAAACAATATTTTGTAACCTCTTGGAATTATATCTTGATGATAAAATGGGAAATGGATTTTTTTTTGTTTTTTCATAGATAAGTATTTTTATTAAACTAAAAAGGAAGACTTTGATATATAAATACGAGGCCAAACAATATACAAGAGAATGAACTAATTGTAAAGAACAAAACGAGTAAATATGTCACATTTAAAGTGTCAAGAAAATAAACAACAAAAATCTCATCTAGATTAATGTGATAGCTTGTTTAGAAATGTGGTTGTTTTTTAAAGTGGTTTTTCATACTAAAATATATTAAAATGATATTTTTTTTATTTTAAAAAAATTATTTTTAAAATCAGCACATCAAAACGATCCAAAACATATAAAAAAATTTAATTTTTAACAAAAAAATAAATAAATTTTAGTGAAACACGGTTTACACCGCGTTCTAAAACGGTGTTATGACTTATCGCTAGTTATCAGGAGATAAAAAGTTTAATTCATAACAATATTATGATTTCTTTTTAATATTAAATTTTATTATCTAGTATGTTAATATTGATTTTTTTTTATTATACAAAACAATAATAAAATAAAAAATTAATTCAATTTAGTGAAGTTTATAACTTAAATTACGGGTCGCAAGCTTGACAAGTTGATTAAGATAAACCTAATTTGTTTTTTTAAAAAAATAAAATTTTGATTTTATTTACATGTTAGTAAGCTCACATCAAGATAATTCAAATATAATTTTGATTTTTTTTTTTTAATCTTCTGCGTACATATCAGTATATTTTTAGATAAATTATCCGTGTATCTAACAAGGAATCCTTGAAAATTAATTCATAGACAAATCACTTGCATATCTGCCTGTGTGTTTACGAAAAACAATATTTTGTAACCTCTTGGAATTATACCTTGATGATAAAATGGGAAATGGATTTTTTGTTTTTGTTTTTTCATAGATAAGTATTTTTATTAAACTAAAAAGGAAGACTTGTATATATAAATACCAGGCCAAACAATATACAAGAGAATGAAGTAATTGTAAAAAATAAAACAGGTAAACATGTCACATTTAAAGCGAGAAAATAAATAACAAAAATCTCATCTGGATTAGTATAATAGCCTGTTTAAAAATGTAATTACTTTTTAAAATGTCTTTTCATACTGAAATGTATTAAAATAATATTTTTTCATTTTAAAAAAATTATTTTCAAGATCAGCGCATCAAAACGATCCAAAATATATTAAAATTTTTAATTTTTAATAAAAAATAAATGAATTTTAGTGGAACACGATTTACACCGCGTTTCAAAATGATGCTATGACTTATCGCTAGTTATCAAGAGATAAAAAGTTTAATTCATAACAATATTATGATTTCTTTTTAATATTAAGTTCTATCATCCAATATTATATTGACATTGATTGTTTTTTATGCTTTTTTATTATACAAAACAATAATAAAATAAAAAATTAATTCAATTTAGTAAAGTCTATAACTTAAATTGCGGGTCGTAAGCTGGATAAGTTAATAAAAATAAATCTAATCTGTTTTCTTTTTTTCTCTCTTAATTTTTGACTTTATTTATATGTTAATAAGCTCACATCAAGATAATTAATTACTAATTATATGTATTGGTTGAATAAAAAAACAAGTACATGAATGAGAGTTTTGTTGACATCACTTCTTAATGAGAATTAATTCCAAATAAAGATAAACTTGACTTGGATTTTGCGAGGCATAATTGCTCCGTACAGTTTGTTTATCTAGTTGGTGTCAAGGGTGCAAATCTGTGGATGCAGGATTCTTTGAATCCGTAGGAAGCAATAGTTTATACTTTATATAGCTAGCTTGGGAGCGCGAGGTGGCCCCCGCCGAGGTCCAACAGTTCTTGGGCTGCGTTTGTTTTGTAATTATTTTTGTATTTGTGGTGCGATAAGGTAACAAATCAAATTGTATATTGTGTTATAGTACAATTAAAAAATTGAATTTAAAATATAGTTTTTACATGTTTTTTAATTAAATTTTATAAAATCCTATTTTTTTTGTATTTTAAAAATATTTTTATAAAAATTTAAATTTTTTTATTTACTTCAAATTAATATTTTTTTCATATTATTTTGATACACTAATATTAAATATAATTTTTTAATAATAAAATAAAAATATTTCAATGCATTTTTAAATAAAAATACTTGATAAAATAATCACAATCACAATTCAAAACACAACTACTAATTATATATGTTTTTTTATTACACATAAATCAATCATTTTTTTTTACTAGACATGTATTTAAATTCACCTAATCATATCTATTTTTATTTCTTTTAAAAAAATTACTGTATGTTTTTAAACCATAATTATAAAAGTTATCCAAATAACAAATACACTCTTACTTTCCGTTCTTTTATTTTCTAACTATAAATTCTAGCAGAGAGAAACAAAACTGTCCTCGCCATCCTTGGCAAATATTTGTCAACGAGGGAGCAGCACCATGGCCACGCTGCATAGGGGGGCTGAAGATTGTTTGGAGCTCCTCGCTGACACCTGGCAAAAACACGCACTCAAAATTTATGCCTGCTAACATCATTAATTACCATCTGTAGCAATAAACCGACCCCGAAATGGTAGATTAAGGATATGAAAAAACTAGTTTTTAAATTTTTTTTATGTTTATTTATTATTAAAAAAGTTGGTCAATAAAAAATATTTTTCAGTCAATAGAAAATACTTTTTGGTCAATAAAAAATACTTTCCAGTCAATTTCAGTTAAAGAAAAATTTGGCTTGGTTTTCAGAAAAGTGATTTTTTTAGCTGTGTTTGTTTTCTGGAAAGTGATTTTCAGGAAATTACTTTCCAAACTTTCTTGTGTTTGTTTGCCACTGGAAAAGTTGGTTAATGGAAAACACTTTCCAGTGAAAAAAAAATTGGCTTGGTTTTCAGGAAAGTGTTTTCTTGAAAAATTTTGGGGGGAAACACTTTCTGGAAGTTGTGAAAAATTTAGAAATGTCATTATTTACTGATTATATCAAATTTGATCCTCAAACTTTTGATTGCTATACATATGTTGTTTTAAATATTTATTTTTCAATTTCATCTCTTAAAATTTTATTTTTATATTAACTTTGGTCTTTATTTTTGTAATTTCTATTTGATTTTTTCTTATCATTTTTTTATTGAAATTTTTTATCTATCAAATTTTGTCCTCATTTTTTTATTTGTTATTTATTTTATTTGAAATAATTTATGAAATGTTGATTATTATTATTTTAATTTCCTCATCTTTTATTTTTTTTAATTTTTTAGATTTGATCTCTATTATTTTGATTATTATTTATTTTATTTGAGATAATTTATGAAATTATATATTTTTTTTCAATTTCATTCTCATCCAACTTTTTAATTTGTAAGATTTGTTCATCATTATTTTAATAAACTTGAGAAAAATAAAATATTAATAAGTTATTTTTCAGCTTATTTTCTATGACATGACCAAAAACTGGAAAATATTTTCCAACTTATTTTTCATTACATTACCAAATATCGGAAAATACTTTCCCAAAATTTATTTTTTCATAATTTATTTTCCCTCGAATTCACTTTCCAAAAAAAACTACTTTGCAGCAAACAAATGGGGTCTCGTTCATGCTATATTTTAAGTTAGAGTTTGTATTTTAAAGTAATTTTTATTTACAAATATTTATTAAAATTTATTTTCAAGACTAATATATTTAAATAAGTTAAAAATATAAAAAAATAACTAATTACAAGTAAATTAAACAATTCAAGTTTTTTTAAAAAGCAACATAAAATACGCTTTTAAGATAAACAAAAATATTAATTTAATAAAACATAACTTAACTAATTAAGTTTTAAGTTACCAGTTTAACTAGTTATAACTTAATTGAATTATTAATATTGTAGTGATAATTATTTTTTAAAATATTTTTTATTTAAAAATATATTAAAATAATTATTTTTTATTTTTAATATTAGTATGTCAAAACAAACAATTTAAAACTATAAAAAATAAAATTCAAGCAAGAAAATGCAAAAAATTAATTTTTTTCAAAACCCATCTTAAAATACAAAATTAGAATCTTGATTTAGAAAAATATTGATTTAATAAAACATAATTTAATTAGTTGAGTTTTGAGTAACTATTTTACTCAGTTCTAACTTTGATTGATTCGTCTCTAAATATTTTTAAAAAATAAAAAATAAAATAATACTGTTTTGATTAAAAAACCCAATCCATTTATAACTTTAACTCAATTTTTGTCTAGTCAATTTCTGAACTGGGTCGGTCTGGAAACTATAGTCCTATCCCAACCCATTTGTACTTAGATCACAGCACGCGTGATGTTCTAGGCTAGGCACTAGGGCTCCATTGGAACGATGTCCTTGTTCGTTTTGTAGAGTCCCATGCCCATCACCATCAAACTGTGAGAGAGAGTTTTGGAATTTCTTGATAATTAATAATCACCTTCGTGTAATCGCTTCAATAACTGATGGAGTTGAAATTTTATTTTAGTCCCTTCACATCATGCCACGTAAATTTACCAACCAGACTATTTAAAATTGTATAAAATATTGTTTGTTTGTTTTTTTTATTATTAACATAAATATCAATTAAATTTTCGTGTTTCTTAGATAATTTTATAAATTATAAAATTAATAATTACATAAGTATTCAATGACCCTAAAATTTACAATACTCAAAATAATAACTTCTAATGTGTAAATTTAAAGTCTAATTAATTAAATTATATCCTCAAAGTTAAAATTATTTGTTTTTGCTTCAACTTTTTAATGGTTGTGGTTTAAGGAAAAAAAAATTCATATTAAATATCTTTATTAAAATGTTAAAATGAGGTGAAATATTACTATGGTTATGGTAGTGTTTGTTATTGTGTTATTGTTGTAGTAGTGATTTTTTATTTGAAAATATATAAAATAATATTATTTTATATTATTGCATTAAAATTAAAAAACACAAAAAAAAAAAATCAAAATTTTGTAAAATATGGTTTTACTGGAAAAAAAGAAGAAAAGAGAAGTCGTGAACCAGCCATGATGGATTTTTTTGCTTCTTGTTAAATGAATTTGTGTATATTGATATATAAAAAATACCAGATAATTTTATTATTCAAGTGAATATAATGTAATATATGAGTATTTTTTCAGAATAATTTCAACACAAATACGCTAACCGACCACACTTTTAATAAAACATATTTTTTTTCGCCGTTTTAAAAGCTTGACCACTCCAGAAACTTATATCAGCGCTATCCTTTAACTCAACAGTATAGAAATGATAGCTTTTTTATGCTGAAAAGGTGGGTGTCGGTAGGACAGCTAGGGGTTAATGCAACGATTCGTTGTCAAGTTGTTTTAAAAGTATTTTTAATTTGAAAAAACATTAAATTTATGAATTTTTTTTATGTTTTATGATAATATTGAAATGTCTATATAAAAAATAAATATACATTTTTTTTTTAAAAAAAGGTATTTCAAAAAACACTTTACATTATAATTTCAAAAACCTCTAAAATGTCTTTTTGCTGCTGGACCAACATGAAAGTGGCAAGCAAGGATGCATCAACACAGGAAGATGATGGTTAAGCTACCATCCACTTTTGGTAATGGACCTACCATCTGTTATTTTCCAGCACTTAAATAGATGCAGAAAGTATATAATATATAGATTGAGAGGTTTTTATTTGCCATGCTTCAAAGAAATTTGACTTGCTGGTTGAAATTTACACATCCCTTGCATTGTAATGATTGTCAAACCTAATTTTTTTTTTTTAAAAAATCAATTAATAGGTTATTAGATAAATTATTTTTATTAAAATTATATATATATATATATATATATTTTCCTTGATAATGACCATTTAAAATTGATCAAATAAATGTTTAAGAGCATGGTTGTGGTTGTTTTTTAAAGTGTTTTTCTTGTCGAAATGTATTAAAATAAATTTTTTTATTTTTTAAAAATTATTTTTGAGATTAGCACATCAAAACGATTCAAAATATATAAAAAAGTAATTTTCAACAAAAAAAAATTTAATTTTTTAAAAACACAGGTATAACTACATTTCCAAACCCTCTCTAAATCATCTAAATCATTAAAACCTATCTTGATCAACAATCTTGTTCAACTCCACTAAAAAATCTAACCCGAATCGAGTTTTGAATTTCTCATGTCAAACACCGAGTTTAACAACTATTATCCTAACCCTATGAAAGTTTATGTTGATTTTTTTTTTTTTTTCTTTTAGCAAGACTTAAGCCCCAGGAAAAAGAAAAAGAAGGCAGTGAACAGCTCTTCCTCACATGGGCTCAGATGCGGGGATCCGGGGGAGATAGATATGGGCTTAGATGCAGGGATCCTGGGAAGGGAGGGTTTCGAATTTTGATGCTCTGGGCCCTTGCCTTTCAAGCTCCTCAACCACCCACCCCAGCTCATTATATAATATTCTTTTATTGTTTATTCTCAACATAGATTATTTGTTTTATTGCACATAGCTATTTAATTATACAAGAATATGTTAAAAATAAAATAAATAAAAAAGCCGATCAAGTTCCGACCCAGCAAGAACTTAGTCTCAAGATGCATTTATACAATATTCAAATCGACACGAGTAGAGAAAAATTCTGTCAAATCCAAACCATTATCATTTGCATTTTTGACGAGCTAGAGAAGTAGAGACAGTGATAATCATGGAACACGGAAACGGGCTGATCCAATGGATTCCTTCGAGGGTTTGAGTATTGTTCTTGAACCCACCTTGGGATTTGACCCGGTTTATAGTTTGAATTGCAAATTTATTAGGCTAATTTATATCCCTCCCAAAACAAAATCTTTTTCTTTTTTTAAAGTAAAATAATGTTATTTTAGATAATTTTTTTTTAAATCATTAGAGTTAACCTTGCTAGTCTCAATCGTGTTTGACCAGACTAATAATATTAATTATATAAATTTCAAGATTAATTCATAATAATATCTGGTTCAATTTAAACCCTCATGTTAATAGATGCTAAGTCGACTGATGGGGCATGCTAAATGTAATATGGCTCTAATTCATGCTAAAAATAAAAATATTTTAATAAAAAAAAAAAATCACATTGCGTGCCAATCAAGCATTAAATAAAGTTTCAAGTGAAAGTAAAGAAGGTTGTCATGTCGAGGCACATGAGACCTATAATATCTAATAAAGTGATTTATATACATACATGGTCATTGAAAATTGCAAGCCTTGAAAAATGAAGCATATTTTGGTTTGATAAAAGCCTAATTCTCGAATGTCCTTCACGCTTCGTTCTCCGAGCTACCGGAGCTTTTTGTTTAATAAATTCAGGGGACGGCGAGGACATCCTTTCGTCTCTCTCCCAGTCCATGTCTTCCTGATGGCTTCACCGAATGGCGTGGAGATCTTGACTCCCTCGCACCTCGTAATGGCTTCCTCACTGTCAAAATCGAAACCCTCATCTGGGAAAGCATCAATCCTTTTCTCTGTTAATATAACTTAAATAAGAGTAATAAATTAAGCTTTAATTAACCCCTCATTAGTCGAGTCGACTAGATAAACTGTATTGCATCATTTCATGCAATCTATACTTTTCCGTCTTAAAATTCATGGATTTTGAATAATTCGATACCGTTTTAGTAGTTTCGATCCTATCATCAAATCTTCTCCTTGAAAATTAATTTTTGAAAATTCTCGATGAAATTAAAATGTTACTCACTCAATACACTAATCTTGGAGAAAAACACGTAGAAGTTAGCATTACTCCTTTTCTCTGTAGTTTCAATAACTAGGGATCTCTTATAGGAAGAAACACACAGATTGTTATACCTGTTAGTGAATTTATTTTTACAAGTCTATACTGTGTATTTACATCATGTTGAAACATATATAGTAGCCTATATATGGTGTTTAATTTTCGGCTATAATATGTTATCAAGCTGGAAAAAAGTCACAAAACTATGGGCCAATAACATAAATTTCTGGTTTTTATTTTTCTTGACTTGAATTTACAATGATCCCTGGAAAAAAATAATTCATTTCCTGCAAGTGAATTATATAAACAAAAGTATCTTACTCTTTTTTATATAATAAAAACAAATAAAACCACCGATAACTTAGAGGTATAAACGGTAACAGTCACCAAAAATCTTCGTTAAGAATTAAAGTATATTTTCCAGTCTGAAATATTCTTTGTCAAGTAAACAATTCTCATAACATCAGAGAGTCCGCACTCAAACCAATCAGTTTCAGACACTAATCTCGTAATCAATCTCTAGCAATTAAAGAGATCGATGTCTCCACTCTCTCTTCGTGCTAGTTTACAAGGCTCACGGCTATACAAACAACCATGAGCCCAGGAGGAACAAGATCACAGTTTCTAGTAAAAAATGTCTCCTTCATCTTCTTTCTCAGTCTTTACATGTGCATGTGACAGTAAGGGAATATCCAACTTCCGTTCTCCATCGTCAACTAGTTCAATTCAGTTTATAATTATAATCATCTCATCATACTATTTATTTTTCTACCTGGTCAAGATATATGATGAGCTCAGAGACTCCTTCTTCCGAGCTGCCTGCGAGAATTGGAAATTAAACTGCACGACACCAAGTATTGACTGCCAATGGTGCTAGTCAATGATTCGGTAGGTGTTATCGTGATTATCTGCGCTCTCAAATATTCAAAGTGCCGTGAAAACATTGACGTAGATGGTCATGGGAGGGGACGGCGCCGCCTAGGTCTCCGATATCTTCTGCTTGAACTCAAGCATAATCGATGGAGTCTCCAACAAGAACAGGGCAGCACTCACCCAGCCGTTGCTTGTTTCATAACATGAAATACAATTGCCATCAATTCCCTCTCCTCACGTCATAACTTAATTAAACCCATCATAACGATAGCAATTCCTAGTTGAAATCCAACTTTCATTTTATCTTTTCATAATGATATACACATTATTTAAAATTTAATATAAAATCTAACGATTTGGATGATGAATATCTTACAAGTCCTCGAGAACACAGGAGTATTTCGATCCAAAACAAACAGTGTGGGCAGCTAGCAAAAGGACTCGGCCACTGTTCTTGGACGCCCGTGACTGATAACGAAATATATCTAACTACTAAATTGTACTCTAGCATTTACTCTCTGTCGTACAGTTCTTTAAATCTTGAAGTTGACCTTGCAAATATTTTACATGGCTCGTAAAATTTGACCATTAAGAGAGAGCTTGGACCGTCAATGGATCAGTGATCTTGGTGAGAGAGGTAGGAGAGGTGTTAACATCGACATTACAAGAGTTAGTCAAATTAATTGATATATTAGGCTCTAATCTTTGCTTTATTAGTTGAAAAATGATAAATAAACAGCTGTAATTATTCCTCTCTATCTGCCCTTGTTTGACCGGTACATGCACATGCCCTAGTTGTAATTGTCCATTATCGTTTCTTAATTTCTGGGAAAATATCGGCTGACAACAGTTGCCAATGAACAGTTTCGACTACGTATTATTATTATTATTATTATTATTATTATCTTAATTAACAAACAAAAAAAAAACTAAAGGAGGAGACCTCTCACAATTAAAAATATTAGGTTGATTGAAAATAAAACTTTACCACTTGTTTTTATTTATTTTTTATTGAGTTATAATAGTTTCATAACTCGTATTATAGATTTGACATGTTAACTAAAGTTGATCCAGGTAAATCACTATGTTGTTATCTTAATATTAAAAAAAATATATTATTTTAAATTTTTTTAGTTAAATTATATTTTTACAGATTATTCGAGTTGCTTTTGAACCTGTAAAGTCATTTAAGTCATATTGGATTAACCCTCTCACAATTAAAAAAATTCCACTGGAAAAGGAACATTAGCAACATTTTTTTTTTTTTATGTTTAAGAAAGAGCTTGACCCGACCCACTTCACAACGCAAGCTAATAATATAGTTAACAAAAATATAGAAGAGGACGGGGGATTTAACTATATTTCTCCTCATAAAACACTATTATCTTGAATGGTGTTTTGATTCCCTTTTTTCTTTTCTTTTCTCAATCTATGTTTTTTTTAATTTTAATTACATTCTTCATTGTTAAATTTATTAGGGATTACACTTCATAATTTATTTTAATTTACTTTTTATGAGAGTATTACAATCTCATGATTTGAATCATGAGTTTGATCAATTGACTTGAGTTTTTTTTTCTTTTTCTAATTGATTTTTTCTCTAAATTTCATCATTGAACATTAGGTTAATTGAGAATTAGATTTTGTAATTTGTTTTGGTTTTTTTTATGAGGTTATCCTTATCTCATAAATCAAGTCACGAGTTTGATAGGTTAATTCGAGTTGATTGGAGTCGTTTTTTGTGTTATTTTTATTCAATTTTTTAATTTCAATTACATCATTCAACATTAGTTTTACTGGGGATTGTGATTTATAATTTGTCTTAGTTTTCTATCTATTAAGTTATCTCGGAATCATGATCCGGGTTGTAGATTTGGCGAGTTGACTCGGGTCATTTTTTATCTTTTTTTTTTTAATTTCATCCTTCAACATTAAGTTGATTAAAAATTAGGCTTCATAACTTATTTTGATTTGCTTTATATGAGGTTATCATAATCTCATGTTCCAATATATAAATTGATAAGTCAACCTAGGTAGACCTAACCTAGGTAGACCCAAATTGATCAAATATATTATTATCTTAATATTTATAAAACATATATAATTTTGAATATTTATTTTGAGAGAAATTATATTGTTATTAGTCATCTCAAATTAACCAAGTAATATCAGATCAATCCCTGCATGGTTTTAAAAAAAAATTTTTTTAGAAAATAAAAGTTGATAGTTTTTTGAGGTTAAATTTTTTTTGCCAATAATCTAGTGAAGCTTATATAATCGCAATCCAATAATACATGAGTTTTGCCCTTCTCCAATTAACTTAATCATAAACTTAAGGTGGTCAAAATGACGAGACCCAAGTAGCTAGCCACCGTCTTCAAACACCCACGAAACCGCTACCACCGCCATCTCAATTCATCGTCAACTCCACACCCAATCCCACTTCCTGGTCACACCCACAACAACAGCTACAATGGCCACTGCCTTTTCTCTTCAAACACTCCCAACATACCAAGAAAATCTCTAGAATCATCACGATGGCCCAGCAACAATGATTTCCTTCTAGTTGGATCCATTTACAGGAAACGAGAAATCTAAACTCAAGCTTGTTGAATTCATTATTGTTTGGGTTTTTATTTGTATCTATGGTTTGAATCTTGTGGGAGGGCATAATGGGGAGAGATGGATCTTAGTTGGAACAATAGAGAGAGTAGATAAAGAAGGATTAATTGGAAAATCAACACTCAAACGCAGGGACTACGTTGTAAAATGCTAGACAACTAGCTAGATGAAAAAAGCCATGATTTTCTATTTGTTTATTGATTTAATTCTATAAGATATTCAATCGGCTTTGTCGAATTACCTCGAAAAGCCTTCAAACTAGAACTATAAGATACTATTTTATTTATTCTTGTTAATTTTATCTTTTTATATTTTTAGCTTAAATTTAGATTTTATGTTATTTCTTCTTTCTAATTTATCATTCCCTGCCTGAGACCTATTTAAAGATCCCTTTCTGTGTGGCATACAAATTTAAAAAGAATTTAATTAGTAATAAAACTACAATCTGGACTCTTCTTGTTGGGATCATTTTTCTTCTATTTCTCTTTGAATCTTCAGCCAACCCAACAACCTATACATGTATTAAAGTATTCGAAGGATAATATTGAAGTGTATTTTAACTAGTTAGATTTTAAATTTATTTTTTAAAAATCATTAACTTAAATCTTATAAATTTTAGAATCATTAAAAATATATATAATTATTAATAAATAATTTATTGTACATTCATCAACTTTTTATACAATCCAGACCAATCTTCAAAGAGATAATGTTCTCATCATTCTCTCTCTACAAAAGCAACATTGAGCTTATATATTTTTAAAGTGTATTTTGAATATGATTTTGTTATTTTTTAAAATATTTTTGATTTATAAATATATTAATTTTTTTTTTAATATTAGTACATTAAAATAATACAAAAACATCTAAATAAATTTATTTAAAGTAATTAAAATACAAAAATAAATATGGCTTCTAGAAACAGACGAGCCATCCATTTCGTGAAGAGTTTTGCTTCTTTCTTTTTTTCAAGAAAAAAAACTTCTGGTGCCTGTGAAACTAAATTTGTCAACTCGATCAGCATAATAAATAGAAAAAGACTAGATGCATAATTTAGCATTGCTCTGCCAGCAAGAAGCGTCGTTGACCATGGGCATGGGGACACTGAGGTGCTGTCTGTTCTGTCTATTGCTTGTAGAGTCTCAAGTCAAGCTCATGCTATCTAATGAGCTCTCGACATTTTCTTAACAGTGACAGAAATCGAATACTTCCAACTCCCATGGACGTGTTCCTTGTCTATCTTGCAAAAAAGTAGGTGAAATCGAGGTTTAATAGATCCACACCTTCTTTCTTTGCCTTGTTTATTTTTTCAAAACTATAATAGTTAATTCGAAGTTTTTCTTACAGAATGACATCATTAAGTGTCTCTTGGCCATTGTCACTTCCCAACTAGATGATTTTCCCTGGATGACTAATTTGGTGGTTTTGTAGGTAAAATTATTTTTTTGAGAGTATAATTGTAAATTTTATATTAAAATATATTAAAATAATGTATTTTTATTTTTTAATAAATATTTATGAGATCAGCACATTAAAACGATCTTAAATATATAAAAAATTAATTTTTAGTACAAAAAATTAATTTTTTTAAAAGCGCTCTCTTCATTGATTCATGGTGGGGATTGTTGTTTTTTATTTGTATTTTTTAATATTTTTCTAAAAATTTCACATGCAATATTAAAAATATATAAAAATTATTTTAATATATTTTTAAAAAACAATTTACACACTTGCTTAAAGAACTTTAAAGATTGGAAAACTATCCATAAGAGAGAAATGAAAAAAACTAATTCCATTATTTTTATTTTTGCCTTATATGTGTTGGTCCAAATGGGTTTTGGGATGCAATGAGCGTGTCTTTGTTTTTTCATTCTTAAATTCTCATCTCATCCCTTTGAATATTTCTTAGTTCCAATTCTCTTCATAAAGATCTTAAATCTTAACGAGCAGAAAGTCTTCTTGAAGATGTACACAACCTTATATTTAAGATAAAACAGATTTTCGAATATTCTTGATAATCTTTCCCAAGAAAAATATAGTTTTTAGCACTTTTTTATTCTAATCTTCCTAACTCTTTCCAATAAAAACAAATCCTTTTCGAATCGAATTAGAACACATAATATAAGGGTCCATTTTTTTTATTTTTTGTTTATAATCAGAAGTTGTTGATTACCCAGATTTTTTTATTATTAAAATAGGTGTTTAGACTAGGTTATATGTATTATTTTATATACCCTGAAATTAATAAATATATAATTCTTAAATATCTATTATATTAGTAATTACAGTGCTAATATGACGAGTAGCAGTAAACCGATTAAACAGGCTTTTGACCATTAAAGGGGTGCCCATCAACTTAATAATTCAGTATGGACCCCATACATAGTTGTGTTGTGTATAGAAATCCAGACAGGTCAATCTGGTAAGCTTTTTGCCTGAAACTGAAAGTAGTTCTCAGGGTTCAGAATTCAAAGCGTTTCCAACAGAAACAAAAACGTAGAAGAAAGTTTTCATTTTCTTTGAAACCCTATTGGTTCTGAAGTTTCATCGAAGCTTCTCCATGGTTTACCAAAATCGAGAGGAAAAGAGAAGCCAAAAGAGGCTTCTTTATTCAACAAAAGGAATAGAAGCAAAGCAGGAAAAGTAATCCATGGAAGTCTGTCCTACCTCTATTATTAGGTAAAAGTACTTGAATATCTGCATGTCTATATCTCTAGTTTTCTCTTTTTACTCCATATGCTGTCTTCATGCGTGAAGCCTCCCAATTTCTCTTCTCTCCCCATGTTTTCTAGTTTCTTGTTTTGGTTCGCGTGATTTTAAATTTTGACAATTTTTTGTGTGTTTTCATTTTTTGTTGAGAATCTTTTTCTTGGTTGTCTGGATTTACTCAATCTCACTCTGATATCATGTTGATATTCTGAAGTTTGGAGCTTTACTGATACCTTTTCTCTTGATCGTGTGAATTTTGTTCTTTGTGCTTTCAAGATCAGTTTTTGAAGGCAGGCAAAAAATTTGGCATTTGAACAAGATCCCTACCACTAGTTCTACTCATTCAACTTTGCAAAAAAAATGAAGTGTTTTCAGTATTACTTCAAGGACAAATCAAGAAGCAGGGGACGAAGATCAGCACCGGAATTGAAACAGCGAAGTACAACGAAGACCGATGATTCTTTATGCACTACTGATGGGATGATCAAGTCTTCATGCTCAGAAACTTCACAGAGAGGCATATCAGAAATGTATGAAGAGAAGGCTCATAATCTGAGAGTCTTTTCTTTCTCAGAGCTCAGAAATGCAACTAATGGTTTCAGTAGGCTGTTTAAGATTGGGGAAGGTGGATTTGGTAATGTCTATAAAGGTTCAATCAAGCCTGCTGATGGAGAAGGTGACCCTATTGTTGTTGCAATTAAGAAACTTAACGCAGATGGCTTCCAGGTATGACTTTTAAGCCTGGGAGTTTGCATAAGATTTTTTTGTTTCGTTGTTGAGGTTGAATACACACGCTCGCGCGCGCGCAATTGGATTGAATATTAGTGACAAGTCCATCTTGAGTTCAAATTTCACTTTAATGTTCTGGTAATCATCTTTTATAAGTTCATTCTTCAAGTGGTGACTACTTATTCATTTTTTCTGTTTCTCATAGGGTCATAAACAATGGGTGACCGAAGTTCAATTTCTTGGTGTTCTGGAGCATCCAAATCTTGTCAAACTTTTAGGATACTGTGCCGTGGATGGCGAAAGAGGTATCCAGAGACTTCTTGTGTATGAGTTTATGCAAAACAAAAGTTTAGACGACCATCTTTTCAACAAGGCATATCCTGTGCTTCCCTGGAAGACAAGATTACAAATAATACTTGGAGCAGCTCAAGGATTAGCTTTTCTACATGAAGGGTTGGAAGTTCAGGTTCTCGTCTAAAACATGCTTGATAAGTACTTGTGCGCCCGCGCATCTGCATATATCAGTGCTGTTTATGTGAACACAAACAGAGAGCTTCTAGGTTCCTTAATAGAATTTCTACAGAGGACTGAAATTTGGTTAATGAACCTTATAATCTGCCCCCGGTGGATCAACCTCCTCTTACGAGGCTTTATGGCATCTGAATGTTACCTGTGCTAGAAAATCTTAGAGAAGAACCTTTCTTATGAACTGAAATCATGTGATTCCCGTGGCTTCATTGTAGTTCGGTACCTTTTACAACAGTAAGAAATGAAGCAACAAGTGTTGCAACATTAAAACTTTTGATAACAGGTTCCTTCTGTCTAAATCTGTAGTTCAATGTCCTTGGATTCTGCCCATAAGTAATGGTGGTAGTTAAATATTCATCTAATCTGTCATATTCACTACTTGGCATGCAATATGTTATGTTCAGGTCCTCTGGATTTTAGTTTATGCTTCGATTTTTTACCTTTTTCTACTTTCTTTTCGCAATTGATGCTGCAGGTTATATATCGAGATTTCAAGACTTCCAATGTGTTATTAGATGAAGATTTGAAACCAAAGCTTTCAGACTTTGGGCTTGCTAGGGAGGGACCAATGGCTGGACGAACGCATGTCTCAACAGCAGTAAGTATCATGAACATTTGTTTGTTGCAGTAGATGCAGACTGCATCCTTCTCTCATGGGATTCTTTTTATGCTGACAGGTAGTTGGGACACATGGATATGCTGCGCCAGATTACATTGAGACAGGGCATCTCACAGCCAGAAGTGATGTTTGGAGCTTCGGTGTGGTACTATATGAGATTCTTACGGGCAGGCGATCGTTGGAAAGAAACAGGCCGAAAGGGGAGCAGAAGTTATTGGAATGGGTAAAGCAGTTACCTGCTGATAGTAAAAAGTTTGGTTTGATAATGGATCCACGACTTGAAAACCAGTATTCTATGAGTGCAGCTCGGAGGATTGCCAGGTTAGCAGACAGTTGTTTGTTAAAGAGCGCAAAAGATCGACCAAAGATGAGTCAGGTGGCAGAGACCTTGGAACAGATAATCCAAGATTCATCAGAAGGAAGCCCTTCAAATAATAGTTTTGAAGCCACTGGAAATGACGACCTGATTGACTCGAGTAAGAAGCCGGATCATATAGAGGCCTCCGAGTCTTGGAAACGGCGAATGGCACACCTGGCGAAACTCAGTGAGCACGTTGACGGTGCCAGTAGAAGAAGATTTGTGATCACGCAGAGGGCCAAAGTACCCTGAATTGATTGCTAGCATTGCATTTTGGCACACTGGTATGTTCTGATGATTCATTCCAAGCTAACTAGATTAACTGGTTAAGAACCTCGCACGAACAACTTTTACGTGGAAGTGAATAGCTGGTTTCTAAATATGATGATGCTAGTAGATGTCATGGTAGTTTTAATTGAAGAGGCAGGCCTATTCTGTGTGCAGGCAAATTGCGTGGAGGAGTATTGTCTTTTGCTTTTTGCGTGGCTTCTGTAGCAGACTACTTGTATAAAAACTTGTGAATTACCAAGGAAATAAAGCAGAACGGGTAGAGGATAAATGGATTTAAATCAGTTCTCACTTTATTTGACTCAAAATATCTAGGGAGTTTTTTTTTGTGTGCGAGCGCGCGTGGATAATCCAGATAGATGATTTTATTAACACCAAGTTGGTTTTTTGTCTCCTACACATCAATGCCTAAACCTTCTGCAAGTGAGGAGAAGTCTTCAAGGAGCACGGGGCAGATTTTAGCTCTATCCATCTTGCGAGTCACTGGAATTCTGCAACATGGTAAACTCATCTTTTTGGAGTATAGGGCTCCGATAATTTCTTGATATCAGCTTGTAATTTACGAGGCTGCCACGCTCATTTCTTCGATCCAAATATCACACCCCATGAGTGGATAGAAACCATCACCGTGAACTCAAAACTTCTTTAGCTGCAAGCATCATCTTTAGACAAACCAAATTCAACTATCTTGTGTTTCTGATCCTCACTGCCATTCTCTATCCTGAAACTGTGGTCATTTACTTCGAATCCCAAGCATTGTGTCAAAGTCCAATAGTACAGAGTTCAATACAGAAGAATGGAGAGAACAGGAGGACAGAGCGGGGGTGTGGTGAAGAAGATATGCAACTACAACTTTCTCGCTTTGAGATGTAGCAGCAGCGAAACCATAAAAAGCTGAAAGATGCATCCAAATGTCGGAAGCCATCTGTGAACAGTAACAAAAGATGAGTAGGGTCATCATCTTAAACATATTTAGAAAAATTAAAACAATAACCACCCCGTTCCCTTTTTTTCCTCACCATTAGACTGATTTTAGAGCTTGGCTGTACACAGTTCAAAGTTCTGAAACTGCGAGACCCATGTTTAGGAGAAATGTGCACAACTATACAAAAATCTGTATCTGTTCGTGGTTCTTTCACTCATTCTTGAAAAGTTAATATCAGCAGTATGCACCGCATCTCCTCAAGAACAGAAACAAAATTTTGAATATTATGGCAGAGGTTAAACACTATGACTGCTGATATAGATAAAAAATGCAAAGAGGGAACTTTCCCTGTTAAATGTTCTGTTGTTTCCAATTATAAAAAATTAAAAAGATTCAACCTTAGCCGATAAATGAATTTGACTCAATGGCTGAAAGCTCTTCGTAAACATCCACCCCAAAGCCCCAATACTTGTTTCACACAAAAATAATCAGATTTGAAGCAAATCTAAATCTACTCCACAAAGAGAATATTAGGAAAAATGTGCTGCTCAAAAGCCTGGAATTATTAACGCAAGATACAAATACGGCAGCGAGTTTGGCCATGTGGCAAAGCTACAAATTGTAACAGATGCATAATAATTCAAACTTATATATACCAACTTAACTCGATCATCTAAGCCAAAATTCTAAACTAGTTGGGATTGGCTTCCATGCGTCCTTAATTAAGAGGCTGAGATAGTATAATACCCTCAACCAAGAATTTTCCCTCTTAATACCCTCCAAAGCCCTAAGACTATCATAAGAATCATATAAAAAAAAATGAGGTGAAGAGCCCCCATTACCTCCAAAGATAGTCTTCGAACAAGAATGTGCACTATAATACTGGCAGGTGCACGCCAGGAAATGAACTCAGAGGCCATGATCATTTATCTGCAAAGATTTTATATTTTCCCCTTATGGCCCCACGCCAATGGATGTATGCTTAATTCCAATTGTCGACAGAGCCTACACATGAGTCTGTTCATCCCACCATTTATGCTGTTGCATCAACAAGAAATTCTACACCATGAACAGAAATCAACTCAGTGAACAGTTTTCCTCAGAAATGAGGATGGTAAAACATATTATTTTCTGCTGCTCTGCTTTACCTGATACTAGCTGATCTATTGAATGATGGGCAAACCACGTTTTCTTTTAGGCTATACCCTATTCTTGTATCTCTCCTTTTACATCATGCAAGTTTCCAAGAGCAGAAAGCAGCTTACCTAATACCATATCAACCAAAGAAGATTACTGTCTCCTTATGCATGGTGCTTCAAAAACTCATTGCCACTATAATGTGTAGGCAGCTGGGTAATCTTCAACAAGGCATACCAGGTTCTGCTTTGACACAAGGTTTTTAGCACATCGCGAAAACTGAAGTCCTGGAAACCCATCCAACAAGCTTTCAGGATCCACCATAACCAATTTCCATCCGTTTAAGTGAACCCTGATTTTCATTCTTTTGAAGACTATTTCTGCTCAAATAATCATATGTAACGTACATGAGGAAATCCAGAAACAGGCTCTTTTCAGGTGGTGGTTTTGGAATGTCAACATTATCTTGGATGTTACGGTAGGCTCTATCCATTAATTTTATGGAAATCTCATCGAAACCAAAGGAGATCTCATTCAACTTCTGACCCCACATTATGGTCTTTTCAGGCATTCCCTGCTTGCAAAAGTGAGATAAAAGTAGATTGGCTGTAACGACATTAGGAACAAATGCCATCTTAAGCAATTTGGCAGTTACAATCATGGCGCGCTCCAGTATGTCAGTACAGACACCATTCATAACAGTGTTGTATGTTACTGTGTCCGGAACAACACCTGCTGAAATAAGCTCCTCCAGCATCATCACAGCTCGACTCATTTTCCGACCAGTACATAAGCCATGAAGACGAATATTATAAGTAGTGATATCTGGGTCCCATCCAGTGGCATGCATTTTATTCACGACTTCATCTGTACTAACTGTGTCACATGCTTTACAGTATCCATCAATCAAAGTATTGTAGGTGACAATATCAGGGATCAACCCAGTATGGTGCATGTTTCTAAATACATCACTTGCTGACTTCATCCTGCCTTCTTTACAGAGACCGTTAATGATTATATTGGTAGTAAAAATATCAGGAAGAAGACCCTTACGCGCCATCTCCCTCTCCAACACCAATGCTTCCTGCAGCCTCCCACTGTTGCAAAAGCCACGGATCAAAGAGTTAAACACAAAATTGTTGGGCATGAACCCTTTTTTTGACATTTGTAAAAATACATCATATGCCTCATCCACTAGACCAACTATAGAAAGACCATTAATAAAGGCTGAAAAGGCAACAGCATCAGGATGTATCCCCCTCCCTTCCATCTCATTCCACAGGCTATAAGCACCTGCCACATCCCCCATCCTGAAGTACCCATCCAAAAGCAGAGTAAAAGCTGCTTTGTTGATGGGAAGGCCTTTTACTATCATCTCATACAAAAGGTCCCTCGCTTCTTGCAGCCTCCACAACTTGGATAAACCCATGATTAGTGAACTGCATGTCAAAGATGAAGGAAATAAACCAAATCTAACCATCATTTTATATGCTATATAGGCTTTCTCTTCTAGGCCAGCCCTGCTATAAGCTGCTATTATTGAATTAAAAGCAACTACAGTTGGAGTTATTCCTTTCTCAAGCATATCCTCTAAAAATTTCATGGCCTCATCCAACCAGCCAGCCCAACACAAGCCTGAAACACAAATATTATATAGTGAACTAATTGGGAGCGAGCCTGATTGTGACAAATCCCTCAACAATCTGTCACGGTCTTCCTCTCTTCCATATCTATAATGCCCTGCAACCAGAATATTAAAAGTTGTACAATCAGGAGCTATAGCCTTGCTCTTCATTTCTTCATAAAGCATGTTTGCCTGACCAATGTCCCTCGCCTTAACATATCCATTCATCAAAGTATTATAGCATACAACATTGGGAATGTAACCGGCCTCTTTCATCCCATCAAAAAGATTCCTTGCTTCCATCATATTTCCCTGATTGCAAAATGCATTTATGACTGTACCAAAAGTAACCAAGCTCGGTGTACAACCATTATCGATCATGAAGCGCATCCAACCAAGTGCATCTACAGTCTGTCCCCTTGTACAATATGCATTAATCACAATGTTATACGCATAAACATCTGGTTGACACTTAAACTTCTGCATCACGCACAACAAACTCTCCCCGACTTTAACATGTCCTTTTCTACAGAAACCAAGAATCACCGCATTAAAGTTACGATTGCAAGGTCTAGGCCCTTGATGAATCATACCCCTAAGCAACTTCCAAACACTACCATGATCACCAACTCTAAGCAACAACTTAAAAAGAATTGTAATTGCTGATGAACTTGGCCTCAAACCCACCTCCCTCATCCTTCCCACAATTTCCAATGCCTCACAACCCATTTCCACTTTCAAAAACCCCCGCATAAGCGTATCGAGAACTGAGAAATCCGACTCAAATTCAGCATGCCTTTTCCACATAAACTCCACTACATCCCTACTCCTATCAACCCCAACTCTCCTAATAACCCAAGAAACCACGTCTTGAGCAAGGAACTTGAGATTCTGTGCACCTAAAACATGTGCCGCGACACAAGAAGACTTGACTATTTCATCAGAATCATCTTGAAATGCAAACTTAAAAAACCCAAATGCAGTTTCTCTAGATTCTAATGATTTCATTATCTTAACTAAAAAATAAGGGCAATTGTTTTTAGCAAATCCCTTCAAAATGTAACCTTGGCCTTGTTTAATAATTCTAGACAGCCCAACAACTACTCTCCTCCTCTCATTTGAGTTCAAATAGCTTAAAGAATCGATCTTTTTATCAAAAAGAGGCAAAAACTGATCAAAATAATTAATCTTTCTAGTATTACAAGAACTAGAACAGAAAGAATTTGTCTTTTTGGGGAGACAAGTGAGTTTGAAGAGAGTTAACATTTGCGAGTTCAGTGTTTGGTGGGAAAACAAGGGAGATTTAAAGTAGTGTACCTTGAGGGAGTTGCCCACCACATAGCCTACTTCATCAGACATCCGGGGGCCGCCGGAGAGTGAGGTTCAGCTGGGGTTTTGATCTTTTTCGTGGAGAAAAGGGGAACTCAGTTTTGGACCGCAGTTTGTATTCTTGCAAGAAATGGATTCAAGTTATGGACAGAGATTGAACATCTTAGGCTCCAAAGGGTTTGACAAGGTTGGGTTTGTTGGGCTTGCTAGAGCTACAGAGCAGCAAGTTTAGGTTTTGCGGTATCCCAGCACGGCCTGTGCTGGTCCCTACGCCTAGCTCCACGCTAATGCATAAGTTTACTTACTTATTAATTCACAATCATTTTTTAAAAAAAAAAAATCTTGCAAAATAAATATCAGTGCCCTTTTTCTCGTCTAATATTATTTATCAAAATTTTAATTAGTAATATTATGATAAGATTATTTCTCCATAAATTCTTAATTTCAACGTACATGATATAGTCTTGAAAGGATGAAGAAATGAAATGATTTTCATTATACTATAGCCAGACAAAAATACCATCTCTTATTGTAATATGTACATAAAAAACCTCTAGTATAACAGCTTAACCTTCTATAAAGTGAACAGTAATATCACATACAATTGCGAAAGCAATTTATTATTAGCTAGTAATTTAAGCATGTTGTGTGTAGAAATGAAAGAATTATTTGTCATGGACTTGAATGAAATTATAGTGATGTTGATGTTGAAATAAATTGAAGGTGTCAGATTGGTGGACACCAATACTATCATGTTCCAATTGTGTGTGATTGTAGTTTTAAGATAATGATTTATTTTTTCATTCAAAATGGTTGAACATGGTGATATTGCATGTGAATAGTCGACCAAAATCCGTGTGTGTCCCAACTTCTGTTGGTCTTTCAAATTCAGTTGTTCGAGGTAAAAATAGTTTATTGTGGATGGTTTGTTGCAAAGAATAGATAATATTATGTTTGACAATCTTTTTACTAATCAACATAGATTTGACTATTATAAACCTAGTGATAATGATGATGAAATTATTTCTCTTGTTTTTGGATTTAAAGATGCTTCTAGGTCTCGTTTTGTTATTTTACATGATTGAGCACTTAATCATAGACATATTCGAGGAGGGTTTGATTTGAAGGTTGGTCAAACATTTCACAGTAAAAATGTTTAATATTGTTAAACAATGACACATTGCACACTCGGTTGAGTATCAAGTCTAATAGTCGAATTTAATATTTGTTCAATTACAATGTGTGTGAGCACTAGAATATAAGTGGTATTTGCATTGAGGATATAATAAAATATCAGATTCATTGGATATAACAAAGTTAAAAGGGTCACACACATATGCTGTGATTTTTATCTAAAAATACCACCATCAACTTGATGCAAATTTTATTGTTAATGCTATATTAACCACTGAAATGAATAGTCTTTCAATGATGGTTGTAAGCATATATGATGAAATAAAATTACATTATAAATATCAAATATCATATAACAAAGCATGAGTTGCAAAACATAAAGTAATTAAACATCCTTTTAGTTCATATGAAGAGTCTTTTAAGAAATTTCCTAGGTTGTTGGTGACATAGAAATCAAATTCTGGAATAATTATTGATTTGACACATGAAAAATATTTTGATGATAGTACAATGGTTTTTTAAAGAGTTTTTTGGTCATTTGAATTGTATTGAAAGTTTTAAATATTGTAAGCCACTTATTAATGTTGATGAGACATTTGTATAGGCAATATAATAGAAAGTTATTGATTGCAGTTGTTTTTTATGCAAATAATGAGATATTCCCATTAGCTTTTGCAATTGTTAATGATGAAAATAATAACAATTGAAGATCGTTTTTTCTTTGTTTACAAATATATGTTATTGGTGGTAGAATTGGTACATGTATAATATGAGATAAACATATAAGCATCAAGAATGAAGTAGTAGAAATTTAACATCAACCTTTAAGATACCATCAGTGTTGTACCATATATTTTGTTAGCAACTTAAACCATAAATTCAAAGACCCAACAACCAAAAAAAATTTAATAAAGATGTATTGTGAACCTTTCATATACAAACTTGATTTGTGGTGTGAAAGAATATGTAACATGAACCTATCATATAGAGAATGACTTGAAAGGGAGCTAAAAGAAAAATGAGTTTTATGTTATGATGGTGATCACTAGTATGGTAATATGACAAGTAATCTTTTATAATAGTTTAATTATGTTCTAAAACAATGTTCGTGCAATGTCTTTTTCTACACTGGTGCAATTAATATTTTACAAATGTAATGGTTATTAGATCAAATAGAGATATGAAGCTAGTGATGTCATCTAAAGTAGAGTATTCTGGTCTCTAGCAATTCAGCTTGAATTAATTGTGGGCAGGATACATCAAAAGATTATATTGTAATGTTGTTTGACCGCAAGGAACAAGTTTTTCAAGTCCACATTCTAATTAAATTGGGTGTTGTGAAAAAAGTCAAACGAGCATTCATATTGAGTGATAAAACATGCACATATGGTAAATGACAAACATTTCATCATCCATGTTCACATGTTATTGCATGTTGTGCTGAAAATCACTTGGATTTCACACAGTTTGTTAATGGATATTACTCGTTTGCACAATAAGATAGATATAAGAGAAGGCCATGCATGTTAAAGGTATGACATATGCATTGACACGAGGTATAATAAAAAAAACATATCTTAATCGACAATGAATGCGTAACAATTTCTTAAGTCATGTTATGATATATTACGATTTTCTTTAATCATATTAAACTTAGATAATTTCACATCCATCACAAGCACTATAACATAAGATGCCACGCACTCGAGACAGTAGAATATCTGCTTATGTTGAGCATCCATATTTGAACGATGATTAGGGTGAGCATTACTATAAACATACTAAGCATGAGTCATAATATATGACTATCGGTAACCGTAGGGTCGACATGAATCATAACACTATTAAAATGTCATGTTTCTAAACTATAATATCTTAAAATTGTGTTATTTTGCCAAAACATTTTCATCCTATTCTATTTCAACATTTCATCCTATTCTATTTCAACATTTTTATTATATTTTAGACGTTAACTGCCCAATTTATCTAAAATTTAAGCCTGTTTTGTAGACAATTTAGTCAACCCAACAAATATACATTTTTTTATGCCATTGGATTTCACTAGTGTAAGATTTCATTCTGTGGAGCAAAATGACGGTCCATTTCATTTTGAGGGAAATAAAGCATTAAATTCCTCCGCATCGAATGAAATCGAAAAAAAGAATATTTCAACTGTGCCATAACCATCGGATTATTTCAATTGATTAATGCCACCACTGGGTTCACCAGCTAATGATTCTCCGACAGCAAGAAATTACAATAAAAAGGGAATAAAAACATGAAAGCGAAGCCAATAATTGCTAGTACCTATTTTATTATCATGAAGAGGTCCACTGAATTATTTGGCCTCCCTAAAATTATTAGTCTTAATTTAATTTAATTGCTTGTTCAGAATTATCATTTTCCTTGTATATAATTCAGGAAATAATTGAAAATATTTCTTTAATATACTTTGAATGTAACAGAAGCAAACCAAACTCACAAGCATGAACAGCAAAATGTTCTTGGATTCATTAATTTTCTCAAAATTTTTATGGAGAAATAGGAGAAAAAGAAGAGCAGAGCAATCGTTTCAAAGTAATACAATTAACCCTTAACTTCTTAACCCTTATAAACATTAACCCCGAAACAAAAGCAAAAATCCATGGCAGGTCTGGCAACTCTCCTTCCCCTGGCCTCGTCTCCAAATTACAGCCACACCCACCACACCTTTACAGATCAAGATTGACATATAAGTTCCCACAATTTTTTTTGTGTTTTTTTTCTTAACTGGGACTTAAATCTCAAAATTGGATATTTAATTTGCTTTTATATAAAATCTTCTGTACGATTGTTAAGCAACAGCAACTGTGCCCGACCGTACATCTTTGTTAGGGGTAGAATCCTTAGGATCTGTTTTTCTGATAGATCTAGAAGAGGAGGATGACATTTTCCAGCTCTTCTTCTCCGTAGATTGATCTATCTCTATTTGTTCTTGCCTGCACTCCTTGCTACAGAATGGGGTGTTCCCTCTGCATAACAATTTTCAATCCCCGTCAGCAAAACAAGATCAATAATCATAAGCCCTACCCATACATGTAATACAACTATTTACGATTCGAGCCCATATGATGCAAAAACAGTTCACATAAGAACTCGCAATTCTTCTTACAATTTCAAGAACCCATTAGAGAGAAGGGAGTGGAATTATAAAAACTAACCTGTACATGTAGATGTCGGAGTTGCGACCGAGGGTTTTCCGGCAGAGAAAACAAGCTTCAAGAAAGTGAGGCTTGTGGGAATCCAGGCAACCACTGTAGTAAGACATGATTGAGTTCTAACTTCAAAGAAGAAACCCAAAAGAGTTTTTTCAACCTCAACGGTAGCAGTGAAAGTAGAGGAAAAAGCAAGGATGGAGGAAAGCCGTAAGCTCTAAGCAAGAAGACAGGAGGAGAACGCTAAGCGGGAGCTTGGCAGTTTATATAGAAAAAGACAGGGAGTGGACTTGGTGGGATCTAGTGCATGCAGGAGTAATGTATTTGTTGTGGTCTGTTACTTTATTACAACCTAGGTGAATTTTGATTGGTCTAGAATAGACTAGGTGTGCTGTTCATTTTTGTAGTTTGTTTACGGTAAAGTAAATATCTTTTATTGGTTTTAAAAACCAGCGGCTGATTTCCTTAATCCCTGCTGCGGTGGTGATATTGAATCCGCTACTGCTAGTCACGGTGCATGTATCTTTCTTGAAAGACACTTTTGTTATAATAATGATTCTGTTTTGAGTTTTAAACATTTGGTACCTAATCTCTATGTATTTCTCAATACAACCACTAATGGTGATATATTTATTTTCATCCCAAATATACACAATAACATTCAAAGGAGTCCTCGCAGACAAGAGAGGTTGGGAGTGAATGATATATGTATTAAATGTATGAACAACATATTCTTCTTCCATGAATCTTTTGAATCATGCACTTAATGATAAACAAATTATTATTTTGTTATTATTTCAAGTTTAAATTAAAAAACCATGTATAAAAAAAGAAATTTTAAAAAACACTTATTTAAAAATATAAAAAATTATTTTGATCATTACATACAGGAGACTAAAACCTTATTAGAGAATTTTCTACCCGTTAAAACTTAAATCCGGAAAAATATTAGGGTATGAAAGCATAATTTCATTATTCTCGTAGGACTAGATTGTAATACATTTTGTGTGCACGTCTCATGATTTCTCTAGACAAACCAGGGACCACATGCACTACACAAGTCGTTCTCTTCCACCAAGGACTCGAGTGTTAGGAGGCCCCACGGTCCAATAAACAACAATAAAGTTAACTAGGAGCTGCGTAGACACGGGCCCCGCAAGAAACCAACAAATGGTAAAAGGGCCCCACCTGGACTCAACATCCAATTGGCTCGACTTCCTAGGGTCCATGTATTTCGGGCCCACGGCAGCTGCCCGTGTGCAACGGGCAATTGCCTCCCTGACGTTACTCTGTACACGTGCGCGCTGTATGTGTATCCAGCGCAGCACATATCATAATTCCGTATGGTACGTGGCACGTTATTAGAAAAAGAAAGTTGCCTTCTTTGTATGCTCTCAAGGTCATCTAAATCAACGGTGAAGATTGTGCCATGATAGAGGCTCCATTATTGAGGGGTGGTGCCACTTTGGGTTTCCCTGCAAGTCGGAGCAAGAACATGGGCTGTATTAAAATGACTGGTGAGGTTGTGATCTAGAAAGGTTGAGTTTATGTGTTCTTGGATTGGTTTCTCAATTATTTTGATGGTTTTGTGTGTGTATTTTAATATTTCTCAAGTTGAATTTCTTAAAAGAATAATTCAATTTGGACATGTGGTGTTTGCTTATCAAAATTTAGAAAGGTGAGGAATACATGAGTGCGGAAAGTTGATAATATTTTAATTGTTATTGTAGTTTAAAATTAATAATTTTAAGCTTAGCCTAATTCAGTTTAAGATTCGTAGTAAAAAAATTAATCTAAACTCGGTTTCGATTTATGTTATACATTTTGAAAGAATTAATCTATATCAAAATGATATTATCTTAATTTTTATAAAAAACCCTAAAAAGATATTATCCTTGAATAATATCTTTTAAAAGTAAATCTAATACTAACTAGGTTAAAAAATTATCTGTCATATCAATTAAATTAAACTAAATTAAAGTTTAAGCTTATTTTTTTTAATAGGTGGGAGCAAGTTTAATAATTATAAAAAAAATTTAGATGAATAATTTTTTTACCATAAAAAAAAAAAAAAAAAACAGCAAATACAACCATAATTGACCCTCATTTTAAGATTAACAGTGTAGATATACCAAGGGTGTGTTTTAAATGTAGAGTGATTGGAAGTAAGGTGAATGTATAAAAAAAATAAATGTAATTTGATAATTTTTAATTTAATTGTACTTTCAAACTATTTAATGTCATTTTTACTGCCCAGTACGCATGAAGTTTTCTTGTATCATTAAAATCAACTATGATCAAATATCTAACAAAATCATTTGAATTAAGATTTTTTTTCATATGATTTTATATTTGAGTTTTATAATTATTAATATAGTTATTAATAATTTATATAATTATTAATTTTATATTTATAGGATTAATCAAGATAGATATAAGTTAATTAATATCTATATTAATAATAAAAATAATAATAAAATCCTTCTGGATGATGGTTTTTGAACTTTGAATTAGTGACTCATGATCTTGTCAATGACTACGATAGTTTTTGTACGGATTTAATAATTCAGCGAGCATATCTGGTTAAAATAATGAAAAAATTATTATATTTGAACATGTCATGTACACTTGTCAAGGGGAGACATGTGAGGAAAATTTAAGTTTGAATCAATGGATGATTGGTAAGCATGATCAACAAGTTAAATTGAGAATTTATATTTCATTTATTATACTACACGAGGAAAAAAAATCAAACATTGAGAACCTATAATGAAACATCAAGGAAGAACATGAAGCAATGGGTACTGAAAACTAGAGGAAAATGAAGATTTAAAAAAATTTACCAGCTAGTTGCAAAAGAATACGATAATTTATAATTTTAAACTTGTGAAATTAGATAAAATATGTGTAAATTAACTTGAATAATCACTTTAATAAAAAACAAAAAAACAAGATAATTTAAATGTAATTATTAAATCTAGGTCCGACTCTAGGTTAATTTAAAAATTGATTCAATTAATATTTTATAAAAAAATAAAAATATGTTATTTGATGTGATATAATTGAGCTGATCATTCTTAACCATGTTAAGACACTAGTTGATTTTTTTATTTAAAAAACATTGTTTGAACATAAAAAATTAAACTGATACATTAACCTAAGTTACCAGTGAGCCAATGACAAGAGTCATAGGACGGCCAGGTTCCACGAAACATGTTTTTAAAAGCCATCCTCGCCCACAGACAAGCTCTGATGAAAGGGGCATGCATCTACATTCTATATAACCCATCATGGATTCAATATTCTGACAGTAAAAATTAATGGTATGAGGGTTCTAATTTAAAGATAGAAAAAAAAATTAAAAAAAAAATTAAACGAGTGTGGTCAAGGTTTTGATATGGAGTGGTTGAGTTCGCATGTGATTATTAGATTGGATGTCAATTACTATATGATTATTTCGAGTGAATCTCAACAACATGTGAGTTGAATTTGTCTAGGAAATTAAACAATTAATTCAATCTTTACATGTTGTCGTTACTTGTGTTGGAAGCTCCGAACTACATATCATGATGAAGTGACTCTTGTGACGTCATGGGTTTATTTATTGATAAAATTTATTCCAGTCAATTTATTTTATTTTTTTTTAAAGAAAATAAAGCAATGTTATTTTAAATATTTTTAAAAAAATTGAATTGAATTTATTTGACTAATTAAACCATGAATTGATCTACTAGGTTAAATTTTTTAGATCCTAGCCCAGGTTAAGAGCTAAGTTTATCAAATTTTGAATTGATGCACCGAAACAATGGTGTTTAATAATTATATATGTGAGACTATTTCTTTATTTGCATTTACAAATATGTTCTCTTCCAAATCTAACATAAAAATATTTATATGTTTTTTCATAGAAAAAAATCCAGCATAGGTACATGAATTAATTTTTTTTGTAGAATTGTTTTAATACGCTGATTTTAAAAATAATTAAAAAAAATAAAAAAATATATTTTTATACATTTCAATATAAAAAGACTCTAAAAAGCAATTGTAACCATACTCCCAAACAGATTTGAGGCGTGTCTTGTGACATCATGAATTTAACTTATTAATCAAATTTATCTGAGTCAATTTATTTTAATTTTTTAAAGAAAATAAAGTACTGTTATTTTAAATATTTTTAGAAATTAAATTTATTTGATTAATTAAATCATAAATTGATCTGCTAGGTTGATATTTTTTATATCGCAGCCTAGGTTAAGAGGTAAGTTTATAAAATTTTGAATTAATCCGCTAAACCAGATGAAGTTTAATAATCATACGTTATTATAAGACTATTTTTCTATTTGCATCTTAAATATGTTTTCTTCTAGATCAAACATAAAAATATTTATATGTTTTTTATATGTGTCGAAAAGGAAGAAATAAAGAAGTTAGATATGCTTGTAAGTGCTTAATAGAAAAATAAATAAGAAAGATAGAAGGTGATCATAATATTTTATTTTCAATATACTACATTAAATTTTATTGCATTTCATCAGCATATCTAGCTTATTTCAGACCCAAAGCACTATTAACTTGTTAAATAAGTACCTCCAATGAATCGATGCCACGTCAATGTGTTCGAATCATTCTCTATGGACCACATTGACATGGAAAAGTAGCTGGCAGAAAGCCACCTTGCCATTTTTATTATCTTCTCATTGCTTTTTGGGCCGCGCTAAAATTTGTGTAATCGGGAATTGGAAAAAAAAAAACAAATTAAAAAAATATATCTTTTTTTAATCAAAGTTTTAAAAGAGAGTTTCTAGTATAATCCAATTAAAACTATAGTGTATGTAATTAATCAAATATTTTTAAAATTATAATTAGTATAAAATACAGCACACAATACCATAAAAATCAACCTTAATCGTAAACTCTAGACAATATTTAATAATAATTGCTTGTCTGATTCATCCTGATAAATCTTAATGTATTTGTCATTTACATTACCATTCTTATTATAATAATAAAAAAGGAGATCAATTAAAATTCTTTTTTTTTTTGAAATCTTAGGATAAATTACAAGAATCGTTTTCATATTTCATTACACTAGAGGGATCATTTATAAATTTAAAAATATGGTATAAAAAATGTCTATATTTTTTTTGAAAAAAAGTATAAAATCCTATTTGTGTACCCGAATCGTCATTACACTAGAGGGGTGTTTTGGATATAAAAAAATTGTAATATTTTTTTAATTTGGACGGCCAATATAATTACACAATATCCAAGGAGATGATTGTTACCCTTTCCTTACTTGTCGAGAGCCAGCACTTAAATAAGTTCTGTCCGTGATTTTATTTATTTTTGAAGAGGCTCCAGCGATGACTCGAGACCAAGTCAACATGGCTGAGTCATGCTCTATGGTCTGAAATTGGCAAGAAAAAAAGCTGGGAATGAAAGCCACTTTGATTTTGTATTTATTTTCCTTTAATTGATGGACAAAAAGCTCCATATCATGCCGTGGCCCACGTGAAGGTTGTTTTTTAGCGTCTCTTTTTCTCTAATTCGTCGGCTTTTTTAATATAAGAAGTTTTCAGTTGAAAAGTGCATGGAAGCATCACTTATCGGCTAACCGGCTTTTTATTACGGGCACAAGAAGACATCTTATGTTGATACTTACTCATGAAGATATGAAGCCCACGAAAAGCATCACTAATTTTTATTTTTTTAAGCAAATTTATAAGAAACACTGCGTTTCAAAACAGTTATTTTTAAGCATTGTTTGGAAACATGGTTGAAATCGTGTTCTCAAAAAATTCAAAAGTTTTTTTTTGCAAAAATTTAATACGATTTGTATTTTTTAAATCGTTTTGATGTGCTAATGTTAAAAATAATTTTTTAAAAATAAAAAAACATCATTGGTATACATTTCGGTACGAAAAATTATTTAAAAAACAATCACTACTATATTGCCAAGCACGCTCTCAAAAGCAAAAGCAAGTTCTTCGCCGGAAGTTATTTATGCTCGCTGAAACATGAAGACGTAGGGTGATGAGCCAAACCTGCCTGACCTGCAAGCAAAACAAGGCCAAGGAGGCCATTAACTTCACCTCTTAATGTAAGTCTTCTACTACTGAACCAATGCTGTTCAACTCTTTGAGCACCGGATAAATCAATTCACGTATTATTCACCAATTTCCCATTCAGCTAATAAGTAGAGAAATAAAAAGGGTTGAAAAGCAATGTTAAGCTTGAGGTGATGATTTTGCACGTCAATAAGCCAGACTTTAAAAAGAAAACATGCTGCATGACTAAATCAAGGGCTCGTTGAAGGACCGCAAACATAAAACTAGCCTGTGAGAGCAGCATTGAGAGCACTATGCACATCAACTCCGATTTGAGCTTCAGCTTTCTCGAGGTCAGTTGAGGCCGAGCTTAGCTTCTGGGTGAACTCTGCGAGACCCTTCTGAACCAGGCTGGTGTCAATTTGATCAAGGGGCGCAGCCTCAACGGCAACTATATCAGCAATCGAGTTGGCATGGATGAACGCAAAGCCACTGCTAACAAAATACTTCTTCACTTCATTTCCTTCATGCACTGATAGTACCCCAGGTTTCAATTCTGTAATTGTTGATACATGTCCTGGAAGAACACCCATCTGCCCAGTTGATGCTGGAATTATGACCATGTCGACCTGAACAAAGATGTCAAGGCAAGTAAGAATTCTGACGGCCAGGAATGTTCATTTAGTTACCTGATTTCAGCTAAGGACAATAGCCTATCAATATTTTTCATCCTCTCATGCGCAGGCTTTTGAAAATACCCATGGTGGCATCTACACATTGCGCAACCATGTAAGCATACCAAAATCAGGCCGGTGTTTGTTTTTTTTTTTTGGACAGCAGGACAGTTCTATTTTTCTAGGTACTTTGTAAACAGCATCTCAAACATGGTCTCAAACATGGAACAGGTAACCAAGGGGTGCAATAAGAAACCGATACTCCATGGCAGCATTCATTTTCTAGCCAACTTTCCAGACAATAACACAATTAACAATTCCCTCTTCTGCAACAAATACCTTTGTGTACTCTTAACTTAGCCAGAAAAGGAAAGGATCCCCTACAGCTAAAAGATGTGGCATAGTGTAGCTATAATAGCAAATAAGAGATGGTCCTATGCAGCAGAGTGGAGTACCCTTTTAGTTTGCAGCTCAGAGAGGTTATCACCCTCCCCTCTGTCTGTGTGTGCATGGCAAAAACAAGAAAAATGCTTTAATAAAGTTGCTCCTGTGGTCCTACCCACTGAACCAAGTTCAAATTTCAAATTCTCTGTCAAATAAAGGATCAGATAACCAGCTCTTTTCCTCACTAACAGAAAGAATAATTCCTGACAAGGCTAGGGTTGGAAACGGGGTATTTCCCCACCCATTATTGGAATATGAGCAAGGCAGAGTCCTACTTTTCGAAATTACCATATCTTTATCTGCTATTCAAGGTCAGATGGAAGAATCCAAAAACCAGAAGGCATGTCTTTCAGAGCTGAAGGAAAAGCACAATCTATCATGAACAGGAAATGATCTCCAAACATACTTAAGCTGCAATTTTGGTTTTCAAATTTTGAAAAGAAAGTAAAATTCAAGCACTCTTTTACCACTAAGATATAATCTTGGTTGTTTAAAAAAGGAGCAAAAAATAGAAATTATTTATCAATTTGAACTTTATTAAATTTGCCAGGTTTTCAATCTATGAGGGTGTTTGGGAGTGTGGTAGCGGTTGCTTTCTAAAGTTTTTTTTGCTCGGAAATGCATCAAAATAATTATTATTTTTTATTTTTTAAAATTTATTTTTGACATTAGCACATCAAAACGATCTAAAAACATCAAAAAATGATTTCAAGCAAAATTTTTTTTTTATTGGGAAACACAATTTCTACCGTGTTCCCTGAGCCCTATGTGCGAAAGGAACTTGAATAAAACAATCATGGAAGAGGAGTGAAAAGGAGCTCCATGAGCACCTAGGATTAAAAAGGCAAAAAGCACACTCAAAGAAATGATGACAATAATGGCAAGGAGATAAATTAATATCTAAGGATGACAGGCTTCCTCACAGCAAAAAAGAAATTCATACAACAAAGTCTATTATTTTTTGTAGGTTCCCAGCAGTGCAATTATAAGCTACAAGAAGAGAAGAGAAGATAAATGCATGCATTAAGCTTGGGAGGCATAAGCTGATGTTCAATGAAAAAGAAAATTGCGTTAACTGACCATAAATATTCATGTGACAATAATGGGTGAAGCAGCAACATGATCGAAACATGCCAAAAATTCCTGCAGAAACATGTATGAATTCTCTATTTAGAAGTGTGGTTGCGATTGCTTTTCAAAGTGTTTTTCGTGCCGAAATGCATCAAAATAATATTTTTTTATTTAAAAAAAAATCATTTTTGAGATCAGCATATCAAAACAATCCAAAACAAACAAAAAAAATTTTAATTTTTAGCAAAAAAAAAATTTGATTTTTTGTGGAACTCGATGCAAATGTTCTTGAAGTATGCACTTGCGTGGATTTTATTCAGAGTTCAGTCAGAAAAATGCACAATTAATTTACCAGTTTTGGTTGTAAGCAAAGATTGGAGATCCTGGGAAGATGTAATAGGTTATGTAGCTTCAAATCAATCTTCGATGCTTCAAGACAAAACAAACTAAAAAATGAGATCAAAGCAAATACAGAAGTGTAAAAATCATGTGGCCTAGATTCATGTGCTTGGAATATTTGGCCACAAAGTGTCCAGATAGCATGAAGTAAAAGTCATTTAGTAAGCTTGGAGAATGAAGCAACTGGTCCAGACCAGTTCTTCAACAGTTTGTTTCAAGGCTGATAGAAACACAATACCCACTGACAATCATTCTGTTTCTTAAGAATGAAAATATTTATCGTTGAGAGTTATCATTAAAGACGCATCCTCAAGCCTGTCCAAACAATCACAAAAATACATTTTCAAGACCAAAGGAGGCTCTCCTAGGTCATGAGATGATATACATGAAAATACTAGTTTTCAAACTTTATAAACTGTGGAACATCAGAGATATATCCTTTACGTGAACTTCTATTGTTGTGTGCAATGTTCCTATCAATTTCAGTTTCAATCCAATCATTATGGCATGGTTCCACTTTTTCAGACATGATAAATAGCAGGATCATTGGCACACCTTTCCCTAAGACATGATCAGTACAAATAGGATGTGAAACACTAGTGAATCTTGTTAGAGTTGATTCTAGGGTGTAACTAAGCTGCAGATGTAATATATCCCATCTTCAACCCAATAATATATCAGCAACGATCAGCAAAAGCAAGAATTTCACAATGCTAGAAGAAATCTTGCAAACC
This sequence comes from Populus tomentosa, assembly GCA_018804465.1. Lineage (NCBI taxonomy): Eukaryota > Viridiplantae > Streptophyta > Magnoliopsida > Malpighiales > Salicaceae > Populus > Populus tomentosa. The sequence goes on from CM031995.1 coordinate 3,207,978, forward strand.
ATTGATATCTTAAAAAACAAAATGCACACCCTGCAAGTCCCTAGAGCCATACGAATCTCAGCCTACTGTATTCTACACCTACACAATGCACTGGTATAAAATCCAGAACAAACGCTAATCCCCAGTTAACTTATTTTATAAAAAATATTGACTCGATTTACTTCAGTTACTTAGTAGAATGCTTCGAATCATATCGAGATCCAGACAACCAGCAAAACGGGCAATTTCCAAAACCAAAAATGCAGACTCCACCACATAACCACAAATTCCAAAATGCATCAAATTCACCAGATTTATCAAGAAACCAAGCAAGAGGCATGCATCTTTAAGCCCGGGTAAGGGGAAAAACACCTTTTTTTATCATCAACTCTCAATCACTGCAATATAGAAAAATTGCTTCGGATCACATCAAAATCCAACCAGCCACGAATTCCAAAATGCGTCAAAATCACCAAATTTATCAATAAACAAACAAAAAGCACACATTTTTAACCCCGGATGGAAAAAATACGCACCTCTTTACCAGAAATCTCGGAAGCATAAGGAAGTACGAAGTTGACAGTGAGCTTAGAAGGGATAGCAGAAGGAGTAGGAAGCCGAGGTTGCATGAAAGAAAGTGGAGTCTTTGGTGGGTCCAAGTTTGGTGCCACTTTTTTCCACGCCTCCGCAAATGTTGAGTCAATGGTTTGTGCTGCTGGGAGACCAGTGGAGAAGAGTCGAGCCCGAATGGTTCGGGCTAAGATTCCGGTGGTGGCTCGGCGAAACATGGTTGCTGTTCTTGAAGGGTCGCTCGGCTATTGCAGGGTCGGAGTTGAGGGGTGGTGGGGTGGTGTTTTGGTGGGGTTGCAGTGGAAATGAGAGACGGGGTGATGGGGGGTAGATTACGGGCTCGGGGTGTTTTTGGGCCTGTTTGGTTTTGTTAATGAGGTAACATTCGTTCGAAATGTTTGCATAAAAAATACAATTACAATTTACAACAAATATACTAAAACTAGTTTTGGTACCCGCGCGATGCTGCGGGTGTTTAAAGTAAAATTTAATTTTAATTATTATTATAATTATTGATAAATTAATTAGAAATGTTATATAGCAAAACATATGACATTCATACATATCAAAAGACATGACATTCATAAAGCAAGTTGCAAAAGTTAAGTAAAAATAGTTAAATCCAAGTATAACAAAAGTATCTACAGTTACATATTTTACGCTTTATACATATAGATAGAGAAGTAGACGTCAATGAGCGGGAGGTTGTATTAACAAAGCAGATGATAAAGACGTCGAATTAGCTTGCGATGTTTGATAAGAAAGCATTGATTAACTGAATGTTTTTTTTTTTCCTACAGCAAAAGATAAGTGCAACCGTAAGTTATAATTTTTTTATAAAGCAATAAATATCAAATATTCTTGACGATAAATTAGAAATGAGAAATAAAGATTTAATTGTTGCTGAGTATATGAGTTCATAAAGAAGGGAAGGCAATTCGAAAATAGATATAAACCTTTTCAGTTGATGAAATGGAGAGGCGTTGCTTTTTTAAAAGTCCTTGTCCAGGAGCATCATCATCTTCACAAAATTGTTCCTTTGATGAGTTTGCATAATCTTTCAAGGGTCTTGGTTGGAGAAGTTGGGAGCTGAATCATATATTAAAAGGAAGTAATTAAGTAATAGCAAGTGTAAACAATAGGAATGAAAGGCAAAACTATTTATTTATTAGTAGAACGCTCAAGTAGTAAGCCCAACTTCTTGAAATTAGAAAATGACAATTAATATAGTTCAAAAAGGATTCCACATGATGATATTTGGATGTTGAATAAGATATTAAGAATGAAAGGGAAGACTATTTATAAATTCATAGAACAGTCAAGTAATAATTGTTAAAGGGATGTATTAGGAATTGACAAATAAAACTTTATCATGGTTGAAGTAGCGTCGCGCAGGATCATAAATTTATGGCAGAATACATGGATTATTTTTTATGTGTGAGCAAGCGAACCAAACCTGTCGTGCGGCCCAGCATCATCGAAGATTAATGCTCTTTTTGACTGGTGATGGCAACTATCATGGAATGTGTCTTTTTGCGAAGAGGTGTGCTGCTGTGAAGCTGGAGTCTGAAGTTGAGACTGATCTATACTCAAGGGATCTGCAAGGTTTGGTGTTGGAGGGGTGAAAGGTACCGTCATGGTCTCACCTCTGCAAGTAAAATTCTTCCCCACGAAAAGAAGACTGAATTGCAAAAAACGTAAAGAAAAACACAGTGTAAATTTTCAAAGCATTTAATACAAAAACATGATGATGTCGAAACATGATGAAGTCGCTTTTGTAAGTTAAATATTCTTCAATCTGCTTTGAATTAGATAGTGATTTTTTCCGGGGCTTGGTTACGCGGCTTTCATCTGTGTTGTGGTGGAGATTTATTTTTTCTACTTAAATCTATCTATTTTAAAAAAAAATTAATTACAAAAAATAACTAATGTAATATTATTAATTACTTGCTGAAACAAATTGCAACACATTTCGACCATTACGTTTTTCATTTTTTGAGAAAGTTGCATCATCTCATTCAGTTCCCTTTTTATAAATCCTCCATTCAATTTCTATCCAATTTCAGACCATTGGAGCATTCTCTTGGATCCACTTCTTGTTGTCAGGACAGCGCTACAGCTAGCTGAGATAATATCCAGTTCTGGTATAATTTGATGTACTTTAGAGAATCTACAGCTGGTAGGTGAGATGGTTGTTTTTTTGTTTTCTTAAATTAAAAAAAAAAGAGGAGTTTTGTGAACAGGGAATGTTTGAAATGAAAATAAAGTTGATGAAGATAAAATAATTAAATTGCTGTATTGAAAACTAATTGCAGATACCGAAGCAGAGCTGTAAAGGTTCTGCAACCTGAGCATGAGCGCATTAAGCTTTTTGGTTACGGTGTGCAGTCTTCAATAAAAATGAAAAGAAAATTGAGGGCCACGCACCGAAGAATCCAATAAAACCAGGAAGAAGAAGAAAAAATACTAACTTTAAAAACACCGAATGAAAAGAAAATCAAAGAGCAATGAAATAAGCAGGCAATTTCGATCAACAAATAACTGAATGAACAACCCATGCACATAAAAAAAGAAAACACACAACATTAAAAAGAGTAGCTGAAAAAAAAAGAGACAAAGAGCAATGAAATAACCTGCAAATTCTGACAGGAGTCAAACAAACAGCTGCTGAAACCAAGTGTTCTCTTTAATGAAATGGAAGAAGCAAACCCTTCAAAGCAACTGGAAAGAGACCATCATCCTGTGAGCTACAATAAAATAAGAATAAGAAGCCATAAAAACCATAATAATTAAAAGAGAAATAATGAACACACACTAATTAGAGAAATTGCAGGAAAAGAAAACCATAATTGAAAGCAACGAAGAGCGCAAGAAAAAGGAAAGACTGCAGAAAATTGTCAAAGGATTTAAGGCACCATCATGGTCTCACCTCTGCAAGTAAAATTCTTCCCCACGAAGAGAAGACTGAATTGCAAAAAACATAAAGAAAAACACAGTGTAAATTTTCAAAGCATTTAATACAGAAACATGATGATGTCAAAACATGATGATGTCGCTTTTGTAAGTTAAATATTCTTCAATCTGCTTTGAATAAAATAATAATAAGAAAAGGTTGTGGTAAATTGTTAAAGCATTTAAAATATTTAAAATAATATTTCATGCACTAAAAGAAGACTGAACGGGCTTTTCCTATTCAAATCATCATGGTCTCATCTTGTCACACAGCACTTCGAAAGAAAATTCTCATCTTGTCACACAGCACTTGGAAAGAAAATTATTTTGTAAATGTTGCAAGCAAAAGGGACTCGTTAAGGAGGACTTAGCTCATTGGCCCAAAAACACATGCAAGTATACAAAACACAGGGATAGTTTATAAAAATCCCAGCACTGGACGTGCTCATTTCACTTCTATTGTTAAATTCACGGATTAGGAGTGAAAAGCATTAAAAAAACAACGTACAAAGAAAAGGTGTTGCATTTTTGTCAATTGAAACAAACTTATATGGAAAAACATAGCACAGAGAAGTAAGGATCATAAAATAAAAAAGAGCTAAAATAGAACAAAATGATAATTTCTTTGTTCTTTCTGAGTTACGACTAACTCAAAACCAAAGAGCCATAAAACAAATTAATTTCGGTCCTCTCTTTGTCATTTCCTCAGCTTTCTCGGAAACCAAACAATGCGAGAGTCGTGCAATAACAAATAAAAATTAGAAAAGTTAAAAATAATGGCCCAAATACCTGATAAATTCCAAAGTTTTGCCTTTACCTCGCCTCTCTGCTTCTGTCAGAGAAAAAATAAACCCCAAAAAATCAGAGCCCGGGAACACAAAATAAACCACAAATGCATTTACCATACACTTAGAGAGAGAGTGAGAGAGAGATGAAGCAGGAAATGAAATAAAAAATGAAAAAATAACAAAAAAAATCTCACGTTTTATTCTTCTGTTTAATACCCAAAAACAAAAATCATACATGGCAAAAAATAAAAACCCAGACAAAAATTTCCAGACTTCTGTTCATATTCCCTCTCTTTCTCAGCAACCAAACACCTCAAAACAAAACACAAACAGTAAAAAATTTGAAAACTTTCACTCACTTTCCCTCTCTTTCTCAGCTCCCAAACCTAGAATGCATTAACATAATAAGACCCGCAAGAAAATCTTGTCTCCCTCGCTTCACTTTCGACTTCAAAATTATGACCCGGAACCTAAAATTTAAACTCTTTAAAATGCAAAGAAAAGAAAGAGGCCAAATGGGTTTTGTAACATGAAGGGTCTCTCTCTCTCTCCCCCCCCCGCTCTCCCTGCCTTTGCTGTACTCTCTGTAAAAAATAATATTTCATGCACTACAGATAAAGAAGACTGCAATAATATTTCATGCACTACAGATAAAAAAGACTGCAACTTTTCCTATTCAAAGGAGCCACTTGGAAAGAAAATTATTTTGTGGGGAAAGCACAACACTTTCCCCGATGCACACTTTTGTAAATAGTTAAAGCATTTATTGCAATAATATTTCATGCACTACTGCAGATTTTCCTATTAAAATGAGCCACTTGAAAAGAAAATTATTTCGTGGGGAAAGCACAGTACTTTCCCCACGCGTTTTAGAGTTCTGTTAATAATTTACAACTAATATACTAAAATGAAAGGCAGAATTAAAACACCTTGTAAGAATATTGTAGCTCCACGTTCATTGTCTCTCTTTACTAGATAATACGGTTTAAAAACATGCTTACAAGAAGGGTACTAAAGGAATTTTCGCATACCTTATTTATCCTTATAAAAATAAAATTATATCTTAATTGCATGGTAAAAAGATTTAGGGCATGTTTGAATTTGTTGTAGCAGTGGTTGTTCAAAGTGTTTTTCACTTGAAAATACATTAAAATAAAGTTTTTTATTATTATTTTTATTTTTTTTTATATCGGCACATCGAAACAATATAAAAACATGTAAAAAAATCATTTTAAGCAAAAAAATTAAAATTTTTAAAAACGCGGTTTTAACAACAATGATGGATATGCATACACTGCACTCATGAGCATGTAAAAGGTGCTCGTTATCTTTAGACGGTACGTGTGGTGTTTGCCAACTTACCATGTTATTGAAAGACATTATATTCTTTTTCTGTTTGTGCAGCGTATGTCTCTATTAGCAATCAGCTTGGGTGGTATTAGAGTTTTTTTCTTCTTATACTTTTATTTTTTCCTATAAAATTATAATTTAACTCTCTTGGTTGTTGACATTCCAGCTTCAAATTTTTTTTTCTAATTTGTTTTTAGTTTTTTTATATAAGTTTTATTTGCTTTTAATTTTATGCTTCAATTGTGATTCTTATTCATTGAATTTCTATTTTCAATCCTTAGCGTTTCTATAAAAGTTTTTGTGGTTTTCAAATTTATTATTTAATTCAAATGAATGGTATTGTATTTTTCAATACAGTTCTTATTATTTTAATTTCTATTTTTTTTTCTCAATCCCTTTACAAAAGTTATTATCTTATTTTTATTTCATCATTCAATTACAAAAAATATTTATAGACGCTCGTTACTTTTGAACATCTCTATCCTTGTACTACATTTTGTTTTTTAATTCCACTAATTAATTAAATATAAAAATTATTTTATATTTTAATTTTAACTTTTATTGTTTTAATTGTTATGTTTCTTAAACTCTGTTGTGTATTTTTTTTTTAATTTCATCATTAAACATTTGATTGATAAAAAACCTAACTTTATGATTTTTTCAGATTAGATGTGTTTGGATTTAATGGTCTGGATCACAAGTTTTTTTAATAAAAAAACATGTGTTTATTAGAGTTTTTAAAATGATGTGAATTTATTTTAAAATAAAAACCAGCTAAATTTCTCAAATTTATCAATCATAAAAAATAAGTTTATTTTTAAAGTCGTTCTAGCTTAAATTTGTTTATTTTAGTTGTCTTTTTTTTCGTTTCTATTTAAAGGAATCACATTGTTAATAAAAATATATTTTGTTAAAATAAAAAAAATATGAATAAAAAATGGAATTTTAATTAAAAGTATAGTTATTTTGTTATAAATATCTATTTTAATCATTACATAATTAAATAAAAATAAATTTTAAAAAATCGGCCATGTCGCCTGGCACTGCTGTAATCCATTTGATGGCTTCTAGGCCCTGCCAAGCGCAGGTAGAATGAATTCCAAGGCCCAGTTCAAAACTACTCTGTATTTCATAAGGCGTTTGGGTTGTCTTGAAATGAAATTAATTTGTCGCAAAACACTCAACAGCCCATCCATGCAATGGATTCAGTTCAGAGGAAAAAAAAGAAAAGAAAAGAAGAAAGACCTGCTAGCTAAAAAGAACACAATCATATCGAGTTCCTGTCTTCGTGTCCCAGTTCCTGTCTTCAATGGAAGATCAAAGAAAACCTGAAAAAAACAAAACATCAACAACCTCAAATCTCTTATGGTTCTTTGGCGTATCAACATGTGTAAAACTCCTATTAATGCCATCATACCATAGCACGGATTTTGAGGTCCATAGAAACTGGCTAGCTATAACACATTCACTCCCTCTCGATCAGTGGTACAGTGACAAAACCAGTCCTTGGACTCTTGATTACCCACCTTTCTTTGCTTATTTGGAATACATCATCTCCTTTTTTGCTCACTTAGTTGACCCAAAAATTGTAGACCTTGAAAAGGGACTCGATTATAAGGCAGAGAGTGTGGTTTTATTTCAGAGATTGAGTGTGATTGTGTGTGATTTGGTTCTTTTATATGGGGTTTATAGATTGAGCAAGAATTTTTCTATGGGGTTTAAAGAGAGAGTTTTGATGTGGGTTTTGGTTGTTTGGTCACCTGGGCTAGTGATTGTAGATCACATGCATTTTCAGTATAATGGGTTCCTGCTAGGGTTGTTGATGATGTCGATTTCGTATTTGATGGAAGGGAGGGATTTGATGGGTGGGTTCATTTTTGCTGTTTTGTTGTGTTTTAAGCATTTGTTTGCTGTGGCCGCTCCTGTTTATTTTGTTTATTTGTTGAGGCATTATTGTTGGAAAGGATTTGTTAAGGGTTTCTGGAGGATTTCGGTTTTGGGAGCTGTTGTTGTTGCTGTTTTTGCTGCTGCTTATGGTCCCTTTGTTTATCACGGGCAGGTAATTCCTGGTTCCTATGATTCTAGTTCTTGTAAGAATTTAGTCAACACCAGATATTGTTTTTATAGCTGTTTTCATACCCTGGTATAACTGTTAGAGAGAGTGAGAGACTGATGCAGTTATATTGTTGTTATAATTTTTGTGGTTCTTATGTCACATTTTGTTTGATTGTTTCTTTCTTTATTTCCTTTTTCGGTATCTAGGAGACCTAAAGGTCTTGTGATCCCAAACCCCACCATCCCATACCCAAGAGCCTTACACGACTCGAACACAGGACATGCTCAATGAGCTATCTGGGTACCATCAAGCCACAACTTGTGGCGGTGTTTGATTGTATCTTAATGTGAAATCATCATAAATGCGATTTTGTTTGTGATCAAACATCGTTGAAGACGAGGATTTGCTAAAAAGACCACTTGCATTTGTTCGTATGTATAAGCACTGAAATGAAGATGGAGTTTATACATCCACTCCACTGTTAGGCTTATTCAATCTGTATTCCTAATGCACACACTTGACAATTACTTGCTTGAGCTATCAGAAGAGATTCTAACAAACTCAGCAAATTCAAACTGCTGTCACTGATGTTTTGAATATGCAGCAACTAGCATCTTGGTGGTAGACATGGTGCTTTTATCAACATATTTAAGTTGTTTCCTGTGTTATTATTGTGCACTCAATTGACTTCTCTTTCTAGCTCAAACTCACAATGACACTTGTGTTCACACAAAGGATCCTTGTAGGTTAATGGTAGTGGTTGATAGTCGATAACTAACTGCTGAAAGTCATAAACTATTTCTTGTATTACTTCTGCTTAGCGTATTCATTATATAACTCATACTTTGCAGATGCAACAAGTCATCAGCCGCATGTTTCCTTTTGGAAGGGGACTTTGCCATGCATACTGGGCCCCAAACTTTTGGGTGTTTTACATTATATTAGATAAAGGGCTCGCTTTTTTACTCAAAAAACTTGGGCTGAACATCCCGGTACCGGCAGCCTCTTTCACTGGTGGGCTAGTAGGGGATTCATCACCATTTGCTATACTGCCTCAGGTAATTCTGCAGAATATTCTTGAAGATGGAAACAATGTTGATGTCATTAACCCTAAGTAACCTGATGCCATATATCTAGCAAGGTGCTTCATTTCTTAAAATTGATTTCAATAAGCATTAGTGTACAATTGACGAAATCATTGACGAATCAGTATCAGCTATGGTGTATAATTGATTGATTCTTGCGTGATTTGGAAAAATATGATCTGGCAATGGAAGAAGCTGACACGCTCCCATCTGTCATCCATGGCATGCCTACAGGATGAACAGTTCTTCCGAACATGTTTGAATTGATTAAATAATGATTTTATTTACAGTACTAGGAGATTGATTTTAACTCTAGAACATAGTTAATTTGCTTATTTTTCTTATTTTATTTTCTAGCTGCTGCTAGATGTAATTTCATATATCTAAATTTAGTCACATGGCAGGTCACCCCCTTGACAACATTCATTATGGTCCTGCTTGCCTTATCTCCGTGTCTTATCAAGGCCTGGAAGAATCCTCAGCCACGATCAGTCCCTAGATGGATAGCTTATGCTTATATGTGTGGCTTTTTGTTTGGGTGGCATGTTCATGAAAAAGCATCACTCCACTTTGTCATCCCTTTGGCAATTGTCGCAGGAAACAGTTTGGAGGATGCAAGGCATTATTTCTTGCTTTCTATAGGTATGCTGAATTGTACCTTATTTTCGAAACTTTCTAAATAAACATGGTCTTGGTAGCAATAATTATATGAGAGATTTGAGGCAATTGTGGTAGAATTGGGTTTGGAAATTTAAGCAGTTATGTGGGTTTTTTTTTGGATTGAATTCCAAACTTCTGTATGTACTGGAAAGGTTGAATTGCCATACCCCGTAAACCCATTGTCGAAACCCCATAACATCACACTTGCTTGTTCAGGCATATTTCATTGCACTTAGATAAATTCCTCTAGCCTCTCCTGTTTTAGAGGATATGTTTGTTGTTTGGTTTTTGTTTGCTCAGATAATCGATGCGCTTAAGTGTAAGCATTATTCGCTAAGAGCAGCCAATACAAGATGAAAATGAGAAGGCTTCCGCAAGAATAAATCCTGAACAAGCATGAAATCTAATTCTGTTTGTGTTGTTTGTCAGTGTTGTAATTGCAGAAAGACCCTTTTTTTAGCAGACTAGATATATTTTTGAACGGGCTAACTGACTAAATCAAGGGAAATTACTTTAGAGCATTAGAAAATGCGAGCATGAAGCAGGGTCAGCCAAATTTAGAGTGGTTTCAATTTCAATTGCAATTGTCGGTTCATGATTTCCGTTTTTATATACTGATTCTGTTCATGCTTCTTTATGTCTAATGCAGTGTCTTGCTACTCGTTGTTTCCCCTTCTATATGAAGCCCAAGAGTATCCAATCAAAGTGCTGCTGCTGCTGTTACATTCAGTTCTGATGTGGCAGAGCTTTTCTGCACTATTCACCAAGGATGCGACAGCCAAAGCAGTAGTTTCAGCAAAGAAAACAGACAGACAGGTGGGTTTGAAGGGAAGTTCCAGTGATGTTGATGAAAAAGGAGGATTCCGCATCGGATGGATTGGAAGGTGTTACCTGTTTGGTCTGCTGGCTGTTGAGATTTGGGGTCAGTTTCTGCACCCTTACCTTCTCGGAGATAAGCTTCCTTTTGTACCACTTCTGTTAATTTCTATATATTGTGCACTGGAAATTATGTACTCATGGATATGGCAGCTAAGACAGATTATCGTATCCCCCTGACTCGTCATCCCTCAAGTAGACAGCAAATTTTGTGACTTAACACTTCAGTGTTTCTATTAGAAAACTTGCATTTTGTTGGAATGTATACTAACTTTGACAAGCGTAAAGTCTCTCAAGGTTACTCTGTTTCTCGTTGACTCGGAGCCTGTGTCGGTATTTGTACAATGTGGTTTGAAAAATTTTAGGCACTCTTTTGGGAGTATGGTTCGATATTTTATTAAAATTTTTTATTTTTTTAAAAAATTAAATTAATATTTTTAGTGTTTTTTATTGTTTAAATGTGCTGGTGTTATAAATAAAAAAAATTATTGTTTTAATATATTTTTAAGTAAAAACCATTTTGAAAAATATTATGCATTATACAGGAGGTTGCCAGATGATTTCATAGGTTTTTGTAAGATGTTAGAGCATGATAAGCTCAAGCTTTTTAACTAGTTCTTAGGATAACATTTGGTTACTATATCTCGAGATAAAAAGACAGACGGCTGAGATGGAGGGTATATATTATGATTTTTTTTGTTTTAAAATGACAAAATTTACTTTAAAACCATTTTAAAGACATTTATTTATATTGTTAATTTATTTTTTCAACCATATATATTTATATTGCTTTTGCATTTTTTAACAAAAAATAAATCGTACTAGAGATGCATTGTTTACAGGTTCACAGATTATTACTACGGATTGAAATTATGTATTTTTTCAGTTGGATTTAAAAACAAAGGATTAGAGTGAAAATAATGGTTAAAATAGATAGTGGTTTTGAATATTTTTGGTTTCGGTTGATTTTGGTTTTTTGAATTTGTCAAGGCAATGTATAGGTCTATCAAAGTGTTTAGAGTATTTTTTATGTATTTTGGATTAAAATAGGTTCTTAAAAAAAAAAAATCAAGCCTTTGTTTTTTCTACAACCTCTAGTCACTAGAATATGTAGAACACAAACAATGTGTCATTTATTGTTATTTTAAAGCTCTCATTTGTTTTTAATGCCTAGACACATGGGGCACTAAGTCCACGCACCTTGATTCCTTCTAGCTTTTAATATTATTGCGGCTGCTGCTGCTGCTGTTGTTGTTGTTTTATAATTAGGTTAAAAAACATTTGATAAAAAAACAATTGAACTCAATTGAGTTTATAAGTCGCGTCGCAAGTTTGATCGGTTAATTCGTAACATCCCTCTCCAAGTTTTTCAATTCATTATTAAAAAATTTGACTTAAGTCAATATAAATATAAAAATAATTATTATCATAGTTTTAAAACTCTATTTAGGGGTTGAGTCGAAGCCAAAATCAGGTTAAGATTTATGTTGACCATTAATCCATATCAACACAGGGATACAAATGCTTATTGTCATAATTTTAAAACTCTTCTCGGGAGTTAACCCAGAGGAAGGTCTGAGCCATGGGCTGAGATGGTTAACTTAGGTTGATAAAAAAAAAAAGTAAGAATAGAAATAATAATTATTATAGTTTAAAAAAAAAAACGGATTTTTTACTTGTGTTTTATCTTGGATCAACTGGGTTGTAAATTGACCTGAATTTTTTGACCATATCAAGTCAAGTGAATTCTTTTTTTATTTTTTCTTAAACTCAGAACAATTTAGATCTTGGGTTAGCAAGGTCATGTTTAATATCTAACAAACATAAAATAAAGCAAAATTTCTAATCCAATTCAAAGCATACAAAAATATAGGACAATATAATTATTTGTCCAATTTTATCCGGTCCAGCTCTTTCAAATCCAATTCAATCAATATTGTGCAACATACCAAATATTACCTTATAATCTTAAATGTACAGTTGTCATTTTATATGCAATTCATGCATTGTTAATTTAAAAATGTATTATTTTATAACATAGTCCAATTCAAACTTGATATAGGATTGATTTTCGCTCATAGCTTGGGTCTAAAAAAGTTAACCTATAATTGATTGGACCAACCTAACTAATCAACTCATGTTTGGTTAATTCAATATATCTACTTACAATCTAATAAAAAATTATTGATTTTTTTTTAAAGTTCTTTATAAAAAAATGTTATTTTAATATTTTTTTTATTGAAGTTAAACCACTCAACAGTAATCTGAATTTTAGGCTGGTTAACTCAATCTGATTTTAAAAATTATGCAACAACAAAGACAGAAGTAAAAAGTAAAAAATAATAATAAAAAAAAATCCTTTTTCATGGGCTGGATTTGGACGATCAACACTGACAAGAAAAAAAAAATCCCAAAACCCATATTCCATGCGAGGCCCATAACGAACATCGCTCAAGTATAAAACACTACAACTAGGGATCCCATTATAGCCGCTAGGGTTTTCTTTCTTGTTCTCTTCTCAGCGCCAACAGCAGCAGTAGCGCCAGCAGCAGCAGACATCTCTCAACAACCACCGCCATGGCTGAGCAGGTACACTTTCTCTCTCTGATCTTGTTTGCTTTTTTCTCATGAACTCAAACGACGCGTCCTTTAAATCTGGTATCGATCTGATTTGTTTATGCTCTTTTTTCTGTAGACGGAGAAGGCATTTTTAAAGCAGCCTAAGGTTTTCCTTAGGTAATATAAAGCAGTACTGCTTGTTATTACCATGCTTATGATGGTGTTACTTCTTTGTGTGTGTTTGTTTTAATGATGTTTTTGTTGTTTAGCTCGAAGAAAACTGGAAAGGGAAAGAGGCCTGGTAAGGGAGGAAACAGGTTCTGGAAAAGCATTGGGTTGGGTTTCAAGACACCCAGAGATGCCATTGAAGGTTTGCTCCTCTATCACTTTATTCGCATCTTGGTTGTTTAATGTTATGTGTGTTTTTGTGGAGACATTTAAATACTCCTTGTTGTGTGTTTATGAGCCTCTTGTTATATTTTGATACGATTTTTTTTTGGTTTGAAAATGTCGAAGTTGTCTTGTTTTTGCGAGACTGTGCTGTATTTTTTTTTTAAAATATTTGAAAGAGGTTTTGCTGTTAAGCTCAAGAAAAACTTGTTTTGCAGTTAATTTTGTTAGTTTAGAACACTGCCAATTTCGTCTGGTCTACAGGGTTGCCTAGACCCGCCATGTGCAACTGAATTTCTACTGCTTAGTTTATTTGATTAAGCTGTCTATGCTTGCGGTGTTGCTGAGCAATTTGTTGGCAGAATCTCTATTCATTCCTAATATTAGTAGGAATACAGTAGCACAAAGCATCTTTTTTGGAATCTTGTTTTAATTCACCTATAAATCAGTTCGCTGCTATGTTTTTTTCTATTTGATTCACTATTGTTCTGAGTGCTTGTCGTAATCGTTTTTAAAAATTCATCATCATATATATATATATATATATTTGCTTTTTAGCTGGAATCTGATTGTTGAATAGCCGATGGAGTGTGGTAGCTGCAATTTATTTTCATTGCGGACTGGCTTATGTTAAATACACACACGCTTTTAAATTGTTTAATGATAGGGTGACTTGCTTTGCATCCTTTGATGTGGTTTGAAGTGTCTTGGCCTTGGACAGCTCAAGGTTATTTATCCTCTCATTTACTTTTCTATCTCGAAGTTGTTATTTAGTTGCTAGTTAGCTGTCTGCCTGATGTGTGCTTCAATTGATTGATCATGTTGATATTATATATTTGAAATTGCTAGTGACTTGTATGCTAAGCAGGAGAATGTGCTGATCTTGCACTTTCTTGCCATTGTAGATGCATAACGCAGTTTTATGATTGAGGTTGTATATCATGTTTTCAGGAACTTACATTGATAAGAAATGCCCATTCACTGGGACAGTTTCTATCAGAGGACGTATCTTGTCTGGTACTTGCCATAGTGCAAAAATGAACAGGACCATTATCGTGAGGAGGAACTACCTTCACTGGGTCAAAAAATACCAGAGGCAAGGACGCTAGTTTATTCAATTTTCATGCTATTGTTTCATCTTGTTTTTCTCTCGATAAAATGGCAACAAGTCATCCTCTCCTTCTGAATGCTAAGTTATATTTGTTGTCTCGCTGGTATCCATCAGATATGAGAAGAGGCACTCAAACATCCCAGCACACATCTCCCCATGCTTCCGTGTCAAAGAAGGAGACTATGTCATCATTGGTCAATGCAGGTTTGTATTCAGCAGTATTCTTCTGTTTCAAATCCAATTATTTTTCATCACTTGCAAAAGCTGATGAGATATATTTGTTTTTTATTTATTTTGCAGGCCATTATCAAAGACAGTGAGGTTCAATGTGTTGAAGGTAATTCCAGCAGGATCTTCTGGTGGTGCAAAGAAAGTTTTTACAGGCATGTAAGAGGTTTGATTCTTAAATGACGTGATGCTGCCAGAGATTCATATACCTATAGGCGATCTTGGCTGTTGTGTCAGCCATCAGATTAAATGAACTGATCCTTTTGTTTTCCTTGTATCCTAGCTTTTGGTCTGTTTCTGTTACTATCAAGGATGATCTAGATTGAAATTTTGAGGATATTAACTGCTTTGTTTTGCTGGGTGTTATGTTATTTCTGATTTTTGTCAGCAATATTCATCCCTTCCAAGTCTCTCTCGCCAAGAGTTTTCCTCCTGTCTGGAACAAGTTTTTATGGCTCCTTTTCCTATCTGCAATTGTATTGCCTCATGCTTGTCTGTTCCGCCATTTATCATGATCATTGTGCATTTTAGCATATTGGCAACGCCATCGCAGGGGAAAAATCCCCCTCTTTTAACCAGTGTCTTTTATCTGTCTTCGTTGATTGTGGCACATGGATAATTGTTTTTATTGTGGTTTACAGTGGTTTTTATTTAAAATTTTATTGAAATAATATTTTTTTATATTTTAAAAATTATTTTTGATAACAATATATTAAAATAATTTTTTTTAAAAATTGATTTAAAATAAAAGATTTTTAAATTATTTTGAAAGTAATTTTAAAATATAAAAACAAATCAAATAAAAATAAATAAAGAATTTTAGGCTATGTGTGTTTCGCAAAAAGTGTTTCAGAAAATTATTTTTAAATTTTTTTATATTTATATATCATTAGAAAAGTTAATTAATAAAAATTTTTTTTATTAATAAAATTTTTTTTTCAGTTAAATAAAAATTCGGTTTGATTTTTAAAAAGTATTTTTTATTTTTTTATTTTAAATGAAAAATATTTTTTAAAAATCATAAAAAATTTAAAAATATTATAATATTTATCTATTATATCAAAATTCTTAAATTTTTAATTAATATTTATATTTTGTTTTGAATATTTATTTTTTAAATTTTATTTTTATATTAATTTTGGTTTTTATTTTTATATTGTTATTTTTTTAATTAATTTTTTATATATTAAATTTATTTTTTGTTATTTTGATTGTTATTTATTTTATTTAAAATAATTTATAAAATATTAAATATTATTATTTTAATTTCTTTATCTTTTAATTGTTTTAATTTTTTAGATTTTATTTCTATTATTTTGATTATTATTTATTTTATTTGAGATAATTTATGAAATTATATATATATATTTTAATTTTATTATCATTTAATTTTTTAATTTGTACAATTTGTTTTTTATTATTTTAATGAATTTGAAAAAAATAAAATATTAATAAGTTAATTTTCAGTTTATTTTTCATGACATAATTAAATATTAAAAAGTATTTTCTAATTTATTTTTTATTATATTATTTATTATTAAAAAATAATTTATTTTTCTAAAAAACTTATTTTGGAACAAATAAACAGACCTGATCAGTAAGAAATTTCCAAGCAGATGTTTTCGGTTTTTCGTATGTTTTACGTCTAGCAATAACAGGACCCGCAATTTGATTTATGCTTTGATGATGCATGACTCTCCTCGTAAGCTAGAACGTATTTTCAGATCTTGGAAGCTACCTGGCATCTGTTATGAAGTCTTCATCTACGGTAAGATTTGACCAAAGAAGTCACTGGTCCTGCTGTAAAATGCCAATCCAGCGTTTCTTCTACTTCCTGAAAGACTTCCTCAATCTCACATCTCCACCTTCTATTGTTCACCTACTTAATCTTGGCCGTTCATCTCTACTGCCATACCTCGTTATTGAACCGGAAGTACTGCTTCTAGTTAAAAAAAATAAAAATAAAATACTAAAGCCCGTGACTAAATCACCGTATAGCCACCATCGATAACACTATTATAGTGTCTTGTTTTTTTTTTTAATTTATTTTTAGGTGTTTCGAAAATTATGATTTGTAATTTTATTTTAAAAAATTTCAGTTGTGTTATGCATTGGTTTTATAGGTTTATTTATTTTTATCTTAATTTTAATCTTTAATTTTAGATTTAGATTTGTTGAAAATAGAGTTTTATATTTTTTTTATCATTTTATTTTTTATTAATTTATCAAAGTTGCGACCTGAGTTGACTCGAGTTTTTTTTTTAATTTTTTTTAATTTAATTTTTTAATATTTAGTTAATTAAAAATTGATATTTATAATTTATTTTGATTTGTTTTAGGATTATCAAGGTTTTATAATCTAAGTTGGAAATTTAACATGTTAAATCAAGTTAATTAAATATATTTTGATCTTAATATTTAAAAATAAATGTCATCCAAAATATCATTGTATTAAAAATATTATTTAATATATCATTGTATTAAAAATATTATTTAACATGTATTATATTTTAAATTTATTGTTATTTTTTTAATTTTAAAAAATTTAACAGTGCCTAATATTTTTCTTATGTTAAAATAAAATTTATCCAATTCAGCTTGATTGGAAATGTGGTTATGATTGTTTTTTAAAATGTTTTTTCATGTTAAAATACATTAAAATAATATTTTTTATTTTTTAAAAATTATTTTTAATATCAATATATTAAAATGATTCAAAACATAAATTTTTTTTAATTTTAAATAATAAAAATATAAATTATATTTTTTTAAAAGCAAATGAAAAAATAGTGCAATTTAGTACTATAGATTGAAAAATCTGCGGTGTCCTCTCCTTTTCAGTAATTGTCAACTTGACTTGTCCCGCAGGTTAAGAATCTAATTTTTTAAATTTGATTTACGTTAAGTTTTTAGTTTAATTAAATTATTGATATGGTAAATCTAATCTATTCGTTTTTTCTAGTAACTTTATTGAATCTGTCAAAACCTATTTTTTTTTTAAAACAATTTTAATACATGCAGGCAAGTTAAATGATCTACTAAATTAATTGTTTCTTCAGATCAATTCCTTTATCCAGTTTTACAACCATGAAGTTGCTGGTTGAAATTTTGACAGAAAAAACGCAAAAATGCTTTATATATATATAAATATGAATATTTTTATTATCGACATATTGAAATAATTTTAAAAAATTAATTAATTTTTTTTAATTAAATATATTTTTAAAACACTTTCAAACATAATTAATCTAAGGAAACCAGGGTGAGTGCTCCACTGCTACTTCAAATTCAAGCTAGAGCAGGCTTCGTGGAAATCCAAGCTATGACGGGTCCCGCTTAAATTTTCCCAAATGTTACTGGTTGGAGCTCGACCGTTCAGCGGGCCCATTTGCTTACGTGTACGCCCCCAGATTCCACCGAGTAGTTTTTAGTGACATAGTAAAAAGGCAAAGACAAACTACTTTTTTGTTTCTTTTGTTCTTGGTAAAGACTTGTGCCTTCTTCTCTGTTGTTTCCTTCCCCTGCTACATAAATTCTCTTTCCGCCCTTTCTCTGTGTTTTCTCTCAAGAAAACTTACATATGGGTTCAAGTAAAAGCAGTTTAAATGGGTCAGGTCCAGGTTCAGGATCAGGGACTAACAGGTTCAAGCGCAGAGCCCTTGCTTCTCTCTTTTGTGGTGGTTCTGTTTCTCGAGCTCCTATTGAGGTTCTTTAACATCATTTCTCACCTTCTCTTTAGATTACTTTTTATGAATCCATCCATGAACTTGAATTAATTTAATTTAAGTTTAGTACTAAAGAATTCTTTCTGATCAATTAGGTGCTGACTGATGAA
Organism: Populus tomentosa; assembly: GCA_018804465.1. Lineage (NCBI taxonomy): Eukaryota > Viridiplantae > Streptophyta > Magnoliopsida > Malpighiales > Salicaceae > Populus > Populus tomentosa. The sequence goes on from CM031995.1 coordinate 3,226,417, forward strand.
ACTATTTTAGCATTCATGGTTTTCTTTTTAATGGGATTATCTTTAGTTATTTGTTCTTTTCTTTGGTTGCTTAGAACATGTTAGAATAAAGTGAAAAACAACGAATGGAAGGAAAAGATAGAATCTTGAAATGGGTATTCGATGTTTTCTCTTCTATTCTTCTTTTTTTTGTTGGGTTGGATGCAAATGTTTTGAATTCAATATCTCACGAACGTGAAGTTCACTTAACTTATATTACAAGTAATTTTCTACTGTATCGTGACAATTTCTGGTTGCAAGTTACGATTATTCGATGAATTTATAAGTTGATTACGGCGGTTGAGATTTTTGTTTTTCTAGAAATGAATCAAAACAATACTTTTTAATTTTAAAAAAATTATTTTTGATAATAGTATATCAAAATGATAAAAAAACATAAAAACAACTGATTTTAAGAATTTTGTTTTTCAATTTTATTAAAAACTTTATTTGGAAAGCAATTCTAAACGGCCCTGAGTCATAGCTGTTGGTCTGTTATGGTAGATGTTATTCTTATTTATTTGTGCTTGGTTATATCAATAAGAAAGACGAAATCCCAAATCAGTTGCTGTCGGTGATATGGATCCTTTTGTGCCATTCATGTGCTGGGTTACGGTAAAACAAGGGAGAAAACAAAAAAACTATCCTGGAAATCGAAAATTGACTGAAGTATCTTGTAATGGAGTAATTCTGAGACTGATTTTGACTTTCAGATGGGTGATCATGTAGATGAATCATTGACAGGATCTCTTGAGAATCTAGCTACTTGTCATGATGTGTCTGCGAGCTCTAAGCAGGCCTCATTTTCTAACCTTGGTTCGGAAACTGGGTTAAGTAGTTCCAGTGTTGAAAGTGGGGACTTATCTGGAAGTAGTAATGGAAAGGTTGAGGATAGACCTACTTCTAAGAATAGCGAGTTACAATCTCAGCAGTCAAATGTCAATGACAGTCTTATGGAAGCTCATGCAGCTAGTGCTTCTGTAAAAGAACAGACACCAACAGCATCTGTCTCTGATGTTACAACGGCGGCGGGTGTTGCAGGTCCGGATTCTGAGAATCCAGATTCGAATGAGGAGTCTGTTTCAGATGCAAGTATTGATTTCTCCAATACAAATTCTGTTATTCCTGCTTCCTTAGTACCTCAACAACCACTTTCAGAATTTGTCTCATCTGATGGGGAACAAGAAGCGAGGGCTGCAAGAGTGGTTGTTGTTGATGTATTGAGCATACAATCCAACATTTTCTCAAGTAGCTTTGCAGAAATTAGTAACCGTGAGGCAAGAAGGAATAGTAGAAGGATGTTTTGGGATGCTTTTTCTAGAAGCAGTTTGAGAAGGAATGGAGGTTCCCAAACCTTAGTTCTTACAACTAGTCATGCTGATGATCTAGGATCTCATGACAGATGGCTCCTTGATTTTAGTGGCGATTTACATTTCGATGGAGTTGGTCGTGGATCTAGATATCCTAGCACTAGAAGTCGACGCAGGAGTGAACGACCGTGGCAATCAAGATATGAGGTAACAGTTTATACATTTCCTTCTGATGCAATCTGTTTATGGGATAAATTGTCTAAAGACCCTTGAAAGTTTTTTATGTACAGAGAACTTACTTGATAATCAACAATTCATCAAACTGGAGGTTCTTTGACACATGCAATTCATTTTGATTTAGAATTCTTGTTACTATTTTTACCTGTTTATGCTTCACAGATTAATTTTTCCTGTTTATTGTTTTTTGATTGCATTTCATTCATTATGCAGAGAGAAAGATTTCATGATGTGCGTGATGAACAACGTTGGGACGCTTCGTTGTGCCCAGCTGGCCTTCATCCTAATGGTACATGTTTATGTGAACCCTCTTCTGTGGCTGAGGAGTCTAGCAGCCATGCAAGTATCTCCCAAATAATTCTGTTGACAGATGCACTTTTTGAGGTAACTAGATTTCTTTTCCGGTGACTATTTTTGAGGCACTCCGCTAGTTCTATGCCTTGAGAAGTGTCGACAGTTTGCACTAGTCCAAATTACATCCTTTAGCTTTCATATGTCTTTCTTTATTGAAAGCATTGATACACATAAACTTGGATGATTCCTTCACGTTAACTACATCTACTTTCTAAAAACCTTTACAACTGTGTTAACTCATCAGGTACAATATGTAGAGACTTGTTAAGTGGAATGGGCATGGGATTTGTAACATTTGTCGTCTTATGTGAAGCATGTTCACAAGCATCACATATGCAGAATCGTCCTATAGTCTTGCTTCTCATGGTTTTCTTATCGTGTTTGTTTTGTAGGTTTTAGAGGAAATTCATCGCCATCACCTATCCCTTTCACCTTCTATGCTCTCTCTTCCTGCTCCTGAAGCTGTTGTAAATTCGTTACCTCTGAAGAATTATCAAAAGTCTCATGGAACTGAGAATGTGGCACAGCATGAACAACAGTAAGTGAAAATCTTATAATATAATACAAAACTAACATTAGCAATAACTTATGCTTGAAAAGAGAAGAATAATAAATGACACAAGGCAAGTGATTTACTAACCAGAATAAAGAAAGAAAACCTTTAGGGAGTAGATGTTTTTGTTACTTCCTAAAAGGGATGCGTGTAGTCATGTGGCTAACACATTATATGTACGTAAAATGTCCTGTATAGCTGTGCGAAATTGTACAAGGAGCCATCTTCGTGCTAGGTCACAGAGGAGTACAAGAAATATCCATTGATACCATGGCTTCTTGTACCTGCGTGCAACATGCCCTCTCCCCGCATTTGTACTTGCTTACCGAATCTACTTTTCATGTGGTGAGGTGGTGATAAAATTCTGACCATGTGCACCGTGGTACTGGATCATGCTAGCCTACAATTTTTGTTCCTTTTAACTTGTATCAAAATGGGAAAGCGAAAAATGTAGATAAAAAAGGAAAAAAAAAATTAATTTGAAGAAAAATAACATATATATAAAATTTATTTTTAATATCAATACGTCAAAACAATCCAAAAACATAAAAAAAATTTGAAATTTTTTCAAAGCTCCTGTTCAACCAGAGGCCAAACACCGCCCCTAATTCCACGCATAAATCAAGGACTGGAAATCATTTATCTACTGTTCATTTATGGTTCTTAATAAATCTGTATGGCCAGCATGCATTCCACTGTTCGCAGCAGTATTCATTTTCCCTTCAAACGCCCTGTGAACTGAATTCTTGTTCTCTCTAGTTAATCCTGACCAGTATCGGAAAAAAATATTTACAGGTGTCACATTTGCTTGGTTGATTACGAGGAAGGAGATAAAATTCGAGTCCTCCCATGTTCTCATGAATTTCACATGGCATGTGTTGACAAATGGCTCAAGGATATACATGGGTAATCTAATCACTACCATGCTTGTTGTTTTAGATGACCTGGGCTGATTGCGAGCTGAGTTCTAATTTCTTTCTGTTCTTATGTTCGTTTTCAGTGTCTGCCCTCTCTGCAGAGATGATGTTTGCAAGGGTACGGTTGAAAGTTCGGTCTCAAACCCAGAGAGCACGTCACCTTGATGCATACATATAAAGACTTGTAAATAAGGCAAAGGAAGACCTGAAATGGTTTGTTGTTAGGAATTTTAATTTTCTTCTTTATGATATCCTACGCTTTAAGCTTTTCAACTAAAGTATAGCTTGCAGTATAATCATTTGCTGTCAACAGTTGTAGAAATCTTATATTATCAAATGGCCATGAATAAGGTTATGGAAAGTAGAGGACATGGAATAAGATTTAGATATGTCTGAGCCCCGAACTTTTGTTTTTCCTAGTAACATCATCCTGCTTACTCTTTTTATGGCTCTAGCTAGCTAGTAACTCGTGCATTTATTTTCTTTCCTGTCACCGAACAATTATTGTACCAAAAAGTTCATCTTTATTACCTATACCAGCGAGGCACCAACCTTGCGAATGACATTGAGTTGGTCTATCCGTTAGCGGCATATGGCTTGTAGAAACTGGATGGGGTATTCCTGTAAATGCTCACTGCCCAGATAGTTAAAAGTTGTTTGGTTGAATCTTGCAAAGTAGACTAGTCTAGGAGAAGCTTTGATGAGGAAAAAGCTGGAAGTAGGAATTTCCATTTATTTAATTTTGGGAAACATATGACTTTTGGATCTTAGCCGAAAGGTCAATTCAGGTTTTGCAACATACTAGCGTGCTGCAAGCTGCTTTGACTATTTTAGGCCCTTTGATTCCCAAACTACGTTGGAGGGCATTTGTGATTCTGTTTGACTCATCCATCTGGGTTTCTTCTTGCTCATGCTTTGCCTGCCTCCATGGGCCATGAGCATCCACGTAAGAATCAAAAGCTAAAGCTTGTATTCTTAACTCATGGGGCCTACATTCAATAAGTTTTTTGGGCAGGCATCTATAGAGTGCAGGTGAAGCAAAGTGAGGAGCAGTAATTGTGCCTGAGATGGTCACTGTTCTTAAAATCTGTCGGTGTTATTATGGCTGCTTAACCATTTCTTTTTGTAAAGGAAAAAAGGAGGAGAAAAACACTCGGTTCGAGAACTGGGCGAGGATGGTTCACCTCATCCTCCAACATAAATGAGGTTGGTTGCAGGTTTCAATTTAAGAATCAAATGTTCTGCTGGACTGCAGGGAACAGTCCACCTGATACCACTTCCTACTATACGAACCAACATGCATGCATTCATGTATGTAGGCGTGTACTCCCATAATATGCTTGGTTTAGGAAGCAAGGTCTGAAGGAATGGATGAACTGCCCTCAAATTTTATGCTTGTATAGGCATGTCAGCATGTCATCTGCTGTTCTTGTCATGACAGAAATTCACCTTCCTGTAGAACTTGAGAAGAATCAGCCAAATTCATCAGTTTCTTGGGAATTTCTCCTTTACATCAACAAAAGTAAATAAGAACCCAGTTTTTCCCAACTATATTATCTAGATATTTCAGCTTTGCAGGTCCAGATGATAAATACATGTCCTTGAACACATAATCTCTTCTCTCTTTGCGGCTGGGGGTTTACCTAAGCGTCTTAAGTTTCGTGGGGCATCCTCATTGTGCATAAGAACAGATAGCAAAGCTAAGACACGAGAGCTCTACATTTAGCTGAGCTAATCCATTAATGCAGTGGCAATGTTAGGTGAGAAAAACTCCACGGCCATTCCCATTGTCATCTATCTAGACTCTGATGATAAAATAACACACGCCCACCGTCATTTTTTATGCCCTAACACCCACTCTATTCTTCCCACCTGCGAAAAACAAGAAATACTTGAGAGCTTTATCTGTTTTTACTCTGGCACATAGTAATTACGACCAAGAACTATCAAGCCAGCATTGTCAGTCAAATAATTGGATCAAAAGCTCTTCCTTGTTGGACATGCGAATCCCGAACGTGGCTTGTCTTCTTCCATGTTTTTAGGAGCCTTGTCAGATGAAGCGCTGCTCTGTTTGTTTTTGTTATCAGAAGCATGCCAAGAGTATGGATGAAGCAACGCAGCTTGAACAAAGAGAAAGATCCCCAGAAAATAATTTTTTTTATTATTGAAAACAGATGGTGGCACGGGTGTGCTGCTTTCATACATAATCTATTAAGATAATGAGAATGTTATGATAATTTTTTATACAATAGAATAATGCAACATCATCCGCTTGCCTCATCAATCCACGGTATCCAAGTAAGTGCAGCAACTCCTTACAACCCATTCCCTCGAGTCAACTAATTTTATATATATCAAAAACTGACTTGGATCATGGAACACATCACTTATCTCTTAATCACATTGTTATAAATTATTAAGTCCTGGTGGAATATGAAATCAAGCATAGTTTTCAGATTTTATATTCCAACTCAGATTTGACCACGCAAAGAGTACATATTAACTTCAAGGCAATATCGTTTTAATTTTTTTTTTTTTAAATACAAGATTGTTTTAGATAAAATGTTCTTGGAATTGACTCGTTTGGGTTTTATTTTATTTTAACTAGATAATTCAATTCTGGTTTTAGGTTCCAGGTCACTGAATCAATCCAGCAAGGTTTAATACCTATAATACTTTAAAAGATCAAACTTTAGAATAAAACCTATTGAATATGTTTATTTTTTAGTTGTAAGTGATGGTGAGGTTTGTAAGCAGGAAAGAACATTATATTTATGTAATGTAAAAGTAATTAGTTACTTGAACTAGGAGTTTTGTCATGGATCAAGGTTGCTATCCCTTTAATGAAAGTGAAACAGTCCATATTCTTACATTTATAACAGACTCCCATAGGCCAGCCCAGAGCAGTAGGCACACGCCCCTCCTCCTCTCCTCTTTCAAAAACTGCGAGCATTTATTTACTCAGAGATTTCAATTCAATGCCTTGGCAGGTGAAACCCATGCCATAAATGACCACCACCACCACCCTCTCGTTCTTTCTTAGCCCCTATCCTCCTCCTCCTCCATCACCACCACCACAATAATCCACCTCACGTTCAGTTACTATCCTATACACACCTGCACTTATTAAAGGCCAACCCGCCCATTTTATCAGCCTCTCTAGAAACTGAAGCAAACGATGTCTGCTCCTCCAGACTTGTTCACCACAACACCCACCGATACGGCCAGCGGAGGCACCAAGACTTCGCCGTTTCAGAACCTTAACTCAAGCATCTTGATCATCATTTTAATCCTCTCCATCACTCTGTTAGTCTCTGTTTCTCTTTGCTTCCTTCTTCGTGTCCTAAACCGCCGTTGCCTCAGCCACCTCTCTCCCTCTAGAACCACCGCCACAACTACAACAGCCCCCTCCTCCTCTAACCGTCACTCAGGTAACAACAACCACCGTGTTTCACCAGAAACCTTAGAGCCTTCCATTGCTGACTCACTTCCTCTCTTCTCCTTCTCCTCCATCAAACGGCGGTCATCCTCCTCCCCTGCTATCTCCGGCGGCGATTGCGCGGTTTGTCTGTCCAAGTTCGAACCGGATGATCTCTTGCGATTACTTCCGCTTTGTTGTCATGCTTTCCATGCACATTGCATTGACACGTGGGTCAATTCTAACCAATCATGTCCTCTCTGCCGGTCTCCTATTCTTATATCGGAGTCCGACCTCGCCAAAGCTATCTCCGATGTCGAAGCTCGCGGTGGTGATAGTTTCCGCCTTGAGATTGGTTCTATTAGCCGCCGAGAACATCCTGCTCCTAACTCGGCCTCCTCTCTCTCCACATCCGCCGCCTCCTTTGCTGCAGGCGAGCATCGGAGCTCGTACTCTGTTGGTTCGTTTGATTACGTCGTGGAGGAGGAATCGGAGGTTACTATCAATCAATCACACAGGAGGAGCATGTCGAAGGAGAGTGGTGGCGGTGGCGGTCCGACATTGTCCGAGCAGCAGGTTTTGGCAGCGGAAGTGGCTCCGGCGAGAGGAAGTTGGTTAAGAGAATACGTTGACCGTGTATCGACGTCTCTCTCTTCACGCACGGCATCGTTTAGAGGTTCTGGAAGGTTCTTTAGTGGAAGCAGTCGCCGGAGCGAGATCGCCGGTGTTGGGGATTATGATTTGGAGGCGAACCGTGTAGGAGAAGAAATTAGTGAACTGTTTCGTTGGTTTTCAGGGGTATAATTCATAAATAGATGAAACGGTTAGGGACAATTACGGGATTTCAATCTTACCGCATTTTCCTGGTCCAGTCCATTTCTTGCTATGTCCACTCTACAAGGTACAGAATGACAAGACATGCTGGTAAGTGGATAAAGCAAAAGAGAGAGTGGAAACTCCTGAATCTATGGTTCCTTCCTTGGCTTGTCATCAATCTTTTTCGTAGATAAAGCACCAAGAGAATGACATTTTTGGAAGCATGTTGGTCTATGATGCCGAGGGAGATAGATGATGCATGGATGGATGATCCATCCAAGAGGTACATACATAGATGTTGATTTCCTACCTTTCTATAAACGATGGTTTGTGGGTTTTTTTTTTTTATTTGAAATTCTAGAGAAAAAAAATATTAATTAGTATTATTAGACACTCAGTACATACGGGGCTGTCATCATGTGAATTCTGTGATTGCTGAATTGAATGTTGATGTTCATTGGTTGATCTTGGCGAATGGATCACAAGCACATGAATTAGTTCTTGGTTAATTTAAACGAGTCACGTTCACGTGAGGTCATATGGACCTTGAGATTAGTCTCTTAATCAGCACTAGCTTGATAGGTTCATGGGAGATGAAGTTCATGCATGAATTATGACCTTAGAGGTTCTTTACCATGTGTTTTCATGCATCCGATGATTTAGCCATCTTAAATACTTTGAGATAATCTTGATTACCCTTTTGGACATGATGAATTTTTCTTGAAAAAAAGAGGGATTGTCTTGTTGACAGTTTGATTACTGTCAGCAGAGTATGATTGCCGGGAGTTTCCCGGTAATCTGAGATACCCACAGCCATGGCCATGCTTATTAACTTGCTGCTAGAGATCTTAGGAACCTCCTCTCTGTTAAGAATTTCTGCCAAGTATTTTTTTATCCCTCTCCCCCAGCTTCAAGTCCTCTCCAACTTGACCTAATTTTTGTTGGAGCTGTAGCCATTTGGACATCTAATCTGGGTGCCTGAAAATCAGCTGCTGACTCCTTGGGGATTAAGGACACGTAGAGAGTATGGTCGGATCAGAATATTATAAAGGTCTCCATTTCCATTTGAGGGTGATCCCAGACGAGGGTTAGGTAGCTTGGCACACTTAATTGTTTTTCTGGTTATGGATAATAATATATTTGGTTGATAGTGAGACTCAAGTTGTCAGCAAAATGATGGCTGCGGACTGCGTCCACTCACAACTAGGGAACGAGTGATCGGAAAGGCAACGGCTTGGTTCTGTGCTCGAATTAGAAACCCATGCCTCATATGATGCCTTGAAAAATCACAAATGCTGCTGCCTCTGCCTTTTGCATTTGGTAAAATCAGCCTTTAAATTGGTCCAAATCAACCCCTCTATTTCCAACCAAAGGTGATTTGAGTCCTTTTACCCCACTCTTGTATAGATTAAAATTTTAAATGCCCAGATGAACGCTACGTGTAATTAAGGAGATAAAATTACATGTCTTGATAGATTTTCGAAAAAACTCCGACCATAAATTTATGGTCAAAGTCCCCACACACACAGATTTGATATTTTTTTTTTGTTTTATTATGTATTAACTATCAAATATTATGTTGCAAATACATGAAGCTATATATTTTTTTAATTGAAGGAGAATCCTCAAACCTAGTTAATATGGGATATGATATATTTTTTTAATTGAAGGAGAATCCTCAAACCTAGTTAATATGGGATATGATTAAGTGTTTAATATTGATATGCAGAGTGTTTTTTATTTAAAAATATATTAATATAATTTTTTTTATATTAATATATCAAAATCATTTAAAAATATTAAAAAAATATTAGTTTGATGTTTTTTTAAGTTAATCGAACTTTTAAAATGCATTAAAATACAATTCTAAATAAAAAAAACAAACGGTGCCCTAGGTATAACACTCAAATTCACTCCACTATCATCCCTAGCTAAATATTTGATAGAGAATCTCAAATTGCCTTTAATTAGAAGTACGACAGTTGTTTTGAGCCAATTTAAAGTAGATGCTTTGATTTGAACAAATCTGTAAAGTAGAGGAACCATACATGATTTTAAGCCTACAGCCTCCCTTTACCGTGAAACTTGTATGATTTCCGTTAAAGATTTATTCTCCAGCCAAAATTTTTTAATGTTTTTGAATTGTTTTAATATTTTAATGTTAAAATTTAAATTTAAAACTATAAATAAAAATATTATTTTAATACTTTTAAAATAAAAAACACTTTAAAAATTAATTTTTTTCACACTTTTAAACACTTTTTAAAAACTCGTGAAAGAGTAATGCTAATATTGAATTATAGATTTATAAAATGCATTTATTAAGAAAATAATGATTAGCAACGTATCTTAACTTATTGAATAAATAAATTTTATCAATAGATTTCATGAAGTGAATTGTTGATGTTTAATAAAAAGTTAGAATTTTGTTTTGCCAAGGATTGGACACACCTGTCCTGAAAGCCTGAAAGCGAGATACGTGAAGAAGGCAGGGAGTTCTTGACTAACAACATTAATAATAATAATACAAAAAACCCATGTCTGGTCTGTAAATTCATCATCTTGGACAGGACAAGTTTGTTGGATTAGCTATGTATGGAATCATTTCCATCTTTCTTTGTCTTTTTGTCAGACTTTTCATGGTCTGTAATTATCCATGAAGAAATCGGGTTAAAATGGAAGTGACTTGAAAGAAACCCCCGACATTTTGTTAGGATTTAGAATTGATTGTGACAAGCTGTGCCTGTCTCGTCGAATACCAGTTACGTTTTCAAATTGAGTTAGTAGTTTGTTTCGAATTATTTTTTATTTATAAATTTATTAAAATAATTTTTTAAAATAATTTTGAAATTAACATATTAAAAATATTTAAAAATATAAAAAAATATTTTAAAAAATAATAATTAAAAAACACTTTTAAAACACAAAAACAAAAAAATTATTTTTTATTTTTATTCTTATTATTTTATCTCTTGTTTTATGGGGATGACAAAACTATCATATATCATATAGAGCATGTTTATCATTATCATTATCAGCTGCTTTTCAAACTTATTATTTATTTATTTTAATTTTTTAATATTAATAAATTAAAATTATCTAAAAACACAAAAATAAATTAATTTAAAACCAAAAAAATTTAAAATTTTAAAAAATACTTCTGCATCCCATAAACAAACATACTCCTAATTGAAGTTCAAACATAAGATTCGATAAATATGAATTCAATAACCAAGAAAGAGCTACATAACCCATCACAAATCACAAGTAAATCGTATCTAATTTAATCACGTGATAAAAGGAATTTGATTTTGAAACACAATGGGATGATCATATGCATTCATGACATCACAAATGATAAATGAAACCTTTAAATTACGAAAACCTTTTTCAATACACGTCTTCCCAGGATTTCCAAGATCTAAATTCTCTTCCGAGTTAACTGTGGGCAGTCTGGGCGCAATGGGCCCATTATAAAGTGAAACCAACAATTAGTGGGCTTATACATTAAAGGCCGAAACAATCAGGGCCGCTGAGAAGGGCCAGGAAAACTACTAGCAGTTGGAGGGAGGAAAACGTTGGAAACGACACCTGGCCCGGTGAATTGCGGGTTGGATGGTTTTGCAGGTTTGTGGGCTGACCTGAGGCCTATTGGTTTTTTTAATAAAATCAAAGTAAATTTGAATAATTAAAAGAACTAAAATGACATAATTTAAAAAAATTAAGAAAAAAAATCTTATATTATAAGGTTATGGAAAGTACAGGACATGGAATAAGATTTTGATATGTCTTAGCCCCGAACTTTTGTTGGATCGGGGAAACTTAGTAGAAACAACATCTGGACTAGTTCGAATTGTGGGTTGGATGGATTTGCAGGTTTGTGGGCTGACATGAGATTTAGTATATTTTTTTTTAATAAAACAAAGTAATTTTAAATAATTAAAAAAATTAAAATGATATTTTTTAAATAAAAATTAAAAAATAAATAATCAGATCTCATCGAAGTTTAGATTAGATCATCTAAATCATGAATTTAAATATTATGTCACTTAAATTTTTCTAGATTAATTTTTTCAAGCAGTTAGAAAATAAATCCAATATAAATCAGATCCTAATCAACATTCTAAATTAATGAATCAAACTTTGTCATAAATATAAAAATAAAGCTTGGAATATAATTGGAATTACGCAAGCATCACGCTCTTTCTCTTCCTAGTCTCCGGAAGACTTCCACTACTTAATAGCAAATCACATTTTTTTAAAAAAATTTCTATAGTTTGTAGGAGATTGTTAATATCTATAATATAATCTCGAGGATTACATTTTTAGATTTTAGATTAGAGAATATATATTCCAGCAATCTTTTGGAGAGGGATTATAACTGTTGCTGCAATTGTACTGCAGATACTCACTCTGATCATACAGACTGCATGTTGATCTCTGCTAATTCATCTATTCCTTGTTTTGCAATAGATACTTCGTGATAAATTCTATAAGTTTGTTTGTTTTTATATTTTAAAAGTATTTTAAAAAAATATATTTTTTTATTTTAAATTAATTTTTTATTTTTTTCAGATTATTTTAATGTGTTGAAGTAAAAAATAATTTTAAAAAAATAAAAAAATTATTTTAATATATTTTTAAATAAAAAATAATTTAAAAAACAACTACTGCTATAACACTAAATAAATTTTATAATAGTAAGAAAAGAAAGAAAAATTAAAGTCAATGAATGGAAAAAAAATAATAATTATAGAGGCTAGACTATTGGGTTGACCTGTTAGAAAATCTAGCTTGAAGAGTTGATAAGAAAATCTTGATTAGAAAAGATTTTTCCAATCAAATGCTCCATTAATCTACTTCATCTACTTACATTCTAAGAATTTAATAAAAAAATAATAAAAATAATTTATTATGTAATATAAATATTATTAGATCATATTGCATTTTAATCAAAATTAATTTTTTTATTAAACACATTCTATATCAATTTTATATATTTAAAATAATTAAAGGATTTTTTTTATGAATACTGCTTTTAAGAGTCTGAATTAAAGATTCAAGAAAGACAACAAACTTCATTAATCTCTAAGCCAATTTCTTAGGATCTTGTGCTCCTCATGTTTACACGTGTTGATTTCACAATCATAATTATTTTTATATAACGACATATCTATATCTAATTAGTTTTGTTTAAAATTATGTCATATTCCGAGTGTCTCAACTTAATGCAAATACAATTATTGTTTTTAGACATGCACAAGTATAAAAAATGCAGTGTTTAGTTCAACAAATCCAACGGCCAGCGAATTTCAGTATATAAAAAAAGAAAGAAAATACAAAATACAATTATGGCTGCACCTTTCCTGGACATGAAATTAGAGAAAGATAAGTAGAAATTGTATAATAATGCTGGACACAAACTCGGCTTGGTTTATCATTGTGTTTGGTAATTTATTATGATTTGTTTTTTAATTAAAATATATTAAAATAATTTTTTTACTTTTTAATTAATAAATTAAAATCATAAAAATAAATCAATTTACTTTTTTTTTTAAATAAAAAATTTTAAAAATTACTTTGCAAGGAAAAAGTTGCGAGCACTAAGATTCGAAATTTAGCCACTTGAATTCTGGGTTTATTTTTATACACGGTGAAAATTAAAGTTTTAAAAAACATAAAAATAATACTTTTTTAGCTTGAAATAGAAATAAATACATAGAAAAACAAGCACCAGCCGCGAGACAAACCATTATAGCAGTAGAGAGACTAGTGCAGTACCGCAATAAATATACTTGTGGTGGGATTGTTGAACGAACCATTAAAAGCCAACTACCAGTAAACCTAACCACATACGGATTTTTGTTTTATCACCTCAATAATAAATACAATTAGATATTTATGATTTCTTTTTGGCTAAATTGCTTAAACCTCTGGGAATATTAACCCATTTATTAATTAAAATCAGATTCTTTTATCAAATATTATATGTTCATTTATTAAAAAACTCTAATATGTGAAAGTCACTTGTAAATTAATTTAAACCCTTTATCTATTTTTTATTTTTAAATATCTATTTTAAGTATACAGACGAATGAAATATCAATAGTGGTTGATTCAAGTAGTTCAACCCTTGTTCCTTTTAAGTAAGGTTTTGAGTTTAAGTCTTTTAAATATAGTATATCATTGTTTGAGAGAACTTTTTTTTTTAGTGGACCAATCTGACTTAATAAAATTAATCAGGGTTTAGTGGATTTCCAGATTCTAGGATTTAGATAAAAAAAATGATAATTAAATTATTTTTCTAATTTATTTCTCACCATCTAATTAAAAAAAAAACAGCAACAAAAAAACGCCAGTAATTTCAGAACTAGCCACGCAAACTTCATTGAATCAGATTTCATTAAATCAGGCATCGATTGGCATTGCAATCATCCAACTAAAAACGCCAATAATTTATTTCATTTGTCCCTCTCGGTCATGGCAGCCCCCTGTAGCATAGTCAAAAGGTAGCTTTTTTATGCTCCACAAAAAACCTTCATCCTTATCCTGTTCCTTCTACTTTCCCTGCATCACCTCTTCCTTTCCTTCAATTTTTTTTGGTTGGGACGAGTCCCTGTTATAGTTATTAAATCCGGTCAGGAGATTGACCAGGGTAAAAAATCAAGTTCGGATTTTATGAGTCAATCTAGATCAATCCAGATCAATTCAAGAAAATTTTTTAAAAATTAATCTTTTAATATTTTATATGGAAAAATCCATATAAATATAGATTATACATATTATAAATAATAAAATTTTAAAAAATATTTTAAAATTTTTTTTATCCCACATTAAAAAAACATAATTGTTTTCTTGAAAACATATAGTATATATACAAATAGGTTTCAAATCTCACATTGAAAAAACATAACTTTTTTCATGGGAACATAGAATATATATATGAAAAAGCTTTAAATCCCACATTGAAAATATACTATGTTATCCTTTTAAGTTGAAGTATTTAAACTAAAAGGTTTTTTATCTCACATTGAAAAAATATGACTTTTTTATTAGGAACATATAGTATATATACTAATGAGTTTTAAATTCCACATTGAAAAAACATAATTTTTTTCATGGAAACATAGAGTATACATATGAAAGTGCTTGAAATCTCACTTCGAAAAGATATTATGTTATCATTTTAAATTGAAGTATTTAAACTAAAAAGTTTTTTTATCCCACATTGAAAAAACATAACTTTTTTTTTGAAAACATAGAACATATATACTAATAGGTTTCAAATCCCATGTCTTAAAAAAAAAAAAATCTAGTCCGGGTTGCCCAGGTTTGGTTTGGCTATTTTCATAACCAGTTTTTTTATTAAATCTAGACTGGTTTAATTATCAAACTAACTTGAGACCTGATTAATCCATCAGATCAGATCAGATCGGGTTTAACAACTGAGGTCCCCGTCTGGACCCATGCTAGCGTGACTAAAGGAAAGAGTTGTCCATGAATTATTAATGAGGTGAAATGCATGTTTTTCGAACCAAGCCCCACTGACCTCGAGATATTTAGTCTGCTGGTCACAGTTTTGAGTCCACTTCATTATCAGTACAAATCAGATTCATTTTTTTATTTTTATTTAATAATTTAATTAATTAAATTTTAAATTTATTTTTAAAAATTAATAATTTAACTCCCACAAATTTTAAAATTATTAAAAATTTATATAATTATTAATTTTATAACCTATAAAATTAATCTAAAAAGATTTCAAAGTAGACTTGTAAGGTTTTGTTTGGGTTAGAGAGACAAGCTATTTTTAAAAAATAAATTTTAAATAATTTTTTTTTTGTATGTTTATGATATTCGGTGAAATTCTTGTTATTTGTACTTTTTTTTTAACAGTAACCCTATTCGACAAAATCGTATCAACGGTGCGTGAATTGATACCAGAGTTGCGTCACCGTGGATGCGTCACCGTGGGTCAACCCGCTGTACCCCCAAGGTCGGATAGCTGTATAAAAGAGTGCTATCACCTTACTAAAGAGCATCACAAAACACAAAAACAGACACAGAGACAGGCAAAGAGAGAGAGAGACTGCATTCAACGTATCATTATAGCTTCCAGGAAATCTAGAGCCTCCTGCTTCTCAGGTTAAGGTACTTGGGTTCTTCATGCACTAGTTTTTTCTGCTGTTCATACTCCCTTGTTTCATTATTTTTGTTCCATCAACTGAGAACGTTTAAAGCTCCCAAATCATTGAAGGTTTCTTAATTTCAGTGTTACAAAGCTCACATGGTATGCATTAACAATAAACCTTCGATCACCTTTGTAACCTGAAATGGTCAGGGTTTTCGCCTTCCCCCCACTTACTTTGCCAGGGATGAAGTTCGGTTATAGTTTTTTATTTTTTATTTTTTATTACTCCATGTATTCCTATTAAAGTTTGGTTGCAGTTCTTTTTTTCTAGATCAAAACACCAAGTTCTATAATACTAGGCTGCTAGCTGCTTGTTTGTTTTAGTACCTTCTCCTTCTTCTAGCTAACTTGGGGCAGCTACATGATGCTTGAGGAAGAACTCTTGGCTGTGCATATACAATATCTAGTTCAGAAACCCCCAATTTCCATGATATATGGAACATTATGCTATACAAACCCTGAACCGTGTATTTTACTAGAAAATCTAATTTGGCTTGTTTGGTTAGTAGAAGAAACCGAGCAAGCAACTAGTTGCTCCAAACGATCCACTGTGATAAAAAGTTTGAGATGTTATGAAAGTCAGACTCTGATAAATTTGATGTTTTGCATAGTATTGACTTATAGACCGGTGTATAATTTATATATAGAATTCGATGTTTTGAGATGCCATGAAAGTTCTTGCTAGCGAGTATGTATAGAATTGTTTTGAGAAGTTAATTTTATTGCTAGTGGTGACTCTTGTTTTATTTGCCATGCGAGCAGAAAACTTCCACAAATGGGAGAAAATGAATTATCAAACTCTTCGAATCATATTGAAAAATCATGCAAACATATTTCAATTGAAATTCCAGAGGACTTGGAGACTACCTTTCGGCCAGAGGAATGTATCTACAAAGCTCCAGCTGCACTTTGCGATTCAAACAGAGCTTCCTACACTCCTCGGGTAATTTCTATAGGTCCTTTTCACCATGATAGTGAAAAACTGAGGCCTATGGAAATTCAGAAACAAAGATATCTGAAAGAATTTTGTAAGAGATTGCGAGGCAAAACAAAGGAGCAAGTGCAAGAATCTTTGAATGTACTTTTGAGCACCATTCAACGTCTTGAAGATGAAATCAAACGCCGTTATGCAGATAATACCTCTGTTATATTTTCTAGCAATGATGATAAGTTTGTGAAGATGATTCTGTTCGATGCAGTGTTCATCTTCGAGCTCTTCTTGAAGAATGAAGAAGATATACGCGATAACAAACGATATCAAGATGATTTCATCATAGGCAAACCCTGGCTGAGAGCTGCGATTCAACGGGACTTGATATTGCTTGAAAATCAGCTTCCATTCTTCATTCTCGAGAAATTATATAGCCTTGCCATCGAGGAAACAAAGCCCAATTATCGTTCTTTTCTGGACCTTTCCTGCCACTACTTTGAGAAGTACGGTACGAACAAAACCAAGCCATATGAAACCAAGCCTTATAAGCCGTTGCATTTCACTGATTTGGTAAGACATTTTCTATCCTTCAAGCACCCGCAGTTAGAATCACCAGATGGAAAGCAAGTTAAAAATCTTTATAGCGCAACCATGCTGCACCAAGCAGGAATTAAGTTCAAGGCATTGCCGGATGAATGCTTGCTTGACATAAGAGCCTGGAAGGAAACTGAGAATACAGTCAAGAAAGGTGAGTTGCATATGCCACCACTTGAAATCGACAACAGCACCGAGTGTCTCTTCCGAAACCTCATGGCCTTGGAACAGTGTCATTATCCAAGACAAGAGTTTATCTGCCGTTATGTTAAGCTATTGGATTTTCTTGTGGACGTTAAAAAGGATGTGGATTTGCTCATTGAAAATAAGGTTATTGTTAGCAGGCTTGGTGACAGTAAAGCTGTGGCGGAGCTTATTAACAAACTTTGCCTGGAAATAGTAGAAGTTACTTCTGGTTATGATGCTCTCTCCCAACTGCTGAATGATTACTACGAGAGCTCTTGGAACAAAAACAAGGCATACTTGGTTAGTGTGTATTTCCACAATGTTTGGATTGGTACTGGAACTGTTATTGGATTAATCATCCTAGCCATCACCGTGACGCGGTTTATCCTATTCTTTTTCCGCTAGTATTCTATGTTTTTGCTATGAAGAAAAGGCTCGAACTCGACATCACTGTAAAAGAAGATGACATGGATGCTAGTTGAGCTACAAGCTTCTTGTTGGCTTTCCTCTAAATAAATTTGTATCCCTCTATGACTCACTGTGTCGATCCCACTGTTGTGAATGTGGCCGTGCCTGTAGAATTTTAGTTTCCCTTGAAGTTAATAAATCTTGTCATTCCTGTTGTAAGGTAACAACACCTATTATTGAACTTGAAGGTTTTCATTAGCAAGGATGTCAATGAATTGCGGTTGCATCATGTCCACATCTTTATCGCCATTGAATAAAACATGTACGTAAAATGTTTGCCAGTCTTTTTCTTCCTTTTCTTCTAGTTGTGTGGACAAAAACAAAATGGTGCTAACCACGCCTGGCCTGAGAAAGATGACAGAATCGGGTAGGATCTGAAGTGGGGCAGCTATACTTTAATGGAGGTGTCAGTTTCGGTGATCAATAAATGAACTCTTATATAAAATATACGACAAATTACAATGCACTTTCACAAGCTCTCGTTCGTTGGTTTCTTGATTGTTTTGTGTTAAAAAGCAAACAGACCTCTATGGGCTTCGATACAACACTGAATCTGATGTTCGAGAAACACCGAGTTCAATGGGCTATCTGTCATCCGTTTCAGTCGAATTTTTGAATTACAAGAGCTGATAGAGTCAAGATATCAAAACCATGTCAAGATATTTTACTATCTCTCGTCCTTAGTTTTACAGAATATGCATCCCAAAGGCACCGGAGAAAGTTGTTGTTCTTTATCTTTCATGTTTTTTTCCCTTACTTTCCATGACATGTAGCCAGCTAAAAGTCGGACCACCTCACTTTAAAAAGAGGCCCTACTTCCTCCATCTGCAATGTCTTTTCCCATTTCAAGTCCCATCTACTGAGGCCATTCTTTTCATGTGTTACTGTGAAAAACTAATGCATGACTGCAATTTGACTTGCGGGGGTAGATTACTATTGAAACTAGTTTTTTCAGGAGGAAAGTCTATCTTTATTCAATCAAAGTGGCTACATATATCAGAAAAGCTAATACAACGCTAATCCACATCAACATAGATCATAGCCAAAGGAATAGGTCATTCCTTGATTTTCAGGGATTATTATTAACAAAAAGCTTTCCTAGTAACATTCCCTTTCTTAAATTGATGATACGGTCTTCAGTTTACTATTGAATCTTCAAAAACACCCAGCAATATATGCAGCTTCTAAAAAACAACTCGTGTCAAGGGTTTGGTCATGATATCAGCCAATTATTTTTGAGAGCAACAATCTAGTAGCGTTACTTCTCCATCTCAAGTCAGATCACGAAGGAAATGAAAATGAATATCAAAATGTTTGCTTTGATCATGCATAATAGGATTTCTAGAGAGTTTAATAGTAGAACTATTATCATAGTATATCATCGTAGTCCTAGTAGAGGCATGATTAAGTGTTTCTAAAATTCTTCTCAACCACATGGCCTGACAAGCACAAGAGGCAGCAATAATAAACTCAGCTTCAGTGATGGAGAGTGTGACGACAGATTGCTTTTTTGAAGAATATGATATAGCTCCAGCGTTTAGCAAAAACAAGAAACCCAATGTACTTTTCCTATCCTTCAAATTAATCTCCCGCATAATCACTATTGGTGTAGACAAGAAGCTCCTTATTACCACATTGTTTATAAAAAATTCCATGTGCAAGTGTCCCCTTAATATATCAATATAAGAGTACTCTCTTAACAACTTGGAGGTGGATTTCTGTAGGATATGCCAAATACCTACTAAGCAGATTAACATCAAACATGATGTCAGGTTTGGTAGATGTTAAAAATTATCAAACTTCCTCCACTGCCATGCTAGCAGAGTCTGTAACTAACTTGAATCTTGGAACAATATGATTATATACTGCATTACACCTAGCCATATTAAATTGTTCCAACACCTCCTGGGCATATTTTTTTTGGCAAATAAAAATACCATTAGCTCGTAGTAGCACTTATAAACCAAGAAAATACTGCATTCTTCCAAGATCTGTCATATCAAATTCCTTCATCATGGGATGTTTAAAAGAGCTGAACAAAGTCTCATCATTTCCAGTAAAGATGAGATCATCTACATAAAGGCACACAAGCAATAAGGTACCATGTGAAGTTTTTTTTAATGAACAAAGTATATTTATAAGGACATTTCTCAAATCCTTTTTTTAGAAAATAGGCTTCAATGTGGCTATCCATGCCCGTGGAGCTTGTTTCAAACCATACAAAGCTCTTCATAAGTGATACACCTTGTTTTCTGCTCCTTTTACTATATAAATAGAAGGTTGCTCAACGTACACCTCCTCATTTAACTCATCATGAAGAAAAACAGACTTTACATCTAATTGAAACATAGACCACCTCTTTTGAGTTGTTAGAGCAAGCACCAGCCGTATAGTATCCATGCGAGCCACAGGGGCAAAGACCTTCGTGTAATCCATCCCATGTTGTTGTGTGTACCTTTTGGTGACAAGGTGAGCCTTGTATTTGTTGACTTCTCCATGCTCATTTGGCTTAATCTTATATATCCATTTCACCCCAACTATTTTTGCACCATGAGGAAGATTAGTGAGGTCCCATGTATTGTTTTTTTGAATGGCTTTAATTTTAGATTCCATGGTATATCTCTATTTGGCACTTCGAGTTGCATCTTTATAGGATGAAAGGTTTGCATCAATAAATAAAGCAAAATTACCTTGATGATCCTCATTAAAGAAGCCCTCCCTACTATTATAGTCATGTATTCATACTGGTGGGTGTCGAGAATGCCTTTTAACAGGACTAGAAATATGATCAGTGATTGTATGTGTGTTGATTGCTTGATGCTCCAAATTCTCCTCTTAAAAGCCATCATGATTATCAATACTAATGGATCTACTGTCATTGTTTTCTTCATGACCAGTCCCACCCAATTCGTTGTCCATGGCTTCATCCTGGATAGTATTGTTGCTATTTTCATCTATATCCCCCCACTCAAGAGATGTTTGAATTGTTTCAGCATGATTTTTACTCTAGGGCCAACTGTCCTTTTCTTTAAAGATAATATCACAACTGAAAAGTATTTTTTGATAAAGTATATCATATAAACAATAGGCCTTGGACTCCTCGCTAATGCTTAGCAAAACATATTTCAAGCTTTTACTATCCAATTTGATGCATTTGCTATCCAGAACATGAGCATAAGAAACACATCCAAACACTCGAAAATAAGCAATAAATGGTTTAGTGCCACTCCATGCCTCTTCTGGAGTTTTATTTCGGACTGCAAGCGTTGGATTTCTATTGAGAATATGTATTGCCCAGTTGATAGCCTTGGGCCAAAAGGTTTTGAGAATTCATCTACTAGTGAGCAAACTTTGAACCAAGTTCATGATCAAGCGATTTTTCCTTTCTGTCACTCTATTTTGTTGAGGAGTGTAATTCGCGGTGAGTTGACATTGTATCTCATTAGTTGCACAAAACTCAATGAACTCACTTGATGTGAATTCCCCGCCTCAAGAAAAATTGAAGCCAATGAATGGAAGAAAAATAATAATTAGAGGGATCGGACTATTGGGTTGACCTGTTAGAAAATCTAGCCTGACAAGTTGATAAGAAATCCTGTAATATTACATGTTTGTTTTTGCGTTTCAAAAGTGCTTTTGAAAAAAATTGAATTTTTTTTTATTTTTTTCTTTGCTTTAAATTAATATTTTTTTGGTGTTTTCAAATCATTTTGATGTGTTGATGTCAAAAATAATTTTTTAAAAATAAAAATAGATATTATTTTGATGCATTTCTGAGTAAAAAATGTTTTGAAAAGCAACCATAACTACACTTCCAAGTTATGAAGGATTTTTCCAATCAAATAGCTCAATTAATCTATTTGACCTGGTTACATTCTACGGATTCGACAACAGAAAAAAATTTACCATGTAATTTAAATATTCTTAGATCATATTGCATGTCAATTAAAATTAAATTTTTTATTAAACAATATTAAGAACACACATTCTATATCAATATTATATATTTAAAATAATTAAATGAATTTTTATGAATACTGATTTTAAGAGTCTGAATTAAAGATTCAAGAAAGACAACAAACTTCATTAATCTCTAAGCCAATTTCTTAGGATCTTGTGCTCCTCAAGTTTACACGTGTTGATTTCACAATCATAATTATTTTTATATAACGACATATCTATATCTAATTAGTTTTGTATAAAATTATGTCATATTCCGAGTGTCTCAACTTAATGCAAATACAATTATTGATTTTAGACATGCACAAGTATAAAAAATGCAGTGTTTAGTTCAACAAATCCAACGGCCAGCGAATTTCAGTATAAAAAACAAGAAAGAAAATACAAAATACAATTATGGCTGCACCTTTCCTGGACATGAAATTAGAGAAAGATAAGTAGAAATTGTATAATAATGCTGGACACAAACTCGGCTTGGTTTATCATTGTGTTTGGTAATTTATTATGATTTGTTTTTTAATTAAAAATATATTAAAGTAATTTTTTTATTTAATAAATTAAAATCATAAAAATACATCAATTTAATTTTGTTTAAATAAAAAAAATTTAAAAATTACTTTGCAAGGAAAAAGTTACGAGCACTAAGATTCGAAATTTAGCCACTTGAATTCTGGGTTTATTTTTATACACGTTTAAAAAGACATAAAAATAATATTTTTTTAGCTTGAAACAGAAATAAATACATAGAAAAACAAGCACCAGCCGCGAGACAAACCATTATAGCAGTAGAGAGTAGAGAGCACTGCCACAATAAATATACTTGTGGTGGGATTGTTGAACGAACCATCAAAAGCCAACTACCAGTAAACCTAACCACATACGGATTTTTGTTTTATCACCTCAATGATAAATACAATTTAGATATTTATGATTTCTTTTTGGCTAAACAGCTTAAACCTCTGGGAATATTAACCCATTTATTAATTAAAATCACATTCTTTTATCAAATATTAATTATATGTTCATTCATTAAAAACCTCTAATGTGTGAAAGTCACTTGTAAACTGATCTAAACTCTTTATTATTTATTTATTTTTAGATATCTATTTTGAGTATACGATGAATGAAATATTAATAGTGGTTGATTCAAGTAGTTCAACGCTTGCTTCTTTTAAATAAGATTTTAAATTCAAGTCTCGTAGATATAATATATCATTGTCGAGAGAGCTTCTTCTTTTAGTGGATCAATTTGGCTTAATAAAATTATTCCGGGCCTAGTGGATTTCCAGATCCTAGGATCTAGATAAAAAAAAAAAATTGATAATTGAACTATTTTTCTAATTTATTTCTCACCATCTAATTTTAAAAAAAAAACAGCAGCAAAAAACGCCAGTAATTTCAGAACTAGCCACCCAAACTTCATTAAATCAGATTTCATTAAATCAGGCATCAATTGGCCTTGCAATCATCCAACTAAAAACGCCAATAATTTCTTTCATTTGTCCCTCTCGGTCATGGCAGCCCCCTGTAGCACAGTCAAAAGGTCGCTTTTTTATGCTCCACAAAAAACCTTCATCCTTATCCTCTTCCTTTTACTTTCCCTGCATAACCTCTTCCTTTCCTTCATTTTTTTTTGTTGGGTCGAGGCCCCGTCTGGACCCATGCTAGCTTGACTAAAGGAAAGAGTTGTCCATGAATTAATTTAAAGTTCTAAGTTCCAAAAACTAGTTTTATAGGGGCTAGCTTGGTATAACTAGTCTAGATTCAGAAGGATTCCAAATTAGACTTATAAGGTTTTGTTTGGGTTAGAGAAACAAACCATTTTAAAAAAATTAATTTTTAAATAAATTTTTTTTGTATTGTTATGATATTCGGTGAAATTCATACCATGGAGGCGTCACCATGGAGGCGTCACCGTGGGTCAACCCGCTGTACCCCCAAGGTCTGATAGCTGTATAAAAGAGTGCTATCACCTTACTAAAGAGCATCACAAAACACAGACAGACACAGAGACAGACAGAGAGAGAGAGAGACTGCATTTAACGTATCAGTATAGCTTCCAGGAAATCTAGAGCCTCTGCTTCTCAGGTTAAGGTACTTTGGTTCTTCATGCACTAGTTTTTTCTCCTGTTCATACTCCCTTGTTTCATTATTTTTGTTCCAACAACTGAGAACGTTTAAAGCTCCCAAATCATTGAAGGTTTCTTAATTTCAGTGTTACAAAGCTCACATGGTATGCATTAACAATAAACCTTCGATCACCTTTGTAACCTGAAATGGTCAGGGTTTTCGCCTTCCTCCCACTTGCTTTGCCAGGGATGAAGTTCGGTTATAGTTTTTTATTTTTTATTACTCCATGTATTCCTATTAAAGTTTGGTTGCAGTTCTTTTTTTCTAGATCAAAACACCGAGTTCTATAATACTAGGCTGCAAGCTGCTTGTTT
The DNA here is from genome assembly GCA_018804465.1 of Populus tomentosa. Classification (NCBI taxonomy): domain Eukaryota; kingdom Viridiplantae; phylum Streptophyta; class Magnoliopsida; order Malpighiales; family Salicaceae; genus Populus; species Populus tomentosa. The sequence continues at coordinate 3,250,814 of CM031995.1, forward strand.
GTTTTAGTACCTTCTCCTTCTTCTAGCTAACTAGGGGCAGCTACATGATGCTTGAGGAAGAACTCTTGGCTGTACATATACAATATTTAATTTGGAACATTATGCTATACAAACCCTGAACCGTGTATTTTACTAGAAAACTAATTTGGCTTGTTTGGTTAGTAGAAGAAACCGAGCAAGCAACTACTTGCTCCAAACGATCCACTGTGATAAAAAGTTTAAGATGTTATGAAAGTCAGACTCCTGATAAATTTGATGTTTTGCATAGTATTGAATTATAGACTGGTGTATAATTTATATATAGAATTCGATGTTTTGAGATGCCGTGAAAGTTCTTGCTCGCGAGTATGTATAGAATTGTTTTGAGAAAATTTTATTGCTAGTGGTGACTCTTGTTTTATTTGTCATGCGAGCAGAAAACTTCCACAAATGGGAGAAAATGAATCATCAAACTCTTCGAATCATATTGAAAAACCATGCAAACATATTGCAATTGAAATTCCAAAGGACTTAATTCCAGAGGGCTTGGAGACTACCTTTCGGCGAGAGGAATGTATCTACAAAGCTCCAGCTGCACTTTGCGATTCAAACAGAGCTTGCTACACTCCTCGGGTAATTTCTATAGGTCCTTTTCACCATGGTAATCACCCTGGTAATGAAAAACTGAAGCCTATGGAAATTCAGAAACAAAGATATCTGAAAGAATTCTGTAAGAGATTGGTAGGGGAAACAAAGGAGCAAGAATTTTTGAAAGTACTTTGGAGGACCATTCAAAGTCTTGAAGATAAAATCAAACGCCGTTATGCAGATAATACCTTTGTTGATTTTTCTAGCGATGATGATAAGTTTGTGAAGATGATTCTGTTCGATGCAGTGTTCATCTTCGAGCTCTTCTTGAAGAATGAAGAAGATATGCACGATAACAAACGATATCAAGATGATTTCATCATAGGCAAACCCTGGCTGAGAGCTGCGATTCAACGGGACTTGATATTGCTTGAAAATCAGCTTCCATTCTTCATTCTCAAGAAATTATATAGCCTTGCCATCGAGGAAACAAAGCTCAATTATCCTTCTTTTCTGGACCTTTCCTGCCACTACTTTGAGAAGTACGGTAAGAACAAAACCAAGCCATATGAAACCAAGCATTGTAAACCGTTGCATTTCACTGATTTGGTAAGACATTTTCTATCCTTCAAGCACCCGCAGCTATTAGAATCACGAGATGGAAAGCAAACTAAAAATCTTTATAGCGCAACCATGCTGCACCAAGCAGGAATTAAGTTCAAGGCATTGCCGGATGAATGCTTGCTTGACATAAGAGCCTGGAAGGGAACTGAGAATACAGTCAAGAAAGGGGAGTTGCATATGCCACCACTTGAAATCGACAACAGCACCGAATGTCTCTTCCGAAACCTCATGGCCTTGGAACAGTGTCATTATCCAAGACAAGAGTTTATCTGCCGTTATTTTAAGCTATTGGATTTTCTTGTGGACGTTAAAAAGGATGTGGACTTGCTCATTGAAAATAAGGTTATTGTTAGCAGGCTTGGTGACAGTAAAGCTGTGGCGGAGCTTATTAACAAACTTTGCCTGGAAATAGTAGAAGTTACTTCTGGTTATGATGCTCTCTCCCAACTGCTGAATGATTACTACGAGAGCTCTTGGAACAAAAACAAGGCATACTTGGTTAGTGTGTATTTCCACAATGTTTGGATTGGTACTGGAACTGTTATTGGATTAATCATCCTAGCCATCACCGTGGCGCGGTTTATCCTATTCTTTTTCCGCTAGTATTCTATGTTTTTGCTATGAAGAAAAGGCTCGAACTCGACATCTCTGTAAAAGAAGAAGACATGGATGCTAGTTGAGCTACAAGCTTCTTGTTGGCTTTCCTCTAAATAAATTTGTATCCCTCTATGACTCACTGCATGTGTCTATCCCACTGTTGTGAATGTGGCCGTGCCTGTAGAATTTTAGTTTCCCTTGAAGTTAATAAATCTTGTCATTCCTGTTGTAAGGTAACAACAACTATTAATGAACTTGAAGGTTTTCATTAGCAAGGATGTCAAATGAATTGCGGTTTGCATCATTTCCACATCTTTTTGCCATTAGATAAAACATGTACGTAAAATGTTTGCCATTCTTTTTCTTCCTTTTCTTTTAGTTGTGTGGACAAAAACAAAATGGTGCTAACCACGCCTGGCCTGAGAAAGATGACAGAACCGGGTAGGATATGAAGTGGGGCAGCTATACTTTAATGGAGGTGTCAGTTTAGGTGATCAATAAATGAACTCTTATATAAAGATATACGACAAATTACAATGCACTTTCACAAGCTCTCGTTCGTTGGTTTCTTGATTGTTTTGTGTTAAAAAAGCAAACAGACCTCTATGGGCTACAATACAACACCGAACCTGATGTTCAGAAACAGTACCGAGTTCAATGGGCTATCTGATACGTGATATTTCGAAACATATGATCACGTTACTGCTTACTGAGTTGGATGATCCGAACATCTGTCATCCGTTTCAGTCGAGTTTTTGAATTACAAGAGCTGATAGAGTCAAGATATCAAAACTAAGTCAAGATATTTTACTATCTCTCGTCCCCAATTTTACAGAATATGCATGCCAAAGGCACCGGAGAAAGTTCTTGTTCTTTACCTTCATGTTTCTTTCCCTTGCGTTTTATGACAAGTAGCCAGCTAAAAGTCGGACCACCTCACTTTAAAAAGAGGCCCTACTTCTTCCACCTGCAATGTCTTTTCCCATCTCGAGTCCTTATCTACTTTGGCCATTCTTTTCATGTGTTGCTGTGAAAAACGAATGCATGATTGCAAAAAAATCTTGTGGGGGTAATTAAGATTACAATGTACAGACAACCTATTCATGGGTCCCAGGGTTCCATGGTTTTCCTATCTGTATTTATTAGGAAGAAAAATGACAGAACCTCAAAAGCCAAAAATTAGAATTTTATCTTCACACGATTGACCGATTGATATTGACTCAAACCAATACGAAGTGATAGGTTTTTTTAGATAATTAGCTTATAATGGAGACAATATACAAAGTTAATTTGGTCATTTCATTAAATTTGAAAAGTCAAGTTGTTTTAAGATGTAAATGGTAATTTTTTAGATTATAGCTAGTAACTACAATTAATTGGAATAAAAAATACCACCAAAAGATAGGGACGCCACACGTTACGTGCCACCTAATCTTACAACTCTCTTTAATTCTTTGAAATGATGGTGCTAATTTTGGTTTTCAAAAACAAATGGATAATCTTGCATAGATATTAGGGTGAACAATATTTTTTTTAAAAAAATATAAATTAATTGAACTAATATCTTGAATTTATTATAAAAAAACAATTACCAATTTTAAAAAGATCATGGATAGAATATTTTTGTTGTTATTATTTATATCAAAAAATGTAAAAAGTAGAAACATATTTCCACGCATCATTTGATTTTTAAAGATAAGTCGATAAGTTAAGCCAGCAAATATAAAAAGAAGAAAAGAAAAGCTAATAAACCCTCTAGGTCTGGGTTTCCAGCATTCTTTTTCCAATGTTTCTATATATAATATGATCTTTTACATTGAAAAAAGTTTTTAAATTGATTTCTTTATTGTTTTATCCTTTAATATTTAAATGGTCGAGTGTTTAGCTTTTTAGTTGAGCTTTTATCTAAATTTTAACAGATTGCAGGTCTGAAAGATTAATCCGAGTTTATTTATTTATTTTTGCCATTTTTTAACCTTCTTTTCGTTTCATCTCCCATTATTTTTTTTAATCTTTGTTAAATTTATATTTTTTAAAAGGAATTTTAGTTTTAAATTAAATTAAATTTATTTATTTCTTCCTTCGATATTAAACTAGTTAGATGTTGAGTCGTTTTGGATGAGGCCATGTCTAAAATTTAATAAATTGCAGGTTCGAGAGATTAACCTGGGTTAAAGAAGCTCACTCAGGCTTTTTTCTTTTTCTTTTTAAAGATCTTTTTTATGTTTCATCCTCTAACATTGTTTTGCTTCTTCTTCTTGTTTTTTTTTTTTGTTTTTTTTTTCTATATAGAAGTTTTTAGTTGTTTTGAAAATAACACGAGTTATCTTGAGTTTTTATTTTTTTGCCCTTGTTGAATTTAAATGTTTTAAAAGAAATTTTGTTTTTAAATCAAATCAAATTAATTGATTAAATATAAATATAAAATGCTTGTTTCATGGTATTTTATTTTTTTAATTCAATTAAATTAATTTATTTCATCATTCGACATTAAACTGGTCAAGAGTTGAGTTTTTTTGAAATAAGCTTGGGTCTATAATTTAATGGATTGCGAGTTTGAAAAATTAACCCGGGTTTAAAAAACTCACCTGAGCTCTTTTTTTTTAAGCCTTTTCTTTCATCATCCAACATTGTTTTGCTTTTTTTTTTTTTTACTTTCTATAGAATTTTTTAGTCGGTTTGAAAATAACACGGGTTATCTTGAGTTATTTTTGGACTTTATTGAATTAATTTTTTTAATTAAATTAATTAAATATAAATATAAAATACTCCTTTCATAATATTTTATTTTATTTACTTTTTGGTTGATATTGCTCTGAGAGTGCATGCACTCCTTTCAATTACCTACATCATTTTTTTTTTACTTTTTTGAAAAAACTAATGTCATAAGAATATTTTTTATGTTGAAAAAAAAAAAAATAACGCAATTTACAACGTAGCTCGTGGCTTGTAGCTAGTTGACTATGCTTAAAAGTGGAGATGCCTTACGTGAAGATGTTTACGTCCTATTATTTATTTCTTATTATCAAAAGTTGTACTATACAGTATGTACTATATATATATACTAGCATGAGCTATATTTTCCTTTGATATTTTAAAGCAGATTCCCTACCTACCTAAGCATAATACATGGTAGGTCACATATCTTTATTTTTACCCCCACATTAATTATAAACTATATTTTCCGTTGATATTTTAAAGCAGAATATTCTCTACATGGTAGCTCACATATCTATATGTGTACCCTACATTAAATATTCATAACAGCCACGAAAATGTTATTGAAACAATTTTATTTTAAAAAGGAACATTTACATATGTTACCAACATTATTTACAACCACTTGCATTAAGAAGACAAAATATAAATATGATGAAATAAAGCAAAAATGGTGAATATATAAAATGTGAAAAAGACAGAAGAAAAAACCTACTCTTTAAAAAGAAACTAGGAATGGTGATTGTATTTGGGAGCACCAACACAATTATGACTAGATGATAGTTTGGGGGCAAGACTTATATTTTGAATAATGAATTAATTTTTTAATTCTAGTAATATAATCTATTTTTCCTAACCAATATGGTTGTTTATTAGTGTTTGGTAAGCTAAAATAGTTAGTGGCTGATACTTGTAAAAAGTTATTTTTGATGAATTTAGGGATCTTTAATGTGCAAGATTTTTTTTTTTTTGAGAAAAACAATGATACTTTTTAGAGAGACTTTGAAAATAAATATACTGTAGAAAATAAAGATTCAAAATCTTTTTCATTTGAAGGATCCATAATATATTTATAGCCCATGAACCATGCTATTTTTTTTTAGAGAGGAGAGGCTAGAAAGTCATCTTGATCTGATAACTTTGGAGATGAATAAAAGTTAGATAATGAAACTAATTATAAAAAAATAAAACTAATTAGATAATAAGCATTTTCAATAATTAATTATAAAAAAATAAAAATAAAATTAGATAATGAAACAAATAGAAAAAATGAAGAAAACTTCCCTAAAGTATAAAGAGCTTGGATCAATAGTAAAAAATGAAAAAGAACTTGGATCAATTAGCAGCTAACAAAGAAAATTAACCCTGTAAGATTATTATAGTAATATTTTAATATAAAAAATAATTTGAAAAAAATAATACTAAGAGGACAATTGATCTTTCTTGCCCCATTGTGGATAATCAAACATTTGGTAAATAAAAACAAATTATGTGGAAATATTTTTATTGAAGTGTCTTGCACATGTGCCAACTGTGATAGAGAGAAAAAAAAAAGGTGGCATAAAATAGAAATTGTTTTGGAACGTAATAAAATATTGACACCGACAATCAATTAAAGATGCTCTTAATTAATTAATTTTTACATTAGTGAAATAAATTATGAGAGTAGTGGAGAGGTGATTACTCCTCCTATATATAACATGCACAAGAGACACAAGTTACAGAGAATGGAAGTGTGAGAGAGGCTGCCATTTTTCAGCTAAAGCAGTATATATTGCGTCCAGGATCAGAGGAAGCTCGGCTGTTTGACCTCCATTTGTAAAATATTATTACTGTTTTTCACAGGCCAGGTACTCGGTTTCTCTGTGTTTTTTTTTCCCTTTCATTATTTTTATTCATCATATAATTTCTTTTTATTTCAATAAATTAAGCTAGTTTTTAAATTACTGCATGATGTAAGTTGTTAATTAACTCGTTAATTAAATAAATTACCATGAGCAACCTGACCCTACCCTCGTGTGAATATCGGGTTTAATGATTAATTAAGAGGTATACTCCTTTCTTTGTTAATTGTTGAGTTTAAAGTTGGTTTAGTTTGCAAGGGAATAAAGAAGAAAATAATTTTTATCTCATATTAAAAATAATTTTTTTAAAATGTTTTTTAGTGTGAATTTTTATTATATAGTAAATTAAGTGAAAATTATAGTGGGTAAGCTTCTTTTAGTGTGCTTTCTAATACTATTATATAAATATTTATAATACAAAATAGAAGATACTTGACACTTGAAGTTTAATTTGTAGTGAGATTAATTCTTTAATGGGTTATTTTTTTAATTAATTTTAATATTTGTAAATATTCGGATAAAATTAAATAATAATTATTTAGTTTAATTCAAAATATAACTGTATTATTAATAGTCATGTAATTTTATTGAAATATTTTAAATCTATATAAACTTGTCATTACATAAAAGAGATTAAAAAAAAATGTTTTTTTTCTCTTTGTTTTTCATTTTTATTTTTTTAGAGTTTTAAAGATGTTGTCTCGGTATGGAAATAAATAAATACTTTAAGAGCAGTATTTTCTTTTATTTTTTAATTTGTTTCCATATCCAAAATATTTCCAACACAAACACCCTAAACATTAACCAGCTAGGGAGGTGCATTTTATGGTGAGAATATGTGAATAACATAACAGAAGTAGCTAGTTCAATAGTATGAATTAATTTCCCTTGTTAACAAAAATAAAATCTTTTAGGAATTTAAAGATCTTTTACACTTTTTTTTATCCTAATTAAATTTTGGTGAACTAATCCATTATCTTGTCAGATAAATCACTTAGTTTCATTGGAAACTAACAGCAAATATTAGCACTGTGTTCTGTTGCATAAGCAAAAAAATTCAAACGCGTAGAAATAAGTAATATTTTTGTGAAATAGATTCTATTGGTAGTACGTATAACTGTTGTTTATTTATGTTACTGGACAGCAAAATTTGATAGATGGGAGAGATTCGTTCACCATACTTTTCTATTGATCAAGAACACCTCAAAGATAATGCTGAAATTCGTTCACCATATTTCTCAAGTGGTGGAGACTACCTTGGAGTTAATGCTGAAATTCGTTCGCCATATTTTTCATTTGATACTCAAGATTACCATGGAGATAATGCCGGAATTCGTTCCTCGTATTTTTCAGCTGCAGACTACCATGGAGAAGATGCTGAAATTCCTTCTGGAACATTCTTTCACCAAGAAAATATTGTTGAGAATCCATACAATGCAGAAAATTTTGTTGAGCAGTATATTGTTCAAAACACGTACAACGCAGAAAAGCTCATTCAACAGGCAAAAGTTGAAGAGCTGTACTCGGATCTTGAAGCTGGAGCTGTACATAAAATCGGGAAAAATCTAAATGATGGGAATTATTGTATCTACAGAGTTCCTGGTGCACTTCGCAAATCAAATGAAGCCATCTATACTCCTCAAGAAGTTTCTATAGGTCCTATTCACCATGACAAGAAGAATTTGCAGCCCATGAATACGCAAAAGCAGAGATATTTGAAAGAATTCTGTAACCGGGTGGTAGGGAAAACAAGGGTGCAACATGTGAAGTTCCTGGAGAAAATTTGGGACACTATTAAAAACGAAGAGGAGAACATCCGCCAATGTTATGAAGATGGTTCTCATGAAGTTGCAGAAAGTGATCGGTTTGTGAAAATGGTGTTGTTGGATGCTGTTTTCATCTTGGAGTACTTGTTGAGGAATAAAGATTATAAAAAATATGAAGAAGATTCCTTATTGCGTAGAAACGGGTTAACGTTTTGGATTCGACGAGACTTGTTGCTGCTCGAGAATCAGTTGCCATTCTTCATTCTTGAGAAATTATATGGTCATCTTCTTCAAGACGGCGAAGGAAGTTATACTTCTTTCCGAGATCTTGCCTACGAGTACTTAAACAGGTACACTAAGAGTCCATACAAGCCGAGCGACAACAAGGAGATATTACATTTCACCGATTTGGTCAGATCTTCATTATCCTTCAACCATCCAGATCCGAGCAGTGCCGAACCGATTGGAAAATTTTATAGCGCAACCAAGCTGCATGAGGCAGCGATTAATTTTAAGGAACTTCGAAATGAATGCTTACTTGACGTAAAATTTTCTTCTACAAAAGGTGAGTTACGTATACCACGTCTTCGGATAGACCACCACACTGAACTTCTCTTCGGCAATCTCATTGCCTTGGAGCGGTGTCATTATAAAGGAGATGAGTACATCTGCCATTACGTTAAGCTACTTGATACTCTTGTTGCCAAACCCAAAGATGTGGCTCTCCTCATTAAAAATAAAATCATTGACACAGACAGAGATGGTGCTTCAGTGAAGATTCTGATTGACAAGCTTTCGGCAGAAACTTATGAAGAATATTCCATTTATTATAACCTCTACAAGCAGCTGGATCAACACTACCAGGACTCCTGGTTGAAAAATAGCGCATACTTTAGAGAGGTATATTTTGGAAACCTTTGGAGAAGTACTGCAACTGTTAGTGCAACTGTCTTGCTCCTCTTCACTCTTGTACAGACAATTTGTGCAGTCCTTTCCTTGCGCTAGTACTCCAAGGGGACCAAGTTAGCCCCAATCCGGTGTCATTTTATTTCTCTCATTGTTGACTTTCGTTGTATTGTTTGTGTACTTTCCGTTTCCTTTGCAGTTTTTCGTTGTACTTCAACTCACGGGCTTTCTTTGTATTTAGTATTCATGACTTTGTAATGGATGCTGTCTTCACTATCAAGTTCATCCTGCAGAATTCAACAAATCTCCATCGTAAAGAGTCAAAAATTATCTTAGGAAAGCAAAAATTGATAGTGAAGATTATCTTAGGACTTGATACTACTCGAAAATCAACTACCTTACTTAATTGTTGAGAAACAGTATGACAAGAGATATTACCCTACATTTCTTCAGCTTATCTGTGGAGGCAAAACCTCATCCAAGGGAAGTATGACAAGAGATATTACCCTATGTTGATTGAGCCTGTTCTCATAGTAGGCATTCAAATCAACACAAAGATCAGGATAACAAGTGAAAAACTGACTAATTTGCTCGCAAAGCCGGTTAATCAAATATGCAACCATGGCATTGTTTCCTAGCCAGTTATCAATCACCCCCACTTTAACCAGCAAATCCACATCTTCTTCAGTGTTGATAAGATGGTCCATTAACATAAAGTAATTGCATATGTAAGTACTATATGGGTAGTGGCACTGCTCATATGCCATGAGGTTTCGTGTCACATATTCGAAGCTCTGATTTACTTCAAAGCGCGGCATTTTCAACACTACGTTGACAAAATTTATGTCGAGTACACAACTGTTTTCAGTTGCCTCAAACTTCAATCCTGCTTTATGAAGCATGGTTGCACTGTATTTCAGTTTGACATTGGCACTAGGACGACGAGGTAATATCTCCAGGGACTCATTCAACATAGAATATCTCAGAAAATCAGTGAAATGCTTTATCCCTACTGAGTTGACTTTTGGTCTCTGTGAAATCCTGTAGTAATGTCCAAAGTAGAAGGCGACAAGCTCAGGAAAAGTCAGGCTAGCTTGTGTTTCAGGGTCTGGATAGGTTTGCTCGTATATTTTCTCCAGAATGAAATAAGGTAGCTGATTTTCAAGTAGTATCAAATCCACTTGTAAACCAAACATCATCCGAGGCTCAGGTAATATAGGAACTTCTTCACAGAAAAGGTTAAAGAACTGCAACAAGAATTCGATGACGAATACAGCATCCAACAGAATCATCTTTACAAAATCATCACTGCTACGATTGAAGTTATAACAGCCTCGAATTTCCATTTCATTCTTCTGAACTATGGTCACAAGATCGTCCAATGTCACCTTCTTCCCATCCATGAATTCTGCTAAATATCTCAATTTCTGCTTCTCCATTGACACTAGTTCCTCATGGCCATAGTGAGCAGGGCCCAGTGAAACTACTTGTGGAGTGTAGGCTTTCGGTTCTATGCTTCGAAGTGAGCGGGGTACCTCGTAGATACAGTGCTCGGGACATTTTCCAGGTTTGAACCTTGCTATCCCATCTGCTAGATCTTTCAGAACATTTGAAGCGCTTGCCGCTTCAATCTCCTTTCCCGTGTTTGAAGCACTTGCCTTATCAATCCTGTTTTCATTATTTGAACGTGTTGCCATGCCAATATCCTTATTTGAAGCACTTAGGGAATTAATATCGTTTTCGATTTGTCAACAGATTTTTGTCCTGGAGAGACAGCCAATTGAATCACTGGCGATAAAAATATATCTCCAAATCAAGTGTACCATGGTTGCTACAATCTTACATTCATTTCAATTCACATTTAAAACGATTTATTTTTGTTTTCCAGCCACTCTTAACAAGTTTTAAGACTAGATTAAACAAATCAAAACAAAATAACTGTATAAGAAACTATTTTCAAGGAAAGATCATGAAGTTGATTGAAAACTACAGAGCAAATCAAGGGAGATTACATGTGTATTTTAGCAGAATTCAAGTTTGCTTTTCTATGGTTGTACCTATTCTCATAGTACTAGGTATTCAAATCAACACAAAGATCATGATAACAAGTGAAAAACTCACTAATTTGCTCGCAAAACAATAATAATTGTTTTCAAGAGTATTTTTATTTAATATATAAAAATAATTTTTAATATGAACTGTTAAATAATATTTTTCCTTACTTTTTTATTTAGATCATTGAGAATGTCTATTAATTTGAGTTATTTTGAATCTTTATCACAAAGAACATTGTTAATTAAATTCTTTTGTCAAAACAAAAAAATACATAAAAAATGGAATGAAGACATTGATCTAAGAAATGCTTTTTTTTTTTTTCCTTTTAAAATCCAAATCTTTCTAACTCTCACGAATATTGATTTTAATTATTATATGATTAAATAAAAATTAGTTTTTGAAATTACCCCACAACATGATGCGGGCGGAAAAGCTATGTATGTTACTCTCTCTCTCTCTCTCTCTCGTCCTTTGACAGCCTGTTCATTCCAGCAAAGAAACAACAGTGGGTGTGGTGGGGATGGGACTTTGGATTTTTTTAGAACGATAATGATCAAATGTGGGGGCATTTGATTATAAATATTATCCGAGCGCCCTATGGCATAGTCCATTGTAATGAAGAGCCTATTGGCACGTGGGTGGGCCACCTAGCTCTTGGACTTGATTTTATTTTATTTTTTATTTTTTAAAGGGTTGGACATCATTCTTTCTTTAAAAAATACGTGAGCAATAAATCACCTGCTGAGGCGAGAAACATTTCATCTACGAGTCTAAATTACCAGGTGGCTGGAACATCAGGTTAGTATTTTGTTTTTTCTAGATAAATTTAATTTTTAAGCCTTTTGAATCCAAAACACCTCGTAAATATCTTTGAGACACCTAAAAACTAATTTTATCAACTAAAAACAACTTATAAAAGTTCAAAAATAAAAAATCAAATCAAATTTCATCTAATTTTCTCATCTTAGACATGTTTTCAAGCAATATTAAGACTCTAAACGATTATTATTAAGCTTTTCTCATTACATAAAACCTTAAAACACCAAGAATATTTATTTTGATAATTGAGAATAATGTGAACAATGACCTTCTTTTTCATTGCTATACTCTAGCAATCTCTCTCTCACATCTTTTTAATCCAGGATTGAAAACTAATATAAATTAATTTTTGTATCAAAATTAAATTTGTGATTTAAAGCGATCTAAATTATATAAATTATATTATTTTTAAAGATTAAGAACCTAAATATATTTTTCACAAAAACCCTAGCACGCCATCTATTTTTGGTGTATTTTTCATTTCAATTCCTTTTTTTTGTTTTATTAATGATTTAGTCTCTGTATTTGAAAAAGATAAGGAAGAGAGATTCATCAAAAAAAAAAAAAAAAAAAAGAAGGAGATAACAAGTTGTTAATTGTCCATGTTCGAGTAATTAGAAAAGCTGATCTTCATGTCATTAAATTTAATTTAACAACAACTAGAGAAAACATTAAACGTATTAAAAATAAATATAATTTTTAATTATTTTAGTACATGCATCAACTTTTCAATTCACAATTAAATTTAAATTTTTTCACAATACTACAAATAAAAATAAAAATGACAACTCATTTTTTTGGATTGAAATTTAACTTCTAATCCCAGTAACGGAAAAGTTGGCAAGTATCACCTATATATATATATATATATATATATATATATATATATCATCAGCCAATATAAATTAAATCTCCTAACCTAATACATCAAATTTTCAACACAAAATTAAGAAACCTCACAAACTAGATAACCAGGGTCCATTGATCAATTAAAAAACAACACCAATATTCCATTCCATAGTGGTTTGATCAGCAAGAAGGCCCTTCATTAAAGGATCCTACGCCTCTCGAGAGTCGACTTCTTTCAGATAGAAGAATATATATTACTACCAGTCAAGATCGAGGGAGCAATGAGCTGGATCCATCTTTGCTTCTTGACAAGGACCCACTGCCGAGAAAAGACAGAGGAGATGGAGAATTAATTAATGGAGAGCATTGCAATCAGCTTTCAAAACGAGAGTAGTTTATATTGCCCTCCCTCTATCATCAACTCAATGCTTAAGAATAAAATTCAATAAAAATCTCAAATTAAATGATGACAATTAAAAAAAAAAAGCAAAAAATAAACAAAATAGCTAAAAAATATATCAAAAATAATTTTTAAAAAATAAAAAAATATTATTTTAATTTGTTTAAAAATAAAAAACATTTTTAAAAACCAAACATTGCTATCCCACCAAACACCACATTAACCAATATGTTATAAAAAATCTCAAGGGGTCCATTCCATAGTAGTGGTATGTCGACACAGTTAGCAATTGTGTCTTTAAATAAAATAAAAATAAAGTAGCCAATCCTGTTCCAGATAGCGACATTGTATTTTTTTCCCATTTTTTTTTATTGAACAATCGTCAAATTTCTCATAAAGAGATTAAATTATCCAATAAAAAACAAGTTTTTTATACAAATCTTAATGTAATATTTAGCATGTTGACAATATTAATTGAACCTAATTGTCTTGTGTTAGATGTTCTTTGAACTGTATTGAATAATTTGTCTTATTATAATTTTGATAGACATTGAACGAGACTTAATCAAGCCTATATCTGGATCAGTCCAGATTTTTTTTAAAAAAAATAGAAGAAATATTCATCATATCAAATCTAGTAAAAATCCCAAATCGACATGCAACTCAATTGACTTTGAGATAAAACACGCGTAAGAAATTCATTGATTTTTTTTATTAAAATAAATTTGTTTTGATTTTTTTTTTAATTTGAATCAACCTGGTTGACCCTTTTCTCACGTGACTCAAGCCTTATCCTGAGTTGATATTCAAGTTAGGTTTTAAAATTATAATAATAATTATTTTTATCTATACGTTGACTTAGATTAACCTGAGTTGACCCTCTAGACCAATGAACCAAGCATTATCCCGGGTCGACCTCCAAGTTGGATTTTAAAACCATGTTATAGATATTAAATGAAAATATATATCTTTACGTTGACCTGAATCAACCATGTTATAGATATTAAGTGAAAATATAGTTTTTCCTTCTTTTTTTTTTTTCCCTTTTCTTCCTTTTCTTTTTAATTTTAAAAAAAATTCCTTTCATTGCTATTTCTTTTACATTGAAAAAAGTTTCAAAATTAATTTTTTTATAGTTTCATCCTTCGATATTTAATTGGTCGAGTGTTTAGCTTCTTGAGTGAGCTTTTATCTAAATTTTAATAGATTATAAGTTTGAGAGATTAACTCGGGTTCATTTATTTTTTTTTGCCATTTTTTAAGCTCCTTTTAGTTTCACCCCCCAATATGTTATTTTGGTCTTTGTTAAATTTATATTTTTTAAAATGAATTTTATTTTAAATTAAATTAAATTAAATTATTTCATCATTCGATATTAAACTAGTTAGGTTGTTGTTACTCATTTTTGGACCCCATGTTTGCTGGAAGATTGACAAAAGCAGATGAAAGAAATATTTTTTCGAAACCCTGTTTGAGCTGTTTTTTGCTCTCTTTATCCTTCCCCTTTGCTGCCAAAATCGTCAGGTTTTCTTAGATTGATAAGAAGTCTTCATAATGCCAAATTCATTCTTTTTTTATCTGGTCTTTAAGGTTAAATAAATCCCTCAGAATTTGCATTAAAAAATGGTTCTGCTGTTGTCGCAATTTTTTGTTCCAACTTAGGCTCTGATTCTGACTCAGTTTCGTACAATATCTGACCATCTTAGGTATATTCTGTCACTCATTACATGTTGAAAAATTAACGTACACCTTTATTAGGTCCTAGGGATCATTATTCTTAGAGCAGATTCTCAGTCAGATTTGGATGCTCAGTATTGTCAGATCAAGAACTTTTTTGACCAACTAGATTACTGTCAGTTTCTGTTCTGTAAAAAAGATTTTATCTCACTTCGACTCCTTCATCAAAGTTATAGTCCTAGACGCGTAGATGAATTTGAACTTTTGAATCACTTGATTTCGATATCAGAGGCCTAAGATGTTCCAGTTTGAATATCTAACGTGAAGGCAGAGAATTCTGCCGCGAGAAGGATATTGACCCGAGTCTGCACTAAAAAAAAATCTATTTTTGGCCTAGTTTTTGTGGTTTTTGTTCTTAGTTCATACTCTCAGTCATATCTGAATTCTCGACATTCGTCAGTTTTTGAGTTTGACCCGGAGATCCCTTTCGACCAACCAAATTACTACTAGATTCTGTTCTATAAAAAGATTTTACCTCACTTCGACTTCTTCATCAAAGTTTTAGTCCTAGACGCGTAGATGAATTTGAGCTTTTGAATCACTTGATTTCGATATCAGAAGCTCAAAGATATTCTCATTTGAATATCTAACGTGAGGGCAGAAAATTCTGCCGCGGGAAGGATATAGCCCAAGTTCGCAGGACTGATTCAAAGGATTTTTTTTTGGACCAAGGACTGAATTGAAAAGTGTTAAAATGAGGGATTGAATTGAAGAATGATATTGAAAGCTGGAGAGGGGGGTTGGATCATCATAAATGACAGGTTTTTACTACACAGAATAAGGAAAATAAGACCTTGCAGATGCACCCTCCAGCTGATTTCTTTCTTTTTTTTCTCTGCTGTTTTCCTTTCTCATCACACTTGATTTTTGGAGCTGAAGACCACGTTTTTGTTGCCTCATTTCAAAGGGAGCAGCTGGCCCTATGGAAGGAAAGAAAAGAGCCACACCATCCTCTAACTAGGAAAGAAATCACTGCTGATCACAAAATCAGAATCAAACATTCTGGTTTCCTATTTCTGCTCACCCGAGAATACACCTTAGAGTTAATGTAATATTTGTTTCCTAAGTAAGGCCGTGTATAGGCTATATAAAAGCCTCGGCTGCTGACCTAAAGAGGGAGGTGAAAAAACGCAGAAAGAGAGAGCACAAAGAGAAGAAAAAAAAAAAAGAGGAGACGGAGGCAAAACAAGGGGAAAGAAAGGAGGCTTTTCTTTGATACTAAAAAGCCTGCACTGGAACAGAAAAAAGGGAGGAGAGAATAGAAAAAGAGCAGAAAAGAAGAGAGGACAGAGAGGAGAGGAACGAAAGAAAAAAAGAGAGCAGAACTACACTGTCAAAAGCAAAAAAAAATACAGAGGCAGGGGCGTGAACTCAACCAGCATAACACGCTTTCATCGCCATCTCCCTCATCATCTCCACGGAGAGGCAGACAATAGGAGAAGGGGAGGAAGACGGCAGCAAAAACAGAGCAAAAAATAGCAAAGGAGAGAGCAGAAAAGGAAGAGAAAAACGGAGAGAAAAGAGCAGAAAAACAACCAAAGATGTGCAAATAAAAACGCAGAGAACTAGAGTTTCTTTCGTCACTGTGAAAAAAGAACAAAAGGAAAAAAAAGGAGAACAGAGAAGGAGGGAAAAAGAGAAGAGAAGAAAACAGGAAGAAGCAAGGAAAAGAGGAAGAGAACCAGCGTGGCCATTGTTTTTTTTCCGCCAGAACCAGCAGCCAGCAACCCGGTGCAGCAACTGCAGTGCCATTTTTCCTCCGCCTGTTTCAGCGCCAGGTAAGTCTATGCCTTCTCTTTGCTTTGCATTTTAATTATACATGTTACCGTGCATCTTTATCTTTTTTTGGTTACTGTTCAAGTGAATTATAATTCACTTGAACAGTTTGTTTAAAGTTTGTGTCCAGCCGGGTCCCCTGCTGAGGCAAGTGACCCTGCCGGACCTAATTCTTTTTTTTTTTTTTTGAAAAAGTAAAATAAAGAGAAAGAGATTTAGTTTCTAGAATATTTATTTTAAAGTCTGAAATTTTATTTTTTTCGTAAAAAAAAATATACCAATCTCATATTAAGAATACCCGGTTTTCGACGCAACTGCGGCAAGTATACATATATATATATATATATATACATATATATATATATATATATATATATAAATGTTTTTTTGTGTGTTGCATACGGCCAATACTCTAATATGTTTTGAATGTTCTTTTTATATAAAAAAAATATTGAAAGTTTTGAAAATGTGTTTTCGCATAGATTTCTTAAAGACAAATTATTTTCTTGCATTTCTGGATTTTACAACATGTTTGTAAAACTCCAAAGGGTATTGGCCAATATTCAAAAAAATATAAAAATCTTATTTTGGGTAGGGGGAATTCATCTATTATTCACCGCTAATGTTTGGATAAAGAAATCCTTAAAGGACGAATATCCAAAATATTATTGGGAGTAATAAATCTGCACACATCCTTGAAAGAAGCCTTGATTATAATCAAGGACATTTCAAAAAAAATTTTACTCCACGGTTTACGAGCCGTGAGAATATAAAACACGAAAAAATATAGGTTTTATAGCGCCCTAGATTTTTAAATTTGTTGTCCCTCCTCCTTGCTATTTACGAGTCGCAAACTCTTGAAATACTAAGGGAAAAATGAGCTTTCAAAGCACATGGAATCTCCTTGGATTTCTATCCAAATAAATTTTATTTGAATCAAACCTAGGAAAATTGATGGGATTAGAAAACACCAACACCATAGCAATTATAGAGCAAACGAAACACCAAGCAGCTTACCTTAGGTAGGGCGTACTAGGGGTGCTAATACCTTCCCTTTACGCAACCAGTCCCTTGCCTTAGAATCTCTGAAAAACCAGTTAGGGTTCCTAGTGACCAAAATACTAGGTGGCGACTCCAAAGAACAAATCAAGCAAAAACAAGAAACAAATGAAAAATTGTCATCGGACGCCGCGCGGATTTTGACGTGCGACAGAATGGCGACTCCACTGGGGACTTAGGACTAGGCTTGGTAATTTGTTTGTTTATGCTATGTGTTATTGGTTTTTGTTTTCTTATATGATTGATACTTTGTTTAAAAGCTTTAGCATGCATCTTTTCTGTCATACATGGTATAATGATGCATCACTTTTATTATTATTATCTTTTTGAGGGCACACACGTTTAACTTTAAGTTAAGTGGGGAACTAGCAGCTTGCCTTATGACTTGAGTCAAGGTTTAAGTTTGTGTAAACCCCAACTCTTTGCTGAGTGTTTAGACTGATAGTGATTGGTACATGTGCCATCCCACCATCTGCTGAACCCCCATATTGCCTTTACGAGGGCGATCACTGGGACAGCAGGAGACCCTTTTTTAGAGACCAAGTAGTAAACGTACCCCATGTCTCACGTAAAGGAACTATAACCTATCCTTAGGGTGTATGCTTCATAATATCTTTTGCATCAAAACAAGTCTAACCCCAAGGCATTTTGAAGACCAGGACTTGTGAACGAAATGGCCACCATTGCTAAATTTTCCATCATAGAATATGGAAAAATTCTGAACTGTCACAATTGGCTGAAGGAGACTACCTTAGAACCGATGCTAAGAAACTGTCACCAATCAAGAACCTGAATTGCATTATGAATGAGGTGAACAAGTTAATGACTCGCTTTCAGAATGTGGATAAGGATGCATTTTTTAGGAAATACGGACGTTTGGTGGAAATTGCAAGGGTAGAAGTTTTAAGCCCAGCTGTGCGAGCCTTAGTTCATTTTTGGATCCAGACTACCGGGGTTTTTTCTTTTATAAGCATATACCTATGTCCCACTATGGAGGAATATGAAATGTTGACTAAGTTTCCAAACAATCTGTATATGATTTATTTTCCTTTGAGATATGGCAAGATCATCCCCGAATTGTCAAAATTGCTCAGAATCGCCAACTTAGAAAAGTTTTTGGAAAAGAATGCAACCGATCTAAAATGGAGGATGCTAGAAATTGAACTAGAAAAGAAGTCAGGATTAGAAAAAAAGAGATTGATTGCCTTGGGCATTTTTGGCCTTGTGTTGCTCCCAAGCCAGACGGGTGTAGTGAGTTTGAAGGTCGCTGCTGCTTATGTAGAGTATGAGAATACACAAATCAATCCAGCGGCTGATTTTAGCCAAAACCATCTTGACACTTAACCATTATAGGAGGACCGGAAAAGAAGCAATGAGATGCTGCACGTAATTGTTGTATATCTGGATGGTTAGCCATATCAAAACAAAAAAAGCCTGTCTTCAATGATTTTTGGTGGTTCACCCAAAGACCCCTGAAGTTAGTAGAAGAAGAAGAATGGGGAGATCTAGACAACCAAGGTTGGGTTGACAAATTAGAAGGTTTTCCTAATAGTGATTTTAAGTGGAGAGCCCCATGGGTAACGACAGTGGAAGTCCTAATGAGTTATGGACAAAGACGTTGGGTGCCATTGGTAGGGATTACAGGTTATGTGAGTTATGCTCCTACCCTAGTGGTAAGGCAACTTGGGGGCATGCAGTTTATTCCAAGGACTATGAGAATTGCTCAATTCTTTGGTCTGTTCAAAGATCCCATCGCACAAGAAGTTTTGGAGATCATCAAACAAGATTAGTGCAAGTGAAGGATATGTGAGATGGAGAGACTTAGCAGCTTCAACCATGCCTTGTGTAGGAGTCAAATCTCCCCAAACTATACAAGAGCCTATTAAGAGAAAAAGGGTTAACAATGAAGATGAGTTGAGAAGGCAAATGGAAAAACTTCGAATAGAGTTGAGCAAAAGCAGAAAAGACAAGGCAATGTTGGAAGAAATGATGCTAGAAGAAGATAAAAGGAGAGCATTTCTGGATGAGCAAATACAATCTAGAGATGCGCGAATAACAAAGCTTGAGTTAAAGATAGGTGAGGAGAAGATTACTAGGGAAGAAAGTGAGAAGGAGCTAGGAAGGATGAGTTTGAATTGGATGCAAAGTTGCTCTGAACTTGAAGCAATGGAGATTGACTTTAACGATTGCCAAGGAAGCACAGAATATTACTAAGAAAAATTTGTTAAGGAAAGATTGAGAACTGCGGCTTTGCCTTTTTACCTTTGATCAGAGAGTTTGTTAAGGAAAGGGATTAAAATATTGTATTTCTAAATGTAATAAACTTATCAAACATTAATGAAAAGGGCGTTGACCAATCTTCTTATGCAAAATCTATCTCTTGGTAAATATGATTCAAGCAAATGACTTCAAAGGCAGTACTCCTAGCAATATGACAAGAGAACCTATGTTTATAAGGTGGTGGCTATTATTCGTTCACAAGAAGGCTGCATCCATACCCAATATAGAAAGCATTCTTATCACAATCATGCATTGTATCATGCATTTTCTTATACATCTATGCACGTATCTGTAGACCTAGAAACTTAAGTCCCTCTTCTAGAATCCACAACACTTGACTAAGGAAAAGGATGAAAAAATGAAGTAAGGTCACACATAGGAACTTAGTACCAAAAAAAGCTTAAAGGAATTTGGAATAATGTTGTGCACCTAATTAGTTTGCTCGAGCAAATGTTTTTTTTAGACAACTTTTTCCCTTTAATGAGATCATGCATTTTCAAAAATTCATCTTGGTATTTTTACACATCACTTTCCGTTTTCAAAGTGGATCTTCCATAACAACATCTACACTTTACACTGAGAATGAATGGCCGGATTTTAAAGAATATATAGTAGCTGTAGAAGAGGAAGAATTGGATGAAAATAACATTAGGGAATTCACAAAATTAATAGGACACTATGAACAAGCTTGGAAACCCGCTAGAGAGAAATTTGAAACAATAGATGTGGGTAATGAAAAATTATAAGAAAAAACTAAGGATAAGGATTGTGATCACTCCTAAAGTGGGAAGATTTGATTGCATTACTCCGAGATTATATAGATATGCCTGGTGGATAGGGTACTACCATTAGAAAGATGCAAACCGTTTAAGCAAAAGTTGGGAAGAACTCATCAAGATTCCTTGATCAAGGTAAAGACAGAATTTGAAAAGCAGTGGGATGTTGGTTTTCTAGAAAGTAGTCAAGCATCCTCAATGTGTGTCGAACATAGTGGTAGTACCCAAAGAGGAAGATAAAATCAGAGTTTGTGTGTGGACTTTCAATTGTTAAGGAAGAAGAATCTTAGAATTTGGAATAAGAGTGTGAAGAAGCTTTCGCAAAAATCAAGTAGTACCTACTGAATCCACCCCTATCTATCAAGCCGAGTTGCAAAATGGCACGTTCTACTAGCTGAGTACGACATAGTATATATGACAAGGAAAGCCATAAATGTCATCGCCGATCACCTAGTTGACCATTTGTAAAAGTTTATGAGCTGTTAAAATTTAATTTTCTTGATGAAGATGTGCTTTTAGTCGAGGAAGGGAAATCAGATTGTTGGATTATATACTTTGATGGTGCTGTGGTAACGGAGTGGGGGCAGTGCTAATCTCTCCTGATAAGAAACAGTATTCGGTTTCAGTTAAGTCATAGTTTGAGTGCAATAACAACATAGGAGTATGAAGCTTGCATTCTCGTTTTAGAGGTGGCATTGGAGCTAAACATCAGAAAGATAGATGTGTATTGGAGACTCGATTTTGATTATTTGCCAAGTGAAAGGAAAAGGGAAAACCAAGGATGAGAAGTTGAGACTTTACCAAGAATAACTATCTAAATTGGCTAGAGAATTTGAGGAAATAAAGTTCACCCATCTAGGAAGGGAAGGAAACCATTTTGCTGACACTTTGGTCACGTTAGCTTCTATGGCTAGAATAGACTTTGGGCACAAGGTACAGTCGGTACACATTGATATCAGAAATAACCTAGCTCATTGTTGCTCAGTTGAGAGAGAAATAGATGGAAACCCTTGGTACTATGATATCAAGAATTTCATCCAAAAACCAGACATATCCCATGGGGGCATCCAAAATCGACAAGAAGACTTTGAGGAGGTTGGCAGTGGATATCTATCTTGATGGGGAAACTTTGTATAAGAAATCATTTGACGGAACTTTGTTGAGATGTTTAGATGACATGGAGGTAAAAAGTGGTGAAGAAATTTATGGAAAGAGATTTGATATGTCGATATGGTCCACTAGAAAAGATTATGACTAATAATGCCCAGTACTTCAATGGCAAGATGATAATAGAACTCTTCACTAAATGGAAAATAAAGCATTCCAATTCCTCGCCATATAGGCCAAAGATGAATGGTGTGGTAGAAACTGCTAACGAAAATGTCAAGAAGATTATTTTGAAGATGGTAGTCACTTACAAGGATTGACATGAGATGTTGCCATTTGCCCTTCACACGTACTGCACCGCAGTCCGAACCTCAATAGGAGCCACCCCATATACGTTGGTATATGGAATGGAGGTGGTGATGTCTTTAGAAGTGGAAATCCCCTCATTGAGAGAATCGATAGACTTTGAGCTAGAAGAGGTAGAATGGGCAAAGGTTAGATATGAACAGCTGAATCTGATCAGTGAAAAGAGGATAGCCGCAATCTGTCATCATCAACTCTATCAAAGAAGGATGGCCAAATCATACGACAAAAAGATTTGACCTTGAGGATTCCAAGAAGGAGATCTTGTAATGAAGAAAATGTTGCTTTCTATCAGGAGAAGATCAGAGTAAATGGTTGCCAAACAATGAGTGCCCTTTGGTGGTAAAGAAAGCGTTCTCAAGAGAAGCTTTATGGTTATCTAGAATGGATGGAGAAATTCTAGTTAAACCTATGAATGTTGACTCTAGAAAGAAATACTATGCTTCCTAGTCAATAAAATAAAGTTCGGCCATGAATTCTCTTTGTAAAGAACCTTTTTCTTATAAAACGTGTGATCTCATCTTAAAAGAACTGTTTTTACACATGACTAAGGAGATGACTCCATCAATTGGAGAGAACCAAATCAAATCTAAACTTGACATATTTTTGCACACCACACTG
The DNA here is from genome assembly GCA_018804465.1 of Populus tomentosa. Classification (NCBI taxonomy): domain Eukaryota; kingdom Viridiplantae; phylum Streptophyta; class Magnoliopsida; order Malpighiales; family Salicaceae; genus Populus; species Populus tomentosa. Next base: position 3,273,678 of record CM031995.1, read on the forward strand.
GGGGCAAGAAGTGTACGAAGTACATATAGGGGTCCATAGTGAACCGAAGCCCAAAGGGGTATCATCATAAAAACTTCTAAAAAACATCTTTTATGAGAATTGCTAATTGCATTGAAAGTTTCAGTTTTCATGAACAAAACCAAATCTTTTGAGTTTTCCTTTTAAAATAATAATAAAAGACAATACTCAATGGAGCAAGAAATGGCCCCATAAGGAACCAAAGATCTCTTCACCAAGAGGATAGGAAGTATATCGCGTGGAGCATATTCTGTTTCAAGAGGACGAGTCGGACAAACAAATGAAAACAGGAACTCAATAAGTCTACAACAGAAAGGGGGACCTATGTTTCCAAAATAGGTAACAAAAAAACATGCATGCTATATTGTCATAACACTAACCTGGCCGGAAAAGGCGTGACGAAAGACAAAAGAAGTTTCCAAGTTTTTTGGGAATTGCTAAGGTACAAAATCTCAGGTCAACAAAACTATGGAAAATGATAGGAATTGTGAACCAGCATTGCTTCATTCCTCGAGGTAAGATAATTTCTTTTGAAGTTCAAAATGGGCAGGTCACCGAATATTAAGATCATTTTTTTGAAAAAAAAAAGCATGGAGTATTTCTAAAAATCTTAAAACGGGCAGGTCACCCAATATTAAGGCTATTGTTTAGAAAAAGCGTTGAATTTTTCTAAAAGTTTTTTAAGATGGGCAGGTCACCCGATATTGAGACCATTTCTTAGAAAAGCGTGGAGTTTTCTAAGAATTTTAGGAGGGGTCGGTCACCTGATACTGAAACCATGTCTTAGAAAAGCGTGGAGTTTTCTAAGAATTTTAAGAGGGGGCCGGTCACCTGATTTTGAGACCATTTTTTAGAAAAGCGTGGAGTTTTCTAAAAAAGGGTTTAAGATGGGCAGGTCGCCCGATATTGAGATCGTTTCTTAGAAAAGCGTGGAGTTTTCTAAGAATTTTAAGATGGGCCGGTCACCCGATTTTGAGACCATTTCTTAGAAAAGCGTGGAGTTTTCTAAGAATTTCAAAAGGGGTTGGTTACCTGATATTGAAACTATTTCTTAGAAAAGCGTGGAGTTTTCTAAGAATTTTAAGATGGGCCGGTCACTTGATATTGAGACTGTTTCTTAAGAAAAGCGTGGAGTTTTCTAAGAATCTTAAGATGGGCAGGTCACCCGATATTGAGACCGTTTCTTAGAAAAGCGTGGAGTTTTCTAAGAATTTTAAGAGGGGCCGGTGACCTGATATTAAAACCATTTCTTAGAAAAGCGTGGAGTTTTCTAAGAATTTTAAGATGGGCCGGTCACCCGATTTTGAGACCGTTTCTTAGAAAAGCGTGGAGTTTTCTAAGAATTTTAAGAGGGGCCGGTGACCTGATATTAAAACCATTTCTTAGAAAAGCGTGGAGTTTTCTAAGAATTTTAAGATGGGCCGGTCACCCGATTTTGAGACCATTTCTTAGAAAAGTGTGGAGTTTTCTAAGAATTTTTTAAGATGGACCGGTATTTGATATTGAAATCGTTTCTTAGAAAAGCTTGGAGTTTTCTAAGAATTTTAAGATGGGCAGGTCACCCGATATTGAGACTGTTTCTTAGAAAAGCGTGGAGTTTTCTAAGAATTTTAAGATGGGCAGGTCACCCGATATTGAGACCGTTTCTTAGAAAAGCGTGGAGTTTTCTAAGAATTTTAAGATGAGCCGGTCACCTGATATTAAAACTGTTTCTTAGAAAAGCGTGGAGTTTTCTAAGAATTTTAAGATGGGCCGGTCACCTGATTTTGAGACCATTTCTTAGAAAAGCATGGAGTTTTCTAAGAATTTTAAGAGGGGCCGGTCACCTGATATTGAAACCGTTTCTTAGAAAAGCGTGGAGTTTTCTAAGAATTTTAAGAGGGGCCAGTCACCTGATTTTGAGACCATTTTTAGAAAAGCGTGGAGTTTTCTAGAAAAGTTTAAGGTGGGCAGGTCACCCGATATTGAGACCATTCCTTAGAAAAGCATGGAGTTTTCTAAGAATTTTAGGATGAGCAGGTCACCCACTAATTGGACCATTTCTAAAAAAAACGTGGAGTTTTTCTAGAAATCTTAAGATAGGCAGGTCACCTGATAGGGAGACCATTGTTTAGGAAAAGCACTGAGTTTTAGCATGAACATACAATTTATCTTTACAACACTTACTACGTGAAGCACTTGACAAGTTTTGCTTCGTAAGCATTGTAAAGAGGGGGCAGCTGTTGTTACTCATTTTTGGACCCCATGTTTGCTGGAAGATTGACAAAAGCAGATGAAAGAAATATTTTTTCGAAACCCTGTTTGAGCTGTTTTTTGCTCTCTTTATCCTTCCCCTTTGCTGCCAAAATCGTCAGGTTTTCTTAGATTGATAAGAAGTCTTCATAATGCCAAATTCATTCTTTTTTTATCTGGTCTTTAAGGTTAAATAAATCCCTCAGAATTTGCATTAAAAAATGGTTCTGCTGTTGTCGCAATTTTTTGTTCCAACTTAGGCTCTGATTCTGACTCAGTTTCGTACAATATCTGACCATCTTAGGTATATTCTGTCACTCATTACATGTTGAAAAATTAACGTACACCTTTATTAGGTCCTAGGGATCATTATTCTTAGAGCAGATTCTCAGTCAGATTTGGATGCTCAGTATTGTCAGATCAAGAACTTTTTTGACCAACTAGATTACTGTCAGTTTCTGTTCTGTAAAAAAGATTTTATCTCACTTCGACTCCTTCATCAAAGTTATAGTCCTAGACGCGTAGATGAATTTGAACTTTTGAATCACTTGATTTCGATATCAGAGGCCTAAGATGTTCCAGTTTGAATATCTAACGTGAAGGCAGAGAATTCTGCCGCGAGAAGGATATTGACCCGAGTCTGCACTAAAAAAAAATCTATTTTTGGCCTAGTTTTTGTGGTTTTTGTTCTTAGTTCATACTCTCAGTCATATCTGAATTCTCGACATTCATCAGTTTTTGAGTTTGACCCGGAGATCCCTTTCGACCAACCAAATTACTACTAGATTCTGTTCTATAAAAAGATTTTACCTCACTTCGACTTCTTCATCAAAGTTTTAGTCCTAGACGCGTAGATGAATTTGAGCTTTTGAATCACTTGATTTCGATATCAGAAGCTCAAAGATATTCTCATTTGAATATCTAACGTGAGGGCAGAAAATTCTGCCGCGGGAAGGATATAGCCCAAGTTCGCAGGACTGATTCAAAGGATTTTTTTTTGGACCAAGGACTGAATTGAAAAGTGTTAAAATGAGGGATTGAATTGAAGAATGATATTGAAAGCTGGAGAGGGGGGTTGGATCATCATAAATGACAGGTTTTTACTACACAGAATAAGGAAAATAAGACCTTGCAGATGCACCCTCCAGCTGATTTCTTTCTTTTTTTTCTCTGCTGTTTTCCTTTCTCATCACACTTGATTTTTGGAGCTGAAGACCACGTTTTTGTTGCCTCATTTCAAAGGGAGCAGCTGGCCCTATGGAAGGAAAGAAAAGAGCCACACCATCCTCTAACTAGGAAAGAAATCACTGCTGATCACAAAATCAGAATCAAACATTCTGGTTTCCTATTTCTGCTCACCCGAGAATACACCTTAGAGTTAATGTAATATTTGTTTCCTAAGTAAGGCCGTGTATAGGCTATATAAAAGCCTCGGCTGCTGACCTAAAGAGGGAGGTGAAAAAACGCAGAAAGAGAGAGCACAAAGAGAAGAAAAAAAAAAAAGAGGAGACGGAGGCAAAACAAGGGGAAAGAAAGGAGGCTTTTCTTTGATACTAAAAAGCCTGCACTGGAACAGAAAAAAGGGAGGAGAGAATAGAAAAAGAGCAGAAAAGAAGAGAGGACAGAGAGGAGAGGAACGAAAGAAAAAAAGAGAGCAGAACTACACTGTCAAAAGCAAAAAAAAATACAGAGGCAGGGGCGTGAACTCAACCAGCATAACACGCTTTCATCGCCATCTCCCTCATCATCTCCACGGAGAGGCAGACAATAGGAGAAGGGGAGGAAGACGGCAGCAAAAACAGAGCAAAAAATAGCAAAGGAGAGAGCAGAAAAGGAAGAGAAAAACGGAGAGAAAAGAGCAGAAAAACAACCAAAGATGTGCAAATAAAAACGCAGAGAACTAGAGTTTCTTTCGTCACTGTGAAAAAAGAACAAAAGGAAAAAAAAGGAGAACAGAGAAGGAGGGAAAAAGAGAAGAGAAGAAAACAGGAAGAAGCAAGGAAAAGAGGAAGAGAACCAGCGTGGCCATTGTTTTTTTTCCGCCAGAACCAGCAGCCAGCAACCCGGTGCAGCAACTGCAGTGCCATTTTTCCTCCGCCTGTTTCAGCGCCAGGTAAGTCTATGCCTTCTCTTTGCTTTGCATTTTAATTATACATGTTACCGTGCATCTTTATCTTTTTTTGGTTACTGTTCAAGTGAATTATAATTCACTTGAACAGTTTGTTTAAAGTTTGTGTCCAGCCGGGTCCCCTGCTGAGGCAAGTGACCCTGCCGGACCTAATTCCTTTTTTTTTTTTTTTTTGAAAAAGTAAAATAAAGAGAAAGAGATTTAGTTTCTGGAATATTTATTTTAAAGTTTGAAATTTTATTTTTTTCATAAAAAAAAATATATCAATCTCATATTTAGAATACCTGGTTTTCAACGCAACTGCGGCAAGTATACATATATATATATATATATATATATATATATATAAAATGTTTTTTTGTGTGTTGCATACGGCCAATACTCTAACATGTTTTGAATGTTCTTTTTATATAAAAAAAATATTGAAAGTTTTGAAAATGTGTTTTCGCATAGATTTCTTAAACACAAATTATTTTCTTGTATTTTTGGATTTTACAACATATTTGTAAAACTCCAAAGGGTATTGGCCAATATTCAAAAAAATATAAAAATCTTATTTTGGGTAGGGGGAATTCATCTATTATTCACCGCTAATGTTTGGATAAAGAAATCCTTAAAGGACGAATATCCAAAATATTATTGGGAGTAATAAATCCGCACACATCCTTGAAAGAAGCCTTGATTATAATCAAGGACATTTCAAAAAAAAATTTACTCCACGGTTTACGAGCCGTGAAAATATAAAACACGAAAAAATATAGGTTTTATAGCGCCCTAGATTTTTAAATTTGTTGTCCCTCCTCCTTGCGATTTACGAGTCGCAAACTCTTGAAATACTAAGGGAAAAATAAGCTTTCAAAGCACATGGAATCTCCTTGGATTTCTATCCAAATAAATTTTATTTGAATCAAACCTAGGAAAATTGATGGGATTAGAAAACACCAACACCATAGCAATTATAGAGCAAACGAAACACCAAGCAGCTTACCTTAGGTAGGGCGTACTAGGGGTGCTAATACCTTCCCTTTACACAACCAGTCCCTTGCCTTAGAATCTCTGAAAGACCAGTTAGGGTTCCTAGTGACCAAAATACTAGGTGGCGACTCCAAAGAACAAATCAAGCAAAAACAAGAAACAAATGAAAAATTATCATCGGACGCCACGCGGATTTTGACGTGCGACATAGGTGTTGAGTCTTTTTGGATGAGCCCGAGTCTAAAATTTAATAAATTGCAGGTTCGAGAGATTAACCGGGGTTTAAAAGGCTCACCTGTGTTTTTTTTTTCATTTTTCTTTTTTAAGCTATTTTTTTTTCATTTTCTAACATTGTTTTGCTTCTTCTTCTTGTTTTTTTTTTTTTTTTTTCTATAGGAGTTTTTAGTTGTTTTGAAAATAACACGGGCTATCTCGAGTTTTTATTTTTTTGCCTTTGTTGAATTTAAATGTTTTAAAAGAAATTTTGTTTTTGAATCAAATCAAATTAATTGATTAAATATAAATATAAAATGCTCGTTTCATGGTATTTTATTTTTTTAATTAAATTCAATTAATTTATTTTATCATTTGACATTAAACTGGTCAGGAGTTGAGTTTTTTTTAAATGCGCTTGGGTTTACAATTTAATGGATTGCAGGTTTGAAAGATTAACTCAGGTTTAAAAGGCACACCTGAGCTCCTTTTTTTTAGCTTTTTCTTTGATCGTGCAACATTGTTTTGCTTGTTCTTCTTTTTATACTTTCTATATAATTTTTTAGTCTGTTTGAAAATAACACAGGTTATCTTTAGTTATTTTTGGACTTAATTTATTGAATTAATTTTTTTTAATTAAATTAATTAATTAATTAAATATAAATATAAAAAACTTATTTTATAATATTTTATTTTATTTATTTTTTGGGTTAATATTGCTCTGATAATGCATGCACTCCTTTCAATTTTGTTTTATTTACTTTTTGGAAAGTCATCTTGAACTGATACCGTATAATTAATGAACACATGGCAATCCCTTCAGTCCGCGAGTGCTCTTTGCCTTACCTCAATTGTGTGACGTCCTAATTTGCCTCTGCTGAAAGACATTATATATTCTCTAATCATCACCAAACTGCTCTCTAATCACCAAAAAATTAAAAAGAAAGGAAAAGGCAAATATAACGTGCTAGGTTCATGATTTGTTTCTTAATTATTTTTTAATTGTAAGTTGAAACTCATTTGACGTTTTGCTGAAACTTAAGTTTATTTTTTAATGAAGGCCTTCGAGAGTCTAAGGTTGTCCCCATGCGTGAACTGTTATTTTTGTTTCTATACATTACTCTGATGAAATGAAAATTAAATATTGTTCTTCTGGTGTTATAATTAGTGTAAACAACTCTAGGCAATGTCTTTTTTTTTTAATGAGAAGGTAAATTATTTATAATTAATGTTATTATTGGTGACTTATTGTTTTGTACAAGTGGATTAAATATAAATATTAAATATATATTTTTTAATTTATTTATAATATTTCTAATTTTTTGAGTTGTCTTGTACTTTATTTTTAATCACTAGTAAATTTATTATTATAAGTTTTCATATGAAATTCATAGTAAAATACTTATCAATTCATCAAAACTCATTTCAATCCATATCAATTAGCATGTACATATATTAATTCAACAAACTAAAAAATTATTATAAACCCCAGCATTTTCAATAAATAGAAAAGAAATAAAACTAAAATTAAATAATAAAACAAATAGAAAAGATAAAGAAAAATTTCTTAAAACATAAAGTATAAGAGGTTGCTAGTTTACTTAACTAATTAATAACTCAGCGTGAAGAGAAATTTTATAGAAATAAAAGAGATAAGGACAATAATGAAAAATAAAACAGAGCTTGGATCAATTAGCGGCTAATAAATTAAGAAAACTAACCCTATAAAGTTATTATTTTAATATTTTAATATAAAAAATATTTAAAAATAAAAAAGATTAAAGGGGTAATTGTCGTCTCTTGCCCCATTGTGGATAATCGAATATTTAATAAATAAAAATAAATTATGTGGAAATATTTTTATTGAAGTGTCTTGCACATGTGCCAACTGTAATAGAGAGAAAAAAAGGTGGCATATATAAAATAGAAATTGTTTTGGAACGTAATAAAATATTGACACCGACAATCAATTAAAGATGCTCTTAATTAATTAATTTTTACATTAGTGAAATAAATTATGAGAGTAGTGGAGAGAGGAGTACTCCTCTTCCTATATATAACATGCACAAGGGACACAAGTTACAGAGAATGAAAGTGTGAGAGAGGCTGCCATATTTCAGCTAAAGCAGTATATATTGCGTCCAGGATCAGAGGAAGCTCAGCTGTTTGATCTTCATTTGTAAAATATTATTACAGTTTTTCACAGGCCAGGTACTCGGTTTCTCTGTGTTTTTTTTTTTTTTCCTTTTATTATTTTTATTCAGCGTATAATTTCTTTTTATTTCAATAAAGCTAGTTTTTAAATTACTGCATGATGTAAGTTGTTAATTAACTCGTTAATTAAATAAATTACCATGAGCAACCTGACCCTACCATCGTGTGAATATCGGGTTTAATGATTAATTAAGAGGTATACTCCTTTCCTTGTTAATTGTTGAGTTTAAAGTTGGTTTAGTTAATTTGTAAGGGAATAAAGAAGAAAATAATTTTTATCTCATATTAAAACTAATTTTTTAAAAATGTTTTTAAGTGTGAATTTTTATTATATAATAAATTAAGTGAAAATTATAGTGGGTAAGCTTCTTTTAGTGTGCTTTCTAATACTATTATATAAATATTTATAATATAAAATAGAAGATACTTGACACTTGAAGTTTAATTTATAGTGAGATTAATTCTTTAATAGGTTATTTTTTTATTTTAATTTTGATATTTGTAAATATTTAGATAAAATTAAATAATAGTTATTTAGTTTAATTCAAAATATAACTATATTATTAATAGTTATACAATTTCATTAAAATATTTTAAATCTATATAAACCTGTCATTACATAAAAAGATAAATAAAAAAAGTAATTTTTGCCTCTATTTTTTGTTTTTATTCTTTTAGTATTTTAAAGATGTTGTCTCGGTGTGAAAATAAATAAATACTTTAAAAATAATGTTTTTATTGATTTTATTTTTTATTTGTTTCCATATCCAAAATATTTCCAACACAAACACCCTAAACATTAAACAGCTAGGGAGGTGCATTTTATGGTGAGAATATGTGAATAACATAACAGAAGTAGTTCAATAGTATGAATTAATTTCCCTTGTTAACAAAAATAAAATCTTTTAGGAATTTAAAGATCTTTTACACTTTTTTTTTTATCCTAATTAAATTTCGGTGAACTAATCCATTATCTTGTCAGATAAATCACTTAGTTTCATTGGAAACTAACAGCAAATATTAGCACTGTGTTCTGTTGCATAAGCAAAAAAATTCAAACGCGTAGAAATAAGTAATATTTTTGTGAAATAGATTCTATTGGTAGTACGTAACTGTTGTTTATTTATGTTACTGGACAGCAAAATTTGATAGATGGCAGAGATTCGTTCACCATACTTTTCTATTGATCAAGAACACCTCAAAGATAATGCTGAAATTCGTTCACCATATTTCTCAAGTGGCGGAGACTACCTTGGAGTTAATGCTGAAATTCGTTCGCCATATTTTTCATTTGATACTCAAGATTACCATGGAGATAATGCCGGAATTCATTCCTCGTATTTTTCAGCTGCAGACTACCATGGAGAAGATGCTGAAATTCCTTCCGGAACATTCTTTCAACAAGATAATATTGTTGAGAATCCATACAATGCAGAAAACACGTACAACGCAGAAAAGCTCATTCAACAGGCAAAAGCTGAAGAACTGTACTCGGATCTTGAATCTGGAGCTGTACACAAAATCGGAAAAAATCTAAACGATGGGAATTATTGTATCTACAGAGTTCCTGGTGCGCTTCGCAAACCAAATAAAGCCATCTATACTCCTCAAGAAGTTTCTATAGGTCCTATTCATCATGACAAGAAGAATTTGCAGCCCATGAATACGCAAAAGCGGAGATATTTGAAAGAATTCTGTAACCGGGTGGTAGGGGAAACAAGGGTGCAACATGTGAAGTTCCTAGAGAAAATTTGGGACACCATTAAAAACGAAGAGGAGAACATCCGCCAATGTTATGAAGATGGTTCTCATGAAGTTGCAGAAAGTGATCGGTTTGTGAAAATGGTGTTGTTGGATGCTGTTTTCATCTTGGAGTACTTGTTGAGGAATAAAGAATATCCTAAAGAATATGGAGATGATTCCTTTCTGCGTAGACACGGGGTAAGGTTTGGGATTCGACGAGACTTGTTGCTGCTCGAGAATCAGTTGCCATTCTTCATTCTTGAGATATTATATGGCCATCTTCTTCAAGACGGCGAAGGAGATTATACTTCTTTTCGAGATCTTGCCTACGAGTACTTAAATAGGTACAATGCGAGTGCATACAAGCCGAGCGACAAGGAGATATTACATTTCACCGATATGGTCAGATCTTCATTATCCGTCAACCATCCAGATCCGAGGAGTGACGAACCGATTGGAAAATTTTATAGCGCAACCAAGCTGCATGAGGCAGCGATTAATTTTAAGGAACTTCGAAATGAATGCTTACTTGACGTAAAATTTTCTTCTACAAAAGGTGAGTTACGTATACCACGTCTTCAGATAGACCACAACACTGAACTTCTCTTCGGCAATCTCATTGCCTTGGAGCGGTGTCATTATAAAGGAGACGAGTACATCTGCCACTACGTTAAGCTACTTGATACTCTTGTTGCCAAACCCAAAGATGTGGCTCTCCTCATTAAAAATAAAATCATTGACACAGACAGAGATGGTGCTTCAGTGAAGAATCTGATTGACAAGCTTTCGGCAGAAACTTCTGAAGAATATTCCATTTATTACAACCTCTACAAGCAGCTGGATCAACACTACCAGGACTCCTGGTTGAAAAATAGCGCATACTTTAGAGAGGTATATTTTGGAAACCTTTGGAGAAGTACTGCAACTGTTAGTGCAACTGTCTTGCTCCTCTTCACTCTTGTACAGACAATTTGTGCAGTCCTTTCCTTGCGCTAGTACTCCAAGGGGACCAAGTTAGCCCCAATCCGGTGTCATTTTATTTCTCTCATTGTTGACTTTCGTTGTATTGTTTGTGTACTTTCCGTTTCCTTTGCAGTTTTTCGTTGTACTTCAACTCACGGGCTTTCTTTGTATTTAGTGTTCATGACTTTGTAATGGATGCTGTCTTCACTATCAAGTTCATCCTGCAGAATTCAACAAATCTCCATCGTAAAGAGTCAAAAATTATCTTAGGAAAGCAAAAATTGATAGTGAAGATTATCTTAGGACTTGATACTACTCGAAAATCAACTACCTTACTTAATTGTTGAGAAACAGTATGACAAGAGATATTACCCTACATTTCTTCAGCTTATCTGTGGAGGCAAAACCTCATCCAAGGGAAGTATGACAAGAGATATTACCCTATGTTGATTGAGCCTGTTCTCATAGTAGGCATTCAAATCAACACAAAGATCAGGATAACAAGTGAAAAACTGACTAATTTGCTCGCAAAGCCGGTTAATCAAATATGCAACCATGGCATTGTTTCCTAGCCAGTTATCAATCACCCCCACTTTAACCAGCAAATCCACATCTTCTTCAGTGTTGATAAGATGGTCCATTAACATAAAGTAATTGCATATGTAAGTACTATATGGGTAGTGGCACTGCTCATATGCCATGAGGTTTCGTGTCACATATTCGAAGCTCTGATTTACTTCAAAGCGCGGCATTTTCAACACTACGTTGACAAAATTTATGTCGAGTACACAACTGTTTTCAGTTGCCTCAAACTTCAATCCTGCTTTATGAAGCATGGTTGCACTGTATTTCAGTTTGACATTGGCACTAGGACGACGAGGTAATATCTCCAGGGACTCATTCAACATAGAATATCTCAGAAAATCAGTGAAATGCTTTATCCCTACTGAGTTGACTTTTGGTCTCTGTGAAATCCTGTAGTAATGTCCAAAGTAGAAGGCGACAAGCTCAGGAAAAGTCAGGCTAGCTTGTGTTTCAGGGTCTGGATAGGTTTGCTCGTATATTTTCTCCAGAATGAAATAAGGTAGCTGATTTTCAAGTAGTATCAAGTCCACTTGTAAGCCAAACATCATCCGAGGCTCGGGTAATATAGGAACTTCTTCACAGAGAAGGTTAAAGAACTGCAACAAGAATTCGATGACGAATACAGCATCCAACAGAATCATCTTTACAAAATCATCACTGCTACGATTGAAGTTATAACAGCCTCGAATTTCCATTTCATTCTTCTGAACTATGGTCACAAGATCGTCCAATGTCACCTTCTTCCCATCCATGAATTCTGCTAAATATCTCAATTTCTGCTTCTCCATGGACACTAGTTCCTCATGGCCACAGTGAGCAGGGCCCAGTGAAACTACTTGTGGGGTGTAGGCTTTCGGTTCTATGCTTCGAAGTGAGCGGGGTACCTCGTAGATACAGTGCACGGGACATTTTCCAGGTTTGAACCTTGCTATCCCATCTGCTAGATCTTTCAGAACATTTGAAGCACTTACCAATCCTGTTTTCATTATTTGAACGTGTTGCCATGCCGATATCCTTATTTGTCAACAGATTTTTGTTAAGGTATTAATATTGTTTTCCATTTGTCAACAGATTTTTGTCCTGGAGAGACAGCCAATTGAATCACTGGCAATAAAAATATATCTCCAAATCAAGTGTACCATGGTTGCTACAATCTTACATTCATTTCAATTCACATTTAAAACGATCGATTTATTTTTGTTTTCCAGCCACTCTTAACAAGTTTTAAGACCAGATCAAACAAATCAAAACAACGGTACCATGGAGAAGAGTTCAACTTCTGTATGTCTCTTTCAATCTAACTTCTATTCAGTACCATTTACTTAAATATATACTATTTATTAGAATTGCAGTGTTGATCATCTTTCTAACTTTATTTATACTTCTAGAATCCATTTTCACTTTTTGCACAACATGTCTCACAAAATTAATTTTTTTAAGAAAAACACTTAAAAAATTAAAAAGGAATATTAAACCTTAGATGTGCAAGTAGGCTCAGTCTTTATTAATATGTTTATTATTATGATAATGATTGTTTTTTAAAGTATTTTTTTTAAAAAATATATATATAAAATATTTTTTAAAATTTTTTGTTAACTTCAACATATAAAAACAATTTAAAAACATTAAAATAAATTAATTTTAATAAAAAAGCCAAAACTGTTTTCTGCCGAGTATAGAACCGTTTTGGAATATTTATTGCTGAAGCAATGCAATTGCCGTTTCCGAAGGAAAGCTGCGTGCTGGGATATTTCTACGTACACAATTCGTTCGGAAGTAGTATGTATGGATATCCTACACAGCTTATCAGCTGTGATCTCTTACGAGAGAATCTTAATCTTTCGTTATAATGGAGCAATTAACCTCGCAGGGTAGGGGAGATCAGCCAAGTAATCGAGAACTCATGAGGATTAAAGCCTAAAAGACGAACTTCATTTATCATTACGAAGTAAGAGCCGGTAAATTAAGGCTTAATTGAAAACTTTAAACAAATATATATAGTGAAACAAAAGATGAACATGAACAGAAAGAAAAAAGAACACTAAAAGTAGCTAGTGCGCAAAGAACCTAAGTGCCTTTACCCGAGGAAAGCAATTATTTTGTTGAAAGCAGCGCACAGCCCCTTCCCTGGATATTGCTATACTGATCTGTTGAATGCAGCCTCCCTCTCTCACTCTCTCTGTCTCACTAATATGTATAATATACGAGTAGTATTCTTCTCTCTCTAGTTGTCATTGTTTCTCTCTCGTTTGGAAATTACCGTCTTTTCATTTTTTTTTAGCTTCCACCCATGGCTTTTCATAGTTTTTAATATCACAGTTTTTTTCACGCTTAACTCTACGTAACTTTATAGTTATTTTCAAAAGGAAATGGAGACATTGATCTAAGAAATGCATTTTTTTTCCTTTTAAAATCCAAATCTTTCTAACTCTTACGAATATTGATTTTAATTATTAGATGATTAAATAAAAATTAGTTTTTGAAATTACCCCCACAACATCATGCGGGCGGAAAAGCTGCTGTAATCAAGAACGATGACAAGACCATTCTATTATATTACTAACAAAGACCAAGTGAATGACTTCTACGTGATAACGGGACGGGATTGATAAAGAAAGGCAAAGGTGTCTGTATCCGTTGTGGGTTACTCTCTCTCTCTCTCATTCGAACAACAGTGGGTGTGGTGGGGATGGGACTTGGGATTTTGGTGAACGATGATAATCAGATGTGGGGGCATTTTATTATAAATATTATCTGAGCACCCTATGGCATAGCCCATTGTAATGAAGTGACTAGTGGCATGTGGGTGGGCCTTCTAGTCTAGAATTGAGTTCTTGGACTTGATTTTATTTATTTATTTATTTTTATGTTTTAAAGGGTTGGACATCATTTTTTCTTTAAAAATACATTAGCAATAAGTCACCTGCTGAGGCAAGTAACATTTCATCTACTAGTCTAGATTACAATTATTATTGTGATGATTAAAAAATTAAGTTAATAATTTATTTTTTTCTGATAAATTCAATTTTTAAGCCTTTTGAATTCAAAATATCTTATGAATATTCTTGAAACACCTAAAAATCAATTTATGAACTAAAAACACCTTAAAAAAGTTTAAAAACTCAAAATCAATTCCAGTTTGATATGACTTTCTCATCTTAGACATGTTTTCAAGTAACATTGAGACTCTAAACAATCACTATTAAGCCTCTCATTGTATGGAACCTAGAAACACCAAGAAAAATCATTTTAATGGTCGAGAATGGTGTGAACAATGACCTTTTTTTTCATCGCTATACTCTAGCAATCTCTATCTCTCATCTCTTTAACCAAGGGTTGAAAACTAATACAAATTAATATTTTTATCAAAATTAAATATGTGATTTGAAAGGATTTAAATTGTTTAAATTATATTATTTTTAAAAATCAAAGATTTAAATGTATTCTTCACAAAAACCTTGGTATGACATCTATTTTTAATATATTTTTCATTTTAGCTCCATTTTTTTCAATTCCATAATTTCTATAATTTTTTTAACGGAAAAGGTGGCAAGTATCATCTATATATATCTTCTCATCAGCCAACATAAATTAAATCTCCTAACCTAATACATCAAACTAGATAACCAGGGTCCATTGATCAATTAAAAAACAACACCAATATTCCATTCCATGGTGGTTTGATCAGCAAGAAGGCCCTTCATTAAAGAATCCTACGCCTCTCGAGGAGTCGACTTCTTTCAGATAGAAAAATATTACCACCAGTCAAGATCGAGGGAGTAATGAGCTGGATCCATCTTTGCTTCTTGACATTGACCGATGCCGAGAAAAGACAGAGGAGATGGAGAATTAATGGAGAGCAATGCAATCAGCTTTCAAAAGGAGAGTAGTTTAGATATCTTGCCCTCCCTCTTGAAGCTTCAAATGAAATGGATCTTTAATGCCGTCGTTGTAAGGCCAAACTCGGTAACTATACCGAGATATGGATCAACTTTAAAAAATAAATAAATAAATAAATAAATAAAAATTTAAAATAATATTATTTTATTTTTAAAAAAAAACCATGTCTAGCCGAGCAAAGTTCTTATCTTTCAGTTATTGGGTTAATCCATCAAGCTAAATATTACTTACTAATTTATTATTTATGTTTTTGCAGCAGGTTGGACACATTTTTTAGAATAAAAAAAAAATCTAGATCATCATGAACTTTTAAACAATATCATTAAATTTAGTATAATTGTTTAAACTTAAAAATCACAATTTAACTATTTTTTAAAATATTTAGCCAGTGTTTCAAGCTCAAGTTATTGACTCAATTGGCTTAGATTAATTTTTTATTATTTTATTTGATGATAAAAAACATAAAAAAATAATTTATCATCAACTTAATACTTAAGGATAAAATTCAATAAAAATCCTAAATTAAATGATGCAATTAAAAAAAATAAAAAATAAATAAAATAGCTAAAATACATGTCAAAAATATTTTTTTACAAATAAAAATATTAGTTTAATATATTTATAAATAAAAAATATTTTTAAAAACCAAACATTACTATCCCACCAAACATCACATGAACCAATATGTTATAAAAAATCTCAAGGGGTCCATTCCATAGTAGTGGTATGACAAAGTTAGCAATTGTGTCTTTAAATAAAATAAAAATAAAGTAGCCAATCCTATCCCAGATAGTGACATTATATTTTTTTTTCCCATTTCTTTTTATTGAACAATCATCAAATTTCTCACACAGAGATTAAATTATCCAATAAAAAACAAGTTATTTATACAAATCTTAACGTAATATTTAGCATGTTGACAATATTAATTGGACCTAATTGTCTTGTGTTTGATGTTCTTTGAACTGTATTGAATAATTTGTCTTATTATAATTTTTATAGACATTGAACGAGACTTAATCAAGCCTATATCTGGATCGATCCAGATTTAAAACGAAAAAGAAAAAGAAGAAATACTGGTCAGATCTAATCTAGTAAAAATCTCAAATTAACATGCAACTCAATCGATTCGAGATAAAACACGAATAAGAAATTCATTGATTTTTTTATTTATTAAAATAAATTTGTTTTGATTTTTTTTTTTTAATTTGGATCAACCTGGTTGACCCTCTTCTCATGTGACCCAAGCCTTACCCTAAATTGACCTTCAAGTTAGATTTTAAAACTATAATAATAATTATTTTTATTTATATATTAACTTAGATCAACCCGAGTTGACCCTTTAGACCAGTGAACCAAGCATTATCCTGGGTCGACCTTCAAGTTGGATTTTAAAACTATGTTATAGATATTAAGTGAAAATATAGTTTTTCCTTTTTTTCTTTCTTTTTTTTTTCCTTTTTTTTTAATTTTTTAAAAATTCTTTTCATTGCTATTTCTTTTACATTGAAAAAAAATTTTAAATTGATTTTTTTTATGGTTTCATCATTCGACATTTAATTTGTCGAGTGTTTATGTGGTCGAGTGTTTAGCTTATTGGTTGAGCTTTTATCTAGATTTTAACATGTTGTAGGTGGTCGAGTGTTTAGCTTATTGGTTGAGTTTTTATCTAGATTTTAACATATTGTAGGTTTAAGAGATTAACCTGAGTTCATTTAATTTTTTAACCATTTTTTAAGCTCCTTTTAGTTTCACCCCCCAATATGTTTTTTTGGTCTTTGTTAAACTTATATTTTTTAAAATGAATTTTATTTTTAATTAAATTAAATTAATTTATTTCATCAGTTGATATCAAACTAGTTAGGTGTTGAGTCTTCTTGGATGAGCTCGAGTCTAAAATTTAATCGATTGCAAGTTCGAGAGATTAACTGGGATTTAAAACGCTCACCTGTGCTTTTTTTTTTTTTCCTTTTTTATAAGCTCTTTTTTTGTTTCATTTTCTAACATTGTTTTGCTTCTTCTTCTTGTTTTTTTATCTATAGGATTTTTTAGTGTTTTGAAAATAATACGGGTTATCTCGAGTTTTTATTTTTTTGTATTTGTTGAATTTAAATGTTTTAAAAGTAATTTTGTTTTTGAATCAAATCAAATTAATTGATTAAATATAAATATAAAATGCTTGTTTCATGGTATTTTATTTTTTAATTAAATTAAATTAATTTATTTTATCGTTTGACATTAAACTTGTCAGGATTTGAGTTTTTTTGAAATGAGTTTGGGTCTATAATTTAATGGATTGCGAGTTTTAAAGATTAACCCGAGTTTAAAAGGCACACCTGAACTCTTTTTTTTTTAGCCTTTTCTTTTATCGTTCAATATTGTTTTGCTTTTTTTTTTTTTTACTTTCTATATAATTTTTTAGTCGGTTTGAAAATAACATGGGTTATTTTGAGTTATTTTTGGATTTAATTTGTTGAATTAATTTTTTTAATTAAATTAAATTAATTAATTACATATAAATATAAAACACTCATTTCATAATATTTTATTTTATTTACTTTTTGGAAAGTCATCTTGAACTGATACCATATAATTAATGAACACATGGCAATACCTTCAGTCCGCGAGTGCTCTTTGCCTTGCCTCAATTGAGTGACGTCCTAATTTGCCTCAGCTGAAAGACATCATATATTCTCTAATCATCACCAAACTGCTCTCTAATCACCAAAAAAATAAAAAGAAAGGAAAAGGCAAATATAACGTGCTAGGTTCATGATTTGTTTCTTAATTATTTTTTAATTGTAAGTTGAAACTCATTTGACGTATTGCTGAAACTTAAGTTTATTTTTTAATGAAGGCCTTCGAGAGTCTAAGGTTGTCCCCATGCGTGAACTGTTATTTTTGTTTCTATACATTACTCTGATGAAATGAAAATTAAATATTGTTCTTCTGGTGTTATAATTAGTGTAAACAACTCTAGGCAATGCTTTTTTTTTTTTTTTTTTTATAACCCGATGTGTCCGGGCCAGCTTACGTACACCACAACTAATACCCGGATCCACTGAACATCCTGCAAACTTAGCAGGCAAGTAAGGCACCGCAGGGTGACAAGCATACACGCTAAGGCTCGAACTCAGAATGTATAGACAACAAAACCCTTGCTAGGATTGCTGGGCTAGATGCCTCGGTGCGGCAATGCCTTTTTATTATTCCTATAAGAGGTTAAGGTAGTAGTGAGCCATAATTTTTTAAATGAGGAGGTAAATTACTCATAATTGATGTTGTTCTTACTGACTTGTTGTTTTATACAAGTGGATTAAATATAAATATTAAATGTTTTCTTTTTAATATATCTATAATTTATATATTTTAACTTTTCTAGAGCATAAAACATAAGAGGTTACTTGCCTAACTAATTAATAGCTTATGGCTTGAAGAGAAATTTTACAGAAAAGATAGAGGCAGGGACAATAGTAAAAAATAAAAAAGAGTTTGGATGAATTAGCAGCTAACAAAGAAAATTAAGCGTGAGTATGTGTGGGCAGGTTGCCCGTGAAAATAGACCAGCGTGAGTGTGTAGGCAGGTCGCTCTTGAAAATAAACTATTTTTCTTTAAAAAGAGCAAGTTGCCCAAGATAATGAGACTATTTTCTTTTAAAAAGCGAAGTTCTTGGATGAGTGGATCACTCAGTAAGCAAGGAAGACCTTTTGTTTTCTTTACAAGCTTACTATGCAAAATATTGAGGAATTTTTGCCTTGTAAACATTATAAAGAGAAGACATATATTGCTACCTAATTTTTGACCCATATTTTTTTATAAATTTTAAGAAAAATAAAAAATAGCAAAAAAACAATGAAAAACCCAAAAAATATATTTTTGATATATTTGCATCATTTTTAGCATTTTCAATGTCATTTCAGAAGATTCTAAATTTTTAAAGGTATTTTGAACGCGTTCAACTTTTAACGCGTTAATTTTACAATCACTAATTTTTCTTGTTGAGTCAACGTTGATATTGCTCGCTTTCAAAAATACCAAAAATAAGAAAAATCAAAATTTACAAAAAAGAATGAAAAGAAAAGTTGAGGTACTAGTTTGAAAATATAGCAAAATTTTGCTTATAAATACTAGTCTACAGTAAAAGAAAGAGAGGGAGAAAAATTTACACGGGGGGGGGGGAATGGATTGACGGGGGAGAAACAATTTACAGGGGGAAAGAAAAATTAAGAGAAAAGAAAAAAGTTAAACCTAAAAAACCCATCTCTAATGTAGCCACCACCTTTCCCCTCCAAAAAAGAAACCGGTCGCCCCCCCCCCCCCCCCCCCCCCCCCCCCCCGCGCCTTGAAAACAGACAAAAGGACCCTGCCTTTTCTCTTTTTTGGAGACCGTCCCTAGGCTCTCCATCTTCCCGGTAAAAGGTGAGAAACCCAACACCCAGCCAATAAAAGCCAGCCGGCGGCCATGGCCATTTCAGATTCTCCCTTCTTCTCCTTCCAGCCGATTTCCCCTTTGTCAAAAACCAGAGAGCGCAAACCTCCCTCACCAGCTGGTCTTTGTCGGCAACGGCACGTGGATCCACGTGTTGTCAATGGCCGTGGTGCGTGAGGTCCACGCGCTGCCACTAGTCCGGCTGATCCTAGAAGGCTTCCCTGTGGTTTTGTATTTTTTGGGGGTCTTTTTTGTAATTTTGAATTTGTTAAGGCCTTGTTTAGGTAAATTTTAAATTTTTGTTATTTTATAATATGTAAAAGTGAGGTGTGAGTTGAGAATAGTAAAAAGTGATACGGAAGTGTGTGTTTGTATTTTTATTTATTTATATTATTGAATTATAAAAATCAAAAAGACAAAAAATTAAGGGTTTAATTTGAATATAGTTAAATATCTCAAATGACAAATAAAATTAAGTTATATTTTTTATGAAAATGTAAGAACAAGTTTCTACTCCGAGATTTAATAACTGATTTATTAAAGTCTTAGAATTTGATTAATGTTTTAAATTTTTAAATCACATCAAATCGCAAAGTAGCTTAGTAGTGTGCGTTAAAGGTGCTAATACCTTTTCTAGTCACAACCAGTTCCTGACTTGTGAATTTATAATAAAGACTAATATATTCGAGTTTCCTAGTAACCATTAATGAAATATTAGATGATAACTCTCAAATCAAGCAAGACAACAAAAAAATCACTAATCAATCGCCGCGCACAGGTGATGTGCGATGTAGCACGTCAAATCCTTGTGGCTTCGGCTTGACAATTTTTTCTTGTTTATGCGTTGATTTGATTGGTTCATTGGAGTCACCACCTAATAATTTATTAAAAGCTACTAGAAAATCGGATGTACTGATCTTGTTAGAGGTTCGCAGGTAAAGAACTGATTGTAGTTATGAAAGGTATTAACATCCTAACAAACCCTACTTGAGGTAAGATGTTTCGTGGCTTTTATGTGTTAAAAAAGTTTTAAAATTTTTATTTTTTCATCGGATATTAAAAATGCAACTTACGTATAAGTTAATAATTTAATCAAAATATTAAATTCTTTATTTTTTACAATTTATCATAAATTGAAAAACAAATCCATAAAAAACATTCAAACATATGCATACACTTTTGACTATATTTTTTCTTTTTTTCCCTTTTCTTTACATCCCCAGTACAAAATACAAATTCAAAATAATTAAACAAAAATTACATTAATAGCCCCAAAACAATATAAAATTATAGGAAAGCCTTCTACAGGCCAGAACAGTGACAAGGAAGGTTTCTGGGCTGCCAGAAAAGTGCTGGCGCGTGGATCCAGGTGCCGCCGTTATATAACTTGGGAAACAGGGGGGGTCTGATCTGCTTTCTTCTTCTCTTCCCTTCCCTGCCGGTGGGGAAGATCCCTGTCACCTGCAAATCCAAGAAAACACAATAAATGGCAGTTGATTTTAGTTTTTCTTTCCTTTACAGATCTGCTTCTCTTGCTCTTCTTCTCCGTTTTTAGATCTGCTTTATTTATGCTTTGTCTCTGTCTTTGGAAGCTCTTGTCTGCGTCGGAGTCGGGTGGAGAAGCTGGGAGGCGGTGGCTTGCTTCTGTGGAGGCCGTCGAGGACGGCGCTGCTGCGCCTGATGCTGAAGACCATGGATCTGTGGTTGTTGAAGCTGGGTCGGCCAGGAGAAGATGTTGGCCTGGCGTCTGCTGTGAGCGGCTGGTTTCTGTGGGCGCCGCCGTATGGGGGCTGGTTGCTGTGGAGAAGAAGAAAATCAAAAGGGAGGGGCTCTGTGTTGTTGGCTGGAAAAGGAAAAGATGATGGGGAACGGTGTGGAGGCTGAGTGGAGAAGATGAAGATGGCCGGGGGTGAAGGTTTAGCTCCCGGGTTCTGTCCAAAGGAAAACAAAATGTGGGGGCTGCCGGGCTGAAGATTGAGGGGACGGCTGGTATCAAAAAAATCAAAGGTAAAGGCGGGGGGCGCAGCTTTGTGGAAGAAGAAGAAAAAAGGGTTTCAAGCAAGCCGGGGGGGGGGGGGGGGGCGGCTGATAGGGTTAGGTTTAGGGTTTGGGTTTTTTTGTGTGTAACATGCAACAATTCAGTGCCAGCTCACTTTGTTGACTTAGCTCACTTTAGTGGCAGCGATTAGGTGACTTTGTTGACTTAGACAGCACCGATTGGTGCCAGCTAGCTTGACAATTATGAGAGTAGTGGAGATCAGGGGAGTACTCCTCCTCCTATATATAACATGCACAAGAGACGCAGGTTACAGAGAATGGAAGTGTGAGAGAGGCTGCCATTTTTCAGCTAAAGCAGTAGATATTGCGTCCAGGATCAGAGGAAGCTCGGCTGTTTGATCTCCATTTGTAAAATATTATTAATGTTTTTCACAGGCCAGGTACTCGGTTTCTCTGTGTTTTTTTTTCCCTTTCATTATTTTTACTCAGCATATAATTTCTTTTTATTTCAATAAATTAAGGTAGTTTTTAAATTACTGCATGATGTAAGTTGTTAATTAACTCGTTAATTAAATAAATTACCATGAGCAACCTGCTGAACCTACCCTCGTGCATGTGAATATCGGGTTTAATGATTAATTAAGAGGTATACTCCTTTCTTTGTTAATTATTGAGTTTAAAGTTGGTTTAGTTTGTAAGGGAATAAAGAAGAAAATAATTTTTATCTCATAGTAAAAATATATTTTTTTAAAATGTTTCTAAGTGTGAATTTTTATTATATAGTAAATTAAGTGAAAATTATAGTGGGTAAGCTTCTTTTAGTGTGCTTTCTAATACTATTATATAAATATTTATAATATAAAATAGAAGATACTTGACACTTGAAGTTTAATTTGTAGTGAGATTAATTCTTTAATAGGTTATTTTTTAATTAATTTTGATATTTGTGAATGTTTGGATAAAATTAAATAATAAATATTCAATTTAATTCAAAATATAATTTTAGTATTAATAGTCATATAATTTCATTAAAATATTTTAAATTTATATAAACTTGTCATTACATAAAAAAGATAAATAAAAAAAGTATTTTTTTTCCCTTTGTTTTTTGTTTTTATTCTTTCAGTGTTTTAAAGATGTTGTCTTCGGTGTAAAAATAAATAAATACTTTAAAAATAATAATTTTTACCTATTGATTTTATTTTTTATTTGTTTCATACCCAAAATATTTCCAACACAAACACCCTAAACATTAACCAGCTAGGGAGGTGCACTTTATGGTGAGAATATGTGAATAACATAACAGAAGTAGTTCAATAGTATGAATTAATTTCCCTTGTTAACAAAAATAAAATCTTTTAGGAATTTAAAGATCTTTTACACTTTTTTTTTTATCCTAATTAAATTTTGGTGAACTAATCCATTATCTTGTCAGATAAATCACTTAGTTTTATTGGAAACTAACAGCAAATATTAGCATTGTGTTCTGTTGCATAAGCAAAAAAATTCAAACGCGTAGAAATATTTTTGTGAAATAGATTCTATTGTTAGTACGTAACTGTTGTTTATTTATGTTCCTGCACAGCAAAATTTGATAGATGAGAGAGACTCTCAAAGATAATGCTGAAATTTGTTCGCCATATTTTTCATTTGATACTCAAGATTACCATAGAGATAATGCCGGAA
The DNA here is from genome assembly GCA_018804465.1 of Populus tomentosa. NCBI lineage: Eukaryota > Viridiplantae > Streptophyta > Magnoliopsida > Malpighiales > Salicaceae > Populus > Populus tomentosa. The sequence continues at coordinate 3,296,763 of CM031995.1, forward strand.
TTCATTCTGGAACATTCTTTCACCAAGATAATATTGTTGAGAATCCATACAATGCAGAACATTTTGTTGAGCAGGATATTCTTCAAAACGCATACAACGAAGAAAAGCTCATTCAACGGGAAAAATTTGAAGAACTGTACTCGGATCTTGAAGCTGGAGGAGTTGTATATAAAAGCGAGAAAAATCTAATTAATGATGGGGATTGTTGTATCTACAGAGTTCCTGGTGCACTTCGCAAATCAAATGAAGCCATCTATACTCCTCAAGAAGTTTCTATAGGTCCTATTCACCATGGCAAGAAGAATTTGCAGCCTATGAATACGCAAAAGGGGAGATATTTGAAAGAATTCTGTAACAGGGTGGTAGGGGAAACAAGGGAGCAACATGTGAAGTTCCTGGAGAAAATTTGGGACACCATTAAAAACGGAGAGGAGAACATCCGCTGATTTTATGAAGATGGTTCTCATGAAGTTACAGATACTGATCAGTTTGTGAAAATGGTGTTGTTGGATGCTGTTTTCATCTTGGAGTACTTGTTGAGGAATAAAGATTTTAAAAAATATGAAGATGATTCCTTACTGCGTGGACACGGGTTAAGGTTTGGGATTCGACGAGACTTGTTGCTGCTCGAGAATCAGTTGCCATTCTTCATTCTTGAGAAATTATATGAGCATCTTCTTCAAGACGGCGAAGGAGATTATACTTCTTTTCGAAATCTTGCCTACGATTACTTAAATAGGTACAATGCGAGTGCATACAAGCCGAGCGACAAGAAGGAGATATTACATTTCACCGATTTGGTCAGATCTTCATTATCCTTCAACCATCCAGTTACGAGGAGTGACGAACCGATTGGAAAATTTTATAGCGCAACCAAGCTGCATGAGGCAGCGATTAATTTTAAGGAAATTCGGAATGAATGCTTACTTGACGTAAAATTTACTTCTACAAAAGGTGAGTTACGTATACCACGTCTTCAGATAGACCACCACACTGAATATCTCTTCGGCAATCTCATTGCTTTGGAGCGGTGTCATTATAAAGGAGAAGAGTGCATCAGCCATTACGTTAAGCTACTTCATACTCTTGTTGCCGCACCCAACGATGTGGCTCTCCTCATTAAAAATAAAATCATTGACACAGACAGAGATGGTGCTTCAGTGAAGAATCTGATTGACAAGCTTTCGGCAGAAACTTCTGAAGAATATTCCATTTATTACACCCTCTACAAGCAGCTGGATCAACACTACCAGTACTCCTGGGCATACTTTAGAGAGGCATATTTTGGAAACCTTTGGAGAAGGACTGCAACTCTTAGTGCAACTGTCTTGCTCCTCTTCACTCTTGTACAGACAATTTGTGCAGTCCTTTCCTTGCGCTAGTACTTCAAGTTAGCCCCAATCCGGTGTCATTTTATTTCTCTCATTGTTGACTTTCGTTGTATTGTTTGTGTACTTTCCGTTTCCTTTGCAGTTTTTCATTGTACTTCAACTCATGGGCTTTCTTTGTATTTAGTATTCATGACTTTGTAATGGATGCTGTCTTCACTATCAGAATTCAACAAATCTCCATCGTAAAGAGTCAAAAATTATCTTAGGAAAGCAAAAATTGATAGTGAAGATTATCTTAGGACTTGATACTACTCGAAAATCAACTACCTTACTTAATTGTTGAGAAACAGTATGACAAGAGATATTACCCTACATTTCTTCAGCTTATCTGTAACTACTTTGAACATCGCTACGTGCCTGCAGTGGAGGCAAAACCTCATCCAAGGGAAGTAAGACATTTCACTGATTTGGTAAGGTGTTCTATGTTGATTGAGCCTAGTCCTCGAAACCTTGATTTTCCTATTGAACTCAAATATAAGGCAACCACGCTCCTTAAGGCCGGAGTTAAGTTTGTAGTTGTTGATAATAACCATCTGGTTGAAATAAGATTTGATAATGGGGTGTTGAAAATACCACGCTTGGTCACTGGAAATATTTTCGAATGTACAATTCGAAATATTATATGGCCTTGGAGCAGTTCCATTACTATCCAAATGCAACTAATTACATATGCGATCACTTGTCAAGACTGAAGAAGATGTGGATTTGATTGTCAGCTGGCTAGAGGACAACGCTATGGTACCAGATTTGATTAACCAACTTTGTGGAGGATTTGGACAAACTTACACTCGCCATCGTCATGTCCGTGAAGGATTAAATGCTTTTTTTTTTTAATGAAGAATTTACAAGGACTAATTAACACAACCATAGAAGATTAGTAACCTAGAAAGTAGAAACTTATTGAAGAAAAAATGAATGATATAGGCAGCCATGTTAGAGGTCTTAAGGAATGTTGAATAAGGTGCAGAAATGCTGAGCTTTTTCCTCTTCATCACATAAACATATATTTAGGGCAACGAACAGGAATCTTCAACTTCCATGGAGCCCTCGGGTCCACAGTTCTTAGTAGAACCGAAAACCAACAGAGTTAAACTAATTAATTGAATTTTTATCGATGTAACTATGAGATTAATATTTTATCGATGATGATGATGAGATCAATAGTGTAAAAAAAAAATCCAACTGCTTTTAGCAGAATATAACACTGCATTAGACTGACAAAAACCACTCGGAAAACAATCCTGCTACTACAGTAGCTTCAAACCGCCTGCTTCGAGCCTATAGAAGCAACTGTATTGAAATAGACACCAATTATGCAGACCATATGGGAAACCACAACCAGATACTGACTGTAGTAATAAAACTAGATAAGCTGCTTTGGACCTAGAAGTGAAATTATTGAACATACAGTCTGTATCAAAGTGAGGATCAGCAGGGCAGCTGCAGCAACAGTAGCGGTACCTCTCCAAAGATTGCTGAAATATACAAGTTTCAAGGTTGCCTTTCTATGGTTGCACCTGTTCTCATAGTAGGCGTTCAAATCAACACAAAGATCATGATAACAAGTGAAAAATTCATTAATTTGCTCGCAAAGCCGGTTAATCAAATCGGCAACCATGGCGTTGTTTCCTAGCCAGTTATCAATCACCCCCACTTTAACCAGCAAATCCACATCTTCTTCAGTGTTGATAAGATGGTCCATTAACATAAAGTAATTGCATATGTAAGTACTATATGGGTAGTGGCACTGCTCATATGCCATGAGGTTTCGTGTCACATATTCGAAGCTCTGATTTACTTCAAAGCGTGGCATTTTCAACACTCCGTTGACAAAATTTATGTCGAGTACACAACTGTTTTCAGTTGCCTCAAACTTCAATCCTGCTTTATGAAGCATGGTTGCACTGTATTTCAGTTTCACATTGGCACTAGGACGACGAGGTAATATCTCCAGGGACTCATTCAACATAGCATATCTCAGAAAATCAGTGAAATGCTTTATCCCTACTGAGTTGACTTTTGGTCTCTGTGAAATCCTGTAGTAATGTCCAAAGTAGAAGGCGACAAGCTCAGGAAAAGTAAGGTTAGCTTGTGTTTCAGGGTCTGCATAGGTTTTCTCGTATATTTTCTCCAGAATGAAATAAGGTAGCTGATTTTCAAGTAGTATCAAGTCCACTTGTAAACCAAACATCATCCGAGGCTCAGGTAATATAGGAACTTCTTCACAGAGAAGGTTAAAGAACTGCAACAAGAATTCGATGACGAATACAGCATCCAACAGAATCATCTTTACAAAATCGTCACAGCTACGATTGAAGTTATAACAGCCTCGAATTTCCATTTCATTCTTCTGAACTATGGTCACAAGATCGTCCAATGTCACCTTCTTCCCATCCATGAATTCTGCTAAATATCTCAATTTCTGCTTCTCCATTGACACTAGTTCCTCATGGCCATAGTGAGCAGGGCCTAGTGAAACTACTTGTGGAGTGTAGGCTTTCGGTTCTATGCTTCGAAGTGAGCGGGGTACCTCGTAGATACAGTGCTCGGGACATTTTCCAGGTTTGAACCTTGCTATCCCATCTGCTAGATCTTTCAGAACATTTGAAGCACTTGCCGCTTCGATCTCCTTTCCCGTGTTTGAAGCACTTGCCTTATCAATCCTGTTTTCATTATTTGAACGTGTTGCCATGCCAATATCCTTATTTGAAGCACTTGGGGTATTAATATTGTTTTCCATTTGTCAACAGATTTTTGTCCTGGAGAGACAGCCAATTGAATCACTGGCAATAAAAATATATCTCCAAATCAAGTGTACCATGGTTACTACAATCTTACATTCATTTCAATTCACATTTAAAACGATTTATTTTTGTTTTCCAGCCACTCTTAACAAGTTTTAAGACTAGATCAAACAAATCAAAACAAAACAACTGTATAAGAAACTATTTTCAAGGAAAGATCATGAAGTTGATTGAAAAATGCAGAGCAAATCATGGGAGATTACATGTGTATTATGGCTATTGTTAATTTCCCATCATCCTGATCCATAGATTATATAGGTGTGTCATGTAGAGTGCTTTTTAACATTATCTATGATATGATCTCGGTCATGTGGATCCGTAATTTTATCATTGTTTTGATTCAGCTCTAGCAATTTATTTGTTCAATTTGTTCTGTGTTTATTTTATTTTTTTTAATTATGAATGTTGAACCTCCACTGGCCTTAATTAACCCAAATTGAGATGTGGGATTAAGTTATGTCATGGGAAGTAAGAATTCTGCTTCAAGATTGTCAATTGAATGTTTATGAAAAAAATGTGAATTCTCTTTTTTATCATGTAATGATCTATCTGGGTATTTCATTGATTTATTATTATTATTGGTTGCATTGAAGATGGGGCAGATTTCATGAGATCTAAGAACATCATCATATACTAAATTCTTTTTTTTATATATATATATACACTATTGTTTTTTGGTCCTCCAGCTTTAGCTTTCAATTTGTTTTTCTAAGGAGTCATAACCTAATTTTGTAAAATATAAGAAAATCTGGACAAAACAGATTAAAACACACCCAAGTGCATAAAACCACAAAAACATAACTTATAAGGCCTAGATTGAAAGGAACAATATAATTGATTGTCATCACAATTAACAACAAAAAAACCTAACAAAATATAAGAAAATCTGGGCAAAACAGATTAAAACACTCCCAAGCGAATAAAACCACGAAAACATGCAACTCTCCCTAGCCAAAGACCATCTTCTTTTAGTGTTGTTCTGCAAAAAGCCAAAACTGTTTTCTGCCAAGTATAGAACCATTTTGGAATATTTATTGCTGAAGCAATGCAATTGCCTTTTCCGAAGGAAAGTTGTGTGCTGGGATATTTCTACGTACACTATTCCTTCGGAAGTAGTATGTATGGATATCCTACACAGCTTATCAGCTGTGATCTTACGAGAGAATCTTAATCTTTAGTTATAATGGAGCAATTAACCTCGCAGGGTAGGGGAGATCAGCCAAGTAATTGAGAACTCGTTAGGGTTAAAGCCTAAAAGACGAACTTCATTTATCATTAAGAAGTAAGAACCGCTAAATTAAGGCTTAATTGAAAACTTTAAACAAATATATATAGTGAAACAAAAGATGAACATGAACAGAGAGAAAAAAGAACACTAAAAGTAGCTAGTGCGCAAAGAACCTGAGTGCCTTTACCTGAGGAAAGCAATTGTTTTGTTGTAAGCAGCACGCAGCCCCTTCCCTGGATATTGCTATACTGATCTGTTGAATGCAGCCTCCCTCTCTCACTCTCTCTGTCTCACTAACATGTATAATATACGAGTAGTATTCTTCTCTCTCTAGCTGTCATTGTTTCTCTCTCTAGAAAATCTCCCATCCAAGGATTTTTACTATGAAGTTTTATTCCGTTATGTTATTTGTTTTGCCCTCCTTCACCCCTTCAGAAAACCCTACCTTTTAACCATCATCCTCAACATGCTCTTCGATCGACAAATCAACAACTCAAACCCTACCTATCTCATATCTGTTTACCTTGAAAGATCTGAAAAAGCTACGGGGCTGGCCTGATCCTATGCCCGTAAAAACCTTTTTTCTTTTTTGTTCTGTACTATATTTTGCTTTGGCTAATAGTTCTATTAGTTTTATGTCTTTTCAATATAATTTCTATAATTATTCAAAAAATAATAATTACAATGTTATATATAATAATTCATCTAATTATGTTATAATTTTTAAATGATATTTTGTGTTTATATTTTACAATCACCTTTTTAACTACTATATATAAGCCTAATATGCAATAAATTATAAAACAAATTGCACATTGAATCAATGAGAATTATTAAACAATTTCTTGATTGTTAATTTCTATGTGGGTTTCATTATTCGTTGATTTTTTTACATTGTCACATAATAATTATGAAGATGTTTTTTATTTTTCTTTAAAATTTGTCTTTTGCATTATGGTTAGTTTTTGCTTAAAATGCGTGCTACTAATTAAAAAACTCATAAAAAAAATTAAGTTGATAAGAAAATGAAAGTTTTGCCTCAACAAACATTTTTTCTTACTTCTGTATTTAAATTATTGAGAATTTTTATTGTAAAGAACATTGTTCATAAAAATCTTTTGTCAAAACAAATATTGAAATACATTGACTTTAGAAATACATTTTTGTTGGGTTACTCTCTTTTTGGTCCTTTGACAGCCTGTTCATTCCCCTCTTCTATTCTATTCTATACACCATAAAGAAACGACAGTGAGTGTGGTGGGGATGGGACTTTGGATTTTTGTGAACGATGATAATCAAATGGCCCCACAGCTCGTGCTTCTGACCACATATTTCACCGTGCTCTGTGGGTAAATTTTTTTTTTTTTTTAAAAAAGGTTTTTACTATGTATTTTTTTACCAAAAATATTTTAAATACAAATTGAAAAGCTACACTATATATCTAATTAAATAAATTAAAAATTATTTATATAAAAAAATATAACGATAAGATAACAAAAAAAAATAAACTAGAAAAAGATTTGTGTGTTTGGGCTTGATTTTAATTTTAATTTTATTTTTCAAAGGGTTCGGTATCAATTTTTTTTTTTAAAAAAAATATATGATCTACATGTCACTTATTGAGACAAACAACATATCATTTACGAGCTCAGATTCCAATCATCATTGTGATGACTGCAAAATTATGATAATATTTTTTTTTAAATCAATTTCCAAGCTTTTAGAACCCAAAACATCTCATCAGCATTGTTAGAATACCTACAAATTAATTTATCAATCCAAAACACCTTAAAAAAAGATCTAGAAGCCCAAAATCTAACCGAGTTAGATTTTATTTCCTCTATTTAAATTTATTTTTTTAAGCAACATTAAAATTATAAAGGACCACTATCAAGCCTCTCTTATATATAGCAAGGAAACCAAAGACACCAAGAAATATTTTTTTTTATTGTAAACATGGTGTGAATAATGACTTTCTCTCTCCCATCTTTTTAACTATGAACCGAAAAAATAATATAAATTAACTTTTATAATAAAATTAAATTTGTGATTTGAAAAAACTTAAATTGTATAACTTATATTATTTTAAAAATTGAGAATTTAAGTGCATTTTTCGCAAAAACCCTGGCACACCACCCAATTTTAGTGTATTATTCATTTTAGCCCCTCTTCTTTTAATTTCATAATTTCTTAAAAAATTAAAAGCAATTAATCTTTAATTAGGATCAAATCATATAAAATTAAAATTTAAAAATGGAAAAATAGAAAATAAGAAATGAACAATGAGTTCTCATGTGAGTTTGTGAATATTATTTTTCTGCATCTACCTCTTTTAATGTTTTCAATAATTTCTATTAAAATAATCAGGTTATTTTATTTTATCCACTGGACCGCTCTCCTACACCCTCCAAAATAATTTTTTTTGTGCTAGTTTCCGCGGAAGACCAAAAACCAAATTCAGTTATAAGTCATTCGAATTACAAAGGGAAATTGGTGAACTGTGGGTGGTGGGGGTCCCAGCTGAAAAGTGCACTCAGCTAATGGAGTTTTTGTACTGCGTTGTAAAAGTATATTTAAAAAAATTTAAAAATTTTTCTTTTTCTTTTTCTTTTGCTTTCAATTAATATAATTTTTATGTTTTTAAATTATTTTAATGTGTTAATTTTAAAAATAATTTTTTTAAAAATAAAAAAATATTATTAACATATTTTTTTAAATAAAAAATATTTTAAAAAATAACAATAACTATATTTTTAAACACACATTAACTCTAAAAGGACTTTAATAATCTTGATTTATAGTTACATTCAAGGTCAGTTCTCATTTATTTAAAGAAAATTAATTCCTGAGGACTTGTTGGAGGTCAATTAAATGAGATTTGATTTTAATTTATAATATAAATAAATAACTGAAAAAAATAAAGATCAAACACGTAAATAAAAAAAATTGCATGGCTTTTATTCTCTATTTAATCTACATATTCTCTATTTAATCTCTATTTAATCAAAAAAATTGCATGGCTTTTATTATTTTCACAAGAAAAATACTATTTAATCTACATATTCTCTATTTACTTCTTGTCTTGTTTTTTGATTTTAGGATTTTTAGTTTTTATATAAAAATTTATTTTATTTATATTTTAATTTTTATATTTGGGAAATGAGATACCATGTTTTAACCAAGCAAAGTCTTTAACTTGAAGAAATGATCTTGTCTTATACTCTGTCTTGTATATCATTACTAAACATGATTTTATTTTTATTTATTTTTATTATATTATTATTTTTTATTTTTTTATTTAAGAAAATAACTAATTGTTACCTAACTTATAGGTATTTGTTCTTGGTATCATCCAAGAGATCATAGGCTTAATTCTCCAAAAATATTAAAAGTTTAACTTAGTTTACATCTCATGTAAAAGACGGTCTAATTAATCCCTTAATTTTGTTATCAGCTTGTCAACAAAAAAATGGCAGTGCAAAATTAACTCCAACGGCAACGATCTTTTTAACTGGAAAAAAAAATAAAAATAAAATTAGCCAGCCACATACGTGTCTTATCATTTGACCAGGACTAGAGTCCACAGAGGATTTAAAAGGCCTCGTACCAATACCCAGCGACCTGTATGGGCCTACATGGGCTAAAAAGAAGAAAATCAAGAATTATTAGGCCTCTATGATGAAGGCCTGCAAATCAGACCCCTTATCAATGACCGCAAAGAAATGAGTTCAAGGTGGGGTCCCAGTCACTCAGCGGAAAGAAAGAAATGGAGAATGGCTGCGGTGGCGGCATCAAAACCCAGTGGTGGTGGTGGTGGGCAATGGCAAGCATGGCCAAGTTAGGGTGGGGCATTTCAGCATATAAAAGAGGCTTCGCTGGAGACTCTCGTCTCATGCCCTTAAAAGCGTTCGCCGTTGCCTCCCTCTTTGTGGGTTCCGCCGCCTCTGCTTCCATTGCTTCCCTTCAAGCCTCTGGCATCCACAAGGTACAAGATCTTATAGAATTGGGAGAACATATAAGGACTGGGCTTGGGGTTCCTCCAAGAGTAGCAAAAGAGTAAGTTGCTTGCTCTCTTTTATCATCTGTATATTTTTTTTTAGAGTCCCAAAAAATTACGTCTGTACAACCATTGATTGTTGTTTATCATTGTTTTTCTTGTTAGAAAAGCTGATGATCTATGACAAGGGGCATCGATAATTTTGGAGATGTATGCAGTTTCGTGTCCTATGTTTTGTAATGCTAGAATGCAAGCTGTAGATGTCAACAATATGATGTACTCCACAATACTTCTTTTGTAATAAGATTTTTTCTTTTGATTATTGTTTGAGAGAGTACCTTTTTCTATAACCATTGCCTAATGAAGTTAAAATTCTGTTCTGGTTAACTTGCTTCAAAGAGTCAATTAACATGGAAATAAGCTTTTGATGTTCATGGTCATGCTTGATCAAATGCTTAACAGACACATTGAACAGACCCTCTGGGACTCAATTATAGTGGTTGATAAAGAACGTGCTCAGCAGAAGTTAAAGAACTCGTTTGCCGCAGGTTTATTGCGAAGGTAATGTTTGTGCAGACTGTTTAGCAAACAAGGGAGGTAGCATGGCTTGGGATCTTCTTCGGATGTTTAAAATTTCTGTAACTTGGGAGATCCAACTGAGGAAAAAGATTTGATTAGTGGCAGAATTGAGGCTAATTATATAGTTGAAGGGATTTTTTGATGTTTGCAATATAAATATACATCTGTGTGTGTGATGGAGATGGCCCTGTAAAAGTTGCGGATAAAGAAGTCGAAGAAGCTATAGTTTCCATCATTCTTGAAAACTTCCCTTCCCATGCAGTTTTCGGCGAAGAAACCAAGAGGAATTCTAACGATATCATCATCAATGACACCAAGCTTCCAGACTTTTTTAGGGTTGTGGATCCTATTGACGTAACATACAGCTTTAATTTGGAAAAGGTGCAAGTTTGGAACCCTTATTGCTCTTCTTTACAAGGGGAAGCCTATTCTTGGCATTATGATCAACCTGTTGCGAAAGATAGATGGATGGGTGTAACAGGGAGCATATCAACGAAGAATGGCGAACCATTGTTGGCCACTGCCTGTCAGGATTTGGTTCATGCGCGTGTTCATGTAAAATCCAGGCATTACAGTGATGAAGTTGGGTTTGCTTGTGACGGAATTGTGCGGAGCATCACGATCATGCAACGTCATTATTTGGCTCTCGCTAAAGAAAAACGTTCCTTGTTGCAAGTATTGGTTCATTCAGATCCCGGAGACTCAATGAGACCGCACCGGCGAACATCTGTTGTGTTCAATCCACGTTTCTTTCCTTGGTGAACGAGGATAGACTATAACTTGAGCACCTGCTCTAAACAAGTGATTAAAAACACAATGTTAATCACCAACAAAATTGTTTAATTCAATGACCAACCAATCACATTTCAGAGATCTTTGCTTTCTCAGTGAACAAAAAATTTATCAGCTCAGAAGGACAAAACTGGAACTCTCAAGAAAACTAAGGATCAATCTCACGAGAACGTATACAAATTATTCATATCTATTGACGAGAGTTAGTAACCCCAGCTCCAGATCAAATTGGTACAAAAAGAAACCATATCTAAGCTATGGAACGCTTGTGTACATGTTTTACGCAACCACTGGCGCAGGCATATAAGACTCCAGAATCAACTGTGATCGTGAAGGTTGCATGGTCTCGACAATTAAGTATGTATACTTCCACTGCTTGTCCACTTTGTCTTTGAACATCTCAGCAGAAACCTTCCCAGCACCATGCGGCCCACGAATATAGAAATTAATCTACATTCAATTAGGCAAGGGGTAAGCAGATATCAAGTTACAAAGAAAATCAAAATTATCCTCAATTTCATTTGTTCTTGTGAAATTTTTTCACTTTATTTCTTCTTAAAGTGGAAGGAGGTTCTGGAGATAATTCAGGAATGTTATTCACAATCCTGAAACCTTTCGCATTTCTTATGGTTATTATAAATTATGTTGCTTCACAGTTTACCTGGACATGCTCCACACCATCTTCATCAGTAAAGATCCTATTGGGAATTCGTTGGCGAGCAGCACGATTTCTACTTTCCTGACCATAACCTGTAATAGGGGATCCAATCCTCACCCTGACCTGATTTTCAAAGAAAATATAATCCAAAGTGAGCAACAAAATTGCAAATCAACATATGTAAAGAATACCACCAATATGATTCAGCTTTCAAATTTTGAAACAGCCTGCAATCATTTTATAGTACAAGAACATAGATGGCAAAGTTTAGTTGCCAGTGAGAACCCTTGTGACCATTTACTACCAGATCTTTTAAAGTATTTAAAACCTCCCTCACAACTTTGTGATTACATTTTGAAACAATTTGTTTTCTCTATATTAGTTTTGCCAATAAACTGTACCCAACTACTTGAAGTTAAGCACCCACTGCCATTCTTATTTTCAGATTACAGTTGATAATAACCGTATGATTTATTGTTACTGCATAATCAGTCACACCAGTTACATACTCGGGGTGTTTCCACAAAGGGCAACCTCAAATGACTGCTCCATTTTAAGATAATGTCTCCTTTTCAGGTCCACTGAACATCATGATAATAAATAGAAGAGGGACAAGTGCTTTAAAAATTGTGCGGCCAGACAAAGAACATCAATTTTCACAAACCTGACTGTCATCTTGAATCCTTTTCAGAGCCTTGTTAAAAATCTTGTATCTATCACAGATCATGGTTCAAATCAGAGTGGAATCAGGAAAAGAAGGCAAAACCTCAAATAATTTATTCTTAACCATATTTGTATAATTTAATAAGAAAAATCAACTCTTACTCTTTTGGTTCAAATATCAACTCCTTGAAAACAGCATAAGCTGCAGCGGCAGCAACACCAAGTCCTGCAAGAATTATAATGCTGTAGGAAGCACCCTCTGTAAACGTCACAGGCTTCTCTGGGATATTGTATGTTGGAGCATCAAAAGGATCCTCGACAGTAGATAAGTCCTTTCTGGTCTGTCCAGAGTGGCAGAGCACAATTAATAGTTTAAGAGCACAAGTTTTCAGGGAAAAAAAAAAACTTCGTGAAGAGAACACAAAGCGAAACCAATATATAAAGCAAAAAGGTAAAACAAAAACATATGTAGTCAGAATGGTTCAGATGCCGCTATGTTGGGAGTACATAAACACACAAGAAATTTAAAAATTCCCTCTTGAAAGAAACAATTTGTTTCAACAATGAAGTATGGAGCAAACATATATTTCCTATATAAAAATCTAGAACCACCCAGATAGTGATATTATCCTTATAATAGAAATACTCTCCATTTTTATCATTTTATAGATAAAAAGGTTGACTGCATAGAAACACAAGATTCATTCAAGTGTTCTACTTAAACTGTAATCAGAGTAATCTGAATAGCATGGGGGATAAAACATAAACATGTAAGTTCAAGAACTTTAATTTGAATTCAAACCTCAGATTGATTTCGTGTCTCTTTCTTCGAAGCTTTTGATGCAATGGATCTAGCAACACAGATATTAATGGTGCTTCCTACATGGTTTTCCATGATTTGAAAGGGTGACCCAAGGCTAACCAGGCATTCTCTGTTAGATTTACCTCCATACATAGCAGGGATACCTGCCAAATATCACTGTCAAGAATTAATTTGCAAAAAGAGAGAAATCAATAAGCAAAACAACCTTGCTCCAGAACCGGTGGATATGCATGTCTGACACTAAATGTCAGCAAACTTGCAGAACTTTGTGCGGCTCCAAATACTTTATTATATTATATGAATTGTATGGCTACAACTCCTCTCCTGCATTGAGATTAGTTACACTATCTAACACTGTTAAGTTTTCAATTATTTCTTGCAGGTCCTAGCATTAAAGCGATCGATCCTACTATAGTTTCTTTATGATCTTTTACCTAAACTCCCAATGAGACATCCAAGGATTCAATAAAATCAGCTCATTGTCATGTTCTTTCTTTGCTAGACCCTTTATCAAAAAGGCCATTAGATCACCATTACAACAACACGAAATATGAGATTTAGTCAGTAAACATGCAAACTACAACTTGCAGTGAAACATTCATAGGGATAGACTAGATCACTGCTGATTCAGGAGGGCATTCCTGAAACTTCCTTTTCTGCCAAAATAACAAATCTGGAGGAGCGGATGAGGGTCACTGGCTCCATATCAGAAAATGAGACCAGCCAATAAAAATGATTAGTATAAAATCTTTGATCCTTGTATAATTCTCTTGCAAGCAAACAAAAAATGAGTTCCAGGATGAGCAATAATGCAGTAAGCAAATAAGAACTCCCCAGATTACTATAGTCCAAGGGCACAGCTCTCAATAAAGAGCATGGCTTTTACTGAAACTTTAGCCAAAGAGGCAGACGAACAACTCTCAGCAACAAGAGAGAAGACTATATCAGATTTGGGCATATGAGACTTACACAAGAATAATGATTCAATAAAGTGGAGCATAACAATCACTAACCATTACCCCGATGTATGTCCTACAAAATGGAATGAAATAAAACAAAATCAGTCTGCAGTTACAAGCTGAGGGGAAATGAAAGTGAAAATAACTAACTACCTCACCTTAGTCAAATGGTTGGCATTGGAAGCAAAATGTCTCACATAATCTGACTTTGGCAGCTGAGTCAACATCAGAATGTAACTTAGATCAAATACCAATACATCACATTTAACTAATATGCTTGAAACAAACAGGATTTCAACTATAAAAAGAAAATTACCCAATTGTACTGTAAGTTTATGGTAAAAACAGTTACTTATTGACAGACATTTCCAGAAGCATTAAGGTAACAACAGGAGCCAACAAGCAGAACAAAGGTAGTAATGACAAAGAGCAAATAACTGGTTGAATTAGTTGCTTCATTTAAAGCCAGGACGGGGAAAGGATGAGAAGTGATTTTTAGAAGAAAGAAAAAAAGGGGTAACAGGAAAATTTTAACTAGAAAGAGCATGACTGGGGATTCAATCTCGTTTCTGACAGGTGAATTTTTCTAATATCACTGAAACTAATCTTGCCTCCTCATTTTAGAAGGCCAGAACCTGGAGAAATCTACAACTCCAGGATGTCATTTGCATTACATTATTTAGGCTAAGTGCCGAAAAGAAAGGTCAGCATATCTTAAATGAAGCTAAGATAAATTTTTCATTCGGAAGGTTAAATTCGTTCATTGCAATACTTTGGCACAATGAGTTCAATAGGATCCAGGTCTCGTTAATAGACCTCAAAGTGGCAACACTTTGCGGCAACATGCATTACCATTACATTGACATTCAAGTTCTATTGCATTCAATATAAATCAACAAGTTTCTTCAAACAACCATAAAACACACGAGGCACAAACTAAATTTGAACTCAAACCACAACAAAAGCTGCAAATAACCAACTTCAACTCCGAAGGCAAGTCGCAGTGTCTCAAAGGTACAAAGCTGAAACTAAAAAGGAAAAAAGACAAATATTTACCCTAGTGGCTGAATTACCAAGTGCACTTCTTTGTGCAGCCATGGATGTTGAAAAGGACGCCAAACCCACATCAGATACTCCCTTAACAATCTTTCTCTCCAAAAATAAAGGCAGCCCATTTTGAGATCTCAAAAAACCGCTGCATCTCCTAATATGTTGCATCTTCTAATACTACAATAAAAACCCCTACCTTTTCTATTTAGTAAAAAACAAAAATCAAAACTTTAACACAAAAACCAACTCTTATAGCCTAAAAAAGGTTAAAAAAACCAAATAAAATAAGACCCAGATGCTGAAATTGAGAGATATTCAAGACCCAGAAATCATATACTTCGACCCTGTATTAAGATATCGAGAGAGAGAGAGAGAACCAAAAACCCAATGGCGAGCAATTTGGGGTTTTATTGCAGACACGTGCAAGAAGAAACCTCACGTGTAAGAAACCCAAGAAGGCAAGAACCCACTATTCTTTGGGCTCACTTCTCAAAACTTAGCCCGTATAACGAAAGCCCGAATTTGAACCGAATGGCTTGTTTTCCTCTCCTTTTTTGTTCCCTCAAAATCAGAGGTGAGCGCACTCGCACCTAGCAGCTGCCAGAGAGAAAACTCATACACAGCGAGGTAGGGAAAGAAGAAAGAAGGAAAGGAGTTGAATTTGTTTAAAAAGAATTTGGCTTGTCTTTTTAACACTACTGCTTTGCAGCAGCCCAGTTTTGTTGCTGGTAAGTTCTCTATTTACATAAATATGAAGAAACTCCAAGGCACCCTCGAGGCCAGGAGAAAAATGGAGAAAGTTGGAAATTTTTTAACACTCAATTTAGTGCAGTTTTTCTTAATAGTTTTTTGTTTATGGATTCATTTCTGTATAGAGCTATTTGTTTAGGAGTTGTTAAGAAGATAACTTTTTAAAGGTGTACAAGAACTTTGAAGGATTTTATACACACACACGCGCGCGCGCGCGCACACACACACACACACATTTTGGGTTGTTTTCCAAAAGTTTAGACACTAAGATTATGACAGGAAATTTGAAGATTGATTCGTACATCCATAGTCAATATGTTTAAATTGTAAAGTCATTATGCTTGTTTTCTATACAAAGGTCGGGTTTTTTATGCTTGTTTTCTATATTTACAGTTTCAAGATAAGTTGATTACAGGAGTTTATATGATAAAATAGATTACTTGGTGCTATGATTCATTTTAAAATTTTAATAATTCCAAGATATGTTGATCAAAGGACTTGATATGATGCAATACACTGATGGTACAATTATTTGTTCTGATTTTGCAATGGTCTGAAGAATAAGGATTTTTTTAATATATATAATTTTAGTAAGTTCATCAAACTTGGGTTTGATGAGATGTCACTTTGTACAAGGTTATAACCCTTCAACTATTCACTGACCTAATTTCTGTTATGTGCATTTTTAGATGGCCAGATGGGATGAGATTCTGTCCCTTCCTGTGCAGAATCCTCCAACTTTGGAATTCTCTGCTTCTGATATTGTGTGGTCAAAGGTTGAAGGTTGGCGTGACAATTTGGATAGACTCGCTCTTATCCCTTTTGCTCGGGTGGATGATTTTGTAAGAGGTGAGTCTGCTAATAAAGACTGCCCAACGAGATTTCATGTTGAAGCTAGAAGGCGTCGACCTCCACAAACATCTTACAAGCAAAAGGTTGATGGCATCCTAGAGTACATATTGTAAGTTTCACTCTTCTTTTGGAAGCTCCTACTTAGTGGCCATCAATGCTGTGAGTTAAGTGACCCATTTGAATTTTTAGGTATTGGTGTTCTTTTGGCCCTGATGATCATCGGAAAGGTGGCATAGTACGGCCCAGTAGAACTACTTATGTTCCAAAAAAGAAAAATGCTGGTAGACCAAACACTAAGAGGGGGTGCACCTGCCATTTTATTGTAAAACGTTTAATTGCTGAACCATCTGTAGCACTGATCATATATAATCAGGACAAGCACGTGGATAAAAAAGGGTTACCATGCCATGGCCCTCGGGATAAGAAGGCTGAAGGAACTCGTGCTATGTTTGCCCCATATATCTCAGAGGATCTTCGGCTTCGTGTTTTATCTTTACTATATGTTGGGGTCTCTGTTGAGACCATAATGCAAAGACACAATGAATCAGTAGAAAGGCAGGGCGGTCCATGTAATCGTGATGACCTGTTGACACACAGGTATGTGCGGAGACAGGAAAGGAGCATCCGCCGCTCTACATATGAACTGGACAATGATGATGCAGTTAGCATTAACATGTGGGTTGAAAGCCACCAGAATCAGGTATTCTTCTTCGAGGATTTTTCTGATTCAGAGCCTTTCACTTTGGGAATTCAAACAGAGTGGCAGTTACAACAAATGATTCGGTTTGGCAATCGAGGTCTTGTGGCTTCTGATTCAAGATTTGGAACAAACAAATTAAAGGTTTGTCATTTCAGTTAATATGGTCCAAATCCTGTCTAACCAAATATCAATTACAGTGCCTCTATATGTTTCAGAAACTGACTTTGCTCTTTTCTTTCATTTTGTTTAGTATCCTGTTCACAGTCTAGTTGTGTTCAACTCAGACAACAAGGCCATCCCTGTAGCTTGGATCATAACACCAAGATTTGCTAGTGCTGATGCACATAGATGGATGAGGGCACTTTACAACAGAGTTTGTATGAAAGATCCTTCGTGGAAGTTGGCTGGCTTTATAGTGGATGACCCTTTGACAGACATCCTCACAATAAGGTTGGCAGTTCCACTTTCTTTAATGTGAATTCGATGATTTTTCTTCTTGGTCATTTTTAGTTGTTTTACAGAGTGTTCCAAGGGTCATATGGCCCATATCCATGGGTTTTGCAGGGATTTGGTATATTGTAATTCTGTATCCTGAAATTTAGAGTTCAGTACAAGCATTGATTGATCCCTTGAGATCTCTGGTGCCTTAAAATTTGCCTGACACGGTATTGCTTCAGACTTTCTGCTTGAGGCACCAACTGTTGTCTACCATTGTGATCTTAAAGGACACTTTAGAGCTTGTTTGGAAATGCGGTTCAAACCGCATTCCCCCAAAATTTGAATTTTTTTGCCTAAAAGAATTTTTTTTATGTTTTCATATCGTTTTGATGTGTTGATGTCAAAAATTATTAATTTTTTTTTTAAAAAATATTATTTTGATGCATTTCTAAGCAAAAAACACTTTGAATCGCAACCGCTACCACATTTCCAAACACAGCATTTAATAACGTGCTTTTTAACTCATGTAGAGCTGAACTGCAATGCTTGGTGAAATGCTCATAAGAATTTGTAAGATAGATCTGTGGAGATTATTTCAGATTCTCAATCTGAGCAAAGATCTGGGACTTGGCAGTTTAGATTGATTGTGTTGTGGACGTGATGTGTTGGTCCAGGCAAATAGAGAATGGTTTCTGGCCTCCATGTTTCCTTTTTGGATGATATATATCTAAACAAAAACCTTATTTTTTTACCTTGTTCTCAGGGAGGTGTTTCAGTGCTCTGTGTTGATATCTTTTTGGCGAGTTCGTCATGCATGGCATAAGAATCTAATAAAGAGGTGCATGGAAACAGAGATGCGTGTTCAGATATCGAGACGGCTTGGACAGACAGTAGATGATATTTGCAAAGGACAAGGAACTGTACGTTTGTTTGAAGTTCTCATGGAAGATTTTGTTGACGGCTCTAGTTTTATGGATTACTTCAAGGCAACCTGGTATACTAGAATAGGTTAGTAAATTTCTCTTCTTTTCTTTTCAATAGTAATTAAGATAGCATAAACAGGCTGTACACATTTCTATCTTTCTTCTCAATTTCCCTGAGCTGGTTTGCAAATGGGCCTCATATCTCAATTTGGAAGAAGATCAACTTGGCTGCGTGTGATAAAATATGTGGAGTATCGCTATAGAATCTTGGAGTTAGTTGGGTTTTTTACAAAACTCTTTATTTCAGAAAACTAAAAATAATATTTCCTTGTATCAGGGAGTTGGACTACTGCACTAAAAAATCTGCCATTGGCAAGCCAAGAGACTTGTGCAGCAATGGAATTTTACCACAGGCAATTGAAAGTGAGGCTCTTGAATGAGAAGAATCCTGGTGTTTATCAACGTGCTGATTGGTTGGTTGATAAGTTGGGTACAAAAGTGCATTCCTACTTCTGGCTTGATGAATACTCAGAAAGGGATGATTTTGCAAGATACTGGAAAGATGAATGGGTTAGTGGTTTAACATCTTGGCGAAAAGCATTGAAGATTCCAGACTCTGATGTTGTCGTGGAATATAGATGTGCAAAAGTCACTGACCAGCTTGATCGGGAAAGGGTTCATGTTGTCTGGAACCCTGGTTCAGAATTTGCTATTTGTGATTGCAAGTGGGCGGAAATGGGCAACTTGTGTGAGCATGTCTTTAAAGTTATTAAATTATATCGTGATAAAGGGAGTAGAAAGTCATCTATTAGCCTATTTCAGTATAATCAGGCCCTGATCAACATGCTACGCTGCCCACCTTATGATTGTTTGATTCGTGATCATGCTGTTTCTCTAGCAGTTGCTGTACAGAAGCAATTAGATGGAATAGTTAATTTAGATGGCAGCCAGATTAATGCAGATACTACTGAGAAAGAATCTGCAAACTCACTTGAGCAGCAGGTGGTCTGTGGGACCGATTCTTCAAATCAAGATGAAGAAGTAGTGAATGCGAATCATCATATTGACAAAGATCTGCCATCTTACACTGAGAATGATTGTCAGGAAAGAGATGCACATGAGATTTCTCGTGGTGTTACAGGTGATTTTGTTGATGGTGTTAGAGAAGAATCGGCTTGTGCTCAGATGGATGTTGACCCATCGTCCAACTGCATTTCTCCACCCGGAATACTTTCTGTTGATGATGTCACTCGGAATCAAGTTGATTTAGATAGCAACCAGAGTGCTGTGGATGCCACTCAGAAACAGGCTCCAGACTCCCTTGAGCAGCAGATGAGTGGGACAAACTTATCAAATCAAGCTAGAGAATTAGTGAATGAGAGTGATCGTATGGACAAAGATGTGTCATCCCTTAACAGGAATGATCATCAGGTCAGACATGAGGCTTCTGGCAGTCATAGAGGTGATTTTGTTGATGGTGTTGGAGAGCAGGTTGCCTGTCCTCAGATGGATATTGACCCGCCAACCACCTGTGTTTCTCTGCCTGGATTACTTTCTGTTAATGAAATTGCTTCTAATGAAACCTTTGAAAATGGAGACAGGATTATAAATAATGCAGTTTCTGACACGAGCAAGAGTCCTCCTTCTCATGATGTTTCGACTGATCAAGTCAGGCAAGAACACAATAGTGTAATGGATGTGAGACCATTATCCATTGATATCCCTTCATCAATGGAGTCCATGGAGCAATGTGAGGTGACCAATCGAAATGTTTCTCGCAACAAGGATCCTAAGCCATTAGTGAGTACTAATACAGCAGATGCAAGTACTGACAAGGCTTCTGATTCACAAATGATTGATACAGTTCAATCTTTGATGGGAAACACAGATAATGAAATGATGAAACCAGAAAGTGATGGTGGAAGCAGGACTGAGAGCCAGAGATGTGATGATAATGCATTCTCATTAAAAGGGGTTTGTGATAACAAGGCTAGTAATTCAAATCTTCATCACGATGCTAAAGCAGTTGACAGCTTGAACTCAGAATCATTGCCAAGTTCCTCACCAATATCGAGGTGCATTGAAGAACAACCTTCTGGGAAGGTTGCAACTGAAGGAGCTGGTTCTTTCAAGAAGCCGTCTCTTAGTGATAAATTGGTTTTTACTAGACGTACACGTCAAAAGCGTGTTGCAAATGACAAAAGTGATAATTAGATTGCCACTACCAACCAGCTGGTTACTGTAAATGATGTCATTTCAGAGGGAACTGGCTCAGGACAAATTGCTGATGGCTTGGTGGCAAGTAGTCTCTGATAAAGACCATAGAGTTGCTTGTGTTGCAGCTAGTGATGGCTAGCTCTTGCTGATCTGTGTAGTCAATTTTATCTCTCCCTTTTTTCACTTGTAGATGTACATATACTCCTAAGCAATTCTTTGTGACATTATGTTGATTTACCTGGTGAGAGAATTTAACATATTTAGAAAGAGCCTTTTCATGGAGTCACTGTAGAATCTTGTTCTTAGCAACAAATAATTGTCTGAAGGAAGAGCAAATGCTTGAACAAGTTTATGGGGTGGAAGTGAGAAGAAACTCAGTTCGTGTCTTTACATGCAGCCGATTGAAATGCTAGGTGATGCTTTTGAAAAACAATTATTTGGTTACTGTTCTAATACAGATGATACAGAAAGACTGGATATAAAAAGAGATATATTTTTTTTTATTTTAAAAATATAAAAATTTGTTAATTTATTAAATTTTCTTTGTTTTTCTCCCCAACTAAAATATATTTTTGTCTCTTTTATATCTATTTTTTGGTTATATATATATTTTTTGTCATAGGACACTAATTAAATACAACATTAACTCCATCTCTGGCATTTACTATTGACTCCATCTACGATCAGATTTTAAAACAAGCCATCTATATTGATTTTCCTACATTTTTTATTTTTGCAAACATTATTCGAATTAGAAGTTAAAAGGAATTTTAATTAAATTGCTAAATTAAAAAGAAAAGGAAAAAGAAAAAAAAACCCAGTTTACTTTAAATACGAAACTGGGCCTGGGCCTGGTCCGGGCCTGAATCTCAAAGGAAATTTGGACCCATGGTTAGGAGAAACAGGGACATAAAAGTAACTTCAAAACCACTTTGAACTAGAGAGAAAGTCGGAGAATGTGGGCATATTAGTGGGGAGGGTAGTGGCAATAACCGCCTTAACCGCCACTTCCCCAAAAACAAAGAACAAAAAAAAGAAGCACGCTTCTTTTTCATCTTCAAAAACACCACAGACTCCTGTGTCGCAGAGAGAGTCTAGCAGCAAGAACAACATAGGAGAGAGAAAGAGACAGAGAAGCAAGTGTCTAGTGGTCAGAAAATGGAAGGATTTAAGAGAGAAGAAATAAGAAAAGGGCCATGGAAAGAGGAAGAAGATGAAGTACTGATTAACCATGTTAAAAAATATGGTCCCAGAGATTGGAGCTCCATTCGATCCAAAGGCCTTTTACATAGAACTGGCAAGTCTTGTCGTCTTCGCTGGGTTAATAAGCTTAGACCCAACTTGAAAAAGTAAGTAACAAATTAACTTAGTTAATTACATTTCAACTTGTTGCAATTTTACATGCATGCAGTGATAAATTATCAAGATTTTGATCCTGGGTTTTTCAGTTGCTCTTTGTTTTTAGTCCATTGCAGTAATGTGTGATTTTCAAGAGATGGGATTTCCTCTTGATTTCTTATTTCTTTTTTTTGGTTGTGTCTGTGTGTG
Source organism: Populus tomentosa (assembly GCA_018804465.1). Taxonomy (NCBI): domain Eukaryota; kingdom Viridiplantae; phylum Streptophyta; class Magnoliopsida; order Malpighiales; family Salicaceae; genus Populus; species Populus tomentosa. The sequence continues at coordinate 3,319,135 of CM031995.1, forward strand.
TGTGGTTTTATAGTGGGTGCAAGTTTTCAGCAGAGGAAGAGAGGGTGGTTATAGATTTGCAGGCAGAAATTGGGAACAGATGGGCAAGAATCGCTACTTATTTGCCGGGAAGGACTGATAATGACGTGAAGAATTTCTGGAGTAGTAGACAGAAGAGGCTGGCTAGGATTTTGCAGACTTCAGGAACACCACCTTCCTCTTTTAATTCCAAACAACAGAGGAGTAAAAATAAAGTTCCTGTCTTTCTGGATGTTCCCACATTTGAGGTAATTGGAAATATTTGCATCATCACTTGCTTTCAAGAAAATTTTGGGATTTTTAGTTGCTGTGAAAAAAAAAAAAAAGTGTTTCTTCTCTGGTCTCTGTTGAGTACTTCTGGTAGTATTTGATTATTTGACTCTATGAAAGGATTTTTCCGTAATTCTTTTTTTTACCTGTTGTGGAAGGACAATTTACTTTCTTCTTGTTTTGTTATGTGTTAAGGCTCCAATGTTCAGTTCTTCAATGGAGGAAGAGGTATCCTCGAAGGCTTGCTCATCATCCTACTTGGAGAACCCTGAACAGATAAGAATGATGCCATTACCGCCATTGGTTAAATCTGAGTTGCCCGGCTGTGATGCAAATCTTGTTCAATACGAGCCCATGTCAGGAATTCCCTTCCCTCAAATCCCGCAGCCCCAGCCAGACCTTGTATTCTCCCCAGAAAGCCATGAACTCCTGGCTAGGCTGGATGACCCTTACTTTCTCAATGTGCTTGGAACAATAGACGCTCCTGAACTCGGAGATACAGCACCATTTTCACTTGGGCCTCCATTGTTTGATCCAGTACCAAGTTGTATGAATAGTCCAAGTGATGTAAAAAATCCTGTGACACCAGATACCCTCTTCGATGAGTTGCCACCGGACATGTTTGATCATATTGAACCGTTTCCAAGTCCTTCAGAGTGGTGAAAGACTGATCACAAGGCTGTTTTTATGTGGGTGTAGAAGGATGATTTATTGAATAGTTTCTTCAGGTGAAAAATTTGGTATGGTTCTTATGAAATTGTTGGTCATTTGACAGCTATACTTTGTACTCACTCCAGAACTATAAATGTGACGGTTTGCCACTACTCTCTCTCTCTCTCTCTGATAAAGATGTGAAATTGACTGCTAAACATAAAATTCCAGCCCGTTCGTGCTAATTTCAACGGCTAATCTTCTTTTTTTTTCTTGTTCATTTACTTTATTTATTTATTGGCTGTTCAGTGAGTCGCAGAACCCGAGGTAAAGAGCAAGTGTTGCCATGTCGGGTGTAGCATCACCATGTCTCTTTCACTCTCTTTTACTCGACTTATACCAGCATCGCCATGTCTCTTTCACTCTCTTTCACTCATTCTATACCGGCATCAACATCCGATTGATGGCAAGGTTTTACTATTGTGGGTGATCTAGACGTATAGAATTACCCCCTTTTTTTCTTGATGGTTGAAAGCAACGTTCAAGAGAAGTAAAACAGCTTATTATACAAACTTAACCCCTCACATCACCGATATATTAAAAGAAAATATAAAAGCTGAGCTCAACCAAGTCTATCCGACGGTAAAAGAAAAAGAAAAAAAAAACCCATCAGAAAAAGGAATTCAACATTTTCCGCAGAAGCGGAGTTCAACCAACATTTTCCCAAAGAAAAGTTTTCGCAATCGATACAATAACAATTCAATTCTCTGATGAAACAACGATATGCAATTGACTTGTGTAATCAATTTGCCCTAAATTGAAAATCCCTTTGATCAGAGTTCTGGTAAAAAACACAAACAAATGCAGCTTAAAACAGCACACAAAGATTGACGGAAGGCATGTCTAAAATGGTGTTTGGCATAGAAAAAAGGTCACATAGCATCATCCATGGCACCGTTGGCCATAGGGATTTTATAACCAATGCCGGTTCTACCATTATCGGTAAGCACCTCAAACTCTCCAGCAGTAAATGACTTGTTTTTGTGGAAAACATGTCTTCTTAGTTGCGAATATGCACAGTACTCTACAGCATCAACTGTTATGTCTTCCAAAAATGCAGAAACTGAAACTCCCACTCCTTCCCCTGAATTTACAAGAAAGAGGTGCATCAGAAGACCTTACATGATTATTTCTTAAGCATGCAGCAAAAAGTTTTGAAGACTTATTTCATGCATTTCCTACCAGACCTTGAGGGAATTGGGTGTCGCAGATTAGCAAACAGGAGATAATTAAAACTAGGCCAGCCAAATACTGAGCTTACCGTGTGTGACAAGCAGCAAGTTTTCTGAAGGGTATTTATCTGCGAGCGTCTTAATAACTCGTTCATATCTAGTCCTTGCACCCATCACAGTCTCTTCCCATTGTGGAAGCTACAATTCCTCAAGAAAATAACCAAATATCAGGCATGATGACGTGTTACTCTTTTCCCTTAACCAAACAGTGTTTCCTATACTTACCTCTGCATACACTGGTTTCACAGCACGATCCACTGTCCCCGCTGGTAGCAAGGCTTGAAGCTCTGCGATATTGAATCTAAAGTTCCCATCTTTGGGCACGGAAACACGCCTAATGGCTTCCCTATTCAACATCTCACACAAACCATACTCAATAGAGACCTGAAAATGTACACTCAACAGTTAAAACACAAAAGCCTTAAAACAAATGGAGATCCAGTCAAACAACATGAACACCAAAATAACTACAATCAACGACACCATTATACAAACGAATAAAATATGAAAAAAAAAATAAAAAAAATATGAGACCCCAAATGAATAATTACTAAGTTAGCATGAACTTTCAGAAAGATTTAAGCTCCCAAATGCCATTATCAATTCCATTAACATCTTATATAAATTTCTAAATACGTTTCCAAAACTAACTAGTAAAAAATATATCAAATCCTTCAAGATTATACATTAAAATAATAGAAATTGAAATTTATTTTGAACTGAGCTCGAGAAGCTTCATTCATTTCATAGTACTTATCAAAGTACATGGGTCACTGTTTCATTGATTTTGACTAAAACCCGACCGGATACGCAACCAAGTCTCGGTTCACTAAGGCTAGCATTAAAAAAAAAAAAACGAATACTTAGCTCTCTATTAAGGCATCATTTATAATCATATACTAAAAAACAAAACAAACTTTAAAAGTTCCTAATCATTTATAATCTAAAAAAAACATACTTAAAACCATGATCATCAGTAATCAATCAACTTATCTAGCTAATCGGTTCCTTATTATTTATAATCTAAAAAAGTTGCCGTATGGTAAATGTGAAAACGGAAAAAAAGAGAACACCTGCCTTGAGTTTAGAGGGATCGATGGCGACACCGTGGCTACTAACAATGTCAGGCCCATCGTTGACGGCGCAGAGGGCGGAGACAACCTCGGAGGCGGTCTGGATACAACGGAGGAAAGGAGAAACAAAGACCCGATGGATTGGGAAGCCAAGGTTGGTTTTAAGTTTCCGACCCGTACGGAAAGCTCTTAACCGACCCGCTTCCACAAGAGGTGGGTCCCATGGTCTCGTGGCAGTTGTGAGCCATAATGGCTCGAAGTTATCGATTCGGTCACCGTGTCTCATGACGACAACGTTTTGCTGGTGTTTAGCATCGTTATTTTCAGGCGAGGAAGGGTCCATTGTTGTTTTTGTGGACGTGAGCTCGGAGTGTGGAGGTTTAAGAGGAAATGTAATGTTATATAGACAGAGGAAGGAGAAAACGTTTTTTTAAGTGTGTTTCGTGGAAGAAGAACATGTAGCGTAAGAACACTCCCACCTTTCTTTTTTTTATTCCACTTTCCATCAAATTTCTCTATCTATGTATATATGTTGAAAAATAAATGATAAAGATTACTATTTAGATTACTTTTTGTTTATTTAATCTGTTTTGGATTAAAATATAATTAATTACGTGTAGTTGTTTGTAATTACTGTTTAGGGGTAGAAAAAAACAAGATATATTTTTTTTTAATCTTGAAGATGTAAAAAAATCATTTTAAAAACATATTTTATTTCTCCAATTAAATATATTTATATTTTTATTTGTTTTTTCTTTTTCATAATATTATCCAAACAAAATCTTATATTTCACTTTTATAACGGTAAGATTCAAAGTTTTGATGTATGGTATAAAGAATTACGTGTGTTAAATGAATTTAAAATATTTGTCTTTGCTTTAAAGGCTTTCGAGTTAGTCAACCGTCAATGATGGTTTGTGCAGCAATTTGTTTTTTTTTTTTTGTAGTTTTTTTGTCAAATTCAAAATCAAGAAGATAGCGTTATGAAACTGTTGTTCGTCTAAGGGTTTTTTTTTTTTTTTTTTTAAGGATTAAGAGAGATTGTATTTTAAAGTATATTTTTATTTAAAAATATATTAAAATAATATTTTTTATTTTTAAAATTTATTTTTGATATAAATCCATCAAAACGATTCAAAAATATTAAAAAATTAATTTTAAATAAAAAAATTAAATTTTATACAAACAATATTTTGAACACGTTAGTGATTTGAAGACCTAAAAAATAATGAATATCACTAAGGTCTTTTATATAAAAAGTGGCAGAAAGATGAGCAATAATCTTGACAATATGCGAAGAGAAACTTTTTGTTAAAAGGATATCATTAACATAAATGAGTAGAAGAAGTATGTCTTATTCTTGAGTTTGATAGAATAAAGATTGATCATAGGGACATCGTGTTAAACCCATCTACTAGATATAAGTGCTGAATTTTAGGTACCAAGAATGAGGGGTTTGCTTTAAACCATACAGAGCTTTATGGAGATGACAAGCATGATCAGGATGAGAGGAATTCTCAAAACATGGGGATTGAGCCAAGTATACTTGTTCTTGTAAGTCACCATGAAAGAAGGCATTACTAATATCTAGTTGTCTGAGAGACTAGCCTTGAGATAGCCCAATGGTAAGGACTGACTAAATAGTACTTGGTTTGATTACTAGACTAAAGGTTTTAGCATAATCTAGACCTGGTAATTGTGTAAATCCATGAGCCACTAATCAAGCTTTATACATTTCAATAGAGTTATCTGATCGTGTTTTAATTTTAAACACTTATGTACTGCTAACAACATTCATGTTTGGTTGTCTAGGTACTAATGTCCAGGTTTTGTTGGCATGAAGAACATTCATTGCAACTTGTATTGCTTACTGCCATTGCGGATGACGAAGAGCCTATTGAAGTGAAGCTGGTTCTTGTGGTTGAGCTATAAGATTAGTAAAAAAATAAGCAGGTATTGGATGTCGTAAAGAGAAGAATACCTTGGGTTTCAGCTTCCATGTTTGAACTCGTGTAATCATATGATGATGCCATTATGAAGTAGGTGTGGGATAAGACTCAGGTGGTAAAACATTTAACTCTAGTGCAGTGGATGGAGAAATATGTCTAGGAATTGGAGACTAAGATGCTGACACACCTTTGATAGTTGCTGTTGGAACATGATGTATTACTTATTGAGCTGAAATAGGGGATTTTTTTTTTGTCACGGTCTTAAGTAGTTGAGGAAGTGCTCTAACTTTAAACAACTAAGAAGCACGTGATCTAGGTTCGTACATGCATTTATAAGAAAATTAAAATTAATTGAATTTCACATGGAGAGATATATAGATACGACTTGTCTGAGGTTTAAAACAACGATATCCTTCATGATTGTTTGAGTAACTAATAAAAACACACCATGTGGATTTAATGTTCAATTTTGATCGACCAAATGGTGTAGGTAATAGGTAGCAAGAGCACCCAAGAACTCATAACGAGTCATAACCAAGAGTAGAACCAAAAAACAACTTTATAAGGTGACTTGTAACTAAGAATTGAAATAGGTAATACATCATGTTTTGAGAATAAATCCTCATAGATAAAACATAAAATAACAGTTATTATCTCTGATAAATTAAGAGAGAGACAACAATTTCTTCTTAATTGCAGGAACTACAAGAACATTATTCAGCTTAAGATTAATAGTAGGAAAAATAATGTGTTCAATGCTAATGATAAGTAAGTTATGACCATTGCCAACATGACAAAATCGTTGCCAAGATAAGAGTTAATACCTTGTACTTCATTTGTGTCAGAAGTCATATGCTGGTTTGCACCAGTATTAAAATACCAGGTCTCTTCTGCAATCTCTCCAATTTTGATAGGAATAAAGGCTTTATATCGATCAGTTTCTTCATTAGAAGCAAAACATCCATTCGCTTTATGATTAGCCCCCCCCCACATCGAAAACAAGTGATGCCACCACGTCCATGACCACCATGATTTGAGAATTGTTTCTGATGAGTTCCAGAGGAACCTCCATTAAATTGAGAGAATTGAGTCTTTTTAGCTTGTGATGATGAAGCACTTCTAGTGGAATTTTGATCATTGTGGCAATAAGTACCATGATTCACCCATGGCTTTGGGTTTGTTCAGCCATGATTTCTATAAAAAGCAACATTGGAAGTAGTTGCTCGTGCTCTTTGAAGTTGAATTTCAAAATCATGGAGTTTGCCAATAACTCCTTTAAGAGATGAAAAAGTATCTCTAACATTCAATGCTACTACTATAGGAGCAAATTCAGATCCTAATCCTCGAAGAATATAAATGGTGAACTTATAATCATCCATTGGTTTTCCTGTACCATAGAGAGACAAAGCCAAAGATTTTGCTTTGTGTAAATAATCCTCTAAAAAAGAAGTACCTTTGTTCACGGATTGCAACTCGCCCTTGATTTGTTGAATGCGATCTCAGGTGTGAGTACCAAAAAGGGTTTCTAACACTTGCTACACAACATATAAAGATTTGCTATTGATTACTTGAGAGAGAAGACCATTAGATAAGGAACTATTGATCCACTAAAGGATTAATTGATCAGTGCATAGCCAAACTACTGCTTTAAGATTTGTTTGCAACACACCATTCTCACCAATGATGGTTGACACTATACAAGAAACCTCATTCTTCATATATCCAAGAAGACCATAACCATGTAAGATAGAAATTACCTATGCTTTCCATAAAAGATAGTTGTTTGAGGCTAGTTCAATAGAGATATTAGGTAAGTGTGTTTTCAAAAGTGAAATCTCAAAGGAAAGGGTAGGAGATAGTTTGAATGGAAGAGGAAGATGCCTTAGGGTTAGAAGGCTCTGATACTATGTAGAAAAGCTAACCTATTTTTCTATGTATTGTTCTTGCCTTTATATATATATATATATATGATCTTCTCAATATTTGTCATTCATTATGTTTTTATAATCTCTACATATAATGTGTGTGTGTGTAGATTATGAAAACATAATGAATGACAAATATTGAGAAGATCATGAAAAGAATAAATAGGAATCCTAGCAGAGAGATTCCAGTAAAGAATTTTGAAGAATCCCTTCATATCTTTTCATGCCGAACATCCTTTAAATATCTTATATAACTATTCACATAAATCAAGAGATTCTTGATTTTACTTTATGTACATTTATATATTGCTGAATAATGTTATTATCTAGACTAATAGATAGTTATTTAGAATTCATTTTTTAACAAGATATTAAAAAATATAACACCATTGTTATAGAAGTATCCAAATTTTAAAATGTTTTATTTTTTTTTCTCAAAACTGTTAACCAAAAGAAATTTCATTTTATGAGTCTTTATTCACTTTATTCTAGAAGCATACGAGTCTTTCTTTTTTATTTTCTTTTCTTTTGTAATACTTAATTTGACTTGGTACATTTTTATTTTGGGGGGTTTTGTAAGTTGTTTTTTTAATGAGAAGTTCACGAGTAACATGTTGAATACATTGATAAATATCTTATAAAAAGATATAATTAAGAAGGAATGTTTTAAAAAGATATAAATTTATTTTAAAATAATTTAGAAACAATTGTTTTTCTAACTAAACGTTTTTTTTTTTTTGTATTTATGATTTCTAACACTAACTAAACAGAAAATACATAACATATGATGTGAGCAGAATATTATATAAATGTAATTGTTTGAATAAAGTAGTTTCGTGCAGGTCATGTGGACCGCCGACAAAATAAAGGAAAAGTATAGTGAAACAACCAGGAAGGAAAGTCATGGATTATCATTTATATAGATCATGTCTCTCAGCCGACGTCAAGAGATGACTTCATACTTTTCTTTTCTTTTTTTTAAAAAAAAAGCTTAAATCAATTGATTAGTTGACTTTGAAGCCTGTACCTCAAGTCAACTGCTGCATCGATTGTAAATTTCTAACCTCCTTCCCCTTTTCCTCCCGATCCAAGTAAACGCAGTGCAATTTCTTCGAAGGCCAGTACACAAAAAGACAGATTTATTCGAAGCTAAAAATCAGATATCTTATCAGATTATTTAATTATTATCAATTTTATATCCGAATTATTTTTTTAATCAATTTTGCCATTAGATTATATTGACTTCTCAATTAAGATTTTATATTGAGATATTTAATATAAAACATTACTTTCTCAACAAAAAGACCATTTAAAAAACAGTATAATTTAGATAAAAACATCGTCAAAAAGATTTAAAATATATGGAAGTATTTGATTAAATTTGTTTGAGATCCTGAGGGTAAACTTAATATAAATAATTTAGTATTTTTGAGGTTTGCTCTTTATCCAAAGATGCTAATTCAGTCTACTTGGCAAATTTCCCACGGAGGCTTAGGACTAAAAATTGATGCATACACTCATATGAATGTTAATGAAAGGAGCAATTGAAGCGGGCACCTAGACTCAATTAAAAGAAAATTAATAGAGGGATTAAAGTGTTTTTGTGAAAAAATATGAGGATAAGAATTTTTTTTAATTAAGAACTTATTTATATAAAAAATATCAAGTAAATATAAAGGTCCAAATAACTTCTTTTTTTAAAAAAATAAAAAATCAAGGGACTAGAATGAATGACCAAGCATTTTTTAGTGGGTAATAAATAAAATAAGCAGCAAAGGGCCGGATAGCTTTTTAATAGATAGGCATGTAAACGGCTTGCTAAACGTGATATCCAACTATACCTAACTTGTCATCATTCTCAATAATTGACCTTTTTTTCGAGGTAAGCTAATTGACGTATGAGTTAATTCGTAATTCCAGTAACTTTGTTAAAATTTAATTAAATTTAAAATATACAATTTTAAATTTACTACTTAATGTAAATGCATATTTAATAACTTCGACCAAAACTTATATTTTTCTTTATAATAATTTCACGGTAAATAATTGATATTTGTGCTCGATAATATTAATTGTCTCCGCTACCCACCCAACCCAACGAGAACTTTCCTAGCAGTTAACAAAATCATGGTTGGTATAAACAGACGCCGTGAAGACTGACTTGCCGGAGAAAATACGACGCCATGAACAAAGCACTGGTCTTAAACTAGTAGGTATTAGATAATTGATGACTGGGTCTCGAGCTAGTTCCATACATACCGAACCTAGTTTTTCAGAAAAATAATTTCTATGTAAAATCAACAAAATCATGCCATAATATTCTTAGTATGACCGGGTCTTCATCTAATTCCACACACACCAAACGATTACTTCTAAATAGTTAGTTTTTACTGACATGATAAAATAACGAAAAATAACATATTTTATAGGAAATGTTTTTTTTGTATAAACCAAACACTAAATATCACATATATATCCAAAGTTTGCCCACTTTAACAACTTCTTGACCCATATCCAAAAAAACAAGTTCGAGACAAAAGCCGGCCATGGTTTTTGCCTTGGAATTTTAAGCTCATTGTTTCTTTCCCACCATCCTGTGTACTGTACTTTCCACATCATTGAAAAATCTATCAACCTGTGTAAAATATCTATCTAACCGGCTCGAATAATTTCTTTAATTAGACATTAATAGGAGGGTGAACCTATTTAATGATTAAAGCATGTGTAAAATATCACATGCCATTGCCGGCATTGAGTATTAGTGTTATATTAGTTTACAGAATTAACCGGCTCGAATCAAAAGAAAATTGAACATAAAAAAGATATTCAAGCCATATAAATTTATTAGACGTTGTTTTTAAAGATAGTTCAATATCTAAACCTTAAAACTCAGTTTAAGTTAAAAATTAAACCATATAAAAATGCATTGACGTGTTTTAGTTAACCTGATAAATTTAAAGACAACCTAGATGATCCGTAAAAAATATAATTTGATTTTTTTTTAAAATGATTTTTTTTTAAAATATCAAGACATCGATATATTGAGTCAACTTGAACTTTATAACTTAACTCGTTAAATTTGCAATCCGGATAATAGATTCTAGTAGATTTAAAAACTTTATTTTTTAACAATTATTTTTTTAATTACATGATAACAAAGATAGACGCTCGTAAAATTAAGTACAAACTAATTGTTTGGATGTTTATTTAAAAATGTGATAACTTTATAGAAAATAAACTAAAATAATTTATCAAGATAAATTAAAAATCAAGCAAATATTGAAAAATAAAATTAAAAAATCAACAACATTAAAAAAAAAAAAGAGGGGAAAAAAAATAATCTTTCACTGGCCATATGAATAGAAGAGGAGAGTTAGCACCCCAACGTTTTACATTACTTCCTAAAAGAATCAAACCTATGCCTCCTTTTTTTTTGCTTTTTTACTAACATGAACTTGATTTTTTGACGCATGAGTATATTTAGGGATAAAATATTTATCTTAGTTATTATTATTATTATTATTATTATTTATTTAGTTTAGTAAAATATTTTTTTATGATGATTTTATTTTTTCTTATTTAGTTTATAAAATCAAGTACTGACATTGATAATTTTAGTTTTCTTAATTTGTTTAGGGCTTTTATTAGTTTTTCTTTATTTTCAGGTTTTCTAGTTTATTTAGTTTTTTTTTTTTTAAGAAGTTGTAAATCTCTTAAAGAAACAAGTTATAATATATTTTTTTTCATAAATAAAACTATGAATAGGGTTCTTAAGTTTTATTCTATTTTGGCTATTAATTTGTTTTCTCTTGCTATTATATTGTTGTTTGTTCTTTCATCTGCATCAATTAGTATTAAATTCCAATAATCTCAGGTTATTGCTTGTTGTGTACTACAAATCCAGTTTTTTTTGCTTTGTTATGTGTCGCAAAAAAACCATGATCAGAAGAGGTCGCGATGTTGGGCGTGTTCAGACAAAAGGAACAAGTTCCCTCACGAGAGAGAAACATCTAGGAGCTCATGATAGAGGACGTACAAATGCAAATTGAGGAGCTTACCTAGTGGTTGGCAAAAAGGCCCCAATGAGAGGAAGAAAAAACTTACCAAGGATCTCTTGCCAATATAGAAAAACTCATTCTAGAGGCAAATGCATAGGAGGAAACATCTCAATAGGAAAAAACAACATGGAGATTTTAGTTTTCAAATTAAACTTATTGATTTTACAGGAACTTTACAAGCATATGAATTTATTTTTTGGTTGAACGAAGTTTCAAAAATCTTTTAGTATAAGGAGGTTTTTCCTAGTGAAAATGATTGTGATCAGATTGAAGGGCTAGACTTTTTCCTGGTGAAAACAATTAAAGAGGTCACGAGTGAAGCAAGGAAAGTCGAGAATAAGTGATAAAGATAAGATGAAGATGAAGGAGCACTTTCTTCTTTTAGCAATGCACAAACCTATACTAACGACTCCATATATTGAGACAAAAAGGTAAATATGTCGACGATTATACTAATGAGCTCTATAAATTAGTGTCTATAGTGACTTGGTAGAAATAGAAGAACAATTGGTGATAAGATATTTGAGTGGTTTACGATGGTGCATCCAAGATGTGTTGTCTTTGTAATTTTTTAGACATTTTTGGTTTTGATAGTTGAGAAACAAAATGTTGCTAGGGTAGTTAGTAGAAGTTTCTAGACTGATGTATACAAAAGAAGAGAACCCAACAGTAATTAAAGTCCAACCACTCCCAAGCCAGACCTACTTAACAAACTTAACAAATAACATGTCAGGGTATAGGCCAGGACTCTAGTTTAACTTTCCAAATTTGTTGTTACAAAAATGGCAAATTGAGGCATTAGGCTAATGAGTATAGCAAACTAGAAAGTTATTTGGGTAAGAATTTGTTGATAAACAATCATGCAAATGATGTGGTTGATCATATTTATAATGACTCGATTAGCAATTGAAAGATTGTGTAGAGATTGTGTAGAGATTCTATGTAATACTAATAGAAACTCCCAGGCTAGCTATAATTAGGTGTATAGGAATCGATGACAGAACACAGTTAGTCCAACCTTCAGAATATCAATGGTTTCCTACTGCATTAGTGACACGAACAAAAGATTGATATCTTCTCTCAAGTGTAAGAGTGTCGAAGTAATAAATAACCCGACAAGACCGGGGTCGAACCATAGAGAGGTTAATTGTATAAATTATAGACAACAACAACAACAACAACAACAATAAAAAAGAAGAAGATGAAGAATAAGTTGATGAGAACTTTGAGATGGAAGATTAATGTAAGGATTAAACAATGATAAAGACAAATGTCAAGGTTAGAGGATCCACTAATGGTATTTCAAACAAGTATAGTATAAACTCTTATTACTCAACTAGAAACCACACATAAAACAGGTTTCAATTGGATGATTTGTCATTAATAACTCATTATAAATTGTTAAAATGATCATATTAATTATCTTATTTAAGTAACACCAAACTTTTAAATATTGTCAAGAATTCATCATGCTAACTTATGTTAACAACAAATCAAGTTTCTTTTATAGCACAAGTGTAGGTAATACCATACGGTTGGGCTAAGAGAGTGCAAAACATTTGTTGTACAAAGTGTTATACAACACAAATCTAGATTAACCATTTAACAAGCAAGGTATTAAGAATTAGTAAGATAAAAAAGATAAGACATGTTAATATTAAATATTAAGGTCCATGTTGAGTTTACACCATACTTATTCTTGTACCATTAGTGTAATCTTTTCACCTTGACATAATAAACTTAGCTAAACATAATGAAGAGGAGAAATATAAATAAACAAAATAAGAACATAAATAAGATACAAGTTAACTAAGTAAATGAAAGGAAATGAAAAGCATAAACAAGATATTAATGAAAGCAAAACTTAAGAATTACAAAAAATATAAAGAGAGAGAGCAAGAACAAGTTCTTGATCTGAACAACCAAACCCTTAAATGCATGGCAAATGCCTCCTTTTATAGGCCAAAATTTGAAACTATTGATTTGATGATTAATTGTTGAGTGGGTGACCAACTCTTGACTTGGTGAAAATCCTTATCTTCTTGTCTGAATAAAACATTATTGCTAGCATTAGAACTGGATCCACCTATACTATAAAAGTTATAGAAAATTGTCTTATCTTTCTAGGAAAAAAAAAATTAAGGTCATTTGGACTTCTAGAACTCGAGATATGAGTTGAACACTGAACAGTGTATGGGCTGCAGGACAGATTCAGACTTCTCTGTTGTTGCTATAATTTGGACTTGAAAATGGCCTTTTTAGATTTGAACTCCACATGAAAGTTGTAGGCCTATGTCTTACCAAATCTGTCCTAAAATTTGAGGTCATTTGGACATTTAGAACTCGAGATATGACCCAATTACCAAACAGTGTTCCAGTTTGGACTGCACCAATATCTCTTTTTTAAGTTTGACCCTCTCTTTATTCTTTCAATTTCAATACTTAAACTCATTAATCAATTCTTTCATTTATGTGATAGGCCTGCATTTAAGATGAACATTTACCATAAATTAAAGGTATTTTATATTACTAGGTATGTTATTATAAAACATGCTTTAGTTAAGGAGTTATTGATACTTCAAGTGCAAAATGATGATATAAAACCTTGATAAAAATACACTTTTAAGTATTAATCAATTACTCTCTTGGATTCAGGCTTGTTCCACCACGAGCAACCCATTCATGATCCTAGTCCAATATACATGAAAACGTTACTGAACAGAAACTTCATTTTTATGATGCAAAAATCGCATTTGTTTAACTCAAACCAGATCCGAAGTACATCAAGATGGACAATATACATTACATCCCTGTACAAATCAGCTTTCTTTTTTCACAAGTAGCTCTCATAACTTGGCAACAAGTAGCCTTAATTTTGAAATTCTAGTTAGTTACCTGCAATAAAGCAATTTTCACTAAATAACCTTGGAAACAGACATGCAAAGAATCTGAACTTCAACGTTTGAAGTGTCATCATCCAGGTCGAAGCCTTTGAGGTTTCATGGAATCCATGAATAACTGGAGGAAGTGTACCGACTGGGCTCTGTAGCAAGAAAATAGTTTGTGAAAAGTTGGATTAGATTAACGAGACTGAATTTGATTCATTAAGAAATAATAGAAAAAAAATCAACGATCTTATGGGGTGGTTGTGGCTTGCGTTTAATTTCTACATTTTTTCAATACTCAAGCTTGAGTTCTACCCAGACCTTCTTCTTAGGCAGAAGTTTGTCGCCATTAACTAACTCCAAGAAAAGAGCTAGGAAATATTTCCCTTTTCCTTCTTTATGTCCTTCGGTATAAACTCTTAATTTCCTGAAACAATAAGAATATGAGAAGAGAGACAAACTTAACAACGAAGACAAAAGGGATATGTTGTAATATAAAGAAATGCGACTCTAATTAGTAGTTGGGCTGGAACAATTTCAACTCCTCTCTCCAGCAGTAAACTCTTGAGAATTATAAAAGCTCTGATCCAATTTAGAGAAAGTTTTTAATCTTCCATGTTAAAAACCATGAGCAGGTTGCTTAACCATGGAAAATAATTCCCTCCCCCCTCCACACAAACTGTTTCAAGTAATTATTCATGATTCACTCCAAAATAAAGCACAGAAACAAAGGTAATGGACGTAGCAAGCTACCTTGGACAGCTAGGTACTTGTTATTTATCTTATCATGGACGAACAATTTCAAGTCCACATTGATTTGACGGCGATGAGGAAGACGGTTGTCGTTCGCCAGCTCCAAGTAAAGGGAAATATAGCCTCTCCATTTCCTTTTTTGTTTCTCTCTAGGTGGAGACTTGATAAATGTGTGTGTATATTCCTTTTATACTATGCTTTTTAAGGTTTTTTGAACTTTATTTTTATGAGTTTAGCATGCAGAAGAGACTTCGTAGAAATTCTGCATTTTACATTTTGGATCTAACTTTTTGTGACAGGTTTTTTTGCTAAGTTGGAGTTGGAGTTCCAGAAAGAGAATGTGAGCTTAATATAAGTTAAAGTACACATGTTAAGCCTTCCAAGAAGATATTATGGGTAAAATCCCGATCTCATTTGGACCTCAAATCAGATCTACAAACTCGGGCCAGAATTCTTCTCGTAGCAGGATTGATCTCTGCTTTCACACTAAATATTCAAACGGGAAAATCTTGAGCTTTTTATATCGAAATCAGGAGATTTAAAAACTCAAATTCATATACACATATAGGACTATAATTTTCATGAAGGACTCAAAGTTAGATAAAATCATTTTGAAGGACAGAATCTGAACGCAATCTGGTTGGTCGAAATAAGTCTCCTAATCTGATTCGAAAACGGATAATGTCGAGTATCTCAATACGATTGAGAGTCTGACATAAGAATAATAAGCCTTAGGACTCAATAAAGGTGCAAATCAATCCTTTAACATGTCATGAATGGAATAATATAGCTGGGATGATCAGATATTTCAAGAAACCAAGTCAGAATTAAAGTCTAAATTGCAACAAAGTTGGTATTACAACATAATTATGATAATAGTAGAATAAGTTTTTAACACAAATTCTGAGAGATTTATCAAACCTTAAAGACCAGATAAAAAAGAAACGAATTTAGCATCATGAAGACTCCTAATTAGCCTAAGAATCTTGAAGATTTTGGCAGCAAATGGGGGGATAAAAAGAACAAAACACAGCATAAAGGGTTCGAAAAACATTGATTTCTTTTCTACTTTTATCAATTTTCCAGCAATCATGAACTAAACTTCTAAATTCAGTTCAAAAAGTATACACACCATCTCTATTAGCACATTGTAAGAAGTAACGTTATCATTGTAATTCTTTTAGATTCAAGTATTTATTTTTCCTTGTTTGATCAAAATCATGCTATTGATTGTTATTCAAGCTTATTGAATTGTTTTGAGATGGTATGTATACTTTCTAGTTTCTTTCAATCCATAATTGTTGTTAAGGACTAGAGTAAGAAGCAAGATAATTAATTTGATTGCTGCAACTCTCATCCTAATTTATTAGGAAAGAATAAACTAAGCTAAAATTGTCAAGCTTTTGAACATTTACTTAGAATAAATGCACAGATTTTATTCCTAAAACTACTATCGAGTGAATGAAAATTGCTTTCAATGTTACATTCGCTTGATGATAAGAAATTTATTAGAGAGCTTTTCCTAATTAATGCATTCGTAATCTCATTGATTTCCCT
This sequence comes from Populus tomentosa, assembly GCA_018804465.1. Lineage (NCBI taxonomy): Eukaryota > Viridiplantae > Streptophyta > Magnoliopsida > Malpighiales > Salicaceae > Populus > Populus tomentosa. Next base: position 3,335,566 of record CM031995.1, read on the forward strand.
CAGCTTTAAGGGATATCTAATTTATTTGCTTGACATGAAAGAATATTTATTTTACCTCGATGATCAACAGATTTATAGGAATGAATGTGTGGACCCTTAAATTGATTTAATGACATATCAATTTATTATTTTCAGAATTATAGTTTCTTGAATTTTTCATTCAAATTCCCTATTCTTTCTCATTTTAGTATATTGTAGGAAGATTAAATAAAATTTCTCTTAGATTCGACCTGGTTTTCATAATTATACTATAAATTTATTTTGTTTGTGATAGTTAAGTCAGAATTATATTTTGATAGTTTTTACGACCGACCAAGACTCTACCTTTGGGCACAAAAAAGGAAAAAAAAAAATTCCTTTATCACTTGATGACGAGCCCCTCTCTCTCTCTCCTTTTCTTCTTGGGAATGGGTTATTCAAAGGAAGGGGAGTGAGAATCCAACCAAACTACTTTTTTTCATGACTAGCACCGAAAACTTCATATTCATACTAATTGAGCAATAATAACATCAATAACAATAATATTAAAAATAGTTTTTTAATATATACAAAATCTTTGAAAATGTTTAGAAACTAAGTTTTTTTAGAAAAATAATAATGATAATTGCGCCGAAAATCAGTTCAAGCTTTTAATAGTACATGAGCTCAAGACTCTGAAACAATAATAATAAAAAATAATCTAATCCTAAGATGCAAAAGTTACTCGGAAGCACTTTTAAATAGTTCAAGCTTAAAAAAAAAATTCCTATTTGGTTTCATTCGAAAGATTTTCTAGATGATATAATTAAATCACAATTTTGGTATATACATCTATCTCACCAGATTTTTTATTTGAGTTCTGCAACTTTAAATTAAAAAGAAATCAATCAAATAGCATTTGTTTATATATAATATTGATCATAATAGCATTGTCACGTCAAAAAAACAACAGGTTAATTATACTAAGAACAAATACACTTATTAATTTTAAATAAGAGCACAACACAAAGTTTTTGAATAATAAATTTGATGCTGGACACTAAAATAATTATTTGTATCCACTCCTCTTCTTGGGCTTGAACCTCTTGCCCCAAAGAGGTTTAGCATCGACCCAGAATTTGGCTTCGGTTTTTCCATTCAGGATCATGGCTGGTATATAAGACGCCGTGAAGACCACTTTCCCGAACAGCGGTGGTGCACCTTGATCCTTCGGCTCAGGCCAATGCACGTACACCCTTTCCACACATGACCCGTAATTCCTGCTCAAGTTATAAAAACACAATTTCCAATCGTAAATTATTTAATTTACTTTATTAATAATTAAGTCTATACTAGTGATGATTTTCCTAATTTTTTTGATAGGGGCTATGAATTAGAAAGGTAAACAATCACATGATTCCTAGCATAACTAATAAACAAACACAAACTAATAAAAGGATAATTAACTAAAAAGTAATGCGTAGAGACCATTGATAATAGACAAAAAATTGCTTAAAATTACCACCTATTTCATTGTCTCCATTCATTACTTTTTCGTTATTTATATTCGTGTGATATAGCATTACTCGAATAAAGTTATACCATGCTAATTATTGAATTAAGCTGAAATTATAAAATGACTCAATTGGAAATTTTCAAATATTTTTAATATTGTATCAATAAATAATAATAAATATATAATGTACTGAATCCCTCGAGTAAAACTTTAAACTCAACACGCACAATGTAACCATGTCTTTCAAATATTATCCTGTTTGGTGATTGAACTAAAATATTCATTGCCATAAAAAGAAATTTTACCAGATCTAACTTTTTTTTTAAAAAAAATTCATTCATTGAATAAATAAATTGAATCCTATTAGTGGTTTTAATTCAGTATTTATGATTTTTAAGAAACGATTTAGTACTAAAATTTTGGGCACTACAATATGTTATCATTAAATAGACTATGTAGCAACTACATTAATTGCCTCTATTTATTTGTAACAAAATCCTCCGATTAATATACTTACATTGTGAAAAACCTGGAGATTTGACTTTCAGTGAGAGGGTATCCATTTGAGAACGTCAAGAACAAACATCTATTTTCCTCGGCCGCTCTCTCTGTCACAGGATTCCACTCTTTGGCTGAAGGGTTCAGCCTGGATCCAGCATATGGTGCAATTGGTTTTGCTCTGCTGCCATCTTTCTCGGAACCCAATTTCTTAACTTTTTGCAGGGGACTAAAAACATTCCCCTCGATTATTTGCTTTCCCATCCTTTCTAAAATATCCTTCAAGACCACACAACAGACTCCATTATAGATCTCTGTGATACCCTTTAAGGCATTTTCTTTATCAGCAAGGATGACATTGAGAGACAAGAAATGTTCGGCTAACTTTGGAGTGAAACGCATCAAATCTGGTGATATGGGATTTTTTGACAGTTGTTTCAGAAACGACAGAATATCCTCAGCTTCTTTGGCTAGTAGAGTCAAGAATCTATCATCATGAAGTAAGATCTTTCTCATAATTTCTTGAAACCCTTGTGTCTCTAACCAAATCCAAAATGCCATCGCCTTCATTGCTACTCCAACTTCAATTCCAAAATGAATCATCCGAACGAACAGTACTGACCTTTGACTAGACTCGTCTGATGATGATGATGCAGCCATGTGGTTAGAGAGGGAAACTGTGTTTCCTGTGTAGGAATATAGAAGATAAAGAGTAACCCTGTGGTTTCTGTGTTCTGTGTTCTGTGTACAGATAAGAAACTGTGTCTGTGTGTTGATGAAAGAAATGAAGAGGGGTGATGGGGGTTTATATAATACAGGGGAGGTTTTGATTTTTGAAGGTTTGCGATGGTCCACAATGGCTTTACAAGGAAATTGAAATCCCTTATCTGAAAAGGGAACGGGCCGGTGTGTTTCATCAGGAAAGTTTCCAGCTTTGAAAATAAGATGATGTTCTGCGAATGGTTGTGTACTTGTGTCTAGTTATGCAAACCTCCACAGAAACTAATTGAAGGAAAAGGAGTTGTTCCATGCAAAATTAATTCTTGATGTGATTAAGATTCAAACCTCGGATATCAAATTAATTAAGTTTCCACGAAAATGCATGAAATGAAAGGAAAGTTATCAAGAGAAAATTGGCAGTTTTAGTTCTTTTGATTTTTTATGCCCTGATTTGGATTCAATTTCATTTTGCAATGTCCGAGCGAAACTATGGTAAAAATATATGTAATCCAACTTGAGTCGATTCAATTATATTCCAATTCTAATATATATATAAATTTTTACTGTGATTATGTGTGGAATGCATTGAGAGATAGCTTTGCAGCGAAATTATGTTAAAAATTTATCTAATACAACTCCAGTCGATTCAATTATGTTCCAATTATAACAACTAAGATTTTTTTTTTCTTTGTAAATATGTGAAGTATATTTTGAGGCAATATCCAAATTCAATAGCAATATTGATCAGATTTTGTTAAAATGGAGAGAATTGATTCTGAGTTCTTCTAATTGCAATTGTGGGGAAAAAGAAGGAAAAAATTGTTCTTGATAGATCCAACAAAAAGAGTTCCTATTTTTGATTAATTCCTCATGTAATTGTGAGAAACTCCTGACATAGATTAATTCCTCAAGTTGCATATATTACAAGCAAAACTACGAGAATTATTTTTGATAGATCCAACAAAAATAATGATGATTTAATTTACAAGTTCATATGAGTTCCTTACTAAAATATCAGTATTATATTAGTTTTAAAAGATTGGTATGATGGTTAAGTAGATATGTTTCATTTAAAAAGAAAAAAAAAAACTTAAATTATGGAGCTAGCACTCAGTGAAATTTATTAAATTTTTTAAAATGTACTAGACTGATATAAAAAATATATCTAAAAAACTATTAAAAATAAAGCTTTATCTCGATTATTTTACCTCAAAAATTTCTTTAAATGTACTAAACCGTATAAAATGGTTTGAAGATATGTACATTGAATAAAAAAAGTTACTTATAGACCATGCCTAGCTAGCCTACCTGATGGGATTCACCAACGCACGAGCCAAATAGCAGCCACCTTCACTTAACTCAAAGGACGTAAATGAAGAAACAAAGATGGATCCTATTTTACAAGAAATAAGAAAGTTCTTTATCCAAAGATTGGGAAGTTCACTGCACGAAGGCAGCTGCTGTGCGAATTGGCTAGCTAATTATAGTCACGGTTTGGAGCTAGGAGCTCACCCTTTTAGCAACTTTCCAGAGGGCATTTTCTTCTTTGATTTTTGCTGATATGGTGTGGATATCCTTACCCAGTAGTGGTGTGTTGTTTTCTAAGTTTTAGGTTACGGCACGTTTACTACAACAAAAAGATAATTATTGATAGAAATAACAGAGTGATTTTTCATAGAAAGGCCACTTAACAATAAAACAGAGAGGTTAATTATTGATACGAATAACAGAGTGACGATTTCAGTATGAGAAATCGTGCAATTTTCATGAGAAAAGCTTGGACACGGACAAGGTAAGAATTTCAGCTTCAACAATTAAAGTGTCACTCTTAACATAGCCCTTGGAGACTTCACGGAGATCTCCCAGTGGCATGAACTTGGAGAAACCAAGTGTATGACTGGAGGAGGTAAACCAACGTGACTCTGCAAGAAAAAAAAAATAGAAACTTTAGTCAATAAGAAGTTCAATAACTAAAACTGGAAAAGATGGAAAACTTTTCATGCCTGTAAGCAGCCGTAGAGAACACAACTACTGTAGGCAGCATGAGTAATGTTAATTTTCCAAAAATATTTTTCTCGACATTACTTTTTATAAAAAAATCTCATGCATTTAAGTATATCTAACAAAAAACCTATATGATTACTTTTTTCTTCGACATGTTTGCCATGGCGTTGGTCCAAAACTCGTAGCTTGTACTCTGCCCACACAGTTTTCTTTGGAGGAAGTTTGCCACCATCAACTAGTTCCAGGTATACAGATAGTGAATTTCCCTTTCCATCACCATATCCTTTGGGATAAACTTGTATTCTCCTGAAACGATGGGAAGAGCCAAAATTAAAAACAAAACTCAATAGTGGTTCTGAAATAGAAACGTTTGTGATTACAAGGCAGCATACCAACTTCTGCCTCCGGCAGTAAAGGCTTTGGATAAATATGAGCTCTTATCTAATTTAGAGAAATCTTCAATCTTCCATGTTAAAGAACCATTTGCAGGTTTTTTAACCATAGAAAGTAATTCCCCTTTTCCAGTTGGTTTGATAACAAAAATCTCAGCTCCAAAAACACAGCCGTCATTGAAAAGATATCCATTAGAAGCATCATTGAATGTTTCAAGGGAAAGCAATTGATCGAAACCCCATTCGGTCTTCAACTCATTAAAACGTTTTACTGATGCATCCGATTCTGCAAAACAGTGGTTCTCCATTTAAATTCAAGAACATAAAGACAAGAAAGTGAAAACATTTGCAGCGTTGCACATATTATTAGTAAAAGAATCCACCTCGGACAGTCAAATATTTGTCATTTATATGATCACGCACAAACAATTTGAATTCGGTGGTGACCTCCCATCGATGACCAAGTTTGCTTGTATTTTCTATTTGCAGGTAAAGGGAAACAAAGCCTTTCCCTATTCCTTTAGTGTTTCCATTTGGGTAAAGACACAACCTCCTGGAAACAAGAAAAATTAATTGTCAGTTGATGAATAGCCTAATTGTCTTTTAACTGGACATTTATTTTTCACTTGTAGAATCAAGTATTAGTCATAGGAAGGTGGTGAGGATCAACAAACCATGTGTAGCCTCCGGCCTTAAAAACATCAGATTCATACTTTTCGACTTTTGTCTTCAGAAGTAAGGAGAATGACTCTATCTTGTGGGTGTAATGCATTGGAGGTAGATCTCTTTTGGATCTTGTGAGTCCTGAAAAAGAAAAGGAAACATTTTGGAGGCTGAAAACTCATCTATGATTAACGAGAAACCAGCGGCATGCAAAGCAGAATTCTTGTATGATAGGATCAACTTTTGGAGGTCATGCTATACAAAAGTTAAAAGCATCATATACATGACAGATCACTAACAGCAGACTGAAAGGAAAGAGTTCCAAAGTATGAATAAGAAGCATACCTCCGGAATTCATTGAATCGCACTTCTCTTTCTTGTTCTCCTTTGCAGACTCGTGGCCACAGTGGTCAATTAGACAGAGAGTCTGAACCTAAGGATGGGCAAGCTAAATCGGTGATAGCATTAGCTGATAGAGTTTACTCATATAGAAAATTGACAGATGTAGACATTAGACTAATAAAATGATCAACTTGAAAATTTTGACAGTTAAAAAAGACCATAACTTAGTCGTGATTAATAAACAAGTTCACATGGCTACAGGGATTAATTAACAAGTCATTTTAAATTTCTTATATTTCACTTTAATAAAGAATCACTTTATTATACCATATAAAAAGACAAGCACCGAAAGAACCAAGACCGACCCATTTGGAGAACCTAATAGATAAGCTTAAGTTAGACTATTGGCTATTGACCTCCAGTCAACTGAAGTATACTGTTGCATCGATTGTAAATTTCTAACCTCCTTCCCTTTTTTCTCCCGATCCAAGCAAGCGCAGGGCAATTTCTTCGATGGCCAGTACACAAAAAGACAAATTTATTCCACAGTTTTACCAATGGAATTTTGCCGTCCATTTAAAATTATTATTCCATTCCATCAATGATTTAAATACCAATGTTATTATTAAAATATTCTTAATGTTTATGAGCTTGAAAATCAATAAAATTAAAACAATATTAATTAGTTCACGCATTCCTTTTTTTTTTTGAAAGATAAGCTTAAGTTAGACTATTGTTTATTGACCTCCAGTCAACTGGACTATACTGTTGCATCGACTGTAAATTTCTAACCTCTTTCCCTTTTTTCTCCCGATCCAAGTAAACGCAGGGCAATTTCTTCGACGGCCAGTACACAAAAAGACAAATTTATTCCACAGTTTTACCTTTGGAATTTTTCCATCCACATAAAATTATCACTCCATTCCATCAACTATTTAAATACTGATGTTATTATTAGAACGTTTATAAACTCAAAAATCAATAAAATTAAAATAATATTAATTAGTTGTTCTCAAATTACATTAAAAAAAAAAATCAAATCAACATAAATTTCAAAACAAACTTACATTGAAAGGTCATTCTTTTAATATATCTTATATTTACAGGTGAATTAATCTCGCTGTGAAAAAACACCACCTCTATATTATGAAACCGTACAAGAAGAGGCAGCATCATGAGTCATCCACACAGTTTTCTTTGGTGGAAGTTTATCACCATCAACTAGTTTCAGGAATACAGATTGTGAATCTCCCTTTTCATCACCATTTCCTTTGGGATAAACTTTTATTCTCCTGAAACGATGGGAAGAGCCAAAATTAACAACAAAACTAAATAGTGGTTCTGAAATATAAACGTTGGTGATTACAATGTAGCATACCAACTTCTCCCTCCGGAAGCAAAGGCTTTGGATAAATATGAGCTCTTATCTAATTTAGAGAAATCTTCAATCTTCCATGTTAGAGAACCATTTGCAGGTTTTTTAACCATAGAAAGTAATTCCCCTTTTCCAGTTGGTTTGATAACAAAAATCTCAGCTCCAAAAACACAGCCGTCATTGACAGGGTATCCTTTAGAAGCATCATTGAGTTTTTCAAGGGAAAGCAATTGATCGAAATCCCATTCGGTCTTCATCTCATGAAAACGTTTTACTGATCCATCAGATTCTGCAAAACAGTGGTTCTCCATTTAAATTCAAGACTATAAAGACTAGAAGTAAAAACATTTGCAGAGTTGCCCATTTTACTAGTAAAAGAATCCACCTCGGACAGTCAAATATTTGTTATTTATCTGATAGAGTCTGATATGACCATGTATGTAGGAGAATTAATAGCCATCTTTCTTTGCTGTAACAGATATCCATTGTATCCATTGTATATATACCTCTGCTGCTGTAACAGAACATACATGAAATAAGATACTTCCTTCCTTCTGTTTCTTCAGAAACATTGATAGGCCTGGGCTGGGCATCATCATTATATAACCTTTTTTTTTTTTGCCAGATTCAGTGCTTATTGATGTTATGCAAATCATATAGATAGATTCGACATTCTGGAGGCTGAAAATTCAGCTATAACTTGCATATCAGAATTACTTGTATATATCCAGCCACATAACTATTAACGATAGCATCGACTTTTGTTGGTCACGGTAAACAAAGGTGAGAAGCAACATATACAGGACAGGACTCACAACAGACTGAAAAAAAGAGAGTTCCAAGATAAAAAGAAGCATACCAGAATCGCAGAACTTATGCTTGTTCTCCATTGCAGAATACGTAATGTGACTCCTGACCAAAGTGATCAATTAGACAGAGAGCCTGAGAACTTTAAGGATGAGCAAACTGTTGAAAGCTAAGCTAGTTACTTGTTTTTGAAGTCTTAGAAGAAGGCTATGCAGGCTGTAGCGAAAAGAACGAAGAAATAGAAGAAATTTTGTTAAAACAGTTAAAGAAACAGTTATGACAGTTATAATCGGTTTTACTGTTAAAAATCTGTTATAAACAGATTCTTACATGTGTAAGAATCGTAGCCCTCCATTAATGGATGGATGAGATGATCTTGGTTTCTAAAATCTAGGAATCAATTATTTGCAACTTGAATAAAAGCATAATTTTATGCACTAATGAAATAGTCGAATATACAAGATAATTCTTCTCAATCTTCTCTGCAAACTTGCTTATAATTTTCTTCTCATTAACTCCAGAAAACAAACATGGTATCAGAGCACTAAAACTGATTCTTGAGAGGGGCATAAATTATGAAACAGATTGATTAAACTATTGCTTACTCAAAAATGGTAGGATCAAGCTCTGCTGGAGGAAATCTAAGAACTCCACAGTTCAATGGCACAAATTATGATTTTTGGACTGTAAAAATGGAGACAATCCTTATAGCATTTGATCAATAGGATGTAATAGAAGTTGAAATACAACCTGAACAATCACCTGAGGTTGCAAATGGATCAGGCGATGAAGAGAGTGAAGCTGAGCAAACTACTTTGCAAACATCCACTACCTCCAGAGAAAACAAAATTAAGAATGTAAAGGCATTAAGCTTCATACAAGGAGCATTAATAGATGACCTTTTTCCCATGCATAAGAAACGAGAAGACTGCAAAAGGAGCTTGGGACATTTTGAGCAGAGAATTCAGAGGAGATAAAAAGGTTAGAGCTGTTAAACTTCAAGTAGTTAGAGCAGACTTTAAATACATGAGAATGTCAGAGGTGAAAGTTTAGATGGATATCTAGCTAAATTCTTTGCAACTGTGAATAACCTGAAATCATTAGGAGAAGATGTATTAGAAACTAGAATTGTGCAAAAACTGCTAATGAGTCTAAGCAGAAGATATAAGTCCATCGTGTCTATCATTGAAGAGACACGAGACCTTGATGTTCTAAGAGTAGAAAAGGTCATTGCATCTGTCAAAGTTTATGATAAGAGGGAGGATCTACATGATAAAAGGGACAAGTTAACAGGAATAGAGAAAGCCTTTAGCAGTTTAAAGGTTAGAAACAATCAAGCCTACAGTTCACACAAGGGTTTCCAAGGCAGATCTACTAAAAAATGGCAATCACAAGACATAAGGGGATCAAATTGGACTCTAAACAAAAACTTAAACAACTACAACAATTCAAGTTGGAACAACACTGCTTGGGGAAGTAGTCAAGCAAGTGTAAAACCATAGTGTCAAGTCTGCCAGAAGCAACACTTTGGATTGTGTAGACACAAAGGAAAACCAAGATGTGGAAGATGCAATCGGTTTGGCCATATTGCAAAAGACTATGAAAGTCATAGTCACAAACAACTAGCAAATTATGCAAAAGAAGAAAGAGTAACCATTAGAACCATGTTTTATGCTTTCCATTCTACAAGCTTGCAAGATAGAAAGGTATGGTTTGTGGACAGTGTCTACAGCAACCACATGACATCTCAAGAATCTAAACTAATCAACATCGATAGAACAGTGACCTGCAAAGTAAAGATGGGCTCTGGAGAGCTTGTGCAAGCAACTGGAAAAGGCACACTGGTGGTGGAGACTTAGCATGGGAAGAGATATATAAAAGAGGTGTTACTTGTTCCCAGATTGGATGAAAACCTATTGAGTGTAGGCCAGATGATAGATCATGGTCATTATATCCTTTTTGGGGGAAACAAAGCAGTGATATTTGATGATGAAAGCCTCAACAATATTGTAGCAATAATGATCATAGGAGGAAATCAATGCTTTCCCCTTTCACTTGAGTCTATGACACTTACAGCAAGGAAAACATCAGTGATTGAGGATTCTTGGATATGGCATAGAAGATTGGGACACTTGAACTTTGCTAGCATAAAGAAGATGGAGCAGAAGGAGATGGTATGTGAACTTCCTGTATTGATAAAAGTGGAAGAAGTGTGTGCAGGATGTGTTTCAGGAAAACACCATAAGGAGAAATTTGACAAAGAACAAACATGGAGAGCAAGCTATCCACTAGAGCTGATACACATAGACTTGTGTGGACCAATGCAGAACGAATCAGTTGGGGGGAACAGATACTTCATCATATTCATTGACGACTATTCAAGAATGTGCTAGGTATACTTCCTCAGGAATAAATCTGATACACTTAATGTGTTTAAGAAATTTAAAGCATTTGTTGAACTGCAAAGTGGGTATAAATTGAAGAAGCCGAGGAGTGATAGAGGTGGTGAATATACCTCAAATGAGTTTCAAGAATTCTGTGTAAAACAAGAAATGGAGAGGTAGCTGATAGTTGCATACTCTCCTCAACAAAATGGAGTTGCAGAGAGGAGAAACAGCTGAGATGGCAAGGTCCATGTTGATAGAGAAAGAAATGCTAGTGATTTTATGGGCAGAAGCTATGAGTACAGCTGTGTATCTTTAGAACATATGTTATACAACATCAGTTATGAAAAAAAACTCCATTTGAAGCATTCATAAGAAGAAAGCCAGGAGTCAAGCATCTGAAGGTGTTCAGTTGTTTGTGTTACACATATATCCCATCATCACTAAGGCATAAATGGGATAGCAAAGCTAGAAAGGGAGTCTTTGTTGGATATGGTAGTTGTGAAAAGGGGTATAAAGTGTATGATCTGAAATCTAAGAAGATTGTTCTCTCAAGAAGTGTGATCTTAAGTGAGGATAAGTCATGGAATTGGGGAAGAAATATGATGAATCAAACACATATGCCTCTTAACCTTGAATGAGATGAAGTTGAAGGTGAAAATCCTGAAAAAAAAACTACAATCCAACCCGATAATGTTGAATGTTTCCATCAAAATTCTACAGTTGGAGAGTTAGTTGAGAATGTTGGCAGTGATAACAATCAACAATCTACACCTAGCTCTACTCCAGTAAAATTAAAAACCTTGGAAGATATATATGCAAGGTGTCACATGTGCATCATAGAACCTGAGAATTATCAAGAAGCTGCTGGAGATAAAGCCTGGCAGGAGGCTATGAAGGAAGAATTGGAAATGATAGAGAAGAACAATACTTGGGAATTGGTGGAGAGACCGATTGACAAACCTGTTTTAGGAGTGAAATAGGTGTACAAAACTAAACTTCATCTTGATGGAACAGTATAAAAACACAAGGCTCACCTTGTAGCAAAAAGATATGAATAGAAATCTGGAGTTGATTACAATGAAACCTTTGCACCAGTAGCAAGGTTAGATACAATTCGGACGCTTATTGCACTTGTAGCACAAAAGGGGTGGAAGTTGTTTTAGTTAGATGTTAAGTCAGCATTCCTAAATGGTGTTCTTAAGGAAGATGTGTATGTTGAGCAGCCTGAAGGGTTTGAAGTAAAGAATGTAGGACACAAAATCTATAAACTAAGGAAGGCCTTATATGGATTAAAGCAGGCACCAAGGGCCTGGTACAATGAGATTGACCTCTCTATGTGCAAATTCAAAAGGAGCACAAGTGAAGCTACTTTGTATATAAGGTCTGATCGGGAAGGTTACTTGATCATTATTTCAATCTATGTTGATGACATTGTATATACTAGCAGCAGTGAAAGGAGGTTTAGTGAATTTAAAAGAGAAATGATGCAGAGATATATGAGATGTCTGATCTTGGACTTCTTCACCATTTTCTTGGCATGGGAATAATGCAAGCTGATCAAGGGGTATTCATTCATCAAAGCAAGTATGCCAAATGCTTGCTTAGTAAGTTTGGACTTGATGACTGCAAACCAGCCTCCATTCCTTTGGCCACTGGTGAGAAATTGAAGGTGGATGGGAGTAAGTTGGCTGATTAAGGACTCTATAGAAAAATAGTAGGAAGTTTACTATATTTGACAGCAACAAGACTTGATCTAATGTATGCTACCAGTTTGCTGTCATGGTTCATGAATGGACCTACCAAAATTCATATAGGAGCTGTAAAAAAGGTCCTAAGATATGTGCAAGGAACTCTCAACTATGACATTGAATACATAAGAGATCAGTCAGCAACTCTTATTGGATTTTGTGATGCAGATTGGGCAGGAAGTGAAGATGATAGCAGGAGCACTTCTGGCTATGCATTCAGCTTTGGGAGTGGAGCATTCTCCTAGGCCTTTGTGAAACAGAACACAGTGGCATTATCAACTGCAGAAGCTGAGTATGTCTCAGCATCTGAAGCAACAACTCAGGCTATTTGGTTAAGATTTGTTCTTGATGATTTTGGTGAAATACAAACTGAAGCAACACTTTTGTTCTATGATAACATGTCAGCAATTTAAATGGCCAAGAATCCTATTTTTCATCAAAGAATAAGACACATAAACAGGAAGTATCATTTTATAAGGGACGCTCTACATGGAGGAGTAATAAATGTGAAATTCTACAGAAGTGAAGAACAACGTGCAAACATCTTCACGAAAGCATTGCCTAAAGATAGATTCAAGTGACTAAGGCTAAAGCTTGGAGATAAACCAGTAAACAACTTAGGAGAGGCTATTGAAAGCTAAGATGGTTACTTGTTTTTAAAGTCTTAGAAGAAGACTTTGCAGGCTGTAGCGAGAAGAATGAAGAAATGGAAGAAATTCTTTTAAAACAGTTAAAGAAGCAGTTAAAACAGTTATGGCAGTTATAGTCAGTTTTACTATTAAAAATTTGTTACAAACCGGTTCTTACATGTGTAAGAATCGTAGCCCTCCATTAATGGATGGATGAGATGATCTTGGTTCCTAAAATCTAGGAATTAATTATTTGCAACTTGTATAAAAGCAAAGTTTTATGCACTAATGAAACATTAGAATATACAAGATAATTCTTCTCAATCTTCTTTGCAAACTTGCTTATAATTTTCTTCTCATTAACTCTAGAAAACAAACACAAACCAAATTGGTGATAGCATTACCTGGTCGACGGGTTAGATAAAGAATTTTGTAAGATCAAGTTGATACGATTTATAGTTGATTACTATCAACTCAATCCTTTTCCCTAAAAAAATCTAACCTTAACCGGCAAGCCTGGTATAGTGGTTGCTGGGCGTGGATAAAAAATTTAATGACTATAATTTTGGTACAACTTGTAAGGATATCAACGGCTCTACTTCTACCAAGTGTTAGAAGATTATAGACTGATATTGTTAGAATGCTGTCAGTATTGTTTGTTAGTTAAGAGAGTTTGTTAGCATTGTTTCAGTGCCTAAAGAAAGACTAGATACCATGCATTATCTTTCTAATATAGCATATATAAACAAAAGATTGTTCAATCCCATATCACTTCTTTGCTTCCTATAATTTTTACTGCTATAACAGTCAAGCTTGATGATACAAATTATCTCATATGGCAATTTCAAATGAAAATTCTTCTTGAGAGTCATGGAATTTTAGGATTTATCGATGGTTCCATAAAATGTCCAAGTCGATTTGATACAGATTTCGATCTTGAGGGTGTTGAATATGATGATCATCAGATTTGAAAAATGCATGACAGAGCATTGATGCAGCTACTTATTGCCACTCTCTCTTCTACTACCATTTCCTATGTCATTGGATGCATCAGTTCTCAGGATATATGGATTCAATTGCAAGAAAGATTTTCTACAGTGACCAAGGCAATAATCTTTCAGATGAAGAGTGAACTTCAAACTATCAAGAAAGGTTCAGAACCTATGTCTTAGTATCTGCAAAGAATTAAGGATACGTGTGATCATCTCTCTGCAGCAGGTGTTTATTTTGAAGATGATGATATTGTGATCTTGGCTCTCAATGGCCTTTCTTCTGACTATAACACATTCCATTGTATGGTTCGAGGCAGAGACAATGTGTTATCTCTTAAAGATTTTCGATCTCAACTACTTACTGAAGAAGCTACTATTGAGCAGACTCATTCATCATCTCTATTTGTCTTTGCAATACTGGCTCAGAATCAGGGGTCTCAAGGCAAGGCTCTTGTTTTGATGAAGGTACTTCTAATTCTCTTTCTTCCAGCTCCATCTTCTCAATTCCATGGAGGTTTTAACGGCTATCAGAGTGGTTTCAATGGTCATAATACAATGTTTCCCACTAGTGGTTATTTTGGCAACCGTGGCTTTCAGTTTAAGGGTCATGGTAGAGGTCGCAGTAATTTCGAATCAGGTATACGACCATATCATGTTCAGGCAAGCTCTAATCCTGGTATTCTTGGTCCTGGAACTAATATTCCTACTTGCCAAATCTGTGGTAAGAGAGGTCATGTAGTTGCCGATTGTTATCAACGCCACAATCAATCTTTTACCCCTACCTCTTCAGTTCAATGTCAGATTTGCTGGAAATATGGGCATTCTTCTATTCAATGTTATTATAGAAGCAACTTCTCCTATCAAGGCAGACCTCTTTCCACCAATCTTAGTGCTATGACTCCCATATTTCCTCCTTCTCCACCTCATGAACAATTTTAGGTGGCTGATATCGGAGCCACATCTCATATGACCTCAAATTTGTCTCAACTTTGCTTAGCTACTCCTTTGGTTTTGATGCTATTACCACTACAGGAGGTTCAGGTTTGAGCATTTTTAGTATTGGCTCTTTTGTTTTGAATATTCCACAATGCTCATTACAATTGCACCAAGTGTTGCATGTGCCTAAGTTATTTCAACATTTCCTATCAGTTTATAGGCTGTGTAAAAATAACCATTGTCGATTTATTTGTGATGACTTTGGTTTTTGGCTTTAGGACAAGATCACAGGGAATATCCTTCTCAAGGGACTGTGTAGTGCTGGTTTATATCCTATCCCTTTCTCTATTTCTTCTAGTCCACAAACACCTTTCAAATTGCATCTACTTCCCACTGTAATCAATATTGCTATCTTGGTAAACAGGTTAAAACCAGTCTCTGGCACAAGTGGTTTGGTCATCTCTCTAATATAATCACGTCCACTCTTCTCAGTCAGTCTCAGATTCCTTTTACTTCAGATCCTACCAAGTCAGTTTGTATCACTTGTTTAGAGGGCAAAATTACTAAACTTCCTTTTTTATATCCAATAGTTAAATCTGTCCACCCTTTAGAGGTCATACATAGTGATGTTTGGGGTCCTGCTCCCACCATATCTGTTGAAGGCTTTCGCTATTATGTTAGTTTTGTTGATGAATGTACATGATTTACTTGGATTTTTCCAATGATGAATAAAGGAGAGGTTTATTCTATTTATGTCAATTTCCATACATTCTTAGTTACTCAATTTTCTGCTACACTGAGGGTCTTTCAAAGTGATGGGGGTGGTGAGTATATTAGTACCAACTTCATGAATTATCTTCTTACCAAGGGCATTGTCCATCAAATGTCATGTCCAATATACCCTTGAACAAAATGATCTTGCTGAGAGGAAGCATAGACATATTGTGGAAACAACCATTACTTTATTACAAACTGCCAATCTTCCTCATAATTCTGGTTTCATGCTTGTGCTACTTCTATCTATTTGATTAATAGATTGCCTTGTCAAATTCTCTAGTTGAAGTCTCTTTTTTTCTTGCTATATGGTTCTTCCCCTATTATCCATCACTTTCGCATCTTTGGTTGTGCTTGTTTCCCTTTACTTAGGCCTTACAGCACTCACAAACTTCAGCCAAAAACTTCCACTTGCATTTTTTGGGGTATGCTGGACAGTATAAAGGGTTTATTTGTTTTTCTCTTCATACCAATCGCTTCTTTGTGACTCTCCATGTTCTCTTTGATGAATCAGTATTTCCTTACACTTCTATGCATGAGCCTGCAGTTTCTACTTCTTTATATCCTTCTCCCGTATGTCTCTCTTCATAACACTGTTTTACCCTTTATATCTTCCTCTCAGTTTCTTTCTCGTGCTTCTGCATCATTGCCTTCACTGTCTCCTGGCATGTCTTCTCAGCCTTCCTCTGTTTTGCACTCCATTACACAATCTCCTCTCCCTGTGGATCCTGATTTCCATCCTGAGCACTTGTGTGTGGTTTTGCCTCTCTTCACTATGAATCTTCATCCCATGACTACCAGGTCTAAGAGTGGTATCTCAAAAAAAAAAGGCATATTCTGCCTCTGTTGATCAGTCTCTTGATCTCTCTCATGTTGAACCTCGTTCCTTCAAGATTGCTTCTGTCATTGGTGAATGGCAATCAGCCATGTATGAGGAAATTGAGGCCCTTCATGCCCAAGGTACTTGGGACCTCATTGCTTTACCACTTGCTAAGAATCTTGTTGGTTGTAAGTGAGTCTATAGACTGAAGAAGCATGCTGATGGTTTTATAGCTCGCCATAAGGCTCGATTAGTGGCTAAGGGGTTCAGTTAAGAGGAGGGTATTGACTATGGTGAAACCTTCAGTCATGTGGTGAAACCTACCACTATTCGTTTAGTTCTTGCCTTTGCAACTCACTTTAATTGGTCTTTGAGGCAGATTGATATTACGAATGTGTTTTTGCATGGCATTCTTCATGAGGAGGTTTATATGACTCAGCCTCAGGGCTTTGTTAGCACGGCTCATCCCTTTAATTTTATCTTTCAGCTGAGAAAGTCTTTGTATGGTCTTAAACAGGCTCCTCAAACCTCGAATGAGCGATTCACCATTTTTTTACCCAGTCTGGGGTTTCAAGCCTCTTTTGCTGATTCCTCTTTGTTTGTTCAGCACTCTTCTCATGGCACCATGATCTTGCTCCTTTATGTTGATGATACCATTCTTATTGGCAACCATTCTTCTTTATTTCCATTAGTTATTGCTGCTCTGTCTTAGGAATTTGATCTCAAGGATTTGGGAAAATTACATCATTTTTTGGGGCTGTAGATTTCCTATCTACCTTCTAGTTTACTTGTGTCTCAAACTAACTATATCACCGAATTACTGGACAAGGTTGATTTGCAGGATTCGAAATCTTGTGCTACTCCTTGTCTTCCTCATCATTACTTGCTCAAGGTTGATGGCCAGCCCTATTCTAATCCGCAGCAATACAGGAGCATTGTGGGAGCCTTGCAATATCTCATTTTCATAAGGCCTGATATTGCCTTTTCAGTGAATCAAGCTTGCCAGTTCATGCATAATCCCATGGTCTCTCATGTTATAGCAGTCAAACAAATTTTACGATATCTCAAAGGTACCCTTCATCTTGGCCTTTATTTTCAGTCTGGTCCTCTTTATTTACAGGCATACAGTGATGCTGACTGGGCTAAAGACCCTAATGACCGCCGATCTGTCTCTGGTTCTCTTTTTTTTTTTTTTGTTCCAAACCAATTTCTCAGGCTTCTAAGAAGCAACATATTATTTCTCGTTCTTCTACTAAGGTTGAATATCACGCTCTCTCTATCACTACTACAAAGCTTGCCCGGATTCGTCAACTGCTTTGTGACCTTCATATCCCTTTACTTGTTCCACCTTTAATTCATTGTGATAATATCTCTGGTATTTCCCTTGCTTCCAATCTGGTGTTCCATTCCAGGATGAAACATCTCCAGATCGATTATCATTTTGTAAAGGAACAGGTTATCAAGGGTGATTTACTGGTCCAACATGTCTCCTCTACTGATCAGTTTGTTGATATCCTTACCAAAGATCTTTCCATTTCTTTGTTCCAGCATCATTGTTCCAATCTCATACTTGGCTCCTCCAAGCCTGCGATTGAGGGGGCGTGTAAAGATATAAAGGACTTTACTTCTACCAAGTGTCAGAAGATTAGAGACTATTATTGTTAGAATGTTCTTAGTATTGTTTGTTAATTAAGAGAGTTTGTTAGCATTGTTTCAGTGCCTAAAGAAAGACTAGATACCGTGCATTATCTTTCTAATATAGCATATATAAACAAAGGATTATTTACGTTAACAATTAATAAAACAGAATAATAAAACAATGCTAGAATTCGTCTTCTACTTCTCTGTGTAACAGAATCAATCTCTGTTCTTCTTCCTTTATATTCTATGTGTTTTCTTCATTTATGTTCCTTTTCTGTATAAACTCCACTGTCTTTCACAGCTTTCCATCTGGAAAAAAAAAGTTTTGGATCTTTTTTGATCCTTTTATCAAAGAACCAATTCAACCCAAAAGATTAATGGGAATAATAGTGATATTTGAACCCATGACTACTTGGTCATCAATGCTCTGATACCATGTTAAATAACCTTCTCAACTCAATATATAGTTTAAGCTATTAGGTAAGGTCTCAAGATATGATTTAAGATTTAATTATTTTCTAATACACTTCTTCAAGTAAAAATTATTTGGGCATGAATTTGTTAAAGAACCATCTCAACCCAAAAGCTTAAGTTGTTAACTGATAGGTGAGGTCCCAATATATGATTTATATTATTCTCTAACACACCACTTCAAGTAAAAGCCTTAAAGACTTGAAACTTGCACAGATCCACATTACTTTATATATAATTTTTATCAAATAAATAGGGATGGTGAGATCGAGCTCGTAATTGCTTGGTCATCAAGGCTTTGATACCATGTCAAAGAACCAATTTAACTTAAAAGCTTAAATTGTTGGGTAAGCTTAAACCTAACCCATATGTCCCTTTATGTTCCTTCTCTAAAAATCTCATCTTTGTCACTTGTGCAAATTCTTCTCCATGAATATATGCTCCCAAGGTTTCATTTTCCAAAAACATCATTTGTCACTTTCTTAACTTCTTCTCCAATGAATTTGGGCTTACAAGGATTCCATCTTGCAAGGAACAAATATGGTGTGACCAATTAAAATAGTAGGTATAATCAGAAACCCATATTCGAGAGATTGTGTTTGCAATTTAGAGAGAATATTTATTATTTTATTAACTAATTTTATAGAATAATTTTGTAGATCCATTGCAAATAATTTGTTAAATATGGTTGTCATCACATGCTAATGTTTCTAATTCTTAATGTAATGTTCTTTATCTCTATGGTTATGTGATGATTCCATTGTTGGTTGGTTAGGTAGTGAGGTTTTTTTGGGGGTTTTGGTTTTTTTGTTTTACCGGGTGTATGTGTGTGGTTTTTCAGAGGAGAAATATGGGTAGTGTGAGATAGGGCCCGTAAATAAAAATTAGATCTTGGATTTAACTCGCGTGCTGTGAAAGATGTCTAGTTGGTTAACATTTTTCTGCATATTACATCATTTTCACTCATCTTCTTCAACATCATTTCTCTCCAGTGAAATTGTTCTTGTTTAGTAGTGTTAAACAAAGTAGAGCAGAGATAGTTGTCGCACCCGACATCGCAGCTGCCCTAAAAATAATTCTCAAATTATAGAAAGCATCTTGTTCTTTTAGGGGAAAAATATCTTGTTTAAGGAGTCGCCACCTAGTATTATGGTCACTAGGAACCCTAACTGGTCAACAAAGATTATATGGCTCAGGATTGGTTACGTAAAAGGAAAGATATTATCACCCCTTAAACGTTCTGCCTGAGACCGACTGTATTGTTGATTTTATCTTAAATTGCTAAATGTTGATTAGTTTATGCTATGATAATTTGCTTATAATATTCCTGACTTTGGCGCCAGTGAATATTCACATAAAATAAATTTATTTTTAAACAAGCACATTTTTTTTCTAGCTAAATAAAATAAAATACAATGAATAAAAATAATATAAATTTAAACCGGTATTTTTATTCCTGACTCTGGCGTTAGTGAATAAACCAATAAATTTATATTATTTTTATTTATGCATGCACATTTTTTATTTATTTATATTTTTTCTACTTTTTATTTTTTATTTATTTTTTATTTTTCTATTTTTTTGGGCTAGGCCCAGCTCAGCCCATGTGGCTGGGCTGGACCCAGCAGGCCTAGCCGGGTCACAGGCTTGACCCGGCTGGCCATTGAAAGCACGCGTGAACTTATTCACATGTGCATGACCCGGTTGAGTAGTGAATTAATTATAATTCACTTGCTACTGTAGCGTGAATTATAATGCAGGAGGGTAGAGATGAGGGACGACTTACCTGGTGCAGCAAGGCGTAGCCGGAGACGCTGTGCTGGACGAACGACGCTGCCTCCTCTTGTTCTTCATCTCTTCTTCCTTCTCTTCCTCCTTTTCTTCCCCGATTCGTCCCTGTATTTCTCTCCTGGAGTGCCCTGTTTCTGGTGCAGTGGTTGCTGAAGATGGAGCTCTGGAGTTGTTGCTTCTGGAGGTGATGAAAACGGTTTTGACGCTGGTGGTGACTCTTGTCTACTGCTTTGCTTGGTCTTCCTTATGTGCTTCCTCTGCTCAGGACATCAACGATGGTGATGAAGATGTTAGGTGTTGTCGGTTGAATGGAACCTTGCTCCCCTATTTCTGTTTTTCTATGTCTTCCCTAGTTTTCCTTTCCTAAGTTGTTACCTGTGATATTATTGGAAAACAAAGACGCAGAAGAAGACGATGGTCGATGGTGATGGAGGTCTGAACCCACGAGATGGGGGTTCTTCCCCTGTGTTTTTCTTGTTGTTCGTCTTTGTGTCTTTTTATCTATTCTCTGTTCTAGGTCTCCTCTTCTCTCAGTTTTCCCCCTTGTTCTTTCGTCTCCTCTGTTTCTTTTAGAAGAAACCAGGGGAATGAAAGTTTGGCCTTTCTTTTCCTTCAGTCCCTCTCGGTTCTGCCCTCTTTCTTTTCCCCCTCTCAAAAACCATGCGCTCTCTCATCTTCTCTGGCTTTATAGCCAGAGAATACCAACCATTTGAAACGGCTTCCATCATTTACTCCAGCAATGGCTCCTGAGGAGGAAGACGAAGAAGGCGATTAACAAATTCTAAACAACGGCGTCGTTTGTGTGGTGGGATATCCATTTTCAATCTGGTCACTGAAGTTCTGAAATCATGTAATCAAGTCCCTGGGCAAATTATAATTGGACCCTTGTATTTTCGTACCTTTTACAAGCTAGTCATTGGACTTTAATCTGTTGCAATTTTGCCCCAAATTAGCCTCAAACTTTGATATTTTTTCAATTAAGTCCCTGATTTCATTAATTAAATTAAATCCAAGTCCAATTAAGTCCCGAACTTATCAATTCTCCAATTAAACCCTTGATTGGATTAATTAAATCAATTTCAAGCTTAATCAAGTGTCAAAACTTATCAATTCTCCAACTAAACCCTTGACTTGGTTAATTAAACTAGTAAAAAATTTAATTAAATCTTTAAACTTCCACTCATGTTGCCCTTAACCTGAATTTTAATTCATTCTTTATTTATTTCATCATTCATCATTTTTTTTTATCATTTTCAGTAAATAAAAATAATAATAATAATTAAAATAAAAGGGTCAAAATTTGGGTTATGATAGTTGCCCCCTCTTTATAATATTTACAATGCAAAGATATTAGAAAATTTCATTTTCCTTTACCTTTGTATAGTAAATTTATAAGGATAAGTTGACACAGAAAGAACTTTTTTTTTTTTTTTTTAGAGTCTTGAAAACTTCGAAAACAGCAGATTGACATATGACTTTTACAGGGAGATGTAGAAATCAAGAAACAAGTCATTTGAAAGAAGAAACCGCTTTTTTTTTTCTTTTTTTTTTGAAATGGATCAAATTGTTTTGGGTGATCTACCCAAGTGAAAAAAAATTCAAAGAAAGGGTCTCATTGTGATGGGTGACCTACCCAAGTAAAAAAAAAAGGAAAGGAAAATGAAGACTCGAAGGCGCACTCAAAAGAATGATCAAGGACTTGAAAACAGGCTCGAAAGGAAGCGAGGGCTCAAAGGCGCTCGAAGAGAAGCGAGGGCTCAAAGACGCGCTCAAAGAGGAAGCGAGGGCTCAAAAGGCACCTTGTAAAAATGCGTTCATTCCCTTAACTCAAAGGACTTAAATGAAGAAATAAAGATGGATCCTATTTTACAAGAAATAAGAAAGTTCTTTATCCAAAGATTGGGAAGTTCACTGCACAAATGCAGCTGCTGTGCGAATTGGCTAGCTAATTATAGTCACGGTTTGGAGCTAGGAGCTCACCCTTTTAGCGACTTTCCAGAGGGCATTTTCTTCTTTGATTTTTGCTGATATGGTGTGGATATCCTCACCCAGTAGTGGTGTGTTGTTTTCTAAGTTTTAGGTTACGGCACGTTTGCTACAACAAAAAGAAAAGGATGGACACTGTCCATTTCTGCTGTGTCCTTGATAGAAATCAACGCATGATTTTTCATAGAAAGGTCACGTAACAATAAAACAGCGAGGTTTATTATTGATACGAATAACAGAGTGACGATTTCAGTATGAGAAAAGCTTGGACACGGACACGGTAAGAATTTCAGCTTCAACAATTAAAGTGTCACTCTTAACATAGCCCTTGGAGACTTCACGGAGATCTCCCAGTGGCATGAACTTGGGAAAACCACGTGAATAACTGGAGGAGGTAAACCAACGTGACTCTGCAAGTAAAAAAAAAATTAGAAACTTTAGTCAATAAGAAGTTCAATAACTAAAACTGGCAAAGATGGAAAACTTTTCATGCCTGTAAGCAGCCGTAGAGAACACAACTACTGTAGGCAGCATGAGTAATGTTAATTTTCCAAAAATATTTTTCTCGACATTACTTCTTATAAAAAAATCTCATGCATTTAAGTATATCTAACAAAAAACCTATATGATTACTTTTTTCTTCGACATGTTTGCCATGGCGTTGGTCCAAAACTCGTAGCTTGTATTCTGCCCACACAGTTTTCTTTCGAGGAAGTTTGCCACCATCAACTAGTTCCAGGTATACAGATAGTGAATTTCCCTTTCCATCATCATATCCTTTGGGATAAACTTTTATTCTCCTGAAACGATGGGAAGAGCCAAAATTAAAAACAAAACTCAATAGTGGTTCTGAAATAGAAACGTTTGTGATTACAAGGCAGCATACCAACTTCTGCCTCCGGATGTAAAGGCTTTGGATAAATATGAGCTCTTATCTAATTTAGAGAAATCTTCAATCTTCCATGTTAAAGAACCATTTGCAGGTTTCTTAACCATAGAAAGTAATTCCCCTTTTCCAGTTGGTTTGATAACAAAAATCTCAGCTCCAAAAACACAGCAGTCATTGAAAAGATATCCATTAGAAGCATCATTGAATGTTTCAAGGGAAAGCAATTTATCGAAACCCCATTCGGTCTTCTCCTTATGATAACTTTTTACTGATGCATCCGATTCTACAAAACAGTGGTTCTCCTTTTAAATTCAAGAGCATAAAGACAAGAAAGTGAAAACATTTGCAGCGTTGCACATATTATTAGTAAAAGAATCCACCTCGGACAGTCAAATATTTGTCATTTATCTGATCAAACACAAACAATTTGAATTCGGTGGTGACCTTCCACCGATGACCAAGTTTGCTTGTATTTTCTATTTGCAGGTAAAGGGAAACAAAGCCTTTCCCTTTTCCTTTTGTGTTTCCATTTGGGTAAAGACACAACCTCCTGGAAACAAGAAAAATTAATTATCAGTTGATGAATAGCCTAATTATCTTTTAACTGGACATTTATTTTTCACTTGTAGAATCAAGTATTAGTCAAAGGAAGGTGGTGAGAATCAAACAAACCATGTGTAGCCTTCGGCCTCAAAAACATCAGATTCATACTTTACGACTTCTGTCTTCAGAAGTAAGGAGAATGACTCTATCTTAAGGGTGTAATGCATTGGAGGTAGATCTCTTTTGGATCTTGTCAGTCCTGAAAAAGAAAAGGAAACATTTTGGAGGCTGAAAACTCATCTATGATTAACGAGAAACCAGCGGCATGCATATCAGAATTCTTGTATGATAGGATCAACTTTTGGAGGTCATGCAATACAAAAGTGAAAAGCATCATATACATGACAGATCACTAACAGCAGACTGAAAGAAAAGAGTTCCAAAATATGAATAAGAAGCATACCTCCGGAATTCATTGAATCGCACTTCTCTTTCTTGTTCTCCTTTGCAGACTCGTGGCCAAAGTGGTCAATTAGACAGGGAGTCTGAACCTAAGGATGAGCAAACTAAATTGGTGATAGCATTAGCTGATAGAGTTTACTTATATAGAAATTGACAGATGTAGACATTAGACTAATGAAATGATCATCTTGAAAATTTTGACAGTTAAAAAAGACCATAACTTAGTCGTGATTAATAAACAAGTTCACATGGCTACAGGGATTAATTAACAAGTCATTTTAAATTTCTTATATTTCACTTTAATAAAGAATCACTTTATACCATATAAAAAGATAAGCACCAAGACCAATACCGACCCATTTGGAGAACCTAATAGATAAGCTTATTAGACTATTGGCTATTGACCTCCAGTCAACTGAAGTATACTGTTGCATCGATTGTAAATTTCTAACCTCCTTCCCTTTTTTCTCCAGATCCAAGCAAACGCAGGGCAATTTCTTCGACGGCCAGTACACAAAAAGACAAATTTATTCTACAGTTTTACCAATGAAATTTTGCCGTCCACTTAAAATTATCACTCCATCCCATAGATAATTTAATCATTGATGTTATTATTAAAGCGGCCTCAATATTTATGAATCTAAAAATTAATAAAATTAAAACAATATTAATTAGTTGTTCACGCATTCCCTTTTTTTTTTTTTTTTGTAAGATAAGCTTAAGTTAGACTATTGGCTATTGACCTCCAGTCAACTGAAGTATACTGTTGCATTGATTGTAAATTTCTAACCTCCTTCCCCTTTTTCTCCCGATCCGAGTAAACGCAGGGCAATTTCTTCGATAGCCAGTACACAAAAAGACAAATTTTTCCGAACCACTATAATATTTTACAGTTTTATCAATGGAATTTTCCCGTCCATATAAAATTATCACTCCATCCCATCAATCATTTAAATATCGATGTTATAATTAGAACGGCCTCAATGTTTATGAAAATAAAAATCTATAAAATTAAAAAAAAAATTAATTAATTATTCACAAATTACATTTAAAGAAAAAAAAACTCAAATCAATACAAACTCCGAAACAAACTTACATTGAAAGGTCCTCCTTTCAATGTGCCTCGTACTTGCGTGTGAATTGATCCCATTATGAAGGAACACCGCCTCTTTGTTGTAGAACCGCACTGGAAGAGGAAGCATCGTGAGTCGTTGCAGGTGTCTCTTCTTGTTCGGCATCTAATGACACTTCTTCATCGCTTCTAGAAGAACTAGGTCTGACCATGAGCTCATGACGTGATGTTGATTTTGTTCTATTTATCTAAGGACAGGTTCTATTCATTAAGTGAGACAAATGGTAGGTTGATTATCTAGTCTCAAAAAAGGTCTCGTATCTGCCTGGTGACGATCTTCATAAAGACAGTGTAGGAGCATTGCAAGGAACAGTTAAGGCACGTATGTCCACTATTACCAAGCAGGCACTCGGATATAAGTTGGATGTTTCACACATCTGAACCCTGACCAATAGTTATAGGGCAGATCATTAATTCTCCACTTAACTTAGAAGCTTGTGTGTGCTTTCCAAAAAATTAAAGCATGTGATGCATGGGGCAGTTCTATACAATGCATGAACATAAATGTACAGAAATTAAAGCATGTAAAATAAATAAATAAATAAAATAAGCTTATTAACAGAAAACACGCAAACCAAACAAAACACAGCTATCAAACAAAAACAAAGCTTAGTCCACAAGGTCCCCAGCGGAGTCGCCATTCTGTCTCACGTGTGCGGCGTCATGGCGAAAACATCCAACCTCAAAATGTGTTATCTTCTATCTATTTGGAAAATATTAGGAGACAAGGAATTATTTTCTCTTATCAATAAAAAATATGGGGACTGGTTACGTAAAGAGAAGGTATTAGCACCCCAAATACGTCCTACCTAAGGTAGGCTACATTGTTTTATTGTCTGATAAAATCTAAAGTCTTGTCGTGTTTTCTAGTTGTTGGTTTGTTTATGATTTAAGAAAAGTTCTCCTCGGTAAGGAGGTCATTGTCTTATCGGGTAAAAACCTAATTGTTCTAACCTCAACAAAAGAAATTTAATATCTAGAATACATCTTACATATAAGTTCATAACCCTAGATATTAAAAGAAAACAAAATAAATTTTTTTAAAATTTTTAAAATATTGGCCTTGTTCTCATGACTTTAATAAACTGGTTATTAAAGCCAAAATGCATGTTAATACATATTTTTTGAAATTTTATTTGTTGTATGAAAATATAATATGATTTTTTATTTTTTTGAGAGACTTGGTCGTATGTATAAAAATATTTTTTTTATATTTTTTTTTTGTTTTGACAAAAACCAGGTATTGTAATACCAAATTTGTATCTTTACAGTCTAAAAATACAAATTAATATTAATAAAAAATGCAGTAAAAAATTATGAAAAATCACAGATTTTTAAAATAATTTTTGAATATTTTTTTTTCCCGAGCTAGGCCCAGCCCGCCCCATGTGGCAGGGCTGGACCCAGCTGGTTTCTACCCGCAAGCGTGCGTGAACAATTCACGCACGCCAGCTACAGTCATGGTGTAATTAATCTTCAAGTACACAGTGTTTGTGCATTATCTGAAAAGTTGGAGAAGCTTACCTGGAAGCAACGAAGGCAACAGCATGCGACCTCTATTTCTTCTTTTCGTTTGTAGCTTCTGGTTCAACTGGTTTCCCTGTTTTCCTTTCCTATCCCTTCTGCCCTGTCTCTCTCGTTTTCTCCTCCTCCCCCTTCTCTGCTCCTCCTCTATTCCTTTCTCTCTCCCTTCTGCTTTCTCTTCTGTCTCTCGGTTTCTTTTCTTTCTTTTTTATATATCTGTTCCTCTCTGTTTTACTCCTCTTTCCTTCTCTTGGTTTTCTCCTGTCCTGCTCGCACTGCTTCCCTCTTCTTCTTCCCCCTCTGTTCTATCTATCTTCTCTTCGTTCTCTCTTTTTCTCCCCTCTCTGTCTCGTACTTTCCTCCCTTATTTTCCCCGTTTTCTTTCTGCCCTTGCTCTCCCTTACTCTTCTTCTTTCTCCTCTCTCGTTCTCCTCACTGTCTCGTTCTTTGTTTTTTTGCTGTGTTTCTGCCTTGTTCTTTTTTCTTTCCCTCTCTATGTCGTATTTTTCTCCCTCCTTCAACGTTCTCCCCTCTCTGCACTGGCTTCGTGGTGGTGCTGCTGCTCTCTTGGTTCACAGTGGCGGCTTCGCGGTTGCAGACGAAGATGACAGTGTGCAAGGGCTGTTCCACCAACACTGCTTCCTCTCCTCCTGTTGTTTCCTCTGGTTTTTTCTTGTTGTCCCGTTCCTCCTCCTCCTTTTCTTTCTCCTCACTGTCACCTCTCCTCTCTCCTTTCTTCCTCTCCTCTGTCTCGTTCTTTTCTCTGCTTTTATAGCCAAAACTGTAGGGAATTCCGACTTTAAAGGCCTGGAGATTTTACTTTTAATGAAAGAAGAGTCATTTGAGGAGAAATTTCATGGTATTCTTATAAATAAATAAATAAAACATAATGTATTTATTAGGAAGTTTCAAAAATCAAACATATACAATTTACGTGGTTCGACAATTTTTCTATTCGATACAGAACTACTGATTTATATTAATCAAACTTAAAAATAATACAAATAACAAATCAAGAAGTGTAGAAAATTTTTCTCTGCTATACTCAACTTTCTCGAACTCTTTTTTTATGTTTCTTTTTATTTGTATTTATCATCTAACTTTTATTAACACCCTCTATTTATAAGTGATATGAATAACAATCCTCCTTATTTTAATTAATTATAAAAACCACTCTTGCTACCGTATTTAACATTCGACAACCACTCTTGATTTTTAGCATACGCAGCCTATTTTATTTTCATACATAACAGTTTCTAACTCAAAGAAGATAGAAAGAAAATCAACATGGATGACGTTCATTACATAATGTGGTGCATCTTCATTGGGAACATGTATGCTCTAGAATCCAGTTTGCCGGGAACTTGCGTCTCGTTGTGTTTGGAACCCAAACGAAATTGTTGCTTCCCGACCTTAAGACACGACCACCGAACTCAAAACTTTTCTCTTGTTACAAGCAGCCTCCCAACCCAAGCACTCCATACAAAAACTGTTCGATATTTCCCATCCAACGGCTGCGATGACACACATCTAATCAGACTCTTGAATCTCTGTTTTTATCGTAGTTATAAAACTCAATATAAAATTAATTTAACTCAAAATCTAAATAGTGAGTTGGGTTGATATAAGAAAATTGAACCGGTTTTAAATTTAAAAAAAAAAACACACACAAAATTTCTAATAGCTCGTTTGTTTATGTTTATTTATGCATTTTGAGTTGTTTTGAGTAAAATAAAAAGCAGTCAAAGTAATATTTTGATTTTAAACTTAAAATGCATAAAAAACTCATATATAAACACTTTTTATATTTTTATAAAAATAATAATCAGATCTTTTCACTAACCTCATATAATAGTTATATTAATCTTTTAAGATCTTGTTTGGCATTACAATCTGTTCATGTTTTTTTAAAAATATTAGTTTAAATTAATTATTTTTTTTTGTATTTTTAAATTGTTTTAATATGTTAATATCAAAAATAAATTTTAAAAAATATTATTTTAATATATTAAAATAAAAATAATTTTAAAAACTTATTCTCCACAAAAGTTAAGTTCACCGGTGACCAAATACATACACAACCCCGCCATAGAAAAAAAAAAAATTATCTTCCCGCGTGCCTACATTGCCATCCTATTCTAGAAAGGAATTCCGTAAGATCTAACCTTAACCGGCAAGCATGGCATCGTGGTTGGCGTACGGGTGTGGATAAAAATTTTAATGACTATAATTTTGGTACAGCTTTCCTTCTGGGAAAAAAAAAATTGAGTTTTTTTATTATTATTATTAGTTCAACTTAAGTTAATTATTTTTATTAAAATATTAGTATTTTGTTTTTCTTGATTCGACGTAGTTTATATATACCCGTATGCTTCCAAGATATCTTTCTCTCTTTCTTTTCTCTCTTATCTCTCTTTCTTAAAATTTGTAACAGCTCATTTTAACCATTTATTTAAAATTTTGCCATTCTCAACTACGATAATTACCAAATTATACTATTTTATTAAAACAATTTCTAACCATGCTAGTTTGCCATTTTTTCCCCCATACTATGCTCGAAAGGAAATTTACTGGGAAAATTTGTGGGGATAAAAAGATTAATAATTTTACTGAAATTTTATTTTTTTATAAAAACATTTCTTGAAAATATCTCATTCATTAAATTAAATATTAGATCATGTTAGTGGGTTTCACAAATCCAATATTTATAATCTTTCAATCATAATTATAAGATCTGGATTGGTTCAGGATTTGAATTATGGGTTGGCCAAATTAACTAATGAATCAGTATATCAACTGGATTGATATGGGTTTTTTTATGTCATTTTATGAAATAATATTATTTTGAGTTGGATTTTACTTAGGTCAAGGGTTGATTTATTAGACCATCCATTTGACCAAGTTAACTTTTTAGATGATTTAAGAATAAACCCAACCCGATTTAAACTAGGATAGAGTTTCGTAACTATGCCTTTAAAAGAAGTGATTTTGGAAAACGTTTTCGGCATTAAAATTTGTAAACGTTAAAAATAGACTATCTAATGACTACAATTGGCCCTGTTCTCTGGAGTAAAATCTTCAAACTAAAATACTTCCAAGACTTAAAAGACCTGGAGATTTGACTTCCAATGAAAGGAGAACCATTTGAAGAGAAGTTTTATTGTATTATAGAAATAATTAATAAAGAAGCATAATTTATCCAACTCGAAGAAGATAACGGATAGATAATCAAGATGGGCGACGTCCATTACATAATGTGGTGGTTCCTTGTTAGAACCAACTCATGATTTTTCACCAATTAATGCTCTATTAATTATACTAGGGATAACACATTGGCAGCTTATTGATACAAATTATATAGATTGATGACAATCGTGGCCATGAAAAATGGTGCAATTTTCATGAGAAAAGCTTGGACACGGACAAGGTAAGAATTTCAGCTTCAACAATTAAAGTGTCATTCAAAACATAGCCCTTGGAGACTTCATGGAGATCTCCCAGTGGCATGAACTTGCGGAAACCACGTGTATGGTCGGAGGAGGTTAACCAACGTGAAACTGCAAGAAAATAATTTGTGAGAAACCTTAGTCAATAAGAAGTTCAATAACTAAAACTGGCAAAGATGGAAAACTTCTCATGCCTGTAAGCAGCCGTAGAGAACACAACTACTGGAAGCAGCATGAGTAGTAATGTTAATTTTCCAAAAATATTGTTCTTGACATTACTTCTTAAAAAATCTCATGCATTTAAGTAGATCTAACAAAAAACCTATATGCATCTATCCGCACTGCCCTCTCTTGAATTGGGATTCTTAAAGTAGGGAGAACATGTTTAGTAACAAAGAAGCTGGTCTTATGGGGTGGTTTACTTGTTTTTTCGACATGTTTGTCATGGCGTTGGTCCAAAACTCGTAGCTTGTATTCTGCCCACACAGTTTTCTTTGGTGGAAGTTTACCACCATCAACTAGTTCCAGGAATACAGATAGTGAATCTCCCTTTGCTTCAGCAATTCCTTTGGGATAGACTTGTATTCTCCTGAAACGATGGGAAGAGCCAAAATTAACGACAAAACTCAATAGTGGTTCTGAAATAGAAACGTTTGTGATTACAAGGCAGCATACCAACTTCTGCCTTCGGCAGCAAAGGCTTTGGATAAATATGAGCTCTTATCTAATTTAGAGAAATCTTCAATCTTCCATGTTAATGAACCATTTGCAGGTTTCTTAACCATAGAAAGTAATTCCCATTTGCCAGCTGGTTCGATAACAAAAATCTCAGCTCCAAAAACACAGCAGTCCTTGACAAGGTATCCATTAGAAGCATCATTGAATGTTTCAAGGGAAAGCAATTGATCGAAACCCCATTCGGTCTTCATCTCATGAAAACGTTTTACTGATCCATCCGATTCTACAAAAAAGTAGTTATCCATTTAAATTCAAAAATATAAAGACAAGAAAGTAAAAACATTTGCAGTGTTGCACATATTATTAGTAAAAGAATCTACCTTGGACAGTCAAATATTTGTTATTTATCTGATCAAACACAAACAATTTGAATTCGGCGTTGACCTCCCACCGATGAGGAAGATTGCTTGTATTTTCTATTTGCAGGTAAAGGGAAACAAAGTCATTCCCTTTTCCTTTTGTGTTTCCATTTGGGTAAAGACTCAAGCTCCTGGAAACAAGAAAAAATATCAGTTGATGAATAGCCTAATTATCATCTAACTGAACATTTATTTTGCACGTATAGAATCAAGTATTAGTCAAAGGAAGGTGGTGAGCATCAACAAACCATTTGTGGCCTCCGGCTTCAAAAACATCAGATTCATACTTTTCGACTTTTGTCTTCAGAAGTAAGGAGAATGACTCTATCTTAAGGGAGTAATGCATTGGAGGTAGATCTCTTTCGGATCTTTTGACTCCTGAAAAAGAAAAGGAAACATTTTGGAGGCTGAAAACACATCTATGATTAACGAGAAACCAGCGGCATGCATATCAGAATTCTTGTATGATAGGATCAACTTTTGAAGGTCATGATATACAAAAGTGAAAAGCATCATATACATGACAGATCACTAACAACAAACCGAAAGAAAAGAGTTCCAAAATATGAATAAGAAGCATACCATGTCCTCCGGAGCTCATAGAATCGCACTTCTCTTTCTTGTTCTCCTTTGCAGAATACGTAACGTGACTCGTGGCCAAAGGGATCAATTAGACAAAAAGCCTGAACCTAAGGATGAGCAAACTAAATTGGTGATAGCATTACCTGATAGAGTTTACTTATATAGAAATTGACAGATGTAGACATTAGACTAATAAAATGATCAACTTGAAAATTTTGACAGTTAAAAAAGACCATAGCTTAAACATTGATTAATTAGCAAGTCATTTTAAGGTCCAGTTGAAACAAGTTCACATGGCTATAGGGATTAATTAACAAGTAATTTTAAAGTCAACCTAAGCCAAAGTTCACAGGGCTATAGGATAATCAGAGATTAAAATGAAAGGGTCTGAAACATTGACAAATAAATAAAATTCGTTCACAAAGAAGATGAACAAAAATTGATTAAACATAGATTGTAAAGAGCTGGAAGGAATTTTTATTATCCAAAAAAAAAGCTGGAAGGAATTTTTTAATTAGATCAAGTTGTTGACAGGTTCTCTAGTTGATTATTAGCAAGTCAATTCGTTTAAGTTCTTCATCAATGATTGATGATAAGGGAGTGAATAGAGGATTAATGTCATAGAATATTGAGTTTCACACCAGGCAAGTATCCAGGCGCATTTCACCCGAAGAACATAGGAGAAAAAAGGATTAGATAGGGAAAGCCGACCGCTCAAAATCAACTGTCCAATCTTGTCCAAAATAAAAACAAGAAGCATACCAAGTCCGCTGGAGCTCATAGAATCGCAGAACTTGTTCTTTTTCTCCATTGTAGAATACGTACTGTGACTCGTGGCCAAAGTGATCAATTAGACAGCGATCCTGAACCTTAGGATGAGCAAACCACATGGGTGATTGCATTACCTGATAGAGTTTACTTTTATAAAAACAGACAAGTCTAGACATCAGACATATAAAATGATCAACTTGAAAATTTTGATAGTTAAAGAAAGACCATAACTTAATCGTGATTAATTAACAATTCATTTTAAAGTCTTTGAGACAAGTTCACATGGCTATAGGACAATCAGAGAATAAGATGAACGAGTCGGAAACTTCGACATCACATTCACAAATAAATGAAAGTCGTTCCACACAGTAGATGAACAATAATGGATTAAACAGAGGTTGTGAAGAGTTAGGTGAGGGATATTCAAGTTGATACTGAAAATAAACATAATTTTTTGTTTTTTTTTTTAATCAAAGAAACTGTTCTACTAATGAGAAACTAATTGATCAGTTAAATTAAATAAATCAATCAATCAATTGAAAAACGATTGACCAATTAAGTATATAAAATAACTTCTTTTATTTAGAATAGGTTTTTTTTAATTAGTTTAATTTTTTAATTATCTTGGATTTTTAGACCAAACTTGTAATCAGAATTATAAAATAAAAGTGTAATGAAGAGAAAGAAAAAAGATGTATAGAAGAAAAAAATACTTAATGAAATATTTCTTCCTTTCGAACATTCTTTTTGTTCTTTAATTTTGCCTCTTTTTTTTTTGTTGTTCGTATAATTTTCTTCCAATAGTTGATACATTCTATATTTGATTACTAGCGAGTCAATTTTATTAAGGTCTTCGTTATAAAAGGTATTGGATAGATGATGAATGTCATAGAATATTAAGTTTCACACCAATCACTTGGAAGAAAAACAAATAAGATTAGACGGAAAAAGTTCAAATGTTTATACGACCGCTCAAAATTAATTGTGGCATCACCTCAAGTTCGAGAAATGATTTGTGGAAGGGTGTAAGTTGTTATGTAACTGCACATTTTTATTAAAACAAGAGTGTTTTATTTATTTATTTATTTATTTACAAGATATTAATCTAGCCAGCTTTGGAACAAAATCTTCAAGCTAAAATACTACCAAGACTTACTTTAAAGGCCTGGAGATTTTACTTTTAATGAAAGAAGAGTCATTTGAGGAGAAATTAATTTTACGGTATTAATTCTATAAATAAAATAAAAAAGCATAATATATCAAAACTCAAAGAAGATAGAAAGAAAATCAAGATGGATGACGTTCATTGCTTCCCGACCTTAAGACACGACATACATACTCAACTTTTCCCTTGTTACAAGCAGCCTTCCAATCCAAGCACTCCACACAAAAACCGTCCGATATTTCCCATCCAACGGCTGCGATGACACGCATCTATCTATCTCTAATCAGACTCTTGAATCTCAGTCTTTATCGTAGTTATAAAACTCAATATAAAATTAATTTGACTCAAAATCTAAATCGGAGGTTGGGTTGATACAAGAAAATTGAACTGGTTTTTAATTTAAAAAAACACAAAATATTAGCTTGTTTGTTTATGTTTATTTATGCGTTTTGAGTTTTTTTGAGTTATGGTTTAAACAAAAGGCAGTTAAAGTAATATTTTTAGTTTAAATTGTAGTTTAAAATGCATAAAAAAAAAACGCATAGGTAAACACATTTTTTATTTTTATAAAAAAATAATTGGATTTTTTCACTAATCTAAGGTGATTGTAAAGTCTAAGATCTTGTTTGGCATTGTAGTTTATTCATGTGTTTTTTTTTAATAACTTTAAATTAATTATTTTTTTATATTTTTGAATTGTTTTAATGTTTTAATATTAAAAATAAATTTTTAAAAATTAAAAAATATATATATTATTTTAATATATTTAAAAAATAACTTTAAAAAACCATACGTATTATACTATTCATGAAAGTTAAGCCTTATAATGAGACTTCACATGTGATCAAATACAGATGCAATTCTGTTATAGAAAAAAACTAGTATATTGATCCGTGCTACACAGCAGGTTAAAATTATTTTTTTAAAATTTATTAATAATATTAACAACAACAACAACAATAATTTTACT
The DNA here is from genome assembly GCA_018804465.1 of Populus tomentosa. Taxonomy (NCBI): domain Eukaryota; kingdom Viridiplantae; phylum Streptophyta; class Magnoliopsida; order Malpighiales; family Salicaceae; genus Populus; species Populus tomentosa. The sequence continues at coordinate 3,370,597 of CM031995.1, forward strand.
TTTTAAATTAAATTTATGATTTTTTTCGATAATAATAATATTTTAAAAAAATTATTAATAATAATAAATATAATAATATTTATAATATTAAACATGCTCAATTCAAGTTTAAGTGAGTTTGATATATTTTCTAATTAAATTATAGTTCTTTTCATTAGTAATAATATTTTTTAAAATCTAATAATATTATTAAATATGTCTGATTCAAATTTAAATGAATTTGACATGCTTGATAGATTTACAATGGTTGGATCAGGACGGTATGTCAAATTTATGAATATCATGTTTAATAAGAATATCAAAATTCATCATTCAAATTTTTAAAGTTATATTTAAATTTTTTCAATAAAAATATGAGATAAAAAAATACCTTCAATTCAAAAATTAAAATTTTATATCTTAAATAGCTAATAAGTATATACTACAGCCCAAAAAAAACCAAACAAATTATTATATCTTCAATTATTCTTTTAATATAAAATATATCCAATGAAAAAGATAATTACAACCTCAACAACATAATTATCTCAGTTTTGGTGAACAATAAAAAGATAAAAGTTTTAGCTTTCTTCATAATTATCTTCCCGCGTGCCAACATTGCCATCCTATTCTAGAAAGGAAACACTAATTATAACGACTTCCCTCGCCCCCGGTCCCTTCCGGTTTCCCAGGTTCTTTCTTGTAGTAGCCAGCATCAGCAACGCATGGAAAGAGAAGTTAAAAAGCTCTGCGATTCGTAAGGAGAGAAGAAGAGGAAGTAGCAACGACTCTAGCGAGGGACCTTATAAATCCCCCTCTCTTTCGCTTAACTCTTTCCACTTTCTCTCTCTACCTGAAGTAAACGAAGCGACAACGTCCTCTTGCGTTTAACTGGTAATTTATAATTTATCTACAATCTTCTTTTCTTTTCTTTTCTTTTGATCTGTTCTAGTTGGATATTTGTTTTGTGATAAATCGATTCTGTCGTTTCGTGTCTCAATTTCTGATTTCCAATGCTGGAAAGTTAAAAAGTTGTTATTTTTTTGTTGTTGTTAGGTTTTGTTAATGGTTAGTTTTGGCTAATCGAGGCTAGATTGTTTGCATTCAGTAACAAAAGCAGTAATTTTGAATGCAGCACAATGAATTTCGAGCTAAAAAGGGGGTTAATTGTGTTAAGTTTTGGCTAACCGAGGCTAGATTGTTTGCATTCAGTAACAAAAGCAGCAATTTTGAGTGCAGCACAGCAAATTTCGAGCTAAAAAGAGGGTTTGTTTTTGTTAATTTTGTTAAGTTTTGGTTAATTGAGGGTTATTAATTTTGTGTATTAGTTAGAGAACTTTAAGTTAAGATGTCTAAAAGATATTGGCAACTGAAAGTGATTGGAGTGTACGATTGAAGTGCAAGGTTTATAGCGCACACGTGTTTTTCTGCGTGCACGATTAAGTATCGCTAATTGGTGAGGGCTTGGCCTTTATTTTTTTCTCCCTCGAAACGTGAGTTTTTTTATGTTAGGCTAGAGTTTGATGATTTCATGTGTGGATAACTATTCTTGATGTCCTGACTTGACCTAGCTTTGGAACAGCATTGTTGAGGTGTTGTAATCATGTATGGGCGTAGTGTTCCAAGGATGTGTAAAAACACCAAGTATTATGAGGTTCTTGGCGTGTAAAAAAGTGCAAGTCAAGATGAACTGAAGAGGGCTTATAGGAAAGCTGCCATAAAGAATCATCATGATAAAGGTGGAGATCCTGAAAAGGTAGTTTATTAAAAACCGCTTTATTTGAGTTGTGTAAGGAGTATGTGATGCCCATTCGGCTCTGAACCATATTTGAGTTGTGCCTGTTAGCCAAGTGCTAGAGGCGCTAACATCTGCGTCTGGCCGAGGCACAGGTGCATTGGAGTCATGACTTGTCAATCACATCATGATGATTCTAAATGAATAGTTGCTGTCATGGTTTTTCAGTTCTTTCTTTTTAAACCTCTGGTTGCTTGTTTGCTATGGTGGTGGATGCTATTTACTTTTAGGAAGTCATAACTTTTATTTCGTAGTATAACTAAAACTAAGTTGCAAAAATATCGATTTCACTTTAGGAAAGTCTGAATGTCTACGATCCATGTACAACAACTATGTGACATGTAAAGATTAAAAATTTGGTTGAAGACCATGCAGGGATCTCTGGGTGTTGAATTTCCTGCATCATCAAGAATAAAAACACAGTGCTAACAAGTTTGCAATGGTTTGTGTTTTGTTATAATCATCTATTTATCAACTTCTAGTGCTATTGTTGCAAAATCCGAAAGTAAAGGTGTTCATTAGCATAGTGTGATTGATCTAGTCTGTTTATCTGTGCCTTCTGACACTCATCTATTGATCAATTTTTACTGGTTCAAGGAGTTATCTCAAGCTTATGAAGTCCTTAGTGATCCAGATAAAAGAGAAATTTATGATCAATATGGTGTAGATGCACTTAAGGAGGGAATGGGAGGAGGTGGTGGTGGTCATAGTCCATTTGATCTTTTTAAATCATTTTTTAGCAGAGGTGGTTTTGGTGATGAGGCTGAGAGACTCCTCGATGCATTTTGCTTTTTATTGACTAATTTTCTTAGATAAAGGTTCTCAAGTATTTGTATTTTTCAGGTGGTGGCAGCTCAATAGGAAGAAGGCTGAAGCAAGGTGAAGATGGAGTGCACGGTTTCCTTAGAGGACTTGTACAATGGAACATCCATGAAACTCTTTTTCTAGAAACGTTTTGTGTGCCAAATGTAAAGGGTATGTTCTTTTACCTTAATTTTATTTTTTATTTTTTTTATTAACGTGGGTGTTCAGACTAGCTTGCGCGTACTTTGACTAATCTTACGGGCCTTGAAATTAACAACCATGTAAGCATCCAAAGGCCCTGAAGTTTGGGGGACTCGAACTAGTAATCTCTAGAGAGCAAATCTAGGGCCTGACCAGTTGAGCTCCACCCCTCAAGGTTTACCTTAACTTTATTAGTTCTCTTGAAAGTTTTTTTTGCCTGTATGGCCCTCACCAGTTCTCTTTTAATAGTTTGCAAGATGCAGTTTCATTGATGAGATTGGCTGTACTTTTCTTCATACCTCACCACCCTGTTTGTTTGTTTTTTTATACAAGCCTGGGTTTGTTTTAAACCTTTTTGTCTAGTGTGTAGGTGGATGGACTTTTGTTTTTATACGTAAGCTAATATTTCAGGAAAGGTTCAAAGAGTGGAGCCTCTTGTACATCTCATGGCTGCTAAGATTCCGGAATGAAAGTTCCAATTCAACAGCTCGGATTGGGCATGGTCCAACAAATGCAGCAGCATGTGTGTCCTGAATGCAGAGGTTCAGATTATTAACTGAAACAGATTTCTTCCCCTTTCTTCATTTTTGCTCTATTTCCATTCTGAAATGCATCTATCATGGTTGCAGGTGAGCTCATTAGTGAGAAGGATAAATGCCCCCTATGCAGAGGGAACAAGGTGACACAAGAAAAGATGGTGCTGGTGCTGGAGGTGCATGTTGAGAAGGGAATGCAACATGGCCAGAAAATAGTTTTTGAACATCAAGCTGATGAAGCTGTAAGTAAAGTCAGATTGCATTTTTATTAAATATGAAAGATGGAAAGAAACGATATGCCTTCTTTTTTTTTTTTTTGGGGGGGGTACCATACCTTGGACAAGATTTCAGTTTTTAAGAGTTTCAAGAACCAGCATTCTTGAGGTTTTTGTTTTCTGTTCCGGCTAACTGGTGCAAGAATTGGCACATTTTATTATCAATTTTCTGAATGCCCACATTGATGCGGTTGCAACCCTTCAGAATCAATTTTGCGAATGCATTTGAGGGTTGATCTGCAATTTAATTCTTGCCATTGGACTTTAATATAATTTTTAGTTCTCTGTTGTTCCAATAATGTCTATAGTTTAACAGAATTTTCTCTTGTGCAATTGCATTAAACAAAATCTTATTTTTCATCATGTCATTTGCAGCCTGACTCAATTACAAGGGGATGTTGTTGTACTGCAATTGAAAGAGCACCCCAATTCTGAACGGAAATTGGATGATCTCTATGTGAAACGCACTATCAGTTTAACAGAGGCTCTTGTGGGCATCAGTTTTCCTTTACTCATCTTGATGGTCGGCAGCTTCGTATCAAATCAAATCCTGGCGAGATCATAAAACCTGGTGTTACTTGTAAATTTCATTCTTAGCTCCTCACTCTTGATCACTTGACATCCATCTGAATTCAGGTCAGTACAAAGCAATTAATGATATGAAGGAATGCCACATTATCTCAGACCCTTCATGAAGGGCAAGCCTTATATCCGTTTTAATGTGGAGTTCCCTGACTCTGGGAGTCTATCCCCCCTCAGCAGTGCGAAGAGACAATTATAATTGCATGATGTCAATATGGAGGAGGAGAAAAGGCAGCACCAGCAGCAGGAGGCATATGATGAGGATGAAGAACCATCCACGTCCTGAGTGCAGTGTACCCAACCGTAAGCCATATATTACTGTTTCTCTGTCAAGCTGAATTCTGCAACGATGGGTTAGCATAGATTTATAACCTGTAGTGTGAAGACATAATTTGTTCTAGATATTCGTCTTCTCGAGTTAATTATATTCGATTTATAATGTAGTGTTTCTAGTTAGACTCTTTACCCTCACTTTATATTGTGTATTTATGGTTTGTGTCATTTATCTCTGGTTAGTCGCAAGTTTTTGACATTAAAAGTAAGAAGTACCAATATTCATAATAGACATAAAAAGATTCATAGATGATTTATTGCGTGTACTATCCCAAAATTTTGGCTCACGATAATTATCATCAACTTGCCCAATCAAATCATGTGCTATGCAGTTGCGGAGTTGCAACTTATTTGTGATCAAGAGAGTGAGTTCTGGATATCTTCCCCTCAAATAATAAAGTGCTGGCTTGTTTTTGTTATGTCTGGAAATGAATTTGTGAGACCAACTAGCGAAAGACTGGTGGGATCTTCTTTAAATATTGTTTTCTTAGTTTATTTAATCTTGGCATGCATGCCAGTGCGGAGAGAGGAGCACTCCTGGTTGCTCTTTTCGTATATCTGTTTCCCTGGTTTCGTCATTTTGGTCCTGTTGTCAAGATATTTCACTGATCTTCACTATTATTTAAATTGCCTAAAGCCTGCTTCTACGGGATTTGCCATCATCTCGCGGCATGTTTGCTTCCTTCAATTGTTCATGATATGCATCTACTTTGAAGGCATAAACTGCTGTAAAGTTTCGATCACAGCCCTAAGCTAACAAGTTGTTTTGTTGCCTGTATTTGCTTTCTGATATTTCGCAGGAGGGATGCGAGAAACATTTAGATCATGTTTACTTGTGGAATTTTTTTCAGTTCTTAAGAAAAAAATTTCTAGGAAATCGAAAATTATAGAGAATACATTAAGTAGTTTAAAATGAGATTTGTTTTCTCGAAACATTTTTTTCTATTTTAAATTTTATAGAAAACAGGAAAAGGGTTTTTTTTTTTTTATCAAATTTTCCATATTAAAAAACACAAGTCTCACTTGATGCTTCTGCTTATATCTCTTGGCTCTTACAATCCTAAATGCAATCCAGACAGCGTCATTGTCAGCATACCTGCATACAACTTTTTTTCTAAAGCAAACATAATCAATTTCTTTTCTTTAAAAAATAATTCCGTCATTTGTGTAAAATCTCTTTGGAACTTTCTTTGACGAATAAATGAACACGGACACGTATATCAAAACATACCTAATACGCACCCAAAAAAAAAAAAACCTTTTGGTTTGGTCATAAATTTTATGTCTCAGCAAGTTGGCTCAACCGAGCTCACTCCATCGTGGGCTTCGGTTGCAGCCGGCAGCAAGATTTGAGTTCGGTGGTTCAGACAATCATCAGGCATATGGAAGCAGTCAACTTGAGTCTTAAGACGACCACGCCAAAACGTTTTTTCTATGGATGAGTGGGGATTTTTTATTTTTTATTTTTTTGGTGTTAGGTATGTTTTGTTATACGTGTGCGTGTTGAATGAATTAATCGAGTTGTTGGTTTTAAACATTATTAGATCTTGTACTCCATTTTCTTGGTGTTCATATTGTATAATGCCCTAACCAAAGCATGTGTTCTTTTAAACCTCCAGCATGAGAATGCAACCAAGAATTCAATAATTGAGATTTCTGAAATGGTCGTGCATGGAGCCCAGTACTGGTCACTGACATCAACCATGGACGCCTTTGATTGTTTATTTATGGCAAAGCAAATTGCAGACGTAAGGTGACGATGATGGGTTATGATTTTAACATGCAAGCTACTTGTTTATGTCATACTGTACCTTGTTCTGCTGGAGTGCAAATGGAACGTGATTGTCTGATGAAGATGGTTCTTGTTCTAGAATTTGTCAGTCTTGTATGCTCAGGTTTTTCCTCCCCCGGTAGTGAGGGATATATCTTCAGATCAATTGAGTTTCCTCCTCCAACGATTTTGGAAGCTTATATATGGTGGCAGCCTCGTGTATTGAATACTGATGGGCTAATGGTATTGGGAATTTTCACAAAAAAGAAGATATGATCTTAATTGGTGTCTTAAGGAGAGAAATCGTTGTTAATTATCTCGATTCATTCCATCTTTAAAACAGGGTAGTTCATACTTCATTGTAGCAATTATTAACAATTAAGACGCGCATCCAGGTAATATGCACCTCTTAATTGACCATTCAAAAAGTCATCAGATTGATATCTTGACAGGACATTGGAAAATTCTTAGGATATCAAACTTGTAATTATTGAATACGATTCGAGAGAGAAAAATATATTTTTTTTTATTAAAAATTACTTTTTAATTCCCTCTTGTTTTTCTCCCCTTTTATGTTTATTTATTTAAATATTTGCTTGAGCACTTTTTTATCTGAAGATTTCTTTCGTGGACTAAATCTCAATCAAAACTTAGCTGTCATATGCATATTTAAATTGATATATTTATAAGAGATTACAGTAATCCCATATATCCTTCGGTAGGCAGACCTTTAAGATCTCAACTATAAATGCAACTTGACCAAGCATCCCAATTAAATTAAGTAAATTTCCATAGACTTATTGTAAAACGTTTTAAATAAAAGTGCAAAGCTATCAATTTGAGAAAAAACGTTTGTGCTTTTTTGACCAAAATGACTTGCGTAGATTAGATATGAGATGGCCCAAAGTTAGGCTTCGAATTTTTTAAGAATTTTGGATGATAATAGGTGAAGGGATATGATTTCGTAAAAGGTAAATGTATGGTGGCCCTATTGTCCGTACTCTTCTAGTGGTAGTTTCCAAGAAGGATCTTCAAAAAGTTAAGTAATACAAAGAGCTCCTCTCTTAAGTATTGTTTCGGTGAAGATGTGACAAAAAAATCAATCCAATGTTTTCCACTTAGAACGTGGGTTCAAGGTACCTGTGAATGAAAAGATTTATAATACTTGGGATTTAAGTTAGGTTTAAGAAGGATAACTTTTATTTATCCACGTATTTAGAAGTAGGTTTCCTTATGATTAATAACAAAATTTTATGAATTTTTGGATCATGTTTTGATGTATTAGTGTCAAAATTAAATTTTAAAAAATAAAAAATATATATAATGTATTGATGTATTTTCAAGTAAAAAATACTTTGAAAAACAATATTTACCACAATTATAGACACGCTAATACACACGTTATAGATGATTTGAGCATACATAATTAAGTTGAAAAAAAAAATAGCTATAATTTTCATTTTAACATAACATTTTGGATTTCTTTTTCTAATTTAATTTTGATGACAATACCAAATTCGAATTGAAATGACAAGGTTGTGCTCTGCAAGATGAAGTTGCAAGACCCAAGTTTTGGCCCTAAAGCCTAGAGGGCCTAAGGGTGTGTTTGGTATTGCGGTAGCTTTTGTGGTTGTGGTTTGAAAAAAGTTGTTTTATAAAAAGTACTTTTAGTTGAGGTTGGTTTGAAAAAATAAGTGTTTGGTTAAAACTGTGGTTGAAATTGAGGTTGAAGTAAAAGTAGTTTAATGTGTTTGGTTAAAAAAAAATGCTTTTCAAATTGAGGTTATAAAATAATTAAAAAATACTTTTAATTTAAATATTGTAGATTTAACTACCATTATTACATCATGAAATAAATAATTATATTTTTCATGATTTCTTAAGCACGCAACAATAAAAACTGAATTTTTTGTTACTTCATCAAGTGATCTCCTTCTAATTTTTTGAATAAAACTGAATTTTTTTTAACTTGATCTGACACGGCAATAATATAATTGGAATTGCGATCAAATTCCACAAATGTTACGTCATCATGCTATATCCTTCTAATTTATGTAGTGTTATTAAATAATATTAAATACTAGTTTTTCAACTAAAACTCAATTTTTTTAAAAAAAAAAATTACAATTTCATTACATACAAAATTTATTCGACAAAAACTACAGTTTTCATGATTTTTTGAGCATGCAATAAAATTAAATAAAATATTATCAGGAATAAAATTGAGATTACAGTATAAGTAAATTTAATTCACTTTAAACTAATTTTTTTAAAAAAAAAAATAGTATTCACGTTTACATGAATAGTGCGAGTGAAATCACTGGTTTTTTTTAATTGCACTGATTTTTCAGAAAAAAAAACTTTTCTTGGTTTTTCGAAATTAAAAAAAAAAAAACTAAAACTCTGATAAATTTAGGGAACAATGTGAGTGAATTTTAATTCACTCGCACTGTACAGTGTAAACTTTTCTTGGTTTTTTGAAAAAAAAAAAAAACAACTCTGATTTAAAAGTTTAGGGAAAGTGGAGCATGGCTCCACTGTTCCAGCGTTTTTCCTTCAGGAGAAGCAGCTTCTCCAAAACCTCGGTTTCAATTTAAAATTTAGTGGGCCCTACTAGTAAAAAACAGGTTTTGTTTTGTTACCAAACGAAAATTTGCGTGGTTGCGGGTGAACCTCACCCGCAACCACAAAACCAAACACCCACTAAAGCTTATAAGTTCAGTCATGGTCCCTAACCCAGGTACAAGTAGGGTTTTTCTTGTTAGAAAAAAAAATTATTATTATTCAGAAAGATAAAATGTAAGAAAACACTAACATTTCTTAAGTCTCCTTTACTCTTTGGTGAATTTTATTTTGGTTTGCGGTTGTTGAGTGTTAATAACAAGGTAAGATCATTCTAAACTTTGTATTTAATTTTAGATTTTGAACAGCAAAAGGCATGTTAGGGCTTGTAGGTTGAATTGAGAAATTTGATGGTTTTTTTATGATTATGATGGAATTGAATATGGATTTTGAGTTTAGGATGTTAAAAATATATTTTTGGATGGTTAGAATCATTAAATATTGTTTTGATGTTGTTGGGTGTGCTGTTGAGTTTTGGCAGAATTTGATTGAGACTACAAGTAAGGAATTATAGGTTTCCTGATCAAGCGATCAACCAATTAAAGTGAATAGGTTGAACGGTTGTTGAACATACGTTGCAGTCAACCATTTGAGGTATGGGCAGTCGACCGGTTAGAGAAACAATAATGGGGTAGGTATGTGTTGTTCAATCGTTCGACCTATTGAGGAGGTGCAGTCAACTAGTTGGGTTGTATTTGGTAGGTCAACTGGTTGTCCCTTTTGGTGTCGTCGATCGTTTCTGTGAAAACCTGTTAAATTATAATATGAGTAAAATAAATAAAGTATCGAATAAATTAAATAAAAAGATTTTAAGTATTGTAATTGGATACAATAGAATAAAATATAAGATGTTATGGTGTGAATTAAGTAAAAAGAAGAGTTGAGTGACAAAAATAGAAATAAAAAAAATGAGGGCCAATGTGTAAATAAGTAAAAGTTAGACTATAAATGCTTCATCTTTTACTCTTTTAGCCGTGAGCTTGAAACAAAGAGAGGGGGAAGAATTGTGTGATTTTCTACTTAAATGCTCATTAATTTCACTAATTAAAGTGAGTAATTAGAGTGATTTACTTAATTAAACATCAAGAGGGGGTTGATTTTAAGGTGGTGAGTGCATTGAAGGAAGGATTTCAAGCTAGGGTTTGAAGAGGGAGAAGAAGAAAACTTGTTTTTCTTGCATTCTTTCCTAAATCCTTATCAAAGTGAGGTAAATAACATGTTTTAAATGATTAATTCCTTTAATTTTATGTTTGATGAAGGATTATGCAAAATGATGATTATGTGAAGTTGTGGATTTATGTTATAATTTATAGGAATAATGCAAATTATGTTTGAACCATGTTAGAAAGCATGAATTATGATTGGGTAAGTGTTTAATTTTAAATAAAAGAAACAAAAATTAATTTTCCCCATTTTAATTGAATATTTGGCCAAGAGAGGAATAATTTAGGGGATTTGAGGTTTAATACAATTGTTTGGAAAATATGGGAAGATGAAAGTTTATAAGTGTTATTATATGAATGGAGTAAAAGTTTTTCAAGAAGAAAAGAAAAATTTCCACTTCCTTCCCTAGGTTGTTTTTGGCTAAATGGAAAAGAAAAATTAGATAATGGAGTTTAAATGATATTATTGAGGAGTTTTTGGCTAAATGGAGAAGAAAAATTAGAGAATGGAGTTTAAATAATATTATTGAGGAATCTTACTAAATTTAAGACAATTAATGTTGATAGGTTAAATTGAATAGAGACTTTTGTGGGGGGAAAATAATAATAAGTAAATATTTAAAAAAAAGGGGGTTTATCCTCCTTGAATTAAAAGTCAAATAAACTTAATTAAGGGTATTGGATTTAATCAAAGAATATATCATGGGTATTAGAATTTTACCGGTTCAAATGAATGAACAATGACAAAGTAATTTTTATTGGTGCAGAGGAGGCCGTAAGACCTAATCAGCAACAAGGGACCTCTTTACGTGCACAGACATCAGGTAGGTGTTCAACACCTTTGAGTAATTAATTAGTTTATATTTTTATTATACAAGGAATTTTATAGATTATAAATATTAGTGCTGGTTACTGTAAATAATGCCCTAGTGAATGGGCAAGCCTTGAAAAATAATTTCCTGGTTACTGAAAATAATGCCCTGATGAATGGGTGGTTACTAGAAATAATACCCTGGTGAATGGGCAGGCCTTGAAAAATTATTTTCTGGTTAGTGGAAATAATACCCTGGTGAATGGATAGTTACTAAAAATAATGTCTTGGTGAATGGGCAAGCCTTGAAAATTATTTCCTGGTTACTAGAAATAATGCTCTGGTGAATTGGCGAGCCTTAAAGATCATTTCCTGATTATTGAAATTTATGCCTGGTAGAATGACCATGTTAAGAAAATTAATTTTTTTCAAATTAATGAGATAATCACTCGATGTAAAATAAATCATAAAACTTTGAAGTTAAATATGCTGGTTTGTGGGAGACACTCTTGATATTTTTATTTTAGTACATTTATCCCTATGTCTAGAAGAGAATTTATGAAATTAGAAATTTCAAAAAGAAAATAAGAAAATTAATTCTATGATATGAAAATCACTTTAATGTATATAAATAATTAGTCCTTAATCAGTTATTTATTGAAATGTGCAATTGTTTTAATCATGTTTAATGCAATTATATTTTTAGATACATCGCACCCTCGATCTGGAAAGTAGATGCTTGGATAAATAATTTTGTTATGTGTTTAATGTAATTGGAAGAACTAATATTTTGTTGTAATATACTTCCATATCTAAAATTATAATGTTTAACTTATTATCTTGTGTATGATGTAATTTATAAGGTTATTATTATTAAGTTGAATTATGGTTGGTTGTATATATATTTGAACAAAAATATTTTTTTAAAAAAAAGACGATGCATGTTAAGAATTTATTAATTTTATTGTAGTGTTCTATAGAAAATGGAATCGAGATATTGAAATATGCTTGAGTTTTTTTTTGAAGTCCAAATGATAGGATGAATATTGTGATTAGTGTTACAGGTTGAGAAATGATTGAGTCGATAACTTGGTATTTAAAGAATACAAAGAAAACTCTGCCGAAATTTCAAGAAAATATATATATATATATATATATATATATATATATATATATATATATAAAATTGGTAACTACGAATATATATTATATATTTTTGAGTTTACAAATTGAGACTGTTACAGTTTCCTCTATTAGTTGTCGACTAGCTTTTTTCAGTTGACTAATTGGACTGTGTTTGGTAGGTCGACCATTTAAAGAGTAGTAGATTTTTTTAGATCATGTTCAGTTTGTTTTGTATATATGATTTAATTTTGAGTAGTTTTTTAATGTATATTTTATTTCTTCATATAGGTTCAATTGATACAACTCCAATTGATCATCGGTGAGTTGATTCTTCGATTTCGTTTCTTTTTGTCTTTCCAGGTGATGTATTGTGTGTGTGTGTCAATATATATATGTGTGGGGGCGGTATGAAATGATGAATGTCATTGCTATTATTGATTATATAAGCTTGATTAGTCATTGTTATTATGTTCTTTTTTTAAATACTTATCATATTTGTTTGAGTTGAACATGATCCGTATAGCATTTATATTTGTTTTGAAGTGACCATACTTGCATTATGAAACTTAATGATAAACCACAAACCCTATATCAATACTATTTGTTTATTTAAGCTCATAATTCTTGTTATATCATTTAGACCGTTGTCAGAAACTCTATGTTAATTGGGGGTAGTTAGTTATTATATGCTAATGGAGAGTAATTAATTTATGTGCACATGATATTTTGTTTCCTAACTGGCGAGTAGGGTGCCAGTATTGTGCAAATTGGCCTCTCTCTCTCTCGCATGCAGCCCACACACACACATATATGTTCTCTAATTGACGAGTAGGATATCAGTAATAGGATATATAATTTTGACATGCATACTTCTTTTATATACCATTTGATATGATACATTTGATATACTTATTTTATTCGGTACTAATTTATATAAGCATATTCACTTATCTTAAAATACATACTAGCATGTATTATAGTTAATATCTCTCAATGAGTGTTTGGACTCACCCCTTCATTCATATTTTTCAAGTCTTTAGTTCAGTTTTAGTAGCAAGATCTTTTGTTTGTGTTCTTTCTACATGTTAAGAAGACACATCTCATTTGTTTCTCGAGGCCATCAATTTATTTTTTACTTGTTATTCATAGATATTCTATTAGATAATTGTATTTTGAATTCATTTTAAATTATTTATGAAAGAATCAAATTTTAATTAATTTATTAATTTTTTTAATTTTCAATATTTTATTTTATACCACGCTATTTTATAATTTTGATAATATTAAATGTGTAAATTATAAGGCTTAGTGCACCTTCAGATGCTACATTTGTGTTGTCCCATCATGAGCCCGAGAATTTAGCTGTGACAGAAGTCACTGACAAGGAAAGTTATGGGAATCAACAAAAATAGAAATTTGATTTGGGGAAGCAATGGACCATATATTATCTATGACATGACACATTCATAGGCTCTTTGATTTAAGACGACATGAAATGCCCATCAATTTTTTAAAGATTAGTACTAAAATCAAAATGCACCGGCCTCTTTCTATTTCAACTTTATGTGAAAAGCTAACTCCATTGAAAAAACATGGTTTTTACTGTTCATCAACAATGGCATCTGTATAATTGAAATGTTTTAGCGTGTTTGAAATTATAATTATAATTATTTTTTAAAATATTTTTTATTTAGAAAAGTATTTTAATAATATTTTTTTATTTTTAAAAAATTATTTTTAAAATCAGTATTTCAAAATAATTTAAAAATATAAAAAATATATTAATTTAAAATAAAAAAATTAAATATTTTTAAAATATAGAACCAAACTCAACTTCAGCCTAGCTAAGATATTAGAATATCTTGATAATGCTAATCTAGCGATCATGCATGTTGCCAAATTTACGCAATGGATTGGGATGAGTTGTGAAAAAATAGGTAAATAAGTTGACTTGGTTGGGGATGACACGTTCTGTATTGATTTCTTGGACAAAAATCTATAGAGTTGTTATTGGTTAATAACAAAAACATGAACCTATTTTATTAAAGGGACAAAAATACAAATATAAAATTGAAGGGAAAAAATGTATTTGAGTCATCAATAATTGGTCAACCCAACCCATATTAATATTAATTATATTAATAAAAAAGAAAATAATAAAAATATACTCAAATATATCATAACTTTTTAGAAACACATATATCAAGGATGTCTTTTTAGATCCTAACTCTTCAGTTATATATATATATATTATAACTCTTTATTCTAATAAATATGTATATTAACATAGACAAGTAAGAAAGAGAAAAAAAAAAACAGGAAAAAAAAAGAAGAAAATAATATAGAGAAGAAAAGAGAAGAAGACTCTCATGAAAAACTGTGTGAATTGTTAGAAGAAATTTTGTTTATTTAATGTGATTATATTTAAACTGTGTGAAGTGTTTTCTCCCTACTAATGTTTTCTACTATTTTTTTCAATAAATATAAATTTATATTTGACAATATAATTTTATAATAAGTTCTTATATATACTTTCAAAATATAAATAAATATAATAAAATATTTCAATTAACGCCAACTAGAGTAAATAAGTGGTAGCCTGCTAGGGCTAAAGAAATGGAAAGAAAGTAAAAAATAACTTTTTGGATTAGTTGGGATGAATATAAGTTAATTTAGATATTTATATTAATAATAATTAAAAAAAAGACTTTTTTAAAGCTAGGAAAGACGACCCATCACAGTGAATTAATACAATAACAACCGAATGATGCAGGCCATCCAATCACTTTCATCATACAGGTTGTAAATTGTCTTCAGGATTTAACCCTTTAAAAAAAGTTGTGAGAAAAGAACAATTCCTTACACGGTTCGTATATCACATTGGCTAGGAAATCTGGCGTTGGACCCCTACCATGTGAGCCATCACGTGTGAGATTGCGATGCGTATTTCTTTAACTACTTGCGTTCATTTTGATTCGTCGAAAACCCAAGAAATCCTTGTTCGTAGCTCTTTTCATATGTTTCCACAAGGAGATTAAAATTTAATAATCTTCGAAATGCCGGTTTCTTACTGTTAATTCATGATTTCATGTGTTCGTATTCTGCATCGATTGTCCTCATCCACTCCCAGCAGAACCCACTTGTTCACTCCCTGTAGCTTGCTACTAGAAAGCCCGTAACTCGACACTCCCATTATTGCTTCTAAAATTCAACTCCAATTAACCAAATATTCTATCTTCAGAGGTCAAACTTCTCTCAATTTGCCCACTACTACACCACGATTAACGTTTGGTTTTCTGCTGGAAGAAATGTTTATATATATATATATATATATATATATATATATATATATATAGAAGCAGCGTGGCATGTGTTCTAGCAGAGGTCAGCCGTGTAGAGACCAAGCTGGGTCAAGTTGAAGCAGACATATCAACAAAGCATAAGATCATAGTTTGATTTGTTTTTTTGATATTCATGTTGTCTGCTTCCTGGCTATATCACCTTCTGTACAAACACAAATAAAAATCCGTAAAAGCCGAGAAGCAGAGTTAGGGTGAAAAACTGAGAGGGCCCTTTAAGAGGTCCGGTGAAGAATATTCATGCTTAATCCGTCGTGTGTATACGAGGGCAAAGTGACATCTGTCATCAGTGGTGAAGCCAGAAAATTTTAAAAGATAGGATAAATTACTAATAAATATGTAATATATATATATATATATATATATATATATATATATATATATATATATGTGTGTGTGTGTGTATGTGTGTGTGTGTGTTATATATAAAGAAATCAATTTGAAATGCATGTACTAACTCATGTCAAGCAAAATTAATTTAAGAATATTTTTAAATAAAAAAACTTATATTATAATTATTCTTTTCGAGTTTTTATATTTTGAAACTGCTTTATAATGACTTTATTTTTAATTTCATTAAATATATTATTTTTCAATATATGCAATTACACTTTTATTTATCTATTTCTAAATCTTTCGAGGATTAGTGAAATTATTGACAATAATTCTTTGTTGACTTGTTGTTTTATACAAGTGGGTTAAATATAAATATTAATTTTTTTATTTTATCCCTAATTTTTCGAGCTGTTTATTATTTCATTTTTAATCACTACTAAGTTGATCACCGTTATTTTTCATATGAAATTTATAACAAAATGCATATTAATTCATTAAAACTCGTTTCAATTCATATTCATATGCATAGAATAGTATCCATACACATATTAATTTAACAAATTCATAAATTATCATAAACCCTAATATTTTTAATAACTAATTATTAAGAAATAAAACTAAAATTAAACAATGAAATAAAAAAAAATGAAGGAAACTCATCTAAAACATAAAATATAAAGCATAAAAGGTTACTTATTTAACTAATTAATAGTTTAGAATTTAAAGAAAAATTTTATTGAAAGAAGAGAGGCATGAATAATAATTCAAAAAAAAAAACTTGAATCAATTAGTAGTTAATAAAAAAAAATTAAATTTGTTAAATTATTAAATTAAAATTCTAATATAAAAATTATTTTGAAATAAAAGGATTAAGGGGGCCTTAATCATCATTGTGGCTCCGCCACTGCCTGCCATTAACTTCTCGAGAAATAGAAGGGAAGATTAAGAAAACACAAGAGGCAGAATGCGGTGCACGCACATTTGTATGAGAAATGGAAATGGATGAGTCATGAAAAACAAATTATTTATATGTATAATTTGACATGGAGAACAAGCCAAGAAGGGCTTCACGAAAGCATGCATTATTATATGAATTGCTACACATGGGCAACAAATTAGATGAACTGTAGACCCTTTATGTAATGGACCCACGAACTTCTTTCTTTATATTCTTTTTTCTTTATGTTTACATTTTTTTTTTCGTATTTCACTTTAATATAAATAAATGAAAGAAGTAATCATACAAAGCTATCAAACACTTGCTACTATATGTATCGATCACTCAACATTTCTCTTTAGCTCCACACAACCTGCTAGCTGCTATAGAGACCTCCCCATCATGGAAAAACATATCAACCTTGAGATTGATGCTCAAGACAATTCCCTTACTTCATCTTCCACTTCCTCCACCATCACCACTTCTTCCTCCTCCTCCTCTTCTTCCTTTTCTACCACCATTTCATACACTGATCGAATCTCAAAAAAAGAAGAGAATTCTATTGCTGATCCAAAAGGATCGAGAAAATCTCAAGAATTGCAAAGCGGCAATGAGGGTAATAAAAAGCGAAAGACTACCAGAAATGAGAATAATGGGAAGCATCCAACATACAGAGGAGTAAGAATGAGAAGCTGGGGCAAATGGGTGTGCGAGATCAGAGAGCCAAGGAAGAAGTCAAGAATATGGCTCGGAACATACCCTACAGCCGAAATGGCTGCTCGAGCCCATGATGTAGCCGCCTTAGCCATTAAAGGCGGCTCAGCCTACCTCAATTTCCCTGAATTGGTTGATGAACTGCCTCGTCCACTCAGCAAGTCTCCTAAGGACATTCAAGATGCAGCTGCCAAGGCGGCCGCCGCTTCATTCCCCGAAACAAGACACTGTGAAGCAGAAGCAGAAGCAGAAGCTGAAGCTGAAGCTGATCTGAGCCATGCCGAGCTTAACGTTTCGAATTTATCAGATAATTTGGCCATGGACAACACACAAGAGTCAAGCAGTTCTCCTTCAACTGATGTTGATGACAAGTTGTTTGACCTTCCTGATCTCTTCATCGACGGCGTCAATCACAGTGATGGATTTTGTTATTATTCTCCACCATGGCAATTATGTTCTGCTGATACTGGCTTCCGGCTTGAAGAGCCATTTTTATGGGAGTACTAGAATTTTTTTTTTGTTTTTTTTTTTTTGGAAACAAGTAAATAAATTCCCAAAATCGAATGCATTTGTCACCAAACTCATTGGAGTCTCTAATGTCAAGAGACTCGAACCCAAAATCTGTTTGAAGCGAGGATGTAGAGTACTGAGTTGAAGTACGAGCGAAGTAATCTCAGCTTAGCATTATCCCAATATTTGGGTTTGCGACGGAGGAGCACAGATTGAAAAGAAAGCTGCTTCCCTGTCTTGCTTGCTTAGATTAATTACATGGCCTTCGACACAAGGGACTTAAACATGTCTGCACTGTAAAATACGAGAGCACAAAAAATATTATAATTTGTTCTGTTCTTTTATGTAAGACAGAGGTTCGTGGTAATTATATTATTCCAAGTTTTGTCTTACCACATGTGTTTGCTTCTAGTAGTGTTCTTTCTCTTCGCCACTTGAGCAATTGTGACCTTTCTTTTTTTCTCCCAAAAGAAGAGACATACGGTTAGGATCTTTACCCAAGAGAATTTAATTCTTGGATAAAGTAGTGGGGCAGTAATTATACATATAATTTTTTTTATTGTAATTGTTTTTTGATGCGTGTCTGTGGATTGGAGGGAGGGGCTATGGTGGGTTTAGTGCAAATTGACTTGGATGGAAATAACCTTTGCTAGATTTAGATACCCAAATCTAGATAGTGAAACTTTAAAGCATTTTGACCTAAAAGTGAATCACCATGATAAATCTAGATACGCTCTTCTATTAATATTTTAGAAGTAGGAGACTGTCCAAAGGTTGAATTGCATCATATGGCAATTATTTCTTTAGAAACCGGCCCCTCTTTCTTTTTCTTTATTGCATTTCCATACATAAAGATTAAAAAAAAAAAAAGGAAAAGGAAAAGGAAAAGAAAACAATGTGCTATATTACATATCTAGGATGATCAGTGTATGTCTGTGAGTGTGTCAACAGATTTTCTTTCTTCTTTTTTTCTTTTTTCCCGAACTTAGGAGGCCAAAGAACCTATATATGTACATAGATTCCCAAGTTGTGATCACATACAACACCAAGTAAAGTCTCTCTTTTTCATTTCAAAGTTCCTCTCTTTAATGAAAGTGCCGTTCTATTTAGAAAAAGCAAAGGGCCCTCACGTTCCATTAAACTTGTTGAGTCCACTTTGTATTAGTGATAACTGACCTCGCCCCATAACTACCTCTCTCTCTCTAATTCGTCTTCTACTGCTCCATGTTCTTTTTTTCTACGCTTCATTTAGCTATTGGCTTAACATTTAGGACGGACGAAAACATAACATCTTGCGCCAATAAACAAGTCTTGAACATATGATTAACAACTAATTCCTTGCGCCTAATCATTAATTAGCGTGATTATTTTGACTCGAGAACTAATTAACTGTGATTAACAACTGGGTTGTCACCAGTCATGCAAGCAACCTGCCGAAGGATGTGACAAAAGAAGAGACAGAAAGGGATACATCGTTCTCAAGAATTAATCCTACATTTTTTGCTCAAAACTCAAGACTGTTGCCTTGAATTTAATTGATTAATGTTCCCTTTCTTCTTCCTGTTACTATTATCAAACCCTAATTCAATGGTGGTGCTGGCCTGATATTGACACTAGAAAAATGATATTTAAAAATGATAACAGTCTAGATATTCTTGATGTTTATGAAAAACAAGTGCACTAAATCAATCACATTAATGTAAGAATTCATTATCAAAATAAAATAAAAAACTGTTTTCTACCCGATTCTTGTGATATTTTTTTATAGAATAATGAATTGTCGATGTAAGAAGATAGTTATAGTCAAATAATTTTAGCGTCTTTCATGTTTGTACTAGAAAGATGCAACATTTTTTGGTATGTTTAATGGCAGGCTTGGCATCTAGCAAATCCAAGGAAATGCAAGGTCGCTTTCGAACTTCGTTTCCTTAAGGCAGTACTAGGTACAGCTGTTCTGGATACACCAGTTATTATAAGAGCCGTGTTAGGGTTTACTATTTAACAAACGGGGATAAAAAAAAAAAAAAAAAGGAAGCAAACCCTAGATTGATGAATACCGCGTGCAAAAACATAACATGTTAGGCATATATAGCACTGACTCTGCAATTTCCGGTGGATTTTTTATGACCTCGTGCCTAATTTCAAGGGCATCATTACTATGATATGATCTAGAGATGGTCCAAGCTATTAAAGTTCTTGAAACATGTAGATCGTGAATGTATATTTAGTCATAGAGAAGAGTATAATACACCATGACAAGGAACAACACCACAAATACGATGGTAGGTTGTTTTTTTTTTTTCCATATTTATTAGTAATCAATTTATATGTTTTTCTATCGATTTACGCCATGAATTCGTGACATCTAGCTTTTTATCATAGCTATATATGCATTTATATATCAGCAACATTCAACGTAAATGAAAAGAAAATCCATTTAAATTATGCCTTTGACTAAGAAAGATGTATCCAATAATTTCAAGATACAGAATTTTAGGGATATTGATTCGTTTACTCTGCTGAAATCCTTTAAAGTACTACTTGATGTGCTTTGAAGTACAATATACAAGTTTTGAATTTCCTCATTAATCATGAAGCATGGGGCATGAGATTATTGTTGGCACATTTTGATAAATGAATAATTGGCTGATGATCTTTCACAATATCTTGAAGAACAATTTGCCTGAATCCCTTTTTTTAAGAAGGGATTGTTAATTTGAGTCTTAATTAATTGCATTAACATCCTGATTACTATAATTTGAGCATATTAACAATAAAATCTGGACGGTTCTCTTTAATTACACCATAGAAAACCTGATCAGAAACTAAAATGACATCTTGTCGGACCATGCATGTGGGAGAATGAAACATGTAACATGAGAGACAATGACAGGAATCACTCGTTCGAATATGATGGGGTGTGGGCAGTACTATATATAATTAACGGATGATTGAGGGGGTAACAGCTTCTCTGCTTTTACATGCTTGTCAAAAGTAATTTTAGGTAGTGTTTTTATTATCCTGATATTAAAAATTAAAAAATATATATTTTAATATATTTTCAAACATAAAACTATTTTAAACAGTACAAAGGATCACAATCTCAAAAATCCCTTAATTATATATCAAAACACACGCTGTAATATATAATATTTAAGAATTGAATCTGAGGGGCGTCATGAGTCACGATGAACGAAGCCATAAATAGGACCAACGGCCAAGTTACCGGTGAGAAAGAAAAAAAAAGAGAGCAAAGAATCAAAACCATGTCTGTTCTTTTAAGTTGGAAAGGGGTGCATCAAATGCTTTTGGCCTTAATCATAAGATACTTGTATGCTTTTGATGCATGTTTCCTTTTTCTGTTTTCCTGTTTAGAGAGAGGAGAGCTTTGAATCATTGCCATTGATTAAAGTACAGATTATATATGCTGATTACCATCAAGATCTGTGACATCTATGGAATTCATCACATGCGAACATAATTAAGTTATTATAAGCCGAAGTTTTGTCTGATTTATGCACTCGCAGCCTGGGACACGAGCGTGGGACCTTGTTTGATAGTAGTTGGCCGTTGCCCTTTACAAGCTAGCTAGACTTTAGATTAATTTAGAGAAACTCGGCCGTCGAGATGTTGCAAGATCTTAACACGAATTTTTAATTTTCAAATAATAAAAGGAAAACATTACCGAGAAGGGTTGATCAAAGAGTGTAAAGCATGGAGTATTACTGTTTGGAAGTTTTCTTAATCAAGCTTGAATACAAACAACACAAGGACAGCAAGAGAAACAGTTGCTTACTGTCCCTTGAATTTAATGGCTGGGCCAAGTTGTGTGTGGCTTGTGTGAACTATATGAAGAGAATTCCAAAGAGAACATGTGGGTGACAAATAGATAGTACAAATAGGATGATGGTGATGGTTTTATCATGAACTTACAGAAGCATTCTCCGAGTAAGTTTTTGTTTTACCATATTTGATTTTTATTTTTCCAACAATTGAGGCATTTTAGGGCTACTTAGTCCTATTGAGTGAAGAATATGTATGGATAGATGATCGCAAATCCCATTCAGGTCTTAGCATCCATGGTGCCTGTAGAAGCTCAAAAACTCCAAAAATCGAGAAATTGGAATGTATATAAATTATGGATTCTCAGTGATTTACCATGCATCCTTAATTATAAGCTTGCGTTAGCTGGTTTAAGAAGAGGGTGTTAAACAAAAAGAAAAGAACAGCATGTGCCTCAACTGGGTGCTCAAAGATGAAGTGTACGAGGGGGAAAAAAGGCTAACATGCTTGTAATTTTCCAAAACTACATTCGCATATCTTTGTTACTTTGTTCAGAGATGCCAAGACATGACAACCATGTTCCAGATGCAGGGGAGCTATATATGGATGTATGTTTTGTTCTGAGAGGAAAGTGACAAGAAATGGCCGGGGAATCCGATGTCTTTTGAAGTACTGGATCTTAACTCGATTGATTAATGCAAAGAAAAATCACTAGTGCTATGCTCTCGTTAATAGTGAAATGAGGATATTAATCAGCCAGTGAACCAAAAATTCACAGGTCAATTTTTTTGGGGTAATGATTGTGTTTTAAAATTTTTTTTATTTAAAAATATATTAAAAAAATATATTATTTTATTTAAAAAAATTATTTTTAATATTAGCACATCAAAATAATTTGAAAATACCAAAAAAATTAATTTGAAGTAAAAAATAAAATAAAATAATTCATTTTAAAAAAAACATTTTTAAAATACAAAAAAAAAATATCCTCAAATTTATTGGGTGTTTTGAGATTCTAGAGAGAGTTGGTGTTGATCTAATAAAAATAATTATGTTTTGTGATCTTATAATCTAAATTTTCAATTTACAATGGACTCTTGAATTCAAATCATGGAAATATATATTCTTAATTTGTTTTTATTATTGAGAAAAGATTTAATCCTTTTAAGAAATAAAATTTTTTATCAGAAAATGCGCTAACTACATATCCTTTAACTATTAATAGTAGGATTAATAGATCGAATTACACTTTTATCACTAAATTATATCTGCTATGATACAATTATTATATATAAATAAGTGTTTTTGCCCTTAACTATTAATAGTAGGATTAATAAATTGAATCGTATTTTTATCACTAAATTATACCTGCTATAATATAATTATTATATATAAACAAGTTTTTTTGTCAAGTAAAAGAATAGATAGAATCATAAAATATATATATATATATATATATATATATATATATATAAATTAAGGTGTTAATGTATTGTATTTCCTCATGGAACGTAATGAGGATTAGGAAAAGAAGACTTCTCACGTTGATTTTATGATGACACCAACCCTCTCTAGAATCTTAAAAGTCCGATAAATTTGGGGCTCAACCAACCCTTATTCCCTAGCCTGAAATTGCCTCTGGTCGGTCAGACCTTAGAAACACATTCGGAACCCATGTAACATGGCCTCAGTTCATATTTAGTAGAATAGTCAGCAATTTGATGAGTTGGACGGCGTGATTTGTCCATAAAAATTAAATGATCTGTAAAAAATAGAAAATTAAAGGCTGTCTAGGGTTTTTAGTTTTTGTAAAACACATAAAAATAGAAAAGTCAAAACTAAAATCTTGAAGTCATAGATATTTTAATGTGTGATTTATCAATTCAATAAACAATCTATTCACTTCATCTATATATAAATGTTTTTCGAAGTTGATTTTGACATACTTGAACTTACATTAGATTTAATTAAAAATATTATAATAACTTTTCTAAACGGGCCTGCTGCGACGCAAAGTGCCTCTGCTTGCAACATCTATTTTTAAAAATAAATTCGTTTTATTTTCTGAAGATGCTTTTCTATCTCAACTATTTATCGTGAAATTAAAAGATATTATTTTATATTAATAAATAGTGTGAAAATTTGAATTTCTTTTTTAATTCTTCAACTGAATCTCATTGGAGGAGTCCGAACTATATATTTTTTTTCACTCAATAATTATTAATCTTGAAAATAAATGGCTTGATAAAAGATTAAAATACATTTAATTTTTTCATAAGTCCACGGCTCATCCAAATGAAATAAATGGGGATTGATGCATATGGCAGAGATTTGGTGGTCTTGGGTCATGAAAATTGAAAGGCACATGGGATGAGAAACTTCTCTCTCTTCGCAAATATTCATCTCCTACTTCTAAGTTCTACTACCGTTTATTATTGCTACTGATATAACTAATACTACTATCTCCACCATCGTCATAGCCCTTCAACTATGGAAAATATATTTTTTTTTTCTAAAAATTCAACGCATGTAGTCAAATAATAACAAAAATATTTATCAAATAAATAATTTTAGAAAAGCAAACAATATATCTAAGGCTGGTTTATTAGAAATATTTAGAGTACCTCTGATAATATAGTTCAATAGTTCAACTCGTTTTTAAAGTATTTTTTTTAAAAAAATTAAACTAATGTTTTTTAGGTATTTTTGTTGATTTTAATGTGTTAATATTAAAAATATATAAAAAATATTATTTTAATGTATTTTTAATTAAAAAATACTTTTAAAAAATATTATATAGCCATATTACTAAACACACATATATTTAAATAAAGTCCGCTTTACTCAAATGAAATTACCATTTGAAAAGAAAAGGTAATGACTTCAAATAAATTTCTCAACGACTCAAATTAAGAAAGAACAAATAAACAGAAAAATCATGGTCCATAAATATTGACTTGATGTTATTTGCGTGCTTCCACATTATAAAAGTTTCTAATACTTTTAGTCTTTGAAATATTTTTCATCGCTTTTGTCAGCAACAACATCATAGATCCTTTAGAATTAATTTAGAGTTGTTGAATTTTCTCACGATCATGTCTTCTACGGTACAAAGAACTCTGCAATCAATTTCTCTGAGAATTTTTTATTTTATTTTTTGGCAATCACGTCTTATTCAGCTGCTTGAATGATGAATTTTGATGATATCAATAATGTTGTGGCTGCTCCCTGTTTGTTTCGTGTACGTGAATCCAAGATGTCTTTTCTTGAAAAGTTGCTCCTGTTTCATCGCCCATGGAGTTGGTTTTGCACCCCTTTTCACTCAATAGATGGGTACTTTTCGCTGCCTTCTTGATTTTGTTTATTTAATATTGTAGTATATGATTTTTTAATTAAAAACATATTAAAATTATTTTTATTTTTAATATTAAAACATCAAAACCTTTTAAAAATATCAATTTGATGTTTTTTCAGATAAAAATTAATTTTATAAAATAAATTGTAACGTGAAAACAAACAATTTTTAAGTAATCTAAAAAATGATAATTCTCTTTCAGAAAAAGTTTAAAAAAGATTAGAGTAATCTCTCAATCTTGCAGTGATAATCAACATAATCTTTGTCATGGTAGTATGAGTGACGACTTTCTTAGCTCTCGAACCGCTGATGCCAAACTAAGGGCTGCATGATTCTATCTTCGAGGAAAAAAGATTTGTAATTCAACAAAAGAAACAAAGTGATAAAAAAAGAATTGCTCTTGTTCTTCGGAGAAGGAAATGTTGAACAGAAGCAAAAGTTTATAACATGCATGATATGACCGAAATATTGGAAGGCAAGGAAAAGGGGCATGGATTGTCTCCGAGCTTTGATAGAATAGCACACGGAAAACAAGTTGGAAACACAAAAATCCAACATGGCTGCTAAGTTCAACTTCTATTTGATTATCAGTGTACAATATGTCCCCACAGAATAAGTGAGCTCTTAATCTCTTCTTCATGGTATTCTCTGTCCGAATCATTAGAATTATATGCATGCCACCGGTAGTATATCTCGAGAAATTAGCTCAATTTGTACTTATATTTTCCACTCGGTCTACGATCTATCATTAAAATTGTAAATAGTAAACATGTAGGAGGTGTTACAATAATAAAAATTTAAAATTAAAAAATTTATTTTTTTATCATCTCAAATTCGAGTCTTATGGTTTTTCATATGATGACCACTAGAGATTTATATGATCGTTAACTTTAAAATCTGTGAAATTAATCGAGGTATGTACAAACTAATCCAAATACACATATTAATTAAAAAAAATTATAAATTGCTCTCAATTTGTCCTTGTATGTTACATTAATTTTCAAACCAATGAAAATGAGAGCAGTACTATAATTTCAAGTGTCCAATTCTAAGTGTGCAAGCTTTTATTCTTCCTCCATGAGTGCTATATTTAAATCACGTGGATTATAATTGTAGTTATTTTTAAAAGTGTGTTTTATTTAAAAATATATTAAAATAATATTTTTTACTTTTTAAAAATTATTTTTGATATTAATACATCAAAATAATTTAAAAATATCAAAAAAATATTAATTTAAAATAAAATAAATAAATAAAAATTAATTTTTTAAAGAAATATTTTTAAAACACTAAAATATATCATTGATTCCTATTATAAAGATGCTGACATATGACAGTCTCTAACCAATAATACATGGAAAAATGGACCCCACCCATGTTTATCGTGGAAAATAATAATAAATATTCGCAAAAGAAAAAAAGGTGCCAAAAATTAGAAAAACAAGTCAAAACGATAATATTTTTCATTTTACTGTTTTCATTTTCCCCCCAATTTCTAGTACGTATTTTATTTTATTTTTCTTAAGAAATATGAGCGGGACCCATTTTTCTGTGATGTGTCCGTTCATCCCGGCTATGACAGCATTTTCAAAGCTAGATGATGGAGGAAACTCTAATAGAGAAAAATAAAATCAAAGTCAAATAAAATAAAAGGTTTTTCACTCGAACATAATAAAAATAAAAAATAAATTGGGCACTCAAATTGCAGTTTTCTCAAATAATAATACCTTCACTTGAAAAACTTAAACTCTATCTAATTTATTAAAAAGATCAAAAACAAATTGCCATGTGGTGTTACAAAAAAATTCATGTTTATTTTTTCTTTTTTATAATAAATGAAGCTAGGATTGAGTTTCACACCTGAGTGTATTTTCATCAATTTAGACGAGAAAAACAGGTTAAAATTAATATTATATTTAGAAACAAATGGAGAGCAATTGGAAATTGGGTCAATATATTCTCTTTTTATCTCTAGATATATATTTTTTATATATAATATTTTTTATTTAACTAAAGATATAAGAATAGATTCCAAATAGAACATGACAAAAAAATTATGAGACCATGGAATTATTTGCGATAGTACAGAGTAGCTTTCTCATAGAATAATTAAATATGGCACATAATATATTTTTTTCCATGTTCAGTGATACGAATGTTACACATTTCTATTTACAGAGAGGGAGGAGACAGAGCAAAGATATATACATGTTCCATAGACGATGTTCTTAGCCATTCGAAAGTTGGTGAAACACTGGTGGGCCTTTTGGCTCTCTTTTTTTTTTTTTTAGTTTAATATGGGTGTCCGGGTCAGCTTGCATGTACCTCGACTACTTCCATGGGCTCTAAAGTTAATGACCATGTAAGTCTCCAGTGACCATTATATAAGCAGCCCAGGGTTCAAAAGTCTTTTGGCTCTTTGTATCTACCAAGAAGTGACGAATGTTAGGAATTCAGCAGTTATTTAACTTGTGTTTAGCCCCCGCCGTGGATAATATATTTTTATTTTTTATTAAAAAAGTTATATATACTAGTTTTTTGATGCATTTTTATAACTAAAAAACTATTTTGAGTATAAATCAAAAAATATATATATATACATGCAATTAAATAAATTAAGAACTATGTGTGATGATAAATTAAAATAAATTTTTTAACACCAATTAAAAATAAAACTAAAAAAATCAAGATACAAGTATAAATTAAAATATTTAATCTCACAAGATATAATATTTATCTAGTTGTATTCGATAAATCTTATTAATCAAAATAATGTTTTTATCCAATCAAACAGTAATAGAAATAGACATACATGTTAAATTGTTTAAATAAAATAAAAGAAAAAATATATATCATGCAAAACTGTATATATTAGAAAAATTATTTTTTTATTTTAAAAAATAAACTTCATTTATAAAAAATATTTAAAAAATTATATATGAATAAAAGAAATCTCTTCAAAAATTAAACACATACAAAATAATTTTAAAAACAATCTATATCCAAAAAGTGTTAAATAAAAATAATTAAAAAAATCACATATGAGTCATATTATTTGAAACATAAATTTTATTTTTTAAAAAAAAAAGACATTAAAAAATATAAATAAAAAAAGCAAAAATAAAAAATTAATAATCTTGTTATTGTGGCTAACTTGTCAAATATGTAATTCAAGTCATGGACTCAATAAATTAAATAATATTTTTTTCTTATATATAACAAAAATAAAAATAAAATAAACTTTTACACAGAAGGTAATTGGTAAAATATAAAGGTACCTAGCATTTATAATTTTTAAAATATAAGGACCAAATTAAATATTTTTGTACTAACTTTAAAACCATCATCAGTTTATGAAATCTTTTCTATTTTGGTCCTTGATCTTTCAATTTTATCCTTTGTCAACAAATTTTATTCAAATCCCCTTGAATTTGGCCCCAAAAAATGCAATCAAATAAGAAAAAATAAATTTGAGAATCAAATTTCAAAAAACAAAAAAAACAAAAAAATTTGCAAAGTCCATATAAAATGTAAGAGGATGAACAATGCAACCTTCAACCAAGAAAAAAACCCACAGCCTTTTAGTTTTCTACTTAGTCCTGCATCCAAAAATGATCAAAATTAATCCCTAATCTTTATTATGATGATCAGATTAATCACCTTTCTGGCCACTATTAAGCCTGACTCTCCTTCCTTTCTAATACTGATGCATATCAACTTTGTCGAAAAAATAAAGTAAAAAATAAAAAATAGGTGACGAACAATATCAGACTAAACTATACATATTTAAGATGTTAGAATTAGTCATTATCTATCTTCAACCTCAGAGACTAAATTGCAAATAACTGAAACTTACTGTAAGCATGTCAATATCCACCAAGCATCTTGTGCTAACATCTTATAGAGATATATGGCTTGACCCATTTTCTACCTGAGTTTTCAACCTAAATTTTCATTAGTAAATTCATAGCCACACCTCTAAGAACCCAATACATTTCATGCTAGGAAACCCAAAAGGAAATGAGAATCCAGGTTTAAACCGACTCAAGTGGGGTCAAAAAAGAGATTTAAATCTAAAAGATCAGCAGAAAAACTACAGGAAATCTACTTCAAACCGAATCCACATAACCCACCTTGTAAAAATACATTCTTTTCTCCAAAAGCTAAAAACCCTCGAACAGAAGCCATGGCAAACCATCTCTTGTAAGCTTGAAAACCAAACTCATTCCAAACTGACGGCGGTACTTCTTACACCAAAACGCGGTTCTCCCACTAGCTTCACTCACCATCGCGCCTTTTCAACCAAAAGCCACTGCTATTTCCCATACCAACAAAAACCACAAATGCTCACTGGTCTATATTCAATAAAAACACCGTTTTTCATGTTTTCCTTCACTTTTCCATATAATGGTGGCATACCTCTACAGAACACCCGCAATTGCTCAAAATTTTCAGAAAGAATGCCCACTAGTGGAAATAACATACATGAAATAGAGCACTACAACATTCACTTTCAAAAGTTTCGTACATACATGAAGCAATGTTGAGCACATCTAGCACAAACTCCTACTATAAACGTCATTAGTTTATAAAAGCAAAAAATGTAAAACTGATTGATATTCCTGCAATCTAATGTATGCACTAAAACCTGTACAGTCAAAAATTAAGTTCCATTCCAGGTATTTTCACTGGATGGAGAAAACTGACATCAAATGCATGAGCCAACTCTCATTGCTATGTGCCAAGGTGATCTGTACAACCTCCAAGGCGTTCAGCAATGGCATTTTGTTGGATTCTGAGCATCTGCAACAAATCGAAACACTATAGTGTCTCCTAGCAGTTAATAAGGAACCAACATCCTAGATACATGGAAGTCGAGCAACAAATGAAATCAACCTAGAATCAAATTTAAAATGATCTGCATGGGGATGATATGGACAGGAATTGCACTGGTTCCTGTCACTATTCTCTTGGTAATTCTCTAACATAAGAATAGGCATGAACCAGCAGGCATCCAAAGGTCAAGGTTCTATCAGGGCAGAAAAGCCTCATTGGGACCTGACTTTGAAAACGAGCCTCGTCTTCAAACAGCACGGTACACCTCATTCCCATGCCATCAGATGTAAACTGGCTTCACATCATTATGCCCAAAACTCATGCTACACACTGGACACTTGCGGTGACGACTTTCAACAATTCTCTGTATGCAGGGATTGCAGAACAAATGATAGCATTTTGTAATGACAGCCTGATCGGAAAACAAAATTATTAGAATCCCTAACCAATATATTTGGATAAACAGTGGCAAAAATTAAGTCATATAATTGACTGGTATGTATATCATAAAATCTTGAAGATTATTGATCAATTTCAATAAATACAGCAACAGTAGTATTCTAATATTGAACCTATTAGTAACCCAACCCGAATCCCTAAGGAAATCAAGCACCCACTATGAAGAAAAACGATTACTAAATCACCAAAAGTTTTTTAGAGCCTCTAGGGAAATATGGTGGAGATTACAACTAGTCAAATTTCAACAAGCCTCTGTCCTAAACTAGTTGAGGTTGTTTCAAAGAAGCTCTTCCTCCATTCTATAATGTTTTAGGACACTTTATCATAACAACCAATTTTTACCACACCAGAATGTGAGATTCTTTGCCTAATTTTCTATTCCTTCAATCAAACTCCAAGCCAATCACTTTGTCACTTTCTGGATAACACTCGTCATTCCACTTTCCTGCAGGTTCAGTAATTTCTTTTTCTAGCCTATATGATTTATTAAAAAACATGCTATCACAATACCAAGCACTGCATACCACAGGATAGTGTTTGTCAATCCTTTCTACTGAGAATAGTACAAGTTTGTTCTCAATTGAAACTACTGTTATTGCCACCTAATACTACAGTTCCACTGAGAGTACAAGCAAGCTGAAATATAATATCTTGCTAGTAAACGTGAAACCAGTTGCCTTACTTAGGAAAAAAGCTGGAGCAGCAGTACAACCAGAAAATCATAATTCAACATCATCACTTCATAAAATTCAGTTCCCTTGATGGGAAACCTACTTGTTGGATAATGTACATGTCAAACTTATCTTAGAAATAATGGTTTGATTATGCTTTGCATGCCCTGTTTTAATATCAAGTTATCCAACTAGTAAGGCTGGTTTCATTCATCAAAACAGGACATTAAATCCCACAAATAACAGAACAGGGATTGCAAATCACCTCTTTTGGTCTGTCAAGACAGATACTGCACTTAACTATTTCCCTGTATTCTCTAAGTTCCTGTTGAAGCTTTTCTACAATCGAAGACCCTTCTGTATGTTCTTGAAGACGAGAAAACTTTCTCCTTGCAACTTCCAATTCCTCCTCCATTCTTCTCTTGTCAAATCTGATAAACAAGCAATGACGTGAATGTCTACATTTCATACAAATAGGAAGTGGAATGGGATTTATTTTGTTACCTCTCTTTCTCTAGATCTATCTGCACCTCCAAAAGAGCGGCTCGACTTCTTTCAACTCTAGATTGAGAATCCTCCAATGACTCTCTTGCTTGATTAGATGATCTTCTCAAATCTAGCAATTTCTTTTGTGTATTTTCCAACATAACCGACCTTTGAAACTTGTCTTCTGCAAGTTTATGAACCTGGTCTGAACAATTTTTTAACTGCAAGGCAGAGGCATTCAATACTGATTATACATGTTCCAGTAATGTTGACTCTACTACAAAATGATCCACAACTATGTATGAACTCATAAAAAAAAATTGATCTACTATTTTGCTCTTCAATAATTTAATAAGACTAAATACCATTATTATCAATTAATTAATCTAAAATAACATTTATCCTGGAAAATCATCAACATAATACTAATTCTTTACCTAACTTGGAGACATGCCCATGCTCATCTAATAGTAAGAGAAGTAGTGAAGTACCAAGGCTACAATACCATATACACAGTGAAAACATCAACAAGATACTCCTCAATTCTTAATCTACAAAAAAAAAAATGATATGAAAGAAGAATAGAATAATAGTGCATGGCTTGCCTGTTCTTTTTAAACATATTTGTCTATGTATATTTTTTTTTAGAAAGTAAAAAGACAAGGGTTTAGTTGAAAAAGAAGATTGGTTTAATTAAAAGATAATCATCTTCTAAAATAGGAAAATAAAAATAAAAAAATAAAAAAAAGACAAATTAAAAACATATTAGTTATTTATCAATTGAAAAAAAAAATGACATTTCTCCTTTTATTTCCTTTTTTAATCACATACAAGAATCCTTATTTTATTTCACAGGCTGATTTTTATACTATATGCATGAATACTCTATATGCAAGCCATATGTCAAAATAACAACTATTTCTTGCATATATCAAAATAACTACCACTTAGAAATACCTGATCTTCTATTCTTGCAGCTTTCACATCAAAGAAATCAAGGGAAATATTGGCTTGCTGAATCTCCTTTTCCATGGTTTGTTTGTCCATGAGCAGAGAATCCCGCAGTTGTCTTGCTCTCACACCCTCTAAAACAAGCTAAAACAAGAATAGCAAGATCCACTAAATCATACTCTCGAGTACATGCACTCATATCTTTACCTGAACTCTAAGATGAATCCATTCACATCTAAAAGTAAATGTAAGCAAGAATTCATTTACATGAATACAAGAAGAGCAGCATCATGATAAGCAAGAGTAAAATCATGTCCAGTTTACAAGTAATGCCTGTTAAAACCATACAAAAATAGCCGGTCACATGTTGATGTTTTGAAGTTCCAGGATGAGGGAAACTCAACCAAGATGTCAAGGATGTAACAGAATGAAGACCCTATCTCCAGCTACAAACTATTAATACATCTCTTTTCAGTTTAAGATATCAAATCAGTCCATAATTGGTCCTTCTATAGATATTACAAACCAGTAGGGTAAAACATGTTTCCATGCCCAAGTAATCAACAAAAGCTGGATCAAAATCGGAAATGTTAAGACACATGTAAGGTCAGATATTACATGTTTAACAGTTCATATAGCAAAAATATAGAAAAATGAACCACATTGCAAGTCTTAAGAACTCCAAAGCTTATATGAATATATGAACGTTTCAAAATACAAGTTGGCAATGCAAATACCAATATCACATCATACAGTAAAGCAAACATTGAACGTACAGAGTAAGACCAAGGGCTTAAGCACTAACAGCTGAAAGACACTGCATGCAACAAAAAACAGTCTACTCAAGACAGATTATGGAATATGCTAACCTTAATGTTATAATCATCTCTCTCCGTTATTTGCTGCAACAGATGTTGATTTTGAGTTTGCATTTCATCATATGCTTGACCAATTGTCTGAAGCAAAACCAAATAAACAATCTTGAAACAGATGCATTACTGCAGTCTAAAGAAAGCCTGCAATGAAAATAACACTGACCTCTATTTCAGATAAGTATGCCTCATTTTCTTCATTTTTTGATTCTAGGACATCAGAAAGTCTAGACATATCCCTGAAAGGAAATAAACCAACATTTTCACACACTGCTCTCCCATAATTAGCATGTTAAAATTTAGGTGAGAACAAATATTAGGCCCACCTATTAACCAAAAACAATTACAATGAAAGGATGATTGTTCAATGGAAAGGTTTACATTTTAGAAGCTTCTAGTTTCTGTCTCAAATCAGCAATCTCAGCTTCTGCAGCAGCTAGCTTTTGCTGGGATATGGCCTCGGCTTCATTTGCTGTCTTCACTCGTAATTCCAAGTTTTGCTCATCAAGAGAGAATTTAAAACTTTGAACTTGAGCCCATGCCTTGTATTCCAGATCCCTGGCTTCCAAGACATCCCTAAAATTGCAGAATAAATTTCTAAGCCACCAGATAATTTCACATAATCTAGAACCAATGATGAGAAAATGCTATGAACTGGATCATGCTAATAAATGATTTAATCAAATACTTTACCATAATGGTGAGGGCAATCCACAGCTAGCATTACTTAGCTGGTATCTTAAAAATATGATTTTATACCGGTGCAAGAAGTTGGACACCAAATTTAAACAAAGCACAATCATTCAATGTACATCAATTTCCAGGATAAAGCAACAAACACTCACTAGAATACTAAATGATTGTACAAAATAAACTATCTGTAGTTGGTTGAATATCAAGTAGAAGTTCAAGCTATTACGGGGAAAGCAGAATGTATAGATGACTCTGACCTTGAATAAGTGGATTCACGTTGATACATGTCCAAAATCAGTTTCAACTCCAGTATGTTTTCCTTCAGATCTTGGACCTGCAACCAAGGAAAAAAGGGGTTCAATTGCTAAATCAGATCATATCAGTTTAATACCCTTAAAATAAGAAAGCAAGGCATCATAAATTCTTCTAACCCGTGTTCCAGCAGACCTTGGCAAATGGTTATCAGACCACTTGTCAGAGCATAGATTACATTTAAATTTATCAGTAATTTAATATTTCCAAAAAAAAAGATAAGTTCACAAGGACTAGAAAAATTAACTAGATCCAGAAAAACAAGTCAAATGTGATGATGAATTTAATGCTTGGAGAGACATGGTTTTTGTACTAGCAAAAACATAATTGAGGTACATCTATAACCATATTTTGGGTTTCTTGGAAAAAATGAAACATATGAGCATTCAACAGGAAATAATCCAGTACCTAATCTTTTAAGCATCTCTTGTTTAAGAATACACCACGACAATCATTTTGCCGATTTGGATTCTCAAATATTATAAAACATTTGGCTGTAGTTCTTATGGCATAGTCAACAAACGTGGCTAGAGTTTCTTCTGCTAGAGTAAATGAAAGTGACACCTATATAATTTTAAAACTTGTATGGGGTTCAAATCAAACTTCATCAAGAGGTACAAATTTATAAATGCAGCAAAAGCATACCCTGCAGGGATGCCCATTTTTAAATCCGAAACAAAAAAGTTCTCAAAAAATAGCTAGCAAGTAAAAGAAAGACGGGAACCAAATGGATCTTTTCTCGACAACATTCCCATGGCCAAAATTTTATGCATCTAGATAAGGGAACACTATGGATGAGTTTTTCAAATAAAAAAAATGTTAATTTCAGGAATTCTTCAACTCCAAAGAAAAGGTAGTCATCCATTGAAGTCTTGAAATACAAGTCCTTGAAAGATATGGCGAGGAAAAGTAGGACCCATGAAACATTTCATGGCAAAAAAAATTCATGACTTGGAATTGGCATTTCAGAGATCCTATTAGAAGCTTAAGACACAATAACACACTTAAAAACCTAAAATGACCACATTTCATTGGGAAGATAATAACAATATAGGATATTAAACACGTCGAGGAAATAATGTCGGACAGCAGGATTAAAATGCTAAAATTCCTTAAGAGTGACCAACAACAGTACACAGCATGAAGAATTCTTGCAAAAAGCTTTCATTCCATCCACATTCAAGTTCCAAGTTAACCTAGGTTATACAATCCTCAGGCAGAAAAAAAGGAAGGCTTTGAAGTCATTTACAAGCCCCTAAAATTTCTAAGAAAATGAAGAATGGAAAAATACCACAGACTGCAACTTATGTATCTCAGCAATTTGGCTCGTTGATCTGGAAGACAAACTTCCACACTGTTTTCCCTGCTTCAGAAAACAAATCTTAGTAACCTTTAACTGATTTAAATTTAACACATATAAATGCATATACCAGAATGCACCCACCTTCCTATCCAGAACAGTAGAAAGAGACTGCACATCAGCCCGCAAAGAATGAATATCAGAAGAAGCTTCTTTGAAGTTACTTAATTGGCTTTGCATAGAGCCCATTTCCTCAGGAAATGAAGAAACCAATGCTTTGAATTCAGCAATCACATCTTTTCTTCCTAAAATAGAGAGTACTTATCAGGCTTTGAGCACAAAACTAGAGGGAAGAAGCGGCATGAATTACAAGTCACACAAAAGCATCAAGCAGTAATGCACCTGGTTCTCTTGATGACTCTTCCAGATTAGTCTCAATCATGTTTCTTTCGTTAATCTGTTTCTGTATCTCCTTTCCTAAATCAGCAGCTCTAGAATCCACAACCGCGGTAGATCTTCGACAAACATCAACTAAATCATTTTTCATATTTAATTCCCTTTCCTTCCAGACAAGGTTATCCTTCTCAACCTGTAATTTCCAGGTACAAAATATTGTCAGCATCAGAAACTAATCCATGCAAAATACATTTACAGACTCGGGCATAAATGAAACTACCAACCAGTTACAACCTGTAGTTTCTCAAATAAGGCACGATAATGGAGAACCATTGATTTTGATTTCTCTAGTTGATCTCTCAGCAAAAGGTAGGCTCGTGATGAAGAAATAACCTTCACATTCTTCAATGAGTGCTGCAAACCAAAATAATTTCATTCCACTTCTATTAGCACATAAATAAAGCTGCATTTCATTCTATTTATAATATCGAATAATTGAATCTACATTTAAGACCCCCCCAAAAAAAAACGCAAACAACTACTAACCTGCAAATTGGATAGCTTCTGTAATATTATTAACCTTTCTTCATGAAGATCTTTAAGTTCTAGTAGTCGAGAGGAAGCTTGGTCCTGTGAAACTCAAATTAATTAACATGCCTATCTCTTCCAGTTCAAGAAATTCCCAAGAAGGAATCCAATAAAATAAAAGTCAACAACTCACTAAAAGCTCTCTGACAGCAGACTCCATTTCTTGAAGATCCTTTTGTTTATCCCTGACCTGATCACCAGCAGCATGCTTGCTTCCCAAGTTTAAGACAGGGAAGAATGCCCCTTTAGTTGCATTTCTCTCCGCTTTAAGTGTTGCCAATTTACAGTTGCTGTCATTTAATTCTGCAACTGTGGTCTCCAATTCACCTATGGAAAACAAGCAGATGCGCAACAGTCACGCTTACAAAAGCATATGAGTCGATGATGATTAATTTTTCAAGCAAAAAGAATGAATAGCATAATGCAGTGTGTAGTTTGCTCAGTCATACACCTGCTATTGCAAAACCAAATTATTTTCTCCAGATTTTCCAAACACTAGATGAATGGCTGAAAAGATCTTATCAAAGAATAATAGCATAAAACTCATTCCATTGTTGTAACAATAACAAATCAAAATTAGTAAATAACTGTAGAGAGTGAGAACGGCTATCCTAACATGCCAAACCTTAAGACCAAGTACACGTGACGTGTATTTAAATGTGATATAGTGTGCTAGTGAACATAAACAATTAAACAAGACCGTTTAAAAAAAAAGGACATGTACCTATGCATGTATCATAAACAGGATACGCTACGTTAATTTGACTAAAGGAGGAGGGGCCCTCAGATGATCACTAAAGGATTCAAAATCTTACCTTTTAGATGCTTAAGCTCAGCTTTATTTTTTGCATCACTGTCTCGACGGTTTTGCAATTCCCTTGCCAGTGATTTGTGCTTCAAATGAAGGTCACTTAGCCCTAACCTCAAGTTCTTAAGTTCTGTCTCCAATTCATTAGATATCGTTTCCCTACAAGCATCTAGCAAAGGAGAAACATACATATGAACTGAGAAAACTCTGAAGGAAGTAGCCCAAGACAAATATAACACAGACACCTATGGCAATATACTCCTACCATCTTCTGTAAGCTGTTTCAAAACTGCTGCACGTAATCCATCCTTCAGATACCAAAGGCCATTGATTGTAGCCACTAAATTATGTACAATGCTTATATTCTTTTCAAAGGCAGTTTCTCTATCCACTTCCATCTGATCAGGGCCGTTACTTGCAGAGGAGCTTTCAGTTGCACCAGTTTCCATAAGTCTGCTAAGAAATGCATCCTTGAGAGAAGATGAGCCCCCGTCTGAAAGGAAATTTAATAATACCCTATTAGAAAATGGCCTTGCTTTTATATATATAAAACTATTGATAATTTTTAATCATCATAAAAACACCGGTTATCAAATTTGTGTCCACTCTGAAAGCACACATGTATCGAATCTAAAAACAACGGAGCCAACTTTTTCCTTGCTGCTCACTTTGAACTGCATAAAATGCTGCACACATTGCTAAAATACCCCTCCCCCCCAAATACACACACATATGTTTCTGAAACCTACCCACACAAATGACCATGCAAGCCTACCCACACATGCATAGTTCCAAAAGCCACACACCCACCAACCTACCAACCGCAACACATGAATTTCCCAAAATATTTTTGAAATTTAAACCAACTTCCAAGACAACTGGCATCTCATGGATGTTATAAGCATTAAAGTTGTAAGATAATAATTTGCAAAGGAGAGGTAAAAATACTCAAAAAAGTTTCCTTGCTGTAATCAAACAAGCAAATCAAGCATGCATGCAAAGCCAGGAATCACGAAGTATGGCCTGTACAAGATAAAATTTCAGGAACTATATTATGTTGTGTGCCAATAGGTGGATTCTTATTCGCCTTGTACATTTTTCTCCCATATATATATATTAATTAGTCATAAATTACTATCACAAGAAAGCACATGTTAGGAATGGATAGCAATGAGTTCATGCTATCTAAGCAAGTGTTACCAGTAAATTGCTAAGGGGGAAAACTAAAAAATCAGAGAGAAGTAATACATTACAGGTTCCTCACCTCTCATGATTGGTACATGTTTGACATCTTGCCCATTGATCCACTCTCTTGTGCGGTTGGAACATGTTTCCAAGTCAGTCACCAGCTATTGTTAAAAACAGTCAACATTCCCACAATTACAATAAGGTACTGTGTGTAGATAACGCAGTAAAATATCTTATGCTTTAAATTCTCTAAGCTAGTGTATAAAAGGAAAGGTAATATGAGGAACAAAAAAACCCAAGGAATTACCACTTCCCAAGACTTATCGACAGCCTTCACTGTGGAATTGTATGGTTTATGTTTCTCCTTCAGTAGAGAGAACTTGTTTTCAAGTGCAGAATGCTCAACCTTCTGAGCCTCTAACTTCTGTTGAAGCTTTTGATTTTGGTATTGAAGAACAGCAGTATCAAGCTATATCATCAAAAGAAAATGTGAGTTCACAACAAACAAGCTACTCGTTGGTGACATTACAGTTTGGTACTTATCAGTGTTGTCAAAGGCAAAAGGTGCCAAGCCTATAAAATGACTGAGGCGCTGGGCGCTCACCCGAATGAACCAAGGCGATAAGCTATAAATTAAAAAAATATATATATTATATTATATAAATCTAAGATACATATCTTCCCACTTAAGATTAGATCATTAGAAAAATCAAAAGAAAATATAAAATACCATAACATAGTCATATAAAGTTATATTTTTCACCCTTAAAACAAAATATGATAGTTTAAAGTAGTAAGTAGCCAAATAAATTAAAAAGAAAAATTAAATATCATCATCATTATTCATTAATCTTCAAAAACATCTCCATCCATGCTTTCCTCTCCTTCACTTGAATCCTCCATATCCTCCATTTCATAATTATAATTGAAATCCTCATCTCTCAAACTATACTGCACTTGTTTAGAAAAAATTAAAGTATTAGTTGTACAGATGTGCTGTTCTTCGACTCCCACTGTTGAAAAAAAAAAGTGTGGCTGGTGTTTCTCTTCCAAGTGTCTTTCATTGTCTGTTTGTCTCCCACTTTAATGAGTTTTTTACCCTAATCTTTTTTTTTTTTTCAAAAAATACCCCCAAGTTGTCTCTTGTGGTGAATTAAAAAAATGGACAAATATGTCAAAACATAAACCATTAAAAAAAATCCAACATAAAAGGAAGAACTTCAAGCAGGCGCTAGCCTTAGCGAGCGCCTTGCACCCACTCACAAGGTGCTCGCCTCGGCAGCGCCCCATTGAAATCCAACGCCTGAGGCTAATAAAAGCACTGGGGCCTCGCCTCGCCTGGAACGCCTAGGCAAGTGCATCAGCACCTCTTGACAGCACTGGTACTTATAGATATAGAAATTACTGAGTGCAGTACCATATAAAGCTTCTAAAACGCCAAGTTACCCAGTATTGGAAAATCTAAAATAGCAGCTAAACTGTTGCAGCCATCAAGCATCAGAGCTAGAGAATTACACATATAAATGATTCACAAGCAAAGAGAGAGAACACATTGCCTGGAAATCTATTTTTTACCATGAAAAATAGATTTTAGAGAGAGACAGGTAGCAACCTCATTGGACTTAGATATCCATTCATTGAGTTACAATAATAGATGAGTGAAATACAAGAGACAAATTGTAGACAAGTTAAGCAATGCAAAAATTCAATGTATGAATATTTATTGAAGATCGTTAGCTTAAAAAGTCATAGGCTATAAGAGTAGAACATTCGAGCTGATAAAACAATCCGACCTCATTTGAACACATCCCTGCAAAACTCTCATTTAATCACCATCATCTGATTTAACAAAACAAACACACATAATTATCCAAGTGATGCAGCCCATAACCCTACAAGTATATGATTTTTTTACTGATAACCCGATAAACCCAGAGCATCAAGACCATCAGATTCATAAAACAAAACAGAACCCGCACAAGATTCCTCAAAACCATTAAAAAAAAAAAAGCAATCAAATTGCGAAAAAGTTCAAACCTTTTTGTCCTCGGACAGGTGCGATAACGGCTGCTTTTTAGCCATAGCAGCTGTTGGTGATGATATGGAGCTGAAGTGACGCCGTTTTCTGTCTGGCTCACCTGTACTCCCCATTGGAAAAAAATTGCGACAACAAAACAAAACTCCCTCCCCCAGCAACTTCACTCACATTAGCGCGCGCACAAATTTCAATAAATCCTAATTCAAAACAAATCAAACACTAAATTTAACAATTAAATTTCTCGAAACCCTAATTCAAAACCGCCAAACAAGCTGTTTGGTTTTCTTTTTCACTAAAAAAACCCTAACCCTAACCCTAACCCTAATAAAAGAGTATATAACTTACTGTGAAATTTGATTTCCTTTCTCAAACTGAGAATTAAAAGAACAAAAGAAGTTTGAATCTTTTTCTTTTTCTTTATTTTTCATTTCCTCTTCGGTCTCTGCTCGGGAGCGAGAGAGAGAGAGAGACGAGACGGTAGTTCGTTTGTTTGTTGCGAGTGATATTTTAGCATAAAGAGAGAGCGTGAAATTCCGTGACTCCTAGAAGGGTAATTTTGGGAATTAAATGATACCGCTAGGAATCTGTGGTCTGCTAGTGCCACGACGAGGTGAGAGAGGCAACATGATTGTCTGGAAAGTAATATTAATTATTTTTTAAAATATTATTTTATTAAAAAATATATTAAAATAATATATTTTAAAATTTTAAAATTTATTTTTAATATCAGGAATAATAAATAAAATAAAAATATACAAAACTTCGTTGAAATGCGGGCTTGCTTTCTAATTTTTACCATTTAATAGCAATGATTTATTATTATCATTTTTATTAATTTCATCACTTATTTCACTCTCTCTACTCTCCGATGAGTGGTATGTTTTTTTTTTATCAATTTCAGTGAGTTATACTTGATTGATTGAAATTTAATGAAAACACACTACGCAAATAACGGGTTTTAGCTTAAAGTGAATGCTGGAATATGATTGGTGGAAAGGGGTGAAGAATTTTGAGGCTCGGGTATCTTGAGACCTCGCAATGTTGGGCTTCTTTTAGTTTTTGCTTCACATAGATTGTTTACGGTACTAAATTAATTTTAAATCAAATTAATTAATAGATTTCTAAGTTAGCTTATTTTGTTTAATTGATAGATCCAACGAGCATGCATGCACACACGCTCACATTCACGAGGCGACTTTACACGTGCATCTTAAATAAAATGTACTGTTACCAAATGGAGGATACACCACAGCAGCACCTCCATCCCAAAAAAAAGTCAAAATAAAAAAACGGAAAAGTTCTTCGATGGGAAACAAACCTATCGTCACTGAATATAATTTGCATGCAACTCGACGAGAGTTGGCTCAACTAATCCAGCTCGAGCTCTCGAGGTTCATCAGTTTCAAGTGGTCGACGAGCGAGTTTCCTAGTAGTTACAAGGACACTTGCTAGACTCAGTTGTTGATGGCCCTCATTCTACCAGAGCAGGAGGGTGGATCTTGTCTAGAGGCAAACTAACCCAGATATCTTACCCTAATAAACCAAAGGGGGGGAAGGAAAAGGAGTTCAGATTCTATATACCCAAATGAGCAAATTGTTAAGCACAACAGCAGCACAAGGAGGAGGCGAAAAGCAAGATCGCACTGGGCTCATTCATCTTTCATTGCAAATTCATGTCTCTTCCTTTGACCGACTTCCACAAGCAATGTTAACAGAGCTTCACACACTTGAGAAGCATCCCAATCAGAAGGGTCGCCGTTCAGAGATGAATAGACCATCCAAGCATGATCCAGTTTACATTTGGGTCGCACTACTGTGGATCCGGGGACTTCTGCATCCCGGCATGTGACAAGCCCGTCACTCTTCTCTCCATACCTGATTTGTAGTAGTTGGGCACACGCAGCCATTGCAGCACCGAGGGGTATTACCACTGGGAGTTTTGGTGATTCACCAGCAGATAGAGGTGCCATCAAGGGCAACTCTGCATGAGCAACATGAGACAGTGTGGCTAGAACAGCAGGTGTAATGCCTGCTTCAGTATGAAAAGATACAACAGGAAGCTCGCTTGGCAATTGGTGTTTCATCAAGAATTCCTTCCTCCTCTCATAAGTCAAGTCTTCTAAAGCTTGCATGTCACCCTACAAGGTTTGTGGATAACACAAGAATTAGCACAAGTCAATTAAAAGATTTCCTAGAGATGAAAAACAAACTTGACCATTAAAACATAATTTATTTAGAAAAATATTGAAAGCAGACTTATTTTAGAAACAAAATGAAATCCAACTCCAGCTCAATAAACATATCATGCCATGCCCCGACTAATTTGACTCGGCTAGATCTTCTCTGCATGCAATATCCACAGCAGTGTGCTATGTCTTTTCAACTTTCCATTCAAATCTTGTTTGGCCCTGTCTTGGTACTGATACCAGTTTAGATTGGAATAGATAGCTGTTTAACACAGCACAAGGCCTTTATCAACAAATTCATATCTTGTTTGATTCTCTTTTACTGGTGCAATAACTGTGTCAATGTGTCTTCATCAGCAATTATGCAGTAGGTACAACTAGATTTCAGCAATTATGCAGTAGGTACAACTAGATTTCCAGAATTGGCTTACAGTTATAGTCCTATGGTGATCCTTTCTCAACTCAATCTATCTAAAGATGGCATTCTATTTAATTACATTGTTTGCTTTCTAACAATTATAATGCTTAACAGCCCATTAACTAATATCTTATTTACATTTTGATGGCCACCACAAAGAAGGAATAAATGCCAATAGATTAAGTATTGCAATCAAGTGCTTCTTAACAACTTCGTTTAAATAGGTAAAAAAAAAAACACATACGGGTGTGCGTGTCACGTGCCTTTATGTGTCCATGCAGGTGCATGTGTAGTCATATTGAAAGGGAAAAAAAAAAAATATATACCCAGTACCTTAATCACTTTACAGATTATAATCTCCATAAGTCTCCGTATATTTACATAATCTCCAAGCTGTCCTTCACGTAAAATATCCGAAGCTATCGGACTACCACCATATGGACTCTGCGCTAATGCTAATCCGACAACCTTGTCTTTCAAATCTGACCAATACAATGACAAAGCAGCCGCTGCATCTACTCCCCCTTTGCTATGTCCAAGAAGCATGACGCGTTTCTGTGAACCCCAGTAAATTTCCTCGATGTATTCTTTTATCTCTCTGGCATTTTTCTCAACTGAAGCCTGGTTAGCCATTGTACAAGCTCAGTATAGAATATGTACAGCATGATCACGTAAGGAAGAACGACCCAATAAGTACCTCACTATGAATCTTGGCAATGTGACATGCCAGACCCATCTTTGAGAAACTCGTTTTTGTAGAAACAAAATAAAGCGGTCCATGATTACTGAAAAGACCTGACAAGTTAACCAGCAAAGTTGCACAACCCATTGATTCCGGGATACAAAATAGAAAAAATAAAAAATTCAAACCATACCCTCTGAATCTGGCTTTTAATTTGTCAGGTGAAATTTTATATAAAAATTCAATAATAACCTAAGCCTTTGAAAAGAGATAATCATATCAACTCCTCCAAAAGTGTTAAATTGCATGATGATGAAATTAGGCCATTGTGGCT
This sequence comes from Populus tomentosa, assembly GCA_018804465.1. Lineage (NCBI taxonomy): Eukaryota > Viridiplantae > Streptophyta > Magnoliopsida > Malpighiales > Salicaceae > Populus > Populus tomentosa. The sequence continues at coordinate 3,414,806 of CM031995.1, forward strand.
GTCTTTCTATCCAATTGAGTGGTTTTTGGCATAACAATTTGACAGGGCATATTTTGAGGTCAAGTTCCTCACAAAAGCTTGCCTAGATGATTAATTTATCATTATATTGCCACAGTCTGAGAATTCATCTTGAAAATCTTGCCAAAAAATGACTAACCAATCTGTCATATTACCATATAGTTTGTGACATTCAATGCCTTTTGACACACCAACGCTGGATAAAAGTTACCATGCCTGTTCAAGACCTTGACCTTAACTCCTAAGGCCTACCTAAAAGGTGACTAGAACTTGTATGAATATAATCTCATATGGTTCAAGAGGACTTCAGGAAGAAAAGCCAAAAACTTAAACATGGTCTTGCTGATATGACAAGTACAATTGCACACGATCACGTCATTGAGATCAAGTCTAGAACACTTTAAACATGCAAGATGCTCAGTTAAACAAGCAATATGCTCAGTGATGATCACCCAATGACTAAATATTTTATTCATAGAGCTACACACTGGCATTATTCTACATAGAAATTGGTACCTGGCACCAACAAATAAACTATCGAATTTGGCAACTTGTGTAGACCATGCCTGGTAAAAAGAGAAAAGATCTCAATCACCAACTGAATGACCATGTTCGACATATTAAGGATCCAAAGAAGCTTTATGTACCTTATGTTATCAAGAATTTCCACAAACCTTCCAGTTCCATCTTCAACTGAAGGCATACCTGAAGCACGTTGCAGCCACCCTATATCGTCAGCGGATCCACGAACAGTCCTCCGTGCACGCTCAATAAGCCTACAAGCAATCATCACATGATTCAAAAGGACAGGTAAAAAACCTAATTATATGCTAAACCCATCCACACATAAAACAGATTGAGAAACTTCAAATACTGTTCCCACATCTTGAAAAAATCACAAGAAATGGATAAAAAAATTGTTTCACTCATTTCTAGTGCCTGATACATGGGTAAAAGTAAAAACTCAATCTTGATAAATGAGATAAACAATTTTCTGTCAGCTAGGAAATACAAAGAACCACTGTCGTTTATGTACTTGCAAATGATAGCAAAGCAAACTATCGAGAAACTGAAAACATCTCATTATCAAACCAGAAACTTGTGCTTTTAATCCTAGGATCTACCCAACTCTCTCCCACAATATGAAACAAAAAATTACAATGTCTGCTTTGCCTATGCGTACATGTTAAGAATGGCTAATAAATATTGTCCTGCCTCATTTATTTAAGTATTAACTTTCTGGAATTACACTTCCATGAATACTTTTCAAAAGATAGAATAATTAACACTCTTTAATGAACTGCAGATAAGGAACATGAAAGAATCGGCACTTTCACTTTTAATAAAAGATATATATATTTGGGGCTGACCAAAAAGGAAAGATGATCATTCGTTGTGAGACAGAGGGAGTGACATATACTAAATGACTAGCTCACTATGTACCATGTTAACATCCTGTACATTTTGCAATCCATTTATCATGTAAAATACTGTATCTGGCAAAATCATCCTGTAAGAAATACTGAAGCAAAGGTAAGAAAGAAAGAACCAAATACCCTTGAAACATTGAAAGTCCGCTTTGACCACTGTTATTTGATTGTACAAGTGCACTAGTATTTTGAGATGGTCCTTCAGAAGAGTTTATTGTTACTCCAGAATGGATAGGAGGGGTATCGGTGGCAGAATGACTTCCGCTTGAAGATGAGCGATCACTATCCAGCGAGGCCCCATTTTGTGTGGAAGAAAACGTTGTCAACTCCTGTTCATGTGTGACAGAAACCCCAGAAGAAGGATATTCCACTGTGACACATCCAATATTCTTTTTAGCAACATAAACCGTGGCCCATTGCATCACATAATGGTAAAATTCTTAAGCTCACAAGCTTAAGGAAGCATATTTGAATTTTCAGAACAGCGTTTCATCGAAAAAAGCAAAAAAAGTAGGGTCTCAGTAATTTTTCTCCCAAGACCCACTTTGGTGTGATCATAATTGAGAAATGGCCTCTTAATGGACAAGAGGTCTGGAAATTACATGCATAAATGGCAAATAGTGGCATCGCAGAAAGGCACTGTCTTTGGAAGGACAATATTTGCTGATTTGGAACTGTAGTGCTTCTCAAATAAATGTACAGGAGGTAAAGATTTAAAAATCAGTCACGAACAGTGATAAAAAGATGTGATGATACTGACTTTCCCCCTCAACCGAGTCTACATTTTAAAATCAAAACAACAAGAAACATGAGGAAATGGTGAAACTTAAGAGTATGTTAATCATGCCATTTTCCCTAAAACGAGAAACATGCACGAACAGGGAAGTGTAACAACTAGAATCTCACTTCAAAGATTAAAAAAAAAAACCAGCATTTACATTAATGAGTGAGAAGCCTAAGAAAAATATATGAGTTCCCTTAAGTAAATAAGGATACAAGAGGTCCAGAACAGATTCCAAAGGCTGCAATAAATAGGCAATTGTGAACTCCACTTCACTATTTTTATATTGCTAAAAATGTAAGTATTTCCCAACCAAGAAACACATAAAAGAACTGTGTATTGACAAATTATATATAATAACAAAAGAATCATCATTTATCATTATCCTAATTCGCGTATTTAAAACAAACAAGTATTATAATTGAAAATTAATATACCAGAATAATCAGAGAAGCAGCGAGTAAACAACGAAGTAGATTGAGCTAGATAAGAGGCAGCTTCATTTAAGGATGGCACTGATGTGAATAACTGCGGAATTAGCCCATCATTCAGTGACTGCAAAAACCAAAAAGAAAAATCAATAAAATACTCCACATGATTAAAAAAGACAAATAAAGAATTACCAAGAAAGGCGTGGTTGATTCTTCACTACTTCTTCTAGGATTTCCTGGTTCCTCCTCCATCAGGATCTTTCAAAAATTAGCGAAATTGAAATAATTCAAGATAATGACAGCGGTGATTAAAATTGATTAATTGAATTACCTATCAGGAGAATTTATTATTTGTTGGGGATATTACTTGGAATTGGAAGAAAGTGAAGCGTGCTTTCTGGTGTTGGTTTGATTTCTTCAAATAAACGCAAGGAATCCGAAATCCAACGGCAAAGTAGAAGAGGGGATGATAATAAATAAGTAGGATCTAGTGTTTGATGACCGCGCGGGACCTGTATTTATAGATCTGGGCCTGGATTACTTAAGAATCTTACACCGCAGTTCGGTTTATGCTGATCGAGGGATGTTTAATTATTACAAGGGTAATTTCAGTTTGGGCCTGTGAATGGCCCAACAAAGAAGCATGATTATAAACTAGGGTTAGCTAATTTTTATGCTCTAGAAGTCAATATTTTCCAGAAGGAACCGTAATCACTTAATAACAATAAATGTTAAATTCAGTCGGTTAATATGATAAACTAGATTGAAAAAACTCAGGTCTGAAAACTTGATTGAATCAAGTTTTTAGTTAAATTAAATAGAATATTGATTTAATAAAACTCGTTCCATCTCCAAGTTTTTAAAAACTTGATTAGTAAAATTATTAGTACCAAGACATAAAATTAACGTATGAGACAATGCTATTTTAATAAAAAATAATGACTATGAATCTCGAGTTGATTTGAAGATATAATAAAGCTTACTCTTTTTTGGATGATTTCCAAGTTCTCAGAGTCTGCTACGCTAAGAACACTAACTTGAAAACGAAGAAAAGAAACATTGCAAACGTTTCATTACTTCTTGTTAAACTTCCTTACATAAAACACTAATGCTAACTTCCTCAGAAAAACTTAAAAAAAAAGATGGCTAATATTTTTGGTTAACCCGCTCGCACTCGTCGATCCACTCACAGTAGATGTCTATAGGCTCGGTCAATGGAGTGAGTTTGGTGTCGTAGCCAGCATGGCATATGGAGCATGAGATTTCGCCGATGTTCAGATCCTTGTCGAAGGAGCACCCAACAGTGTTTTCAAGTTGGCAGAAAGGGCAACGAAAGACTGTATCAAGCTTTAGCTTTGGCTTCTTCACAGGACGGCTGTTTGATCTCGACTTTCTCCTTGCCATTGGGAATATAAACAGATTGCTCTCGAAACAAAGAAGATTAGTGAGAGAATGGTAGGTTTCTTTGATTCGGGGCTGGCAAATAATATGATAGGGTTTATTACGTGCTTCTTTTATATAGTGCATTGACACCGACTTTGTCCTGTTATAACGAGAGTCCTGGAGTTCTGATCCACATCGGATTAGATGGTAGATGGGTATTTTTTCTCCGGCTCCTTCTGGAAAAATTCCGAGCGGGCCTCGGAATGGTTGGGCCCCGAATTACAAACTAATTTTTCTTTGTTTTTTTTTATAATGAATAATCCTAATCTTACAAGCTGATATCCGGGCAAAATGCAGAATGTTTGCATGTTAATTTGATCACTTTTAGTCCAGTCGAAGGAAAAAGTGTAGGCAAGAAGCAAGAACAAGATCTCTATCAACATTGAAATCATGCCTGGAAGTTGTCCAATAAACTTGATTTCCACTCGTCTTCTTCTGAAAATTAAAATCCAGATGCATGTGTGGTTGCAGGATTTGATTATACGCTACGAAGAAGGGTGACTTCAAAAGTAATGCCTGGTTCAAATGCCAAGGCAAGTCCCTACCTTTCCCCTCCTTTCTTCCACTCTTCCCTTGTATCTTCCAAAACACACAGGCCATGGTGCTGTTGCTGATGTTACCATAGTCCATTAGACAAAGAAACTGGGGTTCTTTGATTGTTTTCGGCTATGTCCTCACTTAGTTCCTCGATGCAAGAAACGCTTGCTTTCAATGCCTTCTAAACAACTGACGGATTAGCTATTTCGAGCCTTCTCTTGATTGTTGGAGAGCCCTCGGTTGCAAGCTCAAGTTACTTGTCTACTATCTGCTTGAACATGACTGCATCTTGTCTTCACACACAGCAGTGATCACAGGAATAGATTAATGATGTGCGCCATTGACAACAATCGATTAATGGTCTATGGCTAAATCTTTGATGCAAGGAGTCAATATATACATCAAGACTGAATATTAAATCGTATGTATTTTTAAGATTTGTTTTTCAATTATTTTGTTGTTGAAGTTGGCGGTAGTTTTTTTAATATATATATACAAGGGAGTTTAACGAGTAATCGAATGTTTAATTATCGATATCATCTTAAGTTTTCATCCTAGTTAGGTTGCATCACACCGTGGGTTAACTTTTTCTTTTAATGGCATAAAAAATATTAAAAAGATGTAAATATTTCTTAAAAAATAAAATATAAATATAAATATAATATTTAAGTAATTGGCTCAAATAAGTTTAATAAACTTGGTTAATTTAATAATATCATTAGAAAATAAGATATTAACAATAAATAAAATGGAAAAAAAGCGTACGATTCAATAAAAAAAATAAATGTTTACCAATATTATAGAAATATATCTTCACAAAATTCTTAAAATATCTCAATGATCTTATTTGTTAATAAAATAAAACTTAAATGAGAATATGATAATTACATTGAAAGAAAAAAATATATATGAATCTAAAAAAAAAATAAAACAAAAAAATCAATTATTGTTAATTTTTTAAATTGATACCCGGGTTAAAAGATTGCAAGCTGAAGAAATCATGAGAGTTAAAATAAATAAAAAATCCTAAATAAAAAATACAATAAAAAGTAATGGGTGTTAAAATTGAAATAAAAAACAAATCAAAAGACAACAATAAATTTTAAATTTGAGAGTTAAATTAAAAGGAATAAAAACATTACAAAGGGACAAAAATCAAAACAACGAAGATTAAAAAAAACAATACACTATAAATTTGGATTGAAGGGTGAAACTAAAATCAATTAAAGTTTCATAAAATATTCAAAGAAAAAAAATCATAAGATTAAACATCAAAACAGAATAAAAATAAATAAATATATATAATTCTTCAACGTGTTTTTTTACACTAAAAAAACTTATAATGTAAATCAAAAAACTTATGCATGTATCTAATTAAACAACTCAATAACCATTATGCGAAGCAATGAAAACAAATTCATCAACAGTAAACAAAAATAAAATTGAGAAAACCAAGCAAAAAATAAAGATCAAGATATCTAACATCGCAATACAGGTGATTTATCTAGTTATGTTTAATAAATTTCTCTATCAAAATAAATTTGTAATAAAAATCGATACATACATAAATTTTATTGAATAGTAAATAAAAAAACAATGCAAGGCTGCTCATATGAAAAAATCTTATAAAAATTTTTAAAAAAACATTAATCAATATAAAATAAAGAAAAAATCACATGAATCATACCTACATCTTTAAAAATTAAACACACCCAATATTATATAAAAATAATTACAATCTAATCAAAACAAGAGCCCAAAATTTAATTGAAAAAAATACACACAAATAATGCATTATTTAAAAAAAAACCTAAAATTAAAAAAGAAATGAATCACGTCAAGCGCTTACTAAGCCCAGCGCCTTGCCTAACAAACCATCGAATCACACGCAGGCCTAGATGGAAGACTTTAGCACGGACTTTATTTTTTAAAAAAAAAAAGTTTAATAAGGTGGACGATGCCAGCCACAACTCTGTGTGTGTGTGTGTGTGAGAGAGAGAGAGAGAGAGAGAGAGAGATGCATTGTCTGCACAAACCCACTAAATGTAGCCACTTTGATAGTTAAAAAAACAGAATCCTTTGTTTTTTTACCAAAAAACTATTGTCAACCCATTTATGATGTAAAAATCTGTAAAGACCTTGCTAGACCAATATACGACCACAAAAAAACCCAATAAACCGCCTCAAAACCCGAAATTCACCCAAAACAAAAATTCTTTCTAAGCTTGGATTTGTTTTTAAGGTAAAAAAAACACATAAACATAACCTTTCTTATTATATAGAATCTTTTAACATAAAAATCAATTGTATTGGTGTTCATAATCTTCTCCAATTACCATTTTCTCTCTTTAAGTTGGAATGTGGCAACTCCCTCTCTCTTCTCCCAACAAAAAAATAATTAAAAAAAAAAAGAAAATGAAGTTAGGTACCAAAATATATTTTTTAAAAAAACTGAAAGAACCGGTCACTTAATATCTAAAAAAATAAGAGATTAAAATGAATGTATTAACGAAAATTTTAACTTGCCCACTATGTTACTTGAGATTTTATTTCAATCCTTTATTTTTTAATTCAATCCTTTCTTGTAAAAAAAATATGTAAATGGAAGCTAATTTAAGCTAAAAAAAAGTTAAATCGTGAAAAATCAAAATTTGAAAATCAAAGTAAAAATTATGTTATTTCAATCCACAATGTATTATTACAGAAGTGTGCACACCTGTATTTATAGATCTCGGCCTGCATTACTTAAAAATCTTACACCACTGTTTGGATTAATTTGTGCTGTTAGAGGGGTATTTAATTATTAAAAGAATAATTTCTATCTAGCCTTTGGATGGCCCAACAATGAAGCATGATTATAAATTAGGGTGAGGTTATTTTTGGGCTCTAGAAGTTAATATTTACGACAATACAATACATGATTCACAAGAAAACCATAATCACATAATAATTATATTTATTAGATTAGTTAACTTTAAAAACTCAAGTTAGAGAAACTCCGGTCTTAAAACTTGATTAAATAAAGTATTTAAATAAATTGAATAGGATATTGATTTGATGTAAATTGTTTTGATCTCGACAAATTTTTAAAAATTAATGACTACATAAATAAAGTTTACTTCTTTTTTTTGGATGATTTCCAAGTTCAGAGTCTACTATGCTAAGAACACTAACATGAAAACATAGAAAAGAAACATTGCAAACGTTTCATTACTTGTTAAACTTCCTTACATAAAACACTAATGCTAACTTCCTCAGAAAAACTAAAAAAAATATGGCTAATATTTTTGGTTAACCCGCTCGCACTCGTCGATCCACTCACAGTAGATGTCTATAGGCTCGGTCAATGGAGTGAGTTTGGTGTCGTAGCCAGCATGGCATATGGAGCATGAGATTTCGCCGATGTTCAGATCCTTGTCGAAGGAGCACCCAACAGTGTTTTCAAGTTGGCAGAAAGGGCAACGAAAGACTGTATCAAGCTTTAGCTTTGGCTTCTTCACAGGACGGCTGTTTGATCTCGACTTTCTCCTTGCCATTGGGAGTATAAACAGATTGCTCTCGAAACAAAGAAGATTAGTGAGAGAATGGTAGGTGTCTTTGATTCGGGGCTGGCAAATAATATGATAGGGTTTATTACGTGCTTCTTTTATATAGTGCATTGACACCGACTTTATTCTTTCCGAATTGATCTCGGAATTGGATCCCATCGCAATAATTTCATGGCCAATTTGTCAATAACATCATTGACAAATTGGCCATGAACATCATAAGTTAGTCCATTAACTAAAATTTATTTTAAAAAATACAGACAAATACTGCCTTATTTTTTTAAAAAAAATTTGAAAATAAAAGAATAATAATAAAAGAATCAGGTCAAGCGTTCTTGAACCCGGTAAGCCAGCCCAGCGCCTGTACACAGTAGCTGGCTTCCGCTTTAGAAAAGATCTACATAAGCATTAATATTTCCAAGCACAGGTTGTAATGATAACTTGCAATGGAAAGACAGTTAAAAAGTTCAGTTCTGTGGAAATTTCTCAGATTTCATTTCTTTTGAGTTACTACTTCAGAAACAGCATAACATGAGTAGCTTCATTATGAAAAATAAAAACCAAATGCATATATGTAGCTGCAGGATTTAATTATAGGCTACGAAGAAGGATGCCTTCAAAAGTAATGCCTGGTCCAAAAGCTAAGGCAAGTCCCCATTCTTCCCCTCCTTCTCTCTTCAACTCTTCCTTCATATATTCCAAAACATAGACTATGGTATTACTGCTGACATTCCCGTAGTTGATTAGAGCCCTCCTGCTGCATTCCAGCTTCTCTGTGTTTAATTTGAGATTGCTCTCTAGCCTGTTAAGTATTGCTGGGCCACCAGGATGGACTGCCCAGAACAAATCATTGAACTCAGTTAGACCAGCCTTTGACATAAGCTTCCTGCAAAACTCCTCGATGTTGTCTTCAATTTTCTGAGGAAGATCCCTCCCAAGCTTGAAGTTTATGCCCTCTTCAGAAAGGCGTCCATCGATCACATTCTGTGTACCTGGCAAGAATTGTTGAACAGCATATCTCAGCTCCATGAAGGGAGACTCTTTACCTATTACAGGGTCAGCTCCGATGATCACAGCTGCAGCTCCATCACCAAAGAGTGCGGCCCCCACAAGGTCGTAAGGGCGTGCCTTGTTTGGAGGACGAAAACCAAGAATCGTTGTCTCGGAAGTAGTTAATAAGATACGGCTTCCTGGGTTGTTTTCAGCTATGTCCTTGGCAACTCTAAGTCCAGTGACGCCTCCATAACAGCCCAGGAAGTAAAGCATTACTCGGCCAACGTCATTCCTTAGTCCAAGCTGACTGGCAAGGTAGAGATCACCACCCGGTAAGCGTATCTCACTGGAAGAAACATAGACAACATGGGTGATGTCTTTTACCGAGCCACCCCATTCATTGATGCAAGCAATGCTTGCTTCCAGTGCCATCTCAACAACTGCCGGGTTTGCTATTTCGAGTCTTTGCTTGATCGTCGGAGAGCCCTCTGTTGCAAGTTCCGGGTATTTTTCTAGTATCTCCTTGGACATGACTGTGTATCTTGTCTTCACAGTAGTGGTTTTACCTAGCCAAAGAGAATGGAATTCAAAGTTAGAGAAACCTGCCATACAATGGAATAAAAGAGTATTAATAGGAGGAATTTGAATTACAAAGTCGCTCCAGTTTCTCCTTAATGGAAGCATCATCGCATTTGGTGTCACGCATATAACCCTCCACCAAGCATTCCTGAGGAACAAGTTGGCTGGGGAAGGCCTTGCCTGTTGCAAGTATTGTTGCCTTGCCTGGAGTGGGTGCGCGCCTAGTGAGTGTGGCGTGGTGCTTTGAAACCCCGTTGCCAATCGTTTTAGACATCTTCAACAGGTTTAGGAAGAAGATAGTTTGGTAAAAAGAGAATTTAATGGATGAAACATCACAAAGCAGGGAAATATAAACGAGAGCTAAACGTGATCTTGGAGAAAGGTTGGTGTCAAAGATGAGAAGCATGAAAAATTAAAAAAAGTCTATTTTAATAAAATTCTGGTAATGTTTCTGGTTTTTTTGGTTGGAAGCAAGAAGGCTTGAAGGGGGTGACAAGTAGTTTTTTTAACCGAATTCAAACTTACCTTCTTTCTCTATATAAAATTTGAGAAAAATATGTTGGCAAAGCTTGTGTGCTAATAAAAACTGCATACTCACACCAAGCAGCACCTGCATTAATGTGAATACATATAAGAATTTTTTTCTCCCTTGCATGGCACATGAGAAACGCAAAATCAGTGAAGTAGATGATCAGTTCGTTGGGAACCGTGTTTTCTTAAATAAAAAAAAAATATTTTTTTTTATTTTTTTAAATCATTTTGATATATTGATTTTAAAAATAATTTTTTAAAAAAAATATTATTTTAATGTATTTCTAAATAAAAAATACTTTAAACTACAATCACTACTATAATTCTATAGATTCAAAAAACCATAGTCATCAACCAAAGTAAATAATAATAAGATTTTCCCAAATAATAACACCATGCCATTAGCATCATTAAACACTGTTTTGTTGCCTCTGAACATGATAAACAAGATTACACATGCAAGAGCGCGAGATTATGTTTTAAAATATTATAAACTTATATTTTTGAATCTTAAAAGGTTAAAATATTAAATTAAAATAGTTATTTAACATGATATCAGAACCTTGATAATATAATATAAGTTAATATAATACAAGTTTTAAGATATATTAGAAAATAATATAAAATTTTATCTTGAAATCTCACTTAACAACTTAAATTAATAGATTGGGATGGTTCTTTGAAACCAGTCAAAAACAAATATTACATTTTGAAAGATGGCAGGAAAAATTAAAATCTTCATCTGAAAATGAAATGCGGTCTAATTATGGAAATTTCCTTCTAGTTCCAGGAAATGTTCAGTAAATTCTTGTGCAGAAGCGAGCAACAGCTTGACGCAGAGAGATTTTACGTTTAGGCTCACAATTTTACATAAGCCAAAGCCAGGAATTCAGAAGAATCATGTCCGCGCTCAATCAAGACAGCCCTCTGCACACCAATAAATAAGTTAAAATATCGCTGCATCGAGCTTAATTTGAGAAAGAAAGTGGTAATATAATGAAGTACAGACAGAAAGGAAAGGCCCTGGTTGATTACCTGACCATGTGAACAGGTTCAGTTGATACTGCTCAGCTGGTTCTGCTGCTGAGCAGTGAAGCAGTGCACTAAAGCTAGAGTTCCCTGGTCCATATACACTTGAAAGGTTCAATCATCTCAAACTTATTCAAAGGGTAAAACTTGCTGAAAGCTTGAACAGAATGTAGCATTACTGTCCGGTGACTGAACTCAGCAATGGCCTAGTTATATTAGACCTGAAGTGAGAAGGATATGCATGGTCAAAGTGTTTGTGCCCTGTTGAAATGTCCGTATAGGGTGCTAATCCGCAAAATAAGTCAAACCACTTCAAGGAGACTTCAGAGAAGTTTTCTCACTTGAACAGAGCTATCACACCTTGAGATTGCTGCCAGATCTGATTTTCAGAGATCTGCCAGCTGCCTCTCATCGGGCATCCTCTTAGATACAAATTTTGCTTCCTCTGATCTTCCCCCAGCCTCCAAGGCAGTTCTCAAACTTTCTAGGCAGCTCAACTGCTGATGATTACTTTTCTCCACTAGCATGTAGTACAGCCCAAATGCTTCTAAAGGTCTTTTCATTTTACACAGACCTTCAATAACTACATTGCACACGTTAATATCCACATTGTGACCCTTCTCCAAACAAAATGACAACATCTTTTGTGCGTCTAGTAACTTCCCATTCTGGCAAATGAAACCAATCAATTCTTCCATGTCAACCACATATCCATTATCATAAAGTAATTCAACAATCTGGAATGCTTTAATTCGCAGTCCACTACCAAAGAGCAACCTCACGGTATGTGTTGAGAGATTGATATTTTGTCTAATTTTTCTGTCAATCATCAATACAACAAAGCTAGCTGATTCACGGGCAAAATCATTTTTCAGAAGTTCTGAGAGTATAGAATGGAAAACAGAAGTTTTAGGTAGATAGGAACTTTTTAGCATCCTCTCCAGGGTCTTGTAGGCCAGAATTGGTTCACCTTTCTGCAAGAAACCGTTAATCAACAGCACATAGGTTTCAAAATCAGGCACATAATCTCTTCTCAACATAAAGAGCAGGAGCTTATACCCAGCCTCAAAAGTACCTTCCTTACAGTGCCCGGTGATCAAGGTCTTGTATGAAGGAGGATCTTGTGTTCCCTTTTTCATTAGCTGCCTGAACACTCTCTCAGCCTTGCTAGTCTTTCCATTTTTACATAAAAAATCAAAAATTGGATTGTATGCCGCAACAAGAGGAGTACAGCCATCATCACGTAACAAAATATCCTCATCAGATAGCTTGTCGAACAATTGCTCTGCTCTCTCAAAATCCCCCCTTTGACACAAATTCCTGATCAAAACACTATATGTAGCTGAGTCTGGTTGGACTTTCAACTCCTTCATCTTCTTAAACATCTTCAAAGCCTCATCGAAATTCCCTGCGTCACACTGTGCATTCATCAAAGTGTTGTATGTACAAGTATCCGGAACAAACCCTCTACCCCCTACAGCTCCCCCCAAAATCTTTTTGATCTTATCAAACTTCTGCACTTCGCAAAGACCCTTTATAAGGGTGTTGTAGGTAATATCATTCGGTTTTAACCCTCTACTAACCATCTCTTCAAAAACAACCAGAGCCTCATCAATCTCTTGTTTCATACAATACCCTCTAACCAAAGTAGTATAAGTAACAACATCAGGACTCAAATCCTTCATTTTCTTAACCATCCCTTTAACCACATTATGTGCAATCCTGACCTTCCCCGCCCTACACAACCCATCAACAAGTGTATTGTATGTAACCACGTCAGGCTCACAATTAAACCTTGACATTTCCTTGAAAAACCTAAACCCTTCATCAACCATCGAATTCTTACAAAAGCCTCTAATCAAGATATTAAAAGTATATGTATCCGGCGTAACCCCATAAGTCCCACACATTTCATCAAACACACTACGTGCCATGTTAGTCCTTCCTCTTTTAAGCAAGATTAACAAAAGACTATTAAATGTAATGACTGATGGTGACACCCCACTTGACTTCATTAAACTAAAAAGCTTTATAGCTTCATTAAACAACCCAGCATTACCATAACTCCTCAACAAAGTGTTACAAAACCTATCTTCAATCTTAACACTCCCATTGGACCTTCTCTCAATAGAAAACAAAAAATTACGAGCAATATTGAGATTTCCATTACGACCCAAGATTTCTAGCATCATAAAATACGATCGGCTATCATGAGTGAACCCGTTTCTTGAAGCCCAGTTGAAAAATTCAAAAGCTTTTGGCGGGGAAGCAATAAAGCGAAGAACTTGAAAGAAAGTGGTTTTAGAAATTGAAGGAGAAAGAGAAAAAAGAGAAGATTCAAGTTCAGTTGACCATGGTTTTGAGTTAATGAGTCTTGCCATTGATTTAGCTGTCTTGGATTTGTTTGAGGATTTTCTTGGCTCCTTAACATTATCAGCGTCCAGTTGTTCTCCATTGGAAGATGAGTAGTGCCTGGAATTGAGTAAAAAGACAGATTCTTTTTTTAGTTAAGATCAAGAAATCATAGAAAGAAAGGAGAGGCATGAAGTGGGAAATTTTGAGTTACCTGAGAGCTAAGAGGAGTTGTGCTTGGTCTTGAGAGCTGACGTTGAATAAGAATTGTCTTCCAAAGAGTGCCCGCGTCCGAGAATTGGCAATGGGGGTCATGGGGAATTATTTGTTATGCAGGAGGTGATGATTTCAAAGGATTTCTCGTATCTGTGGAGCGGAAGCTGGGAAAGTGCTGGTTTCGTTTTATTACGATTTTTGGAAATTTGCAACCTTTTTTTTTTCAAATTATAAAACCCAACTCGAGACCGGATTATGAATCAAGAAAATCAAATGTCTAGCATCCACCTATTCAAATCGGAGCCATAACACTCAGATCAGTACAAGAATGGTGGGCCTGTTCTTACATTCTGAAAAAAAAAGAATGGTGGGCCTGTTCCATTAGAAAGACATTGGGCTGGTCTGGGGAAAGATCCACGGTAAATGTTTTAGTTTCACCAAAAATCGGCCCATGTATTTGCCTTGTTACAGTCCAGTCCAAAGTAGCAGCTGCCAATTGCCTTCACTTTTCCAGCAGCTAAAGCAGCAGAAACAACGGACGGTTCAGAAATGTTGACTTTGAAAAATCGGAAGGTGACAATACGTTCATCCAAAACAACCAATATCTTTAGATCGTAAGGCTAAGGAACCACTACTGTATTGTTAATCTAGATCCATTCAAATCCAACCGCGATCCTCCTACCGTTTTTGTCGGGCTATAATAGTTTTGAGTAAGTTATTTTTTTGAGTCCATGAACTTTGACAAAACTAACTATTTAATATCCCTGTGTTCAAATAACACTCACACACACGTATATACTTTTATACTAATATATTAGCTATATGACCGTGCTTTAGTAATACATGTTTTTTATATAAAAATATTCTTAATTATAAAAGAAAATGTTTATATGCGTATCTAATTAAATAAATTAATATTTAATCAATTTCTAAAAACAATAAGATATTTATCAAAAAAATAAATGTAAGAAGAAAGTGAAAAAAAAGCATGATAATCAATTCCTAAAAAAAATAGTTAATAATAAAATTAAAAAACCAATAAATTTTTAAAAAACATAAAAAATATCAAATTCAACTCATCATGACCTTCAAAATATATGGCCGCATTCATGATGTCAAGATTGTCTGCATAAAAGGTAAAAAAAAAAAAAACAATGAATCAAAATTCTTAATATATAAATACTGAAAAATAAAATAAAAAAATAATTTAAAAAATAAATATATATTTGAGTTAACCAGGGTTGGTCTGCTACTAACTATACGAGTATGGGCATAGAATTGGGATGCCCTTGTGCAAAGAAAATAAAAAATAAAATCATGAAAATTAATTTTAAAAAAATATCAAATGATAAAATTAAAAATAAATTAATTTTATACAGTAACTTTAAAAAAACTAAAATCAACCTGTGTTAACTTTCAAAACTCATGATTGTAATAAGAAGGCTGAGATCAACCCTATAATAGGCAAAAAAAAAAAAAAAAAAAAAAGCAAAATTCCTAATAAAAAAATAAGAGATAAAATTGGAAATAAATGCAATAAGAAAAAGGATACTAGAAAACTAAATAGCTATAAGAAAAGAAAAGCTCATCAGAGCCCAATAACTGGTCCCACAAAGACATACACTGCATCCCTGGGTTAACTTTTTTTTTTTTTTCAAATATTTTATAATTTGAAACGGATCAAATTACCCTTAATGCCATGTGAATATAAAAGGAAAAAAAAAAGAGTAAAAGACCAAATTACTTCCGGACGTCGCTGCTCATTAGCAACTAATTTTTAAAAAATATTTTATAATTTGGAAAGGATTAAATTACCTCTAATGCCGTGTGAATACACACACACACAAAGAGTAAAAGACCAAAAAGGCCCCTGCCACCTAGTTTGAAAATTTCAAATCTCGGGGACACAAGTAATTACACAATGCATTAAAATTCTTTATTGGTTTTATGTTTTTTAGATACTTTGAGAAAAACCAAATTGTCCCTGATTCGTAGGAGAGTGTAACAAAAAATCAAGGTTTAAAGACAAAAGGCCCCTAAAACCAAGTTTTAAATTCCTTGATACCGATGGTATTATAGTGAAAACATTGTTTATATACAAAGAAAATATCAATAAAGTCTCTAGACGTTAGCTTAATCTTTTTTTTTAAATAAAACAAAGAGAAGAGAAGTACCTGATTGGTGAAATTTGGATGTGAAAGATGACATTTTTGGGGCAAAGAACTATTAAATCGAGGATCGTCAATCTAATTAAGGTACAATTTAATTATTTTTAATTCTACAAGGCCCAATAAATAACTTGTTTTAAACTACAGATACTACGTAATAATTAAATCCAACAGTTTATATTTATTTCAATTCTAGAAAATACCAACACTACTTTTTATTTATTCAGACAGGTCAGCTTCTGGAGTCTTCCATAGCATCAAGTGCCACTCTTTTTCTAGTTGCCACAGCTTCTTGTCTGAAACAGAGACTAATTTTGTTTCAAAAGGTGCGAAATTTGTGGATCACTCGCTCTCTCCCTCTCCGTCTCCGAGGTGGGTGCAGGTGCTGCCCTTGTCTCTGTGTTTCTTCCAAGTTTTATTTTGTTAATTATAACGTAGTAAAGCCCAGGTTTCTGCCTGAATTTTCAGGAATTCTGATTGACCACTGCCCACTCAGTCAACCAATCGATCAACAATGACTCATATCCTTTGCTGAGGATCAGTTTTGTGCTTCTCTTATCTCTTTATTTGTCTTTATAATAATTGGGATCTCGAATATCCTTTGTTGTGTCTTGTAAATTATGCCTCCTTTGGTTTTGTGATAATTTTTGTTTGGCTTTAACTGAAGCGAACGCGGTAACCAAAGAGAAAGAGACCGTGAAAGGGCTCAAGCCAGGGCAGGCCATAAAACAAAGAATTCCAAAGATGATGGACTAACACCTGAACAACGCCGCGAAAGGTTTTTTCTTCATATATTTTTCTTATTCCTGTAAACATCTCTTAAGAAATTCGGTTCTTGATTTATGCTTTCTTGATTCGGGTGTGCAGAGACGCGAAGGCTTTACAGGAAAAGGCAGCGAGAAAGGCTGCGCAGGCAGCGGCTGGAGGGAATAATGCCCGAGGCGGAGGAGGTAAAAGCACTAAGAATTGATAGGGAGGCATAGAGATTTGTGTAGTTGGGAATGATTGTACAAGATCGGGTCTTGGTTTCTAGTTTTCTGGAGTGATGTCTCTGTCATTTGAGATTTAATAAACCATTTGTGTATTTCCTTGGAGAGCATTGATGTTGGCTTCTGAAGAAGCTGTGGCTTATATCTGAGTTGGAATGAAATTCCTATGTCCAGTTGTAGCTTTGTGCAATTCTAGTGTTCTCTGTCATCTCCAATCTTTCCAGTTGAATTGCTGCTGCATTAGTTTTATGTTCAGATTGGGACACTTATTTTAATCATCTTTTTTTGCCCCTGAACAAATCATGACTTGCAATCAGTTTTCTCTGCATTTATGAACCTAGGTTTACCCTTCACAAGCTCAATCAAGATATCAACCTAGCTGCTAATTTCTATTAGGAGAATTTGTTCAGAGATGAGTTGTCTGACTTTCCGGTAGCTGTTGGGGGGGAATAGCAAGATATGGTTTTTGGTCTTTGGCTATGGAGATTCATGAAGGTAAATTTTACGAGCATACGAGCAAGGAAATAACGATTATTGGGGCTTTTTTTCTTCAAAATAGCAGTCTCCAAAATTATTTAGGAAATTGAACAATTACAAAAAAAAAAAAAGAGAGAGAGAGAGAGAAAAATTAACAAGGTTACACCAATCGCCCTAGCATCATAAAATTGCGAATAAATTTTATTTTATTTTTTTATCTATAAGCTGACAACTCATTCTCATCCTAATCTCCAATGATTTACTCTGAATATCAGCACACATAATAAATATTTAATTTGAGATAAGATTTTATCGAAAACTTGATAAAAAAATACTTTTATTGTTCCATGTATATAAAAAAATTATAAATTTAGTATGAGCCCTTCTCCTGGCTACTTTGTAGGGATATAAATCTTTATTTCCTTTTATTTAGTAATATAATAGTAACCAGTTAAATGATACTAAATTTATTATTCACAACAAACAACTTCCAAAATATGAATTAAAGTCAAAAGTAAGACAAATAAACTCAAAATCGCACAAAAAATCAAATTTTCTAGAAAACTAAGGTGGAGGTCTCTGCTAACCTGGGTTCAATGACTGCTAACCGGGGCTGGGTAGAAACGGAACTGAACAGTCTGTCAAAAAAACATTAGCTGAGCCTCGCTTCTATTTGGTTCACACACAAGTGAACCCATAACTCATTTGCTTCCAACAGATGACCCAGCTGTAAAAAAGTTTACTGTTTACAGGAGGCTAAATCATACAAAAACATAACGCTTTCTACTCTGTTCTTTGAGCCACAACTGAGCGGCCATGGTATCATAGGACAGAGCACAAGCCTCAAGATGATCGTCGATAATAATACCTGCAAAGATATCAGATGACTTAAAATTGCTGGAACACACAACAAACGGTGGGGGGAATACAGGTCTGTGTGAGAGAGGACATACACGTAGATCTTTATTCCAAAAACAGAAGCATATTTTCGTAGAAGACGTTCAACAGTATACCACTGTGAGCGATCTGTTCCATCTTGATAACCAATACGAGGCATGTGGATTGAGGCTACATGGAAAAGTCAGGAGAATATGTCAGATAATTCAAATATATATGAAAGAAACAAACAAGAGTAAGAACAAGCTAAGTTCACGCAGCCAAAGGCAGTCCCTGAACGTGAACAATCTGAGAATTCTTAAATTTGAATCATTTTTAATGATAATAAAGAAGGTTCTTATGAATAAGAGGACTGCCTCTCTCATCATGTTGATTGTTGCTCACTACTGCTCATGCTCGTCCTGGTTGTGCTTTGCCTATGAAGTTGTTCTATGGACAGTTGCATGCCAGCCTGCTAACTATATTTTCACAATTGATGGATGACTACAATAAATTCCAAACAAGAAAATCACTTGCATCTCTAAGCGTCGACTCTTCATAGCAAGCAAGCAAACCATCTATTTCAATTTTCATTGTTCTTTTTAAAGTTTGCCATTACGATGGAATACAACAGCATCAAAACAAACATTAGAAGAAACATGCCTGAATTTTGAGCTGCAGCAAAAGACGCTTTGGACAGGCAAGCCTCCAAGTCAAGAATTGAGATCTCACCACGAGGCACTTTGCGCCTAGGATTATAAGATTGTACAACAGCCAAAGCAACCCACCGTGGAGTATCACCTTCCATGTTCTGCCCATCAGTATTCTCTGTGCAACAACAAACAGGTTAAATGAATTTATTCGAAGAACTATCCATTGATAAGGAGGGGGGGTCACAAGGTTTATTATAGAAACCATTCACATCAGTATGTCAGACAAATCATCAGAACTTTCTGAAAGGAAAACAAGTTACACCAAATAGTGATCTCATTAACCTAGCTAAAGTTTTGCTCATGATCATTCATCAGAACATTAAAGAAAACCAGTCACAGGGAGCTACAAAATTAAATTCAAGTCATTAAGTTCAAACATGAAGTTATAAAGATAATCCATTTGAAGCAATCTTTTGCACATAAGGAAGAAGCATAGCAAGGAACTTTGAGACCACCAGGGTAAACTATTTGATTAATAACTATATATATGTCATCCCAGCCAGCAGCTACCAGTTCCATGATTAATAAATATTTACTAATCTCAACCACTCACTCACAGCTAGAAGCAAAATTAATTAAATTTAATCACCATAAGAAGCACAGCTTGGATAATATATTTATAACAGGGAGTGGAGATGGAGAAGATCCCTCCTTGGTTAGGCCACTACATTTTCATGTTTGAAATTGCAGATCTAGTCTTCCTTTGTATTTGCTTTTTGCTCACTCACTACCCTTTTCTTTTCCTTTTTAGTTCTAGAAGGATTGGTCTGCAAGGAACAAAAATATCGGTCACAATTAACATCAACCCCAGTAAGGAACATGAACTGAGGCCTGAAAGTGTGGTGGCAATCGGGATGGCAGTATGAGAACAAAATGAAAACGAAAAAAACCATGCATGTTGTAGTGAATATGTTCAGTGATCCTGGAAGGTTATAACTGCCTCTCGTATCTATGCACATCACTTAAAATTTTTGAACCACCATTAATTATTGGAAAAGGCCAAAACGTAAAAATGCAGGAAGAGAGAACATGAAAGCTGACCAATAATTTTTACAAGATGGACATCACCAAGATGAAGGTCCCTAAATTCGGAGGCTTGTTGATATGCAGCAGGGATGCTTGAAGACAGTTTGGCCAGTGCATCGAACATTCCTCCATGGCCCCAATTTCCTGATTCATCTACACAACTGCCAAATTAATACCAGAATCAGGCTACGAGAAAAACTGATGATTACCAAGCAATATTCACACCCTTGTAACTAGTGCATTCTTTTCCCGTGGAGTAGTGGGATGAGTTCAACTTAGAACATACCAAAAACAGGATATTAACAGTTGTAACCATCAATGAGATGATGTCTAACCGCAGACTGAATTAAATTCGATGGAAATACAAATGACACATTTTCAAATTCCATCTAAGGGAGTGCGAGCTGATTCTTTGGCTTGGATAAGTCAACATAAAAACAACTCTTTCATAGCCAATGTCCCATTTGTAATTGCACCAACTACATGCTGCTTCGAATTGATCAGTTCTAATGTTAAGATTACTATCAAGTTGAAAAGAATGAGCAGAAAGGGATTGGTTTCATGGTAAAACCTTGTAACTGATAGTGAATGGAAAAAATAGATGTTTGTAATTCTCAGAGTTTCAGATATCAAATCAGAGTAGGAAACCAAAGAAAGCAATTTCAAGAGTTTCAGAACAAAATTAGAAGTAAGAAACAAAAGAAAAGTATCCATAATCATCAATAAGTTGCACGCCACAACTATGAAGAAGTAGACTGGAGGGATTTTCAGTATGTCTCCACGGAATTACCTGAATATGACACTGGGCTCAGACGAGCAGAGCTTATCTGGATGTGTACAATCCCCAACAACACAATGAACAAAACCTGAGTCTGACAATGCATCCCCATCTACAGGGTAGATGGGATCCCCAACGGATAATGAATGGTATCCAAGGGCCTCCCACTTTGACAACTTTTTCTCCTCTGCCTTTTTCTTTGCAGCCTCAAGATTAAGATACTTATTATCAGGCAAGTTCCTTCTATTTCCCAAATCCATAACCGGATTTTCATTTGATTGTGATGTTTCCTTGAATTTTTCAACCCACGATAGATATGATGCCTCATCAAGACCAGGATCATAGCTTGCAAGGGCAGAATCTCCTCCACTAACAAAATCAAGTCCTTTTTCTTGACCAATAGGATTGACCTCAAACTTTCTATCATCTTTGTCCAATGTCTGCTCACATCTCAGAGCAATTACTTTCTGTGCCAAAGCTTTCAATTCTGAGGCATTTAATTCATTTGATTTTTCACTGTTGACCTCCGAAAGATCAAACCTATGTAACCCAAATATGATAGATCGCAAATCACCAGTTTCAATTCCTCCTGCTTCTTTTCTGTCCTCTTCCATGACATCATCTCCTACAACATCATGGCTAAGCTGCAATTTCCTCTTTGCTCTTTGCATAATAACCTACACTCTCACATTTTAAATTCAAAATGATAATATGAAAGACATTATTAAACGTTAAAGGTTTGAATTATAAAACCTCACCTCCTCCACAGTATGCCTTGTAACTAAGTTTATTGACAGGACATGGTTCATTTGACCAATCCTGTGTGCTCGCTGCAAAGCCTGTTTGTCAACCTGAGGATTCCAATCTTGCTCATAGAATATAACCTGTTAATGAATGAAAGTTTATGAATGTTCAGAACACCATGTATAACTCCAACCAATTTTTTGAGAAATAATGGAGTCTACTTGGACAACCCATCATACTCTTTCAAGCTTTACCATATTATACTTAAAATTCTTTAGATGAAAATAAATATCACCATATCCAATCCATTCCATTAAAGTTGTTTTAATTAGAAGCAGATGCCACAAGTCTTGTAAAAACCTTAACTTCTTTCATAATCTTATATAGACCACTGAATTTATTAGCTATTAGAATCATATAGAACATTAGAAGTCAGTAAGAACCTTTCAAATTAAAGAAGCATCTACTTGGAGAACAAAACTTACCGTTCCAACATAAAGCATGAAACAAATACAGTTATTAACAGAAAATGACAAATGGGAGCTTAAACTGTTACAAAAAGCCAAATCATGTCAGGAAAAGTATATGGATAAATAACGAACAAAGTTTATCTCTTTTCGACTCAGAAAATTGCATTTATAAATTTTCCTTGTCAAGGTCGGTATAGAAATGCCTATACATCTTCAAGTCCTGCAAGTTGTATCTGTTTATACTCAGGCAATTGCTCAGAAGTGAGAGAAGTGAAAAACATAAGCTATCAAATTAATTCATCTCAAATATGAGAATGGCTGGCACGGAACTGAATATGTATCATATATAAGTGACATACACATAGCATATTTGTCCCAGAAAACACTGAACCGGCTCTACAGGGAAAAAAGACCACCCACCAAAAACAGAAAACATGTTCTCAAGCAAGATGAATCAATGAAAAAATCCGTCTTTAAACACTGCAGGAAAAGCCTCCAAGTAGATTGCTGATTTGTTTTGGAACTTTATGTGTCACCATTTGTAAGGTTTAATTTCATTTTCCCTTGCCAGCAACTTTAAGTTGATAAAGTGTGTAGGTATTATTGTGATGCCATCTTTTTTCTTTGTTGGGCTTGTCAGAAATTTTTTGTACAAAGTTGGAGCCATTTATGCTTCTTTTTCTCTTTTATTTTGTACAATATCTTTTTTTTTTCTCTCTCAACTTGAATGAGTTCACACGCCAGAAGCTGATTTCTGAAAACTTCAAGAGATAACCCACCGTATCTGCAGCCACGAGATTCAAGCCAACTCCTCCAGCTCTTGTGGATATCATGAAAACAAAAGAGCTATTTTGATCAGATTCAGAACCAGACCTCCCTGACTGTCCACTAAAACTTCTTATTGCAGCAAAACGCTCCTCAGCTCGAACTGAACCATCAAGACGCTCATATGAATACTTTCGAAGCTCTAGAAAATCCTATATTACATGCCAATTATGTCATTAATAATTGTTCAAAATATACTGACATGCATAAACAAGCAGAGGCAATTACTTCAAATTCAAACATGCACCTGTAAAATGTCAAGTGTGTGTGTCATTTGAGCAAAGAGAAGCACACGATGTCCAGAATCATGTAGCTTCTCAAGTAGTTGGTCCAAAATTGTAAGTTTCCCACTGGCCTGAACATGATGTCATAAGATACAGAGATGACAGCAGATTTCAATTAGTGGAATCAGATATCAAGATCAGAGGTTTGCACAGGACCCAAAGGAATTAACAAAATCAGAGAGGAAGCACAAAACTTGCCTCTTTTGGATTAGAAAGTTTAAGCAAGTTTAGTTTTTTTCCCCCCTTTATGCCACTTCAATTCTTTGTTTTTCAAGCTATATAAATGTGCAACCACTCCAAACTAAGCAATCGTTAATATTTCACACACTGCAAAATTATTAGACAGCAAGCATACCTGAAGCTGAAGTCATAAAATCAAGAGGACAACAGGGACAGCAACAGGCAGGTTTCAAATAGTGAGATCAGAGATGCCGTGCAGAAAGACTGCATCTTTCAAGGCAGAAAATTTAAGCAATTCTTTGTTTGCTTTTAGAGTTATGGGAACATAGTGAAATCATAGATACAGCACAAGTACTTGCCTCTTTCAGATTTAAACAATTCTTAGTTTTCTTATAGAGTTATGGAAACGTTAGTGAGATCGGAGATAAAGCTATATAAATTCTTTGTTTGCTTTTAGAGTTATGGCAAAAAACAAATCATTCAAACTCGGTTTTCATTACTTTTGATATATCAAACAGTTGCAAGACAACAAGACTACATGAAGTTCAAGTTAATTAATACAACGAGACATCAGGGGAAAAGGAGTTTTTCATTATCAAAATTGGATATTCAGTATAAAGGTTTGCTTCTTCTATACCAGAAAGTTTACGTGAACATGGTTTTTTTGTTTCTGTTTGTTTCTTTGCTTTCAAAGTTATGGCTACACAACTCATTTCAGACTAGCATTTTTTATTTTGGAGATGAAAACAGGTGCTCATTAACATTTCATATACCACAAAACTAGTAGATGTAGAGGTTACCTTAACTAGGTGTTCACCCTCTTTGTATGGCTCAGGCTCAATACCAGGAAAGAGGTAAGGGTGGCTGCATGCTTTTCTTAGTTGTATTACCTGGACCAAAAGAGACGGAATTAATGGCTGAAACTAACAGAATATTCAAGTCAGAAAAAAACATCATTCTATTTCAATAACTAGGGCAGAAAGGCAGTTTGGCATGGCAAGTTAGCTACAATGCTCAAGTCAAAGATTGAGAAGCTAGTATACCATATTCTGCAGAGATTGATGATTGGAAGCTGAAGAAGACAGCGCAAGAAGTTTTGGAAGCTCCTTCCTCAATATTGAGGTATAAACTTTCTTTTGCAGGCTGACCAGTGGAGCCATCCTATCAAGGCAAATAAAAATTTTAGTCTTTTTAGGAGAGTTCCCATCATGAAACACCAGATGCTCAGTCTTCATAAGGTAAGACAACTTACACAGTAATCTCAGTCAATGATGGCAGCACTAGGTTTCCACACTTTATAAGCGTAGATTTTGTTCTTCGAAGCATGAAGGATTTCAATATACTTTTTAAAGTCTTGAATTGCCGCTTGACCTTTGTTGCATCATGATCTGTTCAAAAGCAACGGGTTTAACATTCTTGCAAATATGGAAAACCTCAGCTTTTGTTGTATTCAAGAGAATCAACCCGAGATTCACAGCAGAAGCAGAGAAAAAGAATTAAATAATAATTTTGAAGCTCGTAAACCTTGAAGGAATTGAGAATAACCCAGAAGCATGCACATCATTTTTCTGCTTTTTTTTCTGAATCAAAGGCCAATCCCTGATATAGATTTTAGCTGCAAGGATTTGCCATAAACTATTGACAGTTCCTTGAAAGAATATTGCAGATGTAACTTTCAGAAACACAGAGGAATGATCCCATAGCAAGTCCAGATATTATCTCACTTTGTTTCAAAACTCAAACAATTTCTCTTTTGAAAACCATTAACTTGGGAGTTGGGTGTATCAGTGAGTAGAGGACCCTAGAAGATCTGGGTCAATGTTCTATTCATATGAATGATGATGTGACATTAGTCACTAACCTTTTGATGATGAACTGACTTGACCACGCATCATAAACTATATACTTTTCAAGAAAAACTTTTAATCCGTGACCTTCCTTTTGTTTCAAAACTCAAACAATTTCTCTTTTGAAAACCATTAACTTGGGAGTTGGGTGTATCAGTAAGTAGAGGACCCTAGAAGATCTGGGTCAATGTTCTATTCATATGAATGATGATGTGACATTAGTCACTAACCTTTTGATAATGAACTGACTTGACCAAGCATCATATACTATATACTTTTCAAGAAAAACTTTCAATCCATGACCTCCCTTCTGTAATATTTTAGAAACAATTGGGGTAAGGGGTGGGGGGATCCACTAAGATAAGAAGAGAGATTATGATGTCAAAGGAAATACCTATACCTACACATTTAATGCCAGCAGATTTTGTCTATTTATTCTTTCCTTTATTGGGATATATTAGTTGTAGGTTAGCTATTTCTAAGGGCTGAAAATCAACCTATATTATTTCCTGTATCAGCCTATATTATTTCCTGTTGTTTTATTTCTATTCTTAGCTTGTAAATTCTACCTATATAATGAGCAATTCTCAATAAGAAGATAAACAATTTTATTCAAAAGACTTTAAATTGTCATGGTATCAGAGCTACTACTCTGAATTATTATTTGCTATCAAGTTTTTTAGTCTCAGTTATTCTTGATCAAAGTTCTCTTGACCTCATGTCTTCAAATAAGTTTGATATTTCTATGATTCATTTCAATGGCAAGAACTACTCTGCTTGGGCGTTTCATTTCAGGAGTTTTGTCAAAGGTAAGGAGCTACAGGGACATGTTGATGGAACTAACCCAGCTCATGACAAAATCAAAGACATAGACCAGCACGTCAAGTGGGAAGTCAAGGACGCTCAAGTTATGGCTTGGATCTCAGGATCTGTAGAGCCTAACATCATCTTGAATCTTCGATCCTCTCAGACTGCAGCTCAAATATGAACTTACCTAAAGAAAATCTACAGCCAACAAAACACTGCTCGTCGGTTTCAACTTGAACATGAATTGAGCACTCTTCAACATGATAGTCTTTCTATCTTAGATTTTTACTCTAGATTCACTAATCTTTGGACTGAATACACTGATATAGTTTATGCTGGCTACCATCCGAAGGTTTTAGCTTCGTTCAAATTGTTCATGAAACTACTCAACGGGATCAGTTTCTAATGAAACTAAGACCTAAATTTGAAGGCACTAGATCCAACCTAATGAATCGAGAATTTGTTCCCTCCTTGGATACATGCCTCGGTGACCTCCTTCACGAAGAACAATGCCTTCTCCCTCAAACTACCATGGAACAACGACGATCTACATCTATTTCTGTGGCCTATGCAGCACAAGGCAAGCCAAGAGGCAGGGATATGAGCATTATTCAGTGTTTTTGTTGCAAGGGATTTGGCCATTATGCTGCAAATTGTCCTCGAAAATTCTGCAACTACTGCAAAAAAGATGGTCATATCATCAAAGAATGCCCTACTCGACCTCCCAAGAAAACAGAGACAGCATATACTGTCTTAGTTGGCTCTTCACCTCTGACACAAAGTACTCCTCCTCCTGTCCAATCCATGACTCCTGCCATGATTCAACAAATGATCATTTCTGTATTTTCAGCTTTGGGACTCTCAGGTAAAAATCTTTCTGCATCATCTCCTTGGTATTTTGATTCTGCGGCTTCCAATCATATGACAAACAATGTTGCTTCTCTTACCAATATCAACAAATATTTTGGAAATCTCAAAATTCATACTGCTGATGGCAGTCATTTACCTATCACGGCCACTGGTGATGTTTCTCCCTCTCATTGATGTTTTTGTATCACCTGGTCTTACCACCAATCTTGTGTCTGTCGGTCAATTGGTTGAAAATGATTGTAAACTGGAATTTTCCAAATCTGGTTGTGTTGTGCAGGATCAACAGTCAGGGAGGATGATTGCGAGGGGGCCTAAAGTGGGATGTCTTTTTCCTCTTCAATTTCCTTTGTCTCCTTTTTCTTTGCCCTTTGTCACTTGTAATTCTGCTCATGTTGATTACCGAGCATGGCATAAACGTCTCGAACATCCAAACTCTAATGCTCTTCATGATTTATTGAAATCTAGTTTTCTTGGAAATAAAGATTCACCATCTCTTAGTGCTGTTCAGTTTGATTGCAATTCTTGCAGGCTTGGCAAAAGTAAAACTCTGCCTTTTCCTATTCACACACCACACGTAGTCCAACCTTTCGATTTGATACATAGTGATATGTGGGGTATGGCACCAGTCACTTCTCATGCTAACTACAAATACTTTGTCACTTTTATTGACAACTATAGCCGTTTCACATGGATTTATTTTTTTCATTCTAAAGACAAAGTATTTTCTGTTTTTAAGATTTTTCATGCACATATCCAGACCCAATTTTCAGCCCAAATGAAAATCCTTCGTTCAGACAATGGGGGTGAGTATAGGTCTCATTTGTTTCAAGACTTCTTCCAGCATCATTGCATCATTTCTCAACGGTCTTGCCCTTCAACACCTCAACAAAATGGGGTGGCTGAAAGAAAGAATTGTCATCTTCTTGATATTGTTCATACTCTCCTCTTAGAGTCTACACCTTTTGGTTTTTAGTGTAAAGCTCTCTCCACTGCTGTCCACCTCATAAACAGATTGCCTTCCCCCGTATTGAACCACGACACTCCTTTCATCAGGTTGTTTGGTCATCCTCCAACTTATTCCAACCTCCATACCTTTGGTTGTATTTGTTATGTTCATCTTCCTGCACATGAACGCACAAAACTCACGGCTAAATTAATTCAATGTGCTTTCCTAGGATATTCAGTACACCAGAAAGGTTTTCTTTGCTATGATCTAAATCTGCGTCGTGTTCGAATTTCTAGAAATGTGATCTTTCTAGAAAACTAATATTTCTTTTCCATGCATCAGGATCATGTTCCTCCTTCATTTTCTGTTTTGCCTATATTTACTAACTCTTCTGCAGCTCTAGTCCCTTCTAAGCCTCTCCTAGTATATCAAAGACGTTCATCTACTACTTCCTACTAGCCTCCAGACCCTCCAAGCCCCCTCAAGTTCCTTCTCCAACTGCTGCTCCTATTCCAGCAACTGCAACTTCCTCTCATCGACAAAGTACTCGGGTTCATAGACCCCCTAATAGGTATGGGTACTCTCCTCCCTCATCCTTCACAGCCACCTTGTCTTCTACTTTTCTTCCTTCATCTTATAAACAAGCAATGGAACATGAGTGTTGGCGAAAATCCATTGAAACTGAACTTCTCGCACTTAAAGAAAACTAAACCTGGGATGTTGTTCCATGCCCCTCATCTGTTGTGTTTTCTATCAAGCGTCGTTCTGATGGGTCTATTGACCGTTATAAGGCTTGGTTAGTAGCACTTGGCAACAAACAGGAATATAGTCTTGACTATGATGAGAACTTTGCACTAGTCGCCAAAATGACCACTGTTCGAACTATACTCACCTTTGTTGTATCTCAATCCTGGCCCTTACATCAAATGGATGTCAAGAACGCCTTCCTTCATGGTGACCTCAAGGAATATTTTTACTTGAAACTTCCTTTTGGTATGTCCACTTCCTCATCTAATGATGCTTGCAAACTGAAACATTCTTTGTATGGTTTGAAGCAAGCACCGAGAGTATGGTTTGACAAGTTTCGATCCACGTTGATAGGTTTCTCCTTCACTCAAAGTCAATATGACTGCTCTCTCTTTCTATAAAAGACATCCATGGGTATCGTTGTCCTCCTTGTTTATGTGGATGATATCGTCATCACTAGCTCTAACTTGAAGGCAATCTCTGCGATTCAGACTTTGTTGCATTCTACATTCCACATGAAAGACCTTGGTCAGCTTACCTATTTTTTGGGCTTGGAAGTGCATCATCAACCTCACGGTCTCTTCCTACATCAGCACAAGTATAGTCAGGAACTAGTTCAGTTAGCCGACCTCACCAACACTACTTTGGTTGACACTCCTATGGAACTTAATGTGAAATATCATCGTGACGAAGGGGAGCTTCTTGATAATCCTACTACCTATCATAAGCTAGTTGGTAATCTTATCTATCTAACTATTACTCGACCAAACATTTCTTATGTTGTTCACACTGTCAGCAAATTCATGCAAGCACCAAGGCATCTCCATCTATTTGTTGTACGCTGTATAATTCGCTACATTCTTGGCACTCCTAGTCGTGGCTTATTTTTCCCTATAGGTTCTTCACTTCAACTATAAGCCTATAGTGATGCTGATTGGGCCGGTTGCCCTGACACCAGGAAATCTACTACCGGCTGGTGTATGTTTCTTGATGATGCCCTTATCTCATGGAAATACTAGAAACAAGACCACGTCTCCAAATCATCTACTGAAGCAAAGTATCGAGCCATGTCTGCTGCTTGCTCTAAGATCATTTGGCTGCATGGTCTCCTCACAGAACTCGATTTCTGTCCAGTTCATCCTACTCCACTTCATGCTGACAACACTAGTGTCATCCAAATTGTAGCCAACCTTGTCTATCACGAACGCACCAAGCACATTGAGGTTGACTGTCACTCAATCAGGGAAGCATATGATCATCAGATTATCACCCTTCCACATATCTCCACCACTCTACAGATTGCAGATATGTTCACCAAATCCATGCCCCGTCAGCGACATCATTTCCTTACTTGCAAATTGATGCTTATCGATTTACCAGCATCAATTTAAGGGGGGATGTCAAAGGAAATACCTATACCTACACATTTAATGCCAGCAGATTCTATCTATTTATTCTTTCCTTTATTGGGATATATTAGTTGTAGGTTAGCTATTTCTAAGGGCTGAAAATCAGCCTATATTATTTCCTGTATCAGCCTATATTATTTCCATTCTTAACTTGTAAATTCTACCTATATAATGAGCAATTCTCAAAAAGAAGATACACAATTATATTCAAAAGACTCTAAATTGTCATATGATACATTGAGGGGCCATCAAACCATGTGATCTCCTAAGCAGAATACCAATATCAAGGGGAAAAATGAGGATATAGAAAATTACAAGAATATAAAGCCTGGTTTCAGGAGAAAGTTAACACTTAAATACACACTTAGACCAAGTAAAAGGATAAATGACCTGATGAAGCATCAGCAGCTTCCCTGAACGTGGAAAGGAACTGATCCAGGGTTCCAAACACTAAAGGCATGCAAAAATGCATCAGAGCCCAAAGTTCAGTGAGATTATTCTGGATGGGTGTGCCAGTCATCAACAACCGTCTTGGCATGAGGAACTGGTCTATGAGAACATTATAAAGAACCTGTCCTTATTGAATTTTTGAAACAAAAAAAAGAAACTCTTCAAGTCTAGCTCAAGAAGTATAAAAGGAGAGGCGCAGAAGCAATTTATAATATAAACATATTTTTTTGTTATTGCACTATGGTAGCATAAATAGCTTGAAACCATCACCACTATAGGAATTTATGTTCATATTTACGAGAAGACACTGTGTGATAGCTTGAACATACGCTCTTAGGATTTTTAAGTCTTTGAGCTTCATCAACTATAGCATAGTGCCATGGAATCTGTGACAAGAATTCTTTATCCACTAATGCAATGTCATATGTTGTCAATAGCACGTCAAAAGGCAACAATGATACCTGTAAACAGCCAACATATCAATTTAGATTTTAAAGAACTTCAAACTAGAATCCAGACACATGAAAAAATATAAGGAACAGGATAAACTAACAAATTATATCATTCCAGTTAGTAAATATGCATTATAAGATTCCAAACTCACATCAGATGATGAAGGACTCTCTTTCACATGTTCATGAATTGTCTTGCGCAAACTGCGCCGGTGTTGTTTCTCACCGACATACCTAAGGACTTTTAGTTTGGGGGTGAATTTGTCTATCTCTGACACCCATCCATCTGTCACACTTAAAGGGCACAACACCACTGCATATAATTGGATAACAAGCAAAATTGTGAATCAAAGTCACTACCAGAATAGATACCCTAAAGTCTTCAAAGTCAAACAAAAGGCTTTCTTAACTCACAATATGGTCCAGATGACTTCTGATGAACTTTCAAATAACTTAAGAAAGAGATGGCTTGCAAGGTCTTCCCTAATCCCATCTGCCAGCAAATATCTTCAATTCAAAACATAATGAACAGAATCACACTGCCATTGCTATTATCATGCTCGTCTGTTCTACTTGACTAAATAATGAGGCACGTGAAGATTACTAAAAGTAATGAGAAAAATAAGGACTTTCTTAACCATTGTGTCAGTGATGAGAACGACAAAACTCCATCAGGGTTTCAGCTGTAAATTTAATTACTTCACAAACCCAACAAGATGTTACAATATGTTATGAGTAAATTCAGTTATAAGAGATGCAACAATCAATTATCCAATACCAAGCCAGTTGCAAAATTCTAAGAGTAAATAATACAGTCCCCCTAAGATCTGGCACTAGTAAACTTTCGAAAAATTCAAAAAAAAAAAAAATTGGACATTGAATAACTACAGGGAGATTTATCTGAAGCTTTAATTGACAATTGAAAGGTAGATTTTTTACTTGAAGAGTTTTGAGTTTCGCAGGTCTGTGTGATTACCTAAAGGGCCAGGCCATACTCAAATGACAAAAATAATGATGGTCACAAATAATCTCTATATTACTTGATTTTCACATGTTTAAAAGTAAATATCAGGTATCAAGATAAATTTAAGACAATTTCAGGTTTCCTTCAATATAAAGGCTTGAAAACCGTTCAAGTCCTCAAGCTATGTACCTCATCTCCTGCAAATACAATACCAATTCAAGAGTCACTTTAATGCGCGTTAAAAATAAAACAGCATATAATTAAAGTGAAACCCTAGACTCCTTTTCAAATTCACAAAATTGAATTTATCAAATCAGACACCAAGCAATACTGGAAAACCCTGATTTCTTGTATTCTTGAGATTTTCAATTCGATTTTATCAGATTAAAAAATAGAAGTGAAAAAATAAAATCCTACCGAGGATAACATTAACACCGAGGTGATATCTCTGTATAAGCCACAAGATGCCTTCAAGTTGGTGAGGTTTCAGCGTCGCCGTGACGCCCATTTCTGTGGCGTCAAAAGGAGAAGTTGCATAACCGCTTTCTCCGTGTGATTTCGATTCGATGATCATTGCGGCTGCCGCGAGCCTCTGCTCGTAATTCATCCCTCTCGGTCTCTTTGAGAGTAGCCGTTGTATATCGAAGACTGGCTTGAAGGGGACGCGAGGGAAATAAAAAAAAGCCAGTTTGGTTACGTAATGACGGTTCTAGCCTTATGAGTAAGCTTAAGCTCGTGGGGTTATTCTTGGGATTTTGCGCGGCGTGTATATGGATCGTGAGTCTGCGCGCGTGTCAAGCTAAAGCCAAATGTTGACTGCGTTGAGGAAACTTCTACGTTTGTTTGTCTTTTCTCTAGTATGTGAATTTTTCGTTTAAAGGATAATGAAATATGACAGTTGTCAGGTTTTGATTTGAAGATTTATTGGAAAAAATTTGGATTATTTGATTATTAAGTTAATTTTGATCAGTTATTTTTATTAGAAAATGATGTTTTTTAAAAAATATTATGAGTCTGTTTGATAAAAAAAAAAATAGTTTTTATGTTTTGGAAAAACACATAAATAATACGTACGTAGGCAGTGTTAAAAATAAATGGGCTGCACCAATCAATAAATGAGGTCTAACCTTTGGTTAATAAGACAATAAAATTAAGACTTTAATGTTGCTTTATTATATGTATTAATAATCGCATGTATATAATAATATAGTTTGTATAATTTAAATTACTACATGTTTCTTTAGTAATTTTATTACAAATAATAATTTCAATAATAATTTTAATCAAACATTTAATTTATTTAACTAAACAATAATTAAAAGTGATTATTTTAAATTTATATTTTATAAATACATAAAAATTAAAATAATATCTAACACGTAATAACTTATTTGGGTTTAGTTTGAATAATCGCATTGCTAAGAAATTAATCAAAATCGATGTAAATTAATATTGTATCCAATTCAATTAGAAATTTAACTCAGATCAATTTTTTTAGTGATTGACATATTAATAACTATGCAAAATATATAGAATTTAGAGTTTAGTATATAATCGGCAACAGCAATCTATCAAGACCAGCCAAGTTCATATTTATTTTTCAAATCGGCTATTTTATCAACTTTAAGCTATTTCATGCTTTTCCAAATGATTGGAAAAGAATTTGCTCTCTGTCATAATTTATCCCATTTTTTATTGAGTAAAATTTGAGTCGAATTTACTTGGTACATGTAAATAATAAAATAGATAATTTCCAACAAGGTAAATGAAACTTATTTTAATTGATTTTTATATTAATTTTTTTAATTGTTTTTTTTTTATTTTCTTTTCTCAATTGAATTTTTTTATCTATTAAATTTTATCTTTATTTTTTTTATTTTAAATAATTTATAATTTTTTTTTAATTTCATTATCTTTCAATTTTTTCTATTTATATGATTTGGTCTATTTGATTGCTATTTATTTTATTTAAAATAATCTATGATATTGTATTTTTTTTTAATTTCATCCCTTTCATCTTTTTACCTATTAAATTTAGTCAATATTTTTTTAATAAACTTAATAAAAAAATTAAAATATTAATAAGTTATTTTTTCAATTCATTTTTCAAAACATAACTAAATATTGAAAAATATCTTTTTTATGACATTATCAAACATAAAAAAATAATTTAATTTTTATAAATTCACCTCTCATGAAAAAATAATTTCCCAGCAAAAAAACCTGTATAAAACTAAAAATTACGAATTACTTTTTTTATGATCCTTTGCGGCTATAATTAAAAATAAAAAAAAACAGAGGAATTATATATAATAGCCATCAAGTTCAGTTGGGCAATCCTTTCGAGAAAGTGGAGGGGTACCAGTGTTTCTGAAAGGAGTGGATCAGTAAAAAGCCTAATTTTCCTACCATTTGCATCCAGAGCACGGAACTTTCCTCGCCGAGAATCCGCTGGTGTCTAGCCAATAAAAAAGTGCAGTATCTCCAGCTTCGGAAACACGGTCGAATAATATTCAAATCAAAGTTTGCTCGGAAGCCCATGCACATTCATATTCCGAATGTTAGCACAAGTTGTATGGGCAAATCGGTAGTGTCCAACAAGGGCTCAAGTTGAAGATGTGCTCATCAGATTCCACAACAGACGGCTAAAGCAGAGGATGCACCCTTTCTTGTCGTTGTATGGGCAGTATCATGCCAACAACACCAGAGATTATCAAACTCCTAATCATTGTCTTTGTTAGTGCCTTGATCGAATATTCTTCTTGGCACAAATGAGCTCAAACCACTAGGAAATTACTATAGTTGCCATTATCGTAGAATCATTGACCTCCCTCGCCGACCCGTTTAGGATCTAATCTATTGGCATACTCAACCGCCAATTAACCAACAACCTTAAGCTTCAACGGTTCCGAAATAAATTACATCAATTAAATTTAAATTAGATAAATTAGATTTTATGTGAGAAATTATGACTTGGTTAAATTTAAGTCAATAGAGTACAAGTTAAATAAATTTAGAATTATTATTATTGTTACAAATCATATCAAAGTGGTACAAACTATATTAATTAAGGATTAAATCAATTAGATAAAATGTAATTATCAACATGGAATACACATGAAAGTAGGAATTGATTGATTTTAAATCATTCAAGTTTAGGTTAAACAAGTTTGAAATCAATTACATCAATTAGATATAGATTACGAGAACTAGATTTTATATGAAAAATTAGAACTTGACTAGATTTAAATCAAGTTAAAATTATAAAGAATCATTGATGATACAAATTACATTAATTAGATGCAAACCATATCAATTAGGGTTTATATCAATTATAGAAATTGTGATTAAACTTTATTATTGCTTCAATCATACAAAATGTGGTTAAATTTCGTTCTTGCTCCTATACATTTATCAACATTAAACTTCGAATCCCATAGTTTAAATTCCCCGCAAACCATTCTTGCTGTTTGTTTTAAAATTTTAATTTCATCTTTAAACGTGTTACCTTATATGGGTTGTTTTTTAAAAATAATTTTTATTTAGAAATATATGAAAATATATTTTTATTTTTAATATCAGTACATCAAAATCATAAAAAAATAAATTAATTTAATATTTTTTCAACCCTCCCACCTAGTTCTTTTAAATAACCATTTTTTGGTTTTGATTTTTTAACTTTTTTTTTATTAGATATCAGAACATTTACAGGGATTGAAGAGGAAAAATGATAGAATAAAATAAAAGGTTGAAAAAGGTGATATTCTCATTAGTTATTTAGTAGTAAGAGAAAAAATCGAGACTCGTAAAATCTAAATGAAACACTGGTTTAAAATTGTGGGGGTAGAAGTGGAAAAGACAAAATAAGAAAATATAATCATATTTTCCAGCACAGCTTAGTGGCTATGATCAATAATATAACTTGCTGCCATAGCCAAGCACTTCCGAATTCCAAGCACCACAAAGCAACTTGGAGCCGGTGACCCATGAGTGTATTAATAACCCTCCAAGCTCATCAAAACAGCGCAAGGGAAAAAAAAAAAAAAGTGGAGGATAACATAATTA
Source organism: Populus tomentosa (assembly GCA_018804465.1). Taxonomy (NCBI): domain Eukaryota; kingdom Viridiplantae; phylum Streptophyta; class Magnoliopsida; order Malpighiales; family Salicaceae; genus Populus; species Populus tomentosa. Next base: position 3,450,781 of record CM031995.1, read on the forward strand.
TGGCTTTTATATCTAGATAGATGCTCTTAGCATAAGTTAAAAAAACAGACAAAAAAAATTATATAAACGAGACAATGTGTCTGCCATTCAGTGTCCAAAATTCTTAATGTCCTTCATCATGGCCCCACCAGCAAACCTACCCCACCATTAACATATTGGAAGATCGACCTTAAACCATGCAACTACATGACTGGGAAATCCTATATATATTCGAACCCCGCGACACCTTAATTATCACACACCTTCGAGAGAGAAAAAAAAAAAAAAAAAAAACGTATCTCACTCGCTTCCAAAAATCCTTGGCTCAAAGAAACAACAATGCAAGCAAGACCATGCCATATAGTTCCCACGAGTTTCCCTTCACCGAGTAAACTCCCTCGATTTCATCGGACTCCGTCGCCGGCTAAGATTAAAATACCTAGAGTCATATCCATTTCCACCCCGGATACCACTGATCATGCATCAAGCCGTACATCCCTGGATACTATAGATGATCATGTGGCTGCCTTTTGGGATTACCAATTCTTATTCGTGTCACAAAGATCAGAGACAAACGAGGCAGCAACGCTTCGAGTCGTCGATGGAGCAGTCCCATCTGATTTCCCTTCCGGCACGTATTATTTAACCGGTCCAGGGCTATTTACAGATGATCATGGCTCCACGGTGCACCCTTTGGATGGTCATGGATACCTTAGGGCATTTAGTATTGATGGAGTCAACAGAGAGGTCAAGTTCATGGCTAGGTACGTAAAAACAGAGGCTCAAGTCGAGGAACACGATCCAGAGACTAACACGTGGCGGTTTACGTATCGTGGTCCGTTTTCTGTGTTAAAAGGAGGCAAGAGACTTGGTAATACCAAGGTGATGAAAAATGTGGCAAATACTAGTGTGTTGAGGTGGGGTGGTAAGCTATTGTGTTTGTGGGAAGGTGGGGATCCTTATGAGATTGAGCTAGGGACGTTGGATACTACTGGGAGGTTTGATATGATCGACGGATGTGATTCATCGATAGACAATAGAAGCAATGGTGGTGATACATGGGACATGGCCGCTGGATTATTGAAGCCAATCTTATATGGTATGTGTTTTTGCTCTCGGCAAGTTGATTAATATTTAATTTTGATCAAAGAAAATAATCATCATCTACACACTAAATAAGAAGGTGTTTCCATCAATATTATTCTTTTATGTAAAAGAAGGAGTAAAATGATCATTTTCATCACCAAAAAGAAAAAAAGAAAAAAGAAAATGGCTCGCAAAGAAAATCCTAATTAAATTTTTTTTGTCTACTTATCCATAGTAAAATAATAAAAAAAGAATTTTATTTCTAAGTATTTTTTCTATAAAAGGTGCAAACATATAATAAAAACTCTGCATAGTTTTTAATTTTATTTTATTCACTAGCTTCCTTGATTTGGTGAAATAGTCTTAATTCCACTTGACAAAATAGTTTCCAAAATCATTAGGTAAAAAATGGTGCCCCGTATTAATCTCTATATTTCAAAACTCAGTTCCTCTTTTGTTTTTAGTTACCAGGAATATGTTGATTTAACGCATCGGATATAATTGAAAAGGTAATAGATCTGTTAATAAATTAATTATTAAACTTGGTAAAATATTTTTTTTAAAAAATCAATTTAATATTTTTAAATCTAAAACACACTTTTAAAACATATATAATTGAAAATAAAAATTATCATGCTGTACCAAAAATACAATAAGTAATTTATTATTTCAAAAAAAAATACATGGATTAAATTATAGTTTATTTAATAATTCTCAACTCAACAAACCCTCTGAGATGCATCCACGAGGACGTTTGGTTTTGCATTTGAAAAATATTTTTAAAAAAATTTTAATTTTTTTTATTTTAAATTAATATTATTTTAATGTTTTCAAATTATTTTGATGTACTGTTTTAAAAAATAACTTTTAAAAAATAAAAAAAATATTATTAATATATTTTTTTAATAAAATTTTTTTAAAAATATAATTACAACCACATACACTCCTAAACACACTTGAGACTAGATAAAGAAATTATTTATAAGAAATCTAGAAGACTGGTTGGTATAGTATGGACTTTGGATTATTGGATTTTGTGATTAATAATTAAGACTTAAGAGAGTGTTTTACACGAATTCTAATTTTATTTTTAGATATTTTTTTAGATATTTTTTTATTTAAAAAATATTAATTTAATATTTTTTAAAATAATTTTAATTTATTAATATTAAAAATATATATAAAAAAGAAATATATTTTTTTTAAAAAAAAAAAACACCGTAGAACACATTTTCAAACATTCTTTAAACACCGTTTTCAAACACCATCTAAGATAAACTAAGGATACATTAGGGTTGCTAAAGATTACTCGCATCAAATTAAATTTTTTCTACCAGTAAAGATTTTATTGATAGATTAAAGGAAACTGCAGAGGGTTAAATGTTAATGTTTGCGTTTTTGCTGACTATAGGAGTGTTTTTCTCTTCTTCTGAAAAATTACCTGCACAGGAGTGTTTAAAATGCCACCAAAGAGATTGCTGTCCCATTATAAGCTCGATGCTACAAGGAACAGACTGATTACTGCTTCATGCAACGCCGAGGACATGCTACTGCCCCGCAGTAATTTTACTTTTTATGGTAAATAATGTTGAGAATGGCAGTAATTTTATGCTTAGAAATAAAAATCTCATCTAGTGATTGTTGATTAACAATTTGTCCTTTCCAGAATATGATGAAAATTTCAAGTTGTTGCAGAGACAAGAATTCAACATTCCCGATCATTTGATGATCCATGACTGGGCATTTACAGATACTCATTACATATTATTCGCCAACCGCATTAAGCTTGATGTCATCGGTAATTATCTGCATGCAAAGAACATTTATGTTATCTTGTCTGATCTTAAATTATATAACGGAAACAATTAATATTACAGTGTTAGATCGGGGATTGATTTGGAAAAGGGTTAGTTAAAATAATGCTGTTTTTTTTTTTTTTTTTTTCATGTGCTGTCATAAATAACTGCTATGGCACAAGTAACTAGAGATCACAGTAGCATTAAATTTGGATTTTGTAGGCAGATACGATTAATTACTTAGCAATACATAACCTGGATATTGCAGGATCAATGACTGCTATTTGTGGACTATCTCCGATGATATCAGCTTTGTCAGTGAATCCTAGCAAGTCTACCTCTCCCATCTACTTGCTTCCTCGATTTCCTGAGAAATCACCCAGCAAAAGAAACTGGAGAGTGCCAGTGGAAGCACCTTCAACAATGTGGCTACTACATGTTGGCAATGCTTATGAGGCCAAAGATGTCAATGGAAATTTGCAAATTCAAATACATGCTTGCATTTGCTCCTACCAATGGTTCAATTTCCAAAAACTATTTGGTGGGTGGTTTTTGAGCACTTATTACTTAAGATTATCTCGGAAGTAAAGAGAAATCAGCGTAGTTTTTTGAAGTTAAAGCATTTTGATGTTTCAAGTAAGAATCTAGACAACTCTTGACAGAAACTGTGATATCTTTGCAATTGGACAGGATATAATTGGCAAAGTGCTAAGCTAGACCCTTCTGTTATGAACGTGAAGGAAGGTGGAGATGAGCTACTGCCCCATCTTGTTCAGGTACTCTTCTCTCTGTGTGAATAAATCTGTAAGGGATTGAGATGCTTTAGTTTCATGCACGAGGGAAAAAAGAACAAGATGCAGAGCCAAGATGATTTTTCTCTACAAAGATGGTGAAAATTGTGAAATTCAAATATACTATGATCAACCACAATTGTGGAGCTATCCTCGACCTAAGATATTGATTTATATGTAACGTAGGTTTCTATAAATTTGGATGCTTATGGGACCTGTCAAGAAAGCAGCGTGGAACCCTTGAATCAGTGGAGCAAGCCAGCAGATTTTCCTGTCATAAATCCTGACTTCTCTGGTAATAAAAACAAGTATGTTTATGCAGCAAGTTCTTCAGGCTCACGCCAAACATTGCCGCATTTCCCTTTCGATATGGTGGTGAAGCTAAACTTGTTAGACAAATCTATCCATACATGGACCGTTGGTGCGAGGAGATTTATCGGGGAGCCTCTATTTGTTCCAAAAGGAAGGGAAGAAGACGATGGATATCTTCTGGTAGTGGAGGTGAGAAATCAATCAGCACTCAAGAGTCTTTTTCCGATGTTCTTCCGCAGCATTACTGGTAAAAAAAATAAAAATGAAATACAAGATTTTTGCATGTGTTTTAATGCAACTTTGCTGCACATTCTTGCTGTTTTGCAGTATGCAGTTGCAATACAAAGGTGCTATCTTGTAATTTTGAATCCGAAGAGGATAGGGAAAGCTGATGCACTTGTAGCAAGATTAGAGGTCCCCAGGCATTTAAATTTTCCACTTGGTTTCCATGGTTTTTGGGCCAAAAGTTCTTAATCCAATCAGTTAAAAATGCTATATTCTGAGATCATCATTTTTAATCAATATAGCTGTGTTATAATGATTCCTACAGACCTGGTAGATTCCTGGTTTAGCAAATGATATCTATGTATGCAGATGAAATCAATCATAGAAGGTGTTAGTACATCAAATATCTGTGTTTTTTGGATTTTAAAATTTAAATCTCAGTGATTCATATCAGGTTTGTGAATTTATGAAGACAACCCTAAACTACATCATTTTAAATAAGTTTTTATTTTTTTTTAATTTTTCCAGCAGCTAATTCAACCAAATCAATTGGATAAATTTGATTTCATCAAGTCAATTTTAAATTAATGCTCTCAAAAGGAATTTCTATATGGATTTATTCAATTTCATCAAAAACAGAATAGAAATCGAATCTTTCTACACTGCACAAAATGATGTCTTGAGAACCTCATTGATGGGGTCAAAAAAATAGAAATTTTAAGATAAAGTAGCTGATAGCGGACAAGTGGGCAGTCCTCTAAAAATAAATGACACCAGGGCCCAATTATAAAACATGATATTGAGCCCATCAAAGATAAATAAACCGAAACAGGCTAGAAGCCCGTTCACTATAATTATTCAAAGTAAAAAAGCCCACTAATATAAAACCCGCAGTGCCAGTGGCCAGAATGGCAGTACTCCTCCCTCCATTTCTCCTTCCTTCCCCGAACTCACCAAAAACCCTCCGATTTCAGAACTGAAAACCCTAAACAATTAATTTCATAGAGTCAGAAAGAGAGAGCCTCAACAATGTCAGGCTTCCCCTTCTCCTCTTCCTCTACACAATCCTCCCCTTTCTCCCTTGCCTCCACCCCTGCCACCGGATTCTCATTCGGATCTTCGTCCGCTCCCTCCATCACCACCGCACCCCCTTCCTTCGGCTCCAACACCTCCTCCGCGCCTGCCACCGGATTCTCATTCGGATCTTCCTCAGCTCCCTCCATCACCACCGCACCCCCTTCCTTCGGCTCCAACACCTCCTCCGCCCCTGCCACCGGATTCTCATTCGGATCTTCCTCCGCTCCCTCCACCAACCCCACACCCCCCTCCTTCGGCTCCAACACCTCCTCCGCCCCTTCCTTGTCCTTTTCCTCCTCTAATACCTTCTCCTCCACTCCCTCTTCCACCCTGTATGGCTCATCAGCTTCAAATTCTTCCCCATTCTCCTTTGCAACAGCCTCATCCTCCACAAGTACAACTCCATCCCTGTTTGGCTCTCTCTCTGCCGCCTCCATTTCCCCTAATCCCTTGTTTGGCTCCGCTTCTTCTTCTACGGCAAATGCAAGTTCCTCCTTTGGCACAACTACTTCATCATCATCAGCACCCGCTCCGTCGCCTCTTTTTGGAACAAGTACAGGCTCATCCTTGTTCGGAACAACTTCATCCTCAGTCTTGTTTGGCTCAACTTCCTCCTCCACAACTTCCGCTTCGCCTCTGTTTGGCACGAGCTCACCCTCGCCCTTGTTTGGCTCAACTTCCTCCACAACTGCTTCTGCTTCGCCTCTGTTTGGCACAAGCTCACCCTCTCCCTTGTCTGGATCAACTTCCTCCACAACTGCTTCCGCTTCGCCTCTGTTTGGCACAAGCTCACCCTCGCCCTTGTCTGGATCAACTTCCTCCACAACTGCTTCCGCTTCGCCTCTGTTTGGCACACGTTCACCCTCTCCCTTGTTTGGATCCACTTCCTCCACAACTGCTTCTGCTTCTCCTCTGTTCGGAACAGGTGCCTCTTCTACTCCATCCTCATTTGGTACACCCTCATCAGCATCAAGTACAGGTTCATCCTTGTTTGGCAACTCTCTTTCCACCACAAGTTCGGCGCCGTCTCTGTTTGGATCATCATCATCATCCACTGCTTCAACCACCAGCACCACTACTAATTTGTTTGGTTCTTCATCTTCTTTCTCTAATGCAAGCTCCGCTCCAAGCTTGTCTGCCGGATTTCCTTTCCCAAAAACCACTACAGCTTCAGCACCGACTACTGCTAGTACTGCTGCTTTCGCATCCATGCCAGCTCCTTCAACGACAACTTCTTTCTCGTTTGGGACGCAGCCATCAGCGCCTTCACAACCTTCATTATTTGGCAACGCAGCCTCTTCTTCATCGGTGAAATCCACAGCTGTATCGCCGTTGTTTTCTACAGTTACTACTACAACTGCTTCTACTCCAGCTAGTGGTGCTGCTTCTACTCCAGCTAGTGGTGCTGCTGAAGTTACTTCTACTAGTACTAGCAGTACTACTTCGGGGTCGAGTTTGCCTGCATTTGGTATGACTTCAGGAACTACAGCTGGGACTGCTGCTGCTGCTGCTTCTTCTGGCTCTGCGGGGTTTTCTTTTTCAGGTTTTCCTTCTGCTACAACTAGTGTGGCTGCGTCATCAGGGACTACTGGTAGCTCGTTTACTGGATTTTCATTGTCCAGCATATCACCGGCGCCTACTTCAAAATCACAAACTCAATCGGCTAGTAGTTCTGCGCCTCTACTCAGTAAGTGTGTTAATTTTATTTATTCTTTCTATTTTTGTTTATTATTGGAATTTGGGACAAAGTAGATGGTAATGGTGTTACTTAAATTGAATTGATATGTATGTGCCCTTTTGCTTGCTTATGCGTTCTGTTAGATAAGTTGTATGTATGCTGGATTGCAAAATGAAGTAGGTGATGTTCTTGTCACATTTGGTTGCTACAGAAAAATTTGAATCACATTCTTTGTTTTAATGCTAGCAAAACGAACATCAAACAACCCTCGACCTTTAGAACTTTCTTTTTCCCATCTTATTTTCAGGTTAATCTTTATTCTTGGGTGTTTTAGACATGTATGTTCTAGATTTATTCCCCCACTAGTAAAATTCAACTTCCTCGTTGAACTCCAATTAGTCAAGTAGTGGTTATTCACCGTTAGGTTCTCACGGAATTCATTTTGCAGGTGTCCCTGCTTCAACTGCTGCACCTACAACAACTTCCAGCACTACTACTCAGACATCATTGCTTGGTGTGGCTTCCACTAGTGGGTCTGTATGCTTAGTCTTGGTGGCAATTTTTTTTTCTCCAACATTTTTCTAGTATCTAAAACACCTATCATTGTTTATGTTGATAGTTACTAAAAAGTAAAAAATATAATTGCTGTCATCTTTGTCTGTAAGAATTTTAGCTAGACACTTTATTTTCCAGATTTTGATTTGTATATTACATTCTGTTTTTCAAGGTCTGCATTTGGTTTCCTTTTTAACTCTATAATTGAAGTATATTGAAAAAAATGAAGTTTCTCTAAGGTATTTAACATGTTCTGATTAATTTATTTGTCCTCTCATGTTTCCCCTTATCCTACAGGACAAGTTCAAGTGTTAGCAATGCCTTAACCGCTACACCAAAATTGCCGTCTGAGATTACAGGGAAGACTGTTGAGGAGGTACTTCATGTTTCATCTATTCTTCTCGCTGCACCTTTGTCTCTTGGATGATATAAATGTGTATTTTAGATCTCTCTGTGCACATGTACTGGAGAGTTGTTATCCTGTGATGTAGTTTTTACGATCTACCTTATTTTACAATGACAAATATATATCACTAGCTGTCCTCTGGCAAGAGGAGAATGAAAGAGCAGAAAAAGACAATATTTATCTACCACAAAAATAGGCAATTCCATTTAGGATTGATATGACAAGTTTGCTTACCAGTTTCATGTTTATTCATGAATTTCTTTTCTCATATTCTGTATTTTAATGAAAGGAAGAGAAAGATATGAATGGGAATTTTATGCCTCTAGGATCTAATGTTGCTACGTTTAACCCACCACTTCCCAACTACCTTGTTATCTTGGTCCTGTTATTTGGCCTATTTACATTTTAGGCCCTTTTGTTCTCTGTTACTTTGTTAATTTGTTCTAAACATGCACTTAATTTATTTTCTTTGAAGATCATCAAAGAGTGGAATGCTGAGCTGCAAGAGCGTACTGGGAAATTTCGGAAGCAAGCTACTGCCATAGCTGAGTGGGATAAAAGGATCTTGCAAAATCGTGATGTTCTTCTTCGGCTTGAGGTAAATGTATTTATAATTTCTTGGCAAAAGAATTCCTATTTTTCAATGAGATAACATAATTTTAGTATCCTCATGTGCCTTATGGATGTTATCAAGTGACAAGGTCATACCATCTTATTTGTTTTGATACAAGAATAACTATTATCATTCTTTACATTGGAATCAACTGTTTTAAACTGAGTGATGTTTCTGATTTATGAAATTGGCCCCATGCTTCATGAATTTCAGCCATTTGCGTCCATCTAAGGCCTTGTGTCACCTATGTATTATTTTTTGTTCAGATTGAAGTGGCAAAAGTGGTCGAGACCCAAGCTAATTTGGAGCGAAAGTTGGAGTTAATTGAGACTCATCAACAGGAGGTATTTTAGTATTTTATTAAGTTCTTCATTTCCTGTTTTTTCCTGTCACTACTCTCCTTATGTTTTGTTATTTGATAATTATGTTTTTTCGCCTTCTGGTTTGTGTATGAAGAGTTTGTATGCTTTCGCAATATGAGAGAAAATCCCCTCTCGGCTTCTCTTTCAATTATGGTGTGATGGACATCAAATGATTTCTGTTGATGAGCAAGCACTTACCTTGATGATGGTAGATTTACCATATTTGGCCATCTCTTTCATCAAATATTTGGCGGTAGATAAATCCCCTAATTATACCTTTTCACTTAGCTGTTGATGTCTTTTGTGTGCGCATTTGCTGGTGGCCAATAACTACAATGAACATCTGGCTAATTATTGCTCAATCCTCTAATAGACATTAGCTTGCTGTACATAAAATCCAAAAATTCTATAGCGAGCCAGCCGCTATCATCCTCTGAATCACTACCAATACCAGATGAAAACATTCTGTTGGGGTGTCTCTTGGCCTTTGTTTAAATTGTTACATGCTGTAATCAAGCATTTATGAGACATAACATATGGTGTTTGACTAGCTGCAAGTTTAGCATCTTTAATCAATTACAACATAAATTAAGCTTTTTTTACATTTTGTGAGTGGCTGGTGATATTGATGATCAATCAAAATGCATTAAAACTATTTGAGCTATATTTAATGATATTTACAGGAAAATTGTTGACATCTGTGTTCACCATTCCCATCCCTACTTGGATTTGGTTTAAGTCAACCGCTCTTGTTCACATCAAAATCCTTCTATATATGTGAAATCCAAACTTGTCCATCCATAGTAGACTTTCTTCCCAACAGGTTAATTGAAATATGATGCATCTCCCTGTTCACTAGTTTATCTGGAAGCCAACTTGACTCGTCAACCAGTCACTTATGCTTCATATGTATGAGCATTACCTGTCTTTGAACCAAGCCCTTTTGAAGAGATTCATACTGGAACCTTAAGTGCACCAAAAATGACTTTGGAAAAGATTGAAGATTGAGGTCTGTCTATAAAGGCTGGAAAATTCCTTTATTTGTGTATTGTGGAAATTTGGGCCTTGCATAAATGTGTGCTAAGTCCTAGTTTGGTCCTCCTGTCAATTTCTGTCTGACCCTGCCAGAAGTGTTTCTAACAAGAGCATGCAAAGTATCAATCTGAACGTGATCTTTTTTTGAATGGTTCCATTTACTTCATTTCTCTATATTGTCAGGTTGACAAGGCTTTGCAAAGTATAGAAGAAGAAGCTGAACGTATTTACAAGGATGAGCGTGGATCGCTTCTTGATGATGAAGCTGCATCGACTAGAGATGCTATGTGAGAACTTGGTCTTTGCTTTCCTTTTGCTTTCACATGGTTTGCCTTTTGTAGGCCTGATCTACCCTTCATATTCTGACTTGTTCACTAATTGCTGATTAACCTGACTTAAAAATCATTAAATCAATAAAATGTGAAATATGTGGGATATAACAAAGTCAAAGACACCATATTTTTCTTGTTTGAAAACTGAATTTCTTAAAATTTTATTTAGGTCACTGGAATGTGCTTTAAGAACTTACGTTTCCAGTATCCTTCCACCTTGATCTACATCTGTTAGTATTTTTTTTTCTTTGGTTTTATTTTTCAGGTATGAGCAGGCTGAATTTATAGAGAGGGAAATGGAACAGATGACAGAACAGATAAAATCAGTAATTCAGACCGTCAATGCCAACCAGGTAACAGCCTTCATTTTTATAGTTTACTTGTCAATGAACTATTTGAAACAAACTCTAACAGATGATTTTCCCGTATGATTTGTTCAGGGTGGTGAACTTGATGCTATTGATGGGATGACTCCATTGGACATGGTTGTCCGAATTCTCAACAATCAACTAAGCTCTTTAATGTGGATTGATGAGAAGGTTAATATCTTTTACCCTGATCCTTTTTATCTAAACAACAATGTGATGTTTATTAATTTGAGTTTCACAATTAAGTGTGTCGAGGAAGATTTTTCACACAAATTAATTTGGTCCGAACTTTGAACCGCAAAAAAAAAAAAAAAAACTCTACTTTATGATATTGCCATCTGTGTTCTGGGATATAAAAGGAATCATAAATTTGTTTGTGGATTAATCTTTTGTTTCTTCTTACTTTCCATTGGAAGAACACTGATCTCTACTTAAAATCTTAAACAGGCTGAAGAGTTTTCTTCACGTATACAAAAGCTTGCTAGCCAAGGTTCTGCTGCTGATCGACAATTTTTGGGTTTAAAATTTTGACGTCTTGACCATGGATGATGTGTATTGCCTTGTGTCTACTCGAAGTTGGTTTCTGCCTAGTTGAGTTCATTGTAGATGAAAAGGCTTTGTCATCTTTTCCTTTCTTTTCTTTGCTTCATAAATTAAATGCACAAATGTAATTCCTAGATGAGAATTGATATATTCTGATATCCTGCAAAGGCTTAGCTTGGGAACTGTGCTTGGGATCTGCATGTCATTGTAGCTATCAGCCTGCATTTGTTTGAACCCAACTGCTTCAGAAGGATCTTGACTTGGCTTTGAGCCCCATAAGTACTGGGTGGAAAAACCCTTTTGGTTGGAAGATGATACGTATTGAACAGGTTAACCCCTGCAATTTGTTAGGGTTCCCTCTCAGATCCTTTCACTCTATTTGTCAGGATTTGTGCGTGCATGGGTGATTGTAGCATTTTTTCACTCTGCGTGTTTTGAGGGAAAGTAATGGAAATGAGAGTGAAATCTGAGCTCCTTTCTTTGTTGGGATTCTAAAATTGGAAATATAAAGTTAAATCTCTAAATTTTCGTTTTGGTTCATAAATGTCCTTTCCCAGATTGAGAGGAAAAAAATGAAAAAAATGTTGAAATCAATTTTTCCCAATATATCTTCCGAGAAGAAACACAGGGTTTAAACACCAGCCTTGTCATGCCACAACCCTTCTCATGTCTGAGTATTGAAAAGTAGAGAAGAGTATAATCTTGCTTGTACTCTTTCTTTTCCGTCATTATGTACAAACAATGAGAGCTAATATCTCCCACCTCCTTGAACCAAATTTATTTTCATTTCTCTCGTTTTCTCTGGCATCTTTAGCTGGTTTGCAAGAGAGAGATTTGGGGTAATTTTTCAAATTATTTTTAAATGTGTGTTCAGATTTGTGATATAAAATAATTTTTTATTTTAAAATATATTATTTAGATTTTTATTATTATTTTAAATATCAACATATTAAAATTATTATAAATTATAAATTATTAATTTAATATTTTATTTTAATTAAAAATACTCTTAAAAAAAATCTAAAAATAAATAAAAAATCTCCCAAGCACCAATAATCCATCCAAGAGTGCTTCGTGTTGAATTTTACTGGTAGGTGGGACTAATCATCAGAGCACGGGGCAGATTACTTTTTCCATGTTTTTAATCCATGACCAATAGATTTTCGTTCCGAGTAAAATCTTGATGATTTCAAGAAGGATAAAAAAAGAAAAGGACTGGAGTCAAAAAGTAAACAAGAACAAGTAACTAGTTGGTTTGTTCTCAACTGTAATAGAAACCAAACAGATTCCTCGATTAACCAATGATTTAGTAACTATGCAACTGCCATCGGCATGCCTATGATTAGATTGATAAGACAGCGGCTTCTAGTTCTGGAGTTGATTAATCTGTCTGTCAGATATATAATCATTTCCAACAAAATCCAAGCTCTTGAAAGGAACACAGTGCTGGCTGTTTGTCACTGCTGAAGCTTATGTTATTCAAGCACCTGCGTTGCATCACTAAACACACAGGAATCGTCTTTTTTCATGTTTATGTCAATATTTATTTATTTATTTTCAATTTTCATGTCGTTTTAATGTATTAATATTAAAAATAAAATTTAAAAAATAAAAAGAATCAATAGAAGTTAATATCAGAGGCGCTCAAGGATGGGTTCTCCATTCAAGAGAGGCAATGGAAGCTTCATGTTTAATGCAGACAAACCCCAATTTTTCAAGATAGTTCTTTAAGAAATTATTGCTGATGGGAAGCTTGTAAGTGTTCCTTTCTTTCCCTTTGATTTTTCGTGAAAGAGTAAAGCAAAAGGGGAAAAGGAAAGGAAATTTAGGCATTTGACATGCAAATGCTGCAATTTATGTCATGCATGTAGGCCTATTTGACTCATTTTCTTTTTGATGAATTCTTTTTTCATAATTTACCATTAAAAAGCAGTAAGATCTCGACAAGATAGCCGAATTTTGTTGAGTTTAATTCCTTACTTCATTTTGGTTGGGTGTAGTAATTTCCTATTCAGGATCTGCATTTGACAGGGTCTTGTTCTGTATTTCACGTTGTTAGACTTTAATTTTTTAAGCTTTTATCAGGGAATTCCAAAGAAGTTTGTGAGATAGTATGGAAAAGGTCTGTCAAATAAGGTACTCCTTGAGGTCCCTAATGGTACAGTTTCGGAAGTAGAATTGTTCAATAGTGATGGTAAAATATGGTTACAAAACTGCTGGAAAGAATTTGCTGAGCATTACTCCCTAGCCCTCGGTTCCTTGCTGGGTTTTGAATATAAGAATAGTTGTCACTTTCATGTTCTCATATTGGACAAGACTGCCATGGAAATAGATTATTCATTTAGCATGACGGATGGTGATGACATGAGGAGCCTGACCTTGAGGGAGAATTTCAACAGCCGAAGACAGAAGAAACTGATGATGATGTCTCTGTTGAAATCTTGGATGATTTCCCCTCATACCACAAAACAAATGAGAAATCCTCCGCACCATGTCCTGAGCCTCAGAAGAGAACGAGAACCAATTTTGCTAGTAAATTTGAGAGGACTTCAAAGTTGCAAATTCGTTCTAAATCCGTTGCAACTAAGCAAGATAATTCCGTTGGAAAAGTAAATTCACGCTATCTGTTGAGACAGCGTGAAGGTCTGTAATTTCTACTTGCACAATATTTTCTTGAAAACCAAATAAAGTGCTCTCTTCATATGTTCTATGCTTGTCCATAGCCTACAATGGCTGGTATTTCTCAACTGGAGGTTTTAATCTTGCAGCAACGAGAGGGAACAGAGTCTTGCCTAGTCAGAAAAAAAGGTTAAATGGGGTTAACCGGGCACAATCATTGACAGCTGATGAAAAAGCTGCTACTTTTGAAAGAGCCAGTGCTGCTTTAAAACCTGAAAGTCCATTTTTCATGGTTGCCATGCAGCCATCATATGTTTATCCTGGATGTTGATTGGTAAGCATTCAATTGAAACTCTTTTAGACCATGAAAGTCATTTTTCATGTTTTAATTTTTTTTTTGTATCATTCCTTTTTTAGTTCTTTTCCTTTAATGTGCTTTCTGTAGCCTATACCAAAAAGCTTTGCTCAGAAATATTTCAAGAATGATCATGGTGATGCTGTCCTGTGTGTTTTGGATGGGAGAACTTGGCCTGTTAAGTGCTTTGTCTACCCAGGTAATGGGAAAGCCAAGACACAAATCAGCAGTGGCTGGAACAAATTTACGTGGGATAATTATTTGGAAGTTGGTGATGTTTGCGTCTTTGAACTGACTAAATGCATTGAAATGTCATTCAAAGTAATCATTGTCAGAGCAAATAAAGATGAAAGCCATCGCTTGGCTGTAGGTGAGTAATGATCTGCTAGTAAACTTCATGAACATGTATAGATAAGTTTTCATGCTTATACCCTTTTGAATAATGAGGCAGCCAACCAAGTCAAACCCAAAAGAAGCGTGCTGATTGATATTGATCCTGAGTTCCCTAGAGATGGTGAAGATGGCACGTCAAGTTCACACCATAAATATGGAACCAAAGAACAAGGGTGAAGAAGACGACAGCCTTCCTCCAGAGAAGAAGATTAAGAACCCCTTGCCTCACAAGATGGTTAACAATTCAAAAAAAGATGCTGGAAGCGGTTTGAAGACAAAAAGATTGGCTCCACTTTCTGCAATTGAAAAAGAAAAGGCTCTTCGCAGAGCTCATGCTTTCAAATCTGAGAACCCCTTTTTTGTCATAGCCATACAACCAGCATATGTTTGCAGTCGAGCTAATATGGTATGCTTTCAAAACCGAGCAGTTCATCAACCAGCACAAGTTGCACACGCTCATTTCTTTTGCTTAAATTTGGATAGATATAGAAAGAAGTTAAGGTAGAGTTGCCTCCCTTTCTGTTCAAGATTATATATTTTTGGTTCTCACTCCTTTTATTGGAATAACGGTATCTTTCTCTATGTCCTTTCACTTTCTTTCAATTAATCATGGCATAATATACCATTCAAGTTTGCTGATAGATATTTGAAGGAGAAGAATGGTGAAGTTATCCTTCAGGTTTCAGCAGGAAGACTTTGGACTGTTGATTATAGCTGGAAGCTGAAAAAAACATTATTCTGTTCTTATAACTGGATGGAGTTTGCACGGGACAATAATTTGGAAGTAGGTGATGTCTGTGTGTTTGAGCTGATTAAGGCAACTGAACTTGGAATGAATGCTGTTATTCTCCGTATTGAAGATGTGAGTTGGTGTCCCTCATTCTGCAAGCAGGGAATCCAAGTGATGAATTGCATTCTCAATTCAA
The DNA here is from genome assembly GCA_018804465.1 of Populus tomentosa. Classification (NCBI taxonomy): domain Eukaryota; kingdom Viridiplantae; phylum Streptophyta; class Magnoliopsida; order Malpighiales; family Salicaceae; genus Populus; species Populus tomentosa. The sequence continues at coordinate 3,466,232 of CM031995.1, forward strand.
ACTAAGACTTCAGTTGTTGATCTTGATCTTGTTTTACTTTCTCCTTTTATTCCCAACATATTTAATAAATGCTGTTGTCGATGTGCATTCAATATTTAGTTATTGTACCATGATCAAAATGCTAGCTGAGGAAAGGGCTTCCACTGCTGTGATAAGCTTTTGGTTTCTTGTCATCATCGTTATTGTTAACGATCAAATTTTACTTTATAGTATTTAAATTCCTTGGTGCAGCTTGGCAAAGGTGGTCATTACTGCATATCTTAAGCAAAACAGACTGGACTGAAGAGGTACACGACTATCGACATTCTTGCGAAGTTTTGTTATAGGCTTGATGGTCTAGAAGTGGGAGCTGTTTCTCTGTTTGAGCCAATTTCAAGCGACCAATGCTGCAGATGTCTCCATTGTCAGACATGCTGGTTAATATGTCGTTCACATTAATATCATTTTACTTTTGGGGTAGCATTTGTTTGTACTGTTAAGTTTAGATTATCAAATAAGCTTGAGAACCCTTCGTTCGATCTTCTTGAATGGTATATAAGAATTATCGTGTAAGCTCATGGGAATAATAGTAATGGAACTCACATTTACCATAACTGCATTCGTGGCATTGCATTTTTGGTTGGGATTTTAAAATCAATCCTTGTATCCAATGCTTTTGAAGATTGAAATTTTCGATGTTACTTGTGGTCGAGTGCCATGCATTAAATTATCGAAAGATCCACAGCTGTAGTGAGCAATGTAAGCTAGCTGTATGCAGCATGCATCATTAAGCTTTGAGCAAAGAGGCACTCTCATGCAAATTAAGTGAGTTTCATCGACTGGACCTTCTAGCAAATACTCCAGTTTCACAGAATATCTTTAGAAAAGAGGTTCCTTGCTCTGTATGCATTAAAGAGCAAAGAGAATCCTTGAGAGTCAAAAGAAAGTTCTTACAAAGCACCTTGACAGAGCTCTCGAAGTACACACTGACAGCTCCACATCGTAAAAATTGGATTGGAGAGCTACTTTTGGTCTGGGATTCTGCAAGCCTGCTACAGAAGCGCACATGCTGTGGGTGTGATTAAGGTTGAACCGATTCACTCCTAACGTACACACGTTAAACTCTATAATTATTGGCTCCTTTTGATGCTTCCTTCTCACTTGAGCCGCGTTCATTAGCAATTAAAGTAGCGGCGACCATTGTTGCTTGTTAGGAGCTGGTGCAGATGGCTTCTTCTAGTAGAACAGGCAATAATCTCTCATTGTTTACACCAAAGAAACAATACATAGTAAAAATAATTATGAATGATGCAATGAAGAATAAGAAGCTTGCGAGTATCCTTTTAATTCTCAGTGTGGCATCCTTCCAGTGTTTCTTGTTCTCTACATCTTTTTTGTTTTTTCAAGTTTTGAGCAAAATCTGAAACATTCTCCTTTCCTGTTCTGTTATTTACAGTCAATTCTCGAGAAGTTTGAGAGAAAACATGGAAACGATTTGTCAAAATTAGTGCTTCTTAACGTTCCAAGTGGTGAAGCATGGAAAGTTGCATTAGCAAAGCTTTAATGGTCAGCTTTTCTTTCAAGATGGCCGGGAAAGATTTTCAGATTATTACTTTATTGACCATGGTGATTTTATAGTTTTTGAGTCTGTGGGAACTGATTCAGCTGACGATGATGACAGCTCTTTTCACTTAATTGATGAAGTTTCTTCAGATTCAGAAGAAACACAACTCGATTCTTGATTTTCAGCCTCGCAAATCAGTGGAAACTGATTCAGCTAAAGCTGCTAATGGAGCTCAGTTTAGCAGCATGGACAGATAGTTAATCAAGGGAAAGGTAAAATTAGGTTTTTCTTCTAAAGGTACCTAAATATATTGCATGTTTTTCTTCTCTCTTTTTCTTTGTTTCAAGACAACTAGGATCTAATTTGATATTTCTTTGTGTGCTGTTTTCATGTTTTTGCTGTTTGTACTGAAGAAAATATGAAGGTGTTGGAGGAAGGCAAGCTGGTAAGAAAAGGCATCAAGGTGTGGTTCTTCTGAGAAACCAAACCTTGGCAGCATGGAAATGTTAAAGCACTAGACAGAAATGGTGTTCCTGCTGATAATCCTTGTTTCACTATCCAAACGCTAGAAACTTGTCTGCCCCCGCGGTCTACATGGTAATCTCCAAATTGAAACATTGTTCGACCAAAAAAGGTTTTTTTTCTTTTCTTAATTAATCAAAATTTTCTAATCTTTCTTTCTTTTTTGGGTTTTAAATTTTATATGCAGAGTACACCTTCATGGTTCGGGAGAAAATATTTGACAGAAGAAGAAGGCGATGTCACTCTTACAGTTTTGAATGTGGGAAGTTGGCCAGCTAAGTACCATGTTTGTAAGACATGCAAGGGATCGGGAGGAAGAATGAAAGAAGGCTGGGGCAGATTCTTGGCAGTTGGTGGTATCTCTTCCTTTGATTTGCTCAAAGACAACAAGGTGGTGTTTCAAATTTCAATTTCCCGGCCAGATAAAAAAGAAATTATTCGAAGCTTTGCCTCCTGAAATTATATTACTGTGCCTGCTGATTACATAGGGTTAATTTTATTTGCACCAGGCACCTTTCAGCTTCGATTTTCCACATATGCTACTGCATTCTGAAGAGCTTGAGTTCTACTTTATCTGCTTAAACTATGTTTTATTATCTTAGATTCTGTGTTGGGATCCTTAGGGCTGTTGTATAGGGTTTGTGACTTTTGTTCTATAGTTGTAAGGTCTCTTGTTTTCAGTCCAGTGCACTTTTTGAAGTATTTCTTTGTTGTATGTTATAGTAACCTTTCAGCCCTCTAATTAGTTCAAGACCGGATGTAACTTTCCCCTACTTAGAAATATGATATCTATCTTATACTAATCCATTTAGCAATGAATTGCTTGATTTTTCAGCATAATGGCCATTAACCTTCAATCTCAGTATGTCAGCTTTTCTCTGATAGGAAATGAATGTCTACTTCAGCTCATGGCTTGAGGGTTAAATGAGTTTAATTTGGCCAGAGCCTCTGTCCCTCTACTCTTACCTTTACTATATCATCATTATCGAGCTCAATATTTTACACGACGTAGAAAACTAGGTAATGACTTCAGATTGCGAAAACTCAAAAAGCAGGAGGGCCTCAGAGGCGTTTTAGTGGTTAAAATCTGAAAATCCTTTCTTTATTCTTGCAATGCAATCCCCCGGGTTATATGGATGTAATTCTGAAATCTCTGCAATGCAACAAGTTATAAAGCACAAGTCATCTTCATATGCAACAAGTTACTATGGAGGACATGTGAAGACAAACCCACTTCATGTGGATTCTGAAATGTACGAGCAAACTCTTCCATTAAATACCAAAAAGAAGTTCATAAAGCAAGTTTTCTAGTCTGGAAGTCTGGATTATTACAAGCTGACCTGCATTTCTGCAGAAAGCTTGTTAATGATCATTTATTTTGATATTAAGGAAAGCTAAAAATATATGCTTGAAAAAGAAACGAAGGCCCTAGTATTATGATCAGGGTGTATTAAGAAATATATGTTCTAGTGCTTGTAATCTCGTGTTGTGTACTTGGCTCTAAAACGGTGACTTTTTGTTCTGAATGTAATAGAACTCTTTGTTGTTAACCCCAAAAAACGCAGCTTTAAAAACAAATTTGAGAATTTTTTCAAAAGAACACTGTACTTGTAATAGTTTTCACAGTCTTTCCTGCAAAGTTGCAACTTCTTAGCACATTTCTTTTTTTCTTAAGATAAGTTAGGCATGCATGTGGCATGATTTCAGCATCATGGCCACAAGGGCCGCCCCTGCCACCCTTTGGAACTATGCGTGCGCGCGTGTCTATCGCTGCTCACTTTGTATGCAGTATTCATAAAGGTACTCTCTTTATCTGTCAATTTCTGCTACAAAGCTGGAAACAGAAATTGTACTCCTTTGGCTACCGAGAGCATCCACAACCATGATCTTTACCAACACCAGAATTCACATTTAACAGAATCTTTTCCCTCTTAGAAATCTTCTTGCCAATGGGATTGACAAATGCTGGAAAACTAAATGGTACATTGAGATTGAATTGACCTTCATGATACAGTAACTTTTGAGACTAAGTCACTTTGACCCTCCTTCAACCCAAATTGAAGAACTCTTCTCTAGTATGGATGCTCATCCACATCGGCTAACCAATTTGGTTAGCCGATGTGGATGAGCATCCATACTAGAGAAGAGTTCTTCAATTTGGGTTGAAGGAGGGTCAACTTTCTCAATCAAAGAGACTTGGTCTCAAAAGTTTCTATATCATGAGGGTCAATTCAGTCTCAATGTACCATTTACTTTTCCAGCATTTGTCAATCCTATTGGCAAGAAGATTTCTAAGAGGGAAAAGAGAAGATACTGTTAAATGTGAGCTCTGGTGTTGGTGAAGAAATTTTATGCAAGAATACTAGCCATGGTCTAAAAGTACGCAATTCTTGTTGGCCTTAATGTTTTAATCAGCTTCTAGTAGCTTGCCAAAGGAAGTGAGGTAATTATGGTTTGACATGAGCTAAGGCGTGAAGTTGGCAAAATGGGTTTCTTTTATGACGCGGAGGTATTGACTTGGTCAAGTGCTTCAGTTTCTCCTAAAATGTAAGATCTTGCACCCTTGGCTGTTTTTCTCCCCAGATATATTTTTGTCTATAGTACTGCCATGGATTTAATGTTCATACAATGAATATACAAAACATGCAGGGAGCCATATGAACACTTATAGTGGTTGACTGTTGTTTTCACAGGTCTACTCGGAGGATTTATTTGGTGGTGTGCCTGTATCTTTTTCCTAGAAACAACCAGAGCATGAAGGTTCATTGCCATTGATCTGCTGCATATTTGGTGCCAAACTTTAAATTGAAGGTGTTATATCTAGCCTTTTGAACTAATCCATTACTAAGCAGATGGCTACATGTTTTTTTGGGATTAGTGATGGAAGATTAACAACTCCATTTGAGTAGTTCCATTTTGGTTTATCAGAGTTGGTTGTTGACTTGTTTTTGGTTGTAAGGTATACTCTAAGAAGACATTTAACCATAACTCAACATCAATCAGGTTCGACAATGTTAGCATCCTAATTTCTTTATTTTGCAAAGTGAAGAACAAGTTTTGAAATCAAGTGCGCTAATGGAAAGATACTCTGAAACTAGGAGAAATGATTCTGGAGGAATCATTCAATGAGTCTGCAATCTACAATCTACAATCTACAATCAAAGTGAACAACAAGTTTTAAAATCAAGTGCGCTAATGGAAAGATACTCTGAAACCAGGAGATATGATTCTGGAGGAATCATTCAATGAGTCTGCAATCAAATTAGTGGAGCAGTTGGTCAAAGCCAGCATGATCAATCAAGTACAATAATGTTAGTATTCAAATTTTCTGCTTTATACAAAGTGTACAGACAAGCACTGCATCATGTTCATTAATTAATGGAAGGAAATACTTGATGCATGTTATCACCATTGCCATCCCCAGTTATTATGATTTTGGATTAAGCCTTTGATCCTATTTTTTTTCATTTGAAGTTCATTGATCTACTTATGTGAAACTGGAGTGGCATTCTCTTCTCAAAGTTGGTTTCTAATTCTGCCATGTTGAGTTAAATGTGGTTGAAAAGGCTTCTCAAGAACATTTTCCCCTTAATTTTATTGCGCGTACAAATGTAATTCCATGATGAGAGTTGATTTCCTGATACTTGTGGTGTCAGATTCTTTGTTCAGCACCGACAACCCAGTAAATAAATTAAACAATTGAATGCACACTTCTAAGTACATTTCTTTTCCCCGAGTAGGATAAGGCATGAATGTAGCAATCAAATACCAAGGTCTTTTAGCATCATGGCCATAGGGTCCATACCTGCAACTAGCATGTTCATCGTCTCTGTAGTATTCCAAAAGTTAATACTCTCTTTTATCTGTCAGATTCTGCTACCTATCTGGAAACAGAAATTGTACCACTTGGCTACAGAATCCCTTACTGTAACTCAACATTTTATTCACTTCATGTACAAGCGAAAAAACTTTGAAGATTTAGCCAAAGACCCAACCTTTCCACAACAAGTTGTCTAATTTCCTTCATATGACATGTGATCCTCCTCTGTTTAAATCAGAATTCTAACGAGAGATACCAAGTCAGATTTTTCTATGGGGCTTTTTTTTAGATTAGAATTTAATTATTTCACTTACACAACTTTCTTGATCTCTGAATTAATTTAGATGATATAAGCTCTTGGATCCCCTGCTGTTCTCTTTTTAGGAAAACTACAGAAATTTAAGCTAACCCTTAAGGTTATGAGCTTGTTTTCAGGTCCACTTTTCTTGATAGAAGGTTCTGTTAGTTCCAACTCCCCATTCAAGTGAAATTTTTAGAAAATGAAATCCAATAATCATGTTATAATAAGCAAGGAGGTTACTTTAAGCTCTAACAGTAACATAAGCAACGCATGTAAGGGTTGGATGAGGCATTCGATGGGCTTGGCTGTCCTTTGCCCTTCATTGTTTACTTTTTATGGAAGCTGGCTCTCAGTCAACTGTTATCCCTTAATTGGTCTCCTTTTCTCTGTTTCTTTTACCCTGTCAGACATGGGTTTTCTATGTTGTTCTTGGCAATTTCACCATTAAAAGAGAACAAACTCATCAAGTAAAGAAAAATAAAACTTGATAGGATCACAGGACCTGCAGAAAGAACCTTGGCAGGTAACTCAAAACACCCATACTTTCCTAGAAAAATAAATTTATATTTGTATGACTTCAAGCTCTACCAAGGACTGTAAAGCACACATTGTCCTTCATTGCAAGAGTTTAAACAGACTCCTGGATTTGTAGGTTCACTCACTCCACTTATAAGCACCAGTTCCTGCTCTCCTAACAAGGAACATCCTGCAACCACTTAGGGCTTTGTTTCTGCCCTGTTGAGTTAGATATGATTGAGAAGGCTTAATCAGATCATTTTTCCCTTAATCTTGTTTTGTTTTATAAAGCAGATGCAGAATTATGGAGCATACAAATCTAATTGCATGATGGGAGTTTATGTCCTGTATTGCTGGTCTGTTCAGCATTGGAACTGTACTGTTGATCGGTAGCCATTGGAGCCATCCGTTTGATTTCCTTTTTGCCTGAGTACAATAGCTTCAGAAGTATCTTTATCAGCTTGCTAGACATTAAGATCCGATCCCTCCATTCTGATTGCAAGAGAGAGAGAGATTTGGACTTCAAGCAATTGAGATTATTTATAAAACAAAATTGTTTCATCTATGAATATAAACAGGTAAGGATATACAAGTTCATAGTTTAGGGCAACCATCAACTAGCTAGGCAGTTAAGCTCCGCGAGTCCTTGCCACAACTACAATCAAGAGGATCACAATGGAGAGAAGCAGTGATGATCTAACTTTGTCGTCCACATTATGATTGGTTTCTTCTCCGGGTTTTTCCTTTTCAATTGGTTGAAAAACCTCGTTCATTAATAATGTGAATTTATCAAGGAGTTCGATAATTTTGGCTTTAGTGATGTCCATGATCCACCTCAAAACGCGAGCAGCTATGTCCGATTCTTCCTCGCAGCTTTCTTTCCTACAATCTTCAGCTGCACAAATTAATAACACTGTAGTAAAAATTGAAGGCAAATTAATTATCAGGTTTTAAGCAAATGTAAGCCTGGAAAACTAGCCCTTGACTCTGCAAATCAGTTCCTTCTGAACTGCAAGGTTTCCTTCTCCTTCCACGGGTCAATCCAATAATCTTTTTCCAACCCCACATGACATTACTACAATTTTAATGCTTAGAATTGTTGCAATGAAAGAACCAAATGCCCCATTTCTGTTAACCAAAGGGCTAGACCTATTGATTTTCTCGATAATAAAGAGCACAAGCTATCAAAGAACCATCTTAACCCAATAACTTAAGCTGTTAGGTAGGGTTCCAATATATGATTTACATTATTCTTTAACACACCCCCTCAAATGAAAGCTCTTTGAACTTGAAACTTGCACATGCCTACATTACTTTGTGCTTAATTTTTATCAAATAGATGAGGATAATGAGATTAGAATTCATGACCACTTGGTCATTAAAGCTCTGATATCACATCATAGAATTATTTTAACCCAATAACTTAAGTTGTTAGATAAAGTTCCAGAATATAATTTATATTATTTTCTAACCCAAACTAATAAGCAACTTTAAACCATGCCTAGAATCTATGCAAATTATTTTCTAATATGCCTATCCAATACATGTCATGACTGGAGTTTAAGAATACAAACCTGGGTAGCAAGACCCTTGCAGCTTCCTCACAGCCTCATTGCTCATAACAGCATCCCAGACAGCCTTATCAGATGCTAGAGAAATCACCAGTCTCTACTTTCATGTTAGACTCCATAAGTGACAACTCAGAAAATTAATGTGATACAAGTAGAAAGTAAAATTAAATTTCATTCTTCGCATCTATCATAGTTACTGAATTATGAAATATGCAACAACCAGAACAAGAAGAGGCACCTTAATAGATGGATCAGTTTGCAGCAAGCTAAAAGCATCACGAACTCTTCCATAACCAAGAGACAGCAATGTTCTAACACCACAACTGTCCAACAACATCTGCCCAGATGAAGAAACCTCACTCAAAAAACTGTCAACATAACAATTTATCAGAATAATTCATGCAAACTTTCTAGAGAAAACAAGAAGGAAACATCACTCACTTTTGAAGGGAAGCTATGGCGCTTTCAACTTCCAATTGTGACGGCACAGTGCCTAGAACAACATTATATGGAGACACCCCATTCGTCCTTGTATCATGATCTTTTCCATGTATTACAGCAGACTGTAACATTCTTGGACAAGTTCCCCTTTGACAATAACAAGAAGAAGCAGTACAAGACTGTCCAGGAGATGCAACAGTTTCACTAACTGATACAGGAAAGTTGAGACTAGTAGAAGTAGAAGGCAAAGAAGGGATGGCAGAAGTGGAAGGTTTGAATTGAATCATAGGAATTAAGTCCATATGCATGGCTCCTCCTCCCATGTTTTTTTTTTTTTTTTTTTTATCTGCTTGCTCCTTTCGCTGTAAAGGAGTGGAGGATAGGAAGATAGGAGAACAGGACCTTGGGCAGATTTTTTTGGCAATCTCAACTACAAAATACATGTTGCTTCATTTCTAACCATTTAACAAATCATCTGCCTCGTTTAGATTATTTCATTAATTCAGATAAAAAAAGGGTCTCTTACTGTCAAATTCAACAGATATATTAGGTTTGATTGGTAGGTGAAAATAAATCACTAATTTTATGTGCAGGTAAATTTTAGTTAATCTTTATAGAATATTTTAAAAAAATCTTAGGTCCTTGGGCAGGTTATAGTTTTATTTATCGAACTCTTAAAAAAAATTAGATGGAAATTTTAACTTATTTATTTGTAATTATATATATGCATATATAACTGTGTATTTGTAACATTATTTTCATAACATCTCAAGTACAAATTTGCCCATACTTTACTGTGGGAAAGCAATGGATCAGGTGGGCTCTGTTCTGTTTTGAGGGGGTGGATTGTGTTTGGGGTTGGGTTAGATTTTTTTTAAATAATTATAATTTTTTTAAAAAATATATTTACATATAATAAAAACTACCATGAGTATTGAGTAATGATATATAATAATTAATAATTGATGGATAAACTTGTTTCATACTAATATATATATATATATATATATATATATATATATATATATATATATAAATGAAGAGAAAGAAAACCACGATCATAATAAGAAGGTTTGACAAAGTACCCAGTCCAACCCCCTTGGTTATGGCTACGTGTTAGATTTAAGTATTTTTAGATTAGACAAGATATCAAACTCGGTCTTTTTTCAGGTTCAATTAAGCATCAAATCTATATGTTTATTGATCTGGTAAGATATCAAATCCAATCTTTTTTTGAGCTAAATTATATGCCAAGCTCAAATGTCTACAGGTCTGACAAAATGTCATATCCAATCTTCTTTAAGCTTGCTATACATTGGACTCAAGCATATTGATGTAAGATCGTTTTTTATAAATATATGATACTTTCATCAATCTAAATACCATTAAAAAAAACACTTACAATCAACATGAAGGGTTTTTCTCATACTTGAACATGAAAAAGGTAAAAGACATGACTCTTCATGAAAAAAAATGAAAAATTTAAGATTATAAATACACTTTGAACAATATAGATAGAATGTTTATAATATTTATTTTTTTTATAATTTATTTTCAACATTTATTATATATAAATTAAAAATAAATATTTTTATCTTTAAAATTTAATGTTTATTAACCTCTTGTTATAAAATTATTAACTTAATTATCATAAGATTCCAAAAATATTTAAAAATAGATTGTTTTGTAATCTATGTTACGAATTTTTGGAGTTCTCAGTTATACAAAATGAACGTTTAGCATGAATACATAATCATCTATCATCCAAACATGGTGAAAAATAATTTTTTAGATTTGAGAGCATCATCAATAATGTACTTATTTAAAATGATGATAATTTTATTTAATCGGCCATAGTTGTACAGGAATACAACATGGCAGAGCAAAAATTAATTGTACGGAGTTGCGACTAGATATCACTCGAATGAGAACTCACTCCTTGTATTCATGCAAGAGTATCATTAATCTACAAGCTTGTTCTAATATTTTAATTATACGATCCGTCAAAAAACACGTAATGATAGTGAACACTTGTGGTGTTAGAACATTCTTGTGTCGTAGATATGGAAGACGTACGTTTTTATTTTGCCATTAACATAACAATCAACTACCTCCCCCCGGGAGATCAATTTTGAGGTAAAACATTGTAACATGGGCCTGCAAAATGACTAACAACAACTTAAGTTTAGGGCCGAACTAAACTAAACCCAGTCAGAGCCGCTAGATCCAGCCCAGATATATTATGAGTCCGACATGACCCAAAATCAGATAAGATCTGATGGCTAGGATTAACTTTCTGATAGATAAATAAAAACTAGGGCATCCCGCCTCACAATAATAAGCCTTGGAGGTGAAGAGAGGGGGCCGTTTTCGACTTCCACTGCCACACAACAATGGGTAAGAAAGCACTCGTAGACTGCTCTTTATTGATCTCTTTTCATGTTTCAATCTTTAACCGCTGTTTGTGTAGTTTCTTGGATGAATCTATTTATTTATTTGGTTTTAAAATGAGCTTGATTTGATGATTTTTTAGCATACAATCTGATGATTTAATGAACATGATGTTGTTGATATTATTGAACTCGATGTCTGATGGGGTTTAAATAATTCGTTAAATCATGTCGAAAACAGAATGTTATATGCTGGGTTAGTGCTTTCATCACTGATTTTTTGTCCACTTGATTTATGAAATAGGCCTATCAAGCCGGGTTTCTTTCCTGGTCTTTTGGTATTGTCGTTGCTTGAATACTACTAGATTTAGAATAGAAACATGGGTTTTGGTTGTGTTGATTATTTTTGAATTCTGGGATCTGGGGTTTAATAATGAGCGTGGTGATGTTTAGGGGCTTATAAGTATGTTTCGGAGCTATGGAGGAAGAAACAGTCAGACGTTATGAGGTTTTTGCAGAGGGTGAGGTGCTGGGAATACCGGCAACATCCTTCAATTGTGCGTGTCACTCATCCTACTCGTCCTGATAAGGCTCGCCGTCTGGGTTACAAGGCAAAGCAGGTGAAGCTTTTGTTTGTAGTTACTTTCATCTATGTAGTTTGCCATTCATGGTGCTGTTGATTGAGTTAGCAATCACTTTATTTGGTGCTGGTGACTGAGTTAGCAATTACATTATCTGGTGCACGTCTACTTGGTGATGATATACATTGGATTTTCAGGGGTATGTGGTCTATCGCATTCGTGTGAGACGTGGTGGTAGGAAGAGGCCTGTTCCTAAGGGTATTGTTTATGGCAAGCCAACAAATCAGGGTGTTACACAGCTCAAGTTCCAGCGTAGCAAGAGATCTGTTGCCGAGGAGCGTGCAGGAAGGAAATTAGGTGGTCTCAAAGTTCTCAACTCATATTGGATTAATGAGGTTTGTTATAAGTTCATTTTTACCTGCTCTTTCAACTTTCCATGTTGTGTTAAGGGGCAATAGCTTTACAATATGATTTAAAATGACTTGATGAGGACCCTATTTTTATTAAGCATTTTTTATTTTCAATTGAACTAAGAATGTCCCAATGATATTTACTTGGCAAGTGAGATAAGAGGGTCATAATATGATTAGCTTTTATTGCCTCTCCGACTTACCGAAACCATTTTCATATTTCTTAGGCTCTATACGTGTTGGCTTGTACTCTAAAGCTAATTTAACCTTAACCTTTCAGGATTCCACTTATAGATATTATGAAACTTCTATATCAGAATTTTTTTTCCTAAAATTTTTTAGTTATCACAACAACTTATTTATCAGTCATTTTATTCCTATTTTTTAAAAAAGATTTAAATAATTCCTGTCCTCTTAAATTCAAAATAACTAATCATTTTCATTTTATGTCATTTTCAATTTAAATTTCAATAAAACTCCTTAGTTTGTCAAATTTAAAAGGATTTAAAATATAAATAATTAGTTGTGGTCAATTTAAATTTCAATATGATTCCTCAGTGAATTAATTAATTAATAGTATATGATAAAATCCTATTGAAATTTATGCTTTTCAACAACATTTTTATTTTAAGTCCATTTCAATTTGACAAACGAAACAATTTTATTGAAATTTAAATTGAAAATGATTTTAAATGAAAATGATATTATTTAAAATATGTAAAAAGTAGAATAAAATGACTTTAAAAAATCATTTGTTTTGATAACTAAAATTTTTTGGGAAAAAGTTCTGATAAAGAACTGTTTTAAAAAATAGATAAAATAAATATTGAAAATAAAATGATGTCAATAAATCATTTGTTTTGATTTGCAAAGGATAAGTATTGTTTTAAACTGATTCCATAACAAATTTTTCATATATTTCAATTTGTTACCTTCTTGTTGGGAAGAATGCAATCTATGTGGTTGTGCTGTTTTCAATATCTCAATTCATTATGCTAATTATTTTTCGAGTTGTGCTAGTCAATTTTATTGGTCAGCTGCTGCTTTCAAAAACTTGCCTGTAGCTGAATTAACTTTTCACTTTTCAGGATTCCACTTACAAATATTTTGAGGTCATCCTGGTCGATGCTGCCCACAATGCTATTCGCAATGATCCAAGGATCAACTGGATCTGCAATCCTGTCCACAAACACAGAGAGCTTCGTGGTCTCACATCTGCAGGAAAGAAGTACAGGGGTCTCCGAGGAAGGGGACACTTGCACCACAAGGCACGGCCTTCCAGGAGGGCAACATGGAAAAGGAACCAAACTCTTTCTCTCCGTCGCTATCGGTGATTGCACAGTCATGTATTTGGTGCTTTTGTTTCTCTGCGGACTTGGTGCTTTCTTGCAGGCTTTTCCATCGAGAGATTATTATGATAGTTTATTACCGTTTGTTGAGTACAAGTATTTGCTGCATTGGATGTAGCCTTATTTTGATACAAGTTTATTCACTTGTAAGACTGGATATCCTTGACTTTATTGCACTCGATTTTTGTTGTTGGATGATTGGATCGCCGTCTTTGACGTATCTTGTTTATTTAGCTGAAGGAAATGCAGAGTATTTGCTTTTGAGATCAATTTTATAACTGGTTCTTTGAATGAAATGATGCCCTGCCTAGAGAGGAAAAAACATCGCTATATAGCCCAGGGATTTTTAGGTTTTAATTAGAATCAGATGTCATTCGATTATGGTTTTTCATCTCATTCTTTTTATCTTATAAGGGATAAAAATTGTATATTTTTCTTCATTTTAAAGTTAATTTGATTTGTCTTGAAATCTACTGTGATCAGCCAATACCCTTTCTAGAATATTATTTTTTATTTAAAATCCATTAAAAAACAAAACAGCATTAATATATATATATATATATATATATATATATATATATATATTCTGTCAGTGAATTTCTATGGTATCGTTGAACTCTTCAACCGTAGTACAGAACTTAATTCTCATGCAAGAGATATGTTACAATAGATGACGAAAGCTGCACATGCTGTGCCTGAGCGAACTTTATTGGAAAAAATTGAAATCAACAAGCTTTAACACCATTCACAGCTCTAATAAAGTTACAAAATGACGAGCTAATAAAGGTTATTTGAACTTATTTTGGAAGCTACTCAGTCCCAGAATACATGTATCTATCATATGTTCTTACAATAATCTGAGACAGTAAAAGGCCTATTTCATCTGCCTTTCCTCATCTTTCAAGAACATAAAAAGTCTAACAAAAAAATTCCATCTGTGTGGTAACTACATAAAAGCTTCTCGTTGTTTTGTTGGAAGGTCTAGATCAGGTTCGGATTCACTAAGAGGAGAGAAATAGCGGTCCACCATGTCCTCAGACACCTGTTCCAAGCTTGGAGGATTCCACTGCATATTTCAAAATGCATGATGATACAATTACGTAATGCTAACACGCCTATTATTTAAATAAATGGTGCTAGGGTTGCTATATTCGAACTAATGATTTCATAATCCATCAGATAACCTTTCTAGTAGTGTAGTACATTATCTTAGAGCTACATTCTGCAAATAATTGGGATTGCTAAATTCCATCTTGGTATACAAGTAAACTTTCCATCCATACCTTTGGTGCCGAGTCCTTGTGCACCATTCGAGCCCGAACCCCCTGACAAGGTTATAAAAACACAGCACAAAATTAAATGGTGATGGCTAAAGATTCTGAAATATTATTCAATTGAAAATAGATTACATTTCATACCTCACAAAAATCACCAGAGATTTGCTTGGATATTCCTTGTAGGCTCATTCGATATTCACGGACCAAGCACTGATCAAGTGTCTGAAATCTACCTTCTTTTATCTGAACCAGTTGATGTTTGTAGCTTAGATCATAACAATGAAATGATTGTAGAAGAGAAAGTCAGCCAGATGACAATGGTTCGAGGACTCACAGATCTCAAGGCAACCTTCAAGCTCAATGGTGACGCTTCTTTAAGTCTTCTTAGAGTGGAATTGAACCATGGATCGTTTGTTTCAGCAGCTTCCCTTTCCTGAGAGAAATGATTATCTAAAATCATGATAGCAATTTTTGCTGGAAAAAAGATAATTAGAATTTATTAGCATAGGGCCAGTGTGTTGCCATGGGTCTGTTTAGAAAAATTGTTATAATAAATTCAATTAAAGCTCAAATATATTAAAATCAAGTTTGAAAAATATTCACATTTGCAAATGAAGTAAAAAGTTTGCATATCGAATCGAAATCTATAGCATCAAGTTTGTTTTTATTTTTCTATTTATTGCATGTATTTAAAGAAAACCAAAAACCCACGACAACCCTTTTTTTTTTAACTCAAAGCTCATTTAATTTCTTATGGACAAATCTTGTCGTCCCACACATTAATTTACTCTATTTTTTTGGATTTAGAGTTTGTAAACTAAAATGAAAAATTTAAAATAAAAAAGCCTTAACATGTAAGGAATATATTGAATAAATTTAAAGTCAGTGGACTGAAATAAAAATGAATGTAAAAATACCTGACATATGATTGTGAAGGGACCAAATCACATATATTAAAATTTTAAGGATTAATGTGAATTTAATTACAAAAACCACATAAGTTTTTTTGGGAAAATTGCATGGATTTGACCTGTATTCTTTAAGCTAAAAAGCCTGGATCACTTTAGATTTAGGGATGATATTGCCTAAATTAAAAATTAAAGGACCAAAGTGAATAAAATGACAAAAATCACTTAAATTGTCCGATAAAACTACGTTTTGGGACTTTATATGCTTTCAATCCCCTTTTCACCTAGAAGGAACTGTAGGATCCATGTTTCCTTTTAGTAGCTATGATATTTATAATTTATAACAATTAGCGTTTATTTCTTCCCCTGGGATGGGGTTGGGGGAAGGTATGGGGGAAATAATGGCTTTTCAGGGAAATCTGTTCAGCAAGCAGCATTTTAATGGGCAGTACTTGGGCTTTGCTAACGGCTCTTCCAAGATAAAAGCTGACAGGACCATCACTTTTTTCAGACCTTCACAAGGAGTCAAAAGAAGGGGCTGCTGGAACGTTTTTAACTCAGTTTATACCCATAAGTGAAGGAGTTCTTTCCTTCCTTCCTTTTTATGCATCCACCCTTTGCACGTCATATCTGTCTGCTTAGTCCTATGTCTCCAAATTATTTCTCCCAGAAAAACCAATTTCAGAGGAAACATAACTGGACAAGGTTTATTTTCTTCGATAATGATGAAAAAGAATGCAAAACGTAAAACTTCCAATTGTTCTCGGGGAGCGATCTATATAAAAAGATTCTATTACGTGAAATTTGATTGGATTTATTGTTCTGGGTCAAGGAAAACATGTGACTATCAGAATAAAATCTTACCAGAGCATCAAAGATTTCTTCAACTGTGTCATGGCTGAAACATTTATCGACCATTTCAATCCTAAACAAACAATACAACATAAGGTCAACTGAAAAGATTATCATTTTGTTAAACTATAGTAGCTTCTTTTTTTTTTTCAGGGGGAGGGGGGGTTAGGTTTTGTTGCGTATGCTATGAAAGGCAAATGTTATTTTACAGTAAAACAAGAACATGCTACAGAATGAAAATGAAAGACAATATATTACCTGTGAAGTACACTCATCTTATCTGGATAGACAAGGTCACCATATTGTTCTAAAGAAGTTTCAATGAGAGAAGGATCATCAGTGACCAGTTTCCCAAGATGATGTTCAACTAAATGAAGTTTCTACAGGATCAAAACAACATAGGACAATGTCATACAACCAGGACAGAGAAATAAATCAAGACAAAACAAGAAAAGGTTTCACCAGTATTAACTTCGCTATTCGTGTAGTGTGTAGCTAGGCCACAAGCAATCATTTCTGCTCCATTAAGCGTGTCTCCGGTTAAAGCCAAGTACTCACCTGCAAACAAGAATACACTTTATGCCACACTCATACTAGAGTATTTAAAGCAGGTTTAAGAAAAACACTTTTAAGTTGTGGTTTTAAAAAGATAAGTTTTAAAAAATGTGTTTTCTTAAAATTGCTATGAGATAGATTTTGCACGCAAAATAAATAAAAAAACAAGTTACTTTAGCTTTCTACAAAACCAATGTTTGAAACACAATTATGTATGGTGCCCGGTGCAGAAGGCAGAAGCTAGTTGGCTAACCAAACATTTTTTTCTCTGTGGTTGGGTAAAAAGCAAAAGCTACCACAATACTAAATGGTCTCTTATAGTTGCTAATCGATGAAGTGAGGCTACAGATTAGGATGTTTTCATTTAAGCCCATAAAAAAAGGGATACAAGGGAAGAAAAGAAATGCAATCAGAAGAAGAATTGAAATCTAAAATAAAAGTTCAGGTAACAGAATTTAATAATACTACCCAAGAAAGAAAAAGTACTGCAAGAGTACCTAAGTGACCAGGTAGATGTGAGAGGAAGAAGGATGCTCCAGCATCAGGGTGGAATCCAATCAGAGTTTCAGGTGTGGCGAAAACCTACATGAGTTGCAAAATTTATATAGCCGAAAACAATTAATTCAAATAGATATGCTAAACAAGTTACTGATTATGCACTGTTTTCACATTCACATCACTGGATATAGGAAAGGAAGCATCACTAATATGCACTTATTGAATGTCATGACCACCAGGGTACAGAAACAAGGTTTTTAAATGAGATTTCCTTCTTAATACAAGATTTTTGGGTTTCATATGGGCAACTCAAAACCAAGCTGGTCCATTGTCAATAAAACATGTAGCAAATAACAATCTACATGGCCATAAAACACAATGGACATACTGAAAACTTTTTTTTAAAAAAAAAAATGACACACCAAAAGCCCTAAATGGGCTGAAGTGCCAACTTTCATGATTATTGGCATTAAAGAACTCCATTGTGACATGCACATCCATGAACATAACACAAGGATACACGATTAGCTTTAAATAGATTTAAATGGCAGCAGGGGGGGTAAATAAACAGCATTATTACAGGATCAATACTTGTTTTCTATTACATACAGTTTTGTCTGTTGCAAGTCGAAATGTTCCCGGGATTGAAATTCCAGTCCCACCACCCATGGTTATGCCATTCAAAATAGCCACCTACAAGGAAATTGTTACTCACCAATGTAACCATGCTGATAACTTACTAACACAAGTAAACTTATAAATAAGATATCAGCCACATTTCCTTGAGTTA
Source organism: Populus tomentosa (assembly GCA_018804465.1). Classification (NCBI taxonomy): domain Eukaryota; kingdom Viridiplantae; phylum Streptophyta; class Magnoliopsida; order Malpighiales; family Salicaceae; genus Populus; species Populus tomentosa. Next base: position 3,484,556 of record CM031995.1, read on the forward strand.
TTAATCAACCAGTGTAATTATACTGATCACCGACAAGGAACCTTCATGCTTGTCAATATCAGAGCTACAAAAATTGACACTGAAATGCAGAAAACCAGACTCAAAATCCAGCAATCTATACAAGCTGTTGACGATTTAAATCTTGAATACTTACATGTGGCTTCAAATATGTACCTAGCACGTATATGAATGTATATAAAGTCCCAAAAAATTCCTTACACGCTTCCCATTTCCCTGCATTGATTGAAACAAATATTAAGCAGCCGAATAAGCAAGATCACAATAATATTTTCAATACGCATGTATGAAACTCTGATCTCTTACCCTGGTTTATTAGGTGATAGAGATTAACAATATCTCCACCAGCAGAAAATGCCCTGCCACTGCCCTTCACAAATTCAAAACAAACACACCAAGTATCCCTTAGCACAGATTAAAACACAACCAATCAAGAAAAAAGAAAAAGAAGAAACACATAGCTGAAACCATAGGGGGGTGGTCTTACCTTTAATGTAACAAACCCAACACTTGAGTCTTTCTCCCAAGCTTTATACAATTTTAACAATCTAGCACCCTAAAAAAACCAAAATTAAACAAACCCGATTAAAAAGAAACAAATTTGAATCAAACCCAGTTCAAAAAAACACTAACCATATTAGTATTAAGAGCATTAAGAGCTGAAGGTCTATTAAGTATGGCACTTCTTGAATTAGCTTTGTCTTCAACGAGTACCTACCCCAAAAGGAACCCGAGTCTTAAACTTGACAAGAAAAAAAACACAAACAATCCAGTAAAGGTTTGGTCTTTTTAAACAAAAGAACGAAAAAAGAGAGAGACTAACTTGGTTGTTAAGATCATCTTCAGTTGGAGGAGAAGAAGAGAGGCTTCTGCTGTGCTGTGGGCAATGTGCGAGAAAGCTATGGGAAAGCTTAGATTTATTATTGTTACAGCAGCTTCTAATCAATAGAGCCGCTGCTGATTTCAAACCCTGCATTAGCGCTTTGCTTCCTTTCGTTTCAATTCTTGTTTTTCTCTCTATTAGAAATGCCACTCCTCGCTGCAAGCTCAGTTATTTTGTGGGCCTTCAAAACGGAGAGAGAGAGAGAGAGGAGGGGGGGGGGGGGGGGATGATTATTTTTTTTTAAGAAAAAAAAAAAGGCTTCGCTTTATTGTGACAAAGATTTTAAGCTTTTTGTTAAGTTAATTTTATTTTTTTATTTTTCAAAGAGAGTTGATTATAACTTAATCTCTGTATTTTAACTAAATTAATTAATTAGTTCTTATAAATTAGAAACTATATATATTTAATCTTTCTAAAATTATCTTGAAAGTAGTTTTTTTTTTGTTAATTTTATGTTTTTTTAATTTATTTTGTTTTTTAAGATGACCAGAAATGAAGAAATAAAATATAAATAAAAGGATGAAAAATATTTTTTGAAGAAAAATATTAACTTTATAGTCAATATTGATAAAGAATTATTTTTAATAAAATATGATGATTAGTTTTAATAATTAATTTATAATTAACTCATTTTTTTTAAAAAAAGGACAAATTTATTCTCGAACTTCACGGTGTGTTTTCATCACGAGGCAAAAGGAAGGAAGAGAAACTACCCTATGCTGTGAAGCCATGGTCCATTAATTTAATTAATATAAGATTTATTAGGTGCCGTGCTATATAATTAATATAGGAGATCTTTAGTGTAAGTTATTTTTATTCAGGAAATCAGATATAAGATTGATAATTTTATATTTCTATTTAATTAGAAATCTTTAAGAGATTTTTTTTTCCCTTTTCAAGATAATAGATTAGTTATCTAATTTATATTTTTATAATAAAATTTAGTGTTATTTTTGTATAAATTAGTTATTATTAACTCTTGGAGTTATGTGGTGTTTATTTTTTTATGTGTTTCTAGTTGTTTATGTCAGCGTGAATATTATTGTCTCCTTTGATATATTTTATTATTTAAAATTTATTCAGAAAAATAGTTATAGTTATTTTTTAAAATGTTTTTTATTTAAAAATATATTAAAAAATATTTTTTTTAAAAAAATATTATTTTTAATATTAACACATCAAAATAATTTTAAAATATTAAAAAATATTAATTTAAAACAAATAAAATATTTTTAAAATATAAAAAAAAAAAAAACAAGGTAATGGATGGAAAAAAAAAGTTGATTATCAGTCGTATGCCCGTGTCACTATCCTTAAAATTCATCTACGGACCTTTTCAGAATTCAGAGCGAGAGAATTCCAACCTTCTTCTTCACGAGTTCATAGAATATTACTGCACTTGTAAATCTATCATAATACATCGAATCCTGTAAGAACTTTAAACTAAAATATAATTGAGCTGAAGCAGTACTAGGATGAGTAATTTTGTGGGAATTATGGTACACGCAAGTGTATAATTGTAATAGAATTTTGAGTTGACGAGCTATTTTGATATTTTCTATGATTTGATTTTTAGAAGTGGCTACTCACTTGTGGATGATATCCTGAGTGTGTCCGCAATATAATATTATTATTCTTTTCAAAGAAAAAGAACTTCGAGTAGCAAAGCAAAAATGGAGAATACAATTAATTTGAACTTTCTTTGTTGCCACTGTCCACAAGATACAGCACAAGAAACATGGGGATCGCGTATAAAAAATGAAGGGGCAAGCAACATTTGTTTCATGGTGACATGTTCCTTTCAACTGCAAACCACTAAATTATATTTTTCATCAGTTCCAATCCAACCTCCTTCCTTATCACCTCCTTTTTCTTTGAAACTGTGTATTTTTTTTTTTTATCCTCTTTGCTGAGCCCTTTTTTTAACAATGGCTAGAAGCCCAGCTAAAATCGGCGGTTTAGATATAAGTGAAATCATCTACCGGTTTTTCTTCAAAAGGACAAGTGAAATCATGCACACAGTTAATGGTGCAGTTCTAAAGATTTTAACCATTAATTGATCTGTGATTCGATAATATAAGCTTTCTCTAGCTACCGGTCTCTCTCTAGCGTTTTATTTTGCTTTTTGTTTGGTTCAGTGCTTATCATTTGATCTGCAACAATGACACGGGATGCAGTCAGGATTCTGTTCACTGGAGCTGGAGCTACTAGTAATCTCTGCTTCCTATATGCATTGCAGGTTTTTAATGGCCCGGTTGATTGCTGAGAAAAACGTAGAGAGCCAGAGTGAAACTTACTTTTTTTTATTGAATTCCTGAATTTAATCCGTTCTTAACCTTGATTTAGAACTTTAGGGTGTCTGATCATTGACATTCCAGAAATTACAGATACAAAATCACAATATTTTCAATAGCCAAACATAACAAGAATCCAAGGAATCCTAAAGAAATTTAAAATTTCCTTTTTTTCTTCTCAAAATTCTCTGAACTGATAGTTATTGAAGAGATGGGAAAATAAGTTGAGCTTTGGAATTAACCATTTCCTTTTAATGCACTTCTGACATTCTATTTCTCGCCAAAGTTGATGCCTTACGTTGCTAGTACATTGCAGATCCTAATGGTTGCAAATCCTGTGAACACTAAGGCACTCGTCTTGAAAGAATCTGCTCCTTCAATCCTGGATAAAAAACACCACATGCCTCACCAGGCTCGACCACAACAGAGCCCTGAGCTGCTTATCTGACAGGCTAAATGTTCATGTCAGTGATGTGAAGAATGTAATCATATGGGGAAATCACTCTTCAACGCAGCCTTCAGATGCCAATTATGCCACTGTCACAGCTAACAGCACAGAGAAGCTGGTCCGAGAACTTGTCGCCGATGATCATTGGTAGGCTCAAGTTTCTAGCCTGCTTTACTCTCATTCTGATAAGCAAATAGCCAAAAAAAAAAAAAAATCTCCTCAAGACAAGATTGTGAAAAAAAATTCAAGAATGCATTAGAATGTGGGCCTGTGTAATATCGATCTTGAAAGATGCTATATGTAAGAAGCCGGCCTGAAGGTACTTAATTTGTGTTAAAAGATTGAGCCCATGAGCCTTCTTGGTTTCAATCATTAGGCTCTGGAAGCAAAATTGCAGCGAAGAGCTCTAATAAATCTAAAGCCCAAAATCCCTTGTTAATTTCTTATGTCTCCTCCACGGACAAACTGTCTTGCACTGATGATGCTGCTCCTCTCTCCGCTTGAGCAAACTCTGCAAAACCTCTAGCAAGTTAATTCTCAAACCCTAAACTAGGGCTTTTACATATTCTTTTATAAGCCAAAAAAATGGATGAAGGAATGCAGCAATTCCAACAAAGCTTAGTCGAGCTCGAAAAATGATGCCGAGCATGTCTTGTTAGCTCGAAATAAGGTGAACTTCACAATCACTTGTTTTATTTCTTATTAGGTGGTTGAAAATGATAAAGAGAGGAATGGAAACCGAGAAGCATTGACTGCACTAAGGAAGAGAGCTAAGACTACAAAAACTAGCATAAAGTCTCCGTTTGGGTCTATAATGAAAGTCCAGATCAGGGGCTGCTCCTTTAGTGAAAGACATTTGTGGGACTTGTGGTAATCATGACGAGAAGAAGAAAACTTGGATAATGTTTCTAGGAAGTGTTGTTTTTACTTCTATTCATTTCATGGTGCCCAGTGCCCACACTATCTTGGATAAAGCCCCCCCCCCCCCCTTTTGTTTTAGTTATTTTAATTAGGAAATGTTGATTTTTCATTTTAAGAGAATTGCATTTTTATGATGGGTTTTAATTTGATGATTTGTCAATGTAGTCGAATTACTAATTGTGTTGGTTTAATGATCGCAATATGTTCTGGAAGTTAAGTTTGAAACTTGTCCTATCATGTTTGTCGTTGGTCTAGTGTTTTAGATTTGTGCACCGATATGAATAATAAAGTGGGTTTTCACTGTTTTCTGTTTCTGTTTCTCTGCTCAGAACATGAGGAATTTTTTGAATATATGGTTGCTCGAGATTTAGACTTGAAATAGGAGAAACTTCGGAGATTTTATTGTTTTGAGAACCTCGTATTTGAAGGTCTTATGTTGCCAATTCTCAATGAGAACTGATATAGCTTATCAAATGGGGCAAAAAATAAAGGTTTTTTCTGTTGCTGGAGATGGTAGATTGAGATTGAGTTTATGCATTGCACCAATACTCCCAGCTCGGTGTTAGAACTTAGAACCCTAGTTCAAAGAGGAACTAATGCTTCATGAGAAAGTTGTATATGTAGACATTTGATCTGATATTATACAATTTCCCTCGTTCTTTCAAAATGCAATTAATGCTCTTGGACATGTATAATTTGTGAAGGTGTGATTCATTATGTGAATTGGTAGCTTATTTTTTGGACAGAGAGCATGCAAATTGTTGCAAGGTGCCTCCATAAACTATTACTATCAGTTTTTTGTGCTTCATGGAGAAATTTCAGTGAAAACATGTTATGGTTAGCCTCAATGCATGAAACTTTGCAAGTGCCAAATCACAAATGACATATAAAAGCTACCTATGATCGATGAAGACTATGAAACTATGATGCTTGAAACATGGTTGGTCATCAATATAGACTTTTAGTCTGCTAATTTTTTCTTTCAGCAAGCGTCAATGGCAATTCCTTGAATCTCGTGTTTGCTGTGATGCTGATCAAGAACAGCTTGAATATGAAGCAAACAATCTGCAAAGCTTTGTAAAGGAAAAGTCCATTCTAAATTCAGAAAAAGGTGTGCTTGCTGACAGTATTAGCCAGCGTTTGCTCAGGTCCTCAGTAACCTTAACAGACAAACCAAAGTGAGTGATGCATTGGGAAATTAGTGTTCCTGTTCAATAATGGTTTTTGCATATGTTATGCGTTATCTCCCTGGTTTATTTTTTCATCTTCTGTTTCAACTCAGATGAAGATTGAGCCTTATTTCATTTGGTGCCACTACTTTGAGTCTTCATATTTAGCTGCAGTTAAATGGTATGGTGGCTTCTAGAATTGCTTTCTTCTGACTATTGTATCTTGCTGGACCACGAATTGCAGCATTCATATTAATATTGGACTGGATCATGATGGTCCATCTGTGAATATGCATTTGCACATTTCATCTTATGTCTTTCTTCTTTGTTTCCATATTCAAGTAAATTATGAACATATTATAGGCTTCATCATATGGTGACGAAGCATTCTCTAGGATTTATTTTATTTTATTTCTGGTATTAGGGTTAATTAATCTTTGGTCATGTGATTAGCATGTGACTTTTTAAAGTATTTCTTTTATAGGCTAAATAGTTTTGCTTGGAGACTAAGACCAGGAATCCTTTTCCTACAAGGATATAATGCTTAAATTAATATAAATAGGCTGCTAGGATTACTTTTGTAGTAGTTTTTGTTATTTTATCAATCTATTCAGATTCTAGATGTTTCTTATGAACCCTAAACCCTAATTATTGTCACGACCCGAATCCCGGGTCCATGACCGGCAACGCAGGAGCGGTGCCGAAAGGACACCCCGCCTACGCTAAGCCTCAGAACGGACATATCAAAGGAACAATTTGTTCAAAAATACGCAGCGGCTCATAATATTCAGAAATATCATATTATTCAAAACTGATAAAACCAAATGATAGTTATTAAAACAAAAATAATAATAATTCATAATACTCATTACATTGTCAAAATCCAAATTTAATCAAATCAAGATAATAGTGGAGCGTCTAGGACATCAAATCAAAACTGAAAGGAAAGCCTCGCGAACAAGCAAGGCATACCGACCAGAACTGAAGAAGCGGAAACACTCAACAAAGTCCCAGAAACTAAGAACCTGAAATAATATTAAAAATGAGAGGTGAGTTCAACCAACTCAGTGAGGGAATAACATTTAATATACATTTCAGATATTTCAGATATTAATAATTTGCAAGATGATATATCTTGATATACATATACATATACATATACGTACTAAACATATATCATAACGTAGTGGAATACATGTCAGAGATCAGATGACACCCGAAGGTGACCAGATGACACCCGTAGGTGACCAGATGACACCCGTCGGTGACCAGATGACACCCGTCGGTGACCACTGTGGGATGATCAATCGCCACAGGCTGATGCCTCTCTCACCAGCTAGGTATACAGAATACTATGTGCACACAGGCTAACTACTCTCCGTTAGCATGGAGTTACTGACAAGTCCATATCAAGGCATAATAGATATTCACAGAATAATCAAAGAAACGTATATCATATCAAATAGAATTTACTTTGACAGATTGCGAGTGCAAATTCAAGAATAAATGAGTACTCGGAAAATAAAGCAACATATATAAATATTCAATAGTTGTACTCATTGTATAATCAACATACATATTTATTTATATTATATGCATATTAAAGATTATTCCACTCACCCGAAAAATACAGAACTAAAAGGAATGTCGGACGAAATACCCGAAAATCCTATTAAGGATCGTTAGGAGAACCTACAATAAATATATAAAATATACTCAAAAGCAACTCAAAACAACACAAATAAAATATTCCAATGCATAAAAGGAAACCAGGCTTAGTCTCCTAGTTTTAGGGACTAAAACGATAATTTTCCAAAACAGGGACCAAAACGTAATTTTACCAAAATTGGAGGGCCAAATTGTAAAAACATAACCATACTGAAATTTATCCATAATTCGTCCTTATCTTTGTCCAGAATCTTGAATTATGCCCCAAGGTCCAAAATGTGATTTTATCAAAATATTAGGGGTCAAATCGTAATTTGTCAAATTGGAGGACCAAACTGAAAAATATCATATATTCTTAATTATACTGAAATTTTGTCCTTAAATCATCCTCAGTTCTGTTCAGAACCTCAATTTCTACCCCAGGGACCAATCTGTAAAATTTCCAAAGTTGGGGGACTAAACTGCAATTTCCACAAATTGAGGGACCAAACTGAATTTTCGTCATCTTCAACCTCAAACCCAGAATTTCAAACAGATCATCTACTGTTATCTCCTGATTTCTCACATAATTTCACCATTTAAACAAAATCATAACTTCAAATCATTATCCTTCAATTCAATCTCTCAAAATCAACTAATTAATCAAATACCCACAATAATCAACTCCTAACCTTCAAATTAATTCATCAATTAACTCAAAATACAAACTTCAAAACTCTCAAAACTAATCAAAACCGAAATTTAACATATTATACACTTAAAACTATAAATCTTACCTTTTAAACTTATTTCTTTCAACTCTCTTCTCCTTCCCTTATCTTTCCCTCTTTTCTCTTCTTCTTCTTCCTCTTTTCTTCTCTTCTCCCGTAGCTCTCTTTCTCTCAAAATCAGATCATTCTTTTTTTTTTTTTTCTTATTTATATTTATCAACTATTGGTCAATTACCACACTACCCTTCAATCATTTATACCCTCTCTTTAAGCCTCCAAGGGCTTTATTGTATTTTCCAATCTTTTTAATACTAAACATCACAATCTCCCCACCTTATAAAAGTTTCGTCCTCGAAACTTAATAGAAAAGATTAAATACTTACCGAGATTATCGAAACGATGAGGATACTGCCGACCTCCTTGTCCCCTGTTAGGACCTGTATCAGACCGCTGATGAAAAGAGAACTGATTTTCCACCTTGGGCCTCTTGACCGAACCCACTGATAATTCATCCTCTAACTCTCGTGCCTCAATAGCTCGAGCACGATCAACTACGGCCGAGTACGTCTTAAACTCATGAGCCCCAATAGCTTTGAATAGGTAGCTATTAAGACCCCGAACAAACCTCTTGATCTTCCTCTCCTCAGTTGGTACCAAATACCCAGCAAACCTGGACAACCGCGTGAATTCCACTTCATACTCTGTCACAGTCAAGTCACCCTGAACCAACTTCTCAAACTCGTATGATCTAGCTTCCCTCACACTTTCAGGTAGAAAACGCTCCAAAAATATCTCAGAAAATTCCTTCCACTCCATCGGTGGAGAACTATCTGCCCTTTCACCTCTTTTGGACTCATACCAGTTCACAGCCACCTCGCCTTCTAGCCTAAAAGATGCTAAAGTCACTGCACGATGATCCGTGCACCCCATGGCCTCACACCTACGCCACACTGCATCTAAAAACTATTGTGGATCCTCAGAGTTATCTACACCCTTAAAGGTAGGAGGTGCCAACTTAAGGAACTCTGACAATGGCACTTTCATCCCATTCACAGTATGGGAAGTCGAAGATGCATTCTTATCCTTCTCCTTTTCTCTCTCAACTAAAAGGTCAGCCAGGGTCTGCATGGCTTGCCCAATTTTATCCAAAGCACTATCAGTATAAGATACCCTATCATGGGATTCCTGCTCCTGATTCTTACCAACATCCAGACCATAGTCCCCCTCAAATTCAACCTCATCCTGAACTTCTGCTTCAATTGGTTGAGGCGAAGGGTTTCTAACTCTCTTTTTGCGCCTCTCCTTCCTAAGTTGAGCGATAGGAATGTCCTCTTGATCATCGATATTAATTATATGTTTAGCCCTCGGCATATTTCTAAAAAAAAAAATTAAAAAAAAATGCATATTTATCACAAGGAAGAAGACATGCTTGATGAGAATTCAAAATTTCAAAAACAACAAACAAAACGATACGGATCCTAATGCTCCACTTATTACGAAATTTTGAATAATAAATAAGTAAAATAGATTACGAGGTTTTAATAAAACCAGGCTCTGATACCACCTTTGTCACGACCCGAATCCCGGGTCCATGACCGGCAACGCAGGAGCGGTGCCGAAAGGACACCCCGCCTACGCTAAGCCTCAGAACGGACATATCAAAGGAACAATTTGTTCAAAAATACGCAGCGGCTCATAATATTCAGAAATATCATATTATTCAAAACTGATAAAACCAAATGATAGTTATTAAAACAAAAATAATAATAATTCATAATACTCATTACATTGTCAAAATCCAAATTTAATCAAATCAAGATAATAGTGGAGCGTCTAGGACATCAAATCAAAACTGAAAGGAAAGCCTCGCGAACAAGCAAGGCATACCGACCAGAACTGAAGAAGCGGAAACACTCAACAAAGTCCCAGAAACTAAGAACCTGAAATAATATTAAAAATGAGAGGTGAGTTCAACCAACTCAGTGAGGGAATAACATTTAATATACATTTCAGATATTTCAGATATTAATAATTTGCAAGATGATATATCTTGATATACATATACATATACATATACGTACTAAACATATATCATAACGTAGTGGAATACATGTCAGAGATCAGATGACACCCGAAGGTGACCAGATGACACCCGTAGGTGACCAGATGACACCCGTCGGTGACCAGATGACACCCGTCGGTGACCACTGTGGGATGATCAATCGCCACAGGCTGATGCCTCTCTCACCAGCTAGGTATACAGAATACTATGTGCACACAGGCTAACTACTCTCCGTTAGCATGGAGTTACTGACAAGTCCATATCAAGGCATAATAGATATTCACAGAATAATCAAAGAAACGTATATCATATCAAATAGAATTTACTTTGACAGATTGCGAGTGCAAATTCAAGAATAAATGAGTACTCGGAAAATAAAGCAACATATATAAATATTCAATAGTTGTACTCATTGTATAATCAACATACATATTTATTTATATTATATGCATATTAAAGATTATTCCACTCACCCGAAAAATACAGAACTAAAAGGAATGTCGGACGAAATACCCGAAAATCCTATTAAGGATCGTTAGGAGAACCTACAATAAATATATAAAATATACTCAAAAGCAACTCAAAACAACACAAATAAAATATTCCAATGCATAAAAGGAAACCAGGCTTAGTCTCCTAGTTTTAGGGACTAAAACGATAATTTTCCAAAACAGGGACCAAAACGTAATTTTACCAAAATTGGAGGGCCAAATTGTAAAAACATAACCATACTGAAATTTATCCATAATTCGTCCTTATCTTTGTCCAGAATCTTGAATTATGCCCCAAGGTCCAAAATGTGATTTTATCAAAATATTAGGGGTCAAATCGTAATTTGTCAAATTGGAGGACCAAACTGAAAAATATCATATATTCTTAATTATACTGAAATTTTGTCCTTAAATCATCCTCAGTTCTGTTCAGAACCTCAATTTCTACCCAGGGACCAATCTGTAAAATTTCCAAAGTTGGGGGACTAAACTGCAATTTCCACAAATTGAGGGACCAAACTGAATTTTCGTCATCTTCAACCTCAAACCCAGAATTTCAAACAGATCATCTACTGTTATCTCCTGATTTCTCACATAATTTCACCATTTAAACAAAATCATAACTTCAAATCATTATCCTTCAATTCAATCTCTCAAAATCAACTAATTAATCAAATACCCACAATAATCAACTCCTAACCTTCAAATTAATTCATCAATTAACTCAAAATACAAACTTCAAAACTCTCAAAACTAATCAAAACCGAAATTTAACATATTATACACTTAAAACTATAAATCTTACCTTTTAAACTTATTTCTTTCAACTCTCTTCTCCTTCCCTTATCTTTCCCTCTTTTCTCTTCTTCTTCTTCCTCTTTTCTTCTCTTCTCCCGTAGCTCTCTTTCTCTCAAAATCAGATCATTCTTTTTTTTTTTTTTTTCTTATTTATATTTATCAACTATTGGTCAATTACCACACTACCCTTCAATCATTTATACCCTCTCTTTAAGCCTCCAAGGGCTTTATTGTATTTTCCAATCTTTTTAATACTAAACATCACAATTATCCTGTTCCAAATTCAGTTTATCCTATTCTTAGCCATTATTCTGCAGTAATTTCTGTTTTCTACTGCTTTCCTCTTCCCAAACTATGTCATATGGTCTACCAGAAAAAATAAAATGCATGTGTATTGTTGTTATACCTGTTTGAAGCTTAAGTGCATGCATCCACCTTTTGGTTTTAAAATGTTAGAGAAATAAAAATTGGTTAACTTGTTTTACTATGGGTATTTTCCTGATGCTGGGATTCTTTTTCTCTCTCTCAAAACTTGGCACTCTGAAGTGCAGATATTACATCATGATAGTTTAGGAAGAGCTCTTTTTCTGTCTTGGTCACTGAAGACAATACTTAGTAGTTCTGATAATGAACACAGATAGCTTTTATGTTGATCTACACTTGATAGTTGTGATGATGCTTGCATCTTTATCAATCTAGGGTCTTTGCCTGTTTCGGTGACAAAAGAATTGGTGAGGTTTAAATATAAAGCAAGCCAATTGCTAAAAAATACTGCAGAATAAAACTCTCTCCTAATTCTCCTTCTGAAGGCACCATATCTTGTTAATTGCTTGTCTTGCTATTATCGTCTGGAGTCTCACTTGTGCTTGTGACCACAAAAAATAAGCTTATGGCTTCCTCCTTTCATCCTTCCCATGTTCACTTTCTCTACACAAATTGGATGGAGAAAGGTGTCAGGTTTGGGGACCATCTGACTTTATTTTTCTCACTCAAAAAAGAGTGGAAGTTTCCCGGAGACTGCTCAAACAGTTGAAGATACTTTGTTAGACCCTTGTCTTCTTCTTTTCATGTTGTCCTTTTACCCTTAGTTTTCACATGGTTTCCATAGCTGCACGAAAATTCACCCTCTTTTGTTTCTCTTCTATCCCATCTTGTTTTTATTTTCTCCTCTTTTTTTCGCTCTTCTCATTGGGTACACTGACATGACCTTGAGTTTTCAAGATCGAAGTACTGTACAAACTCAGCCAATCTCACTCTTTGTTTTGCATGAATGGCCTATAGATGCTGAAACCTTGCTATCTCTAGAGCATTTCAGATGCTCAAGTACTGGATTTGTGATTTTGTTAATCTATGCATCATCTCTTTGATAATTCTGGAACTTAGAAAATTGATTCCACTACCTATGTATCTTAATTATTCAACCAGTTTGAAACCTTAAACTTGTAATGACAAAGGTGTAGTTCCCCTCTCGAGAGCAGTTATTACATATGCTCCATGTAATTTATTGCTGAATTTTTCCTCGCATAATTCCATTTTGGTTTGGATCATAACAAAAGTGTAGTTCCCCTCTCAAGAGCAGTTATTACATATGCTCCATGTAATTTATTGCTGAATTTTTCCTCGCATAATTCCATTTTGGTTTGGATCATAACAAAGGTGTAGTTCCCCTCTCGAGAGCAGTTATTACATATGCTCCATGTAATTTATTGCTGAATTTTTCCTCGCATAATTCCATTTTGGTTTGGATCATAATTGGATATTGGTTATCAATTTGTGGGATCAGAACTCTTTGATTTTTATCACTTATTAGAATCACCTGCTCATGGTTCTGATCCTCCGTTTCTTTACACAATCATTGTTTGGAAACTATATTAATCTCATTCTTATTGTTGTAGATAATGAGATCTGCATGGAATTCTCCTCTCAAGACTCTGGCCAGAAGAAGCGTCTCAGATGCATAGAAGTTGTGTTAAACAAATCACTACTCCGGCCAACCATTATCGTAATGTGATTATTGCAACCTTTTCTGCCATGACACTGTTTTACGTGTATGAGCTGTGAATTCCTCTCACTAGTGGAAGGTAGCGTTTTATGAAAGGTTGGCATTACTTGTCATATATGCTTATACTTAATGGAAGCATTTATGAAGTGGCCAAACCAGGTATCCAGAAACTCCAAAAGCAGGAAGATTCATCATTCATGAGATTTACACATGCTTTTGTTTTTATTTTTTTTACTGGCGAGGAAGGTGCTCTGTTACCTTTAATAGGAAATTCGGATACTCTTATACGGTAGACAAGCGCAATTACCATGTCAAAAGGAAAACATGATAGCGGGTGAATCTCATAGATGGTGCTTGCATTTGACTTGTAGAGAATGTAACTGTGGCCCCCAGCGAAGCCCTCTTGCTCTCCTTACCCAAGCTGAGAAAGTTGTTTGAAAATGTAGAGATTTTGAAACTTCTAACGAATAGAAATAACTTATTATTATTTTAATTTTTTTTATTGAAATCAATGGTTAGATTTAAAACATGACGGTTCTTGTTTCCTTAGAATCTTAATCTGCATGTATGATGCTGGTTGGGGCAAGCCATACTGGGGCATCAGGGGGCAACTGCCCCTTGACTTTTTATAAGCATGTTTATGTGCAGAAACATAAATTATGAGTTGAAAGTCCCATGAATGGAAGGAAAGTTACAGAAAAATATGGGAAATAAAAAGAGAGAAAGAATACTCTGTCTTTACATCAAAATAAAGCAAATGCATGTTTAGTAGAAAATCGTTTATTTTTGGATTTTTTTTATATGTATTTTATTAAAAACACTACAATTTTTTTTTCCGGCAATTTTTTTATATGATTTGGGATATTTTGAGAAAAATATATTCAATGAAATTGATAATAAAATATATCAAAATATAAAAACTTGAAAAGAATAATTATAATACAGATTTATTTATTTTAAAAGTATTTTTAAATTAGTTTCATTTGATATAAGTTAGTATACATGTTTTAAATTAATCTCTTTATATAATACATGTCTATATAATATATAATATCAAGTATTTATTAGTAATTTATCTTTTCATTTTTTTAAAAAAATTGACCTCATCACTCGATCTGGTTCAGTAACATTTTTCCTCTCTTGGTCATTGTCTATTTAGGTAGATAAGATTGGCCTCCTCTTAACATCTGTGTCGAATATAATGATGTTGTTGTAGACTTTTGTTCATTAATTTATTAGTGATGCCTGGTAATCAACAAGAATTTTTCCTTGTTTAGGTTATTAAATAAATATATAATTTTTTTAAGATTAATTATTAATTTATGTACATGAATTTTTAAAATTAACAGTAAAGTTTTAATTCAAATACACTACCTAAAATATTAAAAAATAAAATTGAAAGTATATTAAATTAAAGTAAAAATAAAAATAAATTTACTGTTGAAATTATATTCTTCGATGTTTTATAAAATATAATTCATCTATAATCGAATCAGAATTGATATTGTAACAACCTCTCAACCGTGATAAAGTAACAATCTTATGTCAACTAAAAAATAAAGTAATTAATTTTTCTCTCTCTCTCAATTCTTCTTTCCTTCACTTGATTCTTTCTTAGCTTAGTGTTTTATAAGTTGGACTTTATAAGTTTACAAAGTTATTCTCTTACTTTTTTTATTTTTTTTTCCTTTGATTTTTTTTTTTATGTTTTTTCCTTACTTTTCTCTCTTTCTCTCTTGTCTTTTCTTTTCTTTCTTTTTATATTCTGCTTCTGCTCAATCGGTAACATATAAAAAAAAAAGCTAATTTGTTTTATTTTTTAATGACAAATAATTATTTTACCCTTAATAAGTCGTTTTGCTTTTATTTAACAATTCTTTTTTCCTAGCACTATCGAGCTCCGTTCATTCTAAAATTTCAATCAGATTTTATTCAATATATTTTAAAATTTCTCATAAAATTTCAGCTCAATCTGATGGTTAGATTGAAAATTATACATAATAAGGTAAAAACTAGTTAAATTGTGATTTTTCATCAAATTTCTAAATTTCTTCAAAAAATTTAAAATTTTAACCCAAACTAAAGCATCATATTATAAATCTCCATATAAATTTTCAGAATTTTTTAATAACTCAATCAAAAATTATAATTTTTTTAATATAAAATTAATAAAAAAAATATTAATAAAATCTTAACTCATCCAAGTCTTTGACATGCCTCTGCCCAGCAGGTGTTTGAAGCAATTTTACACAGAAGTCCTGGACAGCATGGCATGCATTTCATTGACCAGGCCTGCAAGTCTACCTGGCTCTATGACCTCGACAGAGCTCCCCAAAGAAACCAAAAGGGCGATGCAATTGGGAGCTGAGGGGGGGGATCGTGGATGACATCTTTGTGCCTGCTAAAGGACAACACCTAAATATAATGTGAAAATTTTCAAAGATCAGGATGCCAAAATCTATGCACTCTACCTCCAATCCTCTCTCCCTCTTATCTACTAGGCCTCTACTCTACAGCTATGAGGGAAAGAGAGCAGTAAAATATTAAACAATATTCAGGGCAAAAGGAGAGACAATAATTAAAAAAGCAGGAGAATTGTTTTGTTGATAAAATAAATAAGTCTCTGCCTAAAAGAGGCAGACATTCCGTACATGAGAGTCAACGTCCGTGTCAGCTTTTTTTTTTACCAAATGCTACCAGCCTGTCCTCCCTCTCTCTCTCTCTTTAACTATCAACTCGGGCTCTGCTACTTCAACTTTGAGGTTTCTTACGCGCCATGTTGTGTATCTTAATTTAAACTCGCCCTTTTATCGATGACACCTGCTAGCTGAGTTGTTTGTACGTGGATTATTAATTGCAGGTCACTATTTAAAAATTAAAATTTTAATCATTTAATACATCTAATTAATCTTTACTTTTCTTATACCTAATCAAACAAAATCTAATAAATAATCTTAGAATTATATGAAGTGCTCGGATGGAAATTGTTAAAAAAAGTAATATATAAAAAATTCTATTTAATATTTAATTAGGACTTTTATTTAAATATTTAATTTTAATAATTTTTAACTTTAATCCAGTAAAAAAAGAAAAATATAATCTGATAAAGCCAAAAACTCATAGGCGAGTGTGATTTCAGTGTACTCGCGGGGATACATATTTACATGAAGAGTTCTGGCTTTATATATACAAACAAACAAACTACTTGCAATACATCGTACGTTTAAGATACGATCGGTTCCTCTCCTGTCTTTTTCTGATTTTGCTACTATGACCTTTTCTTTCTTGTTATTCACACAAAATGCCCCTCTTGATCAAACCCTAAATTTCTCCTTGCTCCTTGGATCTTGACCAGCCCTTTTTTGTTGAATTAATTAGGTGCATTATTCATGGAGGAGGGGATGTGCATTTATTTGGACACACACACCCATATGAGCTGAACGTGTAACAGAAGAGTGGAAAAGGCAACAAACCCATTGATAGGTTTGATTTATATACCCCTTAGCAATCGAGCCAAAACCAAGTTTGATTTTAAAAAGTTAATCTAATTAAATTCTGATAACTTGACAAATCAAGTTATAATTCAATTAATTCAATTAGATCTAGAAGTGATCATCCAAGCAATTTTTAAAAAATTTTTACCTCTTAAACTACTAACTGACTTGTCCGGTTTACAAACTTAGAACTTGAACCGGATATTATGAATAAAGTTAGATTTTATAATTATAGTGTAAGACTAGTTTAGTTTTGATGAGTTCATGAAGGAGGTTATTACAATAAATGTGCTTGTTGTTAATTATCATATTAGATATGAATTAATAAATATACAGATCTAAGATCTAAAAATTTTGAAAAAATAGTCACATGCTTACTAATGAGCATCCGAAGAATTGAAAGGTGAATAAGACGTCGAAGAGGTGCGTATACAAGGAAATTAAGGTGTTGGTTCGAGAGAAACATGAAAAGGCAGCTCTTAATTATCATAATATTAATTTTAGAATAATGGAAGCTGGCCGTAGAATTATCAGTCGCTCAGTACTCAGCCATTGAAACACCGACCACATGCTCACTGAAAAGAATGATATGGTGTCTTAAAGTACATATACAATCAGAGTATTTCGACATTCAATTTTCAACGAGAATAATTAAGAACGTTCGGTAACGTGGTGGTTAACAAATTTAAATTTATTTTTATATTTTAAAAATTATTTTGATGTGTTAATTTTAAAACTAATTTATAAAAATATTATTTTAATATAAATTAACATAAAAAAAATTTTAAAAAACAATCACAACTATATTTTCTCTTAAAATACATAATATAACCTTTGATGTTAATAGCTTGCGTTTAGCAGTTTCCATCGCACTCATCTACATGCAGAAAAATATTAGCCACGCTTTGTGCATGCCTGCTCTTCTCTTTTTCGTTTTCTTTTTTCTTTTCGGTATTTTTATATATATTTTAACAAAAAAATAAATAATTTTATATATATTTATGCCCCAGTAAAAACAGGGGTAAAAGGACATGCAGCAGCTTGCTATTATTGAGTCATTTTTGTCATCGGACTAATTAAGGTTTTTGCTGTCTCCCAGCTGGCTGTCATATGGTAGTAGATATATAGCTTTCTTTACCTCTTGCAAACCCTAAAAGCTAATTTCTCTAATTTAGATTCTGTGTGCTTAGGTTAGGGATAGATGTAGCTATGGATACTGCTATGGAAACAAAAAATCAATGGATTCTTGTCTGTGTCAAAGGTTAGGAAGCATCGTTAATTTCTCATTTAAGACATAATTAAGAGCTTTGGTCAGGGACAATCTTGTCAATGTGATAATATGTCGGCGACGGCCTGGAGAGAGAGTGGAAAGTATCTCTGTTGGAGATTGCTTTTTTGCCATCTTTTATTAGCTTTGTCTAATATGACAAGAATAATTTAATACGTCAATTAAAAAAAAAAATATGAATGATAAGATAAGTAAATTCTCAGGAAATACCTATAAGGCCAGCAATTAATCTCACGGTTGGAATCCTTCATTCCCTGCCAAACCCTGTGCTTTTAAATATTAAATCTTTATCTGTCAAAGAAAATAAATCCTTGATGTTGCTAATTTTTTTCAACTCAAAAACATAAAGAAAATAATAAATAAAATTTTGTGACGCTCAATGAATAATTATTCATGCTTACTTTTTAGAAATTAAAAAAAAAATTAATACCCCCCACGCGACATTCTAATTTTTTTTTTACCGAACAGTAGATCCAAAACACACCTCCTATCTATCTGCACTCTGCCGTGGATGGATAGACAGAAATTGTGATCCAATGGTGGAAAATAGAAATGAAAAGAAAAACAAGAAAAAAAATGATATCAGGTATAATAACTCATTGACCTCATAACCCAAGTTATTTAATCACAGGTAATAAATTTGAAAAAATCTTAAAATTTAATTTTCACCTAACCAAAATTAAAAAATATATACAAAAGAGAAAAACTAACAATTATAAGTAAAAAAAAAAAAAAAAAACTTGAGGCTACTTAGGCCAACCTGCCTAACCTATAGGCCAGATTATAAAACTGAGATAACTCGATAAAAATTAAAACAAAAAAATAACAAAACCTACTTTTTAAAAAAAAATTCAATGTTGAATGTCGAGTTATGCAATGGAAAGGATTATAAAACTAATAATTATAAGCAAACAAAAAAAAAAAGGGCTTAAACTTACTTTAATCAACTCGCCAAACCCATTAGTAAGATTTGAGATTGGGAGAACCCTACAACGAAAGAAAAATGATGACAGCCTTTGTTAGCTTATAAATTGTGCCCTTGGAGATTTGATTAAAAGCATCAAATATGAAAAAACCACGAAGATTAATTTTTAACAAATTAAATATTGAAAGATAAAATTAAAAATAAAATCAATGATACAAAAGGATCCAAAAGAAAAAAATAATTATTAAAAGAAAAAAAACAAGTGTGAACCACCTGGGTTAATTTTTCAAACTCATTGGTCAGGTCATGAGATATATATATATATATATATATATATATATATATATATATATAAACAAAGAAAACCAGGAAGCATTTTTTTTTTTTTAAAAAAAAAGCACTTCAATTAATGAGACCAAAACAGAGAAAAAGTCTGAAAAAAATGGGAATCCATGCCAGCTTATAAAACTCGTGACCCAGGCTATTTGATTGGAGGCATCAAATCTGAAAAAAAAAACCACAATTCCTAAATTTAAAAAAATTAACTGTTAAAGGATAAAATTAAAAAAAAATCACAAAAAAATTAAAAATAAAAGAACAATGATATAATTTGAAATAAAAAAATAAGAGGATGGATAATTTTGGATTGAAATGCTAAATTAAAAAGAAAAACAAATTCCACGAAATAAACCAAAAAAGAATGAGGACCAAATCTAAAAAGATTAATTTAAAAAATCTTGATTTAAGGATGAAATTGAAAACAATAGAAAGTTTACAAAAAAGGCAAGGCAAAAGTGAAGAAAAAAAAATAACCATGATCAATTTTGAAAAGCTAAAAAATAAATACTCTAGATTGATGGATGCAATTGAAAAAAAAACTTACAAAATAGCCTTGGATACAAATTGGAAAATCCAAAGAATGAGAAGTGATACACAATTATACCCAACCAAGAGGACTATCCAGAAATTTTAAATGTCAAATACGAATCTCAAGGGAGGAGAGAGAAAGGAAAAAAAAACAAAAAAAACTTTTTCCAGTGATAATTCGTCCATCAAAAAGCAACATGCATCGCCTGAGATGGAAGAGGATGTCGCAAGGAATCCAGTGACATGATGAAAGGAATATCTTGACTGTCATATGAAGGCGCGCACACCACTAAAGAGCGACAATCTCTACCACGCGCCCGATAACTTTTTTAAAAAAATTTCTTCAAAAAATCAATCTACCTCTCAATTAACTTACTTATAACTAACCGAGATAAAGGTTAATTTCATGATTTCACTATGCTAAGAATAATGAAAATACACAAATACTCCCACAAACAAGTATCAATTAACTATGACATAAAAGATGAAGAAGTAATTAAACCATGCAAAAGGAAATGAATTCTTAAGAAAGACTCTTTCAAGGGCAATGAAGATTTTTCACTAAAAGAAATAAAAATACATATGTATCCCCACTAAAAATAAAGATGATAAATGAATGATACGAAAAAAATTATTTTACCGCAAACTTAGTATTCTAACTTGATTTGAGGGGCAACAAAAAAAATATCATTTTATTATTACAATCCACAATAAATTATTTATTGTATTATATTATTTTCTCCATGCCATATATATTTTTGGTAAATATAGGAAACCATGACTCCAAGAACATCGATTTGATTGACATGCATTTAGAAGAGTATGCCGCTCATGATCAAAAGACGAAGAAAATCATACATCCCAAGCCGGCTTCGTTGAAAAGATAGCTTATCGTGCTCGAAAACCAAGAAATTAAAACCTATACTTGCTTGTTACGTTAAAGCAAGCACGTTAGTTTTCCCTAATCCCGCAGGTCAAGCTGATACAAAAAGATCATCTAACATTTTTAAAAATTAAAGTCGTGTGTTTCGTTGGTGACGTGTATTGATATGAAAGATAAATATAAAACATGACATAAATGTGTTTGTTTGAATCTACATTCATCATAGTTGTTATTTAAGGACTTTCTCTTCATGAATTATTTTATCAGCTATATTATTTAAAAATAATCAAATTATTAATAACATGATAAAACTAAAAAATAACATTTCACTATAAATTTAATTAGGGTTTCATTTAAGATTATGTAATTCTACCTAGAGACAGAACTAAAAGATAAAATTAAAAGGGGTTTAGATTTCAGATATTTTACTATTTATACTAAAACTATAAATATTATTAAAGAAGAGTTGAAAAAATATTTTTTTATAGGAATCGGGCTCCTGCCAGCCCTCCTATCTCTATCCCTAATTTTATCAAATTAAGTATGATTGTATATAAAATAACATATATTATATTGGAAATATTAAATATGAGAAATTTCTCAGGATAATTTTTTCTCATGCTAACTTAAATTATTTTAAATACAATTTTTATACTGGAAGGTATACCTTATGAAACACACACACAATAAATCCTTTACTCGTGATAATAAACCAGTATGCTAATGTAAAATTAAAGGCAGGGGCAGATTTTCTCTTCATGGAACAACTTATATTCACAAATTAATGACAATTGGTTTAAAAGCAATGGGAATATATATATAATAAATAAATGCAAGAAGGGACAAACCCATCTTACAATCATCTCAATTTTAATTTCTTTTCATGACCAGCATATGAGTTCATTTCCTGTGTACATGCACATCATGGCTCTATCAAACACATTGCATAATTATCAAGGGAGGCGAAAAACACATCATCATAACATATCCAAGTCCAGTCCCTTTCAAAATAGACGAAGTTGCCTTCAATTTCTGAAATCACATCGTGAAAATAGGAACTTGAAAAAAAATGTGAAGCAGAAACTTCAACATAGACAGTCACAGTGGCCCTTCTGTGCAAATTGATCAAAATTAGCAAGGGCAAAGCAGTGAGTGGGTAGGTCCCAAGTTCTTGAGGAAGAAACCGCGTGGCATTTTAACCTCTTTACCAAGAACAACAGCACCGTTATTATTGTAGCCAGCCAACATTTACTACGAGGTAGGCCACAGCTTTTCTACGAACCCCGACTAGTCGGGGAACCGCCCCCCAAGCCATGTATTTTAACTTTTTTAACACAGAATTCCATTGCAGTGGCTCTATCTACAAATATGTGACCATCAAGTGGGTAAAATGGTAGTTTTTGGGTTTACAGACACAGCACCCAATTACCTCTGCGCAAGCCGCCTCATCACTCAGTTTCTCTCTCTCGGAGACTCTCACGTAGCAAGCTAGAGAGAGAGAGGGAGAGAGAGAGACTGGTACCAGAAGGAAAGAGAGACTCGTTTTTGTGGCTTTAAAAAGTCGTAGACAGAGAGCTAAATAAAGAAAAGAGAGAGGGGGAGATAGAAGGGGGAGGCTTTTGAGAGTTTAAATGGGCAACACCCCAGTTAAAGAGAGAAAAGAAAGCAGCAATTGAAACTCTGCAAATGGCCAATTTTAGTGTTTTTGAAATTCGCATCCTCTCCTTCTCTTTCAGTTCACTGACTCGGTTTAATTTCCATAGGTGAGAGAGAGTGTTTTTTCAACTTGTAAACTGTTTGTAATATCCCATAAAAGCCCACCTTAACACCGACATGTCTCCTCAAGACAGTCTTACCTCTCAAAAAGCAAAAACTCCACTTCAACAAAACCACTCAGCATAAATCAAAACGAAGCAAAAAAAATTAAGAAAGATCAAATCTTTCCCAGCCACTACCTTTTCTCTTCTCTTTTGTATTCATCTATGTATAGAACCAGCTCCTTCTCTTGATGATCATAACCTCTTCCTTCCTTTGTTTCTTTTACAGGTAAATTAAGCTAGCTAGATTGATTAAGATTTTCATATTGTCGAGAGAAGGAAGAACAAAATGTTGGAGTACGAATGGGGAAACCCGTCAACAATAATGTTATCAGGTGGAGATGATCAACAAGCTGGAAGCAACCACGAAGTACAAGATCAAAATCGTCAAGCTAGCATGTTCGATCACTACACCACTCAATCTTTCAACGACAACAACCTCATTCCTCAACATAACTCTCCAACCTTAATGTTTCAGAACCACCCCACCACCACGAACGCTACACATCACAATATCAACTCTTTTTTCGACCCTCGTGCTTACGCCGGCGCCGGCGCCTCCTCTTTTCCCACCACTCATCATCCTTCCCTCCTTTCCCTTGATCCAATCCCAACAGTCACATCAGTCGCAACTGCAACCTCTTATTTCCTTATCCCAAAAAGTGAGGAAATTCCTCGCTCTAATTCCGATTTGATCACTTCAAGGATAGGACTGAATTTGGGAGGAAGAACTTATTTTTCTTCGGCTGAGGATGATTTTGTGAACCGGCTTTACCGCCGGTCTAGACCGCTCGATCCCGGTTCTTCATCTAATGCTCCAAGATGTCAAGCTGAAGGGTGCAATGCTGATCTTACTCATGCTAAACACTACCATAGACGCCATAAAGTCTGTGAGTTTCACTCTAAAGCTTCGACTGTCATTGCCGCCGGGTTGACTCAGCGATTCTGCCAGCAGTGTAGCAGGTTTTTTAAATTACATTATTGCCCTTCCCATGCACTTTCTCCATTTTATCCAACGTTTTGTAGATGGTTGTATGATAGTGATTAACCGACTACGGATATGCGATCCCAAATTACTCTATTACCCCTGTGATTTTTTTCTCGTCATGATGATGTCCAATGATTGGTTGCCCGTACATGGGTTAATCCCGAGGGCATTTGAGTCCGTAAAATATACCTTCCGTTTTACGTACCATTTCTTCTGTTCTTATATCAAGGCGGCATTACGTACTTGAATTAGTTTAATTTAAATAATAATATAAGCTTATGATTTGAAATTACAAAAACTACCTCAATATTCTTTCTTCTTTTCAATGGTTCCTTCTCTGCCTTTGATATCCGGACACGGTCAGAGAACACTCGCCTGACGACAATACCCCTGGGGTTGTGCTTGGCGACCAATGATTGGTTGGGCCGTACATGTGGAAATCCCTAGGGCATTTGTGTCCGTATCTATACTCATTACGTACTGATTTTTTCTTCTTCACATATTTATATTTAGACAGCACGTAATTAATTAGCAGCTCTAAGCATGGTTTTGGAGTAATTGACAGTGATTGGTTACGTTGAATTTTTCTACAGGTTTCATCTTCTCTCAGAATTTGATAATGGAAAGCGTAGTTGCAGAAAAAGATTAGCTGATCACAATCGTCGTAGGCGAAAATCACACCAAATTAATCAAGAAAATCAGAAATCGCATCTAGAAAATGCCGCCATTTCCTCATCTGAGATTCTCACAAGTAAGCTCCGCTTTCCATGTTCATATAATTAATGTCATGTTGAATCGATATGGATCAACATTTTAATTTATAAATGGTTTATCCTGTATACCATTATTTTTTATATACATTAATAAATTTAAATTTTTTTCACTTGTTTTTTTTTGGCTTAAGAAGTATATGCATGTATGAGCAAGATATGTAGGAAATCAATTTAACTTGCATGGTATTTTCTTATGGGAATTTATATAGGGTCTCCACCGGACTCTGTAGCTCATCCTACTTCATCTGTGACGGTGGCGATGTCCCCTCCTCGAATGTCTCTGGATTGTTTCAAGCAAAGATCGTATCAAGCCACTGCTTCTTCTTCTACATCTTCAAGCTCACTGTTTTTCTCAAGTGGGTAAAAAATGTCAATGACCTGATCATCAAGGAGGATTTAATATTAACTAAGCAGTAACATAGTGTTACTCCAGTGTTTTATTTATTTTTCCCCCTTAATTTACTCTCTCTTTAATTATTGTTGATTAATGCTCACTCTTGATTGTGTTAGTAAAAAATGGAGTATCTGCTCTGCTAATATATTTCTCTCTTCAAGCGATTTAATACCTGTTGATGTGGTAGCCTTTCATATATTTTTCTGTATTCACCGGAAGATGTATCCAAAAATGGAAAAAGTAATCACTGCCAGGAGGACATTTCTAACAGAAGTATCTGTTTGGTTTCAGAAATGGTTAGATAGGCATGGGGATGAAGGATTATTATCATTTAGGGCATTCCATTATTATCCCTTTGTCGGATCCTTACCAGGAAAAAGGCTGTAAATCAAACATGCATAAAAACAAGAAAGTGAACATGCATGCGATATTATCAATAATCTTCAAAGAAATTTATAGGAAGGAGATCAAGTTGTCTGCTAGCACTGATGAGGAGCTGCACTAAGCATGGATAGTTAGCTATTTAGAACTTAGTCCAGATGAGCTTATCTCTCTTTCCCTATCCTTTCAGTCTCTCTAAGTGTTTTTTCCCCCTCTCTCTCATGAAGGGAGTGTTGCAGCTGTGAAAATATTAAGACCGCCCATAAGCCACATTACCACTAGGCTCTAGCCGCACCTACCAGGCCAGGTGGTGAAGGTCTTGGGAGCTCGTGTTCGGGTTCTTTGAACAAGAGGTTTAGCCTACTTCTATCGCACTTTTTCTTGTCTTTGAGATAGCACTTCATGTGAAGTTTAACCATCTGATAATTATATGAAATTTACTGCACTGCAGAAGAAACTGCAAATTATTTTCAGTAACCTAACTTATTTTTATTCCAGTAAAGACTTTCGCAGGCATTTGCCCCAATTAATGAATATTCAGGGTAAACATATAAACATGATATGGTATATAATTGAAAAAAAAAACTATTAGCAAGTAATTATTAATTACTAGCTATTTTATGATTTCATTTTAAGGAAAAAAAATAGAGTAAAATACAATATCACAATGAATTTCTTAAAAAATGATTTAAATATTTCTGTCTAATCATATAAATATATATTTTTTATTTTTTTTTCTCATTTCCCTCTTTACATGTATATTCCTTTTCTAAGAAATAATTATTGATAGTTAAGCTTTCTTCATGGACACTACCATGGACGAAGTTTATCCTAGTAATTCTTACAAAAGAAACGGTGTTCTAATAGTGACCTGTCCTGATTAATTGCCATTAAGAACTAGGTATCATTAATTAATTTCTCCTGGGACACCATGCATTGTTCTCATGTGTGATTCTGACTGAGAATTAATGGACTTAATTATCCTGCGGCATCATATAATAAAGTTACATGGCAGTGGATCATAGATTATATATTATAAAAGATGATGCTGAAATCTCACGTTAGTTTTTATTATATAGTATACAATCAGGGACGGATTCCCATCAAATTTCAGTAGGGGTAAAATAATATAAGTATATAACTAAACTAATTAAGATCAAAATGTCTAAAAATTTTAAGTTTTTAATATAAAGCTAAAAAATTTATATATATTAAAACATGCTCCACAATATTCTTTATATATATATATATATATATATATATATATATATAAAAATTTACAATTTCTTCTTATAAGACTTTATTTATTGAAAACATCATAGAATCTTTTTATTATCAACACTTCTTTTAAATATCTTTTTTTCAATATAAATAATTAAATAACCATTCAACCAATCATAACTAACCATAAATTATTTATTTCAACCAACCAACATATAACCATAAATTATTTATTTCATCAATTTGCATAGTATTTTTTCAAGTTACATTAAAAATTCAACTACAACTAAACAACATAATTAAATCAATTTCAATCCTTATCAACACAACAACACATACTAAATACACATAATTAACAAACATTTACTTTGGTTTCAAAAGTTCGCATTCCCCGCTTTAAAACGGTCAGCCCTACTTTCAACATTAACACCCAATTTTTCTTCTTTAATTATGTTATATTTAAAGTCATTTACATCATATTCCATCCTAAGAAAATCACATTTTTATAATTTCACTTTTTCTCAATTTAACATTTAAGAACCCTAATTCAAAACTTAAGAGTTTTGCATAAACATTGTTAATCTTTACTTCAACTTGTACAATCGAGTTTATAACATTTTGCTTGATAATGATATGAATTTTTAATGTTAACCGGTCAAAGTTTTGTGCTACTCCTCTTTTTTCTTTTTAATACCATGAGTTTCCTCTCTATTCTCTTTCCCTCACTTAATCTTCTCTTTAATTCTTGAGTTAAATATGTTCGAAACTCCCTACCTTATCTATCTTGTTTTAAATCTTGTTTTCTATCTGGTGTTCTTGTGAGGAAACTCTTAATTTTTTTCAGCACTCGTAGGCAATTTAAAGGGGAAGAAGAAGCTGAATTTTCAGTTTTTCTAACTTATTTATGAAAATGTTATTAATGAGTCTATATGTTTTTTGCCAAACTGTTGATATTCTCGCATAACCTTTTCAAACTTCAATTACCTTAAAATTTAAACCCAAGATGGAGAAATGTTTATGAGTATCCTTGTAAAATTTCATCTCAATCTGACATTTGAATTGAAAGTTATGTTTGATAGTGTAAAACCGGTTAACATATATGGTTTTATGTTAAAATCTGATTTTTCTTATTCAATCATTGCTAGAATCATATCAGGTATTTTAATATGTCCTCGAGACCATTTTCATATTCCATACTATATTTATTTTTTCTTTTCATCATTTGTTTTATTTACAGGCTTATTTCAGTTTTATAGTAACGTTATCGATTTTTAATCAGAATTCATACCAATATTTTTTCATGCAGTTCTTTCTAAACTTTTATTTATTATTTTAATTTTAATTTCTTGATATTATTTTTTCATTCTCATATCACATTTATGTTAAATTTCTTCTAATTAATTGTTCTATCCATCAAAACTCTCGGCATCATATATACTTCAATTGATTATTATTATTATTATTATTTGCACTTTCGGCAAGCGACCACATTTCCCACATGCTGGATTCGTCCATGCATCCAATTGATTGCGGGCTAAAGTTTTCACAGGAAACCATCATGTATAATCTCTCCTAGCTACATGTTATGTTGGGATACCTTTTTAATGATCTTGAAGCCTCTTTGCACCTTCGACGAAATTTAATCGTGGGTCCATGCCTCATCTGTTTTGTACTTGTTTAATATATGTTTATTGTGCTTTCTCCGAACCATATTTTGTGAATTTATTTGGTCCCGAAAGAGAAGACAAGAAAATTAACAAGATTTCAAATCAAATCATTATCTCTAACACCCTTGGTTATATGTAACGATAAATTAAATACCCTTATCTTTATGAGTCAATTACAAGAAATTGATTTGAAGCTTGATTTGGGGCCCCAACACTAACCCCGAAAATGTCATACAACAAAAAGCTAGCTTCTGTCAAAGTTTCGGATGGCTATATTCGGTCGAAGTGTATATTTCCCTTTCTCGATCCATGCATTTTGGCTTCTAATGATAATTTTGGATGTCCAATGTTATTCCCATCTATGGCATGGTTATTACACATACAATTTTAGTAGAAAACAGAAGGAATGTTTAAATATCTAGTCAAGCCATAAGAAAAAAAAAAAAAAAACCGAGAAGCAAATTCAATGTCCTCTCGCAAAATTAATATATATATATATATATATATATTCGTGTTATTTCTACAATAATCCAGTTTGTGGAGGGTAAAGAGAAAAGACAACCTTAAACATCATTCTATTTGCTGCTGCTGCTGCTGCCTCCAGTCCTTATCTCAGATCTAATAATTATCAAAGGGAATTTAATATATGATGATGGGATTGTCCACCATCGGACACTGGCAAGAAACTTCTGCATGAGTTTGTCTCACTCTTGATGATCCTATTGAATCAAATTCCAGGAAATTTCCTTCTCTGAATTCGCGGGATCGAAAATTCTTGTGACATGACGGTGCCAAAATCCCTAGCAATGGAGCCCTCAGCGCAATATTTACGAGGGTTTGTTGTCATGTGTGCGTCATATATGTCTAGTTCAGTAGCCAGATTTTCCTATCATATGTGTGTGATTTATTTTAATTAATTTTTTTTTGGAGGGCGGGGGGGTTTACATTGAGAAAAGGGTACTCTTATACCAACTTTTATATGCTGAAATTAACTAAATATATGATTTAATCAAAATCAAACTATTCATCCACGAGGATCAAGAGATTGAACCTGTGTGATGAGTTGTTTATTAACATCTTAGAGCTTGTTTGGTAGTATAATTGTGGTTGCTTTTCAAATAGTTTTTTATGCTAAAATACATGTTAATAATATTTTTTTATTTTTTAAAAATTATTTTTAACATCAACACATCAAAATGATTTAAAAAGACTAAAAACATATTAATTTCAAGTTAATAAAAAAATTTTAATTTTTTTTAAAAATATTTTTTAAATACAAAAACAAAAAGGCTTTTAATCTCGTAGGCCACCTAATTCAAGATTTTAGGGAGTTCCTAAGCTTTTGCTGCTGCCTCTAAATTAAGGGCCTATAGTACTTATCTACTTGTACTGTGAATCCTGCTGGAGACTTTCCTTTTGGCCACCAAAGAAACCTTAGTATGAACGGCAGAAATTCAATGAAAATTATCAATTATTGATCACTTCTAGCCTTCCCTCATCAGCCAATAAATTTCATATTAACTTAAAGTGGACCAACAAAAATCTAATATCATGTATCGTATCTCTAAGAGTTTGGAGAAAGGTCTCTTTCTCGCACCTTTCACCTCATTTTTTGTCCCCTTGGTCCCTTGCTCTGCCCTGGGGTGGGGTGGGGTGGGGGGGGGGGGGGGGGGGTGGATCTCTTATCCCTTAACAAACTTTTATCCCTTAATTTAACCGCAATTCAAAGAGTTCTCATTCTATTCTCAGAAAATAATTCATTTAGTCTAGATTAAAATTAAAAGTTTAAGATTTAGTGTTTAGAATTTAGAATTAAGGAGAAAAAAGAAAAAATTAACGGGGCGGTAAAGAAAATTATAATTATAACTTTCTTGCCGTTGGCAAAAGATTAAATCCTGTTTTCATATTGATTATTGAGAACAAATTTGTAAATTTATAAAAAATAAATTCCATCATCTCTTCAACCTGAGACCACATTTAGGAGCCCCTTGCAAGATAATTCGTACCTCTCTCTTCATTTTCTCTTCTTGTCCTAGCTTGGAGACCACATTTAGGAGACCATATACTCTCCTCTCATATTTTCTTATGTCCCAAAATTACTTTCCTCGTTTTCCACCCTTCCAAACACAAAATGCAGTAGTGACCTAGAAGCCCAAAATTGGCCTGAGGAAACCACTATTCATTAACCCAAAAGTAAACGAAACGAAATGGTCGAAAGAGAAAAGGAGCAAGAGTATAAAAAAGTCAGCGGAACAATTAAAGTAAATGCAAACTAAAGTAATTAAATAAATAAATTATCTGAAATTTAGTGTTAGTTTAAAAATACAGCGTGCTGAAACTGTTTTTAACTCCGATTATAATTTTAAAAATATTTAGTTAATTAATATGTATCATAATTTTATATACATCACATTAAAAAATCTTTTAAAATCTCAGTTAAAAAATTATAATCTATATTTTTTACAGATTCTTTTTTTCAAAACAGCACAACTGAAAAAAACTCTCTGAGCTACAATTAACATAGCAAGTTACGAATCCTCCCTTAGCTATCATAATCATCAAGTCATGGAGGAACTAGTTTTTTTTTTTAAAAAAAAAAAAGTGGTCCATGATTTTGGTGACTAAGAAATTGAACATCTAACCTCTGTGTTATACAGAGGCATGGAAGGTACGTTGGCGCTTGCCTCATGGAACAAGTGCAGCATTTGCATTAGCTCCCCAATCCCCAGTTTTTATGCTCGCCCCCACCACACATCGATCATCTTTCATCTTTCATCAATGCAGTCGGGCCCTCTGCTCTGATCATCATAAACTTTGTGATGAGGATGTGGAGCCCATTAATAAAGGCAACTGCTCACTCCATTGCTACTGCTCATGGAGGAGGAGGGGAATACTTTTCAAACCCTCTGTACGTAGAGACTTTTCTTTAGGGTTAGTAGGTCTACTGTGGGGCTGCAACTGATTTTTGGGTGATATGTGTTTTTGCAGATTCACGTGCACTGCACGTGATCAGTATTGAGTGATTGTCCTTTGCCTCCTTTGCGGTGGTGGGACTTCATCCACAGCTGGACAGAAATGTGGTGGTTTGTGAGAGGTCATTATACCCTGGTTACTCTTCGGATAAAAACAAAGGAAGAGACAGATCGGTCTATTTTCATGCCTAATTCTTTTTATTTTATTTATTAGCAGAGCGATGGTCATTTTAATTGTTTAATTGGCAGTTGGGGTGTTTTTAGATTAGTTTTTAAATATAAGATTAAAACTCCTTCCTTGTAGACTTATGTATAGCTGAAATAATATTATATGAAGTTTATTTAAATTAGCAAAAAAAAAAAAATCTTGTTTGGATTCTGAAGATGTCCAGGAGCTAGCATTGGTGATTAGGTTTTGTTGAAGTTATGACAAGACTTTCTTTACCTCTACAGAAATAGGTTTGATATTTAGCCTGTAGCACTGCAGCCCATCACCAGTTATTGAAGGGGGGA
The DNA here is from genome assembly GCA_018804465.1 of Populus tomentosa. Classification (NCBI taxonomy): domain Eukaryota; kingdom Viridiplantae; phylum Streptophyta; class Magnoliopsida; order Malpighiales; family Salicaceae; genus Populus; species Populus tomentosa. Next base: position 3,516,203 of record CM031995.1, read on the forward strand.
AAAACTCGCTTGGTTGGAATAGTCAAGAAAACCAGAAGTCTCTTTGTTTTTAGATATACAGTACTAGAACTTAGTTGAATCAACATATTGAATTCTTTTACTATGCCTAGTTGACATAAAAGTTAATGGATTTTAGCAATTTCGGTCTAATATGAATATTCATACACTAAAATGACATTAATTTGAGAAATACTTGATAAAAACATTAATGAACATTAACAATAAAGCCTGGTTAAGAATTTCTTGAAACTCTTGGGACATAGTTGATAAACTTTACATGTTTGGGACTCAATTAAAAACAAGTATACAAGTTTGGGACTAGATTGAGGTCTTCTAAAACATTTAAAGCCCTTGGTGCATGAGGCTTTGGAAATTAAACAAGAGTCTTTTACGAGTTTCATAATTGCTAGCTTGGGGGTTGTTAATTAGGCAATTTCCGCTTCCAAAATTCATGTATACTTTAATAAGCCTTCAACACCAAGCAACTCTCATCAAAACTTGAAAACAACTAGTCTAGTAACTATCAATAGACCACTCGTGGAATCTCATACTATTTTTGTTTGCGAAGGACGCTTTCTCGACTTTGGAATTGCAGGCGTGCACTTTGAGAAAGAAGCTTGATTGGCTTCAATCAACTTTCGAAGATTATGAGAAAATTTGCTTTTATTTCTTTCCAATGTGTGGTGTTGGAAGTGTCTTTCGAGTGTACGCACATTGGATGCTAGCTTTTGTTCATAGTTATATCACTCGGAATATTGTTGGTTTATTGTGTCTTTGGTGTCGTGATGCTTATCTATTTTTGAAAGTATTATTTAATTAAAAATTAATTATAATAATTTTTTAAATTTTTTTTTATTTTGATATCAATACATTAAAATTTTTCAAAAACACCAATTTAATGTTTTCTCAAGAAAAAAATAATCTTAAAAAATAGTTTATAACATAAAAATACTCATTCAATTCAAAAATTGAATCGCAATTAATTTGATCTGAGAGTTAGATCGTAGTTTATATAGTCAACTCATGTTTTAACTAGTTTTTTTTTTAATTTTATTTTGAGATTTTCTAAAATAAAATGATGATTTTTACTAAATAAAATCCAAGTCGTGTTTGTTTTTGGTCGGACAAATTATTGGGTGGAATAAATTTCATAATTATGCTTTTATCTCTTGGTATCTTTCTCGCATGTTGTCTTTGCTTACGATGAACAACTTGAAAGTTGTGAAGTTGCCTAGTTAAAAGAAGGAGAAGGGCCCTCTTCTTCTTTTCTTTTTTTTTTCTTGGAAGATCAGAAAGGTTTTCCAATATGTTCTTTATGGCAGGCAGTCCGACTTTACTTCGGGTTTTAATTTAACTAAAGGAACTTTTGTTCTAGCATATGCTTTCCCAGACATTTTCCCCCCAAAAGTAGAGCACCGGTTTGATGTTGCATTTTTCGTGGCACAATGGAAAGCTAGAGGCATGTTTTGTATATATAAACAAGCCTTTCATATCAATTAATTACATACGGGAGAGAGTCCCACAAGCATGACACCTTAAGATTTTGATTTCTTTCTAATCTTGAAAGATGTGGCGAATTATAGATAGAAAAACATTGTTTTTCAAATTGTTTTTTTAATTTTTTTATGTATTAAATTTATTTTTTATTTTTATTTTTTTGAAATACTTTATGAAATTGATTTTTTTTTTAATTTCATTCTACTTCAATTTTTTTATATATCATATTTGTTCTTTATTTTTTAATAATATTTAAAAAATAAAATATTAATAAATTGTTTTTCATCTCATTTTCCTTAATATAACTAAATACTAAAAACTGTTTTTCAGCGCATTTCTTATAACTCTATCAAATATAAAAAATGTATCTAGTTTTTCAAAATCCACATTTTATAAAAATACTTTTTAGTAAACAAACATAGTTAATGTCCATCATCTAATCTAAAACAATCTAGCTAGTGCTCAATCCTAAATGAAAGTTTTTAAAAAATATTTTTTTATAAATATATTAATTCTTGTAGATATTTTATTATGTCAAAGATTTTTCTCAATCTAAATATTTAAATTGCTAGATAAGGTTTCAATATATTATTTTTATTATTTTCTAATATACCTCTTCAAGTAAAAGCCTTTTGAACTTGAAACTTCCATAAATCACACTATATTGTGCTATTAATTAAATATGAGAGTCCTTTAAATTTGAAACTTACACAAGTTCATACTATTTTTTGCTATCTATTAGATTTTTAATTAGAAAAGAGAACGAATTTAGTGAAATTTAAATTTATAATTATTTAGTCATCAAATGAGACTCCAACATATAATTATATTATTCTCTAACATATTAAAAAGAATTGAGGGAGGCCCACACAAACGATGGAGCATGTAGTTTAATTCGATGCAAAGCAAAAAATCTTATCAGGACATGACAAGCCACGAATCCTCTTAAAAGAGAGGAATGCCTTCAAAAACACGGACACAGGTGGTGCATGGTTGTTATTAGCTCGTGCGATAAAGTGTTAGGTTAAGACCGGCACCAAATACAATTCTTGTGTTTAGTTGCCATTATCAAGTTTGGAACCCTAGGCAAACTGCCAATGATAAGCCCGAAGGAAGGGGAGGATGAAATCATGTAAAAATACCAACTGGAAATATCCTTATTGTAAGTGAATTAAGAGCCAGAAAAAAAAAAAAAAAAAAAAGAGGTGCATGCTCCTCTGCAAACTCACACATATATAATCAGCTATCCTTAGAATTAGTTTTGAAGTGAGATCAACTTTCAACTACTGCAACTTAAAACTTGAAAGAAAAACAGTGATTCAATTTGCAATTTGCTCCAAGTGCATTAATTATTCCAGTCACTGTACACAATTGAACTGAACTATGCAAATTATGGTAAAAATTAGAGACCGAAAACAAAATAAAAGTTTCCAATCAAACAAGAAAGAATTATACAGCAAGTTGAACGATCCAAAAGCCTCACTGACCAAACAATTAACACCAAATGCAAAAGAATAAAGTAGGTGTTGTAGATTAATTTTAAACTACATGGGCTCCTTCCAGGGTGGTCCATAACTCAGAACACTCTTCTTCCTCTTCTTTATTTTTCCCTCTGGGAGACAAGAATCCGAATGCTGAACTTGGAGCCTGCATAAGGTCCAAGGTCACATGCGTGCTGGTGTCGTTTAACCGGTCCCAATTGCGCGGCTCGGACAGCACTTGTTGCTGATGGGTTATAAGAAAATTGGAGCTAGGTTGGGACTCACCAAGGTCTTCCATGGCATGGTGGTGCATGTGTTTTTCAAGAATAAGCTGTCTAGCTAGGATGGCTGCGCGGTGTTCTGCAATCAATTCACAGAGCGCGGCACTTGATCTTGAGGAGAGATCAGATGGAGAAACCCAGGAATCAGCTTTGGATGACAGAAGAGAGAGAGCACATCCTGTCTGCGACGCTATGTATGGAAATCTCCCAGCCATCAATTTTTCTGTCGAGGAGGAAATTGTCCATTCAGTTTCTTTCATGTTCATAAATTTTCAACTGCGTTTGCAATTCACCGATAATTAATGATAGCAAATAAAGCATAAAGATTATTCTATTAGAACCAAAATCACTTGCCATCTTCCTCAAAGGAATATACTTAAGTTGATTATCGTAACGCATCTGTAATAATGTTTGCCAAGCAATCTCCACCTTCTCCGAGAGGTGAAGGCCACGAGTTCATAACACTCCTCTCATCTCAAACAGGTTTTCTGTCTGTTCAGTCCAAACATCTCTCCTACTTCACTTCTAATTAAAGTTCATGAAGTCTCCAGTCGAAAAAGGTGGGATTTTTGAAAAGTATGAATAAATAATGGTGATATGGTATATCAATCATGAAAAATCTTTTTACATTAGAGAGAGTAAATTGAAGATCAATAATTCAAATCTAAAAAATAAATCTTCATGATGCAACATTAATATTAATGAAAGTTCTAGCAAACCCTAGATTATGTAGTTACAATAGTAATGATTGCTTTTCTCCTTAATTGAATGCCTCGTTGAGCTACCCAGTAAGGATAATTTTCTCCTCTAAAACTCTTCCCTTCCTAGCATGAACAGAACTTAACCAAGGTTAACTGATATCATGTCGACTAAACCTATCTACAAGTAGTAATAAATGCATTGATACCATGTCGGGAGACTATCCAGCCAGCCTAGTCATAACTAAAGGCGTCCGATTCAACTGATAGTTTAGTTACCGAGTCCTCCTTCAGTAACATAAAATTTATTTTACTTGCTCATCTTTTTCTTGTGTTGGGCATCCACAGGAGCAGTCTCAAGTACACAAGCACCTAATAAAATTTCAGACAGGAGCACGTTTTCTTATTACCAGCAAGCCCTTACAAAAGCAGTCTTGCAGGCCCTTTAATTCAAAATCTGATCCAGCTAATTAATACTTCGTTATTTCGAATTTCTGCTTCGTGATTGCAGTTATTTTGGGAAAAAAATGAAAAATAATGTTTGTTTAAAGTGTTTTTCACTTGAAAAATTATTAAAATACTTTTTTTATTTTTAAAAATTTATTTTTACTAAAAAAGTCGTAAAAATTAAAACATGGTTTGACAAGTAGAAGCTAGAAGATAGGGCCCTTCCGTTTTTTCCCGATCAAACAATATAATGTCTTATTCCTGAAAAATCTTTAGAACAAAAGCTAGACATCATTATCTAATTCCAACAATGGAAATTGAATGGATAAACAAGTGAATTACAAGATCATTACATACATACCTTGAGAGGAATTCCTTGAAACAGGATCCTGAGAGCCCTTTCTTCTTCTTTCATTGTGCCCTGCCAATCTCCTCCTACAACTCCTCTTTGCATCATCAAACTCTGACACTACATGAAACCTACACAAATAACAAGCTAAGCCCCCTTTTAATCTCATCAACAAGCCTATTTGGCAATTACCACTTCACACCAGATTTTTTGTAAGGACAAGACAACAGAGGAAACTACGACTATTACAAGGAGAGAGAGAGAGAGAGGGAGGGAGCGAGAGAGAGAGAAAACAAGACAACTGAGGAAAATCCCAAAAATCCAGGAACAGTTACTATAGGCGAAATCAAATAAGCTGGTTGTAATTGAGAGGCGGTGAGGAACGCCAGTGTTACCTGCTACACTGCTGACAGAACCGCTGCTCCAAACCTAGCACAATTACTTTAGGAGCCTTGGAGTGCATCTCACAAACCTTATGCCTCCTGTGATAATCTTTAGCATTCAACAACGCCACATGGCACCCCTCCACCTGACACCTCGGCACATTCACTGACGTGGAAGAGGAGGGTCCGTCGTGAGCAGCACCACCACCACCACCGACGCTGTAGTAGGGTTTGCCTCTTTTGCCTATAGAGAACCCACCAACCTCGTGTCGGTCACTCACTGGGTGGTTGTTGTGATTGTTAATACTAGTACTGTTTTCAAAGTAGTGTCGCTTGCCTAGCTTCAAGCACATTAGATGCGGGTCCGGAGGCAAGTTGGACCCATCCCCGGCATAAAGAGAGAGCTGCTGATAACTGTTATTGTTGCTGTGTTGGTAAAGCCAACTGTTTTGGTAAGGAAACAAGAACCCATGTGCAGAAGTGCCTTCTGGGTGGGTGCAGGAGCTGCCGCTCTCCACCACACTAGTGGCGGTGGTGGTGAAGAATGTGTCGGTAGCAGCAGCAGCAGTGTTATTACTACTATTAACCAAGTCAAATCTTGAAGTATTAAGCTCCCATATATCCCAGGGAAGATTTGCATGATCATTCTCTTGACCTTTGTTCCCGCCATTTTCCATCCTCCGTTCTTTAACAAAATTAATTTGTACTGCTTCTTGTTTCTAGTCCTCCTTCTCTCTCTGTGTCCGGGACAGTACAGTTGTATGTAAGGGACTTCGCTGTTTTTGAGTATAAGAAAGATGCAAGGAAGAATGCAAATGGGTAGAGAGAGATTTGGTTGAGGTTTGCTTCTATTATGAAAGAAGAAAGTATTGAGAGAGACAGAACTTTGGTTGAATGAAGGTGCCTGTTGTCCTCGATGAGTGATAAGAGAGATCATCAGCTTTGAATTAAAAAGCTGTGATATCACAGAAAGTAAAAGAGAGGGAGAGGGAGAGGGAGAGGGAGAGGGATGTGGCATGTGCAGGAGATGTGGTACACGTGGAAAGATTCAAGGGAGAACTGCCCCAGTGGATTGAAGTGATTTGATTGAAGAGAAAGAATCGGTTCTGGTTCTTCTTCACCATCAGCTTCTATATTAACCCAACGATTAGGTTATAGTACAGTGACTGTTTAATTCAGTCCAAAACCACAAGACAAAATATTTCTTGTCCATTGTTATTTAACAGGTCGCTACTAATTTCTTTTTTTTATTCGATAGTTAAGAATTGAGACGGTTTCTTCATTACTAGGACTAAACTAATATTATTTACAGACAATTTTATTGATGTATGTTTTATGTGTTAAAAATAAATATATTTTTATAAATATTAATTTTGATGTTCTAACTCAATAATTTAAGAAAAATAACCATCTCCTAACTAAGTGTTATAAATAAAATTTAATATATAATAAATTAAATATACATGGCACTTCCTCGTAAAATAAAAAGTTAAAGGCCTGTTTATTTTTACATTTTAAAATAGCTTTTAAAAAAAAATTAAATTTTTTTTGTTTCAAATTAATATTTTTTTATGTTTTTAAATTATTTTGATACACTGATGTCAAAAATAATTTTAAAAAAATAAAAATATATATTATTTTAATATATTTTTAAATAAAAAATATTTTAAAAAATAATCACAATAATATTTTTAAATATATTTAATTGGTCAGGTCTCGTAATGAGAATGAGCAATAAAGATAGTTTTGCAATTTAAAGATTTTTTTTGGGTATTTTGTTTTTAATGATTAAAATTATTTATTATTTCAATAAAAGTTTAGGTAATGTTTGTTTTAATGGTTGAATTACTGTTTTGTTTTTTTAATTTTTTTTATTTAAAATTAATTTATTTGATATTTTTATTGTTTTGAAATATTGATATTAAAATAATTTTTTAAAAAATAAAAAATATATTATTTTAATATATTTTTAAATAAAAAATATTTTAAAAAATAACTTAGATTATAATTCTAGAAATTTAGCTAATCATTACCTTGACTAATGAACAAATGAAAATCTTCTTCGTCATCATCTCTTCTTACTTCTCAGGTCATTAAACACATGTACAATTATTTGTCATACTTTTAGGTTAAGAATATGAATTTTCTGTTACTGAGTATATATTTAATGTTGTGTTGCAAATTATTTTTTTAATTTTTTTTAACTATAAATATAATAAAATATATTTTTTATATTAGTACATTAAAATTATCTAAAAATATTAATTTAATATATAAAAAAAACAATTTAAAAAATAGATTCTGTTGTAAAAATAAACACTCACTTAAACAAGCTCTTATACAGTACCAATGATTTAAAAATAACAGTTAGAAAATTCAGTTTTCTATTCGATTGATCCCTAAACTCCAACCACTCATGTTTTTATTTTATTTTTTTGTGTTACAGCTCCAGCTGTTGCTTTCAGGGCAGCAGAGGGATCCATGCATGGTGCTATAAGCGATCAGAAACAGCACTCAGAAAAGATCAGATGTCATCGGTACGGGGGGAGGAAGGGGAGGTCGCCTCCTTTCCTTGATTATTCCATTTTTGCAAAAGGAAGTTTTGAGTATAATGCTAAAAGGCAGGGAGAAACACTATTTCCCCGCACCTATTAATAGTAATTTACTGTGTTGCGGTGGTTTTTTTTTTTTCATTTTGATTGGTTTTTTTTTTTCATTTAGTTGTTGATTTTTTTATTTAATTCTTATATAATGTATTTATATTTATGGTAATTTAGGGTTGATAATTTATTTTAATTTATATTTTATATTAATGTCGCGGTATAAAAAAACATTATAGCACTGAGTTGATATTAAAAAAATATCTTAGCATTATAGTATGTTCTATTTTTTAAAAACAAATATAATTAAATAAATAATAATTTTTTTAAAAAATAAGTTATTAAACTTTGTGAAATAAACGGTTTGGTTTGCAAGTTTGATGAAGTAACACTAATTGTCTCAATTCACAAATTTAGCAAGGTGATTTTTTATTTTTTTAATTGAATTTGATAATGTGATTGTTTATTTTTTTATCATATAATAAAAAATTAGTTTTAAAAAATAAGGATATATTATTAAATTTTAGAAAGTTTATGAGTTTGACGAGTTTAATTTTAATTGTTGTTTTTAAATTTTATTTTTTTATTTTATATCTTGATAATAAATTAATTAAGAATTGAGTTTTATATTTTTTTTCTAGAAATTATTACAATCATATATATATATATATATATATATATGTATGTATGTATATTAGGATTAGTCTTAGTATAGATGGAATATGATTTAGTGTACTCACTACCACACACGCAATCAAAAGGTTCGAGTAACAGTGTCCTGCTTTTTATAAAATTGCCTGGATTTTTCACGTAAATAATTTATTTACAATCTAATAATCTCAAGTTAATTCTAGTCTAGTCTTAACTGGTCGTGTTTCAAGATGAAGTATCTCAAGTTATATGATACGAATCTGACCGTGTATTCCACGATTTTGAATGGACTGTGAGTGTCCATGTTTTTTATTTATTTATTTATTTATTCTTGTCCAAAATCGTAATGGAATCACCTGGCCAGCCAAGAACTTGCAACTTCTAGCGTGTCTGGTTTCAAATCTCCTCACATGCGTATTTCAGTGGCTCTTGAAATCGTGCTCGAGGATCTCTGCTCGATTTGATAGAAAAGTCAAAATTCTGGGCCCATCAAGTCAGCGTGATAAACTTGCATCGTTGAATGTTTTATTTCTTTTATAAGATCGAATTTTACGATTTGTGGCAGTGAAGGAACGAAAAAAAGAAAGAAATCGTGGCACAGAAGGAAGATAGAATCAGGGATGGAAGAAGAGTGTCATCACATTGCATGGGCAAAAAGGAAAATCATGGGGGACATTGTCCCCCCTCTCCCTAGGCTAGTTTAACCCCCTTTTTTTTAATTATTATTATTAATATAGATATTTAAATTTTATAGTTTTAAAATTATAAATCTTTAATAATTCTAAAAAAACTCAAATTTATAATTATTAAATAATAAAACTAAGACATGATAAATTAGAATATCTTTTAAAATTAGCCTAGCATAACTTTTGATGGTGCCCTACATGGTTCCCTGGACCTTTTAAAGAAAGGAGAGATAAATTCTGCTAAGAATTACAGAATTAGAGTTTTTGATTTTATTTTATTTTGATGGCTTTCAATTGCTTGTCAATTTTTCAAACTGATATAATTAATTTTGCTCAGCACAGAAAATCCTATTTTGGAGCCGGAGAATGCTGGACCCTCGTGTTGAAATTTAATTTGCCTTGGGAGATTTAATTACCAGAGTACGAACTAGTGCTTGCCTTCCATCAAAATCAGAAAATCGGACAATTTTCCAGAATTCCACACGTTTTCATATGATGATTGATGTAGCTATCCGGAACCAATGATAATTATGAATTATCACTCAAGGCTTTTTTACTCTGTTGCACAAGGAGACATCTTTTTCTAACTTTAGGGACCAACGCGTGCGTGCACATGAGCTATTGCTGACGATAATAAATGTGCACATATATGATAATGTTTTGAATATTTAAGTGATGATATGAATATTGCAAATGGACTATGTAAATGTTCTGATAAATACTTTTATGGAATACTAAAATTGGATTAAATTTAAAAAGAGATATTCACACCAAATTAGATTAACATTTTAAAGATGAGATAATAAAATATCTAATTATTTGAATTTGATTCAATTGTTTTCAATTAATTACACATTTAGTTTTTTTTTTTATCAAAAACTACTTTGTTACTTAATGGATTGTTGAAATTTTTAAAATTAGATTTATAAATTATTGTTTGAGTCAATTGTACTATTTTTATTTTCCAAATTTATTATTTTTATTTATGGTTATGTTTTAATTATATAATTTTTTTGGATTTTAGATTGTTTCCTAACCAAGATAGATTTTTCAGACCTATTTAAAAACTTGTAAACCTATTAATGAGACAACCATCATGTACTTAATTTTTACAAATCTTTTTATGTATTGATAAATATAATGTAAGAGTTTTTAGAATGGATCAAGTTAAACCGATTCTAACTTGCAACATAATTATGTGCTTCGATAGTATTCAAGAAGAGAGCGATATTCTTCTTGAAAAAACGATATGAATGCTCACATATTCAACTGCTAGCATAGTCTAGACTCTAGAGTGATTTAACTACTTGCAAGCATAGTCTAGAATATTGAAAAACACTATTGACACATATTCATTTGCATTAATTACTCACTCAGATATTGTTATGACATCTCTGCCCTTAAAAAAATCAATTGTCTTTGTATTTGAGATATTTAGGAATTTTCACAAGACTTGTTAATCATAAGACTCGGTGGCCATTGGTCATGTGTGTGTGTATATAAATCCCTTTTTATTTTTTAAGCACAATAAAGTTACACAATTATGTTCCAAATCAAAATTTTAAAATTAACAAACAAAAATATTTTATTTTTTAATATTTAATTAAATAAAAATTGAATTTCATATATTTTTTAATATAATACTTCTGTTTTAATGACATGGATTATGATGAGTTTGAAAATTGACATATCTTGAAATTTATTTTTTTTATTTTAAAAATAAACTTTGTGATTTTTATGTTTTTTTTATAAAATTATCCTGATTTTATAATTTAAATTATAAATTTAACTAAATAATTTGGATTGATTTGATTTTAATTATCAAGATTAAAATTCCAGACATATCATTTTAATCTGGATTAAATCAATTTAATTATTTTAAATTCTTTTATATTAAACTTTATTATTTTATATTCAATGAAGTACATCTTAGTACATGTTTGGTTCCGTATTCAATTTCAAAATCTAAGCATTAATTTTTATGCAGAAAACAAAAACAAGCCTACATCTTAGCGCTGGTCCATAGCCAGTAAAAACCCTAACCCATCAACCTGTAATGAACCGTCTCCGTCGAGATTCAATGTCCCCTGAGTGCAACTTTGGATAACGACTAGGTAAAGGGGATTTTTTTTTTTTACAGAGGAAGGCATCCACATAGAAGGAGCAAAAAATCTTCAAAAAGCTAACTGCCGCCCTCCAGATCAATGGTTGATCATCTCACTCTCCTTCCCGACCACGACGGCTGCTCGATAAAAGGAAAAAACCATAGCTTATAACCACAATTTAGACTGTTGAATTGATCTGAGAAATTTAAACCTCTAGAAACTTAATTCAAGTTAGGTTTTTCATTTAATTTTAAAATTAATTGATTGTTTTTAGTAATATAGTCTAAATTCATTCATCTGAATATTAAAAATTAATAAAAAAATTCAAGATCAAGCAACTCAAATTATACATAAAACAAGAGAATATTCAAATAAATAAAATTAAAAATTAAACATTTAAATTACAGTTTTCTCCTTTGCCATATATATTTCATGCGGTGATAGTTTTTCCAGGTAATTTTATGATATTCATGAATATTCTAATAATTATTTTTTTAGTTTATTTTTAAAAAAGACAGATATGTGTATGACAGAAAAAGCCTTAAGATATTATTATTATTATTTATAAGTTATAAATTTGATTTTCTCTCTTTCTTATTTGTTTATTTAATAAAACATATTTGTTTTTGGTTTTTCCATATAAAGAAAACTAAAGATAGTGAATTTGCATACTCAACCGGATTTATTTGTCGGAGAAATCTGTCTTTGGACCTATGCCAAGGCCTGTTGAATGCAACACAGTCTGTAAAGTTTTGGTGCAGTGGTGGATTGAAGAAGGCCATACACGTGTCGAAAAGTGGGTTCCACCTAAAGATCTCCCTCGTTAGAACGCTAAGATTGACCAGATGGCTTGATGGTGACCACACTTTTCTGTTCATTTTGAACTGCCCTGATTTGTTTGACAATTCTAAGTTGTTGTTTTTTTTATTTAAAAATCATCATAATTTATGTAAAAAAGTAAACTCCAACTCTATTAAATTATATATGTTAAAATCATAAAAAAAGTATGGATTGTCATAGATGGAAAGACTTGAGGAATTTCTTATACTTTATTGGTCTTGGTGGATAAGTCTTTATGCTAAGATTATATTTATTTTTATGTTTTAAAAATATTTTTAAAAAATATTGATTTTTTTTATTTTTTAATTTTAAATTAATATTTTTTTGGTGTTTTTATATTATTTTGTTACGCTGATTTCAAAAAATAATTTTTAAAAATTAATAAAAATATTATTTTGATATATTTATAAATAAAAAATATTTTAAAAAATAATTACGATTCAAGATATGAGTTTTTTTTTTCTTGTTTTTGACAAAATGGTTCTGAAATTAAACTTTTATTTGAAAATTTTGGAATTAACTTTAAGTAATTATGAAATCTGGCAACATCATAAAATCAAAAGATTAAAGTGACCTCCTACTAAAATAAAATATTTTTCAAGCTCCGAGAATTTCATAAATACTTGAAATTCATTACAATTAGCACACCCCAAATCAACACTTTAGGTCTTGTTTGTTTCCCGGAAACTACTTTCCGGGAAATCATTTTCTAAACTTTCCTGTGTTTGTTTGTCATTAGGAAAGTTGGTCAGCGGAAAACACTTTCCAGTCAGCGGAAAACACTTTCCGGTCAACGGAAAATGCTTTCCAGTTAATTTTAGTCAAAAAAAAAAAATTGACTTGGTTTTCAGGAAAGTGTTTTCCTTTTAGCTGTGTTTGTTTTCCGGAAAGTGGTTTCCGGGAAAGCACTTTCCAAACTTTCTTGTGTTTGTTTGCTAGTAGGAAAGTTGGTCAATGGAAAACACTTTCCAGTAAAAGGAAAATTTGGCTTGATTTTCAGGAAAGTGTTTTCCTGAAAAATTTGAGGGGAAAACACTTTCCGGAAGTTGTGAAAAATTTAGAAATGTCATTATTTGCTGATTATATCAAATTTGATCCTCAAACTTTTGATTGCTATATATATTTTGTTTTGAATATTTATTTTTCAATTTCATCTCTTAAAATTTTATTTTTATATTAACTTTGGTCCTTATTTTTATAATTGCTATTTGCTTTTTTCTTATCATTTTTTATTGAAATTTTTTATTTATCAAATTTGATCCTCATTCTTTTGATTGTTACTTATTTTATTTGAAATAATTTATGAAATGTTGATTATTATTATTTTAATTTCTTCATTTTTTATTTTTTTTAATTTTTTAGATTTGATCCTTATTATTTTGATTATTATTTGTTTTATTTGAGATAATTTATGAAATTATATATTTTTTTTCAATTTCATTCTCATTCAACTTTTTAATTTGTAAGATTTGTTCCTTATTATTTTAATAAACTTGAGAAAAATAAAATATTAATAAGTTATTTTCCAGCTCATTTTCCATGACATAACCAAACATTGGAAAGTGTTTTCCAGTTCATTTTCCATAACACTACCAAACATCGGAAAATACTTTCCTGGAATTCACTTTCCAGGAATTCACTTTCCCCAAAATTCACTTTCCAAAAAAAATTCACTTTCCTGCAAATAAACGAAACCTTAATTTTTCATGCGATATTCTCCTCAAGCTTGTTTAACATTGCATTCACAAAATATCTTTTAAATTATTTTTCTGCCTGCAGATCTACAGTTCTATACGGTTCCCAAAACAAGAAAGAGCCCAATTAACAAAATGTTGATGGGAGCATCAATACTGCAGAGTGACGTGCTTAAAATTTTAAATTCCTACGTACTGGGACTGCTCTTTTTAGGCAAAAAAGGCACCGGGCAAAGAACAGGTTGCAATTAGAGAAAAAGTCACGCCCTGATCATGATTTACCCTCTCTTTTGCTTTCAAGTGAAATGGTGAAAAGGAAAGTTACATGAAAATGCAAAAATGTCAGTGAAATTAGAACCCCAAGCTTCTTCTGCAAGATGGATAACACAGTCTGCTATATTTTGTCCATAACACTGTTGGCTGTTTGCCCTTTACAGCAGTTTTTCTTAGCTTTAAATAAAAAAGCAAACAGTGACTCCCTGCCATTGATGGACACTAGTCAATATCAGAAACATGCCTCATATATAGTAAATTTTCTAATTTAAGTGTGCTGAGTTTATATCACGTAAGCTCTCAAGTACGTAGTAATTTCTTCAAGATAATTTATCCATAACCTAATGGAAGAAATATTTTGTTTCAATAAACAAAAAACTCACAAAAACACCTAAGCAATTAAATTAAAGAAACATGAGCATACCTTTGATGCACAAGTGGACTCTTGTTTTAACAAGATGTACAACTGGGTTATGTTTAAATTACTCTCATGATCACAAATCTCATGTTTAGCACCAAAAAATAAAACACACAACCTACAAGTACTCATCGTAGCTTGTCTTTAACTTCAATTCTCTGAAGGATCGGATTTTTAAGGTTTATCGTGGGGGGCAGTGTTTCTTAAACAACAAGGTTGCATAAACTGTGTTAATTAAACGGTGACCGATTTACCATAATATATCCAAAACGGAGAGGCGAGGGCTTTGGAGAGACATCCTGTGGCATCGGGTATCCAATGCTGTGGGATCCATTTGGTGCATGTCCAGCTTGAGGTAAGAATGGAGTGGCCACCTGTCGATAACGAGGAAAAACATTAGAAAGCTAGTAGCAGGTTCCCATGAACGGGAGATATAATTCTTACTGTGTACTTGGTTAAGTGGGTGTTTGACACGTGTAGCTCAGCAAAGCTGATTCGCATATTCTCCATCTCTGTACGAACTCGTCAAACAGAAGCTGGGCAACAGCGAGACACACCAAGTTTTGAGACCACGCTGTTCCTTTTGATGAAACAGCAACAAAATAGATTGCCATTGGAAAGAAAGGAAATGAAAAGAGGGGACCATCTTTCTTCTACGTTAGAGGGGACCATTAATAAAGAATAATCATATTGCGAATTCAGAGCATTTACAAAAACAGGCTCCCAGTCTGATTCCATCTACCATCGTGCGTATGCGTGTACACATGTAGCATGGGAATTTTAGTGCGTGCCCATTGAAGGAAGGTGAAAATAGGTTTTCTCATGGCAGGAATTTGTTGAGCACTAAATTCAATATATAATTATGGTACTTGTGACAGTATCATTCAATGCATCTGATCCATCCAACAATCAGAATTCCTGAGAGACTTGTGAAGACACGATATGATATAAACTATACAGTAAAACACCAGACTCTGAGAGACTTCTCTTTCCTGCAAGCCAGGAATTGAACACTCCCGGGTCCATTTACACAAAATGAAAGCTCAGCCATTGCAAGATTTCATAGGCTCGGTTTGATTAAAGAAATGCTGAATTTTATACTGATTCTCGAACAATAATTAACCATTATATTGCCAGAAACAACAAAGATAATAACAGGGAGTTGAGCAATGAAAAAGAACCATGGAAGCAAAAGAAAAGACGTGAGAATATTCTTATCAGCACTGTTGCTTGCTGGAAAAGAAGAGGAAGTGCCCAAGGAGTTCCATCAAGCTGAGTCAGGATGGGGCCTGCCTCTTTTCATTGCATTGATCAGTGAACTCACAAGGAAAACAACCTGTGTCTTGATTTATCTGTGTACAAATGGATCTGAACTTCACATTGGCCCCATCTTCTTCTAACACTATTATCACCATCAATGAAAATTGCCTCAATCATGTCTCAAGGCTGCTGCCTCACTGCTTACTTCCCTTGTATGAAGGCTAAGCGAAAAATATCGTTGCCTCGTGGATTCTGGTGCATGGTTGGATGCCAGAGTCTTTTATTGACGTCAATTAGTGAATTGTATGGTCAGGATTGCTTGGATTTCGTCAGATTTTCAGCAAAAACGACAACACTTTGTACCATGTGTAATCACTCTATTTTTGCATACCGTTACTCGTATATTTTTGTAGTTTACATAATATCGACCAAGGACAGAAATAAAGGATGCGATGTGTTGCGAGGAATTCCCAATTTTCTTCAAAATAGAATAAATAAATAAATAACCCAACACAATAAACTTCCAAAACTCGGCTCATAGATTTCTCATCAGCATAATTGTTAGATTCAGCTCGATTTATAAGTTTAGTGGGTTAAGTAATTTCTAGATTAGTTGGTTTGCTCGAGTCTATTTTAAATTATTTTTTTTTCAATTAAAAAACTAAAACAAGATTTTTGAGATATAAATAATATTTTACTGTTATATTACTATAATTGAAAAAAAAAAACAACGTACAGGTATTAAGATTGATGCTTTATTTTGTTTTTAAAAAAAAACACGAAATGAGGTCAAAACCAATTGTGTTAGGAACATTGAAGCTTACAGGATTCCAGATTTTAAGAGATTTTTGTAGCAAGTTATGTATTTCCAACACGTCCATGGCCTTGGCTTAATTTAATTGGAAAGGTGTTCGATTCAGCTAGAACTAATACACATCTTGACCGTTAATAGAAAAGAAGAAATGCTACTTTATCCAAGTTCTTTCCAAAATTACTTTACCAGCAATTTTAACTGCTGGGTGTGAGATCCATTAGTTGGGCCCATTCAATTTTATGATTAAAATTAGCTTCTCTGAAAAAAAATGAGATTGGGTTGAGCCTAAATTATTTCTTGAATTGAGGTTTCTTCCCTGATCGTTTTTTCACTCCTTAAAACCCAGGACTGAAACAACTGCCAGCCCTTTCCAGGCATGCTAATTTTGAAAGCCCACGATGGCCCAAATCATGCTTTCACATTTTCAGGCCCAAAATGTGCATTTTAGAGTGGATGGTCATTGAATGAAAAACTCTGGATTTGGTGAGATTGGACAAGAATGTCAAGCTGATGTGGTGGACAATGGATTAATCTCTTGATTTAAGCAACTTGTTCTTCTCTCTTTAGCCAAACCCGATGCGTGGTGGGCAAAAGTAGTTGGTGGTAGGTATTTGAAGTTTTGTAGGTTTAGGGACTATCTAAGCTTGAGTAAATATTTTTTTAGAAAAAAAATATAATAATATTTTAAAAAGATAAATTATAAAAATATATATGTTAAAAAAAATAAAGAATGAAAAAATTATGAACCTTATATTTGAAGAATTCATGGTGCATTTATAGTTCATGAGCTTTTTCTCTTTACAAAAGAAGGGACTAAATATAATTTTGTCTTGATAGTTTTAATGAGTAAAAATATCCTTAATATATATATTGATGAGGGATAAATAATCTTTACACAAACATTAATATTAGTGGTAATACAATAGGTTTTTAGATGATTTTTATACACTATTCCTTACACAATATATCCCATCCCTTACACAATATTAATATCGACAAAAATATTATAGGTTTTTAAAGAACTTTTATACATTATTCCCTACACAACATTAATATTGATGAAAATATGATAGATTTTTTATAAATTTTTATACATTTAAAAATACAAGAAAAATATAATATAAAATATATTAAGCTCTTTTCTTAGACTCATCCGATGAGAACTGAGTTCTTCACTTAAGTTAAGCACATTGAAATCTTGTGCAAGACCAAGCTTGTGCGGGTTGAGCTTTTCTCCTATGCTAAGCTCATAACTTTAAGTTCTTCTCCGAAACCAAGCCCATGAGAGTTGACTTGTCCCTAAGCCAAGTTCATGGTTGTGGGTTCCTCTTCAAAACTGAGTTCATGAGCGCAAGATTCTTTTTTGAGGCTGTGTTCATGAGGGGTTGAGCTCTCCTTCTAAATTGTGCTATTCTTCAAAGCTGGCCTAGACATGTTGGCCGAGATCGTGGGCTCATTAAATTTAAATTTAGGTGTTTCACATTCTGAAGCATTGTTTTAACACAATGCACTCTAACTTTTAACGTAACACTATGTAGTATATGTTTTAATGGTGCTGTAGCTCTACAAACTAAGCAAGCAAACTGCAGATACCCTTCTTCTTGCTCTTTATTTATTGAGTAGGTTGAGATTACGTTTTTACTTAGCTTAAAAGGAGACCAGTCCATTTTTTCTGAAATTCGATGTCATTCAACAGCATAAACTAGCAAAAAGGTTTGTGTGCATTCGGTCTTGTTCCCTTGTCATTTGTTGATTAATTATTCATTTATTCTATGAATTTGAAGCGAGGAGTTTTAGAATTTTCCCACATTGAATTTGTAATTTTCGTTTAATTTGTAACTTTCTATTCAGTGCATAGATGTAATTCACTGGAACACATGTAGAATATCTATACATTGTTAGGTGTTGTTCTTCTTCTTGTTATTGTTTTTTTTTTTTTTTTAATTAATATGGTTTCATAACTGTTTCCTCTGGTGAGAATTCAGGCGGAACACCATTTGGACAGAGAGAGCAAGATGGGAACTGATTCAGAAATGAAGTCAGTCTACTTAGCAAGCTTGAGGGAAGACTGGAAGAGCCTGGCTGAATTCCATGAGAAACATAAAAATCGCCTGTTGACTCCAATGGCAGTCTCCAAAGATACTGCATTTCATATGGCTGTCTACAGTGAAGATGAGAAATTGCTCAAGGATCTCCTTGATTCCGCACAGCATTTGCCTCCGTCCCTGGATCATGAGCATCCCATTAATATTACAAATGTTTATGGAAACACTCCACTTCATTTAGCTGTCAGCAGAGGAAACTTTGAGGCAGTAAAGCTCTTGGTGGAAGAATCAAAGAAAATCCTTGTGGGAGAATCAGAAAATGAGAAAAAAAGATGGAATGTTGATGAAAAACAAGTACGGCGAGGCCCCATTGTTTAGAGCCGCCGCACTTGGTCAGACTAAAATAGACGGGACCATATGTGATTTTTCTTTCTCATTTCACTCTCATCCTCTGTCTATATCTTTTATAATGTTATAAATATTGGTAATTATAACTTCAACAAAATATAATTTTATAAAGTTTTAAGTGAAAATATTTTCCCTATCAAATTCCTCCCATCCAAACTTCAGTTTTTTATCTAACTAATTTAGTCAGCACCCGTTTTTCTTTTTCGTCAAAGCTCACTAATTGGCTATACAAATTAATAGTTTTGAATTCTGGTTTCCCGAAATAAAATAAAATAAAATAATTTCATATTTTCATTTGAAAAGTATTGCTAGATAGCATTCTTGACCAAAAAAAATAGAACGAAAAGGACTACTAAGCTAAGGATAAATTGAGAAATGCAATTCGGATCCCATCGAATTTGTCTCCAAGAAACTGTACCCAATCATGCTAAATTTGGTGTGGTCTCCTTTCCGGGCATGCTAAATTTGAAAGCCCAGCCTGCCCCAAAGATGCTTTCCCATTTTCAGGCCCAAAATGTGCATTTTAGAGTGGAGGGTGAATGGTGGAAAAACACTGGTTTTGGTGATTATGCCTCATGGGTGGTGGTGGTGGTGGTGGGGATCTGATGCTTGTTTTAGTTCACTCATATTTGGTACAGGATTCCATTCTATCTGTTTCTTTCTGACTTCCTCTTGCTCCAGATGGTCGTTTTACATGTTGTGCTTTACTCCTGCCAATGGTTGAATAGCCGCGGTGAGGAATGAACATGGAAGGAAGAGCATAATCTCCACGGGATACAAAACATAATTAACAAGCAAAGCATCATAATCGTCTTTAAATGATCGTGTTCATCGCATTATCTAGCAGGAATAAATAAAGGAAAGAGGAATATCTGATGATGATATGGAGCTTACATCATATAGCATTGCTTAACATAATCATTCTAACTTTTAACTGAATATTTTAATGATGTTGTAGCTCTACAACCTAAGCATGCGAAGTGCAGATGCCCTTCTTTTGTTCTTTATTTATTGAGTGCGTTGGGACAACGTTTTTACTTGGCTTTAAAGGAGTCCAGTCTATTTTTTCTGAAATTCGGTGTCATTCAACAGCATAAACTAGCAAAAAGGTTTGTATGCACTTGGTCTTGTTCCCTTGCCATTTGTTGGTTAATTATTCATTTATTCTATGAATTTGATGTTAGGATATTTGAATTTTCCCACACTGAATTTGTAACTTCCGAGTCAGTGCATAGATGTAATTCACTGGAATACCTGTAGAATATCTATGCATTTTTAGGTGCTTTTCTTCTTATTTTTTTTTTGGATTAATTAATATGGTTTCATAACTGTTTCCTCTGGTAAGAATTCAGGCAGAAAACCAACTCGACAGAGAGAGCAAGATGGGAACTCCTTCAGAAATGAACGAAGTCTACTTCGCCACCTTGAGGGAAGACTGGAAGAGCCTGGCTGAATTCTATGAGAAACATAAAGATCGCCTGTTGACTCCAATGCGAGTCTCCAAAGATATTGCATTTCATATGGCTGTCTACAGTGAAGATGAGAAACTGCTCAAGGATCTACTTGCTTTTGCACAGCATTTGCCTACGTCCCTGGATCATGAGCATCCCATTAATATTACAAATGTTTATGGAAACACACCACTTCATTTAGCAGCCAGCAGAGGAAACTATGAGGCAGTAAAGCTCTTGGTGGAAGAATCACAGAAAGTCCTCGTGGGTGAATCAGAAAATGAGAAAAAAGATACAATGTTGATGAAAAACAAGTTCGGCGAGACCCCATTGTTTAGAGCTGCTGCGTTTGGTCGGACTAAAATAGTCAAGTATTTGACTCATCAACCTGCACAAATAGTCAATGATGAGCTTTTATTAGTTCATCGCCAAAGGAATGATGAACAATCAATTCTTCATGTTGCAGTCCTAGGGGAGAATTTTGGTCTCCTCTCTTCTCTGTTTCAAATTAAATGCTAAGATATATTCATGCTAAAAATCACAAAAAAAAAAATTAATAATAATTTTGCTTTTCATTGCAGAAACTGCTGTGCTGCTGTTAGAACTTGATAAATCACTTAGCAAGTTGAGAGACAGCAGGGGAAAAACTTGTCTTGGTTTATTGGCCGAGATACCTTCCGCTTTCAAGAGTGGACACTCTATGAGTATATTCAGCCGATACGTTTACATGTGTATGTTCTAAACTAAATGCCTGCTTGTTTTAATTTGTTAGAAAAACATGAATCTAATGCTTTTAGGGATTATTTGCTGCTAGATATTAATATTATTGGACATTTATTTAGCAGTATATTTTTCCTGGAAACAAGGTGTTCTACCTGAATTTCTTTTAATGTTAAAATTTCAGGCTGTCACTAGTGTCATCGATATTTTAAAACTCAAAAATTTTCTTCTTATTTTAAACCTTGTGAAGATTTGATTGACTTGCATGCGAGTATTTTAAAGGTCTTCCGGTTGAAGATGAGCGTGACGAGACCAGCAATGAAGATACCTCAAGAGTTTGGGAAGCTATGGAGAGTGGCCGAAGGAGGAATACGAATAGTCGATTTAGCTGCCATGTCCACGGAGGTACAGGAAAAGCAAACCTAGTTTAACCTCTTATGGACTATCTAATGATTGAAGAGTTTAAGTTACAGTAACGTTATTGGTAGAATGAAGTCTTCCCTAGGAAATGCAACTGGGAAGAATATAACTAATCAGAATATATCCAGTCTGGTATTTCATTCCTTCGTATATTTGACTAAATTGGCTGTTCATTTGCAGTGTTAGAATGGATCAACGGATCAATCTGCAGATTATCCTTCAAAGGTATTTCTCCCCACCCGAAATCCCGACCAAACTCAAGATGCTCACCCCTCATCTTTGTCTCTTGTCTAATGAATAGGGTGGCCGATGGTGGAAAGAATCTGGGAAAATAAGAGGAAGCATAAATTTTCCTTGCAACTGGCAAAAATGCTAATAGAGAGTGATGTTTCGTGGGATCAAGATATTACTGTACAGGGCCTGTATGGAGCTAGAATTGGATCCCCTGTCTCTGGTCCAGCGACTAGAGGACGAAAAGTAGAAGACAAGGGGGTGGGGGTGGATCTCTGGCATCCTTTGCTTACAGCAACAAAAACAGGAATACTAGAGGTTGTTTATGAAATGCTCAGAGAGTATCCTCAGTCTGTTGATCTTCTTAACAAAAAAGGGCAGAACGTGTTGCATGTAGCTATAATGTACAGACGCAAGGATATTTTCAAATTTATAAAGAGTAACAGGATAATATCGAACAGGATGAGCTTTGGAATTGACAAAGATGGCTACACATTGTTGCACCAAGTAGCAGACAACACGTATTACTCTGTAGGAAGCAAGCATGGCCCTGCACTGCAATTACACGAAGAGTTAAAATGGTTCACAGTAAGCCCCTTTCGTACCAGTATCTTTAGATCACTGTATTATATTATTTTAACCTACCAAGATAAATTGGAATCATCCTAGGTGATTTAGAAATGAATCCCAATTTCGTATAACTTTTCATTTTGAGGAGTTTGCTGTCATGTTCTCCTTTCGTATGCAGCGTGTCGAGAAGGTCATCCCTTCTTATTATGCCAAGCTCCGCGACTTTAAGCATAAAATGACTGCAGAGGAGCTCTTCAATAATATGCACAAAGAGCAACTCCTGGCCGCACAACAATGGGTCAAGGAAACTGCTCAGTCATGCTCAGCTGTAGCTGTTCTTGTTGCCACCATTGTCTTTGCTGCTGCCTACACTGTACCTGGTGGTTCAAATGATAAGGGCATTCCAATTTTCCTCCACAAAAACTTTTTCTTGTTTTTCACCATCATGGATGTTATCGCCTTAGCAAGCTCCTTGACCTCAGTTGTGATGTTCCTCTCCATCCTCACTTCTCCTTTTGATTACAAAGATTTTCGCAACTCAATCCCTCGAAAACTGACTTTGGGATTCACTTTACTCTTCTTCTCCGTGATGGCGACCATGCTTGCTTTCGCTGCCACCATTTTGCTGATCGTTCAATCAGAGAAACAAGTGACAGCAGGTTTGATTTCAATTGCCGCATTTTTTCCCGTCTCCGTGTTTGCATTGATGCAGTTCCGTTTGTATGCTGCATTCATGCATTCCACGAAGGGCATCCGTAAGGCAATGAGTAGGTCCCTCCCTTGGTTTGGTGCCCCTTCAATGTTTCCCAAGAGAAAGCAGCGTCGAGATTTATTTCAGAAAAAGTAGGTTTCAGAATCAGATTATTACTCTGGATTTTGATTTTAAGGTGTGGATATTAGTGCCAGTTCATACCAACAACTATCTGTTCTGTTTGGTTAATAAATTGAATCTACTGTTCTGTTTTTTTCTGCTACTCCCTTCTGTAGCATCTGTTCTGCTTAAGCATCTTTGTGTTTATTGCTCAGAAAAAATAAAATAAAATGTAAAAGAACTTGCTATTTGCTAATTGGTTCTGGTGTTAAGCACGTCTAGCTAGGTAAACCAGAATTATTGTTCCAGCAATAATTTGTTTGCTCTACATTCCTGCCAGGAATCTTACTGCAGGACTTGGTAATTATGGATATGATGATATGCTTTAAACTTCAAAGCTATCTTTAAAACGAACACCTGCAAAGAAAAAGGGCCAATCCCGGTAGATTCTCCTGAACTATTTCTTGAAGAAGTTGCGGAAGTTGGTTCTAGATTAGGCTTGATGGGCTTGTTTTGTTTTTGGGGAAAAATAAGAAATCAATTAATTTTATTTATGTAAGAATTTGAATTGTTTTGCTTCACTTTATTTTTTTTAATATTTTTAAATTGTTTTAACATAAAAATATCAAAAATAAATTTTAAAAATTAAAAAAAATATTATTTTAATATATTTTCAAATAAAAAATATTTTAAAAAACAACTGTTATTAAAATACTTAATAACATCTAATATTTATTTGACATAAACTTAAAAATATATTTTTCATTCTCTCTTAGCTTTCTTTCTCCTCCTTATACATGTAAATATTTCTAGTTCATATTCTAAAATTTCTTCAAATTCTTATTGCTTTTTGGACGGAAAAAATGTCATTTTTCTCTCCTATTTCTCTTTCTTATTTCTCTCTCATCCCAATTTAGTTATCATCCATTTTTCTTTCTTCATAAAAGTTCACTAATTGGCTATACAAATTAATAGTTTTGAGTACTGGTTCCCCGAAATAAAATAAAATAAAATAATTTCATATTTTCATTTGAAAAATATTGCTAGATAGCATTCTTGACCAAAAAAGGGATTGAACATTGAGTCTTACGCCCGTCCAATTAATGCTTCTAAGAAACATGCAGTAGCTAGCTAGCGCTGCTGGTGACTTCCTCGGAGTTTGGATATTGAGTCATCCACATGCCTAAAAAAATAAAAGATAGGATTGGGTTACGAGAGTTTGTTTTTGCGTTTATTTTTTTATTTAAAATTTATTAATTTTGTTGTTTTTCAGGTATTTTAATTTTTTATTTTTAAAATAATTTTTTTAAAAATATTATTATAGTATATTTTAAATTAAAAAATACTTTAAAAAACAATAAAACTTTAAACCTAAATTATTGGTTGAATTGTGGTTCCTTCCCTGATCCATTTTTTTATTCTTTTAAATCCAGGACTGAAATAACCGCCGGTCCTTTCCAGGCATTCTAAATTTGAAAGCCCAGCCTGCCCATAGATGCTTTCCCATTTTCAGGGCCAAAATGTGCATTTTAGGGGGATCTGACGCTTGTTTTAGTCCCACTCAATTTGGTACAGAATTCGATTCTATCTGTTTCTTTCTTGACCTCCTCTAGCTACAGATGGTCATTTTACACGTTGTGCTTTACTCCTGCCAATGGTTGAATAGCCACGGTGAGGAATGGACATGGAAGGAAGAGCATAATCTCCATGGGATACAAAACATAATTACCAAGCAAAGCATCACAGTCGTCTTTAAATGATCTTGTTCATCACATTATCTAGCAGGAATAAATAAAGGAAAGAGGAAGATCTGATGATGATTTGGAGCTTACATCATAAGACATAGAGCATTGCTTAACATAACCATTCTAACTTTTAACTGAAGATTTTAATGGTGTTGTAGCTCTACAAGCTAAGCACGCGAAGTGCAGATGCCCTTCTCTGGTTCTTTATTTATTGAGTGCGTTGGGACACCGTTTTTACTTGGCTTTAAAGGAGACCAGTCTATTTTTTCTGAAATTCGGTGTCATTCAACAGCATAAACTAGCCAAACGGTTTGTCTGCGCTGGCTCTTGTTCCCCTGCCATTTGTTGGTTAATTATTCATTTATTCTATGAATTTGATGTCAGGATATTTGAATTTTCCCACACTGAATTTGTAACTTCCGAGTCAGTGCATAGATGTAATTCACTGGAATACCTGTAGAATATGTATGCATTGTTAGGTGCTTTTCTTCCTTTTCTTTTTGGATTAATTGATATGGTTTCATAACTGTTTCCTCTGGTAAGAATTCAGGCAGAAAACCAATTCGACAGAGAGATCAAGATGGGAACTCCATCAGAAATGAAGCCAGCCTACATCGCAACCTTGGAGGAAGACTGGAAGAGCCTGGCTGAATTCTACGAGAAACATAAAGATCGCCTGTTGACTCCAATGCCATTCACCAAAGATACTGCATTTCATATGGCTGTCTACTGTAAAGATGCGAAATTGCTCAAGTGTCTACTTGATTCCGCACGGTATCTGCCTACGTCCCAGGATCATAAACATCCCATTAGTATTACAAATGTTTATGGACACACACCACTTCATTTAGCAGCCAGCAGAGGAAACTATGAGGCAGTAAAGCTCTTGGTGGAGGAATCACAGAAAATCCTTGTGGGAGAATCAGAAAATGAGAGAACAGATATAATGTTGATGAAGAACAAGCTCGGCGAGACCCCATTGTTTAGCGCTGCTGCGTTTGGTCAGACTGAAATAGTCAAGTATTTGAATCATCAACCTGCACAAATAGTCAATGATGAGCTTTTATTAGTTCATCGCCAAAGGAATGATGGACAATCTATTCTTCATGTTGCAGTCCTAGGGGAGAATTTTGGTCTCCTCTCTTCTCTGTTTCAAATTAAACGCTAAGATATATTCATTCTAAAAATCACAAAAAAAAGTAAAAATAATTTTGCTTTTCATTGCAGAAACTGCTGTGCTGCTGTTAAAACTTGATAAATCACTTAGCAAGTTGACAGGCAGAGGGGGGGGAACTTGTCTTGGTTTATTGACTGAGATACCTTCTTCTTTCAAGAGTGGACACTCTATGAGTATATTCAGCCGATTCCTTTATATGTGTATGCTCTAAACTACATGCCTGCTTGTTTTAATTTTTTAGAAAAACATGAATCTAATGCTTTTAGGGGTTATTTTCTGTTAGATGTTAATATTATTGGGCATTTATTTAACAGTATATTTTTCCTGGAAGCAAGGTGTTTTACCTGAATTTCTTCTAATGTTAGAATTTCAGGCTGTCACCAGTGTCATCGATTTTTTAAACCTTGTGAAGATTTAAGATTTAAAACTCGAAAATTTTCTTCTTATTTTAAACCTTGTGAAGATTTGATTGACTTGCATGCGAGTTTTTTAAAGGTCTTCCGGCTGAAGATGAGTGTGATGGGGCAATTAATGAAGATACCTCAAGAGTTTGGGAAGCTATGGAGAGTGGCCAGAGGAGGAAAAGGAATAGTCGATTTAGCTGCCATGTCCACGGAGGTAGAGGAAAAGCAAACCTAGTTTAACCTCTTATGGACTATCTAGTGATTGAAGAATTTAAGTTACAGTAACATTATTGGTAGAATGAAGTCTTCCCTTGGAAATGCAACTGGGAAGAATATAACTAATCAGAATATATCTAGTCTGGTACTTCATTCCTTCGTATATTTGACTACTATTGGCTGTTCATTTGCAGTGTTAGAATGGATCAACGGATCGATCTGCAGATTCTCCTTCAAAGGTATTTCTCCCCACCCGAAATCCCAACCAAACTCAAAATGCTGATCACCTCTCATCTTTCTCTCTTGTTTAATGAATAGGGTGGCCGATGGTGGAAAGAATCTGGGAAAATAAGAGGAAGCATAAATTTGCCTTGCAACTGGCAAAAATGCTAATAGAGAGTGATGTTCCGTGGGATCAAGATATTGCTGTACAGGGCCTGCATGGAGCTAGCACTGGATCCCCTGTCTCTGGTCCTTCGCATCCTTTGTTTACAGCAACAAAAACAGGAATACTAGAGGTTGTTTATGAAATGCTCATAGAGCAGCCTCATTTTCTTGATCTTCTTGACGAAGAAGAGAAGAACATATTGCATGTAGCTATAAAGTACAGACGCAAGGATATTTTCCATCTTATAAAGAGTAACAGGATAATATCGAACAGGATGAGCTATGGAATTGGCAAAGATGGCTACACATTGTTGCACCAAGTAGCAGACAACGAGCATTACTCTCTAGGAAGCAAGCATGGTCCTGCACTGCAATTACACGAAGAGTTAAAATGGTTCACAGTAAGCCCCTTTCGTACCAGTATCTTTAGATCACTGTATTATATTATTTTAACCTACCAAGATAAATTGGAATCATCCTAGGTGATTTAGAAATGAATCCCAATTTCGTATAACTTTTCATTTTGAGGAGTTTGCTGTCATGTTCTCCTTTCGTATGCAGCGTGTCGAGAAGCTCATCCCTTCTTATTATGCCAAGCTCCGCGACTTGAATCATAAAATGACTGCAGAGGAGCTCTTCAATGATATGCACAAAAAGCAACTCCTGGCCGCACAACAATGGGCCAAGGAAACTGCTCAGTCATGCTCAGCTGTAGCTGTTCTTGTTGCCACCATTGTCTTTGCTGCTGCCTACACTGTACCTGGTGGTTCAAATGATAAGGGCATTCCAATTTTCCTCCACGAAAACTTTTTCTTGTTTTTCACCATCATGGATGTTATCGCCTTAGCAAGCTCCTTGACCTCAGTTGTGATGTTCCTCTCTATCCTCACTTCTTCTTTTGATTACGAAGATTTTCGTTACTCGATCCCTCGAAAACTGACTTTTGGATTCACTTTACTCTTCTTCTCCGTGATGGCGACCATGCTTGCTTTCGCTGCCACCATTTTGCTCATCGTTCACTCAGGGAAACAATTGACAGCAGGTTTGATTTCAATTGCCGCATTTTTTCCCGTCTCCGTGTTTGCAATGATGCAGTTCCGTTTCTATGCTGCATTCATGCATTCCACGAAGGGCATCCGTAAGGCAATGAGGAGGTCCCTCCCTTGGTTTGGTGCCCCTTTACTGTTTCGCAAGAGAAAGCAGCGTCGAGATTTATTTCAGAAAAAGCAAGTTTCAGAATCAGATTATTACTCTGGATTTTGATTTTAAGGTGTGGATATTAGTGCCAGTTCATACCAACAACTATGTGAGAGAGTATTAGCAGCTGATGCTCTTTATCACACTGCCCTAGTTATCAATCACCTGTTATAGTCTACCTGCGATTCCACTGAATCTCTAGTGGCTGTGTTTACTGAAGATTCCTTCGTCAACATCTGACGTGAGGCCAACAACGTGGTCAATTCACTTGCTATGCAAGCACTTCTTTTGGTTAATAAATTGAATCTACTGTTCTGTCTTTTTCTGCTACTCCCTTCTGTAGCATCTGTTCTGCTTAAGCATCCTTGTGTTTATTGCTCTGAAAAAATAAAATAAAATGTAAAAGAACTTACTATTTGCTATTTGGTTCTGGTGTTAAGCACGTCTAGCTAGGTAAACCAGAATTATTGGTCCAGCAATAATTTGTTTGCTCTACATTCCTGTCAGGAATCTTACTGCAGGACTTGGTAATTATGGATATGATGATATGCTTTAAACTTCAAAGCTATCTTGAAAACGAACACTTGCAAGGAAAAAGGGCCAAGCCCGGTAGATTCTCCTGAACTATTTCTTGTAGAAGTTGCGGAAGTTGGTTCTAGATTAGGCTTGATGGGCTTGTTTTGTTTTTGGAAAAAAATAAGAAGTAAATTAATTTTATTTATGTAAGAATTTGAATTGTTTTGCTTCAATTTATTTTTTTAATATTTTTAAATTGTTTTAATATAGAGATATCAAAAATAAATTTTAAAAATTAAAAAAAATATTATTTTAATATATTTTTAAATAATTTTTTTTAAAAAAACAACTGTTATTAAAATATTTAATAAGATCTAATATTTATTTTACATAAACTTAAAAATATATTTTTCATTCTCTCTTACGTTTCTTTCTCCTCCTTATACAGGTAAATATTTCTAGTTCATATTCTAAAATTTCTTCAAATTCTAATTGCTTTTTGGACGGAAAAAATGTCATTTTTCTCTCCTATTTCTCTTTCTTATTTCTCTCTCATCCCAATTTAGTTATCATCCATTTTTCTTTCTTCATAAAAGTTCACTAATTGGCTATACAAATTAATAGTTTTGAATACTGGTTCCCCGAAATAAAATAAAATAATTTCATATTTTCATTTGAAAAATATTGCTAGATAGCATTCTTGACCAAAAAAGGGATTGAACATTGAGTCTTACGCACGTCCAATTAGTGCTTCAAAGAAACATGCAGTAGCTAGCTAGCGCTGCTGGTGACTTCCTCGGAGTTTGGATGTTGAGTCATCCACACGCCTGACAGAGAGAGGCAGACAGAGGCCCCTAACAACAGCAACAATCATGCACTCCAACGACCACTGACGACTAGTTGCTTCAAATTGTTAGCATTGAGGCATCAACCCAACTCGAAGAGAGTTAGTTAGACCTGAAACATGGACTTTTATCTTCTAGCTAGCATCCAAATGTCCTAATAGAAACACACACGCCAATTCCCTACTTTCTTTTGATATTCAAGAAATAATACATGATTCTGCCACATGTTTTTTTTGTTTTTTTTAGGCATTTGTCTGTCACAAGTAGTTTACTTACTTTCTTAAACTTGTCTTAATTTCAAGCCCTTAACTTGTAGTAACATGTACAAGTACCATCGAGTCACATGGCTGAAAATTACCACGACACATGTTACCTTCACCTCTTGCATTTGATCATTCGGATTTTTTACTTTAATCGGATCAAATCAATTCCTCTACTTTGAAGTAAAAATAATTATTTTGAGTTATAATTTCACCTTAAATTATCTTTAATTAGAATTAAATTGAGGATTTAATTTAATTTAATTTAAATTTCAATTGGAATTAAATTGAAATTTAATCTAATATAAAACATAATATTTGATTTAACTAAATTTACGTAATAAAAAAATTATACTTGGTTTTATCCTCTAATCAAACCTTTACTTTTTAAAAAGCATTTGAGGGTGTAATAATTAATAATTATGATTTAAAGTATTTTTCACTCAGAAATATATTAAAATAATATATTTTTTATTTTTTTTAAAATCAACACATCAAAATATTCTAAAAACATAAAAATAAAAATAAAAATAATTTTAAATAAAAAAATAATTTTTTTAAAAATACGAATTTATTCAATAACGTTACCACACACACTCCATGAACTTCGGGCACAAATGATGAACTCAAAAGTACAAAACAGTATTAAGTAGACTGCAATACGTGAATGTTCCAGGGTGGTCATTTGATCATGAAAATACAAAACTAAAGCTCAAGAAATCTTCCAAGTGAATTAATTAGCATTTAGAATTGAAGCGATAGCGTGATGATATCGATATTGCTAGGTGAACAAATCTGGTCCTACCTGTACACCAACAAAGTAGATTACAGTAGATCATGATGCATGTTCTTGTAATTCTGATTCCCAATGAAGAACTTGGCGCTGATATTTATATCCCCTCTTTAATCTCTATCCCAACATGAACTTTCGAAAAGGATACAATTAAAATCATAAATATATGGTCGGATGTCTTAATTAGTACGTAACATAGAGAAAACGACACTTAATGTTGTTTGCTAATTAACATCAAGTCATTCAAATTAATATGAAAGGTTGCTTTCCGACTTCACATTATTTCAATTCTCTATCACAAGTCTTACTCTAATTATGTTCCTATAGTAGTATATTTCAACCTCTTAATCATCAACAAAAACCCAGCGCTCATGCCATAATTTACCAATCTCGCCCCCTTCCTTTCCATTAAAGCTTCCCTCCTTACCTGCAATATCCAAAGTCCACAACATCAATTGATCACCTTACCATGCTTCTATATTACATTTTCTCTATCCTCTTTCTCCACTACAAGACACCATGCTCTGCCGCTAGGCCAACACCTACATTAACCACCACGCCGGCAGCAGAAGTTGTAACGGTCAAAGATTCCAACTACACATGGCAGAATTTTGGGAGCTTCCTCGATGCGGGCAAAGGAAGTCATGTCAATGGAATGTCGGAGCTCAAGAGATACTTCCATCATTTTGGCTATCTCCCATCACAAGATTTGAAGAGCATAACAGATATATTCGATGACCGGTTCGAAACAGCGATTGTTCGATATCAAGCTAAACTCGGCCTTCAAACTACTGGTAAGCTCGATCTCGATACGCTAAATCAAATCATGGCACCAAGGTGTGGCGTGCCTGATGATACAATGTCTCACAAATTGCACGCATCTAGACATTACTTTTATTTTCCTGGAAAACCTCGGTGGACGCGTTCCATACCAATGACTTTGACGTACTCGTTTTCTAAAGAGAATTTGATCAGCTCTTTGAGTTTGTCAGACATCGAAGAAGTGTTTAAAGGTGCTTTTGCAAAATGGGGTTCAGTTATACCAGTGAGTTTTGTGGAGACAGATGATTATGCTTTCGCCGATATTAAAATAGGGTTTTATAGTGGAGATCATGGCGATGGAGAACCATTCGATGGGGTTTTAGGAGTTTTGGCTCATTCATTCTCACCTGAAAGCGGGAGATTTCATCTTGATGCAAGGGAAACATGGGCCATTGATTTTGATTTGGAGAAGTCAAAGGTCGCTGTTCATTTGGAATCAGTGGCTGTCCACGAGATTGGTCATCTGTTAGGATTGGGCCACTCTTCTGATGAAAAGGCTGTCATGTACCCTAGTTTGAAACCTAGAAAAAAGAAGTTGGATTTGAGCGTTGATGATATACAAGGAGTGCAAGCTCTTTATGGATCCAACCCTAATTTCACACTTGGGTCCTTGTTAGAGTCCGATATTTCATCAAATGAGGCTGCTGATTTAATTAGAATCAGATTATCCCAGTGGTGGGTCGCTCTGATTATGGCACTGATGCTAAGTTTTGCATGATTTTTATTGTCATGATCATCATCATTATATGTACTGGTAGGAGCATTATAGTCATTTCACACACAACATTAACACAATATATACATACATTAGCCTTCAACTATTCTTTGGGACCATACACAGTGCCTTGATTGCAGATACGTACATTTGATGTAATACTAACGAACGCTTGTATATTTCATGTTTTATTTTTGTCAGAATTTTTAAATATTAATACATGAGTTTTAGACTGGTAATTGCACAAGAAATTTCTCCTTTTTGCTCATTTAGAAGCTCGTGAGAATAGTTGTATCCAGCTTATGGAATTTCCATAAAAAAATGATCCACTATTATTAATTTATCATTATATCAAATGATTTTATCAACTAAACTAACTTGCTAGTGCCCCTTATTGTACTAGGAATATATGCATATTCGTGGAGATTTGGAAAAGGAAAGTTGGGTACACTCAGACAATAAGCCATTAATTTGTTTGTATAGTAAGGAATCAACTGGCTCTCAAGGCTCTTATTGATTAGATGCAATTTAATCTGTCCAATCATATCAATACATCTGTTTGAATTGATCCCACCTAAACAACTTCGCTTTTTTTTTTTTTTTTTTGAAAAAAACAATATGTTAGTTTCATCAAGTTTGGTACTTGGATAACAACCACATTGTAAGAGAGTAGGAAGCATAGTAATGAAAATCGACCTGTTCAAGGGCAGTGTATTATTGGTTTAACGGTTTATTTGAGTTAAATAAAACAATTTCAATTTAATTTTTTAAGTTAGAATCTAGTTTTTTTTAAAAAAAAAAATTATAAAAAGTTCATTTTAATTAGGTCGCAAGTTAACTAAATTATTAAATTAGATTAATTTCAAAGTTGATTTTTATTGGACACTCAACTCGGGTCAGGAATAAATTAATCAGGTCCTAGATCAAATTAAAAGGCTAGTTTGGATTTAATAAATGTGATAAAAAGTAGAGATTAAAAATATTAAAAAATAATATAAATCATATATTGGAGTTTCATAGAATAGTTTAAAATTTTAAATTATTCTTTAACATGGCATCAAAGTTTTGATTACTAAATGGTCATGAGTTCAAATCTCATTATTGTATCATTCTCTCTTCTAATTAAAATTAATTGATAACACAAGGTAATGCGGGTTTAATTCTAGATCATGTAAATTTCAAGTTAAAGAGTTTTAACTTGAGGGAATGTATTTAAACTTGCTATTTATTATATTAAAATATTGAAGAACAATTTAAAATACCTTACCCCGTCTCATATTAATTTAGCATTCATGATCTCTTTTAGTAAATTTCTCATTAACTTTAAAAAATTTTACTTATTAATAAATCATTTTTGTTATGCCAACTAAACCCACAAATAATGAAAGAAAACCATCCTGAAAAAGCAAAAGCGAGCAAACGTCTCCTTCAAGTTGTCGAAATGATGATTGGATCACCAAACTAGCGACTGAGGGGGGCAATTCACTGTTCAATTCCACCATCCGTATTGGTAACAAACCATAATTCATATTGGATTTTTCTAATATTTATATTATTAATTAACATATAATTAATTATATGGGGCACAATGACTCTCCAAAGTAACAGATACATAAGTCAATGTCGAAGTCAGACAGACATGAGTCATTCTCAAAATGAAGATAAAAAAATGGTCAGAGACGAGTCTTCACCGGACATTATCCAATTAATTTTGTGTATGTGATCAATGGGCGGCCTTGACTTGGAGGTCATGCCGGCCATTAGCTTCAGAAATGAGCTCCGAAGTACTGTAGCATATTTGCACACCACGAAGAAGAAGAAGAAGCTATATGTATATTGATAATACAAAAATATTATTTAAGAAAAATTTTGAGATCACAATCTTAGAACAAAATATCTATATATTGAAACCATGTTAGTATTCTTAAAACTATGAGATAAAATCCTTTATTTTCTCATCTAAAATCCAAAAATTTAATTAACCTTTTAATATGGAATGAAAAACAAG
This sequence comes from Populus tomentosa, assembly GCA_018804465.1. Lineage (NCBI taxonomy): Eukaryota > Viridiplantae > Streptophyta > Magnoliopsida > Malpighiales > Salicaceae > Populus > Populus tomentosa. The sequence continues at coordinate 3,550,421 of CM031995.1, forward strand.
ATATCTATCAAATCTTCAGCTTAAAGTGAAAGTCGTCATGGCATAATTCTCACACTTAACTTCAATATTCGTGATATGATATATTGAAAAATAACCCTATAATAACTTTAAATGATGAGTATAGTGATTAAGAAAAAATATTATTTTTTTAATTTTTTGAAATCAGAATTTAGGATAAATAGAAAAGTTTTATTATCCTAAATGCATCACATATATAAAAGTAATTTACTCTCGCATAAATTGAGTTAAAATTACACCATGAACGTTGAGCAAAAAAAAAAAAAAAAACAAAAACAAAAACTCTCATTACTAACGTCAGAAACAAGTCCTCATTAAATTTATCATTTTCTTTTTTTTAAAAGCACAAATTGTCAAACTTTATGTACAACCTGATGCTGCCCGGCCCATATATGTCATTTCATTTCGAGTTACATACATAAAAGCATCACATGCTTTCTTCACTGGATTCCCAGCTTTCTCTTCGGGCGAACGGCCCCTAACTTTCTATGTTCTTTTATGCGAAACACATACATCAAGCTGCCATGGTGAGAGGCTCTCTACAAGAGAAATGAACTATTAAAAAAAAACTTTAATATCAAAATAAAAACACATAAAATTGATTTATTTAAAATAATCTTAATTAATACATATTTGCCATGATCATTGAAAAGCATGCAAAATTCGCCATTTTATAACCCTTTCAGCCCAAACATACTTTTATTAAAATATCTATATTACGTTATCAAATACACATAGATCAAATATCCTCTCCATCATCATACAATTCATAGAAATGTTTTCTCTTTCATGATTCTTTCTTTCTAAAATCTAAATCAATATTCTAAAGCTAAATGAAAGAGCAAGAAGCAGCAATTAACCCACTCAAAACCCACTAATCTCCCTTTAGCGGTACCATGTTGTTAATGACAGAAAAACAATAATTTAGCAGAGGTTGACAAAGGCATCTAGCTATGACAATGGCTGTGATCATGTCTAATTTCATATCGGAAAAAAGGATCATCTTTTCCCAACGCTTCGTCTGTATAATTGAGTGGACACTATACTAAAAAATGGCGGATGCTGAGAGTTGACATTTCTACGCTAATGGAATCCATGTGTTGGTAGAAGAGAAGATCCATGTGTACTCCTCGCCAGCAAATTTTTAATCCAGAATCACTTCAAGTCAGGAGCCACGAACATGTTTGTGGGTAATTTATTAGTCCAACAAGTGAACTGATGACGATAACCGACATTTTGATTACATCGTGACTGAAGATATGAAGTAGTACCCCACATCCTACGATGCCTGGCTGCACTACGGTTTGGATTTTTCTTATGCAACTGAAGGGGATTGTTTCTATTGGATTCAAGAGATCATCAATTTTTCATAATTGCGAAAAGAAGATGGAAGTGAAAAGATTAATCGCAGCAATTTCAACCTTTTCCTGCAAGACAAACAAGCAATCATATGCAGAATCATCGTAGAAGATTTTGTGAAGAAATTCTTCCTACAATTATTGTATGTTTTCATCGATCACCATTCCACAATCCACGGAAAACCACCCGAGAAGGATATGGCGGTTTCCTGTTGCAAGCATTGTCGACAAACATGAATGATGACAAAAAGAACTGATATTTTTTAGAATAAAAACTACACTCCATTTTGCCATACCCAAATATTTTTTATGCTACTTTTTCAGGAATATTTGGTGTTTTTAAATTAATTGTATACACAATTTTTTTTGCGGTGTAAGTACCTCGTCTTAGGGTTGGCAGTACTTGGCATCTACATATTTTCTCCCCCATGTTCCCATTAATTTAGTGGTTGGTTTTAATTCATGATCTCATGATCTTAGTGTTTTGAGGAGCAATCTCAATAATGCCCCCATGTTAAGCAGTTATGTCCCCATGATTTGTACATCCATTTTTCTCATGATGCCATGATCATAACCGCCATAACTACCCACCATATTACTGTAAATATAACCCACAATCTGTTTATCTAAATGCTAGCCTTTTACTGACATTTCAACTATGTTTTTATTACCTTTAAAAGTTCATCATCCAAGTCCAGCTTCATGCCAAGTCAAGAACTTATAACTCACCCAAAACCAATACATACGTTGTTTGTCAAATTCACCACTACCCATATATGTTGCCACTCTCCTTTGCTGTTGAATTTCAGGTAACATGCATTTGTTAGTGCATTCTCATGCCTATAACTCTAACAAACCAACCTTATTAGAAGAGTCTGATGTCCTCATCAGAATAAAGGTGAGGTATTCTCGCACTTTGTCTTTGAATTGCCATAAATCCGTGTCTTTTTCCCACAAAACCTTCAAGTTTTTCTCTCATTTGACTAAAAACTCAGTTATTTGATTCTTTTTATGCTGGCCAAGTTGACGATGATCCATGATCTTGAAAATACCATTGTCAAACTATCTGTGAATCGTCGGAGGAGATCTTTATGACATACTTCATTTTAGATCCTCTTGATCTTCATGGAAAAGTCTTAAATAGATTACATGAAAAGTTGGATGAAGCTTTAATTGTTCTAGAAATTTCAATCTATAGGCAACAACTCTTATTTTTTTCATGATTTTGAAATGTCCATCATATCTTAGCACTTTTCTTCCTGATTTGTGGAGTTAATTTGAGCAATACCTTGTCGCCCTTATTGGATTTCAATAGTCTTTATTTCTGGTTAGCATACTTCAATATCATTTTTCTAGCTTTACATACACAAGCTATCTTGGACTTGCTTAAACAATTCTTGTTTTTCCATCGCAAACCTATACGCACTTGGACTTTTACCACCTGATATTTGCACAATAATCTTGGTAGAAGTTTGGGGTTGTATCCCAAAACCAATTTAAATTGGCTTACTTATATTGCCAAGGGCTTTTAAAGATTATTGCAAAACTGTGCATTATCCAACAATTCCAACCAATTTCGTTGCATTGTTGTCATGTAAAATCTCAAATATTCCTAAAAAAAAGCATTTATCCTTTCAAGCTGCCCATCGATTTATGGATGGTTGGCAGTGAAAAACTTCAGTCTTATTCTTATCTTGTTAAACAACACTCTTCATAATCTGCTCGTGAATCACATATCATGATCACTTATAATATTAAAAGCCACTCCAAAATACTTTACCATATTTTGATAGAATAACCCAACGATAATCTCTTCTATACACATTATCAGGGCAACCATAAATACTATATACTTGATGAATCTATCTACGATATCATTACCATGTTTATGCCATCCACCTTTAGAAACCCAATAATGAAGTCTATTGAAACTGACACCCAAGGCTTATCTCGAATCGACAGCAGTTGTAAGAAATCTGCCTCTCATTGTCATAAGGTCTTGTCTTGCTGACACATTAGACAAGTCTTGATGTAAAGTTATACGTCTCCATCCATCTTTGGCTAATAATAAGTCTGGAACAAAAAAAACATGCATCCTTTCTCTACCTAGAAGTCCTGCCTACTACAGGTTATGAGTCTTCGTTATCAAATACTTTTGCAGCTTTCCTCTTGGCACAAAGATCCAACCATTTTTTTTCATAGATTAGCTTTTTCTATTGTCCCTTCTTATACAAGATCAATTAGCTTCTTATTCGCTGCATCTTCCCCAACAGTTTGACGAAGTCGATCTAACGTATCTAACTCCACCTAAATAATAGTAAAAATGGTAGCAATTACTTCATGTATGTTGAGTGCATCCACAATTTGATTATACCTCTCTGGTTTATGCTCTCATACAAAGTCATATTCGGCTAAGAATTCTTGACATTAAGTTTGCCACTATGACAACTTCTTTTATATCTTGAAGAAGGTGTTAACAATGTTGTTGATCTTAATAATGAATCTCGGTTCCAATAGGTATGCTCTCCAGACACCAAGACAGTGCATTGTTGTCGTCATTTCTTTCCTATGGATCGAGTATTTTTGTTCAACATCATTCAACGTCTGACTTTCAAAAGCAATCAGATGTCCCTCTTGTACCAACACTCCCTCAATAGCCCTAATCACATCGATATACATTTTGGATGGCCTCTCAAAATCAGACAGCCCCAAGACTAGAGCTAATATTACTGTTGTCTTCAACTTCTCAAAGGTTTGATAGTAATCAACTGACCATTCTTATCTCTGATTATTCTTTAGAGGATTTGAAAGAGGAACTATTTTCTTTCTATAGCCCTCAATGAATCATCTATAATAGTTTATAAGCCTAAAAAAAGATCTTAACTCCAGAACTGTCTTCCGTACAAACTATTCAACAATGACTTGAATCTTTCATAGATCCATCTTCACATGTCCCTCCCCAATTAAGTGGCCTAGAAACATATTATCAAACTTTGTAAACTCATATTTTTCTCTCTTTACAAACAGTTCATATTCCTTCAATCTATTCAAGACTTTCAAAAGATGAATGGCATGATCTCTCATCCCTTTACTATATATTATAATATCATCTAAATAGACAACAACAAAGTTGTATAGAAAATCATACAAGACATCACCCATAAGATTACAAAATATTGCTGGAGCATTTGTTAAACCAAACAACATAACCAAGAATTCACATGCAGAATACCTCATTACACACATCATTTTATGCTTATCCTCTTCAGTAATTCTAACTTGCCAACACCTAGATCGCAAGTCTTGCTTCGTAAAGATAAAAGCCCTACATAATATGTCTGATAAGTCTTGAATTAAAGGAATAAGATATTTATTTTTAATTGCCACTTTGTATAGTGTTTGATAGTTTACACACATGTGAAGCCTCTCATCCATCTTTTTTTGAAACAAAAATGGAGCACTGTAAATAGCCTTCAAAGGATGGACAAATCTAGAATCAATCAACTCCCTCTACTGTTTCCTCATCTTTACCAACTTCATATGTGACATTCAGTGGGGAGGATGAAATGGTGGCTTGGCACCAACTCAATGCAATGATCCATAGCCCTCCTTGTGAGAGTTTCTTCAGTAGCTGAGGTGGCATTACATCCTCAAATTGTTGTAGCACATTAGTAATGTCTTTCGACAATTCATTACAGCAGTTTGATTTCTCATCAACTACCATCACAAGAAACACCTCCCTACCTTTTTATAATGCCTTTTCAATGACAATGGTCGAGATTAGGCTTTTTCCACCTATAGTGGCATTTGTCGTTGCAATGTTGTATATGGGACAAAACATGGGCAACCCACACTTGTAATCATAACTCCATTCAGATTTGGAATCAAAACAATCTTGTCTTTTCTTAGGAAATCAAGATAAAAAATGATAACATAATCATCTAAATTCATAACCAACACATCTTGCTTACCTCTCCATCGATCCAACATAATCAGCACATTATAGGACATACATGTAATCTTTTGTGCCTTAGAATTGATTGCCTTCATGAAAGTGTAGCTACTGCTCAATCCCAAACCAAAATCTTTCACCAGTCAATCAGCCATAAATGTGTAGGTCGCACATCATAGGAGTGTTTGTTACTACCCATTTTAGAATGGTAATAGTTTCTTTGATAGCTTCTGATCGTTCACTCGATTTTGTCACAGGAGAAATTGACAAACTTTCAGACCTTTTAACGCTTTCTATAGCTTCCTTCAATCAATCACTGATAGAGCATTCTTCACCCTTTTCCTCTTTTCTTATCAAAGTCTCAAGATGCATCAATTATTCCGGGATAACTTACATGATTTTGAGCTGCACGATCTTAGAACCAATCGCACTCAGATATTTTATTATGAACAACCAACAAGGGGTTTGAATTTTAGAACCTTCATTATTGTACTAAAATTATATTTTCCCATGATATGTATATATTAAAAACACTATGAACCAAAATATATTATGAATTAAAATAATAAAATTACCATTTAACATACTACAAGATAGACATGTAGTTGGAAACAAGTTTTGGTATTCGATATCAAAGGATGATATTGTCATAAAAGACTCCATGAAATATCATCTATAACAATATTCAAATTTCCAAGGAAAGGAATCACATTCCTACATAAAATTCTCCTTTTTCATGGTGGTATTGGAGAACATTAGATTCTTGAAATTAATTTGATAGGCTTTTTTATCTTTTCACTGTTTTTTGATTTGTGCATATTGTAGTCTTGTTATTGTTCCAATATTATCAGCTGTGATTGATGGGACAATTAAATTTGATAGTTTTATGAAAACCATACACTAGAGTTCTTAGATTCTATTAAGAAAAAAGCCACAATTAGGATTCCTTAATTTTGTTTTTAAAATCCTAGCAGATTCCCGTAGACCAAGCACCAAGAGTTTAATTATTGGATTTGATTCACAGCCATGCTATTCGATTTATACACATCCATTACAATATAAGAATTAATTGATGCAGCTAGCTAGTACTCATCTGTTAGCTATTTGAATACATTTAAATACAAAAAAAAAATCCCATTTGAAACCCGAAATCTAGCTAGCATAAAGTTTGGCTAAGGTTAACACGCAATACACAACAACTTCATGTCTTCAAGAGATACTTTACAAGACAGAATTTTCTATAAAGAGATGCCTTTTCTATTGAAGATTTTCTTTGGGGTGGTGGGCGCTTTGGAAGAGAAAGAACGGAGATTTTGTTAAAGGAATAATGAGGGAGAAAGAGGGGTCGTGAATGCTTGTGTGCGTGTTCTCTTTTTAGGCCGAGAAGTGTAATATTGCGAACTATAAAAGGATATTATAATATGCTGACATATACATATGATGGAGCCTACATGACATAACTTCACTTGGTAAATAAAATTTAAACTACATGGAAAAAATATTTGAGTGTACATTATTTTAGGAAAGAAAGTTTTCTCAGCTAAAACGTGAATATTATAGCTAAGGGCCTTAGCATGTGTTTGGAAGTATGTTGGTGATTATAATTTAAAGTATTTTTTATTCAGAAATGTATCAAAAAAATATGTTTAACATTAGCACATTAGACAATTGAAAAATATAAAATAAAAAAATTAAAATTTTAATAAAATATGGTTTAATCCAGGTTTTCAAACAGTGCTTAAACAAAAAGAAAATATTAAGCTGGTTATTCAAATGTCAACAGCAGAAATCGTCAATTATTTGCTTGATGACAGATATTCTTAATATGGGCTGATTTAATTAGGCAAAAGCTACAATTAATGCATTTAGGACACCTGTTAATATTGCATTTATTGTGATTCATTTATTATTAGATTGTGATAAAAAAAATCAGATAAAATATTAATTTATACGTTAATATTTTCAGGAGTTCAAACTAAATTCTATAAATAAAAAGGAAATGTAGGTAAGTTTAAATCATTAAATGATTTTTAACAAGTGTTTCCAGGACCTCTCTGTTAACCGGACTCATTTAATTATTCTCCCAAGTCCACACGAAATAATCTCAATGTTGATTCACTGCTGGGAAACATGGAGAATGTGCACATGATTCTTATCATGGTGGAAAGTGTATTGGTGTATACCATAAATTTTAGATCAGCTTATTACTCAACGGCAGCCATTAATTAACAAGAGGCAAATTTCAGAAAAAAAAAAAAGCCTGGTATATATTATCTTATGGCATCGTTTGGAGTATATGGTTTGTTAGAAATGATTTAATTTTCAAGAACAAGGTGTCAGAAATGATTTAATTTTAGATCATAAATCTTGTACTGTTTTCTTTGCTATCTACTCAACTATTATCTAAAAAAACTTATAATTAATTGCTATCTACTCAACTATTATCTAAAAAAACTAATAATTAATCTCACAGCAAGGTTTTCAAGGAAAGTGCAACCAACCTTGTTCAAGGAACATGTATTAATCTTGCTTTGAGATATCTTTTTTTCATACCAACTACCAAGCACAGGGTTATAAACTATGTATACATCTACTGCTGCTAAAAAGTTTTGATAAAAATATGAGTTAAGATACTAATTATTAGAGTGCTTGAGTTGACAAAATAAACTAAAATATGTGGTTCCTTTTGATAAAATCTATGCTTGGGAACATGTATGATCTCGTGTTCTTGTCAAAACAACAGCAAGTTTTACTGATGCGAAATAGACGAAGGTACGTATGGGAGTTAAACCATGTGACTCTCGAAGGATAGTTTGGAATTGAAGAAAAAGGTGGGCAGATATATTGGGTCATGATGGGATATTTACAGCAAGATTCCTTCGTCTTCAAACGAGGTCACATGGTCAGACAAGCTAGCCTTATGGAGAAGAAAGAAGAGGAGATTTATAACCCTCTACTTAGGAAAATATATATAATTGACGCGGCGTTTGGCGAAGATTACGTTAACAGGCTGCATGGGTTACCTAGCACAATCACACTGAAACGGAGGAAAAATTGATAAGAAGGAGAGAATATATACTAGCAAATATATAGAAATTAAACAAGTGTAAGAGAGGAGAAGAAAGGGAAAGAAATTTGGTAGATAAAGGTCATGGGATCCATTGTCAATTAATTAAAGATCACCAATGTGAAGGAGGCCTTGGTGGTTTGTCATAAATAGCCAAAACAGATACTGTAGAGAAAACCTATCAGTTTGTGTACTTTAATTTGGAGATAATTCACACAACTACGGGTCAACACAGTACAAGCTTGCAAAGAAATTTCAACAGTTCAGGACTTGAATGAAAGGCATAGATCCTGGCCACAACAGCTATGCTTTCCCTTTTCTCTTGTTCCCGTATTGTATGAACTTCTTTTCCTCAGAAAGCATTAAATATTCATTTATTTCTACAACCATGAACTGTATTTTTTCCCCTCAGAGCTATGTTTCTTCTTCTTCGTCTTCTTCTTCTTCTTCTTCTTCTGTTTTTTCTGTTTTTTTTTTCTCGCTTAAAGCTTGCTTTGGCCAACAATAATTAATAGAGGGCCTAGCTATTAAAGGCCTTCAATGAATCTGTAAAAGCTTGCAGGGTGTAGGTACTATGAAATATGAATTATTTGGCCTAAAATTAAGGAACACATCCGAATGCATTGAATACTCGACAAAGCAAATGAGGAGGAGGTGCAACTCATCCTCCCAATAGAACTGCAGCTATGACAGAGACAAACCCTACAGAAAAACTCTCCGATATCACCAAAAAACCCCAACCGGCCAGCTAGATCACTCACAGAACACACCCATCAGTAAATATTTCTTTAACAATTGACACCAACAAGTTATCCAATAATACCCTCATACTTAGGCATCAACTTTAATTAGTTGTATAATTTATACGTATTAAGAAATATAGCTGATTACATTTATCAAATTAAACAAATAAAGATCACTATCACCGGAGGAATTGTAAAAAATAATAAAAAAAAAAGATGAGGAAAACGAGCTTAAGAACTTGAGCCATCGATGATTCGAGAAAGTCTTACATTATTTTATTAACAGCTTACAGAAAACATAGCACAAATTAACCAAAACTCGTGATGAAAAAAAAAACACTTAAAAAAGCTGAACAACTTACAATTAATTAGCTTTCTTCCACTCTATCAACGCACAAAACCAAAGAAGTACTTTCGGAACAGCCCTGTGGACACTCCTTTTCTTTTAACACATGACATCCTTGAGAAGCTTGTACCTGCGTGTAGTAGGCCTTGGAGAAGGAATCCCACTTGGGTTCTTTCCCTTCTGATCACTACTGGTAGTGCTATTCTCTTCGCGATCATGTTGCTTGATTTTATGATCACCTGAATACTCCGATCGTTTTGTGACTAGTGTTCCGCTATCATGTTCGGCTCCTGATTTCTTTGAAGAGTTTCCATGTCTTGCATTTCTCTCTTCACTTTGACACCAATCACACTGTTCAATTGGCTCTGAAAATTCGCCGTAGTAATTGCTACAATACCTATATTTTAAGAGAGAAGAAAAAAATCAAAATTTCAACATGTGATCATATGATGAGATGGTAAGTATGCCCATGATTATGATGATTAGGTGGTAGTATTGGTAGTTGGTGCTTGGTGGGTGTGGCGTGGAAATCCATTTTTCTTTTCCCAATTTACAGTAGGATAGGAAAGATAACTTAACCTCAGTGATTAAACCCAGGAAGAACAACCCGGTACTTTAAAACCGAAGAAAACTTGCCTGGGGAAATCTATCTTTGGGTGAAAAAGAGATTAATCCAGTTATGGGCAGCTATCAAACTAAGTTGATGGTGATGATGATGATGGTGATGATGATGCAAAGATTGAGATATGTTTCCATAAATGGACATGTATGATCATATATAATTGTGTATGATGCCATGATGGTGGGTGAGGAGCTAGCTAGGTAGCTAGAAAAGGGAAGAAAAGAAAGAAAGCATTACAAGTGTTGAAAACGGTTGCGACATTTGTTGCAACGGAAGAGTTTGTCAGGGAAACCGACGTCGCCGCACATGCAACATACTGTTTGAATATCAACCATTTGATCAAAGCTTAGCTTTATTCGATAAAACTGGAAATATAAAGAGAACCCCAGGGAAAAAAAATGAGAGAGATTTTGAACTGGAAGAAGAAGAAGAACAACAACAACAAGTTACACGTATATAAACAGAAAGAAGGTGGGAGAGGGGGGGGGGGCAAGAACACTGGGTTTTGAGTCGGTGTGGGAATCCCACAGAAGGAAAATAATTGATAAATAATTATAGAAGAGAGATCAAAGAAGAGAAATATATACACAGGTAGACCACAGGTTGCTTGCAGTCGTTTTCAGTTAGGAGAAAGAGAGTGAGAGAGAGATGTGAACCTTAAATTTTAAGAGGGGAAAATGACAATTGTGTCCCCTACTGAATTTGCTTGCTTTAATTTTATTTCTTACCTGAATTCTTTTTTACTTTCTTCTGTTTGGTTCTGGTTCATGCTTCTGCCTTTTATCATTAGCAGTTATAATTTGTACCACGCGCTTTTCCTTCTGGTCACGGTGTTAAACTTGGACGTTTCACGATTTGATTTTAACAAGGTTTGAAGGAGTATTTAAAAATATAATAATTATTATTTTTTAAAGTAATTTTTATTTATAAAATATATTGAAATAGTATTTTTAATTTTTAATTTTTAATTTTTAATTTTTAAAAATTTATATTAAAAAATTAAAATAATCTAAAAATATAAAAAATTAATTTTAAGTAAAAAAATAAAAACTCTTTGAAAAACACAACTTCAATTATATTCTCAAATGACCCATTAATAAAAGTTGGTCTAATTAAATTTTAAAAATTTGCTAGTTAATTTGTAATTTGATGGATTTGATTAAAATTTAATTTGATTTTTTAATATTTTTAATAAATAATATTATTTTATTTTTTAAAAAATAAAATTTAATTTGATTGATTAGCTTAAATTAAAAAAGTCAACCCGTGTCCACAAGCTGAGATTAATAATTCAAGTAGAGTGGATACACGTGCCATCCAGGGAGAGTGGGATTTGTGTTTCTCAGGAGGTAAAAATGGAAGGGAGAGAAGTCTTAAAAAAAAAAAAAATAGATAATTGGTCAACGTCGTACTGTTGTAGTATGTAACAAAGGATGGGATATAGTTGTCATTATATCAAATACCTTTAAACGAGAAGTCTACAACTCCATAGCCATTATCATAAAACAATTGAAAAGGCTGCTCAAATAGTTTTGTTACTATGCTTCGCACCTGCATGATGCACGCTTCAATTGTTGAAGTTTTATGCTGAGGTAGTTTTTGTGTTTAAAAATGTATTTTAAAAATATATTTAATTTAAAAAATTAAAATTATTTATTTTTAGTATTTTCATGATTTTGATATATTAATATTATAAAAATATAAAAAATTTATTAAAATATATTTTCAAATAAAAATATTTTTAAAAAACAATATGCCTCATAATTCCAAACAGATATTTATATTTTACTAATATTATTGTACTATGTCTAATCTTGTTACTAAGACTGAAAAACAAAGTTATTAAATACTGATTTAATTTAAACCTAAAGCTATAAATTAGTTAGGTTGAACAAGTCAATTAAAATAAATTATTATATATTTTAAAAGAATCTAAAAATGAAAACTCGCGGAGAGGGGGATCATAGCAGCTATTGAAGCCGAGAAAAGGTGAGATTACAAGCATCCAAACTCTCGAGGAGGCTGCCCACCTGTGCTAAAAAACAAATTCAACAAGTCTTCTACTTATTTAATGGTCAAGATTAATTAGGAGACAGGACTACCGTGTGATAGAGAGCACCGTAGTTTATGAAAGCTGATACGCATCACGCACGTGGGGCACGGCTCTTTCCATCACAGAGGAGAGAGGACGATCCGTTGCCCTCCAATTAATAACTTAATTAATTTGATTTCTTAACCAACTCTGCAGAGAAATTAGTAGTTACTTAATTGATAAGTATTTTGATGGCATGGCTTGAATTCTAGAATTTTCTATTTCAGAATCACTGAATTTAATTAAATTAATGTAAATTTGTAAATCCAAAGTTGCTCAAATTAGCATTAGTGGGAGCCATGAATTAAGAGATTTTGGTGCCCGTATTAATTTAATTATATTGTTCGGGCTCAATTGGTATAAGTGGGAAGATTAAATTAGTAGATGCTTTGAGCAGAGATGATCATAATTAGTCAACTCTAAACATTAATTTATTATATCTTTATTTAATTATGAGTATCTTGAAAGAGTAGTATACTAACTTCACCAAGAGTTTCCCTTTCTGAATTTATTGAATCCATAAGATTCACCAATAAAATCCATTTAGAATTTTTTAGAAATTAAATTTAAATAAATTATTATTATGTAACATATTCAGGTTGATCATCTTAAGAATGTGAAATTTTAATTAATTTTTTCTATATTATATAGTAGGCCAAGCTCATCTTATATATTCTCCCTCGTCTTCAATCTTCACGTAGAGTTTGGTTATTATTTAAAAACAAAAATTTATCTTTCTAAAATAAAATATAACATATTAATATAGAAAAAAAAATTAATGATGAAAATACGTGTGCATATTAAACCCCATCACATTACTTGAACATGTTGTGCAATCTCTTTAACGTCTTTTTGGCATTCAAAGCCTTTTTATAAATAGATTATGCCTTTACTCCTCCCTTTTGATAGCACTTAAGAGCATGTAGCTAGCGAATGCCGCCTTTGATAAAATTTTAATATTGTGAAAGATCAGAAGTGATAATGGTTATTAAACCATGGCCACCAGCTGACGAAGAATGAAGTTGAAAGATATCCAACCTCACGTGTCGTGTATGCTTTTGTGTAGCCATGGTTGTAGCCATGCTTGCTCTCTTTTATTGAACAATTGTAGTTTGTCTTCATTTCTCTTTATGGCCAGTCTTTTTCCAAGAAATTGTCAAATCCTTGTAACTTTTAGTCTTCATCGAAACGGCTATCTCCTGTCTAGTTGATCAAATGCTAAAGGAATTCCCTGATATATTGCTTCTTGTTAATCGTATTGATGAGCAGCATCAAATAAGTTGCCACCCTCGGTCATGTGTTGCCTAGCCTAGCACAGCTAGCTAGGCCTGGGTTGGAAAATACATACCATATATATATATATCGTTCTTCTAGAAAAAGAAAAGCCTAATAAATTTGGCAAAAGAGAGATTTTTCCAAACACTCAATTTTAACATTTCATTGCTAGTTACTCCCAAAATATTTTATAGTTTCTCGGATGAGGCTAGGATCAATTATGATTATAATTATAAATAAAAATCTCATTTCAAACGGGGGTTAATTTGTCTTATTTTAGTCTTATTAATTAGAGGTGCACGCTATTGCATGAACAGTAATATTTTCTTCACGTCATTAATTAACACATATTTATATGTGTAAGAAATCAGTACATCCTCAGAAAAAAAACAAAAAAAGAGAGTAATTTTAGAAATTTATATCAAGATATTGAAAGGAAAAAAACGTGGTGACAAGTTGGGTAAATCGAAGAGGATCACATTTATAATTTGATTATTTGTTAGCCAGTAAAGGCATTGCATCAGGTTCTGTAGAGGCGAGGAGGACATTGATGAAAATGGGCAGATGCAAGTGGGGCCGATGGACACTGATGGTGCGATTGTGATGGAGGCAAAAAAGGCTTAGCTAGGTGGATTTAGCAAAGCTAACATCTGCTTTTAGCGGTTAGGAGGGATTCTGGCGATTGATGACAAGAAAAATTAAATTATCTTTTACATTTCATAGCCAAAAGCTAACACGGTTATCATTGTTAATCTTCCTAAGATTTTGCAACTTGCCATCATCAAGGCAATCACGTATATCTATTCGTCTACAATTGTAAGAAAACCATTCATAATCATAGGAAAAGAAAGAATTATACATAAAATGGAAGAATTATTGAAGCACCTCAAGAGGGCAACCCAGAAGGTAGAAGACACACGGATAGGGAACATGCACCAACCATGCATTCTGCAGGCAAAACAGACGAGTACTGGCGTCTGGCGCAGGGATCTTCACCAGAAAAGAAAAGGAACAAGAAGATAAACTACTGCCAATTATGTCGCAGATCATGCTCTTTTCTGGATTCTTGGTTCGAGTCATTGTTTTCTGGCCTCTCGTTCTGTTGCGTGGCAACTGAGGCGCCTTCTCAAGTTGCTGGTCCCTGCTAAGAGTGTTCTTTTCTTCTTTCTTTTCATGTCGTCTTCCTTTGTGGCCCTCTTGTTGGCTTTGTTCTGTTCTCGCCAAGAGGGCTTGGCACTTTGGTGCTGTTTTTCAATTATTTATAACTTATTGGCATATGCTGTATATTGAAAGCAGGTTCTTAATTACCCATCTTTGCCCCCGATTGAAGATACAGCATTTTTCCTTTTTCAGTAACTTTCATGTGGCATATTTATTATGACAAGGAAATATACAGCTAGGCACCCCGACCTTGATCGAGACAAGCAGGATTATATTCTATCTAACCCTCCCCAAAATCATAAAAAGATTATATGTATATTTGCATTTCCTTGAGCCACACCTGTGTTTGGGATTATGGTGAGATTATAATAGCGATGGTGGTTTAGAGTGTTTTTTATTTAGAAATGTATTAAAGTAATTTTTTTATTTTTTAAAAATTATTTTTGATATTAGCACATTAATTGATATATATATATATATATATATATATATATATATATATATGTATATATATATATATATCAGATCAAGAAACAACATACAAGTATAATTTTTTTTATATTTTCGAGTGCATTAGATGCATCTACACCAAACATACCCTCGTTAAAGCACGCTAGGTCTGATGCTTGGCAGACCTAAGTTTTATGGGGACTGGCGCTTCGTAGACCCAAGTGTTGTTGGGTGTGGCCAGCACTAAACACAAATGATATTTTTGATATATAATCTTTGAAAATATATATTTTAAAAAGTTAAACCGACAAGTGTATCTTCAAACATTTAAAGTTTTAATTCTTTATTTCTTTGAATTTGTTAATATTTCTAATTTAATTTAACAAGGAAGGAACTATCTGTTTGTAAGGTTAAGAACTTGATAATTAGAATCTATCCAATTTCTACATATGTCTGCGTTGTATATTTCTGGTAATACAGTTACTTATATGATAAATCAAGATTTTATCGATGTGTGTGTACACACACACATCTTTTTTAAAAGATATCAAATCAAGAAAAAACATACAAATATAATTTTTTATATATATTCGGGTGCATTAGATTGGCATGCATCAACACCAAACACGCCCCCATGAAAGAGCGCTATAGGTCTGATGCTGGGCAGACCTAGGTCTTATTAGAATTGGTGCTAGCTAGACCCAAGTGTTGTTGGGTGTGGCCAACGCTAAACCCAAATGATATTTTAGAGATATAAACTCTGAAAATATATATGCTAGAAAGTTGAGAATAAAAAGACTATGAACCTGGAGTTTGAAGAATTCATGGGTAATTTATAACTTATAAATCTTGTCTTTTTATGGAGATAAAGGGTTAGAGTGTAATTTTACCCTGATAGTATTAATGAGGGATAATATGATGTTGGATGATTTTTATACACATAGGGGTGTAAATAGAGTAGGATCCATAATGTAGCTTAGTTCATGGTGTTGGACTCTTCCCCAAAAATAATCCCATAAGGTTGGGCTCTTTCTCTATGCTTGGCTCAAGGTGTTGAACTCTTTCCTCCTCCATTAGATTGAGCTTATAAGGTTGGGTTTTTTTCTAGGCTGAACTCATGAGGTATGAGCTCTTTTTCAAAGTTAAGCCTATAAAATTGAGCTATTTTTTAGGTTAAGCACATGAGAATTGGATTTTTTTTTAAGTTGAGTCCATAACATTAAACTCTTTTCTAGACTAAGCTTATATGATTAGATTTTTTATTAGGCTGAGCCAATATGGGTTGAACTTTTTTTCTAGACCAAACTCATAAGTTTTTTAAACTTTCAAGAGGTTTATCTCTGAGTTTATTAGTTTTCATCTATTTTTTTAAAATAAATATGTTAAACTTCCTAAATTATTGATGAAAATACAAATGGCCCATAAAATAAAATATTCAATACAAATTAGGTTCTTCTAGTGAGATAGGGTGCCAATAGAAACATACAAAGTTGGAGGCCTTTAGCATACTTTACATCTGCCTTCGATGCATACGCGATGAGGACGTCAGGTATGGGGCTCCATAACATAGTAGACAGTTATCAAATTCCACAGCTCAAGCACAGGTGCGATCAGAAAACGAATTCACAGGTGATAAAAGCATAATGCATATGTAAGCTACCATATCTAAAACTGTGCATCTCTTTTTCTTTTCTTTTTTGAACAGAAAAGATATCACACATCATCAGATAAACCCAAGTTCGAAAGTATAAATACAAAGTATTAAATAAATGGAGAAAAATATTAAATAAAAAATAAATACAAAGTTAATTTTGAAATGGTGTTTAAAAGTCAAGTCCGTATACAGTAATTTTTGCATAAAAAAGTAAGAGACGGTGGAAACTCTATGGTCAATGGAATTGGTGAGCTGATCGGATCTCAAATATGATACGAGATCTTAAGAGATAATAAGTTTGTGAGATGAGATTTTTTATCATTTTTTAGCTTTATAAACAAGTTATTTAATTAACTGGTGCCATGCCGTCGATCAAATCCTTTTTTTCTAATAAAAAAATATATACAAATGGCAGCCCCAGCTGAAACTCTTAGAGAAGTTTATAGAGGGGGGGGGGGACTTCACACTTCAAACAGTTTATTTTTTGTATTAGCCTGCCTGGCCTTTTCATTTTTTAAAGATTATCGTATATCCTGTATAAATTAATAAATATGCCTTTAAAACCCACATTAAAAAGTAATTATAACTTCGATAATATTAAAGGTTCTCATATCATCCGTGAATATCCTACAAAAATATAATAATTGATTACGTTTTTTTTTCAAACGAGAAGTACAACAGGCATAATGAGAGTAGTGGTATACCTTCTTCTTCTTTTTATTTTCATTTTAGATTAATATTAATATTCACAACAATTTATAAATATTTTGATTAATTTTACGGGTTTTAAAATTAATAATTATATAAATCTTTAATAGTTTTTAAGATTGATAAGACTCAAACTAATAATTTTTAAAAAATAAATTTAAAATCTGATTAGTTAAAATACACTTAATAAAAATAAGTGGTACACTATTTCTATCCTTATCCTTAGTGGTACATCATTTCTCTTATTATTTCTCTAATTATTATTTTATTTTATAAGCAGGAGAAAGCATAATAACGCCTGGGGATAGGCATACAAGAAAACCAAAACAATCTGCAGATACCCACAGAAGCCATATACAAGCAGACTTACAACCAGAAAACACAACATCACAAGGAACAAAAAAAAAAACCATGCCATTACTTCTTCAATGCTTGAACCTCCACACCGGTAGCAACATGAAAGACCGTACAAGTATCTTCTACGGACAGCATCAATGGATCGATTAATTCGAGCAAGAAAATATACATAAAAATCAAAGTCATGCCATGATAACTTCTAGTCGTATCTTGTTTTGCAAGATCATCAGTCATATGATTTATTTCACATAGGATATGAGTGAAAGACACAGATCCCACTTAAGAAGAGAAACGAGCTGCAATTGATGAAGTCGCCATGGTTTTTAATTAGATTGTTTATTGATCATCCTAATTCTGTTATCTTTTTAATGGTTTGAACATAATTAAAGCCTCCCTCGATTCTTAATGGCTACAACAAAACACCCTCTCGGAAATGGAACAACTAGTTCTTGACGTGTGATTATATAGATTAAGAACCACCAAAAGACAAAAAGGTTGATGTAAATCAAATAGAAAATCGAATGGGGCCAATTAAATAAGTTACATGCTTGAAACGACCGCCACAATTATCTTTTAATAAACCGTTTAATCTTGTCTTATTATAATGACACAAGCAATGCAAGAAGATTTATTCTAAAGATTCTGCTTTCGGTAGCTTTCATAAAATTAGGTTTGAACATTGGCTTCTTTTTCTTAAATCATGGTGTAATTTCAATAAGGGGTGGATCCATTGGACTTTCTATTAGAAAGAAAAGAAAGGAAAAGACAAGCCAGAATTTACTACCTTGAATTGAAGCGGCGGGACCATTGGTCTCTGAATGGCGCCAGAGTCGTCCCAACAATAAGCTGACGAAACAAGGCACGCATATGCAAAAGATCGCATGGGTGCCAAGAACTTAGATGACCATGACTTAAATGTGTTCTCGTTTTTTTTTTTTTTAATTAAAGAAACAACTTGTTACAAAAAAATGGATGCCAAGAAACAGAAGATCAAGGTTACACAACGATATATTGGCTAAAAAGAGCAGCTTAATAGTCATGAAAAAGCAAATAAACAGGTAGGATCCGAGTCACCAGCTAACATTTTATCCGTGTGTTTTGATTTATGAGAGGCTATATCACCAAGTCTATTTTTTGACGATAAATTTTCAGTTAAAACTTGAAACTATGATCGATAAAGGATCTACTAAACTGTGGATCGAGCAAGGTAACTACTAATTAACTAGGGTGAGACATAAAAGGTTGACCAAACAGAAACAAGGATGAAGAAACAGAAGAGGTCAAAGCTGATATAGGGATTAAAGATTTATGAGCCGTCGCTGTTTGTCTGGCCCTCTACATGAGATGATGGGGTACTTAGACTCATTTTCAAGATCTTAGCGCCTTTAACTTGCACTGTATCGGAATGGATTCGTGCCTTTTTTTATACCAATTATAACTTGAAATCCATTGCTAGCTACTTTCGCCAGGTTATATAGCTTCGAAGTTTTCACTGTTTAATGGCACCCTGCAACTTAAGTCTTGATATTGATGATCATAAAATTGTGGTTATGGACTATATATTTTATTATGTTGAGGTCGAAGTTAATATATATTTTTTCTGAGCATATAGGATTATATATTTTGACATAGATACCATCAGTGAAGTGCTACATGGGCACGACTCCATCGAATCGAAGCCATGTGAGAAGGGAGACAGGCACTAGCTCGGGGCACTAAGTTTAATTGACTATGAAATAGAAATAGGTTTTGAGGTCGCCATGTCCTCAAAATACAGGCACTTGCTGGCAACTTAACATGAAGGCAATTAATCACACGGCAGAAGGACACCATGCATGTGTACTAAACAATAGAACACGGCAACCACACGCCAAGGGTGTCCTTAAAGAAAAAACACAAACCCCACCACTCCTTTAATCTCTCCTCCCTCACTCCCCATAGCCATGGATCAGTGGGACCACCAAAGATCTGCACCAGAATTCCACAAATGTTTCTCTCTTGTCTCTGCTGTCCTATCTCCGGTCACATATATTTATCACATCTGTAACTTCAGAGAGCCCTCTACCGTTCAAGTTACGATTCATGTCGTTCCAGACATCTAAACGAGGCAGAAGGTGTCAAACGAGATGCTACTAATGGTTTACTAGAAAGTACTGTTCTGAAGCCAGCCCGCGTAGGTCATCCCGGTGGCCTGGTTTAACAAGTTCCAGACCAAGTGTTTTTTAAAACCAGTTAACCCCAGCAAATTCAAATCACCTAAATCAACATAAAACAACTCAAATAAATTTTTTTCTAGAAAATAGTGTTGTATTCTTTTCCAAACTAACTTGTTTCATGTTAAAAAAACAGGTCATTTTAGTTAAAAATAAAATAATACGATGTTCTTTTACTTTGGACCAGGTTATGACACAGGAGTATCATCTTAACTATGCTAGAAAGCACATAAGAAAGTTTCTTTTTATTTTTATTATTTTTCTTGAGAACTCGGGTCCATTTTTTTTATACAGTATAGATAGGTCTCAAACAATCATAGCTAACTTAATAAGATTATCATTCTTACTTGAAACAGAACTCATGAACTTAATTGATATATAGCTCACAGAAATGGAAGAGAGAGATTTTTACACATTTAATCAGAAATAGTATTTTAACTGTGATTTTACTAGTTATTATCTCATCTCCAACCAATAAGTCAAACCGGAGCAGAAAAGCCATATCCCAGATTTTTTGTCTTGTTCAAATGATGAATCATTACCTTAAAACTTTAGTGTCTAGCAAGGACGTACTGCACTTTAATGCATGAATAATATTTCCATTCTTTGAATTAAATGATGATCGACGAAATCAAAGAAATGAATTCCAATGAAGAAAAATCGTGGAGTAGAGTTTTTTTTAATTTTAAAAAAATCCCAGGTCTTGAAGTTAATAATGAAAGGAAGGAACCGTCTCGGTTTTTAATTGAAAATCAGACTTATGGTACAGACAATGTCATGATCATGGCACAAATCAAATGACTTTTATAAAGACCCCATAAGGCCAGATTGAAAAGAACAAATCAATGGAAGTTCAGAAATCCAGAAATGCTATTTTACAGCTGCCTGTGTGACAATAGTTTGATAGCAACAATTTACCATTTTTTAAGAAAAAAAACATCAATTAAGATACATCAATATCATCTAAGATCCATCATCTAAGTTTATTGAATTAACCTAATCAACTTAATTTGATGTTAATAAAAATTTAACTTAAAGTTAACATGGTATAATAGAATCGTCCTGAAAAATCATCATGCAACTGATCAACCCTTTTAAATTTTATATCTATTTATTTTCAATTAAGTTAAAAATAACGAGTATAGTATTGTAAATATATTTTTATTGAGATGTATTTTTAGTTGCACACAATGAAAGATAGTCTTTGTTTTATTATTAAAGCTAAGAATATTCTAACAATTACAATTTAAACAAAAAAAAAAACTATTACAAAATATACTAAAACATATTTCATTGTAGCTCCACAAACAATTTTTTTTCATACTGGATGTTTGCTTTTCAATTGCATCTTCCTGTGCACAAATTGACAATCAATTAATGAAAATTTATTCAAGATGAAAAAAATTAAGAATAGAATGACCAAAGTTTAACATTAGGAGAAATCTTATAGTTAATCTAAAATTTTTGGGGTAAGTTTATTTTAGTTGCCCTACTTACTTTTTTCTTCCTTGAAAGTCCCTATAGTTTTTGTTAATTTAGTTTTTATCTAATGTTTATTTTTTCTTAGTCTTTGGATTTGAGAGAGGGTTATTGGATTTTGGCAAGAAAACCATAGGTTTTCAATGATTCTGACCACTTAAAAAGTTAGTTTAGATATCAATATACAGGTTTCATTCCACAAAAAAGTTTTAATAATGATTATTTTGAACCTTAATATTTCTTGAAAAAATATCAAAATTGAGATAGAAAGATTTAACTACTTTGATTTTGTATTTTTAAACTAGAGTTTTTTAATTTATAAATTGATTTTTTTAATGTTTTTAGAGTGTTTATTAGGTTTTTGTAGGTAAAATGGGTTTTAAAATGAGGTTTGAAAGAAAAAAAAATTGTAATAGCCAAAATTTAAGTAGACATACAACGTGTGCGTGCGTGTTTTTTTTTTAAAAAATGGTTTTGTTTAAATAAAAGAAGGGCGCGCGTGAGTGAATCAGTAATTGCTCATATATCCAAGCGGTTAAAGTGATAAACTTCAAAATGTGTTCGTCTCCCCAAGTATGTTTGAATCTTGATGTCCATGTTTACCCAATTTTCTTTCTTTTCATTCTCTGTTTAAAAAATTTATTTGTTCATTTTTTTCTTCAATGTTTATTCTTTTTTTCCACGTGGACCACTTTTTAAGTTCTTTTTTGGTATAGTTTTTAAAAATGTCTAAGAATATTATATTGTAATAAAATAAGATTTATAATTATTAAAAAATCGTGAGGCGCACAATTTTTATCATAAAATGAAAATAAAATAAATGTTACTTATAAACCTAACCCAATGATTTAACATATTAATTCAAATTAATATAAATATTCTTTTAATGTATTATAAAATAAAAAATTATTTCAAAGCACACACTAGACTAGAATATAGAATTTTTTCAAGTTTGATTTGCTAAATCTGATTTAATAACAATATTAAAAAATTTTAAAAAATTTCTAACTTATCATTAAATTTTTATATAAAAAAAAAACTCTAGTAGTGTAGAAAATAAAAGGTGTTTAAAAATGTAGTAGTGGTTGCGGTTTAAAATATTTTTCACTCGAAAATATATTAAAATAATATTTTTTTAAAAAAATAATTTTGACATTAACACATTAAAAAATATAAAACATAAAAAAATAATTTCAATAAAAAAATATAATTTCAATAACTTTTTTAAATACCGTATTAAAATATTATTCACGCAGTCCAAATAAGAACGAACAGCTGAATTCAAACTTGTCGACAGAACGTAACTTCACAGCAAAAAAATAAATTATTACAGGCAGATGTGCATTCCTGCTATTAAGTCCTTGGGCCTGACATATAAATGAGGCTAAGAAACAAGTCAGCCCCACAAAAAATCCTTTAAAGAAAAACACATATTTTTTGAGGTCCACATCCACCCACCACTCTGCTGGCCTCTTCCCTTCCAGAAATTCTATTTACAACTTTTCCTTCCTTCCCCATCACTCGCCATGGATGGATGTGCCCACAAGCCCAACAGCCGGACGCTTTGCTTCGCATTTCCGGGATTTATTCCGTACTCCAACACCCTCCAAGTATACCCTGCACCCCTTATGGTGGGACCCGACCCGAGCAAAGTTATTGATAAAGCTCTTAGGTCTTCATGGGGTCCACAATACCTACCAGGAGAATTGACTAAAATGTTTCATGCAATCTGGGCCCACTACCCGCATTACATGTGAATCATACATCAGTGGCGGGGCCCACTGGATTCGGCCTAGTGAAAGCTTCGGGCCTATCCAGATTCTCCGTACAGAATGCAATGCATCCACAAATTATAGCTGCAAGGAATTCTTGAGAGTCCATGTATAAATTTTAAGATTCCCGGAGTGAATTTATGCATATCTGTTAGTTATTTTTAAAAAAATAGATATAATTATAAGAAAAAACTATTTTTATTATTTTTGATGGGTCATAAGTTTTATATTTTTTTCTCTGTGTTTGTTTTTTTTTTTTTCAAGATAAATCCAGGATGTAACTAATAACTAATTATTCTCTAATCAACGTAAGCTTTTTAATTTTTTCGTTGAGAGTCGACATGCCCAAAATATGCTTAGATTCCAAGTTTATTCGAATCCATCAAGATTTGACTAGGCATGGTACTACAACCATGCCACGATTAACCAGCTATCCATAATTTCAGGAGAGTGCATTGGTTAGCTTAATTTAATTTAGATAAAAAAAAAATTAACTAAACTTAGTTTTTAAAATATATTAAAATATATTTTTTAATTTTTTAAAAATTTATTTTTATTACCAATATATCAAAACAATTCAAAAACATAAAAAAAAAAATCAAATATTTTTTTTTAAAAAAAATAGTTAGACAACTATCATTCAAGTTGTACCTTTGGGTTTTGTGTGATTGGCCGCTGGTTGGACGTAAGTAGCTCCAGTACAACTTCATCGACAGGAATTTGCTCCCATTATAGAAGGTGAGGTGAAGAAATCATAAAAGGGTACGAAAAGCAAAAGATAGTACATGCGGATAAGTTCAATAGGAAAGCACTTCATGGATATAAACAGAGAATCCCAGCACAAGGAGAACGATCCAAGCCCGAAAGAGAGCAAAAACAACCACGTGAAAAGAAAGCCTTTCACTGCATCAAGCTTTATGAAGGTGCTTTTTCAGAGGATTAGGAACTAGAAAGTTAAATACTTATCTAGGATCTAACAAGATAAACGACACAGCGATTAAATGCAGCAAGGGCCTAGTATATGCATCTCCGAGGAGCTACCTGGGGTCAACTGCTTAAGAGTACTGCATCAAGTTTTGGAACTGTGCCTCTAAAGCACAGCAGTGCCAATCTGTGACTGTGTTCACATCCGACTCAGGAACTTCTTTCAACTAATTCAAGCAACTCAACGAGAGGCAAGTCATCAAAAAAGCAGCAGGTTTGAGAGAGAAAAATATATATCTAAATTTCCCTTGAAAGAGATGATCATTCTTAAGCACTTGGCAACAGCTCACGAGACAATGGTTTCCTAGCCATGTGGCAACCTAATCCATAAGCAGAAAGGACTGTCATGTGGTCGGACCTATTTGGACATGTGGGCATCCATATTCCTGATAGTTTTTCAATATTTAGATGGAAAGACCAAAAATTTGCATTGATTTGAAATTAAACCTGGAAGGAAGATCACAGCCAGAACTCCTCCTCGATGGTCTTGAGAAACACATGGGAACAACAGGAGCAGTGAGGCTCGCATTTTAGAACGAAGAAAAGGGTGGTGGGACACAAAATAGGCTGAGAATAATGAAATGTTATAATCTTCTCAACAGAAAGAATAGCCTTGAAACACAAATAAAACTATCTTCGAAAAGACTGCCCAAAACTACTTGTGAAATTCGGTTTAACTGTCAAGGAATCAGATGAGATGGCAACAACCAGAGTCACATGGGAGAGAAGCACACGTACCAGCAAGAGAGATAGAGACATCATCTTCCGCTTCATTCACACATCATAAGAAATTATGACTGCATGGAAAAGAAGATCCAATATGAACAAGTTTAACCTGTACTGATCCTACAAGATAATGTCTGCTTTTCTGATACACACACAAAAAAAGAAACGATGCACTCATACTAGTAATGAATAAAGCATCTGCAGGTACAGAGTCCAAGGCAAATAAATTATCCATGGCTTGCTTTGATTTGACTATTGGCTGAAGGGGCTCTAGAATCAGATTACAGTATAGTGAAGAGAGAAATTGTGATACAAGGAGTCTCCAAAGTTGATTTCAACCATCTACATCTATCTTCAGACAGAAAGTTTGGAAGGTGCTGGAGGCGAGATGGAATTTAAAGAACCAGAACATTCACTGCAAACACATAAACAAGAAATAAATGGCATAGTAAAAACAGAAAGGCATTAAATAGAGGTATTATAGCACTGGCATAAAACAACCAAGCCTTGTAAATGAGTGTACATGCATGTCAGAACATTTATAGTTTCATAGAGATAATAGCTGCAACATGGAAGTGGTAAATTACCAAATTAATACAATACAGCTCTGTCCAATTATGAGAAGCCTTTTCCACAACTGAATAGTTTCCATGATTATCCTTTCACAACTCAGATCAGAACCTGAAAATATTCGGCATTTTCAATTTTTAAGGGAATTTCTTTTAAATTTCAGGGCAAGGGAAAGATATAACCTGGAACACAGTGATAAAAAAATATAGGATGCTATTCGATTTAATCGTATTAAGCATTAAAAGTATATAGACATTGCAAACACATGGGTATCTGATAATAAAAGCCACGGATCGAAAAGAAATCGTGCACAATGCATACTAAAAAAAATCAAGTTTAGGTACAAACATGATTAGGAAAATAAAAATTCTTCATTCTAAAAGCTTCAGTCCTTAGAGCCAAAGGACATACTACTTCTTCCGATATGAATTGTCGTATAGAACTAGAAAATCGTAACTTTCAAACCCCCCTGAATTCCAACCAATCTCAAACATCACTGTGGTTAATCAATAAGCAACATCAGGCAAAATTGCAGTGCAGAAACATACATCACAAGCAGTAACAAAGAAACTGCAGAATGGCAATTAAATGTAGGTTCTAAATTTCAGACTAGCTTCGAGAGAGACAGCAGCAGCAATGGGGAGAAGCATGGTCAAATGGCAGGATCATCCTAGAGAATGTGTTTTTTCCATTGCATAATTTCAACGTGAGATAAATTTTCAGGAGGGTCCTATCATCACACCCCATTGTTCACTGATTCAGGATCATGGGGTGAAAGTAATAGCAACTTTTGGTGAGCAGGAGCACTAAAAGGTAAAATAGAAGATTCAGAACTCTTCGACAGTAAGATCCATACTGGATAGTGTAAATGAAAGTCATGGACAAACAAAATTGCTTGAAACAATAAGGGGAAAATAAAGAGAGAGAAAAGCTGTAAAACAAACCATCATTCTTTCCCTCCTGGCTATTGATGAAACCAGTCTTCTGTTTTTTTTTTTTTCCCTTTTAGTAAATCTATTGCCAATCATTTTTAGCAAACTCGAATAAGAATTCCAGACAACTTTTACCACTCATCCAACATTCGTCTACAAAATATTATCCCTTCGCTATTTCAACTCTGAGGTCACAGACCAAAGATACCTCTCTCAATTTCTCCTGAATTTACATGTGCTGAGTCCATAGCACATTCCACTTCCCAACTCACTCAAAATTCTATAGGTAATATATGTTCAAGCTCTCCTTCACCAATAGGACAATAAATTGCCATTTCCAAACATCACATCACTTATTCAGTATGAGATTAAAGAGTAAAATTACCACAGAATTTATGCATTCCACCGCAACAATTACGAAAAAAAGAAAAAAGAAAGCACTCCAAGCACATTTTTTTCTTGAAAATTCAATGACAAATGAGCGCACACTCGAATTTCGAAAAAAATAAGTGACAAGAACATGAACAAGCTAAGAGTTCTATTATCCACATAATTCGAGCACAACAATCAGTGGCCTATTTGGATAGCAAAAAAATGTTCGAGTAGCTGGACTGTGAGGATTAAAACCTTATTAATCTGAGATGCTTGCAATCCCATCTTGAAACAAAAGTTTTGTTTGCGGAAATAATCAACGAGATAAAGCCATTCGCAATTCTAATGACAGTGAGATTGAAGTAAATCACCCCATTTTTTTACCTTTCATTCTTTCCAAGCATAAGGAGCTTTGTCAACAACTAAATAATCTCCCCTGATATCCTTCACTACTCTAATCTCCTCATCAATGTACAACGATTCAAACCTTTACAGAACAAAACAAATACACACCACTTAACAAAAAAAAAACATCATATTAATATTCATATTCACATAGTAAAAAGAATTCCAGTTTTGGAGAACATTCACCATCCCTGGCCGAAAGGCGGCAACGGTATCTCCCAATTCTTCCCTCTTAAAACCGCACTTGTAAATCTAAAACAAATTAAAAGAAAATAATTATCAATCAAGATTGAAACAGTTACAAAGACTAAGTTTTAACGCTAGAGTACCTAAAATTCACTCTTTGAGAGGAAGAAACTTCAATACTTGAGCGTACAAAGAAAACCCCATCAGGTGGAAAAGTGATAACATTATTAAGAGTCCTTTTTTCAACATCTATAACCTGCAAAACATCACCAGCTTGAGTACCAAACAATGGAGCTTTCTCTATGATAAAAAGTTGCTCTTTCTCTGTGGTCCAAAGCAACCGCCAAGTGGCAGAAAGTGAGTCATCAGTGGTGACTGTATCTTTTCCTAGATCAGCCATTGCATCAATGGCTTGGATAATTGAGGATCTTTTAATGGGATCATTTTGGGTTTTGAGGCCACGGTGTTGATCGGAGATTAGAGTAAGGAGGTGTTGCTTGGCTGATTGTGACTGGGTTGTGATTGACGAGCATGTGATTTTGGAGGTGGGTTTAGGAGGGATAATGGTAGGTTTGAAGGGAGCTGGGAGGAGGAGGCAATGACATGTGGCCATGGAGAAAGGGATACAGCCTACAAGGGGAGAGTGGTTTAGACTTGAGCCGTTGAGCGCTATGAAGTGAAAATGGCGGTTGAATCCATACCAGATAAAAACGATATTTTGTTCATTAATGGATCAGCTGGTTCAAGGCCCAAACATACCCAGTAGGGCCCACAGACATTCATGAAATTCAAGTCACCTTGGAGCATTTCCAATGGAAAAGGATATAGCAGAAAATAGTTTTTAAAATAATATAAATATAAATTTTTTGATTATATATATTCTAATAATAAAAAAATTATTTAAAAAATCAATTATATTTTAATATATTTTATATTAAATTAATTTTAATTTTAAAAAAAATTTTCCTACATTTAAAAAATAAATTTGTTAGCCAGCAGCTATAAAAATAACCGTTGGCCAACAATTATTTGTTTTAGCTATTTCTACAGGAAAATATATAAATAGTTGGCCAATGAATAAATAGCTAAAATAGCTATTTATTTAGGTGTTGTGTTGGAGTGAATAAATAAAAAGATAAAAGCTCAAAATATACTATTTAATATTTAGCTTTTCATTTGGCTCATGCATTAGAAATGTTCTTACAATAACCTTTTGAAATAGAGCCCGTCTTTTGGCAAATAACTCCTTTATTTCTAAAATATCCATTATTATTATTTATAAAAAAAATAGGTGGATTAAAATAAAATTTTAATAATTAAAAAAATAATATTAAAAAAGAACTCGTAATGACATGATTGAAATTAAATAATAAAATTGATATTATCCATGTTCTAAAAAATAAGGAAAACCACTTTTTAATGAAATATGACCAACCTATTTCTATATTTATTTAAATAAAAGGTATGAAGAATTATTATTTATATTTAATGAAATATTTGTTTTATAAAGAAAAAAGCATAGACACACTCGTCGTGGATGAATGGGCTTGGGCCTTGGAGGGAAGCCAAGAATTTCAAAAGGACGATTTTAAATAAAAGCTCAAGAAACCGTCCTGAGAAACCCCTCCGTCCTTTTATTTTAGGGTTAAAACTTCGAACGCTACTCAACTGCTCACTGTAAAACGACACCGTGCAAACTCTTAAAATAAGTTCGCACTCTCCTTTCTATAGAGCCGTCTCTTCTCCTCCTTTCCAGTAGAGTTATAGAAGAGAACTTCGTGCTTCTTCTTCACTCGCTAAAAATCACACCACACACTCTCTCTTTTCCCTCCTCACTAACAGATCCGATCTAGGGTTTCATTTTTTCCACCAATATGTCAATCTCCGCCCAGACACTTGATATACTCGGCGATAGACAGTCCGGCCAGGACGTTCGCACTCAAAACGGTACTCTCTTTCTCTCTCTTTAGCTAACTACCACTATATTATTCGTCACTAAACTCCACTCCACTGACGATTTTTAATTTTTTTGGCGATTTACAGTGATGGCTTGTCAAGCAGTCGCCAATATTGTTAAATCCTCCCTCGGCCCTGTTGGGCTCGACAAGGTATGATCGCATTCCTCTTCATTTCTATTACTTTATTGTGTTTTTGGCTTTTCACTTCTGCTGGTGCCTCTGCTGCTATTTTTGTAAACCTAAAAATATAATTTGTTTGTTTTTCTATTATTGAAATTGAAACTGACATCGAATTCGGTAGAGAAGTATATAAAATAGATTATTTTTAGTCTAATTTTACAACAGCATTTCTAACCATTTTTAGTTTCGTGTAAAATAAAGTTTTCTAATCTTCCCTGCATTTTTTCATTGCTGATGGATGCTATTCAACTTCTTTGAAGTGAACTGTAAAAAATGACCCACCAATTTTATGAAATAAATTAGCTGTTGAAGTCACTGGAAAAAGTTGCACTAATGAATAAATTTGGTACTGTGTTTTTATTCTATACAGTTTTTAGGGGATGGAATACTTATTTGGTGTTTTATTTTGTTGATGACTGGGCCATTGCAGATGCTGGTGGATGATATTGGAGATGTAACGATTACCAATGATGGTGCGACTATTCTTAAGATGTTAGAAGTAGAGCACCCGGCTGCTAAGGTGGATGGTTATGGTCCACACTCTGCTCTTTTTTTATATCTTAACGTGTATGAAGTTACTGCTCTCTTTAATGACCCTTATCATGTTTGTTTAATATTTACAATTTTGAGCTTCACAGGTGCTTGTGGAGTTGGCTGAGCTTCAAGACCGAGAAGTTGGAGATGGGACGACTTCAGTTGTTATTGTAGCTTCAGAGTTGCTTAAGGTAATTGCAGCTAGCAGACCCTTTCATTTTTTTTCCAATGAAGTTATTCTTGGGTGTTATAGTGTAAAGGGATGATGTTGTTGAAGTATATGATTGGATGATATGCTTTTGCAGAGAGCAAATGATCTAGTGAGGAATGGGATTCACCCTACTTCTATAATCAGTGGATATAGAGTAAGTGATTGTTTTCCGGCATGAATAGCATTCTTGAAGTGTATCTATTTGTGCAAACACCAAGAGCTACTATATCTTATCTCTGCCTGTGTCTATTACTGACATTGCACCTGTATTTGTTTATATCTAATCTGGACAGCTTGCTATGAGGGAAGCATGCAAATATGTTGAAGAAAAATTGGCAGTGAAGGTAATGCTTTCCCTTCAATATTTTTTTTTTTTAACTAAAGATTAGTGAGAATTGCACAAATAGTGTTGATTTGAATATTGATGCATCAGAAATATAAGTTGTGTTACACTTACCGCACGATATGGAATAGATGAAACACTGTTCATTCTTAACATGTGAACATTGAATAGAATTTCTGCGTTTATTTTTTCATTTGTTGGTTATGGAATTTGATGCATTATATTCCAACTGGTACAGCATGCACCGGGCAATCTGTCCACTATGTCATGTTCTTAATTACATGGTTCTGTGATTTTATCAGGTTGAAAAGCTTGGAAAAGACTCTCTGGTAAACTGTGCCAAGACAAGTATGTCCTCAAAGCTGATAGGCGGAGACAGTGACTTCTTTGCTAATTTGGTATGCTTGATTTTTTGAGCTCTCCTGAGAATTATACATTTGGTCAAAACTTATACTTGTTAATGCGTTTATATTCTATATTAAAGAGCTGTATGGTTTCATCTGCCCGAAACCAGTTGGGTGTGCTGGGCTTTTGTATGTCCAAAATCCATAGTGCCTTAGCATGGATTAACACTGGGTTAAAAGTTAAATGGAGACCTTCTGTTGCAGCTAATTTGTTTTTGTTGACACCTACACTCCTACTTTGGCCATTGTACTTTGCTGTCTTCTGTCAGAATAACTTCTCTAGTTTGCAGCATTTGAAAGCTCCATTAAACATTGGATTTTACTGCAGCCAACGTCTTTTTTGTTTGCTGGTCCTTCCTTTAGCAATTTTTTTCTTCCTTTTTTTCTTGTTTTTGGGTGGAAGCATGTGAAAAAACTCCCACTTGTTATTATGTTAAATTTCTTTGCAACTTAATTTGTCTAGTTGTGCATGGTTAATTTGTCTTTGCAACTTTCTGGAAAGAACAACTGACAGAACACTTTGTTTTCAATGTTATGCTGGCTTAGACAAGATAAAAGGCCTGCTAAATTAATGTCTTTACATTGACATATATATAAATTGCATTTTGTTATAGGTTGTTGACGCTGTACAATCAATAAAGATGACCAATGTAAGAGGGGAAGTCAGATACCCCATCAAGGTCAGTAGTTTTTATTGTACTATAAGTTGGTTGTGCAGGACTCTTTATATCTTGTAATTGGCTCTTATAATGTATGCAGACAATATGTGATATTGCTAATCTTTACATTGAGCTTCCTGTTTGTACATTGTTTTATGAAACTGGTTGATTTTTATGTTCCACTAAGCCAATCTGCATTGCTTAGTGATGGTTGTAATGTCCAGTTGCTTGTTTTGATTTCTTAGGGCATCAATATTTTGAAAGCTCACGGCAAGAGTGTGAAGGATAGCTACCTTTTGAATGGATATGCTCTAAATTCTGGCCGTGCTGCTCAAGGAATGCTTATGAAAGTCGCACCTGCAAGAGTTGCGTGCCTTGACTTCAATCTTCAGAAGACAAAGATGCAATTGGGTGTACAAGTCTTGGTCACTGATCCTAGGGAGCTTGATAAAATTCGTCAAAGGTAATTAGATTATATACTTCAGCTGCTTTGTTAATAGATGTACTATAATATCCAGTTTGCTTTGGTAATTGATCTATGGAGTTGTGTAATTGATTTTTTAACCCTGCTGTCTGTTGTTGGCAATCAAAATAATAATGATCATGTCATTTATTTATTTGTTTATTTTTCTATTAACATGGACTTGATGTTACCCTTTTCTTCACAGAGAAGCTGATATGACAAAGGAACGCATTGAGAAACTCTTGAAAGCTGGAGCAAATGTTATATTAACTACAAAAGGAATTGATGACATGGCCCTTAAGGTAAGCATTTGTGAATTGTGCTTCCCAATGCTGTCAGCATTGTTACAACTGTTATCTAATCACCATGTTGTGCTTTACTTTATTCTGATATTGTCAAGTTTCTGGGAGCTGTATGTTGTCTGATAGATTAATTTGCCCATAATGGGCTCAGCAGATATTCACTACCTAGATTTATATGCTTGTAAATCTGTGTGCTACTCCCATCTGGTAATTATTTACCTTTTTGTTAGTTAATGTAATTTCACTACTATTTATTTCAGTATTTTGTGGAGGCTGGGGCTATTGCTGTGAGACGTGTTCGGAAGGAGGATATGCGCCATGTTGCCAAGGCGACTGGTGCAACCTTGGTATGTTCTTCTGCTCTTTCAGTAATCATTCCAGTCAATATCTTACATATATAGTTATTGACTGTTTGTCCTTCCAAGAAAGATCATTCAGCCACTCCGAGTATGCTGTTTAATACCAATATTATCTTGTTGACCCTGTGCTCTCACTGGTTGGTCCATAGGTTTCAACATTTGCTGATATGGAAGGGGAGGAAACATTTGAGCCATCATTTCTGGGATATGCTGATGAAGTTGTAGAGGAGCGAATTGCTGATGATGATGTCATTATGATTAAGGGGACAAAAAATACAAGTGCAGTATGTGATATTCCACTTAAGCCTTATGAACTTGAACAGTTATTTATGCATGGCCTGTACTAAATCCTTGGAGCTCTGATTAACATGGATTGTTGTACACGGGAAATGGAAAACGTGATCCTCTTTAACAAGCTGTCTGATTTATTGGTTTATTATTTTTACCTAGGTCTCCTTGGTTCTCCGAGGTGCAAATGATTATATGCTTGATGAGATGGAGAGGGCACTTCATGATGCCTTATCCATTGTTAAGAGGACACTTGAATCTAATACGGTAAATTTGGATTCTTTCTAATCACATCTTTGAATTCTGCTTAGGAGTCTTAAAAGCTAGGCGCTTGAAAAATGAAAGCCTTGCCCTGGCATTGCCATTGCAGGTAGTAGCAGGAGGAGGGGCGGTTGAGTCTGCCTTATCTGTGTATTTGGAGTACCTTGCTACAACTCTGGGATCACGAGAACAGTTGGCAATTGCTGAGTTTGCTGAATCTTTATTAATTATACCAAAGGTGTGGCATTGATTATTGCTACTATATGAAAATCAATTTCCTAACGCCTCCAATGTGGAACTTCTTCTGTAGAAATGCTGACTTGTGTTAGTACAGGTGCTTGCTGTCAATGCTGCTAAGGATGCCACCGAGTTAGTTGCTAAACTACGCGCTTACCACCACACAGCTCAAACAAAGGCTGATAAAAAGCAGTTGTCCAGGTTCTCTTAGTTTTATTCTATCAGATATATTTTATGTTTTCTAGCAAAGTTCTGGTGTGAGAATGTTGAGAGCAGTATTCTCTGGTTCACTTATTTGTTCCCGTCATCCTCAGCCCACTTCTCTAGGCACGGAGAGGGGATGGGTAAGGGGTTAAATTTAGATCTTCAATCGCATTGTTGTCAGCTTAGGTAATTGCATATGATGTCCTCTTCCATTAATGGAGAAAGAAATCCGTAGAAAAGTTAGATTTTTGTTTTATTTTCCCTTTGTTCCACCTTTGCTTTTTTATAGTTTTGGGGTGCTTGCTTGCTGAATCTTTATGGCATTTTTGCAGCATGGGCCTAGATCTTTTAAAGGGGACTGTTCGCAACAACTTAGAGGCTGGAGTAATTGAGCCTGCCATGAGCAAAGTGAAGATAATTCAGGTAACAATTGTGGAAATGCAAGTAATATGTTGAAAATGAAGTCTTGCCATTAAGCTACACCACAAATTCTAATGGTTCTCTTGTTTGCTAGTTTGCCACTGAAGCAGCGATAACTATTCTTCGGATCGATGACATGATCAAGCTTGTCAAAGATGAGAGTCAGAATGATGAGCAGTAGGGACAGTCTAGTTGAAGATCCACATATCATTTTTCTCGGTTTCCTTTATTTTCTTAAAATTTTCCTGTCTATGGAGAGGGGATAAGGGGGTTGTGGGCGATGGGTTCTGTGTTGTTTGTAATTGGCATGGCACTGAAAGGGATCTGTTTGCATTTGGTTCCTTGTTATCGCCCTCGAATTTATTTGTGCTGGTTTTGTGGCAACCTAGTCTCTACTCTTACTCAGAAACTGTAGTGCTGTAGGCTTAGATGTAGCCGAAGGTCCTTTGGACCCTGGAACGTGTTCTGTATTTGAAAGGTGTTGACTGATGATCGTGGCTTATGATAAGCTGGAGCTCTTTTACCTTGTCTCTGACTTCGTGCATCTTGACGATTTGTTGTCTGAAAAAAGAAGTAAAGAAAAGAAAGCCTTTAGCAGGTCTTCCAACAACTATCAGAATATGCATGTTGTATTTTTAGAGTCTGCATATCCCTTTCATTGTTTTCACTAGCAATCACCATGCCTCTTCTCTTCGTCACCACAGCTTGAGTGAATGTGATGTTGAAGCCTGTCTCTTGAACAAGACAAGTTCACACGGTCTCCGGCCCATATTCTTATCATAAATCTCAAGACCTTTGCAAGTCTTGCCAGTGGAGTGAAATGTGATGTTGGTTTTGAATAAGCGTACTTACGACTGGCCTGACCAATGTTCAAATAAAGGATCGGCAAGTAATACTGAAAGAACCGACCCATGCGCGCGGCATTATCATTTAGAATCCATCTCGTGTAAATAATAAAGGCCTCCACGTGCGTTGTTTAGCTACTTAATTCGCTGATTCACGTGACCACCCCTGTTAAAGTACTGACACTTACCAGCAGCACGTTCTTTTATTTGAACTAAGAACCCCAGCACCAAATAAAGGTGATTATGATAGTCGCTAGATTCTCGTGTCCAGCTGTTCGTTAGCAAAAAATATTGCCATCTGATCACGTTTCTGTCAAGGGAATCATTCGTTCGTTGAAAAGAAATTTTAAATGTAATTTGGAGGGATAGGTTGATCTTTAATCTAGAGTTTAATCCTAGCTACATGTTTAACTAAATCAGATGAGATATTTATCCATTAAAATTCAGTTGATAATAGCCTAATCGACATGATAAACTCAATTGGGTAGCATCAAGTAAGAAAAAAGAGAGGAGAAAATAACATTATTTTAATAAAAACAATTGATCTGGATGATCTAATAAGTAGCAACTTGAGGAATCAAATCATCGACATCAATGATCTTTTTTCTTTTTTTTTTTAGTTGTTTTCGAATGAAGTTTATGTATTATGCTTCCTATATTTTATTTAAGGAAGTCACGGCCCATATCCACCGACAAAACCATTGAACATGGTTCATGTGAGTTCATCAATGTACTACAAGTGAAGCCACACATGGAGTCCCTTTCCTGCAGCAATTTTCCTTTGGGATCTGGACAGCTAATTTCGAATAAGATACATAGTTGAAAAATTCTCCACTGCGTTGTTATAAATTGCTGTGTTATGCTACATGTAAAGATTTTATGCACTAAATTCGTTGTTTTCCATGTTTTTTTCTAGAACGGTTGCCATCGGTATTTGAAAATACATCATGATTTAGCTTTGTATTTGCATTGCAGAAAATTAATCAAGAAAGTACTGATTCCTTGTAACAGACCTGTTGTATATACTTTGCCATTGCATGATGTTTAGTAACCTGTTATCCGTTATGCCAATATTTGAAAATAGATGCATTTGTGAAGTGAGAATACACTTGCAATGTTCATAAAATTCAAGCTAGAATGATATTCACATTATATTTACCTGAATTTATTTACCTGAATCATTGATTCAGGACAGGATCGAGGTTATGATTCTAGTTGGTTAATTTTGACTGATAAATATATTTTTTTTAATTATCAATCTAGGATTAAATTGGGTTATAAGTTGATATATCAATTAACCAGTTAAATTAAACCAATTTCGAGTTGTATTTTTTTAGGATTTACATGTTAAGTCAAGTTTAATAGTAATTATATTTATTATGTAAATTAAAGATAAATTATTGATTTATCTATCACACTCGACAGTGTCAGATTACAAGTTAGGGATTGCCTTATATAAACCATGATGAATTTATATTATATACAGAGGCACATGATCATCCACGTGCATTTGCCTTTGCTGTGGGATCAACGCACCTTATCATGTCACGTGATTCAAGGTCTTCTCCCATCAATGCCTAAACCTTGTTAAGTATTTCTTATTCTGACTTTTTCTATACGATAAGCATGGATCTCGAACTACTGGTTCTGTGTGGCAGTGCTAATAGACAAAGAGACAATTTATGCAAGAAGAGTTGTAATTCAGGGCTAGATTGTCTCTTGATTATTTTAAAGTGGGCTTGCATTATCGTCAAAAAAAATAAAAATTCAAGGAATCACTTACTTGATATTGAAAACTCAAATTACTTGATAATGAAAACTCAAAATTAAGGTTCCATGGAGCCAGCCAAGCATTAGTTGTAGGAAATGGGGCTAGCAAATTTTGTGTGGAGGTTAAGAAAGGAAGAAAGAATCCATGCAAGGAGCTCAAATCTATATCAATGTCAGGTTCTAAGACAAATTAAGAAACGAGAAAGCAGCTGAAACTACAATTTTTTCTATTTTGTTTCAAATTAGAGTTGAAAGAATTGTGCATGTCGTTGTTTTGTTGCCATCGTGTAACAAATTGCAAAAAATTTCTGCGATCACTTCTGCTTGGAGGGGACAAGACTGACTCGCATGCATGTCTGAGCTCTAAAACAAATCCAAAGTTAGCTGCGAAGTCTTCTAGCATCTACATGCAGACAGACGAAAACTCGATATTTTATCGAAACCTAAGCTCGAGGGACTCGATAGAGCTCGAGAAATAATCTATACGTTGAGTGCCAATCAATAATCTTGCTCATGGCAAGGCTGGATTAGTGCTGATACTGCGCAAATGTAATTTATTGTTACACGTATGCACTTTTATTTTTTTTATACGAACTAGAATACCAAAGTCGTTCAAAGAAGTCAACAATTTCAAAATCGAACAATTCTCATAACACATCACCCCCACTTCAAATTCTAGACAAATTTAAGACAGCGCTAGCTGGTTGCAGTTGTAAGGATATTGATTCATAAATTTGGCAATTAACATTTAAAATTAAAAATATTGGTTAATTAATATAAAAGTACAAAGATTCAGTAAATAAAATAATTTCTGATCAAAATGTATTATTTTTATGTCTTAATCGGTCGACATGTTCCGAAAATAACAAAAAAAATCTTAAAATTAACAAAATCAAGGGTCTGTATAGTATAATATGGGGTAGTGACTACTATATATACAAAAAAGGATTAACTTAGAGGTTTTCCATACCTTTTTTTATCCAAGATAAAACATCAATATTTCACTTTGTTGGTATATTTTAAATTTCCCAAGCTAATTCCAGAAACTTCCAATGACTCCTTCCCATCAAACACTTAATAGATTATCCTCTCTTTTTCTCCATTTTCTAATGAATAACTATTTAGGAGCTAAACTTCTCTGGTATAGATGAAATCCACATTGGTTTGCCTCGTAGTTAGCTCCCCACTCATGTAATTCTATCCGAAAACTTGGAGCTCGAGGAAAATTCAAAACATAATTTAAAAAGTGGATCCTCCTTTTAAAGAACCAGCTGGGGCCTACGGAAGACAAGGATCGAGACTGGAATATACAGATCAAAAGGGAGCATCGGTCAAACTATTTTGATGAAAATGTACGTAGTTGGGAAAGACAGGACTGGCATGACGACGTAGGCATCCATAAAGCTGAACGCAACGGCAATGGACACAGGCTCGTTTGCTTCGTTAAGAGCTCCTATTCAATTCGAAGCGCAGGCAGGGTTCCTTCTTCTTGTTTCGTCTGGTGAGTCCAGTCAACTCTGCTAATCTGGGGCAGTGACAGATTTTTTAGAGCACTGAAAATGTAGTCGAATTTATGCGCAGGAGATTGGTTAGTGTAACATAATCGTTAACATAACATGGAGAACGTAATGCATGTTGCTGCAATGTCCAGACTTCAAATTCCTGAGATTGTTCACGAGACATTGTTTCAAAAAAGAGGATGGTTCTGAGGTTTTTTGCTTAATTAGTTGTTGCAGATCATTATATATCTATGATCATTAGCGAATGATTTTTAATTAAATTGTATTTGCTTTTTAGAAGAAAGGAGATAATTAAGGGTCTGTTTTGGACAGAGAGTAATATTTATTTTTTAAAATATTTTTTATTTAAAAATACATTAAAACTATTTTTTTTATTTTTAAAATTCATCTTTTAAACAGCACATAAGACTATTTACTAACAATAAAAAATTAATTAAAAATTAAAAAACACGGTTAAACCACGTTTGCAAACAACCCCAATTATAAAATAACTTGTTACTGTCGTTGTATATGAGTACTTCTAAATCCCCGACAGTAAATGTGAAGTAAAATTACACACATACGTACGTTGTTGTACTAGTAATATGGCCTCGTAAATTCTATAGCCGACGCAAGAAAGGTATATGAATAACGGGTGATTAGTAATAAGTTAAGCGACAAGGTAGATGTAGTGGACGCAGAAAATATATAACTGCCACGATAAAGTTCTAATGCCTGCGTACCTCGTAAAAGGGGCCCAGAGTTTATCTATTTCCACCATTTTTTGTATGATATAATTTGATGCTCGTTCAATTCAAGAAGGCTCGGGTGTGAATCGAGAACTGATTAGGTGATCTTATCCTTTTTTAAAAAAAAAACCTATTTTAGTATTTAGTAATAATTTTGATATATTGACATCAAATATTAAAATAAATCAATTTAATATATTTTTAAATAAAAATTATTTTAAAAAAATATTCTACATTCAATTTAAAAAAAAAAACAGGAAAAGAACTCGCTAGTTTCTTTATTTTCTTGGACACTTCTTGCAGGTGCACTTAGATCCATTCCCCGTTTCTCAATTGATAAGAGTATCCTTTTAAACTGGAGAGGGTAGGCATCAATATGATTAAAACGATGCGTTTCATGTTTGCTCCAATATGTTTATTTAATGCTAACACAAGCGGAGATTAAAAATTTCATGAACCCTCTAATCTCCAGCAAGGTGATGGCAATACCACTCCATTAAATAGTATTATTTAAGCTAATAATAAAATAAAATATCACCTACAATGCTATTGCATATCCTAATCCTGCACTCGAAAACACCACTAAACCATAATTAAGTCAGCTCATAGACTGGCATTCGCAGTTAAAAATGTACATGCCACCATATTTTGAGCAAAAACTACAGCCTAACCCTCAATGGCAGCACTACTTATAGCCAATCAGCAACCATTGTTTTCAGTGCTTATATTTAAGTAAGTAATTAATTATATAATCACAGAAACTAATGCCACCCGTAACTGGCATTACACCATAACCAAGTCAGCTCATGAACTAAAATAATTAAAAAGCCGGCCTCTAGGCAGCATAAATGCATTAACCTCCGTACCTTCACATTAGTCAAGCCAGCATGTGTATCCATGTGTCCATCGTTGCATGAAAAACTCCACTCTTACCTCACCCTTTAAAATTCCTCCACTCTCTCTGCCATCTTGCACCCCTCAGAGAGAGAGAGAGAGAGAGCAGCCCTTCTTCAGTTTTCTCTGGCTAATCTCTCTTCTGGGTTTCTCTCTTCCTCGCTTGTCTTTCTTCTCCGAAAGGAAAGTGCTAGAGGGAGAGAAAATTAAGCCCGCGTAAATAGAAACACCAAAAATGGATGTACATGGAGGATTGTCTACCACCACTGCACCTGATTATTTCCACATTGATGACCTTTTAGACTTCTCTAATGACGAACTCCTCTCCTCACCCTCCTCCTCCATCGACCACCACCACCTTCCTCCACCCGAAACCTCCTCCATTCATCACCACCACTTGCCCTCCTCCACCTATATTAATAACCCTTCTTCTCTCTCCACTGACTTCACTGACCATCTCTCTGTCCCAGTAGGCCACTCCTCGTCACTTTTGTAATTAAACTTATGTAACAGTATAATTTTACTGAAATGTCTTTATAATTATCTCTGTTTTTTTTTTTTTTGCGCAGACCGATGACGTGGCAGAGCTAGAGTGGCTATCGCAATTCGTGGAGGACTCGTTCTCCGACTTTCCGAGCATCATTAATATCCCAACCGACACGTCGTTTTGCAACAAATCTCGCAGCAAACGCTCTCGAGCCACCACCA
This sequence comes from Populus tomentosa, assembly GCA_018804465.1. Classification (NCBI taxonomy): domain Eukaryota; kingdom Viridiplantae; phylum Streptophyta; class Magnoliopsida; order Malpighiales; family Salicaceae; genus Populus; species Populus tomentosa. Next base: position 3,591,151 of record CM031995.1, read on the forward strand.
CTGCGACTTCCTCCTCGCCGGAGCTCGAAACTGCGGTGACCGGAAAATCGAGATTGAAGAAGGAAAACAACGGAGCCCCGCATTCTCCGGCGGAGGAGGGGACAGTGCGGAGGTGCACGCACTGCGCTTCGGAGAAGACTCCTCAGTGGAGGACGGGTCCGCAGGGTCCAAAAACGCTATGCAATGCCTGTGGAGTCAGGTATAAGTCGGGTCGGCTTGTACCAGAATACCGACCCGCAGCGAGTCCGACTTTTGTGTTGACCCGGCATTCGAACTCGCACCGTAAAGTTTTGGAGCTCCGAAGACAGAAAGAGATGACGGTGAGGCGGCAGCAGCAGCACGGTTACCAAGGCTATGAAGTTTGCTAACGTGTCATGATCTCAGTGGCTTGAAATCTGTAGGGCAGTAACTGCTGGTTAATTTATCAAGCTCCTTTTTATTGTTAAAAGAATTAAAAAAGAAAATACTCTAGTGTTGTTAGTTGTTAAATTGAATCTTGAACTTAATTATTTCTAACATAATTTTGGTTTTAAAGTTTCAACTGTTATTTATGATGGCAGCTCTACTCGGACGGAAATGGATTTGCTCTGCAAGTGATCGATTCCAATCGAGAACGTTAACAGTCACAATAAAGAAAGTTGGTATAGAAATTGATGGAGTTGTTAATCTTTGATTTTTTTTTTATTTTTTTCTTAAGTTGCTACGAGTTGGAAAGTGTCAAGAGCTGAACTTTAACAATTGAAACACCTACAGAGTAAATCAGCTAGAAGGGTTAAGGATATGATCATGACTAAATGAAAGTCTTGTAAGTATATATATTAGCGTTATGTTCAAGTTAAAATCGTATCTCTCTAAATTTCCAAAAAAAAAAATTATTAATTTTTTTATATATATTTTCACATCGTTTTAATATATTAACCTAAAAAAAATTAAAAAAATTAAAAAATATATCATTTTAATATATTTTTAAATAAAAAATACTTTGAAATGCTACCATTACTATAATTTCAAGTAAATCCTAATAATTACTAGGTCTGAAAAGAAAAAGTAAAATAATATTTTCAAGAGATCTATCTATGTAGCTTTGAATTCATGTAAATGTGTTCATTCAATAATCAATAGTTTTTCATTTGTAGTTTTTAACTACTTTAAAACAAGAGTATATAGTGACATCAAGCCATTATAAGTTGCTTTAGTTATTGGTGTTATAGGTTTTTCTCTTTGTAATTATGTAGTGAGTAGATCAAGTTTGATTATGAAGCATAATATATTAGGGCAGGAGATATGGTGGTTTTTTTTCAAATATATAACTTTTTTGAAGTACAAACCATACTTTTAAAAACTAAAAATACATGTTTTTTTGTGTGGATCCCACAAAAAAAAAAAAAACTATAGCCACCTCCAAACTAAACACTCTTGCCAATACATTTGAGTGTATTTTTTATTTTTAAGTATATTAATTTATCTAAAATTTAGTTGGTCTATAAGATCTCATCTAGTATGATAGCTTGTCTAAAATTTAGTACGTTAATAGTTATTTTTCAAAGTGTTTTTTTTTAACACATTAAAATAATATCTTTTTTAGTTTAAAAAAATTAATTTTAACATCAGCATATCAAAACAATTTTAAAATATAAAAAAATAATTTAAAATAAAACAATTCTTAAAAAAATCATTTTAAAAAAACACTCCAAACACAAAAATAAATAATTTATTAGTCTATCTATATAAGATCTCAGCTAGTATATGAACAGTCAAAATAGACCAAAACCAAAATGTGCCTTACATTAGAGTAGGAAACCTGTTTTGAGAGGGTGGTTGTCAGAGGGTAGAAGGGAAATATGCTTGCATGAGTTAATTAACAACAACCGCATCTCATTTATGCCTGTCCATGTTTTTCAATAACAGTAATTGTGTGATGCAAATATTTTGATTCTGGAGGACAGAAATTCCAAATTTCCCATGCCCTTTAGGATAGGAGAAGCTCTCCAACCAGAAATATGAATTACAAAGAACAAGAACATGTCTAAAAACAAAGACATGAAATTGATTATTTTTCTGTATCAATACATGCTTGAAACATCATTCATGCCGTAATATGATTATTTAATATAAAAAAACATGATTTTATTTATCAGAATTTTCTTTAAAAAAATGAAAGTGGCAGGTTGATTAAAACTTTTTTAACCATCTTGCTGACAGATTTCTTCCACACGCATGGTATTCAAAAGTACAAGCGTGCCTACCATGTCTGAGATGTTTTATACACTTTTTCTCCCACATAAAAATATAATTTTTATAACAGATCTGGGCTTTCAGACTACAAAATACACTAACATAAATATCGAAGCCTGGTAAGAAAGCCTGCCGAAGCATCGCACCTGATATTATTGGACCGGTAGCGAGTTGAAACATCCACCGGAATGTTCAGGTACGAACGCTAAAATACAATTTGGGAAAGCCAGACTACGCTGTGCTCCTGTAGTATATCCATTCGCAATGGAATTCTTTCACGTCTGTATTCATTCAATGTATATACTGAAATAATTCCCGGCCGATGAAAGATGTGCCATCGACAGTGCTTTTGCTTCTAACAAAAAGCAGAATCAAAACTCAAAAATCTCAAGAAGTGATGCATGGAAGATACGTGATTGTGAATTGTGATGTTAAAACTCCAATACATTGCAAACAAAGACAGCGAGCAAATAGCATTCTCAAACTGAGATTCTATAGTTACTGATTTTTGTGATCATCTTGGACAAAGCATTCCTTTCTTGCTTTGCCTCAGAAGCTAAGCTGGAAACCTGCAAGCCAGATCATCCATTAAAAACAAATTTAATAGCTTAGATTTAAAAATAAATAAGTAAAAAGGAAAAGAAAAGAAAAGTGTGAGCCAAATCAACTTGCAGTTTTATTTATACCAGCTTGAGAAGCTATAGTGTTGTTGAATAAAAAAAAAAATACTATCATAATAAAAAATTATATTAAAAAAATATATACATCAAATGTTTTTATGATGAACGATCTTGTATATTTTTTATGAGCTTTAAACTATTTATGCACTTGTAAATTACAAAAATTTTAAAATCTAGTATAATAATTTTCACAAATAACTTGACTAATTAAAACATCACATTAAATATCATTTACTAAACTACGCATATTACTAAATTTATGTTGGGCCTATACATTTAGAGTTTGATATGAATAAAATCTTAACTGTAGTTAAAGATTGCAAGTTCATAATTTTTTTTTAAAAAAAGTTAGTTAAAATGAAGGGTAATTACTAATTAGTCATTCCATAACAGTATGGAGTAGGATTTAACAACTGCTGGAGTCAAAACAAAACCAACGTTTTCATTTAGTAGTTTGTGCTCAAGATGGCATTTATTCTATTAGAGTATTTAAATTAGATCTACTCCTTAAGGCCCAAATAGGTTTTACCTGGAATTCTAAAATCTTGCCTGCTAGCGATACTGCAATGGAGTCATGTGTAAGAAAAATCTGTATAGACGGGAAACTTAGGGTAATGCATTTGCACATAAATGCATCGTCACTTATCCCATGATGTTATAACATATTTATGTGCAAATGCATACCTAACAGATTTTTCTTGCATTTTAACTTCACTGCAGCGTATAAGAATATGAGTTCAGCAAGATTGTTTTCTTTTTCAATCAAATTAAGATACAAACGCACAACCCCCTCCCCTATTATGTATGCAAGCCAACACCAACAAGAGGGAGACCATTTCTGGAGGTAAGACCTCTATGAAAGGCTCTTTTTCCCATAGCAGCAACAACAGAACACCAAGCATGAGTTTTGTATACCCTTTTCAAATCTTGATAGAATATATATACACATGTGGAAAGCATGTCTATGGTTATTATCTGAAATACTTACTTGTGACTGAAATCTAGATGCATCTGCTCTAGGCAACTCCCCAAGAATATCCCTCAAACCTGATGCAACAAGCATATTTGAATTAACAAGTGTTTTATCCGTCCAGCTTTTTTGCTTAATGACAGCACTAAGGGGGCTGTGGCATTTACATACCCATAGCTTGTCTTTCAATCTTGTAAGCTAAGCAAATTACACCTTGGATCTGCTTCCCTGCTTGCCTGTAACAATAAAGAACAAAGTTTCCACGGGATAGATCAGCCAGATGGAAAATTTCCCTTCCACACTTTTCAAAACATCAGAAACCCTTTCTCTGAAATCACAAACCTGAGCTTCGTCCTTCCCCTAATCAATTCTTCTTCAGCTAACGATGCCCTCCTCTGAAAATCAGTAACTGTATGTCACAAGATACTAGTTGAAGAGGATAACTTGGAATAGCAGCAGACAGATTGAGATGAGGAATGCATTATCTGTCCCCACCCCTATTCTCAACTCTTTTCCCATCCCCATCCTGTACTATGTCCCCAGCAGGTACAGGGCAAAGACTGGAATTCCTCACCAACATAAATCTAATAACTAATTAATTCTTAAAAGTTCAATTGTCAACTAGCACCCCCAAAGAGAGACCACGTTAATTTTCCCCTATGTACTGTATCCCATCAGAGCCCATTCCCAACACCAAACCCTATCAGGAGCAATCTTGTCCTCCATCCCCCCTGGCAGGGCAAAGAATTTCCCTCAAATCTGTTTAAATCGCAGGAACGCTGTTGAGATGGAGCATCTTTCCATTCCTGCTGATATTTTGATATGATTGCAAATACTAATGCATTATCTTAATGTATGCACATGTATTTGGTATAATGACACCTTCCATACAGATTAATGACAGATCTGTTGGTATTAAAACTTCTTCAGCAGTTTGTTTTTCTGTCAAAATGTGTTCTTCGTTCGTCTTTTCTTATTGAAGTGGGGAGGTTGCAACAGATAAAAATATGTATATTTGGCTCCTGTCAAATTTTCACTGAGGCATACAATGCATCACAAATTCATGATGCGATGGAATGTAAATTCCATTTTCTCCATTAAATCTCATCCCTTGTCCTGGCATGTTAACTTGCAGGCTTCATGTTACATGCAATTATAGTTCATAAGTGGAGCCTTCACTTGCATGAATAGCCACTAAATAAATGTACGAGTGCATAGTTGATGTCACCATTCATTGTTTGTTCTTAAAAATCAAAATGAAAAGAATGTTGAGAGGGAGATATTTTTGAACTAAGGAAAAATCTCACAGGAAAAAGCTATCTGCTTTTAGAGTTCAGACACAATGGATCCAAAAAGATTAAAAGAAAAATAAAGGCACTTCGAACACAAAATTGATAACATATCATGAAAAATTGATAGGTGAGGGAAAGATTACCTTCAAATTCTCACTTTCAGCCTTCAGGAGGCTAATCGACTGTTGCAATTCCTTTACTTTAGCATCAGCTTGGGAAAGCAAGGCCTGCAACAAGAAATAGGGTTGCAAGTAAAGTTCTGTTCAGTACAGACATGTTTACTGCACTCACCACAACTGCTTACACATTAGGATGGTGCTTCTGCACTTGTAGAGGTGTAAACATAACGGATAGCAAGTTGAATTATTGGATCAAAGGTATATCAGAATAGTAATCAGTAAAGAAATATTGACTGGAGTGATAAAGTCACCCGAACTACATGTCCCATCATCAATAAGGGAATTTGAAAAACATTGTGTAAGATGCAGTGAACTCCATTTTGTAGCATAGCATTAATGGTTCACATAATGCAAACATTGGTAGTTTTAGTTACATTTGCAGGGAGATGTCTACTCAAGCCTAGTATCCTTTACATGGAGCCTTACATATCCTACTGACACATATCCTATACAAGTGTGCATGTACATGTTCAAGAGTTACAAGTTCACGATGGAGGAACTGAGATCCAGGTGACTCGTGACCATCTTAGCAACCTTTAGAGTTTAAGTCCTCACGTTAGCAGGTTTGCCATCTGCCAGTGAAGGGGTGCAGAGAAACCCCATTACAACAGGTTACTAAACAAAGAAGTTCTTATTGAAGGAGCACGATGGGAGTTAATTAGGCTATTTAGAGCCTAATTGGTTGCCTTTTTTGTTACATGCCTACTTACAGGGAAAGAAAAAAGAAAAAAAAGGCGAGGAGTCTTATGCTCACCTCTTCACTCGTAAAAAGACGCAAGGTCTTGTAGTACAAAATTTGTCTTGGTCCTGCATGGCGTGAATTGTAGCAATAACCATCAGAGTGAGAGAACCAGCAAGTTTCGGAGACAATCAGAGAAAAAAACAGACTGCTTCTTATATGTTCTTGAACCTAATCATGCTTTGACACTAGATTACAAATCAGAAACATTATCTAACTTCAAAGTTTCAGTACATTTCACATTCAATCTTAGTCAGCTTTGTTCCAGCTCCTTACACAACAAATTAACAACTCATTGCATTCTATGGCAGATATCTCTATGACTCATTGAGCAAATAATTTGAGGATCATACTTTTAAGAGCCACAAGTCCCAATCCAACAGCAACAGCGCTCGTAATCAACGGATGCGAAGCTGCAACATTAATCCCCTCTACCAAAAAAAAAATTCACCAAACTTTAAAACCTCAAAAAATAAATAAAAATCCTGAACTCCAATTACAACGTGAACGGTGAATTCTTTCATACCTTTAACCTTGCCAAATAATTTACCCTCATAAACACCAATCTCTGACTTAACATGTTGCAAGGAATCATACAATTAATTCACAATCAAGTAAAAAATGCATATAAATTTATATATATAATGTACATTTATGAGTGCAAATTTTATGAATGAAATAATGAGCTTACAATCGTTTGGCTGAAATGAGCTTGAGAAGTCGAGGTGATTTCAGAAAAGCGAGATTTTGAAGCTTCGATGGCAGTGTCAAGGGAGTCTTGGATGTTTTTTTGGTAAATAAGAGCTTGTTGCATTGCGTTATCGATCCATGGCGCGGTTTCTTCTGCTGGCTTCGATTTTATTATCGAAGTCAAGTAAGTTTCTGCTGGTAGTGGTGGAGGTGGTGGCCGCTGGGTGCTAGGCTTCTCCTGCGGTGATGGTGATTCTACGTCTGTCGCCATTTTGGGAGCTATGGTTGGCTTCGATCAAACACGATGTTCTGAGTTTATATTATCGATTCGCTAGCGTTGGTGGTGATTTGAGCCTGGATGACCCGCCCTCATTTTTATTCGGGTCTGGACGATATGTTGGGCCGTAAATTAGTTCGTGAGCCCGTGAACGACCATTTTTTGCTCATCTGCACGGACCATACGGGCTTTGACTAAATTCAGATTTTTTTCATAGATTCACCTGTACTACACCGTGGATCAGGATATATATATTCAAACATTTCTAATATATTTTCTAATAATAATAAAAATTAAACTAGGTAAGGGTAAATTTAATATAATCTAATTGACTTAATGGGTTTGAATATAAATTAAATAATTAATAAAAATATAATTTGACTTAAAAAAATTAATACGTTATTGTTGGTTTTTTAATATAAAAATAATAATATATTTAATCAATTTTGATCAATTTCAACTAATTTGTTAAATTTACAATTTAGATCATAAGATAATAATAGTCTTATATAGAGTATATACAAAACAATTTATAAAGTTCAATCTTTATTAAACTCAGTATTTATAAATAAAATTAAAAAAAATTAATTATAAAAAAACATGAATGAAAATCAAAATAAAAAATAAATTACAAAATATAAAAAATATTTAAATTTGAGGGTTGAATTAGAAAAAAAATTTTGGTTGAATGGTAAAATTAAAAATTAATAAAACTTTAACAAAAAGAAAAAAACAAGGGTTAAATTAAAAAAAAATAAAATAATATAAACTTTGACGAAGGATAGAATTAAAAAATAATAAAATTTCAACAAAAAAAAATACAAATTTAAGGAACAGTGACAAAATTTAAAATAATAATATATGAAAAAATTTTAAAAACTAAATTGAAAGCACAAAATTTTTTTATAAAAAAACTGAAAATAAAAACAAACAATAATAATAATAAAAAAAAAGGATTGAAATTGAAAAGCTACAAAACAAGGAGAGATGTGTATGTTCCTTAGAAGAGAGTTAAAAGAAGAAAAATAATAATAATCAGTGACAAACCACGATGACATTTTTAAAAATATTATGAAAGAGCATGCTTGGTCATAGGAATTCCTGAAAAAAAATCAAAATACACTCACCACCATAACATCTATTTTTTTCATAAAAAAATAATATTAATTTCATTATAACAATTAACAATAAATTTATAGGACTAGAGTAAAAAACTCATACCCTATATATTTTTTATCTTCAGACAAAAAATACTGCTTTTGGATTTTTCTTAACATAAAAAGTAAACATCAACCAATGCTCACAAATTTTTTTAAAACCCATTTTTTAAAGTTTTGAAAATCTCACCAATTCGATTTTTTATATTTTCTGAAACAAAAATTATATCAACGTAGCCCCTCCTATAAAAGAAAGAGAGAAACCCCAATCGTATTTATCTGCGACGTGGCATGTAAACAACTCGACATGTTCATCCCTACCTACACCCAAAGGTGACCAGCGCGTAACCCAGACAAACACCACACTTGTCTCTCACTCTAAAATATTCCGCTCGACACGAAAAAAAATCCCCTTTCCCTCATAAATTCTCAGTGTAATTCTTCAAAATCACCGACATCCTGCTTTCTCTCTTACTGCAAAACCAAAAAAACTAAATAAAACCCTAATTTATCTTTCACTCACCGAGTCACTCGCCATGATCGAGCTAGCTTCAACAATACCGAGTCAGATTCGGTTCCTTCTTCACACCTTGAACGAAGCCAACGTCGACTCCGTGTTTCGCGACCTCTGTCAGGTACTCTCTTTACATTACTTCATTTCCCCTAATTTTGCAATCGATCGCTTATTATCTATCCCTCTCATCTTTTATTTTTTCAAAAAAACCTTAACTTTCCACTCCGTGCTTGACCGGATTATATTTGGATTAAAATGAAAAAAAATATTTTATGTTTTGCAATTTTAATTTTGTTATTACTGGGTTAAAATTGAGTTTTTTTAAAAAAATATTTATTTTTTGTTGGTGACTCAAAGGTCGATGCGTTGTTTGGGTGTGTGTTGTTGATGTATTGCAGTTCATGGAGTATGGAATTGAAGGAAGTGTTCTGACGCTCCAAACATGTTTGGAATATTTGAAGACTGACTTGAAAAACATGCAGTTGGAACCCGTACTTGTTTCGGTTTTCAAGTTTGTTTTGGACAAACCGAATTCCACCACTGTGTTTTGTCAGTCTTTAAGAAGTTTGGAGATCACTGAAGATTTCTTAGAGAAGTTGTCTAATTCGCCGAAGCTATCTGTGGCCGAGAAAATTGGCATTGGTCTCGCGCTCACCGATGCGGAGAACGCTGATACCAGGATGTTTGGTGAGTTGTTTTTTTATTCCTCCTTTTTTGCCCCTTTACTGGCTTGGAAGCCTGGACTGCATTTGTTGATGGGTTTGTTGTTTTTCCAGCGAAGAAGTTTTGTATGGCTCAAATTGAGGAATTGTGTGCGAATCCTGTTCCGATAAGTTCAGTTGATCAAGTTCAGAATATTGTTATGTTCCTCCAGCGGTCGGAGGGGCTATCCAAGCATGTTGATAACTTTATGCAGATGTTGTCGTTAATGCAGTCAAAAGATGTTACCCCATTTGTTTTAACTCCACTGATTTCTGATGAACTGCGCGAGGCCAATTTTTGGAGGTGGTCTCCTCTCTTTCCTGGCTTTGTAATTGAATGAGGGTAAAGCAATGAGGGTAAAGCTCTGTGGTCTGTAACACATGCAACGTGCTCATTTTTATTTTTTTTTGTATTGCAGGAATATGGATCTCTTCCATGGAAGTACAGAGAGTGAATTTGATGCTATTTTAGCTGAAATGGAAAAGGAGATGAGCTTGGGAGATATTGTGAAAGAGTTAGGCTATGGATGCACATTTGATGCATTGCACTGCAAAGAAATATTATCTCCTTTTCTGCCACTGTCAGAAGTTACAGTCTCTAAGATACTTGGAACAATTGCCCGCAACCTTACCGGGCTTGAGGACAACCAGAGCACATTTTCAACGTTTGGCTTGGCTCTTGGTTGTGACATTACAACTGATCTTCAACAGCTAAGCTCGTGGGACGTTGACATCCTTGTAAAAACAATCAAGCAACTTGTGAGTCCAATTCTGTTCTTATCATCCTAGTTTTTTTTTTTAAATGTGAAAATTGCTAGTATTTAAAATAAAAAATTCCTTGATTTATTGCATACGGATGTTTTTTACAGGCTCCTGGTACTAACTGGATTCAAGTTATTGAAAATCTGGATCATGAAGGATTTTACATACCTAATGAGGAGGCATTCTCCTTTCTGATGTCTGCATATAGACAGGCATGCCAGGTATATCTTCATAATATGTGAAATACATGCACTGTTAGATAAGTTTCAATATCTTTGTTTGCTTTTTCCGAATCTGTATCTTTGATCTTTGCAGAATCCTTTCCCTCTCCATGCAATCTGTGGGTCTCTTTGGAAGAATACTGAAGGTCAACTATCTTTTCTGAAACATGCAGTACTTGCACCACCAGAAGTGTTCACCTTTGCTCATTCTGGAAGGCAGCTGGTATGGTGCCTTTCTATCGGTTTTTCTCTTCCATTTTGAGGCAACCCCCTGTTCTGATTGTGACTGGTTATCTGCTATTGTTGCAGAACTATATGGATGCTGTGCATGGCCATAAATTCCAAGTTGGGCATGCTAATCATGCATGGCTGTGTCTTGACCTTTTGGATGTGCTTTGTCAACTTGCTGAGACAGGTCATGCTAGTTCTGTTCGATCAATTCTTGAGTATCCTCTCAAACACTGTCCAGAATTGTTACTTCTTGGGATGTTCAATATCAATGTACTTCTCATACTTCATTCATGATTTGTGGAATTATACCCTACATGTTTATTTGGCTGATCAATTTTACCTCACTTATTGCAGACTGCCTACAGCCTCCTCCAATACGAAGTGTCTTTTAGGGTTTTCCCCCTCATACTCAAAAGCCCTGCTTGTGGTGGTATGATGCTTTACCTTTGGCATCTGAACCCTAATCTTGTGTTGCGGGGATTTGTAGAGGCTGGCAATGTTGAATCAAACATCATGACCAAGATATTGGATGTATGTCAAGAGCTAAAGGTAAACGGAGAGAATTTGTGACTTGATTTTTGTTCTAATCATCCCTTGTGCAGTGTTTTGCTTTAATAATAATGTATATGTTCCATCATCTCCTCCAAAATTTTAAAGCTGCCATTTTGTTGGAACTTTTACCATAACCTTGCAGTGTTCGTACTGATCTGATCATCCTTGGATTCATCTTTTAGTTATGTTTCTTTGTTGCTTGTTTTGGTGTATTTCATTTTGAGCTCAAATTTCTGGTTCCTTCATGCAGATTTTGCCATCAGTATTAGACATGATTCCCTTTACTTCTGGTATCCGATTGGCAGCCCTTGCTTCAAGAAAAGAGCTTATAGACCTTGAAAAGTGGCTGAGTAATAATTTAATTACATACAAGGATTCATTCTTTGAGGTAATGTTCAGCTGCCCTTCCAAACTCTTCATTAAGGTGCCAATACTTAGTGGCCGTGTCAAATCGTATCTTGGGATTTTTGTTACTATGACATAGTAAAATTACAGCTTAGTTATGGACATGGTGAGACATGACATGTTGGTGTGTATTTTCAAATCTGCAGGAATGTCTCAGGTTTCTGAAGGAGATTCAGCTCGGTGGATCACAGGATTTTTCTGCGAAACCTTTTCATCATCAAAACAATATTGCGAATCATTATTCAGAAACTAGTTCATCCTTCCTGAAGGTTCCAACTTCTACAATTCATTTATTCTGGTCTTCTCCATATAATTGCATAGTGATTTTCTAATTCTCTGCATATGTTGCAGGTCCTTCAAGCTCACACCAGCTTAATTATCTCTACCCAACTTTCTGAGGAAATGGAAAGGTTGCATGTGACAGTAATGGACTCCAATCCAAGGCTGCAAAATGGTAGCTCAGCAGATTCATCTACCCCTGATGGGTTTTCAGATGATGTTGAGGCAGAGGCAAACTCTTATTTCCATCAAATGTTTTCTGGTCAGCTGACAATTGATGCAATGGTTCAAATGCTTGCTAGATTCAAGGAATCTTCAGTGAAAAGGTATAATGTTAATCCTTAAAAGTGCATACTTTTTTTGGTATCTTCCTATGCCTTGTTCATTAGTAGTCTAAATTACTGAACTGTGTCCTAGGGTTTCTCTGATGATAATTATAATAACAGAGCCTTTATAGTGTTGGAAGTTAGCTTTGAATTATTCTACCTGGAATAATTTTCGGGGAAGAGTTAAATACTTTTTATTTATGCTCCATATTTTATTTGTATATCCTGAATAGAATATTTTACATTGTCTGTATCTCCTCCAAGCAATTGGAATGATTGTAGTTATTTTATTAGTGTTTTTTGACTGACAAGTATGGGCAATAGTCTCGACCTTGCGTGGATGTGAAAGCCAATGATACTTTTCAGACCAGTACCATCTTAGTTTTAGATGATTTTATGTGATATTCATTTGAGAGTTTGGGTGTTTAATATTTTACTTTGTTGGTGGACCCATCAGAGAGTTTGGATTTCAGTGGTAAGACTAATCTCTTGTTGAAATCACTGACAGGGAACAATTGATTTTCGAGTGCATGATTGGCAATCTATTTGAAGAATATAGATTCTTCCCTAAGTATCCAGAAAGGCAACTAAAAATTGCTGCTCTTCTTTTTGGTGAGATTTATTACAGAGATTAAAGTTAATAGCATGGCATATTTTTCCAGCCTTCTAGTCCAATGCTTGATATCAAGTTACCTCGATTGGCTCTGGTCTTAACAATTATGCTTTAGAGCTTGAGTGTGCATGCTGCCTGTACAATTTTAACTGTGCTATCTTTTGCATCATTGTTTGCTATAATATCGAACCTACTCCTTTTGTCCTTTCATGAGCTTGGATTTTTTAGCATGTATTCCCTTGTTCAGAAGGGTCCCTATGTAGAAAAATGTTATGGTATTTGGTTTCTGATATAGGTAATTCAAAACTTCAATGCTGATTTTATTATTTTTCTGTCAATCACTTTTTTTAAATTAATGTGATGGGTCCTACATAGTTTAAACTGATATAAATTTGAATTGCAGCATTAATGCTAGGACATTGTTATTTGTTAGCTTACTAGTGGATTGAAATAATTTGATCTGTTTGCCTACGATTGCTACTTGTATTTGCATTTTGTAGCTTGAGGTATAAAGCTGTGAAAATCTGCATGATTAACTAGTCAAGTAATCTTGAGATTTATGTGATTATTCGAACAAGTGTAATTTGGAATGTCTTCAGAAGATGTATGTGGTCATGTTTGTGAATTGTATTTCAGGTTCTGTTATCAAGCACCAGCTTGTTACTCATCTCACTCTTGGGATTGCTTTGCGTGGCGTTTTAGATGCACTTCGTAAACCTCCAGATTCCAAAGTCTGTACCATCCCTAAGCGACCTTCAAACTTTATATGTATATATGTGTGTATATAATGTTTCCAATGACTGCTCTTTGCAGATGTTTGTGTTTGGTACCAAGTCTTTGGAGCAGTTTGTGGATCGTTTGATTGAATGGCCACAGTATTGCAATCATATCTTACAAATATCTCATCTGCGTGGTACTCATACTGAGCTTGTTGCTTTCATTGAACGAGCACTTGCCAGGATTTCATCAGGGCATTTGGAATCAGATGGAACTAACAATGCTTCTGCTGCTCATCACCATGGTTTGTTACAGGCTGCCTCAGTAAATGGAGAGGTAAGAAATTGTTTTTTTTTATGGTACTTTTGTGCCCTCTCCTCCTGTCTTGTGCATCCATATTTTTAACTAGATCCATGAATGTTTGACAAGGCTACCATCTGAGATGTTCAGAAGATATTTGACATCAAACTTTTTTGAAAATGATGGATACCAGATACATGAATGATGAATGTTTGGCAAGGGTTCAATATGAGATATTAACAAAAAAAATTCACATAAACTTAGTTTGTTGAATGTGGTGGAGTCTATTAAATTCTGGCATAAACCTTTTATTTTCAATACACAACCATTCTTGCAATAGAAGCAGCAATTTGGTGGTAAATCAGTGCAATAGTGTCAGGGAGCTAGAGTTTGGGCACAAACACATGCTCATTGCTTTATGTGAAATATATAAATCATTGCGCATCTGATTCTCCTTTCCATTTTATTTTCAACCATTGATTGCAGCCATGATCAATCCCTGCATTTTCTACTGTCTAATGTGAATCTACTAGTTGCACCAGACCTTTCATAACATTCATCCAGGATGTTTAGTGCTTCAACTAATACCCTGTATTTCAACTAATACCCTGTATTTCAACTATCCTCTTAAAGAAATAAAATTAAGGTGATTGAGGACATCTTGAGCTGGTTTGCGATGATCAGGTAAAAACTTCTAATTTGCATGTTACGGACACACTTGGCACCATGATCTCTGCATCTGCTCCTTGCTGGGACCATTGCACCTCCAGCTCTCTAACACTACTGCACTGATCTTTCAACACATCACTGCTTTTATTGCAAATATATGTGGACTGGGAGCTATATGACATTGTTATATCATAGTTTCGTCCCATGACATTGTAACTTTGATTAGGGGCCAAACTAGTTGGTTAAACTAAGCAGTAGTCTCAACAGCCTTTGTTTTTCTAACCTTGTGCCATTATTGCAGTCAAATAGCATTAACATTCCACAGCTTGGGCAGCAACTTTCATCTACACTCCACAGTCAACAGAGACATGAAAGTTCTCTTGATGACCGTCTGAAAGCATCTGCAGCTCCATTTAATGACACTAAACCATTTCTATCTTCCGGTGGGCAATCTTCAGCTGCTTCAAGTGATGCTTCTAGCATTCAGAAGGTAGCTTTCACAACTGATTCTTTTGATGTAAATATTTGAATTTCATTCCCGTAGTTCTTCACTTTTTCGTAAATTGTGATTGCAGAATACAGTTACTTCTTCATCTTTGTTGTCTTCTTCACCTGGTTTTGTCCGTCCTTCCCGTGCAGTTACCTCTACCAGTAAGCTCATTAATGATCCTAATTTTTTCTTGTTTACTTTAAGCTGCCATGCCTTGAATTGTTTTAAAAATGCCTTTATCAGCATTACATACGAATCATTATTTAATACAGGGTTTGGCTCTGCATTGAACATCGAAACACTTGTAGCTGCTGCTGAGAGAAGAGAAACACAAATAGAGGTACAATGTTTTATTTTAAAATCACTTAAGTGGTAGCATTTTTTACATAAGATGTGTGGGGTCTATGGTAGCTTTCATTTGTTTCTATAGAGATGTATAGAAGCCTCTATGAGTATAAAACTCGACTCATCCACTACTGCCTGGTTTATCCTTATTAATTTTAGCTATCAAGAGATGTTATTTTACAAGCAACTATTATCCTCATACCGTATTTATGCTGATAACTTATCTGGGAAGGAAAAAATTTCTTGGCCATTTAAGCATCAAACTTTGAATGGAGTTATTTGTTATTCAAAAGTGGTGGTTATTTGAAGTCTTCAAAGTCTATAAGGGGTCGTGCTTTGAGCAATCTATTTAATTGTTGGCAGGTGAGAGTCCCTGAATCGTATTTTTCAGCGGGCCATGGTTATTGGTGGTCTAGCAATTGTGAAATATGAGGTGCACTGCATGTTGTGTAATGATAAATGTCATCTTTATGTATTGTTTGGGTGGCCTTCCTCTATGGTTGGATTATAAGGTTATTGCATAGGAAGCTCATAACTTGGATAAATAGGTGGGTGTTCTCTAGCGGGTATAGGATTTTTTATCCCGTGCATTAGTGGGCTTTAAGAAAGAAAATACTTATTAAATCTGGGATATTTCTTCAGGTGAAAATAGAGACTTTTCAATGCATTGCTCTTAAAGAAGCTGTTATGGGATATTTTCTAAGTTCAGCCTTCTAATGGGGTTCTGCTTCCTGGAACTTTTCCAGTGATAGCCTTTAACATTGCAAAGTTCTTTTTCTTATTATTTTCAACTGATATTGTTTTGTTTTCTTATTTGTTCCTGATATGAAGGATTGCTTAGCCTCTAATTTGTAACTTCTCTTTCTAATAATATATTATTCAAAGATAAAAAGTAGTGAGGCTTGATGGATGGATTCATTTTTCTTGTGTGCTTATCTGGTTTCACTTTCTGTTTCCAGGCTCCAGGATCAGAGATTCAGGACAAAATATCGTTCATAATTAATAACATTTCAGTTGCAAATGTTGAAGCTAAAGCAAAAGAATTCACTGAAATACTAAAGGAGCAGCACTATCCCTGGTTTGCCCAGTACATGGTCATGAAAAGGTGAGAAGCCTTTTTAAATTACCTTTCCCAATTCTTTAGTGTGTGTAAATGTTTCTAAGCATATTTATGTTTGTGTCTATGTAATATATTAATTCTTTGTGCTGTTGCCCTTCCTTGTTGGTCTTTGTTAATGTCTTTGTGCAGAGCAAGCATTGAACCCAATTTTCACGATTTGTACTTGAAGTTCCTTGATAAAGTTTATTCAAAAGCTTTAAGTAAGGAGATTGTCCAAGCCTCATATGAGAACTGCAAGGTTTGTGTCATCACATGTATCTTTGTGCATTGGACATTGTTGAGCAACATCCTTTTCAGAAAATCAAGTGGCATAGATATGTCCTTTTCAGTTTAAAAGTAGAATAGATCAGCATTTCTTTTTGTTCTGTTTCAGGTTCTTTTGGGATCAGAGCTCATAAAATCTAGTTCCGAAGAACGTTCATTGCTAAAAAATTTGGGAAGCTGGCTTGGAAAATTAACTATTGGAAGGAACCAAGTTCTGAGGGCACGTGAAATAGATCCTAAATCTTTGATCATAGAGGTGATTCTTATACATGGAGACAATGTGTGCTTCAATGTTAACAAGTCTCATTAGATCTTTCTTTTTCATCATTGTTTTTTGTCATTTGAGATTCATAAGTTCACTTGAGTTAATCTTGTAATTGGGCAGGCATATGAGAAGGGATTGATGATTGCAGTTATACCATTTACATCCAAGGTACACATGTTGACAATTAGATGTCTCTGAATTTAATTGTAATGTAATTCTTATATTTTTTTTTTAACTTGCTTTAGGTTCTGGAGCCATGTCAAAGCAGTCTAGCATACCAACCTCCTAATCCTTGGACTATGGGCATTCTTGGATTGCTGGCTGAGATCTACTCAATGCCAAACTTGAAAATGAACCTCAAATTTGACATAGAGGTAAAGGGATACCATTAGCACTGACTTGCACAAGTGCGTGGACTTTTTTCTGCTATGAAAGCCTTACTAACATAGGCTGTATTTGGTTGATTATCAATAATTTTCTTGTGGCACTTCAGGTCTTGTTCAAGAACCTTGGTGTGGATATGAAGGACATTGCACCAACTTCTCTCCTGAAGGATCGGAAAAGGGAAATTGAAGGGAATCCTGATTTTTCCAACAAAGATGTTGGAGCATCCCAACCACAGCTGGTTCCTGAAGTTAAATCTGGAATTATATCTCCACTAAATCATGTTGAGCTACCGCTTGAGGTTGCAAGCCCACCTAATTCTGGTGGTCATGCTCATTTGTTATCTCAGGTTTGTGTGCATTTTGTTTTCTATTTTTTGTCTGGCAGTTGTTGATATATATATATTTATACATCTGAAGTTAATCTGCTTGGTGTCTTCAGTATGCCTCTCCTGTTCATGCATTGATGGAGGATGACAAACTAGCTGCATTAGGCTTGTCTGATCAGCTCCCTTCTGCTCAAGGTCTATTCCAAGCGACTCCATCCCAGTCAACGTTTTCTGCTAGTCAGGTGCGGTTTAATACCACATGCTCATAGTTGAACAATAGACTGACTTCTTTGTTCTCTAATTTGCAAGTTCTCTGTTGTTGGCAGCTTCCCACAGCAATACCCAACATCGGAACTCATGTTATTATCAATCAGAAACTAAATTCTTGGGGCTTAAATGTGCATTTTCAAAGGTTCAAACTGTTTCTACATTACTCTTATGATGCCTTGTAGTTACATTGGTTTGTGTTTCTCTGATGATCTATATCCCATTAACAATTGACAGACTGGTTCCTGCTGTAATGGATAGAGCTATCAAAGATATCGTTTCTGGTATTGTTCAACGAAGTGTTTCTATTGCAACACAGACAACAAAAGAGCTTGTTCTGAAGGTCTGGATGCTGAAATAAACAAAGCATTTGGTCCCTTGTATTGGGGCTTGCTGCATCTACCTTGGCAGCAAGCTCTATAGGCACTTCTTCTTTTAGTTAATGCCATGTTGTCTTTGCTTGCTAAGTCATACATATTTTGTCTCTAATCATAGTATTGTTCGTTTAAATCAAATATCTCCACATCTTATAGATACTTTTACCAGTCTTATTTCCCAGACATTTCTGATACCTTCCCGTCGTATTGCACTCAATTGTAGGATTATGCCATGGAATCCGATGAAACAAGAATATATAATGCAGCACACTTAATGGTTGCCAGTTTGGCTGGAAGCTTAGCTCATGTAACATGCAAGGTTTTTTCTGTCACTGAACTTTTTAGCTTCTCTTGTCTTTATTTGTTTGGAACTTGAAATCATTTATCTGATTTACTGAACTTTTCATTCTTCTCAGTTTAGTAAACTGGTGTTCTGTCTGTTTGCCAGGAGCCATTGCGTAGTTCAATATCAAGTCAGCTAAGGAATTCAGTTCAGAGTTTCTCTTTAACAAGTGAAATTCTGGAGCACGCTGTGCAGCTTGTTACCAATGATAACCTTGATCTTGGGTGTGCAGTGATTGAACAGGCTGCCACAGATAAGGTTCCATTTTTAGCTTTGATATATACCTATTGCACTATCCTCTCCCTTCTTTTGGGGGTGTTTGTAGAGTGATGTGCAATGTGTGTAAATTATATCTCATGTCTGCTCTGGCTCTCTCCAATTTCCGGTGCTCATGTCAGATCCCAGAAGTAGCTTAGAGTAGGCGAGGATTTGTTAGGTTGTTCCTTGGTAACACCTTTTGTTTTGTGTTTGATGAACAGTCTGACATGTATCCTTGGCTATGTTGCTTGGACTTGGGTATGTTTGCCTGGTGTCGGACTGTGATCCAAGTGTCAGAACTGTCAAATTTTAAATTTTAGGATATAGTGATTTAAACACGAGTAAGGGAATATGTTTACGATAAGTATTCATATATAGATCTTTCTTTAAAATATTGGATTTTGTACTTGTGGGGGAAAAAACTCGTTTTGAATTGGGCTTTTCTAACACTTGGGCTGTTTTAGTTAGGGTGGTCCAAAAGTGTTGTGCTTCCTTCTTTATGATACTAAACTTGATTCCTGGGCCATTTTAAATCACAAAACAGCTGAGCTTTGTCATCCAAATAGTTGGTTTAAATGCTGCTATTTTGTTTACACTTTTTACCACTGGCCCTATTTGTTATTGAGTATCTTGCCCCTCTCCCATACTCACGCTCATGCTCAATGCCTAAAGTACTTTATTGAGTCTATGCCAATTGATAAGCGAGTTGTCAGTGTCCAAAGTCACTTTTGCCGTGTTGACACATGTATTACTGGACAAAGTGGTGAGTCTGAGCAACATAGCATGGCTGTATATGAAGTTACTCCAGGAGAGTAGGATATGTTTAGCTGCTTGATTTCTTAGGAGCACTAAACAGTTTGCTTGATGGAATGAAATTCCAGAATCTTAAAAATTAGTCACATTTGAGGCAACTGTGGTATTCAGTAGTCTTTTTGGCTTCCATGTGGAACTTTGCTTCAACAACACTTTCAGGAGTTTGCAGAATTTAAGTTCCATTTTGTAACGGTTTTGCTTTGGTGTTGCTTGTTGTTGGGTAGTGTTCTCTGTTCTTGGTCCCTGACTTGGAGGTTACTTTCCATTCTAGTAATGTACTTTATTTTTTTTAGAAATAACCAAACTTGGTATGCAAGGAATCATTATTTGATTAGACTTATTTTTAAGAAATAATATGAAAAATAGCACTACTAAATGGCTTCCACTATTTGATCAGAAATGTGGTAGATTAATTCTGTCCTCTTGTCACGGGTTTTTAATGGAACAGTATTTCATGCAGGCCATACAAACCATTGACACTGAAATAGCTCAACAACTAGTAAGAAGGAAGCAT
This sequence comes from Populus tomentosa, assembly GCA_018804465.1. Lineage (NCBI taxonomy): Eukaryota > Viridiplantae > Streptophyta > Magnoliopsida > Malpighiales > Salicaceae > Populus > Populus tomentosa. Next base: position 3,611,428 of record CM031995.1, read on the forward strand.
AGAGATGGTGTTGGTCAAACATTTTTTGACGCAAACATGTACACCCAAAGTTCTATGGGTGTTGTACCTGATGCCCTTCGCCCCAAGCCTGGTCACTTGTCTGTTTCTCAACAGCGAGTTTACGAGGTATATACCTGTTGATCTTCTCCATGTGGTACATTTGGTTCTGAGAAAGAAAGCACTTCAAAAAGTTCTTTATCTCCTTAACACCCCCCCATGTTCTTGTATTCAGGATTTTGTTCGTCTTCCATGGCAAAACCAATCTAGCCATAGCTCACCTGTCATTCCTGCGGGTTCTGCTTCTTCTGGTCTTGCTAGTGCATGTGGTTCAGTTTCATCAGATGTGGCTTCTGAAGCTATTGAATCTAATTCAGCTGCACTTCTTAGGTGCTCTATTGCTATTGATTGGTGCTTGATATTTTTTATTTTCAAAAGTTTGAATTGCTGAAGTTTTGAATTTCTGCATGTTCTGTTTCAGTGCTTCTTCAATTCATAGTGCAGCAGCTGATGGTGTTATCCCACAAAGTTCTGAAAACAATTCAATCAGTTCTTCATTCTCTGCTACTGCTGCTTCCTCTGAACTTCACCCAGTGGAATCCTCAGATGTAAAGGTTGGAAGAATTTCTGCTGCTTCTGTTTTTATGTGCTTGGGGTCGGTCATTTTTTTTTTTTTTGAATTTGTGGCTCTCTTTTTGTTTGAAGGAATCGGGAGTTTCTTCTGAGCCATCTTCAGCTGCTTCTGAGCGTGCTGGGAGTAGCGTTGCAGATGCTTCCCTGAACACTAGGGATGCATTGGACAAGTACCAGATTATTGCGCAGAAGGTTGGTTTGAATCCTCTTGCTTGTGTCTCATTTGTGGCATCCATTCTATTAATTCTTATGTCTGAGCAAAGGGATAATTGAATGCATAGTATGCATGTTCATTTTTATGTTAGATGTGTTTGTCCTTTCTTTTGGACTTGCCTTTGGGAGAGTGTGTGTGTGTGTGCTTTGTCCTTCCAATTAGGTTAAGGGACAGGGAATGTAATTGTAACCAGAAGCCTCGGTGGTGTGAGTGTTGCAAATATGTTTCTTCTCTCTTTTTTTCTCGTATTTTTAGTTGTTGCATTAAAAGTGGTTATATTCTTCTTCTGAAATCCCGTCTTAAATGGTTTCAGTTGGAGACTCTAGTGGCTAGTGATTCTAGAGAAGCTGAAATCCAGGTACTGTTTTTTCCCTTCCTGTTGGTATGTATTGCCACCAAATTACACGTTCTTGAGCTTCACCTAAGTTTTTATCCTTTTTCCACTGTGGTGATATTGTTTTATGTGAATTTTCCTGTTTGAGTTTTTGTTATCTAATGGATAACTGTCCTTTTGGTGTTCAGGGGGTAGTTACAGAGGTTCCTGAAATCATACTCAGATGTGTCAGTCGAGATGAGGCTGCACTGGCTGTGGCACAAAAGGTGTGCTTCCTTTGATGACTAGTTATGTGATGGTTTATTGTCAGGGCATCTTTGTTGCTTGTTATCTATTGATTTCAGTTTGCTGCTACTTAATACCCATTGAAATGAACAATTGCTCAGTTTTTTCAATGTTTTTCACAAATTGAGTTTTTCTAATTATCATACAGGTATTCAAGGGTCTATATGAGAATGCATCAAACAGTTTTCACGTTAATGCTTGCCTTGCAATTCTGGCTGCTATTCGTGATGTGTGCAAGCTTGTGGTTAAAGAACTCACTAGTTGGGTATGCCTTTGTGAATTTTTACATAATTTTAGGTTATGCATAACATTCTCTGGCTCTGTTGTATGGTAGTCGTGAACTTGGGTAGCAGAATGAGCTCAATGTCCTGATGCAATAACCTGTATTCTTTCTTGGTTATTTCGGATAATATCAAGATTTTCTTGTCTTGATACTGTTTAATTGTTCTTCTATTTGCATTTGTGCATGTTACTTAATCAGTTTTCAACCTTTTCTTACAGGTGATTTACTCAGATGAGGAGCGAAAGTTCAATAAAGATATTACTCTTGGCCTGATAAGCAGTGAATTGCTCAATCTTGCAGAGTACAATGTTCATATGGCAAAACTTATTGATGGGGGAAGGAATAGTACGTCCAAGAAATTCTTCTTGTATAGAGTAGGCATTCTTGCACTTGATTTGATTACTAATTCCATAAATTGTACAGAAGCTGCTACGGACTTTGCCATTTCCCTTGTCCAAGCTTTGGTTGTTGAAGAATCCAATGTCATCTCTGAACTCCACAATCTTGTTGATGCACTGGCCAAGGTCATATTTTTACATCTTTATGTTAAAGTTCATTACATACTGTTTTGTTTGACTTTTCTTATTGATTCTGATTTGCAGCTTGCCGCAAAATCTGGATCTGCGGAGTCATTACAACAGCTGATTGAGATTGTCAGGAATCCTGGTGCCAATGTGGCTTCTCTAACTAGTTTAACTGTTGGAAAGGAGGACAAGGCAAGACAGTCTAGAGACAAGAAGGTCAGTGAAGATGCAATGGTTTATAACTCACTCCCTTGTTTGCTTGGTCTGATTCTAAAACGTAATATTTTTGTTGAAACAGCCTATCAGTCAGCTGATAGCTAACAGGGAAGACTATGGCAACATCGAATCTGTGGAACCAGAAGGTTTTCGTGAGCAGGTATCCAGAGCTCAAGTAGTTTTATGAGAAGTTGTGGACTCTTAGATTTTTCTCCAACTGGCATGTGCAAGTTTATTTTTTATTGACACTTCAAGAGTTTGCTTTGTTAGCTTGCTGTAATTCTGAGAAACTTCACATGTTGGTCTCTAATAGAGTTCAATGCAAGGCCACTTGTTTTCTGAGATTGATCAAAGTTGCAAACTTCTCTAAGGATTTCTTGGAAGATCATTGAAATTTTAAGGGACCATGCGATCTTCCTGAGAGTAGAGGAATTTAAAGATTACATTTGTCTCTCTCTCCCTTTCTTATGCAACCCATTCCTCACATATTGATGATTTCTATCTTCCTTGTTTTGTCATCTTCTGTTTACGTTTATAGCTGGGGAGGGTGTATAAGAAAATTCCTATTACTTTTCTGATATTTTTCAAATGCTTATATTGTTCTTATGTAATGTAGGTTTCCATGTTGTTTGCGGAATGGTACCGGATATGTGAACTTCCTGGTGCAAATGATGCAGCTTCTACCCAATACATCTTTCAGCTGCATCATAATGGATTATTGAAGGGGGATGAGATGACAGATCGCTTTTTCCGTGTACTCACGGTACTTTCTCTTTCCTTTGAACTTATATTGCAGGAATAATGTTGAATATGCTCATTTATAATTTCTACAAAATATTTCAGGAGCTTTCTGTTGCGCACTGCTTGTCCTCTGAGGTGATCAATTCCAGTGCACTGCAATCACCTCAGCAAGTGCAGAGTCTCTCCTTCCTTGCTATTGATATTTATGCAAAATTGGTCCTTTCAATCCTGAAGGTAAACTTTTCTGCTGATTAACAGCATTTTCAGAGTTTTCCCCTTGATCTTGTATTTAGTTTATGATGCTGTAACATCTTTCAATTTATACTTCTTTCTGTCAGGTGGAGCAGGGATCAAGTAAACTTTTTCTTTTGTCAAAGGTAAATCTTATCCATAGGGGCTTGTATTTTTGAGTTACACATAGACCATAAGAATTTTCTCTTTGGGAAAAATCACTACTGTTGCTCTTTGTTTCTTCTTAGCCTTGTATGTTTTATATGATATTTATGGTATTTCAACAGATTTTGAGTGTCACTATGAAACTCGTACAAAAGGATTCAGAGGAGAGGAAAAATTCTTTTAATGCAAGACCATATTTCAGATTGTTTATAAGCTGGCTTCAAGACCTCCTTTCCCCAGAGCCTGTTATTGATGGTGTAAACTTCCAGGTATTGCTTATTTGGATTCATTTAGACATCATTTTGTCTGTTCAAAAAGTATTTGCTCAGTGATGTTGATTGCATGTGCTACAGATCTTGACAGCCTTTGCAGGTGTATTCCATAATCTGCAGCCTCTGAAAGTTCCTGGTTTCAGGTCAGTATTATGAACTGTGCAGCTAATAGCTAATGCTAATGATAAGCTCTTCGACAATGTGTTAATATCCTGAACATATATTCAAGTTTCTGGCTTATCTGAAGCAGAAATATATGGATTGGATACTGTGGCTAAAATTAGGATACTAGGATAAAATTGCGCTAACTTGCAAGACACCTCTTTCAGAACTTTCAGTTACACGTACTGGGAAGGTTTTTGTGCAAAACTGTTCTGCTTCTGAACCTTAGGCTTGTTCCATGAATAGTAAATTTCTTTGTTTGCATCTAGACTATCAGTGTTTGGCATAGCCAATGATCCTTCCAATTTTTAATCTTACAAGACTATCCCTTCCCTTCCTACTCCTTCCAAACAGAAACAAAAAGAAGATGAAGGGGGCGAATAGAGCTCAAAATTGACCCTAGGGAAAAATTCCATTTAACACCATGAGTTGTATAACAATGTTTTCAAGAATGATGATAACCACCTAAAAATACAAAGCACAGAAATTGCTTTCTGAATTTCTCATAACTTCAAGATGATATACAGGATTAACTACCATCAATATTAGAAATTCTAAAACCTAAACCCTAAACATTCTTGAAACTTATGAGTGAAGAGATCTAGTTTTTTAACCGTCCTACTTGTAGTTGCTATGCCTAGGACATTAGCATTTCAGAATTGGAAATTTATTTTCAGGAAGTTATTTTCCCCCTGCTCTTTGTGCATCGCTTATCTGATTAAAATGCTTCTGCAGCTATGTGTGGCTCTCATTAGTGAGTCATAGGAGTTTCATGCCAAGATTGCTCACAGGAAACGCACAGAAGGGCTGGCCTTATGTCCAGCGGTTGCTGGTGGACTTGTTCCAGTTCCTGGAGCCATATTTGAGGAACGCCGAGCTATCAGTGCCAGTATGCCACTTCTATTTACTTGTTTGCAGCTCATTATAAGCTTAAGATGATGTGTCTGATCTAGTTCGTTGTAGGTTCACTTGCTTTATAAAGGTACGCTTAGGGTGCTTTTGGTGCTGCTGCATGATTTCCCAGAGTTCCTTTGTGATTACCATTTCACTTTCTGTGATGTGATTCCTCCAAGCTGCATACAAATGCGTAATATTATTCTCAGCGCTTTCCCTCTCAATATGAGGCTGCCGGATCCATCTACTCCCAACTTAAAGGTCTATTAATTATATTCTTTGTCAATAATCAATTACTCATCTAACAGATCCCATCTTGAGTTTAATGGTTGTGAAAATTGATGCCAGAGGGTTTGGTTCTTTGTTTAATTTTTTTTTCAGATTGATTTGCTACCGGAAATTATGGAACCTCCTCGCATTTTCTCTGAGGTTGATGCAGCTCTTAAAGCAAAGCAGATGAAAGCTGATGTAGATGAGTATCTCAAGGTATTTTATAATTTCGCTTGTTTCTGTGCTTTGAGTCTTGGTTCATGAATTACATAACACCTTTGATGCATCTTCATTTACATCTATTACTATTTTTACTCGCTGTAATCACTTGTAACCAGGCATTTCTGTTCTATTCTTCACACTACATACCCTTATAAGTATTCGCATTCTGATCTGCAGTATATTGTTTTGATGTCACCCTTGTTAGTATTATCTTCTCAGCTATTTAATTTGGAGCTCTTTGCAGACGAGGCAACAGGGTTCTTCATTCCTGACTGAATTGAAGCAGAGATTGCTCCTTGTACCCAGTGAAGCTGTGTCTGCTGGAACCCACTATAATGTACCGTTGATCAACTCCCTTGTGCTTTATGCTGGAATGCAGGTAATCCTCTGTTCTGTTGGCCATTTTCTTGTATTTTCTTCTTGTCGTCTCACAGACTATCTGCTGTTATCTATGCATATAGTATGGTGTATTTTGTCTTTAGATGTTTATATGAGGATTGATAATATTAGTTTTTCTTGCCGTGAGAGAAATATACTTGAATTTTCCTAATGCACAGGACAATACCATACTAAGAAAATAATATAATACCTTAAGAATGCTTGCATTTCTTTTTTCCTCTTGATGTCCCTTGTTGACATTTTAGTTCTGTTTAGATTCAGAAGTTGTGCTTGATTGTTTGGTTAGATGGGATGGTATAATAAAGGGTCAGGAAACAATTAAATGATTTTATTTTTTAATTTGGAATTATTATACAGGCCATCCAGCAGCTTCAGGCAAGAACACCTCATGGACAATCAGCGGGAAATACTGTTCCTCTAGCTGTATTTTTGGTGGACGCTGCTTTAGATATTTACCAGACGCTAATACATGACCTAGACACTGAAGGCCGATACCTCTTTCTAAATGCCGTTGCCAATCAACTACGCTATCCGAACAACCATACACATTACTTCTCTTTTGTCTTGCTTTACTTGTTTGCTGAATCAAACCAGGTAAAACATGGTTTTGTTTGATGGTCAATGTGCCTTCTATTTTGTCCTGTCACATACACTTGTAAATCACTCTGAATCTTGCTGGATAACTTTATAAATGGCACTTAAATATGAATCAGTGTCCATTCGAGATCTTCAATGCCAAAGAAGATGAATTTGTTTTTTTGCAAGGGATGCATTGTACTGTGGGACTTGCTTAGGTTTTATATATTTATCAAGGAGAGTGCTTAATGAGAATGTCTTTGGTAACATGTATGACAACAGCACTTGAAAGACCTCTTTTCCAGATTTCAGACATGTGAAATAGGCTTTTCAGTACATGAAGAATTAAGTGGTTTGTTTAGTTATTTCGGTGAGCATGAAATGCATGTATTTGATACTTCTGTTTTTTCCGTTGGCAGGAAATTATCCAAGAGCAGATTACAAGAGTGCTTTTGGAACGCCTAATTGTTAATCGACCACATCCATGGGGCCTTCTGATTACTTTCATCGAGCTCATCAAGGTGAACCACACTTCAGAATATTGCCTTTTGTGATCTGAATTGACTGCACGTTTCTTCTGTAGATTGATGCCTGTGTTTTGCAGAATCCTAGGTACAACTTTTGGAATCGATCATTCATAAGGTGCGCACCGGAGATAGAGAAACTTTTTGAATCGGTTGCAAGATCATGCGGAGGCCTGAAACCCATGGATGACAGTATGGTCTCCAGTTGGGTTTCTGAGAGCGCACATTGAAGTGTACTGATTATGCATTATGCCTCCTTGAACTTTTCAAATTGCAAATTAGTCTGCGACTAAAATCATTTTGTAAACATATTTAGAGGTCTCAAAATTCCCCCTTTGTACATGTACTATTTCATCATGGATCAATTCCCCTTGGTAATGCTCCAAGGCACTGCGGTCAGAGATCTCTCTCACATCATGTTGACGTGTAATATACTGTACTGATGGATGGCCTAATAGCAAGTTGTCAATATTTGCCTTTGCCAAAATTGATTTATCTTACCCTGGATGTGCTAGGAACTCTTTTGTAATAGTTGATATTTTCTTGAATGTTGATTTTTCACGTTTGCAACCATGTCATCTATCTCCTAGATTCTGAAAGGTGATGCTGTCTGTCGTCACATCCACTGTCTAGACGACGGTATACAGGAAAATGGACAGGAATCCGGATTTATGCCTCCAGTCAAAAGTGAATCCTGATGGTCAATTAATCAATACCTTTGTGTCTAATACAAAAAAGAAGTCACATTGTTCAGTGCAAGGAAAGCTTGTATTCATATCTGGTGGTGGACACGAGAATAGAACAGGTCAGTTACATAAAAAGGAGAGGCTACAGGAAACAAAGTGGTTTCTAATATCAGGGACACAAGTTCAAAAGCCTCCGCCAAATTGGGTTTTTGGTGCCTTGGATTTCAGATTCTTTTGCAATTTTTGATCCCTTCTTCATTGCTGGTTCAATTACCTTGCCCGCCGCCTTATTTGCCTCCTTCATTGCTTTGTTTATTCTCTTCCGTGCTCTCTCTATTGCCTCAGCCCGTTTCCTTTCCAGTTTGTTCTGCGCCCATAACAAAAACAGATGCCTCAGTAAAATATGATATGGTACAAAATCAGAGTATCAGCATTAGTTGCAATGTTTGCACTGTAGATTTTGACAGTTGTGACTCGTCATTGCAGATTTTGTGCGCAGTGAAGGAGCAGGAGTTTTATTTTGATAAAAACCAATTTCATTAGTAATTATTACTCACCCATTACTCTCTGAGGTTTTATGAAGCAGACACATTGGACCATTTAGGGCATGAATAAGTAATCTTGGTCTAAGGACATTGCACATACCTCTACTTTCCTCATGTCCTTCAATGCCTTTTGTGTCTGTTTATACTCCCAATCACGACTAACAGCTTCGTTTCTTCTCAACCTGCAAAAGAATGCACGGGAAGATAGAAAATTAGTGTACAAAAGAGTTTTTTAGATTGATGAACATGAAGTACTGGCAAGCTGCTTCTCACTTGTTCATCAGTTCCCTATGTTTAGCCTTCTTCCATGCACCCATCTGAGCTTCAAGCTCCTGGGCCTTGATTTCATCTAAGAAATCACTGTAAGGTTTTGGTCGAGTCATCAGTTTGTGGTTTCCACAATCCACGCTGTCAGCATCCGAGCTGTTTATGTTGTAGTTGCATTTTGAGTCGGAATCATCAAGCTTCTTCTCGTTGTCGTCATCAAGAAAAGAAGATAATGTCCTGCTATGAACTTCCGCATCTGCCACCGCAGATTGCCTCGAGCGGTATTTTGAGTGGCAATTTTCGTTGCGATTCCATCGTCTAATGAAACATAGAAATGAAAACTAGAACACAGAATTTGCATAGACACACAAAAAGTCGCATGCAGAAAGAGGGACCTGTGTGACGATGGAAGCCATTCAAGTTATTGCCACTCTGAATCCATTCCTCTATTTCTATATTGCTTGATACGGGTGGTTTACTAAAGTTGGACCTGGCACTCTGACAATTTAAACAAAATAATTTAAGCTAGAACAACAGGACTTCTCTTTATGAATTAGTAAATTCATCAAGGAAAGAATACAGTTGACTAGGGCAAAAAGAACCTTCTTTAAATCAAAGAGGACATGCATTAGAAATAAGATGATCAAAACTTTGTAGAACACAAGCAAGGATATCATTTCAAATCAAGGTAACAGATAATCCTTTGAATAAATATTCAAGAAAGCAAGAGTTTATGCTATTCATGAAATGAGAAACCAGTTTCTAGAAGGAAAACCTGGAATCTTGAAGTGGAGAGCACAGTAGGAGCCATAGAATAGAATATTGTGGCAGAACTACGAGGGGGGCTGGAGCAGTCACTGCAAATGGGTGGTGGGGATTCTGGCAAAGCTGCTGATAGAGGACCGAGGCTCCATACTGGGCGATCAACAGAAATAGTACTGTCATGAAGTGCAGCGGCCCCTATAGGCCACGGGTTTCCAAGTGCTGTTGCAGAGGAAAAATAGTACCGAGAAGCCTTGTTCTTGGCGATGGACAAAGGATTGATGGTGGGTTTTGCTCTATGGGTAGTGGTGTTGTACTGAGATGTTTTTGCATGCTGTTGTTCTCATTATCTTTTGTCTTCTTGGAGTTCTTATGGGTTTCTTGATTGAACGACAGAGAGAGGGAAGGAAAGCATAAACAGTTTAAATTTTATTTATTTTGTTTACCGGACATCGGAGAAGATTGAAATGCGATGAGAAACGGCATGACCTGTCATTTCAATACATGACTGCATGTCCTTCATTATATATGATCTGATTTCTCGAAAGAGAAAACTTGAAGACAGTTCATGGGAAATAATAATATTTGTTTTTTATGTTTTAAAAAAAAAATTAAAAAAATTAGAATATTTTTTTATATTTTTAAATTATTTTGATGGATAAAAAAAATATTATTTTAATATATTTTCAAATAAAAATTATTTTAAACACGAAAAGTGGGCTGACGCTGAAAAGGAAAGATTCCTCGGCTAAGCAGTCAAGTAAGAAAGATAGGGGTGTGAAATAAGTTCACTGAAAGCTTCAAGCCAGGACAGGAAAGCTTATTAGAGTGGAGGTGGGAAGCTACTCGACTAATTGACAACGGAAAGGTCTTTCAAACAGAGATTACACTGAAAGAGAATCATCAACTGAATCCGGAGAAAGCTCCCGTATCTGGAGAAGGAACAGCTTTTGTTGCATCGGATCTTGTGGTGGATGTTGCTGCTGAGAGAGAGTATCGGGCCTTAAAGGCTTTTTCCGAGTATGAGACTGGGTTCGCAGAAGCTGAGTTTAGAGGCTGGAAATTTATTATTATACAAGTAGTGGGCATCTTCCTTGACTTGACTTGGCTTCCTTCTCCGATCCTAATCTAATTGTTAAAGGAAGCTTTTTAACAATCACTCTAACTGTTGAAAGATTGAAAGCTTTCTTCCTTATCTGCCCGGGAACTCTTCCTCTTAGCACAGAGAAGCTTTCTTGGCGGTCGCTCTACTCTTAATTAGGTATTCCCAACAGAAAGTGAAATGGCATGCTTCCTCTTCGTATCTTAACTGGGCAACCTTCTCTTCTACTGGAATTCAAATACAATACAGGAGAGACAAGGACTCGTCTTTGACATTCTTTTTATAGAAATTTTCATTGATCAAAGGAAAACCTATAGGGAAGTTATCCCTATTACGTACTTGTTTTGTACGATTACAAAATGAAATCAGGGAAATCACCGTCGGTTACAAAGAACAGGGAATCTTGGATTGTGCAAACATCCCCTGAAATCCTAGTTTTAACACGTTTTTTTTTTCCGGTTAAAACGTAATTTTGTAAAAAATTATTTATTTTTATATTTTTAAAATAATATCAAAAATAAATTTTAAAAAATTAAAAATATATTATTTTGATATATTTTCAAGTAAAATATTTTTAAAAACAATCCCTATTATAATATTAAACAAGCTTTACTTTCAATAAATCACTAAAAAAACCATAAAGTAAAGGAAAGAGCTGTTAAATTTTCAAAAATAATCAATTTAATATTTTTTTTTTAATCTGAACATACTTTCCACAGTTTTCTCAAACATACTAAATATTGTGTATGGCATAAAACTCTTCTCAAAACATTGTAACCTTAAATACAATGCATTTTGGGGAATTGTTTTTGAAAAATTACATAGTTTGGTAAAAAAATTGAGAGAATAATATAAGTTGGAAAAATATTTGAAAAATAACACATTTTGAATATAATCACATTTTTCAATATCAATTTTATACACAGCTACTATTGAGAATAACGGTTGAACACAATTGTATTTTCTAATATCAATTTTATACACAAGCACTATTAAGAATATCAGTTGTACATTGATGTTTTTTTTTCGCAAAATAATTAACATTATCAAAAGTTAACCCAAAATTTTATGAAGATTCAATGACAAAAATATAAGATTCAAAATCCAATAACTAAGAAGATGAGGTGATATGGCAGGAGAGAGAAATGAAGAAAAAAATAAAAAGAAAAAATAGGTTACCGGGAGCACACTAGGGATTCGTTTTAGACCACTTGATTCCGTTAAAAAGATTTTGACGAAATGAGTTTAACTACACATTGGAAGACCACTAAACTAGGTCTTAATTAACCCTAAATTAACCTCGAACAAAACCCCTAACAAATTACGATCATGCTTGATGGTCTTTTATGATATGGTTATAATTATTTTGTTGAGATCTTTCTAACAGTATTGGATGTGTCTAAAATAGAGCTCTGGTGAGTTCCCGATAACCCCTTTTTTCTTGGTCATTAGATCTTGAATTTTATTTCTTAGCTACTGGATCTTCATAAAAATTTAAATTAACTTTTGTTCTTGTCAATTAATTTGATTGGAAAATAACTTTTAAAACAATCACTATTGTTAGTACCAGTTGTGTTCAAACTATGCTATTTTCTATATACTTTTCCAGCATGTTTTATTTTTTCAAAATTGTTATTAAACTGTGTTAGAAATACAAAAAACTTGTATTGTGGGTGGGAATGTTGTTTTCACCATTTTACCCTTGCAAAAAAACTCATATGCTAATACTTGAGGGTGAAGTGAACCGGGACTTTTTTTTTTAATAGTAAAATTACAACAATAATGTTAAAAGTGAAAAATTATAAAGCTTAAATAAAAGAATGTTTTTGTGATTTCACATTTTAATGTACAGTAAAATGAAATATTTTCCCTTGAATTAATAAATAAATAAATGGCTATGTGGGCTTTATTGTCGCTTTACTATTAAATGCCCAATGCAAAGATCTAATTACCCTTATAATTAAAATTTACAAGTCTTGTGAATGAGGGTAATTTTGTAATTGCACGATTGATTTTTTTGTTGTTATCATTTGGGGTTATGAATAATTTTGTAGTTTAATATATATATAATATTTTTTAAAAAGATGGCTAACATGTACAGTGTATGTCTCAGTCACTCTATTATCTTTGGATAGCACATTTGGTTGTTTCTAATGGTGAAAATGGGAATCCAGTGTAGCGTTTGATTCTTCTTCACCTCCGCTCCATCCCTGAGTGGTGTGTGACACAAACATATCTTTGATGAGGTGCCGACAACTCTTTTTTCTTTCTTCTCTCTTCCCCTGGATTTTCACGTCGCCCTTCAATTTTTTTTTCCTTAGGGTTCAATACATGATCTTTTGATTACCATTTATTTTATTTTAAATCATCTATAAAATTAAGATTCTTTTTCATTTTCATCCTTATTCAATTTTTTTTTTCAGATTTGATCTTCATTCATTTAATTTATATTTGTCTAATTTGAGATAATTTCTAAAATTGATTTTTTTTTTATTTTATCCTTCTTTAGGTTTTTTTTCTTATCAGATTTTATCTTTATTTTTTCGATTCTAATTTTTTTTCTTTGGATTATTTTGAAAATTATATATTTTTTAATTTTATCCTTCAATATTAAATTGGTTTGAAATTTAGCTTTCATTGAGCTTGGATTTCACTAGGTGGCAGGCTTGAGGAGATTAACCCAACTTTAAGAGATTCAACAGAGTTTGCTTTAGTTTTTTATTCTTTTTTTTTTTAATCTTGTATTCTTTCAATTTCATCATTAAATATTTATTTAATTTAGGAATGGGTTCAATTATTTATTTATATGCTTTCTAGATCCTTTGTTTTATCCTCTTTTTTTTTTTGTTTAAGTGGGTTATCTCATATTTTTTTTTTATTGTTTTTTGTTAAATTAAATGTAATTAATTGATTGAATGTAGCCATGAGATGCTTATTTCATAATGATTTGTTTGCTTTGCTTTTCGGGTCATTGTTTTAGCAACGCGTGCTATTTTTTCCAGTATCGTCATGTAATAGTTTTTAGTAGCATTTGAACCATCCCAATAAACTTTTCTAGTGGTGGAGCAATATCCGCAAGGAATGACAAAAAGTCCTACAAACTTTTTTTTCCTCTCTTTTCAAGTATGTTATTAACATCTTATTTTTTTCATCTTATTTTTTCTAGTTAATTATTGTCAAATAACCCGAGTCTTATGATTTTTTTACTTCTTTTAAAAAAGATACCATCACTTGAACAATTGTTTTTAATATATTAAGAAAATTAATCTTATTTCTTTTAAAAAAACCTACCATCACATAATCATTCTTTTTTTATATTAAAAAAATTGACCTGCCCGTGACACCACCAATCTAGTTTGAAGCTATACTTGGTGCAACTCTTTGGTTTTTCAGCTGTGTGATATACTATCATTGTCCAAAACTGCATCACAAGAATTAACTCCGATATTCAGTCGCATAACTGTATTGGAATACTGTCATTCAGGTTCAAAGAATGATTCTATCATCATGTGAATTTGGCTAGAAAATTCTTACAACAGTAAAGATTATATAACCTCAGAGAGTTTCCAGAGACCTCAGACCATTATAGCCTCATCAAAGTTTCTTTTTGCTTCCTCACAATAGAAGGATAGTTAATCTGGCTCAGTCACTACCAGCATAGAGGGTTTTTCTTCCGTGACGCTTAACTTAGCATGGCTTGTTTAATTTATTTTCTGTAACTGAATTACATAAACAAAATTACTTTAACAAAAAAGTGAAATCACCAATGACTTGTAGCCATTAGAACAATCATGTGCTGTGAAATTATGTCAAAAGATGATATATCATAATCGTCATTAAACCACCATAAATAAGAAAATAAAAAACTTAGGTTCTCTAAGTGTAGTAAACAAAGAATGTGATAATTGCAGCAACGATTAGCCTATTGATTCAAAACAGACATCCATTGCTTAAGACATTAGTCTATTGATTCAATATCCAAAATTCAAGATACCAAACTGAGTTTCGTATACCAATTAAGCATCCCTACGAACAAGGTAAAGCTTTCCGACAACATGGAGAATGGCAACAAAAGCAATGAAACCAATGCTCATAACAAGCACGACATTTGGAGAGATCTTAAGTCCAGGAGCATCATCAGTATAGAACTGAAGCATAGTCCCAGCTGCTCCTCCTGAAGCTCCACCACTTGTTGTCCTCCTCCTTCGCATGCTTGCAGCTGCTGCTGCACTTCCTCTAGGGGGAGCAGTTCCACCTACCGCCATTTCTGTAAGAAACCCACCAAACAAACAACTATTTCAGCCCCTTAAATGACAACCCGGTTAATTATCTCACTTTTCAGCCCACATTAGTATTACTTTAAACACACAAATCAGCGATATCATAAACTAATATATCACTAATTAACAAAACTACTATACATCAAAGGCGTAAGCAAAGGAAGCACACAAAGCATGGCTACTATCAAAATTCATGAAAACCAAGAAAACCTCAAACAAATCCATCTAAAATTCAATGCTATCAATCAATTTTTTGTTCCATTTTTACTAAACAAATTAGCCCTTGCAAAAACCAAATTTCAGTATTTTCTTCCCCTTATCATCATACACTAAAACCATCATATAAACCACGAATACAAGCATTTATACAGATACCAATACTGACACTAAGAAATTACTTGTGACATGTAATACATTCGAGTCTTTATGCAAAATTGAGATCTTGATTATCAAGAGAGAAAAAAAAAAGATCCAGTCATGAGGCAGAAGCCTAAGATCTACAAGATACAAATAACAAGGATAAAAAACCTAATTGTTTTTTACTCAAATAAAAAATTAATCCAAAACAAAAGTAGCAAACAAATCTAAACAATTCGATGCAAAGCACAGATCTATAAAGGATATTCAAGAAATTAAATGCAAATCGAAACCTTAATTGATTCGAAGAAGAGAGAGATCGGTGGGGGGATTTTAACTGGAATTTGGCCTTCTTCTTTTCTTCTCTTCTCTTTACTTTTTGCGGTTTCTAGGGTGTAAAAATCTAGGTTTTTATACACGGGGTTACGTGTTTAAACACATGCACTTCCACGCATGGGTACCCAATCGTGTTTAGCCACATCAGATTCAGACAATTTAGATGTCAAATTCGCCGTTCGTTTACTACTTGGATGCCTCGGAAATAAGTTTGGGAAAACCTCACATTAGTCCCCTAATCATAAATGAATTCTTAATATGATCCCCAATCTATCATATATTTCTCAATTGGGTTCCCTGTTTAGAATCTTCCCCTTTTTTGACGGAAAATGTTGACATTTTCTCAAAACACGTTGTTTCCATCTAGGGTGTAAAAATCTAGGTTTTTATACACGGGGTTACGTGTTTAAACACATGCACTTCCACGCATGGGTACCCAATCGTGTTTAGCCACATCAGATTCAGACAATTTAGATGTCAAATTCGCCGTTCGTTTACTACTTGGATGCCTCGGAAATAAGTTTGGGAAAACCTCACATTAGTCCCCTAATCATAAATGAATTCTTAATATGATCCCCAATCTATCATATATTTCTCAATTGGGTTCCCTGTTTAGAATCTTCCCCTTTTTTGACGGAAAATGTTGACATTTTCTCAAAACACGTTGTTTCCATCTAGGATATAATAATATATAGACGAAAATATTAAGGATATGAACAGGAGGACACAATTGAGAAGCGTCTGATATTTTAGAATCAAATTGAGAAAATCGATAATTTGAGACTAATTTGAGAATTACTAAATAGTTTGCAAACTAATCCGAGGGTTGCCCAATTAGTTTGGTCAACTTCTTGGAAATTTAGCCTCTCAAACATGCTATTATATGACACAAAATTGCTAGATATTGAATGTGTATTTTTTTTATATTTCTATATAGTTTTAACTTGAGTTTTTTTTAATGTAAATGAATTCAAATTTTTCAAGCTTTTTCACCAACTTTCTTATGAGTGAGTCAGAAGATATTCTCTCTCAACCAAGTGATTCTAATCAATTAATTGATGACTTAACATACTCGAGTTTAAATGTCCATACAACCAAAAAGTCACAAAGAAGTAAAAACTTCTCACCAGAGAAAGATTGTTTACTTGTCTCTGCATGGCTAAATACAAGCAAAGATCCAATTACAGAAGTTGAACAACAAACAAAACAATTCTAGTTTCGAGCACATGTTTACTTTGTAGAGAATGGAGGAAACTTGAATAATCGTTCCCAAATAAGCATCTCAAATATATGGCAAGAAATAAATAGAGAAGTCAGTAAATTTGTTGGATTTGTTACTCAAATTGAAAATCGTCAGTAAAGTGGAATGACCGAAGAATCAAGGGTGATTTTAATATTTGTTTTCATGTTAAATTGTTTAACATATATTTTAACATTATTTAAATTCTCTAATTTTTTACTTACCAGATTAATGATGCTCGACAAATGTATGCTTCTTGTGTTGGCAAACGCTTTCAACTAGAACATTGTTGGGTTATCCTAAGAAAAGAACCCAAATGGCAATTTGAGTGTGCAAGTCAACATCAAAGGTCAAATAATAAACAAAAAAGTCATGTTAATGCAAGTTCGACTTCATTAGCTCCATCTACCCCTGATTCTATTAATTTAGAAGAAGACAGTGAACCGGTAATTTATCAAGATAGACCAATTGGTCAGAAGGCTGCAAATGAACGACTTAAACGTAAACAAGAAAAAGATAAAGTTGGAGAAATAACTATAACAAATCTCTTACAATAATTCAGGGATACTCTAGTTGAAATTGAGGATCAAAAGAAACAAGATAGAAAAATTATGTTAGAGCAACAAGCTATGATGATTCAACAAAGTCAAGAGAAATAAGAATGGGACAAGATTGAGAAAGAAGAACAAATTATGAAAATAGATATTTTTAATTTGGATCCAATTTTTGCAGCGTATTTTCAAAATAGAAAGTTAGAAATTATGCAAAAGAGGGGTTTTAATTATTAATTAACTAGATTTATTTATTGTTTAATGTAATGTATTTTTAATTAAATATTTAAAAATTTATTGGTTATTTTAAATATATTATTATAAAAGTGGTATCAATTCATAATATTTTTTTTTGAAATTATTCTAACACTTAAATTAAATTTTTAACAGTAACATATAAAACTGAAAATTAAAAATATTCATATAAATAAATCTTAAGTTTAATTTTAAATTATATCTTTTAACTTTCATATTATTTCATTAAATTTTATATTATTTTTATAAATTACTCATATTAATTATATAATTAATAACATCATAATTATATTATATATAAAATATCTAAATTAGTTACATAATTATATAAAAATATATTTAACATGAAATATATTAAAATATAAATAGTTTTTTAAAATAATTTTTTACCATTAAAATACACATAATAATAAAAAAACTATATTTATATTATTCAAAAAACTATTTTATCAATTTAACTTTTTGTATTTGAGATGCTATTATAGTTACTGCATGTTGAAAATAAAAAGAAGGTAGATCTCTTGAAGGAAGAAGGATCGTTTGTCGTGGAGCAAGACTCAGAATCCCAATGACCATGATTCATAATACTTCCAAGAATTATTATTTTTTTTCCACTTAGTTGTTTACTATTTATTCTTATTATTGTATGTTGGTAATTGGGCAACTCTCCTATTGATCATTTATTAAACGATGGTAAATAGCTAATAAGTCCTGGTCACCTTGTCTGAATGTAGAGCTGCAGTTGACCTTATGGTTATAATCTCATTATTTCATTAGAACATCCTGTCTGGACAAATCCATTAAACAAAAAACTGGAATCTTGAAAACGTTTTTCGAGAAGAACACATCAAGGCCCATACAACGATAATTTGAAAATGGCCCAAACAAACATGAGCTAGGCAGATCTTTTTATTTGTTAAATGGGCTTAGAAACCAGGCCCCTAATCATTCCAGGCCGAAGCTGACTTGAAACTCGAGGAAATCCAATCTCAAACACAAGTGTATAGTTAGATTCAGATGATAATTCGGAAGGAATTATATAAACCGACTTAAAACCAGTCCCTAACCCTCTATAAATGACAGCGCTATTCCATAATCTTCTCGCTTTCAGTTTGTCCTTTGCCTATGTTTTTTCCTCTCTAATCTTCGATTTCCGCACTGCTCAGGTACACAACACAGGCCTTCTCCCTAGCTTTCTCTCTAATCCCCTATCTTTAGTTTCCATGAAAAGAAAGGAATATATATATATATATATAAAGTAAAAATCCTAATGCAATTTAGGGTTTTTCGCCAAATTTTGTTTTTAGTGATCTGTTTATTTGAACTTTGAAGTAGCAATATCTAATTTTACTTAAAAAATCTTATGTGTGAATTTACCCACAAGTAATATCGATAACTCATTCCATAGATAGTTTTTATTCTCTCCCTACAATAGCTAGTTATTTGGGGAAAATCCCTTAATCAGCTGCTCATGTATCTGTGTCATCTAGCAAAAGACTCCCTAAAAATATTCATCAAACGTACCCAGTGCCTATTGAGGGTAAATTCCGGAGGTTCTTCCAAGAATCTTTCCATAAATTAGCATTACTCTTTGATTTTTCTAATTGATTTTATATATGTGATACAGATTCGCAAGTTCATCGCTAGCTAGCTGTCACGATGAAGCCAGAGTCCAAGAAAAACCGCAATAAAAGCACCAACAAATCCGAAGGCAGTACTGCTTCACCTTCATGTTACGATTTAACAGCTCTTTCTAAGGCCCTTGATGATCAAGAACGTGTAAATAAAAATAAAGACAAAGATAAATCTTCTTTTGACTTGAGCAATTTATCAGAGGCACTTAATAATGTAGCTAAAGAGGGGAATAGAAGGGAGATAAAAAGGCTGGAAGTCCTGAGATCAATTGCCCAGTCACAGGAAGAAGTGAAGACGAGGCAAATGAGAGCAAGGAGACAACGGTATATTTGTGAAACATGGAGCACGAGAGAGATGGCTGGTGGGAGAGTGCATGGAGGGAGGAGTTTTTTT
Organism: Populus tomentosa; assembly: GCA_018804465.1. NCBI lineage: Eukaryota > Viridiplantae > Streptophyta > Magnoliopsida > Malpighiales > Salicaceae > Populus > Populus tomentosa. The sequence goes on from CM031995.1 coordinate 3,630,779, forward strand.
CCTGTTCCTATCTTTACTGTGGGTGGTACGAGGAGAGGGAGGGTTGCACATTGGTTTGTGCGTGGATTTTGCAGAACAGAGAAAACTGTAGAGGAAGCATTGGATGATATTTCTTAAGTAGGTTGATGTGGTAGTGGATATTTGGCAGGATTGCTATAAATGGTGGCATTATCTTTTACTTTAAATCTTGTGATTAATGAAGAGTGCTCAGTTTTCAGTCATCTTGTCTAAAGATCGCATGCACTGCATATGCATTTAATTATATCTGACAATCACGATAATAATTCTACGGCTACTAGTACTGAGTCCCATTAATTGGTTGATTCTTGCAAATTACCATAAACTCTCTAGAGGCTGGATTCATTCTATGAAGTTGTAATTAAATCGACTCTTGGGCAGAAACAAATCACAGCATCAAAGAATGGAGCAAGGCAGCTCGCTAGATTGCTAAGTTTTGGGGAAGTCTTTGATATTAATGGTCAAGTCTCGCGCAATGGTAATATAGCCATTATTCGAATCCATAGCTGCTAGGCTCGCTATAGGCTGTAGCAAACATTTTCTGGGTGCCTGCCTGTACATGGTAAAAACTAAACCGGACTGCTCATGGAGCTTAGGCACTTGGTGAAGCACTTTTAAAAGCTAATAATAAATCTTGTTTTGGTTCGAGCATGGCATCAGAGGCAGTTAACGTGTACGTAGCTGAAAAGGAGAAGGAAAAAGGAGGAAAAAGAGAGGCTAGAAACATCAAGGTGGGCTGCTTAGTGAAGGGAAAATAACGGAGGGATGAGGCAACTGAGAGAAAGGAGACGACGCTCTCTTTGTGAAACACTGGGTTCGAAAAGAAGAGATTTTTTTCTCTCCCTGTTAATAGACATCGGGGATTGAACAGAGGATGATGGTCTTTTCGTACTGTCAGGATTTTAAAAATCAATGAACAAATAAAGGCTTCATGTTCCACCATTAGAGATGGGGTTTAGGTTTACGTGTTTGAAGATATATTTATTTGATAGAAATGGGCTGCTGACATTAGCTTTGAGTTTTTTTTTGTTCAATGTGGTCGCATGGACTGCACTCCATGACTAATTAAAAATAATTTTTTATGATTTATAAAATTAGTTGAGATACGCGTAGGTTAATCCAAACACTCATGTTAATTTAAAAAAAATAACCTTTTATTTTAATTATCAGGACTATTCAATTAAAAAAAACTCGGATTATTAATTAACAGCACATCCAATTAACTTGGATTTATAATTTTTGTTCAAAACCATATTTATTTTAATTATTTTTAACCCAACTAACTTAACTCAACCATTTCATTGGTTAACATGTAGAGTCTTCTATGTTTGACCAAGTTATTGTTAAAACTAATTTAAATAATGACCCAGCTGGAGTTAAATTTTAAATTATAGGTTTTTTGATTTAATTTATCAGGTTAATTCGGTTATAATTTACATGTAAAGTCATCTGAATATAACTAGATTAATGTTAAAATTAATTTAAATTAAAATTCAACCAGGGTGAATTTCATAGCCATCATTTTTTTAAGTTTCCATAAACTATCATTATATATCGATTTTGGGGTGCACTGTTACAAGATTTGTGCTCGAGGAGGGACAAAATGGTGGGGATATGTTGGTAGGTGTTTGGCTGCATGGCATGACAGTGGTGGGGTACAATTAGTGTACGAAATTGGTTTGGATCGTTGAAATGTTCTGACTTCCGAAGAAGATAGCATACAGCAATATAATTGTTACACAATGAAACAAACAAATAATTTTATTTCGGCTCAGCGAATTAATTGACTGAATCAATGATTCAACAATCATGAATTTCCTTTAAGCCCGGTCCATATTTAAAATTATATTGATATTAACAAAAGATGACACCCACAGAAAACAGTACTAATCATTTTTTATTATTAAAATTATATTATTCTTATATTCTTTTATAAAATAAAAAATAAATTATTTGTATGGTTGAGAGTGTGGTTGTAGCTGTTTTTTAATGTGTTTTTTATTCAGAAATATATCAAAATAAAATATATTTTTTAAAAAAATAATATAACACATCAAAATAATTTAAAAACTTTATAAAAATATTAATATGAAGTAAAAATAATAAACAAATTTTCTTTTAAAATTATTTTTAAAACTTAAAAACAACCCAAGTAAAAAAATATCTAGCCCAAAAGAAGGGATTTATTCGGGGTAAGCTCTCGGAATGAGTTTTAAAATTATGTTGGGTCATCATCACAATTGACAATGCTGGTCTCGGAAGAAGGCCCAGAAACGTGGATTCTAAATGGTCCATGGGTTATAATCCCAACATGAGAGAGTACGAGCCAGCGTATGAGAATGCAACCTCACTGTACAGTCCCGAGCCAGAGGAGATTCATGTGTCTACGTCGCCTCGCTTGAAAAACCATCAGCTTCCGTCTCCAATGATTTCACTGTCATGGTTTGAATTTTCATCTCTTTAATGTTTGTGAAAAAATTAAATTAAAAACGAACGATGAGGAATTATCACGAGACCAAGAGATCACAAATTAGGACCTCTACCGAAGAAGTGCATGATATTCTCTAATATACTCACCATCACCATGGGGTTTTGTGGTCCCTTGGTGCAAAAAAAATAGCTGTAAGAGAGAGACCAATGCCAACTAGAACTGACTATAGTTTCTTGATTATCCTTTAAATGCACAACGTCGGTATGCTTAGAAGCTGCCCTCGGAAGGGTACAAAGACATGTCCTATAGGCCATGTGTAGACACAACAAAAGCCAAAAATGTAACTACATAATAATGCCTCTGCTTCATGATGCATCAGCAGGGTTCGGTGATCCATATATACCTGCCAAACACTTGTCTTTATGTCAGATATATGATGGCTACAAGAGTCTTAAATGTGTGATTGCACCATCACAAGTGGACTCCCCCACGGCTGCTCCCTCAGCTGGGAAATTTGTTACGACAGCCGGTGTATAGTTGAACAATTCCGACAGCCATCGAGTGTCTTTTCATTTGTTGTCATGATTCGAGGAAGGTGGTCTTCAAGGGTAATGAAATAAGAATTCAGTGATGTAAATGCATCGGTTTGGATGCAAATTATCTGATTAGGAAGAGGTTTTTAGTCTCGATTTGATATGCAGGCAGGCAAGCCGAGTGAAAAAACTCGAGGCAAGAAAAATATTAGAGGCTAGAGTGGGAACATGCTGCAAATCTTCCGAAAGATTTTGCCTATGGATAAGGCTTTAATGCTAGCCACCCCTCCCCACTCCAAATAATCAATGGCCTTCCCAAGCCATTTATTAGTCCTACCTGTGAAAGTACTTTTTGGCGAAAAATTATTGGCATAAATTCTTCCTGGTGGGGTATATCACAGCAGGAGAAATGTCATGCATAATTCGACAGCTTGTTTGATTTTCTCCAAAAAAATAAACTGTTCCTATAATGGACGTGGAAACTGGAAAGACGATGTTTATTTAACCATTGTTGTATCCAAAATTCATGAGAGAGCTTGTTCCTTCTACTGCTTGATAAGAACACAGTACCGAGGTTTGCATGCAGACCAGGGGCAGTGGAAAAATTAATCTTGTTTCTCGCTGCTTTGGAACTTGACGTGCATGAAGAGACATGTGAAATTAAACGAGTTCAGTTGAAACTTATGCCTTACGAATTACTATGTCAAGAATCAAGTCTTTAACATTTATTTGTTTGTGTATATGGATATAACAGCCCCTTTTTATTGAAGGATAGAATATTTTATAGAAATTGGGAGTAAATAATGATCAAGAGCATTGGGAGGGGAACAAGCTAGCATAAATTATCGTAACACAGCCCATCGATCTTGTTTCCATGGTGTCCTAGGGAAGAAGAAAAGGAGGAGGAGGGGGGAAATAATTAACGAGAAAGAGACAGCATGTAGTGGAGGGAGGAGGGCCTGCAGTTCTAGGACCTCTCAGGTCACACCCATAAATACATTTTATTTGTTACTCTAGTCTTTTTCTAGATTAGTTTACCAGTCTAGTAATGCTCTACTTTTGTCACATTCTTTTATTTCTTACGAAAAACTTTGGGCACGTTCATTTGCGAGTGTACTCGTATAAATCCAACATGAAAATCAATTTACCGACAAGTTTTTACATGCCCCTTACCCCCTCTAGTTTAGCATATCCAAATATCTTCACAACAATTGTTCGAAAATTAAAAAATCCTCCCAGAAATTGTTCAATCTGTTCTTGAATAAAAAACACCAGGCACGCTACATTCTCAAACCAACACTGGGTGGCTTCGTCGTGTCAAATAAAAGTGTAAAACCATCCGTGACATGCAATGATATGAAACTAATAATTGGCATTTGAAAGGAGGACCTTTGATAGCTATAAAAGTATAAAAAGGAACTGATAATTGGCAATGTGTGAATGACAATTACCCCATCAGTCAGGAGAAAAGGCGATAAAAACAGGGTCCTCTTGTCACTATTACTTACTGTAGTAACTCTATAGTAAAGGGAGGGATAAAAGAAACGCAGCACTGGTAGAGCCCTCAACAAAATTGGGAGAATTTCATTTTCATTCCCATTTTCCTAGCCCCAAATTTACCCTTCAATAAACAACAAATTACCAAATTCTAAGGCAAACATCCGGCCCCTTGCCATCTTCTTCACTACCCCGTGTAGCAGGAGCAGAAGGCCGTAGATGGTTTAATAAAGAGGAGCCCGGCACGGTGCCTTCTTTCTCCGGTTCATTAAATTAGACGATATTTCGGTAATTCTTGGAAAAATCGTCCGGCATGAATTTGTTAAGCTGCTCCTTTTCTTTCTCACAATCTCTGTTGTGGCAGTACAAGCAAGTGTCTTACAATCAACCCCGCCATACCCACCAGAACTAGAGCTCGTCTTGGTCGAACCGGTAGGTTCAAGAACCGAGTCAGGGGTCATTAAACCGTCATCTGAACCCGGTTCAGACAAAGGTAAGAACTTGCAATCACAAAAGAAACTTGAAAGCCCACCAACACCCTTTGTAGTCAAAATATGATCCACCTGTAAAGAAGAGAGAAGTGAAGGAAGCCCGGATGAGGAAATGTTGTGAAACGGGTTAGACTTTAGAGGCAGGATTGTGAAAGAGTGAAGTTTTGAACATGGTAATTACTATAACTACCTTGCAAGAAATGGAGCAAAAGAGATAAGGATACTGTAGACCTCTGTCACAGGTGCTACAATTGTTGCCTCTGATATTCACTATCCTTGTTTGTGGCCTGTGATTTAAAAATATCACCTTTGCACTGTTTGTAGTATAGGACTGCAAATACACAGAATTGAAATTGGTTAGGGACAAAATAATGGGTGCAATTTTCTTTTCAAAAAAAGGGAGGCATAAAAAATGTAGCTAAATATTCTGTCTGTGAAGACAAGAAAGAATCTATATAAACAGCAATGAATGTGTGTACGAACAGAACTAGCAAAGAACTATAACAAGAAGGTTGCGTCTCCATATGTTTAACTCTTGTGTTTCTTGAATTTCATCATAATCTCATCAAAATCATACTTACTTGAACAAAAGCACAGTCGAATAATTTCTGAGCATCATCTAGCCTTAAAACATCATTATATACGTATCTTCTTATCTGAAACACACAAAGAAGAGATTGTCAAAACTTAGTGAAACACATGAAAAGCATGTTAGACCAAAACCTGATCTTTGGCAGGTAAATTTTGAAGGGACCTGCAGGAGACGGTGGGAGTTGTGGGGAGACAGGCAGTGAGGGCAAATACTGATGCAGCAGTCCAAGCAAAATATGTTCTTTTCATTCTTTCTTGCGCCTTTGTGAGTTAAACAAGCATCGAAGAATTTTTCTGCGAGAAGAGCTTGAAGCCAAGGAGGTAGTAATAGATTTGAAGAAATCAACTGTAAACAAAAGCATGAAAATTAGTAATACTACCACTACCACTGATTCAAGAAAAAAGAAAACCAAGACACCCATGAAACAAAACACACCATTTTGAATTTTGATGAGAGAGAGTTTGTGTTCAGGGCTTGTAAAGATAGTGGTGGACTCACTATTACTGCACACAGAGAGAGAAACGGCGCCTGGTAAATTGGTAATGGTACTGGTGCAGTGTGTTACTGTTACCAATGAGAGAACAGTCAGAGAGAGGGGGAGAGGGCGGCCACATCTAAAGGGGTGTGTCCTATTATTGTGTTTTGTTTTGGACAAGAGAAATACACTATCCTTTTCTTTTTAAAAAATAAAATACACTATACCTAGCTAGTGGTAGTATATTATACACTAGGCCAGTGCAAGCGGGGTTTGGAAAGTGAAAGCACAAAAGGGAGGACAAAATTTGTGTAGTAGATGATAAAAGAAAGGATAAAAAATTAAGGGAACTCAAATCAAAATCTAAAACTTTCCTTTCTAGCTCACAACCCAAAAAACCTCTAACCATCTGTTCCTTTGTAAATGGGTGGTTTGGCCCGGCTACAGGTGCCTACTCTTTTCCTTTTTTCTTTTTGTTTTTCTCTGCACTGTGCTAAGTGCTAAATGACAAGACTAGAAACAGCGGCTTTTCTTAGTTCTCGGTGGAAACGGTGAAAAGGAATCGCAAGTGGCCCTAATAAGATCTTCACATAAGTCACCATTTGTATCTCTATGGTTAGAATTACTAAGTTGTATACAGTATTTTACGAGACATGCACAAATTCTCAGAGTAACTTGGTTGTAGATACGAACAGGTGTTCAGATGGCGGTCTACATGAACAGTGTCTTCTTCTTTCTCTCCATAAAATGAGAAAATGGGAGACAAATAGACCATCCAACTTCCTCGCAAGATATATCATGTCCATCACAGTTTCAATTATTCGAAAGGATCTCCATATTTTACATTTTCGTTACTCAAATTTAGTCTCAAGGTGTCTTGGAAGATAGATCCAATTGTCAAGGAGACTAGAGATTGTCTTTCTTCTTTTCTATGTTTTCTTGTTTGCCGTCTGGGGATAAGGGCCAGTAGCATAGCAGATTGAGCAACTAAAGAGGGATTGGGAGTCTGTCCTTCTACCTGGGTAATGAAACCACCACCAACACCACCACCACCACCCCAGCTATATGTAAAGCTGCTTATCAGTAATTGCCCTGATTTGAGGTCGTCTTGGTGAAATCCATCCTTCTGAATAAAGAGAGAGACTGGGAAAACATTGCTGCTAGTATTGCTAGTAGTAAAAGGAGAAGGAAAAGAAAAGAAAAAGCTTGGCATAATACTGCTGCGAGTATCATAATGATAAGGCCTGGCTCCATTCGGTGAATTAAGCTCTCATGAGTAAAATATTAATGATAATTGAACGAGGAGATAATAATACCATACTAATAACTAACAGCTACTATATTTTGGATCAAATTAAGCTCTCATGACAAGGTGGATTACCTATCTGGCCTTTTTTTTTCCAGTCAAAATTACCTAGTTATTTACCATGTAAGTTTGCACATGTCATGCAGGCAGGCAGCTTGCATGATATGAAACATCATGAACATGGAGGTGCAGTTATTTAATGTTGCTTCATGAACATGGAATAGCAGTAACTGGGCTCTTCAATTTAGAAAGGATGCTAACAGGACTCCAGCTGAAACCATGAATGATCTACCGGTTTGAATTTTGTATCAACAGGACCACACGTAATTTTGTATGCTTTTCACAGCTGCAATAATGATTTTAGGTGATGCGTTTATGTTCCATGTCAATAATTCGTATATGTATATCTTGATGCAGCGAAAGCAACATGGAAAACTGAGCAGCCATCAATAGGCTCACTTGAGTTGAGTCCATGCTACTTGTGCTTCAGTATAGAGACCGGTTTGGAAAACACAAAACCAAGCGCATCTGGCATTCAGTCATCTTGTCTAGTTCTTGATCATGTAGAAGCTCCCTTGCTGGATGCTAATAATCAGCAAATCGGACAGTAAATTCTGGGCACAACGAGCTTTTTTATGCTAAAGTTTCCCCGAATCAAGACACAGCACTTGCAATTATACGATTCCAAGATAATATAACTGCCTACAAAAAATAATCACAAGGTGTTGATGCTGATTAGGCAGCCGAGGTTCGCTGTTAATTACGTGCTCCGAGGAGCATGAAGCAATGCAAAGGGTGATCGAGGAATGGGCCCGGGAGAGAGAGAGAGAGAGAGAGGGGTAGGTCGGAGGAGATGACAGAAGAAATTAAAATGTGAAAGAGAGAGGTGTACCGGAAGACGCAGACAAGGAGGGAAGAGAGGAATTGGCATCTAAAAGGGTACGAATATGAAACAGCAAGGCAATGCATGCAGCAGCTGTTTCATTGAAAATGGTAGGACAGCTCTCTGACTCCAGCAGCCCTTGCCCCCAGAAAATTATAATCCATCAGCTAGCATAGGCTCAGCCTCAGGTACTAGTATCCTCTCCACAGGGTACTATTCAGATTCGCCTTTAGTCCGTGAAAACTACTGACTCCTTTATTATCATGTTCTTGCCCTGTTTAGCTCTTCTGTCTGACGCTCTCCATGTATATGATCATGTTCTCGCCGAGTTTAGCTTCTGTCTTACGTTCTTGATGTGCATGTCCTCCACCAGCTACCCACATAAACCATGGTGTAAAAAGGGTCGATACAGATTAATTTAATATAGTATATTAAAATAATTTAAAAATATTAATTGAAGATAATATTTATACTATAACTATTATTTATATTATAAAATAATTATTTTAAAAAACTCGATCATTAACGATGTTAAATTACAATCTTTTTTATTTATTTATTATTATAGATTTTTAGACTAATTTATATATATTTTAATTAATTTCATGTATTTAAAATTAATAATTATATAAATAACCACGGTTAAATTACTATCTTTACCTCAATTTTAAGGTCGGTGGAGCAGAGCATGAAAAGATTGCCTTTAATAATAAAAACGAAGACATCAATAACAAGACATTTCTATGATGACAAATTAAGGTAGAGATAAAATATACATGGTAAGTCTCCATCAACCTCTGTTAGCATCTCGGAAAATAAACTCAGGATCCCAAGGGTATTCTGGTCATTAGGTTGGTGATCCCTTGTAAGAAAGTTAAACCTTCCAAATTATGGAAAAGCCTAACAAATCAAGAAATTAAAACTCCCACCTTAACCTCACCAACCGTTGACCCTTCACACATAACAACCCCACTGAACCCAATACTATCACAACGTTTCTTTAAATCAAACGGTTAATGTTAGTCACCCAAATCACCATCATAGTGATTTTACTCTCTACCCAAATCTCAAAACTAAAAAATAATTTATTTTTTTCCCTCCTCCCTCCCACTGTTTTACTTTCCTTTCTCCTATATATATATATATATATATATATATTCTCTTAAAGCACAAAATAAAAAGCCCTAATTTTGGTACAATTTTTTTGATTTTCACAAATTAAATTTCTACTTCGCACTGAAATAAATTAGCAATCATGAGTGCTGGAGATCTTAATAACCACTCAATAGAGCTCAAATTTCCATCTAGTTCCTTTCTTGCTCTCTATCTCTCCTTTTCTTTTTCCTGTTTGCTTTCCGAGAAAATGGTAACAAAAGAAAATATCTAAATTTATTGATTTTGTGTCGAAATTACGCGAGAGCGGCTCTAACTAGGAGCCAAATTGTTTGTTGTTGGGATTTGTGAGTTTCAAATCCGTAGCTGGTAATGCATTTTGGCTTCTAATGTTATATGTGATGATAGCGACTCGTGTAAATTATGGTTGTTTTCCTTAAGTGGATGGCTTTTCGTTTCATTTTGTTTTGCTTTAATGACGCATTGTAGACATGAATGTTTGGGCATATAATGGTTTTATGAGCTTTCTACTTGTTCTTGATTGGATTGTGTTAGTTACAATGCAAGGCCAAAAGGAGTCACCGCCAGATATGCAATGCAAGGACAAGTTCCTGCTTCAGAGTGTTGTTGCATCTGATGGTACAACTACCAAAGACATAAATTCTGATATGGTGGGGTGGCTTCTTTGTATCTTCCTTTGCTTATTCCTGTTTAAAGATTGACGGTTATGTTTTCTCAATATAGAATTATTGTTTATTCCTGTTTAAAGATTGACGGTTATGTTTGCTCAATATAGAATTAAAGATGGGAGTGATTGGTTTTGCAGTTTAATAATAAGGAGGATGGTAGCCTGGTAGGGTTGTGGAGGATTTCAAATTGACGGTTTTATACATCCATTGCAAATCTTCCCTCTCCTATTGCAGAAGAATCTGATGAAGGATCTTCTCCTTCTAGGCCTTCTGTGTTTGAGAACGGTAATCAGGATACTTCATTGCTTGATGCTGTAAGTGTTCCATCTTTGTTTCTGTTTTGAGATCTTCTTTCCTCCCTATTGCTTTTATTGTACGCATATATGCTTATTGGAGTCCAGGTAGCTACGGTATTTTTCATTTATTTGGGATCGTTTTTCAGGTATCAAGATCTTTAGAGGAGCCTAAAGAAAAATCTTCTGAGGTAAACTATCTCTTTGCCCCGTATTCCTTAAAATTCTGTGACTTCGATCGTGAAAATTTACTTAAATCTGACGTTCCTAATTTACTCAATGACAAATATGTTGTTTTCGAAATGAGTTCTTGAACTTCATTACATGAAATCTGAAATACACAGGTCCATAATGATTCTATAAACTACAGCCATTGACATAAGATGTTCAGCTCAAGTGTTATTTCTTGCAAAAAACTGATGACAGCTTTAATTTTGTGTTTGTTGTTCTGTTTGTATTTTGAAATTCCTCTGATGAAATTTAGAATATGCAAGTATATTGGGAATGCTCTGTTATACTGGATATTTAGGAATTTAATGTGTTACTGCAATTTAAATAGAAGGATGCTGGGACTGTGAAGCTATGTGCCTTTTCATTCTTTTGGTTTTTGTTCTTGGCGGGAAAAGCATTGCTCTGAGGGCGATTTACAGGTTACATGTGTGGCATTTGAAATATCCAGCCATGTACCTGTAGGATTAATCACCAATTAGAGCTTCCATAAATAAACATTTTAAAGCTAAATGCTGCCTATTTACTCTTGAAAGTATTTTGCTTTATGGAACGCCTTTGTTTTTGCAATTTTGGGTCAATTTTCTGACCTGTGTTTGTATATCAGACATGGTCTGTGATTTCAAGTTTGACTGAGGAGAAAACTGCTGCCATGCATGCAGCAAAATCAGAAGCTTCGGCATGAACTGGTATGAATTGAATGTTAATGTCATTGTTTTAGTCTAGATAATTGGTTTATGAAAGTTTGGCAAAGTGCGGTTTTCCTTTTCCTATATCTTATGTTGGTTTGATTCTCGAATGATTGCGCTATGCTTTTCTGAGATTGGTTTTGCATTAAAATACACAGCATACTTCTCTAATGTGAGATATTTTTATCTGCTGTCGATGAGATACCGTATGGTGAAAGGAGGAAGGATAGTTGTGTTGTTGAATCCTCTTTTTCCTACATGAATTCCTTCTAGTGACGCATTCTCAAGTTTCTTGCTAGTGAAACGCATTAGTTTAATGGTGTTTTGTCACTGTTAGTGCTCACCGATCCTGCTATTGTGTGCTTTTTCATGCAACAGGAACTGATGAGAAAACAGATCAGCAAAAAAACATGCTGGGGGTGTCTCTTTATTGGTTGTTTTTTCTGGTTTGGTTTGTTTGGCATCTTGGTTGGCTATATCTTCAAGTGAATATCCAAGTGACTGAGATTATAGTTTGAGTTGACAGGGCGTGCAGCCTTCCCAGAGGTTTTGAAACTTTTTAGGACTTCCTCACGTAGTCTGTAAAATTATAGTCTGATGCATTGTTGGCACTTTTGATTATTGATTTGTCAGATGTTTGAGCAAGAACTAGGTCGGTTTGGATGGTAGTTAGACTGGCTAATAGCCTGTTAAACTGAGGATCCCTTGTGAATGGATTGATTTGTAATCTATTGACTGCCACTAGTCTTCTTCCTAAACCCCAAAATGTACAATTTTTTGCTTTCCATCTCTGATTCTTTGCCTGTATATCTGTGGTTTTTTCAACGTGCCCATGCAATTTATTATCATCCCTTGGTAGAATTCTGAATGCTTCAAAAGCTGTGCGTTTTCATAAATCATTGAGACTAATCCTGAGACTTGAAAGAAATGCTCAGCTAGGCAATGTGAGATTATGGAAGTGCTGCAGTCTGGAAAATAACAGATTGAGCTATATTGGACGCTAGTTATTGAATGATAAATTTTCAGCCTATGCAATCTTTATTTTTAGTAATAGAGCAAGGGTACATGTTGCTTTATCAAATGAAAACCGATAGACCGTTTCCACCAAGGCACTAACCCCAAGCACAAAAGTAAGACAATCACTCATAAAGATGGGAAAGGGGGGCAAAAAACTATAGGCTAATACATGGAAACCTAAGCTCCCCGATTTTGCAAATAATTCAGATAGATCTTCATATGAATAAGACTAGAGTTACTGAAGATGGGATCATAATATAGGTGCCGAACCCTGTCATGGTGATGGATCGATCAATCATTCTGAAACATCATCTCTGTCTTTCTTGTTGCTGGGTTTGCGATGGGTTTCTTCCATCTGTTTGGCCATGGAAAGGCCAAATTGAACAAGTTTTTTTATGTTAGGCACGTTGTAGTTCTGGGCTATGTAGATCCCAGACAGTGTCCCGAACATGAACGAGAAGGAGCTCCTTAAGAAACCCATTTGGCTCCCAAGAACTCTTTAGTATGCAGCTAGCTGTGTAGAGCTATGAGAAAGAGACTTGGCTTGATCTGAGAGATGTGAATCAGGAATTTGACAGTCTTGAGAAATCAAAGATGGGTGCGCAGGGGATCCGTAAGGCCCTGATGTCGTAGTTCCCAAGACTCGAAATGAGCCCTCCTTTTGTGTACTCGCAAAAAATGGTGACTCCTCCTCCAAGGGTCAACCCTTCTTGGCCAAGCAACAATTTTTTTCAAAGGATAGCGACAATTTTAAAGATAGAGGACAACATAGCGTTACTCTGACTTTGTCTTTTTTTATAGAAAAAAAATTCTCAATTTATCTTGTTTAAAATAGTTTATGTAAAACTATTAAACCTTAGTGTTTGCTGAACTAGAAATGAAAAAATAAATTTTTATTAATATTTTCATATCAAAAATCATAAATTTTTTAAAAAAATTTTAATATATTTTTAAATAAAAATTATTTTTTAAAAATTTTTTACCACACTTTTAAAAAATCAATTTAAGATTTCAAACGATCAATTTAAGGATTCATACTGGAAAATTTCTACTTTGATTTTAATTAGAGGAAAAGAGAAAAATGGTATTGAATATCTACTTTCAAGTTCTTGAGGATATGGTAAAATTAGATGTTAGTCCCTAACTTTCTAAAATTCTAAAATGAATCCCTCGAAGTCACATAAGATTTAAGACTTCAAATCTCATTAATTGCAAAACTATTTGAGGATAAAATGTGATTAGAGAAATTATTGTCGTTGAGCAAACACGGCCCAAGAAATCAATAATAGTAGGAGACAAAGAACCAATCTGTTAAATAGGTCACTTATTTCTTGAATTTTAATTTATTTGAGAATTGATTCATCAACTAAAAAGGTTAAAAATGACCTCCTGCAATTTCGCTCATTTAAAATTGGATCCTTTTGTTAAATTTTGTATGGTTTTTTTTCCTATTAATTAACGTTTAAAAATCACCTCTGTAAATAATTTGAGCATGTTGTAGCCTTTACTTCTAGTTTTTGGTTATTTTAAACCTCCCATCTATTTTTGTATGTGAAAGTCATATGATTTATGTACAAATTGATCCAAACCCCTTGATTTATTGACTTGTTTCTTAGCCTTTAGATGAATTTGACTTTTAAATAAAAAAATAAAAAAAATATTTAAAAATGATACAAAAATATCCATAAATAGGAAAAAATATCCATGAAAAATAAAAAACAACAAAGAAAATCTCATAAAATTCGGAAAACAAAAAAAATCTCAATTTTCATCTTTGGACTTTTTATTTTTTCTGTAACTAGATTTATTGCTAAATTTTTTATTCTACCTCACAATCAATTTAACAAATAAAATAAAATGGAGGGGAGGATTAAAGTAAAAAATAAAGAATAAAAATAGAAGTAAAGATTGGAGTAAACAGAAACAAATTAAACTCCATCGCTGTCTTTCTTGCAGATGCACATAATTTTATTAGCAAGTATGTATGACATTACATAGAGCAGGAGTCGTCCTATTACTAATTGTGATGAGTTAAATCATTCAGAAACATCATCGCTCTCTTTCTGGTTTCTGGGTTTGCGATGGGTTCTTTCAATTTGTCTAGCCAAAGAAAGGCCTGTCTCGGCAAGTTTTTTGATGTCTGGCACGTTGTAGTTCTGGGATATGTAGATCCCAGCCAGTGTCCCCAACATGAATGGGAAGCTTCTCCTTATCAGACCCATGGCTGCCTCTTTTCTTCAAGGAACGATGCTTCACTTGACTGAGCTGGCTAGAGAAAAGGAAAATTAAGCAGTACTGAAGCAGGAACTAATTCGGTAGCTTGGAGAAGGCAAGGTTGTTTAGCAGAGGATTTATACAACTTGTGGGCGGTCCTGACGTATTTCTCAAGACATGAAGAAAACCAGAGCGACTCCTCCAAGGGTTTGAATATTTATTTTTCAGTCCCGAGATCTTCGTGAAATTATATGTTAGTCCTCGACTTTTTAAAAGTTACTATTGAATATTAAAAAAACTTAATAATTGTTCAAAAAAATAAAGAATAAAAGAGAAATCCATATATTTTCTTTTATATTTTTTCTAATGTTTAGAATATAAGACAAAAAGTCTATTTATAAGAAAAGAAAATAATAGCATTAATGAATACTAGAAAACTCAAATATCATGGAAAATCAAGAAATTAAACTCAAGAGTCATGAAGTCTAAGAGATTTTAGTAAGCTTTCAATATATATAATTATAGATTTTATAACACTTTCTCTTGAATAACTATGTACTAAAAATGTGTCTCATTAAAACTTTGTAAAGAAAAATCCAATGGAAAAAAAAAACCTAAGCGAAGAAAAAAGAGTACAATATTCTTGTGTGATTTTTGAATTCTTCAGAATTAAATAGAAGGTTTTATATAGATACTTCAAGTTCACATTAATTTGTCCCTTATCAAAATAAGATAGCTTCGGATTATTCTAAATAATTTCTTGTCGTGCTTCAGGCAGTGACTTTTCTTTCCCTAATGATGGGAAAATATTCTCATCAAAATGGTAATGTTCAAAACGTGCCTTAAAAACATCACCGGTTAAAGGTTCAAAGAATCTATTAATAGATGGAAAATCAAAACAAATATAAATTCATATTCTACATTGTGGAGCCATTTTAGTCCTTTGCAAGGGCATTATTGATGCTTATAAGGCACAACCAAAAGCTTGTAAATGAAATATATTTGGTGGTATACTAAAAACAAGTTGCAAATAAGAATATCTATGGTAAGAACTTGGTATAATTTTAACCAATAATACAATATGTAATATAGCATGTCCACAAACAGATGTTAGCAATTTTTATTTGAAAAGTAATGGCCTAGCAATTAATTAAAAGCGCTTATAAATAATTCTGTTAGACCATTTTAATTATGTACATGAGCAGCAAGATGTTTAATATTAAATCCAATAAAAATACAAAAATTTTCAAATGCTTGAGTATACAAAGATTATCAAACTCATCAGCATTATCCAATCAAATTTTCTTGATTGAATAATCAGGAAATTGCGTCCGTGGTCTGATAATATGTGTTATTAATCTAGCAAATACAATATTTCGACTAGAAAGTTAACAAACATATGAACATTTACTTGGTACATCAATTAATATCATAAAATATCTAAAAGGTTTGTATGTTAGATGAATAGGTTCACATATATCTCCTTGAATTCTTTTTAGAAAAGATGGTGATTCTATAACAACCTTTGATGGAGATGGTTTGGTAATTAATTTACCTTTAGAACATGAGCGCATGATTTTTTATTTGGTAAAAGAATCTTCAGATTCTTTAAAGGATGTCCATATGAATTTTCAATAATTCAACGCATCATTATTGATGCTAGATGTTAAAGTTGATCATGCCAAATCATAAATATTTTTGTGTTGGAACATTTCTGGTGTGTCACAACATTTATTTCAATATATTTCATATTGTGTAATAAATTCTAGAAGAGAAAGCAGATAATTTTTCAAGTACAAGCTTCTAGCCTGAAATACATGAAAAAATATAAAGATATTCTTTTTTGTTTTCATCTATTGTTTCAATATGATAACCATTAGCATGTATATCTTTAAAACTAAATAAATTTATTCGGGACTCGGGTGAATATAATAAATTTTTGCTGCCCAATTTTGTTTTATTTGGTAATAAAATATTAGCTCTTCTAGAGCCTTTAATCATGTCTATTGGATCAAATATTATAATGACATTAGCTTTAGTTAATGTCAAATATTCAAAGTATTTTTTTTTCTTGAAAATTATGTGCATTGTTGCATTGCCAAACATAAATCTCTATCATGAAAAATCATGTCTTTTTTTAAAATATAATTAAAATTTATTATTTAACTAAAATGAAACTGATATTATTTATTGAAAATACAATAAGATAAATATCCTAATACAAACAAAAATATTATTCATCCCCAAGGATTCCACCACTAAATATGTCTTCTTTTTTATCTAGTGTTTTTAAACCCAATCTAGTGGCCGACCCAAGACCCTGGTTACAGGTTTTGATCGGGTAAACCCCATTTTTTTATAAATCAAAATGACGCTGTTTTGGTAAAAAATAAAAAAAATAGTCTACAGGTTGCAACCTGATTTTTTATCGGGTTTTATCAGGTCAACCCACCGAGTCAGCTTGGTTTTTAACTGCCCCTATTTTTTTATAACATCGGCCCGGTTCCAGCCTCGGGTCAACCGAGTCTTTAGCTAATCTGCTAAGCTGGGTTTTAAAACTATAGTGTTATATGGTTTTGAAAGAAATCAGATATTTATTTTCCAATTCCCGAAGTCTTGGTAAAAATTATATGTTAGTTCTTGAGATTGGGTTTAATAACTCCACTCATCATAATATTTTTATACTTTCCATTTTGTTTCTTTTTATAAAATCTTTTATCAGTAACATCCCCAATCCAGCTATTATATTTCAAGATGATGGTGCAGGAAGATTTTCAAATGATGTGATTCGTAATCTACATGCCAAGATCTGAAAGTAGAACGACAATTAAAAAAAATAAAGTAACTATTTATTTAATTAAAAACCATAGTAAATCAAATTAACACAGTACATCATCAAACCATTTATAAGCAACACTGACCTCCAAACAACAACACAGGATTCTTACAAGTAAGTAACACAACATAAATCTTCATTAGCGTTCTAATTATTCTTTCAATTACTAGCAAGTGGCATGTCCGAGGTTGTTGCCTGTTCAGTTCCTGGGCTTGCAGCCCTGCGTGCCTGACGAGGACAAGTCCGTTTCCGGTGAGCTTCAGGATTTTCCCAACGTTGTGCTCCTCTCGTAACGAAGGCTCCAAACACAGTTCCCATAAAAAAGGCAAAAACAGGCCTCATCTCCCTTGTTGTTTGTTCATAAACTCTACTCTAGATATTGTGTAAAAGCAAGAGCAAGACTAGATATGGTGTTGGGAACAAGGCGATTGAGCTGGTGGGATTTATAAAAGTTTTGTCTTTAGAAGACAACTTGATGCCCAAGTTGTCTTTGCAAATGATTTCACTAAATAAAGCTAACCTCTACTGCAAGGGTCAACCCCGCTGTCTTGCCGTGTTAAATATTTTATTCTAGATGACGGCATCCATACTCGGTGGATAAGGTGCAAATTTGACTGGGTCAGTCAGCATTTCTGGTCTAAACCAGCCCCTAACAATCAATGAATTTGCTCTCATTAATGGGACTTCCTCGAAAATAAAATAAAGAATGAATCAATAAAGGAAAAGAAAATAAACTTTTTTTTTTTTAATTTTGTCCTTAAATCGTATCTTTGATATGTGTAAATGATCATGCTTTAGGTGATGATAAACTTATTATGTTCTTAAACTATCATCCATTCATATGGGGTTTTATTTATTTTTCTCAGATTCTTTTGTGAAGAACTTGATGAATTGGATTAAAAATGTAGATATAATATGCTAGTGAGAGAGTGTATGAGATAGGGATAGTGATGCTTGATACTTTCTATTAAAAAATATGTTTTTGTCTTAATTGTATTCTTGTATTGTCAAATAACTGGTAGATGGTGTTGATGCAAAAAAAATTATCGTTATTGTTTAATTGAAAGAAGATGTATTTCTTTAATTATTTTTCAATTTCAGTTTTTTTTTTTTTTGTTCTTACCTTTTGATTTATATTGAGATATCCCATAAACTTTGGAGATGAAATTAAGATTTACACATAGCGGAACAGAAATAAAGATTGTAGGTCTAATCGAAACAAATCAAAAGTTTTAGATGAAACTGAAAAAATACATGAACCTGGAGATTAAAATCTACCCTAAATTGGCTGGCGACCATGAAGGTGTGACAAATCAGAAGATAGGGACCCTGTTTAACTTAGCTGTTCTGAGGTGAAAGGAGTTTGGTGCCAGCTATATCTTTTCTGTTTGGCAAGAGAGAGATAAGAAAGCGCGTGAGAATGTTGCTTCGGATTTCTCTACTTTGCCAAGGCAAACTATCCAATCTGTCCAGTACAGATTACGTAAGACAACGCTGCTGAGAGATGCTATGAACAGTAATCCCAGATATGATTTGTTACATAATCACTGGGATTTTTCTGATAATTTTCTCGGTCAGAGTCTGTAAAATGGACTTAGTCTTCTGTCGTGTATGCTTCAATTTCCCAGGATAGTATCCTGTTTTTAAGCTCTTGTAGGAGGGGAGCACCTACCTGGTGTTTTTTTAGTAATAAAATTCTCGATAATCAAGACTGGGACCTTGAGATACCTGGAATGTTAATTTCTGCGAGGACAGAACAAAGAGGACGAATGTAAACACCAAATAGAATGCGAAATGATAAGCAAGAAGTCATCTCGTCCACACAATTACTGCACATGGCGATGGGCCAAAGATTTTGCTTCTTTGAGTCACACCATTCACATAATTGAATAAAAATCCAGCTTCAAGTACACAGAATTCATGGCTTAACATTGGCCACTGCTCCTGTAGTGGCTGCCTGTTATTTTCAGTTTTTAATTGTCTATGCATTTGTATTTCTCTATATAAAGCTTCTTTTGGAGCACTGAAAGTTCCATAACGTGTGTGTTGCATGAAAGAAATGGCCTTCAAGGGTTCTAAGGCAGCAGCTATTTTTGTTGTGCTCAATGTCATTTTTTTCACTTGTGTCTCATCTCATAACGCACCGGCCTGTCCTCCAAAAGCTCCCCCAGCCCCAAAGAAGCCAGCCAAATGCCCTAAAGATACCCTCAAATTTGGTGTTTGTGGCAACTGGTTAGGGTTGGTTCACGAGGCTCTTGGGACCCCTCCAAGCGAGGAATGCTGTACCCTTATCAAGGGTCTCGCTGATCTTGAAGCCGCATTGTGTTTATGCACAGCTATTAAGGCCAATGTCCTGGGAGTTGTCAAGCTCAAAGTTCCCGTTGCAGTTAGCTTGCTCCTAAGTGCTTGTGGAAAGAAAGTTCCTGAAGGCTTTAAATGCGCTTAGAACTCCTTTGTTCCTGTTCATTGATGTTTGTTTTACGTTTGAAACTTGTTTGCTCTTGTAAAACTCGCTTTCCTGTAAGAAGCGAAGCTGAATGCCTTTCAATAAAATGTGTTTTGAGTCTCTTCCTTTTGCTTTGCATCTGTTCTAAGGAGTTGAGACAAATAATGGCAAAATGCGAAAACATGTCGAAGCTAGATTACAGCTTAAGAGCTGCAAGGCATTTTGGTTAATTCATTCACTTTAAACGTGTAAAGGTGCGCAGGAGAATCAGTAGAATCCTCATCATCTACCCTGTTTTATAATAATAATTTATTTTAAAAAAAATAAAATAAAGAAGCTAATAAGATGCTGTAAAACCTTTCAGCAAAGCGTCGCAAAAGAAACAGATGGCCCCCAGCACCAAGGGGTTTAAATCTTGTAGAACATGTCCATAGGAGAGGCGTTGAATCACCAAAGGAGCACTCCTTTTCCAGTGCAGCAGGTAAGGTTTGAAGCTTTGACTCAATTGTGCAAAAGGATTTTTGTAGCAGGGCTTTCTCTAATCGAAAGCATGTTTTTGAAATGATAATTGTGTATGATAATGTACAGTTTGACATGTTTTTAAGTTTGGGGCTTAAAGAATGTGTTGATACTCTAGAAGCAAAATAAAATCTCTGCAGAATTAGAGTTTGTTTACAGTATTAGAATTTATTTACGGTTGCTATTCTAACGACTATCTTTTATTCTATGTAATAGAATATCAGATATACTTGGATAATAACTTACAATTCTTTTTTTTATTATTGTATAAATAAACGTGTAAGATTCAATAAATAAAGAATGTGTTCTGCAGCATCTACAATAATAAAGTTTTGTTTTCTCTTCAATGTAAACAACAGAATGATTACAGTATGATAATGTCCCATTGCAGTCTCAACGGTGACGAAGAACCCATAAAGCACCAAAACGCACATTTCAATGACAGAACTTGATCACAAACGTCAGTGTCTTTTTGTGGCTAGTGCAATTCCAGAGAGAAGCACTCAACCAAAGGTTCCATTTCTGGCCTTATCTCTGTGTGATCTCAACCTTACACTTCCCCACCCAAAACCCAATCCGTAAAACCGAAGCCATGGCCACCAAGCAACCCCAAACTTCAGCACTTCTGGTTGCATTGATGTTTGATAGTATGATTGTGGTTGTATTTTAAAGTGTTTTTTATTTGAAAATACATTAAAATAATTATTTTTTTATTTTTTAAAAATTATTTTTAATATTAACATATGTGAATAATTTGAAAACACTAAAAAATTATTAATTTAAAATAAATTTTTTTTAATTTTTTCAAAAATACTTTTAAACAAACAGAGTTAAGTTGCAATCCTCACGTCCTTGAAAAAGTTCCTCGTCCAATCCATTTATCAAATCACCAAGCTTCTCTGAAATAATAGCAACCCCATTTTCCTCCATAAAAGGTCATGCTTCTGTAACCATGCAATTGGGAAGAATGCGTTTTAGCTCTGCAGAACTCTGATGGTTCAAGCGACTCCTAAAATCCGCCAAACCCACTAAGCAAATCCTTTTGTTGCTATCGGCTCTTACTGCTCTCACCAGACAAACCAATACAAGAGCGCACGTAAAAGAAGATTAGCTGATACTTAAATGATTGTACAAAGAAGACGATAGTTTTATAGAAAAGAAAGAACGGGAAAAAATAATAAATAAAGTAACAAAGTAAGGAAATTTTCCATTGGACAGGAATCCATTTTTGGATTTGGTATGAATAAATGAAGCAAATACGAGGACAGGCGAAGTGTTTTTTGGTACACTTCAACCTGGCCGCTGGTAACATGATGGCATCACAAGGCAACTGAAACGCGGTTCGAACCAAGTTGGGTCTACAGGATTTGTTAGCATTTAATTCACACTTGATAACCGAGTTCAAGTCTGTAGCTGGTGTGGCTAGCCAGTAGTTCAAGTATGCGGACTCTAGCCCAGCTGGAACATTGATGATAGCCGCACAGTTGAGAGAGGGGGTTAGTTCAGGCAGTAGGGTTTTTACTTTTTTGATGTTTTGCATAGCATTGATGAACAAAGAGACGCGTTTTCCTTCAGGCACAGCATGGTTTCAAGTCACGCCAATACAAAATCCTTTATTAGTTAAAAAAGTTAATTGCAAAGCCAGCGATGATACAACCGAGTCAGATACTAGCAACTCGGGTACACAAGGACATGATTCAATAACTTCACTGATTCCACTGCCTGCAAAGCGACCAAAACCTGCATTAGACTCGGCGAGTGTGGGTGAAAATGTTAAAGAATTATCCCATTCAAAAGCTTAAATTCAAGATAATTTTTTGATAAAATATCAAAGTTTTATTGACTAAATAGTCACGAGTTCGAATCACATCATCCTCATTTTATTTAATAAAAATTACACAATTTAATACAAACCTATGTAAGTTTGAAATCCAAATTGCTTTTACTTGAAAAAATATCTTAAAAAATTATATAAATTATATTATGAATAGTCACGAGCAAATGCAATGATGCAATCAGTTGCAGCAATGGGATAGAGGCCTCTCCATTGAAGGAAATGGAAAAGGATTGCAGGTGGCTTCAGGAAGTGCAGTAGCCTCGCAGGATTGATAAAGGGACATCTACTATTGGAAGCCAGTAGGGATCTGAGGCTGGAGCAGGGTCTATAACTATACATGCCACGAACTGCTTATGAAAACGAAGAAGACAATGATAAAATAGAGGAAACGAGCAAGAGAGTTCTTGAAGCCAGAGACTCAAGAAATTGTAAAATATGATGAGCAACAGAAGCAGGGAACTGAAGATGTTATTCATAGAGGGTGCATAGCCTGCCTTGACCACGGTTCTGTATTTTTTCACATATGAAACACACTTACATTCCTTGAAGTTGATGTGTTTCATACTTTAGATGTCATCAAGTTTGAGGCTTTGAAAGAATGATAACACGATGATGCCCAATTCGAGTCTCACTGATGCGACCAAGGTGGCGAAGAACCTGTAAAAGACCAGAATGCATGGGTATGACATTTCACCAAGTAAACGAACTTAACAGATATGAATCTACTGAACAGTGTTTACCATTTTATGCTGTCAAAATAACAGCATAACAAGTTTCCAAGAATTTTGGATCTATTTCCCTAATGCCAAGTAAACCTTGTGTCAAAGTCCATGCCATGTATGACAAATTTACAGTTAATATAGAACAGGAACTGCAGTTACTTTAATTTGACTTTCTTAAGCATGCAACTAGTCATTGTATTCCATGATTTGATTATGGGTAGAAAATTTATCTAGCAAAAGGTGAAAAAGAAAAGAAGAACAACTTACAGTCAAAATCGCTTTTCCTGTATTGTCAAGCTTCAAGCTAGGTCCTTTTATGTCAGTTTCAAGAAAAAAGTGTTTTCCCTTTATTGATTCTGTCATCGCAATATCCCTTAGTTCCTGTAGTCAAGGAGACACTACAATCAACTGCATATAACAGTCAGTTTGCCTATGAATACAAAACAATGCTAAATGCCAACTATTTGAAATAAATCACAGACGCATCGTGTAATTTTGACTCCGCATATTTTTTCACTTAAGCACTTCCTAGTTTAGGAAAACCTTATCGTGCAACAACTCAGGAGGGAACTGCTATTCAAAGAACTATTTAACCTTCAAAGGGGAACATAGATAAAGAAATTTTAGGTTATACTACCCAGCAGTAAAGTTCACTTACCAATGCTTTTTCCCAGAGATTCTCTGCCAGCTTCACAACGGAAAGTTGAAAAAAAATCAGAATAGTTGAAAAATTAAGCATGTACTTATGGAAGTCAGATAAAAGTACTGAATTGAGACCTTCTTCTTTGGGGCTGTAATAAGCTGAAAATTTGAATCAGCATATGCTGCCATGTCATTAATAGCTGCATTGACCTTATCTAGGGTGAGCCTTCCTCTCATGTATCTGCGATCAGCAATAGCACTGGAGTTGGTCGGGAGCTTTATAATATGAATGCTAGACGGGACTCTTCATTCCCAACATGTCCCCGCTAATCTATGTTATGAAACCTCATATACTAGCCTCGGTTTCAGTATCTGTGCAAAAGTACTCAGACCAAGATTGTGCCACGCCTCAAACTCAGTTGAGACATAAGTGGAAACACTAGTCCTATACTTGCAGAAATACATACTGTTTTGTGTGAAATTTGATATGTCATTGGAAAGCTAGGGCCGCGTCAAAAGACTCAAAACAGAGACCTTGCTCGGAGTGACATCAAGGAATGGCACTGAGTGACATGTAAGTAGTCTATGAATGGAATTGGATTCTTCAAATAAAAACCACATAATTAGAAAGAAAAGATAGATTAACTTACGAAGATAGGGAATCCAGCTCAGCAGCAGTTATATACCACAATGGTGGAGGGCTACGACCCTTTTTCTCCTGAAATTTAACAGAATCTTGATCAGTGATTTAAATAGTTCCCTCGCATTCAAGCTACAGCAAAAATTTATGAAAATTATAGCAACTGAACATTTGCAAACTATTTTCCCCTTATTTCAGTTATTCATTATCCATCTAGTTTTTCCGGGTTCATTAAATTCAAAATGAGAATGAAAGTGAATTTATTGGTCTGAGCCATACAAAACGTCAACAATCCGTATCCCCATAGATTTACGGATTGAAATTAAAACGTAAATTTTCCATTACAATCACATACCTTGTGTGTTGCTACAGGCTCCTCAGGTTTCAATGGACCAAAACCAGGAAGTTGATTAGATGCTTCTGGCAGAATGCTGACAATCATAATAAAATAAGCACATTTGCAGCTCAAAATCTTAGACTCGCAGACTTGTAATATACGCATAAAAACACCAGTACCTTCTATTATTAATTTCCGAATTCGAGAAGGTTGTTCTTTCTGGCACATGTACAGACATACTATGCAATTTTTTCTGCTGCCTTAGCGATGCTTCAATCAGTTTCTGAATCGATAAAACAAAACAAAACAAAAAACAATTACAACCACAAAATGTAAATGCGCAAGCTTAATTAACATAACTAAAACAGCTCCCCATCTATTTTATAACCCTAGAGACAATAAAATTCTGTTTTATTCAAGTTGTTTTCTTCGAGATAATGTTGTGTTCCACTTAAATAAACCACAATGATTGTATTGAGCCTAATTAATTATTATTTTATTAGTAATTCTTTAATCCGTATATGACTTCCAGCAAAATCAATTTCAAAAAAACAAAAAACATATTATTTCTTTTTCTTTGTCACAATTCAACTTAACCTAAATGATTAACCCTAATTAGATGAAACTCGATTTCGGTTATTCAATTTTACAATCAACAAAACAAATCTCTGACTGAAAAAACAAAGACAAGGAATTCAGAGTAAAGGTGTAGTACTTTAGCTTTAGGGATCGCCAAGGTCTCCTCACGCAAGCGGTCTTTGATAGCTTGCACTTGCAGCTCCATCGCCTTCAACGCTGCGTCCACCGCCTTCAAATCGGTGACGCTGCTCGCTGGATACACTGCACGAACAAAAAATTTCAGTTCCGTGTATGAGAAAATGAAACACAAAATGTCACAGGAGAATTTTATATCGAGTTCGGTGACTCACTGTTTCGGGCAATAACGAGTTCTTGTAACTCAGCGATTCGAGTATTGAATGAAGAAATCAGTGAATCGAGTGATGAACCAGCTTGCTTCACATCCATTTCTCTCTACAGGATTAGGTTTTCTTCCAATAATTTTGCAGTTTCTCTCTCTATTATTTGGATTTGTCTTTCTAGGATTTCATAAAAATGATTTTGGTGGGAACTGGATGTTTTGTTTTCAAAAATTTTGGGATAAACGCAGTCAAGGGTGCCGTTTTATGAAAATTAGTTATGTTTTTTTTTTCCTTATAAATATGGGGTTTCTTCAGGTAAACAATACCAAAATCAAATTAAAATTTCCGACTCGGTCAAATAGTATTGAATTAATGAAAACTTTTCTTATTGGACCAAATGTTTGGGCGGAGGAAGTTAGAATTATCATTATACTTGAGAAATATTATTAAATATTTGAAAATTTGTGGAGGGAGCAAGTAATTTTCGAGGGACAAATATAAAAATAAACTTAAGGTTTGAGGACTATATTTGATTTTGGAAATGGATAAGCTTGAGCTTTTGTTGATATGCGGACTGATCTAGTAAAACTTGAATGTTGGACAACTTAGACTTTGATGGAAATGGATTCTATCGAAGAAAAATTACAAACTCATAGTTTTTTTTTTTAAAAAAAAAGAAAAAACAATTAAAAAAATCAAATAATTACCCAAGTCGTTTGTTTTTCATAAAGTTTGAAAAAAATTATTATCTAAATTAGTTACAATAATTTAAATAAATCTAATTTTTTCAACAGAAATCATCCTAGACATATGCAAGACCCTTAAGACTATATGAATTGAATATAAACATCAAAACAACATTTTGGTCATCAACCTCACGAGCTAAGCAAATGTTTGTTCATACTATGTACTTTTGTGTAACGAGCCTAAGCTTGTAGTCTTGCTCGATCTTTATTCACAAGCAATTATCTAAGATATAGGGTTTCTGATGATGTTTTCCTATTCATATAAACAGCAAAGCTTTTCTTTTATATTTTCTTCTTTCAATTGAATATTTATATAGCCTAATTAGATAAAATTAGGCTTAAAATTATAAAAAACAAATACCAAATTAAAAAAAAAAGAGTACTGAGAAGTAAAACATAAAGAAAATACATTACTCCTTTTATATTCATTATAATTTTTATTTTTATTCAAAAAATTTTATTTTTTAATTATAAGTTTTAAAAAGAAGAAAAATTTGTAGAAAAGAAAAGGTTGTTGATTGCCATGTTTGTGACAATTAAAATAAGCAAGTTTGGTATCAAAAAGCTTTATTTAATGAGAGGAGTTAGATATAATGATTTTTGACCTTCACCTAGCTTGAAAAACTAGATCAGTCTTGAGAGAGAGAAAAAATCTTTTGATATGATAATTGAATAGTATAACATATAAAGAATAATTATTCATTAAAATCCAAAAATAGATTCCTGATTTTGTATTTTTGTTACTGCTTTTAGTTTCTTGTTTCTTAATAAATTGGTCTTGGGTGGTTTTAAGAATGTTACTAGGTGATTTTTTTCTTTTTAAAAAAAATGAGTTGAAAATAATTTTTTAGATAAAAAAAACAAGCCTTCTATTTTTTTATTATTATAATGATAGTCAGATTTTGAGAAGCATAGTCGGATTTTGAGAAGCAGATGATGTGTTATGTGTTATAACAGGTGACATGTCAAGTGCTTTTTTTGTTTTCAAAAAATAAAGGTTGTTTGTCTCTAAAAAAATAAAAAAATAAAAGAAGGTCTAGGTTAGCAGGGTAATTTTATAAAAAATAAGTTAAAATAAAATTATAAAGCCTAATTTCTGGTCAATACAATGTTGAAATATAAAATTAAAAATAAAAAATAGGAAAAGGAGAAAAACAACTCGAATTAGCTTGTTAAACTCGTGATTTGGATCATAAAATTAAAATAACTTTATAAAAATAATAAAAATAAATAATGAGTCTTGATCTCTAATAAACCTAATGCTAAATGATGTAATTAAAATTAAAAAAAAATAAAAAGAAAAAAAACAATGTTATAGTGAATAGTATTTTGTGATTATAGACACATTGAAACCCTTATTCTTTTTAATTTTTTTATATATAATTATTAAAATAAATTATGAAATTCAATTCTCAAATAACTTAGTGTTGAAAAATAAAATTGAAAAATATTTTTTAAAAAATAACTAAAAAAATAACTCAAGTCAACTCGGGTTAATTCGTAAAATTCATGACCCGAGTTATGAGACGAAAATAACCTCACAAAAAAAAATCAAAACAAGTCATGAAGTCTAATTCTCAATTAATCCAATATTAAATAATAAAATTAATAAAAAAACTTGAATCAGTCAATTTAACTTAAAAAATAATGTTAAAGTACTGTCAATGTGTTTTTTTTTTTTTTGTAATAAGTGACTCAAGTTATGTACCTTAATGCTAAATAACAAATAAAAATTGAAAAATTGAATAAAAAAGGCCTTAAGAATTATTGTATACGTGTATGTGTTGTTTCGGATAATTTGCTCTCTTGGCGTGTTGTCTATGCATCATAAATAACAAAAGAAAGCAGAATCAATAGGTTGTCCTGCAATCTAATTTACTTAAAGCACTTGTTTGCAAGATTAAGCCTGGAAGTTGATATCCCATGATGTCAGTGAGTTAGTGCTAAATGCCCTTTGATGGAATTACAAAATATATACTCTTCTATTGTTTTTGCTAATGTATTTGATGACATGGTTTAACACTCATATAGAGAATTCCTTGATCATAATCGACTAAAAATATTAAAAAACAACATTCTTTTATCGTCTCAAGAAAAATAAAAATACGGGTTCATGACTTGTTTATTATTTATCTCAATTTTAGAGTTTCATGGCAATTATGAGTTAGGATCTCACTAATCAAATGCTGACTAGTTTTTTTTTTTATAGAGAAGCATAGGATTGCAAGGTTAGATCACAACGATGGACTTCGAAGAACTGTCATTGCATCCATTCATCAGCCCAGCAGTGAAGTTTTTCAGCTTTTTACAATCTTTGCATTTTTAGCATCGCATTTCTCACAAGTTAATTGAATAGTTGGAGCAACCAATCATGAGACAACTAATCACTCTTTACTGTAATCGTGTTTCATCAGTATTTCTAACTTCTTCTAGTGAAATTAGGATCTTGAACAAGGCTTAGATAATGCAATCCCCACAGAAGAAATGGCTGACATCCTTGCATGTTCAAGTAAAGGTAACAGAAACATGTAAAGAGGTAAGCCAACACTTAACCAGACACAGATATGTTTACTAGACATGTTTAAGGAATGTCGAAAAGAGTAATTAATATGTGTGGTTTTCTGGATCTTGAAGCACCGGAGAGCAGGAGAAACCATGCCGGATTTCTGACTCAATCTCTTGTCCTAACAAAAAGACCTTGAACATGTTTCGTGGTCTAGGATGGAAGATATAACTGATCGTAGGGAAGGGTTGGAATTTCTAAATGAATATCGTTTGATTAGCGTTTCAAACGATATTTTTTAAAATATTATTTTTTTATAATTTTTTTTATATTTTTTAAAATCATTTTGATGTATTTATATTAAAAATAATTTTTTTAAATATTATTTTGATATATTTATAAATAAAATTTATTTTAAAAAATAATTATCACCAAACTCTTTAAAAAATATATCTCAACAATAATAAATTTGTTTAGTTAGGGAAGCCATTGTATATCAATTATGGAATAATTATAATAATTATTAAAAATTTATTTTATTTTAATTAATTTTATTCATGTAAAACTTATTATCAATATACTTTAACAATGAAAATATTATATTGTTATGTTTATTCTTGTTTTTATTTAATTTAATTAAGTGAAAAATATTTTTTAAAATAATAATAAATAAAAAAATATTTGTGTATGTGAAAATGTAAAAAATATAATAAGAACAGGATTTCTATTTTATTTTTTTCCCTAAATGGAAAACAATATAATTTTTTATTAAAAAAGAAAATTGTTTTTTTTTTTTGTTACTGCACAGCAACTCAATACTCTGGGGAATAGAATTAAGAGCGTGTTTGGCAGTGTGGTAACGGTTGCTTTTTAAATAGTTTTCGTGCTGAAATATATATCAATAATATTTTTTTATTTTTTAAAAATTATTTTTAATATTAACACATCAAAATGATTCAAAAAATACAAACCACATTTAGTTTTAATAATAATAAAAAAAATTTAAAATTTAATAAACACAATACCAAACGTTTTTTAAGAAATAATTCTTGAGACTCTCAGAAGAGACCATCCCGCTGCGGCGATCTTTACGAGGTTTACACAAATTAGGATTTCACAATGCGACGCGCAGTACACAACGCGTCCAATACATTGCCAACCTCACTATCTCTATTCTCTATTCTCTATCAAAATATCCCCTCATATAATCTTTTTTAAAAAATAAAAAAATCAGCATGCTTACAAAATTTTGACCTAATTTAATTTTCTCTGCTTTAAAATTTTAATTATTCCAATTTCCATGGCGTCCTCCTCGTTTGTAGAAATTGAGCGGTTCCATTTGATACCAGTACTGTCAGTAACTTGCCCATGCCACCGCCCTCTATTATCTAAAAATTCCCTAATTCTCAATCGAAAGAAACTCAATTTCGATCTCCTCTTAAATGGATCCAAAACCGCAGTTCCGGTTCACGCTAAGAGGGCGACGGCGAAGCGGTGGTTAATTACATCCGTGGCCAGAGCTGAGGCTGATAGCGTCGACGAAGACAGCGGCAAAGAGGTAATAAAAATGTTCCTATAATTGACGTTCATTGATAACTGGGAATTCTGTAATTAAGTTTATCCTAGCAATTGTTAGACTTTAGTAGTGTTATGACGAGGAAGACGAGTGGGAGTGGGTGAGGTATTGTGTTTTCTGATGGAAAAAATTGCTATGTATAGTAAAGCTGAGCCTGAAATCACTTATCATCACTATTGCCCGGTGCCAAGGCAGTAATATAGTTAAGCTATGAGACAGGAATTTTAAGTCAATAAAATTAGCATGCGGATGAATCAAGGAATTGCTATGAATCAATGAATTTCTATGAATCAAGGAATTTCTTGTACCGACAAGAACACACGCGCTTCCTACCTAGTTGCTAAGTCAACAAAACAAAATGCAGCAAATGACCCTTTTTCATTTTTCTACATCTAAAGTTAGCACGCGGATGAATCAAGGAATTGCTATTGTATGCCACATAAAGAATACCCTCCTTCCTTATGACCTAGAAGTGCTAAGAGTTGCTAGTAGTTATTACTCCCAATTCTTTTCACTTCTGTATTATTCCTGATGGAGAGTATTACGTGGTGACAGACTCTGCTAATTCCTATGACTCTGAGTTTTGATGGAAAAGTATTGAAAGGGTTTTGGTTGTGTTTGTTATCACTAGTATTTCTCTAGGATGGTAACATATATGGCATTCTGTTTTATTGACCTGGTAGTTTTATGAGATTTTCTGCCTGCCCTTGTGATTGTAAGAGCTTTAATAAAAGCAATATGTGTTGCAAATTTATTTTTTGGATAGTAATTGTCTTGCACACCTCATACATGTCTTTCCTGCTGTAAAATCATTTTAGAATCCTTGTCAGGATCCCAACGATTTTACACATGCTAGAGGTGCCTCTACAAAAAGGCAAAAATAAACTTGATAAAGGGGCCTGGGTGTTAATCTCTAGTTTCTGGAATTGCTAAAATCATCTCTGTCATTAACAAAATCACTCGCAGATTCAAGTGTGCTAATTTTCAAATTGGAAAAGGACATTGATTGGGTACAAAAGAGTTTTCTATTTCCATAAGTGTCATAATTTGCCACATCTTCCACCATCCAAAGTAAGAGTAATATGCAATTTACAAGAAACATATGTTAAAAATGGTGAGGTACAAAGAAACTAGCAAATTTGGGATTTCAGGATACTTAAAAGTAAATTTAGTGCCTTTTGTGTGCATGTTATTTATTTGTTTTGTTCTTATATTGCTTGTTTGCGAGGTTAAATGGAACTGTTGAAAAATTTGTGTTATAGGAAGTCGAGAAAGATCATATTTCACCTGCAAAGGAGGATTCTGTTTCACAACTTCAACAAAAAGCAAGTCAACTGAAGAAAAGAATCATTTTTGGACTTGGGATTGGGATTTCTGCTGGAGGCATAGTATTAGCTGGAGGATGGGTTTTCACTGTAGCTTTAGCAGTCGTTGTATTTGTTGGCGCGCGTGAGTACTTTGAATTGGTTAGAAGTCGTGGAATCACTGCAGGAATGACTCCACCTCCTCGATATGTGTCACGAGTCTGCTCTGTTATTTGTGCTTTCATGCCTGTTCTTACCTTGTAAAGATCGTGATGTATCTTTATTTATATTTTGAACATGCATTTAACTTGTGATACTCGAATGATTCTTGCAAGTATTAAATTTTTTTTGTTCAGTTGCTAATTAGTTTTCTAAAATTTGGTCAGGTATTTTGGTCAGATTGATATTCCAGTGACATTTGCTGCTTTTGTTGTGGCAATGGCATTGCTTCTACAGAGAGGGAATCCTCGTTTTTCTCAGCTTAGTAGTACTATATTTGGGCTATTTTATTGTGGATATCTTCCTTGTTTCTGGGTGAAGCTTCGATGTGGTTTAGCAGCCCCTGCCTTGAACACAAGTAAGAAGCTGCACTGTTATGCTTATGTAATGATAATGTTAGATTTTAGGAAGCTTATCAAATATTGAACGTGTATGCCATATTGTCAAATTGAGATGTCATATGACATGCTATGCTGATGAATTAAGGACTATCCATTTATTTTACTGATATTTGTGACACATGAAAATGAATATGGTATCTTGCGTTAAATGTAAGTCTCCAGATAGAAGGGTAATGACTGAAACAACATATGGAGCAATCTAAATATGGAGATGTCCGCATCCAACTCGAGATTTTAGATTTTTGTGCTAGTGTGGCATTAGACTTTAGTTCATGGACTCCCATGTCAGACTAGTTTATGTCTGTGGGGCCTGAACCTTTCTCTCTTTCATTTATGACTTTTAGGTTCTGTGGGCCTGCATCCAAGTGTAAATTGACAACGAGAGTCTTCACCTGTTATAACTGGAACATGATATGGCTTAGGAAAATGCATGGACTTCTCCATCTACGTTTGAGTTTTTTAGGAGTATCCTCAAGCACTAGCTATATTTTACGTAAAATCAACCTCTTCCCATCTTGTGAGCCCAGTTCTCCTACATGCATATGCGAGGCCTGATCTAGGACTTTGTGCTTTTAGCAAAGTGATTTTGTACTTTTTATTTTTGGCAGGAATGGGAACAACATGGCCTGTTCTTCTTGGAGGACAAGCTCATTGGACTGTGGGTCTTGTAGCAACCTTGATTTCTATGAGCAGCATCATTGCAGCTGATACATATGCTTTTATAGGTGGCAAGGTACTGGATTGCTGTTCAGCCGAGTTCTATTTTCTATTAGAATGTTAATGGACAAGTATTGTTTAACAGTTAACACATTTGGTGTTATATGCAAGTTTCTATTTTGAAAGGCATTATGCATAGATTGCTTCTGATTTATAGTTTCCATATTGTTACATATGCTTCAAATACCTAAAAATCAACCTAAGAACGGAAGTGTTGTATGCATGTGTTTGTTGGATATCTTGTAACATAAACTCATGAGTCAGCCATTCTGTCATAATTTGCTGAAGTTGTGGCTCCTGCAGTTCTGAGCTTTTAGCAATTATGAATCCTTTTGTTTTCTGGATTTAAGCAGTCAGTTTTCAAGGAATTACTGAGTTTGTAAATCATTAAAAAAACAGAAAAGAAAAGAAAAATCTTGCAGTGGTTTTTAGACAAATACATACTGTATTATCAAGATGTGATGCTTCTTTCCAGAAAATAAATAAGCAAGTCAGTTTCAATGTTTCATACATTTTCACAGAATTTACTCTCCTTTCTTCTTTGAGTTTTGTAGAAAGATGTTGATATTCCATTAATAAGGTTGCTGGATACAAGAATGTGATGAGCTTTCTCAAGAACCTGAGTTTCTAGCAATGTTATTTGTTTTCAAATTCTCCCTTGTCCTATCAACAAAGCAGCATGAGATAGTTTTGCTAATCCGATACAGGCATTTGGCAGGACACTCCTAACTAGAATTAGTCCAAAGAAGACATGGGAAGGAACAATTATAGGCTTGGGTGGCTGTATAGCCACTTCGGTGGTACTATCAAAGGTTTTTTGCTGGCCAACATCCTTGCTAAGGTATTCACTGGCCTTTGATCAAAAGCAGGACCAGTATGTTCTCTCATGTTTATACTTTTCAGTCCTTTATTCATGTGTCTCAACTCCATAGAATTGGAGGCTAATAAAAATTATCAATTATGTAGCAGAAATGTTGGATCACCTTAACCAGGATAACTATTCATGGATTTCTCACTGATTGATATTAGTGTATAAACAAGGTTCATGGATTTATTATTTGGAATCCCAATTTTTTCTAATCTCTAACCATCACAAAATAAAATTATGAACAATGCAAATGAACTAGAGGAATGTTGGGTGGACTTTCTTAAATAAACTGTTCTTGGTACTTGGGAGTGAGACATGTATTCCCATTTTAATTTAGTATTGCAAGGCTTTGTTTTTGTTATGAGTTATTACTTTATTTTATGTTTTTCTTATGTCCCTCCATATAGTTGGGGTGGGTTGCTGTTTCAGAAAAAGTGTCTTGGCAGTTCAATTCTCCTCTCTTACAACATTTAATGGTAGATATAGATGGCTTTTGGCAACGAACAAAACGACATGCACCTTAATTGTAATGAGATTATCTGTCAACTGACTAGAATGTGCAGCCCATTGCAAATCTTTAGATAGATTGAAAATGTAGTGAGGTTATCTGTGACTGACTGGCATATGCATCTCATTCGCTCATCTTGAGAGGTCAATAAGATAAACTGTGGCTTCTTCTTTGTTCTTGGAAAATAATATCTAAATTTTTTGTTATGTCTTTCGTTAGAACAGCTTGAATCAACATAAAAGATGGGTGAAATATGTACTACTTTTTGCTGTACACGTTGTTTTTATGTGAATATGCATCATTGGTAATTTTACAATTTGTTAATGTGAAACTGACTTTCTCTTGATTGGCTTTCAGTGCAATTGCTTTTGGGTTTCTAAATTTCTTCGGATCTATTTTTGGTGATCTCACGGAGTCAATGATCAAACGTGATGCAGGAGTCAAGGACTCTGGCTCATTAATACCTGGACATGGTAATATGTTTTTGCTCATGCTTGTGTTATCTGATAAGACACCAATTCATTTTCTCCACTTTTATTGACGTGTAGAACCTACCTGGCTGCATTTTGTTGTGTTACCCCTTTTGTTTGAGTTATTTAGATGATTGGTGCAACTTTGTGAGGTGTTTTTTTTTTTCCTTTCAATAGCTATCATTCTTTCAGCTTGTGCGTGCCTGGCTGTTTCTAGAATTTCCCTTGGGCACTATTTCCCAATCCTTTTATCCTATCCTCAAGTTTTTCACCTGTCAACTCTTTCAAGTAATTTGTAATATGGTTTAAAAATTGGTCATTACCATCATATATCAGCATTGTTTTACAGGGTTTCAGTTTTCCTATACATCGAACCCTCTTATGTTGGTGATTCATTTCTATAATGGTCATTATCTTCATGGCAGCTGCGCAAGCAGATCTCGCCCATTCATTATTTAACTTCTTATTTAAATTTACAACAAAAATTCCACCCAGCATACATCATTTCGACCATTTCTCATTATCTAATTTTGCACCATTAATCTTATCCCTGGACATAGAGATTCTGAACTGATGCTTTTTGTTTACTGAGTTCTTCTTTCGATCTTGATTGTAACTCAAGTTATTTATTGCTTCCCCCCCTTTTTTCAAATGATTGTTAACATCTGATACTGCCCGCAGGTGGGATACTGGACAGATCAGACAGTTACATTTTCACTGGTGCGCTTGCGTACTCCTTCGTTAAAACCTTCCTGCCACTTTATGGAGTCTGAGATATAAATTTTTTATCAACACAAGAGAAGAGAACAGAGCCAAAGCTTTTTAGGTTTTCTTAACTCCAGAAATCCATGAGCATGAAGAAGCCCATACATGAAAGTAGGAATTTGTGCGGGGCAGATGAAAATAATTCTTGTTCTGAAAACCTCAGAGAAGGATGATGAGGCTTAAACTTGCAACTCTACCAGGTCTCTTCAACATTTCTCCCTGGAAACCCTTGCAAGAGAATGCTTTTCTTATATACTAATGTTTCAATTTCCCCTGTACTTCACTGTTTATTCATGCATTGCGTACCTCTGCATTACCATGGATTTATGTTGATCTCTAGGATAGAGCTGCCTTCCTCTGGGAATTACATTCCCCATTGATTTCATGAAGTTCATAGTTCATCCATTCTCTTTGGTCCAATACTATTTCCATTTCGATACATCAAGTTACACTGCATTTCCAAATCATCAAAATTCCCATTTTATTCATATGAACAGTGAACTCTACTAAATTGTCATTGATCACAGAGCCTAAGCTAGCCATCATTATAGAATTTCTCTCCATCAGACCAGGTAGGACTGTTGCAAATCATGCAGCTTTGAGGACTTTGTTAGCCATGGATGCAGTTGAGTTATAACTAGATTTTGAATTCTGTTGTCTTCCCATTATAAAGCCTGCAGGTGACCCTGACTGAGATCATCCAGTTTTTGCCCCCTGAACCCGGGGATCTTTCTGCTGGAAAAAATAGAATTTCATACATGTTTATCCTCCTGTTCACCACTCCTGCACTGGTTTTCCGGCGGCGTGGAAATTACTGGTCATATTAAATACATCATTTATTAATCCAGATGGTAATCAATAAAATTTTAATTGGTAATACGTCGATTTCAAGTAATAATTGCGGGACGAGATTCAGTTGACCTGGTCGCTTCTGTATGCGTGAAGGTCCAATGGAATGCATTTTATTCTTTGGGTTTAGACAGTGCACCCTCACGGGCTAGTTATTTCAATGGATACCACAGATATCATCTGATGTTAAAAATTAAAATATACAAAAAATAATAATCTCATTCGGGTTTTTCTTGTTCTTGTATTTATTTATAACCCACCTGGATTAGACAATTAACATGGTAATTTCAATTATAACTCTGTTTTGTACGGTTTCCAAAATACATTCTTAATTTAAATCTAAAATAAATAAGTTATTTGTAAAATAAGAATTTATCATGCTCACCGAATGATTGAAACTGGACTGTGATGCCCTGACAATACGAATCCAAAAAATATAACCACAAAACGATTAGATGCTGATCATGGTAATAATAATAATAATAATTAATCCTGGTGGTTACGATAATGACTTTGATAAAACACGACAAGGCCATGGCGTCCATTCCAACGCTAAAAACGACATGACATCGGCCCCGTCGCCATGACACCACTTATGACACGTTGTCACTCAGCTTCAAATTGTTGACCATCAGATTTTCGTTTATACCATCACTTTCCTCATTGAAAGAAAAATGGCTTCAACCATGTCAACCTCATCAATCCCGAAAGAAATTGAAGAGGCCCACAAGGGACAACCCTAAAAGAAATCCCACCAACCTATTCTTGTTTGCAGAGGCAAAATGAAGTCAATATCAGTATATCACTGCTTCTTCAACCTTTTAGTGCCGTCGGAATTATCATAAAAGCGAGGAAAATCAAGTCATGATGACTACATCTCTTATCCCATAGCCGAAAGAGTTCTTCTACTATTATAATCCATTGCCACCCAATTATTTCTCAAGGCAACCACCACATAAAGACATGGTCCAAAGAGGTTTGAGAGTTGCAAGTTCTTGTAATTTCATGTGGACTTGTTTGTTTAATTTCTCCCTCTTGGCCTTTTGTATGCTTCTGCTTTTAATCTTCTATCCAATAATAGATAACACATGGCATGCCTGGAATGTCTAACCCACAGTATGTTCGTCTGCATCCTCTTATTTCCTTTCTCTTTCTCTTTTTACTTTTAAAACTAGGCCACAAAACAAAAGACTTCCAAAACCCAGTGGTTCATTGCACTAGCTGGCTTACGCTCCTGTTAGTTTTTATGGACTCAATTTAATTATCAACTCTTTTGAGATACTGGAAGAATTGTCACACATGCATGTTTTAGTACTGAATTCGCATTATATTTGTACATTGACCTATCAAATTTTGATAGCGCCGTGGGCGTGGCAATTTGCATGTATTTCAGGGATTCACACTGCAAGTTTCTGAAGCCCCAAGGCTGCTAATCATAAAACTAGAACAGAAAACAATTTGCAGACACTTCGCAATAAAAAAAATCCCTGGAAGCTTACGAATCGTAATAGACATCGGCAACTCACATCCAGGTTACCCAGCTGGGAAAGAAAATCCGAGTACGGTGGGAAACAAGTGTAATATATACTCGTCTTGCTCCCCCCTTCTTCTTTTTTTGAATGGGTTTTCCCTGATTTATTTTTTGTAGCTTCACCTAGTAACGAGACTGGATTGCACTTTTTTTCCCTGACTTTGTTCGATGCACGATGATCTCATCATCGATATTTAAAACATACATTTCCCTTTATTCAATCTTATTAAGGAATTGACAGAAACAATTAGAATTAACCAGGCCTGACCAAGTCTGATTTTTTCACGAGAAAGAATGACAAATAATTAAGGAGGGAGGAATAAAAAAGAAAGAAAACACGAAAGAGACATGGGAAATGAATGTTGGGTTGACCACGATGAGATAACCATAAAACAAAAGGACGGGGATAAGACAAGAAGATGGGGATAGAAAGAAAAATCAAAACCCTTGGTTTGGAAACGAGCCAGCAAATCCATGCAAAAGTCCCTGTGGAGCTAAATCTCCACCAAATATATGAGACAGGGAGTCTTGAGCATGAAGAGAGGTGGGAGACCAATAAGATCATTTAGGTTTTTCTTATTGGAGGGCCTACCGAAGTGGCTCTTGACAAGCATGGGTGCTTATTTACCCAAAAAAAGGCGAGCATGAGTGCTTACTTTTGCGTTTTTGGAGAGAAAAAAGTCGTGACAACAAAATATGTGGGATTCAAAGAATGCGTTATTTCTAAGCTGCATAAAGAAATTGAAGGAGGAAAAGGATAGGAAGAGTGAAAATAATAAAAACAATGAAGGAAACTTAAAGAAGAGTTTGGGAAGATATGGTTGGCAAGCATCTATAAAAGTATGCATAGAAAGAGATCAAATTAGACAAGGAAAAGATTGCATGAATTTTTGTTGCACCCGCACACCATATCTCATCTTGCTTTTCTTTTCATTACCTCTCTCCCATACAAATGTTTTTGGCGTTTCGCCTTATACATTGTGTTTTGATCTTTCTTTTACTATTAACGCGCTATGAATGTCGAATTCAATGAGAGGATGTGATAAGAGAATTTCTCAGTAAATATACTGGTATATATGAGTGTGAATAATTTACTGGTTTGAGTGTGAATTAATGACTATGGGAAATATCGTGGCCTTAAGAAAAAAAAAAAAAAACTATCCTGTATAAATATTAAATAAAGGCTTCAACTATTGTGCCCAATCACACACACACACACACATATATACTGTATACATATATATGACGAGGAATTCCATTGTGAAATTATTAAAGCTAGAATATCATGCATTCCACCATCATTCATCAGTGCAACATGAACGTTTGAAATGCAAGATGGAAGAATCTGTTTTTTATTTTTTAATCTAGTACTTGTACAATTACAAAACACAAAGAGACGTTATCATTAAAAGAGAGAGAGAGAGAGAGATAGAATTCTCCATCTAGATATGGAGTGAATTTGGTATTAATTATAGTGCAGGTTGATTTTTTAAAATATTTTTTATTTTAAAAATATATCAAAATATGTTTTATTTGTTTTTAAAATTTTTAACATTAGTATATTAAAATAATTTAAAAATATTAATTTAATATTTTTAAAACCAAAAGTATATTTAAAACACAATTTCAAAGGTAAAAACGTAAGGGTGCCAAAAGGATATGATACAGGTAGCATAAATCCGAGTAACATTGTTGTATAAAAAAAAGTAATAGAATTATAAATTATAAATACTGCACTTCGATTCTAGAGAAAACGCGTCGAATGTAGAAAATATCCGTTCTTTAATTTTAGAGTCTTAACACGCAATAGCATGAATAAATATCTATAGAAGCACCTATATATCAAATCGCACCTATATATATATATATATATATATATTAAAGGGTAAATATCTAATTAATTATGACTTGTCTTTCAACAAAGAAATCAAGTTCTTTCGGTTTTTGATTGAAAGCAATACTTCTGACAATATACTCTTAAAAAGACTTGGATTCGAACCCATCGATTTAAAAGGGTTTTAGAAAAGCAGTGGACAACGTTAATTAGCTAGGTAGAAAGAGAAAAACATATAGGAAACTTATTTTGAAAAAAAAGAAGAAGAAATAATTGGCTATAAGTTTCTAAAATCTAAGTATGGTGGGGATCCCATTGGTTATGCAGTAGAATAACTTGTTTCTAGATGAACCAAAAATTAATGGATGACCAATTCGGGTTTAGTTAATGACCGACCAAACAGTTCTTGGAGATAACAAATATATATATATATATATATATATATATATATATATATATATATATCTTTAGCATATTTTTATTCGGCTAATTCTACAGTACGGTGACCTTACAATCCCACTTCTTGTTCATAATGCGTATTGCGATGCTAAATATTTATAATAAAGTAGAATATTAAATATTTATGATAAAATGAATACATCATATAAATATCTATAATAAAGTAGAATGTTAAATAAAAAAACTAAAAAAATCACTTTACACAGTAAAATATGTGTATTTATATATAGTCAAATAATAAACCATGACATTTTTATCATAAAAAATAGTAAAAAGAAGGAGAGGTTCGAACCTTGGACCTTTTCAAAGAGGTGGATGCGTGTTCAATTATTTTTGGTAAACAAATTTGTTGTATTTTCAGTCCCAATTGAATACTTAAAATTAAATACTTTTTTAAAATTATGAAAATATATATATATATATATATATATATATATATTGAAATTTTGGGAAAAGGAAGCGAATGGTTACATGGGGTTTTACTGGTTCTCTTGTTTTAAAAGATAAAATCGAATGATTCTCATCCAACAACAATATTAAAAGGGAGCTAGGGACATTGTAAGAGGCACCTTTTGCCCTTCAAGTTTATTTATTAGCTGATAAAATCCCTAACTCCTAGGAGGCTTCTTGAAGACAAAAGTGCTTCCCTCAATTTCTTAATGGAAAGTTGTGTATCATTATACTTTTCCATCCTTTTTATTTACAGCTTCAGAAAAGCCTTCTGCTTTTCTAGGCTTCCACATCTGAAAGATGCTTGCATGGTGCTCTCTCTCTCTCTCTTCCCCTCCGAATCTGCTTTTCAGCTCTTGAAGTGACCCGAGGCAACATTGCTTCGGAGGTCCATGCAAGGGGGCTTTGAATTCGGTCTTGTGAGAGAATGATAGGATAGGGAAAAGCCTCTTTTTTTACCACATTTGCTCATGTTCTTTGGTTTGAAGCTACTATTCCAACCCGCAGCAAATTCTCCCCTTTACTGTTCATTTTTTAACAGTAACCCTCCCACAAAAGCACGATGTTGTTTTAGTTGAATTTTCTCCTTGGTGTTTCTTTTTAGCACAGCCACTTTTGATTCTTTTACATGAATTAGCCGGTGTATGAACATGTCTCTGGTTGGAGCAAGAGGTTCCCTGTCAGAAAAACGAACAAGGAGATAAAAGCTAGCTGAAAAGCCAGTTTTCGACATCTATTGAGGTCGTTGTAGCCTCCATTTGATAAATCTTGGCCTCCCGACTCGATTGGAGGTGTCTAAGATCGAGCTTCAAAGTGGCTAGAAAAATTAGATATGAAGTTGGTTTGTAGAAATAAGAATTGAAATTTAATTTGATGATATATTGTCAAATATTGAGAATTGGGACGTCACCTACTGTATGTAAAGACTTGCATAAGAAGAAATTAACCCAAACATAAGAAGCAAATTCAATGTATGTCTTCTTCTTTTCTATCTAACTCTTGATTCCTCATGTTAATTACTATATTCTTATTTTAATTTATTATTTGTTTTTTGATTCTACTTGAACTTCATTATTGTTTATTGGACAGAGATCGATGGTCAAGTTATGCTTGTATACGAATCAAATGCGCTACATTTAGTAAAAATTCCTTAAGCTGATAATGACTCTACAATCTACATTGCTGTTTTTGAAAAGCCTGCTTGCATATATCAGGATAATTATTCCCCATGTTGCCGGACGGCCATGAACAGTTGTTCAATGTTTTTCTGAAACTTATCCGGT
The DNA here is from genome assembly GCA_018804465.1 of Populus tomentosa. Classification (NCBI taxonomy): domain Eukaryota; kingdom Viridiplantae; phylum Streptophyta; class Magnoliopsida; order Malpighiales; family Salicaceae; genus Populus; species Populus tomentosa. The sequence goes on from CM031995.1 coordinate 3,672,630, forward strand.
TATCCTCCTGGATAATAATTATGATATCACACACACATACTCGTGTGTTGGTAAAGAATTAAAAATCACTAATATAAATAATTAAGTTGTGAGTTGAAGGCATATACATCAAATAATTATCTCTGTTTAAAAATTTAAATATTTAGATAGTATTTAAAAACTATTCGATAAAAAATAAAATTAATGTATTTCTAAAAAAAAACTTTTTTAAAAAAATTATTATTATAATATCAAACACTAGTTTAAATTAACAAAACTATAATATCATGTTAAAAAATAATTTTGCTTAAAATAAAATAATCTAAATAGAATAAGAAAAAATGATTGCTGTTCTTTTCTTTTCTTTTCTTTTCTTTTCTTCTTCGATGCTTGTTTGGATTTTGGATAAGCCAGTACAAATAAATTGAAATGGGGACCGAGCAGATTTGATGATGAAGAAGAAGAAGAGCCAAAAGAAAAATCATCACATGCACCAGATTGCCACTCCTTTAAATTCTTCCACGTACAGAAATTGGAATCTCTGAAAAGAGAACACTGCAAGAAAACACGACCTAGTTTAGCTTAAACAAGAGCAAAGACATGAAGGAACAAGGAAGAAACAAAGGGAACCCCACAAACTTGAGTTTTGTAGGAAATAGTATGCCACAGAAACGTAGAGAAAACCAACTCATTCTTGTTCATATGGTGGGGGGATGAAGAGGACGAGAGAAAGAAAATCAAGTTGTCAGGGCCATTATCCTTTCCTGAAGGACTTGCCTTCCAATTCTAAAGGGCAAAATAAACATCATTATAGACTTAAACATACCTGGATTATGTCTGTTATTATCACTTAAAATTAATTGAGTAATTTTCAATTTGGACCCCCCTCCAGCTCTCATAATCCTTGATTATATAGCCAATGAAATATATAAAAAATCGTGTCTATTTGCAAATCAGCTATTCTATTAATTCATCGTTTTCAATGGCTAGATTCACCTCATCAAACATTTTCTCGAAACAAATTTGGTGGTCATAGCTACCACCAATCAAAATATGAATAGAATTAAGAGAAATTAATATTAGATACTGTGCATTTCATACTTCCCTTCTCGTATATATCGTCAATGAATGGGTTTAATCTTACCTCTATAGATTAATTCAATAATATTTTACCCTTCTATAGAAAACAACCCAAAAAAAAAACGTATAGAAATATAGTTTAATGTTTTTCGATTTTACCCTTCTATTTTTCAAAAAGTTTTAATGTTACCTCTAATCATTAAATAACCTGCTTTCTAAATTAGGTTTTTGAGTCATTTTAGCTTTCTAATTGTTTGTAAATAGTATGTCATATATTTGGACTTAAAAGAAAAAAATGTTAGAAAAGTGAGTAAAATAACAATATAAAAAATTGGTTTTATTCTTAGCTATTTAGCAGTGAAGGGTAAATTTGATTTAAAAAAAAATACAAAGGAGTAAACTTGAAGATTTTCAAATTATAAAAGATAAAGTTGAAACATTGGTGAATTTATAAGGGAAAAAAATATAGTTTACCCTCGTCAAAATCTATTTTCATACTAGAGAAGAGATCGCAATATGAGAATAGTTAATAATTGCTCTTCGAATAATTAAGTTCGATGTTATTTATATATTCTAGGAAAATCTTAGAGGAATCGTTGTATCATACAATGAAATCTTTGGCTTTGGACCCAAGTATTAAACACTCATAATTTCTTCACAAGAGACTTTTAATTAATTTTAGTTGAGAAGTTAGGAAAACTTCATGGTGATTAAGAAATAATTAATATGTTATTTTTTAAAAGTACATCATGAGAAAAAAAATATATATATATATATATATATATAACTCAATAAAAATGATAGGAATATTTTTTATTTAGAATTTCTCAATTCTATTTGTATTTTTTTAAATGTAAATCTAAAAAATAGCTAGTAATATATCACTAATTATTATTCATATAGCATCATGAAACTCCCCGGGGAGTTATAATTCAAAATTTATATTTAGAAAATAATCATATAAATCACTTTTTTGAAAAATCCCTCATATAAGTTATCTTAAAGCAGCACGTGCGGTCAGATCACTTGATCATATGACGTTTCACCATGTAGGTGTGATATATCTAATCAGACGGTAAATGTAAATGTATCCGTCCTCGTTTTAACATGGTGGACAGGCAGATGTGGGAGCCACAATCTGTTCCCATTTTTTTTGATCCGTAGATTTTGGATTTTAGTGATCAAAGTATAGGTACTCTTGACCGTACACGTGGCCCGACGTGGGATTATGACCCTTCATTCTTCTTTTCTGGGTCCCAATTTGCTTGATGAAAGAGGGAAGGATATGTATCTATCCCACTTGTCATCTTTCAGTGTCACTGTCCCCTAGCAGTGGCGACGCATGAGACAATAGGTCACAATCGTTGGATCCATGTTCGGTACACTCACTGGACTATGGTGATTTAAAAAAAAGTTAAATTGCTAAAAACTTAAATGTTTGAGACTTAGATTCCTGTGCTCTTAATTTTATTCTTATTTTTTAGTACATTTGAATTAGTTTTTATTTTTTTAATATACTTGAATTAAATGTTTGAGAATTAGATTTCTGTAGACTTTTTAATGTATTTGAATTAAATTTTAAAAATAAATTCAATATCATAATTTTAGTTCTACCCGTAGAAAGATTGATTTTAAAATTAAAAAAAACAAGGAAGAGATTTTGAGGCTACTGGGTTTTTTTTTTTTAAGATGAAAAAGAAAGAGTATCTAGGCTACTGGATTTCACCAAAAAAAAAGATAAAATTAAAATTTTTGAGTAGATAATTAAAATTAAATATTAAATCTATTTATTTTATTTTAAATATTTAAAAATAACTATAGTGAATAAATAATCAACCAGGTCGAAGATTATTGATTTCAAGGACATTTAAGTTATTCCATAATTTTACATGTAAGATAGAGAGAACCACGAATTTTTTTTTTTTTTAAAAAAAGGTTGATTTTAAATATATGAAACTACGAAAGTTAAAAAAATTGAAAGTGAGAGTGTGTGGATTAATTATAAAAAAATTAAAAGGTTTTTCTTTTCTTAAGTTTTCCATGTTAGCACAACTTGTTGGAGACACCCCGTTGACCATTCCAACAATTTCAAATACTTTTTGGAGAAAAAAAAAAAAAAACTTCGAAGTTCTTTGAAATGGAAGAAATGTCAGCTAGCAACAACACTAATGTTGGAGATGGAGAGTCCTGGAGACAGCCAGCTTGGAAGCTGTAAAACTGCTGGCTAATTTATGGCTACACGCAATCGATCACTCGATGATTGAAAAGGGAAAAGCCCTTTTGTTTATGGGGCGGTGACGCTGGCTAAACGCAAGCCCTATTTTGCTAGTGGCACCCTGCATGGAAGGTAACTTGGCAGCCATAGCTACGCAAGGAATAAATTTATCTAAAGCCATTCATTTGGCTCAGTTTACTCTTGAAGGCAAGTATACTAATATTTTTGGGATTTAACTATACATTTGAATTCTCTATTTACTTATTTTAATTTATAACATAACAAAAATTATAATCTCCCTTGACCTGTAAGGTTGGATGAAACGAGATACGTATACTTTATGGCATTTGATTAAAAAAAAAAAAAAGAATTGACATTTGATATTTTATTGCTCTGCAAATTATATAGTATTATTTATGTTTTTGTTTAAAGGAATTGCCTTCTGTCCAGAGCAATTGTGTAGTTATCATGCCACACATAACAGCTAATAACATGGATAAACAGCAGACACAATCATTTTAATAATTAATAAAGACAACTGGGATGGATGTACTCTTTATGTTTTTTAAAGAATTTTTTATTTAAAAATATATTAAAATAATTTTTTTAATTTTTTAATATTAACACAATAAAATTATATAAAAAAAAATATTAAACGAGCTTGTTTGAAAATATATTAAAAATTACTTTACAAAATATTTTTACTTAAAAATATATCAAAATAATATTTTTAAAAGATTTTATTTTTAATACAAATACATCAAAACAATTTAAAACCAAAAAAAAAAATTAATTAAAAATTATAAAAACACGGTTATACCACGGTTGTCTGCTGCATGTCTGCAATTGTGTCAATTTTTTCTAGCTAGCCCATACCTTTATTAATAATGGGGTGCCCTCTGGCCATGGTGAAATGGTAGCAATGCTTTCCCAATTGGACCACCGCTTTTTCTCCAACATTGGACCGCAATTAAGAACACTACTTTTAATTATCCCTACTTAGCACAATAATATTAACAATCATGGGTTGTTAATTTGCAGGGTTGTTAACATGGAGTCCACAGAGCCGACGATTTTCGCTTTTCCTAGCAATCTTTTTTTCAGACGTAATATTAATAATGGGTCCGAACCATCCCCCTCGCTCCTTTTCAAATGCAACATGGAATTTATCATATAATAAGGTGATTGGAGCTCAACTAAAGTGTATTAATAACTCATGTTAATGAAGATGATGAAAAAGAAACGGGCTTAGAATAATCACGCAACGGTCCAATGGTACGAGACCCATGTGACTTCATGAGGGGTGGGAATAAAAAACCAATAGCAAATTCAGTGTAAAATAATACAAGTGCTAGGATGAATACATAAATATCATGATAAAAAAATAGCCCTCGATACTAAATTAAGCATCGATTGCACCCCCGTAACAGACATCTGGCGAATAATATAACAATACTCTCCGATAAAGTTGTATCAAGCATCAATTTGTTGCCATCCTTGTGGCCTTCAATGGCGCAAATCCATTAACCTAGTACGCTGTAATCTTATGATATTGGGATAAACTGTAATATTATGATTTTCAGATAAATTTAGAGATTGTGATTATTTTTTAAAGTATTTTTATTTAAAAATATATTAAAATAATATTTTTTTATTTTTAAAAAATTATTTTTAATATTAATATATTAAAATAATCTAAAAATACTAAAAATATATATTAATTTAAAATGAAAAAAATAAAAAAAATTAATTTTTTTTAAAAATACTTTCAAAACCCAAAACCAAAAAATAAGAGAAGGGTGAGATTATTACCGGGATGGAAAAAGATGTCCGGCACAGTCAAATTTTTAATCCAAAGTGGGGATTGAAGCATACAAAAGGGGTAGCATTCAGATTCTGATAGCATTAACCAGAGATTCTAAGTACTATGCGGGCATGCTACGTGATTGAAGCAGATGAGATGTGGAGATTAAGAATCATTGTCTTGATGCTTTTCCTGAACCATGGCATGAAAGGGTATGATTACTGTGAACATGAGAGACAATCAAGGAAAAAATTACTCAGCAGATCTGGCAAAGAATGATTTGAAAAGGGTTGATCATGTCTTCCACATTTGGGTTTTGCCTTCTTGTCAAGTGTGCAACAAACAATTACCAACTTAAAACAAGAAAAGCACCATAACCAGCTATAAGCAATAACTGAAGTGACAGAAAATAAGAACTGTACACCCATCCAGTTAGTCAAATGTTCATGTTCTTGATTGGAAATAATAGGAGGCCTAGAGCACATAGACAATAAGCGAATGAGTACCAGGGACAACAAGATTCAAAAAAGATCAGAAATTAAACCGGGGATTACGAGCTCCGCACCATAGAAACAATATCCAAAATGCTTTTTTTTTTTTTTTCTCTTAACACCTCCAAGCAGAAGCCGAAATCAGGTCCTTCCGTTGCCAGCAAAGAACAAGAGAAGACTGTCTCGTTTCAACATGGAAACCCCTAACTGGAGTACGTTGCACCAAATACTCGGCTTGTGACTCGGTGAAGTTACTGAAAGTCACCGGAGTGAAACCAGACTGCAAAAAGAGATCCCTCCAAGAAGGAGTCCTATCAGGGCGACGATGACGACCCAGAACAATTTTCTCAATGCCTGGTTGGACCAAAAACCTCTCAATCTTTTGTAATGTATCCAAGTTCACATTCACAGCGTCCAGTGATTCCAGCAGGCTTGAATAAGATTGAATGGCATGGTTGATATGGTGCGCAAATGGGAGGTCGCTTCGGTCACAGCCTCTGTCCAAAGAGACCACAACTTTGGGTGACAGTTGCTTTACAAAGCGAAGAGCCAGAGGAAGAGTTGATGGGTCATTTGAAAAGGAGCCAATTGGAAGATTCACAGCAGTTACTTCCTTTTCCGAGGTGCGCGGAGGCAGTGGCCAAGAACCAGAACCCAAGGATTCAAGGTTTAGAATTTCAAGCTCGAATGGCATGTTGATTTCACTTGCAAAGATTCTTAAATTTTCTTGAGTGAAACCAAGCTCGAGCTCATCAAGCGAGGAAGGAGAAGCAAAAGCAGTGATTTTAAGAGAAGGGGCACCTCCAGTCCTCAAAGCCAGTTCTTGCATAAGAGAAGCCCATTGTCCACCATATCCAATATCAAAATCAACAACATGAATTCTCTCGAACCCCTCAAAAGCCTCGAGAAGGACTTGGTTGCAAGTAAAATTCGCAAACTGGAGGATTGGTGAGATCTCGGAGAAAGATTTATAAGCACCGATCTTGAAGATCAGGTTACAAGCAGAATCAATTGGGTTGTTGCTGCTCGTGTGGAGAAGCAACTGCAAGGCATCCTTGAAGTAAAAAGCAGTCCTTTGGTAAGGCTTACCGATAGGAAGAGAGAGCTGGTGATTGAGCCGCGCCAATATCCCTTGCGCCAGTACCGGATTCCCTTTTTCGATCAGCTCTGCTGCTTGACATATCGGGTTTATTATTGCCTGTTGAAGCTGTTGCTGGTTTGCCAATTCATCGCTTGCAATTTTCGGATTCATGATCACTCCCTGCCTCTGCTGCTGCAACATTTGAAACTGATGATTCTGCTGCTGTTGTTGATGTTGTCGTGGAAGAAACAACTCTGGAGGCCTCGAATCAAAGAATTTTGGCACATAATTGACTCCAAGCCCAGAATTAAGCCTTTTCGCCGGCGGTGGTGATAAGAAATGCTGGTTATTATGATGCTCTTCTAATTGTGAATATGAGAATGGCAAAAACATAGCTGGATTTTGCACAAACTGATGTTGGTTCTGGTTGCTCATCATCCCTGGATTCAAAATCTGAGGCTTCTCATCTTGATTAAATGCTGCCTGCTGCTGTTGTTGCGTAAACAAACCTGGCAAAAGATTGATCTCTGAATTAAACAAAACAGGATTTGGTTCAATACCCATATTAGAAATTCTAGTAACATTGCGGTTATCATGAGGGAAATCAGGCTAAATACCATGGATTGAAGAAGGATCAATGTTGTTGTTGTTGGCAACGAAGTTGGCACTAGCAGAACTCGTATTGGATATATCAAAGCCAAAAACTTGATCTACAACACCAAAACCCGATGCATGCTCCATATCTAGAGACCTACTTCCACCTTGTAACAGCTTGTTAAGTCCCCCGGATGGGTCCTCAATGTCACCCATAATTAGCCTTAAAATTGACTGCTCTTGACTAGGAGAACCTGGCAACACACTCTCCCAATCCTCCATTCCAAGTTGCTGTCCACATTCTTCATCTACACAAGGGATGCTTCCACCAGCTGCTGCCACGTCGTTGGTGGTGTCGGTGGAGGCTCCTCCGCCACCACCTCCTCCGCCTTGAGAAGAAGACAGTGTTGAGGACGATGTTGGTGGGCTTCGTCTGCTTATTGTGTCCAGCACAGATGTGGGCTCAGCACCGCCCACAAAAAAACCACAACTTTCTTTGCTGTTGTTGTTCTGCCACTTTTGGTGGTATTGATACAGTGAATCTGGAGAGGAAGTAGTAGACGAAGAGAAATCTATCACCCCCTTCCCTTGAAAGTCCTCAGAGGGTAGGGGCATGGCCTTCATTTAACAAAATCAAGAAACTAAGAATTCAAGAAACCCGAATATATCCAGTTTAGTTTCACGAAAATCAAGAAACCACCCCCACCACTACCCCTTCAGGGTTTAAAGCTTTGCAGAAGCAAGTAACTGAAAGGCAAAATATTTATGGGATTAGTTTGTATATAACAAAACAAGAAGTTGGACCTTGCAACAAGAGACAAAAAAAATCTTCCAGAATCAAAATCAATTTTTTTTCAGAGGAGACAAGTTGTTAAATGCACAAAGAGAGGTCTGGCAAAAAGAAAAGCAAAAAATCCCATTTTAGAACACACAGAAAGCTTGTAAAAGAGTTCTTCTTCTTCTTCTTCTTGGGTACTCATCTAGCAAGCTACCTCGTTTTTTGTACCATCTTTTATCTCCATGGTTCTTCCAAGCTAGTTAACTTCGTTCAGTTTTTTCGTGTTTCTCTCTCTCCCCCCTCTCAGCTTCTTCTCTTCTTCTCTTGCCTTCTTGTTGTGGCTTTGCAGTACTCTGTCTTCCTTCTATTTTCTGCTGTAGATGCGCGCAGCATGTAAAAGTGGTAAAGTGCCCTTCAACCCCCCTCTCTCTTCTTATTGTCTCTCTCCTCCTTTCCTCTCTCTATAGTCTATAGTTTTTTTTTTTCAATTTTTAATTTGTAATTTTTCATGTGGCTTTTGTCTGTAGATGTGGTTATCTCTCTCGCAGGGTTTTCTTTAATTGATTGTCACTCCACTCTCCCTTCCATGGCTCGTGTGAAAGAAGAAAGGTAATTTGAAAAGAAAAAAAAAACAGTGAAGAGTTTTTTCATAATCTTACTTTCCTAAACAATCACATATGTTTGATAGTGAGCTAGAGATCTTCATATCATTATTGATATTTTCACATAAATAGATAAATTTTATTTTTCCATTATCATCTTATGGTCATACGAGTTAATTGAAAATTCATTATATTAGTAATGATATCTTCATTTAAATAGACAATTTGTTATATTTTTAATTTATATACATATATAATATGTACTTCTACTTTTTAATTCAATACTAAATAAAAGTACTATCAAAACAAAAATTATATTTTATTCGTGTTTGATATTTTCTTTAAATAATCTGTTTAAAATTCAAATAAAGAATTAATATCTATGTGTGTGTGTGTGTTTGTGAAAGAAAAAAAAACTAGCGAGAACACATTGATGCAACAAAAAAGGGAGGGTAAAGTAAACTTTAAACATGAAAATATTTTAACAGTTAGTTTAAATATTTTGTACTTATTTCTTTTTTTATCATTTCAGTTTTTTTAATAGTAGGTAATGCACGTTTATACACTCGAATGAAAGCGCGTGAGCTTCTCATTCTGCGTCGTCTTTTGTTGATGATTTTCTTTTACAGAGATCAATGAGACAGGGAAAAGGTGATCTAGCTCAGATAGTTTTTGTAATTTATCATATTACCCATAACACCCCTGCCATTCCCGAGTGGTTACAGGACGGATAGCTGAACATAGGGTCATTTAAATAATTATGAGAAAACAGGTTCTGCTGGCCAGGATTTCGAAACTAAATCTGACGGGCACGAGACAATGAGTGAAGGCATTTGTGGGGTTTTGAAAATATCGAGACTAATTCAACGGTCATGATCTTTTGTTATAGTCAAATATATGTGGCTGTTTTCTTTCTTTCTTTCTTTCTTTCTTTTCTTGTTGTTTTTGGCTCAAATAGAAAAACAAAGAAAAATCAGTTCTTGGGGTCCAAATCCCGTAGTTGGAGCTGTGATTAACCAATGGATTTGTGGTCGTTTGATGGATTGTCACTTTCTAGTTGCTGGTAAAAAGTAAAAAAAAAAGTATAGTAAATTACATGTCTAGTCAATTCAACAGGATGATTTTTCCTTACTATTAAATTAAAAAGAAATGATTTTTCCTGTCCAGGAAACAAAATGGTTTTTCTAATATAGCGAGGAAGTCCATCCACACAAGATAAATTGTGCAATTAGCATGTGAAATCCAAAGAAATAATGAAATAATACGGAAGCAAAAAGTTTTATCAAATAGCATATCTTTTTTATGTCATGGTTGTAAGCTGTAAAAAAATAATAATTAATAACGCAATTCATACCTATAATATTTATTTAAATTTATAATTAATCACCTAGTTATCTTGTTAAACTAATCAACTGGTTTATTATGACAATCATAAAATTATCAAAATCAGTATCCCATATAAAATTTTAAAAACTTGAAGATTGGGTGGATGGAGTAGCTATCCAACAGCTACTCTAAGGAAAACATTGTCTATAAATTCCCGTGAAATATAAGTGCATTTCAACAATTATAGGTTATTGTCATTTTGAATTATTGTTTTAATTTGACATGGTCAGGTCTTTAACCTATACCACTAGTTTATGAATGCACATTTTATATCATCTCACATAATATGTATGGAGCAGATCTTCAATTAGCCATAACAGATTTACATCTGATTACTCGTAATCACCTATTACGCAAGCTCAACTATATCATTGATATTAAAAAACAAAGAACAGCTATTATGTAAACAATGATTTTTTTAGATTTTAACTGAAGCCTGTTTTTGAATCTACATGGTAGACAAAAAATTATATTTTGACTCACAAAACATATTTGAAATAAAAAAATCTATAAAATTATGATTTTTGTGTGAATATGTTGAGCGTTTCATACAACTAGATCATCCGATCAACTGGTTGAGTTAAATAATTTAAGTTTCACCTTGTCGTATTTTAAAAGTACTATTTTTATTAAATATCACTATTTTAAAACGCGACAATTATCATATAACATTTAAAAATAATAGTATTTAGTAAATATTACATTTTTGAAATGTAACAAGATGAAAGCGGGCTATTTCATCAAAAATCTAATGATTTTTAAAAGTAATTTATATTTAAAAATACATAAAATAATTTTTATCAAGTTTTGTAGCAGGATATTATAAAAATATCAATTTAATATTTTTTAAGTAAAATATATTTTAAAAAATATAAATCAGCAAACTCTCAAAACTCAAAAGGGATGTTTTTTTTGGTGGAAAAAAGGACATGCTTTTTTTATACGACTAGAATTCACAAAATAAGATTGTTTTTGTGGATCCAGCTAGTTATTTTTTATCGGACTTGAAATGTGATTGATCTCGACACACAAAGATTCAAACCCTAGAGCATTCTGAAACAATCTTAAATACGAGTATCGGTAAGAAAGGTCATTTTAATCTCCTCGAAATTGAATCAACTTTGTTTCTATTGATCCAACCAACTCATAACTCGGGTACGGAACTGAGTGTAATGACTTTTAAGGTTGTCTTGGAAATTAAAACTGAGGTCGATGCAAAAGTCAAGACTCGGGAGAGGATGCATTCGTAGAATTATTGTTGGATTTAGTGTTCATTGAATAAGGACAAATGAATGATAAAATTGCATCAATTGACAGGAAAAGGAATGTTATAATCGCTGATTATCTGTAGCGCACCTTGTGACCTTCACGTAATTGACAAGCAACGATAAAATGTCAATCTGTCCACCAGCATTTTTCTACCCAGAATAGTAGCTTTTTATACTTTTCACGTGTGTTCCAGTACCCATCAATGTTTGATTGAACTGTAATTTTTGTTTTTGTTTGTTTTTATATTTTAAAAATATTTATTTTATATTTTTAAATTATTTTAACATATCAATATTAAAAATAATTTTTAAAAAATAAAAAAATATATTATTTTTTTAAATATTTTTTTTCTTTACTTCAAATTAATTTTTTATATATTTTTAAATTATTTTAATATACTGATATTAAAAATAATTTTTAAAAATTAAAAATACATTATTTTAATGTATTTTTGAATAAAAAATATGTTAAAAAATAATTATAACCACTTTTAAACAGTTGTAGGTAATGTGCTTCAGGTGTTTTTTTTTAAAAATATATTTTATATAAAGTATTTAAAAAACACTAAAAATAAGTTCTATCAAATTAAATATATCTTGAAAACACAATTATCTATAATTTTAAATGCAAAAATAAAATGAAAGTAGGATGCGACTCATTACTAGTTAGTCAAAGGTGCATGATTAGGGTAGATTGGTCGGTTATTGCAGTAAACTGTGTATTGCTAGTCATCTAACACGGCAATTTTGAAAAACCAGCTAGCCACTTCACGCTTTGATAGACTAGTCAATCTGCCTTATGAAATTCGTTTTTTATTTTTATTTTGAAGTGTTTTTGTAAGATATTTAAATTTTTTGTTAGTTGAAAGGTGAAATCCAAACACCTTAAGAGGAATTATAGGGTGAAATTGAGAGATTTTCAAAGTACGGGGATAGAAATGAAGTATTGATGAATCTTTAAGAGCCAAAAAAATAAGTTATTTTTTTAAAACCGAGTCACTTGAAAGAACCGGCTCGTCACTTGTAAAATCTCGGTGATAAAGTATCTATTTCTCACACCAATCGTCAAACTAACCCAAATCATAAAGGATTTAATTGTATATGACCCAAAACTTCAAGGGTTTAACTAAAATTAACCACAAATCACAGGTAGTTAATCTCTAGTTTTTATTACTCAACGGGTTATGATCATCCTTGAGCAGATCTATACATAAATCAATATTATTTTTTAATGAATTTTATAAATATACCATCTCACATTGTTTAGTGTATTAAAAAATAATATCTCTTGAATACTGGTTTTAAAGTTCGAACTCGGAAAATTAAGGGAGAAAGCAAACCAGCTCATCGACTTAATTTGAAAATATTAGTGATGTTATTAGAAGAATAAGAGCGTAAGTGCCTAATTGAAAAAAAAAAAAAACAGTTGTTATTCACCTTAAAATGAAATATAAAAAAGAGCTGAACCTGTAGTGTTAATTACCTTTATGTATTAAAAGAATAAACGTTTTATTTCTTGAGTTTCATTGTTAATGTGAAAAATAAGCTACTTTTTTTTGTTTCTTAATTCAGTTTTTTTTTTTTAATTTCATCATTAATTTTTTTAATAGTCATTTAATTTTTTTTAGATCAGACAAGTCATCTGAACCACTTTAGAACAATTCACATATATTTTAATTTTAAATACAGGCTAGATAAAAAATTAAGCAAATTTTTTAAAAAAAATTTATCATTGAACTTTTTTTAACCAGTTACTTGAAGTGTTTTTTTAACTCATAAAATCAACTGGATTATGTTGAGTCAATTTCTATATAATTTAATTTTAAATTTAGACAAGAAATCAGACAATAAAGATTTCAAAATTTATCCATTAAACTAAATTTAATAATAATATAAGATATTTTTTCACAATTTATATATTTTTTATTGTATAAAAAGAATAATATTGAATCAAATTCTATATAATTTAATTTTAAACTTGTTATGAATAAGGAGTTCGACTATAAAGGTTTCAAAGTTTATCCGTTAAGCTAAATTTAACAATAATATCATATACTTTTTCACAATTTATATATTTTTTATTGTGTAAAAAAGAAACCTTGATTTGATTTGATTTGTAGCATAACACCAGCTTGCAAACCAGCTGGGATTAAAAGAGAAGATGAACAAAAACGTAGTTGATAAAGTTATCAGGACACTGGCACGGATCAATGGAAACAAACAATAATGCTCGGCAACAAGAAATAGATGAATAGTGACTACACACAAAAAAGAAGAAGCAGGGCCTCGACAATATCTTTTCGAAATGCAGAGAAAAATGTACATCGACAACACTACTTTAAAATTTCTGAAATAATATATCAGCCATCAGCTCGCCATCCCAGTGCATATTTGTTTCTAGAGTAAAAATAGGTGTTTTTAAAAATTTTAATTTTTTTTATTGTTTTGATGTATTTATGTTAAAAATAAATTTTAAAAAATAAAAAATATTATTTTAATATATTTTTAAATAAAAACTACTTAAAAAAAAACAGCAACAACAAAGTAGAGAAAGACACTGAGCCGACGCATTAATTAAAGAAGATAAGCTAATGGCCGCAAAGTGATCAAAGATAACATTGCTCCTTTGCCTGCACTCTTTCCTAGCTAATTTTTAATATTATATTGATCTCATTAATTAAAAAAAATAAAAATTCTGGCATACAATTTCCCGTTGCCCAAGTACCCAGGAAGCCGCTTCGATGAAACCATGTAAACACACATGAGGTTGTTTTTCTATTTTGGAAGATTAAAAAAAATGATACTAGCTAGTATAGGCACCGAATTACAAGAGTGGAATATTGATGGAACTTTATTGCCTTTTGTGTTTTGAGATATTTTAGCTTGAAATGTTTTTTTTTTCTTTTTTCTTCGAGTCATCCGTAATCAACAGATGTTAATTGCATTTATTTATTTATTCCTGTTTAACAATTAAGTGATCCTTTTGAAATACTAGTTTTTACACTTTAAAACCAAGTCTACCTCTATAGTTAATCAAAAACGTATAGTGCATATATATCAGGAATTTGACTTGGTAATTTAAAAAGTTAACTTTCTTAAATGAATTCCCAGTTTTCGAAACCAACATGTAGGAAACTTATTTCATTTGCATAACTCATGTCAATGTAGAACACACATCTTTAGATTATTCTTGAATTTGCTCAATTAATTATGTTCTAGATTTGTTTTATAAAAATTACTAGTTTGAGTTCCACAAATTTTAGGGTCATTTCAAACTTACATGATCATTAATTTCAAGGCTCATGGGATTCATCAAGGTGCGTACAAGCTAATCTGGACATCCATATTAATCTAAAAAAAATATTATTAATTAAAAAAACATAATAACATACATGTAAAAAAAAGAAGAACAGTGCACAATCTTAATATATAAATTGTGATAATTATTGTTTTGGATTACCATTATTTAGTTTTTTCATTCACCAAGCAAAGAGTGTATAAAAAAACAATATAGTTGCTCCTCCGGGCATATCGTATAAGTTCAAAGTAAAGGTTTTGAGTTCTCGTTTTAGAGTACTCTAAGAGGCAAAATTCCAGACTAGAAAACGAATCCCACCTTAGAACAAATTTCACTGCTAGCAAGAATTAAAACCGCGTTCGTTTGACGAGAAGAGCTAGGCAGTAGCTGCAAGACCCAACCCTCGCTGGTACTCAAAGGGGCAAATTAATACGTGACCCTGTGAATAGCCAGTGCAGTGGTCACCATGTGGGTCAAATAATATAATGAAGAAACAGTCCTTTTATAGGGTGGGACATAATTCAGAGCACAGGTAGACTTTGAATGTTTTCTGTATCTCTTTCTGGAACCCTGCTTCGACACATTATAGCTAGCCTCATCAACATGTTGATTTTCATCTCAGCGTTGCTTTCAATTTTCTATGTTTACTCATTTTCACCCCCTCCAGAATTCAGAAGAGGTCTGGTCCAAATTTGTAAAAATGGGGCACGTTCAATCAATATAGTGTCACTTTCCTCATCCACCCATGTACTTAACTCCACACGCATACAGATCATGAACGTGCAGGAGGGCGCCATGATCACGCTGAGACAATAATAGGAACCAGTACTGTGGGCGTTAAAGGAACTCGAGGAAGGGAGTGGTTCTATTGTCTGGAGAAGATTGCAGTTTTTGGTGATGAACTGGGAAGATAGAGGGGGGCATGCTTAGGTTTGTCAATAATTTTTTAGGGCAACCATGATTTGGACATGTCAGGAAGAAGGCTTAGTTTATCCTTTCCATCCCATGTGAAGGCTCAACAACAACCTCTCTTCTTCCTGTTATGAAGTGTAAAGTGACCCCTCAAACTCACTTTGCTTGCCTCTCTCTTCCCTCGTCCTAGTTTTCTATTCGAAATTTTAAATTTTTTATATCCCTCTCTTTATCTTTCTCTACAAATTTTGTTTCTTTGCTTGCCAAAAAGGAAGGTGGTCGCAAGTTCTCTCTCTTGTCAGGACACCCCACGCCTCAAGCAAGCGAAAACACACAAGAATATTTGCCTGCCCTAATCCACCACATATAGCAGAGCTAAAAGAGCACTTTAAAGTTTAAAGCCCGATACTTTTTCATTGAGCAATATTAAGAACTTGTTACTATTGTTTCATCGAAGGCTCCTCGTCGTCGTCATCCTAAAATCATATATATGTAACGAACGTATTTGTTAGGCTAGCCACATGCTTGGTCGATCAGATTGCTTGAAGTTGATCTAACTTCTAACCAGCCTGGGTCAGCACGCAAGGGCTGGGCACAGTGGTCCTGACTGGGCACGAGGGCCTTATTGTTCCAGTCTCCTCTGGCGTGGTGGGTTAAAATCAATACCTCGCTATCTTATCAAACAAGAGAAAAACCAAGATCAAATTGGCAAGATGTTTTTTTTTTAATCTAAATGAAGAGAATTTGCTAGCAGTGCAAATGGTATAACTTTCATATTTCAATCTAAAAAACCCCATAAATCTCAGAATTTGAGCCGTAGAGGGCACTGTAAATGAATGCCTCCTCAGTTCAAACAAGATTTATTTCAGGGACATGAAATTAGGAGCACCCAAGAATATCATTTACCTTATTTAACACTAATACCAATGTTTTTTTTTTTTTTTTTTTTTACCAGTTTTTAATTCTATAGTTGGCAGGCCATGATTAGAGAACAAAATTTAGATGGCCGGCGGCACTCATAGGCCACGAGATCGATTAAGTGTAACTGCTCAATAAAATAGGAATTGAACCATATACAGAATGCATGCATGCATTTGCAAATGCATATATATATATATATATATATATATATATATATATTATATGTTCGTTGTCTTTTGACTTCTATTTCTCCATTACACTTATTATGGACAAAGTATTTTATCAGCAGCTGTTTGTATATATTCTATAGTGGTAAACGGTGCTTTGCATTTTTTTTATTTTTTTTTGTGATAGTTCCTATTAAAGAAAATTAAACTTGAGGCCTCCATGTCTTCGTGTTTTTGCTCAATTAAAATATTAAGCAAGTAGAGTTCAGGACGGCGAGAAAATGTAGCCCAGCTATATAGCTAGTTGCTGGAAGTATTCGGTTTTATCTTTGATTGCAGGTTCAAATTTCAATAATGATTTTAATGAGCTTTAAAATCATTTCACCCTTCATATCTAACTAGTAATAACAATAAAAATCCATAAAATCAATGTTAATAAATTTGACCTAGCTTGATGGGTCAATTTCAAAACTACATCGAGCCAAGATTGAATCTAAAATATTAGAGTTATTCAATTAAACTTGAATAGTTGGATGGAAATTTAGTTTGATTTTTAAAAATAAAAATAATATTATTTTAATTTTTAAATAAATCTTTGAATGACATTGTTTTGTTTTGAATGGTTACCGGCAAACTTAATTAACTCACCCCAACTCATAATTCAAATATGAAATCAGATCATGATACAACCTAAGTTTAATAATTTTATGGAGTGAAAAAAAAAAAAAAACGACAGTCATTTTTGCTTATTGATGGTCTTTCAAAGCCCAGTTTGGCGCTCAATCTGGTCGGGCACGTGCCAAGCTGATGGGCCAGACTTAATTAGCCCTTTTACGAGAAACTGTAGGCCTGGGTTCATAATACATGGGCAGCCTGCAAGTTTGAGTGTAAACTCACAACGCATGGCCTGATTTGTTTTGAATTCCAAGACAACCAGTGAGGTGGACAAAGGGATTAAAATTTTGGAACGTTGTACAAGGTCCAAGTAATTTTGTGAGTTTAATCCCATGTACAACGTTACAGTAAATACAAGTAAGAGGACAGTTCAAGAGATTTCATGCTATTAAAGATTTATATAATTATTAATTTTAAAATTTATAAAATTAATTAAAGTATATATAATTAAACCAAATATTTATATTAATAATAATAAAAAAGGGTGATGTGTTTTTAGCTATACATTTAATTTCCAGCTGTTTTCAACGGTTGATTTTTATTTTATTACGAGATTGACGTGACATAATTCCATAAACCTCCAATTCTTATGTTGAAAATGACACTATTTCAACCTCTTCCTGGATAATGACATCGTCCATACAAGATTAAAGATTATACATGTATTTAGAAATATGATATATGATATTTTTTTTATTTATAATATCAACACGTGAAAATCATTTAAAACAATTAATTTTGATTTTCGTTTTAAAAAAAAACATAGAAACAAATACTCGCTTCTTTGGATGTTACGCGGATACAAAGAGAGACTCAAATTCTTAAAAGTAAACAATCTTGAAGGCTCAACGCTTTAATAGCTTCATGATTTTTAGCCTACAACTTCAAGCACTAATCCAGGGAAAAGAAAAATTATATACCTAAAAAGACAGGGTGATTTATTAGGGTTCTAACAAAAGCATTGTTATTAAACATGAACTGGAC
Source organism: Populus tomentosa (assembly GCA_018804465.1). Classification (NCBI taxonomy): domain Eukaryota; kingdom Viridiplantae; phylum Streptophyta; class Magnoliopsida; order Malpighiales; family Salicaceae; genus Populus; species Populus tomentosa. Next base: position 3,690,865 of record CM031995.1, read on the forward strand.
TGGTCGGTCTGATTGTAGGCTCTATGGCCTAGCCATCCAACTTGACACTAAATACTGGAACCCATATGACCTGGTTCGGGAAAAAAAGGTCATGCCTTGCTAGGTTTGAACTCGATACCTCCATTTTTAAAAATATACACTCATCACTTCACCACTTCTTATTTATATTATATATTTTGTAATGCATATATATAACCAATCCAATTATTTAATTCGGTGATTTAATAGCTTGACTAATTTGTTATCAAAGTCGAGCTTCAAAATATCGAATAGAAGCAGCGATCGGCAACACTGGAGATGGCTGGAAAGGAGCATTGCCGCAATTCAAGGATAGAGATCTGGCGCGATTCAAGGATAGATATCTTTCTTCTTCTTCTTCCTTTTCTTTTGTTAAAAATGCTACATGTGATGAGAACATAAAAAGTCCTGCACTTATTTATTTATTTATTTATTATTTTTTACTTATTTATTTATTTATTTAATGTTGTGATAGCTTTTATTTTTTAAATTATTTTTTTATATAAAAAATACTTAAAACATATTTATTTTTATAATGAATTTAATGTTTTGAATGCATCACAGTTTTGGCAGAGTCAATGGAACCCATCAATAAATGAGTTCCAGCATGAGGTTCACAAAAAATATTGAATACCATCTTTTAACTATGAGGTTCACGTGTTACCTTTTTCATCTTTTTCATTTTTTTTTAATTATTGAAACTTTACGAAACAAAAATAACATTTTTTCTCTGTTACATGAATGAAACAGTACTAGAACACTCAAGCTAGATCTATTTTAAAACACAAAACAAAATTCACCACAATTATTTTGTTCTTAATAATTTTTTAACATATGCCGTTTCACGTTTATAAAGCCATCAATACTAAAATTCTTTTTAAATGAATTATGTGATAATAATTGCATTTAGTTAATAAAATATAAAACTCTATATAATCTTAAATTCGAGTTTTATAATTGCCAATATAATAATCACTAAAGATTTACATTATTATTAATTTAAAACCCGTATAATTAATTGAGGTGCATATAAGCTGACTTAAATAATCATATTAATAAAAAAAACTAAAACTTTAATACTACATTATTATATTTATAAAGTATTAATAGTCCAACAGACAACAAATTAAAACAACCCCTTAATGCCATGAGCAGAAAGCATGCAGCACAATTATCAATCTAAATCTAGTACCTCTTGAATCATAAACACTTCAAAAAAACATATTTAACCATAAAACAAACACTCCCTTTTTATACTTCAGGAAGAAAACAGCTGGCCACATTATTCTACCCCTAAATCCCTCTCTACGGTGATTGGCTCTCAAGTTCCTTCACTCAACCAAACACACAAGACCACGTATCCAACACTCTACTTCCCCCTCCATCTTATTCACGTGGCAATCACTCATCGGCATACCTTTCCTTCACTCAACCAAACACACAAGACCACGTATCCAAAACTCTACATCCCCCTCCACTTTATTCACGTGGTAATCACTCATTGGCATGCCTGACACAAATTAATCGGAGAGGAACCGAGATTAAATAAAATCATCACTTCGAACTCCAAACAAAAAAATCTGTTTGTGTAAGTCTTCGTTAACCTCTGTTTGGTTGCCGAGGAAATTTAATTACTTCTTGGATTTTGATATTCTCATACTTTTGATTCTATTGATCGATTTTAGTTTCGTAATCAGCGGATAATCTTGTGTTTGCAGAATTTCTGATGAAAATTATGACTAGGAGCCGTTTCAAGCAAGAGCATGATTTCGGTATTTTTCTTGTTTTTGTTTAATCATGCCTGATTCTGTGTTATTACGAAACCCTAATTTTCTTTTTCTTTTTCTTTAGAGAAGAGGAGGGCTGAAGCTGCGAGAATCAGGGAGAAATACCCGGACAGGATTCCGGTAAGGATGTTTTTTTAATTGTAGCTCACTAGTTGACGGAGTTCGGGCTAGAGTTATTTTTTGCTGGTGCTGAATTTTTTTTTGATGAATATTGGTATTGTTGTCAATGGGGCTTGAATTGTTCTCGCTACTTAGACATGATGATTTATGATGGTTGTTTTTGCATTTAGCGATTGATTGAAGCCTCTATCTCTACTCTGTGACTGTTGGTAATAAATGTGGGCTAGGTCGATTTATTCATCTGATTGAACTTCCTAAAATTTTGCTGTTCATTCTGGAAAGCAGTACACAAGATCTTGCTTGCCTTTTATTTCTCTCGTTGAAAGAAGCCTTTTGAATTTTGAAACAATTGAGGTGGTAGAACATGCTTTAATTTTGTACATATTGTATCTGTTTCGATGTGGGTTTTATGGTGCTTTAATTATGCGAGCTTGCTTGTTGCATTAGGCTGAAATCTGTGCTCATCACATCATTTACGCATTCAATTTTAATTACATGTGTTGAGGACTGATGCATGGTGCTACATTTGCTCGTTGAATGATATTATTTCCTTGAATTTTTTTTCTGTTTAAGTTATATATGTTCTACAATGGATAGCCTAATTTCAATAAGGAGTAAAGTCTTTTGGCACCTTTCTCATCCCAGTTAGCCTCTGTTACTTACCAACTAGGTAATTGTGGAGAAGGCTGAGAGAAGCGATATTCCCAACATTGACAAGATAAAGTAAGAATCGCTTTAATACTGCAAATGTTTTCTCCCTTTGTTTCGCGTCTTCCTTTAGTATTTTTAGTTAGAGAATGCATCTTTCTTGTCCTCCAAAAATCCAGTCGATGGGGTTTTTCCCTTACAATTCAAATTGCACCATATGGTTGTTTATGTCCCGTACTTCTGTTTATTTATACATTTTGAAGTGCAAAAGATAATATTTATTTGGTTTGAGTTTTACAGGTACCTAGTCCCGGCTGACCTGACAGTCGGTCAATTTGTTTATGTGATCAGGAAGAGAATTAAACTGAGCGCAGAAAAGGCAATTTTTATATTTGTGGACAATGTCCTCCCACCAACTGGTATCAATCACTTTCTCTCTTCCCCCTCCTAATGAAATGTGCATAATACATCTATGAACTTATCAAAAATAGCTTGAATCTCAAACTAGTCAGGTTCACTGATATAGATATGTATATTTATTTTATATATATAATAATGACTGTGGGTGTGAAATGGTTTTTAGATACTGCTATTAAACTGATTTTTTGACAATGAATCTCTACTGCGTGGAATAACTTTTCCTTTAAAACTAACCAATTGAACTAGTCCATTGCAAATTAAATGGGTCAAGGAAATGTTTTTTCAACCGAAACTAAATTATCAATTAAAGCATCTAATGATCATTTTGTTTACTGAAATTGTTAAGTTGCTCATTGAAGATGCACGAACATTAATTTCTATAGAAATCTAAACTTTGTTTAGCACAAATTAGTTCATATGCAGGGCAACTGGTGTGTATTTAGTCTCTGTGTTTGCTTGTATAACTGGCGTGTTCCCTTTAAAATTGTGGATAGTTTTTTAATAGCGGGCAAAAGTGTTTTAGCATTTTTCAGAAACCTGGGAGTAATAATTTGTGTAAATTCAAACATATCGCAGGAGCAATAATGTCCTCAATCTATAATGAAAAGAAGGATGAGGATGCATTTCTCTATGTCACATACAGTGGGGAAAACACATTTGGGTGCCAGATGTTGCCATAGCCAAGTTCTTTCAGTGTCTTCCATTCTTTGTCATTACAAGTTAAAATCTATCTCTCGTTTCCTAGGACTTGAACAGTCCTGGTATTATGCCCTGTGATTAATGGCCTTGTTATCTTTCTTATACATGTGTATAGCTCTTCGGAAATTGAAATGGTGTCAACTACTGAAAGTAATTAAAAATTTCACGTGTATCTTAACTAATCCCCACGAGTAAATTTTCAATAGTCATTAATATTAACAACCACAAAACTTCAATCTAAAATTACAAGAAAATAAATTTTTTAATTCTAAATTCTTTCTACTGAACTAGTTACTAGATATTGTTATCCTATCAAGACTCTTGAATTTCCAATTGGTGGTGTTTTGAGAAATCAATTTGGACCTCAATTATTTTTATTGGATACGTTTTACACTTCACATTCCATATATCGAAAAGGCATCTCTTTGATTATATGTAAAGGCTATTATAAGGTGTTGAAAAATGCTGAATCTAAAACTTTACAGATATGAAATTTCAAATTTCACCATCGAACCACCTAAGCCTCGGCCATCTACAGTTCGAAATGGTCTTTAGAATTTAATAATTATTTCACATAAGCTTTACCTTTTTCTATACAAAAGCCCCTTTAAGATAAAAGAAAGTGACATTAGTTCAAAATATACAGCCATTTTATACCTTTTTTCTTGTGTGAATAATTTTTCATTGCCGGAATATGAATTCATTTAACATCATAGTTATAAAATCTAAAAGAAATCGACTTGAAATAAAACCAGGTTACGTGTTAAAATAATTAATTTTTAAATTTTTTTAAAAAATAATGAAAAAAACATTGTTTTGATAAATAATTTTTTTTAAAAAAATCAACAATAAGAGCTGGATCCTATCAAATTAGACTTAATCAACCTGAATTTTTAATAAAATTAAGCAAGATTTTGTTTTTTTTTTTAAATCCGGATGGATTCAGGATTAACTGTATAATTAAGTGGCATTGACACGGGAATGATGGGGCATTTGATCTCAGATGCAGAGAAGGAGTCAAACTGGACTGTTTATGTTGGAAGTCTCAACATAGAAACCATTACTAGCTTTCACTATTAACTTCTACAACCGACCGACATGGTCTTACCGAACTTACTCTGACATTATTAATTCTCGTAGATATTGGACCGCCTTCACTTCGATAAGCCGATGATGCGCAGATTAAGCGAGGATGCCGTGGGGACAACTGAGCGAGCCGACCGAGACTGCTCTGCTTTTACAGGACACAACCAGTTGAGCTGGTTGTCAACGCCAAGCCCGAATCCCTAGCCATTTTTGATAGCCGAGCCTGTCGCGCCGTCGATCATATCCAACATACACACTCCACGTGAGGAGGCCATCAACGCCTACAAATTTACACGGGGAATCTACAACTCGCCAAACCAACATACAAACAAACAGGAGAGTCGAGCTCGTGCTTGTGATCTTCTTCCCATTCCAATTTAATATATATATATATATATATATATATATATATATATATATATATATATTAAGAAAAAGCATATATTTCCGAATCAATTTTTATATATTATAATTGCTCAAGGAAAATCTTTATTAAAATTAAATTTAAAAAATACAAGTAACAAAACTTTTAATAAATTTTACCTGATTTTAAAAATACATCAAAAGCATCATGTCCGATAACCTATACATATTAAATAAATTTTAATTTAAAATGGATAGAAATAGGAATTAAATCCAAGACAAACATTTGGTCCCAAGTACATCTTGTACAATCTCTTGATTATCGTATAAACGGTTGGATGATCGTAATCCATAGCCTAAAATTATTGGTTCAAGAGACCTTGAAGAAATCATTACAATTAGTCCAGAATCAATCAGAACTGTTACATTTAGTCAATTTTTGTCAATTCTCAATTCAATAAAATCATTACATGTAGTCCAGAATCAAATATATGAACTGTTACATAAACTTCATGGACTTTAGTGATTTAAAAATCGGTACTTTGACAAACATTTTAGTGTGCTAAGAACTAATTTAAAAGAAGGGAAGAAAAAGGCTACAAACCATTTTAGAGAGTCCAAATCAATTCCTTCATTCAAAATCTCTCCCATTTCTATATTTTGCCGTCAGATTGGATCACCATCAACGGTCATCCTGGGCCTTGGCAATCACGATGCCCGGACCTGACCTATGGCGTGTTTTTCTCGGACCACTGGGGGCACCAATATGGGCAAGCCTTGGGCGGGCATGGTTGTAAACCTCACCTGACTTCCGGGTTGACTTGAAACCAAATAAATTAAGATTTTAGCTGGATTTTAGATATTAAAAAACTAAATTTATAATTAGATTATTCAATCTGAAACTTGAGTGATTACCTAACCTAAATAATCCTATTTATTTTTTTTTTCTCGGTAACTTGTGTTTTTTTTCCAGTAACTTTCACGTCAACTCGTGTCTTCTCATTTTCAGTTATATTTTTAGGTTTTGTATCTTTGAATATATATATATATGTCTATTTCTAGCAAGGTTTTTTGGTGATAAAGATACATCTTTGCATCTAGATCTGCTTCTTAAAACAAACAAGAGTAAAAGGAGTAATTAAGAAGAATACTACCCATGAATTAAATTGAAAAGAAGAAGCGATGAAATGGACACACAAAAAAGAGTTCTGATATGCGGGTAATTCTTGGTTTTATGCCTTGGAGCAGCAGCTGGTGTGCCGAACATTTTCCTTCTCTTTTATTGGTGAACCCGGGTTTAATTACCATGTTGGGATACAGGTGCATTTTCCACGTGGCAGTTGAATGAATCACATGGGTGTTCTCCACGTGTCCTGTATGGCCGGTGTTGACGGTTAGGACACCCTTACCTGTTCCTTGTGAAAGGTACAGAGAAGGGGCGAGTTCATGCACCAGTGTCCCCTCCTGTCTCTCTCTCCTTCGTGTCCCTGCTTTTCACAGGGCCCACCTATGTTTGGCTGATCATGTGGCTACTACTAGTCAACGATCGTTGATCAGCCGATTAAACTGTTTTAGGACTTTTTCGTGTGTTTAAGATTTCATGGAGAGAAAATCAATTCTTCGTCTGCAACGTATACAACATCAAGATCCAAAAAACTCACATGAATTTTCTGATTTCAATTTTAAAAAAAGATTCACGAAATATTTTTTTTTTCAAATTGAATATCTCAATAAAAATGCAAACAATATATAATTATAGTTCTCTATAATCAAATGGAATTTAAATCTGAAAATATAAATAAAAAAATTGTAATTCTGATAAAAATGATAAAAATTAGATTTCAAATCGAAATCTAACTTTATTACTTTTTTCATTTAGAAGAGTACTCTCATTGGATTTAAAAAGATTTTTATATTATTTTGGAAAATAGTTTATTTTATTAATAAACACATATTTACACTGATCTGTTTAGTTCTTTATTTGAATTTGAAACTTTTAGGTGTTTCATTTGAATTTTATCATGTCAATTTTTGATGATTGGATAAGGTAAATTCTAAAACTATTTCACAAAATAGATTCTAGTGTGACTTATTATTATTATCATTAATTAGAATATATTGGGAACATTTTGATTTCTCAACAAAAGACTTTGCTAGTATAATATTCGGTTGAGATTGATGGATAGTATTTTTTAAAATAATTTTTTATTTAAAAATATAATAAAATATATTTTTAATTTTTTATATTTTTAATATTAGCATATCAAAAATATTAAAAAATATATCAATTTATTATTTTTTAAAAAACTAAAAACACCTAAAATTAAATATAAAAGTTACGTCAGAAATAAGCCTATCTCGCTTGGTCAAGCACAATATATCTTTTGAAGTACTCTTTACACACAATAAATTTAATTATACAATTCAATATATAAAATATTTAAACCTATACTTTTGAATTCTTTTGAACGGACGAATAACCCGCCAATCAAGCATTTTTTATTTCACAAGGTAAGGATTTGTTTAGCATAAATCACTTTGCTGGGTAAGCTATAAATAGCCTTCACGCCTCTAAATCTGACCTTCGTCTTGGAAAAGTTAAAGTCTTTTACTAGACTTAATCACTATCAAGAGGTAAAGAGTAAAGACTCTCATTTCTTGACCACACATTAAAAAAAAAAACCATCTATTTCACCAACTAAAATAATTTGGTACTAGCTTTTCCCTTCAATAATAAAAACTTAAAAACTGAGAGTTATTTTGCAGATGATCCACCATCACAACTCTCGTTAGGACAACCCCATCCATTATTAGCAGCCATTGAGATTTTTCACCCACTTCGTAAGACCTGTGAAGAAATATGACTGGAATATTCCCATCCCGGTGCCCTATTTCTCATCGGAAAACTACCGAAAAGACATGTTGATAAAGGCACATTGCATTTACCAAGACTTTCGAGGACTGATATTTCACTGTTCTTCAAATTTTATTGATTCTTGGTTCTTCAAAAAAAGTTGCGTACTTGCGCGCATCAAACAATGTCATGCATGTGCTTCTACCTTCTCTCTCTCTCTCTCTCTCTCTCTCTTTTTTCCCCTATTAAGGTAATATAAAGTATAATACACAGATTGACAAACAAGGAGAGAAAATATAAGAAACACAAGCTAAAAAGGTAACCTACTTTCAATAATATATGACTCATAAAATATTCGTAACTAGTTTTTCAAGGTGAAAAAAAGGCAGGGAAGGCCCAGGGGCAAGAAACAAGGAAGCAGAAACTATGCAATAATATATGACTTATTCGTTGAGTTTTTCCTCACTTGATACACAAGTGAAGATTTCACACAGACAAAGAATGGAGTTCTTCGGTAGAAACAATGAGGGGTGCGCGCACTTTCTCGAATTTGTTTAATGTTAATTTAACGTTGCATATTAATTCCAGCACCCCTGCTTCCATTTGCTTCGTAATTATATGTTGTGATATATTTTAAGGAAAATCTCTCTTTTGGACTCTCTCTCTTCTTCTCTCCCCCATTATATCTACAGGAAGAGTTCTAAGCTTCTTCTCTTTCCCTGGCGAGGGCTGTGTCATCCAATCGATTGAATTGTGAAAGAGAAGGGACAAAAAAACAAACCATTTCTTTTCACTTTCCCCTTTCTTTTTCCCACCCATACACTTGCATGTTCTGCAATACGAAGACTTTATACTTGCATTTAATGCTCTTCCTACAAATAACACCATTGCTACTGCCCTAACCACTACCACGCTACTCTCCAAATCTCTCCAAGGAAGCTTTTTTTTTAGTTGTTATTTTTGAAACCTTAAAACACTCTTTCTAGCTAGCTAAAGCTTGTCTTCCTTAATATGTCAGTGATCACATATTCTTGCTATTTTCTGCTTTCAATTTTATGCATTTCCTTGCATGCATGCAATGCCAGACCACTTGCTGATATTGATAAGAAGCCTGAGAAGAAATTTCAGATAATTTCTAATCAGGTTGGTGCACCCAGTTGCTAGTTTTTCTTGTATTTTTAAATTCCATTTGCTTGGTATAACATGGTAGATATTTTTAGTAACACATTTCCTGGGTTTTGCACAGACTAGTGATCAGAAGGAGATTTCAGTTACCATAAAAGCGGATTCCTCTTCGTCAAATGAATTTGGAGCTGCAAAAGAAGACAGCATTGCAAAGACTGATCAGTTGGATGATAATGCTCAAAAGCTGAAGGACTCGAAAGCCAAACAGAAGTCAATGAGTGACGAGAAAGTAAAAGATTCAGGTGCTGCTCGCAAAGAGTCTCTTGTTTCAGTTTCTTGGCCTGTGCCTCAAAAGAAACGTGGCGAAACACATCCTGGTTTCAACTTGGATTATTCTCCACCAAAGACACACCCTCCTTCCCATAACTGAATACTTAACCTTTTTCTAGCTAGGTTATCTTGTGAACCTGTTTCTCTTCTTGTTTCTCTAATCCTTGAGGGCTTCAACCAAAAAAAATAATTTAATTGCCATATATAGAGCAATGAAGAATATGAAGTCAGATGGAGTATTCATGACTACCAGAACCCTAGGTTCTAACAATCGCTGCATTTTGCATAGCTATAAAGTCATATATTATATCGCATGACACAGGCTGCTAGATTTACTGTACTGGCAAGAGCCTCTCTCTATCTTTGTAGCTGATGTACAATATCAAAATGTAAATTTGCTTCACTAACTTACAATGTCATGATCATGGCTGGCCATCTCTTCTTATACTTGACATGTTTTTTTTTTCCTTTTTATCATTTTCATGATTGCATCTCCTCGCGGGGTAATTATTGCACCGACTTATTTGGTCAGCTAAGTTAGATTAGTTTGGTGTTGTAATTTAAGTGTCTAATTAATTCATGTATGCCAATTATATATCTAGGTGATTGATTATCAGTAATTCACTACAACATATATTTACTTTGCCATCGATCAATTAATGTCTTCATCTTAATTTATGCACGCAATCACTGAGGTTTCATTGGTTTGGTGTAGTAGCTTGATATATAATTATTAATATGTGCAAAAAATGTTATGGTCAGAGATTCATATGATCATGACCAGGGAGCACAAACACAAACACACTAATTCGGCGACTGTCACGATTCATCGCATGCAATCAAAACATGCATCTGTAGCTAATTGTAAATGCAGTGTGTTTGTTTAGATCGTAGCGAGATATAGCTAGAATATATTGGACAGAGAAATGATTTCTTGTTCATTTTTATCCAAGTCAATTTCTATGCATATGAATTTACAAGTTCAAGGGTTTCAAACGAACCATTGATAGAAAGGGTAAGTAACCAGACGAGGTATCATATTTGTGAGGAATGGTGGTTGATCTCTTCATAAATGAGGGGCGGCTGGTTTATCTCCAGTCGCTACAGTTACAATCAATGTTTGAAATTCTCCCCTCACATGGTATTTGGTATTTTGGTCGCAAGCAAACGCATTTCTTTATCTTCGCAATGAATGAGGGGATTTAATGTTTTTGTATGACTTGACTACTTAATTAATGGAAACCTTGGCAAGTCCTGCGAAGTTAAATTGACTTCTTTGATCCATTAAACCAACCTTGGCTAGTCCCCTCACTTGTTTTCTTTTTACACAACAATTTAATTCGTATGGACATGGATATGAATTTGTTTCGTGAAAAATATTTCTCATATATATGGTGAAGAATTAATTTATGCTCATCACTCGTCACCAAATAGAATTCCCTGCCCTTAAAACTTAGATTCAAACTCAGAAAACTCCCACAGGCAAAAGAAGGTACAGTCAAAATACATGAACTAAATGTCGTTTATTTATTTAATCATGTCTTTATAGATGGTTGACCAAGTTGTATCTTGTTCTTAGAGTAATTTTGACATGCATGTCAAAGCAAAGCCAAAAAGGTTCTTCCTTCCCATTTTCATGTTCTTTACGATAAACTATCCCAAACTGAATTCCTTCCTAGCAGATAGATTTGGGTTAATTTATTAGCAACAAGCTAAATGTAGGCGGGTTCACGTACGGAGGCAGGCAGGCTCGGGACCTAACAAGAGACATAAGATGCATCAATTCCTAGATTGTTCCCAAAAGAAATAGACTCCACACTAGTAATTTGAACTTTACTTTAAAATCCCAATAAAGAAGATCTGGAAAAACAACATAAATTTCCTTGCTGTAATGGAAACAACAAACATCCCATAGTTGAAACTTTAGCATGAGCAATGTGCCGGCGAATGAAACATTTTCGCATGCAATCGAAGGGATGGAATTGCACTCCAACTAGTTCCCACTTCCCAATTGACAGCCATGCAAGGCTCGGTTTTCTTTGATTTTAGTTTAAGATGGAAAGGGCGACCCTCATTTCAAAATGGTTAAAAAATATCCTAATTGGTCCCTCTACGATCGTATTTTTGTTGATCCAGCCCCTCATCAATTTAATATGTTAAATGCAACCCTCGTATTAATTTCATGATTTTTTGTGACGTGACCTTCTATCCATTTCGATCGAAGTCAAAGATAATCTTGATTAAATCTGTCCACATATATATCAATAAAATGGGCAAGTGAGTTTTTGGCCGATACAAAGAGATTTGAAATTAACTAAAGATGGAAGGGATTAATAAGAAAAATGGAGGGTTGCCGTTTATTAATTATAAAAGCCACGTGAATCTCTTAACGCATGTATATCAAGTAGTTCTTCCAATAAACCTCCCTCATAATATCGAAGCTCTATAGTTTTTCAATGCATCTTTTCTTTCTGTAATTTACGCTCGATGTAGCTTAATTACATGCATGAAAATTAATGTTCCTCGAAGAATCTTATTATGTGATTAATTATACGTGATGATATATAAGTTGTTGCTGATTGATTAAGGCAGATCATTGGCTGTTTATATAGAAAATAAAAATAAAACATACAATAACATGCCGAAACAACATAATATGCACCAACAACAACTTGATTAAGGTTTGGGTTGTCAGGTTTTTGACAAATTGATTTGATTTGTTTTTAGTGAAAGAAAAATTATAAATCTGTTTAGTTAAATAAATCCTACTTACATTGTTACAAATTTGTGTTAGAATTTTGCTTTAATGAAAAAATTAAAGTTTTTAACCTTTAAATTTCTCATTATAACTTATACTCTTTTTTTTTAACTTTATGAGATACTTTTTAAAATCTAATTTAAATCTTGAGATCAATATTCGAGAGAATTTATTTTTAAAAATGCATTAAAGAATTTTACTTGAATTAACATACAAGCTGATCAAATGATACTCCTAACACTAGATATATATATAAAAAAAGCCTACCTTCCTTTTATACATATAGAAAAAGGGTTGATTGAGTTAGGTTTTGCCAACATATATCCTCCTAATTTATTTTATTATCATAAAATATGATCAAAAATAAGTTTTGAAATTAATATAATATCAAGTAAAAAATGACTCATCACATTCAGGGGCGTGGTAATGAAAATTAATAACCCGTGTTTTACTCATTCATCTTTAATTTGGGCAAAGAGGAGTCCTGCTTAAACTTGATCATAGCAGCAACCATTGCAAAATGTTGACTATTGGAGCCCAATAAAAGTCCAGTCTCTCTGTCCTGATGATCTGTTGAACTTCTAAAAACCATATTGGCTGCACTCAACTTGGAAGGATTCCGTAGGGATTCTGGAGGTTCAAGTCTAATCTTGAGACAATAGAGCCACCTTCATCGTACCCCGCGCGCTGCAATCGGCATTAATTCTGTTGCTTGCTGTCAAGATGTAATGAACTTCTCCTCTTCTGACAAATTTGAATCAGCTTCTCCTTCGGTACCACTACAGTGTTCACTGTCTGGTTCAATTTGGGTCTATAAATCTAACTAAACTGAGAGTTGTAATTTTTAAAAATTTAATAATAATTAAACTGAAAATGAGTTCAAACTGAAATAGTTTGGTTTAATTTGGGTTGTTTCTTTTACTTTGAAAACCAAAAAACCAATAACTCCAATAAAATTACACCAATAGAGAGGGAAGATAACTTGGTCCGTTATAAGGAATAGATGCAGGGAGAAAAGATAGCAACAAGAAAACAAAAATTGCGGATAACTTGGTCTGGTTGAGCAAATCGAATAAACAACGGCACCAGGCTTTGGATTACCTGGAAGTTCTCGCTATTGATCGAAGCAGAAACTCAAAAATCAACACTAGATATTAAATAATTACAAGCAAGTCATTAGAATTTGGTATTCATTTAAACATTTTAAGAAACAAAAACATTTTTACAAAGCGGGGAAAATCCGAAAACACCTAAAAATTCAACGAAAAAAATCCAAAAAAAAGACCAAAACAACAAATGATTTCTTACTTTGAAATCCTGAACTCGTTTTGTTATTAAACCAAAAGGTTAAATTAATGAACCCACCTTTTGACTTTGCAAGAGAGCAAATTAAGACTACAAAGGGGAAGAGTGAGGAGAGAAACGAGTCATGACAACTATTAAGAGAGAAAAAGTACATGAGTTAATTATGTTAGCCGTGAATCACAAGAGAGACAGAGATAGATAGATGTTATATTAAACATGTTTTAGGGTTAAATTATGGTTCTATTTTTATATATATTTTTTATTCCATTTAAATTCGGTATAATCAGTTTTAGTTTTCTGAAATAGAATCTGGATAATTTTGATTTTTAAATCTTTTTTTTATTATTTCTTTCTCCCATATTTTCAGTTAATATATATATATTTTTTATAGTTGGTCAATTTTTTGTAACACTCTAGGTACCACTTGTTATATTATTTAAAGCAACCCAAATTTCAGTCACATTTTGTTTTTCAATATCATTTCTTTTTATGTTATCTGCTGTCCAAGAAAGATGCAAAAATTTCTGCCTCGTTTGCTTCCAGGCCTTTAAACCACAGGCCCACAACCTTAAGGCTCTGTTATAGAGGACCTCTGAAACGACAACAAATCGGCCATCTTTGCTTACCCCAACTGGTAACCTGATTTCGTAGCCATACCGTTACTTGTTTGCTTATTGAACCCTATTTTTAACGGCCTTCTAGTCATATGTCGACTGTCAAGTTCACCTAATTATTATTCTAAGAACAAGAAAAACCATCTGGTTATTGCATAAATAAGGTTTAATTAATTATGTGTGGTTTGTCAAAGAATTACTCTACAAGGGACTGTGGGGGTGATCATACGGATAATTACTTTAAATTATTTTAAAAAATAATCATTACCCGACCTTATCTTCTTCTTTTTTACCCAAATCTGCTTTATCTAATTGACTAATTAATCTGGATATTTTACTCGTTATATAGTATTAGACAGGCGAGATAAGATATGAGATAGATGATTTGTCCCATCCATGCACCAATCACCAATGCAAAAGAAATTGTATCATTCAATCATATCTAATTTCTTATATTAAAAGTGTGTTTGTCTAATAAATATTCAAAAAACATTTATTATATAATTTCTGTGGCGTAACTCATAAACAAATACTCTTTTAATGCTATTTTAATATTACTTTTTTATATATATAAATAATTTGCAATATATATCTTGCTGATTAAGAGGTGAGTGAAGAATCAATTAGACTGGAAAGATAAGAGCTCTGATAATGATTCTATCCGATATACAACGTACTGTGTTGGGTATACGATCAAAGTCTCATATTAGCTAGAAATGGGGAGGATCAAGGGTATATAAGGATAAATAAATATCTTCATTGGCATGAGGCCTTTTGGAGTATAGCCCAAGAGCAAATCCATGAGGGCTTAGCCCCAAAGTGAACAATATTATACCAATGTGGAGATAAGACGTGTCCATGTTCCCTACAAGTGGTATCAGAGCCTTGCCCCGGAGTTAGCCATGATGGATGAATCCTCGGAATGCCGAACAAAAGGTGGTGGGCCCCCAAGCAAATCACGATGTAATCTGTGAATCAGCTCTATTGGATAGGTGGTGTGCTCCAGATGCTTCACGGACGTGTCCTGGCTCCAACACGGTGAAGAGGAGTTAACCTAGAAAGAGCAAACTCTCAAGTCAGGTAGTGCTCTCTGGATGCTTCATGGACGTGTCTTGACCCCAACACGGTGAAGTGAAGAATGAAGAATCATGGTTGATAGAGAGTGGACGGATGAATGATCGTTTGAGGGGAGGCTCGGTTGGTCCTTTGTTCGAGGGGAGGATTGTTGGGTATACGACCAAAGTCCCACATTGGCTACAAATGGGGAGGATCAAGGGTATATAAGGATGGATAAATATCTCCATTGGCATGAGGCCTTTTGGGGTATAGCCCAAGAGCAAATCCATGAGAGCTTAGGCCCAAAGTGGACAATATCATACCAATGTGGAGATAGATGGTGTCCATAATCCCTACATACTGAACATCAATATAAAGGAAATTGTTCCAATCCAGCATATCAAATGTTATCTTAGTGTCTCTTTTTTATGATAATTTGTATTCTGTGCGATCAACTATATATCTTGATTATTAATTGTTTATTATATGCAGCGTCTGTCTTGGAGGGAACTCATATTCTTGTAGTTAGCATATTTATTGCTGGTGTGTTTCTTGGAAGCACGGCATGAGGTTGCTTAGGGAGCTGAACTTGGATGCCGTCCCACATCTCATCTTGAAACACAAATTGTTTGAGTTTTGTTAAAAAAAATTATTATATTAATGCTTTATATTTATAAATTATATTTTAAAAAAAACATAGCATCAACGTTTTAGATTTAGGATTTTTAAAAAATAAAACAATGAAAGTTCTTATTTACAATAGCTAAATAATATCATGGAATTATAAAATAAAAATATAAAGAAATTATTGAGCAGTATAGTTTGTCAAAGAACAATCTCAATTTAATAGTTTAAACTGTTAGGTGAGGTCTAAAGATATGATTTATATTATTCTCTAAAACACTTCTTCAAGTGAAAGCTATTTGAACTCGAAACTTGCAAAAACCTACATTACTTTGTGCTTAGTTTTTATCAAATAAATAGAAATGATGATATTCAAACCCGTGATTGCTTTGTCATCAAGGCTCTGATATCATATCAAAAATATCATCTTAATTTAATAGCTTAAGTTATTGGGTTGAGTTGGTTTTTTGACACAATTCTATTTTTATATTTATTAAATTGACTCTAAAAAATTAAAAATAATAATTTATAAATTTTATGAATTATTTTTTTATGCCGTTTTGGTGTACATTTAAAATCAAATGTTATTCTATAGTGATGTTTGAAAAAAAAAAAGGATTATATATATAAAGTTAGATAGGAAAACGCGTGTTTAATATATTATATAGAAAGCACAATTTTGAGTATTGAATCAGAAAAAAGGAAAAAGATAGAAAAATTAGTACAATAAGAAAAAGGAAAAAAAAAACTCCACAAAAAGCACAAACTAGAGAAAGTGAAAAAAAAGTTAAAAGGGAAACACGTATTCAAAAAAATTATATTAAAAATATATAAAAACCATACATTTATTAATTAGTACGAAGCTGTTAATGAAGCGGGGAGGGAACGCGCGCTTTGGTTTTTTCTTTGCTTTATGCAACGAAGCTGCTATTTAAATGAATAAATAAACAAGAATGAAGCATATAGGGTCAAATAAATTGAATAAAATACAATTTCATAATGCTTAAACTCTCGTCTAAATCCTAAAAACTCTATAAGAAGTTGAAAACGAGATACGAACCTGTACTGATATTAACATAACGAGTTCGTCGCAATCCAGGCCTGTCGGTCTTCTTCAACCATCCCAGCGTTCTTTTATCTGGTATCCGTCTTCCTTGTCCATCAGCCCTCAGAATCGCTTCACTTAAGGAGGGAGAGAGGAAAGAGAAACAAGATCTCCGCCGTGTTGGATACAACTATATCTACAATCCCCTTGTGACCAACGCTCGCTCATCATATGTTTTATGCGTTGAACCAGCAAATTACAGAGGTTCATCGGAGACCTTGTGTCAGATTGGGACTTTTCTCGGAGTCATGCATTGCATCAGAGCTCCTCATCTGTAGCTGATCCACACCAGGGACGTTCTTTTCATTTTTCCTCGATGTTGCTTGGCCTGGGTTAACCCACATTCCAGAAGCGGATCACGCAAGGTTCAAGCTACATGTACGTAGTTTTGATATTTAAAAACATATAGTTATTTTCATGTCAACTCTTGTATGTATTTCCAGTCTAGTTATAAATAAACTATTGATAAGGAAGTAGAGAAATCATGATTTTTTTTTTTTAAGAAAAAACAAACAGAAAACAGTATACTCTTTTTAAGAGCTTTAGCCATTAGAGAAGCCCTCCCACCGAGCTCAAGTCATGATTCGCCAATTGCCAATCATTTCACAGAGTGGTTTCTATGGACTTGATTGCGTTGTTAGAAAAGCCATTTTGTTTCTGGGATATGAAAAATCATTTGTTGAATTGACCAGACATAATATTTTTCCTGCGTAGTACCAAGCTTTTTTTAACATTTTTACCAGCAACCAGAAAGGGACAGTCCATCAAGAAGCCATTGCTAAATCAACTCAGTGTGCTGGGACTGCATTTTTCTAAATTTTTTAAATTTTTTTGAAAAACTTTAAATTAATTTTTTTTTTAATATAAAAAAATATTTTAATGTATTTTTTTAAAAAAATATTTTAAACACTTTAAAAAAAATCCCAAAACTCAGAACCGAAGACTTGGAAGTTTGGAACTCAAAAACTGAGTTTTCTTCTTCTTGTTCCTATTGGAGCAAAAAACAAGCAAAAAGAAAAAAAGAACAGAAAGTAAGATCACAGCCACCCATTTTTAATTCCGACAAAAGATCATGACCGTTGAGTTTGTCTCGATATGTTCAAAACCCCACACAAAGCCTTCACTCATTATCTCGCGACGTCAGATTCAGTTTAAGAAATCCTGGCCAGAAGAACCTGTTTTGTCATGGTTACTTAAATACCCCTACACTCGCCTATCTGTCCTCGTAACAAAAAGATTCAGGAAAGGGTACTATTGGAAACTACAATAAATTACAGAAACAATCTGAGCTAGATTACCTTTCTCTATCTCACTGGTCGCTGTAAAAGGAAATTGTTAACGAAGGAGCACTCAGAATGAGAATCTCACGCGCTTCCATTGAGCGTATAAACATGTACTACCTACTGCCAATATCAGTAGAAAAAAATTAATTTAACTGTCATTCTATTGTTCTCTTGTAATTTTCATACATAAGAAATTTAAACCAAGATATATTAAAACTAGAAAGTAAATTTAAATCATTACCGTGTGTTCTTCGTTAAAATTTTAGCCGTGTTGTTTACATTAAATTATTCTATTTATAAGAAATTTTTTTCATTTTCCCATATATTTAAATATATAATAATAATGTGTTGCGTTTATCACCCACATAAATATGTTAAAAATAAAAGATAGAAATACATACTGCAGCAAAATATATTAAAACTAAGAAATAAATTTAAATATATCAAGAATTTATTTAGTTATATAAATATATCAACAACATGAGTTATTGAATCAGTTTTTAACATTCATGTTGTTATTTTGAATGCAAGATCATGAATAATCAAAATGCTAGAAAGATAGTAATTATAATAACATGTATCCTTTTTTTTTTCATTGATTACCGTGGTTTTTCTTTTAGCTAATGAATACATCTTTTAGGTATTGAGTAGTTATTTAGCTGGTATTTTACTGCCAGTAGGATAATATAAAAAAATAATAATATTAATATGTTTATTTGACTTGTTTAACTGCAAATCTAGTATTTTTTTTATACATGAATTAATTAATTTACATATATTATTAACATATTTTTTGACAGCAAATAAAAAAAACACAACTATAAATAACAGGAATGATATTTACATATAATAAAAAAAATGTAAAGAATTTTTTTTTAAAAAGAATGATGATAAGAAAAAAAAGAATAATATAAATAGGTCAAATGTATAATAATAAATATTTCAAGTATAAAGAATAAAAAATAATTTTTTTCAGAAAAAAGTGTAAAGAAAAAAAAGAAACAAATTAAAAAAATAAAGATAGAAAAAAATAGTAATAAATAAGTTAAATGTAAAATGATAAAAATATCAAATATAAACAGAAAAAAATATAAAAAAATTATAAATTTATCACGCTATATACAGTACATGCTTAGTGATTTTTGTTTTTTTAATTGTGTTGTTTTTACGGTGAAAATGTGTTTCCTTTTAGTTATCAATACAAAGTTACACATTTTAAAAGATTTAAGCTGTTTTATCATTGCTATAAGAAACTAGATAATTTTTTCTAGAAACAAATAAAATCAATTTATCTTCCTACACTTAAACAGGTGCTAAAAATAATTATTTTATAATCTTTGAGTTATATACAAGATTATAGTCTTTGTTTTTTTATTAAAAAATATAACTTCATTGATACGTAAAAAGGAGTGAAATTAACAACATCACAATTTTCATGCTATACGAAACAATAATGAAAATTGAGCCTAATTGAAAGAAAAAAAAGACTTGACAATTATAAATAGCCTTCCAAATATCAAATATTTCTTTACTTTATATATTTTAAAATATTTAAATTCCCTTTATTGAGAACTATAACATGTTACCACAAGTCAATGAAGAAATAAGCTTCGTTATTGTATTTTATTGTCAGAAGAAACAAAGCTATATATCACCGAGTGTAACATAATTTTCCCCAAAACTCATTTGATTTGAATACCGGAGCCTGATTTTAATTGTTTTTTAAAATATTTTTTGTATTAAAATATATTAAATATATTTTTATTTTTAAAAAATTATTTTTGACATTAACATATTAAAATAATTTAAAAATACTAAAAATATGTTAATTTAAAATAAATAAAAAAAATATATTTTTAAATGTTTTTAAAATATAAAAACATAAAGAGATTTTCAAAAAACACAAGATTATAATAAAAACAAAATGCCTCAATGTTGAAGGGCAACTCAATATAAAATTGATGATATTTTTTTTTATATCTATTATTATATGGATGCAACTAGCATAACATATAATAATAAAATAAATTCAAAATTATTGAAATAAAAAAAAGAAAAAAACATGTATCATCAAAGTTGAAACTATTATTTAAGATTTAATTCGTTTAATAGAATATAAATTCAACTATGTCAAAAATAAATTCTTAATATTTAGAAAATAGAATAGATTGTATCACGTGGCAACCAAACCGGCACTAGTTTTTTTCCATGCAGTCATATATTCATATTTTTGTTTTTGAAAACTAACATTATTCTCTCACACCCGCCATGGAAGTGAGAGTGGGATAGCAATCAACAAAAGAAAACCCTCCAAGAGAGATAACTCCGTCTACAGACAAAAGCCACACAAAAAAAAATACAATTATAAAATTGAAACAAAAAAGAAACTATAGAGAGAGAAAAAAAGGGGGGAGAGAGAAAGAGAGACAGCAAGACGAGAGAGAGGATTGAAGAGAACTTCGCCACTTTTACATTCTGCACGCATCTACAGCAGACACATAGGAGGAGGACAGGGGACTGCAAAGCCACAATAAGAAGGCAAGAGTAGAAGAAGAAGAGAAGACGCTGAGAGAGAGAAAACACAAAAAAAAAAACTGAACGAAGTTAACTAGCTTGGAAGAACCATGGAGATAAAAGATGGTACAAACAACGAGGTAGCTAGCTAGATGAGTACCCAAGAAGAAGAAGAAGAAGAGCTCTTTTATAAGCTTTCTGTGTGTTCTAAAATGGGATTTTTTTTCTTTTTGCCAGACCTCTCTCCTTGTGCATTTATCAACTTGTCTCCCTCTGAAAATAAAATTGATTTTGATTTTGGAAGGGTTTTTTTTTTTGTCTCTTGTTGGCAGGGCCAACTTCTTGTTTTTTTTTTATATATATTCAAACTAACCCCATAAATATTTTGTCTTTCAGTTACTTGCTTCTGCAAAGCATTAAACCTTGACGAGGGTAGTGGTGGAGGTGGTTTCTTGATTTTCTTTAAAATCAACTGGAGATATTCGGGTTTCTTGAATTCTTAGTTTCTTGATTTTGTTAAATGAAGGCCATGCCCCTACCCTTCGAGAACTTTCAAGGGAAGGGGGTGTTAGATTTCTCTTCGTCTACTACTTCCTCTCCAGATTCACTGCAACAATACCGCCAGAAGTGGCAGAACAACAACAGCAAAGAAAGTTGTGGTTTTTTTTTGGGCAGCACTGAGCCCACATCTGTGCTTGACACAGTAAGCAGACAAAGCCCACCAACATCGTCCTCAACACTGTCTTCTTCTCAAGGCGGAGGTGGTGGCGGCGGAGGAGCCTCCACCGACACCACCACCGGTGTGGCAGCAGCTGGTGGAAGCAATCCTTGTGTAGATGAAAAATGTGGACAGCAACTTGGAATGGAGGATTGGGAGAGTGTGTTGCCAGGTTCTCCTAGTCAAGAGCAGTCAATTTTAAGGCTAATTATGGGTGATATTGAGGACCCATCCGTGGGACTTAACAAACTATTACAAGGTGGAAGTAGGTCTGAGGATATGGAGCATGCGTCGGGTTTTGGTGTTGTAGATCAAGTTTTTGGCTTTGATGTATCCAGTATGAGTTCTGCAAGTGCCAACTTGGTTGCCAACAACAGCATTGATCCTTCTTCAATCCATGGTATTTAGCCTGATTTCCCTCTTGTTAACCACAATGTTACTAGAATTTCTAATATGGGCACTGAACCAAATCCTGTTTTGTTTAATTCAGGGATCAATCTTTTACCGGGGTTGTTTCAGCAACAACAGGAGCAGGCAGCATTTGATCAAGATGAGAAGCCGCAGATTTTGAATCCAGTGATGATAAGCAACCAAAACCAACATCAGTTTATGCAAAATCCATCTGCGCCTCTTCCATTCTCATATTCGCAATTACAAGAGCATCATAATAACCAGCATTTCTTATCACTACCACCGTCGAAAAGGCTTAATTCTGGGCCTGTTGGAGTCAATTATGTGCCAAAAGTCTTTGATTCGAGGCCTCCAGAGTTGTTTCTTCCACGACAACATCAACAGCAGCAGCAGCAGAATCATCAGTTTCGAATGTTGCAGCAGCTGCAGCAGAGGCAGGGAATGATCACGAATCAGAAAATTGCAAGCGATGAATTAACAAACCAGCAGCAGCTTCAACAGGAAATAATAAACCCGATATGTCAAGCAGCAGAGCTGATCGAAACTGGGAATCCGGTACTTGCGCAAGGGATATTGGCGCGGCTCAATCACCAGCTCTCTCTTCCAATCGGTAAGCCTTACCAAAGGACAGCTTTTTACTTCAAGGATGCCTTGCAGTTGCTTCTCCATACGAGCAACAACAACTCAATTGATACTGCTTGTAACCTGATTTTCAAGATCGGTGCTTATAAATCTTTCTCTGAGATCTCACCAATCCTTCAGTTTGCGAATTTTACTTGCAACCAAGTTCTTCTCGAGGCTTCTGAGGGGTTTGAGAGAATTCATATTGTTGATTTTGATATTGGATATGGTGGACAATGGGCTTCTCTTATGCAAGAACTGGCTTTGAGGACTGGAGGTGCCCCTTCTCTTAAAATCACAGCTTTTGCTTCTCCTTCCTCACATGATGAGCTCGAGCTTGGTTTCACTCGAGAAAATTTAAGAATCTTTGCAAGTGAAATCAACATGCCATTCGAGCTTGAAATTTTAAGCCTTGAATCCTTGGGTTCTGGTTCTTGGCCAATGCCTCTTCGCATCCCGGAAAAGGAAATAACTGCTGTGAATCTTCCAATTGGCTCCTTTTCAAATGACACATCAACTCTTCCTTTGGCGCTTCGCTTTGTAAAGCATCTCTCACCCAAAGTCGTGGTCTCTTTGGACAGAGGCTGTGACCGAAGCGACCTCCCATTTGCGCACCATGTAAATCATGCCATTCAATCTTATTCAACCCTGCTGGAATCACTGGATGCCGTGAATGTGAACCTAGATGCATTGCAAAAGATTGAGAGTTTTTTGGTGCAGCCAGGTATTGAGAAAATCGTATTGGGTCGTCATCGTTGCCCTGATAGGACTTCTCCTTGGAGGAGTCTCTTTTTGCAGTCTGGTTTCACTCCATTGCCTTTCAGTAACTTTACCGAGTCACAAGCCGAGTATTTGGTGCAACGTGCTCCAGTTAGGGGTTTCCATGTCGAAAAGAGGCAATCTTCGCTTGTTCTTTGCTGGCAACGGAAGGAGCTCATAGCAGCTTCTGCTTGGAGGTGTTAAGAAACGAGAACTAACATTTTGGATAAGGTGCGCCATGCTCCTAGCACCGGGTTTAGTTTCTGATCTTTTTGACTTCTGTGTTGGCTCAGGTTCTCTTTCGCTAATTGTCTATGTGCTCTAGGTTTATTATTTCCACTCATGAAACTGAACATTCTTGTAACCGGATGGGTGTACAGTTCTTATTTTCTGTCACTTTAGTTATTGCTGTTAGCTGGTTTTAAGGTGGTAATTGTTTGTTGTACACCTCACAACAAGGCAAAACAAGATGTGGAAGACATGATTAACCCTTTTCAAATCAAACCTCTGGGCTAATTTGCTGGCGTTAGTTTTTTACCTCGTTAGTTTTAACAATTTGTCCCAAGTTTCCTGATACAAGCAGTTCTACTTGCAGCTACTCTTCTTTCTGATGTTCATAATTATTATATTCTTACATGCCTGATTTTGAGGAAGCATTGAGAGTTGAGAGACCGATTCTTGATCTCTATAGCTTATACACTTCATTTACGTTGTAGTACCATGCCACATAATAATCAGCTCTGCTCTCAAACTACCACCAGAATCTTTGGTTAATGCTATAGAATCTTCCATGTTCTTTAGTTAATGTTATCAGAATCTGAATGTTTTTTTTTTCTTCATATGGTATGCTTCAAATCTCCACTTTTGATTAGAGATTTCACTGGACCGGACATCTTTTCATGTTGTGGTTAATGGTAACCTTAGCCTTCTTATAATTTAATGCAAAGCGGATGTGCATGTGAATTAGTTTCCATGTGTGTTTATACAGCTTTCCAATATGATATTTAGTTGGTAAAATTACAGTGTTCCAGGTTCATAGATTTGTGTCATTGAAGGCCACAGAGGTTGGATGGTGGCCTAAATCCTCTCTAATGGATGCTTAACACAACTTTATCAATGAGTATTATATTATTCACCAAATATCTGTTGTGACGGTGCAATCCATACTTAATTTAGTATTAAGGGCTATGATTTTTATTTTTTATCATGATATTTATGTAATCATCCCAACACTTATTATTATACACTGAATTTGCCTTTGGTTTTTTATTCCCACCCCTCATGAAGTCACATGGGTCTTGTACCGTTGGACCATTGCTTGATTATTTTAAGTCCGTTTCTTTTTCGTCATCTTCATTAGCACGCAAGTTATCAACCACACTTATAGTTGGAACACCAATCACATTGCATGTTACATTTGAAAAGGAGTGAGGGTGATGGTTGGACCCATTATTAATTTGGTATGTTACATTGAATTTTGTAGTTGAGAATGATATTAGTGTGCATTAAAAAAGAGTGACATCATTAATGTACTTCTATCATCATCAATTTAAATTACTTACAATCTCATCATATATATAATCCATTCAAGACCTCTGTTTTCTTGCCTTTGCAAACATGAAACGATAGTGGTTAAAAAATCACTAGAAATAAAATTAGAATTGCAATCCTATTCTATAAATATCACATCTTCTTGCAATTTCCTTTTAATATAGTTGTATTGTGCAATTGATGCCATTACAATCTGAATTTGCGATTTGTAAGGATATGCGAGCATGTTTTATAAAATTCTTCATTTTTGTTTGCACATTCAATCACATTGCATAGTGACAAATATGCATGATTGAATTGTTCTTCTTCCTGACTTGTTGATTGTTCTCAACGTTGAAAATCTTGTAAGTGATATCTCTCATCTTTATATGGACCTAAATATTCATACTCATTTAGGTATCCAACATTAACCAAATAATATTTTTCTTCGATAAAAAGTAAGAATATTGTAAGAAATTTTGAATAAATTTAATTTAAGTTAAAATAACACTTAATTAGTGTCATTTATTTACCTTCATGTGGTTTCGAAAATCTTATATGTTAATAGGCTCCATAAAAATATGAGTATCATGAACCATCTTCCCATCTTACCCAAACAAACTTGAATTGCATGTTAAAGTTATATACAACCATTACATTCTATGTTGATACATCTTTTTTATTGGCAAATTTTATTTGTTTTTCTTGAGATATACAAACACTCATGTATGTGTCATAAATCGCACCAACAAAACTTTACTTGACAAAACAATAAGCAACCAATCATAAATAAGACATCAATTTTTTAAAATAATTTTTATTTGTCACTAATGACAAAACATTATTTTGTTGACTTTAAAATGATGGATATATCTTGGATTTATTGATATTTCTTATAGAATGTTTATAAACTCAAGGTCTTCTAGCTCAATAATATCCACCGCAAATGAACAAATCGTCTTCAATACTTCATTTAAAGATCCACTAACATTTTCACTAAAATGTTAAAATCTTTCATGAACTTGCGTATTTGAAGCACCTAATTGGACACCTTTTCAATAACATTCATTTTTTTTATGCTTTCAACCCATATTGCGTTTTTAAATCATAATATAGGTTTTGTAATGTTGATGCATTCATCCTAAGTATATCAAGACATCGTTTCTAGTATCCTCATAATACTTCAGTCAACCATCTCATTCATGTGTTATAAGAAACTATACAAGTTTTTTTATGCATATAACTAACATAATAAATGTGTAAAGCTCCAACTATGCTTACAAATAATTTTTTTACAATCAAACTCTCATTACCAAGATGAATCAACATCATCATCACTAGTCATCATTATCATCATCATTTCCATTAGCACCATCTACATCATCACCAACACTGCCATCTCCACCATTATTACCAGTACCATCATAATTAATATGATCAACAAATGATCAACAACATGATTCAATACGACATTACAATTCTCGTCACATTTCCACCTAACATAGCATTAACTCATTCATTTTTTGTATCTACATGTAAAAATTCAATTAAAAAATATATAATCTACTATGATGTTGCTAATAAAAAAAACTTATAGTTGACCACAACAAAGATTATATATAATAAGAACTTGTTTAAACAATTATTATAAGAATAAATGAGTACCAATATTTTTTTTATATATAGGAGCTCCCAAGTGTAAATTTTGCATGTAAAAGTTTATGAAAACGTTCTTAAAGGTGATTGTTATATTGGAGTTACAACATGTGTTGTATAGGAATTTGTAAATAATAATATTACAAAAAAAGTAGTATTGCAAGTTTTGGAAAATTATTATAATAAAACAAATGACATGAATTAAAGCCTGCCAACACTTAGCATAAAAATATTTTTCATAAATGACAAAAGATACTCATACTATATGCAAGCTCTATTATGGAACTACCTTAACAATAGCACGCGTGCTATTGTTAAGGTAGTTCCATAATAGAGCTCGTGCTATTGTTAAGGTAGTTCCATAATAGAGCTTGCATATATATATATATATATATATATATATATATATATATATATATATATAACTTCCTGTGTGTGTACAAATCATGCCTTGGAATTTAGTTATGTACAATCACCTTATTTTGATGCTTTGATGGGGTTATAAGGAATGAATTATCATTTTTTTTATTCTTTTATTATTGTTGTCATGACTCAAAAATAAAGGTTTCTAGCCAATGAGCTATACTTCAATTAATGGTCATTTTTATTTGTTTGTGTAATTGGATGTTGTCCTGAACTAGCAAAAGAGAGTTAATGGTTCATGTAGCTACAACAATGGTTCTAGTAAGATAGTACATAGATTTTCCTATTTTCAAGAAAGTTAATTAGTATCAAACACAAACATAGTCATCAAACTTTTTTTTATTTGCAATAACATTGGTCTTTATACTTTAAAACCTCTACCTCAAGAGTTAGTGTCCAATCAGTCTAAACAAGTACTCTAATTGGCACCACCACAACACACTCATAACATTCATTTGTTAAGGCAAATGTATATATAAAAAAAGATCAGTAAAAATTTAGATAAACCACGAAATAAATGTTTTAAATATAACAATCATTAGAAGCATCAATAAAACAATATGAATCTCTCGGTCTAAGGTTTTTTACTTTGTTTTACATTCTTTGAAGCCAAAGAAACTTCTTATCAATATATTCAATTGATGCCCACATCTCTCTTACTCCTCAAAGATAAGTACATAGTAGCAAAACAATAAGTCATTACAAAAAATAATTCTAGCCATGAAATGTAACTCCTCCATCATCTCAAAAATGATATACCCTTTCTTATCTTTACTACTAGAGGTGGAATCGCTTATGGTAAAAATATTATCAACTAGTTGATCCTAACATGAAAGTAATTGAGCTCCAAATCCAGAAGGGTTTTTTTCTTTTCTTTCTACTTGTCCCATCACATTGTTCTCTTAATTGTTTTTCTCTTTTCACTACTATGTATGGTACTATTGTTTGACATATTAACTTCAACAACCAAGTTACAAACATCCTATGTATAATTAGTAATGTCATCCTCCTCTGTATCACCACTTTTTTCCTCCAAATTTTCATCATCATCAGCATTACCATCTTGAGTGTCATAAACCCCAGTATCATCATCGGATAACACTTTTAAAGATGGAGTCCAGACGTACTATCCAGTGGCCACTGAATCATTGAGTATTCTTTCAAATTTAATACAAAGTGATGGTTTGATACCAGCACGCCTAAACTTTTTGGACCCTCTCATTCCCTACATAAAAGAAATAGTAAATATCAAATAAAGATATCATATGGAACATGCTCAATCTTTAAAGAACCTAGACAAGACAATTAAGATTTCAAACAAACAATTTCTCAATAACTAACATGAACTTTTTGTTTTTCCACCATTCATCACTCGGATAAATAGTTTCCAGTTCACTATTCCACCCTACACTAGTTTCAGAAATCATTCCCCCCCCCCAAATCCTCAAGTTTTTTTTATCACCATCCCATTTATTTTTAAGTTAGGTTTTAGTGAAGACATGAACGGTTTTATCTTTGAAGGCAACCATAACAAATTTTCAACCAACTTTATCAAAATGAGTGTTTGGTCTCCTTCCTTTATCAATAGCTACGATACAAATATCAGAAAATATACACAACATGTCTTTAGTCTAAGGTGCTTTATCCGAGCTTTTAGGACCTTTCATTGCTTTGTTTCCTATCCTTATTCATCAACCACAAAGAGGCACATGAACATTTAAGAGTAACAATAAATATTAAAGATGTGCACAATACACATCAAAAGATTGATACTAGTTAATATAACCAAATGAAAATCATGTTATTGTATTGGTACCATCTATATCCCTAATTGGTTTTTGAACAACCTTATGCTTTACATTTGGTTATTATGCAACCGGATATGTAACCATAATCATAACACAAATTTGATTTTGGTATAACTATTCATAAAATTAAAGATGATCAAGATGACCAAAACAAACATATGCTATTATCTATAACCAATTTAAATAATGTCCTTATTATGTGAAACCACAGAATTAGACAATTAAGGTTGGTTTTGATAGCCAAAAGAAATAAGAAACTAGAAACCTAGCATTTGGGAACATAAGTGATCCAATATAAACAAGGGATCCATTGGTTTTGATGGTCATTAACAAGGTCTTCACAATTATAAGATATATTAAATGGTAAGTAAGATACTAAGATCCATGGAAAAATCTCAAAACATTTTTTCTTCTTTATTGTCAAAATAGTTAGAAAAGCCCACCCAATCCTAAATACAACTTTATCACCTAAATTATGCAATATGAATAAAATGTATAAACTGAATTGTAGTTCTAATAAAAATACACATAAGCACACATGAAAGAAATCTCAATTTATAATTAATTTCTTAGAGTTCTGCATCATACAAAGAAGTAATGACAACCATTTACAACCTTTTTTGCAAGAATACAAAAAAAAAAGATCCACATTAGCAAGTAATATAAGTAAAAAAAAAACTATAGATTAAAAACATTCCAACTTTGATGTAGAGGTTGTGCCCACAAAATCAAAATTAGTTGGTATCAGTCTTTAACACTTGATTACAAATGCAGAACAAGTACTAGAAAAAATATAAAGCAAAATTGAAACCTAGAAATCTCTTAAACTACTACCCCAAAATCAGTTGGTATTAATCTTTAACACTTGATTACAAATGCAAATCTATCTTTCTTGTTAAAAACCCAGAAAAAAGAAACCTTAGTTCTAAAAAATAACTAAATCAAAATAGGATTACTAGAAATATAGTGAATTATAGAGTGGGTTTGGGACATTGATAGTTCAACCGGATTCTCCCACCTTTTGTTATGAAATTTTGATGAGTTTGTAGATCTTTAAACAAGAAAGACAGATTTGTAGGGAGGGGACCACGAAGCAAGGTTGGAGGAGACGATGTAGCAAAAAACATCTCGAGACAGATAAGTTGTAGTGCTTTGATCTTCTTTTAGGATGGAGAGACCAATTTTGTCCTACTTTGTCAACAGTAATAAGCAACCACTAATTTCATTGTTTGATTAAATGCACGGTTCACCATTTTTTCAATTTGAAAAGCAACTCAAAGATGCTTCTCATTAACGTAGACTAGACCTCACTTTAATCATGAGGTCCATTTGTTAGAAAATAATATAAATTATATTTTGTGACCTCACCTAACAGTTTAAGCTTTTGGATTGAATTGATTCTTTGACACGGTATTAGAGCTTTAATAACTAAGTAGTCACGAGTTCGAATTTCATCATCCCCATTTATTTGATAAAATCAAGCATAAGGTAGTATAAACCTGTGCAAGTTTCAAGTTTAAAAGACTTTCACTTAAAAGGGTGTGTTAGAGAATAATATAAATCATATATTAAGACCTCACCTAACAACTTAAACTTTTGAGTTGAATTAGTTCTTTGACACCATTCGTTGAACCTGTAATTCAAGTTGTACCAAAAAGTGATAAATTATAGGTGGAAGAAAACACATAAGTCATCACTCTTCCAAACACCATTTTAATAGTGCACTTTGGATCAATGTCTGAGGAAAGAGGGAAAGCATTACTACCATTTCACCATAACAAGAGGGCACCCTATTATTAAAAAGTTATGGGGTAGCCAGAAAAATCGACATAATTGCAATTTGCAAATATATAAGAGAACATCCGTACAAGTTCTGTTGTCTTTATTAATTATGAAAATGATGGAGACTGTTCTTTATCCATGTTATTAGCTGTTATGTGTGGCATGATAACTACACAATTGCTCTGGACAAAAAGCAATTCCTTTTCATTTCTTTAAAAAAACCAGAAACAATACCATAATTTGTGGAGCAATAAAATATTAAATGTCGTTTTTTTTTTAGTCAAATGCCATAATGTATACGTATTTCCTTTCATCCAACCTTTCAGTTGATGGGAAACTATAATTTTTGTTATGTTATAAATTGAAATGAGTAAATGGAGAATTCAAAAGGACAGTTAAATTCCAAAACTATTAGTATACTTGCCTTCCAGAGAAAACTGAGCCCAACGAATGGCTTTAGATAAATTTATTCCTTGCGTAGCAAAGGCTGCCAAGTTACCTTCCATGCAGGCTGCATCTAGCAAATTAGGGCCCGCTTTGAGCTAACATCGCCGCCCTATAAAAAAAGGGTTTTTCCTGTTCCAATCATCAATTAAGCATAGCCATCAGCCAACAATTTTAGAGTCTCGAAGATGGCTGTCTCCAATATTCTCCACCAATAACAATGCTTCCATTGCCAAGAACTTCAGAGTCTTCCTTCTTCTTTTTTGGCTAAAAAAAAGTACCTGAAATAGCTGGAATTGTCGAGGGGGTGTCTCCAACGGGCTCGGCTAGCATGTGATATGCAAACAACACAAGCCTCTCCTAACAACCATTATTCTTACATGGCAAACTTGTAGCAAAATAAAATCTAAAAAAAATAATACTTGTCTACGCATTTTCTGAATAAAATTAATCATTGATGGGGTGAAAAGGAAAAGAAATCCACCACCACCACCACCTAGATCTCGTATAATTAAAAGAAAATGACCATAGTCCTTCGAGAGTACCGAACATGGATCCAACGATTGTGACTCGTTGTCTCATGCACTGCCATTGCTAGGGGACAATGACATTGAAAAATGACAAGTGGGAAAGACACCTCCTTCCCTCCTTCGTTGAGCAAATCGGGACCCGGAAAAAGAAGAACGAATGGTCACAATCCTACGGGTGCCACGTGTACGGTGAAGAGTACATATGCTTTGATCATTAAAATCCAAAATCTACGGAGAAAAAAAAAAAGAAGGAACAGATTGTGGCTTCCCCATGTGCCTGTCCGCCATAGTAGATTGAAGATGGATCCATGTTCATTTTGCTGTCCGACTACAGCTTTACCCCTCCATGGTGAAAGGTCACGATCAAGTGATCCTGACCAAATGATCTCTGCTGCTCTGGGATGGTTTTTGAAAGATTTTTTTCAAAAAAAAAAAAAGGAGTTATGATAAATGCTATAAATAAATTTTGGACCAGAACCTCTCTGCTCCCATCTGTTAAAACTATGATTTTCAATCCCATTTCGGATACCATTCTAATTTCTGTTCGTTGCCATGGCGTCTCCATGTTTTGTTTCGAGCTAGTTCTTGTATATAACGTATAAGAAAATAATTTAAAATAATATTTCAAGATATATAATTTTCAACTCAGATCTAAAAATAAACTAGTTTTGAATAACGAAACACAAACAAAATAATAATCATCTAAAAATAAAATTTAAAGTTTACAACATTCCTAAATGTTTAATAAAAATTAACATGTGGTCATCACAAAGAAAGCCAAGTTGTAAGACTCGAAATTTATTTTCTAACTATAAATAAAATTTGAAATACTTGCAATTTCACACAGAACCTGTTTAAGATGACTATAAATAGTCCGCGTATTGCTTCGAACTTCATGGCGACGGCAAGAAAGAAATTAGTTAAGAACATATATATTGTATAATTGTTTTTTCCAGAAATATACATAATGCATAATTAGGATGAAAGAAAAGAGAAGAGTTATTAAAAAATAGTAAATTATATAATTTATTCCCTATGCTTTTTTATGATTTCTTAAGTTGTCATTCTAATTTTATTTTTTTAAATCACAAGTTCATTCCTTGATTAAAGTTGGTTATTAATTTTCAAAATTTACTTATTTGATTAAAATAACTGGAATTAGTTAATAGTCTACGTGGAGAAATAATGAGTGCTTACTAGGGGCGATTATACAAATTGAAAAACCTATTAAATTGATAAAGCTAGAAAAAAAAAACAAAAAAAAAAAAAACCGAACCGGAAAAAACCAGAAAAAATCGAGCCAAATCAGAAAAAATCAAGTTAAGCTGGTTTAAACCGGTTTTTATCTTAAAAAACAAAATCAAAATTTATTGGTTTGAACTGGTTTTAGTTTTTTAAAATACAAAATTTCTATTTAAGTATTTATTTTTGATATAAATCAAATCGAATTGAAATAATCACCCATAGTGCTTACTATTTAATATATACCTGGCCCTATGCGTGGTCGAAATATCATTTTACGATTCAACAGTTTAAGAATTACTTTAATCCCAGCGAATAAACAGTGTGCTGAATAGTTAAAAAAGTTCACTAATTTTTTTATATTTTATGAGTTTGGTAATCTAGAAGTAAAAATCAAGATTTAAACAATTTATTCTTCTAAATATATCATACCGATTTGAAATATATTTTTTTTCAAAAAAGATATTTTATATTTTAGTATGAATTGACATATACAAGATGGTTCAAGAAATTAAAAAAAATTAAGAATTATAACTTTATTTTCTTCCAAAATATATAATTATAATTAAAGCAATGAACTAATCCGAAGAGTATTTTTTTCGTTATTCCAAAATCTTATTCTCGACATTTATTATATCAGGTTTCAATTTATGTTAGAATGGAAGTACAACTTGCAGAGTATCTAATAATTTATTCTTCTAATTCTAATAAAATCCCGATTAGTTTGTAGTTATCACTGCCTAATTTGTTGTTTTATGTTAAGAATCTAGCCACCCGAATGCAACCCCCGCATAGATAGCGGTTGATTTGCAATTGAACACAGATTTGTTTTGTCATTTTATTTTTTACTTTTTCATGTTAGTTGATTACTTCAACTCTCATAAATTTTAAAAGTATTGAAGATTTGTATAATTGTTAATTTTAAAATTTATAAAATTAATCAAAATAAATGTAAATTAACCTAATTATTTATGTTAATCTAAAAAAAATGAGTTGGTTCTCTTTATTTATGCGGTGTATTATGTCCTACTAAATTCAAGTTTGTGGGTTTTTTTTTATAGCTTTCTTTATGTCTTTGATATTAAGTTAAACTAGGTGGTGTTTTCTAGCAACGTTCTCTTTTAGAGATTCCAATTTCTATACTTGGAAAAACTTTTAAGGAGCGGGTTTGGCTATTTGGTGCATGTGATGATTTTTCTTTTGACATTTCTTCTTTCATCAATTCTGCTCGGTCCGGTCCCAGTTTATTTCTACTGGCTATTCCCAGAAGTCCAAGCAAATGCTGAAGAAGATGGCTATCATTTTTCTCGTTTAAATTATTTTAATTTTCTAATGTGACTAGTTAACTAGTTGACTAGGGGGTTGGTGATGACATCACAAATGTATATGATGATATTTTTGTTTTAGTTCTTATTTCTTAGCAATTATATATTAAATGCTTTAAAATTAAGTTATATAGTTAGTCCCTTTCTTACAAACAGGTGGGGATAAATACATAGTTATTTGATGGATGGCATACTCAAGTGAGAGAGGGAATGCTAATTCTATAATAATTGAAAAACAATTCTAGTTTAATTAAGTAATATTTTATTTGGTTTTATGACTCATGATCAAAATTCGATGACAGACATATATTACTTAATTAATTTCAATACCTATGTGTATAATCTTCCGATATTCACATACGAACGAGATTTATTTGTATTGATGATTTCCCACAAACATAAATTCGAGGGATGATCATAAGGATATATATGTGTGGTATCTCATAATTATCCAAGTTCTATCAGAAATTAAAACCAAGAAAAATTATGTTAATTAATTTGGGGAATAATTGTTTATGGCCGTAGCTAGCAACAAAGGGAATCATATTCCCGATAACTATATATCAGCAGGCGTTTAAAAGGCAATGTAGATTTTAGAGTTCGACTTCTTCCCAAAAAGAAAAAGATTTTAGAGTCATTATCAGATTAAATAATGCCTTTAAATAGAGTGCTCGAAACAGCAGGAACCATCTCCCTCCGCACAATTCTTGCGCATCCCACACGAATTTTGATCCTAACTAGTAGAGTTTGATCATACGCAAAGCAAAGACAAGAACTTGTCCATCTTGTCCGATTAAACATTGATTAATTAAGTTTCTAACAAAAAAATTAAATAAAAAACGTTGATTAATTAGTTAGAAAGGTGGCAGCGGCTCGTCGTCCTCAAGTAGTAAGTGCAGCATGAGCTTTATGCATTGTTTTTTCGAGGCGTACGTGGCCCATTCAAGAGCAGAAGGGGGAAGAACATGGGAAGACGTCTATAAAAAAGGCTTTGCACTTGTCATTCTCTCACAAAACCAAATTCAAAGTCCCCTTGCATGGACCTCTTAAGCAGTGTTGTGTCTCGGGTCACTTCAAGAGCTGAAAGCAGATTCGGAGGCCAAGGGAGAGAGCACCATGAGAGCATCTTTTAGATATGGAAGCCTAAAAAAGCAGCAGGCTTTTTCGAAGTTCTAAATAAAAAAGGAGAGAAAAGAAAAACACCCTTCCTATAATGATAAAACAACTTTTCATTAAGGAATTGAGGTGACCACTTTTGTCTTCAAGAAGCATCCTCGGAGGTGATAGAATGATCAGCTCATAAATTTGAAGAACAAAAATATGCTAAAGACACAAACATAAACAACTTTTCTTCTCCTAAAAAATTGTTTGGTGGGTCATTAACCAAACCCTCATTGGACATCCATTTTTGAATCATCTAAAAGCACAATCAGGCATAACCCTTTATGCCCAACATAAATCACAAAAAAAAATAATCCCATATATGAAATTATTATAATTAAGTACAAGAACACGGTTTCAGTTGAATCACAAGTCATAATTATAATTATTCATAGATCTACCCCTTTAGAAATGCATTCTCATCTCTTGTAGATTTTTTGGGTATTTATACATAATTAGCTAGTGAAGGCTCTAAAATTTCCTAAATTTATTTTTTCCTCTAGAATCAAAGTTACGATTATGATCTTTACTTTCTTAACCTCTTTTTTTCACAGAGGTTCCTTGAGCTAGAGCTGCACTACCTGAATCTTATCCTTCTCCCTATCTAATTGATCGAGAACTTATTATCATTATTTTCTTGGGGGTGCTGATGAGTATCTGTTAATGGTACCACTAGATTGTCCGTTTTGCATCCCAAACGTTTATCGACTGATGAACTGTATATACACAGAATTAATGCATAATATTAATATTTCTAGCTTAAATAATTTCACAAAGGAATTCGTTGTCATATATTCCTTATTGGGCATAATAATTGCAGCCTTTATTCATATATCTAGCTAGTAATACTATTTGTTACAATCATTAGTATATTTCCGAGACAATTTTCAAACAATCATTTGCGTTTAAATAAGGATATATATTCACGAGAAATGTTTAATCACATCCTTTCCCTCTAGTCGAATTCAAAATCCATTTGGCCTTTACTAGTTTTATCTCTTGCCAGCTAGTGTATTTATGTTCCCCAAAATGAATAGCATGATAAATCATGTTATGGCTGAAAATCTCATCAATCACGCGGCAACAAGGAAACTAACTCTTTATTTATAGGAGAACGTACGTGATTTTATTTGTGAGGATAAGAAATGTATAAGTTAAATATTTTTTAACCACCTACGTAACATAGATTTTCTTTTCTCTCACACACACATATTCAATTAATTGGACTTTATAACTCAAATTAAAATCGTTGGATAAATCCAAGACTTCTATAGAATTTCTCCATTTTATTTACGAGTCTTGAGGTGCGTATGGGTTTGCGTGTGCAAGAAAAGTTCATGCAATTTTTTCCTTGTCTTTGATCTCTTTCTATACTTTTATAGATGCTTGCCAACCATATCTTCCCAAGCTCTCCTTTAAGTTTCCTTCGCTGTTTTTATTTTCACTCTTTCTATCCTTTTCTTTGTGCAGCTTGGAAACAACGCATTCTTTGAATCCCACACATTTTCTTGTTATATTTTCTTTTTCTTTTTCTTTTTCAATCCAAAACCCTAAAGTAAGCACTCATACTTGGTAGGCCCTCCAATAACAGAAACCCAAATGATCTTATTGGTCTCCCACCTCTCTTCATGCTCAAGACTCTCTGTCTCATATATTTGGTGGAGATTTGGCTCCACGGGGACTTTTGCATGGATTTGTTGGCTAGTTTCAAAACCAAGGGTTTTAGTTTTTCTTTCTATCCCTATCTTCTTCTCTTATGGCCGTCCTTTTGATTTATGGTTGTCTCATCAAGGTCAACTCAACATCACTTCTCGTGTCTTTTTCATAATTTCTTTCTTTTTTTCCTCCTCCACCTTGCTGTTTGTCATTCTTAATTTCTCCTAAAAAAAAAAACTTGGTCAAGTATGGTTCGTTCTAATTGTTTCTTCCTTGTTTTTGTCAATGCCTTAATAAAATCAAAGGGAAATGTATGTTTTAAATATTGACGAGGTCATCTGCATGCATCCAAACAAAACTTTTGTCCATTGCGATTCGTAAGCTTGCTTCCGGGATTTCCTTTTTATTCTTTATTTTTGTGAAGTGAATGCACATTTTTTTTCTTTTCAAATACATGATTGGAGCTTTGGAAATTAGTTAGATATATGTCAATCCCTTAAATCAATGCAATTTGCCACGCCCACTATATCAAATCTTGTCAGGTCTATTTTAATAAAAAGAAAGAAAAAATTGAGAACATATAAAGAAAAAAAGAAGTATCATGAGGATTCAGTAAAACATATATGTGTGACAATTCTTCCAATATCTCAAAAGAGTTGATAAATTGAGTCCATAAAAAGCTAACAGGAGCGTAAGCCAACTAGTGCAATGATGAATGAACCACTGGGTTTTGGAAGTCTTTTATTTTGTGGCCAAGTTTTAAAAGTAAAAAAAGAGAAAGAGAAAGGAAATAAAAGGATGCAGACGAACATACCGTGGGTTAGACATTCCAGGCATGCCGTGTGTTATCTATTATTGGATAGAAGATTAAAAGCAGAAGCATACAAAAGGCCAAGAAGGAGAAATTACACAAACAAGTCCACATGAAATCACAAGAACTTGCAAGTACTCTCAAACCTCTTGGGACCATGTCTTTATGTGGTGGTTGCCTTGAGAAATAACTGGATAACTATGGATTATTATACAATTTGAACTCTTTCGGCTATGGGATAAGAGATCAAGTCATCATGACTTGGTTTTCCTCACTTTTATGATAATTCCGACGGCACTAAAAGGTTGAAGAAGCAATGATATTGACTGCATTTTGCCACTGAAAACCACTAAACAAGTACTGGTTGGTG
This sequence comes from Populus tomentosa, assembly GCA_018804465.1. Lineage (NCBI taxonomy): Eukaryota > Viridiplantae > Streptophyta > Magnoliopsida > Malpighiales > Salicaceae > Populus > Populus tomentosa. The sequence goes on from CM031995.1 coordinate 3,728,821, forward strand.
GGTTTAATTTCTTTTTGCGTTTGTCGTTCCTGGGCCTCTTTAATTTCTTCCTGGACTAGTTAAGTTTGGCGTTGTTGAGGCCATATTCTTTAAAAGAGAAATGTATAGGATAACAGAAATTTGATGGCCACAGCTCGAAGCTGAGTGACAGTGTGATATAACTGGTGTAATTGAGGATGGGGCCGACGCCATTGTCGAATGGACGGCATGACCTTGTTCTGTTTTGTCAAAGTCATTATCAAAACCATCCAGATAAGAAAGAGATATATGCATTAAACCATAATTATTATTACTATAATAGGTATAAGATAGTTACATAAGACCATACTTTTAGGGTTTGGAGCCTGCCCAATGTATTCTTAGACCAGTTTTCTCACGTTAATATTAAATTCCATCACAGTGAGCTTTAATCATTTACATAGCTGTATTTATGAGGATATGTTTTTTACCATCTCTTTTTAGGTTTGAATCCTAAAACAAAAGGACGGACAGAAGAGAAGTGAGAAGTGATTACACCATACTTTTGCATGTCAAAGGTAGAAATAAGTACTAGTTAGGTATGGATTGAAATAATTAGACCCGTGAGAGTGAAATGTTTAAATTCAAAGAACGACAACGCAATTTATTTACAAATGAAAACTAGTAGGTGTATTTTATTTTTTTTAGATTTGATATTCCATTAACGTTTATACCCACATTATTAATTACCAATGAAAATAAAAATATCTATAGACAATAAATCCTGAATAAAATCTTGTTTGACGATATGTTTCCATCAATAAATTTATATTATCAATGTAATGATGTTTACTTGCCAATGAGATATTCCATCAGTATTTTCTAGTAATGGGTTGGACCATCCCGCGATATAGAGAAGTGAGTATATCATCTTCACAATAATTACTTGAATTCAACATATTACCTTGTCCGAATTTTTATTGATTATCATCTGGATTAATTAATGTATTTCATATGACATAATTTCTAAGCTCCTGGTAAACTAGTGCAGGAGTAATGAACAAGAGAATTGAAATTCGATTTTTCCGCTGGAATACCCCCTTGAGTTCAGAAACGGACACCATTTTGCAGGCTTCCAGTTCATTATTATAAATAACATCAAATTAAAACAATCAGCAGATGAGTTCACTGTTCATAAGAGTATGAATGGGAATGTTGATAATTTGAAAATGCAGCATAATTCAAAGTAGCATCATGTCAAATGGCAATGGTGTTGGGCCTACAAGATTGGGTGGACTATGAACTTCATCGTTGCAAAGCAACACTAGTAAGGCCTGACATGGGCCTTGCATGAAAAGAAATAAATTCCCGAGTCCAAAAATGTCTCTTTTCCTCAATTAACTTGCTCTCTGCTGAAGCTGTGATCTTGGGAACAAAAACCTTTTTTCCAATTGAAATATAATAACTTTTCTTTTCTTTTTTTATAACCCGGGGTGTCCGGATCAGTTTACGCGTATCACGACTAATCCCTAGATTTACTGAACATCCTAAAAACCCAGTAAACAAGTAAGGTACCATAGAAATGACATACATGTACGTTAAAACTTAAACCCAAAATATAAAAATAAAAAAATCCTTGTCAGGATCGTTGGGCTACAAACTTCGGTGCATATAATAACTTTTCTTGATTCCTCACAACATAACCATTTCAACAATTCCATTTCACCTCTCACATACAAGCAAAATATGAACAAAATAAATAAGGGTAGAATTGCAAATTTACTTTCAAGTATCTTGAAATTCTGACTTCACTAGTTTCTTCTTAATTCCAATACATCATCATCTGAGTTTAATCAAATTAATTGGATGGAGATTTTAATTAGATTAATATTTCAATTGATTTAATTAAATTTTTATCTTGGATTAGAACTCGAATCTTGAAATTATCAAGTTAACACATTGGGATAAACTGAGCTTGACGTTTAAATCATACTTATTCATTGCAATGCTAAGTCATGATGAACAAGAATAAAAAAAAATCAGGTAAAAAATTTAGAAGAATGCTGATATTTTTGGATTTTTTTTTGAGAGAGAATGATAGCAGATGGAGAACTTTTTTGGTTTTTGATTTGAGTGTTTGGTAGAGATGGCGGGTCGAAAATGCTTTCCGTGCCCGCGTGCCGAGTAAAATCCACAGTTTAGTTCTTGGGCAAACCTAAACAAGAACCCCCCAACTATAGAGATGGTATTAACTGAGTCTTCAGATGATTATTTCTTTCAATTGAGTTCCCAAGGTATTCAGACATCATGAGTTGAGTTTTCCGTCTATACTCTTCACAATTTCGTAAGAGATAACCTCAAGTTTCCCAAAAAGATGTCGTTAAATTGGACTGATTTATGTTCTTTACCAGGATTGAATGGGAGACTCAACTAAGCATTTACAAAAACCTTTTGAGAGACTAAAAATCCTTTAAGGAACTTAAGCGAGACTTTTTCTATAATTGGGGGACTTGTTTAAGCTTTGCCTCGCGGCAAGTTCGAAAATATCGTTAACCAGTTGCCAAAACGGCGGTTTTTTTAGGGCAATTTATGTCAATGGGATGAAAACTTCAGCAGTGCACCCCAAATAAACCCTCGCAACGCCTGTGGCTGAGATCTTTATCAGAGAGTTGAAAATCAGAATGGCGAAGCGAGATTTGTTGGGTTCGGAGCCCGATGAAAGCGAGAATTCAAGTTCGGAAGAAGAAGGAGAAGAAGTGGGGAAGCTGAAGGGGATAACGGAGTATGAGAAACAGAGACTATCGAGAATCGCAGAGAATAAAGCTAGAATGGAGGCTCTGGGTCTTAATAAAATGGCAACTTCTTTGATGGGTTCGGTTCAGAAGTCAAGGCAGCGAAAAGGGAAACAAAAATTTGTTGATGACGAGGAATATAGGCCCATTGATGAGACTGCTAGTGATGAAGATGACGATGATTTTGATGATGAAGATTTTGTGGGAGGTCAATCTTCTTCGAAGTCTCGGAGAAATAAGGTATTGTGAATTTTTCTTGATAAGAAACGTTGCAAGTTTTTATTCACATTTTCTTGGTTTTAATGTTAATGTATGATATTGGGACCGTGGAGGGTGAAAATGTGGGCTTTCTCCTTTTTCTCATTGATAGTTAGAGAAATGCAAAATGTGCCATTTAACCAGACCGGGGATAGAAATTGGAGGTGGGAAGAAAGGTGAACACCAACTCGAGTAGAAGAGGAATGCACACTACTTGTTTGAGAAAAGTCTTGAAAAACAATGGGTGAATATGGTGCAAAATTTAGAGTAAAAAAATTATTCTACAAGGAAAATGAGTTGATGCAGAGATTGAATAATGAGACCTACAACTGACTGACAAGAGTAAACAGGTCAACATCTTATTATCACTCGTCTTTTAAAGTGATGGAGGGTGAGAAACCAAAAAAAGGGAAGGGGGGACTAACACAAGATTAGTCACGTGGTGGCATATCAAGTGCGTGTTGAATTATTAGGTACGAGGTAATCATAGACATGTGTGGCACTTGTGAAAAGAGGCTCCGGGAATGCATGATTGGGCTTACGCATACTCTGTGCAGTGATGAGATGCCTTGGTGCTCAATGAGTTCCAATAAATTGGATGGATCATCATACGTTAAACCATCTTGTAATTTTGTTTAATCTGTGCATGTTTGTGGAACAATCTATTTTTTGTTTGGGACATGCAGGCAATACATTGGTGTCTTACAAGTGAAAGATTCTATTTCTTATGCATTCTTAGCAGTACGTTAATATTGTATGAAGTGGATCCATTTTTGCCTCCTTTTAATAACAAGGCTAGTGTGATGTCACCCTCTATTTTCATTTTTTGATTGTACACCCTTGGAAGAGAAAATCTACGAATTTAAGAATGTTCTAATACACCCTTGAAAAAACACAGCTTACATATCTCATTTAAGAAATGAAGAGCACATCACTTCGTGAGACATGCACCCACATGTCTCATATTGAGGTATGAACTTCTCAACTTGAGATGAGCAGTGGTAGGTCTTATTATGCAGGCATCTCTTTATGCTTTCGGTGTGTGCCTCACTTCATTTGTCTTAAGTATATTTATTTCTAAATATTGCTACTACCTACACTTACCTTTGGAGGCTTTTCTTCAGACAGATGATATGCACTCCTCCTCTAGTAAACATGGTGTGTATCTTTGTTCCCACATGTAACCTCCCTCTTTCCTTACAATAATAATCTATAAGTTAAAATGAAATGGTCTTGCATCTAACTCTCTCTTCATATCAAAATAGTTTTGATGTCACAACATCCTATATTTCTTTGTTTGTTTTCTTACTCCCAAGATCGATCATTTCAAAATTTATTTGCTTACATCCATCCATGCGCTTTGTCCTTCCCATTCTATGTACATCCAATCCCAATAACAATTAAGATTGTCCACTTCTCATCTCACTCCTCGCACTAATCTATCTGCCTCTCTATCTGAGAGTCGTTTGTGCACCACTCTACCTCGGTACCTCACCCTAATATACATAAAAGAACCTGCATACATTTCATTTTTCACCCTTGTCAGAAAATATTTTATTGTGTTGTCTAGCTTGTTTTTTCAGGTTTAGATATGCAAGACCATGACCTTTGAGCTTTCCCTTGAAATACTTTGATTGATATGTTGGGAACTCTATTTGCTTATCTTTTTTATTCAGGATAAGAGGAAAAGTTCAAAACCTAAAACAATTCCTGTTCAGAAGCATGTTAGTGGTGCAGATTACATTTATGGGGATGATGATGAATTAATGCAGGTAAATTTTGATGAGTATGGTGGGCTTTTATTGCCATTTTATACTATTTCTGCTCCACATTATTGTAGAGATGGTGGTAAATTAAATCTTCAGTGCTTTTATACAGGCAATTGCTCTGTCATTGCATGATTCTGTAAATGATGCAACTCCTAAAGAAAGAAAGGTAGATGCTCAGGTTCAAGAAGATGCAGGAAGGAGGAAAAGGAAAAAATCGGTTTGTTTTCACTCGGATCGGTGTTTATGATGAGCAGATTTTTTTATTTATTTTTTACTTATTTCTCTTGCCTCTTATGTTTCTTCTTTGTTTCTCATTCGTGTCAGCAGTTCAGTAGTCGGGTGCAGATGACTGAGGATGACCTTATCTTGCATTTCTTTCAGTTTGATGGTAATTTTGCAAACCTGTCTTCTGTGTGTATGGATTGTAGGGGAAGGGAGAGGGATAAACTGAAAATTGGGAATTTTATTTCTTTGTGAGTTTTGACATTAGCTTTGGAAGAAAGGGGATTGAGATAGAGAGGAACAATCTGGTTTAGCAAGTGTTAACATTATCATCACTCCAGAAGGCTTGATTTTACAACGATGCCTCACTCCTTGTAAGATGACTAAGCTTCTGGACCTTAAATCTTTTATCAGGCCACCCTTGATTAAACTTTAAAGCTATATCACTTTAATGTTTTGAAAGCAATATTCTGTCTCTATTATTTTTTGATATTCTGTAAGAGTCTTGCAGTGATTTAGGTGGATAATGTTATCTTGCAGAGGCAGGAAAAGGGGCCATAATGATGAGAGATCTCCGAAGAGTAGCAATTGCTCATGATTTTACATGGACAGACAAGGAATTGGCTGATATGATACTTTGCTTTGATGGTGATGGAGATGGGAAGGTCAGTTCTTGCAGTCTTCATTCTTTTTGTTGTGAAAAGGGGCATAAAAGTATGTGGTTGTGGACTGGCACAAGGACTCTTTCCAAATGCCCTGGCACTTTCTAAGTGTTTAAGTTTGGAACTTTGAACAGTTTGCTGATCTGTTGCTCTTTAAGAGTGCTCTTATGCCGCTCACTTTAATCTTGAATCAATGATTAAAGAACTTCTTTCCCTTATTTGTTAATTACATTATCTAGGCCTAGCGAATCACTTGATAACTTTCTACACGTTCCAAGATTGCATTTTGCATGTGACTATTTCCAGAGCTTCATTCTCCATCTGTTCAACACTTGCTTCAAAGTGAATTATACTTTGCTGTCATGGCTTCTTATCATCGTTTCATCAAAAACTGCTCAATACATTGGTGAATGAGGTCTCAATTCATATGTTAAACTTTCCATATTTACTTGTTGTAATGTTCTCATGCTAATCGATGTTGTTCAAAGATTTCCAAATGAATAGCAGGATGCTTATCTATTGTTAACTGGCTCCATTGCAGCTAACTCTTGATGATTTTTGTAAGATTGCTGGTCGATGCAACATGCTTCAGAGTTCTGAAAATCAATGATGGATACAATATTGGCATCACATTCATTGTGGAGATATGTGAGGAAGTGCATCTCTGACTCTTCATAACTTTCTGAGTTCTTTATTGTGTTTCTAAGGTACTTTCTGTTTTCTTTTTTGTCTTTGTAAGTGATGGCTACTTTAAGAATCTGTTCTGATTGGCCTTATGCAGATACAATCTGCATCTGGGCTATGTATTAAAATGTGAAGAATTACCGTAGCTTTCCGCGATGTTGTATATATATGATGGTATAAATTTTCTCTAAAAGCACGTTGTTTATATTTTCAATTTTCTCTGTAAGCAAAGTAGATGGAGTGAGTTTTCCAGTTCGGTAGGCCTTTTAGCGTTTTGGTAGCCTGACTTTTGGCAGCTAAGAGTGCAAGCTTTCTCCTTCTGTACACAACAGCATCAGCTGCGAACCTCTAATACAAAGCTGATCCTTGACAATCGCTGTGCGTGGCCCTTCAGAATATAGTGCCTGAGCTTATTGGGTTTTTAGGGTTTTTTTTTTTTTTTTCAAAATATTTTTGAAAAAATTTGAATTTTTTTTATTTTAAATTAATATTATTTATTTATTTATTTATTTTAAATGTATTGATATTAAAAATAAATTTTAAAAAATAAAAAATATATTATTTTAATATATTTTTAAATAAAAAATAATTACATTCTTAATCACAGCCACTCTTTCATAGCTCCAGTAACTTGCAATGGCATTAGATTATTAAATGCATAATAATAATAATAATAATAATAATATTCAACTAGTTGGTGGTTGGCGATGATTTACAGTTTACTACAATGACCAAGATATTATTGAGAAATTAATTTTTTATTAGGATATTTATGATAGATGAATGAGTATCTTGAAAGCTACAAAATTGCCACACATTTCAACTTTTCATCCAAAAAAAGCCACAGAGATTTTAAAAAATAATAATAATCTGAAATCAAGAGGAGGAACCCCGTCCTCACACTCACTCTCTAATCCTATGTGGGTGGCTACGGTGCTTCCTTACCTATGTGGGTGGCTACGGTGATTCCTAAACCGGTTCCTCCGGTTCTTTCCGTTCTCACTTCTTCAAGAAACCCGAAGCAAAATTCTTTTCATTTCCGGTTCTCGTATCGACCTTTAAACCTTAAAGTTTCAGCAACAAAGCAGCAGCAGCAGCTTCCCGAGCCGAAGGCTGATAAAAAAAACCCAAGTAGTTCTGATTTAGGATGGCTCCCAGCTTTTCCTCACGTCTTGATTGCCTCTATGTCAAATTTTCTATTTGGTTATCATATAGGGTTTGTATCTCTCTCTTATCATGTTTTACAATATTTATGCTCAAATTATCTTGATGATGGGACTAGACTGGATGAGACAGCATAAGAGACGGGGCAGTTGTTCCGTTCCATTTGCAACCAAACACTAGTACAAATGAAATTTGCTTGTCCGTTCATGTGCAGTTCCTTGTGCCAAATCGTCTTGTTGATCAAGAGGTGACTGAAGATTGGACAAGACGGGACAAGATAGGATAGGAGAGTTAGGACAGTGGTTCTATCCAATGTACACACCAAACACCAACACAAAGAATGAAATTGTTCCAGTCTAGTCCCGTGTGCCAAATGTTATCTTAATCTCGCTTTCTGTGATGATTTGCATTATATATGATCAACGGTCTTGATTGTTGTTGATTATATGCAGGGTAATGAATGGCCCTATTGTTTCTGTTGCAAAAGAGTTGGGTTTTGAAGGAAATTCAACTCTTGAGGGTCTTGTGGTTAGCATTTTTATTGCTGGTGCATTTCTTGGAAGCGTGGCATCAGGTTCACTAGTTGATAAACTTGGATGTCGTCGCACGTTTCAGCTTGACACAGTACCATTAATTCTGGGTGCACTTGTAAGGTAATGATTTGTATATGCAAATAATTTGATGGTGAAGATATGCCTACCATTTGCAGATTGTGTCATGCTCGAAGGTTGTAGATTTTCTGATCTTATAATGTACATAATTCTAAACTTAGTCTAATCTATGACACTTTGCATGATGTGACAGTGCGCAAGCGCACTCTTTGGATGAAATACTCTGGGGAAGATTTCTTGTTGGGCTTGGGATTGGTGTGAACACTGTTCTTGTTCCAATCTATATTTCGGAGGTACTTAACTTTCAATGCACTACATTTACTGATTTCATTTGTTAAACTCCCAGTTTTTTATGTTAGTTACAAGGGTTGGTCAACTCAAAGGTGTCGAAGAAGTGAGAGGAAAGACTTGGGATTTCTCTCTTTATCCAATCTTGAGAATATGAGAACAATGTTCTTTCAAATTCATTCATTCATTCATTGAAGCTTGTAATATATTGAATTTTTCTATTATGGTTTGTAGGATGTGGCAAGAAGATATGTTATTGGTGTTGACAGTAACTCCCAATCATTTTTGCTCATCTAACTCCTCATTATATATGTTATAGGTTGCGCCAACAAAATACAGAGGTTCATTGGGAACCTTGTGTCAGATTGGGACATGTCTTGGAATCATTGCATCATTGTTCCTTGATATTCCTTCTGAAACTGATCCACACTGGTGAGGTTCTTTTCCTCTTTGGTCCTTGTTGGTTCCCGGCCTGGGTTTGATTGATGAACTACTTTCATATGCTTGCTCTCTCTCTTAATTTCATGTGCAGGTTTTCTTTTAGCGGATGTCATTCTTTAGAATTAAGTTTTATGATACAAAGTAGGAAGCCAATGGAAGTCAGTTTTGCATGATTTAGCAGGACTTGGCATCTGCAGTTTGCTTTTTAGCCTTGCATTCATAGGCATCTGCTTGTCTCATAGATTTTCGAAGGAGGCATTATTATTCTTTTACTTGATATGGAGGAGGCTTTGATCTTTCTTGCTTAACAAAATATCTTTTTTTCAGGTGGAGGACAATACTCTACATTGCAAGTGCTCCTGGATTTATTCTTGCACTTGGTATGCAGTTTGCTGTGGAAAGCCCCCGCTGGCTATGTAAAGTAGGGGTCTCTTTCTTTTCTGTGCAAACATCTTTAGATGTTGCTTCTTGGCATTTCATTCCTGAAGCTTTTATGATTTGTTTGTTTAGGTAGGGAGGCTAGATGATGCTAAAACTGTTATTCGTAATATTTGGGGATCATCTGAAGTTGAAACGGCAATCCAAGGTTTCCAATCAGTCATCAAGAATAATGGTGTTAATGTGGGTAGTAGATGGTTGGAACTCCTGGAGGAACCACATTCTAGAGGTTGTATGACTATGAAGGTTGTTCTTGGATATCTCATTCAGTTATATTTATAGTGAAATACAATATGGGTCATAGGACTTGTTGTGTTAGTGTTACAGTTTGTGTGATATACTTTCTCTAGAAACATTTCAATAACATTTGTAATTCGTGCATTTTCTCTTCTGCATTATTAAATAGCTAGATCATTTCATATTTCAATTGTGAGTCTGTGACACACAAAATTCAGTCTGTAGACATTGATGTAGTTGTGTTGTTGCAGTTGCATTTATCGGAGGTGCCCTTTTTGTACTGCAACAGTTTGCTGGGATAAATGGAGTCCTTTATTTTTCATCGTTGACTTTTAAAGATGTCGGTATAACAAGTAGCAGTTTAGCAAGCTTATTTGTTGGACTTGCCAACTTTGCAGGTTTGAAATCTAAGGCTATTTGTCTGTCTTTTGTATATTGAGACATGTTTCTCATTTGAGTCTGAAGTTTTTGAGTTGGTGGTCATCTTCAGGTGCACTTTGTGCTGTATACCTAATGGATAAGGAAGGGAGACAAAAGCTCCTGATTGGCAGTTACTTGGGAATGGTGAGTGTGGATGATATATGCCTGTACAAAAGCTAGTGACTGGAAAAAATAATATCATCATGATCATTGTTCTTTATCTTCTTTTGAGGTTTGAAATTTCAGCTATATTATGGTATTATTAGTTTGTTGGTCCACTGATGCACCAAAACTTACAAAAAAAAAAGATAGCAGCATGGATTATCTAAGTTATGAATTATTTTTCTTTATGCAGGCAGTTTCAATGTTTCTTATTGCTTGTGCTATCGGTTTTCCAGTAGATGAAGAACTCAGTAACAATTTGTCAATACTAGGAACTCTGATGTAAGTAACTTTTCCCTAGAATCCCTACATAATTTTAAAATCTGGGAAGAGATTAGACAAAGGTTTAGCCCATGGTAGTTTTGCAAGGAGAAAACAGTTCCATTTAACTGACTCCAATTAATTTAAAGTTCTTTGAACGGGGCAACATAGAGAGCTGCCTCGCAGTTTACTTTTGTTGCCTCTCCATATTTAGCAGTTTCATCTTGTTGGTCAACAGGCTGTGAGTTTTGAAAGCCATTGAATTTAGTACGTAGTACTACCCAATTAATTGAAGATTTAGCCTTTGCTTGGTTTATCTGTCACTTTCTAAATTAGTTAATAAGTTTGGCATATGAAGTGAACTTGGGCCACCTATGACCAGCAATGCTAGATTGATATGACTCAAGAAAAGGCACTTTTGTGGCTTACAGATATGACCTGATGAGAGAAAAATATTCCACCTGATTGCCGGTTCTTCAGTGTGACTTTTATTTAGCAATTTTCTTATTTCAAAAGCTCATTATTCTACCTTAATGAAACTATGAAAAAACCCACTGCATATTTGAAACCCTGCATTTTGTTTGCATGCCTGTTCAACATGATATTGTGATCCAAATAAAAGCTGAGCTACAAGGGAGACATATAGAACTATGCTGAACAGCCATATATTGCTTGCATCACTATCAATCTATCAACAAGTGAATGTTATATTAACAAGGCCATGTCATGGTTATCTTATCCATGCATATAAGCATTTGGAACATGTTATAACCTTTTCCAGTACATGCAGTATCTTTTTTCGATGTGCAATTGTTCTGGATGCTTTGCTTCATAGCATCATATAGTATGGATATGCATAAGTAATAATTCATACATAAAATATCTACTTGTATTCCCTATTAACAGACATCCCAAGTGAATCTGTTGTCCTCCAGAATACAACTCTACCTTCAGGGTTTGCTGCATTCATTTCTAGGTGGATTTTTGCAATAGTGGGTGAAAACTTGAAATGAATCTTCAATTGATTGCTTTTGAACATGGACTGCCCTTTTCTCTTGAGAATTAGAAATGAATCGCTGTGCCACTATGTCAAAGCATGACATATAGCACCATCCTGATATTGCTAGATACTAGGGTGTTTTAAGGTGTCCAAAATCCTTTCCTACTAATCTGGAATATTGGAGTATTATGCATTAATGAGATCTTCATTGATAACTCTTTTGGCTCTTGCATATAGGTACATTTTCACATTTGCCATTGGAGCTGGCCCTGTAACTGGTCTCATCATACCAGAACTGAGCAGCGCCAAGATGCGTGGGAAGATTATGGGGTTCAGTTTTTCTGTTCATTGGGTAGGTACTCAAATCATTTTCCATAATTTATTCCCCAGAGAAAGGAAAAGGCAAGTTCTGCCAAGTCTTGTTGATGTTTAGGTGAAATATCTAGCATTTATACTGTCTGGCCATTTCCCATGTTTCTAATTGGATTTGGAAGAGAAAATGGGAAAGATATAGCACCATTGCTGTTTCCATTCTTATATATTTTGATCTTCGAATCATGTAATTTCAGCTTCTTTACGCCCCTTGTGAATTCACCTTGGTCATTTGATGTACTTTCTTTCAGGTTTGCAATTTCCTGGTGGGTCTATTATTTCTTGACTTGGTGGAGATTTTTGGAGTTGCACCTGTTTATACCGGCTTTGGCAGTGTGTCTTTGTTAGCAGCAATATATGCCAAGTATTTCTTAGTTGAAACTAAAGGACGCTCTCTTGAAGAGATTGAAATGTCTCTGAACCCCAATTTCTCTGTCAGAGACAAGTGACCATAAATTGATTTCAAAGCTAAGACAGACAGCAGAAGACGGGATTGTAATGCTAGGACAATTGCACAGATGTTTCTTTGGAAGGTTGTGATTGGTGATCCTTGATGCTAAGGTAGTGAAGTTGTGTTCGAGTAAACTCTAATTTCTGTGTACGCAACAGTTTTACGTACCACAAGTGACCGGAAGAAAAATCATCTGGTTTTCTTCTTTCGCATTTTGCCAATTTTGTGCAGGGAGCTCTTCAGTTTGCCTTTCTCCTTGTGTTCGAGTAAACCTTTCTCCTTGTATGATTTATGATTCCAAATTGCATATAACATGTAGATGGTAATCGCATGTTCTTGAGCATATAACGAGTTTATGCATGATATATAATGGCCAAAAAAGGGTACCCAACTTCATTTCTTTCTGGACAATTTCGACCTATCAAGGGCATGTGAAAAAACAGTTATAACTAGTCCAGCTTTAATTCTCTACGAGCTCCTAGATTTATTGTGTGCTTGAAAACTTCTTTAAATTTAAAAAAAAAAATATTTTTTTTTATTTAAAATATTTTTTTTTTTTTGGTTTTCATGTTAAAAATAATTTTTTAAAAATAAAAAAAAAACTTAATTAAACACAAACAAATTCACGTTTCATAAATTTTCAAAAAAGAAATTATTTTAAATTTAATTTTTTAAAATAATATTATTTTAATACTAGATGAAAAAAAATTAATAAAAAAACCACCACTTTTAAAATGGTTTCACCCACGACAAGCAGTGGTCGCTGAGATCACGAGATGGTGCGTCCATGGAGCTGGCTCGTCGGTGGCCAGACTGTTTTGGAGCAATATTTTCTTGGCTTTACTCATGTTTAAAACCCTAAGCAATACCTCTAATTCTTTGTGTTTTTATGCACCGATGATTGTGGTATGAGAGAGCGTTTCCCATGAGGTTCCTCGAGACAGAAGCTGGTCACACAATCGAGCAATCTAGGAGTCGGCAATTACAATCAATTCCTTAATGTCAATTTCTGGTGAGGGTAATGAAAGGAACAGCAGCTCCCTCTCACCAGTCACATTTGACACGTGCTCCCTGGGGTTTGATACGACCAATAAATTAAAAAGGGAGTAACATCCTATCAATCACACATCTAATGTCTTCAGTATTCTACATTTCAACCCAGGGACGACCCAGGTACGCGAGGCGGAAGGATTGACAGGCAGATCCACTGGTCATGTCCTTTTCATGAGGTACCCCAAAATGATGCCTACCAAGGCAACAAGAACGGTGTATATGAAAGGGATACCTCCTCGACTTCTGCTGGAATGATGCCTCAACAGCTCCTGCATACAATTACGCGCACATATTCATTTTTAACACGGGCTACGCTGATACCGCTACTAATGTCATCCTGCAAGGTAATCTATTTTCTATGACAGAAACTATTGCCTATGATTTTGTTTGTTTTATTTTTTTCATTTCTATATTGGGTTGTGGGGGGGGGGGGGGGGGGGGTAGTATAATGATGATAAACAGGAAAATACAAACTTTATCATGTTTGTTTGCCTTTCATATAACAGTTCACAGTTGAATGTGAGATAGAATAAAAAGTGTTGGATTATGCAGATATTTCCTCACACAAGAAATGACGAGGTATCATACTCAAGTACGAAATTGTTTACATAATGAGAAAAGTGCATGAAAAGCAACAAGATCAAGCATAACCACTTAAAAAAACTCATTTATTCGCATCTACTGAATTTATTGGCATTAATAGCCAGGCATGATTGAACACTATATTCACCGTCTCCTTTTAAATGAAATTTACCTAGCAAATAGCAGCTCAGGTAATCAAGTGATAAAGGTCATGAAACTATTTTTTATTATTGTATAATTTGTAGCATTTGCCAGATATGTTTCCTCTTACTTTCCCCGACTGCATTCATCTAAGAATATGGATTTCTTATAGTATATTTTTTTCTCAGCACCTAATATTTCTTGCAGTGAGAGCTGATCTAAAAGTAAAGGGTAGCTCTAAAAGCATTTCAGCACACACACTAACATGCTATATTCACATACTCAATGCCTTACCAGTTCTTTCTGAAGTTGCTCATTTTGCTGAACAGCAGAATTTTTCTCCTCAGTCAGCTTGGAAATGAGAGCCTTTGCCTGAAATCAGAATTATCATTTCAAGAATATGACCAAGTTTCCCAATCAATTATCTTGACAAGAAACTCTAAAGTCTAGTCAATGTCAAGGAAACAAAATTACAAACTTTTATAAAATTTTGATTTCTGTGCATGTGATGCTGAGATAACACCCAAGAAGAGGTGTCTCTGTGATATATCCCCTGATGTGGTGAGTCTTAAGTGTGCAAACTCACCAAAATCATCCACAGGTTGTGTAAGAAATCAAGAATAGTGGCCAAATCCTAGTTACATAATTGTCAATGAGTGAGGAACATAAGCAGATGAGAAGTTGGCTTTCATAAATGGCTTGGCTGAACATCTGATGGGAGGTGTTTTAGAATCTAATTCGAGGCAGGACTATGTAATTATTAAAAAGGTTCGAACTGGCTTGGCTGAGCATCTAATGTCGTGCTTTTAGAATCTAATGAGGCAGGACTACCTCATTATCAAAACCGGTTCGAACTACAGAATAGATGGGGAATCTGAGTGGCTCCATCATTCATAGGGATTCACCAATCAGCCAAAATAAGAGGATTCTCTCCCCCTATCAAAAGGAAGTAAAGTCCCCCCTTCTAATAACAGCAACATTTTTTCATCCTAACACATTCGCCCCCAGTCGGGAGATACTTGAAAGTTGATGCAATTGAAAAACAAAACAAAGAAAAATTCAAGAATTGGGATTAAATAGGAAAACAACAGTTTACCAAGACACCTACAGGGTAGGAATGCTGCCAAAAATAGCTGCATCGTAAATAAAGGAATCTATTTTTTAAATATAATGACACTCGTCAAACAGAAAAATAAGAAAAGTGACCTTATTAGTCTAACAGTACTTGATAAACAAATGAAACCAGGGATTGCACATTTAGTATGTCCAACCAACCATTCATCACTAAGTTTTTCCAACAATTTGGGTTCAAAATTTATTGACAGAAGAAAAGGAATGACATACCTCAGGTGAGTTATCTTCAGGCTGTGGTCTCTGGACATAAGACCTTGAAACCTACAAAAATGATTACATGATAGAGAAACAATCTATTAAACCTAAGAGGGCAAACATAAAGACAAAACCTGAACATAATTCAATTCAAAGACCAGGGCATCAGACACTCACAGCTGACTGTTCGGAAGTGCTAAAGTTCCCATTATCTGACACGGAAGCTCTAGGAGAAGAACCTTCCTCTGATTCTTCACGCACCGGTGACGGTGGTCCAGGTGGAGCAACATAAACAACCCTCAATTTGCACTCTTCAACTTCATGCCCCGCCTCCTTATTAAACTGCAAAACACAATACATTGAAAACCCATTTGCATAACCCATAAAATTAAACCAGAAACAGAAATACTCAGCAAAATTATATCACTACCATCTCTGGAGTAATATCCTTGGCTGTAGCTCCAGGACTTGTAATTACACTCTGAAGTAAAAACTTGTCCTTGCATTGCATATCAAGTGGCATCTCCTTTTGTGCTTGCATTGTGACTAACATGAACAAACAGCCCGTCATTAAATAAACACAAATTTAGCAAGATACGAAAAGCGAAATTAATAACAATTAAAGCACAAGAATTGAAGAGAGAAAGAGAGAGAGACCTATAACATCACAGGAAAGCCTTGGCAACACAACTCCTGTGTTTGGCCTAACACAATACTTCTTAGGATTTGTTGTCTTGACCTATAATAATTAAACATGCAAATCAATTTTATTATACAAACCCAGTTATCATAAAAAAAAAAAATTGAGATTAACTAATCATTACCTTAAAAGCAACATAATTGTCACTTTTATTTCGCAACTGTAGAGAACACGAGATCTGCTTCTTTAATTCAACTACAAAAATCATAAAAAAGTTAAAAGAAAAAAAAAGATCTTCAAAGAAAAGGAAAGAAATATAATTTCTTTACAAGACGGTTCGTACAAGGGAATTGGAGCTCTTGAGGCTCGATGCTGAGAAGTTCGTCGGCAATCATTTTGATGGGATCGGCGACAGAGTCACCGGAGATAGAAGCGAGAGTTAGTGGTTTACCGTGACAAGGGACTCGGGATAGTTTGGTTTTGCGGTTAGAGAGAGAGAGAGAGAGAGAGGAGCAAATGAGAGCGAGAAAGAGATTAGTTGACGAGAAGTAGAAATAGTAACGTGACAGCGTTTTTTTACTTTCCCTGTTGCTCACAGCCGGTGGGTGTTTGGTAACGCCAAATGGATGTAATTTTCCTCGGAAATACATAAATTTGGTGTGTTTTTTTTAACATTTGCCGTTACACCAAACCAACGTTACCCTAATTTTTGTTAGGTTATTGCTAACGATGGATCCAACTCCAACGCGTCTGCCATTCTGCGTTGTATATCATTCTTGTAATGGCGGGATTCGGATATTCATCCTGAAAAGGGTATGAATTATGGATCAACTAACTTGTATATATCATGTTAATTATTTTTTAAAAATAGTATTATTTTAATTTTTTTTAATGTTGACTTAATTAGGGTGGAATTGAGTTTGGTAGAGTCAACTAAATTACTGAGAATTTAATTAAAATTTATCAAATTAATATTTTATAAAATCCAACTAAAAACTCTATTTAAATAAGTTGATAAAACCAAGTCATGTTTAACAATTATGTTGTATATTCAAGTAAAATGTAATTTAATAGGTTATTTATAATTGAAAAATAATATTATGGTTTTTTCATAAAATTATTTGTGTTTGTTTGGTATTTGGATGCATTATACTTTTTAAAAATATATTTTTGATTGAAAATATATTAAAATATTATTTTTAAATATATATATATATATATATATATATTATTTTTACATCAAGACTAAAAACCATAAAATAAAACCCAAAATAATATCAATTTAATATCTTTCATTCCAGAAATACTTATATATATATATATATATATATTAAAAAAAAAACAAGATAATGCATAACCAAAAGGTTTCCTTTATAAAGGGTTCAAAAAGCCTTGGGAGAAGTTTTTCTTATCGATAAAGGAGAATGGTTGGTGAAATAGTAAAACAAGCTCAAGAGCCTCTGGAGTTCTTCGATTCAGCTGAGGATGATAGAACACCCGTATCTAACCAGCCTTCCTGGAAAAATATCTTCAGCTTTAAAGTGAATTTGAGCAAACCTACTTTGAGGAGTATTCTAAACTTGGAGGCAAAATATTCTGTTTTCAAAATTCCATCCTTGTTATTTTTATTCTTGTATTTTTAATTTGATCAATTAATTTTTATGTTTTTTTTTATTTACCTAGTTGATTCTTGTATTAATAAATCAATCAAGTTAAAAAATACAGGATTATAAATAAATATTTTTTAATAAGATTTGAAATAGATAAATGACACCAGAGGATAGGTAAATTTAGTTTTATTGCCTCGAAGAAAGCGTCGTTTTGGTCCTACCCTCTAGCTAGTCTTTAAGTTGATTGCGGACGTGGACCTAAAAGAATGGTATGTTATTAATAATACAGGCCTCGTTGCCTTCCCCATTTTATTTTATTTTTATTCCGGAAACTGGAACAATAAAGACAATAATATAAAGTTGAGAATCATCTCTATCAACACAGTGAAAATAAAAAGGAATCATCACAATTAAAAAATAAATAAATGTTGAGAATCATTGCTCAGGGATGATGGCGTTAGCGTGTGTGTTCCGGATAGCGTGCAGGCTTTATAAAATTTTGAATTTTTTTTTATTTTTTATTGTTTTAATATCATATTAAAAATAAATTTTAAAAAATTAAATTAAATTATTTTAATATATTTTTAAATAAAAAAACATTTTAAAATACAATTTTTATCTCTACCACATGCACCAATAATACAAGCATGTGAATCCGGCGAATACACAGGACCCACACGCATATATCTTTAGCCTTGTACCATGGTTTCATAAATTTGAGTTAATTCTCAAACCAACGCGACGAAGGAACCTTGAAGTTTTAGCTGGACCTCACCTAAAAAGTTTAATTTTTTAAGGTGCTTTAATACCTTTATTTTCCCAACATACATGATGTTAATGTAGAGGCATCGGCTTTTAAAATTGTCTGATAATTGTTTTTTTTTTAATTAACTTGGGAAATTATCTATAATTTTTTCATAAACCCTTCTTGTAAGAGAAAAATAGAAATTTATAATTTGACTCGAGTAGAAAACTACAATTGAAATTAAGTCCAACATCTAGGAGGAAAACGCGGCTATATTCTTGAAGAAGATGACCAATTATGTAAAAGTTACTCCATCAAATACCTACTTAGTTAGCGATCAGTCAGCAAATATTTTAATATTGTTATTTTTATTATTTTAAAAGTATTTTTTATTTAAAAAAATTATTTTTACATTTAAAATTAAAATCTAAAAATACTAAAAAAAATTGTAAAAAATAAAAAATTTTAACTTTTTTAAAAAATATTTTTAAAATACAAAAGAAACATGTCGTAAAAAATTGAGCCAACAAGCATAAAAATCCTAGAAACTCGGGCTCAAGGAAAAACAACATGGAGCATCTGTAGCGAGCCAGAATGTCTTGCTAAGAATTGCTTGTCCCGTCCCAAGTTCACTGCTCCAATATCTAGAATTCCTATTTACAGCTGAACTTGTCTGTCCCGAGTCCATTACTCCAAATATTCAAATCTCCCTATCCATATCAATATCTAATTACCAATCATGTCAAGCATCTAGAAAGTGGAACATCGCCTACCTAGATATCCTCTGTATTTATTTAGTTCTGAACGATTGACATCTTACAACTAATGTATTCACATATTTGGCAAACAGTTATAAGTTTGAGTGTAAAATTAGCAGCCCATATTAAGCTGCCAGAGCTAGGAGCTCAAATGTACATAGCTCGCTACAGATAAGAACACACATTTACTGTGAACAGAGAAGAAAACGGTGCCATTATACCAGGAATTATTTGGTCATGTATCTCCCAAATACGTATTTGAAGCTACAACTCTTAATGGAGTCTTCAGTGGCAGTGAATGATATTAACCACCAGAAGCAGCAGGAGAGTGTTGCTGCTGAGATCGAGCAGCGAAACCGGCAAACCAAGCAACACTCATGAGCTGAACACCAAGGATTAGAATCCACCAAGATACCAGCCCCCTAATCATATGCAACATCCATGTTGGAGCACCGAGCTCAGCCCCAAGCTTCAACCCCCTCATCAGCTGTAACAGCCGATAAGACTCATACACAACTGGGGTTACCAACCATACTGGTGACTGCCAGTGCCAGGTCAGCAGCTCAGTCAGAATTTGTACAGATAAAAGCAGCATGTAAGGACCCAATAGAACTGCAAATGGGATAAAAGGCAGCTGGGGTTGGAGGGTGCCCTTTTGAGATCCCAATAACGCCATCAAGGGAATCACAAAGCCGGATACAGTTGCAACCATGTTCCAAAATTTGTAACTCAAAGGAGGCTTGCTATTGCAGGTTTGTGCCTGGTTTTTGGACCGAGAACAAGAATCAGCCATTAGAAGAAAAAGGGTAGCACCAAGATTGAAGATGCAATCCAGTCCAATCAAGGAAAGAAGGCTGGCTATATTAGGACCAAGGAATACAGAAGATAGAGGCAGCCATAATGTTGGTACCATGCCTGTAGTCAGGAGAAGAGAAGGGCCCAGAAGCCACATCGGCCATTTAAGAAACTGAAATTGCACCAATGACTGATTCTTTGTATCTGTAAGCTCTTCACTGTTGGTTGCTGGCGCTTCAGCTGTGTCTTCAGACTTCAAGGTTTCAAATATGTTGCTAGTTTTCTTTAATAAGTTACCAGAAGCATCAATGGTTGGAGCATATGTGACAGGTGAAGGTTCCCATGGAGTCAATTTAGTGCAGCAAACAGTGGTGTGGTTAACATGAATTCTAGGAAATCTGAGACCATGATGCATGTTTAGGTTGCTTAGCAATTTTAGCTTCCTGAGATGGACTTGGTGAGCATTAATAGTAGACATTGTAGGAGGAGCTTTAACTAGTGATGCCATCGCTTGATTTGCAATCGAAGCTTTACCAAGTTTGCATATACGATATGGTCTTAATCTCTGAAACACGGAAACAAAGGCCATAAGAACATTTGCCAAATCAAAGAAGATCACAATTCACAAACCAGTGAATTCTCTATGGTTTAAACTAACTGCATATTTGTTTTAAAAAATTTCCTATACAGTCACCATAACTTCTTCCGGCTAACAAATTATTTTAACATCTCCAAGCAGCTTAATCACACAGCAACCATATACTCCAGACACCACAACAATTGACTCTCGAGAATTTTACAAGAAAGTAATAGATTACAGTGAGTTAATATAGAATCATTTGAAAATAAAACATTGCCAAAATTTACAAAACAGTAGCACCGTCAAGCTCATCACAACTTGAGCTATTAAACTTCAAAATCAGAAATTAATGACAAAATTCAACAATACCCGCCATAAAAGTTAGAGAATTGAAAGCCCAATAAGAAAACAGCTTCCATATCTCAACTCACCAACTTCAACTACACTCTACAATACAACTACCATAAGCGCTCTAAAAACTAGAAAGAAACAGATTTTATCGAATAATAAGCAATCGTTGAAAAAAGAGACATCTAAGAAGTAAAAACATGTAATCAAGATAAAGAAAAAGAAAAGAAACTTGAAATTGAGGTTTACCTTCTGAGAGAAAGGAAGAGAAATCCTGCTGTGTTGATTATGTAAAGAAATGTGCAGTAGAGTTTTTTTTTTTTTTTTACGAGCTCAAATCTCCGAAGGACCGAGTTTCTGGCCTGATTAATTCGTGAAATGAAATATGGCCGAGACAGGGTTGATGAAAAAATCCGATTTTGTTTCACATGTAATTTCAGATTTTTTTAAAATAAAATAAAATTAAGTTAGTTTGGGCCAGCCCACTTGACTTGCAACCCAATCTTCAATCGGATAGATTGTGGATTGAGTTTTATAACAGTGGTTTCACTGAGTTATGCAATGCTTTGCTTCTATTTTGAATAAATATAGCCTACATGTAGAAGTTACTGAAAAAATATTACTGTTGTAATGCTTGGCGATCATATCGGTACTTTTTGAAAAGAGGGATGATAACGTCAAGAAATTCTGAACTATAAGATAGAAGGGGAATATTGATAAATATTTATAAGGAAAAAATATTAAGTTCACTCCTTTTCACTTTCATCCCTGTATTCGATAAGCCGACTTTAATTACATTGCTTTGGTCTGTTTCATGAAATTTATACACGACTAGTTAGTTGGCTTTTAACAGGAAAAAATGAACGTGCAAGCGATTACATAACTTTTTTATATTAGAAATTCAAATTGAGAAGTTGATGCATATATTTAATTGATTTATTTTAAATAATTTTAAATAAAATTGAATACTCTCTGCACTTTAAAACACTAAGAATGTCTTATATTTGATGATATATTTTAAAAAAATTATTGAAACAACAATATATTATATATGTTAAAGTTAATCTTGGTTAACTTGTAAAATTCGTGACTCGGGTAATTAGACTATAATAATCCTATTAAACGTAAATCGAAACAAATTATAAAAGTTAATTCCAATCAACCAAATACCAAAAAACAAAAATAAAAAAAATTAATTTTAAAAAACATCTTAAAAAACACAGATCAACCTAGATGAGTCAATCTTTTACTATTGTGATAACTCTATGCAGGACAAACAGAAAAAAAATGCTTTTTTTAAATAAAGCCAAGTGATGGAAAAAACATTCTATCCCAAAATAAATTTACTGGTGTATAGTTTTTTTCAAGAAAAAAAACAATTTTTTTTATTTTTTTTAGATAAAATTTTTAAAAAATAAAAAAAAATATCATTTTAAAACAGAGCTAAGAGTTCGGATATAGTGAATCTATTCTTAGGCATGGGACCTGCTCATTTTAATTTTTTGTCCTCCTAACAATTTTTTTTCCAAATGACATGTACAACAAATCTTTTGTAGACCTTGTCTTTGGCAACCTAAAGGTATTTGATGCTCAAAAATCATTTTTCAGTCAATTTTTAACCTTAAACAGCTTAAAAATCAATCTAACAATTTAAAATCAGTCTAAATTTAAAAAATTCATCGAGCTCAAATCTTCAATCTCGTGCAAAAGAAGGGACAAAAAAGACCTAGACAAAACTCTCTTTATCAAATGAAACTAATTAATATCAAGATCAACCTTTTTTAAAATACAATATTGCTGTCAACCAGGATTTGCTTTTTCTATCATCATAATTCAAAAACTTTCTCTCTTCTTTTTCAAACCAGGAATCTAAAATAAAAACAAATAAAGTTTTGAGCAAAAATTAAATTTTAAAAAATTTGAGAACTTGGAAATCAAAAGGATGAAAGTGAAATTTTCTCTCCAGTTTGAAAACCACCATACATTTCCTTTAATTTTTCTACCATGATCATTTGTCTTTCAATCTTTCCCTTTCTTGATAAATTTACTTAATTTTGCTTTTAATTTGGTATTATAAGAGCAATTTAAAAAAAATTAAAATGAAAATGAAGAAAATAGCATTCTAACAATTCACAATGTCATGTGTCTTAGTTCACATTGCTCTTTGCACCATGTAGCTTAATGTTTTCTATAATAGTACACACTTATTTTATATGGATAAATTGGTCAAGCAACACACAAAATAAAACACAAATGGTGAATTGACATGACAATAAAAAGTTATAGTGAAATAACATATTTTTAGATTTCATGATTTTATACTACAATATCAATTAAATCCAAAACTAACTTGTCAACCAGTTCATAATGGTCAATTAAACCGGTTAATAGATTTAAAAAATAAAAAAAAAATCACAAAACTGTCAAAATTGATGCCCGAGGTGATATTTTTGAAATCTAAATTTTTAATGGTCGAAGTAGCAATTCCATGGTTACTTTAAGAAAAACAATATTTAGAAACTCCTATAAAAAATTTGAGTATAATCTAGTAATCAGATCAAAAGTTATGATAAATTTAAATTATTATTATGGTATGACATAATAGACATTGGGTCTAGATATATTCCACTAGTTCACATATTCATTTGTTAGTCCATCCACGTAGCATATTTATGTTATATCATCATCTAGTTGTGTTAGACTCACATTTACATGCTAAATTGTTATTATTATGAAGTGTGATGATTATCTTGTCTTGCTTATAAATAATGATATTTAGTAAATGTCATGTTTTTAAAAGGTGACAATGTAAAAATATGTTATTTAACTTATTTTTTTAAAAAATGATATTATTATTCAAAAACTTTCAAATATATGTTTTGTTCTTTATTTTTTTTTTAAAAAAAAAAACCCTGCATTTTATGCTAATGGTATTTATATTATATACCAAAAAAGAGGTTGGTGTCCTAGGGGTTGGTGACGTGGTGGCCATGGGCTTCCAAGAATATATTAACCATACTCTAAGTGGGTGTTTGTTTACGCGGTAGCTTCTGCTTTTAAAGCTGACCGCGTAAACATAACATTTGGTTACAAAAAAATTTAACTGCTTTTCACGTGGGACCCATGTGTATTATTACTTGAAACAGTGTTTCATGAGAAGCAGCTGAGAGTTGCTTCTCACGTCTGCAACCCAGGTGAATATAATTCACCTGGGAACTGTTCACTCCAGATGAACAATATCCATGTGAATTAGGCACTGTTCACTTGGAGTGAATTGCACTGTTTATGTGTTTTTTTTTTTTTAGGAGTGTTAATTTTTTTAATAGTTTTTTTTTTATTAAGAAAAACACTAGTTTAGAGTGAATTAAATTCACTCGCACTGTAAAATTAATTTTATACCTGATAATATTTTATCTACGCTCAAAAAATTATGAAAACTGTAGTTCTTGTCGGATGAATTTTATATGTAATGGAATTATAAATAGTTTAAAGGAATAATAAAAAATATTTTATATAAAATATTTTTTATTTCATGATATAATAGGAGTAATTAATTCTACAATATTTAAATTTAAAACCATCAATATTAATATATATTATTTTAAATTATTTTATAACCTCAATTTCAAAAGTATTCTTAACCAAATACATTAAACTACTTTTTCTTTAACCTCAATTTCAACCACAGTTTTAATCAAACACTTATTTTTGCAAATCAACCTCAATTAAAAGTACTTTTTATAAAACAGCTTTTTTCAAATCACAACCACAACAGCTACCGCAATACCAAACACACTTAAATGGTGTGGGGGAATTACTGTTTCCCCACACCAAAATCACTGTGGATTACAATAGTAATCCACAGTGAATTCTCTCTTTTTTTTTCAACTTTTCTTTGTTTGTTTTTTTTTCTTTTGCATTAATTTTATTTTAAATTATTTTTGTTGAATTTATTTTTTAAATATTGAGTTGTTTAAAAATTTTATTTTGTAATTTTTTTCCTTTAAAATATCATGGATTGCTACGGTGTTTTTTCACATAGTTTTCTATTATATTTTTTTATTTTTTAAAATTATATTTGTCGATTTTTTTAATATTGAGTTGGTTAAAATTTTCACTTTCTAATTTTTTTTCCTTTAAAATATTATGGATTGTTGCAGTGCTTTCCCACATAGTTTTCAATTTTATTTTTTGAATTTTTTAAAATTATATTTATCGATTTTTTCCCCATACCAAAATCACTATGGATTACAACAGTAATCCACAGTGCATTCTCCTTTAAAATATTATGGATTGCTACGGTATTTTTCCACATAGTTTTCTATTATATTTTTTTATTTTTTAAAATTATATTTGTCAATTTTTTTAATATTGAGTTGGTTAAAATTTTCACTTTCTAATTTTTTTTCCTTTAAAATATTATGGATTGTTGCAGTGCTTTCCCACATAGTTTTCAATTTTATTTTTTGAATTTTTTAAAATTATATTTATCGATTTTTTCCCCATACCAAAATCACTATGGATTACAACAGTAATCCACAGTGCATTCTCCTTTAAAATATTATGGATTGCTACGGTATTTTTCCACATAGTTTTCTATTATATTTTTTTATTTTTTTAAATTATATTTGTCAATTTTTTTAATATTGAGTTGGTTAAAATTTTTACTTTCTAATTTTTTTTCCTTTAAAATATTATGGATTGTTGCAGTGTTTTCCCACATAATTTTTCAATTTTATTTTTTAATTTTTTTAAAATTATATTTATCGATTTTTTTCCCCATACCAAAATCACTATGGATTACAACAGTAATCCACAATGCATTCTTCTCTCTTTTTTTATTTTTTTATTTCTTTCCAACTTTCCCCCTTTTTTTTCTTTCTTCTTTCAACTTTCCTCTGTTTGTTTTTTTTTTTTTGCATTTTTTTTTTAAAAATATTTTTGTTGATTTTACTTTTTAAATATTGAGTTGGTTAAAAATTTTGCTTTGTAATGTTTTTCCTTTAAAATAATGTGGAATGCTGCGGTATTTTTCCACGTAGTTTTTCTATTTTATTTTTTAAAATTATATTTGTTGATTTTTTTAATATTGAGCTTATTAAGAATTTAGTTTTGTAATTTTTTTTTTAAAATATTGTTTATTACTACAGTGTTTCTCCACGTGGTTTTTTTTATGACACTAAATGGTGTGGGGAAATCACTTATTTTTTTTTGTGTTCTTTTTTGTAATATTTTTTTTCTAAAATTATCTTCGTCAATTTTTTTTATATATTGAGTTGGTTAGAATTTAACTTTGTAATAAAGCTTAATCATGTGGGGAAAGCACTGTAGCTTTTCTCACAAAACATTGTGGATTGCTACAGTGTCTCTCCACATGATTTTTTTTCTTATAATTTTTTCAAATTATCTTTGTCAGATATATTTTTTTAATATTGAGTTGTTTAAGAATTATAATTACAAGTCATTACAAATAAGGTTAAATCATGTGAGTAAGCACTGTAGCTTTCATCATAAAACACCGTGAATTGCTACAATGTTTTCAACATGATTTTTTCCTTTTTTTTCTGGTGTTTTTTTTGTTATGTTTTTTTCTAAGATTGTTTCTGTCGATTTTTTTTTTTAATATCGAGTTAATTAAGAATTTAGCTTTGTAATTGTTTTTTCTTTAAAATACTATGAATTATTGCAGTGTTTTCATATATGATTTTTTTTCAAAATTATCTTTGTCAATTTGTTTTTGAATATTGAGTTGGTTAAGAATTATAATTACAATAAAGTTAAATTATATGAGAAAAACGTTGTATTTTTTCTCACAAAACACTGTGAATTGCTACAACATATATCTAAATGGTTTTATTTTATTTTATTGGGGAAAATAATGTAGTTTTCCTCACAAAACGTTTTCAATTGCTACAACTTTTTTTCTCGTGGGTTTTTTTCTTTCCAAAATTATCTTTGTAGGTTTTTTTTTATATTAAGTTGGTAGAGAATTTACCTTTGTAATTTTTTTTGCTTTTTATTAACAGAAAAGCTAAATCATGTGGCAAAAACACTATATCTTTCTTCACAAAACAATGTAGATTATTACAAATTATTTTGTTCAGTCTCTAAGTTTTTGATCACCAACACGATATTTTTTTTCATCATAAAATATTTATTTCATCATGCCTTTAGTTTCTATTACTTATCTAGCACTAATTTACAGCTATAACATTATCAAGTGCATTTATTTTATAAGCTCGCGGCAGCACGCGGGCATGTCATCTCGTGTGTGTCTATACACACACAGTGTGTGTGTGGAATTAATGATGTTTTTGGTCCCTCACCTCCCATTTCACAACTCATTTTTATTATCCTACTGCACTCAGTTTTTATCCCCCCTCTTTTTTTAAATTACCGACAATGTCAAATCCCCCAGTCAAAGGGCACCATATTCCTTAAAACATGTGGGATTTAAAGAATAATGATTAGAAAGTAGAGGGACTATTTTAGATTACGATAACAAGAGGACTAAATTATAATAAAATTGAGAGTATGGGAACGTAATGCACCATATCCGTACATGGGATATGCCTATATACCCCTGTACTGTAAGTTATTCGGATGAACAAATTTCTATGGTTTTTTTTCATTGATCCAATTACATCCTCCTTTCTTTGATAAAATGCAAATACCCCTCTACTAGGTCATCCAAATTTTCATAAAACCCACACGCAAGTCAAGTTTTTCCTTACAAAATAATTGAAAATCACAAAACAAGTAAGAAAATCAAAGTTACAGTGTTACACAACTATAACTTTTTGTTAATTTTTTTTTGTGATTATTTATTATTTTAGAATCACGTGACTTGTAAATGAACATAATAGTGAAAGATAATTATCATCAACGATTTCGTAAAAGAAACCACGTTTGCGAATGAAACCACAGCCTCCAAGATCGACCACCAAACCAACAACCTCATTAATTGCTTTGTAGTGGCGGCACTAATATTGACCACCATCCTCTCCTCCCTCTTCCTCCAACGCACATAGCCAACCACCTTGGTGACAGCCTGCCCCGCCGCTAAATCAGTCTCAGATTCACTCACTAACACCTCATCACAACACTTGCCAATTATCACAGTAAATTATTTATGTATTTGAAAAATATTTTTAAAAAAATTTAATTTTTTTTATTAATTTTAAATTAATATATTTTTAATATTTTTAAATTATTTTAATATATTAATATTAAAAATAATTTTTTTAAAATAAAAAATATCATTAACATATATTTTAATATAAAATATTATTTTAAAAATATCTACAATCACACTATAAGCCAACAAATACCCAATTCCAACCGCTCTGCTCAGGTCTATCATTAAAATATTATACATAGATGATAATCAATGGCCGTAAAAGCGTCGTCACAGAGACCCACCTAGCGCGGGAATGAAAAGAAGCGAGAGGAGTAAAATATTGAATCTTTCTTTTCCAAATGAGGTCCAGAAAGGCTTAAAATTACAACACAACACTTCTGAATAGAGAAAATTTACTGGGCTACCAAAAATGACCCAAAGACCATTTCCATGGGCTGACCTCTAGCCCACAATCGTGCTGAAAAATGCGTAATTTATTAGCACTAGGATGATGGCTAATACGAAGCTGAATAGCTTGTTTGATTATTTTTTAAATAATATTTTATATTAAAATATATATTAATATTTTTTTATTTTTTAAAAATTATTTTTGATATTAGTACATCAAAATAATTTAAAAACACTAAAAACATATTAATTTAAAATTAATAAGAAAATAAAATTTTTTAAAATTTTTTTAAAAATATTTTTAAAACATAAAAAAAAAAAGTCTGAAAAGAGCTAATATCCTGACATTGCGCTGCTAGTTTAGCTGAGGAATAGCCTGTTTGGCATTGCGGTCAAACCGGCTTTTTGAAAAAATTCAAAAATTTTTTATTTTTTTTTTGCTAAAATTGAGTGCGGTTTGTACTTTTTGGATCGTTTTGATGTGCTGATGTCAAAAATAATTTTTAAAAAATAAAAAAACATTATTGGCATGCTTTTCGGCACGAAAAGCTATTTGAAAAGCAACCGCTACCACACTCCCAAACACCCTCGAAGGCATAAAAAATTGCCACTAGACTGGTGGTTCACTGTTGATATGAGCAGTGACCACCATTCTTTTTTTCTTTTTCTTTTTTCTTACGTGTGGTGTATTTAAAAACACATTGCAAACTATATTTTTTAAAATTTTAATTTTTTTATTTAAAATAATTTTTTTTATTTTTTTAAATTGTTTTGAAATGTTAATGTTAAAAATAATTTTTTAAAAATAAAAAAAAACTTTATTTTAATGTAATTTTAAATAAAAAATATTTTGAACCGTTATTATTACCACAATCTCAAACACACCTGTAATCTGGACCATTTTAGTCATAATCAGCATGCTCGGACTATTTTCAAAAACATTTTTTTCTTTAAGTAATTAAATAAATATTTTTAAGAACTCTAATGATTTAAATTATATACAAAATCGTATTTATCCTATCAAAATCTGTTTACTTTTTCATCATTTTCCTTTTTAATTTTAATAGAAGAATGATTTTTTTAATTGAAAGTATGGTTATTTGAACAAAAACTTAAAAAATTTAAAATAAATACCCTTGAAAACTCAAATAATTTAAATTAAGTAGGAAAATATGTACTTATCTAGCAAAATCTTCATTTTCTTTATCAATTGAGTTGTTTTTTAATTTTATAGACAAAGAAATTTCTATCAGAAACATGGTTATTCAAATAAATAAAAAAACATATCATGAGTTGTAAAGCAATTTAAAAACAAGAAACAAAAATAATTTTTTAATTATTTGTATGCACCTATATAAAAAAATAACAAAATAATCACTTAAAGAAAATAATATGAAAAATAAAAAAATAATCACTCAAAGAAAATAATATGAAAAAAAACAAAATATATATTTTAGTTTCTTTGAATATTTATGAGATATGTTTTTAATAACAATTACACATTTGTTTCATATATAATAATAGATAAAAACAAGTATTCAAAAAAAAAACATCAAATATTATTTAAAAATCATGTAATAATTGAATAATCTTTTTAAAATATCATTGTTATTAATTATTTAAACAACATTTATAATAACCCAAGTGCATCTGGCTTGCAAATAGATGGCCCAGGTCAGTTTTTATTTTTTGAAATAACAGTAGTAGTTCTCAATTATTAGGGTGGCTTTGATGACCCTCAAAACAAGGTTTTTTTACTTTAAAAACCAAAATTTCATTTTTTTCGCATGAAAAGATCATCACTGAAACCTCATTTCCACCCATAAAATACATTTTAATTAGACTAAAAATTCAAAATCAAATCAAATATATATTTTTTCAAGCCTTGATCTACTCATTACAGTATCATTAAAGGTGAAAACACCTCCATTGAATTTCTTTCTAATTTATGTGTACCAAAAATAGAGTTATCAATAGTTGATCACATATTAATATTGAGAAAATTATAATATTACCAAAATATATTGACGAGGTACATTACCAAAATAAAGAAGAAAATATTTCTTTAAACGGTAAAAAAAACAAATTGGTGAAAATTCATTGAGAACATTATAATAATTGATTTGAATTATTAAAAGAATTCAACACTCAATACAATATGAATTATTAAAAGAATTCAGCACTCAATAAAATATTGGTGAGGATTCATGGCGTTTTAAAGAAACCTGGCATTATTTGAAGTCATCACGAGGTTCAGGAAGTCATTTGTGAGTCAAAGTGTCAAACCAAAAAGGAAGAGGAGGTTCAGGAAGTCATCACGAAATTACCTTAGAGACGTTGGATTTTTGAAAACCCGAATCCTGACGACTTTTTAGAATGAATAGTGAATTTTAACAATGAGGGTGGATCGATAATTCGATATATTGGAGGGATATATTAGTACTTTTCAACAACGAGGGTGTGGATGAATATATTGGACTTAGTCAAACAAAAAAAAGGAAGAGGAGGTCAGGAAGTCATCACGAAAGTACCTTAGAGACATTGGATTTTTGAAAAGCCGAATCCTGATGAATTTTTGGAATGAATAGGGCCGTGGGATGTTGATGGATATAAAACTTTTGTATGCGCAGGGAGATATTATTACTTCTCAACAAAGAGGTTGTGGGATGTTGATGGATATAAAACTTTTGTTTGCGTAGGCTGTGGGACGTTGATGGATCAATAAAGAGGCTGTGGGATGTTGATGGATTTAAAACTGTTGTATGCGTAGGGATATATTAGTACTTTTCAATAAAGAGGCTGTGGGATGTGGTTTTTGCGGAGGGATATATTAGTACTTTTCAACAAAGAGGCTGGGGGAAAGTACTAATATATAATAGTGTTTCATGAAATCGTGGAGACGAGGCATAATACACTGAGATGAGGAAACAGCGGGGCTCTGGCTATCCAGTTGGAAGGCTTGGCAAATCCTCCCAAAGAACTCATAAAAGAAAAGGACAAGGCAAGCAGAACTTCGGCTGTCACTGTGATGCTAATCTTTGCCGCTGCGAGGAAAGGTTATATACATCTTTACCAACCTTTCATCCACTTTTATCGATTCCTAAGGCAATATGTTGATGTGCATTAAGATTGTAAGACATTTTGATGAGGTTACTCTGTTTTGCGATTTTGCAAGGGTTTATTTTCTCAGCACCATGCCATGCTGTCTTTGCCTTTCTCAATCCCTTGCTAATTGGTGTCATTCAAGTTAAGTTCCAAGGCACAGATCAAGATCAGTCTCCATTTCAAACAAGCTCACCAAGCATGTGGGCTTTTCTGCTGGCAACAATCATCTATTGCTTTGCAGTTGCTGCCACCATGAGATTTAAGTGCACTTGGTACTCTCGACTTTCAGGTCATGTTGCTTTCTTCGCAGGATCTTTTTCATCGATCTCGTTGGTATCGGTCCTGCTCCCCGCCCTGCTAGGGCGTCTTATTTTTGCTGTGTGGATTTTTTTGCCAATCATGGTTGCTCGTGACTTCGTCCAATTCATATGTCCGTGGATCTACCAAAGGATCATGACGTTAATATTCAAAATACTTGGCTTCTGGTGTGGGTTCCTGGATGACATGTTGGTTGAGGAACAACCAGAATACCCTTTGGAGATTATTATTGCCAATTAATTGTGTTCCAAGGTAGAAGCTCTGCTTTCGGATATTACCGCAACTGGTTTCTTAAAAAGCTTCAATTTTGTTCATACTATCAAATAAAAAGTTAGCTTTTTCATATTTTATTTTTTCTCACTCCTCTCAAATCTCCATACATGTTATGATATCCAGGCAAAAACTTCGAAGAATTCAAGAAAACAAATCCTATAATCAAATTACTTTTTTAAAACTATATGGGTGATTTTGAGAAATTCTAAACTTGAAGGATAGAAGTTAAACATTGATGAATCTTTAGGGGAAGAAATGAAGTTTACCCAATAATCAAATTATAAAATTCCCTTGTGGATAACTCATCCGCAAGCTTCCCTTTAAGAATCCCCGTGCATAATAACCCTTTGCAGCTATTCATAAACTTAAATTAATAAATGGCAAGAGGATTATCCTATTGCAAACAATCCTATATTAAAACCATTTTTTTCCCAAATGTCGATCTAATGAAAAAGGGCGAGGAATGGAACTGTATTGATGCCATTCCTCTGAGTGCTGGGCTGATAAAGTTAGCTAATTGCTAGCAAGCTTCTCCTTATTGTGGAGCCCAGGACTTGACAAAGCTCCAATAGTTCAGAGTTTTGGACAAACCGGAAAAACTAAGAAACATGTTAAAGCAGCACATCGAGACAAGGTTTTCACATAAGCCCTAGTCACAGGAACTTTCTTCGGTCATTTATTAAGTAGGATTGTCAAGATAACTCACTTTATCGTCTATTTGCAGTACAAATTCTTATAACAAAATATATTTCCTGAATAAAATAAGCATATGACCCGAACCTCCTAAACTTAATGTACCAACAGACTCGTAATTGAATCTGAATTCTTTAATCATCACTAGGAACTGCATTGACACTATTGTATACAAAAAAGAGAGAGAAATAAATTATTAATCAACCATCATATGAGTGTGTGACTACGACAGTGTCAAGTATTTCATAAAATCTAATCTTAGTAGATAATGGATATAGGAGAATTGAGCTGTAGTGACCGAATAAGATCAGAATCTGGCAAGTTCAGAGGAGGCAGAGAGAAATGGCTATAAGTAGAGCTGCCTCTTCTAATTTCTTGCATGGTCATCAGAGCTGCAATTATGTTCCTGAAAATCCCTTCTCCCGCAACCGTTATTGCTTCTCTTCCTTCTTTCACTCTCTCTTCTTCCTCTACAGGGAATACTGTATCTATCATGTATTCGCATTGCTTGACAAGCTTTGATACTAGATCGGTAATAAAAAAGGGTTGCTCCAGCACCTTTTGAATGAATGGAAGGCGCAATAACCCACCTGTTCTCTTGTTGTACTTCTTCAATATCTTGGCCAATCCTACATTAAAATTGGATTTCAATTTGAATCATATTCCATAATTAACACATGAACATTTCAATACTTAATGCCTAAAGGGGCTAAGCCGCTTAGGGACAAGGGGGACGATATAGTTTCTTCTCTCTCTCTCTCTGTTTTTTTTTTTTTGGACAAGTTTTGTTAGGGTTTTCTTTTTACATATAAGTGAGAGTCGAAACTGAAATCTCACCCATTTTACATATGTATGAGTAACTATGAATTATATACACAACTGCTTGAAATCTCACCCATTTTTGGACAAGTAATTTTGAATCATATACACACTCACTTGTTTATGTACTGAAGTAAGAAAATAATAATAATAACAACTGCTTGTTTATTAAAAATAAAATTCTGGAATTTTTAGAAATTATTTAATCAATTGACCTCATCAATCTGAACTAAAGTTATTAGTGGAGTTTCAACACAAGCATTATCGCATGGTAGAAGTGGAGTCAAACAAAAACAGCAAGATGTACACGTGGTCACCACGAAAGTACCTAGAGAAATTTTTGACGTTGCTTATCCGACTGGATGTTCTTATAGATGGTATATTAGTAATTTACGATGGGATCAGTACCTAAATTACTACCTATTCTTTTAGTTTATATACAGGTGTAACCTGAGAGAGGGTATATTAGTACTTTACCAGCCCTTTACCTGTATAAGCTATCACCCTTCATCCGATATAAACGTGATTTACAGCGGTGGAGAAGAGGCACAATACACTGAGATGAGGAAACAGCAGGCCTCTGGCTATCCAGTTGGAAGACTTGGCAAATCCTCCCGTCGAACTCATAAAAGAAAAGGACAAGGCAAGCAGAACTTCGGCTGTCACTGTGATGCTAATCTTTGCCGCTGCGAGGAAAGGTTATATACATCTTTACCAACCTTTCATCCACTTTTATCGATTCCTAAGGCAATATGTTGATGTGCATTAAGATTGTAAGACATTTTGATGAGGTTACTCTGTTTTGCGATTTTGCAAGGGTTTATTTTCTCAGCACCATGCCATGCTGTCTTTGCCTTTCTCAATCCCTTGCTAATTGGTGTCATTCAAGTTAAGTTCCAAGGCACAGATCAAGATCAGTCTCCATTTCAAACAAGCTCACCAAGCATGTGGGCTTTTCTGCTGGCAACAATCATCTATTGCTTTGCAGTTGCTGCCACCATGAGATTTAAGTGCACTTGGTACTCTCGACTTTCAGGTCATGTTGCTTTCTTCGCAGGATCTTTTTCATCGATCTCGTTGGTATCGGTCCTGCTCCCCGCCCTGCTAGGGCGTCTTATTTTTGCTGTGTGGATTTTTTTGCCAATCATGGTTGCTCGTGACTTCGTCCAATTCATATGCCTGTGGATCTACCAAAGGATCATGACGTTAATATTCAAAATACTTGGCTTTTGGTATCGGTTCCTGGATGAGATCTTGGTTGAGGAACAACCAGAATACCCTGTGGAGATTATTATTTCCAATTAATTATGTTCCAAGATAGAAGCTCTGCTTTCGGATATTACTCCGACAAGTTTTTTAAAAAAGCTCCAATACTGTTCCATACTATCAAATAAAAAATTAGCTTTTTCATATTTTATTTTTTCTGACTCCTCTCAAATCTCCATACAAGTTATGATGTCCAGGAAAAAACTTCAAAGAATTCAAGAAAACAAATCCAAATGGTAGCTTTTACAATGATCAGGAGTAAGTTATTACTTTTTTAAAACTAGAAGGGTGATTTTGAGAAATTCTAAACTTGAAGGATAGAAGTTCAACATTGATGAATCTTTAGGGGAAGAAACGAAGTTTACCCAATAATCAAATTATACAATTCCCTTATGAATAACTCATCCGCAAGAATCCCTGTGCATGCCCCTTTGCAGCTATGCATAAACTTAAATTAACAAATGGCAGGAGGATTATCCTATTGCAAACAATCCTATATTAATAACATTTTTTCCCAAATGTCGATCTAATGAAAAAGGGGGAGGAATGGAACTGTATTGATGCCATTTTTCTGAGTGTTGGGCTGACAAAGCTAGCTAATTGCTAACAAGCTTCTCCTTGTTGTGGAGCCCGGGACTTGACAAACCTCCAATGAGTTCAGAGTTTTGGACAAACCGGAAAAAGTAGAGAAACATGTTAAAGGAGCACATGGATCAAAGTAGCACACCGAGACAAGGTTTTCACGTAAGCCTCAGTCACAGGAGCTTTCTTCGGTCATTTATTAAGTAGGATTGTCAAGAATCAAGATGACTCGGTTTATCATCTATTTGCAGTACAAATTCTTATAGCAAAATATATTTCCTGAATAAAATAAGCATATGGCCCAAATCTCCTCAACTTAATATATCAACAGACTCGTAATTGAATCTGAATTCGTTAACCATCATTAGGAACTGCACTGACACCATTGTATATATATATATATATATATATATATAAAAAAGAGAAATAAATTATTAATCATCCGTGATATTGCTGTGTAAGTACGACAGTATCGTAAAAAAAAAAAAAAAAAATTATTAATCATCCGAGTATTTCATAAAATCCAATCTTATTAGACAATGGGTATAGGAGAATTGAGCTGTAGTGACTGAATAAGATCAGAATCTGGCAAGTTCAGAGGAGGCAGAGAGAAATGGCTGTAAGTAGAGCTGCCTCTTCTAATTTCTTGCATGGTCATCAGAGCTGCAATTGTGTTCCTGAAAATCCCTTCTCCCGCAACCGTTATTGCTTCTCTTCCTTCTTTCACTCTCTCTTCTTCCTCTACAGGGAATACTGTATCTATCATGTATTCGCATTGCTTGACAAGCTTTGAGACTAGATCGGTAATAAAAAAGGGTTGCTCCAACACCTTTTGAATGAATGGAAGGCGCAATAACCCACCTGTTCTCTTGTCATACTTCTTCAATATCTTGGCCAATCCTACATTAAAATTTGATCTCAATTTGAATCATATTCCATAATTAACACATGAACATTTCAATCCTTAATGCCTAAAGGGGCTAAGCCGCACAGGGACAAGGGGGACGGTAAAGTTTCTTCTCTCTCTCTCTCTGTTTAAATGATATGTTATCAGGCTGTTTGCAGGAATATAGTCGATCTTTCAAAAGTGGTGGGGTGATCACTGCGTAGCTTTGTCAGGCTAATCAAGTACCTGTGTAATTGATGTTGCTGTAATTCTCCATAAGCACCATTTCACCGTGGAAATTGACAATGTTTTTTCTAATCTTTCTCATCTGCTCTTTGTACTCTGCCTCTGAAGGCTGACTTCCACTTGGCCCCCAAGTATCAATCACTTTCTGGATCCTCTGCTTTAGTTCCTGCGTATATACATACCTTCTTTGTTAGCTAGTTTTAAGGACATGGTCAAATCGCGCATCAGCTTTGCTACTTCAGGGTTACCTTCTTTGTCATCGAGTATATATACGAGACTAATTTATGTTATTACAGTACCTTACGTTAGTTTTTTCATATCTGTGATTTCTCTCTTCCATCTATATTTTAAAGGAGAAATAAGATGTGAGAGAACAAAGTAGCAGTATAAATTACATCCTATAAAATGCAAGCCAACTATGCTAGTTCGCGCGTGTCTTCATGTAAAGATATCTGAAGCAAGTAATTTTTTAGTTCTGTTTCATAATACTATTAAATTCATTTTCTTATAAAATTTCAAAAATAACAAGTAAGATTTGGAAAAACAATGATATCGTTCAAGTTAAAACAAATAACTAAGTTTCCAAATAAAAAATGATCAGAAGAATACGATGGTTATAATGATTTTATAAAAATATTATTCAATTAGATTGTGATGGTTGCACGAAGATTTAAAATTCAAAATCTATATTTGTGAGTATTTCAGAGATGCTTCATGTTTTGCAAATATTACTGATAATATCATCACATGTGACATATGAAATTATTATTTATGTAAATAAACACATTTGTGTCAAGTACTTAAGTAAGAAAATAATAATAATTTTGAATTATATATATACACACACACAGTCTTGTGTCAAGTACTTAAATAAAATAATTATTATTATTATCACATGTGTATACAGTGTATACGGCGTTAAAAATAAATAATAACAATAACAGTAATAATGATTTTGAATTTCCTCATACAAGATTGTTTTCGGTCATCAAATATATTCTTTAAGATGTAAGAGTCTAAATAATAATTAAGATTCGGATATAGAAGGAGTACAAATCATGCCAATCTTGTGCGAATGAGATCTGATAATTACTTGTAAAAATTACATGAAGTTTATAATATAAGACCGCATTTTCACTAGCATTGCTTGTGAAGCTATTATTCCTGAGTTTGATCGACTCAGCACACAGTCCATTGTGTCAAGCAAGTAGAGTGAGCATTTTTTCTTCCCTTTTTGACCCCATTTTGGAACCATAGTTGATTACCAATTTAATTATTTAACCCGACAAGTCAAACCAGTATGCTCCTTTTTGACTCGAATTGCTTTGCCTCCATTAATTGCCCACCAAAACTAGCTTGATCAAACAGGCAAAAAGGAGGAAAAACTGCGAGAAAAATAAAAGCATACCTTATGCCGAATAACGAAATCCTCTTCTTGTTCCATGAAAAAAGTATTGAACTTGTCGATTTCACTGTTCAGCAGACGCACAAACTCAGCCTCTGCCTTTCCATACTCAACTGATCCATACGAGAACGGTGGAGCAGATGAGATCAGACGGACAAGCTTCTTCAATTCCTTGTAAGACAAAAACTTGTCACGCCAATCTGGCAAGGTTTCTTCAACTTGTTGCTTCAATCTCTTGCCGAACTTCATTGGTATGTCCGAATACTATGCTTCTCGGAAAAAAATCAACCTCTAACAATTTCTTGCCTGAGTTACAAAGAAGGCCAAAAAAAGTGGAATTGTAAAGATTGTGTAATGTGGGAAAGAAATGAATTAACGGGGGGATTTATTAAGAAAAAGTTAGTAGAATATTAGAGGGCATATGCTTGGCGTGATGAAGTGGCAGTTAGAAAAGCTACAAGAGACTTGTTGAAGTAAGAAAATTCCTAAGCATATTCGGTTGCTCTCTTGCCGAGGAGGCGAGGACCAAATTTATGAAAAATGACTTTATGGTATAGTTTTGCATTAAATATTAGCAAGTGGGGTAAATGGGCCTTCGGCCTGTCTAGTTTCACATCCCTGTGGGGTTATACACCATTTGAATTGGTGTCCGTACAAATCCCGAAGCGGGTCCTACATCCTATCTATTGGTGTTTTGAGGAGTGGGTGAGTGACTGCCAGTTACTATAATATTGTAGTTATAGGAGAGGATATGGAGAGAGGATGATTCGAGCTAGAAATTCCACAGAATCTCCTGCTGGAACGGAGATTGTATATAAACGTGAGTTCGGACATGTTTTTGGCGGTGAACAAACGAGCGAATATTTGATCTTCGAACTAGAAAATCCTCTGCTCCTTTTTGTTGTATTGGACCTCAACCACGTCTCTGAGCAGACCATTCGATTAAGGCCACGTTAATACCTGTTTATGATCCGACAATTGATGTCATTTTTTTAATATTTAGGGAATTTGCTACAGTTAAGCATAAAATAATACGCCACCAACAAGAATTTGGAAACAGGTTTTTTTTTTTGTCTGTTTAAGAGCCAAATTTAAATCCCTGGGCTCATCATGATCATATACTAGTTTCTACTGCCTTTAACAACTTATTATACATAATTACATGAATTATGTTGTGTTCTAATCTGTAAAACAGCTCATATGACAGATATTTACGTGTTATAATGGATGGGCTTCCAGGCTATTAATGAAGACATTCTGGGATGACAAGCCATTAGCCCATAATCTCCACAATCTTAGATGTTGAAATGATCATTGTACAGTGCATACCTTAAATGGGCTAGCTCCATTTCTATGTTGGGTTTCCTTTTACTTTTACCACTTTCTCGATTTCTGGCAACTATATATATATATCCACTGCAATCAAATTCTGAGACTCGGTATTTCTCTTTCGAACAATCAATGGATTTTCCTTTGAAAAATAAAAATGAAAGTTAGTGGATTTGGTTAAACTGTAATTTTTTTTATTTTAACTGTAATTTTTTTTTCTCTTACTTCTGCACATTGAATTAATTTTTTTTTATTGAGTTTTGAATAAAACATGCATTCACTCTAAACTAGCATATATTAATCTGATTTTTTCTCATAACCTACTTTAAGATTTGAACCATAAATGATAGATGATAGCTTTAAGAACTAAATTCACAACCAACCCTAAATCTTATATTACAGAGGAATTATTAAATATATCTATAATTATAATTTTAGATTTCCTTAGATATATAAACTATCATAAGATATTATCTAAGAAGTCCATTTTTTATGAAAGAAAAAAAACATAATTTCAAGTACAGGAATGACCCCTTCATATTCGCATAGAGATTTATTTTTTTACCGAAAAAAAAAAGTGTGGCATTATCAAGCAATAAAAAAGAGAGAGAGATGAATTATAAGGTAAATTCCTCTATCATTTCACATAAACCAATTGAATAATAAAACATTACATGTAAAAAATAAATTGACCCTACAAGATCATTTATGATCACTTACGTTACTTGTTAATGTATTTATATAGTATACGAGTGATTTAATGGAGTAGATAATTAAGTATACAAAACAAACAGACAGATAACTAGATATACCGTTAAGAAAAAACCCGGCAATGGAGGGGAAGTGCCCTTTTTTTATTTTATTTTTTAACAGTAACGATGCCGACTGCAGTACGTCCGTGCGCTTCACGAGTAAGACGTCTCCCTCGTATTTTAATTTTTGACTTTTTCTGTTTTTCTTAAAAAAAAAAAACCGCCTTGTTTGTCTGAGCTCTAAAAGGGACCCTCTCATGGGCAACTTCTTTGTTTATCTTTTCATTCTAATGTTGTCTTCTTTACATCTGCATTTACTTGTCGAACTTGTCTGAAAATTTTATAACATAGGGAGTTAATACGGATAGATTATTTTTATTTATTGTTATAACTACTCAATTTTAGTGGGTGTTTTACAAGCAATATATTATTTTTGTAAAAGTATTTTTAATTAAAAATAAATTAAATTATGTTTGTTTTTATTTTTATATATTAAAATATCAAAATATTCGAGAAATTTCTACAAAAATTAATTTAATATTTTTTAAAATAAAAATAATTTTTTTAAAAAAATTAAAAATAGATTGAATAATAAGCTCACCTTAATTAAATTAATTACAGCGTCTTCTTGTTCACACAACATTAGAACAGCCGAAAACATCTTCACTTTCATCCTCAATTATCACACGAGCACACACTCACTGATCCTCCTTAATCATCGAGTCACCAATAAGGAACTCATCAAGTTGATGCTGAGTTGCGAAATAAGATCGTGGTTCTTCTCCTAGGATCTACTCGTGGCGAGGAAGCACAGCAGAGTGTTGGTGTTTTAGCAAACAAATTAAAGAGGTAAAACTTACTTTACTGATTTTATTCAGACGAGGTTATACAAAGTGTTAGAAGAAACGGATGAATTAGCCACCATTTTTTCTTGTGACTCACCATGAAGATATTTTGGTGACTTTTTCGTTTTCAATGTTAATTTTGTGGATATTTTTTTATGTAGCACTAAAATTAAAACAGGAATTAGTTGTAACGAAACGTAGAGGTGGCTTTGACAGGTCATGAGCTATGTCACTCGGTAAGGTAAGTTGATTCTGAAAGTTTATTATGTAAAAAAAAAAAGAATAAATCAAATAAATCATAAAATACTCTCAGATAGTGGTAGCATTAGGAAATGCAGCATAAATGTTGTTAGGTGAAATTTTTTTTAAAATTTTTTTTTTATATATTAGTGTCAAAAATAAATTTTAAAAAATATTATTTTAATATATTTTTTAATAAAAAATATTTTAAAAATAGTCATTATAATAATATCAAACACGAAAATTATAAACAGATGAAAAGCTATTTTTTAGGAAGGGCTGTGCTAAATTCACAGGGCATATCAATCATTTTAAGAAGTTAAACAGAATTATAAAATTGTTACTGTAGCATCGACT
Organism: Populus tomentosa; assembly: GCA_018804465.1. NCBI lineage: Eukaryota > Viridiplantae > Streptophyta > Magnoliopsida > Malpighiales > Salicaceae > Populus > Populus tomentosa. The sequence goes on from CM031995.1 coordinate 3,770,236, forward strand.
TTTTAGAAGAAGAAAAAAGTCTCACTTGTCGTGTAATTTTATTTTTTATTTTTTTGAAAAAGTGCATATAAGTATCAATACTTTTATTCTAATCTTTTAAAACTAATAAGTTTAACTTAATATTTTATCTTTTTTAAAAAAATCATTTTTAACTGTGTGACACATATTTTCCACTTCATATACTTAAAAAAATAATCCATTAATTGATTTTTTTATCTTTTTTTAAAAAATACTTTAATAATAAATTTTTTAATATCATATTTCTCCACCTGTGAAATAGTTTATAGCTATAGTATTTTTTATATTATCATTATTTGTGAATCTTGATTATATCAAAGTCAAGTTATGATAGTAAAATAGAGAAAAGTATTCTCATATTTGTAATTAAATCATATTTTTTAAAAATATAAAATTTAATGTTCATTAGCATAATTAATGCGTGTCTTGGAAAGCTTCTTAAGAATCATAACAATTAACAAGAATAAATCTGGACGATAACAAATCTTTGATTTAAAAAAATATAAAAAAATAGGCAAAAAATATAATATATATTAAAAAGGTTACGTAACAAAACTTATTATAAAGTATTTTGTAGTAAAAAAGATAAATGAAAAAATTTTAAATGTATTTTAGAATCGTTTAGGAAAATATAACAAGACATGAAACTTATTAGAAAGAAAAACTTAATAACTAAATTTATTGGTTTAATAAAACTTATCGGTCAAATATCTTTAAAAAATGATCTTATCTATATTTTTTTTAATTTTTTCCAAGGACGGTAAAGGTTCTATTAACTTATAAGCTAATTATTTCTTTGATCATAAAATATTCTTTTATTATTGACTAAATTTTTTAAAGTGAGCCAAACCCAAAAAATGAAAAATATTTAATTGTAAAATATTTTTCTCCAGATAAATGAAGGCTAATTCCTTCAATCACCTTTTCTTAAAAGAAACGAAAGAAGGATGAGAAATAAACATGAAAGATATGTGCATTGCACTGCTCACCCCTGCACACAAGCCACTATCTTTCTTATTTTTCGCCTCTCTGTAGTTTCTCAAACATACAGTCAAAGCTTTAAAAGAGGGATTTTATAGCGAGGTCAAGCTCATAATTGGGATGGAGTGGAATGATGCTAACAAGTACTTACCAAATCTTCTTTCGTCTTAGTTTTTTAGAGAGATTGTGATTGTGGGCTTGTTGCATTGAAAAATGAAGTGAAAAAAAGAAAGAAGGAGAAACGATGCTTGAATATATATATATATATATATATATATATATATATATAGAGAGAGAGAGAGAGAGAGAGAAGAAGAATGAGAAATCTTCATTAAAATTTGTAGTATGGTTTTGATCGCAAGGAGAGTAGAAAGTAATTTTGTTGCCTTCAAAGTATTATAACTAAAACATGTCACAGGCTGACTGTTTACATAAGCACATTTTTTCAGACGAACTTTCTTATTGTTCTTGTAATTCTGTGTTAGAAGACTTTGATTGACCTGCTAATATTTTGATGAATGATTGCAAGTTTTCTTACTCCAGGGACTGATTCGGATCTTCTAGTGAGACGCAGGGATCAGAAATTGCGTCTCTTGACAAAATTGAAGACGTATTAATATTTGGGGACATTTTATTAGTTATCCAAGCTTCCAAGGAAGGCCCCAAACAAAATTCCACCAATCAGAAAATACCGAAAAGGTCAGCCTGATATTCCCTCTCCTCACCGTATAAAAAAAAAAACCCTCCCTCCATCTCTACCAGCAAATCCAGCATAAACACTTGAAAACCCATTTGAGCCTCCTCCAGTACAAACTACAAAGACAGTATCTGTGTAGAGAAGAGAAATAGAGCAGAGCAGAATGGCTGAAAACCCCAGGGAAAATCCTGCTTTCGAAAAAGAAAGGTTAGTCTAAATTAAATTTCTTTTGCTTTGTTTCCTTTTTGTTTTTATAAGCCCGTCACTTCCTCTTTCTTGTATTAATGCTTCCTTCACTTTAATCTCTATTTTTCCGGGCAAGGAATTAGCCTCTTAAATTGTCCTTAATTTTTGCGTACTTAGCGATTTTAATTGTTGATGTGATAACAGCATTACTATGCAACATGGAATATTTGCCCTCTTGGTTGGGACGCTAAACAATCAAATCCAAGTGAAGTACCAATCAAGTAAAGGCTCTCCATTCGACAGCCACGACGTTATTATGTCAGTTTTCCTTGTTGCTCTGTTTATTTATGCCACGGCATCGGTGGCCGAAGTTATGCTCCGAGCTCGAGAATCAACTTACTACACACTGGTTGGCAATCTCCGACTCTTTGCTAGTGCCCTTTCTGCGATATTGCTTCTAGCTATTCTGGCTCCAATTCTGGGGTGCGTTATTTCCGTTGTATGGGCTTGTTTATTTTTAAGAGTCGCATATGAATCAAGCCAAGAGATGTCCAACATTTTAAGCCAGGTAACCACCAATAAGTTGCTTGACATGTTGACCAGGCTTATTGCTCGCGTGAGGAGCCGCAAGGAGGAAGGGGAACCGAATCAGCCACGTGTCTGGCTCACTACATGTCCTTAGAATTTAGATAGAGTAATTGACAGAGTAAATTTATACGTGTTTGGGACTTGTTCTGGTTGTTCTCCTCCCCACCCTCTCTGTTTTTTTCAACCTTTTAAAGAAATGTTTGTATGTTTGAAGAGGAAGATTTGAGAAGATGTTGATTACGAGGAACTTACTCGGCATGTAAAAAATGTGATGAAATAAATTTTTTTCTTTTTTTATTTTATTAAATAGTACTAACAATTTTATTTTTTGTCTCGACTTATTGTCAACACGCTAGCAAAAAGGTTTGTGTCTTCAAGCTTGGTTAGGGGCTAATACACATTTGGTTAAAATATTCTTCACCCCGCACGGTACATGTCAGAACATTTAGTTAAGGCTATATTTATTTTTACTTTTCAAAAATATTTTTTTAAAAAAATAATTTTTATTTTATTTTTTAATTTTAAATTAATATATTTTTTATGCTTTAAAATTATTTTGATGCATTGATATTAAAAATAATTTTTTAAAATAAAAAATATTATTTTAATAATTTTCTGAATAAAAAATATTTTAAAAAACAATTATAATTATATTCTCAAAAACCTCATAACTCTTAGTACATTATCTAACGCACTTTTGTTAGAGATAGTACTCAAAGCTTTTTGAAAAATAAAAAAAAAAAAATCTAAAGTATTATTTTTTTTCTATATATATATATATATATATCTATATATATTGTAATTAAACTTGGTATAATCGTTCAAATTTGAAAAATATGGGCCAAACTAATTTTTTAGATTAAATTTTAAATTAATTCGTATAAAAATTACTACAACATGACTTTACTCACTAGTTAGATCTAAAGAAAAAAAAAACATGTTCACCTTGATCAACCGCAAAACAAGCAAATTAGGTTATAAATTTTACTGGACTGATTTAATTTTTTAATTTTATAATTTCATAAAAAAAAATACAAAAATTAATTTATAGTGAATTCAATACTAAATAATAAAATTAATTTAAAAACACAACATTACTCCCGCATATTAACTGTTGAGCTACAACACTAAACTATTAATCAAGTGATTTAAAAGATATACTAACTTTGTTTACTGTTGAAACAGTGATCGATTATAATCTCTATGGAAGCTAGACTTGAGCCACCATGTGGATGAATCTAATACTTGGCACGTGATCCATGGATCTACTGCAAGGAAAGACAAAATGCCCTCACTACAAAGAAAATCAGATGCAGTTGGAGAAGAAATTAATATTTAGGTAAGTATTGGGATTATTTTCATATGGTGGTTGCAAATTACAAAATATAACTAAATAAGACAGTGTTTACTGTGCATGGACTCTTTTTTTTTTTTTTGTGATCATTGAACTTTGTTTATTTACAGTTCATCATTACAGGCCGTGAGCATGTTTTTACAGGTTAAACTTGATGATAAATACAAGAAAATATATAAAATAAAATAAAAATTGATGTAAAGTATTTGTATTTTTCTACGTTTTTTATTTATTGCTATGAATATCAACCTTTTGTTTTAGTTTTTAATTAACATCAGCATTTTTTTTAATTTATAATTTAATAAATTTTTTAATTAATCTTATCAGACACATATATTATTTTTTTTCATTTTTTAGCTAACAAGTTTTATAATACTATAAAACATATTGACAAGATAAGATAAAGATTATTTTCTATTATTTTAAGAATTAATTGAAACCCTGTTAGAGCTCTTACAGCGCAAATAGATTAGACTAGTTTGTATGCTTGTAGTATGCTATGAGGACCATGATTTTTTAAAACATAAAAAAAATTATAAGGTCTCAATAAATTATTTAACATTGCTATTAAATTCAAAAATATGATTATTTTGGAATTTTTTCCTTTAGGATAATTTTTTTATTAACGTATTCCTTGTTTATTTTAGTAAATGCAAAGTTTTTAATTAGAATTGTTGTTCCAATTAAAAAATAATAATCATCATTAAAGCAAGTTAACAAAAAACAAAAAATAATATCTTCATATTTTACGTGTAATAAAATTATGTTCAAATTTTATATAATTTTTTTGTAATAAAAAAACAATCTGCATCAGTTATGTCAAAATTAAAGTGCAAGTGATTATGGTGAATTTTTCATGGAGTTTTTTTTTTTAAAAAAAGGGCATCAGGTCTAGCATCTGCCCAACAATAACAAATATATTAACTCGTGCAACTGGCCTTGCTTTAATATTTTATTAGAAGGCGGGTGACATCTCATCCTGAATGAAAATATTACATGTCTCAGCGCTCAAACTCCTGAGCTCTTGCTTCAATTCCATGCGCTAATTAACTAAATTATGATATAAAGTTGTTATTAATTTAATGCTGAAATAAAAATTGATTTTACAAGATAGAGTTTTAGAATATTTCTAAAAGATCGAGAGATGAAGGACGAATTTAAATAACAATAGTATTCTTTCACTTAAAGCATGTCAAACTTCAATTTGGACATCCAAGTTTTTATTTTTGCTTTTTCAGTCCTTGATCTTTTAGTTATTTATATTTTGACTCTAAACTTTATTTTTATTGCATTTCAATCCCTGGAATTTTATATATGATAGAGAAAGACATCATGAAATGGAGATGAGAGAAAAAATATTTGTAGATCATATTCTGACTCTAAAAAGACGATCGTGGTGTAAATTAATTACTAATTACATACCCCGCGCGATGTCGCGGGTCAATTATTTTTTGCATTTTAAAAATAGCCAAGATCTAAAAGTATTAGGTTTTTTTGTAAAGTTATACCCAAAAGTCTCAGTTTTGGTTGCATCGCCTGGTCCAAGAGTAATGTTTATAATATTAATAATAACATTAAACTTGGGTTAACCCTTAGCATAAAAGTGTCTGGACTACAATATCAGATCCAATAACATTGGATGTGGGTCTGGCTGCAAGGTCGTGTCATAAAAGTGTGATAATTAAATAGATTAATTCAAAAAAAAAACCAACAGGAAGAAAAAAACTAATGAAAAAAAAGAAAAGAAAATGAATTAACTGGGTTAACCCTTCAAACCATGTTAACCCGTCATACCTTGAATTCGCATCATGAAAGTTTGATAAATAAAAAAAATAAAAATTAATGGGTTAACCCAGAATTAGCTGGGCTAACTCGTCAAATCAGGTTAACTTATCAAACCCGAAATCCGTGTAATGAAAGTTTGATAACTAAATAGAAAAAATTTAACATTAATAATTTAAATTAAATGAAAAAATTAATTAAAAAAAACAAAAAGCATTAGCCTTTTCACTGTGGATTGCACTATGCAGTCCATAGTCAAAGGCATAAAAAAAAAACCTAAAGGCATCAGCCAAAAACTACTTAGAAAAAAATGTAATATTAATAAACTAAATTAATTAAATAAAATTAATTAAAAAGAAAAAATAAAAGAAAATAAACCTCTAAGAAGAAGAAAAAAATACTAAATAGAAAGAAATTTAACATTAACAAACTAAACGAAACGAAAAAAAAAAATTTAAAAAAATTCAGGTTAACTCGTCAAACCAAGTTAACCCGTTAAACCCGGGATCCGTGTCATGAATGTCTGGTAACTAAATAAAAAAAAAAGTGAACATTAACAAACTAAACTAAACAAAAAAAAATTAATTAAAAAGAAAAAAAAATCTGGGTTAGCTCGTCAAACCATGCTACCCCGTTAAACCCAGGATCTATGTCATGAAAGTCTGATAACTAAATAAAAAAAATAACATTAACAAACTAAATTAAACAAAAACATTTATGAAAATAATAATAAAAAAATTAACGGGTCAACCCGGAATTAACTAGGTTCACCCATGAAACCAGGTTAACCTGTGAAACTCGGGATATGTGTCATGAAAGTCTAATAACTAAATAGAAAGAAATTTAACATTAACAAACTAAACTAAACGAAAAAAATTAATTAAAAAGAATAAAAAGCAAAAAAAAAATCTATTATAACTTGTCAAACCAAGTTAACCCGTTAAATCCGGTAAACGTGTCATGAAAGTCTGACAACTAAATAAAAAAATTAAACATTAATAAACTAAATTAAACAAAAAAAATTTGTTAAAAAAAAACAAAGGAAGAAGCAAAAAAAAATCCCAAAAACATTAAAAAAACAGCTAAAAAAACTAAGACAACTTAAAAAAAAAATGCCTAAGGAATCAGTGTTTTACTGTGGAAATGAAAAAATTAATTAAAAAAAAAATCTGAGTTAACCCATTAAACCTGGAATGCGTGTTATAAAAGTTTGAGATAGAAAAAAATTTAACATTAATAAAAAATTTTATTTTTAAAATATCCATTAAAAAAAATGAAGAAAAAGAAAAGCAAAAAGAAAAAAAAAACTGAATTAATTGGGTTAACCCTCAAACCAAGTTAACCCGTCAAAACAGGGATTCGCGTCATGAAAGTTTGATAACTGCATAAAAAAAAAATTAACAGGTTAACTCATAATTAATTTGGTTAACCTATGAAACCAGAAAAAAAAATCTGGGTTGAGCCGTTAAACCGGGAATGCGTGTTATAAAAGTTTGAGATACAAAAATTTTTAACATTAACAATTTTATTTTTTTTAAAATATCCATTAAACAAAAACAAAGAAAAAATGAAGAAAAAAAAACAAAAAGCAAAAAGTAAAAAAAAGAAAAAAGAAAAAAAAGACAGCTTAGTTAAAAAAGAAAAAGAAAAAAAAACTTAAAAAAACAAAACACGGAAAACAGTACGGATCAGTGTTTTATTATGGACTGTACAATGATCCGTTTTAGTTATATTTCAATTCTTTACAACGAGAGTTTAATGTTGATGGTGTTTGTGCATCAAAAAATATACAGGGCACCTAAATATTTTTTATTTAGTTTAATTTTTAATTTTAAAATGTTTTAGTGTTATAAAATAAGAGAACCAAAACTTGGACCTTGCTTTTTTTGGTCACGAAGATAATTGAAAACAATAGTGGTAGACAACAAATATCCTATCAAGATAAACAATGTCTCATCCAATATAATAATAATAACAAAAAAAAAAAAAACAGAGAGACCTGAGGTGGTGGCATAAGAAAAATATGAAGCAAAACCAAGCAAGTGGCCTCAGGCCTTTTCTTTTTCTCTTAGGCTAGGTGCGTTCACCATAATGCCTAACTTTTTTATATATATATTTGGTTTTATCTTGAATTTTTTTTGCTTAATCATTATTTTTGCAGGAATTAATATTTTAAAAGGGGTTTTTACAATTTCATGATACCATAAACAAATTATTATAATTTATCTTTTATTTTTTTACTTGTGAAATCTTAAATAAATTACTCGTATCTGTATTATGCATTTATAATACTAAGAATCATATTTACTCAACAATTATTATAATTTATCTTTTAGTTTCCAATTAACACCTGCAAAGAAAAATTAATTTACCATCTAATATATTTTTAATCAATTGTATCTGACAAATATATTGTTTTTTCCATTTTTTAGATAACAAATTTTATAATACTATAAACATATTGATAGTATAAAAACTATTTTATATCGTAATAGAAATTAATTTGAATCATGTTAGAGTATAGCGGGGATAGATTAGATTGATTTACATGCTCGTGCTATTCTATGGAGACTATAATTTTATAAAACATGAAAATGTAACCAAGTTTTAGGAAATTATTTAATATTATTATTAAATTTAAAAATACAGTTAATTTACTCATTCTAAATAAAAAAAATATGTCTCATCATTTAAACTCGTTATCTATTACTTCAATCTCATGTGCTAACTAATTAAATTATGATAAAAAAAATTGTTATTACATGTATTAAAAAAATAAATTAATTTGATTAATATTTATACGAATAATAAATCACTATAAGCATCCCAAGCTTTTCTAGTTTAATAATTTTAATAGTTTAGTTTCATTTGAAGTAATTAAGATAACTGCAATAAACTATTAATCCACCAATGGAACGGATAGAGGGTTTCATTGACCTTACAGAACTCAACGTGTCAATCCCTAAACCGTCGATTCAATCACCCCTGCACCTCCTTTCATTTTGTTTGCTTATTAACAGTTCAGTACAGCTCGAGGACGTCTCGCCCGTTTGCTCTTCTAGAAGCCTCTAGTCATACGCAATCATTTTCACCCTTCTGTGTTGCTTTCCCTCTTTAGCATATCCATTAAAGATTGAAAGCGTCTATACATGAAATTTCATTTATTCTTGATTTGTGTGAAAAAAATATAAAAAATATTATCCAGTAAAAAAATCAAATAAGCGTTGTTTTGCATGTTGATATTTTTAAATATTTACAATAAATTAAATACTATGATTGATTAAGAATGTTAAATGATTATTAACAGTTTTTTGGAAAATATCCATTAATCATACTATTACTATAAATCTATTAACCGTCTTTAATTACACGCACTAGTTTCTGGACAGGCACTTCAAACTTATATTATTTAATTAATTTATATCGTTGTTTTCTATTTTCTAATAGATTGTTAAAGATTTATAAATGAATAAAACTTTAATGTTTATTAAATAAAAATATTTATTTTGAAATAATTTCATAACACCTTAATAATTATAATTAAATTAATCTATTTAAAACCTCAATCGTATAAAATATTGAATTACTATTAGAAACATAAATTGAATTATCTCTCAGAAATTAATAATTAATAGTTAGGTTAAATATATATAAGTTTGAAGTGTTGATATTTTTAAATATTTACAATAAATTAAATACTGTGATTGATTAAGAATATTAAATGATTATTAACAGTTTTTTGGGAACTCAGCATGTTGATTGTTTTTTGCTATAATTCGTTGAAGGCATTTTAATTTTATTGCTTTTTATATTTAATATTAATGAGATAAGAGTACAAGTTTGTAAGAGATGATTTATATCTATATATATATTTCGTGACAATTGCAATGATTCTTTTTTCTCTTTTTAAATTAGCTTTAGCTACGAAGTTGATGTTTTAGCGTGAAGCGAGGATTAATTAATTTCCCAGGACGCCGGCTTTTGAAGAATACGTCTTTGACAAAATTGACAAAACGAAAGACGTCTTTTGAAGACCCCACCCATTCGAGACTTTAACCCTTTCCTCACCTATAAAAGGCCCCATCAATGAAGTAACGACACCTCACCCATTTGTCTAGAGCTCCAAACCCCAAAGACAACATCTCTCTAGCAAAAGAAAGCTGCAGAAAATGGCAGAAAAGCACCCGCTCAATCTTGGTTTCCAAGTAGACAGGTTACTCTAAATCCTCTTGCCTTTAATTCTTTTTTTCATCAAGTTCAGAGGGATTCAAATTAAATTCCGTTTTCCCTTTATTTCACCGTCTTCAATTCTTGTGTTTAAGTAATTTTAATTTTGTTATGATGACAGCATCGAAGCGCGGCATGCCATTTTTGCCCTGCTTGCGGACACGTTAAGCAACCAAATCCAAGAGAAATACCAGTTTCTCCATTTGACACCCACATGAGGGTCATGTCAGCAGTTTTTGTTGCTCTGTTTATAGACGCCACAACATCAGTTGCCGAGGTTATACTCCGGACGCAGAAATCATTCCACCAGAGACTTGTCGGCAATATTCGCCTCTTTGCCAGCGCCCTTGCTACAATTCTGCTTCTAGTGACTATTTCCCTGATTGTGTCCTGCATCATTTCTGTCTTGTGGACCTGTTTACTTGTGAAATTAGGATATGAATCATGTCAGGATCTATGCCAGTTGCTAAGCCAAACAACTGATGAGGTACCGGACACGTTGAAAAGGCTAATTGGCTCTCGTGACGATAATGAGATACTAATCTTTATGGGCTGGGCTATCATTTTGATTTTGTCAAGCTTTGAATGGGCTTCATCTGTACTGCAAACAAAAAAAAACTTCAGAAAATATAAAAGAAACCCCATCTAAAATAAAAGGACTAAATTTAAACTGTTAGTTCATTGCATAGGGCATGGATTTCCAGTTAGACAAAACATTCCTCACGGAAACAATTTGGTCCGGTCAACTTTTTGACAATGGACCGGTGTCATTAATAAATTTTTATAGACCATTTGGGAATGCTATATTCCTTATAAAAAAACTTAGAAGCAGCAAGATTTTTTATGCCTTTTATATTTGGAGACGCGGGTTGTATCACGTTATGCAAGTGCCAGGAATATTTCTTTTAAATGAAGATTAATTTGTAGTCTAATCAAATGAAGATTAATTTGCCCAAATTAGCAGGCAAGTGTACCCCCAGTATAAACAAAACAGTAGGATCCATTAGAAAATAAAATCAAGTAAAAGTGGGCCGAATCTAGCTCGCATATTGCAATAATTTTTTTTTCCATTAGAAAAAAGAATACCACAGTATTATCAGGCAAAAATAAGATTTTAAGAAGTTATATGGATGAATTAACAAATAGTTTGCTATTAATTAATATGAAATTTGATATCTTTACACCTGATTAATGGTTATCTAGAAATAATTTTAACTTCTGGTGGCTGTTGGTGGAGGAATTTTTATCTTTAATATACTAGTTTAGTGCAGCAGTAATATTCAACGATTTCTTCTGCACTGCAAATCTGTTTAAACAAGACAAAGAACAGTTGTTGCAAAGTATATATGCTTCAGTCTGCTCAATTAGAATTTAGAAGATAAACACTGCTGTTTTAAAGTTGTTATCTGTAAGGTAGGGGTCGACCGATGGTGGATCTTCGGTTCACTAGGTTTCGATCGCTGTTAGACAGTTGAGAGCCCTCGGCTTTGAAAATCTTACCGGGTCCACGTGGGCTGTCACCAAGCCATTGATGCCTTAAACGGATTCCCGACCTTTCTCTCACGCGTGGATAGATAATGTCTACGGAGCATCGACTTTGAAACGTGGTGATGTCAAGTCGGGGAGTGTTCGTCTTTGACTATAAACAGTGCAGTTGCGGACGTCTCAAGCGTTTTTCTATCTTTTTTTCCCCGGCACCAGTAATAAACTAGTATATATATATATATATATTTCTTTTTGAATAAATCCATCGTTAGTGAATAGTTTTTAAATAAAAAAATATTATTTTAATTTTTTTAAATCAAATTAAATTTTATTCTAACCAGTCGAATCACATGTTCACTGGACAATTTCAAATTGGTTTTTTTAAACCGGTGAAATAAGATTTAATAATATATCATATTGAATTAAAATTAATATTCATTTATAATTTTAAAAATAAGTATGTTTTTGTTAACTAGAATAGTTGTTTTTGTTAAAAAAAATATTTATGATCATTAAAGCAAGTTAACAAAAATATAAAAATAATATCTTCATATTTTATGTGTAATTTAAAGATAAAAAAATATATTTTTATCACGTTCAAAATCTATATAAAAGATTTTTAAAAAAAAACAATATGCATTAAATTTTCATGAATAATTTATTATTATTATTTTCATATCATATACATGCTAATTTTAAAAAATATTAAAATAAAAATAAAAATTTAGAATAGTATTTAAGAGTTGTATTAAATTTGAAGTGCAAGTGATCGTTATAAGTTTCTTTTTACTAAAAAAATATATAAAATATAAGAGATAGTTCATGTAAAATATTTGTATTGTTATGTGTTTCTTTCTACTTACTGCTATGACGGTTTGTTTTAGTTTTTAATTAACACTTGCAAAGAAAAAATAATTTACCATTTAATATATTTTTTAATCAATTGCATCGGACACGTATATTGTTTTTCCATTCGTTAGATAACAAATTTTACAATATTATAAAACATATTGACAATATAAAGACTATTTTCTATTATATTAAAAATTAATCTGAATTATATTAGAGTGCAATGCGTATAGATTAGACTGGTTTATATATTCACGCTCTATGCTATAAAGAGCATAGTTTTTTTAAACGTAAAAAAATATTTAAGTGGATGGAGGGTGTCATTGGCCCACTATCCCCGCATGTTTGAATTGGTGATTAAGACCTTACAGAACTCCACGTGTCAATCCCTAAACCGTCGATTCAATCACCCCTGCACCTCCATTCATTTTGTAACAGTTCAGTGCAGCTCGAGGACGTCTCGCCCGTTTGCCATTATAGAAGCCTCTAGTCGTACGCAATCATTTTCATCCTTCTGTTTTGCTTTCCCTCTTTAGCATATCCATTAAAGATTGTATGCGTCTATTCATGAAATTTCATTTATTCTTGATTTGTGTTAAAAAAACATTAAAAATACTATTCATTAAAAATATCAAATAAGCGTTGTTTTACATGTTGATATTTTTAAATAATTACAATAAATTAAATATATGATTGATTAGGAATGTTAAATGATTATTAACATTTTTTTTGAAAATATCCATTAATCGTACTATTAGAATAAACAATTTTTTTTAATTACACACACTAGTTTCTTGACAGATTTGTAATATTTAATTAGTCTATGTGGTTGTTTTCTATTTTCTAATAGAATGTTAAAGATTTATAAATGAATGAAACTTTAATGTTTATTAAATAAACATATTTTATTTTTAAATAATTTCATAAAATCTTGATAATTATAATTAAATTAATCTCTTTAAAATCCGAATCATATAAAATATTTCTTAACTTGAGTAAATTAATATTAGAAACATAAATTGAATTATCTCTCGGAAATTAATAATTAATAGTTAGGTTAAATATATATAATCCTTAAAAATAAAAATTACTAAAAAAATTTCCCTTAACATTATATCACTACGAACCTTGTTTATTTTATTCTTTTCAGTCATGTAAAATTGAATATAAATTAGCATTGAATACGTGAATAAAAATCTTAATTAATCAAGTACTAAGAAAATATTGATTTTTTATACTGTTAGTATTTGTCCAGAAAACCAAAAGCAATGTATAAAAAAATTAACTAAGAATTCAATTTAACAATCTGATGTAATTTAACTATTTTCATACTTCATATTTCTTATTAGATTATTTGTAAGCCTTTTTAAAGTTATCATAATAAAATTAAAGTATCGACGTAGCACTGTACAGTTTAAGAATAATTTATTTATGTTATTTAGAATTTTACACGGTGTTAAATAATATAAAGCAACATAATTAACCTATGTTTTGGGATTCATTTAAAAAAAAATCTATTGCTCGGGAATCAATAATGTTTTAAAATAATAGTAGCAATATTGATAGGTTTATTAATACGAGACTGGATAGAATTTAGTTATTAGTATTGGAGATATACTATAATGTTAATTCTACTATTTTATCAATTGATTTCTTTATTTATTGATAGAATAATAGTGGGAAATATTGATAATTTTTTAGTATTTCAGTCTAAAAAAACTAATTCTGGTGGCTTAAAATGACTTCATGTATAGATATCAAAGAGAAGAGAGTTAGAAAGGGAGATGATATGTTTTTCCTTTTATTTTTTCTCATAAGCAACTCTTATAGTATCTCCCAGCTATAATATTAAAAATAAGATTTTCATTTAATTTGCGGGTTAAGGAAAAATATATGTCGATTTTCCTCACTTGCAAAGAAAAAAGGACTCTTATTCTTCTAATTTTATATTATTGTAAAATAAAACTAGAATTATAGTTTTTGCTATAATTCTTCGAAGGCAGTATAATTGTATTGTTTTTTATATTTAATATTAATGAGATAAGAGTACAAGTCTGCAAGAGATGAATTTATATATATAGTGACAATTGCAATGATTCTTTTTTCTCTTTTGAAATTAGCTTTAGCTACGAAGTTGATATTTTATCGAGAAGCTAGGATTAATTAATTTCCCAGGACGCCGGCTTTTGAAAAATACGTCTTTGACAAAATTGACAAAACGAAAGACGTCTTTTGAAGACCCCGCCCAATTGTGGGGTCAACTATGATTCGAGACTTTAACCCTTTTCCTTGGCTATAAAAGCCCCCCATCATTGAAGTAACGACACCTCACCCATTTGTCTAGAGCTCCAAACCCCAAAGACAACATCTCTCTAGCAAAAGAAGGCTGCAGAAAATGGCAGAAAACCACCTGCCCAATCATGGTTTCAAAGGAGACAGGTTCCTCTAAATCCTCTTGCCTTTATTTTTTTTTTCCATCAAGTTCAGAGGGATTCAAATTAAATTCCCTTTTCCCTTTGTTTCACCGTCGTCAATTCTTGTGTTTAAGTAATTTTAATTTTGTTATGATGACAGCATCATAGCGCAGCATGCCATTTTTGCCCTGCTCGTGGACACATTAAGCAACCAAATCCAAGTGAAATACCTGTCAATGCCAGTTTCTCCATTTGACACTCACCAGAGGGTCATGTCAACATTTTTTGCTGCTCTGTTTATATACGCCACAACATCAGTTGCCGAGGTTATACTCCGGACGCGGAAATCAGTCCATCAAAGACTTGTCGGCAATATTCGCCTCCTTGCAAGCGCCCTTGCTACAATTCTGCTGCTGGTGACTCTTTCCCTGATTGTGTCCTGCATCATTTCTGTCCTGTGGACCTGTTTATTCGTGAAGTTAGCACATGAATCGTGTCAAGATCTCTGCCAGTTGCTAAGCCAAACAACTGATGACGTACTGCGCATGTTGGAAAAGCTAATTGCAACTGTGAGGAGCCCCGAAGAGAAACCAAACCAGTCGAATGTATAGGTCCTTACAAGTCCCGGGGCAGATTAGGACAGTTTTAAATCATGGACTTGTTGCTCCTAGCCGCTTTTTGTGATTTACGTTGTGATATTGTTTTTCTAATGATTTGGATCTCTAAATATAAGCTCAAAAGATTTTTTTTTATTCAATTTGACTTTTAGTTTTTAGGCTAATAAAAAAATGTTTTAAAATTTTAAATGAAAACGAGTTGAAGTTTGGAGGTTTTTTGGTAAAAGTCTTTTAAAACATGATTTTTCGCTCACCAAAGTTTGTTAAAGTGGATGAAATTTCACAAATGACATGTTGTTCATATGAGTTTTTTCGCTCACCGAAGGTAAATTCCTCTATCATTTCACATAGACCAATTTAATAATAAAACATTACTAAAATAGATTGACCCTTCGAGATCATGTATGAATCCATTTACGTCCCTTGTTGATAAAAAAACGCGGCAATTGAGGGGAAGTGCCTAATTTTTATTTTTATTTTAACATTAAAGATAGTGTTTTGAAACTTAATATAAGTTCTGATGAATTTTGATTGAGTCAATTTTAATTTTTTTATAAATTAAAATGATATTATTTTAATAAAAAATAATTAATAAATTACAATTAAATTTTTAACCAAGTTTTAAAAATTAACCGGATCATCAAATTCCCAAATTTTTAATTACCTCTAACTTTTTATAAACCTAATCTAGTGCCACTCTTAATTCAGCTAAATTTCGGATCAACCCACCATTTAGTTTGGGATTTTAAAATTATGATTAACGATGCAGACTGCTGTACGTCCGTGCGCTTCACGAGCAAGGACGTCTCTCTCGTATTTTAATTTTTTTTTTTTGTCTTTTTCTGTTTTTCTTAAATGTCTTTTTAAAAAACGCCTCGTTTGTCTGTGGACGGACGTCTGAGCTCTAAAAGGGACACTCTCAGCTCTCAAGGGCAACTTATTTGTTTATCTTTTTATTCTAATGCTGTCTTTTTACATATGCAAATGCTTGTCGAACTTGGCTCAAAAATCTATAACAAACCTGTATTATTAAGTGATGCAGTTAATACGGAAAAATTACTTTTATTTATTGTTAAAACTAATTAGTTACATACTTTTGTAAAAATATTTTTAATTAAAAATAAATTAAAATAATATTTTTTATTTTTTAAATTAAAATATCAAAACTGTGATAAATATCTATAGAAACTATTTTGATATATTTTAAATAAAAAATAATTTTTGAACAAGACAAACAATCACACCCTTGATTAAATTAATTACAGTGTCTTCTTGTTCAAACAACATTAAAAGTGGCAAAACTTACTTTACTGATTTTATTCAGACAAGGTTATCCAAAGTGTTAAGAGGAAACGGATGAATTAGCCACCTTTTTTACTTGTGACTCTCCATGAAGATATTTTGGTGACTTTTCCGTTTTCAATGATAATTTTGTGGATATTTTTTTATGTAGCACTAACATTAAAACATGAATTAGTTGTAACGAGACGAAGAGGTGGCTTTGACAGGTCATGAGCCATGTCACTCGGTAAGGTAAGTTGATTCTGTAAGTTTATTATGTAAAAACAAATCATAAAATACTCTCAAATAAAGATAGCATTTGGATGTGTGACTCAAACGTTAAAATTATCATTGAAAATTTAAAATAATTTCTTGTTTAAAAATAATTTTTTATATTTTTTTAATTATTTTTATATATTAATATCACAAATAATTTTTTAAAAAATTATTATTATAATTTATTTTTAAATAAAAAAATATTTTAAAAAATAATCACATGATAAGAAACACTAGGAAAAGCTATTTTTTAAGCCACTTTTTAAGGAAGGGCGGTGCTAAATTCACAGGGCATATTAATCATTTTAAGTTCAAAAGTTGTTACCAACTTTTTAGAAGAAAAAAGTCTCACATGTTGTGTAATTTTATTTTTTATTTTTTGAAAAAATGCATACAAGTTTAATTTTTTAAAAGAAATAAACTATCAATAATTTTATTCTAATCTTTTAAAACTAATAAGTTTTAACTTAATATTTTATCTTTTTCAGAAAATCATTTTTTAACTGTGCGACACATATTGTCCACTTCATATACTTAAAAAAAATAATCCATTAATTGATTTTTTTTTTATCTTTATTAAAAAGTACTGTAATAATAATTTTTTGTGGTATCATATGTCTCCACTCTTGAAATAGTTTATAGCTATATTATTTTTTATATTGTCATTATTTTTTCTAATCTTGATTATATCAAAATCAAATTATGGTAGTAAAAAAGAGAAAAGTATTCTCCATATTTGCAAATCATATTTTTTAAAATTATAAAATTTAATGTTCATCAGCATAATTAATGTGCGTCTTGGAAATCTTTTTAAGAATGATCATAACAATTAACAAGAATAATTCTGGACGATAACAAATCTTTGATTTTAAAAAATCTAAAAACAAATAGGCAAAAAATATAATATTAAAAAGATTACGTAACAAAACTTACTACAAAGTATTTTGTAATAAAAAAGATAAATGATAAAATTTTAAATGTATTCCTGGGATGGAGCGGAATGATGCTAAATTGCTAACTAGTACTGACCAAATCTTCTTTCGTCTTGGTTTTTTTTTTTTTTTTTACTTTTTCGTCTTGGTCTTGGAGTGGGATGATGCTCATCGGGATGGAGGACGTTTAGCTCGAGACGTCTCGCCCGTTTGCTTTCTTAATTGTTTAAAAGAGAAAAAAAAACCTCTTCCGCATACACTGCCATTCCAGAAGTCTCCAGTCATATGCAATCATTTTCATCCTTTTATTTATGAAATTTCATTTATTTTTTATTTGTGTTAAAAAATATAAAAAATATTATTCATTAAAAATATCAGATAAGCACTGGTTTGCATGTCGATCATTTTAAATATTTACAATAAATTAAAAAAAAAACTATGATTGATTAAGAATGTTAAATGATTATTAACAGGTTTTTTGAAAACATCCAATAATCGTACTATTAGCGTAAATCTATTAACCGTCTTTAATTACACACACTAGTTTCTTGACAGGTACTTTAAACCTGTATTATCTAATTAATCTATATTGTTTTTTTTATATTTTCTAATAGACTGTTGAACATTTATAAATGAACAAGACTTTAATGTTTATGAAATAAACATATTTTATTTTTAAATAATTTCATAAAATCTTGATAATTATAATTAAATTAATCTCTTTAAAATCTGAATCATATAAAATGTTTTTCGTCTTGGTCTCGGAGTGGAACGATGCTAATTGGGATGGAGTGAAACGATGAGGCCTTCAAAGTATATTATAACACTAATTAAATGGTGCGGGGGAATCACTGTTCCTCCACACACAAAGCACTGTGGATTACAACAGTAATCCACAGTGCTTTCCTCTTCTTTTTTTTTTTTCTAACTTTTCCTCTCTTTTTTTCGTTTCTTTTCTTCTTTTTTTTTTTCAAATTTAATATGGAGCTGGTTAAAAATTACTGTTATAATATGTGAGGAAAGCACTGTAAATTTCCTCAAAAATTACTATTGCTTGCTACAGTATTTTTTCTCACATGGTTTTTTTCCTGTTTTTGTTATGTTTTTCCCTAAAATTATCTTTGTCAGTTTTATTTTTTAAATATTAAGCTGGTTAAGAATTGCAATTATAAGTTTTTCCTCACAAAACACTATGGATTAATACAATTTTTCCTCATATGGTTTTTTTTTCAGTTTCTTTTGTGTTTTCTTTTTTTGTAATATTTTTTTCAAAATTATCTTCGTCCATTTTATTTTTTTTAGTACTGAGTTGGTTAGAATTTAACTTTGTAATAAAGCTTAATAATGTGGGGAAAGCATTGTAGCTTTGCTCATAAAACATTGTGAATTGCTACAGTGTCTCTCAGCATGGTTTTTTTGTTATAATTTTTTTCAAATTATCCTTTTCAATTTTTATTTTTTTTAATATTGAGTTGTTTGTGAATTACAATTATAAGTCATTACAAATAAGGTTAAATCATGTGGGAAAGCACTGTAGCTTTCATCACAAAACACTGTGAATTGCTACAGTGTTTCCAAGATGATATTTTTTCCTTTTTTTAGTGTTTGTTTTGTTTTGTTTTTTCTAAAATTGTCTCTGTCAATTTTTTTTAAAATATTGAGCTAATTAAGAATTTAGCTTTATATTTTTTTTCTTTAAAACACTATGAATTGTTGCAGTGTTTTTCCATGTGATTTTTTTATTATTTTTTTCAAAATTATCTTTGTCGATTTTTTTTTTAATATCGAGTTGGTTAAAAATTATAATTACAATAAAGCTAAATCACATGAGAAAAGCATTGTAGTTTTTCTCGCAAAACACTGTGGATTGCTACAATATTTCTCTAAATGGTTTTTTACTTTTTTTTATTGGGAAAAGCGCTATAGTTTTCCTTACAGAACATTGTCAATTGCTACAATGTTTTGTCTCATGAGTTTTTTTTTCCTTCTAAAATTATCTTTATTGGTTTTTCTTTAATATTAAGTTGGTAGAGAATTTAGCTTTGTAATTTTTTTTTTCTTTTTATTAACTAAAAAGCTAAATCATGTAGCAAAACACATTGTATCTTTCCTCACAAAACACTATAGATATCTACAAATCATTTTATTCAGTCTTTGAGTTTTTGATTACCAACACAATTTTTTTTTCCATCATGAAATATTTGCTCTATCATACCTTTAATTTTTATTATTTATCTAACATTGATTCACAGTTATAACACTATCAAGTATATTTATTTTATAAACCCGCGGCAACGCGCGGGCATGTCATCTCGTTATAGCCAAAACATGTCACGAGCTGACTGTTTACACTTTACATAAACACATTTCTTCACACGAACCTTCTTATTGCTCTTGTAATTCTGAGACGTTTTCGAAGACGTATTTTGACTTGGAGACATTTTATTGGTTATCCAAGAAAGGCCCCACACAAAGTCCCACCAGTCAGGAAATACCGAAAAGGCCAGCCAGAACCTCCCTGTCCTCAACGTGTATAAAATGCCTCCCCGCCAAAAACTGGAAACCCATTCGAGCTTCAGTATCTGTGTAAAGAAATAAAACAGAGCAGAATGGCTGAGCACCTTGGGGGAAATCCTGCCTTCGAAAAAGAAAGGTCAGTCTAAAATAAATTTCTTGGCTTTGTTTCCATTCCTTTTTTTTCCTAAGCCCATCACTTTTCTCTTTCTTGGATTAATGCTTCCTTCACTTCAATATTTTCTTTCTTTACTGTTGAAGCTTCACTCAAGGGATTAGCCTCTTAAATCGTCCTTAATTTTTGCGTACTTAGTGATTTTGATTTTTGTTGTGATGGCAGCATTATTATGCAACATGGAGTATTTGCCCTCTTGATTGGGACGCTAAACAATCAAATCCAAATGAATCACCAATCAAACCCATTTGACAGTCACGACGTTGTTATGTCAGTTTTCCTTGTAACTCTGTTTATATATGCAACGGCCTCGGTGGCCGAAGTCATGCTCCGAGCTCGAGAATCAACTTATTACACACTGGCTGGCAAGCTCCGACTCTTTGCCAGTGCCCTTGCTGCAATATTGCTTCTAGCAACTCTTGCTCCAGTTCTGGGGTGCATCATTTCAGTCGTCTGGGCCTGTATATTTTTGGGAGTCGCATATGAATCAAGCCAAGAGCTGTACACCATTTTAAGCCAGATAACTAATAAGTTACTTCATATGTTGACCAGGCTAAATGCACGCGTGAGGAGCCGCAAGGAGGAACCAAATCAGCCACGTGTCTAGCTCACTACATGTCCATAGAATTTATATAGAGTAATTGGGACGGGAAAATACTTGTTTGGGACTCTTTCCTGTTGTTCACCTCCTCCCCGCCCCTTTTTTTTCTTTTTGTAAAAAAAAGCATTGCATGTTTGAAGAGGAAGCATTGCATGTAAAAAATGTAATGAAACAATAATATATTTTTTTTTTGTATTTTATTATAGGACTGGCAGATTTTTATTTTTATCTCGACTTATGGTCAACATGCTAGCAAAAATGTTTGTGTCTTCAAGCTTGGTTAGGGGCTAAATACACATTCGGTTGAAATATTCTTCACCCAGCACAGTACACGTCAGAACATTTAGTTTATCTAACGCGCTTTTGTTAGAGAATGTGCTCAATTTTATTTTTTTTTATGTAAAAAGTTAATATTTCAAGCATTGAAAAAATTGTGTGATTGCAATTAAAGTTGGTATAACAGTTAAACTTGAAATTACTTTTTTATATTAAATGTTAAATTAAATCTTACAAAAAATGTTTTAATATAACCTTATTTATTGGTTAGATTTGAATAAAAAAAAAACCATGTTAGCTCTGGTCAACCGCAAAAATAGAGAACCTGAAATTTATTAAACTGAATTAAAATTTTTATTTTATAATTTAAATTAAAAAAATATAAAAATTAATTTATAATTAATTCAATATTAAATAATAAAATTAATTAAAAAACATAGCACGATGGAATTGTAAAAAAAATATAAAAGAAAAAAAACCAAAGAAACCTACACTCGGGTTATATAGATTCTAATGGATTGAACTGATTATTTTATTTTATAATATAATAAAAAATCAATTAAAAATATATATAAAAACAAAAAATCCCATACTTGCATGAGCTAGGTTGGGCCTATTAAAAAGAATTAGACGAGTTGACAAGAGATAAGCCTTGTCATTTAGGAAAATATTGTGCCGCCAAAGTTTCAAACTCATATTCTCAACATTACTCCAATGATTTAAAAAATATATTAACTTTGTTTACTTTTGATACAGTAACCGATTATAATCTCTTTGGAAGCTAGACTTGAGCCACCACGTGGACGAATCTAATACTTGGCACGTGAACAAAATACCCTCGCTACAAAGAAAATCGGATGCAGTTGGAGAAGAAATTAATATTTAGGTAAGTATTGGGATTATATTCGTATGGTGGTTGAATATGAAATATTGGCAAATTACAAAATATAACTAAATAAGCTGGTTGTTTACTGTGCACCCACACTTATTTCACAGCTCACCCCTATATTCTTGGACTTTTTTTTTTATTATTTCAGGTCATTTAAGTTTTTTTTTTTTTATCATTGAACTTTATTTATTTATAATTTCATTATTATAAAATAAGTTACGTGAACATGTTTTTATGTGGTGGTATGATTTTTTATTTACAAGTTCTAGTTAATCCTATATGTCATGTATTATTTTGATGTTGAAATAAAAATTAATTTTACAAGATAGAATTTTAGATTACTACTAAAAAATCAAAGGTGATTTAAAAACAATAATGGTAGACAACAAATCTCCTATTTAGATAAATAATATGGCATCCATTCTATTAAAAAAGAAAACAGAGAGATATGGGTAGGTGACATGAGAAAAATATTAAACAAAACCAAGCAAGTGGCCCCGAGCTTTTTTTCCCCTTAAGCTAAGCGCGTGCCAGAACCACAATGCCTAAACTGTTTTTATATATTTGGTTTTATTATTTTATTTTATTTTTTAACTAATATCCTCTCCATGCTTTTTTTTGTTTAATATTATTTTTGAAGGAATTAATATTTTAAAAGGGGTTTTTACAATTTCATAATAAAAAAACAAATTATTATAATTTATCTTTTAATTGTTTTTCTCATAAAATTTTAAATAAATTATTTGTGTATGTATATGCATTTATAATACCGAAAATCATATTTACATGACAATTAAAATAAATCCTGATGATAAATACTAGAGAATATATAAAATAAAAGAGATAGTTCATGTAAAATATTTGTATTGTTATATGTTTCTTTTTACTTACTCTATGACGTTTTGTTTTAGTTTTTAATTAACATTTGCAAAGAAAAATTAATTTACCATTTAATATATTTTTTAATCAATTGCATCGGACACATATATTGTTTTTCCATTATTTAGATAATTTTTTTTACAATATTATAAAACATACTGACATATAAAGACTATTTTCTATCATAATAAAAATTAATTTGAATTACATTAGAGTGTAATGCGTATAGAGTAGAATGGTTTGTATATTCAAGTTATATGCTATAAAGACCATCATTCTTTTAAACATAAATGTTTTTTTAAGTTTTAAAAAATTATTTAATATTGTTATTAAATACAAAAATAAAATTAACTAGCCCCCCGCCCTAAAAACAAATATTGTTTGGAGGGTGTCAGTGGCCCACTATCCCCGCATGTTTGAATTGAAGATTAAAACCTTACAGAACTCAACGTGTCAATCCCTAAACCGTCGATTCAATCACCCTTGCACTTCCATTCATTTTGTTTGCTATTAACAGTTCAGTACACCTCGAGGACGTCTCGCCCGTTTGCCATTCTAGAAGCCTCTAGTCATACGCGATCATTTTCATCCTTTTGTGTTGCTTTCCCTCTTTAGCATATCCATTAAAGATTGTACGCGTCTATTCATGAAATTTCATTTATTGTTGATTTGTGTTAAAAAAATATAAAAAAATTATTCATTAAAAATATCAAATAAGCGTTGTTTTGCATGTTGATATTTTTAAATATTTACAATAAATTAAATACTATGATTGATTAAGAATGTTAAACGATTATTAACAGTTTTTTTGGAAAATATCCATTAATCGTACTATTAAAAAATAAATTGGCATTGAATACATGAATAAAAATCTTAATTAATCAAGAAAATATTGATTTTTTATACTGTTAGCATTTGTCCAGAAAACCAGAAGCAATGTATAAAAAAATTAACTATTTTCAAATTTTTATACTTCATATTTCTTATTAGATTATTTCTAAGCCTTTTTAAAGATATCATAATAAATTAAAGTATCGATCTAGCACTGTACAGTTTAAGAATAATTTATTTTATGTTATTTAGAATTTTACATGGTGTTAAGATAACATAAAGCAACATAATTAACCTATGTTTCAGGATTCATTTTAAAAAAAATCCTATTGCTCGGGAATCAATAATGTTTTAAAATAATGGTAGCAATATTGATAGGTTTATTAATAAGAGACTGGATATAATTTAGTTATCAGTATTGGAGATATACTATAGTGTTAATTCTACTATTTTATTAATTGATTTCTTTATTTATTGATAGAATAATAGTGGGAAAAATTGAAAAAAATTTAGTATTACTGTCTAAAAAAACTAATTATGGTGGCTTAAAATGACTTCGTGTATAGATGTCAAAGAGAATAGAGTTAGAAAGGGAGTTGATATGTTTTTCCTTTTATTTTTTCTCACATGCAACTCTTATAGTATCTCCCAACTATAATATTAAAAATAAGATTTTCATTTAATTTGCGGGTTAAGGAAAAATATATGCCGATTTTCCTCACTTGCACAGAAAAAAGGACTCTTACTCTTCTAATTTTAAATTATTATAAAATAAAACTAGAATTATAGTCTTTGCTATAATTCGTCGAAGGCATTATAATTGTATTGCTTTTTATATGTAATATTAATGAGATAAGAGTACAAGTCTGTAAGAGATGAATTTATATATATAGCGACAATTGCAATGATTCTTTTTTCTCTTTTGAAATTAGCTTTAGCTACGAAGTTGATATTTTAGCGGGAAGCTAGGATTAATTAATTTCCCAGGACGCCGGCTTTTGAAAAATACGTCTTCGACAAAATTGACAATACGAAAGACGTCTATTGAAGACCCTGCCCATTTGTGGGGTCAACTATGATTCGAGACTTTAACCCTTTTCCTTGCCTATAAAAGCCCCCCATCAATGAAGACCTCACCCATTTGTCTAGAGCTCCAAACCCCAAAGACAACATCTCTCTAGCAAAAGAAGGCTGCAGAAAATGGCAGAAAACCACCCGCGCAATCATGGTTTCAAAGGAGACAGGTTCCTCTAAATCCTCTTGCCTTTATTTTTTTTTTTCATCAAGTTCAGAGGGATTCAAATTAAATTCCGTTTTCCTTTTATTTCAACGTCTTCAATTCTTGTGTTTAAGTCATTTTAATTTTGTTATGATGACAGCATCGTAGCGCAGCATGCCATTTTTGCCCTGCTCGTGGACACGTTAAGCAACCAAATCCAAGTGAAATACCAGTCAATGCCAGTTTCTCCATTTGACACCCACCAGAGGGTCATGTCAACATTTTTTGCTGCTCTGTTTCTATACGCCACAACATCAGTTGCCGAGGTTATACTCCGGACGCGGAAATCAGTCCATCAAAGACTCGTCGGCAATATTCGCCTCCTTGCAAGCGCCCTTGCTACAATTCTGCTGCTGGTGACTCTTTCCGTGATTGTGTCCTGCATCATTTCTGTCCTGTGGGCCTGTTTATTTGTGAAGTTAGCATATGAATCATGTCACGATCTCTGCCAGCTGCTAAGCCAAACAACTGACGAGGTACTGCGCATGTTGAAAAAGCTAATTGCAACTGTGAGGAGCCCCGAAGCGAAACCAAACCAGCCGAATGTATAGGTCCTTACAAGTCCCGGGGCAGAGTAGGGTAGTGTTAAATCATGGACTTGTTGCTCCTAGCCGCTTTTTGTGATTTACGTTGTGATATTGTTTTTCTAACTCGCTAGAGAATTAGATAATTGAAGGATATGACACTTTTTTTATGGGCCTTTTCTTCTTTTTGTTTGTACGAGGAATGAGACTTGCAAAGTTATCTGAGCTAGATTTATTTTGTGGTCGGCAAGCTCACGGAGGGGCTAAATAGTTTGATGAATGATTGCAAGTTTTTTTTTTTTAACTCTAACTCAATCTACTATGAAGGGAAATGATAAGTTAAAATACATCTTGAACAGAATGAAAACCGTATTCTGACCTCCCCACCCAACTTTTTTTTTCTTTTAATTTTATTAATCACCTATATATATTTAGATAACAGTTATCATCTTGAAATCTCAGTTCATGGATTATCAGATCAATTACAAAATAATAATGTTTAATTAACTCAAATAATATTATTTTAGATAAAAAAAATTATTAAAACTATCTCAATTAATTTATTAGATTTAATTAGATTAAAAAAAAACCTGACGCGTGGATAATGTCTACGGAGCATCGACTTTGAAACGTGGTGATGTGAAAAGTTGGGGAGTGTTCGTCTTTGACTATAAACAGTGCAATACGTCCGTGCGCTCATATCCAAGGGGACGTCCCAGGCGTTTTTCCATCTTTTTTCCCTATAAACCAATACAAAGACACCTCTTTGGTCTTACACCCACGTCTCCTACATCTCCCTCTCTCCCTCTCTCCCTCTCTCATATATAGGAGTTTTTTTATATATATAAATTCATAGTCAGTGAATAATCTTTTTTTAAAAAATAAATTTTAAAAAAATAAAAATAATATTATTTTAATACTTTACAAAAAATATCAAATTAAATTTTAATTTAACCAGTCTAATTATAAGGTTAAATAAACTTTTTGATTCGTATGATTATCCTACGGCATTTATAATTAATGCAGCACGAACCAATATGATAGGTTCTTACCACACGAAAAAATATACTTCATAATTTATAATTTAAAGATGTTACAATTAAAATATTAATTTGGTCACTCATAAAATTTAAAAATAATTGAATAATTATTAGCTATTGTCAATCTAGCTTTGGAATCTGCTTGTATATTCTTATCCTTTTCCCTTTACTTTTATACTCGCGCGTTGAAATTTGGAGGCGAAAAAAAATCAAGAGTAATTGAACATACAGGCTCTATTTGATTTGATCCTATTGTGCTTTTTTTTACAAAAAAATTAAAGTGGATATTCAGATTAATTTTTGTATATTTTGATTAATTTTATAAAATTTAAAATTAATAATTATATAAATTTTAATGGTTTTAAAATTTATAAAACTCAATTTTTTTTTTGTTTTTTTAATTAAACAGCTTATATTCAGCATTTAATGAAAAAAATAGGCACGGTATCTAAGAAAAGAAGGTGAAAACTTGCTGGTTTCCTACTTCTCTTGTAATAAACTTGTAGTATTTCTTATGGACGCGCCAAGCAAACCTATAACTAAAAGAAAAGGCTTTTCCATAGCAAACAAAGCAATTGTAAATGATTCAAATTGGAAACATAGAAAAGGTAACCCTTCACTTTTTTTTTCTCATTTTATAAACGATAAGTGATGTAATAAAATATTTTCTAAGTTGATTCTAAGTGAAAAGAGCGGCGGAGATAAAGTTTTTCTGAGTTATTCCGATTATAAAAAATATAAATTTTAAAAAATATATGTTTATTTTGAAATAAAATATTTAATATGGATAATTTAGATCTCTAATCATCACTCGAAAAGAAATTTTTTATTCAATTTAATTTTTGATTTTTAGATTAATAAAAAGGAGTGTTTTGAATTTTAGATGAAAATGAGTTGAAGCTTGGGTTTTTTTTTTTTGGTAAAAATCTCTTAGACAATGACTTTTCGCTCATCAAAGATGTTTGAAATTTGTTAATGTGGATGAAATTTCACAAATAACATGCTGTCCATATGAGTTTTTTAAAAGGAAAATAAACGCGCTAGCCTGACCTTACCCATACATGTTGAAGTTTTTTATTGATAAGGCACATGAGCCTAGCAATCTTGTCCCATGGGCACCTAGCTTCTCTAGCATCTTTTTTTTATATATATATAAAAAAATATTAAAATTTAATTCTTTTTAATTAAATAATTACAGTGATATTTTAAAAATCACTCAATTATATTATTTATAAAAAATAAATTATAAATTTTTATGGTTATATTTATATTTTTTTAGAATCATATATGAAACCACTATGCATAATATTTTTAAACAAAGCACATGAATATTCAATGAGAATAAAATATATTTTATTATTTTTTATACTTTTAATTCTTTATGTTTATTTATTTTTTGATATAATAACATAAAAATTATTGGTTAAGAGATCATGATAATCTTTATATAAAAAAGCAGACTTCAAATAATATTTTTTATAAAAATAAAAATAAATAAATGAATAAGAAGACAAAGGACAGGCTAAATAAACAATTTTTTCATCTTAAGTTTAAATAATTTAAATCACTATAACTTTTTATTCATAAAATTATGTTATTTATAAAAAATTGTCATATAAAAATAGAAATGCATAAAGGAAAATAGAGAATTTTAACTAAAAAATACATCTTTTTCTCTAAAAATTAAATTATTTGAGATTCTTTTAAGTAATTTTATAATCAATATGAAATTAAATATTTATTGATTTTAAAAATTACCCGATGTCGCTTGAAAATTAAAACCCGAGTGGATTTCTAATCATTCTTGTCGTCCGGTCAAGTTTGGTGACGGGTGCCGTTTTTTTTAACAAGTAGACGAGGTTAGAATTTTAGCGAACGCTAGGATTCTCTAATTTATATTGAGCTCAAGACGGGTTTCGAAAATACGTCTTTAGAGTTTAGACATAACTAAGGAGTCAAGACGTCTTGAGGACCCCACTCGACTTTCCTAGGCACCTCCAGCTGTGACTCGCCGCCTATGAATAAAGGAACAAAAATATAACTGACGGTGAAATTCGAAATAAAATATAACTTACGCTGAAACGCGAGTCAAATATCTGGTTATAACTAAAATATGTTACATGCTCACTGTTTGCATAAACACATTTCTTCATACGAACTTTCTTATTGTTCTTGTAATTCTGTGTTAGAAAACTTTGATTGACCTGCTAATATTTTGATGAAGGTTAGTGGATTTGGTTTCTCGTTTTCTTAGTAATTGTTTTTATTTTAACTGTAAATTGGTTTCTCGTCTGAGCTCTAAAAGGAACCCTCTCATGGGCAACTTATTTGTTTATCTTTTTATTCTAATGCTGTCTTTTTACATATATAGTTGTCGGACTTGGCTCAAAAATCTAAAACAAACCTGTATTATTAAGTGATGGAGTTAATACGGAGAAATTACTTTTATTTATTGTTATAACTACTTAGTTACATACTTTTGTAAGAATATTTTTAATTAAAAATAAATTAAAATGATATTTTTTATTTTTTAAATTAGAATATCAAAACCTGTGATAAATATCTATAAAAACTATTTTGATATATTTTAAATAAAAAATAAATTTAAAAACAGTTGAGCAACACAAACAAGCATACCCTTAATTAAATTAATTACGGTGTCTTCTTGTTCAGACAACATTAAAAGAGGTAAAACTTACTTTACTGATTTTATTCAGACAAGGTTATCCAAAGATATTTTGGTTCCGTTTTCAATGATAATTTTGTGGATATTTTTTAAATGTAGCACTAAAATTAAAACAGGAATTAGTTGCAATGAAACGTAGAGGTGGCTATGTCACTCGGTAAGGTAAGTTGATTCTGAAAGTTTATTATGTAAATAAATAAATAAATCATAAAATACTCATAGATAATGGTAGCATTCAAAACGCAGCACAAATGTTGTTATGTGAAAATTTTAAAAAAATTGTTTAAAAATATTTTAATATTTTAAAAATGTTTTTATTTACTAATTTTAAAAATAAAATTTAAAAAAATATTATTTTAGTATTTTTTTAAAAAAATATTAAAAAAACTGTAATCATAATATTAAACACGATAATTGTGACGTGACTAGAGGAAAAGTTATTTTTTAGGAAGGGCTGTGCTAAATTCACAGGGCATATTAATCATTTTAAAAAGGTAAAAGTTCTTAGTGAACATAACATCGACTTTTTAGAAGAAGAAAAAAGTCTCACTTGTCGTGTAATTTTTTTTTTTTTTTGAAAAAGTGCATATAAGTATCAATAATTTTATTCTAATCTTTTCAAACTAATAAGTTTAACTTAACATTTTATCTTTTTTTTTTAAATCACACATATTTTCCACTTCATATACTTAAAAAAATAATCCATTAATTGTTTTTTTATGTTTATTAAAAAAAATACTTTGATAATGATTTTTTTTAATATCATATTTCTCCACTTGTGAAATAGTTTATAACTATAATATTTTTTATATTATCATTATTTGTTAATCTTGATTCTATCAAAATCAAATTATTATAGTAAAATAGAGCAAAGTATTCTTCATATTTGTAAATCATATTTTTTAAAAATATAAATTTAGTGCTCATTAGCATAATTAATGTGTGTCTTGGAAATATTTTTTAGGGTCATAACAGTTAACAAAAATAAATCTGGACGATAGCCAATCTTCGATTTAAAAAAAATCTAAAAAAATAGGCAAAAAATATAATATTAAAAAAGTAACGTAACAAAACTTATTATAAAGTATTTTGGTAATAAAAAAGATAAATGATAAAATTTTAAACGTATTTTAGAAACGATTTAGGAAAATATAACAAGACACGGACTTATTAGAAAGAAAAACTTAATAAGTACTAAACTTATTGGTTTAATAAAAATATCATAAAACTTATTGGTCAATTATCTTTAAAAAATGAACTTAATCTATGAAAGGAAATGATAGGTTAAAATACATCTTGAACAGAATGAAAACCGTATTTTGACCTCCCCACCCAACCTTTTTTTTTTCTTTTAATTTTATTAATCACCTATATATATTTAGATAACAGTTATCGTATGATTGAAATCTCAGTTCATGGATTATCGGATCAATTACAAAATAATAATGTTTTAATTAACTCAAATAATATTATTTTAGATAAAAAAAATATTAAAACTATCTCAATTAATTTATTAGATTTAATTAGATTAAAAAAAACCTGACGCGTGGATAATGTCTACGGAGCATCGACTTTGAAACGTGGTGATGTGAAAAGTTGGGGAGTATTCGTCCTTGACTATAAACAGTGCAATACGTCCGTGCGCTCATATCCAAGAGGACGTCCCAAGCGTTTTGCTTTCTTTTTTCCCCTGCCCCTAGAAACCAATACAAAGACACCTCTTTGGTCTCACACCCACGTCTCCTACACATCTCTCGCTCTCTCTCTCTCTCTCTCTCTCTCTACACACACACACACACACACACATATCTAGGAGTTTTGTTTTAATAAATCCATCATCAGTGAATAATCTTTTTTTTTTAAATAATAAAAATAATATTATTTAACACTTTTAAAAAAATATCAAATTAAATTTTAATTTAACCAGTCAAATTATAAGGTTAAATAGATCTGATTCATATAATTATCCTACTGTTCATATTAATGCAGCACGAACCAATAAAATAGCTAGGTTAGTACAGCACAAAAAAAAAATTATACTTCATAATTTATAATTTGAAGATGTTATAATTAAAATATTAATTTGGTCAAACATAAAATTTAAAAATAATAGAATAATTATTAGCTATTGTCAATCTAGCTTTGGAATCTGCTCGTATATTCTTATCCTTTTCCCTTTACTTTTATACTCGCGCGTTGAAATTTGGAGGCGAAAAAAAATCAAGAATAATTGAATATACAGGCTCTACTTGATTTCATCCTATTGTGCTTTAAAAATAAATAAAATTAAAGTGGATATTTAGATCAATTTTTATATATCTTGATTAATTTTATGAATTTTAAAATTAATAATTATATAAATTTTAATGATTTTAAAATTCATAAAACTCAAATTTATTTTTTTGTTTTTTTAACTAAACAGCTTATATTCAGAATTTAATGAAAAAAATAGGCACGGTATCTAAGAAAAGAAGGTGAAAACTTACTGGTTTCCTATTTCTCTTGTAATAAACTTGTATTTCTTATGAACGCGCCAAGCAAACCTATAACTAAAAGAAAAGGCTTTTCCATAGCAAACAAAGCAATTGTAAACGATTCAAATTGGAAACATAGAAAAGGTAACCCTTCACTTCTTTTTTTCTCATTTTATAAATGATAAGTGATGTAATAAAATATTTTCTAAGTTGATTCTAAGTGAAAAGAACGGTGGAGACAAAGTTTTTATGAGTTACATTCCAGTGATACAAAATATAAATTTTAATGAAGATATGTTTATCTTGAAAAGAAATATTCAATATAGATAATTTAAATTTTTAATCATCGTTCGAAAAGAATTTTTTTATTCAATTTAATTTTTAGTTTTTAGACTAATAAAAGAGTGTTTTTGAATTTTAGATGAAAATGAGTTGAAGTTTAGGGTTTTTTTTGGTAAAAATCTATTAGATAATGACTTTTCACTCGTCAAAGATGTTTGAAATTTGTTAACGTGGATGAAATTTCACAAATGACATGCCGTTCATATGAGTTTTTTGAAAGGAAAATAAACACGCTAGCCTGACCTTCAAGTCCCATGCATGTTGAAGTTTTGCATTGATAAGGCACATAGCCTAGCAATATAGTCCCATGGGCACCTAGCTTCTCTAGCGTTTTCTCTCTTTCTCTTTTTTTTTTTTTTAAAAAAATAAAAATAAAAAATAAAATTATTTTTAATTAAATAATTACAGTAATATTTTAAAAATCACTCAATTATATTATTTATAAAAAATAAATTATAATTTTTTATGGTTATATTTATATTTTTTTAGAATCATATATGAAACTACTATGCATAATATTTTTAAACAAAGCACATGAATATTCAATGAGAATAAAATATATTTTATTATTATTTTTATTTTCAATTCTTTATTTTTTTTTCTTCATATAATCACATAAAAATTACTGGTCAAAAGATCATGATAAATTTTTATATAAAAAAACAAACTTTAAATAATATTTTTTATAAAAATAAAAATAAATAAATGAATATCGAAGAGAAAGGACAGGATAAATAAACAATTTTTTCATCTTAAGTTTAAATAATTTAAATCACTATAATTTGTTATTCATAAAATTATGTTATTTATAAAAAAATGTCATATAAAAATAGAAATGCATAAAGGAAAATAGAGAATTTTAACTAAAATACACATCTTTTTCTCTAAAAATTAAATTATTTGAGATTCTTTTAAGTAATTTTATAATCAATATGAAATTAAATATTTATTGATTTTAAAAATTACCCGATGTCGCTTGAAAATTAAAACCCGAGTGGATTTCTAATCATTCTTGTCGTCCGGTCAAGTTTGGTGCCGACTACCGCTTTTTTAACAAGTAGACGACGTTAGAATTTTAGCGAACGCTAGGATTCTTTAATTTTTATTTAGCTCAAGACGGGTTTCGAAAATACGTCTTTAGAGTTTAGACATAACTAAGGAGTAAAGACGTCTTGAGGACCCCACTCGACTTTACCAGGCACCTCCAGCTGTGATTCGCCGCCTAAAATAAAGGAAGCCTTGCCCCTCTTCGCCCATCTTGGACCCTCGACCTCGACAGCATCTCCGTAGCAAAAAAAAAAAAAAAAAAAAAAAAAAAAAGAAGAAGAAGAAGAAGAAGAAGAAAATGACTGCAAACCAGAGGCCAAATCTTGGATTCGAGAGAGACAGGTTATTATAAATCTCTTTGCTTAGTTCTTCATCTTTTTTTCTTTTACTTAATTATTTAACCAAGTTCGTACTAATTTCCTTTTCTTATCAATTAACTTCCTCAACAATAGAACAAAAGTTATATATATACACTGTTTTGTAAGATGACCTTACTGTAATAATATTTTTTTTAATATCATATTTCTCCACTTGTGAAATAGTTTATAGCTATAATATTTTTTATATTATCATTATTTTTGAAACTTGATTATATCAAAATCAAATTATGATAGTAAAATAGAGCAAAGTATTCTTCATACTTGTAAATCATATTTTTTAGAAAAATAAAATTTAATGTTCATTAGCGTAATTAATGTGTGTCTTGGAAATATTTTTTAGAGCCATAAAAATTAACAAGAATAAATCTGGACGATAACCAATCTTCGATTTAAAAAAAAATCTAAAAACAATAGGCAAAAAATGTAATATTAAAAAAGGAACGTAACAAAACTTATTATAAAGTATTTTGGTAATAAAAAAGATAAATGACAAAATTTTAAACTTATTTTAGAATCGATTTAGGAAAATATAACAAGACACGGACTTATTAGAAAGAAAAACTTAATAACTAAACTTATTGGTTTAATAAAAATATCATAAAACTTATTGGTCAATTATCTTTAAAAAATGAACTTATCTATATTTTTTCAATTTTTTCCAAGGACGATAAAGATTCAACGAACTTCTAAGCTAATCATTTCTTTGCTCATTAAATATTCTTTTATTGTTGACTAAATTTTTTAAAGTGAGCCAAGCACAAAAATGAAAAATATTTAACGGTAAAATATTTTTCCAGATATATGAAGGCTAATTCCTTCAATCACCTTTTCATAAAAGAAAGAAGGATGAGAAATAAACTTGAAAGATATGTGCATTGCACTGCTCACCCCTTGCACACAAACCACTATCTTTCTTATTTTTGGTCACTCTATAGTTTCTCAAACACACAGTCATTACTTTAAAAGAAAGATTGTTAGCGAGGTCAAGCTCATAATTGGGATGGAGTGGAATGATGTTAGCACACAGTCATTTTTGGTTTTTTTAGAGTGATTGTGGGCTTGTTGCATTGAAAAATGAAGGGAAAAAAAGAAAGAAGAAAGAAGGAGAAACGATGCTTGAATATATATATAGAAGAATAGTGAGAAATCTTCATTAAAATCATATAGTTGATCGCAAGCAGAGTAAAAAGGAATTTTGTTTTTCTTCAAAAAGGAGGCCTTCAAAGTATTATAGCCAAAACATGTCACGAGCTGACTGTTTACATAAACACATTTCTTCACACGAACTTTCTTACTGTTCTTGTAATTATGTGGTAGAAGACTTTGAGTGGCCTGCTGGTATTTTGACGAATGATTGCAAGTTTTCTTACTCCAGGGACTGATATGGATCTTCTAGTGAGACACAGGGATCTGAAATTGCGTCTCTGTACAAAATTGAAGACGTATTTTGACTTGGGGGCATTTTATTGGTTATCCAAGCTTCCAAGAAAGGCCCCACACAAAGTTCCACCAATCAGAAAATACCGAAAAGGTCAGCCTGATATTCCCTCTCCTCAACGACTATAAATGCCCATCTCTAGCAACAAATCAGCATAAACACTTAAACCCATTTGAGCTTCATTATCTGTGCAGAGAAATAAACCAGAGCATAATGGCAGAAAACCCCAGGCCAAATCCTGCTTTCGAAAAAGAAAGGTTAGTCTAAATTAAATTTTTTTGCTTTGTTTCCCTTTTTTTTTTCAAAGGCCATCACTTCCTCTTTCTTGTATTAATGCTTCCTTCACTTTAATCTCTATTTTTCCGGGCAAGGAATTAGCCTATTAAATTGTCCTTAATTTTTGCGTACTTAGCGATTTTAATTGTTGATGTGATAACAGCATTATTATGCAACATGGAGTATTTGCCCTCCTGGTTGGGACGCTAAACAATCAAATCCAAGTGAAGTACCAGTCAATTAAAGGCTCTCCATTCGACAGCCACGACGTTATTATGTCAGTTTTCCTTGCTAGCCTGTTTATATATGCCACGGCATCGGTGGCCGAAGTTATGCTCCGAGCTCGAGAATCAACTTACTACACACTGGTTGGCAATCTCCGACTCTTTGCTAGTGCCCTTTCTGCGATATTGCTTCTAGCTATTCTGGCTCCAATTCTGGGGTGCGTTATTTCGGTCGTATGGGCCTGTTTATTTATCGGAGTCGCATATGAATCAAGCCGAGAGTTGTCCAACATTTTAAGCCAGTTAACCACCAATAAGGTGCTTGACATGTTGACCAGGCTAATTGCTCGCGTGAGGGGACACGAGGAGGAGCCAAATCAGCCACGTGTCTAGCTCACTACGTGTCCTCAGAATTTAGATACAGTAATTGGCATAGGAAAATACTTGTTTGGGACTCTCTCTGGTTGTTCTCCTCCCCGCCCTCTCTGTTTTTTTTTTCTTTTCTTTTTAAAAAATCTCTGTATGTTTGAAGAGGAAGATTTGAGAAGAGGTTGATCACGAGGAATTTACTTGGCATGTAAACAAATGTAATGAAATAAGATTTTTTGTTTGTAAATAGGACTGGCAGGTTTGTTTTACTGTTAATACAGCATCCAATTAATTGTATTTCTAGCTCATAATCTCAACATTACTCCCACGCATTATGTGTTGGTATCGTTTTTTATTTACATGATCTTGTTTATCCAATGCCATATATTATTTTTTTGATGTTGAAAAAAAAAATTATTCTACAAAATAGAATTTTAAATTATTGCTAAAAAATTGAAAGATGAAAGAGTCTTTTTTTCATTTAAAGTATGGCAAACTTCAATTTGGCCCTCCAAGTTTTGCTTCTTTTTTTTTGCCTTTTCGGACCTTGTTCTTTTATTTATTTATACTTTGATTCTAAACTTTATTTTATTGCATTTCAATCCTTGAACTTTCATAGATGCCAGAGAAAATCGTCATGGAATGAAGACACGAGAAAATATCTAGTAGACCGCATTCTGATTATAAAAAAATGATCTTGGTTTCAATGAATTCTTTTTTATGATAAAAAATTGATATAGATGATGTTTATGCATAAAAGAAATAGATTAGAGCACATAAATATATTTTATTTAGTTTCATTTTTATTTTTTGGATTTATTTTAAGGTTTCATACTGTTAAAAATTAAGGGACCCAAAACTTGAACCTTGTTTTTATTTATTTATTATTTAAGGTGATTAAAAACAGTAATGCTAGACAACAAGTCTCTTGTTTAGATAAAAAAAAAAACCAAAGAGATCAAGGTATACAACATGAAAAAAAATATAAAGCAAAACCAAGCGAGTGGCCTTGGGCTTTTTTTTTTCCCTCTTAGGAGTTAGGAAAGGTGCGTTCTAGTTTTGGTTTAATCTTTTATTTTATTTTTTAACTAATATCTTCCCCCTCGTTTCTTTGAAATTGTTTTGTTTAATTATTATTTTTGCAGGAATTAGCCTTTTAAAAAGAATTTTTACAATTTCATAATACCAAAAACTAATTATTATAATTTATCTTTTATCTTTTTTTTCTGTATTTTATTAAATAGGACTGCCATTTTTTTTTGTCTCGGTGTCAACACGCTCGAGGACGTCTCGTCCGTTTGCTTTCTTAACTGTTTTAAAGAGAGAAAAACCTCTTCCATATATTAGCAATCATTTTCATCCTTTTGTGTTGCTTAAAAAAAACAACTTCCCTCTGTAGCATATCCATTAAAATTGTATGTCTATTTTTGAAATTTTATGTATTCTTGATTTGTGTTTAAAAAAATATAAAAAATATTATTCATTAAAAATGTCAAATATTCGCTGTTTTGCATGTAATATTTTTAAATATTTACAATAAATTAAAAAAATACTATGATTGATTAACAATGTTAAATGATTATTAAAAGGTTTTCTGAAAATATCCATTAATCGTACTATTAGCATAAATCTATTTGTTATCTTTAATTACTAGTTTCTTGACAGGTACTTCAAATTTGTATTATTTAATTAATCTATGATTTTTTTTTCTATTTTCTAATAGATTGTTAGAGATTTATAAATGAATAAAAATTTAATGTTTATTAAATAAACTTATTTTATTTTTAAATAATTTCATAAAATCTTGATAATTATAATAAAATTAACCTCTTTAAAATCTGAATCTTATAAAATATTTCTTTAACTCGAGTGAATTAATATTAGAAACATGAATTGTATTATCTCTCATAAACTAATAATTGATAGATTTATTAATAAGAGACTGGATATAATTTAGTTATTAGTATTGGCGATATATTATAATGTTAGTATTTTATCAATAATACAATAATCAATCACAAGTTTTAAGGAAGTTGGTGCTTTATATATATAGTTTTTGCTATAATTCGTTGAAGGCATTATAATTGTATTGCCTTTTTATATTTAATAGTAATAAGATAAGAGTACAAGTTTGTAAGAGATGGTTTTTTTATGTACATATTTCGTGACAATTGCAATGTTTTTTTTTTCTCTTTTGAAATTAGCTTTAGCTACGAAGTTGATATTTTAGCGGGAAGCTAGGATTAATTAATTTATAGCAATCCCAGGACGCCGGCTTTTGAAGAATACGCCTTTGACAAAACGGAAGACGTCTTTTGAAGACCCCACCCATTTGTGGGGTGAACATGATTCGAGACTTTAACACTTTTCCTCCCCTATAAAATGCCCCATCACTAACGAGACCTCACCCATTTCCAGAACTCCAAACCCCAAAGACATCATCTCTCTAGCTAAAGAAAGCTGCAGAAAATGGCAGAAAACCACCCGCCTAATCATGGTTTCAAAGGAGACAGGTTACTCTAGATCGTCTTGCCTTTATTTTCTTTTCATAAAGTTCAGAGGGATTCAAATTAAATTCCCTTTTCTCTTTATTTCACCGTCTTCAATTCTTGTGTTTAAGTAATTTTAATTTTGTTATGATGACAGCATCGTAGCGCAGCATGCCATTTTTGCCCTGCTCGTGGACACATTAAGCAACCAAATCCAAGTGAAATACCAGGCAATGCCAGTTTCTCCATTTGACACCCACGAGAGGGTCATGTTAACATTTAATGCTGCTATGTTTATATACGCCACAACATCAGTTGCCGAGGTTATACTCCGGACGCAGAAATCAGTCCACCAAAGACTTGTCGGCAACATTCGCCTCTTTGCTAGCGCCCTTGCTACGATTCTGCTTCTGGAGATTCTTTCCCTGATTGTGTCCTGCATCATTTCTGTCCTGTGGACCTGTTTATTTGTGAAGTTAGCATATGAATCATGTCAGGATCTATGCCAATTGCTAAGCCAAACCACTTATGAGGCACTGGACATGTTGAAAAAGCTAATTGCAAATGTGAGGAGCCCCGAGGAGAAACCAAACCAGCCGAATGTGCAGGTCCTTACAAGTCCCGGGACAGATTAGGATAGTGTTAAATCATTGACTTGCTGCTACTGGCTGCTTTTTGTAATTTATATTGTGAAGATATATTGTTTTTTAAACGCATAAGAGAATTAGATAAAGGATTGGATGTCCTTGGCTTATGAAAATTGAAAGACATGACACACTTTTTATGGGCCTTTTCTTCCTTTTGTTTGTATGAGGAATGAGACTTTAATTATCTGAGCTATATTTAGTTGGTGGTCGGCGACTTCTTGTGAAAGTTTCAATTTAGTTCTTTTATTTTTCAAATTATATTTACATGGTTATTCTTTTTTTTTTTCCAGCTTAATTTTGGTATAAATATCATTTTATTTTTATTTTTTAATCTTTGGTTTGAGATAGGAGAGAAAGATCTTGTTGTATTCTGATAGTAGAGAGAAAAAAATCAATATTAACACTAATTTTACTGATTAAAATGATCAATTTTAGTGTTAACAAGTTCCGTTTCATGAGATGATTTCAGTATTTAATTTAACACTTTTTCTATCTCTTTTTTTAAATCTTTTTATCTAGCCATTTTTAAATAATAGTTGCTTTTAATTATGTTATACATATTTAATTTATGAAGAGTTTATTTTAATTCGTGTATAATATTTTTTATGTTTTATAAAAATAAAATTTATTTTAAAAAATAAAAAAAATATTCATTTTTAATGGTATTTCCAATAAGGGTAACCTTGCTTGATATTTTTCTACCTTTAATTTTATTCAATTAATTTTATGTGTATATCTATTTTTATTATCATTTGATTAAATAAAAAACTAATTTTAATAAACAGAGTCATTTAATATAACCGGGTAAATGATTCATGTTACAAGATCAAATATCTTGATTAACTTTTATCTCTTGATTTTTCTAGTTACATTTTTTTATGGGTAGTTATTGTTATTAACATTGAGGGATGTAATTCAACCGATCACAAACTCTGAGTTTGCTTTTCAAATATCACTAATTCGAGTACTGTAAATCTAAAGGTCACTAGAGACTTACCTAATTGTTAACTCCAGTATTTTGAGGGATTATTCGAGGTGTATATAAACTGGTCTGGATATCTATAATTTTTTTATAAAAAAAAAACGGAGTAGAATTGTGCTTGGCAATTAGCAAATCAACTTCTTCTTTTCTTGTATATAAAAGTCTCATTATGATTTGTTTTTTTCTTTTTAAAAAAAAAATATTGTTTGAATTTATAATCGAAGAGGAATAAGAAATCTCCGTAAATGACATATATTCTTCTTGCATAGTTCTGTTTCCAAGTGGTGGAAGGTAAATTTTTTTTTTCTTTTTTTCATTTCTATTCAAATGAGTACTTCAAAGTGATTTAACCAAAACTTTTGGAAGACTATTCTTTGTTAGAAGACCTGATTAACCCGTGGTCAGCCTATCTATAAAGTGTAGACTATACATCTATTATAAAAGGAAACGACAGGATCTAAAAATACACCTTGAAGAAAACGAAAACCCTTTTCTGACCTCCCCGCCCAACCTCTCTCTGTATTTTTTTTTTTAATTAATCACCTATATATGTTTAGATTATAGTTATCAAATATGATTCAAATCTTTCATGGATTTATCCATCAATTTTAAAATAACAATGTCTTAATTAACTTAAACATGTTATTTTAAATAAAAAATTATTAAAAATAACCTAATCAGGATTTATTTTGATTTAATCAAATCAATCAAATTATAAATTCATATAATTGTATTTGATTTAATTATCAAGATTTAATTTAAAAATAAATCTAACTCAGAACATTATCCAAATCAAATATTGAATGATACGTGTTTAATAACTTTAGTATTTAGAATCTATTTGGAAACACAGGCTAATTCGTGTTTCTAAAAAAATTAATTTGTTTTGTTAAAAAATTATTTTTTTTATATATGTTTTGAATTGTTGTGATGCGTTGATTTTAAAAATTAAAAAAAATTAAAAAAAATTATTTTAATATATTTTAGTATAAAAAATATTTTCAAAAACAATTATAATTATAATTATAATTATAGTTGCAAGCTATAATCTTTCTGAAAGCAATTCCAGGAGTTGACAGATGGTGGATCTTCGGTTCAAGATGGGCTTTCAGGGACCAAGACATTTGGTGGATGTCTTATCCAAAACGGGGAGGTGCAACTTGCTGATAGTATTTGGCCCATTCTCTCACTAGGTTTCGATCGCTGTTAGACAGCAGAGAGCCCCCGGCTTTAAAAATCTTAACGGGTCCACGTGGCTGTCACCAAGCCATCAATACCTTAGACGGATTCCCACCTCTCAAACGCGTGGATAATGTCTACGGAGCATGGACTTTTAAACGTGGTGATGTGAAGTGGAGGAGTATTCCTCTTTGACTATAAAGTATAAACAGTGCAGACGTCCGAGACTCTCAAGCGTTTTTCCATCTTTTTTTAACCCCTCCACCAGTAGCCCAATACAAAGACACACCCATGTCTCCTGCACAGCTATATATATATATATATATATATATATATATATATAATAGGTGGTTGTTACGATTACTTGAAAATATTATGACTATAATGCCTTTAAATATAAGAAATATTAAAATAAGATGACGACGAATTAATTTCAAGTATTTATTACTTCAAAAATGGCTTTCCACAAAAAAACAAGGGGGTATTTTTTCTCTTTGAAAATAACAGGTTTTGTTTTTGATGAAATTGTACTTGACCTTTCACAGCTATCGTAATTATAGAACAATTAGCTCAATTGCAAAATTATGGATAAATCTGAATAGACATAATTAATTACTTAAGTGAAAAGGCATACTTAAGTGACTCATTATGAACCCGAGGACACTCTTACTTTTAAGGTTAAATGGACTCTTTGATTCGTATGATTATCATGCATCGTTCACAATTAATGCAACACGAACTGATAAGATAAGTTTTCACAGCACAAAAAAATATACCTCATGATTTATTATAACTCGAAGATGTTATAATTGAAATATTAATTAATTAATCTGGTCAATCATAAAATTTAAAAATAATAGAATAATTCTTAGCTATTGTCAATCTAGCTTTGGAATCTGATCATAAATTAATTCTTACCCTTTTCCTTTACCTCTATACTCGCGTGTTTTGAAATTTGGAAGAGAAAAAAATCGTGAATAATTGAATGTACAGGCCGTGTTTAATTTGATCCTGTTGTGCTTTTTATTTAGATAGCTTGTGGTCCAATATTTAAAAATATTTTGATAAATATTTTTATTTAAAATAGGCACACTATCTTTGAAAAGAAGGTGGAAACTTATCATAAAACTAGAACTGTTTTCTACTTCTCTTGTAATAAACTTGTATTTTTTATGAACACAATTTATGGTTACATTTATATTATTATTTTTATAATCATACATGAAACTACTATGATAATAATTTTAAAGAAATCACGTGAATATTCAATAAGATTATTATATATATATTGTTTTTGTTTTTACTTTCAATTCTCTATGTTGTTTACTCATTTTATTTTTCATATAGCCACCTAAAATTAATTGGTTAAGAGATTGTGATAAATATTTATATAAAAAAATAGATTTTTTATAATTTTATTTTATCAAAATAAAAAGAAATAAATGAATAAGTAAGAGAAAAGACCGATTAAATAAATAATTTTTTCATCCTAAGTTTAAATAATTTAAACCACTATAATTTTTTATTTTAATACTTTTAATTTCTTATTCAAAAAATTATGTTGTTGATATAAAAAATTTAATGGCTTTGTCATATCAAAATAGAAATGCATAAAGGAAAATAGAGAATTTTTACTAAAAAAATACATCTTTTTTCTCTAAAAATTAAATTATTTGAAATTCTTTTAAGTAATTTTTTAATCACTGTGA
Source organism: Populus tomentosa (assembly GCA_018804465.1). NCBI lineage: Eukaryota > Viridiplantae > Streptophyta > Magnoliopsida > Malpighiales > Salicaceae > Populus > Populus tomentosa. The sequence goes on from CM031995.1 coordinate 3,813,173, forward strand.
AATTAAATATTAATTGATTTTAAAAATTATCCGATGTCACTTGAAAATTAAAACCCGAGTGAATTTCTAATCATTCACGCAGTCCTGTCAAGTTTTGTGACGAGTGCCGTTTTTTTTTAACAAGTAGACGAAGTTAATATTTTAGCGAACGCGAGGATTCTTTAATTTGTATTTATCTCGAGACGCCGGGTTTCGAAAAAACGTCTTAAAGACTAAAGACGTCTCGAGGAACCACACTCAACTTACCTTTATTTTCCTCGACTAGGAAGCTCCAGTTTCAATTCGCCTATAAAAAGGACGAGGCCCTGCTCCTCTTCGACTATCCGGGGAACCAGCTCAATTTCGAAGACATCTCCACAGAAAAGGAAAGCAGAAGAAAATGGCTGCAAACCATAGGCCAGATCTTGGTTTCGAGAGAGACAGGTTCTTATAAATCTCTTTGCTTTCTTCTTCATCTTCTTTTCTTTTACTTAATTATTTAATCAAGTTAGTTCTAATTTCCTTTTCTTACCCATTAACTTCCTCGACATCAGAACAGAAGTTATATATATACACTGTTTTGTAAAACGACCTTGCTGAAGCAATTTTAATTTTGTTAATGGTGACAGCATCGTTGTGCATCATGGAGTCTTCGCTCTGCTCGTGGACACATTAAATAAACAAATCCAAGTGAAATACCAATCAATGCCTATTTCACCATACGATACTCACAAGAGGGTCATGTCAGCGTTTCTGGCCGCTCTATTTATATACGCCACCGCATCGGTGGCCGAGGCGATACCGCGGAGCCAGGAATCAGTTTACCAGAGGCTTTTCGGCAGCATCCGCCTCTTTGCGAGCGCCCTTGCTACAGTTTCCCTCCTGGTGCTTCTAACCCCACCGTGGGGGTACTCTATCATCTCTATTCTGTGGATTTGTTTATTGGTATCACTAGCATATGAATCATGTCAACAATTGTACCAATTGCTAAGCCAGGCATATACTGACATGTTGGAAAAGCTATTTGATGGTGAGAGGAGCCGTGAAGAAGACCCAAGCTAGTCAGCAGAAAGTGCAGCTCTTTACAAAGTCTCGAGACGGATTAGGATTGTATTGTTAGATTGTCAAGATATGTTGTATTTGTTGTTGTACAAGAGAATTGAATAGAGAAGAGGTCACTTTTTCGTGTATTCTTTTTGCATCTATGGGACTAGCAAAGTGTTCTTAGCTAGATTTATTAGCCATGGTTAACCTGCTCATCGCTACCAAAAAGCTTTGATGGTCAGCAAGCTTATAGAGAGGAGCTAGTAATGAAGTTTGTGCTTGAGCCCCAACCTAAAACATTCCTCATCCTTCGAAATGCAACGTTAGCAAATGGCAAGACTCGGAGTCCTGGAGGTTTCTCTCCTTTAGTGGTTGCGTGAGAGAGATGTTCTACTTATGGGCCGGGCTTATATTTTGATTTAAACAAACTTTTAAATGAACCTCAGGCTCAGCCTGTGAACAATATAATTTAGATTGAGTGCATGATGGGGCATGGACCTCCTGGTGGACCAAAAATCCCACCTTGGTGCCATGCTTACTGTTAAGACATAGAAAGATGTCCACATTAGAAGGCTAGAGTTTGTTTTTCATAATAAAGGAGAAATGGTGTTCTTATTGATTCATATTCATGCACAATCTAAGTCAAATATCAATCTGGTTTAATAATTGATTTTTCAATTTTTCAATTAAAATAGCATATTTAATCCAAGAAAATTAGTTAGCTTTTTCTTAACAAGACAACTTATTCACATAAGAAGCTAGTTGAAAGGCTCATTCAGAGCTGTTGTATAAAACAGGATGATTGAAAAAAAATGTTATACGATTTCCTTTTAATTTTCTAGAGATTAACTAGAGAGATATCATACTCCACCACTTCTCTTTCCCCCCCGTCGACTTAGTGATAAGCAGAGGGTAGCACCAAATCCTTTTGACTTCATTTTCACTTGCGAAGCCGGTTATACGCCAAGTGATGATTGCTAAATGGCCTATAAATAATTCTAATAATAGCTAACATTGGGTTAAATTATTATTTTTTAAAATATAAAAAAATATTTAGGTATTGTTAATATAATTTTAATAAAAAATATATTTAGGGATGAAGTTAAAATAAATTAATTTAAAAAATAAAATAAAAAACACCTAAGTCAACCGAATAAACTCGGAATTCAAGTCATGAACCCATGATAATCTTATAAAACACAAACTAAAACAAATTATGAAGTCTAATTCTTAATCAACTCAATATTAAAAAATGAGATTGAAAATAAAATCAATTAAAAAGAAACAAAAAAAACCTAGATCAACCAACTTAACCTGCAATCTGAGTTATAAGACCGTGATAACCCCATAAAAAAAAAAAATTATGAACCTCAATTCCTAATAAATCCAATGTTGAAGAATTAAATTGAAAATAAAATCAAATAAAAAAAGACAAAAACAATGATCTAAGTTAACTCGAATAAACTGGAAAACCTAGATACGGAAACTTGAATAATTCTATAAAAAACAAATCAAAAAAAATAATATGAAATCCAATTCTCAATTAATCCAATATCAAGATTTAATTATTTTTTTTTATTAGAAATTTCACTCTTATTTTTTCTTCCAACAACACAATTGCAAAACTCTTGTATTTCCCTGCCCAATCTTCTTACATCTTGGTTTCTTAGAGAGATTGTGGGCTTGTTGCATTGAAAAATGAAGGGAAAAACAGAAAGAAGAAAGAAGGAGAAACGGTGTTTGAATATATAATAGAAGAAGAATCTACATTAAAATCATATAATTGTATGGTTTTGATCGCAGGCTGAGTAGAAATTAATTTTATTTTTTCTCTCAATTTTTCTTTTTTCTTGAAAAAAGGAGGCCTTCAAAGTATTATAACCAAAACATGTCACAAGCTGACTGTTTACATAAACACATTTCTTCATACGAACTTTCGTATTGTTCTTGTAATTCTGTGGTAGAAGACTTTGATTGGCCTGCTGATATTTCGATGAATGATTGCAAGTTTTCTTACTCCAGGGACTGATATGGATCTTCTAGTGAGACACAGGGTTCTGAAAATGAGCAGATTCTGTATATGCTCCAATACATAGACAGTGAGAAGAAGAAAATACCGACATTTTATTGGTTATCCAAGCTTCCAAGAAATTCCCTCCCTCATTCCTCAACGTATATAAACCCCCCCCCCAACCCATCTCTACCAACAAGTCCAGCATAAACACTTGAAACCCATTTGAGCCTCATCGAGTACAAAGTATCTGTGTAGAGAAGAGAAATAGAGCAGAGCAGAATGGAAAAAGAAAGGTTAGTCTAAATTAAATTTCTTTTGCTTTGTTTCCTTTTTGTTTTTATAAGCCCGTCACTTCCTCTTTCTTGTATTAATGCTTCCTTCGCTTTAATCTCTATTTTTGCGGGCAAGGAATTAGCCTCTTAAATTGTCCTTAATTTTTGCGTACTTAGCGATTTTAATTGTTGATGTGATAACAGCATTATTATGCAACATGGAATATTTGCCCTCCTGGTTGGGACGCTAAACAATCAAATCCAAGTGAAGTACCAGTCAACTAAAGGCTCTCCATTCGACAGCCATGACGTTATCATGTCAGTTTTCCTTGTTGCTCTGTTTATATATGCCACGGCATCGGTGGCCGAAGTTATGCTCCGAGCTCGAGAATCAACTTACTACACGCTGGTTGGCAATCTCCGACTCTTTGCCAGTGCCCTTGCCGCGATATTGCTTCTAGCTATTCTGGCTCCAATTCTGGGGTGCGTTATTTCGGTCGTATGGGCCTGTTTATTTATCGGAGTCGCATATGAATCAAGCCAAGAGTTTTTCAACATTTTAAGCCAGTTAAGCAAAAAGTGACTTGACATGTTTACCAGGCTAATTTCACGCGTGAGGGGACACGAGGAGGAACCAAATCAGCCACATGTCTAGGTCACTACATGTCCTCAGAATTTAGATACAGTTCATAGGAAAATACTTGTTTGTAACTATTTCTGGTTGTTCTCCTCCCCGCCCTCTCTGTTTTTTTTTTCTTTTTTTTTTTAAATAAATATTAGTATGTTTGAAGAGGAAGATTTGAGAAGAGGTTGATCACGAGGAATAAAAGTCTCTATCTATATAAACGAAAAAAAAAAAAAAAAAAACCCAAAGAGATCCGGGCAGGCAACATAAAAAAACACAAAAGCAAATCCAAGCAAGTGGCCTTGGGCCTTGGGCTTTTTCTCTCTTAGGCTAGGTGCGTTCTAGAACCACAATGCTATTTTTTTTTTTGGTTTAATCTTTTATTTTATTTTTTTTAACCAATATCTTCTCCCTCATTTCTTTGAAATTGCTTTGTTTAATTATTATTTTTTCAGGAATTAGACTTTTAAAAAGGATTTTTACAATTTTATAATACTAAGAACAAATTATTATAATTTATCTTTTAATTTTATTTTATTTTTCTTAAGAAATTTTAAATATATTACTCATGTTTTTATTATGCATATATAATACGGAGAATCATATACACTTAACAATCAAACTAAATCTTATCTTGATGATAAATGCAAGAAAATATATAAAATAAAAAAGACAATTAATGTAATATATTTGTATTTTTATAAGTTTTTTTTTTTTACTTGTTATGAATATCGACTTTCTGTTTTAGCTATTAATTAAAATTTGCAGAAAAAATAAAATCATTTAATATATATATTTAATTATTTTAATAAAAAAAATTGAAAAAAAAATAGGCACGCTATATAATAAAAGAAGGTGAAAACTTATCACGGAACAAGAACTGGTTTCCTGCTTCTCTTGTAATAAACTTGTATTTCCTATAAACACAAAAAGCCAAGCAAACCTATAACTTTGGGTGTGTGTTTTATTTTTGAAAAGTAGTTTTTAGAAAATTAATTTTTAAATTTATTTATATTTTTTTATTATTAAAAAAAATAGTTAATGAAAAATACTTTTGAGTAAAATAATAATTTGACATGATTTTTAGAAAAATGTTTTTCTTTTATTTTGGACTGAAAACACTTTTCAAAAGTTGTAAAAAATTTAGAAATGTCATATTATTTGCTGATTATATCAAATTTGGTCCTCAAACTTTTGATTGTCCTAAATATTTTGTTTTTAATATTTTATTTTCAATTTAATCTCTTAAATTTAATTTTTATATTAACTTTGGTCCTTATTTTTATAATTGTTATTTGCTTTTTCCTTACCATTTTTTAATTAAAATTTTTTATTTATCAAATTTGATTTTTATTATTTTGATTGTTACTTATTTTATTTGAAATAATTTATAAAATAATAATTATTATTATTTTAATTTCTTCATCTTTCAATTTTTTTATTTATTATATTCGATCTCTATTATTTTAATTATTATTTATTTTATTTGAGATAATTTATAAAATTATATTTTTTTTCAATTTCATTCTCATTCAACTTTTTAATTTGTAAGATTTGTTTCTTATTATTTTAATAAACTTGAAAAAAAAATAAAACACAAATAAATTATTTTCCGGCTTATTTTTCATGACATATCAAAAAACTAGAAAGTATTTTCTAATTTATTTTTTATTACATTACCAAACATTAAAAAATAATTTATTTTTCTAAAACTTATTTTTTAGTAAACAAACAGTATCCTAAAAAAAAACTTTTTCAGAGCAAATTCTAAAAAAAAGGTAACCCTTCACTTTTTCTTCTTCTCATTTTTATAAACTATTGCTTGTAAGGAATGTGATAAGTCTTTTCTAAGTTGAGTCTTGGTGGAAAGGACAGTGGAGATGAAGTTTTTAAAAGCCCGAAGGGTTTATCTGGAAAAGAGATATTCAACAGAGATTATTTGGATTTCTAATAATATAAAAAAATAGATTATATTCTGGGAAGATTTTTTTGATTTATTTTGATTTTTAGTTTTAGTTTTTAGAATGGAGTGTTTTTGAATTTTAGATGAAAATGAATGAAAGTTTGGGGTTTTTAAATAAAAATACCGGTAACCTGATTTTTTTTTTTTTACTTAGGATGAAGTTATGTTTGTATTTTCATTTCAAAAATGTTTTTATGAAATTTTAAAATTTTATTATTTTAAATTAATATATTTTTGATATTTTTAAATTATTTTGGTGTTTTAATTTTAAAAATAATTTTAAAAAAATATTATTTTAATAAATTTTTAAATAAAAAAATAAACAACAACTAAACTCCCATGCATTACCTTAATTTATCAAACAACGAGACGTTGATCATTTGGCTAGACAAATGACATGTTCATTTGATTTTTTTTAAGGGAAGCTAGACGGTTGACTTTTTAGGCCCCTGTACGTCAGAGTTTTCTACAGATGAGGGACGGGAGCCTAGCAATCTAGGCTCATGCGCAGTCTCTCTAGACTTTTTTTTTTTTAATGAAAATTTTAAAATAAAATTCTTTTTAAATAAATAATTACAATGTTGTTTTAAAAATCAATCAATTATGTTATATTTTTTTATGGTTATATTTATATCTTTTTTATAATCATATATGAAACTACTATAATATTCTAAAATACAACATATGAATATTCAATGAGATTAAAATATTATGTGCTTATAAAATATTCAAATAATCCAATACTTTTAATCTTTTATTTAAAATATTATGTGCTGATAAAAAAAAGTAATGGCCTTGTCATATAAAAATGGAAATGCATAAAGAAAAGTAGAGAATTTTAACGAAATATACTTCTTTTACTCTAAAAATAAAGATACATGTAAATTATCTCAACATCGACATTAATAAAAATAAAAAACGTCCTAGACAAAACTAAGGACGTTTCGAGGACCCACTCGACTTGACTTTTATTTTCCTGGCCTAGGAAGCTCCAGCTGTGACTCGCCTATAAAAAAGGACGAGGCCCTGCCCCTCCTCCCCCATCCAGGAACTTCCTCGACCTCGACAGCATCTCCGAAGCAAAAGAAAGCAGAAGAAAATGGCTGCATAACATAGGCCAAATCTTGGTTTCGAGAGAGACAGGTTCTTATAAATCTCTTTGCTTTCCTCTTCATCTTCTTTTCCTTTACTTAATTATTTAATCAGGTTAGTACTAATTTCCTTTTCTTACCAATCAATGCCTACTTCTCCATGCGATACTCACAAGAGGGTTATGTCAGCATTTTTGGCTGCTCTATTTATATACGCCACACCATCGGTGGCCGAGGCGATACCGCGGAGCCAGGAATTAGTTTACTGAAGGCTTTTGCCTCTTTGCCAGCGCCCTTGCTACAGTTTTCCTTCTGGTGCTTCTAACCCCACCTTGGGGGTACTCTTATCATTTCTGTTCTGTGTTTTTAATGTTTTTTTGAGAAAAAAAACTAGATAATAATTTCGTTAACTAGTGTCTTGTTAAAAAATGAGGGCATGTTTTTACTTAAGTCAATTTGTTAAATTTACAATTCAGATAATACAATTATAATAACCTGATATAAAATTGTGCTGGCAACAAACAACCCTACCAATGCGTACACACACCAACTAAAATGAAAAAGAACATACTGTGATCCCAGCAACATGAAGAAAGGGATAACTTTTAGCTATCGGGTGGCGCCATACCCTTTGCTTGAATAGTATGAGTAACTTCCACACGTTATTAGCTTTTTCAATTTAAATAATATTGGATGTATATTAAAATATCAAATTATCTTTGCTCTACTTGATAATAATAAAAAGCCAAGAATGCAAAGATTAAAAAAATTAAAAACCCTTGAACGCAAATTGTATTTGCTCTACTTAATAATAACAAAAATAAATAAATTAAGTGAAGATATTAAAAAGCCCTTGAATACAATCTTTGAAATTTTTTCTTTTAAAAATAAAGTTGTCGTTTTATTATATTTTAAAAAAATAAAAGATGAAAAAACCCTTGTATGTTAACTTTAAAAATTGTTTTTAAAGAGCATTTTAGTTATCTTTACTCTGCTTAAAAAAATTAGAAAAGATACTTTTATCTTCGATTAACTTTTTAATAACTAATGATCTGTGTCAAAAGATTGAATCACCCCCAGCTTCTAGGGTCTTTATTTTATTTTCTTTTTTTTTTAGAAGAGTGATAAAGTAATTACATTACTGTAAAGATATGTTGGTGCACAGCTGTCAAATAAAAAAATTGCTCCGTCGATTGACCCTGTTCAGTTCACATTTTAATATAAAATATATATTTTCTTATGGTAATGATATGTTGGGACTAATTTATATGTTGATTGAAACTTTTAAATTTACTTTCTCCAATAAAAGTCGGAAAAATTTAATAAACTGTCTGAATACACCAAACCAAAACAAGAATATAACTATAAAATCACTTGGAATTTACATTCAACTAAAACCTCTGCACTGCAGTCCCTATCCGGCTCTTGAAAAAGAAGAGAAAAAAAATAAAGAAAAAGAAGAAAAAAGATAACTAATAAAGAATACCAAAGCTATCTGGAACCTGATTTAAAGGATGAAGATAGTCTGGAAACAATGAACAAAACAATTGTTAAGGCTTAACTTCAACACAACAACAATATTTTGCCATCTCATGATCTAGTTAGTATCTCTTATGCTAGACAACCACGATCGAACACCATAAGACTTGTATAATGCTAATCATGCATTTCTCCTGGGATGAGCTTACAGATAAATGGAGGAACTTGGCAGAACATTTACCAATGGCTGGTACATTTCTCCTTGGAGTGCCAGAGTCCGAATCCTCTCCAGGCAAATGTGCAAATCAGGTAACGCTGTTTTCCAGCTCATCCTGAGCATGAGGGAATTTGAAGTCAATGCCACGTTAAACTCCTAAACTAAAGCTTCCAGTGGTTGATCCAACTTCAATTCCAACTTGTTCTTCCATCAATACAATTGCACGCGCATCGACAAATAGATTAACCCCCTCAATGATCTATGCTCAACCCGTCCATCTCTGATTATAGTACCTATCCTGTAACTGAATGCATGAATATAAAGATCGGTGAGGCAAGATTATGAGCAAAAATACACTAAAATCTGATAGTGCAGGATACAGTACCTCAGTAGCAGCAACAAAGACGTGCAACAGTGCAAGATGCAGCAACTAAACTTGCATTTCACATTTGGCTGGGCCTAGTTTTCTGCACCTGCTCATTCTCTTTCCCCTCTCTTCTATCATGGGTCTGAAACCCTGGAGAGAGAGAAGAGCTGCATGCCCTCACTTAGCCACTGCTAGCTGGAGCAGTACTATAATCAGCTCAAGCTCAAGTCGAAAGGGAGCAAAGAAATTGGGATATGATTTCAGCTGAAAATTACTTCTGTGTGATTCACTGTCCTAAAAACAGAAGCTTGAGAAATTCAGTGCAGTGAAATGCCAGAATGAATCATAATTGACGTGGTGGTCAATCTAATGCTAACAAACAAGGCAAATAATTTTATGATATAATAGATGTGACGAAAGCACCATAGAAAGTAGAGCTCTGAACATTGCAATTAACTATTTTCTCAATGATGTTGTTCAAAATCACAGAACTCTAATAGCCTTTTACAATACCAAAAAATATAATTCCGAAATTTCGACATCTTGCAAGAAAAGTTCTAGCTTGTTATGTTCACCTGCAAGTAGACAAGAAATAACATGTACGAACGTGATACAAAATCTTATCATTGCTCGTACGAGGGGCCGGATGAGTGCAAAAACCTTTCTTGTAGAACATCGAGCAATCGAACGGGTCGCACGAAGGGGTTGAGACCCACCAATATCATATTTTGCATCCGAAAGCATGAGCAGTCGTCCGTGGGCCAATTCAGCAGAGTCACGCTTGACTGGAATACGGCCACCGCTGCTAGGCTCACCTCATGCCCCAAGAAAGCGTGATGCGGAGAAAAACAACTTCAGAATCAAATTCTACCGCAGCGGGTACACCAAGTTTTGCTTGAAGAACATTATCTATCTTAAATTGGCAGATGACATTCCTATCAGATGACAATCCAACTTCCTACAAGAGCAGGCCAGGCAGAAAAATCAAATTGACAGAAGACGTTCCATAGACATAAGCTTTCTAGATCAGATAGGACAAGAAAGGGAAGCAATATTAGACACAAACAGAATCGAAAACTGTAGGTTGAAGCGCGAATCATAACAAGTACAACAAGTAATAAAATAAACACGTAGAAAAGTATTGTCAAATTGAAAAATTATCAATAAATACTAAAATTTATTGAATCAAAATCTATTTGACAAATCAAATATAATATGAAAATTTTCCAAGTTAAATAAAACAAACAATTAAAGAAGTAATTGAAATCAAAATTAAACAAAATCGACATCTTAATTGAATTAACCCTATAGAAAAAAAAATTATTGTTAATAATAAAGTCCAACTAATTTAATTATCAATTTCTCTCTCAAGCATCAATAAATTATTTTAACAAGCAAATTTCCTACATCTCTATAAATTAACTTGTCAAAATTCTCTATAAATTGTTAAAATTCTTTAAAAACAATAAAATCTCTAAGATCACACAAGTTCATGGATATCTGTCCTATAGATTTCTTATATTATTTCCAATAAAGACCGAAACAATTTGAATAATCCCAAATCATGCAAATAATGTTCAAACATATACAAGCATCAAGTTCATAATGAAATACTCCACAAATCCTGAATTGATTCAATCAAAAAAAGATATTCCCATAATCATAGTTAGGCTATATCAAAAATCCCAGAATAAATAAATTATTCCATAGTCAAATTAAAAGAAATTATATGTGATACGATGATAAACATCTCTAGAGTTGAAGAAATTGACTTCTTGAAGGATAGCCGTATCTTGCGTCAATCATCCTGGTCTTCTTTTTTACTCCAAATGCTGCCTCCTCTCTATTGTATTGTGTCTAGCGTGTCCTTCTGTTCTCCATCTCCAGCAGTTGTTATGAAGAGGTTTTATATCTTGGTCGTATCCTCCCAAGACAGGGAACTCGTTTTCCTTATCTGCCAGACATTTTTGCTTAGGTTGCGGGCTGATTTTGAGGAAGCACACGTGTGAATTACAAATTTTCCATTTCCAGAACAATTGTATCCCTTCAAATCATCTTTCCAATGCATCTGGTCTTGCATTTTCCTGACTTTTACAACTTTAGATATGGGCTGAAAACTGAGACAGTGTCAGCTTGCAGACTCTGGATTGATTCTGACTGTATTTCAGCTCACCTTTTGGGCTTGAAAACAGGAAAACTGGGTTCTACGCTATCATACAATATGTCTCACCTTTTCAAAAAGGTAAAGAGCACAAGAAACCAAGTTTTATATTTCCAGTTATAACCCGAAAACCAATCAGCATCCTGGCTTGATTAGAACAGACCAACTAAGATTTGAACTCTAAACTCAGCCCATAGTCTGCCTCTGCCTCTTCACATGATCTCATTTTCAACCCAATTCAGTAGTCAAACACCTGAAAAACATCATGAATTCCCAGAAATTAAATGAATACAAAAGTTCTAAAATTCTAAATAAACTAGGTAAGAAACAAACAAAACACTCCAAATCAAAACAATTATGACTAAGAAAACGTGTGCAATAAATTCCATTGCCAGACACATTACTGAGTGAAACCTGAAATCAATATGATATGAAAATAGCCAACCTGAAATTGGCCAAACAACTAGCTTTTCTAGAATAGAAAAGACAGGAAGCTGTCCCAATATTGGACACAACATGAAATTAAAGATTACAGACAATAATACAATATAACACATCAATCAACACAAAGACATGCAGACACGAATTGCTATCTACCTATTATAGAATAGTTCATTCAGAATTTCAAAGCAGTGACCAGAATGCTCCAGACAGGCAGCTACCGTGTCATTCAATATGTAAAACAAATTGCAAGAAAAAAATAACAAAGCATTGGGCTTGGGAATTTAAGGAAGCAATAATACAACGAAGTTCATCTGCTGGCACAAGTATTTGCATTTAGAAAAGGGAGAAGTGTTTAATTGGCTAAGTTTAAATTACCAGATGACATGTCAACTCAAGCTGAACTTCCTGGAAAATGCAGGACACCCCAAGTCTGACAGGCCAAACAGAAATATGGAAGCACCACCCATTGACAGGTATCTTCCACATCTGATCTGGAAATCAACGTCATGGAAACAGTCCCTAGAAATAATTTCCCGAGAAAAGAAAATGAATTAGTTTCATCACATTTTTCAAGTGATTAATTTCTTATGTAGAACTAAGTGAAATTTAACTTGCATCAAAACTGGATTTCTTTTCATTAAATTCAACAAGATTTTATTCGAGAAACAAATCATAGATGCAGATGCAGATTCCTTAATAAAAGAATTATGACAACGTCCAAGCTTTTCCCAAGAGAATGAAAGAGTGAAACTGGAATCAACAAAGCAGCCAGCTCAAATCTTTACACTGTCTTAATCCAGAATCAACATGAAATTGCCAAAACTGCAGGCAGGACTTCAACAACAGCAGATTTAAACAGGAAAAAAAAAATAAAATCAAGCCAACATTTTATGCATGGTCTATAGAGAGCAAAAACAAATATAATAGCTCATCACCCTTGAGAAGAAAGAAGGAGATCAACTAAGAAAAGGCAGAGTCTATAGAGAGCATTCAATCAAAACATAAAACTCGATAGATTTCTCTTCAAGTAATCTCCCTCTCGATAGCTGACTAAAGCATGATCACAAAAAAGAGTAAGCTATTTTATGCTATAAAGAAAACCTTCCACAACCAGAGACAGAACAGTTCAACTTAACCTAATCCCTTTTACCAAACATAAATGCCACTATGATTTTATGGTAAGGTTTCATTATTTCCTAATTCATTTTTTGAAATTACAAACCACGATACTATTTATTCAAATTATTGATTTTTTAAATCTTCTACAGGCTGAACATTATTTTCCTTTTACTTCCTAATCTGAAAATCAATTAGAAATAAATTAAAATATTTCCCTGTAATTTGTAGTGGCCATTGGCTTTGGGACGTAGGGAGCAACAAGCTTTCTTTGAGCCAGAATTTAGCATGCTAACACATTTGTGAGCAATATTACAAGTGCTATATGAATACCTTCGAAGAATATAATTTCTTCAGATAATTAAACTCCCCGTACTATCAATACTTGGGATAATTTTTGGAAGTAATCTGTGTGCTGGCCTTGAACATGTATCACCTTCATCAGGAAGGCATGCCAGCTCCTTCTCCAAAACAGAATAAGCTTCTGAAAAAGCCTGCAACAGATAACATTTTGTGTATATAAGAACCACAGGTATTAACAGTTCTCAAAAAGATAAGATCAGCCTCAAAAAATGCCAACTGGAATCTCAAATCATTCTGTTCAAAGATTTTTAGTGAGCTGTTATTATACATCTCAGTTAAAAGGCTTAACTAGGTGAGCATTTTTAGCTTTAATTACCCATTTCTCCATTTTCTTGGGTTTAAAATAAAACCAGCAACATTCCAGTTCAAGGAGCTATGCCCTTAATCACAGCAGTTTAATTGGGTCCACTGTTGTGACAACCAGTGGACTGAAGCAAAGACTATTGCAAGAAGGTGATTGCAAACACAGGACTTTAGTTTCTCAATTCAAAATAGCGGTGCTATTTAGAGCCAAAAAGAAAAAGAAAAAGAAAAAAGAAAAATCTGTCACAAACATAGTACACGAAGCATCAGTCATTAACTGGCAGGACCCACCAATTTCACATTTCTCTTGTTGAAGAATATTTTGTAAGATAAAAAGAAAGGTAAAATGTTGCAAGTTTCACATCCTCAACAAAAAGGTAAGCCTACAATATCTGCTTGAATATTGAGAAAAATCTATATATTTGCATATAATTGAGTGTTGTGTTATCATAATAGTAAATGCAACGAAGACTATGTGGAGGCTGACCTTGATGCATTGATGTATTCGAAAGCAATTTCTCCCCACATTATTTGTTGGGAAAAGAGGGTCATCAATGTGTATTGGATCAATACTACAGCATCAAGTGGTAGATCAATCAATACATGATAGAAAAGAAAGAATGAACAATGCCCTGTCATTTGTGAAAAAACAACAATAGAGCTAGTGCAATGCTTACCTATAACCTCTTTCCCTATTTATATATACTCCACTTCCCTGCACTGAGATACGCATTTGGCGAGGATCAAACACATTCCTGTATTCACAAGACAAGAAATTAGTGAAAGTATATTAAATGTGAATAAATCAATTTATAATTACAACACTAAGTCAGCAAGGATAAACAATTCAACCATGAAATGAAAGAAAAACAATATTTAACTCACCCGAAGAAGTAAAGAAGATCCATTAGAAGGCTTCCGACATTCTGAAAGGACACCCAAAATGGCAAGTCAGGTAAAAGCACTCGTGTATAAAATTCCAACAGAGAATGGTTGAAAAGACAGGAATTTTAAAATCAAATTCTGCACACATCTTACAGCGTCAAACTAAGATATCTTTTGTGAAATACGTATACATAACTTTGTTTCTCTACTACTCTAATAAAGGCTGGGTTGTAATTCGAGGTTTGCAAGCTAGCCAAGAAGTGGAGACAGAAGCTGTTAAGAGACTCAAGGCCTAACTTGTAATCAGTTAACAGTTACTATAAATTCTTAATAAGCATAAGTGGCGTTCATGAGCAAAGGAACACATGAAACACCATAAAAGGCAATAAAAACCACAAAAAGCCAAAGTTCACAAATGGTGGTTACACTATGCATGTGCATGCCTTGAGTAAATTTTACCAAAACATTCAGAGGTCTTGAGCGATGAGCACTATCAAATTAATTTGAAGTCTAAAGCCAGTTACTAAAATAGCAATTTAAGTGAATGGTCAACTCTAAGCCATAAAAAAATATCTACTAATACACCATTAGTCAATTTTAAAAAAAAGATGAATCAAGAATATACTACTTCTAGTAGCCATTAAATGACTTGACACCGGCCACTGATATAACTGTCACTTTAATAGTACTACTAAACAAAGAATGAAGAGACTTATGTCTGTGTGTGTCTATGAGGAGACAGACATCATAAAAAACATGTAAAATGTCCTGTCTAGAGTACAAAACACATTACTTGATTGATAGGCCGGCCAAGATGATGCTCATGCTGTAGAAAACGTATAATTAGCAACACCTGCAAAGGAGCGGACAGCAAGGTAAGAAATGCAGAACTGAAGATATCCACTCACATCAAGTCAAGAACAACCACAAGAGAGCATCCAGTTTCACCCAACCACAAATTCTGAACAAGTGCTTGGATATCCAGCCCTGCTAAAGCAAAGAGAGAAACTTTGTAGTCCAACAGATGTGATCAGCTGACTTCCAATGTTCATTTCAATTTACAAGGTATGATGAAAGAAAATACAAGATTTAAACAATATGACTATATAAAAAAAAAAAAAAAAAAAAAACAAGGGATAACAACAGTTCAGCATTTTGAATAGACAGAAAACTTAAAAGATTATTAAAAAGCTATCAGAAATAAACTGTACGAATAAACAACATAAAACCTGGGCACAGCCTCTAGCATGATCCAAGATTGCATTGCAATCATTAGCAAAAACAAAACGAGAGGGTGAGAATTTACGTTGCCCTCTTTTAGTTTGCAAAGTGTGTATATGCACATGCAAGCACGCATGTACGAGTTCAGTCTGATAATAGCATCACCTATTAGCTCAATAAGAATACGAAGGAAACACTAACTACACAGTAATTGAGTCGCACATGTACTTGAAAAGTTGTAAAGATATTAGAATGGCATGCAGTATAAATTACCAAGCAATAGGAACTTAAACCTCCAGAATAGGACTGGTCAAGGCTACGATCTGCCAAGAACTGCTTCAGTACCAAAGCAAGAGGTGTTGCAGCTGGAAATTGTTCCGTGAGATCTTTAACCTGCACAAAGATTATTTATAGACAAGAGAATAATATCACCGTGAGTTTCAATGTAAATGTAGTTAAAAACCATCATAAAAACTTAAAAAGAAAAATTGTATCAAAATTCAAAATAAATGAATCACAAATAAGACTCAATTTCTAATGTAGTAGAATTAGCCTCAAAAGGAAAATCACTAATAAACCTCCCATGCTCAGAAACTAGTTGAGAATTATACAGTTTTGAAGAACAAGCCATAACTATATTAGGGTTCAATAAGATTTTTGGTTTCGTCCATCATCTAAGAGTTCTGAGAAAATTTATGAGGAAGCATGGGCTTCATTCACAATACATTCATCAGTCAACTGTAATAGAATTTAAAATAACAGAAAAAGAAAATGATTCATTTCTTCTTTCCATTGCATTGCATTATGTTTCACCAAACATGCCATTCAATTTTGACAAAGCTGATCTAATAACCAGGACACAAGACGTGTTGACACACATAGATTTGAGTAGAACATCAAATTCCTTGTGGAAAGCACAACTGTCAGGGTGCACTTAAGTTTTAGCGTGCTGATAATCTGATATCCAAGATCAAAAAACGGTATGCATCTAAGCATTTAAGCAGAATATCAACCTTTCATTGATCTCCAGTATCGAATGCTTAATCTATCTTAGCAACATTCACCTAGGGTTAAAAAAAATTATACTTGTAACATGCCTCTCATAAATTCCCAATCCAAGATGCACAAACAAAGAATTCAATTTGTGTGTTAGTCCTTTTTAGACAATAATCTACCTAAATTGCCCTTCACCCTGTCAAGAAAGAGGCTAAAGTTTGGAATAAAAAATGATGTAGAATTCTGAGAAGCCTCCGTCATGCTACCATTGCTAAATGGAACAGGCAGTAAGAGATAATAGCCTCCAAATATGCCTAGACTAGTTAAACTCTTTTGACAGAATTTAGAGGAAAATCACATATAATTTATAGCCATCATTAAAATTTGAGTTTATGAAGCAATTTGTTCTTAACGAAGTATACCAGTTGAGTTGTTTGGAGCCCTGTATGAGATGGAGACTTGAAACTGATATCAAGACGAATTGATTTCACATCCCTTTTGCTATCACAATTAAGTTGTGTGCACTTAGGTGAAATTGAGTCCTCTAAAACAACCATATTGGACTGGACTTGGATGTCATGTTCACCAGTCAACTGAATTGGCTCCTCCTTTGGTGATTGTACATTAGAAGCAGCAGAGGTGATCAGATCAGTGGGAACCTCCACTACAAGCATAATAACAGGTATCTGCAAGAAAAGGAGGTATGGTAAGAGAGGAAACATAGAAGAAAAAGAATAAGATAAAAAGGCAAGGAAAGCTCAAACAGTTCTAAGATACAAGACATTACAGCTGTATTCTCCACAGTCTTCAGTGAATCATTTTTTACCCACTCCTGATTGGCAAGATATCGAGCTGCATGCTGGAAAATTAATGGAGAATTTAATTCTACAAAAGGCTATGGGAAAGATAAAAGTTAAAAGTTTTGTCTAATGATTAGTTAAAAGCTTCAAAATAAAAAAATAAAAAAGCATATTCCCAAGTTCCATCTCAACAAAAAAGCCTAAACAGAGATCAAGATTTTTCTGGAAATCAAAGTAAAAGTTAGAGATGCAAATATCACCAGCGATCCATAACACAATTGCCTCATATACTGCAGTATCAATTTAGAAGGCCATCAACATACCTGAAGACAAGTTTCTTTAATACCATTACGACCCTCTAAAATCCCAGCTTCCTTGATAGGTTCCTAGAAAAAGCTCTGCAATAAGTTTCTCCTCTTAAAAGTACAAGCATAACAAGTCTAAGTGATAAAATAAAAACATAAAGAAAGTTATTACCAAGTTCCTCACTGGAGGGAGGCAAACCACAAGATCCACATCACTTGTTGGAAGGGCCAAACCAGTTGCACTTGATCCAAAGATATTTATCCTGGACCTAGGCCATAGAACTTGGAGAGACCTAGTAACCCGCTTGACAGCCCAATTAATGAATGGTTTCCTAGCCATATTTGCTGCAGCAACCTTGGGTACCATCATGTCAAACAAGTAATCAATGACAGTGGCATACAATTATTGAAAGGAAATAAAAGCTCAAAACATGATACTACAAAATTCTATGAAAAAGTTAAGGTAATTCCAGGAAAAACATGAACAAATTTAAGCCCGATACCTGCTTACAAAAAGAGTCAATTTCATCATGAAGAAGGCTCTGTACTAAGCAAAGAGAAGCCTTTCGTGTAGGGCAATTCTGTATCTCAGCTTGTTGAAGAGGAAACAAAACATCTGGCTGCATCAAAATTGTATCAAACAATCAACTCAAAACACATCTAGTGATAAACTTACAATAGCACAGTACAGAAGCACACTCACATGATCCTGATCACGGGCTAGGTGGGTCATTGCAATTAGACGATCTTGCAGCAAAGCCCCAGGGAGTGGCTGCACCATTGGATGAGTTGAAAGTTTTTTATTTCTCCAAGAAGGCCAAACAACTTCAGCACCATCCATACGTCCACAAGCTTCCTCCAAATTAGTTCCATCATGGTACCAACCTCTCACACCCCAATGTCTTGGGCTGGAGCTACCAGACCTAACAGTTGGAAAACCCCTGTGCTTTCTAGAGTCACTCACAGGAGAGGGTGGTGGAGGACGGGGAGCCCGTGGAACACAAAGCACTACAGGTGATGGTGGCCGCTTTATCCGGGGATGTTCCCGTCTAGTAGGAGGAACACAAGGGCTTTTGTGATCAAGACTACGCCTGAAATCAGATCTTGATCTTTCCCTTGAGATATTTGGAATGATAATAGGCCGCAAAATTGGGTAAGGAAGTGAATCTCCTGCCTTGCCTTCAACATCACTAGATAAACTGGCCAAAGATCCAGAGACATCCTCCTCTGCAGCAGCATCTGTCACGGTTGATGAAAGCATAGCTTTACCGGGTACTTCATTTCCTGACATAACATAACCAAGTGCCTGGTGTCCAGGGACCAAAGGATCAAAAGCAGAACAGAATGAAGCAGCAGTTGGGGAAGTCAATCCAGTTGTACTATAAGAAGATGAGAAGGCAACCATATCATCAACTGCCCTATTCAGCTCTGCTTCATGCCAAGGCCATCCGCTATCATCAGAACTAAGGGAAGGTGGTCGAGAGAAACCAGTACCTGGATGATCAGAAGGATCCCAGTACATCACACCGCCACCGAAGTGCTGATTATAGTCTATCCCAGAAACTGCATGCACCTCATATTCTTCCTCTGATATCCAATGGTTTTCGTATTCATCCATTAGTTCCTGTGAACTTTTTGCTTCAGTAAAGTCAATTGCATCCCCAGAACACCTCCTCTCGTCATCAAAGGTTTTTGAGATGTACTGCATGTTCTTAGCAGTGTAACTTTTCTGAAAAGTAGATTGCCGCCTCGAGATAAATCCTGAATCATAATTGCATGTCATAGTCGGAGCTAATCCACAATTGCTCCTAACCACTGGAGGCCAATCTAAACTCATTGGCAATGGTTGAGACAACATCCTATTGGATCCACCTTCAATAGGAGAATTTCTAGCCTGATGCACAGTAGGTAAAAAAGGTTGCTGAATGTGATTATGCCAGTTGTGACCAACATCCAGATGTAATCTATATGTAGCAGGTGGAAGATGTGAATTTATAGATGGAAAGTAGACGGGGCCTAAACTAGGCCACTCATATGAAAGGCAATCTGAAAGGCCTTTGGATCCACTTTCATGAAAATTTTCACTCTCTTCTCCCCGATTTAAGGTGGGTGCCTCTTTCACTTCAAGGGTTCTGACTAATTTGCTGCCAACATCTAATTTAACCTCAGTTTTTTTGTTCAAAAAGCTGGTGCCTTCATTGCTAGAAACAGGTATTAGCTCCTTTGTGGTTGCAACTTGATATATTATATTCTGGCCTACCCCACAACATGTCTCTCTTCTGGATGACATACTTTTATTGTCAACAAAACCGTTTGAAGATCGGTAATGCTCCAGACCTGCATCAGAGATGCCTTCAGTGCAACCAACAGCATGATCTTCTGGAATGTCAAGGGCATCTATATCCTTCCTGATGGGCTCATTAATTGAAGGATCAATTAAACTATCATTTGATGCTTTCTGTGTAGTCAAATTATCAGATAACCCACATAGCTTTGCTTCCTCGTCTGATGAGTAAATAGAAAAGGAGGGAGCCTCTGAAACGGCAATTTCAGGTTTTCTTACTTCAACCGGATTGCTAAAGCTAGATTTTTTATTTTTGTTTCTTCCTTTCCTGTTCTTCCTTCCAGCAGTTCGTTTTTTTTCATGAACCAATCCTTGTGTGTGTTCCTGAGGATAGGCCACCAGTTATAAACCATTCAAATGATGAAATAGAAAGATTATCCAAATGAAAAGATATGTAACCATTTCAACTGTTGGAGATGATATGTCTTTGTGATTTTCATTCTCATGAGGAATGCCAGGCATCTCATTGGACTCCATCAACTCTGTCTTCTTAATACAGGCTGGCGCACATTTGATATCCTAAGAAATATCCGTACCATTCATAACTAACTGATCTTAACGCATATGTTTAAAAGCAAAAGTACTTCTAGAAACTTAACAGTAGGGGAAATGATACCTTGGCAAGTTTCTTAAAGGAAGACTCGTCAACACTTTTCACTGGTGTGGGGTTCATCAGCTTTTTCATATTGTGAGTCTTCCCCTTTTTTCTACGACTACCTGCACTGAGCTTTTCACTAGGTTTATTGGCTGAAGAGTTTGATGTTCCCTCTCCGAGCAGTTCAAGCCTTGTGCAATCAAGTGAAATAACCATCACAAGTCCTCGTAGTTTTCTTAATATACAATCAGAAAGGGTGCCAAGAGAACCCAGCATGCTAAAAAATATATGTGATGTATCATACTCACTACCCTGATCTGGCAACACCAAACTAACAATATCCTGAAGCACGAATAAACTATTAAATATATTTGCAAAAGAAGCATCTTTCCCAGAAAAAGAAGGCGTTGGGGCCAAACCAAATTCCGCATCAGCTGGAAGTTTTAGGAAAATCCTTTGCCGTGATTCAGCATGCAAGTCCCTCCAAGGTCGCTGCACTCCTGCTCTAAACAGTGACAGCTCATCCCCCGATACACCACTCACATCCTTCAGAATTTCACGAGTCTGAGAACTTGTAATGACCAAAAATTAGGCCACAATATATATTATTTTATGGAAAGAACTCAAAAGGCAAAATGTCATCAAAACATTAATTTCATTCTCAAATATTGCATTTCCACAATCTTGGAGAGTTATAGCAACTCACAAAGTTTCCAAGGCAAGCTTTTTATTAATGGGATTCACATATTGAGTAAAAGCAGTACACAATGGGCAAATCCCTATGTCCCATATAACTACGTGATGCAATTTTCTACAGCATTGAACAATAATGTACAAGAGCATAATCAGTCACTCACTTGAAACAGTCACTACTTTGTCAATCAAATTCAAAGAATTAAATACCACTAGTATATTTTGACAATGAAACAAAACAATAAAATTTGCAAGAGTAAACGTACCAATGATTTTGCCGCCTTCCCAAGCGCAAAATTTAAAACCTTCCTCCTTACTTCCGCATCCAAATTCCTCCACCAATCAACACACCCTTTCCTCCTCCAAAACACATTAGCTGCCACACCTGCGGCACTCAATTTCTCTTTCAACTTCACCCCTCTTTTCTTCCCATTCCCACAATTCAACCACGCCAGCCTCAACGCCACTTCTAGCTTGTTCGCTAAAAACGCCTCGATACAATAATAACCTCTCGCTTTTAACCACTCCAACTCCACCCAATCCGTCCCTAAATCGCTCTCTTCCCCTCTCAAAAACCCCCCATTCGAAATGTCATCCATCAACTCCACAAACTTTTCAACATTTTCAATTAAATCCTCGCTAACCGTAACCGAATCCAGACCCTCAGCTCCACTCCTACAATCGTCCACTTTCTCCCCTTCTCTAGAACTAAACAACCGAGTCGACTCAAAAATCAGTCGTTCCGACTCGTTAGACTCAGCGACTCTGGACAGCAGCCCACGTGATTTCTTAAAGCAGAGGCTAGGGAGGTCGCGTGAGAGGAGATCGGGGAGGATAATGAAACGGCAGTGACCGTAAGAGTGTAATTTGGCTAGCATTTGAAGGAGGATTTGAGTGAATTTGAAATCAACGGCAGTTAAGTGGGATTGGCGTTGATGAACGGAGAGAGATTTAAACCATTTCAAGATTGACGATCTAGGGTTAGGGTTTGGAGAGGAGGGGGGGTTGGATTGGGAGTGGTAGAGAGAGATGTGAGAAGTGAGTGAGCCGATAAGGTGGTTCTGAGTCATGAGCGCGTTAGGGTTTTTTTGGTGCTTAGAAAAATTATTATCGGGGTTTGGTACGGACATTTTGTTGCAGGGAGCAAGGAGCATGAAAATGAGAGGGATGGAGGGAGGGAGGGAGGGAGAAGAGGGAGGGAGAAGGAGATGAGGAAGTGGAGAGAAGTTTGAAAAGGAAGCATGACAAGTGAGTGATAAGCGCCAAAATCTACCATCCAAGGCCTAACATCCTTCTACGCGATTGGCTCGTTGAGAAATTGTTGGTGCTTGTCTGAGTAATTAATTGACTGTGTATAACATCATGGTTGTCACTCTTGATGAGGTGGTTATTTCTTTATTGCTTCAACTCCTGGATTATTAAATTAATTCATGTAAATTGTTTTTATTTAAATATCAACATTTTGTTCCTTTTTTTTATATTCTCGGGTTCAATTTGCATGGAACTAGTGAGTTTGATTGATTCATTAAAAATCTAATTTAATTAGAAACTCAATCACTGTCATGCTATATTTAGTAATGGTTTGTTTTCGTGGTTAGCTGTGTTTTTTTATAGTATTTGAATTTTTTAAAATTAATTTTTTTATTATTATTTTGATAAATTGATATTAAAAATAAATTTTTAAAAAATAATAATAAAATAAAATCTTTATAGTATTGACTTAGGAGCTTTAGGTGGACACCACCTACCATGGTCCTAAACTCTAACCTAAGCTGCTGGTTTCGCATCAAAATGTCTTCATCATGGACACCCACGGCAAAAGCCACTAGCTACACCCTGTAGTCCGTTAGGCTAACTTAATATGGGCCGAGGTGTAGGTCCATGTTTCCATACCCAAAAACTTACCTACTCGGTGAGGTGTAGGCCTTTGAGCCCAAATGTTTTCTCATATCGGTATATGGAGCATATCTATGCCTTATCTATCCTCAAGACTGGGTTGATGGGCCTCCCTTTCGGCTCAAGTGGGCCGAACTTAATTCTTCCAACAAATACAAGTGAAATCATCCCCTCTCACCCTAATTCAAATTCAAAGTAAAATCTAAAGAAGGAAAACAACCCACCTCCCTCCAAAAATAAATGAATAATCAAATACTACTCGTGTAGAAGAAATTTAGTAACATTAAACTACGAAAATTAAGAAGCCCGTCTGAAACCGCAAATTCCCCCTTCGGCCAAGGTGGTTTCAAGTTTCAAAATGGAGGTAGCTCGACTTTTCTAGAATATATTTAGGATTGTGATTTAAATTATATTTTTTAAAATTTTTTTAAAAAAATTATTTAAATTATTTTATATTTTTAGATTATTTTGATATACTAATATTAAAAATAATTTTTTAAAAATTATAAAATTTTTATTTTAATATATTTTTAAATAAAAAACATTTCAAATTTCAAACCCACTCTTATTTTATGTGCCTAGATGTATAGGCCAGTGTTTAGGCCCGTGAACAAACCCCTTGCGGGCTCCCCATTTACCAAGCGAGAAATTCCGTAGGAGGCCGAATGTCTGAAGTTTTCACAAATTTGTCCTCTTTCTTTGCTTTTCTTGCTCGGTTATGTCACTTCTTGGTCCCCTGTCCGCCTATCAAGTGACATCCCTGCTTGTGGTTTCACTTTAATTAAGTCTACAAACTGACAACCATACAAGACTTAAAGCACTGGAAATTTGGAGGCAAGTCCTCTTCAAATTCAATGCCCAGTTGCCCTTCTCCCAACTCCATCTGGGAGCAGGATTGGGAATTGAGCATAAAGTCCTTGAGCAAAATCCCACACCAAGACGTTTGAAAATTCTGCAGAAAATGCCACTAAAACTTGAGCAGTTGTTGACAAATAATGGCAGCCTCACATACTTTCCCGAGGAAAAAACAAATGAAACAGCTGGTTGCATTTCAGGAGTATACAAAATTCTCTGGATAAAGGATACATGCTTGCTAAGTTGAAGCCAATAACAATATTCAAAGATCAAGGTGAAATATTGGCAATTGATCTATTCCAGCGTGCATTGAAGCTAGCCATGTTCTTGAGGCATAGATTCTGCACGGGTGTTGTCGAGTAAATTTCTTTGATTGCCATACATTTTGTCGCTCTGAATCAATTACACTGTTAGGGAATTGTATTCAAGCACGCACCCATAACTTTTTCCCAACAAGACAACAAAAAAAAGCTTCAATTATTACATATATTTAGATTCTTAGATATTGACAACATACATTATACACTTAACTATTTATTTTGCACTTTGCTGCTGTTATCTGAAATTGTAAAATTAAAATCGTAAACACCACCATCTCCAGAATAAAAATAGATTAAATTTAGCGTGTTTCGCTTGACTAAAGATCTGGATCAGTGGAAGAGTTAGGGATTTCATGGTGGAGGTGGATAAATCTACCAGGATGAAGAGGTCATTCATACGTATAAAGGATGGCTTTAGAAATAGCCTACGAGGGACTGCTCAGTAACTTCATTCATTTTGAAGGGTCATTTTATATTAAAAATTAACAAAACTTAAAACATTATTAAACTTAGGGACCTTCTTGAACTTTGGGAGGCCATACCCTAGCCAAACCCTAGTTTCACCACTGGTTTAAGACATATAATACATTTTTAAAGCACTTCCAAACACAGTTTGAAAAACAAAGCACCGAAAAGGCAAGTCCGGTGGCGTTGGGAAATCCTTCTTTACAGGCGAGTTGCAAATTAGACCCCTCCAAAGTATTATAGAATTATCAGTGCTCAAGTACTACTGTTATCTAAGAAAGTTCATAAACATTCCTCAAAATCTTTAATCATTAGTTAAACACAATGAGCGGTGCCTTGTACATTTATGGTCAATTGACTAGTTGAAATTTTGACGGGGGAGCGGATTAGTGGCACTAACATCGGAGAGAACTTATGATAATTTCAGGCAAGTACGCCTAACTTCGCGACCAATCGTGCATAAAGATAGATGTTTATCTTGGAATCTTCACCCCTTCCTTCACGGCATGCTCTTGTAAAGTTGAGACGAGATAAAAACTTAAGCACTTAAACTGTGTGCAATGCACCTTTACCTACAATGCTGAGCAGTGAGCAATGCCTACCAAATTGACCATTTCTGATTCAAAAATCATTAATTGTAACAAAAGTAGTCCACAACTGTTCATTGTTAGAGACGATATACTTTGAACTATCGTGGAAGCATGAAGATATAATGGAGTTTTAATCTTGTTTCTGTAACTTTCTCTGTGCTAATACGTACAATAATATAAATCAATGGAGGAGGAGATTACGTCGGACCGAGAATTTTCATGTTGAAGATTAACTGAATGAAACTTGAACGAAAGTAAATGTACATTATTTATATTTGATGAGCACATTCTTTTCAATCTTGCAAAATTTGGATTGATTATATTGCCCTGATTTTTCTCGCATCTTGACTCAAATCCTTGCCATTAGATTATTAAAATTCTTCCAAAAGGCAAGGTCTTTCTTTTATTTATTTATTTTTTAATTTCTTTTTTCAGATTCTTGTACATATGATCACATGCTGAATTTAAGAGAAAACGATGATAAAATCAAGAAAATATAAATCACAAGATAAGAAAAAAGGGTGAAATTTCCGTTGAATCTTGTTAGTTATATAAGAGTTTCGGTCGTGGATGAATCCTAAATTGGTGCTGTTTTAGTGAATTTTTTAAAATACAAAAGTAATATTATTTTTGGAAATAATAATTTGGTTTTGATTAAATTTATAGGAGTTGATCCAATTATATTAGCTTGCAAATTGACTTGTGAAGTCATAGATTAACAATATGAGGTATTTAGATTTAATGGGTCATTGTTCAAAATTATTTTTTTAAAAAAAATGGCTCAAGCAAGTTTAAATTGATATATTGCAGTGTTGACACCGATCGAATTTAACAACTACAAGAACAAATATATACTTCACCTGATCATTGTTATATTAAAAGGTCCCTTCATGTTGAAAATAAGCGTCCATAATCATGAAACTCAAAACGAGAGGTAAACATTAATAAATAAATAAATAAAAACGGGGGGTGAATCATCCACCGGAGAAGAATTGCGCGGATCCAGTCTCTAGTATTAGTATAACCATAAACGTGCACTCTCACAAGCAAAAAAAATTAATGTTGTTAAAAAGACAAATTGACTTTTAAAATTTTAAAATTTTATAAGTTAATATGTATTTAATTAATGTATTTAACGTATCAAATTAAATTAAAATTTAAAAATTAATCAAACTCAATAAAATCAGATTGATTTTACGAGTTTGAAAAAAATATAAAATTATATATTATGATAATCTAAACCTTAACATTTTTATTATTTTAAATATATATCTTCTAAAATTTGTGCAATTTGATAATGGATAAGGCACAACCAACAAGAGTTTGTAATTCAAGCTATAAATTTTTAAACACAAAGGACTATTATAATATATATCTAACATGTCAAATTGAATTAAAACTAGAAAAATAATCAAATTTAGTAAAATCAAACTGATTTTACAGATTTGAAAAAAATATAAAATTATATATTATAATAATCTGCATCTTAATATTTTTATTATTTTAAATTTATATCTTAAAAAACTCATGTAATTTAATAACAGATAAGGCACGACGAACAAGAGTTTGTAATTCAAGCTATAAATTTTTAAACATGAAGGACTAGGTTGTACGAGGGTAAAAATCCAAAGCAAAGACATAATTTACTTGCCAATGAGTAGCAGCAAGGAATTGAAAGTCACCTGCCAATAAGTTTTTCTTCTTCGTAGAATGATCATTTTGAACAAGAAGTCAAATGTCCAATCCTTGGTAGCTGCGGCCGACATCCCAACAAAGAATTAAAGCAACCGAAAAATTATTAGATATATACTATGTTATGTCATAAAAATATAAAAACTATTTTAAAAATAATTTATGAATTCTATATTTTCAAGGGAGAGGGAGAGAGGATCACATTTTTTATTTTTTTTTGTATGTTGAAGTAATTATCATTTAGCAAACTTGCTCGCATTTAAGTTATGCTGTCCTCATCAAAAATCGAATTCAGAACTATAATAATTATAAATTACGTTATATATAGAATGATCATTTTGACTTCAACAGTATCACTAATACCATGGATGCATTATTTGGTGTTTTGTTGTTCCTAGATTTATTTCTATATTTTTAATTTAGAATTTGTATCCATATTTATATTTTAATTTTAACGTGTTACATCAAATTGATTGGTTTGCTTTTTTATTTAAATTCAATAAATTATTTTTAAAAAACTCTAACATTACATTAATGTTCAAAGCATAGGCATTCCATACTTCCTCTATCAAGGATTTAGGTCTTTCCATTGTGAAACACGGTTTATCATGCCTATAAATAATTAAATGGTTCAGTGCGGTTACAATCATATAAATCGATACGTTCTTTTCCATTTAATTGAAAAATATTAATTATTCTGTATATGAGTTGAATGTGCATGAGTTGTTCTATTAAAAATACATTAAAAACTTATGTAATTAATTATATAGGGCCATTTACCGTTAGTTACATGGGTTGTTGCAGTCACCATGGTTTACAAAAATAAAAAAATTATTTTAAATAAAAAAATTCAAAATTTTTAGGAATGTAGTTGCACCGTATTCCTAAATATAGCCTTAAAAATGTTCAAAACCTCCCCTAATTTTGCAAGAGTTTTTAAATTAACTATACGAAATGACCCCTTCTAGATTATACACACACACAAGCTTACCCCCAAAATACCACATCTTGGTTTCGTGCCTAACCTTCGTATGGTAAACATAAGTTTTGGACATGAAACAGGGTGCGTGGAATCAGTGGCCTGAAAATAGGCTGTCATTGTGGAGTGCGTGCACATAGGAATTTTATCATGTATCACATGTCATTGTGTATTGTTTACTTCTAATTAAAAAAAAAACGTAAAAACATAATGGTGCTTACCAGGGAATGAACTGGGTATATACTGTTGCGTACATCTTGAAAGGCATGTATTCTGCTTCTTTGTATCTCCACAGTTTAGCTAGGAATTTTTGGTGGATTAGGTCAACATTATCAGACTAATATCCTTGGTATGACGCTTTAAAAATATTCCCGTATATATACCTTTATCATAGTCCTCCCACTTCCCAAAAAGGAAAAACAAGAAGAAAAATATGCTCTTAATTAATTAACATCGTGAGAAAAAGGCCCATGGCCTATAATTCAACTGATATTCTTCCCTTTTTTTAAAAGAAAAAAAGGGATGAATTAGGTAAATTGAATGGATGGATAGGCGGAGAATTAGGTAAATAACTATCATTCTACTAGTTAATTGACTATGCAAGAATTAAGAAGGGTGGGAATCAATCCATCCAAAATGAAAACATTATAAAATTATAAAGAAATAAAAAGATATGAGACAATCCACAGGTTAAAATGATAAATGAGAAAGTATTTGATGGATAGGGGTAGAATTAGATAAATAACTATCATTCTACTAGTTAATTGACCATGCAAGAATTAAGAAGGGTGGGAATCAATCCATCCAAATTAAAAACATTATAAAATTATAAAGAAATAAAAGGATATGAGACAATCCACAGGTTGAAATGATAAATGAGAAAGTATTTGATGGATAGGGGGAGAATTAGATTGAAACGCATAAACAAAGAATAATTATCAATTCATATAAATTGAAAACATTAAAAATTATAAAGAAATAAGAGGATATGAGACAATCCACGGGTTGAAATGATAAATGAGAAAGTATTGGAGGGATCTCTACAATCTCTCATTGAATCCTCATTCAATCAAACACGTAGCAAGAAAAATAAGGATTCAATGAGGGATTGAAGGGATCCCTCCAATTTGCAGCAAGAAGAATAAAAAATATATATCAAATCTCTTCGTTGAATCCTTATTTTTCTTTCAAGAGATAGAGGGATACGAGTCAGTATCCACTCAAATTTGTGCACAACTATAAATACTTTATTTAATTACCCCTCATTTTTATACAACAATTTCTTTCAAAACTTATCTCTAGTTCCAGAAAACCGATTTTGGTGTAGAGAAATACGAGAGAGAATAAAAAAATATTTGTGTTTCTTATTTTAATTAAACAGTAATGTTTTCTCAATTCTTTATCTTTAAGTCCAGCCAACAAAATATTTGTGTGCAGAGAAATATGGGAGAGAATTGCTTAGAGATAGATAGATTTAACTAGTTATTTAACCCGAGGGAGCGCGCTTCGTGTGTTGAATAATTTTTTTAATAAAAAAATAATAATTATGCAAGCTTTTCAAATATGTTTTTTTTTAATTTAATTATAAATTAAAAAATCTATACACGTGAAAAATTATTTGTGCCAATAAATATAAAAAAACAAAGTGTTCATGTGTTTGTTTAACCCACCTCACTGTAAATTGAATAATTATTTTTTCTAACGCAAAAGAATTAATGTATGTTTTATTGAAGTGTTTTTTTTTTTTATATCGAGTAAAAATTATAACCATGAATAAAAATTTGATAATATAACTGTGAATAAAAAAGTCAAAGCTTGCATATAATAAAATATAATAAAGATCATATGTTTTAATAAAAACATGCAAAAACTCAAGCTAATTTTTAACGTGGCAAAAAAATAAAACAATATAACAATTGTTACAATGAAATAATATTTTCTCAGTCTTTGTATACTAATTTCTTATAAAAAAGTACAAAGAAAAAAATACAAACAAATAAAGATAAAAATAAAAAGAAAGGTATAAATAGGCCAGTGATAAATATTTAAAATATTAAAAATAATTTTTTGAAAAAAAAGTGTAAAGAAAAAAAAATTAAAAAACTATTAAAAAAATAAAGATAATAAAAAATAGTAATAAATAGATTAAGTGTAAAATGATAAAAAAAAATCAAGTATAAAGAAGAAATATAATAAAAACTTGTTTTTTATATAAAAAAATTATAATTTGTTATAGCTACAATAAAAAAATCAGCAGAATTTATAATTATATAATTTCTATATGAAAACATTATTTACTTTTAGTGTATATATATATAAGGAGAAAAGAAAAACATGAAAGAGAATTAAAAAAAAATTGCATTTAAGTTGTTACTACATAGACATAATAAACAAAGAAAAACACTAGTAAGAATTAAAACAATATTTGTATGCCCAGTAAAGATATTCTTGCCTCTTTTAATTGTTCTATATATATATATATATATAAAAGTGTCTTTCTTCAAAATAAGCTTATTAAATAAATATTGATATTTACTAATTGATTATTTTAAAATCTCAAGTTGAATCCCCCACCTACTAGGATATGTCCCCGTCAAGTGTAACTTTTCACCAGGGCTTTCCATAGCCATTCTTGGGAAAAGGAACGAGTTCCCATGTCGCATGACGTCCCTTTCTTCTTCATTTCACTATTTCACGATGCTTCTTATCTCTAATGCTGATCTCATTAGCCAAACTATTTCAACACTGTAGGCATTACAATGGCCAAGATAGACTGGGTTGGCTGGCTGGCTGGCTAGCTTTTATTGTTGAGAAAATGAGATGGCCATATGAGTGATTGGGTCAGTCATTTTGGCTCCATCTGAATAAAAAAAAAGGAACCAAAAAGGCTAGCAGAAGAAGGTAAAAAGGTTGAAGATTACATGAATGAGTGCCACTTTATGTTAACTTCCACTCTCTTTTTTAGTGGCGGGGATTGTAGAAGTTTGAGCAATGGGATGGAGAAGAAAAACAAACAAGATCCCCTTAATTTGCCGGCTTATGGCCTCCAAAAAAGACGAGTCAAACACTGTGATCTTTTTTCTTATTTTTCTTTATTTCTTCGAAGTTGCAACCAACACTACACCATCATCATCGTCATCATGAACATTGTTGAAAAAGGACTCTCCCCTCCAACTCAATTCGCTTTTTAGTAATTACAGTGAGTAATTTCTTGTTGTGTGTTCATGGCAGAAAGCGAGCCCATTTGACGCGGCATGGTGGAACAGTCTAACTTCCAAGCCACTAGCTAGATAAAGCATTTGTGATAGGACTTGGCATGACTTTCTCCTTGTGCATCTGTTGGTTTTCTAGGGTTTACCCATATTTGACATTCTACCATGTTGTGAAGCTTGCTTAAGTATACCATGTGCTCCTTTTCTAGGTTATGGCATTTATTGATGTAGCAGCCAGTCAGATGCAATCCCGTTAATGCAATATTTGAACTAAATTAAGTATAGTTGATTTAGCAAAATACCAAAAATCAAAATTCTCGAAATACATATATCAATCTTATACCTCTAATTATGATAGCTTTTAATTATTATCTTGAGATAAAAACAACAAAATAAAAAGGATATAACTCGTTATAAACATGATGGCCGTGTAGTTTACCGAGTTATATTGCACGGCAAGCACTTTTTCCTGTGAACAAAAATGCACCGGAGACCAATATCCGCTCCATCCTCATGAGACGAGGAGAGTGGAGGTGACATATCTTTCTTGTATTTTATTTTTTAAAAATACAAAAATTTATTAAAAAGCTGAATATTTATTTTATATTTTTTTTCTTTGTTTCTTCAATCAAATGTTTTTATTTTTTTTGTCTTTACAATCTCTATTTCCTATATTGGCAAACAGTAACTAAACACTGCCTTAACAGCAATGATTTTTATTTTTTTTTAGTTTTCTACAATGCCATTCATCAAAACGAACATTGTTCAGGAAAAATACAGGAAACAAACTGAGAAGACAAAAAGATTATATCAAAGGTAGTAATTCCTTGGTAAAATGTGGCAATAATTAACAATATTGAGCTTGACAAACAAGTAGCGCAAAATCTAGGAATGATCATGTTGTCCAATTCCTGGCCACTACCGATCGAAGTGCACGACAAGGCAAGAAAAAAGTCAAGCAGGTTTCACTTACATTTGTGGTGGTGTATGCTACCTCACACCCTAAGAAGCACTAAATTACAACCTAATTGCCATTAAGCCGAGAGAAGAGACCTTGCATGAATTTATGACACCATGGTTTCCATTACCTAACATGTGGTTGAGCAAGTCCCCAACTGCCGAGCCTTTGAAAATTGACACAACCTTGCAACCTCGACTTGGATTTATCCCAAGTTGAGTGCCATAAGAGGACAATGTCCATAATATATGACAAGAAGAGGTATCTAAATTTTCACCTAAATTCCTTGTTTAATTATCAGCAAGCAAACGAAGGATTCTAACTTAAAGACTAGGTTAGTGCTTAATCATAAAAATGACTCTTTAACCACCTGTGAAATTATATATTGAATGTATAGGACGTTATAAATCCTTTCCTTTTGGGTTGCGTTTTTTCTTCCACGCATTTCTTTTAGCCCCTTTTCCTTCCTTTTGGGCTCTTTGTCTGTGAACTTTTTTTTTTTTTTTTTTTTGGCATTGGCATCCTTCTTTATGCATGCTGTACGTAACATTGCCTTCGATTCACGCCATGAACTTTTTTTTATTGCATTAGCATCCTTCTTTATGCATGCTCTATGTATGTATGTGACATTGCCTTTGGTTCACGCCACAAACACCATGATTCCATGCCCCTCCCTCAAGTCATACACACAAATGGCTCCCACACTACCAAGTACTGCTGTTGTGTCTCACATCTTTGTAATAATTTTTTTATTTTTTTAAATTATTTTAATATATTAATATCAAAAATAATTTGTAAAAAAAATTATTTTAATATATTTTTAAATAATATTTTTTAAAACCATTATTATTACTATAATTTCAAACAAGTCATCTGTACCCGCCTTAAACTCAACCTCTGTGAAGTGACTAATTCATTAACATGAACGTATAATTCTGTTCGTGATGATTTTTTTTTTAAGGGTAATTAATGATATTAGACATATTTGAATAGGGATTTGTAATGTGATCGATGGTGGCTAGATGATAAATAAATGCATCAACATACAAAGTACGGAAATAAAATGAACTCTAATCATGCTATTAGTGCTTGACAGGGTGTGAAAATTGTGTTAATAACTTTTAAAAAATAATAGTAATATCTCCTGTCTCTAAATCAAGTACATCAACTTTTTTTTTTTTGATAAGCAAGTACATCAACGTGTTCCAACAAGAATAAAAAAAAAATGATTTCTTATTTTGAAAGAATAGTTAAAATTATTTTTAAAAGTATATTTTATTTAAAAATATATTAAAATAATATATATTTTTTTAAAATTTATTTTTTATATCAGTAGATCAAAATTATTTAAAAACATTAAAAAATTAATTAAAAAAAAATAAAAATTAAATTAAATTTTTTCAAAAATATTTTTAAAATATAAAAATAAATAGAACCAAAAGAATCGAGTCTCTACAAAGAAAAAGGAAAATCTTTATATCATGAAAGCTAATTCTTGTTAAGATTGCACAGCGTAGCTTAATTATAAATAATTTTGTTTGAGTCAAGTTTGAATGGGAGACTCAAAGGCAGGGGTTACGTTCAGTTTTACTTCATTATAAAACATTAAAAACTGTTATACAAACTAGAGGTTTTTTTATATATAAAAAAACCACTCTAAATTTTATGAAATTAAAAAGAAAAATTTGACATATCACCAACACAGCATTTCGAGGGGCAGTGCTAAAATATTAAATTATATTTGATTATTGTCCCTAAAACATAATAAATAAATATGAAAATGATAAGAATGTTTTTAGTTGTAGAGATAAAAATAAAAATATAAAATAAATTTACATAAAATATATGTATATAAAGATGTTATCTCTATCTCAATTATTTTTGTTTGTTCTGTTACAAAACATTAATCAAACATTATCTAGATACTTATAGCCAATTTGACCAGTATCTAAATTTTAGCGACGACATTCTACGCTCCACCCAAGTTCTCGACTTCGAGGGCTGAGTAGGACCCGTGCATATGAAGCCATGCGATGGAATTCTAAAATACACTCCCGCATGGTTTGCCTTGGGATCGGGGCTTGCTTGCCTAGCTAGGAAATCAAATCACTTGAAAACAAAATATTAATTATGACGAGTATCTTGAAATGATAATAGAATTTAAAATTAAATTAAATATGTCAGAGTGATTAGCCATATAACCAACATGTCTGCTTAGCCAATCTTGGCCCTTCCCGTCGAAGAAATAAAACATCAGACCTAATCTTGAGTTGTGGGCATGTGAGTGTGTGTGTTGTATTGGAAAGTTTACAAGGACAAAAACTTCTCATCTACCAATTCTTGATAACCTGCTTAAGAAATTTATCATGCACCAATTCCGT
This sequence comes from Populus tomentosa, assembly GCA_018804465.1. Lineage (NCBI taxonomy): Eukaryota > Viridiplantae > Streptophyta > Magnoliopsida > Malpighiales > Salicaceae > Populus > Populus tomentosa. The sequence continues at coordinate 3,847,798 of CM031995.1, forward strand.
TAATTTTAAAAAAGAAAAGATTACGTTAAAAATTTTATTAGTAATTTAGTGAATGTTTAGAAGTGTGATAACTTTTATTTTTTAGTATGTTTTACATTTAAAAAAAAACATCAAATTAATACTTGATTTTTAAAAAGTTTTTTATATATTTTTTTAAAAATTATTTAAATATATTAAAAAAAACAATTTCTAACACGATATTAAACACAAACTTAGCTTTTAACTCCAAATCCACATTGTCCCCGACATCATGTTTCTAATTGAATCATCATATATGGTCAAATCAATGTGATTCCCTCCATTGATATTGATAAGGAAAAGTAATCTTCCTTAAAAAGGAAAATAAATCGTTTTAAAAATGAATTCAAAATTCCAAAAAAATTACTAATTTAAAAAATAAAAAACTTTAAGGAACTATCAAGTTAATGAAATGTTTTGGAATTTTGTAGCAATTGTTTTTGAAAATATTTTTTTATCATAAATATATAAAATAATATTTTATTATTTTTTTAAAATTATTTTCAACATCAACATAATAAAATAATATAAATTATAAATTATAAATTTTTATATTTAACCACTGAAATCTCATACCAACCCTTAGACAAGATGACAGATTAGTTTAGCATCCAGAAGAAACGACAGTGCCTACTGAACTGAATCATGGATTATGTAACTTACAAGGAAAGTACAGCCATTCACTTGGTATGTGTCAAGTGATCGGGCCCGAGTGCATGCTTTTTGGCAGGATTTATGACCCTTGGTTTAGCAGTCCCTTGTCAGAACACGACCCTGTCTCATGGTCATGGACTCATTCTAAATGCTCCCCTGCCACTTCCGAAGGCTGGTTGGCTATTTAGCCATTCATGGCTAAACACCTGTTTTCATGCTCCATTAGCTTAATTACGTCACCTATTTTTTGCAAGTTGAAAAATATATTCCCCCCCACGCCCCAAATTATCTCCTCTCCTCTCAACTTTTTGACCCTAACTAGATGGGTCGAGTTTCAATCTCTAGATAAAAACACTTGCACTGTTGGCTCTCTGGTTTTGTTCTCCGAATTTTATCTTTTTTAATTTAAATCTAAAATGGATTCTTAAATAATTCCTTCTTCTTCTTTTTTAATGTACTGGTTTGGAGACAGGTGATCTCCCTAAAACCCACTGGGACAACCTGACAGTTAAAAATAACTTATGATAACTGGCAGGAAAAAAAACTAAAAATAATAAATATTATACTTCATTTTTCATTTATTACAAATTCAATGAATGAGATTTAAGTTTCCATATTCGTGAGCCGGCTCGACACTGTGGCCAGGCCGGCCCTAAACAAAACAAGTTATTTATTCCTTGCGTCAGAAAAGGAAAAAATACAGAGGGATTTTTTAACTTTTTTTTTTTTTTTTTCTCAATCAGCTTTTCAGATTTCCAAGGACCAGCGTTAGGAGAGTTATTAAATGTAAATCAGATGCAGCTTCAAGGCTATTCAAGTCATTAACTAATAACTAGGTGCTGTCTCCCTCCTTAGTCCCACCCTCTCTGGAATAGCTTAGCAGATCTGTTAAGTAAAAAAGGTTGAAACTGTTTCAGACAGACAGACAGGGACAGAGAAGCGGCAAGAAAATGCTGAGAGAGAGAGAAAAGAAAGGAACAAGATACTATTTTATCAATTTATCATGAAATGAAACACTTCCATGAGGCAGAATTTAAGCCTAGTTGGCTTCCTTCAGGGCTCAGGCTAAGCTTCTCCCTCTCTCGTGAACTGTACAATGGCAGCATTGACAGTTGGTGGAAGTTACTTTTCCATTAATAAAAGGAGAAGAAGATTAACAGGTCTTTGATCAAACTTAATTAGAAAATAACTATTTTTAAGAAAATGACCCGTGGGACAACTGGAACTTTGAACAGAAACAGCCATTAGTAGTTACAGCAATGCTTACCACTTGATCAACAAAAATTAATCACTAAAAATAAACAAAACCCAGAATTTATAGCGCTAAGATATATGTAAAAAAGGAATAATTGAAGTAAAAATTATTCAGTTTCCTCCATTCATGGATGCTGATCTAACTCATCATCAGTTTGTTACATAAACAGAACAGGAAACAGTACTAAAAGAAATGAATTGCAGTTAGAAATATTGAACTAGGAAATAGTGATGAGATAAATAAGAAGCATGTAACTCAGTTGACCAAAACAAACTTGCATAGTTTTAGATCCTGCAAAAACGCAAAAGTAGTCGAAAATTTCTTACTTTATGGATCAAACCCGTTACTCGTGTAGAGCATACTAAAATTAAGCAAAATATTCACCGTTTGATGTAGCTAACAAATTCTGCATCAGACACAGCAGAGAGCTTATCAGCTTGGCTAATATCATCATCATCAACTGGAGCAGGAAGATTAAGATCTATCAAACCCAAGTTATTGTCTCCAAACTTTGTGGAACTTCTTGCAGGAGTACTTGAAGAAGCTGCTACACCAATTACATGAGATCTTTTGTGGCCACCGAGAGCTTGCCCAGATGAAAACACTCTAAAACAAAATGGACATCCATGGATTTTCTTCTCTGGAAGAGAAGTAGAAGCACCTGCATTTTCTGTTGGCTCCAAGTTTGGCTCTTTACTTGGTGTATAAACTTTGAGTTTCTTGTGACTTGCTCTATGCCCACCTAAAGCTTGATAAGATTTAAACACTTTGTTGCATGTTTCACATTTGTACTTCCCTCTTACTTTTATCTTGCAAGATTTGAACTCACCAGAATCATCTGTTTCAGTCTCTACTTCCTCTTCAAGTTCCCGATCTTCTTCTTGTTTCTCTTGTTCTTTTCTCTTCCATCTGTCTCTTGAAAGCATCATAAGACAGAAAGCGACATCTTCTTCTGTTGTAGTGTCAGAAATTGAACTCACCGGTTCAGGTTCTTGACCCGATGATGACTCAGCTGCTGCCTTAATAGTACCCATTTTGTTGAGTTCAAGCTTCTTTAATATGTTGTTGTTCTCTTGCTCTTGCCTTGGTCTTTGCTGATGATATTGATGGTGATGATTCTCTAACAATCTCTTAGTTCTCTTGGATCGTCTTCTTGTTGGGTTCTTTGATGACTCGGTCTCACTTTCTCTATCTTGAAGAACAACAGAACCAGCATCAGCCGCAGCAAAACAGAACTCAGGATCAACCAATCGAATACTTCTTTTGGGGTTCTCTCTGAGCCCATAAAAAACACCCTTTTCTTCTTCCTCGTCTTCCTCCTCCTCCTCCTCTTCTTCCACACCTTGTGCTTCTTCTGCTTCTTCCTCTGAAGATGAGATTGATTCAGTGTCTTCACTAACTTCAATTTGTGGGAATTGATCTTCTAGTTTTGGAGGAACTGGAAGCTTCAACAAATGAGACCTCATGTGACCACCTAAAGCTCTACCATTAGAGAAACTTTTGAAGCACAATTTGCACTTGTGCTTCTCCATCAACTTGAAAACAGAGCAAAAGAAACACAGAGATTTTTCCTTCTTTGTGAAAAAAGATTGTGACTTGTGGATTTTTCTTTTTCTATAGGGGAAACTGGAAAGAGTGTAAAGAAGTTGAGGAAAAGAGTGGAAACTAAAAGGAGTAGGTGACAAGCATTCCTCCACCAAGAGAGATGTATACAAAGATACAAAATAAATAAATAAATAATTTTTTTTAAAAAAATAGCTTTGATTTTGATTTTTTGAGAGGATTAATTGATTTTCTCTAAAACGGTATATATTAAGACATTAAATAAGATTTAATTAAAGCTCTTGCATGAAGGGAGAAAGAGGGACATGTAACATGCGAGGCTTGCCCGTTTCTGAATTTATTCCCAACCATTCTTTCTATCAACCTTTACCTCTCCTTTGTTTCCCAACTTGCCCTTTCTACCTGGTGATATTCAAAAAAAAAAAAAACAGCACGTTACTACCTACAATTGGAATTAATGAACGAAAAAAAATATATTTTCATAGAGTATTTTCATTGAAGTGGTTTAAGATTTAAAATATTTCAATGTGGGTTTCAGGGATAAAAAAAGCAGAGTATAGTTTGTCCAGAATATCATGAAAAATAATTTAGTTTAATGAATTATTTAAGAATTTAAATTCAACGTGAAAAAAAAATCGTCCGGAATATTTGTATTGTTTAAGAATTTATGTATTTGATTTTAATCTTCTTACTTTCAAGTGTGAAAAATGAAATCCCGTGATTTAATTTAGTAAAAAATAAAGGCAATTTAGGATTAAAAAAAGAAGAAGAAGGTTACCAAAATAAACCGTTTGCTTTCTTGTACCAGTCAAGAAAACTGATGGGTTTGTTGTAACGATGAGACATGCTATACGACTCCACTCTCTTAACATCCTCAAGCTGTGATATTTAGGATGTAACAAGCAAATAAGATCCAATCAAATCTCATATTTAATAATCCAAATAGTAGTGTTATTATTTATCACTGATTTTGGTAATTAGATTCAACTAATACTGAATTGGAAATTACGTTTCATACCTTATTAGCTCCCTCCTATTATTATTATTATTATTATTATTATTCTTGAATTGATTTTCCTGAAGTAAATGAATTAAATGGGTAATATATGTGTGTATTGATTCATATCGGGTTTTAGCTTTTCTTCGGAAACTTTCCTTTAAATTTGGATCTTTTGTTGAAACGTCTTGATGGGAAAAATACTCCGTCCCTTCCTTTGAGAAAGGAGTTTTCCATGGGAGAGTAGTAAATGCCGTTTTGTTAGGGGCTGGTAGACCCGGTCCTTCTAACCCTTGGCACCACCCGTTTATTCTAACAAAACGCGGTCCATGTGGATTCCTTCCAATTTATACGTTCTTTCTGCAAGAGAAAAAGGTGTCTCTTCGTATAGTACATTGAGGCGGTGATTGCTTAGTGCAGTGATGTTTATTTTTTTTAATTTTTTAATATTTTAAATTATATTAAAATAATATTTTTTAATTTTTAAAATTTATTTTTAACATTAACATATTAAAATAATATAAACAATATTAAAACAAAATAAAATTCAAACCTTGTGAAAAGTGCGGTTGGACCCAAACAAACTTGCAGCAGTTGTTATTGCATGCATGCAGCACTGCTATTGGGATTCAGAGTTAATTTCTAGCATGGAAAAAGAAGATGTTGATGTTATAAAAGCATTTTTTGATATCGTAAAATTTATTATTTAATGAATGAAAAGACGAAGCATGCACTTAATAAAATAAATTCAAAAAACATGCAAATTGATAAATCATGAATTATGAATAATAATTAAAGGCTAAAGCTTGAAAGTTGATCTTTTTATTAAGAAACAAACTATAGATGTGTATGTACTTATTTTATAAATGTAGGTTATAAAAAGTCATGCTAATTAATGATAATACATGCATAATAAACTTTGAAATACAGAACAGAGTGGGACCACTTTCAAATCCTATTTTTATTTAATTCTATAGCGATTAAAATAAATATTCCAAAGAGATTGAAACATTAAAATCATAGAAAATATGTATTTATTTAGTCAAAATCTTCATTTTTTTCATTCATGCATTTTTTTTTCAATTTTGACAAAACATCCTTTTTTTTTCTTTTTCTTATTTTTTGCTAACAACATGATTTTTTGAATGTCCAAAACCTAAATTTCAACTTGTTTTAACCAAAAAAAGAATTCCAAATTTTTTTAAGAAACCTCATTTATAAACCAAAAAATGATATTTAATTAGTCTAAAAATAAAAAATAGAAAAAAATTACTTTATAATCCTTGATCTTCTTTTTCTATCATGGTTAAAAGACAAGGCCACAGTTACTAACTCTCATGTACAAGATGAACCAATTGGTATCAATGTCAACCTTTTTTATGGTTGAAATGCGATGAACAAATTAAGAACTTTCCCCTTCATTTTATGATGAATTCCTCTCTTCTTTGTCAACATTCAAGGACCAGAGTATGAAACGCGCGAGAAATGAGGTTTTGTGATAAAAAAAATAAAACCTAAAACTACAAGGATGAAAAATATAGAAATATATAACTTTAGGAATGAAATTGAACTTTTGTGAGAGCTTCAAATACTAAATTGAATTCTCTCGACATCCAGTGACTTAATTAATACAAGCAAAAGTAAGTTTCATGACTGAAACATAAATACCTAGTATCATAGGAAAGAAAATGCAAAATTCTAAAAGTTTAAGGACTAAAATGAACTTTTAAAAAAATACAATGGAATTTTTTTTTTTTTAAAAAAAAAGAAGATCAAGATCAGATTATGAACACTAAATTACAGGAACCAAATTATTGTAAAAATAAAAAAGAAATGAAATTAAATTAAATTCTTGAAAAACTTCAAGGACTTGGTTGATCTTTTTTCAACATCCACATATGAAACATGAAAAATAAAGTTTTAGGACCACAATATAAATACCTATAATTACAAGGATGGAAGTATAGAACTTAAAAGTTCCAGAGACCAAATTGGATTTTCGTAGACTTTAGAGACCATGCTAAACTTCTAGGGGTTGCACTTTTGTGTAGCTTCAGGACCGAAATGTAAATGTTTAAAACTACAAGGATGAAAAATAAGAAATCTAAAAGTTTTAGTGAATGAATTGAATTATTTTGAAAACATAAGGAACCGAATTGAAATCTCGAAGATTGCACTGTACAATGCAATCCACAACAACAACTGTTGTAGTAGAAGTAGGAACTGAAATAAATATATCACACGAGATGTGAAGGATCCTTTTAAACTCGATAAGTCTAGTTTTAATTTTTTAAAACTAACTAGAAATATAGTTTAACCATTTAAAAAAAGTAATATATTTTTATATATTGGAGCATCGTCAATGCCTTTGATTTTTACTTTTGCTCGAGATCACATTGAACCAGCAAGAAATTCTAACAGGAAAGCACAGAGGAGAGGATTCTTTACTTTATTCAACGCCGTAAAGAAGGATTAATTAATTAGTAAAACATAATGATGAATTTAATCACAAATTGAAATACCAGCTCAATGCTTAACTATGTCATTATTACGAGAGTCCAAGACCGGGACATGTTAGCATATCCATATTAATAATTTTATTAAAGTGACAACCATATCATAAATATATTACTTGTTGTGTATATGGATACATTAATACGACTAGATATCAGTGTATATATTAATTAATATATTGATTAGTATATAAACAAACTCATTGATGTTGATAAATTGACTTGTCCAATGTCCATGTATTGAGGGAACATGTGGCCAAACTTAAAAAAAAAAAGCTTTTTTTTCTTTAGGAAGCACTGAAAATATTAGAGATTTATAGGTTCATTCAACAAATCAAGATGCGGAGTTGTTTTTTATAATATTTTTTATTTTTTAAAATTAATATATTAAAACAATTTAAAAATATAAAAAAATCAATTTAAAACATGAAAAAAAATATTTTTAAAATACAAAAATTAATGGATTCTTCTTAACCAAACAAATAAATTTATTAAGATATTTGAAAATATCTATGATTTTATAATTCTTGACTCAGAATATCTCGTAAATATAAGATATAGTTTTTCAATGATGTAAAATATTACTATTCAATCTTATAAAATAATAAACAATATTAACCTTTTAATTATTTAAGGGGGGTTACTTTACAGATTATTTGAATTTAGTGCCTGAATATATATATATATATATATATATATATATATGGTTCTGAATTAAAGATTTTGTCTGTATATGTATATGATGTAACAGCTTTGCGAGGGCGAAAACCATAAATAATATGGGGCCAATGCATGGTTTAATTGGCAGATAAATTCATAACGTATTTTAATCGAAAACACCAAATCAATGCTTCTGATTAATTTTTTTACAAAGTCGAGATTTTTTTTTATTACTATTAATAGTAAAAGCGAGCAAATTCTATAATTACAAAAAGACTGCTGTAATAACACGCAATGCTAAAACACACCGAGTCAACTCCACCAAGGCCCTGGATTAATTTAAAAAATAAAATAAAATTCAATTCTCGTGTTGCAAAACAGGTCCTTTAAAGATTGCCATGGAATATATCACAAGAAATAATTGTTCATTAGCCACTTTGTGAATCCTGTTGGATCTAATGGTCAAGGATACACATTCTTTATTTTTTTTTAATTATCAATATTCAAATTCCAAACCAAGTTGTGGAAAGGTTTTTTTTTTAATAAATCTTGTAATTATAATTACAAAAAAAGAAAAAGAATTTGGGATAGAATTAGACTTTACTATGTGGGGACCACGTTTGGGATAGAATTTGGGGCTTTTACATCAATGCCATCGTTGAATTCTACTTATGTAAAATTTCAGTGTGGGGGCACAGAAAAGGCCCCGTAATATAAAGGAGAAAACCTTTGTTTTTACGTTTAATAACCGACAATTTTAACTCTTTACATATATTGATATACGAGAAGTATGTAATTAAAAAATAGCAAAATAATATTTTCTCAAATAAATTTTATATATATATATATATATATTCAACCAAATAGTTTTTTTTTCTCTCACCATTTCAAAACTCCACGACTTTAACAGTGCACAAAAGCAAGATAAAAAATATAGAAATCATGTTTTTGCTGTTGTGTATTTTATTTTTAGGGATAACACACACTAAAAACTTAACTTTCAACTAGCCTCGAGCACAAATACATTCTTAATTTCCATAAAATAAACAATGGAAAAAACAAAAGAATCAATTTAAATTACCCTATATTTTATTGATATATTCTCATAAAATTACGAACCAAACAAAAGAGTTTGATGGAAATACAGTAAAGAAAAAGGGTCCAGTACCAATTGTTTTGCACAGCCACTCAATTTGGAGTGAACTGAAGCTCACCACAGTGCACGTTAGCAGCAGAGACAGATTGAGTAAGCTTTCAAGTACAAAAGGGATGTCTATTGTCCATATCCATCATGGTTATTTGGCTTAACATGAGCAGAGACCATATATATAGAAGCATGTTGATTTGGCACAACATGAACTGACCATGTACATGCGGTTAGATGATGATTTTTTAAAATAATTATTTTTATTCTTTATTTTAAATTAATTTTTTTTAATATTTTACAGGATAAAAAATATTTTCAGAAGCAGTATTTTATCACTGGAGCTTCTATCTAACAAGGACACGGTGGGTGCTTTAAGGAGGAAGGACCCACCAACTGGTGAGATAATCCCATCAAACCTTCACCTTCACTAGCTAAGGTTAAGCAAGTAGAGCTGGTCTAATCACATATTATGATCACTTGTTAAGACTCTAAATTTGATTATAAGTCGAGATCAGGGTGACCTTTCGGGATTTCCAAATGATTGGGCATTCGAATTATTTCGACTGTGGTAGCTATTGATCACCGAGAAAAAATAAAAAAGGGATATAAAAGGGGTATATTTTAATTGATTAGATTTTAAATTTATTTTTTATAAATTATTGGTTCAAGTTTTATAAATTCCAGGACTAATAAAGACTTATATATATTCGTTAATTTTAGAACCTGTAAAATTAATTAAGATGCACATAAATAAACTGATTTGGACATTCACACTAATAATAATAATAATAATAAATTATATTTTTCCTCGTGAAATTATAAGTGTACAATGCCATGCTTACGTACATATTAGTTTTTTTAGCAATGTATAAATTATTTATGATAAAATTTATTTTTTAAACATTTTAAGTTTTCGTTCTTATTAATAAATTTAAAATTTAAATCTAGAAAGGAAGAAAATGAACATTATTTTTTTTACCACTAGACTTATTCTTTGAAATTGCATGTATACATGTAATTAATATTTGATGCAATTTACATTTTTTGGGAGAAAAATATTATCGAATCCATCCTAACTGGTAAAGCCGATTTAGCTACCACAAATTGTTAAAAAGACTAATTTTGAACCTGTTATAGGTCTTGATGTTATTTTTTATTTTTGAAAAAACAATTTCACCATAGATAATTGACGTTATCACCTGGGATGGATTTTCGGACCCCATTTTGGGTCCAGTTTCCATTGCATTCGATCAAAATTAAACACGTGATAAAAAAAAAAAAAAAAAAGGAATTCTAATCAGAAAATAAATACGATATTTTCTTCATTGTTAGGAACCTTGAACACTTTATGAAGCACACTAACAACTTTAGATCTCCGAAATCTCATTGTGATTATGTGAGGTCCCTCTTTTTGTTGAGGGATTAGTTAGGTACAATTTAAACATACATGATTAAGTAGAAGCCTCATAATTACTCTGAAGAAAGTCTGCTCGCTAGTCCAATGCCAAAAAGGTTTTTTTTTTTTTTTTGATCAATTTCAAGAGAAGAGTTTGTGGTCAACTGTTGGGGATAGACTCATTTATTTAAGTTTTTAATTGGTTGTTTGGGAATGTGGTTGTGATTATATTTTAAAATATTTTTTATTTAAAAATATATTAAAATAATATTTTTTTATTTTTTAAAAATAATTTTTGTTATCAGTATATCAAAATAATTTAAAAACACCAAAGACATATTAATTTTAAATAAAAAATTTTAAATTTTTTTAAAATGATTTTAAAATACAAAAACTAAATAATAATAAAAATATATTTGGAGGATCGGTTAGGTAACCTCCTAAAGCATGTTGCTATTAACTGGCCCTTATTTTTTTTAAAAAGCAAATTATGCTCAACCACCATGATTTCAAACGGGGTTTAACTATAATCTTATTAAATTAACAAATTAATTAATATGATATTACACTTCAGGAGTCAATGAAGCATTAAAAAACATGGGTCCTTCTACGAAAAAAAAAAAAACTTCTTTCATGATTATTGTCTTGAAAGATTATTCCACGACAGGTAAATCCGATAAAACAAAAATACAATTAGAACGGGTCAATGAGTAAATCGTCTATTCTGCTATTAAATTTTGCTTGAACATGTCCTTCTACTCGGTGCCTGTCGAGCATGTGCTCCCTCCACCTCTAATGCCTTTCCTTTCCAGTTAATTCGACATTAAAATAAGAGAATTTGGCTTGAATTAATGTAATATGACAATATTAGTGGCAGAGGGACTACATTTCAACAGACCAAAAGTACAGGGATGAAAATAATAAAAATAAAACCAGAACAACCATATTAAGAGAATTTAAAGAGTGGGGGGACTGAATGAGATAAAGGTTGTAAAGTTAACTATACCCGGGGATTTGTTCTTGCTTTTCTTTTTTATCGGTGGCAATGGTACGCAAACTGCGAAAAGTAAGCCATGCTCTTGCCGCCATGAAACGGAAAGCACTTTTCAAAACTTATTTTCAAATGAGCCATGTCTGATATTCTAGTTCAATTGTGTTTTTGATTTTTTTTTAGTTTTTAAATATTTTTAGTTTTTGAATTTTTTTATATTTTAGTGTTAGAAATAAATTTATAAAAATAAAATAAAAATATTATTGTGATATATATCCAAATAAAAAAATATTTTCAAACACAATTTTTCTCATATTCCCAAACAAATTCTAAATTTATTTCTTCAATCTAGAAAAAAATACAATCTATTGTATTTATATTTGTAATGGATTTAAAATTTATAAAAAAATTACCTTGCACATGTTAAATTTGAATTTCAATAACAAAGGAGAGAGTATACATTCTTAAATTTAAGTAACAACACTAACCTTCTAGGATTTAAATCAAATTATGTATCCACAAATCGGATTTGATTTAAGCTTGGTGTAAAAAAAATTTAAGCAATTAGAGAGCTTAAAAGCTAGTTATGATGGACTGGGGCTGTGATTGGATTGATGGGCCCTCGCTAAACAGGAAATAGTATCCTTGCACCATAGTTTTGAGTTCCGCGTCATTCATAATTTCAACTGTTGCTTGATGAGAAGGCCAACAAATATTTGAGAATTCTGCTGGAGTGAGATGACTAAGACGTCCACCCATCTAAAGCCTTCATGAGTGTTTATTTCATTGTTTTTTAAAATATTTTTTAATTTTAAAATATATTAATTTTAAAAAACATTTTTTTATATAACATATTAAAATAATTTTAAAATAAAAAAATTAAATTTTAAAAAAATCAAAATTCACTAAGGTACAAACATAGCCTTGAACAATCACTAAGGTGTTAGATTATTAAAACAAAAAAATTTAAAATATTTAGTTCTCATAAAATTCTTTGACACCATCAATATATGAAAAAATATAATCATTTTAATTTTTTTTTCCATCAAAATAAAATTTTCTATTAACGTATCTTTTCTTTATCTTAACAAGTGTAATGTTTTTATATAGAATCATTCTTTCTCCTGTAACCCAATTATTTTATGATTTTCAAAGCAACCTAACAAAAAATATTAAAATAATATATCTATATTTCATGTGTAATTGAAAACTAAGAAAAATTATAAAGTCTAATCTTCATGAATAATTTATTATTAGTATTATTATTTTTATATTAGAAAAATAATAATTAAAAAAACTTTTAAAATGTAGATAAAAAGTTATAATAATATTTAATAATCATGTCAGTTTAGAGTAGGCAAATCTAATAAATGTTTTTTGAACTTCTAAAATAGATAAAAAAAAAAAAGGAAAAAAAATGGAGAAAAGGGCCAAGCTTGACACTTAGCCTAGAATTAGGAGGCTCGGAGGCCGCGCTCGCATGCAGCGTTGCTTTATATTTTTATTAAGGGGATGCGCGACTTATTTTTTTGAAAAAAAAAAACTGAAATGACAAGTCGTCTATCTAAAAATAACAGTGCTAGTGCAATTGAACCCGCAACCTCGTGGTTGTGACTCAAATGCTAACAAATTGTGCTATGATAGGCTTACCAAATTTCTAAAATATTGACCCGAAATCTTATTTGTGATATCCATTTTTTAGAGTTTTTAACCTATTATTATATGCTATATCTAAATTGTCCAATTTTTAACGGGTCGAGTTGTATCCGAGAGGGCAAGTACTACAAATAAGTTGATTTTTTCAACACGCCTACCATAAATTGACATACGTGGTTACAATTTACAAGGATATTTGAACTGATGGAAATCCTATGCATCAACACTAAAATGTTGCCAAATGCTACTACATCAAAATCGAGAATCATTCACTGCTCCCCAAGTCTAACAAAACGGCTACACTTTATTGCTATCTACAGCATCAATTGTTAAGTAAAGAAATACCTTATTTTTATTTGGTACATCTTAATAGCTGATCCCTGCATAGTTGAAGGAAGAGCTAGCTAGCTGGCTAGCTAGGGTAGGGTGCCCAATCAACATGCCAAGACATGGTTGCAAGTGCTGGAAACACAATGGAGTATTTATAGCCAAAGTTTTTAGTGGCATGTACTTTATTGGAAGATTCGAACTCCAAGATAAGGAGGGCTACGAGTTGAGAAGGCACGAAGAATCCATTAATCTTGTATTGTTCTAGACTTCAAATCAGTTTTCCTGATTTTACAATAAGATTCACCCTTTGAAAATGGGTGTTCTTTTAGAATATTTTTTTATTATCGACAATTTTTTACTAGTTTTACTCTAAAAAAACCAATTTTTATAATATTAAATAAGTATTTGGTTTGATCCAGATTATATTCTTAAAAAATAACATTTTTTAATTTGGTTAGATTTTTTTAATCCAAATTGAACGTAAATACCCTTACTCACGAGTCATTATATAAGTATTTATTTGGAACATTTAAATTTTAAATTTTATTTTTGTTTAAATTTTATTTTTTATATAATTTTTTTTATTGTTTTAGAATTTTAATATCAAAAATAATTTTTTAAAAATAAATTTATTTTAATATATTTTTTTAAAAACAAAACTTTAAAAAACAACTACTTCCACCTACGCTTCCCAGCACCGTTTAAGAACTTTAAGTGATTGAAAGGTCGGTTAACTTAGCAGAGAGCATTTATATAACAAAGCATTCGATTCCATAGGCGGAAACAGAATGATTACTCCTGGGGTGGAGGAGTGGTGGCTGTTCGTAGTGAGTTCTAGCATGTTTTCCTCAATTAAACTTGTTACCAGGTCAGAGATACCATGTACTCTTATTCTTGGCAAATAATCTTGATTGTTATGTCAAGATATATTGTGCAAATCTTTATGATCATATATTCTAATAATTTTTAAGCACGGCATATCTTCAAATTATATGATGGTGGACAAGTTGCGCAGTGGAATAATTAATTTGTGTCTTTATACACGATTCCCATCGTTCATTTGCAGGTCTTCTTCTTCGTCTTCTTATATATAAGCAATTAAGGTCTTCTTTCTTGCTATTTTTAGTTTTATTTTATTTTTAATAGGACAGTTCTTACAAATTGATTAAGAAATTTGATTTAATTAGGACTCACCAACCCTCAAGATTGATATACCTTCCATCATGTTCTGATCCCAGCAACAAATTAATTTTAACAAGAGCTATTTTTTTTATCATTTATGTTTCGAACAATTCTCAAGAATATGCTAGATCTAATAGGGTGGTTTCTTTTGACCGTATAGGGAAATGAACTTAATTCTAATGATTTCTTTTAGCTTTGGAAAATGAACTCAGCGTAATCCCAGATTTATATATTTTCTCAAATTTATAAATTTTATAGATTAAATCTCCAATATTTCTCACATGTATCAACTCTGGCATTCACCAATTCTTCAAATAATTTGTCTAATGTGCACATTTTATGTTCTAAAAATGACATTGATTTAAAGAAAATTTGATAAAAAAGTTCATGAACATTCACATTTGAAAAAACTTTATATTGCACATGAAATAACTAGTAATATCTTATTAATTACTTTTTAGAATCCATTTTTAAAAAGAGACACACACTAGTATGAGAGAATATAATTCATGATTCACAAAAATAACAAGAATATCTCCACTTAATATTTTTCTTTTCAACTTATATCTCTCTATTTTTTCAAAGAAAGAGACACACTTGTTTGAGAGAAAAAAAATTATTATTGAAAAAATAATAAAAATATATTTATTTAATTTTTTTTATCATACATCTATCTCTCTATTTTTTCAAAGTGAATTAAGAATAATTAATAGGATTATACTAGTTATTTCATTTAAAGGTTGATATTGCACTAAAATGATATTAATTTGAAGAAAATTTAAAAAAATAATAAAAAGACTTTTTGATTTTTTTAAAAAAAATCATTCAAGACTTAATTGATAAAATTTATAAGTTTAGGACTCAATAAAAAATACATCTATAAGTTTAAGACTAAATTGAGGTTTCTTCTTTCTTTGATATTTTTTATAATCATATGATATATTTTTAATTTTTAACATGCATTTATCTAATTTTGTTTTTCAAATAAGTTTGGAGGGTATAAAAAAGTATCATACAAATGATAAATAATATTATAGCATGTGGCTCTATAACAATTGCTGCTTGTATAAGCTGTTTGAACCCATTTCCGTGTTTAAAATTCTTTTGGAGATATTAATTTGAACTTCAAATAAATAATAAAAAATAGTAAAAGCAAATAAGAAAGAAGATGCTCTAATTTATTACGGTAATTTCAAATAAAAAATTCTAAAAATACCCTTTCTTTTTCTGTCAAAACCCCTATAACTTCTCTTTACCATTTCATATTTTACCGAATCCAAGAACTCGTGTTGACTTGAAAAAAAAAAAAAAACATGCAATGGGTAAAAAGACGTAAATAAATAAACTTCTGTGCCATATATACGTGGCTGAACTAAAGCATCTCTGCTGTCTGAAATGACAATCAACCAGGTGCTATAAGTTGGCAGTAGCACCTCAAGCAACAAGGACAAAACCCAGGTTTCTTAATTTCAAAATTTGAAGAAGAAATATCGAAGCTAAAAATGTACTTTGCCAATCAGTGGGATTTTGACAGACTTTTTAATATGAGGTAGTTGAAGTGGGATTATGGTGGATACTGCCTTGTTCATCAGTACATCTTCAGCAAAGTCAACTCCTTTGCTGGATAATACTAGAGAGATGTATGTATCCTTCTTCATTGGATTGAAGATTATGGGCAGTTGCAGCTAGAATCAATACCAGACAGAAAACTAAGAAATACAAAGGGTCTGCCATGAAATTAACTGGAGCAAAGAATGATTCTTGTAAAGGAAAAACAATTAAAATTGTTAATTTAGTTCATTTCCACATCTATTCATCGATGTACCATCAAAAGGCAAAAATTATTTGAAGGGCGCACATTACAGCCCAATGAACACATAATTGCAGTGATTGGTGTAACAATTATAGTTACAAAATTTTCTTGTAATTACAGTTTTTAAATACAAAATTGGACAAATGAAAAAAGAGGAAAAGAAAAACTTGAAACCCGGCCCGTGTTGGGTCTCAAGATTTTATAACTGGTCAGCTCTCACATCAGTAGTTGAACCAATTCCCACCTGCAACCATGGAGATGGACTTCCACTAGTGCTCATGCCTTTTAATTCACTGAGTTTTGCTAACTTCACCTTACTATCTGCTTCATCATTCACATTCTGGACTGAACTATAATTTTTATTATTATCATCGTTATTGTTGTCTTTGGTGTCACGATGATCCTTTTCATTTTGGTGCTGATGATTGTTGTCATTTACTTTTGCATCAACTCTCGTCCAAGGCTGTAGGTAAATCTCAGTAGAAACCTCAATATTTGAAGGGTTTGCAACAGGTGGATGAGCAGGAAGATTGAGATCAAGTGTGAGATCTAATGGCTCAGTATTGTTTATAAACTTCGGTCGTCGTTGAATTTGGTCCAAGTGATCCTGAAATTGATGGAACTTGGGGAAAGATGAAGTGTCTGGAGAATTTGAAGTGAGCCAATGACACCTTTTATGGCCACCTAATGCTTGTCCGGATGAAAATACACGATGGCATATGGAACATTCGTGCACTTTGGATTTCCTTTTCGAAGCGGAAGCCAATGGAGGGGATGAACCATGATCGAATTGCAAAGTCGATGTCGATTTTGTTGAAAAGAATTCATCATTTGTGATGAAATCTTCATCATGATCAGCTAGGCTATCTTCCATGCCCTGATCAAGCCGGGCTGCATAGCATCCTTTAACCTTCTTGTGGCTAGCTCTATGTCCACCCAATGCTTGATGTGAATTGAAAACTTTCTTGCATGCTTTGCATTCAAACATTCCTTTAGCAATCCCCTTGGCCTTGTCTAATGGTGGCTTGTATTCCACATGAGCCATGAAATTCAACGGATTTCTTCGCTCTTCTTCTTTACTAGCAGATGCACAAGACTCCTCAGGCTCGGCTTCTAAGGGATCAACTGTTGCATTAGATAGCATCATGAGGCAATTAGCAAGATCTTCCTCTTCGCTTGACGGGCAACTGGAGTTAAAATTGCCAACTTTAGCTCTCAATGATCGTTTTCTTTTAGACCAGCAGCAGCTCCTTCTTGGAGTTCTACCCTCCTCGTCCGATCCTGGAGAGGAAACAAGCAATTGATCTGCATCCTCGGACGTGCATCTTCCATGTTCAAGAAAAGACTTCCATGACAAGAATTCTTTGCCACAATTTTCACAAACCCGACAGCTCTTTAATCGATTTGGATTCGTTCTTAACGCATACATACGCCTGGTTCCAGGGGGCACGGTGGCTCCCAATTTATCTTCCCAGTCACTAGCAGGATCTTCATCTTCCATGTTGACATTCTCATCACCTATTCCGTGTGCTCTCATGTGCCCTCCTAGTGCTCTTCCACACATAAATCCTTTCTTGCATATTTTACAAAAGTGCTTGAAGTTTGGTTGTTGATCCACAAGCAAAGCCATATAAAGTGGGAAAAAAAACAATAAACGAAAGAGATGAAAAACTAAGAGAGAAAGAATTAATGAATGTTAATCAATGAAGTGAGGTTAACTAATGATGCAAGAGATCGAATGGGGCGAAGTTTGTTCTCGTAGCGCAACTTGCTGTAGGGTTGTATGGTTAAGAGGAGTGCTAACCAGACCTAGCTTCTAGATATAGCCATGGTTTAGAGAGAGATAAGAGTAAATAATAGTTGAGAATATGGTGCCAAGTGGTGGGAGGTTAAGAGGGCTAGAGACTTTTTCTATAACATTGTGGTGGTGGCGCCACCGGTCAAACAAACCAAAGGAGCTAGGTCCGTACGTCTGTGGGAGAGAGAGAGTGGTGAGTGAGGGAGTGAAAGGGGAAGAGAGTAGTGGTTCTAACTGCCATACCTATTCATATCCCTTCAATTCCAAGCCAAGAAAACTAGAAACTCATGCTTCTCCCTGTTTGTCGGTTGGTTCAAGCTGCCTTTCCACACAAATATTATGTCATTTGTCTAATAAAAACATATGTGTGTTTGTTTCCACTTTTTTAGTATCGAAACAACTCATGAAATCTCCGAGTACAATGCGGATCAATTTGGATAAGTTTTAGGGTCTGCTTGATCTCAGTCCACCGAGGGCAGTGTGTGAGAAGCTAGCTAATTCAGTGTGATCCTCGTTTCTATGATTTAAATAAATTTCCCCTAAAAAGTTGTGTTATTTATCATAAACATAAAACACACATTTCTTAAATTCAAATTATTTTTATATATAAAAAATGTGTGTGGGATGTCTCTTTCTATAAAGTTTGAGATTTCCATAAAAGGTATCTGTATCTCAAATTGAGAGCAAACTACCACTAATTGTATAGAAAAAAAAGCGTCATATTAGGTAATGTTTTGATAAGATTTTACTCATATTAGAGACGGAAATATCTCATGAAAGAAGAAAAGGAAGGGCTATTCCTATTTTATTTTGCCTAGACCCCAATAAACATTCCAAAGAAAAATAAATAAATTAAAAGAACTTGCGTCTTTCCCAAGCGATCGTTTGTACGTATCAGAAATCGCTGAAGCTTGGAATGAAAAGGATGATTAAGAGAATTTGAAAATTACTCCATTAATTTTTGCAATAAATTGAAAAGATTGATGAACGGATTAATTCAATAGACAAAAAACGGAAAAAAAAAATATTATTTCTGTGTAGCATTACTTCGCTCTCGCTCGGTTGAATTTGCACATCAATCCATTTATAGTATTCATTCGGGGAGTCATCGAGAATCATTTTGGTTCAGCAGAAGATTTGGGCATTGTTGTTCCTATGTATGTCGGTGTTTATATTGGAGCTTCATACAGTGATGCTATAATTACCTAAGACATCTAAAATATTTAGAAAACATTATGGTGCTTCACTGTTTATAAATGGATAATAAATCACCTCAATCTTTTTTCTTCATTTATTTTTTACTTTGTAGACTTCGGGTTGGTGGTTTCTGCTTCACGAGGCTAGTTGTCTCTGATGAGCATGAGAAATATTATCAGAACTAGATATTTTATTAATCTCATCGGTGAATCAGTAAATTAAATTGCCAAATTGGTTCGGTTCTCAAATTGAGTTGTTTATGTAATTGGCCCAGGTTTGGTTCTCAACTTGGGTTTTTTAAGAAATTGACTTGATCAAACCTTATCAAATCAACTTGAACCGATGATCTAATCAGTTTGAACCAATCTAACATAACGGACAAGCCAACCCTACCAAAGATGTGTCGTTAACTTTTTTAAACATAAGTGACAAGTCATCCCCCAAGCAGACATGTCATTTACTTTAAGGGAAAATAATTGAAAAATGCATCATGGTGTTAACAGTCGAGTCATTAACCTCTTACTTGGAAGCGCTTGTGTCACCATCAGGTCATAACAAAAAAAGTAAAGCTGAAGGGGTTTTCACTGTACACATATAATTCACTTTTCACTATAATATTATAATTATGATTTTTCCCTTTTAAAAAACACTCAATGGCGATCTATTAATCATTCAATTCTTTTCAGTATGATTAAATGACTTAATTTTTATTTTTTTGTTAGTTTGTTAAGGTTATTTTTTTATGTTTCTCTCCGAGTAGTTTTTATCGTTATGTTCTCTCCTGTTAAAACCTGAGAGGTTCTTACATAATACATCCTGTGCCATCTCTCTGTCTCCTCGTCTTCCATTGCATTCTCTCTGGTTATCTGATCGAGATAATAATCTTATTTATCTATAGAGATACAGACAATTAAATCTTCATTAGCACATTTGTGTAAAATAAAAGAAAAAATCAATAGCTTAGCTATGATTTGAATTCTTATTATGGATCTGCTTCCACGGGTTGTTTAATAGAACGTTTCGAAATGGGTAGAAGAAGAAAGTTGACCTTTTTTTTTTTACATGAAAATATCGCTCATCACTCTTCAAAATAGACCAGTAATATATTTTTCAGTTTCAACTTCAAAAACTGATGTTGAGTAATTTTTTTTAGAAAACTGTAATTATCAGTTCGGTTGGAATTTTAATCTCAAAATCAAACTATATAACAACCCATAGTAAAAATATAGATTAATTTTAAAAAATATAATTCAACTAGTTAGTTTTTAAGTTTACTCATTAAAAATCATCAATTTAAATACTATAAATTTTATAGTCATTAAAAATTTATATAATTATTGAATTTAAAATTTTAAAGAATTAATTAAGGTGTGCAACCATAATTACTATATAAAAAAAAAAACCAAGTATAGAGTAGGCCCTGATCTCGCTTTCCATATTACCTTCCATTCCTCACTGTCTCACTATCACTTATTAAAATTATGTAATAAAATTAACAGTCTCGTAAAAAGACGATTACCTTTATAATTAAATAAATCAAATAAATAGTCCCGTTAATAAATCATTACCCTCCTAATCAAATAAAAAATCTTGTAAATAAACGACTACCACAGCAACTAGATTTGTTTTCTTAATTTATGTTGATAGAATTATTAAAAGACGAAAACACCCTATATAAACAATAACCTTAAAAATCCAATTTCTCTTCCATCCGGTCACCACTCATACCCCCCTCTATCTCCTTCACCCGTCACCAACACCACCAATTTTACTATTTCACGACATTGATGGGAAGTTAGCGTGTTGGAATCGAAGGAAGGCTCAGACTTGCCATTGTTGGGATTGATGCAATGGTGTTTATCACTTTCTGAACTGTTTTGATTCTTACCCTCTCTTACATTGTAATTCAAATATTTGTTCACCTTTTCTTGGTGATGTTGTCACAATGGCTGTTGCTGCTGCTCTTCTCTTCATTTTATCCAGCAAAAACATGGGCGGCTTTGTCTGTAATCTCTGTAGAAGAAACAGAGACGAGTTGTAAAGGGTTTTGGTGAATGGCTGATCATAGGAGCCATTGTAAAGGACAGTTTAGGCATACAGATTATTAAAACATATGTTAAAGGGAAACTTGAAATAATTTAGACGTCAGGTATGGGCATGGATTAACGCATGTAAATAGTCAGAAAAGTTGCCGTGGCAATTTCAATTAGTCAATGAACTGTTGACTAAGCAAAGCTATTAATTGCTTCCATGAGTGAAGTGAGTTTAGTCCGTAACCCATCAATTACTGTAATTAATTTTGCTTCGATTTAAAGCATCCATAACTGGGTTACTTAAGTAGTGATGGTGATAAGTAAAGAAGCTTACTTGGTTAGTGTAGGCCTTGAAGCAACCAGTCCACTTTACAGTCCTAGATGATCGAGACCTCTCACTGAAGAAGTTCAATTGGGTGATGAACTAGCACTACCAACCACTACACCAAAGAGTGTGAATTAGCCAATGTTTATTTTTATTTTTTTAATTATCAGTCCTCATCTCTGCTAGCCAAACCCTACAAAGTAGTCCAACTTTTTCTTGGTTTTGGTTCCAAAGTAGTTTAAATTGTAAAATATTTTCTTTTAAGTATATTTATATTAAGTAAAAAAAACATTCATTACAGATTAATGAAAGATTATTGATATAGTTTATAAATGAATAAAAAAATAATTTATTTTTTTTAAAAAATACTTCTTCCTAGTTATTTAGAGGTGCAAGTTTTTATTGTGTAATTAATTAAATAAAAACTATGGTGACTGGGCTCTTCTAATAAATTTTTTATTCAGTTTGATTTTAAATATAAATATTTAATATTTTCACGTCCTTGAACTAATTAATTTTACTTTTTATTTCTCTCCGTACCCAAAATCTTACTCATAGTCCTCATTTTTACTTGTTTTCTACTGGAGTGCTTATGCTCATAAGGTGCGATGCTGTATTCTGTTAGTGTTTGAAGTGTATGGCAAGTTGTAAATCTAATTTTATAGATAGAACTATTTTTTAGTACCGCCACTAAATTATTTTATGATCAGATTTTAAATAGGTTATTCCTAATTAAAAGTTTACGTATTTACATAAAAAAAATCCACATAACCTACTCTTGATTTGAATGAAATATGACAACTTTAAAAACTTAGCATCTCAGCCAATATTTCAGGATATCTTACATGGATTATAATTATTTTAAGTTAACATACAAACTTTTTCGAAAAAATTTGAATAAGTCTTTTTATTCTATTAAACTCTTGATGTGACAAAATATCATTATCTACTAAAAATCCAGTTGATATGTCCAGTGTCTTGTTTCTTATTATCTCACAGTGTTATTGAATTGAAAAGTGAAAACTACCTGTCGTCTCTCCCATGTGCACGAAGAAAAGGACTGGGTTTGGGAGAGGGTCCTTTAGAATCGACACCTTTACAATTTTTTTTTTTATGAAATGGTCGGGCTAGGCTGAATAAGCAGTAGCGTGATTGCCTGGACGAAGAATTTTTTGTCAGGCTTTGCCGATTAAAACAAGGCCGCGACTTCGTGGACCAGCCAACCATTACATGGGCTCATAATTCAGATGAGACCCATATTCTGGCAACCCGAGTTTCTGCCCAAACTTATTTAAGAGTAATCAAAACAAAAATAATTTATGATCTATAAAGCTACAAACCGCAATTAGATCCAAATATTCTGTAAGTGTGAGGTAAAAAGCAATGATATAATTTTTACTTTATGATAAATTAAAAAAACAAGCAGGATATATATGGTATCAGAAATTAATTAAGGACAAATTGATAATTTTCAGTTTGTGTTTATTTTGTTTCTTTACTTTACACTTGATATTTTTCTCGGATTATTGTGTGGTATAAAAATACAAGGGATCATAGACATCACATGAAAATTGAATATCGATTCCTCTATATATATATATATACACACACACACACACGAACAAGCCTCCATTCAACACTACTTCCTCCCAGGAAAAACATCGAGATTAACACTATTTTTTATTAAAAAAATTATTTTTATTAATACTCAAAATAAGAGTACAAACACATTGCGATTTTCATGACACATGAATAAAAATAAAAGTTGACCAGTCTGATCGAAAGAAAAAATAAAGAGAAATTAGTCTTTTCCAAACCCTTCATAATAAAATCAACTTTATGTGATTGTCAAACCTTACCTACGTATTAGCCCATAAAACAGAGAGTTTAATGCACATTATCCTCCATTAAAGTCTAATGTGTTATACAAGCTTCCTGCACTATTTAATTTTATGTTTGGAAATATATTTAGATGTATTTTAAAAATAAGTTTAGCTTAAAAAAATATAAAATGAATATTTTTTAATAATTTTAATTTATCATTGTTAGAAATTAAATGAAAATTTAAAATCAATTATTTTAATATATTTTTAAATAAAAATAAATTTTAAAAATATTATATACCATATTACCAAACAAACAGACAAGATAAAAGGTACCATGACGTGATGACAAGTTACTTGTGTACCTCTCAGTTCAAAGACAAGGTAAAAAGTGATGAAAGAAATGCCCACGTGGTAAAGCTAATCATTCATCCTTTATAATAAGATTCCATGTTCCTTGGAACACATACATACATACGCACATGCATATGATCTGCTCCATATGGAACAATAGCTTTCATGTAGCAATTAACCACTAATTAAAATTAACTAGTGATCTATAAGTTTGTCCGGGTGCCCATCCTGCCGGAATTACACCGCTAGCTACAATGGTCTTGCCGGACTCAAGAGATGTTAGCTTAATAGAAAGCGGGGCACGTAACAACGAGCCTGCGTCGAGCTTCCAAACAGCACCCCATGATTTTTGCATGGGAACCCATGAATCTGAATCCAATGCCTGTTTTAATTCCACGGATTTGAGGTCACCATCTCCATCTTCGTATTCAATTACAGTTGCAAAGTAGTAAGGGTTTGATCCAGAATCAACATGGAAGGTCACCGTCTTGCCAGGCCAGTTGCATGGGACCCTGCAAGCCAATAACGATGCATTATTAGACCAAAATTGATACTTGAAACAAATCGATCCATTCTGATAATATTCTAATAGAGATGGTAATTAAAATATTTTTAAATTTATCTGGGATTAGTAATCATAATGAAAAGTCCATGCCCGCAAACTATGGTAATAAAAAACTCAAGTTAAATATGCTTGACTGGATGTATGCTTGAATAAACTAAACAGAAGACTTTGGTTGCAATACTAAATTACTAATTATAAAAATTGACTAAATATTGTGCGTGGGAATACTTCCCCCCCCCCTTCTTATCTCCTCCCCCATTTCTCTCACAAATTGAAGTACCTTTGATGTTCAATTTGCAAGACTCCAGCATTACGAAGTTGATCTTCCTTGCCAGATATTGCCATGGCCCCAAAAGCAGTGCCACTTAAATCAAAATGAAAAGATTCCTGGGCACAGGGGCCTCCGGGACACTGATCTGTGATAACCACAGTAACTGGGTTCCCTGAGCATGCAGCATTCGAACTCGACGTGCATTTCACCTAATTAATTAAAATTGGACCAGCATATTAGATAAGGCACAGGTTAAAGATAATATTTATTGCTAACAATTAACGATTCAATCCTCATTCATCTACTTGTTTAAAAAGTATTTGGTATACATAGAAATTAAACTAGCAAGTTATTAGCAAACATGGTTCACCTGATAACAAGCTCCACACCCCTGGCCTGATTTGTATATAGAATCGCCTCCAGCTGATATAAGAGAAGAGAATGGTGCTTGCTCCACAGCATTCCCATAGCCACAAGCTCCACCTACGCATGCACACACAAAATATGAAAAGCCTAACACAGTACTCTCTTTATAAATTGGAAAAAAGGCGGCAAGGGTTCATTCATTCATGATGTTTCAGTCTCTATTTCAATTACCATCACTTCCAGCGCCGGTGGGACTGCCATACCAAGTAGCCCCAGCAGGCGACCAATCAGAATTAGACTGTATCTTTGAGACATTGAAGAGCTTGGGATGGAAGCAGTGGCAGGAGTTCACCAAAAAGAAAGCTAGAATAATGGGGAGAAGGAATGGTTTTTGAAAGGAAATTATAGCCATAGTGAATTATTGATGTATCAAGGAACTGCTACTGTAATCAATAGCAATGTTGTTGTTTTGATGATGGGTCTAAATGGAAAAATAGACTCGTATTTATAGAAAGAGAGCTCTGCATGGTTCCAAATGAGTACAAGCATGAGTGGGCACGTGGCATAATGAGATTGAGTTCCATTTTTTTCAAGTTACAAGACAAATTGTAAGTTACGTAAAGTGCACGCTCTTAAGAAGGACCAATATTATATGTATATATATATATATAAGATTTCCTTGACAGATTTAAATTATCAGTTTATTCAAGACGAATTAAATATTATGTCGTGTGTGTAGTAATTTCTATGTGTTTTGAATTAAAAATTAAAATAGTAAAACGCACCATGTGTCAATTTCTTTTTCAATGAAAAGGGGCCTAATATTTGAAACTTATTAGAGTCAAATGCCACCTAAAATTAAGTATGAGTAAATTGTGAAAATGATACCTGAATTTAAGGGTTTTAATTTTTCCAATTTTTTGGGATTAAGCTTAAATAGCTGGTTTTTACTTAAATTGTTTCAATGCATTAGCAGGCTATTTGAAATTAAATTTGAGAATGAACAAAAAGAAAGAGAGTTAACTTTGAAATATAATGTCCTTTAATTCCTTCTTCTGATGATATTATAAAAATTAATTCGTTTCATTTTTCAAGTTTGTTAATTACGTAATATTCAACATGAATTATATTTACTTTATTGTTTATCAGAGACACAGTGCTAATTAAATTTCCATACAGGGCAAGTCTTCTAATTTAATGGAGTTTAATTTTCTCAATCTTTCATTAATGTAAATTTAAAAGGACCTTTCTGATTATTTTCGCAGGCAGTTTTCCTTTCCATTTTCTTTCTTGTTTTTTTTTTTAAATAAAACATCTTAAATTTATAATAATGCTAAAGATAGCTCTAGTACCATTGCACATCATTAGAAGGAATGAGACGGATGAAGAGAATTATTTTAAAATTTTATTTTTAAAAATATTTTAGTTAATTTTTTCTTTTAATTTTATTTTTTAATAATAAAAATTTAGAAAAAAATCATCTCGTTGTTATATTAATGGTCCTCCGTTTAAGATTGCGGTTTAAATGAAAGTTAGTCAAAATTTAATTTTTTATATTTAAATTAATTTTTTTATATTTTTAAATTATTTTAATATGCTGATGTTATAAATAAAGTTAAAAAATAATATATATATATATATATATATATATATATATATATTATCTTTATGTATTTATAAATAAAAAATATTTTAAAAAATAATCAATATTATATTTCCAAACACCATATTCTCATAAAAGTTAATAATTTTATTATCTTTTTTTAATAAAAAAATCTTGGAACTAGTTATTACACATTAATACTAAATATCTATCTAATCAAATTTTTAAAAAATCCTAAATGGATGCATTCATATGAAAATATTCCTCGCAATTGAACATTTTAATTCATTTTTTATTCTTTCACGCGAATTTAATAAACGCTCATTGCCTACATTTAAGAAATTATTAAAATAACACTGAAACCTCAACTAACTCTCAGCACTGTCATATCCCTTAATGGCTTCTTAATTTGACTCGTAATCTTTTCTTATTGGGTCTCTTTACTGTAAGAATTTAATTAACGACAACTTGATAAACCATGACGGTTGCTAGTTGAGACGGTTATTCTATGCAATGGGCCCACCAGGCCGTTATCATGGACCCGTTTTGTTAGTGGGTCCTACTTGTTTTGTGTACGTTTCCTACGTTTTCTTCCAATGTGACAAGGTTCCGTCTTCAAGGGGATACGGTTCTTCCTCGTAAGGATTTTGCAGTTGTGATTTGAAAGCGAAAATTGTTCTTTGATTTTGCCGTTAATGGGGGTTCTAGGCCGTTGAAAAACATACCTCAATCCTGATCGAATGGTCGAGATGAACCCACCTACTTTCCACGTGAGCATCCACATCATTCGAAAATAACAGCACGTAATATTTGGCGGGGATTTGGGGGGGGGGGGGGTTTATTTATCTATTTAATTGTGTTACTTGTGATTACACTTATTATTCACGTCGATGATGCTATCTTGACATTGGTTGTTTGTTTGTTTTTTTTTTTTGCAATTATTTTATCAAGAAGTTCATTCTATATTCCATCAAAATATAATGAATGATTGACAATTATAATAAAGTTAATGTTATTTAAGCCATTTAACAAAATGAAAATAGTAATGAAAATTATATCAACTTTAATATGTGCTTGTTAATTAATCAGTGCATATATTTTAAATTAAGTGGATGGGTAGTTTTATTTTTTAAAAAAATACTAGTTGCATTTCATATCAAATCCAATATTTTTCCAAGATTATATTAGGCAACCAAGCTAGCTAGTTAACATCCATCAAGTGACTCAACCATATAATTTGAGCAAACCTTGCATTGCTATTTTTAAACCTATAATGTATAGAATTATCAATGTTAACTTTTAACTAATTAACTTGAATGAGATTAGCATACTAAAGCTGTTTTTTTTTTTTTTTTTTGTAAATAGGAGCTAGTATATAAGATCAATTACGTACATTGACAACAGTGATTTGATCGTGGTTTCTGCAATAAATTAATGGGGTTTTTGTCTTGACTAATTCTAGCATGAATCAAGCAAGACCCACACGTGGCTATCATTGTCAAGATAAGACTTGAAGGAGAATTAAAATAGAATTTTCTTTTTTATTCAACAAAGGGAAATAGAAGGTGCACATGGCCATCGTTTTCACTTGAGGAAGAATTAGATAGGGCTTCCAAAGTGGCGAGGAGATATCCTCATGGACAAATTGCTGGTAGGCGAAACAGAAAATGGATCTCCAAAAAAATGCACAAGCAAGCATTTAACACTTGCATCAAAACCCTACTGGGCAAACTTTTAATGGATGAAACAGAAAGTAACTCAAATAATTTCCAGAGGAGAAGAAACGCGATCAGGAGGTGCCTGTGAATGGAGATATACTTTGAGGCAAGGAACTTCTACAATCACCAAAAATGATATTAGGCCAAGAGGAAAGTATCCACGCCCCATGCACGATGGTTTCCTTCTCAAATATTGAACACTATGATTTGTATAATGAAAAAATGGTACCGAATAATAACAATCGATCTCTCTCTTTCTTTTCTCTCTGTTTTTTTTTTTTTTTTACTATGATTTGTATAATGAAAAAATGGTACCGAATAATTTTAAATCATTAATGAGGTTTTTTCCAATAGTTTATATTTTTAAATTAAGATTGTTTTCTAACTTAATAATAGAGCTTTTGTGACCTAAAATCAGTGAATTCAAATCTTTCGGCTTCACTTTCTGTTCTAAAATTAAATATAAGATTGTGACAGATCTGTTTAATTTAAAAAATATTTATTCAAAAAAATATATTAAAATAAAATATAAAATTATTAAGAGCTAAGCTAACAACTCAAGACATGATAAAATCACAAACTTTATCTTAGAAAACAAGTTTCCATGTGAAAGTAACCTAAACTTTCAAATTATCCTTACAATATTCTCTGTCTTTCAGTAATTGCAGCCTAAATTATTTCAAAGATTAGAAACATGCAAGACATTCATCAACGGAGCGATTGGTTCTTCATTCTTTAGAATTTGAATAACACGATGCATTTTGTACATGGATGTTGAAAATGTAAAAAATATGGTCCGAGTTCCGAAGTCACGGAGAAAAATTGTCGATGGTTTGTCTTTTGTAAATGTTTTCCATGAATAAGACATGCTCCTTCAAAATACGAACATGTTTTTCTTTCCTCCAAAAGAAAATTTTGATAGATCTGTTTGTACTAATTGGTTCCAAATTGACTAATTTAACACAACTAACTAGCTATTCGAAAGCCTAACAATTAAGGTATTTAAGGGTTGTTTATTTTTTTTTTCTTTAGTTCTTTGTTTTTGAAAAAAATTGGAAGTAAAAATAGAAAACATGCAAGTTAATGTTAAAATTCTAAAAACCTAGACGAAGTGGTTTTTACAAATTATAAATATGATGGTCATAATTAATTGTAAGATCTAAGTCGAGTCGGTTCTATACTGGATTACAAGTTGATCAATAAATCAATTAATTAACTTAAATTATAATTTTTAAAAATAAAATTAAATATCATTTTAATAACAAAAGTACAGTCCTAAATAAAACTATGATTCGAGCTGATAGTTCTAGAGTCCTAATAAAAGTACAGACCTAGAAAATTTTGATAGGTCTACAGTCTACTTGTACTAATTGGTTCCGAATCAGCTAATTTAACGCAGCTAACTAGCTATTCAAAAGCCTAATAGTTGAGGTATTCAAGGGTTGTTTATTTTATTTTTTTTCTTTAGTTCTTTGTTTTTGATAATTAATTATAGGATATTCCAACTAGAGTTCGAGTCGGTTCAATACCTGGATTAAAGTTGAGCAATAAATCAATCAATTAACTTAAATTATAATTTTAAAAAATAAAATTAAATATCACTTTAATAACAAAAGTACAGTCCTAAATAAAACTATGATTCAAGTTGGTAAATCAACATTTAAGGATTTCAACTAGATTTTATAACTATTTTGGTAGTGATCATTTAATTTAGATTAGATTCTGTTTTTTGGATGGCAAACATAATGCTCCGTCTTCTATTTGTAGTCGGACTTCTGCTCTCTCTCTCTCTCTCTCTCTCACTAGTTTTGAACCCTTCCTGCTAGAGCTTATCGATCGCATGGTAAACGGAAGGGACAAGGCAGGCCAATGGTCTCAGAAAGCATAGCAAGTTAGCAAAGGCCAGCGCCCCCATTGAATGCATAGCGCAGCAAGCATCCATTTCTCCCTCTCTTCAAACGACTTCAGATTCTAATATTTCCTTCGTGACCAAAAATTAAAAAGAAAACATTAGAATGTTAGTTGTTTTTTCTTGGCAATGAAGAATGCTAGTTACTTATGAAGAGTATACTCCCTTCTCTGCAGAGCCAAATGGCCCAGGGTCTAAGCATTGACCAGGTTCAATGGGATTTGTATTGGGCTTGAATATCGGTTTGGTAAGTCGTTAGACTGGGTCCAATCCAGCTGCGTATACCTGGGCTTTTCCTGGACCTCATTTTTAGTATGACCCAAATGTTTTGTCTTTGTTTTTTTTTTTTTTTTTCCTTTTTAGATTTGTTTTGGGGACGGCTGCAATCTTCATTTTCTTGGTACAGTACCAGCTAAGGCCGCAGGAAGGCCGCACCAAGAGCATCTGCTAACAGAGTAGAGGTGTGAAACAGAAACCTGGAGGAGAGTTAGGTCAGTGCACGAACGGTAGAGATTGGAGAACCCCGCCTTGGCAAGAAATTCTGCCGCTAGAATTCCCTTCTCTGAGGACATGCAGGATTATATATACAGACCCAGCTGGATCTCTGAAGGATGAACGAAATATCCCTGGGAACAGCATTCCAAGAGCTAGTACATGATTGATCAGATTCAGTAGCTCCCAAAGCTTCTGAGTAGGTATTTTTTATGACCTCATCAAACGATTTACATGAGAAAAATCAGGGTGGACATAATTCAGGATGCATCTGTATTAAGGTTTTTTTTTTTTTTTTTTTTCCTGTTCTTTTTTCTTATTTTTTTAGAGCAACTGCAAGCATACACCATTATGGCCAGAAATATATAGTATTTGCATAGATATATGGGTATAGTGAGGTTGTGGGTTCGTTTTATCAATCCGCAAGTTAACCCTCTCTTCTTCTTTTTTAAAATCTAAAACTATGTTATTTTGATTTTTTTTTAATAAAATGATTTTGTTTCAGTTTTTTTCTCAAACAAAATTTAGGTAAAAACAATTCAGTCTTAAATAAAACTTAATCCAAATCAAATTTCAAATCGATAAAGCATCTAGTTAACCTATGTAGTCTAGACCAATTTTTATAACTATAAAAAGAAATCTGATAATGGTTGAAGTTTCGAAAGTCGTGGATAACTGGCAATAAAATTAAAAAAAAAAAAACTTTAAACTGTGTGCAAGTTTCACAGTAGCCAAGTATATTATTCACCATCTCACATTTCACATTTCACAGTGGACTCACTTCAATATTTTTTTTTTTTTTAGCCCTTCTACCTGTGTTTAGGTGATTGCATCATTATAGGTCCAATTGTTTCAAAATTGTTAACCATTGACAAGATTTAAAGGAGGAGGACTAGGGAGAAAAAAACAGTGAAAATAGATTGTCGTTTTGAAATTTGATTAAAAAGTACTATTTGGTCCTCGTATTTTTCAATTTATAAACTTTGGGATCCTTCATTTTTTTTCAAAAAATCAATTCACATCCAAAACTTTATTTATTTTTATTTTTTAGTCTTTGATTTAAGAGGTGAGAAAGAAAGTGATTGAATTTTGATGGTACAGAGAGAAAGTATTGATTGATACTGATTTCAACCATGAAAAAAAAGTTGATTTTGGTGTTGATATGTTCCATTCGACGAGAAGAGTTTATCCTAAATGTTTTTTTGCCCTTAACTTTGTCTGGGATAACAAATTTGAACTCGAGTAGGTTTTTAGTTTCGAATTGATTTTAAATTTTTGAACTGATTTTTAGATTATTTAAGGCCATATACAAGTTTGTCAAAGTATTTAGAATGTTTTTAATCAAACATGAGTTAAAAAATGAGCTTCCATTTAAAAAATACAAGCCTCGATTTTCTAGCCATCACGGTAGTTAAAATATGAGGAAAGGTAGACAATACATCACTTGTTTTTATTTTTTTTCAAAAAAATTGAAGTGAACAATAGGTCGCCTACCCCATAAAAAAGGAATTAAACAAAACTAGGCTTGTGGGGTGTTTGGGCTTACGCATTTGAGCTTTTTTTTAATTTTTTTTAATTTTTTTATTTTTTTAGTCGATTTTTTTTTTAATTTGACCATCCACAATCAGATCTTTATTAATCTTTTTTACTTTATTTTTTTTAATGATTTGATCAATTAATATTTTACTAATTTTTAACTAGACAACATGATTTGTTTCAGTTTAATATTTGTAGGTTTATCATGATTTCAAATACTTTGATATTTATTTGATTCTTGATTTTATAAATATATTTTTTTATCATATTGTTAAACTAAAAATTATAAAAATAAATTATTGAACACAATTGAGTTTATGACTTTAATTATGCATTTAACAGGTTAACTTCAAGTGGTTAGGGATTTGGCTTTATAACTTGTTCCGGCTATATAAATAATTTTTAATTTATTTAATTAAATATATACATAAATTTCTAATTTTATAACTAAAATATTTTTATGTCCAAAAACACGTAAAAATGCTATCATATTTATTTTTTGGTGTTAAATGCAAAATTAATCGGAAGTGCATGTAAAATAGTTATAAAGTACGTGTTTAATCGACGAACTACAAATGTGCCCCCTAAAGTTTAGCTTATTCCATGTATGTACAAGACAACAAAATCAAATGATGAAGTGCCTCCAATTCATATTTCTAAAATTAAACTTATCTGATGCCAGGAGCTCGTTCAACTTATCCAGTGCCCATTCAGCAAATTTTCGTTCGTGGCTCGGTCAAATACAATGGGCTTATGTATTTGCCTAAAGGCAGCTTGGCCCTTCTTCTTTCCACATTTGATCAAATAAATACTTAATTTAAACCGGATTAAATCAACTCCTCTACTTCTAACTAAAGACAAATCAGAATCTTTCTCCAATCACGTCGTAAACACAGAAGGACCGTGCATGATTTTTTCTTGCCTTAAATATTATCTTCAATTTTTTCAGTATGTAGTAAAAAAAAAGATTATCATATGAAGTCGAGATAAAGTGAAATGTGATAATCTCAAGTTATCACACACAAAGGAATTCCGCGTCAGAAAAAAGCACTCGTCGTAAGGCAGAACAAGCTGGGTTCAACTCAAGTGAGTTGAGGTTGAGATGGGTGGAGCGGGATCTTGGGAAAGGAGCTCGAGTCACAGAACATCATTGGAGATTACTAATTATTAAATGAAGGTGTGTTGACTGTTGACAGGAGACAATCTTAGCTGTGTTATCATTAAAGTAAAGAGGCTTAGAGTTGAAAATGTGATTCCATGTAGAAAGTGTTCGTAAACAATGATAGCATATAACATGTTTATTTTTCGCTTTAAAAGCATTTGTAAACAAAAACTTAGAATTATTTATTTTAATTTTCAAAACAGTGTTGATTTGAAAAATAAATTTTAAAAAATAGAAAATATTATTTTTATATATTTTTAAATAAAAAATACATTAAAAAACAATAGACTAATTGTACACCAAAGATAGCGCCTCGGCTATTTTAATTTCATAATCTATACTTTACACAGTACAAAACCCATGTTTCTTCCCTCTTTCTCCTGCCCTATATTTTTTTCCCCAGAAATATTGCCACTCAATACTTTATTAATCATGCAATGGGACTCTGAAAATTGTTCGATTTCATTCAACAACAAATCGATGGGATGCCTCAAATTATAGGATCCACCACCAATCATGTCCCTTTTTAATTTATGGGCAATCCGTACATCGAAATCATCAACAGAGGTTAGAGAGAGGTGCCCTTTACGCCAACCAGCTCCTTGTAGTTAAGAAAAAAGTAGTTGCTTTTAGCCCCAAAATAATGCGCACAGTGTTATTTGATAAGCAAAAGATGCAAGTGTTTGATTAGATCTCTCATGGGACCTCGCCCCTTTCGCCCACTTGAGCTTTTGATTATTTTTGTAAATTGATTTAAATTATTTTTTAGTTTTTAACTCGAAGAAATTATAAATTTATTTGATTATAAATATATTTTATTTAAATTAAAATTTTATTATTCAATCGAGTCAAAATTCTAATTTGATTAAACTTTATCATTTATAACTTATACATATTTTCAAAAAATTATTTAGAGCTATTTTTACTAAACATATTTTTGAGTTAAAGTCATTTTAGTTTATCTTATTAATTATAAGTTATTTATAGAAAACAACTTTTGAGCTATGAGTCTCGCTGGAAGTAAAAAAATCATGTGAAACAAACTCTAAAACCCCATCTAATTTCCTTTTCTCGTTTATATTCTTTAATACATAGATGGAAAAGATCGATGGGCAGCCAATCAAACAATTAGTGAATTTGTCATAATTAATTATACAGCTAAATTAAGGGGAAAATCTCAATGTAACTCCTCATGTGTTATCATTTGAGTCCTAGATCTTGATTTTATCACTCTTACTCCAAGTGCAATATAACCCCTCTGTTCATCAACTATTGTTGGTATTCATACATTGGTAATTAAGAATTTCCATCTAATTTGCATGTGCTCGTTTTGTTCTTCAATTCAAAGTGCCAAAATAGTCCCAATTTCTCATAAAGAACAGTTTTAGGATTAAAACTATTAGTAAAGTGGAGAATTTTACTATGATTTGATGTTAAAATTGTCATTTAGAACACACTGGGGATAAGTGTGGCTCCATTTGTAGAAAACCTTATATATCACATCCAAATAACGTACAAATTTGTTGAAATGTTTTAACTACCATTAAGAACGGACGAATGAAGGGATGATGTCGTCTAATGTTGATTATATTTGAGAAAATTGATAAAATAAAAAAGGTTTTGGACTAATTGATATTGGAATAAATAAATAGTTTAATCCATGATTTGATGTTTTTTTTTTTTTTTATTAAGGGGGCAATATACCTAAACTTACTTATACATCAAGAATAATTTTTTTTTTTGAAGATATTTTTTCGGATGCAACCTTTATAGCAGAGTGAAAAAAACTTAATTTCAGTATCTAGAAATTGCACAAGGTAGCTCTAAATCTTCACCTAATAATTGGACCAAAATATACAAATCTATATTTGTGAACATGGTATTACACTGTCCATTGGACATGGATTAAACTAGGAAGCATGAAATATACAGTCAGCTCGTCGGTATATAGGTGATGGAGGCACTTCTTTTAATCAGACACAAACAAACATAGCATTATGTTTCTCGATGCACTAGAACAGGACATGCTGCTACAACATTATAAAAGATCAATTCGGTGCCCAATTGATTAATTACCAAAAGCAGGAGACGCTTCTGTGATTTATCTAGTATTTGTTTTTGGTTGCTTCAGTGCCCTCCTCCCTTCCTCTTTCCCGCCTGTCTTCTGCTGGCAATACACTATAGTTTAGTTTAATGTATCTTCTGACTGTTCTCTCATAAAATACTGCTACTGTTGCCAAGCCAAACAAGAATCCAGTAAGGGAGGTCAATGGTTGAACTAGCATTGTTGGTAATCATACTTGCATATATTGTTAGAAAAATCAAGGGAACAAAAACAATTGCCTTACTGTATATTATCCATGAATCCAGAAGAATTTACGAGTGAGAAGAGCTCTAGTTTTGAGATTTTCACGGTTTTTTATTTAATAACCTGGTTATCCGGCCAGCTTCTATTTACTTTAATTAATCTTATAAGCTTTTAAATTAATAACTATATAAGTTTTTAATAGTTTTGAGATTTGTAAAATTTAAATTAATAATCTTCTGAAAATAAACCTAGAATTTAATCAGTTAAGTTTTTGCAAGTAATTCTTAGTTCACCAATATTTTTTTCTTTCACGTCAAGTTTAACAATCCATCAAAATAAGGTTTATATTTCTGATCCGGTCAAAGATAAATAAATAATCTACATAAGGATAAAGAGATTCACATGATTTATTTTTTAAAGATTTTTAAATCTTAATAGCTAAAAATTAAGCATATCTACTTAACTATCACGTTAATCTCATAGATAGTGCTACTTTAGCTTACAAATTGGTACGGGTGCCATAGCCTGCCTATGGCGATGTTTCTACATGAAGTGCTCTTCCTTAATTGCTGCATATTACCATCGTTGTCTAATTAGTTAGCCATTCTTGAATTATGTCTTTTTTTTCTTCCTTCCTAATTACTGTAAAGACAAAAACAATTAAGACGGTGATTGATTACATGGCTGTACTGTGTTTTTTAAATTTAAATTATTTTTTTTGATATTTTTAATTAATTTTAACATATTAATATTAAAACTTAAAAAAAATATTATTTTAATAAATTTTTAAATAACAAATTATTTGAAAAACAACTCTTTTTAAGTAATTATAATTACAGAGATATGCTCCTTTTCTCATCCTCGAGCTGGTTACGCAATTGACAAACTGGTAGATGACAGTGAAATGGCAGCTGAGAAGGTTTTTCTTTAAAAACAAGACAGCTAATAAATGCAGGTTTGATTCAGTTTTTCGTGGATTTTTATGTTAATCTCATTAAAAAGAACCTAGTTACTTGCTCTCTTCCGTGCACAACAGCACAGGGAACTGGGAAGTATGACTTGGGTTGAAATTTTCAAGTCATGTTACACGGCTGCTGAAATCAAGTGATTGTGCGACTTTCTGCCGGTCAATTCCCCACTATTTCTGGTTCTTAACTATAACATGAATTTGATATTCAAAATTCTTTTTTATTGAACAAAATTGAGCAAATCGATAGTTATTTTTCTCTTTCAAAATCCAAATTATAATGCTACATCACTCTGCAATCTGTATTTACTTTAAAAGTAAACCCAGGATGCCAAGAAATCATGACATATTTTACACATCAGTATGTACAAACAAGAAATACTCTACCCCGTAACCATCATGGCAGGCGAAATCGCAAGAGCAAAATTACTCTACAACATAATTCGAGCAATCTGATTATATCCTTTCTCTTCTTGTTGCCTTGATTTGATTTCTTCTGCACATCTCAGAGTCTTCTCTATATGGTATCCACCTCCGATGCTTACTTCCCTTTCTAAATGACAGCAATAGCTCTCAAAAACACTTACATTCACATGCAATTTGAAACCCATCAAGAACAAGAATTCAAGCTCCAGCTTGTTCATTACATTTGCTGTCAATCCCCCAACTCTTGCAAAATAAGAATTCCTGTAATTCCTGAGAAATAATAGATTCGTTTATATTAGAACACTAAATCCAAGAAGGGCCTCAATGTTTGGAAAGCTGTTTGCTTACAATCCGAATCATTTCCAAAAATCATCACAAAAACAGGAAAGAAGTTTCAGAAAACAAGGAGGAGAAAAGGAAAGACAAAGATAGAGATCTCACATGTCCTCAACGTATTTAGAAGCCACCATGATAGTAGTAATAAGAAGCCTATGTACGTTTCTTGCGTCGATTCTAAACTCTGGATTAGCCTGACAAAACCGATCAATGTAAGCATAGGCAACAACATAAACTGAAGGTCCTGCACGAGTGTATCGAAAAATTCTCTCAAGATACGATTGAATTGTCAAGTCTGGTGTCTCGTGGCAATCAAAGACTCGAGTTCTGGTATCTTTAGATAAAGCCCTAGTGCAGTTCTTGACAATTCTTTCATTCCTTGCCATGGTTCTCTCAATAAGAGAAGCAAGAACAGCAATGACTAGTGGGGTGTTTGAGTCATTTTGGTAGGAATAGGAATACAGATCAGATCGGAGTTTTCTTGGGGAAATTGCAAGAGAAGATGTAGCCATTAGAGACTCTGGCTAGTCTTCAAAAGGCAGAGAAATAAAAACGATGGAAGTTCTGACTTCTTGTTGTGGAAAATGAAGGGTCTTGAAAGGGATTTTATACCAGAAAGACAGATTTAAAGTTCGGTACTGTCGGCTTGTGAGAGAGAGACGGTGAGGGAGAAAAGGTATCGGTCTCGTGAGGGTATGTAATTAATATGCGGCAATGCTATCGGAAAACTGTTTTTAAAAAAAATATATAATTTTTTTTTAAATTAATATATTTTTAATATTTTCAAATTATTTTAACAAAGCTATATTAAAAATATTTTTTTTAAAATAAAAAATATTATTATAATATATTTTAAAATAAAAAAATACTTTAAAAAATTATTATTACTCTATTTCTAAATATCAGTTGCTACTAGAAAAAGACAGGGTGTTAGATGGAGGGAGTACGTGCCCATACTAAAAAAGAAAAAAAACCTCTTTTTAACTTTTTTATTTTTTATCTTTCCATGGGACAACAGGAAAGTCTTTAAGTTGTTGCTGGCTCCGTAAGTTAAATTGGAAAGTCCAAACAACAGGAAAGCAAGATGATTATAAAAAGATTCAATTAATTTGTCGCTTTTTCTTTTTTATTCTAACAAAAAAACTTATATTTTCTTATGAATAATAATTTTTTCCCTGTATCATATTGGATTTTTCAACACAATCATGTGTTAAATTAGAAAATCCAACTAGCTTAGCAAAACTCGGGACAACAGTGACTTGGTAGGGACTATTTTGGAATGTTGGTTTTTTAAAATTTATTTTTTTATTTAAAATTAATATTTTTATATATTTTTAGATTATTTTAATGTACTAATATTAAATATAATTTTAAAAATTAAAAAAATATTTTAATATATTTTTAAATAAAATATACTTTAAATTATAACACTATATATTGATAGATGCATGAGGTGCGACAATGAATAAAGAAAAGGAGAAATGACATGGAGTTTGGGCCATTTGGAAGGTGTATGGAAGGAAAGACAGTATCATAATTATCTATTAAAAGATTTTACTGCCTCCTATTTATAAAGCAAAAGTACAGACAAAAATGATGGTGTATTATTACTTACAAATCTGTCCATCTGTTGAGCTCACCGACAGCGGGCTTGGAATAGTAAGGGAACTAGTCATCGTCGCGTAACGGACTGCATTAATTTTTTTTTTAAAAGTTAAAAAAAATATTCACGAATTTGTTAATGTTCTTTTAGTAGATTTTTTAAATATATATATATAATTGATTTGATTTTAATAACTTTACCAGTTTAAAGATAATTATGGTTTCACCGTCAGTATATTTTGTCGCACCCCAAAAAATCCATAATAAAAAGTTGGTTTTTGCGACATTCGAGTGGCGACTTTTGTTTTATTCTATTTTGTTGATTTGGTTATTTGGGAGTCGCCACCTAGTATTTTGGTCACTAGGAACCCTAATTGGTCTTTCAGAGATTCTAAGGCAAGGGATTGGTTGCGTAAAGGGAAGGTATTAGCACCCCTAGTACGCCCTACCTAAGGTAAGCTGCTTGGTGTTTGGTTTGCTCTATAATTGCTATGGTGTAGGTATTTTCTAGGCTCGTCAATTGATTTTGGATAGAAATCTAAGGAGATTCCATGTGCTTTGAAAGCTCATTTTTTCCTTAGTATTTCAAAAGTTTGTGACTCATAAATCGTGGAATAAAAAAAAATTAAATTTTGAAATGTCCTCGATTATAATCAAGGCTTCTTTCAAGAATGTGTGCGGATTTATTATTCCCAATAATATTTTGGATATTAATCCTTTTAAAGATTTCTTTATCCAAACATTAGCGGTGAATAATAAATAAATTCCCTCTCCAAAAATAAGATTTTTATAGTTTTTGGAATATTGGCCAATACCCTTTGGAGTTTTACAAACATGTTGTAAAATCCAAAAATACAAGAAAATAATTTGTGTTTAAGAAATCTATGCGAAAACACACTTTCGAAGCTTCCAATATATTTTTTTATAAAAAGAATATTCAAAACATGTTAGAGTATTGGCCGTATGCAACACGCAACAAAAAATATTTTTTTTGTAAACAATATATTTTTTTTGTCGAAATCGGGTATTTTAATACTGAATTTGTATCTCCACATCATAAAAATACAAACTAATATTAAGTCATTTTAAAAAGATGTACAGGAGAAAAAAAAAAACAATATTTTTAAGGAATTTTAGAAATTTTTGAAAGCAAAATAAATAAATTTATCTTTGAAAATTTCGAGTGTCTCGACGAAAATCAGATATTTTAAATACTGAATTTATACCTCCACATGTATAAAAAAAAAATACAAACCCCCTAAAAAAATATATATATATGAAAGGAAAATAACAACATTTTTTTTTAGATTTTTTTCAGATTTTTTATAAATATTTTTATATATATATATAACATATACACACATATATATATTATAATTTATAATAATATATAATATATTATAGGGCTGGGCCGGCCCAAATGAAAGGGCCAGGCTCAGCCCCAGAAAAAAGAAGACGGGCCGATCTCGGCCCGAGAAACACATTTGGGCCGACCTCGGCCCGAAAAACTCAAGTGGGCCGATCTCGGCCCGAAAACTCCTACGGTCTGGGCCAAGACCGGCCCAGACTTGCAAGGCTGGGCCAGCATCGGGCTGGCCCAGCAGCCCTAGGCCCAGCGGGGGGGGGAGAATTAATTTTCCCCCCCGCCTCCTGCATGCAGAATGCATGCAGGAGGCAAAAACCTGCAGAAAGGGGGGGGGGGGAAGAAAACGTACCTGGCGTGGAGGAGGCGGTTGCTGGCGGTTGCTGGCGGTGGTGTGGCTCGTGCACGGAGGCTCCGGGCGGCGGCGCTGCGGCTGTTCGGTTTGCTCTCTCTCTTCGGTCTCCTCTCTCTCCCCTCTCTCTCCCGGTTTTTTCCTTCTCTATTTATAGGGGCAGAACAGGTGGGGGACCATGGTTAGTGCGCCTTCAATCACGCATGGCTGGTCGGCTCTTTCGGTGGTTTGGTGGGGGCGAGGAGAAGCGGGAAGTTTTTTCAAATGTTTCGCCTTCTGTTGCTGCTAAACCGGGGGGAAAGGAAGAAGATGAACAGTGTCGTTCAAAACGACACCATTCTGGTTTCGTTTTTTTTTTTTTTTAATTTTTATATATGAAACGGTGTCGTTTTGGATAAAACACGCCGTTTTATTTAAATGGCCAAACTTCAAATCAGTCCTCCAAATTCGGTCCCCGCCCCTCTTGTTGGCCGCCTTTTTCACTTTGGTCCTTGGCCTTTGATTTATGCAATTTAGCCCTCAATTGATTAATAAACTTTCAATTTCTTCAATTAGGCCCCTGATCCAAATCAAAACAGCCCCCTCTATTTACCCGGTTTTTCCAAATTGGTCCCTGGTTTGGGATTTTCTTAATTAAGTCCCTAATTGGCCATTAAACTTCAATATTTATGCAATTAAGCCCCTGATTTGACCCAAAAAAATCCTAAAAAATATATTTTGGCCCCAGAACTTAAATTTCTTTTAATTAAAGCCCAAATTGACTTAAAAATTAATTTTTCTTGCAATCAAATCCTTTATAAATTCAAATAAAAATCCAATTAAGTCCATAAAAATCCAATTAAGTCAATAAACGCCCAAATTTGGGCTTTTCTCCTCAAAATTCAAATTTTCCTTCTCAATAAGGCTTTCATCTTTCAAGAATATACTGTCAAAAATTCAATCCTTGTTTTTTTTTTTAAATTCCTTGACCAATTTCTGACTGTTTTCCGAGCGCTTCTGCCTCCTGTTATTTTCCTAACCTCTTTTGGCTATTTATTTTATTTTTCAGGGGGACCCAAAAATGGGTTACAACAGATGCCCCCTCTTTATAATACTTACGGAGCATG
Organism: Populus tomentosa; assembly: GCA_018804465.1. Lineage (NCBI taxonomy): Eukaryota > Viridiplantae > Streptophyta > Magnoliopsida > Malpighiales > Salicaceae > Populus > Populus tomentosa. The sequence continues at coordinate 3,889,585 of CM031995.1, forward strand.
GGTTTTGCGCAGTAAGTGTTATAAAGATAAACCCAAAACGGAACTCCCGAAACTGATCTGGTCGAAGCTTGATTGATCTGAAACTTTGTCCTTTATAACAATCCTCCTTAGCCCCAAAAACCATGATCGAAACTTAGTCATCTCGAGATCCTTATCCAGCGATCCTCTGAATTCTTATTTTAGTTTGATCAACATGGAAATCCATCCGAGATCCCATCTAGTGATCTCCTTCAACCTGGAATCCCATCTGGCGATTCCTTTACTCATAACCAATACAAAAAATGTGTGTGTGGTCTCATTATGATGGGTGACCTGCCCGAGTGGAAAAGGGAAAGAGTGGTCTCATTCTTTGGGTGACCTACCCAAGGGGAAGAATGGCCTCATTATTATGGGTGACCTACCCAGGTAAAAAAAAATAGAGAATGGTCTCATTCTTATAGGTGACCTACCCAGAAAATATTGTCTCATTGTGATGGGTGACCTACCCAGAAAAAGGAAGAGTGGTCTCATTCTTTGGGTGACCTACCCAGGGGAAGGAATGGCCTCATTCTTATGGGTGACCTACCCAGGGGAAGGAATGGCCTCATTCTTATGGGTGACCTACCCAGAAAAGTATGGTCTCATTGTGATGGGTGACCTGCCCGAGGAAAAAGGAAGAGTGGTCTCATTCTTTGGGTGACCTACCCAGGGGAAGGAATGACCTCATTCTTATGGGTGACCTACCCAGATAAAAAAATGGAGATAGGTCTCATTCTTATGGGTGACCTACCCAGAAAAGTATGGTCTCATTGTGATGGGTGACCTGCCCGAGGAAAAAGGAAGAGTGGTCTCATTCTTTGGGTGACCTACCCAGGGGAAATGATGGTCTCATTGTATGGGTGACCTGCCCAGGGGGAAGAATTCTTAGTAAACTCCATGCTTTTCTAAGAAATGGTTTCAATATGAGGTCCCTTCTGGCGACCTTCCTTGATGAATGTTGAAGTACGAAATCCCTTCTGGCGATCTCAAATAACTTGGAATCCCATCTAGCGATTCCTTTTATTCAAAGTTGAAATATTAGGTCCCTTCTGGCGACCTTCATCAAAATATGAGATCCCTTCTGGCAATCTCCTTTAGCCAAACAACTTGGAATCCCATCTGGCGATTCCTTTTATACCAAAGCTGAAATTTGAGGTCCCTTCTGGCGACCTCCATCGAAATACGAGATCCCTTCTGTCGATCTCAACAACTTGGAATCCTATTTGGCGATTCCTTTTTACCGCATGCTAACGATGTTGTTCTTCCTGCTGGCAGGGTTTGAAAACCATTATCTTCTCTTCTTGTTGTTCATAGAATCAACTCAATGATTCTTTCTTCGTCCATAATCTTGTTGGAATGCGCTAAGATCTCCTCCTGTAATGATAAAAAAATATATATATATACAATGATTTATGATTAGATGCAATGCATGCCTTTATACCTGGTTTTGAAACATAGGTCCCAGCCTCTTCTTCTAGTTCATGAGACTCCCTCTTAACATGAACTTGCTTTTGAAGTCGTATGCTGGATTTATCTCTCGTGTTGCCTATTATATTCTTGGAGAAGAAGTCTTTGACTTTCTTCAAGTAGTTTTTTTTTCAAAATGTATGACTTGTATTTGCCTCTTTGTCATGCTTTTGTCAAATACTTTAGCTTGGTTTTCAAATCTATAGGCTTTTATCCAATTTTAAACACGTAAAACTTTTCATAAAACATCTCGTCTTGCCCCCAGTGTAGGGGTGCGATATTAGTCTGGGCTTTTATATAGAGAAGAAATTCATTCCGACTCAAAACAAAACCAACAAAAAACTCTTTAGAGAGTGAAAGGACAAATGATTTTTTTCAAAAAATGCACATTGTTAGGATTGATAAACTCTATTTTTATCTTGAAAGAAAATTTACAGGTGATGTATCAATTCATTATGTTATCCAGAGGTGAGGTTGTATTTCAAAGGTAGCTTTTCTTAAATTTCTTATTAAACCATTTTATGATACTTTATTAGTAACCACTCAACTTGTTCCAAAAATGCATAATCTCATCATTTATTTAAAGAAAAGGTAGGCTCAAAGACAAACACAAAAATCTGGCTGACAATATGAGCCCTGAATGCTCACTAGAGAAAATAAAAGCAAAGACAAAAGCATGCTAAGGCAAATAACGTTGTTTTATATTTTGAAAACTACGAGAAGTTCCTGGGTCAACCCGTTCTGAAACTTCTTCTAGTGTGTGGAAAGTCAACCGAGGCAATGCTTCATCTTCCTTCCCCACTTGCGTTTCCTTGTCTTCTCTTTCGATCTTGCCTTCTTCATTATTGACGATTCTTGACCAAGGTTTTCCAACCCTTTATCCCCTATCATTTTTGTCATGACCAGGCAATGGATTTGAACTGATATTGGGTGCGTCTTCAAATGACACCCATCCTATCTTGATGAGCTTCAACAACTTGTTCTTGAAACCATAGCACGTTTCAAGACAATGCCCGGGAATACCAGCATGGTACTCGCAAGTCAACTCGGGCTTATACCAGATGGGGAATGGTGGCTGTAGTGGTAATGTAGGGATAGGAGCTATTTGTCCAATGCTTAGTAGTTTGGCATATATGTCCTTCAGAGGCATGGGTAATGGCGGTAGTTGTTCTGAAATGTATCTTGTGTTTGGTCTTTGGTGGTTGTTTTGGGTGTTTGACTGGCCATTTGCTCGATTAGGGGAAAAAGGTTTGTTAAAGTTTATGTGGGCCACATGGGAGGTAGGTATTTGTGGGTTATATGAATCCGTTATGTTGTCATTGGACCCACCTTCGAAGTTGTTAACGGGACCTTTCAATTTTCTTCCGAAAAAACCCTTTGTCTCCGATGGCTCAATTATGCGTCCAGCTTTAATCCCTTGCTCTATTCTTTCTGCTATGCGTACAGCATCATAGAAATGTTGAGATGAGCTACCCATTAAATGCTCATAGTAGGGTGCCTTGAATGTGTTGGCGAACAAAGTCACCATCTCCGTTTCTATCAAAGGGGGTTGCACATGCATGGCCTCGTCCCTCCACCTTTGCGCATAAGCCCTTACTGATTCTTGGCTTCTCTTTTCCATTGACATAAGGCTCGTTCGATCTGGAGCAATTTCCAAATTGAACTTGTATTGCTTAAGGAAAGCCTCCACTAAATCCTTCCATTTCTTAATCCTGGCATTTTCCAGCCTCATGTACCAACTTAGCGCCGACCCCGATAGACTGTCTTGGAAAAAGTAGATCAGTAACTTATCGTCATGAATCACCTCAGCCATCTTATTGCAATAAGATCGAAGGTGAGTGTTTGGGCATTCCAACCCAGTGTACTTTATAAACTCTGGTATCCTAAAATCTTTTGGTACCGTGATGTTTGGTACCAAGCATATTTCAGACGCTCGCATGGGGTCAAACCAGTCATTTCCCTCGACTGCTCTTAACCTTTCTTCCAAGGCTGATATCTTGTCATCGTTCATAAATCCGGTGGACCTATTATCGGAAGGCCCTTCCACAGTGATGTGAGCTTGAGGGGGCTGAATGGCAATGGTAGGCGCAAAGTGCTGCCCCGTCACTGAATCTGCCCCCAAGTTCTGAGATACCCCCGGGACATGAACTGATGGTGCTCCTATAGGTGGTTGGGTAGACGTTCCCTCCCCGTTTTTGGCTCTTAAAAATTGCTAGAGCAGATTGGTCAGTCGAGAAACTTCATTTTTCACGGATTCCAACTCGGTATGGTAGTGCGACTCTAAGTGAGCTCTTTCTTCGTTTTCCATTCTTGATCTTTGTCGAGTGTTGTGGATTCTAGAAGGGGGACCTATGTTTCTTAATCTGCAGATGCATGCATAGATGTATGAGAAAAAATGTACGATTGTGATGGATACATGATTGAAAAATGCATGTTTTATTGGGGATGATTTAGTGATGATGGCCATTTCGTTCACAAATCCTGCAATTCAAAATGCATTGGGGTTAGACTTGTTTTGATGCAAAAGATATATTGGAACATACACCCTAAGGATAGGTTCTAGTTCCTCTACGTGAGACATAGGGTAGGTTTGCTATTGGGTCTCTAAAAGAGGGTCTCTTGCTGTTCCAGTGATCAACCTTCGTAAAGGCGATATGGAGGTCTAGCAGATAGTGGGATGGTACGTGTACCAATCACAATCAGTCTAAACACTCAGCAAAGAGTTGGGGTTTACACAAACTTAAACCTTGACTCAAGTCATAAGGCAAGCTGTTAGTCCCCCACTTAAACTTAATAGTTACATGTGTGTGCACTCCAAAACATAATAATAATAACAAAGTGATGCATGACTATGCTATGTATGATAGAATGTAAAGATATATGCTAAAGCTTTTAAACAAAGCATCATAAGAAAACAAAAACCAATTACACATATAAACAAACAAACAAATCAAGCTTAGTCCAAGGGTCCCCAGCGGAGTCGCCATCCTGTCGCACCCCAAAAAATCCATAATAAAAAGTTGGTTTTTGCGACATTCGAGTGGCGACTTTCGTTTTATTCTATTTTGTTGATTTGGTTCTTTGGGAGTCGCCACCTAGTATTTTGGTCACTAGGAACCCTAACTGGTCTTTTAGAGATTCTAAGGCAAGGGACTGGTTGCGTAAAGGGAAGGTATTAGCACCCCTAGTACGCCCTACCTAAGGTAAGCTGCTTGGTGTTTGGTTTGCTCTATAATTGCTATGGTGTAGGTATTTTCTAGGCTCGTCAATTGATTTTGGATAGAAATCTAAGGAGATTCCATGTGCTTTGAAAGCTCATTTTTTCCTTAGTATTTCAAAAGTTTGTGACTCATAAATCGTGGAATAAAAAAAAATTAAATTTTGAAATGTCCTCGATTATAATCAAGGCTTCTTTCAAGAATGTGTGCGGATTTATTATTCCCAATAATATTTTGGATATTAATCCTTTTAAAGATTTCTTTATCCAAACATTAGCGGTGAATAATAAATAAATTCCCTCTCCAAAAATAAGATTTTTATAGTTTTTGGAATATTGGCCAATACCCTTTGGAGTTTTACAAACATGTTGTAAAATCCAAAAATACAAGAAAATAATTTGTGTTTAAGAAATCTATGCGAAAACACACTTTCGAAGCTTCCAATATATTTTTTTATAAAAAGAATATTCAAAACATGTTAGAGTATTGGCCGTATGCAACACGCAACAAAAAATATTTTTTTTGTAAACAATATATTTTTTTTGTCGAAATCGGGTATTTTAATACTGAATTTGTATCTCCACATCATAAAAATACAAACTAATATTAAGTCATTTTAAAAAGATGTACGGGAGAAAAAAAAAACAATATTTTTAAGGAATTTTAGAAATTTTTGAAAGCAAAAAAAATAAATTTATCTTTGAAAATTTCGAGTGTCTCGACGAAAATCAGATATTTTAAATACTGAATTTATACCTCCACATGTATAAAAAAAAAATACAAACCCCCTAAAAAAATATATATATATGAAAGGAAAATAACAACATTTTTTTTTAGATTTTTTTCAGATTTTTTATAAATATTTTTATATATATATATATAACATATACACACACACACATATATATATATATATATATATATATATATATATATTATAATTTATAATAATATATAATATATTATAGGGCTGGGCCGGCCCAAATGAAAGGGCCAGGCTCAGCCCCAGAAAAAAAGGAGACGGGCCGATCTCGGCCCGAATGATATTGGGCCGACCTCGGCCCGAGAAACACATTTGGGCCGACCTCGGCCCGAAAAACTCAAGTGGGCCGATCTCGGCCCGAAAACTCCTACGGTCTGGGCCAAGACCGGCCCAGACTTGCAAGGCTGGGCCAGCATCGGGCTGGCCCAGCAGCCCCAGGCCCAGCGGGGGGGAGAATTAATTTCCCCCCCCGCCTCCTGCATGCAGAATGCATGCAGGAGGCAAAAACCTGCAGAAAGGGGGGGGGGAAGAAAACGTACCTGGCGTGGAGGAGGCGGTTGCTGGCGGTGGTGTGGCTCATGCACGGAGGCTCCGGGCGGCGGCGCTGCGGCTGTTCGGTTTGCTCTCTCTCTTCGGTCTCCTCTCTCTCTCCTCTATCTCCCCTCTCTCTCCCGGTTTTTTCCTTCTCTATTTATAGGGGCAGAACAGGTGGGGGACCATGGTTTGTGCGCCTTCAATCACGCATGGCTGGTGTCGCACATGTGCGGCGGCGCGGCGATCGTCCAACCCCAACCCTTCATGAGGGTGTGGTATGTTGTCTATTTGGCATGGAAAATATGGTGAGACAAGGAGTTCTTTGTCTCTAAGCTAAAAAATGGACAGGGAGTCGCCACCTAGTATTCTGGTTACTAGGAACCTTAACTGGTCTTTAGAGATCGGGTACGGAGACTGGTTGCGTAAAGGGAAGGTATTAGCACCCCAACTACGCCCCACCTAAGGTAGGCTGCATTGTTTTAATGTCTGATAAAATCTAAGGTCGTGTTGTGGTTTCTTATTGTTCAGAATACGCATTACATGTAATGTCATACCCCGGATTCTATTGTCCGAAAAGAATTAAATATCCAGAATATGCATTACGTGTAATGTCATACCCCAGATACTAAGAGACAAACAAAATAAATTTTTTTGTTGTTTTTGAAATTTTGACCAATATTCTCTTGACTTTAATAAACTGGTTATTAAAGCCAAAATGCATGCTAAAACATTGTTTTTTGGTGTATGAAAAATACAATATGATTTTTTAGCTTTGAGACACTTGGCCGTATGCACAAAAACATTTTTTTCTCTTTTTTCAATTTTTTTGTATTTTTGGAAGTTTTTGACGAAAACCGGGTATTTTAATATTAGATTTTTGTATTTTTAACAACATAAAATACCACCCAATATTAATCAAAATGATATAAAAACTATGTGGAAAAATTACAAAATGCTGAAACAAATATTTTTTGATTTTTTTTCTTTGAAATGGGCCGGGTCAGGCCCAAATACATGGGCTGGGCCAAACCTGGCCCAAATGCATGGGCTGGTACTGTGCACACAGTAACCGGGGTTACTGTGTGTACAGTACCAGAGAATTAATTGGCACTGTACATGTGCATAGTAACCGGGCTACTGTGCACACAGTAACCCGTGAATTAATTAGCCAGTTACTGTGCACAGCACAGTAACTAGCTAATTAATCTTCATCTGCTGCAGAACGTAAACGTTCTGCATGCAGATGAAGCTGGAGCAAAAAAAAACGACGAGAAAGGTAGAAAGTTACCTGGAGCGATGGTGATGCTGACAGCAGCTGATGCGGCAGGGGTGGTGGCGGTGCTGGCGGTTCGCGGTGGCCGGCGGTTTTCCTTCTCTCTCTCTCCTCTGTTGTTTCTGTTTTCTTCTCTGCCTTCTCTTCCTCTCTTCTCTCGGTCTTCTCCCTCTCTTCTCCCTTCTGTCTTTGTCTCTCCCTCTCTCTCGGGTTCTCCCTCTCTTCGGTTTCTCTTTCCCCTTTTTTTTCTTTTTTTTTCTCAGTGATTGTCACCGGCTATTTATAGCCAGTGAACAGTAACATAAGAGTTGATTTCTGCCTAAATTGTTGCCTAATTGTAAGAAAAAACGTCCCTGCCTAACATTGCCTAACATGCCTAATATGACAAAAAAAATTTTGTTTTATATAATAATAAATATTTATATAGGTAAAATTAAAAACTTAAATCAGTATTAGAAAAAGCCCGACTCAACCGCTAAAAATCCATTTTAATTACCGAAAATTATGTCGAAACATAAAACACTTTCAGTGGGTATCAACCCGGTGAACCGGGTTTTGACCACAAAATAACAGTTTTGACCCAAAATGACCTGAAACTCATTTTTCATCCCGGTCGACATGGTTAGACCCGTATCGACCCGGTGAACTCGGTCTTGGCCGAAAATGACCCGAAACAGCCCGAAAACTCATTTTTTTACCCTGGTCGATATGGTTTGACCCGTATTGACCCGGTGAACTCGGTTTTGATGGAAAGATGCGGTTGACTCGAGAAAAAAATATTCTTTTGAATTTTAAACTTTTTTATTTTTTGGATTTTTATAAATAATAATAGAAATAAAATAACATTCAAGAAAAACTTGGTGAATCCAAAATTGGGTTACAACAATGAGGACCTAAAAATGGGTTACAACAGTTGCCCCCTCTTTACAATGCTTACGGAGCAAAGATTTGTGCATAGTAAGTGTTGTAAAGAAAAAAATAACATTGGTCTTCCAAAACTGGTCGTCTCAAAATTTGATTGACCTAAAACTTCAACCGGACCCAAAGTCCTGTGTATGGTTGGGCTAAACTGAGATTCCTTTCGCCAATCCCCTTTAACCCGAAAAAAAGGAAAGAATGTGAAGTGTAGTCTCATTGTAATGGGTGACCTACCCAGATATAAAACATGGAGAATTGGTCGCATTGTAATGGGTGACCTACCGAGAAAAATGTTGGTGAGGGCTCAAAGGCGCACTTAAAAGGAGGTAGGGTTACAAAACGCTCTACCTGAATGGTGGTGGCTCAAAGGCACACTTGGAATGAGTTGAGGGCTCAAAGGCACACTTAAAAGGAGGTAGGGTTAGAAAACGCACTACCTAAGGGATGAGGGCTCAAAGGTGCACTCAATAATGAAGGTGAGGGCTCAAAGGCGCGCTCAAAATAGAGGTGAGGGCTCAAAGGCGCACTCAAAAGGAGGTAGGGTTAGAAAACGCACTACCAAAGGGATAAGGGCTCAAAGGCGCACTCAAAATGGAGGTGAGGGCTCAAAGGCGCACTCAAAAGGAGGTAGGGTTAGAAAACGCACTACCAAAGGGATGAGGGCTCAAAGGCGCACTCAAAATGGAGGTGAGGGCTCAAAGGCGCACTCAAAAGGAGGTAGGGTTACAAAACGCACTACCTAAGGGATGAGGGCTCAAAGGCGCACTCAAAATGGAGGTGAGGGCTCAAAGGCGCACTCAAAATGAGGTAGGGTTAGAAAACGCACTACCTAAGGAATGAGGGCTCAAAGGCGCACTCAAAATGGAGGTGAGGGCTCAAAGGCGCACTCAAAATGAGGTAGGGTTAGAAAACGCACTACCTAAGGAATGAGGGCTCAAAGGCGCACTCAAAATAAAGGTGAGGGCTCAAAGGCGCACTCAAAATGGAGGTGAGGGCTCAAAGGCGCACTCAAAAGGAGGTAGGGTTAGAAAACGCACTACCAAAGGGATGAGGGCTCAAAGGCGCACTCAAAATGGAGGTGAGGGCTCAAAGGCGCACTCAAAAGAAGGTAGGGTTAGAAAACGCACTACCCAAGGGATGAGGGCTCAAAGGCGCACTCAAAATGGAGGTGAGGGCTCAAAGGCGCTCTCAAAAGGAGTTGAGGGCTCAAAGGCGCACTCAAAAGGAGGTAGGATTAGAAAACGCACTACCAAAGGGATGAGGGCTCAAAGGCGCACTCAAAATGGAGGTGAGGGCTCAAAGGCGCACTCAAAAGGAGGTAGGGTTAAAAAACGCACTACCTAAGGGATGAGGGCTCAAAGGCGCACTCAAAATGGAGGTGAGGGCTCAAAGGCGCACTCAAAAGGAGATAGGGTTAGAAAACGCACTACCAAAGGGATAAGGGCTCAAAGGCGCACTCAAAATGGAGGTGAGGGCTCAAAGGCGCACTCAAAATGAGGTAGGGTTAGAAAACGCACTACCTAAGGGATGAGGGCTCAAAGGCGCACTCAAAATAAAGGTGAGGGCTCAAAGGCTCAAAGGCGCACTCAAAATGGAGGTGAGGGCTCAAAGGCGCACTCAAAAGGAGGTAGGGTTAGAAAACGCACTACCAAAGGGATGAGGGCTCAAAGGCGCACTCAAAATGGAGGTGAGGGCTCAAAGGCGCACTCAAAAGAAGGTAGGGTTAGAAAACGCACTACCCAAGGGATGAGGGCTCAAAGGCGCACTCAAAATGGAGGTGAGGGCTCAAAGGCGCTCTCAAAAGGAGTTGAGGGCTCAAAGGCGCACTCAAAAGGAGGTAGGGTTAGAAAACGCACTACCAAAGGGATGAGGGCTCAAAGGCGCACTCAAAATGGAGGTGAGGGCTCAAAGGCGCACTCAAAAGGAGGTAGGGTTAGAAAACGCACTACCCAAGGGATGAGGGCTCAAAGGCGCACTCAAAATGGAGGTGAGGGCTCAAAGGCGCACTCAAACGGAGGTAGGGTTATAAAACGCACTACCTAAAAGATAATGTTGAAACAATGATTGTCAATGTTGAAAAGCAAATGCATTATGATTGATATGCATGTATACTTACCTGAGAAATATAGGCCCCCATTTCTTCATGGTGTCTTTCTTTTCTCTCAAAAGTTGTAGTATTGGTAGTAAACTTCGATGGCTTTTCCTCTTTTGCTTACTTGGGTTACATCTTGTGATCTTGACCTTTGGGAAGGGTTTGATGTCATCATACATCTTTGTCCTTCACCCATTATCTCAAGAGTTACCAATTTTGCCCGATATTTTCCTTAGAACAGGAATCATGGAGCCAGCCCTACCATGTGTTTTTGATTGCCCCCCAGTTTGATCATGCCCCCCAAGTGTTCAACTTGGGTTTAGTTTGGGGTGAGGATATGTGAAAGTGGGTTTTTTTGGTACAATGAAATGTTTTCATGCAAAATTTTTGGAACGTCCAAGTTACTCCAATCACAAAAATGATTTTGACATTGGTTCAAAATAAACTTGTTCTAAAAAATTCAAGTGATTCCTATGGACAGGTTTCTTGAAGTGATGAAAGCTTTTTGCTTTTGTTTTAAAGATGAAGTGACATCTGGTTGGTCACAAAAGGTTTAAATTTCAATTTGAGGGTTATTGAGAACCGAATTGATTCAAAGCATTTATTTTATTTGCATGAATAATGATTTGACCCGCACGAGAAAGCACTGCCTACCTATCCAGATTGCTTGCCTTTGATCAGAAAGGGCTTTATCAGGTATATAATGTAGGCTTTGGCTATTGGTTACGAAGAAAATGGACATGTTGCAGGCTCAAAAAGTGTTTAAGGGATTTCAAAAACTAGGAATCACTTGTGTTTGTTTCCTGACCTTTGTCTTTTGGATTATTTTTTTTAAATGATTTGTCCTGCCCCCCAGTGTCGGGTTTGGGCTTTTCTCTTTGTTTTCTTCGTTTTTGTTTCATTGAGAACAATCATATCAGTTGTTTTTATGAGAAGCTCAAATCTTTTAACCAATCGCAGTATTTATCTTCACTGTTTCATTTGGATGATAATGAAAGAAGAAACATTACATGATCAATTCCAGCACCTATCTTCACTGCTTTGTCTGGAAGGTAAAAACAACAAACTCTCTTATTTTGCCCCCCAATGTGGGGTGTGATCCTAGTCAAGGTTATTTCCAAAAAACGCTACTAGACTCCTACATGGGACTGCAAAGGATATATTTCAGTCTTGTGAAAGGATTATCAAAGATGGCCTTTCCTCATCTCAAATGTACTGCAGTGAGGATCGATAGGTCTTGCTTTCATGCGCGTATGCAAAGTGATTTATTCAGTCAAATAAAACTCAGCTTTTGAGTCACCTCATAGTGTTGTTTGTCTTTATTGTCTTTTTTTCTTTCAAGTTTTCTAGGTATATGTGTACCTATTTAAGGAATCACTTGAATTTTCAAAATGCATTTGTTTTGGACAAATATCAACATGATTTTTGTTTTTGTACTCACTTTGGAGGTCCCAAAAAAATATCCTTGAAAACATATGAGATTAATGTATGGGTTTGGAAGAAAGGAACACCAAAGGATTCTTCATGTTGTAGTGTTGTGAGCAAAGTTGCGCTCAAAATGTTATTTACATGTAATAACAACAAAGAAGAGTGTGATGTGAACACAAGAAAACACATGATCTTATTTCACAAGAGAAGCTCATTAACAGAGAAAGTCTCATTCAAAAGCATTAACAAAAGGAAATAACAAGGCAGGCTTCATTCCTCTATTTTGGCGAATCTGTTCATAGGCTAAACTCCTCTCAAAAGCTCTGCGTAGAGGACTCAAAGACAATGCGGAACAACACCACGGTCAAAAATTCAAGCTATCATGCTGGACCATTGATGCTTTCCAATTCCCCAAACATTCCATCCTAATATGCTTCAAGCATGATTAGGCAGCGGGTTCGTATTCACATTGGGGGTGTCTTCCAACTCTATCCAACCAGCCTTGATTAATTGCAGAAGCTTTCTCTTGAAGGCGTTGCAGGTATAGATGCTATGCCCAGTAATACCGGCATGGTATTCACATTTGAGTTCTGGCTTGTACCAATTAGGATAAGGTGGCTGCAGAGGTGTTAGAGGTTCTGGAGCTATTTGCCCAATGCTTAATAGCTTTTGATACATCTCATTCAGGGGTAACGGTAGTAGAGGCAGTTGTTCTTGAACCCTTTGGAAATTTCCAATTTGGCTTTTGGCTTGAAAGTTTTGGGGTTTCGGTTTTTGGATGTTGGCAATTTGGGATGGAGTATGGTAATTTTGGGATGTATTATTTTTACCCATGTAGCCATCTTCAACGTGGTGAATCTCTTTTCTTTCGAAGCCTCTTTTCTCGGTTGGTGCAGAAATTCTACCACTCTTGACACCTTGCTCTATGCGTTCACACACTATCACGGCATCAGTGAATTGTTGGGCTAAACTACCCATCATATGTTCGTAATATGGTGCTTTGAGTGTGTTGGCAAATAAAGAGACCATCTCTTTGTCCAGAAGTGGGGGATGTACTTGAGCAGCTAATTCTCGCCATCTTTGAGCATATTCCCTTATGCTTTCTTTATCCTTTTTCTCTATATTGGACAAACTGGTTCTGTCGGGCGCAATGTCCATGTTGTATTTGTATTGCTTGACGAAAACATCCACAAGATTTTTCCAGTTGTGAATTTTTGTGTTATCCAATCTCATGTACCAACTCAAAGTTGCCCCACTTAAACTGTCTTGGAAAAAGTGCATTAGTAGTTTTTCATCATGTACTACCTCAGCCATTTTATTGCAGTAGGACCTGAGATGAGTCATGGGGCATTGTGTTCCACTGTATTTGATGAATTCAGGAACACGAAATTTCTTTGGGATAACCACGTTTGGGAACAAACACATCTCTGCTGCCCGTACCGGGTCATATAAGTCTACCCCTTCAATGGCTTTGAGTCTGGCTTCCAGCGCCTCTATCTTAGCTTGATCAATGCTATCAGATGACTTAGCCTTGTGGGACTCATTAGCAGATGCCTTCACAATTGTTGGGGATGGTGCAAGTGTCGTTGACTGCACAAATGTTGGATTTTGCTGAGGTTCTTGACCATGTTCGCTCATTCTTTCCTCAGGCTGAACTGAAGTAGGAGCCGGATCAAAGGTGATCGGTTAATTAGAAGGACCTTCATCAGAGGTATTTCTTAGTGTTTGCTTGAGTAAGCTAGTGAGGTGAGCCACACTTATTTTCAGAGACTCCAACTCCTCGTGCAAATAGGCATCACGTTGAGCACGCTTTTCATCTTCCATGTTTCTTGCTCGAAGTCGGGTGTTGTAGACTTTTTGGGGACCTATATTTCAATCTGACATGTATGCATGTTAAATGTATGAACATGTAATCTATATGACGAACTCGCCCTTCGAGGGGTGACATATGGTCGCAACTCTTGTATGATGAAACAAGAATCTTGATTCTTGCACAAACTCTACAATGAAAATTTTCTGAGCGACGGTCATTGTGTCACCCAAAAGTCTGGAGTTCAAGATGCTTCAAGAAGGGCTTGCTCGGATGCAAAACAAAGTATACGGAGCATACATCCTAAAGGTTGGTTCTAATCTTTTTAAGTGAGACAAAAGGTAGGTTTACTACTTGGTCTCTAAAAAGGGTCTCTCGTTGTCCTAGTGATTACCCTCGTAAAGGCAATATAGGGGCCCAGTAGGTAATGGGTTGGCACGTGTCCAACTATTACCAGTCTAAGCACTTAACGAAGAGTTGGGGTTTACACAAACTTAAACCTTGACTAAAAGTCGTAAGGTAAGCTGCTAGTTCCCCCCTAACCTGAAGCTTGTGTGTGCTTTAAAAAAAATTAACTATGTGATGCATGAGATAAACATGTACAAAAATTAAAGCGCACAACTAAATATGAACAAATATATAAAGAAAATGCATATTTAAAAAATAAACACGCAAACCACAACAATAAAACACAATCATCAGAAAAAAACAAAGCTTAGTCCACAAAGTCCCCAGTGGAGTCGCCATTCTGTCGCACATGTGCGGCGGCGCGGCGATCGTCCAACCCCAACCCTTCATGAGGGTGTGGTATGTTGTCTATTTGGCATGGAAAATATGGTGAGACAAGGAGTTCTTTGTCTCTAAGCTAAAAAATGGACAGGGAGTCGCCACCTAGTATTCTGGTTACTAGGAACCTTAACTGGTCTTTAGAGATCGGGTACGGAGACTGGTTGCGTAAAGGGAAGGTATTAGCACCCCAACTACGCCCCACCTAAGGTAGGCTGCATTGTTTTAATGTCTGATAAAATCTAAGGTCGTGTTGTGGTTTCTTATTGTTCAGAATACGCATTACATGTAATGTCATACCCCGGATTCTATTGTCCGAAAAGAATTAAATATCCAGAATATGCATTACGTGTAATGTCATACCCCAGATACTAAGAGACAAACAAAATAAAATTTTTTGTTGTTTTTGAAATTTTGGCAAATATTCTCTTGACTTTAATAAACTGGTTATTAAAGCCAAAATGCATGCTAAAACATTGTTTTTTGGTATATGAAAAATACAATATGATTTTTTAGCTTTGAGACACTTGGCCGTATGCACAAAAACATTTTTTTTTCTTTTTTCAATTTTTTTGTATTTTTGGAAGTTTTTGACGAAAACCGGGTATTTTAATATTAGATTTTTGTATTTTTAACAACATAAAATACCACCCAATATTAATCAAAATGACATAAAAACTATGTGGAAAAATTACAAAATGCTGAAACAAATATTTTTTGATTTTTTTTTCTTTGAAATGGGCCGGGTCAGGCCCAAATACATGGGCTGGGCCAAACCTGGCCCAAATGCATGGGCTGGTACTGTGCACACAGTAACCGGGGTTACTGTGTGTACAGTACCAGAGAATTAATTGGCACTGTACATGTGCATAGTAACCGGGCTACTGTGCACACAGTAACCCGTGAATTAATTAGCCAGTTACTGTGCACAGCACAGTAACTAGCTAATTAATCTTCATCTGCTGCAGAACGTAAACGTTCTGCATGCAGATGAAGCTGGAGCAAAAAAAAACGACGAGAAAGGTAGAAAGTTACCTGGAGCGATGGTGATGCTGACAGCAGCTGATGCGGCAGGGGTGGTGGCGGTGCTGGCGGTTCGCGGTGGCCGGCGGTTTTCCTTCTCTCTCTCTCCTCTGTTGTTTCTGTTTTCTTCTCTGCCTTCTCTTCCTCTCTTCTCTCGGTCTTCTCCCTCTCTTCTCCCTTCTGTCTTTGTCTCTCCCTCTCTCTCGGGTTCTCCCTCTCTTCGGTTTCTCTTTCCCCTTTTTTTTCTTTTTTTTTTCTCAGTGATTGTCACCGGCTATTTATAGCCAGTGAACAGTAACATAAGAGTTGATTTCTGCCTAAATTGTTGCCTAATTGTAAGAAAAAACGTCCCTGCCTAACATTGCCTAACATGCCTAATATGACAAAAAAAATTTTGTTTTATATAATAATAAATATTTATATAGGTAAAATTAAAAACTTAAATCAGTATTAGAAAAAGCCCGACTCAACCGCTAAAAATCCATTTTAATTACCGAAAATTATGTCGAAACATAAAACACTTTCAGTGGGTATCAACCCGGTGAACCGGGTTTTGACCACAAAATAACAGTTTTGACCCAAAATGACCTGAAACTCATTTTTCATCCCGGTCGACATGGTTAGACCCGTATCGACCCGGTGAACTCGGTCTTGGCCGAAAATGACCCGAAACAGCCCGAAAACTCATTTTTTTACCCTGGTCGATATGGTTTGACCCGTATTGACCCGGTGAACTCGGTTTTGATGGAAAGATGCGGTTGACTCGAGAAAAAAATATTCTTTTGAATTTTAAACTTTTTTATTTTTTGGATTTTTATAAATAATAATAGAAATAAAATAACATTCAAGAAAAACTTGGTGAATCCAAAATTGGGTTACAACAATGAGGACCTAAAAATGGGTTACAACAGTTGCCCCCTCTTTACAATGCTTACGGAGCAAAGATTTGTGCATAGTAAGTGTTGTAAAGAAAAAAATAACATTGGTCTTCCAAAACTGGTCGTCTCAAAATTTGATTGACCTAAAACTTCAACCGGACCCAAAGTCCTGTGTATGGTTGGGCTAAACTGAGATTCCTTTCGCCAATCCCCTTTAACCCGAAAAAAAGGAAAGAATGTGAAGTGTAGTCTCATTGTAATGGGTGACCTACCCAGATATAAAACATGGAGAATTGGTCGCATTGTAATGGGTGACCTACCGAGAAAAATGTTGGTGAGGGCTCAAAGGCGCACTTAAAAGGAGGTAGGGTTACAAAACGCTCTACCTGAATGGTGGTGGCTCAAAGGCACACTTGGAATGAGTTGAGGGCTCAAAGGCACACTTAAAAGGAGGTAGGGTTAGAAAACGCACTACCTAAGGGATGAGGGCTCAAAGGTGCACTCAATAATGAAGGTGAGGGCTCAAAGGCGCGCTCAAAATAGAGGTGAGGGCTCAAAGGCGCACTCAAAAGGAGGTAGGGTTAGAAAACGCACTACCAAAGGGATAAGGGCTCAAAGGCGCACTCAAAATGGAGGTGAGGGCTCAAAGGCGCACTCAAAAGGAGGTAGGGTTAGAAAACGCACTACCAAAGGGATGAGGGCTCAAAGGCGCACTCAAAATGGAGGTGAGGGCTCAAAGGCGCACTCAAAAGGAGGTAGGGTTAGAAAACGCACTACCAAAGGGATGAGGGCTCAAAGGCGCACTCAAAATGGAGGTGAGGGCTCAAAGGCGCACTCAAAAGGAGGTAGGGTTACAAAACGCACTACCTAAGGGATGAGGGCTCAAAGGCGCACTCAAAATGGAGGTGAGGGCTCAAAGGCGCACTCAAAATGAGGTAGGGTTAGAAAACGCACTACCTAAGGAATGAGGGCTCAAAGGCGCACTCAAAATGGAGGTGAGGGCTCAAAGGCGCACTCAAAATGAGGTAGGGTTAGAAAACGCACTACCTAAGGAATGAGGGCTCAAAGGCGCACTCAAAATAAAGGTGAGGGCTCAAAGGCGCACTCAAAATGGAGGTGAGGGCTCAAAGGCGCACTCAAAAGGAGGTAGGGTTAGAAAACGCACTACCAAAGGGATGAGGGCTCAAAGGCGCACTCAAAATGGAGGTGAGGGCTCAAAGGCGCACTCAAAAGAAGGTAGGGTTAGAAAACGCACTACCCAAGGGATGAGGGCTCAAAGGCGCACTCAAAATGGAGGTGAGGGCTCAAAGGCGCTCTCAAAAGGAGTTGAGGGCTCAAAGGCGCACTCAAAAGGAGGTAGGATTAGAAAACGCACTACCAAAGGGATGAGGGCTCAAAGGCGCACTCAAAATGGAGGTGAGGGCTCAAAGGCGCACTCAAAAGGAGGTAGGGTTAAAAAACGCACTACCTAAGGGATGAGGGCTCAAAGGCGCACTCAAAATGGAGGTGAGGGCTCAAAGGCGCACTCAAAAGGAGATAGGGTTAGAAAACGCACTACCAAAGGGATAAGGGCTCAAAGGCGCACTCAAAATGGAGGTGAGGGCTCAAAGGCGCACTCAAAATGAGGTAGGGTTAGAAAACGCACTACCTAAGGGATGAGGGCTCAAAGGCGCACTCAAAATGAAGGTGAGGGCTCAAAGGCGCACTCAAAAGGAGGTAGGGTTAGAAAACGCACTACCAAAGGGATGAGGGCTCAAAGGCGCACTCAAAATGGAGGTGAGGGCTCAAAGGCGCACTCAAAAGAAGGTAGGGTTAGAAAACGCACTACCCAAGGGATGAGGGCTCAAAGGCGCACTCAAAATGGAGGTGAGGGCTCAAAGGCGCTCTCAAAAGGAGTTGAGGGCTCAAAGGCGCACTCAAAAGGAGGTAGGGTTAGAAAACGCACTACCAAAGGGATGAGGGCTCAAAGGCGCACTCAAAATGGAGGTGAGGGCTCAAAGGCGCACTCAAAAGGAGGTAGGGTTAGAAAACGCACTACCCAAGGGATGAGGGCTCAAAGGCGCACTCAAAATGGAGGTGAGGGCTCAAAGGCGCACTCAAACGGAGGTAGGGTTATAAAACGCACTACCTAAAAGATAATGTTGAAACAATGATTGTCAATGTTGAAAAGCAAATGCATTATGATTGATATGCATGTATACTTACCTGAGAAATATAGGCCCCCATTTCTTCATGGTGTCTTTCTTTTCTCTCAAAAGTTGTAGTATTGGTAGTAAACTTCGATGGCTTTTCCTCTTTTGCTTACTTGGGTTACATCTTGTGATCTTGACCTTTGGGAAGGGTTTGATGTCATCATACATCTTTGTCCTTCACCCATTATCTCAAGAGTTACCAATTTTGCCCGATATTTTCCTTAGAACAGGAATCATGGAGCCAGCCCTACCATGTGTTTTTGATTGCCCCCCAGTTTGATCATGCCCCCCAAGTGTTCAACTTGGGTTTAGTTTGGGGTGAGGATATGTGAAAGTGGGTTTTTTTGGTACAATGAAATGTTTTCATGCAAAATTTTTGGAACGTCCAAGTTACTCCAATCACAAAAATGATTTTGACATTGGTTCAAAATAAACTTGTTCTAAAAAATTCAAGTGATTCCTATGGACAGGTTTCTTGAAGTGATGAAAGCTTTTTGCTTTTGTTTTAAAGATGAAGTGACATCTGGTTGGTCACAAAAGGTTTAAATTTCAATTTGAGGGTTATTGAGAACCGAATTGATTCAAAGCATTTATTTTATTTGCATGAATAATGATTTGACCCGCACGAGAAAGCACTGCCTACCTATCCAGATTGCTTGCCTTTGATCAGAAAGGGCTTTATCAGGTATATAATGTAGGCTTTGGCTATTGGTTACGAAGAAAATGGACATGTTGCAGGCTCAAAAAGTGTTTAAGGGATTTCAAAAACTAGGAATCACTTGTGTTTGTTTCCTGACCTTTGTCTTTTGGATTATTTTTTTTAAATGATTTGTCCTGCCCCCCAGTGTCGGGTTTGGGCTTTTCTCTTTGTTTTCTTCGTTTTTGTTTCATTGAGAACAATCATATCAGTTGTTTTTATGAGAAGCTCAAATCTTTTAACCAATCGCAGTATTTATCTTCACTGTTTCATTTGGATGATAATGAAAGAAGAAACATTACATGATCAATTCCAGCACCCATCTTCACTGCTTTGTCTGGAAGGTAAAAACAACAAACTCTCTTATTTTGCCCCCCAATGTGGGGTGTGATCCTAGTCAAGGTTATTTCCAAAAAACGCTACTAGACTCCTACATGGGACTGCAAAGGATATATTTCAGTCTTGTGAAAGGATTATCAAAGATGGCCTTTCCTCATCTCAAATGCACTGCAGTGAGGATCGATAGGTCTTGCTTTCATGCGCGTATGCAAAGTGATTTATTCAGTCAAATAAAACTCAGCTTTTGAGTCACCTCATAGTGTTGTTTGTCTTTATTGTCTTTTTTTCTTTCAAGTTTTCTAGGTATATGTGTACCTATTTAAGGAATCACTTGAATTTTCAAAATGCATTTGTTTTGGACAAATATCAACATGATTTTTGTTTTTGTACTCACTTTGGAGGTCCCAAAAAAATATCCTTGAAAACATATGAGATTAATGTATGGGTTTGGAAGAAAGGAACACCAAAGGATTCTTCATGTTGTAGTGTTGTGAGCAAAGTTGCGCTCAAAATGTTATTTACATGTAATAACAACAAAGAAGAGTGTGATGTGAACACAAGAAAACACATGATCTTATTTCACAAGAGAAGCTCATTAACAGAGAAAGTCTCATTCAAAAGCATTAACAAAAGGAAATAACAAGGCAGGCTTCATTCCTCTATTTTGGCGAATCTGTTCATAGGCTAAACTCCTCTCAAAAGCTCTGCGTAGAGGACTCAAAGACAATGCGGAACAACACCACGGTCAAAAATTCAAGCTATCATGCTGGACCATTGATGCTTTCCAATTCCCCAAACATTCCATCCTAATATGCTTCAAGCATGATTAGGCAGCGGGTTCGTATTCACATTGGGGGTGTCTTCCAACTCTATCCAACCAGCCTTGATTAATTGCAGAAGCTTTCTCTTGAAGGCGTTGCAGGTATAGATGCTATGCCCAGTAATACCGGCATGGTATTCACATTTGAGTTCTGGCTTGTACCAATTAGGATAAGGTGGCTGCAGAGGTGTTAGAGGTTCTGGAGCTATTTGCCCAATGCTTAATAGCTTTTGATACATCTCATTCAGGGGTAACGGTAGTGGAGGCAGTTGTTCTTGAACCCTTTGAAAATTTCCAATTTGGCTTTTGGCTTGAAAGTTTTGGGGTTTTGGTTTTTGGATGTTGGCAATTTGGGATGGAGTATGGTAATTTTGGGATGTATTATTTTTACCCATGTAGCCATCTTCAACGTGGTGAATCTCTTTTCTTTCGAAGCCTCTTTTCTCGGTTGGTGCAGAAATTCTACCACTCTTGACACCTTGCTCTATGCGTTCACACACTATCACGGCATCAGTGAATTGTTGGGCTAAACTACCCATCATATGTTCGTAATATGGTGCTTTGAGTGTGTTGGCAAATAAAGAGACCATCTCTTTGTCCAGAAGTGGGGGATGTACTTGAGCAGCTAATTCTCGCCATCTTTGAGCATATTCCCTTATGCTTTCTTTATCCTTTTTCTCTATATTGGACAAACTGGTTCTGTCGGGCGCAATGTCCATGTTGTATTTGTATTGCTTGACGAAAACATCCACAAGATTTTTCCAGTTGTGAATTTTTGTGTTATCCAATCTCATGTACCAACTCAAAGTTGCCCCACTTAAACTGTCTTGGAAAAAGTGCATTAGTAGTTTTTCATCATGTACTACCTCAGCCATTTTATTGCAGTAGGACCTGAGATGAGTCATGGGGCATTGTGTTCCACTGTATTTGATGAATTCAGGAACACGAAATTTCTTTGGGATAACCACGTTTGGGAACAAACACATCTCTGCTGCCCGTACCGGGTCATATAAGTCTACCCCTTCAATGGCTTTGAGTCTGGCTTCCAGCGCCTCTATCTTAGCTTGATCAATGCTATCAGATGACTTAGCCTTGTGGGACTCATTAGCAGATGCCTTCACAATTGTTGGGGATGGTGCAAGTGTCGTTGACTGCACAAATGTTGGATTTTGCTGAGGTTCTTGACCATGTTCGCTCATTCTTTCCTCAGGCTGAACTGAAGTAGGAGCCGGATCAAAGGTGATCGGTTAATTAGAAGGACCTTCATCAGAGGTATTTCTTAGTGTTTGCTTGAGTAAGCTAGTGAGGTGAGCCACACTTATTTTCAGAGACTCCAACTCCTCGTGCAAATAGGCATCACGTTGAGCACGCTTTTCATCTTCCATGTTTCTTGCTCGAAGTCGGGTGTTGTAGACTTTTTGGGGACCTATATTTCAATCTGACATGTATGCATGTTAAATGTATGAACATGTAATCTATATGACGAACTCGCCCTT
Organism: Populus tomentosa; assembly: GCA_018804465.1. Taxonomy (NCBI): domain Eukaryota; kingdom Viridiplantae; phylum Streptophyta; class Magnoliopsida; order Malpighiales; family Salicaceae; genus Populus; species Populus tomentosa. The sequence continues at coordinate 3,911,337 of CM031995.1, forward strand.
CGAGGGGTGACATATGGTCGCAACTCTTGTATGATGAAACAAGAATCTTGATTCTTGCACAAACTCTACAATGAAAATTTTCTGAGCGACGGTCATTGTGTCACCCAAAAGTCTGGAGTTCAAGATGCTTCAAGAAGGGCTTGCTCGGATGCAAAACAAAGTATACGGAGCATACATCCTAAAGGTTGGTTCTAATCTTTTTAAGTGAGACAAAAGGTAGGTTTACTACTTGGTCTCTAAAAAGGGTCTCTCGTTGTCCTAGTGATTACCCTCGTAAAGGCAATATAGGGGCCCAGTAGGTAATGGGTTGGCACGTGTCCAACTATTACCAGTCTAAGCACTTAACGAAGAGTTGGGGTTTACACAAACTTAAACCTTGACTAAAAGTCGTAAGGTAAGCTGCTAGTTCCCCCCTAACCTGAAGCTTGTGTGTGCTTTAAAAAAAATTAACTATGTGATGCATGAGATAAACATGTACAAAAATTAAAGCGCACAACTAAATATGAACAAATATATAAAGAAAATGCATATTTAAAAAATAAACACGCAAACCACAACAATAAAACACAATCATCAGAAAAAAACAAAGCTTAGTCCACAAAGTCCCCAGTGGAGTCGCCATTCTGTCGCACATGTGCGGCGGCGCGGCGATCGTCCAACCCCAACCCTTCATGAGGGTGTGGTATGTTGTCTATTTGGCATGGAAAATATGGTGAGACAAGGAGTTCTTTGTCTCTAAGCTAAAAAATGGACAGGGAGTCGCCACCTAGTATTCTGGTTACTAGGAACCTTAACTGGTCTTTAGAGATCGGGTACGGAGACTGGTTGCGTAAAGGGAAGGTATTAGCACCCCAACTACGCCCCACCTAAGGTAGGCTGCATTGTTTTAATGTCTGATAAAATCTAAGGTCGTGTTGTGGTTTCTTATTGTTCAGAATACGCATTACATGTAATGTCATACCCCGGATTCTATTGTCCGAAAAGAATTAAATATCCAGAATATGCATTACGTGTAATGTCATACCCCAGATACTAAGAGACAAACAAAATAAAATTTTTTGTTGTTTTTGAAATTTTGGCAAATATTCTCTTGACTTTAATAAACTGGTTATTAAAGCCAAAATGCATGCTAAAACATTGTTTTTTGGTATATGAAAAATACAATATGATTTTTTAGCTTTGAGACACTTGGCCGTATGCACAAAAACATTTTTTTTTCTTTTTTCAATTTTTTTGTATTTTTGGAAGTTTTTGACGAAAACCGGGTATTTTAATATTAGATTTTTGTATTTTTAACAACATAAAATACCACCCAATATTAATCAAAATGACATAAAAACTATGTGGAAAAATTACAAAATGCTGAAACAAATATTTTTTGATTTTTTTTCTTTGAAATGGGCCGGGTCAGGCCCAAATACATGGGCTGGGCCAAACCTGGCCCAAATGCATGGGCTGGTACTGTGCACACAGTAACCGGGGTTACTGTGTGTACAGTACCAGAGAATTAATTGGCACTGTACATGTGCATAGTAACCGGGCTACTGTGCACACAGTAACCCGTGAATTAATTAGCCAGTTACTGTGCACAGCACAGTAACTAGCTAATTAATCTTCATCTGCTGCAGAACGTAAACGTTCTGCATGCAGATGAAGCTGGAGCAAAAAAAAACGACGAGAAAGGTAGAAAGTTACCTGGAGCGATGGTGATGCTGACAGCAGCTGATGCGGCAGGGGTGGTGGCGGTGCTGGCGGTTCGCGGTGGCCGGCGGTTTTCCTTCTCTCTCTCTCCTCTGTTGTTTCTGTTTTCTTCTCTGCCTTCTCTTCCTCTCTTCTCTCGGTCTTCTCCCTCTCTTCTCCCTTCTGTCTTTGTCTCTCCCTCTCTCTCGGGTTCTCCCTCTCTTCGGTTTCTCTTTCCCCTTTTTTTTCTTTTTTTTTTCTCAGTGATTGTCACCGGCTATTTATAGCCAGTGAACAGTAACATAAGAGTTGATTTCTGCCTAAATTGTTGCCTAATTGTAAGAAAAAACGTCCCTGCCTAACATTGCCTAACATGCCTAATATGACAAAAAAAATTTTGTTTTATATAATAATAAATATTTATATAGGTAAAATTAAAAACTTAAATCAGTATTAGAAAAAGCCCGACTCAACCGCTAAAAATCCATTTTAATTACCGAAAATTATGTCGAAACATAAAACACTTTCAGTGGGTATCAACCCGGTGAACCGGGTTTTGACCACAAAATAACAGTTTTGACCCAAAATGACCTGAAACTCATTTTTCATCCCGGTCGACATGGTTAGACCCGTATCGACCCGGTGAACTCGGTCTTGGCCGAAAATGACCCGAAACAGCCCGAAAACTCATTTTTTTACCCTGGTCGATATGGTTTGACCCGTATTGACCCGGTGAACTCGGTTTTGATGGAAAGATGCGGTTGACTCGAGAAAAAAATATTCTTTTGAATTTTAAACTTTTTTATTTTTTGGATTTTTATAAATAATAATAGAAATAAAATAACATTCAAGAAAAACTTGGTGAATCCAAAATTGGGTTACAACAATGAGGACCTAAAAATGGGTTACAACAGCTGGTCGGCTCTTTCGGTGGTTTGGTGGGGGCTAGGAGAAGCGGGAAGTTTTTTCAAATTTTTCGCCTTCTGTTGCTGCTAAACCGGGGGGAAAGGAAGAAGATGAACAGTGTCGTTCAAAACGACACCGTTCTGGTTTCGTTTTTTTTTTTTTTTTTAAATTTTTATATATGAAACTGTGTCGTTTTGGATAAAACGCGCCGTTTCATTTAAATGGCCAAACTTCAAATCAGTCCTCCAAATTCGGTCCCCGCCCTTCTTGTTGGCTGCCTTTTTCACTTTGGTCCTTGGCCTCTGATTTATGCAATTTAGCCCTCAATTGATTAATAAACTTTCAATTTCTTCAATTAGGCCCCTGATCCAAATCAAAACAGCCCCCTCTATTTACCCGGTTTTTCCAAATTGGTCCCTGGTTTCGGATTTTCTTAATTAAGTCCCTAATTGGCCATTAAACTTCAATATTTATGCAATTAAGCCCCTGATTTGACCCAAAAAAATCCTAAAAAATATATTTTGACCCCAGAACTTAAATTTCTTTTAATTAAAGCCCAAATTGACTTAAAAATTAATTTTTCTTGCAATCAAATCCTTTATAAATTCAAATAAAAATCCAATTAAGTCCATAAAAATCCAATTAAGTCCATAAAAATCCAATTAAGTCAATAAACGTCTAAATTTGGGCTTTTCTCCTCAAAATTCAAATTTTCCTTCTCAATAAGGCTTTCATCCTTCAAGAATATACTGTCAAAAATTCAATCCTTGTTTTTTTTTTAAATTCCTTGACCAATTTCTGACTGTTTTCCGAGCGCTTCTGCCTCCTGTTATTTTCCTAACCTCTTTTGGCTATTTATTTTATTTTTCAGGGGGACCCAAAAATGGGTTACAACATATTTCAAAGAAACTAAAGATCTTTGGGATTTATTGTAGAAAAAAAATATAATTATTATGAATTTTAATATTGTCACGAGTCTTTTTTTTTTGTTAATCAAGTTTTTGTTTTAAAATTTATCATTTTAAATTAGGTTAATTTAAAATTAAAGTTGATGGTTCTAACAATGTTGAGAAAAAAAACCGACACTCAATTAATGCTTGCTTGATTTGATAATATATATATATATATATATATATATATATATATATATATATATATTAATTTAAAATAATTAAATCTTTAAGGACAATTTGAATAAAAAAGAAATATTCACAAATTGATGTGAGCAAAAATTGAAAAAGATGGTGAACACATACATCAACATATGAGAGAGTCCACGACACATCAGAGATGTGCATGATGACCATCACCTTTGAAGATGCCCTTCTTTGATACCATTCGAAATGTCTCGGCAAAACCTTTTTCCATTACCAGCGTTGTCAATAGGGAGCCACTGGTTTGTCTCTGGTGAGCAATTTTTTCTCTCTTTCTTTTCCTTTCTTTTTAATCTCTCATTTCTCAGTTTTTGTGTCTTGTTCTATCTTAAAAAACAAAGTAAGGATTCAATTTGTTATAATATCAAATTTGATTTTAATTCTTTTAATTAATATGTTCCAGCAACAATATTCAGCAATAATTAATTTTTTAATTTTTTTTCTATAAATATATCCTTGTATCATATGTAGCAGGTGTCTTTTAGGCACTTCCCTAGCAGATATTCAAAGGGATTGGAGTGCCCTTTTATATAGATTTCATGTTTATATTCGTATCAAGAATTTTAGGTAGATATTGGCAAGAGTGCAGTAACCGGAGTTAGCCATCTTGCCCGGAGCATGAACTGCAGTATTTGTGAAGCTATTTTCCTCCAGAGACTGTCAGAGGTTAAGAAGACATATTTGTCATTTTATTTTTTTTTCTTTTTACTGATTGTTTTTTTTTAATATCATAATTATGTGTTGGTTGATATTTGAGGATCATAATCCTTTTAATTTTTTTTTTTTAGGTAATTCAGGTAAAATGAGCTGATCATGAATTTAGAAGGCTAATCATAGTTGGAGAAGTTAATATTTTTTTTTAATTTTATTATTTAATATAGGATTGGCTGAAAATTAGATTTTATAATTTTTTTTTAATATTTTCTATGAAGATATTATGATCTTATTACTTCGATTGCGTGTTTGATGAATTAACCCGAGTTAATTTAGGTTGTTTTTCAAGTGTTTTATTTTAAAATTGAGGGTTCCGACATTATTTTTATTAATATATATATTTTTTATTTTATTGGATTAATAAAAATATATTTTTGATGTTATTTTATTAAATTTCATTTAACTTTTTTTTTTGTTATAAATTAGGTTATAAAAATATTTTCAAAATATTGTCACGTGCTTTTTTGGTGTACTTCATCCTGATTTATATTTAAGACTTTGGTTTATTACTTGTGATTGTCTTTTTTTTATTATATAGTTGAATAAAGTAAAATTATCTCATATGTTTTTAAATAAAATACTATTTTTAAATAATTCCAACTATGCTCACCACTTGCAGATTGTCCGCGACTGATGGGGTTACGTTTTCTGATCCATATATGTACAGACATGTTGGCAGCTTACAGTACTTGTCCTTCACAAGACCTGACCTTTCTTTCTCTGTTCACAAAGTCAGCAAGTTCACGCACAATCCTTTGGACACTCACTGGCAGGCTGTTGAGAGGATATTATGGTATCTAAAGCGTACCATCTCAACTGGTTTGTGTCTTCAGCCATCTTCATCATGCAATCTTCAAGCATTTTTCGATTCTGATTGGGCGACTTATCACGATGATCAATGATCAGTGGGTGCCTATTGTGCTTTCACGGGCAACAACCTTATCTCTTGGCACTGTAAGTCACTTGTCGATACTGCCCCTGTTCAAACTATCCTTGTGTCCGACGCTGTTATTTAACAAAATACAACATCTTCAACTCAATCATAATCCTTCTCTGCATACATTAGACGCCCAAGAATTGAGAGAGTTGAACTAATGGTTTAGAGAGCTTCTTCTTCTTTCAGCAAGGGGCAGAATTCATAAGGTGCTGGCGGAGCCACAGCCCCCTCCAGAGTTCAAAATAATTCCGGAGTTTTAATAGTTATTTCATATAGGTTTTTATAACAACTTCAACAAGGTAATCTCCCGATACGTTACAAATAATAAAATGTTGGTTTCGGAATAAATAGTTTATTTTCAATTTGATTAGCTATGTATTCAGGGTATTTTTTTTTGTTTTTGCGAGGGATATGAAAAAACTATTAAATTGATATTATTTTTAATAATTTTAATATGTTAATATAAAAATTAAAAAAATTATTTTAATAAATTTTTAAGCAAAAATCCTTTTAAAAAACATCATGTACCACAATATCAAACATATGTTTGATGTCTGTTTGTGAATGTGGTAGATAATATTATTTTTTAAAATATTTTATATTTAAAAATACATCAAATTAATATTTTTTTATTTTTTAAAATTTATTTTTAATATCAATATATTAGTTAAAAAATAAAAAAAAATGATTTGAAGCCAAAAAACTTTTAGGAGTAGATACATAGATAGGCATTAGATGTAAAACAAAATAAAAAACATATTATCAGGGTGAGTTTGTTGCCATTTTTTTCCCTCTAATCTTTTCCATTTTTCCTCGATTTTTCTCTCCAAAGAATCGACAAGTGCTTATTGTGGACAATAGAGAGATTTTAATTTCTTTGATAATGGACAATGGAGATTAGTCAAACATGTGCATTTAATTTAGAGGAAGGCCCACCAAAAAAATATACCACCCCAATACAAATAGGCTGTCTGGCCCGCTAAAAGGTTTGATAGGCCCAATAGAAAAACAGTTTTAATTGAGGGGGCTGAATATCTATCTGGGCCAGCTTGTGTTTTGATACACCAGACTCATATCATCCACAATCCACAAAATATCTTACCGTTCATTAATTTCATGAAAATATCTTCATGACGAAGGAGATGCCCAATATCTAGCTTTCATTTTGCAAGACATGCAAAATCTACAACCCGCCGTACGGAGCCAGTGTAGACATTTACTAGACATATATAGGGCGTGTGTTTAGCATTAGATACAATTTATTCTTTCTAGTACTGTAGGGAAATTATCGTTTTGCTATTGGATGTAAAAAAAAAAAAAGTCTTGAAGGTAGGAGAACCGTGGAATTTTTTATTGGCTGATCGGTTATTATAAGATTATTGGGATATATGTTAGTATTTTTCATGATTTTTTTACAGTAAAAATATACCTATTAACTAAGAGTTTTCTCGATTTTTCATAGGCTCTTAAACAGTAATATATATATATATATATATATACACACACACACACTCTTATGATCACAACAATAATGGGCTGTTAGCCATGAGTTTTTTCAATTTTCCCCCTCTTTGTATATAGTCAAAATATGTTATTATCCCTAGAAAAAACAAAAAATAAGGTTTGCATATTTTGGGGTACTTTTGAATTTTTATATGAATTTTTTTTGGTAATTATCAAGGACGTGTTTTGATATTTTCACGTTTATTTTTTAAAAAAGTATTGACTATTTTAATTATAGTAATTTGTAAGAAAATACATAATGAAATTTACTACTATAAAAACTCGGCATTTTTTAGTGTACTGTTAAATATAATATAATATTAACCAAAGATGTCTATCTTTTTTCGATCATGTATATGCGGAGATCATTTGACACGGCTCAACATCTAGGCCAATAAGGTTTTTTTCGAACTTTTTGTGGAAGGCTAGCCTTCTATGATATAGCTAGGGATACAGATTATGTCACTTCCAATAAATATTTTTCTTCTGGTCACTGTTATGAATATTTTTCTTTTAATCCTACACCGTCTAAAGGGGCAGGAAAGAAAATTAAAAGATTTGTTTTTGAAACAGTTTGGGACTCAGCTACTGACATTTAGCCAATATCTGAAAACAGTACTAAAAATTTGATAAATATAGAATTTTTTTATTACTATATTGCAATGTTTTTTTTATCATACTCCGATGCGGAAAATAAAAAATGATGTATATATGATTCCGTTATCACATACACCAATAAATTTGTTTTGTTTATTTCACATGTGAAATGAATGTAGGATTTTTTTTATTAACATCATATATATATATATATATATATTCATTTTTTTTAGCTGTGTTAGTGTATATTTATCTTATAGGCTATGGTTTCCAGACGCGAACCAAGCCCGATAAAATTTTTTGTTGAAACACATATGCGGAGTAATAACCATTAAAAAGAGATGCAATAGTTCATTGATAGTCGAGCTCAGTATTTTATGGTCTGTTGGTTTTCAACCATTTTTATCTTAAGTTACCATTTTATTGAATTTGATGAATTTATTTTTTCTTTTCAGGATAAATATAATAGTCGGTTGAAGGAGAGATACGAAGACAATCTTTCAACCTATCTGGATTTGTGGTTGGAGGCAGGATCATCTGGTGGACCCGATGGAAATCGAGTACACTACAACTGAGAACTTACAAACAACCCATAGTATTTCGGTCGTTGGATGCTTACAATCGATTCCGAGCGCTTAAACTCCGGAGTTCACGACAATGTTAGATCAATGAGAAAAGGCTTGGACGACCCCTCTTAATAAAAAAATTTGAACGACTTACTGATGATTATGAATAACTCTATTGATTGGTATTGGAGATGAGATCACAAATGAGTGATACATGTGCATCCCATAATTGGCCCCACGATTGTGACGACAGCTAACCTCTTCGTCTTCTAGTGTCACCTCTATTTTAGATTTATTGTGTTTGAATGTACAAATATTTAAGTTTATAGCTAGTAAATATTTGATTTTTATATTATTTTAATAATTTTTCTACTTCTATTCAATATTTTTTAAAAAAATATTTTTAAAATATTATTAATGGAGTTACAAACTAAACATCTTTGTCCGTATTGCATGGAAAGTTGAAAAGGAATTATTGTAAATATTATTGTAATTGTTAATTTACCGATAAAATTATAAATTATATTTTATTAGTGATATGTTATATAGATTAACAGATAAATAAAAATATTAATGGTATCATATAATTTTTTTTATTAGTGATATATTAAATTTATTATTGAAGATACTGATGAATATAAATACTAGCAGAAAATATTAGATGTAAGCAGTAAAGTGAATATTTTTTTGGAGCGGATAGGCTAAATTATCTACCAGGCTTAGCAATAATTTAAAAGGAGAAACAGATCTCGGAGAAAACGTAACGTCGTGTCATGAAAGTGAAATTAGCCTAAAAGACAAATTTTTCCAGGAGGCGCAGAAACCAAAAGGGCTAGATTTTCAACATGAAGCATGTGGTGATCTCAAAGTCCAAGCGTCCCTTGCATAATCATTACTTCTTCTCATATCTAAGTAATATTGTTAAACAAAATCACACAAGTGGATAACCACCACGTTCACATCCAAACACTGAATTACACAAAAAGATTAGTCTATTGTCGGCTGGGGACCCGTTTCAAGAAAAGCAATGAAGGAAAGGAAAGATGCAAAAAGGCAGTCTATTACATCCACCTTGCTAGCAGCATCCACGGAATTAGGATACTTCTGTGCATCTTTTACTGCTACAGACAGAAGCGATTGTGGTGCCTCTTGCACGCTAGTCTTGTCACAGCAGATAAGAACTTGAAGCAAGGCCGGACTCTCCTCGGTCTCATTAATATGCATGTAGAGAAGATGGCCTCCATAATTACTTTCAAATGACCTTCGTTATTGTTGTAATCCATTTTTGGATCCCCACAAAAAAATAAAGTAAATAGCCAAAGAAGCTCAGAAAATGGTCGGAAGATTGGTCAAGAAAGTTAAAAAATACAAAGATTGGATTTTTGACAGTATTTTTCTTGAAGGATGAGAGCCCTGTTGAGAAGGAAAATTTGAATTTTGAGGAGAAAAGCCCAAATTTGGATGTTTATGGACTTAATTGGATTTTATTTGAATTTATAGAGGATTTGAGTGCAAGAAAATTGATTTTTAAGTCAATTTGGGCTTTAATTAGAAGAAATTTAAGTTCTGGGGCCAAAATATTTTTTTTTGGAATTTATTAGGTCAAATCAGGGGCTTAATTGCATAAATATTGAAGTTTAATAGCCAATTAGGGGCTCAATTGTGAAAATCCGAAACCAGGGACCAATTTGGAAAACACGGGTAAATAGAGGGGGCTGTTTTGAATTGATCCAGGGGCGTAATTGAAGAAATTGAAAGTTTATTGATCAATTGAGGGCTTAATTGCATAAATCAGAGGCCAAGGACCAAGGTGAAAAACGCGGCCAACTACGGGGGCGAGGACCGAAATTGGCAGGGACGCAATTGAAAGAAACAAAAGATAATTAAGGGCTGATTTGAAATTTAGCGCTTTTTGGCGCCATTTTTAAATGAAACGGCGCGTTTTCCCCAAAACGACGCCGTTTCATACAAAAAAATAAAAAAAAAAAAGAAGAAGAAGAAGAAGGACCGAACGGTGCCGTTTTAAACGGCACTGTTCCCTTTCTTCTTCTTCCCCCCGAACGTGCAGCAAGCATGGGAAGAAAACTTGTTTAATCATCCGGTGCCGCTCTCTCCTCGCGTGCGCTGACAATACCACGTTGCCCTGCTCAACCCACGATGTCCTGCTCCTCACGCTGCCCTGCTCAGCCCATGCAGCCCCGCTCCCTTTGCCCCCCTATAAAAGAAGGGGGGAGACCTGAAGCAAGAGGGGGGAAGAAAGAAAACGAAAAAACCGAGACCAAGAGAAAGAGATAAGAAAAAACCGGGGGGAAGAAAAACGAACCAGAGAAAAAGGAGACTGAAACCGAAGGGAAGTTGAACGAGAGAAGAGAGAACGGAGAGAAAGGAAGGAAAGAATACCGGGGGGAAGTTTTTGAACAAAGAGAGAAAACGAAATAGAGAGAGGAGGGAAGAAGTCAGGGAAGTTTGAAACAGAAGGGGGAGCACAGACACACCAGTGTTGCCAAGGATCGTCATTTTTTAGCTCATCATTCTTCACACACGTTGCAACACCATAGAAGAAAAGGAAGAAGCCTGCACCTCGGTACAAACAGAGAAAACAGCGGCAAAACACCGCCCGCCACCGCCGAGAAGACCCACTGTCGCATTGCCATCATCATCACCGCCAGCTGCCACTGTCTTCCCATCTGACAACAACACCGTGAGGAACAGAATGAGGAAGCAGAAGCAGAGGAGAACATAGCTGAAGAAAAAAACACAGAGAAGAAAGAAAAGCCGACCACCGTCCAAGCCACTCATTAGGCCGCCGCCACCAGCACCTCCCCGAAGCAGCTGCAGAGAGGGAAGAACATTGTTGACAGAGGGAGCAAAGGAAATAAAGAGAAGAACAGCGCCAAAACAGTAAGGAAGAGGAAGAGGAAGAGGAGCCGCAGCAACGCCACCGCCAAACCAGCCACTGCCACTGTCAGAACCACCGTGAGCCCTTATTGGCTTCCTCTCCACCGCCACCAGCATCACTGTGAGTGTTCGGCGTCGTCTTCGCTCCTTTCGATTCCACGTCCAGGTAAGCGTTTTGCGTCTCTGTGCAGGTGTTTTCCTTTGGCATTTTCACTGTGCAAGTGAATTATAATTCACTTGAACAGTGAAATGCAAATGTTACTGTTCAAGTGAATTATAATTCATTTGAACAGTACCATATGTTACTATGTGTGTCTTCTTTTGCATGTCACTGTGCGCGGTTTCGTTTTGCATTTTTACTGTTCATAGTGAATTATAATTCACTTGAACAGTATCATTTGTATATGGTATTAAGGATGCACGCGTGAGCTTCCACCCAGGACACTGGCTCGGGCCAGTGACCTGGTTAGGCCTGCTGGGTCAAGCCCAGCCATATGGGCCGAACGGGGCCCAACCTAAATTTTTTATTTAAAAATAAAAATTCTGCAAAAAAAAAATTATTTTAAAAAATAAGTGATTTTCTGCAATTCTGTTACTGCATTTTGATCAATATCGGTTTGTATTTTTATACTGTAAAGATACAGATCCGGTATTAAAATACCCGGTTTTCGTAAAAATATCAAAGATTTTCAGAATAAAAAATGTTTTTGCTTTCAAAAAAAATTCTAAAAAATCCCTAAAAATGTTATTGATTTTTCTGCATATTTTTATTAAAGTGGATTAATATTGGGTTGTATTTTTATACCGTAAGGATACAAGCTCAGTATTTAAATACCCGATTTTCGTCAAAGCATATAAAAAAAAAATATTTTCAAAAAAATTGTTTTGTTTTAAAATACGGCCTAGTCTCTCCAATATATATATTTAAATATTATAACATCGTATTTTCACACAACAAAGGAAATTTCAAAACAATATATGTATTAGCATGCATTTTGGCTTTAATAACCAGTTTATTCAAGCCATGAGAACTAGGCCAATATTTCAATAATTCCAAAAAAATTATTGTGTTTTCTTTTAGTATTTGGGGTTACGATCTTATACGTAAGACGTATTCCGAATATTAAATTCTTTTGTTAACGTCAGAATTACCCATTAAGATAAGGATCTCCTTACCGAGGAGGACTTTTTTGAACCATACCAACAACTAGGAAAGCACGAAAAGACCTTAGATTTTATCAGACAATAAAACAATGCAGCTTACCTTAGGTAGGGCGTATTTGGGGTGCTAATACCTTCCCTTTACGCAACCAGTCCCCGTACCCGATCTTTGAGACCAGTTAGGGTTCCTAGTGACCAAAATACTAGGTGGCGACTTTCATTTCATTTTCCACCCACAAAAGACAATATTTTCTTGTATCCCCATAGATATAGATAGATTTATATTGTAGATAAGAAAATGGAACAACTATATAATTTTCGCCGCGACGCCGCACACGTGCGACAGAATGGCGACTCCACTGGGGACCTTGTAGACTAAGCTTTGTTTTTGTCTGATTTGTTTGTGTTTTCGTGTGTTTATTGTTAACATGCCTTTCCGTTTATTTGCATATTTGTTTTTTATTTTACGCATATTATTTATGCATTGTCTAAAATTGTCTCATGCATCACTTGCTTTTATTTTGAGAAGCACACACAAGCTTTAAGTTAAGTGGGGAATTAGCGATTTACCCTAAGACTATTGGTCAGGGTTTAAATGCGTGAAACACCCAACTCATATCTGAGTGCCTGCTTGGTAATGGTGGGCATACGTGTCTTAAATGTTCCTTGCAACGCCCCCATACTGTCTTTACGAAGAACGTCACTGGGCAGATATGAGACCCTTCAAGACCAGATAGAAAAACTACCCACTCTCACTTAATAAATAGAGCTTGTCCTTAGGTTATGTATCTTTGTTTGCAATGTTATACTCATCGCACATCAGTTGTGCATCATATTTTCATCACGCATTTTGTTATCATATGCATTCCAGATCGTGAAACATAGGTCCCATATCCAGAGTCCACCAAACCCGGTCCAGATCAAGAATGGAAAACGAAGAAAGAGCTCACTTAGAGTCGCACTACCAGACCGAGTTGGAATCTGTGAAAAATGAAGTTTCTCGACTAACCAATCTGCTTGAGCAACTTTTAAGAACCAAGAACGGGGAGGGAACGTCTACCCAACCACCTATAGGAGCACCGTCAGTTCATGTCCCGGGGGTATCTCAGAACTTGGGGGCAGATTCAGTGACGGAGCAGCACTTTGCACCTGCCATTCCCATTCAGCCCCCTCAAGCTCACATCACTGTAGATTTAACAGCAGATGGGTCTTCCGATAATAGGTCCACTGGTTTTATGAACGATGACAAGATATCAGCCTTGGAAGAAAGGTTAAGAGCAGTCGAGGGAAATGACTGGTTTGACCCCATGCGAGCGTCTGAAATATGCTTGGTACCAAACATCACGGTACCAAAAGATTTTAGGATACCGGAGTTTATAAGGTACACTGGGTTGGAATGCCCAAACACTCACCTTCGATCTTATTGCAATAAGATGGTTGAGGTGATTCATGACGATAAGTTACTGATCTACTTTTTCCAAGACAGTCTATCAGGGTCGGCGCTAAGTTGGTACATGAGGTTGGAAAATGCCAGGATTAAGAAATGGAAAGATTTAGTGGAGGCTTTCCTTAAGCAATACAAGTTCAATTTGGAAATTGCTCCAGATCGAACAAGCCTTATGTCAATGGAAAAGAGAAGCCAAGAGTCAGTAAGGGCTTATGCGCAAAGATGGAGGGACGAGGCCACGCATGTGCAACCCCCTTTGATAGAAACGGAGATGGTGACTTTGTTCGCCAATACATTCAAGGCACCCTACTATGAGCATTTAATGGGTAGCTCAGCTCAGCATTTCTATGATGTTGTACGCATAGCGGAAAGAATAGAGCAAGGGATTAAAGCTGGACGCATTATTGAGCCATTGGAGACAAAGGGTTTTATTGGAAGAAAAATGAAAGGTCCCGTTAACAACTTTGAAGGTGGGTCCAATGACAAGATAACGGATTCGTATAACCCACAAATACCTATCTCTCATGTGGCCCACATAAACTTTAACAAATCTTTTTCCCCTAATCGAGCAAATAACCAGTCAAACACCCAAAACAACCACCAAAGACCAAACACAAGATACATTTCAGAACAACTACCGCCATTACCCATGCCTTTGAAGGACATGTATGCCAAACTACTGAGCATTGGACAAATAGCTCCTATCCCTACACTACCACTACAACCACCGTTCCCAATTTGGTACAAGCCTGAATTGACTTGCGAGTACCATGGGGGTAATCCCGGGCATGGGATTGAAACCTGCTATGCTTTCAAGAGGAGGTTGTTGGAACTCATCAATGTAGGATGGGTGTCATTTGAAGACACACCCAATATCAATTCAAATCCATTGCCTGGTCATGACAAAAGTAATATGGGATAAAGGGTTGGAAAACTTTGGGTGTGGGGAAGGAAGATGAAGCATTGCCACGGTTGACTTTCTTCACACTAGAAGAAGTTTCAAAACGGGTTGACCCAAGAACTTCTTATAGTTTTCAAAATGTAAAACAACTTTATTTGCCTTAGCATGTTTTTGTCTTTGCTTTTATTTTATCTAGTGGACAATCAGGGCTCATGATGTCAGCCAGATTTTGTATTTGTCTTTGAGCCTACCTTTTCTTTCTATAAATGATGAGATTATGCACTTTTTAAACAAGGTTGAGTGGTTACAAAGAAAGTATCATAAATCGATCAAAAATGAAAATTTAAGAAAAGCTACCCTCGAAATACAACCTTACCTCTGGATAACATAATGAATTGATAAATCACTTGTAATTTTCTTTCAAGATAAAAATAGAGTTTATCAATCCTAACAATGTGCATTTTGAAATAGTTAGCGTTGGTGATCCCGTTTGAGCCAGAATGATTTTCTTCTTTATAAAAACCTGGACTAGGATCACACTCCATACTGGGGGCAATAAAAGATATTTCCTAAAAAGTTTTACATGTTTTCAAAACGGGATGAGGGCCTGTAGATTTGAAAAAGGTAAAGCATTTGACAAAAGCATGACAAAGAGGCAATGACAAGTCATACATTTTGAGAAAAGGACTACTTGAAGAAAGTCAAAGAATTCTTCTCCAAGAATATGATCAGTAAAAAGAGGCAACACGAGAGATGAATCCAGCATACGACTTCAAAAACAAGCTCATGTTAAGAAGGAGCTTCATGAACTAGAAGAAGATGATGGGGCCTATGTTTCAAAACCAGGTACGAATGCATGCATTGCATCTAATCATAAATCATTGCATGTATGTTTTTTTATCGTTACAAGAGGAGATCTTAGTGCATTCCAACAAGATTGTGGACGAAAAAAGAATCATGGAGTTGATTCTAGAACAACAAGAAGAGAAGATAATATTTTTCAAATCCTGCCAGCAGGAAGAACGACATCAATAGCAATCGGTAAAAGGAAATCGCCAGATGGGATTCCAAGTTGTTTGGTTAAAAGAGATCGCCAGAAGGGATCTCGTATTTCGATGAAGGTCGCTAGAAGGGACTTCATATTTCAGCTTTGAATAAAAGGAATCACCAGATGGGATTCCAAGTTGTTTGAGATCGCTAGAAGGGATCTCGTATTTCGATATTCATCAATAGAGGTCGCCAAAAGGGACCTTAAATTTCAGCTTTTGATAAAAGGAATCGCCAGATGGGATTCCAAGTTGTTTGAGATCGCCAGAAGGGATCTCGTGTTTCGATGAACGTCGCCAGAAGGGACCTCATATTTCAGCTTTGAATAAAAGGGAATCGCCAGATGGGATTCCAAGTTGTTTGAGATCGCCAGAAGGGATCTCGTATTTCGATGAAGGTCGCCAGAAGGGACCTCATATTTCATGTTTGTTAAAAGGAATCGCCAGATGGGATTCCAAGTTGATTAAAGGAGATCGCCAGAAGGGATCTCGGGTTTCACTATTTGGAGGTCGCCAGATGGGACCTCGTATTTCATGTTTGTTAAAAGGAATCGCCAGATGGGATTCCCAGTTGATTAAAGGAGATCACCAGAAGGGATCTCGGGTTTCACTATTTGGAGGTCGCCAGATGGGACCTCGTATTTCATGTTTGTTAAAAGGAATCGCCAGATGGAATTCCCAGTTGATTAAAGGAGATCACCAGAAGGGATCTCGGGTTTCACTATTTGGAGGTTGCCAGATGGGACCTCGTATTTCATGTTGGTTAAAAGGAATCGCCAGATGGGATTCCAAGTTGATTAAAGGAGATCGCCAGAAGGGATCTCGTGTTTCACTATTTGGAGGTCGCCAGATGGGACCTCGTATTTCATGTTGGTTAAAAGGAATCGCCAGATGGGATTCCAAGTTGTTTGAGATCGCCAGAAGGGATCTCGTGTTTCACTATTTTAGAGGTCGCTAGATGGGACCTCATACTTCATGCTTGTTAAAAGGAATCGCCAGATGGGATTCCAAGTTGGTTAAAAGAGATCGCCAGGAGGGATCTCATATTTCGATATTCATCAAAGGAGGTCGCCAGATGGGACCTCATATCTCATATTTCATATAGGAATCGCCAGATGGGGTTCCAAGTTGATAAAAAAAAAAAAAAAGATCGCCAGAAGGGATCTCGTATTTCGATAGTTGTCAAAGGAGGTCGCTAGGGGAGACCTCATATTTTTTCATTTTCAGGGAATCGCCAGATGGGATCCCATTTTTTTAGGCTGAAGAGGATTGCTGTAAATAAAGAGTTTCAGATCGATCAAGCTTCGACCAGATCAGTTTCAGGAGTTCAGATTGGATTATCTTTATAAAACTTACTACGCCCTTGCTCCGTAAGCATTATAAAGAGGGGGCATCTGTTGTAACCCATTTTTGGGTCCCCACAAAAAAATAAAGTAAATAGCCAAAGAAGCTCAGAAAATGGTCGGAAGATTGGTCAAGGAAGTTAAAAAATACAAAGATTGGATTTTTGACAGTATTTTTCTTGAAGGATGAGAGCCCTGTTGAGAAGGAAAATTTGAATTTTGAGGAGAAAAGCCCAAATTTGGATGTTTATGGACTTAATTGGATTTTATTTGAATTTATAGAGGATTTGAGTGCAAGAAAATTGATTTTTAAGTCAATTTGGGCTTTAATTAGAAGAAATTTAAGTTCTGGGGCCAAAATATTTTTTTTTGGAATTTATTAGGTCAAATCAGGGGCTTAATTGCATAAATATTGAAGTTTAATAGCCAATTAGGGGCTCAATTGTGAAAATCCGAAACCAGGGACCAATTTGGAAAACACGGGTAAATAGAGGGGGCTGTTTTGAATTGATCCAGGGGCGTAATTGAAGAAATTGAAAGTTTATTGATCAATTGAGGGCTTAATTGCATAAATCAGAGGCCAAGGACCAAGGTGAAAAACGCGGCCAACTACGGGGGCGAGGACCGAAATTGGCAGGGACGCAATTGAAAGAAACAAAAGATAATTAAGGGCTGATTTGAAATTTGGCGCTTTTTGGCGCCATTTTTAAATGAAACGGCGCGTTTTCCCCAAAACGACGCCGTTTCATACAAAAAAATAAAAAAAAAAAAGAAGAAGAAGAAGAAGGACCGAACGGTGCCGTTTTAAACGGCACTGTTCCCTTTCTTCTTCTTCCCCCCGAACGTGCAGCAAGCATGGGAAGAAAACTTGTTTAATCATCCGGTGCCGCTCTCTCCTCGCGTGCGCTGACAATACCACGTTGCCCTGCTCAACCCACGATGTCCTGCTCCTCACGCTGCCCTGCTCAGCCCATGCAGCCCCGCTCCCTTTGCCCCCCTATAAAAGAAGGGGGGAGACCTGAAGCAAGAGGGGGGAAGAAAGAAAACGAAAAAACCGAGACCAAGAGAAAGAGATAAGAAAAAACTGGGGGGAAGAAAAACGAACCAGAGAAAAAGGAGACTGAAACCGAAGGGAAGTTGAACGAGAGAAGAGAGAACGGAGAGAAAGGAAGGAAAGAATACCGGGGGGAAGTTTTTGAACAAAGAGAGAAAACGAAATAGAGAGAGGAGGGAAGAAGTCAGGGAAGTTTGAAACAGAAGGGGGAGCACAGACACACCAGTGTTGCCAAGGATCGTCATTTTTTAGCTCATCATTCTTCACACACGTTGCAACACCATAGAAGAAAAGGAAGAAGCCTGCACCTCGGTACAAACAGAGAAAACAGCGGCAAAACACCGCCCGCCACCGCCGAGAAGACCCACTGTCGCATTGCCATCATCATCACCGCCAGCTGCCACTGTCTTCCCATCTGACAACAACACCGTGAGGAACAGAATGAGGAAGCAGAAGCAGAGGAGAACATAGCTGAAGAAAAAAACACAGAGAAGAAAGAAAAGCCGACCACCGTCCAAGCCACTCATTAGGCCGCCGCCACCAGCACCTCCCCGAAGCAGCTGCAGAGAGGGAAGAACATTGTTGACAGAGGGAGCAAAGGAAATAAAGAGAAGAACAGCGCCAAAACAGTAAGGAAGAGGAAGAGGAAGAGGAGCCGCAGCAACGCCACCGCCAAACCAGCCACTGCCACTGTCAGAACCACCGTGAGCCCTTATTGGCTTCCTCTCCACCGCCACCAGCATCACTGTGAGTGTTCGGCGTCGTCTTCGCTCCTTTCGATTCCACGTCCAGGTAAGCGTTTTGCGTCTCTGTGCAGGTGTTTTCCTTTGGCATTTTCACTGTGCAAGTGAATTATAATTCACTTGAACAGTGAAATGCAAATGTTACTGTTCAAGTGAATTATAATTCATTTGAACAGTACCATATGTTACTATGTGTGTCTTCTTTTGCATGTCACTGTGCGCGGTTTCGTTTTGCATTTTTACTGTTCATAGTGAATTATAATTCACTTGAACAGTATCATTTGTATATGGTATTAAGGATGCACGCGTGAGCTTCCACCCAGGACACTGGCTCGGGCCAGTGACCTGGTTAGGCCTGCTGGGTCAAGCCCAGCCATATGGGCCGAACGGGGCCCAACCTAAATTTTTTATTTAAAAATAAAAATTCTGAAAAAAAAAAATTATTTTAAAAAATAAGTGATTTTCTGCAATTCTGTTACTGCATTTTGATCAATATCGGTTTGTATTTTTATACTGTAAAGATACAGATCCGGTATTAAAATACCCGGTTTTCGTAAAAATATCAAAGATTTTCAGAATAAAAAATGTTTTTGCTTTCAAAAAAAATTCTAAAAAATCCCTAAAAATGTTATTGATTTTTCTGCATATTTTTATTAAAGTGGATTAATATTGGGTTGTATTTTTATACCGTAAGGATACAAGCTCAGTATTTAAATACCCGATTTTCGTCAAAGCATATAAAAAAAAAATATTTTCAAAAAAATTGTTTTGTTTTAAAATACGGCCTAGTCTCTCCAATATATATATTTAAATATTATAACATCGTATTTTCACACAACAAAGGAAATTTCAAAACAATATATGTATTAGCATGCATTTTGGCTTTAATAACCAGTTTATTCAAGCCATGAGAACTAGGCCAATATTTCAATAATTCCAAAAAAATTATTGTGTTTTCTTTTAGTATTTGGGGTTACGATCTTATACGTAAGACGTATTCCGAATATTAAATTCTTTTGTTAACGTCAGAATTACCCATTAAGATAAGGATCTCCTTACCGAGGAGGACTTTTTTGAACCATACCAACAACTAGGAAAGCACGAAAAGACCTTAGATTTTATCAGACAATAAAACAATGCAGCTTACCTTAGGTAGGGCGTATTTGGGGTGCTAATACCTTCCCTTTACGCAACCAGTCCCCGTACCCGATCTTTGAGACCAGTTAGGGTTCCTAGTGACCAAAATACTAGGTGGCGACTTTCATTTCATTTTCCACCCACAAAAGACAATATTTTCTTGTATCCCCATAGATATAGATAGATTTATATTGTAGATAAGAAAATGGAACAACTATATAATTTTCGCCGCGACGCCGCACACGTGCGACAGTTATTTGCATGTTTTAAGACTTGAGTAGATATGCATGTGCCCCACGAAACAATTCGTCAACTCACCATGTTGTAAAGTTTAAAAATAACTAAAATTTGACCTTTCTTTGTCACTTGGACCTAATTAACATGACGAACTACTCAGGTTAAAAATTAAAAAAAAACATATAATATAAGGTGAGGGTACAGTTTAAGATCTTACAATAATCGCAAACGTATTATTTTGATCTGGGCATGATCAAATGATATACTAATTAATCATATAATCGGGAACATATGATATTGAACCATACAATAATTTTGATCCGGCCATGCATGTTGATTGGCATTGTAACTTGTAAATTGAATTTTAAACAAAACTGAGCGAGAAGGTGCTTTGGAAATTGGCTTTTCTTACGAAAAGGCCTGGAAGGCCACGAAGGATTCAAAAGTATTATTTTGCATGATGATTTGAGTTATTAGCGGCGTGTAGAGTTGACAAGCGAGCATCCAATCATTTATATGTTCGTCTTTTTGCAAACACTTCATGTTAGGTGTCTCTCTGTAGCAGCAACATGCAGGACACTGTCAAAATTAATGATTAATTGGTCAAATAAGTGGAGAAGAACTTTTATCCTGATGACGACAGGTTTCATTTACAAGCGCTGCCCCCTTTCTTGTGTTAAAGTTACTACCTCTTCCATTGTTTTTTTTTTTTTTTTTTTTTTTTTAAGTTAGCACAGCAAAACAAAAATCTGGGTGGAATAATATGGTTTAAAAAATATTGGTAAAATTATATTGTTTGTTATTTTGAATCATGATATTTAATAAACATTGATATTTCTAACCACGATAACATCCTTTTTCAATTTAAAATAATAATAACTTAACATATCACGATTTAGAATCATGATAGATCATAAAATTTATTTTTTTCCTTGTATCACATGATACACACACAACCCCACCCCCTCTCTTTATGCTTATGTGCGGACAACCCCTTTCTCTCTAAAAAAACTCACAAATAAGTATGCTGTTCTCAAACAATAAAAACTCTCGTAAAAAATTATTGTTTGCCACCGCCGCCACTATCGCAATTGCTGCAGCCACTTCCGTAATTGCTGCAAGCAATGAAAAAAAGTCTCTTATAAGATGGACATGTATGTAATGAAAACTTTGTATTGTGTGTGTGATAAATGGGTGTAATTTATTATGCAATTTATACGATGTGATTCACCATAAATCCTACAATAAGCCTTCAAATATGTAGAGTGTGGAGGGGGATTTGGTTATTGGAATTTTGTTGCCTGTGACAATTTGTCTACTGGAATTCTCAGCCATTTCATTAGCTAGCTATGGTGGTTTCAAAACATGATAAAAATATGATATTTACTTGATCATGTGATTTTTAATTGTGATTTTTTTAGATATTATAGTTCTGAAAGTGATATTTACTTAATATTGTGTTTTCTAATTGTAACTTATTTATATGTCATGTTTTGGAATAACGAAAATCTTAAATTGTACTATTTCACTAAAATTTATAATTTTTTGTGCTAACAACCCAGAATTTGCTCTTCCATTTTGGTTCTAGATTTTATTTTTATCAGACATCTTGCACTAGGTATAACACATTTAGTTTTGTCACAACTCAAAATTAAAAAAAGAATTATGAAACAACCTTTTAGACAAAAATAAATTTCATGAATTTAACCTTATCAGGTCTTACCTGAGTTTGGTTGAATTAATGCATCGATTGCTCTCAAGTTTAACACAGTCAAAATTTAAAATGGTTAAAAAATAAAACTTGATCCAATATGCATGTCAACATACTAGACGAGACCTAATTTAATAACTATGGATTTGACCCTGAACAGTTAACTGTAAAAGGTTAGAGCTCGGATTCTTAAAGTTAGATACTGTAATTTCTTTTTAAAGAGGGTACCTAGAATTAATATTCACCAAAAGCCTGTATACAAATTAAACACTATTTGTTTGCACTCCAGATCGAAATGGTGCTTAAATTTGTATACCATAAAGCATGATAACTCTCTGATTTGTTTGACAGCCTTGGGTTAGTCTGGATAAATGGAAATATATGTTCCACACATGGTTAATAACGAATTTGAATTCCTTCTTAATTTAGACTGATTAATGTAGAGGATCCCAAAAATAGTATGCACAAAGTGGTAAATCATTACGCCTTGTCCTTGCAAGGTAGATCAGAAATCCAAAAGTATTACAAATTTTAAGTTGGAAATCAATAAATGAAAACTTAGAGGAAAAAAAAAGGAAAATAATTAATTAGGGAGCATCAGCCTTGCTTCCTGGCTAATCTGTGCAGCTTAAATAATAACATCTGCCTCGTACATCTATATAACCATTGCTAGCAAAAATACAATCACATCCATAAGCAGACCTTTTTGCCTTTTGTCTGTGGCCGGCAAAGATTATTTTCTAAAAAAGCCATGAGTGAGCGCATATACAACCCTTAATTAGCCCTTAGAATTAGAAGCAGGAGGTTGCTGGTGTAGCTGCTGGTACATGGCAGCCATCCTGCTGTAAGCATCCATTGTCATTGGCTGCATCAAAAAGGTTTAGTCAGTACATTGAGTTCGAAATCATAGGATATCATATATCCTGCTTTGTCCCAATTCCACGCTTACAATGAGAGATGTCTGAAGGCATAATAATCTTAAAATTAAATCCAAATTGCACTTGTAGAATTCTTCAATATGAGATTGCAAAGCCCTCCGACTCAAGAGTTTATGCTGCTTATAATTACCTGTGTTTGGCAGGCAAGGAACGCAGACATCGGGTCTGCGGCCGTGGCTTGTAACCGGTCATGACCACCTGAGCCATCCCATGTAGTCAGAGGAATGAAAGCGGTGGGGTGAAGTGCTGGAGGAATTCCTGTCATGTTGGAACGAGCTGCAATTGTGTTCATGTCCATGACACCCATTCCCATTCCCATGCCGGCCATTCCCATGCTCATTGGGGCCATCATTGACATTTGGAGTTGCTGTTGCAAAGCCAATGGCAGCATCATTGGTTGCATATTCATTCTGCTCATCATTTGTACTTGTGCTTGCAATTGTTTCAAATATTCGATCACTTCATCAAGCATTGAGGCTTTGTCCGTCTAATACAAACAAAGAGAACATATATATATATCAAGGAATCATAGCTGATAGTATATATACCAGTCAATAATGTTTTCTTTCATTTAAAGAAATCATCTCGTGCAAGGATTTTAATTGAAATCATTGCATAAACACAAGGGCAGGCATCAGGGCATACATAAGTAGAAGGATTTAGGTGGTATAGCAGGTAGTTTTCTTGGTACCAAACAACCTTCTGTCATGCTGTCCCCATGTCGATTTGGGTATGTGGACTAGGATCACTTGATCTGTCCCAAGATACTCTAAGCCATTTGAATGCAAAAAAGGATGAGATGGACCACATTTATACCATCATGACGTGTTTGTCCGTTCTGATTATTTATTATTGAAGCTATTACTGCAGCTGCATTACACGACATGAATCTAAATGTAGAAACACATTATTAGATGGATCCATAAGGGTAAGACCTGAACCTTCGAACTTATGGCTAGTAATTCTTAGTTACGTTTTGAACGTGAGATTTTCGGCTTTTAAAAAAAAAAAAAATCTGAAGGAAGCTCGCATTATTGAGTAGCAACTTGGGCAGGCTGTTCTGTCACCAAGTTGTCCCCTATAGTGGGAATAACAAGAGCACCTAAAAGTTTGAAATGCGATGCCGACACTCTATACCAAGTGACCATGATTTTTATGAAGGATATAGACATTTCCAAACTAGATCCAAGATCACAAAGGTAGCCATGACTATGCTCAAGGATATGTGAGGCTAGCTCTTTAGAATAAATGATAGCAAAGTAGGAACTACTTTTGTGATAGCAGCCACTTTACTAGGGGTTTCTTTTTCTTTTTCCTTTTGCTTATCATATATACTTTGAAGTAACTAGTTGGGAATTTCAGCACGGACCACCTTGAGATGGGCCTTAAAGAGTTAAAAGAGTTAGTGTATAGCTTCTTCTTCTTTTTTTGATAAATTTTCATGGAATAATTAACCATTCTTCAAATGGAAACACCTACATAAATGGAATGAGATTCTTTTCTTTTCTTTTTTGCAGTTTGGCAGGATTAAAACTCACAAAAACTACGGTGCCAATCATTAATTTGCCTAATTAAATGATGAGAAAATTAAACTGTGATATAATTGATTTATTGCTTCAACATAAAGGTGAAGAGGAAATTCCATTATTTCAAGGAAAAGTTCACAACAATACGGGAAAAAAAAAATAAAGAAAGAAAGTGCATAACTCAAGAAAAACAGCACCAGTATATATTTGATTACAGCAAAAGACATTATGATCAGCTCCACAAACAATTGCTAAAAAAAAAGTATAAAAAACCTGAATTCGGAGGATGGATTCTTTGAATTCCATCCCACGGTTTTGACTGGCAATTAAGTAGTTTCCCATGGAATTCAATAGCACTCAAATGGTGAGTAAACTTTGCCAGTTCGAGAGAGAACTGTGCTTGCATAAATGCGATCATAAAACATGCCATACTAGACTATGCCTAGCAATTATATAATTTTTTTTCCTTTTCTCAGTAAGTAATCCAATCTTAACCCTCTTATTTTGCAATGATCTAGAAGTGACATGCATGGTCTCGGTGTATGATACTGGCTTGGCTGGGGAATAACCTTACCATTATTATTTTAAGAAAAAAAAAAAACCCTAAGACGGGCAACAATAATTGGTGACTATTTCCACTTTTGACGAGCTAGGGGATGCATGTTAATTATTAAACAAGATTGGTAGGTGCACAATATGTAATGGTGAAGTGCCATAAACGCGCATGGGTAAAATTTAAAGAGCTTCTTTGTAATACAAGCTGGTTCATACACTGAACAGCTACCGAAGAAACTTTTCGTACCTTACTGGAACTGGGGACCAATTTCTGTAGTGTCTTCATTCTCTGGTTTATCTTATCTCTCCTTTTCTGCCAATAAAATCGAAAGCAACATTGAACAAAAACCAAACGGATTCGGTACCAGCAATGATGGTACATAATATGATACTTGAAATCTATATATATAGCGTTAAAAAGGTTGAGTTGTAATTAGATATTTAAGTGATTTTAATAATAATGAAAAAAAGACCTCTGACGGGTCAATTGCAAAAAGTCCACAAAAGGACCTGGTTTAAACTGAAGCCTTAGTATAAAGCTTTAAAGTCGTAAACACTTGATAATTAAATTCTCATGAGATCTCCCGTGTTAATCCAATTATTTGCTCAATCAAATCTTCTGTTCCAACACCATGATTTTCTCCAATTATGAAACCTATCATTAACTTAAAGCGAAACAAACTTCTTTTAATATTCTATTAATTTATTTCGTGCTGTAAGGCATTTTCCAGGAGAGGGAACATACTCGTTCAGATTGGTTATGGATAGCAGCAGCCCTGCTTCTTTTGGTGGAAACTGAGGACTTCCCATTTCCTTTCTTCTTGTCATCTTCCTTGCCTGCCTCCCTCTTTTAAAACCAAAACAAACCCAAAGAATTAAAATAATAACAAAAAACAAAACTACTCCGATACTATAAATTGATAAACATAACATCCAAAATAAATCAACTTGCCTGTGGTCTGCTGTGACAAACTGAGTCATTCTCGTCAGCAGTAAGGTTCTTAGTACATGGGTTGGTGCCTGAGCTGGTGTTTTCTTGCGACCCAAAAGAAGTGGAGGTAAACCCAACACCGAACTCTCTCTCGCAACTGTCCACCGTCATCTGCTGGCTATCCTTCTTGCCAAAAGTGGCACTATGGTTGACGCTTTGGTCTCTGCTCCACTCGGGTGGTACTGGGACACGCGCCACCCTCGCACGTTTCCCAGTGAGGAGACCATCTTCGTCTTGCGTGGCAGCTGGGGCACTGCAAGACCCCACACGAGTGGAGCAACCCACCACACACGTGCCTAATCCCGCTGGGCCGGAGTCTATAACGTGCGTGGTCCGGCCTTGATCAGACCGGTTCGAGCAAGGAACTAAAGCGTCCATGGTCATTGTGGCGGAGGCTGAGGCTTTATGGTGGTTAAACCAGGGGATGAGGTCATGGTCCGAACCAGTACTGTTGTCAAAAGTTGCTTTATTGCATTGGGGGACACATGTAGCTTGATTGACAATGGATTCAAGGGTGCCACTGGCGCGTGGCTTGTCCCATGTGTACTTAGAGGGTGAAGTGGAGGCTATTGGTTTGGCTGGCACGCGCGGTGGTCCTAGGCCGTGCATGGCTATCTGGCCGTTCTCCCATGTTAGCTCTGCTACTTCGTAGTCTAACCTGCACCAGGAAACACCCTATGACATCACTATACATATCTTTCAACACACACAGACACGCATATAGATATGTATTGACATGATCTGGCAATCTTATATGCATCTACGAGAAGGAGAGAGTACATGGGCACGTCTGGGGCGCTGGAATTGGAGTGGAAGCGAAGGGAAAGTTTGGGAGCTGCGGTGCGATTGTCATCAACTTCCCAGCTGGGAACGCACTGATGACTCATTTCGAGAAAGTTTTCTTGTAGGATATGAACTTGAAAAAAAGTGAGTTATCTTTTTCTTTGAATAGATTCTGCAGACGACTTTCGTGTGTTTTTGAGATGGATACTGGTGGTTCATATGGCTATGGGAATGGAGTTGTTGTTGTCATGGCTGATGTGTAGATTTGCGCTCTTTTATGGCTGTGATATATTAGAACATTTTGAGAGAGAGAAGAATTTATTCTAGTCCAATATGTGTGGTAAAATTGAAAATTCGTCCAAAAAAAAGAGAGAGAGCTTTTCTCTTATTTTTCCATGAATAATCATGGATTAAGCATTAAATAATTGACAGCGCTTTGTCTATTCGAAACAGCCACCCAATATAATTTCTCAATGATAAGAGTATAGCAAAAAATACTAGTAATACAAAAGCTATCATGATCACACGCACTCATACGCGTGCGTGTGTACATGTAATTCAATAATAACAAATGTTTTTAGAATAATCTATGAATCATTTAAGATTATTTTTAAAAAAAATTATTTTAAGGATATGTTTTTAATTGGTTTGATATATTTAAGAAAATAAATTTCAATCTACATACTAATGGTAATATTTGAATTCAAAAAATTAAAAAAAACAAAAACCCTTTTCAATTATATATATATATACACACACACACACACATGCGTGAGCTGTGTGTGTAAGATTAGCACTACTAGTGAAAACTCCTCTACTTTTTTCCCTTTCCATTCCTCTTTCTCTCTTTCTCTATTTTTAATCATATTATTTTTCTTTCAATTCCATTTTAAATTTTTTTAATAGTTATATGAGTTATTTTTAAATATATCAAGCTGATAAATCATAATAAAAAATTACTACTTGATCTAATTTTAAATTCAAGTTAGGTAAAGAGTTGAGTAAAGAGGTTTTTTTTTTTTTTATCAATTTTTTTCTTAAACTTTCTTTACTAGACATTCGAGTTGTCTTTCAAATCAGTCAAGTTAACTGAATGATGTTAAGATAACTTTCACACGATTTAATTTAAAAAGTAGGGTAGGTAAGAAAGGCCATGAGTTTTTTTTGTTAATTTCATCCTTTTCTTTTTTAATTTCATTCTCAATTTTTTTTTTTTACAAATCGGTTGGGTTGCCTTTGGACTGACCAAGTTGACTAGATCATATCAAAGCAACTTCCACATGGTTTTAATTTTAAACCTGGACTAAGTAAGGAGTCGAATTGAAAAGTTTCAAGATTTACTTATTGTACCGAGTTTAATAACAATGTCAAATAATTCTTTATAATCTTGAAATTTTTTATGTGATTTGCAATGTAGTATGTACCTATAAACTAGTTGAAACCTAATTAATTAATTTTGTTATAATAAATAAATTTTATCATAATTGAAGTCAATACTACAAAAAAATTAAAAGGTAAAAATGTCTCAAACCAAGTAATTAAAGGTTATACTAGCTAATTTGGAAGTTGAGTTTTGTTTAACCTTTACAATCAAAGAAAAGACCATTACCAGGTAAAGCAATTATAACAATTATAGGTGATGATGTCTAAGAAATTCCAAACACATTTTGATTTTTTTACTTAATCATGGGCCGATAACTGGTTTTGCAAAACAAGTTTTTTATTAGGATATAAAACTTTCTGATACTTAAGTTAATAAAAAAAAAATATGTGTGTTAAAAAAAAATGTGTGTGAAGAGAGTGTTTATGAGGAATAACGAGAGTGATAATAGTGTTATGGATGCTTGAGTAAGTTTGTTTGAATTATATTTATTAATTGGATGACCTTTGGTATTTATAGATACCATAAATCATATAAGCTAACTAAAAATATTTAGTTTATAAGAAAGTTGAGTTATTGGTTAGTGTATCAATCTTGCTATTAGTCAGTTGATGTTTGAGAAAAAATT
Source organism: Populus tomentosa (assembly GCA_018804465.1). NCBI lineage: Eukaryota > Viridiplantae > Streptophyta > Magnoliopsida > Malpighiales > Salicaceae > Populus > Populus tomentosa. Next base: position 3,939,874 of record CM031995.1, read on the forward strand.
GTTAATAGAAATGCTAGTCAGGCTATGACAATTGATGAGTGTTTACTAAGTCAGATTAAAATCACTATTAAAAAAAAATTGAGTGAGATAATTTTTTTAAAAAACTTATTTATTTAAAAAGGTTGTTCATTAACAATAAGGTTACCCAGGTGCAAGGGTTTGTTTGTAGGATAATCTTTTCACTCCTCTGGTCTTTCCTATCTTCACATAGGTTTAAGTTAAGGTTCAATCTACCCAAGAATACACGGAGTTAGGTGCCAAGAATACACGGCAGAGGAGAGAGAATAAGAGGAGGGAGAGACCAAAAAAATGGCAGCTTTCAAATCTTTTTAGATGTGAATCATCAATAGAAAATATATATTTTTTTAATTCCTTAATCTTAACATGAAATAGTTTTTTTTATATAAAATTGAAAAATTGTAAAAACTAGTATAAAAAAAAACTATATATATACGCCCGCATACGCTATCAAAAAGAAGAAGAAGAAAATACTATTAATAGTAAGTATCGAGTGTAACTTTGAATAAATGCTGCTTGTCCTATTCAAAACAGTTGTGGTGCGAAAGATAAGAAAGAACTCTAATGCACGTGGAGCATTAAAAGGCAGAAATTTTTGTGGCAGCTGATAGAAAACAAAGGCGGATGCAGTGCGACTGGAATCCAAACGATATCTCTACCATCGGAAGGTGCGTGACAGAGGTTCCACTGGATTTGAGCCCGAATCTCCTCTATAAATGACAAAATAAATAAATAAAAATTATTAGATTTTGAAGAGAAGTCATTAAATCTGAATTTTAAATCCAAGAAATTATTTTATTTATAAAATAAAAATACCTTTTAGTTTTTGATATATATATATATATATATATATATATATATATATAAATATATATAAATTACATGCAATTTGCAAGCAAGACCACCCTCGTCAGAATCTCCTATGGCATATAGCATGAGGATGAGAAATGGTTTATAGGAAATTGCGATGTCGGATTTGTGTTATTTACGTTGACGCTTCACACGTGTAGTCTTTTTATCTATCTCAAGACACGGTTGTTTGGAGCTCGCCACGTGTCACCACCACCCTCGGTTTCAACAGACCGTCAATAAAACTTCTGATTTATGTCAGACGTGCACGCTGTAAAGGTAGAGTTATAGCAATTTCATCCTGTTCAAATCAATTATTTGATTCAATTACATTAGATTTCTAGCTGATTTGTTTCGAGTAAAATAAAAAAAATGGGTAAAATTCAATTTAATTTAACTAGCGTTGAACTTTACACATGAGGGGTTCACCAGCCTCTCAACTTAGCTTTTTTTTTTCCTTCTTTTTTATTTCATCTAGCTGCAACTCTATTTTCTGATGTATATATAAATTTTAATTTTATTATTTATTAAGATTTTTCATAATATAATTTAGGAAGATTTTTATTTTTAAACATAGGTTTAAAATTTATATTCTATTTTATGATTCATGAATTGAAATGCAATTTATTTTTCAAGCTTATATTTTATTTTTTATAAAATAGATTGGGAAAGAAAAAAACCACCAGGTTAGCGGGAGGATTTTATATCCATCATAATATTTAATTGTATCAAAGACAAAAGAGAAAGAGAGTGATGAATTTAAATATTCCAAATGGAATATAAGTGAAGCAAAATCCAATTTATCATCTGTGAATTTTGAATCCAGTAAAGTTGATTGTGTAAACATTTCCTTTTTCTTATCTTTTCCCTTAAGGAACAATTCATCTTATTGGATTAAGAGTTGTAAATTATGACTAACATTTATTTTTTGGATATTAAGTTTTAACTATTCGAGGATGTTAAGAAATTTTATAGTGTTTGAACAGTAACTAATGACATTATATTAATTATTTTTTAAATTCACTAAAAAAAATAGATAAAACTAGAAGAGATAAATTCTAAGTAAAAATATTTTTATAACCTTTCATAAGTTATTAATTTCATTTTCTTCTTTTTTTGTTTTTGTTTATTTTACTTTTTTTTAAATTGAGCTTATAAAATAATTAATAGTATATCATTAGTTATTTTCTTGAATATCATAAAAATTTTTGTAGAGTTTTTTTTTTTTTTTCAATTTTTTTTTTTATCCAAGCATAAACCAATTAACATATAATCCTCCCGATCCATAAATGTATGCGTGTACACACACACCCATTCATTTCTTTTAATGGTTACTAAAGAGAGGATGGTAAAGAGAAAACTTAAGAGGACTGCCTCGTGGTGCGGAAGTCGAAGATTATAGAAAACTAGGCAAAGGAGAAACTAAGAAAGAGATTGTGGAATGCAGCAACTGCAAAGTTAGGCTTATATAGATTTTTATCGGTTAATTTACAAGGAGGACGACTATCTATTGTTTAATTTACAGGGACTGGTTTTTAACGGGAAGTCGGTTTATATAATTCCTTCCAAATAATCATCGGAATCCATCCAAACATGCCGGAGGCTGGATTTGCTCGAGTTTCAAGTCAGGTGAGGTATGGAATGATTAAGGGCCTCATATCGAAGCCCATTTAACAAATAAAAAGACGTGCCTAGCCTCATGCTTGTTCAGGCCATTCTCTAATTATCGTTGTTCGGGCCATTTTGTTTAATGTAGGTGTTGAAAACTTGAGTCCAAAAAAGATGCTCAAATGAAATAAGGAGAATATAATCACAAGGTCAACTACAGCTCTACGTTCAGACAAGGCCACCAGGGCTTACTAACTATCCCTATTGTTTAATGAATGATCAATAGGAGAGCTACGAAATTACCAATATACAATAAGAATACATAGTAAACAACGAAGTGGGAAATTTATATTTAAAATTTTTGGAAGTATTATGAATCATGATCAATGGGATCCTGGGTCCTGCTCCCTGCTCCCTGCCAGAGATGCACTACGCATCCTCTGCAGCAAGATTTGTTCAGGCGAATCGACAATTTCCAACATGAATTTGCCCTAGTTTGACTCAATAAAACAAATCCCTTGTATATCTAGCTGCCTCTAGATAATGGGCCCGGTTCTGAATAAATGCTCATCATGACTTGGCCTCCATGGAATTGGACCTAATCCTATCCAGAGACTCCATAACAACTCCAGTTTTTTTAAAAAAACACAGCAGTAGTTTTTCCAGCATATTCCTCATGCTAGCTTCCGAGTTAAGAGCAAGGCTTCATCTTCCATTCAGAACTGTGAAAAAAGAGAAATGCCAAAAGCATATGGGATAATTAGCACTGCCTGTATAAGCCGTGTAACCAGAAAATCAAAGAGTAATCAATTTCTGTTCTGATACACTCAAACTTGTCTTCACGCTCGTGTGCTAACAGCTACGTACCTTGTGATTGTAAGAAACTCCAGATCAATATTGATGGTATCTCATATTTCATTTAGCAGAACAATCCCACTCCTACAAAATGGTAAGAGCCAAGAACTCTTAATTAAATCCAATAAGATGAGACATAAGAACCATTTAGTCAATATCCCTCTGAAATAATCAGTCATCGTTTTAATTAGTATCCTGCCTTTGTTGCAACTCAACCTTAGAACTATTGGCCCGGGTAATCTAGCCCGGAATCTTTTCATCCCAAAGCCTTGACACCTTGCTAGCAAGCAACCAAAGATATGGTGATTGCTCAAAATATAGTAAAAAAACTATACAATACATGCTATATAAGGTAAGCTTTCAACACAAATTGATCAGAACCAAAAGCTACCATCTTCTGCCAATCTGTTCAACATCCATAAGCACATCCCTGTCCCGAATCAATGGCAGAGTCACGCTCCTTGGTTTCAATGTTGGTAGAATAATCTCCTTTTTTTCTCCACTCTCCCTTTTTCTTCGGCTACACCAAGTGCCTCTGATAACTTGTTAAAGTCAAAGGATGCTTTTGTCTGTGTCTTCTGAAACATCAAGTGCATTCCTTTAGGCCGTGACCAGATCATGAACCGGGTCCCTTTCGGATTCTGGCTACGATATGACAGGGAGCAATGGATCACTTGCTAATCTATATCGAAGAAAATCAATTACAAAAAGATTGAATTGTTAATTAATTAGTTTAATAGGTAGCAAAACTTTTATATATATATATATATATATATATATATATATATATAATAGAAATTCTGTAGAATAATATTTTTTAAATATTTTTTAAATATTTTTTAATATTATTATATTAAAATAATCTAAAAATATATAAAAATAATTTAAATATTTTTTTTTAATTTTTCATGAAAACACAATTTCCAATATCACTTAAATATATGTGTGTTTTTCAATTATTCGGACCGGTCCAGATCCTAATTTGATTTGATAGAATTATAGTGATTGATTTACCGGATGGGCTGGAGGCCTGGTATAGCCTGTCAATGCAACAAATAACGCGGAAGCCCTTAGTCCCATAGTACTTATTTGGGCCGAAACATTTTTAGGCCTTTTTTTTTTTTTCCTATCGTCGTTGTCTTGCTAATGTTTTCCTATTAAAAAAAATAATAGATAATGGTTTTCAACAAGAGAGACAAAATTGATTAATGAGAAGTGGTTATTATTGTATTCTCACTGTCAGCTACGGTCCGGTCCGCATTCAGACAGGGTGACAATGACATATAACCCACATCTTACTCACAGAATAAATTATATAATGCACTTCATGGTTTTTTTTTAATCTAAATGGATGGCGAGAAATGAGGTAGAATTACATACAAATTTAAAATGACGACCTCACTGCATTTTTTTTATATATATTAGGCCGAAACTGCAAAAAGAGGTGTCGTTGTCGTAAAATAGTTTAATTCTTTTTGCTTTTAAACTGTCACAACTCACAATATATGTTGATCTTTTCCACTTCTTTCTTGGGTCTCCTTTTGACTCCATAAAATTAACTAACCTCTAACCTAGCAACCTCTAACCTAGCAACCTGCTCTCAACGAGTTGAATATGCCCCAGTCTGGCCAATATACGTGTCATGACTTGCCGCACCAGCCGGAGTCAAAACGGGTGTTTGGTGGAAGGTTCATTCATCTTTTAGCTGAATAATTTTGATAAATAATATTCATTTCAATATATTTTTAATTTAAGAAATAATTGCTATCACATTAATAATCTCCCTAATAAATCTTACCTACTAACACCCCGAAAGAATACAACCTACTAGGCTAATACTATAAAGTGTTTTCTTGGTTGGTTCTTGTAATTATAATCAACCAACTCCCATGGGATTCGTTTATATTTTGAAGTGCTAGCCCTACAGCTATAATATAGATTGCCACGTCTAAATATTGCATTTATCATATCGTTCACATCTCACCCTTGTTCTTTAAGAGCACCGAAGATTTCCCTATATTATTTTTGTAGTCTTACGAGTGCAATAACTGAGTTTCTGATTTATTTGGAGAGGCTAAAAAGAAGGCACGGGCTCTCAGTTTGTGAAGGCTTACCACTAAAATGTGTCGGCTAAAAGCATCACAAACAATTTAAAAGGGTGCGTAAAGGCCGCATGATGCATAGGAGATTACTTTATAAGAATTAATTTGGGTAGGAATGAGGAAAGTTAATTTGGAAGACATGTCGTAAAGTTACTTTGAAGCACATATTGCAGCAGCAGCCGCCGCAGCAGCAGCTGATCTCAGGAATAGGACTAATTCATGCAATGATTGTGCCCATGAGAAAAACAATATTGCGGTAGAAACAAGACACCGCTGTGAACTCTTTGAGTGGAAGCATTCTCTATGGAGAAAGATCGGTGGCAGTGAACTTGTTGGCAATATATGTAAAGTGACCAGACAACGGTGAGATACAAAATTAAAGTCTCAAATTAATCATTCCGAAACGCCAAAAGAAAAGACACATCACCTTTGAGTATAATAATTCTTAAAAAAGGAAAAGGAAAAGGGAAAAGGAGAGACCCCTGATATCTTATTCTTTTAAATATATTATATATGTTAATAAAGGGAAAGGAAGATATCTTTATTGAAATTTAAAAAAAAAAAATAAAGAAAGGAGACCACATGCGTTATTCAGTCTGAACCTGACGAGTTTATTGTCAGGGAAGAAAAAGGATTAATAAAAACCAAATAAGAATAACCTAACCATATTGCATTATTTAACGAGCTAATTAAATATCATTTAGCTATTTTAAATATTTACAAACACAACATATTAATCCATCTTTATCTCGCAGTGAATATCACAACAAAAACATCATATCGGTATCAAAGTTTGTGAAGCTTGGATAGCTCCCAAGTAATCAGCGAAAAAGAAGTGGCATCCAACTTCATTTCTTCTGTTGCTACTACTTTCATCACTACATTTTCTGTAGGTTTCTAATAATTTCAAGGTGTGCTAAGAAAGCGTTTCGGGAAAAAAAAATCAATGTTTTTTAAAAGTATTTTTTGTATAAATAAATATTAAATTAATATTTATTTTAGTATATTTTTTTATTGTTTTGATGTGTAAATATAAAAAAATAAAAAATTATTTTTATGTATTTATAAAGAAAATATTATTTTAAAAAACAATTTGTAACATAATTTTAAACACACATTAAAAGGTGTTTGAGATAGTAATAAAAGTTATTTTTTAAAGTATATATATTAAAATAATATTTTATTTTTTTATATCAATACATTTAAGTAATTTAAAAATACAAAAAAATCATAAAATAATAAAATGATAGTTCTCACTGTACCAAACAAACTCTAAGTCAGTGAAGGTGTCACAATGATTCATATTTATATTTTTGCTATATTTATGCGTTATGTTTTATTAAAATTAATTTTTTTATATATTTTTAAATTATTTTTATATGTTGATATTAAAAATAATTTTTTAAAATAAAAAATATTTTTTAAAAATAACAAGTATTAACCATAAAAAGGTAGTATTATTTTGTCTTAAATTGACTACCTCGCCAAGCATTGACAAATTTAAACAAATGCCAAACATAGAATAACTGCACAAGTGAAGAGTCATCTTCTCTATATCAATCCCTGATAATAATTACATGCTACCTAACTATTGATTGATTTCCAATCTTCTTGTAAAATTTGTGATGCTTAAAACTCGTATGGCAACGTGATTGGACACACTAAAAGTTTAAATTTTTATTTATTTAAAATTATGTTTTAGTATTTTTAGATTGTTTTAATGTGTTATATTAAAAATAAATTTAAAAAATAAAAAAATATTATTTTAATATATAAAAAAAACATTTAGAAAACAATTATTATAACTGCACCAAATACTAACTTAACATCGACTGACTAATAAATACTTCGTGCTTGTTACCAATGCGTCTCGGCTCTGACGTTGTAATGAAAAGACTTTAAATGGTCATGTTTTTTGGACTTTATCACCATCATGGATTCGTGACTGTATTTTTTTAATACCATCTCTTTTAAACAAAATGGAAAGACGAACTGCTCTAATTATCTTGGAATTTTCTTTTCAGGGCTCATTTCCTATCATTTGTTTTTTTTTTTTTTGTATTTTTAATTTGATGTTTTTTAATTTTTAATGTACTGAATAACAATTTGTGTTTTGGTTTTCCCAATGCTCGAATCACTTAGATCACAATTAGCAAGTTGAACTCGACCCAATTGAACCCCTCGTGACCTTGGTTTGACTCTCACACCCTCTGTGGCCAGGGCATCCAACTTCAGCCTGAACCCTAGGTCCTCCCGACCGTGGCCCGACCCGCGCTCCATTCCCGTTTAACCATTGGCAGTCTTATGTTGCCCAATCCTTCTCTTGTTACCGTTGAAGCACACAGGAGTCCAAAAAGCTAAGCAATCAAAGAGTAGAGAAACTTCATCTTCCGTAAGAGTAGTATAAAAAAAAAAAAAGCAAGTGAAAACAGCAGAAAAGTGCAGCAAACCAAACTCAGCCATTACCTTACTCCACACCCACACAATACCTTCCTCCCAAGACAACCAAGGCACAATCCTTCCTCCCAAGGAAACAAAAGCACTAAAATAGCCGTATTACCATTAGTACATCTCAGAATTTTCCGTCTTTTCCTCGCTGTTTTTCTTTCCTCGAGAAAGTTAGAAGAAGGGAATTCAATTCCATTCCCTTCTTATTAACAAACCCATAAACAAAAGAAAGAAATAATTCAATTCTATTGTTTACAATTTACCCATTTTGTCATGACTGAAACCATGGACACTACAACCTCAACAACACCAAAACAACCACAAATTTCTGAAATGTTTTCAAAATTTGCACTTGCTTTCAAGACCAAAACTTTCGAATTCTTCGCCGATGAAATTTCTGACGCCGACGAAGGCTTCTCCCTCCTTGACTCTGCCGAGGATTTTATCCCTGACCAGAAAGTCATAATCTTGAAACCAGACCAACCCTTGAATCAAAATCAAGAATTTTTGGCACAGCAAGAGTTGACAGTGAAAAAGAGTGAGACCCAGATCAAGCATTTAAATATCCAGCTGGCTAATACTTTGATTTCTTCAGTTTTTGCTAAAGTTTCTTCATTTGAAGCTTCTTATTTGCAGTTACAAATTGCACACGTTCCTTTTAATGAAGAGAACATTAAAGTAGCTGATAAGGCTTCAGTTTCAGTTCTTCAAAGGTTGTCTGATTTGAAGCAAGTTTATAGGGATATGTGTAAGAATCCTGATTCTGATGATGATTTGCCAATTGGATCTTGCTTGGAAGCTCAAGTAGAAGAGAATCAAAGCAAGTTGAGAATTTTGGGGACTGTTTCTAATAGTTTACAAGCAGAGATTGATAAAAAAGATTGCGAGGTTTCGGCTTTGAAGAAGAAATTGATTGAGGTACAAAAGTCCAATTCTTTATTGTCTAAGAGGTTGCTCAGTAGTTTGAATTTGAATTCTGAGGTCTTGTTGACTGTTAAGGTTTTTGATTCTGTGCTAAATGATGCTTGTAGAACAACGCATAAGTTTACTAAGATATTGGTTGATTTGATGAGAAAAGCTGGGTGGGATTTGGATCTGGCGGCCAATTCTGTTCATTCTGATGTTGGTTATGTGAAAAGAGGGCATAATCGTTACGCATTTTTGTCTTATGTTTGTTTGGGGATGTTTAAAGGTTTTGATTTAGAAGGGTTTGGTTTGGAGAGTGGCGGTGAGATTTTATGCAACGGGCATGACTCTGTTTCGGTTAAGAGTAATAGTGCGTTGAAGCAATTACTTGAGCATGTATCTAGCAATCCTATGGAGTTGCTAAGTAGGAATCCTAAGTGTGAATTTTTGAGATTTTGTGAAAAGAAGTATCAAGAGCTTATACACCCAACAATGGAATCCTCTATTTTCAGCAATTTCGATCAAAATGAATTTGTGTTGAATTCATGGAGGTCACTTGGTATGTTCTATGAGTCATTTGTTAACATGGCTAGTTCTGTTTGGACACTTCATAAGCTGGCGTTTTCTTTTGATCCCGTGGTTGATATTTTTCAAGTGGAAAGAGGGGTTGATTTTTCAATGGTGTATATGGAAGATGTCACGGGGAGATGCACCATGCCAGGTAAAACCAGGCTGAAGGTTGGGTTCACAGTGGTTCCAGGATTTAAAATCGGAAGAACAGCTATCCAATCTCAGGTTTATTTATGTGGCTCAACATGTACAGAATAATTGTTTATGTTTTCTGCCAAAGCAAAGCAATTTATGTTTTGCTTGGAATCTCTGCACTAAATTTGAACATCAAGGGTTTGGACTGTGGCCAAACTACAGTGGCACAAGAATCCGAAGGTAACAGGTCAGGGTTTTAATGCATACACCAGTTAAATATGCTCAAGGAGGAATTGGAAATATATATGCTCAGACAAACCAGCTACTTATTGTGCTGTTTCACCTGGCATTAAGAGCAACTATGGCATGCAGCTCTTGGCTATAATTTGATGTGCAGTTATAGGATTATACTTACAGTTAGGTTGTGAATTTACACACACCTCCTTTCATCTTTCTTTCCGTGCTCCAAGTCCCGTGTAAAAATGGCTGTAAATGTATGTTTTTAACTTCTCTGTTTTGGTATTGATTGCAAGCTCACTTCAAACTCACACTACACATAGTGCATTTGACCTTAGCCTCTTTAGATACATACAAATTTACTTGGAATGGAAAGTTGAGCAATAACATGGTTCTGTTCATCATAAATTGTGTGTTGAAGCTATTTTTGTTTAAGTGCCTGAGTGCGTACTTCTTGGATATTAAACCAATGGAGTGGGCAATATTCCATTTCCTTTTTATCCAAGTACTTTTGAGTTCTTTTAGGTTTTGGATGGATAACTTTCATCCATTTCGTCTTCCTTTTGGCTGTTTAGAATATCTGCATTATATATTATGTGAAGCAATTAGATTGGGAATCCATCTGTCCGTAACACGTCTTCTGACTTGACCAATTGCATTTTAGCTTTTGTTAATGCTTTGGTTGTTTGATTTTATGCTTAGTTTGATGTGTCTGAACTTGAAGATTTGTCCCTCTTAACTCCACGTTGTATGCCAAGAAGAATGTTTTGGATAGAGTATCTTACAGAGTTGGCTTCTTATTAGTTGCTGCACTGATTTAGCTGTTCCTTGGCTAGCTTGTTAATATACTACATCTATTGGGTTTTTATGTTGCCATATTGGGTGATGGCCGAAATTATGAGTTCTTCTCTGCTGAATAATGTGTTAATGATGGTCTTTTTTGGGACCATTGGTCTTTAAATGACAAGGGAGTATAGACTTCCAGTTAGGCAATTGCATTGTTCAATGAATTATCTCATTACTGAAAAAGGCATCAGGAATGTGGGAGCTGTCAGCATTTGTTTACTCTGTTTAGTGGCTTATATGCACAAGTTTGTTTTTCTCATCTCTGTAAAGTTGGTTTTGTGATGGGTTCTTCACTAACGAATGTTATAAAAGCATACCCATGGTGTCTTTTTTTTTTTTTCTAGTCTTTTGTATTGAAATGAACAGTGGTGCTTAGGCCTCCTAATTAGGTCAATCAATTATTCCTTCAATGATTTATTACTCAAACTATCAGTAAATGCTTATCTGTTTTGTTTGCTTACATGCACAAGTTTAGCGCAGATGACACACAGCATCGCTCTCCCCCTCTCCGCTTTCTCTTTTATGCTGTTTCTCCACCTGTTCTTGTTTCGTAACTATTCCTATACTGTTGTTTGTTCGAATGGATTAGGAGCAGGGTTTATGTTTCTGTAAAATAGTAGCTAATAAATCATTTTGGAATATCTAGGTTTACTCTTCCATGGTTCTGCAGTTCCACTAGGGTTGAACATAGTGTACCATAAATGTCTGTTGGTTAATAATAAACTATCGCAGGCACCCCATGAGGAGCGTAGTTCTCTGGGCATCCTTTCTCTTTGAACATTTGTTCAGGTTACTGTTTTTATACAGCTGGTTGAACAGATATACTCCCAGTAACCTGTAATGTTTTAGTTGTTGGTTGTCCACTTTTAGTGCACGTTTAAACTGGGAAAATTAATCAGTATTCATTATATAGTTGATACCAGACACCATTAACTGGAAACCTGGTTTGGTTTTTTTTTTTAGTTTAATGTGGGTGTCCAGGCCAGTTTGTGCGCACCTAGACTAATCCCACGGGCCCTGAAATTAACGACCATGTAATCACTTCTTTTTTGGCTCCTTGATCCTGTTCTACTTGCTATGGATGCTTCATTTTAGAAATCCAGTTATGAAATCTGTATCAGCAACAAGGACAAGCAACGAAGTACAAATTGTTTTCACTAAAATAAAGCTCAGCTGTGTGGATCATGTGCCTTAAACATGTCTTATTTCGTACGGAAGAAGGATTCACACATCTCCACCTTTAGTTTTTCAAAACCTTTTTGTTTATGGAATGCTGATGTAGTTTATCCGGACTACACTCCATTCTTTCTGCTGCTTGCGTCCTTCCTCTGGTGATGAAGCATTGAAAAATATTTCAGATAGAAATTCAGCTTTGCATGACTGCCATCTAGATTATTGGAGTGACAGGCCGACCTTTGGTTGATGGATCTGACCTGATGGATGAATGTTCGCCTCAAAAGCAAGTCCCCTGAAAAATATGGGATTTTTTTAATACTTAAGTTAATAAATACAGGAAGATAAAATAATATATAAAAAGAAAAATAAAATGAAGTTGTAAGGATTTTGATAGACAGGGTTGTGTGTATCAGGTTAAGATTCCAATCCAGCCCAAATGGCCGGAAAAAATCCATTGTTACAGCCGTTTGGGCCTGAATTTTATTTTATTTTGTGTGTGTTATCAATTGGGTTTCTCTAATGAATGCAATGTGTTGGGGTTCTTCTGGAATGATAAACAACAATGATTTTTATTTATTACTGCTAAAGGGATCTGGATATCTTCTGGGAACAATCAGTATTTGCTTTTTTAACATCAGTTTCTGCAAACCACCATCGCTGTTTTTGTTCGTTTCTGGAACAGAGATTCTCCTTATCGGTCACCTTTTTATTGGTCCAGCCTTCATGTGAGTTTAATTATTAGTAAAAAGGTGGTCTTTGTTAGCCTTTTCATAAGATTCGGTTTTCAAGTCAACTTGCTAACCCGTTGAATAAAACCCTGAACCTGACAGCTAGTGAAATTATTTTTATCAACGAAACGCACCTCTTGATTGTGGCTAGAATATTTATTAATATTTTGTTTTAAGCTGTGGCTGTGGCTGTATTTTAAAATATTTTGAATTTAAAAATATATTTAAATAATATTTGTTTTTATTTTTTAAAAATAATTTTTATATCAACGCATTAAAATAATATAAAAATAAAAAAAAATATTAATTTGAAGGAAATAAAAAAATAAAAAAAATTTAAATTTTTTTTAAAATACTTTCAAATAAATAGGATTTAAACGGTACAGAACATTGTAAATATATGGTATTGGCCCAACCTTGTTCCACAATAAGACCTTAATTTTTCAGGTCAAGCCCTAGCCCAATCAGTGCTTTAAAGAAAAAGATAGTGAGAAACTCGTCCCACATCAAGGCTTTGATTTCTAGGCAAGGCCCTGACCCAATATAGATAAGTAATTAAATTGATAATAAAAAATTTCAAAGAAAATATGAACGATCAAATTCTACTAACAATGAATATAATTCTTATAAATGCTTCTAGATGATGTATTTGTATTTGAGTAATTAGCCCGATCTAGAACCACGAGCAGATTCTTCTGATCTAAACCTCAACAATATTTTGAGAAAATAAAATACCAAATACGCTATTGTTTTTAGGGGAAAAGACGAAATATTTCATTATCATGGGAGTAAAGCGTAGAGAAACACCATTTAGGGGGGGAATCTTAATCAAGTTTTAATTCTCAGGGATTAAGCTGAAAATGTTAACCAAGGTGGACCAAATTGAATATATTTTAAGTGGTGGGGGGCAAAGTTTTTATCCCTAGGTGTACGTGGACCTTTAAATTGTAACCTGTTTTACCCTAGCACTTCTTCTTCTTTGGTGTCATTTTATTGATTCAACATGGTTTGCCTTAGCCCTTCTAATAATCAGGGAAATATTATCTATCTTTATCATTTTTATATAGATCATGATTTTTTTTATGCTTTATTAGTTATAATATTTTGTACAATTAGATCTATAAAAATAATTAATTTAAAAATAAAAAATCATGATCCTAATCTTGGCACAATATTGATAAAAATTAAATTGTGATTCGATTCTAACTCGTTCAATTAGGACATCCAAGGCAATGCTTGTGAAACATGACATTATTGGGTAGACAACACACAAAATAGAAGCAGAAAGTGACATTCATGCATCAATAGGGAGAGTAGCATGCACACCCGATAGGGTAAATATCTTAGTTTGTAATATATTAATGTTTTTAGACAATATAGGACTGAATTTTCACAATTTATTTTAGCCTAAATGCAATATGTTCTTCCAATACAATTTTATTTTATTAAGTTATGACAAGTATTCATTTTAAATATTTCTAATATATATTTTGAACATTTATCTTAAGACACATAAGTTATGACAAAATACACATATGCTTTCTCTTTTTAATAATCTATTTCACGAATATTTTTATTAACAAGAACTAATTAAAAATGGGAAATCATTGCCTACAAAGGAGCACTATACTCAACCTCGTTTGGTATTAATCCAAGTAAATAATCTTCTTCTTCTTCATAACCTATCAGTTCCACTTTTAACTGATCAAACCAGAATGTTACTTTCCTATTCATAGTTTTTGTTGGAATATTACCACTTATGTGACAGCATCTGCAACCCATCCTCTAGAAGAAGATGGCTGCCATTATCAAAGAAGATGACTCTTGTTGTCAAAGAAAGAAGGCCAACTTGTGAGAGTAAAAGATGGTTGTTGGTGCAGCATTTGCAGCCTCTTAACATTGTTAAAGAAGGAGGCTACAATGGTGGCTTGTTGGTGGCAGCCACCAACCATTGACTAATGTCAAAGTTTGGTAAGTTTGGCAGCCACCATTATTGACAAAGGAGCAAGAGGAGCTGTCATTGAAGCCTATATATAGACTCCAAGAGTGCAGCACAAAATGAGAGAGCGTGGGAGAGAGCAAGACCAAAAGAGAGAAGAAGAGAGAAAGAAAGAAAATGGCTACCACCAGCAACCCTGCTGCCCTATGTAGCAATGAGAGATGGGAGTTGAGTGGATGTGATCCTTCTCCGTGTGTTATGTTCTTTCTCTATCTCTAATAATATAGACTACTCCCATGGATGTAGGCGATTTGCCGAATCACGTTAAATATTATGTGTTAGTGTGCTTAGCCTCCTTTGAGCAATGATCATGAACACCACCATTCCGCGGGGGGAGAAATCCCCAACAGTTTTTTCCCTTTAAATAGCAATTTTTTGCTGATTATGTTCTTGTATTGCTTTTTTTTTTTTTTCCCAAGTTGGGTTTCTTTCCCTCCAGGAGTTTAATGAATCCTTGACTTGAAAGGAAAAAAAAAAGATGTTAATTTTGGCTTGGTATTTATAATACTACTCAACGGGTAATGCTCTTGAAACAATCATCACCACCTTTTATAATTTCCTTCAAATAAGCACACACACAGATCATTACGTATCCCTGACTCAACTTGCTCCAAAGTTTACACTATTAGTAATAAACAACATGAACACGAATTACTCATTACTTGCCTCCTTTTCTTGGGATAAATTCACCTATCCATGCTAGTTCATCCTCTCTTTTTCAACTAATTTATTCAATCAAATATATATTTATCACAGGTTAATTTGGTGCTCTATTTTTTCTGGCTGTTAAAGATTTCTTTTTACAAGTTCTCCCTCTCTCAAGTTTCAGATTAAACTCCTTGGTTTTTCTGGAGTTAAGCTTTTGTGAACCACCTTTGCTTGGCTTTTCAGAGCTGAGCTCTGGTGGAGCGGAAGATCGTAGTTTACCTTCACCTCGTACTAGCTACTGGAGGAAAACTTAATTGACGAACCGGAGATATCTTATCCAGTTAAGGTATTGTTGCTTCATGAAGATATATATCATCTTCAGTATAATCACCAAGTCCCTTCATTTAGAATGATAAGTAGTAGCACTATTGGAGTTGCATTTCATAAGCAGGAATAGTTTATTGACCCATTCAAGAAAGCTATTTGTGCAGCAATTGATTACGCGCGCACACCAGTCCGAGATATCAGATATATGTATTTGCTATTGTGCAGGCTCACAAAGTCTGTGCCAGTGATTGAGGATCGCCATCACTTCATTTTGATTGAGGAAAAACAATTTACAAACGAACAAACCATACAAAAATCTCACCTTAACAGATGTGTTAGTTGTGGAGTTTGTTAGTCTCAGAATTTGTTGTTTGTATAGATAATGAATTTCTTTGGATTTTTATGATGTGCTCATATGTCTCTTCCTAAACCCCATTTATTTCATACTCCATTCACTTTGAAAACCATTATCAATTTCAGTTTTCTTCGATGTATGATTGTTCAATTCGCACGTGACAATGTACTAAAATTGTTCTATAAACTTAAAATTAATGCCAAATGTTCAATTAATGTCGCAGTTTCATAACCCCCACCCTCATCTTCATGCCAACTACTGGAACCAGATTGCAGCTGCCGCTAGTTACTGTATTATTGCTGACCCCGGACCAAGTGATAATAAACAACCAGCCGGACCCAATTAACGGTCCATGAAAAATCCCTCCCATTCAATGACATGTGTCCTGAATATTAACAGAGGCAATACTGTCTTGCACTTCGTGAAAGCATATGCACCTTCCTATTTTGTGCTACTCCCACAATAAGGTTGAGAAAATTTCACTTGAAGATATATCTAGCTAAAACAAACAGACATCCGGGCCATTAATCATTGAATGTCTTGGAACAAACTCTGGTAGTATGTTTTGTACTATATATGGAATATAGAAAATAAAGAAGATGATTAGAAAAGTGAAAAGGGATTTTATTGAATGGTAAATTAGTACAATCCTCTAATGTAATTAATTAGCAGAATACTCTGCAGATGTTCAGTGAATGTGATTATATGTGAAATTAATTTGAATCTATTATGCTAAGAACAAAATTGTGAAAGCTTTTCATCTGATATTTTATGAGGCATTCGTTTGCTAAAATTATGTTGCCTGTAAAATTCTCTTTTTATGAACTTCGAGAAATTAATACATAATGGCTTGTAAATGCAATTATTTTTAATCTAAACAATAAGATATATATACGTTCCATACTCGGTGTGCTATGTGCATGTGCTTCTGTAGCTTGAATTGTCAAACTACTTAACACTCCTATAGTTCTATAAAACTGTTAGATGAAATCGTAGGATTGTCGATAATTACTAGTTTGCAGCGCTAACGTTTTGAGAACTAGCAAGTATCAACATCATAGATAGGATGCTTTTGAGGAGCTTTAGCAGCTAGGCTTCACATACATTGTAGAATTCAAAACCCTCTCCCAAAACATTACCAAAAAAGGCCAACAGCAGCCCCTATTCTTAGGGGTTTTCTAAAAAGAAAGCTTAAAGCAAGGACCCTAACGACAGTCAAAGAAAAGACATGGCTATGTAGAGAGGGAAGGAACAAAGAAAACCCTAATAGCTCCACTTCTCAGTAGGGAGTGACACCCACATTTGCAGGAGCGAAAAACCCATCTTTCACGAGCACGTCCTCTGCTTCCTGCAAAAAAATAAAAAATATTTAAAAACTAAAATGCCCTTGTCAATAGGCTTACTACGTACTCCAATTCTAAATAGTTTGTATGACAAAATGTTAAAAGAAGTGTTAGATTTCTTAGGGTTTCAATCAAAAGTACCTGTTGGCGCACGTTAGTTTTCTTCACGGGTTGATCAGGCATAAGTCCGAAATGGATATGTGGAAAATGGGCCCACTGAAACCAACAAACAACAAATTAAGAAAATTAATAGCTAATCATAGCTAATGTAGCATTGGCTGCATCATGAAACCATGTGTAAACATTAATAACATTTTGAGTTTTCATGGATCTCACATTCTTTGCAGCTGCGCTAAATGCTTCTCTGTGACTTATATCAGGGTTTCCTGCTTTGATACGTTGAATCTCGTCCCTGCAAATTGGTACATAATAATGTCAAGATCATGCATGTGCTTCATAGAAAAATACAAATTTCTGACAATTGCCATTAATATAGATATTTTTTTTAAAAAAAAATTAACACCAAATTCAAGTTTTAAATCTTGATTTTCATCACATTAAAAATGTAAAGTTTACAGCAAGAATTTTACTTACTTGATAAAGCGGTTGTAGGCAGATGGGACTCTTTGTCTCTTTTCTGGAGCTGAACATGTAAAACAGAGACATAACAACGACAAAGAAACAGACAGATCTTTGAAATCACTTCGCTGACTTTGTGTAACATTTCTACTTTTATTATCTCTCTCTCTCTCTCTCATCATCATTACTTCATCATCATCTAGGATCTAATCAGTCTAATATCCATGGATTCTGTATCTATATTTCCGGGGGAGAAAACTGAAGACTCTCTCTCCTATTCATGTGTAGTAGAAATTCTATAAAGGTAAGCTACATTATACATTTCTGGGTTCATAATGAGATAGTACATGCATTCAAAGAAACTGAAAGAAATTCAATGACCCATTTGCGCAAAGGAAACATCAGTTTGATGACGGTAAAATTTGGGCATGTTAGTTAAATTCTTCTATATTATATATAGAAAAAAATTTAAATTCTTCTAGAGAAGAAAATTAAAAGGAGAAGTACCGACACAGATGGGATAGCTACGAAAGCCTCAAAGAAATGCAATTGACCTACTAGGTGCAAATCTACAGTATCCCTTTTGGTAGCACTAAATAAACGTTGAATACCATCAAGAAGGCTAGACATGATAAGAGTGTCCAAAAGATGCTTTGGTACATCAAGCAAAACAAAGATATCTAGGGCACTGTTGTTTTTTACATACCTTTTCTTGATTACCTAAGACTATAGCTACTATGTGTAAGAAATGCAATGGTGCTTGACAAACTTTAAAAAAAGTTAAAGGGGACTGGTGAAGTCACTTAATAATGACTCAAAATTTGTTGTAGTGCTGCTGCTCATATATAGACCAGTGAAAAGGCCATTGATATGTCAAAGAAATGAGGTAAGTGTGAAGAATCTCACGTCTATTAACCACTGGTGGTTTAGGGATCTCCTCAACACCTCGAATTGGCATAACAGATTCATTTGGGTTTGGCTGATTGATCATCAAACTTGGCGGTGCTCCCGTATTCCTCATTCCCTCCTAGAATTACGCCAGTAACCATGGAAAGCCAAGAATTAAATTCCAAGTTTAGATTTATTTCTATGCCTATCTATATATATAATTAAGGAATCACGAAAGAGAAATCAAAGGAAATTTAGTCTTTTTAACTGTTTTAGTGCTCCAAACCCTAATGTATAAAGGGTATAATTAAAACCACAACAAGAATGAGTAAAAAGAGAAAGCATTGATATGTTTGAAACCCTAAAATATCTTGATATACCAGGATATTAAGCTGAGGATTGAAGAAACCATGACCAAGGTAAAATTGATTAGCTGCAGGATGTAGGCTACGCATGTTCACAGAAAATAGGTTGGTGCAGTGACCACATCGAACCGTAACAGTCTTGAACAAGCTAGAGCAAGGTACACTCACCTATAACACCAACAAGAGATGTGACTCAAACCAAGCTTCAGAAATTCATTGAAGAATAAGAAAAAGAAGAAGCCAATGAGGGTTCGCTCTATTGGCTCGGATTCAATTCAGGTTCAAGCCTACACTAATGGAACAGAAAATTAGGGATAAGAAAAAATGGGGAGAAAATGATACCGCGAGGACAGTGTCACAGAAGTTGCAATGGACATAACAAAGCTGGTCTGATGAAGAGAGGTGATCCGGTGAAAAGGCAGCTGAAGAGGATGCCATCTTTTTTTATGCTTCTTTAGAGATTTTGTTGATTTGATTGATGGATTGACTGATCGGTGGATATTTTGAAAGAACAGATAATAATCCTCTTCCTCGGATCTAATCGTCTTGATTGTTGACTTGTTACTATAGCAAAAGAGAAGAGAGAGATGTGGAAAGAGAGGAACCTGCTACTACTAATATACTAGGAGATAGAGCAGAACCAGAAAGTATTCGCTTTCTCTCTCCGTGTTTCTTGACATTATAATTTTTTCTTTATTTTTTTATTTTTAAACGTTTTTACATGTTTTTTTGTTGTATGTGAAGTTGTTGATGTATCATAAATAGTGCACAGAATAGAGTGAGGGAGGGAGAAGGTTAAAGAGAAAGCAAATGAATGGTTGGCATTCCAAAAAGGAAATGGATGTGTGTGCGAGAGAGAGAGAGAGAGATAGAGAGCGCAGAGGCGGCAGAGGTGGGGGAGCGAGAAAAGGACGTTTGCATGGGCTTTGGCTCATTCACCAGTTGTTTTCATAGTTAAGATGGGTGAGAAGGAAGGGAAAACCTCCATTTTCTTGGTTCACTACAATTCCATGGTGCCCTCGATAAGGCCACAAGGAAAAAAAAAAAAAAAAAAAACCGATGCTCTTACACCCTCGTTTTGACTCAATTAGTAAATAAGTCTTCCTACACTTTGGTTATTTACTTGACTTCTAATTATAAGCCCTGCCTCAATCCCAGTTTGTCTTTTCATTCTGTTTTGGTTTCATAAGTCTTGTCTAACTGATGACATTCATCAGCTTATTTTTCATAATTAATTAACCATCCGTTCCTAATTCTGAGGTGTTTGGCGCAATTTGAAAAAAACGCTAGAGGCCTGCCTCTATCTAAAACTAAATAGCTGTAACACGACTAGAAAACTAATAAATATAAATAAAAATATTAAATAAAAATTTTTGTTGATAAATTTTTAAAAATTTTATTGATGAAAATATTCTCATCATATATATACCAAGAAAATTATAGTGAGAAAAAAATTAAAAAAACAAAAAAAATAATAACGAGTTATTTATACCAACGGAATTACCGATGGTTTTAATACATTTGGTAAAATCCATCAATACACTCGTTGGAAAATTATTCATATTTTCTTGACACTGTTCATCATGTCAATTACCAACAGAATTACTGACAGAATTTTCCGTCAATATTTTTCAGAGAACTTTAAAACTGTTCACTTCTCAATTGCATTATTAATTACTGTTCTTTATACATTTCCTTGACACTGTTCATCATGTCAATTACCAATGTAATTACTGACAGAATTTTCTTTCAATATTTTTCAGAGAACTCTAAAACTGTTCACTTCTCAATTGTATTATTAATTACTGTTCTTTACAGATAAAATTACCGACAAATTGAAAAGTCATCGGTTTTATTTACCGGGTTTTTGAAAAAAATTATTAAATTGAATATTTAAATTAAATATTACAAATAAAATTACCGACAAATAAAAAAGTCATCGGTGATATTAGACCGTTTCTTAAAAAAAATTATTAAATTAAAAATTTTAATTACATATTACAAATAGAATCACTAACAGAATGGTTAAAAATAGTAATATTTAATTATTTATCGGTAAAACACCCCAATAAAAAGACTAGAATCCCTCATTTCACAATAGACAGACCTCTTATTCTTCTTCTTCCCCTTATGTAAAAAAATCAACATCCCTTTTTGTTCTTTTCTATTCTCTCCTCAACTTCTTCTTTTTTTCTCCATACTCAGGTATGTCTTCTTTTCTTTTCTTCTTTTCTTTTCTCGATTTATTTAATTAACATATTTTATGAATTTGCTTTTTTCTCTCTTCTCAGCTTTATTCGCAACTACATTAAGTTAAGATTTTTTTTTTTGTATTTTTTTTCATGAAATTTGTTTTTCATTTTATTTTTAAATTTTTATGTTTTTAATAATTGTATGAATGTTGTTGTAGGATATTTTTTCATGTGAGAGAAATTTTTAGTTGATTTATTAATAGGATTTTTTATATATTTTTTAATCAATTAATTATTTTTCTTGTTTTGTTAAATAGACTTTTTTTAAAAATATTTTTAAATAATCACCGACAGAATTGCATATGGTATTTTTGTCAGTTATATGACAAGCTTTCTGAGGGAAATACCAACGTAATGAAGTGGATAATTTTTTTTTTAGCTAACTTTTCCCATCAGTAAATCCATCGTTAATGATATTTTTTTATTATTGACAGATAAAAAATTACCGATAAATGATTCATTGATGGAGCATTTTTGTCTATGATCCTGTTGGTAAATTAATTATCAATGAAATGATAGTATAAATACCGACGGAAAATTCCATCGATAAATATAAGAATTATGGTAGTGTAATAATCATTCAGACTCTGGCTAATCCTGCAAGATAATTTCTTAGTTCCTCTCTCTCTCTCTCTCTCTCTATTTTCATTCTATATTCATCAATCTCATGCACATAAAGAGCGGCACCAAACATCGGAAACTATTATCACATGGATGGTTAAACATTAAATTATTTTAGGTCATGCTGCTTTCTTCTAATTTTTTCTTGTTGAAATTGCTTTTGAAAATTGTTTGTAAGTATATATGTATATCTACATATCTTTTACTGCTAGTTTGGGATTAGCTCAAGTGATTTGTTGAAGTTATATCACATACAAAATGCCCAACAACTTGTTAAGAAAATTTTTTTTTGCCACCGCCAATAAGTGTTAGGGTTCATCCTATGAGAAAAAAGAAGTTAGAAACAAGGGAGAATAGTGCCAAATGGTTGGCTATGGCCACAAATTAAAGGATCATAAAGTTGTATGATACATGCTTAATGTGGTGATCCCAAGCATGGCAACGAAAATAGACTTGTTGCAGAAATGTTTACAGCCCTCAACTTAAATACCAGATTTTAGTAAATTCTTTGGTGCCTTTCAAAGACTCAGACCTCGTTGAACGAAACTACAAACATCCGGTAAAAGCACCTGAAAAGAAACCAACCAAATTATTGTAGTAATAATTATAAGAGGGAATTCATCACCATATTATTATACTTCTGTATAGTATGAATAACGAAAAATTAAATAGCATATAAAGTTAGGAAACATTAAAGCTTTTATATCTTTACCGATTTGACCACTCAGGTATCTCCCCCTCTCGCCCTCGCACACACACACATGTATGCACAGAGATACGTAGTTGTCAGGGGCACCAGGAAGCCAGAGATACTTTGTTATTTGAATTTACTTTCTTTGTCCTTGCATAGATTTCTCTATCTTTGGGACAAGTTTTAGCTCGTTTAGTTAGTCCACGAAGGCCTACACTGTATCACCTATATATAGGTTTAACTTTCCCTTGCAACACCCCAGGTTTGCTAAAATGTTTCTCTGAATTTTTTGAAAAGCATCACCATCCTTCCATCCTAGCTCATGTGTGCAAATGGGTGGCTTTCTCTTCCCTAAAATTACTTTTAAAGGGAAGATTTTCAGTCACGCGGTGAGAAATGACAGAGAGTCTTGACTTGTCATTCTAAATTAAGTTTCTCATTATAGAATTAATTAACAGCATTCATGGCTGCCCTCGTTGGACTTGAGGATTTTGTTTAGTTCCTCGTTAAATAGAAAATGGCATATGCAGCATTTATTTAGAGATTTCTATGAGGATTCGAGCACAGGTTTATTTATGTTTCGTTTTCAGCATTGAGGATTCGGTGCCTTAGAAAAGGGTTAGTACAGGAAACGGCGTTGAAGCGGATGCTTGCTGTTTACTGGTTTACTCTCCAGTTCCCAATATCCGAGCACCGAATAAACCGTGCCTATAAAAAGAGTTACCATACTAGCAAATATTGAGTAGTACAGGGACTACAAAACTCATTACTACAAGGATTTGTTTGGTTCCTCGTGTTAAAAATATGTGGTCATCATTAATCATGTTTTTTTTTTAATCCATAGAAAATACTGCAAAACAAATTAAACTGGTTATGATTAAGTCTAGGGTTTAACAATAAAGCTTTTATGATAATTACAATAATAAATAATATAAGCAATACATATTCAACCTGATCCAGCTAGTAATTAAATAATTAATGATTAATACGATAAATATGGTGGAAGGAAGATTTTTCATAAAGGGTTCTTTGGATCATACCAATCACAATTTTTTTGAATTTACTGCACCGATATGATCAATTATATATATATATAATAGGATTAATTCGTGAACCTATAATTCATCTTATCTTATTTACATGATAATTTACAGATGGGAAGATCTTAACTTGAATATCGTAATTAATCTGAACAGGGATAATAAATGAAGGAGACAGAAGATGTTCATAGTAATCAAGTTGTACGCACGTATGATAGTTGATAAGTAGGTCTCGACATATCAGCTTCTTTGGCACATAGTAACACTGTAAATATTCATTGTGGGACACATTACATGGATATCAGAATCCGACATACAATTGATCTTATCATGCTGAGGAGACCTTCCACGGCAGATCGAATTTAGCTGTCTAAAATTGCTGTCTTTAATGGAAGTACGTACCCTCATAATTTATTTTACTTCTACTTTGCCAGATTTAATGGCCATTTCTAGCTAATGTTACATCTTATTAAACAATTTGCATATGTAGCTGGAACCTCCATCAACCAATAACTCTCATTAGATTATTTAGCACTTTTTTTTAAAAAAACATAGACTATGTACAGAGAACATGGGACCTGCCTTGCCTTCCCAAATATGTATAAAGATGCCTTATGATTGGAAAGTTATTTCTGTAGCGTCCACATAAAATGTGATTGCTAAGACAATAAATTAAACCCTTGACAATATCCTTTTCTTTTTTATACATGTATAAATAGAATATAATTATTAGCATAATATATAAAAATACAGATAAAGGGTCACAAGCCTCGTTAAAGGACCAGCTGTTTTTGTTTCTTTTACGTGCTCCACATACTTGGAAATAATCCTTCGAAGATTTTAGTAAATTAAGTCCTGCAGCATCAAGCACAGTTTGTTGTAACTGAGCGAATATGTTGTAACTTTTCAATGTTCTCTCTTTTTTTGGGTAAGGGAGTTGTTTTGTGGCTGAAAAGGTTTTAATTAAGACAAAATATCAAGCACTGTTTGCAGGTGCCATGTCCAAATTGATCCCGGTTTTTAGAATTATCACACTATTGACAAGCAATCACCAGCTAAATCTCTGGCATCATCTGTTTGGGAACACCAGCAACATCCCTCTTATAGTTAGAGGACATTTTGAAGACATTTATAATCACACCAATATGTGTGTGTGTATATATATATATATATATGCTCACTTCCCTTCCTAATTCGCCATCCTATACAAATTTCAGGATTTAAATCTGAGATCTTCAAATAAAATGAAATATATATCAGATTTCAACTATATATTTAATTTAGAGGTAAGGGGAAAATTAGTAGTAGTATTTGTTTCTCTCATCAATGCATCAAATTTCTAACAATTATTCACATCATACTTCATATAACAATTATATAATCACACACAAATAATAATAATAATAATAATAATAACAACAATAATAACGAGACAACAAAACAACAACATCAATCTCGTCTACCATTATGAACAAGCATAGCATATATACATGCACAAAAGTTAAAAACAAGACTTCTGTGTAAAAAGCCTGAAAGAATACGGATAGGGTAGAAATCCAATAAAGATGATGATGATAATAGGCCTGTGCTGTTTCTTTTGGCATCTCAAGCTCTGAGTAATAGGGTGGTGTCTGGATGTGGTAGTGTACAAATTTACCGTGACAAAAAAGTACTGCCACTGTATCGCTGAGTTAGGGAGGTAGCCAAGCCTCTGTTACACAGCCATCTCAAGCTGTAAACCTCGAGGCTTGTTGCAAAAGACATGAAAATGAGATCCATTTCTTGTTTGTTTTTGTAAATCACCTCACGTTCACTGTCTCGCCATAAATTGGTATGAATTCAGCAGTTTACGGTGTTCAATTTCTGCCAAAATCCAACCTAGCTACAAGAAAGATGCCAGTTAGATTTTAAAACTTCTTTCCTCTAATGTTTTGCAGTCCCTCCCCTTATTTCTAGATGAAAAAGATATCGCATATCTTTAAAGCCATCCCACGTTTTTGTTTTTCATTCCTGATCATCTTCTTTCTGTTGCAGCGGATGCCTTGATTGCATTATGTAGCAAAACATACAACAATGAATTATCTTTGATATATATTTGTGTGTGTGTGTGAAGAAACCTTGCTTATAAATGATCCCGTGAACTTAATTAATTATGAAGCATGCATGTACGTATGTCTAATTAAAGGCATGTGGCCATCTCACTTGTAGTGTCCTTGGCTTTAGAAAATTACATGTGTTGGAAGCCATATTGAACCTTTTGTTTGAAATTTCAGGCGGGTGTAGTGCACGCCATGCAAGTTTATTATTAAATATTTATATCTTAATATTATATGTACATCGCCAATCTTAAAAGAAGTCCAAATAATTTATTGTTCTTTTTTCATGAATCACTATAAGTATACACCATTTGTTGCTAATGGTACCGTATATGACCCATTTCTCACTGCCAAATCACGTTGGATTAACTGATGGACCATAGATGTTTTATGTTATGCAACAGAAACTCAACGGTCGAAAGCTTTTGCATACAATTTTTCAGTGATGCTTCAAATTCACATGGCTATTGAGAGTCTTGGCCATTTGTTGGTAGCTTTTGCAAGAAAATAAAGGACAAGATATACATCCCGAAATGCTATTCACATGCTCGTTAATCTTGTTGTTACCTATATTTTAAGGCCCTACATAAACAAAAAAATCAGGAAAAAAAAAAAACACAAAAAATATTGAAAAAATATTGGAACAAAATAATATATATATATATATAAGTAAAAAGAATATACCAGAAAGTCCAAGAAATTTTTAAAGATTGGTTGAGGAAGATCAAAATATACAAGATTAAAAAATTTGACAATGTATTTTAGACTGATAAAAGCCTTATTGATAAAGAAAATTCAATTTAAGAAGAAAAATTTAAAATTAGATATTTAAGGACTCAATTGAAAATTTTCAAGGTTTAATTGAATTTATTGAGGGTTTAATTGCAAGAAAAATTGATTTTTGAAGTCAATTTTGGATTTAATTAGAAGAAATTAAAGTATAGGGGTCTGATTGTAATTTTTTAAGAGTTAATTTAATCAAATCATGGGCTTAATCGCATAAATATTGAAGTTTTACCGGCAATTAAGGACTTGATTGAAGAAATTCAAAACCAAGGACTAAATTGAAAAAGGCATGTGAATGTAAAGGCTAAGTTTGACCAAATCATTGGCCAAATTGAAAAAAATAGAAGTTTGTTGGTCAATTAAGGGTCGAAAAGCACAAATTAAAAACCAATGATGAAAATAAAAATAGTGGTAAACTCTGGAGCTAACAATTGAGTTTGGCAAGGATGAAATTGCATAAAATTAAAAGTCTGGAGGTAATTATAAGTATAATTAAAAGTAATTGGAAGAACAAGTACTCAATTGAAATTTTTTAAATTTTCAAATTAAGAACCCTAAACGACGTGCAGTTCAGACTTAACGAAAATAAAGTGAATGACATGGCATTCGCCAACTTGCATCTCTGTTTTGACATTTTTGTTGATCGAGTTAATAACTTCAAACGAATGAATGTGGAGCTACTAACCTTCAAATTGATCAAAGTTATATCTAAATTAAAGGTGTGCACCTCCTCTACTAGCTTCGTGTGGTTTTAGGAGATGATGATTCGTGTGGTTTTAGGAGATGATGATAATCTCATAATTGCTTCAACGAAACCTCGAAAGTGGACAATTCTGTCAGCTTCGACAGTGCAACCATCATTCAAAAACCGATTTGTTTTTCGTGTGTTCACACATAAAAGTTTTTTAATGGGTTTTTATCAAGGGTTTACAACACTTCCCTCAAGATCAAGAGCTGAGAAATAGATTCAAGACCTCCAAACCCCTTATAAATACCCTCTTCAGATAAAAAAAGGGAGGCTAACAAAAAAAGAAAAAAAAAAGATAAGATAAGACAAGGAAAAGAAGAGAAATATCAATAAAAAAAAAAACATAAGTGTAGAGGTCCAAAAGCCTATATAAAAGTTTTTTTAAGCTTTGTAAATTTGTGAGAGGTAAAATTTTTCAAAGAAAAATCAAGAGAGAATAGTTATTCTAGGTATACCTTGTTGATCTAAAAGTAGATCCTTTATAGGCTACTTTTGTTGTTTTTTATTTGTTTTGTTTTATATTTATGTTTATAATCATAGAAAAGAGATTTAAAATGCTTAACAAATAATATTGCACTTACTCTTTATTGCTGTATTTTTTTATTTAATGAGGTTCTTTTGAAGTTTGGTTGATATTTTTGACACAATAAAATCGTTGTTTAAGTTTGTTTTTTATATACGATGTTGTTTTAAGTTTTGTTTAGCTTGAGCTATGCATGTTAAAGTAAGAGTGTTTACCTTGGATTTGTTGGACCTGTTCATGAACAAAATGGGTTCAGAAAACCAATCTTAAATCCATGTTGTCTGAATATATAAATTGTTTTAAGTTGATAGCTTTTTTATATTTGTACCTTATACTTGATTTTGATGTTTTTTTCTTTTAGTTTTTTGTTCGAATATATTTGTGTATGATATTGTGACTTGTTGGGATAAAAAAAGCATGTTTTAGAAGCTAAAAATATCCATTTTTAGGCTTGGCAATGGCTGCCTTGGCTAGGCATTTTTCTGGATTTCTAGGCAATGTTGCCTTAGCCCCTAGGTTTGAATCAATTTCAGTTTATTTCTTTACACAAAACCCTTTTTTATACATAATCAATCAATAATCTAGTATTTATTCTCATCAATAACGTGTTTAAATGGTTTTTAATTCTAAGATTTTAGTTTTAAACCGAAATTCATTTTAATAAAATCATAATGTTTAAGTGATAATTGAAATAAATTATTACAAGATTATTGATCATTCCATGATTTTCAATATCTATGTGTCTTTGTTTCAACTAACTCTATTATGTTTTGGTTTTATATTGCTTGGTTTGTTTCGGTATATTTTGTGTTCTTTATTATTTTATTTTATTTTAGTGTTTAATCCGTTTTATTCGAGGTTTTTTGAGTTTTTATTTTGATCTTTGGAGGGTAAAAATTAACTTGCATAAAATAAAGGCAGGTATGGAAGTTAAGAAGCCTAGTGAAAGCGAAGATGAAGGATACATCTTCTGCCTCCATGGTCATTCCTACATTGAGACTTGAGCAGACAAGGACATGATGGACAATTCCATATCAAGAAATGAAGACAACAAGAGAACTGTCTGGCACTCACATGCGCCCTCGGGCAAAATTTATGTGCATTCAATGTGAGGTTGATGAGTTGGAAAAACAGTGTCACTGCACATGCAAACACTCCGTGCAGCAAAGGTTTGAGGTAATCCAAACAAGGCTAAAAGCTGCACCAGAAGAGACATTGATGCTTTAAGGCATGAAAAGGAGTCATCAAGCTGACAGGTAGTTCCTATGCAGCAACGAGACACGTTGAGACCTTCGTTTTCTTTCTTTTGTTGATATCTAGATCCTTGTGTGGCTGTTCATCTGTACAGTGGTACATCTAGCCATGTATTTGGAATAGCAAATCCCATATAAAACAAAATGATATACTTCTGGCGTAGTGGCACCACATGGATGCATACAAAACTTCATCCATCCTAACAACATATTACAGAAGCAAAATTGCTTTGGAAGAGCATCATCGTTTTGTAAATTTTGTAACAATAAATAGCATCTGTTATTTTGAGAGCCAGTAGATAATAAGAAACAGCGTACAAGCAGCAATAACAGCGGACAGAATGAGAGTGTCTCTTGATCGTCTCCTCCTGATAGAACCTTAGAAAACAGAAGAAGAAGAAATAAATGGTTATGCAACTGAAGAATGTTCCTGAATATCAGAAAATAAGTGTTTATAATACAAATGGCTATTGTATGGTACCAAGAAGACCACGGATAATTGGAAATTTGTCGCCTAGAAGCTTCACTTTCCCCTGAACATCTCCAAAAAAAGCCCTTTGAGAACCCAAAACGGCCCTGGTCGTTTGAGCTTGATTTATGACATCATCAATCTGCACAGACGTGAACCAGCATTGTCAATTGACTAAAGATCAGAGAAGCAATTGCTGACAAAGGAAGTCCGCAGCTTATACCATAATGCCATTAATTGAATGGTTACTGAGGGGGGCTTCAGAATTCAAAAGTAAATCATGTGAGATAAACTACAAATACAACTTGGTGTTTCAAGATTACCACTTTTGCATAGGACAAAGTCAGTCAACTCATCACGTGCAACATTTATAGGCTGTATGACTTCACTTTTAATTAGCCAATATAACAGGGTTCTCTATAAGGACCACTTGAGGTAGCTCTGTGTCATTGCAACTTGATTCTATATATGACACAAGGAAAAGAACATGGATTTCCTGATCTGCACAATGCGTTGTATGACAACTGATAATTCAGACAAGTGGAAACCTAAAAAGTACAAAAACAGCTATTTCCGGTAGAAAGTTTTTCAGTGGTAAATAGCCAGAAAATTCGGTGCAGTGCTTTTAAATAAATATCCGGTAAAGTCACTAATGATTGTAGCTATCTTTATGCCTACTAATTGAGATCAGTGAAAGGGATAGAAGGAGGCCACACCTAGTTCACAGCCAAATGTAAAATGTACAAACACAACTCATCTTTCTAAACCATGTTAGGTCAACATTTAATTAAATTGTTCCATGACATCGAGCCCTTTGTTTAGGAAGCAGGCATCAGAAAATAGATACTATGAACATAATATTGACAACTGCTCTTTAGTGAGTAACTGATGCTATGTTTGGGACTAAAAAGTTGTGAGAAAAGAAAATGGGACCATGGGAGGAATGAAAGTACAAGAAGGGAATATTATATTCAGTCCATATGTCTGGGAAACGTGAAAAAGGAGAGGAATGAAAATGGAAGTTTTTGTTTTATTTGAAAACATAAACAAGAGGTGGAATGAAAATTATGAATGCAACATTGCAATTATGCTCATCACCTTATTTATTGAAGTTTAACTTCTAACTAGTAATCAACTTCCCTTCCATTTTTGTCTCCATTTATTTGGACATAAGATTTGCTAATCAAATAAACCATAGTTTGGACACAGCATCTTTGACATTTGATATCGCAAAGTTCTACAGGAATGTAAAGATAGATTTAATACATCAATATCCATTTCTATGATGCTGGAAAGTAGGCCAACATGTGTATATAACAAAGTTATGGCAATACCACATATCAAAGAAGAGGAATTTGAAGGAGAGAATGGACAGGTGGCTTGTAGAATTAGAAGTTGGATTGTGTAGGGATAGAGAAACACTAGCTAATGAAGGGAAAGTATATAAGTATGTTTAATGTTAAGTCTTTCTCTCCAAATAAAAGAGATTGAAAGTGGTATGCATGGAAAGAAAATTTCTTTCCACATTCCATTCCTTAGTTCCTTTTTCTGCTGGTGATCCATAGGGTGGAAAACCAAATTCCTCACCATATTTCCCTTCCACCTATTTTCAATCCCCCAAAAACCCACCCTTGCCTGACACATTGTTAGTAAACTAGAAATCTAAATGCATTAAACTTACACTGTTCACAAACCAAGCTTTTTAGCTGGGTGATGTAACTCCCACTTCACAGAGTGCAAGTGGAGTAAAGCTGTAGAGGTTCAAGGTTCAAACCCAATTAAAGGTGGAACAGTGGAGGTGGTGGTGGTCCCACTATTTACACCCAATTACATTCATTTTCTGCCATTTTTCGCTACCGGAACTAGTCAATGTTTTTTATTCATCCCATCCATATTTTCTTCAGTCTCTACCTCTTATCTAATAAAACTTATTATTTAACTCCATCAAGTTCAATATTGCCAGTTGTCCATCCCAGCATCCTCATTTATTTTTCCATCAACATGCATGGCAAGAAATGTGCAAGGAGAAATATTAATCTAAAGAATCTGACATGGATATGGCCAAAAGAAGCGAGAAAGTCTTACATGAGATATGCTTCCATGGATGGCAGCTCTTTCTCGTAGTAACTGCACTCTTGGGGACATACTACCAGATGCCTGTAAGTACACAGAAAACAAACCTCAATTTTGAGAAACAAAAACATGAGAACATACAGCAGTTTTAAAAGTTCAAATGATACCCACCTTGTACTCACTAATATCGTCTCTGACAGAACTCAGAAGCTCTGAATGTTCCCTCATAGAGTTTATGTTTCCCTTGATTCGTCTAAACTCCTAAAGTAACAAATTTCATTTGATCAATGAGACAGAAACCAATAAAATACCATTTCTTAGCTCAAGAGAATAGATGTCATGTCCACAATGAAATCAAATGATTAGGAATATAATACAATGAGAAGCAGTCCTAAAGGGGGAAAACTGTTTGAAATAAAAGCTGTATAAAAATTCCTAAAATGCTATAGTTTTAGCATCTAACTAATCTGCTAATTTGTTTAACGGAACATATACAATGATATGAAAAAAATTAATTTAGGACCAATTCTGTATAGAATTTTTTCCTTTTTCTTATCCCCTCTCCACTAATCTTTGAAGTGCTATCATGGGCTTTGCTATCAATCATAAACCGAGAAGCTGCAAAAATAATGCTACCACTGCTGACTAGAAAGAGAAATTTTGAATAAGAACTTGAGTTGAACTTAGACGCCAGTGGGAATGAGACCAGAGAAGATGGAACTTACTGAAAACAGTGATTGTGTGCATCAGTATCACATGTATATAAGTTAGGCTCCTAAACCTTCTCCTCGCTTACTTCATTGCTCAAGACAAGCAGCACTCAAGCACGAATATTTTTAAATGGACCACACTTAATTTTAAAATGACATCAGACTCAAAATGAGATTCCACTTGCAGATGCAAGAAAATCTTTTGGAATTTGATGATTTTGAAAAAAACCAGCTGGGTTCTTGACATCTCATAGAAGAAACTTTCTATGAGATCAGATGCATACTGCTGAATTCAAATTACCCTTTGAAAATTTGATTGAGCACCACAAGAAAAACTAACTTGTTACTGATGCATTTTTTCACACTGTTTAAGGTGCGGAACTAGCAATTGAGTCCCAAAAACGGAGCATGAAACATATAATCAACCAATAAAAAAATGCAAAAAAAAAATAAGGAAAAGAAAAACAGAGTGTGAATCATATAATCAACCAATAAAAAAACGCAAAAAACAAGGAAAGAAGGAAAGAACTGAAACCGATTATGCCCACAATCACGAGAATATGATGGAAATTAAAAACAATGACATTAATAATCAAATCAACTGTCTTCCCACGACAAAAGATTAAAATGTCGACACCAACACTTCTACATTCCGGATAAGGTTCTTATACTCAGTTTGTAATTTGTATTTTTTTTCTCCACTCTACACTCCTCCCATATTAATAAAGCCACATTTCCTAATTTTTCAAATTGGAACGAAGCCACATTAATCTAAAAACAAAAATCCATTATCAGATTTCCCATCCGCATTGCCGCCAATACACGCATCACATACGATACAACAAAACTTTCCTAAGCACTTCATTACCAATTTTACCAAAACAAAAATCAAACCTGCGTAAAATCATGAAGTATATCTCTATGCCTTGCTAGCTTTTGAGTAACTGAAGTGGCTGGTGCTGCAGACGCAGCACATCTACTCATAGCATCATTTATATCAAGTAACTTCTCAAGTGATGATTGAATTTCCATTTCCATTGATTTCCATGACCTACTGGATCCAACTGTTGGCGAACCAGTCTCGACATAACCTAAATCACACTCCATAACAATCAACACCGATAATCCACAAATGACTAAAAATTATTGAATTTCCAAGAAACAATTACCACATTATTACACTTGGAAATTAAGAAGAAGAAAAAAACAAATTAAAAGTGAATCCAAACCTCCTCCTCCCCCTTGAGTGAATCGAGAGCCAAGTTTAGCATAAGAAGAGAGTTTAACATCGAGATCTCCTTCGATCTTTCTTGCTTCTCTTCTTAGTTCCTCCCAACCGGATTCTTGTAACTCCAGATTTGTATCCGTCATTTTGGATCTAGATCCTAATACTTGCTATTTCTTTTGTTTCGTGAGCTAACGATACGACAGTTATTTACAGTCTCTTGTTTGATTTGATTGGTAGCGGTCTATTTATTTTTTTCTCCTCCTTTAAGCTTTTATCACCCCACTGGCACTCGCAGAGGGAAAGGAGTTCATAATGTCATTTTCTTACTGGGCCTTAATGTAAAGTTTTGATGGGCTTGAAATTATAGGCCCAAAAAATAATGCCTTTTAATTCACTGAGCCAGATTGGAGAAAGCCAGACCTCGAAGGAAAGCTTAAGGTTTTGATGGGCTTGAAATAATTGGGCCAATACATACTGGCCAATAATTCACTGAACCAGCTCGGAGAAAGCCTGCCCTTGAAGGATCCCTCCCTCTAAGCTCGACCTAGCAATCGCATCTCTCAATTATGAATGAGAAATTGGGGTGGCGATTTCACATGGACACCTGATCAAGTTTCAGTTTATTTGAAGGCAAAAAGTCAGCACGAAACCCGATTTGTATTCAAATTCAACTTAAAATAAATAAATAATTTTGAAAAATATTATATGTATATCAAACTAATTACATGATAAATAGTTATAATTATAGCATTAAAGTTTCAGATTTGAGTTATATTCAAGTTATGAATATTCCATGAAACCTGATAAGATTAGATTTAATTTTCAAAAATTCATACATGTTTGGATTTGAATTGAATTTGGGTAATTATTTGAATTCGGACATGAATAATACAGGACTTAACCTTTTAGTATCTATTTTCATCCGTACTAAGAAATTTCTAGCCTTTTGATTCCTACTACTTTCCTCCATGACTAATTTTTTCCTAATTGTTTTTCTAACCACACATAATATATAAGTGGAACAAAAATCAAAAACCATATCCACACTACTTACTAAGTAATTTCACAACCTCAACTTTTAACTGTTTATTTAACTTCAATTTTGATTAAGAAGAAATTATGAAATTATAACTGTGTGAAATAATGTTAGAATTGGTTCATAAAATACATAGTGGGTATTTTAAAGTTAAATTGTATGTGAGGCTTACTCACATTTAAGGTTAAAATCATAATGAATTTTGTTATCAAACATAGATACTTTAACATGAAATATTAATATTATTTAAAAATTCAATTAAAGATGAATATAAAAACTTTTGGATAATAAAATTTCAAACCTAAAATAGCTTTGTGAATGGGATGATGAGTCTATAGGCTCACGAGTTTGGGTTTGAGCTTGGTTAATAAAAAAACATTTTATATTAAGTTCATGTTTGATTGGAATTTTTTTTAGTTCATAAAATATTTTAGTATATACATGAACCAATATATTAATTACATAATGAGAATGAATTTTATTATGAGTAAATCATAAACTATAAACATTCATGAATTTTTTCATGAATTATGGACATTCATAAATATGAAGATTCATGAACTATGAGTGTTAATATTTTGATTTCCAAGTCCTATAAATAGATGTTTTGGATGGGTGATAAATAATTAAAGAATTTTTTTGAGTTCTTTTTTCTCTCCATGTTGTTGATTTTTAAAAGACTTGTTATTCAATTCTTTTTTTTTTATTTCTAAGCTTAGGTTCGGTTTATGTAGAGATAAGTATTATTATTCCAGATTTGATATATTCTAATAATTTCAACAAGAAAGTACTCTAAACTAGTTTTGTATAAGTATAATTTCAATACTTGATTAGTTTGCATGGTAGAATTATTTTTTATATATTTTTTGCAAGTTTATATATTTACTTAATACACATGCTAGATTTTTGAAATAATTACCATATTTTTATATGTTTGCATAATTATAAAGTAAATATTCTTCTTGCTTGTCCAATCTTTAGTTGTGAATTTCGGAGAACAAACAATTCTAGAGATAATTTGATTATTCGTTATATTTAAATTAAAATGCACAGTTGAACATGTTAAGGTTATTCAAGTTGATTGTGTAATAGTTTTTCATACACTATAGCTAGAAGATTGTACTGCATGAATTTAATTTCTATGCAAAACGACATGTTTCGAGTAAGAGTTGAATTAGTTCCTTTGATGCCTTTACCGACTGAAACTTCCCCTTTCTTATGCGGGAAAAACTCTCGTTTTCTCACAAAATGCGCTTGAAGTAATCGTACAATTTAATTAATTAGGTTAAATCACATGGTATTTTTCCGTTATAAGCATCGTTTTCCTCTTAAAAAAAAAAACCATACCTCACCATAATAGACATAAAGTGTCCTGAAGTATCATAGACATACGAAGATTTGTTTGCCGACTTGTATTTTCTAATACATTTATTTGTTTAATATATTCGTGGCTGGCAAAAAATATCCGAACAAGAAGATTAATCATATATGCATTCATTAAAAAAGGTTAATTGCAAAGATATCAATCATCAAACCAATGTACTAACCTTCTTGTTTTCAGGGGCAAAACATATTCAATTGAAAACCACAATGAATGCAATAAAGTTTGACCCAAAATGTTAGGCAGAACTCAGGAAAACCTGCTCAGCACTTACGACAATTTAGTATAAGCCGACAATCTTTCTAGCACATGCCCACATTAAAACATTAAGGATTAAGTAACATTATCAACATTATATCAAATATTTAATGCGAGAGAAGACTACATAAACCCAACAAATAACGATATTATAACAAGCACTAATTCAGGAGGGAAACATAGGAGCATTGATTTTGTTTTCCTCGTTTTTTTTAGTTTAATGTTTTATTTTTTAGTTTTTAATATATATTTTTTTTAACAATAGTTCACTGGGATTGAATTTTATAAAAAAAATTTATGATTTTTATTAGGTTATCTCAGTACTATAACTCTAGATTAACTCGAGTTTTTTTTTAATCTTTTCTTAATTAAGTTTTTTTTTAATTTTATCTTTCAATATTTGGTTGATTGGAAATTAGATTTCATAATTTGTTTAATTTACTTTTTATGAGATTATTCTAGTTTCATGACCCGAATTGTGGATTTGATAGGTTAATCCAGTTGACTCGGGTCATTTTTTGGGTTGTTTTTTAATTAATTTTTTAATTTCATTATTTAACATTGTTTTAATTAGAAATTAGACTTTATAATTTGTTTTAATTTACTATTTATGATATTATTATAATCTAATAACACGGGTCACGAGTTTGGCCTATTACTCGAGTTGAATCATATTTTTTTAATTAATTTTTTTTTAATTTCATCCTTAAATATTGTATTGATTTGGAATTGGGGTACATAATTACTTTGATTTACTTTATATAGGGTTGTCCAAGTTTTATGACCCGGTCACGGAATTGATAAATTAACCCGGTTGACCCATATTATTTTTTTGGTTCCTTTTTTAATTTAACTTTTGTTTTTCAATTTCATCATTCAACATTAGGTTCATTAAGAATTATACTTCTTAATTTATTTTGGTTTAATTTTTATGAGGTTATTCTTGTTTGATGACTAAGGTCATGCGTTTGACGGGTTGACTCGGGTTGTTTTTATATCTTTTTTAATTGATTTGTTTTTTAATTTTATTTTTAAATATTGTGTTGATTGGTAATTAAGGTTCATAATTTGATTTAATTTGCTTTCTATATATAGGGATATCCTTATTTTATAATATGAGTCATGAAATTGACAGATTAACTCATGTTAACTCGAATTAATTCAATATATTATCATCTTAATATTTAAAAAACAAATGTATTCTTGATATTTTTTTTATTCAAATTGAGTTTTTATCAGGTATCCATGTTGTTTTTGTACTTGTCAAATTGACCAAATCACGTCAAATTAACCTTTACATAATTTTAAAAAATTTCTATTAAAATACATGTTAGCAATATCTAAATATTTTTTTTATATTAAAAAAATTAATTGGGCTACAGAACACTAATCTAGTGTGCTAAACACAATGTAAATAAATTTTTAGCTAGTTCACACAAAGACCTCTTGAAATATGAATCATTTTAATAACTCTTTTTTTTTCTTTTGATTTCAATAACTGAACTATTGGATTTACACCCCTTTTATTAAGTTTCATTAATTCACCTTATAGTCCACGGAGTATAAATCAAAATGGCTCATTCTGTAGAGAGCCAATGTATACACTAGCTTGAAAATTTATCATTTAATCATATTCTACTTGATTATACAGCACACTATTATTATTAAGAAAACTAAAGTGCCTAGCTAATTCACTATTACATCAACGGTCTATGCACACCAATTAGCATTTTGGATTCACGTTGTGCTAAAAAAATCATTTTTTTTGTTTGTCCATGTATTTTATTTTATTTTATTATATTGTGTTGAATCCAATATGAAAGGAAAAGGAGGAAAAAATAGTTATTGAAGCCACATTGCGATGAGTTAGCAACCATGCTCCGCCTTGGAAGGAAGGCCTAATTAATCAAGAAGATTTCAATCACACCAAGAACAAGGTTGTTTAATGTTGTAGGATGCCACATACACCACTTAAACTCGACAGCTCAACTCATATGTTAATGCTTACATGGCACACACCAAACTTTTATTGCTTCCTTCATTTAATTTAGTCTCTGGTTTTATAATAATTTTCAATTGAATCATTAATCTTATCCCACCCGAGAGCCCACACCATCTCCTTTAAATCCCGCCCATTAATTTCCAATAACTCTTGAATTTAGTATTTAAATTCATTGACCCAAAGTTCAAAGAAGGTACAAATAGATAAGGGAGAAGAAAGAGATAACTACGTGTCTGGCTTAGCATATTCTAATCATGTTCATGCCTCAAGTCTTGAATTTAATAGTTAACTCAAGTTAATTAAATATGATTCAATATGTTTCTTTTTTGATATTAAATAATATAAAAAAAAATTATTTTGATGTTTTTTAAAATCACCCAATAATTTGATCGGTCGTCTGAGTTATTTTTAAATCTGTCAAATTAATTAGGTTATGTTATAACAACTTCTATATACTTTATTAAGTTGGGAGGTTTTAAGTTGACTTGCTAGTCAAATCCAATGATATTATTAAAAAGTTCTCCACGGGCTATTTTTTAAAAAAAAATTCAAGAAAACATTGGTTTTAAAAATAGAGTTAGGATAGTATCATTTTATGGGTTTTTTCTTTTTTGATGGAGTTTCAACCATGTAAGCTTGATATGTTATAAATTTACTTAAGTTATTTTAGAAAATACTAGCAAATATATTAATGATATCATGAAATCTGTATTCAAAGCGCAGGAAACAAAATTAGTAAATATTTATATAGCTTGATAGTCAATCAAATGAAGTGAAGTAAAATTTAATAAGTTTTTAAAAAATAACCATAGTTATATTTTTAAATAGACCCTTCATCTTCTAGCTAGGGTGCTTGACTTGGTAAGAATCTCAAGCCAACTATCCAAACTGTGGCTGAAGAACTTCCACAGCAAGACCCAAACTGTGGTTAATGCATGGGGAAAAAAAATATGGGATGCTCCTTAATTTAATATCAAAACAAGAGGCAAGGACATGATAAACCATGTGTTAATTAGCTAACGGGTTATCATTAATAATATATATGATTTCATTTAACAATATAGAATAGTGATGTTTCCATCTCTCACGGGGGAAGAAGCAAACAACTACACGGATTTTGATTAAAATAAAATAAAATCTTGAAGCAAATGGGATAAAAATAATTTGGATTGTGTAAGTAAATATAATGATCCTCCTCCAATTTTTTTAAACAATGCGTCTTAGCAATTCAACAATGACACGCATATTCTAGTAAGAAAATTATTGGAATAGTTAAAATATTCTCGTATCAGTTTGTTTATATAACGTTGGAGTTAATTTTTTACCGTCTAAATCATAGATTGGCCATTTACTTCTGATTATTGCTTTCATAAAAAATAATTAATGACTTTTACCTCTAAATGATGGGTTTTCGGGTTGACTAGATGCTTCCTCTCGTGCTCCATGCCACACAACAACTTCAAATTTTATATTGCTTCAGCTACTGGAAGCTTAATAAAATTTGCAGGCAGTGGATGATGATCCAAGAAAATAACTAAATAACGCTGGGTTATGCAATTAATTAAGCATTTTTTTTCGAAAAAAAGAAAAGAAAGAAAGAAAACAAGTAGGCCTCCAACGGCGGGTACGGTGCACGTGTTCGTACAAATAAAATCAAATACTCCATGTAAGCCGAAAAGGAGGAAGGTTACATTTATTAAAGCAATATTTTTAGCAATTAATTAATCAAATATTTATTATCGTTATTGGAATAGTCAATGAATTTATTTTAGTACCCCACGAAACCGGTGAGACATGGCTTTCAATGTCCGCAACCAACGTTGAAGTGTGAGGCTGACTTTTCTGAGCAAGTTGACTAGGAAAATGGGATCATATTGGCTGACGCTGCAATGCTTATCTTCACATTTCAGTTCATTTTCACACCCCCAACTAGGAGGAATATTTGTTTATACGATTTAAAAATATTTTTAAAAAATTTAATATTTTTAATATTTTTAATTTTAAATTATTATATTTTTAATATTTTCAAATCATTTTAATATGCTAATATTAAAAATAATCTTTAAAAAATAAAAATTATCATTAATATATATTTTAATATTAAAAAAATAACTACTATCTATACTGTAAAACAAAATTTTTTATTAACGAATTTGGGACATAAAGCAAAGTTCATTAATTTCTTGTACCTTGAGAGTAAGCTCGGAATGTCTGTGGCTGTACGGATGGTGATTTGGCTGGTGATCC
Source organism: Populus tomentosa (assembly GCA_018804465.1). Lineage (NCBI taxonomy): Eukaryota > Viridiplantae > Streptophyta > Magnoliopsida > Malpighiales > Salicaceae > Populus > Populus tomentosa. The sequence continues at coordinate 3,980,270 of CM031995.1, forward strand.
CAAGACTTTTTGTCTTCTTAAACCCTTGAGAAATTACATCTTGATCATATGCTCGTGATTTTTTTCATTATTTATTGCCAGTTCCGGCATAAACACGCGCATACAAGTGATGACGTTTGTAGAGAGAAATAACACAAGCGTAGAATTGTTCAAGTGTAGAACTGTTCAATTTTGATTTTGTCTATGCTGGGTGGAAAAAAGAATTACTTCCTCTACTAAAAAGATTGAGAATTAATATGAAGCTTCACTGAAGCTCATTTTTATGTTTCTCTTTTTCAATTACCCCTCCCTGTTTTTCCTCCATTCCTTCTTCTTTTTTTCTTTTTCAATTTTATTTTTTTTTCTCAATTTCATTCTTATTTTTTTAAAACAATCATCCAAATTGTTTTTAAATCAGTTAAGATAATCACATCAAATCAATTCAATTTAAAAAGATTTTTATATTAATTTCAACATTTTGTTATTATTTAAATGAGATACAATAGAGTGAATTAAATCATGTTAGAACAATTTTTATGCGGTTTAACGTTAAACTCGAGCTAAATAAAAAGTAAAATTAAAATGCTTTAAAATTGACTCATCAGGATGAGTTTAATAAAACTACTAAATAATTTTCTATTACCTAAATATTTTTTATTACATGTATTTTTTTAAAAAATTCAAACTACACTGTAAGGAAATCCAAGTAGAAAAATTGTAAACCACGCACTTTGTGATCTTTTATATAAAATTAAGTCCGTGAATTGTTAAGAAAAAACATTAAAAAGAATGTACATATCCCACCTCTAGTATACACAAGTAAGATATGAGGGGAAAATTCAGAAACCATCAAGAGGAGAAGAGGACGGCTAGAAAGCTTGGATGTTCCAAAATGCTTTGTGCATCATTTTGAGGTCGTATTATATGTGTTTCTTGTTAATTTGATCTAACTATATATCGTCCTCACGTGTATATAAATATTATTGAAATCAAATTAGAAGTTAATACTATTCTTGCAGCGGCTTCACATTTTCAACGCCTAAATTAGAAGTTGAGAACTTTCTACTCTAATATATATCAGTATTGTTAAAATTAACTTAACTAGTCAATTTCCATATCACACGCCGTTGAAATACTTCACTTATTCAAAGTTTGGGATCATTTTCCCGTACGTACTCAATTTAATTTGCACATTATTCACATTAATATCAAGTTTTTCAAACAAGAGTTACTCCAAGGCAGCGTTTAGAGAAAGGAGACTAGAACTTTAATCTCAAGTGCCCACGTTGATGAGAGGATGGAGGCAGCAGAAGAACACGCATCATTTAGAGCAAAAGAAACAATAAACCAAGGAAGTAATAATTAGCTTTGATAAAATAAAGGATGGTAAGAATGACCGGGAGTATTTACAAAACAAAAATTTCTTCTTTACTTGTCAAAGAAAGATGATGATAATTGTACTTCTTGTAACATGGTCTGATATTTGGATATTCCCATGAGTTGAGGAGGTAAATATCATGTCAAAAACTCAATTTAAGTGGAGTTTTATATTTTATTTGTTTTTGTTTTAAAAATATTTTTTATTTTTTTAATTTAATATTTTTCTAGTGTTTTTATATCATTTTGATATATTGATATCAAAAATAATTTTTTTAAAATAAAAAAATATTATTTTAATATATTTTCAAGTAAAAAATATTTTAAAAAATAATTACAATAACACTGCTAAAAATACTTTTAACCTGAGTATCTATACAAACAGCTTGCCAGGAGCCCAACAGGTACATGTATGATTACGAAGATAAAATCATGATAATAAACTCAATTTTATTTAAGAGAAAATTTTATTTAAAAGAGAATATTAAAGCTTATTTATTCTTACATTTAAAAATATGAAAAAAAATTCTTTGTTTCAAATTTTATTTAACATTTTAAATATCATTTTAATATATTTATATAAAAAATAAATTTTAAAATATATATTTTTAAATAAAAAATACTTTAAAATTTAAATATCCAAACTAGCGATTAATTTACTTGATTAAAGCGAAGTAGTAGAGAGAGAGTAAAAAAAAAAAAAAAACTTCAGCTCAGGAAAAGAGAGTACTGAAGAAAGAGGAAAAGAAAGGACTTGGAACAGTTTATGGATAGACATCACTTCATATTAGATCTCATGTGGGAAACGAAATCTGGAAAGATGACTGCCCTTGAAAAACGTTGCCAGCTTTTTGAGAGATAAAACAGTTTAGATTTTCAACTGAACTTTCCTGTTTTGTCTTGTATCATAAATTGTTTGGAAAAAAACAAGCCTGGTTGGGGATGGAAAGAGACCTGGGAGTTTCGGGACTCATTATCTGACAGCCAAGTCCCCACCATTTTTGAATTGTGTTTTTAAAAATTCTTAATTTTTAATTATTTTTTTATGTTCTAAAATTATTTTAATATACTAATATTACAAAAATAAAAAATATTATCTTAATATTATTTCAATAAAATATTACTTTAAAAAATAACTTCAAAAACAATCTTAAACAGAAAACGCAGCCAGCAGCCAGATGAGCCCACCATTTTGGATTTTTCATGGCACTAGATTCCATGGCTAATGGCCCACATCACCATCAGCAATTTTTGCTGTGTAAGGTAAAATATAAGTACAATACAGTGTACGGTCTACGGAGTTTTGGACCTTTCTTGCTTCAAACCTATCGCAACTGTCCTGCAAGCTCTTTTTTTTTTTTTTTTTCTCAAATGGGCAAATCTTAGAGTGTGAGCATGATGCACCTAAGGAAAGATTCAAATTAACGAAGGAGACTTTACTTTATTTTTTTTCCCTGTGCGCGCTCAAGTTTTGAGTTGGGAATGAATGGTATTTTCCTTTTTTTGGCCCTCCAATAAGATTTACTTGCTTTGTTGCAATTAGTATCAATACAAAATAAATATTTTGTGATTTATTTGATTTTTATTCAAAAAATGATGGACCAGGTTTTATATATATATATATATATATATATATATTCATGCGAATATGGATAACATGTTTAAAATATAGTAATAAAGAATTTAACTTTGGTGTTTACAATTGCTTCACAAAACAAATCAGAGAGAAAACATTTTTTTTTTTTTGCGTGCCTTTACAACCTTACCTTTACATGTAGCTCAACAATATTGTTGTCTTAAAACTAGGTTGTGGCTTGGAAATATCCTCGGGCTACCATTTGCCCATTTTCAACCCACACACCATTCATGTTTTATTTTCTTTGTACACCAACCATGTGACATTCTTAGATGATGATGATGACTTGATTGACACATTAAATTCATATACAAATCAAATAATATATATAAGTAATAGATTCCTTTCATGATTTCGCTTCTTAATTTTCCATGTTCAAAGCAAGGTTGTAGTTTGGAATTATGTTCCAAGCAGTACTTTTTTAAAAATATATATTTTTTAATTGTTTTATGTTTTTTTTATTGTTTTAACATATTAATATAAATTTTTATTTTTTAAAAATAAAAAATATTTTAAAAAACAACCACTAACATACTCTCAAATATCTCATTAGCATTAGCTTTTGTTCTTACATTCCCAACCAATAAATATTACCATTTTAAGAAAGGGAGATAGATGGTGGGTATGAACGAGACTGAACGGTGTAATTAGGTTTAATCCAACAAATGAGTTCTATTTATTGCTGCTGAGAGAGAGAGAAAATTAAAAATGTTAGAACATTACATACGGTATATAATGGCTCCCTCGAAATAGGAATATTGTTACTCTAACCTCTTAATTTCCATACTCTTCATTTATTTTTGGACTTGGTAATCTTTTCTCATACGAAAAGAAAAGTAGAGAACCCAAACGAGAAAAATAAATAAGTTAATTGATTGTTAATATTATTTGACTGTCATGCTAGACAACTCGAAATGAAATTACCCCAATACAAAAGTTGAAAAGGATCTAAAGAGACGAATTAATGACGAGCTTATTTATATGTCTCCAAGACTTGGTGATATTTTCAATAATGCTTTCAAAGAATAATTATTTTATATATATATATATATATATATATAGATGTATTAATTTTGCTCAACTAAATAAATCAAATTAATATAGTTGTTATATTATTCGCAAGAATAAATCTATTTTTTTCAATCTAATAATTTGTGCCTATATAGTATACATTTGGGTGCTTTTTGAAAGTATATTTATCTTTAAAAAAATTAAATTAATATTTTTTAGTATTTTTAATAATTTTAATATGCTGATATAAAAAATAAAAAATATTTTAATATATTTATAAGTAAAAAATATTTTTAAAAATATCATATACTACATAAAACGCATAATCTAATTTAATTCACATAGGAGTTTGCTGCGTGTTGGACGTGAACTTGAGTAGCATTAAAATCAAGGGCCGCGTGGTCCCATAACCACCCATACAATAACTTTTCTCTCACCTGCTTCTCTTAATTCTTGTATTCCCAACAGTGTATGTGGCAGAATCCAACAATTTCTAGGAAGCAACAAAAACCCCGGTCAAAATCTGGTATCCATTCTAATATTTGATCAAAAAAAAAATAATCTGGAATCGCAGATCAATCACCCGGCTTAAAATGACTTTGCTAGAACAAATCAACAATTTTCTTCCTTATGTTTCTAACGACTTTCGGGTAAATCTCGCCGCAACCATACTCATCCGACCGTTCATTTATCCGACCTTTGACTTCCTCTCTCTAAATTTCAACACATTTTTTCATATCTTCCAGGAAATCAGAATCGCGTGGCCGACAATATCAACTCTCGCCACTTCTATTTCTTATTTCCTTCCCTTTTGACTCGTTAAAATTCCCATACGATTAACTTACTATAACAATGAACCAGTCCCTTCTGTATAATTTACTACCAAATTAGTCCTCAATGTTAAGACTTTGCTAATTTTCACCTGCATTTCTTGATTTAAAAATCGTCCGTACTGTTATTTTTTTTCCTCCTAATGGAAACCGGTACAGAACTTGTAGAATGTGCTCGGTAAAGGGCTAAAACTTGACTAAACAAATAGACATTTAATAAAATAAGCTTTTATTTTTAAAATTCATTACTACATAGATTTTTATTTTAAGATTTTGTTTGTCATATAATTTTTATATTGGTTATGATGTATGATGTTTTGATTTTTTTATGTTTTCTTTTACTTCAACTAAAAACCTTAAATAAACTATAATAAAGTTTATCTTAAAAAAATATGAATAGAAAAATATTTCTTATCACTTGTTCTGGTGAAACTGCTTGATGATTTCCTATATAAATAATCAAAATATGTGTTTATAATCAATTTTACGTGTCTCTTTTAAAACTTCCTTATAGAACTAACAAGGAGGATGATCTTGTTAAACCAAAGCAAGATCAGGGGAAAGCTAACAAAAATATTTAAGGTCGGTGACCGATAAGTTATATTTTATAAGAGCGGGGATGGATTTGTAGTTACCCAAAAATAAAAATTCCCATAGCACTTTAGCATCCCTTTATATATGCCTCTTCTCTTTATTTCCCCAAAAGCTCTATTCCTCATCTCCACCACCACACAAGAATAACTAGCATCACCACAACAATCACCACCGCCGGCTACCACCACCACCACCAAGCTTGGCATCGTAAAGCAAGAACTCATACTCGGGCCGAGAAGAAACGTTTAGACAGACACATCTTGATACTTTCTGGAATGAAAATCTCATTTTGCAGCATAAGCTGAGATGTCCAACATACCAACTTCTCTTTCTGAAGTATGTCTTACTCTCTCTCGTTTAACCATGTCCGTAGCAGACCCATGGCCCTTTTCTTGAACCTCATCACACTCTAAGTAAGCTCCCCTCTACCTCTTACAACCTCAAAAGGCACACCTCTTTTTTGTTTTCTCGTACTGTTAATATAACAAATTATGAGAAAGATAAGAGGTTTCAAGATTGGCAAACGGTTAGTCCGGATCTCCACATGGATCTTCCGTCGGACCCGGATACACCCACCGGGTTACAACCTTTTAGGCCAATCAGAATCAACATGCCGGTCCAAGCCAAAACCCATATCGAAAATCATCAACTGGGGTCGTCGTTTAACAAAAGGAGCTAAATCACTTTGCGGTGCAAAACCAGGGTCGGGTTACATACCCATGGGTCATGAACTGGTTTGCGATAAACCGGTTACTGTACCAAAAGGGCATTTGGCTGTTTACGTTGGTCAAAAAGACGGCGACTTTCATAGAGTTTTGGTGCCTGTGATTTATTTTAATCATCCTTTGTTTGGTGAGTTATTAAGAGAAGCCGAAGAGGAATATGGGTTTAACCAACAAGGTGGGATTACCATTCCTTGCCGATTCTCGGAGTTTGAGAGTGTCCAAACCCGTATTAAAGCTGGGTCTGGAAGGAAGCCGACGTGGAAACGTAACCACTATTGAGGAAGTGGGGTTTTTACCCCTAGTGATGACGATGATGACGATAATGCTGTTTAGATGATGATTATGTATGGAATTTTTATTTAGGTAGTGGTTTACTTTTTCTTTTTTTTTTTCTTTGTCAGATTTTACTTTTCAAAGCTTTACATTTGTCTTTCTTTCTCTTTCTTTTCTTTTTTAGTGATGGATTTGCAGGTGTAAATTGGTAGAGGTGGGTTGATGATGAAGATAATAATAATAGTAGAGATGTTGATAGTAGAATGATGCTTGCCATTTTAGTTGATTAGTTATTAATACTACCATATAATATAATCTCATCAAATTAAGAATATTGAAAGACCTTATTATTACGGATTACAATCCTTATAATTGCGATCACCTAAACAATTTTCTTTTATTGATGATTAGTGACTTTTATTTACAACACGTTTAAGGAAGAGATTCTAACACGAAACCTAGTGAAAATTAATGGGTGCCGCCAGCCAATTGCCACCAAAACCATAGTATGTTAAAGTTATAAAATAATGGAGACTTGAATTTAGATGTTCTACGTTTTCAGTACTTTTTGTTGTACGGAAAATAATTATTCATAGTTTATTAAGGTTAGATCTTGGCTTCTCTCCTTCGGATAAGAATGGCACAGTGCATTGAAGTTACGTAACTCCCTTGGGTGGCATGAAAGCTCCATGAAGTGATACGTGCTTGACTTGGGTGGGTATGATGGGTTCACTTACGTCTATAGATGTGAGGTTCTGGTTCCTACCATTGAAGTTAAATCTTGCTATTGCTTAGAAAAATTGTCTGATTTTCAGTGAATTTTGCAGCCATAGATAGCATACTGTTTTACAGTTTGGGAGGCTAAAGAATGCAAGGGATTCTTCTGTTATGCAGAGTTTTCAAAGAATCTTTTCGGGTAAGATTTTAGGTAAGAATGAAGCGCCTAAATGCTACACGATTGGACAGAGATTGAGGAATTTGTTTTTTTTCCAATTTCACCTAAAACTTTAGTTTTGATTAAAAGGGATAAAAAGATAATTTCCCGTCCCTTCATTAATCACCATTGGTGTCCTCATCAGCAGTAGTGGAGAATCTTATGACCGGAATCAACTTTAATATTACGCATACCAGCCACAACTTGATGGGGCAAATACCAGTCCTTTGATTGTGTCGAGGTCTCCGGATCAAACGGTGTATTGCTGTATATTGAAGCTTGGTGGATGGATTTGAGCGACCCTTCCGGGAAAAATTATCAATTGGCAAGGTACCGTGTCATGTTTCCACTTTCCAGGATGATATCAATCTTGCAGAATCTGGAAAAGGAAGGTGGGATTGGTTGTTGGGTTCATGTAACAATCGATTGCAAGGAGCAGCAACAAGTATTTACATATGAAGAAGTACTTTGGCACTTGGAGTTTTTTCAGAGTTACGGAAAATTTATATGGTTGTTAATTTTAAAATTCATGAAATTAATTGAGATATATACAAGTTGATTTAAACATCAACACGTGAATAATGATACTTTGACAGATAATAATACCAGTGGACCAAAAAATGCCTGTATTGGAAGATTTTGCTCTAGGCTTTTGGCAATATTCCGAAGAAAATATCTATAATGGCCAGTAAACTTCCTTGTGGTTTGGTTTTAGCCGGTGTAGCTTTCAGTCGAAGTGTGGACGGTTCAATAAGGTCAAGAAAGGCAACATCAAGGCTCATAATTGTCAAGGTCAATGGACAAACTAGAACATTCAGCTCCTGGCACTTGAGTCATTCCTTACGCAAGGAATATCTTTAATGCGGTGTCTATCATTCACGTGAAGCGGAAAAGAAAATCACAAAATTTTGTTGCCATGTTCAAGATTTTGCCAATTTGCACTGGATTTGGACCAAAAGAAATAAAACCCATTTTGTGATCCAATCTGAATTGAGTTTTTAAAGGCAGGGATGCCAAAGCTTGGAAAGGTTCATTCTTTTCTTGTAGATAATGGCAGAAGGCTATGTTATGCGTGTCAATCCAGGAATTGGTCAATTTGTCCATTCCAATGAAGTTTCTGCCAAAAATTAAGCAAGTGGCTGATGTGAGGGCGACCAACGTAAAGGCCACCTGGTCAAGTAAGCTGAAGTGGTCCAATGGACCAAGCCCGATTTGCGAGGCCCAAAAAATACGTCGCCGTTCTAGCAGTGAAAATTTATGAACAAGTGCGACGTCGTTTTGCAATGAAACAATAATTCTGAAGCAGGAACAACGACTCTTTAAAGCATAACGCCCCCACCATTTGGGAGCCAAAGCGAGAGCAGGGGAGAGAGAGCGAAAGTGATCAACGCCAATTACATTATTTCTGAAATTAGTGTTGATATTAGTTTGTATGAAAGATTTTTACTTACGCGGAAACCATTAGCTCTTGATTTTTAGTCTTTGTACCATTAGCTCTTGATTGTTAGTCTTTGTAAATCATTTATTCCTTGCTTCAATCATTCATGTGCCTCTGTGCTGCACCAAACTAACTTACATACCATGCGTGCATATATAATGATTCCAATTACATCTTGATGAAGTTAAGTTTTCCTTTTCTATCCATCAAATTAGAGGAAAGAATTTTAGTCAGCGCTGCATGATGCCTGTTGTCTTCTGCCAATATACTAAGAGACCTTTCACCCCCTCCCGTAATCGAACTGACATCATTGCCTTTTTGAGTTAGCTTAATGTAAGTGGTGAAAGATCTACGCTGTAAACACCGACAGAATTTACTGTAGATAAAACTATTACATCTGATAGTGAATGATGTTTGCGTCAACCTTTAGACCTCTACCATTATGACAGAACTGTGTGTGTCTAGCGAATTGGAAATTTTGTTGCTATTGCAAAGCTTATTTGTAAAAAGCAAATGTCTCGTCACCAAATTTGACTATTGAAGTGTTTTCCCTCGTATTCAATGCTGCTTGTTCCTAGTTTGCAGAGGTGGTAAAGCAAGTTTTTATGTTAATCCGACAATTTAACTGACTGAAAACCGTTAGCCAATAGCCACTCTGTTGTCAGTAATGGAAAAGATAAGATTGTTTAGAGTGTTTTTACTTGTTTAATTAGCAACTTGGCATTCAATATTGTTTCTACTTGTCTCTTACAATGAATTCCATTACTGGGAGAGCCTCAATGCCTCAAGCCACATAACACTAAAAACAAAGAGCTTTCATCGGTCCTTAGAAACGTCTATATATAGCCAAACTTTTTCTGAATTTAAATCATCTAAGAATTAGTCTGTAGCAGCCTCGGTATTGTTAACATAGAGTAAAATAATAAATCTATAGTCATTACGGGCGAAAGCTAACTCGAGATATTATATTAAATTTATAATTCAAATTATAAGATTAAAATAATTTAATAAAAAATTTATAAAACTCATATAAAAAAATTTATAATCTAGATTATTAGATCTAAAACATCTATTCAAAAAAAATTATAAAATTTAATTTTCAATTAATCAAATATTTAATGATGAAATTGAAAAAAACATTCAATTATACAATAGGATTAAAAAATAGTAATTAAAAGAATGAGGATCAAAATTAAAATACAAAATAAACTTTATATTTGATTAAAGGGTGAAATTGAAAAGAATGAGGATCAAATTAACATAAAAAATAAAAACAATGTTTTGATTGAAAAGTGGAATTAAAAAAAATAATAACTTTTACAATAGAGTAAGAAAAAAAATTAGAAATCAAAACAATGAGAATCAAATTGAAAAATATAATATCATAAATTTAAATTTGAAAATAAAATTGTAAATCAATAAAACTTTTACAAAAAAATCATGGCAAAATTAAAATTACAAATCCAAAGAAAGAGGATCAAATTAAAGAATATAATATTTGGTTATTTGAGATTAAAAGATGAAATTAAAAACAAAAAAAACTTCTATAGAAAGGCCAAGATCAAAAAAAAAAAAAAAACTAAAGTTGAAATACAAACAACTAAGAGGGCCAAATTGTAATTTTCAAGGGAAGAAGAAAAAAAAAAGAAAAAAAGGTCAATCAATGACAAAATGGACCACCACCAGAGACACACGTCACACCTACAGGAAGAGGACATGATAATACTTCCAACAACATGATGAAAAGTCATTTTTGAACGCCAGGAGACAGCCCATGCGTCTCCCACACACCCCACCGGTGTGTTGCACGCTCATATCCTTTCTTGTTTTTTTTTTTTTACTTAGCTAAATATCAAAGTGCTTCTAAGATGACGTTCTAATTATAAAAAAATGATTGTGAAAAAAAATCAAAAACACCTCTTGATCTTAGACTCATTTTTTTTAAGAGTATTTTCATCTTTTTATTGTGCATTTTCATCGCTTATTATTTTTTATATTTGGTCAAATATTAAATTGTCCCTCAGCTTAAATTGTAATAACAAAAAAAATTATTATAAAAATACTAAAATATCCCTTAATGCTAGGTTTAAATGTTTTACTTTGAAATGTATTTTGGTCATTTCACTATACAATTAAGATAAAAAAAAATTTATTTGTTCCTAGTGAATTTAAAAATGATAAATGGGACATATAAAAATATTTCAATGCCTTTGTAAGAAAGTATTAAGTTTTTTGGGTGAAAAAATAAAAATACCATTATACTATTTCAATGAACAGTACTGCTGCTCATGAGTTTGGAGCTAAGGTATTTTACCAAGGATTCTTAGCTTCTTTTAATATTATTAATTTCAATTCTGATATTTATATTCTTTGAAAATCCTTATGAAATTTAGAAAGTAACTAGTGACATAGATTAATTACTTTTTAAATTTACCTTAAAGAAAAAGACAAATTCAAGTAAAAAAGAGAATAAAATACATGACTAACAAAAAATAATATGAATATTTCCATCTAGAATTTCTCACATTTACTTTTATTTATCTATTTCTTCAAAGTCGGTCCATAAAGTAATGATTAAGATGCTACTAATTATTCCATAAACATCATAAATTTTCTTTTATTTTTCATATAAAATTAATTAAATAATTTAAATAATTTCAACCTCAATAATCTTTAATCTAACTTATCATTTTTAATAAATTTTTCTATTGAAGTAATTTTATACCTCCCTCTCCACGACACCCGAACAACGAATAGGATCGACATTGCAGTATTCACATTTCACATACAATAGAATTGATGATGACGAGGTACAGAATGAGTATTGCAACAACTTGAAACAGGACAGGTCATCTTCTGTATCCTTATTGAGTCAAGAGGCACATATACACCGCTTGGTAAAGAAAATTGCCACGAACTACGAAGGGGCACAATTCGCAGAATCAATATGTATTTTCTTCTCTTGTGATAGTGTTTAGGACGCGGGAATCAAACTGAAAAATTAAGTAGGAACAGTGGCAAGACTTTCTTCTGCTGCTTACCTCTTTCTTTGAAAGAATAATTATTAACGATGACTGTTTTAAGGTTTCCGATGTGCCCGCAGCGTTCACTGTAGAGGAGTTTCATCTTCAGAAACTTCCGATTACCGTGCCAAAAAAACAATGGTCGAGACAGATGGATGGATCTACTCTGGCGAGCATTGTACGTCGGAAGTAATTAGGCAAACACAAGAACAAGATAAATGTAACAGGCAAATAAACTACGCTTTCATTCTTTTCGCGATAAAAAGAAGAGGAAGCAGTTCCGGCATAGCATTCCCTGATCTGGTTTTTGATTCTTGCGGAACTGATCATCTGTTCATGTTTTAGACCGCTGGTTAATAGCTTAGTTACCTAAGCAGAGTGTTTTATATCGTGTCCCAAATATGTAAGAAGGCATCGTTACAATCTGATTGGCTGTGGCAACAATTTTCTCACTATCAAATCGGAATAATACTGATTTGTAACTGCTTTTTAGGTCTTGGCTAGAATTAAAAGCAATGGTATATGTTAATCTTTATCAAGGTTGAAGTAAAAAGTTGAAATGTCAGCATAAAAAAAAATAAAGACCATGAAGACTAAATGGGCCCTTTTCTTGGTGGGGAAAAATTCTCCAAATAGAAATCCAAAAAGCAACCACATTCCCACTCTCTCACCATCAGAGAGAAGCACAAAACAAAAACAAAAGAAAGGAAGGCCAAGCTAGAAAAAAAAACTAGAGAAAGGAAATGTTGAGAAGGCTTCACTTGCACTCCACTCACAAAACAATCCCAGCTCTGAGACTCACTGCACTCTTCTTTCTCTTCCTTTCTCTCAGTAACTATGGCAACTTAGTCAAAGCTTATGTTTTCATCTATGCAGGCTGCTCTCAAGAAAAGTATGATCCCAGCTCTCCATTTGAAGGAAACCACAACTCGATTCTGTCTTCAGTTTTTAGCTCATCTTCTGAAGCTTCTTATCATAGCTTTGCCATTGGAAATGGAAGCTCAACACCCCCCGAAGGAATTTGCTATGGTTTGTACCAGTGCAGGGGTGATTTGAGGACTATTGATTGTTCAAGATGCATTGAAAGCGCTGTTAACCAGATAAGTTTGGTTTGTCCATACTCTTATGGTGCTGCTTTGCAACTTGAAGGTTGCTATGTAAGATATGAGCATGTTGATTTCTTGGGAAGGCTTGATACGAGCCTGAGATTCAAGAAGTGCAGTAGAAGTGTAAACAATGATGTTGAGTTCTTTAAGCGTAGAGATGATGTTCTTGCTGACTTGCCAACAGCTATGGGATTTAAAGTTAGTAGTTCAGGTTCAGTAGAAGGTTATGCACAGTGTTTAGGGGATTTGAGCTCAAGTGATTGTTCTGCTTGCCTCGTGGCTGCTGTTGCGCAGTTGAAGAATCTATGTGGATCAGCTGCTGCAGCTGATGTGTACCTGGGTCAGTGCTATGCTCGTTACTGGGCATCTGGTTACTATGATCGCTCTTCAGGTTTGCTCCACGCTTCCTCCCTTCTTCATGTGATTCTAAAAGTAGAAAGGTGCCCTAATTTTTTCACTAAACACAAAGGTAAAATCTATTATTTGCATCCTTTGTTTTCATAAATTCATCAAAAGAGCTCCATTATTATTATTTTTTTTCAAATGAACCATAATATTTTTTATTTCAAAAAATTTAATACAATCTGTCAAAATTAAATATTTATCTAGCCAATTGAATTTTTTTTCACCTTTGAGTTATTATCATCAATTTTTCTTTCATTCTCTTCAATATCATCACTTACCCTTCATCATCTCCACTTGTTTATTGAGTAGTATCCTTTTTAAGTTAGCAAATTGTATTCAATTGGTAGGCTGCAAACAAACACATGATCCCTTTGTTACAAAAGGGGCTTAAAACACATTGCAATGGTTTTGAAAACCAGAGCAAGATTTTTGTAGAAGTTTCGTAGATATTAATATCTGTTTAAAATCTTTAAATTTGTATTACATTATGATCCTATCGAATGGCACAAATATTTGATTCGTATAACCCATCTCCAAACTAGTTGGAAATCTAGCCTTGGTTGTTGTTGTTATATGCAACTGTGTCGCCATGCCTCAATGGATTGCTCTAAAAGCACAGTAGAATTTGCCCGCAGTGACAATGTATGCCATTCCATCCTTTGTCATTTTGTGCATCCACTAATCATTGGCTGTATTAAGTCAAGAAAACGAAAGTGACCACTTTAGTTTTTTTTTTTTTCTAAGTAGTGAGACGGGCGGTAGGAGACCATTTGAATTTTCTTCCCAAACAAGAAGTCAACAAATATTTCTTTAATAAAGTAAAGCATCAAGGGATATGGGCACTTTGGTTGCTTTCTTTTAGGCACTTTCATTTCTTAATGCATTCCTCTCTATTCTATCTAGCTTTTCCCCCATCTTCTTCTTTTTTAATTACTCAAAAAAAGATTTCTTTTTTGTATGAGGCGTGGTTAAGTAGTCCGGTGGATAGAAAAAGTGTCGACTTCCATTATTTTTCAGTGATCAGGTCACTTGCACACTTCTACTATGCAGATGGCACAATTAGGTGCCATGATTTCCCTTAAAGTTCCACTTGATGACTGGTTGGATGCACGAAAAGAAGAGCAAGATGGAATCTTAGAACAATGATTTTATACCCCAATTAGTTGAATGATTATGATCCTAAATTCCTTTGTCTTGTTACAATTCAATGGACTTACAGAACAAAAATGTCTGAACTTTTCCAAGTGCGAAAATCTCCTTTTCACTAAATTATTTGCAACAATACTTGTTTATGTAGAATCTATTAATAACATAGTAGAATTGAAAGGTTGAGGATAAATGCTTTAAAAGGAACAACGTTATGTGCTAGTGGCAGCTTTGTTTAGTCTCTTTTCAAGCCAATTGCAGAGGACTAATTATTCTATTGCTTTTGCTGCTTTTGGTGTTCGTATAGATTCCTCCAGCGAGGACGATGTGGGAAAAACAGTAGCCATTATTGTTGGTGTGCTAGCAGGTCTATCCATCCTCATCGTTTTCCTCTCGTTTTGCAGAAGAGCTATGGGTAGGAATTTTTCTGCAAATTTATGTTGCTTTTAGTCTCATTTTAATTATTTATGATATAGGTTATTGAATGATAGCTTCTTCAATGCAGAGTAAAGCACAGACATCTCGCAAATTATTGAAGGGTAGTCATGTGGAAGCTAGGTCCCTTTATCGTTTTGTTTTAATATTTTTGTGAGAGATCCGTTTTTTACTTTTGTCCTTTCAAGTGTAATGAATTTTGACACAGAAAAAGTTGGTGTTATCCTCTGGTATAAAGTAACACTAACCTCAATCAACTTTAAAAGAGCTGCTGATTCCCTTCTCTTCAATTCTTTAGCATATTATTTTATTTTATCTTTGCTAGGTGTGTGTTTGATGATAAGCTTTTTTAATTTGAAAATACAGGTTTTAAAAAAGCTAAAAAGATTTTTAGTAGAATTCATATAAAATTATGATAATTAATCAAATAATTTTAAATTTGTTATTGGAACGAAACGCAAACTTTACCGGACCGCTACGCATAAAAAAAGGAAACCTTATTTACAAGGCTATACATTTCGAGATCAAGTCTAGAAGATGATGTTAAAGTGGAAACTTATTAAAAAATATGATTATCTCCAACTCCGATGCTGCATCTTGAGTTGGGAGTTCTTTTGCTATTTGGCCTTGGATTAAACAATTATGTTAGCTATTAGCCTATTACCACCTTGCATTATCGTGGGTTAATTCAGTTTTCTGTCAGCAGCACTAGAAATGTGTAAACTGACTGTTCAAGACTTGAATGGAATTTTTCTGACTATTCACTTTGCATTTCTTCAATTTTTGAAAAAAACTCTGGTTTTTTGGATCAGGAAACGGTTTTTCTTTAGGTTTTTGATGGAATTTGTGATCACTATCACCTACAGGTCAATGTGCTCTCTTCAATATCTACGAGGTCTCGACGATTAAATTAAGAATCTTAAATTCAATCCTTTTTTAGTATTCTTCCTCTTGAGCCGGAACCCAATTCCATGCATGGCCTTTTGTTAAAAATCTTGGATGATTCATCAGTTTTCTGCTGCTGTACCACTCCAACAATAGGCCCAATATTGACACCCTGTTTTTTAATGCCTTATGTTCAGGAATATAGCGAGAAGTAAAAAATTTATATTTCTTTTTATTATATGATTTTTATGGGATAAAAAGTGAATTTAATAACGCTTAACTATAAAACAAAAGAGATTTCCAGTTTTTGTGTATTCGCTTGTGCCGTGTAGATTATTTTAAATTTTAATTTCGCATGGATAATCGACTTGTTTTATAGAACATTGAGGTGTGGGTTGGGCTTGGGCCTCAAGGAAAATAAATTATCCGGTTGTTAAAATATTTTTATTTTAGACGCATCACAGAATATTTTATACTCAAGACTGTTAAAATATTTCATTTTAGTGTATTTCGTATGCACCATGTGGTTTTGTAATACTCAAGACTGTTAACCAAATTATATTTTAATTAGTCATTTAAATTTTATTTTAATCTAATAAAATTAATCAGATTATATTAAATTAAACCTCACATTATTTATTTATTTATTTATTTTACTAAAAAAACTGATTAAGAACGCGTATCCGTAAGAGAAACATCCTCCAATTGCTAAAGCATGTTCCTTTCATTTTCTTTTTCTTTTTCTTTTTTTCTTTCGTATGTGGCATATTGTACCTCGTGGAGTACTTCTAAACTTAAAGGGAATATAAGTTTTCCAGTCTCGAATCAACTTGCTCACTTTCTTCAGCATCAAGGTGCACAAAAGTCAACATTTATGAACAAAGTACGCAATTTTGTCGGTCGATTTACATGGGTTTGGGTTTTTATTTCTTCTGGTCTTTAGCTTGACGAAATTGTACACGTATGTTAACTATATATATATATATATATATATAGACTCTAGTCCAATTAGAAATATATATTAAAAGCATGGTTGAAAATATAATTATAGTTATTTTTTAAAATATTTTTTTATTTAAAAAAATATATCAATAATATTTTTTTCTTTTTTAAAAATTATTTTTGAGATCAGCATGTCAAAATGATTTAAAAACATCAACATATATTAATTTAAAACAAAAAAAATTTAAATTTTTTCAAAAGTGTTATTGAAACGTAATGTCAAATGCATACTAAATTCATGTGACTTTGTATAATATTTAATATGGTATTTGATTACTATTCTAAGATAAAAAAAAAAAAAAGGTGGTGGAAATATAAAAACATGTTTTTTATATTTTAATTTTAAAAATATAAGAATTTATTTTAAAATTTTATAGAGACTGATTTATTTTATGTTTATATTTCTTTAATCAAATATTTTTTGTATCTATTTTTTTATCCTGAAATACTAGCTAAACACAGTAAAAAAAATTAGATAAGTCTTTGGGTTTGAGCATAATTAATCTTGCCGCTTTGACTAGAAAAAAAAAATCATTCCAAGATAAATTAAATCAGAACGCTCTTCATCAAAATAATAAAATATATTTTTTCCAAGGAAATCATTAATACAATTGCTATTACAAATGGTGATTACATTGACATGAATGAAAAATCACAATTATTTCTTATACTGAAAATTACAAAGAAAGAAAACTATACTTGCTGGAATATACATGATAAACACCTTGTTCCTCCCTTTTTCTGCAAATGAATATTTAATAATATTATTATTTTTTCCAAAAGAAACTAAATTTAGTATACCCCAGAAATTAAGAACATTAATTATATGTAAATAACAGCCCCTTAATCAATCATCTACATAATCTGAACGAATAATTAAAGGCCGGCGGTGAATGGCACGTTGGTGGCCGGCAACCAATTATTTCCCGAAATGAAGCTGGCCACAGTGAATTGTGATGCCACGGATGCACTAGTGATAACGTGGTAGCCTTGCCAGTTAACTCTATTGGCAGTAGAGGATCCAGGGCCAGTATTCATGTATTCTCCATAATATAAAGTATCGAGAGCAAAATTACCACTCCATGGCATCCAACCAGCTGAGTCAATCAAGCTATCAAGGTTTGTTTTCATGAAAACAGTCCTTGAGTATTTCTGCCATGGCCTGCCGAGGTATGTTTTAACGGAGCTTTGGACTGACTTTAAGTCGGAAGCAGCAGTTACCTTACAATTGTGAATTGAAATTCCGGTGTTTTGGTTAGGGTCTGTCCTCCCCTGAGCGGTAACGGTGTTGGTCTTGTTAGGAGGGTTTCGTGCATAGATGTTGCAGTTTTGAAAAACAACCGCAGCGTTGCCAAATATGAAGTCAACAGTGCCATAAATGTCACATTCTCTGTAGAACTGTCTCTGAGAATGGACATAGAGAGTGTCTTGGTATCCTTCGAAGCTGCACTTGTAGAACACCGATAAATCGGAGCCGGAACGTAAGGCAACTGCCTGATGATTATTAGCGCCGGCTGTGTTTCTAAATGTCATGTCTCGAGCAATAAAATTATCTCCAACCACGGCTGAAGATATTCAAAACGATATTAGATTTCAGTAATTATTTTCATAAATAACCGCGATTATACTATTGGTATATGCATAAAAGATGAATAAACTTGTTGCAAAATAGCAAATATCGAAATTAACTAATTAATACCTTCAGACCGGAGTATAAAACTCAGGATAATTATATAAAATACATGTCTAATCATTGATGGAGTTATATCATAATGATTAAAGTATATATCATGAACCGAGTTTTCTTGACAATATAGATTATTTTAATATTTATACTCTTCAAAGAAAGTTGCGATGTTAATTAATAATAAAAAAAAAAGAATAGCATTCTGTATCGATATCAGTCTGATGAAGCAAAGTAAATTAATAAATAATAGATAATAAACAATTTTAGAATATAATGATTGGTGGCACAAAGACAATGCTTGTACTAAATTAATTAATCCTAGGCTAGCCTATAAGACTTTCCGAGTGGGGAACCCCCTAGCTTAGACTTCTAGCTAGTAACTGCTAAAAATAATGTAGTTCCTTCCTCTCAACGCAATCAAGAACCTATCCGCTAACTTTTAGCATCGAGGACCATCCAAACCTATGTAGATACTGTGTGGTCCCTAATTAATATGCGAGACGGGTTCCAAAAGATTTAAATTTCTAATTATCAGTTTTGTCTCTTTCAGGATGATATGCAAAACTAATTAAGGACCCTCGTGATTTACACTTTCTTGATGTTGGAACTTCGCAAATTCTTTCATTTGTAAATTAGTAAAAGAAAATTACAAATCTAACTGTATCTTTCTATAATTTCTTATTTTTTTAATCCAATAACATATTTAGTGTTTGTGCACACCATCTAAATAAACTTTGATAAATATTTAAATTTTTTATATATAATTTTAGATTATTTTAATATGCTAATATTAAAAATAAATTTTAAAAACTATAAACTATATTATTTTAATATATTTTCAAACAAAAAAATATTTTAAAAATAATTATAATTACAATACCAAAAATTAATGCAACAAAGTATCAAAACTTTGATGGGACTTTTTTGTTTGTTTGACGAGACCGTGTCACCTTAACTAAAAAGCAATATCCATGTATCAAAACTTTCCAGCAATGTACAATTAATTCTCAACAAGGTCAAAATTGATTGAAATTAAATGTTTATGAATTGACTGGGGATACTCACCAAAAGTGGCTGACTTGAAAGTTGTAGAGCCTCCTCCGACGCTTTTGCTACCGGTGACAATTGTCTTCCCTATACCATCACCTACCACCATAACATTCTTCACCTTTTGTCCTACCTCAACGTTTTCGTTGTATGTCCCTGCCTTCACATATATCACATACCTCCCTGACCCTGATCTTTTCGATGCCGCATCTATGGCCTCCTTAATGGTCTCGACGTTCCCTGACCCATCTTGTGCCACCACAATGTTTGCCTGAGAAGCTGGTGAAGATGATTGCAACAGTTTCCGGTCGCCAGGTCTGACCCATGAAGGGAACCCACCATTGAAACTAGGTTCGCTAAATAGTGCCTTGTTAATAGCCAAAGTATTGCTTATTAACTTTGACACATTATTACTCATCAAAGGCAAAATATAGTCAGTCATCCCGAATTCAGCGAACCCGGTTCGGCACGTTTCTAGGTTGGTTAGAGCCGTGCTGAGCCATGTTTGTGCATCATCTTTTGTGCACTCGCTGCCAGTAGTTTTGTTGAGCCAAAGAACGATCTCTTGATAGAGCTCAAGGCAATCTTCCCATGCAGCTTTTTCAAGCCCATTTCTACATTTTGAGCCTAGAGAGTACGTATTGTCTTTACCATGCATGGCACGGTCCAAGGCTAGTTCAATAGAAATTTTGAGAAAATCAGACTCATGTTGAATGGGGATATTTTTTGGGTCATGGCTTAAAAAATACTCACATGGTTGTGGATTAGGTGTTTTGCTACACCAAGACTTTACCTCATCGTGATTGTACCCCAAAATGGTCGAGGAGAGAAGGAAAGACACGAGTAGAAACGTCAGCACAATTCGAATAGCCATGGATATTGGCTTATCGAAGGTACACGATGGCAAGTGAAAAATGGATTTTGAAGAAATGGATATGACTTAGAAAGCTGATTAGGGTTTATGACCAGTTTGTGTGGATTCGTGTTATAAATCGATTGCCTTATATAGCAGCTGAGTAGTGAGTTGGTTGTAATAAACAATGGGTTACAATATGCTTGCACAACCTTCTTTCTTGATTCGGCGTTATTTGATTTGACAATTCGCTTAGGCACCAACTGGGCTAGTTTTGGTTGAGGAAAAATTGTAGACGTTGGGAAGCAAGATTAAGTCATGAGTTAGAATAAAATCAGGCGGAGGAGTTAAATATTTAGAAAAGAATTAAAATCTATTAATTTTAGATTTAAAATTTGAAATTATTCAAGAAAGAAGCAGGGAGGAAATTTTGTCTCATGTTAAGACTCCCGTGTAATGATAATTTATGCATGTTAAGACTTAAAACTGGAAGAGGCACGAAACGCGACAGTGAAAATTTCTTATGCATGCAGCGTGCCATTAAGAGTTATTAATTACTAGAACAAGGAATTAAGGCTCAATTAAGAAAACACTTGGATGAATTGACCGGGGGGGGGGGGGGGGGGGTTGGGAAGAACACCCAGCTCCTTCGCGGATGGGCAGATCGTATTATTCATTACTAGTCAACCATTTTGCTCATCCGTTGATTTTAATTATTTATTTGCATTTATTTGGATGGCTAAGTTAAACATCGAAACGGTGGCTTGTTAGGTGACTTGATTTTACTAACTGCTTTCCACCAAGGGAAAAAGGGCCGAAGCTGCAAGTTGAATAACAGTATTAGACACGTTTACTTTTTGTGATTAAATGAAAGTTGACAATTATGCGAGGGACCTTAAATTAATTATGACCTTTTATTATGTAGTTAAATATAGTCAAATAATCATTTTAATTTACAATTATAAGGTAAAGAATCAATAATAATTTTATATTATTATATATTTAACACATCATAGTAAAAAAAAAAAAAGTTGAATTTAGAATTTATATAGATATACTATTATCTTGTATTTTAAAAGTTATAACAGATCAAAAAAAAAAATCCTAAGATTAAATCAAGAAAAGATAAATCACAAGTGAAAAGAATATTTAAAAACATGTCTTATGTTAAATAAAATAATAGATAATATGATTGATATAAAAAGTTTAGAATATGTTCACCATTTCAGTGACATATGTAAATTTAAATTTTTCTATATTCATATTTTTAAGTTTTTTTTTTTAAAAGCATCTCCAACGGGTATACTAAATGAAAAGCTAAATATTAAAAAATATTATTTTAGCTCTTTTATACTTATTTTGCATACTTCAAAGGATTTGTTAAATAAAATGCTAAAATATTTATTTTTACAAATGTTATTTTTATATATCTTTTAAAAAAGTCAAAACCAACAAAATAAGACCACTAAAAAATTAAACTAATTAAATGTAACCACATAAAAAATAATAACATTAAACTTAAGAAATAAGAAAATACTTATTTCTTCCACTCCAATATAAACTTTAATATAATTGCCTTTTTAAATAACTTTTTTTTATTAGAGTAGATATAATAAAAGAAAAAAAAAACCTATATTTATATTATTTAAAATATTATTTTATTAATTTAACTTTTCAAAATAACCTCTTTTTTTTCAATGGGAGATGCATAAAGTCCGTTGGCTAATTGAAGAACATCACTTGAAAAGCCAATTTTGTTTTTTGGGGGGGACCACAAATTCATGTAGTTCCGTTTTTTTTTTTTATTATTATTATTATTATTATTTGGCTTTTAATTTGAAACCATCCTAGATGGATAGACACTGGATAGAGACTGTAGATGATGGCCTGGAGACTTTATTTCTACTTGCGAGCTACGACTTTTGTCACTAGCTACGACATCAAATAATTGAAAAGTCATGAAAGCTGGAACTAATAAATAACAGTTAGACAGGTATATTTTTATCTAATTTTAAAAAAAAGTTAAGAAGGAGAACATGTAATTTTGACTGCCAAGCTGAGTTCATTTGTTCAACGCAACTCTATTGAGATGTTAGTTGAGATTTTAGTATTGTATGGTGCTGTTTTTTTAAAAAAAAAAAATAATTAAAAATAACAAAAATTTAGAATGTTTTTATATTTTTAATATTATCATATAAAAATTATTAAAAAACACTAAAAAAATTATTAATTTAATATATTTTTAGATGAACAACAATTTAAAAAACATTTTAAAAAATATAAGGTATATATCACGCCAAACTAGGACTTAGTCTTAATTTTCTTTTCTTTTTTAGGATGAATTTTTTTTAAAAGGCCTTTCCTTTTCTTTTCTTTTTGGCAAAAAGAATTGTATATATAAATGTGTCCATTGTTTTACGTAACGAAATGCATTAGGTTTGTCAAATTCATGCATATCTAGAGGAACGGTAGGCAAGCTATGAAGCATTGATTCTATATTCATTAAATAATGGCCAACATCTTCTTGTTCTTTCAGGTGAAGGCTGTCTTAAACATTTGGGGGACATGAAATCTATTGGCGGTTTTCATTTACAGAAATACACAGCTATCAATTTTCCTTGAAAATAATTAAAAGAATTAGAGTAGCTAATGTCAAACTGGACAAGGAATTTAAAACAATTAGTTGGACACTCGTGGTTAACCTGTTTTGCATATTCCGTTTTCATTATGTCATGATATTTGTGGTGTAAAGTATTTTTTCAAATTTAAAAAGATATTGAAATAATTTTTGTTTATATTTTGTTATTATTGATATTAATATATCAAAATCACTGAAAAACATTAAAAAGTTAATTTAACATATTTTTAAAAAATACTTAAAAATTAAAATTACCACATTTCCAAACAAAAATACTATAAACAATATATAGTTGTGCGGATAAAATATATTTGCATGGTAAATCAAGTTTCTATATTTGGTGAAATAAACACCTTCATTTTATTTCTGGTGAGGGGTTTGATCTCAAGTGTCCTTAAAATATATAAGTTTTTATTGACAATAAGTATGAAGACTTGATCAAAGGTAAACTTTTGCTAGCGCATAGCCGGCAAAAGCTACACTCTGTGTTTGTGTTTATATAATACCAAGTGATTTGAGTCCCTTCTAGCTAGTATCTGGAAAGCACATAGAAATAACCGAAAGAATTTCTATGGTCAGAAATTAATTTAAACAGAGATTTATGCTTTGACGTACTGCATACATATAGTTTATCCTGAGGTCAATGACCATTTCGAATCTGCCTTCTGCAGTTAACATCTACTGAAAATGCAGGCCTACCAACTTTAACTAGTTAATGTTATGCATTTTTTATTTATTTTTCCTCTTCTTGAGAAAAAATATATACATTGTTTTTTTTTATATAATCAAAATTATATACATTGTTTTTGTGGTAAAACATGAATGGTGTACAATTATGTGCACGGTGCATCAATGTGGATGCTTCACGCAATACTTATTTAGTTGATAATTAGTAACATGTATGTATGTATATAAATATATAGCTTTGGAATTCAGGCTCAACACGGGAGATGCAGTTATCTATTATATGTTTCTTTTTCACATTAGTATAAGAATTTTTTTATTTGCAATTTGCAAATATTTTAGTTTTGTTTGAAAGCCTTCACCAAAATTAAGCCAAATTGTCAATCATTTGTACATTTAAGTAACAATCTGTTGTTTTAAAGGGATTTATGTACTGTGAGCTTCATCATCATTTTTATTTTTATTTTCCTCAGCAATAGAAATTAAGAACCATTTTTTTTTAATATTATTGTACAGCTATCCTGCTCTTATCTGACAAGCAGGATTATGCCTTCCGGTTAGCTTAATGTATGAATATTTATTAGCAATCATGGAAGTATGAGATAATTTGGTTGTTGGTGAGGATATATACGTGAATCATTCTCCTTGCATTTATATATTCTTGAAAGAAAGACTAGGACGACATTCTTGCATCTTTTTTTAGAAAAATGATATAGACATTCTTCTCTCTCCGCGACCCGCGACCACTATATGAAAAAACAATGCTGCAAACAGTCTCTTCATTAGCTACAATTGTCAAGATGGATACAATATTGAAACAATGCAATTTTGTACAACTATCTGATGCTATGAAAGAGGGGGGTACACCGAACATGGAATATTTTAGTGATAGGGACTCCATATTTGGATTGAACTCTGTCAAACACAACCACTCTAGAGGAGTTTCTGTTATATGATAAGAAGGGGGAAGAGGAGTTTATATTATATGTTAACTCTTCAATGGAATTATATATTAATTTTTATCAGTGATATATATCAATAAATATATTAACGGATAAATAAAAATAATGATGAAATTACATATGGTATTCTGTCGGTTATATAGCAAACTTTTCGAGAAAAATATCGATGAAATAAAATGGATAATTTTTTCTTGATACACTTTATCCATCTGTAAATTCCTCAATAAATTTATTATTAATTGATCAAAAATTATCTATAAGAGTTTTTTCTAAATTATTTCTATTTGTGAACCTATTCATAAAATATTTACCAATAAATTATAAATATAAATAGTTACAGAAATTTTGGTAGATAAAATTATTAAATCTGCAATGGTTAGGCTTTAAACCCCAATTAAAAAAAAAACACACACACACACAATCATTAATGGAATATTTTGACTTCCTCCTTGTCCACAGGCCGCTGGGGTTCATCATTCAAAACACGGCAGTACCACAAAACCATGGTTGGTACATCAATTCAGTATATCAATTTCATATTGAATTGCTAGCTAAACCCTTTGGACCAAAAAGTTATTGTACAAAAAGTACGTTCTTCTCACAAATGTTTTCCTTCACACTTGTAAAGATAGACTACGGGTTTTAGAAGTTAGAAATTGATCAACATATGTTATTAACGGTTATAATTTAAAATAGTTTTTATTTAAAAATATATTAAAATAATATTTTTTTTTATTTTTTAAAATTTATTTTTATCATTAACACATCAAAATAATATAAAAAATTTATTTTTATTTTTTTAAAAGAACTCTCGAAACACAAAAACAGAAAAACTAAAGAAACATGATTATAAAAGTATCACACATTTTTCAATTGGGCATCACTGTATTACATAATGCATGTCATTTAGACGGAAAACCTCGGCAGACATGGATAGGTGGACTGAATTGAAAAATGTCTAACACCTTTGAGAAAAAAAAAAAAGAAAAAAAATCATAGTTTAGCAGGTATATGAAAATTGGTAGATAGTCGATGAGCTACTCTAAGGTTGGCTCATATCATTTTCATTTACTTCAGATTTGGTTTGAATTGGAATAATTCTCATTGTATTGTATAATAATAATAATAATAATAATAATCTCTTCCATCATATTAATAATAATAATAATAATAATCTCTTCCATCATATATATGCGTGTGGCAGACGAAATAAAACAAGATGCAAAATTGCAAATCAATTATCAAGGACAGTACTGCTAATAAGTACGTTGTCTCATAAGATAAGATCAACACGTATACTGGTACGTACCCAATCTACCACCTTGCCTGGTACCCAATCAACCACCTTGCCACATCACCGCTATCTCACTTTTATTAAATATTTTTTTAATAGTGTAATAGCGTTTCTTTTTAAAATAATGTTGAGAAATTTATTAAAATAATATTTTTTTATTTAAATTATTTTTAATATTAATTTATTGAAATAATCTAAAAATACATATATATAAATATTTTTCCAAAACAATATAATTACAAACACATTTCCACACAATCTCTAGCAAAAACGTTGTTACCGTTACAAAATCTACTTCCGTCCAAAAAGCTCAAAGCCAGCACCAGTGTGAGAGTCTTTTAGTGTTTTTATTCATCTCATATGGATGATTAAACAAAATCTCATGATTATTGCAGCATCTGCGTGGACGTCATGGCAAGGGTCAAATACACATGGAGAAAAAATAAAGTTGTCACTTAATAATTAAAATAAAATTAAAAATTCCAAAAAAAAAACAGCATTGGTTTTAGAGATTAAGATAAAAAATTAATTATATATGAGAAAATAACAATGTCACTCTCGTTGGATCCTTTCTTATTAAAACTTACCTTAATTATGTGTTTTTTATTTTAGATTTTTTTTTAATTATTATAATTATCCTAATATTTTACTTCATTTTTTATTATATAAAATAAAAGAGTCTTAACGGTCCTAAGAAATAAGAAATAAAAGACACATTGATTTGATTATTAAAATTTAGAATCAATCTTAAAAAATGGTAAAAAAGGGCCCTTGATGTAGGTCTAAAAGAGACTTATAAGAAGAAAAAAAGAATAAATTAAGATTAAAATAATATTAGCAAACCAATGCCAAAAAAATATAAAAATAAAAATTAAATTCCCATTTGCTTAAAATATTGGCGAAAAAACTTAAGTGTGTGAATTATATTTTTTTTGTTTTTGTATTTTAAAAGCGTCTTTGAAATAATTTAAAATTTTTTTATTTTTTTATTTGCTTTAAATTAATATTTTGTTGGTGTTTTTAGATTATTTTAAAGTGTTAATATCAAAAATAATTTTTAAAAAATAAAAAAAATATTATTTTAATATATTTTTAAATAAAAAATATTTTTAAAAATAATTACAATAATATTCACAAAGACAATTTTAATCTAATATGTAATCTGAAACCACGCTAATTTAAACAAAACAAATCAACTCATTAGGCATGCAAATCCACATAGAGCATTTGTGAGTCCACAAGAAACATTTACACCTAAACAAAACTAGAAGTCCAAACCAAAATAAAGTTGTCGCCCAATTACACGAAAAAGGCCCACAATCGGAATACAGAACAACAAAAGACGGACTCAACAAGCCCAGTAAACATTGTATGGGAACCCATTTTCACGTTTTGAAGATCAAACTAAATAATCACTAAGAACTTGCCCAGCATCCATTGCGTTCTTTTATTTTCTTTTGCAGGTCACGTGGGCATGCATATAGTTCGATAGGGGGGGGGGGGGGGGGCGGTGTGCAAGCGTAGGTACTGATTCAGCAAAGACCATAACAGCAACGGAAAAAAAAAAGAGGAAAAAGAGCTTAAGCCTTTTCTACTGCCTAAATTGCAAGTCTCATTACTACTGACCCTTGTTTGATACTTTTTTGTAACAATAAAAGCTGAAACTACCCGTGTTCGATCTGGCTTAAAATCATTGACTAGCATTCATGTTCATTATATTCTATAAATTACAGGTGCCACAAAAACGACTTTTAGATGGGAAACGAATCTTCATTAATCATGATTCATAACTGGAACAAGGTATCAAACACAGATTGTCTGGAAATTCAAATAGCAAAAGTTGATGATTCATGATGTCCAGTATTCATACACACATTCATACAATGAGAACAAATTGAAACTTAATGGTTCAAACAAGCTTTACATGAGGATATATTGCAGAGAGTATGATTCAACATCAGTATACAAAGAATTGAACCTAATTTATTAAGGATATTACTCCTAGGATGAACTGGATGTACTGGATTCAATACTGTAATTGCCTCTACCCCACCGTATGATGTTTAGAATTCTGCCTCTTCTTCCTTTTCTTGTGTGTATGTCTCTGTCCCCCGTTTGCTTGGAATTGTTGCTATCTTTTTGTAAGTGAGTAAGAATTCTTTTTTGAAATGAAATAAATTCCTGGAATGCCGGCCATCAATATCTTGAGTTGTGGAGAGAGGATCAAAATTTGAAAGTTGAATCTTCCATCAGAATGGAAAGTTTGGGTTGGCTGGTTGAGGAGGTGTGTTTGACTCAGAATATATAGTGTATCTTAGGAGTTAAACCTTGATTTCTTGCGCTAACATGTTAGAAGACAAGTGATTTTTGTTTCTGCACCCCCAAGGGATTCAATTAGGACCAAGATTAATCCCTAAAGTTGTATAAGATACAATCATTTCTTCCGTCCTTTTTCTGCTAGAAATCTGCAAATATTATGAATAAACTACGTTGTTTCCTTCTCGTCTTTAATAAACTTTGTTCTTCTCTAATTTAAGCAAAACGCATCATTTCACTTAGGTTTTGTTTGTGGTCCAATGTGGGTTCATGGAGATTAACTTATGTGGAAGAGCATGAGTTCTGGCTTCTGAGTTCTTTTGACCTTGAAGAAGTCAATTGAATGCAATGTGGAGATGGCCCCGTCTTTTTTTTTCTGCTGGATAATTGACATTCATGGGATAATGGAGCATCTGGTTTGGATAATCAAATGTCGAATGGTATTTGACATTTGATTAAAAGAGATTCTTGTATGTTATGAAATCCAATTCCACCATCAATAGACCTCGTAGCTTCCCAGTTTTATACTTGGTGTTCTTCACTTGTTTTTGCCCTTTTATGCTCATTTTGTTTCTGGGTTTTGCTTGTTTCTGTGCTGAATGCAGGCAATAACTCTATCTTGGATAGGAGGAATCGATGGCTGAAACTAATCTTTCAGTATTATCATTGGTCTGAAAAGAAGAACAGGCCTTCAAGTTATGGCCGGGAATAATAGCACTGAGTTTTTCAGACACTTGACTCGATAGTTTCATGATTTCTGCCAGACTGATGGCATTGCTGTAAACGAAGGATCGTTCTCTTAATTTATGTGGATGTTGAAGAAGCAAGAAAAGAGGCTTCCATTCCTCTTTGCAGTCTCAGAAATAAAAAAGTCTAACTTTCTCTTGCCTTTACAATCACTTTATTTATTATTATCTGTTTCACCCACATTTTAACTATTCAACCCCAGTTTGCTGAGTCAATTTTCCTTTCCCTCTTAGCTGTCTCTATATCTTGTCCGGTAAAATATTACCAAGCTTTCCATTAATTAAAATCCACTTTCTTTTTATTGAGGTAATTATTTCAATTATAAAAGGGCAACAATTGAAAATTAATAATTAACATTGCATTATTAATACTTCTTCTGTTTTTATTTTATAAAAAAAAAACTCTACATTGCCCCAAAATCATATCACACTAATGCTAGTTGAATTTAAATTTAAATAGCTATTAAATTTTATTTGTTTTTGTATTTCAAAAGTATTTTAAAATAAAAATAAAAGTTTTTTTTAATTTAAATTAATATTTTTTTGTTTTTTTTAAATCATTTTAATATGCTCATAATAATAATAATAATAATAATAATAATAATAATAATAATAATTTTAAAAAATAAAAAAAAATATTATTTTAAAATTTTTTCAAGTAAAAATTTCAAACAGGATAAACCACATTGTTTTTGCTTCTCCATCAAAATAAGGTTTTATTTCTCTAATTTAGTTGTGCCAACTTTAGATTGGTTCTTTTTTCCCGTGTCTTTTATTCTTTGGTCTCTGGTCTTCTAGTTTTTAATTTCGGTCAATATTTTTATGTCTTTCTTTTATTATTTTTTTCAATTTTGCCCCCATCAAATTACAGCATGCCCTCTAATTTTTCTATTACTCCCATATCAGTCCCTGTCACGCTCTTTGGGCAATCCCCAAGGCAATTTTATCGGTATTGTCACATATATGGCACTATTGATTTCATATTTGGCGATGCATCAGACATCAGTGGTCTTCCAAAACCATGACATATTTGTAAGAAGGCCAATTAATCACCAAGACAACATGATAACCGCACAAGGAAGAGACAATGCTAATGAAAATACATGAATCTCTACACAAGGATGTCGAGTGAGGACATCACAGGAATTTGCTGCTGTCAAAAGTTCGTTTAGGACTTGATTAGGCAGGCCATCGAAGAACAACTCAAGGACAATAATTTTTCAGTTAGATCTTGATGGTTTAATCGATCCAAAAAGGGTGGAGAGAATGGAAAGACAATTATGCTCTTCCGACTTTGTTTTTTGCAGAGTACCAAAATACAAGTTTTGGTGCATCTACCGCTAGATGGGTAAAACGGCCCGGCTTTCATGTGCTTAGAAGCCCCTTATTGAAAAAGAAGGATAAAGTGTGGTAATTAATTTATAATAACAATGCAAGCTAAAGAATAAAAATAAAAATAAAAATAAAATGAATGAAATTTTACTAAGAGGTTTTTCAAAAGTTACACCGTTTTTTTCTATATCTTTCTATATTTATGTATAATATTTAAGATTACAAGCCTATTTATAAGCTTCTAAATCCTAAATAATCAATGAATTAAACTATTTTAAAAAAATCCTAATCTAATAAAAAATCTAATATTTTAATTAAATAAGAATTCTAATAAATTAGTCTATTATAAATATTTTTTCATCAAGGATTCCTATATCAACTAAAATTTATTTTTTAGCAAATATTAAAACTCTTATAAACTCTAAATCATATTAGTCTAATCCTATATGATATTAAACTTCAACATCCTCAAGAGGCTAATTTTTTTACGTTGAGTAGGTTCATATAAGGCTAATCCTTTTACATGGAGCTTTTTAATTTTTTTAAAAAAAATTATACCAGCAAGTTTTGTAGAAAGTTATCTCAAATAGATTTAATATATTTTTATTTTAATATTAAATTAAATGAAAACATCATTCAATTATGGTTAAAAATTAATTTTTTAGGAGATACATCATCAATGTCTAGAAATTGTTTTTGCACTTAAATTATTTTTTACTCCAACCCACGATAAGATAATTTGCTAGTTTATACATAAATCTAAGTAATTCGAGGTTGATACCCCTAGTAAGGAGTATCGAGTATTTTATATTATATATTTTGAGGGACTCCAGTGTAGCTGTATCAATAAAATTGAAATTTATAAATGAAACTAATCATTCATGGATATATCAACGACATGGACATCATCTTTGTAAGAAATTGATTTCAAAACTTGAATTTGATATATGAAACATAATAAATTAGCTAATTATCATAGGCAATCATTACCGTAGCTTATTTTCATACTTACTGAATAGTTAATCACTAAGATTTAATATTCTATGCTTATCTATTTTTAACTTAATTCTCTTGATGAATGAAATTTCTCATTTATAGAATAAAAATAATGATAAGAAAGAATCTGTGAAAGAAGACAGGGAAAGTTGTAACCATTTAAAAGACAAATCCATAAATGAAGAGTTAATTATGTGTGATGAACTTGGTGAAAAACTTCAATAAATCTCTTGGACTTTTTCATGGCCAGCAATGAATTAGGTTATATTGTTGTGGATTGTTTTGATTAATATTATGGTAATGATTATTTTTTAAAATTTATTTTATTTGGAAATATATTAAAATAATTTTTATTTTTAAAAAAATTTATTTTTAATATGGACTAGAAATAATTTTTTTTTTTTTTGTGTATTAAAACAATCGGCATGTGAATTAATAACTAGACATACATTTAAATAAATGATACAATAATATTAAGAAAGTCGGAAATTATTATCCTCGCTGTAACCCCCACCTATACCTTTTGGATTTACTTTTTTAAAGGTTTGTGACGGTTTCTGTGAGATATTATGGGATTTTAGGTTAAAAAACAAGAGAAAAGTAAGAAAAAGTATGAAAGGGGCAAGTTTTTGTTAGATATTTAACAGTAAAAGGTAAAATTGAAACTTCTTAAAAACTGTTGGGGTTATAATGGAAATTTAACAACTTAAAGGGCAGAAATGAAATATTGATGAATCTTAAGGTCAAAATTATATATTCTACCTTCTTTTCTTGTTGCAGTAGGCGGCTCAATAAAAACCCACCAGGTGTCTCGGTTGACCTTGGTTAAAGCTTTGACTTATAGACATCTTCAAATTTCACCGGTTCATCTACGTCTCCTCCGTTTTCCTTCTTTCAAAACCCTAGCCTCCATCACCAATCCCACCGAAGCAGTAAAAGCAAGAAACAGAACTGAAGGTTTCATGGCCGGTGGCTCTGATGCGACTGATAGTACAGCTACTATTACCTTATCGTGCGCTCGATGTGGCAAACCTGCGCATCTCCAGTATTTAATTCTTTCAAAAATATCTCTCTAAACCTGAATTATTTTTTAATAATTATTATTATTGTGTGATTATTTATATAAATATTTATTTATTTAATTAATTTTAGGTGTCCAAAATGCATGGAATTAAAGCTTCCTCGTGAACCTGCCGCTTTCTGGTAATCAATAATTCTATGATTTTTTTTTTTAAAAATTAATTAGATAAATCAAGTTTTCGTTTGTCTGTTTTTTTGAATTAGTTCGCAGGATTGTTTTAAGGCGTCGTGGAGCTCTCATAAATCAGTTCATACGAAGGCCAAGGAGGAAGAAAATAGGGATGGAAGCAGTGAAGGTTGGCTATATTGTGTGAGGAGAGGACAGGGTCGAACTCCGAAACTTCCACATTTTGATTGGACTGGGTATTTCTCTACGATTTTTGTTGTTTTCGATTGGATTGCATGTATCTAAACCCTTTCTGTTAGCCGAATTTTAGTTCTATTGGTTGTGAAATAAGAATGAGTTTCGTTTTTGTGCAGGGGATTAAGACCGTATCCAATATCTCCCTACCGTGTTGTTCCTCCTCACATTGATCGACCTGATTGGGCAGTTGATGTAAGGTTTTTTTTTTTTTTTAATGTACAGTAGTGGCTTTAACTTATTGTTGATTTTAGCGAAACTTGATCATAAATTTTCCAGGGTGTTGACCACTTTTGATCCGTGTATTGCCCATTGACTCTTTATTTCTCATTTGTTTTTATCATGTTACATAGCCAATGAATGCTTGTTTCCATTGAACCTCTATTTTTGTTTCACGGGCATAATGTAGTACTGATGCACCTTTCTTCTTTGACAATAATTCGTAGGGAATCCCTAAGATTGAACCCAGCAGTGATTTCCAGCATGTTGTGGAGGTAAACCGTATTCTTAACCTTCTACATGGTTATTATTTCATTGTTTGACGTGTAGTCATGGTGGACTTTGTTTTATTTGTTCTATGTTCCTCTTTCTAAATCTACTTACCTATGTCATAGATCAAAAATCCTGAGCAAATTGAGAGAATGCGAGAAACTTGTCGAGTAAGTTGTTGCCCTGCCTCCCAACTCTTTTAAGTATATTCAAAAGTGAACCTGTCTTGCTTCATTCTTGTCTTTTAACCTTCATGCCAATTTCGTGACTGTATTCTTAAGCTATGATTGCATTTGTGGATAATAGTAATGTCAAAATTCTCTATAATGGGATTAATATCTGATGAATCATTAGTGTAAGAAATTATATTTAAGATCTTCCATGCTGTTTCTATAAAGATAATTAAGTAGGATCTGCTTCATACCCAATCAACAAGCACCGTACCAGCATCATCGACCATTGCTCTATCTGTTGCTTCCTTTAGTAGGTGAAAAACAAGAGCACAAAGAAATATATGCCCTGAACAAGGAAATCTAACTTGCAGATTATAAAAATAACGGACCATCTGGGATGAGAAGCCAACTCCTATGTGAAAATTAATGGATTTTATATTTTTGCATGGACACCACACATGTAGGAACAATTTTGTTTTCCAAGTAACTTCAAAACTCTGTAGCTTTCCACAGTAGTTCACACACACACACGCACACATATATTTTCATGTTTCTTTTTTGAAGGTTTTTCATTTGAGGTGAGGAGCCAGGGGTGGATTTATTTTTCCATAGGTTAGGTGTGAATTTTATTTTCATATTTAATGCAATCAATCTAGGATATGGTAATCTTATCTTGATTTAGCATTGCAACAGCTTACAAAGTGTTTAGGCTATAAAGAATTGAGTGAAGAAAGCAGATCCATGGGGCTGACTCCAAGTTGGTGGAATTGAGACTTCATTAATGTCTTCATTTTAAAGCTAAATAATGGACTGCAAATGAGTAGAGGATGTGGGATATTTTTTCTTGAGAAATTGCAATTGAAGACAGCTTCCACCTAGTTATAATATTGAACATTTTCTGAAGAAATCAGCTTTTTTTGCATGTTCTGACTCTTTTGTTTGTAAAGAATAGTGCATTATGTAACCATAACTGGAATTGTAACAGAACTAGTTCACCTTGTTTTCTTGTTTGTGTGTGAATTTAAAACATCTGTTAATATCAGATAGCAAGGGAGGTTCTGGATGCTGCTGCACGGATCATTCGCCCTGGTGTGACAACAGATGAAATTGACAGAGTTGTTCATGAGGCAACTGTTGCAGCTGGTATTTAGATGTTAATGATTTCAGTATTTATCCTTCTAGCTATGCCTGAGAGTTGTTCACAATTCATTAACTCCTAGAGAACAGGTGTCATTATTCGGTCTTCACTTTCATTTGCTAAACCTTTTTTTCTTGAACCGTACTGTAGGTGGATATCCATCTCCTTTAAATTATCACTTTTTCCCAAAGTCATGCTGCACGTAGGTAGTCCTATTGTGTACCATTTCAATATGTTTCCTTCACTTGTGATCCATAATTTAAGAGGGTGTAACTGTCTGTTGTAGGTCAATCAATGAAGTAATATGCCATGGAATTCCTGATGCCAGGTATGAATCAAGTTAATCCTGTAAAATATTGTAATCTTGCTTTCTCGCGCACTGAATTTGCGCTAATACATTCTGGAACCATGGTGTTTTATCCTATTTGTTTGTCATATAATATATATACCTTTTAATTTTACCCATGCATGCTATCATATTTAGTCGTAAAACTCCATTAACATGAGTGGACTTTACAACCACTATGACTGCTTAAGTTCTTATAACTTCCTGATATTTCTTCTATTTTTCTTTTCATTGCTTCAGGAAATTAGAGGATGGTGATATAGTAAATGTTGACGTGACTGTGTATTATAAAGGTGTCCATGGTAAGAATTTTTTTTTTGACTCGTTTGTGAGCAAATCAAGTGTGATGAAGATAGTTCTTGATCTAGTGGTTGATTCATTGTGCAGGTGATCTTAATGAAACATACTTTGTGGGAAATGTTGATGAAGCATCTCGACAATTAGTCCAATGTACTTATGAGTGCTTGGAGAAAGCAATATCGATTGGTATGTGCCATTTTTTTTGTTCTGGTTGTACGATCTGTTGAACTTATGTTTGAATTCTCCATGTGCTATCACACTCTGGCTGATGTCATGCTTTGCTTGTATAAGTTTTCACCCAGGAGACTCATCGATTTTTAATTTTAAGAATAATAGCTAATTTAGAATGTAGTAACTGAAAAGGTCAGATGTTTAACCAAGTTCTACCTGTTTGACTTTGATATGGATTTGCGGTGTTTTTTTTTGGGTCCAATTATCTTGTTAAATCATCCCATCTAAATTCCGAGTTCTTATTTCTGAGTTTTGCACTCTTTTACTTTTAGTGAAACCTGGTGTACGATT
This sequence comes from Populus tomentosa, assembly GCA_018804465.1. Lineage (NCBI taxonomy): Eukaryota > Viridiplantae > Streptophyta > Magnoliopsida > Malpighiales > Salicaceae > Populus > Populus tomentosa. The sequence continues at coordinate 4,016,033 of CM031995.1, forward strand.
TCGTGAAATTGGAGAAGTAATTAATCGTCATGCTACAATGTCGGGGTTGTCTGTGGTAAAGTACTTCAGCACTGTCACTGGATGAAATCTTCATAGTTAGCTGTTGACCGTGTTAATAATTTCCCTTGTTTTTTTTTGTCAAAACAGGTGAAATCATACTGTGGTCATGGTATTGGAGAGCTTTTTCACTGTGCTCCAAATATTCCACATTATGGAAGTATCCTCAGTAAATCCAGCTTTTTTTATCTAGTATTTAGTAAAGAAAGTAAACCAATGTTTGAGGCTTTGAAAATGCAAAAGGATGCTGAACTGCCCTTTCAGTACTATATAACCTAATAGATTAAGCCTTTTTTTTAGTTTGTGCGCATTGTTTGCCTTAAACCAGAGCAGGAAATAAAGCAGTGGGTGTAATGAAGGCTGGACAGATCTTCACTATTGAACCCATGATTAATGCAGGTAAATTTACAAGGTTCTATAATTGATGGAATTTCTCTCAAAGCTTTCGATGCCTGTGGCTTCTAACTCAAATGATTTCCCGAGTAGGGGTTTGGCGTGATCGGATGTGGCCTGATGGATGGACTGCTGTCACTGCAGATGGCAAACGCAGTGCCCAGTTTGAGCACACCCTTCTGGTAACTGACCTTTTGGCTTTATCGTCATGACTCGCCCATTTACTTCTGCCTTGAATAGTTATTGCTGTCTATTATCGCAGTCGATTTAGACAAGTGGCCCTGCATCTTAATTGCATCTGGGTGCCATATCTGGGAATTTCTTCACACTGAAGTGATTTCTTACTCTTCAATTTCTCATTACTTGATAATGACAACTTCATGTATAATCATCCTAGCATCGCATATTTATTTTTTTGCTGATTATATTGTTATGCAGGTGACACAAACTGGAGTAGAAGTTCTTACCACAAGGTTGCCTTCATCGCCAAAGGTGTACCCCTGGCTAAATGAATAGTTATTGATAACTTGTTCCAGTGAGGGTGTAGTACCATCAAGATCCGTTCCTACGTTGTGCCATTCATGACAGGTCATGAAATATTTCATGAGGACTTCTGGAATTTGGGTTTGTAACAATCTGGACATTAAACATTCAATTTTGCATCAAGGCCCCTACCTTTATTAGAGATGTACAATAATTTCATTTATATTTTTGTTATGAATTATGGATGTAACTTCTTTTAAATAATGACTGAGTGTGAACTTTTTTCATTTTTTTTTTTTTACAAAAGCATGTTTGCTGGTTTTTGGCACAACCTAATTAGTGTTTATGGATTTTCCCAGTGATATAAAAGAATTTTGCACATTCCAATTGCTTGGGCCTTTGCATTATGGCTTGGTTGGTGAAGTTTGGATTTTTTATTGTTTCTGTTTTTTTTTTTTCCCTGACAACGAAATTGACTTGATTTTCACTTACATTGGAAAACATTTAGTGTTTAGCTAGTGCCTCGAAAGGCTTCTGTTCATAATTGATCTTCAGGTCAATTACATGTCTTTTCTTCTACGTCGTTTCGATTCCTTCGAAAAAATCTAATTTTTTTAAATTATTTTAATATATCAATATTAAAATAATTTTTTAAAATAAAAAATATTTTAAAACACAATAAAAAATTAGCTGTTCGAATAAAAAATTTCTTTTAGCCCATTTAAACGAGAAAAAAAAATGTTTTCAATTTTTTTTTATATAAAATCTTATTATGTATTTTTTCTGAAAAAAATGAACCAGGGAAAAACTAAGTTTTTCTAAAATAAAAAATTAGAAAAAACAGAATGGTAATTTTAGGGAGGCTTTATTAACAAAGCCCGGCCCAGTATTTGTAAATTTTCCAAATAAAAAATTAGAAAAATGGATTGGTAATTTTAGGAAGCCTCTATTAACAAAGCCCAGCCCAGTATCTGTAAATTTTGTGCAAAACAGCAACCGTATTCAGGTTTGGTTTGGAACCAGATCAAGAAACACGTTCCGACAAAATTTCACTCGTTTACACTGTGGACCGGCCATGACCTTCGAAAGGGTCAGACGGCCCGGACATTTTACTGTTTTAGACATGGAACAATTTACAAAAAGCATACACGGGCTAATCGAATTGTACACCTCCAAAAGTTAAAATAATCCTCGCTCCACGAGAAAAACCTTAGGAAACGTACCTCGGTAAAGCGGGAAGAGGGGTGTGGGGATATGAATCAAAACCCAGATGACCCGACTAACGAGGAATATGATGCATTTTCATCATTCGTGGCAGGCTCCTTCCCGCTGTCCTTGTTTGGTAGTTTATCTCTAGGCTTGACAAGAAGTCCCAGATCCACACCAGCCATCTCGTACAATTCTAATTTTTGAAGCTTGGTTGCCTCAACGTCTCCATCCCAGCAAGTTTCAGAAATAATTTCCAGTGCTTTCTCCATCTTGTCCTCAGGTACAAGATTCCCATTTTGTAGTAGGACGATGTAAACTTGTTCAGCAGAAGCTTTCCTGATCTGAGAACAGAAGAGACAATGTAGATTTCAATTCACTGGGTTGCTAATCAACGAAAGAGAGTTCACACGCGATATGAATCAAATGCCAAATCCCAAACCTTGGGATATCGGTGGCCAAGCAAAGCGAGAAGATGAGTGAATGCCCGAGCATTGATGGTTTCCAAGAGTGAAGCAATATATCCAAGTATAGCAATACCAGAGTATAATTTTGCAAAGTCCTTGGATCCCTTCAACTCAACAGCAAGGGAATCCAAAACACTAGCACAGAAGACTGGGGTTTGGTCCTGGAAATTGAAATGGAAAGGTATGTCAGCATGTCGTCAAACCATGGAACAGAAAACTAACAAGGCCGCCCGGAAATTTCATTCATGATTTCGATAGCAGCAGTTTGTATTGGTCCGAAGTAATGTTGAGATCTTCACTGTTAGTGACAGCAGATGTTTGCATCAATGAAATCAGAATCTGAAAGCAATATTCTTCCTGTGTACTAACAGTGAGATCCTCACATCAATTTACAAAAATAAGTAAATTGCGCAAGCCAACAGAAAAATAAGATAGGACAACTAACCTCCATATCCAAGAATATTTTTTTGCTGAAAAGAATCTCTATTGTCTGAAATACACAAGACTAATGGTCAGTATTCTGAAACTCCGTTGATAAACTTGAAATTCAGAGAAAAAAAAAAACTTAGAATGTCATTGTCCCAAATTAAACAATGTGTACAGGCGCACAAACATTTGTTACATAGAAATACTAATAGAAAGAGGAAAAAAAAAGGGGAAAAAAAAGACAGCTCATCAGCTTATGGAGGGAAAATATGAATTGCAACTATCTAAGCATCATCAGCAAGATTCTTTAACTAAGCGTTTAAATAAAATTATTTTGCTATTAACTAGTCGCTACAGGTTTACCTCAATTACTTGTTAAAGCAGAGAAAATGCACATCTTTAAGAAAACACAAAAATTCCATTACCTTCAAAGTGGGTACAATAACTCTATCACATTTCTTGTACTGTTGGAGAACCCAAAGCATGTCAGCAGATAGCATATGCTCTCTTGACCTTCTATCATTGGACTCTTCAGTTTCAACCGGTTGAAGATATTTCAATAATGCAGAGATTGAAGCCTTTCGTAAAGAATCTTGCAACCCACCAATCGAAATAACTAAACCAGACAATACAGATCTGCTATAACAACTAAACCGAAGTAATTGTACAAAGCGTTGATATGAAAAGGTGGGTACCTACAAGCAAGCCACAATCACCTCCTTGTCAAAAAACTCAAATCACAAATAACAACTAAAATGGAGTAACTGTACAAACAGAGGACTGTCAACTTACTCCCCACTTTAAATCCGTTTCATTAGGAACAATTTCTTCCAGATTTTCTCTGTAAGGGATAAATGGAATAAATATTGCCTTGTTGTACAAAATCCTCTGCAGAACCTTTGCAGCAGCTTCTCTTATTTTGTCCATCTTCTCCACAGCTTGCTTAGCAATTCCGCCAATCACATTGGTAGCAAGATTTGCATCAAAGAATGAGACCACCTGGTTATTATCAGCCACATCATTATTAGGCCTCTCTGACAGAGACTCAACACCATGTGATTTTCCGTTGGAATCCTTAATGCAAAGGATGTATGTACATGTTTCAAGGCCTTCCATAGCAGCCTCACGGATCCAAGAACCCACATCACCTCTGTTATCAACAGAATAGTCATCAAGAGCTTTAAATAAGCTCAGCATAACTTCATTTTTTATCAGATGATACAGAGACATGCCATCCTCTCCACAACAAATACTGGAACAGTCTCTTTCCTGAGTTAATGTCTTCAACACTAGCATGAGTCCTTTGACAGCATTAACTCGTGCTTCAGCATCTCTGTCCTCAGGTTTATTCTATAGAGATTATCCACAAACATGAGTCAAAAGTCCAGTATCCAAAGCAAGAGTTTTTAATAAGAATCACAACTTTCACGACATGCACCTCTATCATGCAAGAACTAGAAAGCTTCAGAAGCACATCTCTCCACCTGTTAGCCAAAAGTTCATATGGCAAAACACCTAGCGCCATTGCAGATCCTCTTCTTACGGCAACATTTTGATCAGTCAGCTGTTCCAGGTATTTTGATGTTATACTGCTGGCACCTTCATTATTTGTGGTGACGAGGTATGCTCGAACGAAGTGTTCTAGGGCTTTAACAGCATCATTCTGTACATGTTTGGAGCAATAGATTCATCATTTCAGACTATCAGCAAGAAAAAAAAGGTGCTGGCAAAGAAAATCTAACATTACAACACAAACACCTGTATTTGAGAATTAGGATGCCGTAAATTTTCGCTAAGAGTATCAAGCAGACTCCTTTTTATCTTTTCTGGTAATAACAAATGCGATGATGAGATACATTCAATGAACCGAGAAACAGCAGAACGCATTATTTCTCCACCCTTCCCACGATAAAGTCGTGCTTTCTCAATAGCAGGAACTACACCAGCAACTTGTTTCTGTTTTTCTACAAAATAAAAATAGCAGATACTAAAACCTGGTTTATGCAAGTCGTAAGCTCAAGCTTCTTCCTTGAACTGGGATTCAAGAACCAGCATAGAGAAGATAGCATAAACTGAGTTATAAAATTTTGCCCATGTACCAATTCTTATCCATCAAATAAACAGGAATCTCATTTCCTCAAAATGAGAAAGAGTGAAAACCCCCAAACCTTGTTTTGCAGCCATCTCACAACAAAACACCTGAGTTAGTGCAGTTCACATCCAGCATGAACTTTAAATTATTGTCTAAGATTTCAAAAAGTTACTTAATTTGAAATCTCAACAATCATTCATAAAAGAAAAGCATGTAGACAACAAGTGATTTTCCTACGTAATTTATTAATAATGTAGAGGATATAATCAAATTGGTTGTATCCAATCTGGATTTCTTTCTCAATATCATTTCTTTTTCTCTCACATTGTTAGAAAAACAAACTCTGAAATTATTCTAGCATAGTATTAATCACATAAATAGCCTTAAAGCTACAAGCTCTTAAGGATATAAGCATAAAATGGGAATAAAATAGAAAATCCTAAAAGTGTGTATTTTTAGAAACAGAGGAACCATGCACATTAAATCTCTGAAGTTCAAATAAAAAGTTTTCATTGCATTTGTGAGAAAAAGAAAAGTTGAAAGAAGAAAAAAGAGTACTAACCAGTGGCAAGAGCATAGTCAAATCGGTGCAAGGCCAAAACAACTTCTGCAGTCGCTAAGGTTGCACCATGGCGCATGCAAAGATCAGATGAGAGAGTAGAAGGAATTAATTTCTCCAGAACAAAGCTTGCAAAATACTCGGGGTCATATTTGACAAGAGCAGAAAGGGCTTCTCCAGCAAGTTCTCTCAAGCCTTTATCCTAAAGTAACCAGTGACAACAGTCATACACTTAAAACTACAACAACAGTAAAAACCACATGACATGCAAGAGTTAAGCCAAATAACTTATGTTGTGCCAAGTGCTATGAGCATTTTACATCTGATAATCCTAGGCAAACCAACAGATACCCACCCCAAAACCTCAAAATGAAAAAGGTTGTTGAACTTAACTAAACTTGATGATGCAATGCAACCAAGGTAGCAATGACCAAGGTCATATATCATCTCTAGTCTCAACAGATAATTTGAAACGAAAAGATAAGACAAAAGCAAAGAGAAATAGATATAGCTAGCATCATTGTAGAGATAAAACATAGAAGAAGCACAAAATATAAGTGCTTGAGAGCATACCCAGTGACCGATCTTGTTGTGCAGCAGTTCTTCTGCAAACGGATAAAGGTATCCTTCATACTGAGCAATGTAGACAGCAACATGGAGGTAAGAGTTTACTCGTGAAGAAAGTGAAAAATAATCTGCAGTATTCACTATGTCAATGCCATGTGGGTAGTTCCCTTGTCTTCCAACATTCTCCTGAAAAGCAGCTGCAGCTGCTCTTCTGCAATTGACCTAAGCATCATGCATCATAAGCTTTGACATTGACATTGGCACAGTAGGAAAAGGCTAGTATATCCTATCAGAGAGTACTCGCACCTCGCGGTCATAGCAGGCCACTGTTAACAGGTGTGGAGCAAGCTGTTCCAATACATATCTCATATCAACGTGATAATATGCACGGCCAAATGCCCAACAAACATAGGCAGCAGCATCTCGAACATGAGACCCTACACTATGTGGACCTCTTCGAATATCATAATGCAGTGCCTGTTGAGAAAAATATAATATTGTTCAATTCCAATAAATTGATTCTTTGAGTCTTAGCACTGGTAAAAACAACCATTTTCTACTGCTTATAAGACAACAGACAATATAGATGTTGAGAGAGAAGCCAATAAAACTGCAAAAAATTAGTTCACAATCACACCAGTGCTCATCGACCATGTGCAAAGTAGTTTATTCTTTCACTGGGTTTGACTTTTTTGCCTTTTGATGCTAAGAATAATTTACTTTTCAACCATTTCTTCTGTCTCCAAATAGAAAGATATCAGGACTAATAACGAGAAACAGTTAAGAAAAGGAAAAAAGAAAAAAAAGAAAGAACTGATCAACCAAAAATAATGCAAAATTATAAATGGTCCACAAATCTTTCAATAACGAATGATTTAGCAAGAAAGAAAAGATTATCCAATCAAAATGCAATCATCCTACCTTCACAACATAAGGAACAACTTTGGGAAGACTCATAGGCAACAACAATCCTCTACGTGCTAGTTCAGCAAGTGCCAGGCAAGCTCCATGCCATGAACCATCACCCTGGAAAGTTATGAAAGTTAATTATGGCTCTATACCTCAAAATTGGCAGAGAAGGATCAAAATACGAAGAAAATTTGAAAAGAGAAAAAGAGAACATAGAAGCATACCTCTCCAGGTGAAAACAGCTCCAATATTGATGGCAAGACCTCATCTGACAGAGCAGATGTCAATCGTGAAGTTATGCGGCCTATACCTTTGGCAGCAGACCAACGTACAACAGTGTCCTGCATTGTCAATGGTATCAACACAAAATTGTTCAGAAAAATGGTGAAATTAAAAACAAAGCATGTTCAACACCTTTTCACGGCTCTAATACATTCTGTTCATTGACGACAAGAATAGCAAAGAAGCAAAATGCACAACAGGACAATCCAGACAATCATGTCAAATTTTGGTAGGTTATATGTAGATCAGGAGCTCAACAGGGTAGTTATTTTATTAAGATGCCTGTATGTTATTTTAAATATAGCAGCTATTGATGAGATTACAAAGTACTGTCCCATTAATGATAACGCTCATCTGCTTCTAATACTAACTTTTGGACAGAAGAATAGGAATGGGTAACATTTTATCCAAAATTTAACCTTTGAAGCTACTTAGTATTTGATTAAAGAAAGCAATAAGCTCTAAATGGAATCTCACCCTTTTGACATACCGTGTCTTTTAATCCAGCCAGTAACATCTCGATGATCTCTTCTACAATTTCTGGAACATCCATGGCTTCATCTTCAAGGCAGTTTGCACTTTCTTCTGGTTTGACAGAATCAATATTCTCATCATGACTGCATTGATCAGCTCTTTTAGATACATTTAAGGAGACATTTTCCCCAAGAGAACTGGTCCTGCCCTATGGATAAGGCAAAAGAATGTCATGAGAGTAGCATTCTTTGTTTTGTGCTTTTGATTATTTAAATAATGGTAACAACTTTTACAAAATAATCATGTTAGATATAAGCAACAAGAAGTGATAGAGATAAATAACTAGAGCACACAAAAGAGAATGAGATAAATAATTAAGGAGCTTATAGTTGTATATACCATACGAGCTACACACATAGCCATGCACTCAAGAAGTGGATACAAGTGAGGATCTGTAAAAACCAGCAGGTTAAAGAACTATTGATAATGTTTAGAGATAATGGCCTCTGCATTTTGCAAGGAAAAAACCCCTCAAATCTGTCCTCAGTTTATCATTAATTCCCACTTTGGAGATGCAAAGTGGTCTTGTCCACCTGACATAACAAAAAAGCATGACAAGTGACACACAGGATGGCTTGGCACCCTGCATGCCCTGCAAACTTCAATTTCCACAAGATACATGAGTCATGTTACAAGCTGAACAGCCAATGTACTTATATCATATGAAAGGCACAGAGATAATCGCTGGCCATGGGACATGTCAATATTGATGTTGAAAGAGTAGTTTCTTACATTTAGTGCACAGAAACCAGAAGGAAGATTCTAATTAATTATGCACATGTTAAAATTGTACTTTTATTCTGAACTTGGTGCTAAAATGCAAAGTCCTTTGTAAGCAAAAGATTCGTAAAAGAAACTTTCAAGCTAAAACATGTTTTAAAATTTTCCTGAAGATAGTTAGCAGCTCCCAAGGCCATACATTTGTCAAAACCTTGATTTAAACCAGGATGTCCATAAATATTCTGCAATACTAACCACATAACACCAGGCTGGTGAACGAGGAGGGAGGCAAGTAAGACCTATCCGTTGTGTTAACTTCACCAAATACTTGCGAAGCAAAGGACTATGAGCAGCAGTACCGGACTTTTCCAGCAATGACACATCAGTCCAAACAGTGGAAACCACACCCATTAACCCTTTGCGACCACCAGCCTGACCACAACAAATAGTATACGAGAAAACTATAAATTAAACAAGGCAAAGAGAAATGCACACAAGAAAGAATACAAACAAAAGGCATCATCCATTTCCCATGCAAAACTTATTTGCATCATAACAATATGAAAAAAATCAACAAAAGCAAACCTTGAAAATGGCAGCCAATGCCTCCACGGCACCCAATAACTGAAAGTGAGACGAGAAATCATATGTGCCAGAAGATAAAACTTCATGTGTCCATTCAATAAAGCTGAAAAATAAAAAAAAAAATACAGATATTCAACCATGCTTATCCAACAATGCTTCAAAATAGACACCAACAAGAGCAATGTTAAAACCTGGTAAAGGCCATTGGCATATCAGGACGCGAAATAAGCTTAGAGAGCACTAATCCAGCCATAGTCCGCATAGGACCAGCATTCGAAAGATAATCTTTAGAAAACTTCAAAATCCTCAAAACAAGAGGAGCTAACTCAAGTTCACCGAGCTCATTACTACTGGCAATACTAGTATCAACAGAAGAAATATCAAACGGAACCAGAACAAGAATAGAAAGCCATAAAAGCATCACACATTTCGCCTCCATCTCTCCCTTACTTTCCTGCCTCAACGAGGTAACAGAATTCGCGCCATGGCATTTCTCTAACAGAGAAACCGCAAGCTCTAAATCCGAAACTTGATGTGGAAAAAACTTAATAACCGCCTTGTAACCGCAAACGGTAACTAATGTGTAAATAATAATACAGATCGGCTTTATTATTTCAAGAATTTCATCCGATTCAAAACCTAATTCCATCGTTCGAGTACGAATAATTTGCATTAATGGAGAAACTATACTCTCCAGGTAAGGCTCCAATAGCTCACCCTGCTGCTGATACTTATCCATCTGCATAAAAAATATTATAATAAAAATTACAAAAAGAAACAACAACAAAAGTTGGAGAGGAAGCGGAGAGTAGTACAATGGAGCGTATCTTGTGGACGGAGGAGAGATCGGAGACTTGTTGATTGGAAACGATGTCGTCAAGGAGGGATTTGACGAGTTTCCATTCCTGTAAGAAGTATTTTTGGAGAACTGTATCTTTGGAATCGTGCTCATCGTCTTCATCTACTGATTCCGATACCGGCATTTTAAAGAAGAGTCGGAACTTCTCCGGTTGCGGCAGTCTTTGTTGATATGGAAGAGAGGGAAGAGAAAGGAACGATTGAATTCCCGCCTGGATTTATTTAACACTGTCTTTGATCTAAAATGGAGAGTGTGTTTTACAAATACCTGTAAAAAAAAAATGGTTGCGAGTGGTTGTACGTTGTGCTAATATTTGTTGTACACTGGTTAGTTAAAAAGGTGATAAAATGTTTCTAGGGTTTATATCATTTGGACTTTATTTTAAAGGTGCTGAAAAATCTGGTACGGTTATATGCAAACATTCATTCCGTGCACCCGCTCAGAGGGTGAAAATGGAACTCAAAAAATTCCGTTGCCGGGACTTGAACCCGGGTCTCTCGGGTGAGAGCCGAGTATCCTAACCAACTAGACTACAACGGATTTGTTGACAAAATGATCTGGTATTTTCTTTATAAATTATATTTTTTTTTAATTAACGAATTAATTTCCCAACAATTTAAATAATTCATGTGGAGAATATATATGCTAACTCAATTGAGAGATTACAATATAAAAAAAATCCCTTTTCATGACCTTTATTTTATTTCCATATGATATCTAGCCAAATATGTTAATTGAGGTATTGCTTCTAGCTCCTTAAAGCATGTAAAATACTTGCTTAAAATCTAGCTTGCTTTATGACCTTCATGCCATTGCTTCAAGTTTTGTTTAGGTCTTTACCAAGTTTGAGAACCGTTGTTTTATGGCACCATTAGCTTAGAGCTAACAATCTAAATAAGATAGCTATATAATTAATATTGGATAGACTATATAATTAATGGTGTATTTAACTATTATTTTTAAAAATATTTTTCACTTGAAAATATATTAAAATAATATATTTTATTTTTTTAAAAAAATATTTTTTTATATTAACATATCAAAATAATTTAAAAATATATATATAATTAATTTTAAGCAATAAAATCTGATGATGCTTATTTCTAGGCTAATGGTTTGATCATCACAGGCTCATATATACAAAAGTTAGGTCAAAGGTTTAGATAAATCCGGGGAGGTGGGTTAAAATTCATCAACTGCGTTGGATGTAGGAAAAAATATTTCCACAGCTTATGCAAAAGGATGGGATTGCTATTCAGTTATTGCTGATTCTTGAATGTAATTTGTTTTACATTCACTTTGTATATAACTTTACAAGAAATTCACAGAACTCACACTCACAAATGCCTCCTTTGAACACTTACGTGCATACATCTATATTACACAATAAGAAATGTTGAACTACAAAGTTTGATCCAGAAACATAAGCATAGCTTAATTACATCTAGACTTATGGCTTGTACTTTGCAGCATACCGGTGAAACAAGGCTAATGCGTTGCTAGCAGTCTGAGCCACGTTCAAAACCTTGGCCTTAATCATGGCCCTTGACTTGTCCATATTCCTCCCCGGAAACCCATCCAAACAAGTGCTAGCATCAGTCATGGCAGAGCTTACAAAAGTTTCAACATTACTTACGTGCCAAAAGACGTTATCACCTCCTTCAGCATCTGGGCGTTCCAAGCGATGGAGCTCTCTAACTGATTGGCTAAGTTGATCCACGCTATCACAAATTTGATCTAAGCAGTCTTTCATTGCTTGGTAATCCTTGGATTTCCTTTCCTTGAGCTCCTTCACCACTTTCAACATGAATGTTCTTGTTTGGAGGGCCTTGTATAGGCTCACGGATAAGGCAACTTGGGCTAGTTGCTGTGGAGTTTGTATTGTTATGTTTGCAGAGAATGATAGGTATTGGATGCACAGGGATGGATAAAGGGTCTTAGTGCATGCGTTTTCGATGTAGGCCCGAGATCGGGAGCGTCTTGGAAACCTAGCTGGTTTCTCCGCGCCTGTAATGCAAACTAGAGAGAGTAGTAGAAGCAGTATGAAAAGACTGAGACGAGCCATTAATGTTGAAGGTTTGTAGAATTGAGAGGGAAAGGAAATATGTCAAACACTGAGTTGAGGGCATTAGGATGAGGTAATGTGTGCATATAAAGAGGCTGTCACATGCTAGAACTTCATCTACTTGATTTAATTACGTAGACGTTACTTGTATTAAACCTAAATTATACTCAATTGGTCCTTGAAGGAAGCCTGATATAAAAGAGGATCATGCTTATCTGGGTCGGTCAAATCATTAACACTAAACCTGCATCATCAAGAGTTTCTTAGATAGGCAGTAATGGAAAACAAACCTTAATACAAAGATAATGGTTATCTGAACCTCGATTTTACCATAAAACACTGGCACGGTTTCTCGGGAAGGAGCACGTTCATCTTGTTGGTCAATGTTTCAGGTTCTTTAAGTTTCTTATTGATTCAGAAAATCGGATCAATTTGACAGGAGGCCATATGATGATCCCTTCCATGTAACGCATTGATAAATCAAGTAAACTTTTTACTTGGAATGGCCAGAATTCGTAGGATCAACTGATTATCTGATCCCTGCCGTTGGATCAGTTGTACTGGAGAGGATTCGGCGATGCCCGCGGCGGCCTGTCTATAAACATGGCAATAGCGATTATTTATTGCCAACAAGAATCATAGACTAGGTCTTCCAGGAAATTCAAAAGCATTTTTAATAATGTAGGGTCTTAAAGTCGTGTTCAATGGTGACGATACCTCGCAAACCATGTGCTACTGAGGATGAGTAATCTTTCGGCAAGAATCAACCACAAGCTCAATCAAATCCACTTTTTTTATTCTCCTGCTGATCCTCGAGCACATCTTATACTTGTTTTCCATTAATAGGATTATCTTACATTTTCGTCGATCCATCCCAGAGATGATACCACAATTCCAAGCAATACACACAAGTAAATAGCTCTAGTTTTCTCAAAACAATTTACTGATCATGAGACAGAGACAGAGTGAGGGACAGTGAGGATATGAAAGCTCATCTAATCTCATTCAAAGAGAAATACAATTACAAAGATTACGACATAATACAACGAAACACACCACATAAACAATACAACAAATATCTGTTCAGGTTTGGTAATTGATGAGGCGTGTCTATATCTACAGAATGGTAAGCCCATCACGAGGTATTGTACCATATAGGTTCCATTGAGTTTTATTCTTTAAAAGGTGCCTTATAATGAGAGAGATATTTTTGGTGTCATATAAACAACCAAGGCTCTCGTCTCCTAACCGATGTTGAATAATAACCTTATTAGAGTCTCCAGATGAGGGGCTTAGATAGAACACATAACTCGTTCTCATAAATGATACTAATTAATGAGTTGTGTTCATATCTGTAGCATGGTAGACTTACCACGAGGTATTGTCCCACATGAATTTCAATAAGTTATGTCACCTGAGAGATAACCATGGCTCTGAATCACACTGCATCCTATCCAAAAACCAGGCATAACCATTAGGCCAGCCCTAGGCTTTGGATCATTTTCACCCAATATCAAATTTTTTACAACACTAAATTTCCATATAAACCTCTGAGAACTCACTTCCTCTCATAACTTGGAAGACCTTGACATTTGGGTCAAAGGAATAAGCAAGCTTGTGAGAAAGCCAGATCGACTTGGCCAGTTTCAAGAAGGCCTGGTAGAAGGGCGTTCTTGGATGCCCTCCCCTTTTTATTTAGTTTCGCTGATCTAAATTTCCAAAGAATGAAGCCTCCAACTTTGGGTGAACCACTACCAGGTACTTGCTCGTGTAAAATTTCCCAAAAACAGAATTTGGGTTCTGACATAGCATGTCTAAGGGATCCATTTCCCTCGTAGCAAGAAATTGATGAAAGAAACGCTCCCTGGAAACTGTCCTGTCGTCTGCTTTAATTGAGAAGTTCTCGTGATGAAACCCACTGAACATTCTTTGAGATATATGAGACTCAAATGCATACTATTTGTGAGCTCCCTTTGCATAAACAACGTTGGATTCAATGGAGTTAGCTGCGGCATCAAGATCCCACCCAGTTGCTTTCATCATATTGATCAATGGTTTAGAAAAATTATGAATGGTTTTGAATGCAGTTTCTATGGCAGATGTGAAGAGCTCTGGGGTCAGATCCACAGAATAAAAGTCATTTTCATCTCCAGAACCCTCTGATTATTTGGTTGACATGTTAGATCATCCGAGACCTTAGGAGAACAACAACAGAATGATATGCAACCGGATATGCAACAGCAGTATCTTGGAGGATATGCAGTGCAGTGATAACATATATATCTAATATCCATTCTGTTAGCAGCTTGACCACATCTCCTAAGATTGTGCCTTCTCTTTAGAATAAGTTTGTTTTGTATTTTATCAACTTATAGTGACAATATATCCCTATAAATATAATACATTGACGTATGGCTAAGGTAACAGAGCCAAAGCTTCATTCAAATATTTCCTCTGTTCATATATTTACATGGTATCAGCCTAAAAACACATAAAGCTCACGCTTTCTTCATTGATCCCCTAGCTTCCGCAATTTATTTTTCCAATGGCCACTCACACCACTTCTACTCCTCCAACACTTGTCATCCCCCTCACAACCACCATTTCAATCAAACTTGATGGTTCTAACAATTATCTAGCGTGGAAAATGCAGTTCTTTAATCTGCTCCGTGGTCATGATATGACAGGTTTCGTTGATGGTAGTGAAGCTTGCCCTCCTAGAAATCTCTCTACTGGTTCATTGAACCCTACCTATGATGTTTGGCAGAAAAAGGATGTATGTCTCCTTGGCTGGATACTTGCCTCGATTTTTGAAAGGCTGGTTTCCACCATTTATGGATTGAATACATCCAAGCAAGTCTGGACAACACTCCAGAATCGTTTTTCATCACAATCAAGATCTCGCATTTCTCATCTTAAACGTCAGCTGCAAATGCTGACTCAAGGAGGGAAAACTTGTTCTGCATATCTTGACTCTGCCAAAACTCTTGTTGATCAATTAGCAGCAGCTGGCAAACCTGTTGATGATCAAGACCTCATTAATTTTCTTCTGATTGGTCTCCACAGTTCTTATACTCCCTTTGTTACCTCTTTTAACTTTGCATCCCGTGACACTGAGTTCACATTTGAAGATTTTCAAACTGAACTTCTAGGCTTTGAAAACCTTCTAGAAATCACTCAATCAGTTGCTACTTCGGATACTAGTCACTTTGCCTTTGCTTCTCGTAAACCAAGATTGTCAGCCTCTATCAAAAAGACAAAACCCTTCAATCCCCGTCCTCCACAAAATAATAGATCTCCTACTTCACCAATTCAGAACACACGTACTATCTGTCAAATTTGTGATAAATCTAGCCATCTTGCTATTGATTGTTTTCATCGTTTTGACTATTCATTCCAAGGCAGGTTTCCTCCTCAGGATCTAGCAGCTATGGTCAAAAATACTAATGTCAAATATGCCAATCCCGTGTGGTACATGGACAGTGGTGCCAATGCTCATATCACCTCTGATGCATCTAAACTCGCCGACCAGCAGCCTTTTCGTGATTCTGATTTTGTCACTGTTGGCAATGGTTCAGGTTTGCAAATTCAGAACATTGGCTCTTCATCCTTTCAAATCGGTCCCTCCAGTTTTCATCTCAATAAAATTCTTCATTGTCCTCAAGCATCTTCCAATTTTATTTCTGTTAATCAATTTTGCTTGGATAATAATTGCTTCTTTATACTAACTGCTAGTAATTTTATCGTAAAGGAGAACTTGACAGGCAGGATTCTGCTGTAAGGTGTGGTTGAAAATGGCCTCTATCCACTAGCTGGGTTCAAGTCTTCTCAGAAAAACCTCACATGTCTATCTGCCAACATCGGGGTTACTGCTACACCTGCAACTTGGCACTCCAGGCTAGGCCATCCTTCTACTACTGTCTTAGATATCTTGTGTCGTTCCCGTAAACTTTCTATCATGCCTCATTCCAATAAATTAGATTTCTGTTCAGCTTGTCCACTTGGCAAAGCTAAGCAACTCCCTTTCTCTTTTTCTCACCGTCAGTCCTTGGTTCCTCTAGCATTAATCCATTCTGATGTATGGGTTTCTCCTGTTAAATCCATTGGTGGCTGTAAGTACTATGTTTTGTTTGTTGATGATTTTTCCCGCTATTCGTGGCTATATCCTTTACAACAAAAGTCTGATGTGTTTCCAATATTTGTTAAATTTAAAACACTTGCAGAAAATCTGTTTTCTGCTGTTGCTACCCAATTTTTGACCCATGTTTTGATATATTTTCAAAAAAATCCAAAAAATTGAGAAAAACAAAGAAAATTCAAAAAATATGTTTTTTTAATATATTTTCGTCATTTTAGCATTTTCAACGTCGTCTACAAAAGAATTTAAATTGTTAAAAGATTTTCAAACGCGTTCGACTTTTCACGCGTCATTTTTAAAATCATTGATTTTCCGCATTTGAGTCGGCGTTGGTATTGCTCTTTTTCAAAAAATACAAAAAAATAAGAAAAATCAAAATTTACAAAAAGAATGAAGTTGAGGGACCAAGTTGAAAAACCTAGCAAAAGTTTTCCTATAAATACCATGCTAAACTGATTTTTAGAGAGGGGGGGTAATTTTAAAATATCACAAAAAAAAGACACAAAACCTAAACCTAAAACCCATTTTTTTCAAGGCAGCCGCCGCCCCCCGTGGCCTTTGATTTTTCAACTTTCAATGCAGTCCTCGGCCAAAGAGAAACCAGAGGCCGGCCACCTGAGACTTTCCCCTTTTCCCCTACACCATTTTCGGTTTCTTCTCCCTGAACCGGCCAAAACAGCAGCCCCAGCCGGTTTGAAGCTCTTCTTCCCTCTCAGCCGGCCCCTCAATCTTCCACCCGAGAGCAGCCCCCATTTTTCCAAACAGCAGCCCCTCCCCGCTGGAGTTTTTTGGTTCACGCCGCCGACTACTTCTCCTCTGCCAAAAGAGAAGTTAGAGCAACCCTCTCCCAGTCTTGATTTTTTCTTCACAGCCGCTGTTCACCAGAGACTTCTTCCTTCAACCGCAGCAGCGTCGTCCCCAGCGGCGCCCACAGACCCAGCTCACCGACTCCAGCAGAGACACCCACCGATCTGTCGCTCCTCAGCCTCAACACCATCAGCCACCTCTCCCACCTCCACAGCAGCTCCATGCACCACCGAGGACATCGCCAGCAACCCACCAGCAGCAGCAGCAAAGGCGCGATTGTAACCCAGTCGCCAGCAGCTCTTTGGACACACGCCGGCCACCTGAAGCAGAGGAGAAGAAGAACCCAACAGACCCATTTGCAGATCCGAAACGGAGAAGAAGAACTGAGAACAGATCCGGGAAGGAGCAAGAAAAATTAAAATCTACTGTTGTTGCGTTTTCTTGACTTTGCAGGTGGCTTTACTTCACACCGCCGGCGACGAAAGGATGATGGGAAGAAGTCGATCCACCCCCCTGTTGCTGTGCTTTTCTTGCGGCGGCGCGTGAACCCACGCGCCGCCAGTGGCGGTGACGCGCCGCACTGTTCATTCTGTGTCAGGCGTGTCTTCAGTGCAAATTCGGGAGTTTTGAGGGACCATTTTGTAAATTTTAAAGTTTTAATGTAATTTTTGTTTATTTATTTTAAATTTGTAATATGTGAATGTAAAAAGAAAAAAAAAAGAAAAAAAGAAAAGAAAATAATAATAAAAAAGGGGATGTGTGTGTTGGTGTATTTTTTATTTATTTATTTTGAATTTGAATTTGTATTTGTATTTGTATTTGTATTGTGGATGTAAAAGAAAAGAAAAAAGAAAAGAAAAAAAGAAAAGAAAAAGAAAATAGTGAATGTGTGTGTTGGTATTTTGTTTTACTTATTTGTGTGTATATATATATATATATATATATATATATATATATGTATGTATTTGTTTTTAGGATAAAATTGCAAATATATTAAAGAAGAATTTAATATTTTGATCGGATCACGGTTAAGAATTATTAACTTATACGTAAGTGATATTTCTAATTTTCGATGAAAAGACAATTATTAAAACTTCTTTAACACGTCAAAGCCACGAAGCAGCTTACATCAGGTAGGGTGCGTTAGGGGTGCTAATACCTTCCCTAACCACAACCAGTCCCTTACCCGCGAATCTCTGACAAGACCAGTACATCCGGTTTCCTAGTAGCCCGAAATCAATTACTAGGTGGCGACTCCAACGAATCAAATTCAAGCAAACAACAACGAGATGAAAAATTGCCAGCCGATGCCGCGCGCTGATTTTTTTTTGGGGTGCGACAGAATGGCGACTCCACTGGGGAAGGTACTGTTTTTTACATTATTGGACTAAGCTTTGTGTATTTGATGTGTTTAAGTTTTTGCATTTTTATCTTTTTGTTAATATTTATTTCCATGTATTTTATAGAATTGTCTCATGCATCACCTGTATTTATTTTTAAAAGCACACACAAGCTTTTAGGTTAGGTGGGGAACTAGCGATCTGCCCTAAGACTATTGGTCAGGGTTTAGATGCGTGAAACACCCAACTCATATCTGAGTGCCTGCTTGGTAATGGTGGGTATACGTGCCTTAACCATTCTTTGCAACGCCCCCATACTGTCTTTACGAAGAACGTCACTGGGCAGATATGAGACCCTTTTGAGACCAGATAGAAAACCTACCCATGTTCACATAATGAATAAAACCTGTCCTTAGGTTGTATGTGCTATCGTTTTTTGCATAAGAGCAAACCCTTCTTGAAGCATCTTGAACTCAAGACTTGTGGGTGACACATTGGTCGTTGCTCCGAAAATTTTCATTGTAGAGTTTGGGCAAAAATCACGATTCTTGTCCATCATACAAGAGTTACGACCATATTGTCACCTCTCGAAGGGTGAGTTCATCATATAGATTACATGTTCATACATTTATCATGCATGTACCGGGCTGAAAGGTAGGTCCCCCACACAAGCTGTGCTGCACGTGATTGGAGAAAAATGATGGAAGTGAATAAAGGAGTCAGATATAGGCTCATTATCAGATTAAGGTTGAGAGCGTCAAAGGTGAAGTAGCTAGACTCAGATCTGCTCGAACAAGTGTTGAGCATCAAATGGAAAGAGAGTGTCTGCATAGTTTTTCTGTGGGAACACTGCTTGTTCTCGTCCAATTGAAGCTGTATCTCTCCTTTTCCGTCATGAACAACAACAACAACAATGCCTTCAGTCATCAACTAATGACAACTCTGATTCTTGTCCAGTTGCACTATTAAGTGTTCATCGCCTCCATATCATCTAATGGAACCAAACGACCACTAGCCTCCTGTTCATGGTGCATTAGTCTGCTTTGAAGTTACCCCAATTACGAGCTCAATTCCAGTTCAGTAGCACAAGATGGTCTGAAAAAACCATGATTGAACACTGAACTTCAATGCAGCAGAGCTCCCTCTATAAAAATCCATTTATGGCTCTGCAAATTGGGAATGCAAGAGGGAATTTATAAGTTGCATATGCTACAAATATTTCTCTCATCAGTTTCAACACGAAGACATCTTAGTAGGTTGAAGAGTCAGACCTGGTCTGAAAAATACAAGCAGACATCAAACTTCAACGTAGCAGAGCTCTCTCGGCAGGAATCTGTTTGTGGATCCGCAAGTGGGAAATCCAAGAAGAAATACAGTAGTTTCAGGTCATCTATGATTTTCCTCCAACAGTGTCAGTATTAAAACGCAAAAGTAGAGAGAAGAGACATGCCTAGACTGAAAAACATGAAGAATACTGAAACTTCAACAGAGCAGGACTTCCTCTATAGGTGTTTGTTTACTGCACTGTCAATGAGAAATCGAAGAGGGGACAAAGAAGTTTTAGATTCATCAGGTGCTCTTCCAATAGAGACAATGTGTGATTCCACACGTCGGTAGTGGCTATACTACAAGTTTCTGGGCGCTGCCAAGATTACCAAGCTGTTGGAAAGTTTTCTGACAATCCTCAACCAACCACAACAACATTGGAAGATTGAAATGATGTTGTGAGGACTTGCCGAAGAATTGAACAAGCTATGAAGATGGGAAAGATTGAAGGATCTGCCATGGATTCCAGAACAATGATGAGAGGTGAATCAGGAGATGACTTTGACAGTGTGAACCCTTAATTATGTGGTATAGCCAGGTCTCACGGTAGCATCAATTGCTCAAATGTTTTTGCCAAGATGGGACATTCCTCTGCCGTTTAAGTTTGTCGACCAGCATCTGCCAGATTCCAGAATTTTGCTTGACTCGGACAAATCCCATGCAACCACCAATCTCTAGGTGGTATAATCCAAATAAGAGATGTGATGTCATTGGTGGGGTCTTCAACAATTTCAAGTGAACAGTTTCAAGAATTGCAAGAATTGAGTTTGAAAGTTGGTGAGCAAGAGACAAGTGGAGTCGGTGAAGGAGGGTGTCATTGGCTATATTGTCCCCCGAACATCTTCAGAATGACATGTGATCGAAAATGATTGGCAAAACACAGATATTGCCAGAAAAGCTGATTCGAGAAGGGTGATGAACAGTCAATCATATTGTTATGGAATTCTGCATTTTGTTTTGGGATCACATCTCATCCTTCAACGAAACATGCCTTGCTTTTGTCTCTTTGTTGTTTTGAAATCAACAGATGTTTAGCATTTTATTCTGACAAAATATTTTGATCAAACTCCAACATGCGCTAAAGGTTAATCAATCCGGAAGATTAGAAGTGTTTTGATTACGGAAATGACTCTATGCTTGAAAATGACATGAGGTGACCAAACAATTTTGAACTCATACCTTTTGAAACTGAACCACACATCATATAGCTAAGTTTTAGCAGTATGCATAATGACATGTAGTGGATTCAATAGTTATGACTCGTGAATCATGATTCTTGCAAGTACAAATGATTACACTAGATGAGGTCAAAATTTATCGGTTCTAACCGACCTTGCTTGAAATGAGAAGAGGCCATCTTTGATATCTCTTCACTTTCTAAAAATTATATCCCTTGTAGTCCCATTTTGAGCTTGGTGAGATATTTTCTTTTAAAAGGAAACCCTGACTAGGATCACACCCCACACTGGGGGCAAATGAGAAATATTTTGGAGACACTGATAAAATCAATGTATCAAAGAAAAGCTTAGAACAAAAGTCCAATGTTTGAGAAAGGGCTAGCAGAAGAAAATCCATAGATTGAGGGCCATCCAAGAAAAACTTTGAGGAAGGCTATGCAAAAAAAATAGAAAGGAAAGAAAATGCCTATCAATTCTAAGAGAGGCAAGACAGTTTTCAATTGAGAAAAGACAGCAAATGCCAAAAGTCAACACTAGAAAAATCGATGCTTCATATCTTTTGGTGTGTCTTGGATAAAGCCTCTAATGTCTTCAAAAATATTTAGATTAGTTTATTCATCAAAGAAAAGTTGGATTTGCATTATGACCTATGTTAAGAGAATTCTGATATTTGAAGATTAACAAGGTTATATGTCACTCTCGCTACAATGACGACAAGAGAAAGAGAATCGATGAATAGTTAATGTTGGTCCTAGGTCGTTGAAACCCTCAAACACCTTTTGAGCCTATGGAATTCCATTCTTTCATAGCCATGAACCATAGCCTGCATTACGTGCTTTTAAAAGCCCTTTTTAATCAAGCAAGCAATCTGAACCAATAAATGGCGATCTCAAAACTTGAAGAGTTTTTCTATAAGAGTCGTGGCTTCATTGAATTAGGCTACTGGTTATTATGCATGCTGATAAAATAAATACTGAGAAAAGAAACAACCTTTCTTTATCAAGCCTGAGCATATAGTCATTTGAAGTTCACAAAAATATCACCTCACCATAAACCATCAAAAGATATACCCAAAATCAGAGTTTAAAGTGGACACAAAAAACCATGAGAAAGTCATTTTAAATCTTACAACGGGTCATTTCTGTTTTCAAAATACAAGACAATCAAAGGACTGCATTGAATAGTGTGTTGGGTCTTTGACCAAAGGAGCTCGAATTTCAAAAAATAACTTTTCAAAAAACTGATATCTCTCTGATTTCATTTCAACAATTATACTTGAATAGACATGATTGTTGAAACGTTGAGATTTGATTCCAGAACAAGAAAGATTTTCAAACAAGAACATCAATTGAGTTTGCAAAATTCTTGACAAAAATGACATCAATATTTTTCGACACTCCTTGAAACGTTGACCACCTGGGGGCAATACAGTGGACCTTAAGAAGGAAAGCAAACAGTATCCAGATCAGCTGGGGGGCAAAGAAAGAATCCGATAATGAGTCGTCAAAGTTCATCAAAGTTATGTTTAGCATCTGACAATGACAAAGAAAAACCTTCTTGAGTATAAACCGATGAATAAACCTTCAGATCATACTGGGGCCAATGTTGTTCAAAGACAATCCATGATCTAGTGCACTTCAGCAGCAATTGATGAGCAACGTTGCACTAGAAAGATATTTTCATATCTTCATCTTAGGTTACTTTGTAAAACATGGATATGACTCCGGACAGATGTTATCGGGTGAGTGCATTTGGATGAACATCGAACATATGCATACCACCAAGATTTACGATGGGACCATCTATTCTGAAGCTCAAATGCGCACTTCACCGCATGAATATGGGTGATAACATGAACATCATTGATGATGCCAAAACAGGTATTTTCACGATCTGATTTGACAAGCTAAAAGGAATCCATAGAGAAATACATCGCGCTTACAATGATGAGCTGTTTACTGCAAAGCATGAGATACATGTCTGGATGACTTGGCAGCTCCATGAAGGCTGGTGACCATACATACTTGAATGTTGTTTCAACCGAAGGCAAGTTCATGACTGATTAACAAACGTGATGGGTGTTGGCATGATACACACAACCAATCAGAGGATAATTCTCAGAAGAAGCCAGGAGAGAAAATCCTTCATGATGAATCAATCAGTACTACACTTGGGGGCAGGGTCAAGCTTGATGAACGATGCAAGCAGTAATTGTCGAAGACAGCCCGGGATGGGCACTGCATTTACAGCTGAGTGGATGGCTAACACATGAATGAGCCAATGCATCGGAAGAACAAAGAAAGCTTTGGGATACAAACAAGGGCACCCGATGACGATGGAGCATCAAAGAGAGGGGGACCTATATTTCGAATCAGGTAAGGATGCATGCATATCATCTAACCTCAAAAAAAAAAAAAAAACCATTTGCACATATTTTTGAATTGTTACAGGAAAATCCTTGATGAGGTCCAGCAAGATGGTGGAAAGAGAAAGAAGCATTGTGGTGATGATAATAAAGAATCGGTTTTGATCATGGAATAAAAGGACGATGGGATAAACCTTACCATTAGGAAAATCCCAAAGAAATGAAAAGATCAACCTTGCAATCGGGAAGCCTCGAGTTTTCAACCGTTGCAGTCAGGAAACACCGAGTTTTCAAACCCTATGATCGGGAATTATCAGGAAGCACCAAGTTTTCTAGCCCTTCTTCTGTCATCCCCTTAGGACTTCGCCAGGTAAGTCCTATTTTTCACACTTGTCATATCACATTTTTTCCATTTTGGGTAGGTCACCCATTACAATGAGACCGCACTTCACATTTTTTCCATCTGGGTAGGTCGCCCATCATAATAAGACCGTTCATCATATTTTTTCCATCACAATGAGACCCCACTTCATATTTTTTCCATTTCTGGGTAGGTCACCCATTACAATGAGACCCCACTTCATATTTTTTCCATTTTTGGGTAGGTCACCCATCGCAACGAGACCACTTTTTCATATTCTTTCCACGTGGGTTGGTCACCCATGACAATGAGACCGCGCTTTTCATATTTTTTCCCTCCGGGTAGGTCACCCATGACAATGAGACCGCACTTCATCATATTTTTTCCATCTGGGTAGGTCACCCATACAATGAAACCATTATTTTTCTGGGGTTCGTCACCCATACAATGAGACCATCATTTTTCTGGGGTTCGTCACCCATACAATGAGACCATCATATTTCTGGGGTATACAATGAGACCATCATTTTTCTGGGGTTCGTCACCCATACAATGAGACCATCATTTTTCTGGGGTTCGTCACCCATACAATGAGACCATCATTTTTCTTCTTGGGTTTGTCACCCATACAATGAGACCATTTTTTACACATTCTTTTGTTTTGGTTAAAATGAGATCGCCAGATGGGATCT
Organism: Populus tomentosa; assembly: GCA_018804465.1. NCBI lineage: Eukaryota > Viridiplantae > Streptophyta > Magnoliopsida > Malpighiales > Salicaceae > Populus > Populus tomentosa. Next base: position 4,040,444 of record CM031995.1, read on the forward strand.
CATGTAGCTTTGGTTAAAGGGAATCGCCAGATGGGATTTCAGGTTAACCGAGTTACACACAGTTTAGTTCCAGTCGAATGAGGTCGCCAGATGGGATCTCATGTAGCTTTGGTTAAAGGGAATCGCCAGATGGGATTTCAGGTTAACCGAGTTACGCATATTTCGTTCCAATTGAATGAGGTCGCCAGATGGGATCTCATGTAGCTTTGGTTAAAGGGAATCGCCAGATGGGATTTCAGGTTAACCGAGTTACACAATATTTTCGTTCCAGTTGAATGAGGTCGCCAGATGGGATCTCAGGTAAACCCAATGTGTGGGCAGGTCGCCCGTGAAAATAGACTATTGGGAGAGTGTGGGTCGGTTGCCTGTGAAAATAGACCAGAGTGAGTATGTGTGGGCAGGTCGCCCGTGAAAATAGATCAGTGTGAGTGTGTGGGCAGGTCGCCCAAGATAATGAAATCATTTTCCTTTTGTTTTCTTTACAAAGCTTACTATGCAAAATTTTGAGGATTTTCGCTTCGTAAGCATTGTAAAGAGAGGGCATCTGTTGCTACCCAATTTTTGACCCATGTTTTGATATATTTTCAAAAAAATCCAAAAAATTGAGAAAAATAAAGAAAATTCAAAAAATATGTTTTTTTAATATATTTTCGTCATTTTAGCATTTTCAACGTCGTCTAAAAAAGAATTTAAATTGTTAAAAGATTTTCAAACGCGTTCGACTTTTCACGCGTCATTTTTAAAATCATTGATTTTCCGCATTTGAGTCGGTGTTGATATTGCTCTTTTTCAAAAAATACAAAAAAATAAGAAAAATCAAAATTTACAAAAAGAATGAAGTTGAGGGACCAAGTTGAAAAACCTAGCAAAAGTTTTCCTATAAATACCATGCTAAACTGATTTTTAGAGAGGGGGGTCAATTTTAAAATATCACAAAAAAAAACACAAAACCTAAACCTAAAACCCATTTTTTTCAAGGCAGTCGCCGCCCCCCGTGGCCTTTGATTTTTCAACTTTCAATACAGTCCTCGGCCAAAGAGAAACCAGAGGCCGGCCACCTGAGACTTTCCCCTTTTCCCCTACGCCATTTTCGGTTTCTTCTCCCTGAACCGGCCAAAACAGCAGCCCCAGCCGGTTTGAAGCTCTTCTTCCCTCTCAGCCGGCCCCTCAATCTTCCACCCGAGAGCAGCCCCCATTTTTCCAAACAGCAGCCCCTCCCCGCTGGAGTTTTTTGGTTCACGCCGCCGACTACTTCTCCTCTGCCAAAAGAGAAGTCAGAGCAACCCTCTCCCGGTCTTGATTTTTTCTTCACAGCCGCTGTTCACCAGAGACTTCTTCCTTCAACCGCAGCAGCATCGTCCCCGGCAGCACCCACAGACCCAGCTCACCGACTCCAGCAGAGACACCCACCGATCTGTCGCTCCTCAGCCTCAACACCGTCAGCCACCTCTCCCACCTCCACAGCAGCTCCATGCACCACCGAGGACATCGCCAGCAACCCACCACCAGCAGTAGCAAAGGCGCGATTGTAACCCAGTCGCCAGCAGCTCTTTGGACACACGCCGGCCACCTGAAGCAGAGGAGAAGAAGAACCCAACAGACCCATTTGCAGATCCGAAACGGAGAAGAAGAACTGAGAACAGATCCGGGAAGGAGCAAGAAAAATTAAAATCTACTGTTGTTGCGTTTTCTTGACTTTGCAGGTGGCTTTACTTCACACCGCCGGCGATGAAAGGATGATGGGAAGAAGTCGATCCACCCCCCCTGTTGCTGTGCTTTTCTTGCGGCGGCGCGTGGTGACGCGTGGGAGGACGCGCCGCACTGTTCATTCTGTGTCAGGCGTGTCTTCAGTGCAAATTCGGGAGTTTTGAGGGACCATTTTGTAAATTTTAAAGTTTTAATGTAATTTTTGTTTATTTATTTTAAATTTGTAATATGTGAATGTAAAAAGAAAAAAAAAAGAAAAAAAGAAAAGAAAATAATAAAAAAAAAGGGATGTGTGTGTTGGTGTATTTTTTATTTATTTATTTTGAATTTGTATTTGTATTTGTATTTGTATTTGTATTGTGGATGTAAAAGAAAAGAAAAAAAGAAAAGAAAAAGAAAAGAAATGAAAATAGTGAATGTGTGTGTTGGTATTTTGTTTTACTTATTTGTGTGTGTGTGTATATATATATATATATATATATATATAGGATAAAATTGCAAATATATTAAAGAAGAATTTAATATTTTGATCGGATCACGGTTAAGAATTATTAACTTATACGTAAGTGATATTTCTAATTTTCGATGAAAAGACAATTATTAAAACTTCCTTAACACGTCAAAGCCACAAAGCAGCTTACCTCAGGTAGGGTGCGTTAGGGGTGCTAATACCTTCCCTAACCACAACCAGTCCCTTACCCGCGAATCTCTGACAAGACCAGTACATCCGGTTTCCTAGTAGCCCGAAATCAATTACTAGGTGGCGACTCCAACGAATCAAATTCAAGCAAACAACAACGAGACGAAAAATCGCCAGCCGATGCCGCGCGCTGATTTTTTTTTGGGGTGCGACATCTGCCATTATTAAACAGCTACAAACGGACAATGGTGGTGAATTCACCTCTAATCAGTTTAAAACATTTCTGATGACCCATGGAATCCATCATAGGCTAACATGCCCTCACACATCTCAGCAAAATAGAATTGCAGAACGAAAACATCGACATATTCAGGAAATGGGACTCACATTACTTGCACAATCTGCATTACCACCTCAGTATTGGGTAGATTCTTTTCTTACTTCTGTATTCTTGATCAACAGACTACCAACACCAGTTTTAAAGAACCGAACACCATACTTCTTACTTCATAACACTGAACCAAATTATATGGACTTACGTATCTTTGGTTGTGCATGTTATCCGCTTCTAAAACCATATAATGACCACAGACTAGAATTTCGCAGTAAGCAGTGTCTCTTTCTTGGCTATTCCAATTGTCAAAAAGGGTATAGGTGTCTTGACTTAGCCACCAAACGTGTCTACATCTCCCGACATGTGGTGTTTGATGAGCTCTGTTTCCCAACTAAGGAATTGGAAGTGTTCAACTCACCTGCACATCAGAATTCTCCTGCAAGTAAGTCTTTGATAATTCCTACTTCAGTTATGTCAAGTTCTTTATTATCTTTGCCAAGTTTTACAGATATCCAATCTCCACCTCCTATATCTGCTTCTGCAGGCTCTCATCCAGTTCTACATGTATCTAATATATCTGACATCCCTCCACCTTCTAATCCTGAAACTTCACTTTCATATATTGCACCAATTCCTCCTGAAACTTCACCTTCATATATTGCACCAATTCCTGCCACTCACACTGACCAACCTGTTGTCCCTACTATCCAAACACGTTCCAAAACAGGCCATTCACGACCAAAACAATACTCAGATTACCAATTATTTTACTCAACCCGACACCCTTTACGAGCCTTCTCTGCTTTCCATGCAATTGTTGAGCCAACATGTTATACAAAAGCCACCTTGGATTCATAGTGGCGTGTTGCTATGGGTAGAGAATTTGATGCATTAATGGAAAATGACACTTGGTCTTTATGCCCACGTCCACTGAATAAGCATGTTGTGCGAAATAAGTGGGTCTACAAGGTGAAACGAAAACCTGATGGTAGTGTTGAACACTTCAAGGCTTGATTGGTCGCCAAAGGTTATGATCAAAGGAGTGGAATTGATTTCCATGAAACTTTCTCTCCTGTGATAAAACCGACAACCATTCGATTGGTTTTGGCCCTAGCTGTTCATTTTCATTGGCCTATTAAGCAGTTGGATGTGTCCAATGCCTTCTTACATGGCTTTCTTGAGGAGGAAGTGTTTATGGAACAGCCACAGGGCTTTATTGATGAAACCAAGCCTGATTTTGTCTGCAGATTACACAAATCTTTGTATGGCCTCAAACAAGCTCCAAGAGCATGGTTTCAACGTTTATCACAGCAACTCATTGAACTTGGGTTCCAAGCATCCATCAATGACTACTCTTTGTTCACTCTACATACTGACAACACCAAAATTTTTGTCTTAATTTATGTAGATGACATTTTGGTCACTAGTTCCAGCTCCACTCAAATTGCTACTCTAATCCAAAACCTGAAGAGCATTTTTCAAGTCAAAGATCTTGGTTCCTTATCTTATTTTTTAGGTGTGGAAGCTGATAGAACTTCACAAGGTCTTCATTTATGTCAAACAAAATATATTTGTGATCTCTTACATCGCACCAAAATGGCTGGAGCCAAGCCTCTTGCTTCTCCTACTGTTACAGGTACAAAGTTATCTGGCTTTGATGGTGAAGTGCTCTCTGATCCCACCGATTATCGATATATTATCGGGGCTTTGCAGTATTGCACAATCACCAGACCTGATATTGCATAAGCTGTCAACCAACTTTGTCAATACATGCATCAACCAAGGTCGTCCCATTGGCAGGCTATGAAAAGAGTTCTACGTTATTTGAAAGGGACAGTAAATGATGGTTTGTACTACACTCCATCTTTCCTTGACATTCATACATACTGTGACACTGATTGGGCAGACAATCCTGATGACAGAAGGTCTACTAGCGGTTATGGAGTGTTCTTGGGTCGTAATCTGGTATCTTGGAGCTCTAAGAAGCAACATGTTGTGTCTCGCTCCAGTACAGAAGCAGAATACCGTTCAATGGCTCTAGCTACTGCTGAACTCTACTGGATACGAATGTTATTCAAAGAATTGGGCATTGGTATTTCATCTACACCGACTCTGTGGTGTGATAACATTAGTGCCATTGCTTTGGCATCAAATCCAGTGTTCCATGCTCGAACAAAACATGTGGAAATAGATTACCACTTCATTCAAGAGAAAGTCTGCAATCGTGATGTCAAGGTGCAGCACATTTCAACACTTGATCAAGTCGCTGATATTTTTATGAAAGGACAATCTGCTCAACGATTTCAAGTTTTGAAGCACAAATTAATGGTTTGTTCACGCCCCATCAATTTGAAGGGGGCTGTTAGATCATCCAAGACCTTAGGAGAACAACAACAGAATGATATGCAGTGCAGTGATAACATATATATCTAATATCCATTCTGTTAGCAGCTTGACCACATCTCTTAAGATTGTGCCTTCTCTTTAGAATAAGTTTGTTTTGTATTTTATCAACTTACAGTGACAATGTATCCCTATAAATATAATACATTGACGTATAGCTAAGATAACAGAGCCAAAGCTTCATTCAAATATTTCCTCTGTTCATATATTTACATGACAAACCCCTGAGCTTAAGATTCTTTTCCAGTTTTGCTCCTTTTTGGCTTGCTTCCTTAATTATCTGCTCAAACTGAAGAATCTCAGAATCTTTATTCTGGATTTCAGTTGGAATTTTTCACCATAACCTCGTATGTTTTGAGCAGGCTCAGTTGTTCTTGGATCTCTGCAGCTAACCGAGAGTCCTGAGGAGAAACACATATTGGTTTGGGGTTATTTTCCCTGTAGATATGCTTGAGCTCGGATAGATTTTTCATCTCAGAAATTACAACTTTGTCAGAAGCTTGTATTTTATCAGGATCATGGGGAGTATGAGCAGCTTGTAAATATTTTGGATATCAAGGCTTCCCCAGCTTCTGAATTTTGATTTGCAGAATCTTCCATGGGTTGAGGGTGGACCTTCTGACAGTTGTTCTCACAGGGTTGATTATCTTTCAACGCAGTGGGTTGTATATCTACTTTCAACGGATGGGTAGTCTAGTAGGATTCTTTCTGAAAATACACCAGTGTGGCACAACCTGCAAACTCCCACAAAAGCGTGGATAATATCCAAGACTATCAGCGAGGCAAGAAAGCAGAACCCAAGCAATTCCTAGCAACACATGCTAAATCCAAAATAAGCCTAAAATACGTCCAAATTAACAAAACTCTGGCTCAAGCCATTGAGCAAACTGAATGGAGAATGCTATGTTTGCACATAATGCAAGAGCAATCTTGTGAGCAGTGATCACATACCACATCACACCAAAGAGTTAATGTGAAATGACGAAAATGTTTAATAAATACATTCAAGAAAACAAAATCTTGCTTCTCGTTGCTTACAACACTCCACATTCACAAGATGATACCCCAAACATTGTTAATGAAACTTTAAAGGGTGAAACCCGTAGAAGTATAAGAAGCTAGTATCCACGGATTGAAGAAACCAAAGATGTCATGAGGTGTATATCAACATGACCCCAACAGGACAAGAGAGTCAGGAATGCCAGTATACCACACACAATCACATTTTCTTTAAATAAAAGATTGTATGTGGTGAGAGTTGTATCTAAAACTCTTCCCAAAACCCAGATTGACCAGAGGCAAATCCCAAGAACAAATTGATTAGAAGGAAAGCCTTCCATGCTCGACAGTTGAGCCCAAAGAATCAGGAGTCCAGACACAGGACACCAACTAAAACCTTAATATTGTTAGAGAACTACTTGAATTATGGATCCCAATGATGCATGAAAGATCTGATATCGGCTCAGTTCTTGAATACTCAATCTGATTGCAGGACCTTGTTCCGGCACAACTAAAACATAAGGATTTTAAAAGGTAGTTTGGAGGGAAAAAAATATGAGCTCGAGTTTGGTAGCAAAACTAAAGCTGACAAAAAAGTAGAAGTGCGTGAAAGAAGAAGAAAAGACCACCGAGCATCCATCCAAAAATCCCTTATTATCAAAGAAAAGCTCTTAGAATCACATAATGCCATCTATAGAAGAATTTTCAAAGTCAGTCCACTCTTGAAAACAAGCCGCTTTTCAATAACTCACTTGGTTAGTCCATCCTAAAACGCAACAACTCACTTGACAAAAGTCAACCTTTATTGTTTGATTTCTCCTGCCTCAAATATTTATATGGTTACTAATTTTAAAATATATAGTATTAGTGTAAACTAGCCTGAACATTCCATTAATAAAAAAAAAAATCAATCAGAAGAAACTTGCAGTACGGAGTGGAGATTCAAACTTTACATATATTATGAGCTTGCAATGACTCACTTAACTAATGTGAATCTCAGTAGAAACTTGCCGAGTAAACTGAAGATTCGAACTCTATGTATATATCCTATGTGCATTTCTTATAGTTAGAGAATATTTGAGTCTAAAACCCCAAATATGGCATGCATTCCCAATACGTGCATATGCTATAATAATCAACTTGATTCAGACAAAGGCAAGTCACAGCATGGAACAACATTTGACTCGTCGAAAGAACATGCTTCGAGCCCAGGTAGAGAAATCCATACATAAAAATACACAAATAACCATAATTATGACATTATAACTTCAAATCTAGCACTTTCACTCTTTAACGAACCAAAACAGAATCAACTAAAACTTCAAAAACACTCATACCAGTTCCCATTTTTGGGCCTTGGAATTATATTTCTTTTCACTTGATTGCTTAAATGGAAATCGAATAAGAAAAAAATTCATCCGAATCATGAATAAATTAATATTCTTGCTTTATCTATATTTACTTACTAATTAAAAAACAATCATTTTTGGCAACTCATATCCTGCATGATAACTATAGCAGCATGATTTAGAGTATATTTAGAAATATAATGATGATTTTTTAAAAATATTTTTTATTTAGAAATATATTAAAATAATATTTTAATATCAAATAATAATAATATATAAAAAAAATTTAATTTTAAAAAAACATTGTTTAAAAATATTTTTAAATATTTTAAATGTAGTTGTAGTTGTTTTTTAAAAATAATTTCATGTTGAAATATATTAAAATGATATTTTTTTATTTTTAAAAAATTATTTTTGATATCAGTAAATTAAAATAATTTAAAAATATTAAAAATATATTAATTTAAAGTAAGTAAAAAAATAAAAATAAATAATTTTTTTTAAAATTACTTTTTAAAATACAGAAATAAAAAAAAATATATTAACAAATGCACCAAAAAAATGCATTGGAAGTAAGTGATGTCAGTTCCCACTTTTGGTATGGTTAGTTCGTCGATTTGCCTCGTGACTCGGTAAATCACCATAATGGACGACAAACGTCATCAGTCTCCCTGACTTTTGTCCTTGCATATCTTTTCTCTAGCGCCGCTCCTTTTTCAATTTAATAGACAAATCTACCCTTCATTTCTAAAATGCTTGTTTGTTTGTTTGTTTGTTTTTGACATTCGCCCGTGAGTATGTTTTTTTCAATATTCTTTTCCTTGTCAACATAAATCAAATTTTAACTTTATATTGGAAAACCAAATCTCCTTTATAGTTGCACTCTATCTCCCCCCCCCCCCCCTTTAATTATTATGTTAATGTTTGTTTAAATTACCTTTACCAAAAACTCTGAAAAATACAAAATGTTAGCTATTCAGCATTATAAATTTTTTAAATAAAAGAAATGTTATATTTAATTTTTTTCATCATTAAATAATATTGAAAATACATTATATATTATCTGAATAGGATAAATAGATAAGTTTATTGTATGATCCATGTAAAAGCATAAAAAACAAGAGCAGAATAATAAGAGTGGTTAATCTATGATAATTAACCTTTTAACATATTGAATAGTTGATTAAATAGACCATGTATAAACGAAGTCTATTTAACACATTTTTTAAAATTTAACCATTATTGAATAATCTTTTTTTTATGTAAATGGCATTTAGATGATAAATTTAATCTCAATGTACACAAATGTCGAATCATCCACTGTTAGCCAATCACTTGTTACTTGAAAAATCAATAAGAGAAGTGCCCGTTTTTGCCAAGGATGATAGAGTCTTTTCAATTCATGAACTCGACGAGTGCCCGAATCATTGTAGCAAAATCAAACAAACATTCATTCTGAACCATATTATATAATAAAATAAATCCAGTATCGCACCAACCGGCATTACGTATTTATTATTATTATTGTTATTAATAAAAAAAAAAAAAAAAAAAAAAAAACAGATCATACTCCAGCGTAGGAATTCTGAACGGCCATTTCTCCTTAAATAAGCGCCAGCTCCCCAAATCCCTTCGCTGATTCTTCTGCTAATCACTGTTTCCTATCGGTAAACAAAAACCATCACCTTCTCTTTCTTTTACTGCTGGAGTAATTGAAATCGTGCTAGAATTTTGATGATCAAGATTCTGTTAATTAATCTTTGGATTTAAATTATGATTAGTATGAGAATCGGTTTAGGTGATTAAATTTTAGTTTTTGTTTTTGTAGATATGAGAGGAATCCATTACTTGTCAAAGCTGAAAGCTGCAAATATTCCTCCCGAATTGCTAAATAAAGGCCAAAATCGGGTCATCGATGCTTCTCTCACGCTTATTCGCGAGCGCGCTAAGCTTAAGGTATAATTATAATTATCTTAATTGCTATTAAATAACTTGTAATTATTTTATACGTTCGTTTATTCTCACAGGGAGAACTCTTACGCGCATTAGGAGGTGTTAAAGCATCTGCAACGCTTCTTGGAGTTCCTTTGGGACATAATTCATCGTTTCTTCAAGGACCGGCGTTTGCTCCTCCGCGTATTAGAGAGGCCATTTGGTGTGGCAGCACGAATTCGAGCACCGAAGAAGGTTGTGAGAACAGTCTCTCTTTTTTTTATTCTGCTTATTGTTGGATTGTTTCTGAAGGGGTCCGATTTGATTGATGATGTTAATTTTGATTAATGCTGAGATAGGAAGCTTGGCTGCTCGCAGGTAAAGAATTAAACGATCCGCGGGTGCTAACTGATGTTGGTGATGTCCCGGTTCAAGAAATACGAGATTGTGGTGTGGACGATGATAGACTGATGAATGTTATTAGTGAATCGGTCAAGCTAGTAATGGAAGAGGTGATTGCTTTTATCTTTGGGATATTTACAAAATCTCTTGTTTTTAATAACATTTTACATCTTGGACATTGCATTTTGTTTGATTTTTTTTTAATAACATTCTTTTGTTTGATCTAGGATGGAAAATGTAATTTATAAAAATACATAATTTATAAAAGCATGGAGGAAAAGTAAAGTTCAGATCAATCTACGAGGGTTTTTGTAATTATCCTTTTTTTGTTTATTACCATATAATATTTTCTAATTTTGCAGTTCAGCATCTGTTCCGAGAATCGAGTTAATTTCTGTTTTCCACGTTTAATTTGTATGGTATCAGTGATTCTGATAAGTGGGAATTTTTAGGAATTTTGAGAAGTTTTTATCTGAATGAATGTCAGAGGCTAAGAAACTGAAGGTTTTCAACTTGTTTGATGAACTCTTTCAGGACCCATTGCACCCATTAGTCTTAGGTGGTGACCACTCAATATCTTTTCCTGTGGTCAGAGCTGTCTCTGAGAAGCTTGGGGGGCCTGTTGATATTCTTCATCTAGATGCTCATCCTGACATCTATCATTGCTTTGAAGGAAATAAGTATTCTCATGCTTCTTCGTTTGCCCGAATCATGGAAGGTGGTTATGCTCGGCGGCTTTTGCAAGTATGTGTGTATGTCTCAATATGCTTTTCTGTGTCTCATGTTTTGTGGTTAATTTAGCATATATATCTACTTTCAAGCTGTGGTGTTAACTTTCTTGGTTCATGTAATTTATGTTTGAAGCTAGAATTGATTATGATATGATAAATACCCAATTCAAAAGGTGTAGATTGGTGATATCCCTTTAAACCTTCCAGTGTGATTGTATTACAAAAGCTTCTGGTTATTGCAATATCAGAGGTTCTTAAAGTTGAGGGAAATGATATGTATTTCTGGCTCATTGTTTCAAAAGTTACAAGTGCATCTATTGTTTGCACCCAAGATTTTGAGGTGTGAAGATAGCTGATATTTTCTTAATGTTATATTGATGAGCTTGAATGCTGACTTTAGGTGGGTATCAGATCAATAACAAAAGAAGGGCGTGAGCAAGGCAAACGGTTTGGAGTAGAGCAATATGAAATGCAAACCTTCTCAAGGGATCGGCAGATGTTGGAAAATCTGGTCTCACTCTCTCCCTCCCCCCTCACACGTGCGCACACACGACATATACATGTAAAAGTTGGTTTAGGGATTTAACATGTTTTTATTTATGGTCTGTTCTTGGACAGAAACTAGGGGAGGGTGTAAAAGGTGTGTATATCTCAATTGATGTGGACTGCCTTGATCCTGCCTTTGCTCCTGGTGTATCTCATATTGAGCCTGGTGGTCTTTCTTTCCGTGATGTTCTCAACATTCTCCACAACCTTCAAGCTGATGTTGTTGCAGGAGATGTGGTTGAATTCAATCCGCAACGTGACACCGTTGATGGAATGACTGGAATGGTTGCTGCTAAGCTGGTAAGGGAACTGGCAGCAAAAATTTCAAAATGATGTTACAGTTCCCTATTGAGATGTTCCAAAGTTAACAAGTCCTTGCTCTCGACTCATAAAGTTTGAGCAAGTGGCCCCAAGATTCCATCGCAAAAAATTTTCCACCCTCTTCTCAAAGGCATCACCAGAGGAATTGCTGAACACTGACCTTCAAGTGAGATATGTCTCTCTTGTCACTCTAGTTCTCTGGTTGCTACAAAATTTTGGTAATAATTATTTTGTATTCCACACCAGGCGTATTGTTGTACCTCTTCTCATGCTTGAAAGTAAAAGAAGACTAATATTTTCGAGTTCAATATTGCTTCCCGTTATTTCTTGCGTTTAAAATATTTAAATCTTGCATTTTGTCGCTCAAAATGAATGTCAGATGTTGATGGTAGGATTCAGTATTGTTGTTTTTATTGCCAATTCTCGGTGCTAGCTAGGAGCTGAACTTTTTGGAATTTACCACTTGAGTTATCTCATATGCTCATGGATGTTATTTGTAAGATTTTAGTATTACAATCACTACCTTACAGAACAGTTCAAGGCAGCTTTGAGAGCTGCAGTCTGTGTTATATCCGACGCAACTGAGCGGTGACTGACGTTCAAGGCTGAAACAAGGCAAGATTCGTTAGGCGTTTAAGTGAAAGTATAAAAGCTGCGCTTGTATTTAAAACATGAGGGTCGACCGAGAGTAAGTTCAGCCTTGAATCAATATAAAAATAAAAATATATATAAATGAATTATTATTATAATTTTAAAATTTCATTATCAACTTAAAATAAAGTTTAAGTAATAATTTAAAAGGATCAATATAGTTTGATCTAAATTAATATAAAGATAAAATTTATTATTATTATTGTATTTTTAAAAATCGATTCAAGGATTAACTGAGGCAAGAACTAGGTCACATGTTGAAAGGGTTAACATGGATTAACTCGAGTTAGCGATTAATAAAAATAATAATTATTGTAGTTTTAAAACATGACTCGGGAATCGATTCTATACAAGATTCAAGTCACGAGTCAAAAAGGTCAATCCTGTATATCCGGTTTCTTTTTAAAACATGGATTGACCCGAGTTAGTGATTAATAAAAATAATAATTATTTCAATTTTAAAACATGACTTGGAAATTGATTCTATATAAAATTCAAGTCATGAGTCAAGAAGATCAATCCTGTATATCTAGTTTCTTTTTAAAAAATAATCAAAGTAATTTTATTTTGATCAAATTTTTTCAAAAAAAATTAACGAGTTTTAGCCTTATGACTTGAATTTTTAACTAGATCAAGTTCAATCAATATTTCCAATAATTTTTTTAAAATATACAAGTTTAATAATAATATATATTAAAAATAAAATATTTTTTTTATATTTTATCTATTATAAACAAATCAAATATACAATCATTTTATTTTATATACTACTGTCAAATATAATTATCTCTTTTTATTTTTTATTCTATCTTATCTTTTCTGTTTTCACTATTCTTATTTCTTATATACCGGACAGCGACCAATCGCTACGTGTGATTTCCCCTATTCTATATAGTTATAGCAATGTCTGTTTTTTTTTTTTTTCTCTCGGAACAACAGCTATAAAATCTTTTGCACTTCGCTTCCGTGTCTCTGCTATTATCATCCGTGTCTGGTTCTAAAAAAATGTTGTCTTCCCTATCTTCCACAATTTCCCGCCTAAATCTGTTCTATCCGAAACCCTCAATTCCTTACTCTCTGTCATCATGTCTCAAAACCCTTAAACCCCAACCAATAATCCCCAGATGGTCACCTCTCCATTCTCTATCCACTCATTCCACTTCAAGACTTTCAACTTCACCAAAACCCCAATTCGAAACTTTGGTTTCTAAAAATGATCTTGTTGTTCTTGGAATCGAAACTAGCTGTGATGACACTGCAGCTGCTGTTGTATGCCAATCGTGTCTTTCTTGAACTATTTATTGTTTCTGATTTTGTGCTAATTTTAATGGGTTTCGGCTCTTTTTTTAGGTGAAGGGCAATGGTGAGATTCTAAGTCAAGTTGTTTCTTCTCAGGTATTTGTGTAATGTCTTTAGTGTAATTTGTTTATAGGCTTTTGCTTATCTTGCCTATTAATGGACTTTTTGTTTACTCCATTGACACAAATCAGTTGTGAATTTGGGCAATTAATGCATGATTCCATTACCATAATTTTTTAAATCGTAACTTTAATGAAGGCAGATTTGCTTGCAAAATATGGTGGTGTTGCTCCTAAAATGGCAGAAGAAGCACACTCCCAAGTTATTGATCAGGTATCATCTCTAACTAGGAAATTTAGTCTCTTTTTTTTTTTGTAACGCATGTTTTTAATTTTGTAATGGATGTGAGTTTGTGCGGGAGTGCACATTTGTGATTTGACAGGTCGTACAGGAAGCACTTGATAAAGCTAATTTAACAGCAACGAATCTATCTGCCGTTGCTGTTACAATTGGTCCTGGTTTGAGCCTATGTCTTCGCGGTAATTTGATTAGCATATGTTTCTGTTTCATTTTTTCCCTTGTTGATCTTATTGGGAGTAAATTGTTGTCACCATTGTATAGTACTGTTGAGCCCAGGTACAAATTAGATAAAGAAACTCAATTATACTTTCAGACAAATTGGATAATTCTGTCTGTGTAGTGTCTTCTTTCCTTATTCTGCTTTGTACAGGGTATAGATGAATTTCTGCCTGTAAAAACCTGTGCTACCAGGTTGAAAAATGGCTCTGTTTCTAAGCCTTATCGTGAAGTGCTTATGGAATATGTCAATGTATGCTTATTTGCATAAATAGCTAAACAAGAGCCTTGTTCTAGTTCCAAGAACCTTAACTAATATTGCTAGTGTTATGGTAGCATGGCTTTCAACTTGGTTTTTTCGTTGAAGTTCATGTTTGGGCGAGAGAGAATAAATAACTTTTCTTTCGATTTTATCTTGTGCTATGATGTCTATATTCTGGCATCCCTCTGTACTGTTACGTAATTTTGTTGTTTCAAGTACAAGATAGCTCCTTAGGGCAATTTCTTTATGCATTCTGATGCAGTTGGTGTACGAAAAGCTCGTAAACTTGCTGGTAGCTTCAATCTACCAATCATTGGCATCCACCATATGGAGGCTCATGCTCTAGTAGCCAGGTATGGAAGCAAAAATGATATAATGAATGAAGAGGAAATAATAGCTAAGCCACACAAGACAACAATGTGTACTAAAACATACTAAAAACATGTTTATTTCCATATTGCGCTGGACATTAAGAAGCTTGTATGTCTATGCTTTTGATTCATACTCAAAATTGAGATATAAAATGCTCATCTGCATCACCTGTGTTTCTTATTCTAGGTTAATTGAACGGGAGTTGCAATTTCCTTTCATGGCTTTACTTATTTCAGGTAAGACCATCATATGATTATTGATTCTTTCTTTTCCTCTGCTGATTGTTTTAATGTTAAGGTTAGCATGTGTGTGAGTGGATGGGTTGGATTGATACTTAGAAAGCTGGGTATTTTATCTTAGGAACCAAGGGCAAAAAAGTCTCATTCAAAATCAATGGAATTGCAAATATTGTTTGAGTAGTTTGGTTGGATTTGCTCTTTCCTTGGTTGTCAAATTAGGTCATATTTGTGTGATTTGAAAGCTGTGAGCATGCAGGTTCATGCAACACAAAGTAATTGCCATGTGATTATCAATGACTCAATTCTGCTTATCAACAGAGGCCCATCTGACTTAAGTTGATGTAGTTAAAGCTGATCAATCAATCATATTATTCATCAAAAGTTTAAGCTGGATTCTGATAGTGGTGTTTGCAAGCAAGAGTGAAGCCAACATACATGTAATCCAAACTTGCACTGACTGAGTTGATTGCTTTGTGTGTGTGTGTGTGTGTGTGAATATCAACATCATGATACCATGGGTTTTAGCTTAGCTTCGGGCGTCCCACCTAAGAGAGTTGTTGTGGCTGCATGCATACCATTGATTTCAGTTGCTTCTGTTTCTCAGGAGGACACAATCTACTTATCCTTGCTCATGACCTTGGCCTCTACATACAACTTGGGACCACAATTGATGATGCAATTGGTGAGGCATATGACAAGACAGCAAAATGGCTTGGTCTTGACATGAGCAGGAGTGGTGGACCAGCCCTAGAGGAACTTGCTCGAGAGGGTGATGCAGAATCAATAAAATTTTCAGTTAGTTAACTATCGTACTTTTTATTTGTTCATTTACGTATTTTCTCATTGTTGTCATGTTTGCTAGAGTGCGTAAAATGAATAACATTTTTCTGTTTTCGAGCTCTCTCTAAAGTACCTTATTTGTTTTTGTTCAGATTCCAATGAAACAGCATAAAGATTGCAACTTCTCGTATGCTGGTTTGAAGACCCAAGTGAGGCTGGCAATTGAATCCAAAAACATGTATGTAGAAAACACCAAACTCCTACTAACTCTGGTAACTTATTCCCCCACGTGGATATAATGGCCTATGCAAACAAAGAGCCAATTTATACATTTTTTCCTGCCTATTGATGTGTGTGTAGATTATGTGCAGCAATGCTGAAATTCCCATTTCTTCTGCAAGTAGCCAAGATAGAAGGTCCCGAGCTGACATTGCAGCTTCTTTTCAGGTTACCTTCCTTTGGTTAATTTTGTTTTTAATCTTTATTGAAGTCTAGTATAAACATGCTCTTTTTGTTTGTTCTGCTCCCTCTAAGGCTGTTTCTTGCAGCGAGTTGCTGTATTGCATTTAGAGGAAAGGTGTGACCGGGCAATTGAATGGGCAAGGAAGATCGAGCCTTCAATAAAGCATTTGGTGACATGCCTTGCAATTTTAAAATTCTGTTTGCTCCATCACAACCTATTGATTTACTAATGCTTTCTATTAATTTCTGGCTTGTATTGATGATGATAGCCATCTATATTCTCAACTCCTGCAGGTGGTCTCTGGAGGTGTTGCATCAAATCAGTATGTCAGGGCTCGGCTTGATCATGTTGTGAAGAAGAACAGTCTTCAACTTGTTTGCCCTCCTCCAAAGCTTTGCACTGATAATGGTAAGTTTCATCTCTGATCTTATACTCAAACTTTTAAATGGATTGCAGTGTGGTAAAACACGACCTTGGGCCAAAAAGGAAGATTAGTTATTGGGTCATTTAAAGACAATTTAATTTTGATACTATCCTTTAAAAGGTAATTTTTTGGAACCCCTGAATGGCCTAGATTCTTCCTTTCTTTTCGTGCTGATGAAAAGTGCTATATATTTTGATATACATCCCCTAAACGCAAATAACTTTAGCCCTTCTAGAAAGAATGTCCATAATGAGTATATGAAAGGGTTAAAAGGCAGCTTTCTAGTGAGAATGAGTCATCTCTGACTTGTCATGTTTTCAGAGCTTGAATCCCACCACCTTCCTTTTGGTATTCACTGTTGCAATAAGGTCAATTTTCCGTTTTGGTAGCTGAGAGATGAAGAGAAACTTCAATTTGAATAAAAAACCCAACTTTGCAGCAATCTAAGGTTGTCTGGCATGTATAGGTCTGCACTAAAAGCCAGCATAGTCAGTTTTTGTAATTATGTAGATCCAGAAGTTGACAATCAATATTGTTTGCAAATACACTATCATCTCAAAGAAGAAAGTAACTGATGGTGGGGCTTTTCATCGCAATAGGTGTAATGGTAGCTTGGACTGGCATTGAACACTTCTGCATGGGTAGATTTGATCCTCCACCCCCTGCAGATGAACATGAAGATTATATGGTTTGTTCTTAAACTCATGACTGACTTTTGTTTTGTTTCATCACTCTCTTCCTATCACATGATTGAATAATGTAACACCATTGTTTCAATGGTTCTTAGAACTGGTCCAAAAAACTTGGAGGCGAATCATCATCACCATCTTGTAGTTATCATATATCAGTTAACTTCCAAACAATCAGCATCCATAAGTGCTGCAGTAATTTATATTTTATTTATAGTTGAATATGATTGAGCTCTGGATATGTAAAGAGTTACGGAAGTGGGCTCATGCTTTATATATGACCCAGGACAATCTTTTCTCCCTCCTCTCATATCAAAGTTCCATTTGGACCCCGCTTTGGATGAACCATAAAAAGGATTTCAAGCCACAAAGTTTCCATTTGGAATTGTCTAATAAATCTATAATTTCTTTTAGCAACATAATCATTTTATAAATGGAAGAGAATTATGGCTGAGACCATGCCTTAATGGTAGTCATACCTCTCTAACGAGCAGATTAATAGAAGAGAACCACTTTGTGCCTGATTAGTAGCATGGATGATGACATTTTTTTGCCTGGCTTTTTAAGTTACAGGTATGCTGTGTATGCTTAAGGTGTCTTGTAACAGCTTTGACTAATACTTGTTTGCTGTGTGAATTAGTATGATCTGCGGCCAAGGTGGCCGCTAGGAGAGGAGTACGCAGAAGGGAGAAGTGAAGCTCGCTCTTTGAGAACAGCTCGAATTCATCCATCACTTACATCTATAATTCAAGCGTCACTCCAACAGCAATGATACTGGTGTCTCTAAATTCTACACAGGTCCTTGTGATTAGCAGAGCAACATGTTTGGACAGATCATCCAGTGCCTTGACGTTGAACTTCGCAACCTGAACTGAGTTTCTGATGTATAGATCT
This sequence comes from Populus tomentosa, assembly GCA_018804465.1. Lineage (NCBI taxonomy): Eukaryota > Viridiplantae > Streptophyta > Magnoliopsida > Malpighiales > Salicaceae > Populus > Populus tomentosa. The sequence goes on from CM031995.1 coordinate 4,058,457, forward strand.
TGCGGGGATATAAGTTAAAATTTGGGAAATGGCACCAGCACGTTATAACAGCTGTTGGAAAAACTTAAACTGGGACTTCCGGTTCCTCCCTGTAAGATGGCTATTGTTTAATTTTCAATTGTTGGTGCAAATTCAAAAGCTTTTATCCATTTATCTGGACCTTAGGCACGTAGCTTGAGCTCACTGTACATCCTGGACAGCTTGTGTCTGCAGTGTGCATTAGTAAAAAGTAAAAAACATATCCCTATTTTCTTACTGAGAGACCATTGTTTGTCAGCAGAGATTTCCTTAATTTTTTTCCCCTCTAATTATCATTACGAGAAGAAGAAATTCCTATTTTGGGATGCGTGGAATTATTCAATATTGCTCAGCTTGGTCTGCTTTGCTACCCGAAGTGCGTACGTGGCAATCTCAATGATACGTGGCCATTTCAGTTATTATAGTCTGGGAATGCTGTAGGATTTTCTTTTACCGTGGTGCTTGTAAAAAGTATTTGATGTGTTTGGTAAAAGTTTTTCTTACAAGTGTTGCTATTGAAACGAGAAAGAAAGACAATCACATGCCTTGTACCAAATTTAATGAAAATATTTCGGACAAAATGCAAGCACGGTGTTCTTATTCGATGTAATTTTTTTATTATTATTATTATTATTGTTGTTGAACTAAATTCTTAGCAATGAGTAAGATTGTTTGGAGACGTGATTTTTTAAAATATGATTTTTTTAGTATTATTTTTTTGTTTTTAAAATTATTTAATGTATTAATATTAAAAATAATTAAAAAAAATAAAATTATATTATTTTAATATATTTTTAAATAAAAATTATTTTAAATCATAATTGTTATCATATTTTTAAATATAACTTTTTAAATCATAATCATTGTTATATTTCCAAACATATTCAAAAGTAAACAGTAAAGAAGCACTTGCAACATTTATATTGTTAAGAAATGATGCAAAATGCTATTTCTTTTACCAAACGGCCACTAACTCGTTTAACGAATGGTTTGCGATTTGTGAACGCAATGGTTCTAACTCGAATTGCCTTTTCAAACATTTTGGGTTGTTCTTCAGAAGTAACTGCCACTGTTACAGTTGGTTGAGATTTTTCTCCTATTTTGACCACTGTTAGATTTCAAAATTGAAATTGAATCTTATTTGGAAAAACTTATTAAATCTTGTAATGAATTATTTATTCAACATTTTTATATTATTTTATATTTATATAATAGAAAATTACCTAACATGGTTATAATTTAATAGCTGTTATAATTTAATCGTCTTCTCACTTTACTTTCATTTTCTTCTTTAAAAATTACAATTTAAATCTAATATCAAAATAATATTTAAATTTAGATGAAAAGTCGATCTCCATAAATAGGAATTGATTTCTTCTCTCTTTAATGACACAAAATCTCACTAAAATCAAAAGCTAATTTTTGGTTTTTAATCTATTTGTAGTTGCAAATTGCAAATTAATTATTCTTATTTTTTCAAAACCCTAAAAAACTCCAAATTAATTTTAAAACCCGTTTTATCCCTTAAAAAACTTCGATTATTCTTGTACTTCTTGACGGCCTCAAGCGAACCGGTAATTCATTGCAACTTGTTTACATCATTTTTCCCCTTAAATTTGATCTGACCAAGTAAGGTTTCAAGTAAATAAAAAATAATAATAATGTTCAACTTGCTTTTCTCTTTAGTCTGCTACCGCTCTGGTGATCCTCTCACTGGAAAGAGGAACTACAACTACATGGATGCTGTTCGGTCCAATCTTGGTAAAATTCCTGATGCTACATGGAGGCTGGCGCTAGCTTGATTGAATCTTTTTAAAAACCCTAATTTATTATTTATATTTTCATTTTTAATTTTGTCAGACGATGGTCTGATGGTCAAGATACGTGGATTTGTCCAGCACCTGAATCATTTTGGAGTTGCCGTTGGCTACACAATTGCATCATGTCTTCTTCTTTAAGAAGCTCGTCGTTATCATTGAAAAGTACGGATTCTTTTGGTGAAGGTAGTGTTGTTTGCCAGAGAAAAAGGTGAGGGTTGCGATTTTTTTATTTTTTTTACTATTATGATAATTTTGTTATTTTAATATAACGAGGGCTCTTTAGTTTTTTTATTGATTTTTTTTTTTGTTGGCATTAGTAAGAATGTAATATGTTATCAAATTTTTAAAATTATGTTCATCCTATATATAAATTATAATTTCTGAAAAAATAAAGATAAAGTAAAAAAATAACTGAACTATAGAAATATCAATATAATTTTCACTTTATTTAATGTGAAATATATCCACTAACACTTCTACTTATTTGCAACCTATCTTTTAGTTAGTGTTTATAAATACACAAAGACAATTAGAATAAAAAAGTAACACTTTTTAGCCTAACAATTAAGGTTTCATTTGCATTATCCAGTATAAAAAAATTGATGCACGATAGTTTTAAAGAGATTATTTATTGAGTGTTTGATTGAGGAATAACAACAGCAGAGGTGGCTACGTACAGCCATGAGAGACAGAAAGACAATAACAGAGGTGTTGGTAATAACAACAGAGGAATTAATTATGGTAACAGATGAAGGGAAACCACCAAAGAATTGATATCCACCAAATGAAGGAGCTAGAACAAAGGAGGGGACGTCAACAGGGGAAGGAATCGTTGCAGCAACAGAAAGAATCGGTGTAGCCATGTGCGAGTTTATGTTCGTTGAGTCCATTACAAAGATGAACACCAAGTATTTACTAATATCAAGTTTAGTCAGGTTGTATATTTATTTTTTAAAATTATTATTTCAAGTTTTATTAATTTTAGAATTATTGAAAATTTACATAGTAATTAATTTTAAAACTTATAAAATTAATCGAGATACATATAAATTAGTCCAAACATTACTTTAATAAAAAAAATGGAAGAGCAATATTTATTTGCATGAATAGAAATCGATTTTGAAGAGAATAACAATAATCTTTTGTATATTTATACATATATTTTTAGGGTTGCGTATAATAATATTAATGGAATACACTACAAATGATAAGTAAACTATATAAATACTGTAAGTAAACGACAAAAAGAAAAGAAAAAAAGAGACATCCTTTCCATAATACAGTTGTCAGGTGATCTTCACTTAACTTTCCCAAGATTGCATGCCAGCTTTAATTAGATGGGAAAAGGAAATGCATTGTATCTGTACAAAATACGTATAGCTAGATGAGCATGTCGGTTATAAATGGGTGATCAAACACCAACTCCACCGCAGATCTATAGTCTTACAGAGAGGGACTGATTTGACGTTGTTGCATACAGTTAAGAAATCTAAAGGTTTCTATCAGAAGTTTTTCCACTGGTAACGACGACGACGACGGGTACTGCCGTACTGGAAGAGGGATGCAGCTGGTTCCCATGTCCTCAATGATATATCAGCCCATTCAACGCTTTGCATTTCCTGGCTGTAAGGGAAACTTTACAACAATTTTACACCACAGCACGTAAGCAATATTATAAAATATATAGAGAGAGTAACATTTTTCTGCAACCAAAGTTTCATTCAAAATGCTGTCCAGAAAATGAAAAAAGCTTCATTCAATATAATATTATGAGAGCTTTTTTCATGTAAGTTTAACCTAACAATTTGTATATCAAATTGGTCCTTCAATAAAGCAAATTCGATTCATAGTGATTTCAATTTAATCTACTAGTTATATAATAAAAGAGGAATATCCTATACAATAGCTCAGGATTCCTTCGAAAGGTCAAATTAGCTCCACTTGGCTCTTGGTGGTGAGTCTAGCTATAGCACGTACCAGGAAGACAATGGAAAGTGGAAACTCTCTTCTTCTTTTTTAATAATCGAGATTTTATTAAAAGAGAACCAAATTACTAAAAAGTTAACTACGATCTAGTTGATAGAGGAAGAGAGTTCTAAACAAGAAAAAAGAAAGACAGCAAAGTAAAAGACAGGAAAACAGAAGTAAAAACTATACACAAGCCAACATTAATTAGATTAGAGTAGAATTAATGCCTTCATGACCTCTTACCAGATCATTTCTACTGCACATAAAATTATAATTCATAGTTCTTAGCCAAAGTGCTAGCGTATGAAAGAACGAGATCAAAGATAATGTTCCAATCTAGCTCTTTATCTTAAAAAATGAGTTTGCTCTACGATAGAATTATAATAAAGCGAATGACTTTACGCTGAAATCTGCATTAAATCAGAGCACCACACTGTGAATGACTTTATCTAAGTGTTTGCATTCCAAATTCCAGGAAGACAAAGGGAACTTCGTGGTTATTCAAGGATTGTGGGGTTAATCTCAGCACTCAAGACAAGGACAAAACCTGAGTACTCCACTAGCCGGTAGGAGTCATTGGTGGCTAAAACTGAGTTATTCTTGTGATAATGCAAGCGATGTCGCTAGAACAAGCACAGCCACAAAAAAAGCGTCCGCTTTCCAAAAGCGAATCCTGTTATAATGCAATAGATCTTCTTAGGAAGGTTGGTTTGCAAAATGGGGCCACCGTTTGCATGCGACAACATACAACTCAATCTCCAAACATCCATGGCGATAATATAATATAATTAAAGAAGATACATGGATGGTTTCTGTGTTTGAAAATTAATAAAATAAAGAGAGTTTTTTTACATAAAGCAGCTTAGATTCTGCAAAACTAAACAAAAGTATCCATGTTCCATAATTGAGTTAGGGAAGCAACGTCCCTTCTTTCTGAGTCAGCAATCTTCTTTTGAAAGATCTGTCAGTGTCTTTCTTGTCCCACTGTCTTATACCGTAACGAATCATCCCGATAAAAGCATTACTAGCTATATATATGGAATTTGTCTGTTTGTTTGTAAATCGAAATATACTAAAAGGGTTCAGTTAGTTACTATTTACATGGATATAAAATATTATAGATTAAAGTAGTGTAATTACAGTCCAGCCCTTGACATAAAAAGTAGCAAGGGAAGCAGAAGAGAGGCTGGGGTTATCTTTTCGGGAAAGTGCATTTGGCATTGCAAATATAGTTAATTAGGAGAAAATAATTAGCAAAAGTTTTGGTAGGGTTGCAGGTTATTACGAGCGGGCACCTGGCGTTGGCATTACCCGGACACTTTGTGTTTGGGTTGCCTAGCCCTTAAGTGGGAAAGACCCAAGAATCACATGGTGCATGGGTGGCCCTGTCCTTGTATGAGGCAGACCTGAGCGCGCTTGGATGAGGCATATCCTAGCATCACCTAGTGCTTGGGTCTTGGTGAAAGCTTGATTGGATATGGTAGCCACAACTCCACGTGTCCTTTAGATCTTGACAAAAACCTGATTGGCTATGACAGCCCCAACACCATGTTGTACTAGGGCAGACTAAGTGCCATGAGGTGCAAGGGCAGCACAAGTGTCAGGATTCCACTTCTTATTGTTATTATAATATTATTACTTATAATAAAAATACTAATATTTATACCATAATTTATAATATTTTTAGCATTCATACTATTAATTATAAATAAAATAATAATATTTATAACACAAGTAATACTATTTTTATATGAATATTTTAAATTTTAATAAAAATAATAATATTTTTAACGCAAATAGTATTCATTATAATAAATAATAATATTTGTAACACCAATTATACAATTTTTAAGAGTAATACTTTTAATTATAATAAAAATTAAAATATTTATACTATAAATAATACTATTTTTTATATTAATACTTTTAATTATAATAAAAATTAAAATATTTAAAATCTTTCTTCAAGACCCAGTAGAATTGGATCACGCAAGACTCATTGAGCTAGGGTTATGACGTTGAACCCAAAATAATCGAGCCCTTTACTATGACCCAAGAGTGCTATGAAAAGGTTGCCTCGCGTCACATGGTGCTAGGGCAGACCAAGCACCAGATGTCCGCTTCCCATTGTTATTATCATATTATTACTTATAATAAAAATAGTATTATTTGTGTTATAATTATTTTTTATTATGATTAAAAGTATTACTATTAAAAATAGTATTATTTTTGTTATTTTTATTTTTATTATGATTAAAAATATTAATATTAAAAATAATATTATTTATGTTATAATTATTTTTATTTTTATTATAATTGAAAATCTGGGCGCATCAACGCCCACCTCTAATTTGGGTTTGGACGTATCCACGCCCAACCACATGTGTGTTAATATAATAATGTGTATTATAAATATTATTTTTTTCTTGTAATTCAAAGTATTCATATCAAAAATATTATTATTTGTGTTATAAATATATTTTTTTTATTATAACTCAAAGTATTGATATAATAAATATTATTATTTGTGTTGTAAGCATCCTTGAAATTCTTAGTATAATTATTTATGTTATAATTAGTATTATTTTTATTATAATTAATATTATTAATAAAAAATAATTAATATATTTTAAAAAACAATTATTATTAATGTTAAAAATATATTAATTTTTATATTATAATTTTTTACAATAATTTTTATAAAAATAAAAAATAAACCCGCCACATAGCTGCGGGCATCCAGCTAATATACGCTATAACGCGCCAGAAATATTGGAAGATATATCAACAAGAAGGCAACGACAACAAGTTGCTAAGAAAGAAGAGTTTAACGACAAGAGAGCAAAATAATAAGTCTCATTTTAGCTAATTAACATAATTATTTAAGTTGGCTTGCTGAAATCAAGACATGGATTGAATTCTATGAATAGTTAAATTCTTAGGGTTCAGCATACATGCCTCGGCATGCAAATATTAGAATAGTTTTGAGGCATGCGACTTAATAATTTTGAGGTATGATCGACGCAAATACTATGATACGGTGATCAATGTCCTTTTTCAATATACACACTTTATCTTTTATATTTATTCAAGTGAAATAAACTTTCTAACAACCTATTTAATTCAATATAGTATCAGAGTTAAGAAAAAAATTAAAAAAAAAATTATCCCACTAATAAGTATATATAAAAATTATATATATATATATATATATATATAGAGAGAGAGAGAGAGAGAGAGAGAGAGAGAGAGAGAGATCATAGGATTTAAATGTTGGGTTTGAATTTAGTCAACAAAGCTTAAATGAAATTTCTCGTAAATAATTAGTGTGGTGTTGGTATTAGAAAACTATTTCTTGAATTTCACTTAACAAATGAAATATTTTGATTGAGTGGTTTTTAGTCTTTTTGTCCAAGCTGTTAGGGGTTAAGAAGTTGTTAAAGTATAAATTCAAATTCCGTGTAATTTTATTAGACTATAAAACTATTATTAAATTATTATTTAATAATTTAAATTTCTGACTTTAGATGATTTTTAATATAATATAAAGCTTTAATTATCATTTAATTATGAATTTAAATTTGATTATTTTTATCTTTAATTGAATTAAAAAATTTAAGTGTTAATGTATAAAAGTTATGTTTGTAAAACCTTATCTCTAAAAATTGATTTTTTTTTTTAAGTTTATTTTTCAAGATAATAGAATCAACTTGGATACATTCATGGATACAAATTATGGGTGGGTACGTTTATTTTCAAGAATTAAATTACATGAAAGAATCTGTCTAACTTAAGATTCTCAATCAATCGTTTATATATATATATATATTTTAGAAATATACATGATAAAATTTGAATTATAAATATGTTTTTCTTCTACTTAACTTCTTACTACTTAATTATTATGGGATCACCTAGCTCACTTGTAATAAAATCAATATGTAAACTCAAATGCTTAAAACCCAATTTTTAGGAAGCTGAGTATCTGAGATCAAAGAACATATAAACTTCGCAGTTAAAGTTACTAATTAACTAGGTTTTCTTTGGGAATAGATAGAAGTGTGAGAGTATGGATGTGATTATTATTTAAAGTATTTTTTATTTTAAAATATATTAAAATAATTTTTTTTATTTTTTTAAAAATTATTTTTAATATCAGTATATTAAAATAAATTAAAAAAATTAATTTTAAAAAATAAAATTTTTAAAAAATATTTTAAAAACAAACAAACAGGGTAAGTGTCTTCTAATTAAAGAAGACACATTCGTTCAGCTGGTCGGGGACTTTCTTTAGAATAAGAAAAGATATAAAGGAGCTTAAATTTTCAAAGACATCGGTAGGTATCCTTTCATCGGTTGATTGGATCCGAGTCAGCAGCGCCTTTACGAAGGATCTTTCACTTTCAGTAATATTTTCCAAGGAATTGCAGTGTCCTTGGCAAGTTGATTTAAAACTATGAAGTGGACATACTAGTAAAACAAAGTAGCTTTATATTTTTATTTTCTTTTTTAAACCTCTTTTCTATCTCATATATATATATATATATATATATATATATATATATATATATCTTTTATTTTTCTTTGTATATCTTTCTTTAACTTTTTTCCAGGCAGAACTTTACATGTTTAATGGATTTTTGTAATCATTAATAAAATTGACTATTATAAAAAAATATATCATATCTTGCTTATATGTATGTATGAAGTGTCCTGCTTTGCATGCATATTGATTTAAAATTATGGAGCGTACATGTCGTGTTTATATATATAAATCATTATTGGAGCTTTAAAATCATGGAGTTCATGTTGTTCTCAATATCATAGTAAAAAACATCTTAGCTTTAAAATAATTTTATATTAATTCTTTAGAATTTATAGGAATAATTTTATATTAAAATCAAACACAATCGTAAAATGAATGAACCAATGACAGAGTTAGGATATAATAAATATATAGAAGGGCCAAAATGAAGATATATAATTTGGGTTAAACTAAAACAAATGGGGTTATAAATAAAATAACCAACATTTCTAATGGGTCCGAAAGAAAGAACCCTTCAATATAAGGGTCAAATTTAGCTTTTAGAATGGACTAATTAAAATAATTCATCAATATAAGGGTTAAAATTAACTTTTGAAAACAAAATAGGCCCATAATCTCCACATAGCAAGTTGTAGCGCAGTCACCAAAACAACCCCACTATTATTAACAAAAACTAAAAAATTAGGAGGCGCACTGGCGCAGTCACTGCAACAATCCCACTACTAGTAACAAAAAACTAAAAAAAATAGGAAGCGCCGTCACCGCAACAATCCCACTGAGGCGGCCTCCTGATCACATGTACAATGAATCTTCTGACCAATTTTTTTTTCTTTATTTCTAAAGTTTTTTTTTTCTATCAATTAAATCTTTCTATAGTCTAATTATATAAAATTAGGTTCCATAGAAACATAAAATTATTTTTGTCTAAAAAAATATTTTATTTATTTTTCAATTCTTAAGTTAAAAAAAACAAAAAAAATTGCTAAAAAACAATGAAAACGAGAAAAAATAGATAGTTGTCGCAATTCTAACAATAAAAATGATCAAGTTTGGTATATACAAGTTTTATAAAAAAATTTGATGATAGTGAATTTCTTTTTTAAAACTTGCCTTAAAGAAACAGACCAAGTTCTATTTTGATTTTTAGGTCATGGTTAATTTTGGTTTTCTTTGGCATTTTAAGGTTAGTAGGTTATTTAGGAAGATTTTTATGGTATTTATTATATGTTTTTGAATGAAAATGAGTTGACAAATGAATTTTCAACCCAAAAAACCTTACCCCACAACTCTCTAACCACCAAAGTGGTGGCTAGGTTCTTAGATGGGCATCAGTAGGTAACACGTCGTGCACCTAGTTTGCAGTTGACATATCGCTTGTTTCTTTTTTATATATATAAATAAGGAGCATATGACAGGTCATTAGTCCGTTATAAAAGAAAAATAAATAAATACGGCCTAGGAATGTAGGCCCAACCTAGGCCATGCACCTGAACTTATTTTTTAAGGCTTTGACACGTTGAACTTCTTAATCTTGAGCGCCTGGCCTCACCTTAAAAAAAAAAAAACCTTTAATATTGGTTTTTTGATGAATTTTTTTGTTGTATTTTTTTAAAAAAATTTTATCATTTAATATTAGATTAATTTTGAATTCATCTTCTTTTCTTACATCGTATAATTAAAATATAAAAAATATTACTAAACCTATTGGAGTCGACAACTCAAGTCACGAGTTTGGTAAATTAACCTCAATCGGTTGATCAGAATCAATCCAATACGTTATCATTTTAGAGGGTGTTAGGGAGCACGGTTCAACCATTTTTAAAAAAAAATTAAATTTCTTTGCTTTAAATTATTGTTTTTGGTTTTTTTTTTATCGTTTTAATGTACCAATATTAAAAATAAATTTTAGAAAATAAAAGGAAAAAAATATTATTTTAATACATTTTTAAGTAAAAAGCACTTTGAAAAGCAATCTCTATCGCTTTCTCAAACACTCCATTGATGTATTTATATATATACGATATTAGCTTTGATTTTTCCTAAAATTCAAATTGTTTTTCACTGATCTTTTAGGTTGCCTTTAAACTTTTACATCATGTCTTTATTTTTTATTTGTTATTTTTTTGTCCTTTGATTTATTTATTTTTTTTACATCTATCATATCTATTGATTCACATTAAAGTAACTCTCTTTGAAATCCAAACTTGACAAGCAATTGAGTCAAAAGTTTCTAGGTTTGATTTCTTATAATGAGTTTAATAATAATATAAAGAGGTACATGTAGCATGTATATTTTTTTTCTTACAACAAAATTTTAATACAGCCTGCAACGTTGAGAAATAAACTAGTTATATACTAAAAAGTTTAGTATAACTAGAAGATGACAGGATTTATAATTCTGTTTACCTAATTAAAATAAATAATTATTTTAATCTAAAAAGTTAAAAGGTTAGTATAAATCTAAGCAATAATTTTTTAAAACGTGTAATAGTCACAAAGCCGTGTGGCACACGAAATTTGTGTTTAAAAACCAGCTTCGTTGAGAGACAAAGCACTACAAAACTAGTCGCTAGTACGTTAATTACAGAGAGAAACTGGAAGTAACTCATGGCAATCTTTTCGAAGTTACTAACGAAGACTGACATTGGGACAAGATTGTCAGTTCCAACAAAGAGTCTCGGGTCTTTGCCATGCTTTGGAAGAGGCCATGCAATAGATTTTCACGTGCAGGATGCTCAGAGTGGGGAAGTGTGGAATTTTCGCTGCGTAATTCGCAAAAAAAGCCACCCAAAACCTGCTCTTTGTAAGAATTGGCGTAAATTTGTTTCCAGCAAGCGCCTCAGCGTTGGTGATAAAATCATTTTCTCTACGCTGGCCGAAGATCAAGCTAGGACTGGTGGTGCTCAGTACAAAATTGAAGTGAAAAGGCAAACAAAGATATTTGGAGTCAGTTTGGGTCATTTCCCTTGATATATATATATATATATATATATATGTTCATAAGCATCTTTGTGTTCTGTAAGATATTTGTCCTCTGCTTTTGAATGACTCAGTGCTGTTTTGTTATGCACGCATGTTGTTTGCTTGTTTTAATTTAGGTTTGAAGTCTAGAGGAGGAGTTTCTTTGTCTTCTTCTTTGATTTGTCTTTTCATTTTGTCTGTAATGTTTATATTTGTTTCTGGATTGTCAATGGATATGATCAGTCCCTAGCTATTACTGCGTTTGCTTTTGTAGTTTTATAAGCAGGCCTTCATTTTTCAGCTGTTTTTGTTTATCAAGATATGGTTTAATCCGTGATTAATAAATGTTCCAATATTGAACTACAAATAAATTGCATAGGATGTTCTTAGGACAGATTTAATAACCTTTTAGAAGCTTACATGGCTGTTTAAAAACAAGAAAAAAAATATTCTAATTAAATTGAAAATTGTAATCTAAATAGAAAAAAAATTAAGGAATTTTTTTTAAATAATAGCTTCCGAATCTAATTTGGGTTAGTTGCCATATGAACAAGTTTTTAGAATTGTTATATAAAATTTCAGCTCAATTCAATAATTAAATAAAAAATTATGATTTTTTTTATCATGTTATGTTTTGGATTTATTCTAACTCCTCAAAACTTAAGAAAAATCTTAATAATTAAGAAAAGAATACAGCAAAAAAATAATGAAAACAGTGCCTCGTGTCAAAAGAGATCGATCATATGACTCAATCTTATAACCCCACATATCTTCTTCCTCCAGACAATAAATTAGATTCCCAAGTAACTAACGTTGTCGCGGAAGCCATGATCTTAATTAAAGATGTAATTTTAGCAACTATAAGGTTTATACCCTTTCCCAAAACATTTATTAATTGTTATCGTGAGAAACTCAAGTGTATTTTTCCATATTAATTTGGAAGTTTATTCCAAGTAAACTTATTTGAGAAAATCCTATTAATGAAATGAATATTTCTATATTAAAAAAGAATTATAGCTCTATGTAATCTTGCAAGTCTACTTTTTTTTGGAGTTGGGGATTCCTCCCAGTACGATCAACTGTGTGGCTTGATCACATCAAGTATGGATATTCGCGATCAGTATTATTGACTTACGACCCCTATCATCGATCCCAGCTGGTTGATTGATACAGGTAACCAAGCAAGATTCTGTCAAATTGAAAATGACCCCAAGTGAGTCCTTGAGTTCATGATTCCCATGACTTGTGCTCACCGATCTCGATATTTTCTTCATCTGCATTATTAATAATTAGGCCCCTCATTTTTTATGAGCAATGTGCTGCTAAATAATATTGGAAATTGCCACCCCCTTTAGACCATTCACAGTTATTTACCCATAAAAAAAAAAAAAATCAAGGCAAAAGGTTTTGCCTGGCTTGGCAGACAGATGAGGAGCAACAGGGGAGTGGAATGAATGGTCGCAGTGAACAGTGACGGAGCAGCGAGCTTAAGGCGAGGGTGGGAGAGAGAATAAAGAAGGTACTTGGTGGTTTTAGCCTTTAGGTGTTGGTGGATTCCGCTTTCCCTAGTGGTTTTTTTTCTTTTTTATAATAATTGAGGTATTATTGATGAAATAATTTACCATTAAAGCTTTCAAAACACTAAGGATTTCCAATTGTAAATATCAATTATTATTATCATTCAGGAATTTCAAAAACTAAAATAGAAAATACTTAAGAATATCAATTATTATTGTTATTATTATTATTATAAAAGATTTCCTCGATCAAAACTAATTTCTTTCTTAAATGATTTTAAGTAAGCATAACTATATTATCCTAAAAAACAACGTGCATAAATAGATTTCATGGTTCAAATTTTAATGGTCTTCGACCCACATGTGACATGCCTCTCTCGTGCCCTCTTTTAAGCATACGACGAGTCTCTAACATTAAGCATTTGTGAGTGCTTAATGATATAAAGTTGATAAATAAGCAATTATTTAGAGAACAGGTGATAGGGACTTAGAGGTCTCTCGTGCATTACCTTGTAAAATACAATTTTTGTTTTTTTTAATGATATTAAATGTCATATATAAAGCAGGAACAACAGTACTAAGCTCCCTGTCCAGTGTTAGTAGTTCCCATTATGATTAAATTTGAATTGGACAACACTAACTCGATTAAACCCATTTAAATTTAACTGATTGGACCTGCAAATCAAGCATCAACCTGCTTTTTAAATAAAAAATAAAAAATTGTGGAGCTTGAAGTTGACACCTCCATCTACTAAACCAAACACCTATAATTTTATAATTTTTTTTTCTGTCTAATCACATGTAATTACAAATGACCCAATAGTGACCACATGACCTGACATCTTAATGAGTCATTGTTCTTGTCTGATTAGTAGTATTGCTTCTTTCTTTGCCCATTTATGCAGGGTTGCTGGGTGGCTTCTAGTTTCCCCTATGAGTTAATGATGGAATACTGTTAGTTCCTTTGCTTTTTGAGAAATGTAGGAATTTTGTAAAAGGAAAAAGCTTCCAAAAGGCGTTTTTGTGACGCGTTTTAATTAAGGCTGTCAAAGGATGAAATTCGGATCCAGTCATAATGTTTCGGAATCTAGAATTTATTTAATGTGTGATCTTTATGAATTTAAATCGGAGTAACGGTTCGGAAAGAATTTGGATATCCATCAATTTCTTCAAAGAAAAAATTGACTGCATTTAAAATTATAGTTTGATGTAAAATAAGTTTTAACCACGGCATGTATAAGAAAATATGTTATGATTATAATTTACATATCAATTTAAAAAAATTCAAAATGAATCCCTATTAAAAAAAACTAAATCAAATAATCATAATAAAAAAAATTATATTAATGGTCAAAATTAATCTAAATCAGGAAAGAAACAACAAAGTTAAAAGAAAAAAACAAAAATAAAAATGTCTACACTAGACTATAATTTTCAGACCCGGCCCAGTTTAAAATTCGGGTTTTGAATTTTGACCAGACTACCGGGTTTTGATATTCTTTTTTTTTATATATATAAATAGACTATTTATCTTGGATATTTCTAAATATTAAGAAATATATAAAAAAAAAGTATAATTTTTTTTTTAAAAAAAATTATTTTGAATATGTATGTTTTCCCTTATTCTTTATTTTTTAAACAAAAAGCCTTGTTTTTTTTCATTTTATTGGATTTTTTATAAAATTAGTTTGTGACTTGAAAAAGATAAACAAAAACGCATCGTGTGATTGTTGAAAGAATAGTTGTCAATGTAGAAAATAAAAAGAATAAAAGCACACATATAACATGATTTAGCATTTAAAGTACATAAATCCTAAATAAAAACCAACAATTGTTTATTTTTCAAGAATAATATATTTATAAAAAAACAAAACAAATTTTAATTTTGAATTAGATTATTATTGTACCAGATCAAGGTAAGGCCATATTTGATTAATTTAATAAACGAATCGATGAACTCGGATTATAATTAAAATTACATATCAAATTTATTTAATTGCTTTAGAGATTTCGATCCATTGACCGAACTGGAGTCAAGCTTTAAATTATATGCACCCCACCCTACACAGTTATGTAACCCTATTTGTGGGAGGATTAACCGTTCTCAAGCTGTCAAGCAGTTCGATACGGTGCGTGTTTGTTAAGCTGCCGGCTAATATTATACGTGGGAATTAAAGTGATTCCTATAATTTAAGTTTATCGTATCACAAGTATAATCCACCGTAATTAGTCACATTGATTTAAATTCCACGGCTTTAACAACATAATGAGTCATGTTTTATATATATATAAAGAGATAAGCTCAATTTAATTTGGATAATACAAACAAGTCTGCCTTACACAATTACACACACATACTAGGTGGTATTTTCAAGTAAATTTCATATATTAAAAATAATCTCATGTCCTTGGTCGAATTCAATGGTCAAAAGCACACTAAAACTAAAAAATTTATTATTAAATTCGAGTGATTAAGTAGGGATATATGTTTATTTTTAACCATCAAGTAAATCTTACACTCGACATAGACAATTAATGTATTCTTGACTAAACCGAAAGGACGAGTTTAGTTGTGGTTTGAAAGCTTTTGTCTGTCTTAGATGTTTTATCTGGCCAACTACATTAATGGGCTAGGCATGGGGTTGGGCCATTAAACGGACCCAAACCTATTAAAAGATCTTATTAGACAACACATCTCCCTTACCTACCATTATGGATAACTTATATTCATCAATATTTCACTTATATCTCATGGTTTAAAATTCCTTAGATTTACCTTTATTATTTTTCAAGTGTTTCAATTCCCCTTTATTACTACATAGCTAACAAAAAGCTGGCCTTTTCCTTTTTTTTTTATATATATATATATATATCATTTTCTCTCTCAAATTCCGAATGTTATTATAATATCTCACAATAAGTCTTAAGAACTTAAAAAAAAATAAAAATCAAATTCAAAATATAAAAAAAAAAAATCAAAAAAAAAAAAAAAGCAATCAATTAAGAGCATCATAAATGAAACTCTTAAAACTGAGAAGGGAAATTTTAAACTACAAGGATGGAAGTGGAATATTAATGAATTTAAGTGAGGTTTTTTTATTTTGCTCTTTTATTCATGGAATTCCCTGATCTCCCTTTCATTTCTCAACCAGGTAAAGCCCGACACCTCTTGGCTTCCTTTTTTCTTTTTTTTTTGGAACATACAATTAACAAGTACCAGTCATAGGATTGACATAAACAAGTAGTTTCGATCGTTACTTTGTAATGGAATCTATCTTCTCAAACTCGTCATATTTGAAAAGCTCAAACTTCTGCTACCACACCAGCTTCCTTTTGATACAGAGAGTCGCCAATATTGTAAACAATGCTGTTTGTAAAAGACCAATATTGCTATTATCTCGAGGAGAACAAATACCATGGTTTTCATCTCAGTAGCTGCTGTAATATTGTAACGAAGCTTGGCCTGGAAATGGGGGCTTCTGCAGACGAACATTTTATGGTTTATTCTGAATTATCTTCATGACTGTGTATTATGAAGTCTATTCTAATTGCAAAAAAGTCTTCTCTTTGAGACCTCAGTGTTTCTACCTGGAAACGAGCAGTGTTGTTCCAACTTTTCGGATGTCTTGGAAATGGACTGCAACTTATACTGTTGTAAAATAAAGTTAAAAGGGCGCCGAACCAATTTGACCGACCATTTCTAAAGGCTTCCGACCTTATAATTTCTTATCATAAAGTGGACTCAATTTCTTAATATAGAGCTGTAAAAAGACCGAGTTAATACAATTTGTCTGAAAAATTAAATAAACAATTATTATTACGTAACCTCTTAGCTTTGAATTGATTTTCTTCTAAATACAAAGGGCACATTAGAACAAAAAGAATAAAAGGGCAAAGAACATACTTGCCCTCCATCTGCAACGTGAATCTCATCCTAATTACCATTTATGTGTGTGTGTGTGTATATATATATATATATATATCAAATATTACCTAGTTAGCCCCAAAGGGAAAATTAAAAGACTTATGGAAAAAAGGGTGTCATTTTATGATAATAATTGTCTCTCTTTCTTATGACTTTAAAGGCAAGATTTTTAATTAAGGAGAGCGCTAATCGGGTATTGTAAATGGATAGGGGATGCAATTGCAAATTGTTTTTTTTTTTAGGGATCATAACGAAAATTGAGTGATAGTTGAGGAATAAATGTGTTCTTTTGCCCACAAAACCATCCCCAAACTATACATAAATTCATTAATTATAAACCAGATACCCTTTCTCCATTTTTATTGCTCTTATGCATCGTGTTATTCACTTGCTAGCCACTACTGCTTTGCAATCTCTTTTTTTATTCCCATATATGAATCAATATTACTCTGATTCTCCCTAATCAACAATAACTCGTGAACTAAGATTTTCAGTGTCAAATAATGGTTTTCTTTCATTTAAATATTAATTACAAACACATGGCATATTCCAGCATCAAATACTTTTTTTCAAAGCAGTTTTGCACCATGTCAACATCTCTTTTTCACAACCAACTTATAGAATGTACAATTCCAACTAGACCATAAAGTAAAAGGTGCCGTGTCTGTGCAACAAGTTGATCTAATGTTGTTACATGCATGAATGTTCTTAGAGATGAAACCTATCTAAAGATTAAAAAAGAAGAAGAAGAGGGAACTACGAGGAAGACGACGACGATGGTAGATAGTGGAGGAGGGGGCAGGGCCACATGATGGGATCGAGATTCGAGAGCATATTAAGGCAAGGTATCTCCAATACTCCAATCAAGAAACGAACCAAGAATTAATCAGTCAATAGAATCTCTTTGTAGGTTTGCACGATAGGGGAGACATTCATGGCAAACCAGGCCCGCTTGTGTGCCACTTGTCCACAAAAAGAGGGGAAAATCAATACCCAAAATTTGTGAATATCAATGTTATTAAATCCAATACCTGGACAATAACTAGTTGAAGCTACTAGATCATTTAATTAGTTGGTTACCGGTGAGAATATTAAGTCCTTGTATGTATATTTTGCAACATATTAAATAGAAACAAAAAAGGGTAAAATATATGATGAGCAATTAACTTGAATTGATAGAGATATCAGGTTCAATCCCTGCAATTAAGCTATCATTTTTTCTTCTTTTTTCTTTTTTTTAATCGTGGCAATGTTCCACCCACGCACTAGCTCAACCAAATGAATTCGATTAAGCGCCTCTTGCATGTCCGGTCTATGGCTTCAACCTGAACTGATTATCTGGCCAAGCCATAAGCTTTATGGTCGTGACCAGCTGTCCCGGTCCGACTTGAAACACTAGTCAATATAGTCAAAAGATGGAGTTCCGAAATTGATTGAGGAGCATCCTGTGAGAGGTTATATATTGATATAAAAAGAGCTGACATTAATTAACAATTGGCAGACATAAAGTATCAAATCATGCATTCATCCACAGAAATGAAAAACAAATCATTCAGTTCTCAGACTCTGTTTCTTCCTGAGCAATGTGTCAACATCATCTGTCTCCGGGGCAAAGCTCCAATATTACAGTATATACAATGAGGGAGCTGTACTATCAAGAGGAGGATTATACATTGATAAAAGCTAAGGAGATGAGAGTTGTAAGGAAATGAATTAGAGCAGATATATATATATATATATATATATATATATATATATATATATATATATATATCCATTAAAGATAGTGTGCATACTATTTTAAATGGAATGATCTCAAGTATAGGAACATAATTAGTCGCAAGTGTTTTCAAGATTTGAAGCTATAATATAGAACACCTAGAGTAGCATCGAACTTGAAGGTCTAGTTGACGAGTCATAAAACAATCCGCCATACGAGCCAAACAAGTGTATCGGGTTTTGTATATTAAAATTATCTGATTAATTGGTGTGTTATAAGATTGGTTTTGTTTAAATAAAACAGAACCAGAAAATAATTTCTAAAATTTATTAAAAGAAAAAAATCGTCACTGCTATACGTACCCTAGCTGTACAATTGCAGCTCTAACTTAGTGATAGCGAAACCCACAAAAACTATCAAACTAACCTTGTCTATATAAAGCCAGTTTTTCAGAAATAAGAAAAACACTTGTAAGCTCAAGCACTTCAAACCCTTCCAGCACACATACAACAGAGAGAAATAACTGATCACTTGCCCCAAAATACTTGTATATATGGCAATCTTTTCCAAGTTACTAACCAAGACCGACATTGAGAAAAGATTGTCATTTCCAACCAAGTGTCTCAGGTCCTTGCCATGCTTTGGGAGAGGCCATGCAGTGGATTTTCACGTAATGGATGAGTGTGGGCAGGTCTGGACTTTCCGCTGCACCATTCGCAAAAAGAACAATCCCAAACCAGTTATCTCTAAGGATTGGAGCAAATTTGTTTCCAGCAAACATCTTGACGTTGGTGATAAAATCACTCTCTAAGCTTGAAAATAAAGTTGGCTGTGCTTTTTACAGGATTGAAGTGAAGAAGCCAGTCAAGCTATTCGGGGTCAATGTGGGTTATTAATTCCATGTGTGTGTGTGTGTGTGTGTGTGTGTGTGTGTGTGGGTGGGTGTGAATATATGTGTGTGTGTGTGTGTGAATGAATAAAGTTTACTGTCAATTATAGAAGTCTATATAATCTTAAGCTATTTTCCATCATCTTGGATCTTCTTTAATCATTTTTTTTTTCGTTTAGTTGTTCGTGCATGGAAATATGTTCTGTTTATATATGGCTCCGTGTCATTATGATCTGATTGGTTTGTATTTTTGCTTTCAGAACGATAATTTTCTGTTGTCTTGGACATTAGAAATTCCTTTAACCTAACATTCAAGTTACTTTTTATTGTTTAGTCAATGAAAATCCTTTGTTTTATAATATAATCTTTTGTTTATAAAGAAATATTTTTTTCCTTAACAAAGATGAATAGTTGTATTTCAGTCTATTTGAAAAATAATAAATGCTGTTCCAAGTGGATGACTCAAAAATTACCATGGACGTACTAGGCAGTAAGAATTTCTACTTAGGACTTCTGTGGACTTTTGTTTCACGATAAGTAAATTTTAAAAAATTATTTTTTAAATTTTAATGTGTCTGTTTGTTATTAAAAAAAATTGATCAATAAAAAATACTTTCTAGTAAAAAAAATTTAGCTTGGTTTTCATAAAAGTATTTTCTTTTTATTTTGGATGAAAAAACACTTATCAAAAATTATGAAAAAATTAGAAATATTATATTATTTATTGATTATATCAAATTTGGTTCTTAAATTTTTTATTGTTATATATTTTGTTTTGAAATTTTTTTCTTTCAATTTCATCCCTTAGAATTTGATTTAATTTGATTTTTATATTAACTTTAGTTCTTATTTTTATGATTGTTATTTGCTTTTTTTCTTATCATTTTTTTAATTAAAATTTTTTATCTATCAAATTTGATCTTTATTTTTTTATTGTTACTTATTTTATTTGAAGTAATTTATGAAATTATTATTTTAATTTCATCATCTTTTAATTTTTTTATCTGTTAGATTTAATCTTTATTATTTTGATTGTTATTTATTTTATTTTAGATAATTTATGAAATTATATTTTTTAAAATTTCATTTTCATTTAAGTTTTTAATTTATAAGATTTGTTCCTCGTTATTTTAATAAAATTTTAAAAATAAAATATTAATAAGTTATGTTTCAGCTTATTTTCCATGACATAACCAAAAACTGAAAAGTGTTTTCCAACTTATTTTTTATGAAACTACTAAATATCAGAAAATAATTCACTTTTAAGGAATTTATTTTCTAAAAAAATCATTTTTTAAAAAAAAATATTTTTTAGCAAACAAAAAAGCAAGAAATTATTATTCTTGTTTTTATATTTGTACAGGGTAGGTCTTCATTGTAGTACTGTCTTTCTATTTATTTATTTAATTATGAGTTTTTTACGATGCTTATATTGTACAATAAGAGGACTAATATTTGATCCAAGGATGCATGGTGTCGATAAACCTTTCCTATTCCATTAATAATATCTTTATGCTTAATTAATAGCTTTTCCACAAAAAGAAATCTATATCCTCATTTTAAGGGAGCTAAAGTTTGATCCAACGATGGGAATAGCAGTGCCTTTTGTATTTTCCTTCTAAGTTGTTCATGTATAGGCCCAGAGGCTTACTATCTTCATTGTAAAATAAGAATTTCTTACTGCATAGATCCATAAATTGCTTTTTATATTTTATTTGATTTTCTTATAACCTAGCCAACGTGGAATATAGTATCACATATAAAAGAAACTCACACTGAAATTGCACTAAGTTAGGAGCCAGAGCCTATATGGATTAGTGTATAATTAATAAAATTCTGAATTTAATTGTAATAATTAATCATACATAATCATTCTAAGCAAATCTTAAAATTTTTATGGCAAACATTTATTACTTATATCAAACCTATATAAAATATTAATAATAATATATATTAATTAATTACATAAACTAAATAAATTTATAAAGATTAGCTTAACTCAAATTTATTCAATCTATTTTAATAATACTATTAATTCATTATAATTATTTACATAAATTTAATTTTTATATATATTTACTAAAAATTTTAACTCAATAATAAAATTGATAAAATATAAAATAGACTCGTTAAATAAATCATTATTTATTTATCACAGATCACCTAATTAGTCACAAATCCAAAATAATTTTCATCAATTTATAAATAAATACAACCTTATAAAATTTCAAATAAATCATAGCATGTACAAATCATACATTCACACTATAAATTTCTATAGAAAAAGGTTATAAAACAAGTAAACATCCAAAGAAAATACATATATTATAAAAATATACAATAAAAATTAAAATTTTAAAATTAAGTTTAAATAACAAAATGGATAGTTTTGTTTACTTAAAATGAAGAATTTTTAGTAAAATTTTGAATCAAAATATATATGTTGATAAACTAATTAAGTGTTAGATGATCAGATTTATAATGAGAGATTGATTTGAAATAAAAAATAATAATGAGGGTGTGCTGTTTGTTGAAAAAAAAAAAAAAGGACAAAAAGAAAGAAGAATAAATAGAAAGGGAGAAAGAAGAGTCACTGTCAAGTCATAATTAAATATTACGGATGAATTTAACTGACATATTTAAATTCATGGGTAATTCTCTTATTACCGGTTGAGCTAAATGTTCGTTAGTTATTTACTATTTACCTCCTAGTAATTAGCAATGCAATGAATTTATTTATTGAATAATCAGGTGGCTTTTCGTGGGAACGGTTTTTTCATACAACTTATAATTATTTACTATACCTTTCCATTTACAATCATGACAAATTAATATTTATTATTTTTACCTTCTATAAACTAGGAATGCAAAGGTGTCAACCCTCCTAATAAATATCCACTTCAAACTTGTACGTGTCAGATCTTCATATGTCCATATCAATTTTGTATTGCTTCCATTTTATTATACTATTAAAATTAAGATTAAGATAGGATTATAATTGAAATTCTATTAACATGGTGGAGTAAAATGCTCCTGAAGCTAGTGCACAACACAATAAATGAAATTAAGTCTTTAAATTTAAAACTTAGCAATAAAATAATATTATGAAAATTGAGATTTAATGTTGTGAAATAAATAATTTTGAATTCCTTAAGTTTAAAGTGTAATATTAACTCACTAGTCTATCTATTTTTTGAACTAGAAACTATTTAATCTTCTTTCTTGCTATCTAGCTCCCCATTTTTGCTCTCTAATTTTTTGTTTATATATTTTTTAATGCGTTTCAAAATATAATTCTGATATTGTATTTTCTTTGATACTCGTAATTTTATTTTGAAACTTAAATTATCGTTTCAGAATTATATAATTCTGATTTAACTAAAAAGAATATACCATATTGTTAAACATTTAAAAATGAAAATTAAATTTCATTTTTAGTTAAATAAGCGGGGTATTTCCGTAATTGTCAAAAAAAGACGAACTTTTTTTACTCGCTCTCGAAATTTCAAGGATACCAACTTCAACAAAGCAGGGAGGGAAAGAAATTGCTTCTAGTTTCCACTCAGAGCTTGCTTCTGGTAAATTACTTTCCAAGCACCATATTTTTCTTCCCGTCACTCGCTACTTGTCATGCTTCCCTGAACTGTCTGTTTTTCTTCCTATCTTTCTTGCACACACCAAGTGTTTGTCGTTATTCCTTCGTGAATGTTGAAGTGCTTTTTACCACTGTAATCTATTTCTTGAATCAATACTGTTAATTGCGTTTTGTATATAATGAATTTTTCAAGATATTTCATAATGGGAATGGGGTTTCAGTTTGATGTTTATGTTGTAATATCACTAGAAGCATAACCTCTTGAAGTATACGTGTTCCTTTGTGGTTTTGTTTTCTTTAACTGGAATATGTAATCTTTTTCATCATGGGGTTGCTGGAAATGTTTTAGTTCTTGCATCCATGTCACTTTTTTGCGGGGATTCCGTTGCTGTTCCACTTTCCTTTTGTTTTGTTTTAATATTCCTTTAGTGTGATATGGTTTCATTTTGCTTACTTTGTTTGTGCTTGAAAAGATTTAGAAATTTCAGATGGTGAAGCTCTTGAAATTTTGAAGGTAGCATCATCACCTGGTAGTCTGATGGATGGATTGGATGGAAGCAATGCTATTCTACAACAAGAACAACAACAACAAAGCCTCAATCCCAAAGACTGGATTGCAGTTGGTAGTTTATTTTGATTTTAGTCTTGTGTCGTGTCCAACTTCTCCTAGGGTTTGTTGTTAGTCCTAGTACAGCCAAACAAGATTTGTAATGCTGTGACAACGATTAGCTGGTGATATACTTGGCTACAAAACGATTCTGCCAATTGATACTTTTGTATGCTAGACACTAGACTAGACACTTAGCAATTCATCGCGCAAGTGTGACCATGTGACTTTTCATGCACTACAGAAATGGTTTGCGGTTGAAAGTTGCTTACCTTTGCTAAAGGCACATATCTGCTCATTTTAAATTTAATTATAAACTTCTATTTTAATATTTGGTTACTTGGAACTTAATGAAATGAAATTATCACAGTTGTCTCTCTCTGTTGTATTATGCCATGTTATAGTTTAACATATAAACTGTGACCCCTGAACAATATGTGTAAAATGTATCAGTTTCAGTTCAGTAAGTGCAGGATAATGGTTATTGGATCCCCCCTGCCTGTTTTTGTATTTCCTACGTGATTTAATTGAATGCAATCAGCTCACCACTTGCATCTTTTTGTGACTACAGATCCACAAAATGCCTGGGATCTGCTTCATGAAGAGAGGTCTTTGATGACACGCCTTACCACATCTTGTGCGGATTTGGATGACATCCTAGGTGGTGGAATAAGTTGCAAACAAGTTACAGAAATCGGTCTGTCATCATTTCCTCTTTTCTAAGTTAATGAAGCTATTAGTTTGTGAATTTATAAATTCTTTGAGCAATAATAGTTCCTGGATTTCTTGTTATCAGGGTTTCTTTTTTCTAATTATTTATTGTTTCATATTCCTTATAGGTGGAGTACCGGGAATTGGTAAAACACAGCTGGGGTATGCGATTTTATCCTTTTGTTCTGTATTCCTTTTCATCTGCATATGCTCACTGCACCTTTGTTGGAGAAGCATAGCTTATATTTGAATTCACAGGATCCAACTTGCTGTCAATGTTCAAATGCCATCTTATTGTGGTGGCCTAGGAGGAAAGGCAATTTATATAGGTAGTTCATGATGTTTGTTGTATGTTTTATTGCTTTCAGAGCAGACCTTTTGTTATCTTTATGCCATTAATTTGTTGAAATTATGCCATGCTTAGATACAGAAGGTAGTTTTATGGGAGAGCGTGCTCAAGAAATTGCTGAAGCATGCGTAGAGGACATTTCAGAATATAAAAGGTTCTTGCACAAGGATTTGCAAGCCTGCCAAGGTGAGATCCAGGGCAAGGATGTCCTACAAAACATATACTTTTTCCGCATCTGCAGTTATACAGAGCAAATTGCCCTGATAAATTACTTGGAAGAGTTCATTTCGGATCACAAAGATGTAAGTGATGTTGTTAGATACAAGAAGTATCTCAATTTGTTCTTGTCTGGTTGTCTTTTTCCATGTGATGCTGTAGTATGCTTCTGAACGGTTTTCCATCGTTATCTGTACTCCTACTCATAATTTCTTATAGAGACTTCTCTTTGGTTTAATATTTGACAACTAAATTTCCAGTTCTCTTACTGCTTTTCCTTGCATGAACTAAAAGCTATAGGGCCAACTTATCATTTAGTGCATTACAATTGTTAGCCCTTGATTGATTATCCATTTTTTTACCAGGTTAAGATTGTTATCATTGATAGTGTTGCTTTCCACTTCCGTCAAGGTTTTGAAGACCTGGCCCTCAGGACCCGAATACTTGGTGAAATGGCATTAAGGCTTGTGAAGCTTGCAAAAATGTGCAATTTAGCGGTAACAAATATATGTTCGTTATATTCTTTCTGTCCCCTCTTCCCCTTTCAGAATCTCAGTTATGATTTGCAAACAGTTGACAGAGTTGAGAAAAGTTTTTGGAACTGTGTTGATATCAGTATATTTTGAGCATGCTTACCACTTCTCTCATCAGTATGATGTTGCATGTTTCCTTAATGATGCCATGTATGCAGCTGTCATGCGACAGGATTTTGTCTTAAATTTGGCTTGTTCTTTATTATCCTTTTGTCACTGACTCAGGACATTTTTTGCTCTTCAAGGTGGTTTTATTGAATCAAGTGACAACTAGGTACATGGAAGGTTCCTTCCAATTATCATTTTCATTGGGTAAGCTCAATCTCTATTGGCTCCCGACTTCCTAAAATTTGTTCATTGCATGGTTGCTGAAGTTATTGGCATGTTGCTTTTTGTTTTTCTATTGCTTTTCCAGTCCATTTCCCGTGTCACTTGGATCTCTTAACTGTGTTGTTTCATGATGCTTTGTAGGTGATAGCTGGTCACGTTGGTGCACTAATCGGATCATTTTGTACTGGAACAGCAATGAACGATATGCATACATTGACAAGTCACCTTACCTTAGACCAGCAGCAGCACCTTATTCTGTGACTGCTAGAGGGATCCGAAATTCTGCTCCGCCCTGTAAACGTAGTAAGCTGGTTTAAAAATTTTCACAAGGACATTGTACAGGCTGCAGTTTCATTTTCTTTATCAATCATATTTTTTTTCTAAGGAAATGAACCAGGGGTTGCATAGTTTTATCTATTAAATTGTAAATGAAACTGAGTTTAGAAGTAGAATTCAGACGTGGTGAATTATTGTAATCTTGATTCCCTTGTTTGTTTTCATTCCAGCATCATATCATGAAACAAAAGCGGTTCTCATCAACTCAAGTCTAGTTTTGATCACTGTCCGGCCTCAGGAAGTTGTAAAGATTGTTTTTAAAAATATTTTTTATTTAAAAATATATTAAAATAATATTTTTTATTAGTATTTTTTATACAAGTATATTAAAACAATAAAAAAACAAATATTTAAAATTTAGTGAAAACACACGCAAAAAAAAAAAAAAAAACTAAAAATTAGCAAAACACTATGCTTTTAATATTACTGTTTTCTACAGATAAGATATTTTCAGATTAACGTTACTTGTGTCTGTTATCAATTGAGATTTTTCAATTCCTTAATGTCAACATTTTTAATTTGATTTTCACAAATGGTACCGACATGAACATCGACAAGAGGGTGGGATAGCTCATGTTGAAGACTTTTACTGGTTTTTTGATGTGATCGAACCATCAGAATGATTGACAATGTGGGCAGATTAATCTAGCAGGCTCCTTTTGTAATTCCTTGATAATATAAATTGCTCACCACATTAAAGATTCTGTGGCTGCTAACATTTGATAGGGTATACTTCTTAGTATGTTAAGTTTCAAAAAGTTTTTTTTTAATATATTAAAATATTTTTTATTTTTTAAAATTTATTTTTAATATTAATACATCAAAATAATTTAAAAATATTAAAAATATTAATTTTAAATAAAAAAATTAAATTTTAAACAAACATTATTTTAAACACTTTATACGCATTCTTAAGCCTCTACATTTTAGTTGTGTTAAAGATTCACTCTTATTTATTTTTGTATTTTAAAAATATTTTTAAAAAATATATATATATTTTTTATTTTATGTTAATATTTTTTAGATATTTTAAATTATTTTGATTAGATAATATTAAAAATAAATTTTATAAAATAAAAAAAATATTATTTTAATATATTTTTAAATAAAAATTATTTTTAAAAACAACAATAATTACACACTCTCAAGTAACAGTAAGTTTATTGTCAAATATAGATGCATTTATCATTTTGAAAGTTTTGAAAGTTAAGTTGAACTCCAGATGTTGGCACCTAAAAATAAGAGGAATATAATAGATGATGTGGTTGGTGAGCATGTGAATAGGAAGTATAGTAAATTAACCAATGAGATTGCACCACATTGGTGAGCATACGGATCTGCTTAAATAGTAATTAAATTGTAGGCAAATCATGATGGGCTGGCTTATGTTGAATGACAGGATTCTTAAACCTAATTTTGAACAAAATCTCAACGCAAAGCAATTTACTTGCTATCATCCACCGGACATTTTATTGCCAGCAACCCACTGCCTTTTTGTTTTTGGTACACCTAACCCAGCCTTGGCCATTGTGGGATTTATTTGATTTTTTCTTCATTTTAATAGTATGTGAAAAGTTGTACACTCAATCATGTCACGCTAAATGACACTTTATTCGAATCCTTATAGTTTATGTTCGTCAAAGTAATATAAAAATTTTAAAATTTAATAAAAAACTAGTTTAATCGAAACACCAAACAGGCTCTTAGCGTTTTGCATGACTCTACTTTGCTTATACTTCCACCTGGTTTTTTTTTTTTTCATGACTTTGACTCTTAAAAGTGAGAATTTAGAAGAGTTTATTTTCTTGAATACATTATATCGATGCGAATAATATATTCTTATGATTCTTTAAAATTAGCTAATTTTACTTGAAAATACTATACTTGTAAGAATAAATAAATAAATATATATATATAGTTATATGCCAAGCTTGTTACTTTATTTAAAATTAATAATTTTAAAAGACATTAACATTGGTGATATATTAATGTAATTGATATCGTAGGCTTTTATTGTTCTTGTTTTATATTTGGGTATGGACGTCTAGATTATGATTTTTATTCTTTTAATGATCAGTTTTTTTTTTATATCAACTTTAATTACTAAGATTAAATTTCTTTTTTATTGGGTTTTAAACAAGCTATTTACACCTTCAATGGTATGTTTATATAAATTTAAATCCACTGACGGCACGATAAACGAATCTTGTATACTACCAGCAACCATCCTCTAAAAGTCAAGTGGCCTTCTCAATCCCCGCGAGGTACTCGGAGAAGGGCAGATGGGACATGATTTCGACTCCAAATGGTAGCATTTCTTTTTTATAACCAATTCATTTTAATTGCCATGGAAATTATTTAATCTAACCACTAGAATTATACGGCAAATCATATTGAGTTACTCTCACCTAACTTCTCGATTTTATAGTTAATATTATTAGAAAAATAAATTAATTAAAAAGTCACGAGCTCATATTTTACTATTAAAAGTATAAAATAGCTTAGGCAGATATTTAATTGCTCTAAGGTGGCTTCTTAGAGTAATATCTCATGAATCAAGCTATCGTCAAGCCACCATGAATTTAGTTTGTTGGAAGCAGCAAGCAGAGTCCGCGAGTGGGATAAAATCCAGATGCTCTTTGGCCTTTTGGTTTGGCTTTTGGTTATTATAAATAGACCACCAATGAGAATATGATATGGTAGTTTTTTATTTGAAAAGATAAAAATTATTGGATAAAATAACGCCGCCGCCGTCATCCTCCTCCTCTAGCCTTACCTAGCTCCGCTCATTCTTTCGTTTGGATCGCAGTGTTTGAAACCCACCAAATTAAGATTAATTTTAAAATAAACTATGAAAAGTAACTTTCAACCATAATTTAAATAAACATTTCAAAATAAAGAAAATTAAGTATAAAAATGTTTTGTAGAAAACAAATCAAAAGAATTTTTTTATAAAAAAAGATATGGATTAAATTAGAGAATTTTAAATTTCGAGTAGGACAAGATTTTTACTTTTGAGTAAAACAAAATGTTAACACAGTTATTTTACTAAATTATATTCAAATTAAATTCTTTCTAGCCATGTATATTAATGATTTTTAAATTAAAAAATGAATCAACTTGTATAAATAATCTCAAATAAAACCTAAATTTTAACACAGCATAGATAATTTACATAGAATCTTGCCAGTGCTATTTACACAATGCTGAGAGTCAAATAAAAAATAAAAAAATTCTGTTTGGAGAAACAAAAGTCATGTATAAGAAAGAAGCATCAGTACATACACGTCGTGAGTTTATTCTGATACAAAAATCCAACCATTTTTTTTTTGACTGAGTCATTAAGAAGAGAAGCATAAAAATGCATATCCAGCAACATCCCATTTGTCATCCATGCATATTATGAATTTCTATATTTTTAATATAAAAAGCTGATCAGTGAAATTCAAAATTTAACATGTAAAGTCATGATAAATAATTTTTTTCATGAATATTTAAGTTTTGAAATAGATGACGTGCTTTTTTTTTAATAAAAAAAATGCATTCTTTTAGCTGAATTGAAAAACCACAACTATATATATATATATATATATATATATATATATATATATAAAACAATTAAAAATCAATAGTTTTTGCCTTTCCTTGAATATTTTTATTTTTATTCAAGAAAAAACGAAAGGCAGAGCATTTTCCAAACTCCTACCCATAGTCAAAGGCATAGATTCTGTCTCTTCCTCCATTTCTATAAATCCAACGGTCAAGAAAAAAAAGAAAATGAAAGGCAGATAATTTTCCCATTCCCTACCCACACTCACCGGTCTAGATTGCACCCTCCTCCAAATCTGACGTTAAAAGATCAACCAAACCAGTTGTCTCTCTGTACATGCGAGAAGTCCAACGATAAATGTAAGTAAATTATTTTATTAGTCCTTTTAATTTGTATCTAATTATAAATCAATCCTTTAGGTTTTAAAACATAAAGCCTAGTCATTAACTCTTGTTGCCGCTTGTCTTATTGATATAAATCTGGGTTTCTTCCTCTATTTTTTCATAATCCAACCGTGTTATTTTATAATTCTAAATTCTTATGAAAAAAAAAATTAGTGGAGTTATGTAGAAAATTAAGATGATTTAATAAGAAAGAGGCCAATATAATTAAATTATGTGTTTTCAAACACCAAGTATTAAGTTATAGTTTATCTAAACATGAAGGACTAAACGACTAATTTATTATAAATTAAGGTTGTGGTCTTGCCCCATGCCTATTTGCCTCTTTCTTTCTAAAATAAATTTAGCTCTTCTTAAAAATATCAACAGACCCAACAACCGTAAGAGAGATAGAAATAGAGAGTTTCAGTGTTTCAGAATTCAAGAATGGCTTCCACTTCTTCTCTTACTCTGTCTCAAGCCCTTTTGGCTAGAGCTATTTCTCATCACGCCACTGACCAACGCCGTGACAGCCGCCTCTCTCTTGTCTCCCTCCCTGCTTTCTCCGGCCTCAAATCGACCACCCCTACAGCCTCACGCGCCACCACAACCACTAACCGCCGGCGTCGTGTGTCTTCCCTTCATGTAAGGGCGGCGGCAGTGGAGACATTGGATGCGACGGCAGAGACTTCACTGGTGGAGAAGTCGGTTAATACAATTAGATTTCTTGCTATTGATGCTGTTGAAAAGGCCAATTCGGGTCACCCCGGTTTACCTATGGGGTGTGCTCCGATGGGTCATATTTTGTACGATGAGGTTATGAGGTATAATCCGAAGAACCCATACTGGTTCAATCGTGATCGGTTTGTTTTGTCTGCTGGTCATGGCTGTATGTTACAATATGCTCTGCTTCACCTTGCTGGTTATGATAGTGTCAAGGTTGGTGCGTTCTTTTTTCTTATTTCTTAAATTAATTTCTGATAGAAGTTGTGGATATTTTAAGGTGTTTTTGTTGTGTTTTTTCATGAGAAATGGATCTGGATTTGTTTTATTAAGTAACCAAAGATAACCCAACATTTTATAGTACCATTTCTTGATGTCTAGATTTTTTGTTTGTTTGTTTGTTTTTGCTATCTTGATGCTATTGAGTGGCTTTCAAGTGCTTTAAAGATGTTGTTGCTTGTACAAAATCAGGCTTGAATTATGCAATGGGGCTAAATTATGCTACGGTCCATGTTCATTGAGCTTTTGATTTTAATAGGAAGAAGACTTGAAGAGTTTCCGTCAATGGGGAAGCAGGACACCTGGACATCCTGAGAACTTCGAGACTCCTGGCGTTGAGGTCACAACTGGTAGGATTAAGAGTTTCAACTTTGAACTTTTTTATCTATAATTTGATATCTTATACGTGCTCGCGAAAATTCAAAAGTAAAATTTTATATTTTCGTCTGTAGGTCCTCTTGGACAGGGTATTGCCAATGCTGTTGGTTTGGCACTTGCTGAGAAGCACTTGGCTGCTCGCTTCAACAAACCGGACAGTGAGATTGTTGACCACTACACGTATGATAACTGTCTCAATCTCGTATCTTGTTAGTGTTCTTCCATGCCAACTTATTGAGCCTTATCTTATACGGCCACATCATCTTTGTGTTGGTTTTCATTAGATATGCTATATTGGGGGACGGTTGTCAAATGGAGGGTATTTCAAATGAGGTTTGCTCCTTGGCTGCACATTGGGGGCTTGGAAAGCTGATTGCTTTCTATGATGACAACCATATATCCATTGATGGTGACACTGAGATTGCGTTCACCGAGGATGTTGACAAACGTTTTGAGGGTCTTGGGTGGCATGTTATCTGGGTGAAGAATGGAAACACTGGATATGATGAGATTCGGGCTGCCATCAAGGAGGCCAAGGCTGTAAAAGACAAACCCACTTTGATCAAGGTTAGACATATCATCTCTTGTGGTTTGTATTGAAGTGAGATGGCAAATTGATCTGTTACATTGATTAAATCATATAGGACGTCTTCTGATTAGCCACTGATAGATCACTATAGTGGTTCATTAGTGGCAACATTGGAATTGGTATTAAAAATATTCAATAAATTAATTGGATGGTGTTTTAAACTTTCCATACATTTTATTTTCTTTGAAGGTCACTACAACCATTGGTTATGGATCTCCAAACAAAGCAAACTCATACAGTGTCCATGGGAGTGCATTGGGTGCCAAGGAAGTTGATGCTACCAGGCAGAACCTTGGATGGCCATTTGAGCCTTTCCATGTTCCAGAGGATGTTAAGCAGTATGTAAACCAAGATTATGTTTCCATCTGTTTATCATGCTACTTGAGTTGATTTGTTATTTATAAACTGTCTGGGTTTTTCTTAGGCACTGGAGCCGCCACATCCCAGCTGGTGCTGCTTTTGAAGCCGAATGGAACACCAAGTTTGCTGAGTATGAGAAGAAGTATAGTGAAGAAGCTGCAGAGTTCAAGTCTATCATGGCTTGTGAACTACCTACCGGTTGGGAGAAAGCACTTCCCGTGAGTGTAACCTCCACAGTTGTTTTTGCTCTTGATCTTGCCATGAGGACCTCTTTGGTGATTCTATATTTGCATCACCATTAACATGAGCGGTTTATTCTGTCATAAATATGGATGCTGGAAATGGTGTTCCACAATTTATGCACTCAATAAACTGCCCCACCCTTCAATGCAAAACACAGTTATTAGCAGGGTGTGGAATTGGCATGTCCTATTTGCGAATTTTTAGAGGAGCACTTGTGCAAAATTATGACAGTTGGTGGATGTTGCATTTGAAATAAGGGTAATCTTTTTCTTACTTTTTTTTTTAATTAATGTTGCAGACATACACTCCCGAGAGCCCAGCAGATGCCACCAGAAATCTATCTCAGCAAAACTTAAATGCACTTGCAAAAGTGCTCCCCGGTCTTCTTGGTGGCAGTGCAGATCTTGCCTCTTCTAACATGACCTTGTTGAAAATGTTTGGGGACTTCCAAAAGGATACCCCTGAGGAACGCAATGTCAGGTTTGGTGTTAGAGAGCATGGAATGGGAGCCATCTGCAATGGCATCGCACTTCACAGTCCTGGCTTAATTCCCTACTGTGCTACTTTCTTTGTTTTCACTGACTACATGAGAGCTGCCATAAGGATTTCTGCTTTGAGTGAGGCTGGAGTCATCTATGTCATGACCCACGATTCCATTGGACTTGGAGAAGATGGACCAACCCATCAACCAATTGAGCACTTGTCAAGCTTCCGTGCAATGCCCAACATTCTGATGCTCCGCCCAGCTGATGGAAATGAAACTGCTGGTGCATACAAAGTGGCTGTCCTTAACAGGAAGAGACCCTCTATCCTTGCCCTCTCCAGGCAAAAGCTACCCCAACTTCCTGGAACCTCCATCGAGGGAGTTGAAAAGGGTGGCTACATCATTTCAGATAACTCCTCTGGTAACAAGCCTGATGTCATCCTGATGGGTACTGGTTCAGAGTTGGAAATTGCAGCTAAAGCTGCCGAGGAACTTAGAAAGGAGGGCAAGGCTGTGAGAGTTGTCTCCTTTGTTTCATGGGAGCTTTTTGATGAGCAATCAGATGCATACAAGGAAAGTGTTCTGCCAGCAGCTGTAACAGCTAGGGTTAGCATTGAAGCTGGATCAACGTTTGGGTGGCAGAAGCTTGTTGGATCCAAAGGCAAGGCTATTGGAATTGATCGGTTTGGAGCAAGCGCACCAGCAGGTAAAATATACAAGGAGTTTGGTATTACCGCAGAGGCTGTTATTGCAGCAGCCAAAGAAGTTAGCTAGGCAGATCTATATTCGTTCACGATATCTTGCTAAATGCGCATTTGAGGTTTGGATTAGAAAATACAGAGAGGCTGTTCCGGGAGATCTGTTTCATTACCTGGCCTCGTTTGTTTCAATAAAAGACTCAGATTAAATATTCTTCTGCTGCTTGTAAGTGGTCAGTTGAGGAAACCTGGATCAAAGATAGAGTTTAGGTTTATGAATAATCCTGAATTTCTAACAACTCTTGGACCTCTCTTGAGTTTTGTAGTTTTCTTTGGTTACTTGAATGAGTTGAAAGATGAATTATTATTTTTCCTTCATGTTATTATGATTCTCAGTTTTCATCTCTCTCTTTTACTTGTCTGCTGTGTTTACAAAAATGATATCACATTTCAAGCTGCCAGATTATGGAGCGATGCCTAACTAAAGAAGTTCAAACTGCTAGGGTCCACTTACGGCTGTGGAAGGAAGGGAGACCTTGACCAATCGATAATTTGTGGTTGCTGGAGCTCATAATCTCAGCTTCCTATCTATACATGTTACATCATCCTCCACAACCAAAAGCTACTTTCTATTTTGTTTCTAAGGGCATGCAAGTATAGGTATTTAGGGCCTACCTTCAAAACATCTACAATGGTTTTATCTGAATTCTGATGTCTATATCGTCTCATTAGTCGCATTCATGAAAGAATTTTAGATATCCACGGCTTATTCTCCCTCTAGGGTTGGGTCATTGCCTCATGGAGATCATCCATAGACTAGGCCCAGAATATATCTTTCTGCTCTGAGATAACTGGGCTCAGTTTATCCCTTCTAGCAGCCAGTTTGTCACAAGCAATTCAAGGCCCATGCTCAGCCAGTATAAGTGAGTGTTTTTTGTTTATCAACTGTTTTTTAAATTACTTTTCAAATTGGTTATTAGTTAAAAAAATATTAAATTAATATTTTTATATATATCTTTTTTTGTGTTAATGTAAATAATGAAAAATATATTTTAATGTATTTAACATTATATAACGCATTACTATACACACACTTAAACTTAAAACCGCTTAGTTAACTTTTTGGGTTTTGGTCTTTTTATTTTCATAATTAAGACTTTTTCTTTAGCAAGTTTTATAGAACAATAAGAAGTCCAAGGTTACTTTTTGGTTGTAATTGAATTGTTATTTTGTTATTTGTTTTTAAAAAATATAGTTTTAGATTTTTTAATGTATTGATATTAAAAATAAATTTTTAAAAGATAAAACAATATATATTATTTTAATATATTTTTAAATAAAAAATATTTTTAAACATTAATTTTAAAAAATAACAAATAAATAATTTTTAATCTTGGATCGAACTATCACAGGATTTTTAGTCTTTAGCAAGATTTGTCTTCAACCTACCATAAGAAGATTATAAAAAAAAAAAAAGAAAAAAAAGAGAAAAAAAAGAAGAAGATTATAATGATAGGATTGACATGATACTAGTTCAGTGCTAAATTGCTTGTGCCATACCTACCCGCTTTTGGGTTCTTGGTACCAAATCAAACCTGCCTCCTGGGTCCCACTCTATATGTGAGCCAGACAAAGGGTTGGTAACTTGGCATGGAAGCAGATGAAAGCCTGGGGATATACACATTATACTGGATTTCCAAGATCAAAACCTGCGCTCCCCTCTTCCTGGTGCCAAAAATCTCTAAGCTATTGTCAATAAACCCTAAATAAAGATCCCATTGTACAAGGTACAAGCCAATCATAGCACAAAACCCTGTATTTTGATATAAAACAGAGTAAGATTAAACAAACAAATAGCAAGCCAGAAAACTTGAAAAATTAAATGAAGGGAAACCTCATTAACATCCTTTCCAAAACACCCCAAGTCAAAAACACCCACAAGTCAATAATTATCAATTTCATCCTAAATCAATTAGAAGTCAGACAATTTTCTTGCTCACAACCAAAACACCTCAAGTCAAACACAGGACGATTCCTGCACAGAAGAGCAAAAGTGTCTAGTCTTTAACAGATTTGGGATGAAAATAAGAGCTAATGTAATAGCTGGGCTAGACTTTAGAATGAAATTGATAAAATTTATTGGATGGGGATGAAATTAAAAGTAAGGCAATAATTTAAGGATAAAAGGGGTTTCCAAAAAATAGAAGTTAGTTGGTGAATCCAACTACAACTAAACACACAAGCCCACCAAAAAGTCAAATAAAATCAAACCCCTTCAAAAAAACCACGAAGAAAACAGAGTGTGGGTGTTGTGTACTTGTGTTGTACAAAGAAAGAGAGACAGTGAAAGCCATGGCTCAAGTGAGCAAAATCAGCAGTGGAGCCCAAAGCACCTACACGGTACCTAATCTTTAGAAACCCCAGAACCCCAAATGTTTATCTTCAATTTCTTTAGATCACAGCTCATTAAAGGGTCTTATTTGAGATTAAAGCAAAGTAAAAAAAGGGGCGATTGCAGACTAAAGGTTGGACCTTTAAAGGTTCTAGCTTCAGTTGGTACAGAAGATAAGCCATCAATTGTACCTGGGATTGTTTTGCAACCCATCAAAGATATTTCTGGTAGTTACTTTGCCGGGTTCTAAGTCTCTGTCTAATCGGATTCTCCTCCTTGCTGCTCTCTCTGAGGTAATGTTTTATATGTATATATGATGCTAGAAATTGTTTATTGCTTTTTTGGTTTTGACATAATTTTTTTAGTAGCTGGCTTTGTTGCATTCTGGGATGTGAGTTTAATAGAATAGAATTTGAAAAACTGAGGCTTTATTGGTTGAAATGAAATTTAATAGGTGAATTGTTAGAGATTTGAGAAATGTGGTTGAAAGGAAAAAAAAATTGATATATGTATATATTGTTTATTGTCCAGTTTCACAAAGGATAATTTCTTTGGTAGTTGCTTGTATTTGTTTGTATTTTTAACTTGGTATTGAATATGTTTATTTTATGACATTTTCAATATTCAGTAAAAAGACAATATACAGGAGAATGGACTCCACTGACAGTGATGATTATATAGTGAAATTCTTGATACATTTTTTTTTATATAGTGATAGCTTTGAACTTCTGTTTGTTATTACTTTCATATAAATAAAATAAATGGCTTTGAATACTGTATGCAATGTGTTTATTGTCTTACATTTCTTGGTCTGTTAACTTTATTGGCTGTCATTAATGGGTTTTCATCTTTGTCATTCAGGGTACGACTGTTGTTGACAATTTGTTGAATAATGATGATGTTCATTACATGCTTGGTGCACTCAGAACACTTGGACTACGTTTGGAAGAGAATACGGAACTCAAACAAGTGATCGTAGAAGGTTGTGGTGGTCAGTTTCCAGTGGGAAAAGAAGCAAAGATTGATGTTGAACTTTTCCTTGGAAATGCTAGAACGGCAATGCAGCCATTGACAGCTGCAGTTGGAAATTTGAGGTCTGTCCTATATTGCTCCACTCCCCACCTTGTTCTTTATTTCCTTCTAATTAAATATTGATGCAGACAAAATTAGTCTTACCCGTTTAGAGGGGTTGAATAGATGTGCTCTTTTGATCTTTCAAAATTGGGTGGGGGCGAACTATATGTAAAATACATTCCTACAGGGTCTCAACAAGCATCAGCTTGTCATTAGCATTAATCACCATCACAAAGTAGAATTTTCAGATTATAAGCTTGAGGGTGTATAATCCCCATAGGAACAACCCAAGTAGAATAGATTCTAATTTCTCAGTGTCATTATGTATTTTGAAAGTTTTTACTTGGATCAATGGCCCAATTTTGTTCAATTGTATAATTTACCTGTGGTATACAACAATAGATGGCACTCACTTTATGAGAGTGCATCTCTGTGTCTTTCATATCAATCCTACCATTTCCAGAGCTTTGTACTTACAGTAATTCCTTCTTTTTTTTTGGTGGTATCATTCAATACACTTCAGCTACATACTTGATGGGGTGTCACGAATGAGAGAGAGACTAATTGGTGATTTGGTTATTGGTCTTCAGCAGGTTGGTGCAGATGTTTCTTGTTCTCTTACAAACTGCCCCCCTGTTCGTGTAAATGCAAATGGAGGCCTTCCATGGGGAAAGGTGTGTTTTCTATCTTCTACATTGATCTTTCCTGTTGTATAATATGTTTGATCCATCATTACTTCTTCCTTTTGTTTTTCTGGCATTAGGTATGGGTTAGGGCAGTGTATTGAACAACTAAGTGATCTTATGTTTCGGTGTAACTGCTAACTTGATTACTGCTTAATTCTTGAAAAAGGCATAGTATCGAATGAGGTGGTAACCCTGGTTGGTGATAGTTGAGTGTGGTTTGTGACTGATCAGAGTAGTCTTTCTGCTATCATTAAGAAAATATATGTTTTCTCATGTGTGCTCAATGTACATGCTTCTGGTTATTCATCCAAAATGAGATACTTGAACTTGAAACACCCATCACTTTGTTAATCATTCATTGAGCTTTCTTGGAAAGGCATCCATATTCTTCAGCCACCACAGCATAATACTTTTGCATTTTGAACTTGAATTTGCTTCTGTGAATTAAATTTAGGCTTTGCTGGCACCTTCATTGTGTTAGTTTCTTTTTTAGAAAGATATTTTTTAAACAAACACTCAAAGCTGTTGTCATTAATGATGGAATGAAAGTCTTCATTCATAATTCATGTTTCCCTTGTCTCCATTTTCAGGTTAAACTCTCTAGATCGATAAGTAATCAATACTTGACTGCTTTGCTCATGGCAGCTCCTTTAGCCCTTGGAGATGTGGAAATTGAGATAATAGACAAGTTGATTTTTGTTCCTTATGTTGAGATGACTTTAAAGTTGATGGAGCGCTGTGGAGTCTTTATACAACATAGTGATAGCTGGGATTGTTTCTTCATTCGAGGAGGTCAAAAATACAATTAGGTTTATTTAGTATTTACAGTGCATGAGCGTTTGAAATAATGTTGCACCCGAAGTAACATGCTGACAATTCAACCAGGTCTCCTGGAAATTCTTTTGTTGAGGGTGATGCTTCAAGTGCCAGTAACTTCCTAGCTGGCGCAGCAATTACTGGTGGGACCATCACTGTTGAAGGTTGTGGAACAGAGAGTTTGCAGGTATTTCTCTCATGTAAATATATTGGTCTTCTACTTGCATGTAATAATTTAAGAATGTGGTGTAGATATGCTTATGACATCCATTGCTTTCCACGTGTCAAAAATATTGTTAGATTTCTTCTCAAAATTTCATTCCACTGTCCAGATCGATTCCCTAGTTCCTAATAAATTCCATGGAGGGAGAGAATATCACAAATCCATCTTAATATTACATGCATCAGACAAGTTCGGTGTATTATATGAATTCATTCGGTGCTTGACACTGATCTAACTAACTCAAATTTCTTTTTGGTTGGAAATTAAGGGAAATGTAAAGTTTGCAGAGGTTCTTGAGAAAATGGGAGCTAACGTTACCTGGACCAAGAACAGTGTTACTGTCACTGGACCGCCATGAGATTCTTCTGGTTGGAAACACTTGCATGCTGTTGATGTAAACATGAACAAAATGCCAGATGTTGCTATGACTCTGTCTGTTGTTGCGCTTTTTGCTGATGGTAAGAGATGGTATGTTTAACCTTTTAAATGTGACAAATGGAGTAACTTTTAGCTTTTAAATAGAATGACACTGAGGGAAACTGACCTATATACTAGAGATTTATTATCTATATGCTCCTAAACTTTCAAAACTATTTCATGTTGATAAACACTGGATTCATGATTACTACTTGGTAGATCATGTTAGTTTGCCATTATGGAAAATGAGGGCATGGCTTAACTTCCGACTCTGAGAAAGAGCAATAAACATTAACCATCCTTATCTTTTGAAATCCAGAAAAACTCATCATTTGGCCTTGGAGTTCTAAAAGTCACACTGACCCATCAATAATGAATTGATAGTTAGATTTTTGTATTTCTTTTTGCTCATGCTAACAAGGAATTCCAGTTTTCACAATTTTTCTCTGGTATGTAACTTGTCCCAATCTCTTGGTTTCTCTAATTCTCAGTAGCAAATTGGAGAGTGAAAGAAACGGAACGGATGATTGCTATTTGCACGGAACTCAGGAAGGTCAGTTTCAGAGGCTTTCTATTCATTTTAATTTCTACACAGAAGAGTACTCGATAAAACAATTTGCTAATGTTGACATCTGGGCTTTATGTTTCAGTTGGAAGCAACAGTTGAAGAAGGACCAGATTACTGTGTGATTACTCCACCTGAGAAACTAAATGTCACATTGATTGACACTTATGATGATCACAGGATGGCAATGGCATTCTCTCTCGCTGCTTGTGGAGAAGTCCCAGTCACCATCAAGGACCCTGGTTGCACTCAAAAAACTTTCCCAGACTACTTTGAAGTCCTTGAGAGGTACACGAAGCATTGAGTTGCACTTAAATCATTCACCATGTATACAAGAGAGATACGAGGCTATCCATTACCATTAGCAACCATGGTAGTCTGAAATCAACCCCCGTTTTTTTCATGTATCACGCTGTAATGTTTTATTATAATTATGCAAGGTAAACAAAGCATTGTGCTGCACTTAAACCACTCACGGCTGATGTTGTTATTGTGCTGGAGAATGGTCATCTCTGAAAGGAAAAGCCAAACTTAGTTAATTTATTTTTGACTCTCGAGAGAGTGAGTGAAGTGCTAGACCTAACTTTTGAACTTAAATGGTTATATTTGTTCCCAGTAATCAATCAATGAATGCTTGAAGTGATTAAATCAATAAATTTTAATATTTTCTACCTTTCTCCCCTTAGATATATATGGGATGGAATTTGAGTTGAGCAGGTTTGCCCAACAGAACTTAAGCCCACTCTCCAAGACAAGATTTTGGAGTAAAGGTCATCCTTTCCTTTTCCTAGTCTGTCCTCTTTTTAAAGTGACATCCAAGTTCATATTGTAGCTTTACGCATGACAATATCAAGTACAGTTTTAATGGTTTGATTCCGGCATGCCGGAAATAAAAATCTAAGGAGAATAACTTTTTCACAATTGTAGCTTGAAAGTTACAATTCTTGGCCCCTTCTTGATCGCAACATGTAAATGCCCACCGCATTGGTTGGTTTCTAGCAGCTTTATCAATAATGAGATGCTTGTCTTTGTCTAATTCTTACAGCTTTTTGGGCTACCCTCTTACGCTTAACACTCATGACATTCACGTGCCTCTAGTCATCAAAGAAACTAGGAAGAAGGCACTGGTCTCCATATCTGTGAAATCTCACCTCCGAAGCTTTAGCTGGCACCGACTCGCAAGGCATGAAATAGGCATGGAACATGTTGCCGGAAGTATATAAATATAGAACTAGTTAGAGGGCGCCCCTTCTGCGTTGTTGTTGTCGTTATTCATCAGGTACTCACATGGGGTCTATAGTGTGCTCCTGGTGGGTGGTGGCTATGAAATTTACTATTTCCTTCCAAATATAAACTTGGATATAATTTTCTTCAACATCACTCTTCATTTTGAGCCACGTTGAGCTTTCAAAGGAAGCAAACTGGACTGCTGGCTTGTGATTCTACAATAATCTCTGCATTACACCATACCACATGATGCATAGCTAGCTGCTAGTCTAACATAACTTTCAATCTAAGACATCAATAAAGATTCATTAGAAGGGCTTTCATGCTTTTGCCTTCACTTCAAGTTTTGTGCTGCACTGTCAATGCTCACTGCAATGTTGACTATCGCCACAATAACCCACTAATCTTTTGATAAAAACGTCATTAATCTGTCTTGCTTGGGAAGGATTGTGCTCCATTTTTTTTTAATCTTTAATCCAGAGACAATCTTGTGCAAATTTAGATATTGATTATGGTAAGCTGGAATAAGTATCATTATTGCACTAAATGGTACCCAGACCCACCAACACATAATCACTCACACCTACTAAATTTATGATACTGCTTTATATAATGTATGAAGAGAGAATGAAAAAGAAAAAAAGGTGCACCTATTATTTGGTCTATGAGGCAGCATTTTTCTTATGATTACTTAAAATTCCCTTTGACAGTGAAAAATGTAAAGTAAACTGCTAGAATTTTCATCATGATTCAAGTATAGTCATGTTTCCTTTTATATGTTCTATGAAGGTTGGTCAATTTTGGGTCTGGCCCTTTCCATAGTTTGAGTGAAAAAAGCTGAAAACTGGGACCAAAGTTTGCTTGAACACTCTTTTACCATAGGTACACCAGGGTCATAAATACAGTCACTTACAAGAAGATTGGAGCTGATGAGATCTAAACTGATAGATTGCTGCCATATGTTGTTATGTGATCAATGACAGTTCAAACCTAGTAGTTTACATACTTTCAACCTTGATGAAACTCAAAATTAATGAGAAAATTTACTCACTCACACATTTCAATGGTATGAAGAGTAGGAACGAGGAAAGAACTCCTTCATAATTACCCTCAAAACCTCGTCCACATCGTCATCATCAAATCTCATGCTAGCCACTCCTCCTAGGAAACTGCCTCTCAAGCTGCCATAAATAAATAAAGGGTTGGTTTGCAAATTTTGGCTGTCCCGGATTGAAGGTTGTCCATCCTGTCAAATCCAAGTACTACATATAGAAATGATAGAATTTTAAGCAGAATCCCTCTATTCTCCATTTCTCACTTTTGAAAATTCTCATAAGAACAGTTAAAAAAAATCTCTCGCCCCCCTATTTTTAACAGCTCAAACCAAATCAACCTCAGCTTCTTTGACTCTTCTTGATCTCCCATCACCTAAAATTTAAAAACCCCCCCTCTCTCTCTCATTCTCTAAATTCATGCCTCACCATTCTTTTCAATCACCATTTTAAACAAAAAATCAAGAACCTTTGCTCTTTATTCCTGTGAAAGAGAAAGTCGCCAACAACAGCAGTCCATCCTTCCAAGAAACCAGAAATAAAAAACGATTCCTTGTATCAAAAATAGCTAAAATAGCCAGACCTAAGCTCCCTTCCACCACCACCATCAATCAGCCACATTCCTTCAAACCCTAACAATAACCTCTCGCAATCAAGAAATCAAGAGAACAAAAGAAAACCCATATTTTGATTTTTCAAGAAAATGTCTCATCTTGATCACACCCCATCAACACCAGGCAAATTCAAGATGGACAAATCACCATATTACTCAAGAACAAGGTGGCATTCCCCCGTAGCCAAGCTTACTATCTGGTCTTTTCTCTTCATTGCCGTAATCTTTCTCTTCTTTTATCGCTCCCCGCCATCTTCATCAAACTCCGATCCATCACGCCGTTATCTTACTTCTGCTACCTGGGGCGGAGCTGCTTGGGAAAAAAGGGTCCGGACCTCTGCCCGAATCCGG
This sequence comes from Populus tomentosa, assembly GCA_018804465.1. Classification (NCBI taxonomy): domain Eukaryota; kingdom Viridiplantae; phylum Streptophyta; class Magnoliopsida; order Malpighiales; family Salicaceae; genus Populus; species Populus tomentosa. The sequence continues at coordinate 4,101,598 of CM031995.1, forward strand.
TCTCGAAATGGGTTCTCTGTTTTAGTGACAGGAGCAGCTGGTTTTGTTGGAACCCATGTTTCTTCTGCCCTTAAACGCCGTGGAGATGGTGTTTTGGGACTCGATAATTTCAATGATTACTATGATCCAACTTTGAAGAGAGCAAGACAAGCACTTCTTGAAAGAAGTGGTGTTTTTATTGTGGAAGGAGATATAAATGATGTTTCTTTGTTGAAGAAATTGTTTGAAGTGGTGCCTTTTACGCATGTGATGCATTTGGCAGCTCAAGCTGGGGTTAGGTATGCAATGAAAAATCCTGCTTCTTATGTGCATAGTAATATTGCCGGTTTTGTTAGCTTGTTGGAAGTTTGTAAAGATGCAAATCCACAACCAGCTATTGTTTGGGCATCATCCAGTTCTGTTTATGGGCTTAATACTAAAGTGCCTTTCTCTGAGAAAGATAGAACTGATCAACCTGCTAGTTTATATGCTGCTACTAAGAAAGCTGGTGAGGAAATTGCACACACTTATAATCATATTTACGGGCTTTCACTCACCGGGCTGCGATTTTTTACGGTTTATGGACCATGGGGGAGGCCGGATATGGCATATTTCTTTTTCACTAAGGATATTTTGAATGGGAAGACCATACCAATTTTTGAGGCTGCGAATCATGGGAATGTTGCTAGGGATTTTACCTACATTGATGATATTGTGAAGGGTTGTTTGGGTTCGTTGGATACGGCGGAGAAGAGTACCGGGAGCGGAGGGAAGAAGAAAGGGCCGGCACAATTGAGGGTTTTCAATTTGGGGAATACATCGCCTGTGCCGGTTACTGATCTTGTTAGTATTTTGGAAAGGCTTTTGAAGGTTAAGGCTAAAAGGAATATTATGAAGTTGCCACGCAATGGGGATGTTCCATATACGCACGCGAATATTAGCTATGCTCAAAAGGAATTTGGATATAAGCCTACCACGGATCTGCAGACAGGGTTGAAGAAATTCGTACGGTGGTACCTCAGTTACTATGGAAACAAGAAAGCTGTTGCGAGATGAGATGAATTCTTTTGGTTCGGTACTTGGAAAACATTCCTTGTTCATTATGATTCTTATAATTGTTTTTCTTAACATTTCTGTGTTCTTTCATTGCACGATAATTGTCTTTGGTATATGTTTAATTGATGCTGTACAAGGAGGAATATCTTGTCTTCTGTTGAAGAGGAGTGTGTGGTTGGTGGATTCTGTTTTGTTGGGCACTCTGTGTGTGCTGTATCAAAACAAAGCCAGAACCATCCTTTTCTTTTGTTTCCGATTTTTGGAATTTGTAATTGTTGTAGTTTCGGTGCTGTAGAGTTCATGACTGATAGAGCATATGCTGATTGTTGGACATGTGCCAATCAATAAAATAGTATACGTTAATTTCATTTATTTGTTTTCATACTGAACAAATTGAATTTCATTTGACTATTGTATGGTGTGTATTCTTTTTCCACAAAATGGCTTGGTCTGTTATTGACATCCATGATGAATACAGCTGCAACTATTTCATTTTTGCTTGTTGAGAATGACTTGGGGAATACAAGCTGATCCAACTCTTTTACCTCTTGAGACCAGCTTGTGTCTGAGTTGTGGCATTTATACTTGATTCAAAAGTTCATCAAGTCCTTCCTTTGTTTTTTGCTGTTCTGGGTAAATGATAGATATTAGTTATGTGTTGCATTTGACCTAGAGGTCTATCTTGTTCTTTTTCATACATGATATTCCAGGATGTTGCAGCATTCTGTTAATGAATGTGATGCTATAGGTCACATTTGCTGGTAGAGTTGATCAAATTTTGTATGCTTCCAGCTCTGCATTCGTAAATTTTCCATTGTAGTCTTGCCCTAACCTTCTGTTCCTTTTTTCATTTCTAGATATGCTATTTTGGTCTATTTGTGATGCAATGCATGATTGTTGAGTTTCTTCTTTGGAATTTGATGTTACCTCGTGAGACAGAGTATAAAATAGCTGGTTATTAAACAATAATTTGGAGGAGGTAAACCTTCACTGTTTATTTTGCTCATTCCCTGAGACTTCGAAGAATTCCCTTGAAAGCATGGCATTTTCACACTCCATTTATATATTGCTATTCTGTCTATATCTTCTTATCATGGAGGGGACTGTTTTGGTTCTTTGACAATTTTTCCCCTAAAAATCACAGAAATAGAATTTCAATTGTTTAGGCACAAATGGAGCAAGTGTTTCCTACTTTTGTTTGGTTTGGTATAGAGACCTAAACACAATGTTCTATAATTAGATTTGTTTGCAGTGATTGTGCTCAGATACTGAGATTTCAACAAGTACATTTCCGAATTGGTCACACACACACACACAAGTTAAAGAGGCTATATATGATCTGCATGTCCTTTATATGAAAATTAGAGATCAGGGAGTCATTCTATTGACTTTTACCCCAGGAAAAAAACAGCGAAATTGGCCAGTTTCTTGCGTGTATTAATTAAAATATTTAAAAATAACTAAAGCATTTTTCTTAGCAGAAGGTGAAAAATCCGAAAATTCTGTCTTTTTTTCCCTATATAACTAACTTACGTATTATATATTCAAAAAATGAAAAACAAATAGGAAAAGGAATTTTTGTCCGCGAGTTTTTTTTACGTACATATACAGGAAACACAGGAGAGAGGAGATGCTCAGTTTGCTCTTATATTCCATTTCATGTATCCCTACTTGTGTGCTGGAATAGCCTTTATTCCTCTCCTGGAACGAATAAGTTAATATTATTCCAAGTGGCATGGTTGATCCCAGCTTGGTGGATATGATTCTAAGAGTTCGCAGGCAAGAAACTTTCTTGCATGCAGGTTGCTTATAAATAAATGCACTTGCTTTGCGTTTCATGCGTAGCTGGCTTGTTCCCTTCCCCGTTTCATATCAATATAAACCCTTACTGTCAGCTAAAAAATTGCTCTGTGATTAAGAGCTTCTACGCAAGTATTCGAGGCATTTTGGATAACTAGCGTTGCAATTACTTGTTTATTCCCCCCTTGTATACAAAGGTGACTTCTTGATCACATCCTTATCTGATACATGGTTTCAAGGGATAGAAAAAATATAGTATTTAAAAATATAATATTAATATTTTTTAGAATATCTTTCACTTTGATTTACATTGTAGTAATTTTTTTTTAATTTTGAAAAAATATTTTTTATTCAACGCATCTAAATCATCTCAAAACATCAAAAAAATAATTTCAAATAAATTTTTTTCAAATTCTAAGTACAAGTAATTTCAGGACAACGCATGCTTGGATGCAGAGACCATACCGAACTATGTAATCCTATAACAGTGATCCAGTTATAAAATAACATGGAAGTGGCTTTACATTGTGATGTGGTGCATGCTTCTCAAAATACAAGCACAAATTAAAAGCAATTAAAAACTCAAATTATTATGAATTAAATCCAAATTGAGGTTGGGTATAGAGGGCCAGCAGATTGCCAGAAAGAATGAAATGTAAACAAGCTATATATACTGCTAATTTAAATTGAGTTCTAAATTGTGAAATTAATTCTGCTGAAAATCTTTATTTGCAGAGGATCATGATCAAGCATGGACAATACAGGATAAACTAACAATTCCACTCACTAGTTTGAACACAAATTTGCTTTAGACACTTTCCGGGGGGACCCTAGTATGAGTTTCACAACACCCTAAACATTTGAGAGCAATTACATCTAGACATTGGCACGAAGGGAATTAGCTATTGAAACCATATTTCGGGTACTTAATCAATGCCAAGTAATCTTTCAATTAGTTCATTTTTAATTTATTTTTATTTTTTATCATGATTTATGGTTTATTATTATCAGTTTTTTACTTTAGGTTTTCCAAGAGCAACTGAAGACAATTTTTTAATAATTTGAATTTGATTATGCAATAGTCCAGTAGTAAAAGAGTACACACAGCACGGCCACAATTGGAAACCAAATCAACTGTCTATACCTTCTGATTTTGGGGACTTCTTGAAGAGGTATTGTCACTGTTCAGGAATTGCTTAATAGAATGATCCTGCAATACATTATTTATTAGATTACTTGCCTTGTTAAAATTCAAATTCATATGCCACACTCAAGCTGTTTTTATTTATTTATTTATTAATATAAATATCTAAATTAGTTTGGATGTATCTCGATTAATTTTATAAATTTTAAAATTCATGATCATATAAATTTTTAATAATTTTTATATAAATAAATATAAAACTCGAATATGAAAAAAAATAAATCCTTCAACTTCAAACTTTTATCATTGATGACTGTTGCACTCCAGCTGTTTTACTTTTACAGCACCTAATATACAGACAAGTTATTGTTTTGCATGGAACCTAAACTTAGAGCGTGTTTGGTAGTGTAGTAGCGGTTGCTTTTCAAATAGTTTTTTATGCCGAAATATATGCTAATAATATTTTTTTATTTTTTAAAAATTATTTTTGACATCAGCACATCAAAATGATCTAAAAAGTACAAACCGCACTCAATTTAAAAAAAAAAATTTAAATTTACATAAAATACAAATACAAACACAGCACCAAACGCTGCCTTAGTCTGAGCCACATGGTCAAAGCACTGATCAGGAATAGCACGGCACATCTTGACATTGCTAATTACTAAATCAATCTAAAGCAACAATCAAGGGAATATAAAAGAAGTAATCATCATAATTGGCAATCACAATCCGACTGAGCAAGAAATCAAAGAATTTCCAAAAATGGCTTGTAAGATTATAAAACAAACTCCATGATCCTTCTACAATTGAATTCCTCAATTCATTAATAGCAAATAATCAATAATATATATAAACAATTAAAATATAATTAATTAAAAAATATATTGGAAAAGATTGTCCTCTTAATTGTAATAAAAATATACCTCTCACAATTAGTTTTTTGCAATTGAAAACACAAGCAGCATGGCTTGTTTCAAAAACAAAGCAATTTAAAAAAAAAAAAAACAACACTTGTTTTGATTTCAAAGCAAAATATATATTAATCAAACATTTCTTTAAATAAAAAACAGCTACAAACATGGTAAGATCACTCAAATACTTGGTCATTTAGAAACCATACTAAACTTATGGGCAAATTAACCCTTACACAAATACATGTTTGGTGTTTTATATCTTATTTATTTTTGTGTTTTAAAAACACTTTTAAAATAAATTAAAAAAAATTATTTTTTTCTTTACTTTAAATTAATATTTTTTATTTTAAAAATGATTTTTAGAAAATAAAAAAATATTATTTTAATATATTTCTAGATAAAAAATATTTTAAAAAACATTCATAACTGCACTCCCAAATAAACATATTTAATAATTGGACCAAAAAACAAAAGGAATACCATAAGAAAAATTTGAAGTATAAAATCCGTTTGGGAATATAGGAAGGTAACTTTTGCTTTTAAATTTTTTAAAAAATATATTTACTTTAAATTAATATTTTTAATAATTCTTGATAATTTTTTCATGCTAATAGTTTAAAAAAATTGAAAAAAATTATTTTAATATATTTTTAAATAAAAAAATAAAAAAAAAATATTTTACACCACAATATCAAATAAAAAATACACTACATCACAATAACAAACATACAATATCCAAGATTCACTAAAGTGGTTAATATGATTAAAATTCATCCAAACAAAGATAATTTATCGCCTGAAGATTTATTTATAAAAAGGAGTGAAAAAAAAAAGTCCTAGACAAGGGAGAAACAGAGTATTATGCGTGGCATCGTTTTGACACCTCTTTTCAAATTTCATTTTTCTCTCTCCATTTCTTTCTTTTCTTCACGGACAGAGATTTTTAAATTGTTTTCTTAATTATTCCACAGCTGGGAGCTTCATAGAACAAAGTAAAAATAACTCTTAATAAGATTTTTATCTCAAAAACATCTATTTAGATAGGAAGAGGATGATTGAAAGTTCGGTGATGATTAGTTTTAAAAATATTTTTTATTTAAAAATATATTAAAATAATAATTTATTTAATTTTAAAAAAATTATTTTTAATATCTGCATAACATAAAAAAAAATTAAATAAATAAATTATTTTTTTATAAAACACAATTTTAAATGGTGCAGGGAAAAAAAAGCCAGTGAAGACTTGGGCTGAGACAGGACATGTGAATACCAACAGAATTGTTCAAGAAGACAATGAATGTTGTTACAAATTGTCTCCCCTTGGAAGCCATGCATCTACAGAAAAAGCTGATCAGGTAGCATTTGCAAGAAAAGGTACAGTATTATGGTCTAACATGAGACTCAAAAGATCAAGTCTTCCATGCATAACCTTCCAAACTTGTAGCATTTTAAAATGATGAAATTAAAAGGCTGTGGCAGTAACCATTAAAGCAAAGCAATCCCAGATACAACTAGAAATAATCATAGACAGAAAATATCTTTATCCAAGCATAAATGTGTCCAGATAGTGAAGTACCTTGCATGCTGTAATATTTGTAATCCATAAAGATATGTAGAGGAAAGAAGGAAAAAATCATCAAAATAGCTGGATAGTCACGAGCTACAGTTATATTCCTGTCACTAAATGTAACATTTGTCATGCAACTTTTTCTTGAAGCTCTCTCGTCATGGTTGTATGGAGTTTTCAGAAACAAAAACTAGATAGGAATGGCATACTGCAGTGCCAGAAATTATGGTAGCAAAGTAGTCCTCTGTTAAGTGAAAAGTCGAAAAATCAAATTTGCAGCAACTTTGCAATTCCCATCTTTCCATGCCATCAGTCGCATTTGCAGCCAAAGATGCTGAATTTGTACCATCGGAATTTGAGATTATTAGCAGAGAGTCTCTGGTACCCACAAAACAAGCCAGTTAATAGCCCGACATGATGCAGCAGAGCATTCATCTTCAGTTCTTTAAATGAAATCAGATGTTCCCTCCAGTAACAAATAATCAACACTGAACTTAAACCCCGCTGATACTACTCAAAAATCGTACTTTGTTCTCCCACTCAATAAAACAAGGCATAACATGTCAAAAATGTCAGAAGAGGAACTGAGAAAATTCCAAGACTCCAGCATTAGGCGTTTCCTCGATCCCTTGAAATGAACAACCTGTGTGTAGGAAACCAAGCAAGTGACAAACCAAAACTCCAATCTTCAATTAACTAAGTGCTTTATTCTTTTCTTTTCTTTCCTTTTCTTTTATTGTTGGACAAAATGCAAGGAGTTTAAATCTCAGACAATGATTAAGCTGATCATGATTATGACATTACCTTGACGTCCAAAGGCATGCCATGAAATTGGCCTGCCCCCTCAGGAGGTGTCCAATTATGTGTGGCACATGGTAGAAATAGCACTGAAGCACCACCAATATTTTCTAGAAAAGCCTGTGCTTTGGTAAATCTCCTCAAATCAAATCCAGAATGTGATTTTACAGCCCAGGCAAGAGCTAACTGATCTCCAAGCATTCGAGAGGCACTCATAAACTTGGAACTGTAAACTTTTAGTACTGCTTGAAGGAAAATCTTCGCCCTGTGTTGCAAATATTTTACAGTAACAAAAATCATGTCTGACCAGTTTACATTTTATGGTTGCCAAAGAACTGCAAGGAAAAGCATGGATCACAAGACACTAAAAAAAAACTAATTATTCCTTGTGACTTCTGCACAGCAGAGGGGGAAAAAACATAAACCAGCCAGCAAAAGAAATGGATAAAAAAACTCCAAACCCTCCAACACCATGCCTACCCTAAGTAACCATTTAGTTGTTGCAGGCCAGGGCTGGTGTTTCAAGAACATTGGCCACTAAAAAACTGGAAATATTCCAAATCCGTTTGCTTATCTTCATCACAGTCAAAAGGATATAGAAGGAATAGCAAAAAAAACTACAAACTAAATACCTTAAAATTGCATCAGTGGTCCCCCTTACTGCTATAAATCCTGAATTTAAAGGTTGCTCCCTGTTGTTCCGGAAGGTAAGAGCCAGGTGAAAGTTTGGGTGATCGTTAAACAAGTGTCCAAGGTCATCAACCACAGCTATATCAGAGTCAGTGAAGATGTAATGACTTATATGGCCTGGGTTCTGAGCAAGTTCCTCAAGCCTTGTTTCCAGAAAAGTCTATATGGATAGCTCAAAAATTGAAAAATAATAAATCATTTTCATCATAAATCAAAGATATGTATCTTCTTAATCTTCAATGTGCAAGACAGAAAATCAGAGAAAGCATGAAATATGCCTTAAGAAACAGAACTATTAATCAAAAATAGAAATATGCTACCTATATGTCAATGTGATGTGCTCTTACAATGTAAGACCTGATCCTTTGAAGCATCAACTTGTCTCGTGAATAATCACCCTGAATGGGATACACAGTCACACTATTTCTACGCAATGAAAGATCAGAAGCTGGATCGGTCAGGATGATAACATTGCTCCGTGGCATTGTCACCTGAAAGCATAAATGTGAAACATGGATTTAACCAAATCTCCTATTATAAACAAGTGTAAACCAGATGACTGTGATTGCCAACTAGAAAGATGTAACTAACACACTTTAAACCAAAATTGTAATGCGATAAAACAAAATGGCAAGTGAGTTTAAAGCTAAGCAAAACATAATTAAAATGACACCATATCAAAATTAAAAAATTTGGGTCACAAGATTCTCTAGACTATTTCACAACCAGATGCTAGTAAGATGATAACCCGGTTAAATCACCTGGATAAAGTTAACGAAGACATTCAAAACAGCCATTGACCTCTCCATTTTAGTGTACGAAGCATTCCCAACAGTGACCAAATTTGATAATCTAGAATCAGCTAATGAAGTGTTATAAACAGTAAAGACAGTAACAAAGGAGACGCTTTCTCCAGCATTCGAGGAGCTCGGCTTATGGGTCTTGTTCAGCGCTTTCGTGCCTGCTCCGCCATATGGAAAACGTTATAAATTACACATTGTATCAACAAAAAAAAAACTTTGGCAGATTAAGAGGAGATTAAATTAAATTAAATTGTAAGAACCTTGACATTGCAAGCGATTAGGCAAGCCTTCACCGGCAGCAGGCCCAAGAACTAAATGATCGAATTTCGTGTTCATTTTCTTCGGCGGGGGTTGTGCAGCTGGGTTCTGATGCAATTCTAGAACTGAAACGGAGAGAAAAAGGAATGACAGTATCATTCATTTTGAATTTTGTTTTCAGCGGTATATAAACTACAAGGAAAATTATTGAGAGGATAATCACCGTAGAAAAGATTAAGAAGGATGAAGAGCACAAGCAAGAAAAACACTAGAGAACGTCGCCATCCATTCCATGATGATGATCTCATCGCTAACCAATCTTTTCTACCCATTATTTTATTTTAATCTGGAAAAACCAAAAACACAGAATCAAGGGCGTTGAATCTCCAGTGAGATCTGGTAAAGCAAAATTTTGCTTCTTCTTCTGCGAAGTTGCTGGTTTGATTTGATCCAGATTTGGATTTGGAGGCCTTTGCGTTTTAACTACAACCAAAGAAAGGTGTGTGTGAGTGTGATATTTGCAATTAGGTATGGATCAAAAAAGGAAAAAATGGAAGAGGAGCTAAAAGTCGACAGTCGTTCATTAGAATCTGAAGTCTGTGCTCTTCAGTGACATGTCGTTCCATTCGGCCTCCCACATTCGATGGCCGAAGTTCTGAGAGGTTGTTTTTGGGGTGAGAAGAATCCCATTTAATGCCGATTTAAACCGAATAATCAAATATGAGAAGAGCGAGTAATTTGGTTTCTATTCAGTTTGGTTGAAAATTGGTTTTTAAATAAATTTAAAGGTTAGTAATATTAACAATCACTCTATGAATAATTATATATGAAATAGAATTATTAATTCTTTCTTTCATATATAAATTTGTATTAAAAAAAATAAAGATAATTTTTTTCTATAAGTTAAAAATTGTTTTTTAAACCATGGTAAGTTTTCGAATTGAGACACAAGCTTCTAATAAAAAAAGTATTGTATGTCAAAATAAAATGAATGGATAACAAAAAAAGATTTTCTCGTAGAAATAATTTTATCATAAATTTAAATCATTTCAGTTTTTATGAATTTCTATTTTAATTGCTTGAAGTTCATATTAAAAAATATATATTATAAATCAATTTTATATCTAATATGATTTTATAAGGACGGTATTTTTAAAGTATTATTTTTAATATAAATTTCATGAATAAAGATCTCCCATTTTGTTTGCTTTTACACATTTTTTTTAGAAATTAAATTTCATTTAAAATTTAAATTTATATTCTTGGGAAAAATTTCAAACACAATAATTGATTTAATTGTTGAATTCAACTCACAGCTCCAGACACCCTGTAAAGTAAATATAAGAAATTCAGGGGCTTAATTCCCAAAATCTAAAATTATGAGGATGGAAATTTATATTTTATTGGAATCAGGGCCGACTGGACTTTGGCTGTGAACTTTAAAGTATATCGTGTTGTTGTCATCATCCCTCTTGCTGCTATTGTTTGCTGAAGTTGTTGCTAGCACGTGAAGGAGCAACAGATATGGTGAGTGCACGTGAGTGGCAAGACGATGCGCTGGCAGCGGAGGCATTGTGGCTGAAACAATATTTTTATGTTTTAAAATTGTTTTTTTAAAAAATATATATTATTATTATTATTATTACTTTTTAAAAATATTTTAAAAAAAATTAAATTTTTTTTATTTTTTTATATTTTAAATTAATACTTTTTTAATATTTTAAAATCATTTTAATACACTAATTTCAAAAAAAAATTAAAAAATTAAAAATATATATTATTTTAATATATTTCTAAATAAAACAAACTTTAAAAAACAACTCAATACATTTACAACCAGTCATCAAAAATAACATACCTTGGCTAGACCGTCGTTAAAAACGCTCATGCAGCCGTTGTAGAGCACGGAGCAGCGAAGGAGGATGGTTTCTAGGCTCGGCGTGGTATTTGTCGTCGATGCGGTGGCTTGTTGTGGCTGATCGGCGACCAACTTACGGTAGTGATTAGTTTTTTAAAACGAATTTTTTATTGTTATTATTATTTATTATTTACATGCTGGCGAAGAGGGGGGTTTTTTTTTTACTCTTTTTTTATGCCTAGAGTTGCGGGATTTTCTACGTTTGAGCATTTTAGCTGGAGGTTAAATATTTTTATTTTTTTAATATATTTTTATAATTTAAAAAATATAATACATTAAAAGATTTATATATACAAATAATTAAAAATTATATAAGATATAGATTAAAATATTTAATCTTGAAAAAATAAAACATTAAATTGATTGAATAAAAAAAATAAGATATAATGTTATATATATTAAAAATATTATCTGAAAATAAATATTTTTTATTTTCAAAAACATAGTTTATTTATATAAATAATAAAAACAAAACCATAAATAAATTATAATAACTTCTCTGAAAATAAAATATATAAAAAACTAAAATTATTTAAAAGATCCATTCTAAATAAAATAAAAAAGAGGAGGTTTTATTTATTTTTTGGTTTTTAGATTTTTAACCGATCATGTTATTTTATTTCTTTTTAATTGTATTTTTTAAAATTATATTTTCACAGTAACTATGCCAAACCGAATGCGTCTTGGGATAAGCAGCCATGTTAGATTCATGAATCTTAAATATAACAATCATGCCAACAATAGACAACTCATTGCTGTCAAGGCAAATAACATATTGCTTGTTTTGCTCAAATTTCAGCTATTGTAGTGATTGAAAAATTAAAATTTATATTCTTTTAATTTAAAAGGTTAAAAACTTGTTTGCAACATATTTTTTTTTTATCCAAAACACCTTAAAAACTATAATAAACTCATTCATAGCCTCAAAACACTGCTGTAAGAACTAAACTCAACCCAAAACCAAAATCAACTCAAACTTAAATTTATATTTTCACAAACTTTCAAGGTATAAAAACATTCTATACAAATCCTCTGTATCAAATGAAATAATTTAACACAAAAATCTTTTGTTTTAGTGATTTAAATAGATGGCAATGATAATTTTTTCTTCCTACCAATAAAATACAACAATCTCTCTTTCTTTTCTCTCAACCAAAAACCAAAATATAGCAAAGATAAATTTCTTTATCAAAATAAAATTGAAATTTTTTTAAGAAAACACAATTATATAATTTACATGATTATTTGAGTTAAAAAACCAAAATAAATATTTTTAAAACTTTCCGCATGTCACCCACCCATGTTTTGGTTAAGATTAAAGGCGTGCTAAATTCCAACAAGCAAAATAATTTTCAGTTAAAACACTTATCTTTCACTGAAACTGAGAAGCCGCGGAGTACTTGCGGCAAGAAACAAAGGCTACTTTTAATTCGATAATCTGAGAATACACGTGTAGATCCTAGCATTAAATTTCCAGGCAAGAACCGCAAATTCAAACCTAAAATTTGTTCCACATTTGACATCTAGGCATCAAAATTTGCCCAAGTTGACAAGCATCTATTCAAATTTGGAATCCCGACGGTACTTGCAACATAAAAGACATCGAACCAGAAGCTGAAATTAAGAAACATTGAGGATAACATTCTGACTGTCAAAGTATCTCGCAATATTCATGAATTAAGTTCTACAAAAATGAGATCGGCAAGCATCAAAAGGCTGATCAGCTCATTCAAGATTCGAGTTCAAGGACGTGCTGACAACTAAAACCAAGGATATCTTGCCTATGCCACGAGGGTGCTGGCAGTGGTGGATTCACTGCAGGAAAAGAAGAGCTCAATCAGCTCTACAGCCAAACATGATAAAAAATTAAAAATCTACAAATATGAGACCAAAGGATATGAACTGTAGAAGGGTTTATAAGCTGATTCAATCACCAATTTTAAAGAAAGGGCATTTGTCAGGGAAAAATAATTACATTAATTATTTATCAAGCCTTCAACTATACAAGCTACCTTATGACCAGGAAATGGTAGCAAGCTGAAAACACACAAAATCAATCTGAATTGATAATTCAGATTGTGTCATTCTTGAAGAAAAACGATTGCAGATCTTATGAAAATGCAGTATTCCAGCCATATGTTTCCATGAATGCAGTTGAATCTATAAGCTAAAAAACAATTGTAACGACCAAAAACAGAGTCAGCACCCAATTGTGTGCCCAATTCCATTAGCACATTTGATATTAAGGACATACAGTTTGATTCACTCAAATCATTGCATATGAGCTCAAGCCAGTTTAGAAGAGGGCAACATCACTCCAAATTAGAATGTCAAAGAAAAAAATAAACAGTGGTTCCTTGAATTAGGTAGAGGCCATGCTATAATCAAGCCCCATTCCATGAGTAATTGACATATCCACCTATATTCATATGTTAGGATCCAAATTGCTGTGCTAGGTGAATCCATGCTAATGAATAATGACTTGTCTGAATATAATGCACTTTTAAATTATCATTGCAGAAAGAAACATATATACTCACTATTTCCAGACGGGTGGAAGCTTCTTGGTCTTCTTGTAATAGCGAGCAAGGCGGTGGATCCTGCTCTCGACCAAAATCAACCTAAATTTGGAATCTTTATCCTTCCTGTTCCTCTCTAGATGCTTCCTAATAGCAACTGCTTTCTTAATGAGGTGGTACAGATCCTCAGGAATTTCAGGTGCAAGCCCTAACAAAAGAATAATAATTATAGTTAAATGCAATAATGATGTTCGACATTCCTCATTGAAATGTTAGTGTATTACTGTAGTAAAAAGAACATGAATAAAATATGTACCATTGGCCTTCAATATTCTCAAAATCTGGTTGCCAGTAACAGTCTTCACTTGAGCAATACCATGAGAATCACGAAGGATAACACCAATTTGAGATGGTGTCAAACCTTTCTTTGCAAACTTGCAGATATTGTCGTCAACCTGAGTGACCATGACAAAAACAATTTTTTTTAAAAAAAAAAAAAGCATAGAACTTGTCTGAAAAACAACTAAATCAATCCAATGGTTGCGACTGATGGCCAAAAGTAAAAGCTCCCGGCACTGCAATTTCCACATAAACTTCACTAAAAGTTTCCCATTTGATGCAATGCTACTGTCGCAAACTTGACCTGATCTTTCAGTGATGAGATTATATTTTCAGTAACAAGATGAAACAACTGCTCTGGTGAAGAAAAAAAAAAAGATTGCAAGCGCAAAGATTCACTTTCAATAAGCATTTAAAGAACAAAATAAATCTCCACAAACAAAGAAATCCCATACATGAAACGTATGCAAGGAAGCCATAGATTTCACCAATCAAATAAAGAACTAAAATACCACACACGATAGTCTAAACATTAAAGACAAATAAAAGCGTAAGAAAAACTTGAAGGGTTTTAGTGGGTTACTCACATCTTGAGGAGAAATCTTGAGCCAACTAGGTGAGGTCCTCTTGTATGGCAAAGCAGATGCTGAGATACCCTTGCTGTATAAACAACAGAATCAAATGGGTTCTTGAGTTAGGTTTCAAACTGAAAATCATAAAATTGTTTTATGGAATCAGTCAAGGTATAGGAACAAACCCTTTACTGTGCATACGACCCATGGCAACGACTGTGGAGATTCGCTGCTTCTTTTGGAGTCACTTTAGCTCAGCTCCTTGGTTGCTCTGTGAAACCCTAGTGAAAGAAAAACGAGGGTGGGGGTAGGGATTTTATTCTCTTGTTTAGTCCTTTGGAATTTTCGTTTCTGTTTTTGGACCTTATGGAACTGTCCAGCCTCCAGGTCATGGTTATTTTGGGTTGGGCCTGCAACAAACCGAAATTACTACAATCTTATTTTGTAATTTTGTGTTTAATAATTTGTTAAGAACAAAACCCTAGTCACAGAGCACATTATTTTCTTTTTTACTCCAGTGTTTTAACGACAGCAGCAGCAACACTGACAAGTCATGGCTCTAGCTGCAATGAAACTTAAACTTGGTTCAGAGGAATCCCAGAACCAAAACTTCATCGTGTTAGAATTGTTTCTTCTTAAATAAAACATCAAAAATCTTGAAAAGGTTGTCTCTGATTTATTGTTTTTGATTTAGGAAATGAGTCGAGGTACAGGAATCCACTCTTGCAGTGAGAAATATAGGCGAATGTGTTGGCTGTGATCGATTAAAAATCAAGTCAGCTGTCGTTTACAATCTCCTAGAATGCAGTCTATCTTGACAATATTTTAGCCCATAACTTGATGAAATCAAATGGGGCCCAACCAATTATGCTTTTTGAGCCCATAAAACCTACACCAAATTACAGCATTGTTTGTGGAATTGGATGCATTCAGAAATCAGCCCAGTAATCTCGTAGAGTTCAGTCACGGTTGAAATCATATTTTTTAATGATTTAAAATTTTTATTATTATTTTGATATATTTGTATTAAAGATAATTTTTTAAAAGATAAAAAATATTATTTTAATATATTTTTAAATAAAAAACACTTTAAAAAAACTACTAGCACATTCTCAAAAACCTTCTTGAAAAAAAAAAAAAAAAAAAATGTCTTCTTTATCTGTGCAATGAATAAAAACATTGCCGTGACTTGACAAGGTGTTCACGGGAACTTGCATTTGACTGCAAATTGGAAATTTCAATTGTTTTTTGCTTAGAAGAAAGTTAGATTTCTTAGTTCTCTTCGAAAGGAATTGGAAAGTGCAAATAATTGCTGGTGAAAGTCGGGTCCTTGTAGCACTCTATAATTGTCTACTTTTTCTTGTAAGTGGCTCATGCTGTCACGCACCAGGGCAAGTTAACAAAGAAAGAGAAGTACTGAAGTAGGGAAATGTGTTTTTTTCTTTTCTTTTGATATTAAATAACATACAATCTCTAGTTATGTAAGATTATTTGTTAGAGTATATTTTGTACGTTTTTAAATAAATTTTTATATTAAAATATATGTTAATAATTTTTTATTATTTTTAAAAATTTAATTTTAGTATCAACATATTAAAACAATTCAAAACATATAAATCATATTAAATTTTTTAAAAAAAATTTAGGAATCTCACATATTGGGTGTCACAGACAACTCGAAATTTAATTGCTCTAGGAAACGCGGGAAAAATCCATATTGTGAGATGCGGCATTTAGTTTTATCTTTTCATTTTAAAAAAAAAATTATTTTCTCTGTGCTCTTGTTGATCAGTAATATAATGTAAAGTATTAAAAATATAGAAATTCAATACATAATCATATTTATTTGATGCTTTTGTCTCTGATTTGTTTAACTAAATATGTTTTTATCACCTTTATATATGTTATTTCTATTATAAAATACCAACTAAACACAACTTTAAAACGTGAGAGAGATATGTTATCAGTATTTTAAACATAAATATTATTTTCACTGAGTTTTGAAATTATAAACTCTTTAATTTAAAATACATGAATAGTACATTAAAATTAAAAAAACAAACATAAAATCATGCTATCTATATCACCTAAATTTCATTCTTCCGCACAGCGCGTGGTTTTCCTATTACCTTATTTTATTTTTCGGTTTTTTAATAGTCCGTTAACTTTGTAGTAATTTTAGAGGAGGGGACTGGTTCTGGGCTCATAGGACATGTTTGGCAATTTATTTTAAAAGTTTTTTAAAAAAATAATTTTTTTTTTGAATTATTATGTTTTTGATATTTTTAAATTATTTTGATATGTTAATTTCAAAAATAATTTTTAAAAAATAAAAAAATATATTATTAATATATTTTTCTGAGTGAAAAACACTTTAAAAAGCAACTACAACCACATTCACAAACAGATACTTGCAGGAGGAAGACAAAGTTTAGTTTTTTTAGTACCATTTTATCAAGGTTTCTATGTATTTTTACATTGTGATAAAAGTTATTTTTTAAAATATATTAAAATAATATTTTTTATTTTTTAAAATATATTTTTAATATTAACATGTTAAAATAATTCAATAATATTAAAAAATAATTTAAAACTAAAATATCTAAAAATCACAACTGAACCGCAATATTAAAAGAAACACGTATTTAAAAAATTATAAAATAATTTAAAAATATAAATAATTATTTTCAAGTAAAAATAACTTTTAAAAAATACTAAATACCACAATAATCAAACAAATATTTAAACTTTCTTGTTGACAAGGAATCAGTAATTATCAGTTCTTCTTCGTCACAGATAATGAGCTTCCATTCTTTTTTATATTTGTATAGAGAACCGACAGTGTTATAAATTTTACCAGTTAGATAGAAGAATATAATAGCTATTTGAATAGTTATTGCTTTCATTATGTAATTTAATTACAATTATGAAAAAAAACCCCATGAAATCCCCAATATGACTAGACCATTCAGCTTTCACTCACTTTATATATAATATTTAATATTAAAATAACGGTTGTTTTTAAAAATATTTTTTATTTAAAAATATATTAAAATAATACATTTTTTTACTTTTAAAAAAATTATTTTAACCCCATAAATAAAATATATATTTTTAATTTTTTTAAATAAATGTTGTGCCACGTCACCAATCATGTCATGTATAAATCCAAGAGAATTCCTGGACGTTATAAATTGAATTTTAGTCTTGTTTATTTGGGTATTTTAAAAATATTTTTGAAAAAATTTGATTTTTTTTTTAATTTTAAAGTAATATGTTTTTGATGTTTTATATTATTTTAATATGTTAATATTAAAAATAATTTTTTTAAAAAAATATTATTTTAATATATTCTTAAATAAAATATATTTTAAAACTCGGAATCATTGATATTTGTAAACATGATGCGAAATCTTCCACCATTGCCTGATCTTGGACAGCTAGAGCTCCGGTACAAGTATGTCCCATTTTTCGGTGTCCATGGAAAGGAGATCGGGCCCTTCGTTCTTCAATGGGGGAGACAAGAAAAACGTGGATGCGAAGTTCACATGCTGCTCTCTTAATCGAGTCCATGGTCAAGGGTGTCCAGCCATGCAACATCACATGACAGGGAACCTGAACTCAGACACCTTCTCCGTCAGTACAGGCCACTTATAATCCTCAACTATTATCTCTGCTGCCTCTTTTCCAGCAGCATAAAATCTTCTCGCTAATTGGACTTCTGCATGCGGATACCGCATTGTCAAATCTTTTTCGTAAAATGCTAGAAGCAGTCGTGAACAACATGTACATGTGAAGTTCATGCATTCCATGTATACAGTGAGAGAGAAAGGAATTTGAGTTTTGTTTTTTTTTTACATGCCAGGTATTCTCAAATCAATCTTGTATGCTGAAATTAAAGTGAATTCTTCTGGGATGGAGTGAGTGTTTTTACTTTTTATTTTTGTGTTTGACGTGGAGTACACTTCTTCAGAATAAAAAATACGAGAAAAACAAACATTCACCAATTACTACGCAAGAATCTATACACGAACTTGCGTGATTATATAACATTAATTTCGCATCATTTGAAACAACTCGTAAGGTTTTGGAGACGTGTAATTCCATAACAATAATAATATTAGAGTATTTTTTTAAAATAAATTATTATTTAAAATATTTTTTTAGATTTTAATGTGTTTATTTTTTATATAAACACACCAAAATCATCATAAATAACAAAAAAATATATCAATTTAATATTTTAAAAATAAAAAACATTTTAAAAACACACCCATATGATTGCTGTCAGTATTATGAATCGAACAGCACTGGCTTCCTGGAGTTAGCTCCAAGCTATCTTCTCGATATCCATGTTCTTTGGCTGTTTGTTTAATTTACTATTAGCACAGACGTCTCTGGTCGCGGCGGGGGGGTGTCGGTATTTACCAGACGCCTTTAAAATTCTGGATTTTAATCCTTGAGATTCTGCATGGTCAATTCTTATGATTAGAGTGTTCCAGAAGGAGTGAAGTTTTCTCCGTCCCTGAGCTTTGACGGGGGAGTCTGCATTCTGCAGTGAATCCCACTGCTGCCGTCCTGGCCATGGGCCACCGCCCACACTGTGCCCTTTTCCGTTAAAGTTCGGGCATGGAAAGGAAAGCAAGGATCAAAATCTTTTTTTTCAAAGGGTGGCATCATATCCCTCTTGAAAATGACAGTATCCTAACTACAATTTTGTTCTTTTTTCAGTGTTTTTCAAATTTTGCCAATTAATTATTATCGTGTTTTATTTGCGATGTAAGATACAATGACGACCTTCATTGACCTCGACAACGTCGTTATTTTTCTAGATTTAAACTAGGTGGTTGGAGAAAGAGACCAATTTTTCTGCCAAGCAAAGCAGATCCCACATGCATACATGACTGTTCTAGCGCTCGGAACTGCAGAAATAAAAAAATCATTTAACAGAATAATTTAGGTACAGAGTCTATTTAAAATCTGATTAGAAACAAATACAGTTCTGGCATGGAAACAATTTCTCAGAAAATATCCTGATGGTTAAAATTAAAATGTATATGCTTTGATTTTAGTCCAAACACCACTTGAATGTCAGGATTTCAATGCAAAAATAATCGAGTGAGCCTGTCATAAGAGCGGTCCAGAGCACTGAAGAGGGGCTCTCAAAGCGGAGTACAGTAAATCTGGACTCCAGTTATTTATTACAGTGATGTACGGACGATATTCTCTTTCTTCATAAATGAAGAAAACCTTAATTGAAAATAATTCGTTCCATCGCACACGTTAAATCCAATGTATTGTTGTGCATGTATAAAAAAAACCCAACTCGAATACTTCGACGAATACGACAAAAAACTCATCAATTTATAAATTAAGTTTAAAGGGGTGTTGGAAAATATGATGTTGGTTTTTTTTTAAATATATTAAAATAATAATTTTTATTTTAAAAAAATTATTTTAGCATATCAAAATAATCTAAAAATATAAAAAAAAAATTAAATTTTTTATAAAAAATAAAATAAACTACCCGGTCATACACACTCTAAATTTTATTATTAGTAATAATTATTTTATTTAAGTTTATTACACAATTATCCCAACTCAGAACTTAAAAATACATTAAAATAAAATTTCTTGAAAATATTTAAATATTATTGACATGCAAAAATTAATTAAAAAATATCTTGAGTATTAAAACAAAAATTATATTATTGGCAAAATCATTAAGGCTTTTTATGTGTCAGCATGTTGTAGACTTATTTTACACATTAAACTTTAAAAATAAATATTTAGTGAGCCATGTGGATTGAAGAATGTTACAACTTGTACAAGAGGGTGATAAATTTTGTTGTAAAATTATTTAACACATTAAACTAGAATATATTAACGAACACGTAAAAAAACCCATCAATTTATAAACCAAGTCCAGGTTTTATTATTGGCAATAATCGTTTCATAAATGGGTTTGTTCAAGGATTATCCCTTTGAACTCAAAACTTTATAACACATTAAAATAATTTTTTTTACAAATATCTGAATTGGATAAAAAAAACCCTTGATGTGCAAAAAATAATTAAAAAAATATCTTGATTATTAAAACAAAAATTACATTATTGGCAAAATCATCAAGGTTTTGTATCTGGTTCCGTGTCTTAGCATCATGTAGAATTATTCCACACATTAAACTTGAATAATAAATATGTAGTGAGCTCTTGAGAGTATGTTATAACTCATACAAGAATACAATAAATTTTGTTTTAAGATATTTTTTAAAAAATATGTTTGTTTTGAAAAAAACTATTAAAGTGATTTTTTTAATATTTTATATGATTTTAATGCATTAATATTTTTTTTTTTAAATAACCCCTGCTGTACAGTACCAAACAATCATTAATTATTCTTTCGACTGCACGACTGGTTGGATACTTGTTTCTCTGTAATAATAATAAAAATAATAATGGGCCGATAAAATAGGGTAACATTATTTTCAAAGCTAGCGTGGTCCAAAGTCTATATAGCCTCGTCTCCTATCACCTACCATTTTGTAAATGGATCGATTGCTCTTTTGAAAATAATTTCTTCCCTAGTTGTAGTCCCATAAAAATCTAACTATTTATGGCACGAGTCTTATCTTTAATTAGGAATTTTCAATTTTTAAATTTCTCTGGTCCGTCGTGTCCTTCGGACTGGTAGCGGGTAGGCAATTGCAATAAAGGGCACACAGGGCCTACTTGATCGAATCGCTGTGAATCCACTGTAAAGCTGAACCTGAATGTACTGAACCTTCCTCCCTACATCCAACGGTTAATATGCACCATGACATCAGCATTGGACCCATCACTCGTACAACACAGCGTGATCCGTTCTTTTATGATTGTGGGCCCATCCTTTTCAAAATTGCTCACCATGCGAAAGCCTTGAAACAGTAAAGATTAAACTATATTTTAACAGTTGTAGATCTCGGAATGTTTCATTTCGGTCCTTTTAATTTAAAATTTTATCAATTCCAGTCTTGGAGTTTCTGGGAAGCTCCTTCGTGACCATTAGTTTTGTTTTTTGGATGGATGTGATGAAGAGAGGAGTAGTGAGAGAAGAAAGTGGAAATAGAAAGGAAATAATCTGTGATAAGATTATAAAAATATTTTTTTTATTGTTGTTGTGCATACGTGTGATTGCTAGTGAGAGTAAATATATTTAAAATTTTACTAGATTTTTTAATGAATGGAGATCATATTGTAAAATAAAAAAAATATATTCGACAAAGTTGGGGATCGAGTCCAGCAATAGCAACAAGAAGTGTTTAGTCAAATGATGACGCAGGCAATGAAATGGATGGTCCTTGACAATCCTTGAAGATTCGGCACTACAATGCCCATTGATGGAAGGGAACAACAATTATTCCTATTGTATCGATCCTAACAACAATGATTAAACTACCTTGCACATTTAATAAAATTAACAAATTAAAAGCAGTTCTTTCTCAGGTGATCACAGATTCTCATTAGAGAGACAACTGGACAGCAATGAAAAAATATAAAATATTTTTTTAATATTTTTTAACACTACCATGTTAAAATAATAAAAAAACATAAAATAATAATTTAATATTTTTTTACACACAATAAATTGAAAAGCAGAATACACTACCATGCTAAACATGTACTTAATAACTGACAAATAAGAATAACATTGGTGTTTTAGGTAATGTATCAATTATTTTTTAAAATGTTTTTCAATTAGTAATATATTAAAATAATTTTTTTTAAAAAAAAAGCTTCCTTACATAAAAATAATTAAAATTGTAAAATTTTTTATTTTAAAGTAAATAAATAAATAATTTCTAAAAAATACAAACACACCCTTAAATTATTGTTGCTCCTGCTTTTCAATAAGCACTTGGTGGGCTGCAATGTGATTTGCGTTTTCAAAAAATGCAAGCAATTTTTTCAGTCTTAAAAATATTTTTTAATTGGATTTTTTTTTACAGTGACCAAATTTTACAAAGCTAGCCAAACAAAGTAAAATGCTTTCCACGAGATTATTTTTTAAAACAACTGTCCATCTCATATGGTGAATTTTCTCCTTATTTTCTATTATCCTTTTTTTTTTTTTTTTGTTTTCTCCTGATGGCTTTCTTTTAAAATTTTCTTTCCTCCAGTCTCCCTCCCTCCCCTCTATCTGTCTTTTTCCTTGACACAATGCAAAGGTTACTGTGGAGGGGCACAAACACACAGGATTTTGGTAGAAAAAAAAGAAAAAAAAGAGAGTTAAATTATAAGCTAAAAAGGGAATAGTATATTGTTAATTGTTTTGTTTGGCATTCCAAGGAGAGGGTTATATTAGAATTTCGAAAACCATAGAATTAATATTGGAAAGTTTTTGCAACTACAAATACCAAAATATATTTTCCCAGAAATCAAGTTACCTTCATAAAGATTTCACTAAAAGGAGGGAAGGATTTGCTGTACCTTTTGTCACCTCTCACTTCACTTTCCTTCTCTGCTGCCCTTTTCACTTCACTTCACTTCAAAACCCCCCACATTTCCCCTCACTTTCTCACAAACCAAACATGCATCCCCTCCTCTATCTCCTCCTTCTCTCCTTCACGCTCTCTCAAACCCTCTCCTCACCAACGGAACTCGAACTCCTAATGGAAATCAAGGCTTCTTTAGACCCTCAAAACAGGTTATTGACATCATGGGAAACCAACAAAGACCCATGTAGTGGTTCTTTTGAAGGTGTGGCGTGCAATGAACTAGGCCATGTGGCTAACATTTCCCTTCAGGGAAAGGGTCTTCTAGGCCAAATACCAGCAGCTTTAGGCGGGCTAAAGAGTTTGACTGGTCTGTACTTGCATTTTAATGCGTTGAATGGAGTGATACCAAAAGAGATTGCTGAGTTGAGTGAACTCAGTGATTTGTATCTTAATGTTAATAATCTGTCTGGAGAAATTCCACCCCAGGTTGGTAACATGTCTAATCTTCAAGGTAAGCTAAAGACAGTTAAGTCTTCTTTAAAAAAAAAAAAAACAAAAACAAATATTGCAATATGTGCTTGTAGATTGTTTTGTTTTGTTTGAAAAATTCGATTTTTGTTCTCGGTTATGCATGCTTAGCCTGTTATTATATTTTAAAAAATAAGGAAATACATTGCGAATCTCTGTAGTCTGGAAAGTTTCAATCCTGTAGTATAATTTATGGTTCTCCACCTCCCTTTTTCATTATTTAAGTGTTTCTGGGTTATTTTATTTACTTTTTATCTCAATGATTTAGTTTACCTCCTCGAAAGCTAACATCTTGACCGCTCTTTTTCTCTGAAATAATCAACTTGCTCCCATTGGGGAATTATTGCTCATTTCCTTTATAAGGATTAATTCTTCTAGCTTATGGTGGGGTCAGTGCTTTAAAACAATGCATGCTGAACCTGGGATCTTTTTTCCAACAAATTGTCATGGCATTACAGTTATAGCTTGTAGAAAAACTTCAAGTATGTTTCTTGATTTGTGGAATTTCAAGTAGGCCACTGCTACTAAATTGGGGATCTTTCGCAATTGAATATCAATCTGGCTCGCTTTGTGTACAGTTTTGCAGCTTTGCTACAATAAGTTGACTGGGAGTATTCCAACACAATTGGGATCTCTGGAGAAGCTCAGTGTCCTTGCTCTGCAATATAATCAACTAACCGGTGCAATACCTGCCAGCCTGGGGGATTTGGAGTTGTTGTCCAGGTTGGATTTGAGCTTTAATGGCCTTTTTGGTCCCATACCTGTAAAATTAGCTAAAGCTCCTCTGCTGCACACTCTAGACATTCGTAACAATAGTCTCTCCGGGAATATACCTCCAGGTAACATGGTTTCTCCAACTATAGCATATCCTAGTGTGTGCTTTCTATTACTTGTTTGTTGATGTTAAAGGAAAGTAAAGGTGGAACTAACTTCTGATTTGACTTGTTTTTTCTTTTTTTCTCTTCTTATTCTCTGTTTTTGTGGCTGATAATAAAGCTTTGAAGAGGCTGACTACTGGATTTCAATATGGCAACAACCCTGACTTGTGTGGAGTTGGGTTTTCTAACCTTGAAACATGTGCGACTTCTGATCCTAATAGACCTGAACCTTCCGAACCGAATGTTACCACGGAAAAAGACATCCCAGAGTCTGCAAACCCTTCTTATTGCAGCAAAAGTGACTGTTCAAATCTGTCCAAGACCCCAAGATATGGTATCATATTCGGGGTGATCGGAGTTTTCATTGCAATGTCTGTCACGGGGCTTCTGATGTTCTCTTGGCACCGTCGCCGTAAACAGAAAATTGGAAGTGCCTTAGATACTTTCGATGGGCGGCTTAGCACTGACCAGGGCAAGGAGGTTTCCAGGAGGAGTGCCTCCCCACTTATTAGCCTAGAATATCCCAATGGTTGGGATCCCTTGGCCATTGGTCGAAGCAAAAGTGGGTTTTCTCAAGAAGTTCTTGAGAGCTTCATGTTTAATTTAGAAGAGGTAGAGCGTGCAACGCAGTGCTTCTCGGAGATGAATTTGTTGGGGAAGAGTAATTTCTCAGCTATCTACAAAGGCATCCTGAGAGATGGGTCAGTTGTTGCTATAAAGTGCATCACCAAAACAAGTTGCAAGTCTGATGAAGCTGATTTTTTGAAGGGGTTGAAGATATTGACCTCATTGAAACATGAAAATCTGGTGAGATTGAGAGGTTTTTGCTGCTCAAAGGGAAGAGGGGAGTGTTTCCTCATCTATGATTTTGTCCCAAATGGAAACCTGGCGCAGTATCTTGATGTGAAGGATGGCAGTGGGAAGGTTCTTGAATGGTCGACAAGAATTTCAATCATAAATGGCATTGCTAAAGGTCAGTGTATCTTCTTGCTCGTAGAAGTTGCAGTAGCTGTTTCTCTTTTTACCTGTTTCCTTCATTTTATCTCGATGTTAGCTTGACTTGTTCCTGCTAAAGTTTTAGAAATGGTTATTACTAGTGCCTTTCCAAATATGTTATGGTGTATGAGGGTTTTTTGGTGGGTTTGGACTTTGGAACTAACCATATGATTGACATAGATTATATAGTTGTGATCTATGAAAGATAGATTGCAAATCTTATTGAGACAAATGCGTAAGTCGCACTAGTTTTATTTTATAATCTTCTTGATCCATTTAACGATTGTTTTAGTAGCCATTGCAAATGATATTTGCGTGAAGTTGCATGACACCTGTGCAGTAGTGAGCACATAATGCTAACACCTCTGGGCCTATACTGAAGCTTTGTTCCTTGCTATCCAGGTATTGCACACTTACATGGAAGTAAAGGAAATAAACATGCTCTGGTTCATCAAAATTTATCAGCTGAGAAAGTGTTCATCGATAGATGGTATAATCCCATGCTCTCGGATTCAGGCCTGCACAAACTCCTTGCAGATGACGTCGTCTTTTCCATGCTCAAAGCCAGTGCTGCCATGGGATATTTGGCTCCTGAATACACATCCACTGGTCGTTTCACTGAAAAGAGTGATGTTTATGCGTTTGGCGTTATTGTACTTCAAATCCTCTGTGGAAAACAGAACATCACCCAATTGACTCACCATGCAGCTGAGTCATGCAAGTTTGAAGATTTTATTGATGCAAATCTCAAAGGAAACTTCTCAGAATCAGAGGCAGCCAAGCTTGGAAGAATAGCTCATTGTTGCACTAATGAATCTCCTAATCACAGGCCAACAATGGAAACTGTGATGCAAGAACTTAGTGAATCTATGGTCGCTGATTAGCTTATTTGAAATTATGGTCTGTTTGCCTCAATTTCCAAACAATAGGGAAGTTCTAGATCCGCCACTAACCACTACCTGATGTTGAACCTCCTTTACTAATGTCTAACTGCACAGCCCTCTCTTGAGGACACGAGATCTTGTGAACGTCGTGTAACTCTGTGGCCAATGAGCCGATTGTAATATCTTAGTGAGTTGTATGAAATGAATTCAGTCATGTAAGAAGTCCGTATCTGTTTCTCAACAAGCAAACTAGGTTTATTTTAGTTGCATTCAAAGTTTTTGCAGGTTTACGTTACTCAGTGTTTGGTGCACGCGAAACCCTTACATGTATTTATTTTTGCCCTCATTTTCTTGGGCTTCACTCCCTCCTTTCCAGGAATCAATCCCCACCGGCGGCATGACAGTAAATGACCTTGCCTCTCCACTTCACCATCAGCAAGGTGCAATCGCTTTCCACAAAATGCAACAGTTGCAGCTCTCAAAAGACTTTCACTTTCCAGCTTGTTCCGGAACCCAACATGTGATTCCAAGGAAAATATTGCAGAAACAGAAATGGCCCACCAATAAATGGACAAAATGGTGCTTAAAAGTAGAAAGAGGAGACAGCAATGTTAACAAAAATGGTGTATTTTAATTGAATCCATGTATTTGTACTACAGATTTTCAGTATCTCATAATAACAAAGGGTCATGATAGACTTGGATAGACTTTAGTCTACTTTTACCTGGATCTGACGTGACCATAAAAAAGGTTATCGAAACAGAACGCTTGGTTTTATTGCTTTTTGCCATGGCTACCTGTGAATATTTCTTGTCCTCTTCATTTTTGTCCTTTCCGTTTTCTTAATCCTTTCCCATGGTTACAGTGCCGTTTAAATAGCAGGAAATATATTGGCTGCTCTGGCTCTGGCTAGTCCTCCACCCACAAATGGATGCTTTTCTGCTTTTCATTTTTGGGAACGCGGGTTGTACTGTTTCTCAAACTGACACGAACGAAAACAGACACCAGCTATGGTCCATGTGATTCTTATTTGATCAATCTTTTCTTTTTCCCATTACTTGTCCTTCTTGTTTATCAAGGGCCACAGCTGTGATTTTGAAGCGTGTGAAAAAACTTGTACCCGTCAATACACCAAGCCAGGGACCACATAAACACCACGTTTTCGCTCTTGAAGCACAGTTAAGCTCGATCAAAACGACCAAGTACGCTTTGCTTTAGGGAAGGTTTGAATCCTAATTAGTCAATTGCCTGGTTTGAGGTTTCTAGGTGTGTCCTGTGAGAAATCGAGCTTCAAAGAGTCAAAACAACTTGATTCGGCTTTGTTTGTTTAATTATGGGTCATGGATCTTCAAAAACACTTTACTCATTAAGCGAGTATACTGCGACTGCAATAATATTCACGAGCTCTATTACTAGAAATTTATATTTTATATAGTTATTAATTTTAGAATTTATAAAATTAATTACGATATATATAAAGTTAATCTAAATATTCATATTAATTAAATAATAATAAAAAACAACCTGAAGTTGGAGGTTCATTTTCTTAAACTCGAAGAGAACTTGGAGCTGCTTCATCGCAAGGACTAGCAAAGTATAGTAACAGAAGTCCGACCATAATGAAACATGATTTTGAATAAATGCACGATCGTAAAATAAATATTGTGGTTTAGGGAGCTAGCCAGGCAGAATTTGTCCAAGGTATGCACAAGAACATAAACATGTTTGGTGATCAAACTAGTGTACAACAGAGTTACATTTTGACATTTTTACAATAGCTATGTTCTGAACCGGTCATTGATAGACTATCCAATATGGAATAGATCCCTGTAACTTGAGGATGTGATTTATCTTGCACAAAAAATGCATGAACATGTCCCCCTAGTTCAATCCAACTGCAGCCAGGAACTTTCTTCAGGTTTTTTTCCTTCATCATTGCCCTAACCTTGCGGACATCGTTCCATTTACCAAGACCAGCATACATATTTGATGCAAGCACATAAGAACTAGGGCTTGGAGAATCTAGCCTCATTAGATTCTCAGCTACAGGCTGTCCGACATTAAAGCTTTCATGCGTTTTACAAGCACTAAGCAAACTCCTCCAAATCACATCATTCGGTTCAACAGGCATTTCCTCTACAAATTTTTTGGCTTCTTCTATGTGCCCTGCTCTGCCAAGAATGTCAACCATGCATCCGTAGTGTTGCAGTTTTGGCTCCACCTTGTGAACTCTTCTCATAAGCTCAAAACACATCATACCTTCTTTCACCAAGCCAGCATGCCCACAAGCATTTAACAATCCGATGAACGTTATATCATCTGGTTCAACTCGCATCCTCTCCATCTCCATTAGAAAATCAAGAGCCAATTCACCCAGGCCATGAATGGCCAACCCTCCAATAATAGCATTCCAGTGATCAACACTTTTTTCTTTTATGTTTTCAAATACCGTCATGGCGTTCTCTATACTGCCACACTTGGAATACATGTCAATGAGGGCAACGCCAAGTCTCCCATCCAAAGAAAACCCAATTTCCTCTATAAAGCAATGTATTGCTACCCCTTTGTCAATATGTCCTAATTGAGCAATTGCTGAAAGAGCAATCAACAGTGTAGCATTATCAAGCAAAAAATTACCATCACTTTGCATACCATAAAAGATACCCAAAGCTTCCATACAATATCCATTTTGTACATAACCACCCATCATGGCATTGCATGCGACGACATCTCTTTCGGACATTTCATCAAACAAACATCTAGCAATATCAACCCTTCCGTTCTTGGCATACCCATCAATCATACTAGCCCAACTAACAATATCCCGGTTAGGCATCCTATCAAACAAACCCTGAGCATCTTCCATCCTCCCACATTTCACACAACCATCAATCATCGAATTCCAGGAAATCAAATCCCTCTCAGGCATTTTCTCAAACAGCTGCCAAGCGACCAAAATTCCATCTTCAGATTGCGCATATCCACGTATCAACGAATTCCAAGAAATCAAGTTCCTTTCCTCCAATGGAATACAATCAAACACCACACGTGCCAAGTCAATTCTCCCATCTTTAACATATCCATCAATCATCGAATTGTACGAAACTGAGTCCCTTTTTGGCATTCTATCAAACACTTGGCGGGCACGTACAAGACACCCGCATTTTACATAGAAAGAAATCAAACAATTTTGCAAAAACATATCAGAGCCAAATTCCAATTTCTTCAAAATCCCATGAATCTGCATTCCTTCCTTAACCAGACCCACTCGAGAGCACGCTTTCAAAACCAGAGACAACGTGAACTTATCAGCAAAAGCCCCGTTCTCAAGCATTAAAGAAACAAGCCACAAAGCCTCTTTCGGGTCATGCCCATGAGAGTATGTTTTGATTATAGCATTCCAAAGAAAAGGGTCTTTCTCTTCTTCTTTTTCATCGAATTCAAAAGCGTGATGTCTAAAGAAAATGAAGCGAGCGAATTCAATGAGAGGTGCGTGTAGTGAAGTGGAAAATGAAAGTATGATTTTGGTGGTTAGAAATGTGTTCTTGATAAACCCAGTTGTTAGCAGTCTTGCATGGATTTGATTTATGTCACTTAATCTCTTGCATTTCTTGAGGAGAACTAAAGTTGGGATTGCCGAATTCCATGGTTGCTGGTTTAAATTTGCTGAAAGAAGCATTAAAATGAAGTATTCCTCAATCTGTGATTCAATCTTTGAGAGCTGAAACTGCAGAACATCCACGGGACCTCATATCCCATGTTAAGCAGATGATTTTTCATTGGATAAATTACACTTTGATACACCGTCTTTTCATCCTCTCTCGTATTTTCGTTTTGATACACGATCTTTTGAGGGTTCCAATCAAGTATTTAATTGAAAAGATATTTTGAATCCTTTTGTTTTCAATGACATGGCTGTTGATTTTTCACCGATTAGCTTCAAATTTGGATTACTTTTTTGAAGGAAAAGTTACATCCAAAAATAATGTTGCATTTAATAAATGAAAATATTTTAAATTAAATCAAATTCAATCCTGCTGTTTTAGCTTGATGATGCAATATTAAAGAAGCTTTCCTTGTGTTTTTTTTTATTAGAAACCATTTCATTATACCTTCATTCTTTTTCAATGTTCTTGATCTCATGTACTTTTAATCAGCACCCACGAATTTGGTAATGTAATGATACATTTAGTGCCTGTATTTGCATGAATCATCCAATTAAGTCTCTTTACTTTATTTCTTTTGTTTGAGTGTGTATTTTCATCTTTTCTTCAATTGAGTGTCTCTCTTTTTTTTTTCCTATTTAAATATCTATACTTCCATGTTTTTTCAATTAAGTGTCTCTTCTCAAATGTATTAAATTATCGATGATATGTCCATTAAATAAAACCACCATTCATAAATTGAGAAAAATCCAAGAAATCAAAATCAAAATCTTAAAATAAAAGGAAAATAACAATTAAATAATGAAGATGTAAATTATGTATATAGGAGGAAAATTCTCCATGGTTACGTAGAAACCTTAAAGAACTATAACCCAATAGTAACAATAACCCCCCCCCCCCCCCCCCCCCCAAAAGAACACGTATCCGTTTAACAAACATATCATCAACAACCTCATAGATTTTAAAGGAGACACTTGGTGCAAACCATCTCTCTTTTCTAGATAAAGTTGATTTCTTTAATTTGGCATTTTTTCTGCCAATTGAAGTTTGGTTCTGCTCTGTTTGTGTCCAATTTTAAATTTAGAAGAATATATATTTTGTATGGAAAGTGAGGAGAGGGATTTTAGGTTTTTCATGGAGTCGAGAGTGGAGTGAGGGATTGATGAAGAAATTGGTGAAAATCTTTTTTTCTTTGTTTTATGGAATTTCAAAAGGAAAAGTTGCTTTGGTTCTTGGAAGAAAGTAATATCTAAATTGAAGAACGCTGGATTCATAAACTAAAATCACACAAGAGGGAGAGATTCTAGCAATATGAGACAAGACAAACCATGTTTGAATCAACAATGTACATCATGAGAAAAGAGAAATTAATTAAAAAAATTAACTTGATTTGAATTTTGATTTGGGTTCTATTATTAGAATAAGAGAAATAATATCGTCAGAAGTTTGATTTGCTTGTAAATTATCATAATTTAATTATTCAATTTGAAATAATATAAAATATCATTTTCAAAAGAATGAAGATGAAAAATAAGTAATTACAAAAAATATTTTTATAATATATTATCCCTAATAATAACAATAATAATAATATATCATTTTAAGATGTACTTTATATATACACACTGCTATTAAATATAAATAAAAAAAATTATTTTTTTTTATTAATATAGATATATAGATCAACTTGTATGTATCTCGACTAATTCTACAATTTTAAAATTAACGATTATATAAGTTTTCATTGATTTCGAGATTTATAAAACTCAAACTATTAATTTTTAAAAAATAAATTTAAAATTAAATTAGTTGATATATGCTTAGGATTCAAGAAACAAATCAATATTATACCAGTAAAAAGACGTCATACGGTTACAAAAACCGATCATATCAATCCCACTTATCTCTTATACAAATGAAGAAGCCAATGCAATGATCGGCGTTTCAAGTGGACTTGAAAACATCTCACAACAAAGAACTCAAAGCATCTTGGCTCATCTACAACTTGAGTATCGTAACTAAATACAAAGAAGAAAAATCTTACCAAATTTATATGTTTGTCTTAAAACGTATTCGAGGTTATCTTTCTCACTTGATGTCATGAATTTAGTTTCCTACCTCTTTTTAATTTTTTTAATGCAAAAAATAAGTTGAGGTGACCTTCCTTAAACGATTTATATCTCTTTCAGACAAGTTGCCATGATAAAGTAAGCGTGGTATTATACACACACACACACACACACACACAGGAAAATGTTGCCTTTATATAAAATCTGTTGATGCAGCACATAGATTTAGGCAGAATAGATTAAAATCAGCCTATAAACTATCTCTCAGAACCGTCTATATATCAAACATGACGTTGATGCTTATGGAGATGGTATTTATTTAATGATCATGTATTGTATCCACTATAAAGTCCTCTTCAATGCCAGTGAAATACTGCACTCATAATTTTATACAGATTTTAATTCCAGGCTTTTCACCCGATCATCATTACTTAACCGTGGATTAACGTGATCTAACGACTGAAACAATTGAGGTGTTTCGTTGTTTTGTTATTTTATTGAACAAAAAATTAAAAATGTAGGCGTGTAATTATTACAATATTTGACCATCAATCATTATTATCAAGTTAGGTTGCTCGAATTTCAGACGCCCCCCGTTTAACAAAGAGGCCTCTTGTTAGGCCTCCTCACCTGGGAGTTTGTGTAGTATTTGTTTGGGAGTATTCTAATTTTTATTTTTAAATATTTTTTAAAAATATATTATAATATTTATTTAATTTTTACATTAACATATAAAAATTATTATAAAATATTAATTTAATATATTTAAATGCACAAATTCAAATATAAACACTAACATAATTTTTCTATCAGTATATTGAAGGGATATTTATTCACCGGTATTTTCCATTCTTAAATTTGTCGATAAACATCAATAAAAATATTCTTATAATATATATTGAGAGAATCGCAGTAGAAAATGAAGAAATAAAAAAACTCATATAGTACGATGACATGATTAGTGAAAAACAATATTTTTAAATTATTAATGACGAGATTATCGATGAACTTATTCTGTTAGTATATTTCAGAGAGTTAAAAAATAATTACGGCAAATATCAATGTTACCATTAACTCACCAATGAAATCAATTCATCCATATATTTCAAATAATTAAAAAATATATTCCAAATGTTATTGTAACTCACCAAAAGAGTTACAAACAATTATCTTGTCAGCGATATGTCAAATGGTTTTGAAAAAATTACTGACAGAATAAAGCTATTTTTTTTTTATGTGTATATTCCATATGCAAAGCTATTGGTAAAGTTATCAATGATGAACTTATCGATAAACTAGAAATCACCAACATGTGTTTTTTCAATAGATATTTTCTATTCATAATCCTGTTGGTAAAATAATTATAAATAAAATATTCATATAATTATTAATAAAAATTTCTATTAATAAAATTATTAAAAATATTTTCAGGATAAACACAGTTATAAAGCGAATCCAACCACAATGCGAAAAGCAATTCCAAACATGCTTCCAGGACTGGGAAAGAGCTCCATTTAGACACACAATCATCTTGTACTATTTTATTATGAAGTAATTTAGGATCTTCCATTAGCATATAAATCTCAGCTACGGGGACTTTCTTTTCTTAATAACTTGGTGTGTTTTGACTTCAAAAGTTGAATTGTATTTTTCTACTACTAGTAGATAGACATTGTCTTAGAGAATACATATACTTAATTATCAGTCCAGCATGGACCACGTAAGGCTTGTCCCTTCGGAGCATAAAAACAATAATTTTCGATTAGCAAAGTTCTAATTAGATAGTAATACCTACCATGTCGGTCGGGTTTATTGTTTGGGATTTGACCTTTCTCAATTAATTATTTAAATAGTAGTTTAAATTAACTAGTTCAAGTGGTACAAATCCTGTCCAGTACAATGTACGGCTGCATGATCTATTGCTCGTCATGAGGCAGCAGCCATGTGAGGACTTCGATTTTATATAATCTTTGAGCATCTTGATAATATAATCATTCCGTGCTAGCCCATTGTTAAATTATCCTCCATTTTCTTGATTTTTCCATTGAACTTCTACATTAGACTTAAGTGCAATTGGGTTTAGATTAAGATAAATAACGTGGATCACTACTAATCCAACGAAGACTACACCCGGACCCGTTGACGAAGTCCAAACAACAAGACTGCAAAGTTGGCATTTCCCCTCCTTGATAACTGAAAATGTTTCCAAATTCAGACCACAGAACCAAGAATCGAGGGCTCAAAGTTGATGCGATTATATTTGATTAATACATACTTAATATCTTGAATTCCGTTAAACACCTTTAGATTACATTTGTTTTACAACTATTTTTACGTTTATAGTACAACAAATGAAGTAAAATATTTGATAACAAATTAAATTGTGTTTTGTATTGCGGAACTCATAAAAAATTTAAGTTTGAAAACTAGTTTTTACATATTTTTTTAACGGAGTTTTGTAAAACCCTGTTTATTTTTGCGTTTCAAAAATCTTTTTAAATTTTTTTTTATTTTATTTTATTTTTTTCTTTACTTTAAATTAATATTTTTTTGTTTTTTTAAATCATTTTGATGCACTGATATCAAAAATAATTTTTTTTAAATAAAAAATATATTTTGATGTATTTTCAAGTAAAAAACATTTTAAAAAATACAATTGCAACTACACTTCAAAACACAAATACCAAATATTTTATACATATTTTTTATTACACATAAATCTCAATCATAATTTTTATTAAATACATTTAAATTCAACTAGTCACACCTAACGATATCTTTTTAAAATTACAACCACAAAAATTACCCCCACTAATCTTAAAGCTCTATGGCCTCATCTTTGTCATCATCTTTGTCAGTACTTATGGTCCTCCAATAAATTTGAGGTGATTGTTGATCGTAATTAAGACATCCAACAAAAGTAATTGCAACTTAACCAAATTGCACTAAACAAATTAAAATTGTCAATTTGAAACGAGATGAACCATTATTCTAAACAGCGACCATCTTATAGTCGCTTCTTCTTATCAAAATGTTCTGTTGCTTCAATGACAAAAGCACTGCAACTTGCGGCGTTGATATATTTTATTTTAAGACCTAGAAGACATGGTTAGCAGGAGAATTTTGCCATCATTTTGATAGCTCCATATATCGCAGACGTCTTGATCATACTATTGTATTGTCCATCTCTTTCGTAGTTTGGTCTATCTGTAACAACTTTGAGAGACAGATACCCTTTGGCCTCTCTCTCTTTTTTTTAACAAATCATAAAATAAAAGGTAATTAAATGCTAGCCAGAAATTGAAAATTTGATTCTCTAGCTAGCATAAAAAGAAAAATGTAATTTAGATGGTCCACGGATTCAAAAGTTAAGACTGATCTGCTAATCATGGCTTCAAATGGTTCAAATATGTGAAATTGGAGAGTTGCTTTCCCTCTTTCCGCTAACGAGTTATTCCCTGACTCCATTGAATATCAAGAGATAATTAATATGGTAAATTAACTTTTGTATTTTTCTAGAAAAACACTAAAGAAATTAACATGACGACAGATAAGAGACAAATTAAGAAAGTGACAAAGATTAAAGTTGACTATAGCATTAGATTGCCAAAATAACCAATGTAAGCCTCTGATTTAACAAATCAGAAACTAACTAGTTGGTTCAGATATATATATTTGTATCTTAGGTTTATTCCTGAACACGATTTACAAATGTATGATTATTTTTAAGAGATAAATTAGAATTGATAAACTAGAAATCTTCAGTAGATCGTATACTTATATATAGATTAAAAAATATAAGTGGTACAATTCAAATTATCTAGTTAACGTAAATTAAACTAAGAAATTAATAACCGGAGATAAAGTTATTAACAACAAGATGAATTATAGCAGACAGCAATTTAATCAGTTTCAGTTAAATGTTTTTTGTGCTGTTCTTAATCCACATGATTCCTTCTGAGACGCAAGCTCGTGTTCATAACAACGAGACAAATGCGGGAGCCAAGACACGTTCAAGAACCATCGATTGCCACCATCATTTGGTGTGACCAGGCACGATGATCTAATCATGAAAGTTATTAGTTTTTATGGCACAAAGGAACCCACAAATACCTCACTAGCTACTTGTAAACATAAAAACGAAAAGGAAAAGGAGAAGATGTAGTGCTGAAGAGTAAAACATAAATAAATTTATATTAATCAAATTAACTTTCACCTTTTATCTCACAGGCGGCTAAATCCTGATGGGAGGATGACTTCAAACATTTGGCATATACCAACATTTAATTGATTAATCAACAAGAAAAATAATATTCTGATCCCTCTAGTTTCAACAACTGTCCTAATTAATTACTGGGATGAAAGATAATTATTATTTTTTTATTCCAGCTAGTTTGATAATATTTAAGGCGTTTACAAAAGTGAAGATTTTATTTTATATCCTTCGATTATTCTAGCAGTACTGTTACATAGCTCACGCATTTTAATTGTGCAGCATCAAATGTCAACGGTTTGTATAAGTCGACAAATCTCTCTCAAACCCTTTTAAAGCCAAAACGCCTCTACCAAACACCAACTCTCAACTCTCAAC
Organism: Populus tomentosa; assembly: GCA_018804465.1. Lineage (NCBI taxonomy): Eukaryota > Viridiplantae > Streptophyta > Magnoliopsida > Malpighiales > Salicaceae > Populus > Populus tomentosa. The sequence continues at coordinate 4,138,045 of CM031995.1, forward strand.
ACCAGACGTAGAAGATCGAAACGGCAAGAAATCACTAGGAGATCTATCTCAGAGAAAAGTAGAGATTATGAAGCTGGTTTGGACCCCAGATACAGCTTTAAAAGCCTATGTTTGTACTGTAAAAACAGTAAGAAAATCCTGACCTTAGCGCACAATTCCATTCTTGATGTCTACACTCTCTTACTTTACTTTTTTTTTTTCTTTTTATTGTAGTGTGAGAATTTTATGGAATCCAGTGTAGCGGAGCTCCTCTCAGCCATGGCGGCCGGTTGGAACGCAAAGCTAATAGTTGAATCTTGGTCTAAGGGTGGCCCGATAGCGACGAGCATCGGCCTAGCCGTGGCTGCTCATCACACGTGTGGAAGACATGTTTGTGTAGTACCAGATGAAGGGTCCAGATCCGAGTACATGAAAACCATGCATGTTGCCGGCATGTTGGAGACGGAGGTTCTGGTTGGAGAAGTGGAAGAGGTGATGGCAGGGCTTGTTGGGGTGGATTTTTTGGTGGTGGATTGTAAACGGAGGGATTTTGTTAGGGTTTTAAGGCTAGCTAAGTTGAGCCCTAAAGGTGCTGTCTTGGCATGCAAGAATGCCTTTCAAAAGTCTGCTTCCGAGTTTAGATGGCACGGGGCGCTTGCGAGGGGGACACGTGTAGTTAAGACTGTGTTTTTGCCAGTTGGACAAGGATTGGATATGGCTCATATAGGGAGTCATAGTGGGAGTGAGAGCTCCAAGAGGGGTCCTAGCCGTTGGATCAGGCATATCGATCAAAAGTCAGGTGAGGAGCATGTGTTCCGTGGATAAAACTTTTATGTGATTTCTGGAAACACAGAGGTTGTGACGAGAATCTATCGGGTAAATTAGTAATAGTTCTCAGAACCTTAATGGAGTATTATGTACATATATTGCTGTACTTGTTCCATGATGTCTTACAACTTTTTTGGACTCGTACATATTTTGGGTGGAAAAATAAGCTTTCTTGAATTGACTCGTTTAATTCCATGCAAGAATTCCTCGATTTTCTTTTTCCTATAGTCAAGTTCCTAATAATAGATCATCTTCCCCAGTCCTAAGGATTTATTTGGGATTATAATAAAAATTGTAATTTAAAATGTTTTTTACTTAAAAATACATCAAAATAATATATATATATTATTTTTAAAAAATTATTTTTGAGATCAACATATAAATTATTATTTTTTAAATCTGAATAAACACAATTTCAATTATATTCCCAAACAAACTTTAAATCAATAATTTGAAAATCAACCACTATTTTTTATACTAGTTAATGGTTGATTAAGAGTGGTACAGTATTTATTTTATCATTGATGAAAGTATTGACTGTTGATTTTGATTTTAACAATTCAAATTAAACGGAAATGGTGCATCATATTTTTAGAAACATGAAATGAATTAAATTAAAAAAAGAGAGTATAATTTCTTCTTCACAAAAAAATAATTGCAAGTTTTCTATATTAGCTATCACTTTATACTCGATGTAGTTTCATGGGTTTGGAGTTCATTAAAAGATATTATGCTATTTTGAGTTTTTATACTTAGTTTTAGAATTTTGTCATTTTTATTTTGATTTTTTTCTACTAGTTAATTACCAAAATTCATCACTATTTTTCACACAACTTTTTGTTGATCCAAAGCCCATTTTAACGATGATCCATGCTTTAAATGGTCTCTAGAAATGGGTTTGGGCCAGGCCAGTGGGCTAACGCATGATGCATGAGCCTGAGCACGCGCCTCGGCCTGTGGAATCAGGCGTCCTAGCTAGTGCATCTTGAACTTTTCATTATAGCTTACCAGTTTCTTGAGACTTTTTTTAAATCTAACTCAAACCTTATTTAGATACTATTGAATCTACACTTCTAGTACATTTCTAGGAGTACAAAAATCTCTAATGATATATTATATTTTCATCCTATTAATACATGTATAAAGGATATTGATTCTTTATTAATACATGTATAAGATTTATTTATTTTTTATTAATATTACTCATGTAGAATAACTTTTCAACCCCTTATTCAGTCTAGAAATTAAAATTTAAAAGGTATAAATACTTATTGAACCATTTAAGTGAGGAGTTTACTATTTTCATTCTCAACATACACTTATCATTTTCTAACATAACACTTATTCCCATACCAAAAAAAAAAGTGAACAAACTTGTTTCTAAAATCTAATACTCTTTTGCATATTTATTATATTTTATCTCCATAATTATATTAGCTTAATCATACTAGGGTTTTCAAATCCATGAAAAAAAACTTTTTTATAGGTTCCAGAATCCTTACATCAAGCCGCCACCACTTTCTAATTGCATGAACACTTAATTAAACTCATTATTAACCACTAAAAAAATATATTCTCAAATATCTTGGATTTTATAATACCATCACTAGTATTTAAAGAAATTTATTCTCTTGAATATATGATGTAAATATAAAACTTGCATTTCTAAGATTATCAAAAAAAAAAAAGTTTTGTTTGAACAATAAATTGGTTCGTAGTTATTTGCTGCCTTAAAAAGAAAGAATTGATTAGTTTTATCTAAAAAAACATTTTGAGAAATAGATATTGCATAAGGCTTCACTTCAGAAAATTCGACATGCAAGGTAGAAGAGTATCATTCTCTCGAAAAATGGCGGGCCGTCTTACCAAAATAAATAAATAAATAAATAACTTGACCTTGGGCCTCCCACGGGTTTCAGCCTAGGAGAGCCTAACTAGTGAAGTGAAAAGAACTTCCGTTCTGACCACCAACCTAAGCCTGTGACAGGATGGGCTTACTAGAGAAATAATTAACTGGGCCACTCGCGAGTATACCAGTACTTGAACGAAACCATGCTGATTTTGTTGGATACGAAGCCCAATAAGGTTTTTGACATATACTCTACACTGTATTATTCAATTATTTATAAGTACTAATTTTAATTAAAATTTTTTGTTTTAATTGATTTTTTTTCTTGCATTGTATGTTATAAAAAATTTCATTTCTTTCTGTTAAAAACATAAGAAATAAAAATAGAAATAGAGTTTTATTGTTTATTCGTTTGAATTGAGAAGATAAAAAATTGTCTTGAAATTTAAAATAATTTTAAATTATATGATGAAAATAAGAATTATAAAACTATTAAAATACAAATATGACATGCTAGGATATCTTAATTATACGTAACAAATATAACTACATACTAGAATATAAATACAGTAATGACTAATTTAATATTGCTTTTAAAGTTTTTTTACAATATATATTTATAGTTTAAAAAATCTTGCAAACAATTTGATAAGTAAAGATTTATGAATCACTATATACTTGATGCTAATATTTAAGCTTTTGTATTAAAATTTGCTATGTGGTTTTATAGTATAATTAATTACTATCATCACTATAGTTTTTATAAATTATCCTGTTGAAAGGAGCATTCACTCAAATAAAATTTATTTATATTGTATGAAAATGTAAATTGTATTACGTGAACAAGTGTCTTACTCAAATCCCTGCTAGCTTGTCTGTAATTGTTAGATGGCGTCTTGTCTGTGACAGGACAGTTGGAACTTGGAGGTAAGAAAGATTCGGGCTACTTTAAAATCCCTCAATCAAGTATCGGATTCAACAAGGAAATCCAAGTTAAAAGAATTCGAATCAGCAGACTTTTCTTATACTGATTAACCAATCTGATGAGGGATATTCTGGAAAATTGTGCTGTTATTTATGAAATCAATGGTGTTGGATTATATGAAAAGTCTAGCAAATATGCTTAAGAACCCATGCTTGAGAAGAAATCCAAACATATGAAGCGAACTTTCGAGCATAAGTTTTGATCTATTAGTTGAATTAGACTTAAATTTTACAAACACGTTTTGAAAACTATGTTTTCTTTAAGATTAACTGGCCAATGCCAACTAAGGTCTAAAACATGCTCAAAGAAGACCTGTAATATTTTGATTTTGATTTTATTTTTTCTAGATTTTTTTAGATTTTTTTCCTAGTTACTTTAGGTTCCTTTTCCCTTTCACTTTAGATCAGTGTAGCACCTATTTAAATAATCACAAGTTTTTTTCAAATTTTTTTAATCAGAATATTATTCGAACTTTTTATCTCCTTGTGTGAAAATATCAGTATGAAATCCTTGTTTTTTTTTTTTTTAATCTTCCTGATTTCTCTTTCAATTCCAATTATAGAGTTCAGGTCGCATCACAATCAGAGTGTCTGCTGCATTCAATGATTATTGCTCTACAGATTAAACTTGGATTTTCTACAATATTTTTGCCTGTTCATAAAATTTAAATGAAGCCATTCTTAATCATAAACGGAAATCTGGGAAAACACATGAAATTTATTGAGAACATCCAACTAAAAAAACATGAAGCCAGATGCTTGTTACATGCCGTGTGCTATTTACATCAAATCAATCCGGAGTTGATAAAGATTCCTAGAAAGATAAGGAGCTCAACTAACATCTACATCTTGAGGCTTCAAGTTTGAAACTGATCTTCTTTCTAACCACAAGAAGAAGAAGAAGAAGAAGAAGAAGAAAGAAAATCTACATCCCCATTTAGGCACCTTGATAATTCTGCTCGGCGGACCAAAATAGGGCTCAAGCTTCAATCTCTTGCCGTGGGGAAGTGACCCTATAAACATGCTCTTCACCGGTGCACTTGTCAACCTTAGTGACCCATTTACTTCTTTTTCCATGCCCATATCCATGTCCGCCACCAGTACCCTTACCAGCTGAGTCTTTTCCGGTAACAAGCAGCCCCTCCCCAATCGGTAAAAACCGAGTCTTAAACTCACAAGACCATGACGATCCCTTATGAAAGGCGTTATACCCTACTACAAGCCCCTTTCCATGTCTTGAACACTGCTGTGAAGCTCTAAGAACCTCCTTACAATCATCAAGATCACAATCCACAAGTACAAAATCCGCCCCTTTGTAGTCCTTTGGCAATAGGGTCTTGGCATCTCCCATGACAAACTTGACACAATCTGCATAAGGTCCCAGAGCATTTTTTGATGCACTAAGGTTGGATTTTGTAGGTAAAATACAGACTACATTGCCACCTGTTTGATGTGCAGCTGCTACAAGTGACAGTGTGGTGGATCCATCAATGCTGGCTGACGCTATCACCATGAGTTTTGCACTGTTCCCTGCAGCAAGGGCTGATATGAACTCAGATGCATCAAGCTCCTTGTCTCTTTTACCCTACAAAAAAATAGCAACCAAAATCAGGAAAAAGGAAATAAAATAGAAAAACCTCGTAGAAAACATAAGGATTTTGTTTTGGAGGAGATCATGGCTTACCATCTTCAAGGCGTAGAAATAAGCTTTCGTGGCATTTTCAGCTGACCAACTAGCCATTTTCTTTATTTTGATTTAGAGTGTTCTGGTACTGAAATGAATTATAGTATGTTTGATCAATGTATTGCTGGAGTGAGACAACCTCATGGGATTTATATGTGTGGGAGAAGGGAGGGTGTGGTCTCGTGTGCCACTAAATTATTTCCATGGAAGCAACCAAGGGAGGTGTTTATTGAAGAAATTAGAAATTCTGCCGTGCCAACCGGCAATGTTGAAAAATAAAATAAAAGTAAAAGTAAAAACTACTGACAGAAACAGGTTAACTTTCTCTGGTATTCTATTTCTGTTGTTCTTTACCAGATGACGAGATCAGGTTCACTAGTTTGAATTTTCTATTGAAGATGGCAAGCTCGAGTCTTCTCTAAACCACTTATTCCCTTGGCCCCCAACAAAAAGGATAAAGCAAAACAAATGCGTCCGATTTAACAACATAATTCATTGTCATATATACATATTATTCCTTTTTTTTTTATTACTATATATATATATATATATATATATATATATATATATATATTAATTTGGATTCTCTCCTCTATTCTTGAGAATATGAATGGTCACATGTGGTAACTTTAACTTGTCGGATTCAAATTAATAGTTAGATCTTATCAATGGAAAGTATAAGCCACTCACTTGTAACCATTACCTAGCTATATATCTTAATTAATTTTTTAATAACATGTCTGGAATCCTTTTAATTTGAACATATAATAGGGAAAACAGGTCTTAAATCTATGTACTGCCCCCAGAATTTACCAAGAGACCAGCCAACCAAAGACCGAGTGCATGTTGCCAACCGGTTACACATGTTGCCGGCACCACGTACCAACAATCCTAACCTTGCAACTTAAAAATTAAAACGCCGTTTAAATTCTATAAATTTTAAAATTAATGGAGATTTATATAGTTATTAACTATAAAATCTGTAAAATTAATCAAAATATATATAAATTGATCCAAACATCCACATTATTAATAATAATAATAAAAATTAAAACGCCCCTTCTGATTTCACATTCCTAGATACAGCACGAATTGTTGTTTAATGCCAGAAATTACTTAAAATAGAGAGTTCTTGTGCATACATCTCTGATTTCCTGGCAATCTCCAAGATATTCATGGATTATCTGTGATGTCCTCGACCAGGTGAGCCAAAATGTATATTAAAAAGGACTTGAGCACACTGATGTACTGGTATTTTCCAGCATTTACCCAAGACAAACAGAGCAGTGCCCATGTTCATGCAGGCGAGAGCTGCTCTGGAATAATACTAAACCACTTGCAAATTGATGTGAAAACTGCAACCTCTATTCGTAGCTTGCAAAGCAATAACATTTCAACGAAAATAATAATTAGAGCAATTCATTTCTTAACATCTTAGGATTATTATTTGTGAAGGGTTCTCTATGGAGACAACATTGGAACAAACCAATAAGCTTCGCTTTTTACACAAACTAGAAGTTCAGAGCGATGTAAGTGGATCAAGTCATAGCTTAACTAGTATTGAATTTAGTCATGATCCAGATTCGTTTGTGTCGGATGTTTTGAAAATTTTGTTGAAACATGATTAATGGATATGTTCAAAATTAAAAATAGAATTTATTTATTTTGGGGGTTAAAATTTTATTGAGATTTAATTCTCATCATAATTTTTTTATCATAGAATATTAACATAATTTAAATAAATAAAAAATAGATCTAAAAAAATTATTGATTGCTATGTTTTGATGAAACTCAAAATCCTTTAAAAAAACATTTTATTTCATATAAAAAAAACTTTCTTGATGTTTATAAAATAAAAAATTAAATAGTTAGTCATCAACAAAAATAAGCTTTAGACTTAAAATCACACACATGTGAATGCTGACTATTGTTAGGATTGAGTTCTAATCTGGGTGTAAGTTTATTATAAAATAATATTTTGAATCGTAAAAAATTAATTTTTACCAACTAAAATTTAGATTTGGAGCTGATTCATGAATAATTATTCCTTTTAGCATATTGTTTTGTCTAATCTTGTTCATAATTATCAATAGTTTTATCAGAAATATTTTCTAAATTTATAGTGGCTAATAAAATGTTAATAATAAAAAAAATTAATTTTAATTCCTATTAAAATCTTCTCAAATTAAAGAGAAAAAAAGTAGAGAGAAAAGGATCATCTTATAAATTTCTTTTGGATTTCAACACATTTTCCTAACAACCAACACACGGATCTAAAAGGGATCACGTTGCCTTCAGTGCACATACATCGATCATCACAGCCTACCCGTAATATAGTAATGTTTTGCGCATTGAACACAAGGCCCTTCGGTCTCGTTATCTGTTTCTACTCAGCTTCTTTCGAGTTTCCTGGAGATACATTATTATTTTGCTCTTGTTTCTGTTCTGTGAATCCATACTCCTTCAGTATCTAACCCTTTGGATCTATACGAAGTTCATTTCCTGTCCTAGATAATACAGTAGCATCGCTCACAAGGAAACTTGTAGTTTGGAGATGATTCTGTCAGCATGTTACTCGACAACATACTGTTTTTTCATTTTGGTGAGAAGCTTGGCCAACGATAAGACTTCAGTCTTGCTTTCAGAAACCGAGTACCATCGCCAAAACGGTGTTATAGTTGTCTTCGACGGCAGAAACTACAAGGAAAATAGCCTATAGAATCATCTTTGAGCACATATAAGAGAGTTTAGTATGAACTTTATCAATGTTTCTTGTCCAAACAAGCTGCAATGACAGCAACAATCCGCCTAAAACACGATAACCTTCGACAAACAAATCAGTCTCTGGCTGTTATTTATGTACAGCCTTCACAAACCGCAATGATATACAAGCGACAACACAGAAATGGGCACCGGATGATGTATTCGCAAAATGTAAAAAAAGACCACTATAACGTATCTTTCATTTATTCTATGTTGATCCTAACAACTTTTTTGGTTCTTCCTCCTAAAGCATTTGTGCCAGGCTCGGGGGCTGATTCCATTCCTCCAGCATTCCAGGCTTGCCTTGTGGATGGAAGTGCCCAAACTCTCCGGGATCCCTTGCCCTTCTGCTCACTGCCTCTAGAACCTGCATTATGATGATTTGAAAGGAGAACATTAAAAGCGCATGTCAGAGAGTATAGATGATGCCAGAATCAACTAACGAATAACCACTCCTATAGATGTAACATGACATGAAAGAGACAAAAATTAACTCAACAACTAGCCATGTTTTGTGTAACATTTACCTACAAATTCCATCATACAAGATTTGTGTATTTGTTCGTGAATAGGATACAAGATGTGGCGGCCTATTGTTAAAACAAAGAACTATACTTAATAACAAAGACATGCCAACTTCGAGTAAAGTTTATGGACATTCATTCCAGCTTCAATGTGGAATGCTACTAATTTCTGACTCATGATAATTGACAGGGATACACATTTTGGACTGATCACCGCTGCAAACAGATGGAACACAAACCATAACCATGAAATCCAGTAACTTCTTGTCCTTGTTTAAGAAGACACAGGAGCATGCTCCCTGTTCATGGTTGCTAATTGCAAGCACCAAAAACATGTATTTTACTCATCAAGATCATTCCACTTACAGTGAACAGACCCTCCAAGTGACAAAAACCACAGAAGAAAATGATGTCAAAATAAACAAGCTAGCAACCTAAAGGGGGCAGACATTGGCTACCTCTATTGCCATGCATATCAAAATGATCACTCCAGCCAGTTGGCAACTGTCCTTTAAGCTTCCATGTTTCTTCAAAACCAGTAAGTTCATCTGGAATATCTTACAACATTAGCCTTTCTGTTGATAAAAGGAATGAACAGAAAAGCCTCAAAAGATCAAAGGAAACAACAACAACAAACCTTCATTCAAGTTGTGTAAAGTTTGTGTTGTATCCACCTTGCCATCCGAATTAAGCTTCCTTGTAACAGAATGGCCCTACATAAGAATCACATGCCCATTAATCCTAGCAGAAATGCGGTCCTTAATCACCACATTCAACAAGAGAGTACCTATTTCACCTTTCCCTCTGCTTATGCTAGACCAATAATAGGTGACAAAGGATCAATTAATAATGCTGCATTTTAAGCTAAATACATGACATTAACCAGAGAGAGAAGCATGATGATTGATGAGAAAAAGATTAATCTCATCAGATTCAAAGTGTCAGAGATTCCTTGATAATGCAAACATGAGTTGAACATAAATTTAAATAAACAGGAACACAAATTCAACGGGTGCTTCAGAGGAAATCCAGTGTACGCTAATGAAATTTTTACCAGAAATGTGAGGGACACTTGGAAGTCTGACCGAATGAATGCTAAACCTTCAAAAAAGACCCTTCATGTAAGAGAAAGTTTCAGCACCTAACATATTCTTAATGGTTTAAAATCATTGTTCAGCATTCTCTAAAAGCACGTGGCCAACAGACATGATAATCACCTTATCATTTATTCCTCTCGAGATCCTATGCGTTGCTTGACCAGTAGTTTTATCTGCTTCTTTGCTCTCCTCAACCACCACCTGATAAAGAATCAGAACATTAAAACAGAACGCATTTCTAAAGCAAATCAACATACCCAGAAAGGGTTTACTTACTCCATCACTGCCTGTCCTTCTGGTCCTAGTAGAAGTATAATATGCTCCATCTATACCCCCATATGTGACCTTGCAATTCTGAAAACTGGAACTGCGGACCCATGGCTCTGTTCCTTCGGGCCGGTTATAATCACTCCTACAATTCAGAGTCTTGTTTTCCCTCTCTGAGAGAAAAACCGCAGTTACAATCATTGATACACAAGTACAATAATTCATGAGCAAAAATTAAATAATGAATCAACCATGATTTTCCCTTTACCATCAGGATAATCATCAGGATGCTCAACAGATGGCGCTTTGTTTGAACCAATGTGCTTTTGATAGTCATTCTTCTCATCCCCAGTTTGCACATCTTCTTTTTCACCCTCGTCATCAGACGATAATTCTTCTATAACTAAAGCCTTTGCTCTATCGGTCTGCGATACCTCACTGCTAGTAGAACTTGGAGGATCAGACATGCCAGACTCCAACATGCTACTAAATGGGCGAGTGAAGAACGGGTCATCAAACGGATCCCTCCCTCCAAATAGGCTCGGCATCATGCCAAATCGGGAGAAATTACCAAAAGGATCACCTGCAGCAAATAAATCATTTCTACCTTGCCTTTCCCTCTGCATTTTGTTCGCACTATCCTTCTAAACACTGCAAACACAAAATGGATTTATGGTTTGGTTGTCTTCAAAACCAAGCATAAGAAAAAGATCTCCATGAACCACACACCTCAACCAAACAATAAGTGAATTCAGAAATGCTGATTAAATGATACTGCTGGAACAAGATTCATTAACATAATTACTCAGAGAGCACTACATTGTCTACCATTGAAACAAGGGGCATAGAAAGATAGGATTTTTACAATTCTTTTCTTAAATATGACAAATGAACTTCAATCCCTTTTCTTGTAAATGATAAATAACAACAAAATCTAGATTTTTAAAGAAGCTCTTCCTGATTGAAATTTAAAAAGAAAAAAAAAATCGAAGGACAAACCATCAAACCTCTTATGCCAAACATCTTCAATGTTATTGCAAAATAAACCAACTCCCAAGCTACTTTTCACACATCAAGAAGTAATGTTTTAAGGAACCCTCTTTTCTGCATGCCTTATTTAACAAGCCACAAAGAATCGAAGAGAAGAAATATCGATAATCAATAAGCACTGTCAAATTCGCTTAAAAAATTCACTTGAAAAAACCAATTTTTATAAATTTGGATTCAATTGATAGGAGATAAAGAATATGGATTATGTAACACTAATGCCTTAACAACAGTACACAACTAATAAACAAAAGCTTGAAAAATCAGGGGGAGAAACTACTTTCTGAGGAAGATAATTATAAGCCCTTTTGTTATCTGTTTTATAGCATAAAACGGCAAGAGAAAGGAAATTCAAATGACCTGATCGCATAAGTAAATGTTATCCAATAAGCCCATCATCAAAATAACAAACTAAAAACTAAATACCAGAAAGAAAAACTGTTTTCAGGTTAATCATTGTTACCATTCCATTGAGTAGTGCAAGGATATATTACTATGTTTGGCTGCAGAGAAAATGAAGGAAAGTGGATAAGAAAGTTAAAGAGAATTACCTGGAGAATGAGGCGATCGAGATTTTTTGAACCGGAGAGTTGGAGGGGGCGAGAGAAGGAACCGGAATGGTCTGTGTGCTCTTGCTTTTGCGGTGTGAAATTATAACTGCTGAGAACTTGACACGTGCAGTTCAAAAGAATGTGACAGTGTGACACGTGCTAAGCTTCTGTTTTCTCCCACCAACTAGAATGTTCTGCCATTTGTCTGAAATTTGAATTGCTCCACCAGGATTTTCCAGACCCTTCGATCATTTTTTCTTTCTTTCTTATTTTGAGCCCTTTTATTCCTTTTCATTTGTGTTACGTGCAAATTTGTATCTTTTTGTTATTTTAATTATAGTTATTAATCCGAGATGGGTATGAATTTTAGATTATAAATCAGAAAAGTTAACACGGTCAATAAAAAATAATTAAAAAAAAACTTTAAAAAAAATAAACATCAAAAGACAGGCCAGTTGAGTGTAGAATTAACCAGCCACGTGACTTGATTTAATAATAGTATAATAATTTTAATAGTTATGATGTCCTCGAATTAATATTTATGTACCGGAACTTCATATTTTAGATAAATCATCTGAAAATTTTCAGAATCCATTACTATATTTATTTAACATAAGGAGCAGGTCTATTATTCGTGAACCGACACCTTATGATACAAAATTCGATCCTATATCTTTAATGTTATGTTACTGATACAATTCGTTGTAAGAATTCTCCACAGAACAATTTTTATATTTTTAGGAACTAGGAGTGATTATTTTTAGCCCAGTTCATGGGGAGAACAGGCACAGCATTGAAATAAATCTTCCAGCTAAAACAAGCATAGAAAGATACTGCTTATGCAAACCACACTAATTTCTATATTTCCATTCAAATCGAACAGCAAAACTTGCAGTACCATCAGCTGAGCACAAGATGCTGAAAAAGTTAGCATTCCTTATCTTACAATTCTCAAGCTCCTGATATAATTAGAACAGGAAAAAAAAAAACATCATGCCATCCCCACATTCAAGCAAGGTAGGTATTGCTTCAACTGATCAACTTCTTAATGCAATGCACCCTGCCCTCTCTTTCTTTTTCCTGTTATTTCTCCAAGATGTCCGTGGGAATGAACGGTCAGGAGCAAATTAGCTGCTGGTGGAAGGTTGTATACCGGTTAATTTGTGATGGATCGTTTTGTGGGGCTCCATATCTATTGTTCCAGTGGGAAAAAAAATCCTCATTCATGGATGCACAACTGATGCCTAGAATTCCTGGGAATCAAAGTCAGGTTTCGATGGATATTCAAGACCCTGAAGTGCAGGCATTCGCCGTAAATCATCGTCTGAATAAGTCGGAATGAACCAGTATCGCTTATCTGCCCCAAACACCTGTAACATAAGCATAACCCATTCAAATATTAAACAAATAACCACGCAACTGTGAATCAAATGAAAGGCAAAGACGGGCATACCAAGCTAGATAACCAGGCAGCACAACTTGAAATCATACGAAAGGTGGTTATAGTAACTTGACATTGCACTTTCACAATATATTAGGTCAAATGATTACCATTTCAACACAGCTCAACCATATGCATGATGAAGTGATAAATTTTAACTATGATACAATTTGAAAGTGCACCAGGAACAATTTCCTAACGGCAGAGCTCAAACACATCCCTCAAGGCTATGAAACATTTATCTTCGCTACATAGCATTAGCATTCTATGATGCTTTTCTGATTTATAGTAAAATAGTACTATGACATTGCACTTAGACAATGCATTGCGTGTTGAGTATGCAATGAGTATTGTATTTTATAGCCATCCTGATTCTCACACCTTTCATACATGTAATATGCCTAGAAGTAATTCAAAAGGTAATACTATCACAAGTACATTAAAGCAGTGACACTGTGACACCTCTCTTAGCTTTCATATAGAGCTTTAATGAAATAAACAATCAAAAATAAATCACAGAAGGTACTAGCCTGCTCAAAATTCTTCTTTCGACCAAGGTCATAGCGCCATTTTGGGGTGGTCTTCTTCTCATATGCCTGAAAACAAGACATTAGCAGCTCAATCAGTACAACATCTTTAACAAAGATGGCAAAAATTCTATTTCTTCTGAATATTGGTGTATCAGGAGACCCACACAAAACCGAGCAAATTGAGTATCAAAGATCAGAGCAGTGAACATTCATGACTATGAGCATGGGGCAAAGCAACACATCAACGTGATATATAGACCCACCAGTGCAGTAGCTAAACTATTTCCCAAACACCTACTCATCTACCAATTTTTACTAGACATTGACACTGCATAGAGTCATCACGGTTTCTTATACCACATCCACAAAGCAGGTAACAGCTGCAAGTGCATGACAAATTGACATCTGGAAGAAATACACAAAGTTAAGTGAAAGAAATACCTCAATAGTTGTAGTATTAGCAGACACAAGCGATATGTGCATGATCAGAAATCCCAGAACACTCAATGCAAACGCCAGATTTAAGACTGAAAAACATAGCTAATAGTTTTAGAAACAGCAGACTTCACCATTATGCAGGTCAGAAAGCCAGGCTAAGTAGAACTTACCAAAGGCAAGAAATGTGGTTGCAAGGGTGCCTGGAGTCCCAGGAATTTCTCCATCACTAAAGAATGCTATAAAGTGTGGTGAAAGAGATAAAGTTACAAGACTTGTCTCAAGAAATGTGTAGAACTGCATCAAAATATAAGATTGCACGTAATTAGACATCAAGAAAAATATTATACGTCAGGCGACCCACAGTTACGTAGAAACCCTAAATAAAAAAGAGCATATACTAAAAGCCAATTCTGTTTTCCTAGTGCTAGCAACTATTTCTTATAGCAAGCTCTATTTGATTATGTAGAACAATGTTCTAAAATCCAGACAACTTGTTCTAAAAGAAGAAAAAAAAAGAGAGAAGAGAGAAACAAAAACAACACAAACTCGTGAATAATATGACCTCTGAGTCATCAGATTCAAAAGGTAGACACCGAAATTAATGATGCTGGTGTCTGACCATCCACAAAAAATCTTATCCAGGTTAAACCACACTCTAAACTGAAAATTGGAGCTTTGTTAAACAGCCTAGGCTGTATCTTCCAAGTTATACAAGAAAGAAGTACCTGCTGATTTGATCACGTAATTTATTACTGAAATAAGTAAAGATTGCATGCTAATATACAGGCAGGCAGCTCAACATTTGTCAAAACTCAACACACCACAGGCACATTAGACAACTAGTTCAGTCCCAAACTTCCAACATGTTGGACAAGATAAATATGGTAAGACAACGTATTCTCAACTTCACATGACATGAGCCCTGGATGGAAACTTTGAACCACATATACCTCCCTCTGCCTACCCACTGGGACATGAAAAAAAAAACATCAACCAACTACCAAACACAATTATGCTTACCCTTTAAACAAAACAAAAGCCTATTCGCATTACAATAAACATCTCTTTTAAAAGCTAAGAGACACATCAAAAACCAACATTAAACCAAAAGGTACAGAAGAGGTGCATCACATTATTTCAGCTGAACAAGAATTTTGATATAGGAAACCTTCGTGGGATGAAGCGGGAAGGAAAACTTACCAAAAATAGAAGAAAATACTTATAATTCAAGGCCCCAACACAATTTACAACCCACACGCAATGATGGTCCATCTTTAGCACACACCTCCCACCTGAAACAAACAGAACACCAAATATTATTTTCTTTAATGGAAAAACTAACTAAAGCTAAAGAATGCTATAGAGGGATCAGAGTATAGAAACTTACAAACAGAACAATGATGGCAACGAGGTGGTTTCAGCTGGTTGCACTTCCGGCAATATCGGATTCTTTGATTCGATTGGTCAGACTGCACTCCACTAAATTCTGATCCATTCAACGGGTCAGCCTCCCCTCTTTCCTCATCAATAGCAGGCCTCCAATTAGGAGGCACGCTGCCCGGATCAGTTAAAACAACAGAAAAGTAACTCCACAGTAGCATCACTAACTGCAAAATTCAGACAAAATACTAAGTTACCACTATTACCAGTGAATTGCTGTTTTTACACTATTTTAAGCTAAAGATTTTACTCTTTTTTTTTCTCTCCTAGGATTCTCAAGAGACCCGTTTTTAGCTTCATCACAATTTTCTGAACTTCAATTAAAAAAAAAAAAAAAACGTAAGATCCTTAAAAAACCCGCTTCTAAAAATCTTACTAGCAACCCGAAAAATCAAACATTAGGGGGGGGGACACGAAATCTAAGACCCAGAAGAAATCTACAAAACAAACACACGTATTTTTTTTCTCTAATAAAATCTTACCAGAGAATGGAATGGGATCAGGACAGCAAGAGAAATGAGAGAATCAATGCCACCATCATACAAAGCAGGGCCATAATTATTCAAAACAACAGCATAATATGTTACACCAACAACGCCAAGCACCAACAAGATCATGATCGATCCTAAACCCCTTAAGGCCGTACAAAATTTGAACACATTCCAAGCCATAACAGCTCTGGATCTATGCATACTAATACTAAAGGCAAAAAAAAAAAAGACTCGAACTTTTTATAGAAGATTCAGACTTTTCAGATTTTCTTTGATGGGTTTTTAGTAGACTGGATTTAAGTGATAATAACTTAAGAAAAAACCGGACAGGGAAAAGAAGAAAGAAGAAGAGTTTTTTGGTTTGTGGCTTTTGGTGTTTCTGAGTGATTTGTTTATGAAATATTATAGGGTTTATCGAATTTGGTATTTTGAGGATTCCTTGGACAGGTAAGGAGTGGAAATGTTGAATCCTTGTTGTACAAGACAGAGGCTTGGAGTGTGTAGGAGAGGGGGAGAGATTTACTTTATTTTATTTTCTTGTTTTTGTTAATAATAATAAATGGGGTAGTTAGAGGGAAATTTGGTTAAGAAAGATTACGCGGATGATCAGAAGTAATTTAACAGCTAGAGAAATTTAACAACCAATCAAACCATTGAATGTTTTCAACTAGTCATGGATCTAGAAGGTGGAATTGGTGTCTGATTGTGACAATGTATCTGTTCATGCACTGATTATTTATTTTTTTAAAAAAATTATTTGGAGTACCTGAGACTTTTAGTATTATAGCCAAAAAAAAAAATTCTAGGATTGTCGACGTCTACTTTGCACGTGGTTCGCTGCTTGTCAAGCTAATTTTTTTAATTAAAAAAAGTGTTAGGATAACAAAATTGAGTCATTGTAGTAGTTTAAATAATAAAAAAATAACAAAAAAAAATTAAAAAAGAAAATTAAAAAGCCATATCTAAACCTAAATTATTAAACAACTTAATGCTAACTTTAATGCTAACTTAATTGAATGAAAACTGTAAAAAATAAAAAAAATAAAAAAACATTAATTTAAAAAAAAAAAAAAACAAGAAAACTCTTATGAATCTCTTAAATGTAGTCTAGTCTAAAAAACTTGCAACTTGGTGAATTTTATACATAAATTCAATCAAAAAACTTAAATGTCAACCAAATTATTTGAAAGATAGAATATTAAAAAAATGACAAAAAAAAAATGAGCATATAATTTGAGAGAAAAACACATAAAAATGATGAAATCTGAAGGAAAAAAAAGGGATGATTCCGAAAAAATTAAATAATAGACATCAAATTTAAAAGATTAAAAAATCATAGAGAATGGAACTCAAAACATTTGTGCTAACCTAATAGAACAAAACTCAAAAAATAGGGAAATAGAACCCAAAAAAGGAGATAAAAAATATATAAGCTTAAAAAAAGGAAGAAAAACCAAGTAAACCTGAGGCGAACTTTTTGAGCCTGATATAGTGTCTAAAACTTGCAACTTGTTAAATTCTAGACTCGGGTTCAATTAAAAAAATTTATTTCCAACAAATTTATTTTTGAAAGATGAAACCCGGAAAAAATATTTATAATAAACTCGAAAAATAAAAAAGCAACAAAAAAAATAGGGACAAAACTTGACATAAGGAAACAAATGAGGACTAAATTAAAAAAGAAATGATCCAATACATAATAAATTGTAATCGAAAGAATTATGACCAGATTTGAAAAAATAAAAATTTACAGAGGGCTAAATAATAGAATAAAATTGAATAAAATAACAAAAAAACTAAAAATATGATAAAAAAAATCAGTCTAGAAAAAAAAAACCAAGCAACGAAGATAAAAATCCTGGCAAACCTCTTAAGCCTAGTATAACCTCTAAAAGTCACATCCCATAAAATATTCGACTAGAATTCAATCAAAAATTATAATTCTTAAGCATTTTAATTTAGAATGACAAGACTAGTAAAAAAGAATACTAATAAAAAAACTTGCAAAAGCAATAAAAAAAATAAGGATAAAATTTGATGGAAAAAACTAGGAATGATGTAATTCAATAAAAAAAAATAATTACAGATAAAACAAACCATGATTAAAAAGAATGAATACTAAATTTAAAAATAAAAAAAAAGTCATAGGAGTGAAATTAAAAAACATTTATAAAACCAAGAAAATCCGAGCAAATATCTTAAACCTTGTCAAATCTTAAAAACTCATAACCCGTGAAACTTTGAATCCGGGTCAAATCAAGAAATTTATTATAAGCCAATTTAAAAATATTCATTTTAAAAACTTGTCTAAGCAAAAAAAAATTACAATCAAAAGAATAATAATTAAATTTGATAGGAAAAAAATAGAGTGAAATCATTAAAAAATATAATTTTAAAAATTATCCAAAGTAAAAGCTTGTAGGGCTAAAAAAATTAGCAATTGGACTAATTTGATAGGAAAAAAAGGAGGGGTGAAATCACAAAATAAAATCAATTTTAAAAAAGACAATAAAAACAATAAGGATGAAATTTGAAAAATAAAAAAAAATTAAGAGGGGTGAAATTAAAAAGGCATACCAATTTTATAAATTATTAAAAATAAAAAAAAATCATGATAAAAAGAAAATTGACCAAATTTGAAGAACCAGTAAATTAAATGTTTGTTCTTAAATTTTTAAGGGGTCAACGTGAAAATTTAGATAAGGTGAGAGAGAAAAAGATATGATTGTCGATGCTAAACTGTTATGAATGGTGGCACATTCACCATTTCATTAGGTCATAGACGTCGGGAACTTTCAAGCACCGTTCTAGAAAGTGGTGTTTGGTAGTTAGATAACCTCCCACATGTCTTATGAATGGTGCGGGGGCTACCTACACACGACGCATGCACCGATACACACACACACTTCACAACAATGTCATTATAACCATTGAAATCTTGAAGGGTATCAAAGTAATTATATTTTTACATAAAAAAATTAAAAAATACCCTTAAATAGTGTGCATTGAATTTTTATTCAATGGTTAAATAAGTAATGTGATTGTGAATTTAAAACTAAAATTACCTAAATAACTCGAAATCATTCAGCAAAAGACATCTATTTTATGGTGAAAAGACTACTTTGTCCCTAATATAAAGTTAAAATATTTAATGGTCAAAGAGCAAAATAATAATTTTATTATTGTAACAAATAGTACATTGTGTCTTGGGATATAAGTAACTTCACTAGTAGAATTAGTTGTTATTATTATTATTATTAGAATTCATGATTTAGAAATACATAAACTTTTAAATTAGATAAATTCTTTTAATAAAAATTAAGTGTTCTACCTAAAATTTAATATATAAAAAATCAGTCTAGAGATGGTTTAAAAATATTTTAATCATGAAAAATAAAATAATGAATATTTAAAAATTCTTTCACAATTCTATTGAGTGTAACAAATAATAAATAAACGTGAAGGAATTTAACAACCATGAAAAAATCTATTGAGTTTTGAGATAAACAAATCTTATGCCTTTTTCTTTCACAATTCCTTCTCTTCTTGAATACGAGCCAAGTGATAGCCCAAAATGTTTGGTTGCAGGGCCTGTAAAAAAAAAATTGACCGCGGGAGAGAAGGCAGAATTTACAACTTCTGGGATCTATCGATACAATCCATGGTCCAAGCCCAATAAGCCATATCTCCAAGGCCCACGGTCCCCGGCCTCCTCTTGCGCCCGTCTACAAATACGCTTCTCTAGGTACGAACAAAAGGAAAGGTTTAAGAAAGGGGGGAAAAATTCAGAATCACAGGTCAAAGAGTTTCCTCCCAAAGAAATTCAGTAACTTAGATATATAGATGGTGTGGTGGCTAATATCCAATAACTTATGGGAGGAATTTAGTTTTCATATAAGAAAATTGATCCAAAATTAACTTGCAAAAGAACAACAACAGATAGCAATTATCATTAATTACAACTTAATTTGACATTAATTAACTTAAATTTGGATTTAAATCCTGCTTTTACACGCGCGCGCGCGCTCCCAGAGGTACTTCAGTGGACGATGTTCTGACCCAAGAGCAAGAGAACTAGTTAAAGTTTATTTGATATGCTGACCAGCTAGCAATCAGTGCAGTCATTAAAATCATAGCTGCTAGTTGGTTAGTCCCAATCCAGTACTTCATCTGTCAGGATCTCAGGATACTTGATCGTGGCTGATTTGACGTTCATGAATAATATAACAGCAATTTAATTTTGGATTTTAAAGATAATATAATTTTGGGAATTTCTTTATTTTTAATTCCCTCTTCAATTATGATTAAATTGACCGCCCGCGTTTGACTTGAGGGTGTTTTTCCTTGCGTTGCAAAATGTGGTGGAATCCTTGTTCAAACTGTGGTCTAACCATAGATTAATGAAAAGTATGCCTCACGCGCTTCTAAAAACTCTTTCGCAAAAAGTAATAAGTCTAGAAGATTATTTATTTATTTATTTACTTTTATTAAAATGTCCCTAACATCTCTCCTCCTCCTCTTTTAGATTCAAGACTCCCACTGTACCCGTATTCAAATCTAACCCCCCTTTTTTTTTTATTAAAAAATAATTTTTTTTAGAAAATAAATTCTAGAAAAATAAATTATTTTTTGATGTTTGGTGATATAATAAAAAATAAGTTGGATAATATTTTTCAGCATTTAGTTATGTCATGAAAAATAACTTATTAATGTTTATTTTTTCAAGTTTATTAAAATAATAAGGAACAAATCTTACATGTCAAAAAATTGAATGAGAATGAAATTGAAAAAAAAAATTCATAAATTATCTCAAATAAAATAAATAATAATCAAAATAATAGAGATCAAATCTAAAAAATAAAAAAATTAAAAAATAAAAAAATTAAAATATAAATAATTAACATTTCATAAATTATTTCAAATAAAATAAGTAACAATCAAAAGAATGAGGACCAAATTTAATAGATAAAAAATTTCAATAAAAAATGATAAAGAAAAAAATAAATAACAATTATAAAAATAAAGACCAAGATTAATATAAAAAATAAATTTTAAGGGATGAAATTGAAAGACAAATATTCAAAACAAAATACATATAACAATCAAAAGTTTGAGGATCAAATTTGATATAATCAACAAATAATATGATATTTTTAATTTTTTCATAACTTCTGAAAAGTGTTTTTCGTTCAAAATAAAAGGAAAACACTTTTCTAGAAACCAAGCCATGTTTTTCTTTGATTGAAAAATATTTTTCTGTTGACCGAAAAGTATTTTTCTTTGACCAACTTTTCAAATGAAAAACAAATACAAAAAAATTTAAAAAATAATTTCCTGAAAAATAGTTTCTAAAAAACAAACACAACCTCGGTATTAATGTTCTATTTGGTAATTTCATGTACAATCAACCACAGTTTCAACTATAATTTTAATTAAACATGAATTATATATATATTTTTTTTTTATGAAGAAGCTATTTCAACAATATATTTATAATTTACACAAAGCAACCATATAAAAAAAAATAATTTTTATTAAATCATAATTATAAAAATAATCATAGTACTAAATATACTCGAAATGTTTTATTAATTATATCTGATATTGCAGTTCATTTTCATTGATCTATAATAGCAGGAGATTCATCTACATGACTGGAAACAAAGTTTTATTTTAAAAACTATAATTTTGAACTTCATGATGTCTAAAAAACAACAATTCTTTTAAGTTGCGAAGGTTTTTGTCGATAACGTGTTAAGAGAATAATTTTTTTGTATCAATTTAATATCAATAATTAAACTTATTGTTTCTCTAAAAAAACCTTGAGACAGATATTAAGAGGCCAAGTAATTTAACAAAACTTTATTTCTCAAAATAATAATTAACAAAGAAAAAACATCCAACCAAGCGTTTTTTTTATCTTTTCTCTTTTCGTTTCAGGCATTGTTGCATTGGTGTGTGAACGCGAATGTTTACTCTTGGGGTGTTGAATGGAAGTAAATGGAAATAATTATTAGAGGTTGAAGATCACAGAAAGAGAGAGACGCAAAATCAGAGACAAAACACTCTAGGCCCGATAGGACGACTATAAAATTGCTGGGCTTTATACACTTGATCCAATAATTTATACATGAGATTGATTCTTTTGTGATTCAATCTGTATTTTTAAATGATTTCAAAACTATTTTTTGTTTTAAAAAATATCAAATAAATAGTTTTTTAAATATTTATTTTTATAATTTTAATATGATAATATATAAAAATATTTTTTTAATTAAAAAGCTCATTTCGCAGCATTACCAAACACGTAATTACTAACATTAAGATTTTTCTTCAAAATCAATCAACTCAATTGAGCCATGATGCTAAATCCGTCTGCTATTTTTTTTTTTCATTCATTTAATTTATAAACAATGGTTAGCAAAGGACAATATTTTGGATTTTTTTTTCTGCCTATCTCAACAGGCCAGTCCCAATTACAAGACATCAGAAAGCATCGAGCCCATCTTTCCCGGCCCACTCATGCATTCGTCTCCAAGCATGCTTCTTCTGGTGCAAACAGAACGAAAGGAAAGGAAAAGGAAACATCCCAGTAGCTATGCTAAATATAATATTACAAATACCAGCTGATACCCTTGTCAATGGTGAATTATTCTGTATGTTTTGGAAAAAGAGAACTCCCGAGGAAAAGAAACGCGTGCTGGTAAAATGATTTCGCACGGAAATAGAGATTAATTATTGTGTGTTTAACTAGTTAGATTTTAAATTTAATTTTTAAAAATTATTAGTTTAAATTTTACAAACCTTAAAATTATTGGAAACTTATATAATCATTAATTTCAGATTCATAAAATTAATTAAGATACACGTAAATTGACTCAGATATTTATATTAATAAATAAAATTATTATGTGTGGTTGAAACTATTTTTTTAAAAAATAATTTTTTAATTTTTTTTAATATCAAAAATAATTTTTTTAAATAAAAAAATATTTTTTTAATATATTTCTAATTAAAAAATACTTTAAAACATAATAACTAACCTATTTTAAAACACCACTCGAATAACAATTGTCGGCCATCATCGCAGCTCGCAAACATGTAAGGAAATGATATTATTCTCTCGGACGTGCCCTCCTTAAAGCCCCCATTATCTCTCTTTCTGTAACTATCACCTGTCTCATCAACTCCAGCATCCAAGTGACTAGCACGACTGGTAGATTCATCGGCTATATCATGCAAATCATAATCTATATCCAGATGCCCAGACTCATCGAAGCAAGCATCATGCAACCCATCCCCTTTAATTAATGAAATTATACACGGTTTTTCTAGGAATATTTATAAAAATTTGTGTCAGCAGTAGAAACTTTTTTCTAAAAAAAAACTAGAGTCTGAGTCTCTTCCTTGTAATAATAATAAACAAAAACTAAATAGGCATCAGCTTAAGAACACAAAATATTTTTTTAGCACATCAAAATTCCATTCAATAAATTACGCATCCCCCTTCACTCAAAGCTAAAACCCTCGTGTCTGGATATTCAACATGAAAACGTAGAACTATCCTACATTGATATTACAATAAACATTTTTTTTAGAGGGGATATTATGTAATAAATATCACTTATATTTCAACCGGAAATTTAGCTTGAATAACATATTTTTATAACTCAAGAAAAAAGTTTATCTCGCGGTGGATCGGGAAAATTGTAGTGTAAATTTGAGACATCGGACGCAAATTATTATTAAAGTCCTTGAATCCAATCGATCACGAGCATTTACTTCCTATACATAAATAACAAATATGAATTCCAAAACAAAACCATATGCATCCATCACATTTTAGGTGCTTGGGTGCCATAATCCAACTTAATTTCTGTATAATTTAAGTTTAAATTGGGTTTGATCGGGTTAATAAGATTATAAATTAACAATTAATTAATTTAATTAGAATAATATTTTTATCAATTTAACTTGAAACTAAACAAGATTAAGTTTTGAGTTATAAATTTTTCAAATTAGCTTGCATAAATAACTAAATTTAATAATTATGATCAATACTACATGGAACGACTAATTTCACTGAAAAATTGTTTTACTTGAATGTTGAATTATCTATCCCAGCACTACGTTCATCTCATTATGGGTCAAATCAAAGAAGAATAAAATACAGTAGTTCTTTAACGAACAGACTATGATTTCCTTAAATAATCACAACATTCTTCTTCATCGATTAATTTTAAATATTTTTCCCTTAAAAATAAATAATTAATCTATTACAACATAAAAAAAACTTGTATTCACACAACAAGAAAAAACATGTTGGCAGTGCAAAATTCATGCACTTCCAAACTGAATAAAGTGATATTACAAAAGCTAATAATAATAATATAGTTATAAATTAAAAAATAACATTTTTAATTTTTGATTAAATTCTATCTTGAAATTAACTTAAATATTCAATTTTTTTAACAACTTAAATCAAATTTAATATTTATATAAAAGAACATAAGAATGCAACAATATAATTCTAAAATTATATTTCTTTATTTTAAAAAAATAATTCTAAAATTTAAAACACCAACTAAATGAATGATTTTGAAAAATGTCAAAACTTACGGTGCCGTTTCAACGAAACTCTCACTGGCATTTTTTTTCTTTTTTCCTTTTTTCAATCCATGGAAGAGAGCGAAATCCCCGCTAAATAATAACGGCCTTCTTTCAGTCTCTCTCCCCACCCTCCTCCTTTTTCTCCAAAAAGCTCCCCTCTGCTCTTCATTTTCAAATCCATCGAACTTTGCATCTATTGCTGTTGAATTCGAAAAGAAAGTCTATCGTTCAATTATAAGCAATGTCAGTCTCCGATTCCGAATCATCATCTTCTTCTCATGGCGGAGAGTATAAATTCTTCCGTCAAATCACCCGTGATCGTAAGCTTCCATTTCACAAATATATTCACCTTTATACGCTCGTGCCCGTTGACGTTATATATTTGATGTTTTTAATCAATTTGTATCAGTTTTCTGTTTGTTTTGGCGGGAAAATGAAACGAAAGAAACAGATCGAGACTGATGTCCTTTAATTCCTTAAATACACGAATCTGTTTACCTAATCTAGAGCTATTAGAATCACCTGGATGAATTCTGGTGCATTATAGTCTTTTTTTTTTAATTTAATTTTCATAAATCAATTGCTGATTTGCTCTAAATAATTTGTAACGGTTATTCAATTTCATCATCATCATTGTTGTTGTTACTATTATAAATCTCAGGATTATTGTTTGAAATGCTTGGATCAACAAGAACAGGAGATTCAAAATCCACCTGGAAGGTATGGCTCGTTAATAGTTTTTTTTTTTCAGAAGATTTCTTTATTAGTTTTTTTTAGTCATTGTAACTGATTTTGTGCTGCAGGTACTTATTATGGATAAAGTTACAGTGAAAGTCATGTCTCACTCTTGTAAAATGTCAGATATTACAGACCAAGGAATTTCATGTAAGCTTTAAATCTTTTATGCCTGCGTGATGTATTTATTGAGGTGATTCAAGCCAAGTTGGTAGAATGGAGAAAAGGAAATTATAAGTGTGTAATGTGGCTATTCAATTCTTGATTACTGCAGTGGTGGAAGATCTTTTCAGGAGGAGGGAACCTATGACTTCTATGGATGCTATATATTTCATCCAGCCATCGAAAGAAAAGTAATTTTTTCGTTGTTTTGCATGCAAATATTATAACAATCAAGAGTAATTGTCTTGATTTTCGATTAATGTGATCGTTGAAGCTTCCTCCTGATTGTTTATGTCCATTCGTATTGTATGGAATTTTACTTGAATGCATGATCAGTATCTTCTTATTTTGCATTTTGGTTCTGAATTTTTTGTCTTACTTAATGCTTACATTCCTGCTAAGAAGATGGGGATCCATGTTTAACTGTCTTTTGCTAGCTTGCAGTGTTGTCATGTTCTTGTCTGACATGTCTGGGAGGGAGCCTTTATACAAGAAGTAAGTGAAAGATTATAGTTTCTCTAGATTCTCGTTTAAGTGACCTGATCATTCTGGTTCTTACATTTTAGAGAGATTCTGATTATGTTTCTGACCACATGCTTCTCTGCCTTTCTAGAGCATATGTATTTTTTAGCTCATCTGTCCCAAAAGAATTGGTTAATCACATCAAGTGTGATACAAGTGTGTTACCCCGAATAGGTGCTTTGAGAGAGGTAAATGTTCTCTTTCTGCTTTTGTTATTGGTAACTTAGACACGTTATAGTGCATGATTTTGCTATTAAACTTTTCTCTTGGTATCCTCTTCCATCTTTCTTTGGTGTTATGCAGATGAATATGGAATACTTTCCCATTGATAATCAGGTATATCATTACAGCTAGCAATATTCTATGCCGATGCTAATTGATTAGTGCGCCTTTTATCTTAGTGTGCCATTTTTTATTCGCTCAGTCTGAACCTCCGTATGCGCGGTAAATAATATTGCTGCCTTTAAGAGTTTCTTTCTTGTAAACTTAGATGGATGGAATGCACTTTTATAATTCATGATCTACTGCTTCAATTTTAACTTGATTAACAAGATAATATTTTTCTATGAAGTCTGAGTCAAATGTGATATAAGAGTCTTTTATCTTTAGCTCATTTTTTCTTCAAATTTTAACTCTTTTATAATCTGAAGTTTTCCGAATAAAAAAAGATAAACTTTTTAGCCATCATTGACGGTCTGTTGATGAATTCTCAACATAAATAAGGACACACCATAAAGAATCTGTGAAGCATTCCAACAATACATTTTCCATATTGTTTCAGACTTAAAAGGAGTGTTTTGAACTGCTTTGTGATATGAGAATTTAACGCAGGCTTTTATTACTGATCACGAAGGAGCACTGGGGGAACTCTATGGTAAAAATGTTGAGAACTCTCGCAGATTTGATGCATGTTTGAATACAATGGCAACTCGAATTGCAACAGTTTTTGCTTCATTGAACGTAAGAATTTTATACAAGAAGCTGCAGCAGCGACTGTGGAATCTTAGTCTTCTTCTTTTATTTCTTTATTATTTTACTTTCATTTAGTTTTATCTTTATAAAGTATACTAAATAAAACTCAAGAGGCCTTGATATCTCTGATCATTATATGGAAAAAAAGATGGCAAAATCGAAATTTGTTTTTCTTTGTTTTTTTGGGTAGGGTACATTGCTTTGATTTTCATTTAAGTGATTATTTGATCCTTTATAGTTTGACAAGTTAAGATTGTCAGCATAATGAAATAACCTTCCTGTAGAATTAGGTTCGTAAATTATTGAATTCTCGTCTTAGAAGGTCTCAACTTCCAATTCTATGCAGACTCGCAACTATGGACTAGGCTCTTATTTGGGCTTCAGTCCATCTGTAAGCCTAATATATTTGAGCACAAAAATTACTTATGAGCTATTTTTTAGTGAGTTTGAAGGGTTGATTTGGTTGAATATTTGGTATTACATTGTGTTTTCTTTGCGGAAACAGCATTTGGCCGGGACTGAAAGCATTCCTTTCAATGAAAGTTTTGAATTTGTGGAAAATTTATT
Organism: Populus tomentosa; assembly: GCA_018804465.1. Classification (NCBI taxonomy): domain Eukaryota; kingdom Viridiplantae; phylum Streptophyta; class Magnoliopsida; order Malpighiales; family Salicaceae; genus Populus; species Populus tomentosa. The sequence continues at coordinate 4,165,526 of CM031995.1, forward strand.
GTTTGTATTATTTTAGGAACTACCTTTTGTACGGTATCGTGCTGCCAAAGCTACAGATGATTCCACAGCAACATTTCGTGATTCAATTCCAGCAAAGCTTGCTGATGGTGTTTGGAACAATCTTTTAAAATACAAGTGCATTCCCAACTTTCCACAAACTGAGACATGCGAGTTGCTTATCCTGGATAGATCTATTGACCAGGTTGTTAAATTTTTTTCTGAAATAACTTGTTCTGTTGGTCTATAATTTTAATTTGTTGATGTCGTTCTGTTGGTCTATAATTTTAATTTGTTGATGTCTCGAACTTGCATGTTTAGATTGCTCCGGTCATACATGAATGGACTTATGATGCTATGTGCCACGATTTACTGGAAATGGATGGAAATAAATATGTTGTTGAGGTATGGCTTCACATTTGGCTTTTCCTCCTGGTGGGTGGTGGTGTTGGCGTGGATTTGTATTTGGGGGGATGCTTCAGGGTTTTAAGGGCTTTCTTTTTGCATTTTTGATGTATTCTTCTTTATGAATGAAATATTCGTCTTTCAGCTCCCTAGCAAAAAAGGTGGCAGTCCTGAGAAAAAGGAGGTTCTTCTAGAAGACCAGGATCTAGTTTGGCGTGAGCTTCGCCATGCACATATAGCAGATGTATGTTCATGTACTTATATTATACTTTCCCTTGGATGCCTTGGTTTTGTGAACCTCTTTCATACTGACTGTCATATCAGGCTAGTGAACGCTTGCATGACAAGATGACCAACTTTGTGTCCAAGAACAAAGCTGCTCAAATGCAACAGAGTGCAAGGTAAGGGCTAATGTGACCTTTAAAAGCTGCTTGCCATTTTATGCGGAATTTCGTAACTTTAGAAGGTTTAAGTTATTAACCTAGCAAATATTATCTAAGAAAAATAATAGTTCCCGAACCTCTGTGCAACCTGGTTCTAACATGCAATCGCAATCCCATTCTCAATTGCAAGACTTTTACCATAACTATGGCAAGATCCTGTGATACTCAATGCTATCAAATTTAGTTTCTAACAGTTAACAATGCAAGGAGTTTTATGACAAGGTACGAGGGTGGTAAACTCTTTGGCCTGCTGTGATTGTAGTATAAACAACCCCAGAAAAATATATTAACAAGGCAGATTTTGCGTCTGATTAGCCCCTAAACTCTTTGAACTGATCTGATTATGGAAATTTCGAAAGGTGCAATTATGCTTCTAAAAGATTCAAACCCCTTCTACCCACGAGCCCTTAAAAACAAAAAAGGGTGGAAAGATGACATCACACATTTGTTTTTATTCAAAATGCTAGGGATTCTTGAATTTCTCCAAGTTGGTACTTTATTTGTTAAGAGTGACAGTGAAAGAGTTGGATATTGATGTTGGAAAAATTTCAAAGAGGCCACCTTACATGTCTTCTCACTTCATCCTTATGAATAAACATTGCACCTGGAATTTCAGAACGTATACAGCTAGAAGATTGTCTTACGAAGTGTAGAAGTTGATATATTTTCTTGCTCAAGATTAGTTATTCTTCTAGACATGGCATCACTCTCATGATTAATGATCCCTGAAATGCTACATCGTTCTATGTAGTAGAAACAGATTGTGAAATTTTTTGAGACAACATTGCGAGCAAGGGTTATAGGCTAATGATGCCATCTGACACATGTATATGATTCAGACCTGACAATATCTCTGCTTCAATAGATATGGATGTTAGAAAATAATATAAATCATACCTTGGGGTCTCATTTATCAGCTTAAACTCTTAGGTTGAGATGGTTCTTTGACATGGTATCAAAACCTTGTTGACTAATTCTATTTGATAAAAATTAAACTTAAGGTAATGTGGGCAACATTGCCTATGTTACTTTGAAGATAAACAAGTGCTTGATTTTACTTCGAAGCTTTAAGTCTTAAATTGTGGATTTATCTCCGTCTCCATTTGTTTCTAGTGCTGAATTTTGATTTTATGCAGAGATGGTAGTGAAATATCGACACGAGATTTGCAGAAAATTGTTCAAGCTTTGCCGAAATACAATGAACAAGTTGAGAAACTAACACTTCACATTGAGGTTTGCTTCTTCTTTAATTCTCATACCATTGCAATGGTTGATTTTGTACTTCAGTGAGAAGGATACAATGAATGGTTCGAATTACAGTCATGTTATGCTTCCTTCTGATTTTGTTTAATTAATTACTGTAAGTATAGATTGCTGGAAAAATTAACAGCGTTATCAGAGAATTGGGACTTCGGGATCTTGGGCAACTGGAGCAGGATCTTGTTTTTGGGGATGCAGGAGCTAAGGATGTTATCAGCTTTCTAAGGACGAAGCAGGTGATGAAGCATGGAATTTTGATCAGATAAGATTTATGCATCTAACATTTTATGTTGTGTGACTTGAATTTCTTACACTTCTCTCATGCAGGATGCATCTCCTGAAAATAAGCTGCGTTTGTTGATGATCTATGCATGTGTGTATCCTGAGAAATTTGAGGGTGACAAAGCTTCAAAGTTAATGCAGGTAGCTGCAGAGTTTAGCTTACAACAATCTCTACATGAAAGTGACACGAATACATACAATGGCATCATTAGTGATGAATGCAACGCTATGTCTTATTGCATGAGTCTATTCGTGTCACTTTCATTTGATTTTTTTCTTTGGCATCTAGCGTAACTCTTGTGGAAATGATGAGCATGATAAATACTAGTGGTAATATTTTTTAGATTCATAGGTTGCCGTGTAAAGGCATGGACAAATTGTTACAAAATAACAGTACAAAAAGAAGTAAATATTTAATCCTGCTAGCTATAATCATTGATCACGATTTATGTCTCGACTCTAACGTGAGACAGACTGATGCTTTCCCTCTGGAATTTGTTAAAGCTCTTCTCTCCTCTTTCTTATCAGTCTACAATAAGAAATGGATGGGAATTTAATGTTGTGGCAACAATTTTTTATGTTGTTCCAGTTAAACAATTTTCTTCTAATTATTTTCCATCATTCAGCTGGCCAGGTTATCAAATGAGGATATGAAGGTTGTTAATAATATGAAATTGCTTGGGGGTTCATCTGAGACCAAAAAGACATCAGGTGGTTTCTCTCTCAAATTTGATAACCAGAAGGTACATAAGTGCATGCAGTTGAGATGCTTACTAAAGTTGAGTGGTAGGTTGCCAATGTGATGTCTAATGGATGACAAATTTGGTTCTCAGACAAAGCAAGCAGCTAGAAAGGACCGAACTGATGAGGAAGAAACGTGGCAACTCTTCCGATTTTATCCTGTGCTGGAGGTATGATTTAAATCATGCAACAGTGTCCATATTATTGTAATGATTGTCATGGTGCTCTGAGGAAGGGTCAAAATGGTTGGATATTATAGAATTACTGAATTAGTTTTTTTTTTTTTCCTGTTGCGAGGCATCATTTCCAGCTTGTTTAAAATATATCCTAAATAATCATGATTTTTTCTTTTTTCTTTTTCCTATAATTTTTGTATTGAGTAATATCAAGTATGAACGTTGCCAGTTTTTTCATGTAGCAACATACTTGATCTGCCAATAGTACCTATGGTGATGCTCCTTGTGTATCATCTGGTATAACTTAGCTAACTGAGAATGCCCACTATCCATGTTCTTTAGTGGACTGAGGGCAATGCTTAATTGACTCTCTGATTGGTGTCTTCGAAATGGTTATATTTTCGAAGCTGTGTAGTTTTGTTGCTTGTGTTGTAAAATGAAATCTGTTGTTATGTTAACAGAGAACAATGCTTGTGTTATTATGTATATAATTAAATTGTATGCATACTATTTCATGATTTCTTTCTCAGGAGCTCCTTGAAAAACTCAGCAAATGTGAATTGCCAAAGAATGAGTATTCGTGTATGAATGATCCAAGTTCAACTGACCAAGAGAGAACAAAGAGAGGATCAGTACGGAAGAGTCATGCTTCACCTGCTCCAGCTGTTCCAGAAAGAAAAGCTCCTGCGCAATCAATGAGATCAAGAAGAACTGCAACTTGGGCACGAACTAGTAATTCTGATGATGGATATTCGAGGTACATTGGCAGCCCTTACAATTGAAATGTCATTGGTTTGGTTCACACATCCCACTGACTTTTATTTCCAGGATATTTTAATTGTTTCCAGACCGAATATCATCTGCAACACATTTTTTATGTATTATGGTTGTGATAGATAACTCTTGATAGCAGCTTAGATTTCTTCTGCATCAGTTGGATGTTAATGTTATGTTCAAGCTCCATTGTGCTTGAATTTTTCTCAGCACTCTTCCCTGGCCTTTTGCAGTGATTCAGTCTTGAAGAGCGCCGCAAGAGAGTTCAAGAAAATGGGACAGCGTATTTTTGTTTTCATCATTGGTGGTGCAACTCGTTCAGAGGTAAAAATTTGTTGGGCAGTTCTAAGTTTGAAGATGATAATTGGATATCACCTGATAGCTTCAAATTTATCCCGGCCTTGGAGGGGTTTGGGATCTTTACTAATGTCTTTTTGACCATAATTGTTGTCAGCTGCGAGCATGTCACAAGCTTACAACAAAACTGGGGAGAGAAATTGTTCTAGGTTGTTCTAGTTTGGATGATCCTCCACAATATATCACGGTATCATGTGCTTATTTATCATTTTTATTTCCAAATAATTATTGTCAATAATATGTTTGGATGCTCTAGAATCAGAATTTAGACCATGCCACTCCAGCCACTATCTATCTCGAATGTCCACATCCAAGTTTTAATTCTTGGCTTCTATTCCATTTTTTTTTGCCTCTCCTTCAATTTTATAGCACGCTGTGCAGTGAGAATAGTGGTGAAATCATATTAAGTTTCAAGTATTTTTCCAGCTGCTCATTGATTTTCTGAACATGACAGAAACTGAAGCTGCTGTCGGAAACAGAAATCTCAACGGAAGTCCTTAGATTCTAAATTTTGGTCTTGAAAAGCAAGTGGAACTTGTGTTTGCTCGATGCAGAAAGGTTGGATGCCAAAATTTGTGATTGCGAGCATGCAACAGTTTGTTTTCTTTTTCCACGCTAACATGTGCAATTTGATCTTATGTAGATCAGAAGTAGGAGGATCGAACAAGGCTTGTTATGTTTCTCAAGAATCATGATCAGGCGAAATACGACTGCACTTCAACCTGAACACTGTTCTTTAGATGTGGTGATTGTAAATTTTTTTTTTACTTTCTATAAAATTAACCCATTGGGAATTGAATCAGTCAATTGTGTAGGACAGGTCATAAGTTCATAACCATTATCTTGTGGTAAATCATACGTGGCCTCTTTTGATTTACACTTTGGTTTTTCTTGACACCGACAATAATACATTGTTCAAAATGCGCAAGACTTCTAGGATGATATGAATTTAGAAAAAAATATTATTTTGATAAAAAATTTAAAAAATTACTAGCTTTATTTAATAACCATTCTAAAATTATAAGGATGAGATTAGATAATTTATTTAATTGAAATAGATTTGAATAAAAAGAAAAGATGAATTAATTAAAATAAACAATTTTTTTTTTTTTGCAAAAACCAATTTAAGGTGATTCCTGATAGTATGAAAATAAGATTTTCTTTTGAAATTCAAATTGAGTTTGACAGTAAACCCAATGCTATCATTTTTATTAAATTAAGATTTGACCCTAAACATTAACTCATATATACTTATATGTCTCTTATTAGAATTTTTTTTTTACCTTTATTTTTCTTGTCAGAACGTAGATACTCTCTATCCCCTTAAATTAGGACTAATTAGATAGATCAAGAACCATTACATATTTGATGTTTGCACAGAATTAAAACTCATCATGTAATTATCTATGTTTCTTATTTTTATACCTTTATGTTACAGATATATAGCCGAAGGGGTTATAGCGCTCCAATTTTTTGTACAACTGACTGTTGTCTTGGTGGGTACTCTATTTGGTTCTTCTAAGCTGGGTTCCTACTTTTTGTGGGCCTGGTTCCTATTTATATTTGGGCCCAACTAGTTTCTCATCAGGCTTAAGTCCAGATGTATTTCCCTAGCTCTATTGGGCCGGTTCCTTTGTACTTGGATTAGATGCTTTATACAGCCCGCTTCAAAAGATTTTCCTGGATAAAATATCAAACTGGTTTTCAACTATTTCCACTCCATTCTCTAATTTCTACACTGGAGAGTGAAGAAACAGTGTGAGCTAAAGACGCAACAAGGCGACACGTATAACACCCCCCCGGGGGCCATTTCTCATCAACATCGAGATCACCTAAAAAATTTCGAAAAAAATATGGATCAGGTCCTCCCGATTGCTCTTATCTCGGTCCTTCTCGGTACTGCAATTGCTCTTTTCTTCTTTAAAAACTACTTTCTCAAAAGAAAATCCGAAATTGGATCCATCGCGAAACCCGAAATCCATCCGGATCCTCTTAGAAAACCTCCTAAACCTACTCATCAATCCAAAAAGTTTCACTCTCATGCCTCTTCTGATAAGGTAAAGTAAATGATGAATTTGAATTTTACATTCTTATTTTTCGAGTTTTTATTGTCTTGATTGCGAAATGTGCAGGATCATAGCAAGAAACATCATCCGTTGGATTTGAATACTTTGAAAGGTCACGGTGATTCAGTTACGGGCCTGTGTTTCTCTTATGATGGACGCAGTTTGGCTACCGGTAAGTAAATGTGCAATATTGTTAGATATTTATGGATGATCAATTTTAGAAATTTTTACTGAGTCGGCTGATTATGTCCTTTTTATTTATTATTTTTTGAAAAAAATAAAAAAACAGCTTGTGCAGATGGAGTGGTGAGGGTGTTCAAGTTAGATGATGCTTCGAGTAAAAGTTTCAAGTACGAACCTGAAGCTTTTCTTTTTCAGATTATGTAATTAGTCTTTAAATTGGTGATGCTATTTTTTATTTTATTTTATTTTTATTATTATTATTTTAGTGCTGATAGTTAAGTTGTAGGTTTTTGAGAATTAATGTGCCGGCTGGAGGTCACCCGGTTGCAGTGGCGTTTTCTGATGACGCGTCATCTGTCGTGTTGGCGTCGCACGCACTGTCTGGTTCGTCCTTATATATGTGGGGAGAGGAAAAGGTCAAAGATTCTAATGACTCTAAGCAGCAACCAAAGCTTCCGCTGCCAGAAATCAAATGGGAACATCACAAAATTCATGAGAAAAAGGTGGTTTTGACCCTGGTTGGAACTGCTTCAACTTATGGCAATGGCGATGGAAGTACAATTGTGGCCTCTTGTTCGGAAGGTATGTGCTGATCTTTTTCCTGGGTTAGATATCGTATCCTATGTGTTCTAATAATATTTAAATGGGCATGGATGGGTTGATGATATAAATGTTCTGGCTTACTATTGGAATGGTATGAATACTGGGATCCATATGTTTTCTAACCTTGTTAGACTAGGAAATGATGCCTAAAATTTGGACAAGGGCTGCAAACTAAGTGATTATAGAATAGGTATGGTTTTTAAGCATGTGTCAGATGTGGAATCTTTGCATATGAGACTGGATGGTTAGATAAAATTTAATTGTCAGGAAAACACACAATTATCAGATATTTGACTTTAGTGGTTTCTGACTTTGTTTTGGATTTGTAATGTTTGGAACAAATTTTATTCTTTTGCCTTACACATTGAAAACTGTTCCATCCATCCATAATTTAACCTTAATTGTCCATCACTTGCATCTCACATGGTTTCAGAAATGACACTCCATGATTTTATCATGAATGTAACCAACACTTTCCAAACTGTGGATTTCTGTCTGATTAGCTGCCTTAAAAATATATTAATTAAGGACCGGACAGTGCTGACATCTGTGCATGGGCGTGGATTCTGGTGACCAAGCCACTACTAAGACAACATGATATTGTGATTTTTTTTTATTACATGATAGCCACCGGAAATGATCATTAATCTAGAGGAATAACCCATTGAATTTGTGATTTTAAATTATCAAACTGATATTACCTGGAGCAGAAAAACCCAACCTCTTCCATTCATACTTCTGTTGTAATTGTTTTTCTTTCTTGGGTTTCAGAAAGCAATGCTGATTGTGTATTTTCTATGCTACTTTCCAGGTACTGATATCAAAATTTGGCATGGAAAGACAGGAAAGAATTTGGGGACTGTCGATACAAATCAATTGAAAAACACAATGGCTGCTATATCACCAAATGGACGTTTCATTGCTGCTGCAGCTTTTACTGCAGATGTGAAGGTGAATATCTCTGATTACTGGCAAAAGCATTTTGTTCGGACTCTGTCAGATATACCCCTAGTTTGTGCAAAACAAAAGAAACTCATTCACACAATGCACCATATGATGTGACTCTTGATAAAGTGGATGGTGTTGAAGATTCTCAGGCATAGAATCTAACATCCCCTGTGACACTCATGGAACTTTCCAAAAACAATTTAGTGAACTCATTTGTGCGCAGTCAGTTGAGTTCATTTTTATTGCTGCAAAGTATTTTTTTTTTATTTTGAAAACCTTGAGAAGCTATTAGTTTAGGCTTGTTTACAAGTTTTCTTATGAGTCAATATATCAGGTCACATCAAGAGACTTATCTTCCCTCTAATGAATTAAAACAACATTGTTATTGGTTGCCACATATGGATCAAGTCTATTATCTTCATTTGCAACTGCTATACAAAATTTATTTTGAGAGGCCTGGATCATAATAGCAAGCTTTAAATTTAATATTCTGGTAGTATTTGAATATGGAATTGCTATGGTGGTTTTAAATTTCTTTGTCAGGTATGGGAGATTGTGTATTCAAAGGATGGTTCTGTCAAGGAGGTTCCAAAAGTCATGCAACTTAAAGGGCACAGAGTATGTACTCTACTCAATATTGACCTCTGTTATTTCATCCACATCTCGTTCAAGCTTTGCTGTCTTTGTCTATCGTTTTTCCCTGTGCTCCAAATGCCCTCATTCTTTATTTTGTTTGTGAGCTTCATGGATATGTCTGTAATATTTCTCTAGTCAATGATTGGATTAATGCTGATTTTTTTGAAGTGGATGTGCATTGAGTAGTAAAAAATGTTAGTAACAGTGATTAAATTATTGTCTGATATGATGCCATAAATGTTTATCCTTGTAGATATATTCAATCTGTCTCTGGTTGTTGATATCGATTCTCGTCTAGATGGAATGATCTCTTTTATCATATTTAGCCTTATCATTTGAACTATATTGCACTTCTGGAGCTGTTGTTATTTTGCTCACCTCAGAATATGCTCATAGCATGGATATGCTATTGTTTCTCATCTCAAGTTAAATTTGATCTTCAGAGTGCAGTAACATGGTTATGCTTCACTCCAGACTCGGAGCAAATCATCACAGCCTCCAAAGATGGTTCAATAAGAATATGGAACATCAATGGTATGTCCTTTAATAGATGTTTCTCTATGTGCTTGAATTATGGAACATCAATGGTATGTCCTTTAATAGATATTTCTCTATGTGCTTGAATTAGGACTACCTTAGAAAAGTTGAAAAAATAGGGCAGTGCAATTAGTAGTATAGGAGGGTAAGGGCTTCTCAATTTTTGGATTTAATGTCCAGAATTGAGACAAGGCATGATTTCCAGGGAATGATTGGAAACCAAAGAGCATTATGAACTAGCATTTCAGGCTGAGCATACATCATCTTTAGATGTCATGTCAGTTTTATCTAAAATAGCACTCCATTGTGCAGAATCTATAGAACGACTAATCTCTGAACACCATTTCAGTTTTGTCAACAACAAGAATTGCTTCCCGCTTCAATATTTTATTGAAGTTCTTGTAAAGTATCTAAGCTAATATTTACCCCCTCTATATCAAGCATTCAACATGTATATCATCCATTATCTTACAGTCCAAACTGGCACAATGATGACTGGAATGTGTTTGTTGGGTTGAATGCATTGAGGTTCATGACGTTGCAACTTTTTAAAAAGTAAAATTTTTGGTGTCATGGACTGTTTCTCTGTAGCTGCCTCTAAAGAAAACGAGGAGACTGGTATCATGCTATGAGAACATAACGCATGTCTAATTTTTTGAGTTCTGGAATAGATTTGTGGGTTTCTAATTTTTCACTTTGACATACATTTTGCAATGTATTTGTGTGGCTTTTTCGTGTTGGTTATTATATGATTAAGATCACACTGAGGAGTTCTCTTTTATTTCCTTCAAGTTCGTTATCATCTTGATGAAGATCCAAAGACTTTAAAGGTGTTTCCGATTCCACTTCATGATTCAAATGGTGGAACTTTGCATTATGATCGTCTCAGTTTATCCCCTGATGGAAGGATATTGGCTGCAACCCATGGTTCGATGCTGCAGTGGTTATGTGTTGAAACTGGAAAGGTTTTGGACACAGCTGACAGAGCCCATGATGGTATGCGTTTGGTTCCATTTCTGTGACTTTATTTTAGTATGTTTTTCTGCAGAGTGGTTGAAAATGTAAGAACATCATGAAAATGTAAGAATATCATATTCCTTTCCTAAATATATCTATTTTCTTGGCATGAGTAATCGGCAATGGATACTGTGATTGAGATCTTGATGCAATGACAGATTTGTCTCCAGTGCCCAAAAATCTTGCTTTCATATGGAAATCTGATTTTATATTCTCAACAACATCTGTTTTGAGAAATTGGACAAATGAATTCATTTGAGTTAAATTGTTATTGAAGTTGTTTTTTCTCAATGTATTGCTAGTAGTTCCACTCTAATTGTTGATCATGAAACTGGTTTCATTATTATGTATTGATTTACTACTGATGTTCCACTTTCTCGAAACTGCTGCTTACTTTTTTCAACGAGTCAGACTTGGCATGTTTTGTAGCAAATAAGCATATGGGGTAATCTCTTGGTGAATATTATACTAATGCTAGTTTATCATGCAGGTGACATCACATGGATTGCTTGGGCGCCTAGGCCTATTCCAACAGGTGCTTATTAAACAAAAATGGTCCAACATTTGTGGCTTTTCTGTTCATTTTTTCATTACCTTATGCTATGTGTATCTTTTAGGTGTTTTTTTTGCTTTTCTTTATGGGAGCATCTCCAGGAAGGAATAAGAAAGGTTTGAGAGTTAGGAAATAGTTCCAATGATTCCTTGACCACCATGATTTATAACCACTTGCTGTTCTCCAGGTGATGGACAGACGTCCATTTTGGCCACAGCCAGTGTTGACAAGAAAGTGAAGTTATGGGCAGCTCCACCACTCCGATCAGCATAACGGATTCCACTGATAGATATAAAGCATATACAGGGAGTTCTTGACCTGACATTCTCATTGATTAACCATAGCCTCCTGAGGTGCAGTATAATCCGCTCAGGTTCAGCGGCACTAATCACTTCAAAGATAGACGAAGAGAGCGAACCTTCCAGCTGAGTGGTTGGACACGGTGGCCCACAAGACAAGTATGAATTTTAAATTGAGAAAAACTAATTGTTGTATGGCTAAGGTAGCCTGATCTGACTGAAAAGTTTTGGTGACCAAATGTTCCATAAAGAAATACAAGATGGTTTTGGTTTTCGATGCATGATTCTCATATGGCACTTAATTCATCAATAGACGATAGTATCCTTGATGGAAAAAACTGGGGAACAAAATGCCACTGCATTTGCAAGTGGATCGTGTTCTCGCCCTTGTAGCCCGCCTGTTTCCGCTCTCAGACTGGTTTTTTTGAAGCAAAAAACTGAGAGCGCCCACCGTGGGGCTCGAACCCACGACCACAAGGTTAAGAGCCTTGCGCTCTACCAACTGAGCTAGACGGGCTTATGAGGATACGTAGGGTTTCTTCATATAAATTTAGGGCATACGTAAATTTATATTGATTCAACAAATATCCTGTTGGGGAGGTGTCGAGTTTTGGATAGTTGGATCTCCTGGCTGTAAAAAAGGTAGAGAAGATGTCCTGCAAGCACATGAATATCATTCTAAACGTGTTTTTTTTTTTTAAGCCAAGAGTACTTGAATTCATCGATTCATTTTGACCCTTTGCTAGAAAATAAATTATAAAAAAATAAATTGAAAAATACTTTTCAGTATTTAGTTATCTCATAGAAAATGAGTTAGAAAATAACTTATTAATGTTTTATTTTTTTAAAATTTATTAAAATAATGAGAAACAAATCTTACAAATTAAAAAATTAAATGAGAATAAAATTGAAAAAAAATATAATTTTATAAATTATCTCAAATAAAATAAATAATAATCAAAATAATAGAAATTAAATCTAAAAAATAAAAAAATTAAAAGATAAAGAAATTAAAATAATAATAATTAACATTTCATAAATTATTTTAAATAAAATAAGTAAAAATTAAAAAAATAATGATCAAATTTGATAAAAAAAAAATCAATTAAAAAATGATAAGAAAAAAACAAATAACAATTATAAAAATAAATTCTAAGGGATGAAATTAAAAAATAAATATTCAAAACAATATATATATATATAGCAATCAAAAGTTTGAGGATCAAATTTAATATAATCAGCAAATAATATGACACATCTAAATTTTTCACTACTAATAAAAAATATTTTCTGTTCAAAATAAAAAGAAAATACTTTTCTAAAAACTAAGTTAAATTTTTTTTGCTCGAAAATATTTTTTATTAACTAATTTTTATAATAATAAACAAACAAAATAAAATTTTAAAAATCATTTTTCAAAAACCAACACAGCCATTTATGCGACCCAGTATTCACGAATTTCCGTTACCGTGGGCTCAGGCAGGAAGGGCAGAGGGTAATAAGATTCAGCCCCCCTGCTTCCTAGAAGATAAAATGAAGGATCACCCATCATTTCAATTAATTTCCTTTATCGTGGGCATTTTTGAATTCATCAATTGATTTATGCGATCAAGAATCACCCATCATTTACGAATCTCCTTTATTGTGGGCGCATGGGCAGAGGATACGATTCAGTCCCACTGTTTCTATGATTAATGCCGGAAACCTAAAAGAAAAAAAAAGAAAAAAAAATTGGAAGTTTTTTCCTCCCGGATCTCTATTCATCGGGGAGGAATTTAATTACCTTGCCAGAATTTTTTTCACAGTAATGGCCAAAAGCTAGATAATAAAGGCCGTAGCTCCGATTTATTTATTTTTTGGAGTACAATCCCAAACCCAACACTTACCTCTACTACATCCTCACAAACCATTACAACTTTTAAATACTAATAATATAAAAAAGAAACTGGATCAAAATACTGCGTCCTCCTGATATATCATAGTTATTCGGATTTGAAATCTTGGGCAGGCATGGAATTATAGCTGCCCTCACGATGTCCGCCATTCCTCCCCTCCATCTAATAAAATATGAAAATAGTTATCTAGCCATAACAGTCTACTATAAATTCAACCTACCTGTACGGGTAAGCAAGGAAATTAATTTCATTTTAAGAACTTGTCGGGATACCCCATTGCAACATGCAAGTACTCAGGGTAATGATAACCCATGACCCATCGAGAAAACGACGTCCCCTTGGAAGTCGAAAATGGCATTTCTGATCACCGGCCATATTTTTCCGGTGGACCCTCGTGTGTCTAAAAAAAGCAAGTTGCCTTAGAGAGTTACCTTTCGGAGGATGGACTTGTGGTACCGATAGCCCTGCCAATAATTCAGTCATGCATCAGAGCCATTATAAAACACAGGATATACGCATTTGTGATTGCATCTTAGAAAAACATCACCTGGATCCGGTTCATACGAGCCAGGGCCTTATGATTGTTCGGTCAACACAAAAAATCTCTTCGTAGTTGTCAGATACAGGACTCACCTTGTCTGTTCCATAAAGGTAATCACAGTATGTGAAAATGGAAGCGAAATTACTCTGGCTATGGCGACCCACGTAATGATGATAATCATGGTACTTTGCACCTCCATAGAAGGGTATAAATCTTGTTGGACTCCATGAAAAATCATATCTGCATTGCATCAAACAACATTTTATGTACTTGATTCAAGTGTTCATGTCAAGCCACCAAATTAAGACATATCCCGGCGGTTGTTGCAGAAACTTGAAGTTACTGGCGACTTAATTCATCTTTTGATTATAGAAAAGTAAGTACAACACTTTTGATGATAATAAAAAATGAATTAATATTTGTCAGTCATCATAACTTAAGATCATGCAAGAAAAAACCACACGTTGCATCCTACTGTTTAGTGTTTATGAAGGGCTAAATTGCAAGGCACCCTCCCGAATTTGGAGATTATGTCATTTCCCCCCCTAGATTAGAGGGATTTGTAATCTCTCCATTATCGATCCACTACTAGAAACTGCGTAGGTGCTGTCAGGATTTGTCAACAGAATCCGGCAGAAAGAGGAGTTGAAATAAACGATAGAGTTTAGCATGTGTACCCGCTATGAGTCTCTATAGCTTCCATTTGTCTTAAAACGAACCATAGCCAATAAGTAGTAATGTGTCCAGGAACTACTGCAGGACCAAGAAATGCAGGCATGCCAAGAATCAAAATTTCAGACCAGTGTGCATAAGGCGCTGCAAACCCCATTGGAGCACTATATTCATGGTGAACATGGTGGATTTTCTCATAGCCCCAGCTGGAATGAAGCAACCTATGAACCCAATAAGCGGTATAATCCTCTATCAGAAAATACACTAAAAACTGCCAGAACATTTCCCCTCCTGAAGGTAATGACAGACTAGTTCGGATGCCAATCAGCTGGAACAAAATCAAAGTAGTTAGCTTTGTTAATCTTAAAATTTCTTTTAGTTGTCAGTAAAATTGCATTATAATCATATATACGTATTAATATACCTTGATGAAAGGGTAAGAAGAGACTTGAAGAGGACCAACAACAACGATAAAAGTTTTCATAACATCTTTGTAGCATTTCAGCATGTCTTGGAATGAGTTCTTGATTTTGGGTTGAATCTTGTGTTTTTCTATCCTCTTGGACCGGCTTAGCTCAATAAACATGTATGGGAGAGGAGCTATAGAGTAAAAGAGGATCAAGAAGAGAATGTTATGGTAATGAAGAAGGTAATCAGGTTTATTGGCTGAGTAATTGAGCCATAGTTTCTCTGCAATACTTAGCTCTCTGCCAAGAGCTGCCTCTGCTTGGTGCAAGTTCTGGTAAGGCAGCATTGTTAATTAGAGGGTGAGAAATATGATTGAATGCATGACAACAACAGAATAAATAGAAGTTCGGAGAACTATCAGAAATCCATTCAACTCAAAATTAATTTTAATTGTGGTAGAGGTGTGTGTGTGTGTATGTATTATTTTGTGAAAATGGAATGGTTACAAATATTTGTGAGTTTATCTTAATAAAATATTTGTTAGTTTTAATTTAGGTTAAGATAAGTTATATAAAAAAAAAACACAAAGGTGGACAAAATAAAATAAAATTCATGACATATAAAAAATGATAAAAATATTTTTATCTATGATTTCTCTCCCATATTTATATTTTTTTATTTATTTCAAGTGCTCTTTTTATTTTTATTTTAAATATACCTTAATTATTCTGGACACTGTAAAATTTCTCAAGTTTTAATTTTAAGTTTTTTTTTATCATTTTAATTAATTTTTTAAGAACATAATATGAGTTTAATCAATTGGAAAATTCACGAGATGCCGACAAAGGGCACCTTTTTTTTTTCTTTTTTCTTTTTTATGCCGTACAAACACTTAAAGGGCATATTGCTAATTGACTTTAACAAAATTCTTTGAAAATTAACAGACTCAAATACAAGCACTAATTTTTCTCTATGGGAATCATTAGGTTTAGCACCAATTTTTATGAGAAGTGGGCATTCGATTTTTTAATCACTATAATAAGGTTTTAAATTAAAAAAAAAATCGAATCCATCATCTCGTGATCAAATATTTTCATTTTAATTGTATTTATAAATAATTTACTTCATGCAGCTTTTTCCCTTTCAATTTCCCCTGAAAAAAAGAAAAGAAATCTCAATTTCGTTGAGGAGAAAACAACGTTTCCGTTGCAGAATTTGCAAGAAGTTGAGCTGAGAAAATAATTATCTATCAATATATTGGCGTCATATACAAGAAACCGCAAGCTAGTGTCCACCCGAACAGGATAATACACACAGCGTTAACATTTACACACAAAATCCAAGTGAGTGTTGGCATTACACATGACGGCTTCCTTCTCGACCATCTCTCGCACGTTAGACCAGACTAAAGAAACCCACTAACATGTATACCTTAGAACAAGTAAGTGTAGATCTATTTGTTATGCTATAAGTTTTAGTAAATTTGAAGTAAATAAAATAGGTAATAAGAATAGATCACTATTATTTATTGATTAATATATGTTTTATTTATATAAATATTAAAATAATAATAATATATTAAATCAATTTGGACTCATTCAAATTAAATTATCAATTCACATATGAGACTATTATTTTTAATTCAATGTATTCCCCTCGTATGTATGTAAAAGTTTATTTTGAATCCTTATTTATATGTAAAAGTCTCGTATGTAATTTTATTTATGAACAATTCCTCAATAAAATATTTTTTCATAATCTAGTTAAGGGTGTGTTTTTCCTTGTTCAATAATACTATTTACTAGGATAGGAATAAATATAAAAAGATAAAATAAAAGAGATGATTAAAAATATATATTTTGTATGAAGATATTCTTATTATATGATTTTCTCTTTTATCCATATTTTTTTTTATTTAAAATGAAATTATTGAGTAAATATTGGTCATTACCCATTGATTATTTTAATATTTCTCTATGTAATTATATGTAAATTGTCATACTAATTCTTAAATTAAAAAAAACAAAAAACAAATTGTCAAAGTAATTAATGACCACCTATAAAAACTGTATGCCTTATCTTATCCTTTGCCTGGAGTGTCCCTCATCTCAAGGAATTGGATTTTCCAGAATTTTTCTCACATAACTCGTTTGTTTGTACGTATCATTTAGCCCCGGCTTATCAAAATTCCGTATGGAAAACTGTGACATAAACAAATAAAACTTGATTCTTTTTTTTTTTCAAAATTCTTTTTTTTTTAACTAATAAACCTGGTTGATATTATAATAATTATTATTTTTAAAATAATTTTTTTAAAAAAATAATAATTATATTATTAATACATCAAAACAATAAAAAAAAACATAAAAAATTCATTTAAAGCAAAATAATAATAATATTTTTTAAAAAAAGTATTTTTCCATCATAAAAATAAACAGGCTTATATATACTTGTGAACATAATAGAAGAGGTAAGTGTCTGCTACTATATTTTGTCGTCATTTATCTTATTCATTTGCAATTTGTTGGGTATATATTGATCAGCAATTCCAAGGTTTTATAATGCTCCTTGTTTGAGTACCTGGTGTTCCTATGTTAATCCATAATTAAGTCTAATCCATTAATTTATAACGATTAATTAAGTTTATGTTATTTTAATCTGAAGCTTGAATATGCATGTCTTAATGTTCTTGTAGTTTTCTCAGCCATCTTCTCTATAAAAGAAGAGTATTTCTTGGTCTTGCGAGTACTTTCGATTTTTCATTGTAAGCACATAACTGAATCATGAAAAATGTAGTGTGGATAAATTATTAAATACAATAAATGTTTATTAGAACATTGAGGGTTATCGGATTCTATCATTCAAAATTAAGAGATTAGGATGTGTTACAAAAAATAAAAAGTTTGAGGACAACATCAAGCAAATTAATTGTCATAAGGGGCAAAAACGCAACCAGTAGAAACTACAAGTCACCAAAGTGCAAATGTACCAAAGCATAAGATATTTTATTTTTCATTTTACCCAGTTATTTACCGAATAAAAGGGGGGGGGGAGAAAGAAGTAACTCGATAGCTACGCCGGACCTCTTGAACCTAAAGCTTTGCTGACATTCATATAATAAAATAACAAACTTAACTCCCTGCATCTGGTTGTGCTTCCGGTGATGAAGCTCGGAACTCCGGTACGGTCTTGTATGATTCATACACCCTACTTAAAATAGGGAAGTTTGACTGCATAAACAATCACACAGCTGTTTATCTAGAGAAAGAAATCAAGATAATAGCAATTTGATAAAACCATATACAAACAAGAATACACGTATATATTATCATAGTCACTGCATCATCGTGCTGCTACGACTGCGTTTTGGTTAGTGTTCGTGGAAAAAGGGATAGATACAAGAATGACAGAAATATGTTTGATTGAAAGGACTGAGATGAAAACAGAAATATAAAAAATAAATTTGTGCCTCGGACAGTTTTTAAGTGAATTTTTTTCCTTCTAAAACAGGAAGGACAGGGGACATATCCCTTCTATCCCAACTCTTCGTCTCATGTTTCAAGCCTGTAAACCAGTTGAGAAAAGAAATGGTAAATATGCTTCACCACCCATGGAGAAGCTTCTCAGATTTTATATGAACATCACACGCTAAGAGCTTTATGAAAATTCTCTTATTTTATGGCATGAACCATTTCATGTATGGTGAGAATTCAGAAACTTTTGAATCATAAGCACAAAAATAAAAGTAAATTATGCGGAGGATTGTTGGACTCCAAATTCTTCTTTCAATATCCGACTTTAGTGGGATTTTTTAGGTTTTCTCAGTTATTCCAAGAGAAAAAACTAGGTACAGTGCATATGCTTCCTGTGTTTGTATGAAACACATTTTATTAAAGGATTAAAAACAACAGGTTTATGAACACGAACATGAGAAGCGTGTATCTACAGCAGTGCAAAATTACAGTACAGGATGTAGTGTCCAAGCAGTAGCAGCTCCGCTGTGTGGAAGTTGTAATGATAGAACTGGTTTGGAAAAGAATTCTGAAGGAAATAAAGAAAAGAATCAAGGGAAATGCTTTACCATATCAATGTTGAACCTCATAACTGTAGCAATCTGTGGGGCCAAAAACACATCAGCCTGCAAACAAAATAAAAAATTATTCTGATCTTTAAGGCGCTTAAGATTTGAAATATTAACATTAATTTCTCTTATTTTCTGAGAACATTGATTTAATCAGAGCAATATATACTTCTAAAATACGTAGTTGAGAACTTTCGTTAGGTTCAAAGTAAATCATTTCTGCACAATGCTATCGTTAAAGTTTTGAATCAGAGCAATAAACCAAAAGAATCAATAAATGACTAAGAACCAATGAATTAGACGGGTGAACTGCCACCCAACACCGACATATATTAATGTCTTGCAGAAAGGGTGTGGGTGCTTTAACAATGCAAGACCATTAAAATTAGTCGAAGCATTCAGATATAATAAATTAAGCTCCACACAAGAAACAGTGAACAAAGTATTGAAAAGAGACCATGTATAATGCTTCTCCAGTGGCAAATCTGGTTGCAAAGTCTTTTACCAACTTCTCGAGTGCTGTAGAAAAGAATAAAAACACTTTACATGAGCAACAAGGAGTACACAATAGCTTGACATGAAGGGGCTAATAAATGATCACAAACGACAACTCTAAAAAAAACATTCTACAATCTGATTCCACATGGACTCTAAGGTTGCGTCCACAGGCTATAAATTTCATGCACTGCAAAAGTATTGCCACTCATACCCAATTGTTTCATCTTTCGTAATGATTTCAACTATCATGGGTGTCGCTAATCTTGGTAATTATCTCACAAAGAAACAAAGAAAGGAAAAGGAAAGAGAAAGGGAATTAGATTGGTTCCGTGATGAGAAGAATCACATACCAAAAAAACCTTTTTCAATACTAGATTGTGCCCATAATAATCCCTCTTCTGGACCAACTTTGTCTTCAATGCGTTTCTACACAAAAATTAAGACATGGCATGGTTGATATATGTGTGAATGAAACTAAAAATAACGTGGATAAACCATTGAAACTAATACATGTACCATCAAACCCAACATATGAAGAGGTTGTATGCTAGAGCAGACGATACTGGCAACCTGTGACACGTTACCATGATTAGCATGGTTACACAAGAAAAATTAGTTAATAAATACTGGCATGTCCATGTAGTCTGATTCACGTTCAGTACTCAAAAGGAAATGAAACCATCTAGATAATAGCTAACAAAATCCACATTAGCTTGTTCTGTTTGCTCCAGCTGTAAAGACCTTTCAATTGATGAAGGTTGGAAGCAAGGGATCATTGAATCCATTCACAAGTTCAAGACTGTTGCTCTTACAAAAAAAACACATTACATGAGAAGATTCTTAATACAATGTTTTCCAGACACTTCACGTTTGAAAAAAATAAGAAATGACAACAATCTTACTTGGAGATTTAGAGCTTTTCGCCGAGGATCATCTGGCAGCAACGCTCTCTGAGGATACTTTTCTTCCAGATACTACACACTTACAATAGAAAATTATGAATAGACACAAAAATAAATATGACATAAAAGAAAATTCATCGAAGATCTCTCAAAAGTTAACTTAAATTTATCATGGTTTATGAATTGACACAGCCCAACATTAAATGGAGGCCATTATTCACTCACTCACTCCAAATCATGGATTTATGTCTGTAGATCCTTGTCTAATTTTCATAAAATGCAACCACAACGAGAGTGTTACAGTATGCATAAAATCCTTTCTGAGCAAAGAACACTGACCAGCAAGATTGCTAAGGAGTCCGAGACTACCACATCACCATCAACCAAGACTGGAACATAACGGAGAGGATTCAATTGTTCAAACTCTGGAACAGAAATAACACTCATCGATCCTCACTACCTGGACCTTGTACCAGTACCAATCTAAAATCATATTCGAGGTAAGCTAAGTATATGAAATCTTCCAACCTCACCTTTACTAAACTGCTCTCCTTTTGCAAGGTTGACTGCTTTATACTCATAATCAAGTCCTGAACAGTTCCATTTTTCAGAAATGATTAACAAAAGTCGATCAATATAAATGTAGAAAATGATACCTTTAAGGTTTAAAGCAAAGCGGACCCGCCATGAACAGGAGCTGTGCGAGAAATTATACAAGACGAGCTTTGGTGATGAATTCATAGCGTCTCTCGGGTAAGTCAAAGAGACTTTTAAGAAAAGATTTTATAGAAAAGTGTAAGCATTAGACGAAGAAAGGTTAATTACCTGGTTCTGGTTGTTGAGCTCTTCCATTAAAAAAAAAGTACTGTTCAGAATGGCGAGCATTTTTTTATTGGAAGCAGAGAATCCTTTGCTTTAACAGTTGAAGAAAAGTCAATATCCAGACAAAAGTCAGTTGGTTGTGCCACGTCATCATGGCATATGGTGTTAGCTTCAGTCACCACATTTTTTTTTTTTTTTTTTTCAGTCACCACATTTTTGTGTTGTGTTGTGATGGATATTTTAAAATTGTGTTTCTGATTTGTTTTCCTTGTAATTTAAGGGTTTTTTTTTTCATTGCGGCAGATTCATGTTTTTTAAAATTTTATTTTTTTATTTTAATATACTAATATTAAAAATAAATTTTAAAAAATAAAATAATATTTTTTGAACAAAAATTACTTAAAAAGCCATTTTTAATACATTCTCAAATACACACTAATAGCAGAACAAGAGATAAATAAGGATGAAAATCACTTTGTAAGGCCTTTTTTTATTATAATTTTTTTTAAAGTATTTTTTAAATTACTTTTAGTCTAAAAAATATTAAATTAATTTTTTAAAATGTTTTTGAATAATTTTAATATGTTAATGTTGAAAAAAAACAAAAAGAAATAAATTCATATTTAAACAAGTGAGGTCTTCGTGAGAATCTCAAAAATGGGAGGTCTTTTCGAGTGGTAAATTTCATATTTGTTTTTAATAAATTAGCATTTCTTTATTTGTTGTATTATTCTTCTTTAATTATTGTCAATTTAAAACTCCCATGCCAAATAATATAGTAATTTTTTCAGTTTTGAAATCAACCACTGGAGCTACCATAATCAGTTTTAGTAGGGACTGCAAATGGGAGCATAAAGGGTATGTCTTATCTCACTCAGTTTTAGTAGGAACTCTGTATAGCTTGCAAATTACAAGAATATTTCGAGTATAGGAATCCTAAGTTGCCATCAACATAACAAAATGGTATGATTAATTTCTAAACAAGGCTTCCCATAGTCAAGCCAGCTTCTAAAATGGAAGATTTAGAGGAAATTCATACATCAATACCCCTGTATTTCAAGATTTAGATGACCCTATACACGCATATGATTCTAGTCATGTACCTTGAATCAGCAAAATACAACATGACCACAAGGAATCAAACTTTACATTAAGCCTCGTTCTCACTCAAATTTCAGCTCTTTTTTAACCAGAAAGTTTCTAGCTTCATCATCTGTAACCTCACTGCTTAGAGAAACAAAATATAGAAACACGAGATTATTACGAGTTCTTAGCAATTGTAAATAAATAATAGATGAAATTAGAAAGAAACCTGTCTATGGCTTCTGACTTTGAAATCAAAGTGAGTCCTCTGGGTATGAGGGATTCACAGAAATTGCGGAGCTTTTTCTCTTGGCTGACATTGAAAAGATGGTGAAGGAAATCATTGAACTGTTTAGGTTCCTGCATGGAAGTTTCAAAATTAAACAGCTATTGTTAATTTAGCCTGATAGTCCAAATGATTAACTTAGCCTAGGACGGGTAAATCACCACAACACCCCGGCAGTTGCCTGTGCTAAGTCAAGTAAAATGTAGGTAGATATGAAAATATAATACTTCTTCATCCAACAAGTGCTCGAAGTCGATACTTCACATAACCACCGAGCAAACAGAAAAACCAGTAGTTGATATCACAGGATGTCAAAATGATTGGATCAATGTTTTTGTTTTCCACATGCAAGTTCTACAGAAATTTAGACTACATGACAAGCTTTTTTCTCAAGAAGGTAAAACTAAATCACAAGTCAGGGATGGTTGCTCGGAAGCAGCATATAAATAACCCCTAAAATAGTTTCCAAAATCACTTGATTATACCAAGAGGCAAATACATTTGGAACCTCAAATGATGCATGGTAAAGTAAATAAACATCGAATATGAAATATAATGGGCTGGGTCAAAGCAGCACCAGAGTAGCAGCCATAGAGAAATTCTATAAGGATGAGTAATTAACACTAATTATAGACATAAATCATAAAAGTCATAGTTATACCAATTTGGAAACTAAAACATCTAGAAGATATAAAAGACCTACTTGCTCAAGGATGCAACCTTTGCGAAGGGCAAGCAGACATTCCAATGCTTTACCATGATTATCCCCATCACAGGAATTCTCAACCAGGCTATATATTTTATTTTTCATACCCTGAATTGCTTTACTAACCCAATCTGGACTATCTCTGCGTGACATCATCGCTTCAAAATCTTGAACTGGACTTGAATCCCCAATTTTTTCAACCTTAACAGGCTTGACAGCTAGAGCATTGGTTGTATCTTGATAATCCTCATCAGAACCAGAGGGTTTTTTCTCCAATAACCGCTTGCTTGATTTCTTTAGCTGCAATCAAGATCAACTTAATCAATGCACACGATTAGCTTGGCAACATTATGACACTATTCTTGTAATGGAAGTTCTCAGAAATGCTCACCCTTGGATTCTCCTTGAGTTCAAAGCTATTATAAAATGCATCAATTACATCTTTCTTTTCAGAAAGAAGATCTGGATCAGCTTCAGTTATTGTTTTGAGAGTTTCATCCAGTGGAGGCACAGCTGCATCTGGATGCTTTGACTTTAATTCAAGATGACGATAAAACCGCTGAGAAACAGAACACTGCCATCAGTTTCAGTCAGAAAGTTACCTCCACCTGCGCAGGAGAGCAGGGAAGGGCAATTGACAGTAATTCAACGTACAGGCACTGGGTGTCTTATTTAACAAAGCCAAACAAATCATGAAGGTGCTCATATAAAATGAAAATTGCAGAAACACACATGAGAAATCACATGATAGTTCATGGTTCAAATGCTCTATTTTTTCATTTTAGCTCTCATATAATAAGCACCTCGAGGATTTACTCGAAAAAATTAACATTTGCTAAACAGAACTACATCAAGCTGGTGTACACAATATATGCAGCCTAATACCTCCAGAACAGGATTTGGTGTGAAATCAGGCATTAGAGCTTCCTGTTTGGCAGATGGTGCAAGGTCAAGCATCTTTACAAGGTTATCTGCGGCCTCTTGCTGCTGCTCATTCGGCTGCCATGAAGCTGGAAAACTGCTGAAAGATGGAAATTGAAATTCTCGGACATCCTCGGCAAAAGGAAGTACGTTGAAGTAAAATGAATCAGGCTGCCCAGCAAACCAGAAAGCAATTCACTATGGTAACTAAACTAAAAACAACAAACAAAAGTAGGGTGAAGAGTTAAACAATGTGATGCTGAGGCACCAAAACATGTACTAAAACCTACAGTGCTGTCTTTCTCAGATATGTTGGGTGTCAAAACCCCCACAACAACACTCCCTTGTCCTTGTCTCCAGACACATCGCAAAATTGCAACCTTACTCATTTCCTTCATTGCTCTAGCTAAAGCAGAAACTGCAAGAGCAGCCCTTGCATTGCCTGGTTCAGGAATAAAGACGTTGACATCTTTCATGTAGTAGTGCCTTTTGATTACATGCATGTCAGGACAAAAGAAAATTATTAGACAGTTTTTATTTTAACCCATGTTATCTGAAACCAAACTATACAAAGCAGTGATTCTTTACCGCATTATGTTTGAAGCATCAGTAAATCCTAGAAGCTTCGCGCTTTTTTCTGGTTTGAATTTGACAGCATCCCACTCAGCAGATGATATTGGAACAACTTGTGGTCCATATCTGTAACCCTTAATTCTTTGTTCTGGAGGAAAAACCTTATTAGGATCCTCCACACTTTTGTACTCATAATCTACTTTGACTTCATGCGTTGCAAATCTGTCAGTTGGAGGCGCTTTATCAGAATATTTCTTCAGAGTGGGAAATTTCTCCTCTGAGGTTTTTTTGTAGACCCACACCTACTCACAGATAATATGAACATAATAAACCTCCAAGTCTATATTCTAAAAATGCAGCTTGCAATACTAGCATACGCTAGAATTTAACATAAAAAAAAAAAAAAGAACTTCCCAAACATAGATCATGAGAAAGTTAAGTTGACAGAAACTGAATCAGATTAGGATTCAAACCGCAGACAACAAGAGCGACCTAATGCCACACAGCCACTTAAATGGCATGATTTCTTTCATGTCCAATTTAGAGTAAGATTTTGACTTGACAAAAACCATACAGAATTGCCATGCAGCACAAAAGATAGCCATTGCCAGTAAAAGCAAAAGCCTGTGTAGCCACCTTTTTCACTCAAAAAAGGATTCTTACAGAGGTTAGTGGACTGCACCATGGGCCTCAAATGCCATGGATTCCAAGCATATTGGTGTTGAACACCGGGTGTAGCATGTGTCAGTGGTTTGTGGCAGGACAACGCAAAAAAAGCATTAGCCCAATGTTTAATGAGTACTTCAATCAAATTCAAGCCTGTGGAGGTTTCAATGAGTTTGATCAACGTCGACACGAGGGAAAGACTCTGCCTCTAACTAGTAATTGTTTTTACAGAACTCACTTGGCTGCTAAATACGTATAACCCTGATGAGGACAGAAACTACTATGTTAGCCTAAATGGGGTTGATACCTCTTGGTTTGGGTTAATTGCCTAGTTAATGCTGCTAGAGACACTGGCAATCATCCAGCTTCCCTTCCATGCTTCACTAACACCATAAAAGTGTTACTGAGCCAGACTCTTCATAGCTAATATTAGCCAATTAAGATGACAAATTATTGTCTACTATGGTAAAGCTGTGCTGCATCCAACAATCAACACACACCATAAACATAAATCAGAAACCTTGGACCTCTCATATGCTCCCACGGAGCAGAGAGGTTTGGATGACCCGGTTCAGTTGTAGACTTGATTAGTGAATCTCGCAAAAATTTACTGAGAGGTGTAATAAGGGAACATTCACATCAGCTCAATCTAGTGCATCAAACATATTTAAAATGAAAATGAACAAACAAAGAGAATATATTATAACATCCAAAAATATATTTAATGATAAATCAAAGACTTCACCTTAATCTTCATCTTGGACCCAAGTTCAAGATCACCTCTGAATATTGTTACTGGAGATATATTTCGAGTTTTAACTGCACCTAACAATGCAGTTGGACTCTCAACATACACTGCCCTGGCAGATGTTTTGTCTGAAAAAAGATTCAGCAGTCGATCATTTTCAGCCATTATTCTCTGGTCTCCACCCCCGCATAATCTTCCCCTCACAATAACACTTTCCATTTTCATTCCATGTGCACTCATTTGAGCCGCAATAGTGTTCACTTGATCTTCCTTGGTCCCTTCACATGAATCTTTAATAGGGCACAGTGCATTTGTAATAAGACACAGACGCTTTTTTCCTTTGTTTGTTGCTTGATACTTCTTTATCAGCATGTCCATTCCAACAACAATAGCATCAAGATCTATCTAAGTTAAGTACTAAATTATTAAGCACTGATAAGATTAACAAAGAGAAAAAAATGTAGCACCATACCATATTATTGAGACTAAACAAAATGAATCAAGGCAGCCCTCTAATACAGATGCATGCACGTGTCATATGAGAACTGCATGCTCAAAAGACTTATTTTAAATATTTGTCCAGAGTTATCAAAGCTCGCTTCATTCTCTATCTGGAAAGAAATTCCCTTGGAAGAGTTGAGAAAATAAAGAAAGTGACCCCTTCTATTGAGCTCAAAAGGCAATGCCAGGTAACAGAAGGTGAACACTAATAACAAAAATGCAGTAATACACCTACACAGAGCATAAACTTCCAAAATAAGTAATATAGAAAAATCCAGTGGATACAATCTCCATCAAAGTTTCCTCGAGGGAGCTCTTGAAATGCATCAACAAGATCTCCATCAACAACTTTGATATTTCGTAAGACGACAACATGCTCATACCCACCTACTTCTTTCGTCAGCTCATTGTCAGTCTCTAAGAATTTAAGAAAAAAAAAATTAAAAACCAGCAAAAGCAGGAAATCGGTAAACCAAACCCTAACGATACAAGAAATCAAGCAGAAATCAGCAATCAACAAAGTGTACGAAATTGATATACCTTGAGTCCCGAAAACAACAACTCCAACCTCGTCGAATTTTCCATAAATCAACTGCGCATAAGAAACAGAGGAGAAATTATAAATAAGAAACAACAAAAGGACCATAACATACCAAAATTGGAAAAATCTGTGATACCTTTTTCTGAATAAGCATGGAGCAAACTTTTTTAATTTCAGGAAGAACACTGTACATTGTTGGACCGACATCGAGTAACAGCACCAATCCTTCCTGTTTCCATAACCAATAAATAAATTTACTCACTGTAATCTAAAACCCTGGCAAGGGAGGGGGGAAGGTAAGTATTGATCAAGACTAGCGAGTAATGAGATGATTTACCTTGTTTCGAGCCATTAGAGAGTGGGAGAGAGCAAAAACTTGCTGTGGAAGCTGAAAATGGAAGAGAAAGGAGTTAACCTTTTTTATTAGTTTTGAAAATGGCTTGACGGTACTAGAGTTTGCTGTTTTTTTGCCTGCTTATTCCCGCCTCGGGTTGCCAAGAGGCAGGGACTGTGGGCCTGTGGCTGTGGATTTCTTTTGCAGGCGGAAGAGAGAGGTTGGGTTTAGAAGCCCAAAATGATTTTAATCCCTAATCTGATTAGCCCATTATTTTGACCAAAAAAATCTAATTAGCACAATTAAACAAAATATTGCCAGTAACATCCAACCAGGGATGACAACTTCAATCAAAACTCAATAAATACCAATACCAAAATAAAAACAAAATATTTAAATCTTATCATGGCTAGTCTGGGTTACTGTAAAACTCAAAGTAAAGAAATCAGATTAATATTAGTATGCAAGTCATCCAACCCAAACGCGAACTCAAACCTGAAGTAACTTCAATTTTTTTTAAAAAAAAAAATACATATAAAACAAGCTAATTATGTATTAAATAATTCTAATTTATAGCATTCAGGTCCGGGTTGTAAATACTTGATTGATACCTGAAAACTAATCAAGTCAAGTTTAAGTATCGAAATTTCATCCTCTTTGAGTTTGGGTTAGATTTAAATAGTTATTTTGGTTTTCAATGTAAATATGAATAACAAAAACAGCATCCATAACAAACGAATGCTCCTTCTGGTTTGGGACATTTGATTGTGATTTTGATTGTTTTTTATTGTAATATTATTTTTTATTATAAATTAATATATTTTTAAATTTTTTTAATGTGCTAATATCAAAAATAATTTTTAAAAAATAAAAAAAATATTATTTTAATAAATTTTCAAATAAAAAACATTTTAAAAACCTTCTAGTTACCACATTCTCAAATACCCTTAACATAAAGAAGAGAATCTAGGTGAGCTTTTCTAACAATATATATAATACGTGGTCCTTTCCTTTGAAAATATTCCCACTCACATAACAATATAGTAAAACACATTCAATGACATTGTCACCCACTGCAGGCATTGAGGGCAGGTTACTTGACCAAATATAACAATAAGCACTTCAAAAGGCATACTAGTAAAAAGGAGCGAAGAGCACACTACATCTGTGCTAGGTAAAATGGTGAAGCAGGATCGAATATCCATCTCCAAAGACCCATTTTAAATATCAATGACCAAATACGACGAGTACAATTTATAAAATCCATACCCAATACAGATTGATGAGAATAACAAACTTGGCTTAAATTCGGCTTGCATTGGTCTGAGATGCAAGAAAGCTTTCAACATTGCAAAATATCCATTAACTAGGATGTGCAATTGTTCAAGCTGGTGACTAATTTAGAAGTTACATTGCAATGGGAGAGATCATAACGAAACAACCATATGCTAAATGAAGACCACAAGGGTTTGATGTACTTCCAACTTCAACTTCTAGCAAGTCCAGCGGCATGATTTTAATGGATCAATCTTTTCTGAGTTCCGCGTATTCACGACGAATACCTTCAGCATTTACGATGACAATTTCAAGTTTGTCTCCCTGCAAAACAAGCATGATATTTTAAAGGGTATGGTAAATGAACTAATATGTGCTTGGATGGGTAAACCTAATAGCAGCCTGCCCCATCTTTTCCTTGTGTAGAAGTAATAATTCAGAGAGATGGGGAGAGAATCTTTCCCTGAGATACTGGATATAATTTAAAGGGAGAGAGAGAAGGAAGAATTAATATAAAGGGAAAAAGCTGAATAGGAAACAGAAATATACAGTGTATATATCCCTCTCAGTTGCAGATGCAAAAACATCTTTGACCACGTCAATCGCTTCTGCCTCAGTAAGTGGAGTTACAGCATCCTGCAGAATCACAAGTTTTTTACATAACCAGATAAAACATGAAACACCCCAGAACAAATGGATAAAGAAATAATGTTAGACAGGAGGGCATACCTGTGCGGGTAATAAAAGCGGGCTGGGGGACTTCAATTGGTTATCTAGCACAGGCATGATGAGTTTAGCACCAGAACCTTGGGCACTATACCCAACCTTCTCATAGGAACCAACAGCATCATAAGTGTAAACACAACCCTTTCCTACAGTTTAAAATAAGAACAAGTCATTAACACCAATCAAAAGCTTAGAGCTGCACTATTGACTTGTATGGCTAACCTTCCTCGTCAAAGCCAACCAAAACATTGAAGGTATAATAAGGGAAGAAACGTTTGTAGTAAAGAGTGTTCGAGAGCAGTCGGGCCATGGCAGGGCAGCTCATCTGCTTGTTGTGTTGATGTTGATAGATCTGTTAAACAATTAAGAGTTTTTTTCTAGCTTCAGTGCCAACAAGAAATCAATTTCGTTTCCTACACAGCAAAAGGATTAAACCACAAAATCACAGATATTAAGGACGACACACTTCTAGATAGTTCTTTGTTACTTGAGAGTTTCAGCAGTACAAAATACCAACATTCTTGATAGATATATTGTAGACAAATTACATTGCTCTCAATATCTCTCAAACAAGAACCTCTCAAACTCCTTCCACATGGCAATCTTTACAATTTTCAATATGGATTCTAATCCTGAAAAGATTTGGGACCAAACCATCCTCCACACTCTCCAAAACAAGCACTAAAAAATAATAAGCACTGCGGTAAAACTTTCAAGTTTTCCTTAAAAAGAAAATTCTCGAGATGTAGCAAGACTTCACAAGAATAAAATCGAGCTGATTAAATAGAATTGACAAGTAATGTATCATTTTAGTTTTCATGAAACCTCACCAGGTGCTTGGCACCCAACACCTTTTGTAGGGCTTTGACATCAGCTTGAAACCCTGAAGAGGCCATCAAACATTTGTCTGCTCTGAGAGCAACAAAGCAAACAAGTTAATGTTATGGAGAGGGAAAAAAACAAAGAATGAAACCTTCATTAACAAGTTGAGTAATGGACGCTAGTACTTGCAGATTATTGTAAAAATTGATTCAATAACAAATCAAGCTATCCAGTGAGCACTGAATTCCACTCTTTCACTTTCCCAAATGTGCACGCAGGCAATGGCGATTGAGTGTGCAAATACAAGTTCAAAGACAGATATCACTAATTTCATATTTCTCCGATTTACATCATGTAATAAACTATTCAAATGAAGTCCTCAGTGAATCAAATTCCATATTTGAACTGTTCTTGCATTCATTTGATCCAAAGATGAAAATAAGCTCGATTCTTACACGTGCCCTTGTGAGAGAGGGAATGTATGTAAAATCATTTCATCCTTCTTTGAAAAAGGCACAAACTGTTTTTCAAAAGTTAGATCAAATTCACAGAGTAGTCTAGATCAGCGTCCAATTTGACAATAGGGTTGTTCACATTAGATAAAAGTAAAAACCCAGTTATAAAAAGCCACAGTTATCAATCAATTTCACTGAATAAAGTCTAGATTCCCAATTGAAGAACAAAAAACAAAAAAACCCAGCATAAACAAAAAAGCGAATAGCAAAAAAAGAGATTAAGAAGACATACAGTTTACCGATTTTGGAGTAATCGCGAGTGAGAATATTGTATCCGGTAGACATTCGAGTATCAGCAGCGACAACACAGTAATCAGCTCCAGCAATCGCAACACAAGTCCTTCAAAAACAAAACAAAAAACAATCAGATTAAATAAAATAAACACACGTCACTCACTGAGAGAAAGAGGGAGAGGGTTACCCTCCATTAAAATCGTAGGGTTCAAATCTTGCTTGTTGCTTAGTCATGGTGTGACAGAAAGAGAGGGAGGTATTAGGGCTTGTAGAGGATTATTCTTCAAAGGTGAAGGATAGCTGAAAAGCTTTGGGTTTTATTTGTTTTAGATCCCTTGTTGGTTCTGTCTTGCAGCGTACTTCAAATGTTTTTACTCTCACCACTTTTAACCTTTGGTTTCAACTTTCAATCCGGCCCGGAATTTGACTCCACTCAAGACCCACGTCACGAGTTAACTGTATAGTTCTAAGTTAACCAAAATTTATCTGAAAGATAGAGGTGAGAAAAAAATTAAAAAATAGATTAAATCAAAAAAATCAAAAACAAATAACTCAAGAAACTAAACTGTTGAAAAATATTGATTAAAATTTTAAAAAAACTGACTGATTTTATTTAATTTTAGTTTTATAAACTAGAAATTAAAAAACTAAATCGAGTTTAAATAAAAAAAAAACAAGCCAAATTAAGCTCAAACAAATCAGTTTTTATCCTAAAATTACATGAAGTGAATTTCTATTGAGTTAAACCGTCAGGAGAATAAAATTACATGAAGTGAATTTCTACTTGCGTTAATTTAAAACTTGTTCATGACAAAGAATTAGATTGTTGATTCATTAAGTTAATCTGCCAAAAATACATCAATTTTAATAACATTGTTTCCAAGTTTTTTTTATAAAAAAAAAAACTAACAATTACTGTGTGGCAAATGGGCAATGCATTTACAATTTTTTTTTTAGTATAATTTACGCTTTTATTTAATCTCTTAAGTTTTTTTTTTATTTGTCTGAAATATACTATTTCAAGAAAATCCATTACATGAAAAACTATTCCTAGATATTAAATTGTTTTTAAAAATCTGATTGGGGTGGGAAAAATAAATAAAAAACTTTTTATGATGCATATTAGTAATGTGATGTAAGATGTTTTTAAAATATATTTTTTATGTTAATATGATAAAATTATCTAAAAATTATTAATTTAATATTTTTATATATATAAAAAGCCTTTTGAAAACATTTTAAAAAATAAAAGCTATATTGTAGTTACAAATGAACACTCAATGTGTATCAAGAAATAATTGTATTATTATGTTATTTTTTTTATCAAAATTATTAAAAATTCGGACTTACTGGAAGAAGCATTGTAGATGGACTGGTCTTCTGGTAATAAAAGGATCCTTGGCTTGATCTCAGATTCCTAGCCAAATATTGCAATAGATATTGTCTTTATTTTATGATAATAAGAGTAATGTATTAACTTCAAATATCAATTAATTCTTTATACAAAGATAAAATCCATATTTCACATCTAACGTTAATAGCATGCTTGTTGTGGGTGGACATGTAAGTCATGCCCTTATGACCTCGTCACACGGTTATGTGATTTTTATTATTTTATTTTGGATTAAAGGTGTCAAACCTTCCTAGATTATTTGTTAGAGTAGAATTAGTCTCCAAATTATTTTATTTTTATTTTATCATCAAACTAAAATAAAGAAACTATACTATTACCTAGTTTAATAAAAATAAATGTTAAATTTTATTAATCCATCCATCAACAAACTTAAAATAATAGTAATATTTTTGCATGAAAAAACCCTTTTTTCTAGGCTCGTGAAACTAACACTTAAATCTTTATTTTTATTTTTTTCAGGCAAGTGGTGTTTTTTTATCAAGTCAGTTGTCGTGCCAATCAGACGAAATATGTCCTATCAAAAGTATAATATTATGAAATATTTAGAGTTTATTTGTCTTTGTATTTTTAAAAAAATTGAATTTTTTATATTTTTTTCAAAATAATTTTTTTTATAATTATATTTTTTTTATGAAGGAATATCAAGAATAATTTTTAAAAAATACAAAAATATTATTTTAATATTTTTAAATAAAAATATTTTAAAAAACAATTAACATCACATTTTTAAACATCTTCTTAACCAAACACGCACGCACACACCTGTGTGTGATTAAAGAGAGAAAAGGCTCGGGCTAGAAATAAGTGAATCAGAATGAGAGCTTAAATAAGGGAAGCCTCAAGCCCACTAACCAAACGGGGCCGTTTTTGTCCATTCGTCTTTTAAAGTGGATATCCAGCAGCTCTGGGGGTCATGTGGAGTTCAAGATGATGGGCTAGGACCAGTACTTTTTAAAAGTCAGGCCCGTATAGGTTCTTTTCAAAGAAATATAGGGTAAATATTTTTATTTCTTTCCGATATTATACCATTCTTAAGATTTTTATTTATTTCAATTTGAATTCAACAATCAAGATTTTTATAAGATAAATCATAATATTGAAAATTAAAGAAGCACTTACTCTCTACAAACATTTGCGCCCGCGCATGACACGTCAAAATGAAAATTAAATATCTTGCCATCACCTTTCCCTTAAATAATTAAATATCAACACTAAATAAGAAACTTTATGATTGGAGATGAAATATTAATATATTCATCACCTTTTCTTTAATTAAAGTTTCATTTATTTGCATCATCACCCACGTGAGATTGGAATAATTTTAAAAGTTGTTAAAGTAAAAGTCAATGACATTTTAAGATAGGATGAGATTTTAGCCTTAATAATAATAATAATAATAATAAAAGACCAAGCTTTTCTAGTTTTTTTACAGAGCATTGCGCCTTGAATTATGTACTCTGACAACCAACAAGGTTCAATCGACGTGTCGTTTAAAGCGTCTAGTGATGGTGAACCTGATGCGGCAATACATGGATCTCAATTCACAGTGGTTAGGCGCCAATGAATTTTTTTTTCTCCTCCCCCTCCTTTCCCTCTTCTATTTTTGAAATTCATTCGAGGTCAGCCAAATTTCAAAGTTGTATCTCATTTAGTTTTTCTTTCAATTGTGATCCCTTTTTTTTATTAATATTTATATATTTTGGATTTTTTTTTCAATCTTATTTATTTGTATTTGGTTTTATTTAATATTTGGTTTTATTTATATCAAATAAAACACACATGCTTTCTCTTGCTTTTATCATTTTATTGATTTGTTTATTTTTTTCAGTTTTGTTTCTAAACATTTTATTTCATTTATTTTTCTATTTAATTTTAATTATCATTCTTTTAATTGCTTTTCTTCTATCCTTTTCCTAGTTTGTTTGTTTTTTTTTTTTTTATTCATTGGTATTTGATTTCATTTAGTTTTTATATTCAATTCTGGTCTCCGTTCTTTAATTGGTTTTTTTCTTATTTTTTTTTAATTTTGTCCGTCAATATTTTATTTCTTTTATTTTTTTATTTAATTTTGATACTTATTCTTTTAATTGTTTTTTTTATTTTCTTATTTTGTGGAGTTATTCCGGGTTGCAAGTTAGCCAAGTTAATCCTAGTTGTTTCTAATTTTTTTTTAAAAAAAAATTTATTCATTGACATTAGGCTATAGAGTATTAAGCTTTCTTAATTTTTTTATATGTTTTTTCTTTTTATGAAGTTATCCTAGATTGCGAGTTAGTCAAGTTATATGGGATGACTTAAGTTTTTTTATTTAACTTTGATTATTTTTTTAGGTTATTTTTTAAAAGTTAATTTTTTAATCCCGATTTCATGTTATGGATAGCAGATTAATAGAGCCAACTCAAGTTGACTCGGGTTTCCCGTGTCGCGAGTTAGTAAAATTAAGTCGAGATGACTCAAGTTTTTTTTATTTAACCTTTATCATTTTTTCTATTTCATTTAGAAAAAAAAAATTTTAACCTTTATCTTATGTCGTGGGTGGTGGGTTAATCGAATTAACTCGAGTTAATTTGAGTATGAAATTAGAATATTAGGCTTTGAATTTTATGGTTTTTTTTACTTTTCCTTCTGAGTCATGGGATATCTTAATTTCATATTCCATGTGTTCATCAAATTAACCTGGGCGTGAGAAATCCATCCTCATCCTTCCTTTCGTCATAGAATGAGGACATTATTGCTCCTGCGATATGTTTGAATTTACACAATTATTACTCCTAGGTTTCTGAAAAATGTCAAAACACTTTTGCACTTTATTATAAAACTATTCATAATTTTAAAGGGAACACGCCAGTTATACAAGCAAACACAGAGACTAAATACAAACCAGTTGCCCTGCATATGAACTAATTTGTGCCAAACAAAGTTTAGACTTTTATAGAAATTAATGTTCATGCATCTTCATGAACGTGCATTTTCAATGAGCAACTGAACAATTCCAGTAAACAAAATGATCATTAGATGCTTTAATTGATAATTTAGTTTCGGTTGAATTAAAAAACATTTCCTTGACCCATTTAATTTGTGATAGACTAGTTCAAACTGAAGTTATTCCATGCAGCAGAGATTCATTGTCGTTTAAGGGGTATTTTCACCAATTAGCCTATTCAAATTCTTCACGTGTGAATAGAGCAGGCTGACAAATAACACGAATGAACACGTATGAACTTGTTTACCATGATCAAGATAAGAGCCCTCAATCGGTTCTTTCCCGGGGAACAAGATAGAGAGAGGAGATTATTTTGCTTACTTTTTTCATGTTTTCTTAATCAACTTTTTGGAGGGCTTATTTGGCTTATAGCACTAATGAAGGATTTAGATGCTATATTAATATTATTTTAAGTTCAAAATATTTTTTTTATTGAAGACTTTAACACTGTTGAATTTATTGACGGCCAGAATGGTTTTTCCTGCAGCCAAATGCCAAACCAACAAGAAATACCTTTAAATAAATTACAGAGTCTGTTAGGCCTTTTCGTTAATTAAATTCTGAAAATTTAAAATATATGTGGTCCTTGTTCTTGCTTGATTCCTCTCTGTGCACCAGGAAAAGTTCTTCATTTTGGCTATTGCGTCTTCAATTTTGATGGGGGGGACGCGTAAGGCAGCAAAGTGGCATAAAGATCAAATGATCACTAGGAAGCCAACGGATGCAAATCAATGGAAACATGCAAATCAAGTTTGTGTGGCTAGTCAAGGACAAAACACAAGCTCATGATTGTTGCTTTCTGTCTGGATCTGGGCATCTTTTTGGCACTAAACTGCCCATCAAATCCAACAAACAGCAAAATCCACATCCAGACATTTCATATAATATGGTTACTGTATTATTCTCAGCTTTTGTCAACTTTCTTTGTTTATTTAGTTTGAAAATGAGGCAGCCATGTTACTAATTGATTGAAGACACCTCATTGTTTTATTGGATTGTTTTGAATGCTAAAAATTAATTTAAAATAATAATAATAATACACTATTATTTTAATATATTTTTTAAAAAATATTTTAAAAAATAATAACCACCCGCTAATCTAAATAAATTACTAGAAAATAATACAAGAAAATTCAGCAGAGGGCATAAATGATGGGGTTGTAGATGTAAGGCATCCTAACTTGGGACGCAAACATGTATATATCTTCCTGCCTGAGAAATCCTAAACCTAATTGATGAGGTCTTCTATTATTAAATTGATTAGTTGCTTAGATAACAATTAATAGAAAATCAAAATGTTATCTTTTAAGTATATATTAATTTCTACTATATAATAATTGTGTTCTAACTAAACGACAAACTTAATTAGTACAGGCGCCTGATGTTTCTAAATTACTTTCTGAATGCTCAAGGCCTGTTTAAGTAATTAACAACCCTTTCCTTTTTTTTTGGTACGCAATTAATAACCCTTTCCCCGGCACAGCAAAAGGTCTTTTTTTATATATCATTACTTTTTCCATTTTTTGGAGAATGACGGGTAAGAGTCTTCGAATTCTGATTGAATTTGGAGCAAGATTGTTTTTTGTAATTAAATTAAAGGAAAAAATTGTTCCAATATCAACCGACGCCATTGCTGCATGTTTTTGAATTCTGCTGACTGAAATGATTTTGAACTTGAAGAGACAAAGGCAAAAGAAAGGATAATCAAGATAAAAGCACACTAAAATGTACAGAATATTTATTTTTTTCAACACATATGTACATGTATTCATCATATGAACATATATACATGCAAATTCTTACGATTAGCTTGCAGTCGTAACAGCTAGCGTCCTTAGAAACACAACCATCAAGACTTGAAAAGCACAACCACCCTCCCCCGCCACTCTCCGTGGCTTCTCAAATATCTACGATATGGTGTGGGCAGGAGATGGGAGTGAGGGAGAGAAACAAGTAGTATACAACAGAATGGCAAATTCAAACTTTACGTGCTTGCCATTTCTACACATATCTAACAAACCTTGCTGATTAACCTGCAGAAATACAAAGAAATCTGTCTCTCAGGAACTCCTCCCTCCTTTCCTGATACACCTTTTCTATGAATCCCTCTATTTTCTTCTCCAATTCATTATCATATTCTTCATGATCTTCACTGTCTTGATCACCTTCTGCATCATTAACATCATCATCTTCATTATCTTCAACATATCCATCACAAACATGATAGTTATCATCATAGCCATCAAAAGTACCATAGCTCTGATCATCATCCTCATCACCAGTGCTGCCACAAACTTCGACTTCTTGTATTGTTTCGTCCATTTCATACACTGAAGGAGGGGGGATAGAAGAAAACGAGTCCTCCAAATCTTCAACAGATGGCTTAGGTCTTCCTACAAAGATGGTGATAATGATAAAATGGAACACGAAAAACAAAGTTAGAAAGCTAGGTTTTGCCACGATGATGAAGTTATAGCGAGAGAAATGAAGCTGGGTGTTTTGCTTGGAGATTGAGAGTAGCAAAGAGAAGAGGAAACATATGAGAGGAGGTACTCTAACTGTATCCATGCCCAAGTGGGTTCTCCACTTCGATGTTCTATTTATCTCTCACTCTCGCTATGTAGAGCAGTCTCTCTCTCAGAGGCATTTTATATTGTCCTCCCGACAAAGCTTGTTAACTAAACTATAGTAGAGGTTTTACCAAGAAACTGCCTAAAGTCTAAAATAGACGAAAAAGAGATTAGTAAATTACAAATGATGACATCATTTTTTTGTATCACCTTTGCATGTCATCGTGTAGACAATGATGTGTTTTTTTCCAAGTTCACAAGCGAGGCATTGCTTTTAGGGTAATGTCCCGGAAATTGCCCGGCCTTGCATATTGCTTGACTCCCAAGAGAACCATATAAGATACTTTAAAAACATTTTAACAAAAACAAAACACAAAGAAAGTGATGTTCTACTGCATAGGCGTTTGGTAAGCAGCAAAAACCAAATTAAGGAAGATTTTTTCAGAAGTGGGTGCCAGAAGATAATTTAATAAATACAATGTAAGAACTTTTTTTAAAAAATAGGTACCGATAAGAATAAAAGTTGTTGACTCGACATATGATTTATAATGAGCCCGTCTTTGTTAATTTTGCATGTCACTAAGCTTCTCCGAGAGCTGGGGATGGAGGGAGGGGCCTCAAAATATTTTATTACATCTTGAACATTTGTTTCATTAATTAATTTGATGGTCATATACTTTTTCAACTCAGCTTGCCATATACTAAGACAAGTTTACGTTTAATATAGCTTTTAACCAAGACTGAGATTGTGACCGGTAGTATTTGATAACATATTTTCATATTAAAAACAACAAGCATTACAGTAACATTTTTCTCCTTTTTCTTTTTTTTTTTAATTTTTATATTTTAACGTTATATTGGAATTTGTTATTTATTTTATTTTATTTTATATAGAGATTATTATGATCTTAAAAAAACATCCTGTTTTTGAGTTGGTGCTCAGTTTTCACGATCGTCAATCAAATAAAAAATAATTAAAAAAATATAATAATTATGAATTAAATTTATAATTTATTTTTTATAGTATTATTGTGATCTTAGAAAAATATAATTGTATTGAATTAGTGCTTGGTTTTTTTAGCTTTAATTTTTTTTTCATATTATTAAATAAAAAATAATTCTAGAAAGAAACATAATTATTAAAATTTAAGTTTCATAATTTATTTCAATTTATTTTATATAATATTATTATAATCTCAGAAAAAAACATATCTCAATATTGAATAAATATTTAATTTTACAAGTATTTATTTTTTTATTA
The DNA here is from genome assembly GCA_018804465.1 of Populus tomentosa. Taxonomy (NCBI): domain Eukaryota; kingdom Viridiplantae; phylum Streptophyta; class Magnoliopsida; order Malpighiales; family Salicaceae; genus Populus; species Populus tomentosa. Next base: position 4,204,781 of record CM031995.1, read on the forward strand.
TATCATTAAAAAAAATAATTCATAAAAATAAAATTATTTAAACTCATATCTAAATTACATGTTTAATAAATTAACTAGGTTAACCCTAATTAATCTAATATATTATTAATTTTATATTTTTAAAAAATAATATCATTTTAAAAATATTTTTAAAATTAAACCAGTTCTTACCTCACATTTCTTTTACTCACCAAGACCAACTTGCACCGGAACAACTCCTATACAAGGAGTATGAAAAGAAGATTTCAGATTTAACTTTCTAAATTGAGTTTAATAACATTGTAAAAAATATATATATATTTTTTAATCTAAGCTTCTTTTTTTTTGGTGAAAAAAACTTTAATCCCACTGCAGCACTTGCTTTTGCTCCATAACATGGTTAAAAACCCAAAATCAACTCCGGACTTTTGGCTTTTAACTGCTTTTGAATTGTTACCAAAACAGTTCTTTTCACTAGCTTTTAGTGCAAAAGCTCCATAAATAAAGGAAAAAAGGACCATGTTGCCAAACATGCTCTAGGTTCTAGGTCTACGTAATTCACACAAGGCAAATATTGTTCAAGCCAGACTGGCTTCCAATTCAAATGTCTTTACAACCAAATACTCTACTCGTAACAAATCAAAGAAGCCTACTTTAGATTAGCCCTAGTAATCAGAAATCCTGTCTGATCCCAGCCAAAAAGTATGTCATTCCTAACATCCTAGTTATTCCAGAAGAAATATTCAATAAAGCATACAGAGAATTTGATAAGAGGAGCAGCTCAGACTCCAAGATGACCAACCAATATAGTCAGTAAGAGATGCTTGACTAGGGCTCCTGAAGTTAACCTTCTGGCAATGATATGTTGATATCAGTTCCGGAGTTTCTCACATCCTGCATGGAGTGCATGGTGGCCCAGTTTTCTCTTTGGAAGGGGGACGAATTTTGCTGCCCCTGTGGTGTACCCGCACTTTCCTCTCTCTCTGCGATAGAAGCAGGTATGGCCGGGGCCGGTGCAAAAGTTGCCGGTATTGAGTCAATCTTCGGCTTCTTTGGTTTTTGTTCTTGATGATTTCCTGGCAGGAAACTGCCTACCACAACCTGAGACCAAGATATTAAAGCAAGCATTTCAAATCTTGATTCATTTCAACTTCTGATGTAGGGATATGCATTAAACACCATGCGCAGGAAGCTGCATGTCTATTTTGTGTATGGTTTAAATTCATACCACATGCACCCACTTCTATTTATACTCGTGCAAAACCAGTTAACAGATCAGTATCTATTTTGGCGATTGACATTTGAATTCCAGTGCTGGAATTAGTGTCATCAAAGCCCTCAACCACTTCTTAGTTACCTCACCAATCGTGGGTACTGTGAGGGGGAGCAAAGTGGAGTTCTCATCCTTTAATAGCAAATGAATAAAAAGAGCTTACCTGCACAGGACTAGCAGCGACTAAAAGTCCAGCAACGCTTCCCCCCACAACACGACCATCGGGGCTTGCCAAAGAGACACTCATCCCTCCTGATCTGCTCCTTGTTCCTTGAATCTCGGTAGGCATAAATGATCCAGACAATGAAAGTATTTCAAAGCGACCCTATAAAATATAGAGGAGATTAAAAACTCTACACAGCAACTGAACCTAATGCAAAAAAATATATTTAAAAGAAAAACCAATTGAATTTCCAAATACAGTTGTTTTACATTCCACTCACAGTTAAAAAGCTCAACCAAAAACTTGTTCTAATTCATTAATTAACCCAGGTTGAATCCATGTAGTATTTAGACTCTTGATGAATTTCTGTCACAAGTACTTTATATTTTAGGATTTGGAGAGTTGGCTTACGCTTCTGTAAACATAAGAACTTGGTCTTATTTTTATCCGAGCCAAGTGATTAGAGAAAACACTGATGCTGTGTGTGGTTTGGAGAAAGTTGTATTGTGTGGGGGTTAGTTTCAGCTAATAAGTTTTGTGAATTTTAAATAAATGTGTGCGCACTAATTGTGCAAGGTCTCAATTAATTGATCAAAACCAACACTTAGACAAGCAAAATAGAAGTCGATACAAATGAAAATAGTTACCAAATTTCTGCTATTTCAACAAAATTGACCATCCAGCATCTATCAACTGTCAGAGAACATCTCGATTTTAAAATAATTTAAGAATATGTCTATGTTCAACAAGGTCCATTCTCTGGTGCAGCAATGAAAGACTACCACAAAAGTGCATTGATAGGTTACCCAAAAGAATGGCCTTTGAAGCCTGCTCCATATTGGACATTGTATTATCAGAAAAGTCTAATGAACCTAAACTTGATTTCCCCAATACACACACGCACACACACACACAAAACCTTTTTACATTATATGGATTTTCTGAGCATATAAGTTTCCAATGAATTATGGAAGATACCTTCTAACTATTCGAAACTAGTGGTCCGATCAAAGTTTCAAAGTTCTCAAAATCAAATAAATTCTAAGATTTCCCAGCTTGCTAGCACCACTTTACCAAGAAAGAAATAAATTTGCAGCAATGCTGGCCTCATCATCCCTTTAATCCTCCAAGACATCCTATACTTTCACAAAATCAAACCCATGCAAATGTAAACTACTGAGCTAGTCCACTATAAAGAAAGATATAACAATAACAAAACATGTTAAATTCTTAGAATTAGAAGATGCATTCATTTAGTTGTAAAGTTAACAGGAGTTAATTAGGAGTTGGGATGGAATGGGAGGAGGACAAACCTCGTATGTCAAAGTACCCCCAGAAGAATCAGGTTGACGAAGTGTGACGTTTGAAATTACTCCATTAGCTGATAGGATGCAAATGGCACGAGGCCCTTGTTGTGAAAATGATATCACCTTCATGGTAACGTCCTTCAACAACCAAAAATCATTACAAGTGAAGTGGTCTTTAAACAACCAAAGAAGATCACAAGGGAAGCTAAAAAGAACAATCATGTAGAAGTTAATTTGCAATTAGTACATCAATATGTATATTAAATCTCAAGCCTTTTGATATGCTACAAGGATTTATATTTTTTTCTAAGGCTTCTAAGCATTTTACTTGGTTGTGATGCTGCCAAAAGTTTTTTTTTTTGAGTTGATAATATCAAAATCACACAAATTTTATTAATCTTTCATAAAATCAAATTAAATACACAAGTATTATTCTTAAACAAAGTTTTGAAAGTCAAAAAAATTCTTTTACAAATTGATCACTATAGAAATATCTAATTAATAAAATTGGATGTTCAATTTTTTTTAAATATGAGTATTATTCTTAAACAAAGCTTTTAGTGTCAAAATCTTTTATAATACAAAGTGGTCACTATAGAATATATCCAATTACTAAAAATCAGGTCTTTAAATTAGAATTATTTATAATACAACTTGTTTGCTATAGAATATATCCAAGTAGTAAAATCACAGGTTCAAATATATGCAGATATTTTAAAAACTGGCAGCAACACTGAGATAATCAGCTAGTTTTACTACAACTCAATTCCATCCATAACTAATCTAATGAGTGAGCAAAATTAATTTTGACGAGCATTTCAAAAAATGCAAGTGAAGAGAAAAAACAATTAGCCATCACTCAACAGAACAACTTGCAAAAGAGGATAGGCACATAAATGGAATCCAAATGTAGCAAAACTGGTTCTTAATCCTTTCAATTATCTGTCATGAATTCCCTGAATGCTAATATATCCTTCAGAGACGTTTTAGAAAAGTTATATTGAATTGCCATGTGAACAATTGGATAGCAGACTTCCAAGCAGAACGAATTACTATGAAGTATTATCCATCATTACAATTACTGTAAAAAGAACCCTAATTGATCAAGAACATTTTGTATGCATGTACCGAAAAAGATGATCTGGATTAAGGAAAAAGACTGCCTAAATGGAATAAATGTACTACGTAATCTAACAGTCAGGAATTAGGATAAAAGCATTTGTCACTATTAGAAGCCATTTATGCTGCATGTTTTCTGAACCGATTACCAAACATATAGATTTAAATTCACAAACCAGATACAAATGAAAATTGAAAGTGCAAACATTTTTATATCAGCATAATCCAAATGAAGTTAACATTTGTCTTTCTTTGGTCAAGCATACCTCGCCAGCATTAACAGTGATGACATGGGGTGTAAAATTTGTGCCAACAGAATTAGCAGCCCATTCACCTAAAATATGACAATCAATAAACACCAGTGAATTCAAAATAAAGTCAGTAACTTTCTTAACAGACACTTTAGCCATTTTTTCTGAAAGCATACGTTCAGTTTTCTTTCATTTATCACTGCTTAGCATCGTGCATCTCAACGAGCATATTAACCTACTTTTTTAACACAAGGAAAATGAAAGATAAGGGAAACTATATAACATTCAAGTCAGACAAATTAAAGGAAACAGCTTTCAGACGGAGCTTAGTGCAATTCTTAGCAAGCCTCGCATATTATTTTTTACATCTCAAACAGTAAAAATCTTCCCGCTGTCGAGTCAATCTCATGAAGAGAGGCTTAAGCAACTTACAAAATCTCAGATTGATTATCATTGAGGATGAAGCAAAATGACATTGCATTGAAAACTTACCACAAGGTAAAAATTTCCACAGTTTGATAATTGAATACTGTATTATAGACAACATTTCATGAGTTTATACCATCTCATAAAGTGAAATTCATGAGGGTCAAATGTACAGACAAATGGAAGGATGTGGTGCATCACAGCTCAGAATTCAGAAAGTTGCTGTAAAACACCTGTCAAAGCTGGAGTACAGGGCTTCAATTCCCCAAGCTCCAGGCAAACTAGTGTTCCAACCACCTATTAGCACCTAGGAAGCATTGGAATATTATACAGGAGTAAAGTCTGACAGGCAACTTCATCAGTGATAAGATCATAAGAGGGTAAGAAGGAATTCACAAGTGTCGAGTAAGAAGGCTTGACTCTAAGAGAGGCAAGTTTGATGTGCATCACAAGGATATTCTGTTGCTTTAGCCAAGCATTAGAAGAGAAGAACCAGTGCCATAAAAGGGATTTAAAGCTCAAAAACCTCAGAACGAGACAGTTTTCTCAATTGAATCATGATGTCCAAGGAAGGACAGGGACATAAATTTTTCATCAATATTTTCTTTAGTCACTGTAACCAAAGACACTGCCGATGAAGTATCATTCTGTTTCTGTCATCAGAGCATATTGTTCAATCCTCGCTAAAAAAGGCAAGGAATATTCTCACTCTCATGCCAACCCACAAAAGCCCACCTTGTTATTTTCAGAACCAGCACTGTATAATTCCAAATCTAAACAAAAGCATCTCACAGAATGGTCCCACGTGCGTAATCAAGGGGTAAGTTCACATTAAAGAATCTTTGGAATTTGAGGGGCCTGAGTTCTTCAAATCAATCAAGACAATAATTCAAAAACCTCAATTTCCACTACTAAAAAACAAGTTGGAAGGCCAGTTCACTATAACAAAAAGAAACGATTAGTCAATCCTTCAAACAAAATCAAAATCATTGTTATTCATACGGTACTGATAACGTAACAAACTCAATCGTAAGGAACTGGGCTTCAAAAGGGTAAAACATACCTAAGTTCTCCATTCCCATTTTCTTGTATTTCTTTTTCTCATAACTACCAGGCCACACTTTCCCCGGCTTTCCAGCAGAGTAGTCTCCACCAGTATGCGGGGCCGAAGCAGAAATTGGCATCGGTGATAATGCCCTAGCGACCGCCCCATCCGGTCCATATTTCCTTGGCCTCCCTCTTTTCTTCTTTTCTGCAGTTCCTCCGATCAATCCTGCACCAGCTGGTGGCACCTCTACGGCTGGTGGTGACACCACAATCTGGCCAGGATTTTCTGTCCTTGGCGCCATATGATAGGTTGATGGAGCTTCTGCTCCTATCACTGTTACCCCTGAACTTAATCCTTCTCTTCCCTCCATGCATAAACTGTAAATTATTCAAAAATCACTGCACCTAACAATCCTATTTTCCAGATTCTGCAACACAGAAAAATTAGGATGAAAATAAAATGTTAACAGAAAATAAATTACTACAAAAAAAATCTCAGTAAAAAATTAGCATTTTAACTCCAAATTACCAAACCTAAAAAAACCCAAAATCAAAATCTAAAGAAGGAAAAAAACAGAAGATAATTTAAAAAAAAAAAAAAAAACAGTGAATATCTAACAGAACCTCAACATTTTGCTTTAATCTTCAAAGATCAAAACCAAAAACTTTCACATAAGAGCAAATGAACTGTTAAACTCTACAACTAAAAAAAAAATGTCAATGCAAAAAAAAATGTTAAAAGATCATCATGACCTACAACAGCAACTTCAAGACTTTAAGAAGATACTCTCCGGAAACTGTAGCGTCTCTCTCTCGGTCCCTTTCACATTCGCTTAGCTTCTTCAAATAGTACTGGCACCTTCGAGTTTTCTCTTAGCAAAACACTAAAGAACAAAAGAACAAGAAAAGAAAGAGAAGGAACTGTTTGTTTCCTGAGAAAAAACTTTCTCGAGAAAACAATAATCTACCCTTGTCGGAAAAATAAATAGCTTGACTTGCCGGTCTGAACAGGACCAGAAAACACAAAAAAAGGAAGGTAAATAAAAAAAAGTACAAAAGGAAAAAAACGAAAATGTAACATTTAAGTAAGAGTAAAGCAACAATTTAAAAATAGATTTATTAATTATTTTTGCTAAACCCGATAAATACAAGTGATTTAAGGGAAATTTCACGTCCGTGAGGGGAATTGAATTTTGAAATCTGAGTTAGATATGGTTAATTTCGTAATTTTATTGGTAAAGAGCATGTGAAATAAGGTAAAAAAGTGGATTGCTTTTTCTAAAACAAAAATAAAAAAATAATTTGTGTTAACATTTAAAGCTGCAAAAATATAGGCGTTGGGTGACCAACTTTTTTGTTGCCGCTGACCTGCTTTTTATCTTTTCCGGCAAGTGAAATATCACATTCTAACCATTGCCGTTAATCTTGTCGATAATTACAAACTATGCCACTGTGTTGCAGACAGCCAATCCAGTTTTTTTTTAATAAAAAAACACCCCGGCCTGCTTTAATTCGGTCAAATTATTTTCAGATTTGAATCATTAGTGTCGTAGAACAAATGCTTACCTTTAGTAATTAGGATTTAAACTTTATATTAAATATGAAAAGTAAAAAAGATTTGAGATCTTAATCTATAGAAATTGTTCTATTGTCTAAAGGGCTATATTCCTCTTTAGTTGTTAGGATTTAAACTTTATGTTAAATACGAAAAAATAAATTATTTAGAATCCTTTAATCTTTAGATAGTTAGCTTGTTGTTGATTGAACTAAAAAATGTAATTAGACTTTATGCGTTAGAACTGGTCCGGAAAAAAGTAAAACAAAAAAAAAACGCATGAGAAACGCATGAGACTTTTGTTTTTATATGAAAATGCATGGCAAAAGAAACTGTAGACGCGCAACCTTGATTTTTTTTCTAGTGGTTTAATAAAATTATTTAGAAATGTATTTGTCTTTTTAAACTATTTTTTATATAAAAATAATATTTTTTTTTATTTTTAAAAAATTATTTTTAAAATAGACATATCAAAACAATTCAAAATATATAAAAAAAATTCAATTTTCTAGTAACACGATTTGAAGCATGTTTTTAAATATTTTTTAATATAAATATTTAAATAACTTATATATTTTTTAATTAATATTAAATACTATAAAATTAATAACTGTATAAACTTTTCATCAACGTAAATTTTATCAACCATGTAACTAAAACCTCCGCAAGCAACCATGATTTGTTAGCCTGGTGATTGCATTAACTGATCGAGAGGATCAGATTTGTGAGGTGTTCGAATCTGAATGAATAAGAAAGCATGGGACAAGGAAGACTTTGCTGGAACCGTGTACTTTTTTCTGCGCAAGAGAATGTTTTATTTTTTAAAAAAAAAAGACCTCATGCTAAAAAAAAATATTTAAAAAAATATTATAATTTTAAAAATAACAAAACTGCTAAGTGAAAATAATAATTTGTGCGGTGTTGGGAATGATGCACCTTTCACTGTCGATATTTATTTGTTCAAATGAAAGTGAAAATAATAATTTGTTGATTTTTTAATTATTTTTAATATTACGTTGTGTTTTTAGTGTTCCTAGCACCTTAACCCTTATAGTTTTTTTTAAAAAAAAAATAGATTGCTTTGATACAATCAATTAACTATACTATTTTTTTAAATATTTTTTGAGATATTACAAGTTTTTCAAATATTTTTTTTGACATGGGTTAGTTTAAAATAAATTCTAAAAAGAAGGGTTTTTTAATAAAAAAATAACATAATAATTTAAAATTTTTATCAGAATAATATTATTTAAATTTTTTTAATAAAATAACACATTTTTATTTTATCAGCTTTTAAGATGTGGCAATAATCTTGTCGCGCTGTTCGCAAACAGAACAAGATTATAGCTCCTGTCAGAAGCATGACATGTTGTCATGAATTCTTTTAGTACTGCTACAATGGATGTATCAGCAAAAAGAACACATCACGGCACAAGTTTTAGACTTTTCAAAACATATACACATAGACCCATAAAAGTGACACGCAAACACTACTTTAATCTCTAGTGGTAAGAAAGACACACAGTTACAAAAAAGTCCTAGCTTTTTCTCAGATGGACACCAATTTCTGCTAATATAATGGCCGGATTGGGTTTGGTTGAAAGTGGAGTTGGTTCTGCTATTGTCGTATATGGTGGTTGCCGTTGTTGACCATGGCGAAGAGGGGAGGAGTTGTTGGCTGTCAGCTGGAGGATGGGAGCTTTTTGTGTTGCTGGTGGCGAGGAGTTGCTGGCCGTGAGTTGAAGGGCAGGGTTAATTTGGTGTTGAAATGGGAGGTCGTGAGTTTGTAAGAAATTTAAAAACATTAAAAAAATAATTTTATGTGTTGCTGGTGGCGAGGAGTTGCTGGCCGTGAGTTGAAGGGAAGGGTTAATAGAAGGCTGGTGTTCCTGTGTGCTCAAAACTGTGAGTACGACCCCTTTTTTCCTGGATAGAGACAGATTAAAGAAAACGGCGTGGAGGCTGTTCAGAAGAAGCAGTTTCTTGTTTTAAAATTATTTTAAAAAAATTAATTTTATTTTTATTTTTTTATTTACTTTAAATTAATATATTTTTAGTATCCTCAAATCATTTTAATACAATAATATCAAAAATAATTTTTTAAAAATAAAAAAATATTATTATTATATATTTTAATACAAAAAATTATTTAAAAAATAATTACAATCACACTCGTAAATAAACTTTAAATTAAATATAGCTTTTTGGAATCGCAAAAATATTATAATTGATAACATGTAGTATTTTTGAACATCAGCTTTAATTAAATCACAGTGAGAATACTATTTTTCAAAAACCTTGTATTTTTTTTATATTTCACTATTTTTTTATATTTTACATGCTAATTGCCTATTTAAAAAAAAATAAAGAAGCGGGTGATAAAAAAACAAACAGTGATGCACGCTGCTTCCGAGAGAAAGATCGATCTAACTATCACGTTTATAGTGGTATATTTTGCGAGGATAACTGCGTGTTTGGCACAGTGATAATGGTTATATTTACAGGAAAATATTGTTTATAGATGTTTTATTAGATATTAATTATATTTTTATTGTCATGAATCCCATCTAAAATGAAGCTGGAAGTCAGTTTCTTGAAAAGCAATTTAAATTTGCTTTTTATGATGGTGTGTTCTCTGCTCTCCTTTACTGACTGTGTAAACAATTAATCATTGTAAAAATTTCCCAAAACAACTCTCTCATGTTCATGGGTGAGAATGGTCAGGTTTAAACTTAAATGTGTTAGAATAAATTTAATCTAATAAAAAAAAAAACATTAAAAAAAAATCTTAAATATTATGTTTCATTTAAAAAATTAATGTTTAATATTATTCAATGATACTACATAATTACATTAGAAGAAGATCGCATAATGCCATAGTATTTGTAGAATTTGATCGTAATTCTAATTTTGTTCTTGATAATATTTTATCTGATGTTTTTGTACGTTCAAGAAGCCATAGAAACTGTAATCTTTGTCGGGTAAATTTCGTATGTGATAGAATTGCAGATAATTTAATGGAACAGTAAAAAATATTTTATAAAATGTATTATTTATTTCATTATATAATAGCAGTAGTTGAATCTATAATATTTCAATTAAAAACCATAAATATTAATACATGTTTTTTTTAGTTATTTTATAACCTCAATTTAAAAAGCATTTCTAACCAAACACATTAAACTATTTTTTGTTCAATCTCAATTTTAACAACAGTTTTAATCAAACATATATTTATCAAACTAATCTTAATTAAAAGTGTTTTTTATAAAATAATTTTTTCTAACCATAAAAACTACAACAAATACTAGCACATAAATACATGTTTGATCTTTGCTTTTATAACTGATTTGATTGCATTTCAAATATGTATTTGTTTTAAAAATATATTAAATTAATATTTTTTAAGAAATTATAATAATTTTGATATGTTAGTGTTAAAAATACTAAAAAATTAATATTTATTTGTTTTCAAACGAAGAAACACTTTTAAAAAATATAAAAAAACAGAAATCATCATCCTCTCAACTATAGTTATCAAATCCGACCCTACAAGTTGATCCAGGACTTTAACTAGGTCTAAAAAAACCCATAACCAGAAATGTGGTTAGCTTGAAGGGACTTGTGAAACTGTGACATGATTGATCAAGTAAATCTAAAAACAAAAATACCGACTGCTATATTGAAAAAAAAAAACTTAAAAACTAAATTATAAACACCATGCCTCCTTGCCTGCCCGGGTGGGTGTTTTTCCCCATACCAATCTTAATCTGAGAATAAAAAAGGCAAAAAAGCAGCGAACAATCACCAACTTAGCGTGCATATTTGTTTTTGCTATTAAAAAAAAACAAGGTGATTAAATACCAACTAAAAAATTAATCATCAAAAGATATACTTTTTTAAGAGTTGTAATTTCTAGGCGGGAGCTAGAATCGTGGTTCAAGACGAGGAGCTAAAAATAAAAGGTTCACGAAGCTTCTGTTAGGTGTTGACTCACGCGTAGGGAGTAATCATAGGGTTTTTTCTTCTTTTTTTATCATCCTAATTTTATATTCGTGAACTTATTAAATTTTTTATTCTCCTAGCTCGAATCAAAATTTATTATATAAATATTTAAAAAAATTATTTTTTCAATATAAAATAAAAAACATATTAATATACATATTTTATATTCACTAGAAAAAATAATATATTTTCAATATAAAATAAAAAAACTTTTGAAATAATTTTTAAAATTTTATTATTATATATTATTTATTAATTTTTAAATATAAAATATAAAATATTAAAATCTTAAATATATTTTTAAGTATTTTTAAATGGATGTGAACCTGAAGTCTTCACCGATCAATCCCGGACATGCTCCGATAACCAAGCTACCAACTGTGTTTAAAACTCTTGCTTGAAAAAGGTGAAATTTGATCTATGGAGCGGGTTGCGTGGTCATGCTTGTGTTGCTAATTACGGTTCAACTTTGAAAGCCTTGACTGGTATTTTTTTTTTCTTTTTAAATCAAACATGACTATTCTTTTGTTAATATAAGAGTACTAAATTTAATATAAAATAAAAGATTTTTTTAATATAAAATAAAGTACTAAATTTGAGATAGCCATGGTATGTCGAGGGAAGAAAAACCATGTACTTGTGTCTTTTACAAATGGTTGGTTTACAGGTGTCAACAAACTGGTAAGCACTGGACCTTCACAGGTTTTAAGTAAGCAAGTGCAGAAGGTACCACTGGCAGGTTTGTTAAGCCAGGGTCACTTTGCGAGTTCAGTAGGCAGAGTCAGTGAAATTATTTCGTGTAGAAATGTACGATATTTTTGTAAAATTATTACAAAATTAAAATAATATTTTTTTATTTTTTATTTTAATAGTAATCCAATAAAATTATCAATATATATATATATATATATCCATAAAAATATCAATTTAATATTTTTTCAAAGAAGTTGAATCAAGAAAATAAACAGTCATAAAAAATAAATATGATTTAGATAAATACAACATTTTTTTATTCTTTTCATTTTAAAAATATAAAAAAATATTTTAAAACCTTTAAAATATATATTTATTTTTATAGTTTTATTATTTCAATAAAACATTTTTATATATATTATCTTATTGTACGAAACCTTCATTTGGTAATGTAGTTTAATTATTTTTTATAGCAAATGTTTTTAATAGTTATTATGTACTAATATTAATATAATAAAGTCGAGTAGATATACTTGTCCGCGGTTGGCAGCCCCTGTGTCTCCGCGTGTCAATATTGGCGTTGTGCACATGCCCACCTGACCAAGTATTTTATGATGGGCCCTCCCTCTTTGACCGCAAAATGCGGAGTTAGTAAATCTCACGTGACTCAATCCCTTGCCGGCGGATGTTAAATTATTTTAAAATATTTTTTATTTCTTATTTTTTTTTAATCTACACATTAAAATAATCTAAACAAATAAAAAATAACAGTAAAACTATAAAAGATTAATTTCTTAAAAAAAAAACATAGCGGGACACAACGACAAACAAAATCCCAATCAGATCCGCCAATTATCCATTTTAAAGGGCAAAGACATTAGATGAGAACATGTATCCCACCACTTGCATTCTGGGTTTTTGGACCTTTTATCTTGTAGCAGTCAGCCTGGCTTCCCAGGCAAGGATAGACAGAGCATCCCAATGCCACGCATCTCGGACCTGGGGGACACAAGTGGCACCTTCAATGTTAATTAATCACATGCTAATTCTCGAATTACCCTCTAACTTACATATAACTGCGGCAGAGATACTGGAGTTTTTCTTCTTCTTCTTTTTAGCTTATAATAATAATAATAATAAATCTGCAGTTCTGATGGTTAAGTTGGAAGTGCTGATTAGATATGTTTGAAATTGTATATTAATATCAGTTTGAAGTGTTTTTATTTAAAAATATAATAAAATAATATTTTTTTATTTTTTAAAAATTATTTTTGACACAATATATTAAAACAATTTAAAATTATAAAAATATTATTTTAAATAAAAAAATTAATTTTTTTAAAAATATAATTACATTATATTTTCAAACACATCCTTCTTCAACAGGATGTCATGCTCAAAATGAATCCAATTTAAAATTTCAATGCGGACATCATTTATGTTCCCTCTAATTATTTATACGAGCTTTGGCTGTATTCTCTAAAGACAGCTACGTACGTAATGATTTAAGAAGTCAAGTCCTTAATCCTATTTAATTCACAAATCAATTCTTATAATCTACGGCAATAACAGACATAACAAAATTTTAAAAAATAATAATATAAATACACAGTACTTCTGTTTCATGATTTCATCATACCAAAAGGTCCAAAACATAAATCACTATCAATCATTTCATTCCCACAACAGTGAGTTACTGTAATTTTCAAGAATCAATCAGTTCACCTTGGGCCATGGTGAACTAAAACCTCACAACAAATCGGGGATTCACACGCTAAGTTTGGAGATTAACAGGCCAATTTAAATTGACTTCACAAATGGCAATGAAAATTTAGAACAGTTTGATCAAGTTCATCTCTACTTGCTAACATGTCAAACCAGTAACACTGACTACGACTGTGGTCTAGGACTGACAAAACCAGCTCTAAGCTCTTCGAACGAGTGGTCTTCTCGTTCCAAGATTTTTCTTGCTGTTTTAGGGGCACAAGAAACACAAGGGGTGGCTGGTGTTAAGGCAGTCAGCATAGGAACGGAGGTTGTTGGAGGAGTTGAAGCCACTGGAACAGGCAGCGTATTCGGGTTTCTGTTTTCATCATCTACGGCATTGACCGATTTTGAAGGTGTGTCCACTGGTGTCTTGTTATGAGGAGGCATTGTCTTTAAGGTTCCATTTTGTGATGATTTCTGATCCTCCATGAAATTAACAATGTTGCCCCTAGAGGACATGGAAAGAGAAACAGGAGACAGGGGCTTCCGGACCAAGCTTGACTCATTTTTGCATGCCTTTGCAGCAGTAGTAGCGTGGCGCTTCTTTCCTAGATGACCAACAATCTCTGAATTTCTCCTACCTACGAAGTTTTTTTCAGCTTTAAGGGTAAAGGATAGAAATATTCAAAACTGAAAATTTTGGAACGATTGTTATGTGCTTATGGCTCTCAAGTAGCATGCTAATAAAGTGTCTTGCTTGCAACTGACCAAACAGTCGGTTCTTCCAGTTGAAATGCCAGGTGCTATCCACCAATTTAACATTCAAAATATCATCCTACTCTCGTGGATCCCACTAACCTATGAAAGCAAAAAAAGAAAAAAGAAAAAAGAAAGAAATCTGATTGATTGAGGATTTACCAGACTGAGATGCAAAACCACCATGCTGCCCGTATCTTAAATAGCTGCATCGATCTAAGACATTGCCCTTTTTGTTTGGATTTACAAAGGGAGATGTTTTTCCAGATCTGTAATTTGGAACCATCGCTCCACCAAGAGAGAGTTTCTGATTAATTGCAACTCCTACGGAAGTTCTTGACGGCTTCCTTCCGCTCTGTGATGGACTGGGTTTTGACCCAAAAAGTGCTTCCTGCTCAGCAGCCAGCTGTACCTGAAGCTTCTTCTGGTCCTAAAAATACAATAAATAGTTACAATAAGATATGTGAGAAGATGTTTAGTTAAAATAACCCTATACGCTTTCCTATATAGCTAAATGAAGTGAGGGCCATACTCTTTGCCTTATTCTTTCTTGCTCCTTCTCTTGCTTTAGACTGCTGTACTGCTCAAGCCTCGAAAGAAGTCGTCCCTATAAGCAATAAATGATCAAGAGGTCTACAATTTGGAATGAAGATAAAAATCAAGAGCAGCGAAGATGTTGAACCAAAACCAATACAATATTGGATAAACGACCATATCCGATTTTGAAACATGGCAACTGATCTCTTGCATCAGTCTTTTATAGGGTCAGAAGCACTTACACCATCATAAAAGAATGGAATTCCTCTTTCTTTCTCCCAAGCCATGGTCTTTGAAGTCAATGCCTCAACCATTGCTACTCCACGACCAAGTGAAACAAAGTAATTCATTTAAAAGATGTATGACAATTGAAACCCAATTTTGAAGCAGTAAATAATCTATTTTCAAACTGCTCTGAGAAAGCTTGCATTTGTGAGGTCATGCAGAGTTTAACATCTAATTTGAAAATTATACAGTTATGACAAAATATGCTTACCAGGAATTTTGTTAACCATAACACGGGCTTTCTCGGCACGTTTCAAGGTAAGATGTGCTCCTCTTCCGTAACTGTAACGATTTTCATCCTAGAAAAAGCAACATGTAAGGATGTTTAATCAAGAAATGAAGAAAAGTAGAACAATAGTTTAGTTGCAAAGACAGTGAAAAAGTCCAACCCTGTTGTACTCCTCAAGCCAAGACTCTTCATCACATGCAGTCAACCACTTCTCCACCTTGTCAAGTATATCTTTCCTGCTTAAGGCTTCCTCTTTAACCATTGCAATATCAAGCTCAATCTCTTCTAGTAGATGCATGGGGTCTTCAACCCCTGCAAAATGATAACCACATAACAAAAGGACAGTGATCTAGATGCAAATCTTTGAGCAGAGAAGTTGGATTTGAACGAGAATTTAGAACAAAAGGTTATACTATTACACTGGGAATTGAAAGATCTGCACGCACAAGAAAACATGTCAATCTTATTCATTATTGCCACATGAAAGCACTTCTTAAACCTGGCTGGCATTGACATTTTAAAATATTCAAGAGATCTACCGGTACAGTAATATTCGTAGTGCTTGGAGCACACTTCAACTTATACTTACCAGATGCTACAGCTTCAGTGGAATATTTTGCAGCAGTGTGTGCTTCCAAGACCAAGTGTGTGTTCCAGCATATCTCCTCTAGCTCCAACCTCTTTTTGAGGACAAGCTCTTTCACTTTACTTGATTTGAGTTTCTCTAGCCTCGACACTTCCTCCTCAACCTGTGACACAGAAAAGTTTAATAAATACTTAAACACCCATTAATTCTTAAAATGAACTAAGTGAATAGCAGTAGATTAATGAATTAAACATTAGTTTCAACTCACGTGGTTTATAAAGTCCATGGAAAGCGTTTTAGGCTCACTGATCTCAGATTCTGAAGCAGCAATTTTACTAGTAACATTGTCAAACATCCTTTGCTCCTCCTTTGGAGTGTCCATCAAATTCCAAAGCTCTACAAGGGTAGTTGCAAGAACTCGAAGCTGGTAGAATCCAAAGTATCAGAAGGACCAAGCACAATAAAAAAACTAACAAGCTTTTTGCAACAATACACAACTCCCCCCCCCCCAAAAAAAAAAAAAAAAAACCTTCTGCATTCTCTGAATCTTGACCTCTCGCAAACGTTGTATCTCAGCAGTTAACTTCTTAATGGTATCATCAGTCAAGTCTTTCGCTCCCTGGCTGTCATCCAAACTTGGATGGATATCATGTATTGTCTGTTTAAAATCCATCCCAAGAACTCCACATATGGATTTTAGGCCCTTCACATGGTCCACTATCTGCTTAAGACGGTTGCTCTACAGATGATTCGTATATTAAAACCGGTCAAAGAACATCGCTTTTGCACCATAAACACCCAAAAACATAAGAACCGAAAGTTCATAAATCGCACAGCACAAATTATCAAAATGGATTCTAACACAATGTTCATAAAGCATGCCGAATTGCTAAACATCCAATATGAACATGTCAAAAGTCCTTTATTTTCTAGTCTCTTCATTTCACGATGCTCAAAGAATAATTAGATCTCCCCAGATTACTAATTAACTTCTTGATGATTAACAATAAATAAATAAATAAATAGCACAACATACAATACTAAACAATTAGCATCCTCTCAACTTCTATATACCAGATCAACAAGAAAAAATAAAATACCTTGTTGTTCTCGAGCTCAAGTAAGCGTTTCTCGAGTCCATCTAATTTCTTCATAGACAAGTCAGTCCCATCCATGATCACACCTTCAGTGGACCCAAAAATCTCACTCGAAACCTTCTGTAATTTCTCCACGACTTCAACAAACAATTTCCTCCTGTCTTCTTTCTTATTCCTCATTTCCTCGACTCGCGGCACAATAGCTCCATGCTCCTCTCTCAAACTCACCCTCACTTTCTCCTCCTCTCTCTGAAATTAAAAAAGACAAAAATAAAAATATTTTTTTAAAAAAAAACAAGAAAATAAATGAAGGCTGTTCAGAATTTTAAGTTACTTTTACTGGTTCTTCACCAAGAACCGAGCGGATATTTTCGATTTCCGATTCAGCGAGAGCAATTGATTGTTGCAATTCGGATCTGCGTTTGTTCGCTGCGATCACTTTTCTCCGGTACACTTCGACGCATTCTTGTTCAATTTCGTAAACTAATTTATCCCTTTCAGCATCTGCCACTCCTACTTCACTCCATATTTTCTTCAATTCTGTTAGTAACAAACTGCAAGTTGTTTCAATACGCGAAAACTGGTTGCTGTTGTTGCTGTGATTGTACATGGTGGTGGTGGTGGTGGAGGCGGCGGCAGTCTGTGGGTGGGTGGTGATTGCTTGGGATTTTGACTTTTAAAGGGAAAAGTAACGCTTGAAATTTGATGGAGGGAGGGAGGGAAACGGGGAGAGAGAGAAATGGAGCGGGATGAGAGGAGCCGTTATTTTGGGGAAAGGGTGGAGAAGAGGAGTATGACTTTGACACGTCAGTGAGGTGAGTGGGAAGGGTGGTGACGTGGCTGAATTAGGAGGGGTTAATCTTTCTAAAGAGAGTTTTTTTTGGGGAAATGGTGGTGGACACCGCAGGAGCGATTTTTTGAATTTGAATCTGGGAATAAAGATTTTTTTATTTAATTTCAGGAATGAATTTTTTTGCGTAATGACGTGTCGTTTTCATGAGATAAAAACGACATTGATATGGCGAGCAAAGTCTTATCTCGAGTATTCATTTCCTTTCGGTGGTACCATAGTCATAGGACCGAGTTGGAAGCAGAATCGGGACACGGGTTGGGATTGATCCAACTTCCTGGGACACGGGTTGAGATTGATATGCGTTAATTTAATTTTTAATTTAAAAAAAAATTAAAATAATATTATTTTAATAAAAAATATTTTTTTCTACTGGCACAGCCATAACTAAAAGTATATTTGGTAGTATGATAGCGGTTGCTTTTCAAATAATTTTTTGTATTAAAATGCATGTCAATAATTTTTTTTATTTTTTAAAAATTATTTTTGATATCAGCACATCAAAACGATCTAAAACATACAAATCGTATTAAATTTTAACAAAAATAAAAAATAATTTTTTTTGAATTTTATAAAAACACATTTCAACCGCATTCCCAAATACTACTTAAATTTTAGATATTATTTACGTGAAACAATCTTAGACCCAATGGTTCGCAAAGAATCAAGAAAATAATTAAAGCACATAGAAATGGTAAACGAGCACCCGTTTACATAATATTTTAATAAAATTTAATTGTTTTTGTTTAAAATAAAAAAAATTATTTTTAAATAATTTTAATATAGTGATATTAAAAATAATTTTAAAAAAATAAAAAAAAAATAATTTAATATATTTATATGTAAAAAACATTTTAATCGACACTAATATTATATTCCTAAACAGTCAATTAAATTGTGTCTTGTTACTCGCAATAGCTATTTGTTATTTTTACATGGTAAGCACAAACTGCAAAGAAAAAAGGCAGCAGACATGATTGATTAAAAAATAATTGCAATCAGATCAATGCCGGCAAATTTAGAAAGAAAAAAAGAAAATAAAAGAACGACAAGTCAACTAAATACAGATGGGAACCACCCAATCACAGAAACTGCAGCTTCTAATCACAAAAAAAAGTTTTAAATTTTTTGTTTAAAAAAAAACAAAGTAAGTGAGTGTTTATTTATAGACAACAAGGGCTATTTTCTATACTTTTTTTTTGTTTATTGTTTATTTATCAATCTATTCTGATTTTAGAGATTTTTTGGTGAACCAAAAACCTTGTTATCTTGTTACCAACTTGAATTCTATTATACTTTTGCCACTGTCCAGCTGTGAGTGTTGTTTTATACTGTCTTCATCTTCTCTACCTCCATCACATAATTTATTTTTAAAAAAAGTACAATTCCGCTACAAAAATCAAACACTGCCATGATATAACATGCATCAACATCTCAAAATAAATAAGCATATTGGTTGCACATTTCAAACTCAATATAGGTCAAACTGTTCATAATCCTAACCTGATACCCAAAACTAAACTAAATAGAGATAATCATCTAAAAAATTAAAGAAAAGTAAAAAGTAGCCCTGTACTAAAAGAAAAAAAAATCAACTTGCAACTCCATGTCCAATTTGAATTCAAATCCCAGCATGTACTTGATCACCAATTAGCACAACATGATACCACAAACAAATTCATAATACTAAATTCTCCAACTAAATTATATAAGGTATTCAATTTCATTCGGAATGATTGATATGTCTTGTTCAAGTTTAAAAAACAAAACAAATTGAAATTAATTTTATCCCGTGCAAAATCTTGATCCATTTTAGAAATTCCGGCTGGAATATTCTGAATTTATTTTGCTTGATCTGTACTAGCTAAAATAGTGTTTTTTTTTTAATAAAAAAATTATGTTTTTCCTAGAGATAGAGGTCAGGGGCAACTTGTTATGCAAGTAGTTGTGCGTCTTAATAAATCTTTTTCTATACTAGTAGCAGCATTAGTGGGTGAAATCGTTTTCTTCAGTGAGGTTTAGTTTCTTTATTAGAAGGGGTAAGCACAATTATTATTGTTTGTCCACTATTTTATTTCCTTCACACAACCAAGGTAGGCTGAAAACTTGCTCGTTAGAAGCTACTAACACTCTATGTAAAAGGAAATAATGGTAAAATAAAAAGTCCTGGTGTTAAGGACATGAGTTCTTCTTATCAAGCATCCTTCGCCTATATGTTTTCATTTCCTAGGCAGCAGGCAAGGTTAATGGGGACCGTCGAAGAAGTGCATCAACGCACCGCAACCACCACTTTGATTCCTTTTATGAACTCCACGAAACTTTCTCAATTCCAACATAATTTTTTCTTTTAATCAGTTGTCCTGTCCTCTCTAATCAAAATCAGAATTGCCTATTGATTCGAAAAATTGTAACCTTTCTTTAGAACAATTGGGCAGCTCGATCTTCTTGAGTGGCAAGCTTTCATAGATTTTAAAATCATTTGACAATAGCTTTTCCACCTAGGCGAGACTCGCCATTAAAAAAAACATAAATGATTTTATTATTAATATTTAATTTATTGAAGATTAAATTTTATAATTTATTATAATTTATTTATTTTATGGTTATCTCAGTCTCATAATCTATATTATAAAAATAGCTACTTAACTTGAGTTTATATATATATATATATATATATAACCATGAAACATGACATAAAATACTTAAAAATCAAAATATATCATTCCAATTAAAAAAACAAAACAACAATCAATACAGAATTTACAACTTTAAAATTATTTTGCTTGATATAGCCCCTTCAAATAACCGGGAAAATCCAAATGAAAAGGGCATACAGCTCAAATAATCTCAAGTAAAAGTTCTAAATTCCCAGCATTTTGTACTCTTTGCCTTGCCTTTTTTCTCTCTTCATATTGATAAAAAAAAAAAAATGTTTTGGAATGATATATCTATTATAATCTGCAGCATGTTCAACCTTCCTCAATGAGACAAATGCTACGATAGTAATCATTCATTTTAAACCTATCATTTATATATATATATAAAAAAATAGAAGTTTTCACAACCTATAACTAAGTGATTTTCTTGGCGGTACCCTACTTTATTGCTTGGTGTTAAATTTCATCAACCTAAGCTCGTATGAGGGAATCAAACATGCCATGGCAAATAAAATATAAACACTCACTATCCACAGAGTTCCTTGCAACAGTCAGATATCATCTATCAGGGGAAATGCTATCTCTTTTTGGTATAAATTTCTTGAGCTTAAATGAAGAGAACCTGTCAGGGATGGTGAAATAAAAAAATAAATAGTCACAATATGAAACAAATCCCTCTATCCTCTCCGCCGTTGCCTGAGATTTCTCTTTTTTCTTAATCGAGAGAGAGATGCATAACATGAAGATCACATTATGATTTGCTGGGGTTTGGTTTATATTTGATAGTGGGGGAGAGAGCTGTGTAAAACTATATGTTTGAAAGCGTTATTGTGGTTATTTTATAAAATATTTTTTATTTAAAATTATATTAAAATAATTTATATTTTTTTAACTTTTTAAAAAATATTTTTGATATCGGTATATGAAAAAAATATAAAAATATTATAAAAATTTTTAATTTTTGTTTTTCAAGATTTGCCAAACCTTGATTTAATATACAATACCAAACAGGGGTTAAGACAGTTCTTGCAATGGCTGACCCAGTTCTTTAGATGTTTTGTTAATTCAAATAGAAAAGGAGGTTGCAATTAAATAATTTCGTGTAAATCTATCCATTTAAATACACATGCAAAGGAATTATTCTCATGCACCCAATATCTTAACCACTAAAAAATAAAGGAATAATCCCACCAGAGCTTTAAAAATATATACGAGCACCTTAGGACAAACTAGCTTAGGTGGGTGGGACTCGTAGCACCAAATCGAGTGATACTACCATGTCCTCCAGGTGTCCCAAATTCATGCATCCTGTCAGAAAAAACCCTTGCCAATTGTTGGATGAACAGTCTCTGCAAATCGAAGCAGTGAGTTGGATGAGAAGAAGACCTTTTGTTTTTTTTTTTTTTTAAAGGTGAAGCCCCAGTAGCCTTTTGAGACAATATTTTATGTGAGTCCATTTCTGAAAATACCAATTGATTAATATATATTGATAGATTCCTTGTCAAGCAGTAGTGATAAATAATCTACTGGTATCGATGGTAACATTGGACAACTCTCCCTGCAAGAAAAACGTAAAACTAACACCAGCTGTGCAGCACGATTTGTGTTTTACTTGAATTATATATTTAAAAATATTTTATTAATTAATAAAAACTTTAAAATATTAATTAATTAATAAAAAGTTATAATTTATAATTTTTTTAAAAATGTAATCATATAAACCACCGGAATACGAAACAGTACTTAGATTTTATCTACTAATTTAGTTTGTTGATAAGTGTATCATTGTATTTATTCATTCTTTTTCACTACACTTTTTAGACGCGGTCACTGTATTTGCTACAATTAGAATAAACAACCAGGTAGTTAAGATAATTGAAGAACAAAAGGCTTTTTAAACATGCAATCGAGAGCTGATAATATTAAAATATATATGATTTAATTTTTAAGTAGCAAATACTTAATATATAAAAACTTACTTAAATTATCTCGAATGTCATATAAAATATAAATAAACATTAATCTAACATAAACATTATTTGAGCAACTCAATACAAAATGTGATATTATAAACAAAGAAAATAAGAAAATCCAATTTTAACTGAGAAGTAAAATCCCAACAACTATTAGCAAGTAAAAAATAATAAATGCTTGTCAACTCCTTGTTGCTGTAAGGATTTGAATAACTTAGTTAAGTATCTGCAAAAACATTTTATGTATCTGGATCCAATGTATAAAATGAGTATGGTACATACCTCAAACATTCGCCTTAAAATATAATTTTTTTCCTCCAATAGAAAGCATCCTAACACACACACACACACAAACTTCTAAATATAAATCGAAAAACTCATGCAAGTATTTAATTAAACAATTCAATAACCATTCTGTAAAGTAATGAACAAAAAATCATTAACAATAAACAAAAATAAAATTGAAAAAGCCAAGCAAAAAATAAAGATCAAGATATCTCACATCGCAACACTTGAAATTTACCTAGTCATGTTTAATAAATTCCTCTATCAACATAAATTTATAATAGAAAAACACATAAAAATTATAATAGAAACCAACACACACATAAAATTTATTGAAAAAATAAAAAACAATAACAATGCAAGGCTGTATATATGAAAAATCTAATAAAACAATCAATATTTTTTTTTTTAAATCTATATAAAATTAAAAAAAAATCACAGATGAATCATACCTACCTAAACATAAAAACAAGATTTTATCTGAAAAAATATACACAAATAATGCATTATTTTTTAAAAAACTAAAAAAATTAATATATATATATATATATATATAAAAAAAAACAGGTCAAAGGCTTATGGCCCTGGTAAACTAAGCACCTAGATCTGACAAGCATATCAAACCCACATTTTACTATATATTTAAGGGTAAAACTATCATTTTACTATATTTTTAAAAATAAAAAGACAAAAATACTCCTCTTGGCAAGTCTTAAAAATTCTATCTTGGAGGGCAATTCTATTATTTTACATTGATTTGTTTTTGAAAGACACTTATTATTGTCGTTCAATTCTTTAATGATTAATAAGTTGTGTAAAAAGACTAAAATACCCCCGTCACAAGACCATTGTTTTTTTTATAATGAAAAAAATGTAATTACACTATTATAGTAAATAGTAAATTTTATGTGTAGAGTAGAAATGCCTTCAATTTTAGTGTTTTTTTTTAATTTAATTATATGTTGTATGACCTTCTTAATATTAAACGTCTTGGATTTGACAATCATCTCATGCCCGTGTTACTTAGGTATGACAACCATGTCCAACGTGTATTTTATTTTTTGCAATAGGCAGCATGATTTTCCAAGAGAAGAGAAGGGAGGGAAGGAGGGAAGGAAAAACCCCTGATCAGAGCTTCTCTGTGGGCTTCCCCGGAACACGTGCCTCGCCTTTATGCCCGGGGTGGTGAGGTGCATCGATAGGTGCCCATAAAGCAGCTCTCGATTCTGTTTTGGAGTCTCATGTACCCTCGAGTAGTAGGGGCGGCACGTGCTCAGCATGTATCAACTATTTCTGAATATAAATAATAATTTATATATGTACAAATACCGATTTACCCCTGGCCCCCTACATGATATTTTCAATAAAACCATGTGGAAACAACGAGAACACCCCTACATGCAACATTGTTTTTGTTGAAACTCAAGGGTAATTTTGTATTTGAACTGTTTTAATAACAGAAAAGGACGGAGAAACCTCTCAACACATGCATATTCCTCTCCAAGGGGTATGACTGTATCTTTTTTGTTTATTTATTTTTTTAAAAAAGACAAAAGACGCCCCCAACTCAAAGGTTGAAATTTTGTGTTTTGAATGGCAAATCAGTATTTATATTGTAGCCCAGAAAACCTGAACTGAACATTGTCCCCAATCATTCTTTCAATGCCAAATGTATCTCATGAAAGAGACAATCCTACCTCCAACTGCATGATTAACAAGTTTTTTTGGTAGGGATAATTTTATCATTACATTACTCTAATCCACAGCAATCTATGTCTATATGAACAATCATACATAATATAACAATACTTTATATTAAGAAGAGATTGTTGGGTATTACAACAACTTTTACTTTTAATCTAATGATATAAAACACCTGTTTGGTTGGTTAAATAATTTTTTTGTATAAGATCTCATGTATAATTGTATTTCAAATCTTAATTTCATAGAAGCTAAAATAACATATTTTTAATTTATAAAGACTTACTTTTCACATCAGTTTAAATCAATTTTTTTTTTTTAAAACCAGAATTAAAAGTGTTTTTTTTAAATCTATTTTTTCAAACCGTTATCCTAAAAACCATCACAACGCCAAATATACAGTAAGAATCAAACATAATTGATCTTTACTTTTTTTGTCGTGATACATCCCTAAAAGCTGAAAAAAGTGAGTGTCTGATATCGTGATGTACAATGTTTTTAAAAATGTTTATTATTTTAAAATATATCAGAATATTTTTTTTAGATTTTTTACATTAGCATGTAAAAACTACTAAATATATATATATATATATATATATATATATATATATATATATATATATAATGAATTTTTAATTAAGGAACACTTTTCAAATTCATGAAATAAGAAAAAGCTACCCGCTCCAAAACTCTCACGCATCCCTAGTGTATAAAAATTCAAATGGAGTAGCAATGTTTAAAATATTATGTCATTGACTAAACAAATAATTAAATCGGACATCGTCAAATAGAATAAGACCGGGTTTCAATATGTTTGATGCGCACATCGAATATCATTTCACAAAAAACAAGAAATAAAATAATATATAATTTTTAAATAAAACAATATTTATTGGGAGAGATAAAATTATAATTTTGTCTGGTAATATGATTATAATGATTTTTTAAAATATTTTTTTATTTAGAAAAGTATTAAAATAATATATATATTTTATTTTTTTAAAATTATTTTTGATATTAATGTATTAAAATAATTAAAAAATACAAACAAATATTAATTTAAAATATAAAAATAAATGGTGTCTTAAATATATAATTAAATCAAACATAATTATATAGAATAAAATTGAATTTTATCTTCTTTGATGTCGTATTAAATATCATTGCAAACAGACCATGAATAACAGATTGAAAAAGACAAAAAGAAACAAGAAATCAGAAGAGATTAAAAAAAAAAAGTTTAGAGAGAGATTGAAAAGCAGAGTGAGGTTAGACTTTTTTTTTTTAAAAAAGTCTCTGATAAATTTAAAACGAAAAAGAAAAGGAGTAAAAAATAAATAAAAAAACCTTGAAATTCCAGAGTCCCAAAATGTCAGAAGATAGACAGTGAACATACAACAACGACAAAAAACTCTCTTGTTTAGGAAGTTACCTAGAAACCCCTCTTTTTCCATTTCTCACTCTCTCTTCTTCTCTTCTTCTTCAATCTCTCTCCAAACATGAATCCTCCTCACAAAACGGAAACTGATCTCTTCCATAACCACCATGACCTGGTCCCGCCACTCCCTCCTCCTCCTCATCAGATCATCATCCCAACTTCTCAAACCCAATCACAACCGTCCATTCAAGACGACCTTTCTCTCCCCGAAATCGTCCTCTTCTGTTCCCCTTCCTCCCCCGATAACTCACCGAGTCAATCCTCCTCCGACAACGACGACTCACTCAGTCACCACCAAAACAACCTCCACCACAACTCCAATCGTAACCACAACCCTCACGCGCCTGCCTTTATTAACCCTGAGCCACACATATCCACACAGTTCTACACGTTCAACGCTGAATCTCACACTCTTATGATCCGTTGCATTCTCGAGCAGCGCCTCGCCACTCCCGACGAGATCCGGGCGGCGACGCCGTGCACGGTGTTGAAATCGTGGCGGAATGTCTGGAAAGATAGGAACGAAGACACCGCTTACCTAACGGGATGGAAAAGGATTCAGGAGAAGTTAATGGCGCATGTGGACCCTACATCTGGTAACGAATTTCTCTGTTTTAAAAATAATTCACAGCAATTTGTTTCTCATATTGATCAATGGCAAGATATAGTTACTAGTGTCCACGGCGACGCCGATTTAAAACATTTAGGGTTAAGAGAAACAATAGAGAGAATTAAACAAGTTTGGACTGTAGGTGCTAAGTTTTATGGAATACCGGAGAGTTTTATTAGGGTTTGTGTTGCTGCCTGTCCGGTTTGTTCCACGAGTGAGGGTTCTAATTCGCGGAATAAACGAAGGCGTTTTGAGTACACGGAGTCATTTGATGTGCCTGCGAAGGAAGTTCCAACGAAGTTACAGCAATTAGCAGCAAAACATAAGGTTGTGCTTTGTATTAGGCAGAAATATATTAGGTATAAACCGTTTATGGCAGAGGTTAAGGATTATGCCTGCCATAGGGCGGGGGAGCCAGTTGCAAAGAAGTCAAGGATGTTGAAAAGAGAGCCGTATGCGTCCAAGAGGTGTGGGTGTGGGTTTAGGATTAGGGCGATTGTTCCGATTACGAATTATAATGAGAAGGATAAGACGTTCGTGTATCAAGAAGAGGGGATGGCAATGTTTAAGTTGTATGCAGTGCATTCAGGGCATGAACCGGGGCCATTGGATGGGAATGCGAGGATAATACATCGGGTTGTTGGGCATAAAGGTGGGTTTATGATGGATCAAGAAATGGTTTATGGGGTGCGTGAGGATGTGGATAGTGAAGGTTTTGGTTTGTTGGGGAAGGATGATGGGGAATTTCGACTTTCAGTTTTGCAGCAGGTGCAAGAGTTGAGAGCTGAAATTGGGTTATTGGAAGGGAGATTGAGGAAAATCCCGAGTGAATTGTTGGGTTCAGTGGCTCAGGAATTGTATGATGTTGTCAACAAAGTTAGGAGCATAGGGGATGAGAGTTCAAAGACAATAGGGTTGCTTTCGCACAAGTCTCATTCAGATGATGTGTTAGTGGGGGGAAATGATCTGGCTCACTGGACTGATCACCATGAACGGCTATATGGGAATGGCAAGGAGGCAGAATTGATCGAAGATGATGAAGATAGTTTTGGCCGGACACTCGGGGATGTTGTTCCCTGGGACCAGATGAGGGCAGAGTGTAGGAGTGAGAAGGACCTGTTGAGTGAGCCGTCTAAGCCTGAAAAGTGGTTGAAGTGCAGTGATTTTGATGAGAAGAGCATTCTTGACTGTGAAGATACTAAACTAACCAAGCCCATGAGACATGATGAGGGTATAGTGACAGATGTAGGTCTTATACAGGTTGATAGTTTCTACCATGAGAATCCTAAATGGTATGATTCACCTTGTGGGTTGGACACCAGTGCAGATTGTGAGGACAGTGAATTCAGACATGGGGAAATTGTTTAGAGTCCTCAAGAGCCAGGTTAACCTGCTCTAACATAGGGATTGAGATTAAATCATGCCCACTGTCCATTCTGACCTCTGGAAGTGGGCTGTACATTTATGTATACTGAAGATTGGAGCTTCTCAAGTGCTTCTGGGTATCTTTTGTATACTGTACTGTAAATTATGGCCAACTGGTCCGATCTGCACGTACCTTATTTATAACTATTTGTTAACGACTTTGTGGACCTTAATTTTCAGCCGGTTCCTACGGGTAATGCGTATCTGTGATGTGTTAAAAATTATCATATGTAATTCTTTGAGAATGTTTATGTATTATATACCCAATCTTTCTTTCTAATATTATTGCCTGAAGTTGTGTGAGGCTTCTCTCCCTTCCTCCCTCTGTCTCTGCTCGGGTATCTGTGTTCTTTTCGTTGATGAAAAGCTCTGAAACATTAGCTTAAAATGCTTCACTTCTCTGAATTACATAATCAGCAATTAAGGCTGTTTTCTGGCTTGTTTATTGTCCTAGCTGTTACGATTGTCATCAGTTGTGAAGCTCCTAGAACATAATTTCTAGACGTGCATAGATTCTCTCTTGTTTTGTTAATTTGTTATGTCATAGTCAATATAAGGCTACATGTGAGCAATTGTTACATATTTTCCTGCCTTAATGTAAAGCAACTTTCATTGCTGTAGATTATTCATGCACCATTTGCAATCTGTTTGCATTCTTAGGTCTTGGAATAGGCCTGTATGGGTATTAAGTGAAAAGGTGAACTTAATCCATATGCCTTTAACAGTGAAATTCAATAATATATCATGTGCATAGAAAGTCTACTAAATCTACTATGTTCTTGGCCAAGTGGTTTCTTGCTGGACCCTCTATTGTATGAAGTTTTAGATGAACTTGTAGTGGATTCCTTTTGTGTGCTTAGTAAAAGGTGGTGCCCCTTAGCTTATTTGTATGGGAATTCGATGTACAGGCTTCTTGCATCACTTGCACAATGTATATTTGTGGTTTGCTTTTTGGAGGGTATCTTTCTTTCCTTCTTCATCTGCTTATTTGTCCTTTTAACTGAAAGAAAAAATATAAAAACAAATCTTAGTTGGTTTGCCAAATGCTTGGAAATTTCTAAATCTTGGTGGTGTTAGTTCCTTTTACCACATTATTAACTAGAGAGCAGGAGTCAAGGATACATCTCTCACTCTTCCACAATTAATATCTGTGTTCTCTTATAAATGGGTGCTATTCTTTTTCTTTAATCTCAGGATAGTGTTAAGAGTGTGATTTCTTTCGGCATTTATTGTGAGTTGGCTCTTTGAGGTTTGTAATTAAAAGTTTCTGATCAGACAATGAAATTTTGTTCTCTATACATGATACAACATTGTATCAAATTGAAGAATTTTTCAATTGTGGACAATGCTTTCTGGAATAGTTTTTGCGCACGTGTGCACCGAGACTTTTAACGGTCTATGCCACAATCTATTTTTTGCACTTGGAGGTTCAAAGAGCTGAAATATTAGCATGAGCTATATATTTGTGTATGCAGACTGAGTCTCTCTACTGCTGTTTTGGCACATCAAATTCAATTCAATTTACAAACAGCATGCATCTTAGATGCTTTTTCTTATGCTTTTATCTTTTATTGGTTCTGGATCTGGAAATCATTCAGTGCCATTTTGTCTTGAAACTTTTTAGCCTGTTCAATAAAAAAGAAAGTGGGATTTTTAGCTAAATCTTGCACGATGTTAAAACAGGAACATGGTGTGTTCATTATTCAGATCACTAATAAGTTGTACTTGTAGGTGTTCTTTTCCTGTGCAGTTTTTCTTATATGGTTTTATCTAAAGCTTCAGATCATCGTGACAACTGTTTACAGAAGTGTTTCAATCTTCAGTACTGCATTGATCGGATGCTTATGAATCAGGAGCAAATGACCTGAGCTTTCTCTCATTTTTCCTATGAAGAATTCCAACCTACGAATCACAATGGCTATGTGAACAGGTTATGGAGGTGAGCTCATAAAACCCCTTTTGTTGGATTCTATAATCCCTGGGGAACTGGTTATTCCATTATTAAATCTTGAAGGCTCCCAAGTACTGAATTTTAATTTTGTATCACATGAATCCAGGTCTGGCTTACATGCCCAGCACCGGGAAGGCTTCTTTCTTGGCATATCCTTGCTACTAAAGCAGCTGGTATGTTCTTTAACAGTTGATTCTAAATTTGGTCAGCATCATATTCATGGTAAAAATGTCATCAAAGTTTTGCTGAAAGAGCGGAGGTGGCTATACACATTGATTTACAGGATTTGCTGTTATGCATACAAATTTCTTAACAATTTATTTATTGCTCATGGCTTTCTGAAATAAATAGTCTTGACATGTCTATATAGAAACTCTCCTTTGCCATTACTTCTGGAAATTCTTTGCCATAAGAAATGCCACCATTCTTATGGCAAAGCTGAAAGGCACCTTAAGGCTTTGAGCTAGTTTAAGAAATTTATAGTCTTGTGGTAGATAAGCAATTGTTCTATTTATGCTTTTTGACATAAATCTGGTTCCATAGTCAAAATGTTACTTCTCCTCTTTTTTCCATGGCTCTACATGTTCATGCTAGCCCCGGTCCCTACTACACTCACAAACCAAGACATTACACATATGATATACTTACTCCATAGTTCATTATTCATCATATTCTATTGGCTTTTAAACTCTATAGTGCCTCCTTTGTCCTTTGAATAAACTTATTTAATCTTCATTTTTTGAAACAAATTTTTGTTTTGTTTCATTGCTGATGCACGACCTTATATTATCTGTTCTGGCTAGGCCAGACAAAAGTCCATATGGAAGCACCTTGGAAACCATGAAGGTATTGCTTTGAAGATCAAAGAAGGCATGCAGTAGGAAAAACCTTTGAGTAGGATCCAAATCCTAGGAGAAAAAAATTTGCGTTTTTTGCCCCCCTAAAGAAAAAGATGAGTACTATCGGAATACTTAAATCAACTAATGTTGTGTTATTATTATGCTTTACTTCTTCCTTAACTTGGGCTCCCACCGTATTTTCTGTTTCCGTTCTCTATCCTTATCTTAGAGGTCCAGCTCAGATATCTGAAATGAATCTTCCTTTTTTATTCTCATGTAATTTCCTTTTCTCATTATCATCGCCCCCCTATCCCAAGTGTTGGATCTAGGATTTTGTGTATACCAAGGCATCCAAGATTCTTTGGAGCTTGATCACGCTAGCCCTTTGGGGTTTAAAATCATAATCACGGTAGATTGCGAGCTACAACTAGATGTCATTTGACTATGTTTCCTTTTCTTGACTACAAGCTTGTGAAAGCGTGGCTGGGAACTAGAATCAAGTTCCCTCACATATTCGCTCCTTGTTCCTGCAAGTTATATTGAACGCCATGTGGCTTTGTATTGAATATGCTTCAGACAATATTTATGAAATATTAACCTGCCAATCGTGCTCCATAATCAAGGTCCTATCTATATGTGATTTGCTGACAACAATGCTGGAAATTCCTGCTTCAGGGAATTACTCAAATTTGTTGTAAAATGTTGGGAGATAAACAATTCAAAATACCCCCACGCTGCCTGCTCGCCTATTGTTGTCAAGTATTTGATGGATGCTCATGCTCCAAGCACCGGGATCACGCGGACTTGCTCATCTGTCCAAGTAACTGGGCCTGATATTGGATTGATGTGCTTTTACACCAATTTTAACAAGTGGAATTCTCTCAAAAAGTAGATCATGGGCTTACTGAAGTGAAAGAAAAATTGAAGGTAGAGAAATGAAATATTACGATTTTCATTAGATTGTGACCCATACAAACGGAGCTAACAACACTAGAAGGGCAACAAAAGCCAAAGCCGATTGTATCCTAAAATTCCAAGGAGAGTTTGGAGGCTTAAATCTAACTCGTGGCAAGCATATAGACACAAGCCCCCGAGTCAGCTCTTCACTATTAACTTCCTACTCCGATGGATTATAGAAACCTGTCATTTCTGTTGATGTTTGTTGCACTTGTAACTGATCAAAATGCGTTGATATGTTGGAGCTTGAAGCTAGCTTTGTGAACGATGGTACTTCTGAGGATGAATCAAGAGTTGTTTGCGAGGGGCTTCGAGCACACTGAGATGGTGGCTGAGGTTGAGGGAGGCGCTGCAATATTGAAAGGTGGGCTTGAATGAAGGCCAACTCTGCTTGCAAATTCAATACCTGTGGCGACAAGATAAATTCTCATCAGAATCCTTTCAAGTAGCATCCAAATTTGAACTTGCAATCCAGGAACAAAAAGATATCGCCTGTTTTACAGCTCTTCTTTTTTTGGATAGTAGGTGAAAAACACAAGATGCTCTTGGAGCTGCTGCAACCATGTATCGAACGTAGAAACCGGACAAGGAAAAAAGAATTTAAAAGTTTAAGAATTCAAAGATCAGCTGCTACTATGATGACAGCCAGATATAGGGTTTTTCTTTTTATCAAGCAATTAAAAATCAATTTCAAAAGAGCTAGAGATACTTCTAAATACACTATCTAATTATATCTCACAAAATTTAAAGCTTTTCACCTCCTTTTCTCTCCTGGCAAAAATTCCTGAACAGTGTAAACGAGAAAAAAATCCAAACTACTAAGAGCACATTCCGTTGGTATTAATTGTATTTTCCATATATATTGAACTCTCGGAATTTCTCTCGAGGTGCTAGAAGTAGTCAATGCTAGCAAAAGCAATGGCATTTTACCTAATCCAATAAAACAAGCACCCAATAATTAAGTGGTTATCTGCCCAACGAGCCTAAACGTAGAAATCATAGGCGCTCCATGAGCGACTGTGCGCTATCATACACGGATTTTTCAACAAACAATTCAAAATGAGAAACCCTAACAAAACCCACCAACAAAGGTTTGATCATGATAAAAAGATCCGAGGTATACAAATAAATTGTCTTCCCGTGTGAATGTAAGACTTTTGGGCTCTAGCCAGTAGATTTTCCACATGAGAACCAACACG
The DNA here is from genome assembly GCA_018804465.1 of Populus tomentosa. NCBI lineage: Eukaryota > Viridiplantae > Streptophyta > Magnoliopsida > Malpighiales > Salicaceae > Populus > Populus tomentosa. The sequence goes on from CM031995.1 coordinate 4,237,681, forward strand.
TGGGTCTAGGCCCCACTACTATTATAGCTTCTTACAAGGAGACATTAACCCTCCTCCTTAATTTGTTGATCATAATAAATGCATCAAGACTTCGACTTCAATATGTGGCAGATTACGAGTAATAATTATTGAGGACTATACATCAAAGTCAAAACCATAAACACTTGAATATTTCTCGAGCTCGCTGAAGTTTGCTTTTTACTCCGGCAAGCAACAAGATCCCCCTTCAGTCAATTCTCTCTCGGAGTTTTACCATTCACAGCTCAAGTTAGCTTAAATTTCACGCAATTTCGTTGAAAAACGATGATTAATTTTGTTACACCCCAAAACACTAATAAATATTCACTCAAAAAAATGCGCAAGAGTTTCACTCAATTCATTACATCGAGAAACCAAGTGAGAGGTAATGTTTGGAAGAAACCAAAGAGAAGTTAGTGAACCCTAAGTAGAATCCACAGGACAACTTAACTTCATGTAAGAGCAGATTAGGACTGGATAGCAAGAAACCCTACAGAAGGTTCACGTTAGCAATACTTGTTCAAATTCACGTATAAACATGCCAAACCAATGTAGTGACTTGACGAACTAGTGAAACCGGAAAATAGTAACGTGCAAACCTCGACCAGCTAGATTTACCTCTACGGTTCTAGTCTTCAAGACGAATCGTTATGCTGCCATGAACAAGACAAAGCCTGACGAACAGTTTGACCCATGTTGAGAATTCCTTCTAGCACAATAACTTGATGACGATCTAGTTTCTGATTTATCCATATATGTACAGCTCTATTTCAATTTTCAAGGACTACAAAAACAGAAAATTCTCTACATATGAACTAAAGGGGCCGGCCAAAAGCAAAACTTACACTATCATATTTAACGAAGTCTCTCCGAAGAAAATTTTTCATATGAAGGTCTTTTGAAGGTAATTTAGAGGAGAAAGAAAGCAAGGGAAAGTTCTAACACAAAATCCCTTGCAGTTAATCATAACTTTGAAGCATAAAACACAAACCATACGATGTTGTCGACCCCAAATTAATTATGTCAACAGATGAGTACTCTTAAACCTCCAATGGATAGCAAAGGCAGAGGTTGTTTAGTACTAATAAGCTACAATTAATCTAAACAATATGAGAGCTTGGATATATATATATATCACTCACAATTTTATTCTTCTACCACCGTTCTGTGCAAGTTTAGAAGGGGATAAATGAGGAAGAAAGCTAAAGATGAAAACCCTGAACAAACTTAGCCTTCAAATACTAATTGAAAGGTTTTTGGCCAATTATCATCAAGAAAAAATGTTTACCTGTTGTTGGAGAGTGAAAATGTGACCTACACAACCATAAACAGGGTCTCTAACCCTAGCCAAGGCCTCATAACAAAGAGTAACAACAGCATCAAGACGCTTGTGAGCAGGTATGCGCAAGAGCAGCTTAGAAGCATTGCTAGCACCGAAGACCTTGTGCACTGCTGCAAAGTGAGCTGTCCCTTGATCTGGATCAAAGTATGGTGCAAAAATGCACCCTTTTACACACTTTTTCCTGAGGAACTTGCAGGCACCACAAGGCCCACTCCCATTATTTGCACCAGCACTCATCATCTTCTCTCTGCAGAAATAATCCACTTCCTTGGGGTTTCAGTTTCACAATCTTTGTGGGGTCTAACTAACCAGATAGAAGATAATGAGGGAGAGAGATAAAACAAAGGCATGGATGGGTATTTATTTACTCCTTTAGAGACCATAGAAAGGTCTGTTTATTTTTTACTACCTTGTTTTTGTTAATTATTAAAAAAAAAGTTGAAACTTTGGTGATGGGTCAATAATGTGAATTGACTGGTTAGTTGAATATTGTTTTTTCATAAGAAAAACAGTTTTATTTTTTAACTCCTTGATATTAATTATTTTAACTTATATATATGGGTGAGCAAAAAAATTAAAAAACTGATTAAACTGAAAAAAACCAGAAAAAAATAATTAAAAAAATCAAACCGTGAAAAAAATCAATTAAATTTTAAAAAAATTGACCTGTTTGGTTTGGTTTTATAAATCTGAAACTGAAAAAAATAAAGCGAATCCAAACAGAAAAAAATCGAGCCAAATCGATTTGAACCAGTTTTTATCCTAAAAAACCAAACTGAAATCTATCGGTTGAACAGATTTTGATTTTTTTTTAAAAAATTTAATTTAATTAATTTTTTTATAAAAACCGAATCGAACTGAAAATAATTACCTCTTGTTATATTTAAATGAGTTGACCCACAATTCTTATTATTTTAAATTGAAATTAAATAAAGAAAAAAAAAGCCCTTTCTTTCCTTCTTTCTGTTTTTCAATACTAATTAAAATCTAAGAAAAATAAATGAAGATTTTCATAATAATTGAGAAAGATTTAATATAGTTACTGAAAAAATGATGGAAAATATGTATCTATTTTTTATATATAAAAAAAACACAGCTAATCATACTTAAAAAACGTGGAGGGATTAAATTTTAGCGAGAGAATGTACTTGCTAATTAAAACTTTAAAGCCACGGCAACCACAGAGGAAGCAGAGGGGGAGCGAGATTGCGTGAAGCAAACATACATGCGGTGAGGGACAGTGCATCAACATCCAACCGCCGCAGCTGTGGCCACGTGCGAGACCCCACGTGGGACAAACATCCTATCCTCCTTTCCCATCAAATTATTATTTTCTCTGCAGTCACTTCCATGATTTTATCAGAGATGGAGATAGTAAGTCGCGCGTGAAAGACACAGGGACTCCCCCCTCCCCAGCTTTTAGAGCTCTGTTCCCTCTCACCTTGTCACCGTGAAAGATGGCAGAGCACTCAAGCAAGAGCTAAGGAGAGATCTGCAGGGTGAAAATGGCTACTGTTTGCGTATAAAGACATATCTGCTAGCACTGTAGCAGGTGAGTGCACTTCTTTTTTCCTTCTTGCCTCGGTTCAAGTTACAGTTCAAGCTCCACTGTGAAAATGATGAATGGTTGAATTCATCCATGGCGTGTAATACCTGGGGAAGCGTTTGTTTTTGCGTACAGATTATATTTTATAAAATTTTAAATTTTTTATTGTGTTTCTGAATTATTTCAATACGAAGGTTTTAAAAATAAAAATATTATTTTCATATGTTTTTAAGTAAAAATCATTTAAAATATAATATTAAACAATATTTCATTCAGTGTTTAAATGAGTCTAGCTAGTTACACGGTACATGTATCGATTAAAAAAACTGTACTGAAATTTACTAAAACATTCTACAAGTCTTGCGCCCACCAAGTTTAAGAGATGTTTTTTTTATTTTTTTAATTATTACAGATTTATTTTTTAATTAATTTTAAAAAGATTGATGTAGAATAGAAGCTGTAGGTATATAGTACTATAGAAACTGTTAGTGTCCTTTTATATACGTGCGAGGATGAAAAATATAATATTTTTGTAACAATTGTGTGACAAGCATAATTGCACGTCAATTTCTTGTACCGTAAAAAATATCATAATATATAGCTTATCACGACCACCTCCTTAAAGGGCATATATACACAATATTTCTGGCCCTGAGCGGCTAATAATATCTCAAGCAAGAGCCATGGATCTCAAGATCCACACGAAGAGATCCCTACCGATGGCAGCGAGTAATATTTATACCTGAACTCGAACTTGAAATTTTTACTTGAATTTGATTGGGTATATATAGATTAAAACTGACGCAATTAGATTTCGAGTTTCCATGAATATTGATTGGGTATTCTAGCAGTGAAAGGCAATTGCAGATTTTGTGCCCATCCTTTCTGCCATAACATAGGGGAGGACATGGATATCAAGAATATGCTTTTCAAGTTCTGTGACAATCACACGGCAAAGAGTAACAAAAATCAACCAACTAGCCATTCTCAACAGTAAACAAGCTATTAAAAATTATAGTTCAAGCAACTCAACACAATGATTTTCTTTTGGATAGGCTAAATGAACATATCCAGTGATGCATCAATCTATTTCATACTAAAAATTATTTTTAAAAAAAAAACCTAATATAATGACTCAACAAAAATCAAGATTCATGGAAAGAGAGTTTAATAAAAAACTAAACTCACGTAAGAAAACATTTACATCAACATTAATATAACAGTCTCTCTCCTTACTTTGATGTAAAGAAGAAAAAGACTTATGACCTCTCGAATAAGAGGAAGAAAGTTTAAAGTATAAAGGTTATAAATACTCTTGGAATAACATAGATAAATGGTTCACAATCTTCATTCTCTTACAACATACTCTCAGCATTTATCATACATAAACTAAGAACAAACATTTTTGTTCTTAGAATTTAATGCTTATTTACTATGAATCATCTTAATAAAAGTCATTGATTTAATCACTGAAGGGTCTCTCAATTTACCAAAAGAGGTTGTTTTACATGATATCTATCATTTGTCATCAACCCTTTGAACACTCAGTTGAGGAGAAAGAACCTTTGAACACTCAGTTGAGGAGAAAGAAAGATTGACGTGAACACATGATCACCCATCATACAAACACTATGAAACACAAGTTTTCAAGTATTTTAGATTTTGAAGCATCATCATCGGTCTTTATTTAATGGTTTGATTTGTAAAAAAAAAAGAAAAAAGAAAAGAATAAGAACAAGAGGCTAAAGGAGGCTAAAGATTAAATAATGTGTACTAAAGAAAAGAAACCAAATTTTATATCGATATATACTTGGTATAAATGTAAAATTTTGACATGTTAAGGTTATTTATGTAATTTAGGTCTGGGTCGGGGTCGGGTAGGGTTCGAGTCAGGTAGGATAATATTTTTCACCCTATTCAAACCCGAATAGACAAAAAACTTTAATCATTTAAAGTCGATTCGAGTTGATACCTATTTATATATAGATGGGAAAATATTTTGTGAAATATCTGAGAAAATATACTATTTATAAATAGTATGAATAACACCATGCAAATAGTATTATTTATGAATAGCAAAACAAGGTGAAATAAGGTAGCTCGATTAGATCAAACCAAGAAAAGAGAGAAAAAGAGAAGAGAGTGTGGAGCTCGGTCTGACCGAATTTGGGAACTCAGAACTCATTCTAAATAGGTTTTTCATAGTAAACAGTATTTATAAATAGTAAATAAGATTATATCAAACTAAGAAATAGGATAGAAATAGAAGAGAAAGAAAAAAGGGTGGAGTTTGATTTGATTGAATCTAGGTACTTAAAACTCATTTTGGATGAACTTAAAAAGAAAAGACAGAGAGAAGCGCAATTGGTTCTCAGCCAAATCAAATGTGTTGGACTCGATTGGACAGTAAGAAATAAACTCTATTTCTTTTTTGTTTTGTGTTTTTTTTTTTTGTATTATCACTAATTATTTCATAATGATGCCAATGAATGATGCGGTTCCGTTTCTTACATTGAGAAAAAGACAGTAATATATTTCAATCCATAACATTTTGAATTGTTAAATATATTTACTTATTATATTGTGAAATGCTGTCTCATCATTTGGATGTTTATGCATAACTTCAACGAAAAAAAACCTTATTATGTCGGAGAAGAAATACTACTTATTTTAAAAAATCATTTTTAAATTACGAGTTAATAAGTAGTTTTTACTTATTGGATAGTAGAAATTTTATCTTCTTTGTAAATTGAATGCCCTATAAATGCACAATAAACCATAGCACACACTTGGATAAGACATTCGGTTTTTTCCCCGAATAAATTTTTCTTCAATAAATAAATTCCTGCCATGAATATAAATTTTGTCAATTTTTAAGGACAATGAGACAGGAAAGTCTGCCAGTCAGTCAATCACTTCTCGATGACTTGGACGATCAGAGAATAAATCACGTCATTACACGTGGCACCCCGCGGATGGTCCTCTTCTCGCCCTCTCTCTTCGAGAAGGAAGAACGTTTATGGATGCCAGAGTCTGACGAAAAGTAAAAGAAAGGACATGCTAATGAATTGACTAAGGTAATTCATCTACATTTTTATTTATTTTTTATTTTTTATATACATATAAATAAGGTTGCTTTCCATTTGGCGTTTACTAAGATTTTACTTTTAATCAGATGTTTTAGCATCTGAAAACAATTTTAATGTTATTTGTTCCTCGGTAAAGAATACGAAAAAAAAAATCTTTAAAATTATCTTTGTTAGGAGCAAAATTAAGAAAATAATTAATCTATTATGGATCTATTTAATCATGTTTTATCCATATTTCAATTCCAATAAAATAAAGTATGGAACAAAAATATTACAAAAAAAAACAATAAAGAGTTAAAAAAAAATCAAGCTCATATGAGTTGCTGGTTGAAAACAGAATATAAAAATTGATTTAAAAGTACATTATTAATTCTAATATTATATTTAAAGAATCTTAATGCTTGAAGATTCTCAAAATTATTAGTCTTGTGTTTTTTCTAAAGTGACAAGGAGGATAATTAGAGATTATTTATTTTTATATTTTAAAAGTATTTTAAAAAAAATTAAAATTTTTTAATTTTTTATTAGCTTTAAATTAATATATTTTTAGTGTTTTTAAATCATTTTGATGGGTTGATATTAAAAATATTTCTTAAAAAATAAAAAATTTTATTAATATATATTTTAACATGAAAAATTATTTAAAAAACAATCATAACTATATTGCCAAACAAATTTTAAAATATGCTAAGAAAAATGGTCCATACAAAGAAGTTCACATGAAATTCAAATAAGTGCCTTTTAACCCCACTTCATACCCGTAAATTCTCCTTGCCATTAACCACTCTAACCCAAAATAATTCAACCTAGTTCTTTATTATATATATATTAAGTAAAGGTTAGTTTAAGTATACTTGGATTAATTTTTTGATATCCTGAATTTAATGATCCGGTAAATTTTCAATGACCCGAAAATCTATAATATTTAAATGAGTGATATTTAGAAAATAAATTCAGAAACAGATAAATTAAACAATATTCCTTAATATTAATTATTTTTTAGACACATGAACAAGAAATCTGTTTGTTTTAGATTTTTTCTTGAAGCATTTAGCTTGACTGTGGAAGTTTTTGGCACTCAGTTGTTGGTTTTTTGAAGTTTTTTTTTTTTTAAAAAAGAAAATAAAAATGAGAGCAGGTGGCCTCCTAATCATTCTGGCTTAATAATAGAATAACATCGTAGCAAACTGTCACAATTTTACTATAGCTTTTTGTTTTTCCTGAAGGTTAAAACTTAATCCCAACCCGTACCGTGGCTGGTTCATTGCCATTCGATCGAAAGCTTGTGAGCAAGCGTCTTAGGCATGCAGAGATAGAAGAATGGATTCACATTAAGCATTAATCCAGAAAAAGGAGATGAGGGTTTCTCCATCATCATTGCACTCGCTGATCAATGATCTTGGGCCAAACTCTCCAGGCCTTCGAAGCAAGCATTTCTTTAGTTACAGGCTTCAGATCTAAAAACAGGATGCATGCAATGACTGCTCTCTGGTTTTTTCTTTTCCTTTTCCCATGGCATTATTGATATGGGACAAACCCAATGATCAATTTGATAATTAGAACAAATATGAACATCTACCATGGTTTTTTTGTCACAAGAGATCCAAGCTGTGGCTGTCTTTCATACATCCTTGGTGACTGCTTGTATCTTCCACCTCTGTGCCATGATTATTGTTTATGGTTTTTATTCTGGAATTTGGGTAATATGTTATTTGTAAGGGAACATGGAGTAAAGCATGTTGCTTCCATTGAGATTACAAAGTATTCAGGGCTCATGTGCAACAAACACCCTTTGCTGGAAAAGAGAAATGTCTGAGAATGAAAACCTGTTACATGGGCCATCCAACAATATACTAAACATCGTATTAGACTGTCAAAAAAGGACCCATTTTTCAGAAAATTTAATATTAATGATCTCTTCAAGTCATTTTTCACATAAAAAAAATGATCTTTTTCTCTAACGATGAAAAAATAATAATTTCAAGACCAAAATCCCACCCGAGTTTTGTAGTAATACAAATTAATGTTGTACAGGCATCTTAAAGCATCAAAAGTTTCAAAAAGAATGGTCTGCGTGATAAATTTGCTTGACAGTTTGACGAATATGACTTTAAAGGTGACAGAAGCATATCCATGGATTTCATGATTGTTCCAGTCCTAAATCTTTCTTCGACTGATTGACTACAATAATAATAATAATAATAATAAAAAACTAATTATTTCCTTCCTAAAGTCCTTTTGCTAATAAATTAGAGCGCTTAACAGCTGCTTTGCCATATTTTATGGTGACATCCTTTAACGCATTTCTTTCAACATAAAATTCAATGATCCACAGCTATATCTACTGTAAACAGTTCTTCTTTTTCTGATTCCTAGGTGTTGACCGCACGAGTGGCAGAAACTAGAAACTTCAAACTTGTGGGGTCGGTCTGAATGAGAATTGCATTAAGTTCTTGAGCTGTGATCAGGTTGCTGCATGTTCCTGTTTGTAAAAGTTTAGACAAGCCTAAACACAGATTAAGGTTCAAGAGTAGACTAATTAGGAACTTAAAAAAAACTAATTAAGGTTCAAGTGTTTTTCGGACATGTTGCCAGATAAGCGGGCTTTTCTCAAATTCTGTAGGGACCTTGTTTCTCAAACTTCCTACATGATACATGATAGCTGTGATATTCAAACTATGTTTGCAGCTCTAATATATATTCAAATGGTTTTGTTTCCATCCTGAAATTCATATTGGACTCTTCTGTGGATAATTATCTTGAAGTTGAATAGCTTTAAAGAAAATTTCTTAGGTTTTGATGCTCGAAGATTAACAGTTCTTCAAGGAAAGACAGGTTCTAGAAGCATGGGTCCATGGCTCTGTGTCACATGCGGTGGTCACTGGTCAGTAGAGGCTCGGTGTGTTATAGGGTTGCCATGCTAGTGTTTCAAACAGTCAAGACAATTGGCCTTGTAGTTTAGGTTATAGAGTAACTTTGCATTTGTAGATATTGGGCTAAACCCACTGTTTACATCGTATGTTTTTACCGATTCATAAAAAAAAAAAACTTCTATTATCCATTCCGTTAATTCAGCATGTGTTTTTATTTTCAATTGATTATATCTTAGATTAAATAAATAAAAGAAAAAAATAATTTAGGCTGTCTTCATTGTGGATTATCCATTTGATATTATATTTTTAACTGGATAAAAAGTATAAAAATAGATTCAAAGATTTATCTCATTATATAATAATAAATCGTGCCTTTTTTCCTCCAAAAAAAGTAAACATATATATTCCATTACACAAAATTAACTTTCTTTTCATTCAAAGCGTTGTCCTAAGCAATCACACAAATTGATTTTAATGGTTTTTGTTTTATAATTCTATTTAAATTTTGTTGTCTAACATGTATTGATGATATGCTGATGTCGGCATTATATATATATATATATATATATCAGTTGTGTGCATTTGAAAATTGTATGAACGTTCAAATCAGCAATGTTGTGACTATTGTGATTGTCATATCATGGTAATGGAGAAAAAATTACGGGGAAAGGAAGAGGAGTGGGGACGATAAGCTCAAGGAACTGCTACAACGTAAGCAACTGGTGACGAAAGTTGCCAGGAGGGTTTAAATAGTGACACGTGTCGGTCAAACTAACAAGCTGTCATGGCTTCTTGGTCACAACACCACAAGGTTGGACAGGGCCTCGGACAACGTGGTGACTCACCGCTACAAACTGTTGCTGATTTCACCTCTAGATTCAAAATGCAAATATAAAAAATCAATTTTCTTGTTTATTATATATATAAAAGGATTAAAAATGCACTGAATTTATTTCACAGCAAGCGGTTTTTTTTTATGAATTGAAAAATCTTTCTTAATTTGATTTTCCGATTCTTTTTAGTGTTTTTTAGGTGGTTTAGTTGGGTTTTTTTTTTAAGGGTGTTTATTAAATATTTTTGGTCAAAATAAAAGGAAAAAAAATGAATTTTCTAGCTAAAAAATATAGATCTAATTTTTCAGTTACCACAACAATAATAAATTATGGACAGACAAGTCTACTTTTATTTTATTTTTTAAAAGGATAAATGCAAATAACAAGTTATTTGTATCTAAAAAAAAAAAGAGACATTTAGACATGACTGATTGGAAAGCCCCGTACATGGGCTTGTTTTAAAGGCCCATGTATATTAGGTGACATCGACGAGGCCCATGTGCTTTGATATTTTTTTTTTTCATTTTCAATCTCATCATTTAACTTTTTTTTGATAATTTTTATTATTATATATTTAAATAAAATATAGTTTTTATAACAATTATTACATCTAATGGAGTCTATGACAATGATCACATGTTTGATATTTTAGATCTTAAAGCCGAGTTGATCTAATATGTTATCATCTCAATATTTTTTTAAACCGATATGTTATCTTGAATTTTTTTAGAGTATTTAATTTATTTTAAATTATTTTTTATAATATATTTTGGTGTGGTTTTTGTAATATTGATTTGTGTTTATTTATGTTTTATATGGTTATTATAGTCATGTAACAGGGTTTAAAAAATTAAATCAGGTGATCGAGGATTAATCTAATATATTTTCTTCTCATCTCAATTATCATTATTGTTTAATCCAGATCATATTATTACATATCCTTCTTATTTCTCCTAAACAATATATATATATATATATATATATATATATATATATATATATTGTTACTGGTGTTGTTTTTAATTTATTTTTGTGTACAAAAGAATTTTATACGACCCGCAGCTTTAACACACTAAAGTAAACTAGTTATTCCTATAAATAAAAAAATCTATTAATGATGCGGTGAGGTGCGTTACTTACTTTTTCAACTGAACGGCGTGTCGATCCCCAACGTTGAGTTTCTAAGATCCATGAGGTCATGGTTTATGCCCGGCCGTTACATTCTTATTCACCGACTCAAATTTGTCAGTCTCCGAATTGAGCGACTTTTGAACGCCGAGCGTCGGCATTTGACCTCTTTTAGAATGGCTGGCTGGCTGGCAAAGTATGGAAGGGACTCAAATGATTCCTCCTTTCTTTAATTACTCTTGATTTAGTTCAAACATTAACCACTTCTTTATAATCATGATCTGATCCTGTAATCATCAAAAACAAAGCAGAACCTACTTTAATTTGTTTCCTTAACATGAACCAGCTGTTGAGGGGATGCCATGAATGGATACTATTAGTCAAAGCACTTCAGCCTACTCAAATCTTATCAAAAATTAATTTCTCGAATCTCACACATATATTATATAATATATCCATATGAGCTATTTTAAGTTTTTACATGATGCAAGAGTGGCGGAAATCTCTTTAATATATATACATGCTGTTCTTCTCCAGGTATATATATATATATATATCAGCCTAGGTTAAAAAATAGAGAGTTCATATCAATCTATTTACAAATTCATTTTTAAAAAATAAAAATGGAGTGCACTCAGCTTGATTTGGTCAGTGGATTACACGACGAGCAGATATGACTAACGATTTGCATAGGATCCGGGATTTGCCGGGAAAATTAATTAAATGGCCCCGATAATTTCCAGTGAAGGTTTTGAGTTACTGCATGTGAAGAAATAGCAAGAGGGAAAATCAACATGTTCTTGTAAAGATGCTCAAACTCTTGCCAACTTCACCAAAGCATAACTTGTTCAGTAAAATACTCTACTTGACAATTTTAGCGCCCATTAACATTTCATGGATGATCCTTCTACCGAAGGAATAAATATTTAACCTTTTCGAAGGTTGTGCTATCGTGGCCACATATATAGTTCATCTTTCTCCAATTCTTAAGGTCTACGGTACTGCATCATATATTAGGTGCTTTTTTTTATAAGAAAAAAGTTTACCCCCACCCCCCCGGCCCTTTTTTTTTTTTTTTTTCTTAAAGAGGTTCCCTATATAGGTTTTACTTCCATGATTTCAGATAGCTATAACTCTATAAATTCCATTCATTTTCTTTAAATAAATCAGGTTGATAGAAGTAATTTACTTATTTTTTTGACCTAGAAAGCGGAGTAACTATAACTTAGTGATAAATATAAATTGGATTTATAGGTGCCAAAACATGGAAGCGCCCATGACTTCATTCTCAAAAATAGTCGAAGGGATTAAAGTCTCGGTGCATATATGTTAATTGATGAAAATGTATGGTTTCCATTATGAAGAATCTAGCCCACACTCTTCGATGATAACAGGTAGAAATATCGTCAATTCGAAGTAATTACTAGATGAAATAGACCGGATTTTACACTTGAATTATAGTTTCAAAAGTTGGTGTAGACAAACCACCCTTGCGATGGAAATATATAACGGCTTAGATTTGTAATCTGACACCCACGGTCGATCTTTTTTCTAAAAAAGTATATATCTATGTAATGCGAAGGATCATTGATCGTCACAAATACACATAACACACACGAAATGAAGATCAGGGAGATTGATCATTTGTCAAATCACAATTAATATCATTAATTCCTCATCAGTACCAATTCAGCCATTAATATTTTAAGGTTTAGCTTAAGTTTTCCCTACCCAACTCTTAAATTCCTGCTTGCAAGTTTTTAGAGGGTGTTTGGGAGTGTGGTAGCGGTTGCTTTTCAAATAGCTTTTCGTGCCGAAAAACATGCCAATAATATTTTTTTTATTTTTTAAAAATCATTTTTGACATCAGCACATCAAAACGATCCAAAAAGTACAAACCGCATTTAATTTTAGCAAAAAAAAAAAATAAAAATTTTTTAAATTTTTTCAAAAAGCCGGTTTGGCCGCAATGCCAAACATGCAATTAATCGGTATTGTAAAGCACATCACGGCAACTTGTAAGAGAAAACCAAAAAAAATTATCACTCGTGTGTTTACCAAGTTAAGTTCTGTGTAACTTAAGCAGATCAACCTCTCCATTCATAGGATGAAACAAACATATGGGGGAGTTCATGAATTGACAGGGAACGATATCAGCAATAGTTTCCTGACTTTTTTTTCACAAAACTTGTAAATTGTAATGGGCACCCCTCCCTCTAACCCCAAGCCAGGCAGGAGTCATATTATCTATCAGATCCTTTATTATTTATTAAAGATAATTACTAAGAATAAGAAATATTATGTAAGTACAGTATTTTTAGAACGGAATTAATTAAGCCTGTGGGTATTGATGTCTTGCTATACTAAAAACCCAGTGGGTTAACTTAATTGGCTTATTATTTAGAAAGGAAAGGGAAAGTGAGTCATTTTCAACCGAGAGAGAGGGATGGTTGGCGTCTTTTGCCCTCTACGCAGCTTAAACCACGCAGCGGCAAATATAGACACAGACCCATTGACACGTTTCGCCCTGTGAAATCTCCTATTGCTTTTCTTTTCTTTATATTTTCAAGCTAGCCAGATTCATTCATTAATAGCTAAAAACCAAAGTTAAGTGCTAATACATCACTTTTTTATTAACTGATCATCAGAGAGAAATGAAAGAAAGATCAAAACTTTTGGAAGAGGAGAGGGGAGAACAGAGATGATGATAAGTCTTGCTAGATAGACAAGAAGAGAAAAGCTTGAAAAGGAAAAAAAGAAAACAAAAAAAAGGACAGTTGAGAAATATATATATATATATATATATATATATAGAGAGAGAGAGAGAGAGAGAGCGCGACCTTGGCTTATCGCATGTTTGCTTCACGCAAGCAGCTAAATTGGAAGGGAAAGGTTTGCTCTATCGCGTGGCTTTAAAGACTTCACAAGCGTTTTAAATCCCACCATTTAAAAAAAAAAAAAAAAACCCAACAAACTCTAACCCCAAATACCCCATAACCCAGCACCATCTACCAAACCCCAGACCACCACCACATACACATACCCTTCTTCTCTCTTATATCTCATTCTTCAAATACAAACCCTAATTATGTTACAAACTACTATATTTACTTTCTTTTGTTTTTAAAGAAAAAGAAAAGAAATGAGTACCGCAACAACAAACCCTATAAATAGTGGTGCTGGTGGTGGAAGTAGTGGCGGTGGAGGTGGTGGTGGCGGGGGCGGCGGCGGGCCATGCGGTGCTTGTAAATTCTTGAGGAGGAAGTGTGTGCCAGGGTGTATATTTGCACCTTATTTTGACTCAGAGCAAGGTGCAGCACACTTTGCAGCGGTGCATAAGGTTTTTGGTGCAAGTAACGTGTCAAAGCTTTTATTACACATTCCTGTCCATAAAAGACTTGATGCTGTGGTCACAATTTGTTATGAGGCTCAAGCTCGCTTAAGAGATCCAGTCTATGGCTGTGTTGCTCACATCTTTGCTCTTCAACAACAGGTAAATTAAATCTCTTTTTAGTTACTATTTTATTTAATTTCATTGATCACAAAAAAAGAAGTTGTCATCTTTCTCAACTTGAAAACAGAGAGACAAATTAAGTTATTTCTGTTGTTTTCTTTTCTTTTGCTTCTTAGTTGAGGCTATTAAGCACACCACTTGTGCTATTTGCTAGACACTTTTAATGTTGCTTGACACTTTCTACCGTCTTTTGATTGCTTATGGTGGTATTAAGTCCGTTCTTGAAATTTGTTTTTTTGAAGCTTCCCTTTGTCAATGCGATTAGCTGTTTTGCACTGTTAATATTGCAGTTGACTTTTCTCTAGTTTTCTTCGAAGAAATGAATTTCATGGGGTGGTTTATGTTGTCAATTTGTCAAACCATTCATGCAAGTTAGGTCAATTACCCTCTGCAAGGTAGCAAGAGAGGTGTCTAGCTCGGCTGTTCCAAGCCGGTGAGAAAGCAGATTCACTTGGCCCTCTCCTCTGGAGCTGCTCCTAGCGAGGGGAGAGAGCGAATATGGGGTTCTAAATTTTGTGTTTTTTCTTGCTGCGGCACCACTGCTTGGGGGATAATTTTGTGCTTTTAACTGAAATCAAGAACGCGTTTTTGATTGACAAATTAATCAAAAGGCTGAGGCGGTTACTATAATGGTATAGGCTGGAGTTTGTGCCACTTTTCTGTGCAAATCGTGGATTTGCAGTTATTCGGGGGATGGTCGGTTTTCTTGTTTCTAGAAGGTAACCTTTTGGGGTCAGGGCAATTAGTAGAGTCCCCTCCTCCCACTGCACAAATCGTTGGATTTTCACAGCAGGGTCTTTTAGGGGTACTTTTGTCAAGTTATGGAGGATTTAGAGCAGTCGAAGCACTAAAATATTATTTTCCTTCCATTAAATCACGAAACACTTCGTGATTGTTCTTCTTTGCATGTTCCACTAAATTAAATTACCACTTGATTAAACATCCTTTTAAAAAAAAAATTAAATCTAGTTAGAATGAATGAGATAGGAACGAATTGATGGCTATATATAATATTTTATTTTCCCAATTCCTTTCTGGATTTTATTATGCCGTGTATTTTACGAATAGATGGAATAAATTGGGCAACATTGCCCAATTGTTTTCCTTTTCTTCTTGAAAAAAATTGTTATTAATGGCAATTTGATTTTTTATACCATGATAATTCAGCGAAACGTACAGTACTGGCTGTTTGAGTCTATACTATATAGGGTTTATGTGTGTGTGTGTGAGTCTAAAATTTAGAAACAATTATTGGCCAGAACCAAGTACAACAGCCAGCTTCTCCTCCTCCTATTTCAATGTCAATAATGCAGAAGAATTCTGTGCTTAATCTCCATTTTCTATTCCTTTTTCAAAACATATCTTTGTTTGCTCGCAACACCATGTTCTTGTGCACATAATTCAAGCACCCTTTTGGCATAAACAAAGACGGGGAACCTCAGACTTGTTTCATGTTTATCTTTATAGGTAGGTCTTCGTTATTAATTAATCAATTTAAGTATTTCCATGAGTATTTCATAAAAAAAAAAAAAAATAGTTCCATGAATATTAACATCATTACTCGATAGAAAACACTTAATCTTGTGTTCAATTATGGACACTACAGTAACGACTGTTAAACAATGTTATGATGAAAGTTCTGTACATTTGCTAATGACACAATTGTTCAATTCTAATTTATATTAGCTATTAATTGATTATTGTTTCAAAATAAAAATAAAAAAAGTGAAAGTAGTGAGTGCAAAGAAAATATATTTTCTTGTATTTTTTTAGATTATAGAAATTCATTATAAATTAAACTATCTCATGAACATGTTTATTTTATATTTATATTTGATCGTTTTTGTTTCTTCAATTAAACATCTTCGTATATTTCTTGTATTTATTATAATGTAATAAATGAATGAAATTATTTTTTCCAATATGTACTAAATTCTTTTACGGAGTAATAGTAAAGATTTAGTCGGCTAACAAATTGATTTGTCTTTGTTCTCTCATGGCAAATTTATTTCTTACACAGGTAGTAAATTTACAGGCAGAACTCTCATACTTGCAAGCCCATCTAGCAGCAATTGATGTTCCGTCGCCACCTCCTCCGCCCCCACCAACACTAGTGACCCCGCCTCCACTCTCAATAGCAGACCTACCATCAGCCTCCTCAGCCCCCGCCGCATACGATTTATCATCTCTTTTTGATCCAATGATGCAACCCTCATGGCCCAACATGCAGCAGCAGCAGCAAATGGATATCCGTCAGTTTGGAGGCAGCGGTGGCTCATCAGGAACTGGTGGCGGTGATCTCCAAGCATTGGCGCGTGAACTCCTTCATAGACGAGGATCTCCACCACCCGGGTTCATGTCATGTAGTGACACATTAGCATCACCGTCTATCTCTAAATGAGACTGATCGACCTTATATTAACAAAGTACTTGTATTAATCAAATACCAACCAGGAAGCTGAATTTCCATGTTATTTCACTGGCCATGCATGATTTAGTCGTTTGATAATTGATCACCATTTCTTTCTGTTCGTTTCTGCTTTTTGTTCATTCCTTTTCCCAGTGGAATTCTTCAGATTGGGACGTACGAGTTAAAAATTAAAATTCTTATTCCAATTGCCGCTCCCAGTAGCATTCCAAGTTATCTGAAACAACAAATATATATATATATATATATATATATATATATAGAATAAAGTTCTTCAATTTTTTGGTATGTCGTTGATAGTGATTGAAAACAAACTTTTAATGCCTTCGATGCGGTCTGGCACTCAATTTTGATAAAAAACCACACGGTCTTTCCTCCTTTGATAAGGAAGTTTCAAGCTAGAATTCTTGTGTTTTGATGTGGATATATACATCCATCTATCCTTGTGTTTTAAGATTATCCTCTCGAGTATCATTTTAAAAAATATTCACTTTCATACACTCACATGTGCTCTTTTGCTATTTTTAAAATTAATGAAAATGCCCCAACAACAACCAAGAAATAAATAAATACTTAAAAAGCCTAGGGAAAACTTTAAAAAAACGATATCCATAAACTTCTTAATATATAGAAATATGTTTACCATAAGAAAATAAGTTTTGCAGGGACCGAGATAGGTTTTCAAAATTTTGAGATTCTTAAGAGTTATTTCAATTTTTTCAAGAAGTTCCAAGTTTTTATGTTTCTAGGTTTTTCAAAAAAATTTTGCTGTTTATTGGTTTTTAAAAATCCATTTTGTGTGGTATTCGCAATGCATAGAAGTTTAATCACCTTTCAGAGGAGCTGGTTTTTTTAGCTTTGGGTGATTTTGTTGGTTGCGTCTTAGAGCTTTGGACGTTGGGTCTCTAGTATAATTATTTCTCCAGCTCTACTGATTTTGCTTCCTATTGGCGTAAAGATTTGCTAAGTTGGGTCTTCGATATATATACTATACTGTTACTAAAAATAAATAAGAAATAAAAATTATTTTAATATGTTTTAAATGAAAAATACTTTAAGAAGTATCATGCATTTCATTACCAAACACATTTTAACATCTTTTATGGTTTATTTATTAATTTATATGTGGCTTATAAAAGAAATTATATATTCTGCAAGTTATTTTTTCTTAATTTTGATGGTTTGGTAAAGAAGTCTTATTTAAAAATAAATAAAAATACATATATGAGAGAAAATATGAATACAGAAAGATATATAAGCAACTTTATTATATATTCTGCAAGTTATTTTAGGAAAACATTCTGATGCAAGTATGCATAAGCAACTTTAGCTTTAATAGGGTGTTAAATTACGCAATTTGGATTCAGTTTCCACGCCCAACAATGGTGCGAGAGGACAGGAAGCCTTCTTATTACGAAATCCACTTAGGGTCTAAAATTGTTATAATTGTTCACCACAAATGACATTAAGATGGTGTGCTGGAAGGATTATATATGGGAGGTCCAAGCACCTAATAAATTTCCCAGGTGGACAAGGAAAAGAGAGAAAGAAGATAAAACGTTGGGTACATTTTCAGGTGCACGGTGGTATATACATTCTGCATCTCGGCGATGATAATGACGAGGGACGACCATAAAATGCATTTTCTATTAATATATGGTCTCAATAGAAGAATTCCCAGAGGCCTTTTATGGGTTCTGGACATTACCTCAACACCAAAAAACTGGAAAAGATGCGGAGACCGAGGCTTGAACCAGCACAAGTGGAGAGCATCAATGGCAAGATTGCCGAGCATGGTTCCATTTCCATTTCTTGGAAGTAAGAATTATAGGTCCAAATTTAAGGCACTTCGACTATAAAATTGTTTACCGTGGAAAACAAGTTGCTTTGTCACTTGTCCGAAATCTTCTCCGCGGGTGGCAATCAACAAGACATTTTGCGATTTTTTTTTTAATTAGTTTAATTTTTACTTATATTTTTGCAGATTAGACTACAATATATTTAATTATCTCTATTATATATTCCTAAGTTATATATATTATTATCATATCTTATAAACGTTCATGTTAGAATATATATGTTATCCAAGTAAAAAGAAAGTAAGAATATCGAAAATGAAGTACATAAGAGATAGAGATGGTAATTATACCCAACTCTATAGTCTAAATACTCAATTTATTCGGATATGGATGCCGGGAGTACTGTACCCTTCGACCCAATGGAGGTTGGCCTCTGAAGTTAGAAGGGCTCCATGGAGGCGGATGTGGAAGATCCTCCGCCTCAACAGAACAGAAAAGCGATCACAGGCTGACGGCCCAGCAGAACCCAAATCAGTCTCACACATAAGGCCTAGCTAGCCCAACCTTGAGACGATAGCTATCCTAAAGATTTACTGAGTGGTCAGGCCCAGAAATCGCAGCCGAGAGCCCTTGAAATGTAGACTACAGATATCTTGGCTTAACATCTTGCCTCGGCAAAAATGAAGGTAAATTTAAGAACAAAAAAAATTGCAGAATCACCGGATAACATTTTGACTCAAGAGGCATATTGTTGTTGAACCAGCTCTTTGAACAATGGTGCAAAGTCATCTTTAACCTCAATCTGTGTTGATATTACAATTCAAAAGAAGCCAGTAGCGGATTGTTGACTGGTTAGGAAGAATTACTCTTTCCACTACGAAACATTATGGTTTCTTTATTTTTTTTATATAAAAAATATTCTTTTTTATTATTGTGTTTTGTTTTTTAATTTAATTTTAAATTAATATTCAGAATTTATTTTTTATAAGATTATTATAGTTTATAATAATTTTTTTTTATTTAATAAATACTTAATTTTATAAACATTTATTTTGATTATTATATCATTAAGTAAAAAAAATCTGAAAAAATAAAATTATTAAATTTTATAGAGTTTATAATTCAAATTGTAAATTTAATGAATTAAGATGTAAAACTTGAGTTAATTTAATATATTTTTATTTTAATATTAAAAAAATATTTTTTAAAATATTTTTTAAAATTAAATCATATTTTTTTATTAATTATTCAAGTTATTCTTGGAGCATGTGAATGCAACTTTTACAGGGATAAGGGAAAATTCAAAATTGACCTGTTTAGTCACTTTTAACAAGAATATGAAATAATTCTGAGCCTTAATAAAAAAAAAAAAAATTAGACTAACAAATAAAAAACCTTGCCTGAATCTATACCTAAAAATGAGAAACCTCCATATCTTACCACCATCCCTTTAACTTCCTCGCAATCATGAGCATATATACAGGAAAGCAAAAATTTTCCATGGATGCAGCAAGATTTGGAGACAGATCAGAACCATGAGAATTTCGCAATTAACTTACCCCGCAGCATATTCTCTCAAGACAAGCTCCACCTCTTTCACCACCCCGAGTCTTCCAAACCACTCAGCTAGTACTTCTGATGCTTCTTTGCCAATGATGAGTTTCTCTCTCTCCAAACCTATTAGAAAGTCCAAGGCCTGGATGAGCTTGTTCTCCTTTTCATATGCAGCCAACACCAGAGCTACACATCTATCACTAGGTTCAATGCCAGCCCTCCACATATTTTCGAATGTAGCGAATGCATTTTGGCTTTGACCTGCCATTCCATAAGCATTTAAGAGGACTGCACACGTTCTATCATCAGGAGGAATACCTGCAAGCTGAATTGCATCGAACACTCTTTGAGCTCCATCAGCATCACCAACAATGGAGTACGCTCTTAACAGTGCCTTGTAAACTTCACTTCCGGCACGGATTTCTTGAGCGTCCATTTCTCTAAGTATCATCTCCCCCTTTTCAGGCATTCCAGCTCTGATATAGGCCATGATCATCGAGCCATATGATCTCCTATCTAATGGTTGACCAAGAAGCTTTAGCTCTTCAAAAGTTTCTTCAGCAAGAGTGAGATTGCCGGCTTTGCTGTACATGTGAATCATAGCAGTTAACGTTACCTGATCACTTACAAACCCTCTCTCCTCCATGGCTAAGCGAGTTCTTTCAGCTTCTTCAAGCTGGTTGTTCATCCCATAAAAATGAATTATTTTAGTATAGTCACGAACATTAGCCTCAAAAGATTCTTCTAGAAGGGCAATTTCTGCCACCTGATAAAGATGCAAAAGACCATGAGCTTATATGACATTGCGAGTTTAGAAACTCTGCCTGCACACAAAATAAGAACACTAGTATTCAAAAACGGAAAAGGTTTTGTACCTTGAATAAACTCGAACTATGTTAAGCACAAGAATGTTTTAATGCACAAATTATTTATCCACCTCATTAAAAGAACATGTGCTTATCTTCCTGGATGTTGCTAAGAAAGCCATGGCATGTAACATGTTGTCAAGTAAATTCATCTCACTTCCTCAAACCTCACTAAAACTTAGTCCATTGGTTCTTGTGGCTTTTCTGTTAAGGAAAGGGCTATTTCCTGTGATGTCTTGGAAGGAGGAAAACAGCTAAATGCCCTTGGTCAATAACTCCTTTTTAAAATGTCTTTATTTGCTGGTTACTAGAGCTACTTGCTGATAATTTCATCATCACTGCCGAAGAGGATGGGAATTTGTTTAGTTATTTCGGTTGAATTTTTTTCAATATTGAACAGGTTGTGAAGTAGTCTTATACATACCAGATAGGGAGGAAGAAGCGGTCACCAACAGAACTAAAAAATAACCAAATGCTGAGTTTATTTACGAATATTGAAATCTCTCTCAAAGTGAAATTGAGCATAAATTTACCCTCAGGATTTTAACAAATATAACATCAGGAACTATGAGAATGATGGATACAACTCATGAAATCTGCAGGATTGAATGATAATAACAGAAAAAAATGAACTTCAAGAAAAATGAAGGAACGTGAATAGGAAAGGATTGAAGATCAGAAACTGTGATGGGACAAGCAAAAAGGAAGAGAAGTAAAAAAGTGGGCATTAACGGGTCCTCTCCACCGTTTTCTTTTGATTAAACAACCCCGGCGATTGAACCTATCAGCACTAAGTTAAGCAAGAAGCCAGGTGCCCTTGCTTGCATCTTTCACAGCTGTGGATGAATGGGGCATTTCTTGATCGTCATTGATAAATTTATGACAATATAAGACTGATATGTTTACCTTAAAAAAAAAAAGCACGTAACAGCACTCCTTCTCCATTTAAGCAATCCAAAAATCTAGCCATAAAATAAGAATCAAAGGTGTCTTGCAGACTGTGCTACATTCAATATATAAATGCTCCAAGTATTCATGTTTGCTTGTGCGTGTACGAACCACAGAAAAACAAACATAACATGCATCTGATTGATTCTGAAACAAAACAGGAAGCGTACAGCTAATTTATTGCTCCATGGACTACATAGAGGTTGATTAAAGGTGTCTATATAATATTCAAAATTCAAAAGATTCTGACAAGCCATTCATCAACAGAAAGAAATAGCCAAACACATCACAGATGAAGATTCCCAATCACCGAATTGCCCCAACTACTGCATTGTCTAGCAATTAATTTAATTAGATGAAGTAATGAAAACACAGATTCCAACAACAACAAACTCGTTAAAAAGGAGGACTAATTCAATAAACTCAAAATTTAATTACATTCAATACTATTAATTTTATTAAAAGTTCAATAACCCATTTGCTTTTCTATTTTAAAAGAAAAAACTTTAATTTTTTTTAAAAAATTAATCTTTTATATATTTTCATATCATTTTAATGTTTTGATGTGTTATTATTAAAAATTATTTTTTAAAAAAAATATTTCAATATATTTTTTTTTAAAAAAAACAACTAATTGCCGCTCACTAACAAAGTATATATAAAAAAAAAGAGTTTCAGAGACGACAAATAGAACCCGCCTAAGTATTTACATAAAGTCCATCGTAGAATACTTAACTTTGCCAGACAACAAGCATTAACCTTAAAAATAATCATTCATGTTTCAAACTTCATTCCAAATTCTCCCTATACATCTTCCGATCAAACTTAAATAGTAATCAATAGACAAAGCAAGATTAAGCAAGTGATAATCAATAAAGGCATTCAATTAAAGTGGAAAAAAGAGAATACCTCAAGATAAAGTGGATGTTCCATCTTGTTCAATTCCTTGAGAATAGAAAGCCAATCTTTTCTCCTTGGCTTCATAATCTTAACCCAAGCACTCAACAAAGCAGGCAAACTACCTTTCTTGTCATTGAAACAAATTATCTGTCTCATAAGCGCTTTACATCTTTTGGTCATCTTAAATGGCAGTTGAGATATGGCCTGTTTTTGTTCTTCTGGTATATTAGGATCTATCTCGACCCACCGAAACTTAGGTTTCTCTTTTCCTATTTCTCCTTCTACTTTCTCTTCTACATTGATAGCAGCTAATACAGGCTGAATTTGGGACTTGCAAAAAGTTAAAGTCACGGGTTGTTGACATAATGAGTTGCCCAGAAAGTGAAGGTTACTGGTTTTTTTGGGTTCGGAGTGTAGTGGGCAAGTTGGAGATGAAAACGGGAGAATGTTAATAACATATGAGGCCATAGCCAAGTTCGGGCATCAAAAAAACAAGACCTGATTGATCTTTTTGAGAGAAAAAAAATTAAACGGGGTCTGTTGAATTGTGACTATGAGCAGATTATGAAGAAATTCAGGAAGGCAGAAAAACTTGATTGGATTTTCTAATTCCCCAGCCACAGCCACAGCCAGCAGAAGGCAGGGGATGCCATATCTTGTACTGTTGCCACTGAAAGTTTCTTTAAAAGAGAACTATCAAGCCCATTTTAGCGTTTCAAATTTGGGAAGCCAGCTTGCTGGGCCTTTTCCCAGATCGCGCCCATTATCACCGAGACCTTACCCGCTTTTTAATTATATGATCTTTTGCTTCTGTAAACTCGTTAATTTTCTTTTTTATGCTAGGATTTTGGAAGATAGGTCGGATAATTTAAACTGTTTATTGCATTAACAGCACACACATATCCAGAAATATCATAAATTCGTGTTAATTATGAAATTTACATCTAAATTTGAATGAGAATTTATTTTAATTTTAAATAAAAAATCTGCTACGATTATAATGTTTTATATGTCTATCTTTACTTTTAAAGGCTCTCCAGAACAATGATGAAGGATGGCGTTAGGAGTTTCCTTTTCCAGCTTTTGGTCTGGGGATAGTGTTGTCCGATGCATGATGATGAATTCTCATGGAGGACAACGGCTCATGATGCCCTAGAGGCATTATCAGCGCCATTGGAACGGATAAGCCATCAAATGATGGGAATTGCCTCGTTCCATTGCTTTTGTTGATAGTTGTTGAGGCATGGCCAGGAAACAATCGGTGATCACGAAGGAGTTTTAAAAATAATCGCAATAATAATAATAATAAAAAGCTAAATAAACCTGATAATTAAAACATAAACAAAAAAATTAAATAAAAAAATTTAAAAATCAAATTTTTTTTAAAAAATTAAGTTAGATTTGACATCTTATTCATCAAGCAATGACCCATTCAAGAGCTTTTTTTCTTTTAAGTTAATAGGACGGATGTCATGTTATCCTCCTCAATCATTTTTAAAAAAAGTTACATTGTTTGAGAATTTTTAGAATCCAGTTATTATGATGATTGAAAAAACAAGTACAAGATTCTTTTACAAATAAATTAATTTTCAACTTGTTTTTTACACGAAACAAAAATCTTGTTAAACTAATTTATAGTATTCAAAAACATAAAAAACTGACACAAGATTTAAAATTAACTTGAAATCCAAAATCTTCTTAGGCACATGTCTATTTTATAGACACTTTCAATGTTAAAAATACATCATCTCAACTCCCCTTGTCATATAAAATTATTTGATATAAAATTAATTGTTTTGATGATTGTAATCATTATAGAGGCTATCTTTTTTCTATATTAAAATTTGACAATTTTTTTTTAAGTAAAACTAAAAATAAAAAAAATAAAGTTCAATATCAAAATTATTTTTTTAAAAAATAAAAGAACCAACTACCTAATAGTTAAAAATTATAGAAAACTGAAATGAGATTTTATAATAAATTTTAAATTCACCATTTATTCAACCTGTTTCTTTGACTTGAGCCCATTGTCTTTTAATTCAACTCTCTTAAGAAAAAAAAAAAAAAAAACCTAGGTGTTAACGTGAACTAAAAAAGTTGAATAATGTAAAATAAATTTTGAAAGCTCAACATAAATTTTTTTTAAAAAAAACACCAAACCCGCAATATTATGCGAGGAGGTGAATAATAATACTAAAAATTAATGTCTTTTGTTATATTGTATGATAATAATAATAATAATGTTTTCCTTTACTCCAGCTTGAACCGTAAGAACGTGATCAAGCACAAATGTTGAGTACCAGAAGGAAAACACGTCGTAACAGCTGTATATATTACCGGGGGGGCGGGCTTATCAGGGCCCGTAGGTTGGCCTTTTGATCGATTTCAACAACTGGCATTTCAACACTGAATTTTCCCAGTTTTTTTAAACAAGTTTTACGAATTTATAAGAGCAATTTATAAAAATATTTCACATGTTTCCTTTTCCCTTCAATTACAGACCATCGATCACAATATCAGTCATCAATTAAAGTCAATGAAAAAAAATCAAATTGCGACAAACTTTTGCAACGGTAAATCAAAATCCACTAACAAAAAGATATATATATATATATATAATGCACAGAAAATACAAAATTCTGTATTGAATTGTAAAAGGAAAATGAATATAGAAAACATGGAACATCAAATAAAACGAAAAAAGTTAAATAGGAAACATAAATTTAAAAAGTTATATTGGAAAAATATGAAATATACATGCATTAAATAAATAATATTTATTTAAATAATTTAAGGATATTAAGGTCTTTTAAAAATACTTAAAGATACGACAATCAATCAATTTTTTCTATAAAGTTCATGCTTTTACATATGAATTTATTAAACTCATTGTCAGGTTAAAAAAATGTCAATAAAAATGACTAGAAAATTAAAAAATAAAGCGTATAATTAATAGCTCAAGTTTCCTTCTATTTCCCCCCTTTCTTAACACCTAAAAGGTGATTTTTCACCATTTATGGCTCATGCTAACAAAGAAATTAATCAAAGATAAAATTAAGAACAAGAGACTAAAACCGGAGAAAATAAAAGTAGCATATCCAAAGCAGTATAAAAAACAAATTAACAAGTCAATTTATATTTATTATAAAATGATGTTATTTTGAATACAAAATAAAAAATAAATTATTGAATCACTTGAACTTTTTCTGATCAACTCGATTGATATGCTAAGTTACGTATAGATTTAATTAGATAAAATCTTAAAATAGGTTTTTTTATAAAAAAACAACACCTGTGAAATTGCGTTTAATAAGTGACTATTTGGATATGCTATTCTACTGACTTTTAATGAAAATTTAATTATTTTTATATTTTTAATATATTAATTAAAAAAATAAATCTTAAAAATAAAATAAAATATTATTTTAATATATTTTTAAATAAAAAATATTTTAAAAGCTACCACTTCCGGACAGATCTAAACATGCTTTAAAATTGCTCGGACGCGACCCGTCCGGTCTATCATGAAAGAACAAAAAAAAGCCATCACAACAAAGCACCCAAACAGTAAATCTCGAAATCACCCACCCCTAATCCCCATTATTACCATTGACCTGTCATCAGCATCACGTTAAAGATCCCTAACCACTCTAGAGTACACTCTAATCCATAACAAAAGCCAAGGGCAATTCGGTCACATAATTTAAAACCATGGACTTTCCCGTAAGAGACAAACTAAACCCAAAACGCGATCTAAATCTTAAAATCACGGAGCTCCCCCCCCCCCTCTCTGTCTCTCCTTTCTCCATTTCCATTTCCTTCCTCTACGATTCACTTTCTCTCCTCTTCATGCCATCAAATCTAAACAAGCCAAACAATCCCTAACATTCCCTCTCCAGATCCAAGCTCCCCGAGTCACGAGCTCACTCACCTTCCTGACTCGGGAATGGCTTCCACGGAAGCCGATTCCCGGTTAAGCCAGATAGTATCTCCTGCTTTAGAAAAAATCATCAAAAACGCATCGTGGCGTAAACACTCGAAATTAGGACACGAATGCAAATCCGTCCTCGAAATTCTCACTTCACCAGAACCCCAGGAACAACCTCCTCCGACTTCCACTCCCGACGACTCCTCCCCCTCCGAATCCTCCCTACCTGCCCCACTCCACGACGGCGGGTCCCACGAATACTCCCTCGCCGAATCCGAAACAATCCTCAGCCCTCTGATCAACGCGTGCACCACTCAATTCCTCAAGATCGTCGATCCAGCCGTTGATTGCATCCAGAAATTGATCGCCCATGGGTACATACGTGGAGAAGCGGATCCCACCGGAGGTACAGAAGCGAAATTGTTAGCTAAATTGATCGAATCTGTGTGTAAATGTTATGATTTAGGGGATGATGGTGTTGAATTGTTGGTTTTGAGAACCCTATTATCGGCTGTTACGTCTATTTCCTTAAGGATTCATGGAGATAGTTTGTTACAAATAGTGAGGACTTGTTATGATATTTATCTAGGGAGTAAAAATGTGGTTAATCAAACAACGGCGAAAGCATCGTTGATTCAAATGTTAGTTATTGTGTTTAGGAGAATGGAGGCTGATTCTTCGACAGTTCCGATTCAGCCGATTGTTGTGGCTGAATTAATGGAACCAATGGAGAAATCTGATGTGGATGGGTCAATGGCGGTGTTTGTTCAAGGTTTTATAACCAAAATTATGCAGGATATCGATGGGGTTTTAAATCCGGGGACACCGAGCAAGGCTTCAATGATGGGGGCACATGATGGGGCTTTTGAGACTACGACTAGTACAGTGGAGAGTACAAATCCGGCTGATTTGCTTGATTCGACAGATAAGGATATGTTGGATGCGAAGTATTGGGAAATTAGTATGTACAAGACGGCTCTGGAGGGGAGGAAAGGGGAGTTGGCAGATGGGGAAGGGGAAAGAGATGATGATTTGGAAGTGCAGATTGGGAATAAGTTGAGGAGAGATGCTTTTTTGGTGTTTCGAGCACTTTGCAAGTTGTCTATGAAAACACCACCAAAAGAGGCTCTGACTGATCCTCAATTGATGAGAGGGAAGATTGTCGCGTTGGAGTTATTGAAGATTTTGTTGGAGAATGCTGGTGCCGTGTTTAGGACTAGTGACAGGTACAACCTATGTTATGCTTTTATAGTGCATATATTCTTGCTGAATTTTGCATTTTGTTCATTAATTTTTTTTTCACATTTATTTGAAATTAATTGTTATAAACTTGTTGATATATTTGGTCACAATGTTATGTAGAATGATAGATACATTTACACCATTTGGAAGCTCTTGAAGTATTTCTTCTATGTAGCCATATACAACTATTATTGAGCGGAAAACAGACTCATTATAGTGGATACATGTGCATTCTAGTGGTTTTGGTTTATTGTGCTGATGACGAAGAGATGGAGCTACAATTGTTAGATAGTATATCAAAGAGATGGAGCTACAATTTTTAGATAGTATATCCATGATAAAGAGTTTTCAAGTCAGATCTCAACTTTTGTATCAAAAGTATTTTTCCTATGCAATTATACATGACCATTGGTGGCTGGGAAACAGATAGATTCTAGTAGACACAGATGCATTTCAGTACCCAGTCTATTGTGCAGGTCACCAAGATGAAGGTACAATTGTCAGATAATATTTCCATAAAAAAAGTCTTCAAGGTTTTAGATCTCAAATGCATCCAGCATAAGCCATCCTTGTTTTGAAAAATTGGTTAAAAATCTGCCATTTTTATCTCCAAGCTTCATGGAGAGTCTATAGGTACAACCTTCATTAGCTCATGCAGAATCATCAACACTGTAGCTTAAGCAGGGTCTGAATTGGTCTAAATTTGTTGTCAGAATGATCTTAAGATGGAAAGAAAATTGAACTACTGGGAAGGATAGGGTGGAAAACTTGTGGAGGTCAATTGTTGGTTGCAAATGGCATGCCAACAGTAATATGTAGCTGTTTATGCTGCCCGGTAGAACTGGTACAACTTTGGCTGTAAATGGACTTCTCCCTTTTCAATGTTTCATGTACTGTTTTGTGCTGTTAAGATGCGTGATTATGGGATCCTGGGAGAGGTAGGGAAATAGCTTAATAATCTTTTCATTTTCTGTTGTGATTGGGGTTGGAATATGTTGCAGAAAGCCTGATAGAAAAATGTTGTGTGGCTACATCATAACCTAGTATTGTTACCAATTTCAATGGTTAAATAATTAAACCCAGGAGAGGTGGGCAAATAGCTCAATAATCTTTTCATTTTCTTTTGTGATTGGGTTTGGAATATGTGGCAGAAGGCCTGATAAAAGCATTTGCCAATTTCTATGGTTAAATACTTTTATCTAGTATTTCTCTCTCATTTCAAGGGATTAAGGAGTTTATTTCATGGGTAAGAAAATTGCTTTGGCTGAGCACTTGGAATTCCTGATCCTATGTAGGACAAATTATTGAATGCCTTTTGGTTGGATGTAAGCCATGAAACCATAGTGATCAACTTATACTTTAGTTGAATCTTAGTTTAGAGGGTGATTCAACTAGTCCTATTTTGCCGTATCTGGTTATATTTTTTTGTGTGTGGAAGTCTCATGTGGTCCTCTTGCTTAATGTTTTCACTCTGAAGTTGAACAGTATTATTTTGGTTAAATAAGATTTTGCTTAATATCAAAGTTAAATTTGTGATGTGTTAAATATACTTGATTCTTGTGCTGAAACAGGTTCTTAGGTGCCATCAAGCAATATCTATGTCTTTCACTGTTGAAGAACAGCGCTTCGAGTCTAATGATCATTTTCCAGCTTTCTTGCTCCATTTTCATTAGTTTGGTTTCAAGATTTAGAGCCGGATTGAAAGCTGAGATTGGAGTATTTTTTCCTATGATTGTTCTAAGGGTTCTGGAAAATGTTGCTCAACCTAACTATCAGCAGAAGATTATAGTGCTTCGGTTTCTAGATAAGCTCTGTGTTGATTCACAGATCTTGGTAGACATTTTTATTAATTATGATTGTGATGTCAACTCATCTAACATATTTGAGAGGTATGTTTTCTTTTCTTGCTATAGATATCTGAGTTTGTAAAACAATTGATCTATAACGTTGGCAAAAATATCAAGTTTTAAACCATTTGATAAATTATGTTTTGCTATCTTGATCATTCAGAATGGTCAATGGACTCCTTAAAACTGCTCAAGGCGCCCCTCCTGGTACTGCTACTACACTTTTGCCACCTCAGGAGGTGACCATGAAACTTGAAGCTATGAAGTGCTTAGTGGGTATTCTGAAATCAATGGGAGATTGGATGAATAAACAATTGCGCATTCCCGATCCTCATTCTACCAAGAAACCTGATGCAGCTGAGAACAGTCCTGAACCTGGAAGTCTTCCCATGGCAAATGGTAATGGGGATGAGCCTGTTGATGGATCAGATTCTCATTCTGAAACCTCCACTGAAGCATCAGATGTTTCAACTATTGAGCAACGAAGGGCTTACAAGCTGGAACTTCAGGTATGTGATTTAATTGTATTTATATGCTGGCTACTGCCAATGGAATCTAATTTAAAATTTGTGGCAGGAAGGTATATCTCTTTTTAATCGGAAGCCTAAGAAAGGAATTGAGTTTCTAATCAATGCAAATAAAGTGGGCCATTCAGCAGAGGAGATAGCAGCCTTTCTTAAAAATGCATCGGGCTTGAACAAGACTCTGATTGGTGATTACCTTGGGGAAAGAGAAGATTTGTCACTGAAAGTGATGCATGCTTACGTGGATTCTTTTGACTTTAAAGGCCTGGAGTTTGATGAGGCTATCAGGGTCTTTTTACAGGGATTTAGGTTACCAGGAGAGGCACAGAAGATTGATCGAATTATGGAGAAGTTTGCTGAACGTTACTGCAAATGTAATCCAAAAGTTTTTAGTAGCGCTGACACAGCCTATGTCCTCGCTTACTCTGTGATAATGCTCAATACTGATGCTCATAATCCCATGGTCAAAAGTAAGGTGTGTTCAAATCCTTTAGTTTATTCGGTTGGATATTTCTGATAGTGTGATGGATAAGTTTGTACCCTCCTCTCTCACATAGCTCTCTCTCTCTAAAAAAAAAGCAGATGTCAGCTGATGACTTCATTAGAAACAATCGTGGCATTGATGATGGAAAAGATCTACCTGAGGAGTTCTTGAGATCATTGTTTGAACGAATATCAAAAAGTGAGATCAAAATGAAAGAAGATAATTTGGATCTCCAACAAAAGCAGTCTTTGAATTCAAACAGAATTTTAGGCTTGGACAGTATCCTAAACATCGTGATCCGCAAGCGGGGTGAAGAAAAGCATATGGAAACAAGTGATGATCTTATCAGGCACATGCAGGAACAATTTAAAGAAAAGGCTCGGAAATCTGAGTAAGAATAACTGGCTCTCCTGTTCTCCAAAACCCCATTGCTTTTCCACCTGAAACTTTATGGTAACTGATCCCACTCCGTCGAGTCATCTGGTTCTGCGCCTTATGGGGCTCTCGAATTTGTGTGCTGGGCAATAATCTTAATGAAGCTAAAGGCTCTTAATTATACTTTTCAACAATTGCTTTACATGGTTATAGTTCATTAGTGCCTCCTGAACAATAAGCAATCCTTTGTGGTAGAATTTTTTATCAAGAAAAATCTAACTATGTTTATGTCTTGATTATGCTCTTGGTGAAGTTGATATTTGTACTTTGAACAAAACTGTATATAATTCTCACATATTTATACTGACCTGGCAATTTGCAGGTCAGTTTATTATGCTGCAACAGATGTGGTGATTCTTAGATTCATGGTTGAGGTATGCTGGGCTCCTATGTTGGCAGCCTTCAGTGTGCCTCTGGACCAAAGTGATGATGAAGTGGTGATAGCTCTCTGTCTGGAAGGTATCCGGTGTGCTATTCATGTTACTGCTGTGATGTCCATGAAGACTCATAGAGATGCTTTTGTGACTTCATTAGCAAAGTTTACTTCACTCCATTCTCCTGCTGACATCAAGCAGAAAAATATTGATGCCATCAAGGTTGGTATTTGAAATAGTATCTTATAGATGGCCCTTCAGATTAACTTAAAATAAAATCAGTATTGTTTTGTGAGCCTACTTTTCTTAGGTTGTCTTGTTGAGATTATGTATTCCTTGTACTACATGGGAGTGTATCTTTCATATTTTATTGGCTTTATGAAACTTTTCTTCAAATTTCAATGTTATGAATCTTTAGAAGTGAATGGTAGGAAAATAATAGTAGGATGGAGTTAGAAGTACAGGCTGAATATGTCCTTTTTTCTTAATGGATAAATTAATAACTTTTGGAGGAGGGTTCACACTGGGGATTTCTTTTTTGAATGGGAGGTTTGGATAGCAATAGGCTACCTCTGCTACTATTTCATGAATTATCTTTTTGCGGGGACAAAATGGTTTAAATGAATGAAAATGTAACACGAGAAGAACCGATAGAAGGTCAGTAGCCTTTATTGATGGGTCTGTGCTAGTAGTGCCAACCTTCTGTTAACAACAAATGCACATGCAGAAAGTCTGCAAGTTGTCACAAGAGCTTTAACTACCAATGATCTGAGTATTATATTCTTCAACTTCATCCCAATAGCAATTTGCTCACGGATCTAATTTGATTTGGGTTTGCACTGTTTATAGGCAATAGTTACAATAGCAGATGAAGATGGGAATTATTTGCAAGAAGCTTGGGAACACATTTTGACATGTGTCTCACGCTTTGAACATTTGCATCTCATGGGAGAGGGTGCTCCTCCAGATGCTACCTTTTTTGCTTTTCCCCAGAGTGACTCAGAAAAGTCAAAACAAACTAAGTCAACCATCCTCCCTGTTCTGAAAAAGAAGGGACCTGGAAGGATGCAGTATGCAGCTGCTAGTGTGATGAGAGGTTCATATGATAGTGCTGGTATTGGTGGAAACACAGCTGGGGCTGTTACTAGTGAGCAGATGAACAATTTAGTCTCCAATTTAAACATGTTAGAACAAGTTGGAAGCTCTGAAATGAGCCGCATATTCACACGGAGCCAAAAGTTAAACAGTGAGGCAATAATTGACTTTGTCAAGGCTCTTTGCAAGGTCTCCATGGAGGAACTGCGATCAGCTTCTGATCCACGGGTCTTTAGCCTTACAAAGATTGTTGAGATTGCGTGAGTTTCATCCTACTTTTTGTTTGTTTATTGGGCCTCTTTCCCCTTCCTTTTTTTTTTAATTTTTTTTAAAGTATCTGCTACTACTGCAGGGATTACATAATAAAATTGATTTGATTTCTTATCACAGGCACTATAACATGAATCGCATCAGGCTTGTATGGTCAAGCATCTGGCACGTGCTTTCTGATTTCTTTGTAACAATCGGCTGTTCTGAAAACCTTTCAATTGCAATTTTTGCAATGGACTCTTTACGTCAATTATCAATGAAATTCTTAGAGCGGGAAGAGTTGGCAAACTATAACTTTCAGAATGAGTTTATGAAGCCGTTTGTTATTGTTATGCGGAAGAGTAATGCTGTTGAAATCAGAGAATTGATTATCAGATGTGTCTCGCAAATGGTTCTCTCTCGTGTCAATAATGTTAAGTCAGGATGGAAGAGCATGTTCATGGTATTGAAATCTGCCACTTATTAACTTTAGTTATAATGAATATACTGTTGACCATTAAATTTTAGACCTCAATTTGATGTTATGAGATATCCTGCTTGCTATGTTTTTCACTCTTACGCGTCATATTGCTTCAGGTTTTCACAACAGCAGCTTATGATGACCACAAAAACATTGTACTCTTGGCCTTTGAAATAATTGAAAAGATTATTAGAGATTACTTCCCATACATCACAGAAACTGAAACAACCACCTTTACAGATTGTGTGAATTGCCTGATAGCATTCACCAATAGTCGATTCAACAAAGACATTAGCCTTAATGCAATTGCTTTCCTTCGATTTTGTGCCACAAAACTTGCGGAAGGAGATCTTGGATT
This sequence comes from Populus tomentosa, assembly GCA_018804465.1. Classification (NCBI taxonomy): domain Eukaryota; kingdom Viridiplantae; phylum Streptophyta; class Magnoliopsida; order Malpighiales; family Salicaceae; genus Populus; species Populus tomentosa. The sequence goes on from CM031995.1 coordinate 4,271,536, forward strand.
TTCATCAAGGAACAAGGACAAGGAAGCCCCTGGGAAAATTTCAATACCTTCACCTCGGACTGGAAAAGATGGAAAACAAGAGAATGGAGAAATCACGGATAGGGAAGATCATCTCTATTTCTGGTTCCCTTTGTTGGCTGGTAAGGAAACTGGATAAGTTGGCATTTGATGTTATGAATCTTTGTTTTATTTTCCTCACATTCAGATTTCCATAATTGCAACCCTTTTTTGACTATTAATTATTGGTGGTTGGTTTGTGCAGGTTTATCAGAACTTAGCTTTGACCCTAGGCCTGAAATCAGGAAGAGTGCCTTGCAAATTTTGTTTGAAACTTTACGCAATCATGGTCACCTTTTTTCTCTTCCTTTATGGGAAAGAGTCTTTGAGTCGGTCTTATTTCCAATATTTGACTATGTGCGGCATGCTATTGATCCTACTGGAGGCGACGCCCCTGATCAGGGGATTGATGGTGATACGGGTGAGCTTGATCAAGATGCGTGGCTCTATGAGACATGCACTTTGGCTCTCCAACTGGTTGTGGATCTTTTTGTAAAGTTCTACAACACTGTCAATCCGCTTTTAAGAAAGGTGCTATTGCTTCTGGTTAGCTTCATTAGGCGTCCTCACCAAAGTCTTGCTGGTATTGGTATTGCGGCATTTGTCCGTTTGATGAGCAATGCTGGAGATCTTTTTTCAGAGGAGAAGTGGCTGGAGGTGGTTTTGTCATTAAAAGAGGCTGCCAATGCTACACTCCCTGATTTCTCTTACATTGTTAGTGGAGAAGCCTTGGTAATAAGCCATGAACAAAGTGACGGAGAGAAGTCTGGTGACGTGCCTGATGGTGATTCAGAGGGGCTGATAGCGCACCGTCTTTATTCTTCTATATCTGATGCAAAGTGTCGAGCTGCTGTTCAACTTCTATTAATTCAGGTACTCTTTAACTATTTTATTTTAATATCGTGGAAGTATTGCGCACAATTTTATGTGTTGGTCTACTAGTTGGAAACAAAAAACATGCTGTTTGTGGATGTTGTGCTCTCCCTCTGCAGCTCTGCTTAGGTGTGAGTTCGATGGAAACACATGAAAGAAAAAGAAAATAATGGAACTTTCCAAGGACATAGTGTTGAGATTTAGTATGAATGACTCTGCAAGGGGTTGGTAAAAGTGTGAGGAGTGCTGCACAATATTGATTCCAGGGGCTCCTAATCTGAAGAAACAAAAATTTCTAAACATAGGCATCCCTACTTTTTCATAAAGTTCTGAAAATTGGCTTTTTTTTCTAGAAAAAATGAGGTTACAGTTGAAGAAATGAGTTTAATCTTGAAATCTTGTTAAGGTTGCTCATAAAAAGGAGACATGCACATAAATTATAAAATTCTAAAACAGTGGAAAGTTGAAGGGCATCAGTTCCTTCCCATATACTGGTGTGTGTCTGCCTGCATGAGGGCTTGTGCCTCAACAACATGAATATTCTGATGGTTTTATAAGTTGATTCTTTTTCACTTTTCTTGTCGAGTAATTGCTTGATCAGAAACATTGAGCTTTGTTATTCAATCCACTGAACATGAAGTGTGAGCATTTTATCATTCTAATTGGCAGGCGGTGATGGAGATCTACAGCATGTATCGGTCTCACCTTTCAGCTAAAAGTGCCTTAGTGCTCTTTGATGCTTTGCATGACGTGGCATCTCATGCTCACAGTATCAACACCAATATTGCATTACGTTCAAAGCTACTTGAGTTTGGCTCTATGACCCAAATGCAAGACCCTCCACTATTACGCCTGGAGAATGAGTCCTATCAAATTTGCCTGACATTCCTACAGAATCTTATACTGGACAGACCTCCAACCTATGATGAAGCTCAAGTGGAATCCTGCCTTTTCAATCTCTGTGAGGAGGTTTTACAGTTTTACATTGCATCTGCCCATGCTGGACAGACATCAGAAACTTCTCCCAGTGGCCAATCCCAGTGGCTGATTCCTTTAGGTTCTGGAAAACGAAGGGAATTGGCTGCACGTGCTCCTCTTATTGTCGCAACTCTCCAGGCTATCTGTAGTTTGGGAGATTCTTTGTTTGAGAAGAACTTGGCACATTTCTTCCCTCTTCTTTCAAGCTTGATAAGTTGTGAACATGGGTCAAATGAGGTCCAGGTTGCTCTCAGCGATATGCTCAGCTCATCAGTGGGTCCTGTTTTGCTTCGGTCTTGTTGATCTTGGTGAGATTCAACTGCATTTTGGGCTGTCTCATATTTTATCCATCATAGTTCTCTTTTTCTTCATTTTACTTTATTACAATATGTTAATGGAGATATAGATTCGTAGTGTATGAAGAGTTAGATGGTTATGGATCAGCCAATACATCTGAACCTTGCTGTAGTTTATTCAGGAGCCTGGCTCATCCTTTGTTCAGAATTCACAGATGCCATTAGTTTTGATGTTGTATGCTAGTCATTTTTTTTCCGGGCCTCCCGATCAACAAATTTGAGAACATTACTTTCCTGTAAAAAGCTGCGAATTCAGCATGTGAGGTAAGAGGCCATTTTCTTGATTCTTCGATGACTTATTTTACTCTGGGTTACTTCAGTGTTCAAGATTTGTGAGTTAGACTTGGTTTTTGGACGGCTATTTTTTCTTATATACTTGAACGATTCAAGAGTGCTATTGGACTGACTGAATTTCATATACTGCGTGAGGTAGTTTTATATAAAATACGAGTTCTTTAATTTGCAGGGCTGTACTTTTAGGGCAAGAAGGTAAGCATTAGTTCTGAATTCTGATGCCTGGATTATTCAGGCCGGGTATGATGGCGAACTCGATGTTTCGTTATCTTGAGGAGGTAGAAATTTGATGACACCAATTATTATGTCGCTGATACGCACATAGAGCTATATAGAATAATAGAAAGGCCAGTACTGCAGTTCTCACTCGTGTCCTAAGAATTATTCAGCCTTGTAATGTGTACACACGGCCGTCCAAAATACCCAACGCCGTAGATGCCAACGAGACTAGATCAAAGTCTATGTAAATACTAATTTGCTATGGCTTCCGCCGGTTGCCGGCTCTCTTTTTACCAGGACTTGATCAATTCTTCGACGACTGCTGCTTTCACAGCATATGATAATCCCAAGGTAGTGACTGGAAGTACTGTCTGTATTTTTATGTAGGGCCTAATTGATCCGTAGAATTATTGCAAGACGACAAACTAGGTTGCTAATTTCTTTCTACCATTCCCATCCATATAACCCAAAACTTGCCACCATTCCACTGCATAGCCTATCATCATCCTCGGCATTCCTACCATCATTCCCCCATCACCCGCACGCTTAAGCCAATCCATGCTGAATTCTTTCAGAACTTGCTTGAGCTCTCTACACAGGAGGGCGAAAATCTTTCTTCAACAGCCGAGAAACACGGAGAGAGTTAGTAAATGCAACAGGAGAAAAAACAAAAGATTATTGTCATCAAGTTTTGATTTGCTGACTTCCGCTTTTGCGGCCATGGAAATGTCCAGCCAATTCAAACAAGTTTTCAAGGTCATAGACGCGAACGGGGATGGCAAGATATCTTGCCATGAGCTCAGTGAAGTTCTTCTGTGTCTTGGATATGAAAAATCAAAAGCAGCTTGGGAAGCTGAAAGAATGGTGGGAGAAATGGATTGTAACGGAGATGGATTTATCGATTTAGATGAATTCATCAATGCCGTGAATGACGATGGAAACTTTGGTAGCGGTAACAAGGAAGATTATCTCATGGATGTTTTTCTAATTTTTGATACCGATAAGAATGGCCTAATCTCGGCGAGGGAGTTGCAGACTGTTCTTACTAGCCTCGGATGCAAAAAATGCAGCCTTGAAGATTGCAGGCGTATGATAAAAGGGGTCGATAAAGATGGCGATGGTTTCGTGGATTTTCATGAATTCCGATCGATGATGACAACAAGTGCAAGCTGGCTAGAAGATTAGCAATTGTGCTACGTACGTTATCCCTTTTCTGTTTTTTTGCTGTTTTCTGCTATCTTCAAGCACAAGTGTTCAGGATTCGAAGCCAAATGCAAATATCAGTGATTGAATGGAAGAAGCAGCTTTACGAAAAGTTGGGAAAACCCTCACCTTATCAAATAATTGAAGTGGCGTGGTTTGTCATTCTTTGCATGCATCAAAACGGGCCTTTAATTTTCGAAGATAAAAATCTTGTTTCTGATGAGATATCTGTCTGGAAAATCCAGGCTAGCTAGGTGCTTGCCAATTTTATCACCGTGATTTATACACGATCATGGACAGTTGTTTATGCTTGTGTAAATAAATCTTGTTTTTGTAATAATAGTTAAAAGTGGATAGATAGAGTTCGTCCACTGGTGAATTGAGACCCTCCTGTCTAAGATTTTCGTGAATCTTATCCGCCTCAGTGGCCACAAGTTCCTAGACGACATTCTTGCTATATGCAAACAAACATTGTGCTTATCATGTTTCTTATCTGTCAGTTTTAGAAATGGGAATTTTGTCCCAGCCCTCTCCTTGTCCAGTCATTCTCTTTGCCCTTTCGGAGCCCTTTTGTCCCATGCCATCCTCTTCGCCAGCAAGGTTTGAAGTGAAATTGTGGAATAATTGGGCTTTGAAAATGGGCCTAGATCAATCTTCTATGATACATTCCTTCTTTCTTTAAAAGATCGCAGTATATTCACACAGACACAAAAAAAAAAAAAAGGCATTCCAAATTTGTTACTACAGAGTAATCCACCAATCATCGTAAGTACATAGAAATTAGTCATTTGAGGGTTTATTCTAGTGATCAACTGCAAGTTTAATTTTTATGACTATCTCGGGTTTGATCCTTGCTGTGCACCAGCCTGTCACTCCCACGGTACCTAACCTGTCTACTGGGTTTGTAGGATGTTCAGTAGGTTCTGGGAATAGTTGTGGTGCGTGTAAGCTGGCCCGGACACCCAGATCATCAAAATATATATATATATATATATATATGGAAATTAGTTTCTTTTACCAATAGTTAGTGCATAAAAATAAAAATAAAAAAACTAAAGAGGAAGACAAGTTCACGGCATAGCACGGGCATGCTTAGTTCTAAACTATAGAATTAAGCCTAAACATGACAGGCTTTAAGGTTATGGAATAACACATTAAATTGGGCTGAAAACATTTTAGCCTAGTAATTTTTTGATGACCTTTCTTCCTTTTTGAATAAAGGCTCAAACAATTAATTATTCACCTTCATTTGTCTAAAATTTCAGAATTTAAAGAAAGGTTTTTACGGTGTAGAAACAAAGAAAAATCAACTTTGTTATAGTGTTTGTGCAGGACCGTGACCATAATTAGTTTTCCAAAATTAATAGCAACCCAAGAAAAATTTCGCACAACAGCATGAGAGTAGGATCAATCTCAGCATTTTCGTAATTCCTCCATTTTTCTTTGGATCGGTCAAATTAGACTAATATATTATAAGATCACTGACTGGTTAGCTAATAAGTTTTATTAGCAAATGACATTTTCCTTCGCTTTACGATTCCTAAACACACACACACACACACACACACACACGACGAGATTGTAGTGATGATTAACGTTTTGAAAAGGTTTAAACGTTCTAGGTACTTTAAAACCCTTCTTTATGCTTTATTAATTCACATTCCATTGCTGCTTTGAACAAAATGATTAGTGTTTTTTCCAATTAACTATTTTAAAGATCATATGGGCTCGTTACAACATTGACCCTTTTTCCAGCAGCACATGTCAAGAACAATAATTTTGCTTTCTTGGCATGTATTAGGGCATTGAATTTTCTTCTGGAGTTCTTCATTATATCATGTTTTTCAATTGCAATTCTTTTAGAGAGCCGATGAAATAGTGAGAAAGGAACTTGTTCTTCTCATTGATAACTTTTAGAATGCAAGGACTCCATATATATAAAAATACAAACCGATCATTAGTTTAGCACATTGACATTGTCTTCCAACACAATATTTTACACAGTACTACTGTATGCATTAAATATATATCCTTACCCATAATTGCTTAAAAAACTATCAAACTGTCAGAATTACTTCATCCGACTTTTATACATGAAAGGGTTATCATCAAGTCTATTTCCACTTTGTCATCTGCACTCCCAAATATGTAGGAACCAAATTTTATAAAGCCTCCCAGCTAGTTTTATAACGCCTTAGCCAATCAATTGTCGATTGCTTTTAAATATTAGGTTCATCGAGTTAAAAATGGGATCCATTTACAGGTTTTAGCTGGAGAGAAATTGCATTCCTGAGAGACATCAAGTTCTGCAACGCTTACTCAAGAAAATCTTGAGTGATGGGATCACAAGTAAGTATGGTTCGGTTCATGCATGCCAAGAATGGTTTTAGTAAAAAAAATATTCTAGTGTTAGCACTTGTACCGCTAGCACACCAGTGCCTTCAATAATTATTAATGTAACAACAGTTGACTTTACTCGTTCTGTTATGCCCTGTACGCTTACATGTGACAGGATATGTAATTAATGTCTTTAGGGATGCCATTAATGTCAAAGAAGTTTGAGACTTCATGAGATAAGCCCTAAAAGAAAAGAATGGACTCGAGACTTAATATTGTTCCTAATTGACACGGAAGAGATTAGCGAGGCTGGCATCAGTTTCCCCATCAAATTTGATAAAGAATGAATTAAGGAGCAAATCAGGGTTTACTAAAATAAATTAGCAGGCCTGAATTAAATTAATTAACGACGAGAAAATGTGAGAAGAAATGGTTGACAATATGAACTAGCAAATTGCATTACTAGTGTTAAACTTTGAAAGAGGAGGTCATATAAGCAGTTGAGGGGATCAAGAGACAAAAATGATTCGAAAAGGGATCGCTATCAATCACATGGGAACCTCAATTTGTTTGGCTATTTAGTGTCTAATAAAATATTCGTGGTGCTCGAGGCGGGTTCAATTAATTAATTAAAGCATGAAGCTTTCAATTGGATTTCCATGGAGGACAGGAAATGGTTGCGACAATCTCAAGTCACTTTGAGAAAAAAAAGTGGTTTCTCAAAGAGTGAGCGAACATGCAACATGATGCTAGATTCGAAGAGATCATCGACCATTGGTGACCTTCACACGGAAGTAATGGTGTGTTTTTCTTTGATGTGGTCCATACTTTCTCCATGGCACTGGTTTAGATTTACTGAGATATTTTTTATTATTAATTTGGACAAGATAATGGGTTTGATTTGTTTAATAAAAGAGAGAGAGTGGATTAAGATAAGCATATACCCTTTGTTGTCGTTGTATTAGCACGAAAGGCGCAATATATAGTTTTCTTCTCTTTGATTTGTACATATTTTGTTTCTATTAATTTGTCAAGGGAAGACTAAGTCTTCTTAGATACCTTGGTGCATATTCGGTATTTTGATGTATATTGTTGTGTTGTTTTGAATTTTTTTTTTATTTAAAAATATATTAAAATAATTTTTTTAAATTTTTTAATTTTTAATATCAGCACATTAAAATTATTAAAAAACATTAAAAAAATCAAATATATTTTTAAAACACACCCCTCTCTCTCTCTCTCTCTCTATATATATATATATATATATATATATATATATATATATTTGAAAACATAATATCAAACAAACACTTAGAAAACCTGTAATGTTGAATGATGCTCTGTTGTCAACTCAAGGTGAATTTGATTAACCTGGACTTGTGCGGAACCTGAATTTTAACCATCACTTTCACTAGAATAATAAAATGTTAATCGATAAATTATACAAATTAAGCTACAGGGCTAATAGTTAACTCAACATTTTTTTGCCTCCGGAATTCAAAAGTAATTCTGCCTCCTAAATCGTGCAACTCATTGAGTGGCATTGTAAGTATTTTATTGGGTGAATTTAAATAGAAAAAACAAAATTCTTCACATATGCTTACAAATTAATTATTCTACTATATATGTGTGTGTCATCGTTAGTTTTATATATATATATATATTCATCATCGTTTGATAATTAAAAATTTTAAAAAATAATCTTTATTTGAAAACTTAATTTTTTATGAGTTGTTAAGATAAAATCTATATTATTTTACTCTGGGTGAAAGAGAAGATAAAAGGTTTTGAGAAGTTGAAAAGAAGGTGGTATGATGGTCATATATATAGATTAAGAAATTCGTAATGGATGTGAACAACAGTGGAGGTTTTGTTTTCTGGTTCCAAAAAAAAAGCGATTTGAAGAGAGCCATCATGCCACTACTTGATGAACAAGTCCTGGATTTTAGTATCTAGGAAGGGAGAGGTGATGGGGCGCCGTTGACTACGTAAGAAAATGATGGTTTGTATGCTATTCTAACCATACAACATATATTCAAATATTATATTTAGCCTCTTTTGTTTGCTAGCTTATTGTTTTGATGAAGAGATTATAATGAATAAAATTATTTTTTAATAATTGAGGTCGTTTTCTTTGTGAATAATTCTTGTGAGAGAGAGCCATGAGAGGTGGTTGGCTGGCTTATGAACCTGATGAAGGGAAGATAGCAACGTTAAGGGGAGGAGATGGTGGATCGGCGTTGTCCCGGCGAGGACCCCTCCCTCCCTCTCTCTCTCGTAGATTTTTTTCATCCAATCACCAAACTCTTTTCTATTGCATCTTTAATTTTATTATTTTCGTGACGATATAGATTAGGAAAGGGTGGACTAAATTGATAGCTTCTGGGAACTATAAGAAAAAACGGTGAGAACTAGAAATTTTACCGAAAAATAAAGCTTATACTTAGCAAAATACAGAAAAATATGATCCATAATTCCATGTATAAATTTCTCGATTCTCAGTGAGTTAAAAGTGAGTGTACGTGAGTGTGTGTGTGTGTGTGTGTGTGTGTGTGTATTTTTTGAGTGAACAGGGAGGATGGAAAGTAATTTTTTTTTACAATGATGGTGAATTAAACTTTGAATAATAGAAAATACGAATAGTCATCAGTTAATTTATTAAAGCTTCACATCTTCGTCATTGATTGATAACTTGTTTTTTTTTCTTATAATAATCGAGATGATATGTATTAATATAAAAGCTAGAGTCATTACGATAATGATACTAGAAGAAAAGAGTTCAATGCAAAATAAATAAATAAATAAAAAGATATAAATATTATCTAATTGGATCATATTAGAATATCTCATTAGGCTCTATACAAATCCATGCATGTATAATTGAAATTGAGATCGTTAGTCTTTAACCATAACGTCAAGCGATGTAAGACAAATTGAAAATTAACTGACCAGTTTATCTTAAAAATATAATATTATCCCAATACAACCAGGTTCCCAATATATACCATAAGGCTTCCCTTATTTCAATTTGTTTTAATATTGTACGAAGTGTTGGAAATTTTGGAGAAAATTTGTGAAATGGTATCATATACCACCATAGAGAACTAGATTTATTTTTATATTTTGTTTGGAGATATGATTTGTTATAACTAGCACTTATTTATTTATTTATATAAGCTTATTTTCAATACTTATATAATATTTATTGAAAGCCAATAAATATTTCCTAGGATGCTCAGCTTGCAGAAATATCCACATTTCACCCAAAAAAAAATCATGCAAAAAAGAAAAAAGAAGAAAAGGTAGCTCTACAAATACGCAAAGGGTATAGGAAGAGTGGCCTTAATTTTGGTTTTGTCTCTACATGGTAGAGATGTTTATTGACAAGTGGCGAATGGTAAATGGCAGAATGGGAAATGGGATTGCATTGAATGTAGTGTCAATCCGACATGGTTGCATCAAATGAGCTTCATGGGATTCAGGGCGTGGAGGTGATTGTTATCATTTTCGCTGTGATTGTGATTGTGATGGCAGCCATTACAGAGAACTGCCCTGCAATCTATATAGTATTCACCAGAAGAGGATGACAGCTCCTCCTAATTCTCCCCTATTTTCTACTCGACCTCCAGCTTCCTTCCATCCATTTCAGTACTCTCTCTCATGGTTCAAAGTAGTTCTGGCAAACAATTTCCAGCTAGCTAGGATGTGCAATATGCCCACTCGTGCATGCTATACAGACTATACTATCGTTCCTGTCGCTGTTAGCTTAGTAGCCGAGCTACCTCTTTCCTGTTAGCTTAGTAGCCGAGCCACCTCTTTCTCTGCCTCAGCTCCCCCATTGTCAGCCGTTCTGGCTTTACCTTCTCTTTTTGTCAGCGCCACCCACGCTCTTTTAGCTCGCACACTTGTAAGCCCACACGCTATGGTTTGTGATTCAACAACATACAGCACCATTGACGATGCAGTCAAAACACACGTCTGTTTTTAGCAAACTTCTGGCCCCTATCCAAGGGGAACCTACCTAGTGCCTAGCTATTTGTAGAATCGTAGATATGTAATTTTACCTTGTATACCATAAAAAAATAAAATAAAATTATGGTCTTCGAAAGAAACCATTATTTCGAGGTTACTTGATTAATAGAAGTAGTTTAAAAATTACAAATTACACATACATGTATATTGAAAAATTCAATTTTTGTGTGAAGGTTTTTCATTGTTCAACTCTTAAAAAACATATATGAAAGAAAATGCCTTCTAAAACCATCGAAAAAACAAGTAATTGAACATTGCGCACCGACCCAGTTTTTCCGATTCGTGCCTTGATTTAAACTTTTTGGTTCTTGTCATGCTCCAATTTGGCCCTACATGTTAGTTTTGTCCTCTCCATCACTTCCCTTGTCGATTCCCTAGGGCTTTTACAAGGCAATTATCACAAACCTTTCTGAATTACCCCCAGAACAATAAATTTAATAAGGAAGCCTTCATGTTAATTAGAGAGCCATCAATGGCATGCTATCTTGGATGGTTTGTGTTATATATATATATATATATATATATATATATATATTCACGAGAGAGAGAAACATGGAACTTGCGATCCCTTGTGTTGCACGGGAATTAATCCCCTTCTCCCTGGCAATCCGGGTAGCAAAAGTGAAGTGGGATGAAAATCAAGGAGCCATTAATTGCCAATATCAGAAACGTTGATACCATTTCACAGGCAAGTTGGGGCATGCATGTGCATATGAGCTGGGATGCTTCAACGCTGTGACAAAAACCAACGGTGCCTGACGTCTTATGCTGACCACCCAGCGGACTAATTGCACTTCCCGTTAAATTAATTCCATTCCCTGCATTGATGGAACTCTTGAACTCCTCCTAATCAGTAGAGAGAATTATGATATATATTTAAAGTATACACGGTGATGGTGTTTTTTTTTTAAAAAAAAAAATCATAATTTCATTTGCATATTGTCGATCAACTACTTAATTCCTTAATTTTCACTATATGACACTAAGAAAATCGTGTGTGTGTGTGTGTGTGGAAATTCAAATTCAAACGATCTTTATAGAAATTTAATGCAATGGATTTCTTAGTGTAAGATATTAATTTATTTTTTATAACTATAAATATTAATTTCTATTCGTAATTGACTTTATTTTTCTTTGAGAAATTCTATTTTACAAGAAAAACAACAATATTAGATTAGAAGAAAAATGTGAGCCATATATTGAAAATTCTGAAACTAATTTTCACATTTCAGATTAGACCCATTTTGTTGATAAGATTAAAGACATGTGTTCACTCATATTAATTATCCATGCTCTGATTTAACCAATTATTAATTAAAATTCTAATGAAGATTAATGATTTGCTTTAACAAGGGAGTTGGAAAATGCTCTTACAATATATTTTAGCAGAAGCTAACAAGAAATATCAAGATAAAAAAATAAAAAATAAGAATCAAATTATCAAACTTGTTCGCAAGTTCAATAATATAATTCAGTAAATGCTAGCTTTAACATAAAGTTCAATAATGAAATTGAGCCAAAATTAACCTTAATTAATAATCAAGATTTGAGGAAAGTGATATATATCTGCATGCCGTCTTAATTTTTACCATGCATGCAATGCTGATATATGTTGAGATCAATTAAAATCCACTGCATTAATCAAATTAATTATCCATGTTGATGATGATGATGACGACGACAAGGAGGAGAGGGAAGGAGCTGGAGCTGGACATCCCATGATCGGCAATCATGTGGACCCAAAACAACGGCATTCACATCAACATCAATGCATTTGCATTCCAAGAAATCAAGAGTCCCCCTTAAGACACGCCCTGACTGCCCCCCTGACCTCCTGTAGGTCCACCCCAATTTCCCATGACCCACCCACTTCTTCCACTGAAATAACCCCCCTATCCTTCCATAGAATTGCTGAAAACTGCCACTTCTGGAAACATGAGTTGTAACTAGCTAGCTCTTACATACATATGATCAGTTTTAGTTTAGTTTTTGTTATGTTCTTTGTCATCTTTGCTAATAAGTCAAAAACTAACATCTTTAATCTATACAGTACTGCAAGAAGATCAGCAACTCCTTCCTTGTTTTTCACTTGAAACAAGCTTCGAACGTTTGAAGGAAGGGTGTGCAAAGAACAGGCTGATAATCGTCTAAGATGTAGAAACAAGCTGCAAGCTAACAGAGCGAGAGGAGAGGAGAAATTAAATTTGTAGAAAGCAGGGCTTCAAGTACAGATTTGAGGGACGACAAAATGATCTTTCACAGCAGGGCCTTTCAAGACATTTTGAGGGGCGAAAGAAAGAGAGAAAACATGTTGGGACCCAATAGTGTGTGAGGGACAAAGGAGTGAGAGAAAACCAGTAGGACCCACACACAGCCCATGCGCACGCTGTCTTACCAAAACAAAACCCATCTATCATCGACCCGATGGTGCTAACCGCCCTTGACCTAACCCTAACCCAACAATACCCTATCTATGTATAGTTCCATACCCAAAACACAAGAAGACCTTCTCTCTTTCTCATCACCTAGCTTTCGCTTTTTTTGTTGTTCCCTTCTCCCAAAACTTTAACCAGCAGCTCTCTCTATCTTCTTAGGATAGTAACTCGCTACACACTTCGAAATTATATAACTTCAAGAAAAAAAACACATAGAGAGAGGGAAAGAGAAGATGGGCTTGATCCAGTTATATTTTTTGGTGGCGGATGCTTAAGAGACCCATCTTTTTCCATCTTTTGTGAAGGTTGCTGTTGGATTTAATCCATTTACAGGACAACCAAAGAAAACAAATCCAAAAAGGAAGCGAAGGGACAAATCAAGAACCAGTCAAGAATCTCTCCACAGCTCTCTCTCAATTTCTTGGGCTAGTTTTTGCATGTTTCAGCTAATTTAATTAGGTTTGCTTTCAAGATACCAAAAAAATGGATCCGGTTTCAGCTCATGGGCGTCCTCTTCCCCCTCCTTTCCTCACAAGAGATTTTCATCTACATCAATTTCAACACCACCAACAGCAGAATTCTGAAGATGAACAAAGTGGTAACGGTGACTTAAACCGTGGTCAAAAGAGAGAGCACGATGAAATCACCAATAACAACAACACACTTGAAGGCCTTGAATTAGTCCCTTCAAGCAGTGGTGGAGAAGGAGAACTCAGTAGAAGACCGAGAGGTAGACCTGCTGGGTCTAAGAACAAGCCTAAGCCACCAATCATAATCACAAGAGATAGCGCAAATGCCCTTCGATCCCATGTCATGGAAATCGCTAGCGGTAGCGATATCATGGAGAGTGTATCAACTTTTGCAAGGAGGAGGCAAAGAGGGGTTTGCATTTTGAGTGGAACCGGAACAGTAACAAATGTAACACTTAAGCAACCAGCTTCCCCGGGCGCGGTGGTTACCTTACATGGAAGATTTGAGATTTTATCACTTTCAGGTTCGTTCTTGCCACCCCCAGCTCCACCAGCTGCCTCAGGATTGACAGTTTATCTAGCTGGTGGTCAAGGCCAAGTTATTGGAGGAAGTGTAGCTGGCCCACTTCTTGCATCTGGACCGGTGGTGGTTATGGCTGCTTCTTTTGGTAATGCGGCTTATGAGAGGCTGCCTTTGGAGGAGGATATTGAGTCGCAAACACCGATGCTCGGAAGTGGACCTTTGGGGTCACCAGGAATTAATAATATCGGCCAGCAACAACAGAATCAGCAGCAGCAGCAACTAATGCAAGATCCGAAGACATCTCTCTTTCAAGGTTTGCCACAGAATCTACTAAATTCAGTGCAACTTCCAGCTGAGGCCTATTGGGGCGCAGGCGGCCGCCCTCCTTATTAGTAACAAAACAACGAACTTGTGGTTTTCTCTTTGTTTCCTGAATTAACTTCTAAGTCATCAATCTCCATTCTTCTTCTTCTTCTTGTATGCTTTAAAAGTTAGGAATCTTTCTAAGATGTTGTTGATCGTGTTGTTCAGCTGCCTTTGGTTGAAGAAGGATGTACAAATTTGTGGGTTTTTTTTTCGCGGGTTTGGTGTTTATCGTATTAGTAGCTCTTTGATTTAGCTTGAAGATGAAGCAGCATATCATCAGGATATGACATTACGATTATCTCTATTTCCCTTCATTTTCAATTGCAGTTCTGGTAACTTGCCAAATAATTTATCTTCAATATTCTTCGAAGGCAACCAAAAACTTGCCCAGGTCTTTTTAATTTATTTCTTCTCCGCCTTATGATTGTGTGCAAACTGCAGTTTGAGAGGAGGTTCTGTTACATGATCCAAACACAATTATCTATCAATTCTTTTGGAAATAAAATTATATTATAGTTTTCCATTCCTAGATTGCAGTGAATTAATATTATATCTTCATCTCTGAAATTTCATTTTGTTTTCTTAATTTTCATACACATAAGATTACGTACAATAATATATAGCCATTATTTTTTTCCCCTTTACATAGGTCCCAAAAAAATCCCCACTTTACAATACTGTCATCAGTTTATCATATTTATTTTTAAGGTAAGAACAGTTTCAAGGTTGGTGTAGGAGGAGAGGGAGTGGCAAATCATGATCACTGCACTTGAAGAAAGTCAGGTGATATATAGGAAGTTATGGGCTTAAGGGGATAAATTGTTTGTTTGTTCGTTTGTTTTTTGCTTTTTATGTGTGACTGGTTAGGGTTTTTAGTGAACATTAAGGAAGCAGTACTGGCATGGAGATGAACACTGGGTACTGGGTTCCACGTGCACTGCTCTGTAAAAGCTCTTTTTCGAGGCAACATTGATATATATATATATAAAATAAAAACTTCGATGCAAAGGCAGGACAAACAGACCTCAAGCGTTAAAACTCTCTCCCCCTAAAACTGTCACTTCAAAGGGTAGGGACGAATCAAGAAGCAAGGTAAGCATTATCAAAGAAATGCTTTCGTTAAGAAAAGTCTGAATTCTTGAGTTGATGATATATACCCCTTGAAACCCTAGATTTTGTTCATAACTTCTTTGCACTGAAAAAACCAGCATTGAATCGTTCCTTTAATTTATCAATTAGTTCTTCTAGCTAGGAGCCCAAGGATTTGGTTTCATTTACCTTCTTCACTATATTCTTAGTTATCCATTAACGTGCGTACACTAATTTTTAATTTTGATTTTAGCTATTTATCTTGATATTTTATTAATTAAGCAAAGATTTGTTGATAAACCATGGTTATATTTAGGAATTAGTTAACGTACGTAGCTCCTCTTCTTCTCCTTAAACAATTAATTGCGTTCTGTTTCTATGTGCGTTGCCTTTTTCTCTCAATGAATTTTGTCAATATTAGTGTATTCGTAATTTAGATTTTAAATTTCTTATATAATTGTTGTTTTTTTCTAAGTGAAAGAATTTTCTTCATTGATTTTGACGCTTTTCCTTCTTCTTACAGCATAGACGACATGGTATCTTTTTAATTTCTTAAATCCCGTACAATATATTCTTCGATAATGTATTAGTAACTAAAATTGAGTAATCTCTCTCTCTCTCTCTCTCTCTCTCTCTCTCTCTCTCTCTCTCTCTCTCTCTCTCTCTCTCTCTCTATATATATATATATATATATATATATATATATATATATATATATATATATAACCATAACTGTGTGTGTCTTCATTCTTGTCTTGCCATGCTATTTTATCTGCTAGTTGGACTAGCCAGTGCTTTGATTGTGTTTGGAGCATTTCCCAAATCCTCTTATCACTATATATATTTTAATTACAAACTATCAGATTGTACAAGGTTTAAATTGAGGAAATATATATATATAATAAGTCACCTAGCTAGGTTTTGTACCTCTTGGGAGAGATTATTATTATTATTATTACTACTATTATTATTATTAGCTAGGTGGACCATGTTTGTTGTACTTTGCGAAAATGCCATTCTGGTTCTTCATGATTAAAACATCTTGATTCTTTGAACTTCACTTCAATGATTAAATCTATCTGTCTGTATAAAAATACTGAGATCATTCCACTCTTATAATGTTTGCCTTTTGCTTTCTTTTCCGGCCAGTACCTTTGTCTTGAAAGAACTCCAAAATTGATGACTTTATACCACGGCGCACGCACCCTGCCTTTCCTTCACCGGGCCCTTTCCGATTAGATGTTTTTATGTAATTTATCCCTCCTCGGAATATGATTGTAGTTTAGTGCTTGGGAACTTGTCCCACTGTGTCTTGAGACTTTTGCTCTTTAACTAGAATTTGAATTATGGACCCTTTCTGAGTTGGTTTTTTTAAAAACTATATGTATATTTTTTTATAAATAGAGAAGCATACCAACGCTAAAGGTGAATACAAATAAAAATTACAATAATAGATACTAAAATCATCATAGTTGTGATATCATAAACTCACAGACATTTAAAATTAAGCACATTACAACCTGAAGTAATCAGATCCAAGCCACATATTCTTCTCACACGTTGTTTTCTAAAGCTATCAATCATATAATTAGATTTGCAAAACATGACATAAAGATAATTAAATAGCCCAATTGTGAGGAGAAACGAGATAGCAAGATAAAAAATTTATGAAATCTTTATGGTCTGATAGATTGTTTATTCATCTAATTTACCATAGAAACAGAATTAGATTCCAAGATCTAGATTTCTCTCAAAAAATCTTGTATAAAAGATAATTTAAGAGCTTTAATTGTGACAAGCAATTCAGCCTCATTTGAATCTTTAATTCCCACGTAAGTAGAGAGAAAACTCATCACAGAGCTATTGTGATCACGAAGAACCCATCAATACCATCAAAAGGGTCTAGTACACTTTTTATCTGACCATCAATCCAAACCATCACCCGTAATTAATAAATCAATGGCAAAAATAAGGGAAGTCTGGAAGAAAAAAAAAAAGGCTTTGATCCACACACACACGCAGTCTAGTTAATATTGGAAGACAGATGGTATCATAATTATTGAAGAGAAATTCATTTCTAACGAACCAAAGAGACTATGAGATTGCAAGAACAACATGAACCATACATTTTCTTGAAATTTCCCCATAAACAAGATGTTTTCATTAATGAAAAAGGTATGGCATATATATTCCTAGGACAGCACCGAGATTATAAACTCTATCAATTAATAAATCTTGCCTAAACACACCAGTGATTATGATAGTGTATAAAAAGGTGGTCAACAGTTTCCTAAGAACCCAAGCATAGAAGACAATTAGCTTCAAGAATGCCCCTTCTCTTGCTTCAAGAATACCCCTCCCGATCATGACACCACCTCTAGTATATATTGATTCCGCCAAGAATGGTCATCCAGCTGAAGATTTCAACCTTGAGTGGAATCAATCCTTGTCTCATACCATTGAAAGAATTGCATAGATTAATCTGACTCAAAGATGATAGCATACAACACATGGATTTGACTGAATAATCCCCATTAGAATTAAAAATTATATATATATATATAGCATATTGCTCAGCTTCTGTTTAATTATCTACATCTTTCATTCAATTTGTTCTTTTGTTTTTCAAACCTTCGATTCAGATCCCTTGCAGAAATGAGGGCCCTTTTGCTTATCCTATACTTCTACTTGGTATTCCTGTTACTTTGACCCGTTTCAGAGTTGCACAAGAACTAGGAATTTGGGTATTAACTCGCGAGTGCATGGTTTTGAAGGTCAGCGTAACCTTTTGCAATAATCAACCAAGAAATTATTAAATGGGATTAGGTATAGATGGACTAAAGCAATTACATCACATTTAGAATCTAGCTGCCACAATAATCAATAACAGTATAAAATTAAGACTTAATATATATCAACAAATCAGATAACGTTGATCCACAGATCTGTATACTTAATTTAAGGTAAAAATATACAGGGTGGCTTCTCAATATAACTCATCAAACAAATATAAATTTTAACAAAAAAAAAAGGTGTTTTCTTTTGATAGATGCCTGGTTCGTGGGGTTACTTTTAATTAGATTCGTGATTAAATATAATGTCACTGCAGAAGCACAGCTGCCAACGGGTTTCTGGTTTAGCAAAGAGCTCATGGTTAGATCCTGCTTTTGAAGTTATTGAATTTGAAAAATTATATTTCAATGCAAAAGAAGGTCAAAATAGTCTGAAAGGTAATATCTAAGCCCAGAAAAAAGTCAGACGGCTGTGGAAAAGCAAGCAGTGCATTGGAAGGATTAAAGCCATGTCCAATTAAGAGAAGGGTAAGTCTATACAAATCCCATATGCAAACGGCAGTCCTAACGTCTTATGAGGATTATGAATATGTTCTTTAAATTTTAAATTTGCGTTATTCCTATCATGGTGTTTTGATTTAAATTAACCTTAATTCTTTGCTCTTGCAAGGTGTGACAAGCTGTCAAGCTCATTAAATATAATGATTTATTGAGTTCTTAAAAATGGTTCCATCCTAAAGGAATTAGAAAACATCTATATCTTACAAAAAAAAAAAAAAAAAAACCCGGAAGGATGTGTGTTCTTCTGAGTAATTGATTTTGCTATTTTTAGTTTTAAGTACCTTTTGTCAAATTGTGGTTATGTTTTTTCAAATGATTTTTATATTATTTTTTTATTGAAAAAAATATTAAATTAATATGTTTTAACTATTTTTTATAGTTTTAATATGTTGATATCAAAAATTAAAAAAATTAAAAATATATATATAATTTTAATGTATTTTCAATTAAAAAACTTCTTACATTATATTATCAAAACACAAACTAATCCTTTAGTTAAATTCTACTTATTGAGATCTTAGAAAAGTCTTGTTCTACACTTAAAACAATGTATTTAAGAAAAAAAAATATTTTCTCACTACCACTCTTAGATTTTGAAATAATTTTGTGATTTGAGCTCTTGGTCGGAAAAGGATGTGTGCTTTGAAAGGCCCACTAAAAACCCATTTGTTTTGCGTAAAATAATTTACGAATAGAAAGTATTTTACATGTAAAATATTTTTCAATGTTTGGTTTAATATAAAATATTTTATACGTAAATATTTTTCAATGGTGGTCGTGAAATGACAATAATGATGAAGAAAATGTTCATAGTGGTGATCGAGAAAAAAATGATAGTGACATAGTTATGGTCAGTGGTGGAGGGAGGAGGGCTGGCAGAGGCCCAGGCCCCTGCAAGAAAATGCTCCTCCCTTATAAATATTTATAATTTTAATAAAAATATTAAAAAATTTTCTTGACCCCCCAATTTATAATTTGGCCCTTCCTAATTTTTTTTTTCTTGCTCCGCCTCTAGTTATGGTGGTGAGAAGGTAATGGTGGTGGTGGTGAGAAGACAATAAAGAAAGTGGTGGTGGTAATAACATGAAAATAATGATGAAAAAAAAAAGATTTTATAATGATAGTGAAAGAAAATATGGTAGAAAATAAAGTGGTGGTTACATGACGATAATAGTAAAGGAGTTGGTGATAAAATGATCGTGGGGTTGGTGATGGTGAAATAATGGTACATAATTAATATTTTAAATTGATTAATTAATTTTTTTATAAAATACTTTATAAAAAAATAGATATCAAAATATATTTTTCGAATGCTTTTTCACTGATCCGTGGTAAGGATTGTAGAACATTGAAAGCCTTACACGGCTTTGATTTGACATCCGGGGGTTGCCACGCGGATGTGTAGTTGACTACTGGGATTTCCATTTTTCAAAACTTAAAGATAAAGGGATGTCTTCGTTTCATTTAACTGATAAATTCATTTACGTCGACCCCTTTTAAGGTAAGGGATCGTGGACGGATATTTAGAAATGTAATGATGATTATTTTATTATTTAAAAAATATATTTTTTTAATATTATTATATTGAAATAATTTAAAAATACAAAAGGAATTAATTTTGAAAAAAATAATTAATTAATTTTTGTTGGGCCCTGATATTCACTCCCCTCTCTCCCTGGAGATTCATCATTATCAGATAATTAAACTCAAGATAATTGCTTTCGCATTCATCATTGTCGGCGAATTCTGCATCCAACTTAAGATAATTTGCTTCCAATCAAAATGGATTAGAACCCTGTTAGATACAGTTGAAAAACATTCATTCCCTCTAAAAAAAAAAAAATCTCTGGAGACAAGGATCTACAGTCTTGACTACAGCAATGCGGAACAATGAAGATTTTCATTGCTAATAAATAAAATGAATTTACACAAGCTGAAGTTCAGCTTAGTCACTTGTCCTGGGGGACTTCAACTCCAGCTACAGATTTTTTTAATTTTTTTTTTTCATAATGGCTACAAATCTATTCTTATCTCAGAACTACCATTTCCCTTCCTTTCCCGCCATCCGGCAACAAATATTAATACACTAGCACAACAACAAAGATTATAATCCCCCGGTCTCGCTTCTTTACACAAAAATTGCGAGAGGATTCCAACTGATCAAGCACAAAGAATGAAGCATGAATCTTGACCAATCTATACAGCAATCAAATAACCAGATTGGCCCACAGAAATGGATACGAGAAACTAAATGCATGGTCAACACTCTATCCGTAACCGCCGCATTTCAGACCTGAAGGTGGAACTTGAATTCAAAGTCCGACGAGCAAGGGTTCTTATGTCCTCTCGAGAACAATCTCGTGAGATACGAACTAGCTCCCAAAGTGCACCTCCACTGATCATTTCTTTTGCATTTACTTCTGAAATATAAGTAGTTTGGTGTTTCAAGGAACAAGTCAGAGGGAGTTTTTCTCGACTGAAAAGAATTGGCACTTACCTTGCTGTGCTAGGTGGCATAGGGCGAGCTCAATGTGGCGTCTGATTGGTGCAGCTTCATTATTAGCATTTTGTACAATCCATGGAAGTGCACCATCTTCTATAAGAAGAGATCTGCCACTTTTTAATCCTGTGGTAGGTCAGCATAATGTTAAATATTAAAAATATAGATTTTTACACATCTTCCCATATGAATATGTTCATAACAGAAGACGATGCACTATCAGATATATTATCAGCCAGGGTGATTTTGGACTGGATGGCACAATATCTACAGGTAGCTAACTTCTTGGTGGAAGAACCCAATCAGCTGAGATCATTTAATAGCATTCACTTGAAAAAATTGAAGGTGCAATAATTATCCCCTCAACCCTTACGTTGACCTGGTGCCCAGCAACCAAGTAAACCCACTTGAACAAAAACCCAAGAAATGCACTAATCAGAAACTTCAACCTAAAATCAAACATTATACGAGAAAATATTTTCCCAAGTCACTAATGAATATATAAACTTTCCCTAATCACAAATGATAAGTTTCCATTTTCTGATTTGACAAACTAACACAGATTGAATGTAACATCAATGCTGTTATGGTCCAGATATAGCCTGTTTGCAGACCTTAGATACTAAATTTCATAGTCAAGATCATATGAGACTAAGAACTAACCTTGAGTAGATGCTCGGGACTCGCATTTTGCAAAGTTTGCAATACCACGAGCAACTTGGGAAAGAACATCAGGATGTCCACATCTCTCCATTCCTAGCAAAGCCCTTATACCACCTTCAGACCTGAGCTTCATTTGTAGCTTATCTGTGGGACAAAAGGAATATAGGATAGCAATAAAGCACAATAAGTTGATATGGCATCCAGTTTAAGATACTGAAAGCATACAATTTTCATTTGAGTCTCAAATCACATAGAGGAGGCAAATTAAAAGCTGCAGCAAATGTATTTCTCTCAATGGCATCTTTTTAGCACTGCATATTTGCTGAAGAAAAGATAAAAGAACACGGCCTCCAGTAATTATTATATTAACTTTCTTTTATGAGTATGCTCCAATTTTTATTGAACTTAGATTGACAAAAGCGAGACTCAAGCCTGGGACCTTATGCCTCTTGTTCATGAAAG
Source organism: Populus tomentosa (assembly GCA_018804465.1). Taxonomy (NCBI): domain Eukaryota; kingdom Viridiplantae; phylum Streptophyta; class Magnoliopsida; order Malpighiales; family Salicaceae; genus Populus; species Populus tomentosa. The sequence goes on from CM031995.1 coordinate 4,293,746, forward strand.
AGTGCTACTAAACTACAAGCTCAATGGTAAATTATCAAACCAACTATTCATCAAGAATTGATAACAACATGGTGTTAGATATACTCCTTCACTGAAACGAGTTCTATATTTTCATTCTTGGAAATCCTGTCTTGATGAAGGTTTCGTAATCTTTTCACTTCTATTTTATACCTGAGTGACCTTACAAAGTTAGTTTACATGAATGACCAAAAATATGTGACAACAAAAGAAACAATATCATGACACAGCAGAATAAGCAGTATACCATTTCCACACAGATTTGCAATAGCTCCAGCAACCATGCGTAGAGTTTGAGGATCCTCAGCATCAGCTGCTGTCATAGATAACAAACTAATTCCCCCTTGAACCATGATTAGTTCTTGATTAGCTTCTGGAAGAAAGGCAACAATACACAAAACCTATATATTTAGGATCTGATTGGTGTTGGAACCATTAAGCAATACATGTGAAGATGACAAAGAGAAAGGTATGAGTGACAATTACCATTCATTGCAAGATTGGCAATTGCACCTGCTGCTACTCTGCGAATAGTTTCATCCTCAAAGCTTCTTAGAAGCATCAGCAAGGAAGTAAGACCACCAGATTCAACAATCTTTTCTTGATTTGCTTCTGCATAATATACAAGGTGAAACACAAACCAGTTGCATGAAACAAAAAAAAAAAAAAAACATAACAAAGTATATAGCATGAACCTACAATCTACCACAACCCAACTCATCCATTACCACAATAACTGAGTACTGACCTTCAGCAGCTAGATTAGCCACCACTTTTACAGCATGTATTCGTACATTGGCATCTTCTGATTCGAGCAGCGACAAAATTTTTTGCAATCCAACTGTCAAAATTCATTGATCATAAAACTAATAAAATAACACGTGGACCAAAAATGGTTTATGATTTTGTGAAAGCATTTTATTACCATGTTCATAAAGGGGGGCAATAAACACATGGACCAAAAATGGTTTATGATTTTGTGAAGCATTTTATTACCGTGTTCATAAAGGGGGGCAATTGGAGCCTTCTGTCCATTCACGGTCTCTTTGAACTGTAAGTGCCTAGCTTGTGACATACGAGAATCTACACTTCTTTCAAGACTCTCTTTTGCCTACAAACATGGAATCAATGTAACCAGATTAAAGTAAGAGATGATACATGATTGTTTGACTGTGGTAAACAAAGGCTAAGGAAGGACAACTGGACAAGGATGTTGCATCTTGTAACCCATTATAATTAATAACTCAATCTGTGAATTAAAAGAATATTTAAAAATAAAAACGTCCCTCTGAATTGAGAGCAAATGATCATGGTTTAAGTTGTTATGCACACAAAAAGAAAACCGCTTAATATTTCTAAATCGAATTATACCTGACCAGCTTCAAAGGTCAATTGCAATAACTGACTTTGTAGGATCGCAACTTCTTCTTCCAAACTCTTTTTCTTATAAGCCTCATCCTCCAAGATCTTGTGAAGCCTTATAATCTCTGTATCTCCACCAGCCTAGTGCATGAAAAATAACCCCTTATGCATAAATAATGAATAATTTTATTCTTCTTTTCTTGGTCAGTTGGGGGTTGATGATGAAGGGTTTGGTAAAGGTTAAGACACCGTTTGGGAACACGGTTTCAACCGCGTTCCCACAAAATTCAAAAAAAAAATTTTTTTTTTTTTTTTTGCTAAAATTTAATACAGTTTGTATGTTTTGGATCGTTTTGATGTGCTGATATTAAAAATAATTTTTAAAAAATAAAAAAAATCATTGGCATATATTTCGGCACGAAAAGTTATTTGAAAAGCAACTGCTACCATACTGCCAAACATAACCTAAGAGAGGAAAGGCAGTACAAAGCTTAATCCTTACCCCAGGCTGCATAAATTGTTCAAATTGACTCTTAAGTTTGTTGAGGTCATCTTCAGCTGCCTTTCTTAGCTGAATTTCATTTTGAAGTAACTTTCTGAGCTCAGAAACTTCCTCAGAAACAGAGCCCAGCTCCTGAGAAATAGGGTGGAAACAGAAGAAAAGGCTGGAGTAAAAAGAAAATATTTGGCAAATCAATTGTTAGAAGGCAAGATGAAATGCACTGAAAAGGATTAAGATATAACAGCAACACATTCATTGCATCACAGTGCCACAAGTAAGTCCATTGTAGGGCCAAGAGATTCTGTGCTGTGATATAAATGCAGCATCATAATTATCAGGGACACACTGGTCTAATGACCAAAAAATTACTTTATCAAAGGGAAAAATTTATACACCAGCTGGATGAAATGTAAAGTTTGAGAAAGGATTGAGTCCTAACTGGAATTCATAAATTTCAATATCAGACGTCAATAAGCATCCTTTTGCTAAGCATCAAGGTCATAAGACTCCATTCTCAACAAGCAACAAGTGCCACAGAAAGAGTACCTTTCCATTGCAATTACCATTGATGAAGCCATCACAGTCATGCCTTCGCTGATTTGCTACCAATTTTTCCTCTAGCTCCTTGACAGATTCCATGTATTCCATCTGACATTTTAGCCTCTCCTTCTATAAACAGCAACAAGAAACTTGAAGGAGTGGAAGAAAAAATATTATAGTAATCGAAATAATAGGGCTCCAAGTTGATGTTAAGAAGCAATAGGGAATGAAAGGAGCAAGCTGCCAAGAAGAAATTCCTTGCTAAAGCATTTATAGCCCCTGAATTTTCATTTTTCTTGCTCTTTCCAAGTTCTAAACAAACACTAAACCCTGAATGAGAGTATAAGATAAATAATATAGACCAAAAAGAAAAACAAGGGTGCCATCTATGATCATTGCAGCCTCAGCTCTTTCCACTTTTTGTACAAAAGAACAAGATCAAATGATTAAACACGGTGCTACTTTTTAAAAGTAATATGCAAGGCTCTTCTTCACAGGAAATAATCAATAGCTAAACTGACCTCTAACGCTTCTGCAAAGTTCCTTTCCACCTCAGAAATTCGATTTTGTGCTTCTTGATTTATTCTTTCAACTTCATTGTCAAAGGCTTTCTGCTGCCTTTCATTTTCTGCAATGAGCTTGTCCACTTGTATTTCAAGCTTTCTAGATAAACTTTTGTAATCAAACTCTTCCTTTATTTTCAACATGTTCTCCACCTTCATTGCCTAAAGACAGATGAAGTAAATTTGCAATCAGTTGGTTGTTTATGCTACATGCAATTTCTAACATACACTTCTACATTGTCATCATAAACACACTATGCATACATTAAAATTCTCATTAACAGGGATGCCATGTAAAAGCAGAATGAAGTCATGCAGTAAAAAGGTTGAAATACAAGCTCACAATAGCATTTGTACTTTGTACATTATAACAGAGAAAGAAAGAAAGAAAATAGTTTGATGGCAGGAACTGCAAAAATTGAAGACATGACACGTGAATCAAAAGTGCTCACCCTTTGTCCAAACAATATAGTACTTGAAGTCTCCCCCCGATGGCGTGGTGATGGGCCAATGGTCACAATTAACGAAGTTCTTGCTGTTCCTGCAGCGGGATGACATGTGACCAAAATATGAAAGGGTATTTTTTGCAGAGAAATCTGGAGTAAGAAGCAAGTTTATTTATGAAAATAAAAGTTTATTGAATGGTAAATTGGTAGATTAATTATTCCTCTCAAGAAAAAAAAGGGTAAGTTAACGGATCAAATAATCCCTAATTTGGATCACCGACAACATCTAATGAATTGATCCAGTCACATAATATCAAAGCCTGAGATCAAATTGACTAACAGGCAACTCACCTCCAAATGAATCTTTAAGCAACCTAGTAAGTTTTGAATCACGAATCGGAACATGGGAACTATTCTCAGCCAGTGCATTTATGCACTTTCCTAATGCACTGAGCGAGAGATTAATAGACTTGGCTTCCTCCAGCATATGTCCCTCACTTCCTGTCAAATGAGGAAAGAGCATATGTTAAGTGACTACTGACACATAAAACATGAGAAGCAGATTTAAGAAAGCCATTTATTTCCACCTCATCTATCTCCACACTTAAAACATGATTTTCAGAAACCACACTCCACCTCATTTATCTCCACACTTAAGTACAAAGGATACAAAGAAAAGGTAACATCTTCTGACACACACCTGACTTGTGAACACGTTCTGAACCTGCCAGATCTACCAAAACCAGCTTGCTCTTCCGAACAATAAGTTTTGAAGGTTTGACCAAGTGAGATGCATTATCGATTTCACTTGAAATAGCATCTTCTCGTCCAGGAAATGACCTCTTAACATGAACCTGCAGTTACAGATGCAAGAAGACATCAAACAGAAAACTAAAGAAAAACTGGATCAAGAGCATCAAAAGTATAGAACAATTATTCACCATCAGAATAGCATGACTACGAGAAGATTCAGTATTCAACTTTGTATTTGCAGCAATTCTATTAGCTTCCCCTAATCTTAGCAGCTCCACAATACTCTGTTGGTCCCTGATTTGTACAACAGTTGCCCCAGGTACTGAAACATCACCAGTTTTTGGATCTTCCACGATGGAAATATTATCATTTGCTGGAACAAGAAGGTCTTGGACAGCCTCCATGTAAAGCTATATGTATTTGTAAAGAACAAGAATGTTAAGTAACATATACGCACAAACTGTAACAGGACAAGAACAAATCAACCATGATCTTTAGAAGTGGTTTTGTTCAATTTTTCACCAGCTAAATGTAGCAAAAACAAATAAAAAGAGATCATACAGTGGTACAACCATCTTTCACATAACTTGAGCCTAACCTGCAAATATGACACTGAGACAGAATCGGTCTCTGGAGAGATATCTGCTAAAACATCCTCCATTGCACGAACCATGATACCACGAGAAGCTGTGTCATCATCTCCCAGGTGTCCAAGAGTGAAAGTTTTCCCAGTACCAGTCTGACCATAAGCCATCACTGTCCCATTGTAACCATCTAGAACACTCTACCAAAAAAAAAAACTCACATCAGTACAACTTTTACATAAGACCCAACAAATCACATGTGAACATCCAGCGTGGCTTTATAACCCATACAAAAAAAAAAAATGGAAGTTAGCAAGAAGGTTCAAGGATGTTAGAATGGGACTAGAATATAATGTTTAGAGACAATATGGCGGCAGCATTGTTGCTCAGTTCAGCAATGTATACAACAAATCAGCCAAAAGTAACCAACCTCAACAACAGGCTTAGCAACAACTTCATAAACTCGCTTCTGCGACGCAAATTCGGTTAGCACATCATCGAACTCATACGTATCAGCGTCCCAATTGTTTTTCCGAAGTTTCAACCTCTTAAGCTGAAATAGAACAAGAGCCGCAAAATCCATTACTAACACTACAGTCAAGCTGAAAAATAACATCCAAACTCAAATCAATTCTCTAATAATGACACATTGAAACTACCTCTGGCTGCAACTCGACACAATCAGCAAAATCCGCATCTGCTGCCAACTCCTCGGCATTTCGTGGCCGCAATCTCACTGCGACTCTAACTCTTCCCGGTACTGTCAAAACCATTTAAACTTTAAATTTAAAATCCACAGCACAAACCGATAACCTTTCACAACGCAAACAGAGATCCGTTGCCATGAAAAGAAAAGAAAAGAAAAAACGCCTTTACCTAAAACCGCTCTAAATGCTTTCTACAAGTGATCAACAAATTGATACTCTTTCACCACTCAAGCTTCGATGTCAATCGAAATGTAGTAGTAGAAAATAAAAATAAAATGTAAGGAAGGCACTGACCTCCGTCGGCGGCGGCGGCGGAGAAGTTGGAAGGGTAGCTGCGGCGGAAAGGAGGAGGAGCGTGGGAGGAATGGACTCTGGATTTGAACGAGGTAGATTTGAGATTTGAAGCAGTGAGAGGTTTAAGTGGTCTTTGAGCGCTGCTGCTGCCATTTCGAAAACCACCATTACAGGATGATGCCATGATATTGTTACTTAATTCTTTTTGAAATAACTTAGGTTGTTTTCCGTTAATCTGTTGGCGGTGTTGTTGATGTTGTTCTTCTGGGCTGGGCTGATTGCAGTGGAAAGAAGTAGCAGGCAGGGAGGGGTTGGTGTCCGGTTGCGGAGGTGGGATTTCGGGGGTTCGGTGTATTCGAAGTTCAAACAAAAGAAATGATGGAGAATGGGGTCCGCTTTCGTCTGAGTCTTGCAAAAGACAGAGATGGTCTTACCAGGTTCCCGGGTCCCTGCACCCCTGTCCCTTCGGTTTTTGTTAGAACTTTAGATTATTATTTTTTTCTTCTTTTCTCACTTTTATTCGAAGTTTTAAATTTAATTTTTTTTTGTAGAGGGGGGAGAAATCTATGCGTTACATCGAAGAAATCTTGTTTTTAATGTGGTGAAATACTAATTTCTAGTTTCCATCTTATTGTTTACAGATTTTGAGAAATTTAAATTCTTGGTCGCGGCAAACGAAAATGCTTTTAGGATTGTTCTTTTATTGTATCTCCCATTATTTGGAAAATACAAGTTCTAAAGGATAATTTTGGCTCATTCCACAAATGAAAACACTAAAAATAGAAAATTCACAAGGAAAATTCATTTGGTGTCTCGTCAACATCTCGTTGTAAGATTATTATTATTCTTCGTCTATTTATTTTTATTTTTTTATTTTTTTATAATATTGTTTTAGTTTTTTCTGTTTTTTTTGGAAAAAAAATATTAATTTTTATTTTTTACCCTCTAAATATTTATTATTCTATAGTTGACTTATTTATATCATTCTTTTTATTCTTATTTTTACTCTCTTGTAATTTGTTTTTTTATTTTTTTCTTTATATTTTTTTAAAAAATAATTATTATACAAAAATTAAGGAAATAGTGTTTCACTGTAGCAATTGTAACATTATTTTATTATTTTACTATGTTAAAAATTAGCTTGAGATCCTATATGTTTTGATTAGCGGATATGATCTTTATTGTATTTTATTATATGTTAGCATCGATATTTTAATTCACAGTTATATTTTTTATTTGATGTCAAAAAACACGATAATAATACATATACATTTATTCTTTTGTGTTGGAAAAAAATTATTTGACTTGTGCGATGCGAGTTGAATAACCACATTAACACCTTGTTTTTTGTTTATTAACACGGGTGATTCTTAACATATTTTTTTAATTTATAATTAGAATTTATTTAACAAAAATACTTTTAAAAAACTTATATATTTATTTATTTATTCTGCTAAAAAAAATTATCTAATTCATGACGAAGCATGGCTCGAGTATCAAGTAAGAACTAAAAGTGTATTTAGAATTTTGGTAGCAGTTACGGTTCAAAATGCTTTTTGCTTGGAATTGCATCAAAATAATATTTTTTATTTTTAAAAAATTATTTTTGATATCAGGACATCAAAACGATATAAAAATATAAAAAAATAATTTATTCAAAAATTACTTGAAAAAATATCAATTTATGTTTTTTAGTAATTTAAATGTACTGATACTATATATATATATATATATTCTCGCGCGCATTTTAATTGAAAAATACATCAACACCAAACACGCTAAGGTTTGATGTAGCATGGAGATTTAAGTTTTAAATCAAAATAACATAAATCTATTATAAAATTCGTTGATTTTGATATAAAAGATCTGCTTGTGATATTTGAAAGGTAAATTTATCTTGTTGAGGTGTACTTGAGAAGAATATTCAAACATGAAATATTTGTAAATAAATCTTGGTTTCTAATTTACTAATTCAGTTTAAATTGCATATAAATTATATGAAATTTAAACTTTGATGGTTAGGTCGGATTGATGTAAGTGATCATGTATGTTTTTTCTCTTGTATGATCCATCTCTTCTCTGAAAAATAAAAATAAAAATAAAGATTTGAAATTTAGCTTGTTCGATGAATTGAAATTATTCAAGCTGGAAGAACATCGAAGAAAAAAATTTATGATCGCCATCTAATTGAAACAATGGTCGCACTTGAGGTCTTGGCCCAGCGGTTGAAGGGACTTGTTCCCTTCCTCTGTATCCTGGGTTCAAGCCTCACCGTGCACGCCTGTCACCCCCGCGGTGCCTTACATGTTCACTGGATTTGCAGGATGTTCAGTGAGCCGTGGGATTAGTCGTGGTGCGCGCAAGCTGGCCCGGACACCCACGTAAATCAAAAAAAAAAAAAATGGTCATAATGTGCACATCTTATAATAATGCGTGAGAACGTGGAGTTAGGGGTGTGCAAAAAAACCGGAAAACCGAAAAAACCGAGAAAACCGAGAAAAAATTAACCGAAAAAACCGAACCGAGAAAAAAACCGATTAAACCGATTAGAATAGTGAGGAAAAATCCCGGTTCGGTTCGGTTTTCGGTTTTGTAATGCAGGAACCGGTTAACTCGGACCGAACCGAACCGGTAAAAAAAAGGCACTATAAATAGAAAAATTATCATCACTCTTTCTCTCCAGTAACCCTAGCCGCAGCCCCCTCTCACTCTCTCTCCCCTCCCCCCTCCCAGCAGCCCCCCCTCCCCTCTTTCTCTCCCTCCCAGCAGCCCTCGCTGCCTCTTTCTCTCCCTTTCCCTCCCAGCAGCCCCACCTCCCCTCTTTCTCAGCCCCCACTCCCTCTGTAAAAGTACATAGCCAAGAATACAGGAATAAAAGTACATAGCCAAGAATCCTATTGTTTGAACCTGTGCTCCTTCCTCATTTTCAAAACATTCAACACATTCCAGTGTTGTGACAATCTCTTTCAATTTCAATATGCAGAATTCTTGATTTTCCAGTCTTGATCGGAATGTCAATACAAATTTCTGAAGAAGCATGGACATTGGTATTGATGAACACGCTTGCTCAAAGTATCTTCATTCCATATTCCCCCTTCGTGTTCTTAATCTGGATGATGCATACAATTTCATACTGGTAAAGCCTCGAGGTTGTATTGCAAAACAAGTCTTTCCGCTGTATTTCTACTCATGACTTGTCTGAGGAGCAACTCTTTTAAAACTTCTACTGCCAGCTCCTTTTCTTCTTCATGGGCAATCCCTTCAACTATAATGGTATAAGTTGTTTCATTCGATGTGTATCCTTTCTCAACCATCATCTCAAAAATATCCAGGGACAAATCTGTTCTACCAGATTTACAAAATCCAAGTATAAGGGCATTGAAATCAGTGGTGTTGATTTTTGACTTTTAATTTGTTTGCACAATGCAGGGAAAATAATAGTTGTGAAAAGGTATCTTACTGGCGAGTTCGAGAAGAAATATGAGCATATAGGTTTTCTCGGGTTTTTAAAATTAAAAACCGGACCGGACCGGACCGAAACCGGTCGGTTTGACTCGGTTTCGGTTCGGTTTCGGTTTTTTTCCACATAAAAACAGAGGACCGGTTTGGTTGTTTTTTATAGTTCAAAACCGAACCGAACCGAAAATGCTCACCCCTACGTGGAGTAGCATAAAGAGAGACCGTACATTAATTCATCTTGAAACTAGATTTAGGTTTCATGAAAATTCAAATTTTTTTTATTGTTTTAATGGATTGATGTTAAAAATAATTTTTTTAAAAATAAAATATATATATATATATATATATATATATTTCTAAATAAATTTTTTTTAAAAAAAATAGTAAAACACTTCCAAACATCCTCCTATCATGTAGATAATTCTGCTAATGTGTATTCAAACATGGTTTTGTGGTGGCGGTGTGTACTATTTTTACTTGGCTCATTAATAGTTTTATATCGCTAATAACTCTTATAAATAAATAAAAATACAGATATAATTTATTGAAAAAACAAATTTCTCAGCAACATTAAAAATACTGAATAGTGATTGAATTTGAGCTCAAAATTAAAGTGTTAAATAAAATGTTAATTCTAGTAATTAATCAAAACACCATAGAGCATGGGTTTTTCATTGCAGCTATGAATATAGTTTATTATGGATTGTTACAAAAAAACAAAGAAAAAAGCCCAGTGAAGATGTTTTTATCTGTTTTACTAGCTCATTAGTTATTAAAAAATTATTTGGGTATATCCATTTTATTTTATTTTTGTAAGGTAAGAATGCACTTTTACTCCATAGTTAACAAAACCTATAGTTATTGATATAGAGCTTTTTTGACTTTCTATAGCAAAAATAATTTTTACCCCCAAGATTAAAAAACTATTGAAATACTAAAAAACATGTTTTTTTTTTGTTTTTTTCATTACTCAAGTACAAGTAAAGTGGGTTTTTACCCCGGATAAGAAAAGACAAAATCAGATTTGCACTTGAAGGTATTTTTATGCTTCCATGCAATTTTTTTTTTTTTTAGATACTAAAGTCATGGGGGTGTTTTAATATTTTCACGTTGACTTGTTATTTTTGTTAATTAGAAAACATGTTAACGCATGCACAACACACTTTAGTGAGCGGATAATGTCTACATCATTCAAGAGACACGTGTGATTTTACCTAATAGCCAAGTCTGAATTTTCATCGTCTTCTTCGATGTACTAACATGTCCTCTTCTATATGGCATGGTGCATGATTATATATGATGGTCGAATTATTGCTAGCAGTTGTTTTATTTTTTCCCTTCTTTTGCCTCTCTTTTTATCTAAAGTGCATGGATGTCCTCTTTTTTTTTGGGTTTTCAATTTTAATCCTCATTTTTTAAATTTTTTTATTTCGTTGTTGTTCCTTCTATATAAGTTTTTTTTTTAAAAAAAAAATAGTCATTCAATTATAATTTTTTACATGTTTTGTTTTTCACTTCAATCCCTGCTCCTTTTATTATTTTTTTTCCTTGATTTCTTTGTTAGAGGTTTTTTTTAGCTTTCAATCTCACCATTCAATTAGAATTTTTGTTGTTTCTTTTTTTTTTCAATTTGATCATTATTTTTTTATTATTGTAATGTTAAAGTTATTTTTTAAATTCAATTTAACTCTTCAATTAAAATTTTTTGCTGGCCTCTAATTACTATTATTTTATTATTTTCACCCTCATTTTTTTAGATCCTTTTGTGTAGTTGAGTTTTTTTTCCCCTTCAAGTTTTATCTTTAGACATTTGATTTGTTAGGATCTGGCTTTGTGTGATCTTATTGTTTTGCACTAGTTTTTTTAACAATTTTAGTTTTGTGATTTTTTTTAACTTTTTTATAAAGTTTTATCTCAGTTTCATGACTTAAATTGCGAGTTTTACATGCCTTTTTAGAATATATATATTTATTTTCATTGTCTTGTTTGTGTTTGATTTTTCAATATATTATTTTAATTCATCTACATTATTCTTTTTTTATTTTACACAAGAGAAATTTATTTTTAAAAATAAAAATTTTTATTTTTTAAATAATATTTCTTATGTGTTTAGCCTTGAGTAATTTTTTGTATGGTGTTGATTTATTCAATAAGTTATGTTTGTGTTTATCTTTTATGTTATGGGCTTTTTATGGTGTTGATTTATTTTTTATTGATTTAAATAAATAAATTTAATAAACATATTCGTATGAATGTTTCATTGTATGCGATAAAATATCTTGATTTATATCTATCTCTTATTTTTTTTTATTTTTTTAGTTATTATTAGCGATTTTATTTATTTATTCATATAAATAGTTATTAATTTGTTTAATTAGATGCTTTCATAATGCTTATATTTTAAATTTTTTTATATAAAAAAATTATTAAAATTACCTGTATACTTATTATTTTGAAAAAAATTATAAACAGCAGATCACGTGGATATTATTGTGATAAATAATGAAAATCACATGATGCTAGTTGTCGCTGATTGGTTTATATTGTTTGTTTTCGACCTACTTGTCTCGTAAAGAAACCACCTACAATGAGAAATCCAGTGCAGACTCAAGACCTCCCTCGTGAGTTCACTTAAGGCGCCGCCTAAACCAGTGGAGTGCACCAGTGACGTGTCGCCTATGCGAGAGAGAGAGAAAAAATAAAAACCTGTCTGGCTCCATGTACGATTCAACATGTTTGGAATACAGTGCAAATCCTGTTATTTTTAAATTTATATATATATATATATATATAATTATTTTAATACATCGATATTAAAAATTATTTTTTAAAAATAAAAAAATATTTTAATATATTTTTAAATAAAAAATATTTTAAATTATTATTATTACGCAATCTCAAACATACCAAGTGATGGAGGAGGTTCATGTCATTTTCGCGTTTAAAGATGGGAAGGAAAGCATGTCTTCTTGAATTAGAAACCAGAATCCCTGCTACAGGAACAGAAACTAGAGTTGCTGTGTTAACAAGAACTTGAAGGGGATAAGTAAAACACCGTGAAACACAACACAAAACATTGATTGAAAAAGTGTAAAGATGTTTTTGCTCTTCTCAGCAAAAAAAAACAAGTGGTTTTATTATTAAGGGTGATACAATCATGTTACATGATCCACCATTTATTATTGATTGAGATAAATTGTTCTTTTTATATTTTTCAACATGCTGAAATTACATAAAAATTGTTTGTTTGTACAGTCACTTTTTTTAAAAAAATTACTTTAAAATTATTTTTATATTTTTTAATTATTTTGATGTGTTAACATAAAAAATAAAAAAAATTATCTGATATCTTTTAAAATAAAAAACACTTTAAAAATATATATATTTATTATAATATCAAACACTACCTTGATCACCCTTAAAGAAAAAAAATAACATCAAATAACTTTTTAGTTATTTTATTTTTTTAAGTGTAGTGAAATAATTTCCTTGAAATCAAAATCTTTTAAGTTGGTGTCTAGGGGTTTTTTTTTTGTATTTTTTCACTTTTTTTTTATCATAATCAAGTTGATATATGGGTAATTTGATATTTTAATAAATATAAAATATTATTTAAAAAATAAAAATTGCACGTGCCAACATACAGGAGGTGCTCAAGCCATTCAAGTAGCGTGTAAGAAGTCTTTTAATAGCCGAAAGGTGGCTTTCAAAGCAATGTTTGAGTCATTTCAACAGCCACTTTATTTCCAAGTACCATGTGTGGCCAATGAACCTCTGACTTGACGCTGATAACCTTTTTTTTTTATTTTTTTTTCTCTCTCCTTCTCGAATTTCATGTATGGTCCTCTAGGTTTTTTAAAAGTAGTCCTTCAATATATTTTTTTTCTTCATAATAATTGGTCTCTATTTTTTCATTACTATTTGTTTTATTTGAAATAATTTATAAAATTGGATTTTGTTTAAATTTCATATTCTTTTAGTTTCTTTATCTATCATATTTGGTCCATTTTTTTTTAATATATATTTTTTTATCATTTGATATTTTATTTCATTTTAAATGCTGTTTTTTTTTAAATGGATGATTGAGAATATATATATATTTTTTTTGCATTCTATATGAGTAACTCGGTTTTATGATTCGGGTCACATGTTTTTGGAGATTAGCCTATTTTGTTTTCTTTTTTAGGTTTTTTTCTTTTTTATTTTATTTTTATTATTTAATATTAAATTACTAGACCTTTAGCTTCACACTTTTTACCTCTTTTATTTATATAGAGTTATCTCGAGTTGCAGGTTAGTTAGGTTAACTTTAGTTATTTTTTATGTTTTTTTTAAAATAATTATTTAAGCTTTGCCTCTTATTATTTAGTTTGCTAGAGGGTTGATTTTTATTGTTTTATTTATGGTTTTACGAGACTATCTTGATATCGTAATCAAACCATAGATTTGACATGTTGATCAAATTCAAGTTTTTTTTAATCTTTTTATTAAATTAATTTTATTTATAATTTATCCTTCAATGTTTGATTTGCTAGTAATCGAGTTTCAAATTTTTTTATACTTTTTTTTATATAAAATTATCCTAATACTATTCATTTTTTTTTTGTATAATCAATTAAGATTATTGAGATATTTTAAAATTATTTATAATATATCTTTTATATTATTTATAAGCATGTATTTTTTTTTATTAGTAATTGTCTAGTTTTTTTGTTATTAGTTTTTTTTTATATATAAATATACCATTAAATTAACTAAGTTTATTTAGTCCATTTAATCAATAATATATGTACCCTATTTTTCTTAGTCATTTAACAATATTATCATCTTTTAAACATTATCATATTTATCCGTGTGGGTCAATAACAATAATTTTTATAAATATAAAATAAATATGAAAGATATAAAGTATTATATTCAAATATTATTGGGTCTAGTTGCAAAGCTAGGTTTATTTTTTTTAGATTTAACTATCTTACTAAACCCAAATAATATTAAATTTGGTTACAAATCAGATCTAATAACGGTGAGTGTTGCTGATAAACTAAACCCAATATTTTTTAGAAACGATCCAAGTTTGGTTTTCAAAACCAAACTTAATAGTAGCAAGTTTAACTGTGATGACATATCCAATAACTTTTAGCAGATAAAACAGAAAAAACAATGCTGCAAACAGGAAGGACAATGCTTCTATGGCACTACAATATTATTTATAATATAAATATTTTATGTATATAGTATAATCCACATTAGATAGACAGTATTTTTTACACGGTTTTTAAAATGTAGTATAATTTTTTATATTAATCTTGTTTTTTAACTCTGCCCACTACTTATCACGGGGGCACCTATTTGGTTTTGACTGCAGGTCATCAGGTGAATATTCGAGAAGATGGTAGAATGAGTTAAAATATATTAAAGTCGGCAAGATTTTGATTTTTGAGAGTGTTACATTATATGGCGTGGCGGGGCCCAGAAAACTTGAGAATCAAGCTCGAGTTAAAGCACAGTGTAAAGAAAGGTTGTCGAGGTAGGGTAACAGTTGGTTTTTAAATGGTTTTTATAAATATATTAAAATAATATTTTTTAATTTTTAAAATTTAATTTTAATATTAACACATTAAAATAATAAAAAATTAGTTGAAAATAATTTATTTTTCAAATCTCGAAGAAGAACATACTGAAAGTCAATGTCAAGGTTGATTATTCACTAAAAATATATTAAATAATACATTTTTTTATTTTATAAAATTTATTTTTTATATTAAAAACAATTTAAAAGTTAAAAAAATAATTAATTTTAGAAAAAATCAAGTTACTTAAAAAATACAGCTGGAAAGACAAACAATACCTTATTCTTTCTCCCTCATCTCCTACTTTTTCATTCGAGTGTGGAAATTGAACGCGGCCCTAATGGTGGGATCCACAACCTTCAACTTTCTTCTCAACGAAGTAGTCGGTGTTGCTTTTCTATCAAATGTCGACAACTTAGCAACTTCTCCTAGGAGGTTATTGGCTCCCTGTTCAACACAGAAAGAATCTCTCCATCTCCCCCAATATATATACTCACACGCTCGCTCCCTCTTTCATCAAACCCAATCCCTTACCCGCCTCTCGTCTATGTCAAAGAAGAAAAACTGCCGCTCGTCGGTCGATGATCCTGCCGATCCCTCCTCTGTCAGTAAGAACAGTAAACACCTCTCCTCCCTTTCAATTTCAGACCTCCTGAACTCGTCTCGAATCAGGTAGCGAAAGAAGAACAAGGGAGGCCTCGTGCCTTTCTTCCCTGTTTTAGGAAGAGGAATGAATTACAACATCCCATCGGGTGAGTCAAATCTTACTTGTACTGCAACATTTGAATTTTCATTTTTACGCCCTCGATCTCCTTCTCTAACTGTCATTTTGTTTTCTTAGTTATGGCAAATCCAATCACGGGGTGTTGTCGACACTGGAAGCTGGATACAGCTTCCATCCAACCAATGAAGAATTAGATAATTATTTATAATTATCTAATTCTCATTGATACAGAAGTTGGATAATATCCATCCATCCGACCAATGAAGAATTAAACAATTAATTATAATTTTATAATAAATAAAGATTTAGTTATTATTATAGAATAAATATTGATGCTGTAATCTACCGGTTGAGCTTTGTATATACTACATTACACTGTCATGCAACTTACAATTTTAGTGGATTCTGTCACCGTGACATTTGCTCAATTTTTCTTTTCAAAACTTCCCTTCCTTGAGTTTATTAGAATGACACTTGAATTAAAACATTAGTTTTAATGTATGGCATTGTTGATAGTTTTATTGCTCTGCAAAAAGAAAAGCAAATCTCACTGTCATCACACTAAAGTTTCAAGCTGGCAAGTGCAAAAAAAGAAGAAAAAAGAATATAATAATTTTAGTTTATTGCTTCGCAGAAAGAAAAGCAAATTCCATTGTCATCACACTAAAGTTTCCAGCCGGCAAGTGCAAAAAAATAAATTAATGTTAATTGATAATTAAGAGTATTATACTTGCATGCAAATTCCAGGTAGCGAGCAGTGGGCTGATGGCCCCGGATTACGGGCTCTTGAGCCCACATGTTCTTGCAGTTTCGAGCCTGTTTTGACCAGGACAGCGTTGGTTGGATCTTTGCACACCCCGTCCATCACAATGAGGCCCATTTAATATGGGCTTACAAGTATAAACATGGAGAATATATAGCGGCCCAGTTCATATAACAGACGGCGGCATTATGAGTTACGCTCGACCTCATTATTTTATCCGCAAACCTTTATTTGAGAGTGAAATCGATACTTGGCCAGTAATTAATAAATTCAAAATTTTGATACCAAATAAAATTTTAAATTAATTATATTCTTCAAATTTTAAAAAATCTCAATAAAGTTATTTCTTCCATGCTTGAAAACGCATTCCATTCAGATTATATATTTTTTTCTGTAAAAAACAATATCGATTTGTAGAGAATATAATATTTTGACTCCAGTTGAAAACTTAAAATTATTTATTGTATCGACAATCAGTGCTGAAAGATAGACACCACAGAGTAGTTCTTTTGTATGACTTTTAAACATAAGTTCTTAAAGAACTGTTTGAAAATGGAAGACTTTTAAATTCCAAATGACAAGAAAGTCTACATCTAAATTTCCTGGCAAGTGAATCGACCCTGGAGAATAACAGCAACAGTCCCGTTCAGTGCAAATTCATGTAACAGTGGATGTTGAGAATCCCGAATTGTCGAGGATTGAATATGAAGGAAAAAACAAATTAAAAAAAAGTAGCAGCATGAAATTAAAAAAATAATAATCTAATTTTATAACTATCCCAAGAAAAAAAAGCAACAATAATAAAATAAATCAAATATATATATATATATATATATATATATAAAAAAAAAAAAATAAAAAAAAAATTGAATGGTTGCTTTTAAGATCTAAAAGGCCAGTAATGAAAATAAAGGAGAAAATAGAAATGAAAAGGAAAAAAATAAAAAAGTTATTGGTATCAAATCATAGATATATTAACACACACGTCGCCTGAGCATTAAGACACCGTTTGGCATTGCGTTCCAAAAGGTGTTTCATAAAATTTTAATTTTTTTTTTGCTAAAATTAAATACGGTTTGTATTTTTTAGATCGTTTTGATGTGCTGATGTCAAAAATAATTTTTAAAAAATAAAAAATATCATTGACATGTATTTCAACATAAAAAATTATTTAAAAAACAATCACTACCACACTACCAAACACACACTAAGAAATTGTCATGGAGGGGTTGCCATGCTGATTCCAACGCCATCTCAAAATCCTGTGTTTGATTGTCTTGAAGCATTCCACACACTGCCTGAAAAGTGCAACCATTATTTCTGTGCTGACACATGCCAATTACTTTTTTAATAATATTTATATTTATTGAATTATCAAATTGCTCTAGTTGAATATAATAATAACAAAGCGAAGCACGATGAAAAGACAAACAATGCCCCTAGGAGTTAAAGAAATTTTGATTTCAATTGTAACTGTGTTTTAAAAATTAAAAGTATAAAAAATCCTTGGACACTGGTTTTAAAATTTTTAATTTTAAGGTGTCATTTCAACGTGCACTATAACTTAAAAGACTTAAGAGACCGATTTATCCTTAAGCAATATAATAATAACAAATAAATTGTATAAAAATACTATATTATCCCAATAGCAAGTAATTTGATTTTGTTTGGATATAGAAAAATGGTCATTGCACTGTTTAAATTCACAACGTAATAAATCTAAAACCACATTGATTTATCCAAAACTGTTTTAAGATTATATTTATTTTCGTCCACTCAACTAAACAAGTTTCCAACACAAATTTAATATAACACGTATACTAAAATCAATGGCTAATTCATTACAGTCCCCTCATTTTTTTTTATTCACCACTACAGTGTGGTGACTTATTTGTTCTTCACATGAAAATTTTCTTGCCTTTAAACTATATGTATTTTTATATTTTCACATGGTTCCTTAGACATCATGGATTTAATTAAAGATATTTTAGTCTATTTAATATATTTCTAAACAGTATAATAATTAAAATACCTTCAATAAATAAAGGTTTTCGGCAGAGTTATTTTGATATTTTTGTGTTTTATACACAATATAATTATATATATACCCTTGAATTTAAAAAAATTATATATATATATATATATATATATTAATTGTTAGTTTATTCAAAAGTAGTTACATGTAACGGAACCAGATCTTCATCCACAACAACAGGCCAGCCAAAACAAGAAGTCATCTTTCACGGTGCAACAAAACCCCGCAACCTTAGCTTTATCTCGTGTGCGCAACCATTCCAGCTGCATCACAAAACTAATATTTAAGGTTATTTACTGTTTATACAGACAATAAAACCCGGCTTCTTTTACAATGCCAATCAGCACCAAGTAGTATGATGCGTGTAACCAAAACCTTAACTTAAATATTGAACCACTTGTCCTAACTAGCCATCGTAAGAAAACAATAATTTATTTCCATTTAATCAGATAAGAATCACACTAAGACAGTAAGACGTGCTTTTTTTTTTTTTCAAGAGATTTTGTTTTTGCACTCGATAAATTATTTGCTTACATTTATTTATTTTTGAAAAAGAAGAAAAAAGAAGGAAAACCACCAATCAAAAATGGAAAAGTGTTGAAACCACTAGCGCCAGCTGTCACTTCATAAATGAAGAAGCTCACCCCTAAAACCCCTAAACAAACACCACATAAGCATACTCCTTTTGCCACAGCCTCTGCTCCTTCACACAACAACTCCTCTTCTTCTTATCTCTGTCGGAACCTGGCGTCATGTCCGCCCTCCAACGCTGCGGCTCCGCCGTCCTTCAAACCGCCACCACCATCACCCCCATCTCAACTATTGTTACCATCGGTCCCATTTCCTGAAATCCCAGCCCTGCCTCTTCATCTCTTAATCTCATACTGGAAAAATAATAATAACAAGATTCACTTTCAATAAACAAGAAAGGAAAATAAGCTTAAAAATGGTTGCTATGAAGAGCTATAGCGTGTGCTTGAGGGAGTCTGCTCTCCAGCTTCCGCGCCATAATTGCGTTGATAATTACAAGAGGTTTATCTGATCCCCTTATTAATTTCTTTATCTGTGTATTTTTTCTTAATTTATTTTTTGTATTGTATATCGCCGTGTATATTATTATCAGTATGATTATTATTATTATTTAACAGGAGGAGTGGAAAATGGAGGCCTCCCCAAGCTGCTGTAAAACCTCATTTGCATCTTCCGATGCGCAGTTTTGAAGTTAAGAACATGTAAGAAATTGACTACATGTATGTCCAATTGTGAGTCTGATGAATCAATTGTTTTTTTTCTCTGTTATTGTTATAACCCATGAATTTAACACACATAAACTTACAGCCTAAGACCTGGATAGGTTATGGTCAACGTAGACAAATCAGGGGCAAGGCATGTAACTGTAACTATGTGAATGGATTATTTATTTAAAGGCTTCATGAGAATATACGTGTTCCCTTTCAAGAATTGATGCCATAAATGATTATGTGCTCTCTTCTATTGCAGGACATCAGCAGAGGACATGAAATCTCTTAGATTGATAACAGCCATCAAAACCCCATATCTGCCTGATGGTAGATTTGATCTTGAAGCGTATGATGCGTTGGTGAATATGCAGATTGCTAACGGCGCTGAAGGTGTTGTAGTTGGTGGCACAACTGGCGAAGGTCAGCTGATGAGCTGGGATGAACACATAATGCTTATTGGCCACACCGTCAACTGTTTTGGTAGCTCAATCAAGGTGATCGGAAACACTGGAAGTAACTCTACAAGGGAAGCGATTCATGCCACAGAGCAAGGTTTTGCTGTCGGAATGCATGCTGCTCTTCATATCAACCCATACTACGGAAAAACCTCCGTGGAGGGCATGGTTTCTCATTTTGACAGCGTGCTCCCCATGGGCCCAACTATTATATACAATGTGCCTGGCAGGACTGGCCAAGATATCCCCCCCCGCGTTATTCATACTATAGCTCAGAGTCCGAACTTGGCAGGCGTCAAGGAATGTGCTGGTAATGACCGGGTTGAACAGTATACAGATAAAGGAATTGTGGTGTGGAGTGGGAACGATGATCAGAGCCACGATGCAAGGTGGAACCATGGGGCAACTGGAGTGGTTTCTGTTACTAGCAACTTGGTTCCGGGTTTAATGCGCAAGCTTATGTTTGAGGGGAAGAATACTGAACTAAATTCAAAACTCCTGCCCCTCATCGACTGGCTATTTCAGGAGCCGAACCCCATTGCATTAAACACAGCTCTTGCTCAGCTTGGGGTTGTTAGACCAGTTTTCAGACTGCCATATGTGCCTCTTCCTTTGGCTCAGAGGGTAGAATTTGTGAATTTGGTTAAGAAAATTGGCCGGGAGAATTTTGTAGGAGAAGAAGACGTTCAGGTTCTTGAGGACGATGACTTCGTCTTGATAGCTCGTCTGTGTTAGTCAGTTTCTCTTGTTGACATTTCTAGTGTGGGTTCGCCTATTTGTGGTTACAATTAAAATAAATATTTGTAAGATTACAATAAACATTTGTTAGAAAAAGTCTGGAATAAAAAAAATAGCCATAATTCCCCCTTTTCTAGTCATGATTTGTTTTAACAAAACATGTCTTTTTTCTCAGCAATATAATTTTTTTAATAAAAAAATAAAGGCGGTTAAAATAAATATTCATAAAAAAATTTATAGATTTAAATTATAAAGAAAAAAAAAATCTCTTTCGTGTGAACTTCCGTTTTTACTCATATATTATGTTTCTGTCCTGACAAAAATATTTATTTATATCAAAGGCATTGTTTTTAAATAAAAATATAACATAATTTAAAAAACAAATTTTAATAACTAAGAAAAAATTATGACTTGATAATTTTTTAGTGATTATATAAAAAAAATAAAAGAATGATTAATTTGAAAAAAATATAAAAAAATAATAACAAAAAAATAATAAAATAGATATTGGATTTTTATCAAGTATTTATGAGCAATTCTTTCTTAAAAAATCTATATACACATTCATTTATAATTATTTATAAAATAATTGTTAATATTATTTATTCAAATATTTGTTTTTAAATATATTTTAATAATTTTAATTTTAAAAAATTATTTTAAAATGAGAGAAAAAACTAGAGGTTAATTTAAAAAAACAAGGCATGCCTCGGCTCCCCCAAAAAAAAAAACTTGCTTGCTTGTCTTATAAAAACCACGAACAAGTCTATTTTTTTTTTTTTTAAAAAAAGAGTAATGTCAATTTTTTTTTAAATGAGCCATTTAGTGATTGTCTATTATAACAATTTTTTGTTATCTTCCATGATTGAGAGAACTATATCCAAGTTTTCCAATCCTCAAATCTTAAATTTTAACTTATTTCCATATAAAAATATAAATTCACAACTCGATATTCATTATAACAAAATTCAATCATCTAATGTTAGAAAATTTAGGTTTGAGTTTATGGAGCTCAAAAACTTAATTCTTTTATTTATTTTCATCCAAAAACGCATGTAAATGATGCTTTGCAATAAAATTCGATAATTTTGTGTAATTGAAAATCTAATTTCAAGTTTTTAAACTTTCATAAATTTATTTTTGATTTGTTTCCACCTAAAAATATACCAAAAAAAAAAAAACATTTAATGATCTCTAATAATATATTTTCAACCACAAAACACTTTTTAATTAATATAATAACTGAACAAAAATCCTAAATTCTTTTTGAAATGGTTAATGGCAAAACCCCCCACGCGCGCGCGCATATACATATATAAAAGGTTTTCAAGAATGATTGGTTTGTAGGTAGAAGGCGTCACAGAACAATCTCATTGGGTGGTGTAATTAATCTTATCGTTACAAAAATTGTTAGACGGCGGGGGGGTCTTAATAATTTGTCACTTCTTATTGGGCCTGTTTGCTTGGGCAAGCTATCACATCCAAATCCAACTGCATTTGGGCCTGGTGAAAGCTGGACACTATGATCTTTTAGTTACTGTACGGAAATAGGCCGGGGAGAAAGTGGGCCGGAAATGCTTCATTTGCTTGTTCCCTTTACCATTGAAATGTTGGGTGTTTGTACACTAGGATGGAAAATATTTTATTATATTTTGTTGCTTGTTTAATGCTTTTGTTATGAGACATTTTTACATGAACCTCTGGAGCTGGAATTCAGCTTCAATGGCTGCGTGCTAGAAGAATCCATTGTCATAACCAGTGGGTGCAGCAGAAAGTAAGGCAAAATGAATGGTTAGGCAAATTCAAGGGGTTAGTAGGGTTTTTTCTGGGCTTCAACAGGCATCGGTCACGGGTCTGCAGAACTTCACCGTCCGCCCTAATCATCCCTGTTTCTTACTCATCAGCTTACAGAGATAGCAGCTCTAACCAAAAACTCATGGAGAAAATCATATCAAATTATTAGGTAGTGTTTTCTTGTGTAAAAGTTTTTAGTTTATCTAAAAGAAATTTAAGAAACAAAAAATTAAATAAAAAATAATTACTTAATAGAGATAAAAAGTACTGTTTTCTTAATGTTTGGTTCATTTAATGTTTTATTTTTATTATTTTTAGGGTAAACTAAACAAGATCGTTGTTTTCTATATTTTAAGAAAAATGTATTTAATAAACATGCTTTCTTATTTTTTTATAGAGCAATAATCTTCTTAGAACAAACAAGAAAACTAGAAATAAAAAATGAAAAATTATTTTCTAAAGTTAACACAATCCTAGTAACTCGATTTAATAAAAATAATATTCCTTGATATTTCCTCACCTTATATTTCAAAATTAATTCCACAAATACATAAAACAAGACAATTGCGAGTGTGATCGCCAATAGTTATCAAGTTGGCGGGCTCTTTTTTGTGGTTTGATTATTGAAAATAGTTGTTCACCCGTGGATGATATAACCAGAATAAAAGAAAGAAAGAAAACAATTACCTTATTTATTCCCAATATCCCAATAGTATTAATGAAACTACTACTAAGCTTACTAGTCAAAAAACAAAGAAGAAAAGAATAAAGGACAAGGTGAGAAGATAGAAAAAGATTAAAGAATGCAGACTCTTGCTTCCTATTAATCCTCTTGTACTTGATCTGCATGCATATGGTAACTTCTCCTACATAGATATATGGTCATATATATTAGCTGTTGCTGTGAGCCAAGTGGTCATGGCGAGGATTAGAGCGCTTCTTTTGGAGCTGATAAAGCAAGGCTTGATTTTCCTGGTGTAGAAGAACTGCTTTCTTTCTCAGCTTCTCATTCTCTTCGATGATGCTTTTGTTCTCCATGTACAGTTTCAAGTTCTTGATTTCCATCTCTTTCTTGACCAGTACAAGTGCCACCCTCTTCTCTTTTGACAACCTCCTCCTTCTGTTACACCAGACAGTATTTAATACTCAAATTTGAGACCAGAGACAGAGACAAATAGAGAGAAGATGAAAGGAAACTAACCGGTTGAGTCTATGATATCGAAGGTTGTGTCCTTTTGATGGCTGTTGATTGCTAAGAGCAATATACAAGGGACTGCATGGGCTCAGCTTCGAACAAGTACCAGTACACATTTCCCCCCCTTTAAAGTTTAGTTTCTGCGTCACAGAGAAATGGGTGACTGTTTTTTTTCTTGCAAAAAGATACGTGAGGGGGGGAAAAAGGAGAGCAAAGATTACAAGCAAGGTGGGTTTTAGGGCTTGTAGTAGATGGTAGAAACTAAGAGAAACCAAATGCGAGTTATATAGATGCGTAATGCGGTTGTGCTTGTATCTGCATAAGAAAGAAAAAGAGAGAGAAGCTTTTCATGATAATGATGGTATGAGGACTCATGATTACAAAGGCCAGCAATCGACGAGGAATGCCAGGAAGATGAAGGAAAAAAAAAGAAAGGGTTCTCCTTTTCTTTGGCCTTTTTTTATTACCATTTCAGAAAGTCTAAAGACTAATAAGCTGGTTCAAAATGGTGGGGGCTTTTGTTGGGCACACAGAATAGGACTATACAATCTTAACAACTTCAAGTCACTTTCTTTGAAACTTAGAACTTTCCCCTTCAGTTTCAACACGACTGTACAGCTTCTAGTTACTGTTAAGATCCTAGTTTGGAAAATACTAACGCGTATAAACCATTCCATGTGCTGCAATGATGAACATGATTAATTAAGAATATAGATTTGGAATTCAATCTAGGGCAGAATATTATCCAAGTTCACATGCATAATTAGGGTAAAAAATGCCCACCAACTATCACTGAAAACGTGAAACAGATGGCTTCCTGGAGTGTAAATTAATAAATGCATGATCACTTCCTCGGGAGATGGCAAAAATCTAGTCCTGGCAGGCACAAAAATAAGACACCCCTGGTTTTGCTCTACCGTAAGATAATAAGCAGTTATGCATGCTTTGTTGATATCTCATGCCCCGTTTGCTCGTGGGAAAGCAGTTTTTTTCTTTCTAAAAACCAAATAAATTATTTTTTTACTAAATAATATTTTATATTGATAAGTTTTTTAATTATAAATAGAATTAAAAATTTAGAAAGTGTTGGATAACACGGAGTCCTTCTGATATCGGATCAAGTAGTTATTTATTAACAAATGGAGCAGCTCACCATGTTTGACAAGCACAAGAACAGCCACCGAAGAGTCAACACAGTAGATATTCATTAATAATTAGGTTTTGTATGCTGTCCAGAGAGAAAGAGAGAGAAAAAAGAAGAAGAAGGATTTTAGTGTGGGCCTGAAAAAAAGTTGTAGTCTGTGGACCGGACCGGCTAGTCAAAACTCAAGAAAGCCATGGTTTCTTTTCTGTTAATTAACCTATAACCTTGAGTAGGTGCTGCTTGCTACAATGCTAATCTGTAAAAAATTTATATCTTACAAACAATCTCAAAATTCAAATCTTGGTGGCTAAGAAGGAAACATGGCCCCTCAACAATCAAATTAATCTCGTGTGTATTTTTATATTCCATGCTTGACCTTATCTTCAAAAGATGATGTCGTGAAGCAGAGGTTAAGTTATTTAACAAATCGATCATGCCAAGAAACTTTGCCCGTAATTAACTTCACTCGAGAATGGAAAGAGCAGATTGTCAAAAAAGCTCCAAGAAAGTTTTGATGTCTGAACAAATTGTTAGACATATGGACATCGTGTATGAAAAGGTTGTTCTTGAAAAGTAGGCACAACACAACCTTTGCAAATTGTCTTTGCTCTTTTCACCAGAAAGTCCTTGCCGTATTAAGCTCTCCAAATACTTTTTTTTATATGTATAAAAAGAGTGTTCAAGTTCAAACAGGATTCAGAAACTCCATTTTTCTCCTAGCTACTCGTTATGCTTAATCATTTGCATTAACGAGAAAAAACGCACTAACAAGAGTATTTAATTGTCGTGGAAACGACTTAGATTGCATGGATCGCACTGTTTTTTTAATTATAGTCAACGTGTCGATCATTAATTACTAGATAACTCTTGAGAATTATCCAACTAGATGGAGCAACTTGCTCACCACACCCAAAATTGACCACCATTGTCGCGTCAGGATGTGAACAGACCACACACTTCTCCATTAATCATGGGATTTATGTTTTTGTGTCTTGACTCCCTTAACTATTCAGTTGATGGCCGGTTTATATCTAATCAGAATTATTAAGTACTTAGGAGCAAAACCACAAGTGTGGATCTTTGGTGATGGTGATAGCATCTCTCGTATTTTTAGAATTTTTTTAGTTATTTTTTTAGTTTTAAATTATTATTTTTTATATTTAATTTTGAATTGTTTTGATGTATTAATGTTAAAAATAAATTTTAAAAATAAAAAATATTTTTTTAATGTATTTTCAAATAAAAAATACTTTCAAAAAATAACCTTTACTATTCTCTAATACATATCCAAAGAATTTAGGGTTTAAAAACTATTGACTTTTAAAAGTGATCAAGTCACTATTAAATAGAAATACATTGTTAAATGAAAATTCA
This sequence comes from Populus tomentosa, assembly GCA_018804465.1. Lineage (NCBI taxonomy): Eukaryota > Viridiplantae > Streptophyta > Magnoliopsida > Malpighiales > Salicaceae > Populus > Populus tomentosa. The sequence continues at coordinate 4,320,010 of CM031995.1, forward strand.
GGCACAACATAATTTTCATGTTAGCATATGGTATTCTGTGGTCAATCTGGTTAGCTAAAAATTTAATTGCTAGAAATAAATTGGGTTTCAAAGAAGAGATTATTGATTGGAATACAATATTTGTTTTGGTTCTTCATTGTTTGATGTTGTCTTAAGACAAATGATGAAAACTATTTATATACAAAAATGTACTTGTTCAGAGGTTAAGAAACTCCTGATAGTTTTGGCTATAAAACATTTATATATATTATTGCATGGTTTTATCTACATTTTGCCTTCTCTTTTAATATTGTATACACAACCTTTTGTTTTTCTTCCTAGTTTGTGATTAATTTAATGGCACTAGCTCCAATTAATATTAAACCCTCTACTATTACAAAAACAAAGAAAAAAACAACAGCATATTCACGAGTTAATCACGTGTAGGAACACAAGTGGGGGCAGTAGGGCAGTAGCCAAGGAAAATGACCCTGGAAACGGAAGATGGGTAAGGGCAAGGATAGTACTGAATCGAGGAAGAAGAGGGAGTAGTAGTCAATATTGTTAGGTTTTTCTTTTGTCCCTTTTCTTCATGTAATCGAGTGCCACTTCCATCCTCATTTATTTGGAAAACGAGCCTCCTCCATTTGGCCTCATCTTCTTATCCACCACCGTCATCATCACCGCCCCTCCCCTCTCTCATCTATAAAATCCTAGAGGTGTCATCATGACCATGATAGTGGTGTTTTTTTGTCCAAGTCGATCATGTTCTGAGCCACTTCACATGGTCCCTGAATTGCCAATTGGACACTTGGCTTGGTTAGCCCGCCATCCAGTCAACAGTGAACTAGAGACTAGATCATATGGTACTAGCTACATGGCATCGATCGGCTAGCCATATCCCTGACCTAACTATATGTGTTTTTTGGTGTTATTTCCCTTGTGTCAGCTAGCCATACATGTGCATGTACCTGCGCCTGATGCTGAGTTTTAATACCTCATCATGCCCTCCTTGAACAGAAAAAATGAACCAGCTATTCGATGACCATCTGGACCGCAGGCCTTCAATGCTCATGCCTCCTCTCTTGTTAATTTGTAGGTATATGAATATAGTCAACTGTAAAATCAAGAGCTCTCCATTTTCAAAATTGATCTAATTATACTTGGACGTCCACAGACAATAAGATTATTCTTCTTCTCTAATCATACCAGTGCTCTTTCAATTTTGTGTATTTGCATCTCTCATTCAGTAGAGACAAACTATGTTTTTATGGGCTCCTCTCTGTGACCTCATGCCCTGCCTTCAACTACAAATATTTGAGAACAGCTAAACTGCATGTATATATTGTGTGTTATCAGACATCATTCGTTTTGGTTTGATATTTCGTTTGTTGTTTGGTGTTTCGTTTGTTGTTTGTTATTGTGTTCTTGACTGTGTCAAGGTGTATTTTAAAAATACATTTATCTTTAAAAAACATTAGATTAATGTTTAATTCCTTTGAAAAATAAAATTGAATTTGAAATTCTCGCAACAGAAGTCGAAAACTACGGTAATTAAGGAAAGAGACAGGAATATTAATGGGTTTGCAACAGGAATTCAATATCAATTAAACATAAATAACACAATGAAGAAAAACCCTAGAAAAATGAAACTACAGTTAAAATCTTAATGGGTTTGAGAGACACGGTGGATATTAGTTTCGCATGCACCATAATTATGATGATGACGATGACTGTTCGAGCACCTCTCCCTATCCCTCAAACAAATGCGGTCCAAATCTTCCGACGCCAAGTTCAAAATTATAATCGATGAAGACCTCTGATGCTCATTCCCTCTCACATTTCATTTCAACACTCATTACCACTCCGATTAAGATCTTGACTCTTTGCCAATGCCCAACTTTAACATGTGGGGAACTTGCACGGGTTCAGCCTAAAAGAGAGAACGTTTCCAAGGTGTCCTTTAATGCGAATATGGTCTTGGATGAACAATCACACTCGGTCATAAATCTGATTTCCAACACTAGAGCTCCGACTGAAGCATTCATGAGAAGAAATATATCTCAATCTTCTAATACTTCATATATAAATATATGAAGATGCAAAGAAACACTAGAGATACACCACAAGAGCCGAGTTTCAGAGCTCAAGAAACCTGACTCCGTCAAGTAAATTATCAAAAATCCCAGTTCACAGAAGAAGCGAGAATCGCCTATTCATTTAAAAATGGGGATTGCGATGACTAGTTATGAAGCGGGTAATCCAATCGAATAAATGCTTGCTAAGTATATTTCCCAATGGGTATTGGGATAAGTATGGATAAGAAAAAGAAAAAAAACTCTCTAATTTGGCTCTGGGTATAGATACCTTTGACTTGTAGGGACCTAATTAAAAATAGTAAACATGAAGACAAATATCTCCTCTAAAAACTATGAACACCAACAAACTCAATGGAGGGCTTGTTTATAAGACTATTAAAAATAAGGACCAAAACAAATTTTATCCTATAATATTTTAGACAAATATCTAAAATGTAAATTAATGCACTACTTTTAGCTGGGTCTGAATGGATGAGTGAGGGGTATGGGCTGAGCTATAAATCCACCGCTCAATACCGATCTATAAAAATTAATAATATAAACTCAACCAAAAAAAAATTATATTGTATAGATCATATTTACAATTTGTAAGATATTAAAAATTAAATTGAATATAATTATAAACGCAAACACAGCCCAGCTGAAATATTACATTTGATAATTTACTTGCATTGCTAAAGTACCAGTTGCTGCTATGATTGTCGTTCAAAAGGAAAGTTCTTGTATACACAATAGTAATTAATAAATACAGAACGAGGGAATTGAAAGGAAAAAAAGAGGGTTATACAGAGGTCGGGTCGGGAGGGGGGTGGCGGGTTTGAGGTGGAAGTTCAAAAAAAATGGGCCTCCAAGATTTACAGCTATTACTGTATTCGCTCCTTTTGCTTGGTGCCATCACTGAGAATCTTCTCGTGTGGCATCAGTATCTTCATCCATTGCATCATCCAGATTTTTATCCTCAACAGGTTTGTCACTACATTCAGTCTCTGTATCCGACATGGATCCACCTTTGGCACATTCCTCATTATCATTACTGTCAGAACAAGCCTCCGTATCTGAGTTTGAGGAAGAACCGAGTCTCTCCTTTCCTCCATCACAATCACCATCCACATCAGTGCCAAACTGATCTTTTAAATCAGGAGCAACAATTCCTATCATCTCACTTATTGCTCGACATTCACGATTCCTTCGGATGGCTACAGCATCAGAAGATGGTGTACTTTGACTCTCAGCCACTTGACCGTTAGAATCATGATGATCAGCACCACGTTTCTCATCGTCATCTCCACTTCCAGGATATTCATTATCACCATGGACTGAAGGAGCAGTGCTGCAAGCCCAACTGCCAACAACTTCCGAAGCTAAAAGGTCTTGTGTTCTGATTATGCCTCCAGGTTCCGTATCTTCCACATCCCTCTGATTCTCAGGGAGATTACTTGATTGAGAGTGATGCAAGCCATCATGATGAATTGTCTGAATGCGCTCATCACCTTCATGCACACAATCTTCACCTTCAACTTGCATTGTGTCCCCAGCCACAGAGCTATATTTGTTCAAATCAAAATTCCTCTCCCCATCAACACCAAGGCTTTCTGTTTCAAGAACTTGCTCCGTTCCAATGGTTTCTCCTTCCAAAACAGGTGCTGTGCCAACACCATCAATTTCAGAACCAAAGCCGCCCTTAACGTGATGCTCAGCACTAGTAAACTCTTCCTTTTCAGTATCTTGGTCTTCTTGACTTCTGGTATCACAGTCATGCTTCTCAGTGACACTTGCCCCATCACTAGAAGTAACAGTTTGGTTCCTGTCAAATCTCTGAGCTGAAGGACCTAAGCCAGCCTTTGCCCTGCTGTTGCTATGATACCGAGTCATTCCATTATCTCTCACCAAATTGCCATCCATGTTCCCGGGATTTAAATTCAGATCAATATCCACTGATGTGTTATCATAATTCTCCTCATCTTCCAATGTCCTTTGCATTGCCTTCAGTTGTTCCTGCTGCTTGGTAAAGAGTCCAGATATCTCCTCGGTCGTGGAATAAAATGCCCGTAGCTGTGTCTCCCTGCATCAAAGTCATATTTTACAAATTTACAATGACACAAGGCACCATATATGGGCACGCGTGTGTATTGAAAACCACAACTTTTTTAATTCTTACCTAAGCATTATTCTTTCCCTGGCACCTTTTAACCTCCGTCTTTCAAACTCAAGATCCCGCATTGCAGCATTTATCTCCAGTTCAAGGGTAGAAACTTTAGCCCAAGCTTCTTCTCGAGCTGCCTGCTAGGAACAACAAAAAAAAAATCAGCTTAAAAATCAATGGATTTCACTAAGGTGCCCAGGAAATTTTTAAGTCGAATGATTGTTCAAATAATTCTTGGCAACTGCAATTCATCTTTGACAGCAGTTTCTTTTTTATTGGACTAGTTATTAGTGAATTCATATGGAACTGCACATAAGCATTACCCCCCGCCCCCCAGCATTCCCTTTTAGAAAAGAATTTCAATTGGAGATGAATTTACAATAGCGAAGAATGAGAAGTAGAACATATATCTGTCAAGCAGACATTTAGAAATTAGAAGTGCAAACAACAATCATACTTACATCAAAGAAAGGTGTGGGTGTTGAGGTCAAAAAGGACATTGCACATCACAGTTTAAGTGCTCATATTGAAATTCAGATAATTTGACGAATTGAAAAGAGAGTATTCATATATACCTTTTCGTTCTCAAGTTCTTTCCTCAGCCTATACGTTTCTTGTTCAAGTTCATCCACTCTCTGCTTAAAACACATCATAGCAACACAGAAATCAGTTCCAGAATCAATTTGCAAAAGGGGCTTATGGTATGCAAATCCAAGCATCTAATATGGAGGTAATATTACTTTTCTTCCATTTGCAGAGGCCAGTTGCTCTTCACAAACTTGAGCTTCTAGCTGGCGAATTTTATTGTCAGATGCAACCAATTTTTGCCGCGTTTCTTCCTGTAGGATAAGATATCAAGAGCAGATGTTAAAATCATTCATATATGATTTTGAAATCCAGTGAAGTTAATGCAGAACATACCAGCTTGGGCATCAAGGTTTCTACTTGTGAGCACCACTTTTTCTCTTTTTCCTGAAAGGAAACGAATATTTAACAATTTCCAATGAAGTAAACACCTATAATGTCCATACATAAAGGATAATAAAATTTACAACCTGAAGCTTATTGATTTCTTCTTGCAGCTCTCTTTCCTGTTGCAAGGCAGCATTAGATAGTCGTTTGACTTCCTCTTGTGCCTCAGACTGAACTCTCTGTACTGCTGCCTTTAAATCAGAAGTAGCCTTTTGCCTTTCTTCCTTTCTCTGATCTCGTTCCTCTTCTAGTTGTGCCTCGAGTTCAGCTATAGATGCCTTTTGACTGAAAACAAAAATTCAATTCACTACTGTATTAATAAATATTCTTGAATAGTTTTTGCATATATTCTCAAGTGAAGTATCTGTACAGTTAAAGCATAATCCATTCATTCTCCTCTGAAAGTCAAACCAGACTAACAAGAAAGTACATGACTCATTGTTCAAAGTCCACCCCACTCTTTTCACTGCTTGTGCTGATGCCCAGTAGCATTTAGGTAAACATGGGACATAAAAGAAAAGAAACGAAAAGAAAGAAGAACAAGGATGAGCATAGTTGAAAGATTATTATAAGTGAAAAGCAACCAGTCAGTTAAGGACATGTTATCCACTTCTTTGCATCATTTTTGACAATGTATGCTGGAAAGATAACTTTGAAACCCGTCATTAATGCATAAATCTCTACAATGTAGCACAAGTAATTGTTTAATAAAAGTTGCGAAATAATAATACGGGAAAATATCATCAATCAGCTTGAGCAAGCTCCTTACCTCTTCATTACTTCATTTGCTTCATTACATGACTGCCTAGAAGCAGTAAGCCTTTCATTAAGGTCTTCCAAAACATGTTTTTGTTCAGCTGATATTCTATTGACCTCAACAAGCTCCTTTTGTTTGGCATCCAACATATTTTGCAATTCCTTAATGTGGTCAAGGTACGATTTTGCAACAGATTCTTTCATCTCTTTTATTTCCTGCAGAGTGAAACATAAATATTACCTCAAAAGTTTTGAAGGGAAATGGCTATCGCCCAATCACAGTTCAATTGAAAAAGGTTGCAAAAAAAAGGAACTTTTGAGGTAGTCCTGCCCTCTAGCGTTGCATTAATTGTCCGCTGCCCTAGGTCTCAAGCCTATGTTGATCGGAAGTGAAGACATTTACCGTACTATTAAATGGGTACAAAGTTTTGAAAGGAATAAACCTAACTCATAAGCTACAATTCAGGAAAAAAGAGAGAAATACAGCTTGAATCCTCACTAAACAACTCAAAATAAAAAAGTAAACAAGTTAAATATCAAAGCCAACCAGCTTTGACATCAAAATATTTCCTTAACACATCAGAAAAACTAAAACTCTTCATTAGATTAAAGCACCACTATTTTTCACTATGCTCAAATCAAATCATGACAAAGAAGACCTTTAAAAGAGCATACATTTTCATGACGATCAATGGTATTTTGCTGCTCGTTGCGCAAGGTGTCAATTGTAAGGACTTGATTTTCCAATTGCTTCCTTAATTCCTGCAAGTTCCAATACTTAACATATTAAAATTCCATTACAGAAACTTTTGATGGCCACGATTCATTAAGGACTATCTAAGCCATCAATAATAAAGACAGGAATCAAATTAATGATACCTTGTTTGACCGTTGCAGAATCCGAAAATCATCAAGAGATATAGGACCCTCAGGAGCACCAATTCCAATACCTTTCATTCTCTTGTTTTCCCCAACAATATCCTCTGTGCACAAAAGTAAGAAAACATCACTTTAAGGTCACAACCTTCAGAAGTGTCTTATGCAGATTGGCAATCATAACCAACAAACTCCTGGTCCAATACAAACATTGCATCATGGTTGCCACAAAGAAGAAGACTAGAATATGTCTTAACTAATACTGCTAATGTCCCCAATATTTTTTTTTTAAAAAAAAATAATAATAGCAGCAGGTGCAGAACCCACATGTCTAAACATAAATACAGAAAAACAAAATATTAAAAGAAACATCACAGAATTGAACATCCGGCGTAACATAAAGAACACTGTGATAAGAATACCTGCTTTTCTTTTTGCAACTGCACCTTCCATTGAAGAATTAGACCTAACAACTTCTCGATATACAAATGCAACTGCAAGTTCTGTAACCATGCAACACTTTAAACATTAATTGTCATGAATCTCACTTAAAGTTCTCTCTTTCATATGTTTTTCCTCAATGCATTCTTTTTTGAACCAATCACTAAGGACAAAGTAATTGGTCCTGGTAGATCAAAAGGCAAAAATCATCCTACCATGCTGTGGAGGAGCAGCAAAGGATATAATATCCCCATGTTGAACTTTGGCTTCAGGGCTACTCTTAGTCAGTTTCTTCCAATTAAGATAGGTCCCATTCGTACTACAAAAAGGTTTTAAGCATTCAGAACACCAAATTTAATAAATGTCAGGGCGACAAGGAGTTAAAACGCGCAAACAATCATAACAACCTCGTATCTTTCAAGAAAACAGTTACATCAGATAACTCGGCCACGTCATTTTTCCTAAATATTTTACAATGATTTCCGCTAACAGCATTCGCTTCAACTTGAAACCGCGTATCCTCAACTAACCTTCCAATACAATGCTCCTCCCCGGTCAATACAATATTAATACCCTAATTCAGTAAAACAAAACAATTAAAAAAATGTCAAGAAATAAAAAATTAATCAAGAAATAAGAGATTAGACGAAAGATTAGGGTTTTGTAAATCTTATTACCTGAGCGCGTTTACGGGCGTTATTGGAAATAGCAGTGAGGACACCCCAAACGTTAGGATCAGGGTTAGTGAGAGGTTGAGAAGAGAGCTTAGAGGCTACTGAGAGTATGAAATCTTTGGGTGTTTGTGGTTGATTCTTGGGCGACGCGTCACCCTGGGGGTTAGGGCATGGAGGGGCATGTTGTGAGGAGTCTGATTGTGAGAGTTTTTGAGCCGACGGGGTCTCAGGGTTTTTGTCTCCTACCACCATTGGAGAGGGAAAGAAAATGGCGGGGATTTTGAAAACCCTAGTCTGTTGTATATTTTTATGTGAGAAATGGGAAAGTGACTGGATAATAGTTGAGACTGTCAGTAGCTTCCATGGGAAGATTGGGGCTCTCTCCGGTTAGGTTCAGTGAAATTAATGCAATTTCGGATAATATTACTGCAATTTCGGATAATATTATTGGGCCTTAGCCTCTCGATTAGGAAATCATTATAAAATGGACTTGGCTGTTGGGCAGTGCATATATTCCATAATAATAGTTAATTATGACTTTAAGTCCCTATTGTTAACGAATTTATTTAGTTAGTCCTCTTGATTTTGAAAAATACTATTCCATCTCTATATTTTCAAAGGTTTACTCCATGTCATTTTTCAATTTGTTTTTTTTTTCTCGAAAAATAAAAGAGAGGTATATAAGATGGAAACACTTGATCAAGAAATAACTAAAAATATATTTTTGGAACAAAAACTCTCATATTCTACATGATCACATTATAATTAACTCGATAAAAATTCTAAGAAAATAAAGGAGAAAACTCCATAGTAATACGATAAGACTAAACGTATAATTATTGTAATTAAAATGATAAAATACTAATTTCAAATGTTTGCTGTTATGTTTTTTTTTTCATTTAATAATTAAAGATATTTTCAGATAAATTTATGCATCAATAAAATCAAATTCTTATTTCGAGACGATTTTAATACCCTTTAAAGAAAATTATATGAACCACCAGCCCGATCAAATTTGTAGGATTGAATTGTTCTGTTTTTTAGGAAACATTTATAGAACGCTCTCAATCTCTTACATATTTCCTTTTTCTTTCCTGGCTTTAATCCATATTTGTTAATGTTCAAAGGTGAAAGGCGCGATTTCCAGGAGCTCAATGCCAAAATCACTTCGGAAACACAAGAACGTATCCCTACAATGAACATTTCGGAGCTAAAGGAAGGCCATTGAGCATTTACCATCATTTTGAGAAATCCCCGATGCTGCTCTCCATTATCTTCTCCCGTTCTTTAGCATCTCTTCTGGAGCGTGATATGGAACTTCCATCATCAAATGCATATTTCGCAAACAGCAGCCACGCGTCTCCTTCAGTTAATTCTCGGAGACGACGAGTTGGAACGGTGGGCTTGACTGATGCTATGCCTGCACTGCGCGTTGTAACAGCAATCCTGCTTCCTTGGGCCTCATACTCATCTACCCGATGACTTGACAAAAACACCAGCACCTGATCCAAGCTGGTCTGAGAGCTAGCTTCCACCTCCAATCGCTAACCTTCATAAGCAATCTAATCCAACGAATCCCTGGCTGCTTCATAATTTGCAGTATCTCTAAGCTCGTCAAGCCCCTCTTTCACATATGCCTTGGTGATCTGCTTCTCCTCGGCATCGTTGAGAACTTCATTAACAATGAGCATCAATATCTTCAACTTCTTCATTAGCCTACCGTTAAGTCTTTGCGCTTTGAAGTCAAGAACCCGACGAGAAGCCATTCTATCGAACTAAACCCGGAGGGAAGTGGATAGAAAAGCTCCTACGAACGCAACAGTCATGGCTTGTTTTCAGCTGCTTGTGAAGTGGTATGAGAGTGAGAGAGAAAATGGTGAAGGAAACAAAGAAAAAGATGAATCGAGATTAATTAACCTTCGAAGTAAGCAAGAAGTGTGTTTCGTTTTCTCGGTGTGCCTATTGATTCGGAACATGACAGCACTTTCCAGCAGCAAAATGCCTTAATGCGTGGCCGAAGGGTTTACTTGGAATCGGTTGGTTTAATGACGGAGGCCCAGTGCAAAACAAAGAGAATTGAAATTCGGTAGGCGCCTCACTTCCTATCTCCTCTCTCTCTCTCTCTCTCTCTCTATTCTTTCCATGGCTCAATATACGTTTTCTTCTTTTCATCAGCAGCCCTTTCCGTCACCTTCCTCGAATTTCCACTAAACCAAGACACTTCCAAGCAACCATAAACCATCGTCAGAAAAGGACTTACAGTTTTAGAAAAGGGGTTCATCGTAAAGAAATTTGATCCTTCTACACTCGTCAAATATGATACTGCAACCAAGAGGTTGATGAAAATAAACATCGCCCAGCTGGCAAAAAACTCAAAACCACTGCGTGATCTTCTTGTTCCCTGGTCTGTTGTAAAGAAGCAAAGCACTGCCATATACAAGCAAAACTCGCAATCCATAATACATATGATTGACCTAACAATGATTGTATTTCTTCCTAACAATGATATCAAAAGTACTCTCTTTAAATGTTACATTTCTTGCGGCATAAAAGATTTTGCTTTGCATTATCCTGCAGGTAATACTCGGTGCCCGACTTTGGTATCTCCTTTCTTGATAGCTCTAATTAAGTTCAGATGTTACTGTTCAGAGGTGAAAAGTATATTCACGAGATTCAATCCTAAATCAATGTTACAAACACAACAGTACGTATCTCACTGCAATGATATCCAGACATTCTGAGGTGGCAACTAGCCAGCAAGTGGGTTAGCATGTATTGTCACGCGATTGATCCTTATCTCTGCAAGAGGTCTATCTCCTGGTCCTGTTTGAGTCTGCACAAAACCAAATAGCAGTCAACGTTGCTGTATCTGGTGAGAAGATGCAAACGCAAAACATGTACCATGAAAAGTAAAAATCACAGCCCTAACACAAGTAACAAACAACAAGGTATATCAATCTTTTGAACAGAAATTAACTGCCCCAAGGCTAACTATCTCCTGTTCTTCCAAACAGGGAAAAAGAAAAGAACCAATGACCATGGCTAGCACAGCCTACCTTTTCCATGATATCAAGAACTTCAAACCCATGAATTACTTTTCCAAACACAGAGTACAAACCATTGAGATGGGGTTGCTTTGCATAATTTATGAAAAACTGGCTTCCATTAGTATTCGGCCCACTATTTGCCATTGAGAGTGTACCCCTCGCATTATGCTGAAAAGAAGAGAAACAAAGCATCAGTCATTTAGCAATACCTGCATCACACAATTGGCATTAGCATATGCCCAGTTCTAAACTGTATAACCTATTACAATAAATGCAGTATACAACAAAAAGCAAATCAACGAGAGCCAATACAACTAACAGTCTCCAACTACTCACACCTCAGGCTGTTGGCATTGATTGAATTGGAGGATGATGATAAATCACCATACTCCCAACTATGTTTTAGCTATCTTGTGACCATGTAGCCAAAAAGAGAAAAAAGAAATCAAGTTTATCATTGTCAAAGCCTCAATATCAACCATACTCTTGTTTCGTTTTAGAGTCCTTGAAGTAAATGTCCTTTATAGAGGCGGGGGCTTGGCTTGTAAGGTTTACAAAACGGGACAATATTGTCTCCGAGGATAACACAAGCGAACCCACATCCTCAAATCTGACAAACGTGGATACCTTCATACAAAAGCAACAGCTCTATGAAGAATTCTTAAAGGGTGACAATAAAAATCCCCAAAAAATCAATTCAGATTGCAGAATGCATAAAAAAAGTTAAGAAGCTTCAGACAAGATATATTAAAATACCTTGAGAGATTCTCTGATCTCGTCATTGAACTTCTTTCCCCAGATACTAGTCCCTCCTTTGCCTGTCCCTGTTGGATCTCCACCTTGAATCATAAACCCTTTAATATTTCGATGAAATATGGTTCCATCATAATACCCACTGGCACATAGAGCCAAAAAATTCTGTAAAAAAATCCAAAACAAAGCCCAGGAACTATAGGTTAAGCTCTTTAACTTAAAACCCACTTCTATTTCTAGGGTTTAAAAACTTGGAAAGAATTTCTAGTTACAAACATAACTCCTAATTACGGCAACAAGTAACAAAACTGAATTTAATCTTTCAAAACACAGTTACCGACTGACCTCGGAGGCTTTGGGAACTTCATCACAGGCGATTTCGCACTTGATATCCCCAAGATTTGTGTGAAGAGTGACCGACTGCAAAGCAAAGCAGATAAACACTTCGTTTATTAGTTAAACGAGGAATGTAGTTATGGAGTTCGATGAAATTTCGCAGAGGAAACTAACCATCTGTATGGCCAATTAGCTCACAGAGAGGCAAAGCCTGTTTGTTTTCTGGTCCTGGTGGATGCTAACACGGCTTCAATAGCTTAGCGTTCGAGACCTTTGAAGAGGAACAGAACGCCATTTATAGAAAGTGATAAGGGCCCTACTGGGGTTTATGGTTTTGGGTCGTGATTTGTTGTGAGCCTACTGTAAAGCTGGCCTTTAGACCCGTTTCAATTAACGAAAGAATTAAACCTAATAACCTTGACATTGTTTTGAAATTGATCTGCTTTACTAACCCACCCTTTACCTGAATCTTGAACGACGATCTGTATCTTGAACGACGTTGAATCCTAAACTAGTTATTGATATAAAAAAATTAAAACAGAAGGGGGTTTTAATATATCTTTTATCTTAAAATATTATTTATTGAAATAGTATTTTTTTTATAATTTATATTTTTTTAATTATAATTATATTTTTTAATATTAGATTTATTGTGGGTTGGATTTTAATTTTTTTAATTTATTTTTTAAAAGTTATTTTAGTCTCACGGTCCATATTACAAGTTTGATGAGTTAACTCGAGTTTTTTTTCTAATTTTTTTAATTAATTTTTTTTCTTATAATTTTATCATTTAAAATTGAGTTATTTAAAAATTGATCTTCGTGATTTATTGTTATTTATTTTCTATTATGTTATTCATGTTTTATGATTTAGGTTATGGATTTGATAAGTTGAAATAAGTTTTTTTTTTAATTATTTTTTAATTTTAGTTTTATATTTTGATGTTAGGTTTGTTAAAAAATAAATTTTATAATTTTTTCAATTTAATTTTTATAAAATTATCTTGATTTTATAATACTATAAATTTGATGTGTTAACTCCTTTTACTCGAATTTATTTTACTTTCCCCAGTTAACGAAAAAAACAAAAACATGTGGGTGATTTAGTCCCCACATGTGGGAAAAAATACTGACTTGACAATATTGTTCATCCCTTGTTGCATCAATGAACAATATGCCCAGCAGAAACACCCACTAGCTTAACTGTCAGGGGATGATTTAGTCTTTCTGTATAGACACGTTAGATATTGGAAAATTGAGGGGACAAACTTTGCTTTTAACTTTTATTATGAATGAATAGTTAAATAATTTAATTAGTTTTATAAATAAATAAATAAAAATATCAACTTTAATCGAGGTGTCTTTTAAATATTTTTATTTTTTCAAGCACAGTTAAAATACTAAACTATTACAGAAAGCAACAAAAACAAATATATTTTTTTCTCAACATATATTTTTTTTGTCACTGTCAAGTTGGGCACAGGATTGTATTTCACAAATATAAAATATTAATAAAAAAATATAGTTAATCACTGGTGCACAAGAGTATCATGCTATTTATATTTCATATATGATTTTGTTTTTATTTTTTTAGTTATTATTTATTTTATTTTTGATTTTTTTTTTCAATTTCAATCATAATTATCAGGTTTTATATGATTTTTATATCAAATCTAGTTCTTATTCTTTTGATATTTATTCACCTTCCAATGATTAAATTTTGTTTAAATTTCATTTAATATCATTGGATTTTATTTTATTTTTCATGTTGAATTTGACACTCATTGTTTTTAAATGATATTTATTTTGTTTTGAATATTTATTTTACTGTATTTTTTAAAAAGATATAATTCCTTGATGTTTTTTTTATCAGGCTACGAGTTTTGAAGGTTAACACAAATTGACTTTAATATTTTTTATATTATTTTATAATATTGATTTTTTTTACTTTATCATTCAATATTTAATTATTGTGAAATTGGTCTTCATGCTTCATTTTTGCTTTATTTTTATATAATTATCCCAAATCTATGCCCATAGTCACGAGATTGATGAATTAACCTGGATTGACTTGTATATTTTTTTTTACTGATATTTTTTAATTTTATTATTGAACACTAAATTGACTAAGAATTGAACTTTAAAATAATTTTTTATTTTCTTTCCATAAAATCATTATAATATCATTAATTATAAATTTTACATTAATTACAAATTTTACATCCTAACCTAAGTTAATTTCAGTAATTTAACATATTATATTCTAAATATTTTTTTAAAAAAATATTATCTTAATTTTTTTAATTAAATTTTATTTTTATTATTATTATCCAAACCGGCTTAAACCTCTCAAACTAAATAGATTATATCAAACTAAACTCTAAATGTTTTAAATTTATTGCCCCTCTTGGAAAACATTAAATTTCTTGCCCCAAAAACATGTTAATAACATCTTAGTATTTTTTCACCTTTTTTTAAAAAATGATCCGAAACTTGCGATCTAGTCTATCCTGCAATATTAGAGATGAGTGGAGAAGAAGAAAGTACACTGGTGACATGCATCACCCAACGGCCCCGCTTTCTATCTATCCATTTTATACACATTAGTTTTATTCGCTACTATAAAATACTCTAGTTTCTAAAATAAATTAAAAATTAGTTATTTATTATGGTAGAATATGTCCAATTTTTTTGTACCACGACACACCACAGCATGTTACCTGACATGCTGCTTTCGACACGCGTTACATTTTTACTTGTATCTACAGGTGACAAAATCAACAGCACAATATTTCGAGGATATCTATGATACCCGAGATCTATCAAGTCACCGACCTTCAAGAAATTCACGAATTGAAATAAAGAAAGAGCAAATAAACACAAAAAAATTCGATGTGATTGAACAAAATCCCGAAGCAACTAAGACAGTAAAAAATAAAACCAACAAATAAGAAAATTTAATTTTCAATCACAACAAAAATTTAACTCATTTTTTATATTGTTTAAATTAAAAATTATTTCCATTTAAATATACAAAAAAAGTTTTTTTAAAAAAATCAAAAAAGATTTACAGAATCCTATACCAATCGAAACCTTAAACAACCAAAAGAGTTTACATACTAATTTTGTGATTCTTTAGTGCGATTGCCCCTGGTTTAAATTTGAATTTTTTTTTATTTTTTTTACTAAAATTAAATTCGATTTGTACTTTTTTGATCGTTTTGATATACTGATATCAAAAATGATTTTTAAAAAATAAAAAAACATCATTGACATGTATTTCAGCACAAAAAACTATTTGAAAAACAACCGCTACCACACTAGCTTTAAAAAATAAATCATGCCCAGCAGAAGCTGTAAGTACTTTTAAGTTTTAAATACATGGCTTGTCCTGCGAAGCAGACGCACCCACCACCATATGTGGTCACTGCCAAGAGTGGACTCATGCTTTGACCATTTTCAACAAAACATTAAGATTAAAAATAAATAAATAAATATGTGTGTGTGTGTGAACGTTGGGTTCCTGGCTTTCTGCTTTCTAGCCAAGCCCATTTTGCGCAGAAAAATCACCATTCTAGTAACATCTATACCAACCCTTTTGACAAACCCCAAAATTGCACAAACTTCGAAATAGTGGATCCCACAACATCTCTCCACGTGGGATCCCATCTAAATCTTACAGTTCCCCAAGCACCATCACAGAAAAACGAACAGATCCCTACATTAAAATAATGTAACGCGTAGCACTCGATGAATGAATACAACAAATAGGAAAAGAACTGCTGCTAAAATGCGCAGCTGACTCACCTCACCTCACATCAACTCATCACTGATAGATTCAAAAACAAAATAAATTAATAATAAAAATAATCCTCTCTAACAAAATAACATTTCAAAATCCAATAATAAATAAAAAGCAAATTAACTGAGCTAGATAATTACGATTCAGGACATGAGAATCGAACAAATTACAGTGGCGGAGACAGTGACCAGAACAGGTACACTCACGTGAACAGCAGCACTACCATCCGCCGTGCTATTCTCGGATCCAAACGGAGCGTCAGCTGGGGCACCACCAGGCGTCTCCACAGGCGGAGCAGGGGGTGAAGCAGCGAGAGGAGATGGAGCCTCAACACTAGCCGGAGCTGGAGTCGAAGCAACCGGACTCGGACTCGGACTCGGTGCACTCACCGGTTCCCCTGCCGGGGCTGGAGACGGAGCTTTCCCGAACAACTCAACCGGTAGCAGCACATTATCAACAGTGAAAATCACAAGCGGTGTTGAGTCAAGGACCGTTTCAGCAACTCGCGACGGACCGATTCCAGTGTGCAGAGTCACTGAGTCACCCGCACTTGTAACCGTCAGATCGAACTTACCTGCACCGTTACTAGCCAACGTAGAGATCGGGTCTTTGCTAGTTTTCAAACTCCCAAACGGACTGTAAGTTGCAGTGGCATGATACTGTAAGAGCGAGACTATTTCAGCATTGGTGAGCTTGCTCAGATCAGGTACTCCAGCAGCCTTGAACGCCTCGTCGTTTGGAGCAAAAATAGTTAAACCTTTATCCGCCGCTGACTGATACGTTTTAATGACACCGCTAGTTTGTAACAAACTCGCAAATGTTTTGCATCCAGCCTTTTCGAGTAACGCCGTAATGTTCACACTTGACGGTGTTGGAGCCGGAGCTGTTAAAATCCCTGGAGCTATAATCGGCTGGCTGATTTCAAGAATTGAAATATTATAAGGGACTTGCTTGACAGATTTAGTGTAAGAGGAATCAAGTTTCGAGCCGGGAGCAGCGGAGCCAAAGCCGACTTTACCACCTTGGAGATCTGTAATGTTGACGAATCCGAGGTTACCAGGGGCATTTCCAGTAGTTTGGTAGAGAGTGGTGGATAACGTGGTGCCTTTGGAGATCTGATGGAGTTTAGTTGGGTCATAGTAATCAAGGACAACAAGAAGACTAAGGGCGTTCTTGATGACTGAAAGTGGGTGTTTGGCTGCAAGAGCAGTCATAGCCCCATTGTTGAGAGCCAAGACAGTTATTGTCTGGCGAGTGTTGATTTCATCGGCTAGTTTTGTTTGGGTAAGGTACTTGTTGAACTCGGAGTATTCCGGGAAGCCTGAGAGAATGTCGGTTATGTTGTGGGCTAAGATGGTGGAGACGAGTGCTGATAGTGTGAAGGAAAGAAGGAGAGAGTACTGTAACGTAGCCATGGTGGAATTTTGAGAGAGGGAATGAGAGTGAGCGGGTAGGCGTGGAGAGGGAGTGATAAAAAGGGGAGGGAGGAGAGGAAGGGGTTCGTGGGTAACCAGAGTTAATTGTGGTTGGGTTTAAAGCTGGGTTGGTGGTTGGGGGGCGGGGCCATGTGATGGGCAGGCATGCTTTGGTTCACAGCTGGAAATGCTAAAGGGCTTTCTCCGTGGATTGGTGGCAAATGGTATTTTGCCATTGCTCCTCCTCTTGTTTGTGGGGAAAATGATAAGAGTGCCCTCACGGGTGATTAGCTTGGTTCGTGCCACTGCCACGTGGAGGAGATCATAAAAGCAAGTGATATAATGATGGTTTTGTTGACGGGAGGGGTATAGTAACGGTTATGAACATGTTTTGCTCAATTTAGGTTGTTGAATCAACCAAGGTAAATCTAAGTCAAATGATATCATTTTAATTTTATTTAAAAAGAAAATCAGAAGTTGACCAGGTTAGTTTTTTTTAACTAAATTAAGCACTTGATTTTATCGTATCTATATTTTTTCTATAATTAAATTTGAAATTCAACCAGGACATAGTTATAAATAACAATTTTTATTCTTAATTCATCAGATTAAGCTGGATTTAATGATTATAATTTTACTGAATAATTACAGGACCAACTTTGTGGGTTGAGATATAAATTAAACACCTTTCCTAACCAAGTTTACCTCTCATGGCTGGAATTAATCATCATTTAATCAAATCTTGAATCAATTCATAAACCGGAACGGGAAGGTGCATTTAAGAGGAAAAATCTGATATTTTTTGAATTTGAATTTGAAATAACAAGAGGGGGACAAATTAACTCAGCAATTGATCCAGTAGGTGAAGAACAGAATTTAAAAGAGAAATCATGAAGATTCTAGAGAGCTTCCAACGTCCAGATTCATCATGGCAGGAGATTAGGAGGTGGACCATCTGATATTATGCTGTTTCTGCCCGTAAACGAAAAAATCTGACTTGTTTTTTCTAGATGAGAAATTGCTATATGGTTGCCGATGAAAAAACTTCATGTATACACCATGTTTTCCATGGCTAGCTGGTGTGCTTGGCTGGTAGTTGTTATTCGTTTGAAAAAATAAGCTCCACAAGGAATAATAAACTCTATAATACTTAAATTAATATGTGTATACAAGAAGAAAAAAATATACAGCTAGAAAAAATATACACCGCGTGAACTGGGTTGGCTTGCCCTAACTTCCAATGATCTAGCCCGACTTATATCTTTTTAGAATTTGTTTAGCGGTGTGATTATAATTATTTTTTAAATAAATTTTCATGTTAAAATACATGTATTTTTTTTTTAATTATTTTTAATATCAGTATATCAAAATAATTTGAAAATATTAAAAATATATTAATTTAAAATTAATAAAAACTTTTAATTTTTTAAAAATATATTTTTAAAACACATAAATAAATAAAAAGGTCAAAGGGATCCTCTTCACTTTGTTGCTTGTTTTGTGATTGGTTAAAATTTATACACTCCCATGAAAAAAGGTTGTATTGATGATGGAAAAAATAATGTTTTATTGGTTTGTCCGAGCATGGTGGCTCTGAGTTAATATATCAAGTCATGTGTGAAAAGATTGTATGGTTGATGGATTGTAATAAATGATGTGAAAATCTTCATTGCTGGTTAGTACGACGTCTCTGATAAAGGAGATTCTTCTTTGAAATTAATTTTTCATTTAAATAACAAAAAGAAGGAAAGGGAGTTCCAATTCTCTTTATTCCCTGCTTGATACAGTCAACAAATTCGAGATCCTGAAAAATCTGCGCTCTGTTTATATTCCGTTTGATCTCAAAATGCAGGTTCGCTGTCACGGAAAACAGCATCGTGTCTTCTCGTAGAATAGTAGACTGTGATTTGGGTTATGTGTGGGGTGGTTTTCGTGAATAGATTTGAGTTTTTTTTTTTAATCTTTGGTTGAAGAAAAAAGTTATAAATTTACTTTGTTAGAAATATCTCTTGGACTTGCATTGAAATATCGTCATGAATTTTTTTTCACTTAAGATTACATTGAATGTATTCTAAAACTTTAATGATATTTTTAATTTTTTAAAAAATAATAAATAAATGATGAATTTAATTTGACTTTATCAAAAATCTAAGTAAATTTGGTGTAAAATATGGGGAAAAAATCTGTTTAGTTTTTTTTTAAAAAAATTGATCAAAATAAAGTTGTTTTGATTATTTTATTTTTAAAAATGAATCAGCCGTATTGACCTTCCTAACCTATAACTTGAACCTTATCTTTGATCAACTTTCAATTTAAGTTTTAAAACTATAATAATAACCACTTTTATTTATTTATTGACTTAATTCAACCCATGACCGAGACTTTTTGCCCTAGTTGACTCTTAGATCATGTTTTAAAATTATAAAAATAATAATTTTTATCTTTTAATAACCTCAGGTCAATCTAGGTAGATCCTCCTAGTTCATGACCGGGGTCTTGTCCTTGGTTGACACTTGAATTATTTTTTAAAATTATAATAATAATTATTTTTATTTTATATTGATTCAGGTCAATCCGAGTTAACCTTTCTAGCACATGACCCGAGCATTAACCCAAGTTGTTCCTTGATCCGAGTTTTAATATTATGATTGTAATATTTTTTATTTTTATATTGATCCAGATCAATAAGCAACCTCACTCATGACCATTGCATTAGCTTGAGTCAATCTTGGGATTAAGTTTTGAAACTATAATAATAACTATTTTTATTCTTGTGTTAATATGAATCAACTTAGGTAAAGTTAATCAGTGACCCAGGTCTTGACTAGCAATCCAGGTTTTGTGACTTTCATGTTTTTATTTTTTTAGTTTTAAATTATTATTTTTAAAAATTTTATTTTTATGTTGAAATAATTAAAATTTTTAAAAATAATAATTTAAAACTAAAAAAATTTATTTTAATATATTTTAAAATAAAAAATATATTAAAAAAAATCTCCGCCGCAGGCAAAACCGTGACTAAAAGACACCGGCGAAGGACTTCATTTTTCTTCTGTGAAGAAAATATAACGTGAGAGGTAGATTGTCCAACGTCCATGCCAAAGACGTGGAAAATAAACGGAAGTAAGATTGACTGTACTAAATCACGGACTGTTAGTACTCGATCAAAATGGGACCACATCAGGTTTGATGTATGGTTATCGAGCAATCACATATTTGTCGGCAGCAACGCAGCACCGCACGCAAGCCAAATCCGAAATTGGCAAAATATTATATATACTGTATGTTGCTGCTTTCCAGTAGATGCCATGTGACTGTGTGCCCCCTTAACATTCGAAGCCTCTATTAAAAGGCCCACTTGCTAGTTGGGAACCCACGCTGGAATCAATTGGTTTTCCAAAAGTATTTGGTAGATATTGGAAATACTTGAAAAAGATATTGATTTTTTTTTTATTAATATAGATTTTTGAACCAGTTTATACATACCTTGATTAATTTTATGGTTCTGAAATTAATAATTAAATAAGTTTCTAATGACCCTAAAATTTATGGGACTCGAACTAATAACTTATAGTAAATAAATATAGAACCCGATCAGTTAAACTAGTTTGAAATTTATATATATTGCAATCAATAAATCGGTCAACACACTCGGAGTTTAAAATTTACATATATTGCAGTTAGCAAGTCGGTCATTCACACTTCTATAAATAATCCAGCTCATTAACTTTAACACATCAATTCTACCTAATACACATTCATATCATTAACTTTATTGATTTTCTCTTTAAATTTATAATTTTAAATCGTGTCAGTGTTAAAAATAATTTTTTAAAAAATAAAAAATATATATTTTTAATATATTTACAAGTAAATATACTTTAAAAAATAATTAATAGCATACTAACAACCTTAAAGGATATTTGAGATTATATTAACGGTTATTTTTTAAAGTATTTTTTACTTGAAAATATATCAAAATAATATTTTTTTATTTTTTAAAAATTATTTTTAACATTAATATATTAAAACGATATAAAAAAATTAAAAAAAATTTAATTTGAAGTAAGAAAAAAATTAATTAATTTTTTTCTAAAAAAACACAATTAATCCTAAACTAAGCGAAACTTTGAATTGGTACAAATGATTTGATGATTTGAGTAGTTTCCCTAGGTGGGACCACGGCACGATGTTCTGTGGATTGAGTTTTTGTCAATCTTAAACTATAAGCCCAGATGTATATTTTTTGAACAAAGCCCAAATAAAATTAGTTCTTGCAAATTCCATCCTTGCGTTATCTTGGGTCAAATGAGCCCTAGGAAATATGAAGTTTCTGGTCCTCTAATTTTGAAACACAAAGCCCTGAAAAAAAATAAAAACGACCTGACACGTGGACACTCCTTCAGGCACTGGCATAGTCCACCTGTCTAAAAACGGATCCCGCTTATTCATGCTAGATAGTGCGGACCCACTAAACAGAAAGGTCATTGACGTGTCATGTTCTTGTCAGGATTTCTGCAGGACAAAGCCAGCACGCTGACAAGGCGCGTGTAATTAAGCCATCATCAGGATGCCACGCAACATGGCAACAAGTAGTGCTCATGTGGTGTTGTACTTCACGATTGATTTATTTGAGTGGGGGGTTTGGAAAAGGACAAACTACATTTTAGTTCCTGTAGATTCAGTAATATCCAAATTAGATCATCACAGATTAAAATTTCTCACTCCTATGTAATTCACAGTTAAGAACTCCTGGACGATCATAATCTGGCAAGATAAGTGAGTTCGGTTTTTATCTACATATCAATATTCAAACCCTAATTAAAGTTGAAGAAGAAATAATTCATTTAAAATAAAAATTTCCTACCCGTATAAAAAATATTCATAGATACTGATTATTAAGATAATAATTAAAATAACATGCCTCTTTCCTTATTTAGTTTTAAAAACGAGTTAAAAAACTAATTTAAAAAATGAACCAGTAAATTGCTGCCAGCTATTTAAGATTGAAGAATCACGCTAGAGTTTCTGGAGACTTAAAGAGATTAAACTATATATACCAAGATGAAATGTTGTGAAATTGTAGGGTCCAAAGTATAGTTTACCCTAGAAAAACAGTCACGTGCATTTTCCTTTTGAATTTTGTCTGCAGCAAGCAAGCCCGCAAGGCAGTTGATTATGGTCAGAAAATCTGACACCTCTTTAACCTCATTCAGAAGGGAGATGCCCTATGCTCGTGGTTAATTAAAGAGGTGGAGCTACTGCTTTTGGTTTTGGCTTCTGAATTCACTTTTTGAAAGAAACCTCTGCCTCCCTCTCTCTTTCTGTCAATGCCCATTAAACTCACAGTCAGGTACACAATCCCGTGTCTGTTCTTTGTATTTGGAGATACACGACAATGGAGAAAAGAGTATCTGAAGAATCAGCGCCGTCGATGAAACTGTCTCTTGGGATTGGTGCTGGTGATCATGGTGAAGATGATCAAGATGATAGACACGTGTTCCCACAGTTAACAGAGACTCAGTTGCATGAGCTTAAACAGCAAGCTTTGATATTCAAGTATATAGTAGCTGGTCTTCGCGTGCCTCCTGATCTTGTAGTTCCCATTTGGCATAGTGTTGCTAGCAGCTCTCTTGGTTCATTTAGAGGTGCTGATATTTACAGGCAATTCCCAAGCTGTAAGTCAATATTTTTTCTTTAGTTGTTGTTAAGTCACTGATTTCCTGGGTGAGGGTTGTTTTAATTGCTTGATTTTTCTTGGGGTTTGAGGTTAGCGGATTTGAGCTTCAAAATGGGGTTTTGTTAACTAGGATTTTTTGTGCGTCTTTAAGCTTACACATGCTTAATTAAAGACCTGGCCTTTCTTGGTTTAATGGTGTTAATTGGATTCATTTTTGTTTTATTTGAAAAAGTGGTCTTGCTTTAAGGCGATTGTGCTTGTTTCTAATTTTTTTTTCTTGTTCCAAGGAATGTGATTTAGAATTGTTTCAAGATGCTTATGTATGTGCAAGCCTTGAAATTTGTTACTATCACCCTTTTGGGGGGTCATGCTTCTGTAACTTGAAAATATAAGTTGAGATTGACGGTCCTACACAACATGTCGCATGTTGGGATGGTCTTATGTGTGTTTAGCAGAGGTTGAGATTTTTTACTCGATGTAACACCCTTTTGGGGACTCGTGCTTTTTTCGAAAAATGATGTGTGGTGGGCATGGAATCTGAATTTTATGTTTGTTTAGGTTAATTTGTTTAAATTTAGATGAATTTGACCACCTGTATTAATTTGCTTTCTCATGTCAGTTGTGGGATTAAGTCCTCAGGGATTTGATTATAGACAAATGATGGATCCAGAACCTGGGAGGTGTAGAAGAACTGATGGGAAGAAATGGAGGTGTAGCAAGGATGTAGTTGCTGGTCAGAAGTATTGTGAACGCCATATGCATAGAGGCCGTCAACGTTCAAGAAAGCTTGTGGAAGCTTCTCAAACTGCGGCTGCTTCTGAAAAACCATCACCTCACAATTCAAGCAAGAATTCAGACAATCCAACCACTCATTCTTCTAATTTAGCCAAAGTAAGTTCACAGATAAAAGCCCCACCTCTTGATAATACCCCCACCATTTTAACCACTTGCACCACAAGTTGCAATTCTGACATTGAAATCACTGGCATGAGCTTGACCACTACTGCTAATGCTGACCGCAAAAACCCCTTTACAACCATGACTACTAGCATTGTTACCGGCTACAAGAACACTGCAACTATGATCGCTAGTGCTGTTCATGCTGACATTACAGCCACTGGTAACGACTACAAGAGTAGCATCAACTTAAAGAGACACTACATTGATGACAGAAACAGTAACTGCAGCAACTCTGTTACTTACAAGGGTATAATAGACAGAAACTGCAGCAACAAAAAAATAAAAAATGCTGGTAGCAATATATCTCAAGGATTGAACTTCTCCCCGAAGAGTGTTCTTCAAGGTAGTATGCATTATGTGAATTGAAATTACTACTGCTATGAGAAGAGATTTTCACTCTAGCTTGTGTATATTTGACTATACTTTTCAAAACAACAGGACATCTTTAATGGTCTGGAAAGAGTTAGTTAATTTCTCAGTGAGTTCCATATTGGCTTCCTTACTGACTTTCTCACCATTGTCGTTAGAGTTTATATCCAACTGAAGAAATGCGGTCTTAGTTTGTAGTTCATTCCATTCCATTTCACGAAAGAATGCTGTATGTTAGGTGGTGTGAACTCAAAAGTAGTGGTTGCTCTCTAGATGCGCTGAGCAATTTATCCCTGCCTCCCTGGAGGCTTCAGTCCGCAATCTAGTTAGTGAGTCCATTATAAGTTTAATTTTTATTGATTAAGCTATCTGTCCTGTGCCTTTTCATTGAACAATTGGATCATGAATTATTTGCTGGATTTTTTCAGCAGCGCTATGCTCGGGGCTCCTTTCAAAACCATTCTTAGAATGATTTTAGACTAACAGTGTGTTTTGTTTTGAAGATTGGATTCATACGTTCATTACTGTTGTTTTCAGTTCAAGGTTGCGGCACCTCACACATTTACATGAATGATGTGGAACTTGAACTGGGAAGGTGTAGAAGAACAGATGGAAAGAAGTGGCGATGCCGCAGGGATGTTGTAGCTAATCAGAAGTATTGTGAGATGCACATGCATCGAGGTTCTAAGCAGCACTTGGAAGCTTCTAAACCTGCTGCAATTCCCGCTACCATCCCATTTGTCCCTGGGAATGTTCATTCATATCCTGCAACGAACTTGCCAAGTAAAGCAGATCGCAGAAGCTTAAACACCGATCTCTGTATTTCTATCCCAACAAGTCAACTGATCATGACCAATGATGATACAAGAACTATAAGCAATAGCAGTGACACTACCATAAGCGACACCATGGTTGGTACCTATCAAAACAAAAACCTTTCTTCTTAGCTTGTTATTTGGATTATGTTGAGTTTGTTATGAACACGTTCCATTATCATATGAGATCAGATATGAGATCAGTTTTTTGGTGTTCTACCGAGGAAACAAGGATTGCCTTCGTTTCTCCGTTGTAATGAGAAATTGTGTAATCAACGAACACCTCATGGTGTAGTTTGTTATATTATATGTTGTAACTATGCTTAACTCGACTAATTGGTTCTTAAATTGTTCACTAGAGATAAAGAAAAATGGTTCTTCGGTGTGCATGAAATTCAAATGGGATATACATATGTTTTGTGACTCCTCAAAATGGTATTAGGAACGTATCTTCTCCCCGCTTCTGAACAGCAAGGAGCTGTGTAGATACAGAAATCACGAAATATATCTGGATATGGAAGATTCTATGTTCTCCGATAATTTGCATTAGGGTAATAAAATAATTGCTTCTAGGATTTATTTTGAGAAAGCAGATTGTTTCCTGAATTAAAAAAAAATGTGAGAATTCTAAGACTTTAACTTGATATCATGATAAAGCATTATTAGGTGATCTGTTTAAACCCTAAATTGGAAGGAATTTAGTCTTTTTAGTAATACTAGAACAGAAAAAATAATAATTTATTAATATTTTTTTAGCTCTTTCTCTTTCATTATCTTCTAACTTTTGGATAATTTCAGGAAGGTTATTGTAATTTGCCCTTTGATTATGTTTGCCAGTTCAATATTTTGTGATAATCTAAATGATTGTGAAGATAGTCCTAGAGGGGCACCAGGACTGGTATCAACACATGCAGGTAGTGGTAATCCCAAAAGTCCTCGTGGCGGTGACAGAGCCAGGTTATTAAAGAAAGCTGAAGTCATGTACGAGGAAGTACAATCCGGCCGTGGGGTCAGAAGTTTTATCCAAGACAGAAGACGTCCAACTTTTCCCTATGTTTATATCACACATCTGCTGTTAATCTGCAATTAATTGTAGTTATACCATGTGATTAAAGTTACAGGAGGTGTATGTGAAGAATAACCTTTAATTCCATCCTATGCAGACAACTGATATCAGCCACATGATACAAAAATATATTAAAAAAAAAAATATTTTTTTTATAAACAAAATGTATTTACAAATTTGTGCATTTCAGTGCTTCTGGAACGTAAAGTGCTTTCTTACAATTGGATTGTTTGTTCCCAAGGCTGATTTTACAATAGTGATACAAAGAATCACACTCCTAGAGGAGATGATATTCTGAAAGACAACATGAGCATAACGCAGCAACACAAGGATTAAAAAGAATCATCAAATGCAGGTGCCTTTCTTGTGATTAGTTGACAGGTAAAAGTTGACGTGAGAAGCCTGAATCGAGTTCTTGCTGTGACCGGAAGTCAGTTGGAGCCGAATTCCTCGTTCCATCGTTCAAGGTCTCCCCACTTGCTTTTGCTTAAGCTGGGTCTAATTACAGCCAATGCCTTCTGAAAGTCTTCGTATCTGAGCGGTCTTACCTAATCAAGCAAACACCACATAACATCAATTTTACTCAAAATCTAGATACAATCAATGATAGACCTTCAATTTTACTCAAAATCGAGCTACAATCAATGGAAAATCTAACTTGAGAAATATATTTTACTCAAAATCTTAACCTACAACTCATTTAAAAAGACCAAGCAATAATTTCAGAATATCTCTCAACTGCAGTCTTCTATCCACACACCAAAAAAAATAAAAATATTGTCATGAGAATGCAGTCGCAGCGTTTTGGGCTTGCGCTCAAGAAGTTGCAGGCTCAGGTTAGAAGGTGCCCCAGGAGTGAAGGTTTTCTTCGGGAGACGTGTTTCAGAAACCCTACTCCAGAGGAACTACGCTTGAACAATAGCATTTTGAGAGGGGGAAAAGGATTACTTCCTTCCTAGTTTGGACCAAAAAGAGGGCTGTTGAAGACGCAGTGAAAACCAAGATTGGGTATGACAGTTGAAAAGCCACTCATCCGAGTTCTTATAATAGCTTGGAATTAAATTCAAATGCTCATATTCTAAAACAAGGGATATCCTCAAGTGTTAATAAGTGAACCCACTTCATTCATATAAAAAGATAGTGAGCCAACTTCAGTTTTTAGCAATACTGGTGATTATGTTTTGAAGGTCATGCATGAAATTAAGGTCAAGATATCTTCAAATGGGTATGGAAATGGATTCATATCTACCAACGACATACCATACATGATTGCCTAAGATTATTTATGACTAATTTACCAGATCATAAAAAGAGAAAGACCATGTTTTTAGCTGGATTACCTGATTTGCCTTGACAGTGAGAATGTTTGCACCAAGCTCCCTAATTGGCATCATTGCTGCCTCTTCACACAAGGCTTGTAAATCACTTCCAGAATATCCTATAAATTAGAGAGTTAAAAGGATAGAGATATTAGTTTGAAAGTTTTATTCACTGTCATTGATGTTTGATGATCACTTTTGTTACAAGTCCTCTAAGTGGCATGCATACATTGACTGTCGGCCAGCTATAATACATGTCAAGGACTTTACACATCAACGATTTTCCTATCAAATGACATAAGCATTGAATGTGTTCAGTAAGCTATATTGAGCATATCCTATAAGCAAAGAGCTGAAGGGATTTAGTTTTTAGTTCGAATGTTCTTTTTTCCTACATGTCATAGCCATCCAATAAATGCAATATTCAATATGCTATAGGAGTACTGGTTATCTTACCTTCTGTCTCTCTAACAAGCTTTTCAAGGTCTCCACCTGTCACACATTGTAAGCTGTAAATTAACACATTGAAGTAAAACAGACACTAACCATGATGCATACAAAATTTGCTTTTCCAATGCACTGTTTCTGTTGCATTATCTACAGTGTGGCAAAAAAAGTTCGAGATGCAGAAAAAAGGCAGATGGTCAGCAAAATTGATTACAATTGAAGGTTGGTTGCACAAAAGAAATATAGAAGGATGCCAAAAAGAAGGGGGGGGGGGTAAATAATAATTAAAAATGTGCAAAAACAGGTTGAGGTTGGCAACTCGAGTAAAGGCATGCTAAGGTCTATTATCTTTTTATAACTTACCACTGATTTTCAAATGAATATCCATTTCCTGTTAAAAGATGACTACGATTGCAGCAACCAGCTTTTTTAAGCACTGCTCTGAATTTAGAAACTAATTTTCTCAGGACATTTCAAATGTCCTCTTAAGTTATTGTTTCGTCCTATAACGAATGAGACACCACAGAACAAAAGCAGGAACAACATATTCATAAAGCATGGTATGCAAGGGTACGGTACTTTTCAAATAAAAAAGAGCACTGACAGCATGAATTAGAGAGAGAGAGCACGCAAATACCAGGTAAGGAAAATGCTCGGCCCTTGAGTTTATGTTTCAAAAGAGCCCTTCTAACGTTTCCATCCGGTAGAGGTACATATATTCTTTTTACCTGTTCAGTATTTCACATCAAACTCAGTCACAAAAGTTAAATAAACTAAATTTTGGAGAGAAAATTGATTGAATTCATATAAGCAACATATGAAGATGATTTTATCCAATAAGGAAGAAGAATCCAAATGAAAAAAAATGGCATAATTTCATTCTTCTACCATGACTTTTTGCTATATAACAACAAACACTTTTAAGACAAAAGCGAAGCACTGATGAGTTAGATTGTTGTGAAAGTGCCGAGGCACTTTCTCAATGCACGGAGAGAAGGCTGTAGTCAGTTACAGAGGTGGTTTATGCTCAACCCATCTAACTAAACCAGACCTAACTAGAAAAATCTGAAGCTGATACCACCTAAAAGATAAGAGGAGAGAAAAAATACTTCAAATTTGATATCTGTGCCTATGATGGGCCTGAATATACCAAATGGACAGACATCTTCTCTCAATCCACGACATCGATAATGTAGTTATCAGCATTTCTGGCACAAATGCCTAAACTCATATTATTGGATGGAACTATCTAGGCAACATTAGGTTAGATGGCAGCAACATTGAGGGGAAGGGGGACTTAATTGGAAAAACAAATTGATTGCCTCAATCTTTGATGTTTGGGACCTAGGCTTGCAATAAACTTGAATGATACAAATAGAAAACAAGCCCTCTCTCAATCCACATCACCAGGAAGGCACCTGATCATGAATACCCAGGCTCAAATTATTTTAACAGTCCTGCCTTGGTAACATTAGGCTGAACAATGCCACCAACATAAAATAAGGATGTTTTGTTGAAAAGAAAAGTATTATCCAACTCATTTAGATCAAGCTGCAGCAAATTCATGGAACAGTATACTGACCAATCTCCTAAGAACTGCATCATCCAATTCCTGGGGCTTGTTGGTGGCACCTGCAATAGAATTTCACAAGGATCTTAAATCATGTAACCAGAATGCCTATCACAACTATTTGGAGCCTATATTACATGTCATCTAAGTTTTTGAGAGAAAAATGAAAAAAATAACTGGATGTCAGTTTGGTGTTAGAGTTCTGTAGAATGATGAATGGTATTGAAAAAGAACAGATAAACTTGTTTCTTAGGAAAATGAATATTTATGGCCAGGAGTGATCAAATAGAAAAGGAAATGAAGCAATCACTCCATGAAGGTTCCATAAACTTCAACAAGAGTGTAATTTGAAAAGTAATGGGAAATGCTGAACCAGAGAAGTTGAAGTTTACAACTTGTTCCCTTGACTGCAAATTTTCTGTAGACAGAGGAGTTTGGCCGGCCACTAATGCATGTGTGTTCCATATTTAATTGATCAATATCATTTGGAAAATGCAAGTTGGAGCAAAGACAAGTGAAGTGAAGTTGACTGCAAAGACAAGTTTTAAAGTAGAAGTTGGAGCAAAAGTCAACACAGCCTCGATGAAAACAACATGGAAGTGAAGTTGACAGACCCAAATGCTAAGAGCCACAGCTCGATTACATAAAGCTTACCAATAACAATTACTAAATCATTAGGATTAGAGGTCACGCCATCAAATTGTATTAGAAATTCAGACTTCAATCTTCGGCTTGCATCATTCTCATTAGCCACCCTTGTTGACATAATACTGTCAATCTGTTAACAATCAGGATAAACAAAATCATTATATCTGCAGAAATAAGAGACTGGCATTAGCCATAAAAAAAAGAGAAATAACAGAAACTGAGAGCGAAACACAACCTAATTTTTAGCCAACACCTAGCATTCCACGAAGGACTAAGAAGGAATATAAAATATAAATTACAGCAAATAAAGAACTTGTAAACAAAGCTTTAAATCCCAAATAAAGAAAGGATCGAGCTTGAAGAACAACTAGGATGATAGTGGTGTGCTGGTAGTGGCAAGAAAAAGAAAGCCAAATGTAAACAAATTTTCATTTTAACTCAAGTCACGGCAGTGACAGAATACAACTGTCCAAGAGAAACCAGTTATTGATGCAAGGCGAAGCATAAAACTTTACTGCAAATTCCCTAAATAATAAAATCACCAGAGATACTACCAAGTTGCAAAACCAAACAGATATGAGTTGCAATATCTATCGTTTAATCCACTAAACAACCAATGCCAGCCAACTATTTTAGTCAATCCTCTGTTCTTGACCTAAATAAATGCAAGCATCACACATCGTACATCAGAATAAAAGAAGAGAAGCATGGCTTCAGTTGAAATTGACCATCATAAAACAGTTTGCAGAAAGAGTAACATACTTCATCAATGAAAATCACAGATGGCTGTCTGGATATAGCAACAATAAAAAGAGTACGAACAAGCTTTTCAGCCTCTCCCACCTAATTCATTACAAGTAAAAAAAATCATTAGACAATCTTTAGAAGGACGCAAAGAGCCAAGAACACAAGGCAGACTGCTTTTCTTTTCCTCATTTTAGTGAGGAAAAAACAAGAAGCAGAATAGTACCCATTTTGATGTTAGGGAAGATGCTGAAACATTAAAGAATGTAGCTTCTGACTCTGAAGCAACTGCTTTGGCAAGCATGGTTTTCCCATTGCCAGGTGGACCAAAGAGAAGCAGACCTGAATAACAAAGATCGAGAGTTATTATTGATGAAATAATCTCTTAAGTTTCATAATGAATCTCAATATATAAATCTTTGTTACCTCTAGCAGGTTTCCGAAGGCCAGTGAACAAGTCTCTTCTCCTAGTTGGCAAAATAACCATTTCCATCAAACTTTGTTTTGCCTTCTCAAGTCCAGCTGAAAATGACTTACATCACTACGTCTAAAATGTAAAAGTTAAAAAAGTGGCAAACAGAAACAAAGAAAGAAATTAGTTGTCGCAACTCCTTACCAACATCTTCCCATTTAACAGAAGGACTTTTATCCACTATTGCTGTGTTTATCATTTCAATCAATTTTGCATCATAGCCATTACCAGAATCTTGCCTTTGTTTCGAGGTTATAGCTTTATCAGTCTGATTCTTGATCACTGGAATGTTTCTAGTGGAATGAGCCGACTTCTGTGACAGGTCTTGTCTAGAATTTGATGATGAAACTGCAGCAGTAGGCGCATGAGTTAAGGTGTTCTGCAAAAAATTTGGGAAATAAAAAAACATATGGATAATAACATAATCAACATCACTTGGAAATCCAAAACATCCAAAATTTGCAGATGCTTCTTTCAAAAAGAAAATGATAAGCTTGTTGAGAATCAAAACAACAACAGAAACAAGGAGAACAATGTCGCAAGAAACTTTGCAAAATTAGATATCTTGTTGTAGGTTCCATCGAATCCTGGATTAATCTTTATTACAAACTGCACTTTGCTGTTTCTATGCAAAACTTTATCTGAAAAACAGGACCCATTCTGGTTGTCGGCAGTTACTATTATGCATTGATTCCAGGTAAGGATATAAGTTTAATCAAGTATTTGAGGGAAGCTATCTAGGCTAAATGAAACAGAATTACCTATTCCGATCATGAGCTGTAGAGAATTGGCAATTTTCTAAGGAAAAAAATTGTTCAGTGCTTACATTATTCTTTCTGCTCAAACAATTACACGCAGTGATTTTACTTTGACATCCATATATATATATTCATGAAGCTGGATTTTTTATATTGTAAATGACTGCAAGAAGACATCAATTTCTTTCAAAAGGAGTATCCACATATCCTTATTAAATTCCCTTCACAACAATTGTAGTCCATAGAGACTCTTCAGGATACATAAAAACCTAAAATTCCTAAATACACATTGTCAGCAGGTTTAAAATCAGGTTCAAATTGCAAGCAGCACCTAGAGGTTTTGATATAGTAAGAAAGAATTCCAAAGTTCAACACCACTAGGCTACAAACAAAATCCTACCCTTATTCGAACCATAAGAAACCAACTCCCTTCATTAAATGTTCAGTCAGTCTATAAAAAACATCTAAATCCATAAAAAAATGAAAAGATTACTTCATTTTAAATATAAACTTACAGTGGTGCCAAACCAAACCATACCTTGCTCGTTGAGGTCCCAGCTGATAAAAAAACAAAAGAAAAAAAAAGGTATTAATATCATCACTCTACATCAATCATTTCAATTACCAGACATTGTTTTTTTTTTTTTTTTTTAAATAAATTAAAAAAAGAGAGCTTGCCATAATCAATTCATGTCCAGAATGATTACCTGCTCGCCGATTTAAAACTTGTAATCTCTCGGAAACTTGACCTTGCCATTTGGATATTTTTTGTCGATACGATTTCACCTTCTCTAGCTCCCTATTTTGAACAATTTAAAAAATAAAAAAAACCCAATAGTTATTAGCTACAAAAGAAAAAATCAATCAGGTTAATTAAAATTTCTAAATTGAAATTACCTAGAGCTAATATAAGAAGGCGAAGGTGTAGAGGCAGCTTCGATGAGAATCCGTTGAGCGCTTTTGTAATAAACAATGGCGTCATCAATTAATCCCCATTCTTCAGCTCTAACGGCTTTATCGATCTCTTCCGTGGCTAGATCGAAGTATCCTTTAAGTTTGTACGCGATTCGTTCGTTAGAAACCATAGTTCCAGGATCCACGCCGTCCATTGGAGTAGAGGTCGACGTAGAGTTAGGGTTTTGGTGCTGTGAGTGTGAGTCTTCTTCAGGAATTGAGAAGATTGTACTTAACGAGTCGATTATGCCTTTCAAGAAGCTCATTTCTCTAAGAACAAGCCGGGCATGGAAGACAAAAAGAGAAGTCAAGTCAGAGATTCGAGAGAGATAATCAATAAATGGGCCGGCTACTGGTAAAAAAAAGAAAGAAAGAGCAGAACATCTTACTGATGGGCCTCAGAATAAGGACTGGTTATGTATGGCCCAAGTATCTACTTCAACCTTAAAAGTTAAAAGCAAGCCGTCTCAGCCTGCAATGGAGTCTAATGGGTTTGCATGCACATTATGCAGCGCCCAACACTCAACCGATACGGGTATCCCTTTGCTAAAAATTTTATTTTATTTTTAGTATTTTTAGATTTTTTTATATATTACTATTAAAAAAATAAAATGTTTAAAAATATTATTTTAATACACGCGCGTGTGTCACTTCGAATCAACGACGGAGAAATAAATCCGTTGTTGATTTCTGTTGCTGAGCAGCAATGGATATATCGTTGCCGATCAATCAGTAAAGCACAGATACTGTCCATCGCTAATTTTTACCGGCAAAGGATTCTTGTTGTCCGTTGCTGATTATCCCATTTTTTTAGTAGCGAGACATTCGCCATCAGGGGCGGCTAGTGCAGAAGATATTGATTAATCGCAGGAATTATTACTTGTTACGGTGCATATATAAAATGACAGGTCTCCAATTCCTTAACGCAGAAGGTGTTGATTAATTCATAAACAAAAGCAATCGTGCCTTGCCATTCATTACTTGAGGATAAAATAAGATAAAAATAAGATAATTAGGTATATATTATAATTAGTTGCTGCGGTGGTAAAATAAGATAAAAAGTCATTACTTGAGGATAATACTAATTATATATTTAGCTTCGTAGACAACTTGAGCTGCACAAGCTCCCACCACAAGAAATGGGCTTTCTCTTCACCATCTTCGCCATCACCGCAGCAGGACTTCTCTTTATCCTTATAAGCTTCTTGTATCTCACATTTCAAATCTACTCAGGAAAATCCATCAAGAACCCCAACTATCCACCAGTAAAGGGCACGGTATTTGGCCAGCTCTTCTACTTCAACAGGCTCTATGACCACCAAACTGAAGTTGCCAAGAAACAGAAGACTTTCCGGCTTCTTGCTCCAGGCCAGAGTGAATTGTACACAACTGACATAAGGAACATAGAGCATGTATTAAAAACAAATTTTGATAAGTATACAAAAGGTAAGTATAATCAAGATATTTTAACTGATCTTTTTGGTAAGGGTATATTTACTGTTGATGGAGACAAGTGGAGGCAGCAGAGGAAGCTTGCTAGCTTTGAGTTCTCGACGAGAGTTCTTAGAGATTTTAGCTGCTCTGTGTTCAGAAGAAACGCTGCTAAACTTGTCAGAGTTGTCTCCGAGATGGCTATTGCTGATCAGATTTTCGATATGCAAGTAAGTTCAACTGTTTTTCTTTTTTCTTTTTTTAATTGGATTGATTAGACTAATTTAAAATTGGATATATAAATGTTTGGATCTTATTAGTAGAGGAGGATGGTGTAAGAGGGAATAAAATTTCTGCAAGTGCTCTGAAATTGTACAGTTTTAGTCCATAAGAACTGATCTGGTATTTCCTATTGGTAGGATACACTGATGAGATGTACTTTGGATTCTATATTCAAAGTTGGGTTCGGAGTCGAACTGAATTGCTTGGAGGGGTCAAACAAAGAGGAAACCGAATTTATGAAGGCCTTCGATGATTCGAATGCCTTGGTCTATCGGCGCTATGTAGATCCATTGTGGAAACTGAAAAGGTACTTCAACATTTGCTCAGAAGCTTCCCTTAAGAAGAACATCAAAATCATTGATGATTTCGTGACCAACCTGATCGGAACAAAGAGAAAACTACAAGCGGAGGAACGACTTTATGTGAGTGTTTCTAGTGCTGGACAATTCCCTTTAGTGAATTTAAAGAACATTTACTTGTTCGGTTGTTCAAGAACTGACCATCATGTATTGATAATTGAAGAATGACAAGGAGGATATACTGTCAAGGTTTCTGGTGGAGAGCAAGAAAGATCCCGAGGAAATGAATGATAAATATCTGAGGGATATAATACTGAATTTTATGATTGCCGGCAAAGATTCCAGTGCAAATACCCTGTCATGGTTCTTCTACATGCTCTGCAAGAACCCGCTAATCCAGGAAAAAGTCGCGCAAGAAGTGAGAGAGGTCACAAGTAGTCAAGATGACGTGGTTAATGTTGAAGAGTTCATTGCAAACATAACAGACACAACACTTGAGCAAATGCATTATCTTCACGCAGCATTGACAGAGACCTTGAGGCTATACCCTGCTGTTCCTGTGGTAAGTTTTCACAGAACTCATGGACTTCAAAATTCTTTAAACTACATACATTATTTTTTATGGGCGACACTGGTTGTTTTATAGACGCTTCATGAGAATCACTGATGCGATTATGCTAGTAACATGGTTTTTTGGTCTCAAGGACGGGAGGTGTGCAGAAGTGGATGACATTCTTCCTGATGGCTTTAAAATGAAAAAGGGCGACGGACTGTACTATATGGCATATGCCATGGGTAGGATGCCCTACATCTGGGGAGACGATGCCGGGGATTTTCGGCCAGAAAGATGGCTGAACAATGGGATTTTCCAACCTGAATCACCATTCAAGTTCATAGCATTTCATGTTAGTATCTTCTCTTCGTTTGTTGCAGACATAATTAACGTGTGAAACAAATTCCAAAGTTGTTGGCTGTCCCCTTGCAGGCAGGTCCTCGGATATGTCTGGGCAAAGACTTCGCGTACCGGCAGATGAAGATACTATCCATAGCCCTTCTTCGGTTCTTCCGCTTCAAGTTAGCTGACGAAACAAGAAAAATAACTTACAGGACAATGCTCACACTTCACATTGAAGGAAGTCTGCATCTTCGTGCAATTGGAAGGACCAAGTCATGAAGATAAAATATATCAAGAAACTAATTATGGCCTGGTGAATCTTGTTTGTACTGTATACATCGATACACATATCAATTATAAACAACTGTGATTTCATCGTTATCAAGCTGTAATTTAGCATTAGTGACTTTAATTTGAATCATCACTGTCCAGATATTACTTGTGCAAAAGATAAGGAGTGCTCCTTTCTCTTTCGTTCGTGTCATTTTCCTTGCTTCCACATCCAAAAGTTACAGCGCATGGGATGTTTCCAGGCGCTATTCCCCTACACATATTTGCCTTATCTCAACAACCATTCATTCCAAGAAATGGACATTCTCTGCCATCTTCACCTTCACAGAAACAGCATTTCTCTTTATCCCCTCAACCTTGTTGTTTTTAGCACTCAAAATCTTTGCTGGCAAATCTACCAACAATCCCAACTATCCACCAGTTAAAGGCACAAACTTTAACCAGCTCCTCTACTTCGACAGGCTCTATGACTGCCAAACTGAGCTTATCTTTAATTCTGACTCTGGAGTGGATTGTGTATTCTTTGATAGTTTATGTTGATTTCTTTTATGTATAAATCAAGTATTGAAGGTTTTCATTCCAATATAATAATAAAATCAATGAATGTACATTTTTTGAAGACATTTTTCTTTATTAAAAAATATAAGAAATTCTTTCACTTAAAAAAATAAAAGAAAAATAGTTTGGAGTGGATTGTGTATTCTTTGATAGTTTATGTTGATTTCTTTTATGTATAAATCAAGTATTGAAGGTTTTCATTCCAATATAATAATAAAATCAATGAATGTACACTTTTTGAAGACATTTTTCTTTATTAAAAAATATAAAAAATTCATTCACTTAAAAGAGTAAAAGAAAAATATCTCAAGTGGTCATTGAACTATAAATGAAAGATCTATATACTCACCATCCAAAAATTCATTCTAGACCATAAATAGATCTTCAAGAGAAGATTGAAAGCTAACCATCTAAAAATATAAAGGAAGATTTATTATCAAATGTTTCAAACAACAGCAAAAAATATAAATTATTTTACTACATACTCATCTATGCTAATAATAACTTTTATATAGTTATTATAACTATAAACAAACTAGAAATATATCAAATTAATATAAAAATAGTTTTTTTAAATGATAATTTTGACGAAGAGGTTTATATGGACATCAATAGTTATTACAACTAAGAGGTTTGTTGTTAAAGAAATAGATTTTAAACTTATTAAGTTATTATATGGTTTGAAATAAGCTTCTAAATAATGACATGAAAAGTTTGACAATATTATATTATCAAATGAGTTTAAAATCAACAAGATTAATAAACATGTTTATATAAAAAGTATAGATAAATATTATGTCATTGTACATATTTATATTGATGGATGTTAATTTTGGGTAACGGTAAATATATGATCAAGTTTTTCAAAAAAAAAAAAAAAACACACTAATATATTTGATATGAAAGGCTTGGATATTGTAGATGTATACTAGAAAAAAAAAATTATAAGACATTTAATAGATTAATATTGTCTTAATTTTATTATGTTTAGAAAATTCTTGATTTTTTTTTAAATAACAATAACACTATCAAAACATCAATCAATATAAGTATATATTTGTCTAAAATAACAAAGATGAAGAAATACTATAATTGAAATATTCCCATATTATTAGAAGCTTGATATATATTATGAATTAAACAAGATCATATATTGCATATTTAGTTAACAAATTAAGTATATTTACCAATAATTCAAGTTTGGATAATTGAAAGACAATAAATAAAATACTCAAATACTTGAGATATATTGTGAAATATGTACCACACTATACTAAGTATCTACAATACTTAATAGATATAGTAAAATGAATTAAATTTTTAATGTTAAAGATTTAAAATCTATTAATGGATATATTGTTTCTCGTTTGGTGAAGCAATTATGTCTTGGAAGCTTTCTAAGAAAACATGCATCGCAAAATTTATAATAGAATTAGAATTTATTATTTTTGATAAAGTTAAAAAGAAAGCCAAGTAATTTTAAATTTTTCAGAGAAGAGAATATTTTATGATGATCAAAGTTAGTACCAACAATTTATATTCATTGACATAGAGTAATATATATAAAGGCAAGTCTATGTACATACATCGTAAATATAATATTATTAAATGTTCTTTCTTGAATGAAATTATTTTTATTAATTATATAAGATTAAAAAAATACTGTAGATTCATATATTAAATATTTAACAAGAGAAATTATGTATAATTTTTCGAGAAAAGTTAATTGAAAACTTATAAAGATAAATGAATACCATGATTGTAACCTATATGATTAGAGATTCTAAGATTTAGTTTTAATTAATGGCGATTTTAGCAAACAAAGAAACCTGGTTTCTTTCTATATCCCTTGCATATTTATGCAGGGACCTCCAATTAGATACTTTCCTTGGAAACAAGGCTTCAAATTGCGTTAGGAATGGATCGAGACTTGTCTTACTTGAAATAAATGGTTATGATACTGGGATTCGCACAACCATTAAAAATATATATAAAAAAATTTTCAAGTCCTCGAATGTATCGCTTGATCAGGTAAAGTAAATGGAGAATAGTACTGAAGGCATCAATGATCTAATTTTTTTTTTTTTAATAAAATATCATTCTGAAGCTTCCAGTCTTTGGCTTGGCAAAAAGGGTTCTGAAGTTGATTTTCTCATGTGATTGCGAAACCACCAACCAACCAACTTAATTTATGATGAGCCGCTAATAACAGTGTGTTTCGGAACATCTAAAATTTGATTTTTTTTAGATTATTTTGATATATAAATATTAAAAATAATTTTTAAAAAATAAAAAAATATTATTTATATATATATTTTTTAAAAATATTTTAAACTATAACCATTACCATATTTCACTTTAAATCAGAGAAGATACCAATAGTTAATGGCCACCGTGTAAAGATTTAAATAATATTTTTTAATATATTTCTAAAAAAAGGACACTTCAACAACTGTAATTATTACAATATTTCATTTTAAATATGATAAGATGTCAATGTAAAGATTTAAATTTGAAACGGTTACCAACCATCTACTTGTACTACTTGTGAAAGATCATAAATTTTTTTAATATATTTTTAAATAAAAAATAATTTTAATTATAAATATTATCCTCGTGCTGGGCATATACCACTATTTTCGTGTACAAGGGTCTCTTCCTTTTCATTACAAAGAACACGCTGAAACTAACAATCAGGGGACGACGATTAATTCAATTTAGACACGTCTATGCACCGTCTAATATTGGACCACCAGTATTAGGATAGGCAATAGGCGTGACGATCTAATAGTTAATTTTTAAGTTTTTTTAGTTTTTAATATTTTTTTTATGGTTTTGGATAGTTTTGATATATTAATATTAAAAATAAAATTTAAAAAATAAAAAATATTTTAAAAAATAATATTATAAAAACAATGAAGAAAGAGGAACGACACGGAGGAAGATACATTGGAGGGGTAGCAGGGGTTCTTCAAGTTCTGTTTTTTATGAAATAAAAAAGGATGAATTGAATTTTTTTAAAAAAAAGATTTATATTTTTTACGAGGAAGATATATTGGATGCGATTTCTTTTCTTTTTCTTTTTATATTTTTTATTATCATATAAACATTGTATATTAGGAGTAACATTAAATTTTCCAAATCAACCCCATCACTTTCCTTCCGTTACTCCTACTGGGTCCAATCTATTTAAATATGAACAACCAACCTTCCTTGTTTCACATGGTGTTAGCTTCAACATGGCCTCCATTGACTCTCTCTCTAATCCATTCACCCTCTCAGCTTCAGTTCTGATCCTATCTATATTCATAGTCCAACTCTCCATTAGAAAGATGAACAAAAAGCAGGAAAAACACAAGTACCATCCAGTTGGCGGCACGGTGTTTAACCACCTTCTCAACTTCAACAGGTTGCATCATTACATGACTGATCTTGCTGGGAAATACAAGACTTACAGGCTGATCGCCCCCTTCAGAAGTGAGGTTTACACGGCTGATCCTGTAAATGTTGAGTACATACTCAAAACCAACTTCGAAAATTATGGCAAGGTATCTATTTCTTCTTACTGTGATCTATTTCGTCAATATCAGTACCAAATGCTGGGTCGCTGTTCTTATGATGTGGATTGTGTAAGATTAGCCTGATGAATTCAACACCCAGTTTTGAATATTCTCAAAAACCCTGCTAGTGCTGTCGATACTCGACGATACAAGAAAAAATTGGAGAATCCAAAATTAGGGGTTAGAATTTGAGAATTTGTTTTGACTGTTCACTTTTCCATGGGGATTTGATTCCAATGGCTGAAAGGGTAATGGTTTAGCTTGCTCAAACTTTGTGCAGGGGGACCTTAATTACAACAATCTAAGTGGGTTACTGGGTGATGGAATTTTCACTGTTGACGGTGACAAATGGCGCCAGCAAAGAAAGGTTTCGAGCTATGAGTTCTCCACAAAGGTTTTGAGGGACTTTAGCAGCGTGGTCTTCAGGAAGAATGTGGCAAAACTTGCTAATATAGTGTCTGAAGCTGCCAAAGCTAACCAGTCAATGGACATACAGGTTAGTC
Organism: Populus tomentosa; assembly: GCA_018804465.1. Classification (NCBI taxonomy): domain Eukaryota; kingdom Viridiplantae; phylum Streptophyta; class Magnoliopsida; order Malpighiales; family Salicaceae; genus Populus; species Populus tomentosa. The sequence goes on from CM031995.1 coordinate 4,360,923, forward strand.
TTTCATCATGAATTGATTTTCAAATGACGTGACCTCCTAAGCAGGATGGGTCCAAGATAATTTTAATTGGGGGAAAATAATATAAGTATATAACTAAATTAATTAAGATCCAAAAAAACTAAAAGTTACAAGTTTTTAATATAAAGTTAAGAAATTTACATATATTATAAAAAGTTATTCTTAAAAATTCTATATATTTTTTGTATAATTCACAATTATTGCATACGAGACTTCATAGATTAAAAATGTTATAGGATCTTCTTATTATCAATATTTTCAAATATTTTTTTTTAATATAAATAACCATACAATTATTTAACAAACATCCCCATAAATAACCATAAACTATTTATTTCAACCAACAAAAAAACCATAAATTATTTATTTCATCAATTTCTTATAATCTTTTTTTGAGTTACATTGAAAATTAAACTATAACTAAACAATATAATTAAATCCATTTCAATTCTCATTAACACAACAACACATATTAAATACACATAACTAACAAATAATTACTTTGGTTCAAAAAGTTCTTATCCCAACAATACTTTCACTATTAAAACCTAATTTTTCTTTTTTAATTATATTTTATTTAAAATCATTTACATCCTATTAACATCATATTTTTATAATTTTACTTTCCTCAAATTAATATTTAAGAATTCTAATTTAAAATTTAAGAATTTTGCATAAACTTTGATAATCTTTATTTAAACTTGTACAATAAAATTTATAATATCTTTTTCAATAATGATATGAACTTCAAATGTTAATCAGTCAAAGTTTTCTGTTTTTCTTTGTTTTTTAATGTCGTGAGTTTTCTCTTTGTTTCTTTTCTCTTACTTGATTTGCTTTTTAATTCTATTTAATGCTCATTATCTTATTTATCTTGTCTTAAATCATGGTTTCTCTTCATGGTTTTAGTGAAGAAGCTATTTTTTTTTTTTCTCTTTTAATGTTTTTTAGCATTGGCTAGCAGCTTTAAGGGGAAGAAGAAGCTGAATTTCTAGTTTTTTCAGCATATTTATGAACATACCATTAATGAGTCTATGTTATTTTTGGGCTGACTGTTAATATTTTTGCCTGGCCTTTTTAAATTTAGATTAATCTAAAATTTTAATCCAAGATAGAGCAATGTTTCAGAAGGCTTCTCGTAAACTTTCAACCCGATCTGACGAACGGATTAAAAGTTATGCTTGATAGTATAAAATTTGTCAGTAAGTGATTTTACATTAAAATCTAAATTTTCTTATTCAATTATTGTTAGAACCATATCAATTGTTTTAATAAGTTCTCATAGCCATTTTTTTATTTCAAAATATATTTATTTTTTCTTTTCATCATTTGTTTTATTTACATATTTATTATCGTTTCACGGTAACGTTACTGATTTTTAACTAAAACTTGCACCAACACTTTTTCATATAGTTCTTTCTTAACTTTTATTTTTCATCTCCGTTTTAATTCCTTGAAATTATTTTCTTATCATCAAAACACATTCATTCAATTTTTTTTTTAATTCTTCTATCCATTAAAACCGTTACCGGTTTTAGCATGATATATATTTCATTTGAATTTTTTTTGGCAGCGTGGGAAAGTGCCCACATTGCCCACATTCTGGATCCGTCCATGCTTCTAAGCTTAACTAGTTGTGCAGGATCTGTTTATGAAATCAACCTTAGATTCGATATTCAAAGTTGCATTTGGGGTTGAGCTAGACAGCATGTGTGGATCAAATGAAGGTGGTGTCAAATTTACCAGTGCTTTTGATGATGCAAGTGCATTGACCCTTTGGCGATATGTTGACGTGTTCTGGAAAATCAAGAGGTTTTTGAATATTGGATCGGAAGCTGCATTGAAGAAAAACGTCAAAGTGGTTAATGATTTTGTGTATAAACTAATCAATAAAAAAATTGAGCTAATGCGTAACTCAGAAGAAGTTTCTTCTGTGAGTATCTCTCCTTGAAACTATTATTTCTGATAGATTTCAGAGGCATGAATTTTACTTGATCTTACATGGAAAATGCAGTTAAAGAAAGATGACATTTTATCAAGGTTCCTGCAAGTGACCGAGAATGATCCAACATACTTACGGGACATAATTCTCAATTTTGTGATTGCTGGAAAAGACACGACAGCAGCTGCTCTATCATGGTTCATCTACATGTTGTGCAAGTATCCAGCTGTGCAGAAAAAGGTTGCACAAGAAGTAAGAGAAGCAACTAAAGTGAAAGAGATTACAGACTTTGCAGAATTTGCAGCCAGTATTAATGAAGAAGCTCTAGAAAAGATGAACTATCTCCATGCGGCAATTACTGAAACTCTTAGACTGTATCCATCTGTGCCTGTGGTAAGAAGAAAGTATGTGCACTTGCAATTCCTGGCTGCAAGAAACAACACAAATAAATTTGTGACTATTTACGAATTCTTCAAGACTGAAACTACGATTCTTGAGCAATAAATGCCTTTAATTCTCGCAGTATACTTGATGTTTCAACATGCTTGTATAGAGTTAATAATGCTTCCTGGATAATTGTATAACTTTTTTGTTTCTGTATCTCAAAATTCTTTGCTTTGCAGGATGCGAAGGTTTGCTTTTCTGATGACACTCTACCAGATGGCTTTAATGTGAGAAAGGGAGATATGGTGGCTTACCAACCCTATGCAATGGGCAGGATGAAGTTCATATGGGGCGATGATGCTGAGGAATACAAGCCTGAAAGATGGCTCAATGAGGATGACGTGTTTCAGCAAGAAAGCCCTTTCAAGTTCACAGCTTTCCAGGTTAGTGGAAATAAAGATCTGTCTAATTCACTCGATTAACATTCAAATAAATTCTCTGCTGCCTTTGCTGTGCAAATCATTAAGATCTATTTTCAGTGCTTGCTCAGCTTAACTTTATGGACTCCCAATCTCGTTGACCAAATGACTAAAATCAGACTTTCTGCTGGTTAACAGGCAGGGCCACGGATATGTCTTGGGAAGGAATTTGCTTATAGGCAGATGAAGATCTTCGCGGCTGTCTTGTTGGGCAGTTTCATTTTTAAACTCGCTGATGAAAGGAAACCTGTCAACTACAGGACAATGATTAATCTTCATGTTGATGGAGGCCTCCATGTTTGTGCCCTCCACAGAGACAGTGCTTAGCTCAGTATACCTGTAATGGTATTACATCAATAAACATTTCCTGGTAAAGCAAAGACTTGAAAAATCAGAGGATTTATATGGATCTGTGGGGAAAATAAATCCATGTTTGTTCAAGGAACTGGCATTGAAGACCCCTCGGTTTGATTTAGAGGTGGATTTGTATACAAATCTATTACTATTAGGCACAATAATTCCATCGTTTATTGACCCCCATAAGACGACAAGACGCATCATGCACATTCTCAAGTAACTGCAGAGATCTCTGAACTTGTTTGAACAACAGAATATCCATTAATTCATATATAAATATTAAGTGACATTGAAGATATACCTTAGAAGGGGCAGTAAGCTTTGGGGGAGCTTGGACCACATCTCCAAACTGTATCTGCTCACGTCCGGGAAAGTCCCGACTCTCCTCGGATTTCTTTGTTTTTCTTCCACGTATTAAAATGTGATCATGTAGATGTTCAACAACTATATGCTTGAACAAGCCCGTGAGTGAGGTTTAGATACTAAAATTTGAATTCACATTCAGCCAAATTAGAAATGAAATTGAACAAAATTTCAAGTACACCAAGTCCACTACATGAATCCTTGTAGCATCCTCTTCAAACTAGAGAAAAAACCTAGAGGGGCCATAATAGAGTGATATCCTCCACTAAAATCCTTGGTAAGTTTAATGCATTAACCCGTAGCCTTGTCATTTTGCCCGCGGCAATTATAAGTACATGCCCCCCTAACAAAAATCCTACCGATGATCCAAAATTCTTGGAAACTCTGTGTCGACCACCTGACCACAAACACATCAGGTCCGAGTATTGCACTCGAAACAAATAGTTAACATTTCTAAAAATAAAATGCAGACATAAATAGCTGTCGTGAAGTAGCTTTCATTGCAAAAATTAGGTTAGTCACAGGCACTACCATTACAAAAATCACATTAGCTTCCTGAGTAAAAGGTTTTCCCCGTAAACATGAGATAACAAGATGAGACCCATGGCACATACTTGCTCATACTTAATACATCCCAGAGAGAGTCTGAGGGCCACACATCACGAGTTAGATGCAGAACTAGCAAACTCAGTATCCAGCTCCTTCCTCGTGAGTGAATCAGTGAAAGCACTCTACTCAGCAAAGCCTTATTCCCAAACACAGTTGTGATCAGTTACATGGATGATTTCCCTCTACTCTATTCTGTTTTAGCCAACTTTCTACATGTTTCATGGTGGTATAAGTACCCAATTCTAAAGCAGTTTTAGCAATGTAAAACAGTCATAATGACAAAAACTTCAAGAAGTCAAGTTTCAAGTGAGCATGAACTCTCACCACAAGAGTTCTCCGCGAACAATTTTCGACCAATCTAATTCAATGCTAAACTTTACGTAGCTAATAACACAGACATGCATGTTGAAAGAAATCAAGCATTACTCCCAAGTTGTCAAGAATTCACAAGAACGGGAGGTGTGCAGAGGTGGATGACATTCTTCCTGATGGCTTTAGAATGAAAAAGGGTGACGGACTATACTATATGGCATATGCCATGGGTAGGATGCCTTACATCTGGGGAGACGATGCCGGGGATTTTCGGCCAGAAAGATGGCTCAACAATGGGATTTTCCAACCTGAATCACCATTCAAGTTCATAGCATTTCATGTTAGTATCTTCTCTTCGTTTGTTGCAGACATAACGTGTGAAACAATTTCCAAAGTTGTTGGCTGTCCCCTTGCAGGCAGGTCCTCGGATATGTCTGGGCAAAGACTTCGCGTACCGGCAGATGAAGATACTATCGATAGCCCTTCTTCGGTTCTTCCGCTTCAAATTAGCTGACGAAACAAGAAAAATAACTTACAGGACAATGCTCACACTTCACATTGAAGGAAGTCTGCATCTTCGTGCAATTGGAAGGACCAAGTCATGAAGATAAAATATGTCACGCAAATAAATATGGCCTGGTGAATCTTGTTTGTACTGTATACATCGATATACATATCAATTATAAACAACTGTGATTTCATCGTTATCAAGCTTTAATTTAGCATTAGTGACTTTAATTTGAATCATCACTGTCCAGATATTACTTGTGCAAAAGATAAGGAGTGCTCCTTTCTGTTTCGTTCATGTCATTTTCCTTGCTTCCACATCCAAAAGTTACAGCGCATGCGATGTTTCCAGGCTAAGCTTTAAAGCTATTCCCCTACACATGTTTGCCTTATCTCAACAATCATTCATTCCAAGAAATGGACATTCTCTGTCATCTTCACCTTCACAGAAACAGCACTTCTCTTTATCCCCCCAACCTTGTTGTTTTTAGCACTCAAAATCTTTGCTGGCAAATCAATCAACAATCCCAACTATCCACCAGTTAAAGGCACAAACTTTAACCAGCTCCTCTACTTCGACAGGCTCTATGACTACCAAACTAAATGGCCAAGAAACAGAAAACTGACCGCTTCCAACTCCGGAGGAAAGTGAGGTGTACACGCATACAAGAAACACAGAGCATGTGCTAAAAGCAAACTTTGAGAAGTATAATCAAGGAAAGCACAATCAAGATATTTTTACTGATTTTTTTTGTGAATTGAAATTGTTATGATATCCCATGTAATCACCATCGGAATTCTGGTGCACACATGCATTGTAATTATACGTAAGTTATGGTTTAACTATTCAAGTAAAGCTCTACATATTTCAATCTATATTCGGTGGCCAACCAATCATAGACCTCAAAATAACAACATAAAAAATGGGCATATTAATATAACGAATTGGACGTTACCCAGCTTTAATATCCTCAAAGTAACATCAACTTTAGTTTTATTGTAATTTCACTCAATGCCTCCATATATGAGTTCATCTAGTGAAATATTTAATATATATAGCACTAAAAACAATATTAGTTCCTCAAATACAAGTGATAGTATTGTTGTTAGTATCACTATCCTCAAATATAGCACTAAAAATACATAATCACTAAATACCTAATTCATTAAATTTATACGTATTTGGTGTAATTTATAAATTCAATTGGTATAATAATATCTAATTAATATAATTTATACCCAATTTACTGAATTCAGGTAAAATATAACATCACAAAGTAAACCCTAACATAAGAATAACCCCTGTCACTTTCCTTCCAACCTCCACACAGCGTTGTCTATGTGATTATACTACTTCTACTGGGCCGAATCCATTAAAATACCAGCATCCATCTTCCTTGTTTCACGTACTGCTCAACTCCAACATGGCCTCCGTTGATTTTCTCTCTGATCCATTCAAATTCTCAGCTTTAGTTCCAATCCTATCTGTACTCATAGCCCAACTACTCACTAGAAAATTGAACAAAAAGCGGAAAAATACCAGTACCATCCAGTTGGTGGCACGGTGTTCAACCACCTTCTCAACTTCAACGGGTTGCATCATTACATGACTGATCTTGCTGGGAAATACAAGACTCACAGGCTGCTAATCCCTTTCAGAAGTGAGTTTTACACTGCTGACCATGTAAATTAATGTTGAGTACAAACTCAAATCCAATTTTCATTTATCCTATTTTCCTTTCCTAGAGTGTGTTCTACCTGTATCAAGCAGTTTAAATTTACCCGATTATTGCTATCCAGCTTTAAATTAGCACCAGTGATTTAGGACCAGTGAACTTTAATCTGAATCACCAATATTCAGATATTTCTCATGCAAAAGACAAGGAGTGATTCTCTCTGTTTGGCTCACGTCACTTTCCTCGCTATCTCGCACAGAAGTTACAGCGCAATAATGTTTCTAGACTAAGCTTTATAGCTATTCTCGACAACCACTCATTCCAAGAAATGGACATGCACCCCGCCATCTTCACCTTCACAGCAACCACGACTCTTTTATGTCCTCTACCTTCTTGTTTTGAGCACTCATTAAAATCTGTACTGGCAAATCTATCAAGAATCCCAACTTTACACCATTAAAAGCCACACTCTTCAACCAGCTCCTCTACGTCAACAGGCTCTATAACTACCAAACTGAACTTTCCTCTTCTAAATTTGGAGTGTAATGTGCATTTATTATATTGTTTTTTATACGTAAATTAAATACCAATGATTTTCATTCTAATATAAAAGTGGAGTCAATCGAATGTTATAATCTTTGAAGATATTTTTTGTTATAAAACTACATAAGAAATCCCTTTGCTTAAAAAAATGAAAGAAACTAGCTCATGTAGCCTTCATCATACTATAGATAAAAGATCTATAAAGAACGATGAAATTGAATTAAGAAGTATTATGAAGGTGAAAATGATAAAAACATTTCATCCTGATTTTTTAACTTAGAAAATATGCCTTGAAGATAAGAATCATTGAAAAAATGAAAGCTAATAAAACCATTAAAAAAAAATATATAAAAAACTTGTTATTAAAGGTTTCAAATAATTAAAAAATAAGAATTATTTTAATACATGCTCACCTAAATTAAGAATAACTCTGATATGAATGTTAATAGTCAATTATACAGCTATTAACAAGTTACAAATATATAAAATTAATATAAAAATAATTTTTTTTAAATAGCGATCTTGATGAAAAAGTCAAAAGAAACAACCTGAAAAGTTTGTTGTTTTAAAAAAATATGTAAGTTTGTCAAATTATTATACTGTTTAAAATAAGTTTTTAAACAATAAGATGAAAAGTTAAATAAGTTTATGTTATCAAATAAGTTTAAAATCAACAAGGTTGATAAATATGTTTATGCAAGAAACACAAACAATGATTATTTCATTGTATGTATTTATGTGGAAGACAAAATTAATTTTAGGCAACAATAAATATATTATTGTCACCATTTATTTTTGTGTTTGAAACTGTGTTGAATACATTTAAAAAGTGGGTTTTCTTGAAAAAATATTAAATTAATTTTTTAAAAATATTTTCTAATAGTTTTGGCGTGCTAATGTAAAAAATAATAATAATAAAAATATTTTAATGTATTTTTAAATGAAATACTTTTGAGAAGCACCATGCACTTCAATATCAAATACATATTATGTTTATATATAAAAATGTATTAACTAATACATTTAACATGAAAAGATTAGGTGTTGTAGATGTCATACTAAAAATAAAATTTTTTAAAACATATGATAGATTTGTATTGTCTTCATCTCATTATGTTGAGAAAATTATTGATAATTTTTTAAAGATAATAATAGCACTATCAAAACATTAATGTATATATATAAGTATACATATGTTCAAAAAACAAAGATGGTGAAGGTATATTCCAATTGAAATATTTTTGAATTATTGAAAGCTTAATATATATTATGAATGGTACTGAATTATTGTGCTACTATTAAGAAAAATCTCCAAAAAGAGTTTTAGGGATTTCAAGTCCTGGGAATGTATTGCTTGATCAGGTAAAGTAATTGTAGAATGGTACTGAAGGCAATATTGATACAAAAAAACAAGTTTTAGTTTTCCACTTGTGCTCCTCTTAAGAAAATCTCCAATAACTTTTAGGGATTTCAAGTCCCGGAAAGGATTGCTTGTCATCTAAAGTAATCGGAGAACAGTGATGAAGGCAATATTAACGATCTAAAAGAAATAAATTTAAGAAAATATCTTTCTGTGATGCATGATCATGTGAATTCCTTCAGATTTTTCTGTTTCTTCAGTCGCTGTCGGGGCTGTGGCTTGCAAGATGGGGTCCTGAAGACGCTTTCACCACCCAAGAGCAAAAGTTGTGGGGGCGGCTGGTTATGTTTTTTTCTGGATTCTGCTGAGACAAATTGCTTGTTGACAGCTAGAGATCACCACGGCATCTTACCTTGCTCTTATCTTTCTTGCTTCAAGGGATAAGATGAGCCCACCATTCTGATAAGATGCCACCGTGCGGTTGCCAAGCATCAACATGCAAGGATTTCAACTCGAATTCGTTATCCTAAATTTGTAGTTCAACGAGGTGAAGTAGTGGAGTTTCTTCCTTTCCATTACAAAAATGAAGAAGAAGAAGAAGCAGCAGCTTTGTCTGAAACTAATTGTAGGAGAAGATTAAATCAACCAGCAGAAAAGTTAATTTGTTGATTTTCGACAACATCAATTACAGCTACTTTTTGCAAACTGATTTAACATTTGTTCTAACACATGAGTTTTTAACATGATAAAGCAAGGTGAATATTCCTCTGACCATCACACACAGGTACTTGGATATGCATGGCAATAGGCATTACGATCTAATAGTATTTGATTCAAACTTCACCTTATGCCAACAATTGTCAATTGAAATCACATTACCTTTTAAAGTACCATAGTTTCCATGATGTTCTGAATAAGATATTGACTCTCTCTCTCTCTCTCTCTCTCTCTCTCTGATCCAGTAACACATGAATAAAAAACAAGTTTTTTTTTTTTTTTATCTAATTAGAGTAAAAAAGGTGAAGAAAAAAACATTAACATCTCTCAATTTCAACTAGAACTAGTTTAAGATAAATGAGATTAATTTTAGATAAAATTATAAATGAGATCTTTAAAATGTTTTTATTTTTATTTTTATGTGTATGTAATAAGTGAAGTGCCTTGGTAATCTTTATTTTGTATTTGAGGTTTTTTATTAAGTGAAGATGATTAATTTTTATTTTATAAAATATAACTGATAAATATATATTACTTATTTTTTAGGTTTTTTTTATTAAAAGAGGCCTTGAAATGTTGCCCGTGTAGCTCTTGGCTTAAACAAGCTCCGATTACAAAATTAATCCCCAGAATAATTTCATTTTGGCATCATGAACGTTTATTCGCTTTCATCGAACTATAATCTAAGTGCTTCTTTAAGTATGAATTCTTAAACTTCATTTGGTGTGCTCAATTACAAGAGAAGTTAAGGAGTAGGGTTTATAATTTTTATATGAAAAAGGGAGAAACTAAGAAAGAAAGTATTGTGTTTTTTTTTTCTTTTTTTTTATCAAGAACTTCTCTAACAAAAAAAAAAAGATTGAGTTGGAGGCCACATGGCATAAATTTTTTTACTGATGCAGTGTTCTTAAAAAAATTAAATTTTTTTAATATTCATTGATAATCTTACACTGCTACTAGATAAAAATCTAACTTAATTAAATAGATTAAATAAATAGCTTAAGAAATATTTTTATAAACTAATTTATAAACTAATGAGATAAATTTAGGTTTAAGTGGGGATTTAACCGTATTAGACTACTTAGCATGTTAAAATTGAGATCCTCAAGGGGTGTAGCGTGATGGCAAAGAGTTTGAGATTTGCACAGCAGGTCTTGAGTTCGAGTCAGAGCATGCACTTCTTATAAGAGCTTAGGATAGCCGGAGTTTTACTTGCTTACCTGTACCCACAAAATACATTTTTCGAGGGGTGGAGTTTCCTCGAATTCAAAAAGAAAAAATCTTAAAATTGAGATAATAGAAGATTCAACTATTGTATCAATCTCAAATCTTTTCAAGTACTTCTATAGACAATTTTCCTATAAGAAGCCATTTTAATACTTATTGAACAATTGTATCTCTCGAAATTAGACCCGAAAATTATTGTTTGGATTAATTTTGTTATTTTTCTAAGATATTTTTGGATTTATTATTTTTATTTTAAATCCTGTTTTAATTTCCTTTTTTTTTTAGATTTTAAATTGTTTTCTAATAGAGATAAGTTTTTCCTATCTATTTAAAAGTATTGTAAACTTCTTGAAGAGATAACCACTATATAATTAAATAAATTTTAAAGAATAAAATTATAAATTTAAATTTTATATTTACAATTTTTTTCCAATAAAATTCTTATATTTTTTATATTATTGTTGTAATAGTAGCTTTAGCAGGCGTCAATTTTGAAAATTAAGTTCTTACATGTTGATTTAGGAAAGCAGGAACTCCAAGAAACTATAAAATATTATATGATTGTGATTATAATTTATTTGATGTTCAAAGTCCCCTTATAATTTATGCATCGTCTCCTTCCTCCTACCATTATTTCTACATCTTCATTTTCAATCCTAATTTTTTTAACCTTTAGGTTTGTTTTTCTTTCAAATTCATATTAAAAATAATTAAAAAATTAAGTCTTCATCGTTCTTTCTTCTCCACCGTACATCATAAAACCTAGATTTATGGTTTCTCAAAAACTCAAGCAACTGTCATTTTTAGTTTTCATATTTGAATAACAGGAATCAGAGTTATCGAGAACTACATTTTCCCAATTAATTCACTAACTCAATCTGCGGTCAAAAGAGTTTATCAAGGACACATCTTTCCCTCATCTCTACAGCTTCAACTAATATATATATATATATAGTTTCATCAACAACGACGCATTCAGTGCCAGCAACGAGTTTGAATCGTTTACATTTCTGCTCTTATCCGTCAGTAAGAGAAAATAAGGGCTAATAATACAAAACCTTTGCCCCCCCTCTATCCATCAATAATTCAACCCTATGCCACCATATATATATATATATATTGTTACTTCAAAATCAATGGCCATCAATCACGATGACATCTTACCTTGCACTTATATTTCTTGTTTTTTTCCTCTGATAAAGTGCTCAGAAGCATAATTGAGTAAGAAAAGTTCGCTGATTATCGACAAGATTCCAGCTAGGCGGCCTTGTAACATTTTCAGCACGGGAGTTTTGAACATGATAAAGCAAGTGAACATTCACCTGACCGGCACGCCGATATTAAGATATTGCACACCATCGCCATCAGTGGATCCCCACAGCCTCATCACCATCACCATCAACCTCTAATATTATCATCGTAAATCCTCTTCTTCCATCCTTTCCATGTCACAATCTTTAAGTTACAGACTTACAGTCTTGCAAACCAAGATTACGCAGTTCATAGTTTGTGGCCTTTTCCGACGTGTGGTGATCGCAATCGTTGCTGCTGTTATGGCTGACGATGAATGGAGAAGGTGAGCAAGAGAAAATCAACGAGGAGAGAAGAAGTGGGACGGCGAAGATCATGGGGTCTATCTCTTCATGTCTAATTACTATTCTATTTTCTTAAATACATCGAAAGTTAAGAAAACTCCATTTTATTTAACCAGCTTTTCCCCGTAATCTAGACACATGTCATGTCGTATCAGCACCCTCCTGTTAACAGCGTTGAAACGCCGTTAAACATCTATGATTTTATACCTTAACGCGAAATGGAGATCTCATCAGGAAAAAAAATATCTTAATTTTTTTTACATTGAAGTGTGGTCATATTTCATCTTGTCTTTTTAAATATTACAATTTATATTAAACAGATGACATTAATTTAAATATTAAATCAGTAACATGCAAATTCAATCAACGGAAAAATTAAATTTATTATTATAATTGATTTAATACCCATATTAGCCCTATAACTTATATATCTTCGTCCTCTTGCTATCATTTCTCTCAATTTTATTTTATTTTATTCAAGTTCCTTTCCAAAACAAAGATGGTTATTGATATATGAGGCTGGAAAAAATTGTTGGGAGGAATATAAAATTGAATCTGAAAAACTTGGTGGACCTGTAAACACATGTAAGAAAAAGTTTTTGATATTTAAATTAATATAATATTTTGTCCAGTTGACAAGGAGAGTGAGTTATATTTTTTATATTTAAATATTTTTTAAGTATTGTTTAAATCTTGTATTAGATTTATGTTGTACTAGACTTGTGTTAAGTTTTGTGTTGTTTAAAGACTTAAAGTTTAGAAAGATATGTTTATATAGATATTCTTAAGATAAATATTTAAATTTTAATATATTTTATATAAATATTTATTAAATATCTAAGTTATAAGATATTTATAAAAATATATACATTGTATAAAATATTATATAGACTTGATTGAACTTGGTTCAAGAATTAATATTATTATATAGTTTTTTTATGTATCATTAAATCCTTACCCTTGTAAGTCTTACAAACATATATGTTTTGAAAACTTAATCTAGCTAGAGAGAGAGAGAGAATATTTAAAGTGGGCAATATTACCATTTGTATGTATAAGCTGCCATAAAAAGTGTTTGTGGGTGCGTAGTCGTCGGTGTTGTCGTGGATGTGGCCGTTGACGTAGCTAGAGGCCTAATGCTTGCTTAGTTATTGGCATGTCATTGGCGTAGCCTTGAACATGGCCGAAATAGTCATCTTTATGTTATTGGCATGGTCACTGTTGTGTTGGGGCGTCGTTAGCCATAAAAAAAGCTTTTGAAAATCAGGAATGAACTACGTTTTTGTTTGTTATCCACATGCAACACCAATTGATAAGGCTGAAAAAAATCCTCAGGAGAAACAGTATCAGAATTAGAATTTAGTTTTTTATATTTTGATACAACTAGATAAAAAAATTTAAGTAATAAATATTTTAAAAAACAATCACTGTTATTAAATTCCAAACTAAATTGTATGTAAAATTTATTCAGATATCTACATGCATGAGCTCCAACACAAGTAGAGAAAAACTAAATTCTAATTCTGATACTGTTTCTCTTCTTTTTTGAATCTACAAAATTATAATTGATGTAATACCTAAAAAATAAACAATATAATATCAAATCTCCAATTACCTATAACACAATTTAAATTAAGACGCTTAGATTCCTGGAAAACCTAGATCATACAAAAACCAATTGTAACACAATCTTCAAAACAACTTAATCTCTATCATTATTGATTCCCCAACTTAAGTCTCATCAAGCTAAGAAACTATAACAAAAATAAAGAAGAGGCGCCGACGAGTAGTGGGATCAAAGAAGTAGTAGAATTAATAAATTATGGATTATAATTTCAATTAGAGTTTGTGGTCTAATTCTAATTTCAACATGGGTGTGATGGTCCAGAAGAAAAGGACGGGTGATGTTTTATTTTCGTGTGATTAGCCAATGTGAAGAAAGAAGGAAGAGAGAGAGAGAGAGAGAGAGAGAGAAGAATAAGAACGTGGAAGAAAAAATTAAGTGAAAGATATTTTTATCAATCTTTAAATTTTGAAAATAATGAGATGAAGTAATGCCATGCTCAAACAAAGAAGAGTCGTGAAAACTAACCGTTACTTTCCTTCCAACCTGCGCAACGTAAGACTTTGGCTATTTAATCATACTGCTTCTACTGAGACGAATCCATTAAATTATTAGCAATCATCTTCCTTGTTTCAGATACTGTTCAGCTCCAACATGGCCTCCATTGATGTTCTTTCAAATCCACTCAAATTCTCAGCTTTAGTTCTAATCCTATCTATATTCATAGTCCAACTCTTCATGAGAAAATTGAACAAAAAGCAGAAAAAATACAAGTACCATCCAGTTGCAGGCACGGTGTTTACCCAACTTCTCCACTTCAACAGGGTGCATCATTACATGACTAATCTTGCTGGGAAATACAAGACTTACAGGCTGCGCGCCCCTTTCAGAAGTGAGATTTACACTGTTGACCCTGTAAATGTTGAGTACATACTCAAAACCAACTTTGAAAATTATGGCAAGGTAATTTATTTCTTCTTACTGTGATCTATTTCGTCAATATCAGTACCAAATGTTTGGTCCTTGTTTTTATGATGTGAATTGTGTAAAATTATCTTGATGAATTCAACACCCAATTATGAGTATTTACAAAAAAATTTGGTAGGGTGATGAGAATTTGAGTGGGGATGGTTTTGACTGTTCACTTTTCCATCAGGATTAGATTCCAATGGCTAAAAGGGTAAAGATTTAGCTTCCTCAATCTTTGTGCAGGGGGACCATAATTACGACAATTTAAGTGGGTTGCTAGGTGATGGAATTTTCACTGTTGATGGTCACAAATGGCGCCAACAAAGAAAGGTTTCGAGCTATGAGTTCTCCACCAAGGTTTTGAGGGACTTCAGCAGTGTGATCTTCAGGAAGAATGTGGCAAAACTTGCTAATATAGTGTCTGATGCTGCAAAAGCTAACCAGTCAATGGACATACAGGTTAGTCTTTGATCCAATGTCACATCATAAATTGATTTTCAAATTACGTGACCTTCTAAGCTTAACTGGTTGTGCAGGACCTGTTTATGAAATCAACCTTAGATTCGATATTCAAAGTTGGATTTGGGGTTGAGCTAGACAGCATGTGTGGATCAAATGAAGAAGGTGTCAAATTTACCAGTGCTTTTGATGATGCAAGTGCATTGACCCTTTGGCGATATGTTGATGTGTTCTGGAAAATCAAGAGGTTTTTGAATATTGGATCGGAAGCTGCATTGAAGAAAAACGTCAAAGTGGTTAATGATTTTGTGTATAAACTGATCAATAAAAAAATTGAGCTGATGCGTACCTCAAAAGAAGTTTCTTCTGTGAGTATCTCTCCTTGAAACTATTATTTCTGATAGATTGCAGAGGCATGAATTTTACTTGATCTTACATGGAAAATGCAGTTAAAGAAAGATGACATTTTATCAAGGTTCCTGCAAGTGACGGAGAATGATCCAACGTACTTACGGGACATAATTCTCAATTTTGTGATTGCTGGAAAAGACACAACAGCAACTGCTCTATCATGGTTCATCTACATGTTGTGCAAGAATCCAGCTGTGCAGAATAAGATTGCACAAGAAGTAAGAGAAGCAACTAAAGTGAAAGAGATTACAGACTATGCAGAATTTGCAGCCAGTATTAATGAAGAAGCTCTAGAAAAGATGAACTATCTCCATGCAGCAATTTCTGAAACTCTTAGACTGTATCCATCTGTGCCTGTGGTAAGAAGAAATTATATGCACCTGCAATTCCTGGCCGCACGACACAAAACAAGAAGTTATTGTAGGAAAACTGATTGACTGTTCGAATATGTTCAAATAAATTCATGACTATTTACGAATTCTTCACGACTGAAACTATGATTCTTGAGCAACAAACACCTTAATTCTCACAGTATGCTTATGTTTGAACATGCTCTTATAGAGTTAATAATGCTTCCTGAATAATTTTATAATTTTATTGTTTCTGTATCCCAAAATTCTTTGCTCTGCAGGATGGGAAGATTTGCTTTTCTGATGACACTCTACCAGATGGCTTTAATGTGAGAAAGGGAGATATGGTGGCTTACCAACCCTATGCAATGGGCAGGATGAAGTTCATATGGGGCGATGATGCTGAGGAATACAAACCTGAAAGATGGCTCAACGAGGATGGCGTGTTTCAGCAAGAAAGCCCTTACAAGTTTACAGCTTTCCAGGTTAGTGGAAATAAAGACTGTTCTAATTCACTTGATTAACATTCAAATAAATTTTCTTCTTCCTTCGATGTGCAAATTATCAAGATCGAGTCATCATTAAGATCTACTTTCTGTGCTAGCTCAGATTAAGTTTATGGACTCCCAATCCCATTGACCAAATGACTAAAATCAGACTTTCTGCTGGTTAACAGGCAGGGCCACGGATATGTCTTGGGAAGGAATTTGCTTATAGGCAGATGAAGATCTTTGCGGCTGTATTGGTGACCAGTTTCACTTTTAAACTCGCTGATGAAAAGAAACCAGTCAATTACAGGACGATGATTAATCTTCATGTTGATGGAGGCCTCCATGTTTTTGCCTTCCACAGAAACACTACTTAGCTTTGTAGATTAATCTTCATATTGATGGATGCCTCCGTGTTTTTGCCCGCCACCGAAACAGTACTTGGCTCTGTATATCTGTAATGGTATTGCATCAATAACATGGGCGTAAGGCCCATGGATGGTAATCGCTATCAATGGTTTGGGTTTTTATTATGTTAAAACTTATTCTTTAATATTAATATCCTATCTATCATCTTTTAGATATCTATATATATGTATATTTAGATTGTTTATTATATATAAATTAAATTTGAGGCATGTACATATATATTAAATAATAAAATTATAAATGTTGCGCTTGCATCTCTGTGGGTGTGTGTGCTATATAATATATGCAGTCCATATGTATATTGCTCGAATTAGGTTTAAGTTGAATTTAATAATATTTCTACATTATTTATTACTTATTTAACAAGAAAAATATATATGAAAAAAATTTCACTCATCTAGATCAATTTAGATTGGTATTCAAGTTAAATTATCATCCCAAAACCCAACCCCAAACCATCAAAGAAAACAGGGTTAAATATTGTTTTCCCGACAAAGCAAAGACTTGCAAAATCAAAGGATTTATTCAAGAAACTAGTATTAAAGACCCCTCGGTTTGATTTAAAGGTGGATTTGGATTGAAATTATACGTGTACTAAAATAAAACGATGTTTTCATGAAGAAATGAAAAAAAAAAAAATGTTGATTTTGTCAATTTTTTTTACTATAATGGTGGTAAAATTGTAATTTTTCATTTTTGTTTTTTGAAAACAAGTTTTTCTTATATTTTTCTCTTTATACTTTGTTTTTTTATTATTTTACACTTGATATATTTATCACCATTTTTTTTTCTTATTTTTATTTTGTTCTCTTTATATTTTTTTGGTTTTTTACACTTTGAATATTTATCACTTTAAAATTAGCTTAAGATCTTACTTGTTTTTATTGAAATATTATATGAGTCTTTATATAATATTTTTTTAAAAAAAATATTATGAGTTAATAATGATTGATAAAAGTATAGTAAATATTATATGAGTTAATAATGATTGATAAAAGTATAGTAAATTAATTATTTTGCTTTAGAAAAAAATTATTCTATATACAACAAAAAAGTTAAATAAACATGTTAATATTTTATTTTTTATATTTATGAACTCAAATAATTCTTAATGTATTTAATTAAATACATATATAAACCTTTTAATTTATAATTAAATTTTTTAAATTAAAAATAACACATTTAAAAAACGTGGATATTTTCAAATAACGAGTCTTGCTATTAGGCACAACAATTCCAGCGAGTATTGACCTCCATAAGAGGACAAGCCTTGCTCATCTCTCGATAGATGAAAGCTTCAAAGTTGCATGATCTACAAACAGAAATTATTCGTTTATAGCATCGAAGCCTTAACTCCGAATCACTTTGCCCAGCAAAGACATTGTAATTTATTAATCAATTAATCGAAAAGGCAGGCCAAAAAAGCTTGCAGTCACGAAATTTGAAATGAATAAAAGGCTTTGCCAGTCACAAATTAATGATGATTATCGTCTATTATTATGCCCAGCAGGGAGGAGAAAAGGGGCCGAACCTTTTTTCTTAACTCAAAGGAGAAGACCAGATTGAATCACAGAGCCGTCCATGATCAAACTAGTACACATTAGATAATATACAAGCAAGAAAAGACGATAAAAACAAGATGGATATGCATTATGCTCGTATCATTGCAATGACGTTGTTGTAGTCACAGGCGGTGGTAGATGAAGCCCTGGTCTGGAAGTCCACCCTCTGCGACTCCTGTAGGCCTCAATAGCTTGTAAACGAAGCCTTTCCCGAGATGCGTCATTGACATTCTTAAGGAACTGCAGATTTCACAGAACTCCTTGTTTGAACAACAGAATATCTACTAATTCATTTATAAATATGAAGAAACAGTGAAGCAATACCTTAGAAGGAGCAGTAAGCTTTGGGGGAGCTTGGACCACATCTCCAAATTGTATCTGCTCACATCCAGGAAAGTCCTGCGTCTCCTCGGATTTCTTGTTTTTCTTCTTCTTTGCTTCCAAATACCTACATGTATTAAAAATGTGATCATGTAGATGTTCAACAACCATATGCTTGAACAAGCATGTGAGTGGGGATTACATACTAAAATTTGAATTCACATTCAGGCAAATTAGAAATTAAACTGAACAGAACAAGTACACTAAGTCCACTACATGAATATTTGTACCATCTTGTTCAAACTAGAGAAAAAACCTCCAGGGGCCATAACAGAGGTGGTATCCTCCACTAAACCCTTGGTAAGTCTAATGCATTAACCTGTACCCTTATGATTCAGCCCAAAGCAATTGTAAGCACCACATGCCCCCCAACAAAATTGCTACCGATGATCCAAAAATTTTGGATACTGTGTCGACAACCTGAACACAAAATTTCAAGTACGAATATTGCACTTGAAATAAACAGTTCACATTTCACAAAATAAAATGCAGACAGGAATAGCTGTCATTAAGTAGCTTTCATTGCAAAATTAGGTTAGTCACAGGCACTACCAGTGTTGCCAATGGCAAAAGGCACTAAAAAACACCAAGCTTGTAAAATGCCCAAGGTGTTAGGTGCACGCCTAGGCTCTCACCAAATGAACCAAGGTGATATGCTATAAATTAAAAAAATATATATGTACAATATTATATTATAATATATAAATCTAAAATACATATCTTTGCAATTAAGATTAGATCATTAGAAAATATACAATATCATAAAATAGTCATATAAAGTTATATTTTTCACCCTTAAAATAAGATAATTTAAAGTAGTAACAGTGTTGTCAAAGGCGCCAAGCCTGTAAAATGCACGAGGCACTAGGTGCTCACCTAGGCAGCACTTCATTAAAATTCATCGCCTAAGGCTAATAGAGGTGTTGTGGCCTTGCTTGTAGTGCTTAAGCAAGCACCTACACGCCTTGTCACTGGGCACTACCATTACTTTGGCATCTATTACAAAAATCACATTAGTTTCCCGAGTAAAAGGTTTTACCCATAAAAATAAGATAACAAGATGAGACCCATAGCACATACTTGCTCATACTTTAAACATCCCAAAGAGAAAGTCCAAGGGCCACCCATCATGAGTTAGATTCAGAACTAGCTAACTCAGCATGTAATCACTCTACTCAGCAAAGACTTATTCCTAAAAACAGTTGTGAATAGTTACATGGATGATTTCCCTCTACTCTATTTTGTTTTAGCCAAATTTCTAACATGCTTTCACCGTGGTATATGTTATCCAATTCTAAAGCAATTTTAGTAAAATCAGGGGGTGTATGGACTTTCACGAGGAGTTCATCGCGAACAATTTTCACTCAATCTAATTTAATGTTAGACTTTACTTGGCTAATAACACAGACAATTATGTTGCAAGAAATCAGGTATCACTTCCAAGCTGTCAAGAATTCAAGAGGACTAAAAGCAGAGGGATGGCTTCAAAATGCTTACTTTTTCTTGCGCTCGCGGCGTTTCTCAGCAGTTTTTGATTTATGCAATCCCATTTCAAACCTAAGATCATTTACTTGCTTTTTCTTTTTCTTCTTCTTCCTCTTTTCATCTCCACTACCCTCCACGATTTCTTCGACACCTTCATCTTTCACCATTGTAGCTTCATCCCCTTCCTCATGAGCTCGTTTCTATATATATATATTAAAAAAAGCATTCATGCATAACCAGAAACAAAGAGAGAGACAGAGATAGAGAGGCATTTATCCGTTTCTTAAGAGCCCAAAAGAAGCACTTACTTTCTTAGCATCACCGACTTGTTGTTTCGTATTCTCCTGACCGGACATTGAATTTTTAGCAGAGTCTAAAAAAACAAAAACAAAACGCGCAAGTTAAAAGACAAAAGGGGGGGAAAGAGAGAGAGATTGGGAGGTGTAGGAGGGTGTAGAGAGAGGGGGGGTACCGTCGTGAAGCTGAGAGGTTAAAGAGATGAGTTTGCGGAGTTTGGAAGGGAGAGCGTCCACTTGGGAGGATTTAGGTGGGGGAGGTAGTAGAGAATGGGATCCTCCATGCGCCGCTCTGTAGTTTTTCTCTCTTCTTCTTCTTCCTTTACCTCCCATCTCTCTCTTTCTTTTTTCTTTTCAGTTGCTATCCCTAACCCTAATCAACTCTACTGCTGATGGCTGGCTGCTCCTCTTTCAGGTTTTTTCTCTTGCTTTCGACCTTTTTTTCTTCTTCTTTTTTATTAATTTTCACCAGGGCGGGCGCTCCAAACTCAGTGTCAAGTAAACACTATTGCGTGGCGATCAACTTTCAATTCTTATGGGACCCACTTTATTACCATAACTATTTATCATAGATGTCAAAACCGACCCGGGATAATCTAGTACAAGTCTGTGATTACGGGTTAATCCGATTAATACAAATTAATTTATTTTTTTATTTTATATAAATAAAAATAAAAAGTTTTGCCAACTAAGTCATTCAGTAAAACCTGATTGATCGTGAGCAACTAGACAAAATAGTTAAAACATGTTTTTATTTTTAATTTTAGATGTAATTCTTCTCTTAGCTAAATATCTTATTAATATTTTTCAAAATTTACTATATAACTCTAAAAAAATATTTTATTTTATTTTATTTTTTTAATATAAAATCTAAAACTTTTTACTATATAGTATATACTATATTTATAAAAAAAAATTATTTTTTTAATATAAAATTTAAAACCCTTTAATATATATATTTTATGTTCAAAAAAAATTATATTTTAAAATAATTTTTTATAACATTTATAGCATATATGCACATAATTATTTCTTAATTTTTTATATATAATATTAAAACTTTTTTAAAAAAAATTCTGGATCAACTTATATAATTTAAGATCCAATTTTTTAACCGAGATCAAATCCAATCCAAGAAGTCATATGACAACCATTAAAAAAATAAAAATGAACAGTATATAGAGAATCCTCAACAAGTAATAAAAATAGTACCCCGGGGTATTTCCTCAGATTTTTTCCACCAAGCTTGAATCAATAATATTCCGCAAGCAGAAAAGTTCCTTCTTATTAAAGAGAAACGAAAAAAGAGGAGTAGTCTGGCCAACGGTTTACGCATTCAAGCTCTCACTACTCATAAACAGCATTTACAATGTCACGCAAAATATTTTTTGAAAGATGACAATGAGATCAATGCCATTAACTTGTTCTTTCTTAACCAGAATCTTCAGCTATCTATATTCAATTTTGACAGTAATTTGAGCTTATACAAGTGTGCAAAAGATGCGATATTGAATGCTATGTTTCATTTACAAAATCATACGAAAAAAAGTGATGGCCAAAAAAGAACTATCAACCCTCGGGGACTCAACTCATCGAAGACAACAAACTACAGCCCAACAATGAATCAAAAAGTGCAGTAACCACAGTGGGACTCAAACTCTTGGACATAAAGAGCTGTTCCACTGCTAAAATACATGAGTTACATCCACAGAACAGCCGCAAACTATAAATTTAGCAATAGACTAGGTATCTTATCCGGGGCAGCAAACATACCCTTGTATACATTAGTGGCATCCTTACTGGTATTGTGTATCTTCTGTATTCAACTGAAGACGTATTTCAATGGCCTCAACGCTGTGATTTTATAAGTGGGCTCAACCCGTCGCCTTCCCAACCAAGCTTGAGCATCTGATCGACCACTTTCAAGCTCAACTGCAAGCAGAGATCAAGGGAATCACCATAAGGTTTCACTAACAAGCATTTCAATCACAATAATGACACGGTCACTTGGATCACTAACAACTGAAATAGATTACAAAAAGTTGAACCATTTTCCCACCAAAGCATTGTTTTCAAATAGACATAAGAAAGCAGAGTGAACTGAAGAATACAAATTTGTGACAACACTGTAATTACTTCAAAATACATGGGGCCAAGTGCACTGGCGTTTCATATGTTGCCATGGGACGGTTTAGCAAGTTGAACACACGATGATTAAATAGAAGATTTTTGGGGATAAAGGCCCCTTAAATGTTCTAACTAGACCAGGAGCACATTGTCAGAGAAGTAAGAATATGAACAAATTGAACTTACAGCTGGATCAGTGAAGATTATCAACTGTTTATCTGCAGTTGATACCAAGAGATTTGTGCTATCATTGTTTAAAGCCAGAGCAGTAATATCCTGGCCTTCTCCAAGTTTCAAAACATGAAATACCTGGACACAAATTGCCATGCTAGTTAGTAAAACTCAATTAACTGTGAGACCTACCAGGTATATCATGAGCAAAAACTTAACAGCAAAGGGCACTTTAGAGCCAAGTGAAGTATTCGTGGGGCACTACATTAAATGTCTATGCATTCATGAATGCCCAAGACATATAAACAGCAGGTCTGTCCATTGAAACAGGAAGGAAAGCATCCTTTATTTCTTAAGAATCTTAACATGTAAGCATTATTAGGTCGGGTCACAGAGGAACAAACATTTAAAGGTACAAGATTTGCAGCACTTGAAAAACTAAGATAGGTCATGCATATAAATGATTTAAAATTTTCTCGAGTTCTTATACCTTCAATGTATAAAGATCCAGGAAACAAATTGAAGGGGAAGGAACATCTAATCTGTTATGTTCACCAGTGTCCTCTGATTCCAGATTAAAATCTGCAGCCCCTGGCTTCTTCAAGCTTATTTTTTTGTTGTTATTAGAGGTTTCATCGTTTTCCTGGTACGAGTTCATGCCAATCAAAGCACTCTTCCCATCCACAGAAATTTCAATGCAACTAACCCAGCCAGATAAAGGAAGTTGTGCTCTAGCAATTGGTTTCCCGTTTAGAGTATAGGTGTTCAGAGAATTTTGACATTTGTTCCAGGTCATCACAACCCCCTCGGATGAAAGACATACAGAGTGGGCCTCCACACCAACCAGCCTTCTGATCAAACGGCCCCGACTTATAGAATGCAACAGAACATCTGATGATTGGGAGCAAGAAACAACAATCCCAAGATCTGAATTGACACAACAACACAGTATTTCTCTGTGGTGACCACGTAGAACATGTATGGGACCCTCAATGCGACACCTCCTGCTTTTTTCTGCCAGGTTAGTTGCTGTAGTGCTACTGGCTGCAGGTGGTGTGCCTGTGTCTGTGACCGTGGAAGGCTCTGACATGCTGCTTGAGCTTGAAGTGAATGCCCTGTGTATCTTCCAGAGTAAGACAGTAGTGTCCCGTGATCCTGTGACGAGATAGTTGCTATCTGGTGAAAGAGCAAGGCAAGTAACTGGAGCACAATGCGCAACTGCAGTTTCTAGGGTTTTTGCACTATCTGCTGATAATAGCTTGATACTGTTATCTGCATGCCCGCCTAAATACAGTCACAGATGATTGGATATATTAGTTTATCAGGAAAATACAAAACAAATTCCATATGATAGCGAGAAATTTTTTAGTTAGCTATAGAGAATAATATAAATCATATCCTGGGACCTCACCTAACAGCTTAAGCTTTTGGGTTGAGATGGTTCTTTGACATGGTATCAGAGCCTTATGACCAAGCGGTCACGAGTTCGAATCTCACCATCCCCATTTATTTGATAAAAATTAAGCACAAGGTAATGTGGGCCTGTGCAAGTTTCAAGCCCAAAGGGCTTTCACTTGAGGGGGTGTGTTAGAGAATAATATAAATCATATCCTGGGACCTCACCTAACAGCTTAAGCTTTTGGGTTGAGATGGTTCTTTGACAAGGCACACAACTAGAAATCAATCAAAATAAGAATTCATACAACAAAAGAAACAAATGACAAAAAATAATACAACCTATGTATAGATGTTTGACTACAAACACGGATCAAGGGTGGAAATTTTCCTTATTTCTATAAAGTATCAAGATGCCAAGCAGTTTTCAAAGTGAAAAGAGAGTGAATAGAAATAAAAATGAAAATCAAAGTGATTAAAGAGTGCAATGATGATCTTTCACATAGAATATTTTCCTTTACCTTCTTAGAAAGAAAAAAATGGAAGATGCTTGCTTTCATTAGATTGAAAATCTTGCATAAAGATTTCCAAGTGCGCACCAGTTTTTGATACTTTCATATGATTTTTGCAACAATTTCATTCAGATTCAAGCTCTAGAATTTTCTATATTCCCTGCCTATTTAAACCCTTGAGGTTTTCCCTGTCACACCCTGATACATCCAATATACAATCACAAGGTTGGAGAGCAAAATAACCTTTTAAACCCAGTTTTTGTTTTATTTCCTTTTCTTTTTGCATGATAGGGATTTCTGGTTACAATAATTCTGTTATAAGTGAAAGGGATACAATAAAAAAAAAAAAATTAGAAGCCCTGATGACCTATATGATGTCTCAAGAACAGAGATTTCAGTTTTCCTGGGCATTGAACATTGCATCCCAGGCATAAATAAATAAATAATGGCAAAGCATCCAATATCATTGTAATGGCAATTACAAATGACTCACGTAGTTTTAATGCAAGTATTCAATATGATACTGAGTAGTGCGCACTTCTAACAAATGACACCTTTTTTTCAAATTTGAAGTGGTAGCTAAGACAAGTGAAACTTTCAAGGAAAAAATCTCAGATTTATATCCTTAAAAGATTTTTCACAGCTTTCGGAAAGAAATGCAAGCATCTTATTCCAGAATAGAGAATGTGTACGCACACAGCATGTGGATCAAATGATGCTTACCAGTAATGATTTCTTTGTCATGAGTGATGGAAACCACCGCTTTGCCTCTAATTCCAGATGAAGCAAATGCTAGTGCTTGGGGAAAATGCCAATCATCCCCAACAGATCTGGATTGCCCTTTAAAAATTCGCATGAATGTTCCACCAGCAGAGCTTGTTAAGGCCTTTCCATGTTGAAAGAGAAAAGGTGCACCATGACCATCTGGTGTGTTGGGTTGCCACTTGTGCTGGGCAATGTGCGCTGCTGGTGCATTTATATCAACAATTATAACAGCGTCTGAAGATGCATGAATGGAAGCTGCAGGTAGATTGCAGCGTTCTGGGTCCAGAACAGCATATGGCCTGACTTCTTTTGGGTTCCTGAAAATAGTCTGACATAAAAAAAAAAATTCAATCAAAATAATGTGCTACAAATTAATACTACTGATTTTTATGATGGAATATCCTAACAAGCAACCTCACTGATCCAAAAAATATGTGCATAAGAAGATTTTTATTACTATCAAAAGGACCATCAACTGTTATCACATTCTCAAAATTGCATCTAATGGATCAGCTATCTAGATGTCTGACATTTCTCCAGCCTCTAATCACAGTGAAACTCCCATAGCACTAATCCTGGGACAACCAATGAGATGTTCCTCCTCCAGCTTACTCGATCATCACGTCACCAATTACCGTGACCTTCCATTAAGAAGCAAGCACTAGCCCCAAAACAATATAGATGGTTTGTACACAATGTTAACTCCTCAAGAATTAGCTATTTTAAAGAACTTGTTACCCAGCATATCCAATTGGTTGTTCTTAGCCAATTTGTATCATCTAGATAATCACGAAATCTTAGCATGGATTCTATTGGTGTGGATTGATAGCAGGTCTCTGCAGTAGTGTTTTTATCCAACAGAACAAACTAAATCACAGTGAACATGCATGGCAAAAGGCTAAGTTGAAGATGAACTGAAACAAGTTCTTGGACTTATAGATGCTTATAAGAGAATCACAGGTCTACAACTGTATCAGCACTTTTAAATCTTAAATCTTCAGCCAAATTCAGACCTGTAAGTGAAGAACATCTGATAAGGGCATTCGCTTCAAGTGAGGAACAGTCAAAAGTTGGGATGGAGTCTGTCCAAAGTAAGCAATCTGGTCTTGTGTGGCACGTTGTTGTACCTTTTGTGAATAAACAAACAAATAAGAAATAAGAAAACATCAGCTTAACAAAAAATAGAGGATGGCAGAATTTACTTACTGGGTCAATGATCTTGTCAATATCAACCGCCCCTTCATAGGTGATGTAAAAGAAAACATTGTTTGCTGCTATAGCTTCTTTACCACGTTGCTTATAGCTGCATGATCCAATTCATTAAACAGTTGAAATGAAAAGGCCAGAGTTAATTTGACCATAAATTAAATTTGTCCACAGTAAGAAGTTCAGATTGCAAATAATGAAACCCAAGGGCAAGAATGAGAGACGTTACTCGAACAATTTTGCTCAAATCTTACCCAAATACAAGATCAATCCATTCATGCAAATGTGTAGACGCGTGCTCACTCTCAAGAGCCATCTGATGCTTATGGATAAAATCAGTAGTATTTTCAGCCCAAGGAGGAAGTTTGACAGAATCTGAAAGAGCATATTTAATCACAGTAAATATTTCAACTCTGTAACTTCAAACTATGTTTCACTTACTTCACTAAAATATGAAACATACCGAGCTTTCCACCCAACTGTGTCGTACCAAAGTCAATTGAATTTTCATTGGTTAAGATCTCAGGAAGATAAAAGAGCTCAGGAACCTAAGCCAGACAAGAAACCACCACCCCCAAAATGTAAAAAAAAAAAAAAATAGTTTATTAATAGCCAGTATTCAAAGGAAGATACAAGGAGCAACTTATTATCATAGAAAAGAAAATTGTAGAAAGTGTGCATACAAGAACAGCACAGAGAAATGATTATTATTAACATGAGACAAAGAATCACGCCAAGCAATAAGATAAAGAGGTGCCTTTTATGCTAACTAGCCAGTTTAGCATGGTGCATTATTCAAGTTGTTAAAAAGTTCACGTACCATTACTTTGCAAGAAAAATATATATAGATGAAGTTTATCAAACTAAATTATGTGAATAAATTATAAATTCATAACTATATATAAAAGCATGAACTTTATCAAAACATTTGATTTGACAAAAATACACTCAATGTTTTATATATTTTGATAACTAATTTAGTCCTTGTATCACTTATAAGAAAGAAGAAATTAAAAAAAAATATTAGCCATTGTATCACTTAAAAATACACTCAAGGTTTAATTATTAATTTTTAGATTTCTTTCTTTCTTTCTTTCTTTTTCATTTCTAGCCCTTCATTTGTAAAATAAATAAATAAATATCACTACCCTTTATAGATACTATTATGTATTTATAAAAAATAAATAAATAAAAGGAGCTAGCCTTTTTAAGATACTATTATGAATTCACAAAAGAAAAAAATTATTATCTTCGCCTTAGTCATATGAATACTATACCAGCATATATATGATAAAAAGTAATAAATAAATAAATATATATATATATATATAAAATAAAGTAGGCAACTTTTACTCTTTTTTTATGACTCTTGGCAATTATTGTAAGGGTGCCTGGAATGTATTTAATTTGTTTCCTAAAATATCATTGTCAAATTTTAGAATCAACTAGAATATTTCATACAACTTTTATGATAGGCATTCAAAACAAATGCTGGGAATACCTGTAAAATATAAAAAATAAATAAATCCTCTCACAAGTAGGAGTCTTATTTGTATCTAACATAATCCTTGCCATTAAAGAAAATAAAAAACAAGAGGATGATTTTCTCTTTTACTCAAGGGTTTTCGAAATGTGATGGATTTTTTTATGTTCAATTATATTTTTTACCTTTTTTATTGGAAAGCAATTTAGTAGAATCAATTGTTTCACAGATTTCGTGGCTTGGGTAAAGATTGTAATTTACAAATATGTTCTCTATTAAAAATGATAGAGAAAATTTATAAAATTAATATTACTATTACTATTATTATGCTGACAATGTTTTCCTTTCTATTTTGTTTGAACAGTTCTTCTTGATTAAAAAATAAAAGTTAATATTATATAATCATCAACACTTTAAAAAAAAAAAAAAAACCTTTGAGTTGTTAGAAGTAAAAGGTCAAAAAAAGGGCAAGAAAGAAGACAAGCTCGTGGGGAAGTAGGGTAACATTTTTTATCATCAAAGGTAACTTTAACCTGTTAAAAAAGGTAAAATAATATGAAACAAGATTGATTATACTATGGAACATAAGGTATGTTTTTATTGACATGAAAGGTAAAATTAACGGTTAAAAATTAAGGTGATATAATATGAAAGTAAGGTGAGTTAAATGTAGTCATTAAATAATATGATAAAGGCATTTTACTCTAATCAAATGTTTCCACAAAGATAATGCTTTTATGGATAGTTATAAATCTTCAAACAAAATAGATGACATACCAATTCCTTCACATCACTCATGTCCTCAGTAACTCCTTTCCAGGTCGCAGCAATATCTGAAAACATCCGATCTGCATGATCAAATTTTCCACCTTGAAGTTCAATTGAAAGTGTTGTAAACGGTTCAACTCTAGCAAGATAATACAAAACCTGTCACAGAACAACCATAAATCATATAAACTGCAACAACTGCATATCAAGCATTAAAACAGTACAAACCACTCTTTCTCTCACTTATTTCTACTTTTTTCAAGGAAGGACAATTGCCTTACTGTTCCAGATAGCATGAAACAACATGCCCAAATGGCATTATATTTGTTGATATGAGCAGAAGAAGACAAACAAAATGCAATGCATCAAGGGGGAAAAAGCTCAAATACAAACAGAAGAGAGACAACATTCAAAAATCAGAGATGGGGAAGGGGGAAGGGCACAAGGCAATCAGGCGCAGCTGATCATGTAGCAGTGCCTCCAGCTGGATGAATTTGGTGCACAAACCTAAATCTACGTAACAATATAATGCCACAATTGAGTTAAATCCAAACTCCAAGATCCTAAAGAAGGTTCCTAAATTCAAATACAAGCCCAAACATCTCAACTCCAAACTACATAATACGTAGAAAATAATATTTATATTTTAAAATGAAATATTATTCATAGAAACATGCATGGCTCCTGGTATTTTCAAAATCTAACATTCATCCAAAATCTATATCTTGCATCCAGATTCAATTTTGAATAAGGTCTGATATTTAGCATCTTTATTTTGATCAATTTGGGTAGGATTCAGGTATTCATTTTCAAGATGATTGTGTTGTAAATTGTTAAGCATCAAGTAACCCCCCTCCCAAATTGGTTTTTCTTCTTTTTGATTCCCCAATATGCTCCACTTTGATTTTAGAAATTTTGTGACGAATATCCCAGATTCGTGATACAGAAAAACAAAAGAAATGAATAATCTTCATGAACAGAAATGCACAGCTAAAGGTGAATATACAACTATGATGGGAGGACTGATTTCTCAAGATTAAATGGGAAAAATAACTTACAGTCCCTGCACTTGAGTAATGAGAACCATAATGGAATTTTGGAATGACTGGATCATCAAAGCTAGAATATCTCTCTTGGAACTTTTTCAGCCGATCAGGATTTAAAGCACCAAGAGGCTGCAAGTATATATCCTGCTATAATGACAGCAGACAATGCAATTATAAAATAATTGAAAGAGTAATTCAAGTTATGTCACCTTTGAAAGATCTCGATAAGAAGAAGCATCAGAAAGATCCAAACTTTTTGAACTGTAATCAGAAAGAACCCATGGGAAAACTGGATACTGCAAGGAAACAAAAGAAGATTTAGAGATAACATGCACAACCTTCCACACTAGAACAAGAAATTAGCCGAGAAACATACATACCTGAGTGATGTCATTATAACTACGCCCAGCCAGAGTATTGAGCTGCATTAGATACTCGAAGTTGCTAATCTGCATTATGGTTGTGTTTAAACTTGTCATTATTCTGAATTAATGTTGCAAATGTGAATGAAACTTGCAATATTACAGAAACGAATTTGAGTATATACCTCCCACCTTGCCCAACGTTCCATAAGTTGAGTTCTTTTCAAAAGTTGTTCAGGTCTCTACAACAGGAAAAAGCAAGCAGCTTTCATGATATAATGGAAAAGACAAATAAACATCCAACAGGCATAAAAAAACACACATACACACATCTTTTAAGAACTACATAGTCAGGTAGAAATTTGCAAAACCTGAGTAGCCAGATAAATATTATTCAAATGAGGAGGTCTTGATTGAACGACAGCTTGGTAAGCATTTCTTCGTGCCTCGGTACTCTAAAGGGACAAAAAAATAAGGAACCAAAAATTTATTCCACAGTCAAGGCTGGTGGACAGAATTCTATTGGTGCAAAGAAAATGTTCAAGATACATTTCAAGTGAAATACCCCAAAATCAAAGAAGAAATTTGATCGGTCAACCATAAACAACTCCAGAGCACTTCTTCTTAGCAAATACCTGAGATTGGTAGCAAACTGGTATGAAGATGAGAGTAGAACAAATGAGAACTGAACAAAATGATATTATGGACTTGTGATACCATATAACAATTTATCTGCATAAGTGCAATAAGTTCATGCCTATAAAATGATACCAGAAGATACACTTATGGTCAATAAATGGGTTGAGTAAAGTTCTGTAAGCCAGGCAACATATGAAGTTGAACAAAAGGCATATGTCACAGGTTATTATGCACAGTTCTAATGTCTGTAAACCCAGAATCGCACCAGCTAAACAGCCCGATTTCTGGGATGTAGGGCAGACATTTGCATATTGTACTAATGTCAGTACACAGTAAGACCAGAATTCATTTACATTATTGAGAGATGCATACAATAGAAAGCCTGTTGGCATAAAAAATTCAGAAAAATAACTCCGAGCATGACTCCTGAAGTCTTCTAAATCTAAAATTTTATAGTTATCAGCAATTGAGAAAGCACAGTGATTTCATGACCAGAAAAGGCCGTGTCATGACCAGACAGTATATGACAAGACTGAGAAGGTAAAAGCTTTATGGAGCAATCACTCGACAGCAGGTTCCTTATCCCCATAGGTCAAGGAATGAAAAGCAAATAAAACAAAAATCCTTCCAAAATGGGAAGATCATGGTTGTGCTTCAGAAGACATTGCTCCAAAATCATTTTATCTCTGATAAGCATTACTCAGCTATACTGCACATACTCTAGTGTCAACTGTGCACTAATAAAAGCCCAATAAATTTTACCTCCGGCTATAAATCTGATGGAGGGAAGACATCAGCCAACTGTGATCCTTTTCTTGGACTCCCGATTCAGAAGATTTCATTCCATCAGCATTGCTCTCAGTGGTATCAACTATAAAGTTTATTCTCCTAGTAGTTACCTGAAGAAACAATTGCTTTATATGCTCAGTAACTACATCCAGATTAACAGCTCCTTGTAAAATGTCAGAGTTTCCTGTTTTCACGTTCTCAAAAAGAAAACAGGCAAAATGCTCTACTTTCCTATTGTTGAAAGCAGGAGAAGGCTTAGCAGCAACTTTTATTGAGTAGAAACAAGAAGATTGAATGTCACGTGTCACAATGGCACAAACTACCAGCAGGGAAACGTAAAGAAATCAGAGTGGTTTTGTAAGCAAAATTTACAAATCAAAGGCCATTTCCACCATTGAACACTGCAAAAAGATCATAGGGCCACATCTCACATTGACTGGCATCATTTCAACTACAAGCTGGGCTCGAAAATTACCACAAATGACATTTAAGTTTGTATCAATCACCTCCATGATCTTCCACCATAATTATATAATCAGCAAGCATGAATCCCAGGGTTTATTAAATAAAGTTTCCTATGTCCTTGTATTCCAAAATTCGCAAAAACCAAGCAAGCCCTTAGTGGGTGAATTTAATTTCCATGTGTTCCTCATCAGAAACAAAATTTATTTCCTTCTGGTGTTTTAGGATCTTGATGTGGCATAATTAGAAATTATAGGACAATAACATCCTAAATGAAAGATTAAAAACATGGAAAAGAGAGAACTTGGTGGATGATTAAAAAAGAATGACATGCTAGTCTCATAGAGCTTACTTGAAATGTTCCTCGCATAACTGTCAGTGGCCGGACCATAGATGATGGAAGTTCAAGAATGATTCTTTCATCACGTTCACTGGGCACATAACCTGGTGCAACTGCCGATTCATTTTCCAAATCTTGGTCCCTGGCTAGTTGAGTGTCACTAGATTCTGCTGGAGGCTGCATGCTTTGATCAGTTGCTCCAGACAGTCTCAGCTGACTCTCCCTACCCTGCTCTGTATCAAAGGATATAACACCTAAATTCTCAATTTCTGCATGTTCCCCATCTTCATTTAGTATTTCCACTGATATTGCTTCTGCTGCCAGAACAGGAACATTTCCTTTATCATGCTTCAGCTCAATTTGATCCTCATAGCTAGCAGCAGCACCAAAATGATTAGATCCTCTATAATTCCTCCTCAAACATCTTCTCATTCTTGAAGAAGTTTCCATAAAATCTAGCTTCCAGAAAACCTACACAATTGTAACAGCAGTTTTTAGAAAAGAAGCTCTTCTATATAATATATAAGAAATTTAATATGAGAACAGAAAAACATTAAAACATTAGATAAAAATATATTAATGCCAAATGGTTTTGATAGTGTAATACACTTCTATAAGTTATCTCACACAACATACACGCTCAGGATTGCACAAGGGGTCCCCAAAGGGCCCAAAAAGACTCTTTATCTCTATCAGGCAATGTATAAGTTTGCGCCAAGCACGGATTCCACTGGATAAATGATGACAAGATATCACATCAACTTGAGCACGCCTGTCCACCTAGCAAAGAAATAATAATAACTGATCCCGAAGGTTATACAAGAAATGAGAATATGTAGCTAGCACGACTCAAACCTCTAATCGCTGCATGTTTCTTGCTAAGGCAAAGCTTGCAACAAGGACTGCGATAAATTTATAGGATAGAGCATTGAGATCTTTCCCATAGACTGATCGTGTGTCAGCTGGTTGTAAGCATTCCATCCATGCAACTCCCATGGCTTCATCAGTATTCCATCTCCTAACACGCTCCATATCATTAGCATTTCTTCGCTGTGCAGACGTGGCCATCGCAACAGCACTAAGACCCCGTCCAGAACCAATCTTAGCATTGCGTTGAAGATCACGTGCAGCTGCCAAGGCAGCGGCTTTTGCACCAGCCTTATCCTTATGATGAGCTGGTGTTTTGTTAGGCACCTCCAAAGACTTTTGAAAGCTTGAAAAAGTATGTAGTCTATCAGTTTTTCGCTCCAGCAAGGAAGAGTCACGCTTAAGATGTGTGGTTGTTGCAGGAGCAGGGGTTTCCCCACCTGCAGCACCAGCAGCAATCATCGCCAATGCCATCGCAGCTGGTGGTGATGCAAAAGCAGCTGCCCAAGCAGGAGAAATCATGCAGAGTGCAGCCTGGAGAAAATTGATTGAAATACATGACACAAAGCAGCAATACCAATGCTTTTTATTTTATATTTTTTTAGAGCACCACCAGAGACTTCTAAGAAAAAATTAAGGAGCAGAATGGCAAACATAGCATTGTAGCTGCTGGCTATCCAAGGTTAAGAAACATCTAAACAAGAACATATAACAATTTCAAAAAAAAAAAAAAAACAAGAAAGAGATGCAAAGACTGACAACAACAGACAAATAAATGGTGCACGTGCTTCACTGGGTTCAGAAAGAAATCAAGTCATAAGGCACTGGCAACAGATAATAACCTGTGAGCTTCAGAACTTGGCAATGAAGACCACTTCGGGCATGCACTCGCACTAGAGATGGTCTACAGACATTTACTTCCAATTATATACTTCTACCCAATCTTCTTCCATTTCCTAACATTCTAAATCATAATAAGTGCCTTAAAAACAATTTCCCATGATACCTAACACTTCATATGCATTCTGGCATGGGATGCATTGGTAAAAAATTTAGCCTCTAAACACATCAGCAGATACAATTGTCAAAGGACTGTTAAAAACAAGCATTCACAAGAATATGGCAACTTGCATAAAATGGTGCAAAGCATCAGATAATTCGAGCAAAAAAAAAAAACACAGAGGCGCAAAAATAACTAAACAAATTAAGCATATTCACTAGTTGCGTTTTTTCAGGGGAGAAACGATGGTTCTCAAATCAACCAAAAAAGCATCCAGAACAGGTATAATTTGACCAAAAGACAACGGCATTATAGCTCAATAACCTCTATTGGTAGCGCATCAGCAGCTAAAGCGCGATCATCAACAACAAGAGGATTTAGACCATCAGCAGTTGCAAGCTCATGAATTCCAGCTAGAAGAGGCCGCCACCTCCTCAACATAGCAACAAATGGAGGTAAGATACCCTCAAGGTACTGTTTACGAAGGGGTTTCCTCTCTCTGCCAACAGCATGCCATACCTGCCACATACATGATACCCTAAATTAACCATAAAAAGAATCAGCATAAATGAATACAACCACAGCGTCCAGCTGCATGACCAAGTGGAAGGCAGGAATAAGAAACCTCTTAAATAAGATCTCAGATACAAATGATGATCGGAATGGATAACAGGAGGAAATAATTACATCCACAGTCTAGTGATATACCGTAGCAAAACAGGTTTATGCAGAACTAACCTCAGAGTAAAGAATACAAGACGCAACCAACACTCTCTGTCTTTTTGAATCGGAAATTGGCATGTTCAGAACAGGTGAAAGCACACTGTAGATGGATAATGAAAATTAGTTCAAGAATCGCATACCAATAGCACTTGGAAGTGAACAACAGCCAAAGAAATTATGCTAAGGACCAAAGGAGAACATAAACCAATGTAAAAGTAGTAGTAAAAGAGCACCTATGCAATACATTATAGTGAAAATGAATTTGAATAGACAAGAGATTGAACAGGAAGCACAAGCAAACACACACGCATGTAATGAGAGAGCTGAATCACACTGGAAAACAATGACGTTTCTTACACCCCTAAGGAAATCAGGACTCACTTTGCCCTGCAAGTATTTAAACTGTTTATCATCAACTACCTATATTGGTTAGTGAAAACCTGAACAAAAACTGTAGAAGGGTGGAAGAACTCTGTGAAAGAAAAGCAGAAGCAAAATATGAGCTGTATGGTAAATCATCAACTACCTATATTGGTTAGTGAAAACCTGAACAAAAACTGTAGAAGGGTGGAAGAACTCTGTAAAAGAAACGCAGAAGCAAAATATGAGCTGTATGGTAAATTATCTGATAATGTTTTGTATTCATTAGCTTGGAAGAAAAACATTAAATGCCTATTTTAGATGATGTAGTTGCTCTTGCCATTTGTCAAGTCTACAGTCCTAGTAAACCCAGGCAAAATTAACAAAAAATTAAAAGAGGAGGGGTTTTAAGTACCCCTCCTCACAAAACACTATTAATTAGAATAGTGTTTTTTTATTTGATTTTTTCTCAATCAATGCATTTTTTTATTTCATTTATATTAAATTTGCTTTTTATTGGGTTATCTCACTCTCATAACACAGATCAAGAGTTTAACGGGTTAATTTAATTGACTTGAGTTCTTTTTTCTTTTTTTTAATTAATTTTTTTTTCCAATTTCATTCTTTAATATTGGTTTCATGGGAATTAGGCTTCATAATTTGTTTTGTTTACTTTCTATTAGGTTATTTCAACATCATGACCTAAGAATAGTGCTTAGCAAGTTAACCTTAACTGACTCAGGTTGTTTTTTG
Organism: Populus tomentosa; assembly: GCA_018804465.1. Classification (NCBI taxonomy): domain Eukaryota; kingdom Viridiplantae; phylum Streptophyta; class Magnoliopsida; order Malpighiales; family Salicaceae; genus Populus; species Populus tomentosa. Next base: position 4,397,174 of record CM031995.1, read on the forward strand.
TATCTTTTTTTTAATTGAATTTGTTTTTTCAACTTCATCATTCAACATTTGATCGGTTGAGAATTGAGTTTCATAATTTGTTTTGATATGTTTTCTATTAAGATATCTTAGTCTCATGATTAGGGTTTGGCATTTTAATCTTGGTTAAATTTAGTTTTTTTTTCTTTCTTTCTAAAAAGTAATCTCGATCTCATGACTCTAATCACGAGTTCTTCAACATTGGATTTGTTTTTTATTGAGTTGTTCTCGTCTCATGACCCGGGTCACAGGTTTGACAGTTAACCTAGTTGACTCGGATTTTTTTTCTTTTTTTTAATTGACTTTTTTCTCAATTTTATCATTTAATATTATGTTTAATTGAGAATTAGGATTAATGATTTATTTTGGTTTGCTTTTTATTATATTATCCTAGTCTAATGACTTGGGAATAATACTTAATAGGTTAATCCAAGTTGACTTAGCTCATTTTATGTGTCTTTTTTAATTAAATTTTTTACAAATTTTATCATTCAACATTAAGTCTAATAGGGTCAATTGAGAATTAAGTTTAATAATTTGTTTTAATGGTGTTATCTCTGTCTCTTGACCAACGTCATGGATTTAGTAGGTTAACCCGAATTAAATCATGTTAATTTTTTTATTTTTTTCTATAAAGTTATCTCGGTATCATAATTCAGGTCATGGATTTTGTGGATTGACTCATTTTTATTTTTTTTTAATATCGTCCTTCAACATTGGGTTGATTGGAAACTAAACTTCATAATTTGTTTTAAATTGCTTTCTATGGAGTTATCTCAGTCTTATGACCCAGACCGCGGGTTTGACAGTTTAACTTAGGTCTCTTTTTTAGGGTTTTTTTTTCAATTTCATCCTTCAGCATTGTGTTGATTGGAATTAGATTTCATAATTTGTTTTGATTTATTTTTTATAGGGTTATCATAGTCTCATAATCTAGATCGTGAATTTAACATATTAGCTCGGGTTGACCTAAGTCAATCCAATATGTTGTTATCTTAAAATAAAAATAAAAAGATCTTAAAAAAAAAGTCAAACTATATTCTTATAGGCCATCCGGGTTGCTTTTGAACCCACAAAGTCAATCGGGTCATATCAGGCAACCCCAATACTGTTTAAATTTTTTCCATTAGAAAAAAAACATTAGCAATATCTGAATTTTTTTCACTCAAGAAAAATTTAACCCAATTCGCAACGAGCGGATCAATGATGTAGTATACACTATAAAGAAACAACAAAACCCATACTAAAATAAAACATTCACGTTTATGACATGGAAAAAGCACCACCCAAGTCAGTGTTGACTTGAGCAAGTCTTATGGGAGATGGGAATGCCTATAATAATTGCATACGAACAGGTGCTATCCAGTTCAGTATAAACAATCAAATAGCTTGGTTTCTTAATTGAGCTCCCCAGCTGCATGTTGCAGCTATGACATGCGCCTAATTATTCTTGAAAGTAAATCCTATTCGTGTTCGATGATGATTTACAGCCACAACTTATATGCATTGCTTCATGTGAAGAGAACTAAATCACTGGAAAAGCAATTGAAAAATGTGGCCATAAACATTATAATAAAAGTGTTTGATGCAAAAAAAAAAAAAAAATTGTTAGAAGAACCTTTAGAGTTCTAAGCCATAAAAACATTTTCAATTTTTTCAGGCAGCATGGTGTTAAGAGGTGGTTATAAGAAAACATAAACATATCCATAGTAAAAATCGCACTCTATTCTTTAAATCCAATAGAAAATAAGTTCATTATTTTATAAGAAACTTGGAGGGAAAAAAGTTGAAAGATAAGCATTTAAATTACCTCCACAGCAAAGCTGACCGTGGTTGTCTCATTTGCATTTGAGCACTGTTTTCTAAAGAGATGGTGTTGCCAGCTTGTCGGACAAATCCTTCCGACATCCCATCCTCCATGCTTACATTCCTCATGAGCATACTGGTTTCCCCATTGTCCTCCTCTCTCATAGAAAGAAGCACCATACGGAGGATGCATAGAAATGGTTGGTCGCTGTCCAATAATTGATATAGTGCTGCCATTCCACCCATTCCAGTACCAGATCCTCCACCTATACCAAGACCACCACCAAGTCCAGACTCATCTAATAATAGAGCTTGAAGCATGGCAACTGATTTTTTTACCAAAGGAAGTTCAATCCAGTTTCCGTTTGCATCTTTTTCTAAAGTAGACCTCCAAGATTTCCATCCACTGCCGCCACCACCAAAGGGAGCTGTTTTTGAAGGCAGGCCGACACCATACCATAGTCTGCTCCTAAATTTCCAACCCTCAGCTAAATCCATCGTGCAGCTCCCATATGACACAAAAGCACATGAAACAGATTCATAAGGCTCAGCTGCTGCTGCTGCGGTAAGACGTTCCATCACACTCGCAGAAATTTGCCCATTTGCATCAGCCATTGAAGCAAGGACCTTAGGAAGTCCCATGTTAGTGTATGAAATAGAAAATTTTAAATTCTATTAACTGAAAAAAAAAATAGATGCGCAAACAAAACATCCTGAGAAGTACAGCATAAAATTCATAGCTCTTCTGCTGCCAGTAGCTATGACTAGAGCAACCAAGCAGAAGGGGAAAAAATATACATACATCAAGAGGGAGTCCCCCAGAGTCACTAGATCTGCGATCACCCAAAGCTTCAAGTGAATCAGTACCAATTGATGCTGGGGAACTAGAGTGATTATTCAGGGGAGATACAAGAGAAAGTGGAGGTGGTGAACTGTCAACAACGCTTGATGCACTAGAAAGTTTGCTTTGTAATCGCAAGTGATCTTCAACCAGCATTAAAATAACAATAGCATTTTCAACCAGTGCCACAGAAAGCTGAGCAGCATTTTCTGCTTCCACCTTAGCATCTTTGGGTGGCAAACCCCCAGCTGCAACACCAGCAGCAGCCGCAGCAATTACTTGAGTCTGCAGCAAAAGAAAAGTTTGATGTGAATGTGAGCGCACCTATCCCCTCATAATTTTTATTTTAAGAGTTTTGAGTAATCAAGCAGCAATAAGGGTGCCATATAATGCAAATACAGTAAATATAAAGTTCACTTTGGCCTCGTATGGTTCTAGCTCTCCACCTACCCAAAATGTCTTTGAATTGGATACAAATAACAAAGTCACTGTGATCAGAATGCTGCCCACCATGCTAGGCCAAATTGTTGGGTTAGGAAAGTTTGTTGTTATTGTAAATGTTAAAGTCATATCAGTCATGGTTATGCTAGGTCTCATTATCATTAGACCACATGCTACTAGGTCATAGATAAAACTATGAGCAAATGAACTGGGTTCCAATTGATGCCAAGTTCATAAAATGAAATAAAATAGATTTGATAAAAACTAAAATGGAAATCAAATACAGATGAATTCATATGAATGCTTTAGCGTGCAATTGGAAGTTTTGTCCCGCTCTACTCTCACTCACTTTGCACATTTTCCAGACAGATTCAATTTTAGATTTTGGTGTTGCTCTAGAATGATTATTCGATTTGAGGTCACATCTATTTACACTTGAAGACTCATCCAAAATGGAAATCCAGAATACCTGACATAATATTCCAAAAGAGCAGAAAAGTACAAAAGTTACCTGAACCTGCAGTTCTCTAGCAGCAAAGTCTAGCAATGCACCCAAGAGCCTTCTTTTAAATACAGGTAGTGATTCTTCACGTCTTCAAATGATGAAAAAGATTGACCAAAATGAGAGAAATATTGGCTATGAGGTATCATCAATAAGAGTGTAATAGCAGCTGTACCTCAGAGTTAATGGATTACAACAAAGGTTTAAATATCAAATAAAGCTAGCATGATGCTCAATTGGGAATTCTATAGACATCTGGATAAGACCATGTGGTCCAAGTAGTACAGTCAGTAATCACTGGGAAAAAATTCAGTAAACACCAAATGGATCAACTCATTTGAAACCCATTAGAAGACAATAAAAGATACAATCAGAGTTTGAGTCAGCCAACATGGTACTTATTAGAGTTTGAGTCAGCCAACATGGTGTTAATCATGGTTCATGAAGTCAATTGATACTCAAAAAGAATAAACCAATTTCAGCAGAAAAGAGAAAATTCCCAGAAGAAGGCCTATAAGATAATGGAATACCTAACCCGTTGGTCTCCTGTGCTGGATCCCCCAATGATAGAAAGCCATTCTGCACAATGAATTGTAGCTTCAGTATCCTGTAAGGAGGAGATGAAAGCTGATATGAGCAGAGTTTGAAGGGAGCACATCCATTCAAAACAGATTTAATAAGAGCAACACATATAAAACACAAATGCAAGTAGAAAATATGAGCAGTTACAGTTTTATAACAGTGTATGTAACAGATATTTACATTAGCAGTATTTTCAAGCTGCCACATAAAAAGCACCATTGACAGCTGTGGTTTCACAAGAGTGTATGTAACAGGAATTTACACTACTAGTACATTTCAAGCAGTCACATAAGGGCAATTATTGACAGCCATGGTTATGTAATGGCCATATGTCCCCAATCACAAAGCAAAAGTGTCCTTGATTTAAAACCACTAGTAAGAATGAAGATCAAATTCCAAAGAGAACTTTGAGGTCATTGCTGACTTCCAGGATTCTAAAGTCAATAGAATTTCAGTATATTGCAACTGTCACGATGCTGATAATTTATGAATCGAATTCCAGGATATCATTTCAAATTCTGCAATGCATGAGCTGATTCCAATTGAAGCTTAAATAACTCAAGTCAAATGCAGGAACGCCAAGATATGCAGAAGAAACAATAAACATATTTGATTGGAATCAATGATAGAGAAAAGAAACATGATGGTCATGCAATTAATTGCCGGGTGTCAAGACTAAACTCCACAGAGCCCATCTTCCAACTGGGAATAGAGTCATATAATTATAAGAAAAGGATGGATAAACACCCACCTTCCAACCATCCTTCTGGCGCATTGAGTGCTCTAACATTATAATCAAGAAGTTGTGTATGAGATCTTCTATGTCTCCCAAGCTTGCCAAGTTAGAATTTTTGTTTTCACCCATCTGAAAACACATGAATTACAAGTAAGAAGAATCAAGGTATGACCCCAAAAGTTAGCTAGATTAATATAAAGACTCTATTACATATGAAATCCTCCTACTCTAACTAGGTGCCACGCCCCTAACAATTAAACAAAACAAATTAAGAATGATGTTAGATAATGTTACCTCATAATTAGAGATTAGAATTTCTAGAAGCCACTCAGGCCATTCCTCCATTTTTGTCAGGCTGCTTCGGTTTTCTGGATGACTGCAAGCCAAAAACAGAAGATCCTGAAATCATATAGAATGCAGCAGCTCAGAAACTAAACAAAATACAGGGGAACTTGATAAGGAAAACTAGAAATGTGAGGTTAAATAGAGAATTTAAACTACATATTCAACTTATTGTATCAGGATAACTATTGCAAAGGAGTTCCAATATGGCTACTTCTAGCAATTTAGCATCATGCATTTTCTCGAACACTTAGTATAAATTATTTGTTGTAGAAATAAGAATCCACAAAATAATTATGCATAAACATGTTAACTGAAATAAAACTAAACGTTTATCCATTTGACACCAACTGAATGATTCAATACTCCTATTAGCTGGTCACCTAGGGGTATGGAGAAACACACTATAAGTTGCAAGAACAAACTCATTGGGCTGTCTTATGGACAATCAAGAAATAGATTGACAATTATAACCCTTCAGCTTCACATCCTACAGTATCTTCCAATATCTAAGTTCCAAAAACTAGAGAACATATTGTTCATTGTTAAATCTGATTGTCTAAAATGGTTATTAAAATAATAATATAATAGGGAACTTCTTGACTGTTACTTGATTCAATAAATAAAAGATAGCATCTCCCACCCTCTTCTCATCATATCTGAAATGACTGAAAATGAGCACTCCCTCGCATTAATCCACATCTGGTCTCCAACTTAAAATTTCCAACTATTTAAAGAAAACCCCAGCTGTTACTGCATCTCCAGCTTAAGGTTTGAAAATTCCCTCTATTGGAAAACTCTTATATAACTTGGGGAGACTAAAAGGTAAATCTGAAAAGCATAGTAACATCATAGATTAACTTGTGTAGCCTTTACTGATAACAACACTAAGGCAACAAACAATGCGAAGACTGAATTTTAGCATGCACAACTTGGGCAAGTATTAAGCTTCATTCTTTTTCTTTATATATACCAGAAACAAATATGGTTCAACAATGATGATGAGAAGCCAAAAAATGCATGCACAGAAACATATATGACTCGCTCAAATAGAAATACCTGCAATGCTCGACTTTGCAAGGCTCTGGATGCGTAAGGCAGAGACCGCAACAGAACCAACAGAAGTTGTGAATGTTCAAAGCGATGTCCAGAATCATAAAAGTTTAGCCCTTCCTCTGTTGAAGAAGCGTTAATCTGAAAAGCCAAAGTACTGAATTACAAGGATTTGTAATTTGAAATCATAAGGAAACATTTATGGATTTTTACTTTGCAATGACAATAAATATTTTCAATAAAACAAAACTAATCCTTGATGAACACATTCATAGGAATGGATGAGACTGGAAAAGAATACCGAGGCTGCCAATAAAGCTGTGTACACAGTGGTAGTCATAAGCCTATTAGGTGCTGCCTGGAAAGCCTTCTGTAGTGCAAAAAGTAGTAGAGAAACTTTATCATCAAACATTGTACCACTTCCATCATGCAGGCCACCACCAAAAAAGTTGCTAGCAGTATCAGAGGGTGCATGGGAAACAAAGTTGAAATGCCCAGAAGTTACAAGAGCACCTATTAGCCCAATGATTGCAATAACAATGCCATCACTTCTATCAACATTGTAAACATTATTCCTTGCATTATCAGCACTAATAGAAAGGTTTATACCACCCAAATTCTTCGTAGATGGGTTTTCCGAAACAGATGACATCCTTCCAATTTTCATGCCAGGGGAAGTGGTGACAGGACTGCCACCACCACCACTGTCTAAAAATTCAGGTTCATAATCTTTGTCCTGGGAAGTCAAATCCCTTTCCTGTTCATCATTCTGACTTCTTTCTGAAATACCATTACCAATATCTAGTTCAGTTTCTTGAACTGGTAAGCTATCTTCGCTCTTTGCCACCAATTCTGGAATGCTATGATCACCAGCTTTTGCTTCTCGCTGAAGCAGAACAAGAAGGGTTTCTATACCACCACATGTTATGAATGACTCTGCAAACATGTGAGCTCTGGCTGTATTTGGCTGCACGACTAGCCTGTAGATAAGATTCAAAACTCTGGCAACCTGGAAGAAGATTTTTGCAGGAGTCATTTTGGATAGATTTATAAACAAGTGGCCAGTATATAGGATGCCATGAAATATTAAAAAGGGCCATATAATATATGATGTCTATACAGCGAGATTATGGATATATGAATCTTATTTAAAAAAAAAAAGCAGGAAAAGATCACAAAAAAAACCCACATGGCAAGCCAATACCAATGATTATTGCTCTAGAATAGGAGGTTAAAAAAACAGAGAGAAACATAACAAAATCATGCAAGTTAATTATGGGTAAACACATATTGCTGAAGCAACCGATACACATATGAACATGAACAGAAAACAATGTTCGATAAAGTAACTCTACCTGATTAGGTTGAGGGCAATCAACCAAGAACCCAAGTAAACAACGGAGGTCATCTGCAGCCACCGCAGGAGATGCCACTCCTATTAGAAGTTCTATGATCACTAAGAGCTCATCAACCAACGCATTCAATTCGCCCACTGGATGTGTTGCCTCATACAATGAAAAAGCATTCACAGAATCCTTCTCACGAACTGTCCAATAACATCTTCTGCAGCCATCAAGCAGCATCTGAATAGCATTGGCATCTCGCATTACCAATGACTCTAAGAAAACCATGTCTGCTAATGAGGACAGTAGCTTCTTTTGCAATCCATAGTTGCATAAACTCCAAATTCTCAGATCCAGTAACAGTGAAGTGAAAAGCTGCACTTTGAGTGCATGGTTATGTTTCTGGGACTGGCACAAGGAGACAATGGCAGCAACAAGTTCCTCATCTCCAACTCCATTGTGATTCCCAGCATCCAATGAGGACAAAGTTTGGAGAAGATAATTTAAGATTTTTGAGAGAACCTCAGGCCCTCTGGTACGACAAAACTCTTCATTGTTCCGAGGGTGTTGAATAGCTATGGAAATTATCCGGAATACTGGAGCAGCCAGAGTAGCTGTGGCCAAGGTTATGGGAAGATTTCCTTGTACTGGTTCTAGACTATCTTTATGCACATTGCTTACTGATAGAGGAAGTAGGGCAATGGGGCCTCCATAAGCCAATGCCCACAAAGCCTCCACCGGTCGCATTCGTGTAGCAACATGGACTTGTCCAAGAACCTCAGCTGGCCGTCGGAGAATACCTTAATGGACACAAATAGAAAATTTAAGAAGTGACATATATGTGACTAGATTATTCAGGGCCTCGTAAAAAAGGGATGCCTCAGCCATACACAAGAAGACATCACAGGTTTCTGTAAAATTGATGTTGTAACCCTCAGCTAAATAAATTCAGAATACTTATTGTCAGGTGATTTAGGACCGAATCTAGGAATAAAACAGTGAACCAGATAGGAGGCAATTTAAACTGGGTTTAACTGGTTAAATGATAAGAAAAACAAAAGAGGGAGAGGGAGAGAGAGGAGGGAGAAAAGAAAATAACAATCTTCTAACTCTACTCATTCAAATATTTGTTATAGTGAAACATAAGAATTGGTAAAAAAATGAGTGGAGAGAGAGAGAGAGGCTCTTGGGGGGGGCATCTTCAGAGATAAAAGTCCTCTTACAAATAATGATACAACAGGCACCATGGCATGTACAAAGCAAAACTAGATGAAAAGGGAAAAGAAATAATTTCAAAATGTACATACCTGCAGCACCAGAAGGCGAAACATCGGGACAGAAACGCCCATTGAGCAAACTGGGGTGATAGAGAAGGTGAATGCACCCTCCAATATCTGCATCCAAAAGTGAACTTTCCTCTGCCATAGTTCGAACTTGGTCATTTGTAGCTCGCCAAGGAAGCCCTGCAGCATTACCAAAATGAGGAAGCACATCCCCTCCTCTAGAAGCTAAGCGTGTCATCCTTTCTGGGCCGATTGGCTCCTTAAAGATATAAACAGGCCCCATCTCAGCAAACAAAGGACACTGCCTACGACGACGCTGTAAACCAGCCATTGTAGGAGGAGGGTTTGTCCCGATGCAGCAAAATGCTAGTGGCTTTGAAATCCGAGGGAACTCAAAAGGACGAGTTTCATACAAGGATCCATCAATGTACAATCTGAGTTCACTCTCTGTTTTCCCAATAAGTCCCTGCTTGCAAATATGCTCCAAACCAATAAAGTACCAGCATTGTGGCTTGAATGCATGAGTGAAATGTAAAGATGCCTTCTTTCCCTTTCCACTACCACTTTCAACAACCAAAAACTGAGCATGAAAGTAAGCCTCTATGCCCTGGTTATCAGCAGATAAGAAACTGAACAATCTAGGCATGTGGGCTGTCCCTTCACCAGCAAGTGCACTGGCAGCAGCTGCAGCTGACATGGCAGATGATTTTCCTGACTTGGCTGCTGCAGCAGCAGCAATTGCAGCCGCAACAGTAGCTGTGTTCAACGTGTCTGCAAATGATTCAATATAGATCCATGTTGCAAAAGCAAATCCATTGGTAAATGGCCAGCGACTCTCCCCTGGACCAAGTAAACCTGAGCTTTCACCATCAAACTCAAAAGTAGATGCTGGTCCCTTTGACTCCTTTCCACCAATTGCCGTCTCCAACGCTAGCATTAAGCGAGATGCCCATGTAGTAGTAAGCGTTCTCGTAATTACTTGTAACCATCTATGCAAATCAACAACATTAAGTGAGTGCCCCGCTAAGTATTGGATACAGTAGCATAAAGGAGTCCCATCCCATCCCATCTGTTCTGTTAACCCACCAGCTTGAACAAATATTTTCTCTGCTGTCCCCAAAAGTACTCCCAACAAACCAGCCATAGAACACATAGCTCTGTTCCTTGTGCAAGCCCGCAATATAGCGAGCAACCCCCTAACCATTCGTGTCCTAGGGGACATGAAATTCTCACTGTCACCTACCCAAGGAAGGCAAGGAATAAGCTCAGCTGCCACAATGGCTGCCCGGGAGTTCAGCATCACACTAGGAGGGTTATGATCCTCATCCTCAAAGCTTTCAACTCCACCCATTGTAGCCAGAAGGGAATCGACAACCAAGTAAGCAATGCCCTCAGTTTCCTCCCCACTTCCAAAACTCTCAACTCCACTGACAATGTTCTTCAGCTTGTCCAAAATTTCAGGCTTTCCCATTATAGCAGAATCCACCAGATGCAATAATTCGGGGGACACATTTGGCATTGCAGCTTTTGGCTTAGCCTTTTGCGGAGAACTGGTTGGAGAGAATCCATCCATGAAGAAACCAGAATCTAGACTGGTTGACGAGTGCGGCTGCTTAATTGCATGACCAGATTGTCTCTCAGGCCCAGTGCTCAATACAGAGCGATAATGTTGAATCTCCATGGTAGGAGAAGAATCACATTCAGCACCATAATTACTGTGTGAATTCGAAGAGACTTCTCCAAACCTATCAAACGAGAATCTCTCACTCTCTGAATCCGATGGTCGGTTTGCATCAATATTACCAACCGCAAACTCACCAAGACCCCCCCTTTCTTGTTCTTGTAAAGACACAAGTTCAAACTGATCATCATCATCATCCTCGATATCTACAGAATCAAGCATATCATAAACCGGATTTTCATGTTCTATCTCCTCTTGACCACCACTAAGCACATTTACATTCCCTTGACGAGATTCTCCTACACTATCTTCTTTTACAGCACTATCTAGTTCCCGAATATTAAGACTTTGTCCGAACTCCTTTTCTTCTTCTTCTTCCATTGTACACTTCTTTTAAATACAACACACTTGCACACCGCAAGCGATCCTATTAACCAGAAAGAAGAAAATTCAAAATTGAATACCACTTCAATCCATGAAACCAATGCTAGACAATACAAATACTACAGTGCGAAATTAGCTAACGTAAATTGCAAAAAAATTAGCTCAAATACTTTCTAAAATTTAAAATTCAGCGGGATCTAAACTTCAAAATCACACACATTTATTTCAGTAAATTGTATTTATACACTAATCTGCTTTTTCACTTGAATAATCACCTCAGGATCTCTTTAATCACCATTTAATCGATCAAGCAACTCTCTCTTACACACACACATAACAAATAATATCAAAAGCCAGCAAAGAGATGTAAAATAAATAAATAAATAAGCAAGCTCAGATCAGATCAGAGAAAAATCGCAAATGTTACTGAAATAACAGAGAGGAAGCTGAAAATGTGATAAGAAATCGATCTTACCTTTGAGAAAAGAATCGGTCTGGTTCGATTTGGGAGAAGTGTACTGGTAGTAATTTAATTATTATTTTCAAAAGGAAATAAGAAAGAATGAAAATTAAAGAGAGAATGATCTGAGAAGACGAGAGGGGAGCCGAATTGAGCGCGAGAGACAAGGTGGACTTAGGGTGTGTTTGGTATTGCGGTAGCTTTTGTGGTTGTGGTTTAAAAAAAGTTGTTTTATAAAAAGTACTTTTAGTTGAGGTTGGTTTGAAAAAATAGGTGTTTGGTTAAAACTGTGATTGAAGTTGTGGTTTTTAAAAAAGCAATTTCTTATGTTTGGTTACAAAACTGTGGTTGAAATTGTGGTAGAAAAAAAACAGTTTTGTGTTTGGTAAAACCGTGGTTCAAAAAGCACTTTTCAAAAAAATTAATTATTTTTTTTTGCTTTGAATTATTATGTTTTGATGTTTTTCAAATCATTTTGATGTGCTGATATCAAAAATGATTTTTAAGAAATAATAAAAATATTATTGACATGCTTTTTTTAGTGAAAAACACTTCGAAAATCAACAACAACCACACTCCCAAACACGTAACATGGTTTGTGTTTTATATTTGATTTGAATTAATTAAAAGGACATATATAGACAAAAGACATATAATTCCAAAACATTGGTGATTTGTAATTATGAGTACATAACAAAATAAAAAATCATTATACATTAATGTACTCCTTTATTGTTCCATCAAACTATTTGCAATTCCATCGCGTACAAAATCCATACGTGAAGGCCTCTGTGAGCCTTGAACGGTCGAAGCCTGAACACTATCAGGTAAAAAGTCATCTGGAATTAAATTGGGATTGCGATCATACTCAGAAAAAACTGCATCATCTTGCGATCTCCTTCTAATATAATTATGTAGTGCCATTGATACAACTACAATCTCAACTTGTGTTTTGTATGGATAAGCAGGCATGTTTTGCAAAATTTTCCACCTCTGTTTCCATACCCCAAAAGAACGTTCAATCACGTTACGTAGTGACGAGTGTGCACGATTAAACACTTCTTTCCGACCACTTGGTTGTCCACGACGCCTAAATTCTTGGAAGTGATACCTCTCGCCTTTGTAGGGACCCAAATATCCATACTCGTTTGGATATCCAGCATCAACCAAATAATATTTTCCTGGAAAAAAATAACATTGTAATTTTAAACAAAACTTAAAAAAATAATTATATTCCTTCAATTATCAAATCTTCAATTTAGTCAAAATCACAACCTTCCGGAGGTTTTGGAAATTGGATATTGCCATTGTCAATTGCCTCAAGAAAAATACGCGTATCGTGTGCACTGCCTTCCCATCCTGCCCACACAAACATGAATTGCATGTCGAAACTACATGCGGCCATGACATTTTGTGTTGGTACACCTTTTCTTCCAATAAATGGAATTTGATTTGCAGATGGTATGCAGGCACGAACATGTGTTCCATCAATTGCACCGACACAATTCTACAAGCAACAAAAATATTTAGTACTCATAAACATTTATAACATATTTCATACTCCTTTGAACAACTTAATTAAACTACTTAATTATACAAAAATTCATCATACCTTGAAATGTGGCATAAATCTTGGATTCATAGCAATTTCTCTTGGTGTGCTCGTAAATTGTGGATCTTCTGGTTTTATGACTTCCACAGCAAACAAACGTAATGATTTAAGCACTTCTTTAAAACATCGACTAATAGTTTCACCTGAATGCTGGAATCTTTCCTACACTTGTCTATTTGACGCCCCAACTGCTATTGTAAATAGAAACATTGCTACCTTCTCAATAACGCTCATTCTTCTTGACGGTTTTAAGCCATAACGCGTTTCTAATTCAGTGCACAAACTCAATAAAGTGGTTGCGTCCATCCTGAACATGTTAACACTTCGTTTCCAATGCCCTCTTACAACCTCCGTCAACCAACGCATCCCTGTGTTATATGAAACCATACATGGTTCTTTAAACATATAATTAATATAATACATGTTTACAGCTCCAGCCATGCATATAATTAATTTTTTCCTATCAAGATGCCTCCTTATAATAAATGCATTGTCACCATCACTGTCACTGTCACTATCACTGTCGCCGTCATCATCATTACTATCGTTGGAGTCGTTTCCATTGCTATCATCTCCGGCACCATCAACTGAGGCACCACTACCTTCACAACTAGGATAATTAATTTGGTCTACAATGCGGTTCATTATATTGTCATAATTACCATCGAAATCTTCATTAAATATGTCATTAAATCGTGGATCAGCCATAACTTCAATTACATGTAAAAAAAAAAAAAAATTATATGTTGTTAATAAAAAACTTGAAATAATTAAATATCATTCAATAAAAAAACTATCAAAGAGTTGGATCAACATAAGTTTTTTCCATACCTGTAAAGCCAACAAAAAGAAATATTTAACTTGCTTGTATTTGGTGACAAAAAGAAATATTCGACTTGCTTGTATTTGGTGCAATTGAGATGTTTGAGAAGCTTGTTATGAACAAAGCTATTTCATTGAAAAATATGATGCAACCATTCCTCTTTATATAGAAAATTTATATGCTCTTTACGTCTATTTTACAATTTTCCAGCTTTCAACATAAGTACATTCACATGTATGCATGTGCTGTAAAAGTAGCATATAATGTTACTTTTACAGCTCATATATGTACATTACTCTGCCATGGAAAAAAGTTAAAAACATATTCCAAGTTACTATGCCATGGAAAAAAGTAAAAACTGATTCCAAGTTACTCTGCAAACATATTCCAAGTTACTCTGCCATGGAAAAAAGTAAAAACAGATTTCAAGTTACTCTGCAAACAAATTCCACGTTACTCTGCCATGGAAAAAAGTTAAAAACAGATTCCAAGTTACAATGCAAACAAATTCCAAGTTACAATGCAAACAAATTCCAAGTTAAAAACAGATTCCAAGTTACAATGCAAACAGATTCCAAGTTACAATGCCATGGAAAAAAGTTAAAAACAGATTCCAAGTTACAATGCAAACAAATTCCAAGTTACTATGCAAACAAATTCCAAGTTACTCTGCCATGGAAAATACTCTGCAAACAGATTCCAAGTTACAATGCAAACAGATTCCAAGTTACTCTGCCATGGAAAAAAGTTAAAAACAGATTCCAAGTTACTATGCCATGGAAAAAACAGATTCCAAGTTACTATGCCATGGAAAAATGTAAAAATTGATTCCAAGTTACTTGTCAAGCTCAGTAGTTGAGGTTGTTGACAGATAAGACTCTATCAAACCTCTGCTGCAGCAAATCGTCGGAGAGCTACACCAATGTTTTTAAGAGAGTTTATGTAAGAAACATGAGCTGCTGCAAGATTGTACCTTGAATCAATCGCTTGCTTTATGACCTTCCTCCGTTCCTTGCACAGAGCCAAAGGTTCAGTTTTGTCAACTTTGGAGCCGGCAGAACCCATTTTTTAGCCAAAATATTAAGGGTGGGTTCATAAAATTAACTCCATTTCTCAAGACTGTCAACAGAATCTCTGCAAATGAGGCAATGGCTTCCACAGAAACCTTTCACCTTTGACCTTAAAACACAGAGGGAACATGAAAAAGCTAACCTTTCACCTTAAAACCACACAGCCTTGGTCAAGAAATAGAGCAAAAACCAATTGAACAAAACAGTTAAGGTAATTTTGAACAACCAATTCATGTAAATTAACAACCAATTCCATTAAAGGGGCAACCATTTAACATTAACCATTGAACATTGTAATTCGTAGATAAAATACAACATTACAACCACCAATTTCTCATACAAGTTTGTTAACTCCCGTAAAGCAATTTAATAAATATAACAGTTCATAAATTACCGCAAACGCATATGCTCATATGCCTTAAACTCAAATGTGGAAGAATACAATGCCTAAAACAAACTTCGGCAATTGGAAACTACTCTTTTAAAAACCGGCATCCCATTACTCTGCAACAAAAAAATAAACATGTATAAATATCGTAAGCACTTGAACATACTTAATTGATTAACAGTTAAGATACTTAAATCATACCATGTCAGCTAAGCACGTTTAGTTCGTGCATACATTCGCTGCAACCATCTCAACTTCTGTTGGTTATCGCCCATACTGGCCCACATTTCTCTTTTCCTTCTTGACATGAGAAACTCCGTAGCGAAGTCGTGGAAGTCATCTTCAATTGAAACTCCAGGAATTGAGTGCAGCTCAGCCATCACCTCGGGGATGCTACAACCTTGGCGATCCATATTAATAGACGTCGAATCACTCTTGGTCGACATACTCTCAAGAAGATGATTGCACCTTGTCAGCAGCTGAACACCAATTCCAGATGTTTTTTTCTTTCTACATCGCACATCGGCATGATCTCGTTCTTTTCTTTTGCCGCTGCTTTTTGTATTGCTGCTGGTAGACATATTTATCTCTCCAACCATTCCAGCCATGTCAGTGTGGAAATCTGGAATCACATCTTCCTCTGAATCACCGCTGCCCTCTTCCAAACCATCATCAGCAATGTCGGCATTGCTTGTACCAGGATCAACACCACTGCTGGCAGGAACACTTGATGAAGGAGCCCATGCAAACGCTCCAGTTGCGACAATGTTGGAATACATTCGGTCAAATTTATTCTTCAAAGAGGGCTCAATACCGACATGTCTGAATTTTTTGGCTCCTCTAATTTCCTGCATATAAATTAAATCAAGTAATGAAGGATCAATACTAGTAAAATTTTAGGGCTGGAATTTGACAATAATAAAAGAAATTGTTAGGATGACAAGGAATGTACCTGAATTTTTTGTTTCCACCACTCATCACTAGCTGCAATTGTGCCTATTTCACTATTCCAGCCAACACCGGTTTCAGAAACCAGCTTATTCCATATCCTCCAATCCTTTTTGCATCCATCCCATTTGTTTTTCAATTGTGTTTTAGTGAATGCATGCCCAGTTTGTTCTTTGAATGATGTTATAAGAAATTTCCACCCCGTTTTATCGAAATGAGTATTAGGTCTCATTCCCATATCAATTGCCTTAATGCATATATCACAAAATATATGCAACATGTCTTTTGTCCAAGCAGCCTTATCAAAAGATTCAAGACCTTCCATGATATCTTTTAACACATTTTAAAAAAAATTGAAATCAATAAATGATATCAAATAAATAGTGGCACATACATAAACCGTGGACTATAAAACAATAATATAACAATAAATGTTCAGCACATGCATGTATTTGAATGGGAATGTTCATATTCATTTGTAATGAAATCTAATTGCAACCCATTAATTTTGAACTGCTCCAAAAACTCAGTTTCAGCCATGATAAAATATTTGAATTATCAAGCAACACTTCATTGCCATCATGTTGTTTGGAAGACAAAAACAAAGGGAAAAAACAAATAGAATAGAATACATTTGCTAAAGTACATAAACAAAGAACAACAAACAAGCAGTATATAGAAGCAATTAAATTTTGCTAAATTCAAAACAATTGATGAAGGCACAGTAAACAGAAGACAATCAACAACAGCTATGAAATTTGTCAATTGCAGAACACACGGTAATTGATCATGCAGGTACACAGACATGCAATTTTTCATCTAAAAAAATGAAAATGAAGATGGAGATAAGGCAGGAACTTACCTCAGTCTATAGGTGTCCAGACCAGCGCAGTTCTGCAACTTTGTCCTACGAACAAATACACAATGGAGACCTAGAAGATAAATTAGATTTTCAGCGACGATTACTACAAAATTGACATGGTATACCAGCGACGATTTTCAGCATCACAGAAATGAAGGTTTTCAATTCCAGAACAGTTTTTGGAAGTAGTTCCGAAGAGACATAACACATTTTTTAGTTTATTTCATGAATGGAGAATAAAGGACTATGCAGCGGTTTTTCCTAGCAATGGGATAAGTATGCATGTCTGTTTGTAACTTGCATGGACTGTGAGCAGTAAATCTAAATTTGTAATCGAAACATTTGTGCTGCATGGCAAAAATCGAAATATTTCTGTTCAAAATAGCTTTAAAAAGTTACTATAAATGTAAAGGAATCAAGCAGCAACACATAGAATTACTTTTTTGCCCGGTTAATCAGACCACTGATGGGATTACAACAATTTATAAAAAAAAGCTTGTAAAGAACTCTACAGTTTCAGATTCAACAATAATCAGCACTAATGCATCAGCCAGGGATAACTGTTATTTTTTTTGTTTCTCATCATGCACAAAACAGTAGAGTCCAGAGCAATTTTTTAGCCTGTGAAGAAGAAGATAGAAAAAAAAAGAACTAAAACCATTCAAGCCTCAGACCATCCTAGTTCATGCATTTCAATAGCTAGGCAGATCCATAGACCTGCTTTCAATGGAAAATAGAATTGTCATCATAGGCTACCAGCACAGTAATAAAAAAAAACCCATGAAAGCTGAGACTTGAAGACATAAAAGCAGAAAGATAGAGATCATCAAATCTTCCTATTCAAGAAGCTAAATCATAAGAACCGAAACCCAAATAAAAGGCAGAGCATTCAACAATTCAAAAGATTGGTCATTTGCCTCTCCAGATTGAAAAAAAAAAACCATGAAAATAGTATTGTCATCATTGGCTGCCAGTAATTAAGAAAACCCCATTGAAGCCGAGACTTGAAGACAAAAGCAGAAACATAGAGAGCATCAGATCTTCCTATTCAACAAGCTAAATCATAAGAACCGAAACCCAAATAAGAAGCAGAGCATTCAACAATTCAAAAGATTCCTCATTTGCCTCTCCAGATTGAAAAAAAAACCATGAAAATAGTATTGATCATTGGCTGCCAGTAATTAAGAAAACCCCATTGAAGCCAAGACTTGAAGACAAAACCAGAAACAT
The DNA here is from genome assembly GCA_018804465.1 of Populus tomentosa. Taxonomy (NCBI): domain Eukaryota; kingdom Viridiplantae; phylum Streptophyta; class Magnoliopsida; order Malpighiales; family Salicaceae; genus Populus; species Populus tomentosa. Next base: position 4,415,579 of record CM031995.1, read on the forward strand.
AGAGAGCATCAGATCTTCCTATTCAACAAGCTAAATCATAAGAACCGAAACCCAAATAAGAAGCAGAGCATTCAACAATTCACAAGATTCCTCATTTGCCTCTCCAGATTGAAAAAAAAACCATGAAAATAGTATTGTCATCATTGGCTGCCAGTAATTAAGAAAAACCCATTGAAGCCGAGACTTGAAGACAAAAGCAGAAACATAGAGAGCATCAGATCTTCCTATTCAAGAAGCTAAATCATAAGAACCGAAACCCAAAAAAGAAGCAGAGCATTCAACAATTCAAAAGATTCCTCATTTGCCTCTCCAGATTGAAAAAAAATAAATTCAAGGAATTGTTTAAAGCAATGCAGCAACAATGAAATTTTTCATCTAAAAAACCGAAAATGAAGATGGAGCTGAGGGAGGAACTTACCTCACTCTCTGCGTTTTTGTTCTGCAGCGGTGTTGCAGTTGTGTTCTGCAAAATCAAAAACCCATTACAGAAATTAGAGTTTGAGAAACATGAGAAATTAGAATTGACAAAGGGAACAAACAATACCTGGTATCTCGCTCGTGGACCTTACGTTTGTGTTTGAATGAATGGACAGAGGAGGAGGAAGCTTGTCTGGCGTTGGTGGTTAGGGCAAATAGAAACGGGTTTGTAGCAAGAGAAGAGAGAGGAGAAAGGTTTGGGGAAGGAAATTGGGGTTTTTTAGTTCATGAAATTGATTTGCAACCGTAAGAAAGTTTAGAGGTTGACCGTAATCCGTGGCTGGGAAAGTTCGGTGGTGAGTTGAGAGGTGAAGGAAACTGGGCGTAGTGAAGAAATTTTGGGTGAAATTTTGGGCGTAGTGAAACTAGGCGTAGGAAACCGCATGAAAGATCTACACTTCCAGTTCCAGTGTTTGTTGTGACCGTTGAGAAATTAGAGGTTATTGCAAATTGATGAGGGAGAGAACTGTTAGAGAAAGCAATTAGAAATCGTCGGTGATGAGAGAGAGCTGAAACGCATGAAAAGCAAAAGATAATAGCTTTTCATTTTTGACAATTGAAACGCATTTTCTAGTGGGACCCACGTACAAATAACCTGTGGTTCGTGGTTACCAAACAGCTTTTTACTGCTTTTTTTTTAAACCTCAGCCGCACTAGCATTGCCAAACACCATCTTAGCAAGCCCAGTCAAAAACCAACGCAAGCCAAAGGGTGGTATAACTAATTAATTAACTAACGACTTAACAATTATTTTCTTTTAAGCTTTTTCCTTTTCTTTTTTTTCTTTTTTTTCTTTTTTTGAGCCAGAAAATCTTTGTTCTCTTTGCTTACCTTTTACGTGAAGCGATGTCAATTTTTACTAGGATGTAATAATGTAATAATAATAGTAAAAAAGAGAGAGAGAACGCAGGGAAATATAAAAGACCAAGAGGCAAGAACTTCCTTGTTTAGGGCTAAGGAGATATGGGCTGTCGAATTAGATTCAGGGGTTTCTGGTCCTCGGTGAATCATGGAGTGAAAATATGGGCTTTTGGGTCTAAATTATAGGCCTCAGATATTTGGGCTAGAAAACCTAAGTAGTATCATTGGAGAACAAAGAAGATGATTTGTTGAGAATTGAGATTAGAGGTGGTCCTCGATTTTCTTAGCATACGTATATATTGTATTAAAAAAAATTAAATACTCGATAAATATATTGCCACTTTCCTTCTCTACCAAACTCACTCTTCAGTACTTAAGCTTTGTTGACTCGGTACACACCGACTCCTTTATTCACACCTTGCCCATTTGCACCCTAGTAGTCTACCCCGGGCAAGTAAACCATTCATAGTACAGCAGCCAACGGCCATGACCGGAGCTACCATTCTGCATCTAATCACTATGGCCATCCTGATCACCGCCGCCACATCACAGGCTCCTCCCACTAAATACATCAACCACACCGTTGGTGACAATGCCGGCTGGTTCTTCAATTCCACCACCAACACCACTGCCACTAACTATTCCTCTTGGGCTGCCTCCCAAACCTTCAATCTCGGCGACTATCTTAGTAAGCTACGAATTTCTTAAATCTATTTTATGCATGCGTGAACATTGTCCAGGTGTTTGTTAAATTGATTTTTTTTCAGTTTTCAAAACGAGCTCAAATCAGACGGTGATCCAGACCTACAATCTGACAACATTGAAAAACTGCTCAATCGATGACTCGTCCTATAACGATACCGTCGTCTACAACGGAGGCAACGCGGTTTTTAATCAAGCGTTGACCATAATCGTACCGCTGACTATTCAAGGTCCGAATTATTTCTTCTCCGATGCTAGTGATGGCATTCAATGCCAGCATGGATTGGCCTTTGATATCAACGTTAGTGTCTTAATCAGCCGCCCCCTCCACCGTACAGGGAGCCTCCAGGTCCCGACTCAGCTTATCCGCCGATCACTATTCCGGCCAAGGGAGAGGGGGCAGGAAATAGTGGATTTAAAAACGGGGCCAGCGTGCAAGTGATTGCGTGTGTGAGTTTAGAGCATGTTTGAAATGTGGTTGTTATTATTTTTTAATGTTTTTTATTTAAAAAAAATATTAATAATATTTTTTAAATTTTTAAAAATTATTTTTAAAATTAATATGTTAAAATAATTTAAAAATATTTAAAATATATTAATTTAAAATAAAATACTTTTGAAAATCACTTTGAGACACCCTCTTATTTGCTTTGCTGGCAGTCAATGGTGGGGATAGGGGTGGTATTTTATGAGTTGTTTGGTGTTGGATTGGTAATTAGATACATATGTAACGGGGATTTTTTCTCATGTTTGGGTGTTGATTTGAAGAGAGGTTTTTTCATGAATTATTTTATTCGTGAATTGAAAATTTTTTGGATATGCTTTGTAATTTTTATAAACTGAAATGAAAAGATCAAACATATACTTTGTTTTCAGCCTATTTTTTTATAAAAAAAAATACATTTTCCTGTTACAGGAAAATTCAAGTAATTTTTAAAATTCTTTGTTATAAATAATTCCATTTTAATCCGACTGATAATGATAACTCTAAAATCCAAACTCTGTTACTATTTGATGTAACAATTAAATTATTAATTTTTTGTATTTTGAAAATATATATATATATATATATAATGTTGGGTAATTTGAATATTTTTCATAGTCAATTGATCAATAAAAAATTAAGTATGTGAATTTTTCCATGTTTTTTAAATAATTAAATTATCTTCAAATAAAAATAAATAAATTTGTTCATCAAGGTTTTTATGTATTAAAAAAATAATAATAATAACATCTTTACCTTCATAATAAGCCATGCGTGGAATGTATTTTTATCCTTTCACATGGAATTATTTTTTTAATTCTAGAACTATAATGGGCAACTTGATCTGTTTTGCTTAATTGATTTATATTTAAATTTAAAAGTTTATTGATATATGTTGTACATGTGTCAAAGTATTTGGCATTTTTTAGTGGTTAAATCTGTCATGTCATGTGTTATTAAAAGTGTTGTCATGTATTTTTTCTCCCCATCAACAAATGCCAGCGACAATGAGGTAGTTTATTGTTGATAGGGCTTTTTTAATTTTATTTTCTTTATTTTTTTTCATGAAATTATAGTTGATCCTCTTTGTTTTAGTATTTCAATTTCAATCATTATTCTTTTAATTTTTAATTTTTATTATTGGTTCTTGTATATATAAATTAATTTGATCTTTGTTGTTTTAATTTAAATTTTTTTCCCTGGTCATTTAGTAAAGGTTTTATTGATTTTTAAATTCATCATTCAATCGAAATTTGTGGTGTATTATTATTTTTTTATTTGGTTCATTTTTTCTTCTTTCGTTAAAATTATTTTTCTTTTTAATTTAACATTCCAGTAAAGATTTATGGGTTGCTCTCTAGTTTTTTTTCCCGCTATTGTTCTTTTAATTACAATTTTTTTTTAATTTCAAATCATCTCATGTGAGTAATTTTTTTTTCAATTTTAACATTCAATATTTGACTTGTCATTGATCGACCTTTACGGTTTTTCCACGCATGATGCTTATGATCTAATAACTAATATCACAAGTTTGAAAAGTCATTGCGAGTCAATATTTTTTCGTGACTTATTTTATTTTTCAATTTCATTGTTCGATATCATTTTAAAAATGATTGACTTTATGGTCTTCTTTAATTTCTTTTATACCAAATTATTTATATCTCAACACCGAGGCCACAAGTTTTAAGAATCAGCCCAAGGTGACTCACTCCTTGTTATTCAGGTTACAAGTCTATCATGTCATTTCGGATTAACTCGAGGTGGCTTTTTTTGTTCATTTTTATTTAGTTTTGTACTTTCAAATGCTTGTTTATCCAAGTTATCGTGATGTTTTATTTTTTTTAAAAAAATCAATTTACTATTGTTATTTTTTTATTATCTAATTAAAATAAAATCGATTTATTAAACATGATCGAGGCTATTTCTTTGAATCACGCTTGTGATAACTAGATTATCATTGCCCTTTTCTTATTTTTTTTATTTTTTTTTTGTTTTATTTCAATTGGTACCTTCTTTTAACAGTGTTTTTTTAAAAATATATTTTTTAAATATATGTTTCAACTAACTCCCCTCCTCTATAAATTTTTATTTTGCTTTTTTTAATAGATTTTTTCTTATAAATATTTTTCATGTATTTAGTTTATGAAGATATTATTATGATTCGTCCAAATTTTTTCATGTTTTATATGCAACATTATACAATATTTTTTTCTTTTTATTATATTTACAAACTTCATATGTGTCTATTTCTATTATTACTTAATTGAATAAAAAAATCATTTTGATAAATAGATTTAACAAACATAACCAAATACATATCTTGCAATATTAAATATTTGATTTATATTTACCTCTTATTTTTATAGTTTTATTTTTAACTATTATGAATGACTTGTTTTTAATTTATTCACATAGATAATTTTTAATTTAGTTAAATAAATTCATGTATAAGTTTTTTATGTAAGAAAAAAATAAAAAAGTTTAATATATATATATATATATTATAAAAATAAATTAACATCTCCAACTCGCAATTCAATTATTGTTCGAATCAAATTTAATAACTACACCTACTGGTTTTGCTGAAAAGTTCTTGAAAGTTTTGACCGGACAAGACATAGCATGACCGCAGTTAGATTTAAGAGACGAGTGCGGAAGCAGCATCATTGATTTCAACCAGCATGGTTCCTGTATAACTAGCTGTCTCTTTCATGGGGCAGGATAGATTGTGTTTTGTGTTTGTATTTCAAAATGGTTTTAACACGATGCCGGGTGCCATTTCTTCTGTTCTCTCTCTCCCTCTCTCTCTCTCTCTCTCACACACACACACAAAAAAAAACAAAACCATAGAACCATGTCTCCAGGGATACAAACAAGCTGAACCTAGAGTCCATTACTTTCTGCCCGGATCCAAGCATGCTACCTTCGGATTTTATTCTTTTTGTTTCTTTCCACCAACTTCAAGGCGACTAAACCTGCAGGCCCTTCCATAAATCCAACCCTTATCCAGTAAATAGATGATATTCCCTGTCTACAAGTGTTTGATAGAGTTTCTATTTGTGCTTTTGATGTTTTTTAAAATTATTTTTAATTTAAAAATTTATTAAATTAATAATTTTTAGTGTTTTATTTTAGTTACAACATGATAATATGAAAAAATATAAAATAAATTATTTTAATATATTTTTAAACAAAAATCTATTCTAAAAATTTTATGTGTTATCATCACAAACATTCACTAGTACATATAACAAGTATTTTTTTAATGAAATTCTTTACACGCTATTTATTTTTTTATGGGGCTACATTATATTTTTAAAAGTATAATTTTATTTATTTTAAATTATTATATTTTAGTGTTTTTTTATGTTATATTGATGTCACCAATAGTTACTATAGTAACATGAGTGATTAATCTAGTGAGCGAGTAATTATATTTGATAAGTCAAGCTTAATGAAAAAGAAAACGGATTATAAGAAGATACCCTCCAACCAATCCTCTAATTTTAATATGGACGATTTGTTTTTAATCTAATCAAGAAACTTATTTAATTTGATACATAATGGTTTAAATAATATCATCGTAAACTGGAAAATAAAATAAAAATGCAATAATAGAAACATATTATCAATATCACATGGGATTCGGTGAAAATCCTTCATTCATATAATATAGAGAGCAAGTTAGTAACAATTACGTACCCGATACCAAGAAACTAATTTAGAAGGGGCCAAAAATAGAAAAAATAATTAGGAGAGGTCAAAACTTAGATTTTAATAGTTTTAATCTTTTTTTTTTTTTAAGAATCCGAGCCCGCCAGGCAAACTACAATCCTAATTTAAAAAGCTACTTTGCTAATATTTATTATTGTTTTTTAAAATGTTATTTATTTAAAAATATATTTTTTATATTTTAAAATTTATTTTTAACATCAACACATTAATTTTTTTTTTATATATAAATAATTTTAAATATCAAACAATATTTAAACATATTTTCAAAAACCATAAAAAAAAATAAAAAAAAATACAAGGGCACAGATAGAAAATCCCTATCTTAGTAGATATTTCCAAACAAGTCCAAAAAAAACGTACAGGATTATGGAGGGAGAAGGAGTGCAATAAAGGCAGGTAATTGAATGTTATGGTCGTTATAAATTAAATAAAGAAGATCAAGGCTTTGTCTCCCGCTGTCCTTCCTCCGCCATACCTGGCCCTCGCTCTGCTCTTCCATTGGTTTTTTTTTTTCTCGTGGAGTAATATTAAATGCTCGCATCTCCCACTCAAGAAAGAAAGGAACCGTTACTTTCAAGAGAGAGAAGACAAACAAACTCTCAGGGGCATCGCAGTATCAGTATTTCTATCTTAGCGTAAAGCAATCATAACTGATTCTATCTCCATTTCTCTGATACCTAATTTCTCCACTGTAAATTCCTCTCCTCAGCCTCTCCATACAATAACAATAGCAATTCATGGACGTAATGCATCGCTATTTGATTTTATTTTCTTTCTGATTTGTTTGTCTTTGTGTTTTCCTTTTCTTTTTGGTGGATTAGGTTTAGTTGTGCTTGGAATCGGGGGAAATGGGGCTGATTTCAGGGATATTTTTGGGGATCATCTTTGGAATTGGGTTGATGGCTGGATGGAAACACATGATGCAGTACAGAAGCACCAAAAGAGTTGCTAAGGTTCGTTAATTTTGATTGAGATACCTGTCGTTTTCCTCTCTCTCTCTTTATTACTTGTTCCGTAGAATTTGCTTGAAAACACTGTGAGGTGCATTGAATTTGGAAAGTTAAATGCGAACTCGAATTTCTGTCTGCAGGCAGTTGATATAAAACTTCTCGGGTCACTCAACAGAGATGATTTGAAGAAAATATGCGGTGATAATTTTCCTGATTGGATATCTTTTCCTGCTTTTGAACAGGTCTGTAATCCTGTATAATTAGGTAATCCTGTATTTTAAATTGAGTTTGAGCTCTAATTTCATGTTGTGGTGTCATTTTGGAACTTGTAGTATATTTTTGTGAAGCTAATGGACAACATGTCATGTATCAAGAAAAAAAATCACCTTCTGCATCGTTGCATGGTTAGGAGTGGTTCACTACTAATTCGTACTCGGGTTGCATCTTGCAGGTGAAATGGCTAAACAAGCAACTGGGCAAATTATGGCCTTTTGTTGCAGAAGTAAGATTCTTGTTTTTTTATTCTTATCATATTTTTTGGCTTATAATTAGGTGTAATTGGGCAAAAATTTCAAGTGAACTTTGGTTTCTTGTGAATTCGATTTTTTTTAGAGAAAAAAAATCTATGTATACCGGTAAATGCTGTTCATGTTTAGGCAAAAAAATAATAAAAAAATCCATGTATATTGATAAGAATTACAGGAAGATAGAATTCGTTGCAAGGAGAGGGATGCAGATCAAAGATTTTGTAAAATTTTAGTAAGCCTCAAAAACAAGCTTCTTTCCTGACATAATAAACCTGAGATTGTTGGCCGAATATGTTCACAGGCAGCTACACTGGTGGTTAAAGAGTCTGTTGAACCACTATTGGAAGACTACCGACCCCCAGGGATTACTTCTTTAAAGTTTAACAAATTTTCTCTTGGAACTGTGCCACCCAAGATTGAAGGTATGAATCAACAGATGCTCATTTCTGTTATGTAGTTGCATGTGTTGCCCTACTTGTGTCTGATGAAGTATTCTTATGTCATTTGAGATTGATAGCATTCAATTATGACTGCATTCAAGTAAATTAATGCTTGGACCCATTCTTTTAAACAGGACTTCAGAAAGTATTTCTGGCAATTTTAATAAACAAACAGCATGCAAACATTAACCAGGAATATTTTTATTTATCGAGTACGAATGTTTTCACCATTGAAATGCACTTATTTACTGCCTTCACAATGTTATTGCATTGCTCATTGACTTCCTTCTTTATTACTTAAATCAATGCAGGCATCCGTGTCCAAAGTCTCAAGCAAGGTGAAGTTACCATGGATATTGATTTGAGGTGGTGTGGTGATCCAAGCATCATTCTAGGCGTTGAAGCTGCACTTGTTGCTTCCATACCCATTCAAGTTGGTGGATCAATGACTTTGACTAATAACCAAATTTTCTTGACTTTTCTTCATCCATTTGGATCCTTTTTGTTCCAGGGAGTACTTATCTGAATATTTTTATGGTGAAAAAATGCTACAGCTGAAAGATCTTGAAGTTTACACTGTTATCCGTGTTATCTTCCATCTTGCTGAAGAGATTCCATGTATTTCTGCTCTCGTTATTGCTCTACTTGCTGAGGTACACCTTTTTAAAGTTCTAAAAGTATCTGGTTGTTATTTTATATGTTTCTGGCTGTTATTTTATATGTTTCTTTGTAATGATCTACTTGCTGAGGTACACCTTTTTAAAGTTTTAAAAGTATCTGGTTGTTATTTTATATGTTTCTTTGTAGTGATGTGCAGCCGTGCAGGTGTTTAGGTTGGTACTTAAACTAGTACAACAAATGAGTGGCTTTGATGGATTTTCGACAATATGAATGATCTCTATGTATAGGAAATATGCGTGTATAATTTGGGCTGTACTAAAATAGTTAGGCTTTGTTGGAATATCTTTATCATAAAGCTCTCGCAAGATTTCAGAGAAACAGAAGTAGGAGGGAGAAATAGAAATCACATTGCTTGGACATGCCTCTCCTTTTCTTCTGGTTTTCCTGTGACATTAGATATTCCAACTTCTTCTTGTCTCTCTCACTGTTTTTTTTTCTTTTTTCCATTCAATTTCTTTCTTATAACAGATATGTAACTATCATTTCTGGTGGACCTTCAAGATGTTCCAGCTTGAAGGCTACACAAACAACAGAACACTACAAAGTCATGATGAAATCATATTTAATGAATGATTAAGCTCACCGAGAGTTTGAGGTCTTTGAGTGGTTAATGTATCCAACAGTATAACAATACACTAATCTTATATTAATTTCAAGAATTCATTTGACATTATTGATATAATGAAGGAGTTGCATATGGATGAGGATTGTAGTTGAACTCGAGAAATGAGTTAGTTCCATTATTTTATTTAACTTCAATCAATAGCATGCTCTATTTGGCTGTTAGTGATGATCATCAGCTGGTTAGTACTTTGAGTTTAAAGGAGATGGTAATTAATTACATGAATGCATGCACTAAGTAATTGTTGACATCATTACAGTTATAATTTTTTCAGAAATTACTAATTCTTGTATCATCAATCAGCCAAAGCCGAAGATAGAATATGTTCTCAAGGCTGTTGGTGGAAGCTTAACAGCCCTTCCCGGAGTATCAGATATGATTGATGTGAGTATTTTCTTCCTTCTATCAAAACTTATGTTCTTTTGTTTCATTGTCAGTTTGGTATCCTTACTCACTATTCTGCTCTTATCACATTTGGTAGGATACTGTGAATTCAATTGTCACAGATATGCTTCAGTGGCCCCACAGGATTGTTGTTCCACTTGGTGGTATCCCTGTTGACACATGGTAAACAGCAAACTTTATGGTTTTTGTTTTCCGCTCCTGAGAGTTGTTACAATATTTCTTAATACATTTTGGCTGTCTAAGTACTCAAGTGTGTTTGAAATGAATGTATATCATTGTTCTAAATTACAGTTGCAGTTGCAATTGTGATTTCTGTTGTGCTCCCAACCGTGGAGTTGCTAGCATCACATAACTGTAATGGCCATTCTGGTCACAAATTGTGATTGTGCTCATGGTTACGATTTAGTTCACAGTCATGGAGTTGCTGGCTCTAGATAGCTGTAATAGCTGTTGTGGTCATGAATTGCTAGCAATGCTTGGAAAATTTTGGAATTGACGAGTTTTTTAGAAATTTAACAAATTATCTTCAAGATTACGAAACTCAAATGACATACAAGCATTAGCTGTATAATGCTATTTAACATATTTCAAAATATTACCCATAAAATGTCCCTAAGAATTATTTCTGATTTAAAAAAAAATCACAAACTCAACTTTACATCTATACCTGTTGAACAGTTCCAGACCACAGAACTGTTGTTTATGAAAGACAATATAATCAAAATCTTATGATCATAAGTTTCTATGAACAATCTATGAAAGTAAATATTAAAAAGTTGATATATTTGCCTTAAACCTCATTTTAACACCTGGGTGACTGCGTCTGAAAATTAGAAGCATAAAGTGGAGGATTGAGATTTTAGATATTAGTTTACTTGAGATATTTCTTGTTCTTTAATTTCAGTGAATTAGAGCTTAAACCACAGGGAAAGCTTACAGTGACGGTAGTGAAGGCAAATGACTTGAAGAACATGGAAATGATTGGAAAATCTGATCCTTATGCAGTTGTATATATTCGGCCAATGTTCAAGGTTAAAACACAAGTTGTTGATAATAACCTCAATCCTGTTTGGAATCAAACATTTGACTTGATTGCTGAAGACAAGGAGACACAGTCGCTTATCCTTGAGGTTTTAAATCTCTCATACCCCTCATCCTTTTGCTCTTGTTATTCTATTTTGCCTTTTTCAGAACAATGCTTGCGTAGTTTCTTATGCACCTCTTAATTACTCTATATTTTGTTTTGTTGACATAATTGACAGTCTAGCTTGAATTTCATTTCCATGTGGGCCCTTATTGTAATTGTCGTGGGGATCTGAGACAACTATATATTTGTCATGCTAGAAATATGCACTGAATGAGTTTCGAAATTTTCAGAACCTAAACTGTGAGGTCTGCTTTCTTTTCTGTTTGGAAGGGTGGGAGATTAGGCCACATAATTGTCTCAGAAGTGTAAGCACAACATTTACCATTGTATTTTGTAATTGCATGTACAGGTGACTTCATAGTACTTCTCCCAGCTGCGCTTTGTCAAATACATGCATCCATCTCTAATTTTTCTTTAGTATCCATGTATGCTAGTCTTTCTCCCAACTGCACTTTGTCGGATACATGCATCCTTCTCTAACTTATCTTCTCTATCCATGCAAGCATACATTTACCATGTGTTGGTATTGTATGATTTAATGTGTTGCTATTCTACGAAATGCCAGCCATTATCTTTATGCTACAAGCAGTTGAAGTTGCCAAAGTTTATGGAGACATCCTCTCTCCCCTTTTAATTCTATGGAACGTTACCTAGTTTTTACTCTCTAGAACTCAAATATGATCAACTACTTGTGTTTTTGACATAGTTGATCTCTTCTGAAAGAGTGTCATATAATGTGATGAAACTCTCTTTAACAGGTCTTTGATAGGGACATTGGGCAAGACAAGAGATTAGGAAGAGCAAAATTGGCCTTAAATGAGCTGGAAGCCGAAACTTGGAAGGAAGTGGAGTTGAGACTCTTATCATCATTTGATACCTTGAAGGTCAAGGATAAGAAGGATAGAGGAACTATCACAATTAAGGTAACAAAATATGGCATAATTGTAGTTTATTTTCTTGATTTTTTTTTTTTTTTTTTACTTTTTATTCGACTAGTACAACAGCTGGTGATAATTGGATCATATTTATGTCCATTCTACTGTTTCTTGATTCTGTCTATGAATCCCAGGCGTGACATGTTTTTTATAGTTTCGAGGACCAATATAGTTTTGTCCATTATTTTGCTCTGTTTTCATCTTTAAGGCTTTATACTTGTCATTTTTACTTCATGTGCTGTAGTTATTGGTTATGTTTATATTTGACGTTGGATTTGCAGGTCTTGTACCATGAATTTAACAAGGAAGAGCAGTTGATTGCTCTAGAAGAAGAGAAGAAGATTGTAGAGGAACGAAAGAAACTAAAAGAAGCTGGAGTTATAGGGAGCACAATGGATGCACTTGATGGGGCAGCATCACTGTTGGGATCAGGTGTTGGAATGGTGGGCACCGGCATTGGTGCTGGAGTTGGCCTTGTGGGAACTGGTGTTGGTGCCGGGGTCGGGCTTGTGGGAAATGGCCTCGGAGCTGTTGGCAGTGGCCTGGGCAAAGCAGGAAGATTCATGGGCAGGACAATCACCGGGCAATCCAGCAAGAGAAGTGGCACCACAACTCCAGTCAGTAATGTGCAAGAAAATGGCGGGGCAAAGACCCTGTAGTGCCGCTGGTGAAGAATGTGAGTGTATTTACGGGGTGTTTTGAAACTTGATAATTTGAAAATATATTAAAATAATATTTTTTTATTTTTTAAAATTTATTTTTTATATCAATATATTAAAATAATTTAAAAATACTAAAAAAAATTAATTTGAAGCAAATAAAAAAATAAATTTTTTAAAAACATAAAAATAAATAAAATTAATAGTTTAGCATGAGATATCAATGTATTTTCTACTCATGTTCTTTATCCTACTTTGGTATGGATATGATATTAGTTTCAACTGAATAATTCTAGTTGAATTATTTTATGTGAATAACATTAAATAATATTTATATATATTTATTTATTAAGAATAGAATAGTATTTTTAATTTAATTTATATATATATTTTTTGTATTTAGGTTAACAATAAGCACTCGTAATAAATAGATCAGTGAGAATTCTAATCTTTTTTTTATTTGATCTTAATTATTTTAACAAATACATAGCAACAGTCTTCTTAAATATTGATAATACATATTTTCTAGGCTGTGTTTGTTTCTCGAAAAGTAGTTTTCAAGAAATAACTTTTCAAACTTTCTTGTGGTTGTTTGCTATTAGAAAAGTTGGTTAACGGAAAACACTTTTCTGTTAATGAAAAATATTTTTCAGTCAAATAAAAATTTAGTTTGGCTTTCAGGAAAGTGTTTTCTTTTCATTTTAAGCGGAAAACACTTTTTATAGGTTGTGAAAAATTTAGAAATATCATATTATTTGCTGATTATATTAAATTTGATCCTTAAACTTTTGATTGCTATATATATTTTGTTTTGAATAATTATTTTTTAATTTATTCATCTTTTAGATTTGATCTCTATTATTTGATTATTATTTATTTTATTTGAGATAATTTATGAAATTATATATTTTTTTTCAATTTCATTCTTATTCAACTTTTTAATTTGTAAGATTTATTGCTTATTATTTTAATAAATTTTTTTAAAAATAAAACATTAATAAGTTATTTTTCAGTTTATTTTTCATGACATAATCAAATACTGGAAAGTGCTTTCTAACTTATTTTTCATTATACTACTAAATATCAAAAATTAATTTATTTTTTAAAAAATATTTTTTTAAAAAAAATATTTTTTAATAAATAAATAGCGATAAGAATATATATTCTAGCCGTAAGGGCTGTCCAAACGGCTGGAATTTCAGTCCAAAATTCGAAGCCAGACCGGTGTTCACCTGGTTTGTTCAGTCTTGTCCGGCACATTCTTTCTTCTTTTTTTTTAATCAGGAGCTGCGCACATGAATATTTTTTCATGCATATTTTTTTCCACGCAAGCATGAGTTTTTTCATTGCATAACCGACTACATTTTCTATATAAATAACATTATTTATCGCTACCATTTTATTAATAGTATGCATGTCACAACAATCATAACATAACATGATATAATAACTAATGACAACTAAAGCCAACTAAAGTTGGCCAATGGTAACACACCAATTCTTTCTGATGCGATCTTCCCAAAGCTACATCATAGAAAGTCAAGTCAAATGGTTAACATAAACAAATACGCGATCTCTAATTTCATCTTATTTCTTTCTCTTCCAGTGTATTTTTCCCTTTTCGTATGTTTATGTCTATTGACTTAAATATTTGATCGTCTCCTGTCTTCCAAGGGGATCTGTTTTTCGAGAAAATATCAGAAAAAAAGGTTTAAGGCCGTCAGTCAACCAACCCAGTTACAGAAAACTTCGTGAATTTTTTTCCAGGGATTCATCAAACACTATACAAAAATAAAGTGATTGTTCAGTTTTGAATTCGCCTTTTCTGGTAAAGTTGACTTTTGTAATGGAGTTTTTTGAATGATTCCTGAATTATTTTTAACTTTGGGACACTGGGTCATGGATGGATGAGAGAATCCTTTTGCATTGAAATAAACAGAGGCACAGACACAAATTGCGTAGTTCAAGGTCTCTTGGGTCTCTTTAAATAGAGCGCATCTCAAGATGCTAAACAAAATGTTATTTTATTATTTTTCTTATAAAAATAACAAAACACTACTTATTGCATTAGTATTTTTAAAAAATTTTATGTTTTTTTAGTTTATTTTTTATAAGATTATCTTAATTTTATAATCCGTGTCGTTAATTTAAAGAGTTTGTCTAAATTGATTTGAGTTATTTTTTATTAATTTTATATTTTAATATTGGGATGATTAAAAGTCATTAGGGTTATTTTAGATTCACCAAGTTAATCGGGTCATGTCATATTATTAAAATATTTGTGTAGTAAATATTTTAAAATATAACGAGTTATTCTAAATGATTTTTTACCATCAAAATGTACATATTAAAAAAAAACAACAATTTTAGAAGAGAAGTGCAAGACTCTATTCCAACTTAGTGGCTGTTTAGTAACGTGGCTGAGGATGAGGTTCACTCGTAACCACGTTAATTAACATTTGGTAACCAAAAGAAAATTGTTTTTAATGGGTAAGACCCACATGGCACAGGAGTTTTATAAGAAGCATCATTTTGTTGCTTCTCATCTAATAGTGGAGTCATGCTCTACTATAGTTATTCACTAAAGTGAACAGTTTTTTTTAATTTTTTTTTTGAAAAACCAGTGTGCTACACCGTTCACATGAAAAGTTTAGGGTTTTTTTTTTGAAAAACCAATGCAATTAATTGATTTCACTCGCACTATTCACGTGAACATAAACAATATTTTTTTTGTTTGTTAAAAAAATATTTTAAGATGAATTAAATTTACCCGTACTGTAATCTCAATTTTATTCCTGATAATATTTTACCTAATTTTATTACATGCTCAAAAAATTATGAAAACTATAGTTCTTGTCGAATGAATATTGTACGTAATGAAATTTTAATTTTTTTAAAAAAAAATTGAGTTTTACTAAAAAAAAAATAGTATTTAATATTATTTAATAACACTACATAAATTAGAAGGATATCACATGATGACATAATATTTATGGAATTTGATCGCAATTCCAATTATGTTCTTGCCGAGTCTGACCCAGTTAAAAAAATCAGTTTTTATTTTTATTTTAATTGTGTTTTATTCAAAAAAATTAGAAGGATATCGCTTGATTATGTAACAAAAAATTCAGTTTTTGTTGTTGCATGCTTAAGAAACCAAGAAAAATATAGTCATTGTTGTATATATTTCGTATGTGATGACATTTTGTATGTAATTGAATAATAAAAAATATTTGATATCAATATTATTTATTTCATGATGTAATAATAGTAGTTAAATCTACAATATTTAAATTAAAAATATTTTTAAATTATTTTATAACCTCAATTTGAAAAGCATTTTTTTAACCAAACACATTAAACTACTTTTTGTTCAACTTCAATTTAAACTACAGTTTTAACCAAACATATATTTTTTCAAACCAGCCTCAACTAAAAGTATTTTTTTAAAAATAATTTTTTTAAAACCACAATCACAACAACAACCGCAATACCAAACACACCCTTAAAGAGCTAAAATCCTGACTTGGCTTAGAGGTTCAGTTGGCTAGGAGTCTTCAGGCTAGAAAGTTTTGTATAAAGGGCTAATGGTGCCAAGCCGAATTGATGGATTCTAAGTTTAAATAAAGCAGACATGTTATTGTTGGCTCGACAGAAAGAACCCAGGCCCTTACAACTCTTAAGTTTTTTTTTTCCCATTTCCTTTTGACATTCAGCCCACAAATAAGGGTAAAATTAAAAGACAATGATAAAATTAAAAAATATATAAAAAAACCTAGATAGTAGTTTCAAAATTGACATGAATAGTTAACTTTGATCCTTTTACTTTGTAACTGACCCATTTTTAGTCCCTTCAATTTTTTGAAAACTCACTACTTGTTTAAAATTTTATTTAACTTATTTTGTAGTTCTTGGTTCGAGGATATAGAAATAATCACTAGATTTTGGTGATAAACAAATAAAATATCAGCTAACATTGATTTGGACCATTAGAATGATCATTCTTAGTGTCGACGAGTTTTATTTGACAATAGTAGTTTTAATGAGGTGTTATTTCACCTTCAAAATCCATAAAAGGGTAGATCTGAACTCATAAAGTTTTTGGATTTCAAGATGATTTTTGTTTTGTGATTTACTGAGTTATTTGAAGACATAACGAGTTTGTTCGAGTGTTTTAGGTATTTTTTATATGTTTCTAGGTTAAAAAATGAATGAAAATTGATTTTTTTAATGTAAAATAATCATGCCCCGACTTTCAACCACCTTTTAGTGACTAAAGTATGGACACGGCAGCGACATGGCGTCGCCTATTTTTTTGACATGGAAAAAAGGAAAAGGTAATGAAGGCACAAACCCCCTCACCCATGTTAATTTTTTTTTTTGGTACTTTGGTTTTCTTGCTTTGTTATTTGATTTTTTATTTTTATTTATTTTATTTTATCATTCATCATTTGATTTATTTTAATTGATTTTTATGGTTTGTTTTATTTTTCTTTTTATTGAGTTACTGCGATCTCAAATAAACGTCAGGCATTTTATTAGCGCTTGATTTTGCAGATGTTTATTTTTGTTGTTGTTTTCCCTGCAGTTCAAGTTAATTTTGGACTTATCATATCAATTAAGTTATATCGAGTTAATATTCACATGATTTAATTTTATTCTTTGTTGAAAAATATATTAGCAATATCCATTCTTTATTTTGCATTAAAAAAATTTGATACAATCTTCAACATAATACAAACCAACAATCTAGATATTAGAAAAAATCAAAACTCCTCGTAAAGTTCACGTGCATTTACTCGCATGTTATACTATTCATTACAATGATATAGTTACAACATTGTATTGCTTGTTCATCATTTAATCTTTTAACCTGGTTTTAGGGGTTGGATTGTCTTTTCACCGTGAATTAAATATCATTTGTAGATCGTACAAGGTTAGAATGGTAATTTTGTTTTTAAATACATAGTAAAATTACTTATCTAGCCCTATAATAAAATAATTTGATGCCTAATCCTCAATGACATTTTCATATTTTCATTTTTTTTAGAATGATATAATTACTTTAATATCCTTAAAGACAAAACCAATTAAACTCTCACCTGGGTTTTTCTTTTGTCATTTTACTTTGTTTTTTATTGTAAATTTCAAATGTCATAAAAGGCATTGTTGTGAATTATATTTATTAAATATAATTTTAAAAAAACTATGGGCAGGTATGGATAACCCAGCATTATTTTAACGGCGCGTGGGGTCTCGTCCAACTATTAACCACCGTATCATGAGGCAACACCTGGAAGGTCTCGATATTTTCGACCCAACGAGGTGGTGTGTGTGCCACCATTTACGGTGGTTTGACGCCGACAACCATTTCCCCCCCTTTCTTCTCTCTTCCACACCTAGATTTTCATGCCAACACCTTCAAAATTCGAGAATAACCCTTTATTTTGATGGTTTTCACATGTGATCTCTTTTTTTTAATCTATTTTGAATAATCCTATAAAAGTGATGTCTTTTTAATTTCACCCCTCTTGATTCTTTTTTATTTTTCAAGGTCCTCATTTATTGTTATTTTTACTTTTTGAGTCATTTTTAAAATTGATTTTGTTTTGCGATTTAACTATTCTTAGCTTATTATTATTATTATTAAATTGAATATGTGTTCTTTTGATTGCTATTTTTTTTTTATCTTAACAAGTTTTTATTTTGGGATCATTTTTTAACTTGGTTTTGTTTCACGATATAATCATCTTTTGTGTTTTTTTTTACTAGTGAATTTAATTCGTGTTCTTTTGACTGTTGAGTTTTTTTTCCTTGATAATTTTTTTAAAATATATTTTTAAATTGACTCATAATAAATTTATTGATTGGACCCAAATACAAGGTTTCATGGGTTGCAAGCTTTATAAAATTTGATCAGGTTTAAAAAGTTTGTCCGGGTTCACTTGTTTTTTACATATGTTTTTAAATTTTACTTTTTATGGCTTTTTTAATCTTTAAAATTTGATATTTATTTTTTTAATTGCTATTTATTTTATCTGTGATTACTTATTTTATTTTTTTCATTAAATGACATCCTTCTTAGGTTTTTTCTATTAAATTTTGTTAGTATTTTTTTTGTTGCTTTTGCTAGTTTTTTATTAATATTTTATTTTTTACGATCTTATCCTTCAAAATTAATTTGATTGAAAATTATACTTCTTTGTTGAATATGAGTCAAGGATTTAACAAGATGTGGCTTTTAGAGATTAGATTAGTTTCAAGAGGTTTTTCAAGTTTGCCCTGTTTTTTTAGCTAATTTTTTATTAATATTTTAATATATTTTTTAAATGATTGAATTCAGATTTATAATTTAACAAGTTGCAGTTTTTTTTTTAAATTAGATCTGGTTTAGAAAGTTTGTCTAGGTTTGCTTGGTTCCCCCGTTTTGAAACCGATGTTTATTATTTATTTATTTTGAAATTTTACTCTTTTTTTGTTTTACTTCATTTAGGTTAATATTAGGTTGTTTGATAATCCAAGTGGGCTCAAGTGTGGGTTTTTTAAGTCATTTTTTTATCATATTATTTAATTTACCATTTGAATTAATGAATTAGAACTTTAATTTTTTGAACCTATTATTTTTTTTATATAGCAAAATTATGTAACCTGTGATAAATTGCGGGTAATATATCTAGTGTGGGCTAAAATACAAAGGCTCTGTGAAATGCAAGATGTTATACGCATAAATTGGTCAGATGGGTTGATCCATTTAATCGCCAATCGGACAAAAACAGATCGAAGTCCATCAATCGAATCTCAAACTCGTGATTTTATTGAATTAAAAAAAATGGAATTTACAGGTTTAGACAGAAAAAGAAAGAAAAAAACAACCTGTCATCCAGAAGAGGTGTGTATTATACGAGATGGTACAAACAACCCTTCGGGAATCCATCCAAAGGGTTTTTGTCATCAAAGATCTGTCCACCTTAAAATAGAATACGTTCAACTAGGGTCTTTTTTACCGCGGTGGTAATTATTTTTTATTTAAAATTATATTAAAAAATTATATTTTTATTTTTTAAAATTCATTTATTAATATTAACATACCAAAACAATTTAAATATATACAAAATTAACTTTTTTTTAAAAAAAAACACAATAACACCTTAAAAACAATCAAACCTTAAATCACTAATGCAGTATTTCATTACTGTGCCGTAGAACTACTCTTTTATTTATTTATTTAGATATTCATCTTAAAAATAATTAAATTTATATTTTTTAGGTATTTTTGAATGATTTTGATATATTAATATCAAAATTAAAAAAATTATATTAATATATTTTCAATAAAAAAATACTTCTATAATACATCAAACACCCATTAAATCTTCCACTTCTCATTAATTAACAGAACTGTTAACTACTTCAAGTGAAACTGAAATAACAGACTAGACTATATATAAAATGATAAAACCCATGTATACAACGGTAGAAATTCATCAGATTCACGGGGTTTTTTTATATATAGAAAAATATAAATTATTTGAGTTTCAAGTGACTACTTTATAGAGTTGTTAATTAAATTTTTTTTTAAAATTAGTATATACTAGGAACAGGGTACCTAATCAGTAATTTCTTAATATATTTTTTTACAGCACAAGAATTTTTAGGGTTAGACCAGATTAGTATTAATTATTGTTTAAGAAGGTAAGCACATTCTTTAAGATCATCATATCACCCCCTAGGCAGGCGGCCCCCGACAAGCGTGGGCTGTAAGACTTGTGGTAGTAAAATAAATAAAATAGAGAACAGGTGGTGGGATGCACATGACCTCACTGTATCACTGTCCTGTTAGATTCCTTTCACTAAGCCACTCAAGTCAAAAACTACCCACGAGATTACCCAAGTACCCTTCTCCTTATCATCTTATTAATAAAAAAATCCTGGTCATAGAAGCAAAATGAAGCTCCCCTTTTGGTGCTTTGGTCTTTGAGCAACAAAAAAGCTGACGAAAAGAGAAGATGTCTTTTGTAAAAGTCAAAACCTATCGAAGGTAAAATTCCCGCAAACCGACACTGTGACCGCTCTTGGGCTTAGCATGCTTTATCTACAACAACAAAAGCACAAGTAAAGCATTGAAAACCTTTAAAAATTATGTTTTATAGAGTGATAGTAGTTATTTTTTAAATTAAAATATATATTAATAATATTTTTTTTATTTTTAAAAAATTATTTTTAATATTAACATATCAAAATAATATAAAAAATATAAATCATATTAAATTTTAATAAAAAAAATTTAAATTTAATAGAAACACGGTTTGCACCGCATTTCCAAACGCTTTCATATATGTATAACGGCTTTTGATATTGTGTTTTTTTTTAAATAAAAATATATATTTAATTAACACTATAGTCAAATAAATCTTGTTTAGATTTTCATATATAAAAACAAGTTAATTTAATTTGTATAAACAATTATATATTAGACTCGTAATAAAAGTTAAAAACTATTTAATTATTCAAATGGTGTTTCTCTATGATTAAAGAAAAATTATTATAATACCAAATAATTTTTTTAAAAAATATATTTTTTTAAAAAACTTGATTTTAAAAAAAAATTAATTCTGAAATGTTTTAAAATTATTTTAATATATTAAAATTAAAATCAAAATAAAAAAACAACCGCGATTTAGATTTTAGACTTGTGGACCCCTGCCACCATGGTTAATTCCATTTGATTAAAAACATACTGATTGTAGCTTAGCTAGCTTCACAAGATCATTCACCCACGCTTATTAATTATCGCGTGAATCACACTCTCCCGACTTCAAACAATTCACTCATAATAAATGTTCTTCCATATATGAGCTGAAGTCATATATTTAGAACAAAAACATCTCATTAAATAAAATCTATGAACATTATAAATCCATTTACGTGAGAAATTTTACAGCATTCGAATTATAACTATCAATATTAAAACAAAAAAAAAATGAAGAGTTGAATAAAATTATACCCGATCTCACTTAAAAGTAATTAAAATCTCTTTTATTTGTCTTTTTTTTTTATATATATAATCTATTTCTCACATAATATCTTAAATATTAATAAATTATTACTTAGACATAATAAAATTTCTCATGTTAATAGAGTAATTTGCCTAATTTACTATAACACATTGTTTTAAAAAAAAAACTCAAAAGCTTTTTATAGCTAGATAAGTATTTAACTGTATGTTTAAGATTATGATGAAAATAATTTTTTTATTTTAAAAATATTTAAAAATAATTTTTTCTTATTTTTTTTATACTAATACATTAAAATAAAAAATATTAATTAAATTTTTTATATCAAATATCTATAATAATAATAATAATAATAATAATAATAATAATAATTTTAAAAACAATACCAGATACCAGACCTCCTCAATCTCTTTTTTCTTTTAAAAAGGCACAGTATCCAATTCACTAAATCCACTCACATGCTTCTTAGATTAAACCATGACACCCCACCCAAAGTAGAACACGTGTAATTAAACTCAAAATCAACTGGCTGTTCAGCACTCCTTCCTCACACATCACTGTTACCCAACACTTCTCCTTATCCTAAAAAAATTAAAAAAACCCTTCATCTTCTCTAACAAATAACAAACCAGTGAAGAAGAAAGAAATTCTGCTAGGAAGTAGTAACAGACTACATAGTCAATACACGACTCCCATGAAAACCTTAACCTAAGACCACAACTTCATCTACTCTCTATCTACAACAATGCCATCTCGCCACCTCCGATCTCTCTCTCCACCACCACCACCACCCCTCCACCACCAACACCACCACCTCCTCTTAGCTCCGCTCCTTGCTGGAGCACTAACACTCTTTCTAATTTTTATTGTTATACTTGTAATCTTGCTCTATCGCAAAATCACGCGCAACCGTACAGCTCCGATAACTAAATCCCCAAATCATCACCACCAACAATGCCGCTGCTACTCTTACTCCCTTCTCCGCCGTTCAACCTCCTCATTCTCACCGTCTAACCGCCTCGGCCACGGCGGGTTCGGATCAGTCTACAAAGCTACACTTCCTAACACTAATCAACATTTAGCTGTTAAATTAATGGATCAAAACGGTTCACTTCAAGGCGAGAGAGAGTTCCATAACGAACTCTCTATTGCTTCTTGCTTGGATTCTCCTAACATTGTTTCTCTCCTTGGTTACTCGTGTTCTCGAAAAAAGAAATTAATTTTAGTCTATGAGTTAATGGAGAATAGGAGCTTACAGGAGGCTTTGTTTGATAGGAAATGTGAGGAGTTAATGAACTGGAAGGTTAGGTTTGATTTAGTTACTGGTGTGGCGAAAGGACTTGAGTATTTGCATCATTTTTGTAATCATCCCGTGATTCATGGGGACATTAAGCCTAGTAATATCTTGCTTGATTCGTTTTTTAATGCGAAAATTGGGGATTTTGGACTAGCAAGATTGAAGATTGAGGAGAGTAATGTTGTGGAGAAGAAAGAGGGTTTGGGAGAGGAAAATGGGTCGATTTTGGAGGAGACGGAGAGTGTGGTAAGTGGGTGTGGAGAGAGTGGGATTATTGCTGTTGGTGGGGTTGAGAGGTCGCCAGAGAGTTTTGGTGTTAGGGTCTTAGAATCGGATGCGTCACCGGAGATGGTTTCTCCGGAGGTTGGGGTGGATAAAGGGAGTGTATCGGAGGCGGGGTTTGATAAGATGAGCGTTGATAGTGGGAGAGATTTGATTGGTGGGGGGAAGAAAGGTGGGTCGAGGAGGGATTGGTGGTGGAAACAGGATAATGGAGGTGGATCGGAGTCGGGGAGGGTGAAGGATTATGTGATGGAGTGGATTGGAAGTGAGATTAATAAAGAGAGGAGACCTAAGCAAGAATGGAATGTTGTGTCTCCAGGTTCGAGTGATAATAAGTTGAGAACGGAAAGTTTGAAGATTGAGCCAAAGAAGCATAAGAAGCGACTGGAATGGTGGGCTTCTTTGGATGAGGGAAGAATGAAGAAGAAGGAGAAGAATAGGAAGCCTAGAGAGTGGTGGAAGGAAGAGTTTTGTGAGGAGCTTACCAAGAAAAAGAAGAGAGGACTTAGTTCGAGCAATAGTGGAGATTTATGGTGGCAAAAGGATGATGATTTGGTACAAGAGAGGAAGAAGAAGAGGAAGAGTAAGGGCAGTATTGATTGGTGGTTGGATGGGTTTAGTGGTGAATTCAGAAATGGGAGAAGAAATAGCCAGGATTGGGCTAGTGGAGAGATCCCCAAGAGTGGTGGTATTAGCAGCACGCCTAGCATGAGAGGAACGGTGTGTTATATCGCTCCTGAATATGGTGGCGGTGGCCTGTTATCAGAGAAGTGTGATGTCTATAGTTTTGGTGTTCTGCTCCTTGTGGTGGTTTCTGGGAGAAGACCACTGCAAGTAACTGCCTCGCCAATGTCAGAATTTGAGAGGGCTAATCTAATATCTTGGGCTAGGCAACTTGCATACAATGGGAAGCTATTGGATCTTGTCGATCCTTCGATACTTTCATTGGATAAGGATCAGGCATTGCTTTGCATTACAATTGGTCTACTCTGTTTGCAGAGATCGCCTAGCAAACGGCCTACCATGAAAGAAATTGTGGGGATGCTCTCTGGCGAGGCAGAGCCACCCCACTTGCCATTTGAATTCTCTCCGTCACCGCCGTCCAATTTTCCATTTAAGTCTCCAAGGAAGGCTCGGTGAGTTTTACTGGATTTATGACATCGTTTTAATTCAACTGTACAGTGTGTACCGTTGCAGCTCTTGTAGGTCATTTCTAATTTATCATGTTTTGTAGAAACTGTCTGCTGAGATTGAAATGAATATACATCTTGTTCATAAATCCAGGCTTGCTACCTTGTTAGTGTTTTGTATGGGCCTCCATGCACCTTGTGTTTCCACGTTTTTACTCACCGGAGAGTTCTGATTTTTACGCACAACCACATTGACCTTCGCTCTTACAAGTTGTTGAGTTTTAGGAATCCCAGGATTAACGGTTCTGTAAAGATACAGGCAGTGATGGAGATATCATCGACTTTACAGATGGTGATCCCACCATAAAGCAATTAATACATGCTTGGCAGGTGCCAAGGAGTGCAGTTTTTGCTTTTTTTATGACTTTTGGACCCAAAGGGACGGAGAAGATGATATCCTTTTTCGTTATCTGCTCTACCTTTCCAAAGCTCTCTCATCAGAGAGCATGAAATTCAGTTCAGGGAGACAGATGTTGGCCCAGTCTAATTCTCTTGCAAATCATTTTGCAGCCACATTATAATCACTGTGGTGCCTGTGTTGGCAACGCGCGTAGTGAATATACTACACGCACGCACGCACGCTTGCGTAAACAGTAAGGCATGGGCAGAAGGTAGCGTTTAAATTCTTACAAAAATTTTTTGTTTTTTATTTTTGTTAAAATTTAATATGGTTTGTATATTTTAAATCGTTTTATGTATTAATATAAAAAATAATTTTTTTAAAAAAATAAAATTATTAGCATACATTTTATTATAAAAAAAATTATTTAAAAAATTACTGTCCACGTACTTGAAAACACACTCGTATTCTGTGTTTTTCCGATCCTTTAGTTTCAAATACAAAGTCAATGATGTTGATTAAAACACTTGTGAGGGAATTGAACTCAAGTATGGCCGATGGGAATTGGACTCAAAGAATGGCACGAGCTTATAGAGGCCCTCCATAGTCGTACTTGCTATTTTAAGGTGTTACTGGTACATTGGCACGTGTTTTGCCGAAGATAGGACTGATTTTTTTTATATATAAAATAATAATATTAAAAACAAGAAGAATTTTTTTATATATAATATTATTAAACTTGATTATATGAATTAATTTTAAACTTTTCTGATTTAGATTTTTATTTAACTCAAATTTTTAATTAATTCATGTAAATTGATTGATTTTATAGGTTTAAATATAATTTTAATAATCAATAAAAATATAATTTAATTTTTAAAAAAATTTAAGATGATATTTTTTTTAATATTGAGATAATTAATAATTAAATCGATCTCGGTCTCCTTGCAACCTGGATAATGGTTCTATTAAATTTAATAACTTTTTTATATAAATTTTTTTAAATTTAATTATAAAATAAAAAAAAATATTTAAACATCAAACTCTTCACATTCATAAAACAAGAAAAATAATGTTTTTTTTTTGCTTTGGGCTGCTCTCTGATGAGCTTGGCATGTGAACATCAAACTCTAGGGTTCCCCTCTGCTTGCCGAGTTTGGACTGCGTGCCTCTGATATTCACATGGTTACTGTATTTGGGCAGCAAGTACAGAGGACGCTGCGGCTTCTATCTAGCTAAAATCCATGCATACACAGCCTACCAAAGCACTATTGTAGAGGGCTAGCAGTCGAGCCCTTAGCAGAACTGAAATACTTGGCTATAAATTTTAGAGGCTTCAGGAAAATTTCATTTTATTGCTCAAAGGAATTGCTACTGCAAATATTTCAAGTTCCCCTCGACATGGTCGGATTCCGGGATGAGGTCGTGCTTAGACACCACGCATGTCACAGTTTGACGTTGAGCTGTATTTATTCCGAATCTTGGTGGTGGTAATTTCTTTCATAAAAACTAGATAGCACACTGTGGTGCCACAGGTTGGTCAGCGGCAAACGCCCTGATATTAATGACCACAGCTGTACACGGTGGTCCTCATTTTACTCAAAGTAACTGTTCATTCTCATTAATGGCTGCAGTTGAGTTGACTGAGGACAGTGAACAGGGTCCGGAAATGTGGGCCATTTTGATCCATGATGGGCTATTTGTGCCATGACCTAGAGCCTTTCCTACCTTGATTATGATCTACTTCGATGTTTACTCTCCGCCCTCGCACGGGAAGGAGGGGCACGAATAATTAATGCTTTCGTTGAACTTAGCTATCTTAATTCTCGTGTCGTTGGGTAATAATATCTTCAGGTTTTGGGTTTGACTTTTTTTTTTTTTACAAGAAAATCATGAGCCATTAAATAAACAGGTCTGATATCAGTTCATGTTGTTTTTATATTTTGTTAATACCAGAAAAATTCACTTTTTCCGTTTAAATGATTTTGTTCCTTATTTTCAATATTGGATAAAATGAAATTAATCATTAATAATTGCACTTAGACCCCGTTAACAAATGTAGAAAACACTTCATAAATCTTCTCATGTTTGTTAAAATTGATCGATAAAAAAACAATTTCTAGTCTAATAAAGTTTTGATGAAGCTATTAGTGAATATATTTTTCAGAAGTTATAAAAAAATTAAAAATATTTTTTTATTTGTTGATTATATTAAATTTAACTTTTAATTTTTTTTTTATTATAATATATTTTGTCTTGAATTCTTTTTTATTTTTAATTTTATTATCTTTCAATTTTTTATTTATTAGATTTAGTTCATATTATTTTAATTACTGTTTTTTTTATCTGAAATAATTTATGAAATTAATTTTTTTTAATTTTCATTATCTTTCAACTTTTTATCTATCAGATTTAATATTATTATTTTTATTATTTGAAATTAGATTTTTTTTTAATTTCATTCTCTCTAAATGTTTTTACATGTTATATTTGGTTTTTATTCTCCTAATAAAATTAAAAAAATAATATTTTTTAAATTTATTTTTTATATTATAATCAAATATTAAAAAATATTTTTTAACTAAATTTTTATGATATTTTTAAACATAAATAAATAATCTGCTTTCCATCAAAAATATATATTTTTTTAAAAACTACTTTTAAGCATGGCTTAGCTTTTATGTTTGTTAATTGAGGGTGTACTTATTCACACGGCCGCGCCATAATAGGTTAGCCCAGCCAGGTTTACTCTAGCCAAGGCCGACGTCACCATCCTACTGCGAATAATAATAAAAAAGGATATGGTATTTGTCGCTATCTACAATTTTCACATTAATGTTTTGAAAATTTGCTCTTAAATAAACTAGGTCAAAATGTAGGGCTACTATTTAAAATCAACGAGATAGGAGTCTTGATTTTTTTTTTTAATTAATGTAGATGTTTGGATTATCTTGTGTATATTTTAAATAATTTTATAGACTTTAAATAAAAATTTTAATTTTAATACAAGTAAAAAAAAAATAGCATGGAGATTAATATATTAATTGAAAAAAAAAAACACAACTAAGCCATGGAATAACCCATATATGATTTTGAAATAACCACGAAGTAAGAATAGACCCATGATTGAGTAACACTTTAAGAACGCTATCCAACTACCAGTATATATTAGGTTTTTTTCTCACTTTTAAATTTCCTGTCAATTTCTGAGAAATAATTCACGTGGTGAACTTAATTAATTACTTATCTTAGCATCCCATGTCATTAATTGATTGTCAATATTCAACCTTTTGCTGCTGGGAAATCTATTAAATAATCTAGCTTTATTGTAGCAATCATCAAAAGAAATAAGATTCTCTTTATCTACCAACTTAACTGTTGAAAAATCCTTTTGAAACTCTATATATATTTATAATGTGATGAAAGTGATTTTCATTAAAAACAAATAAATAAATACCAGAATTACAAGAAAAATTATAAAACCATAAAAACATGAATATAATTTTTTTTTTAAAAAAAATAATGATGCCAGATTTATTATCTAAAATTGAAGATCTCGTCGAAAAAACTATTTATGAAAGTGGGGTCGAAGCACGATATTTAGAGTGTGTTTGGTATTGTGGTTGCTGTTGTGGTTGTAGTTTTAAAAAGTTATTTTATAAAAAGTATTTTTAGTTGATGTTAGTTTTGAAAAATATATGTTTGATTAAAACTGTGGTTGAAATTGAGGTTGAATAAAAAGTTGTTTAATGTGTTTGGTTAAAAAAATACTTTTTAAATTAAGGTTATAAAATAATTTAAAAATATTTTTAATTTAAATATTGTAGATTTAACCACTATTATTACATCATGAAATAAATAATATTGATATCAAATATTTTTTATTATTCAATTAAACTATATGCAATGTCATCACATACGAAATCTACCTAACAATGACTATATTTTTCATGGTTTCTTAAGCATGCAACAACAAAAACTGAATTTTCTATTACGTCATCAAGCAATATCCTTCTAATTTTTTGAATAAAACACAATTAAAATAAAAATAAAAACTGAATTTTTTTAACTGAGTCGGACCCGACAATAACATAATTAGAATTGCGATCAAATTCCACAAATGCTACGTCATTATGCGATATCCTTCTAATTTATGTAGTGTTATTAAATAATATTAAATACTAGTTTTTCGAGTAAAACTCAATTTTTTTTAAAAAAAATTTCAATTTCATTACGTACAAAATTTATTCGACAAGAACTATAGTTTTCATTATTTTTGGAGCATGCAATAAAATTAGGTAAAATATTATCATGAATAAAATTAGAATTATAGTACGAGTCAATTTAATTCATCTTAAACTATTTTTTTAATAAACAAAAAAAACTATTGTTCATGTTCACATGAATAGTGCGAGTGAAATCAATTAATTAAACTGATTTTTAAAAAAAAACCTAAACTTTTAACAGTGTAGCACACTGTTTTTTCAAAAAAAAAAAAATTTAAAAAAACCTATTCACTTTATAGTGAACAGCTACAGTGAAGCATGGCTCTACTATTAGATGAGAAGCAGCAAAATGCTGCTTTTCATGAAACGCCGGTTTTATATGGGTCCTACCCACCAAAAACAAATTTTTTAAAATTACCAAATATTAATTAACGTGGCTGTGGGTGAACCTCACCTGCAGCTATGTTCCCAAACAGACACTTACTATTCATAAAGATTCCACACCCATTTTCACAAATGGCTTCTCCTATTCTAAGGAATAGCATAAGTATTTTTATAAAATCAATGAAATATTTTATTTTTTCGGACTAAAGTTAGTATTTTTGTAAAGTTAATGAAACATTTTTTTTTTAGATATTAACATTCACATTCTTAAAATCAACAAAATAAAAGATTCGAGGGATTAACCTAAAGTTATCGAAAAACCAATGAAATCACATAATTCTAATGATTAACGTCAAAGCTTTTAATTAAAATCAAAACTTGATAAAATTTCATTTTCAGTGATCAACATCAATTTTTTTGATGAATTTTCTACGTTCCTTTAAAAAATGAATACCATAAAAAAATATATTCTTCAAAATAGATTTATACAGCTAATAACATAAAAATAAATTTAAATAAACACATAACAAATATAACTTTTTATATAAAATCATATGGTAACGGGTGACGTTAATTTTTTATTTTTTTTCTCTGGATTCAAGGAAACCCCATCCCTCGGAAAGCGTACTTTATGGGTCCAGGTGAGTGAGTAAAATCCCGGCTGTCCCAGGCTCTTACAAGAGATGCACGTTCTGACTCGAACTCGAGACCTGGTGTGCAGATCTCAAATCCTTTGTCACCACACATAAATATTTAAAACTAATGTCAATTTTAAAACTAATGTCAAAACTGATGGATATTTAAGAGGGCGTTAATTTTTTATTAGTCAAAACTAATTCAATACATGAATATTTAAAACTAATGTCAATTTTAGAATTACTTTTTATTTTCCCTTCAATTTTGTAAAGTCCTGAATTCATTTCGTATGACAAACATTAACAATTATTTTTTTATTCAAAATATTTTATAAAGTATAAACAATATATTTTCATTTCTTAATTAATAATATTTATAATACTTAAAAATGTATTCATTTCTTTCTCTGACATTATAAATTAATTCAAGAAAAAATTCCATCAAGTGTCTTATAATTTGATTGTTTATTTTTTTATTTTATCTCTGTATGTTAAAAAATTACGCTTTACATATTTAACCAATTCAAAATCTAAAATAAAATTAAAAGGAAAAATTTAACCTCGCATATAATACAAGACAAACATACAAAGTACACATCAGAATTTCTTCTCTTTTTAGTCTCGGTCACTCTCTCTTCTAACCGAGTATCTGAACCCAAAACAAGCTCTGTACCAAATCTGGGCATCAAAAGCAAATCTGCACATCAAAGGTTCTTTACCCAGAAATGAAAAGTGAATGATCCGACAACACCAAACGGAAAAAGAAAAAAGAAAAAGAAAAATGAAAATTTAGCTCCGCACCAAAATCAAATCTGGGCATCGAAACCAAATTTAGCTCTACACCAGCTGATTTCTGATCCGAGTGGTTGGTTTGGTTAATAGAAAAAAAGGGTTTTGGAATGTTTCACCAGAGAGGAGGGTGATAGTTGATGTGGTGCGATCTTAGCAATAAATTTGGCAAACGCAAATGAAGAAAATTAAATTGAGTATGGTATAGTGGGTGCGTTGGTTTTGATGAGTTTAATGGAGCTTCAATTCATCAACTGCAATAGTTGGTGTTGGAATCATGGCTTTGCACGCCATCATGAAAAGTGTTAGGTCTTGTTCTTGGGATTTCTTTACCATCTTCATCATGACTTTCTTGAAGATACAAGAAAATTATCGAGACAAATTGATTGTGACTTTGAGTTCATGAGAGAAGATATCTATGCTTTACTGCGAGAGAGAGTGGAATACAAAAACAATTTCAATTATAAGGTTGATTTTGATCTGCAAATGAAGTGTTTGATGAAATGCTATTATAAAAGTCTTGATTTTTGATAAAGTTGTAATGCTAGCTTGGTGAGAAAGTGATATTTATAGGTTAAATGACAAGGTTATAATATTTATATTGCAAAGGTTTTTTTAGTCGTTAAATAAAATACAATAATAATAATTTTATAAGCAATTTAAAATTTATTATTTTTATTCAGAGAATGTAAAATATTATAAAATTATTAAAATTCAAGATATAAAATATAACTTAGATAAAGCCAAAGGCCATCAAACTCAAACTCTGAATCTCACCATTTACTAGTCAATTTAAAATTTGATTGGCAAGCGCTATAAGTTGCCATACATAATTTCCAATTTGGATATTTTCTTGCCTTAAATTAATTGCGATCATGAAAGTGTTAAATTAACTACGATCATGAAAGTGTTTGGCTGTGTTTTTTTTTAAATAAATTTTTAATATTTTAAAGTATTTTAATGTATTGATGTTAAAAATATTTTATTTTTAAATAAAAAATATTATTTTAAGGTATTTTAAAATATTGAGGGTGGGATTTTTTTATATATATATAAAGATAGGGAAAATTTTAGGGCTTTTTGTTTGCCCTTCCTTCAAAATTTTTCGTTCTTCAATCGATTGAGCAGGCTTCCGTCTGAAGCTGATTGCTGAACAAATGAATTTAGTACACAACAGTAAAGAAATATAAGAACATGACTATCGACAGCTTTC
This sequence comes from Populus tomentosa, assembly GCA_018804465.1. NCBI lineage: Eukaryota > Viridiplantae > Streptophyta > Magnoliopsida > Malpighiales > Salicaceae > Populus > Populus tomentosa. Next base: position 4,447,574 of record CM031995.1, read on the forward strand.
AAAAGAAAAAAAAGAAAGAAAAGAGGAGTGAATCTCAGCAGGGGTCCATCAACCCTGATCTTTAAAAAGAAGAGAAATTCTTTTAAATTTTTTCTGGGTTGAACTAAATTTATCTAAGTTTACTTATAAAATTCAGTTGCTTAACTAGATCAATTTCCGGACCACATTAAGTAGTACTTAAAAAGGTGCGAGTAAAGTAATAGTAATTTTCCCACACTTTTTATATATTATCATTCTTAACTGTTTTTTTTAATGATTTTTTTTTGTTTAATTTAATTTGTTAATGTGAATTTTTTTTAATTTAGTTATTAGATTTTTATGATACGAATTTTGGGTTTAATAGGTTAATCTTATTTGACGAGTTAACCTGATTTTTTTTTTTGTTTTTTTTTTATTTTAATTAATTTTTTTCATTTAGTTTAGTTTGTTAATTTTTTTTCATTTAACCCATCGATTTTATTTTTCTATTTAGTTATTAAACTTTCATAACGTGAATTCCAAGTTTAACCGGTTAACTTAGTTGATTTAGATTTTTTTTTCTCATTAGTAACATGCTTATGCTTTTTGTTTTTTAATTTTTAATTATTTTTTTTGTTTAGTTTAGTTTGTTGGTGTTTAATTTTTTTATTTAATTATTAGATTTTCATGACACGGACCTTAAGTTTGATAGGTAACTTGGTTTCACGGGTTAGCCCAATTAATTCTAAATTAACTCGTCAATTTTATTTTTTATTTAATTCAAGGTTTGACGAGTTAACCTGATTTAAAATGTTAACTCAATTAATTTAATTTTTTTTTCTTTTTCTTCATTATTTTTTTTATTAATTTATTTAATTATCACACTTTTATAACACAACCTTGCAGCTAGACCCACATTCAAGACTATTGGGTCTGGTATTGCAGCTAGATCTATTGGGTCATGCAAGTTTAATGTTATTATTAATATTATAAATATTATTTTTGGATCAGTCGTTATAATCAAACTCAAAATTTTTTAATATAATTTTACAAAAAAAACTTAACACTTTTAAATTTTAGTTTTTTCTTAATATTTTTTATATATAAAAAAATTAATCCATAACATCACAAGTACCATATAATTAGTTTGGTAACTATGATTTGAACACCAAATACATTACTAAAACCGGCAGGGCAATAAAGTCCATTTAGAAAACAACCAGAAAAAGAAGCATGGGCCAACAAGTAGGAGGAGGAATTCATTACCTAATTAATTCGTGATTTCCAACCACAAAAAAATACCTCTTCTCTCTCTCCTTCATAAGCTCACCACATTCTCAACTCTGCAACAACTCAACAATGGATCCTTATGAATTCCTTCATCTATCTCCAAACCCAGACGGTTCACTCACCAGAAATTACCTTTTTCCTTCAGTACCTCCAGTTGACAAACCCCTCAGTGATCCAAACAAGCCCCAACTCGCTCTTTCCAAAGACATCCCTCTTAACCTTACCAAGAACACCTTTATTCGCATCTTTCTCCCCTCAAACCAACCACCAAGCACCAAACTTCCTGTCATTCTTTACTTTCATGGAGGTGGTTTTGTTCTTTTTAGCGTTGCTTCTCTTCCTTTCCATCAATCTTGTTGTGCCATGGCTTCGAACTTCCCTGCTTTAATCCTGTCCGTTGAGTATCGTCTTGCACCTGAACATCGCCTCCCTGCAGCGTACGACGATGCAATGGATTCTCTCGCGTGGGTCCGCGACCAAGCAGTCAGTGGCGATGATCCTTGGTTGAAAGAGTACGGAGATCTTTCCAAGTTTTTCTTAATGGGAAGTAGCGCCGGTGGTAACATCGTGTACCATGCTGCTTTACGTGCGCTGGATGCTGATCTTTCGTCCATCAGGATCAAAGGGCTGATAATGAACGTGCCTTATTTTGGTGGGGTCAATAGGACTGAGTCCGAGATTAGACTGAAAGATGATAAGATCGTGCCGATGCCAGCCAACGATCTGCTGTGGTCACTTGCATTGCCTAAAGATGCTGATCGTGACCACGAGTATTGTAACCCCATCGTTGCTGGATCCAATGATGATGGGAGGATCGGACGGCTGCCGATGTGTTATGTTAAAATTTATGGCGGGGACCCCCTTTCGGACAAGCAGAAGGAGTTCTCGGAGATGCTAGAGTCACTTGGGGTTCGCGTGGTGACAAGTTTGGATCCCGATGGCTACCATGCCGTGGAGCTCTTCGATCCTAGAAAAGCTAAAGCTTTCTATGATGAAGTCAAGGAATTTATCAGCACTGCTTCCCCCGCCACCAACTCCTCCATGTGAGAAGGGAGACTGCAAAATTCTATAGTATCTTCTTTGATTTTATTTACTTTGAGTCACCGAAATCTACTGGCAATAAAATGATACTCAGAGGATACCGTGTTCGCGTCTAGTAGTTTTTATATTGTTTTCATTAAAGAATCGTGTGATTTATTATTATTATTTTTTTATCAGGTTCGAAGTATTCATATAAAATAACTGATGGTTATAAATTTTAAACATGCACATGTATTTTGGAATAGTCCAATCGAGAAAGAAGTATAGTTGCACGTGCAGTGGATTATAAATTGTTTTTTAATTTTGTAAAATGAATTAAATAGTCTTTATATTTTTGAAAACTAATTAATTAATTAATCTTGTTTTATTTAATTTTGTTTCGTTTTAAAATATATATTTTACCATTCTTTTTATATTATCTATTTAAAATTAAAAAATAATTTAAATTAAATTAAAAAGAGTATATAAAATGGATGAAAGACATAAGTTAAAAATAAATTTAAAAATATAAAAACCAATTAATTAGTTTTTGGAACTAAAACTACTATTTAGGAAATTTGATTTGCAAGACTAAAATTAAATTAAAAACTAAACAATCAGGTGTTTTACTATAACACTGCACTATTCATACGGCCTCAAAAAACTGTTCACACTATTGTTTACATGCTTTTTTAACATTTTATGCTTATAAGTTTTTTAATTTTATCAATTGTGATTCAATTATTACACTTGATTTTATTTTTTTGTTTTATCACCATCAGAAGTTATGTTGTCAAATCATTATGTGTTGGAATGTGTTTTGTTGTGCCTGTTCTCTCATATACATTACGGCATGAATTATTTTCACACCACATTAATATTACAAAATAGAATCATGTGTTATAAAAAAAGGATCAACATTAATAACAAATAAAAATAAAACAATTTTTTTTCACTTGCATTGTTCAAGAGACGTGCCTATCTACAATATGGTCCCAGCAGTTTTCAAAGTTAATATTTTTATTATAAAATTTTATTTCTCTCGTAATCTAGTCCTTAACTGTCAAGAGAGGGTATATGAAAAGGGACAAGAAAGAGGAAGCTTTCGTTCAAACTTCAATGGGTTTATCTTGAAGCGAGAAGTTCAATGAAAATGATTTTTAAATTTTAATTATGTTAAAAAAAAGTAGATTAAGATCTGAAAATTTTAAGTTGATATTGAAATGAAGCCTATAATTTGGATCACGAGTTAGTTAAATTGACCAAATATTAATCAAATAGTTGGGTTGTAATTTTTTGGCAATTTTTTTTTTATATCTTTTGGTTTTTTGTTGTCTCCAATTCTATTGTTTAGTGTGGGGGGTTTTTATTGAATTTTATCTTCCGTGTTTGATTGATGGCAAATTAATTTTAGAATTTTCAATCATATAAAAAAAATAAAAAAATTAATTTGACCCAGTAAAGTTTCCAACCTAAGTTATGGGGTTGAAAGACTAACTAAATATCAATTAAAGAGTTAAATATAAATTTTTAAATTTAAACTGTTATATCTAGTGATAAATTTTAATTTAACATGTCTAAAAATTTTATAAGAAATCACCTCTTTTGGGCTCACTCCATGAAAAAACCTCACTTTACTTGGACTCAGTCCATAAAAAAACTCACTTCACTTGGATTTAGTCAAGAGACAGACCCGCCTCTCTTGATAAAGAATCGAACATTTCCTGGGCTCAACTAAGAAAAATACCTACCCTCCATTGAATTCACCAAAATAAATGATCTAAGTTATGAATTTTATTAAATTTAATAATTTTATTTTTTAAAATTATTTTTATTTAATTATATAATAAAAAATTAAAACTCTGGCAAAATCAAGTATTAACTCATTTTCGAAATGTTTTTCTGAGATCACGATACAAAAAAAAAATCAAAATAATTCATGAAGCTTAATTTTTAATAATTAATTTTTTTTGAAATTATTTTTTATTTTATAATATGATAAAAAAATAAATAATAAAAAAACTAAGTACCAACCCAATGCATGCATGTTTTTATAAGATATCGATAACACCATAAGAAGTAAATTGAAATAAATTAAGAAGTTCAATTCATAATAATTATGTTTTTTTGAGAATTATTTTTTATTTAACAATATGATAAATTATTTTTATTTAATTATATAATAATAAAAAATAAAAAATTATAAAATTAAATACCAACTTTATATCAAGATATTTTTCTAACAGGAACATGATAATTCCGTGTCAAAAAAAAGAAGAAGAAATGAATAATAAAATTAAATTCTTAATAAACATGAATGAATAATAAATAAATGTTACCGTTCGAATGAACAGCAACCCTAACATGCGAGGAGGGGACCAGTGATTTCCCTTCCTTGTTGGTAATTACCAATTGATCCAAGTCTCGTTAACTGTACCTTCCTTCCTATAATTCCTCCTCTTGCGTTCTGTTTTTCACTCTCCTTCAGAATTTACTTCCCTATCTAATCCATGTCAGCTTGCTCTGTTAAGCTAACAGATCTCCTCGATTTTGTGGAGAATCCAGATGGCTCCCTCACCAGAAACAGTCCATTCCCTGAAGTACCGCCGACAGAACAGACAACTCCAGATTCCAAAGAACTTTCGCTCTCAAAAGACATCCCTCTAAATCCCAAGAACAAAACATCCCTTCGTTTATTTCGCCCTTTGAAACCCCCTCAAAAACTCCCTCTCATTATTTACTATCATGGTGGTGGCTTTGTTCTTTACAGCGCTGCAACTCTTGCTTTCCATCAAACGTGCAGTGACATGGCTTCTCATTTCCCTGCTCTCGTCCTGTCTGTTGACTATCGTCTTGCCCCTGAACATCGCCTTCCTGCTGCATATGAAGATGCTATTGAGGCTATGAAGTGGGTCCAAAACCAAGTTTTGGATATCAACGGCCCTTCTTGTGAACCCTGGCTTAAAGAATACCTTGATTCTTCAAGGTGTTTCTTGATGGGCATGAGTGCTGGAGGCAATATTGCTTACCACGCAAACTTGCTTGCCTTGAATATTGATATCAAGCCCTTGGAAATCATTGGGTTGATATTGAATATGCCCTATTTTTCTGCTGTCACCAGGACTGAATCGGAGAAAAGGTTGATCAATGATCCGGTCTTGCCATTGGCTATTAGTGATCAGATGTGGGCCCTGTCTCTGCCTAAAGATACCGACCGTGATCATGAGTTTTGCAATCCGATTGCTGGTGGGTCTCTTGAAAAGAACAGAATCGAACGGCTGCCAAGGTGTTTCTTCAGAGGATACGGCGGGGATCCGCTTGTTGACAAGCAAAAGGAACTGGTGAAGATGTTAGAGTCGCGTGGAGTGGACGTGGTTACAAAGTTTGATGAGGATGGCTTCCATGCTGTCGAGGTTTTTGATCCTGCAAAGCTCAAGGTCTTGTACGATTATGTTAAGGAGTTTGTTAACACTACTGTTAAATGATCATATTGTGCTGGCTACATGAACCGGGAGTAAGGTGTTCGATTGGCAGCAAGGGAAGATTACTGGTCCTGCAAAATCCACACATGCTGGTTTGGCAAGGTTAAAGCGTTGTAATGGAGTTTTCTATTATTCTAATAAATTGTGTATGGAACATGATTTACTACTTCTTTCTCTGAAGCACCAAATCAATATAATATCATAAATAAGCATTTATTGCAGGTGAATTTTTCCATGTCTTTTAAATACTCTTGTTATTCTAGCGAGTTAATTTTAAATTTTTTAAATTTAATTTAATTATATAAAAAATATTTTAATATAATTCAATTAACCTGAAAATCTAAGGAAAACTGGACAGTAGTAAGAAAAATATAATTTCACTTATTATTTTTTTTAAGCAAGTGGGATGGTGAGGACTTCAACAACGACAGATGATCGGGAAAGATGTTTCTCAAGTCCTTCTCAGTCGTCACTTCGCACTAAGTGAGGACTTGAACAACAACAAATGATCGGGAAAGATGTTTCTCAAGTCTTTCTCAGTCGTCACTTCGCACTAAATTTCTGTAATAAATTAATGATTAGTAGACTAGCACACCAGAATATCTGTCACCTTCATGGGTCTGGCTTCGGAGGCTACGTTGGGCATTACGCTGCTTTACGTTCGCTTTTTTAGTGTGGGTTTAAATGCGTGATTGTAATTATTTTTTAAAAAATAATTTTTATTTAAAAAAATATATTAATAATATTTTTTATTTTTAAAAAATTATTTTTAAAATTAACCTATAAAAATGATTTAAAAACATTAAAAATATATTAATTAAAAATAATTTTTTTAATTTTTTTAAAAATATTTTTAAAAAACACTTCCAAACACTTTGAAGATTGATGGGATTAAATTGAACCACCCATTACTTGGTGGGAGAAAAGGAACAAAATCTGAGATGATATATATATATATATGTTGGCATTGCCAGAAGGGGCGGACCGTGACCATCCATATTGCAATCCAACGGTGGATGGACCACATAAGAGCAAGCTTGGGTCGTTAAAACGCCATAAAGAATGGCCAAGAAGTACAAAATGAATTTGCCAAAAATGGAACAACCGACAAAACATTTACTAAGAAGTTAAATAATTGAAATAACACCAGAGAATAAGAGAAACTAAAAGTATGAGTGAGCAAATACTCTTATCTAATGCTATGTTTGTTTCAAGAAAAACAAAACCAAAAAGTATGAGTCAGCAAATACTCTTATCTAATGCTCTGTTTATTTCAATAAAAACGAATTCCTGAAATTTGTTTTCCTTACTTTTCCATGTTTGGTAATAATATGAAACAATAAGTCGATGAAAACTTAATTCCAATAAATATAAAATCGCTGCTTTGAGAAAAGAAAATGTTTTCCTTCTGTTAAAGAAAGGAAAACACTTTTTTTTTGGCGTGCGTAGCGCACGCCTGCTCAATGAATTATAATTCACTGCTACTGTAGCAAGTGAATTAAAATGCAAAGGTGTGGTCTGCTACTCCTGAAGATGAAGACGAAGCCGGTTCTCTTGGTTTATTTTATTTAAGTACTGGGTTTTTGATTAAATCAAAGTTTAATTAAGTCCTCAAACTCATTAATTCTTCAATTAAACTCTTGATTTCATTAATTAAAATAATCTAAAATTTAATTAAATCAATTCTCCAATTAAACCCTTAATTTAATTAATTAAACTAGTCAAGAGTTTAATTAAATCTTTAAACTTCCAATCATGTTGCCCTTAACCCAAATTTTAATTCATCCTTCATTTATTTTATTTTTATTTTTCATCATCTTTTTTTTTAAATAATAAAAATAAAAAAGGTCAAGAATTGAGTTATGACAATTGTAAGTGATTAAATATTTTATATATATTAGATAAACTTGAAAAAAAAATTAATTCATTAATAAATTATTTTCTAGTTCATTTTCCATAACACAACCAAACACTGGAAAGTGTTTTCCAGTTCATTTTTCATAACACTACCAAACATCGAAAAATACTTTCCCGGAATTCACTTTTTCTGGAATTCACTTTCTAAAAAAAAATTATTTTCCTGCAAATAAACAGAGCCTTAAAAAAGAATACATAGCTGAAAGGACGCGGCTTCATGACCATACTGTAAATTAAATTCTATAAATTAATGCGGCTTCATGACCATACTATGAATTAAATTCTTCTATACGAGAGACTCCTTGTTGTTATTACCAAGTAAGCCAACAACCCAACAAGCATAAGTGGCAGCAACTCAAGATGACAAAAAGAGGATTTAGAATCTATTCCAGCATAAATTAAATTTGAGGTAGCAAGAATAAACTATCAACAGTTACATCTAGAAGCGTAGCTAAAAAATAAAATTAAAAAGAGTTCAAATTTTAGTTGTTTTATTAGTTAAACTAAAATTATAAATATTATTAAGGAAAGGATTGAAAAAACAATTTCCTTGTAAAGACTGGGACAATTACTAGCCCTTCTGTCTCTGCTACTGATTACATCAATATAAATATTATATATACATGTAAATAAGCCGGAAGATTAAAGTTGGGATATAGTTGGATGATGAAAAAGCCTGTTTTTATGCGGCATAAGTTATTTTTTATTTCCTAAAATTATTTTTAATAATTTTAGATTGTTTTTTATATGTTAGGTTAAAAACCTATTAACAATTACATCAACATCAACATAAATATTTGGGCTATGAAAAAGCCTGTTTTATTTTTAATATATTAAATTAAAAATAAAATATTTTAAAATAAAATTTTTATTTATTTTTAAATAAAAAATACTTTAAAAATTAATTATTATGATCACAGCTTCGAGACATTACTTTGCAGAACCATCAACAATTTGGTTAGTTTCGTGAAGAACAGGAGAGAAAGACACAGATCTAGATACAAGGATGAAAAGCTAATTAATGTATCTCCATGTTCTAATAAATGGAAGGATGAAATATCACACAAAGAGCATCGTGAAAAGAATCATGTGTACTGATTACTATTGAATGTGGATATTGTCTTGTATGATGCTGGGTTCCATGTGGTCGACCGTGCTGTGGATTCTCATCAACACGTGATTCTTTTCACGATGTTCTTTATGTGATATTTCATCCTTCCATTTAAAATAAACAATCAACATTCGTAATAAATTTCATGTTTTAATTTTATCTTCAAAGAATATATTCACAAATAGTTCATAGATGTTTCGTCTAAAAACAAAATAGCTTTATTGAAGCATTTCTACAAGCATATCATCTACATTGTTAGCATTGCCTACCAACCTACACTACTTGATTAAACACCACCTTAGCTGCTGCTACAAACCTACACTACTTGATTAAACACCACCTTAGCTGCTGCTGCTACAAACCTAAATACTACTAAGATTATGCAGAATTTAATCTTACCTCTAGCTGCACAGGGCAGGCAGGCAGTGGCATCATAAATTAGCTTCACGAGGGCAATTCAACATGGCCGTGTAAACAAATGATGACCATAACCAGTCCCAGACTGAATCTAGTGAATGAAGGTCTCCAAACAAGAACCTCAAGAGGTTGGTCTAGAGCTGGGGCTTGGGGTTTTCTCCTTCCAGATTTCAAGATCGAATCCTCCCGCCACAAACTCTTGGAGCCACGGCCGCCACCTTGTGTAAAGGCTAACTCCAAGCACACGAAAGGTGACCTAGAATACTCTGCGTTTTTTTTTTTTTTTTTTTAAAGGTTTCTAACCAAGAGAACCAATAGATTAATCCTGGGAATTGGAGTGAGAAAATGCACCGATCCCAGACTGAATTTAGTGAATGATGGTCTCTAAACAAGTGAACTAATAGAGTGATCTTGGAAATTGGAGTGAGAAAATGCACTAAAAAATATGTACAATTTCATTCATCTTAATTTAATAGTTTAATTTATTAAATAAAATTATAAATATAATTTATATTATTCTTTAACACATCTCTTTAAGTAAAAGCTCTTTAAACTTGAAATTTATACAACTCCACATTACTTTGTGTTTAACTTTTACCAAATAAATAGAAATTGTGAGATTTAAATTCGTGACCACTTGATCATCAAAACTTTGATACCATATCAAAGAATTATTTTAACTCAAAAACTTAAATTTTTAAATAAAATTTTAAAATATAATTTATATTATTTTTTAACACATAAAAATAATTTTTTTTAATGTAAATAGCACATGTTTTATTAGCGAAATGCGGTGAAAATTGCTTTAAGAGTCTGGTGAAGTTGCCAAGAGCAATATTAGCTTATATTTTTAACCAAAACATAGCTGTTCTCATTAAACCATAGAATGATGCCAAAGGATTAACAGTATTCTTGATAATTCCTGCCTACGCTACTGAAGAATTTAGTGTTTATGCTCACATGATTCTGCAGATTCTACACTACTGAAGCTAATTTTATGATGCCACTGCCAGCCTACTCAACTGAAGATCAACCAAATCCCCTTTGACACATTCTCCACAACCTCTCCCATCAACCAAATGCAAGCACATAAACTTGGCTAAAGATATGATAAGTTGTTTTTTTTTTTTTTATATATATATATATATTATATTTGATGATAATTTTTTTTTTTAGTTGACTCAACATATAAAATCAATTTTTTAAAGTATAATACAAAAATAAAAACATAATTAAATTAAATTAGAGAGTTTTTTTTAATAATTATTATTAGAAATACTTATAAATACTCTTATATAATTTAATCTGAATTTTACTTCTTGTTTTTAAAAACTATATTCTATCAAATAAAATACATGTTATTAATTATATAAACTATTATTGAATATATAAACTGTTAAAGAAAATGCATTGTTAATGATATAAACTGTTATTAAATATATAAAATATAAATTATAGAAAGAAAATATAATTTATAAAAATTTAAAGAAAATAAAATTTATATCAAATCATAATAGAGTTTTTGTAATTATTTATTATTATTATTATTATTATTGAAAAAGTTTTAGGTACTGTAATTTTATGTTTTTTTTAATATTAAAATTTTTATGTGTTTAAATCATTTCAGTATTCAATATCAAAAATAAATTTTAAAAATATTAAATTATTTTGATATATATAAAAAAATAGTTTGTAAACAACAAATAATACACTTTTAAACACTACCGTATACGCATCATTGGAGGCTTTGGATTCACTAACGTAGGATTCCAAGTTCCAAAAACTTCCTGTCTAAGCTAGATCCACGTCAGATTGATGCCGCATAGGTGTCCACCCCTCCTTCCTCCTCTCCAATTTAATCACCAAACTAATACACAACTCCAATCAACACCGTTCAATCAACACCGGAAATCGTGATTGGATCAAATCCTACGTACGTACTCCATAGATTTGCTTCTTTACATATAAGCATATGCACCCTATCCTCACCAACAACAACTCAATCGATTCTAGCGAGGACAAGTTACTTAGCTCTCTTCCTTCCTTCCTTCCTTCCTTCCTCACGACTCTTTTCACTTTTTAGTATAGAACAGTCTCCCAACATAATACAATGGCCAGCGGTGGCGGTGAGGCTCCACCGATTCCGCCGAATGCTAATGGCGGCGAATTTCTACTCTCTCTACTCCAAAGACCTAACCACCATCATCCACCGCACCAGCAGCAACAATCCCAATTTCCTTCGCAATTCTCTCCATTTACCACACCACAATTACAAAATCAACATCCTCAGCCTCAGCCTCTCGGTTTTGATCCTGCAGTTGCAGCTGTGGGCCCCAGTTTACCACTACTGCCTCATCAATTGCTGCAATCCAACGGCCGTGATCTTCTCTCTAATACCCCTCCTCTCTGGTCACACAATCTCGGCTTTCCGCAGAAAAACCATGCTTTTCCTCACCCCCACCCCCATGGAAATCAACTCCAAGGGAATCAATGTTTAGCAGATGATTTGCAAAGATCAGGGCTTTCAATTGCGGAGGTTAGAGCTAACAACAACAACAACAACAACTTGATTCAGCATCTGCCTCAACAGAAGCAACAGTTAGAGCACAAGCTACAGTTTGGTTCTTTTTCAAGTGCAATTCCAAGCCCTGCTGACGGTTTAGTCAGTGCGAATTTGACGCGAGAAGTAGGACCAGGGAGCAGAAATTTCAATGGATTGGAAAGGAATCGGCATCTCGAGAAGCAAGCAAACTCGCATTCGACGAATTTTGAAGTGCGACAGCCAGGAGCCGGCAGTGGAGGGCGGGGAAACCTTCACAAGGAGCAGCACCAGAATTACAAGTCTCCGCCTCCGGGGTTTTCGAACAAGCATAGAGGTGGAGGAGGAGGAGGAGGAGGAGGAGGAGGGAATTGGGATCATGGAGGTAGGAGGAGAGAATTAGAGCATACTATGTATAGGGAAAAGGGAGATTGTAGTGAATTGAACAATGAGAAAGCGAGGAGAAATGAGGGGTCAGTTGAGGTGAGGTTTACGAGACAGCTTGATCGTCCGGGTCCACCTCCTGGGAGTAATCTTCATTCGGTTTTGGGTTCAGAGATTAAGGAGTCTTTGATCAATTTGGATGGTGAAGATGGAAAGGATGATGGAGGGTTGTTGGATGATCTTGGTGAAGAGCTGATGGATTCTTTGTTGCTTGAGGGTGAATCTGATGGCAAGAAAGAAAAGAAGAAAAGTAGCAAGGTCGGTTGTTTTTCTTATCTACTTGGGCTTTGAGTTTTAAAGTCGGTTACTTTATGTGAACCTTTGAATTTTATTTGATGTTTAGGGAATTAAAATTTCAAGTAACTAAGAGTTTGATATGAATCTTCCACTGACATTCTCAGTAGATATGCTTAATGAAAACTGAACTAAGTGTAAGAAAATATAATTAATGCTTAATAGCAGTTTTTATTATCTTCTCTAATTGTGAATCTGTTGGATTAACTTGTGGTTTGATAATCAGGAGTTTAGATCAGATAGCAGGGGACACAACATACTTAGTCAGAGGATGAGAATGCTTAAAAGGCAAATGCAATGTCGTTTAGATATCGACAGGCTAAATGCTGCTTTTCTTGCAATTTATGAGTCACTGGTACCGCTAGAGGAAGAAACGGCGAAGCAGAAGCAATTTTTTTTATTGTTGGAGAAACTAGTTAGCAAGGAATGGCCTGAAGCTCGATTGTACCTATATGGTTCATGTGCCAATTCATTTGGAGTTTCAAAGAGTGATATAGATGTTTGCCTCACCATTGAGGATGCTGAGATTAACAAGTCTGAGGTCTTGTTAAAGTTGGCAGATATATTGCAGGCGGATAACCTCCAGAATGTGCAGGTAAATCAAGATTGCTTTGTCCTTTTAGAGGATAAATAAATTCAGAGTTAATACAATAAATGCCATTTAACATATTTTGTTTCCTGGCATTCTAATGAAGTTCTATCCTTCCAAAGGGTAGACTTTTTTTATCTTTCCAAATTGCTTTCTGTTAAATAATTTTCTGAATGCAGTGTTCTGATTAACGAGTTACCATTGATAGTTTTTAAGATAGATCATTTGTCCCAAATCCTGGTGGACTATATAAATAAAAACACAAAACTGAGTCTTCTTTGATTTAGTGCCAAATTGTGGAGCCTGCAGATTAAGTGTTCATTTGGAGCTGCCATTTAATGTGTTTTTCATGAAAATTTGAATTTTTTTTTCTTCAAACTAATTTTTTTTTAGTTTTTTTGGATCGATGTGCTGATATCAAAAATAAATTTTAAAAAATAAAAAAAATATTATTTTGATGCATTTCTGAGCAAAAAACACTTTGAAAAACAATTGCCACCACACTCCTAAACACCCCCTAAATAAGCTAGGTTTTGCAATGCTTGGTGACGAATCTGTTCTTTTATTTATGGATTAGTTTTTGTACCACAAATAGATTTACATTATCAATCCTTATGATTGAAAGCTAACAGGTAATCTTACTTAAAGGCAATTTTATTGATGAAGGAAATTATTTGAATTATAAACGGAGACAGACATCTTCCAAACAAAGTAGTACACACTAGGACAGCTGGAATATCAGAGCTCTCTCATTTCTTTGAATTTTGATTGCCCAACTAAGAAAAAACTGGAGAGGCCGCTGTGGCTGAACAACATAGGGATGGCAAATCCCACAAGAACTGTTTTGGAAAGGCTCCATTCTCAGAAATTCTTGAGTTCTAGTCCATCAACAGCCATGAAAAGGCAAAAGTTGCAAAGAAAGCTCACTTCCATAATGTCTTGCTGTTTTTCCATCTATCCAAACCCATCAAATAGATCAATAATAACTCCTCTGCCTTACTTGCAATGACCCCCTTCTCATCAAGGATATGTAATATGTATAATTGAAAGATATGTGATACAGATAATGATTTTTATTGCTACCTTCAATTGCACTATATGGCCACTGGCAACTGTTTTTGGGTGTTTAGCAAGCTGTTTGTGCTGTAATTATGCCTTTAAGAGGACAAAGTTGTATGGTATTACATTTGTAGCGTACATGTGTTAACATAATTAGATTACCATTACAACTCCATGATTAAAAGCAAAACTTTTTGTTGCTGATTACAATGCTTTGCGACTAGCTGTTTTATGTGATCTATGAGCTACAAGATTTATTTATTATGGCCTACTAACACCGTAGAAATCTTTTTGATATTTTCCTTGTTATTGTTAGGTTGCCTATTATTTTAGACATCTTTAGAGGCCTTTTCTCTTCTTGCAGTTAGGTGATAAAATGAAAATCATTTGATAAGATGGTAACAGGCATGTTTTACAGATGCCCACTTTGGTAAATTTACTCTAGAACCATATTATAATTACAGTTGTGTGTGCTTTCATACATGTGAGCTGACAGCAGCTCTGTACTTGTTGCACACACATTCAGGATGCGTCATCATTTTGTGTGTATTTTGCACATCAATTCAGTGAGCCATTGATTTACCTGGGTAATTTATTGTTCAGTGTTCTCCATGCTTATTTTTCTTCGTACTTGTCCTGTTTGGGCCCTTATTTTCATGTATCCACTTGTGTGAGTGAATGTGTTTCTCCTCTCATTTCTGGTGACTCTATTATCATGTTATTAATGAGTAATTATTTGGTAATCTTGGTGATATGAGGCCTTAGAAGTCATTGCAATTATGTGCTTTTACTGCTTCAGGATGAGATTCATGTTTCTACCTTTTTTGTGTTAAATTTACTTTGCAAGTGTTTGGACAACTCTAAGATGATCAATGTATTTCCTATGGACATACGCGGTTCATTTGCTTAGTCATCTTTTTTCCAGCTATATCTAACCTTGAGGCGCCTCTCAGAAATAATTATCTTGTTTGGATAATTCCTCCATGAGGTTAAAAGTAAGAACATGCTCTGAAAAAATAAGGTAGTATCCTTTGTGAGATTAAATGTGAGAAAAAGCCCTTGGAAAATAATTTAGAGATATGTAAGCCAATAATGGATCCTTATGTAGGTGCCTTGTCAACCCAGTTATAACTTAATTACTATCCATTTCTTTCTTAATGCAATGTCTTCTTTTCTGCATCACTAATTGATTTTGGTTTATTCCCCTTTAAAATTGCTATGCTGTTTGGATGTCTTGTTTGATCTTCTTGGTGAGTCCATAATCCCATCTCTTTTGCAGGCATTGACTCGGGCTAGGGTTCCCATAGTAAAGCTTATGGATCCAGTGACTGGCATCTCTTGTGACATCTGCCTAAACAATGTTTTGGCTGTTGTGAATACCAAGCTTCTTCGGGATTATGCACAAATAGATGTGAGATTACGGCAGTTAGCTTTTATTGTGAAACATTGGGCCAAGTCAAGAGGAGTAAATGCAACTTACCAAGGGACCCTATCTAGCTATGCGTGAGTCATCACTAAAGAATTACTATATTTTCCGAAACTTTTCATAGGCCTATATGATTCATAGACATTTTTTTTCGTTGACTGTGTTTTTGGTGGCTCGTATTTCTTTCTTTTCAGGTATGTTTTAATGTGCATTCATTTCTTACAGCAGCGTAGACCTGCTATCCTTCCATGCTTACAGGTCTGTATTTCTATTCTGCTTGTTTATTTTGGAGTTCTTGGTAGGGTCGTTTTTATCATTGCGGTTATTTGGACATTTCAGCACATGCACATACTGTGCTTTAATGTGATTCTTGCCCAAAGATTAAGGGAATTGATGTGCTTTTGATTTCCTTTCACCCTTATTATATTACTTCAGTTGAATAGATGAATGTCCCATAAAGCAATAGCTGGGGAAATATGAACCTTTTGCTGGTTATCAGCTCAGAATTTTCAGTTTTAGTTAGTGATTATGTGTCATAGCATGGTGATCTCCGCCGTGTTGCCAAACTATTTACTTTTCAGTCTTATATGGTACTGGACATTTGTTCTTGATTGAGTAGCGAGGCCAAGAGGATATCTAAATATCATTCTCTGCTTTATTTTATCAAGTAATTCCTGCCATATTGTTGCATCTGATCACACTTCATAGGGTAATGTATGCTTTACTGAAATAAGTTCACTGAATCAGTTTGTTGATTACAACAACCATTGGAGTGACCTCAGTGGTGGGTCCCACAAAGAACCCATCATGAATTGGTTATGACTTCCGGGAAACTCATTTAGGACATATTTGGACAATAGCATTATCCAGCTTCAAAATCTTCTACCTGAATAAAGCAATTCAAAGTGAAATTTGCTGCTTGTTTTCTTACTTTTGTCTTCTGCTGTAAATTTGGCTTGTTCCTTAGTTTTGTTAGCTGCTCTCTTTCAGGAAATGGGAACGACATACTCTGCTATTGTAGATGATATTCGGTGTGCTTACTTTGATCAAGTTGAGAAACTCCGCGGTTTTGGATCTCGTAACAAGGAAACAATTGCTCAATTAGTATGGGCATTTTTCAATTATTGGGCATATCGTCATGATTATGCAAATGGTGTTATATCTGTTCGAACAGGAAGCATACTCAGGTGATATGTACAGTCCAGCATCCTTTTGTAGGATTTCTATTAAGCCAGCTATGTGATAACATATACATGCATTGTGATTATTTCATATCATCGCAAAGGATAGAAAGCTCTCTTTTTCTCTCCTCATAATGTAGGTGAAACTGAGAGTCAAATGATTTTCGTAGCTGAGATGTTTCGTACACTTGACTAACTGTATTCTGTGTTTGTTTTCTTACAGCAAACGGGAAAAGGACTGGACAAGGAGGATTGGGAATGATCGACATTTGATATGCATAGAGGACCCCTTTGAGATATCTCATGACCTTGGTAGAGTTGTGGATAAATTCAGCATAAAAGTTCTGAGAGAGGAGTTTGAGCGCGCAGCAGATATCATGCAGCATGACCCGCATCCCTGTGTAACGCTTTTTGAACCCTACAATTCTCCTAGTTGACTAGTCTCTACTTGGAGAACCATACTAGATGTATTTATGTCCAAGTCATACCCTGCGTGTAAAGTCACTTTTGTCATCTTATCCTATCTCTATATATATATGCCTTCTGCTCGTCTTATGTTTTGTCTTTTCTTCCATTCTTGTCCCCAGTAAATTCTTCAAATTCTTACTTTAGGTTTTGCCGGCTGACTGAAAGTCACCTATTATTACTCTCTGTGATGGACTCCAAGATGTTCCAACTTCCAACCACCTCGGAAGGTTGGAACTGGGGGAAGTAGCAGAATTATAGTAGAGCTTCTTGTCCTAGTTATTTCGCTGGCTCTTTACTCCGTGGTTGGTTTGTGTGGTGTTTAGCAGAGAGGGCAGTGGCTCTCCTCTTGCATGGTCAAAATTGGAAATGGCATACAACTATACATGCAAGATTTTCCTTTTTTATTTACAAGCTGATATACATAAGTGATTAGTTAGATGTGGTAGAAGGGAGGGGAGTTGGGTTTTTAATTATCTGTCACGCATGGTAGCAACGTTGAGGGACTGACTAACTTCAATGATCTCTTGCATGAGGTGTCAAGAATTTCAATTCCTAGAATTACCTAAGAGAGCCATCGTCAGTGAGCTAGAGTGACGATAGTATATGGTTAGTTACTGGATAGGTGTCTTTTGCCATGTTGCAGGGGCTAATTATTTTAAAAGTGAAAAAAGATGTTAAGGTGATAAAACACTTTTATTGAAGATGTTTATGTCAGTCAATGAATTATATATTTATTTAATCATCATAATCCTCGTTTAGTTATCTACGAAAGTAGCTCCACAAAAGAAAAGGAAAAACAAAAAAATTCGATGCTAGAGATACGCACACACTATACTAACTTCAGAAATATGATAACAGTACCGGATCATCCTCGCCATGAAAATTTTTCTTTATAACAATCAATACTAAGAGTTTGTGATTAATCCAACGTGCAACCCTAGTAGCATCTCTTTGGACTGATCGATTGAAATGCCTTGCTGGTTTTGTTGATGGACCTAGATAAGAATGGAGACTTTTACAGGTCTTGCAAGTATTTGTTAAAATTATTTGTGCCATGAAAGTGTAAACGAGGAAGAAAGCATCTTTGATTTTGTCATCCTCCCTTACTGTGTGAACTAAACATTTTTTCTCTCCATACTATCTTCTTCTGAACCAACTACACATTTCATGGAAGGTACGAAACCAAAAGACAAAAAGCAGGCTGTTTACTCTCCATGTGTTGTGTGCCCGTCCCCTAGCTAACGAACGTGAACAGAAGGAGTTTCTTTGACTCAGGTCTGATACCATGGTTGATTAATAACCTCGCTGACCGTGAGTGTGATAGGAATGGATATCCATGGACGTTGTTATTTGGGTGTGCATCATGGAACATCTGGAAACGACGCAATCAGGGGATTTTGGGGGGGAGGAAGCACAGCAGCCGCAAGCACTGTAAAGGCAATCCACAGCTTGACAGGTGACTCACAGAGGGCAATTGAGTTCGCTGATTGCACATAAGCTTAAGGAAGTTAAACTGGTGGGATGGGCGTATCCTCCCATGGAGAGGATGAAGTTAAGCGTGGACGGGTGTGGTAAAGGTAATCCAGGTGTGGCTGGAGCAGTATGGGCAGTGGTTACTGGTCTAGAGCTGGCATGGCCAATGGTTCTTCGCAGATTGATTCTGATAATTTCTTCCCATTCGTAGAGCTTGAAGCAGAGCATAGAAAGAAGTAAAAGGATTGTTCTAATAATTTCTTTTATTATAGAAGCCTAATGTGGCATACTGAATAAATGCGTGTTTGGTACTGAAATTTAATAGGTTTTTTTTATATAAATATTTTTAATTTTTTCTTTTTATGGTCTTAACTTCAAGTAATCTAAACTATAAAAAAATATAAAAATCAATTTTAAAAAAACTTTAAAAATAGAAATTACAACGACGCAAACGGACACTAATATGTGTGTCTTGTTAAAATATATAACTTGGCAGAATCGCCATGGTTTTGGCGAGGAGTTCCTCGTCTCTTTCAAAAGAAAAGGAAAGAAAAACCCCCTTGTCTCCCGAGCTTCTGTTCTCAAGATGGCAGTCTCTACTGATTGTCACAAAGCCCAGCAAGATTTCCCCAAAGTCCTGATTCTAAAACCAATTTCATTCATCGCTCACGTTGGTGAACAACACTATGCATCTAACAAATTCACTTTCTTGAAAGCCTATGACTCCTCACTCCCTCTACACCAATTCTTGTCCACTCACTCTCCCTCTATAAAAGCCATCCTCTCCTCTGTTGGCACACCCATAACCGCTGACATCCTGCAGCTGTTGCCAGAGGTCGGTGTGGTTGTCACTACTAGTGTCGGACTTAACCAGGTTGATCTAACTGAGTGCCGCCGGCGTGGTATTAAGGTTGCCAATGCAGGCAGTGTTTTTTCAGATGACGTGGCTGATTTGGCTGCTGGGTTGTTAATTGATGTTTTGAGGAAGGTCTCGGCGAGTGATGGATATGTGAGGAAAGGGCTTTGGGCTACTAAAGGGGACTACCCTCTTGGTTCTAAGGTTTAGATTAAATTCCTCTCTATTTTATATCCATTTTGTCTTCTTGGTTCTTAATGCTAATTCTTGATTGTCTGTGGATTCTTAATTTTGTTTATCAGAGAGAAAATGTTGCCTCATGATAAAGGAACTGATCATTGTTGAGGGTTGAGGAGCTTTGAGCAAAGAACACCTATGCATTTAAATAGTTCTTCATTTTAATTTTGTTGCTGAATATTAAGAATCATAATTTGATGACTAAAACCATTCCATTTCTTGACAATGAGACAAATGGAGATAAAAATTTCTATCTTGTCAAAAAAGGCGATTGAATTGCACCCTCTAATCAACTGATTATTTAAGTTATTTCCCCCCTTTTTGTGAGTGGTGATTTCAGTTGGGAGGCAAGCGAATTGGGATTGTTGGATTGGGAAATATTGGATTTGCAGTTGCTAAAAGGTTAGAGGCTTTTGGGTGCAGTATCTCATATAACTCCAGGAAGAGAAAACCGCATGTTTCATACCCTTTCTACGAAAGTGTCTGTGAACTTGCAGCTAATTGCGATGTTCTTGTGATATGTTGTGAATTAACTGACCAAACCCGCCACATGATCAACAAGGAAGTACTGTCAGCATTGGGGAAGGAAGGTGTCATTGTAAATATCGGACGCGGGGCTATCATCAATGAGAAGGAAATGGTGCAGTGTTTGGTGCAAGGAGAGATTGCTGGCGCTGGTTTAGATGTGTTTGAAAATGAGCCAGATGTTCCTGTGGAGCTCTTTGCAATGGACAATGTTGTTCTGTCACCACATGTTGCCGTCTTCACTCCAGAATCATTTTTGGATTTAAGGGACCTCGTGATGGGGAATCTGGAAGCTTTCTTCTCAAATAAACCACTACTTTCTGAATATGGGGATTGATGGATGTTTTAATTAACTCTTCTATTCACAGTTTAGTTTTTTAACTTTCTTCTAATAGATCCCTGTTAGTGAACACATTTCAACTAGGTATGGATTTTGATCTTTATATTGATTGGTATTATATCACTGGCCATGCTATCTGTAACGAGTCATGCTTTATTCTCGCGGCATTTGTTCATACACTACTAAGGAATTATAATCTTTACCAGAAAAGAGAAGGAAAAATTCAATGGATGGCCTGCTTAAGACACTAATAAGAAGTAATACATTTTTTTTTTTGAGAAGATGTAACACAATTAATTTCTTGTGAATACACTAGTCTCTGAATGTGGCTGACCTGCTTAAGACAGGTCTTGAGAGGGGCTTAGTCATGCGCCCAAGAGCTGGCTGGTCACGCCTTAATGCTAAAATCATAAAATAGAAAGAGACTTAGTTAGGGTCAGTTTGAGTTATTAGCATATGTTTTTAAGGTTTAATGTTAGTAGTCAATGTATGCTAAATTAGGAAATTAGTTTTGTTAAGGAAAAAATATTCCGATCACAAACTGAAAAAGGAAACATATCAATTTGGAATAAAAGAGAAAGCCAGATTATCCCGGGCACCTTCCCCTGATTAAAAGGATTACTGAAAATTCCACCCACTTTTCCTTTCGTTTTTCCAAAAATCCAACTTTTCCTCTACACCATGCCTTCTTGTACATGTGGACCAATCAAATAAAAATAAAGTAAGAAATAATTTTAATTTACAAGTGCCAGTGAGAAAAGATTCAGTGATGGGCATACCAACACTGAAGTATTTAGGTGGTATTGTTTCTTGCAAACGGAATCTCTTTTCCATCAGAAGAAGATTGACGAATGTTTGTTTCATTGTGTGGTTATTTGGTGTCAACTATAAGCATAACAATCTCTTCCTCTTTCTGTGACTCTCGAGCAAAATTTGTTTGATTCCTTCGAGTAATTGTCCTACAATCTGCATGCGTGCAGGAAATAACTGAGTAATGAACAAGAAAGTTAATGAGATGTCAAAGATGATGCTGTGCTATCAGTACTTGATAGTTGTGTATAGCCTGTATTGGAGGGGAAAGTTCTGCACAAGAACCTTTTTGTGGCCATCAGTGTCGAGTATATTTGATGTTCAAACCTCTAATCCCTGCCATTGTTTATCAATGACGCTTTAAGCAAGCCATTGAAGATCGATACATGGTCAATTTCTTATACTTCATACGTGTTAAACTCCACGAGGATGCTGGTCACATTGATTGCCTAAGTATTTGCACATATTTATGATCATTGCAGGATTAGATTACACAACTTTGCATATTGATAGCCGTAGATGGATGAAGTATTTCCGTGTATACCTTTCAGTGTGTAGATTATTGGTTCCACATTGATAGTAGGATTGTTCTCCAAAAACTTGACACGCCAGAGCAGGATTGTTGTTTAATTCTGTGTTTATTCAAAGTCGAGAAGGACAATTCCTAATCATTTCTAAACCAGACAAAGTTTGAATTAGAACTCCTTTCCTCAATCGTTCCTAATCAAAATTACCCATCATGCCTGTCGTGACCTTGAAACAACAAGAGAGAGTGTAGTAAACCAGCTTTATTTCTTCGTATTTTCCCCATTGTCTAACAGATGCTATGGCATGGGGCTTTTGTATTCTGCACACATCCTATCCACAAATTAATGCATAGTTTTGCCTTGCTCCGTCAATCACATTACATCAGGACTTGGACAACAAATTTTCCATTATGTTCTGTTTTGAATACACGTTAGCATAGTTTCACATGATGGATCCATTTCACCTTCTCCATGAGAATATTGCCTTGTATTTTGGAAAAATTAGTCTGCACATTGGTTTGTGTGAATCATGTCTCCATAGAATTTTCCTTAAATCTCTATCTCCTAACTCAGAATTTGTACAAACAAAAGCCTACCGTCTCAGGATCCCAAGACCCTCAATGGAACACGAACAATACCATCAGCATCAATCCCTAGACATTCTGCAAATGCTAGCACTTCAACCACTGCCGTTCTTCAAATACCATGGGTCCAATTAGCAAATAAGTTATGTCGGATTTGTAGGAAATAAAATAGGAAGTGATATTGCAAATAAAACATGGAATTATTGTTTCAGAGTTTTAGGAGTTGTTGTTTCCTGTTTTCGTTTTTGATTTTTTGATTTGGTGGCCTCCTTTACCATATATCTTGTAACCAGAACTATTGAAAGAATAAGAAAGAAAATTCTTCTTCCTCCAAAAACCTACATGGTATCAGAGCCTCGTGCAGTCGTGCTCTTTAGTTTTTTCTCCTCAGCAATGAATTCCTTCTAGCTCCTCTGGCACTTCCGAAAACATTCCATTAAATTGCTGGCATCGTTGAAATGCTATGTTATACCAGTAAAATTAGATTTCTTCTTTAATTATTATTGCTAAAGAAGTGATTGTTGAGAACATAATTGATGGGAATGTAATACTCATGTTTACTTTAAAATGAAAAAAATCTAATGAAGTGTTTTTGTGTTTAGTTCATCTTTAAGAATTCATGACAGAAGTTTATTCTTTTTTCCTTAAGATTTAAAGTATATAATTTGACAACAAGATATTTATCTCTTTTAATATAAACACTTCTGTTAATTTGTATTTAATTAAAATAAATTTAATTTTGTAAAATTATAATTATTGAGTAAAATAATATATTTACCAACAAATCTCATAGTGCAGATATTAATTATTTGATTTTAAATTAAAGTCACTAAACACATATTAATTGTTTAAATTTATATTCTAGTAAATTCGTATATATAAATATTAATCATTCAAAATATTTATTCAATTATTAATAAAAATATTAATGAAATATTGGTTTAATAATTAAAGCATTGATATATTTATGTAAAAGTAAGAATACAAGTTTGATTTTTTTAAAAAATATTTATTAAAAAGAATAATCACGTAATCTAAATAAAACTAATCTTATATAATTTAAAAAGATGTGAAAATATTTGAATAATTTTTTTTTTAAATAAAAATAAGGTTATATGTAATTCTTAAAATAACAGATCTCATCCAAAGTAGATTATAGATTCCAAAGCATAAGGAAAAGTCATAGAATAGCGTGGCATCACGATTGACAGTGACCATCACTTCATCCTTCACCATGATTCCAGAAGATACCTTTCCTTTTCTTCTCATTTGCAAGCTATCTGCTCTGTTTGTTTTGCCAATTATTTTTTAGCTTCAAATACATTATAGCGTACCCTCTATCTAATTCATAAAAAAAATCAAGAATTTTCCATTTCCGTTGATGGAGGATCAAGAAGAACAGCAAGATAGAACGAGTGATCAAAACCACAAACCCCAAGACCTACCGCAAGTCCTACTCCTAAAACCACCACCAGTCCTGTCCGTTATTGGAGAACAACCTTTTTTATCAAACAAATATCAATTCTTGAAAGCATGGGAATCCCCTCTCCCTTTATTTCAGTTTCTTACCGCACATGCTGACTCTATCCAAGCCATTCTCTGCTCGGGTGCCGCTCCAGTCACAGATGATTTACTCCAGCTTCTTCCCTCCGTGCGTCTTGTCGTCACTGCCAGCGCTGGTACTAATCACATTGATTTGGAGGCATGCCACCGTCGTGGAATCTCTGTAACCAACGCGGGCAATGTGTTTTCTGACGATGGCGCGGATGCGGCAGTGGGGTTGTTGATTGATGTGCTGAGAAAGATTACAGCTTCTGATCGGTATGTGAGGCAGGGGCTTTGGGTCAATAAAGGAGACTACCCTCTTGGTTCTAAGGTCATGAATCATGATCATCCCTTAATTATCAATCATGTTATTTGGTTTGAGAATTTTTTGGTGACCACCACCATTCTGTTTTCTGATTCTTTGTGGTATTGGCTGTTGATAATTTCAGTTGAGAGGCAAGCGAGTCGGTATTGTCGGATTGGGAGGCATTGGCTTGGAAATTGCTAAAAGGCTAGATGCTTTTGGCTGCAATGTTTTGTATAATTCAAGAAAGAAAAAGGCACATCTTTCGTATCCATTCTATTCCGATGTCCGCCAGCTCGCAGCTAATAGTGATGCCCTCATCATTTGTTGCGCATTGACGGACCAAACCCGCCACATGATCGATAAGGATGTCTTTTCAGCACTGGGGAAGGAAGGTGTCATCGTTAACATTGGACGTGGGGCTATTGTTGACGAGAAGGAAATGGTGCGGTGTTTGGTGCATGGAGAGATTGCAGGTGCTGGGCTAGATGTGTTCGAGAAAGAGCCTGATGTTCCAAAAGAGCTCGTTGAATTGGATAATGTTGTTCTATCCCCTCATAGAGCTGTCTTTACCCCAGAATCTTTCATGGCCCTGTGTGAACTTGTGGTAGGCAATCTGGAAGCTTTTTTTTCCAACACACCCTTACTTTCACCTGTCATGGATGTATGATTAATGCACATTATCGCCTTAGCTTTAGCTTCTACAATCTTAATATAATAGGAGTCCAAAGAGGCCTGTAATTCTAATAACATCATCAAACCAGTCCTAAATTGAGAATGAATCATCATCGTCAAGAAAAAAATCATCAAACCTACTCCTAAAAGTCCTAGTCCTTGAAACACCGCTAGTCTTCAAATATTATAGAGGCAAACTCTCCCAAAAACTCCATTTCTCGACACCATGGGACTCACCACTTCCTTTAGACTACTTCTTGAGCACTCAGTCCAAGCTTTTCTCTCTCATGGAACCTGTCCAGTCAACACCAACATTATAAGGCTGTTGCCATCACTGAGCCTTATTGTCACCACAAGTGCTGGACTCAACCAAATCGACTTGCAAGAGTGTCGTAGGAGAGGGATATCTGTAGATGATGCTGATATAGCAGTAGGGCTGTTGATTGATGTGCCGAGAAAGATATCAACTGGTAATCGGTATGAGACACAAGGGTTGTGGGATAACGAAGGATATTTTCCTCTATGCTCTAAGGGAAGGATTTGATCTATGTATTAATATCCTGTTTCTATGTATTAATCCATATATCAACTGGATTATTGATATCCTATTTCTATGTATTAATCTATATATCAACTGAATTATTGATATCCTGTTTCTATGTTGATTGATGGTTGTAATTTGTTTTTCGTAAAGATGTTCAAGGGTTTCAGTTAGGAGGCAAGAAAGTTGGGATTGTTGGACTTGGAAGCATTGGCCAAGAAGCTGCAAAAGGCCTAGAGCACCATGGCTGCAATATCTTGTAAAACTCAAGGACCAAGAAGCCATCTGTGCCCTATCCATGCTATTCAAATGTCTGTGAAATAGTGGCTAATTGCGAGGTCCTCATAATTTGTTGTGAATTAAATTATCAGACTCGCCACATGATTAGCAAGGAAGTGTTTTTAGCATTGGGGAAGAGAGGATTGATTATTGATGTCGGACACGAGGGGCTGTTCTAGATGAGGGAGAGATGGTGATATGCTTGATTGATGCAAGGAGAGATCGCAGGTGATGGATTGGATGTGTTTGAGAATGAGCCTGATGTTCCTAGTGAGCTCATTGCATTAGACAATGTTGTCCTGTCGCCACATAGAGCAGTCCACACCGAGGAAACTTTGATGTCTTTAGTCCAACTCGTGATGGGGAATTTGGAAGCTTTTTTTTGTGTTTTCCAAATAAACCTTTACTTTCTGCTGTAATCTTGGATGGATGAACAATACTATATAATTCGCTCTGTTTGCAGCTGCTGGTTAGCCTGTCATGAATTAATTCTAGTATTTCAATATTGATATTTTGTCCTTAAATATTTATTATTTTCATGGATACATTGCTGCTTTTTGGAAATTTTAACTGATTTTTGAGGTCTAGAAGTACTGATTAACCTAAGCTACTTGCTACAATGAACTTTTAGTTTCATCACCATCGTTACCGGAAGCCATTCTTTCTATTCAACCACAATATTTACTTGTTTTTTCTTGTAATTTTACTTTGCATTAGTATTCTTTACTTTTAATAATTTGTAATTTCTTACTATATTTCTCGTAATATGATTTAAATTCCTGTAATAAATTAAGGCCGCTCGAGGTAGCTATAGAATTTTTGGATTGGTTAAAAAAAACAGACAAGCTGAAGGTGGTCGAAATTAATGAAAATCCAGGGAGTGCAGGTGGTGGTGGGATTTATGGCCAGACGCAGGAACATGGGCTTAGAATATGGGCTTTTAGTTCAAGTCCAGCTACTGAGAAGTGGGCTATGGACTATTTTTCTTTTTGCCTTTCCTTTTCCTTTTTATGGACTAAAGCTTGGTTCGAATCTTGGCCACCCCAAGTCATCATTGAATCTGATGATTTAACTGCCTAGAACCAAACCGTGTACATGGACATTTTTATTTTCGATAGCTCAGAAAAAAATACAGTAAGCACCTTGTTAGCAATAAAAGCAGTCAAGGAGAAAATAAGGTATAGATTTGAAGTCAACTATCAATACATTGATTTAGGTTATGTTTGATAAGATTTTTGCAAATTAATTTAAGTTGTTTTTTTATTTTTATTTTTATTGAAAAAGACTTATGAGTGAATCTAGTTAGAAACAATTTTAGATTAAATAAAAAATCTGTTATAAAATTGAGTCAAGTCTTGATTTAATAAAAAGTAGAGATTTTTAACTAATAACTTATAAATTATAACTAATGCTACATTTATTCTTCAATAATTTGTTTTGAATTTAATTCTTATCAAATATTTTTATAAATTAAAGTCATGACTCAAAAGTAAAAAAAAAAAAGGAACTCCTAATTAATATGTTAATCATTCATGGTTAAATATCTGTTAGTTAAATAGTTTAGAGTTTATGCAATTCCACATTTAGGACATATATAGCCCACCATTTATAATATGATGAGATTTACCTGAATATGTATAAAAAAAGGTGGTCAATATTCACTCCGAATCGGGCTATAATTGATGTATCATCAACGAAAGATCATGAACTTCGATCTGCACACTCTGGAAGGTAGAACTCGATCGAGAGCCATGATGTTACAAGTTCTTATTTTCTCAAGTTATCAAGGAAAAATGACGAGCTGTAGAATGTGCTGATGCTTGTGCATGAACATAGAGCAGCTTGCAAGTTGCAATTGCAAGCAAGTATCCAGTGTATAGTCCTATCATTCTTTGCTTAAAATACTCGGTGCCCTTTTAACAAGACAAAGTCCCACCCAGATTTTGAATAGATCTCGAACCACAGCTTGCTAGCTGAGTTAGATCTCGAACCATAACGCCTTGCGAACTCGGTCCAACACATTGAAATAAGTAAAGAAAATGTCCTATCAGAAGCAAGTGGAAATTTGTACCCTGTCGAACTTTGCAGAATGCTAGATTGACAGGGACGCAAGGCCCAGAAGCAAAAAAAATAATAAAGGAAGAGCATGATTAGAGGGAATCAATGCCGCACAAGATTTTGAAGGAATTCGAGAAAACTGGAGCTCTCATTTTTGTCTTTTGCCTCTGAAGATTAAGAGCTAGAGATACGTTGGCAGAAGGCATTATATGCTCGAGCACGATTAAACATTATTAAGGGAGTCATCAAGCGGTCTTTAAAAAAGTGTATGTAATATTGGATGGACAGCGGTCACGGTGTCTGAAGGGGCGTTTACCTAGTTTTGGAAAAGTGTTTAGAAAAAAAAAAAAAAAAAAACAATGTAGAAACTGATGTTGTTGTCGTTTCTTTCGTCCTTTACAAAGGTTATGCATGCAATGACGGCATGGTGTCTTTTCTCGGCTAATTGCCCGTATGATAAAAATATGTTTACTTAGATAAGAATATAAATATAAATTTATTTTTAAATTAATTCTTGTCATTTTAAAACAAGAAGAATATAAAGGGTTTTTTTTTTTGTTTTAAAATGCTATCTTAGCAATCTCTTTTGACGTTCATAATTCATATATTAAAGGATCTAGATTCATAATTCATATATTAAAGGATCTAGACCGAGGCTATAAAATGAATAAATAATATTTTTCTATAAAATAAAAAATAACTTTCTGGAGGACAAAATGTGTATCTTTTTCTATGAAACAGGCTAGCCTTGATTCAAGGGTGTGTTTAAGAATTTCTTGATTTTTTTTTCCCTATCACTAGCTCTTCGATTCAACTTTGATTCTGTATATTTATGAAGAACTTCTAGTTTTAGAACTATTTATTGGGATCTCGTCAATGGATGATATCATTTAATTAATCCCTTTTTTAACACTCTGGTTAATTTCTGGCATCAGTAATCACTTAATCGTTCGTGACTATCATAGAATTGGAACCATAACTCCATAAGCAGCTGAGATAATTAAGATCTAGAATTTAGAATTGGTTTCGACTCGACTCTTACTTCTCATTTAATGTAATTCTAGCCTTCATAGGAATTGTTATTATACAAAAGATTTATCGAATCATTGTATTGAAACCCCCTTTATGAAAAGTTAACCAGTTACTTTTTATAAATAATTTTTAAAAAGTTTTCAAAATAAATTTTATAAGATTTTTTTTGTCACGAAACATTCGAATAATTAAGCATAGAGATTGATCGTGGTACGTGGTTCATCACAACTAAAACCCCCTTTGTGAGAAGTTAACCAGTTACTTTTTATATTAACCGGCCTTCCAAAAATTCTAATATTGCACTTTCTGAAAAAAAAATTAAATATTGCTCTTTTATATATACGTAAATAAAAAGGAATGATTTGAAAATGCCCTATGTCTATAGGGTTGTTTTAAATAATATCCTCTATCAATTAATTGAATCAAACAATTCCAAAGAAAGTATGATTTATTTAAAGGATAGCCTCAAATTAGTTCCTAATCTACAACTCTTTTTTTTTCTTATTCAATTAGACCCTCAACCAATACATTTAACGAGTTAAGTCCCCGGGGTATCTAGGAATTCTTTGTTCGATCCCTCCATCAACAAGCATGCTTTGCAATGTCTACAAGTCGCGGATTCAATTGAGAAAAGGCTTACGCACATTTGTTGACAAAAGGATCCAATTGAATATTCTTGGATACATTAGGGATCCAACTGATTAAAAAAGTTGCATGTGAGGACAAACACAAAAGGTATAATTGATCTAATTCAGAGACGAGGAGTATTTTTTGTAGATAAAGATACTGACGACACGTATGAAAGCAGGATTTGGTGAGGTGAAATTGAAAATGTAAAAGCAACACGGGCTTTCATGGTGGAAGGAAGCTCAATGGAGCCCACGCCCCATGTATCCTGGAGTTACCAGCCAGTCTTTTGATACTAGCTTCTGTTTTTTTAATGGACAGAGAGATGGGATCTTGATGGTTTTTAATTTTATATTTTGCAAGTTTCCAATTAGGCCCTTGAAGAATAATATTATGCGTGCCACTTAATTATACTTGAGCTAATCAAAGCTGCATGAAGGAGGTTCCAATCCACGAATTCAATTCTCCTAGCTTTTCCGCATATTTTTTTTTTGACATGTATCTAGTTAAAGGCTACCGCACTTAAACTTTTAGCTTTAGGTCCTGTGTGTTTTTTTATTTTTTATAAGTGTTTTTGTAAAAGTTTTTTTTTTATTTTAAATTAATATTTTAGTGTTTTTTTTATTGTTTTGATGTGTTGATATCAAAAATAAAATTTTAAAAATAAAAAAATATATATTATTTTAATACATTTTCAAATAAAAAATATTTTGAAAAATAATCGTCAAAAAAATTTGTTTAATTTGTTCTTGAATCAATAATTCATAAAATTCATTTACAAATAACATATCAAATATTTGATAGCAAAACTGAAATGACCGATATAAAAAGAAAAAATAAATCAAAACTAACTACAAAAAATAATTAAAATTTAAAAATAACACTAAAAATTTAAAAAAAAACATAAACTTAAGGATTTAATTTAAAGTCTTTCTATAAACAAGAATTGTAAATCCTACTTGTAAAATTTGAAATCGGATAGATAATTATAATTATTTTTATCAAACTGAACATTTGACCTATTCAGGTTTTTTTATTATTATTATTTTAGTTTATCAATCTAATTCATAAACATATAATATTTCATGTCATCCTAATTAATTGCCCGACCTCAATATCCCAATATCCCTAAACGGTGATGATAATTGATGAAAGCTTTCATCAATGATTGGTGGTGCAATTATGGAAGCAAAGAAGAGTGAAATTTTGTTTGAATACTTCAATTTGTTTATTTAAAAAAAAATTAAAAATATTGTTATAAGATTAAGTTGTTAAAGATGCAAATAATATAAAACAAACGGTTGGGAATAAAGGGACGGAGAAACTAGTAAAAAGAAGGCAAAAAGAATATTTAAGTTTTTGAAAATCCAAAACCAAGTAATTACAATGGTTTCTTTTCCATATATCAAAATAATAAGTTTTCAAAAAACTGAAAAGGAAAATAAAAAAATAGGAACCCTTACCTTGGAAGAACAAAAAATTCAATCACAAAGAAATTGAACGCGGATGGGGCCTTTTGTTCCTCTAATGGTAGAGTGACAACAAAAAAAATGCTTCTAATACGTGGGTTCATGGTTTACCATATAATATTGGTATCGGTTCCTTTACAAAAGGCCAGCTTCAAATTTACTAAATTTACTGTTTAGCATCACCGTGAGTTCTATTTTTAAAGTATTTTTTATTTAAAAATATATTAAATTAATATTATTTTAAATATTTTAAATAATTTTATTGTTTTAATATTAAAAATTTTAAAAAAATATTTTAATATAATTTTAACAAAGAAAACTTTTAAAAAATATCTATCAAACAATTATTAAAAAAATATTTGAAAATATGATAATGATTGTTTTTTACTTGTAAATGCATTAAAATAATTATTTTTTTAAAAATATTATTTCTGACATCAATATATTAAAATAATTTAAAAATAAAAATAAAATTTTAAAATAAAATAAAAATATAATTTTTTTAAATATATACTTTTCAAATATAAAAATAAAAGGGCTTCAAATATCCTGATTGATCTTAAAATTGCTTTGGTTATAGTTAATTTACGCCCAAAGGGTGTCCATCCATCCAAATGGAGATGTCATCTCTTTCATTATTTCAGGATCTTCATTAAACATGTTCAAGTACAAGTATGAGAAGTACAAAAAAAAAAAAAAAAAAAAAAAACAAACAAAGAAAAAAATAAAGTACGTACGTGTATGTTGGCACATCTTAGTAAAAAATTATAGCTTGGAAGAGGGGATCAGGGTATTCTATGGTGCCATCTATAAAAACAAACTATTTAATTGATGGTTTAATATTAAAAACTTAAAATTAAAAAGGTTTGTTTTTTTTTTCTATAATTTTAAGTTCGAGCAATGTGATTTTTAATATAATGATTACTGGAAGCTTATATAATCGTTAACTTTAGGGTCCATGAAATTAATCAAGGTATATATAAATTGACCCGAACACTCACGTTAATAATAATAAAAGTGTTAGGATGCTAATGTCCGACCTCGCACGCAACATTTATAAGCAGCCAATATATAATTAATCAATGATGGACATGCCTCGATGTTTTTTTCTACCTGGAGAATTCCTATGAGTAATTAACCTTTCTCCGAAGAAATACTCATCACATTGTAAAGATCTTTGCCTACTTTGCATCTCTCTCTCTCTCTCTCTCTATATATATATATATATATATATATATATATATATATATATATATTATTAACATTTGTATCCGAGCTAGCTTGCGCACACCTCGATTAATCCTACGAATCTTGAAATTAATGATCATGCAAACCTTCAGTAGCTATGAGGTTTGTGAGACTCGAACTGGTTATTTTAAAAAGCAAACTTAAAATCTTACCAGTTAAGCTACACCCCTCAAGGTTATTTATTGCCTCTCTATTAATTCTTCAAGTTATGGTTATGATATTTGTTAGCCGAAGGGAAAAAGACACTACTTGTCCAAACAAATAAATTAACTTTGATTATTACCCTACCCTCCTTGATTTAGCACAAATAAAATATTACATAACACCAACAAAATACTTAGTCGGAGTTTAAACATTGATTCTTAGAAGAAAAAAAATATTGATGAAAAATTATTGTCAAAAAACATATTGTCATTGATTTATATTCTATCATTCATTCTGTCGATAATAGAATCACTGATGAATTTATATATAGAGCATCAAACAAAAAAAGAATTTACCGGCATTCATTCCATCGGTGACTATGACATATTATCGACAGAATAAACCATTGGTACGTCCATTGATGATCATATACATATTATTAATATAATTAAACCGTCGAAGAATTACATCAAGCAGTGACAAGTCTTGTAATTTTTTTTCAACTCTCTAGAACTCTCCAAGGGAATTAGTTCATCGATCATTCTATCAGTGATGTAAATCTCATCGATAATTATGTTAGTATTATATTTAATATTTTTTTAAAAAATAAAATAGACAATACATGAAAAATATTAAAAGAATAATAAAATAAAATAAAAACTAAATTTTTATTATTAATTTAAAAAATAATAAATTGAATACAATTTATTTAGTGGATAAAAGCTAAAAGAGGAAGTGGTGGCATATCTTTGTTGAAATCAAGAAGGCGATGAGGTTGACCATATGTACTAATGAGGGTTGTCAACATTTGCTCAAGGACATTTATTTTATCCCTCGAGTTGACTATCTTAAACCTAAGTTGGGTCATCTAAGTATTGAGCTGGGTTGTCTGAATTTAAACTTGTTTTGTACAATTACTTGAATGGCCAAAGATTGTTGGCTCCATCTTATATCTATACAACCTATGAATAAATCAAAATCACAACACAGTAACACCATTTATGTTCAATAACATAATAATAAAATCACAACAATAAATGTTCCAATTATGTTAACAATAGTTCATTGTAAAGCAACATTAACGAGAAAGATTACATTAAAGTTAATTTCATTACACATTGATGTTTTACATTTAAAATTAGTTTGAAATCTTTTTAACCAGAATTGTCTTCATCATCATCATCATCATGTCCATCATAATCTTCTTTATTGAATTGAAGCTCATCAATATCGACTTCTATATGTTCATAGATTCTTAATATATCATTTAACTCATTGGTGTTAACATCAATAAAAATGTTATCCATTACATGAAAATTTAAATTTTCTTTTAAATCGGTAGACGGGGCAACTTGATGTGTAGCAACTAACTCATCAGGTTGAAAGGCATTGTCTCCCGTATTTACTTTATCGTTATTATTATAAATAACTTGGATATGACCCCTGAGATTAGTTTTCACTACGGATAATCAATCAACCCTAAAACAATTATTTCTAAAGAAAGGAGTGTATGTGGAATAAACTTATTGGCATTGCTTGGCAAAAACAAAAACACCATCAATGTTGTAAAGTTTAGTCTTGTACTAATTTTGACCAAATCATGGTGGAGATCTCTTCCGATTCCTTTATCAATGGTATCATATCAATAACATTTGATTAAAAAGATTCTATTATACTCGATATGATATTGCAACTCAATCACATCTTTTAACTTCTTATAATAATCAACTTCAAACTCATTAGAAGTTAATCCTTTAACACAAACTCCACTATTATAGGTTTTTTTACCCTGACTATACTATTCAATATAAAAGACATATCCATTAACGAAATATTTGTTATAGCTCTTGACCTTTCTTTCAGAACCCAAACATAGTAAATTCAAACTACCATTAGCATTCCCTCCCATTTGTTAAATCTGGTATATGATTATAACTATTAATAGTTAAAGAGAAATGCGTAATGAAATGAAGTATTATTATAGTTAAGAATTATTAATTACTACTTACATGTATTCTGAACTACATGTTAAATTGTTCATCTTATAATTAAAAATTTTAAGATTTGGTCATATGTAAATTTTGAGATAGCAGAAACAAATAATATTGCCTATTAGAAAATTATTCAATATATCAGTTTATGAAAATATAAGAGAAAAATTGTTTAAAAATAATAACATGTTAATATTGTAATTAATGAATAAAAAGTCTCAATTCATCGCAATTAAATATTACATAATTATTTACATATTTGAATTTGATTTTATGTCAAGTATCTTCTCCTCACTGTTTTTTTTTATAAAGATCATTCAAGATATGAAAATATTGACAAACTCTTACTCGAAAGCCTTTCTTCACCGTCATTATATCTTGAAACGTCGTGGTTAATTTTTATTTTTAAATGAGACTTAAAATAATATGAAATTATTCAATCTATTTTAATAGTATTTTTTAATGATTATTGATTTTTTTAAGAAAAAAATTTAATTCCTCTAAATTTATCTAAATTTCAACTGAATAATAAGATTTGATAATTTTTTAATAGTGTATCCTGTATAAGAAAACAAATATATTTTTATGTCTCTCTCTCTCTTCCCACTGCTTTAAAGCGACCAAAGCCAGTGCACGGGACTCGGCTCATCGATCTTCGAATCTTCCGTGAGACCAGGCAAGAAAATATTTATACATGTTGTCTACTCTATAGCCACATATATTAATTTGTTCGTGAAATAATCATATACACAGACAGCACAAGCATGTAGCCAAAGCAACATAAATCTAAACCAGAATCTAGTTTAGTGGGGAGGTGGCATCTGTGGGGGAGAACCTTTCTTTCTCATGGGTTCTCACACTTTATTTTTTCCTTTTAAATCCTACTCAATATCTATATACACACTATATTATATGCTATTTTGCTATATCTTCTAGTCAATTTTTACTCAAACATGAGTTGTTCCAAGGTGTTTTCAAAAAATTAAAATGAAATAAAATAAAATAAAAATATATAAATCTATGTGGGAGTGTGTTTTTGGTTGATTTTTAAAGTATTTTTCATTCATAAATAAATCAAAGTATTTTTTATTTTAAAAAATTATTTTTGATATCAGTGTATTAAAATGATCTAAAAATATTAATTTAAAGTAAAAAAAATTAAAAAAATTTAATTTTTTTTAAATATTTTTTAAATATAAAAATAAATAGATAGTTTATATCCGTAATAAGTTGTTTTTTAAACAGAGCTGCCGCCGCTTTATGTTATTGTGAAGAATCGAGGTCTAATTAATATCACAGGATTGAGATGTAATTTGGAGAAATATATATGTCACATCTGTTTCGAAAACTATAGAATCTTTATATATAGTATCATAGATCAGTAAATAATAATTAATAACCAGGCGGACAAAACATGAGACTAGCTAGGCAGACTGGCTAGAGCATACACACTCTCTAAAGAGGAATGACGCAACAGTTAAAAACAATCAGATTCCGATATTGTTCACTTACTTTCCCAAGGAACGGTCATGGATTTTCACTCCTCTGCCTCCTAACTGCCTATTAAATTCTACATGCCTCCTCATTCTCCTCTCATAGCTAGTTCCATTTTCTCCTCTCAATTTCTCCCATCAACGTCTAGAGTAGACAACAGTCCTTCTAGTTCCTATAATATTTTTTTGATCCAACTAGAAATTGAGATACATATAACATTGTATGCGCATTGATTGTTTCCCTTCAAACATGACAATTATGCCTCCTCCTCCTCCTCCTCCTCCTCCTCCTCCTCCAGGGCCATTAGTATTTGATGCTTCCATTCTTCAACACCAAGACACCTTACCCTCTCAGTTCATTTGGCCTGACCACGAAAAACCATGCCTTGAACCCCCAGAACTTGCAATCCCTCCTATTGATTTTGGAAGCTTCCTCACTGGAGATCGTTTGGCGGTCTCAAAACTTGCCCAGCAAGTATATGAGGCATGCAAGAAGCATGGTTTCTTTGTAATTGTTAATCATGGTGTTGACTCCAAGCTTATAGCTAAAGCTCATGAGGGTATGAACATGTTCTTTGGTAAGCAGCTCTGGGAGAAGCCAGCTCAAAGGAAGATAGGAGAGCAATACGGGTATGCTAGTAGCTTCACTGGAAGATTCTCCTCCAAGCTTCCATGGAAAGAAACACTCTCTTTCAGATATTGTGCTGACAATCAGTCCTCTAACATCGTCCAAGAATACTTCTTGAATGTAATGGGAGAAGAATTCAAACAGTTCGGGTAAGAAACGATAATTAATTTCATTCAAAAAAATTAAAATATTACGCAATGCTGTCGTCTATGTAGAATATTAGCAAGTGAAGACACTATGCAATAATTTGTGATTTTGTTTTGAATAGGAAGGTGTACCAAGAATATTGTGAAGCCATGAACACTCTTTCCCTTGGAATTATGGAGCTATTAGGAGAAAGTCTAGGAGTTGGAAACGAATATTTTAGAGATTTCTTCGAAGGAAATGATTCAATAATGAGACTAAATTACTACCCTCCTTGCCAAAAACCGGAATTAACTCTTGGCACTGGGCCTCACTGTGATCCTACATCTCTAACAATTCTTCATCAAGATCATGTCAGTGGCCTTCAAGTGTTCGTCGACGAAAAATGGCACTCCGTTACTCCTGATCCGGAAGCTTTCGTCGTTAACATTGGTGACACATTCATGGTAAGACCATCAACAAACAACTAGGCTAATCGGAACCCTTTAATCAATTATTACTTCTTCCATCCCACAAAGAAAGTCCATTTTTACCATTCGATCCGAGGTTTTTCCAAAAATAGCACATGTCTAAACAAGGCATTAATTACTATATTAATAATTTGACCAAGAACCAATAAAACTTGTGCTGTTGTTGTTTCAGGCTCTATCAAATGGCATTTTCAAGAGTTGCTTGCATAGAGCAGTGGTAAATAACGTAACAGTAAGGAAATCCCTCGCTTTCTTTCTATGTCCAAAAATGGACAAGGTGGTGAAGCCACCAAATGCTTTGGTCGACTATAAGAATCCAAGGGTATATCCGGACTTCACATGGCCAGCTTTGTCAGAATTCACACAAAAACATTACAGGGCCGACATGAAAACCCTAGATGTCTTCACAACATGGCTTCAACAGAAAAACATGTGATGAGAGGGTACCAAAAATGCTTCTTCCTGTTAATTAGGCTGAGGAAAGTGACATTATAATAGTGGACAAAGCTAGGTGCAAAGAAGGAGGGACTTGGTTCTTCATGGCGTGTATTTAGAGGAAAAAGGCAACAGAAGAACCAAAAAACAGGCCAGCCCTTTAAGTAGCTGCTAGTGTGTTAGTGTTGGAGAGAATCACATCAATGCAAGTAAGAAGCAAATTGTAGGAATAAATATTTGAATGGGCTCCATATATGCATATCTTCTTATTGTTTTTTATTATTATTTTAATTTTGTTAATGCAAGACATGTATAGATTCTATGTACTTGTGTGTTTGGCCACCACCAAATTCTTGTTGCCTCGACTATCTTTCTACTTGGCACGTAACAATACTCGTTAATTAGATTCCCAGACGAAAACTTGTCGCAGATGGTACGAAATCTGAAATAATGTATTAATTGATTACAAGATACATGGTGGAAAGCGTTCTAATTCGATGCCCTGAATCATAATCCCAGTAATGGAATTTGTAACCAATAAAAAAAAAATGCTTTAAATTCCTGTTTTTAAAACAATCTGTATGTTCCTCTGAAAAATAAACGCAAGCGTTGAGGCTCCATCTGCGTATTTTATCGGAGTTAACTGTCCGGCTGCCGATGTTCTCATCAAAGTAACATCCCAGTGGCTAGAATCCGATCGGTTTTCCGACTCACAGGCTCAAATTCTAGCTACTCTCTATTAAGCAACTCATGAGACACACTGGATCTTCCATGGACCAATGGAAACTAGATACCAGTACTAGCAGGATAATACATATGTGAGTGTGTGGGAAAAATTACTTTCATTCTCTCATGATCATGAATATAAAACACGACCCAGATAGAGTCCGAGCGAGCAAGTAAGCGGTCCGTGAATCTTAATTAGCTGACGAGTCTCTGTCAACTTAACTAAAAGTCTATAAACTTTTCTCTTTTCCTTTTTGCAGGACGTGCTATATGCAATGTCTTTTCTTCATGCTTACGACAAAAGAACCTAGCAAATCGTACGAAAATTCTCGTTACTCAAGTTTACTTTCATCCAATTATAATGGGTTTCAGTAGAAAAGGAAGAAAAGAAAGTCGGGTAAAGCTAGCGAGCACATGCAAGTCTGAGGGCTTCAAGCATTAGAAAATTGATAAAAACGTAGTAATAATAAAGTCCCACTTATATATGAAAGCTGTTCTCTTGTCTTATCCATCCTCCTAGCAATTTAATTTCCTGTATCTCATTGTTTAGAGTAAGCATGACTTAACAGGGAGATCAGCTAAATTAACGTGGTTTTGGTGAAGTAAGCAACTGGTGCGCGGAACCTAGCCAGCTATATCCTTCACTCCATGAAAAACACACACGCACACACAAAAACACTTAGCCAAATAATTAAGAGTTTCAAAGACAAAGTATGGGCTCTAATTTGATCTTCATTTTCAACCTTAAGGATGCTGCCAAGTACTGTGAGTTGAAATATTTATTAATTATACGAGTCGAAACAAAACTAGCACTGCACTGACGCTTGCACTAACACTAAAGTGGAGAAGAGCTGTATGCCTAACATGTACATGTTAGGGTGTTTCTGCAGATAGTTGATCGAATTGCTCCCCCATGTGATTCAGCATGTTCAAGAGCTACTTTAGTTTTTATCATTCGGTAGGGTGGTACAAGTATTTTTTATTAAAAAAAAAGAAGAGAAGATTTTTAAGTGAAAATATATTAATTTAATGTTTCCATTGATTTTAATATTCTCCTATCAAAATTATATGGAAAAACTTGGAGAATTATTATTTTGATGTTTTTACAATCCTAAGATGTTTTTTTTCTTTTAAAAAAAAAGAAATTCTAATGTACAATTTTGTCATCTAGGGTTCTTAAATTTAAGTATCCACATGATCACCTCCTCATGATATATATAAGCTTATGGGGGTGCCTATCTTGCTTGACCTTGGTATAAAACAAATGCTATGTCGGGTGTCTTCACTACATGTCACTTTTTGAGGTCATAGGTCTTAATTGAACTATATGATAAATTATAAATTAGTCTTTCTAGTTTTGCAAAATAAATTATATAGTTTCTTTAGTTTTAAAAACTAATTAATTAGTTCATTGAACAGTTTTTATCATACTTAATTTAATATTATTTTGTTTCAAAAAAATTATTCAGCTTTCCATACTACTTACTTATTTTTTATCTTTTTATTTATTTAAATCAATTTTTTAAAAAAAATCATGAAATGGACGAAAGGGTCTAATTAATTAGTTTTTAAAATTAAAGAAAATATTTAATTTATTTTTCAAAACTAGAGGAAGTAATTTATTCTTAACCATACCATGGAACAGCTTATATATCTTCATTTTTTTAAAATTACATCCCATCTTTTTTCGAGATTTGAATTTAGAAATATCTCAAATCATCTGTCTGCTTTTTATTAAAAGCAAATGTGACAGTTTTTACCGGCCTGAATCATATCATATTGTGGGATCCAATAATTTAAAATCGGCAAGAATTTGTCACATCAGTAGTGTATTGATTATAGTTTAAATGCTATTGAAGCAATCCTATCATGGTTCCCTTTTTTTCTTCTTTTTTCTTTTTTTATTGTAAGCAATATAGTTAAAGTCAAAGGAGGCAGGAAATTGGTACCTCATCCTATCATGGCTACTTTGTTGAGAATATGATGGCGGAAACTAGACTCGAGATACGGCACAGCTCGGGAAGAAAATGTTTGGGAACGAAAAATTGTGTTATTAAAAAAATTAATTTTTTATTATTTTTTTATAGAAAAATTAATATTTTTTATATTTTTTTAAATTATTTTGATGTGTTAATCTTAAATATAATTTAAAAAAATAAAAAAATTATTTTAATACATTTCAATATAAAATATATTTTAAATACAAAGATAAATCTAAGTTATATTAAATTTTATTTAATTGTATTGTTGAATTTAATATTTGTTCTTATTAGGTAATTGATTTGAAGTTCAAATTTTATTCCGATTAAAGTTTTTTATGATTTATATGTAATTCTCGAAATTATAATTATTTTTTATGAATTAAATAAAATTTGGAGAGTTGAGAACTTTTCCAACCCCCATTATCTTTTTTTTTTTTCAGTTTTTTCTTCTTAGCTTTTCTTGTTTCTTCTTTTTAAATATTTTTTGTCCAGCATTAGTTTTGATATTAGAGCCAAAGTTCCATCGATGAGCTTCTTTAAATTCTTAAAATTCAAAACAAATCGTAAATCCTGGATTTGTGATAGCTTTAATCAACAGTGATACACTAAAAAAAAAAAAAAAAAAAAAAAAAGGAAGAAAGCAACGCACCAGAGGCCTTTTTATTTTCATGGCAGCCTTGGCAACACATGACGCCGGGGCAAACCAGCACAGGAGGACAGCAGCAAACTTGTATCTTTTAGTTTTAGCGACTAAAAGCTTCATTGCTTAATGCCCCGTAATTAGTTAACAATTCGGCGGGGAAATTACTGTTTTTCTTGTTATAAAATATTATTTATTAAAATAATATTTATTAAATTTTATTTTTTAAAATAAAATTTATTAAAAATTAAGTTTTATGATTTAGATACCCTGAGTCATGAGTTTTATAAATTAACCCGATTGACTTAAATTGTTTTTTTATCTTCTTTTATTAATGATTTTTTTTTAAAATTTCACTCTTCATCATTTAAATCGGTTAAAGATTAAATTTTATAATTGTTTTTTGATTTTTTTATATGAAATTATTTCAATCTCATTACTTGAGTTAAGGGTTTGACGAATTAAACCGGGTTAACTCGAGTTTTTTTTTAATTGATTTGTTTTTAATTTTATCATTTAAATGTTAGATTGATTCAGAATTGAGCTTTATAATTTTTTTGGCTTATCATTATTAATTTTAGCATTCAAGTTTGACAAGTTTACTGGAGTTTTTTTTATTTTTTTAATTGATTTTTTACAATTTTATTCTTTATTAATGGATTAATTAAAAATTAAATTTTGATATTTTTTTTATTTTTTATTATATTAACATGATTTTGTGATCCAAATCACATAATTTATATGTTAATTTGATTTCATCCGAATAAGTTAAATATATTATAATTATTTTCTGTGTTTTTTTTAGTGAAAAGTAAAAAAGGCAAATCGAATATCAAATACACCGACCCCGGTACTGGCTTAGCTTAGTCTACACCAACCTCATCATAGACCATACTTGACTCGCTTGTTTTTGCCATGACCTAAAAAAATCTCATGATTTACACATCAATATATTCACCAAGTCCACAATCATGATCATGATCCAACGGTCACCAGGCGATCCGAGCAAGCTCAAGGATATTTTCCTAACAGGCACACGTACGTTAGCTACCAAAAGCCACTAGTTAGTTGTCGAACAGTTGTGATAAAACATCCAGCAAATGGCACAAATGCGCTTTAGGACCAAAAAGATTGTGGAGAAGAATAATGGTGCTGTCCTCAAGTAGTAAAGCATCAGTAGCGAAAACAATAATCTATCAAATTATGAATCTACAAAAGATCTTCCAGGTCCAACACACTTGCAGATCTTTTTATAAAGGATTGACCAGAAAGGATGCCTGCAAAACAAATAAAGATGATGATGGTTTGTCAAGCAGATACTCGCTGATGAAAAGCTGGAGCACATGATTCTGCAAAACAAGGCCGTCTTGTATCAACAGGACGCTATGAACATGAACTTTCTACGATATGTTTTAGACAAGAAGCATTCTCAGGACAAACTCATTATATATTCACATCAATATTTTTATCCAAAAACACCAAACCCTTTTTCCGTACGACGCACAGGTTGCTTAATTTTCAAATGGAGATTTAGTGGGGGATTTGAGTCATTAATTATTGAGATAATGGGGAGCAGAAAAGATGCCAGCTTTGATTGAATTTGGAATATAAGGGAGAAAAGGCAGGTTAATGGAAGTGGACTCAAAAGGGTGTTTGCGAGATAAGGGAATTAGAATATGACAGTTAAACCAGTCTGAATTTGATGCGTTTAACATAAATATATTTATTAACTACGTGGTTTAACCATAATTAAGACATTTATTTATTTTGGGCTTCAACTACAAGTTGATCTCTGATTCTTGACACCTCTCCTTTTTTTCTGAAATCCTCTGGTACAACACCCGTACGTTCTCATGGGTTCCGTTTTCTGAACCATATGGTCTGAAGATGACCATGATTTTATTTTTTTCCTCTCTTCCACTACTTAAGTTACCATGACTTCTGGTAAAAATTAACTTTCTTTATATGACAAGTTACACTACTCACCTTTCTGTCACCAAATCGCTCATATCTTTTAGGCGTGCTGCCACACAAAATTCCATGACTTTGACAAGCGATTAGATAGATACTCACAACCTGGAAAAAAAAAATCATTTCATTTCGGGGAAGAAACAAAAAACTAGAATAGAACGAATACTGGACTTCCTGTTTTCCCTTTTTCGTTAGCGTCAGGATTTGTGAGTAGAGACTGGCTCTT
Organism: Populus tomentosa; assembly: GCA_018804465.1. Lineage (NCBI taxonomy): Eukaryota > Viridiplantae > Streptophyta > Magnoliopsida > Malpighiales > Salicaceae > Populus > Populus tomentosa. The sequence goes on from CM031995.1 coordinate 4,490,749, forward strand.
CAGCCTGACCCGTCTCAGAAAACCCAGCTTTTACATAAATGGTATTGCGGCCTCGTCCAGTAGACTGCGCCTACCCTTAAACCCATGCTAGCCCGACAAATTAAATATCACAATTTTTTTTTTTTTTTTTTTTTGCTGTAAGTTTTTCCTTTTAAAAGGTCCATTATTAAGCATGATAATTTCTATTACATAATTATTCTAATAATGATATAAAAACTAGTATTTGTTTGATGCTATAACGAAAATCCCACCACATGAAAACCTTAACTGAAAGCCCCCGCACACCAAAAAAAAAAGTTCCGACACTGGAACAAAGTTACACACAATACACCATCATATTCCAATATTGTCCAAAGAACATTCTTACTGCCAGCAAGTTGGCTTGGACCAGTTTAATCCGGATCCTAGACCTATCTCGAAAAAAAATCAAATAAGAAAATGATTGGTTTAAAAATTCAAGTCTACCTACGACTCGATCAACCCATCAGTAAAACTTGTTGATAATAATTTTTCTCATTCCATTCAATATCTTTGTTATCTTTCCTTCCTTACTTTTCAATCCTAGTTTTCTTTCTCTAACCACCTCACTAATACATTTTTTTACTACCTATCTCTCTAGCTCGTGGTTCTACAATGGATATCCAAAAACAACAAGAGCAAAGAAATGAGAGATTAAAAACGAAGAAGAAGAATAAGATGATGATAGATCGAGATGGCAGTCGCAACAATGAAATGGAAGGCATTGATAGGATTGGTGAGTGTAACATTAGTGCGCTACCACTTCGCGTATAGGAATTCTAGCCTCTTATTTTTTATGTCCGGTGTCCTCCTCTGCTCCCTTACCAGTCTCTGCCTTCTCTTCCGCGAATCTGAACATCTCATACATTTTTTCTTCTCTTCTCTATTCTTTTCCATTTCAAATTTTAGAGTTTTTCTTTTTTCTTCCTTTCTTTTGAATTATATTATGATGATGAAATTGTTTCTTCTTTTGGAGAACAATGCAGTGGTTAGTTTAGGAACGGTGATAGCGGAGGAAGCAGGTACAATGAATGTTGTAGCTAGGTCTGGGAAATTGCGAGCATTAAAGAGGGGTTTTAGCATGTTTAGGGTTTGATTTCATTCATCTTTATGATTTTATTTTTTTTCATTTTTTTGTGTTTTTCCTTTTATCTAGGAAATTTTGAGCTTTAAAGAGCAGGGATTTTAGTCATTTTGGGCTAGGCCTGGGAAATTGCTGGCTTAGAGGGTTTTTTTTTAAATAACTAGGTTTCTGACTCTCGGGTCTTCCCCAAATCAACCATCGGGTTTGATTTTATAACCATACAAAGAGGAATATGGAAAGGGGAGGACAAAACCAGACCCAGCCCACAACCAACCCCATCCGTGGGAGGTTACGTAGTTTGGATTGTTGGACTGGGTCACTGCATTATTGCATTAGATACAGTTTTCATTTCATTTTCTTTGTTCTCCGTCATTTCTGCTTCTCCTTCAAAGAACGGGGAAATATATCATATCCTCACATTTGAGTAGAAAGCAGAAGTAAAATATCATCAACAGTATCAACAAGAGTCATCATGCTAGCCTGAAATGCCCCATCTTGTGGCCTTCGTCACCGTGTAAGAGATAGTTTTCTTGATACTTACCATGCATGTACTGTGAATGTTCCTTAATACGCCTTCACATCATTGTCTTGTATCTCAATACCATGGTCAGGAAAATACCCACACGAGCTACGAGAACTTGTGCATACAACTTGACATTGAGCTTTTTTAAAAAAAAAACAAGAGGATTTTACGACACCTGAGTTTCAGTCATGCTCTTGTGGCAGAAAGAGATGTAGTCAAGTCTTTCTAGTCACTGACTAGAAAGAATGTCAAGAAGAAACTGTATCACTTCAAAGCAGTCAGCTTATATACGACCAATTAGCACTAAATTCAAAAGTTATTCCAAGGGAAAACCACCACATCAATTAGCCATTGTTAACAGAACACAGATGATTCACATTTATATGAATGGTAACTATTCTTGTCTAAACTAAACTAGGCTGCGAAGAAACAGAGACAGAAAGATACAGGGAAGAGCTGCCTTGTGGGGGTTTACTTTACAGGTCAATAGCACAGACTTTACCTAGTTCCATATGAGGGATGGTGGAAACAAATTTAATGAATTACAAGGAAACAATAACCAATCGGGATAGAAGGAAATGCAGCAAAGAAAATTCAACCACATTCCTTCTCTTGATCTAAATCAATGAACTATTCCTTCAACTCCAGAGAGAGATAGATAGAAAGAGAGATTGCCGTACCTTAATAGCCTTTTAAAAGTTCACTCGCTTAGGTTGCAATTTCGAAGGTATGGATGATCATACTTGATGTACTTGGTCCAATATGGTCGATATTTAGTCATTGCTAACTCCAGCCATGGCTTCATGTTACCGTTATAGTGGACAACAGCTGCATTTTCAATTTCTGATCTATCAACGCTTGGATTATAACCCAATCCAAGCACATGCCATGATTTCTGAAGAGGATGTGTCAGATTATAAAATGTAATCAGCCCTGGAGGCAATGTCCCAAGCTTCCACAGTACCCTGTCTTCATTCTGAAATTCAACAAAATCAAAAAAGAAAAATCAGAATATTAAATCACACTGCACCCACATCTTGACTATCTAAAACAAAGGAAGTTGACCTTTTAGTCCATTCAAACAATAACAAAACAAACTGTAACTACATGCCACGCCTTCAATGCATAAAAGAGTACGATAAAAACATCTTTTTTGACCACTTCTAGTAGAAACAATTAATTAGCACCTAATATGAAATGCAGGTTTGAAATAGATAAACTTCCTCCACAGCACCTAAATTTAAGAATTTATGTACAAAAAGGGCAAGTGTAGGAAGAGCACAACAAAGCATGAAATATACCATGGGTTTCAACAACGTACCATGTTTTGCCACTTGTGATATATTCCTGTAATATCCTTCTTTTTCCACACCTTAAGATCAAAAATATTCATCCCATATGCCCACCCACAAGCATTTGGATCAAAGTGTCTGGCAATATGGGGATTAGAAAAGTTAAGGTACTTATCAAACCGGTGAAAACTTTCACCACAGGTTTCCACTGCACCATTCACTTTTTCATTTAGATCCACTGACCACAATTTAGTTAAATCTTTCTGCACAACAATGTCATCATCAAGAAACAGGATCTTATCCAACTTGGGATAGACCTGTGGGAGATAGAACCTCAAGTGGTTAAGCATTGAAAGATACTTAGGGTTTCGATACTTCAGATTTGAAGAGCCAGATGAGAGGGAAGTTAGATGATTTGCTTTGAAGTAATACTCTTTCATTGCAGCAGATTCAAGCTGACGCAGAACTGGGCAGTAGGATGAATTGAGCCACTTGAATTCATCAACATTTTCAACATGGATAGTAGCTTTTCCTGGAGGGTTCAGTAGAAACCACATATTCATCGCTCCAAAGTTGAGTTTATCAGTAACAAGATGGAAGACATGTTTGGAAGAATCCTGCATTGCAACCAAGAAGCATATTAGAGAAACAAGCAGCTTGCATCCAAGTCCCAGAAAATGAAAGGCATGTTTGCACTATAAAAATCCCTGGACAAATTAGGAATAAATTCTTGAGAGGAAAAACAGCTTGAGGAATGATTTTGATGTTTTTTTTTAATTTGGGAAATTAACAGTATTGGTATCACAAAATAATAAGTCTGCAGCACCTTGGCATTCATGATGGTTGAGTTGACAACAACTGATGCAGCCAAGACATTGTCAGAGAAGAGGGCATAATGATAAAGATTTGGATTTTCCAAATTCTCACTTCTGGGAAACTTTCTCTTCTCAAGAGGAAGGAGGTAGTAGTCAATTGTTAGGCGCATAGACAAGCAATGGATTCCATTAGGAACTGTTTTGGCAGCCAGTTGACTCAGGAATGTGCTCTGTTTTTTTAAGCTCCTAACTTGTTCATCTGCTGTTTGAAGCATTGCTCTGAGCTTTCCAGTAACCAACTTGCAGTCATACAATTGCTCTCTTGCTTTTGACAGAACTTGGCCCATTGCTTTTAATTTTCCAGGTGCACTAAAAATAAATCAAGCATGCAACATAATATCCTTTTTAAGAGATTGCCATAATCATCAACATGAAAAGAAGAATAAGATTTAGATTATAACACACAGTAAAGGACAGTGACAACCAATACTGCTCTACCTGGGATGTAGATCAGAATCAGCTGATGACTCTCCAAGGGCACGCTGACTCTCTTTGAGCCGAGTCTGGAGTTCCTGTAGCAAGTCACGCTTGTTTTTCATCTTTGCAATGCTCAAATACACCCTTGCCATTATCATCTGATCCCGCATTAAGCGTACTGTTGAATCAGAGTTCTCATTATCCATTTCTTTCCTCCATATACTGTATTTTCCCAAAACAGCGCCGTCAACTAATTTAGAGCGTTCAATGGCTGCATTTTCAAGTCTTGCAGTTGCTTCATCATCTTGCTGCAGTAACTCTGCAACACGTTTTTCACGTCTTTTCTCCCTCAATTGCTGCACAAACTCTCAAGGCAACAAAGTTTACAACTCAGAAAGCTATTTACGCTAAACAATAATTTGATAACTCCAATGTTTCCCTAGTTCATAGCTATGGATCTTAAGGCAAGTGAGGAAAGGAGCCGTAGCAACCAGACAAAGCATTCAAGAAAGATAATTACCCTTCGAGCTAGTTTTGCAGGTGTGTCACCAGATCGAGCATTATCTTCTGCAGGAGACAAACAGAAGAAGATCAGATAAGCACTTGAGCAAGAACCTTATGAAAGTATCTGGTTCAAGAATTATATTACCAGAAATGTTGTCAACTTTTCCCTTAGATGCTTCCTGCTTGACAACCGTAGCTGTTTGGTTTGTCTTCGGAAAATTAATGAAAATCCAAGCTCAGAAAAAAATCAGCAATCAAAAGTTGACATAAAACTCACAGAAAAATGGTGCACAGGACATAGTATTAAGAGCAAGATTCAACCAAAGCATGACAGTCATCCTAACCTCAGAAGCAGCCTTATTGCCGACTGGAGTCTCTCCACCAATAACTTTCCACGAGGCAGACAACTTGTTTTTTCTAAAAGAATCAAGACTCAAAGGCCCCAAATCAGCTGTGCTGGATGCGATAACATCAATGACCTAAAACAAAGATTATTCTAATTAGTACATCATGTGATCGAAAAGTAAACTGAAGACCTGCCAATCACCACATACAAGAATTACAAACCACGAAATCTCCAAGTAAATCAGCAATTTGTACTTGCCTCTTTTGAGAAAAGAGGCTTCACATGTTGCAAGGCCAGCCGTTCTCTCCAATCCAATTGCTGCACCAACCAATCCAATATTTATTCGCTTTACTCAAACTTGGCTCAGACGCACAGATCATATCTAAAAATAACGAGTAAAAGATGACAAACGTTCGAAAAATATACCTGCTTACCAGAACCAACTGCATTATTATTATTATTTTGATCTGCATAGCAACAATAATCACTTAAAACATGTAAATGCAAAACACCGAAGCCGGAGCTCAATTAAACACACTAGCTATTGACTAACTAACTCGATAATGCCACTAAATTAACTAAAAATAACATATTAATTGAAGCTTTTTTTTTAGCAACAAAACTATATATATAAAAAAAGTTTCATAATAATTGAAAAATTAATAAAAAGGAAAATGAAGATCTGTTAAGCTAACCAGTAGAGGCGCCTGTTATAATGAGTCCTCGACCGACAAAGAAAATCAACGGCGACAAAACGCAGAAGAAAATCACGAGTATAATCGGCAATCTAGATCCACCACCACTTCGGTTCTTGTTCACGCCCGAACTTGATAATCCCCGCCTCAACGCCATTGCCTATCAAAACCTAAAAAGAAAAGCAAACAGAGAGAATGAAAGCGTGTTATTGAAGGGAAATGCAATGATTTGATATTATTATTATTATTAATGAAAATGTGAAGTCAGATTTTTTCGATAAAGAAAATGAGAAATGTTCAGTACATGAAAAAGATACAGAGGACTTTCGCTTTCGATTTCGATTTCTTAACCTGGAGGATGCGAGAGTGCAATTAAGTTCTTTCTTTTATTGTTTCCTCTAATTTTTTACAACGATCGAATTAACTACGTGTCGGATTACGATGTCGTTTTCATAGACAGTCTGGACTCCGGACCTTGCTTTTAGTCATTGGTGAGAGTGGGACCCAATACCAGCGATAATAGTGGTGTTGTTTTTAATTGAATACTGTATACGTGGGTGTCTATGCGTGCGTAATGATTGATTTTTTTGATACACTCTTGGCTGTACTTAGCTGTGGCTGGGATTCTGAGGTTGTTTTTTAAAAAACAAAATTGGAAAAGTATTTAAATAATAAACTTTTATTACTTTTTTAAATTTATTTATTATATTAATACATAAAAACATGATACAAACATATAAAAAAATAAGTTGAAACAAAAAATTTCAAAACTTTTTTAAAAATACGGTTAGATTGTAAAAATAAATATTTTTTTAAGAGATATTTGACACATTTTCTCCTTTTATTTTTAGATATTTTTTAAAAGTATTTTTGAATTAAAGAATTATTGAATCCAAAATTTTTTTAATATTGTTTTATAATTTTAATATGCTGGTATAAAAAAATTAAAAAATATATATTTTCAAATATTTTCAAATAATAAATTATTTTAAAAAATACTATACAGTACAATTTCAAACACTTCATCATTTATAATAGTCTTTTATCAATGTCAACAAGCCCTCCAATCCAATCCAGCAGATTTCTAATGTTACGTGTGTGAATGTTATGATGTAGAGTGTTTTTTAAAAATAGTTTTTAATAATAAATATATTAAAATAATATTTTTTATATTAATATATTAAATTATTTAATAATACTTAAAAATAATTTAAATAAAAAATAATTTTAAAAAACACTTTGTAAAAAAAAAAAACACTCACTACATAAAATACTTTTTAATCGCAAGAAATCAAGGATGTCTTGCAAGCTTGCTTAAGTTGCTTTTAGTAGCAAATAGAGGTGACAAAGACTCGCATCCTCTTTTAAATAACAAATCATCAAATTAATTTTCATTACAGAGCGCTATTTACATCTACTTTTTTCGACCACTTTGAAGCTCCTAAACACTTTTAATCAATTCGGAAGGCTAGGATCTATTAAATAGAGGTGACAATAGCCTTAATCCACGTCAAAAATCGATTTTATGGCCACTTTATCTCTTATTTCCTAACAAGTAATCTTGTATTCATAATATATTTTATATTATTTTTTAATATATTTTTTTAAATTTAAAATTTACACGTGTTTATTTTATTTTATATTTAATTTTTTATTAAATAAATAAAAATAATAAATTCGAACTTGTGACTGTTTGATTATTAAGACTTTGATATCATAAAAAAAATCATCTTAATCTAATAATTTAAACTGTTAAATTAGATCGCATATTATAATTTATATTATTTTAAAATGAAAGTTTGCTGTGACAAAAAGGGTATTCATGTTTTTGTTACAATGTATATGCTCACCGTGCTAAATTCTCGCTGTATTGTGATTTAAGTGAGTTTCCAAAAAATAAATTCAATTATACGTGTTTTCAGAGCAATTTATACGTTAATTAAGATTAAATCCTTTTTTAATTAAAGAATATTGCCCTTAAGAGTTTGGATTTGAAAAATCAAGTGAAAGAAAAAGCAGCCTTAACTACTAAACCTACCCTTAATGTTTCATTAATTCAGATCACGGATAATAATAGAGAGAACATATTGGATCAAACATGAATCTTTGAGACAACTCTGTAGCTGCAATATTTTTTTTTTAAAAAAATCTTTTTGACTTGAAACGATCTCCTTTTGAAAACTCGTAAAATTTACTGAACTTCCAAATTATACAGGGTGACAACGACTTCCATTGAATAGCGTGCACATATAGATACCTTTGTTGCTCTGTAAGTTTACATCGCCACGTGTCTATGAATAAAAATTGCGAAAAAACAAACTAAAAATGTTCATCATAATTGTATTTTCAATAAATTATTATTTAAAAACTCGTAAGGAGTATTATCTTCCAGTACATTATATTATACTATATTTAAAAAAATATGGAAAAAATATTATACATATATTATAAATATAAACTCATTATACAGTTACTTTTCTAAATATTTTTTATAAAAAAATAAAATAAATTAATATTTTTTATTTTTAAAAAATTACTTTTAATATCAACATATCATAACAATATAAAATTATATAAAAAATAATAATTTTAAATAAAAAAATTAATTTTTAAAAACTGGACATTAACCATCAGCTTCCCAATTCTTGGACAAATTTTGGGCCGAGTGCATCCACCATACTAATAATTATCAGCGTGTATTGAACAGTAAGCCCATTAGCAACACAACATTTTCAACCTCTAGCTGGAAATCTTGACTTCCTGGACAGTAGTCATTCAGAGATGGTAACCTTTGAGCAGATCCAATCGTTCATCCCAAAAAAATAAAATCCAGAAGTACTACGAGGCCTACAACCTTTTGTGGGCCGAAAAGATGGCCAGGCATGAAAAAAAAGAGGAATTAAAACCTCATTCCAGGTAGATTAACGAATCTCCAAACAAAGCTCAGATTACCTGTCGAAATGCTGGAATGGAAGTTTCACGTACTTGAAAATATCAGTAAGATGGCGTTTGGAAAACATTGCGGAATATGATGTAGATGTAATGTAGAGCGCAAATCCCGTCACGTATTCTTCAAATCGCAATACGTACCAGCCTGTTCTACAACATGTTGAAACTCTACGCACATGATGATTGTTAGTCTGCTGTCTACCCATCCCTGTATAGTTTATAATAATACAAAATAAGCAGATCTCAGGTCCAGATGCTCATGCTATACATCTCAAGCCTACGGAATAGAACCAAACAATGTGCAGCCTAATTACCTAAATATGACTTAATAAAGCCTCTATAGAATTGCCACATCCAAGTAATTTCTATCTGCGCCAGTGAAATACAAGTTAGTGACATTCAGATATGATTATTGTACAGTTCATGAAAGAAAGCCATCTTGTTTTACCTGGAAGCCAAGCTGAGCCAATGCTTTGTTGTCATCTAATTTCCCATTTCTATGAGAATCGGTCTTTGCCCACCTTCATTAAGCAATAGAGCATTCACAACCAGAAGAAAACAGGACTTCAGGATAGGTCTCACCAGGTAGGAGGATGCATGCATTAATAACATGCTATGTGTGAATATTGAGATTACATTCACCCATCCAACAGATGCTTAGATGCGAGATTAAAGTGGCTATTTAACAAATAAATGTGACGTGAGGCCTCCACATATGATCTTTTTTGGTTGATTGGGGCAATGAAATGAAACCACGAAAAGAAATTATTTGTTCATTCTCTTAGTGACACCCATCAAGAAAAGAAGACAAACATGATTATAGTCAAGGAGCATTGAAATGAAGCATTGGTACAAGCAAATGGATTGATATGTCACCATAAGCTTTTAAGATGAAGGGGAGGTAGGAGGAGATGGCTTGTGCATGCAACAACATGAATTAGAAAAGATGAAAATTCCTCCTCACATGCATGCACATGTGCGCAAAGAGATTGAGGCAGGGAGAACTAACCTCTCTTACAACAAAACGATCATTTGTATCAGGAAATATGAAAGCAAAGGACAGTCTTTCATTTCTTCTCTTAGCTGCTGGTGTCACCTCTCTGACCTGTGAAAGAGATCAGATAAAATATGGAGCCAAAACTACTTGAACTAAAACAATTAATGCAGAGAAGAGCAAGCATCGCCACTAAAAATGAGAAATACGAGATTTGGCCAGAGCACGAACAGCGAAATCAAGGTAGCAAAAAAAATATTATTCAGACTGTTTTGGTGTACTCATCAATTCTCAAACACCAAATTCATAAATCAATACAAACTCAAAGGAGCCATGACTCCTATTTCTAATCTCATTACATCTCCACGAAGTATAATATTGCAGAGAAACAGATCGTGCTCAGTGGATTGACAAAACCAAACACTCTCAAGAATGCAGGACCATAGAGGTTTTTTTACAACTTTAATTTCCAAACTGGTTATAAATAATTACTTCATGACACAACAATGTGATAGCCCAAGTACACAGGCACATCAGGTACTGCCCCGGAAAAAAAAGAGTACTATATTACTTGAGCCCTTCCCCCTTCCAAGAAAAGGAAAGACAATTGCGTCAAACTCCCAATTGCGGAGTATCATTTATCAAACCTAATAATCTTAAAATTTATCAAGTAATAGTACACCTTATATCTAAGAACTTGAGATAGCTGAGCATGCAAATATAAGCATACATTATATATTTGCTACAATTCTGATACTCTTATCTCCTTGTCCACTTTTCCCATCCCATTCTGATGGGAAACCCCAACGCAAAAACATTGGATGCTTCGCAACCTTGGGAGCGCATCTGCTCCTAAGTATAAGGCCACAAATTTCACCAATGACATGCCAATTCCCATTCAACATTCATAAGCAAAGCAATGCAACATCTTATCAACTTACAAGATCAGTTAACTCGTGAAGAGTAGCATCCTTCCATGTATAAATCTGAACCTCGTCTTTCGGCTCCTTGCCTCTCACAGCAAAATCCTCCTCGCTATGATGTTCTCCAACCTGCCAGGAAATTCAGTAAGTCACAAATTATAGTTCAATTTTATGTATAGATTCTTGTAATTTGCTCCACAAATTAAGCATACCTTGGTAGAAAAACCGAAGCAATAAGGTACATGTCTGCATATTTAACAATAGAAAACATATTAATCACTTCATTATCAAAATTAAACACAGATTAAGTATATAAAAAAAAAAACTTCGAAAGGTGTAGTATATTTGAGACCCTAGAAAAAGCAAGAAAGGGAGAAAGGAACGTGTACCTTCTCACAATCAATAGGAGGAGGAGGAAAACCTCTAGCAGGAGGAGCTAATGGTCTGCTTCTTGTCTCCTCCGCATTTCTGCCATTCCCGCCATCGATCGATTTTTCTCTCTCTCTTGAAAGTTGAACGGGCACTTCAAGAGAAGAGTTGAGAAGTAACTGATGGCAATTTTGGGCTTTGGGTCTGGGCTGGACAAGTCTCCGGTTGAGCTAATCTGATTTAGATTGGAACTCATACTTTGTATACTTTGTTTTTTTTTTTATAAAAATAATATTTTGCTTGTGTTTGATTAATATTTTAAAATAAATAAAATAAATAAAATATATTTAACTGAAGATATCTTAAAATAATTTTATTTATTTGTATTTTAGGAATATAAAATGCAACGGAAAATATTTTTATTATTTTTTTAATTTCAAGACATTAATTAAATACTATCTTAAAATTTAAATAATTTTCTAAAAAAACACTATTATCAATGGAATTAGAGTTTATTAGTTGACTTTTTATTTTGAGCATTAGTAAGACCAACTCCTGCTATCACAATATTTAAAAGAATAAATTACTTATTACCAAAATAAAATCCAATATTTAAAATAAAAATCTAAGCTTAAATGAAAATAATGTAATAGACATTTAAGATATTAAATCACAAAAAATAAAAAAAATCTCACAGAAGCAAGCAAGACATACCAATAAATAAAGTAGCAAGAACTCTCAATCAAAGGTCAACCTGCTAATAAAAGCTAGGAACCTGAAATAATATTAAAACAAAGAGTTGAATTCAACCAACTTAGTGAGCGAATATTATTTAATATATATTTTAGTTTTTTATAAGTATAATAGTATATGGTAATGGAATACATATCAGAGATCAAACAAATTATGACTTTTACACCTACCATCACTACCAGGAAAAATTGACAAATAACAACAGAAACACTGATGGATAATATTTTATCGCTACTTTTCAATTGAAATAGCGGTGGAGAATTTTCATTGAAAATTTTTGACGAAATATATTTCGTTGGTAATTTTCAACAGAATTGTTAACGAACTAAAAAAATAAATATTTTTTTATTTTTGGTGATTCCATGGGAAAGTTGACACTCGTTATTTACAAACAAAACTATTTTGTTGAAAAATATAAATAAGCTATAACCAATAGTTCCCTCCCCCTATTCTTCTTCTTCTTCTTCTTCTTCTTTACTGCTGCTTCCTCCAACCCAAATTTTTTTTAGCAACCCTTCTATTTTTTTACAAACATAGCCACCCCAACTCGTTGATGTTGATCTACATCTATGAGTAATGTCGGCATCCATTGTTGATTTTTTTTGTGAAGCTTCAATGCACAAGTAAGCAAGCCCTCTTTGTTTGTTAACCTATTTGTGTTTCAGGTTAATTTGTTGGAATTGTTTTAGTTAAAAACTTTATTTTTCTTGTTTTTCAATTTATGGCTTGAGAGAGAAGAGAGATAGTTATCATAAAATAACGAGAGAAAGAGAAAGTTGTTGGTTTGTCATATTCCAATCATGAAAATGGTTTTTTTTTTTTTTGTATTAATAAGTTTTATTTGATAAAAGGAGCTCTATTGAGGTATTTTTTCCCTTCATCTTGTTAGAAAAAATAGATTATGGATTGAGAGATGATATTTTCTTTCATTTTGATTATTTATTTTCAAACAGAATCTAAGATGTTTTAAATTGATTTATTGGTTTATTAACATAATAACAATGTTTATTAAGTGTTTTAAGATGAAAATAGATTGAAAACTATATTTTTTTGGGTAAAAAATCACAAACTCATTTTTCCAACCACTTGTCTTGTGGTTGAAAACTAAGCAAGCAGGCAGACACGTCATCATCTTTTATTTTTTAAAAAATAAGAGCATATTATATATATATATATATATATATATATATATATATATATATATATATATAAACCAGGCATGCAGGCCTAGCTTTGCAGGCCTATGTGCATGACCCTCTTATTTTAATGGACCAAGTTTTTTAGGCCACTTAGGTCCAAACATTGGCCCCATTTTAGGTTTAATTTAATATTTATATTAAAATTAATTAAAATAGATTAATTAAATGTATGTGTGGTATTCCCAACCTATTATGTATTTGATTTTAATTAAGATTAATTAAAATACATAAATATAACAAATTTTTGTATTTTTTAATAAAATATTTTTTAATTTTTACTTGGTATATGAATAAGATTATAATTCCTGATGTTAATAGGCGCCTTTTTTTATGCAATCCAACATAATATTTTTATTTTATTTTATTCATTTGCTTTATTGTGCGTTTCAATTTTTATCATTGTTTGATTAAGTAAAAATTTGAATAAAAAAAAATTACGAAAACAAGTATTTTGATTTACATTTTTCTCTTGATCTTTTAGTTTAGTTTTTAGTTACTATTAACATTAATTTTTTGCATTTATTGGTGTGGAATATTTTTCATTTATTTAATTAAATGAGTTATTAAATTTTTAATCTATGATTATTTTTTTATATATAGGAAAAAGCCTCAAAACACTTGCATATCATGTTTTTGTTTAAAAAACATTGATCTGATTCATGACGAAACGTGGACGAAGTAGCTTGTTACATTCTACACAGATTTCATTTCATTAGAAAATAAAAGCATTTTTCTTATAATATAATAATCTCAATATCTCTTAATGGCACATCATCATCAAACTTGAGAGTTTTTTCTAACTCCAACATAGTAAAATATATATATATATATATATATATATATATATATATATATATATTAAATAACATAGCTAAAAAACAATACAATTAAAAGAATCATACATAATATTTGTGAATTATTAATTGCAAGTGTGACTCTTTTAAATTGTAAAATAGCATAATACAATTTACAATAAAAAAATAGAAGATGAAAAAAAAAACCTATGAAATAAATCACTACCCCACTCCGCACGAGCTACAGTGCTATGAAAGTGAGAGGATGCGTGCCATACAAAGTTTCCCTAACCTCTCAACAATCATAGTATGGTTTTTTTTTTTTTTTTTGCTACGGCTTTATGATTTGATGTAATTATGAGATGTAAATATTAAAAGAAACAAAATATGGCAATTATCGTAACTGAGTTTTTAGTAAATGAATAATCAATGTTTAATAAATATATACCTGCTGGGAGTTTTACACCTAATTAATTTCTACAAACAAGCATCTAATCAGCATACTCTTTGTTTGCTATTATAGTATGTTTAGAGATATGATTATAATTATTTTTTTAAATATTTTTTATTTAAAAATATATTAAAATAATATTTTTTTTATTTTAAAAAAATTATTTTTAACATCAATACATTAAAATAATTTAAAAATATTAAAAAATACTAATTTAAAATATAAAAATAAACCGGCCTTAGCTGAAGGAGAAGCAGAGGCTGCATGCTTAATTAGTTCTTACACAGTCAAAAGCTCATCTGGGCCAAGATAGTGAAGGGTCCCCCGACTGAGCCATCAAGACTTTCCCTAAATGGAAAGCCCTCACCACCACCACCACCACCACTGAACCCTAATGGTGCTGTGTCATTGATGGGTCCCCCAAGAAAATAACGTGCGTGGCTTTATAAATGATGTGATACTACTACAAGTCGGTGCAGCTGCCTTTATTCCTTTTAATCTCTCGAACCTCTTTTGCGTCTGTTTGTGGTTATTTTTCTTTTTGGGTAAATGATATGATATGATACTACTGCCAGTTAGGGATGTTTGTTTATGGGTTCTCAAAGGAAGGGAAAGCTATTCACATGGTCATGCCAATTCTGTTAATTGCTAGCAAGTTTGTCCAACCCTGTGACACCCTTTACAGAAATTTGCAAAATATATAGAGGAAATTAATTAGTGGTTTAGACAAGACTGAGCAATTGTATAGAGTAATCCCACCCAACAAACAACTACTCGTATGATTCTAAATAATAATAGATGATTTTACCTGTTGTATACAGTTCAATTCTTATAAAAATTGTATTTTAAAAAGGGAGGGGAAAATGTTTTTTTAGCATTGTTTTAGAAAATTTAAGTGCATTTTTTTCAAAATATACAATAATTTTGTAAAATTTCTTAAGGATTTTGCTAATATTTCAATAACTCTAAATATTTTAATTTCTGAAAATTAATGGTTAACATTATGATATAAATGCTGGATTTATCAATAGGCTGGTATATATTTAAGTATAAGAGTTGACTAAAAAATTTTCAGAATTATTTTGGATATTCATCAATTTTAATTGAGAGTGTTTTTCAACATAATATACGGATTATGGAAAACAGTACTTTCGCATTCCAGGATAAGTGAATCTTGTCAGGGCACTTATATGAATTTTTCCTATAAAAATTTATTTGGATATACGAGTTCATAATAAATTTAAAATATTAAATTTATTCATGAATGTAAATCTTTATTTTGAGCTATATACGAACCACCAATTATAATTAATTAGTAACCCATCAAAAAATACTCATGGGAATTGTCAGGGAACCGAATACTGAGGCATGAAAAAGACCACATCTTCGAATATGATAACAAAATAAATTGTCAGGCCACATTGATACTTGATTTACAAGAAAACTTATATGATTTTAAAAAAGCAGCAAGAGGTTTTTTTTTAGAAAAAAATAATTAACCATAAAAAATAAATTATCAATATGATATTTAAAAAAATAAACAAAAACTTATTAGTGACTCATCGTCACTTCACTATGGACACTATCCCACCACTATCATCCCATCATTAGAAAGAGTTTACTAAGACGGTTCTAACATCATTGTGAAAAATTGCACGATGAGACTAAAAGAGTTTGCCCGCATTGTTAGAGCAACAACTCAAATAATAAACCAAACAAGGTATCATAAAGTAAGTATCTCATTCTTATATTTAATCAAATAATTTAATTTAATTTAAAGATAAAATTTCTTTTAAAAAGCTAAATTTAACAAAGAATGATAAATAAAAAGACATGAGATAATCCGGGTTATTTTTTAAATTAGTGAAAAATCTTATAGAAAGTAAATAAAAAAAATAATGAAGTCCAATATCCAATTAAATAAATGTTAAATAATGAAACTAAAAAAACACGAGCTTAAAAAAAGAAGGAAAAAAATCAAATAAGTCCAAACGAATCTTCTAAACTTGTGTTAATCTTCCAAACTCGTAACCTGTGAAATTTTAAATTCAAACTCAATTAAAAAGCTCAATTCCCAAGATATTTCATATTAAAGGATGAAACCCAAAAACATATTGATTTAAAAAAAATTTCAAAAAAAAATTAGGATCAAATGTGATAGGAAAAAAAACTTAATGAGGAAAAAATTGAAAAAAAACATCTCAATTTAAAAATTTATCTCAAGTAAAACAAATAGCAAATAAAAGAATGAAGATCAAATTTGAAAGATAAAAAAATAAAGGGGGATGAAATTGAAAATAAATTTTAATTTTATAAATTATTTTAAATAAAATAAATAGCAATCAAAAGAATATGAACAAAATCTGAATGAAAAACAAATCGAAGGGTTGCGTTGAAAATTTGAAGAATCAGGTATGAAAATCAAGGATAAGAAAAAATAATAATAAAAAAAATTATTATCGACGCCAAATCAGATGTCCATTGACCACTCACGCCACTTAAACAAGGAGGGGTAATCGGGACAATTTCAATGTCATTACCTACGCGTTGACGCATGCAAACTATTTTTTTAAAATAATCTTCATTTTTATATTTATTAAATTACTAAGTCATCCCCAAGTGAACTTGATTATAATAAAGAAAACACAATGAAAGTACAAAAAAACCCATGTACACCAAGTAAATAAAATTTGTTTTTAAGTGTAGTGTTAAAATAAGTAGGAAATACTTATCTGTTTCTAATCAATCTAATAATAACTAATGAATTATGTGAAAAATATTGTTCTACTTTTAATATCAAATCTAATGGTTTTATTTTTTATTTTTTACGGGAATGATAAAATAGTAATTTGATTGTAGCAATCCATAGTAATATGTATTTGTGTTTCGCTTAGTATCCTTAGTTTTTTTTTTAATATCATATGCAATGCACAAGACAATTAATTTTCAAAACAAAAACTAATGGAAAAAAATATATATAAAAATACAAATTACAAATCAATATTGATTTTCTTGAGCAAGAATATGATTGAAAAAAATGTTTAATATATTATCTCTTAAAATAAATTCCAATACCACACACAAACACAAATAGAAATATCATCAAACAATTAAATATATCTAAACTTCGACTTGAATCAAAATCTTTCGGTCATCAAATGTATATACCCAAACACCTATAAACATAGTTTTTAAAGTTGATTCAAGATCTTGACTCAACAAAATTAAAACCCAAGTTATTATATTGCTTGATGATCAATCGGAGTTGTAGAATTAATTCAAAACAATCATTTTTCAAGTTAACTGAGCCGTTAATCAATCAAATTTGACCTAATCTTTTTGTTTTTGCCAGTTTAAATTAAAACCTGGTAAAAAAATTATATCGGAGAGGATTGAGTCTTATGATCACTCTGACCAGGGGATATGGTTTAATAAGCATGATTGTCGGGGCAAGAGTAAATCAAAGAAAGAAAAAGAGGGCATAGGGGACTGATGACCCAACACTTGAGAGGGCTAAGGACATATGCCCGATGGATCAATTTTATCCAATAAATAAAAATTAAATGGTAGAGCAACTCAACTCTAACGAGAATTTGCATGTGATCTAAGTTCCTGGAAGACCAACTTCTGTGATATGTTATCATTAGAGTCTAGTTAATGACTTAATTAGTAGTAATAATTAGTGCATGCTAGCTACAGAAAAAATGGGGAACTAGTTTTTTTTTTTTCCCTTTCTTTCACAAAATTAAAATCTTAAGGTGGTCAAGAACCATTGATCTATATATCCAAGAAATTGACAATACAAGTAATAATGGGACAAACAAGTAAAATATCGGATGTCTCGTTTTAAACCACAGCCAAAAAGCAGCTCCACCCCAGCTTGAAATTGCTCATGGAAGGAAGCAAATTAATGAAGTAATTAACCACTAATTGGATCATGCGTGATTCGGGTCATCTAGTATTAATTAAGACTGAAAAAGAAGGCATGTGACGCATCATTTAATTGTATTTCCTTAATTTCATCAATCGTAATTATAGTTGGTTTCTTCTTAATGCAATGTTTAGCTTGCTGGTACTAAAAAAGAAATTATGACTTTGTACTAATTTTAGTGTATCCAATGTGCAGAAGGAACACTTGATATATCAAAAGTAGAAAATTATTAGCTAATTAGCCTTTTTTTTGCGATTTTAGTAAACATTATGGGTATATTTGGAAACGCAGGCCAACATGTGTTTTTAAAATATTTAAACTTAAATTTTTGCTAACAATAATTTTTATATATGTTTTAGATTATTTTAATGCGCTGATTTTAAAAATAATTTTTAAAAATAAAAAAAATATTATTTTGATATATTTCAGTATGAAAAGCACTTTAAAAAACAATTGTAACTATATTTTCAAACAGGCCATGTAACTAAAGTAGTGGTTGAGTGTCATACCATAATCAATTTATTTTTTATTTTTATAGATGCAAATTTAGCAAATGATTATATCGAAACTTTATGGTAATGCTTGATTTCGTGGCTTTCTTGAGATAATAGGAAATACAAATATAATATATTTTCATGTAATTTTTATTTAAAATGATATAAATTTATTTTAAAATTAACATATAAATCAATTTATTTTTCATTTTCATTTTTATTTTTTCAAATAAACACATTTCTATTATTTATATCTTAGAATGTTAACCACATACAACCTAAAATAAATACTCTTTCTAATTGACTTAAGTTAAATATGGAGTTACTCCCAATATATTGTTTTAATTTAAAATTTGAAAGAGCATTGAAAGGATTAAATTTTTAATGAACATATCAACACATATTGATATAGTGTTCAAGATCATACTAGAGGGAGAATTAGTTTCGAAATTGTTTGTTAAATAGTAGCATTATTAAGACATTAAAGAAAATAAAATAAAGTAAACAGGTTTTGGAAATTTTGCTTTTTTTTTAAATGTTTGGTATTATTGTGCTTTAAAAGAAGCTGGGTTTTCCCTTTGGTTTTCAAACAAAATTAGATACCTATAATTCATTTCTTTTTAATTAAAATGATTTTTATCCATTAAATTTTTTAAGCGCATAAAAAATATAATACTATTTCATGTAACTTTATTTCATTTTTTTAATATTATTGATTTTATTGAAATGATGTAACTGCATATATTAAATTATATATAGATACATGTAAGTTTTAAAAGTTATAAATCATGTAATATAAATAAAATAAGCTTATAAAATATCTTTTAGTATGCTACAAATTTTATTGGTCATTTTATATCTCAAAAGTATAATGATAAAATTCAATCAAAGATTATTTAGTTTATTTAAATTGCAAGCACAACATAGCAACTACTTACTAAATACTACCTTTACCTTATAATACAACACCGAATAAGACAATGCAACATAATAGGCACATCACAAAAATACTAAATAAATTTTTAATATAAAACTATTTTTTAAATTTCATCCAACCTTCTAGCATATAAAGTGTTACAGTGACTTGAGTTAACAGTATTAGATTGTAAAGTAATATAGTTTTAAAAATCTAGATAGTTATGTGAAAATCCACCACAGCTAGATCCAGATCTATTATAAATAAATTTTACAATTGCTCTAGCAAATATTTTCAAGCATCAATGAGTACTGGGTTAAATTCAAGAAAATACTTGACTGTTAAATCAAACTCAAATATTTTCATGTAATTCCCGAGTTTTATTTTAATAAAATTCTTAGATTATTGTAATCAGCCAAGCCCTACATCACGAAGTTGATATATTGTGATATTGTTTTCAAGAGTCAAGGTGGTGTATGATCCCTTTCAGTTCCTGCATTTACATAGCGGCCTCCTTAGGTGTTATAAATTCTCAAGTTTGGCATTCCCGCTGCCTAGTTGCTGCTTTGATTATTTCCATCTTTTATGTTTCTGCTACCTAGTCTCTCTCTATGGCCTTGTATCTCCCTTTATTTTCACAATTAATAAAATTCTTGGATCCCATTAATTCGTCAAAACAGGAAATAATAATAATAAGAATAAGAATAATCACCAGCATTCAAATAAGTCGTGTCAAAGCGTAAATGGGTACTCGTACTACTGGAATTAATACACTGAAAACTGAAACTGAAGCATTTTGTGGTGCAATTAACTGCTATATAATGTAGCAAATATTCTTAGAAAACAAAGTTAAGCACCCACTTTGTACTATTATTCTTGCCTTTTCTCTCATGGATCAAGATTTTCAGAATTTTCAAGCAATCCTATTTCCATTCTAAGCATCCATGCTATATAGTATGGTTCCGAGCGTGATCTCACGCTACCGTGAAGAAAGTAAGAAGTAACTTTGTTACCAAGAAACTGATCTTCACTGAGAGAGAGATATGGGGAACGGACAGGCAACTTGCTAAAATTACAGTGGGAAAAAGAATAAGAAATAAAAAGGGTAAAGAAATTCAGTGTTTTATTGTAAAAGAAGATCCAGTTTTCTCTATTTATACATCACCTTAACTTCCACTTCTCACAGACACCGCAAACACACAGATATCATCAGTACTACCTCTCCTGTATCTGTTTCAGCCCCATTTTTCTCCTATCAGACACAGATAGCCTTGTATACCTAAAAATCATATAGCTATAACCAAGAGAGAACAAAAAGAATGGGAAGAGGAAGAGTGGAGTTGAAGAGGATAGAGAACAAGATCAACCGGCAAGTTACCTTCTCTAAAAGAAGGAATGGCTTGCTTAAGAAAGCTTATGAGCTTTCAGTGCTTTGTGATGCTGAGGTTGCCCTTATCATCTTCTCCAGTCGTGGCAAGCTCTATGAATTTGGTAGTGCTAGGTATATTTTTCTCCCCCTCTATTTGCTCTATAAGGGTTCTTTCTAAGCTTAATTATTCGCTTCTTTTGCTATCGTTTTTTTAATATAATAAGTTCCGTGCTTTCTTGCTAAATATACATACACATGTACCTTTGCTTTTTTCTTTTTTGTTACAGATTTCTTGCTTTCTTTCTCCTGTTTTCTTGATCATGCTACCATTTTTATTTTTCTTGCAATATGGACGCTACCCTGTTGTGAGACTCCAGTTTCACTGATCTGTACTTGCTTTCTTTGATTCTCTCCTGGGATGCCTTTCTCCAACGCCTGTCTGACATCTCTTTATTCTCAGGTTAACTCATGATTTCTAGAGGGCTTTTGGGTTCATATATGTAAGAATACATTGCAAATCTCGATGGGTTTCGGAGTTTCTTTTCCACTAAAACAAGGACACGTTTCAAAGTCCATCACACAACCCTTAGTTCTCTTTCTCTGGTGTCCGTGTCTGGGTTCTAGGTTTATTTAATGTAAAAGTGAAAAGTAAAATTTCTTCTTGGACCTCTGTGCAAGATCTAGGGCTTTCTTTTGCGTTTCCTTTTCGGTTTTGTCTTCATCTCTTTTCATCCTTTGATCAGCTGGTTTTATCTATGCTTCTTCTCTCTTTTCTTTTTCTCTGCTCTACAACAAATTGATTAGGGCAGTGCAGCTTAAGTGGCAAATCATTTTTTGGCCACCCATGCCCATCATCAAAGTTTATATTGGGTTTGATATCTTTGGATCTTAAGGTCTTTTGGGTGCTTCCCTCTAGGTGGTTGATGAAGCAGGCCAAAGTTTTAATCTTTAGGTATTTTTTTTGGTTCATCGTCTGTCTCTGTCTTGCTAAGCAGTTTCTGGAGTTGAGCACCAGGTCTCATAAGGTCAAGAAAGTCTTGCTTTTTACATTTTTTAAGTTTCAATCTTCTCTTGATATTATTTGTTTGTGTAAAATATGAAATTAGGTAAACATCTGGTAACTCGTTATTTATTCAGTGTAGCTTAAAGTAGCAATTAAGTGATGTCAGGGTTTTGCATATCATGTGAAGTTAATTAGCATGAATTTGTGCTACTCCAAAACCCAAGATGTGGTTTTTCCTTTTGATTTCCATGGGATCCTTTGAGCTTTGAATTGTGAACGGGATTTAAAAATCTGTCTAATGAACTGTATTCTGTATTGCATGACCTCTCTCTCTCTCTCTCTCTCTCTCTAATGCACTGATCTTGCCATATTCACCAATTTCATAGAACTCCCTGGTAGTATTGATGTTTTGGTCAAAAGATCTTTCTCCTTCCCGATCCCTCTACGTGTGTGTTGACTGGCCATTACTCGGTGTTTTAATTTTTAGCCCCGTGGAGTTATCAAGAGTAGATTAATTAATAAAGTAGAATATATATATATATATATATATATATATATATATATATATATATATGTGTGTGTGTGTGTGTGTGTGTGTGTGTGTGTGTTTTTTTGGTTTTTTTAACCTTGAGAGTTATGAAAATAATTTATTAATAGAAAATCTGTTAAATTAACTAGTTGTGATATAATAATGAGTCGTACTATGATTAATTATAATCTATCTCCCCCCCTTGAGCTGATTGTAGGTGAAAGTCAAGCTGTAAATGTTAATATAAAAGATAGAGTAAAAAAAGAGAATTGTTATTGAAAAAATAGTGGCAAAAATCCCTTTTTAGCCCGCATTAAATAATACATTGCATCTTGATGCGAAAAAACTATTTACATGGCAAAAGAAAGTATGTTGTGTTGTTAACAAGAAAGTTTCTAAAAGAAGAAAGTTTCCTGAAGAAGGATTATATGCAAATATAAGAAAACTTTTTAGGAATAAGTAATTTTCAAATCACTATTTATCCCTCTTGTCAATGACAAAAGGTCAACAAATTGAACTGGTATACTATAAAGGGATTGGCTGTGAAGGGGTGGATAGGTTTATTTATGCATGTGGGTTAGGAGATTAATGTTCATGC
Organism: Populus tomentosa; assembly: GCA_018804465.1. Taxonomy (NCBI): domain Eukaryota; kingdom Viridiplantae; phylum Streptophyta; class Magnoliopsida; order Malpighiales; family Salicaceae; genus Populus; species Populus tomentosa. The sequence goes on from CM031995.1 coordinate 4,513,775, forward strand.
AATGCAATTTTTCAAACAGAAGTAACACTATCTCTATTTAGACAGTCAAAAAAGCATTTATGGGTCCTGCTAGCTGCAGGTTTGTATGCATCTAGCCGTTTCCTTTGCGTGTGCCAGTCGACAGTCGTGATTTAATTATTTCTTGAGTACTCTAGCTACTCTTGCCTGTTAATAGTAATGCTTGTGGACGAAGTACTTTTGATTTTGTAAGAACTTACTCCTGTGTAGTTTTAGTTTTCATGTTGAGCAGATTGCACACAATTAATAGGCTCTCCTTTAGTTACGTGTGATGGAGTAAGGATTTTTATTATAATAAAACAATAGCAGTACAAGAAACGAGTAAAAATTTTCACTGTATGATGAAAAGATAGCAGAAAGAAAATATTAATCAGTTCCCTCATGACCTTAACCCTAATGGTTAGTACAAGCAATTGGTATTCAAGTGTGTTTAAAGAACCCTAGGGGCCCTAATTCATACCCTACTCTCAAATGGCATAAATATGACTAGAAATTTCAATTACCAGCATATTTTTTCGATCTTTTCCTCCTAGTTTTTGTGGCATGACAGGTTATTTGGCCTTATATTCGCACTCATCAAATACATTTTTATGCTTACCATCAAATTTTTTCTTCAGTGTTACCAAAACCCTTGAGCGTTATCAACGCTGCTGCTACACTCCACAAGAGAACAGCATTGAACGCGAGACACAGGTTTGTATTCGTCCTGACTTCTTTCGCGAGCCTCTTATATATTTCGTTTTAGTTAACAGGTCATACACAAGTTGCCTTGCATTTTTCTAGTTCTTGAGAAAATGAAACTTTGCCTTTTATGTTTCTACTGCTCCTTCAATTATTTGATCACTCTTTGTGGATGGACTATAATCACAAACTATTCAATTTTGGAAAACTGATCTTGTGTTATACTAGGAATTGTAGAACAATAATATAGCTTTAAAATCTTCTGATGCATGAAACTGTTGTAGCTCAGTTGGCATGTTATGATGACCAACCCTATAAGAGACAGGCTGGAGTCTCCTTGTAAACCAAAAGGAAAAAAAAAAAAAACAAAATCATCATTGCAAACATTTCCGCACAAATTTCTGACAATTGATCACACTAACATGCAGTTTCTCACCCCGAGTGGATTCTGTTTGCTTTTAGCATTGGAATTTTATTTGCAAAAGTAGGGTAGCAAACAGCTAAATTTGATTCCAGAGATGGTTTAAATTCGCGATCTTTGTGACATTACAGTTAAGACTTAGTTCTCGCTAGTTTCCTTTGTGGTTGCCAAGAAGGTAGGCTAAAATTAGAGAATATTCCAAGATATTTCCCCTAGCACCTATTATGGGTTATGAACTGATAGTTTTGCTGCAAATATATGTGGAATAAAATCATATGCTACAAACTCAACCTGACATGTTCTATGTTGCCCTTGATTAACAATGCAGAGCTGGTACCTAGAGGCGACAAAGTTAAAGGCGAAGTATGAATCCCTTCAACGCACTCAAAGGTTGTAAATTAAACTTTTGAATCTCTAAGACCATGTCTCATTTTAATTGAATTTTGAATTGCCAACGAAGTTGATGATAGGCCTAGTAAGAAGATAGATAATACCATACTAATGTATAGCACTCTAATGTTATGCAAGGCATTTGCTTGGGGAGGATCTTGGGCCCCTGAATGTGAAAGAGCTACAAAATCTTGAGAAACAGCTTGAAGGAGCTCTTGCACTTGCTAGGCAGAGAAAGGTACATACGATTTCTATTAATTATCATCTTCTTCACTCGCTTCTTGTTGGTACTCCATCAAAGTTGGTGCATAACACCTGAACTTTCGTAACAATGGAGATAGCAGATGTTTAATTTTAATAATTTTTATCGCTTGGTATCTTATACATGCATATAGGTAAAAGCATATGTCCAATCCTAGGCATGAAAAAGACAGCCTTATATTTCCGCAGTCAATATGGACATGTATGCATACATGATAAAATGCAGGAAACCAGCTTCTGTTTTCTTCTGTCTAAAGTGAAGGACTATGTCAACTAGCTCAAAAGATGAACACAATTTATTTTATCCTTTTGTTTTTTTATTACAGCAGCAGATTTTGACAGAGCAAATGGAAGACCTGCGCAAAAAGGTAAGCAAAGCCACTATGCTGAGAATAATTGTTTTAACAAGTCAGAATCTTCTCTGTGTATTGTTGAGCTAAGATATAGCAGTTTTGGAACTCAGAAGGTTTAGTTGCTTCCCTTTCGAATCTTACATGCACATAAAACTTGGATCTGTCTGTACCGGCCGAATGTGATCAAACATTTGGAAATGGACAGGACTCTAGTATACAACCATGAATTTGTATACACCAATTGCTTTAAAACGGCTGTAGTTCTTCGAATATTTCATAATCCTTGCTGCTTTCACTATTGACAACCTGCCCCTAACCTCAAAATTCAATTCATTCTTCTAATCACTTTCTGGATCTGCTTTGGCAGGAGCGTCACCTTGGAGACTTGAACAGGCATCTCAAACTTAAGGTTCTGCTTCAACAATTATCAGTACTCGTGCAAAAAATATGATAGTTAAATTCATATCAGATCATGTTACCAGCAATATTTCTAAGCTTTTCCCTTACAATGCCTTGCATTTCAGCTAGAAGCAGAAGGACAAAATCTTAAAGCCATTCAAGACTATTGGAACTCTGGTGCAGCAGATGGAAGTAGCAACTTCCACTTGCATCGTGCTCAATCCAGCCAGATGGACTGTGATCCAGGGCCTGTCCTACAAATTGGGTATTCCTAATTTCTAGCATGCACAATAATTTTGGCGTTGGCATGTGGATGAGTGTTGTCTGTGTTTGCAACTTCAAGTAAACATTTCTTCTAAATATTTTTGACAAAAATATTAGAAAGAAGAGGCCAGGGTGAATATTTATTGCTTAGACAGGTAACCTGACCTAGATTCTTCCCTCCTAAGATCAGGGATTGTTCTCCAGACAATCAAATCAATAGTGGGTGGGAGCACTTCATAAAGCTTGATGAAAAAGAATCTAGGATCCAGTACTCATTCATCCACTGGTCTTATTGTTAGAAGCAAGGTATAGAAGGACGTGTTCTAAAAAGATTTTGGTTTCTGCTGTTAAAACAGGTATCATCACTATGTTCCAGCTGAAGGATCCTCTGTGTCTGCTTCAAAAAGCATGCCTGACGAGACTAACTTCTTCCAGGGATGGATCCTTTGAAGTTTGAACACTTCTTCAAATCAAGGCATTCAGTAACATGCCCAGCCCTACATATTTGGAATGCCTGAATGGTTTTTTTATTGGATTTCTTGTGTTTCAACTGCATGTTTGTATAACTAGGCTGTTATGTAACCAAGACATGAAACTTCTTCTAAACAGCATACTTTAGAAGACACACTATGTCATTGTAATAATTTAAGTCTGAACTAAAGTAATGTATTCCTTTCTGTCTAGAGCTTCGCGATCTGTAGCCAGAAATTCCATTTCCAATCCGTGAATTTAAAATGAATTTTTTTTTTGCTGCAGAGCTTGTTTTAAGGCCCCCAAGTCCCTTGCAAATAAAGGCAACTCTTGCAATTTGCATTTACAACAGTTCATCCTGGATGATTAGATTCATTTATGAAAGGATATATATATATACTATGATTAGCTTCAATTTGATGAGAAACATGGAGCCAATTGAACTATGCCCAGAGATAATTAGTCTAAAAAAACTAGCACGTATGCCGAATTTCAGACTATCAAGAGCAAGAATATCCCACGAAAGAATTGATCAAATGTCCTTTAATCTGTTGCTATCTGTTTTGTCAAATGTCCAAATCATAATTAAAAAAAGAGAGAGGAAATATTGTGAGAATAAATAAATGTATAATAAGTTTGAATAACGTGTGAATTGTGAAAGGACCCATCAGTCCAGACCCGATGGGCCTTGAATCTAAACAAAAAAAAATGCTTGATATCCACTTTTATAGTAAATCAGAATCCAATGGAGTACCTGTTTCGCATGATTCCTGCTATAAAATTTTGAAAAATGCATGATCACAGGACGCCCCAGAAGCCTCTTGCTTTTCCAGGGCCCAATACATATGGCAAAGCAAAATATATATACAAACCAAGGCTATATATATATATATTAGAGACGCAAATGCATGTGAAGTTGTGAACAAGGAAGAGCTGAAAATGTCAAGTTGCTGCTTTCCTGTGAAGCTTGAGCGCTCTTTCAAGAATTATTCGTCCAAGAAGTTGGATAAAAGTCCTACTAAAGGTATACCATGTCCTTTTCTTGGTTTTTACTGCTTTCCCATTTTGATTCTTGATCTGAAATTCTGTGCATTTTAAAGTGTTTATGAGATTTTACTCGGAAGGTACGTGGAGTGAGTTTGTTCCCATGTTACTATTGCGGGTTCGGATAGAAAAGGCTAGCTTGATGATACTCTAACCCTTTTCTTTAGTTTTGCTCATTTCTTGAAGACATCCTGTTTGCGTTTCCAGTAGGTTTTATTCACTCTATATGGTTTACTTTTCATTCATTTCATTTTTTATGAGGTTGAAGCATTTTGAGTTCAGGAATATTGCTATTGGCTAATTTTTTTCTCTTGATTTTTATTCCACGCACTTGGATTATTGGTCTAAGTGTTACACATCTTGAAGATAATTATTGTTTTCAGTCACTTTTGGTTCCAAATTCTATCGGGATTCCGGTGTGTGTTGATTTTTATTCCTGCTCATTTGATTCCCAGCCTAAACATTCTACTTTGACCAATGAGTATGCTTCCTTATTGGAGTATCAAACGTTATGGCCTTTGCAATATTGGATCAATAATATCTTGAGGAAACTTGTAAGTCTGCTCATCTTGCTGCCATGGACATTGCTAAGAATGCTGGTTGCCTCCTCTCTTATGACCCAGATTTGAGATTGCTACAATGGCCATCTGAAGAAGCTGCTCGGAAAGACTTCATGACACATGGAATGAAGCTGGCATTATTAAGGTGCATGTTTGAACAATTTGAGACTTCAATGTTAAATATTGATACAGTCGAACATCATGTAGAAACTGAAGTTTATAAAATAAATCTAAACTCGAGAAGATTTTCAATTTGATCACGTCAATTCAAGATGGTGACTTGAAATGATGATAATAAAAGATCTTACATTTGAATATATCTCAAATTTTTTCAACTAATTTAGACAATTTTCTCATAAAAAGCAATTCACTACTCATATGAGCTTTGGATCTCCCGATCTCAAAATTACTTTTTAAGAAATTTTTATTATTTTTCCTATGTTTTTTAGGATTTATTGTTTTAATTTTCTTTACACTTCCGGTTTCTTATTTGATTTATAGCATAGATAGGATTTTCTATTTAAAATTCTTGTAAATCTTTAAGTAGACAAAGTTTATTAGCTTTATTTTCAGATAAATAAATTATCTATTTAGGGTTCACATATGGATTTCGAAGTGAAATATGGTTTTTTCTTAAAACGCAAGTGAATAATATATAGGAACCAGGGTAACTTGCATTTCCAGGTAAATGAGGAGGAAATTGAATGCTTGACTGAAGGAGCTGATCCGCAGGATGACAATATTGTGGTGTTAGAGAACTTTCAACCCCAATCTTAAGCTTTTACTTGCCACTGAAGGCTCAGACGGCTGCAGATACTATACTAAGGTTAGAATTTATGCTTAGGTTAAAGGTAATTTAAGCTCTTGATTTTTAGAAACAGTCATTAATTGGGGGCGTTTATCATCTTTTATCTGCTTCAGGAGACCGTGTAACTTGAGAGTTGGCTCTTGTGCGACAGATTACATATTTACATCATTCCTGGCAGAAAGACATTCAATTCCTTTAATTTCTTTTGTTCCTGGCTGCAAGAAATAATCAACTGACTTCCTTGCGCAACGTCAAGCAGGAATTCAAGGGCAAAGTTTCTGGTTTTAAAGTTGGTGCTGCTAATACAACTGGACTGGTGATGCCTTCTGAATATCGTGGCCTCAGACATAGATCTGTTTAAGGTACTGTAAAGCTATGGATTTCATTTTAAGCAAGAGGATTGATGTCTACGCAGTGGGACTCAAACGTGATGTGCAGTTGAACTTGGAAACATGGTGCTTAGGCAGTAACCTCAGGCTGACTGGTTCAAATCAATATCTTTCAAGATGCAGGTACTTTTCCTGCTTCTTCTGATAATTACCCTTGCAACGTAGGACTTTTTAGCCTAGAGTTTGGTCTAGAAAATAGCTGGACATCTTTTACGAGGTTGGATTTTTTAATATGTTTAATTGAGGAATTTACACTCTTTTCTCGAATCCAGTCCAAACAACTCAAATGCATAGGGCCCTAGTTCCCTCGCTTGGTCATCAACAACTACAACAGTTGTTTATCTGTTGCTGTCCAAACTTCAGACAGAAAACTGATTCAGGCAGAGTAATGATGACTGATTTGCATCCTTGTCGGGAACCCCCAAACCCCGGCTAACCGAAGCCAGATATTTTGTGTCCCCTATTTAACGGTCAAAAAATCTCAGAAGTAGGATACAGCTCTCCCGGAGCCCTCAAATCCTTCCCAATATTATTGTTAAGAAAGACTGCTCTGAAGCAGTCTGAATACGGGTGTATTATTTACCTTCTCACATTTTAACTCATATTTTAATGTAGATTTATTGTTTAAAATTTTTGTTCTTTTCTTTTGATTTTCAATCTATTTTTACACAATTGCATCTTTTTTCACAATTAAAAAAATAATTGAATTAAATTTATTGATTAAAGATAAAATTAAAAAAAAAAAAAAAAAGATGATCAAAGTAAAAAAACCACCACAAAGAATTTACTTTAGTACTTAAACTTTACAAAGTATAACTATTCCATCCCACAATTCAATTTAATTTTGTTACAAAAAATTATGTTTTAGTTCTTAGTTTGAGAAAATTGAGAGGAAGAACACTAGATTTCAGTGTTAAAAAGAAAAAAAAAATTAAAATTGACACTTATTCCGACCACTAAAATGGTCGATCTTGGTGTCAAAAGATTCTATTTGGTAAAAAAAATTTAAATTGAGTGTTTTTTCACCTTGAAAATTGCCTTAAAAAAACATAAATACGATCAAGAAGAGTTTCAATATGTTTAGGCTCTTTTTTATAGGTTTTTGGTTAAAAATAAGTTTTTGAATAAAAAATTAGAGACGCCATTTTTTCAGCCACAACAATGGTAAAAATCTGGAGAATACCAGGTGACGCGTCATCCTCCTCAGTAAACAACGCATCTTCAAGAAGTTTTGTTTTAAAATATATTGAGATAGACGATATGTCATTCTCCCTAATTAAATTTTTTTTAAAAAAAAAATAGGGCCATTGTGCGAGCCTTTTTTAAATGGTTCAAGCACTGGCTTGGCTTGCGGTGCTTGGCATTTTTTTTCTAATTTTTATTAAAAAAACATGTTTTTTTAATGTGTTTTTATTTTAATAAATTTTTAATTTATATTTAAATTAATACATCTTCTCTTTGATTTTTTATTTAGTCTTTTTTAAATAGGTTTTTTTAAATTAATTTATATGTATTTAATTTTTGAAGAGATTATTCTAATTTATTTATATATTTTATATAATTGAACTGTATTTTTAAAGATAAATAATATTCATTTTTAGATAGCATTTTTAATAAGTGCAGCCCTGAGAGATATTTTTGTTCTTTTTATTTTGTTCAATCAATTTTATGTGTATCTAATTTTACTATTATTTGATTAAATAAAAAATTATTAAACACAACTTGGTAAAAATATCTTGATCTAGATCCATCTCTCAACTTTTTCAAATATGCATTTAGTTACCATTAATGTTTTTTTTTTATTTATTAATACAAATAATTCTTAATTTATTTAATTAGATATGTGGATAAGTTTTTTAATTTACACTTAATATTATTTATGTAAAAAAAAAAACATATTGTAAAAGCCTATATATTCAGTTTTTTTTGTTAAAAAAAATCAAACCTATAGCATAGCAAGTCAAATAGTTAGTCTTGTCCTAAATACAATATTAGTACACCAGTTTAAAATATTCCAAACCCATCCGACATATCGAATCAGATCAATTAGTCGTTTTTTTTTAGATGGGAAATAACGTTAATTCAGCTGCCGTTCTTTCTAGTCTCCATTTCATTGCTGGTGATTTTTCTTTTTCCAAGCTACCCAGTAACTTAATTTCATGGCAAAGGATGCATATGAAAATCAAGAATTCTCATTGCAGGATGAAAAGAAGTTAAAGGAACCCTTGCTCTTTGCAAATGCATGTGGTGCCATCTCAGTTTACAGGAGAGGTGCTATCCCTGCGGTTCCCCAACAAGATGCAGTCCTCAAAGTTACACGCCCTGGGGCGCTGCTTGAGAAGATTCATACTAGTAATGGTAATGCAACTCATGTTAGCATGGTACACATCATCATCAACCCCTGCCATTACCTTGTCCGAGGTAGAATGATTTTGGTTCGATAACTTGCCGAGAAAGCTACAGAATTCGATCATGCATGCTTGTGCAAGCACAATAATGTTTTCTGAGTTTACATGCACGGATGATTTACTTTCACGTAGAACAATCATTCCTCAGAAACCAGTATCTGTATTTACTTTTACGTGGATTGTCGATTAGAAGACAGGCGTTATGCAAGCTAGTTTAGTTAATAAATTGATTTCATTCCCCCTTAAGAGACCTGGGATTCGAGTCATTTATATCCAAGAATGGAGTGAGCGGGGGAAGAGCATCATCGTCTCATCATGTAACCAAATCTTTTGAACCAAATTCGCACGCACCCACACACCATAATGAACATGGTATATGGGCATCAAGGCTAGTAAAAAGATTTTAAGAAAATTATTGTCAGAAAAACACACAAGGGAAAGTCTAATGATACGTCAAATATATACCAAATTACAATATTTAAGTACCCTGTTTACAGTTGATCTCAATCAATAATGGTAGCTTTTTTAACAGACAGCATATATATCTCTTAGAATAATACTATTGCCTTAATTATTGCTTGCGCAGGTGCAATATAGCATTAGCACGAGTCTAAGAATATGAGAAGGTTGGTCTCACAGTGGGATGGGCATTCACCACTAGTTTCTTGGTGGGATGCGCTTTGTTCTTGTTTCTGGTGGTCCAATGAACAATTCCGTCTCCACATCCGAAATTGAACTGCTTTCTCTCTGCTCTTCACGGGGTAAATCATCTCTCTGTTCCCATGAGACTGGCCATGACTGTGCACCACACTGAAAAGCAAAATTTGCATTGCTACATGTTGTATATAAATATGCTGAAACCCCCAATTTAACCCCCAAATTTATGCCAATTTGGCAAACAAGCTCCAAAGAATAAAATTTCATCAATATCACCTTGTATTCGTCACATTTCATCAATTCAGACTAATTAAACTTATTTGTAAACAAAGTATGACCAGGTGCTTCAAGGATACTACATTGTTCGGTCCAATTGGATTGAATTGACAAAAAGTGACGAATATAAGTAAATTTGGCCTTTTATTGTAGGAGCATGTTTCCTGAATTTACACAAATGCTGAGGCTAAATTAAAAAGATTTTCCAAAACATTTCTGTTAGAGACTGACAATTTTCATGTGGGAGATGAAATTTCATGAACAGAGCCTTCCAGAAAAGAAATTCCATGATAAAAGAGTGAGGTTATGCAAGCAAACTGATAGTTGCCATGCAGTTTTTCATAACTTGCATGAAGATTCGAGATCCTTCTCTATGCTAGAATTGATCACAATTATTTCATAACTTACATGCAGCAAACTCCAGCTAGGTTTGAGACTACGATTTAGTTACTTGAGTTTATGCTACGGAGAAAAGGAAATAAGACACGCAACTGTTGACGATGATAACAACAAAACGAGCATTAATCGGAGGTTCATGTCAAAAAAATAATGGCAATATAAATAAATGTTCACCTCGTCAGACAGTCTAGTATTTTCAGCTGCCAGTAGCTTCTCCTGAAACGTAGAAATAGGACATGGAACATAAAGTTGGCAATTAGCGAAACACTCTTTGAAAAATCTTATTCACTACTTCATCGTTTGGTTCAAAGGAATTCCAGGGAGAGGAGAAGGAAAAACGCCAGTTCCCTTTATGAGACATAACATGGACTCACAAAAATCCAACTTCTCTACAGCCTTTGGTTTCTTTATTCACAAGTTCTTGGCATAAAAAAGGAATTGACTATTTACCTTTTGTTTTAGTAGCTCAATCTGTTCTTTGAAAACCTGATTCTGAACATTGACATAGAATAAGCACGTTAGCTAGGCTATCAGCTGAAAATGACTTGAGGCATAAACAAAGTGATAATGGTGTTTATGGCCAAACCTTTCTCGCACGGATGGTGCTTACACTCCTCTCTAACTGATGTTCGATCTGTTGTAGTTCTTCAATAGTGCATGATCCCAAACATTCTCCCAGTAGCTTTCTGCGGCATTTTAAAATTAACTTATTATATTTAATTCCAACGGACAATCAATTCATCAAACTAAACTATAGTCACAAAAGGTTAAAACTAGTCCTTCGAACCGTTTCGAAACTTCAAGATGCTCTATCTTCTTTATCATGCTTGCTGCTTCTTCCTTTAGTTGCTGCAATTCCAAATTCATGTGCATGAGAAAAATAAGTAAAACCGAAAACATCTGCTGGCAACAAAAGAGGCCTAAAGCAGAAGAAAAGAAAAGCAATGTATTCATTGTTGGAATTAAATTTGAAGTCTAAATGTTTTTTTAGTTCTCTTAGTGTCTTCTAGTGTGTTTATCTTTTTAAATTTATTGAATTATCTTGGACTAGTATAAATATTTGTGTTCAAGTATTGTATTCATATCCAAGTCTATCAAGATTTTCTCTCTCAAACTTTCTCTCATTTGAGAGTAACATAATGTAAGAGTTACCTTCCACCCTTATCCTATTGTTATTTCTAATATGGTATCGGAACTAGTTCAATCTTGTGAGTGTTTAGAATGACTAAAGCATGTGTGTAGATGAAAGGAAGAAATCCCAAAATAGAGTGGATGAACAAGTAACATTAAAAAAAAAAACAAAAAAATAGAGGTTCGAGATGATAGAACCCAACAAAAGAATTGGAATTTTACATCAAGAGAATAATAGAAAAGGCCTAAAAGAGGCTTAATGCAAGCTACCAACTCCTTGCATGAGAAAAGTTGTGATACAAAAAAGATCACACATGAAAAGAGAGAAGCGGGATCTTCTCAAGATGAAGATAGAAGATCCAAAAAATGGTGGCACCAAGCTGATCCAGCTGCAATACGACAATGTCTATAACAAAACAATCAGTGTGTGCCAAGCAAAAAGGTAACAAGAACAGAAGGTTTGAAAGCATCTACAACACATTTTCAAATTTCAAGAATTGTGAGACTTTCATAATTAAAAGGGGAGTGTTGCAATTAATTTTGAAAACAAAGTGTTCTTCTAGTTATCTTAGGTGTCCTCTAGATTTATGTATAACTATTAAAAGATGTGTTTATCTTTTTAAATATCTTGAATTATCCAGATTAGTATAAATATATGTTTTCAAATATTATATTTAAATCCAAGTCTATAAAGATTTCCTCTCATTTAAGAGTAACTTGATATAGGAGCTCCCTTCATGCCTTCTCTCCTTGTTATTTCTAACATACATGTCTAATATTTTTATTCAAAAACATGCAAATGCTCATTGATAGTTAAAGATGCCGAAACAACTAAATCTATTCTGCAGTTGTAAGCTGAATAGATTCAAAACCAAAAACATACCTATCACTTCGAATTTCAAGCATAATATACAATTGGGAATTCTGGGCATATGATGTGTCATCTATTTTAGAGCTTTTTGTGTTATGAACACTATATCAAAAGCAATTTCAACATACAAGAGTTGTAAGAAAAAAAGTTTTAAAGCATGGTTAATGCACATATATGAAGACAAATTAAAAGTGAGGTTAACTCATTTTTATGATAAAAACTTTATTAAAAAAATATTCTTCAACTAAAGTTCTTTAGCACAAAACATTAATATGATATAAAAAAATTGTGGATGAAAAAAAAAATTGATCTCAAAAACTTTTATTGGCATGTTTTTGTAAAACCCAAAACTCTCTATTTCACATTGAAAAAATATAAGATTTCCTCGTAGTTTATATTATAGAAAGTTGAAGAGTTATAAATGAACCTAGACAAAATGATTTGGATTTGGGTTTGTTATAAAATAATTATTTGAATCATAAAGAATTATTTTTACTGACTCATTTAGGTTGTCAAGTCCATAAATATAGATTGAACAATCTTCTTCTTTAACCTTTTTTTTTTATTTAATACAAAAAATCAGATTTTCAAGTTAAAAAATGTTAGATTAATAATTTTCTTTTATAACAAGGTAATTACCAGAATTAAGTTTACATCAATTTTGGTTTTAAAATCCATTATAAAAGAGCGGAAAGAAGAGTGTTTTACATGAATTTTGAGATTCTTTCTCACCTCAATTTTCAAATTACCTTTCTCGGTTTTAAGCTTTGGTTTTTTATCCTTTGTTTTTCTTAAATACTAGAGCTTAGGTTATGTTATATTGTAGAGAGATTTTAAGTTATATTCTCTAGAGCTCATGGAGTTTGTTTAATAGTGCAACTAAACAAAGTAGCATTGTTGAAATCATAGGAGACTGATTGTATTTAATTCATTTGCATCTAGAGATGAACAAAAAAGTTTTAAAGACAAAAATAATCCTTGACAATAACTGATCTTCATCTAAATTATATTCAAAGTTATTCAACATGTAAATGTTACTAAACAATCAATTCTAAATTTACACTACTTTGATCCTATGTTTATATAGGATTTATATACTTTACCTTGTAGTTAAATTAAACAACCAATTAAACTCACTTTTAAGCTCTGATTTTTTCCATTGTTTTTCTTCTATACTAGACCTTGGCTTATGCAGGGAGATTTTTAGTTATACTTCTTAGAGTTTGTGGATCTTGCTTAGTAATGCAACTAAATATGATGGTATTGTTGGAATCCTTGAAGACTGGTTACAATAAATCCATTTGCACTAATAGAGTAATAAAACCTTAAAAATAAATGATTAATCCTAGACAATAACTAATATTCATTTAAATTAGATTATAAGTGATTCAACAAGTGTTACCATACAATCAATTTTGAATTTATGTAATTTCATTCGAGCATGATTGTTGTGTTTATGTATAGTTAAACTAAACAACAAATTAATATGAATTTTCATTTGATTCTTTTATTCAAATTATTAATAAATTTTGCACAACAAGCATCTATCCGTGAACAAGACAAAGTCATATCACTTTGGTTGCTTATTTGACAAAGTGCAAGAAGGCAACATGTAATATTGTTAATTTAAAACAAATATTACTAGACACTAAATAGCAAACAATCTACAAGATGTAACAGTATCCTAGTACTTGTAGTAATAATAGATTTCTCACTTTTATTTTTACACTCCGTAGGGTGTTTTGATCATTTATAATGAATCTATGAATACCTGTGGATTGTTGTGTTTGTGTGTGTGTGATCATTGGGTTTCTTAGGAAAGGAAAGAGGGATAACCAGCATGTTCTGTTCAACAGGCTGCTTGTTTGTGTTGTTTTCTTTCACGTGCCTTCGATACCGTTCAATGGTCTCCTGCATGCTGAAGTTCAATAACAAAGCAATGAATACGGATTTTCATTTTTATAAAAAAAACAACATGAAAACGAAATATATGAGTACTCTCTACTGATCTGATCCAAATTTTGAACCCAAAACATGCATTTTGCATCCAATATGACCGGCCACCGGTAAAGTTAGAAAGTTTTCGATTCTTAGGGGTTGAAGAACCTTGACAGGAAACCTGCATTCTAAATGCATGCATGTGTGCTTGATAAAATGGTAGTAAGGATTAGATTAAAAGAATGCCAAGTCCAAAATCCAGCAGTTGTGGAAATATCAGTCCAAACTTGTAGGCATGTTACATATCAATCTCGAAATATTTGAAGGAGAAATACAGAATCCTAATATTATGCAAGATGTCATCTCCAATTCTCTTTAGGTTTTGAACTTCTCTTTGCCAAGCTGACTTTGTTATAATTTAGTCGCTATAGTTTTATCAAAACTAGTTAATTAGTCTTTATTGCTTCATAAACTACATATTTTATTACCTTAATATTTTTATATTCTTAGCTCTATTTATAACTTAATCATTCCGGACATTTAGCTTTCTTTTTTAACTTATTTTATTTTATATTTTCTTTTTAAAAGAAATAGATGATATGGGGAAAATGGTGAAAAGGAAGGGTTTTTTTTAAAACAAATATCACTAAATTAAACATCAGCAACATTGATAAGAGACTGATAAATTGATTTTTAAAACTAGATAGATTATTTAATTCGTTTTCCAAAACTTAAAGAGTCTAGTTTATAATTTACTCTTGTTAAACAATATAGAATGATTAAATCCTTATTTATTCAGGTTCTATATGCATAATTTTTTTATTTAAACACTATATTTGAGGTAATCTTACCATTTTATGTATATTTTTGGACTAGATCATGCACAACAAGGTTAGATTAATTATTTGTTATGTCTTAGACAAATCACTTAAGATTAAATTAGTGTATTCACAATAACTTTTCCTCTCAACCTTGCCCTGAATTTGAATCCGGTAAAAACTAGCAAACCATCCTAACTGACTTTCAAAAGGTATTATATCTAGGAACCTCCTGTAGTTTAGGAAAACAAAATATTTAGGTTAGAGGAAACTATTTGGTATTGTTATTATACTCAACTCAACAAGTCAACTTTGAAATCTCTTTACCCGACTAGTCTAGCCTGAGTTTAAAATTAAACCGTGTGAGAGTTTAAAAAGCATGGTTTGGCTTTAAAAACAAAGAATTCAAGATCTTTTTTCTTCATATTTAGATGTCGACATATTGAATCAACCTGGCTTCGCGACTTAACCTGCAAAATTAGCAATCTGGGTGATGAATTCCACTGGATTTAAGAACTTTGTTTTTTTTTTTTTTTAACTAGTTTTACTTAATTATACGATAACAAAAAAACAAAATAGATGCTCATAAAATTAAACACAAACCAAATGTTAGAATATTTGTTTGAGATTAAGATAACCTCATAGAAAACAAATCAAAATAATTTATAAAAATAAAAAAATCAAGCAAATGTTAAAGAATCAAATTGAAAAAAAAAATGAAAGAGAAAAAGAAAAGAAAATGAAAAAAAAAAAAAGCTACTTCACTGTTCATATGAACAGTGAAAGGTTGTCACCCAACTCATTTGAATGTATTAGGCAATTCTTATCCAAATTTTGTGGTAATTTGATGCTGCCAGCCAATAAAAAGAGACCTTAAGTTAGCCAACGAAAAAAAAAAAGTAACCAATCTTTAACCCATAAAAAGTACTGGAAATTAATTATCATACCATGAGGATGGGCCTTATGGTGGAGCTTAATCTAAAGAAATAAAAAAGAACAAGAAATAAGATGTGGTTGTGGTATGGATTGTTGCAAGGGTATAGTTAGCTAAGGGTGTTCAAAAGACATTTGATAAGAATTATTTAATATTCCAAATTAATAAATACCTTTATTTTTAGTTATAGAATTTGTTATTAATATTTTAAAATGTTACAAATAGCACCTATTTAATTTTTATAATGAATACCACTTATTTTTATTCAGATATCTTATTTGTGTTTTTTTATCACAATCTAATAATTAAAGAAACATATTATATTTATTTTGATGATGCTTAATTAATGATATTATTTTTTAAAATTTCAAAAATACATTTGAATCATACAAGGGTATAATTAAAAAATTGCTAAAAGATTCTCAAAATATTTTAAGAAAAAAAGAATTTCAAAATCACTCAACTATAGAAATTATAAGGAATGAAATTTTTTATTTTTTTGAAAAAAATTAAAGTTATACCTTCATTAAACTCAAAGGCATTTTTGAATAAAAGATTCAGTTCTATCAATTTGAATGGAGAAACTTGATAAAAACAAAACATATTAGTAAATAGATATTATACAAAGATATAATAAGCAGAATTACAAATGCATGAATAAATTAGAGACTTGTCCTATATGAAGATATATAAAGTCCTTCAGCTAAACTCCTTTATTCAATCCCTTCCTTTTTCAACAGAAAGCTACTTAATATATAGTCCTCCCATCATCCTTACAACCCATCTCACCCACTTTCAGGGTTTTAACATATATATGACCTTAATCACAACATCCCTCTAGCTTTCTTTTTTAAAAGAAAAGTCCCTCTAGAAGCTCCTTATTTAGTTTTATTACAATTATTAATACGCAAATGTTTAGTTTTGTGATGTGGATTCGACAACCCACCAATGGTATATATTTGATATATTAATTGGTTAGCTTTTCTTAATTTATGATTTATGTGACAGGCTAAATATGCTTAACAATTTCATAAAAACATCACCTTAAATCTATAAGATTTAATGAATCCTTTCATATCATTATGTATTTTCATATTTTTTATTTTATTATTAAAATATTGTGCTTTTTTTTTTTAACAATTTTAAAACTTAAATCTAATTTTTGAAAACAAGAATAAACAACTTTTGATTTTCAATTATTTTTTATATTTGGAAGTTAAAAATTTATATCCTCATCCAGCGAGCATGATAGAATTTTTTAGGATTGGAGAGCATATGCAATGATTATAAGAAAATTAAAATGAAAGATTATTTGAAAAATGACTTGAGATTTTGATTATATAAAAAAAAGACTTGGGATTTAAAATTATTTGTCACTTTGTTCCTTCTTGTTTTATTTTGAAGCAGTGTTCATAAAGTGGATTTGTGTTCATAAAATCTTTAAAATTGCTATTTAAAGAATGACAGATTCTTTAAAAAATTAGATCCCTAAGACAAATCAGTACTGTTCATAAAATCTTTAAACTTATTACTTCCTCAATTCAATGAAATATACATCACCCCATGGTGACATTCTAGCTAAGGCATTTCACTACGATATCACAGATTAATCTTGATAACTTATATATGATAAAGGCTATTAACTAGCTGTCCCTAACAATGTTTTTGGTAGGGAGGATCAAAGGTTGGCAAGAATGGTTGAGTAAAAGCTAAAGATTCATTAAAATTAGAATAAAAATAAATCCATCTGTTCAGTTATTTGGTTAATTGGAAAGAGGTAATAAGGGGAAAGATTTACATAAAAGGTGAAATAGGAAAATGAATTTCTTGATCTTATAGGTTTGAATAACTAAAAAAATGTGATCATGGAAAGAAGATATGATCCTTCAATAGTTTTCTTGAGCATTACATTAATCATATACCAGAGAATTTGAGAATTTGAGCACCCCTTTTATGCTTCTATATATGTTATCCATCCCACTCCTTTTCATTCTAAGAATTCAAATAAAAGGGAAGGATGTATAAACTATTATTTTAAGACTAGACCACTCTTCAATGGTTAATGGAAATAAATACTCAGAGAGGGGGGATGCAAGAAAAAATTTAAACAAGTTTGAAATAGTTGCATTTATAATCCAGAAAAAGGAAAACCACTGATGTGAAATTGGGGATGGTAATGGATATTCACGGGTCAAATTTTCATTATATATATCCTGTACTCGTTACTTTGATAATAAAAAATTTAGGAATTCATATTATATTTATGGATTTTGGGTATTCATATAAATATTCATGATCTAATTTTAGCATGTATCCAAGTTAGTAAGAAAATACAACCTAATTGACTATAAAACCTAAATAAAATGGTAATTCCATCCAAACCCAATGGACATTGATTCAAAACAATCCAAATGTATGAGGTTTTTTATATAGTTATTTTATCTAATAGATAATGGATAGGGGCTGGATGTTTTCAAAACATAATCCAAGATACACATTTTTATTACATTTTTATTATATAGATATACACAAAATATTTTTGTTATTTTGAATACAATATAATATATACATATCAATATTGACATAATACTTGTGTGTGTAACATTTCTAATTTCATCATTTAACATATACATTCACACCTCAAATATATATTATTATTTTGTTTTATGATTAATAATAATTGGCACTCTAATAATAATGAACACTTAAGAATAAAAAATCAATAGATAGATAGATATAAATTTTATTTTTTTCACTGTTAAATAATAAATAAAATATAGACATAGCAGAAACTTGATACATGGATAATCATGATCATCGCTGGGCCTGAATATACTCATTCTAACCTTCACATGAATCCATCGGTAATTATTACAAGTGATATTGCATTTCCTTTCTTTTCTCTCTTTGACTCGTGAATGACTAGTTTCTAACTTAGCAAAGGAGCTAAATACCAAAAGGTGTACCATATTTTCACTTTGTTTTTTGTTTTATTATTATTATTATTATTATTATTATTTCACAAAGGACAGACTTAAATTTCAAACCTCCAGAGAAACATGGTTACAAATTGAGCTACAAGTTCAACGTTGGTATTTTTTTCACGGTCAGTGATGAAAAACTCTTTCACGTTTTTTATTCCGTAAGTACTGTACTTCAATCTGATGTCCAAGAACCTACTGTAATAAATATCTCTACAAGTACACCAAAATACTCAACCATGATTTGGGCTAATTAGGCTAGTGAAGATGACATGGATCATCATACTTAGATCATCATTTCAACATTTCAGGTTTCTTTCGGGTTCATATGCATACAGGAAGTGGGATTTAAAGCACAAGAAGATCAGAACCCGGAGAGAAAAATTATTGGTACGGGCAATGGAGCAGAAAGGGTATCACTTGGATCATAATAAGAGAATTAAGGCCAGCAAGGACCAATACATGTGCTTCTGTGTGTACTTGTGTCTGACTTGTTTATGCCTCAGAGAGGGAGGGAGGGTGGGAGAGAGAGAGAGAGAGAGAGAGAGGCACACACTAACTAAGATCATGCACAGAACCCTAAGGTGCAAGAACCATACCCTCTTGGTACAGGAAAATGGGGAAAAAACAATGCAAGAAATCAAGAGTTTGGATGTAAAGAGGAGGGATGTTTGATCAAATCAAAGGAGCCAGACACGAATTAATTCTATAAATAAATCATGGAAGGAAAGTTGGAAAGTAGTGCAAAAGATGATACCTGGAGCTTGCAAATTCATAGAGCTTTCCTCTAGGAGAGAAGACAATAAGGGCAACCTCAGCATCACAAAGAACTGACAATTCAAAAGCCTTCTTCAGCAGCCCATTTCTCCGCTTAGAGAAGGTAACTTGCCTGCTTGTGGCGTTCTCTATGCGCCTCATCTGTGTCTTCCCTCTCACCATCTCTCTATACCTTCACAACAAGGCGAGGGTCAATACACGTAATTGAAAAGAACTCAGCTTAATTTACAGATTTTGTTAAATTCAAAGCCAAGAAGAGCGAGTGCGTGAACCGAAAAGGATTTGATTCAAAGAGAGAATGAGAAGAGAAAAAAAACTAAGCTCACCAAATAGACTACACCCAACACAAAAGGTTTCTCCTTTCCAGGTAAGAAAGTGGAGGGACTACAAAAATCCGAGCCTTGGGAGCAAATTGAGACCAGACAACCCAGTTGAAGAAGCAACTGTCTTGATGGATTGATTTAAGGATGCAGGAGAGTAAATGCTACCAAGGAGAAGCGATCAATTAAGAAATGGTTTTGAAGAAGCCAAAGGAACAGGCAAGACCTTGATGAGAAATGAGAGAAACTTACCAGATAGGCAATAAACCCACGAGAGCTTTAATCATGAAATGGCGGATAAAAGCCAGAAAAGGAAGCAGCTGAGGAAATCTGAGGATAAAAAGCAACACCCAAAAACAGCCAACAAGATTTTTACTGATAGAAGTGAAGTAGTTGATTTGCTCAAAAAAACATGTGCAAGCCAGACCACAAGGCTCGTGCTCTTCAATTCATATAGCACAGGTGAGGTAAAAAGGAAGAAGAAGTCAGAGGGAAGATTTGGAAATCTTACCAAATTGGCAAAAAACCCAGAGGGTCTGTACCAGAGGAGAAACTGGAAAGGAATAAAGATGACCAGAAAAGGAACACGATTTGTTTAAAAGTAAAAATCTTAGGTTTGTGGGTAATGACTGAACCAGAAGATATGTCTAGCTAGCTAAGAAGTTGTTGCTCCAACTAATTTTTTTTTTTTTCCTTTTTTTTTTGTCTTTTTGATTGATGGATACTCGAGCTCCCTTTTTTAGTCACAACCAAAGCCACCACAGACCTCGCACGAACATGAACCTTTCCTTATTGATCATTGTTCTCTCTGTCGAAGTTCCTCGAAACACGCCGATAAAGAGTAACTATTTTTTATACCAATTTTACTACTACCATGTAAACAAAAATATACATTTTATTCTTAATCTTACGATCTAACTATTTTTTTTACCAAGTTTACCATCAAAATTTCAAGCATTTTTAATTAAAATAATATTTTTAAAGTATAGTTTAAATGCTTCTCATTACAAAACACATTAAAATAATAATTTTTAAAAATTATTTTTAATATCAGAACATCAAAATAATCTAAAAATATCAAAATTATTTTAATTTAAAAGTGTTTGTAAAATACAGATAAAATTATCTAAATTATACTTTTTTATATCATTAAAAACCTTATTTTATAGAAAACTTTGACGTTTTTTTGTTAATTGTTCAGACAAGAACCCTTAATTTAGAAGTCAAAATAATTAAAAACTCAAATTCTTATAAAAATAAATGTATAAAATCTACGGTGTATTTAAGTTTTCTCAAATAAATAAACATATTATATAACTCTAGATCCTGTGATAGTTAAGTTTATGGTTGAAAATATATTAAAATAATATTTTTTTATTTTTTAAAATTAATTTTTGACAAGTTTAAAAAATATTAAAAATATTAATTACAAGTATAAGAAATTCAAATTTTAAGCAAATATTATTTTACCAGCTGCAGTGTTAAACAGCCTCTAAAACCCTAACAGATACCGAGAGGGGAAATAGAGAAGAGGGAAGAACATGGAGAAGCTTCTTTGAGTTTTTCATGGAGGCTGTTTTTTCTTTCGGTGAAAAAGAAGTGGTTGAAAATTAGCTGGAGAGGTAAGTACCATAAATAAGTATAAAGAGGGTTCTTCAAAGCCTGCAATTGTTTTATTTTATTATTTTTTGGCCATAAAAAGCGAAAGGGAGCATCCATGGTACAATGTTAGAAAGAAATCAACATCAATCCGTACAATTGCGTACGCGCGAGCCAATGGGGATACGAAAACGCATTGATGAGTGATTATTTCATTTATTATTTTTATTTTCGTCAAACCCGGATAGGACGTGGCAATTGGGACCATGCCTGCTGTCCCCCCCCCCTCTCTCTCTCCTCTCTCTGCCTTGTATGGTGCGTCGAGGTCATATAGTACATGGAAAAAAAAACAAAATTGGTGTAGGCACTCTTCGTTTTTTTCCTTGTTGTTTCGGAAAATATTACTTTGAGGATGCAAACTGGGTTAGGTCTATCTTGTTATGTCCATGTATCTATTTATAATAATAAAAATATAAATTTAATATTTGGATTGGCTAATGATAATAATTGTATATTTTAGAGTTTTATTTAAATAGTAAACTTCAATAAGAAAACTCTTCGAGTTCATATGGATATCAAGTTACACTCAAAAAACTATACAAGCATCACAAACAACTAGTTTCCATGGTTTAGGTGATTATGCAAGGAACTTGACATTGACACAATAAATTATGACTTATATTTTATATTTTTATAGAGAATTTAAACCAACTGGCGATAAAAATGACCGTTGTACAAGTATAGTTAAGCAAGATGGTGAAGATGAGGATGATGAGTTTACTAAGCTACTAAACGAGTTCGTAGGACCTCTAACTTTTGAATTTAAATAGTAAACCAACCATGTGTAATGACTGGGCATTGAGTTGTAGAAATCCAGGCTTATCGAGTGATTAGTTGATAGTTGGATAAAAAATCAAAGGCAGATTTAAAAGTATTACTATAGGTAAACGATGCATGTCAGAAATTTATTGTAGTAACAGGTAGTGGTAGGGCCAGAATTTTTTAAATAAAGGGGTAAATTATTAACAAATACTTGATATTATGTATTATGTATTATGTATTATGTAGATATATATTATATAGAGAAATTAATTTGAAATATATGTACTAACTCATATCAAATAAAATTAATTTAAGAATATTTTCAAAATAAATAAACTAACTTGAGTTAATTGGTTTTTTTTTTACAGTTTGGTTTTTTTGGTTATTTTTTTCTCAGTTTAATCAATTTTTTTGATTTTTTTCCTTACTTCTAAAGTTCATAATAGATAACTTGGTAACCATCAAAAAAAAAATCTGCCAGGTATTATTAATATTCTAATATAAAAGAAATTAAAGAAAAAAAAGATTAAAGGGGTAATTGCCCCCTTATGACCATACCGCCACTGGTAACAGCCTAGTGTTTGCCTAAAACTTATATGCAATTACAATGCATTAAGAACCCAACATATATATTATATACTCCTTGTTTT
This sequence comes from Populus tomentosa, assembly GCA_018804465.1. NCBI lineage: Eukaryota > Viridiplantae > Streptophyta > Magnoliopsida > Malpighiales > Salicaceae > Populus > Populus tomentosa. The sequence continues at coordinate 4,536,415 of CM031995.1, forward strand.
CTTACTCTTACCTAACACACTACCGTGTCATAACTATATTAGGCTAATGATATATAGATGTCAGCAAACAAGATTTGAAGGAGATCCACTTGTCTTTACAACGAGATGGATAATAGTGAGGGATACTTACAAAATAAATATGACATATGCTATTAAATGGAACAAAACAAGAGAACATGTTAAACTAGACAATGTATGTGAATATCTACATTTGTTTCAAATTATTCAAATTAATTATATTGCTACACTGATAACTTTTTCTATATAGATCTTGGGGTAGATATGGTCTAAACTACATGAGGCTCCTCAGCTTTTAACACGACCGATTTGACCACTTGTTAGTGCAGTTAAATCCTAATGACATGTCAATCTTGTAATTACAAAACCAACACTGATCTAAAGATATTTGGAATAGGTAGGTCGACTAACTTATAAAAAAACCAAGATTTAAATTAATTATTGTTTTAATAATTATGTGAGGTCAACTGACCTATATAAAAAAACTAAGATTTAAATTAATTATTGTTTTAATAACTGTGTATGAATTGTTTGCTTTTTAGGACGACCATCTCATGACATCTTATTGGTATGTTGTTATGGATTTGGATGAGCGTGTTCACTTGTATATTATTGACATTAGTTTTTATGATATCAACCAATTATATGGTATACATCTTGATTATAAATTGACTGCAGTAATGATTTAGTGATGACGACGTAGGACTCGTACATTTCACCTATGTATTGGAGAAATGACACAAATTATATATGATATTGCCATGTTAGTTTCCTTCCTAATAGATATAGCCCCTGTTATGGGAACTGGGGGGTCATTTGACCAAGATGCTTTGTGTAGTTATATACTAGAATGTGTGCCTCTGATCTTTGCTTTTAAAGGTGACATCATCAAGTTGACGTGTTTGAGCACTCATTTGAAAACCCCTAGAGGATGCGACTAATGGTCAATTGATTATGTATGACTGATCATACATAATGCACATATTTAAGGGTCCTTCATATTCATAAGTATTACAGGCAATGTAATGCTAGTTTTTTACACCTGTATTTATTTTAAATATTCTTTAGGGAACAATTTACTTTGTTTGTTAGTGTTAATTTATTTTTTAAATACTGACTTCAAATTATAAATATAAATTTATATAGCTCCAGTCATGAGAGTATTTCTATATAGGTAATCAAAAGATTTGAGGAAGCAATGCGTTTGATGCTGACACATAAAGGTAACTCTTCATGGGATATTACCAATAATAGAATTTAACAAATTTTGAATAACATGTTATTTATATAAATTACATGAAAAAAAATATAATAGCTTTCTGGCTTGTCATGTCAAATGGTGCGAGACTAGACATTTTACTTTAAATCTCACTCACATCTACAAATCTTACATGCACAATAGCCTTACCGGGTATGGGTTACATTTGTTCATGTCTAGGTGTCAGTTTTTTAGTTTTGAATTGTTTTCTAAGATATATCTTTCATGTTTTGATAGGTTATTTAGACGTCATACATCAATGATTAGATATTAAAAGTTTTATCGGTATGTTAGAAAAGAGGGGATTTATAGTTAGCACCAGTCCCGCTACATTGCTTTGATATTGTTGAGATGCATTATTCTAATCGGGCAATGCAACAATTTGATATGTCTCAACACATTTGGAATTATATTGATACTGATGATGAGTTGCATAATATCAATTACCAGGGGAACGCGAAGAGAATTAATTGAGGATTAGTGCAACTTAGCTAATTTTTTTAGCATGCAAGGAGAGATCAGATATTCATGAAGTGGAATCCAATAATTGATCAAGACAATTACATTAGACATTATTTTCCCATAACGTGCCAGTTTATTACACCTACAAGGTCGCGTTTCCTAAGGTAGCCATATAATCTGGTGCATTACGAGCCCTCATTATTTGAGACAAAATCAATTGGCATGCAATAGTTTTTTTGATGCGACATCTATTAAGCACTATTCATATTATTATACATTATAAGTGCTAATTATATTTTTGATGAAATTATTAGATGTATTATTTATTACAAGAAACTTAGAGAACAACAACTGCTTTTCGTGAAGGAATCGATTAGATGGGACATGCACTGGCCAACAATGTGCTCAATTTGTATTGTGGTGGATTTTAAAAAATTAGAAAGGTTAAGCATCTTGAAGTTGCCTTAATGGATGGCAATATCACTTATTATGAATGAAACATGTTGCTTGGGATTCAAGTCCATCCACGAGTGTTCCAAACTTGTCTACGAGCTGAGAGGATTTTGGTGTTGACCTCTCTATAAGCATTATAGGCTTGTCCTTGAGGTGGATCGATTGAGGTGATGTAGGCTCTTCTATGAGCGCTCTAGGCCTATTCACAAGCTTGAATAATTTTTAGATATAATTAGATTACATGCTTGAAAATTATAAAAATTATAAATTTAATTTAAATTCAATAAAATGTTAAGTGAATTCTCGTTGTTTTTAGTTATAAACTGTAAATTATAAATTGTTAATTTTAATTAATTATGAAGGGTGTTAATTTTTTAATTATGTTGGAAAGATGAGTTGTAACTTGTGTTTTAGAATTGATAATTGTTGGCATTGTTTTTTTTTTTTTTTTTTAATATAGAGAGAGTTCAGAGACTAGAAAAACTTTTATAACCATTTTTTTTAATGAGTCACTAGTTACATTACCCGCGCGATGCTGCGGGTTATTTTTTTGCATAAAAAATATCAAAAAAAGCTAAGATCTAAAAATATTAAGTATTTCTGCAAAGCCATGACCAAGAATATTGGGTTTGGCTGCAACATTTAACCTAAAAATAATATTTATAATATCAATAATAACATTAAACTTGTATGACCCAAGTTTAAGTGGATCTAGCTACAATACCAGATCTAATAGCCTTGGATATGGGTCTGGTTGCAAGGTTGTTTCATAAAAATATGATAATTAAAAAAAACAAAGAAAAAAACCAACATAAAAAAAAAACTAATGAAGAAAAAAAAATCTGAATTAACTGGGTCAACCTTTCAAAGTAAGTTAACCCGTCTAACCTTGGATTCTTGCCATGAAAGTTTGATAACTAAATAGAAAAAAAAAATTGATGGGTTACCCATAATTAATTGGGCTAACCCGTCAAATTAAATTAACCCGTCAAGCCCGAGATACGTGTCATGAAAGTCTAATAATTAAATATAAAAAAATTTAATATTAACAAACTAAACTAAATAAAAAAAATAATTAAAAAGAAAAAAAATTCCAAGTTAATTCGTCAAATCATATTAAAACTCGTTAAATCCAGGATTTGTGTCATGAAAATCTGATAATTAAATAAATAAAATTAACATTAACAAACTAAATTAAACAAAAAGAATTCATTAAAAAAAACAGCACATCCTTTTTAATATATGTTATAATAATTATAATATAATAATATAATTATAATACAATAAAGGAAAGCTAACTAAAAAACATGGAGAAAGCTACAGTAGTTTTCCATATCTTCTAGAATATTCTGCAATAAATAACGCATGCAACTCGTCAAAATATATTATTTTTTGAATTTTTGTGTACTGCATCATTTATTCTATTTTTTTACTGAGCTAAATTAAAAAAAAAAAAGACACTATCTTTTTTTGTCCTAAAAGAACGAGCAGTTCCCCAGAAATCTTACAAGCCTGCTCTTAGTCTCCACGGGTTAGGAAAAGAGGACCTTTCCTCGCATTGGCTAGCCTAGTTTCTTCCTTTTTCTTTTTTTTTTCTCCTTCTGTCCTTTCAAATAATAAAGGGTTGTTTGACTTAAATGTTAATTCTAATTCAACAATTAGATTCAATTCCAATGACCCCTTGAATTCTGCAATAGACTCAGACTCCTTACTCTAAATGCAACGCCCATCTTATTATCAGCAGTGTTTTGCACGGTAGTTGAAAAGTATTTTTATAAATTATTTATTTTATTTTAAATTAATATATTTGTAATATTTTCAAATTATTTTAATATATTTATATCAAAAATAATTTTTTTTAAAATATATTTTAATTTGTTTTAAAATAAAAAACACTTTAAAAAGCAACCACTATTACATTGCAAATATCCTCATTATCAAAAAATTAATTTTTTAATTTATTATTTTGTTTTCTAGCTACAATTTTTTTAAAAAATTTTATTCTTGATTATACATATAAATAGATCCTACTCACATGATAAAATGTTTTTTTTTAATTTATTTGTTATTGTAATAGTGGTTGCTTTTTAAAATTATATTTTTTATTTTTATTTTTCAATATCAAAATAATTTAAAAATATTAAAAAATAATTTGAAATAAATAAAAAATAATAATAAATAAATTTTTAAATATTTTTAAAACATAAAAACAAACATGTTATTATTATTAACAACTATAACTCTGGATCTTTTTTTTATGTTTGTTTTTATGAATAATTCCACACCACTTTTAAATCTATTTATGTCAATATTGTATCTATTTTTATATTAATTTAATGAGCATATAATCCCATTTCTTTTGTTAGGTAAATAATTTGATCCCCACTGTTCTTGATCGGTGAAATCCACTCTAAATTCAACATCTTGACTCTAAATATTTAAATGAATCACCAAACATATAAAAAGGAAGAAGAGAAAAAGTTTGAGTAAATAAAGGATGCGCATGCAATCTCACGTGTTTTCGCGCTGGTATGATACTGAGATTAAATTTATTTTTTATTAAAAGTTATTTTTTATTTTAAATTAAATTTTTAGTATTTTTAAATTTATTGATTTTAAAAATAATTTTTAAAATATTATTTTAATATATTTTCAATAAAAAATAAATACATATTATCTAATAAGCTAAAATTGCTCAGTGTTTTACTATAAACTGCACAGTGCAATTCATAGTGAAATACTGAGCTGTTTTTTTTTTTTAATTTTTTTTAAGCTGAGATGTTTTTTTTTTTGGAGTTGTCTTTTTTGTTTTTGTTTTTTGAGTTGTTTTTTTTTTTTGTTTTTTTAATAAAAATTTTTTATTTAATTTAATTTGTTAATGTTAATTTTTTTTAATTTAGTTATCAGACTTTCATAACACGGATCCCGGATTTAACAAGTTAACTTGGTTTGATGAGTTAACCCAGATTTTTTTTTACTTTTTTTCTTTTTAATTAATTTTTGTTGTTTATTTTAATTTGTTAATGTTAAATTTCTTTCTATTTATTAGACTTTCATGACATATCTCAGGTTTGATGAATTAATCTAATTTCATGAGTTAACCAGTTAATTTTAATTTTTTATTTTTTATTTTTTTAATAATTTTAATATCATGCGGCCATCTAACTAATAAACTCTAATTCATGTAAAAACGTGTGAGGTCTTGACAAATTAAAACTCAGAAGTTCCTTAGCTCGTAATTTGGACATTGGACATTGGGCAAAATCATAATAAAAAGGACAGCAAGGAATACGGAGTTGTTTAGTTGTATAGAATTTTAATTTTTATTTTTTTATCTTTGGTTTTTATTTTATTTTTGTCATTTCTAATTTTCATTTTATGTGAAGAAGGTAGAAGATGTGTTTATTTAATGAATTTATATAAAAAAATCACATTGAAAATTGAAAAACATTTAAAATTAAAAAAAAATTATAATTTTTAACCTATAAATGGTTGTTCATTTAACTTTTAATGATGTTTTTTCTCAGACCACCTCACTAACTAATTTTATTATCTTTTTTATATAATTTATTAAATGGGTGAGGTAGAGATATTGTTCATAATGTTGTAATTGTTTTTTTCATAATCAACAACATAAAAAATCAAATATAAAATATGTAACGAAAAAGACTAATATGACCTGGGGATCTATTAAAAACACCATAAATTAAAAGGAAAATTACAAGCTCTTGTGTTGATAAATTTGTATAAATAATTACCTAAAATAAATGAAAACACGTGCTTTTGTTTATTTTAGATAAAAATATTAATAGAAAAACTTAAACTGAATAAAAATATATATTTTCAAAACTAGTTATAACTTGAGGAATTGAAAAGGCATGTTTTTTAACTCCTTCAATGAAAAAATAAATAAAAATTTGTACAGATATGCTTTAGTAAACTGAGTTATATTTTACATCTAAACACTGTTTAACACTCCATCAACGTCTAAGTAACAATAATCTAAAATACATTGGAAAACTACTGTAGCTTCCCTTATATATATTTTTTTGTTTTTGCATTTTTTTTCCATTCCCGCCTGTATTTTAGATTATTGTTACTAAAATCAAATCTTTCTGGAGAAAATAATACGAAGACTAACCATAAGAAAATTCAAACCACGCAAAACGGTACCTCTCAATGACTGTAGAGAACAACATTGTGCCAGCACTTTTTTTTTTTTTCCTGAATAACTACTGTAATGGTAAAATATCCGATAAATCATATGTATATATATCAAGTTAAAAATAATTTTTTAAAAATAAAAATATTATTTTAATATATTTTTAAATAAAAATAATTTAAACACAACCGCTCAAGACAACTGACAGGCAAGGTTAGGTTACATTTCTTTAACACACACACACACACACACATATATATATATATATATAGAGAGAGAGAGAGAGAGAGGTTTTTTAAACAATGCATTCATTCACCGTAGATTCTGTTCATTTTGTGCTTTCCTATTCCGTGCTGGACAATCTAACAGATGGACTTGTTGTTTAATGGTTTTTAATATATCTAACTTTTGATAATTTATATTGTGTAATTAAATGGCACTTTAATAGTTTTTGTGTTCACAGTTTAAATAACTAAATTTACAAGGATTTATAATTTGTAGTTTTTTAAAAAATAATATTTCAAGACATCGTTGTCAATAAAAGCTTTGTATATTATCGTGAGTTGTATTAATTAACAAAACTTTCAAATGTATAATATTTTTTAAAATTATATTTTATTAAAAAATATACATGACAACATTTTTTTATGCCAACACATCAAATTCACCAATTTAATTTTCTTAAGCTAAACTTAATTGGAAAACTCACGTAAATTCAGTTTTAAAATGGAAAAACAAATAGCGACCAGTAGCAAAGGAGGCATCAATTGGGTGGGTATTTTTAAACACACACCACGTCAGTCAATTCCCACCAGCTAACCATCTCCATTGAATTTAACAAAGAAACAAGGATTCAACCACCAATAATTCCAACTAATATAATTATTATAGAGCACAGATGTTTTCCAAGATGAACTTTTTATTCTTTTCGCTTATCTCGTGTCGACACTTGTCAGTGTTTTTTTGGATTTTATGCTATTTATGTTCTCCTTCTTTATTCAGTTTAGGTCTTACTTTTCCGGGGTGGGGTTCAGCTCGGTCTTAGCTGGGGAAATTGAGGTGTCGTGTGTGTATTTGTGCGCAAAGGGACCCACGCGGCGTGCCTGGCCCTACTTATTTCTTGAATTCTTTCTATATTATATTATATCTCCCAACAACTATGAAAAATATGGATGATGGTCCTATGGTTCAGATTCGGGGATGGAGACATTATGACCTAGAAGCTATATATCACGTCACCCCCCTGAAAATTTGGTGACCTAAGCCTACGCAATCCCACTAAAATTATTAAAAATGTATATGTTGTCAATTTTAAAATCAATAAAATTAATTAAAATATATAAAGTTAATCTGAGAATTTATATTAATAAAAAAAATTGTATAAATATTATTAAAACAAGTGTACAAATCATGTCAAGATCTAGATAAATTCTTCCAAGTTGCAATCACTTTTTTCCAGTCATGATAGAGCCTACTACCGCCATTAAGCAACTCCCATGGATGAATGCCAATGACATGATTTATATTGATTCTTGATAAAGATACACCCAGGAAAAAAAAATCTTAGTGGAGGAACGATTTGCCATCTCATTTTGCTGAAAAGACTCATTGAGAGCTTCATTCTTAAAAATTTGTCCATTGATGATTTTGATGTTGAATCTTTTAAAAATTAAGTTAGATATTTATAATTAACCTCTATTATTTTTTTATTTTTTGTGATATTATTTCTCTGTTTTAGAAATCATATTAGATTATAATCCTTCCATTTTTATCAAGGTTTTTATTTTTATTTTATTTATCTTGAATAAGAAATTAAACTTGATTCACTAAAATCAGATCATAATCTTTAATTACACCCCTTTAAATCTTGATATTCACTCTAGCGTACGTCTTGATTTTTATTTTTTTTTATATCATGGAATTTTAATGAAATTCATGTGTTCTAATTTTAGGAGGATATTTTATGTATGAAGAAAACCGTGCCTCGTTTTTCAAGTACAAATTTCTTCATATATTTTTTTTATGATATTAACCTTTTTAACATTTCCTGTCACAAATATTTCAAGAATATAAATAACTAGAAATATTGACACTAATTTTGGTAGTTCCTGTGGACGAAGTTTTCTCTCTCCTCAATCTCTCTTGCAACTTCTCCCTTCTCTCTCAACACCTAGACACCATGCTACAAGACAAGTGAAGTTTAGGAACCAGTTTTCATAAACATTCAAAGCAAAGGACCAAAGAGGAATATATTTCCAAAACATCACTTAAAGTTTTTGAGAAAACAACTTCATTTTAAGCTAAAGAAACCCTAAACGAAGTTGTTTCGAACTCGATGAACAGTAGAGAATAGTGTGTAATCCACGATGCAAATAATCCTATAGCTACAATAATATCGTTGTTACAGGAGAACATATAGTTATGTTTTCAAAAATTATTTTTTTAATCTTTATATTTAAAATATGACTATACGTCATCTCTTTTCCCCTCTCTCATAAGAGGATGGATTTTTGTTTAATTCCTTAAAAATAGAAAAAAGAGAAAAGAAGCAGATGAGATGGAAAGGTTTGATTAAAAAGTAAGACATTTTTTGGATCAAAGATTATGACATCAAGAATGATCATGAGATTATTGACTATGGTGCTTTTTATATTAAAATTTATTAAAATAATATTTTTTATTTTTTTTAAATTATTTTTAAGATCAACACGTCAAAACAATAAAAAATATATAAAAAATTAGTTTTTAAAAAAAAAAACAAATTTAAATTTTTTAAAAACATGAAGGACATACGTCACTCTCTATATATCTTTGAAGGAGTGATATGTAAGCCTTGCTTTGTTTCTTCTAACCTTGGACGGAGTACCTAGTTAATTTTTACAAATTACTTATCTCAGCTTTTAATGTATTATTGATTCAACCTTCACATACTACCATAAAATTCTCAATTAAGTCTTCAAACAGAAAAGGTAATTGCTATTGACACAACCAGTTAGTCTGTTGGCACAATCTTTTTGTAATTTATATGCCCAACATGACCTTCTTACGCCTTTTCGATCAATGATTCTCCCCAGCTATTGTTGGACAAATTTTGAAAAATTAGCACACAAAATCAAAACAATTGGCTAATTAATAGAAGAGCAGATTTTTTTTTAGTGAAATATTCTCTTAAAATACAACAAAGTAAAACTTCAACTATCTTGCTTAACCAATTGACCAATTTGTAATGGTCAGTAAAATTGATCGACTGATTCAAAAAATAATAAAAAAAATATCAAAACCATTAAAATTGAGAGGGGGAACGAGATTTTTGATATCTAAAGATATGATAGTCCGCGTAGTGACACGATGACTATCGTAGAGAAAACGATCTCCAGAAACTTTTATAAAAATTTGAGCGCGATTCAACGTTTGAATAAAAAGTTATCGCTCTTTTTAGTTGTTATTTTGGTATAGCGCAACCAAACCTCCTTTTGAGCCTATACATGTCATATTGGTCCGTAAATGTATCTATTAAGCCATTCGCATAATCTGTTTGGGGGAAGATTGTTATTTAGTTATGATAGACTCATACCTTATTGTTTATAATCACTTGTTATAGCAAGCATGATTACATTATTAACATTGGAAAACATAGGACAACTATTACGTAAACAATCACTTTTTAAAAAATTTAATTGGAGTCTATTATTTAATTTACAAGTTTGACAAATATACATATTTTAATTCATAAAATATATTTGGAAGAAAAGTTGATTAAATTTTGGTTTTTGTGTGAAAAGATCAACCGATTAATACAATTGAATCCAGCTGGTCAACTGATTGAGCTAGATGATTGGATAACTATTTTGTCGCGTTTCAGAATAACGAGATTTAGTAAATATCACGCTTCTAAAATGGGATAACATAAAATTATTTTATTTTATAAAATTTTTCTTAGATAGTGTTATTCTGTTAAATTTTTTTAAAAAATAAGTTAATTTTTTTTAAAAAAGTATCCGCTATTGAAAGAAAGAAAAAAATCACTGCCGGGAAGAAAAGGTTTCTCCCTGCTTATATTATTTCGAACAGTTGCGCTCAATTATCCATTCAAGTTTTTTTCCCTTGCATCTCCAAACCTAACCCATTTGTATCTTCTTCTTGATTTTCTGAATTTCTGCAACTCTAAGAAATATTCTAAATCAAAGACAGGGTTTTTCTAAGAAATATTTGCCAGATAAAGCAGTTTAAAAAATAAATAACAAAGAACTCTTTGGAGATTTTTACAAGCGTGATAACGATTGTTTTTTAAATATTAAAAAAATATTTTTAATATTAAAATAATAAAAAATATATAAATTTATTTTTTTAAAAAAATATTCAAATTGATGGAATCTCCGTTAAGAATATAATCCTGAACAACCCTTAATTTAACCGACGAATAAAAAATTTGTGCAATTGCTTTATTATTATATTTTGCTAAATTATTAAGTGTTTTAATAAATCAATTGGGATTATAGCCCTTCTTTTGTGGTAAAGATGATTTTAACATTTAGATACCTCCATAATTTTATGTAAATAACACTTGCAGATATTAAATTTTTATAGATATGTATAAGTTTATGATTAGGTTTGAAAATACGGTGTAAACTATTTTTTTTTAATTTTAAATTTTATATATATATATATATATATATTCAGATTGTTTTAATATGCGAATTATCAATATCAAAAATAATTTTTAAAAAATAAAAAAATATTATTTTAATATATTTTTAAATAAAAAATATTTTAAATTAAAACCACTATTATAATTCTAAACAGTAAATTAAAGCAATTTCTTAGCTGGCTCCTGTGACCTTGCTGTCAAGTTCCATCATCCAAGCTTGTTGGAAATTATTTATTCACACTTCCACCTCACCCCCCGTCGACACCACACGGTACACTTCTGGAGATGCTTTCGGAACAACGCGTGGTCTCTGTGAAAGCTTTTTTCTCTTTTATTTTATTGTACTCGCGGAATTGAAAATGCGTATTAATTTTTATTTTATTTTATTTTCCTTTTGTATTTGTCCTTGGCGAAGAGCCCCCTCCCACTCTCCCAGCCCCTTTCATAGTCTCTTCCATGCCCTACTTGAAAAATAGTTTTTGTACGGGAGAGATAAATACATGAATAATACAACCATGAACAAATTTTAATCGGTATGTCTTTATTAAAAAACAATTACAAGTACATATTTTCCATTACACAAGCACGCCTCAATAAATACATATTAAATCTGAAACTAGCTAAATCCGATCACAATTAAACATGACAATATACTACACCTCGAGCACATCACTACCAAACATTGAGCATGCTAGGCTTGGCAGTGTGTCAAGCCTCAAACACACTTAAATAAATAATCACCTTTTCTAGACATGTCTAAATTAATAAGCATTCTTTTCGAGACATACCCAGCCTCCCTTAGGCTCACAACGAAAAGAAGTCACCTTCCCTGGACATAGTTTAGAAGAAGAGCTCAACCTCCACAAATTCCTTGACGTCTTGTACCCTATTCTCTCTATACTTTTTAGGTATATAAAAGTCTTCTAGGAACTCGTTATATTTTCATCAAATATTAATACAGATGTAAGAGATATTTATCCCTCGTTAAATGCTATCAGAGTAAAATTATATTTCAAACTTTCATCTTCATAAAAATACAAGATTTATGGACTATGAATCACCATGAGACCTTCAAAATAAAAGTTCATAGTCTTCATTTTCTACTGCATATATATTTTTGGAGCATCTATCTCTAGAATATTATTGTATTTTCTATATGTAAAAAAATATTTATTTAAGCATTAGAAAGTCTTCACCTTCATAAAAAAAAAAATTCTTTTACGGGTACTAGTTACAAGTCATATTCATTAATTATAAGTTATCAATCACCTCGATCAAAAAGAATGAATAGAATTGTTATGATCAATTCATAAGCTATAATTGATTATCCAACTCTAAACTCTATTCATGAGCTATTTAGATTTTTTAAACATCACCACCTACTATAATCAATAAAATTTTAGATGACATGCCATCCAGCATTTTCTCTCAGCATAAGAGAGAAAAAACGTGTAAACTCTATATCAAGGCATGTGCTATACCAAATTATATATCAATTACAAAGGGAATTCAGAACCTTGATGACGCCTGATGAACTAATAAATTCACAACTTCTTTAGTAAATTGTTGCAACTGATTAATTGGAGCAAAAGGTATAAAGAATAAATAAATAAATAGAAGAGTTTTTTTATTACAAAAAAAATGTACAGATAAGTTGACCATGTAGTATACAACAACAGAAATTGTCCTTTTCTAGCTCACAAATATTTTTTTAAAAAATTGTTCAAACATAAATAAATAATTGTTTTAGGGTGGGGGTGTAAATGGAAACCAAGTATTATCAAACCGTGTTTTGCTTTATTCTTACATGGCTTCACTAGAAATGGTCATGACCCTTGGTAAGTCGTAGTTAGTTTAAATATTGCCTTTTTATTTCTGTACAGCAGATTTAGAGACAATAAATTTTAAATATTGCTACAGTCAAGACAATTAATTTGAAATTAAATTCACCTCACGGAGAAAACCAAAGAGAAATTATCTCCTGTACTGTTGTCCATTGAAAGAAAAATGGACGAAAATTATATAATATCCTAAAGGACATCAGTGTTCCACTTTTTATATTTTTACTGATCATCAAAACATAGATAACCATGGATTGGAATAATATAATAATGTGGTTGGGGATATGATTACCATTTTCATTGAATATATTTGGCATTAAAAAAGTGATTGAGGACAAAAATAATCTGTTTATATTTTTCTTTAATAGTAATATTATTACATTTGAAGAAAAATTATAGATTTGATTTGAATGGTAAAATTAAAAACTATAAGAAGTTAGATCAGACATGTTTAATATTATTAATAAATTTTTAAAACATATTATTACTATTGAAAAAAAATCATAGATTTAGTTTGAGGGATACAATTAAAATTATTATTGTTATTGTTATTGTTATTGTTGTTATTAAATCTAAAAAAATATTATTACTATTGAAGAAAAACCATGAATTTTATTTGAAGAATAAAATTAAAATTACTACTACTACTACTACTACTATTATTATTGTTACTATTAATAATAATAATAATTTTTTTAAAAAATATTATTACTATTGAAGAAAAACCATAGATTTGATTTGAATGGTAAAATTAAAAATTATTATTATTATTATTAAATTTTAAAAAAATATTATTATTATTGAATAAAAATCATAGATTTGATTTGAATGGTAAAATTAAAAATTATTATTACTATCACTATTATTATTGTTGTTGTTAATATTGATATTGCTACTACTACAACAACAACAACAATAACAACAACAACAACAACAACTACTACTACTACTACTACTAATAAATTTAAAAAAAAATTATTACTATTAAAAAAAATCATAAATTTAATTTGAATTGAATGAATAAAAAACTGTTAAAATATGACTTAAGCAAGTTTAATATTATTATTAGGTGAGTTAGGTCCAAGTAACTTGAGTCTGGCAGGTACCAACCCAAATTATTTGGATTTGGAAGATGAGACTCAAGATTTTTATGTTTGATATTACCACTAGATCTAAAGTTTTTTTTAAAATAATTTTTAAAATGTAAAATATTTATTTATATTTTTTTTTTTATTATTGATTCGGTGTGAAGCGCAAATCAATATAGTAAATGCTAGAGTATGGGGATTATTTAGTTAACATAACTCAAGGAAGTGTTCTCCCAATGGAATAAAATATATATATAAAAAATATTGACCCCTCGCAATTCTTGAACCATCTCGAGAGCTGATTTTGTATCGTAGTTTCGAATATCAGATGAATGGAATTTTGTTTTTCAAATGTCTATAAATCCTATCCTTCCTTGCATATTAGCACGGTGTTTACTCTAGCATCCAATGTACGGACAGAAATACAATATACATCATGATCACTGCATGTATATCCACGCTGCTCCTCCTCCTCCCCCCCCCCCCCCCCCCCCCCCTGCTTCTTCATTATGTTTAAGATGTTCTCGTGCCAATTTTTATATAGTAATATTATTTAAAGTTTAAGAAAATACAGACCTTTTAAGAATTACTATTTTTTCGATTTTTTTTAAATTCAAGACAACATTGTCTTGAATGTAAACTACTTGGTCTTGCCCGAAAATCATGATGTTGCAGAATAACAACGCCTCGAGCTAGATGGAGCTTTAAGGGTAATAAATGGGTTTTTTTTTTTTTTGAATTAGCACAATAAATATAAAAAATTAACGGAATAACACCTTTGAAAAAATTTAACGAAACAACATACTTTTATTTTGTAGCATTTTAAAAGTATGATATTTGCTAAAATGTTAATTTTTTTAAGTGCGAGAAAATAGTTGTTATGCTTTAGAATAATGATATTTAGTAAATGTTGCGTTTCAAAAGCGTGACAAGGTGAAAGTTCAATCATTTAGCTTAACCGATTGGCTCACTAATATTCATACAATAGTTGTCCTCTGTTTTTCAATGTCAATGATATAGTTAGACTTATGATAACGGGTGATTCTAAAAAGTTAAATGTAAGTCTGCCATAACTAAATGATGATTTACTCCAAACAGATTAAGCGGATGGCCTAGCATATGCATTTATGGACTAGTGGGATAAGTCTAGGCTCTAGAGGAGTCTAGTAGCGTCATACTAGAATAACAGATCAAGAGAGCCATTACTCTTGATTCGACTGTTGGATCGCGCTCAAATTTTTATAGGAGTTTCCAGACGTTGTTTTTTCTATAACAACAATGGCACCACTACGCAGACCGTTGAATCTTTATATATCAAAAATCTCATTGAGGCCTCCTAGTTTGACAGTTTTGAGATTTTCTTTGTTGTTCTCAGAATCGGTTGACTAATTTCACCGACTATTACAAATCGGTTGAATTTAATGATAGCACACTTTTAATTTGTTGCGTTTATGAAGCATGAAAAGGCGAAAATGTGCTATATCACTAAATCTTTTTTAAACAATATTATTCCATAAATTTCCTACGTTTATTCTGCTAATTATCCAATTTATCCTTTTAAATGTATATGTGTGTTGGTGGAATAAAAGAAAAGGGTAATTTTCCGGCTGTTTGGACATGGTCCAAACTTCTGGCAACCCAGACGGTCGAGTGTACACAATCTATTTTGTCCTAGTTTGTCTATAAATTTTCAACTGAACAACTATTTTCCCTTGTTATATTGGTTTGACACATGGAATAGTAAATTACATTGCATCCAATTATTCATAAAATGCCCTCACAATATCTCTATTTACTAGTCTATATCACGATCAATCAAAAAGTTGATTTTAAAGTAGCTCAATTGGTCAGACTTTGAGTTTGCTTCCTAATAATCACGAGTTCGAGTCTCTTCAAGGCTACTAGAGGTTTACATGATCGTTAATTTCAGGATCCATGGAATTAGTCAAGGTGCGCACAAGTTGTCCCGGACACCCAAGTTAAATAAATAAAAAAAATTGTTTTTTACGGTCAATATCCATGGGATTCCATGAATTGCTTGTATATAAAGCTACAAAGCTAAAACTAAGAGTTACAATTATGAAAGCAAGCTTATACCCTTCGTCTTTAAAGTCAAGTTTATGCAGGTGAGGTATTTTTCTACCCCATGATACAGGTAAAAAAATCCAACTCTTCATGACCATACCAAAAAAAAAAAATGCTTCAATTTTTTTTCCTTTCATTTTTACACTCTTAGCCATCAGAGAAACTCTCCTAAAACTCACATGGAATTTTGTTTTGCAAGTAGTTTCAACACCCTATTAATAACTCCATCCATCGTCAACCGTGGAAAAGTCTATCAAACCTATTGAAGTTTATATTTATAATGTTATACACTTTGACTTAACCGATTGGCTCACTAATATTCATACAATAGTTGTCCTCTGTTTTTCAATATCAATGATGTAGTCAGATTTGTGATAACGGGCGATTTTAAAAAGTTAAGTGTAAGTCTGCCATAACTAAATGATGATTTACTCTAAACAGATTAAGCGGATAGCCTAGCATATGCATTTATGGACTAGTGGGACAAGTCTAGGCCCTAGAGGAGGTCAAGTAGCGTAATACTAGAATAACAGATCAAGAGAATCATTATTTTTTATTCGACTGTTGGATCGCGCTTAAATTTTTATAGGAGTTTTCGGACGTTGTTTTTTCTATAACAACAATGGCACTACTACGCAGACTCTTGAATTTTTATATATCAAAATTCTCATTGAGGCCCTCTAGTTTTGACAGTTTTGAGATTTTCTTTGTTGTTCTCAGAATTGATTGATTGGTTTCACAGATTATTACAAATCGGTTGAATTAGATGATAGCATACTTTTACTTTGTTGCGTTTATGAAGCACAAAAAAGCGAAAATGTGTTATATCACTAAATCTTTTTTAAACAATATTATTCCATAAATTTCCTACGTTTATTCTGCTAATTATCCAATTTATCCTCGTAAATGTATATGTGTGTTGGTGGAATAAAAAAGGAGGGTAATTTTCCGGCTGTTTGGACATGGTCCAAACTTCTTGCAACCCAGATGGTCGAGTGTACACAATCTATTTTGTCCTAGTTTGTCTATAAATTTTCAACTGAACAACTATTTTCCCTTGTTATATTGGTTCGGCACATGAAATAGTAAATTACATTGCATCCAATCATTCATAAAATGCCCTCACAATATCTCTATTTACTAGTCTATATCGTGATCAATCAAAAAGTTGATTTTAGAGTAGCTCAACTGGTTAGACCTTGAGTTTGCTTTCTAATAATCACGAGTTCGAGTCTCCTCAAGGCTATTAGAAATTTACATGATCGTTAACTTCAAGACCCATGAAATTAGTCAAGGTGTGTACAAATTGCCCTGGATATCCACGTTAAATAGATAATTTTTTTTTTAAAGGTCAATATCCAGATTCCATGAATTGCTTGTATATAAAGCTACAAAGCTAAAACTAAGAGTTACAATTATGAAGGCAAGCTTATACCCTTCGTCTTTGAAGTCAAGTTTATGCAGGTGAGGTATTTTTCTACCCCACGATACAGGTAAAAAAATCCAACTCTTTATGACCAGACAAAAAAAAAAAAAAAAAACCTTTAATTTTTTTTCCTTTTATTTTTACACTTTTAGCCATCAGAGAAACTCTCCTAAAACTTACATGGAATTTTGTTTTGCAAGTAGTTTCAACACCCCATTAATAACTCCATCCATCGTCAACCGTGGAAAAGTCTATCAAACCTATTGAAGTTTATATTTATAATTTTATACACTTTGACTTGAGCTGTATTTTCTTACAAAGGATCTTTAGCTATGCATTAGAGATGGACACCTCCAACTTCTTGATTTTCACTCGTTTTCATCCCATTTAAAGTTCAAGTTTGAATGCTCGTGATACAGATTTTAAATATTCCAAGACCACAAAGTGATTTTTTATGATATTCAAGGAATAATTATCGATATTTTACTGGCTATTTTCTAAGATCTATTTTAAAGAAATAAAAGGATATGGATAGAAAAGAAAAATCTTTAGTGAAGATGTACTTATTACTTTTAATGGGTCATTGATTTTATATTTGTTTTTTGTATTTTTTTTTAGGAAAACTCATAAAATAACTAATAGGACATCAGTAATAGCTCATCGAACACTTAAAAATTTCTCAGAAGCACGGTTGGAAACACAAACTATTTAAAAACTTTTGATTGAGTATTATACCTTTAATACCACTACTACAGATTAGTACCGAAGTAATTAAATCCAGCCCGCTTCTATTTGAGAAAAAAACAATATCAGTTAAATAAATAAAAAGAAATTTCAGTTTGATTTCTTCAAGAAGAAATCATAACAAGTGGAACTCCTAAGGAGGCTGGGAAGAATGACACATGGGAGGAGGCGGCTCTCGTAAAAGATAATGGCAAATCCTCGCCACCGGGGGAGGGGGGGGCCAATGGCTCATCCGTGTCATGAAGAAGAAGCCAACAGAATCACGTGAATGAAAATAACAGGCAGCTAAAAGGGCTTGTCGAAGCTTTCTGTAATGGCCAATGCCCATCACCAGAACAACCTCAGGATCATATATTCTTAGATGCAAGAGTGCCCCACTCTCTATAATGGGTGGCAGCCTCCTTGCTTTTCACGTGATGATGTCCCTCCTTAGTCCTTTCTTTTTTTCCTTTTTTTTTTTTTAAAAAAAACAATCCTTTTTATGCCTCAAATCCACCCACTAATGGGTCGATGAAGTGGCCACTAACAACAACCCAGATAAGATGTTGCTTGTTCTTACAGGGAGAGGAAGCCCAGCTCCAGGCAGCAAAAGGGAGTTCGTTTTCCTGCATCTTCATCATTAGAACACAGCAATAACTCAAAGCTCTAGCATGTCACCATCGCTTTTGATTGCTATCTTCAGTTGTTATACCTATAAATCCAAGAACAATAGACAACTTAAACCTTAATCTTATTATTTTCTTTGGAGCGCCCCCCCCCCCCCCAACAAAATAGCACCCGCACCCTTGAAAAAATATAAACACAATTCAAAATTTATATAAAGAATTAATATAATTTAACTGGTCATAGATTGCTGCTCTCTTAAGATAAATTGGCATAGATAAATTTAAAAACTATTTTAGTTTTGAATATTTAAGTTAATTAATAGTAATAAAGTACTGCTGTTCTTGCCAATTTTTTTGAGATTCATCGTCTGACTCTCGCTAACTGAATAATTTATTAAATAAGTTTTGAGCAGATTTTTTTATATGCTACTTGGAAGAAAGATCTAATTTTTTTGGGGAAAACAAAGTACCCAATATTCCTCAAACTATATCAGCTACAGTTAATGTATGGCAACTCTAGTAAGAATTTCATTTGGAAGTTCGTGTCATCATTTAGATTCTATTTGGCATGCTTTTATAAATATCAAAAATAAAATTTTAAAAATAAAAAAATTATTATTTTAATATTTTTCAAACAAAAAAATACTTGAAAAAATAACATCAACTCCCTCACACACATCTAAGTTTTGCTACAAAATACAACGGAGGAACCTTTATGGCTACTCAAAATTCTCATGAGCCAGAGTGTAGGGTGGCAGGGTTAAAAATAGCCCCCGCCCCTCTCACTCCTACTAACCCTGAAATTCTCCTCGGAACAAAACCAAGCCATCAAGGGGTACGGATTATACACGACATGAGAAAACCCAGCATGAAGCCTGAAACACATGCATCATACGATCTCCTCCAGGATCCCCTGACCAACTTGTGACGAGTCCTTGTGCACCAAACAAGGTTTAAAAAGTGCTATCAGCAAAGGGTTCCGTCTTAGACAATAAAGAAAATTATCCTTGCTGACACTCCCGTCACCATCCATATCAAATATACTGAAGAGCTCATGGATCTGCAAGTAAACAGGGAGTAAACGTTTTGTCATGAATAACTCTCCATTAACAATGAAATAGACTGCAGTAAATTACCTCATCCTCATCAAAGTCTGGGATTGCATGTCTAATGGTACCTCCCAGCTAATCAAAATACAACAGAAACCAAGAAAGTGAGCAAGGATTCTCCTGAATAAAAAAAATGGGGAAATTAATAGGTAAAGGGAAGAACAATATACTTCTTGTTCTGAAATTTGATTATGTCCTCTAGTGTCGCATTGAGCAAAAGCTAGTTCACAGGATTGCTGGAATAGTGGTCGCTTCACGACATGGGCTGATCCATACAAGAACTGTGAACAACAAACAATATGTTAGCAAACAGAGTCACCGTGATATCAATAATTGCAGCCATTCCTGCCAATCATTGTAGAAGTCTAAAATAAATTTCTTTTCCACTTGTATAGCACATACATGTTCTTCCCATAGCCCATTTTTAGCGTTTTCTTATAGATTGTATAAAAGCAGTGAGTTATCTGGCTAAATATCCATCAACTTTACTCTTGAATCAAATATCAGCACTCTGTATTATTTCTAGAAATAATACCAAGGAAGAAACAAAAGGAAGCAGAGGATTGAACATTTGGATTGCACCAACATCGCTCTTGGATCAAGTATTTGGTAATTCAATGAATACAAGAAGAAATAACTCTAGCAAAAATAATAAAAAATATATTTGGACCCTTATGACATTGGGATAAACAGCAGCCAGAGGTTATGTTAGTCGGGACCCTTTTCACATTGAGCTCACAGCAGGGAAAAGACTAGCTATTGTTGTTTTGCATCTTTTCTGAAGAGACCAACATAATGCACCACCAAAATGTAGTGACACTCCAGTGAGCCTAGTGGATGCGGTTAAGAGTATTTAAGGATCCATTAGAAGTTAGTTTTTGACCACTTTAATATCATGGTCTTAAGAAAACGAATTGCCAACCACGCTGTAACTAAAACTTCACATATCTCCAAGTTCAGGGAAAAAAAGAGAGTTTCGGACTGAATTTGCCTAATGTGTCATAGATTCCATTCTACCAGAAAAGGTTAGAAAACATTCATTGATATGGGCACACAACTTGCGGATGCTCAGGTCTCTATGATCACAAATTGGTTGCAATACACATTCAAATTATAATTTAACTATAAACTCAAGAAGGTGTGAACTGCATCCACAGCAAAGATAAAACCGAATGAGGGAAACTTTACCTGCTTGAATGTAATCGATCCATTCTTCTCTACATCAAGGAACCCAAATAACTGCATTCCAACACTACTTAATTATTACTCAAGAAAGTGCAATTCCACAGACATGACAATAGTTTAAAACTCAGCATCTGCAGTCTGTTACATTATGAATTGTGTTCATTAAATTTCCTAAAGAAGCAGAATTTTTCAAAAGCATTCAAAAAATATCATATAGCACAAATAATTATCATGTTTCTTTGTTAATGACTTCAATTCATGCCAGAAACTGATGCAGCTATTTCTGCCATAGTCAGATAAAAAGGCGGCTTCCCAAGGTCTATGTATCATAATCTATATTTGTAACATGTCCTCAAAAAATTGTAAACAAGTTTAATCACATGGTTTACAGAGTTAATAAACGCTCTTACAGAAAACTAAGTCCACTAAACGATGAAATGCACACACCAGTGTTAACCTATTCAAGAACTGAAGCTTATCCCATCACCCCAGATAAAGACAAGGGTAACCATTTTATACCAAGTATGGTAATCTATTGTGTCAAAAATACATCCTTACAAGGAAATGACACTGCCTTGCTGCTTTGGCCAATTTCCATAACACAATATAATAATAATCTTTAAATTGTTTACATGACCCGGTCAAGAAAGATAAACTAGAAAGGCAGAGTGAGAACATTAATTCAAATATTAGATCACCATTTTTTAATTGAAGTGCCTTGCACAAAAATCTCCCTTTTGGGATAACTAACCTCTTCTGAAAGTGTGCAAGTCCTCAGTCTGAAAGCCCTCAAAAAGTCAACGAATTTAACACGACCACTGTGGAAAGAAAGAGAGATTCAGAACATATATTTGCATTCACTATTGCAGAAATAAAAGACCAATGGACTTCAATGATCATAGTCATGAATGATAAGAGCTTCAGTGTTTTCATTTAAAAATTTAGATGCATCATCAACCTATTATAATGCTAAGCATAGCAATCAGCAATAAAAAAGAAGAATAAACATAGTTTATGAACAACATAAAATGGGATGTAGAAAAATCACGAACCCAAAGCTGTGGACAATATATCAAGTATGGCCTTGCAATAAGTTGCAGACTTGTAGTATGACCAGAATTGAGAGATAGATAAGAAGAGAGGCCTAGTTACAATGCCATATATCAAAATCAAATAAAAAACGATAATAGAGAAAAATGAAAATAGCAATCACCACAAGAATTTCTTAACAAAAAGTAGAACCAGTATGAAAAAAAAAAAACAGGGAAGCAGGAATGCTATGTACGGCCCACAATTCAAACATGGCATCCAAGCATGCAACACTACAGTTAAAGACAACTTGACAGTCTTCAGTTTTTCCAGTGAGTTTAAGAGATGCACGAATCCCACCAGAGGAAACTTGCCAGGGAATTGAGCAGTCAGAGTAGCTGAATGCTAAAGGGCACAACTGTCTTCAAATTTTTCCTCCCATGATCCCATTTCAGTGGTCCATAACTAGATAGTCGCCATTAAATTCAAGTACAAGATAGTATCCTTCAAGCAAAAGCTAGATCAAGCAATAAATTCCTCAGTTCAGAAAACTTAATACCTGGCATCTGGGTTCATAGACAGAAACTTGTCCAGAAAGTTCACTGCTTCTAAGCTGCTTATATGAAATAACTGGAGAACAAAATAACCACCTCATTAAAAAATATAGTAAGATAAGCTATAAATAGAAAATATTAACGATCCAAGGCTTTTTTCAAAAGCTACATGACTTAATTTTTTACTCGTGCATTGCAGCGACTCAATGGTTTTTTTTTTTTTAAATGATACATTAGAATGAAGCGACAATACACAAATACTAGCAAGTCCTATTTGCAAAGATTCATGTTACCAGAAACATGGCCAAGAACAATTTATCTAAATAGTGCATGTGCTACTTTCAAATTAAAAAAAGCAGCCACCAAGCTGTCTCTATCTCTCAAACACACAAGCTCTTACACTGCAATCCTAACCATGAAATACAACCATGAAATACAAGAATCATTTAGTCTTTCTTTTTCCCCGACAATCTTCAAGAAAATTTATCCTGCACAGTCAATAACTTCTAGACTACTGTAAGACCTATATATGGAAATGAATTTGCTACTGTGTTATTTCTATGCAAGTACTACCCTGTCCTAGAAACCCCAACTTGAGGTGAGAAAGAGTTTTTAGTATCAAAACCAAAGGTGACTTTACCAGCTTATCCGATACAAACACCTACAGGTGTCTTGCTACAGTTGATGAGGAAGAAAATTAGAAACATGATCATTTAATCATAGACAAAAAACAAATTATTAAGATTTTGCACCATTCATCCAAAGGGAAAAACACCCCAAAAAAGTAATCCATCCATTTGCCTAGATCAGATAAATGGATTGGTTCAATTTCCTTAATTAACAGTAAACTCAACTTTAAGGTATTTGAATCAAAATACTTACTGATTCCACCTTTGCCATTTCAACCATATAACTTGAGGGCTTCTCCTGTAAAACAATATCATAAATATCAGTGCAAACTCCACAACCCTTTAGTTCCTCTGACAACAATGTCAACTTCTTATTGAAGTAAACAAATTAATCAGAATACACATTATAGACACGAGAAACATAGATCTGGTATGATGTAAAGTTTGTTTTGACACCCAGCAGCACAGACATGGTTGCCAATAAATGATAGGAAAAAAATATCCAGTTGAGCTCAACTGTAGCAAAGGATTTAAGACGTCCAGTCTCTCAGTGTCAGGAACTCAAGGTAAGGCTATTGGATCAACACCCATATTTCTTTCTAATTTGTTTCATTTCTAATCACCACATAAGGAAGTTATGACTTATGAGGTGTAAGCTTAGAACTTCATGCTTAAAACCATTGTGCATGTTAAGTTTGGAAACAACAAGGCAAAATCAGATATTCTGAAGTCAACCTTGTATCATTACTCTCATGTTCATTCTCTAAACACACCAAACTACTTCACAATGCGGTGCAAACATAGGTGCAAGATAAATTTGAAAGGCAGGTTCTGGCAAAGAAATGTTATACCTGCTTCAACTCAGATGCTTTTGTGAGAAGCATCAAGTCGCCATAAGAGTGATTAGTTTGAACAACATTGAGAGCAGATGCAATGGCATGGCTAGTCTGCATAGATTCATATTCATCAATGTATCAGTACTAACGACCATCAGAGGAACGGAGAAGCATATAAGAGGACTATATCAGCAAAGATCCATAATGGGCAGCAGTATATTGAGCATTTGCATTTGCATGTAAAGAGAAAAAAAAGGCTAATAGATCAAAGAACTGAAAGTAAACGAATTAAAATCAATCACTTACCCTCTTGGCAAAATGGGAAGGATTTTCTTTGCAATTATCAAGAGGTGAAACAATCGGTAGATATTCTACCTGTTCAATTAAGAATAAATTATTACAAGTTATATAAATGGCTTTGAATCACCATATTACATGGTAACCCAGGATCATATTTAACAGGCAACAAGAAAGCACACCTCCATAAAATTGTGAAACTGTGTGAACATTCTAAACATGAGCATTCCCAGAGAAACATTCCCCCTAGCAAAAACAGCAACCATGATAAGTAAGGTAGATTAAACACCATTACAGACAATAAGGAATTCAATGTATGAACAAAGCCCTACCAAGATTGATCAAAGTGAACATGGGGATAGCGAACAATTACTGGTTGAACTGCATAACCAGGGATGAACGCTCCAAGTTGGAATGAAATGAGAACCTTTCCATTAGTTGTTGTTCCCTCGGGAAACAAAAGAACTCGAGGAAATCTACCGCACGAAGCCTTTCTCTGCATTCAGATCCTTGAAAGCACATTTCTGTATCAAATAGCTTATAACTTGATATAAATTATTTAGAAGTATTTTGCAAACTAAACATAATATCACCACTGGGTTTCCCAATTTATGGAACTGTTAAAGTGTATTTTTAAGCTCTATTGAGACTAGTGAAATACATGTAAGACATCCAAAACAGAATAGGGCATTCACAAATTAGGTACAGTTTAATGAATCTGAGCATTACACAATTTGTGCAAGTCCCTGAACGCTATACTGCAGGGATTTTATTAATGCAATTCAAAGAAGCATAAAATTAGTAAACATTACAGAAACTGTATACCTTTATTTCATTAACAGCAAGCTTCCTTGATGATGGTGAAAACCTATTGACATAGATCACCTGCAAACATCGCACAACAAGAAAAGTGATAATTAAAACCAAATTTTGAGGGAAAAAACAAGAAGATGAAAAACTGTCAACTGCACCTAATGTGATGATATATAATCAGATTACCTGCATTGCTCTAATAATAGTTCCTACAAAGGGCATAGAATCGTGTGACTCTGCTGCAACAATTGTTGGGAAGAATTCAAAAAAATAAAAAATTGGATCGATATATGATACATGATTAGACACAACAATCGGTGCAATTTCTCTCGGAGCAAGCTTTCCTTTTCTTTTGATCCAATGATAACTGCAACACCAACCACCCAAAAAAAAAATCACATCGATTACCTTCAAATAAGAATACAAAAATCAATTCTTTAAAATATAAAGTCATTTTTATTTCCTTCAAGTACAAATCCACAAAATCAAAAATCAAAACCCCGTTAAGCAAATAAAAAATAAATTCTTTATATCCAACAACCAAACAGACCATAAAGTTTCGAGCTTCAACAAGAAACATATAAATATTAAAAACATGATAAAAATTAATTCAACAAAACTCCCCCGCCCCCCGCCCCACAACCACCACCAAAAAAACCGCAAAACAGCATATCTTAATCAAACACATAAAACCAATTCTTTAAACAATCAAACAGACCATACAGTTTCAAACTTTACAGATAAAAAAAGAGAAATTTAGCATACCCAAAGGAGAATAGAATACAGCGAGTACAACCCCTAGTAACCCACATTAACCGAGACCTCCACTTGGGCATAGGATTATGCTTATCCTTCCATCCTAGCAATGCGATTTTCGTTGCAACATACCCTGCAGCCAAACAAACCCCAAAAAGCACCAATCTTACTATTGCAATTGGCAAGCAAATCACAATCTTGATCAGTTCATATAATCCCTCAATATTAGGCGTATCGTTTCTAAACGGATCCAATGTTGACGGTGCGGGTACGGACAACCCATCTGACCCGATAAATTCAAACGGGTTGCGAGAAGAAGTATTAGGGTTCGGTTTGTGGTTGTTGGATTGTTGGATGGAGGAGTCAGAGTCATGAACGTTGAGGATTATATGTGGAGGATCTGACGGTTGGGAGGAGAGGAGAGGGGATTCGAGATCATGGTTTGCCATTGTTGATGGCGGGTGCGGGGTTTGGAGGGAAGGATTTTTTATTTTATTTTTGCTAATCGGAGGGGAAAGGAAGGACACAGGTGGATTGTTACTTTATTTGTTTGGTTCACAAGAAAGTGAGGAGACAGGGAGGAAACTAGATGAATTGAGTGTTTTCTATGTTATCTACCACGTTCTTCTCATGTGGGGACTTTATTATTATTATTTTTTTCTTACAGGACCAAATTCTATTTACCAAGTTTTCAGGGCTTTTATAGGATAAATAAGTTATTGTCTTGAATACTTGTCGGAATATAATTTATTTATTTTTTAAAAGAATTGTCAGATATTATCGTGTGGGCATTCAATCCATTTCTTCGCAAGTAAAATTTTATTTCTTAATAAAATAAACTGGATTAGTATATTACCTATCTCATATATAATTATTTATTTTATTTTATTATACCAGCTTTTACCTATTAAGATTTTTTTTTATTTGATAAAAAATAAAATATCTGCATTGAGACTAAAAACAATTACACAGGTTTTACTTTGTCAACTAAATAGTATATTAAAAAGCTTTGAAAATGCGTTGCAAATAATTTTTTTTATTTAAAATTAATTTTTTATATATATTTTTTAATCGTTTTTATATAGTAATATTAAATATAATTTTTTTAAAAATAAAAAATATTATCTTAATATATTTTTTTTAAAAAAATATTTTAAAAAACTATTATCATAAAACTATTATCTTGGTATTTATGAATTTATTTTTCTAGTTATATTAAAATTGTATAACCTATCTAGTTATAGTTTTGATGAAACTCTGAAAAAAAAAAATTATATCTCCTAATTTTAAAGTACGGCACTTGAAAACTAAAGATTTTTACCCAGCTGTGCTATTTCTTTTTATACCTGTGCTGGTTTCCAATTATTTTTTTTTAAAAAAAAATGTCTTAATTTTCAAAGGAAAGTCGGCAAGAAAAGCCACGTCCAATCCAACTTTCTGAATCACAACTCACAGCACTAGAAGGCATCAGGAACGGAAGTGCCAAAAGCTTGGCTTCTGTAAGAAAGTCACGGCCCACAGGTGGCAATACTGAAGAGATCATGAGAGACGGTCATAAAATTTTGAAAAGCTAGCCAACAGAAGGAGACCCAAAGAGCATGTCTAATGGACATCACAGAGGCGAATGTTCTTGGCTGCAAGCAATCAGTTTGTTTGTTTATCCTTTGTCAACTGGATGGTCATGATCCGGTCTCATCCTAATCCACCCCATTTCAAGTTTAATGCCATAATTTATGTTTTCACCATACGAATTTAAAAGCGTGAAATTTATTTGAACAGTATAAATTGTTCATTGCTTGACATGCAACGAAGGCTTGTAAAATATTAATGAATATTTGATAAAAAAAAAAAAAACAAAAATAAGAGTGATAATTTAGAGACAAACTTGATGAGTGCTGACACTGCTAAGTGCCATGAGCATATGCTGGTCCAGTTAAGGGACAGCGCGAGTAGCTTCTGTATCTTCACTTGAGAATTTGAGGATTCCAATTTCCAAAATCTGAGGTTCCACTGCGCATCAGCACGACTCCTTACAGCTCAGCAAACTTTTTATAGCTTCAAAGATGAAGATAGTATTCTGCACATGAAGAGTCTGCAGCCCATCAAGCGGAAAAGGCGCATCCACTGACGATTTCCCCGATAAAAGTTCAACAATATGAAATAGACAAAAAAAATTCAAAGCAAAAGTAAACTTTCTTTTTCGGATCTGGATTTACAAGACTCCTTTTCAGTCCTCGGTAATGGTCCTGCGCACACCACTAGCATCTTCTGCTCCAAAACTCTGAAATATCAACTGTTAGAAAAATAGCCTGAGATACTCACATGACAGCGATATCTGTGCGATAATCGGCCTGCCAAATCCATCTGATGCGCACACAATCTAACCTTAATCTTAAACTACTCCCACTTCCTGTGGAGGTTTGGACATCGGGGGAAGAGAGTGGTCGCAGTAATTTAATTGTCAGCCCGTACAATGTACACAGTGCACCATTGCCGCTACTCATTGCTGTCAAATGATAATATCATTGTTAAGGTCTCTTTCCCGTGCTCGAATTCTTAATATTACAGATCGGAGAGCACAGGCACAAGCACAAGTCCAAGAAGAAATGCAAGTTGGAGAAATAATTATGCAGCAAGGAACTACTCAGTACTGGCAGAGTCGTTACTCTTGCTGAAATCTGGTTTCATCTGAGCTAAGTTTCTCTTTGATACAATCCATATCGCTCTGTGGATCATCAAAAGGTTGTCGATCAGCAAAGAACTGTTCATCCTCATCTTCTGGAGGCTTATAGTCCTTCCCTCTCCATACCACAATCTGCTCCTTGTCAAATGTTACAAGGATACAAGGAACCAGGTCCTGTGACAACAAAAACAATTAAAAATAAGGAGAAAACTATTGAAAGTGAAATTGTCAGGCTAGTTTACCATCGGAACATACATCATAACAGCAAGATAACAAGAAATGAAGTAAAAACTACCAAAGCAAAGTTCACATGTTCTATGAAAGTGCAAGCTTGAAGGCCTCGAAACTTTAGTAATGGAAATAATTTTATGCATTGCTTAATCCTTTAAGATGCAGACCTGTTTGAGAGTGTAGTTGCGGTTGCTTTTTAAAGTGCTTTTCATGCCGAAATGCATTAAAATGATGTTTTTTTTTATTTTATTTATTTTTGATATCAGCATATCAAAATGATTCAAAACATACAAAAAAAAAAAATTTAGAAGAAATTTTTTTTTTTTGAATTTTTTGGAAGCACAGGTTGCCCCGCGTTTCCAAACGCTCTCGTAATAGAAATTACAGTCATGGTATTGACAATGATATTAGCCATGTATTGACAATGTAAAGTCATTGTGGTTTGACAACTGCATGACCCATCATTCTGCTCTCTGTTAATAGAATTACAGCAGAAAATTAATAGCTGAATGAACAGATAAAAAAATATGGATAATTCAATGGATGAGATAATAGTTTTGATTTTACTATCTCCCAATATCGTTCAATGAATAGCACTACTGAAAGAGAGTATTTCAGCATAATTTAACACAGCAATAAACATTTTTACTCTCATATAATTGAACATGGCACTAAACATTTTCTCTCATATAATCATTGCCATCAGTTGTTTACAGGTTTATGGACTCTATAACATCAATATTGTGTGCTCCCTCTCAAAATACCAGTTCAATCTCCCATATAAAATGGGGTGAAACATCAGAGAATAGAAAGAAATGCTCAGCAAGAAAGTCCATCCAGAAAAAAGATAAAAAAAAAGTAAAGAAATCATCTAACAAATACCTAAATGAAATTCCTAACCCTTTTTGTGTAGTTAAAGAAGCAAGCGTACAAGAAATCATCAACATAAGAATCTAAAGATAAAACTTAGCTTTAGATGCCAACCCCAAGCAAATAACTAAATGAAATTCTTTACCCTAAGTTTGCAGCCTATTTTCTTGGAATCACTCCTGTCAAGGCCCTGGCAGTCTATTCGAACAAGCTCACTGACGAGAAAAGCATCTCTGACCATAGGTACCAGGCTACCATAATAACCATTTCTGGCTGCAGTTGCAACTTCCAAGTTAATTACTACACAGATGCTGTACAAGTATTATAAATCAGAAAAGGGCAGAGCAATTACAAAGTTTTGTTAAAGCTGGAACTGCAAGTCCTCTCTTTCTCATTTCCTTTGTCTCCTCAATGCTTAGGCCATCAATAGTGGTTTTGATCAGCCTGGGATATACAGGCTCATGAGGTTTCCACAGCATCAATGGAATCACGGGCCTGTTCCTGGGATTATAGTTCCTGCCTCTATACAACACAAGCAGACCACAATGTCTATGAATGATCTTCCCAAAGGTTTTATCCTGTGACAGACACATAAAGTGGTGTGAAACTTTTCTTGCAAGGAACATTGTACCGTAGATACTCATGCATATAATACTTTCAATTCACATAATGGGAATAGACACCATGTTGCATAAAGCTATGAAAAGCAAAAGAACAAGAAGCAATTTTAAGAAATCAACAAAAAAGGAAAAAAAGAAAACAATTGCTAGGGAAATTGTCTATAGATAAAGAGGGGCAATGTCACGAAATTAGAGCAAAAAAGATACCTCAAGCTGGGTGCAGACGTTTTTCATGTCAACAGTTGGAACACCCATACACTTAACTCTGACTGCTTCATCATGTTTCCAGTGATTATGAATATCATTCAGCATGTTGTGAGTTAAACCATCTCTTCCTACAAAAGAACAAGCAAGAAAGCCACACAACAGGCCTGAATTAGTAAAAAAGAAGGAAATTTCCACGAAAGATACTCTAATTTTTTTTCCCTAGTGGAGTGATTGAAAGGCTAAGAGATGATTTGGATTATTTTACACCCATAACCCATGTTCTTTTCTTCCTCATAATTATATTGGTGATGTGACAATGGTCAAATGCATCTTTTTAAATAAAAATGTCAGAAACATCTTGTTGTGGTCCAGTAGCAAATTTGGCTGTCCCTGTTCTACATTCCAAGCGAGGTTAATGAAGAAATATCACACCACCATTCATCCAAAAGTTCAAACCTAATTATGTTTATTGCATATGCATGACCGTCAATCTCTTTCTTGTCAATAAGATATTAGTTCAAATGCACTACAACAATGTCCTTCCCATTAGGTGAGAATGTGATTCACAGAGAGCCCCACTTCTCCTAGAACAGAAACCTTTATAATAGTTTGAGTGCTGTGCGAAGCATCAAGATTCCAATGCTCACAAGCACACGAACCACTTTCAGCCAAAGGATAAACCACCAACATGCCCATTCATGGGAACCACAACATGCTCAATTCATGGGAACCACAACATACTCAATTTTCCATGGAAGAACGGGAAAAGAACAGTTGAGTTACTGCTGCTATTGGAAAACAATGAGCTCTAATACCTCTTTGTGGTTCTTGAGTCCATGTTTGTCAGGAATAATAGTCTTAGGAGGACATCAAGTCGATGCCGCTTTTGACACAAAAGTTTAAGCCATTGAATTACTAGTCTCTCATCTCATAATGCCCCTGAGTTGCCACCCATCTAGTCAATGAACTACTTCACACATTAAACCCACAAAGCAACTAAAGAAACTAAATTTACAGTGAAAAGAACAAACTTCTACCTAGGGACCCTAACAACAAAGCAACAACCGCACAAAAAGATGTTGAATAGAAGGTCGAGATATCCTTTACTTAGAACTTATCAGTTATCATTACCTTGGCTGTATACAAGAATACATTTTCCCGCAATAGTCATTCAGACGACCTTAAAGGAATTCAACTCCATTTCTTACTAAAATGGAACTGTATTGTCAATTTTAATAGCATTGTAAAAATACATTCTAGCATTAAATATCAAATCCACCAAAATACTAGATTAACAAGTGGAGTTAAACAATCCAAAAACACCATCATATACTAATCAATTAGACACCGCTCATCAAAACCACCAAAAACAGCCACATACAGGTCGAAACCCTCAAACCCCCAAAACCCGAAACACAAATATCGCCACTAAAAGTCCAAAAAAGATCAATAGTTTTTAAAACGAAAAAAAAAACAACTAAAAAGCAAAAAAAAAAGAAGAACATACCCAAATTAATTTGCTTCTTAGTTTTATTCCTCTGACACTTGTCCACCAAAATCTTCCCCTCCGCCTTAGTTAATGGCTTCCCTTGAATCTTCTCTCTCATAACCGTTCGTTTCTCTTCCAAATCAAGACTCTCCTCACCCACCCCATCATCAACCGACTTCACCTTCAGGTCGACAGCCGGTGCACAAACTCCAGTCCAAGTCCGGTCTAGCCGGCCCGGCCCAAAAGGTGAGTACTTGGGCTCTCTAAGCCCAATGGGCCTCACATCTGGGCTACTCTCCGTGTAGCTAAAACGGAAATCGAATGGTAAGTCGGAGCGCAAGGGTTTCTTGTTGGTTTCAAGAGAAGAAGGCGGGCGATATTCGGGTTTTTGCTTCTTTTTGTTGTTGTTGTTGTTGGGGGTCTGGGGTTTTTCAGGGGATAGGGAAGGTGGCGGCTTGAAGCAATAAATATCGTGCAGTTTTGAGGAGGCGGTGGAGGATGAGAGGTGGCGCTTGAGGAAGAAGTGTTTTTGGCCGGAGAGGCGCGTGAGAGGGGACATGGAGGTTGGGGTTTCCTGGTTTGTTTGTTAGTGGGGTTTAAAGGCTGGAGTTGTGTTGGGTTTTAGTAAAAGAGAAATGGTGAAGAGGCTTTGATGTTGGGACTTTGCTGCCTGGGCTCGAGGCAGTTTTTCCTTATTTGAAAAAAAATATAGCAAGAGCGCGTTTCATACGATTTTTTCATTATGATTTTTAATTTTTAATTAGTTTTTTATAAATAACTGAAGACAAAAATAAATTAAAATAATCTTGATATTTCAAAAATAATTCAAAGCAATTTTCTTAAAAACATTAGAAGTAAAAAATAAATTATTTTGATTAGATGAAGATCTTAATTCAGTTTTATAGCAAAGCTTACCAAACATATTTATGAATTTTTTAAGTAAAAAACCTTAAATCAAATTGAATAGGTCATCCAAATATATTTTTTAAATATTTCTCAAATAATTCTTTTACTATGCAATAGTACACAATTATTATTATTCGTCAATGATATTCAATGATTAGATTGTGAAATTTGTAAAAACGACAAGTAATTCCTTGTAGTTCAACATAAGAACAGTCATCTCATCTTCTTAAAATCTCATGTCAGATTACTTATGATTTGAAGCTAGAATATTTTATTCATAAATCTTAAACGCTAAGTTAATTAAAATTACATTTATATATATACACGTAAGTAGGTGTAAATGGATAGTCTAACAATTGCGTGCGAAGTAACTCTTTCCATATTATTATGCAAGCCTATCTCTGTTAGATAGATCAAGGTCCCACACACTTTTTTTAAAAAAAAAATAAATAAAAATTATGATATCCTAAAGGCTGCGTTTGGAAATATAGACCAATCTATTTTTTTAAAAAAATTAATTTTTTATATATTTTGGATCGTTTTGATGTATTGATTTTAAAAATATTTTTTTAAAAAAATATCATTTTGATATATTTTAATATGAAAAATATTTTAAAAAATAACCATAATTATATTTCCAATACTCCCAAACAGATCCTAATTGCTACTATATAGGGTATCTTTTTCCTCCCAACTTGACCATATTCTATTTTTGCTAAGTAATTTTATTTTGTCAATTAAAAAAATAAATGGTAAGAAAGAAATGAAAGGAGCAGAAAAAGAGTTTGATTATAAAATTAAAAATCTCAATCTTTTAATATATAATAAGTAATTCATTTTAATCGCATTGGTTAAAATCTTGGCCTTTCAATCTCATTTTCATTGAAATTAATTTTTAATTATAAATAATTCAATTAATAAATAAATTAAATCTATATACTTGGAATTTAATTCATTTTATTTACTATGTTATCTTTACTATGTTTATCGTACTTTTTTAAAGATATATATATATATATATATATATTTTTTTTTTAAATGAGTAGATAAATATTTTTAGCACTATTTTTTTTTTCATACCCGTTGTAAAGATTAAATTCTATTTAAAATTTAATAATATAATAAAAATAATTCCAAACATACGATTTCATTCAAACATTCCAAACAACCTGTTAAATTTATTTTTAAGGTTAATTTCTTTAAGTTCAAGGTTTGTGTTTGGTTAAATCAAAGACCAAATCTTGGTTAGGAGGTCTCAGCATCAGCTTCTTTTAGTACTAGCTAGCCTATCGCGAATCTCGTTCCAGGATAAGCTAATTAAAGCCTCTTCAGGCTTGAGGCCAAATCCTGGATTATGTAATCAAAATTTGCAAAGGTTGACTTGCTTGACTTGGAATTTAAGGGAAAAGAGGGTTCCTGATGTCATCGGCGCTTCGTTTTCAAGCGACTTCTCCATTGACAACGATCTTTTAAGGCTACGTCTTATGCCTTGAGATTTCCATTTGCAAAAAACTATTTATCATTTCCACTAAGCCATTATTATATCGATAGAAAATGGTGCTTAGACACTTCGTATTTGCTGACGGGTCGGAGGCACTTTGACATAGTATCACCCACAAATCTTAGTGTTGTGTAACTTTATCTTGTTAGAGGGAAGTTTATGGATGATACCATCCCTTGAATGATGAGCTGCCATGTATATATATTTTATATATATATACACACGCGGTATTATGGCTCTTGTTGACTCGGGGTTTGAATCAATTGTATAATTTGATTTCTAGGCAATTTCCTGTAATCTTTATCTATTTTTTACTGAGTCTGAAACCTATGCAATTTTGCTCTAATTAGGCGAGGGATGTTATTAGTAATTGTATTTTATTTTATTTACTTTCTATGTTATAGTAGCATTAGGGTTTCTTTATTTTTCTATTTAAGCAGATGTAATAAAGGACTGTTGACAGTAACTCTGCTGTGTATTTTTTTTTTAGGGTTTTGGGATTTAGGAGCATAAGAACAGAAAAAAAAGTTAATTTTGAATAAAGTTTCCCCAAAAGAAGCAATCCTAAAGTGAGCTATCTATGACATTGACTGGCTACAGCATGAGAGCAACGGAATTTTGTTGTCTTTCTTTCAAGGTTTCCCAACCTGATACCTTATCAGCCAGAACTGTGAAGATGTTAAGTGCACGTTTCTGGTTCTTATCCTCATTGAAGCTTGTTTGAAGTGTTTGCTATTAATAAACTAAGCTAGAATTCCTGAAGAGAGGCAGTCGAGGATAAAGTTATTTAACACCAAGACCAGCTTGATCAATCCTGCTAGCAACAACATGTCAAGGAAGAAATTAATCATCCCTTCAATTCCTCTTGCAAACGTTTTAATCTTCATCTTGTTAGGTTTTGTTGCCGCAACTGAAGATGAACAGAAGGTTCATACTTATCTCTTGCTAGATAACCATCTCAATGTTTTCACTAATTCTTAACGTCTCATTCATTTTCCAGCGCAATAATTCTAAACGTTGTTAAGTTAATGGACAGGAATTTTACATTGTTTATCTTGGAGATCAACCGGTGGATAATGTCTCTGCAGTGAAAACACACATGGATGTTCTGCTGTCCATCAAGAGAAGGTAAGCTCACTACGAGTATGCAGTTTAGTACATGGCCACAAGTACTGTCCTATATCTGATTCGAGGCCAAATAGCCATAGCTATCATAGTCTATTATGATCATATCTGCAGATGATAATTTTATTTATGTGAAACAGTGATGTTGAAGCTAGGGAGTCCATCATATATAGCTATACAAAGATCTTTAATGCATTTGCTGCAAAGCTATCTAAAGCTGAAGCCAGCAAGCTATCACGTATGTGTACCACTCCACTTGTGTATGTTACCTTCGTACTATTATGGATTCCAGTTTGAAATTTTGATCCAATTTATTGTTGGTGGCTTGGTGTGAATGTTCAGGCAGGGAAGAAGTTCTTTCCGTGTTTCCAAATCGGTACCACAAACTCCACACAACCAAGTCGTGGGATTTTATCGGGCTTCCTAACACAGCAAAAAGAAACCTGAAAATGGAGAGAAACATAGTTGTGGGTCTACTGGATACAGGTTTTTGAATCTTCTTGATCACTGGAGGAAGTTGTATTTTAAGTTTCTTTTCACAAAAGCAAAAACCATGATTTCTTGAGCAAAAAAATCTGTTTCTTGGTGTGTGCGCCAGGGATCACTCCGCAGTCTGAGAGCTTTAAGGATGATGGTTTTGGTCCTCCTCCTAAAAAATGGAAAGGCACTTGCGGCCACTACACTAATTTCTCAGGATGCAACAAGTAAATTTCTTTACTGTAAACGAAACAGAATTGTTTATAGTTTTTTTTCTTCCACATAGATACTTTTTAGAACTGGTTTCGGTACTTCCTTCTATCTTTGATGACCAGTAATTGATAGGAGTTGCACTGGTTTAACCTCAGAGTTCTTTTTTTCTTTTTCCACCCTATCTCGGATATTGAAGTAAGCTTGTAGGAGCTAGATACTTCAAGCTCGATGGCAACCCGGATCCCAGTGACATCTTATCTCCAGTAGATGTGGATGGCCATGGGACACACACATCATCTACACTAGCAGGAAACCTGATTCCAGATGCCAGCCTGTTTGGTCTAGCAGGAGGGGCTGCACGCGGTGCGGTGCCAAACGCCAGGGTAGCCATGTATAAAGTGTGTTGGGTCAGCTCTGGTTGCTCGGATATGGATTTACTTGCTGCATTTGAAGCTGCTATACATGATGGTGTTGATGTTCTATCAATATCTATTGGTGGAGTGGATGCTAATTATGTATCAGATGCATTAGCCATAGGTGCATTTCATGCCATGAAGAAAGGAATTATCACAGTGGCCTCCGGTGGAAATGATGGACCGTCTTCTGGTTCTGTTGCCAACCATGCTCCCTGGATCTTGACCGTTGCAGCCAGTGGCATCAACAGGGAGTTTAGGAGCAAAGTTGAGTTGGGAAATGGGAAGATTTTCTCTGTAAGTTCAGCATTGCCATCAATTCAAGAATCTTAAGTTCACATTGATATATTTTTAATACCAGATTGTGTAAATAGTAAAGTAACAGGCTCTTGCATTTAATGTGGCTTAGGGTGTTGGAGTGAACACATTTAAACCAAAAGAGAAATCATACCCCCTTGTTAATGGAGCTGAAGCTGGTTACTATGGACGCCAGGACAGTGCAAGGTACTTCTAATTTGCTTGTAAAGCAACGAGCAGTGAAAATTTAATAGATTTGCAATGGCGCTAAACTTTATCACAGGTTCTGTGATGCAGGCTCGTTGGACCCTAACAAAGTGAAAGGGAAGCTCGTCTTGTGTGAGTTAGGAGATTGGGGTGCTGATTCTGTTGTTAAAGGAATTGGAGGGAAAGGCATTATTCTTGAGAGTCAGCAATATCTTGATGCTGCCCAGATTTTTATGGCACCAGCAACCATGGTCAACGCCACAGTGAGCGACGCAGTCATTGATTATACACATTCCACAAAGTAATTAACATTCCTGTTCTTAGTTCTATTCCCAGTTTCTGCTGTCTTGTCCTTAGGCTGACTATTTTTTATAAACACAGATTTCCATCAGCAATGATACACAGATCCCAAGAAGTAGAAGTCCCTGCTCCATTTGTTGCTTCCTTTTCATCTCGGGGTCCAAATCCAGGATCAGAACGCC
Organism: Populus tomentosa; assembly: GCA_018804465.1. NCBI lineage: Eukaryota > Viridiplantae > Streptophyta > Magnoliopsida > Malpighiales > Salicaceae > Populus > Populus tomentosa. The sequence goes on from CM031995.1 coordinate 4,574,134, forward strand.
TTCTCAAGGCATGTTATAGAAAACTGAAAAAAAGAACCAAGAAGATTGATTTCTATAAATACCTAACACTTGATAACTAAACTTATCGTTTGATTTTCTGTGACGCAGCCTGACGTTGCAGCACCAGGAATTGACATTTTGGCATCATACACTCCCTTGAGGTCGCTCACGGGGCTGAAAGGTGATACACAGCACTCAAGATTTTCTCTTATGTCAGGGACCTCCATGGCTTGCCCTCACGTTTCTGGGCTAGCTGCCTATATAAAGTCGTTCCATCCAAATTGGACTGCAGCAGCAATCAAATCCGCCATCCTGACAACAGGTAAAAATAAAATCCTACCTTCAATTCTTAGTTGAAAAACAGTCAATTTCCCTGCTTAAACTTTCATCCAATCTCTGTCAAGCAAAACCTATGAGCTCCAGAGTGAACAACGACGCAGAATTTGCCTATGGTGCTGGTCAGATAAACCCTCTTAGAGCTAGAAACCCTGGCCTGGTCTATGACATGGACGAGATGTCTTACATTCAGTTCTTATGCCACGAAGGCTACAATGGATCCTCCTTCGCTGTTTTAGCTGGTTCAAAATCCATCAATTGCTCCTCATTGCTTCCTGGACTTGGCTACGATGCTCTTAACTATCCGACTATGCAACTCAATGTAAGAAATGAGCACGAACCAACCATGGGAGTTTTTACAAGGACAGTCACCAATGTAGGCCCTTCTCCTTCCATCTACAAAGCAACCATTAAGGCTCCTGAAGGAGTAGAAATCCAAGTAAAACCCACGAGCCTCTCCTTCTCTGTTGCCGCGCAGAAGCGAAGTTTCAAGGTTGTGGTCAAGGCAAAACCCCTGTCAGGACCTCAAATATTGTCAGGTTCACTTGTATGGAAAAGTAAGCTTCACGTTGTAAGGAGCCCTATCGTTATTTTCAAACCCCTGGACTAATATTGGAAAAGAAGTACTCTGTATTATACTCAAACATGCTACTTTGCGTTCGTGTGTATATATCTATATTATATAGTTCAATTAATATTTGGTAATATATAATATGCTGAGATTAATTGTTTGTTGTGCTTGCCTCGCTAAAGTTTGGTGCCCATCATATTCTAGATTAAAATATTTATAATCTAGAAATTTTTTAGAAATTGGTTTTAAGCTGGAATTCCGAAATCTTTACCTGAATTGGTTGACCCCTTTGAGTCTTGTCCTTGCTGCTTTAATGGGGAAAAAAAAGTTGTAAATGCATGAGTCAGGAATAGATGGCATGCATCTCGGCGCACAAAACTTTTATTTTTATTTTTTATAAAAAACCTCAAATTAATATTTTTAGTTTTTTTTTTAAAATTTTTCAAATATTGATTATAAAAATATAAAATATATTACTTTAATATCTATTTCAAGTGAAATTATTTGTCTTCATATCAAGTGATTTGTAAATGAATATTGTTTAATGGAAACAAGGTTGTTAAAAATATATTTTTAACAATGATATAAAACAATAAAATGCAAGTTCAAATAATAAAAAAAATCATAAAATTATAAAATCATAAAATATAAAGTTTTACATAATTCAAATACTTGAAAACATTTAAAGCACAAATTAAAATAAAAATCAACATAATTTAAGTAATATACAAATTTTCATGGACTTTAGGGTACTCTTTGAATATTAATAGGCTATTTAGAAGTATAGTAATGATTATTTTTTACTTGAAAATATATTAAAATAAATTTATTTTTTTAAAATTATTTTTGATATCAGCACATCAAAAAAATTTAAAAACACAAAAAATATTAATTTAAAAAGAAAAAATAAATAAAAAATTTATCTTTTAAAAAATTTTAAATATAAAAAGAAACTATGAATAAAAACGATGTATATTAAAAAAAAAAAAAAAAAAAGAAGCCGCCCTCTTTGCAAGGTCTCAAATCAATGGGAAATCTCGTGACAATTGTCTAACGTCGAAGATCCGATCAGAAAGGTCAGCCGACGTCACCATCATGTAAAACCAAGATATGGTGAAGAAGGAATAAAAAGACAAGTTTTGTGATGGATGCTGAGTGTGCTCAACTACTTCCATCTATCACCACTTTAAATTCCATTGCTGCATTCTTTTCTACAAATTTCTCTGGACACTCCACCTAGTCGTGATGCACTACATCGATCGTGGTCCGGAGGGGAAAAAAAATTAAAACTAAAAATAATAATATCTAGATACTAAAAAAAGAAAGAAGATATCTAAGACGTTTCACACTCCATCATGTAACTTGACGCACTAGACCGTTGTTCGGAGTAAAAAAACATTAAAACGCAAAAAGGGTATCTAGATATTGATATGACATTTATGATTAAAATATTTTAATTATAAATTGAACAATATTTTTAATTAATATTGAGATGAAAAACATTTCATTTACTTAATTTAGGTTGATTTGTGAAATTCAAGGGATAATCTTAAAAAACAAAACAAATTAAAAATTTAATTTTGAATTAACTTAATGTTAAATGATAAAATCAGTACAAAAATAACATTTAATAAAAAAAATAAATGAATTCAAGCTAATCAAGTAAACTTGCGATTCAAGACATGCACGTCATCTCATTCAATAAATTTTTTATCCTGGATATTATTCTTCATTTAATTATACGAAGATAAAACACATAATAATTTTTTTGTATGAAACATTTTTTTTAAAGTAAAAAAACCATGATAGGAACGTGGTGCTGATATAACAAAAGTAGTTCATTAATAATAAATGATGAGATTGCATTCTTTTAGGTTTGAGTTTTTTAAAAATAAATCATCAATAACAAATGATGAAATTGTTTTTTTTTTAATTGAAGGGTAGAAAAGCATTAAACAAAAAAAATTTATCTCAAATGTTGTGGATTAACTCGTTAAACCTGCAACTTGGCTTATGGATTCAATTAGGTTCAATAATTTTTTTTTTATCAATTTTTTAATCTAAATATTAAAAAGAAAAAAAAAACTTTAAGAGCCCAGATACATGGGCCTAGTGGCTCTATGTGCATGGGCATTAAAACAAAACAGCTTAGACGTGTGGGCCTTCCAACCGTCCGCTCACCCGATTCTATCTTTATTTTTTATTTATTTTTTTAAGAGGACAGATAACTTGTCATCCACTCTATTTTTTACTTATAAAAAAATTAAATGATGCGTTATCTGCTTTTTGTAGAATTCAGCGACCAAAGGTTGTTGGAAAAACAAGGTCTTGGTTTTTTTTGCTCAAAAACCTATTTTTAACACCTAGAAAACACCTTAAACACCTTGATAAACTTATCTATAACCTCAAAAAACCTAAAAATAGCTCAAAAAACTAAAATTAACTTGAACCCAGAAACATTCATACTACCAGATTTGCCTCCTCGAGCAAGGAGAAGGAAAAAAACACCTAGATGAAACTATGTAACGCCTAGCACATTCACATACATTTATACTTATTTTCATTGATTGAGTATGTAAAAAAATATGAGTAAAATTTTTGATATTTGCATTTAAGTCCTTGCCTTTCATATTTAAATTTATCTAGTCTCCATAAGTCATTTTCTTTTCTTCTTTTGGTTGGTTGGAAACAGCCCTTTGAAGGCTGACATTTCAACTAATTAATACCATCTTTCTTTTAATCAAAAATTCTAAAATTTTAACCAAAATTAAGAAAATATATTAGAAATATCCACGCAAATTTTCATATTTTCTAACAGCCCGATTGAGAGTTATGAATTTTTAATGTAAGACTAGTCGATTTATGATTTTTCATCCAAAAATCAAAATCTCCTTATTTCATCCTTGCGTAAAAGCACCCAATCATTTTATTATCTCTTCGGAGCCACTTTACTATATTTATTTTTCATTTTTATTCATTTATGGCTTATTCTTGTGCCACAATAACATTATTGATTTCTCACTAGTGTTTACACCAACACTTTTCGTACCATTCTTTTTTTTTTTTGACCGGGGGTTTACAAACTAGCTTAGTGAAAAAGATCAAAATAAATTTTTCAAATGAATTTTAAAGCTACCACCTATTTTACCTGTCATTTTTACTTTGGTCTTCTAACTTTCAATCCAACCTTTTGCAGTTAGGTCCTAATTTAAGCTTAAAATGGCTCAATTGTGCAAAAGAATTCAAATTGAAAAATTAGAAAAAATTAAATATTCCAATCCACAATGAATTGTGAGAGAGTGGATAGTAAAAAATATTACAGTGAAAATGCCTTATGGCTTGACAATTACCCCCCCAACTTATCTAGACCTTTCCAAGATTGAGGATTAGCCATTAATGAGTTTTAAGATCACAAACACCAACAAAACAAATGTCATGTAATGATACGAGAATCATCTGGTGCTTAGGTTAATAAATTTGTATAAGAAACATAACTTTAAAGACATGTATGTTGTGTTTGTGATAATTGAATAAAGAAGATAAATATAGGTGTTATAAAAAATTATAGGTACGTGTATGTAATAAACAAAATCTTTATTTACTTGATGTTTTATGAGAGTTTTTAAACCCATGAAACACGTTTATTTGCGTGGAAGGAGTGGTGGAAATGGTAAAGTATTGTCTGACCTAGTTTATGAGTAATTATGTGAAATAATAACCCTAATGTATTGTGGTTTTTCTTTTAATTTGAGAAAAGAGGGTGACAAGTGGGTCATGCTTTGATAAAAAAAAAAAAAAAACATGCTTTAAAGTCGTTTTATAGGCTTATTTATGATTAAATGATAAATTAGTGTCACTCGACATTTAATATTGAGTGTTAATTATATAAAGTAGGCAGAGATGGATGAACCTAAACCTGATGTATCTTAACACTACACTTTTAGATTTGGGATGTCTTGAATCCAGCTATAGGACTACTAGGTCAACTGAATTAGCATGAAGGTCATGCTAGTTGGGCCAACTATGATATCTTAAAGATCATAGTAGTTGACTTAGTGCCCAAATCCAAGTAGTTAATCATGTCCTGACATGGAAAGTTTGGATGAAATGATTAACCCATTAGATCTTGGGTTAATGTCCATGACGGGTCATACTTTAAGCTAAGATTAGGTGAGGGGCAAGGCATGCCCAAGGTGATAAGTGGGCCATGCTCCTAATATTTGATAGTTGTTTTTATTGATTGATAAAGAGGGTGACAGATAGGTCATGCCATGGCATAAGCATGACTTAACACCATTCTTTGGGTCCTTTTATGGTAAATGATCATGTTAGTGTCACTCAATATTTAATAATGAATACTTAACATATAAAAAGCAAGTAAGAATAAATAAACTTGGACATGATGTATATAAAGATGACACACTTAGATGTAAGATGCTCCAAACTCAACCATGAACCTGCTAGGTCAACTGGACGTACTCGAAGATCATGATAGTCAGGTTAAATGAGTTATATTAAAGGTCTTGCTGACAAACTACCAAGTATCCTGATTTAGGTGGTTAATCATATCTAAGCATAGCATGGGAAGCTTGAATAAAACAATTGACCCACCATGTTTTGGACTAGTGTTCATGATGGGTCATGCCTCGAGCGAGGGTCAGGCGAGGGGCGGGGTGTACATTGGCCCAATCCCGAGCCCGATAACTATATATGCGAGCTAGGCTAAAATGCAAGGATGTTAAAGTTTGGACCCGTAAGTAGCCCAATGATATATAGTTGGATTTCTTTTGTTTTCCGGTAAAATGATATTCCTTTGAGATAAAGCAAAAGAAGGCGTGAAACACCTTGGGAAGGTCCATGGAAACAAAAGCTCGTGGCAAATGACCTTTATTCTAAATAGCACCCCACCTACTACCGAGCATCATACCTCAGAGGCCATCATTGTAAGCTTCGCGTCTTCTACAAGATTTGTTTATATCTCAGTTTTAATTCGTTTTGTATTCCTTCACTACATGCCAAACAAATTATAGTGTTGAAAAACCTAATTATAATTTTAGTTGGCATATCCAAAGTAATGCCCGAATAATTAAACTTGATGTAATTCTTTGTTTGCACATGCTAGCATGAGGGCATACGAGTTACACATTGCTGTTTTTTTTTCAAGATTCAAATCTTAATAGTCAAGAAGGGATGTTCTGTCTTCAACCATTACGTTTTCACCTCATAACACCCTGTAAGATAGAAAAGAAAACTAGCCCAGGACTCCTAACTCCCTAAAAAAAGAAGACTCCAAACAAAAAACGATCGGTAATTGATCCAGAAAACACCCTCCCCTGTAAAGCAAGAGAGGGCCTAGAACTAGAATTTGAATCTCGCCTCCATTGCTTTAACAAAATAAAAGAAAATGTAGAAAGAAGCAAGGTGCTTAACTGCTGTAATTTTATATGATTCGACACCGTTGATAGTGGCATGGAGTTCTTCCTTCTGTAATCATGACAAGTTGCAAGTCCATTATCTCAGTCAAAATACAATGCTTTTCATTTCTTAATCATCCATGATCTAAACTAGTCATAAGTACAATTTTTTTTCAAGGATATCAGTTCCTTAAAATCCCATAAAGTATATATGTTGTTCAAATTAATCAAGCAAGCACTGCCTAGGCCCTGTCCCACAACCCAACTTTCTGTAGCTCGTGGAGGCATACACCAGCTTTAATTGCTCAATCACTTCTATTCCCTTTAATCCATTCGAAGGCGTGCACTTTCGAAGGATAAAGGAAGAAAGCAATTGTATTTTTATTCTATGCTATAATGACCACTGTGAGCTCAAGCTGTGATCAACTTTAAGTCAGCAACTCTTCTTTACTTGCTTATATAAGATAATCTTCAAGCTACTCCTTTTCCAGCCTAAAAATTTGCTCTCGTTTTTATTTTATTCTATGTTGCTTCTCTTCCAATCAAATTTTGTTTCTCTGCATAACAAATAGTTCATCTTCAGCTTTTTCTAGCCAAAGTATTTTTCCACTTTTTTACAATTTACAGCCACCATGATCTTTAGGATATCTTTGCTGTTGCTGGCCTTCATGGCTGCCAAAGCAAGTGCTGCTTCAATTGACAAGCAGACATATATAATTCACATGGACAAAAACAAGATGCCTGCCTTATATGACTCTCTAGGCAATTCCAGGCAGTGGTATGAATCAGTAATTGATTCCATCACCCAATTCTCATCCCAAGAACAAGAAGAGGAGCAGGAAACAGGATTTCCTCAGCTTCTCTACACCTACGAAACAGTGACTTCTGGTTTCGCTGCGAAACTCTCCACCAAACAAGTGGAGGCCTTGAGCCAATTCGATGGCTTTCTCTCTGCCATTCCTGATGGAATGCTGACTCTCCACACCACACACAGCCCTCAGTTCCTTGGACTGCAAAGTGGAAAGGGACTATGGAACGCTCAAAATCTGGCTTCAGATGTGATAGTTGGCATTCTTGATACTGGAATCTGGCCTGAACATGTTAGCTTCCAAGACTCGGGCATGTCTGCAGTACCCTTGAAATGGAAAGGCAAATGCGAGAGTGGCACAAAGTTTTCACCATCAAATTGCAACAAGAAGCTGATTGGTGCGAGAGCCTTCTTCAAAGGGTACGAGTCTGTTGCAGGAAGAATTAATGAAACAATTGATTATCGATCCCCTCGGGACTCACAAGGCCATGGAACACATACTGCAGCAACTGCTGCCGGTAACCTTGTAGACAAAGCAAGCTTTTATGGATTGGCAAACGGTTCGGCAGCTGGAATGAAGTACACAGCAAGAATTGCCGCTTACAAAGTCTGCTGGACATCAGGTTGTACCAACTCCGATCTATTGGCCGCCATAGACCAAGCTGTTGCTGATGGGGTTGATGTGTTATCACTCTCTTTAGGGGGTGTTGCAAAGCCTTTTTATAGTGATAGCGTTGCTATAGCGTCATTTGGGGCAATCCAAAAGGGGGTTTTTGTTTCTTGCTCTGCTGGCAATTCAGGTCCATCTATCTCCTCAGTTGACAACAATGCTCCATGGATCATGACAGTAGCTGCTAGCTACACCGACCGAAGGTTTCCAACAACTGTCAAGCTTGGAAAGGGACAAACTTTTGAAGGGGCATCTCTATATACAGGCAAGGCAACAGCACAGTTACCACTAGTGCATGCAGGGACTGCAGGTGGCGAAGGAGCTGAGTATTGTATAAGTGGGTCGCTGAAGAAAAAGTTGGTGAAAGGCAAAATGGTTGTTTGCATGAGGGGAATGAATGGCCGAGCCCAAAAAGGAGAGCAAGTGAAACTGGCAGGAGGGACAGGAATGCTTTTAATCAATACAGAAACTGGAGGGGAAGAGCTTTTCGCAGACGCTCACGTTCTGCCGGCAACTTCTTTAGGAGCCTCAGCAGGTATAGCTGTCAAAGAGTATATGAACTCGACCAAAAGGGCAACTGCTTCGATTGCCTTCAAAGGTACAGTGTATGGTGATCCTGCACCAATGTTGGCTGCATTTTCATCCAGAGGACCTAGTTCAGTGGGACCAGATGTGATCAAGCCAGATGTGACCGCACCAGGGGTGAACATTTTAGCAGCGTGGCCACCAATGACTAGCCCAACTCTACTTGAAAGCGACAAAAGAAGCGTATTGTTCAATGTAATTTCAGGCACTTCAATGTCCTGCCCTCATGTTAGTGGTCTAGCTGCACTACTCAAGTCAGTCCATAAAAAATGGTCACCAGCAGCAATCAAATCAGCACTGATGACAACAGCTTATGCTACAGACAACAGGGGATCTCCAATTGCAGATGCTGGGTCCAGTAACCCTGCATCAGCTACCCCTTTTGCATTTGGCTCGGGCCATGTTGATCCAGAGAGAGCTTCAGATCCAGGGTTGATATATGACATTACCATAGAAGACTATTTAAACTATTTTTGCAGCCTAAACTACACATCTTCTCAAATAGCTCAAGTGTCCAGACGTAATGTCACTTGTCCCGACAATAAAGCTCTCCAGCCCGGTGACCTGAACTACCCTTCTTTTGCAGTGAATTTTGAAGGCAATGCTCGAAATAACAGGGTGAAATACAAGAGAACCCTGACCAATGTCGGGACCGCTTCGAGCACCTACGCAGTAAAAGTGGAAGAACCCAATGGAGTATCAGTGATCCTGGAGCCTAAGAGTTTGAGTTTTGAAAAATTGGGACAGAAACTGAGTTACAATGTGACCTTTGTTAGTTCAGGAGGAAAAGGTAGAGAAGGTAGTTCCGCTTTTGGATCTTTAGTTTGGCTGTCAGGAAAATATAGTGTTAGAAGTCCCATAGCAGTAACCTGGCAGTAGTTTCAGGACTGCAGAATAAGAAAACAAAGTTGTTTTAGGTGCAGACTGCAGACCAGACAGATAAAAATTCCAGAAAGTGGAAGTTTCCAGTTCAAATCCTATGTAATGTCGTTAAAGATTACTTGGAAACTTCTTTTATTTGCTAAAGAATAAACAAAGATCCTTGACCATGAGGTGGGCTCTAATTTTCCAACGAATCAGAGCATGTCTTTCTTTTCTAGACTCTTTCAAACCCCATAATTTTATCACTTAGCTTCTGAATCTTTTAAAATAAAAATAAAAATAACTACCAAGGAAAAAATCAATTTTCCCAGCCAAAAGTTAGAAACAAAGACTCAAAAACTCATCTAGAATCCTGTGCATTTTATCTGAAAACCTCCTGGTAATGTGCAAAAGCAAAAGTCAACAGTTGAAGATTTCCAAAAATACAAAAACTTGAGCCTTCTTGGTTATTTCAAGTCCAAAAAAAAGAGAGAGTCAATTGCTAACTTTTGGTTGCAAAATATAGGTAAAAGGTACTTTTCTTCTAAGAACTTTATTTATTTCAAGCCTCGATGGACAGGATCAAAGACAATCCCTGTCGATTACCTCAATTCCACTTGGCAAAGCCAGAATTGGAGAAAGGACATGCTGCCCTGCCTGCACCTTTTTTCTTTTCTTTTCTTTTCCTTTTAAGGTGAAAGCTGTTGTCTTGTCACATTGGGATCGCTGTTTTGATGCTCCAAAGAAAATATATTTCTTGCTGTTGAAAACTCTAAAAATGTAGACAAGTCTCAGATGTTGAATTTAACTATATGATCAGATCCTTATTTTCTTGCATGATAACGTAAGACACTTTAGGGTAAATTACAACCTTATATCTATATTCCTAACAAATTACTACATCATTAGTCCCTTTGGTTCAAAAAGTTCCACATACAATCCTTATAAATTACAACCTTCTATGGGTTATCAGACCTATAATTTTAGGTATTAATTTAAAAGATTTTTGGTCAAAGGATTAAACATATGATTTTGGACGCCAAATGGACTAGCTTATTGTTGCTTCTTGGAAACAAGGGTTAACTTATAATTTACTTTAAGCTTGATAGAAATTCAAAGGATACCTTGCGTTGCGTGTTGGGTAAATGTCATAATAAATATAAAAAAATCCATAAAGTATTTTTAAAAGAAAAATGGAAAAATAATATGATGGTGTGCTTATGTAAACATTGACATTTGCCCAATATAAATTTTCCATGTGGAAATTGCCAGATTTTCTCAGTTATTTGGATCTTTACCAAAAATGAGGACAGCCTCCTCGTAACCTGAAAAAGCCGGCCATTGTCAGCGTGCTAAAATTTTCTTTTTTTAATCCTTCCGGTTCCTGTTTTTCTTTCTTGTTCTTGTTGTTCTTCTTCGTTTAAGATTACAAGAAACTCTTTCACATCAGTTCTAAAAAGGTGATTCATTCTCTCTTTTTGCCTCATTGTTCCTACCAAGTTTGAGACTTTTTCTCTACCTTTTCTTGTTCAGGGGATTGTCCATTGAATCTGATCAAGAAAAGGGGAAAAATGAATCTATGAGGGTTTTTTTTTGCATGTTTTGGTTAAGTTTATGAGCAATCTTTACCGTTAAAAAGAATCACAAAAGAGTTTTCTTTTGATGTTTTCCTGTTGAAAAAATGGATAATAATTATGGTTCTTCATACCCTTATAACAATCCATATCCATACCCTCACCGTCCTCCTCCGCCTCCAAGTTATGGGTATCCACCATCCGATCCATACTACTCTCCTCAGCCCTACCCTTATGGGCCATACCCTCCTTATGGTGATTACCAATATCCGCCACCTCCGTCTGCATACACAGCAGCACCACCACCACCACATTCAACTACTCATTCAGGCTCTGTAGATTATTCCCACCAAAAACCTTCAGCCCCATATCCAACAAGCCATTCGGGGCCTTTAGACTATTCTCACCACCTACAACCATCACCACAACCAACAACAAATTCAGGACCTTTAGGTTTTAACCGCCTGCATTCTGGTCCTTTAGCTTATTCATCACCATCATCACCATATGCTGAATATCCACCAGCACCACATGTTTCAAATTCAATCCTTCAAAATAATGGAAGTTTTCATAATTACCCTTATGTTCAATCTCAACCGAGCCAATATCCTTCCCCTGATAGCATTTCACAAGCACCCTCCAGGGATAATAGCTTTTCCGATCATCATAGACAAGATAGTTCTTCATCTTTAGGAATTGGATCATCATCATCAAATCCTGATAAAGTTGATGCCGCTGTTATTGGTACTTCTTCTGCTTATCCACCTTTGGATGATTTAGTAAGTAATATGCATTTGAATGATAGGAATAATCACCCTACTGCGCCTGCATCCCCACCAGCAACTTCAGTGCCTGATTCCCCTCATAGCTATCAGGGCTCTAGTTTTGGATATGGTCCCCCACGTGAGTTCTATGGTTTTCCTAATGACTCATTTTCAAGTAACTGGGAGGAAAATTATGCGAGCAGAGTTGATTCTTCTGGTCACTATCCTGGTTCTGCTTATGCACATACATCCTCCTTTAACGGATCAAAGCATGGACAGGGTATGGAGATTGTGCCAGTGTCAGGTGGTAAAGGGTCTTTGAGGGTTTTGCTATTACATGGGAATTTGGACATTTGTGTTTATGATGCAAAGAATCTCCCAAACATGGACATGTTCCACAAGACTTTGGGTGATATGTTCAATAAATACACTGGAATTGTAAGTAGCAAGATTGAAGGACAAGCGTTCACCAAGATTACCAGTGATCCTTATGTTTCGATTTCAGTGGCTGGTGCTGTGATTGGGAGGACTTTTGTGATTAGCAATAGTGAAAATCCTGTATGGATGCAACAATTTTATGTTCCCGTTGCACATCGCGCTGCAGAAGTGCATTTTGTTGTCAAGGACAATGATGTTGTGGGATCGCAGTTGATAGGAGTTGTGGCAATTCCAGTTGAACATATATGTTCGGGGGAAAGAATTGAGGGGGTTTACCCTATTTTGAATAACAATGGTAAACAGTGTAAGCCTGGTGCTGCATTGAGAATTTCAATTCAGTACATACCCATGGAGAAACTAAGCGTTTATCGCCATGGTGTTGGTGCTGGTCCTGATTATCATGGTGTGCCAGGCACCTATTTTCCTCTTAGGAAAGGTGGAACAGTTACTCTTTATCAAGATGCCCATGTTCCGGACGGGCGCCTTCCAAATGTGCAACTTGATGACGGGGTGCCTTATCTGCACGGAAAATGCTGGCAAGATATCTTTGATGCTATACGACAAGCCCGGCGCTTAATTTACATTACTGGGTGGTCTGTGTGGCACAAAGTTATTCTGGTTCGGGATGGTGGTCAGCATTCAGGTGTCACCCTCGGGGATCTTCTGAGGTCCAAGTCCCAGGAAGGTGTAAGAGTGCTGCTTCTTGTTTGGGATGATCCTACTTCAAGGAGTGTCTTGGGATATAAAACGGTGAGAATCTTACCTTTATTTAATTGTATAATTGCAGTTTTCTACTGTAGTTTGTGGTCAGATACATGTCCTTGGAACCACCACCTTTTCATCTCTGCAAACCTTCACAAATTGTGGGCCTATATGTGAGTAGTTTTGCAAATTTGATTTCGCTTGCATATCTGATTATTATTGCTATTATGGAAACTGTTGCTTCTGTTGTCTGTTGTGTCTTCTTGCATTCGTTATGATTTCTGTACTTTCTGTCTCGGCTCTTGAGTAGAGCATAAGCCTTCCAGCTAATGATCCACGATTTCAAGGAAATGCCCTGCTAAATCCTCAAACTGTTCACTTAAATTATGCTACCTGTGGTTATGTACTCTCAATTTCAACTGGAGAGTTTCTTAACTCTTCCACTAAACCTCTCTAAAATGCAGGATGGGATTATGGCAACCCATGATGAGGAAACTCGCCGTTTTTTCAAACACTCATCTGTTCAAGTGCTACTTTGTCCTCGCAATGCTGGGAAAAAACATAGCTGGGTCAAGCAAAGGGTTAGTTATCCCAAATTACAACTGTTCTTGAGCTGTGTTATTGCTTGAAGCAGTGTTTAGTGCCTGGCGAGTGACAAACATCTTTGATGTGTTGAGCCTGTCAGTTTACCTGCCATAACAAAAGCATTTATTATGATTGATCATTGGTTTAAGTGCTAAAAGAATTCTCTTACATATAATTCTTTTGTTGCAGAATGTAATTGCTAAGTATAAACCTTAACTGAATTGAGTGGACTCCAGGCCAGCAGCCCTGCAATGACTAATTCAGTATCACAAGCTGATCTTTGCTCACTTTTTTGCTAATAGTAGTTAGAAAATCTGTAGCATAGATATTCTTTTTTCTTGCTGCTCCTCCATGTTGTTAAAAGGAATTTGTCTGAAATTTGCTGTCATGTTACCTTTTCTTTTCCTTCTTTCTTTCTTCGTTTTTTTTTTGTGCTCAGTGAGGTGAAGCAGGAGACATGTGTCAATTAGCAATCCCTGAGAGCTTTCTTTCTCATTCCAGCAAGTTTTCTTTTTAATCGGAGTGGAAATTTTAACCAAATTTCCTCTGCTGTTTCAAATTATCAGGAGGTTGGAACAATTTATACACATCACCAGAAAACTGTAATTGTAGATGCTGATGCTGGCAATAATAGAAGAAAAATCATAGCTTTTGTTGGTGGACTTGATTTATGTGATGGTCGATATGATACTCCAGATCATCCTCTATTTAGGACGCTAGAAAATGTGCACAAAGATGACTATCACAACCCTACTTTCACTGTAAGTCTTAAATTTTACCTCTGCTGTTGTTCACTTGTGATTGGCTATATGATTCAGTTGTAGAAGTGCTATTTGGCATGTTATTGATGATATAAAATATAAGCAGAAATAATCTTCTTGCTTAGAGTTGACTTTTAGAAGTAATGAAATCAATGTCTTCTTTCCTTAATTATGTAATTGTTTAAATACTGAGCAGGGTAGTGTAGCAAATTGCCCAAGAGAACCGTGGCATGACTTGCACAGCAGAATAGATGGTCCAGCAGCTTATGATGTTCTAACTAACTTTGAGGAGCGTTGGATGAAGGCTGCAAAACCTAAGGGGCTTAAAAAACTAAAAACATCATATGATGATGCTTTACTCAGGATAGACAGAATTCCAGACATTATAGGTGTTTTCGAGACTCCTGTTAATGAGGAAGATCTTGAAGCTTGGCATGTTCAGGTAATTTGTCCAAGCCTGCTCAAGGATCATGCACTGTGATGGGGAGGGGTTATTTTGGTCTTAGAGCTGAATATAGTTTTCTGTAATGAAATTGCATTTGACTTTGCCTTTTCTAAACCACAGATATTTCGATCAATTGATTCAAACTCCGTGAAAGACTTCCCAAAGGATCCAAAGGATGCCACAAAAAAGGTGAGATGGTTATTGTAATTATTATTTTGACAAGTAAAAAATCAAGATAAGAGAATATTCGGCAACCGGTTGCCCATTGTTTCTCTATTGAGCATGTGCGAGGGGGAGGTGTTTGTGTTTTCATGGCTACGTGTGGAAGTTGACTGACTATTCTGCTGTAACAGAACCTGGTGTGTGGAAAGAATGTACTCATTGACATGAGCATACATACAGCATATGTGATGGCCATCCGTGCTGCCCAGCATTTTATTTACATAGAGAACCAGTATTTCATTGGGTCTTCTTACAACTGGAGTTCATATAAAGATTTAGGTGAGGAACCTCTTATCTGATTTTATGAAAAAATCATGTTAAGGCAGGCTGCTTTGAACACTGCATTTCATTGCCTTCCCTGCTTTCTAGTCAACATGGAAAGCACGAACCTTGCAGTTTTGAAACAAAGATTGAACTCAGTTTTGTTGGAGTAAAGATGTAATGGTACCTGAATTCCTCTCATTGTTCATTAATTTTTCATTCCCTTCTTTAACCAAAATACTGCAAAAGAATTGGGCAAATAGGTATCTGGGGCACAATTGTGAAGGATGGAGAAATTGAAGGTGCTTTAAAACTTTAAGGAAGGGTTGGTGATAAAGTAACATGGGAGAGTATGTAGCACAATTAAGAAACAGACTATCCAAAAGAATTATAGGAAATATGATTAGTGGAAGTCTCAAACTTGATTAAAGAATGCTGAAGAGGGATAGAGGAATTAAAAGGAACAACAATATATAAACAGAAATCTCAATCAAATAAGAAACTAAAAGAAAGAAAGCAACTAAACGAGGAAAAACAAAAATTCTCCATGTATTGTTCTTTTCTGGGGTATCTCAGTATCTCAAATAGATGGACTATTGCTGTAAAGAGCTGTTTTATATAGTTCCAGCAAAAAAATTTATTTAGATGCTGAACTGTTGTCATGTTGCCTTCTTGCAGGGGCTAATAATTTGATTCCTATGGAAATCGCACTAAAGATTGCCAATAAAATCAGAGCACATGAGAGATTTGCTGCCTACATTGTTGTTCCGATGTGGCCAGAGGGTGTTCCAACTGGTGCTGCTACACAAAGGATTTTGTTTTGGCAGGTAGGTTCCAGCTACAGATTTGGTAGTCAAAACCTTTGTTTTGTTAAGAATGGCCATTTGCCCTTTCTTGTGCTTTACTATTCAGCATGATTGATGTCTTTTAAAGAAAATCTGAACAGGTAAAAGTTTGTGGATACTAATAAAAGTTTTTACCTGGTCCTAATTCACTGGTAGAGATCTGTTCTTTCATGGGGAAAGATGACAAGCAAGTGATATCAATGATAAAATAGTATTCACTTCGTAAATACGAAAAAAAAATTATAGAAAAAATCAGTTCGTAAAAAAGCTGCTGTTACAGCTTGTTAGGGGATTGCATCATGTTATTGGGGTAGAACATGACCTAAAATCTATAAACAAACCTACTCTAACTTGTTGGTTATAAAAAGTTAACAGCTCAGAGCTAATTTGCCTAGTTTATTTATCTGTATATTTTTTCTACTTGCTAGCTATTAGCATCATCCAATAAAATATTAAATAGCTTAACTTTTTGTCGTTTCATAATTTACTCTTTTGAGTTTCTAGACCCAAGAACTGGAAAGCCAAATGGAACTAAGATTTGTCATGACAGAAAAGTCTGCACTAAATGGTGGTATTATGTTATGCTAATCTGGGAATGTTGATAATTGCTGCAGCATAAAACGATGCAAATGATGTACGAGACTATTTACAAGGCTCTAGTGGAGGTCGGACTTGAGGAAGCATTCTCACCGCAGGATTTTTTGAACTTCTTCTGTCTTGGTAATCGTGAATCTGTAGATGGATTTAATTCTTCATGCATGCCAAGTCCCCCAAGTTCACACACTCCTCAGGTATCTTCATTCTTGAACTCAGTTGCTTCATTCGTGCAATGTATTTTGCAGTTATTCGGAAAATAAGAAGCCACTGATGCAAAATGACGTCCTTGAATCCTGTTATCCTAGAAAATTTGAATTTCATACTTGGATACCTTAACTCTATTTTTAACACACAGCCGGAGAATTTGCTGCAATTTGATGATTTTGATGCCTTTTATTTTATTTTCTTATTTGTTTCTGTATGAGCAGGGTCAGATATTGGTTCATTTGAGACCATCTAAATTTTTCAGATTCTCTCCATCCTTTTCTCTCCTTAATAATGTGCTGTATTGTGGCATTTCCAGGCACTTAGTCGAAAAAGCCGGCGGTTCATGATTTATGTTCATTCAAAAGGGATGATAGTTGATGATGAGTATGTAATACTGGGATCTGCGAACATAAATCAGCGTTCCATGGAGGGCACTAGAGACACTGAGATAGCAATGGGAGCCTACCAACCTCAACATACCTGGGCAAGAAAACAATCTAATCCACTTGGACAGGTAACCTTCATTGAGATAATATGAAAACCACATCTGTTTCTGTCACAGTTGAAAACAGAAACTCAATATGACAATTGATTCACGAGAAAAAGGATTCGCTGCTTGAAAAAGGGAGAATTACTTTAAATAAATAAAAAAAACTAGTTTAGAAGAACAACAATAATGATTTGATGGCATTATAGTGCAACACAGCATTGAAATAGTGAAGCAATGTCTGCGGTTGTGTAAAAGCTGAAGAATTATTTATGGTGCTTGAAGAATTGTTTTTGTCTGATAATGTTTGAATGAATAAATTAAATATGAAAAACAAAATATGAAAATTAATACGAGGAAACTTTTTTTGAAAGAAAATGTGAATTCGAAAATATCAAAGAATCTGAACTGTTGTGCCACTTGACTGTAGAACCAGTTTTTTGTCAGTCATTCCTGTCAACAATGACAGTCATGCATGAAATTGACATGAGAGATGAAGATTTTATTTGTTTATCCTTCATCCTTGCCGCATGATGCAGTTAAAAAAACTACATATTTTATTTAATATTTGAAACTCTGAAATTTCTTGTATTTGCTAATTGACTTGCTGTTTCTTGAACAAAATGCTTCCTTTTTAGATCCATGGATATCGGATGTCTCTCTGGGCAGAGCATACTGGAGTTATTGAGGACTGCTTTACAAAACCAGAGAGTCTTGAATGTGTTAGGAGAATTAAAGCAATGGGGGAGATGAATTGGAAACAATTCGCCTCTGAGGAGATATCAGAGATGACAGGGCACCTGCTAAAGTATCCAGTTGAAGTTGATCGTAAGGGCAAGGTGAGGCCTATTCCTGGATCTGAAACTTTCCCAGATGTTGGAGGAAATATAATAGGTTCGTTTCTTGCAATTCAGGAGAATCTGACCATCTAAATAAATCTGTAATGTCAAGTTTCCACTGGCTATGAGATCAAAAAGGATGAATATACATATAGGATAGTGATTCAAGCAGAGAGTTTTGAAATATACCCATCTTTACTTGTTAAAAAGCCAATGATATTTTATGTTCACCCTCGCTCTATTTTTGGGGGCATAAACATGATTAATTTCACAACACTCATGATATGAAGGATCCTATTCATTGTATATCTTCAAGAAAATTATTCCTTCTTGTGCCAAAGTCTCGATTGAGAATGAAGAGCTTGTATTTTTGTATATTTGTGTAAATACAAATGCTACATAAATATTTTACGATGAATGTTTAACATCTGGAGATTTTTATTTTATTTGACTGATGTTCGAATTATATTCTTATGGCTGTGCTTGCTGTTTTTGAATGAGCATGCATAGGAAACTTGCAGATTTCACAAGTGCATTTATTTCCCAGTTAACCTTTGCTTGGGGAGCCTTCAGACGTTATAAGCTGACACTTCACCCATACTACTTTTTAACGTTTGGAAATTCCAGTGCATGGGCAGGAAAATCGAAGAGTTAACGTTCCAGTTGTTTGAAACTGGATGAAAAGCGATATATTTTCCAATTTTCTTTGAAGCCGGTGATCACTAGGATAGTACAATTTATGAAACAATGTAGTAAACCTCTTAAGAAGGCAACGCAATTACGCAAATGAGCTCTAGCACTGAACTTTTTGCAGAAACTTACAGATAATAAGAGGCAAAATCGTGAAGAATACATTTCAATGAGGTTTTTTTTGCTTGTGATCATATTCTAATAACAAAAATCCAAATCCTTCGAAACTGTTCTATAACCTTGGAAGTGCGATTTTCCAGTCCTTGCACAAGCCAAAGGTAGCTTGCATATGCAAAGGTTTCTTTCACAGCCTCAAAATGTAGAAAGCGGAAGCGCTCCATGCAGAAACCCACCACTACAAGCAGTGATTATTGAAAGGAACCGGTATGCAGTCGTTACAGAAGGTTGAAGACCAAATTTTTAAACCAATTAACCAAGATAGCATCATCATGATACATTAACAAGCACTGCATGCTGAGTCTTTTGATCGATCTCCATTCCGAGACTTAGTCCAGCAAGTTGGGGCACATTGACTGACCCTTGAAGCTCCGATTCAGCTATCGCCTGTTTGTTCTTTGAATGCCCCACTCCCTTAAATATGGGTTATTTTCGTTAGTAACACACTGTCGTGACATAAACAGAATCCCATTCGTTTGCTTACCATCCTGTACATGCTTTCTTCAGTGAGCTTTCTTCGGTGAGCACAATTGTCGATGACGGCAACCATGTCTCTCCGAAATCCTGTGTAAGGACAGAATTCAGGAGTGTAGGTAGTAGTTGTTTCTAGGTTAGCAACCTGCTTCATGACAATCCTGATTATTGGTGGAGTCTCAAGGTTATGAAGCAAGCTAAAAGGCAATTCAAGAAGTCCAGGTGACAAAAGCGTATCAACAACATCCACCAAACCATGCGTGGGACATGTCTCTTAAAATGGTAAGCGAGTATCCAAGAAGATCAACCACGGCAGATCGATCCTGTTGGAAGTCCAGTTTCGCCCCGTGAAGCAAAGTCAATGGATCGACTGATTCCTTAAAAACTCCAAAGACAGACAAAGCAAAATCATGTGGAATAGTTATCTCTTTCAGCGATCACTCGAAATGTTTGATAACAAATTCAAAAGATATGCTTGGTCGAAACGGGACTGCCACTTGGATCAACTTCCTCTCCGTTTTCAGAATTACTAACATGATATAATTTCGAGAAGAGTTGAGGAAAGTGAATTTCATCCAAACGAATCCTGGAGATAAGCAACTTCAGCCAGTCTTCTTTAAAACCCAGTGGTAACCACGCAACCAAGAAACAATCATAAATATATAATTCAAACAGATGGTTATAAGACAATAGAACACTTGAATGATCACAAGAATAATTGTGCAGAAAAAAAAATTACCTAAAGATGCAATCAGTAGAATTTCAGTCACAATAGGCAACCCTTGAACCCCAAAGAGATTCAGAAACTAATTCAGGGCTCTCGTCACGGCAAGCATAAATAATTATACAAATAGGATCGCAAGTCTCGCGACTCCGGACTTTTGCAATCATAGGAAACACATGGTGAAACAATCCACCCCAGATAGCTTGCTGGTGTTCTTTCCCAGCCAAAGAAACAATCGCCAAAACTTGTGATACCACAATCTAAAACAGAACTACCAACCCCTTATGCCTCAAAACAGTTGAAACAACCATAACTCTATTTCATTCAATGAACGACTTCTGATTGACAGATACTCCTGCACATAGGTTTCTCAGGAGTTTTAGAAAGAGTACAGCATATTCATGGCAGGAAGGGTAATGCAAAGATTGAGTTATAAGCTGAAGGACAACAGATAGAAGATTCCTGGAAGAAAGGTCTGCACAGCCAGCAGCAGTTTTGGAAACTTCAATAAGAATCTCCAATTTTTCTTCCAATGCAGA
Organism: Populus tomentosa; assembly: GCA_018804465.1. Classification (NCBI taxonomy): domain Eukaryota; kingdom Viridiplantae; phylum Streptophyta; class Magnoliopsida; order Malpighiales; family Salicaceae; genus Populus; species Populus tomentosa. Next base: position 4,594,710 of record CM031995.1, read on the forward strand.
TGATTCTGAAGCACTGGATACCACTCGAGGAAATCTTCATGTATAGATAATAGCTGTGTCGGCACTTCTTCATCCATTGTAGGATCTGACAATAGCTCTGATGCAGGAAACCCCTCTCTCCAATTTGGTTATTTCCAGTTGGTGCTCGTTTTTTGCCTTGCCAAAAAAGAAAAAAAAAAAAACCTCCCTTACATTTAGTAGTTCCGATTGCTGTTTGAATGAAAACGCATAAGAGACATTCAGATTTAACTAAGTGTATCTGTTGCCAATCTTCATTCCCAGGTTTTCTTCTGGACTTTCCCTTGAGCATTCAGTCATTATAAGCTGACATTTCACCATCTTACTTCTAGCATCAGGAAATCAATCTTCATTCAGTCATTATAAGCTGACATTTCACCATCATACTTCTAGCATCAGGAAATCCCAACGCATGAACAGGAGAATCAAAGCGTTAACCTTCAAGTTGTTTGAGACTGGAAAAAAGAAAAGAAACGGCAATTGCTTGAACTGGTGTACTGCTTGTTCTTTATAACAGTAGGTGTCCTACAACTTCTTTATGCAGATGAAGAAAAACCTAATCAGCAAGCTATTGGGAACAATAACTTGGCATAAATTCCACACCCGAAACATAAGATGCGATAGGAGAGTAGGACTCATTGGTAATATCCCATCAATTCCTGCTCCTTCAAAACATGCAGTAAAAGGGAATACTCCAGAATTCATACAACATTAAGCATCTCTATATATGGCAACGGTGATAACCGTTTGAATTCAGTACAGAATCTAGGGTGTCTTATACATTACAAGAACAGTATAGAAACTACAGATGATATTAAGATGAAAAATAGTAAAAAGACATTCTAAATATAAAATAAAGAATAGAGAGATGTAGGAAAGCATTAACCCTTACTTTTATGTAACAAAAAAGTAAAATAACTCATTGCTTGAAGTCACTGTAGCGGTCATCGCTGACTGCAATGCTAGGAGCGTTTGGTCAATATTCAGGATGGTTAGAAAGCCATAGGTCAATCTCTATATTAGGTACTAAAAAAAATTCTTTTGAAATAAATCGGGGTATAAATATAAAAAATAATATCAAAACAATACACGAAAAGATATTATAGGGATAGAGTTCTTCAATTTTTTGCTGCATATGGTCGGAATATAGATGTCAAATACAGAGTTTACAGCCATTTCTGTAGCAAATGCTAGATCGGGTGGCACTGTTGCCACAAAAGGAACTCTAAATAGCAGGGACGTAGCCGATTTGTGAGCAGAGGCAATGGCTTAACTTACTATAACATCGAACCAAGTTGCAATGAAAGGATTAATAAAGAAACTTTACAGGCAATCGCCATATCTATATCGCATTAAGTTAACAACAAAGCAAATGGAACCTTGTCGTGAGAATTTAAATCCTGGCCTAACCTAATTATCTTTTGCATTTGTGGATAAAAACTAAATATCCCTAGTCATCTTATACATGGAAATTTCAGACAGAGTAGTAGAATACCAAAGATAAGGAGTGCAGATGGATTCTAGACTGAATAAAATGGATGCGCCTGTATGTTTCGTTCAAGGCTGTACTAAATGCTAATAAAAATTTGCACATGCATTAGGGCAGCAGAAGCAATAGTAGTTTGCATACAACCAAAAAGAAATTGTGCAGAATACAGTCGATGCTCATGAGAATAATGTATTCCTCTTAAAAAGGCAACACGAGCGAGCTTGAGTGCTCAACTTTTGACAAAAGCAACCTCCTCGCTAGCTCTTCCAGTATCAGAGCGAAAGAAGAAAAATTGTGCAGAGTACATTAACCGCTCGTGTAGTTTTGCAAGAATTCCCGCAAAAGAAGCTGGTAGAAACAATTTCATGGTAATCTCATCTACAACCCATAAAAGGCTCTCCACAAGCTTTAGCACATGCAATCACGCAATGTTGTGCATTAGTGAGAGATATGTATTACTCCTTTTAGAAAAGGCAACACGAATGAGCTATAGCACTTTACATTTAACTAAAGCAATCACCTTTCAAGCTCTTCAGATATCAAATAATGAGAGGTAAAATTGTGCAGAATACATTCAATGCTCTAGCTCATATTTCATACAACACTCCCTCAGAGATTCGGGAAAAGACTGTCAGATCATTCTAATAACACCAACCTAACACGAATTCAAATCCTTTGGAAAGGATTCAGCAATTTTTAGTGAGGATTTCTCAGTCTTCGCATAAACCAAAGTAGCTTATATATAACTCTCTTTCACAGCCTCAAATCTTGAATTATGTGGAAATGTAAAACGTCTTCTTAGTCTTCCCGATTCCTGTTGATTTCATGTCTTGTCAGCCATTCAGTTATACACACAAACCTGCAAAAAGAATATCCATACAAGTCCTGTTCAAAAAAGACAAACATAGATACCCAACTTTGCATTATGTAATCAACTCCTCTTGTGTGAAGCACTCGCAGGAAAACAAGTCTCCTGAAGATGATGAGTGATGATTAAATTGACCTTTTCTATGACAGTGACATGAAAAATATGGCTTAGGGAGCAAGGAAGCCAAGCACCAATCAGAAAATAAATTTAGCTGAACCATGAAGGCAAAAGATATTATTACTAAGTTTTGTTAATTCTCATTAGCTATACTCTAGGAAATAATATAAGCTGATGTAGCACTTACCGAATTTTGAAATAGCATTCAAAAAACAAGATCAAGAGAATCAATCTAATTAGCCAAGCCAATACCATCACGAGATATTAACAAGCTTTGCACGCCGAGTATTTTGATCCACCTCCACTTTGAGACCAAGTCCAGCTAGTTCAGGCATATCAACTGACCCTTGAAGCTCCAATCCAGCGACTGCCTGTTGGTTTTCTGAATTCCCTTCCAATAAGTTCCTCATTGACCATATGCCCCACTCCCTCAAAAATGGGTTATCTTCATCTGTAACACACTGTTGCAACATCAGAAGCATCCCATTCTTCTGCCTAATGTCATCTTGCACATGCTTTCTTCGGTAAGCACAATTGCCAATGACAGCAACTAAGTCTCTCCGAAATCCTTTATAGGGACAGACTTTAGGGAAGTAAGAAGTAGTTGCTTCTTGGTTACCAGCCTGATTCATGGCTTTCCTGATTATTTTTGGAGGCTCTAGATCACGAAGCAGGCATAAGAGCAAATCAAGCAGTCCAGATGACAAGAGTGAATCAACAACATCTACCAAATCTTCTTCTTTGCCAACTCCACCATTGTTAGCACATATATCTCTTAAAATGGTGAGTGAGTAACCAAGGACATCAATAACAGCAAACCCGGTCGGGAGCCTAGATTCAGCTCTAGAACCAAACTCAAAAGCTTCAACTGATTTCTTGAATATTCCAAAAATGCACAAAGCAAAATCATTGGGAATGGTAATCTCCTTCAGTCGCTCATTCAAAATCTCTGACACGATATTTAAAAGATATGCTTGTTCAGTAAAAAATGGATTGCTGCTTAAACTAATTTCCTCTTCATTTTCACAATTACTACAAACACCATATATTCTTGAGAAGAGTTGAGAAAAGTAAATATCCTCTAAACAAATCCTTGAGAGAAGCAACTTCAGCCACTCTTCTCCAAAACCAACTGGTAAAACAGCAACCAAAAACAATCATAAATACAATTCAAACAAAAGGTGATAAGAGAAGGGGGGGGGGGGGGAATCAAATATTAGCATGATTGCGCAGAATAAATCAAAATATTAACCTAAAGATGCAGTTCGTATAATTTCAGCAACAATAGGCAACCCTTGATCCCCGCAAAGCTGCAAAACTAATTCAGGGCTTCCATCACAACAAGCATAAATAATCATACACAGAGGATCACAAGTCCCCTGACTCCGAACTTTTGCAAGCATATATAACTCATCATGGAACAATCCACCCCAAATAGCTTGTTGGTGTTCTTTCCCAGCCAAAGAAACATTCGCCAAAACCTGTAAGCCCATTCGAATAATCTCATGATCTGGTTCAGAAGAAGCAACCTTTTTAGACCTCAAAACTGTCAAAAAAATCCCAACTCCATTCAATTGAATAAAAGACTTCTGGTTTGCAACTTCTCCTGCACATAAGTTTCTCATGAGTCTTAAAGAGAGTGAGAGATATTCATGATCAAAGGGATCATTTAGTAGATGGGTGATAAGCTGAAGGACAACCGGGAGAATGTTTTTGGAAGCAAGGTCTGCACGACCATCATCGGTTTTAGCTATTGCTATCAGAATCTCTAATGTTTCTTTCAAATCAGACGATTTTGAAGCAGTAAACAATGGCTCAAGGAAATCGTTTCGTGGAAATGATAGCTCTGTCAATGATGCACCACCCATTATTAATTTAGCAAAATGCAATTTAATCCTGCACCAATGTGGCAAATTTTCAGATAGTAAAATAAAAACCTACCCTATAAAATGCAAAAGATTGAGTAGTTCAGTGAATTATGTTGATGGAGCCTTGGGTAATTTTATTTCCCAACACAAAAAAAAATCTGTGTTTTTCTTGCTAGAATTCACAAAAGCAAAAATTAAGTGAAACCCAGAAAATATAAATTTTAAAAAAAAAATAAAGTAGTGAGGTGAAGCTAAAGCACCAATAATAGCCCCTGAATTGCATTTATAAACAAAACTAGAAAAATAGCAGCAACCAAACTTAGTCAAATTAATCATAAATTTCAGAAACAATAACAATAGCAAGGATACAATGAATAAAATAATAGATATTCCAGTTCTCTAGAACCCTAGTAAAGACATTGAGAGATGGTTCGGAGCGTTACCTGTAAAGCGGTAATTAAAAACCCTAGCTAAGTATTAACACTACTCTTAATGTTCAAGAGAGATGGAGGAGAAGGTCACCGACTTTTCCTTTTGTCTTATCAGGTGGGAAAACTTTTTGTCTTCGAGGAATGCTTTTGAAATCCTGGATTCCTGCTGATGCTTGTAGAAGAAAACCAAATCATAAAAACAAAGGGATTGTTCGTAGAATTCGGTCCTTTTACTCTTGATACTTTCTCAATATGGACCTTATACTCTTTCATGTTTTATTCGGTCCTTGTAATCTAAGATTTTTATTAATACAATCCCTCCATCCAACTTCCTCTCAATTCTGTTGATTCTTGACCCTACGTCAAAAAGTGTACATCGTATAACATAACATAACAAAATAAATTAAATGGGAAAGGGATGCAAAATAGTATTTTTATTGTAACGCTACACACATTTTACCCTGGATTACATAATATTTGGTGGTTGATAGGTGTAATAAGATTTTTTTTAATTTTTATTAACAATAAAAATACTAAAATACCATTAAATATATATGCATGCATGTATGGATGTATGTATATATGTATGTATTACGTCCAAGGGCAGTCTCGCTTTTTTATTTTTGAATACACGATTAGATTACTTAGAAGAACTTAAAGTAAAAAGTAAAAAAAAAAAAAAAAACTCTTTGATGAATGATTATTTTTATTTTTTAAAGTTATTTTTTTATTTATTATTTTGTCAAGGGTATTATAATCTTTTAAATAATATTGAATTTTAAAAAGATGTTAGCATACAGGAGGTGCTCGCATATTTCAGATGGATGTGTCACTTCTCGACGGTTAAAATTGCTTTTTAGCCATGTCACTGGATGTATTGTTGAGTCCTCTTCTTTTTGGTGTGGCATATGTCAGGGGTGGTTAAGCAGCTTGTTACATGTGAGTTTTTTTATTTTGTTTATTATTTTTTCTCTCCTCCCTTTGGAATTGCAAACTGATCATCTCTATTCTTTTTATATTTTTGCTTCAATTATTTTTTTATAATTTCTTTTTGTGTCTTCAATTGAGATAATTGGTCTTGACTTTGCCCAGTTGGTGTTCACATGAATAACCAATCATGTGTCAAAGAGATCCTTCATTATTTAAGTTAATAAATGTAAAAATGATGAAATATATGTGAAAATAAAGTATATGAAACATGAGAGTAAGGGTGTGTCGGATAGGGAAGTAACGAAGTCAAGTTAGCACGAGTCTATTTATTTTCTTATTTGATGATATGTTGTATTTATAGATACCATAAATCATATAAGCTTATCTAGTAAGAGAAAATAATAGGGGAATATTTACTTTTTTAGAAAATTAAGTCATTGATTAGTGTGCTATGCTTGTCATTGATCAATTGTTTGGTGTTTGGGGAGTAATTCATTGGTGAAAAGGTTAATGAAAGCAAGAAAGTTTATGCAAAGTGAGGCTTAGGATAGTCATTAGGATAGTCATTGATGAAAAAAATGGTTGGGGCAAGCCAGAAGAATTGATGTGAATTAGGAATGATTGTTGATGAAAAGGTTGGCATGAAAGAGGTTGTTTATGGGTGAGAAAGAGTGGTGTGGTGTGGTGTATGTTAGGTGATGCATTCCTGGAAATAAAAATATTTGTAAGGTATGTGTCTAGTAATGAGGTTGAAATGGATAGTTAGAGAAAAGAAAAAAAAAGATAAAAAAAAAAAGAAAGGAAAGAGAAAATAAAAGCGGCCAAGATGATGAAAAAAGAAGGAAGAGCCTGGTAGGGCTTGGTAGGGCTAGCTAATAGTGTTGGGTTTCTAGAAATACATACATGTTGTAGAAATTATAAATTTAATTTAATTTTTTTTTAGTTTCAAGAAACCTTTTAGATAGATTTAAAGTTGTTTAGAGTTTATGCAAAGATTACTTAAAAATTAGATGTTCTTTTCGGCTTTAAATATTTTTTTTAAGGCTGGATTATTGCAAATCACAAGTTATCCAAGCGTTCAGCCTCTAATGATCACACGAACCGCTAGTAAAAAATTTTATTTTTTTTATTTAAAGATCAGGTATTTTTTTTTGCTTTAAATAATTTTTTCAAGGTTATGTTGTTTTTAATTTATTTTTTTTTTTGCTTTGATCATTGAAGCCAAAAGATCAAACATACGAATAAGAATGAATTATATTCTTTTTACTCTGTATATACTTGTGTAATTATTTAAAGCTAACATATAAAAATATATTTTTGATAAAATGTGATGGGCCCTTAAATTATACAAATTCCATTATGTTTTTCATTCCTTATTTCTCTGTGTCCGAATGTCATTGAGCTTTCTCTTGCCGAGAGGAACATGTTTGCCAAAGCCAAGATTGAAAACATTCAAGACGGAGGCTGGAATAAAATTATTTATAGATTGCCCAAGAAGGCGAGGCGATATTTCTGTTCTCTTAATAGAAACGCCAGATGCAAATCGATTAAACTGATAGCTGATCAAGCCTTGGTTCGGTCTCCGGCAGGTGTAACCTTTAACAGCAACCACCTGATGCAGGGTCGCTCTATCACAAGAACGTGATATAAAGATGACACGGGCGTGCCCGGGCTCTTCGTTTAATTATCATCGTCTTTTTTCTTTTGGTGTTTGTGCCACCCAGTATCTACCAGAAATTCAGGTAGAGATCTTAATTTCTCTGCTGGTGATTCATGAAAGAGCCAGTAAATACAACTGGTGATTTATGAGAGTGGGGAAGGAGAGAAAACTGCACCCTTACAAAACACAACGAAACCATTTCCTCAAGACTTACATCAAAGAACAAGAACTATAATACATTGAGATTACACGGTCGCTCATATCCAAGCACCAAGCAGATGCTGCTGGAGCAAAAAGAGCACCATTGGAACATGATTCACCTGGGTAAGATGATCTGCTCGAAATACCTGATTTCTATGCCCACTCTGACCGTCAACCTTTGAATGTTGAGCTTGCAGAGAGGGCAGGTTGCATTGATGCAAAGCCACTTGTCTATGCACATACGGTGGAAATGGTGATTGCAAGGAAATCAACGCAGTTCACTTCCATCTTCATAGGCAGAAAGGCAAATGCAACATTCCTGTGATTTATAACAAATGTTCATGTCAGAATTGGATCAAGGACGACGAGCTGAAAATGGGGAACCAAACCCTTAATAGAAGTAACCATATGACTTTAAGAGAAGGAGACCATATGAGGTTGCAAATTGATCCAGCCTTGAGTAAAGGGAATCTGATCAAGAAATATTTTTTTGGAAAAAAAAAACGATTCTCTGTGTCCCTTTCCCAGCTACAGTGTGAAGCTTCTGTTCAATGCATGGGAGTTGTCCCTCGGAAACAGTCGTTAACTGATTGTTCTCATTTTCCTGTCCATTTCGCTTTATGGGGCCAATAGCTAACCAACTCACTCCCGCCTTTTACCATTAGAGACTTTGAGCTAAAGCCCCCAAAGCCAATAGCGAAAAGTTGTATCAAAGAGTGAATCATTTCTAGAAGAGAGAAGTTCCTCTTCAAGGGAGAGAGCACGTTCAATGGGCGTCTCAGTATCACATTCAGTCATCATCCCTCCAAAAGATTCTTGAATTTCACCATTAACTTTCTCATAATCCCGTGTCTTGTGAAACTTGAATTTTAGTAACCGATCAATCTCTTCTCTAGTTGCTCCTTCCTGTTTTCAAATTAAAGGCGACGCAGGATTAGGGATAGAATAATGAAGAACAAGGACCACTCTCTGGACTTGATAACTTTGATAGGCATCAATTCTAAACTTTGTCCGATAAGATAATTCATATGAATTTTTCCAAATTCAAAAGGGTAACAATTACAGTCAATTATAAAGATCACAAAAAATAACAAATCAAAATGGTCTAAGATCCTGAACTTACAGGTTCCTCCGATTAAGTAACAATGCAGCTTAATTTGACATCATTCGCGCAAAATATCATCTTCAGAATCAACAATGCACAGCCACAGGGTCAATTATAAAAGCAACTGCTTAACACCGAATGACACTATTGTGAACTTTTCATTATAATTAGACTCATAGAACGAGATTGAGGCGTGCTCTTGCTAGACGGTGGCCACCTTATCACCTTACTTTCTCAATCAACAGTATAGCTACTTACCCATACTGATGTTATAATGGAGTTTTTCCTTAAACCTCGTCAGGTTCTATGTTATAAACTAATCATCTTTTATGTTTGTTGCAGGTGTTGATTGCGGCTATGAAAAGATGATTGATGACAAGTGTTGTTCTGCTTAAAATGTTAAAATGACATTGAAATGTCAAAGGCATTTTATGTCTTAATAACAAAAAAAGATTTAAGTAGCGTGGCAAAAACACTGCTTACCCATACTGATGTTACTGTGTATTATAATAGTTCTCTGGGTTTTCTTCTTTTGGACGCCGATTTCCTCATGCCTGGCATGGCTGGGTTGGGTTGCTAGAGGTTTTGAATTTTCTTATGGCTCATTTGTTTACTTTATTTCTTTGTGGCATGGAATGGTATCCTTTTGTGTTGCTGGGCTTGTTCTGTAAGTCTTTGTTGTTGGCTGGGCTTGGTTTTGAGATTTCGTGTTCTTCTTTTTCTATCTCCTATTTTCTAGAAAATTAAAATATTATTTCTCTGTCCTTCCATGGTTGGTCTCCGAGCACTGGATGTCAGTTTGACAGCTTGAGATACAGCTCGTTAGCCAATTACATTGATTTAAAACAAAAAACGTGTCTCGCTTTGCACACTACGCTGAACTTCAATCATATATACAGATTACAGAGCATAAAACATGTACACATTTCCTGTGGTGAATGCCTGCATTTGGTACAACAGGCTGAGTTTTGGAGGCTAGAAAGTAGCAGGCACCAATCGCTGATCGACTCTCTGTTTCTTTAGTCAAAGAACAAGAACTGCAAGGTATGATACACTCGGATTATGGGAAGATTCTCTTCTCGGAAAACCTGTTTTTTTATGCTTCTTCAATACCACTTCGATTGCCAGCTTTTACAATGTTGAACTTGCAGAGAGGGCAGGTTGCATTGATGCAAAGCCACTTGTCTATGCACATACAGTGGAAATGGTGATTGCATGGAAGTTCACGTAGTTCACTTCCATTTTCATAGGCAGAAAGGCAAATGCAACATTCCTGTGATAATTTGCAACAAGTATTCAAGTCAGAAGTGCATCGAGGTTAAAGAGCTGAAAATGGGGAATCAGCTCCATAATAGAAGCAACCATATCATTAAGAGAGGAGGACCAATTGTTCTTGTTTCCCTGTTCAGTTTGCTTTAGCTACCCAACCCATACCCCAGCCTTTTACACTGTTTGGTATTGCATTCCAAACGGTAAATGGCTAAAATTTGATTATTTTAGTTTAAAATTAATTTTTTTATTGTTTTGATGTTTAGATGTATTAATATCAAAAATATTTAAAAATATATATATATTATTTTAATATATTTTTAAGTGAAAAATACTTTAAAAAACAACCACTACTATATTTTCAAACACCCTCTTAGAAGCTTTGAAGCTGAGGCACAGTTGCATGAAAGAGTATATATTCTAGAAGTGACAAAACCAGATTGCTTGTTGAGATACTCACAGCGTCTTCATGGGAGACAGCACGTTCAATGGGTGTGTCATTGTCACATTCAGTCATCATCCCTCCACAAATTTCTGGATTTTCACCATCAACTTTCTCAAAAGCCTCTGCCCTGCAAAACTTGTATTTTGGTAATCGATCAATCTCTTCTGCTGTCGCTCCTTCCTGCTACCAAATTGAAGGCAATGCACGTTTAGGGACATAGAATTCAAGAACAAGAGCAAAAGATGCATTTTGTGAATGAAACTGATGCCTTTTGAAAAAACAGATCCGATGACCTCAGACAGTTACCAAGCAATGCCATTGCCCAGTACACATAACATGTGTCACAACTCAAAAATTAATATAACTACATTGCCCGAATTAAAAACAGTAAAAAGCATCAATATGGCTTCGAGACAACAATGATGTGCTTATGTCACTCTCCGGACAACAATTTAAGACTTTGTCCATTAAGATAATTCATACAAAGTATATTCAATTTCAAATTGGTAACAATTCCAGTCAACTTTAAAGATCACAAATAATAACAAATCATCAAAGATTTAAAGAGGAGAAATCCGGAATCTAGACTGCCCTCCAAATTAAGCAACAATGCAGCTTAATTTGAAATCCTTCATGCGTACAAAATATCATCATTGTATTTTTTTTTTTTCAAGCTGACCCAATAGACACCAAAGCTTTCTAGGTTGGAGCAGCATGTTTCCCCTTGCTCATTCTCCTCAACCTTTGATCAATGGTGTCTTACTGCTCCAGCTGTCCATCTAATAGGAAGTTATGTTTTTTAGGTCTATAGGGTGAAACATCAGGGTTCATCAAAGGGATGAAGGCAGATGGAGCATTAGAATGTCTTTCATCAAAGGTTGAGAAGAATGAGCAAAGGCAAAGATTCACCACTTATCACGTTTTCGAGGAGTAATTGGAGGATTCTCAGAACATGGCAGACAGTAGCAGAAATCATCCACCAGGGCATGTGAACTGGAGGCGGGGCTTAATCTCTTATCGTAAAACTTTAAAGCTAAAAGCTGTATCTGATTTATATTTACGACCGAGGAGAGAAGACACAGTTTTTCAAGTCCTAGACTGCAAAATTATGATGTCAAGAAATAGATAATGTGCCGTGTTTCTGTTGTAATTTATAGATACTTTCAAAATCAGAAGTTGCTTGGCCACCTAAATATTTTACCGGGTCTGTCATAGCATACAAGATGCCAATTATACATGGAAGGCAGCAGCAAACAGCAATTCCAATGAGACATGCAGCAGCAGCGCATATGATTACAAAGAGCGCGTCGAAAGCAAGAAATGTAACACAGAGCCTGCAAAAGAAACCAACAGCTAAACCAATAAACATACCAAAAAAAATAAAGTGAATATACAAAGGGCACATTAAAGCAAAATTTGTTCTGACAAACCAGTAAAGCTGAGGTGAATTCTCTTCCAAATCTTGGCGACCAGCGGCGGTGACCCAGTAGAATCCAATAACCCACCAAATAACTGAAACCATCGTACTTGCAGATTCCACACGATTTGGCACGCTGCAAGAATAAAGCATAAGGATTACTATATCTACAAATTCATAAAATACATGAGATTAAAATCCTCACACTCCAGTCCAAAACAAGCAAAGCATCATGAAATGCATAACTTTAAGCAACTTATGAAGGGGAAAAGGAAGCCCCTCATTTCTTGTTTTGCAAGATTGTTTTCGAATTCACAAAACAACAAGAACCAAAACACCCCCAGCAAACAATGAAACCTCACCGGCTAGTATCTTCACCATCATTTCCACTTCGATGAGTCCCAAAACCCAAAGAATCCCCTGACCCAGAGCTCAAAATCCCACTTTCTTCAAACCCCAAATTCCTTCTCTTTCTATACTCAACAACAACACACACAACATGACACAAACACTGTAATCCATACCCAACAATCCACACTCTCAGAGGCACCTTTGGCTTCTCCTCCGAACTTAACCCCAAAACACCAACAGCTATTATCACAAACGCCAAATTCCGCAAAACATCAATAAGAACTATCGGCTTCGAGTAACCCCAGCCACTCTGCCTCTCTTCAAGCTGTTCAGCTGCATTTTCACGAACACGAACAGATGGTTCTCTCAGCATCATTCCGCGGCTGCTTGCCAGTCGTAGGAGACGGGCGGCAGCGCCTCGAAGTTGTGGTGGACGGCGGATACGGAGTAGATGGCTGGCTACTGAGGAGGTTAGTAACGGTGAGGTGTCAACGCCCCCGGACTGTGGTGATGACAGGGAACCATTTGGCGGGTACATTTTTGTGCGGGACTGCGTAACTTGAAGAGTCTTTTTCTTCTTTTTATGGTGCGATTCTTAAAGACACATGAGATTTTTGAATGAAAGGACAGTAATTCTTAAGATTTAACAACTTAGGGCTCGAAATCCCGAGGGAATGAATGAATATGTTTTGTGTGTGTTTGTATTTGAAACCCTTCGAGGGAATTATGATGAAAGAAAAACTTGAGATATTTTAAATAATATAATTTAATTCAACTATATAGTTCAATGTTTTATCTCCGACATAATAAATATAATAAATTGTTAACTAAATTCAAATTTATTTATGAATTAAACTCAATATAATATTGATTTGATTTTAAAACAAAAATAATACATGTCTTCGTTTCTTTCATGTGTCACGAGCCAGAGTTCACGTGATGGGGCAATTGAGTGCTTATTGGTGGTGGGATAACAAGTGAAGATGACGGCAAATGTTCATTGAATCTGTACTAAAGTCATGCCTGCTCACTCACTTCACTTCACTTCACTTCACTTCACGACAAGTTCCTCCGGCTGCCATGATTTAGGAAAAATCTTTTTTTTTTTTTTTTTTTGAGACGTGATATTTATGGAGGGAGTTTGTTTTTGTTTATTAAAAGTGTTTTTAATAAATTTAAAAATTATTATTAGGTTTTTTTTAGATATTTTAATATACTGATATTAAAAATAAATTTTAAATAAATAAAAAAATATTATTTTAATATATTTTTAATTTTTAAGTTGAAAGATGATGAAATTAAAAAAATTATAATTTCATAAATTATTTCAAATAAAATAAATAACAATAAAAAAATGAGTACCAAATATAATACATAAAAAATTTTAATTAAAAAAAAGGATAAAAGAAAATAAAATAATAATTATAAAAATAAAGATTAAAATTAATATAAAAATCAAATTTTATAGATGAAATTGAAGAAAAAAAATCAAAATAATATATATATATATATATATTATTTTTTTTTTGATATAATCAATAAATAACATGATATTTTTAAAAATTTTACAACTTAAAAAAAATATTTTTTTTTTTAACCAAACTAAATTTTTTTAACGGAAAATTTTTTTTTTTAATCAATTTTTTTAATAAAAACTAAATAAAAAAAGTTTGAGAAAAAAATTACTTTACGGAATCTCAGTAACAGTTTCTATTGAATAATTTATTTAAAAATTATTTGAGGTTAAAGACGACAAACGAAAACTGACTAGGTTAGCTAGGTAGAGGTAGCCTTTCCCTTTCTTTTATCTGCAGCGAAGAAATCAGCTTAGGTTTTATCGAGAGCCTTCAACACCAACGACCCCTGAGATCACATGTCAGGCAGTTTTCAATCGAGCAAGCGTGTCCAAAAATGTTTACCATTGACTCTCTTGTTCAGCTGTGACCTCTAATTGAGATTAAATATCAGCTCGCATTCAATCAACAGAGAACTAATCCACCAAACCTTCAGGCCGACATGTTAGCTTAGCCATGGCGTGATCTGTGGTGAAATTTAAGCATTAATGGACAATAATTTAGGTCTCTTTCGGTAACCACTGTCTTCCCTGTAATCATGGTTGCAAGGTTTGGTTTCAGCCATGAAAAGATGATTGACAACAACTTAACAAGTGCTGCATGTTGCATTAATGGAGTTGGAAGGGTTTGGTTGAGAATATCTGCCCAGGCTTCTGGGATATGGATCGTACAGCTATCACAGAGTAGGACAGGCCTACATTTCAGCCCAATGCAAACATAAACCATTGCTTGAGAAATAAACCCGAGGAAGACCAAAATTAAAGACAAACGTTGTAAAAGAAACCATGAAATTCTAATATACTTTAATTTCTTTGGAGAACAGAAGGTAAAGCACGAAGAGTATACACTGAGAAATCATAATTCATCTAAATCATCCATTCAGTTAATTTCTCAATGAATACCAGCAAAACTATACACTGGAACAAGAAGGGTAATCACAACTCAACTTCCAAGCAATGATGCATACTACAAACCACATCCTAAATAGATAAAATGTTGGAACCCCGTTGCCAAGCAATCCTGCTCCATCAGATAATTCAATCTTAAAGCTCCATCCAAAATCTTTGCAAAGCCTACCCACCAGCCTTTACTGCCTAAGACCCCCCTTTGTAATCACTAATGAGGTGAATGTTGAGAAATAGATTTGGTCTGTGAACTATTTAAGCAGGCAGCGTGCATGCATGGGTGACCAAGCATTCAAAAATTCAGTGGCATTGATTTGGCTACAAATCTGACCACCTAGCCATAGTCAATTTTCTTTTCTTGCATGCTCTGGAATGAGACGTTGACGCAGTTCAGCAGATGCCCCAGCCAACTCTGAAAGGGCATTTGGCTTTGAGAAATGCAAAGAGAATTTATAGAAAAATATGGGAAACAAAAATACTATATTAACTTACCTTGGGCAGTAAAATTGAATAAAGGAGGTAGCGCACGCCCATTAGGTAAGCATGCATTTGCGTCTCTCAAATCATCAAAGAAGGGGTGAGCACATGCCTCCAACTAACAGCCAGTAAAGAAAAAAGAAAGTTACTATACTTCTCACCAATAACAAATTAAAAGCTTTATAAAAAAAGCTGCAGGGTGTAATATGCAATTCAAGAAGGGAAAAAAGCTATTCAAACTAAACAAGCATTGAATAGAAAAGAAATCGTTTGATGATTTTGGAAACTGATATCATTTATCTAGAGCAGTACAAGTGCTTACAGCTGTGCACCGCAGATTTGGTGAATACTGGAGCAGCCTTGATACGAGATCCACTGCTTCAGGGGGCATTCGCTTGTGAAATATCTGGAATTTGAGAATCAATATGTTAACCCCCGATATAAAACACAATTTCACAAAGAAAAGATCCTCCTGATAAAACTGTTAACAGACCTTGTACCATGGGTGAGTCTTTATCTGAGGGAACTTGAACTCTGTGTAATTGGGATTCATGCATTTAATTTCTTCTCGGGTAGGTGTGCCCAGGACCTAATTTATGATCACCAAATGGGGGAAAATACTTCAGAAATTGACCAAACATATGGAGAAGTAATAAAAAAAAAAAAAAAAAAGAGGGCTAGAAGATAAGATAGCATACCTTAATAATTTCCACCAGCTGATCAACACCACTTTCCCCGGGAAAAAGTGGCTGCAAATTGCAACATTGAATAAACATCAGAAATCATCATCTATGCATTAATTTAAAGGAAAATTTCATAGAATCAAAACACAAATAATCAAACAGCTACTGCATTGACTCAGGTAATCAATAAGCAAACAGTAAACAATGGCAGACAAACAATACATGATTGGTAAACTCTCTGCATTTCCATATCCAGTAAGAAAAGTGAAATTACGGAAATGAAATCAAAAACCATTCAGCAAGTTCCATGAAAGAAAATTATATATATATATATATATATATATATATATTAGTGAGTGCTCTGTAACAGTGTCCTAAACACATGCACACCAGACTGCTAAGGAGAGGAGGTGTTGAAATTTCTAACATTAACAGAAAGCTATTCAAAATTATTCTTCAGAATACGCTATAATTTTTAGTCAAAACTATAATAGGAGGCTGATAGTAGTATAGAGAGGATCGAAAAAGCCATATTGACCCACATGTCCAAGAAGAAGTTCGGCCAAGACACAACCAACGGACCAGATATCAATTGCAGTTGTGTACTCTGTAGCCCCAAATATAAGTTCTGGTGCCCTATAATACCGAGAACAAATATAAGATATGTTGGTTTCACCTGGAACCTGAAGATCAAAAAGATAATGTCAGAGGTTTCAGCTCATCACTACCATGGTTTTAACATCCACTACAGATAGAAAAATAACATACCAGCATCTTTGCACTACCAAAATCACATATTTTTAGCTGATGAGTATGGGGATTGACCTGCAGAATACAACATAACCTCATGAAGTTATCCCTTAACCACATGTATAAACAACAAAACATCCATCAAGAAAGCAACATATTGCTGCTATAAATCTTGCAAAAACTTCCACGATATATATTGCACAAATCACTGTCAGAGGGCATGAAGTTGAGGTGATGAGCAGTTGCTTTCAAGGCTTTGCTCTCTAAATAGAAAATATTTCAAGACAAATAGCAGAAATGCCAAAAAAAACATGTCCTGGACTATGGCAGCTAGCTCTCCAGTTTGTTAAATTGCATTGCTAGTAATACAAGGAATTCATCAGGTTCGGTAATCTTCAATGCAAAATTCACGTAAGGAAACTAAACTAGATGGGTGAAATTCACATACGCAAAGCTGTGGATCAAAAGACTTCAACCATTTTTTCATGTCAATGCCAAAATGATGGGGGATATGGCAGAAAGAAAACTGACCAGTAAATTCTGTGGCTTGATGTCACGATGGCACACCCCAACAACATGGTGCATGTAATTTAGTGCACGACAAATCTACAAGGCCATTAAGTAGAATAATTTATACTCATGGAAATAGTTTTACCATAGTTTGCTAGACAAAAATCCAGAGCACAACATGAGATCAAGCTGTGCATCCAAAATATACACAAATATAGGGATATTTACAAAGTTTACCTGGTAAGTATACAGTTGAACATATAAAATGGGTGTGTGTTGATGGCTCATCCTGTTAAAATGCCTTGAAACTCGATGCACGGTCTCAGATATATACTCAAGAACAAGGTTTAGATATAGTTCATCTTTTTCAGTAGTTGAATAGAAACAGTGTTTCAGCTGAACGACGTTCGGATGGTCAAGGAGTCGCATGATTTGAAGTTCTCTGTTCTTGTATCTCTTATCCTGCAATACCTTCTTTATCGCGACTGCTTCACCAGTTTCAAGGCATTTAGCCTGCAGAGCAAGATAAAATGTAAAATAACAGAACATAATATTGCTAACTGTATACATGCTAAAAGCTAGTGCAATTGCAAGCAACATGCTGGCTAATTCCACATACCTGATAAACAACACCAAATGAACCTGTGCCAACCACACGCTCTGCCATATATGAGATTATCTGGGAAAAGAAGTAAAATACATTTAGCAGCATGGTCTGTAACTAACTCATATGATGTATAAAAAGAACATGTAGCCTTAAGAATCTAAAATAGTTATGACAAAAAAGAAAAGCCGAGGATCAATAACATTCAATCTTGAAGGTTTCCATGGTGTGGCATTGACAGACTTGAGAGTTGGGTGGAAAGATATGGTGGCTAAGCAATGCATCTCCACATGCAAGTGGAAATCTATAATGCGTAATTCTCCTGGGCAGGAAAAAATCTACTCGTATAATAACAGCACGGAAAGTGAAGTTCCATAATAAACAAATTCATAATGCTCTCTCAAAACTACAGGCACGTTTGGGAGTGGTAAAAGTTGTTTTTCGAAGTGTTTTTCACTTGGAAATGCATCAAATTAATGTTTTTTTATTTTTTAAAATTCATTTTTGATATCAACAAATCAAAACGATCCAAAAACACTTAAAAAATAATAATTTAAAGCTAAAAAAAAATCAAAAGGGTGTTTGGTCCGTGATACCAAATAGGGCCTACATGAAGAAAAATGAGTTTAAACAACCCATAAAATGCAAAATCAAAAACATTGTTGGACCGCGCGATACCAAACGGGGCCTACATGAAGAAAAATGAGATTAAACAACCCATAAAATGCAAAAGCATTCAACCAGGATAATCAGATAACCTGCTTTGGTTGTCCATTCCGACCACCAACTGTGGTTGCAATAATCTGACCAGTTTCTGTCCCATTGCCACTCACAATGGCAGCTTCCATATCCTACATAATCAGAAATTCCATGATTAATAGAACATCCAAGGAAACTATGAAACAGCCTTCCATGATTAATAGAACATCCAAGGAAACCATGACACAGCCCATCCAATAAATACATTAGTACTGAGATCTCTCCAATTGTGTTTGGTCTTTAAGGTGGAATGGGAGTTAGGTACAGATGAAAATTTACCTTTTCATCATGATTAGTGTTTTTGTCATCTCTGATCTTCATTTCATGCATCTCTTTAGGAAGTTGATCATAGCTTGATTTTTCTGTTCTTGTCACTGAAGTAACATTGGATGCACTAGCAGCATTTTCCTGTGATGTAGAAGCCATACGCTGCTCCTGATCAGTGACACTCCTTTCAACTAAATATGATTCCCCATCAATCTTTTGTTCCATTTCTTGATCAACCTTAGCCCTCTTTGTTACAGCATCTCCGCCCTACATGAAAAACAACACATTTTCCATAAGAAATTAGATAACTTGCATAATTACATTTCTTCTCCATTTACTAGTATAATTGCACCATTTATCCCATTCTATCTCACATTATTATACTAGTGTTATGGCATAGCCATCTCATATTCCTTTTAAGGCGATCAAATTTTTGGTACAATAAATGAATTTGGTACAAAACACATTGGCTTCAAACATCAAAACACGATCCAAGAAATTATAAAAATAAAATAAATACCTAGGCTGTTAATAAGTTCATAAGCTGCGGGCCAATATGGCAACCTGATTATTTTTACATATATTAAATATTACTACTCAAACTTCCCTCTAGGCAGAACCAAAATAATTAGACAACTGCAGGCAGGCCAATATGGCAACTTGATTATAAAGCATTTATACAATATTATTACTCAAACTTCCTCTCTAGGTAGAACCAAAATAATTAGACAACTGCAGACAGAAATGACATATCCAAAAACTCATAATTCAAGGATTTAACTTGATGTTGCGCTCTAATTAATGCTTGTTTGAGTGAGCATATAGAAATACAATGATTCTTAATATCAACCAGGATTCTATTTAGGCAGTGAATCCTTATGTGCAAATCTATCATAAGATTTCATTGTTAACATCCTAAAAGGACACGGGAACTTATGTGAATAACTTTCTTCTTGTGCTCCATCTCGTCTTCACCTTTATTTAAAAAAGGAAAAGGCAGGTAAAGATACGTATTAACAAATTTCAGGAAAGAACCAATGAGGGCAACATGACATACCACCAACCGCAACAGCAATGCACTACAGGAAAACCAACCACTAAACTACACTTTCACCATTGATATCCATATAAATAAATAACATTAATTAAATCCTATAACATTTGTTAGAAATTACGAGAAAAATTGTTACACATTCAAAATAGTACTCACAATAATAGAATCATCCTAAATTAATAATAGAATCCGACGTTACATCTGAGCTGCAACATCATGTTAACCGACATCGATCAGCCAACCAATCAAACCTCCTTAAAGGATTAAATGAACAAGCAACAAAAATAGGAAAAGCTATATGGCCCCACAAGCCAAAACCACAATGAAAGCAAGAAAGCCTAATTCCAACTCCTAAATAACATCTCATTTTATATTGAAAACAAAACAAGTGCAAATTAGAATCAATGCCTCCCATCAAGAGGGAAAAGGGCCATGAAATTTTGAAATTTCAAAAAAACAATCTGGACCCAGGATCTATATTAGATCAAAAACTCAATAAAAACAGGTCAAGTTCCACAAAATGCCTATCTCAAGTCCAAAAACATGAAGCAAAAGAAATCAATGAACAAGAGAAACACATAATCCCATAATCAAATTAAGCTCCACAGCCAAAAAAACCTATCATCCACAACAAGACATGAAGCAAATAAGAGACTTTCTTGACACAATTAACTAAAAATCCAAAACGGCACAAGCAAAAAAAATTAAAGCTCCTCTTTTCATTTTATTAGCTCACTTTCTCCTCAAGCAAGTAAAGCAAGAATTTAAAAAAAAAAAAAAAAAAAAAAAAAAAAAAAAACAAACTTACAGGATCAGATGATATAGAAGTTCGACCGGAAGCAATGCTCTTTAATCTACGCATCACATTCATGGTTTCCTTTCTCTCTTCACCAACAAACAAACCAAACCCTAAATTTCCGCTTTAAAAAGATCCAAAAAAGAAAATCAAGGAGAAGAAGCAGAAGAAGAGGACACAAACTCAACCTTCTCTCCTCCAACAAGGGAGAGAGGGAGAATTTTGTGAGAGAAAAGGAAGGAACGCCCAAAAGAGAGACACAGAACAACAACAACAACAAAATCTCTCTGTTTCTTTCAAGATTTTCTGTGTGGAAGCCTTAACTTTCTCTCTCCAGGGATAATTTTTGTGAAGCCATCATGTGTCTGTTTTTTGATATTTCATTGGTCAAATCCCATCGCCCTAAAGGACCAATCATTTCCTGTACGACAGTCAAAAGTGGATTTTTAACCCTTGATCGGTCATCATTAAGAAAAATCGGACGGTCTTGCTTGAGGCTCTTTGTAAAAGTAAGAGGTTGGTGTGTTGGTGTTACTAAATTGCCCTGGATTTTATTGGTAATTGCAGGGTAGGGATTTTAGGATACATATCTATGTGGAGCGGGATATTCGGGGAGGTTTGACTGGTCTTTGATGGTTCTTTTTGGCGGGTTGGATTATCAGTAGGAGAGGCTCCTAGACAAAAAGCTCTAATTAATTAGGGTTCTTGAAGGCTTTCGATATTTGCCGGTTTAACTTCGTATCATAAAAGGGTGTAATTAAAGTTTGCGGTATTTTTTAAATAATTTTATATTTTTTATATTTTATATCAATTCATTAAAACCATTAAAAAATATTAAAAAATTATTAATTTAATTTTTTTCAGATAAAAAATACAATTAAAAAGCATTTAAAAATATTATAGGTTACATATATCCTATTCCTAAACTTCAATTCTATTTTTAAGAGATGACATAATAATTTATGCTTTTGAAGATTTTTTATTATTATTAATGTGGGTATTCTAACGAGTTTATATATATTTTAATTAATTTTACAGGTTCTAAAATTAATAATTATATAAGTTTTTAGTGGTTTTAAAATTTATAGAACTAGCTTGAACTAGTAATTTGTAGAAAACAACCCTAAAATATGATAAGTTAGATTATATCTCTAGGTTGTTTTCAAAGATCTTTTATTACCATAAGAGAAATACTTTTTTTTTTCTTTATCATGACTGGATTATTTATAAAATTAGTGTGGGTGTGGTTGTATTTTGAATGTAAATACTTTCAATTGTTTGACCGATCAAACATTCCATGTGATAATATTTTGAGGGATTCAATTTGGCTCCATGAATCTTTCGTTGATTGAAAAGGAAAAGACAGCCAAATCTTTGAAGGTTCAAACTCGAATAATTTGAAAAGTTCAGCCGATGTCACCTAATTAAAACGCAGTATTTAATTAATTTTATTCCGGCAATGCAGTTGTTATTCAATGCTGACCAGACACCACCTAACCCTTCTCTTTCTCTTTGGATCGAGGTTTTTGTTTATTTTTGTGCTGTTCAATGTTTTTAATTTTAAAAAATAAAAATATATTATTTTTATATATAAAAATATTTTAAAAAACAATGTGAAACATGTTATTTGAAATGAAAAAGGTCAAATCCCATGGGCTGCTTGCTTATTATTTCGGGAGGCGACTATTACAAAGCTGTGGAATGCCGCTCCATCTTTCCTGAGGAGGAGGAGGAGGAGCCATTGGATTTTGTGAAACAATCTCCGACGTAATAATAAGAGAGATAGTAAAACAGGAAGCCTGATTCTCCTTCTTCTTCTTCTACGGTGTCCCGTAAAATGGTAGTAATGGAGACATAATCATTGTGCTGTGTAGTGCATGCAAGCCACGTTAACCGTTCGTATGATTGCGCCTCCGCTTAATTGTCATTATAAGGGAATATTTCCCGCACTTCATTTGGTCGGAAAAAAATATAGATCGAGAGCGATGGCATTTCTTTTTCTCTGATTTGATTGTTTTCTTCTTCTTCTTCTTTTCAAGTTTAGAAGTGTTCTAAGTTTATATATTAGTTTACTGACGTTACGAAAGTTTTTATTATATGTTTTTAGATAAAAATAATTGAAAATAATTTTTTAAATAAAACAACATCAACTTATTTTTTAAATTATCTCTTCCACGACCAAAATTAGATGGTTACACTACACATCACCTGCCATAAAACCTATCCTTTTTAAAATGGATGGTCTTGATCAATTAAACTCGGTCATGCTAGATTTTTTTTTTAATCTTAGCTATTATTCTTTATGTAATTTTAGATTTATATTGATTTTTTATATTTACATTTAAATTAATTTCTTCACCCTTTGATTATTTGTAAGTATATAATATTTCAAAATGATTATTTTAATTTTTTTTTAGTTTTTATATTTTATATAAATAAACTTTATCTACATGATATCTTTGTAAAGAATAAAATTATTTGTTTTCAGTAAGAAAAATGACATCTAAAATATAAAAAATAAAAATACATTAACTAGAAGGAAAAGTTGAGGTTGGATATATGCCAACTTACTCATCTTTTGCTTTCATGAGAAATAATAACCTTTTATTTTAATATTTAACTAATATTAACATTTTTTTCTCAATTTATGAGTCTGCATAAAATAGGAAAATGAGATAAATATACATACGACGACTTTTCATTTTTAGGGTCAAAGGTGAATCGGCAAGGAAGAGAAAGTCAGCCGGACTTCTAATGGGTTAAAAGTGACAGGCTTTTGGAGTTGGGGTTTGAAATACAATGGGGATCTAGATGAGTGCTTATTTACCAAGACCTGCACAAAATCAAACCTTTCACTGTCTAATTGCAAAAACCAATATTTTTTTGTTTAAGAACTTCACTTTCAACTGTGTTGGAAAACTAGACACGAATATAACCATTTACACAATTCACAGGTCCAAGTTTCTTTCCCTCTTTATGCAATTAAAAATAAGATCAATCAATCAACAAAAATAATGTAATGAATTACACAATTCAACACCAAGAATTTTATATAAAAAAATCCAATACAAGAAAAACTACATGATCGTAATCCACTTAAAAACCTTTATTATCAACGAGTAATGAGCTCGCAAGTATTATTTCCTGGATATAACTAAGATATATAACATGTATATCATCAAAAACAGCCTATTTTTATATTAAAATGAGATTAAAAAGAGAAAAGTTCGAGAGAATCTCTAATAGCTATATTTTATGACAAAACAACCAACTTATATACCTCCACTATTTAATATAATCATCCATAATAAAAAGCAACGTATATCTAACATGTTTTTAAAATTTTAGCCTAATCCAACAGTGAATAATCTAGAAATAAAGAATAAGGACAAATTGTTTAGTTGTCTTTTTTCTTTTCTTTTTCTCTTCTGCACTATCTTTTTCTCTTGCCAAACCACTATGTCATGACAATGTCATTTGCTATTTATAATAGAGGAAGCTGACATCATGCATTTAAAAACCTTCCTCTCTTGTTTAGTGATTTTATTATAACATGATGGAAGACCGCACACAAAAAATCTTACTCGTAAGCCACGTAAGAAACTTGTCACACTAACAATCAATTTATAAGCTTCAATTTAAAAGGTTTCATCAAGCTTGCTTTCCTTTTAAAAAACTCAAAATTCTTTTTTGGTAGAGATTCGATCATTATATTTGATACTATCATCGATAAAAATATTCTCAGCTACAAAAAACTTCATCTTCGTAGTATGTTAAATTCATTGATATCCAACCTCAATATGCTTTGATCAAGAGTGAACAATAGCATGTTTATCTGTTATAATGTAACTCAAAATTCTCTTGATTTAGACCATGTTAATTTAAAAAGATTTTAATAAAAAAACTTTTTATCCTTTTTAGTAAAAGTAATTTTGGTACTCGGTCTCTGTAGTAGATAATGCAACATAATTTTACAGCCTTGATTGCTATAATACCATCCCCCCTATATAGGTCATTAAGTATCTCGATATGAACTTTCTAAACTCAACATCATCATCCATATTTGTATATATCTATCCATCTAATGTAAGTTTACCATTACCAAAACATAAATTAAAATTAGAAGTACCTTTGAGATGCTAAAGTACCTATTTCACTAATGATCAATGTTCTTTACTAGGATAAGAGAGGATTCGACTAACCACACCAACTGCATAAGCCATATTCGATCTTGTGCAAACTATGACATGCATTAAACTACCAATTACGGATGCATGAGAAACCTTTTTCATCTTATTTATTTAATTATCATTTGAAGGACACTACTTAAAGCTTGACTTAAAGTGGCTTTCAAGTAGAGAATAAATAGGTTTGAACTTGCTTATGTTGAATCTCACAAATACCTTTTGAACATGTGTTTTTTGAGGTAGCTAAAGTTTCTCGTTATTCTTATCATGATTAATCTTCATGACAAGAATATATTTTGTTGGTCATAAGTCTTTTATTGCAAAAGAATTGCATAACTCTCCCTTTAAACTACAGATCTTTTTTGCATCATGGCTAATCATTAGCATATCATTAATATATAACAAGAGAATATTAAAGTTTCCATCTAAAAATCTTTTCATAAACACATAATGATCAGAATTGGTTTTGTTATAACTATGCTCTACCATGGAAGAATCAAAATTCTTGTACCATTTCATTGGAGCCTGTTTCAATCAATACAAACTTATTTTTTTCCAGCTTGTAAACTAGTTATTTTTTGTCTCTTGCTTTGAATCCCGCATGATACTCTATGTAGATTTTCTTATCCTGGTCACTGTTGAGGAAGACAGATTTTGCATCAAGTTGTTCAACTTCAAGATTTAATTTAGCAGTTAAACCAAGCACAACTCATATTAAAGACATCTTGACCACTAGTGAATAAATTTCTTTAAAATCAATACTCTTCTTCTTACATAAACCTTTCGCAACCAATATTACCTTATACCTTGGTTGTGAGCAATTTTCATTTCGAACACCATTTTTTATTAAGTGTTCTCTTGCTGTTAGAAAGCTTTACCAATTTAAAAGTATGGTTTTAATACAAAGATTTTGTTTTTTCATATATAGTTTTCCATCATTCACTTTTTTTTTCTTCCGTAAAATAATTTCATTAAAGTATTCTAGTTGTCCTCAATTAGTTATCAGCACATGCTCACCGAAAAAAATATTTGATGAAAAATTAACGAGGTCCAGTAAATCTTCTTGGCTATAGCTCATTCGAAGTTTCTAGAATAACCTGTTAAGGAATTGTACCATCATCATCATCATTAGTTGGCTTATGATCTGCAATTAATAGCTTTAAAGGCAAATCACTAATATCATCATGCATGACTACACTAAAGATAATTGTGGGGTGGATCTTGGGTCAGAATTAATAGGAATAAAAACAACAGATTTTTTTTTCAAAATATCCAATGGTTTGATCTTTTTTTTTTTAAAAAAAAAAAGACCTCTGCTTCTAACAATTAGATGTCAAAATGGCCCTTCTCAATTAACAGTGATTTTATTATACGATGGTTTCTTTCATTATATACCCTTTTTGACTATTCAATTTACACGAAAAACATCTTAATATAAGTCCATCTCTCTGAGTTAATTTTAATCTGGTAGAACATGATTTTTAATAGAAAAAAATGTTCGAATGTAAATTTCGTTTCGTTTGATTCCCAGAATGCATGCAATAAACGGTGTCTCTAGACCAATCCCTCGATATCATCAAACCAGCACGGCACTGAGGAAGCTGAGTCAAAGGAACGTCAAGGAAAAGATTAAAATCATCCTCACTTGCAATTGTTTTTGATAACCAGTTGACGAGACAGGACAGAGTGGAGAGCACGAGTTATCATATCCCTGGAACCTTGGACCGGCAATGAGTCCAGTTCGAGATAGATAGGTTAACCACCATTGTTTTTATTTTATCTTCCAAGCTGTCAGAGCACCAATGGAAACCTGCACGAATATTCAATGAGAACTTAAACAACAGTTCGTGCAAACCATCATCATAGAAGAAGTTCTTGATAACAACGCCAATCACACAAGCATTTGTTGCTTTACAATATTAAATTATTTACATGAGTTTGTTAATGGCGGACGATGCCTTTACCTTTACAGAAGATCACCTGAACTACTCTCTCTCTCTCTCTTCCAATGAGGCCATAGGGACTTGACTGGGCCATCAGATCCATGCACAGGAAAAGCATGATCCAGATTGTCAGATGTATCCATTATAGGAGCCCAACAAGTCACTGAAATGGAAATCCTCAACTTTTAGATAAAAAAACACCAAGAAACATATATATATATATATATATATAATAGTGTATTGACCATGCTCTTGCTGCTTGTATAAAAATAATTAAATATAAAAAATAATATCTAAATTGTTATAAATTAATCCATAACTATTTAAACTTTAACATTTTTAACTTGATTATTTGTTTAATTTGAATTTTAAATTAAATTACGTAAGAATTGTCTTAATATAATCTTATTTATTGAATAAATCCAAATAAAAAAATCAATCTAATATTAAATAATAAAATTAATAAAAACATCATAGAATTAAAACAAGAAAATAAGAGATAAACAAAAATTAACAAAAACCCAAGAAAATTCAAAAACTTATATATTTTTAAATTATTTTAATATATTAATATAAAAAATATTTAAAAAACATCTCTATTCACAGTCCCAAGCACACACGAGAGGATCTAATGCTTCAGTTTTCATGGACAGCATGCATGTGAATCATATAGTACGATGGAAGAGAAGATAAGGGCTCTTTTTGCCCTAGTCAAGTGAAGGGCTGAGAGGAGTTCGATCAGAGCCCACCGCTCACATGTACTGTCATCTCCACTTTCAATGCAATCTTTCAAGCAGGATACCATGGCCGTGAATTATGATTTCAGTTTTTGGCAAATAGTCGTGTGCATGTCTTCTCAAATCCATGGTACTAGATCTTGATCACGACAGGTTCAGAGCAGTAAAAAAAAAAAAAAAATTAAGAAGTTGAACTGGGTTATTGGCCATGGTTCATGCCTGTGACATCCGACGTCTACAGTAAAGTTCCTTCCCTGTTTTTTTTTTTTTTTTGTCCCCAGCTTTGTTCTTATACGAACGCAGATCTTTTGAAGATGGGTCCTGTATGGTGGGTGCTTCCAGGCCCAATAAGCTTCTGCCTTTCTGCCAGCACTTTGGGCCCTTTCTGCCAGGCTAAAAGTCTGCGCCAATTCCACAGAAGCGGTCAGATTTTACCCTTTGGGTATAAAATTTATAGCTCGTTCTCTCTGCCTCCTACAACATCTCAAGAAAGATGCCTCCATAATTTTTCGATTCTCTGTTTCTCCGGTAATTATTAATTTCTTAGGTGGTTTTCCTCTCTAATCCTACAAACACGTCATGAAGATGAAGTTAGAAATAACACTCCAGGAGAACCACTCGCAGTTTATAGCCTCTGGGATTTCTTAGTTGAAAGATCCTTGTATCAATACCATTAAAATCATATCAGACTGATCTGATCTGATCTGATTTTTTCTAGATCGTTAAAGTAATTAAACTGATCGAATCTGATTTCCTTTTCCATAGCAAATATCATGTGAATTTCGATTTAAAAAACATATATGGACGAATTCTCCACGTATGAAAGCACGGAATTTCTTTTCTTGAAGATTTCCTTTTCCCACACCTACACATCGTCTTCCTGGGCACGATTCTTGTTCCAGATTTCAATGGTCCACCATCTAGCTATCATCGTCCCGAGTGAAGAAAGTTAATGCATGTTAAAACATAGACTTTTTGCAGCCCTCTTTCACACGAACCAGTCTACAAAGGAATCTCTCCATGTAACATCACACAATGTCAATTCTTTTGTTTCCATGCAATTTATTTGACTCTCATTGAGCTTTCTGCTTATTTTTTAATGAACAAAACAGTAGACTGCTGAGCCAGGATATTATATTCTGTGTACTATCTTCATTTTGCAGTGGGTTTACACTTTATACCCTGGCGATATAAAGGAAGGTATATTAACTTATCCATGGTCCTACACATTAATTGCACCCAGTTCTATATATTCCTATACCGTCTCTCTCTCTCTCAAAGCTCAAAGGGTTTTCTTGCATGCATCATCTTCGTTGCAATCAAGTCAATACATTATGTTTGAGTAGTTTTCCATATGTGTCAATGATTACTCGACGGGGAGTTATCTTAGCCAGTAACAGCTCTCCGTGTGGAGGGCACTGCGCTTGTAATTCGTGGTTCATGCATCTTCTTTTTCTGCTTGGAGAGAAGGAGCTTGGCGTACAATCTTGAATATATATGAGGAAACCTCACGTTCACATATCAGATTAATTATTGGGATTCCTGGCACGCACAGCTTCTATTTATGAAGAAATTAACCACGTTTACCCACTGGATTAATTAGCCAGTGACGCTTAAACTTTCATTAATCACCTTAATTATTTACTTTCTAGCTCCGTGTGCTGTTGTTTTGAGTATAACGATTTGAATTCTAAATAAAAACTAATTTATAAAAACAGTATAAAAATAAATCAAAGATCAATCATTATAATTTACAGTGTCAAAATAAATAAATTTAATGTTAAAATTAACTTCTTTTAAAATACTTATCCATCAATTTTTTTTAATGCCTTTAAAGAAATAAGACGAAGACGGTGAAAATAATATAGAAAATAAAATGAATTAAATTCTATTTTCTCTAAATATTAAAATTCAATTTGTTTATTAATTAAATTCAATTAAAATAAAGAATTAAAACATTGATAAATACTCAAAAATAAATCACACCATGTTTATAGTCGAGATTGAATTTATTATGGACAAATTATTAGATACACTTGAGCTATGCTCTCTTCTTTTTTATAAATATGAAACTTATAGTGAGAATTGGTCATAAATTCTATCCTCATATGAAAAAAGAGAGGAATACAATTTTAGATATATTAAATATTTTTTTTATTAATGTGAAAAAAATGTACCCGGCACTGGCATGGGCACCTGGTTAACTCAAATTTGATTATCAAACTTGCAAGTTCATATATCTTGCAATTTACTTGTTCTTTTTTTAACCCTTAAGTGCCGTAAATGTCAAAACTATTGAACTTCCATTGACCATTCGGCTAGACTTTGCAAACCACTCTAGCCATTTTTAGCCAATGCAACCGTGGATTTGATGGCCTCCAGCTGGCTATACTGCTGGAGCCACGCAGCTAGAGAAAATGACCCTTGACCTTGGTGCTAGCAACCCCATCTAATAGTTGAGTTTATATATTTACAAAAATTATATATATATATATATATTTATTGTTCAATAATACACAAAACATCTTTTAATGAAGAGGAGGTTATATGCTTGTAGTTTTATTATATATATACATTGATGGAAATATTTTTAACAAATATATTAAGAAGAAAAAAATATTTTTATTATTGAAAAATATTTTTAATAATAAAAATACGATGAGTTCTTAAATAGTTTTTATACACTATCTTTTATACAACACAAATATTAAAAAAAAAAATCAATTGTTCCTTAAAAACTTTTAAATAAAAAAAATAGAATATAAAATATAGTTGTGTTCATAAAACAAAACTATTTCTATAAGACCCAATAGAAACTGGATATTATGTTTAATTAAATATAAAATAAATAGATCTTTCCTTTGACCGAGCCCAAAAAAATTTGATAGTTTTATTGAAAAGCTTGGTTCCGTTAAATCTGGATTTATTAGCCTCCATACTCGTTCATTGTTCCAGCAAACACACAAGGTCAAAATCTCGTGCATTGATAGAACACCGCTCACTAGTTAACCTTCATTATTTGTCAATGGAGGTTTCTCCCTTTCAACTTATATCAGCATTAATTTTGTTTTCTTCTTGCTTGGTCAAGAGAGAATGAGTCCCCGGAGAACTAAGTTCGATCGTAATTAATCATGAAAGGTGTTTGGAATGTCCCTTTTGCGTCTAACTTCTCCAATCAACTGCTTAGATTTGCACCCATGAAGCTGCCATCCTCCATAGGAACAATTCACGCAATTCAACGCGGCAACTTCAAAATATTGATGTTTTGATGTCATAATTGAACAGCTTAGAAAGGGCGGCGCCATTGCTATTGGTAAATACAAGTTTGAAAACAGCTTGTGATGGTGGTAGCAATTTCAAGGGTGACCGGCCGGCCCTGAGCTGTAAGACTTTTTCTACACTGTTTAGACTTTACTGTGTCGACTGAAAGCTTTAAGAATTCTCTGGGCACGAGGCTGGTATCGTGCTTGAAACTTTGTTTTAAAAGTGTTTTTTTTTTTTCCAAGTGTTCAGAAAACATATCAATAAAGATTAATTTATTTTGATGTTTTTCTTATAAAAAAAAGAAGCACCAACACTTGTAAACAAAAATTACCACACTCTCTCGCGGTGGATGAGAAATATCGTGGCCACTGCGCTACTTCAATTGTCTCTCGGAAGAGTCCAAGGCAGGATGTGGCCCATGCACGACTAATAATGCAGTGGGCTGTGGATGAAGAATACAACCACCATCAACCCCAGTCGATTTGGTTTGAAGGTGGGGGAGGCGTGGAACCCACAGGCATGTGATCATGGGTGGGGACGAGTTGAATCTGCCTAGGAGGAGGTACTTTTTGGACTCGTCGTGATCCACAGACCCAGAAAGGCGTTCACAGTGCTTTACAGGAGTTGGACCAGCTGCATGGCCGGTTCCTTTCCGTTACCTGGACTTTTGATTTCCTCGTCCCTGCTCCCCTCCTCCATGGACGCCCTAATGCTGCTCCTCACGTTCGACTGCATGAAATAGAAAGAACGAGCAAATTACTGCACCGTATGTACCAGTCAATTGGTGTATGCTGTGCAGCCCTTGCAGTACAGAAATAATATAATCACGACAGACACGGCTATATTTAGCAATTTTCTCAGTTGTTAGATTGGTTGAGAAAATTACTGTACAGAAATGTTTTAATGGGTTTTTTCCGTTTTATATTAATTTTTATTTCCCCCCTACTCCCCTCGTCCCTTGTTTATTGGCTTTTAAAGAGTCAACCAAAATTAATTTTGATAAACTTTTTTCTTGTAGTTTTGTTGATAAAATAAGTTTTAAAAAACTAGAATTTACACTTTTTGTATCTATTTTTATTATTTTTTATCTACATATAAATAAGGAAAAAATTAGTTAGACCTGCGTTATATATCTGGCTTTTGAAAAATCAAAAGGGCCACTAAGAACTAGAATGGATGGGGTAAAACCAGTGATGTAAATATTGGAAAAGATCTCTACCCTCTGGATAATCGGATCTAAATTATTCGGATCCTAATTCTTATTTTATCGAAGTATTTTATCCTTCTCGGATCCATCCCATCCAATTGAATGAAAGTCCATGTTAAAGGGGAAAGTCTAAAACGGAAGGTAATGATATTTCAGGAAATTCCAAATGGCTCACCGCAAGAAGGGTAATTTTTTAGTTTTGATAATCTGATTATAAGATGGTTGATATCTAATACCTACATAAGATTTTTTTTTAATGAATTTATAAATTCTCTGATACTCAAGTATTTTTTTTAAAAAAAATACAATAATATTTTAAAAAAAAATTATAAAAATAAATATATGATAGAGAATATAGATTTATAACTTGTTTTTTTTAAGGATCCAATTAATCTTTATACCCTATACTTCTCACTCTTTGATGAAGGGAAGGGTTAAAAGGTCATTATCTTTTCCGATAGCATCAAAACATATCTTACGTGTCAAAGAAATAAAATATCTCTGACTCGTCAAAGTCTGGTGGTCCAATATGAATCCTCGTAGGATTGCAAGAGCCTCTTGTACTTGGACTTAGCATCTAGCTGAGCCCTACCATGATATGTGTGGTATCTCACTAAATCTATACATATTCAAGTTCGAGACCCAGCTAAACTCAAAGATATTGGGTTATCACTTTACCTTCGACTTCTTGTTATCACTCTGTCTTCGACTTCTTGTTTTGAGCATGGATTAAAAAAAAAAGTACTAAATATGTTGTTCCATTGGAAAGGAAGTTGAGATTTTTTTCTAGTTTGCCCTGTTTTTTTATATATAAAAAAATTCTGCTAAAATAACATAACTTGAAAAAGGTAAAGAAAATTAACATAATTTGATACACGTTTTTGGGAGTAATGACCTTGCAATTGCTCATCTGTATTTGAATAAAAAAGTGTTATTTGTTCCATCGTTGATACATTTATTGTTATAGTTGAGTTCAAATTGAAAAGTTCAGAACAAAAATGTTGATAAAGTTATGTTTTAAATGATATTGATAATAATGTAATTGAACCTTCGACGAGCTTACGTGCGGTCTCTTTCGTTATTTCAATTTTTTTCTCCCTTTCATTTTCCTTGAAATTCATGCCCGTTTATCTTAACAATTTCTATATAATTCACTATTCTAAAACATGACTTTTTACAAAAACGCTGTCTCTGACTCCTTTTTAGTCTTGTCATTGTGCAAATATTTCTTTCAAATGGTTTTGAGAAGCAAAAATACATGGAAGCAAATACATGTTATTGAACTATCATGTCAAGATGAACTGTTTTGCCCGATGGGACTGTAAAGAGACGTAGATCTAATCCTGTTTACCAGGCAAGAAAAGGAAGATTCAACAATCATGTTACTATGAACTCACTGTGTATTCATTATTCAGGCTGGTAAAAGTCAATCCCATCTCCCTTGCCTGACAAATAGATAGAGATTGCATTTCCCGAGGGCTGCTATCTATCTTACTTCTTTTTCATTGGTATTACAGTATTTTTTTTTAAAAAAATTGTATTTAAATTATTATTTTTGTTTTGGCGTGATATATTAAAAGAAAATGGCCAAAGCAGTTTCCGGTTTGAAGATATATTAAAAGAAAACCATTTCTGCTACCCAGTTTTGAAATAATATGGCGAGGACATTGAAGATAAGGTAACCTGCCGTTCTCATGAACAAACTAAGAATGTGTTTGATGGTGTGGTAATGGTTATTTTTCAAATAATTTTTTGTGCCGAAATATATGTCAATAATTTTTTTTATTTTTTAAAAATTATTTTTGATATTAGCACATCAAAACGATCTAAAAAATATAAACCGTACTCAATTTTAATAAAAAAACAATTAAAATTTAATAAAACATCATTTGAAATACAATTCCAAATAATATCTAAAATATATTCTGCCCGTAGATTCGAGCAAGAAGAGAAAGAAAAAGAACTGAGAAATTAATTTTGAGGAGATGGGATTCGAATCCTGTACCTAGGAGGTGTAAAATCATTGCTCGCAGTTCATCTTTATTATTACGGCTCTTGGAAATCATCAGCAGGAGTCAGGGCAGCTAATAGGATGACATTTTGAGGCCATCAAGCTATTAATTCTATAAAGTGTTGTCGCATTTTCAGGTAATGGGAAATCAGTAATGATTGCTAATACCGTGAGATTTATTTTTCATTTTAGTCCCTCGATTTGTTTCTTTTTTAAATTGATTCATTAACATGGATTTGATTTGAGATTAATCAGTAACAAAATAAAATTTACATTTATTGATTTATAAGAATTAAAATTTTAAGAACCAAACTCAAAGCATGAATAAATATAAAATCCCTTTCGTTTGCTAATATCACGAACTATTTTGCACTGTTGATAGTTTTTTTACAAGGTCCCTTAACTTTTTTTAATTTTAATGTGATCACTTCATATTAAAAGTGAGTATTTTCAGTTTAGTTAGGTTTTCACCTAAAAAAATAACCAAATCAATTTTTTTAAAAAAAAATCAATACCAAAACCGATTTAAATCAATTTCTATTCGGTTCAATTCGATTTAATTAATTAAAAAAAAAACCAGAAAAAACTAGTTTCATCTTTGTCAGGCATATCAAGCAGGTTTCTGAAATTAAAAATAAAAAAGCCACAAAGGATAAGTGTTGGATGAAGATTTGAAAAAAATAATTCTCACAATATTCATGACAGTAATCGTATATACTATAACAAACCAGTAACCTTGTAAATAAATTTGAGAGATGAATATATAATAGATTTGTAGAAATAAATAAATAAATAATTTAGTTGCTCTGAGCAAACGGATGAGTCTCAATATAAGTATGACAATATTAACTTAGTAGAAGTTGTTGTATCACATGGCCGGTTAAGGAGAGTGAATGACTAATCTGAAAGCTTGTTAAGATGAATCTCTTAGAATTCGTGCATCTAATAGTAAATTGATGCATGTGTCAGTCTGAATTGAAAAACCTGCAAAATAGAAACTACTTTTGACATTTAGTACTCAAGAAAACAGACTTTTAACATGACAAAAGAAAGAAAAAACAATTTAGAAAAGAGAATAGTCAACATTAAATTTTTCATCCAACTTTAAGAAGCAAAGAACTTGAATGAATGACTGACTACTAACTTTGATCTAAAGACAAAAAAAGATTAAGAGATGAAGATTTTATCAAGAGATTAAACAAAAGGGGTAGGTTGGGGAGGCCTCAGCTGGGTTTGCTAAGGTTACAAGAAAAAACTAAAAAGTAAACAAGGGAAAGGTACTTATAGTATCTTTAGTTTTTTTATTTTTATTTAAACTAGTTTGGTCCGGTTTATTTAGTTTTAACTTTTTAAAATCGAGACTAAATTGAATCAAATTGTTTTTAAATTTTTCTAATTGATTTAATTAGTGTTTTTTTTACAATTCAATTTTTTACTCATCCCTACTTTACACTGACTTTATCTAGGATTTAGAACGTGTTTGGCAGTGTAGTAGCGGTTGTTTTTCAAATAACTTTTTGTGCCAAAATACATGCCAATGATTTTTTTTATTTTTTAAAAATTATTTTTAACATCAGCACATCAAAACGATCTAAAAAGTACAAACCACACTTAATTTTAACAAAAAAAAATTCAAATTTGGTGGGAACACGGTTTGCACCGCGTTCCCAAACGCTGCCTAATAACTTCATTGATGGGAAATTTGAATGCTTGATTGATAATCAGTTTAATAAAATAAAATAAAATAAAATAAATATTCAACTGTTAAGATACTAAAATTGAAACTAAAATAAATACGCTGGAAAATGGTAAATGGGCAAGTAATTTGACGGGGACATTATTATTCAACTTCACAGGGTTTATATTTGGCCCTTTGTCAAGGACAAGACTAATCTTAATAGAGTGGAGATTCTTAACCACGACATGGTGCTGATTAGCTTGAAGGAGAGTCGGGCGTTCGACATATTTCCAGATTTCATGTATCAGATAAAAAAATATATATATTATTCTGACAGAATATAAAAGAAGAAAGAGACTCTTCATCGTCCATGTCATATAACACTAACTTAATCACCGGAGAAGAGCAAACTAATCGAAATATTTCAGAGATTAAGAACGGCCAGTAAATGCTCTGCGAATTCTTCATCCTCTTCTTGTTTTTTTGACTTCGCCAGATTATCCTTTTAAATTGAGAACAGTTAAAGAAATGCGTGGTTTTGAGATTTGAGAATGAATGAATGTTTCTGGGCAGCTAGAAGAGGAGAGAAGCTCACTCGTCAGGGGATGAAGGATGGACAGCAATCTCATGAAGCTCATCATCGTGTGAATTTGAAAGCTGTCAGAGTGCACATTAAATAGGAAAAAAGAAGAAGAAGAAGCCATGCAATAGGCATTCAAACTCAGACGATTAATTGCATGGAAAATGATGAGTGCCCTGATAATTCTCAAGAAGCCGAAATCCAGTAGTGGATACAAAGCAGTTTCTTTGATAATTATTTTTATTTCTTCCAGATGGGAAATGAGCCGAGCTAAATATCTTACTAAACACAAGAAATATTACATAGCAGATCATCCGGAATTTCTTCAATTTTTCAATAACGTTCTTTTAAATGTCCCTTCCGATTTTTTATTTTCTTATAAATATTAATAAGCACAACGAATATGGCCAGGAAAAGGAGTAAACACCTCTCAATTGTTTTTAGAAAAAATAAAAACAAAAACAAGGACGGAGAGAGTATTACAAGCAGACATCATTCAATCCAACAAAATCCCTCTCTCTCCCAATCGGAAAGATTGTGGCTTCCAGCAACAATCCACACAAGCAGGCTGACCAGAAGGAGCATTGAAAAAGCAGTGTACACGAAAACAAGGTTACCGTCTATCATTTCATACATACATAATCTCTCCCCCCCTCCCTCCCTCTGCTCGCTGTCACGTAAAACCTTCAAGATACGTGTCAGATTATCAGTGGGTTGTACACGTAAGCTAGAGACAGAGCTAAGCTCTCAGCTTTAAATGATGGCAACGATTTCTCCCAACAGCTTCTGCTATCTCATTTATTGCCTCTGCAGATCATCAGCAGACCCTCCACCTCCCTTCCTCTCACCACTCAACCCCCTTTGCATTCACTTCCTCTCACGCCCTAAGCAACGCGTTTCCACAACCTACACCAAACTTGACAAGAGCGCGATCATTGTCAGAGGCCGCTTGAAACGGAACTTCATTCAAATTCATTTAAAAATAATTATTACTTTTTTTTGTTTAGATTATTTGTACATGCTGATCTGAAGAATAAGTTGTAAGAAATAAAAATATTATTTTAATATATTTCTGAAAAAATCATTTTAAAAAACAATTATAAAGAGGAATAAAAAAACTAAACTTGATCAAGCGTTATAAAGAGGAAGAAATATACAAGTAGTCCGAAACAACGAAGAGGTTATTACTAGTAAACTGCAAATATCAGATTAATACAAAACCCCACAAGTAAACAAACATCAACAAACTGAACCGGTGTCCTTACAAGTTCAACAAAAGCATCCGACAAGAAAAAAAAAAAAGGCAATAGAAAGGAGGATATTAAATTAATAAATATCAAAAGACCTTTTTTTTTTCTTGAACATTTTTGTTTTTTGTACTGCTAATAATTCAGCCAGGGGTCGAACTTGAGTCAATACCCGAACCAGCACCCTTGCCTTGTGTTAAGGACTTTGTTTGCTGCATGCATGCCACTGCACCCAGGCAGCCAGTAGTCACAGTCACACAGACCCAAAAGTCCTCACCGCCTTGCAAGGAGTCTCCACGCGCGGTTCGTTCTTGACTCAACACCCGCAAACATCAACATCAAGACTAGTCACATTTTTTTGTTTTTCCCAGTCTTTACCACACTCATTTACCAAGGCGCGCGCTCTCCCTCCCTCCCTTTTAACACCAACCACCCTTGACACCATAAAATAAACAGACCAAAACACCATGTTAAAATTAAAAACTAATTAAGACTCACTAATAGGATGAAGCTCAATCACGCAATATTCGGATGACGATCAGCTTTCACACTGCAGAGCTGCCTTGATCTTCTGGACAGTGCATGAAATGAGGTTGTTGACTGTCTCCACCGATTCTACCGTGAGCTTGGCTGTAGGAAGACTATTCACCAATATTTGGAATGCCACCGTCAAGAGGGACCCACTCACCCTCTCTGGGCCACCACCATTGCCATTATTATTAGCAGTTGGGCCGCCGTTGGTTGTTGGGGCGCCACGTGAACCAGGCCCATCTGGTACGATAGCGAAACCCGACGGAAGAAGCGCCACGTAGGCCGAATCGCCACCATTCATCACCACGTGCATGGCCGGAATGTCAACGGGAGCGTACACTACAAGTGACCCTGCTGCATCTATGCAAGTCTCTTGCAGTATCAACATGCTACTCTGGTTAGCATTCATGGCCTGCCAAGAGAAAAGCAGTGAATCACAAGATGGTCCCCGAATTTGACTTGAATTTACATTACATGACGTTTTAACCTCTGTTTTTAGGGTGGCATCGGAGTCAAAAGGACAAGACGACATCAGGTTTATCACATAAAAGGTGACATGTGTTTTTTTATTTTGACTTTTTGAAGGTTACAAGTTTAAGATAGAAACCGTCCCTAAAATCTGGTCCTGTCTGTGGCTCTACAGATACTTCCAAATTCCTAACTCGTCCTTTATTTACATTTCACCTTTTATATAACCACGACAAGCACTAATGGGGGACCTTACACACCCCCGGACAGACACCCCAGACGTTTAAATTATACTCCCCATGACATTAATGTCCAAAAAAAACATGTGCTGCCTAACATAAGATTTTTTTATTGCATGTTATGGATGAAATTATTATGCAATGAAAATTGTTTTCATGACAGACAATTTGACCTAATGGTCCCCAAACATGAGAGAAAAAAGAAACTTTGCAACGGATATGTAAATTATTAAATAATTGTTGAGGGAAGGGGGAGAGAGAGATTACGCTAGCCCGTAGCAGGGAGACACAGTTGCCATGATCTTGGCCTTTGGCAATGTGGGCCATTTCCTGCATTGGTCCGCCGTTGGAGAGGATGTCCCATTCGCTTCTGAGCCGTTCATCGCGGAGGAAATCAAAGAGTCTCTGTGGAGAAACAGGTAGCCAGACAGAGGTGGCAGCGCTCAAAACAATGCCTGGTGGCTCACCAGGATCATCAACGCTCTTTCTGGTCATAACCCTAACATCTTCATCGACATTTCCTGCATTTAGCTTGTTCCATTTGTGCACTGTTGACGCACAAACCCCGGCACAGAAGTTAGCCGTCATTCTTTGCGCCAGCTTCAGCATGCTTCGGCGACCACTTGCAGTTATAGCTACATCAACACCTTCCATGTCAACGACGGTTCTTTTGGCAAGTTAAAGGATGCCACAAATTGCTTAGGAAATTAAAATCAATATTAACCTGTGTGGTCTCGACTGGGTACATTAGAGGACATGAGAATGGCTAGGCACTCGCTTTGGCGTTGGAGAGTGGCTATCCATCGTTGGGCCCCAAAGCCCATGCCGGAACTTATCAACGGCCGATAGAGCTGGTGTGTTTGGCTTTCATCATATTCTGCATGCTCAATCCATGTAACCTGCATTTTAATAGTTTTTGTTAGTTATGATAGGGTTGATTGCACCAACTTCTCAAGTTGGAAAAGAATTATATCCATTATTGCTTATTGATTGCCTCTCTATTATTCAGCAAAAAGATCATCTTCTTTTTCCCGTAGCTAATGATTAGGAATTAAAGCCACACAACATAAAAGATCAAATGCCAGTTCCATCAGTCAAACTCCGAAGAAGATTAAACAAACTGCAACAGTATGTAGGAGGTTCTAGCACACTATAAAGTATAAACCTTCCTCGGGGCCATTTTATTATATTATAATACATACATATATTATGTCAATGGATAACACTTTCAAAGAAAGAAATGAAGAGCGACAATTTTTATAATGTCATTCACAAACTAATTTTCCATATTAAAATAGAGGGGAAATCCAGGGACAGGGCTTTAGGTTGGGCTCAAATAAAGAAATGGAATCAAGTAGTCCTGGCATAAAGTAATGAAACAGAAATTTTTTTTTGCAAGATTTGAGGGAACAAAGTACACCGTAGAAGATGACATCGATATGCGTGAACTATTGTCTATATCAGCTTGGATACTCGAATGGAAACAACGTAGTCAGTCTCGGGCTTTGACAATTAGGTCTCTTCATTTAGTTAAAAAAGGAAAGAAAACCACAAGGCTGGAACCAGGTCATATGCTGTAACATAATTAAATATAAGATAAAGAAGATAACCAAAAGATTGGATCATTGGAATAGAAGCATCAAATATATTGTTTATTCAACCGAAGTTGAGGGTAACTAGGCATTTACTAATGAAGGATATGAAATCAATGTGTTCAAGACACCAGAATTCAAGTAATGGGGACGTCTATTTGATAAAATAAATGGTGTGATCTCGATCTGCTGCTGTACCATAACAATCTTTTAATTGATTAAGCAACCCTAGTTGTTGAAACTTGAGATTTAAACAGTAATTTGACATCAAAGACAATATTTTACGACTCTAGGAAGGTTCAGACAGTAACAGTGTGGGGAAGACAGTGAGTATTCACTAGGCAAACAAGACTCTTAGATGCGTGAGCTCTTAAGCGGCTTGGGAATGAAAATGCTCATGATTTTTTACCTGGTGTTTTACCACAAAATTAAATGCTCTCAAATGAAACTACATTGTTGCAATTACTTCACCAAACTCATTAAAGACTAAAGGGGCAGAACACCCACCTGGGTAAACACAATAAATTTAAAGAAAAAACAGGTACCATCTGGGCATGCTAGAAACCAAAATGTACGATAGTTTTTATATTATTACCTTAGAGTACCCATTGGGCATATCTTGCACCACACAGCCAGAAGGAAGCCTCCTACAGTTCACGAATGCCGGTGGCGCACCAGAAGTTTCTCTGATGGTATCGACGGACACATCAACAACAGCCCAAACCCCCTCAGCGTGCTGCTTGCAAAATCGGAGAAAATTGACCTCACGAACAGGAACCAAAGGGGATAAGACTTGGAGCTCCGCGTGCATCTAAGAATGTTTAATTTAGCATTAAACAAACTGCTAAACTGGTTGCTAGCAAAACGACCACATAAAAGAGTAGAAATGTTGATAACAGCAGTAGAATAAAAGACGTGTAGCTTACCAACTGAAGTGAACCATTTCTAGTTCCCCCCATTCCATTGGCTATCACATCAGTTGTAGAGGTCCTGGCAATCACGCAAGGAAACATTTCTGCCCATCGGTTCTAGTAAAGAGAAAGCAAAACAAAAATTAATTTCCAGTGACCTTCAAAATGTGTGTATCTTAACAATCCAACAAAAAAAATAAAGTTTTAGTTTATCATGAAAAAGGACACTAATAATGAGAGATTTGGATTAACTCACTGAATCCATCAGTGTCTCAACTAGGGCCAAACTGTTGATGATTACCATCCCAGTCTCTCTCGAAGCCTCACTAACAAAGCCACTAGGCTTCATTCCAATGCAAGGAGTGATAGTTCTCAAGTACTCCTCATGGTTCAATATTTCCCTACCACCATCAAAGCTCCTGATCCAAAGAGGCTCATCAGTCTGAGCCATCTTAACCAATTCATCCATGGCAGCCAAAGCCAACTCCAAGAACATGGATCTCTCCAGTGATCTACCAATCCCAGTAACACCAGTTGTCGCTGGTCTAGTTTGAGCTAGCACAGGCAAAGCACCAGAAATCCCACCTACAAAATCAGGTCCCAAAGGCAATGTTGTAGCTACAGTGCTTAAACCAGCAAAACCATTATTACCAACACCAAGCTCCAAGCTTGAATTTGGCATCGGAGGGCCAAGTGAAGAAGCCAACGAAGATATGGGGCGACCCAAGAACTTGCCAGCAAGCGCACAAACTCGATCTAGTTCATCTTTTAACCGAGCATTCTCAATCCTCAGATGCTGTTCTTCAAGTGAAATATCACCAATTATTGCAGGACCACCACAATTTGAGCACATTGGATTTCTCATAGCATCTCTTATGGACATGTTTTCCGCTCGAAGCTTGTCGTTCTCTTGCCTGAGTAATGAGTTCTCATGGCGCTCCAATTGAGTCTGTTCCAGCAAACAAGCAGATAACTTCAACTTTCGATCCGTAAAGTTCCAACCCAAAAAGGAAAAACATCTATGGATTGTTAATTATCGTTCATTACCTTCATTTGGGTTCGACGATTTTGAAACCAGAACTTCACTTGCCTTGTCTCCAAGCAAAGCCTTCTACTAAGTTCCAATCTTTGTTTCTCATCAGGATGAGGACACTCCTTAAACAAACTGTATAACAAACAAAAGCAACAGCATAACACAATCTTTGAATATCACTCAAAAAATCTTGTTGATAGTGAAAATTTGCGATAGATATCATACGCTTCAAGTTCTTGGATTTGTTGT
The DNA here is from genome assembly GCA_018804465.1 of Populus tomentosa. NCBI lineage: Eukaryota > Viridiplantae > Streptophyta > Magnoliopsida > Malpighiales > Salicaceae > Populus > Populus tomentosa. The sequence goes on from CM031995.1 coordinate 4,637,135, forward strand.
GGAGTGTGTCGGTGGTATCTCTTTTTTCTTGGAGGATTATCAGCTGCATCTTGGTCATCACCAGAAGCACCATCCATGTTATCACTACCAGATCTGCTCTCATGTTCTTCTTCTCGGCTTCTCCTACCCACACTTGTCTCAAAGTTCTCAGACATTCTAGTTATATCTCCTTGACCATCTATGTTTGGTTGTTGCTGATCAAGAGAATTAAACAAAACACAAGCAAGAGCATAAAAGTTAAAGACTTCCACAAACAAACAGCCCCATATCACCAGGTAGCCAAAAAAAAAAACAAAGAGAAAGAAGAAGATAAGTACGAGAGCCAGTGAGAGTCCAGGAGAGTTGAACATGGATTTAGTGATAGAAGGAGAAACAAGGCGAGGCTGAACTATTGCACCAGCGGGCATGTTGTTGTTGTTATAAGGTATATCAGCCACAATTCTTGCGCCACCACCACCAGGACTAGTGTTTTCAAGAAAACCCCCAAAACTCATTAAAGCTTACGCCCTTTTTTTTGTTTACTCTATTTTTACACTAGACTTAACCCCTTTTCTCTAGATTGACAAGTAGCACTGAATAACGAAGTTTGAATCTTGAAATTGTCATTCAAAAACCAAACCCCAGATGGCCAAACAAGAAATCCTGAACTGGGTCTCTCTCAGAGAAAATAAAAAAGGAAAATTTTTTTCAGAAGAAAAGAGAAGAGGATAGAGAGGTAGAGGAGACAGAAGGATAATATATCTATCCAAATGTCTCCAACTCCCTCTCTCTGCTGAAAAACTGAGAGAAAGAAAGAGAAAGAAGGCAAGCAAACCCTTTTTATAATCTTCTTTACTGCTTGGCACTTCCTTCTCTATCCCTCTCTCTCCCTCTAAAAAACCTTAAGTTTCAGTCCAAAACTCAAACATTCAAAGGCCTTAAATTGTGTCGAAAAAACTTCAGGGAACCCTAGTTTGAGCCAAGAAAAAAGTAATAATATCTCGTTCTTTGCATGCTTGCCTCACACTCGGAGAGAAGAGGCTTCAAAGAGAACCAACAAGAGAAAAGATAAAAAAATTAAGCAAACAAGAAGAAAACGAAAGGCCCTAAAAAAGATTTTGTACAGACAAGAAAAGGGAGAGAGAAGTCAGTGAACCCCCACAAAAAATATATATAAAAAAGGGTGAAGATAAATTGAAATTATGTGGACTCTTCGAAGCCTTACAAAATACTAATTAACCTCCAAAAAGGTCGGTTGACTCTCTTTTCTCTTTTTCCCTCTGTGAATCAGTAACAACAGTTAAATATTTCTGATTCTCTGTTTTGGATTCTTTTACCCTTTTAGAGGAGAGCGTAAGAGGCAAAAGTAAAAGCAGATTATTTTCACAGAGGACTCTTGATTTTGTGTTGCCCTTTGGACTTTTTCTTTTCTATTTTCTTTTTTGGGCTCTTCGTATACAAACATAGGGATCTGTATAGATACCCCATATGTCTGCTGAAGATGCCATGTGGCTGCTGGAAGTGTATTTTTTCATTTACTTGATGAATATATATACAGTGATTAGGAAACCCTAGTGTAAGGATTCGAAACCAATATAGTAACAGTATTTGTACACAATACATCTAACCCTACTTGAGTAAACATCTCAATTTTTTAGGGCTTTGAATTTGAGTGCAGCGTGTGCTCTTTGAACAATTTAACAGTGTGGGTTTGATAATTTTGAAATGCAGGGGTTACTGTTGGGACGATTTGCTTTTGAAATCTTGTAATTCTAACATCAAATGGATAATAATTTCATGTTGATCCTTGTTCTAACTCCAGTAAGTTGATGTGGGTGACTAATTGAGTGAAATATTTTTTTTTCTTTTTTGGCTCAGCAACAATCATGCAATTCCATGGGCAAACCGCATATTGCAATTTGTATTTCATTTTATGGTTACGAAGGAGTGATTCCCGTGCAATTTTTTTCTATTTGGATATAATCATGTTATTTTTTTCTATTGAACGTGTGTATGTAATTTATATGAATCCAGCCGGTTAACAACATCATCTTATAATAACTTTCAAAATAAAAAAGAGTTCATTTATCATATTTTGATTAAGATACATGAAATAAATATGTGTATCATTAAAAATGATAAATGCCGATGCATGCAAAAGCTATGTAGAATAGTAACATCACAAGATCACAATGAAATAAAAAAGACCTAGAAGATTTAATGAGCGAATAAAGTTGCAAGTTTTAATTCTAAATTTATAATTTTATTCTTGGAATTAAAATATATATACGGTGATTATTTTCTTAAAAAGTTTACAAGATCTTTAAAAATACCACAAAACTCTATCTCCACTAGAAAACAACTAGTAATCTGAAAACCTCAAGGAAATAAACATAAATTCTAAGTTAAAATAAAATCCAAAACAACATGGAAAAAATAATAAAAACTACTAAATCACCAGCATTAGTCCTCAAAATGCAATTGTTGCCTAAGAAAATTTTCTCGTAGAATAACTTGTAAAAATTCAAACCAAATCCAACAATTGAATCTCTTATTGTCATAATTTTAAGGAGCTAACAAGTCCTAATCGTTCCATAGCTTTTCCTAAACCTAAACGCATTTTTCAGGCCATCTATATGATCTATCTGGATCAAATCCTCATCTAGTAATGTCAGATCATCACATGAATGCTCATAACCATCAATGTTTATAAGCCCAACTATATTATTCTTTTCAAGGTAGAGATAACTTGTCATTGAGTTCTGCTCTTTTTCTATATAAAATGTCAAGTGGTTAACATTAAAGACATTAAAAGTTTTTAGATGATTAGGAAGGCGAAACCTACGAGCATTATTATTTATTTTTCACAACACCTTGTAAAGATTTATTTTCCTCTCTTTAAGCTTGTTATACTCTCTCACTAAAAACCTGTTAAGGGTAAGAACTGCCCATACTAGATTACCAATATAAAGTATCATTCTTTTACGATAAGTATCAATCAAGACCTTAGACCAGGCATTATTGTTAATGATTGTCTTCTTAACCTGCTTATGAAAACCATGTAAATAATATACCATTCTATTAACTTCAACACTTAATTGTTCAATATGAGGAACAAGTTAGGTACTCCAATTTCAGTTGAGTCCTAATCTTACCCCATAAACCCTTCTAGAAGTTACTCATAAACTTCACATCTCTACTTAAAATGATGAATTTATAAATATCTTGTAAGCAGATTACCTCGTTAAAATTAAAGTAAGCTATCCAGGATACATCAATGGCCTTCTGATAGGCTATAAGATGAGTCATCTTTTTCAGAACTCGTGCACAACAATAAAAATAAAATCTATGGTTCACTAGGTACGAGGCAAGATCAACACAAAATCCATACCAACATTCAGCCACGGAACATCAAGAACCAGCAAAGAAGTATACAATACAATATTTAATTAAGCTCTCTTAGATCTTTGACAGATAACACATCTCTTCACAAAATTGGATACATATCTTGGCTGCTTAAACCAATAATTACAAGCAAACAATAAGGTCAATGTCTTGTCTTATCAAAAATGTCTTTCACAATGCATCTCATATTCAATATACTTTTGTAAAGAGCAATTTATAATATATAATTGCAAGACATGAAATAAATAACTATTTACAAGTATAAAGTTATCTTGTATACCTTCATTCATTAACCTAGTATAAATCTACTTGAAACATGAGTTTTTTGGATACAACATCCTGAATGCATCAAACTCTGTCATCTAGGCATGTATAGTGTTAAATAAGGTAACTCATCTACCAAGGGCATCAACCACCTTGTTCAAACTACTCAATTGGTGCCTTGATGAAAATGATAACTTTTGCAAAAGCGAAATCCTTTTTGCTCGTCGATTACTCAACTTGTGTTGTCTATTTATATATCTTAATGCCACATGATCTGCAATAAAGACAAACTCCTTTTACATCAAGTATTGTCATTAATGTAAAACTAAAAAAATACCATTAACATAAAAAAAAAATCCAAGCTTAGGGTGAAGGAGCATTTTCAGCTTTTCACAATAGTTTATTCGTATTTACAAAGCTAATTGAAGGGAAATTCTGTATCTGACTAAAAAAACAAATGGTGGGCACGCATTTATGGAACTTGGGAGTGCTTGCAGGGTCTCCTAACGTCTAAAAATGTCATTTTACCATGTTATTGAAAGCGTCGTCATGTTCTTTTTCTAGTGGTGCGGCGCATGTCTTCGTTGGTGGTTCAGTTTGGCATTGACTGGTTTATTTTTTCCTTTCCTCTCTCTCTCTCTCTCTCTCCTTCTCAAAAAAATACAACTTGACCCTATTGGTTGTTAGCATTTCAACCTCAATCCCTATTCTTTTATTTTTAATTTTTGATACTAATATTTTTATAAAAGTTTTAGTTGTTTTTAATTTTATTATATTATATTCTCTAACATGGTATTCATTCTTTGAATTTCTAATTTTGATTTTTGGTCATGTTGTAAAAGTTTTAGTGGTTTTTAATTTCATCTTTCAATTCAAATTGATGGTATTGTATTTTCTAGTTTAGTCCTCCTTGTTTTGATTTCTACTTTTTTTATTGGCTCTTTTATAGAAGTTGCTATTCTTTTTAATTTCACCATTTGATCACAACATTGTTTTTATTTTCATGTCAATTGTGATTTTCATTCTTTTTTAAAAAAAATTATCACTTTACTAAACTGATTTTTTTTTAATTTCACCATTTAGTTATTTTTTTGTATTTTAATTTTGATCCTTATTTTTTTAATTGCTATTTTTAAAAACCTTTTATATAATTAAAATTATTTTTTTTATTTTATCATTCAATATTTAATTGATTGAAAATTAAAATTCATGATTTTTTTCAGATTAGATATTTCAAATCTAATTATTCAGGTCATATTTTTTTAAAAAAAAACTTTATAACTTTTTTTATTTTTATAAATTATTAGAATCTTATAACTTAAATTATGAATTAAACAGGATATTTCGAACTTGAGATTTCAGGTTTACTCGGTCCTAATTACTCATTTTTCAAAGTTGTCGCAACAGGGTTTTTCATATCGTTTTTTTACTTCGTTCTAGCACCTAATTTTTTTTTTCTTAAAAAAAACAATAACTTATCCCTGCAGCGAAACACAAGCACCGAGACTAATCACGATACCAACTGCGCCCTTTCTTCCACACCGCCTCCTGCAGAACTGAAAATATCGACGGCAGTCCGATTTCAGTCGTTTTGCTAGGACGCTACGACAGAACAATTGAATGATAATTTCAAGAACTTTTTCTGAGCATAATTTTCCATGAATGATGAAGTAATGGCATGCTCCAGCCTGTGCGATGGGTGAGAAGTTTTAGCAATTGACCTTTTTTGCCGGACATTGCGATGTACAGTCGCCGTGATAAAATGGTGAATGGTATTTATGGACCAGATATTTCCTTATAAAGAGGTTGCGTTCACTCAACCCTGATCGTGAATTATCAACGAAGAGCCTCCTGACACCTCACAGGTAAACTCCCTGCTCTAATTACATGTTTAGACACTCTGCTAATTAACGCAAACGGAATTAATGCCCTCTTAAGTGCTAACATTTACTGTTTATTTTCTTTGATTTCATCGATATGAGTTTTTTCAATTTACTTTTGATATTAGATTTTCCTTAATGAATCATAACAGATTAGTTTATTATATACCTTGTGATCGGAAATGTAGGCCAATTTATATTTTTAATAAATTTAAATTTTTTTGAAAAATTATTTATATAAATTGAATTGTTTTGATGTGTTAATTTCAAATATAATTTTTTAAAAATAAAAGAAAAATTATTTTAATACATTTTAATACAAAAAATATTTTAAAAAATAATCATAATCAAACTTCTAAATAGACAATTAATCAGGTTACGTTTCTTTAATGTTACTGTACAATCAATATAGAGTCGGGCTTGATGTTTTTAATTAATTCAAAACATACGAGAGATTCACGAGAAATTATCTTAATGTATGATCAATCCATGCTCCAGTCTCAAATAGTCAGGAGCGTGCTTACGCACTTAAATTGTAATTAATTTTATTCCCTGCAAGATTTAATTAAGATACAGGGTAATTATTTCTTGAATGAATCTAGTTAAGGAAATTATACGAGACAATCTCCTCCTCCCCGTCCATGCGAAGTATGAACAGGTTGAAAAAATCACTTCATGTGTGTAATTAATTCACATTTGCATGCTCTAATTAAGCTTAAGTCAATGAGAGCTCATCCTCTTAAAATTAATTAACATAACATATCGCGAGCCTTCGTGTTATAGGCTGTTGTTTTAAATTTCTACTCTTAGAAAAACAAGAACTGATTTTAAATAATTTTATTTTATTAAAAGTAGAACAGAATTGAAAAAAAAAAATCTAAGAATGTTACTGTAATTTACCCTAATAATTATGAAATGAAAAATTATAAATGAGAAAAAAATAAAATTGAGATAAGCTGCAATTCATTGGAATCCTAAATTGAATTTCTTTATATCAATTCATAATCTAACCTTATCATGTTTATAGCCCGTTTTATATTGTATAGACTATTTGTTTTGAAAGTGTTTTTTAATTTAAAAATATATTAAAAAACATCTTTTTATTTGTTTAAAAATAAAAAATAATCTGAAGCAATTTTTTTTTTAAAAAATAACTTTTAAAACACGAAAATGAACCGCATGCTTCATCATGCTTGCTATGAAAGTAAAACCAAATTAGCAAAAATCTCCATGGTTCCATCAATGCTCATGACTTGGTTAAGTTTCACAGTCATATGGAAAAGGAGCTTGATTAAATTTTGTGACAGCTGCATGCTCAAAATGGACACGGAAAATTAAATTAAAGCTTGAATGCCACTGATATAAAAAACCCTAACAGCCCCCCCCCCCCCCCCATTAAAACTCTACTTCACTGAATAAATGGAAGTAAATATTCTAAATCAATGCTTTGCCCTTTCTCCTCTCTGCTTCCATGATTTGGACGAGTAGAAAGCTGCCGCCATGGATGGATAACCAGATCTGGTACCAGTGCTAGCTGTCTGTAATTACCAATTGTAGTTTTTTTTTTTTTTAATGGCAAGCAACCAGATGTAGTTGAGAAATGAAACAGAAAGGAGAAAAGGAAGAAAAATGATGTAATCTCCCTAAAATGTTCCATGGATGGATGCTAGATGAAAGACAATCAGGAATCCATTTGGTGAAAAAAATTAGTAAGACCTGGACAGAACAAGAGAGCTGCGCCAGATGAAGATGTCAAATTTATCCATGTGGTGGAATAAAAACTATTCTCATGGATTATATACATACAATACAATATAGGTGTTTTTTGTTTTAAAAATATTTTGAAAAAAAATTAATTTTTTTTTTAAATTAATATTTTTTAATATTTTTATATTATTTTGATATGCTGATATTAAAAATAATTTTTTAAAAATAAAAAATTTTATTTTAATATATTTTTAAATAAAAAATATTTTAAAAAATAACTTAACTAAGCTACAAACTAGAAACAGATTGTATGTAGCATTATCCATTTGCAAATATTTTCTACGCAGGAGTCTTAAAAAATCCTATATTTCTTCAAGAAGCATCTGTTTTAGTGAGTACTAGATCCATTTGCGTGATACACTGCAGTTCTTATATATATAAAAAATTAACATAAAAGGTCCAAGCATCGGTAATGTGCTTTCCATGTGCTAAAAAAAATAATATATTAAATTATATTTTGTAATGTGCTTTCCAGTAAAAAAAAATAATACATTAAATTATATTTTTTAAAAAATATTGATATAATAATATATTAAATAATATTTTTTAAAAATAGTGAAATGACTTATATATATTGGATCAACCTAAATTAATATATTAAATATACAATATAGGTCATGAGATCATAATAATTCAATAAAAACAAATCAAAATAAATTATAAAAATTAATTTTTAATAAATCTAATATTAAATGATAAAATTAAACAAAATAGTCAACCTAAATTAATCTGAAATCTAAATCATGAAATCGGGATAATCTTTTAAAAATCAAATTGAAAAAATTATAAAACATGATTTTCAATTAGCTTAATGTTTAAAAAAAAAAAATTAATTAAAAATAATAAAAGACAATCCATTTCAATTCAAGCTAGCTTTTTAAACCCACGTTGGAGATTTTAATATCATAATCACTTCATAAAAAAGAATAAAAATATTTATAAAAGCTATATTTTTTAAAATTTTAATATTAAAAATTAAAATCCTTGATAGTTTCGGCACACACTGACAAACCTCCATTGAAGACATTTATCCCATTAGAGGTAGCAAGAATAACGGTTTTTTAAGCCCATTAAAAATAGATTTATCAGTTGTTATACCGGTTCACTTAATGTTACGTTCTCTTTAAAGGCTGAAGGGGAACATGCCATGTTTTGCCAGCTTGCAAGATGGAGGCAGGAGGCATGACCATGGCACTGCCGCTGAGGTATCTCTTCCCTCCGCACCGTGATGGATAAAGCTGAGATGTAAAATGTAGGTGAACGGTGGTCCGGTAGCAGGATTCCTGGGGAGATTTAACCCGTCAAGACCTTATATTTCGTGGTGGCAATATAGCCCCTCAACCCTTTGTTGTGCTCAGATGGGTCCCCGACTGACCATTGACAAACCATTCCACTTGTTCACTCGCTATCTTTACTTGACAATTCAGAAGGCAATGAAAAAAATAGTATTTCAAAATTTAAGAGATTGTATGTTTTAAGCCTTCCTCAATAAATTATGGTAAGTCACGCAGCACAAAAATATGTAGATAGTAAAGAAAAACAATCTACAAGATGGAGAAAATTGAAAGAACTTTCAAACTTGAAGGGGGATTTTTGGAGTTTATCTAGAGAAAAGACTTCAAATTGTAAGTTTTGGGCCAATTTTTTAAATCCTTAATACTTAAATAAAACACTTAGGTTGTGTTTGGTTACTCTCCCGAAACATAAAAGATAATATCAGTGAAGATATAAAAGACAAAACAAAAAAGAAGATGAAAATAAAATTATGTTTGGTGGTGATGTACATATCCTTAATATATATTGCTGTCAAATTTATATGTTTTAAAGAATAATTAGATATTTTTTTCTTTAGTTTATATTTATTGTTGAAATTAATAATATTATAATAACTTTAGTTATAAAATCAGAACTTACTTGACAAGTTGACCCGGGAATTTGACCTGTTCAGATTTAAAAAAAAATAATAAAGGGAGGTCCGATTCGACCTAACTCGATCAAAAAACCAAGTCAACTTGAGATAAAACACGAGTCAAAAGCCCCTTTATTTTTTGAATTTTTTTTTTATCAAAACAATGTTACTTTGATTATTTTTAAAAGAAGTCTTGGGTCAGCTAAAATGACCCTCCTAATCTGTGACCTAAACCCTGTCTAAGATTGACTCCCGAGTTGGGTTTTAAAATTATTATAACAATAATTTTTTATCTATACATTGTCTAAGGGTCACCTCATGCTGACCCTCCCAACCAAGGTTATTGAAATCTCGTTTTTAACTCGTAAAATCATACAATTTTACGAGTTAGTATATATTATCGTATTAAATCGACTTGTAACTCGAAAAATGGTAAAATCATAGCAAAATCGTATAAAAACATTGAAATCGGATGAAAAAAATTTTAAATCACGTTTTTGAACCCTGTTTTACGTGTTTAAAAGAAATACACACACACACACTGCATTTTGCACTACAGTAAAGCCAATTACAGCCCTAAAATGTAAAAAACCTAGCGTCTCGTAGCGCCTCTCTTTCTCAATGTCTGTCTGGTTCCAGTTTTCCAATCCAAACTTCCAATTTTCAAATTCAAAACAAATCATCTATGTAGCATTTAAGTAAGTTACCATCCAGTGTTCTATACTTCCATCTCTTCGGTTTCCATCTCTTCATAACTTACCAATTTCTAAATTCCATTTTTGTACAATTTATCTCTCTTTCCATCTCTTCAATTTCCATCTGGGTGAAAAGGAATTATATTAGACTCTAATATAAATGCATCTGCTGGTAGATGACTGATGTCTCTAGAATGAGAGTGAAGATGAAATAGGGAGGACTTGCGAAACAACCAGGATCTAGTTGGGTAGTTTTGAGAGGAAAGAAACATGAGTTTTTTTTTGTAGACAAATCTCATCCTCTAAGTGAGAGAATATATGAAAAGCTGGACTGGTTGGGAAAAAAGTTGAAGGAATTTGGTTTTGTTCTCGATAAAAAATTTGCTCTACATGATGTCGAGAATGAGCAGAAGGAAGAGATACTGTCTTTTCATAGTGAGAGGCTTGCTATTACGTTTGGGCTAATGAGCACTATAGAGGGTAGCACAATAACAATTATGAAGAATCTTCGTGTATGTGGGGATTGTCACTCTGTTATTAAGCTTTTGTTAAATATTGTAGGGTGCAAGATTGTTTTCAGAGATTTTGGCCGCTTTCACCACTTCAAGAATGACATTTGTTCTTGTAGTGATTATTGATAGCATTATTGGGGTTTTTTCCTTGTTAAAGCTGCTGGATCAATGTGTTGATTTAGAATGCCTATAGGCACATTAAAGTATTTTCAAGATGACCAAAACAAACATTTTGAAGAGGAAGAGAATAGAATTAAACATATAAATTTTCTAGCCGACGCAGTCATTCCTTTACCAAAATTATTAGCTATATATTTTAAGATGTTTGATGTATGAATTTTTATTTGAAACATGTATTTTAAAGTGCTTGAATTATGTATGAAAAAAAAATTCTTTACGATTTTACGATCCGATTTTATTTTGTATTTTCCGTGCCGTGTCAAAAATGCGATTTTGACAACTTTGCTCCCAACTTATGACCTAAGCCTTGTCTCGGTCGATTCTCGATTCAGATTTTAAAACTATGATAATAATTATTTTTGTCATTGTATTGATTCGAGTCAACGGTCACTCTCACCCGTGATTCGGGCCTTGCCTTGGATCAACCCTTGAATTGTGTTTTAAAGCTGTGATAATAACTATTTTTATTATCACGCTAACTCTAGTCAGCTCGACCAGTGACTCAAGTTTTGTCCTGGATCTATCTTCGAGTTGAATTTTAAAATCATGATAATAATTATTTTTATCCTAATATGTTTTAATTTGATAATTTTGAAGTTGAGAGTTTTTTAAAATAATATTTTTATAATAAAAAAATGTTATTTGTAGAGTGATCTAAATTGTCTGGAGTCCCGGTACCATGATTTTGATGAATTTCAACCTTAATTTCAAGCTTCGGTTCTCCAATAAAGCCCTCATTTTCAATATTCCTTAAAATAGAACCTTATCAAGTAAATTAAACATAATACAAAACGTTTACATAGAAAACACAAGTTCAATGAAACACCAATTTAGCTGTGGACAGTAGTAAACAATTACATGCCAAAAACTTGCTTCCATTTCTCATCACGCCAGTGCTCCATGGGTCATTTTTTAGTTGTCGTTTCTCCATATGTCCTAAGCATTCTAACCTTCCTAGATCCTGCAAAAAGGAAATGGATGGCTCAGAATTTGAGAAAACACCAGAAAAGTGATGATAAAAGTCAATGGAGCAGGCTATATACTCAAACTTGTCACAAACTTGACCTTTTTGAAGGCTCGAAAGTCGACTCCCAACCGAGTGTCCTAGCTCTGCGGTAGCTAGCCAGGACAGCAGAGGACTCTTTCTTTCTTTCTCGATCCTGTGTCAATGTAAGGGCAGTAGACCCAGTAGAGGCGGGCAAGGGGCTCTGTTCCCATCCACAGGCCCACACCCCACATGACCTTTCACTCTCACTGTGCTCTGAATTGTAAAAACTCTTATCTTCTTGTTCGTGTATAATTCCAGGTAGTGAGAGAGTTTCCAACGGGTAGAAACCAGGCCCACACAGCCATTTGCTTTTGCTGTTGCATTAATAACCCCATTTGCCATTTTTTCCAAGCCTCGTTACCTCCCTTTCCTGTTTACATTTAAGCTTGACCGGTGGCCGCCTCTCCTATTCTGTTTTGGAAATTGACCAGCAAATGAACGTCTTGTAACCGGGAGCTATTTCAATCCTCGTTATCTCCCTTTCAGCCTCGCTTACTTCTCTGATCAAATCTTACATATTCAACTCAATTCATAACTTCAATTTCTCCGTATATATCGGGATATATACACTTATTTCTTTGAACAATAATGCTATTCGTTGGAAATAGATTTGATAAAGAGAATAGTTACAATGACCTGAAACAAAGTGTTTATTTTCGTAAAAATCATTGAGGTGTTTCTGTTTATGTTATCACGTCGAAGAACAGAGAGTTCAGATGATAGAAGGAAAAAAGGAACTCGTGAAATTCACCAGCAAGGCACATCTCATCGATTAAATATCATCTGAAAACTCCCTTGCAAATTGATGTTTTTAGAATGAATAACAGCAGATTTTTGTCTTTTTTTTGGTCTGTAAACAAGAAGCCTGTACATGCTAGTTGGCGAAGATAGGATCGTCGTACATGTAAATAATGGCCATGGCAAAGCTTAAAGTCCATAGTTAGCTAGAACCCTCTGTTTGAAATGATCACTCATGAATTGTAGGGACAGCTTAACCTCTTCATCTCATCAATGTCCCGTGTGATGGGAACATGGGAAGGAGTTAAGATGGGGTGCCGAAATGTCATCTACCTGTCAACTAGTCCAAGCCCCTCACCAACTATATTTAAGGATTTGGATTGACGTTTCTAACTCATTCAAGTTGAGGGATGGAAGAATTTTTCAGTTCACAGGAAAAAATGAAAAAAATAAAATTGAATTGGACAGCGTAAATTGACTTGAGGATCAAGAATTTGAAATTGTAAAGGTCAATTTTGATTTGAGAATTCATATGTATGTGTAATAAAATATCCAATACCGACTACCACTGGTCTCCATGTTCAAATCTGAAATTTACACATCCGTTCGTAGTTTTTCTATTTACTTTGTTTTTTAGTGAAACAATCATTGAATTTAATTTTCCGACTGAATCTCGATCCATTGCCGGTTCGCCACCCTAATCAAAGGGGAGGTGTGGACCTTATGAATAAGGGCGGTAGGCTCCTGTACGAGCATACACGTGAAACTCTTGTAGAGGCCCACCCTCATCCATCAATTGCCCCCACCGGCACTGCTTTTGCCACCTTCAGGCTGCAATTGCTGGAGCCTGGAGTAAGATACACCCCCAACCACCCTCTTCCTCAGACTGTATAGCTCTGATATGGTGGCAATTACTGAGACTCGGCCTGGTTGAAATGGCCCATCACCTTTTTGTGATCTAATGGCCCATATCCTCTCCGCAAAACACAACTGCTTGGAAATTCCAGCTCTGGCCAGCACGAGGAAAGCAAGGTCTATCTTACACGTGGCCTGCCTTCCTAAATGCAATGCCGTGAAGGCACTACATCATAAGACTTCTCCAGACCAAAGCAATGCCTCTTAAGCGTTGGCCAAAAACATTATTATTATCAGAGACGAAAACGTTGGTTGTTGTCTTCACACAGCGGCGACTCGCCGGCCAACAGGCAGGAAAACGTCCTTACACAGAACAGGTGGACGCCGACATGTCCTTAGTTAAGATGGCAACATATGCTTGAAGATCTGAAATGTTGATACATTCCTTAGCAGACTCGCAATGTTAGGGAGCCACTGCAAATGGTACTGCCGTTCACTTTACTCTTGGAAGCATCACTGATGTTATATATACATTGAATTTCCTCTTCTCTGATAAGAACAGACAATGACGATAGCAACATTCGCAGGTGAAAACAATAATAATGAGCAGTGGAAAGAAAAAAAAAATCATATTCGATAAATTAAATCAAATCATATCACAATACAGTATTATCAGTAGCCGCTATACCTATACTAACATGACTCTGAATGTCCTTCCATCTGTGTACCTCCTCCCACTGCTAGATATATAAATAGCCAAAAGAGGAGCAAGAAAGGAATCTGCATCCATTTGATGCATGCAGAGTATGCCTAGGCGTTATATCAGAATTGAGAAGAACGGAAAAGAAAATTACATTACAGAGAAAAAGGTTATGTCTCAAGGCAGCTTCCAAAAGGTTTTTGTTGCAACCAGAATTTTTTCTCTTCCACTCGATTCTGGCTCTTTCTCATGAATGGAAACCAACCATCTTACAGCAAGAGCTACACGAGCCACTTTATCAATAACTTCAGGAGAATCTCGGATAATGACTGTTCCTTCTGGACGTAATATTCGGTCCATCTCCACCATTAAATCCACAAGGTTGCACCTGCAGTGAATCAGAGATGATGAACATGTTCACTTTATCTATAAAATAAATGGTCATTTGAAAATCAAATATTTAGCCCAGATTAAAATACAGTGCCCATACAGGCGCAGGTGCTAGATGACCATAAGCAAACCAAACTAGCAACTATTTTGAAAAACAGTACAAGCTTCGGGGTTCGAGGAAAGATTTAACTAATCAAATAGAAGAAACTGTCTATCAAATAAATTATTCTAGTCCTTAAAGCTTGGACGGGTGCTGGCATGCAATGTTGTGCAAAAACTGCCCCTTGCTGCTGTGCATGGCTTCCCTAAGTTCAGCCCTAAAGCCCTAATGCGAAAGAAACAAAATTGGAACTGATATATAAAAAGAAAATCAGAGATAGAGAGAGACTTGGAATGAACATATCGAACAATGAAAATCCACGGCAAGTCCCTCAAGTTGCAAACGAAGAAACAATCTGTACAAGTAAACCATCAAAAAACACATTCTCACATTCACCATCACTTGCCCTTACAACCACAAGTCGAAACTACAACCAAAAAGTAAAACAGATCACAAGATCCCAATGCACATATGCTCCACTGGTTCTCACCTTAGCGAACCACCTTATCAGCATCCCAGGCTCAAAATGTAACATTTCCTCATAACTATCCTTTTAATGCACTACCTCTCCATCATTTACCATGACTTCCACACCATTGATATTGCATCTTTCTCCTAGTCATTTTGTACATATGAGACCACATGCTCAGACACTTCCTCAGAGAATGAGCACAATTCTCAATATAATGCCAATGATCAAGTGACTTCAGACAGATCGACAATTGTATTGTTCTCAGATCATTTAGGCCTAGGAGAAAGCTGGTGGATTGTAGAGCGATGCACAAGAAGCTTAGCCTATAGGTACTGGAGTGAGGAGAGTGAAGTGAGAGGGGGGGATGAGAAGATAAGGATAGTGTTTTTATGCTTTGACAGGTGAGGTTGGGGCTTTTTTTCCTGATGAAAGAAGATTTAAGAAGGAAAGAAGATAAGGATACATGAAGAAGGATAAAAATATTACCTTCCACAAAAAAAACAGAAAAAAGAGAAAATGAACTAACAGAAATCCCCAGGGCGCAGAGCACCATATCGATTCTAGGAAGGCAATTCTATCCCACAATAATTGCTTGCAAAGGTAGTGAACCTGAAGATTCAAAAGTTCCATTCTGCTCAAAATACTCCAAATCACTGCAAAGATATCACATGCCAAAAGATATTACCACACTTCCCTTTCTCAAAGCCGAGAAAATGTGTGCAGATATCCTCCATTCTACTTGACACCACCCATTTTTCACCAAAAACACTGGACAGCGAGCTTATTCAGAAAGTCCCATGCCACTGGACAAAGCTAAAAAGTTGTGGGTATTGCTACTTTAAAGCACATAACACAAACATTAGGCAATAAAGCTAAACAGGGCCTCTTGTGCGTGGCAGATCATGATCACTATCACTGTGCAGAGAGATTAAGAGTTTAAAGCTTCATGAACCACATGCCAACCCCCTGTTATTTGGATACAGCAGCCTTATTCAACACGTAGCAGCCAAGGAAAGAAGAAATAAATCAATAATTTTAATGTAATTTTCTGTATATTTTTAGATTGAAACCCTAGTCTATTAAGAAATTTGTCTTCTTCGGAATCTTAATACCATTCTGGAATTAAGGTTTGCTTGGAAAATTATTTTAATGTAACTTTCCGTACAGTTTTGATGTTGAAATTTATTATAAATAATATGCGTTCGGTTTGAAGACTCTGTAGTTTTCTTCTCTTTTCTTATTGCTATAGTAACTTGGATTACCATTCATGTTTTATTTCTATACCCTAATTATTCTAAAAACACATCCCTAATAAACTGAATTTCTCAGACTTCCATCCCTAACCCTAAATCCCATAAAAAACACTAAAGCTCTACAATCTTCAAGGTTTTCTTCAATCACAGTTTTTCAAGTTAAATCCTCCATCAAATCATTCAAATAAAATAAAAAGTTTAAACTTTCTTTCCTCTCCACATTGAGAAAGAAAAGTCTTATTCATCACGTTGCACAACTTATCCTTTAGTGGATAATGCAAACGATTAAACTAAAACAACTCACTGCAGCATCAAGACAGCATTATGCCTCAAATGTCATTTTTATGGAAATGAGGAATAAACATGCCTCTATTTTCTGGTTCAGCCAGAGCGGAATCCTCTTTTGCAGCAATAAACAAAGAATTTTTATTTTTTAAAAGCTGGGTTCATGGAAAAATTTCACCAGATTGAAATTACCTCACACAACATTCGAAAAAGAGGCATGCGTTTCCATTTAATAAAAAAAGAAAATGAGAAAGAAAAATCTTGTTATCATTTCACACCATATGTGTGCAGGAAAATAATGAGAAAAAGAAAAGGCAACTGAAAATGAAGATTACAAGTACCTGTTCTTGCTTGAACCAGGCATTTTTAGTAGTGATTCAATGCCTGCTACATGGATGAGATCATAGGAACGGGGATATGTTGAGAAAGGTTCACACCTGATACCACAAGTAAAAGGAATAAGGTTGAGCAGAATAGATAACCCTAAATCTGATTTCATACCACCAAAGCTTCACTTCCATTAACAGATATCATATCCAAAGAAGGAAGCAAAGCAAATCACAATTATCTTGTCCTTAATATCAATTAGAGGAAGGAGACATGTTTAATGCCACCCAAGTCCACTTCCATTAACATATATCGTATCCAAAGGAGGAAAGTTATCACCATCTTGTCCTCGATTTATCATTTAGAGAGAAAACAAACTTTTGGCCATGGGTAAATTACTACCATTAGTATATTTCAATACATATTAATAGAGCAATAACCAAGCAAAAAATAGATTGGTGATTAGGATCTTGAATTGATGATCAGAGAAGCATGTTCAACAAAGGACTTTTTTTCCTGTCTAACTGCAGACCACCACTCTGTTGACAGTTGGCACATGGCTTCAAGAATGTGCAACAAATATATCCACCAACTCAGTTAAATATGAAGGCGAGACATCAATAACATGACCAATATAAGTAGTATGCTATATATGAATTTCTGGTACAGAGGTGGGAGTAACTCACCAATCATGGTAGACTCCAATAAGGCCTCGGTCATATATTACACCAAGCGTAGATGGCTTGCGAGCAGGAACGACATTCATCACCCATACAGGATCTGGCATGAGTGCTGCTGCAAAACTCCCAAAAAATGCATTCATGTCCATGACATTGCGTATGGCTGGAGTTCCTAGCTTCACATTCAAATTATTCTTATAGTATGCAACCCTCCTTACCCAGCGCCGTGTGTCAGCGTCAAACAAATCTAACCCATTTTTCATGTGCACAGCCCTGGAAGGTGCTTTCGTTAGTCTATCAGGCCACTTAGGAATAGTCCCAATGGTACAATCCCCCTTCACAGCAGAAGTCCTACTCACACATTTCTTTAACTTGAAGTACCTGCAACATAATTGAGCTTAGCTTCAGAATTTATGGTGTTCCCATGCAAATAAATGAATATTATCTTGAGCAGAAAGCTCGATTGATCAGGTTCCAAACTAAAGGCAAATTTATCAAATTTGCACCTAAAGTCCTAAACCAAGTGCATTAGTTGCAAGATGGTCAAAAGAAAAGAACAACAGCCGTGTTGCCATCATCCGAGTTGCTGCAAAAACACTAGAAAAAAACTTTATGAAACTGAAGATTTATTTTTAGACAATTACCATGCATCACTTGGGTCATCTGATTCGTCGCACAATTCAAGACCATATTCATTTTGGTTGGGCAGGCATAAATCTCCAGCGGGTTTTTTCCATATGACGGTGTTTCCATCCACAGCGATCAGCTCATAGCACAATGCTCTTGCCACAGCCTGGAGATCAGCCCATTCCTTGTCTTGTTTAGCCCACTGCACAGGAGGTCCAGAAATGACAAGATATCCTCCAGGACGAAGTAACCGATTTACTTCAATAAAATAAGATGCATCTGCAAAACCAGATCCCTTCAATGTAAGATATACTGGCAGGTTGTATCCGAGGAATATGAAAACATACTACAAGGATACAAGTCATAAAGAACTTACTATAAGCTGTAAAAGGGATCAAGCATCGGGAGCAATGCACCAAGTCAAATGAAAATGCAGGATACGGGAGTCTTCTAGTGCCAAGCATGGCAACAAATGCCGGAACCCCTCTCTCCAGTGCAAACTGTATCTGTGCTTTATGTGAATCTCTTGGAGCAAATGAGAGAGTCAAAATCCCTTCCTTCAGCAAATATCCTCCCCAACTAGCAACCTAGAACACGATCATGTCATAAGAAACCTCCAGTATACAACAAGTTTACAAACTAAAAATCACAAAAACATAAAAGTATTCCCTACCCCACATCCCATATCAAGAGCAGTCCTTAAAACCCCGCCTTTGATAGGGATATATTGCCCAAGCTTCTCAATATACTGTACAGCACCCTCTGGAAACATTGTTCCACCGCCAGGGAAAATGAAGTGCTCTCCTTCCTTTTTCATCCATCCTTGATGACCTTTCCTATCAGCAATTTTATCATGCGGCATATTCGCACGCCATATCTTGACATCAAAACACAAAAAGACCGCGGACATCAATGTATATCAATACAAATTACCCAAAAAAAAAGTGTAAATAAACTAATTAAACTAACAAGATCAGTAAGAAAATAACCCTATTACTACCACAGCTATGACTATTAAAAACACATTAGAAATTCTAATTGAACAGAAATACAAGAAATTCAGCAAAAGCGCATACCTTATGCAAACTCTGAGGCCATTGAACAGAAATCTTATAACCGTCAGGTGGCGGGATCAAGCAAAGATGAGTATCCTCAACGGGAGGACAATGACGTTCTCTATAAAAGTTCATTTCTCTACTTAACTGACTGTTCCTTCTAGGATCTTCACAAGGCATGTGATCTACTTCGTCCGCAGGACAAGCTTCAATCGGCTGAGCATTCTGTCCCGCCTCAATCAAAGCGACAAGACGGTGGCGTTGGCGTGGATCAGAGGTGGAGCGGAGGAGTGTTTGGCGGCCTGAAGCGGCAAGAGAGTCGCCGAGTGGAGTGAAGACTAGAAGGAAAAAAAGGAAGACTAAACCGAAGAATGTTGCCGTTACTAAATCAAGTAGTTTCCATTGGCGTGGGTTTCGTTTCGACGCGGGCAGATTTAGGTGTCCCATTTTTTATTTCTTAGATCTGATTATATGATTCTTTCTTTGTGGCTTGGTGGAGCCGAGGAGAGGGGGGGTTGATTTGCTCTGGTTTTCCTTGATGAGAGATGGGAGCTGATCGATGGCGGTGAGTGAGTGATTGAGAGGAGGAGGGAGATTACGTTCACGTGACGGTGAGGGATCTGGTTAACCATTTTATTTCTTCTCTTTTTTCTATTACTATTTCTTTTCTTTTCTTTTTTTTAATTCAACATCTTGTTACACGCGTTAATTAGTTCGAATGAAATATTTTATTTTTCATGATCAATAATGATATTGAGTTATAAATTAGGATTTTGTTCAAGTATACATTCAATTATTAAAAACAAATATCTTATATCAATTATCATGCATTCTTGGGTTGTACATAGTCTTCGTGCAATCCTTGACACGTAAAATTGACTTCTTTTCCAGGTTTTAAATAAAATTGTTCATAATTTTCTTATCAATGCTAAATCTTTTTTTTTCCCCATCAAATTTTAATACTTTAACAGGAGGACTCATCGTACTTCCTTTTATATCTTGGCTGTGAAGCTCGATAATAGGATGGAGTCGATCCATTTATACACGTGTCTTTCGAACAACAGTACGTAGCCGTAACAGGCCAAAAAGAAAACCGACTTTTACTGTGTGCATGTTTAGAGGTGTTATAGTAGTTTTTTTAAAGATATTAAAATAATATTTTTTAATTAATTTTTTATATTATTATATCAAAATAATCTGAAATTTTAAAAAAATTAATTTAAAGTAAAGAAAAAAATATTAAAAAATATATTTTTTTAAAAAAAATAAAACATAAGAACAAACTTCCACACAAATAGTGGACAATATTTCTTGAGTAAAATTACTGTTTTTTTCATTTCAGCTATCAATATTTATTTATTTTTATTTCATTCTTGTGCGTTTATTTTTGCATCATTTTATACGTTGAGATCTGCCCTTCCTTGCATACTCTTACGTTTGTGACTTTATTATTTTCATTGCTCATGAAAACTTTAATTTGGTTTATTAAAACTTAATCTACATGTTTGGTTTTTATTGTTTTAAAATCTTAAGATTTTTTTCATATTTTGATTTTAGATGCCAAGAAAAGAGAGAGGAGGTTATAAAAAGAAAATGAAAGAGAGTGAGGGAGAAGGGGTTTGATTAGCCACATTTTAATAATAATAATAAAAAAAAACATAGTAAATGGATTCATCTTTTATAAGAGATCTTAGAGAAAGTGTTTTACCCTCGAAACAAGTTGGAAAAAATAGATTGAGGTCCTGAGACTTCTTTTCAATCTAGTTTGATTTTTTTATTTTAAAATTAATTAGATGGTGTTTTATAGTTAAAAATAAATTCGTTAAAGTTTTTCAGATGCTCTTGATATGTTTTCAAGATTCGTTGAATTTTTCAGAATATTCTTGAAATATTTTTAGATGAAAACATGTTAAGAATTGAATTTTTGAATTCCTAGCCTCGGACCTTGAGTTTTCAATCATAAAAAATTAACTAGTTTTGTTATTTTTACTGTTTAAAAGTTGTAAAAAACTTCTGTTTGGTTCGTTCGATTGATTAATTTCAATCGATTGATTAATGTCGTTTAAAGATTTTAAGCTTCAATTCTACACTTTATTTTTTATTGTTTTCGTTTCTAGATATTAAAGAGTAAGAGAAAAAATTGAAAGAAAAGGGAGACAAGGGTTCCATTGACCATGTTTTAGTTACCCAAAAAAATAATTCAGTGTCAATTGATTCATTTATAAAAGGGAGTTCGATGAAGATAGTTTTTCCTTTAAACTTAACGGGAAAAAATAGATGAAGACATATGAAGTTTTTTTTTCAGTTCAATTTTTTTAAAAAATAATTAAATAATATTTTAGGATTAAAAATATATTCATTGAAGTTTTTAGGATATTCTTTTTAAGTATTTCTATGCGAAAACACGTTGAAGTTGGATTTTTACGTCTGTCTGAAACTCAAACTTTGAGTTTTTGGTCATTGAAAATGAACCAATGAACGGCATACTGGGCAGATGATGTACTATCTATTTTGTTTTAAAAATGAAAACAAACTATTAAGTCCAGACTATGTTTTTTAAATAAGATTATAACAAGTATGATAATATTAACAATTATTTTATGAATTATCATATATAAATTCAATATGCATAATTATTTTTTAAACAATTTCCTAGGAATATTCAACAAAATAAATTACCTATTATGATATTTTTTTATTGTTAATTTTATATATTTTTCAAATTAATAATTTTTATTTTTATATTTTTTCATATAATTGCGTAAAAATATCCATGCACGATTTATTTGTCTTTTTTTTTTATTGAAACTGCAATAATTAAAAAAAAACTTTATTTCTAATAGAAATATGTTTTTGTCCAAAGAAAAAAAAAAGAGATCCATGAATAAAAGAATGACACTTTGACTATAGAATATATCTTTTAGTAAAGGATGTAAATCATTGAAATTGTTAAGAAATTTTATTTTTAAACAATTTATTTTAATTATTTTACAATCTAGTTATTTTTTTTACCTCATTTTTAAAAAAATTACAGTTTACATATAAGGTCAAGTTCAAGGTAATTTTTAAAGTTCAGTATCACTTTATATTCTCATAAAAAAAAAACCAGCAAAATAATTTAAATAATTTACATAATTTTTATTGTATTTTGATCAATAACTAAATAGCCATCGAATGTTAAAATTATAAGATCTCAACCCCTTTCTCTTCCATCCTAGCCACCATGCACCTCTTCTCGTTTTTCAAGGCTGCCGCAACTACAACAGAAACCACGGCTCTCTCCCATCACTCTACCAAATCAAACCCCATGATAAATACAAAAATTGAGAATCTTTATTACCTTTAATATTAAATAAATGGAGCCTAGTTGTTCGTCATTACCAGATGGATAATTACACTACCTTATTTATTTTTATATTTTAAAAATATTTATAAAAAATATTATTTATTATTTATTTTAAATTAATATTTTTTATGTTTTCAAATTATTTTAAAGTGTTAATATTAAAAATAATTTTTAATAAAAAAATATTATTTTAATACATTTTCAAATAAAAAAACTTTAAAACACAACCAAAATCATATTCTTAAACAGGTTGGTTCAATCTCAAATGGATTTCTCTTAAATGACACTATCTTTCAATTTCCGTGTTGATTTTATGCAATTAAACTTTAAAGGAAAGAGGTAAAATTAAAAAATAATTAAACTAAAAGTTGGGTAATTTATTTTATTTTTTATTTCAACTACTGTAAAATTAAATAAAACCAGGTTCCAGCACAACCCCGCATCTTCGTGGAAAAAAAAAAACTAGTATGATTCTAAATTAAAAACAAACTTTTAAATATCCTTCTGTCACCGTATCAAGCAAAGGATCATTCCTAATACTCGGCTGAGTTGCTACATAAATTAATTACTACACTTAAAGCATCGTAAAACAAGGGTCAAAGCAAACGGCTTGTTTGTCTATCCACGAGGTCAACATGGATCTACAAAAATAGCTCCAAGTGCCGGACTTCACTCACATCTCCCATAAAAATAAAATAAAATAAAACTAATCGGAAGGCCATGTATGCTGCTGCCGCCAAGTGCTGGACTGACACCGCTTTAACCCTCACTTGTTTTAATAGTTCAAAACAGTCCTCTATTTTTCTTGAAACTTTTTATTTGCCCCTTATCTTTGAATCCTAACCTTATCCTTGGTTGCTGCGTCTTACTTGCAAACAAATCCCTGAACACAACTCCTCTCGCTTTTTAGAATTTGTTACAGGTTAAAACTTTAAGAGAATAAGAATATCATGATTACAGAGACATTCAAAGTATTCATGTATTTAATTTTCATTTATCGAAATCTTTACTTGCTAAAAGCTATTATAACTATTTACATAGAAAAACTAAAAAACCTTATTTATATTAAATAATAAAAAAGTTATTCCTTTCAAATATAAATATATATATATATATAAAAAAAAAAACTAATTCTAACTAGAAAAAACTAAAAAAATTCATGGAAGATGCTAGAGAAATTTGAAAGTGGATACTGTTACTATTGTTCTGGAGACAATTACATCAGATCATCGCGAACGCTGGAAGAATTCTATTCAATAAAGATACAACCAGAACTAACTCATTCAAAGGTTTGCAGGTCCAAACGTGAAACTTGTTTGGCATGATTACTGTTGGTTTTTAAATAAATTTTTATGTTAAAATATATATTAATAATACATTTTAATTTTTTTAAAATCATTTTTTCCATCAATACATCAAAATAATTTAAAAACACTAAAAACATATTAATTTAAAATTAAAAAAAATTAAAAAAAATTTAATTTTTTTAAAAATACTTTTAAAACACAAAAACAAGTCCGTAGAACTCATTGGAGGGCCAGGCATACTGTTTCCATGCTGGCTATTCAATTAAGATCGCATTATTTTACCATGCATCCACTTATCACCATACACAAATCTCTAATTTGATTTCATATTCAATTCAAATGTTCCATATGCAGTCTTGTATGATGTAGAGTAAAACGAAAAACCATGGCCAAAGGGCTATGGAAGAAGAGGGTGAAACAAAAAATTTGTAACTGCAACTTCTTAAATAAATCCAAGTATATACAAAAAAAGAAAGAACACAGCCAGAAATTGGCCAGGTCAATTAGAATCTTGCCATCCCCCAAAACGCTATTTTCTGCCACGGAAACCAATTTTTTTGAAGATTTAAAACTCCGATTCACTGCACCAGGAGACCTATGTTCAGGAATCCCAGAAACTAATCAAGACAATGTTGGCCACGGTTCTCATTGTCCTAGTTGAACTGGAAATTCATTTAAAGTTTCCTAGAAGCCTTGTATTCATGCTTGATAAGATTTGCCCTCAGCAGCATTGCTCGAACATCCCTATCAAACTCATTGCCTGTCTGCAGTACCCGCTGGAAAGTCGCATTCCTTTGATCCGCATGGCGTGCATATAGAATTTTGTTGTGTGAGTCAATTCGTGCCTGCAAAGGCATGATATTTTTATCAGTAAGGTATCGAGATAAGTTGTGCAAAAGGGTGGAAAGGTTTTGCTGTGTGACATGAAAACAACCAATGGATATACTGAAAATTTTTGGAAGGAGACCCAGTCAAAACCACATTTTGAATGCCAGGGAATTCCAGCCATGGGATATTTCCTAAACCTAAACATCTGGGACAAACTATTTAAGAGGATAAAAGAACAAGAAATTAGCAATGCAAATTGCAAGCCAAACCTGTATTTGATTGTCAGCAATCAAGGCTTCAAGTTCTTTCCCTAAGCCCGCAACAGTTGTTTTGAAAGCATTGGCCATCATATGCAGATCAACAGACACGAATGGGTGTGTATACTGAATGAGAGCTTTGTTGCGGATTTGATCATACAGTGTCTGGACATGGTCATGCAAATGGATGTCAAGCATAAGGTTTGCTTTAAGATTTCCCAGGTAATCCAGACACGAAGCATAATGGCTGCAAAGGGAAATTTTTGTTTACAAAACAGGCTTCATGTCCAACAGCGTGGATATAACAGTTGACAAGCTTATGAGAAAAGATGTTAAAAAAGAAAAGGAAAGGAAAATAGAACACTCAACTAAACTCCAGGATGTAAATTAGAGTTAAACAATCATATATTGACAAGCATGAAAAAAAGCTCAGCTAATGACATGCTAATGGAAAAAGAGACCAAAATATGAAGACAACTAATCCCCCAGGCTACTGATTCGAGTTAAATATGAGACTGTTGACATTATGAGTTAAATATTAGACTGTTGACATTATAATGCAAACTCTCCGAGCAGCCTTGTGCATTTCGATAGTTTGACACAAGCAAGATTAAAGGAGAAGGAACCTTATTTTCCTTCTTTTTCCAAGTTTTGTTTTTCCATCTTCGGTAGAAAAAAGACAGTTCCAGAAATAAATAAAAAGAGTTTATGAGCATATTTTGCTTCTATTGAACCCATATATAATAAATCTATTACCGGTGACAAGCTCTTGAAAAAATTGAGCAAGTATAGGCAATCTTCCCAGCATTAAAGAACCATCTTCTCAAAATCAAAATCCAAGACTTTGTTAAAATAAAAGATCCTGAATCTCCTCCCATCTATACCAAGTACCAACACAAAATTTCTTGGATTTACAATATAGAGCACAATGGCTAACTGCCACCTTGCACGAATATATCATCAAAAGTCAAAGCATTAAAAATGCAAATCAAATCATGTACCATCATAACAAGTTACCTTGAGTAGAAATCATGAATAAGCTCTCTAACTTCAGGTACCAACTCCAAGAAATTACGGAAGTTGGGATTGTCTATGACTTTGCTCTGCCAAAAAAAATGCACTGATTAGAAACTATCCTCTGAAGTTCATTGAAAAGCCAGTGAAAAACAAGATTAACAAGAAGAAAGAGGGAGTGGAGAAGGAGAAGAGGATGACGATGAAGAAGGAACACCTTTAGCTCCGCCCGATCAAAACTTGCAAGAGCACAAAGTCCTCCGTATGTTGCAACATCTTGAGGAGCAATGACTTCATTGTATGAATTTCCCAATTCAGGACTTACTTCCAGGAACTGTACCCATAGAAAGATAACATATGCAAAGTAAGAATATAAAGTTGCCTCCAAATGCTCAGAATACAGCCCATCCAAGATAAGCAAATATTGGAGATAAGCAAAAAAGAAGGTGCTTGGTTCATCAAAATAAATGAGCGGCTGAATTTCAGTAAAACAACACTAACCCTTCAACTTCAAGTTTTAAGCAGTTAAACAAAAATGCACCAATGCCTACTTAGAATTCAAAGACCATTCAAGATCAAAATCAGCAACGAATGACAATATCCAATTAATAGCCAGAATAAAAAAGATTCTTAAGTGCTAACTTAAAACTTAATAATCCCAAAAGATACTTTAAAAAAAAAAGTGGCAGTTGTGAGTTTGTTTACAGCCAGGAAGATCACAGGAAGTAAAACTCACACTAAGTAACCAAAGCATTTGAAAACAAACTGTAATGAAGATAGTGAAAATACACAGAGAGCAAGCAAATATCAGCTGTATTGTCCAATTCTGTAACAGAACTTTCAACCTATCTTAACTGCATCCTATGTGATTATAATGCTGCAAATTCTGGGTTTAAGATGCTACACGGGTTAAAAGAAAAAAAAATAATGACAATATTCATACTGAACTGAATACATTGGAGGTACACAAGTAAAGCAAACCTTACGAGCAGCGAGTTTGTATTTTTTAGCCTCCAAATGAGCCAATCCAGCAGCACAACGTAGTTTTGAGACTGTAGGAGGTTCAAGAGCTTCTGCTGTTTGTTCTGCTTTGCTGACATAGCTTGTGACATGAGTAAATTGGCCCATTTCAATGCTTACAAGAATTGCACTCATGCACGTATGAATAACATGCTTTGATGTAGTGCAATAATCACGAGTACGGGCATAACTTTTAAAAGCATCCGCAAGGTAACCATGAGCATAGTAGTAATCTCCAAAATCATTATATCCCATTCTTATGCTTTCTTTGATCAGGTTTGTCTGCACAAAATATATATAAAAAAAAGAGATGTAAATCACACCACCATAGACGGTGATAATTATAAACAAAAGTGAGAAATTTACTCCACAGATTAACCCTGCGTCATAATCTCAATAGTCATCACAGGTAGGAAAACTATAAAAGTGTGGCAGGGATATAACCACGTGATCTTCTTTTATAGCAAATACATGTCCACAAAGCTATAGTAAGCCAACAAAACCGAAAGTAAGTTTCCACCTGAATTTTTTTGGGGGGCTCTAGGATAGAAACTAAAACGAACCTGTTTTCCAGTTATTCCCCCCCTAAAAAAAACTTACGATTAAGACTACTGTTGTAGCAAAACAGACACCGCCTGTCTTAGTAACATTAAATTAACAAAATAATCATCACTAAAACAAACCCACAACAAACACCATGTTTTTTCAATTATTTCCCCCTAAAACAGTTATTAATACTAGCATTATAGCATGAGTGCAAACATAAAATGAATTCCGAAAGCAACCAAGAGAATAATAATCACTGAAACCCAAAATAAAATTAAAAATTAAAAAAAAATGTTTTTACCCTATAAGCATTAAGTTCATTCTCAAGCTTCTCTTTCCTCTGATCAGCTTTCCGATCCACCATCTCACACCAAGCACTGTCCATCCCATAATTACTACCCAACCTCCCATCAATCTTCTGCACTACATCTCTAAACAATTGCGTGTTCTCTCCTTTCTTGATTTCTTCATATGCCATTCGTAGCGCTTCCATCTTCATCGCCGTGTTATTATTCTGACCACACCGGTCCGCGATAAACAATAATCGCGTTATTTTTGTTCTCCCTGTGTACAGTCCGGCGTACGCTTCGATGTCGAGTTGTTCGCTGCTAATGATTGGTCTGTTTCGGTTGTTAGAAACATCAGCTCCGCCGTTGGCGTGAATCTCGTCGTCGGGTTCCATTGAATAAGAATTTTGGGGGTTAGGGCTTTTTGTGCTTTATTTTGGATCAGTGAATTTGCCACCACTTTACTATTCTTTCTGCTTGACACAGACACCGGACGGTTGTTTTCACTTTTTTCACATGGAGTTTTGTCGGGTAACAAGAGACCGTTTAACACTTATATATATATATATATATATATATATATATATATAGAGAATTTTAAGAAGAGCATAGAGTATAAAAACAAACAGCCCCTTGGTTAAATAGCTTTTGTTATTTTTTCAAATCTTAAAAATATTTTGTAAAAGTTAAAATAATATATTTTTATTTATAGACTTATTTTTCATTTGTTTTATATATAAAAATTTATCTTATAACGGTTTTAATTAAATAATTATTTTTTTAAACCTAACTTTTTTAAATTACAACTAAAAATATTTTTTTATACCTAGTTTTTTAATAAAACCCCAAAGACTTTCACAATGTCAAACACACACTAAACCTACCTAAAGTCTGCTTTATCTTTTTTTTTTTTTTATCTAGATTTGTGCACCTGCATTATGCCGTTAGCCAAAATATTTTTATAGATTTATGTTGCAAGCATGATTTAAATTTTTTTTAAAAAAAACATACCTCCGAATATAGATTTGATTGAGAAAAATAATAGTGATATATAAATCAATTTTATCTAAAAAAAATGAGAACTTGCAAAAAAACAACTATTTTTTTTAAGCGATGAAATTAAAATCCTAGCCAATCAAATGTAAAAAGAAAAAGGTATAAAAAAACCGACTTGGGGCAACCTAACCAAGCATGGCAAATATGCAAGGTAGATAAAAAGAAAAAAAATTAAATAAATAAAGCAAAATTTGAATATAAAATTAATCATGTATCGAATGATGAAATTGAAAAGGATGGTCAAATTAAAAAAATAAAGACCAAAAAAACACCCAGCAAACCAAACTTTGTGATTTAGATTATGTAAATAAAATAACTGAATATAAGATAAATTGAAAAACATTATGCAACTTAATTCTAAAACAACCTATTACTGAATTAAAAAATGCAAAAAGTATTAAACTTGAAAAAAAGCTGAAAAACAAATAGAGTAAACTCAAGCAAAATCATCAAACCTGGTGTTCAAGCGATAAGATCAAAATTGACAAAAAAAAAAAAGAAAATCAGAGAAAATTATGAAATCCAATATAAAAACCCCTCAACCTTTAAGAATATAACATAAAAAAATCAATTTTCAACCGAAGCAATATTAAAATTAAATTAAAAATTAATTTAAAATTGTTGTCAAAGTGAATCTAGCAAGAAAACAACAATAACAAAAAAAAAAAAAAACTTAAAACAACACTGATATATTGAAAATTCACAAAAAAAAAATTATATAAAAGACAAATAAAAAAAATTTCCCAATCGCTAATGATAAAAAAAAATTATTATCTTTTTTCGTGGGATAGCGATTACTGTCAAAGTGAGCGGAATGTTACATAGATAACGCATCGTCTCTTGAAAAATTATAGAATTCCAATTCAGTGTATGCAAATAATTTCATACAAATAAAATTCACAAATGAAACTGTAATTTATAAAAGCAATTTTCCATTGCATATATTTGTAGTATCTCCGGCATGCTTATTAATTATTTCGAATCACAATCAGAGAATCGTAGACATTAAAATCACCGAGTAGCTCTAGCGATTGCCTAGTGGATGACCTTTCTGCCACGCTCCTCCTGATTCTCCAGGTTTTGTGGACGACATCCTCGACGGCGGTGTGTCCTCCTATCATCTCAATCCTCTCCGTGCAGATTTTTCACCATGACAGCTTCCATTATGATTCTAGCACGTGCTTTTCCAACCCCTTCTCCCAGAGGCATTTCTAACTTGCCTGATGATTCCTTTCAT
Organism: Populus tomentosa; assembly: GCA_018804465.1. Classification (NCBI taxonomy): domain Eukaryota; kingdom Viridiplantae; phylum Streptophyta; class Magnoliopsida; order Malpighiales; family Salicaceae; genus Populus; species Populus tomentosa. The sequence goes on from CM031995.1 coordinate 4,667,154, forward strand.
TCAGTTGTGACACGTCACTTCAGAGTACCATGTAATGTAATTGAAAATTTTGAACAATAGAGGTTGAAATGGAACATCTAGACAAATGTTAGGATAGAAGTTGCATTTTAAAAAATATTTCTACCTTAGAAATATAATTTAAAAATTTTTTTATTTTTATTTTTATAAAATTTAATTTTAACATCAAAATAATACAAAAATATCCAACAATTATTAATATGAATAATTTTTTTTAAAATATAGTTAGACCATAAAATAAGTATCTTTTTAATTTCAAATAGCGTTTATTTTATAGTTAAAAGTTTTTTAAAATATTTTTTTATTTAAATAAATATTTTTAAATATTTTAAATGTATTTATATTAAAAATAAAAAAAATATTATTTTAATATATTTTTAAATAAAAATAATATTAAAAAATATATTTTGCACTCGTCACCAAACGCAATATAAATTAACCTACCCAATTTCGTAGTAACATGACATTTCCGCAGTCCTGTGTTTTTGAACAAACTCATTTCAGTCCCTGACTATTACCCCATCATCTATTGAATCTCAAAGTTTTTGATTTTATCATTTCTGTTTAAAAGATAATTTTAGCATCAAATCATAATAAAATTCCTTTAATTTACTAAATCATATAAAAAGAAAAGTGGAGAGAGATTTACCATGACTTGGCATTCATATTATCATATCACGAAATATCGTGGTTTATTCTTGACACACTTGATGGGAGCTCTTAACAAGTACATGTAAGTTGAATAGAGTCTTAAAACTGTCAAGTAGCTATTGATGGATGGAAAAGTGATATTGTACAATGTCAATTCGAGATGGGATCGATAAAATAAAATTTTATGGACTTGATTGACAATGAAGCAATTCTTCAGGGGCTAAACTTCTCTCTTTCGGTAAGATTGAGATCCACTAAAATAAAATCCGTTTTTCCTATACTCATCTCATAACAGAAAGCAACTTATTCCATTACTGCAGAGCATCGCTGAAGCAACTGCTGGCAAGCATGATAAAGAAGGCTCGAATCTCAACGACGCACAGTGTATAATCCACGTGTAAACTCAGCAGATTTCCACGTAGACATGATAAAACAACCACGGTCCCACAATAGAGTTTCGGTGACAAAAAGTTGAAGAGGGCGCGAAAGCAAACCAGTGCATTCACATTGCTGCTCTTTTCAGTTTCTGCTGCCCCGGCCCGCATTTGAAGCCACTGAAACGGCAAAACCCTCCCTTCCTCTCTCTGTGTTCAAAACACACTCTCTTCCAGTTTTCCGTTATAAATCGACGGCCATGGTGAGACCAACTCAGGATACGATCGAGACATTCATGAGAATCACCGGCGCGTCTGATTCACTCGCGCTTCGAAAGTTGGAGGTGGTACATTTCCCCGATCTTCCATTTTTACTCTCGTGAATCTACTTCGTGCTACTCTTAACCTCAAAATACTGTTAGTCTGATTCTATAATACTATCTACAATCCATTGCCATTAATTATCGTGCTATAATCTGCAAAATCTGAAATAATCATCGCATTACTTTGTTTTTTAGGGTTTTAATTTTGAGTTAATTTTTTATTTCTATCTAAATTTGTTGCAATGTGAATAGTCCTTCTTAGCGATCATTATGATTTTCTGTTAACATATCTAAATTTGTTTGGTAAGCAGGAATATGGAGGCAATCTTGATCAGGCTGTGAATGCACATTTTATTGAATTGGAAGCAAACGCGTATGGCATCATTTTTTTTTAATGCTACGTATATTTGCAAAAAAATTCGTAGATATTTTTTTATTTTATTTTATCTCGATTTCTCATCCGCAATTAAACAAGAAATGGATTTTTTTTTTTAATAATATGTTTTGCATTTGTTTAGGAGAAATCAATTGTCTGCTGCTTCCCCTCAAAGTAACTTTGCTGATATGAGAAATCAAATGCAATCTGGACAGCGTGGGATTTTACCGTTCCTATCTGCTGCTAGAAGTTTTAGGCCTTCATTACTTCTTGATCCTAACTATAGGAGAAATCTGTACGGCCAAATTGGTGCTTCTGTTTTCCCTACTAGCAGTGGACCACAGTTTGCACCCAATGGTGAGATTAATAATGGCCATGGGCAGCTATATCATTCAGGACCGGGGCATGGAGCTGGTGGTGTGAGTGGAACTTCATTAACACACGGCTCACAAATTCATGGAAGGAGCACAAGGGATGCTGAATCACATCATTATGGTGATGATGTTGAGGAAGAGATGATCCAAATGGCCATTGAGGCTTCAACCCAGGAGGTAAAATTGGGTCATATCTGTAAATAATGAAGTTCACTGTACATATATCAAAGCTAACCTCTTCTTTTTGATCTATTTATTGTGTTTATGCTTTTTGTATGCCTGCCTTGTACATTGATGTACAATTTATTTGATACTGGGCTTTTGCAGAGGCAGCTTCATGTTGAAGACGATGAGTTTGCTCGTGCGCTAGAGCTGTCCTTGAAGGTTTCTATATTTTTCCTTCTCAGATTGTGGTTTCTACATCCATGGTCATTGTTTCTGTTAATCATGAATTGTTTTCAGACAGCGGAACAAGAAAAAGCAATGCGTGATCAGATGCTGGAAGATCGAAAACTACAGGGAGTTCATGGTTCAAGCAGAAGGGCTGAGAAAACTAATCATGTAAGAGAGAAAGTATGTACTATAACTGTCAATTTTAAAATACATAAGGATGCAAAAAGATGCACACGTATAAATATGTCACTCAAAAAATGGGTAGTCACCAAAATTTTTGAGAATGTGTTTGTTATTGCATTTGATATAAGGCACTCTGGTGGAGAACCTAGGCGCTTCTTCTTGGCTGCGTGTAAAATTCCTCATAAGGAAAGCTTTTTGCAAGTAGCTATCTGCTAAGATGTCGCCTTGTTTTGATGATGAGAGCTATGATAGAGAACATAGGGCAGGAGGAAGAAGATAATTAGAAACTTTACATACAATAAATGTTGTACACACTCCTGATTATTTCCCCTTTGAAGTAAAATGTAATGAAGGACCCTTTGTTTATTTATTTTCCCTCCCCTTTTCTTTAGAAGTCAAAGCCTGAGAGCTCAACATTGAAAGTGGGAGCTAAACTTGGGCAAGATCGGCATTTGGTGAGTGAAAAGCCTGGAGAGGAATTTTTAGGTAGCTCATGTTGAAGAAAGTAACTAAACTCTGTTACTGCTACACTAATTATTTGGTTTGCACCCTACTCTGCAATAAAGTGGGGTTGCATTTCTTCCAAGGAGTTTGATGAAGCGATGCAACTTGAGGAGGCACTTTTTGGTGAAATCCCTGAAGAGACTTTATCACGACGTCCGCTTCGCCAGCAAGGTGTTCCGGACAAAAGTAAAGGTCCCAATCAGCAGCTCCCTTTGGCATCACCCTCACATGTGGCTCAGCAATTACTAAACCAACAGGTTCTGTCTTTCTGCTAATGGTTGCATTTTCATTATAGTATCATCTCTAAGACAATAGGTCAAATCTTACTGGCAGAATGATGAGTATCTTGCGTCTCTGTTGGCTGATGGACTAAAAGATGTTGATGTCCTCAAGGGAGCTGAAACTTCTTGCTCAAAGGAAGGAGAATCTCAAAATAAGATGCTTGAAGGAGAGGTAATACATAACGCTATGGTATTGCTGAGTATTTAACATAATTTGAATATTTGACATTTGATTATCTTGATTCCATTTATAATTTGTCCTTGTAGGTTTTTATTTGAATGAGTTGTTGTGATATCTTTGTAGTTGAAATATTGTTTGAGTCCACAGTTTTAATTTTTAACTACCTCATTTTGTCTTCTATATTCTTTGTGCTTAAAGAACTACAATACTTGGTTTAATACTGTTATTGTCATATACATGCAACTGGAAAAAGGGTTTTTTAAGCAGGTTCCAAACAAAGATTCACTTTCATCGTTAAAAAAAAGATAGATTTTTGTAGCCATCCTAGATCATATGTTTTATGTTAGAGTAATGCTCTGTATAACGTAATTTTTTTTAACGAAAACATCACGGATACAGACAATAGCAGCAGTGTTACTTCAAACTCAACTTCCTGGCCATTTATTTCATGTCTGTATTTATGATGTTTTGTTTTAAAAAAATGTTTTACATGTGATTACTCTTTATTTCATGAGGCTAGGAAACAAACTTGGATGTAATACTAGTAATACAGACAATTGCAGCAGTGGCACTTCAAACTCAACTTCCTGGCCATTTATTTCATGTCTGTATTCATGATGTTTTGTTTAAAAAAATTGTTTTGCATATGATTACTCTTTATTTCATGAGGCCGGGAAACAAACTTGGATGTAATACTAGTGTTAGGAAATCATGTGTTTTAGAAAAAAAATGATAACTTCTGTTACATTTTTTATTTATTTAGACTCTCTCTTAAAGTAGTTGGATACACTATTTTCCTAAACCACAATAATTTTAGTAGAAAGACTTGTATCAGACTATTAGAATATAAAGTACAAAATTTTACACTGATTTAGTTAACAATGGAGTTAGAATTTGACTGAATCTTTGTCTCGTCTTAAACATCCATGAAATATTGTTGTTCCTTCCATTTGAATGGTAAACCTTTATACCTGGCTGGGTGTTTATTGTATCCAACACTATCTGTATTAAAGTGATAGTTTGGAAGCATTAGACACATATCTACACACATACTCTCATGATAACAGGAATCTGAGAGATTACTAGCTGCAAAAGAAGCTTCACTTAAACAAGAACCTGCTCCAGGTGACAAGAATGCAGTAACTCTTCTTGTCCGTATGCCAGATGGAAACCGCCATGGCCGTCGCTTTCTTAAGTCTGACAAGCTTCAGGTATTATGCCACAAATCTTAAAGAGTATACATGTTTCTTTCTCTCTCTCTCTCTCTTGGCTCCTCTAATTTCTTGTTTTTGTATGAAGTTACTTTTTGACTTCATCGATGTTGGTAGAGCTGTGAAGCCTGGAACTTACAGGGTGGTAAGTGTTAATTTGATCTTCCTTGCTCATATCGGTTAGGTTGAAAACAGTTGTGGTTTGGTCTTTGAAAATTCATACTTCTTTTCCATGAATTTGCGTAGTAGTTGTGCTAGATGGTCAGTGGTCGTGTAATGTACACGTGTAGCTTGGTGGGACCTCTTTGCTATTACTGATTGGGATGATTATAATGTTGTTCGGTAACTGGGAACTGTTCTTGCATTTGTAATGTTTTATTTAGTTGCATTTAGAAGTGAAAGTCATGCAAAATAGGTTTTCCAGTAAGATAATGGACCGCATGGGAATGGAAAGATGGAGGATTCCCAGGAGGGATGCATAGCGAATGAAAATCTTGGCAGTTGTAGTGGGGATTTAAAATGCAGCCATGGAATTCTATGAAAGATCTACAGTTCTAAGGTTCTTAAATGTTACAGGTTCCCAATAAACATATTATATCATCATCTCTATGATAGGAGGTTGATGGTCTTTTTCATTATCTGGCTGTACTATTTTTTGCATGCAGTATTCAGCCTGCTACTCTAATCCCTTTTGTAGGGCAATGGTATTTGATTATTTGAAAGAGATTGTTCTTTCTCCCTGTATGTTAACCATTTTCAATAAGACGTATAGATTGTTATATGCATTCCAACTCATTCTTCCAATTTGTTGTTGGACAGGTGAGGCCGTATCCCAGGCGAGTGTTTTCTGTCTGTGACATCTCTCTAAGTTTGAATGAACTCGGTCTCACCAACAAACAGGAAGCGTTGTTTCTGGAATTGATTTAGTTTTGGAGTCTCTTGTTAAGGACGGACCTCCAAAATGTAATCGCATTTGTTCAGTGAGCCTGTAATACATGGTTAAGAGTGATGATAACACCGCGGAGGTGACTGAATGTGGGATTAAACTTGGTATATGTTTTTGATGTCTGGCTGGGTCCTGTACATATGTGTCAAATGTGAGATGAGATCTGCTAAGAGCAACATCTGACTGTTAATGATTCAACCACTTGCCCGCATAGTATTTGCTTTACTTGCAAATGCAAGTCTGTCATTCCTTTGAACTGTTCTGCCGTTGTCCAAGTTATTCAATTTTGAAGGCAAGTTAGCAATTAGAGCGTGGATTCAGAAAAACATGAAAGAAGCATTCTGTAAAAGAAGGCCCTTCATTCATGTATTCAAGAATACAAACCAACTGGGTATCAAAGAATCGTTCGAGGTTAAGAATGAAATAAAATTAAGATACCAAAAGAAAGAAAGAAATATCCATCTCTAAGAAACAACCAGCCCTTGATTCTGGCCAGGTTTAGGCGCCGTCCAATACTTTTTGGTCGCAAAAAGAATCTTCTCCCTCTCGTGAGGGCTGCTCTCATGGTCCGCAATCCTGCCATCCCATTGCATAACATCTATGATACTCTTGACCTTCATCAAGATGTCAACATCGTCTCTCATAACAACACTCCCTTCTGGCCTCAAAATCCTGTCCATTTCCAATAGAATATCTTCCACATCACACCTGCAATGGCAAGCATCAGTTGGTAAGGATCGGTGTCTTCACGTGCACGAGCTCATCTAGTCGGAACCCACATTATAATAACATCAAGAAATTACCTATCCTTGTAGAGGCTGAAAACAGAATCAGCATGAATAAAGTCATAAGTCCTCGGGTAAGTAGACATGGCTTCACACCTGCAAAAAGAGACAAACAGTAGCAGTTAGCAACAACCCCCAGCAAGACTGAAAGAGCTTGAGCATAGTGACAGCTTAAGGACTAAAATTACCCATACTTTCAATAGCATATATTATCCTTCAGCTTGTTTGATGTCTCCCTAGTAATGACAAACAAGTTTTGCCAACAACAGACTAATCTGAAAGTTCAGTACCATCTGTAAAAGCAACCACCAAAAAGCAGCTGTGGCCTCGTGGGTCTGGGTGGTTTACCTGCTGCTTTTCTAGGATACCTAGCAACAATTATGTATATGATAATTCTAACTTCTCTTCACACTGTTAAATGACTTCTCCTGTTTAATGCTTGTCTTGAAATGTTCCTTGACTAGTGAAACTACCTAATCACCCTTGGTTAAGTGAAATCCTAATTAATTGATCCCTTAATCAAACTGCTTATGTCCAATTAGATTGAGATTAGAAGCATACCAATTCTGATACGTTCCAATTAGGCCACGCTCGAAAATGACCCCTAAAGTATTGGTCTTTGCCTGGACAGGGACAACGTTCATAACCCACAAGGGATCGTCAACAAGGGCAGCTGCAAACCCTCCTAAATGCGCATTCATATCAAGCAAGTTACGGTACCGTCCAGTTTGTGCCAGCTGATAGTCAATCTTCTTGTAATACGCTACTCTTCTTTTCCACAGCTCTGAGTTTTCAATGAAGTTTCCAGCTGTAATTCCCTCCAGGCTTCCCCTGCTAATCCTTGGAGGGATTGCATTCAATCTCTCTGGCCATTTTGCTAACTGCCCACCAGCTATATCTCTAATGTCCGACACTTCAGGCAATGGCGTCAAACATGTCTCCATCTTGGTGTACCTACAAAACAAAAACAATAAGAATAAATCAAACAGTGTCAAAAGCAATTAAGCATCACAGGAGATTCGAGGGATAAATTGTTTGTTTTGAAAGTGACGTGATCGCTACTCTTTTTCAGCAACAAAACCAGAGCATAGAGTGCGCAAAAGAGAAGGCAGGAAAAAAGAGTGTCAACTAAAACTAGGGTTTAGGTGGTGAAAAGGTTAGCTAACAAGGTTGTGAGTAATAAAGAAGGAAATCCCAACTAAAGAGTTACTACTTCAATTGGCCAGCTGGTGCCATCTTTATAATCCAGTTGGTTTTGGTATCACTGCTCGAGTGTTCTTTTCTTATGCAATTTACTTTTTCTATTTTTTGCCTGCACTTACTGCAAAAGCAAACTCGTTATTTAAAGCAACGAACACCTTACCATGAGTGTTCCAAGGAATGTGACGTTAGAACCAAGGATTGAAAAGTCCTTACCATGCCATGTCTGGATTTTGTGACTTGCAAAAGAGCGGGCGCTTGAACACCTTCCTGTTAGCTTTGCAATGGATATGATTAGTGGGTTTTTGCCAAATGGAAATGTCTTTCCTTTGCACCAATTTTTTCCAGCAAAGGCTTCTAGCTACCTTCTCAATCTGAGACTGCTCTGCTCCAAGATCTTCACGTGTTCTATTCCAACCTTCCCAATGAGCTTCCCAGTTGATTGGTGGGCCAGATAGAATCCAGTACCCGCCGGGACGTAGAATTCTATCAACCTCAATCAAGTATTGACCATCTGCTCAGATAATTCTCAAAAATCAAATCATAATGCATCATTAAATAACCTGGAAGTTAATGCATGTCTACAATTTGGATTACCATATTGGCCCCAAGGAATAAGGCAGCGAGAGCAATGAGCCATGTCAAAAGATCTTGAAGGGTAAGGTAGCCTTATGGAAGCAATAATCCCAATCAATGCAGGGACTCCACGCTCGAGAGCAAATTGCACCTGAGACACATGAGTGTCTCTTGGCGCAAATGACACAGCTAGGATGTTCCTTGAGAGAAGGTAAGCTCCCCAGCTTGCAACCTGCGACATTAACGTCAGTAAATTTTCTTAAAAAAAGAAAGTAAAGGGACTGGATTAATCAAACAGAAAAGCCAAGTGATCGAACAAGGGAATTAATCAAGGTCAACAGGACTCCATCATGCATGACAAAACAATTTGCATGATAACGTGTATTGAACAAGTTACTTGATTATCTTTAGATAACCCTTGGAATAATCATATTAAAATAGTCCTGATTAATGAAAGATAATTATGAGAGAGTTAATAAAAATTAAAAGGGAGGGGGTGGCTGTATAACAGCACAACATGGGAAGGTTGATCCTGTTAAACAATTATTTCTACGATGTTTGTCTTACCTAAGTTTTTAATAATCAAACTCGATTTCAAATGGCAAGAAGGCCGAACTAATTAATTAGTGATTGCTTTTGGGTAACTTGGATAAGCAAAAGGCATTCCCTAAAATTAAACGACACGAAACTATAAACAAATCATAATTATCTCTTAGGAACCACTTTACTTGAGATCGAAGAATTTAATTTAGTGAAGAACACGCACGCAACCTTGTCTATTCAAACAGTGAATTAATGTGCTTATTTTGGTTGTTTTACTTAAAGAACAAAAAATAAAATTAATTTTGTCTGGTTCCACACTTTTGTTCCCTTTGGTTTGAGAGATCAAGCTTGTTTGGCCTGCTATGTAGATGCAATGCATCGAGATTTCGTGTTCGGCCTAAGGGTTTTCTAGTTCAAAGATGGTTGGCCAACCTTGACTGCAGTACAAATGTTTATGACACTGCATATTCCATGCTTTCCAGATCGAATATTTTACCCAAATTTCCACTATAACTATTTTACCATTTCTTCCCACCAGCCACTGGCATTTCTTCCATTTAACGAGGCCACTAGTGAAAATTAAACCTTATACTATTCAATTATTGCCTCCAGAACTGAAACTTGGGCCACCCTCATATTTTTCAAAATATACGTACCACTATAATAAAAGAAGAACAACGTCAAATTAGACTAATTCCATAGAATTTCCCATTGCCACAGAACTAGAAAAATAAAAAAATCTAACCTCCATGTTCAGCCAGCCCCACCGGCAAATAATCTATTTTTAACCTTTTCAACAATAATAAAGATAAAACTCGAAATAGCTATAAGTAACATTAAACCACCGGTTCCTCATGGACCGGGCGGTCCGTCTCTTGGAAAGACCGTAAAAAAGTAAGGCTGGGAAATTAGAGAAAGGACGTTACGTACCCCGCAACCGGTATCTATGGCAGTCCTTATTGACCCATCTTTGAGATTGATCAACTTCCCCATGTCATCTATGTAGGCATCAGCACCGCGAGGAAACATTGTTCCACCACCTGGGAACCTGAGCCGCTTGCCTTCAACATGAACCCAATTCTGGTTTTTTTTCTCAACCGTCAGCTCTTTATGTGGCACATTAGCATACCATGCGAATTCTCTACTCTCCGGCCACCTAAATGGCACCTTATAACCATACGGAGCCGGCACACGACACTTCAAAATCTCATGGCTTTCGGGGCAGTGCCTCTCCCTATATATAAGTCTATCCCTATCGAATTTCAGCGAGCGTTCAACATCCTCGCATGGGGTGTGCTCACTGTATTTAGGGTCGCATGGCGGGAGGTGATGTGCACGCGCAACCGGAGGTGGCGGGTCCGGAGCAAAGTGGTGTGCCTCGAAGTCCAGCGTTGTGGTGTTGTGATCTGGTGGGGCGCATGGAAAAATTTCGTTGATTGATGATGAGGTGTTGCTAACAGGGACATTGCCACGAGAGCTCTGATAAAAACCTACCAAATAAAAGATTGTACATGGGATTATGGTTAAGGTGATTTTGTAAAGATTGAGTTTCTTGGCTTTGAGTGGGAGATAGGAAGTAGATGGTATTGCCATTGAAAACCAAACAAAAGCAGAAACAACCCCTCAGTAACAAGAGATCAAAGAGATAAATGCGTGTGTTTTCGCATATTTTTATTGATATTTGATATATAAATGTATGTGCGTGGTTTGTTTTTTATTTTTTTAGGGAGAGAGGGAGAGGAAGATTGAAGGTAAGAGTGACGAGTGAACTTTGCAAGATTATGGACGGAGGCCAAGAGAGGAGGGAGTCTAGAGAAGAGGGAGATTGAAGAACACGCTCCCCTCGAGAGTGGTTTAAAGGTTGTTTATAAGACAGAGAGTTCCGCTGAAGCGTGTAATAATTGAAAGAATGTGTGTGATTTTTAATGTGGGCGTAAATCAGTTCAGATTCTTTGCCCCCTATTTCCTATTTCGTCAATTTTTTAAACCCCCTTTTTTTTTTTTTTTATCGTTTCCTTTTGTGTATATCTAATTTCTATTTCTATTATTGTTATTAGTATTTACTTTGGTGATATAACATTCCTTTTTATAAGATAAAAGAAAAATTCCTATTAAGTATTTTTCCTTATATTACTCCAATATTTATTTTATGGAGAAGATGTAGATATAGGATGAAGAGATAAAAAAAAAAGTTTCAGAACTAAGTGAAAATATTTTTATCTAAGTTTGTGTATTTTCTTCTCCTTTTCTATTTATTCATCCTCAATAAATAAATATTAATAATTAGCAACAAAATATATAAAATGAATAAAAAATAGCATTTTTTTATTTTTAAAGTGTTACAGCCCTAAATTGTAAAGAAAAAAATTATGATTCTCAATCTCTAAGGCCACAACACTTAATTGCATAGAAAAATCTAATATATTTAGAAAATTTTTTAATTCAATAATCTTTGTTCCCAAGAAATAACCTACAAGGTTGTTTAAAAACAATAAAAATATCATAGTTAGTAAAATATCAGCTTGATCTAATTTTCAGATAAAAAATTATGCTTGTTTTACTATACTACATACTGGACTATTTTAGAACTCCTCAAAACATAAAAAATCTTAACAATTAAAAAAATAATATAATAAGAATAATTATACTAGAAATAATAAAGAAAGTTCATTATGTTAGTTCCCTATACTTGAGAAAAACTCGCACTTGAGTTAATTGTCAGAAATTAAACTCAACTACTCCAAATGAATAGATATTTTGAATATATCATTATTGTTAGCTTAATTATGAAGTAGCATGCTTGAGATCTTTTATCTTCAAAAGTTAATTTATGATGTATTCATGTTAAAGACAAATCCATGATCTAATATTATACTTTTTATTGCTAAGAAGTTCATTTGTAGCTCCTTTCTATATTTTTTCATTTCAAACTTGATCTCTTCATCATTAACAACTCTTTATACTTCAAGTTTTGTATGTAAAGAAACTTCAAGATAATCTTCCATGACATCTATTAAAGACTTGTAAAAAATTAAGGTGTCTACCATGTCATAGTTTGTAAGATCTTCATTTATGACTAAAAGATTACAACTTGTCATTGTCTTCTCCTATTTAATATCAAAAGACTAAAACTGCTTTTGAGCTTCTTCTTCGGCCATGTCATCTTCAACATAATTAGATAACTCTGAAATTTTATTTTTACTAAAGTCTTCCAAATAGACAAGTGGTTGTCTAGGTGGTTTTTCAGGAAAAGGTTTAGGGTTAGGTCGACCTTGAGGTAAGTCTCTAGACACGTTCATCTTCTTTTCAAGATCCCTATTTGAGCCTTCTATCAATCAAACTATATATGTTAGTTCTGCGATTGCTTGCTCCAACCAATTCATTCCCCGTGAATATGCTACTCCTAAGCCCTCATAGCGTCTTAAATGGCTTTCACTTCTGCATCGTGAGGTGGGTTTTTATCGTCCATCAAATAGACCAAAATATTTTGATACCAATTGACTTAGCCTGTAACATGGATAAAAACTAAGATTCCTCGATCTCCAAAGTCTTACATCCATAAACAGTAGATAAATAAACTAAGGTTCTTAAACTCTAAGATTACATCTCTTAATTGTATAGAAAGATTTGATATATTCAAAAACATCTTTAATTTAATAATCTTCAATCTCTAAAATAGCCTATAAAACTATTTAAATATAAGAAAAAACATCATAGTTAGTAAAATTTCAATTAATTTAAAAATCCTAATTTAAATAAATAAAAAACCCAAATACAGTAAGGAAAAAAAAATCCAAAACAATAAATCTTAGGCCTTATTTGAAACCTCATTAGCATCTAAAGACCATGAAATCTTAACCACATATGATACATGGCTTTTAGAATATTCTATCAAAATATCAACTTGATTTAATTATAAAATTAAAAGCTATGCTCATTTTACTAAAGTATTGTATGTTTAGAACTCCTCAAAACCTAAAATTTTTTAACAATTAAGAAAATAACACAATAACAATAATAATGTAAGAAACAAAATTCCTGTGCAAATACAATATAAAATTTCTTGGTTTTTTTTTTATTAACAATCAACATTTTCATTGTATTTTTTTTTTATAAAAAATATATAAAGTGAATTCTCTCTAGTTCTCCATCCCCATTCCATACCAAGATATCATTAACGAGCATACTTGATTGTGTGAACAAAATTAGTAATCAAAATAATTCTAAAAACAAATTTAAAGTTACCTGATTCATTAGTTTTTAATAAAATTAAACTACCTATAATTTCAATTGCATTGATGTTATCAGTGCTCTGAAAATACATAGATTTTTTTTAAAAAAAAAATATACACGGAAGAGACAATGGTATTAATACTAGTTGAAAATCGATAATTAGAGCTTTTTTAATGGGAGAGTTAAAAGAAAGAAAAAACTATTTTTTTAGTTTTTCTCCCTTATAATTAAGATTTATAAAAACTAAATTTGATTTGTGTCTAAATTCAAGAAAAAGAGAAGAATAATGTCATGATATGATGCTCCAATTTATTGGAGTTGTGAGGTAATAAGATTTCTGCATTGACTAATGACTTGACTTGAATGTTCCATGGCTAAAATCGACTTTTTTTGAGAAAAAAAGTTGTTGATAACAAAATTAAAACATAGTTTAATTTATTTTTTAAATACATCATTTAAGTCTAAAAAATTTTAATAATGTTATTTTAGTTAATTTAAAACAATTTAAATTACCTCGTCCAAAATATAATTTAGTAATATTCAATGTAAATTTTTTGTCATAGTTTGATCACTCTAAAAATTACAAATGTATGTTTGATATTATATTGCATGATATTTTTAAAAAATATTTTTTACTTTCAATATTAATATACAAAAATTATAAAAAATAATTTCAATTTTTTTTTTAAAAAAAGCTTAAAAGACTGATTGCACGGTTCTCTAAGCAGATCTTGTTTTTTAAGCGGTAAAAACTGTAAAATCAAACCTTAAAATAAAACGCGCCGTGTGTGGGGGATGCGACCACCTTTTAGTTTCACCTGGCATCATCAATCAGTAATGAAGGGTGGTCTGATATTCTCAAGATGTTCCAATCCAGTTCTAGCACGTATCATTTTTCATAAAAAAAAAATAAAAAAAAATTTAAGAGCGATGTTAATTTGGAGATTTCTTTATTTATTTTACAGCTATAAACTAAAAAAATTCATTAATTCCAGCCACAATTACCAACTTTCATTTTAACACAAGCCATTATCGCTGGAAACTTACCGTAATTTCATCAAATTTCAGATAATTGTTAATCAGAAGAGACATGTACGGTTCATTTGTAACACTCAAGTTCCTCATACCTAAATAGTTTTTAATATGAAAAATGCCCTTTTTATAAAGATGAATTGTGCCTTTCTTTATTCGGGGTTTTCGATTTGTTCAGACAAGGGAGAAGAAACGTGTGCATGAACAAGGATCTCTGACGTGAAGGGAGGTCCCGGCACCAAGAACCCCTCTCGTGGGGTTGCCGGGTTGGGTATGGGCCCTCAAACCGACCCCATAGAAGCTGCTTTAATCTTGCTTTATCCATCTATTTGTACACTCAAAACAAAAACAAAATTCCATCGGAATTTTGCTTGCCGATGGCCGATGGGAGAGGAAGAAACAGAGTGCTATAGGCCCATATACAACTTGATCGGATCTTGTATTCATAACCGTTCAAGGAAGGCTTGGGCTGATTTCTACTTTGCTCCTTAAGTTGAGATATGTCTTAACTCGAGGCTTGTCACCAGGCCCATTATTACGAGGACTGATTTTTTTTTTTTTTTTCCACGCAAAGATGCTTGTATATCCATCTAAATGATTACACACTGTTTGTTTTTTAATTTGGATATGTTTGGTTTTTTAAAAAAATTAAATTGATTTTTTTTTTTATGATTGTAATGTATTGCATATAAAAAAAAGAATAATCGAAGAATGCTTTTGAAAAATATATTGTATTACAATAGCAAATACACACCACAAGTCCTTATAAAAAGCATAAATGAAGTGAAAAAAATAAAAAAATTATTAGGAAAAGCTTGACTAGTCGTAAATTTACTCATAACCCATGTAGATTCATATCAAAACTCACTACTATTTTGTAATTTTAGGCTTGTGTCAAGTCAAGCTCACCTAATCAATAATCTTTCTCCGAAGAAAGAAGATGAGGGTGGTTTTGTTCATTGAAATAATTCAACAAATCTAGGATAGGAGCCAAAGAACATGATATTTTAAACTCAGTCGTCGTCTTCTAGCTCCTTATCCAGCCATTGTTTTATTCAGTATATGGAAGCGACCATATTGTGATAATATGCTTACGCTTGCATGCATCACCTGATCTTGATTTGGAACTCAAGAAGAAATTAATTGATGAATCCATAGAAGATTTCGAACTCATTCCATCCCAATCAAATTCATGCAACACGTTATCGTGTTGATTATTGATTGGTGGACTTTATAACAATATAGAATTATACGTCCTTTTAATTTTTTTTTTTAATTAAGCCCTTGATTGTTGATACACTAATTGATAATAAGGAGTATATATATTAATAAACTCTCCTCATCTCTCGCCATTGGCAGACCCTGCGATACCGTGACCTAGCAAATTGCCATGAATGGTCAGTACTCAGTACTGCGCTGGGTTAGCTTCCTCACTCGGCTACATGGAAGATAATACTATTATTGGGTTTTGTTAATTTAGCCAGACTAGCATTAACTTGACCACGCAATTAGTCGCATCAAATCACATGACAAAGCAAGGCTCTCTACCTGGTTTTCACACGTGGAATTAATTATCCATCTCCTCCTCCAAATCATTGAATAGATGGAGTCGGTTTCGATAAGCAAAAGTTGACTAAAAAACAACTCCAAGATTTTGAAAAAATCATGAGATTGCATGCTACTATAATCTTTGGGTTTTAACTTGATTCCTGCCTTGTTCTCTTGTCGAAGAAATATATATATATCTTCAAGATGATCTATCGAGTTCAAGGAACCAAGCACAAAGACAAGGGGCCCCGGCAACCCGACTTGCCTGAATCGTGTCCTTCAAGTGGAGAGACAGCAGCATGTCATTACATGCGAAGTGCACGTTAGACGATGAACTCCGTATTAAGTGTCCACCCGCAAGCTTATCCAGAGAGTTTTAATTTGTAATAAAACAAAGCCACCGAGTACACATGCCATGAGTTGGCTCACGTTGGAAAGGTGTAGTTGTTATCTAGTTACAGCGTGTGCTTGTTCTACGCTGACTGTACAGTGTCTTTGGAAAATTCCAATTTGCAATTTTTCATAAACATTTTCATCCTTTTGTGTCTTGAGTGGGAGAGTACTAGATTCTGTTTTTGGATGAATTTTACTTAAAAATATGTTAAATTGATTTTTTTTTACTTTTAAAATACATGAATTTCTAATATAATCATCCTAAAAAAATTTTGAATCTTTAATTTTAATTTTTTTTTCTAGAAAAGGCTTGAACATCTAACCATATTATTTTAAAAAATATTTTTCATATAAATATTTCTAAGATCCAATGTTATTTTTTGAAATAGCTTAATAATATATGATCATTATCATTTAAAAACAACCAATTAATTAAATTATAACTAGGTCTAATCGCATCTTCAACACCATTTATATGCAAACAATGTTGCTATTGGAGAAGCTAAGAACATGTTAAGACAACATTTCAGGATTTCAACTACAAGGTGGGAGGGTTCAATCAATCACATTAGACATTTTTAATTTTAATCCACTTTGGGTGAAAAATAAAATAAAATAAATATGCCACGTATTTAAGGAAACATTTACACGCGCTGTCTACAAGCGTGGAATTTTAAAACCTAGGACTTTCCGATTTCACAATGCTGTACTGCTGCTCACCACTGGATAAGATTCCAGTTTGTCCACCTCAAAAACACGGGAGCAGGTGAATAATCACAAACTCAACTGTTCCAAACCAGCTCCAAGTTTTAACCACTATTCGACTCCTTATAAGTACCTAACACTATCTAAAATTCAGGGCCCTCTGTTTCCTTTTCTTGTCACCTTCAACTTTCGTGACCCATTAATTTTGTACCCAAATTCCTGGCTGAAAGTTTCTATCTTCGATCAAAATCAGGGCTTTGGATTCAAGGGGATTTGTTTTCTTTCTTTCTTTTTTGATGGGTGCTAATTTATCTTGCGCTACTTTGTGTGATACAAATGGAGAGGGTCCTTCTTCGAAGCCAAGGCTTGGTGACATACCAGAGAGTTGCTTAGCATTAGTTCTAATGCACTTGGACCCACCTGATATCTGCAGATTGGCTCGTCTGAATCGGGCTTTTCGTGGTGCTTCTTCAGCTGATTTTATATGGGAATCAAAGTTGCCTTCAAATTATAAGTTTATATGTGAGAAAGTGTTAGATGAGAAGACTGTAGCGGGTTTGGAAAAGAAAGATGTTTATGCCAGGATGTGCAGGCCTAATCCTTTTGATGGTGGAACAAAGGTATGTCTCTTTCTGTCTTTGAATTTCCGTGTATGTTTTGCTTAGAATAAGATTGGATGGTTTGGCCTTTTACAGGAGGTATGGCTGGATAAGAATACTGGTGGGGCTTGCTTTTCAATTTCTTCAAAGGGGTTGGCTATTACTGGGATTGATGACAGGAGATACTGGAATCACATTTCTACTGAAGAATCAAGGTGATATATATATTTACACAAATTTTCGTTTTTTCATTGGATTGTCAGATCCAATGGGACACAGAGAAAATATTGTCTAAGGAAAACTTCAGAGAATCAAGCTTTTTTGGGTGGTTTGGCATGATGTCTTCTGTGCAATCAAATTTCAAATTATTGGCTTTAATATGGATTGCGTGTCTTTCCTTTTTAAATGCTTTGATTAGTATGATAGCAAGTTTGTACATTTGAATAAACTAAATTTCATTTCCACAAATTGCTATTTGCACTTATTAGAGATTGTTCATTCTATGCACCGATATATTTTAGTTTATTGAATTGAGTTGCCGTTACTGAATTTAGCCTGACACTAATTAATTTTTCATTCAACAACATACCAGCAAGAGAGAATTCTGTTTATTTAGAACAATTTAAACTATTTATTTATTATCCTGCTTATGGTTGTCTTTATGTCTCTTCGGACTCTGAATGCTAGAAGGAACATTGGACTGATATATTGTTCCTCTTTCTGGATTTAGATTCCACACAGTTGCATATCTTCAACAGATTTGGTGGTTTGAAATAGATGGAGAGTTCGAGTTTGAATTTCCGAAAGGGATGTATAGCCTATTCTTCAGACTCCAGCTTGGCAGGTCCTCAAAGAGAATGGGTCGTAGAGTTTGTAACTCCGAGCACATCCACGGCTGGGATATTAAACCTGTAAGATTCCAGCTATCAACCTCTGATGGTCAACGTGCAGCATCCAAATGCTTTTTGGACAACCCTGGGAATTGGGTTTACTACCATGTTGGGGATTTTGTTGTCGATCGTCCAAGCGAATTAATGAAGATCAAATTTTCAATGACTCAGATTGATTGCACTCACACCAAAGGAGGTCTCTGTGTAGACGCCGCCTTTGTATACCCCAGTAGCATAGGCAGTGAGATTTGTAAAATGAACATGCTTGCTGGTCAGCATTGAAGAAGAAAATTTAGGTTGGTTTGTTGGGATTTGTAGAGTTTTCACCCGGGCATTGTATATATTTGATCCTCGTAATCTTGCAGGTCTTGAATAGTCTTGTTTGTAGCGCTTGTAAATTATGGTCCTGCTAGTTTCCTGTATTGTCTGCCCAATTCGTAAATTTTCCTTGAACAAATAGAATTGCCTTCGCATGTTTTTCTTCCTGGGTAAAGAAAATTTTCTTTCTTAGTGGAACTTGCATCCTGTTTTTAGAAAATCTAAAGTGCAACCACTGACTGATTGGCTTCTAGGGAACTCCTGGTTTTATATCGAAAATGCATCTGGTGCTGGCAATTTTTTTTTCTCCTGCTTCCGTTGTCTTTTCTTTTAGTTCGTTTGGGCCGTGGCTCAAACTAACTGATTTTAATTTCATTTTATTTGGGCCGTAGACTAAACTAACGGAATCACTCCGTTTGGGCCGTGACCCAAATAAATTCTTTTTTTTTTTAAAAAAAAAAAAAACATTTGCACACCTTCAAATATCATCCATGTGAAGGAACAAAATGGCTCTCACTACCAGAGGAATAAACAAACAGGGTATATAAACTTTACTGCAAACAAATCCCTTAGAAGAGAAAGGATGTAAAACGATGAAACTAAACACAAGGGGCTTGTTTTAAGCCATATAACCGAAGCTGACACACATAACCAGGACAATCCAGATGCACAAAACCGAGGGGTTGCTGCATTTACACAACCTGATCAAGGGAACCATGCAAAAATGCCTTCTAACATCCCACTAATGAATAAGCCACTGGTGCGAAAGAGCCACAAAAAGGACAGGGGAATGAGAGGTGAGATGGCAGGAGCAGTGTGTTTAACACATTATTAAATTTGAAGTATGAGAACGATGAATGATTTTATGGCCCATGTGTGTTATCGGCAATTTATTATTACCATCACCAATCCGTACTGTATCAGAACTAAAATAAGCCTTGCAAGAGTCTAAATCACCTGGAGTGTTGGTTGAGATGCACCAGTGTCAGAATGCCACTAGCATGGAGGAGAGGCTTGAGTGTGTAACCCTTCAATGGTAGATCACTTGAAGAAGCAGAGTTCCGCAACAGAGGGCAATAAAAAGCAGTGCGATCTAAACTAACTACAGAATTGGCATTGAGTTGGGCCTGCACCAAGTTTTGAAGGAGAAGAAGAACCAGATGATTGCCAAGACCGGTACTTGTGATAATTGTTGCGACCCCGATAGTTGCTTGAAAAATGACCTCGCTACTGCTATCACATCAGAATATTTGGTAGGTAGACCAACAAGAGTTTGAGAGACAACATGTTCATCGGAGACAGGATGGCCAATAGCCCAAAGAGGATCTTTGAGTTTAGAAACCAGAACTCAAAAAACCTAATGACTAATTTAGCTTATAATGGAAGTGGGTCAAGCCACTCCACGACTTTTAATTGTGAAAATCTATAGTGGAATCAACCTACAGTTGATCCAGCTTATAATGGAAGCGAAAGCCCTTCCATGGCTTTCGATTCTGAAAAACAAAACACAAATTTTGATTTGGAAAATCAAAACCCGAATGTGCTGCTGAAAGTTGATTCAGCTTCTAATGTTGTCAGTGCAAGTCATTATTTGACTTTCTATTCGGAAAATCGAAACACGAATGTGCTGCTGACAGTTGATAATTCAGCTTCTAATGCCAGTGAAAGTCATTATATGGCTTTAGATTTGGAAAATCAAAATCTAAACAATAGCATTTCTATATTAACCTGTGAGAATTCTTTAATGGCTTCTTGTGGTCTGGAAAATCAAGAACCAATCAACGTATGATAAGGGTGAAGCAAGTAGCCTAATGGCTTTGGATTTTGAAAATCAAAATCTAGGCAAGGAAATCGATATATCAGCCTTCGGTGAAGGTGTATGGAGTAATATCACAGCAACTCCTCCGGATTTTGAACCCTGGTATAAGAAAAACTAAAAAGAATCTGTAATCCATGGTATTTAGCTCTTACCTCGAGAAGCGCAACATCAGCTAGATCATTATCCGAAAAAAAGGAATTTAAAGTAACTCGAATAACCTTCTCCAGGGGTTGACATATCAGTCTTCTTACAAGGATTTTGATTTCCAAAATCCGTTGGAGTTGCTGTGGTATTACTCCATACACCTTCACCGAAGGCTGATACATCGAATTCCTTTACTAGACTATGAGTTTCAAAATCAAAATCCATTAGGCTACTTGATTCACTCTTATCATACGTTGACTGGTTTATAAAACTACAAGGTGGAAAGACTGGTTCTTGATTTTCCAAAACACGAGAAGCCATTAAAGAATTCTCACAAGTTAATATAGAAATGCTATTGTTTAGATTTTGATTTTCCAAAACTAAAGCCATATGATGACTTTCACTGACATTAGAAGTTGAATTATCAACTGTCAGCGACACATTCGGGTTATGATTTGCCAAACCAAAAGCCATGCCATGGTTTTTGCTGACATTAGAAGCTGAATTATCAACTATCGGGAGCTCATTATGGTTTTGATTTTCAGAATCGAAAGCCATGGAAGGGCTTTCGCTTCCATTATAAGCTGAATCAACTGTAGGCTGATTCCAGTATAGATCTTCACAATTAAAAACCGTGGAGTGGCTTGACCCACTTCCATCATAAACTAAATTAGGCATTAGGTTATTTGAGTTATGGTTTCTAAACTCAGAAGCCATATGGTGGCTTAACTCACCAGGTTGGCGAGCTGAATTATTCATCAGCTCACTTGGATTTTGATTTCCAAAATGGGAACCCGCATGATGGCTTAATTCACCTTCATCACAAGGTGAATATCTCATAGCCATCTCACTTAGGTTTATATTTTCAGAATCAGAATCCATACTCTGACTTGGTTCAACTTCAGAATGGGAGACTGGATCTATATGGTGGCTTTGTTCACCTTTCTTGCTCTTCTCTCCTTTTGACTCACACTCCAGTTTACAGAGAACATATTGCCCCTGCACATGTCAAAACACAAAAAAGGATGTAAAATTTCCCAACTCATACATCAAACCCAGTGTTGCATCATGCATCCATGGCATTTAATTAGTACCTTTTTAAACTGGCTAGATTTGGCGATGAGGTCAAATTCGTATATCATCCAACCAGTAATCACTTGTTTTTCATAGAATCTCAAAGTCCTCGCTACCCCAATCTCTTTCTTAGTATGCTCAGACGTTATTGACTTTGGCTGGCTGGTCGGTTTCCAGTTTCCGGCCTTGGTTTTTCTGCGGTGATTTTTGCCCCTAAGATCGCGAGGGCATAAGAAATACCACGTTACTTGACCAGCAAACTTTATAATGGATTTACCTGCAAAGAGAAATAGATAAAAGAAACTGCATTAATAAAAATATTCTGGCAGATATAACAAGAAGACAGAAAACAAACACGAAGATACTGCTAGCACTAGCTAGTGATAATATTGTTATTACCAGGTAGATCCCATGGCTCATGCTCGCAAAGGTTAACGACTGCCATGGGAAAGCATCCCATGATATCACCACGGGTTTTCGGCACCAGATACTTGCTTATTATATCTTCATCGGATGGATCAAATTTGAATCCTTGTTCCATTAATAGCGGTAAGATTGGCAGGACTAACGAAAAAAACGAAAAATGATTAGAATAATAAACAAAAACAAGAACGAGTTGTGGAGTTGAAAGAGTAAAATTTGAGTGACAAACCTGATGAGAAATAGTCGTCCATTCCTCTTCCTAAAACGGAAACCTGAAGGGGAAGAAGGACTGGTGGATGATCTAAGAGGACAAGTGTCTGCTCTGGCTAGAGAAAGGAGGTTGATGGCTGCTACAACTACTAGAGGTGTGAGTGAGTGTCTGCCTGTGCCTTGTATATATTGGAAAGGGGTTTCTGTATTGACCAACAGAGTCAATGGTGAGTCCACTAGACAAAAGTAATGGTGTGGGCCATTGATTGTTAGAAAATTGTCACTACTCACTTTCTTGGTCGCGAAGAGGTTCAAGGGATTGGGTTCTTTTTTCCACTCCAAACGCGTTATCTTTTTTACTTTTTAGGTTTGTTTCCGGAAAGATATATTTTTTTTAGAAAATAAATGTTTAAAAAATAAATTTTTGAATAGTAAATTATTTTTTTTATATTGATAGTGTAATGAAAAATAAATTGAAAAATATTTTTTAATATTTGATTATGTCATGAAAAATAAGCTGGAAAATAACTTATTAATGTTTTATTTTTTTCAAGTTTATTAAAATAATATGATACAAATCTTACAAATTAAAAATTTGAATGAAAATAAAATTGAAAAAAATAATAATTTCATAAATCATCTCAAAATAAATAAATAATAATCAAATTAATAGAGATCAAATCTAAAAAATTAAAATAATTAAAAGAAGAAGAAATTAAAATAATAATAATTAAAATTTCATAAATTATTTCAAATAAAATAAGTAACAATCAAAAGAATGAGGACCAAATTTAATAGATAAAAAATTTTAATTAAAAAATAATCAGGAAAAAAAATAATAATTATAAAAATAAGGACTAAAATTAATATAAAAATTAAATTACAAGGGATGAAATTGAAAAAAAAAATTAAATATATATATATATATATATATATATATATATATATATAAATCAAAGTTTGAGGATCAAATTTGATATAATCAGCATATAATATAACATTTCTAAATTTTCATAATTTTCAAAAAAGTGTTTTCCGTCCAAAATAAAAGAAAACATTTTTCTAAAAATCAAGCCAAATATTTTTTTAACTAGAAAGTGTTTTCCGTTTACCAACTTCTCTAATGTTAAATAAACACAAAAAAATTTAAAAGGTAGTTTCCTGAAAACTACTTTTCAAAAAATAAACACACTCTTATAAGAGTGTGTTTAGTATTGAGGTTGTTGTTGTTGTTGCTGTTTTAAAAAAATTATTTTATAAAAAGTACTTTTAGTTGAGGTTGGTTTGAAAAAATATATGTTTGGTTAAAAATATTGTTGGAATTGAGGTTGAATAAAAAGTAGTTTAATGTGTTTGGTTAAAAAAATACTTTTTATATTGAGGTTATAAAATAATTAATATATATATATATATATATTAATATTAATGATTTTTAATTCAAATATTGTAGATTTAACTACTGTTATTACATCATGAAATAAATAATATTGATATCAAATATTTTTTATTATTTCATTAAACTATATGCAATGTCATCACATACGAAATCTACCTAAAAATAACTATATTTTTCATGGTTTTTTAAGCACGCAACAACAAAAACTGAATTAATTCACTCGTCATTAAGCAATCTCCTTCTAATTTTTCAAATAAAATACAATTAAAATAAAAATAAAAACTGATGTTTTTTAACTGAGTCGAACCCGACAAGAACATAATTGGAATTGTGATCAAATTATTTAAAAAAACATTTATAATTTCATTACATACAAAATTCATTCGATAAGAACTACAACTCCCATGATTTTTTAAGTGTGCAATAAAATTAGGTACAATATTATTAGGAATAAAATTGAGATTACAGTACGAGTAAATTTAATTCACCTTAAACTAGTTTTTTAAAAAATAATAATAAATAATGTTCATGTTCACATGAACAGTGCGAATGAAATCAATTAATTGTATTGATTTTTCAAAAAAAACCAAACTTTTCACATGAACAGTGCAATTTTTTTAAATTAAAAAAAAAACTAATTTAAATTTAGTGAACAGTCGCACTGTACAGTGGAGCATGACTCAACTCTTCACTAAACAGTAGAGTGAATAGTAGAGTCATGCTTCATTGTACAACTTCCTACCCCAGAAGCAGCTTTTCAAAACTTGCGATCTCATTTTGATATCTATTTGTTTTTGTGTTTCAAAAGTGTTTTTAAAAAAAATTAATTTTTTTTTATATTTTTATTAACTTCAAATTAATATGTTTTTAGTGTTTTCAAATCATTTTGATGTGCTGATGTCAAAAATAATTTTTAAAAAATCAAAAAATATCTTTAACATGTATTTTGACATAAAAAATTATTTAAAAAGCAACCACAATCACACTGTCAATTACACTAGCCAAAACCCTATAGGTAGTCATTTGACAAATATGGAGTGTACATTATAATTTATTTTTTTAAGTTTTAAGTGCTGCTTTGCTTTTCCATCCTGACTATCTCTACACTTTGTTTTTTTATCTGAAGGATCCATTATGTGTACTTTTAGAAATGGATGCAAATAGCCAGAGGCCAGTGCATTAAATTACAATGAGGTTCTCCTTTTCTTTTCTTTTAGGATTTGATTTATTTTTTTGGGGGGGATGATATTTTTCTTGGTTTTTATCAAATCCTGCAAGTGAGTTCAATCCTGTTTATACATATGTTTATTCCATAATGATTTGTCTAAAAAAAAAGAAAAAAAAAGCATGTTATGAAGAAGAATTGTGTCAATTCTTGCAAGTTACCCAAGTTTTTTTTTTTTTTTCTATTTTGTTTGGTACATAATTCCCTTTTTTTATGTTGTTCAATATTTAACTTAAAATTATGCTTGAATAGAAGTGGATTTCATATGAGGATGAGCCATCAACATACTCAGCTTCTTATATATCTTGTCTTTTGGAGGAACCATATAATTTTATTGGCCATGTATTTTTTATTTGGCTTGGTGTTATATGAGATGGATTTAACATGTAGGGAGAGGGAGTAGCTTGGGACAAAGAGCACTAATTAAATTTTATTATTATTATTTTAAATTAATAATTTTTGATATTTTCAGATTATTTTAATATATTGATATTAAAAATAATTTTTAAAAAATAAAAAAATATTATTTTAATATATTTTAAAATAAAAAACAACCGGTACTATAGTTTCTAACATACTATTAACTTTAGAAAAAAAATCAGGACAAATCAGTAGTTGAAGAGGTTGGAGTTCTGGAGTTTTAGCCGTTTGGGGGTTGGGTTGTAGTTAAATTAAGGTTCCTGTTATTAGAAAACGAAGTACACAATAGTTTTTAGTTATGTTCTTATGAGATACATAATTAATTCCAAGTCTAATGTACAAACTATACTCTGGAGTTGACTTTGATGACGTGGGCATTAGTTTTGCGATCATAGAGTTATTTCTTGTTTGGGTGAGATTTGTGTTACTGGGTTTCAGTTTTCACAAGCACCCAGTTGCTTGTTTGAACTTTGTAAGCTTCGGGATCTTATTTTACTTTGAATTTTTCACGAGGGTTTGGGGTGGTGAGGTTGTTTTAGGATAGTTCAGATGGAAGTGAAGAGACCCTTTAAATTCTTTCTACTTGTCGAAGGATTTGTTCTTGCCCACATTGGAATTTCTTGAGCTTTGGATGTTGTTTATTGAAGCTTTTTATGTTTTGTTTAGCATTTGGAATCAGGTTTTAAGGTTAGAAAAAGAGGGCAAAGTGTTTTTTACTGTTTCTAGATCCAGAACATGCAAGTAACCTACATTTACAGTAACCGAGCTGCAAACCAAAGATGCATTCCACTTTACTTTTTTTCTTAAGCCACGACATCCACACAAAATCACCTGAAATTCACCGAGTCTTGTCTGTGTACTTCGCAAAAGAAAATTACAACGAGTTTCTAGAGGTGTAAAGACAAATGCAGAACGGATGAAAAGTTCAGTTTAAACAAGGAGAAGATCCGATGGATATTCTAAAAACAATACAATGCCTTGCAGTTTTTCTTGCCATTTTGAGAATACACCAATCTCTTTAATATTGAACTTTGCGATCGATTCATTCTTTGGTAAGTGCAATTCAATTATATTCTCCTCAAGACTGCGTATTCTACTTGATGAGGATCTTCTATATTGTGCATTGGTGCTGGACATGTAGTTTACAGCTATTTCATCTCGAGAATGTGACATTGTTGTCTCCTATATACTGCTACTAAAAATAAAAAAGATAGGAACCTGATAGTTTGAAACTTTAAGAAATGTTCTTGACTACTTGCTTAATCCCAATCTTGATTGAGATTTTAGTGATTAATGAAGGGCTTGAGTAGAAAAAGCTTACACGCCTTGAATTTTTCTTTCTTGCTGGATGGTTAGGTTGGGTTTCAATTGTTTTACAGTGACTGCAATGGCCTTTGCAAGCAATTTTGCTCAAGAATGCTTCCTCGCTAGCACAGGCTGTATTGTGACATCGAACCCAGTTATGTCATGAAAAAAGCTTTGGAAGTTGGATGAGGCAAATTTGCAGAATGGGAATCTCTGAAGAGGGAGCCGTTTTGGAAGGAGATCTTCATGGTGGTTGAGTAAAGAACAGAGTAATCCTGTGGTGCCCGAGACACTTGCATATAAACTGGTTTCAGATATTCGTGTTGTTACTGAAATTAATATACAAACTTTTCAAGTTAATTCTTCTGAACTCCTTTAATTTGTTTTGCCTTCTAGTTGTTGACCTTTATTGAGTTATTCCATGTTTTTATGTCCAGCTTATTTGTTTGTGGATTTACCTATATATTCGGCCAAACCTGTGCACTTTTGAATGGGTCATCCCAGATCATTGGATGATTCCTTGGGAGAGCCATCAGATAATTTTGCTAATGATAATTCATATGGACTTACACTTCACCGTAGTTTCCAATGGCTGAAGTATGCTGCATCTCTCTTCCTTTTTCTTGTCTTTTGATTGCAGTGTGAAATGTTGCTTCCTGCCTGACTAAAAACCTTCCATCCACCATTATAGCTTTACAGCTTTTGGAAGTAGCATAACATTCATGGTTGAGATGCAGCATATCTCTTGAAATGACTTTTACACGATTCAAACTTTATTCTTGTTCTTATTCGAAGAAAGACTATAAACTAGTGTGTACCTTTTTGAATGATTGTGCTGAGCTGGCAAACTAACCTCAATTATCCCTGCAACAAGGCGGCTGAAAAGAAGAGAACTTCATCAACAGCCTGGAAATGAGCCTGAAAAGTCTCGCTCTTATAGCTAAGACTTTAGTAGTGGTTGAACTGAGTCTTGTCCTCCTTTTTGAGCATTGATGGGAAATTCCTTTGCTGTTTAATTGGAGATTCCATAGAAGATCAGTAATGGCAATTAGCAGGACTAGGCAAAAATAAGATAGACATGGGAGCTGGGATCCTATATTAGTCAGTACAATAGCAAGCGTCTTTTATACTAAATTTACTTTTGCGGGAAGCTATTGAGAGTAAATTAATGGACACAACTATTACAGACACATGAGATCAGGATCCTATATTTAGTCAGTACAATAGCACATGCCTGTCATAGTACATTGCGGGAAACTATGGAAAGTAAATCAACCACTAGAGTATGTAGGCTCTGCAAGCAAGTGCAGGTAGGACCTTGTATATGATCACCAGTTCCTGGGAAGCATTTATAAGATCATGAACCCTCAACACTAGCTAACTGGTCTCTTTGTTGCATGCGTGATAAAGGAATAAGAACAGAACTGCAAATTCTTGAAAACAACGTTGCTGTATGTATTATTTACTCTATGTTTTGTATCCTGAATATACCACTTGGGTGTATGTGTTCTTATGCGTGTCGAAATGGATAGGCCTTTGAGTAATGACAACGATGTGATGCTCCCATTCCCAACATAATTACAAATATGCCAAATGCCTTCTACAGGATAGGAGAGCCGCTTGCAGAAGTTCAAACTTCCAGAACCTGTTCTTTGCATTGGGGGAATTTTGCTGAACAATTGGACATGGTTGATCATAGAGAAGTTATTAATGGCTTATTCTTTAGATGGGTTGCTCCACGCAATCTTTTTTAATGGCCTAGTTTTGACTGTCGAATGCTTAATTAGTCCATATGATATGCTGGTTTACCTGATTGGGTTCTAGATCATGTTAGAATAATAGCATTTATTTCACTGATTAATCTCGATTCCATGCATGTGCTTAAACATGTTATATTTGACCAGATATGTGGGGATCAGATTATAGGTCTCAGTAAATACGCATCAGTTCGTGAAGATCGACAGTGTGGATTGGTATATCGTTAATAAACCGCCTCTGGCTACCTTGAGTTTGACTAGTTTGCAAAGTTACACTCATGCAGATTACCTGTCCACTTGCTTGGCTTGGTCAAATCCCCTTCCCCACCAGTCCAAAGCAGCTTCCAACCTTTGGAAACAAAAAATGACTTTTCTTAATGCGTGGTTTTCACTATGTTCAGTGCAATCACTGCCCTCTCGACTGCCATGTACAATTTATGTTTTTTAATTCCTTTCTTGTTGCATTGCAGGGTGTCGCACATTCAAGCTAATGGCCGATCATTATCACCTGCATTTGGTGTTGAAATAGTTGAACCATCTGGAAAGTTTGTGTTAGAAGCCCAGGTTAATTTACTGCACCAGGGTTACCTGAAGATGATGGACCTCGTCCCTTTCTTGGTGGGCATGTAGAGGTCAATGTACAGTGGAGCAGATTTTGAATATATTGAAGGGACAAGGTGTAGAAGTGCAGGAATACAATTGGAACTTAGAGAATGATAAAGCTTTCTAATCCTGGTACCTGTTTATAGCCGCAGGTGCTCAAGTGATGCTTGTATATCTGGTGTTGCAGAAAA
Source organism: Populus tomentosa (assembly GCA_018804465.1). Classification (NCBI taxonomy): domain Eukaryota; kingdom Viridiplantae; phylum Streptophyta; class Magnoliopsida; order Malpighiales; family Salicaceae; genus Populus; species Populus tomentosa. The sequence continues at coordinate 4,696,358 of CM031995.1, forward strand.
TGAAAGTTCCAGCATTCTCACAGCTCATTAGACAGCCTTGATATGTAGATTTTGAACTTGTTTACGAGGAATCGACGAGGGAATATGAGATAGATGGTTTGAATTACCATGAATTTTCCAGGGAATGAACTGTTTCAGAATTAAGGAAGGTTGTGTGCTTCTAGTCAAATAGCTCACCAGCTCGCCATCACTGCTCTGCAAATGCATCATGTGAGATGAATAAACTAAAAAGCTAGCAGTGATCAATTTTTGAGCAATGACATTCAATCGTGGATCAAGCCCTAATGATACAGGTAATCACTTTCTGGAAGAGCCTTGACTGTCTTTGCAGATGTTGCAGCCCTCGTTGGATTGTGCAATGATTCAGAAGCTGAGAATCCTTGAGAAAAGCTATGGTGCCATTTTCCACACGATGACGGCAGCTGTGGGAACCTTGTCCTGCAAAGATGGCCCGTGTCAGTGATTATTTTTTTATCAAATGTTTTATACAAGCCATCAAAATTCTTAGCATTTAGATAAATTAAAGTTTAATGAGACACTGATGAATATGTGGTTCTATCTATACTTGTAAAAATTTAGATTAGGAGAACGAACACGCCCCAGAATTTTCAAGCAAATTAAACATCCAAGTATAAAAATCAGATTAATGTCTGCTAGGCGTGTTCTGAATTATTATGTATATGACAATAAATTGTTGATGAAAAATAAATTAAAATCGCCTTTTCAATTCTTCTTCTTTTTTAAAAAAAAAACAAAAACATTCGGAGAAATTAATTCCTTTTAGCGATGACTCTAAGATTTGGACATTGACTGCTGAACCAACTAAAAACACCTTAATTTTAATGATGAGCTCTTGATTTCATCAGATCTAATAATGAAGCAAGTGCCACGTATTAAAGGTCAGCACACGGGGCCGGGACACTCCTGTCATTTTGCCGGGCTTGTGCTTTCTTATCTTGGAGACTTCGGACAATCATCCCAGCATCTGGGCCCACTGCAAATGATTCGCCTGGAATATAACACTCACATGGCATCGTTATCATCAGTATTTGGTGTTGAAAACTACATTTAACATTATGTAGTTTGGTTTATATTATCTACTATTTGCATTTTGATTGAACGCAAATTTTTAAATTTTATAAAATAATTAAATTACTCTTATTTATATTATTTTATTTTAAAATATAGTTATAATTAATTTTTAAAATATTTTTTATTCATAAATATATTAAATATTTTTTTATTTTTTAAAAATTATTTTTGATATCAGCACATTAAAATAATCTAAAAATATAAAAAATATTAATTTAAATAAAAAAATTAAAAAAAATTAATTTTTTTAAAATATTTTTAAAATATAAAAATAAAAAGACCTCTTTCCCTTCGTGATTAACGTCTTCTCCTTATGCTATTTCTTTTCATGTGTTTTTTTTTCTTTAAATATCAACTAAAAACTTTAAGGTGCTCCAAAAGTAATTAATAACTTTTAATTAGTTATTTAATACCATTAAATTTTTTATTAATTTTTTTATAATAATATTAAAGTAATTAGTGACCTTTTATTTTTAACAAATACATGATACAATAACAAAAACAAAAATAAAAAAAAACCATGCTGAATTGATATGACAAAAACAAAAACAAAATCTAATCTATATTTAAAATAGTTATAAAATAAATTTTTATATTTTTAAAATAAAAAATACATGGAGACAAATCTCATTGTCATGATCTCTATTTCTTTTTTCTGTCTCGATAAAAACTGGCTGGAGAATATTTTTACCTTCAAACTTGGAACATGGAATTTATTTTTTACCAAGAAAACAAAATAGTCACAGAAGAAGGGTATCCAATCCAAGCAAATTATTATTAATATTATTATATAAATATTAAATTATCTCTGTCATTTATATACAAAACAGGCATTCTTCCTGTCACGGTAATCCCCACCAACTCTCTCCCTCTACAAAATCCTCCCTTTGCTTTCTCTCTCCAGGATTTGTGACAAAGATGCATACTTTTCTTCGTCAACAAAGGTAAGAATTTCAAATTCCTTTCTTTACCTTCTCTCTATTTCCCGGCCTTTCTCTCCATACCTTTTGTTTTATTTTTATTTTCAAAAAATCGACAATTGCTTTCTCTCTCTCTTGAATTTGCAAAAATTCTCTTCTATGTTCGATTGACTTTGAATTTCTTTTTCACGGGCTCATCTAGTTAATCACAATCATCTGCAGTTCTTTTTCATCTGTTTTCTGGGTTTTGTACAGTGATCATAACCAGCCTCATTATTGATAATCCTGATTTTACCTGTACCAAATTACAATTATAATTATATAGAATGCTGAATGTGTTTTTTTTGTTGAATTTAATGGAATTTAACAAAAACCCTTGAATTATGTGCATATTAATGCAAAATCATTCTTCTTTTTGGTCCCTTTTAGAAAATTTGAAGAGGTTTTGCCCTGTCTAACGATTTCAATTAGTTTTTTCGAAGTTACATTAACTACGTGAGTGATTAGGAAATGAATTCTAATTATTCAGCTTGTAAAAGGTCCCAGTTCCTTGTTAGCTTCTTGGGAGCTTGTGGTTTTCATGATTTTTTTTTACATTGAATTTGACATCAGGGTTTTTGGTAGTTGAGCTGTTTTAGGAGGGTGAGATGAGAGTGAACTGAAACTTTAAATTTAAGCATTTGGTTATTTCAATATTGGAATCTGCTTGCACAATGGATGTTATTTAATGAAGTTGTTAGTAATATATATATAATTTTTTAATCAGGTTTTGAGATTCAAACAGATCAAGGTGTTTTTAGTGAATTGCTGAGTTCATTATAAATGGAGATCCGTATGGATTTCTTGAATTGTCTTGACCATGACACATCAATGAAGATTCTCAGGTGTTTGGAAGATCCATCTGATCTTGTCCGTGCCAGTTATGTCTCTCGTTCTTGGCGAGATTTTGGTGAGTATTTGCTTTTATGTTTAGACTAAAATCTTTAAACATTTTGCAGTTGTTTTGATATCCACAAAAGCACATTTCAAACACCTGTTTTTCCTTTTGATATGAAGTATTCTTATCAGAATGGCTGTGTTCTTTAAGTGATCGTCTAAGTTGTTGCCAAAGAAAAAAATGGATGGCACTTGTTGCAATAGATGTTGGTCGGTACTTTATTTTTTTGCATTTCTTTCGTCTTGTTTTTGTAGTCAATTTAGGCACAAACATTTGTTGTCTCTTTCAAATTGAAATTTGTAATCAATTACTTTGGTGGAAGCTGCAATCTAATTAGATTCTCCTCAAGGTTCCTTTATGCCATTGTCCCTGAGTTCCACTCTAAGGGTATCTTCTTAATCACCTGTTGCTGTTGCCAGTACAGTTTTCAATTATTTCTCAACAGGTTGCATCCCAGTTGTTTTCAACTTTCCTATATAAAAAATCAATGAACATTATTTTTTGATAGTTTTTGAAAATTGGTCTTGACAACCTGCTGAATTTCAATCTTGATTGAAATTTTAGTGATGGTTGCAGGATTTGGGTAGGGAAAGTTTCCCTTTAACATTGAATCTTGTTTTTGTAACTGAAGGTTTTGATTGGGTTTGGTTTGCTTCACAGTGATTGCAAATGGTCTTTGTAAGCAGCTGTGCTTGAGTATGTTTCCTCACTTGCTTAGAGTTGATTGTGTAATTGAACCTAGTTGTGTTATGGAAAAAGCTTCAGAAGTCGGATGTAGCAAATTTGTGGAATGGGAAACTCTGAAGAGGGAGCATAAAGCATATGCATTTCTAGCTCAAGCGTGCTTGTCATTTCCTTTTGATGATTGCATTAAGGATGCAATAAGTGCTTCTAGCACTGATAATTATCCAGAGGAAAGCATTCGTAACACTCTGCAAAAAGGGGACCGTGTTGGAAGGAGAGCTTCGTATTGGTCAAGTAAAGGACAGCGTAAGGCTGCAGTACCTGAGACACTAGTGTATAAACTGGTTGCTGATATTTGTGTTATTACTGAAATTAATATACAACCTTTTCAAGGTTATTCTTCTGTTAATTTCATCAAATTCATTTACTCTCTCAGTTTTTCTGACCTTGTAGTTGTCCTTTATTGAGGTATCATATGTTTTTATGTTCAGCTTATTTTCAGTGGGGTTCACCTATATATTCGGCAGAATCTGTGCGGTTTCATTTGGGTCATCCCAAGTGCCCAATGGACGATACTTTGGGTGAACCATTGGATAGCTGTGCTGATGACAAGTTCATATGGACTTACTCCTCACCAGAGTTTCCAATGGCCCAGGTATGTCATGCCTGTTTTCCATTTTTTAATCCCAGTGATGTTGCTGTGATTTTTTTTTCTTTCTTAACAAAAGCACTACCTCTAGCAATGTGGCCATGGAACTGCATTATTATTTCTACAGTTTCTTTATCAATTCTATAAGTGGAGCTTGCATAAAAAACCATAGTTCAGTGAACTATCAATTGGCATATGAACAGGTGCAGCATTCTATTTTCAGGCATAGTAGATGGATCTGTCTTAGTTACTTTTGCAGGAAATTTTAGCGATCTAAGATAGACATGGAGTTGGGATCCAATATTTACACTCGGCAGCATGCACCTGAGTTGATTACTTATTGCAGGAAACCTTGAAGACTAAATTAAACAGTGCAGTGGCCAAGTTTTCTGCAAACAGCGCTCTTGTATTAACAACCCCCAGGGATGTTCCTAAATAATAAGTCACATGATCATGAACCATAAACATTGGCTGACTTTGTCTCTTTTTGTAGCCTGTTTGATAAAAGAACAAGTGCAAACTTTTTGAGAACACTGCATGGTAACTTAAGACCCCATAGAGCTGTCTTCATGCGGCAGGAAAAGTTTTTTTATTCTAGAATTTTCTCTAAAGAGAACACTATTTGTCATTATATGATCGAATTCTCAACAGAAATCCTAATTCGTCAAAGCCCCTGAACAGGAGAGCAGCTTGCAGAACTTCAAGCTTCCAGAACCTGTTGTTTGCATTGGTGGAATTTTGCAGATTGAGCTGTTGAGAAGGGTTCAGAGGCAAGAAATGGATGGCTTATTCTATATATGGTTTGTTCAACCCACTATTCTTTAGCAGCTTGGTTTTGGTGTCCATATATATGTGTATGCTCCACTCACATAATAGGGGGACCCATGAATAGTTATCATAGCCAGTCCCACTTTGATGTGAGTGGGATCACTCCTCCAGAGCACCCCACTAAGTTGTGGCCATATCTGTGTTGTGGGAATAAATTAGAAACCATATTTACTCAAATGAAGACTATGGGCCATCGGTTGGTTTGGAAATTGATAATTTTTCTCAAAATTTTAATCAGCCTTAATAATATCAGAAAAATTAAGAGAAATAATTCCTTAATGCAGAGCTGTATGCAACTTAAGGCTGCTGGCTATAATGCATAGTTTCTGTTTTTAATGCATTTTCCTGTGATATTTCAGCGTGGCTCATGTTCAAGTTAAAGGCAGGCCATTATCATCAGCATTTGGTGTTGAAATCCTTGGACCTTCTGGAAAGTTAGTGTTGAAAACCCTGAGTAGTGCACCACGAAGTTCTCTACCACCAAGTTTACCTGAAGATGACGCCTTATATCATGGTGTGCCCGGGCATGGACTTGCTGATTTGGAGCAGTTTGTGAATGGGTTGGGGGTCGGAGTACTAGATGAAGATTGGAACTCAGAAGATGATGAAGCGGCCGATGAAATGGATGATGAGTTGGCTTTCTAGGCCTGTTACCTATAATAATCATAACTTTCTTTGTTTATTTTACCAGACCTCTATGAATTTGGGCTGAATAACAAGTCGGTGTCCTGATCTCTCAAAAGCCAGAGTGACTACGCTGGAAACCTTCCAAGCTCTTTCTGCCAAGGTGGTGTATAAGCTATGTATATTCTAGATAAAATATGGGTCTTTTATTAAGCTAGCACAATTTCATAAAAGTTTTTAAAAAACAGCATATCAGAGAAAATTATTTGGAAAATAGCAAACCTTTAACCTAACTGCTATAAAAAAAACATGGCTTTATTTATTGTCATTAGCTGTTGTAAACACCCACTAACCAACTGTTATTGTTAATAGTAGTTGTGTCAAGTCGCATGGTCTATCTTAATATTTTATATAAGACAGTCTAAATCATTGCATGCCAACCAAAACCTTAAATTATCAAACTTTAAATCTATAATTGAAGTTGAAGTTGTTTTAACATTATTTTTACTTAATTAAAATTTCAAATTAATGCTTGTGTTTTTTAAACATTGTTTTTATTTATGTGTATTGTTTAAGTTGTTAATGCCGATTTGAAATTTGAAATTTAAAATTTTAAACAGCATGTTTATTTGTTAATTAATGATATTATACCATGGTTATATAAATTAATTATAAAAATACAAGATAATTTTAAAATTAACATGATAGTTAGCAAAAACAATATTATAAAAGTAGTCATAATAAAAATAATTCTTAACTAGAAAAATAATATAATGCTTTGATTTCAGATGTTGACATAACAAAAAGAAAAGTCTCTTGCTTAAGCCACAACATAATATTATATTTGAGTCTATCATGTCATTTGGACATATGAAATCTACAATACATCTTACCCAAATCCTACATAACAAAAGAAAAAATAAATTTGATGTATTAACATGAATTATAAAGTTATTAGAATAATAATTAATCATATTTCTCAAATGAAAAATAAATATGTATTTTCGTTTTATATAGCCTCCAATTTATTTAACCTCTACAGCCATAAAATAAAAGTATCAACTGCAATAAGATCCATGTATTGAGAAATTCTAAGTGTAACCTCGTATACGTGGTATCCTAACAAATTGTACCTATAAAATACAAAATATAATTCTATATTAGAAAAATAAATATTATAAATAAATAATTAAAATTAAATGATAAATAATAACAAATATACATGTCATTGTCTAACCTAATACATATATTATTATTTGTATTCACAAGTTTTTTTTATTATTATTATGCTATATCTGACCACATGCCATATTTATATTGTGAATGACTATCTCTTGCATCTATTTTATTGTGCAATGGAGTTGACTTTTATCGACCCCGGCTGGTTGTTTTGAAGGATTTGAATATATCCGAGGACCATTATACTCATTCCACACTCCACTTCATCTATTAAGGGAGTGAATGGATTCCCATATATGCTTTAATACAATTGCTAATTATCTCCTAATGGTCGGAAGAAAAAAATGTATAGCTTTTCCGTCTTTGGGTATGGAAGTATGGGTGTGTGTGTCTTTGGCCTTCCATCAATAAAGTTGTCGTGTGTGTGTGTGTGTGTGTGTGTGTGTGTATTCGTGGCTTAGTGGTAAATGCATTAATTTCGTTCACTGTAGATTTAGAAATTCTCACAGATCTTGCGGTGGTGTCGATATGTCATTTCAGTTTTTAGTTACAATGGGAATGATCTCACTTTCAGGTTTTGCTGTTGAAATTATTGCTCCCAAAATCACAATCATGTTTAAATAAAAAGAATGTTTTTGCGCGCTCCAATCCTGTAGGATTAGCAACCAAGTCTTAGGGTTAGCATTTAGAATTAACATTTAAGAGAATTTTTTTTCTTTTATGTAATTGTATCAGGCTGATCTTGAAGGTGAGCCGTAAGATTCTTTGGAGAAGAGATAGAGATTGGTTTTAGGATATTTTTTACGGTTCTGGAAAAAAAAAAAAGAGTTCTACAACCACTGGTAGAGAGAGCTTGCGTCCAACCCCGCTTCTAGGCTTCTAGCCTGCTGGCTGAAGAGGGAAGCACTCGAGGGCAACCATCTGTCGGCACTAACGCTGGCTGACAATGAAGGTAGCCGAAATGTTAAAGTAGCTATCAAAGATTCTGTGTTTTCAAAATCTTGCTTGTGCATTGTTATCTGTTCCTACGTTTTGGTTGAAGATGATACTGTAGACATGAGAAAAAACTTTAAAATAACCTTTTGCCTTCTTGATTTCCTGTTTGCAATTGAAATTAAACGTTTTCATCTAAATTTAATTTTGTTTTAGTTTTTGGATTTTTTTTATATACTAAATTTTAAAAATATTATTTTAATAAATTTTGAGGCACAAATCACTTTTAAAAATTTTTAACCCCCCGTCCAAAAAAATATTGCCAGTGCTTTCAGAGTTATCCTATTCACAAAATTAAAGAATCAGGGTATACTTGAAACAAATTGAAAAGTCTGAGGATTTGTATTAGCAACATAGCTAATGTTGAAGGGATAGCCTCTACCAGGGATAACTATAAATAAACAAGGTACCTCGTCACTAAAATGCTAATATCCAAATCATATATACGCTTTTTGGATTTTTTTTTCACCCTTAAAAAAAGTTGTCTCTGTCTAAATTATAATAAAACCAAACACCCAAGTGAGCAGAAACAAACTATAAAACGTTACCATCCCGCTTGGGTGATGTTTGGCCAGGAAGGTTGAGACCCAGCCATAATCATTTACACAAAAAATTATGAAAGCATGTGAATGCAGCTAAATAGATGGGCACTTGAAACGCCAGAAATGGAAAGGCCGAACAATAGAACCCCACTTTAGGCATGCACAAATGTATGATCTGATAGAATTCATTATAGTGTAAACTGTAAAGTCCACCCAAACCAAACATCTGCAGATCAGCTACAATGTTTGTAGTGTTAACTACTTGTGCATTTGTTTACCGGCGTGTTGCGCCTCATTAACAAACACTCTTTACCACTTAAATCTGAAATGCAAACCAGAGATGAAATTGGTGAATTATTATTTTGCTAATGCAAGAGATTGTAATGAACTGTGAGTTGTGACAACAAGCGTGCTGAATATAGTGAAAACTAAATAGGTAAATGAACCTTCTAGCCTAGGTCACCCTCAGGATGACTAGGAGCTAACAAAGCTTACACAAGTAAGGATTGGTCACAAGGTTCAAGTAATTATTTAGATGACATTTAACTTGTTGAGCAGAACGGTGTTGTGTCTTCAAGTTGTCTTAGACTTTTGTGGCGATGGAAGCAACTGCATGTCACAAGAAGAAATCCATTAAGTAAACAGAGCACATACCCACCGATAACTTTGGGAAACTACAATTTTGTTTTAAAATAAAAATCCAATTACAGCAAGCTCAACCAAGCAGTGCTTTAGTGGGCAATACATAGGTAATCTCAAAGAAGTAAATTAATATACTGATGATTTCCTGATTAACAATGAGAGCAAAGCATGCAAAGAATTAGTACCTGGTAGCAAGAGATAAGAGAGCTAACAAACCCAAAACCTCCTGTAACTCGAGGAGTGACTTTCTTGGGTGCCAATTGAAGTAGCCCAACAGCAACTACAATGTCCATGGCTGATTTGACAAGGGCTAGTGACCTTTCATTTGATTTTTTAAGTTTAGCACGGTATTGCTCATTCTGCACTCAAAAAGGACCACCAAAAAATAACCATTACATGGCAGCATTTAAAACAATCAGCCTGCTAAAACAATGATATACATACATGATATTTTTCACTATCCTTGAGCTCCTTCTCCAACTTCTTCATTGATGTAGAAAGCCTCCCAAGCTCCCCAACCTGATGTGAAAATGGTAGAACATGTCATAGAAACCATTTTCAGCTTGCAAAGAGATCCTCATTACCTTTCCTTTACTTTGGGGGTGGGGGGTAATTCACCCAGTCAATTTCTAGGAAAAGAATAGAAAAAAAAGGGGAGACGCTACAAACCTCAACCAAAGTAGTGCAAATTGAGGATCCCATCCAACAGAAAAGGGAAATCCGGCCAATTAGCTCAACACGTTCTTTGTTCTGTAAAAATCAAGCTAACTCACGTTTCTGGCTAATGCTTCTCATAGAATTTCATTCTGAAACATAAATAACCAAAAATAGAGTGGAGCATTCCGTACCTTGTAAATTCCACTTCTACCCAGCCAAACAATTTGATCAAGAAACAAGAAAGTTGACAACAACGCATTTTTAGACTGAAATAAGCATCAAACTGACAAAGTCACCACCATGAAGATAACGAAGATGTCACAGAAACATTTTTATTGACAAATCAATTGTACCTTTCCCAATAAAACAAGAGGCAGGGGGGTCCCTTGAGGAACTGGACTAATAAGACCGTGCAGATCGTTGACAAACTGCAATTAGACATGGACAGCCAAATTAAAGGACTTTTGGCTTCCATTTACCGAACAAATACACATGGTTTTGGTTGCAGAAAGAAACACAGGAAAGAAGCTCTTCGTTTCCTAGATTTGAAGGGATATAAAGAAAGCCAGATGAAATCCAACTCAATCATATCTAATAAGTACATTATAAGCCTTACCTTAAAAAGACGGAAAACTTTCCGAGCTAAGCTGGTTGATTTGTCAACATTTTGGGCAGTACCAGCTTGTCCATCACTCAAAAATTTTGAACCATATTGAATTGCCCTACAAATCTTGTCCCTGGCTTCAGCCTTATTCAGATACAGAACTACAAGAGCCAGTTCTGCTCTAGTTGCATCGAGTGTACTCATCTTTTACCCGTATCAAACCTGCAAAGTCAAATACTGAACTATTGTTAGAACTCAAGAAATAATAGAGTTCAACAGCATTGAACATAGAAAAAGCACATTCTAACATGACAAAAGTGAAAAGAAATACATCAACAGAACCCAGAAAATTCATCTATAAGGCAAGAGATTCTCAGCCATTTTCTGTATGCGACAAAGGCTGTCTCTTCAGACTTTTATGCTCTCTTTGATGAATCATAGACAAGCAACACATGAGATTTTCTTTAACAGGGTAAACCAATTCCAATTGGGTATTGTAAGGTCCTGTCATAGCTTCTTGATGAATCGCCAAACTCACGTAACTATTAAATCCTTAACGAAATCAACGGTCAAGAAACAATTCTCAATTTGGCAACAATCAGATTCTCAAACTCTTGTAAATTACAGATTGTATGCCTTTTCCCTGGCTAGCACGGAAAAAGAAGTAATAAAAGAAACTTTCAATCAGGATTCAAGCCTGGATTAATGTTATTAACCTGATTAAACAAAAATCTCTTACCTAACTGAGCCCAAATCAAGAAAAGAGGACAATAACAGTCGGAATCAAAGAAGCAAACTCTAGTTATGCACCTAACAATCACTTCCCCGAATCTAACAAAAAGAAATCAACTTTAGAACACCCAATTAAAATTAAAGATACCAAACAACCTCAAGCTCATCAGCGATAAAGTTACAGAGATGCAAATAAGAAGAAAAAAAAAATGAACATACTCTTAAAAAAGAACAAAGTTCTCTCCTCGAGAAAACCTCAAAGAAAGCAGAGGTCAACAATCAGACAAAAGGGTTAGCAAATCCACAATTTCTATGGAGAAAAAGAGAAGGGGAGAGAGAGAGAGAGAATGTATGTAATACCGAAGGGAGTGCCCAGATGGATATTGCCTCCAAATTCACAATCTTTTCTTAGCTTTTCTCTCTCTAAAAAAGCATTTAGACTTTGTTCTTTAAAAAGATAGAATTGGCTGATGCGTCAGCAACCGGTGTTGTTTCGGTTTCTAAATTTCTAATTTCTATATCAGCTAATAATCGCAGACCATGACAAGGCCGTGTTTGGTGCTCTCTTCCCCAGTACTCGAAAACAAAATTAATTTATTGGGTCTCTTTTATCCACTATCTTGTCTATGCATGAACTTCAATGCTTGACCACCCTTCATATAAGATCCTATTGGTTATCACAATCTACGGCTCTGATCAAATTACGTGTCAGGCAGGGAATTGTTTGCGGGATCACTGGCGGCGGCCTTGCACGCAACTCAATATGGGAAATGTTTGTTAAGAACTTGGGCGAGCCCAAAAATGTTGCGAGGACAATATACTAGCCCACTGATCTTTTGTTGGGCTCCTTAGAGGATTTTTGGTGACAATGGTGTCCATCTTTTTCCCTTTTTTAGAGATGACAATGGTGAAAGAGATTTGTTAAATTTGTTTTATTTTTAAATTATTTTAATATATTAATATTAAAATAATTATTAAAAAAATATCATTTTGATATATTTTTTAATAAAAATTTTCTTGAAAAATATCCGTAAACATACTTTTAAATTCCCTTGAATGAGTAGTATTTTCAACTTTTACTTTCCTATAAGAGTTTAGGCATAAAATAACTTTGTTTTTGTCTTAATATTTTAAAAAGTGTCATCCGATCAGCTTTCAAATATTGGAATTAGGTCATTTCTCCATTAAATTTTAAGCAAATCATTTACATAAGGAGCAATGTATTTTTTATAAAAAGTTGTTTTTAGGATCTAAAATTAAATCAGAAGTAGAGAGGGAAAAGGTGTATTTCAAAAAAATAAAAAATATATATTATTTTAATATAATAAAAAATATTTTAAAACATAATCACAACCATTCTCTCCTAATTCATTTGAAACCGATGGATGCTTAGAGTAGAGAATGGTAACATGGCGACGGGGCTAAGAACTGAGTGCCTTGAGCCTGTAACCAACAGTATATCTTCAACGAGGTCATGTTTATGTCATCAAGTTTGCCAGTGCATTGCTAGCTAGCACAAACGGAAACAGAAAGTCTTGGAAATCTTTTACCAGAGGTGAGATCTTTGGCTGCGTTCATATCTTCTACGATTAGGTTGTGATTGCAGAATACAAATCACATAAAACAAAAGGGTAGGCGTTGCCTTTTCGTTTCATGTAATATTCAAATCTGCAATAGTTGGTTCTGTTGAAGGCACTACTTTTCAGATCTAACATGGCAAAATTAATTGAAACCAAGTTTTATCCATGGTTGTAAGTTCTGTCTAAATTTCAACCCGAATCAAAACCCAGATAACAAATTAAACAGGTCAACTAAAAATATCATTTTAGTAAAAATAAAATCCAGTTCGTAATAAAACTCAGACCAAGCTAATCTTCGGGTCAACAAGTTACTAGGTTGTCTGGTTTTATAACTATAATTGTACCAGCATCAGTGGTAAGATGGCACTGCTTACTAGTATTTACAGCTCTATTCACCAAGCACAATAGCTGGGCACAAGGAGGCATCATTATCATTTCCTAACCACTGAAAGTAGAAGGGTTTATTCAACATGTTTTCTTTGAATCCTCGACACCAGAGTAGTTGGTGGATGGCAGCGCAAAATAAAATAAACAAAGAATTCTGAAGCTTATCAGCAGCATTCACTTGCAATTTGCATACAACATGGCATTGCAAAGATGAAAATATTTTTGCTTTTCGAAGAGATGTTTAAGAAACAGTGATACCGTAGTTTTTTAAAATAATTTTTACTTTAAAATTTAAATATTTTTAAAAAATTGTTTCTTACATCATTAGACTTGAAATGATTGCGCCTACGGCATAAAGATCTCTGATCAATCCGAGCACGCAGATAAATGGCGAAACGGAAAGGAGAAGAAATGGGGCCAGGAATATGATTGCAACAGCGCTGTCCACGTGCAAAATATGAAAGCTAGAAGAAGGTAAAGAAGCTGCATTCGAGGATTCTTATATATTTTTATAAATAGAACATTAACTGCATAGATTAGCCACACTTTTGAGTGCCCCAGCTTGTCGTTGACTAGTTTGTTTCATACAGAAAATGAAACACAGAATAGATGAAGGAAAAGGGGGAAGAGAAGTTATCATACAAAAGTAGATTTTCGTTTCTCTCTATTTCTTGCTGAACAAACTTCTTAATTTTCCTCTTTCTAGTCGCTCAAGTAGCTTCTTTGAGCCCGGGATGTCCATCTCAGTAAGCTTCTTGAGATATCCAATTGCTCCATATGAGATCATCAACTTCTTACATTTCTTAGTCGAAGCAAGGGATGCAAGGGAGGCTACAGCATATTTCTTTGCAGTGTTCTGTGGGATTGGATCGAGCAAATGCACTAGATTTGGCACACTTTTATCATCCCTTTTAACTACTCTTCGATTCTGTGAAAGGGACACCAAACTCGAGATTGCTTGTGCAGAAACCTCTCTAACACTGTTTGATTTAGCCTCGAGTAATTTGATAAGAAGAGGGATGCACCCAGCTTCCCCCACTAATTTTTTCATCTCTGCTGATGTGCAAACCCTGCAAATTGCAGATGCAGCAGCTTGCTGGGCACCCAGTGATCCAGACTTGATTACGTGAACCAAACGGGGGAGGAAACCATAAGATATCAGCATTTCTGTAGAAACTGAGCTAACCAAATTCCTTAATGCCCCAACTGCAGATTCTTGGGGTAGTGGACCATCAAGATATACCAACAGGGTTCGAATTCCGCCTTCCGAAATAACTGCTCTTTTCAGATTGTCATTGCTGGCAGTGAGATTCTGCAAGCATTCTGCTGCATATTCTTTTGATCCTAGTAAAATCCCGCAGTCTAGGAGATTGATCATTACCTTCACGATTCCCTCTTCTGCTAGATTTTGCCGAACCTCAGGGACAGCTGAGATATTCTTCAATGTGCAAGCAGCAGCAGCCTGTGATACAGAATCACCAGTTCGACAGATCTCAATCAGTGGTCGAATCCCACCATGACCAACAATTGCCCTGGCTGTTTCTGCTGACATCGACAATCTCTGGAGAGAAATTGTAGCCTTCTCTTTACCCACCGTGCTACCTGACTCAACAAGCCTTATGAGAGGTGGCAGAAGACCCTCTGAAACAAGCCAATTCTCACAGCTTCCAGATTCTGCAAGTGAGCAGATTACAGTAACAGTCTTTTCTCGAATACGAGGAGAAGTTGCTGTTAACAACTGGACTAAAGCAGCAATGTTGCTCCGGCCCAAAACAGCTAAAACAGCCTTCTCATCCTCTTTCATGACCTCAACAAGTGTATCAAGTGCTCTGTGCTTCGCCTCCAAGTGCCCAATCTGAAGCCGGGCAAGCAATTCCCTTGTATTGCTGTGAATAGCAGCCTCCGGTTCTGTTGATGAGCTAGCCACAGCTAAAGGCAAAGTAGCCTCGCCAAGCACCCCAGTCTTAATCAAAAGCCCACAGTCCCGTAAATTCAAATCCAATTTACCAGATAACGCATCAAGATCACTCTGCATCCTAAGCTTACCCCCATAATTCTCACCCATGCACAAGCCTGCCAGTTCAATTGCTTCTTTGAGCGTCTTTGACACAGCCTGCAATTGCTCCTTGCAAAGAGCATTCTTGGAGAAGCAAGGGTGGCTTGACAAGTCTGATAAACGCGATGGGATCTGCTCCAGCTTGGAAATTATCATCTTCCATCTACCAGGAAAGCCCTTGACCTCCCTGGCCTTGTCAAGGGCCACAGGAACAAGCTCTTGCGCATGAGATAACCAGTCTTCAACTGATTGAATATCAACCAAAACTTCTTTCCCTCTATCTTCCACCATGATTTCTAATGTGTATGGATCAAATTGGTTACCAGAGCTGCAACAACTGAATTAAAAAGAAAACCAAACCTTAAAGCGATGGATGACCTGGGTGTTAAGAAATGAGAATGGAAATGATATTTGCATAGAAAATTCAAAGGCAGTGGAGCAGTTACAATCATCATACATAAATTATAAACTAAGGCTACTGGTCTTTTAAAATAAACCACAAATAAAAAAACAAATAAGCCAACATCAAGAGCCTTGAGAATCTTGTATGATCGCACAAAGTCTGTTTCACTGAAAACAAGGCCCGACCAACCAAATCAAAAAACCCTTGAAGATGCTCCAGTAAGTCATTTCCGTAGCTTTTTAAGAGGTCATTAAACGCCAACCAAAACTAAACCAAATTAATGCATATCCCACAAAATAATAAACACAAAACTGTTCTAATTTATTATGGATCGAATCATGAAAATGAAATAACCTATGTTTTAACGACTACAAAATATAGCCGTCCTTTTAAGACATAGCATTATGCAAATACCAAAACACCCTTTTGAGTATCACCTTAAGCTATATAACTACCGCTGGATTGAGTGGAAGAAAGTAGTGGTGGTTGTCAAGGGTATAACGGGAAGTGAAGGAAAAAAATCTGAAACTTTACTTTTCAACCATGAAGAAGGTAGAACATGGGTATCAGATTTATCTTCTAAGCTTTGTTAAGGTGATCTTGATAGATATCCAACGGTCAAGATTTCAGAGAAAGTGGATTCTTGGCTGTGTATTGCCATTTTTATCCTCGTAGATAGAGCTAGCTAGCTGGTTGAGAGAGTGAAGAAAGAGACTTTCCTTTGAAGAGAAGGTACAAGTCTCTATCTACAGTTGTGATATACATCAAGTGTATTTAAATTCTTCAAGATATTATAATCAATAGACCAACCGCACTATGAATTTGTTTTTATTTAGAAAAAAAATCCAAATCAATACATGCAAAAATATATACCTCAATTTGCCTTGACCCTCGTCAACATTCAAAGACCTCTGCAATTCAAAGCCCTTCCTGTTTCTACAAGAACAATATAATACAGTAAGATAATCGAACCATCAAATATGTGAATTGACGGATTTTTAGAAACCAAATAAGAGAACCCAGTAAGAAAAAAGTAAAGGGGCAAAAAAAAAAAAAGATCTCTTATTTTTTTTCTGAAGAGGATCATAAAAGGCAAACAAAATCCACTCCTAGAACCAACCTTCAAGCCTCAGGAATCAGAACTTATCATTTCTTTCCAGAAAGCAACAACCCACCGTGTAGCTTGATCTTCAAACTTTTCTCCCCTTTTCTCTCTCAGTTGAAACACGAACTCAAAGCAAGCACGATATCTGCCTTCAAGACTCAAACTTTGTGCAAGCTAGAATTAAGTAGTGCCTCCAGAATGAGCAATGAAAACAAGTTTTTTATTAAAAAACAAAAGAAACCCAATAACACTTACCAGAAATGAGAAATGCCCAGAATTCGCTTTTGTTTGAATATAGAGAAACCGACATCAAACGGTCGAAATCAGTGTAAAAAACAAATAAAAAAGAAAAAACCAAGAAACTAAGCAGGTCAAGTTTGAATGAACACACTAGCAGACACGAGAGACCATGATAAATATAGTAATCAAGGTCACATTCAAAAATCAAACTCTCTCTCTCACCAGAACTGTTTCTCTCTCTATGCTACTGGTAAATTTTTAGAAGCAAATGTGTCAGTCACCCTGTCTGCTAAAAAAACATTATTTTACGACGGAGTACTTTCGCAGGGAGGGGGGGGGGTGTTTTGTTGGGGTGTACATTATAGTTAATTTATGTCATTTCAAAATAGTTATTAGGTTGGTCCCTCAAAATATGAAATTTACATTTCTATCCTTAAGTTGCGTTAATTGCTTAAAGTTTCAACTAATGGAGAGACGGAGGTTCCACGGGGAGACTATCTTTAGTTGTTTTTAAAATATTTTTTTATTTTTTATTTTTTTATATTAGCACATTAAAATAATTTAAAAATATTAAAAATATATTAATTTAAAATAAATAAATAAATAAAAATTAAAGACCATTCTCTAACAAATCAAGGGTTTAAAAATGAAAATAATATATTTTGTAGCATACCTTTCCACAACATGCCAAAAAACATCGTTTCGTGCTTAATAAAAAAATTGTCTTGCCCACAGTTTAGGGTGAGTTTTAGAGAATGTCGTGTTCTTACAAAGAGGTTTTGCATTACCTCAGCAAGGATTATTAAAAGATTGTTTAATATTGAGTAACTTCTGTTTTAATTATATAAAAAATATGTGGTTAGTTAAATAATTTGTTATTTTTTTACTGAATTTCATATATAATTATGTTTCAATTTTAATTTTATAGATGCAATAATTTTATTTTAATTAATTTAAACTTGTTTTTTTATTTATTTCACATGTAAAAATTTATCTCATGACAATTTTAATCAAACACATTTTTTTAAAACCGTAACTAAAAGTATTTTTCTTAGAGGTTGTTTTTGTGTTTGAAATTGTATTTGAGTACATTTTAAAAATATATTTGGCTTTAAAAAAACATCAATTTAATGTTTTATAGTGTTTTCCAATAATTTAGATGTATTTATGTTAATATATATATATATATATATATATATATATTGATGTACTTTTAAGCTAAAAAACATCTTACATCACAATACTAAACATACACTTAAACCTGTATTTTTATAAAAATAATTGCAAAAGCTATCATAATAAAAAAAAAAAAAAACACATCTAGAAAGTGTTTGGTATTGTAGTGTGACCATGCTTTTCAAACAATTTGAATGTTTTCGCTTCAAATTAATATTTTGATATTTTTGGATTGTTTTGATATATTGATATTAAAAATAAATTTTAAAAAATAAAAAATATATATTATTTTAATATATTTTAAAATAAAATAACATTTTAAAAAAGTAACAATTCCACAGCAAGAAACATACCTGAGACCATATGGAACTGATTTATTAACATGTCAAACTAATAGGGACTAAATCAGAGTTTACTCTTTGACAAGAGAGGGATGGTTACATGTCGAGCATGATTGATGGATCCTGTGGTTAAGATTCGTTTTGAAACAGGGCATTCGACCGTTGAGATGCGGGTGGAATTTAAGTGTGTTTTTATACTTAGGAAATTTTTATTTAGGTTATCGAGGTTGATGCTGACGTGGCGAGAGTCTTAAGCGTGTGAGATAGGGACGTGTAATAACTAATAAGTGGTCTTCTACGGTTGATATTAGCGGCACGTGTAAAGCACACGGATGATGTGGGGGCTACAGGGTAGAATTACCAAGATGCACTTCAGGTGGATCAAGAAATACAAAGAAACCAAATGTATTTGAATCTGGGGGAACTCGATGATGGGCCCGTTAATGTTTTCTTATATATATCAATTTTGAAATAATAGTGTATGCTGTTTTTTAAGATTTTTTAGTTTTATTTCTATATAAGTATATTAAAATTAATAAAAAATAATAAAAATATATTAATTTGATATTTTTTAAAGTTAAAAATACTTTAAAAAAACACAAAATAAACATGAAAAAAAATTATATCAAACACTCCTTTAATAATATTTCTCTTGGTTGGTGTGTTATTCATATTATATTGAACGGTAACGTCACTTTAAAACCACTTATCATTTATTTAAATTCATAAATATTTGAAATTGAAATAAAAAAATATATCCAAAACAAGGTTTATTAAATATCTTATCTTTTATTTATAATTTTTTTTTTATTATTAACGTTGGTGTCTGCGTTAACTTGCACGCACCTCGATTAATCTTACAGATTTTAAAGTTAACGACTATGTAAACTTCTAGTGGTCATTATATTAGCAACCATAATATTTGAACTTAAAACCATAGAAGGTATAAATTCCTTGATCCCAAATTTTTATCATTGTGCCACCAATTATATAGTTTAAGGTATTTTTTTTCTTATTAGTCTTGGAGAAAGAGAGAGAGAAAATTGATTTTTAGATGATAGATTGTGAATATTATAATCTATTTTCATTCATTTAGGAATTTCATTGTCAAAATTTATTTATTCAAGTCTTATCGGTGGAGTTCAGTTTATACGCTGATCAAAAAAGATTTTCATGACATTTTAAGAGTGTATTTTTGTATATTATCTTGATGCTGAGAATAAATTTCTTATTTATATTTATGTATTTTATTTTTAAAAAAGTTTAGGTTGGTCCTCACAAAAGTTCAAATTAAGTATTTAAACTCGAGCAGCCACGGACGAGATGATTACCAGAAGCATGTTGACAGCTATATTCAAATTTCTTACTGAAAAAAGCTATGTTCAAAGAATTGCAATGCAATAATGGATCATTACGTGTTGGGACTGTTTTCATACTTGTTTATCTGATGATGATGATGATGATGATGATGATGATGATGATGATGATGATGATGATGTATATATATATATATATATATATATATGCATGCAACATCATTAACTTTAACTCATGCCAAACATTAATTTATAATAAGTATTGTTTTAATTTGAGAGCTTATCAAGTTGAGATTAAGAAATCAATGGAGATAGAATTAATCCAATATAATTTAGTTATTTTGAGTATGATCTGCTCAAGATTTCTTATAAGTATTATTTTAAAGGAGGACACAAATTAATTTATAATTTAAGAATTGGATTTTAAGAAATTAATCGAGACATAATTGATTTAGTATAATTTGATTTGAGTATGATCTACTCAAAATTCATTGATTTTTTTTAATATTATTTTTATTTTTTTTACAAAATTTAAAAAATTAAACTATTATAGGTCAGCTCCCCTGTACGTGATATGTTGTGATTTATTGTAGTTCATGTTTAAAAACTATTTTCACGAACTTGATCACCGAGTCTCCATACCATGTTTTGAAATGTCAAAATTACCCCCTTCATTTGTGTTATTCATAAAGCACCGACAGCAAGCATATGATATATTTTTTTATTATATTGGTTGGGTTTAGACTTACGGTGTAATGTGTATTTTAAAATGTTTTTTTAATATATCAAAATAATATTTATTTTAATATTTTTTAAATTCATCACATTAAAATAATTTAAAAAACTCTAAGCAATATTAATTTATTTTTTTAAAGAAAATTGAAAATGAAAAAAATAATACTATCTAACAACGCTGCCAAAGAACACTCCACACGTGTGCACCTTCCAGCAAAATCTGAAATAGAAATTAGCATCTTAAGATGTCACGTCTTGACTAAAAATGCGATACTGAGGGCAAACATGAGAGTGAAAAGTGTCATCGTCAGATAGTCAAGAGAATCTGATTTCACTATCTTCTCACTGCGAGAATATAGATGTTTTCCTCTGAGCTGTATCCGGGAGCCATTTTTTTATTATTTTTTTAATGTCTTACAAAAATATTTTTATTTAAATATAAATTACTATTTTTTTTATGATTTTGTTGTTAATTTTAAATAATAAAATTATTTTAATATATTTTTAAATAATAAAAATATATAAAAATATACCTTACAACATAATGTTAAATATACCAGGATTCCGTTTGAAAACGTAATTTCAACTATGTTTTTTTAAATTTTATTTTGTTTAAAATTAATATTATTTTTATGTTTTTGTATCATTTTGATGTGCTGATTTTATGAATAATTTTTTTTAAATAAAAAATATATTATTTTAATTTATTTTTAAATAAAAAATACTTTAAACTGTAACCACAACTAAAATTATAAACAGGTTATAAATCAAACCAGCAAAAAGGGAAAAATAATCAGATTAATCGAATATTTTTAAAATCATAATTAATGTAAAACATGTGCTTTCATCATAGAATTCTACGAACAGAGCTTTGTTAACCAACTTGACCGTTAAGCACAGTGCATGACAAAAGTAAGGCAACAGCAAAAATGGTTGCCTTCCATGAATTGAAGTTCAAATATTTTACCTGATAGGGAAATCATTACTTGTCAACGAGAACATCCCCACATACGCTAAACAAAGATTTTAAAATCTATAAATAAGACTAGATTATTAAAGTGTGCGTTTATCACTGTCTTGCATGGTAACTTTTTCAAGGTTTTTTTTTTAAATATATAAAAACATTTTTTTAATTTTTTAGAATAACACATAAAAATTATAAGAAAAGACTGGAAAAAACAGTAATTTAATTTATTTTTAAGTTAAATATATTTTTAAAATGCATAGATCCAAACACAAAAATAAATTACACCCATGAATAGAATGATTTCCTAATTTCAAAATCTAGCAATAGCAATAGAAGCAAGTACCGTATAATTGCGTATCGATGGCTTCTTGAATGGCAAGGGCGAGTTAACCAAGACGCGTGGATGCGTCCTTGGAACGTGACGCTGTTTGTGTGTCGGCTTCATACAATTTTTCGGGCTTCGCATTCGCAAAATCGTGTAGCTTCTGTCCCCACCGCCCTTGGCTAGCCTGTTTGTGCTGCGAGGGCCATGTTTTTTTTAAAAAATATATTTAATATTTTTTAATATTCATAGATATTTAGGTGTTAAAAATAAATTTTAAAAATAAAAAAATATTATTTTACCATATTGTAAAGTAAAAAAAAAAAACAGTTTATAAAACAAGCATGCTATGGAATTACCGAACACTACCTTAAAAACACCTGTACACATTGCCTCCGCAAATCATATCGTGCTTCTTTCAAAACCCCTGCTCTTGTCTGAATCCAAGAATCTACGCACAAAAAAACAGTAATTTTAACTAGGTTGTGAGGGCTGAGATGTAGAAATCTAAAAGACAGTAATCTTAGCATGATTACCTTGAAAAGAAAGATTTAGTTTCAGCTTATAGCAACCTATATTATGATAGTTGAAGTTGCTATGGAATGATAAGCGTGATGTGAATCCCACCAACGCCAACAACTCCATGATAAAATATTTTTAATATATTTTGATGTATTAATATGAAAAATATTTTTTTAAAAATAAAATAATATTATTTTATTTTTTTAACAGGAAAGAAGATGTAGGTAGTGTTAAAGTAATTAAGATCAAACACAAAAAGGAGGCTAGAATTCTGAATAATCTATATATTATGAATGCATAGTCTTAACCTAAATACAATTAAAGTATATATATAGGTTGAACTGAAAGTACTATTTTACTCTTAATAAATAAGACTACATAAATATTATTTAACATCTTCCCTCAAACTCACGATGCGGCAGCTACAAGCATCGAGAGTTTGCCAACCAGAAAACAAAAACGAGAGATGAAATACGCCTTGGTAAAGAAATCTGCAATCTGCAAAGAAGAAGGAACAAAAGGCAAAGTAATGGTTCCATGCTTGAGATGATGACAAGTAAGATGACAATCGATCTCAATGTGTTTAATCCGCTCATGAAAAACCGAGTTGTGAGCAATCTGAATAGAACTCTGGTTGTCATAATACATAGGAGTAGGATGAGAAAATGAAACTCCCATGTCAGCAAGTAACCAACCTGACCAAACAATCTCTTTGGTAGTAGATTCCATGACACGATATTCTGCTTCGGTGGATGATTGAGAAACAATAGATTGTTTCTTGCTCTTCCAAGAAATAAGAGAATCACCTAAAAAGATACAAAACCCGGTAACAAACTTAAGATCTATGGGATCACTACCATGATCAGCATCAGAATATGCACGTAGCTCCAAGGAAGAGGTGGATGAAAGTAAAAGACTCTGAAAAACTGTACCCCGAAGATATCGCAAGATACAAAGAACAGCTGCCCAGTGAACAGTAGTAGGAGAAGCAACAAACTGACTAACAACATGAACAACATATGCAATATCTGGACGAGTAATTGTGAGATATACCAAACTCCAAACAATAGTGCGGTATAAAGTAGGATCTATTAAAGGTAAACCATCAGAAGAAGAGTACCTCGCGTTAACCTCAATAGGAGTATCTACAGTCTTGTTATCAGTAAGTCTAGCCTGCTCAAGAATATCTGCAACATAATTAGACTGGGAAAGAAGGTAACCTCTAGGTGAGTATGCTACCTCAATACCCAGGAAATATCAAAGATAACCCAAATCCTTCATCTCAAATCATCTAGCCAACTCTGTCTTCAAAACTAAAATACCATCAATTTCATCACCAGTAATAATCATGTCATCAACATATAAAGACAGAATGATACGACCTGTATCAGTGCACTTCATAAAAAGAGCAAAATCATGACTGCTAGAAACAAAGCCAAGAGACGAAATCAAAATAGAGAATTTCTCAAACCAAGCACGAGGTGCTTGTTTGAGACCATATAATGCTTTCTTAAGCTTACAAACATATCCAGAGTCATGTGAAATACCAGGAGTGGGTGTCATAAAAACTTCTTCTTGAAGATCTCCATTCAAGAAGGCATTTTTAACATCAAGCTGAGAAATATGCCACTGACGAATCGAAGCTACGACAATAAGAGTACGAATAGTAGTCATTTTTGCAACCGGGGCAAATGTCTCCTCATAGTCCATACCATACTGTTGAGAGTATCCTTTTGCAACCAGCCTAGCTTTGTATCGCTCAATAGACCCATCAGAATTAGTCTTGATCTTATACACCCAACGACAACCAACAACAGTCTTACCAGGAGGTAGAGGAACCAGATCCCAAGTATCTGTCTTATGCAAAGCAGAAAGTTCCTCATCTATAGCTTGCTGCCAAAGCGGATCAAGAATTGCCTCTTTATAGGAAGAGGGCTCAACAAGACAATGAATAGAGGCTAAAAAGGAAGTAAATGATGAGGAATAACAAGAATAAGCAAAATCTGGTAGTTTTGTAGACTTACGAATACAGATGGATTGACGTAGAGGTGGATCCACAATCTCAAATGAAGCTTGAGGGGTTGTAGATGAGAATGGAGCTTCAGATGTGCTAGAGAGTAAAGTACCAGTACCTGCAGGATTATGAGTACAAATTGATCGAACATGGGGAGAGATATCATTATTAGAATCCTCAGAAAATGGATCTATACTAATAAGATCAGATTTAGTCAGGCTATGAGTAGTGGATGAAATAGAAAAGAAAGGTATATGCTCAAGGAAGACAACATGACGGGACACATAAAGTTTCTGAGTTATTGGATCAAAACAATGATATCCTTTTTTACCTTCACTATAACCCAGAAAGACACAAATAGCGGATTTAGGGGATAGCTTACTACATTCTACATGAGGACGAAGAACGAAACATGTACAACCAAAGACTCTAAATGATGAATAATCAGGGACATACCCATATAACTTTTCAAAAAGAGATATACCCGAATTATGAGAAGATGGAATCGTATTAATCAAACTTACAGCAGTAAGAACAACTTCTCCTCAAAACTCACTAGGAACAAAAGCAGACAACAAGAGAGAACGAACAGTTTTGACAATATGCCTATGTTTTCTTTCAGCAACACCATTTTGCTCAGGAGTATCTGTACATGAAGTTTGGTGGATGGTTCCATCTAAGGCTAGCAATTGGCAAAATTTATTAGAGGTGTATTCCCCACCCAAATCACACCTAAAACATTTGATCACAACAGAATATTGAGTTTTGATAAGAGCTCGAAAAGCTGCATATATCTCAAAGAATTTAGAACGATATTTCATTAAATAAACCCAACAATAACGAGTATGATCATCAATAAAAGAGACATAATATCGAGACCCTCCTTTTGTGGCAACAGGAGAAGGTCCCCATACATCAGAATGAATCAAATCAAATGGTGAAGAAGAAACAGAAATACTTTGATTAAAAGGTAAGGCGGAAAATTTTGCCAATTTACATCCACTACAATCAGAAATGTCACAAGTTTTCAAATTTCCTAAAGCTCCTGTGGATGCCAAAAATCTCAAACGAGAAGACGAAACATGACCTAGACGGGAATGCCATAAATAAAAACTAGAAGATGAAAGGCTCAAACGAAAGGAAGACAAATCAATGGTAGTAGTAGCAGCGGCAGCAGCAACAACTGGTACTTTTAACTCATCCAAAATATAAAGTCCATTCTCTCTATGGCCTGTCCCAATCAGCTTCTGAGACTGCAGATCCTGTATATAACAAAACGAACCAGAAAACATGACTAAATAATCACCAGAATCACATATTTGACCAACAGACACAAGATTCAGTTTGAGTTGTGGAATAAGATAAACATTAGGGAGAGACATGTGAGGTGTGACAACAGAACCAACACCTGCTAAAGGCATATAAGTGTCATCAGCAGTCATAACAGGAATGGAGGACAAAGGGTATACAAAGGTAAAAGATGAGGAATCTATAGATATATGATGGGAAACACCAGAATCCAAGACCCATTCAGAATGTGACATACCTGAGAAACTATGAGGCAACTAACCTATGGAAGAAGAAGCGGACATTGCTTGTGGCTACAAGGAGAGAAACTTCTGAAATTGCTCAGCCAAAATATTAGGATCGGTAATAGAGCCTGGGGAAGCTACTGCTGCAGTATTATGATGTTGTGGTTTATAACCCTGAGGTAGTCTATGAGCATTAGATTGTGACGGATTGCCAGACTTCCAAGCTTGATTCTGTTGTCTCAACTTAGGACATTGAGTCTTCCAATGACATTTCTGCTTACAGAAACTGCACTCATCGAAACCAACCCTTGTGTAAGGCTTATTCTGATGATTAGAGAATGGCTTAGAAAGCACTGCTAATACTGAAGGATTTGAAGCAGAAAGAATTCCCTTTTCAGAATAGACTGAAGACGTATTTCTTCAGCCAATAACTCACTAACAACAGAGTCAACAGAAGGCAGTGGAGAACGATGCAGAATTGAACCTCTAAGTCCTTCGAAATCACTGTGAAGTGCTGTTAAAAACTGTACCAATCGTTGCTGCTCTCTACGCTCAATATAGGCACCACATGCCTTTAATTCTACCGATTCTGTAAGAGCCAATTGATCCTAAAGATCTGTCATAGCAAAATAAAACTCTTGGATACTCATATTCTTCTGATGAAGAGCTCATAGGTCATTCTCTAATTGATATTGTTTTACAAAGTTTGATTGTGTGAATAACCTTTGCAGATGATCCCAAACCTCTTTTACTGTCTCATACTTCACCAACTGCATACCTATTGAATGCTCAACAGAATTGTTGATCCAAGTAATGATCTTTGCATTATTTGCTTCCCATGTATCTATCAAAACAGCATCCCCCTCCTCAATATTCTTAGGTATTATATAAGTCCCACTAACATACCCCCACATCTTCTTACCCTTAAGAAAATTTCTCATTATATAACTCCAATACGAATAGTTCTTTCCAACCAACCTCACACTTACAGACTGAAGTGAATCATCTCTTTCAATAGCCATAATCAACAATCACAGATAACCAGAATGCAAAAGTAGTGGAAAATAAAATACTAAATTGCAGAAATTAAACAAATATCTTCTTGAAACTATACGATTACTCCAAAACACATAACAAATTTGCAAAAATTAAACGCAAATACCAAATTGCAGAAGCTGAAAAGGAGATGAAATACCAAAATAATTACAGAAACTGTCGAAATACCTAATTTTGCAGAAACGGGAGACAAAATATCACTCCAAAAAAAAATTGGATCCGCGAAGCTATATTTGGGATTAAGCCTCGTTTCATAAAATCAGCTCTGATACTATGTTAAAGTAATTAAGATCAAACACAAAAAAAAGACTAGAATTCTGAATAATCTGTATATTATGAATGCATAGTCTTAACCTAAATACAACTAAAGTATATATAGATTGAATTGAAAATACTATTTTATTCTTAATAAATAAGACTACATAAATATTATTTAACAGGTAGGCCAACCACGTCCCGATAAAAAAAGGGTATCTTTCTCATGTCATGTGTAGAGTGCCTGCATTCGAAACAGAGATTCTTGGCTTTAGATGAAAGAATGCCGACGGATGCCTTTCAAGAGACCACCGAGCTAACGCTTCGAGTTGTTTCTCACAGGAAAAAACGAAAAAAGGGGACTTGACATGAATAATTACAGAACCTGCACGAAAATGCAAGGAAGCCACATTAAAGTCTTCTTATATTCTGTTGATCTTTAACTAATAATGCCTTGTAAGTATATATTTGGGATTAAGCCTCGTTTCATAAAATCAGCTCTGATACTATGTTAAAGTAATTAAGATCAAACACAAAAAAAAGACTAGAATTCTGAATAATCTGTATATTATGAATGCATAGTCTTAACCTAAATACAACTAAAGTATATATAGATTGAATTGAAAATACTATTTTATTCTTAATAAATAAGACTACATAAATATTATTTAACAGGTAGGCCAACCACGTCCCGATAAAAAAAGGGTATCTTTCTCATGTCATGTGTAGAGTGCCTGCATTCGAAACAGAGATTCTTGGCTTTAGATGAAAGAATGCCGACGGATGCCTTTCAAGAGACCACCGAGCTAACGCTTCGAGTTGTTTCTCACAGGAAAAAACGAAAAAAGGGGACTTGACATGAATAATTACAGAACCTGCACGAAAATGCAAGGAAGCCACATTAAAGTCTTCTTATATTCTGTTGATCTTTAACTAATAATGCCTTGTAAGTATATATTTGGGATTAAGCCTCGTTTCATAAAATCAGCTCTGATACTATGTTAAAGTAATTAAGATCAAACACAAAAAAAAGACTAGAATTCTGAATAATCTGTATATTATGAATGCATAGTCTTAACCTAAATACAACTAAAGTATATATAGATTGAATTGAAAATACTATTTTATTCTTAATAAATAAGACTACATAAATATTATTTAACAGGTAGGCCAACCACGTCCCGATAAAAAAAGGGTATCTTTCTCATGTCATGTGTAGAGTGCCTGCATTCGAAACAGAGATTCTTGGCTTTAGATGAAAGAATGCCGACGGATGCCTTTCAAGAGACCACCGAGCTAACGCTTCGAGTTGTTTCTCACAGGAAAAAACGAAAAAAGGGGACTTGACATGAATAATTACAGAACCTGCACGAAAATGCAAGGAAGCCACATTAAAGTCTTCTTATATTCTGTTGATCTTTAACTAATAATGCCTTGTAAGTATATATTCCATGCATGCATTAAAGTCTTGTATTCCGTCGCATTAAAGCATACAGTAAAATTCTTTACGTTTTATACATAAATATTCTGTCCCATTAAAGCATACAGTGAAAATATTTTTTAAAAATATCTAAAAACAAAAAAAAATTCTAGGGCAGCAAGCAATCAAAGCCTGCTCGTGGAAAATGGAGTGTATAAACTAGGACCAATTAAAAACCCCGGCAAAAGACAAAAAAGAGAGGAGAGGAAGAGAAAGATCGAACCAAAGCAGGCTTGATTTCCAAGATTGGTGGAGTCGAATGCAGTAAAATCAGATTGCTCGGGAACAAATTTTGGTGGATTTTCTGCTGACCGGGTTTGACAGCTTCCAGAAACCTATTTTATCACTTAGACAATCGCCAATTAAAACATAAGACAACTTCATTCTTGAAAACAAAAACATAGGCAAATTCAAACTTTCAAATATTTGCATGCAAAGCGAAGTCCACAAAAACCCACAACTCTGACATTTTGTAAGCTTTACTGCGTGTCATTGAACAAAGGCCCAATGATTTGTGTGTACATTGCCTAAAAGACGATTTCTCAGACCAAAAGTAGAAACTGTTTTTCTCCAAGGACAGGGATAACAACAGCAACAATGGTAGATAATTACATTTACAAACAATAGCTCTCAAACTTTTACTCGAAATTCAGCACTACGTCCTAGCTTTATTTGCAATCATCAATACCAATGTTGCCCACATCCAAAACCCCAGTAGAACCAAGAATTTGAACTTCAGAAAAATATTTCGCCCACATCCAAAACCCCAGTAGAACCAAGAATTTGAACTTCAGAAAAATATTTCGGTAATGTTTGATATTGTAATAATTATTATTTTTTAAAGTGTTTTTTTTTATCAAAATAATAAAAAAAATATATAAAATTTTTTTGAATATTCTTTTTTTCTTTTTTGAAAAGCATGGAATGACCAAACAAGATCTAAATACAAAACCTCACATACCATGTCAATAAACAAAACAAAAAAAAAATCAATTTTTTTGAAAAGCATGGAATCAGAGTCTAAATACAAAACCTCACAACCCATGTCAATACACAAGAAGCCTCTAGAGTGAACCGAATCAACAGAATATCAATATTAAAATCATTGTCTTAAAAAAAAATTAGTCATTGATACAAAATGCACATTAACGGAGTAGCCCAGCTACGTGTGGTGACTAGTCGACAGATAGAAAAGGACAGACTGTCGAACCTTCTGATGTATCTCAAGAACGAGACCTTTCTCGAGATGGTGGGGTACGACTGCATTGAAAATAATAGGGTCAAAATGCTTGTAAACATAGCATATTCACATGTTACATTGTTGAAAATTAGAAAGTGAGCACAAAGCCAAAATAACAGAGAATTGCTAGTTGAAAATAATATAAACCTGCGATATCTTTCATTTTCAGGACTTTCAGCTTTATCGTAATTATGATTTCCTCTTGGTTCAGGTCTGGAATTAGTATTTGATCCATGGCCGTAGTCTGGGCTACCCCTATCTCTACGATATGGACTCGGGGATCGTTCACGATCGTAGTTTCTGTCAGGAGATCTGTCACGATCTCTTCTCTCAGGACTGTGACCATTCCTTCTTTCATCATCTCGAGCAGCATATTCCACCGAAATGACCCGATCCATGAACTTGCTGCACCCCAGTATCAAAAAAGAAACCACAAAAATAAGAAGAGGTTTTTGACAAAAAAATCTTAAGCCGGTAAAAGTGAGAACGTTACTGGGAGTTTAGAAAAACTTTTAAATGAAAACACTTGATATGGCCATATAATGGATTTTCAGGACTCTCTCACAAATTGAACAATAAGATACTGCACCGAAGCATATTAAACTTGGTCAAAGTAGCTTGTTTTAAACCCAGAAAACACAAGTACCAACACAACAACTTAATCACATTTTGTTTTAGTGACAATCAGTTAGACACTGTTTGAACAGAGTTACTAAAAGAGACTGTAATCAGCTAGAGTATTTATAAGAAAAAACAACCTCATGTCAGTTGCCTCCAATGCCTTGGTAGCATCTTCCTGTAATTCATACTGAACGAATGCAAAATTTCTCCTAATCCTTGTGCTCAATATTTTTCCATGAGGATCAAAGTGCCTCTCCAGATCCCTAGTTCGGGTATGAACTGGATCAAAATTAATGACAAACAAAGTTTTTGATGGAGTCGTGTTAGTCGATGATCTTCTTGAACCAGCAGGCCTTCTACTTTCACGTTCTTGCTGCAACGCATAATTTTGGGTGATTGATTAATTATAAAAAAAGAACAGCCATGTATATATGAAGTCAATACATTTTCCCCATTAAACATGGAAACTAATCCTCAAAAAAGTAAAGAAAAACAAACAGAAGCAATTGCAAGAGCTGCACACTCATGGAGGGAGGATGGGAGAATGAGGGTAAGAGGATTAGCTAAAATTTTCATAAATATATTAAATATCAAGTTAGGCCTGGTCTTCTTATGTGCAAGCCAGAAATTGAGATTTTTAACACCACAGGCTCACAAACTTACATATAAAGGTCATGTTTAATACCCATACATATAGAGTGTCTGTCTGAACACATAGATGAATGGAGCCAACATACACTAAAGATATGGAATGCCAGTTATTAAGAAACAATTAGACACCATGGCTTACACACCTCAAGTAACTACCAAACCTACCTTAGTCCACTCAACACGAAGACGGCGCCCTTTTCTCCCAAATTCAGCTTGGTCAAGCCTACGGATAGCATCCTCAGCATCTCTTTCATCCTCCATATAGACAAAAGCAAATCCTACAAAACCAGAATGTTAACGAACCAGGAAAAAACAGTTACAACCCAGAAGAAGCATCATCCTGAGTCATGCATCCTCTAATAGAGACATTATACATTATGAGGAAATCTCATCTAATTTAGTTTTTTGTTTCTAAGAAAAAAATAGATACAAAAGAAGACCTGTTGGGCGGTAATAGGACACCTGCCACTGGCTTTGAGATCATCATGATTTCTATGCTGAAAGATTCCAAAATTAGAACATTGACCAAAACTCATGAGGAAATTAAGGCAATGGTGTCTCAGGGAATGAAGGATGACAGTTCCGTGGTGGATCAGGTTGGTTCTTGTGGAAAAAAGACATGAAGAAGATGATGCTTGAAAATATGCCACAAAAAGAAATGCAGAGGAGCATATCCAACCAAGAAGACCATAGACATTCCAAGTAATCCTGCGTCAAAGAAATCTTTGAGTATATGGGTTCACACACCAAAGAAAAAGGTGTTGATTTCTCCATTGAAAATAATACATATACATCTCAAAATAATTATTTCCAACGAACAAATCGACCCTTAAAATATCAGCTGACAGCTTTCCCTAACAGCTATAGAACTAATAAATGGCATGATTTTTTTTTTTTTAAAAGGTAAAATAATCTCATTTTCAAGTGCATTTAACTTTCAGCCAAGAGGAAAGTCTCTTGGTGTCAAAGTGCCAACTAGATATCAAAATCTAGAATTCAAAGTCATACCACACATCTTTTGGACTAATGCACTATTTACTCAAGGAAAATAAAATCAGCTAAATTCCCAACTGGATGTCCAAGTGATGGAACATTAACCCTATCACAATTGTCACAGCACATGTAAATGCAGCAAAAGTGGTCGACTATCTAGTGTGCCATTACACATGGTGAATACTGCTTAGGGTGCTCATGGTAAATACAGATTATGACATAGGTAGATCTACAAAGACAAAACTAACTTGCCCCAGCTCCATCTTCCAACTTACTTTCTTCAAAAGAATCTCAGAAATCCGTATACTCCAGAGATCTTTCCGTTAGGCCAAGATAGGCATCTATCTAGCTAGCAATAAGATGGAATCCAAGTTGTTCAATGCCTCATGTAGCCAGTCAAAAGGATCATTACGCCTTATGTTGTTTCTGGCAACTTTGCAATGTTCAAAGTGGGAAACACAAGTAAATGCATTCCAATCAACAGCTTACAAACAGATTCTTATATACCCAAGTTTCTGAATTCACAAGGTTCAATGGGTCAAGTGGCCAGTCGAGAGGATCATTAACGCAAGTAAATAAGACCCCAAAAACAGCTTGTAAAATGCACCACTAACTTTAATTTTAGATTAATTCTGAGACAGAAACATTATATTAAAAAAAAAACTAAAAGAAGGAAATATTGACTAACCAGACTTCATATCCACCCTATCAATTCTCCCATATCTTCTAAAAAGACGCTCCAAATCAGACTGCCGCGCGTCATAATCAAGATTCCCGCAAAATATAGCCTTCATTCTCCTCGTTAACTCCAGAAAACCTTACCATCCAAAGCCAAAAAAGAAGATATTAACAAATAGTAATACAGAATCAGGCAATTCTCGAATAAGAGTAAGAAAGGTAGCAAGAGTGTGCCTTGTTGTCTTTGCGAGGGGGACAGAATCACAGAAGAGAAACCCTTGGCAGGCGTAACTGTACGAACTGCAAATCAGAAATTGAAGACAAGACCGACCCCGGATAGTGTTAAGGCCACTAAATGGTAAGCATACGACAACGTTTATGTCGAAATATGGCGTCATCTTCTCTCTTTTTAAGTTTTTATAGGTTTCTCTTAATCGGACAGAGAACATGTCTTGTGGGTTATAAGCAAGCTAGTTTCAACTAGGGCCCAAGCCCGAAAGGTGAAACTGACCATTATGCGGATAAGTGGGCCCAAAATTAACCAATTTGAAATCTATAATTTTTTTTAGCATTGAAATTTCCTGATAGGTTTTATGTTCACGCTTAGAAAAAATAATTTGTTGATTAGCAACGTTTATTATTCTTTTTAGGTTTTAATTAAATTTTTTTATAATCAAAATTAATTTGGATCTAAACTATCTTTGTAGGGCAAGCTTTATACTCGAAATCTCAAGATGTACTTGAGTCCTATTTGTTTTTATATTTTAAAATTGCATTTAAAAAAATTTAAAATTTTAAATTCCTTTTGTTTCAAATTAATTTTTTTTAGTATTTTCAGATTATTTTAATATGATATATTAAAAATAATTTTTTAAAAATAAAAAAATTATTTTAATATAATTTCAAATAAAAAATATTTTAAAAAATAATTGCTAATATATTTTTAAATACTCCCTTAATGTTAATCGAGAAAAGCATCTTTTTGGCCTCGTAGAGAACACAGGTGATCATGCAACAGAACATTTATCAAGATAATTACAAAGCATAAAAGTCCATTAGAAATCTACTCAATCGTTGATAATTCTATTAGTATTTTAGTCTGTAGAAAGTAACAAGCTGCTTTGACTGATAGGAAAAACAATGAACCATGATTTTGTTTGATGGCACGATGAACTGCTGGAAATCTATCATAGCAAGGGATCAGGCGTGGAACACACACTTGCTAGCAGACACAAACATCATGTGTTGTACTTTCTGTTGTTTGTTTTTCTTCTAATGCCTCAAAATTGTTTCATCTTTTGATGCAGGGTAGGATATCCAATGAAGTCTTGCTTGCTGCTACTAGTTCATAAGTGACGATGCGTCAGCAAGTAAAACAAAGAATGAGGATGGTGCTCATGATGTGGAAACAAGCTTTGTCATTATTATATTGGTTTCGGACAGCCCAAAAGTTAAATTAAGATGATGTTGCTTAATTCTTACACAGTTGATTATTCACAGATGTAAAATTCCTAAATCCCATGCTTCATCATTCGTTAAGAACGGCCCTTTTCCCCCATCAACAGAGTTCAAATTAATGAGCTTTTTTGAGCTGCAGAAAGCACTGTATATGCTTATATATAGAGAAGGACAACAGGGATTTTCCTTGCAGATCAGTTAGTGCCTTCTAATAGTTGCAGGCTTAAGATCTCTTCTTCATTTCTGGGACAAAGCCTGCATTTTGCATCTTCTAAACAGAGCAAACTCACACCCCTTCATAATAAAATCAACAGTATCATGTGCTAAAACTAGATTTTCTTTTCTGATTGTGGAGAGCTTGCATGTTGAATTGATGACGCCAGTCATGTTAACATGAAGGGACATTGGCCAAGAAATTAACATGAGGTTAATTACAATAAACAGCTAGCTGGTGATGGTTTTTTTCTTTTTATATAACCTAAGATATGCGGGCCAACTTGCGCGTACCATAACTAATCCTCGGATCCACTGAATATCCTGCAAGTCCAGTGAACTTGCAAGGCATCATGAGGATAACAGTTATATACAAATGAGGCTTAATCCCTGATATAAAAAAAAAGAAACAAATTCCTTTAATCGTTGAGCCACAATCTCATCTGTAACAAATGAATTCAATAGAACGATGGATAAAGTAACAGTAAAGCTTGTATATAAGCTGGTGATGGTTTTTGTTTCCATATTCTTTAACAATAATTAAGAACACTCATCACATCCGAACCCATACAAGGCTACATACTTGATTAGACCTATATATGTTACCGCTTGACAGTATTCAACTTCTGTACTTGAGTGCCCTTGCAGCAAACTGTCAAAAAACTACGAGCATTTTCAACGGTGTTTGTACAAAAAACAGAGGTCTGCAATATTCTACACTTCGTACCCGAAAAATGACAGAGAAGGAGACGTGTTTACTGAATTTAATTTCTATCTAAACAAAAGCCAGATAGAGGCAACCAAACTTGGCACTGTCATTAGACAAAAGGACTCTTATGGCTTAGCCTTAATTATGGCATTAATTATTATTACAAAGTTTGATCCCTATCTTTCACTGTACATGCTGACGAATAACTTATCGTCATCATCATTGAAAACACCAACTGTTTGTGATTCGCTTCTCAGCCTCTCTGAAGAAGAAGCTTCATCGTATTCCACGAGAGACATTATCATTCACTTCCGTTGTGCCATATGCCATTAGTTCTCACCATGAAATGGAGAGCCACAAAACGAAGGAGGCCCTCTAAAGGAAGGAGAAGCACAGAAGGGTGGCGACCCACTAAAGGAAGGAGGAACCACAACAGAAGACGAAACCTTTAACCTCTTAGTCCTTGAACAAGGATCTCCACAACAAGTATTGATATCTGAGCTATCAACCCAACCTATCATTTGATCAGCATTAACAGTGCTGAGTACTTCTCCAATATGAGATCCATCTGAATCAAACCCATGCTGCCTGAATCCAATCCAATCATTGCTACAATCTGAAACACAAGAAGTTTCCCAGGAATAAGAAGGCTTATGATCTGATACATGGGGCACAATGATGCTTGGCTGCACAACTTTCTCGATGCTCTTCATATCCACTGGGTTTTGGTATTGATGGCTCCTGAAGTGGAATATGTTAGCAAAAGTAAAGTGGTCACTCACTCTATTTTTGGTCGACTTGTTCTCTGTTGTCCTAGCCATGATACCTTGTAGATTCTTGCTCAATGTAGCCTTCAATGAAGAGAAGCTAAGACCGTACCTCCCATCTGACTCTGACATATTGAGCCCACCGTTTGAACTAGGGGATGGTCCAGATTGGTTCAAGTTTGGATTAACCGATGCAAAGTTGGTTCTTGCATTTTCTCCACGTAGGGCCCGAGCAGCTTCATCATAGGCTCTAGCTGCCTCCTCAGGCGTATCATATGTTCCTAACCATAACCTTACACGTTGAGATGAATCCTTTATCTCAGCTACCCATCTTCCCGATGGCCTTTGCCTGACTCCAACAAATCTTCTAACCGTAGGACCTTTGGTTGCTTGCACCTTGATTGTGGTGACAGTAGGTGAGTTTCTCAGTGTTTCAGGCTCTGCCATTAACAGCAAATTAAGATAAGCTCATACAGATTAGACTTATTTGAGCTGTGATCAGGCCTTTTTTAAGATTAGTAATCAGGAAAGAATTGCATATGTTGCATGGGAAAATGTATATAGGGTATCAGGCACCTTTTAGCTCTATATATATATGAAGGCAGCTCTGCCTCCATTAAATTCTGAGTGGAGGCATATACCCATCTCAATTATTTGTTTGTGTTTTTTCCCATTATTTTTTTAGCTTTGATCACTACTTTGCAGGTCGCACATTGCTTCTAGCAGTGGCTTAAGCTAATTATGACTTATCTGGTGACTAATCCACCGATAAACCTTTTTCCTATACAATTAATCATGGGGTAATTCTCATTCTAATTAAGGACTTAATCAGTAGTTATCACTCAAACTTGACAATATTTTTTTGAGTTCTCATGGGGTCAGAACTGGTTGTCCACATTTGGTGGATTTATAATTAAATCCTTGAGAAAATATCACAATTGTCTTATGGTAACAAGATTTTGATCACCTGATTGGCTATACAGTTGAGTAAAATAAAAATTATAATTGAGTGAGGTAATGGACTTCCTGATATTACCCTGCTTAATTTATACTTTATGATAGAGTTAATAACACTAGTTTAACTGAGATTTTACAGTTCATAAAACTAATTACCACATCCCCTTTCCTACTTAAGACCTTGGATTGGGTGATTCTTTCCTCACTACCTTTTAAAATATTGAAATTACTTAGGGTTGGGTAGGTATTGTGGTAAAAGGTGTTTTTAAAAGTATTTTTTATTTAAAAATATATTAAAATAATTCTTTTTAGATTTTTTTTATTTTTAACATCAAAATTATTTAAAAAAACTAAAAAAAAAATTAATTTCAAGCCCAAATATATATTTAAAACGCACTCAAACACTGTTCCAAACTCAAAAACAAACCAACTCTAATAGATTTAAAATGAGCTAAATTAGGAATATTAAGAGATTTTTCAAAAAAAAAAATATTATCTTTTACATAATAGTCATCCAGCATCAAACTTATTGATTCATTCCTATTATATTTTAACTTAGTGGTTTTGCAAAAAATTTAGGTATTGTAATAATGATTTTTTTTTTAATTTTTTTTTATTGAAAATATATTAAAATAATATTTTTTTTATTTTTTAAAATTTATTTTTAATATTAGCATATTAGAATAATTTAAAAATATATAAAAAATTAATTTAAAATAAAAAATACAAAATTTTTCAATTTTTTTTAAAATTCAGGCCTATAAAGAAGAAGAAAAGGCTTATGGTGTGTTTGTTTTTTAGGTAGCTTTTGTGATTGTGATTTTAAAAAAGTATAGTTAGGTGTGGTTAGTTGGATTTAGATACGTGTTTGGTAAAAATTATTATTGAGGTTTATGTGCAATAAAAAAACATGTATAAAATGTTTGGTTGTGATTATTTTTTAAAAGTGTTTTTTACCTAAAACTATATCAAAATATTTTTTTTAATTTTTTAAAAAATTATTTTTGATATCAACGTATCAAAATAATATGAAAATACAAAATAAAATTTAATTTGAAGTAAAGAAAAAAATAAAAAAATTTTAATTTTTTAAAAAATACTTTTAAAATACAAAAACAAACAAAATTTTATAAAACTTAATTAAAAAATATATAAAAATTGATTCACAAAAATTCCATTTTAAACTTAATTTTTTACTGAATTTCATGCAGTTTAGTAACTGTAATTTTTTAGATCGCAAACTTAAAAACCAAGGCTAAACAAACGCACCCATTAAGAAGCCGAGCCAACTAACTGGCTTGATGATGTAGTAAAAGAAACAGAGGGAAGCTGAGAGAAAAGGCGGTCTAATTTGTCAGCTTGTAAATTAAGAAGCGATTTGGAACGTTGGATCCTCCATTTTAAGAATCCGGCGGGATAGTTAGTTTTTTAATTAAAATACCGTTGGAATTTAGCACCTGGAAATAGAATGATTAGCGGGTTCCATTCCATACCTTCGTACTTTGTCTTTTCTACTGTTTTTATCCCACTCATCCTCACCAACTTGTACCGCTCTTAACATCACCTAATAATTTTCTTATTGCCATGGTGGGTTATTCTGGAAACAGAAGTTTTTGTCCTCGATGACTAACGTGTGACCCTTGGATTGGGGCTACGGTCATCGTCATCTGAAGGGGTGACTATAGATTCCCAAAACCTCCATTGCTGCTACTGTGGAAGGGGAGAAGTTGTCACCTTGTGATTGGATTTTTGCCACGAGACAAGTGTAGAATTCATTTGCAATAATTACAAAATGGTTCCACCCAGTTGGCTAAATGGGCCAATGACGTTACTTGGGTTGATCGTGATTTGCACGAGGGTTAGTGAGCCACTCCTGCAAGGTTATGATTAACCTAAGGAATCCTATGGTTCAAAAATGGCAACATGTCTCCCTGCTAGCCGGCTCACTCCACAAATCTAACGCCTTGTCCATAGCTTTTATGCTGGTTTGTAAGTGAATCTGTTTTCTTTCTTCATTACGGGGCTCGATGATTCCAACTAAGTGATCAAGTCAACGTCTTTGGTTTCATCATTATGTTGAATTAATCTTCAGGTTATCACTGGTTTACACGCTAATCAGCAGTTCCTTTATTTAATATAATGCAATATAGATACTATAATCTCGAAATTATCCATGGTTCCAAACGGCCAATCATACAGTAACATGCCGTGTACTCCCAATTTAAGGACATTTGAATAACAAGCTGATCTTCCTATCAATATGGTTTTAATAATAATTGTACATTCTCAACATTTTATAGAATCATTTTCAGCTATTGTTCTGTTCATCCTTTCCATTACACCGTTCTGGTATGGTATCTTGTATACTGTGAAATGTATCATGATCTTATACTACCCACACAACTTCGTGAACTTTAATTTTATATGCTCACTGCTATTACCTGACCTGAGGTATTTGATCTTCCTCCCTAGTTTTCTACTTCAGCTTTCCACACTCATGAGCCACGTGCTTCAACAATTGATAAGAAAATGGATTATTTGCAGGCTTAATTTGGCCTGTACGAAATGGGAATTTGGAACCTGGAAATCATCTTAGGTTATTTAAAGCAACTTGGTATAATATTTCAAAGTGGTAAAGAAATTAATTTTGTATGTGCAAATGGGGTGATGTGAAATCAGCAGAAGAGTTTCTTAGTTGGACGTGAAGAAGTATGCCTTGTCGTGGACCATCATGATGTCTGTATTCCTTAACATTGAGGTTTCTCGGAATCTTTCTATTCATTCTATTTTGAAAATGCAGTTTGACAGAATACAGCCTGATGGGTGTTTTGATGCTTGCAAGAATGCTTGCAGTTGATACTTGGTCGGGAGCCTTTAGACCAGGGCAAGTACGTATATCCATCTCTAGATTAGAACAGGACAAATGCGTTCATGTCTTAATTGATAGTAACATATATTATATTGACATTTGACTATCTTGCTGGGCTTTACACAGCTCAGGTTGAAAGGTTCGCTCAATATGGAGCTTTTTATTCGGCAACGCAACAGCTTGGAACTGGAATCCGATATGTTCTCACACAGATTGTGATGCTTGTAGATTGTCATGTATTATACTTGCATCATAATGAAGAAAGAAAATGTAATGGGCAATGATTTGACTTTGAAGGCATTGTTGAGTTGAGCCTTGTGAAGAGATTTATGCTACAATTGAAGAGATTGTACAAAATCTCAAATTGGATTGAGGTAATGTTCCAGCTGATAGATATCTTCTTTGACATGGAAGGGGAAGAGAAGAACATCCTCTGTTATCGCACAGTGAAAAGTGGTTGCTTTTGCATTAATCAATAGTTCCCCTTGGTTTCTGCTAATCAGACAGTGAGGGATCTTTGTGACTATAACAGCAAGTGATTGGAGCCGGTTTCGATGTTTCAAAAAAGAATCTTTGTGCCTATAAATCCTACGAGGATGCTTATCCAATGAAAGTTCCTTGATCTACATATTTGTTTTATGGATATTTTAAATAACTAGCAAATACAACATTTTAACATTTGGAGTCAAACCATTAACTGAGGATGGTTCAGGGACCCAGAGAGCTTGCACTAAATCAAGCCAAAAGGTTGGAGAGAAGATCCACTAGAAAATTGCAGATTTATGAATTCATCGTGTCAATATATATATATATGGTGTTCTTAAATGCTAAGGATGGTTCAAGTTTCTTTTTTGAACTTCAAGATTATTGAAATTCTATCACAATGAACTGGACTTGAGTCTATGAGGAACTCTACTGCAAAGGACTGAAGACGTGCTATGTACAAATGAAATATACAAAATCTCAACTTGTATAAACCTACTCTGCCATGTGATCCAATGCCTCAAAGTGTAAAAGTTGGCTTAAAGCACACATGCAAGCAGAGCTCAGAAGAATAAAGGTATAAATTAATGTCTTGAAAGCACCAATTTCTTTGGTTCACGAATGGCTTGTTTGGGGTTCTCCAGGAGTAATTTCTGAGTTTCCAGGAACAGGGTCAAGATGCCTTTGATTACTGTGGTTCCCCGCTTGATGCTGATAGCTGGGTAGCAGCCATTGCCTAGAATGTTCACTTGCAGTATCAGGACTGTCAACTGATTGGACCATACTAATTGCAGCCTGTCTCATGTGCTTTGCTTTGAAAGAGTCTTGTATTTGGAACCGACAGACTGGGCATGTAGAGTGTTTTCTTAGCCATTCGTCGATGCAAGAGAGGTGAAAGTTGTGACCACATTTGGGCATGATCCTCAACACTTCCTTTTCTTGGTATTCCCCTAAACATATCGAACACCTGTTGAAAGAAGCAATAATATCAGTTGGGTCAAGAGCATCAGGACTTCACTTTCATTTTATGTTCGACTGAACTCAGTAGAAGCAAACAAAACTATTAGCAGAAACAAAAACAATGACCACATAACCATTGAAGTTCAATCTGAAGGCAAAGAGGGCAGGGGAGAACACATAGTATTCAATGACATAAATGATTTTTTTTTTTTTTTTATCTTTAATGCTCTATTGGTGGACAGTTTCAAAGCACAAAACCAGCTTCTATAATAATCTAAAATTTTCAATCAATATAGGCTAATTCGATAACAACGACCACAACATTTTATTTGTACTCCAGTCCAAAAGCTGAATATAGTTGAATCTCAATCTAATAGGAAAGAAAAAGGGAGTGGAAAGCCTCAATTCTGTTGATTATCATCTTAAATATGAAAACCAAGAACGAACGAGTTGCGCGCGGATTCGAACACCATGTTTTACCAAATATTGAACTTCTACAATATAATGGACTTCGTAGAAATTCTTTGCTTAGTTGATTTTGATTAATGAAAGCTCACATTCATCAAAGAAAATAAAGAAAAGGAAAAAACAATATAATGGAAGGCATATTCACTTACGAGGCTAACAAAGAACTAAAAGCTCCTTGATCAACAACAGGAGAAAAAGATTTTTTTTCCCTGTTATGGAAAATAAAGTAAAAACTCTACAAAGATAGACCATTTTTTATTGATTTCAAAACTTACTGTGCATCTTCTGCAGAACTGAACGCCTCACGTGTGAACCGTAAAGTGGGGATTGCAGCAACTAGAACTGGTTCAAGGCCACTAATCCCATGCTCTGGCTGCCAGAAAAAAACAAGGTCAAAAATCCAAAACTCCATTCGAGTTCTGATTTACTTTAGAAAAGTAGAGTAGGCATATACTAATTCACAAGGTGCTGTTTCATCTGTGTGTCTTCTGAATTTCATAATGCTACGGCCCTGTTTGCAGGGAGGAAATAGATGAAATTCGCTATTCATTCAGATTGATAACAAATGAGGATTCTCCAAACTGGCGTTACCCCATCTTTTGAATTCTTTCTTTTACTAATCCAAGTCATGACATAATATTTTCTCTATCAAATCCATAGAAATATGAAGAAACTTGAGTGATTGAATGGTTATAATTAACCATGCACGAAAACTTATGCCTTGCATAAAATGCCAGCCCACCCTTTGATCCCAATCCCCATGTGAAGAGATGCTATTTAGAGCAATTTAATACATGTAACAAAAATCAATGTATAAAAAAAAAACCTAACAAAATCAAAAGAAAGACAACAGCAATCACCTCAAATCCCATTGATGTCTATCTTCGGATAAGCAATTCTTACCAAACAAGAAGATGCTACGAGGAAATAAAATTACCTGTTCAATATCGATTCTGGACTCAATTTCAAGCATTTGCCTGGACTCGGCCCCTCTTAGCCTCCCACATAAAATTCTTGTACAGACAAACACAATAAAAGTAGCACTCATACCAAAACCAATAACTGTAGTGATTAAATTCATAGCTGCATCAAACATCTCTCACTCCACCACCTTAAAGTTTTGATTTTTGGAACTCTAGTTCCTCAAAACGAAAACAACTCCATATATTCAAGAATTTTAAATCAACGATTGAGAATTTACCAATTAATGTCAACAACAACGAGATAAGAAAAGTAAAACAAGTAATGTAAGATAGACCCGCAAGCTAAAAAATACTAAAGAAAAGATGACAAGAAACAAAATAAACAAAGACAGTAACAATTAACAATGACCCCAGATAACGATTCATCAAGAAATGGCAAGAGTTGAATAATTTAACGCCAAAATGGAAAAACAAATCAGAAAAAGGAAAAACTACCCTTCTGGGATCCTAATCGCTTAAAGTGGACTCAAAGTCGATTAAAAAAGACTAGTTCAGGAGGAGAGGAGGCACTGACTGGATGGCGATGATACGAAGAAGACTTGTGGGAAGGAGGAGACACATCGTTTTCTTGCTCTTTGGAATTGCACTGGTGTGGGGTCCCATGGGCCCATTGTTCGTTTTGTTTTATCGTTTATATCCGACGGTTGTGATCGAAGATGGTAGTCATTTTTGGCGGCAAGATGGGGCCCTTCAACGGTAATAAGTGGATATAGAGAGATTCTTTGCCAGGTAAAGAGAATCTCTCCAGGTTTTTTGTTTTATTTTTACCATGCAGAATTTACTTCTTTTAGATAATGCATAGTTCAGTTCCATCGATTGGAGCTTGGATTTTTTATTTTTTTAAAAAAAAAAAGTTTTCTATATGCTTTCTAAGGATGCTTTGGTTATCCGTCACAGAAACTTAGAAGATAATCAAGCCTTCTTAATGCTTATTCATACTTAAACAAGTATGGTTACTTAGACTAATACACAAAAAACTTTCTTTTAGATAGCCAAGAAACTAATCCAAAAATTCATCAACATACACGCTTCATGAAAGATAATGATTAGCCATAATATTTTACTATACCCACCCCCCCCCCCCCCCCCCCAAAAAAAAAAAAAAAAATTGAAGAAAAGAGTTCCTCTCTCTCACCTGGCTATTGGCATCGCCATCATTTTTGAGTTTTCGACCAGCCTCCTCCTTCCTCGTCACCATCAGCCTCTTTCACTCCCTCACGACACCGACAAGCTTCTCCGGCCCCTTTAACCCATCTTAATTTTTGGCGGCGTGAGTCCTTCTTCTTTCCCACTTGACCTCAACCATCGCGTGCTGTCTTGATTCTCTTATATATCCTGACCATTTTATAAATTTTTACATATTATTATGGATATTAAAGGTCTTGAGCCATGCCGTTGCGTGATACCCAGGGTATGATACTTTAGGGGAGCTTGTTAAGGAGATACAAGGTTGGTTGTTGAATATTTTGCTAAGGAATATTGGGAGGACAATTTTAGAACCAGTTTGATCGATTTATTTAAGGTATACGGTTTGGTCGCGGCATGGCTCTGTGTTTGCTGTGTTATTGTTTGTTAGCTTGATTTTTATTGGTTTTCTTAAAATGATGACTTCTCGAATCATTGCTGATTTGATTTTTCTTGTTGCGTGAGTCTTTTTTATAAATTATTTCTAATTGAATTATTGTTGATTTAATTTTTCTTCACTATGAGAGAATTTCTTAAATGATCTCTCGATTTGCTGCCAATTATATTGCACGTGAGTTTCTTAAAATGATTTTTCAATTTATTGCTGAAATTATGAGAGTGACTCTTTGCAAGAGGAATTGATGATGATTGTTGAGAAAAAAAACCTTCTTCGCTGGGACGATTCCCGTCTTCTTCCAAGAAACTTCTTCCTTGAGGGTTTTGATGATCCCATTGACCTTTGGCAGATGTTGATTTACAGCCAACAATCTCTCTCTGGCAAATTCAAACTTGCAATGTTTCCACCTTACGTCATCCTCGAGAACCAACCAAGATTTTCCAGATTGAGCATGACATCTTGACCACTGAAAACAATGTTAAGATCTGTCACAAGCCTAACACCCCAT
Organism: Populus tomentosa; assembly: GCA_018804465.1. Lineage (NCBI taxonomy): Eukaryota > Viridiplantae > Streptophyta > Magnoliopsida > Malpighiales > Salicaceae > Populus > Populus tomentosa. Next base: position 4,741,068 of record CM031995.1, read on the forward strand.
GCTTCTCTAAGAATCTCCCCAAATTCATTCTAATAATCAAGGATAAATACTTGATCCATCCCCTGAAGACTCAACGCCACATGATAATGATGTTTGCTTGAATGCAATAAGCTCCACAATGCTAGTCAGTCACGTCATTCTGCAGTTGCAAGTTATGGTCAAGCAAGTAATTTACTTGTAAGCATTATCAAATCTCTGTCGAATGGACAGAGATAATAATCCCTGTAAGGAAAAGAAAAGGAAGAAGATTCAAGGTTCTTCACTTGTCAAAATCATAATTAATGCCGGATAACAAGCTCCAAGAGTATTAAAAACATAGAAAGAAAGAACGAAAGAAGCAGATAACTAAAGCAGTGGAAAGAAAAACTAGGAAGAAGAGAGATGTGAAAAAAGCCTATCATTCTATCAAATCATCAAAATTGATATAATATCTCAGAAGTTACATATAAATAATAAATTTATTTGACCCAGCCCACTAAATAAGACTGTTCAATATAAATTTTGTAAGGTCATGGAAAAAGAGCAGCTTTATCGGGTGGCAGGGCGATCTGATGTTGCTTGAATTCGCACCATCTTAAATGAGGAAGGCCGGTATGCACAGCCTCTCGCAGTGGAAGTGATATCCGTCTCTGGCAAACAAATGCAGAAGTCTACCTGTGGAAGATGACTAGTTGACTCGACCAATCGGAGAAATGGATGGCGTCGGGCATGGTGGATTTCTCATTCCTGGTTTCTCATCCCAAAAACCATACCATCATTATTCAACCCTCCACACAAAACAAATTTGCATCTTGCTTATAACCCTGCCAAAGGAAATACCTATCTTAAACAACTCTGCAAAGAAACGCCATCTGATCAGTTTTGTCTGTCCAGCAAGAACAAGATGAGGAAACCAGAACTCTTAGGCAAGAATTGGGTGCATATATAAACAAGAAATATAATTTCAAGCAGCATAAAGCTTGTTAAAATGGACTTAGAGAGTTCAGTTTCTGGCTTTCTGGCCTTGAGGGATCCCCTTACTGTACCTAAAAAATGGACATTAGAGCAGTCTATTCACCAAATCAAGAAGCTGCATCGTCGATTGCTCGGAATCTTTGTTTTCATGTAATGAACCATTATCAAGAAGATATCCGACATGTTTCTGAAGCATTTCCAAGGTACTAACGCAAACAGCTAAACATTTTAATTTCTGCCATCTCCTGAATATTTCAGATGCATGGTGCAGATATTGAAAATTATCAATCCCAAATTTAATAAACCTTGTTTTTGTAATCAAATTACAAATGAGGACAAAACCATTCAAACAGACAATATCCCAAATAAGAACTAAGATGGGCAAGTCATGAATTATATTTACCTCGCAGATGCCCTCAAAACACTTGTTTCTATTAATGTAAGAATAATTGCTTAGTCTTGCTCAACAGATTTTTTCCCAAAAACTTCAACCATTAAATCTATAGGATGTATTAATGAGATCTTCTCATTCATGCTCAGGGATTTTTCCACAAAGGGTTCTAGAAAAATATATTCCAGAAATTAGCATCACTCTGTAATACATATCTAGTTCCAAGTACAACATTAATTCCTGTCAGTATGAAGTCAATGTAAAGCTGTGAAGTTCCATTTTTTGAGGTGTTAAGCTTTAAGGTTCTTGGACATATAAACTATCTAGTTTGAACCATTTCATGCGATTTAAGTGTAGAAATCCGTGAATGAGATACATATGCGGTTGGTGTGGTTGTATTTTTTTTGTAAGAAAAAAAAATTTACTTAAATTTCACATGTGTGATTGTGAAAGATTCTAGGATGTTATAGCATCTCTTCCATGAACATATTTTCCACCAACGCAAAGTGAACGATACATCATTCCAAATGCCATTATAGATGGCGACTTTTGTTAATTGAACAGCCTCGTATGTGCTGCACACGCATTGACCATTTTTATTTTTTTTGTAATAATATTTATTCTTTGAAAATTATCAAATATCCTTTAAAAGAATCTAAAAATAAATAAATAAAACAATAAGAAAAAGATGAAAACGCCCTTGAAACCAGACTTAGAGGGTTTTTTTTTTTTTTAAGGGCAATTATAACACTTTATTATTCTTAAAAAATAAAAAGATGAAAAAGCCTAATGTGCAAGCTTTTTTATTTCTAAGGGTATGAGTGTATTTTTACTATGTAAATAATATTAAAAAGACCAAAAAAAACCTCAAGACTGAAATTATATATTTTTTGCTTCTAAAGATAACAAAATCATTTCATTGTAAGCAAATATATGTTGAACCATGTTTGCAAGAAAAAACAACAGCTCGTTTTTCTTCTGGTTCAAAGATCTGCGTGTTTGGTGATGAAAAACGAGTTGTAGTTTTTTCTCAGGTTAAAACCTGAAAATTGATTCCGATGATATTCTTGATTTAGTTATTCTAATTAAAATAGATGTATTTATTAGAGATTTATTTATTTATTTATTTATATATAACTTATTTAAATAGAGATAACAATGTGAAAAGTAAACTTATTAACTATCAAAGATTATTAAAAGTAAACTAAAACAAGTGTAAGTCTACTATTTTAATTATCAAATTTCAAAGGCGACGATTTTGGAAGTAATGAGCAAAGATACTGGTGAATATCACCAGATACTAAATATTTTGTTAGGTTTCTAAATTAACAGGAAAAAAGAAGAAGAAGAGAGAACCAATATAACAAGGTGAAATTCAAGAATTCGTCGTGGGAAGCCAAGCCCTATCCAAAAAGGGGAAAAAAATATTTCCAGACACTGTAACCGGTGTTTTGGACATTTTCAAGACTGACTTTCGAATTCTGACATCCTCCACAACTTACAAAGATTCCTAGAAACAAAATCCAAAGAGATTTTGCACTCTCAGTTCAGTGCTTCTCCTTAGCAAACTGAAAAAACGAAATCTTTGCTAAGAGAGAAAGAGAGGCAACACAACATGAACACCACACCACCACCAGCACCATTACCGGACCTAATATTATCATTAGAGCAAGCAGCGCTAATGGCTAAACAACTCCCATCAACAACTGACCCAAACCACCTTCTCCAAATCTACTCCTCTCTCCACCAAGCCCACCACCACCTCTCCTCCATCCTCTCCCAAAACCAACTTCCTTCTTTCCCTCTTCCACCACCACCACCACAAGAGAACTCGCTCTCGTCGGCCACTGGAGCTGATGAGAATGGGAACGAGCCTATGCAAGTTGGTGATGATGATGATTATGAAGAGAATTCCAATAAGGTGGTGTCTATTGATAAAGTGGAGGTGAGGATGAGAGATTGTTTTATTAAGAATAAGAGGCCTAAAAGGCCACTTTCCCCGTCAACGGTGGCCGTGGCTGAGGAGAGGAGGTTGTCCGATGATGGGTTTGGGGGAGGGATTATGGGTTTTGATCCTCATGGGACTAGGTTGAGGGCTTTGGATCTTATCTACCAGTTTCATGGCTGATAATTAATTATCGGGAAGGAACAGAGCAGAGGAAACAGAGGGCAGGGCAGGGGAATTTTGCTTGTATCGTTTTAATGATGAAAGTGAGTTTTTGGAATGAATGATTGGGTTTCACCTAATTTACTAGATTTTATTTTTCATCTGTCATCTTTTTACTTTATTTTGAGAATGCCATGGCACAAAATGATGTAATTGAAATTGGATTTATGAGATGATGTATTACATTCCGAGTCTCATATTATTATTATCCCTATTCTGGGATTTGACATATTCTATGATTTTAGTTTGTCTTTTAGCATTTCTCAGAAAAGATTGCTTTCAGCCTCTATTCTTCTGACACGAATTCGTAAAGACCATCACATCTTTATGCATTAAATAATTTTCTTATATACAACCTGAATTCTAATCAATGTCACAGTTAATCCCCTTTTCATTAATAATATAACAAGATCACACACTGGGATTTCCGAAATTGTATGTGGTAGCAAATTGAGTATGCTGATTCCACTCTTTAAACACTGCAAATTGGGTCCGCATCCCAACCAAAGTCGCTTGAATTCATCTTCTACCAGGAAGATCCTAATATTGAAATTCCCGTAATGTGGTTTCTATCGTTGAGGTTCCTCATCCTGTTTGATGACATTGATTTGCTGCAACTCCAAAGATGCATGACACGGTGTCCGGCAATCCTGTCTCAGGTGTCTTCATTAACTCTCTCCCAACATCAAAAACCCTATGTTCTCACAATAGAATTGTGCAAATTAACGAAATCATCCAAGGTAAGCTCCTCCGGCCTTGACTGGACATGATGAATAGATTTGGAAGGATTAGTCTAGGCATGTCAAAAGTAATTATCAAGGTGAAAATGGAAAAGAAGTAAACCATACATCATTAAATAGCACTTACAGTGGCTAGACAACCAACATTTTGAAGAGCTTCTTCAATCTCAATGGGCGTGCATATGTGTTGAAGTGATTTTCGCAGCATCTTACGTTTCCCATTAAATGCAGAATTCACCTATATCCACAAACGGGCTTGATTAAAAAAACGTCCCAAGTTGGACAGGAAGCCAGTCAAAGGTTTAGTCTAAGTTCCTCCATGGCCATGCCTTTGAAGAAAGGTAAGACATAGGGTAGGTTGGTAGCATTGCCAAAACCAATAGTAAAAGGCACAATGCTTTTATAATTCTTTACAAGAGCTAGAAGTTTTAAAACACAAGAAGTTGTGCTTAAAGAAGAAACAACCATTGAGAAGAAGCTTTTAGTGGAGGAAACTGCTGGATAGTCCACAGCTTGCTTGAGCTTAAACCTAACAACAGCAGCATCAACCTGCAAAAGGATTACATGACAGCTCTGTTATATTATTTGAACAAAGTTAAAGTAGAACATTATTCTGAATATGCAAGCATAGGGGAACACTTGATGACTCATAAGACTGCCTTTGGGCATAGAGTTCTGCAAAACATGTATTTGCACACATATGAAAAACATTTACTTACTTTGGGCTGAGGAAAAAAATTTGACCTTGGGACCTTAAATTTGTATTCAGGATCTGGAAACAGAACCACATACTGAAAAATAAGTCTAAGGAAATAATGCATATTTCGGCAAAATATTATGTACTTGGTGGAAAAAACATAAACTCTATATAAAGAAATAAAGTTGTTTTATGCATCATTTAGCCTATATTATTAGACGGAAAAGAATAAGCTGTCTGATTGCATTTAAATTTATTGGACAATTCATAATAACTGGGAACAAGAGTAAAAAAAAATCAAAATGAAAAAAAAAAAAAAAGAGCAATAGGAAGAAGAGTGGAAAAACATGTATCGTTAGGAAAAAAACATTTGCAAACTGAAGAATATTAAAAAAATACTGGCAGCAAAAGTCGAGGGGCAGCTGTTCAAAGTTATCAACTTTTATTTGCAGGCTTGTAGTTGCTATGAATGTAAAATCTAAGATAAAAAACAGTACACATCAAACTAGGCAAGGAGCCATAGACCCAGAGTCACTCAATGACCGGTTAAGAGTTAAAACAGATTTATATTGCAGAGATACCTGAATAAAAATTAACAAAGATATTGATGGGCCGGTATTCTGAAGTTCGCAGGGAAGATTCCACTAAACGCAAAGCTGTCTCATCCTGAAAACGATTCAGTCATACTAATGACAACAAGCCAAAAGTGTTTTGTACCAAATAAATCAGTCAGCTGCTTAAACTTTTCAACCTAATTAATCTGTCAATCAACTAGATCAAAGTTTATGGATCATTGATTAACAAGCTCCTTAACCACAGACACCATTCTTAAAAAGAAACATATGTGGATTTTACTGCTTTGTACCAAGGATCGGTACATTTCCCTGTTAAACATCATCAAAATTCAAGCTTTGCCTCATTTTTGTGCCTAAGCTTTACAGTTATCCAATAATGAAACCGGATTTCATATTTCATAGTTGCATTTCCCTTGAACATACAAAGTTCTTTACACCTTTAACCATATTACAACACGGATGACGAAATACACGTGCATTTTAACAGAAAACAGAGGAAAGGATGACACGGTTCAAGCTCAGTGCCAAGGAAAACATTAAGTCTAGACTATTGGATAACTAGATCACAAGTCTTAGAGTGAAAATGAAGGCAGTTACTTAATAGGTAATAAATTAATATCAGGAAGGTGGCATTTCACACTTCCTCACCTGGAGTAAAAGAACGATTTCAGAGAAAATGTCACCCATAGGAAGCAGTTGCTTGATTACATCTGTACTTATATTAAATGGTATATTAGCAACCACCTACACAGATAAACACACATACACCAACAAAACTCAATCCCGTGTAAGGAAAAGAAAAATCTTTCCACAGTTCATTAAAACGCATCTATTCAAACAAGGTCTCACTTTTGCATGTCTCGGTTTTTCACTCAAAGATCCCATACTCTCTAACATCGAAAGCATGTGGGATCTAATGTGACACTTGATGAAGTCCTCTTGCAAAACCTAGAATGTACGGGCCATTAACAAAACAACATTATTAACAGTAAACCACGATAAGAGAATACATAATTTAGTCATGATCAAAATCAAAATGCACCTTGAAACGATTTGTATCGGCAAATCTTTCCCTCACTAAAGCAGCCATATGAGCATCCTATATGTTACAAATTTACAAAAAAAAAATAATTACTTTCATAACCAACTACGTTTATAACAAAAAAAAAAAACGGAGCTACAAACAATCCAATTAACCTTACTTTCTCAATAGCAAGAACAGTTGCACCAGCATCAATAAGAACATTAGTCAAAGAACCAGTCCCAGGTCCAATTTCAAGAACCAAATCACCATCTTCAACATTAGCTGAAGCAACAAGTTGCTCGTTAATCTCATCATTCAACATATAATGCTGCAACATTACACCAACCAAGTGTTTGTTAAAATGCCTCCATGAAAAAGCACAAGGAAGACCACCAATCCTGTTATGAAAACAAAATGGGTGTGTGTAAAACCTGGCCTAGTGATTTCCTCGGTCTTCTATCTCTAGAATTGAGGGCTTTCAGAGTCGCGTGGTAATCATCTGGACTTCTTTTAGAAGCGCACGTTATGTCTAGTGTTTGCTTTGGAGGGCTTGTTAAGCTACTGTGCGCCAAGAGTGAAGGATTTCGTGGAGAAACCGAAATTGGCGGGAGAGATTGCAGGAGATTTGGTGTCGCAGTTGATCTCATTTTCTTCTTTACGTTCTCTTTGTTTTTCAAATTCCCAATGGTAAGACTTTTAGCTGTGTGGACTGTGGATAACAGAGACTCGGGCAAACCTCATATTAGTCACCCAAGTATATATATTTTCTCGATTGAGTCCTTCAGACACCGCTTTTATCATTTGAGCCTCCCCATCCATGGACCTTTCCTCAATCGAGTTTTTTTATTAAAATAATTAGAGACAACATTAAATATGTGTTATTCTGTGTGTTCTAACTAACCCTAATGCTCCCAAGCTCTCACTGAGACCCTAATTTTGCTCCTTCTATTGAAATAATTGGATAAACCACTTTTTACGCCTATAAATCCAGCAATTCTTGCATGATTAATCTCCATAAATAAATAAATAAAAAGAACCATGTTCAGTCCTTTATCTTTTCGAAGCATTATCAATGCACACTAACTGGTGGCCTCTTGTCAGATTTGAATTTTGTTGTCAGTAATTTTCTGTTTAATTAACTTTTCTTGTCCAAAATATTAGTCAAGGTAAAGTTCACCACCAATTTCATGTTTTCAAGGTTGAAATGCCCACGAACCAAACTATTCTACCCGTGAAAACTTGGCACAAAGAAAAACAACATTATATGATATATTCAGATACTAAATTCTGTTTCTAATGAAGTTGTGAAAAAAATTCATCCCAGTTGAGTTACAGTCCTGATTTTAGAGTTTGTTAGTCAGTATAATTACGGTTATTTTTTAAATAACTTTTCATACTAAAATATATACTAATAAATTTTTTTATTTTTTAAAAATTATTTTTAATATCAGTATATCAAAATAATTTAAAAGTACTAAAAACATATCAATTTGAAGTTAATAAAAAAATAAAAATATTTAAATTTTTTTAAAAATATTTTTAAAATGCAAAAAGAAATAGGCTTTTAGCTATTTCTGCAAAACAGTTTTTTCTAAATGAAGCACACTTTAATATTTAAATCAGTACGTATATAAAAGAAGAGAAAATATAAAAAGAAAAACGAAGGGTGTGTGTGGCTTTGTGGCTGGCAGGATCTCATTCCCCTGTATTTCGTGAGTCTAAGTGTATTAATACATTTGGTACAGTAATGTAATTTTTTCATGGAGGAGAAATCTTGTCAATGGCCAACCAAGTGATTTATGCAACAACTGATGTGTTAATGGTGAATCAAAATATCAGTTGTTCTATGGCTGGTATGTAATTGGAGGAGAAATTGACGTGACACTAGTGGACTAGGCATGCTCAATTTTACTGGTATTCAAGTGGGCTGGCAGATGTAGCATAAACAGAGCTATTAGTGATAGAATACTTCGCCTGTTCTGTAATAATCTTGTGTGTGCGAGGAAAAAACAGAGTGCGAAAAGTGTAATCCATGCTGTTGTACAGGAGGAGCAGACAATGAAGAAGATTCCTCTGGCACATAGCTAGCCACCACTTCAGGACCTTGATGTGATATCTCATTTTGACCAGATTATTGGGACATGATTTTCATTAGTTTGTACCATGTTCCCGTGATCAAATGAGTTCCCATCTGTAGTCTGTGTCTCATGAGCCAAAGTCTGAAAGAACAGAGAAGAAAGAAAACAAAAACGAAAAAATGAAGCAAGAAACTAAGGGGTAGAAACCGGATTAAAAAGAAATGAGAAACAGAAGGGTAAATAAATTGGTGGCAAAAACACTAACAGATAACAGGCAGTCTGAATTGCTGAATGTTCTTAAGAAGCTCTACTCTGTCCACCTGTAGGACATGGACTTCTGTGGCTACAAGGTCAAGTCTTCCTTTTCTCTTCTGAGTGAACCCTAGAGAATCCGCTGCCTTTTCATAACGGACAACTGGGAAAGAAAAGAAAATGAAAAGACTGTTATCTCGAAGAACTCACACCAAATACAAAGCAAGGAATCACAAAAGTATTACCTTCGTACTTGCATGTTGCATTCTTGAAGTATCACAGTCACACTACTGTGGCATGTGGGATCATTATTCACAACCAGAATATTGAACTCTTAAGGAAAGTTTTGGGGTTTCATTGGTTTAACGGGCCTGGAGATTATATTATCCATGCTGGACAAAATTGTTAAGGCTAATCCAACAGAATCGATGTACATTTGATACAATCTGGATTCTACTAAAAAAGTAATATTTGGACTAAAAAAGCTGGATTTATTCTAATATATAATTTGTGACACGATGCATACAAGTTATGTTAATTGCGAACCATATAAATTTTAATCTCAAAATGGTAATCCTTTTGAGATTGGTGATCCAGCATTTGATTGTCCTGGCAGGCACATGTTTTTTGAGCGGAGTGATTTCACTCCACTTCGCTTTGAGAAATTCCACAGGCACAGGCACAGGCACATGCCTTTTTGCCAGTGTATCATTTGAGGTGGTGTTTAACAATCCTATGTCATGGGAGTTTTGAAACCATTGAAACAGGCATGATTCCTTTCTTTTTTTCTTGGAAAATTTCTTTCTTAAAATATGCAGTATTTAACAATTACATTGAAAGGAATAGAGTGAAAAAAATCCAATCATCCTCCTCTGTTCTATGAACTCTAGGAACATGAAGTAGCACCAGTTGTCATAAAGAGGTAGCATTTCATTCTCTGAACCACAGCATAAAAAAGCTACAAATATCCAGTTATTTAAAAAAATAAAATTCGCCAGACAGGGCGATTAGTTTATGACATTGCAAACAAGAAAAGAGCAACAAAATAACAACAGAGTTATTAATTTATTAGGATTGCAAACAAGGAAAAAGCAACCAGATAACAGTATTTTAACAGACTATTAACTGTAAAACTAAATGCCTCAGCAAACAGTCAAACTCAGATAAAGTCTCCAACAATTGAAACCCTTTCGCCGGTGTCTGCTGTGTTGTCAGTCACCCGTGACCAGATTCAAAGATTTCAGGGATCTTGCTCTCCATGTTATAAAGCACCAAAGCCAACTTTGGAGTCCAGGGCCACTTCAAAGCCTTGTTGTAAGCATTCAAAAATGGTTTATAAGTAGAAGAATAAAAGTGACACTAGAAATACAAGCAAACAGAATTGTAATTACCCTACAGTAACTTAATGCATGAAGCAAGCATTGAAAAAGCAGCACACAAAAATCATTAACCTACCAGAGATCATTATTAGGATCTTCAATGAACTCTTTTTCCATCACCAACAACTCAAGCTCTTCCACTGTTGCAATATCGAGAATGTCAGATTCATCTTCCTTCTCTGGCAGTGGTTGAAGCTGTGGCAATGGAAACTGAACCTGCTGCTGAGAGTTGCCCAGGAATGTCGGGCCATGAGTTCCGATATTGGAGAGAGTGGTTCCTTGATTGAGATGTTCTTCCACACTATGATTTCCCTTCTGACCAAAACTTGAAAAGTTCCCATCAGTAGTAGTAATAATTTCAGTATGATTGGAATTGGGGTAAGACGGGTATAGCTGTTTGCTTTGTGAAGCCACTTGCCCACAGTTAGGGATCAATATGCCATTATAGTTTGAGTTCACATGTGTATGAGAATGCACAGAACCAAGGGAATGCACAGACATGGGACTACAGAGATTATTATGGAAATTGTTTCCGTATTCTGATTGAGATGCTGTCATGAAGAATTGGGAGTTTGTGTATTGGGATAACCCTCCTTGTAGATTAACAGTTGATGAAGGATGCCAATCTCTAATCATGGTCTTCTGCATTGCATCTTGTTCCCGCTTCAAGTAAAGACGATATTTCTGAAAACATAAAATTTAAAGTCACCTTGGGATGTTTTTTTTTTTTTTTTCCCTAGTGGTTGCAAGAAGCAAATGATGCCATTTCTTAATCCCGCAATGCACATGGACGACTAAGTATACGGCAACATAACATTGTTCAATTATTCTAGAAAATCAACATTACTATTGTGTTTTGCAGATATCCCACAGAAAAATAGATGAAAAATATGCTTCCTCGGGCCAATTATTACTCATGTTTGAATGTGATGGACACATTCACAGTTTTATAGAGAACAAACCTGTAAATGGCTTGAAACATTTTCTTTCTTTAGCCCTGGGACATTCATGTGCTGAAGTATTTTCTTTGGATGGGCACCTGCATTGATAATGAGATCTAAGGGATAATGGACCATATTGTAAACAGAAAAGATAGCAACATCAAAAAGTTATTATGCAACTTGTCAAGAATCTTTTACCATCAATGCCTAATATCCTGATAGCTTGCAAGAATCTGTTATGCAGCTCATTAGTCCAGACAAGCTTTTGCTTCTTTGGAACAGTCAAATTGTTATTATCTTCATCATCATTGTCCGCCTCTTCTAGCTCCTTTCTTTTTCCCTTTTGATCAGTCATCCCCATGGTACTTGATGGGTTCCCTACTGTCAAACTTGAAGCATTCTCCTCTGATGACCCCCCACGAAAGCTGTTTGATCCTTTGCCAGATACAACTGTCTTTATTTTCATTCTATATGTTAACTGCCAAAGGTTTTTTACGTCGTTCTTGATGATTGGCTTCATAAGATAAAGTGCAGCCCCTTTATACAGGCAGCCTAACATGGTGCTCTCATTGTTATCAGCTGAAAAAACTGCAATAGGATAAAACAACCAAAATCAAATCTTAAAAGTTTTTTAACTAAATAACAAGCATCTGAAGGAATAAGAAATGATTGCTGAGGTTGAATCAAAGAGGCTACTTACCAACAATGGGTAAAGAAGACAATTCTCCCAGAGTCTCAAGGATCTCGTATTGATCCATATCAGGCAAGTGAGTTTCTGTCAAAATCAGGTTAATTTCATCTTCTTTCTCCCTTAAAATGCGCAATGCATCAGTGGCTCGTGTAGCAGTTGTGACTACAAGCACAGCAGTATAACAAGATTTCAGTATATGATTTATCAAAAAAAAAGTATCTGATACTTGAATCTGACCATTCCATCACACGAAGACAAGCTAAGCGCTCTTCAATACCTATAAGCCATGTGGCTGGAGTAGGTAAAGGTTCGTTTAACTTTATTAGACCAAATGGAGCGTGTTAGTTTAAACAGAAAATACCAGATTTTGCTCTTAATAGTCTTTTCCAAAGCAGGAATACAGATCCAAAAACTCCAGATTTTGCTCTTAATAGTCTTTTCTGAAGCAGGAATACGGATCCAAAAACTATCAAGTTGTTAGGAAACGTGTCATTATAACGGGTTACAAACTCTACCCGGAATCTGAGAAAGGGATTACCCACAACAACCCCGACACTCCCACCCCCCACACAACAAACCCTTTTTTTTCTCTCTCATCTTGTACAACTCACTACGGAGCATACTTAATATTGAACATAGGGCCCAGTTGAGAAAACGGCATTAACCAAAACCTTCACTGCCCAGGAGATGCATCCCATCCCTCCACCGCGTTCCTAAATGCTAAAGGCAAGCATAACGACATGGTAAATCAATATCATATCTAGTGCTTAAGGGTGCTGATAAAATGATTATTTGTGCTAATAAAATGATATTAGTTTAAGATTCTAACAGAAATGGATATAAAAGGAACTGACTAATCTCCAGTACATACCTTCATATCCAAATGCCTGAAGCATTTTTGACACAATTCTGAGGCATGTGGGATCACTTTCCACAACCAAGATTCGAACACCTATAGGAAATGAGCCAGCTTTATTTTCTGTAACTTCAACTGAGAGAACCCGCTCACTAGTCATGTTTGGAACAAAACTTCAGAGAGAGAAAGAGATGATTAGACAGACACACACAGAGAGACTCGGAAAGAGATGCTTGGGCTGTAAATATAGGATGGGTGCTTTTATTGAGGTGCCTATATATAACCAATAATCAAGTTCAAGAGAGAGAGAGAGGTAATTTCACAGGCACACACAGAGATACTCAGATAGAGATGCTTGTGCTTTTATTTTGAGGTGCCTATACATAGCCAATGATCAAGCACATATGGTAGCTACACAAAGACAGAATCTTATTGAGCTTGTTTTTTTGTGTTTTTAGTGAGATTATCCTGTCCGTTCACGGTATGTGGAGTCCACATTATGGACGGACAAAATCACTTGTGTCGCACAAGTTCAGATACTTATCCAAAAGCATCCCCCCGACAATGCTCCGTTGTCAAATCCAAATCAGAAAGCTCCTCATTAATTCACTCAAGAAAACAATTAAAGCGTATCTGGAATTTAAGCTCATCTGTAGCAAATAAAAAGATCAAGGAAAAATTTTGACAATCACTTGAGAAGATATGCATAGCATTCTAAAATGGCAACACTATCTGAAATTGAAAATCGATGTTAGTCAACACAGTTTAATTAGCTTTCCATTACCCCCCTAAGACTTCCATATATACAGAACTCCAAAACTCCAGGTCACTTGTTGAGTTTCCTTTGTGTACAATGTTCCATATTTGAATACATACGAAAACCCTTGTGCATAAAATTTTATAAAGCACAGATATACCTTAACTGAATAAACTACTATTGTTACCTAAATACACTTGTGAAATCTGAGACCAATTAACTACTGTTGTTACCTAAATACACTTGTGAAATCTAACACCAATTCGTACCAAACAAGGGACCTTTATGCATGTAATGACAGGACTCACCTGTAGACGAGTTCAACTCAATGGTTTTGGGATAATAACCAATGCTTTGCTTCGCAATATAGGGGACAGAATAAAAAAGGGGTGTTTAAAAGCTTATTCAATATCTCGTATGCTAACAGACCAAAGTTATCAAGTTAGACTTGAGTTCGATCTAATAAAATACTCATCATACAAACAAACCAAATTTTGCAAATTTTTTTATGAATAAGTTTGAACAATTGAATAATCAGTTTGAAATGTGCGTAAACATAAATTAAATTTTTAAATAATTATCTAAAAGATAATTAAAAACTAATGCTTTATAACATCTTGAGTGCAAAATAAATATAAACCACGCCTAAAGATGATTCTAACATTCAAGTCTAACATTCAAGTTGAGGCCGGTATATATAATGTCGAAATAAAAGAATTAGGTGTTAATTAAAACCTATATTAACAATTTTTTCATTCATTTCATTTCCTACTATGATTGAACAAGCTCGTGCTTCGTAAAAAATATTAACAAATCAAGTTTAAATGCTATTTTGGAAGAATTCAGATCCATTGGAAATCAGTTGCGACTATTCACTTCCACGATATCCTGGTTCTTGTTTGTCTATATTTCAAGTAAAACCACAAAAGAAATTTCTTAAAGGGCATACAGAAGGTATTTGGCAAAGAGAGTACGGGTGAATGAAACAACCAAACACTAGATAAGGAGTACGATATGATATTTATAGTAATTGATGCGAGATAACATGGAAATTAGGTGTTTGATAGTGCAGGTGAAGTGTTCAAGAAAATACTGATCTAAGAATGGATTCTGTCCGAGAGAAGCAGCCACTATTATATAGTATTGGTTGATTACCCAATTGACACTCATGTTTCCCATATTTTAACAATTTGTTTCTGTAAAACATTATATTTAGAACCTGGAATTGGTTACTCTGTAGTTAAAATGTGAAACCGTTAAAAATTGTTTAGCAGCGAAGGTGAACCAAAGCAACCCTGTATAAACAGATTGCAAAAATAAAAGGCTGCATTTTCAACAAAGAGAAAAGGCTGGCTTCTCTACAATTCACCAAAAAGTAGACTTTTCTTTCACGTACAAAAAAAACTCCACTTATCCACAATAATGGTCCTGAAGCTAAAAGTTTATTTACATCTTCATATCTAAAGTCTGTAAATGTCCTACTCAAACAGAAGGCGGCGTCTCACAGACTTTGGAAGGTTTGAACTTGAAACCTTGTTCTTCCCTTTTGATGGCCCATCCTCTTGATTTTCAGAATTATTGGCTAGATCTTCTTGTTTTGCGTGAATTGCTGCTACCTTAGCAGAGCGGTAAAATTCTGTTAATCTAAGTTGGACACGTTTTGACTTTGGTGATTCTGACTTTTCACTGGACCCTTCATTTTTAAAGCCTGAACCCTTTCTTCTTTTCGATGCTTTCAGTTCCTGCCAATTTTCAACCACAAAAGTAAATAATCTGGCAGGCCCATAGACTCTCTCATTTCCAATATCCTTATATACATGTAAAACAGGCAGCATGATAACAAACTAAACAACTTCAACGACCTAAAGTCCTCAAGTTTTACCATAAAGAACATGAAGAAAAGGACTGAGCACCCCTGATTAACTCAGGCCACCAGTAAGCACATTAACTTTTCAGCTGAAACTAACATCCTTGTTTTGCTATCCTTCATCCATACAGAAAACCCATCTTCAATTTTTTCTACTTTTTGTATCCCATAACCTCTCATATATACAATCACCTCCAAATAAACTAGTTCTTATCTTGTCACTCATTCATTTGACATTCCCATTTGCACTATTCTGCATCTTGGCCTAATGAAGCATGGGCTATGGTCCAATTTCTTAAAAGCTATTAAGCTCATACAAAACAGAAACCAGGATCAAAGAGCACATAAAACCAATTCTCCAATCCCTTCTTGCTTCTCTCCTTAGGCCATCAACTCCGTGTACTTAGATTCCTATATAAGAACTAATCTTTGGATATTAATTTATGCTAATTACATTTTGACACATGCTTGATGCTTCTATATTATTAATTCAAATTTGCTAAATCACAAAGGAAAACAAGAAAATAGGATATCCATGAATTATATATATAAATATATAAATAACAGCAATTTGACAAAATGAAAACGTGAAGAATGGAATGAAGATCATACCTTCTCATGCCAAAATCTTTCAACTTCTTCTGGAAAAGCACCACGAATAAGCTCCATATTTTCATCTGTCAACAGGAAGCAACACTCATTATCAATATGAATCTGGGGAGCAGTATCCTCATCCAAATGATCAATGAATTCATCAATTTCAACGATCTCTTCTTGAGGCTTGTCAGACTCTTCAACAGAGTTGGTACGGATAATACTGCCTACTGTACTTGTCACTTTTCTCCACCTGATCACATAAGATTGGTGTCCATATCTTATTTTCACACGCTGAATTGAATCAAATACATACTGCCCATACAACATAGTTTTCTCAGGCTTGGCAGCCATATCTCTCAAATATATGGTGGACAACATGGGAAGCATTCTCTGTCGAACATAAGATGGTTCCCAATGCTGATGAAAATCCAAGAAATCAACTAGTATTTCAGTGTCTGGGCATCTCCATGATAAACACAAGCCATCACCAGCTATACAAGAAATAATTCCGGGCTTAATAGGGGACCAGAAAACAGTAAAATGATGTGCATTTCAAAAAAATTAAAGACAGAAGACTGGCTCACAGTCAAAGCTTCAAAAAGTAAGAAGAAGCTACAAACATATCCACCCTACCCCTACATCTAACACCAGCCCTAGTCCAAGGGGGAAAAAAGCTTTCTGCAATGTTCCAAGGCGGAATATATATAATTTTGAAAAAGTAACTCAAAATGGAACAAAGAAACCTCACAAGATAGTTTAGACTAGATCATCTCAGTTAACAAAACTTGATAGAACTTTATTTATATTACATGCAATCCTCATCATGCTGCCAATACCAGTAAAGTTTCCATGTTTGTTGCACAAATACATTCGAATAATATCATCATTTGGAAAGTTTGGCTCCGTGGATATCTTGTTGCAAACTTTTATGTGCCAATTTTCATGCTTTTGCTGCTCCTTTTCTTTTCGATCCTGCCAGTCAAACGCTTTTAATGATGGTATGATCAATCCATAACACAACTAAAGAAAAAACTCAACAGAACAGTAAATATACACCTTATTACAGGAGGAGCAATTACACTTAAAACCCTCTGCCTTTCTTGTGCAACCCTGACTGGTACTAGTCCCACAATATTCACAAGATGACTTGAAATGTGCTCTTTTGCTGCCTGGATGCCCACAGAAGGAGCAATGAGAAGTTTTCGACCTTGCTGGGCTTTCATCTGGACAAAGCATTATTTCATCTACAACTTTTGAAACAATTTGAAGTGAAGGAGAGTTCCCTTTGCTGATTTCATGTAACCTGCATAGAGCACAAGTTGGATCCCAGCTCAATACCACATTATCAGTAAACATTATTTTCGAGTAAATAACAACAACAACAACAACTGAATTGGAGACAGGTATAGAAGCAAACTGATTCAATATCTCATCTTCACCGAAACTTTGGACAAAACGAAGAGCCTTCTCAAGCCCAATCCCTTGCACACCATTAAGATCATGATCATTGCCAACCAAAAGGGAAATGGCTATCAAGTGTTTCCTCTTCAACCCAAGACCAGCTTCAACATCTGATATATGGTAGCATTCAAATGGTTCCTGCGCACAATGCCAGTCACGTTTCAGAATTGGTAAAGAGCCATTTAAAAAAGCAATTTCAATTTCCCATGACATTCAGAACAGTAAAGGGATCTATAAAACTACCCCTGCATTGCAGGAAATTGAGAAATTATTATTTGAGCTCCTTCCAAATTTACCTAAAACTCACGGATAATAAGAAAACTAAGTACAGGACACCTAAAACTTACTTTGATATTAGGCTTAACGCATTTTATCACACACTTAGCCCCAAAAAGGAAAGCATCACTATCAGCTGTAATACAAGCATCCACAAGGCCTTCAGCATTTAACTGAGCACACAGTGCTTCAGCTTCACCGTTGGCCTTTAAAACAGGCATCCCAAACAGTTCAAGCAGTTCCTATAAAAAAACACTTCAGGGAATCAATTAATAATTAACATTCTCCAAGTGGCCGTAAAATCAAATCTAAATATATCGAAACAATACCACAAAAAATGGGCAGTAAAATCAAATATATCCAAACAATACCACAAAAAATATATCCAAACAATACCACAAAAAATGCAAGTTCACTAATGAATATAAAAGCAGCATGCATTTATAAATTAACAACAACTAACCACACACTCTTGAACGCATTTGAGAAAAGTCTTGTTCCTCTCCGCCGAAACACCTTCAGCCACTGGCAAACCCGAAATATCGACCCCCGAAAACCGAAAAAACCTCGCTATCCTTGCTTTAGACTTCAATGGCGACGGAGTTCCATCAACAACAAATACGGGAAGCGCTCCAAACTGCAAAAATAAAAAAGAAAGAAAAAAACTTTCTCCCATTACAGCCAAATAAAAACAAATATCTTTTAAAGTCTCCAGCTTTTTCCCAACTTCCATTCAAAAACTCAAAAGGGTTTAAAAATAGCACAAACCTTGGAGAAGAGATTGATAGTACGGAAGAAAGTGAGACGAAGATGAGGTTTTCGAACATGGGTTGCCTTGATAGCTGTTTCATGTTGGACAATCCAATAAGAAAGATCCACTGCGACCCGCTTTTCTCTCAAGAAATCGGGTCCTTCATGTCGTGCGTAGGGTTTCAGTAAATCCCAGAATTTGCCTCCCACACCCATAATTATTAACTAATAGTGTAAGCAGTTGCAAAAAAATACTAAAATTGGGAGTTCGGTTTCGTTGAATAGACAATGTGTGGACATTTCTTAAGGTTGCATGTTTTGGAGGAGGAAGAGGAGAAAACAGAAAGGGTGTAGTTTCAGCAACTTTTTTGTTTGTGCCGTTATGTATCAGTGTTCGGTCGGGGCGTTTGGTTATTGTTATATCTTAAAACATTCTTGTGAAACCAAAAAATTATTTTCATAAAAATTAATAATATTATAATAATTCTAATTGTAAAATTATGATCGATTTAACAGGTATGGGGTTTACACTGCTCTAAAAAAATTTTAAAAAAAATAATGAAATAATTTACGTCAATTAAAAATATAAGTAAAAAAATTTTGATTTTTTTTTTAAATTGATCATATAAATATGCTTTGGTTATTATTAAAAAAATTAGATAATCAAGTTGATTTTTTTTAATTTAAGATCTTTTTTAATTCAAAATCTGAACCCATCCTCAAGTTAACTTTAAAATTAAATTTTAAAATTATAATAAAAATTATTTTTGTTGATACATTGACTCAGGTCTACCTATCTTAACCTTTCCTAGCCTTACTTCGGTCGATCCTCAAGTTGACTCTAGAATCGGGTTTTAAAATTATAATAAAAATTATTTTTATCGATGCATTGACTCGGATCTACCTATGTTGACCCTTCCTAGCCTTGCCTTGGTCAACCTTTGAGTCGGGTTTTAAAACTAGTCCTTAAATCAACTATAGAATTGGGTTTTAAAATTATAATAAAAATTATTTTTATCAATATATTGACTTGGGTCTACCTGTGTTGGCCTTTCCTAACTTTGTCTCCGTCGGGCCTGGAGTCGGGTTTTAAAATAATGATAATAACAGTTTTTATCTTTACATTGATTTAAGTCAACTTGAGTTGATTCTCATGATCCATGATTCAGGCCCTGGCCCGAGTTGACTTCCAAGTCAAGTGTTAAAACTATAATAATAATCACTTTTATTTTATGTTAACTTGGGTTTATCTTCTAATACGTGACCCGGGTTTTACCCTGAGTTGACCCCTGAACTAGGTTTTAAAATTACAATAATAATTATTTTTGTCATTATGTTGACCTGAGTCAACAATCAACAGTTAACCCAACTTGTGACTTAATGCTTGTTGGGATCAATCTCCAAATAGAATTTTAATACTTTGATAGTAAATATTTTTATTTTTACTCATACTCGAGTTAACTCGATCTATGACCCGAGGCTCAACTAGTGACTCAGGCTCTGCCACGAATTGAACTTTAAGTTAGAATTTAAAATCATGACAATAACTATTTTTATCTTTACATATCTTAATTTAACAATTTTAAAATTAAATTTTATACAATAATATTTTAAAAATAAAAAAATATTATCCTTAAAGATATATTATCTTTATATCTCCTATTTTAAAAATACATAAATTTATATCAAAATTCTTTCAAACACAAATTTATTTTTATATTTTTATTTTTTAAACCGAACACATTTTTTTTGGTTTGTACCGAGTCTTTTTTTTTTTTTTTTTATCTCCGCAATAACCAAACCCAGGATTGAGGATTTGTCCTGTTGTATCCATGGGCTTGTTTAAGATGTGAGCGAAACAGGCTCGCCCTTGGGTTTGAAGGCCCAATGTAACCTTAAATTGAAAAAAGAATCAGTCCAAGGATGACTAGTTTAGCCCACAAGTAAGGGGTGTCGGATGTTTAGGCCCAATTTCGAGATAGGGATCATCCCTCACCGGCGTTCTTCCATGTCCAGTTCTCTCTCTTTCCCTTTCTTCCTTTTCTTACTTCATCTTTGCAGAGAAATCAAAAGGGTTCTTGGTGAAGGTACCAACTCGAAACTATAGATGGATCTATAGCTTATGCATTGAAGATGGATGGTATGCTTCAAATCTTATTGGAAATGTATTTAGTTCATCGGACGGCTGCCTCTATACATGCCTCTCTAGTTTCTGTACACACATTTCCTTTAAAAGAATTTACAAGACAGAGACAAGCAAGAGTGTAAGCACGGGAATAAGAATGCGTGCTGGGCTCTCCTTCTCCGGCTTGGATATGTGGAGGAAAATGGGTGGTTGACGAGGATGTCTCGATGAACAGGGGCTGAGCCGACACTCAGTACAGAGACTCCATCACTTGCGATTAATCAATTTAACTACACTGGATCCTTCTTGCCAGGCAATATCTGCAAATCGACAATTCACATATCTGAAAGAATCTTGCCATCTTGAGATTTCCCGTGTCTTAAGGCTGTTTTGTACTGAAAAACATCACAGACTAGGCCATGGTACTGTTGCTAGCTCTTGCAGTAACCTTGTACGTCTGTGCCAATTTCCATGTCAGCTGCTACAGACCCACCACCAGTTCATCTGGCCACTTCTCCGAGTTCAGTCACGTGGTAAGACCAGCAGTGCATGGAAGGTAAAATGTTTGAAATGCTGGAAGCATGTAAAAATAGTTGATTAGAGGTGATGATAGCTTGGCCAGGAAAAACCCTTCTTTTTTTTTTCTTTTTTTGTGATTGGGTTTCACTGTATCAATCTATCATTTTTTTTTTTTATGGATAAATTTTATTTTTAAAATAAAAAATATTTATTTTTAAATAATATTTATAATATATGTAGCCTTATATCATATTTTTTTTATTTAATTAATTTAATGTGTGTCTATTTCTATTGTCATTTGATGGAATAAAAAAATTATTTTAATTAATAAAATTTAGCTAACATAACGCGGTAAATATCATATTTTACGAGATTAAATATCTTGATTTATACATATCTCTTGAATTTCCCAGATCTGAGAGGTTTGTTTGACTTATTTTGTTTTTCTTTCTTTCTTTTTTATAAACTAATGTTTTTTTTTAATCCTTTGTTTTGTTTTGTTTTGAGGTTTGATTGTATTGGGCTAGGACTCTGCATTTTCTTTCTATTTCACTTATATTATTTTTTAATCTATAAATAATCTATCAAATCACATATATTTTTTAATTTTACCTCTTTCAATTTTGGTCCTCGTTATTTTAATTGTAATTTATTTTACTTGGTGTCATTTTTAATTTAGTTTTTCAAATTTCATTTCTCTGGTTTTTTCTATCAAATTTTATCCATATTCTTTTTGTTGTTGTTTCTTTTCTTTTGCAAGTTTTTTTTTTTGCGTTTTCATCCTTCAAAAATAAATTTGTCAAAAGTTAAGTTTCTTGATTGAATCCAGGTGTAGGATTTTATAAGTTGCAAGTTTTAGAGATTATATCAAGTTAAGGAGGCTCGTCTGATTTTTCTTGTTTTGTTTTTCTTTTTTGAGCCTTTTAATCCTTTTTTCTATTTTTAATTTTTGAGTTTGATTCTATTGGATTAGCTCTCTATGATATTTTTTTAATTTCATTCTCTTTGATTTTTTAATCTTTTAAAATTGATATTTATTCTTTTAATTTATATTTATTTTGTTTGAATTTTTTTTTTCAAATTTTATTCCTATTAGGTGTTTTTCTCTCAAATTTCATCCTCATTCTCTTGGTTGTTTTTTTTTTTTTTTAAGCTTTTGTAGGGTTTTTATTAATATTTTTTTAATGATTTCATACTTCAAAAATAAATTGG
The DNA here is from genome assembly GCA_018804465.1 of Populus tomentosa. Classification (NCBI taxonomy): domain Eukaryota; kingdom Viridiplantae; phylum Streptophyta; class Magnoliopsida; order Malpighiales; family Salicaceae; genus Populus; species Populus tomentosa. The sequence goes on from CM031995.1 coordinate 4,763,377, forward strand.
TTAATGGTTAAGCTTTTTAATTGAACTCGAATATTAAATTTAACAAGTTGCAAATTTTTAATACTATAAAAAGTTTAGGAGGTTCGTTTGAGTTTTTTCGATCACCCTTTTTTTAAGCTAATGTCTTTTTTATTTTTTATTTTTTACTTTTTATGGTTTTCCTTTTATTAAATTAGTATTAAGTTGTTTGATAATTTAAATAGGCTTGGAAATAATTCATTTTATCTTTTTTTTATCATTTAATTTTTTGTTATTTTTTCATATTATTTAAATTACTACTTAAACCAATAACTCAAGACTTAATTCTTTTTAGTGTAACACTTCTTTTATGTAAAATAAATTTGCCTAACCTACAATATAACGCTAGTAATATAAGTATGTTTGACAGTGTGGTAGTGGTTATTTTTCAAATAACTTTTCGTACCGAAATGCATGCTAATGATTATTTTTTTTTATTTTTTAAAAATTATTTTTGATATTAGCACATCAAAACGATTCAAAATATATAAACCATATTAATTTTTTTAAAAAATTAAATTTTATAGAAACGGGATTTCAACCGTGTTTCTAAACGCTTCAGTGTGATCTAAGCAAAAAAAAAAAAAAAGAACATAAAACATACTATAGTTATGGTGTTTGGACCTGCTTTTAAAACATTTTGATATTTTTAATTTCAAATTAAATAAATTTTAAAAATTAAAAAAATATTATTTTAAAAAATAATTTTTATTATATTTACCAACAATATCTTCACTGCGAAAATGATTTGTCTAATCCAGTCAAATCACCCCCCGGGAAACGACATACCTCAAGTACAACACACCAAAGAAACCTTAATTAATACCTTCTTTTTTTTTTACAAAAAAAAAAAAACCCATAAAATAGAAGCATCCACGCTTCTACATATTTTTGTCACTTTCATCCATTCTTTTATCAAAGTATTACCCGAGCTTACTCACTTGCACGAGCTTCTTACCTGGAGATCCCCAACTCGAAGTTACCTCTCTCTTTCTTGTTTTTTCCCTCTATAAACACTCTCCCTCCACTACTCAATTTCCACTTCACTCTAATTTCTAGCTAAACCCCCCCTACTCGTTCTCACCACCTAGCTAGCTCCGTAGCCTATCTTTCTCATTGCTTTTGGTTCTCTTGTGCTTTTCAAAACATGGGTTCTCTCTATAATTCATGTTCAAGCACAAACTTCAAGCAAAGAAACCATGTTTCAATAGAGCACAGGCCTAAACTGCTTAAAGATTTTCTCATAGATGATGATTCAAATTCATGTTGCTCAAGTGGGTTCAGATCCTTTTCAAGAAAACCATGCGATTCAACTATGAAAACCCTTATCGAAATCGATCTTCGTAACCCAAAACGCATTGCTAATTCTAGCTATAATATTGCGAGTTATAAGCTACTTAGAAGTCGTTCGAAAGCAGCAGCCTCAACAACAATCTCAGCATTCCAAGCCGTGATTAACGCCGTCAAGAACATCCATTTCACCGCCGTTAAGCCCCCCTCAATTTTACCGAGGAGTCTCTCTCGGAAACTGTCAAAAAAGAAGAGTCAAAACAAGGAAAATGAAGTCAAAATAACAGTCACTGTGAAAGACATTATACGGTGGAGATCATTTCGCGACATGGTCGAAGAGAAATCTCTGCCATCTGACTTGCCATCATCACCCTATCACTGTATCACTACCACAACCGGGTCCACTTCGACCACTCCACGTAGTGGGTCAAGCTGGTGTGATAGTGATTTTACCTCAGATTATTTACCACCTTGGAACGGTAATTTTGATGAGTCCGGTGAAAAGGAGATAGAAGTGGGCAAAAACAATTCACTATGCGTCGGCGAGGATTCTTTGGAGACAATAACAAATACAAAAGTGGGTCCCGAGGTAAGATTATATATAATGTGTTGAATCTTTTAAAAAAATTGAGTGTCTGCTGTTAAGGGGTCCCTGGATGTCCTACTTTTTTTTTTTTTTTTATAGCAGCGGTGACAATGTGTCTTTTAGTGACTTGTGGTTGACTTTGTTTGTCTTGTGCGGCATTGGTTTGGCTTTTAGCTAGGTGCATGTAATCTAGGGTTAGGATCACACAGGACAAAACAGAAGATGCTCATTGTCCCCTTGCCCAATGAGATCACATAGTTAAGGGCACAATGGCTACATTTTGCAAGGGAGTGTTTAACACTGTTTTTAAAAGTATTTTTAAAAAATTTAATTTTTTTTAATTTTAAATTAATATATTTTTTATATTTTTAAATTGTTTTGATGTGTTGATTTTAAAAATAATTTTTTAAAAATAAAAAATATTATTAGTATATTTTACTAAATAAAAAATACTTTAAAAAATAACTATAAGTCAGCTAAGGTTAGGTGGAAACAACAGAGCAGGATTTACATCCCGGTGCATCAAAATATTTCATCAACATTATCAATATGGAAAATTGCTAGGAACATTTTACCAGTAGGTTCACATGTATGATATACATGTGGGCAATGGATCCTAAGATATGCTTAATGCATCCAATGCCTTTTCACTGTTGTCGGGCACCCACAAATATTTTTAATATTTTGCTTTTAAAAGTTGTGGTCTAGATGCGTTGGTCCTATGTAACACGGCCTGATTACTTTAATGTATTCTGTTGACTGGACGTTTAATGGCTTCTTGTCAGGACATGGGTTTGGCCAGATATGAGATTATGTACTGATTAATCTCTTATCTAATCACCTGGGCTGTATGGAAAAACAATGTTGCGTGATTGTTTAAGTTAGATAAATGTTCACTGTACGTGCTTAAGATTTATATGTTTGGAAATGTGTTTCCAGTGTCTACGTGATGTTGTCTATGATATATTCTATCCTTGTTTTTCTGGATAAATTGATCTGATTTGGACTGATGCAAATCAACAGGAGGATGAGAAGGAACGACTGCACAGTCCTGCTGTTTCAGCAACTGAGTTCGAGTTTGAAGAAGATGAAGATTCAAGCTCGTCTTTTGAGCAAAGCCTTGCCACTGTGGAGAGTATGCTCCCTTCTTGAATAATACCTACTGGATATATAATGCACATTTTTTTTAGCACTGCAAGAAGCACAAATTAAATGAGGCTGTGCTGATTCATTAAATTAAGAAAAAAGTGTGACTTCATTAATTGGTGTTGATGGTTTTTTTCCTACGATGGTAGAATGTTTCTAACACGTTCATGAATTCTAATTGCAGGGACTAGAGAAAAGATTATGGAAAAGATCCGAAGGTTTGAGAATCTAACCAGATTGGACCCTGTCAACCTACACAACTGGATGTTAATAGACGAAAACATCGGCTCTGGAGAAGATGATGACAACGAAGAAGACGGCGATGATCTCGAAGGAATTAGAGAGACAGACATGAACTCTGAAGGAGAAGAAGAAGAAGAAATTCATGAAGTCGAAGAAAGGGCATGGGAGCTATTGAACCGTGTAAAAGAAACTGGCCTAGAATGTTGCAGTGACAACATGGACCTACTATTCGACTTCTTTAGAGATGAATTGGCCACAAGAACGTATGAGAATAGCAAACAGAGGATTGATGTGGAATTGCTTAAAAAAGCAAAAGCTTGGATAAATGGGGAAGACAGCTTGTGGGTTGAATGGGAGTTAGAGCATAAAAGGGAGGTTTATGTTAGAGATATGGACAGGGAAGGCAGGTGGAGCAAGTTTGAGGAAGAGCAACAAGAGCTTGCTTTGGGAACTGAGAATGGGGTGCTTGATCTTTTGGTTGATGACCTATTGCTTGATCTCATCTCATACTAATGATTATTACAATTAAAAGCACTGAAATTATCCCATAAATGGCATAACTCATGCCCATTGTCTTGTGGTATTTCTATCCATAGTCTACGATAGAAATTTTGTAGGAGAAAATGAGGGGAAAAAAACACTGTGGTGTTAGCACTTATTTTTCTTAGCAAAGATCGAGAGGTTAGAATATTAATGTACGTTTAATACATTTCCTTTTGTAAATACACAAATTTCATTTGTTATCTTGTAGAATAGTTACGAGGCAGATCGAATTGAGTTTTTTCTGAGTCGATCAAAGCTTTTCTTTTTGATAAAAAGTTTGAATCAATATCATTTTCCTATAAAAAAATATTAGGCTTTTTCACTAATTCAGACCAAGCCGGCTTAAATCAGCGGGTTATGGAATTAATTCATTGGACAAGCTGGGTCTTATAACAGTGTGTAGAGACCCTCACCACCACCTGGGGTCGGAAACCACCACGGCTTGATTTTTTGTACAAGGAAAAGGCTCAAAACCGAGACCTTTAGGAGGAGGACTTGGATGCCAAGCGTCCTAGAAACTTGAAAAATAGTGAATTGCATGCCAATCACGAGTATTAGTAAGAGCTTTGAAATTCCACTCTTCCTAGTTCCTATTAGCTAGCGTGTGGGCTGTCGATGTTAATGGAGGGTTCTTCATTTATGGGCCACCTCAATAGTTGAGGTGGGCGTAAACCTACTTGAATAGCTACAGTTACAAAATAAATAAATAAAAGAGAATAAATGATACGTTAACGATACTGTAGTTGTTACTCGAGCCTAAAATAAGCCAAACCCATTTATTTGCTAACATGGTTTTTCAGTTACCGAAAATATATTTTTAATCTATTTAAAATTATAGTTGTGATTGTTTTTTAAAATATTTTTTTATATAAAAATAAATAAATATATATATATATATGTTTTTAAAAATTTATTTTTACCATCAATATATTAAAACAATCTAAAAATACAAATAAAATCAATTTTTTTAAAAGCATTTTTCAATTGCAAAAACAAATAGAGCCTCATTAATAGTGAGAACTAAGTGAGAACTAGGGTAATTATTTCACACTTTGTTGTGGGTTGTATTAAATACTTTTTTATATATTTTTAAAAAATATGTATAAGTTGCAAATGTAATTTTTATTTATAAGGTGAAATGTTGATTATAAACTCAAAATTTAATGTATATAAAGTAATTTTTTTTTTAAGATGATAACATCTTTGATCATACTAGGTTAATCTAAGTTAATTTTTAAACCTATAACTCAAGTTTTAGACCAAACTAGAGTCGAGTTTTCAAAAAATTTGAAAGGAAACCCATGATTGATGCATGGTTCAGAAAGTTCAAGGTTAGCATATACTTAAATTTTTTTTTTATTATGTTAATTTAGTTAGTTTATTAATATTAATAAACTAATTATTTTACAAATTTGACATGCAAGAAAAATTTGTACCGGGAAAAAGCTGACAAAGTTGTTATCATAAGGGTTTGGGAAACTCGTAGCACAACTAGGTAATATTAAAATCAAAATAAATATTTTTTATTTAATGTTAAAATTTTATTTTTCATTTATTAACCGATAATTCATTTCTACCATATAGGTTGTGTGATTTTTGGTATGGGATGCAAAAAAACCAAAAAATATGCTAAAGAAAAAGAGCTTATTGGCTGGAAAGACGCGATTACTTAAAAGGATTTCAAACCTCCTTACGTCTCAAAGGCTATATAGAAAAAATATATTCAACACGTGACGTCCAAGCGTTTTGTGCGACGTTCACAATCCGATGTGGAGAACCGGAATCGGGATATTCATGGTTCTATTATCACACACATTGACAGATTCATTCCGTTTATTTTTCATGGGAAGCAGATGGCAAGTTTGTTTGTTTTTTTTTACCACTTCCATTTGTTTTAAGAAATTGTTATTTTATATGAATATGTTTAGCTAACAACAGTTTTCTCTTGCAGACTATGGTTCTTGAATGTGAACCAAGATCACTAGATTTTTTTTAGAAACACACATGTGAAATGATGACCGATAAAAAAAGGTGTAACAACTCATGGATAACCAAGTTCAGAAGTTCATGGTATGTTGGATTTCAACAATTTCTTTTCTTAAGTTATTATTTTTGTGAATTTGCTGATTATTTTCCAAGAAACATATAACACCTAGTTGGGGGGCAATATGGGAATGATCCTTCGATTCATCTGGAACTCGATAGAAATCGGGTTTACAATAACTTAAAGTTTAAACACTACGATTAAGGATTTACGAATGACCCGAAGTGTCTCAACCGTTAAATGCTCGTAATCGGTTTTGAGCACTCAAATATTTTAATAAAATTATTGATGGTCCTATCAACAATTTAAGTCCGCCAATATATTCTAGAAAGTTAGAAAAGAATTACTGGAAATCTCACTGATATTGTCCAATCATCGTGGTTCAATTCCATTGATAATATTAAAAAATCACCAATGAAATTACAAATTATTTTTTTGTACTGGTGATATGTCATATTCATCTAAGAATATACCGACAAAATAAAGCAGATAAATATTTTTTATTTGACGTGTTTTTATGTTTGTAAATCCATTACTGAATATATTACTGACAAACTTACCAACATAACATAAATAATTGACAAAATTTTTTCCTATTAACATCAATCGTTCGTGAGACAGTCGGTAAAAATTGTACTTACATAATTAATGTGTAACTACCAAAATTTAATGGTATATAATAAAATAACATCTAAATATATTCTTAAATTATTTAAGAATTTAGTAAATTTATTAATTTTAAAGAATCTAAATTCAAATTAATTAAAAACAAAAAAAAAACACAAAAACAGTTAGACACATGGTCTTGACATTAATTTGAATATAATATACTAGTCAATTATTTTGTAACCATTTGTTTCATCGTGTAAACGCGAAGCCAAGATAATCACAGCACAACAATACAAGTGAAAGGGCGATGCGTGGTAATTAGTGTATCTTTTAATCTTGTTAATGAGAATCTGACTTTAAGCATTAAAAGTCGTTTTTGCCAAAATAAAAATTAACAGATATTTCTGCCTGATGTGTTCATCCCACACATCCCAAGCCATGCAAGTCAAGATTGCAACGCCTTTGATCCAGTCCAGTCCTCTGCAATATTATCGAGTCAAATACTCCATGGGAGAAGCTTGCCCTGCAATTTAGCCAGGCACATGCTTTTCTTTACATCAAACTCAAAGTTCCCTTGGTGCATGTGAGGTTTTCCCCTCCGTGCTCGACACAATTGCATGTAATTTGGATGCATCCTTAGCGGTCAGAAACTCCTCTTTCGCTTACAGCTATATATCCCACAAAATTAAAATAGCTTCAAATTGCTTTGATCCCACCTTTGTTTCTCTCCGAAGATAGCGAGTTTGGTGTGTTTTGCAACCTTCCCACATGGTTCTTTTATATTATGCATGATAGACTCTCACTGGGCTTTAATTTTCCTGCCTTTTGTGTGTCTTAAGAATTAAAATGTATCTTCTAAAAAAGTTTGTGTATGAGAATACAAAGATCTTTAAATAAAAAATAAAAAAAGGCAGTCAATTTAACCAGAGCAATGGCTTCTTCTCAATTTGATAACCCTACGAATTAATTTAAAGCATTCCTTTGTCTTGTCTTTTGTTATAGAAAACAATGAGCTCAAGATCAGACAGACAGCATTAGGGTATCGTAATGCAACTAGTCGTTTTAATTCGGCTTCCACCATTGAAGAGACCATGAAATGTTGACCCATACAGATTAAGTATTAGCCAAGTGGGACCAGTCAAAGCTCCACGGGGACCCTGCCGTTTAGCCCATAGCTTGAGCCAACGCCATCTGGTCACCTGCAAGACTAGGCGTTAATTAATGGCATGGCATGTATTTTGTAACCTAATTAAATGGTCCTTAATTATCTCCATTTTGAAGGAGAGGAACCTTTCGCTTGACTACACTTTCCAAGCAGTGTAACGCTTCCATGCTTTGCAGCTTTTTTTAGACGTTAGAGCAATGGTTTACTGACTCTCTCGCTTAGAGTATTTCGAGCTGCACTAATCATATGCATGCAGCTCGTGAATTCAGTTAAGTTTTGTTTATTTTTATATTTTGAAAGAATTTTTTAATTTTTTTTGAATTAATTTTTTTTTAAGTGTTTTTAGATTATTTTAATATGTTGATATCAAAAATAATTTTAAAAAAATAAAAAATATATTATTTTAATATATTTATGAATAAAAAATACTTTAAAAAATAATCATAACTATATTTTTAAATAGATTAATTATTAAATAAACCATCCACAAATTTTCAGAATATTGTTCAAGGTTCACACGCCAAAATTCTCCCTTTTCAATTTTAATTTTATTAATAACCACCAGTATAATAAAATAAAGTATATATAGACACTTAATCATTTCCTATAATTAGATAATTAAAATAATTTGTTGACGATCTTGAATTATTCATTTTTTATTTATTAGGAAATAATAAGTATTTGTTTTAATTACCTTTTTAATATATTCTCAACTCAACAGGACTATAATTTTTTTTATATATTTTATTTAACTTCCAAACTCCCTCTCATATCATAAATGACCCTTAAATTGATAAATAAATCAATATTTTTTTTTCAATAATTATACATATTAAAACAAGCTTTTCATACTGAAAACAAAATCTTTTTTGTATGACATTTTAGATGATTCGTTCCTATATCTATCGAGGTAATTAAGTATTAGTTCTGGAATAATAGTTTAAAGGTTGAGATTTGACTTTTAAGAGAGGGGTAGGGTTGGCTAAGAGGGGTAGGCTTTGCCCCTCTCATATATATTAGAGCCTCAGGCTACGATCTTGATGCTCTTGCAGTCCTGGTAAAACGGTTTCGTGACAATGCAGTTCAACAGTATTTTTAATAATTTTTTGATTTTTAAAATGTTTTTAAATTATGTTTATCAAAAATAAAATAATATAATACATTTTAAAATATAACTTCTACCCAAAATCAGTCTATTGAACATTCCGGTGAACCAATCAAGTACTTTAATTGTTCGTTTGTTTTCTGTTTGTTCTTATATTTAAATTTTTTTTAAAAAAAATTATTTTTATTTTTATTTTTTCTATCCTTTAAATTAATATTTTTTTTTAATATTTTTAGATTATTTTAATGTGCTAATATAAAAAATAATTTTTAAAAAATAAAAAAAATATTATTTTAATATATTTTTAAATAAAAAATATTTTAAAAAACAACTATAATCATATTTATTATATAAGTTAAATAAACTAGTGCATTAGACCAAAAAATATTATGATAAGCAAGCAAGAACTAGCTTATACTTATAATTCAAGATAGATAACATGAGAATAAAAGAGAGAATAATATCTGATCCTGTCAAAAAAAACAATAAGAATTATCTCTCTTATTAAAAATGTATTTTTGAACATTTCTCTCTCCTGGATGATCCGGTCTATGATGGGAATAGAAAGTCAGAATTTGTTCTTATAAATTGTAAAACCAAAATTTAACATTATTGAGCACTGTGGTGTATTCTTTTACGTCTTCAAATTTCAAATTTTATATGGGTAAATATAAAAAAGTAGAGCATTTATAAATTGCAATAATAAGATAGCATTTGATTGATACTATATCAAAACTTAATTATTATATTGAGGCATGAAAAATAAAAATAACAAAGAGAAAATATATTTGGATAAAGAGATATAAATAAAGATGTAAAATAAATCTATATTTGCTACAGTTTTCCAACTGATCCAATATTTAAGGTTGAAGTCGAGGAAAAAAATCCATGTGATCATGGTAACTTTATAAAAATAAAATTACAAAACTTAATTACAAATAACCTAATATTGAATGTTGAGATTAAAGAAAAACAATTTTAAAAAATAAAGAATGAGTTGTTGAAGGGTGAAATTATTTAAAAAAATATTCAGTTAAAAAGAAATCCAAAAAAATTAATTGTATTAGCCTGAGTTAACTTTTTAAACTCACGACAAGGTCATAAAATTAAAATATCTCCATAAAAAATAAATAAATAAATAAAATTAAAAAATTCAATTTAAAAAAACTAAAAATTAAAAAAAAATCACAAAATATCATTATAATAAATAATATTTTGTGAGTTTAGCTATAATAATTTTGTTTTGTTAAATCATAAATTGGAATTTTAAACCTTCGAGTTTTGGACATTTTTGAACTATTTCGCTACAATGCCGACCTTGATAGAAAGGAAAACGACATGGTGTCGCACTCAAAGACCACAAAAAAGCCAAATTATACTTTTGTCTTTAAAGCTGACGAGAGTGTGATTAGATCCTAGACCAACAAAAAACCGGATCTCGTGTTTTTACTATTTTTTTTTTATATAGTTTTAAGGGCTGGTCTGGTTTAAGATCCGGATTTCGAGTCTTGACTGCGTTACCAGATTGGCCGAGTTAAATTTTTTTTTAAACAAATCAAAATAATGTCATTTTAGTAAAAAAAAATAAAAAATAAAAGTCAACAGATTTGAGACCGGGTCTTGACCGGGTCATGTTGGATTAATTAGGTTGTCAGGTCATACCGGGTTTTTTCTTCAACCCGATCCGATTTCAGTCTCGGATCGACCCACAAGACCAAACCCGGGTTTCAAAATTATGATTTTTTACCTTAATATTGAACCAATATTTTATTTTTCCAGTCCGGTGAATTACTATCCATAAACTTCTATTGTTCATATAAATATTAAAAATAATAAACATAAAAAATATTTTAAATAAAATATTAAAACGAGTGAATGCTATTTTTTATAATATTTTTTAAAAAATTAATTTTTTTTAATTAATTTAAAATTAATATTTTTGATATTTTTATATTTTTTTTAAATAAAAAATACTTTAAAACAACAACCACATATTCAATTCCCTTCTTATATCCACTGTGGAAGCTCTCTCCATAGGCAATGGAACCTACCAATAATTAACATGTGATCCTTGCAAGAAAATCGCCATCAATCAAACGGTACCAAACAAAAAAATAAAGCATTGTTATGGGACCCATGATAACATCCAATTAATCCTTTAATCCAAAGATAAACACATCAATAAGATAATAACCACCCTAATTCCTCCCTGTAAAAACTTTTCCTGGAAAATGTAAAGAGAAATTTAAGGAAATCTCTCTCTCCCCACACACACACACACACACACACACATATATAGCAAAAGCTAAGCCTTGATCATTTACACCACATTACATTTCCTTGTAGTTCTGGTAAGGTGACATGCAAATGTTTGTACAGTCAAGTTGATGAACAGACTCCATTTTCAAGCCTTTGCTTAGTTTGGTTATAGCTTTTCTTGAGTTCAAAACGAGCGAGAAGCAACAGAGAGAAAGATGGCAATGAAGAATGAAGAGCAAGAACGGTCTTTGTTTGGAATTTCTCTGACTGATAGACCAAGATGGAAACAATTCCTCATTTGCTCTTCTGGGTTTTTCTTTGGCTATCTTGTTAACGGCATATGTGAGGTACTTTCTCTGTTTCATTGCATTTATACTCTGTTTGGTTTCTGGGAAGGTCGATGCAAAGAAAAGAAAACCAAACTTGGAATTCCAGCTTTTTCTTTTTTCGCTTTCTTTTGTTTCTGAGCAGCCAAAGTGAGGTTAAAGTTTTAATCTTATGGTTCGTTAAAACTGTTTCATAGGACTAAAAGATTGCTCTTTTTCACTCTTTTTCTCGATTTCAGGAATATGTGTACAACAGGCTTCAGTTCAGGTGGGCTTTTACCTTTCTTGTACCGTGTTCCTTTGGCAATGTTTTTGATATGTTTATCTGTGAACTATTTGTTAGTTTTGTGATTGTAAATGACGGATGGTCTTCCATTCTTGCAGCTATGGCTGGTACTTTACATTTGTTCAAAGCTTTGTGTATGTTTTCCTGATTTATCTCCAAGGCTTTACTCCCAAGCAAATGGTGAATCCATGGAAGACTTATGTCAAGCTCTCTGCAGTTCTCATGGGTTCCCATGGACTCACCAAAGGGTCTCTGGCTTTTCTTAATTACCCTGCACAGATCATGTTTAAATCCACCAAGGTAGGACTGATTCATGCCAACAGAATAATACTTCTGTGATCCTTAATTAGACTGGTTAATGCCAAATACAGCAGAATAATAGCTCTGTGATCTTTAATTGCAAAAGCAAATTAAATGAAGATGAACATTTTGTACGAGTATTTAGAATTTGATCCTGTCTGTCTGTGATAAAGAAATGAGGTAGGCCACTAAAATAAATGGTTAGTTGTCAATGGAGTCTGAAAATCGGTGCTTTTTTTTGTTCGAATCAAAATGCACGAGACCCATATTATCACTGTATGGAGTCTTTACTATAATCAACCACTTGAGTTTTCAACTAGAATTAGTAAATTAAGCCAAGAAAATGATTAAGTTGGCTGATATTTCTCGTGGTCTATATATTCTGGTTTCGCAGGTTCTTCCAGTGATGGTGATGGGTGCATTTATACCGGGTCTGAGACGCAAATACCCAGCTCATGAATATGCATCTGCGCTACTTTTAGTTGCAGGTCTGATCATTTTCACTTTAGCAGATGCAAAAACTTCACCTAATTTCAGCATCATAGGTGTTTTGATGATATCTGGTGCCCTGATCATGGATGCTTTTCTTGGTAACTTGCAAGAAGCCATCTTTACCTTGAGCCCTGAAACAACACAGGTGATGAGCATGAGGATTTCCTACTTGTGTTTCAATGTGAAGGAAAAGGCATGGAATTCATGTTTTTTCTTTCTTTCTATGCACAGATGGAGATGTTGTTTTGCTCAAGTGTGGTAGGTTTGCCTTTCTTGATCCCTCCCATGGTTTTGACAGGAGAACTATTCAAAGCATGGAGTTCATGCTCGCAGGTATATAATTGACATACCAAGAAGTTCTCTTGCTTTCCCCACCTTAACGTACACTTCACCATTCTTTATCCCGACAAAAACGTGCACATGGTCCCTAATGTAAGATTGTCGTTTTTGTTGATCAAGCAGCATCCATATGTGTACGTTGTGTTAGTTTTTGAAGCCATGGCCACATTCATCGGCCAAGTCTCAGTCCTTTCTCTCATTGCCCTTTTTGGTGCAGCAACCACGGCAATGGTACACTCCTCTCACGAGCATTTTCTGGTCTTAAAGATCACTGTGATTTGAAAAAACGTTTCCCGTTTTACATGCAGCGCCATTGCCGTTTTTATCGAGTTCTTTATGACTAAAAGATTGAATTTTATCACAGGTGACAACCGCGAGAAAGGCAGTAACACTGCTGCTATCATACTTGATATTCACAAAGCCATTGACTGAGCAACACGGGACTGGGCTTTTGCTTATAGCCATGGGGATCACGTTGAAACTTTTGCCTGACAAAAATCCTTACAAGAGGAGCTCGTCCTCGTTTGCTAAAAAGGCTAAGATCGAGAAACCTTCTGCAAATGATGAAGAGAATAGAGTATTTCAATTAGAAATTGAAGCTGTAGAGGATGAAGAGAAAAGGCCATTGGTGTAGAATTAAAAAGCTTTTATTTAAGCTGTGTTTTTTTCCCTTCCAATTAAGTGTTTATGTAAGATTCTGACGGTTAAATTAAAATGTTAGCATTGAGCATTTCATAAAGTATTTGTGTTTTCATTTTTATAAGTTGAACATTCTCTTTTCTGGACAGATTGTAAGCAAAAAAATGTCAAATCATAGTTAAGAGCATTTTACAGAGTAAAAGCAATTTTAATATTTATTGTGTTCTAGAGTTATTTTAGTATGCTTTATAATTATAATATAATGTTTTTATGCAATATCGGGGATTTTTTTTTATTAAAATAAGATGAGTTAGTTTAATTCTCTCTCTCCATTTATATTTTGGTATTGTACAGCTTTAGAAAAATAAAAACAAAAAATCACCAAATTTCAATTCATGACTTTATTATTAATCATTACAAAAACTAAAAAGACACAGATAAATCATTATCAATAGTGCTGCCGTTTTTTTTTTTTAGTTTTTTATTTATTTATTATTTTTTAAAAATATTATGCTGCTATTTTTTTTTGGTTAATAATTAAGTTTCATAATTTTTTAAAAATATTTTTTATGTAGTAATCATAATTTCATGAATTTTTTTTTCAATTAACAAAATCAAGTTTCATAATTTTTTTTATTTTTTTTCTATGAAGTTATTTCAGTTTATGACTCAGATCACGAGTTTGACAGGTTAACTCATGTTGTTTTTTTAATTTATTTTATTTTTTAATTTTATCTTTTAACATTAAGTTGATTTGGAATTTAATGTCATAAGTTTTTTTTAATTTTATCTTTCAACATTAAGTTGATTTGGAATTTAATGTCATAAGTTTTTTTTTTATTTTCTTTCTATGAAGTTATCCAGGTTTCATGATTTAGGTTGTGAGTTTGTTGACTCGTGTTATTTTTTAATTAAATATTTTTCAACACTGGATTAATTGAAAATTGACCTTTATAATTTGTTTTAATTTTTTTTCTATGAGATTATCATGGTCTCATAGCATAGATCATTGATTTGATAGGTTAACCTTAATTGATGAGAATTGATTCAATATATCATTGTCTCAATATTAAAAAATAAAATCTCTCAATATATCATATTAATAATATTTTAAAAAACATTGTCTAATATACATTAAATTTTAAATTCATGATTAATTTTTTTAATTTGAAAATACATTAGTAATTTTGGGATATTATTTTATATTAAAAAAAATTTCATGCACCCGTAACATAGCACGCGCCAATGATAATGATCTAGTTAACAAAACAACTGAAAGTTGTTTCTTTTCTTTCCACGTGAATAATGAGACAATTGACTTTCTTTTTTTGTAACTTTTTTTCTCATTTATAATTTTTTTTCTTTCAAATGTTCCATTTTATAGCCTAATAATAAGAAATAAAGCTTTAAATTATGATAAAAATACAACCATTATATATAGAGGAATAAATATAAAACATGAAGAAAATATATGGCTAACCACACTTTAATGACAATTTTTTTTTTCAATCATTAAGCTAAAGAGATGAGAGATAAACTAACCTTAAAATGACAATGAAGCTTCTCATTCTTGGTGTTAACATATTTCATTTAATGATAAAAGTTTAATGATAGTGGGTTTTGTTTCCTGTAAACACCATTGAGGAAGGAGATTATGCTCGGTTTGATGAAGATTTTTTATTCCTTTGATTTTGAATTTTAGGTGATTTTAAAGTATTTTAGGTGATTTTGATAGGGTTATTGTGTTTTAGAGATGTTTTTAGATCAAAACGAGTTAAAAAATTTAAATCCAACCTTTTTGCTTTTTTTATCACCACAATGGTTGCCAAAAATTGTGTTGTTACCTATTAGACGACACTATATTTGCTACAACAAATGACAAGGCATCTATTACTTAAAAAAAAATAAAAATTAAGTGGCTTAGGCGCGCAAGCCTATTCCAAGCCCGCGTACTTGAGCTTATTTGTTTAGCCTTTTGTTTGGTTTTAGTTTTTGCACTTTATTTTTTTATTTTTTCCCAATTTCTATATTTAATATTGAGTTTTTATTGATTTTTATTTTATTTTTTTAAAATTATTCTTTAATATTTTTTTAATTGTGAATTGGTTTTCATATTTTTATTATAAAATAAAATAAAATAAAAAATTGAATTTAATGAAATCCATGTTCACTGGAGTTAGCCTGATTGTTTTTTTTTTTTTTAGGTTTTTTATTTAAATATACTAAGTTGACAAGATCAGAATAACACAACTTTTTACTTGATTTAATTTGAAATTCAAGTTAAACAAAAACATTAAATTAGAAGTTTTAAGGTTTTACTGTTATCTTCAATACAATAACAATAAATTTTTTTTACTGCAGCCTAAATATTTATTTTTGAGGTATAAAAATTCTATTCTAAATCACATCATAGGCCAATCAATAACCTAGTAGCTCCTAAGAAATTTAGAGACTATTTTTACTTATTAGTACTTTTAAGAATATATATTTATAAAATAACATAATTGAAAAAAATATAATTGTACACATCATAATTGAGAAACACGATATTTATAGTTTGTTGCTATTCAGAATAACAGCTTCTAAAAATATATATTAAATGGACTAGAGAGAAGATAAAATAAATATATATTAAATGGACTAGAGAGAAGATAAAATAAAGAAAAGAAACAAGAAAAAGACCATGAAGACACGTCGAAACTTTAATTAAGACACCACCGGTACCATTAGAAAGATTTCAAGAAAATGAAACAACACTAAAAAATATTACTAATAGGGACCTAAATATGTCACACTTGTCATTCAAAGGTGACATATGACTCTCTTGTTTTTGGCAGCAAGTGTAGTTTATTCGAGTCATTATTGTTGATATTTTTTTGTGTCGTTGAATTTATCTCGTTTTATTTTTTTTTGGTACCAGTGATATTGTAATTAGAGTTTTGGTATGTTTCTGATTTTTTTTTCTTTTTCTCTTTTTTTTTTTGATCATTTAATATATTGTTTTTAAAAGTAACTATTTTGAATAGAAAAAAACTGTAAATATCTTATTTTCTATTTAAAACATATATAAACTTTGCTATTTCGTGTATTTTTTTTTTCAATTTTTTTTTATTGTGCTAATTAAAAGAAAAATCCTTAGAAACCAAATTGTTTGTGCAATGACAAGATGCACGCTACAGACAACACCTGCACCTTCGTAGAGACTCAAAAGCCATTTTGTCCTTTTGGTTCTTAATAAATAAAAGCCATTGAATATCTCGAGCTTTGACGGATAACATCTTCCCTTTTCACCACGTGTCAAAGCACAAACATGCAAGGTGACACGAACACTCTTGCCTTTTTCGGGGGCGATGGCAATGCAGTCCACACGTCGTTTGCTAATATTTAATTTTTTTTAATGTTCTTAAATATTTTTAAAATGTTGATATAAAAATAAATTTTAAAAAATAAAAAAATATATATTATTTTAATACATTAATCTCTATTACATTCTTGTGAAAAAATATCACATCATAAACAGTAAAATCTTGATATTGTGTAGCGGCAGCAGTACTGAAAGAATGGCTGGCGATGCTGGAGGCACAAACGCTACTGCAAGGTTGCTAAGGGCAGAAGATGGAGGAAATAGAAGTGGGCAAGTAGAAGAAGGAAGACCTAAAGAACCATGGAAAGGAGAGTATGTGAAGAGTGTTGTCTATGCAGGACTTGATGCCATTATCACTTGCTTTTCTCTCATTTCTTCCATCTCTGCCACTCATAGCTCCTCTGGTAATTAACATTATCTTGTATGCATGTATGATGCTTGTTTTTATCTAAAATTTGATTAGTTATTAATCATGATTCTGTTTCCCTGTAGTGGATGTGTTGGTGCTTGGATTTGCAAACCTGGTGGCAGATGGGATATCAATGGGGTTAGGAGATTATGTGTCTAGCAGCACTGAGAAGGACGTGGCTGCCAAAGAGAGGGCAGTGACAGAATGGGATGTCACTAACCATGGGAGGGCTCAGAGGCAGGAGTTGGTCCGAAAATATCAACAACTTGGGATGGACATTAATGATGCAGCCACGGTGCAACCCTTCTCTTTCCCTTGTACAGTTTTGGCTATAAACAAATTAAGTTGAAGTGAGAGTACTTATGTTTACCTATTTGGTACTAGGTGGTGGAGATATTTGCAAAGTACAAAGACATCCTAGTAGATGAGAAAATGACTGCGGAAAAAGGGATGACACCACCAGATGAAGAGGAGAAGCCATGGAAGAATGGTTTTATTACCTTGGTGGCCTTCCTTGTGTTTGGCTGTTTACCACTCCTCTCTTTCGTTGTCCTAATCCCTTTTACTAACAATGAAACGGTGAAGTTTATTGGTGCTTGTTTCATGGCCATCTTAGCCTTGGCAGTTCTCGGAATAGCAAAGGCAAAGATAGCTGGACAAAATTATGTGCTGTCTGTATTCATCACCGCTGGCAATGGTGCCTTCGCTGCTGCTGCGGCTTATGCTATCGGGTGGACGCTAAGGAATGTAGCTGGGCTAGTTGACTGAAAATGCTTTAGTTTTTAGTTCTGACAAGCATTTTTCCAGGTTAAAAGGGCAATGAAGCTAACTAGACTAGGAAGTTCTGATTTTGATGGTTTGTATGAACGGTTCTCAAATGAAACTTCCATTACGAATTTTGCTTCAGTAGACTTTCTAGTAGATAGAGTAGATTTGGTCTTTCAACAGCTTTATTATTCTTGAAAAAACAATGATCAAACATGATTGAGAGATGACAGGGTGAATGGTTAACAAAACTGTTGTCCAACTTGTGCCAAATATAGAAGTGAAGACACGAATTTTGGTAAAAGAAAATCGTCTCTCACTCTCCTTCGCTCAAAGACAAGTGCAAGACATGCTCTGCTTCCTTCAGGAATAATCTGGCGAGTTGCTTTTGCCCTTTTCTATATACTATACTTGACCACCTGTTTCTGCTCATGAATTTGTTATGGCCTGATTCATCCGTATCCTTGCTGCAGAAATGCAAAAGAAACATAAATGTGCATGATTTCCTCGATGGAAAATGATGACTGGAAGTTAAAAAATGCAAGATATCAAGCAAGGTGATGGAGCCATGGAGGGGAAACTACTTGGAAAGTTTAGTGAATACATAAGTAATAAACAAATCAGCAAATGCAGCAGTTCACCTAGATAATAGGATAAACCTAATCAATCTCATACCTTTCACACTGTTCAATGTTTTTCACATCGTGGGCCTTTTCAAGCAGCTCGGTATCACAGTCTTCAGTTCCAGAATTTTCTTCAAGATTCATCACCCTTGTACACAGAAATTAAATCTAACGAGTTATGACAGATCTGAGTCTTAAGTCATCAAGATTATATTTTATGAATGTAATTATATGGATTTCAGTGGTTACTTAGTTTGAAGAAGATCAAAAAGCAATTGTAGAGCTCCAGAATCTCCACAAGCTTCCCATACTGCTGTTCTAACTTCTGTATCTGTTGGTTGCCTCACCCCTTCAGACCCTACAAGCTTTAAAGCAAAAGCCAAAGGTTCAGCAATGAAAACTTGACATATTTTTTAATCCAATTAACAGAAACATGTTCTGTCTCCTGTCATAAATGATAAAAGCTCTAATAACAAGCAAGCATATAATCCCAGGTAACCTTGAATACATTAGACTTTCTTAGACAGATATTCATTTATGACAGCAGGGTTGCTGGAATAGCAGCAGCATTTGATGGTCGAATGATGATCATTTTTAGGCCCAACTGGTAGAGCATGCAAATTTAAAAACCCGTCTTCAATTACTCCTTTTTAATAGATCCATAATTTCTTAGTTAGATGACATCTTTAATATTTAATGAAAAAGAGAGCATTTCTTAGTTGGATGACATCTTTAATATTGAATGAAAAAGAGAGCATCAATTTACTGATTCTTCTGTATATCTGAAATTGAATGCAGCTAATTAGAAGAAACAAAAAACAATCCTGAATCAAGTAATCTTGAATACAGTATACTTTCTTCAGACCAGAGATTCAAAGAACCCATTCACTATACTACAATGGTTGATGGAATAGCAGCATCATTTGAAAACTATTTTAAATTAATTGCTCATAGGAGCTGTAAAACAAAGTATCAAATAATAGAAAAGATGTCTCTGAAGGGAAGAGAACCCGCACCTCTTCAAGAAATGAAGAAGCCTTAAACAGCTCATCTTCCTGCATGGCTATGGTCCTCAATGTAGATAAAAATTCCTCAGGAAAGACCAGCTTATTTGCGTAGGATGGCAT
Organism: Populus tomentosa; assembly: GCA_018804465.1. Lineage (NCBI taxonomy): Eukaryota > Viridiplantae > Streptophyta > Magnoliopsida > Malpighiales > Salicaceae > Populus > Populus tomentosa. The sequence continues at coordinate 4,783,055 of CM031995.1, forward strand.
CCTACGCTGACCACTCCAACTGAAGCTGCAAATTTTCTCTGATTTTCCCTTACCATTGTCATCATTACTTGTTGTGCCTGCTGGGAAAAACCCATGAGCCAGCAAGCGTTTAGGTAAAAGACACCGCATTTCAGCTTTCTGCAATGGAAACCCGTTTTATCAGCAACACAAATTTATTTTGTAAGGGGAAACAGCAGGAGATGTAACTCTCTGGATGTGTTAAATAACTTCTAAAGTTCCAAATTCACTTGAATAAAAGCACAGAAACACTATCGATAAAAAACGAAGGTCGAGAAATGCTGACCTGTGCTTCAAGAAGCTGCATTTTGGAGTCAGAAAAGGGAGCATTCTGAATGGCCTCAACAGGATAATGGACCTGCATACGTTACACATGCAAGTTCTCAGACTTGATCCATTCATTACAATATGTTGCCAACATCTAGCAAAAAATATTGTCCTAACAGAACAACATCGGAGTTGCAAAATCCACTTGAACATCCAAAAATATCACAAGTTAATTCTTTTGCCTGAGCTGCGCTTAAATATAGTCATGTTGACAACTGGCCACAAATAAAAAGTGCACAAGCAACAAAAATTCACAAAAGTGGCATTACCATAAGATATTCATCCGGATTATTATCAATGACAAATCCATAAAGGTACAGTAACTCCTGCATCAAGGCAAAGTAATTGCTGTCACTTAAATGGGTAATTGAAGCTTCAAAGATGGTAGGGTAACATCATTCCAAAAAATGTGCCCCAGTTAAGAAGAGCAACATGTATTGTGAGCAGAAGAAAATCTAGACAAATGACAGGTAGCTGGAAGATAAAATGCTCCAAATAAGAATATTTTGATTTATGGACCATAGAGAAGCAGGAATGTAGGCACTCTAACTTCCAATACAAGGATTCATGGAGACAATACTTTTCTGAGATGAAAAATTTAAACACTATATGTGATTCAAATCGTCAGCATAATTCATTCAATACCTATCCATAATGTTATAAAAGGATTTGCATGGCTCATAATCAAACAAAACTCATATGAATGATAAGCAAGAAAACAGAAATAATAGCAGGCAACTCAACATAAAGCATGGTGCTTAAAAGGATGCAATAGCAAAACTAGAGTGAAGCAGTAGATCAACAGTTAAAAGAAGGTTTCCCCGGATGAGTGTACAAAAGCATTCCCACGCTAAATGATTGTGCCAAGGTTGTGTACAATGCGAAGTTAAATTGCTAAAGACATGTTTGCTAAAAAGAAGTGTCCCCATTGAGTTAAAAGAGGTTTCGACACAATAATTACCATTTCCTGTCCAGTTTAGAAAGATGAATCCAGATTATGCTCCCAGCCCCCAGGCACTTTATAGTATAGCTAAATGCAATATCTCAACAAACTAATCATCTTGACATAATAAAGAAGTGTCAAGAGTTGGAAGAGAAAAACAAAACTAACAAATACCTATAATGTATTGTAATGGAAAAGGGTTTTGAACAAGGGATGCTGGCTATTCCTCTGAGTGCCAAAAGGAAGTACCTCATTTCCCTTGTTGCCATAGCTGATGGTAATTTCTTTCTCCATTTGGAAGGAAGTTTTTTCAGCTTTCCGAGTGAGATGGGCAAAAATGTCATGAGAAAAACAAGAAATCTCTATAGTCAGACATAGTTAAATTCATGAAGTTCAGACCATCAGCTACTCATGTTTGATTTTAAATTAACAAAAGACTTAGGCATTGATATACAAATAATCCTATTGGAACCGTTAAGAATACTACCAGAAAGAAGGTACATGGAGTGAGGAACTCCAGTAGTCATTCCTGTTCCATCAACCTCCCATGTTGCCACCGCCTTCAGATCTAAACAGTCATGTTCAGCCAAATGACAAATAACACGTGGAATGTCACTTCACTATGACAGATAATAAGGAACAAAATTTAATTTTTATTCAGTAAACTCAAATAAAACAATGAGTTAAAGATAATTGGAATTATTAAACAACTGGCATACCATGGTTGCAAAAATCAATGCCAGGAACAAGGCCCTCCACCCAGACAGTCTCGTTGAATTGGCCATCAACTCCAGGAACCTTGGATCCTGATATAAGAAGTGCCTTAGCTTAGTTTGATAGGAGCAAGAACATGCACCAGCAATTCATTGATTCACGTAGCTAATCAGGAGAGATAATGATATCATGGAGAACTAAAAACTGAAAAAAATAACCATACTTTCTTCATCCTTCCTGTCAGTCAAGTCTCCAGCAGAAATATCACTATGGGAAACCCCGGAATCAATGCTAAGTGAAGACTGACTGTCCTGATCCTCTTGAACTTGTGGAAATACATAAGAACGTGGAAGGGGAATGTTCAAAGCACGTGTCCAAAATACTGAATTTGCCCTAGCATGATGGAAAGAGTGCAAAATTAGCCAGCAAAAGTGGTAGGAACAAGAATGGGTTTATGTCAAGGAAATGCCAAGGCATAATACAAAATATCCAACAAAATGAAGTAATTTGGAAGATACTTACCAAAGGAAATCTTCAAAACACACCTCACTGGCAAAAGAAGCAATAACAAATATCAATTTTTTTGTAGAAGATGATGCCATTCTTAACTCACGTTGAGTGTAATAAGTTTAACATTTGTGTGTCTAAATGCCGATGATAGCCCAGTTATGCACTTATGCTCAACCAGGAAAATACCTTTATATGTTGCTGAAGAGTTGAGTAATTGCCAATTTGGAACCAGAGCTCCTAGCTCTGGTGGTTGGGTGTTATATTTTCCATCACTCAACCAAGGTTCAAACTTCGGTACCAATAACAACAAGCAAAAAATAATTAGCCAATTTGGAAGCTGAGCTTACCTTTCTAAATCCCCATCTAGAATTAGAAGTTTCTGCACCAAGCCCTTCACTTTGTCTTCATACAAAGACAACAACCTTTTTCTCTGCAACATATAGGTATGTCTTTCATCAAGTTCTATGGAGTCAAGGTCAAGGCACAATCATTCAAACCAAAATATACATGAAATATCAATCCCATGAATTATACAAAAGTCCAATATCAAACCACCTAGAATTAGAAACGATGTTTTGTAATTTAGTTTAACAGTAAAGGTAAGATCAAGTGTTCAGATAAACCAATAATCACCACATAATTGGAAGCACCAGCATGCTTTAGGAATCGTTATAATAATCATCTTGACATAAGTTGAGGAGATCAGTAGCATCGAAGTGGCAGTAAATGCTTTGATATTGTAGGTGAAATTATAAGTTGTGACAGCCTGACAGAACCTATCTTCTTGAACTGACACCATTATATACAGTGTCATACATAACCCAGCTATCCAATCAGTGTAACACGGGACATGCAAAAACATGTGTGACCTGTAATTCAGTTGCCCGATATAGTGTTGTCCCCTTCAACTCCAAAAGCTCATCATCAGTAAACCAGAGTGGATTTCCAAAGGTCGTGGGAAGCATGTCAAGGTACCTAATACAATGTAAACTGAATAAACCCAAACCACCCCAGAAAAAAAAAATGTAACCCAAAAATAAGCAAGTGTAATCGATGCATACGGTTTCCAAGACGAATTATTTCGAAGGCGCTCTAACATTAGAAATAGAATCATCAAAAACCTGTCATCAACTTCTCCTTCTTCAAACATAGATCTACACTCAGGTCCAATAAGGGGATCTTGTAACACTCTCATAGGAGTTATTGCTAGATCTAGTGGAACAACAAGTAGAACCCCTGAATTTTTCCAAGAAAGTTTCCGAGTAAAATCATTCAATTCGAACATTTTCACAATGACAACAAAAAATATATATATATAAAAAAGAAGAACCGAATCTTTATTCTTTATTTTACTAGTATTCTTTCCACATAGCAACCAAAAATTCATTTCCTTAATATGCCTGACAATAACGCCCAAAATTCCAGCCAAGTGCAAATATCAGCTAACTGCCACTTTGCTGAATACGGTAACATTTCAAGATATCATGATATCCAATAGCAATGCCAGCCCCACTCTATCAATTTACATTCTTGTATAAACCTATTGCTATTAACCCCAAGCCCCCCCAGCAAAAAAAAGAAGAAAAAAGAACCAATTCTTTCACTTCTGCATACTGAACTGTTCAGCGTTCCACACCAGTACGAAAAACCAAAGTTACTTAATTTTACTGATACTTTACTAGGAAAAAGGAATGAGTTTATTCACAAAAAAAACCACCTTTTTCAATCAACAACCAGTCCGTATAACGCACAGATATGAATGTAGAGATTGATGAAAAGGTTTTGATTACCATCAGAGACATCATTAGATGAAAAGACACCAAACCCTTTATTTTGACCACAGTATTTGATGTTGCACCCTCTTAGTTCAACCTTGTTAACCTGAATTCAAACAAACACATCCCACATAAAAAAAAAAAAAAAGAAGAAGAAGAAGGCAAACACGAGGAGAAATGTCATGTTATATATATATAAACCGGAAACAAAAAAGTAAGAAAGAGGGTTGCTTGAGTATTGAAGTGCCTGGAGCCATTGAAGGAGTCTTTCAAGTTTTGCTGCTGCTGCTGCTGCTGCTTCTTCTTCACTGGCCATTGTTTGATTCGCTTAGGGGGGGGTTTTGGTGGAAGTAGAAAACTCGAGGTTTATGCGGTTTAAAACGATGGAATGGAATATAAGCAAACGAGCACGCCGTGCTGAATGGACGAGTGTCGTTACGACTACACATGTCGTTTTGCCCTTGGGAGGTCAGTCTCCATGACTAGTGAGCGACGTGTTGTTCGCATTATGCATGGATGAGGATAATTTTTGTCAACAAAGATGCTAGTTATGTTGTGAATCAAATATTATTTTTGGCAATGCAATTTTCACTCAAAACTCAAATCGTGTTGTGTTTAAGGTATGAGCTGTATGTTCTGATAGTAAGAAGTTAAATAGGACTAGGTATTGTTTCGTTGGTCAATTACATAAATTTTCTCCAATTCCGATGTATATTTATCTCTCAAATCAGGCTATACTACCTTTTTGTATAGGTAATTTTGCTTCTTCTTTTTTCGAGTAGAATTTTTAACTAGACAAACAAGACTCGGTAAAATTATTGTTTTGAAATTGATGAGGTTGGAATTTATTTAAAGGTATCTTGGATAATAGAATCTAAATTGGATCTTATCCCATAAGAGTAGAGATAAGAATATAAAAAGACAGATCTATAATTTATCAAGATGAAATATTCTAGATTTATTAAAGTTATTATGGAACCCAAGATTCTTTATAATTAAAAAAGATCATGGGCTAAGTAATTAGCCTAAAAATAATAGGTATAGCGGATCGTCAAAATTATATATGTTTAAGTTTAGCGCTTAGCTGATTACAGAAATAGTAGATCTGACAGCTTTTTAACTCTACATATATCTAAGCTTAGCATTTGCCTAAGCTTGAAGATACTAGATCATTATCCTATCCTTAGTTATTTTTTTATAAAAAAGATTTCGGGTAAAAATATAAAAATATTGATTTGTCATATCTATATAATCTAAATAAATCTTTTAGTAAGCATGCGTCCTTTGATGATTGTTTTTTCATTAATAAGTTGGGAGTTTTTACATGTTTTACTAATATTTCAACCAGTCCTTTAACTATAAACCTTCAAAAGGTCTTGCAAGATCGCTTGTTATGTGGACGATTGATTTACAATATCTTCTTATTGTTAGTATTTATGTATATTGTATCTGTATATCTAATTGGTGAGAAAAACATTAACATGTATTGTGATTAATCCTCTTACATTGGTCATCTTCAAGTACCATCTAATCTCTGACATTTATTTCATTGCCATATACTATTATGTTTAATATATGCACGCATGTGTGTGTATATTTGTTCTAGTTTTTATTTTTATAAATATATAAAATATATATTAAATGTTATTTCCTTATTAAATTGGTTGAACTCGCCCTTTTATTTCTAATATTATTTTAAGTTTTTAGTTTTTATTAACAGATGAATTTTGTTAAATGTTTTTATTTTTTTAGTTTTGATCGATATGCCTTACTTGTTCACGAAGCTTTCATTTTATTTTTTATTTGATGTGCTAGACACTTTAAAATTAGGTTCAGTTTAGGATGAACTTTGGGCTTGGGTCCATTGGGCCAGAATATGGGTCTTACACACATGATCCAGTTGTGAGTTTGGTAGGTTAGCCCAAGTTGACTTGAGTTATTTTTTTGGGCTATTTTTTTCTAATTGATTTTTTTTTATTTCATCCTTCAACTCTGGGTTAATTAAAAATTAAGATTGATATTTTTTATTTTTTATTTTTGTTTTCTTTAAGTTAGCCTGAACTTATATCTTGGATTATAAGTTTAGTAGACTAACTATGTTTGTTTTTTAGGTTATTTTTTAATTGAATATTTTTTTTAATCGAGCTTCATAATTTTTTTTATTTGCTTTACATGGGTTATTCTGATATTTAGGTTACGGATTTGACAAGTTGACTCGATTTATTTTTTGGGTTTTTTTTAACTAATTACTTTTTAATTTCACATTTCAACAACTCAATCTTTTTTTCTTTCTTTTTTTTCTTCAATTTCATCCTTAAATATTAGGTTGTTTGGGAATTGAGCTTTGTATTTTTTTTATATGCTTTCTATGAGATTATCCAGATCTCATGGCTTAAGTTGTGGGTTTGACAGATTAACTCAAATTAACTTTGATAGTTTTTTTTGTTCTTTTTAAGTTATTTTTTAATTTCATCATTTATTTTTGAATTTATTAAGAATTGACCTTAATTTTTTTAAAAAAAATCTTTCTATAAATATATCACAATGTCATAACCTGTGTCATAGAATTGATAGGTTAACTTGAGGTTGATTTAATATGTCTCTTCTCAATATTTGAAAAAACAGTATTATCTAATATGTCACTGGATCAATATTTTAAAAAGATATCGGATGCCGTCTAGTATATATCATATTTCAAGCTCATGATTAATTTTTTTTATTGGAAAATACATTAGTAATATTTGAATATTTTTTTATGGTTTTTAAAAATTAATCTAACCTGCAACATAACATGAACCAATAATATAGTTGGTTAAATATATTTCATGGAGATTATATCAATTGGGTCAATTGAGCTTCTTGGAGATCTTGTGGTCTTTCTAGATCTAAAAAATATATGTGATTCTCATATTTGAGAGGAGAGAGTAATTAATAGAATCTAAGAAGCATGGAGAAACCACTATACATTAGCCTTAATTTATTGTGGATTATAATGATTAACTAATGTGATTGCCGTTAAAAAATTCACATAAGTAATTTTGTTGTATAATTAAATTACTTGGTTATTTTTAAAAGCAAAAAAAATAATAATTTAACTTCGGTTTAGGGTTTTTTTTTGACATTTTATAATATTTTAAATAGTTAAATTATTTGGTTACCTTTAAGAGTAAAAAAAAAACTTTGATCTAGGGTTTTTTGTAGAATTTCTTTTTAACATGCACATTGTAACTACTCCAGTTTTTTGGAATGAAAAATTCATATGCTTGTCTTCTAGGAACATGTTGGTATTTTTCACTTTTTTTTTTGTGTGTGATTATTGTGTGGTCTCATGGGTAATTTAGTAGTTTGATTAATAAATAAATGATAAAAAAAATAAAAAAATTGTTAGCACATTCCTGGAACGTGTCAGCAAGTGAGCCATTTCATCATCTTTTGATGAAACTCATGGTGGCTCACAATGGGTAAAACCCGGCTTCCTTTATGTTTTTTTATTTGCAATGGCTTATTTGCAATGGCAGGGGACTACCTCTTCATGTGGTGTGTGTTACTTAATTCTTAGTAGTTTGGCAACGGTTGATTTTTTTTCCCTTTCTTCATTGTTTTCCATGCATCCCCTTGCAACATTTTATAACAAACCATCTAGTTTTTTTTTATATAGAATTTGGTTTTTATTATTTTAATTGTTATTTTTGTAATTTAAATTAATTTAATAAATTGAATTTGTTTTTCAATTTCATCCTACATTATTTTTTTTTTCATTTTAAACTTTGTCCTCGTTTCTTTGATTGCAATTTATTTTATTTTGAATGGTTTTTAGAATTGATTTTTTTTGTTTTATAACTTCATCCCCATTTATTATATTTATACATTAACTTTTATTTTCATTCTTTTGATTGGTTTTTTTTAACCTGAACATGTTTTTTAAATTGATTTTTTTATTTATTTCATACTTCAATATTAGATTAAGCTTCTTTATTGACCCAGGATTCAAGATTTAATGGGTTGCCAAGTTTGAGGGAGTAACCCAAGTTTAGGAGATTTTCCCGAGTTCAAATGTTGTTTTTTTTTCCCTCCTATTTTTTAAACTCATGTTTTTCAAACATTTGATTTGATAAGATATTGGGCTATATATATATAGAGGATTTTTCACTAATTTTAAAAATATTTAGGGTCTTTTTTGTATTTCATTTTTTGCTGGATTTAGCTTAAAAAAACAAATTGTAATTAAATTAAATGAAGTACTTTATATTTATTTTTAAAAATATATCATCCAACATGCCATCATCTCCATTTATTTTAATATTTATTTAAAGAAAAAAATATATATAACCATAGTGTTGTCCAAAAAATCATCTTTTTTTTTGTTTATATTTTTTTAGTTTTATCTTTTAACATTTAATTTATTTAGTGATTAAATATTTTTTTCTATATAATTTTTTATTTGTTGTGAAAATAACAAGAATTATATCATTTTTTATTATATTTTTAATCATATTATTAAATTAATTTAGTTTAATAAAAATAATGAATTGTAGTCCAGATTTATTTTTAAATGACCTGAAATTTTTGGCTCATCAAGCTTCGGATCGGTGATTCTGATGGGCTTTTCACCCTGTTTTGTGCCGAGACTTGTTAACCCAATCATAAGCCCAGTATTAGTGTGATCCGTTGGGCTCGAAAGTGGAGGTGTAAGTCTAGACACATTAGCAACCCCATGTCTTCGTATTTAAAACCAATCACCTGGCCGCTGGCTTTACTCTTACAAGTGCTAAAAACTAGAAGAGAAGGAGAAAACCTAGTTCTTTCTTGCCGCCGATCCTTGTAAAACCTTGAATCGCTCGATCTATAACCCTATCCAATTAAGAGAAGAAGAAGAACGTCAGCAAGAAGCTCTCTCTCACTATATCAGGTTTGTCCGCGTATCTCTCTGTCGCTACGATCGCTCGGTCAATCGCCTCGTTTACCGCCACGATGTCGACGAAGACGACGACCGGTTTCAATTATCAATGTCCTTGCTCGATTCTTAGGGTTTCATTTTTGGATTTCCTTTCGTTTTTATTATCTCTCGCTTCTGGATCTGCAATCAGATATAATAATTGTGTTTTTAGGGTTAGAGATTTTATTTCAATCAGGGTTTCTCGAGATCGGTGATATTATTTATTCTGTGATCGGCATGACCAAGGGTGAATCAAGTAATTGCAGTTCAAGATTTAGGGTTTTTTTATTATCTTCATGGACTTTGCATTAGCTTTATTTTTGTGGAGAAATCAGCCAATTCTGGACGGAATAACCCCGGAATCAGATTCAAAAGTTGGATTTTGGGATGATTTTGTTGTGCTTTCTTCGGTTCTGGTTAGGTTTTTCAGTGATCGTGGTCTTGGTCGTGGTCGTGGTCTGACAATAGTGAAAGACTGGCTTTTTAATTCATGTGTAGATTCTGTTTCGATCGGTATTGTTTATTTGTGTTCTGTTTATATTCTATAGCATGGAGATTGAGACCTTGACTGTTCGTAATCACACACGAGTTCGAGGACGAGGTGGAGGATCTACAAAAAATAATGCTGTTTGTCATTTTTGGAAAGAAGGGAAGTGTAACAGAAATCCATGTAGGTTTCTGCACACAGATTTCCCAGCCCCGAATGTTTACCATAGAAATTTTAAGCAGTCTCAAGCTTCAAAGGACCAACTGAAGAAGAGCCTAAAGTATGCGTTGGGTGAAAATACTAGAGGTGGTTCGCTAGAAGATAAAAACAATAAGAGCAGACCCAGTTTTAATTACGAGGACTTGCCAAGGAAGTCCCCCCTATATATTTCTAAGAATTGGTCCATTTTGAAATCTGGAAGCCATGGATTGGAAGGTGTAAACAATCAGGAGATCTCCTGTCCTGGTGCTGAGGATCTACTGAGGAAGTGCCCCGACCATAAAAATGCGTTGGTTTTATCTGCCGGAGGTGGTGATTCTGAAGATAAAATTGCTCTGAATTGCAATGTTTCTGTCACTGAGGCAGAAGGTCTAAAGAGGATAAGAGTACAGAAGTTCATTGAAGATAGCCCAAAGGATACAGTGATTTCGACTACTGAAGGTTCTGTGCTCAAAGTTGAAATTCCTCAGAAGGACCAACAAAAGGCTTGTGAGCAGTGGATGTCAGATAGTTGTGTTGAAGGCAACGGGTGCCAGTACTTGCACTCGTGGTTTCATGGGGTAGGCTTTTCGATGCTGGCAAAGCTCAGCGGGCACAGTGAGGTAATTGTTGTGATAACTTGTTTACTCTCGGGATGTTTTTCTGTTTTATGTTTTATACTCACCAGTACTTGAGTGTGAAAAAATTGTACTTGATGCCTTAATGCAAAGATGTTTCCATTGAAGCAGAGTTATGTTACTATCACAAATCCATTTACCTGAGATTTTGACTAAACAATGTGTTTTTTGCTGTTAAATGTGAAAAAGGAAGTTATATTGTAGCTTACGTTCGGGAATTTATTTTGTTTCAGTCCTTTTGAATCTCATCATTAAACTGGTAGAGGCTATATATTTTTGTTGGCTGATGTTTATATACGACTTTATTTTGCATGTCAGGCTGTCTCGGGTATTGCGCTTCCTTCAGGATCTGATAAACTTTATTCAAGCAGCACTGATGGAACAGTACGTGTTTGGGATTGCTGTACTGGTCAATCTGTCAGGGTGATGAATCTCGGTGATGTTATTGGGTCTTTGATCAGTGTGGGCTCATGGGTTTTTGTTGGCATGCCAAATGTTGTTAAGGTTAGCTTATACCTTAATTTGAGTACTTCATGCTAGTTGGTTATGGTTCTGAGCTGAAGAGGCCTCTGTATATGTTCTTGCAGGCATGGAACATTCAGACAGAAGCTGACTTTAGTCTTTATGAGCTGGTTGGGCAAATTTATGTGATGACAGCTGCTCGGGATATGCTCTTTGCTGGGGCACAGGTAATTAGCGTGATCACCATCTAGGATTTTGTTAAAGTGATCAATGTTTTGTCACTCTCAGCCTGCTGTTTCTCAAATTAATGTTTGATTGTCAGGGCATTGATTCATTTAAGCTGATTCTAGAGCAACCAGCTATCTGTTTGGTTGTTCTTGTTTTATGTTCTTCAATGTAAGGGGATAACACTCTATTAAAGTCCAAGTTGTTTGGTCTGTGCTTTCATAATTAGTTACACACATGGGCTGTTAGTTTTTTTTTTCTTTTCTGTACAGCTTCCAGTGTAGAATCTTGTATGTAAAATAAATTCTATTTAATTTCTTGTTTTTCAGAACGGTGTTATTTTGGCTTGGAAAGGTAGTACAGGGAGCAAAAATCCTTTTCAATTGGCTACATCTTTGGAGGGCCATACAGGTGCCGTGACTTGTTTGGCTGTTGGAGCCAAGTGGCTATACTCTGGTTCTGCGGACAGTACGATAAGGGTAGGCATCATTATGATTTTTCTATCCTTTTATTTTACACCCAGTACTGATTTAGTGCAGAAGATAGCTTTTATTGCTATTCATTGACTATCCTTTACACACAAAAATGGTAATTGGATCATTTGAAAATTAAAATGATGGGGTGAATTATTCTGCTTTTTTGCAAGCAATCTCACCCTACGTGGGTTAATGTATGAGGGTCCATTATTTAGAGTAATCTCGATGCTAATAATTCTCTGGTTCCTTAGAAATTACACACATTTTAATTTCTGTTCATTTTTTCTCTTAATGTGCATGAAGACTATATGTTTGTTTGTTTGGTTTTTTTAGGTGTGGGACCTTGATACTTTACAGTGTATTTATACACTGAATGGGCATGCTGATGCTGTGATGTCCCTTATTTGCTGGAATCAGCATCTCTTGTCATGTTCATTGGATCAAACAGTAAAAGTCTGGTTTGCTACTGATGAGAGCCATTTCGAAGTGATCTATACACACGAGGAGTATCATGTAAGTTAATCTTTCCAACAATTCTTTTAGTCTGCTGTCACTCTCTTGGTTTTTCTATTTACAAAAAAAAAAAAAAAAAAAAAACAAAATTCTCTGGTGGCTGCGTCCCAAAATTCAATTGGAAGCACTTGTGACATATTTGAACATGTTTCTAATGTCACTGTTTTCATGCATGCTTGTGTGAGATGGTCCACCTTGTTCGTGTAACATCTTATTTTGAATACGTGTATTGAACTAAGTTGATTGAATAGATAATCTCAAAGGTCCTTTCTACAAATCAATTTTAACTCATACAGTCATGCAAATCGATTCAAACTAAGTGGACTTTATTTGAAGTGTGATTGGATTGTGACTCAATACCGGCATCCCCCTAAATCACCTACCCTGCAAAACATGATCCAAAGACACTATGATTAATCTGGCTCTGAAGGTAAGGTTAATGCGGCTTAAACAAACACATTTGTATGATTGATAACCTATGCTTATTTGCTGTGTTAGCTCGTAACATGTCCGCTTCTTTCTTGGTGGTGCTTGTTTCTAATTGTTTTTTTCATGTTAATAATTTTACTGAACTAGCATGGGATTTTTATGGCCTTATTACAGGGTGCTCTTGTCCTTTGCGGGGTAAATGATGCAGCAACCAAGCCAGTTCTGTTATGCTCTTGCAATGACAAGTCCGTCCGCCTATATGAGCTACCATCGTAAGTGTGCTTCATTTGCCGCTTCCAGTCTATGAATATTCTATATCTGTGGCACCCTATATGATATCTGTATCTGTCCTTTCTTGATTCTAGGTTTAGTGAGAGGGGCAGGATATTTTCAAAACAAGTAGTCAGAACAATTCAAGCAGGTCCGGATGGCCTATTTTTCACCGGGGATGGAACTGGTTTGCTGAACGTGTGGAAATGGGCTGAACACAGAGTGGCTTCATAAGGAGCGTATATCTTTTCAATAGCTGCCTGACCTGTAAAATTGGTCGCCCCAGATTCTTTGTATAGAGGTTGAAGTGATTGATTGATAGAAAAGCTTCTCTGTAGCTTTCCAAAGCTACATAAGAATCCATCTCTGTATTCATATTGTGGGGTTCTGGAAGTAATTGTAGAACTCAAACAAAGTGTGGTTAATTATCTTGAAATTATCTCTCTAGCAATGGAAATTCTCTTATTGCAACATTTCTTTCTCTCTTTCTATATTATTGAACTTTAAACCAGGTTAACATATCTTTTAATCGCATTAAAACATTTTTCCTTGTAGTTCAATTGTTTAACATGTGTTTCTAATTAGCCGAAGGCTGTGGATTCGAGTTTTGGGGTATCGGTATTTTCTTTTTATGCTAGAGATAGCTTGTCGGTTTTTTGTTTTTTTGCCCCCTCTTAAGGTCCATTTCTTATCAAAATACTTGTCCAAGCACGCGGTTCTTGAGCCTTTTTTGGCCCCTTGATTTCTTTCTATTTCATTTTTTACATAAGATTTTTATTGAATTTTATTAATCAATATTATTTTTTTTAGTATTAAGTTTATTGTAAATTAATTTTTATATTTTTTATTGTATAATAAAATTAAAAAATTAATTTAATCTACTAGAGTTTATAATCTAGATTAGGGATTGTCCTGAATGAATCTAATTTTATGTTTTTCCTTTAAATTTTTTTTTTTGATCTGCTTAATTGATTGTTATATTGGGGTAATTTTAATATAATTTGATTTAAAAGTTGAACTAAACAAAAAATTTGGTTATGATTTTTCAAGTTTAAATTATTATATCGAGTTTAGTAATAATATAGGAAGTTTTCTAAGATGTGAATATAATTTTTACAATCCAAATTATTTTGTCTAAGCCACGAAGAAATAACCTAATATTATAATAAAAACATTAAAAACATTAAGAGATTCTAGGTAAAATCAACTGCTTGTAGTAATCTAGTTCTAGTCGAGATAATTTATATCATTTAATTTTAAATTTGAGCCAAGTAAAAAATCAGGTATAAACTTTTCAAGTTTAAATTATTATACTAAATTTAATGACATATCAAAAAATTTTCTATAATCCAGATATTGTATTTTTATGTTTCATTTTTTTTGTCCAAGCCAATGTTATTGCATGGGAAATAACCTAACACTATACTAAAATCATTAAAAAAAAAAATTGAGGTGAAATCAACTGCTTGCATTTATATGAATAATAAAATAATTTTTTTTTTAAATTTGGTCACTTAATATTTAATTGATTTTAAATTGAAATTTATAATTTATTTTAGTTTGTTTTTTTTTGAGATTATTGCAGTCTTAAATAAATATTTTGGTATTTGATTAATGCTTAATTTTATAATTGTGTAATTTTGTTATTATATAATTAAGTATAAAATAATAAAAATAAAATTATTAAACTTAATTAAATTCATAATCTAAATTATAAATTTTATTATTATATAAATTTAATAACAAAATATTTCTTTGATATAAATTTATTTTAATATATGACCCACGACGACGTAGGGTGGGCCAATAGATTGGATTTGATTATAATTCTTGCTCTTTGTCCGAAGTTATCATCCATTTCTAAACAGTTTGATTGGGAAAGAAGTGAATGGAGGGAATGGAAGGGAGAGAAATGGAGATTAATGATATCTTTATCTTGTTTAGGAAGTAAAGAGGAATGCAGGTTGGATTTTAACTTCAAATTCTCATCCTCATATCGAGGGAAAATTGCTTTATAGTTTATATATATATATATATTATATTAACCTAATAATTCATTTATTTTTTGAATTTTTAAAAAACCCAACTTTATCTTTTTAATTCTTTTCAGCTTTATTTATCACTTAATCCCTAGGCTTTCTAACAACAAGTGTATAAAATTATTAACTTCCAATAATTTTTTTTTATCCAAATAAAGAATGTATTTCTCCTCCGTTAATCTCCTTATTTATCCAAACAAGAAAGAGGTAAAAAACATTTTTGAAGGCTGATGGGATATGCTAGCTTAGGCCAAACTGATACGATATTTCAAGTGGAGTTTTAAGCTGAAAAGTTCCTGTCTTGTATGGAGCGGTCTGCAAATTCACAAGTCACAGCTCCCGAAGAGAATAATGACTGTAGAGTCTGGGAATGCCTGGTTTTGCAAGTAAATCCAACCCCAAAATTATACTATAATAAATAATAATTATAATTTAACCCCTCAATAATCCACTTCGTCAGGGGATGGTTAGGGTTTTGTTTTTTTAGAAAACTCAACCATATCAAACATCATGCAAGCATAAAAGTCGTTTTCTATAAAGAAGTCTTTTTTGGGGCGAATCTTTGGCTCATCAAGAAGGTGAATCACGCAACACTATCGTGACCATTTTGTCAAATCCCCAGCAACACCCATCTCCTCCATAAAAAACCGCCAAAACTGACTGACCCCTCTTCCTCACACCTCAATCGTGGCCCATCATCGATATCTCAAACCTCCCATCTTTCTATAAAATCCCAAGGATCCCAATATCTTCTCTCTCCATACCTCTCTCTCTCTTCAATCCTCTCATGGCTTTCAAGGTCTCAAGCAAGCCTATGCTTACATCAACGACGTCCATAGCTGATGCAGCTACGTGGTACTGTGCCCTAGTCCTTCTTGCCCTAATACTGTTTACTTCTTTAAGAGAAGCATCTCCTACATACGATGATGATCATCACCATGATACTGTTGCCGTTAAAGGCAATCAAGTATGGGACCGACCGTGCGATGAAATTTATGTTGTAAAGGAAGGAGAAACCCTTCACACCATCAGTGATAAGTGTGGCGACCCTTTTATCGTGGAGGAGAATCCTCATATTCACGATCCCGATGATGTTTTCCCTGGTCTTGTTATCAAGATTACTCCTTCAAGGTCTAGGAAATTATTGCTGTAGTTCTTGTTGATCATCCTTTTACACTAATTAATATTTAGTCTTCTTAGCTTCTTCTTAATCTTACCTTCTGTTAATCTTCTCAGTTATCGGAACCAGATATATACATCTATATATTGTCACGTGAAAAATAGCCACTATTTAATTTTGATTTCGATTTTGTTGTTGTTGAGGATTCATGTGTAAATGTTTGTAGGTTTTACGTACACGTCAATCAAGAAGAGCCCCAATTAAGTTTATTGAACCAAGAAGGGATTTGAGAGTTCTTATCATTTAATTGAATTGCCAAGCTCAACATAGGATTGTTATTATTAGTTGCAATGGCGAGGAGTTAATCACGATTCTCAAAAATAAGAGGAGGTATTAGTCATCAATCGGATCTACAAAAGTGGTTCGGCGTTGAAGAAAGGAAACTCCATGGCCATGTCCGCGAACAAGTAATTAGAAACAAAGAGTGTTGCAGAGACATGCAGCTTTTGTTTTTTGGCCTACAAACCTGAACCCGCCAGGATTTTGCTTTCCAATTTGACCCGTTAAAGTTGATGTTCCTGACAAAATAATATGAGAAAATAGCGATCATGTAAATGGAAGACGTAAGATAACAACAAGTGGCTAGCTAGAGCTTAAATATCATTTAGGATCGTATCTATAGTGTTGAACCTAAATTTTTTTAAAAAAAGAGAGGCTAAAATGAGGCCATTTGGTGCTTTGACAGGCAATTTCAATGTGTTCTTTCGAATAATTGCCCATGGTAGGTAATTGGGGATAGACAAGAGACTATGGATAACGTTAAAGATTAGAAGTGCCCAGAAACGAAAGTACTGTATGTTCTGACTTCCATAATCATCACTACCAAGAAAATTAATAATAAAATATCAGAAATTTAAAGGGTTTTAATAATAATATATTACGTGGAACATTAATTTAAGGTGTGCTGAGGCACTTTGCGTCTTCTTATAGAAATCCCACACGTGAAGATGGAACACCTTAACTGGTTCCTCATAGTCAAATTGGAAGCTGGCATCACAAGCAAAGTGACACAATTAGGACATTGCACCAAGAATTAAATGGCAAGAGCAAATTCCAAGAATTATTTCTTTGTTTTTGGTCACTAAGGATATCCATGAATGCTGCTTGGACTCGAGAGGTGGTGGGTGGGTGGGTGGGTGCACTGTCACGTTCCTCCAGACACATGAAACTGACTGGAAATTAAAAGAAAAAAGAAAAAGGGTGGCAATAAAACTTACCATCTCCAATGGGTTATCTTAGTTTCTTTGACTCGGGTTAGTGGTCGTCTTTGTTTCTAATGATGCAAGTCCTGAAAAAAATACAGGGTCAGAGGGTGAAACAATTAACTTTATGTGATGTCTTGTGCAAAGTAAAATAAAATAAAATAAAATGAAGGTGAGTGGTTATGGAAATAACTAGATAGGGTTAATTTTTTTTTTAAATAACATTAAAAAAAGTAGGAAAAATCTGGGATTCAAGTCATTAATTAAAATTAGTTTAATAATTTTGGCTAATTAAATAATATAATTTAAAAAACAAACAACAATAAAAAAGCCAATTAATGACTAATAAAAAAATAAATACTTATCAATATTATAAAAATATACCATCTAAATATTCTTAAAAGATCTCAACGATTTTATTCAATAACAAAATAAAAATTAAATGAGAATAAGATAATCTTATAAAAAAATTAAAAAAAAACCATAATCTGAGGCGAGGAGAAAAAAAAGAGGACAGAAAAAAAAAATCTATGAGAACCCAATTATTACTCCGCCATGCACGCTCACTTGACCACCTAAAAGAGAACGGTGCGACACTTCCAACACTATCATGGAAAGTAGCGCTTGGCCATCAGGAGACACCACACACGTTATTCAAAGAGCACTAACAACTCTTATTCCCAGCTAACGTGTGTTACATGTGTCAATTATTTTTTATTTTTTAATATATATATATATATATATGTGTGTGTGTGTGTGTGTGTGTGTTAAAAAACTAAATTTCCTCTCATTTACATTGATTATAACTAAAAAACCATGATAAAAATATAAAAACACACACGGACACAAGTTTTTTTTTCTTTTTAAGAGCAACGTAGTCATTTAATTATACTAGCAAAACATAAAAATCAAAACACCCCTGGACCTCAAGACAAGAATCAAATGATACATAAATTACAGAAAGAAGTAATTTTATTCTCTCTTAACTCTAAATCTTAACAATTAGATTATGGATTTAGTAATATTAAATTTCTGTCCTTGTAGTTTTGTAATTTAATGCTAAGTTGCCAACTATACTCTTATTCTCGTACATATTCAAGAGAAAAAAAATCTCAAGGAAACCATTAGTGAGGTTGCATTCCTTCCTTTTATTTATAATCTTTTAAAACCAAACCCTTCTCTTTCTTTCTTCTCTTCCATCCAAAAATCGAACCAACAACTCGTCGAGAATTTGATTGCTTGTCGTTTTCATTGTGCGGTATTCCAAAATTACTGATCTGAAACCACATCTTCAACAAAAATAATCATCCACATGCTTCATTTGTGGATGACAAATTCTAGGAATCTAAGCTAATTGTGAGAACTGCTGCAACAAACCTATGAAAAATGTTCAGGGAAAGATTAAGAAAGATATTTCAACGAAAAAACTATTTATTAGGGCTAAAAAACGAAAGAAAGCCTGATTTTTTGTTGTTAAAGAGATGGGCACGGGCCAAGGTTGATTCGACTTTATGATAAAGATGATGCCTGATAAAAATGCCATTGATGGCCCATTGTGTAGGCTGCGATTCAAGAGTCGTTATAATTTCATCGGTTAAAACCTAACTATCTTAAAAATTAAAAAATAATTAAAAAATAATTTTATATTTTCTAAGGTTAGCTGCTCTGCCGTTTTATCACTACAGGTATGGCTTATTTAGAAGGCTAAAATTATCATTCTAGGGTTGCTTCCGATATATCTCAATATTTTTTCTATGAGAAAGCGGCTCGTGTATGGATAAGTTCGTTGATTTGTTATTAATAATCATTCTTTTTTCTTCTCATTTCTTTCCTTTTTCTTTCTTGATATTTGTGCTTGTCCTGTAATTTTTCAGATAAACTATTAAACTTCTCTCTCTCTCTTATTTAGCTCATGTTCTTTTGGTTATTGTTTATTTTATTTTAAATAATTTATAAAATTCAGGTTTCATTTCAATTTCATCCTTTATCAAGTTCTTGCTTTGTTAGATTTGCTCTTAATTCTTTTAATTGTTATTTATAAAATCTAAGATAATTTTTTATTTGATTTTTTTTCTAATTTCACCCTTTATTGTTTTTTCCCTATTAGATTTCATCTGCATTCTTTTGATTGTTGTTATTTTTTTTTTTTTGTGAAGGTTTTTAAATTGTTGTTTTACTCAACATTATCCTTCAACTTTTAATTTATTTGGATATTAAATTATTTTTTTACTCAATATTATATTACTTGATTTTACTGGATCTAGTCAAGTTAATAACTTGAGCATTGAATTTTTTTTTATTACTTTATAAAAACAACCATTGCACAAACATTTATGTTATATGTTAAAAAAGATTGGTAGACTTATGAGTTACATATCTAGTGATTACTACTATATATTCAAATAAGAGAGAGACCCTTTCAATCTTAAAGAGTAGCTCAACTGATCAGGTTTTAAATTTATTTTTTAATTATTATGAATTTAAATTTTTTTAAAACCACTGAAAATTTATATAATTATTAATTTTAAAATTTATAAAATTAATTAAAATATATATAAATTGATATGCATATAAGAGAGAAAGAGGTGGTTCTAGAATGATGCCGTACTTGAGGTCGACAGCAGTACATGACCCTTCACCGAATTATGAGCACTTCAAGTCTGTGCCAATGAGAACATGGACTTTTTGCCTCATCATCAAAACGGGACAATCGGCCTTTATCTTTTATTAACTACTTTACATTGCCTCTCTTAAAATATACTTTAAAAAGTGTGTTTGGTATTAAAAATTATGAAATTAATTTTTTTTATATTTTATAATAATTTTAATGTATTATTTTTAAAAATAAAAAATATTATTTTAATATAATATACACTATAATATCAAAATAATTATCGAGTTTAATCTTCAGTTAACTTAACAATTTTAAAATCATTATATTTTTTCTTTAAAATGATAAAGATATCTTTAGGACCAGCATATCAAGATTATGGGAAAAAATTTGATAAAAATATATTTGTACCAGCATATATTAAGACTAATTCCTTACATAAATGGGTTTTTTAATTGTGTAGTTAATATTATGATATTTTTTTCTATTATAGTTTTAGAAAATGATATTTTTTTTAAAAAAAAATTATTTGTTATTTTTTAAAAAATAAAAAAATATATTTGATTAAAATAATTATAAGATAAATTCTTACGTATAAAAGAAATAAAAAAGCAAGTTACATTAGCTTTGATAAAACTAAAATTTAAAATACAATTATTTATAACACCCAATATAAAAAGAAAAAACTATTTAATCAAGTAAATAATAAATGATTTTTTATGTGATTGAATTAAAAGAAGAAGAAGAAGAAGAAGAAGAAGAAGAAAAGAGAACCTACAATCTTTAATCTAGGTTGTGAGGCTTGCTTTTTTATCACTTACCCTGTAGTCTATACTTTATTTGATGACACCCCACTTCTCGACGATGTTTTTCTTTTCAAGGAGTATTATATGAGCACTCTTCAATTAACTATGGGCACATCTTTATAGATTGTTATGATACATCAAAAGACTATATAATAATATCAATTCTTGAGTCCAAATAGGATATTTATAATAAATATTTTATTATGAGATATTTATATAAAATATATTATAATTTAAATATTTTTTAAAATATTTATCTTAATAAAATCTATATAAATTTTAAAAAATAAATAAAGAAAAGCCAGAGCTTATCTCTCTGAAATTCATCTCTCTAAACAGCACAAAATTAAATATAAGTCCAATAAAATACAAGTTTAATATCAAATTTAAACAAGGTTTAAAAAATATTTAAATCAAAAAAATATTTATTTTTCTCGTGTATAAAATGCTTTACTAACTTACACACAACAATATTGTTTTTTAACAAGTGTTACCAATTCTATCAAATCTCTGGGATTCAATTTTATAAACCCATATTAAACACTATTAATATTTCTTAGAGAATTTTTTCCACCCTCATCGCAGCAACCACATACATGGCAATGGCATACCCTCCCCCACCTTGGGATTTTTGAGATATTTGATAACATCCCACTTCTCGAGGATGTTTTTCTTCTTTGAAAAGAGTATTGTAAGCTGTGCCATGAACTTGACAAGAGAGATAAGTGTTGTATATTCATTTGGCCATGCATGGCAAATTAAAGTAGAATATTCAACAGTATTTTGTGGACCATATGAACAGAACAATGAACTTGCGAATGTCCGGAAGAGAAGACACCAAAAGAAGCCATTAATGCTTTCTGTCCGTAGCAAATTAGTGCAGAATCTTGAGTGCCATTAGACATGCAAGCTGAAGATTTGTATATATATATGTTGCACAAACTACAACCTCTCACAATCATACAAAGCCAGGCCAACCTTTTGTCTGTTAGCAAATTAAGTGTCGCTCATTTGGCAGATTAAACTGTCTGTGGGACAATTCCTTGCGACAAATTCAGGGCATTGTTTATTTCTTTACCGAGGAATATGCGATGATCATAATGTAAAAGGAGCACCTGTGATAGCTAGCTGACTCTTTCATGATCACTGCTAACATCCAAACAGGCAGCAACACTTTCCAAAAAGCAGTGTGATTTTTCGTCTACTTTATTGCATATGGTCATTAGGTAACTAATTATGATTATAGCTCGAGCATTAATTATTTTCTTAAGCCTTTTATGACCGTTCATTGCTCTAAAAGCCAAAATGATAATATGCCACCTGTAGCTTGTGTGGCCATGGTAATGCTTGCCCTATTCTCTTTGTTTTTTTGTTCGTGCCTGCCAAGATATTACTCCATGTAAGGGCACGATTGCCATACTCACTCTTTCCTTCGTGCACTCTCCTGCTCCTTCGGAAAGAGCTTCAAATCGGGTGGAAGGCTACAGGTTTGGTATCCAGTTTTCAGGTGCCGGAGAACATCCCGCAGTACTCTTCATCACCTCCAGCTGCTCAGGCTGTAAGTTCTTGCTGCTTTTAAGTGCTTTGATGCATGTCCATGCACCTTTTCTACGTTTTCATTGTCTCTCATGCCTTGAAATCATGCTTGTACAGAATTCCCCACTTACCCAGAGATTTTCACTTATTTAGGGGTACTAGACAGTGGAGTTTTGGATCTTTAATGTGAATTTTCTATTTAAACACACATATGCGTTTATGAAAACGATTTGAATTAATTATTAAATCTAGTGCTTTTTACACAAAAGTAGCACTACAATACGAGTCAACAACGCAAAAAAAGTACCATCTCCTGATGATGTGATCGTGTTTATAATTTATAATATTGTGATAATAAGATTGCTAGGAATAGGAACAGTCACGTTTACATTCATTGCATTAACTTTTCAAAATGTTTTTAAATTGAAAAAATACACACACACTAGTATGTTAAAACCATCTAAAAATAATTAAAAACATCAATTTGATGTATTTTTAAACAAAATAAAATAATTAAAAAGCAAGTTGTAATGCAAAAATAAATATTCATTAAATTATATTTAATATATTACTGTGTGTTTGTGTGTGTATAGGGAAAAGAGAAAAATAATTGCATTAATGAAGGATATGAAAAATACTAATTAATTCGCATGACATTAGCTATAATTCAATTAGTGGTGATCTGATACATGAAAAAACTATATCGAAGTTTTTCCAGCCTCGTCAAGCGGAATCTAATTTTATTGCTAATTTGCATAGAAAATACATGCTCAGACTATAGACAAGTGATTAGTGATCAGTACTGTTAGAGACATAATTTTTACTTGGGTTATACTTAATGCACATAATTAATTAGTATTTTTTATATCCTTCAATAGTACAATTTTTTTTTCTCTTTTTCCTCTCTTAACCACACACATGTATATAAATAAATAAAAATATGTAACCATCTAATAGGTGGTTCAATAATAAAAATTTAGAATTAAGAGGTTTGTTCTTTTATAATCTCAAATTTGAGCTATGTAATTACTAATATGATGACCACTAAAAGTTTATATAGTTATTAATTTCAGATATATATATATATATATATATATATATATATATATATATATATATATATATATAGACACACACCCACAAAAGAAAATTACTAGGTTTTGCATTCTGAGCATGCTAGCTCTCGAAAAGACGTGAGTATTCCTTAGCAATTCCTCCCATTTCTTTTGCTTGAAAATATTTTTTTATAAAAAGAATACTAGCTAGTATTTTGATAATAAAAATTCTTTAACTCTCAAATGAAAGCGTGTAAAATAAAAAAGAAGTGGTAGGTGTAAAAAAGAATCACTTCCTTCCATAATTTGAAGGAAGGAAATCACGTGCCTTGTCTGTCTAACCGTTCCTCCCAACGATATTACAAATTTCGCGCCACTTTCATTCCTTGACACGCAGGCAGTCTCTGCTTTTTCTCTATTGATTTAATTATGTCTCCACTCTTCCAATTCAATCCCAAATTTCCTTTCCCTTCGTTTCAACTCTCTATTTATTCCAATTTCCCCAAACAAGTTAAGAGATATATAATAACATGTAAGTAATGGGTTTAAATTGAATACATACATACATACATATATATATATATATATATATATATATATATAAGAGCATGTTATATATATAAAGGCATGTTAAATTAATAAATAATCATGATATATGCCTATTTTTAAGTGTTTTATTATTATTATTATTATTATTATGATTATTATTATTATTTTGATTAATGTGGGTGTCTGGGCCAGCTTGCGCACATCTCGACTAATCTCACGGGTCCCTTGAAAATAAAGTTTTATTATTATTATTATTATCATTGAACATTGCTCTATTGTCTTATTTTTTATGGGTTGCTGGTGGTTTAATTTGCAGTGCATTGACTTTGTCTTGAAAGATGGTTGCATTTGGGAAGAAGTTGAGACAGAACCAAATTGAAGAATGGCAACGGTATGTATTTTATGATTTGAAGAAGAAAATTTTGACTTGCTCTGAAATTTATCATGCTGCTTATTAAGGTCACTATAATAGTATAACTGAGCTTACAATCTGAAAATTATTCTTCAGATACTATATCAATTATAAGTTGTTGAAGAAGAAAGTCAACAGATATTCACAGCAAATTCAAGTTGGAGCAGACAATCAACAAAATGTTCTCAAGGACTTCTCAATAATGCTTGATAATCAGGTTTTTCCTCTGATTTTATGTGTTAACATTGTATCTAGCGTTTCTCGCATAGGAATTTCAGTTAGAATTAGTTTATCCATGGATAATTGCTGATGATGACAGATTTCATTTGCAACTTGCAAGTGCTATCAATCATTCCCTTAAGAATGTTTGAGGCTAAATTTCATTTGTTTCTGCCTACTTTCTGACAATTTCAGATTGAGAAGATTGTGATGTTTATACTGGAACAAAAAGGACTGCTAGCAAGCAGATTGTCAATTCTTGGAGAACAGCATGACGCTCTGGTGGAGCAGTCAGATGGATCTAAAATATCTGAACTACGAGAAGCTTACAGGGCAGTAGGGCAGGATCTCTTAAGGCTTCTGTTTTTTGTTGAGATCAATGCTATTGGTTTGCGAAAGATTCTGAAGAAATTTGATAAGCGCTTTGGCTATAGGTTCACTGATTACTATGTGAAAACCCGAGCAAACCATCCTTATTCTCAGCTGCGGCAGGTCTTCAAGCATGTGGTGAGATTCCCAGATGAAATAAAAAAGTCCATCAACAAGTCTTGAGTCGATTAATTCCTCTGGAAATTTGTTTTGCTTGCGACGTTAGTTACATCTTTGTGTTTTTTTGGTGCTTGATATGGAATAGTTGAATGTGCAGGGTGTTGGGGCTGTTGTTGGAGCTATATCACGCAATCTTGCAGATCTTCAAGATCAAGAGGGAAACTACATATCGATATATGATCAGCCTGCATTATCCCACCCGGTTTTCTCTCATATCCATACTAAATGCAATAGTATTGCTCTCTTTTAATCGTTCTTAACCCCATGTTTTATTTTCCTGGGACTTTATGACCATACTTTATTGAATGGCATCTGATAATTGTTGGTGTGGAGAGGCAAAAAGCCAAAAAGGTTTATATCAATCAAGAGAAATTAGCTCAGCTCCAAACAATTTAGCACATCCTGCTTAAGGTATAATGTAATTTATTTGACATTGAAGATGATCAACACCTAATCAGAAGGTAACAGATTTGACATCGAATACATTTTTCATCTTCTCTTGGTTGCTGGCCATGAGTTTCCTAGTTTCCCTGTATCACTGCAACATTTCAGACAATTAAGCATGTTATAGAGTCTGTCTTGTTATTGATTCAGAATGTAATATGCACATATTGAATTGGCATTTATTATAATTTTGCAGGATCCTGTCATTGATTCTATTAAAGCAGCGGTAAACAGGTTATCAAACTCAACAAATTTTCTAGAGTTTTTGGGAAGGCATGCGTTTATTTTTCAAGACGAGTCACCAACTCCATCTGAAGACCATCTTGCTGAGCAAAGATATCATTTCATGTCACTTCTCTTGAACTTGGTGAATACATTTCTATATATGGTCAACACTTATATCATCGTCCCTACAGCAGATAACTACTCCCTACACCTTGGAGCAGCAGCAACTGTTTGCGGTGTCATTATTGGGTCGATGGCTGTTGCGCAGGTGTTCTCTTCAGTATACTTCAGTGCATGGTCAAATAGGTCATATCTGAGGCCACTTGTGTTTAGTAGCATCGTTCTTCTTGTGGGAAACACCTTATACGCACTGGCTTATGACCTTAATTCCATACCGGTCCTTCTGATCGGTCGACTTTTCTGTGGGTGAGTGATTTCGATCCTTGCATTCTTAGGCAGTCAAGTGAACATTGGTCAAGTTTCTCTGTTGCACTTAGCAATAAACATATTCAA
This sequence comes from Populus tomentosa, assembly GCA_018804465.1. Lineage (NCBI taxonomy): Eukaryota > Viridiplantae > Streptophyta > Magnoliopsida > Malpighiales > Salicaceae > Populus > Populus tomentosa. The sequence goes on from CM031995.1 coordinate 4,809,316, forward strand.
ACAGTTCAGGTATTGTAATGTAAAAGTTTTTATTTAAATTAAATTTTCTTTCTAACAATTTTTTTCTTTAGTGCCTTCTATATCTCACAGTTTCTACACCAGAATGTGAAATATTACTGCAAGTTCCGCTTTTTAGCAGTTTTTTAGTGTTGGTGTAAAGGAAAGTCACACACTGCTTGTTACATTCAAAATGATTCATTTCTGTCGATCTATTAATGTAACCAATGAGGCGATGGGGTCATCATTTCAGGTTAGGTTCGGCAAGAGCTGTTAACAGACGTTACATCAGTGATTGCGTGCCGCTCAAATTGCGACTGAAAGCTTCAGCAGGCTTTGTCAGTGCAAGTGCACTAGGAATGGCCTGCGGTCCAGCTCTTGCTTGCTTATTTCAAACCAATTTTAAGATATACAAACTTACATTTAACCAAGACACATTACCTGGCTGGGTAATGGCTCTTTCATGGCTTGTCTATCTACTCTGGCTGTGGGTTTCTTTTAGAGAGCCTCCTCGGGAGAATAACATGCTTTCTCCACAGGAATCTTACACTGGTTTGTCAACAAAATTGAATTTTCTAGGAGCTTACCAACATTTTCAATGTCTAAAATCTTATGCTCACTTCAGGAATGCAGCTAAGGACTTGATATTTTATACTGCAGGGCTCCCAGTACAAGAGGCTGTAAAAATTGATTTTACCCAACCATTGCTTTTGAATTCAGAAGCTAAGCTTCAAGATAACAATGTTGACGAAGAATTCGATGATGGTGAAGAAGATTCTGATGAAAACCATAAACCTGTCACTTCAATTGTGTCAGCATATCGATTACTTACACCATCTGTGAAGGTTCTATTTCTTTGTCTTTTTTTACTATTAACATAAGAGATCATAACGATGATTCTAACCTTTAGTAACGTTTATGGAGGAAATATAATCATAACAGTTAAGGTAGCATTAATTATTGTTTTCTGTTCTTTATTATCGAAAGTCTCAGATTTGTGTGAATCCTGCCATCACTTGCCAGGTTCAATTATTTATCTATTTTATGCTGAAATATGCAATGGAGATTTTAGTTGCTGAATCAAGTGTCGTCACCGGACATTACTTTATCTGGTCAACCACGAGTGTAGCATTTTTTCTCGCATTCCTGGGGCTAACAGTGTTTCCTGTGAATGTGATTGTTGGAAACTACATCAGCAACATGTTTGAAGAGAGGTAAACCCTTCAAAAGTGGAAAAAGTCCACTCTTTATGATCTTATGCTGTCTACTCTATCAGTATAAAGAAAAAAGATAAAAGAAATATAAAAGAAATCGATTTAGATAAGACATTTTGCACGGATTCATATACTTCACTCTTTGCTGACAATCCTCTATATACCGTTCGCGTTGTATAGAATTAGAATAGAACTGATTCAATTAAAGATCCAAGAGCTGACTGTTTAATGATGTGAACTGGCTTTGGCTCTGGTCTGCCTCTTTTTCTACTAAAAACTCAAAATATCATATGTAATGTACAGACGAGAACACGTGAATATAATAATTTCAATTCATCCTGTCACAGGACAATGCACCATGCCTGTCGGTGATACAGGATGCAAAATTTCCTGCAAAATTAATTCTATTTGCGCTAAAATCTTCATAATTTTGATAACCTGGTTGCAGGCAAGTTCTGCTGGCATCTGAAATTATGGTGTTTATAGGTATACTCCTAAGCTTCCAAGTACTGATCCCTTACACAGTGCCTCAATATGTCAGCGCAGCACTTATCACATTCGTATCCGCTGAAGTCCTTGAAGGTAATTGTAACTAGAATGGAAAAGACATCGGATGTTGTCTATACTTGTTGTTGGGAGGAAAGGATAGCTACCACTCCCCTTTTGGTTGACTGTTTTCTTTTCCTTCTGAAATGTTAATATTTCATATGCTTGACCTGTCCACTTTATATTTGGATAACACTTTCTTAAGTTTGCTTCAAATGACTCAAGATCCCACAGTTTGGTGATGTCCAGGTGTGAATTTATCACTTCTATCTCGGGTCATGTCATCGAGGCTTTCTCGTGGGACATATAATGGAGGGTTGCTTTCAACAGAAGCTGGGACCTTGGCTCGAGTGATCGCAGATGGAACAATAACTTTGTCCGGGTACCTGGGAGAGAATAGGCTCTTGAATGTCACCCTGGTTCCTTCACTCTTCATCTGTCTATCCTCCATTATTGCCACCTGCTTCACCTACAACTCTCTCTACTGATTCTCTTCCACTCTCTCATGTGCACATGTAACACAACATAATAATAGATGAACTATCTTGACAATCAAATGCCAAATGCAGTTTGATATAGTTTCTTAAGCCTCCGAGCATTCAATGCTTGGTGGAGGTATCCATATTATATCATGAACCAAGCTGCACAGAACTGTGATTTTTCAACATTTTACTTCTACAACTTGATTTCTTAAGATTTAAGCCCTTCATTTCCATCACAAACTGTCAATAACTAATGTTTCCAAATATGACAGAATATCCACCATTCATGCGTTAATTATGGATTTTAGAGTTGCCAACACTAGCTAGTTCTTTAGCATGGATTATTTGTGTTATTCTGATGTCAGTACATATGAGGGTGGTTACTACACATTGCCACAGCACATACACATCGATAAAAAGCTCTCACAAACTTGAAAACATCAAGATGTGTTGTTAAGCCATTTGGCGTGATTTCCTTGGACTCGTCCAAGAGTTTATCAATGGGAAATACTCGGTTGGATGATGATGTGATCAGTGGTGTATCAGAGGTAGGTCCTATGTTGGAATTCTTAAGAGTTATACGATTTTAGTGGGAATGTGGGATCAGTGAATTGATTCTTAGTAATAGGAATCGGAAAAAAAACGGTGAAAACTTTTTGGGATTGAGAGAAGAGTTAAGGTTGAAAATCTCAGCCCCTCCTCTCCATACTTCGAAAATTTCAGGGACAAATATGTATCAGAGTTTTGAATGCTAAATCTCTGCTTGAAATTTCGAACTCTGAGTTACTGTTGGCGGAGTGAAGCTAAGATCCAGGACGATCACTATCTTGAACCGCACAACATTTTCGAACCCTTAGGGAAGCTGCTAACAGATCTTCTCGAGGACATTCGTACGTCATGCCGGAGAAGTAACCATGGGAAATTTGATTTATGAAAGATTGAGTTTAATGATTTATTGTGGTTTGTTTTTTATATAATTTTTTTAGTTTAATAATTTATATTATAAATTTAACATGTTAAATCGGGATAATATTTTTTAAATGATATAAAATTTTGATCCTAGCTCATTTAAGGAGGTCATTACTAAGTAATTTTGTTTTTGTTTTTGAATAAAATTATAGTATTTTTTTTAACATCAGCAAGCTCTATTTTTGTGTGATCTATATGATTTTTTAAAATTTTTTATTCAATTAGTTTTTTATGTATGTTTATTTTTATTATTTTATAGTTAAATAAAAAAACAAATTTCAAATAATAAAGTTATTAGACAATAAGTTTATGACTTGAGTTTTATGCTTGATAAGTTAACTCGATTTGATTCAGATCAATACAAAATATTATTATTTCAATATTAAAATTAAAAAAACTAAAAAAGCATTGCATCCATTTTGTTAGGATTAAACAAAGTTTTGAATATGTCGTTAAGTCGTGTTTGGAATTATCTGATTGATCAATTCATATACGATCAACTCAAAAAATATTTAATTTGAAATTTGTGTTAGATAATAACTTGGAAAATGAGTTCTGTAAGTTGACCAAGCAGGCAGAATCAAGTTTGATAACATTATCAAAAACATTCCTTGCAATAACACACGAGTAATAATGTATTATTCTTATATTATTAATATATTTACATCATAATTATATTAAAAATAATAATTTAAACTTGCTTTTGAGGGACACATTTTGTATTTTGATTTAAAAGCATCCAAAATTTGTTTGGTTTTTGTTTTTTTTTTTAATTTTTATTAAGTAAAGGACATACAAGATGAAACAACTTAATAAAAAATAGAGGAATTATACTAGCATATTATTTTATTTCAATAAAATAAATTATTGCTGTTGTTAAAAAAATAATGGGATATAAATAAATGAGAATAATTGAACAACTCCCAGTGACAAGATATTTTATATTTTAATTTGTATTTATTTTTCAGTTTTTCAAAAAAAAAATTGTCATTGTTAAAAAGAATTTATATTTATTTGCGCATATAATTATTGATTTTTTAAAAAACACGTCTCAAATTTTCACCCCACAATTAAAATATTTCTTGATGAGAGAAAAATAACAACACTTGCAATTACATATTCTATTTTTTCTCTAAAAATTATCTTAATTCAACCTGCGGCAAAGTGTGGGTAGATTGACTAGAACACCGTTTGGAGGAAATGGAGGGCTTTTGGATTTGTAGCAGCACTGTTTAAGCAACCGCCAATCTGTGCTTTTACCATGTAAATATATGCTTTTTCCTCTCTGGGATTTTTGCCAGCCATTGCTGCCTTTTTTAAAAGCTGGTTCATTCAACAACTCCATAAGAAACATCTGCGCATCTTCTTCTCTCTTTTCCAGATGACATTTGCATCGTTGCTTTGTTGCAGGATCACTGACCTTGAACCCTTTAATCCATTGCTTAAAGATGTCTGCTACAAGATTGAACAAAACACTTGCAGAGAAAAATTAACAATCCCCTCTGCATTTTCACCCTTTTGTTACAGCAAACTTCGTGGCTTTGTTTGCCCTAACATTGTTGATCTTTAGATCCTCCGACCTTTGCTCTTTTGCTTGACAATTGCCTATACTCTTCGTACAAAAAATCCATAGCCCTTTTGCATTGGTTTGTCCTTCTGAACGCATCTTTATATGCTGCATATTTTGTTTCTGATTTATGTTAATAGACTGCTTAGATATAATTTCGTTAATATATTAAAAGATTAGCAGCAGCAGTGTAGTGCGGGTTACCTAATTAGTATATATCTAAAAGATTTGGGATGTCAAGTCACCTTCTTTATTATTTATGTTTTTTACTAGGTGTTCATATTATTTTTGAATATATCAAGTAGATTAAATTATATTATAACAACTTTTAAATAGTTTAGTTTTGATTTCAGAATTAAAAAAAAAATAGATTCGAAAGATTTCGAAATTGATTTATGATTAATAAGAATTTTTATCACCTAAACAATTTTTTATTCTTCAAAAACTAGTATAAAACTAAGATATAAAACGCTATTGCCTTCCTAACTTCTATTGACTTATCATAAAAATGCCAATCCAAAGCTGGACAAACCATCATCCTCACACATATAAGCACCACTTTTTTTAGTTGTTTGTTAATAATATCTTTTAGCTATAAAACCCAATCTATAACCCAGTTCAAGGTATAAGTCAAAGGTTAAGTGACTCAATTTAAAATGATAGTGTTTCAAGATTTTTTTTAAAAAATATATATTAAAATGGTGTTATTTAAAAAAAAAAAGTCAGGTCTCATTTAAATTTTAATTAAGTTGATCCAATCTTGAATTAATTCATTAAATTGATCAAATTTAACTAAATTAATTTTTACTCAATTCAACAAAAAACCTAACCTGAATTAAATTTTGATAAATCATCCTATTTATATGTTAAATAGCCTTAATAAGCCAATTGAATTATTTAGCAACAAACTATGGCATTATATTGTAAGTAAATTTATTTTATTAACATAAGCTCAACTAATTTATCATCTATCATCTATTATTATTATAATTACTGGTTATTTGACTTATTAGATACTATTTAGTATATTATTTGTTATCAATTATTAAATCTTTATGTTTTTTATATCAAGTCATTAAATACTTAATTGAAAACAATAAATCAAATTATTTAAACTAAAAAATTAGTTAATTATCTAATACATCAACTTTATTCTCTCAACATTTTGAATTTTGAGATTGACAATTTTTAATATTTAAGTACTTTCTTTAAATTTTCTTTAACTACTATCAAATTTAATTTTAATATCCATTTCCAGTTATAATGTAGTTTGTGTGTTCCTTCATTAACTACAAGGATAAGACTATAACAAATAAAATTTTCATAAATCTTTTAATTTCAAAATAAATAACCTGATTTTTACTAGATTAAAAAAAAAGACTTGGTGATGCAGGAAAAAAGTAATTCATTGTTCATACTTAACTGTTACCAAGTATTTGTGCTTTGGGATCGTATCGTAATCGGAAAACTCATTTGTAATAGCCCGAGAAAACACCATGGCTAGGCCCATGATGCACTGTACTATATATATATATATGCGTAAAATTGAACAAAAGATCCTTAAACGGTACGGTACTACTACTTCGATTTGTTGTCCGTTTAGAAAGAGTAAAAAGAAAACCCAAAACTGAAGCAAAAACAAGAGGACATCCATCCAAAAAGAACGAAAACACGGTAAACATGTCAACAGCAGACATACCAGAAGGAACTGTAAGGAACATACTGGAACAAGACACACTCAAGTGGGTTTTTGTTGGAGGTAAAGGAGGTGTAGGCAAAACGACATGCAGTTCGATCCTTTCAATTCTCTTGGCTCAAGTCAGATCTTCTGTTTTAATCATATCTACTGATCCAGCTCATAATCTTAGTGATGTGTTTCAACAACGATTTACAAAGACTCCTACTTTGGTTAATGGGTTCAGCAATCTATATGCTATGGTAAAGTTTGGATCTTTTTTGGTTTCGTTATTGGGGGTTTGAAAGGATTTTTCTTTTCTTTTTGGATTTGAAGATGAATAGTTGATGAATTTAGTTCTTTTTTAATTTTTGATGTTTGGTTTCTGAAGAGCTCAGAAATTGAGCTTTTGTTGATTCTTTTATTTTTAAAGAAGCTGTCTTTGAAGAGGTTGGATTTTGAGTTTTTATTTTTTATTTTGTTAATTGAATTGGGAAGTTGTTATATTGGCTGTTCATGTTGTGTTTCAATATCTAATCTTGGCATTGTTTGGGCAATGCTGCTTTTTGCAGGAGGTGGATCCTAATGTTGAAAACGACGATATTGGAGGAAACGAAGGAGTGGATTCTTTGTTTTCCGAGCTTTCGAATGCAATTCCTGGGATTGATGAGGCCATGAGTTTCGCCGAGATGTTGAAGTAAGAACTATTTTTCCATCGTCTTGACTATTTTGCAATGTTGAGGTGCATTACTGGATCAGTAATCATTATGATCTTGTGGCTTAATGTTTGATCTGACTTTCGGGGTGGGAATTTTATGCTTATTTTCTTTTTATTTATTGAGGATTGTTCTGGGGTTTCTTCAGAGTTTGCAAAACTGAAAAAAGATGAGATTTATGGTGTTATTAGTTTCAGGAATGTTCTTTTGTTTCAATTACAAGCACTGTTCAGGAGTTAACTTTGAGTGAATTTATTTGTCTGCAAGCTATAGTTGAGTTGAGTACTCATTCTAAAAAATTAGGCTTCCTGCATGTTATTCGAGTTCTGCTGCACATTTTCAGTTTGTTGGTGTTATTTATTTGTTTCCATCATTTGAATCTTTGATCAGAAAGTCTTGAGCAAGTTCTTGAGATGGTCTTTTACAAAATTCAGTTTCTTATAGTTTTGTTTAAAATGTAAGTGAATACATTGCATTGTTGTATGCGGAGCATTTTTCTGCCTTACCTACTCTGATATATTATTCCTGTCCTTGCCAAAGGGTTTGCTGGGTGACACAGGGTGATTATTCTCTCCGCAGCCTTTGCTTGACAAAGTAGTATCAACTTAATGTTTTCAATTATCAAGAATCTAATGCTTGCTGCTCAACTTATTTGTTTCGCAGGCTGGTACAAACAATGGGTTATTCCTGTATTGTATTCGATACAGCTCCAACTGGTCATACACTCCGGCTATTACAACTTCCTTCAACTTTGGAGAAGGGGCTTCAAAAGGTGATGTCTTTGAAAAGTAAATTTGGCGGCCTAATTAGTCAGGTATTTCTTTTGTTACTATCAAGTATTAGCTTTTTAATTCAAGTGGTGGGTCGCAATTTTTGTTTGTCTTTGACTATATGAAAATGGAAACAGCTATTTACTAAAGTTTATTTGTCTCTTTTCTTGCCAGGTGATGCATATGTAATAAGTTATTTCAAACTGTTCAGATGCCTGGTTTAACTGCTTTTTTACATTCCTAGTTTAGCATGTTCTAAGAATTGAAGTGTTGTGTTTCCTTTCCTTCCAACATCTGTTTCCCTTAGCTTAATGGCTAGGAGATAAAAATATGGTGCCCTGTAACGTGTCGTGTTCTATTTTGGAAAATTTTGATCTATGCAATTTATGATGATCCTTTGTTGTTTGGGTTTCGTAGTTGTTACTTATTTTACAGTTTTGTATCCACAGGGCATTGATTATTTTCAGTGCTCCTTTCCTGTCTGCCACCATAGCATGAAAGTATAATTGCTTCTGTGCCCTTCAGCTTTTATGTAATGTTTGAGTTGGGTGGTGGAATGAACATTCGATCTCCAATGTGCCAGTTCAATATTTGAGCCTTTGGCCTGTGCATGACTGCATGTCCATTTCCCGTTCGTTGCTGTCCTTTCATTCCCCTGGTTACTGTTCATACATTAGGCATGAATGGTGCGACCAAAAATATACTGAACCATCCATGATCGGTGGGCCAGCTATAGGAATGGCCTCAGATAGCAGTGGTAGGTTATAATCTTTCCTCTTCTCCCTTATTCTCTTCCTGGTATTTGAATGTTGAAGCTTTTGATTAAAGAGCTGAATCCAGAAATACTAGGTTTGGTTATCTGAGAATGGAAGAAGAAGAAGAAGAAAAGATATAATCGGATAGAAGAAGAAAAGATATAATAGGATTTCCATTTCCTCTTGCTTTAGAATTTGTGATTCTATCAGCGTTCTTCTGTCACTATAGCTACTTGTCATTTGGAAGAAGTGTAGTGTTGCTCTTTCCATTTTGACCATTGATGTCTGAGAATAAGTTTTAGCCTCTGATTACAGGATTTCCCTTTCCCATGCAGTTGAGTGATATTAAGTTTCACACCTTTGTATCATTAATTCTCGTCACTTTTAATTATTAAAAATACAATGATGTACAATTGCTAAGTTTTGGAATTATTTATGGCAGATGACTCGTCTATTTGGCCTTGATGATGAATTTGGCGAGGAAGCAATTTTGGGAAGGCTTGAAAGCATGAAAGATGTGATTGAGAAAGTCAATAAGCAATTCAAAGACCCAGTAAGATCTTCCATCTGTGTGATTGTGTTTGTGTACATTTAATTGTTAATTATGCTATGCTTCAGTTGCAGAGTTTTTTGTTTGATTGTATATTCATACCTGATTTTATTTAAAGGATTGAAAGACTTTCACTAACTCATTATTGCTTTAGGGCTCTGGTATATATTTGATGAAGGTGTCTGAAGTAATGGTAATAAAAAATTATTGGGTTTAGGATGTTCTTGTCATTACTGTCATTCTCTCTCCTTGTTGTCTGGAATTATTGTAATTATTGGCATATGGCAGTGTAGTGCTGTTAAATTGGATGGAAGACTAAGTGTCTGCTGTATCACATCATGGTTGCCTTGCATATAGTTAGAGCGTATAACTATCTTTAACATGGCCATCTAATTGAATAATTCTGGTCAGGGACTGAACTACAGCATGCTTTGGGGGGGGCATGGCACCCCCAAAAGTTTAAAATATTTTAATTTTGATCCTTAAATTTTCATAATAGTTATGCATTCAACCCCTCAAAAAATAAAATAGTTGCTCTCCAACCTTGTAGTTTTTATGATCGTACCCCATTTAAAATTTTCTAGTTCCACCCCTGTTTCTGGTGTTTGGTTTTCTCTTTCTTTTAATGCTGATGACATAAGATACTGTAGATTTGCAAGTCTGGAAGCTATGACTTGCAAAAATTCTTGATGGGCTGTATTCTTACTGAAAATTTTCACTATATGGATGGTATTTGTGTTTTCCTGTTGGACATTCCAGTTTCTTTATCATTTTTGTCTTTTTTTTTCATCCGACTTTATGCACTTGTGTTTGTTGCTTCCAGGACTTGACAACCTTTGTTTGTGTTTGCATTCCTGAGTTCCTCTCCCTTTATGAAACTGAGAGACTGGTTCAGGAGCTTGCCAAAGTTGAGATTGATACACATAATGTTATCATTAATCAAGTCCTTTATGATGAAGAAGGTGTTATCAACGTCCCTTACCACCTCACTATGCTTTTCATATTCTTTCTTAGATAAATACTAGTTAACCATTTTTGGTTGGTGTTTTTATTCTAGATGTCGAATCCAAATTACTCAAAGCAAGAATGCGGATGCAAAAGAAGTACCTTGATCAATTCTATATGCTGTATGATGACTTCAACATTACAAAACTTCCATTGTTGCCACAAGAGGTAAACTACTTATGCCATAACCTTTAGGACTTGCCAATGAACTTCTTTTTTCCATAATTTGCAGAGCTTGCTTGGCAACTCCCTTTTTTTTTTTTCATGTTTTTAAAGCAAGCAAGTTAGCTTATGTGTTCCTATATTTTTTTATTACTTTCTATATATTTTAGGATGAGCAAATATGCGAATTTTTCCCAAAAGTAGTTTATTTTCCATGAAATCCAATTTGTTTTTGTTTTAGTTTTTGTATTCTGGAGATAGAGGAGTGAATTTTTTGTCTGTCGTTTGGCTTCTTGCCTCTGTGATAACTTTTTTAATATATTTTACAAGTTAATAGCTAGATCTGACTTAATAGGTCACTGGAGTTGAATCTCTAAAAGCTTTTTCAAGAAACTTCATATCACCGTATCAACCGTCCACCAGCAGAGGTACCTTGGAAGATGTAGAACGAAGGATATCCACCCTAAAGCTGCAGCTGGAAGATACTGAAGCAGAACTAGACAGACATCGCAAAGGAAAGCAAAAGGTTTAAACTCCACATGGTCAGCCATTTTGTAAGAGTTATCAATTAGATTGCGTCCAGTCAGGTCATTTTGGGCTGATGGGAAGGAGAGTCAACGCTTTATTGAAGCTCTGTATGATGTTCTGGGCACATCAATGATTTATCAACTTTTTTTTCTGGTACCCTTACCTTACTACAGTGAGTGTAATTCAAGAAAGCTGGCTGGTCGCATCTGCTGAGCTACTTGGGGATAAAATGATGGACGATAATGAAGAAAAGGAAAACGCAAATCTTAGGTTTCCCATTTCTTATGCACCAAAATAATCTGTAATTCAAAGTTTCAAGCTTGATGAAAGAAAACAACAAAAATGTAAATTTGGTTTCATACTTTTCCTGTTAGGCTGGTCATACAAAGGGGAGAGTTGAAGGTGGGTGGCTCCACTTCTTTCGATCTTATGTTTCAGAGATGAGATGCCAAATTTGCTGCTGTATACTTCGATGACCTAACTGTCATTAATTAGCTCTAGGTGTGGTTTGTATTTCAAGTGAGCCTGTTCATCCTCGATAGGTTTTTTCTTTCTTTCTTTTCCTATTGTTGGGAGATGCATGGAATATGGTGGGATTAGTTTGCCCTACATTGTTAGGTCCATCAAATTTTTTTATCGTAAAAAACAACATTATTCAGGTGGTACGGTCTTCTTTTCAAGAGAAAAAAAAAATTAATGGTAAGGGTTCATCTAATATAACGTGATTAATTTAATAAGTTTAAAAATAATTAAAAAATCAAGATATTTTTAAAATATAAATATGAAAATATATCAAATTCAGTTAATCTAAATTAAATTATTAAGATTAACTTAAATTATTAAATTTGTTACTTGAGTTATAAAATTAGAATAATTTTTATAAAAAATAGATTAAAATAAATTATAAAATTCAATTCTTAATTAATTCAATGTTGAAGGATAAAATTAAAAAGAAATAAAAAACAACTTGAGTTAACCTGATTTAAATAATCAAACTCGTACAGATAATGAAACTAGAATAATTTCATAAAAAACAAAGAATATAAAATTTCATTTAAAATTAATTAAAAATTAAAATTACAAATAAGTTAAAAAAAAAAATTTAAGTTAATTAGTTTAAAAATTTAATCCTTTAAATTAAAAAAACAATGAAAAGATCTGAACCCATCCAAATCATATATTCAATAATTTGAAGCTTGTCCTTTGATTGTGTATTTTCGTGTACGAAAATGCCTGTACAAGGATCATGGGGATGTGTTTTCCTTAACATAAAAATCAAACTTTTCACGAACCAGATATTTATTTTACTTATTTAAGGGATTTTGCTTGGTGTTCTGCAACCTGGTCTAAGGACCGGGCATATGTTAGATAGATCAACCAGTAGATTGAGTATTGATTAAGTTTTTGTACTGAAGCTACCCTTTCAAAAGATGTTGAGATGGCCGAGTTGGTCTAAGGCGCCAGATTAAGGTTCTGGTCCGAAAGGGCGTGGGTTCAAATCCCACTCTCAACATTTCTTCTTTTTCATCCTTCGTTGTTTTCCCACATCACAATCTCTTGCTTTTTTAGAGCAGAAAAGCTTGCCCGCCAAGCTGACTGAGAATGGAGTCGTGGATTTAGTGATAGTTTCATCCTTCGCTTGATTGCTGATTACAGATAACACGCCATGTTGTATGCAGGTCTCAGGAGTATTGCCAATCAGGTAAGCTATTTTAATTGGTTTTTTTGTAGTTTTGTATAAAAAATAATAAAGCACCTAAACATACTTTTTTTAATTGGTGAGAAATTATAATTCCAGTTAAAAACATTGTGATGGCTAAAACAAGGCCTCGTGCCTTCATCCCCTTCCCAAGTCTTAAAATGTGTTGAGAGGTTATAGACTCCTTTCTCTTGTTCCATCGGTACATGCTGTGTGGGCATCGAAAGCAGAGTTTTTATAACAGATCGTTTAACATCAATACAACAGGTTGTGGTTAGCAAGCAATCAAAGCAGATCAATGCCCAGATAGTGCAGAATTTCTTTCTGGTAAATTGTGAGTAAAAAACAGTTGCAACCTAATAACAGAGGCCGGTTTGGAAAACAAAGGGATTGTGACGTATCAAGGAAAATGTTGCCTTGGACTAGCAATGAGAACCCGTCCTGTTAAGTTGCCTCGAGGAACCTATATACAAGTTATAGCACAGTTTCTCTGTGACATATTCCAGCGAATGCTCCGGTAAGGACATAAAAGTGACTGGTTTATCTTTCAAAGTGCTTCTTGAATGGTGTGGCTCTAAAATATCTACAAAACCTCCATTCCTTTCATGTAAATCACATTATCTGTCACTTATCATGAAAATAGTACAGCAACATCAACAGAACATGCATTTTGCCACTGGGGCATAAGAAGTAAGGAGTTGAGGACAGAGTTAAAATCCCCATTCCCCTTTCTTTCTAAACCTAAAACTTCTTTCACATTAGTTCTTTAGTTTTGAGTTTCACAGATATGGCTTCAATCACTTATGATCTGAAAAGATACTATAACCAACCACATACTAACCACCGTGCAAGGTAGAGATAAAAACCACCACATCCTTCTCTTCCAAAGGCGTATCGAGCTGACCGCTAAGTTCCCAGTCACAATCATTGACAAGAACTAAAACTCCAGGTCTCCTGCATAGCAAATCACAGTCTCAACTTAATTGATGAAACTAATCGATACAAATAAGTCTTCAGCAAACGGAGCCAAGTTCCGATGCTTGTAATTAAACCAACCTCCATTTGCCTCATTTAGTGGTAAATTAGACACAAGCTCACCAAGCAACAAAAAAAGGTAAAAGGCAAAGCTTCAAACTTACACAGAATCGTCTTTCATGAACATTTCTGGCCTCTCCTTGATCAGATTAGCACGAACCCACACAAGTAAATCTTTCATAGTTAACTGTAAAAGGCATAAATCCCAAAAACGATAATGTAGAGTAAGCACCACCTTTTTTGTCTTGTCAACTGCAATTTCATTCCTCTCTAAAATAAAATAAAAATAATTCACCTTGTCTACTTCATTATTAGGGCTAACATCCACATTATGAATCTTCACTGAATCACAGAGAAGCTCCAGCCCACCACTGCATCACACGAATCAAAATTACTCACTCAAATCTATCCCATGATTTACTGTGGAATAATAAATTCAATCAGAGAAACCTAAAGAATTCGGGGATATAAATTAGAATTTAAAGATACCCGAATTCAAGAGTGAGTTGCATGGTTCTTCAACGAATCTTTCTGCAAGAACCCTAGGGAGCGGTCGTCGTAGTAGTAGAGATTTCTTTCTTAAATTAAACAGGCTGCTGCTGTGCTGGCTATTTCCTCGCTGTTTTAACCCAATCCACCTAGTTAATGGGCCTCGGCCCAACTACCTTGAGTCCTAGGTTTTTCAAACATGATAAAACTGAGTTAATTTCACTAACAAAACAACTTATTATTTAAGTTAAAGAGATTGATAAACTTAACTTCTATCAATAAAAACTCATCGAAGCTAATGTTCTCCATGTTCTTCAATGTTTTCTAAGAAGTTTAACTTTTGTTAAATATGACCTTGTCTTTAAATTGTTTAATTAATGAGCACCGTTTGTTTATTTTTAAATTAATTTTTTTATATATTTGTATTGATATTAAAAATAAATTTTAAAAAATAAAAAAAAATGCTTAAAAAAGGAATAGTAGGAACAAACTAAACTGAAGTGATTAAAAGTGGAGGGAAATCTTTGAAGTTACATTCGACTAGTAGTGTAATAAGAATAATATAATCAGAGATATAAAATAAATATATTTATTAGATAATTTTTAAGTAAATTTTTATATTCTAATAAAAAAATAAAAACTCAGAGATTTATTATTCTATTTTTACTGCCTAACATAATGTCAACCAATATTTTCCCTAGTAATAAATAGCTAATAAGATCGCTTAGCAATGTTGAATAAATACGCAGCCCGTGGTTGTTTAACTTAAATGCGAGTTATTACAAAGTAAATGGACAGTGAGCTACCTCAATTGACAGGGACAACCTCGAATTTAAAGGTAGTAATTAGGACAGGTAAGGTAGAACTGGTTTTGGTCAAGATCGCGGCAGCAACAAGCTTAACTGTGCACTGAACAAGAGAATCAAAATGCATGACCAGCTGCTGCTGCAAGAATCCAAGGGAGAGGACGGGATCAAGAAAGAAGAAATGGGAATTTCTCACTCTCGTGAAGATGTTCAAGCAAGCCAGCTAGAAGCCCAGATGGAGAGCCAAGAAGTGGGAGGAGGGTGCTGCAGCTTGTATTGGAGACGGTGGCAAGAGCTATGCACCGCCACGCCTGCACCTGCTAAAACCTGCTTCTTTCGATTTACTGCTAAAGTAAGTGCCAGTTAACTTACACACAAACACCTTTCATTTCATTAATTTCCAGAATATATGGGAATATGTTTTTTTAGTTTTTTTCAAATTAAAGAAAAGGGCTAAAAGTCGCTATAGGGATAATAGGGAAAAACTTGGCTCTGGTGTACGCCGGAAAATCGAGTGACTCCATTAGCCAGCCGATTTAGTTAGAACTGGATATTCAGAGGAAACTGTTAGGCTCGGCCAACACCAGTGAAATCTGGTGGTCGAACTTCTCAGGTCAAGCATCGACCCGCAAAAAATGAAAGAAAACTTATTGCTTGTAGGATTTGAAGTTGATGTCTCTGTCTCGTAAATTATTTTGTATGCACATGCCACTTTGATATTTCTTATTTTATGCTTCATCTTAACAATTTTTATTCTATGATTTCTACCTGACCAGATATATTTCTACATGATATTTCTTACTCTCATGATTTGGTTTCTAGCATACAAATCCACATATAAAAGTTACAATATTTACTGTTAAAAAATAGAATTGAAGATGTAAATTAAAAAAAAAAATCAATTTTCTAGTTTTGAAATAATTTATTGTCTATTTTTGTTACTAGTAGTGCAATTATAATATTATTTTCTAAACATATTTTTTTTATTATCCATAGCGTAACCGAGAATAAATAGCTAATTAAAATTTGTGTGTTATTTTATGTAAAAAGCACAAAATTTAGACATGGGAGTTCTTGAAAAAACAAAGTTGAAAAGAGTTGTTGTTCTACTTAAATTGACAACTTCGTTAGAATTGTCTCTTTAACAATTGTAATACTTAATTTTTGAAATCAAAAGACACATCTTTTGACACAACTCTTCAAAAGTCTATTTTAAAAACGCAATTTTTCATTAACAATGATTAACCCTTAAAACTTTGTTTGTAAATACGATATAAATCACAATTTATAAAAATTTAATTTTTTTTTATGTGTTTTGAATTTGTTTAACAAGCGATCTCAAAAATAATTTTTTACAAATAAAAAAATATGTTACTTTAATATATTTTAAAATAAAAAATATTTTAAAAAATAATTATAACTATATTTCCAGACAAACCCTACATCTCAACCCATTAGTTAACCAGATTGCTAAGTAGATTTAAATTGTGTCTCATACTGCAGTGAACAAACCCAATCCGAGAAAACCCAAGAAAAAAATTATTTTAAAAAATAAAAAATATATATATTTTTATATAAAAATTACTTAAACTTTAATCACTGTCCCAATCTAAGACACACGTATCACTAGCGTATAGCAGCGGAACCCAGTCCATTATCTACCCCCCATTTTCTCTCCTTGTACTCTTTATACAAGGACACGAAACTTTCACCTTCTTTACAAGATCTCCACCACACAAATTGACATCCAACGGTCAACTATCCATCTACTGATATTTAACCTGCAACCCACGAAAACACGTACTCTGACATCCACGGTCAGACACATCAAATTCTTATCCGGATGAACGGATAGGATAAAAAGAACTACTTTGAACAAAACAAATTATCACACATCAACAAAACCCTCATGAGTCATTTCCTATCGTTTTTGTCTCTCCCTGTAACAACAACCGGCCCTTCTTCGAAGGCGGTGTTTACTTTTGCGTTTTAAAAAGATTTTTTTAAAAAATATTTTTTTATTTTAAATTATTTTGACATACTATTATAAATTAAAAAAATATTATTTCTATAAATTAAAAACAAAAAAAAAAAACATTTGCTACGAGTATTATTGGTGGCATCCGCATCTCCTGAGATCGAAATTATTCGAAAGAGTTTTCTTGTTCTCTGTATTTCTTCATCTGGGTCTGATCCTATATCACTAGACATAGAGTTAGATTCAAGTGAGCATTGTTAACTTTTAGATTCAACTAGTTGGAGAGCTGAGTCTCTCTGTGTGCTATTTTATTTTTCTTGGAGGTTTCGAAGCCATGGAGGCTTATAAGAAATGGGTCAGAAGGAATAAGGATTATGTTCACTCATTGGAGTCTCTTGCTAATGTAAGCCTAATCTCTCTATTCAGTTACATAATTTGATTGTCTTGGCTTGGGGGTTTTCTTCTTGGTTCTTTGTATGACCTTTTAGGTTAGACATCGAGATAATCCTGGGGAAAAAAAACTGGTCTTGAGATGTGTTTGGATATGAATTGGAGGTTATTGCATTTTGTTGCGACTGTTGAGCAGTGTTATCATAATTTTCATGGAGAAAATTGATTAAAGGACCTTGCTTTATGAAAACTCTTGCATATTTTGCTGCTTAGATTGTTTATATTATCCATCGTTGATGAGAGAAAATTGATCAGGGACAGGAAGTATGGTAAGATATCAGAGGTGGTTTTTGTTTCATCTATGTAATGAATTTGGTTTTTGTCTTAGCTGTTCCAGTTAAGAGTCTTTGTTTCATAAAATATTGTTCAGCCTCATTGATTGTTTTAATAGTTTGGATATTACCGGTACTTGGCAGTGGCATAGAAATGTGATAATTTCTGGTGAATTTGTTGTGGATGCGCTGCATGTTTTTGAAAACTGTTTTCTGATATGGGTATTCAAAAAATTTGCACAGGGATTGACGTGGCTTCTTCCTGAACGGTTTTCCGCCTCAGAGATAGGACCAGAAGCAGGTTTTGTGAAACTTTGGTAACTTTTGGCTATTTCTTGTTAGCTTGGGTTTTCCTTATTAAGTAACCTTGGAACATGGTGGGAATTATAAACAATTTTATACGTCAAGATTTATGTTTTCTGTTGCTCCCATCCTGAACCAATGAGAACTAGCAAGTCACACTCACGCTGCTGTATTAGGTTCAGTTTGGAGTTTTATTGCTTTCTCAGGCTCCATAAGTAAACAGCTAAAATCTCCAAATTTTGAGTTCTGTTTCGCCTTGTTTTTTTACATCTCACAAACCAAATGACGACTCCTTTATCTTTTTCTTTCTTTTTGTATTCATTTACATTGAAAAGTTAAAAATGCTGCTATATTGAGACAGTTATAAATTATCTGCAGTAACTGCAATCTTGGGCATTGTCACTGCTATAAATGAGCATATCATCGATACAACTCCAAACCAGATGCTTGCTGATCCCGTGAAGCCTAATTCCTTCCCATATTCGTTGTGCATATCTGCTATAAAAGATTTGGAAACATTGGTTGAAGTTGCAGCTCAACATTATTATGGTGATGATAAGAAATGGAATTTCATTGCTTTTACAGAAGCTACGAAGTAAGCAGCTTTATATTATTTGACTCTTATCTCATTCAGCTGGGCTTTTAGAATTGTACCGGCATGTTGATACTTCTGGATTCCTGTAACTCAGGGTGCTAGTTAGGCTGGCTTTGTTCCGGAATAGTGGATATAAGATGCTTCTACATGGAGGAGAGACACCAAATATTGAAAAGCATTTGGGTTTCTCAAGCTCGCAGCATAATGGTGGGGGTTTCCAAAAGCACGGAGCCCACCGTGGCTCTAATGGACAGAACCCATGGAATCTAGAAGGAAGGGCATTGTCTGCACTGAGCAGGTTTGGAGAAAATGCCAGGATGGGTTCTGAACCAGTGTGGTTGCGCGGGGTTCAACATAAGCAAGCTATCATGGAGCCTCCACGTATAATCACTCTTAATAATTTTGTTTTGGGGCTAGATGAATAATATAGAATCTATAAGTCAACTCAAGTAATATTTGAAATTGTACCTTGACAGCTCAAATGATTGAGAGGCCATCGCTTTCCATGATTTTATCTGAGAAAGGTGTTCAGGGGGCATTATTTCTCATGGGAGAGGTCCTGTTCATTACAAGACCCCTTATTTATGTGTTGCTCATCCGAAAGTATGGAATTCGGTCGTGGATTCCTTGGTTTCTTTCTCTGGCTGTAGACACTATAGGAGCAGGCTTTTTAACACAGGTTACTAAATCAAGGGATTATCATCTTACCGCTTCTGAACAGGATGAGGTTAGAGTTTTACAGAATTTTACTGTTTTCCAGTCCATCTTCTTCAGGATGATCCTGTCCGCTCTTAATTTTTCATTTCTTTTTGTGAATGTAATACTCATTAATTGATGGATTTGATGCTAAAGGGATGTTGATGTTATGTTTGAATCAGTTGAAAAGAAGAAAATTGTTATGGGCGCTTTACCTTATGAGAGATCCATTCTTTAGCAAGTACACCAGGTAATGCTTTCTTTCCTAAGTTTCTTGCTAAGCTTTGCTGTTTCATAGCGGCAATCTCCACAAGATAAAGTAATCTAAGATTCAACACTATTTTTGTTAATCATTTCAGGCAAAGACTTCAAAGCACTGAAAAACTACTAGAACCCGTTCCCATCATTGGGCTTCTAACAGGTGTGTGGTGTTTATTTCTTTTCAGTTTTACTTTTTTGTTGCATAATGTTTGCACCTTGATGATTGAGTTTGTTTCTGGAAAATTCGTGTTTTTCATACAATTATCTTATGAACATTCAGTGAAAATTGTTGAGCTTGTTGTTGGTGCTCAGACTCGGTATACCTACATGTCTGGATCATAATGGACAGCGCAAGAAGTTGGATTTCCAAATTTTCTATGATTTTTAGGTGAAGTTATTCCCAAAGTAATAGGAATTTGTCCTACTTTGTTTTCTCAATAGTTTTTACTCTGGATGCAGTTACAAGTGTCAGATGACTGCCTCAAACTTGCAATGCTTTCATCTGTATCGTAAAAAATTCAACAAAATTTTGTAAAAAAAAAAATCAGCAGTGAATTTTTAAGATATGTAATTTTGTTATATCCTCAAACGAATGCTTTGCTTACCTTATGAAGTTTGAAATACACTATAGGAAAAAAAAAATATATATTTTCCATATTATGTAAGAGTAGCTATGATTCTGTGTGGTATTTGATGCTTTAGCATGGCCATGCGCTCCACTACACTTTCGAGTATTCTTGCATTTCCTAGTATCTGTTGATTTGCTCATGTAGAAGTGTCTAATTCTCCATAACTGGGTGAAAACTCCTGCAACCCAAAAGGAGGGTCGGATCGTGATATCTATGTCATGTACTGTCTTACAATGGAAGTTCAAGTTTCCTAGTTTATTGTTAAAGCCATTTATATGAAGTTAAAAGTAATAACACTCCCCCAACTTACACCAACCCAATCGGTGGGGAAAGAACGGTGGTGACGGGTTTTCATGCTTAAGATTGAGTTATATCTTAGTCATGTTTTTTATAAAAAAAAAAATAACAAGTCAGTTCTCTGTTTCGGAAGTTATATTTAGAACGGTGGTGACGGGTTTTCAATTCTTGTTTGTAGTTCTCTTATTTACTATGTCTTAACAATATGCATCTGCTTCTGTGATGCTTTTGTTCTCATCTGACCTCGGTTGAAAAAGGCCCTTTCAGCCTGCACTTCAGTGTTCTTATTCCAGCTCCATTCCTTTGTAACCTCAAGGCTGTAATCTTCATCCCTGAAACCCTTTAATCGAATAAATGCCTATGTCCAGGGGTGTGGACTGTAATCATCATCCTCTAAACGAATTAAATGCCCGTTTCTAGGGGTTTGGTGTTCCGTTTAAGACTTCTACTGGGAGCTGACGGGAATTACCAAAACGTCTTCTTGGGACCTTGAGTCGTTTAAATGTTGAGGTCAAAAGATAAAATAGATTCCTTGAGTTGCGTTCTTCAACAAATATTTAATAAACAATATAAAAGTCAACTGTTATGAGTTAATACAAATTAGGAATAATGGATATACAAAGCGACGAGGGTAGCTGCAGTTCTGGGTCTAGTAGTCCATGACAGACTTTCACAAGAGATTACTGAAACCATCGGATTCGGAAACTGCAGCGAGCATATGATTTCTGATTTGAAATTCCTCGTACGCACGGTGGTTTGATACAGGATTTGTGATTTAGAATGTTTCCCAGGTCCTGTTTTTTCATTGAGGATAAAGGGCCAGAAATAAGGAACTTCTTCACACGGAGGCCACTGACCATGGAGTTTCGGGAGGTGACCTGTCTCAGCATCCATATTTGATTTTCCTTCAATGCATCCTAGCTCGAGTTCTTCTCTGAAATCATTATCTTAATCAATGGTTGTACTTTGAAGTATTCTTATAATCCAGGTGTAGTCCGTCGTCCCCTGGCCTGAATGATGATAAACAACTTTGTTTTCCCGGCAACGAAGCCAACTTCCGATCTCAATCTTCCTTTCATTGTTGTGAGCCTTGTGACTCTTCAACCCCCCTTGAACTCGCCCAGCCCATCTTTTTGCATTTCAAACTTTCACAACGGGCCCTCATTCGATGAAAAAGCTGAGGAGAAAAATGTTGTCGTTTGTAGATAGTGACTTTAGCGCAGTAGGTGATCGTCCTTATCTAATGAGAAAGGCGATTGTGGAGCAAAAAATTAATTTTTTTCTATAGGTTTTTTTTCTTACAGTAACATTTAAAAAAAATAAAAAAAAATAATTGTAAAAATTCTAGTGCCTTGAATTGAAGAGTAAATAAAAGTTATTTCCTTATTCACGTTTTTTTTTTTTTGAAGAAAACATGGCATTGTTTTTTTAGATAAAAACTTATTATAATAACGAGAATCAGTTCCATTGAGAAATGAAAAACAATTATGAATTGATATTTTTACCGACATGTATAACATATATATTCTATTATTATCGATTGTAAATGAAGCATTTGTTTTTTAGAAATTCTAGTTTAAGGTTGATTTATAATTATTTATAAAGTAATTGTTAATACTATTATAAAAAAACTTTAATCATTTTGAAAACTATAGGATAAATGCATGATAGTTTTTTTTTAAAATGATTTTATTTTAACTTTTTTAAAAATAAGGGTTATCAATAGACATCTTTAGACCTGAAATGATAACTATGCATGTCAAACTCAAAAGAAAAAAAAAAGGTTGGGTTTTCATGATAGGACTGAAAATGCAAGGCTTGCTCGTCTAGCTTTTTTATTTTTTAAAGTAGATGAACAACAAGTCATTCATTAATTTATTTATTTATTTTTAATATAATGGATAATGCATTGTCTTTTTATGAAGACAATACATCATTTTATAATTTAAATTATAAGTTTTTGGATCCTATAAAACTAAATTTTAACTTATTTTAATCTAAAGACACCCAAAATCATCATGAAAACCTCTATAAAGCCATTTGCAAGCTCATAACACCATTCAATTTGTCCAAAAATCATTAATTAAAATAGATCAAAATACAATTATGGATTTATGATCTATTTTTTTGAATATATTTGAAGGGCAAGACAACATTTGCTAAACTGTCTGTCTCAAAACGAATTTATCAACAACAAAATCAATATTTCTTGTGACTGGAATACTGCCGATTGAATACTTTTTATTTTTTCAATGTTTTTCAATGATTTTCTCTCTCACTTCTCACCATCCAAGGATTGAAACGTGACAAGAAATGAAGAAATGAAGGGATGAAAATAAAAAGAAATAAAATAAAAGGGGTAAAATAACATGTAAATCGAAACTTATAGGAACAAATTTGTTTTTCCCATGGTCTTTGAACAATATATATGAAAAGGGAATTTATCCTGTCCTTGTTATTTTATTTATCTAAATTATAACCTAAAATTTTATTCTCAACACTCATATTTAATTTAACATCAAAATATTATCCGACACTTCGCATATGTAATAGAATGCAAGAAGAAAATCTTGAAGTATAAAACTATACTAATATAATTTGAAAGGATGAATTGCAACTAAATAAATCTGAAAAAAGAAAGCATTGTAGAAATGAACAGCGAATGAGAATCTAGTAACAACAGTGACTAACATGAAGAGTTGTATATGGGTATTTTTGAAGATGATGGCATGTTATGAATGGATTTATTCCATGTATTATCACTGTTAAGATTAAAGTGAAGTTTTCTATAATAAATAAATAAATAAAAAGCCAAAACAAAGAGACCAACCAAAATTTATACCAGGCTCACTTAAATTGACGATGAACAGAGAAAATAAAATAAAAAAAGCTGATAAAAAAATACTGTATAGTACTATAAATAACATGAAACCGTATTTCCAAGACATGAAAGGTGTTTAATTTTGAAGTGGTCCAAACCGCATTTCCCCCCACAAGATAGACCTAGAAGATATATTACTTTAATCCACTGACGTGTTGCATTGGCACTGGCTGGTAGTGGTAGGGCACTAGGCAAAAGTTTGTGCTGGTGTTATAGTTTTATAGTGGGGTTCATGTACCACAGACAAGGGATCCATCCATTGTAGGGGTCCCCTGAACTGAACAGAGAACAAAGACCAGTAAGGGCAAGTGGGTCTATGACCATACCCCAACCCCATTGTGGCCTCCTCAAGGTAGTGGGGTCCCTCGTCACAAATAGATGAGGCCATGTGGGTCCCCTCCCCTCCCCCTGGTGACCGGCAAGCTCTCCTTCATTATGGTCTAGACCGGTGAAAATGGTGGGTCCCACCCACCATCCAACTGGTCCACCACCATTGCATGGTGGGCTTGGGTCCACTTGTCGAAGAATCCACACCTTCAAGGTAGAGGGCTCTTCTCTTATTTGTGGTAGGGTCCATCAAAAGGTGATCAGATGAAATCTGAAACGTCAAATGACAGATGGATACTGGGGCCCGCTCAAATAGTGAAGGCCGTACATTACAAGATGGGTACCCTGACTTTGCCGCTGAGTCCCCACAAGAACATGTTTTTTTAAAATTTTAGTCTTGTGAAGCTCGTTGGAACTGAGCTCACCTGATCAGTCCCTCCTAAATCACTGTTTACCGGTGGCCCGTGTCACCACTGTATCTGTATGCACAGCTTCAGGCCCTCAAACCATCGGCGTTACCTAAATGAATGATCTCAAATCCTCCACAACTACTAACTGTGCTGTCTGGGGCCACGGGTAGGCATGGCCCACTTTGCAACGCCTATTTTTGCTAGGAGACCATTAACCATGCCAGCTCATTCTCATTGTGCTCTCGTGGTATCTAACTAATTTATTATGCGGCAGTGTTGCGAGTAACAGTCATCAACTTTAAATCCATGTTAGAGAACCACTTGTGATATTACAGTTTAATTATATATTTTTTTAAAAAAAAGTTCACATTTTTTAAGTTTGAGTTAATTTTTTTATTTTAATATTAAAATATAAACAAAAATTAAATATATTTTCGAATAAAAAAATACATGGCATTCTCAAACATCACTAAAAAGTTTTCTGTTGGCATGATCAGACATTAGAAATTGGTCTGTCAAAAATTACTGAATAGTTATTAGCGTATATCATCAACAGACGAACTAGTTTAGTGTTTAAAATTATTGAAAATTCAATGTTCTTCGGAAATTTTTAAAAATATTTTTCTCTTAAATCCCATTTATTGAATGAAGTAAATGTAAAAATCTAATGATTGACATTTTATGGAAAGTGATTTAAAAAAACAATGTTTTATTGGTATAGAAACAGCATTGTTCTCAAAATAAAATAAAATCTCTCACACGTAACGGTAGGTTTGAAAAATATGTGTGGAATGAATGCAGCACGTGTTGAATTTTGGGTCTTGAGCTCTTAGAAACCAAACCAGCTAACGTGGCACCACATTACTGGTCCAATGAGGATTTATTTTGCGCGTTGTAACTCGTAACAACTCCCGATCATAAATCCTCGAGGTAGATGTGATTAAAGAGATTTGTTTTCTCTTTATTTTGATACTTTAAAGTTCAAACCTTGTTATTATTAATATCTAAAAGAATTTGTTTTTTAATATACTTTATCTTAAAAAAATTAATCTCGTTTAACATGTAAATATATATATAGATTTATTGAAAAAAACTTTTAATTATTATCATTAAAGGAGAAATAAATCTCTTAGCTCCAAGACGGGACCAAACAAGATTGCAAAGGCTAGATTCCGAGTTAAAGCGGGCAGCATCTAATTAAAAGAGCCTAGACCCCTCCTTGAGGGGGTCCATGGTGCCAACCCTGCATTCCCAGAAAAGTTCTGGTCTAAAGTTCTTATTTCCTGCACATGTTTCAAAACCACGTTGTTTTTTTTTTAAGAAAATCTAAAAAAATGCTAAAACTTAAATTTTATTGGTTTTAGCTCTAAAATATTAAATTATTTAAGAGGGGTAGGGAAAAAAACAATTGCAAGGGACTGCCAGCCTCCCCTGGCTCCGCCCATGGTCGTTTACGTGGTAAAATTTAAGCAGCGAAATGTTATTGGTGAATTGAATTCGTTTTGTTTTACATATTATCCCCTGGAGAAGAGTGATAGAAAAGGAACAGGTATGTCATTGTTAGAATTTTTTGATTTATAAATGGAATTTCTTATTTATACTTATTTTCTATTAGCACCAAACTTCCCAACATGATCATAAACAAAAATAATTAATTAAAAAAACTCTCTTTAATAGTTTATAATCTATTAGTGAGCTTGTCGATAATAATTTTATAAATAAATTTATTAACAAACAAAACGCGCAAGATAAAAAACTCTAGCCACTTTATTTTGTAGGTACTGCTATCATTGAATGTAACATATCACCCATAAAAAATTCGTATGCCATTCCATCGATGGTTTTTTTTGTTCATTGGTATGTTTGTCAATAAATTTGACATGTAACCATACCGCCTGTTATTTATTTAGTGAGTAAATAGTGGTAGTAGCATTTGCAATGATTATTTTAAAACTCTTTAAAATATATTGACGAACTATGTCTATTAATAACCTCGTCGGTAATAATTTAAAAATATATTTTGTTAAAAAAATTTACCAAATAGAAATAGAAAATAAATTTTTAAAAAATAAACTAATTTAAAATTCAAATATTTATTATAAATTTAAATATTTATAAGTTCGAATATAATTAATCTACAATAAAGATATTGGAGAAGGAGACGGGTCTTCACTTGGACTGTAGAGTGAATAAGATGAGGCACATGTATCACTCATTTATGATCTCATCTTTGTTACCAATCGACGGAGTTTGATCATCTTAGCATCGAGTTACTCATAATCAACAACAAAAAAATAACAACTTAAAAAAAAATAGTTAAAAACAACATACCATAAAATATTGAGCTCAGTTTTCATTTGGGATGTTTGAAAACCTAACTTCATTTAAATAAATTAATTTCAATCTATGATTTTATCGTTGATGTTATGGTTTTGACAGGCTTAATGTTTATAAACTTGAAATTGCATTCACTAGTTGAAGTTAAGTTTTAAATAATTATTAACATGTCAATGTGAAGGGAAAAAAACATACATTGAAATGTTGTTTTTTTATTGAGCTAGTACTTCCGGGTATGAAGGATAAAAGAAGAGAAAAAATACATACACATGGAAAAGAAAAGAAAAAAAAGATAATGGATTGAGGATAGAAGAAGAGAGAAGAGAAAGCAAGATAGGATTTGGGAGGATAAGAGAAAAGGTTCCAAAGGAAGAGAGAATAAGAGAAATGTGCTAGTATGTTATAATTTTAGGAATCCTAGTTTTTTAATCTAGTGATTTTTTTATCAATGAATAATTAAATATTATTATTTTTAATTTTTATATCAGTGTATTCTAATTAAAATTTTCATAAACTCACCATTACTGAGTACTTGTTTGGCTCATTAATAATTCAGCATGTACTGATTAGTAATAAAAAATGTAAGTAAAAAATAAATAATATCTTAGCTCTCGGAAAAATAATAACATATAGTAACCATTGCTGCTTCGGCATGGTCTCTTGTTTATTTTTATACTATCTTTAAAAATTAAATTCTATTTAAAATTTAATTATTAACATTCAACTAATTAAATTCAGAATGTTACGAACAACCTGTTAAAGAAAGAAATCTACATGCCACGTAAGGCCCAATCCGTAGGTTGTGTTACAGGAGAGGCTCGATAAAAATTCAAATGGATTGATTTCGTGGGCAACTAGCATGCTCGCATCTCCATTGTGAATAATGAAGGGCTTCGAGGATCCTGTGCAATTCAAACTGGGTTGGGACTTGGGAGCACAGCAGCATCGATCTAGCAATCCACCACTCAACTATTTTGGTAACTTTTCTTGAGAATGGGCAATGAAGAAGAACCACGAGGGAGCATAGACGGGCAGAATCCTTCACTTGGATTAAAAAGGAAAGATGGAAACTCGAAGCCAATTGGAAGATGGCACCCCTAAAGAAAATTCAAAGCACAAAAAGTACCACAAGCTTCCAAGGGTCATATGATTTGGTGTTTGTCCTCCTTGGAGACGTTTCTCACCACATTTGACCCCACCAATTCATTAATAGTATGCTTGAAATTGAAAGAGCGGTTTAAATTATTTTTTTATTTTTAACACAAAATAATTTAAAAATATTAATCTAAAACTATAAAAAATATTTTTTTTTCAGAATCACATTTATACCGCAAACCAATTTATAAACCGATAACATCACGATCCTTTTATAAATGGGACCTACCATATATCATCATCTACTGCGTCCAACTCTTTTTGGTGATTGGCAGGTAACCGTAGATCTCCCCTATCAAATGTTAGGCCTTTCACAAATCAATATGCAATAAAACCTGCCTTTCTATGCCTATATATAACCCTTTTCTTGGCTCCCCGACCCTGTTATTACCATTACCATCTACAAACCCTCCTCTGTATCGACCCTTCAATTCTCTCTTTCGTTTTTGGGTTTCTCTTTTTTCCCTCGGCGACAGGCCTCTCCTTGTGGCGGAGACGATGAGAGCATGACAACCGCTGATCTTAGAGTCAACAGCGGAGAATTACGAAACATTCGAGGAGGCCCCACAAACAAGAAGAACTGCAACGACATGTCGGCAGCACCAAAGGAAGAGCCATGCACAGAGGACAGATCACCCACACCACCATTAGCAGTCGTGCCGTTCGCAGCAATCCCCATGCCACTAACCACAGTAACCCCACCAAAACGAGCATCAACCAAAGACCGACACACCAAGGTGGAGGGTCGTGGCAGAAGGATCCGAATGCCCGCAACATGTGCTGCCCGGATCTTTCAACTAACCAGAGAATTAGGCCATAAATCAGACGGTGAAACGATCAGGTGGTTGCTTGAACATGCCGAGCCTGCGATAATTGCAGCTACAGGAACTGGAACTGTCCCTGCTATTGCCATGTCTGTTAATGGAACCCTCAAAATCCCGACAACAACTAGCTCCAGCGCCGAACCTGACGAACCGAACGCTAAAAAGAAGCGCAAACGACCCGCTAATAGCGAGTACGTTGATGTCAACGACAGCGTATCGGTATCAGCTTCTCTCGCTCCCATAACGACGCGACCGCGACAGCCGCCACAGCCGCAGGCGCAACAACCAGTCGCGGCAGTACCACAGGGTTTGGTGCCCATGTGGGCCATACCATCAAACACTGTCGTTCCAGGGGCTTTTTTCATGGTACCGTCCGTGCCGGGACCGTCTAACCAGCCCCAGATATTTACGTTCCCAGCTGCAGCTAGCCCTCTCATAAATATTTCTCCCAGGCCAATTTCATCTTTCGTGTCTTCCATGCAATCTAATATAGCCGTGGCTCTGCCCGTCTCTGGTTCAAAACCTGGTAAGGGTATTTCAATGACGGCACCAAGTTCAAGCTCAGCTCATACTATTCGGACTACAAGTACAACTACTAATAGCACTCCTCATATGCTCAGAGACTTCTCTTTAGAGATTTATGACAAACAAGAGTTACAGTTCATGTCTCGGTCTTCAAAGCAATGACAAAAATTGAAGGATTTCATTGGTGGATTTTTTGGGTTCTAATCCATTCTGTGGCGTCCGCCATTAACAAGTTTATTCGAGCTCAGGATTACGTGTTTCTTAAGCTTCAAAAAATAAAAGGGGGGGGTTAATTCGTGGATGGGGGCGAGAGCACGTGCTCACGTGAGGGTGTTTTAAAGTTGTGCACGTGTAAAGTAGTGTCAGAGCAGGCGGAGAATAGGGTCCACATTAATGGTGGGTCAACAGTAACCACTTGCAAATAAGAGGAGACTAGAGGGGGTCCACACTTTTTGTGGTATTTGTAAGTTATTAGGGTTAAAATCTAAACTTAGGTTTTTTTATTTTTAAATAAAACTACCATAAATTTCTTATTTTTTTGGAAGAAAGCTTCCAATGCTCCGACGGAAAAAATACCAAAAAGATGATTCAGCAGCCGTGTGGAGAACGGAAAGGGAAAAAAGACTTTGGGCACCCTGGACCGTGCAATGCTAAAAAGACGGGCACTTGTTTTCGTTAGAACATCATGATCGGTTCATCATGTGACGTGGGCGCGGGTCCCGAGGAGGCAATGGGGTCCGAATGGGACCGTTTCTTTTCTTGCATTGTTTGCAAAGCGGCCGCTTGTCCCTACTACGGGGTGGTTCGGTGGTCCGATCGAGAGTGGGGATTGACTGTAACGACAACACGTGGCCTTGGTTATCTGTAACTGTGGGGTCCTGCCTTTAGTACTGACACATGGGCCCTCGGTTTTATTTTAATTTTTAACTGGGCCCCTCGTTCTGGTTGGACTGGTGATGAATCTGATGACGGTATCTGATGCTCCTTTTGTTTATAATGTTGAAGTTTGGTTGCAAGCAATTGTAAATGGACCCCGTACCATGTTAGTTTTATCTCACTAATTGATTATTAGTCAAGGTGATCTTCAATATCTCATTATTTAAATTTTGCGGACCAGACAATTTTTTTTTTACGCAAAAAATAAACTTAAACGACAAAAAAATAAAATAAACAAAGAACATCCATTCGACACGGTTACGTGTTAATCTTAATTAACTTGTTAAAATTATTACTTGGATGTTGAGGCTTTTATAACTCTTAAAAAAAGACTAATTAATTCTGTAAAACTCAAATTAATATATATATAAAAACTAAACTAAATATATAATGAAGATTAATTCAAAATATTTTTAAAAAATATTTAATTGATAATATATTTGATTGATTTTTTTCATAGTTTAACAAGTTAAATTTACAACTTAAATTATTGATTGTATTGGATTAACTAATTTAAAAAATATATTTATTTTCTATCCAGATATATGACAACAAAGACATAGATTTTATTTTAAAAAATAATTAAATAATGAAATTAAAAAAAAATCGCAAATATTATACTGTTTAAGTGAAAATGCAAATGTATCCATGTACACATTTTTTTATATGCCTAATTGGCTTTGTTAATTGCAATAATTTTCACAGGGAGTTCTTGCTCTACACCATTGAATATGATGAGAATGGTGGAGCCCAGATCCCACCACAAGTCCACCCATGATTATGAGAAAACAGGGTCCCTTTGGAAAGTGGTTTTTCCTGGATAATGATTCTTTTGTGGAAAACAATCAAGCATGATTCGTGGATGGGGCAATTTTTAACTGTGCTTTTGGATCAGCTACCTTTATGTTGTTTTATTTTATTTTTCAAGGGACCGAATTTAGGATTTGTGAAGAAAATAATAATAATTATTATTATTTCTTATGATTCTAGTGACTCGGACAGCCTCTCTTTCCGACGAGCATTCAACGTTGATTTGTATAAAGTTCCAATTTGTTCGGGTCTCATCGTCGTCGGATTTTATTTTTAATTAAATTATATGTAAATTAACCTGAATATTTATATTAATACAAAAAAATAATAATCAAATGAATCCTGTTTTTGGGGAATTTACTTGTACCTATTGTCCTTGGAGCATCAAATCTCCATAGTAAGAAAGCTAATATCTCTGGCAATGCAGCACTACGAAATTATACACTAGAATATTTTATTAGTTATTTTTTAATTTATTTAAAATAAATAAATAAATAAATAAAATTTTAGACGAAGATATTTTTATTTTTTTTAGATAACGAGTTTTATTTTATTTTTTAAAATAAACTCAAAAAATAA
The DNA here is from genome assembly GCA_018804465.1 of Populus tomentosa. Taxonomy (NCBI): domain Eukaryota; kingdom Viridiplantae; phylum Streptophyta; class Magnoliopsida; order Malpighiales; family Salicaceae; genus Populus; species Populus tomentosa. The sequence goes on from CM031995.1 coordinate 4,840,546, forward strand.
ATAATTTCACTAGAACTATAAAATTTCTCCAACCCACAACTACCATGTAAAATTAAAACAAAACCAACTAATGTCCGGTGATATGCTCATCCTCTTCTCTACTAAAATTCGAATAATATCGACCGTTGGCTAATACTTGTCAGGTAATCAATCCAAGAGCATGGTGACAAAAAGAGAGAGAGGGAGTAATTAACATAAAACATGCGTTTAGTACGACGATACATGATTTTTTAAAAATTATTTTTTATTTAAAAATAATTTTTAATTTTTAATTTCAATACATCGAGATTAATAAAAAAATAAAAAAAATTATTTAATATTATTAATAATAAATATATTTTTAAAACAAACATAAATACAAACGGCATGAAAGGTGGGGTCCTCGATTGATAGGTGGATAGCAAAACGAGGGACAAGATGTTGTAGGCTAAAATGTCTTATATGGGCCTTCTCTTCGGACTACCGTGAAGACTGTAACTAATTGTGGGCTACACTACGATGGTCAATGGCCTATTCTCTATCTATCGGAAAGCCGAACACCCCGGAGGAGGTGGTCCACGTATACACCCTCAGGTCGCAGTTCAGGCGTGATGTGAATGCGATGCGCCTGAAAGATAGGCTGCCGTCAAGTGTCGCGCGGGCTTTTCCTCTCGTTCCCATTCACCTTTTTAAAAATTAAAAATTAAAAAAAAAAGTGAAAAAAATGATGATTTAATTTTGATCCGATCATGAACTCAACTGTATTAAATAAAATCAACTCTTTAAAATTAATTAACAGGTAATTAAATAAACCTCGGAGGCCAAAGCCACGTTTAAAAGCTCTCGTCTCAAAACATGGCGGAGAATTAGGTACGGTTCATTCACGTTTGCTGTGAAGCGTGGGAGTTGAGGTTGCTTGTGTTTTTTATGCCGGCATGCTTGTCACCATTAAAAATATCACGACGTCGTGGGTATGGTCGATGGGTCCCATTCACCACCACGACAGCGCCACCACCGGATCTCCTAAATCAGTGGGGGCCTTAAGCTTAGAAATGGACCAGCCTCACGGAAAGATAAAAAAAAAGGGATAATTAATGGGTGGCCTACCGCCCTTTCCTCGAGTCCTTACTTTTCCTGGCCCATCAAAGGACGGGGCCCACGTTAAAGTTTCAGTGTGATGACGTTGGAATAGTCCAGGTGCCACGTCATAATGTAACGAGAGCTCATTAATAATTAACACCAGCAATTAAAATTAAAATAATTTATTAGTTATTATAAGAAAAAAACTAAAATAGATCAATTTTATTTTTCCTCGCCGGTTTTTATGTTCCGGTCCCCAATTTATTTTTGTCACTTTGAAGTCCTTGGATGTTCAGGAAAAAGGAGAAGAAGTTCATTCAAGCATATTTTGGCCATAACAAGCTTAATCTTTATGTCAGCGAGTTCATCTCGGAGAGGAGAACTCAATGAAAGTGATATTAGAAAAGTTTTTTTCTCTCTCTATTAGGTTTTTTCATATTTTAGAGTGATTAAATGGTATTTTGGGGTTAAAAATTGGCTTAGAGAGGTTTCTAATTATTTTTATAGTGTTTCCATGTAAAAAAAGTTTTCAATTCAAATTTTAGAATCCAAAACTCTGACCCCTTTTTTCTTATTATAATTTACCTTGTTTTTTTCTTCTTGAATTTGAGATTTATTGATTCTATACGTATTATGCATTTATAATAAAAGAAATCATTTGTATTTAACAACCATTTTAGATCTCCAAGATAAATAAAAATAATATATAAAAGAAAAGGACAATCATGCAAAATATTTGCATTTGTTTTTATCCTTTTTTTTTTTATTATTATAGAAATTAACTTTTCACTTTAGCAGTTAATTAACATTCATGATTTTTTATTTAAATTTGTGGATTAATATATATATTTTTAATTAATTGTATTCAACACAAACACTCTGATCTCATTCTTTAATTAACAAGTTTCTTGATATTAAAAACATACCAATAATATTGATGCCTTTTTATACTGAGATCGAGATTAATTTGAATCCTACTAACAACGCAATAAGGGCCCATTAACTAGTTTATCAAAAATGATTTTTACACTAGGTATTGATTTAAATTTATTTTTTTATATAATTATACTTAAATATTTTTTAAAAGAATGGTTCATTAGCTAGTTTATTAAAAAACAATTTTTTGTAATCATTCTTAAATATTTTTAGAAAATGAGTTGAGATATTTAAATTAAAAGTATATCTAGTAAAAATAGCTGAAAAGGTTTTTTAAGATTACATAGTACGCATGAATAAAAATTCATTGATCAAAAGTGAAAAAGCCCGTTCAAACCCATCCCATCTAAAGCCTTTCATCAGTGAATCCGGGGACAGCCACTGCTTTATTTAAAAAGCTTAGAAATCTCAAATCGCGATCTGTGTTAAATTCCTGTTATCTTTTATGCAATTACTGTAAGATCAACAATTCCATAAACTTGGACATTAACTGCTGACATAAAAACATTCCTTCCCATGTTTTTGTATACAACCCATAACATAAGGGTTCTCCTGTTCTTTTGTGTATAAACCCTTGCGTAGTTTTAGTAGTTCTTCCACTTTCACGATAAATTTTTCTATTTGTGCTTTATAAAAAACAGCAATATGTTAATAGATCATTACCTTGATGATATAAAATAATAAAAAGTTACTTTATCTCACATAAGAAGGTCACGAGAAGAGATAAGAAAATGAAAAGAAAAACCAATTTTATTAAATAAAAAGTTTGACATGATTTTGTAAGCTTTTGATTGAAGTTAAAAGTTGGTCATAACCAAATACATTTATAACCTTTGATGAATCAAAAGTTAAAAACTAACTTATATCAAAATTCAAAAGTCACGTCAATTGTTATAACTTTTTTTTTTGGATTACTTTCTAAAATTTACCCTTTTTAATAAAAAACAAATATTAATAGCAAAAAATAATATGTTGTAAAAAGCATGCCAACGAGAATTCCAAATATATAGAAAAATCAAGCTGAAATTTTTTATAAATTAAAAGCCTAATCATATCTCTTTGTATCAAAACTAGAGAAACAATGCGGAGTCAAGACAAAATCAAATAATTTTTGAATGAATCCACATAAAAATTAAGTTGAGACATATAATTAGATTTTTATTATGCCAATTTGATTCAATCATGGACCAAATTGAGAATCTAATTATGTTAAAAAATTAATTTGTGTCTAATTAAAAGATTTAAATAGGTACTGTAATGACTTGATTATACTTTAAATAAGTAAAATTAATTTTATTTGGGGTTTAATTGGTGAAAAATTATGTTTGGAAGCCTAATTTGGATTTAATTGAGAAGATTAAAATTTTAGAGGATCAACTTTAATTTTTTTCAAGTTAATTGGTTTAAAATCAGGGTAAAGTCGCAAGAAAACAAAAATTTTAGGGTCAATTAAAGGCTAAATTTAAAAAATTTACAGCTAAAAACTAATTTGCAAAAGGCACTGAACTATTAAGTCTTAATTGATTGAAATTAATAGTGAAATTGAAGAAAAATAAAAGTTTAATGGCCAATTTGAATAAATCTGAAACCAAGAACTAATATGGAATATACGTTACAATTCAGGGTTGATATCGAAGTTTGGCAGTGGCAAAATTGGATAAATATTAAAGTTTGAAGTTAATCAGGGGTGTAATTAAGAGAAATCACAAATCAAAGGATTAAATTGAACTTTATCAAAATAATGCCGTTTTGATTATTGTTCATCTTCTTCATTTTGCCTGAAAAGAGATCGCGGTAGGCTACTTTTCAACTGCATTTAATGCTTTATCTCGTTACCAAAGTTGGCAAAACATGCATGAAAATAATGATCTGACATTTTACTATACTTTGGTATGATCCTTTCTGATTGATTGACACCACAACCATTGTGGTGCCGGCCTAAAAAAACCAAATGAGGCAACCTTCAACTACCAAATTTGACAGTTTATGATTGCCATTTTGATCTAACGGTTAGGATTCTTCCAATTTATATCAAAGGCTAAGATTTATCCATAAAAAAAACAATATGTGTCTCTTCCACCCCTAATAATGGGGATGAATTCCAAGCAATGAGGAGAAAATCAGAAGCCAAAGTTTGAAAAAAAACCAATTATTCCCCCTCTTTTAATTTTCTCTCACCCTGTCAACTTTCTCCCACTTTCTCTATCGTGTCTCCGTTACCATTGCCGCCACCAGCATCGTGCCGGACCTCCTAGCATGACCACCAACCACCTTCATGCCGGTCTTCCCCTATAATTTTGCATGTAGGACGTTAATTATTTCAAACCTTGTAATTGTTGGCTTTCACTAATAGTTAAAGGTGTGGGCTAGACCCATTTAGGTCCATCCCAAATAAAAAAAAAAAAAAAAAAGAAGCCAGGTTTGTTGGAATGTAGTCGGCCCAACCCGACCTCACTGGTTTCGGCCCAAACCCAACCCAATGTATTTAATAATAATATAATTATATAAAAATATAAAAATTTAAAAATTAAAAATAAAAAGAAAAAAATTAAAATTTTCCAAAGGGCCTCATCATTTATGACATTTTTTTATGTTATTATTTTTAATTTCATTATTTATATTAAATTATTTGCTCTTAAGCTTTGTTAATTTTTTCACTTTTCTTTTTGTGTGGTTGTTTCAAAAGTGAATTAGTAAAGTTAATCCGAGCTAGCTCGGAATTTTTTTTACCTTTTTTTTAACTTTGATTTTTTTTTTATACTAAGTCATTTTGAAATTTTTTTTTTTTATCTCAATCTCATATCATAAATTGTGGTATGTCAATTTATCTTGAATTGACTCGAGTTTTTTACTTTGTTGTTATATTTTTTAAATTTTTTCTTTGTTTTTATCTTCGGCATTAGGTTATTAAACCTTGATTTTTATAATTTTTTTAATATATTCTTTTGGTTTCATATCTATTTTATTTTATTTTATTTAAATTATCTTAAATTATCATCGATTGAACATTTTTTTTAGCGTTTGAAAAAGTATGGTATACTGCTACGAGGTAATGCTTGCCACCTATTTAGTTTACAACAAAAGGAAGAAAAACATGTTGATAGAGAGGAAAGATTTGGGAGCTGATTGAAAAGAAGAGAGTAGTTTTTCCATATTAATAATAATAACAACAGAGTTCTGATACCCGTAGATCAAGACAGATTCTTGTTTATGAAAATATCAGACAAATTTCTTAGACACGCACGCAAAATAATTAATTGAAACTAACAACCAACTTAATTATATAAGAAAACAATTACTAATTAATAATAACCTTCATCACAATTACGTAAATTTAGTATTTCGAACAGGAATGCCAGTCAACCCGTCATAATTCTTTCCATCCATTGCCGGAAATGCCAACGCGGGTTGTGATGCCGAGCACTTGTCTTCGGGCAAGATGACCTTCTTCTTCCTGGCCAAATATTCCGGCGCTCTTAGTCTCACCGAAACATTAATAATCCCGTTCTCGTATCCTTTTGGATCCTTCAATCTGTAACTCAAAAAGCTCAAATAACCCTCTGGGAAATACCCTCCCATGAAATCACTCACAGGCATTCTTGCTGAACCAATAATTCTATCAACAGAAAGAGTCCTGCAATGCACTTCTAGGGTTATACAGGTTTCTCGTATTGACATATCTAGAGCAAGTTTTTGGTTCCATGAAGGATAGCTTCCGCCTTCGGTGTCGGTTGTTGTTTCGCGAAAGTTTAGAGGGTCCGTTCGAGCAACAACACAAGTGTTCTTCTTCACCGATCTGCCATTAATACGCAAGTCTTCACATGACAGCACAGTGATTTCTAGGGTGTGGAAGGACGAGGTCTCCGTCAGATTGAAAGGCGACATAGAGAATTTCTTGCGCCTGTGCTGTTGTGTTTTGAGATATTAAATTACGAAACTAGAAATTTGAGCTCGAGGGCTTGGGCGGCTGTACTGCTTTATTGCATGTTAAGGTTGTTCCGAGAAAAAGTAGAGGTCGCTTAGAGGAAACTTCATATTCTTCCTTCTTATCTACTCTTTTTTTTTTTTTTTTAAATCCTTTTATCTTAATGATTGCATACGTTAATTTCTCTCATATGAAGAGTTTTTTTTTTTGCCCATGGGTCTTAGGCAATATATGCATTGGTAAAAAAATTGTCTTTAAAACAATCTTGCAAGCACACATTCTTCTAAAAAGAAGTAATTAAAAAAAGAAATCATGACAAATAATGAAAAAATGACTGCGTTGCCTTTTTTTTAAAAAATATTTTTATTAATGTGTGTATCTATGTTTCAGAACAAATCAATGAGAGAAAAGGTGTTAGTAATTATAAAGAAAATTTGCTTAAAAATATTATTTAAAATGATACATTTGTTAATTGGATACGTGGAGATTTTGATACATTGAGAAAAAACATGAACCTGATTTTGCTAATATATTTAAAAAAAAAAACACTCAATTTTTCTAATTCGATATATTTTATATTGATCAATTCTTATTATAAAAGAATTATTTGAGCATTAGAAGATTTGTTTAAGAATAATATTTATGCATTTTATATGACTTTTAATCAAATAATAATACTAATTTGTGTGTTATCAACTTACAAAAAACCCAGAAATATTACACGGCAGCGCAACGATCAAGAAAAAAAATCTAAGAACTCTAAAATAAAAATAAAAAAGATAAATCCCTAGAGCTTAATAAGAAATTTGAGATTTAATATATATTATATATAGATTGTCCATGAACAAATTATATTTCCGCCTTCTATTAAATAAGATAACTAGAAGTCACAGGATTCAACAACTTTACTCTAAAGAAATTTCTCTTTTTAAAAAATCTAAAGTGAGATGATCAGGGTTTTATGTAGACTTGGAAGAATTCTCATTTATGAGTAAGAGAAAATTTTAGTGAAATAAGTAATCGACTCATTGTTCTTAGGTCAATCCTCCATTTAAGTGGAAGTGATTGTTTTGGAATATTAGGTTGGCATTGCTTTTAAACTGCCTTTAATTTAATATCAAGAATTTCTATGCAATTTCTTTGACATTTCCATTCAATACTGTTTTTGGTTTTATTTACAATCAAAGCTTATAGACGAGGAAAGCAATTAATTTTAATTTATCCCTTCTGGATTAATTTAATGACACCTTAGGATAAGTAAGGGGGGAAATTGTCGTAGTAATTCGATAAGAAAAGGTAGTAATAATAATAATAATAATAATTTCAATCAACTAATTAATCGATGAATTCTCAAAACATCATTCCATCATGAATTTAACCTAACCTCTTGCTTAAGGAACTTGTCATGGAAATTTAACTAGTACGATTCATTGTCTCCTTAACTTCTTGTTAAGATGACATATTTATATTTGAATAATCTTATTTAAAAAGTATATATTAAACTTCGATGCACTATCTCTAAATACGTGAGATTAAATTATATAATTAATGAACATACGTACCAGCTATGTCGCTTCCAATATCGAAGTCGTGCAAGATAAATGCTTTGCTGGCCGTACGTGGATTGATCATGTGGATTCATAGTTTTCTTAATTTCCTTTCTTCGATACTAGCTAGATGCCAACTAGTACCTCCTTTAGTTCATTGTAATTGAATCTTGCACACTTTTTTTTTCAGAAAAAAAGATTTGCGTTTTATGCTTTATTATGATATAGTCCTGGACGCATCTGGGGTGGGGTATTGAAAAAAAAATAAAAATATTTGCTTTTTAATAATTTTGAGTTTGATTTTTTTTAGAATTACTAGAAATTTTTATAGTCTATAACTTTAAAACTCGTAAAATTAATTAAAAAATATATATATTTTTTAAAAAAAATAAAAGATCTTGCTTGGTCTAAATTTAACACCGACGTGCCTTGGACTAAAAGCAGAAGCCTGTGATGGTGAATCACGATTTGTTTTGTTTTAAATGAAGTCGATGCACTCTGTTCTTGTGATTTCTGCGGGTCTTAAAAAAGAAATGATTAAGAGTGGGTGCATGGATTTATCCTCCGAAAAAATCATAGAATTAAAAGGCTCGCCAGTTGTATTTAGATCCACGAGTTTTGATTTAGTTTGGTTCAATAAGTTAATCTCAAAAGTTAATTATAAATAAAACCTCACTTGAACAACATTCCCCGTTAAAAGGTGATTGATTTCATAAGTTTTTTATGATCTTGTACAAACCTGATTAAATTAAGATTAAAAAAAATTATATGATTTTTTAAAAAAATATATAATCACGTTAATTTAATATTACAATGATGTAATAACTCATATATTGTTTTTAAAAAGTCTCTCTCCAACGAAGTCTAATAATTGTAAGGGTCCAAGACAAGCTCTTTCCTAGAGCACATCAAAAGCACATTTTGAGGCCGCTTCAAAGCTGGTATAATTTTATTTTTACTTTTCTAATTGGTGGCGGCGCCGCCGTGCACAAGATACATGCTTGTTTTATGACCAACAATTAATGTGTTTATGTAGCTTTTAATGTGTTATTGTCGTAGTTTGAAAAAAAATAAAATTTAATAAAAAATATTTTTAGTTATTGTCAGTTGAATTTTATACCTATTTACTTAAAATTATTATTGAAATAGTTATTAAATAATAAATAGTTCAAAAATATTTGATTAAAGCTGTTTTTAAAAATAAAATAATTTTGAAAAAGAGTAATAAATTCATAGTTTTAAATTAAATAAGAAGCATGTAATTATTAAAACATAAAAAATATGTTCCTTGCTGTTTGTTGTTGGCATCAATCACGCATAAAGATCCGTAATTGAAAATTCTCGGAACAAGGATGATTTGTGTAAATATGTTGGACTGTTTATTGAAGGCAAGACAAAAATTTTATTTCTCCAAGCACACGATGAAGTGTTTAAATTGCAAAGGTTAAAATGGTCAATGGATTTTTCAATGGCAAGAAAAGTGGAAGAAGATAATAAAAGAAGAATTGGATCCTTAAGAAAAAAATAGCTTCCACGCTAAAACTATATTGTTGCGGCTGAGACAAAAAAAAGAAAAAGAAAAAGAAAAAAAGCAAAAACCATTTCTATCCCGAACATGGTCTTAGTTACTGTCATTTTCAACTTCCCTTGCATTGAGGTAAAAGACTTGTCGCTCTGTACCTACTAGCCTTTTGGGTCAGATAATCTGTGCTGCTGTTCCTACTTGTTTTATTTTATAAAATCAAAATCCTTTTAGATATGGACTCAGTTAGATGAACTAATGAGTTGAATCCTTAAGAAAATCAAAACGAGTTTTGCCAGTTGCCACGTACTGTTTTTTAAGGTAAAGTATCACCTCGGTCCTGATCATTTATATTTTTTTCAATATGAACCTTATACTTTCGGTTTAATTATTGAGCAATACTTTCGGTTCAATATTTTAAGAGGTGATTGTTTAAATTTCTAACTCCATGATATTTTAAAGAGTTTAGTTTCAGAGATGAGATTTAAGTGGAGTGTACTAGACTCCTAGGCTACTTGTAATAAGAAAAAAAATCATAAGTTTTTTTTAACTTGGCAAGATTAAAACATTATAGTTACAGTTATGTCTACTCAAAGACGTAGCAATAAATTAATTGCATAATTCTTTTTGGTAGTGCTTGCTAATGCTTCTGTAATAGCCATTGATTGAAAACCATCAACAATCTCCAACACCCTAGAGTATCTCTAGGGGTAAATAAAAAAACCAAAAAACTAATTAAACCAGAAAAACCAGAAAATAATAAAAAAAAAACCGAACCGTAAAAAAAAACCAAGAATTTTTAAAAAACCGACCAGTTCGATTAATTTCAGTTTTATAAGCCTGAAATAAAAAAAACCAAACCAAACCGAACCGAAGAAAACTAGAAAAAACTATGCCAAAACCAGAAAAACCGAGTTAAACCGGGAAAACCAATCCAAACTGGTTTGAACCGGTTTTGTTCTAAAAAACTGATCCAAAATCGATCGGTTTGAACCGGTTTTATTTTTTTAAAACATTTTGGTTTGGTTGTTTTTTTTATATATAAAAACCAAACCAAACTGAAAATAATTACCCCTACGTACCTCTTCACTGCCTTGCAGTGTGAAGTTTCATTGCGTTGTGCATATTGCTGATCAAAATTCATGTTCTCTAACAATTGTGAGCGATTACCTACCGCAGTAAAAATTCTTAAAAGGTTATATAACTAACATATCCAAGCAAGTTAGACTCATTTTTCTTATTATTTAGGTCTTGAAAGTTACTGAGATTGGATTCACACATATTATTATTACAATTATCTTCCTCACTATATGCTTAATGAACAAAGTTTTATTAGGATAATTAGAGGAAACATGACTAGACCCTAACATTAAAAATATTAAATTCTTAAGATCATCTTAGGTGTTTCTTGAAAAATGCTTTTACCATTGTCTTCCCTAGGCATCTAGGTAACAGTAGGATTGCGTTTACATTATGGGCACCCAATAAAGAATTACTATTACCAGGTTGGGGACCTAGGTGCGAGTTTCTTGATGTCTCTTCCACTAATGTTTTATGACCAACTTGTAGTTTTGCACTGGGATATTAAGCTTCATCGAAGATGGACATACATTTAAGTACAACCTTCCTTGTAAGGTCGTCATTCAAGTTTTTCTGAAATTTACTTAAGAGTTATTATCTCTTCCTTTTTAACAACACATCTCATGTTATATTCATTAAATTGTTCCACATGTTCACTAGCAAACTTAGTTCCTTGCCTATTTTACTAGTCTAAGAGATTTCTCCTCTAAGAATAAGGGAAACACTCTCTTTTAATTTAGTTTTAATCTCCACCTAAACAGTAATATGAGGTTAACCTCTTATAGTCAAAGACTATTCTATACTTTCTCAATAGAGTTGAGCAGTACCACTAAATTTTATTTTTGTACACCTCACCCTCTTATTCTTATAAGAGTATATCAGTCAAATAATTGATTCATGTTATAAATCTACCTATCAAAGATTCATAAGTCAAGTTGACCCTTAAAGTCAGGGTTTCTATCTTGATACATCTCATGACTCGATCAACAGGGTTATTGTAGTCATGGTGACTCTGATTGTGGTTGTATTGGTGGTTCCTAAGATGAATTGACCTTTGATGGTAATTGTTGAAATGCTCACTATTGTTAGGCTCATCAAAGTCATTGTGACCTAGTTGTGATTATGTTGGCAGTTCCTACGGGGAATTGATTTTTTATGATTCCTACTGTTGTTATTAAAATGCTCATTTTCACTAGACAACCTTGTTTATAAGGTTTCATATGAGTGGACATTTTGTTCATATTAGCTCGAAACAGCTTTAATACTCTTGAATATTTTTAAGAACATTATTAGAGATCAAATTCATGGTAACTATGAGTTCTGGATTGTTTTCTAGACAACTACTTTATAAATACATGCATTATTAGTTCTAAGACTATGATTAAGATCACAAATGATACTTGTAAGTAAAACGCAATATAAAATTAAACCTATTATTTGTTTATATTATAAACTAATAATACAAAATTAAACTAGGAAAAATAATATACAAGAAATATAAATACACACTTAGTTAAACACTAGGTTCCAATTTCCTCCACAAATTTAGCCATGTTCGGCAATTCAGCAATCAATTAAGAGTAGTCAATGTTGCATGTTCAATGTAAATGAATAAATAAGTCAAAAATTAAAGTAGCTCAAGTTGCATGATGAGCTGTATATTTATGAGCAAGCACAAAAAAATAATATCAATCTTAATTATGGTTAGCAAGTGCAAAAAAACATATCAGGCATTATGATATTCATTGGTTAAAGAATATGGTGGAATTTAATTCAGATGACGTGGCAGAGACAACTTACTTGGTGCGGCAGAGGCTGCTGCCGCTGGACTAGTGAATTAATCTGCCTTGATAGGCTGTTGTAGTCGGTGTAAAAGGGGCAAATGTGTTGATGTTGCTTGCGGCGGCTGTGCAAGGAAGCGTCGTCGTCTTCGTACCTGTTTGGCACTGCGATACAACCTGTTTTTTAAAAATTTTCAAATGTTTTTTTTTGTTAAAATTAAATATGGTTTGTACTTTCTGGATCGTTTTGATGTGCTGATATCAAAAATAATTTTTAAAAAAATAAAAAAATATTATTAGCATGCTTTTCAGCACGAAAAGCTATTTGAAAAGCAATCGTTACCACACTCCCAAACACCCTTTTCAACTGCTGTGCAGCCACTGTTGTGATCGGCAATCTACTGCTGGGTGATCGAACTGTTACTAGCGGCTGCACAAGAAGGTGCCGTCGTCGTCAACTATTGTGTTGAGGTTGGGATCGGTTGTTGCGTGGTCGTGGCTGACAGAGGAATTGGTGTTTGAAGATGGACGATGGATATTTTTTTTTCCGACTGTAAACAGAAAGACAAAGGTTTTTTTTTTAATGAATTCTAGATAAAGTTGATTATGATTCGATACAAGTTTTAATAAATCGATTAATTATAGAAAAATTAAAAGTCTGGTACTGACATCACGGAATAATAAATAAAAGAAAAAAAAACAGGAATTAAAAGCAAGGAAAGAAAAACTAGAAAGAAGATAGAACTTACATAATAAATTAGTGATTTTTACTCGTACCTTAAAATCATATGAGAAATATATAAATAGTATAAATTTAAAGTATTCTCAATCAATCAATTAAAATTATCAAACATAAATAATTCAAACATATAAAATAAATTAAAATTATTTAATATAAATAACTTAAATAAATAAAATAAAACATATCCACAAGTTTATAAAAAATTTATTTAAAATTATGTTAGAAATGACTATTCAAAATATTTTTCACTTAAAAATTTATTAAAATAATTTTTTTAATTTTTTTTAATATTAACATATCAAAACAATTTAAAAATTAAAAATATTTATTTAAAAAAATTAAAAATTTTAAAAATACAATTTACAACCCGTTACCAACCACATAATTCATCTCTAACTAAAAAGTAACAGCGGGCCATCGTTCATCAGCTTTACCTACTGATGTACGTACTGTTATAATTTGTGTTGTGGATAATGTGTCACCGCTCTTGTCTTAACTTTAACTTTAACTTTAACTTTAACGTGGATAATCAACATCTCATAAAAGAGAAGACAAGTGGACGTGGGAGCATTCGATGTTTTTATTAAGATTTATATAATTATTAATTTTAAAATTTATAATATTAATTAAAATATATATAAGTGAAACCGAATATCATGGTAAATAACAAAAAATTACTCTTTCTTGAAAACAAAAATCAAGTCCAATCAAGATTTTTTTTTATATATTAAAATGATTTATTAAAAGATCTAAACGGTGGTTTAATTATAAAAACTTGAAACTAAAAAGTTTATTTTTTTTGTGATTTTAGATTTAAATTATGTGATTGCTTATATGATGACTATTAAAAATTTACATAACCGTTAATTTCAGGACCTATAGAATTAATCGAAGTACATGCAAGCTGGTCGGACGCTTAACTAATCAAATAAAAAAAGGGCTTATCTGAACAGTCAATCTGTCATTAACTTCACAACTAATCACGCTGATAAATTAACCACCCAGCTAAATGGGTAACATCATCAACGAAGCTTTCATCAAACAGCGAAGGATAATGACCCATATTCGGTTAAACCGCCTCTTAGGCTGTTCGCGGAGCTTTAGATTTCTCAAAATTTCTAAGGAACCAATTTTAAATAAATCAAGATAATAAAAAAACCATCTGAGCAGGTTTTTTAAGAAACTGGTTTTTCTAAAATATTTCCTAGCACAAAACTTTAGGAAGATATTGAGATTTTACGACAACATTTGTTATTTTCTTTCACTGGCCGTGATCCGACTGCCGAAACGAGATGATAAGCTGTTTTCAGAAATAACTTATCTTTCTTGTTGTTATTACTTATTTAAATCTTGTTGCATTGAGTACCATTTAAGCGAAGCGTCCCTTTATGCACAATCAATCAAAGAATAGCATTAAGGATCAAATTGGGATTTCAACAGTAAGGAAACTAGCAAGGCTACAAATTGGGATCTATCACCCGTTTGGGTGAGGAATTTAAAATTAACTCCAAACAGGAACTCCAGTCACAACTCCACTGTAATAGTTTTGTTGATGACCCACGGGGACTCCCAGAGCAGGCTGCTGCCAAGACGATGAACACCCATACCCACTTGGGTTCTTCGTCGCCGACGGACACACAGAATCGACTGGCATCTGGACTCTAGCCGAAACATTAATGACACCATTCCTTCCACCTCTTGAGTCCTTCAAACGGTAACTCAAGAAATGCAGATGATTCTCTGGCGTATAATCTTCCAGTATGTCAGAAATTGGAAGACTTGCTGTGCCAATAACTCTGTCACCTGAACTAGTCTTGCATTTCACTTCAAGGCTTATAAAACGAGTCTGAAATGGCAGGTCTAGGGTAATCTTCTCGTTCCACGAAGGGTTGCTGCCTCCTTCAAAATCAGCTTTGGTTGATCCGGAGTTAAGAGGGCCGGCTCTGGCAATAACATAAGTATTTTTTTTCACGGATTTGCGATCCAGGCGTAGGTTTTCTGCGGATAAGACTGTGACTTCTATAGTGCGAGAAGCCTTATGACCCTGCTTGTCCATGTGGAAGAATGAAGAGAATCGCAAGAGATTCAATTAACTTTCTGGCGTGTAAGAGCAATTATGTGTGATTTATGCTTGAGTTTTGGAAACTCAATCACTGCTGATATATATAGAAATCGATGGCGTTTTCATGAGGGAGAAAGGAAGTTTGCTAGAAAGAAGACAGAAAGAGAGACGCTTCTTCTATTAAAGAGTTGTATTTCCATGACTGGTCCACCAAATAGTTTTACCCAGCCTCTATTTGGGACGCAATTGCGCAATACATACCGAAGGTGCATTAAAAAGTTTGACCATTTCCTCTTCCTCGGTTATGGGATCTTGGAACCCACCTCCGTTGGTTCCTACAAGATTCAATATCTTATGCGAAGGGTTTGGTCAGTATGCCCTAATAGTTGATTTGATTTTGAGACTGATTTAAATAAGAATTTGAGTTATTTTATCAATATTTAATTTAATTGTAAGAGTCTGAGACAGGCTCTTTCCTAGAGCACAGCGAAAACACACTGGAACGGTTCAAGGCTGGCATAAGTTCATTTCTAATTTCCTAATTGGTGGCGGCGCCTCCGTTATAGAGATATCTGCTTGT
Source organism: Populus tomentosa (assembly GCA_018804465.1). NCBI lineage: Eukaryota > Viridiplantae > Streptophyta > Magnoliopsida > Malpighiales > Salicaceae > Populus > Populus tomentosa. The sequence goes on from CM031995.1 coordinate 4,855,780, forward strand.
TTTATGACCAACAATCAATGATGTCATGGAACATAGAGTGACTTAATTACTAGGTGCTCTGTACCAAACGTTGTTCCCCAACTCCTCTTTATCTTTTTTTTTTTTAAGTTAATAGGACCGATAATAATAATAATAATAATAATAAAAGACAATAAGTAATTTGAATTCCTCGTGTTATGTCTGAAAAGGCAAGTTTTGTATTTTTTTCTACTTAAAAATCTATTTTGACTCCAGAACATTTAGAAAATATCATATAAATCTATGATCTTATATATATATCAAACACATCTCAGAACTCAAAACTAACAACCTTTCTAAGCTTAGATATTTTTTTCCAAACATATCAAAAAAAAAAAAAGAACATTTAATCTAAAATTTCTTCATCATATATAATTATTTAATATAAAAATTAATTGTGTTGGGTGGTATGAATCATTGCTAATGACAACTTTTTTTTATTGAAACCTAACAAGTTTTTCTTTTTTCTCTCACATAAGTTTGGCATCAAAATATAATTTTTAAAAATTAAAGAGACCATTCACCTAACAGTTAAAATATTAAAAATCTAAAATCAACTTTTCAAATAAATTTTAAATTTACCATCTATTTTATCTAAGTTTTTTTCATAAGCCCTTAACCTTTCAATTCAACTCTCACTCACAAAAAATTATGCAATCAAGTGCTAATTTGAGTTAAAAAACTTAATATTACCACCGTTTCAATCCACAATGATATATAAAACAAAAAATAATATCAGTGCTATATTAAAAATAGAACTCTTTTAGAATATAGTTAAAGTTAATGAACATGCTCGGTGATTACGAGGGAAGATAAAACATGTTTCTATAATATTTATTTTTCATATGTTTTTGTGATTTAATATACATGCATTTTTATAAAAGTTATTTTTTTTTATCAAATACTTTTAAATTTATAAATTAATTGAACTAAAAACTGTTTAGTTTGCAAGTATAATGGAAACTAAACAAAGTCTCAATCTAAATGAAAATTTTAAAAAAAGGAAAATGGAATTAAAAGAGAACTGTAGAGAGGAAAATTTTAAAAGAAATTGCATGGAAAAGTTCAAGATTACTTCAACGTTTAATTTTCTTCCAAGAGAATAATATTACTTAGGAGAAAATTCCAAGTTTCCTGCATTCAATTACGGTTCTGTTTGTTTGTTAGAAAGTAAATTTTTTTAAAAAAGTAAATTTCGGGAAAAGTGAATTCCAGAAAAGTGAATTTCTAGAAAGTATTTTCTGATGTTTGGTAGTGTAATGAAAAATGAATTGGAAAACACTTTTAAGTGTTTGGTTAAGTCATGGAAAATGAGCTGGAAAATAACTTATTAATTTTTTATTTTTCTCAAGTTTATTAAAATAATGAGGAACAAATCTTACAAATTAAAAAGTTGAATGAGAATGAAATTGAAAAATAATAATATAATTTCATAAATTATCTCAAATAAAATAAATAATAATCAAAATAATAGAGATCAAATCTAAAAAATTAAAAAAAAATAAAAGATGAAGAAATTAAAATAATAATAATCAATATTTCATAAATTATTTCAAATAAAATAAATAACAATCAAAAGAATAAGGACCAAATTTGATAGATAAAAAATTTCAATAAAAAAATGATAAGAAAAAAGCAAATAACAATTATAAAAATAAGAACCAAAGTTAATATAAAAATAAAATTTTAAGAGATGAAATTGAAAAATAAATATTCAAAATAAAATATATATAGCAATCAAAAGTTTGAGGATCAAATTTGATATAATCAGCAAATAATGACATTTCTAAACTTTTCACAACTTCCGAAAAGTGTTTTTCCTTCAAATTTTTCAGGAAAACACTTTCCTGAAAACTAAGCCAATTTTTTCTTTTACTGGAAAGTGTTTTTCACTGACCAACTTTTTTACTGGCAAATAAACACAAAAAAGTTTGGAAAGTGATTCCCGGAAATCACTTTTCGGAAAACAAATATAGCTAAAGGGAAAACACTTTTCCAAAAACCAAGTTAAATTTTTCTTTGACTGAAATTGACTGGAAAATATTTTTCGTTGATCAACTTTTTTAATGACAAATAAATACAGAATAATTTAAAAAAAAAATTAAATTTTTTTTCTGAAAAACAAACATGTCCTGCATCATAATTGAAACTTTATGCATTGTTGTTAGCTTCATTTACAGTCTTATTTACAATAACAGTTGTAGTAAATTTCTTACAGTAACATTTAATGCATTGTTGTTAGCTTCATTTACAGTCTTATCATCATGGTTGGACCAAATCATCTTACCTGTGCTATGTATTCCTAGTTATTAGTGACATGGGGTAAGAAAGTGTTTGGAAATACAGTTATACTTATAAGATACGTTTTTTTTTTATTATAAAAAAATAATTTGAAAAATCGAGGTCAAAGTTTATTTTGATAAAAGACGTGGTACAAGTTAAAGTCGTTTTAAATAACACACCTGGCGGGAACCAAAGTAGGCGTGTGTTCCGCATTTTCTACATGCAAATTTGGTGTGAGTGGAACCTTCGGCGAACGGATTAATTTACTTGGTCTTTCGCCGTGTCAACGTCTTAAATGATCACCGGGGCCACCAATTTTTTTTTTTTACTGTAAGTTAATAGCAGTGGTGAACAGTATCAAATTACTACGAAAATTCTCTAAATATAATTTTTATTAGTTTTTAATGTATATTTTTTTAAAAAATTATTTAAACTTAAAACATGCAAATTCTTATATGTTTAATTTTTATTAAATAAATAAAAATAATAAAATTTAAATTTATAAATTTGATTATTAAGATTCTGATATGTTATTAAAAAAATATTTTAATTTAATAATTTAAATTATTAAATAAAATTTATATTATGTATTTTTTTAAAAATAGTGACTATCAACCATATTTTATGGAAAAGTCAACTTCTCTTCGGATTGGCTGTTAATTTTAATCACACACTTGAGGAGCAATCCGAACCACCTGGTCCTTTCTCGTGTCTGCCACGAGGTCGGTACGCTGATGTTTTTGTAGAGCTTATAACACTGATTCGGAGAGGTAGATTCTATTTTTTATATGCTATCTAAAAAAATTATGAATGTTGCACTTTTGGAAACAACCTGAACTTCACAAATATTGAATGTTTGGGCTTTAAAGAAATTTGATGTTTTTATTTATAAATTTAATTATATTACAGTTCATCAAAAATAAAAATTGGTGAGTGGACGAACTATAAAACTTAAATTATATGAAAAAAGAGAGACCAAGTTAATTGCAGGAGTGGAAATGAAGGAGAAGATTCTGGTCTTGTGAATATGTGGTGAAATTGGAAAATTCCTGTCACAATGCCAGACGAATCTTCCAGACGACCAATAATTTCCACGAAAAGGTGAAACAAAGTTGAAGTCGCAGGTTTTGGCTCACGAGTCTCCATGGTAGCTAGCTCTGAAGGTTCTTGGATGGAAATTTCGAAGTTAAAACTCGACGTGTTTATAGCGAGAGAGAGAGATTTGCTGACCAATCTCGGTCTTGACGGAGATGGGTTGGAATTGATGCCCAATTACACACCCGTCCCTGTACTTCTTGCCCCATTGCAGGTGCATCCTTCGTAATTTCTTTTTCTAGTTTTGTTGTCATAGGTCTTCTCAAACCACTTTCATATACCGAGGTCAAGTTAAGTTCTTCAAGAATGGTCGGAAGGGATTTGGGTCCAATTACCGAAACTTGATACAAAAATATATCCAATTGAACAGAATTGGCTCATTTCTTGCATGATGGTTAAATGACATCAAGAAAAACTTAGTTACCATCTCAAAAACCTCTCATTGCCTTACAATCCACAAGTATCATTCCGACTAATGTTCCGAATTGCTAACTTTTGATTATGTGGACATGAGATACTTTTCACTTCTAGTAGTTCATCTCCATTAACTAGCGTGCAGGTTTCAAACATATAAATTGGCATGTAGCTGCAGCCTCTTTGTTCAATGCAACCATTGTCAAGGGCCCCATTAAGAAAACTCAGTTCTCTGCTCTTGCTAAGCAGCCAAGAATTTTCAGCAACTTTGAAAATTAATCACCCTGCAAAAGAGATGACGCAGGAAGCATACTTTTTAGTACTCATTAGGAATGATCATCGTCCTGGTATTTCTGGATAAGAGAACGGTCACACTACTGCACAAGATTCTCAATCTTCATACTATTATCACCCCAAAAGAATTCATTCACTTTTGAAGAGTTGCAATGATCGACATCAAAATGAATGGAGCCAAAACATTTGAGAGTGGGAACATATAGAAAGGCTTAATCACCATGATGCAGACTTACCTCATGAAAATATGGCATTAACAAAAGCCTCGGCATCAAAGGGTTGAAGGTCTTCTACACCTTCTCCAACACCCACAAACTTTACAGGGATGCCAAGCTCATCAACAACACTGACCTGCATAAGAAAATTAGTGCCCTTAATTACCAAAATCATGAAACAAAAGGAATCCATTGAAACTGGAGCATACCACACAGCCACCTCTAGCAGAACCATCGAGTTTTGTCAAAATGAAACCAGTTATTCCAACAACCTGCAAGCGCAGTTGCATGTTAAAGACTCGAACACGATGTTTAATGCTTGAAGAAAGAATAATAGCACCAAAGCATGGTAATCGGGAAACTTTACATGTATGAAAAAACAAAAGGTATAGGTGAGTGTGTAGCAAGCAACTTGTCTAATTGTTCATTCCTTAATAACATTGTTAGGTTTGTTTCTTCCCCCAGACAATCATGTTTAGATTATGGTCTCTCTCCTTTTCTCCTTTTGGATTATTCCTTTGGATGCTCTAAGAATCTTCTTTTCCTTCTTCCAAAAATTATCACAGGCACAAAAATGCCAACAAGGAAGTTAAGAACATGCAAATTATAAATGAAGAGATAATTACTAAAATATTTTGCTAATTTCTATTCTACAAGAATTCCATCTATTGTTTAAGCTCAGTCCTTGGCAATGCAAAGGAATTTTTTCGGAGTAAATCATGTTCATGATAATGTTTCCTCCCCAAAACTCCAGAACATACATATATATTCACAAGTCCCAAAAGGGGTTAAATTGAATATAATCACATTTCGGAAAAGTAATTAAATCATCTTAATGAAAACAATGAATAACAAGCCATGTTTGATGGAGAAATATGAGATAGGGATATTACTTCATTGAACTCTCTTGCTTGTGGAAGCATATTCAAACCAGTAGTCCCATCCAACACTAGTAAGATCTCCTGCAAATCTTATGAAATGGCATTTCACAAATCTACAAAATTGGTGTTTCAAATCAAATCATATATTTGGAATGACAAAGCAGTGAATTTTGATATTCAACTCGTGCAAATGAACTTTCCATAACCAATGATCATAACCATATATCTTATCTCAAAAATCCATATACATCTGTAATTACAAAACATTGAACAAAAGATTTCAAAGGATTAAGATTTCTGCTAAAATTTATCAGATTAGAAACTTGTAAATTAACCATGAAAGCCGGTGTTGGAGACTGAAACAATGGTACAGTAGTCAAAACTTGAATATAAAACATCACAATGAGCTCACAATTATAAAATTTTACAAGATGCATTGAAAACTTCAATGCTAATAAGATATTCAAGGTGGCAAACAGTTGAGCTTACATTAGGTGCACCACGAACTATTTTGCCTACAGCTTTCTTACATGCGATCAACTCTTCCATGAGGCTGTAATTAGTGTGGAGACCTGACAAATAGATATATATTTCAAATATAACAGGTAGAAAGCACATAAAAGTTAAATAGCTAATCATGGGATATCCGCAGACTTACGTCCAGATGTGTCACACAAAACAACATCAAATTCTTGTTCTTTCCCTTTCTTTACAGCCTGAGAAAGAACTATTCAGAAAGCACTTTAAGATCACATGTTAGTCACTATACCAAGTTATTCAAACTTTTAAAGATCGGTAAAAGCTAAAGAAGAGACTGATTTCATTAGAGATCCAGTAGTCTACCTGATGATGCTTTGGCCTTTTGTCCATCAGCCACAACAATCTCACACCCAGTTCTTTCAGCCCATATCTCCAACTGATCACTGGCAGCTGCCCTAAATGTATCACCTGCTGCCATCAGTATCTGGAACAATAGCAAAAGCACAAGGAAATAAAGATGGACCTATTGTGGATAAGACAATCTCTGTTTTTGAAAGCATCAGGTGGACAAAAGGATAACCTATGCAACAATTCAGCTGGAAAGAGAAAAATGAAAAGATAAAAAGCACGCATGCACAAGCACTTCAGTAGGATCCCTGAACATAGTATTCCGACTGCACTTCCTGGTACACCCTCTACAATTGCAGACATTAACTTTATTCACTCCCCTAGGAGACAGCATCAATTTTCTAACCCCCTGTGATAATTCTATCTATTCAAGCAATTCATAGCTAAGCTTTTCCAGAAGATCTATAACATAATATTCAAATGAAGGGCGGTTCTGAATTTTCTTCTACATTTGGACATACGACATATTCTCTGTTCTAGTTTAACCTAGGATAGTAGGATACAACAAAAAGGCAGAATAAATGTTATATTTTGAAAAGAAAAAAAAATACAGTATGTATTGCGCTACAATCATAGTTTCAGTCCATACAGCACAATTCATCAAGGAATTTGTGTGAAGTGAGTCCTTTTGAAACACAGACCATGCACTTTAAATACAAGACAAGGCTGAAGGTTTTGCATTCTCCGAGATAAATCTAATCTTAATCCATATCAGTAGAATCAACACACAGTATTGGTATTTGGTAAAACAACATCATCGAGAAATATTACACCAAAATTCAACAGCATATGCATTAAACTTTTGAGTCCTCATCTCTATAAGCACATTTTCCTTGGGATGTCAAAATCAATTGCCTGAAACTTTGACTGTTATTATCTTGAATTCAGCTCTAAAAATCACACAAATACCAATTTTCTAATGCCCTCTCTCTCTGTGTAAAGGCATTTATCACATTGCAGAAAAGGCAAACAAAATCTCACCTTTGCCCCTTCATTCTTCAATCTATATGCTAGCTTTCCTGCAGCAGCAGTAAATGAGATCATATTTCTTTAGCAACAACTAGAAACAATATAAGAGAAAAAACTCAAGAACACATGTTCACGAGAGCGTATTTAGGCAGACCTTAAATTTTTCAAAAGTGTATAAAGCCTCCCCAAGCTTCCAAGTAAAATCTACAACTCAAACCACCCCAAAATTTACCACCTAACACTTCACCAACTTCTTGATCAGAGCCACACTTATCTCAACGTGTACATTACCAGAAACCATTAAAAAGTTGACATTCATCGGATTGGCTTAGGTAAATATTCTGATAACTCCTTAAAAAGTTCACCCTCATTTCCAAAATTCAATTCAAAACCAAAAATTAGAAGCTCAATTCTTGACTTACCAAGAGATGTCGTCTTCCCACCACCATTAACACCAACTATCATAACAACAGCCGGTTTCCTGATAACACAACACAAACAATATCAACTCCAAAGGGAAAAACCAAACTTTACCATCGCACAACAACAGAGAATTAAAAAAAAAAAAAACATCAGAACCTGAATCCAAGTTGAAGCTCAGTTTTATTCCCTTTCTTCTCTAACAAATCCAGCACACTCTTCTTCAGTGCATCCTACGAACAAAGAACATTACAATTCAAATGCCAATCTTTTCTGAACAGCTGAATAATCAACACTTATAGTAATCAAATAAATACCTTTATTTCACTCCCTGATTTAAGCTTCCCTGATAATATATCCTCCCTCAATTTCTCCACAATCTGAATAGTAATTCTTGGCCCAAAATCAGACACCAACAAAGCCTACAATCAAAACCCAAATATAAAATAATTCAAAACTTCCATCCATTAGCTTCCAAAAAAAAAAGCTTAGAATTTAAGCATTTCATAAAACCTCTTCGAGTTCGTCGAGGACACGGTCGGTTTCAGAGAGGTTCCAGTACAGTAAGAGCTCATCAATGACAGCAAGGTTGTCTCTGGTTTTGGAGAAACCTGAAAAGATTTTTTCAACATCACTTTTGGCTTTCTCTTTTAATAAACGACCTAGTTTAGTAAAGAACCCGGTTTGGCTGGCTAAGCATTTGAACCGGGTGGGTTTGGATTGAGGGTTGAGCCGGGTTCTAGGGATGGTGGAGAAGAGGTTGTTGAGTTGTGGTGGTGGTGATGGTTTTGAGAGGAGTGAGAGATGAGCTAGAGTGGCCATTTTTTAGCTCTGCCAACTGTGAGTGCTTTTTTTTTCCTTCTACGGATAAACTAGCTTTCAACGATGTCGTTTCGGCCCCAAATCACTTTTCTTTCTATTTGCTATATATTACCTTGGAATTTTATCAAATTCCCTTCATGATCCCTCCGGGATCAAATGTTTTAATCTAGATTTTATTTTCATTTAATTTTAATTTTTAGTTTGAAATAAAAGAAAGAATTATTGAAAAGCCAAAAAAATAAATAAAAAATTATTGGTTGGCCAAAATTCTAACCATGAAAAACACCTTTTTTTAGTATTAACATGTTCTTTTGAATGAGAGAAATTCTATTAAGATGTTATTTAAATTTTTTTCATCTAAAAAAATAAATCAGATATCAAAAAGTATTTTGAATGAGGCTGATTTTATGTTCTGGGACTGACTTTTTTCCAAATTTTATAGCAAAATTGTTTTTTTTTTTTAAGATCAATGTTTTTTTAGATGTTTTAAAATGATAAATTAATAGAAAAAATGATTTTTAGCCACAAAAAAAAAATGTCCTGATTTTCAAACCACCAATGTCTCCACCCCTTTTCCCAAACCAATCAACCGAGGTGTCCTAAGAGGAGTCTTCTGATGTCGAGTACCTTCTCCCTTCAATACTCATCGAGCTGCTCAGTGAGTTTTCAAATAAAGATGGAACCTTGTAATCTCTTTCCCAGCAAATTGCTCGTAGAAACAAGCATCTACATGCATAACATCACAGAAGACTAGAAGGCAGCAATAAAAGATGCTGAATCTGGAGGTGAACCAGAAATGACCGACAAAGTATTGAATTTGTGAATGCAGGAGCTGTAATGTTCTAGGATTATCATGTCCTGTTCCAGAAGTCCAGTTCAGCTTCTTTTTTATTTCCCGTTTACGATTCACAACTTCAATTTGCAGGGATAAAAAGGTGAGATTACCCTGAAGTTGGCCCTTGGCAGAAGGAAAAACCATCCCTAGAGTAAGAACCAACCTTTTTCCATACTTCATCCAACAATGTTATTCTTTCATCTGTAAATGCACTGGTCATCATAAAAAAGAATCAGAAAGAAAGATCCTTTTCACCTTGAGCTTGGATCCACTACTGACATTTCTATTATGATAAAACCAACAAAAGATAGCTCTGACCCATAAGAAAAAACTCAATTCAAAAGTTCAAACGTCCCTTTTCGCCATCAAATTCAGTTTGAAATGGTCACAATTCCATTCCTGTTAGAGTTTAAACAAACTCTCCACGAAAAGGCATATAAACATAGTCTATCAGCTATCTGCAACAGGACATCAGAGTATAGCCATGGGCGTCTCATTCTTATTGAACAAATGAACAGACTGTATTCATGGTTACAACTTACAGGCAAAGCATTCAAAGAGTTACAGACAAGATCATATGTAAAACCACAGAAATTTCATAACTTGGCAGCAGGCATGTGATAGAATGTAGCACGAGAAGTAAAGACCAACTTCTTGGTTTCCTTGATTCTGAATTCAGATGCAACTACAGTCAAATTCCTTCCACTCTTCAGTACGGACCCTTCAACCAGCAACACCTCCTGCCAAGATAAATTGTTTAAATTGTATGACAGAAGTAAATTAGATAGAAACCCTGAAGCATGTGAAACCAATCTAATTATCACAAGTAAAAAAGTTACTCTAAGAAACTAATACAAAGAAGTTGCGATGGCAAGTGAACGAGTTTCAAATTAAAAAAACTAAACAACAAAACAAATGCGAAGGCAGTCAACTGAGTGGTGGGCAATTTCATTGCATCAAGTTTTCTTGAGCACACACTTGCATAATCAAAGAATTTAAAATCTGGAAGACTGGTGCAACCTAAGATTGAAGAACCCCATCATCAGTGTAGAGGCTTTTCTCTATTACAAATGAGGCAAACACGAAATGGCACCAAAAGAGAAACTCACATTTAGTTTTGCTGCAGAGAGGTAACAGATGCTTAATTCACCAAGAAAAAGTTTTTTATCATCAGCCACAACAGTTCTAGCACAAGCGATGGACACTCTCTCTGCTATAGCCCCAGCAGCGCCTCCATGTAGCCCGTTATAGTAATTCTATAGCAGTTAAAAAAATAAATTGTTTTTCAATCCAATTTCTTGATGAATTAAACACAAGAGAAACGAGTGAGAATCTTACGCCAACAACGGGCAGGACAGGGACGATACAGGAGACGTGGCCACGTTGGACATGGCCGACTTTAAAGAGATCGCGAAAGAGATCGGAATAAAAGTCTTTAGAAGTGGAGTTTTGAGGGAGAGAGGCATGGATTCCTACGCTTTCAAAAAACCTTTTGACTACTAAGACATGCTCTGAAGGTAAGTCTTTGGAGATGGTCGTTGAAGAAGAAGAAGTTTCTGCCATCTCTCTGATTTTGGAATCTTAGACCAAAGCCTGAAACCTGCACAAAAGTGCTTCATGACAGATTGCTGATGTGTTGGCCCTTTTTATGTTGGAAAATATCAAGCGTGGGTCCCAGACAGTTTTTTTTAAGGGTTATAACTGTAAATTTGAAAAAATAAATTCAAGATAATCAAATTAGAACCCCTGGAAATCAAAACAAATTGTGTTTATGTAGGAAAATAACAAAATTAACTAGAAAAATAATAAAATTGATAAAACACTAACTTCTAAGTATAATTTAAAAGCCTTCCTAATTACAACCGGTTAGATTGAGTCGATCTCCAATAGGCTTGTAGAACCTTCTGGACAATTTCCTTTTTAACTGTGAAGTGCTGCCTCACTTCGAACTGATCAAATCTTGCTCGTTTTTCCTATATTTGCCCGTTTTATTTAGGCAAAGAAGGCTACTTAAAGAGCCGATGATGCCGCAATTCCAGCGGATGTGGCTTCATGAAGCTGCTCGTTCCATCGACGAAATTTTTTGAAATCAATTGCTGGCAGGGAGTAAATTTAGCTGGCTGACAACATCTACCAGCTACAACTTCATTATAATCTATTGTCATCGTTAGCATTTAGCAGTGGATGCTGAGATATATAAGAAAGAAAAAAGGAAAATGTGTTTGACAGAGATTTATATGACAAAGATAGCACAACCAGCAGCTGCTGGGTGGTGTAATGCTCTAAAAGCTGGATCATGGGCTGCTGAAATTGGACAAGAGTTGGCCAGGGACCAGGGAATTACTAGACACCTGCATCTAGAGATTGTGATTTCCTGGCTAGGTGGGAGAGCAACTCGTGACCAAGGATCAAGAAGGTGGGGGACGTCGACTCGATGCTTTGCAGACAGATACCGTGTCCTGTAATCAGAAGGAAATGGGTAGTCGGAGTTAATAATCATAAGTTTTAAAGGGCTGATTTCTGTACTCACAATGCTCTCTGCTTCTGGTGTTCATCGCGGGACTGAGGTTTGTAATTTTACATGTCTTCAGGCCACACAAGTAAGTACAGAGAGGGGAAAGGTAAGAAGATAAGAATATGGCACTGTTGGAATAAAATCCATTGCAGGTATATAATTTTTTTATTCTTAATATGTTTAAACAATTTATTTCTCTAAAATATTATTATATTTTTTTTATATAAAATTATTGTTTCAAACATATAAAAATCTCAATATCTATTAAAAAGAATATTTTTTTTGTAATATTAATTACTAATCACCTGAATTTTTAATATCAAATCACCACATATTTTAATTAAAAAAATAAATTAAATTAGACTAATCAATTATCAACCTCATCACTTATTTTCTTACAATATTTATAAAAATCAACCCCGGAGATGACGTGAGAAATATAGAATTATAGATCACACCCGCCATACTATTATGCAAGTGGATGGTACTTCACCCCGAAGGGAAAATAGAAAGATTTCGAGTGGATCAAGCCCACAGACCCAAACAAATAAATCTTCTGATCATTTGGGCTAAAAGCCATTATCCAAAACAATCTTTCAAAGCCCGGCCCGATAAAATCCACTTCACCACTTCCCTTCCCTGTTTTTGTTTTTGGGGTGATTAAAAGTACAGTAGTTGGTTTTTAAATTGTTTTTTAGAAATATATAAAACTAATATTTTTAAAACAATTATTTTTAATACGTAACATTAAAATTATTTAAAAACAATAAAAAAAAATTAAATTTGTATAAAAATACTATTAAAAAAAAAAAAAATCCTTCCGTAACATAAACTTCGAGCTGGCACCTGTTTTTTATTTTCGACGTAAAAGCAAGCAGCCAGGCGGGGCTTTAATTAACAGCAGACTGATCTGCTGAATTCAGTTCGATCTTCTCTTCTTTTTCTGCATATATTATTGGAGATTTTGGTTTCTGGGTCAATCACAGAATTGCTTAACACTAACAAAATGGTAATTCTTAGATTGAAAACCCATTTTCTTTCTTATATTTTGAATTCCCATTCTATTTTTCCTCTTTTTATCTACTGGGTTTTGTTATTAGATGAGGTATTTGTAATGTTAAAGAGATCACTGAATCTGATTGGAATTTGGTGCTGACTTATCCAATATTCACCTTTATCATGTACAAGAGTTTAGATCTGACAGTAACATTTGATGATTTGTTTTGTTTTTCTTGTCGATTTTTACCGTATCTGGGATCGAGGGTTTCTTTTCAATTTTCAGTCTATGTTATTGAAGAATGATTGATTAGTGAGGATCTTTAAGGGCTGAGCTGACTGGTTGTTTGTACTAGACTCTACTAGGTAGGAAATAAGGCTTTGGCTGTAGTGTCTAAATTGCGATGATTACGATATGTATTTAATTGTTATAGTTTTGGGGGTGATGAATTTGTTCGCCGAAAGTGCTGCAGCTGGATTAGCATGCAATGTATATGGTGCTTTGGATGGAATGTGATCTGCTAAGTGAATTTGGAATGTTAGGTTTAGTATGTCTATTTTGTTTACCATTGAAAACCACTGGAGTTTGTAGGCCAGACCTATTTGACACCCGATATCTCATTTCTGTACAGTAGAAGATCATTGGTAATATTAATAATTGAAAATTATAGCTGATTAGATACAGGGTTAATGAAGTTCATCTCTTGGTTTGCTGTCAAAGAGTGAGGTTATCATGGTTTGATTCGGAACATATATGTCAAAGATGAAACCTTACTTAGTTTGGAAGGAACTTTCTGAGATGAAAATCTCAACATGGTAATTCTGGTTTCAGTAGTTGTCTAACTTGTCTGGAGTGAAAAGGGGGGACGGAGAACAGGTGAACAAAGTAGTAGCTATTGTATTAGTTCTTATGCATATCAACCTTGACATGAATATAAACCATTTTATCCCATGCTAATTTTCAGATAAATGCTTTTCCCAGAAGGATTTAGTAATTAATCAATTATTTTGTTTTCAGCTATTGTAAAGTGTAAAGTTTCTATGTTAGTGGTGGTTTTAATGCCCATCTTCCAATATGTTTCAGATTCAATTTGTACTTCTCATTAGTCGACAAGGAAAAGTGAGATTGACAAAATGGTATTCACCTTATACACAGAAGGAAAGAAGTAAGGTAATGTCAATAATATCTTCTCTTCAAGACTGTTGTGTTGTAGATCATCAACTCTTAGATATGTATTTTTTTAAAATGCTACCTTGTTGATGAGTTTTTGGAACTTGCAATGCCTATTTTATACTGTTCAATTGCATATTGAACAATTTTGTATTGATATTTCGCTGGAATTAATGTGCATTCTCTTACATTATCAATACTTATTTATATCTTAATGCACCTTGAGAAGGTCATCCGTGAGCTCAGTGGAGTAATTTTGTCTCGAGGACCCAAGCTCTGTAATTTTGTTGAATGGAGAGGACTCAAAGTTGTTTATAAAAGGTAAAGCTAGAATATGATTCAGTGCATTGCAGTGAATATCTGGAAAATGTTCGTCCATCCATCTTAGAGCTGATCAACTTTGTTGGTTCCAATGTGCATATCATGCAGGTATGCTAGCCTTTACTTCTGCATGTGCATTGATCAGGAGGACAATGAATTAGAGGTCCTCGAAATAATTCACCATTATGTTGAGATTCTGGACCGATACTTTGGCAGTGTGAGTGAACTTAGACTCTGGCTTATTGTAAGGCCTGCAAAGTCTTTTTGACTGGCATTCTAGTTTCCATTCAATGGTTCACATTTATTGATAGTTTAACAATTTATATTTTTTTTCCAGGTCTGTGAGTTGGACTTGATCTTCAACTTCCATAAGGTATGCCTGCTTGTTTTTCATTTCAACTTATTATTAGTTTCAAATATTTCAAAGTTAATTTTGGTTTACCCCATACTGTAAGCGGTATGATGCCAGAAGTGGTTTGTTCCAAACATGTCTCAGTACATAAAGCATAGTTTATTTGTCTCGTGCATGGATACGAAAGTTTCTTTGCTCATTTATTTGTTTGCTGCTTGAACATTGAAGGCCTACTATGTATTGGACGAGCTTTTGATCGCTGGTGAACTTCAAGAGTCCAGCAAGAAAACTGTTGCTAGGCAAATAGCTGCTCAGGTACTGCCTTTTCTTTTCCGTATACAATTTCTTAATTTGTTTATTTGTCAGGATATCTAAGTGCTACCTTGTCTGAACTACAGGATTCATTGGTGGAGGCTGCAAAAGAGCAGGCCAGTTCGATAAGCAATATTATTTCCCAGGCCACGAAGTAGGATACAGGATTTGTTAAAATTTTGAAGTGTTGTTCCTTTTGCATTGAATTTTATTATTCTTGAGATCTGAAATGTATGTTTTCTTCGGGATGGTACACTGAACTATATGTTAAATGCAGCTCATATATTTTCTGATTTAGGTCTTGATCCAGTGAAGATTGACTAACTAAAATTTTCTCAGTATTATAGCCAAAATTTGGATTCTTTAGGAGCAATCAACTGAAGATACCCCATTGTTAACGCAAGATTGATTAACATAACTGCATATGCAACCCCATTCTCTAGGCTGAACTTTGATCGTGTATGTGTTCTGAAGCTTCAGCTTGTGTAGGATCCTGAATCTCCTGATAGATGCATCTGTAGCAATTAGTGGTTTATGTGGGAAACAGTGGTTCCATCGGCCAGTTGCAGCTGTAATGGCCCAGCATGGCTGCTATCTACTTACCTAGTGGGAATTTATTGCCATCCATCCATCGATTTCCTCTCTTGATATCAGGTAACAGAGCTATGGTCTTGAGACGTATCAGGGAAATGAAACAAAGCCGCACGTGACCTATCAACCAGGAATTAAAGTCAAAGGAGAAGAAGAAGAAGAACAGGGGCTTGTCAAACCACAACCCAAATCGAAGGATACGGTTTAGCATGCTAGGTTGCCTAAGCAAGAATCTTTTTTAAATTTTATTTTTGGAACAACAAATAAAGAACTTCATAACGTGCATTCATTCTTTGCTTGGTCTGTCATTACAGTTCACCATTGTCTCTAGGGTGAAGTCTTGCAAGCTAGATTGCTCAGCAATCAGCATCATAAGAACCACCTGATCTAAAATGCATTGCAATAAATCAATTATGCAACCTGTCCAGAAAAAATCCTCAGGCCATCAAAGAAAATCCTCCTAGTCCCAACTATATGTAGAAATCGAGACTAGACATTCGTACAGACTGCAAATAACAGGCACTAAATTGCATAATAATGATCAATGAGACTATAGGAAAGTTAGATACAGGCCCGCTTTCATATGAAAGATGAAATAACTTGTGACCATTGAACAATTCTCGAAAAAAACAACATGAAATAATCAGAAGGAACATAAAAAATAAAAACATTAGGTGCCTTGTAATATTTTCTTATTTAGCTTACCAAGAGAAACCAAGTACACTCATCAATAAACACGATGTATATTGGAAAATAATTACCGTGAGCAATTGTCCAACTTCTCTCCAGTATAGAATACAGTTAAAAATTTGTTCGGACTTCAAAATTTGGCCAATCCTAGACTAGTGTAGATTCTTCGAAAAAATTAAGGAGCCATATCTCTCTCTCTCTCTCTCTTTTTGTTTGACAACTATTTATGACTTACCAGCCACAACCTCAAACACGTGGGGAAGAAAAGCAATGATTAGTGGTGTGAGACTCCCTTCTAGGCAGAAAATAGCCAATTGGAGGCTCTGGCACACCAACATGAGAAAGGGAGATGCCGCCACATAATTACAACGAACTCAAGAAAGTCACAGCATACGTCATAAATGCAGGACCAGAAATAACACATCCTCACAGAAATTGCCAAATCCAGAAATGATTCTTATTCAGGATGCTGGAACTCAAGATCCAGTTTCCTCTTTAGATGAGATCTGTCAGCACTGCACAAGGGAACAAAGAACAACACATATTAAGTACACTGAGGGTAAAGTCCAAATATCATTGCAAACTAAATCTCCAGATGCATATGTTGCAGTTTCCTTAAACATTATGGTATCATCAAAGCTACAAAAAATATGAATAAAAACATACAAAGATATATAGTTTAATGATAGCATTTATTGTCTTAATTTCAACCAGGATACAATTAATGTCTTCAACCATAAGTGAAGAAGAAAACAAACTTTAGATGCTCGTTAATTCATTTCAATAGTGACTGTAAATTTGTAATAAGTTTATGGGGAGTTTATCTCCATCGAATACATTCTAATTCAAAAGTTGGTTAATATCAAGGAGGGAGTTTATCTCTCTCGTCAACTACTGATGGCAGTCTAATATTCAAGAAAAGAAGAATCTATGATATACATTAAAATTTGCTCAAAGAAGATTTCTAAGAAAAAAACAATATCATAATGATACTTAAAGAAAAGATAAGAGACATTAAAGCAAAAAGGTCAAAGACAAATAAACATACAACCAAGAGTCTCACATCTAGTTCAATAGAACATGTGCCCTCATAACATATCCTCATTAATAGATAGCCTATCCTCAGTTTAAAAAGTTGCTATCTGGCATCCAAACATATTGACCCAAATTATAGTTAACTGTTTACAGTAATCAGGCCATTCTTTCCAAAATTTAAATTAACACATCTAGTTCATAATGAGATTTCCAACCTTGTGAGAGAAAAATGAATTGGACTCGATGCTTAAATCCCACCATCAGGTTGGCTTTTGTTCATTTAATCTAATGTCACTTTTTTTTTTTTTTTGTAATAATGGCCCTGTCGTGTACATTCCCGACTTACATATATAGTGCTCCTAGCCTTATTCAATTTAACAAAGCTCAACCTCCACTGTAATCCCCAAGAAAGAGCAAAGAAAAAGGAGAATATCAAAAAGGTCCCAACTTGAAGCTTAAGCCCACATAATTTGAATACTTGAAGCCTTAGCGTAGGTCAAATATGAAATTTCTTATGAAAATACATGCCAACAAGAATATAAATCTAAACTCCACCTTCAAGTTTAACGGGCTGCAACCTTATTTACTTTCATTATTTTTTGGGAAAAAGACATGGTTTAACCATTTTGAAGTAACTCTTCATACAGATAGTTTTACCTGTTAATCGTAGGTCTGCTCATTGGTTTTGATCCAAAGACAGAAAAATCTACTGACATCAGCTTCGGTTCATTCCTGCCCGTGTTATCCCCAGCTGCCTGTCTAATCTCACCGCCACGTTCATCAACCTTATCAACTTGGAATGAATTTCCATCAAACCCTTCACGATCTGACATCACTCTTCTTGCCTTCCTTTTTGGTGACAAGACAACAGGACGATCATGTAAATCTGAAGTCCTAGGATTGTGTGATTCTCTCTTGGGAGCTGGTCTAGGGAGCTTAGCTGGATCTGTGGGCAGAGGTATGGAGGTGAAATACCTAAAAGCAAAACAGAGATGAGAGCAGGAAATGAAATGATAATATAGATTTCCAATTTGAAAGATTTTGGAGACCTGTGTTCCAATGCCTGTTGCACTGAAATTCTAGCTCTTGGATCATATGTAAACATCTTAGATAACAGATCTAAAGCATCGTCACTAGCTGTTGGACACAGTTTTCGCCAAGGTTGTATAATCTGAGATGAATATTCTACAAAATCAGGAAGCCATTCCAAATCAGGCCACTGCAATGGAGTTGGAGTCCCCAACTTCTGAAAGATCTTTCCTAGTTGATCGATATCGCTATCCCCCTGTCAGACACTAAAAGTTAAACTGGTTCTGCAAGTGGTGATTGCAAAATGCTCTGTGGGCATACAATTGATAAACATCAAAATGATTATCTAGATGTTACAATAAAATGAGCTTTAGCCAAATCAATTTGTATCCACTATTCAGCATATTCTTAGAAAGGAAAGCAAAAGGAAGAAAATGTATGCACTATGTTTTGATAATGTACCTAGGAAGAGCATGTCTATTGATTCACAATTGAAGGCGGAACCCCATAGCCCAAAACTGTATTATTTAAAAGAAAATGGCAGATGAGATTCCTTGTTGTCGGTGTTCATTTAGCAACTTTTAGTGACAAAAGATGCATGAAAGGAAGGAGATAAACGTCTCTAACAAGAGCGAAGAAAGGCAAGAATTCCCTTTGATGTCCATTAACAATATTGACAAAATAACTGGGTGGGAGTGGAAAATTCATACAAGTCTTATTCACAAATAAGGAATTAGAGCTTTATTATCTTCTCCAATTCCTGTTCATTGTGAATTACTGTTTGGGAAACTAACTTGAATGTATGAGCACGTATATTGAGGAGCTTGGAATTCCTCTCCCACGCAAAACCCCTCAAATCCACAAGCAATAAATCTTATACTCTACCAGGAGTCAGCAAAGATTTGCCACAAATAGACAAAAACTAGTGCCACGTATCGCAAGCTACTGGAAAATGAAAAAGAAAAAGAAAATGATAACTTAGTGTCTTCCCATTGTTATGGGAAAAAACATAAATTTTAGGAAATGGGACATTGTGTGGCACAAAAAACTTTAAAAAATTGGCCAGGATTTATCTTAATGAGGAAAAAAAAAGAAAGAAACTTTAACCTTGAGTACCTAGGCTTTGCAAAATACAATTGACAATTGCACAAATTCAAATATAATGGTCTAAGGTTGTAAACGAAAGATTTACAAGAAAAATATTCCAGATTCCTCTCATTCATCTTTAGGCCCATTTTAACCACACATCTTATAATTTTCATTCCACATGTTTTGATGCCCCAACACCAACAATGAAGTTCACATTGCTATAGCAGAAAAACAAAGCATAATTGCAGGTTATGCAGTTAAAAGGACTCTCAAGAAAAGAGTTCCAAGCATGGGAACATCACGAAAAATTTACTCTTTGATCATCGTTAGAATTGGCCCCCTATACCCTGGTATTAGTTCACATTGCAAGGCATTGGATTAAGTTCACATTTTGCAAACAATCACAAAAAATATTCCAAATTTAAGGAGAAAGTAACGTCTTAAAGTGAAAGTTCGCTGGTAGCCACCATACCAAAGGATTAAACTAGAGATCCTAATTTCAAACCATGCTTATAGAACTCAAGCTCCCAATTTTACAGCTAGAGATCCAATTGCAAACAATGTTTAAAAGTACAACTTTAATCCGTATAGAACTCTACACGAAAGAAATAGGCCAACTGCATAACTAATATGACTGCTAAAACTATGAAGAGTATTTTTCAAAGAGTGAAAACCACATTTATGACAAGCATGAAAATCTACTCACCTGTAGGAATGGTCTGCGATTAAGTAGCTCTGCAAATATACAACCAGCAGCCCATACATCAACACTAGCACCATATTGTTTGGCACCAAACAAAAGTTCAGGTGCTCTATACCATCGAGCAAAGACCTGGACATTTGTATTCAAACTTGCAAGTTTAATTTTTTGTGGAGAACCAAAACATTGTGATACAGGACAAAAGGAAAATGATCAAAACAATACCCAAATATGAGACAGGAAAAAATAACAAAGAATATCTGGCATCAGCATGAGAAGAAGATTGGACACGTGGATTTAATCAAAAGAAATGACAAAACAAAATACGAAATGCAAAATTTTGAGGGGGGGGGGGAGAAAATGGAAACAAAGGATGATTTATCCATCACAGCATCATTCCTGACACATGATGTATGGTTCATAAACAAATATTTGAACTGGTTCCACACCAGTCATCTATCATATGAGCAGCTATCACTGCTGCTAACTAAGCTTATTTCTTAAGCAAAACATTATATCAGATCTTAATTATCAAAATCATTTAACTGAAAATGCTTGAACGTACACACTTACTTGGTGTGTGAACTTGCGACCAGGACTTCCAAAAATACGTGCTAAACCAAAATCTGCAAGCTTGAGCTGCCCATTAGATCCTATCAACAAGTTATTTGGCTTCATATCCCTGCACATAACAAACACTATACATTTGATACCAATTCTGGCAGCAATTAACATCACAAACTAGCTTCTCAACGACAATGCAATACCTATGCAAAACCCATTTCTTATGGCAAACAGCTAGTCCTTTCAACGTCATCTGAAAGTATGATTTTATATCCCCTGGCGAAAGAAATATATTGGGATCGCGAATCACCGCTTCAAGATCAGTCTCCATGAACTCAAACACAAGATGCAAGTTCCCTTTGTGAGGGAAGGCATGGATCAATTCGATTATATTCGGGTCTTTAAGCTCTTTAAGAAGTTTAATCTCTCTAAGTGCTGTAAAATTTACTCCTTCCTTTTGTCTTCCGAGCCGAATTTTCTTGATTGCAACAGTCTTCCCAGTCTGCAACATGCCCAGCACTATCAATTAAAATTACAAAAACAACCTTATGGAACCTAAACCCCCATTTTTTATTTATTTCAGACAACTACCCTATACATGCCAACTTAAAATCTTATCAAATTAAGTAAAACTAAATTAATATTTTTACTAACTAAAATAACTCCCTGAAAACCAAAATTAAAAGCAGCCTTCTTTGTTTCTTTTCTTTTTTTCCCTTTAATTTCTCTATAAGCAAATAAAACAAACCCTAAAAAGTTCCAAATTTCTTCAGTTTTTATACATTTGTCATAAGTCAAACAAAACAGAACCTGAAGATTCAAAATTCCCAGTTCTAAGGGACAAAATCCAGCTAAGATTAATTACCTCAGTATCAATGGCTTTGTAGACAACACCATAAGTACCTTCACCAAGAATCTCTCGCTTTAGATATCTATCCGCTACTTTCTTCTCCACATCATTCTCTGACATTCTCGATTTATTTTTTCCGTGACAAGAAGAGAGGCTTCTCCTTTTCTTTTTAGCACACCACTAAAGGCTACAGCGCGTAAATTGCTAGACCGGCAGTGCCTGAAAAAAAAAAACAAGATGTGAGAGAGGGACAGAGTCAAGGCAACGTATATAAGGTAATTTACAAATTGATACATACAGTTTGATGTTAGTGACAATTTGGTATCTGTAGCTTCGATTGCTTTTAATTTTACTCAACAATTTCATTTATTTTGCTTTCAAAAAAAATTAGTATTCTTTTTTCTTAATATATAAGGTATCTTGAATCACATTACGCCCACTAAACTTAGATATCTGCACTCCAAATAAAGTTTGGAAAACAGAATTTACATCCTGCAATCCGTAGCTTTGCATTTGCAATTCAACTTCATTTAAAAAAAGTCACTGTTCAGTTTTCACAAGTTCGCTGAATGCAATTTATTTATGGCCGGAGCAGATCTAAAGTGGAAAAAATCGTGATTTTCTGTGGTGGTTCACACAGATAAGGTGATGCTAACGGATCATCATTGGCGATAGCTCAGCCCCCTCTTCTTCTCTATCACTTTCAGCCGTAAATGCATTAGTTGTCAGTAAAAAAAATCAGTTAGAACACTAGATTAGCATAAGGAAGTCATGCAAAAACTTCTTAATAAAATATTGATTTTTCTTGGCTGATAAAATTTGAGTCAGAATTATACCTGTACGTGGAATAAGAGGTAATTTGATACTTAATTCAGCACTTCATTTTGTTTTATCAGTGACAAGGAGGTAAAAATTCAAAAACAATAAAAATTATTATTTTTTTATGTATAGAGAAGAGTGTTTGTTTTTTATCTTGCTGAGAATGTTTTTTTGTCTGGCGTTATTCAGATAAATCTTCTTTTTATTTTTCTTAAAACCTCAGTATATATAACCTAGAAAATATCTAAAGAAATATAAAAAATACACATAAAAAATACTATTTATAAATAATATTATGGATATTATTATTACTCATGAATAGATAAATCAAAAATAGCTCCATAAAGATGGGTTGAACATTGGGCTATCCAAGCTTTATGGTGTTTAATTAAATTTAACCAAGAGATAAGATAGAAAAAGAATGATAGCTCGGTTGGGTCGTAGCCTAACAAAACTTGAGGTAAAGCTCGGTTGAGATGTCCACTTAAATTTAATAATTTTATTTTTTTGGTATTATTATAGCCATTGAAATCCCAAAAGATTGCATATGTTATTTCCTTCTCAACACTTAAATAGTGTTTGGAAATGCGAGCCAATTCTTGTTTTTAAAAAATTCAAAAATAATTTTATTAAAATTTTTTATATATATATATATTTTAGATGGTTTTAATGTGTTGATTTTAAAAATAATTTTTAAAAAATAAAATATATATTATTTTAATACATTTTAAAATAAAAACAACTTAAAAAATAATCTCACTCTCAAACAGTCAATCATCCTTGAGCACGTGATATTTTTATTAATGGTAAAACAAATAAACGATAGCACTGGCCTCCATGAGGATAAACTCACACAAAGTTCCATTATTCCTTCTCAGCAGCATCATCATGTTCATATTTCATGGCATCCCACCTGTCTAGAAGTTAGTAGTTGCTAGCGTAATCAAACATACTAAGAGAGAATTGTTAAAATTGCATTAAGAAAATCATGTATTATATTAAATAAGGGAATAAACTTTCCATTATTATAAAGAAACTAAAAGATAAGGTGAAAACATGGTGCACACGTGGACCATGCACCCTCTCAAAATTCATGGTGCTTTTTTTCTCTCCAATTTAATTATTTTGTTGCTAATTGCTTCCAATTTGCTGATGAATGTATTGTTAAACGTAAAGGGATCAGAGTAGACGGAGAAGCTAGGTGGCTTTTTTTAAATTAGCATGAAAGTTAACTTATGTCCTTCTATTTTCTAATTGACGGTTTTTTTGGTCCTTGTAGTTTTTTAAATTTAATTTTGATCTGATACTTTATTTTTTTATTTTTCAATCTTTAATTTGAGAGAGGAGATAGAATTGTCGGCTGTAAAGAGATAAAATTTTGATTGACTTCCACTAAAATGATTAATCTCAGTATAAACAGGTTATATTTAATGAAGAGAGTTTCCAATGAAAATGTTTTTTTGCAATCTCATCATCTGAGATAATAGATTTAAACTCAATAAATCTTTTAGATTTAAGTTGATTTTGAATTTTATCAATCAATACTAAAATTATTCGATTTTATATATTGATTTATTAAGTTTTCTATAATGTTTTTGTAGATATTGCCAGGCCTCTTAAATTTTTTATTAAATGGTGGATAATATTTCATTAGCTCTTTATTTAAAAAGAGAAGAGAGGTGTGTAGACAATGTTTCGCCTACAGTCCTAGAATCCCGTGACTGGAGGGTTGCTAAAAAAATTAAGGTGGCGGTATTTTATGCTTAAAATTTTAATTTTTAATTTATTTTAACTTAAAATAAATTTAATTAACCTAGATAAATCTAACATGTTGTGATTTTAAAATTATTTTTAAATATTTTTTAATATTTTACTGTCTCAACACTCAATATATAATAAATTTTGAATTCATAATTAATTGTTTTTAAAAACAAACACATTAGCAATGTTTGGACAATTTTTTTTGCTTTCAAAACAAGATTTAATTTGATCCGCAGCACATTACAGAATAGTAACCTAGTTATGAACTACGGAATGAAAAATATAATTTCTGAAATTTCTATTAGTGGATTCCTTCTGTATAACAGTAAAAAATAAAATCCATGCTTTCACCATAAAGACCATAGACTTTTCCTAAATGGTTTTTCACTCTACGTGGAATGATGAAGTCAGTCAAATTTATCGACAACCTTCGACCACCAAAGCCGTTCGCTGCTGATAATAAAAGTTGCCAATGAGTTAATTGACACTAGTTCTTTGCAAACTAGGAGAAGCTCTAGCTGCCCTCTTTTGCAAAACAAACCATAGATGTGCTAATTCAGCAGTCCTGAGACCCTGAAAAGATTAAAGCAACGCCAATGTGCATCCACTGTAGATCCTGATCAGTCTGCAAGTGAGAGGGTCAGCTACAAGAGAAGGAAAAATGGATGCACCGAAAGAAAGTGAAAAGATTGGGAAGTGTGACTCACCTAATCCACATCAATGAGCTAAAACTTCTCTTAATTAAAATTAGCAGGAGAAAAGGTATCAGATGATGTAGGTATAGGTATGGAAGGTATGGTACTGGCCTAGTCCTGCCGTTGTATTATTCTTCTATGTTAAAAGCGTATTCCAGGCGTTTTTCTACAGACTTCATGTCTTCTGAAGTTTCAAGCTTCTTGGATTTCGGAGGAGAAAGGAAGAGCTGCTTCTTGTTTAATTGATCCACATCATCATCATCATCATCATCTTTGTCAAATGAGCAAGAACCTAGCGACCGGAGGCCATTATCATCTTTGTCAGATGAGCCAGCTTGTCTCAAAGTAATAGAACTTCTCTTCCTTATAATCGATGGCGTGCTTTTGAAACTCCTTGCTTTGCTTCTCAATCTGGATTCTGGACTGCTACAATTAGGAGACACTCTATTGCGGCTTATTGGAGTGGAGAAGGAACCTGGACCTCCTACTGTGCGAATGCAGCAATCTGAACTGGGAAAACTACCGGTTTCAAGGAAGACATTCAAATCCTTTAGCTGGAGTGACTCGTAGCACAAGCCACGATGTAATTTATCCGTAGTGTTAGGCCCTCCTGCCCCTCTATTTTTCTCATGTTCATCTGTCATTATAAGAGAATAAAGATGATTCGTTCAGTTAATTGATTTGATTTTGTGATTTTATAACACCTCACACTACATACATTACCCTGTAGCTGAGGCACATTCGCCTCGAGATACTTTTAGATGTAATGTTCATAGTAACTCTAGATTACATGCTCAAAAATGAGAGAGGGGGGAGAGACTTTACCCATTGTTTCATCATAACCATGTGCACTGAATGGAGTACTCAAAGAGAGATCCAAAGACGGAGAAAGTGCTTCAGAAGGCAATGAATTCATACTATTTGTAGTCTCATGAGTCCTTTCCTGTGAACATGGAGACCTCAAGAGACTACCGAAAGAAACATCACAGATTTTTCCAGGCTGGTTAACAGAGGAATGGTCTGTTGACTCTGATGTGTATGCACTACTGGCACTTTCTCTGCAATCTTGGCTGGACAGACCACATGTATCAGTAGCTTTAGTACCTGTAGTTCCACCTGTGGGCTTTGCTGAATCGTTCCACTCTTTACAAATTTCATTATCTGACGCCGTCAATTGGCCCTCCCTTCTTCTACCAACATTTCCAAGAACCAAATCCAGTGAACAAGGTTCCACGTTAGAGCACAAGTTCACACCCCGATCATTTCTTTGCTTGCCCACCTCAAGCCTCTTGCCATCTGCTTTTGTCTTGTAACTATAAAAGTCCAAACCACGAGCTGGATATGATTCTATTCTCTTCCTCACTGAGCAGTTCCAATGATTTTTTATTGAATTTTCAGTCCTGGTATTTTCCAATAGACACAAAACAAAGTGATTTTCCACATGCATAAACAGAAAGTCGTCTGTTTTTTAGTATTGGCACCAACTTTTCTTCTACAAAACCTCTAGAGATACCTTCCATGCAGAAGCTTTGCGATCTCAGCCCACTTATTACCATATGCCCCATGGGCTTTGATGAGAACTGCCTCCTCCTCTTTCGTCCATGGAGTTCTATTAATATCTGGATTTAAATGGTTGTGCCACCTGACAAAAATTGTGTGATGACTTGGTTCTCAAATAATAATATTCCCAAATAAATAAGCAGCGTTTGCATAACCCAAAATCCATTTACGCGGAGTGAAATGTGTTCAAGTACCTTTCTCGGCATTGCTTGCCTATGCGGCCTGGCAAGTGTTTTGCTATTTGAGACCATTTCTTGTTTCCGTGTATTTCAACAAGCTCTCGAATGAGATCATCTTCCTGTTGATCCAATAAAGTAAATATGAGTCGTTGTCACAGATTATACAGAAACAAAACAACCTCCTTCGTTGATATGAAGGATCAATACAACAACAGCCAAGCCTCCATCCCAAACTGGTTGGTGTTGGCTACATGAAGGACCAAAAGAAAAATCACCTCTTTTTTCCAGGGTCCTTTAACAAGTTCAGGGTCAAGAACCTTCTGCCATCGATGCAGGCACTGAACATCTGTTCTATCAGGAACACATTCAGCTGCAAGAGATATCAACTTCATTGGAATAATACACTAGCAATGTCAGCTAGAAAACAGAACTGAAATGAGCTCGAACTCAGCTGGAAGAGAGATTGAAGACCAGCACTGGCAATCTCAACCAGAAAACAGAAACTTGTGAGCTAATGAAGATCACAACCTTCATTGGCTCTTGCAAAGACAAAAGGCATCAATTCGAGCATAAGGCCAGTTCACCATTAATCAGACACAGGAAAGTAAAAACTGAGTATAAGATACTGAAGGAGCATACCGATCTTCTTCCAGTTTTTGCTATTGTACCTTTTGACTGCATCAGCTAATATTTTATCCTAAGAAAACAAGTGCAAGGTCATTTGTCCATATGAAAATTGAATTCTAAATACCTTACTAACAGCACAAACACAACACCTAGGTCTTTACGTTAAAGTTCCTTTTTTCTTTCCTCATTCCGAGTACAATTTCATCCCAAAACAACAAACAGAAACACATGTACATATCGACAACTATTTGCAATTTGTAGACTAGAAGCATCCACAATTCAATGCCATAAATTGAGTTATCTAAGTACCATGGAATATTTTACAGGGAAAAAAAAAAGCCACAGAAGCTATTTTGAAATTGAACACTAAAACCTCTAACACTAACCTCCTCCCCTGTCCATTTTCTTGATCGTCTAGTAGGACCAGTCATCCTCCTAAAACACAAGAAAAACTAACATCATTCAAATATACATGTCATTGAGAGAGAGAGAGAGCTGGTATAATCACGGCTGAAATTCATAAATCTGATTTCTTTTATCTGCTAGAGGAATTAAATTCAAACTACAAAAAGATCAAAGAGATACTGATATTTACAACATAAATAAACAAAAAAGAGATAGATAATCGAAGATTGACAAACCCTTGTTGATTTTGAATCGCATTGCGAATGCCACCATGGGGCACCAAACCAGTCCAGTAAACTAAACCCTTTGTCTTTGAATTAGAATTGATCTCCTTAACTTCTTCAACCATGATCTCTCTCACACTCTAAATTAACAAAAACAAAGTAAAAGCAAGCCACCCTTTAGGGAAAAAAAATTCTTTGATCTTTAACAATGTGTTGATGAAAAGGAAAAAAAAAACTCTCTAAATTAAATTCTTAAAACCCCTAAAAAAATTAAGACTTTTCCTTCAAAGATTGATCAACTTCAACACTGCTACATAACTGTAATCCAGTTTTTTTTATTAAAAAATAAAAACAGAGATTATTAGGAAGCACATTAAACGGTAACATTAAAACTTAGGAGGGTTTTAAGGAAACTATAAAGAACGTCTCCTTGTTTTTTTTTTAACGCGTAACGGCAAAGAACAGATAAGCAGGAAAAAAAATATATCTTTTGATAAGGGTGAGAGAACAATTAAACCAAATAGGCAATTGAGTGATCAGGTTGTTCTGGAGAGATAAAGAGAGAGAAGGGATTGGTCATTGACGTCAAAGATAAAATTTTGCAAAGAGAGAAATTCGCGGGAAAAGAGAAGGATAGTACTTGTAGTGTTGAGTGTTCATAACATGACACGAGAAATAGGCAGAGAAAGAAGAAGAGATACGATACAGAACAAACGGTTTGTTTGTTTCAAACTTCAAAACGTTAGTTTATGTTTACGAGGACTCAGTCAAGTATAATAATTATTAAAAATATTACATTTTAAATTAAAAAAATAGATTTTAAATAAAATTTGTGACCTCCAAACACCTCTATATCTAGGATGGTTTTTTTTTTTTTATTCAGGTATTCTTATATCTTTTTAAATAATAAGACTAGTTTTATTCGGAGTTCGTGGCTATCCCTTTCTATAAGTATATTTTCTTAAAATCAAACTTGTATTTTTATCCTTACAAGAATATAACAATATTTTAACCGCTATACCAACTTTTCATTAATAGATTAGAATGTTACTGAGTGCTAGTGTTTAGAAACTATATTTTTAAAAAATTAATTTTTTTATATATTTTTAATTATTTTGATAAATAGATCTTAAAATTAATTTTAAAAAAATATTATTTTAATGTATTGTGGTATGAAAAGTAACATTATTATACACCTAAACAAATTTTAAATATAAATTAATTATTAATACGGTCCTTAAATAAAAAATTTATCAATATATCTATTTATTTTTCAACTGGTTCCTTAACCTAAAATATATTTTTTTTGTAATTTTAAAAAGGGCATTGTTTTATTAGATAATATATGGAAACTGAGACAAAAAAGTATTAACAAATGTGGAAAGGGGAGCTGAATTGAGGAGTGTTTAATACTTTAGAGACTTCATGCAGATTAGTTTTTGTTTGGGGACCTGGTTGAGAATTGGTAGGTGATCGGATGACTGATTAGAGGTATAGCTAAGTGTGTGTGATAATAAATTTATGATACGTGAATAAATATAATAATTTAATAAAAATAACACTACATGCAATTGGATGTCAGTGTGAAAAGGATGTATCCTTGAAATTAAAAGGAACTTAATTTTACTTGGTGTTGTGTTTTTTTAATTATTAATTTGGGTTTTTGAATTAGTTTATGTGTATTTTAATTAATTTTATGTATTCTGAAATTAACGATCATGTAGGCCTCCAATAAATATTATATTAATAATTATAGAATTACCATAAAAAAAAGCAAAGTAATATTTGTTTTTAACCGTGTGAGTGTGTGTTTTAATAATGTATTTAATTTTAAAAAGTATTAAATTAATTTATTTTTCTTGTTGATTTTAATATGCTAGTATTAGAAATAAAAAAATATTTTAAAAATTTATTTTGATGTACTTTCAAATAAAATAAAAAATTAAAACACATTGCATTACAAAATTAAAATATTAAAATGCATGTAGAGAGTAAGCCTTTTCAAAAATATATTTTTAGTCTAAAACTTTTTCCTTTGTTTATTTTCCATATTTATCCTTTTATTTCAATTTCAGACTGGAACGAGTAATTTGTGCTCTCGTGAATCTTCCCTGATTAGAGGGGTATTTATTTATTTATTTGTACTCGAAATTGCAATAGCCGTTACAATTTACAAGCGTAAATATTGGACTGTAAATGACTGGAAACCAGTAGGTGAGGTGGACTTTTATCTCGGAATTTTTCTGATGAGAGAAGTGGGCTGGGCTTTAGGCCTAATTCCCTTACTTGGGTTAAAAGCTTTATTTACCATTGCCTCTCAAAAGCCTGATTAATTACTGCAGCTAGCGTAAACTGGGGAGGAGAGGAGGACCATCAGTATTAACTCTCACCTGCTGCGAAAATGAATTCACAGTAGACGAGGCCCAAGGGATTGTGCAGTATGGAATTGGGCCGGTCTTGATGACCGGCCCGAGCTACTCTGTGGTTTTCCGTACCAGAATCTTTTTTAACTTCAAAAAAATTCAGTTAGCGAGGAATTTATTTTTTTTGGTATCATAACCTTATAATTTCTTAACTCAATTTCTCTTCTAAGTCAGTTTCAAATGAAGTTACTTCTATATGAACCAGCCTATTTGATTGATTCAAATGTAACGTGGATAATTAAAAAAAATTATGATTTAACTTTTACAAAAAAAAAAAAATCAAGATAATAACATGATAGATCAATTTAATTTACGATCCAAGTTACAGAATCGACAAGGTTTACTAACTTTATTTTTTAAAATAAATATTTCATTTAATTGTACAACAACAAAGATAGATGTTTATATAATTAAATATTAATTAAATATCAAAATATTTGTTTAAGATTATGATAATTTTATACAAAACAAACTTAAATAAATCACAATAATGATTCAAAATCAACAAGTATTTAGAGTAATGGAGTTAAAAAAATTAAAAACTCAACATTAAATAATAAAATTATAAAAAATAAATAAATAATTGCCTAAGCATGCGGCCAAGATAGCACTGCATGCACCGTCCTTTAGATGAAAAAAAAGTGCTAATTAAAACCCTATTTTAAGAACGAGAAAAAACGATATAGCTTGAATTTTAGCAGACTGAACATGGAAATATGAAATTGAGTTAAAAAAAAGTTCAGGGCTGACCATGGAGAGTGAAGAGCAGAACAAAGCATACCTAAATAATCAAATCGAGTGAGAGAATAGAACTCATTTTGAGCAGAACTCAGTATGATTCTTGGATACTGAGACAAACTCTGCTATTGTGTGCTTATGAGTAAATGGATATTGGATAGTTTGGTTTTGGTTTTTTTTTTAAAAAAAAAAATATTTTGATTTTTTTAAAATTAATATTTTTTTAGTATTTTTAAATTATTTTAATGTATCAATATCAAAAATAATTTTTTAAAAATTATTATTTTTAATATATTTTTAAATAAAAAATATTTAAAAAACAATAACAATTACACTTTCACTCCTTCTTACTATAGCAGGATCGTCCCATAATTAACCAGGTCAATGCACCTGCCTCTGTTTCAAATTTCCAATTGAAATGTCTTGCGGGTCACGTCAACACAATAAGAAAATATCCTCAAAATTCCAGCTTGAGGAAGAGAATATCCATGAAAGAAAAAACCCTCGAGGAAGAAAGCTAACACAGACAGATGAGCAGATGATTCGATTCAAATTCCAAATATCGAGGATTCAATTGCCTGTTCTTTAAACACAAAGTGCTAAATATCACAAGGATCCCCTTATCCTTTAAATAATTAACTCGGCATCAATAACTGGAATTTTCAAATCGATTAATTCAATCTCAAATCACCATCCCTACAGTTGGGTATATGGCAATTGACATGATGATCAAGGGGAGCCAATTCCATTCGAAACACCGTTGAATCTGTTCAAAGCCTCCATATTTTTCCCCTTCAAATGAACCTTGAGAGATAGTGGTATATTGTAATATCGGTAAAGTATTTTCTATTTAAAAATATATTAAAATAATATTTTTTTTTAATTTTTAAAAATATATTTTTAATATTAAAACAACCAGAAAACAAGAAAAAAACATAAAAATTTCACTTCTAAAACATAAAAACAAACCAGTTCTAAATAAAAGAAGCACATTAATACACTCATATCTGTCAATATTGTGATGAACAGACTACCAGTCATAGCACATATCCCCCATCGCCCATTCGAAGACTTCATGGGAACTACAACAACTGGGAATGAGGATATGCATGTTTACAGTTCAAAAGATGTTACGGACTATAATAAAGCATCCAGGTCATCAAATCAAATGCCAGTATTTTGTACATTGTACAGACTGTTTTGTTGGATCTCCCAGGTCCAATCTTCAACCCTTCATTTTCCCGCATTTCTTCGCCAGATTGCCAGTCTTATTTTCACCCTAAGAAATATGCTACATAAACAATTACCTCAAATTAAAGGGAAAAAATCCAATTATTCTACCGTACCCTTTACTAATATCCATGGCGTCCACACAAGCAAGTCATGAGAGTTGCTAGAATGTATTTCATGATGTGTCAACAGGATCTTTTGATCCTTGGGTGGCCGCGGGAATAGCCAGCCCAAGCTCCTTACATAGCTCTTCGTCTGGTTGCAGACTCCCTGGAATTGCACCGAAAGCTCTTCTTGATGTTTCAGAACCAAGAGCCACATAGTGCAGATATGCTGATACATCCTCCATTCGTGTATTTAAAGATATGGAAGCAAAGTTCTTTAAAAGACTTCTTTCTGGTTTCCTTTCAAGTACCTGGTCCAGATCAGCAACCCTCAGAAACCGTTCTGTTGCAGCTTCCCATGACAGCTCATGCCTCTGTGCACCAGTCAGCTCAGCAGGTTCTTCAGTTAAAGCCCTGCTTGTGGCCTCGACAAATCCTTTGCTGTTATCATAAGTCCAGCAGTTTACAAACTGCTTGAAGAATTCATTCGATGGGTGATTAGCACATACAACAATTTTGCCCATCGCCAATGCTTCTGCCGTTGTCGTGCAAACAACGTCTGTGGTGCTTGGATTCAGGAACACTTTATAACTGGTGGAAAACCAAGAAAGAGGATATTGATAAAAGTTCCCCGTAAGGAAAAAAAAAAAAAAAAACAATATAAGAGGTGGAATAATTCCGGATTGGATTACAGTTGCAATTTGCAGATAATAACCACATTTGTTCAGCCATTATTTGCTGCCAACTGGGTGAATGTTTTATTTTTCAATATGATAGGAAAAGACTTATCAAACTTATAAATTAGTTGTAGTAGCTCATACAGCAAGAATCTTACTCGTGGAATACAGGATCTGCATGATCACGCCCAGGATATACTCTGACTACCAGATCCAATTTTTTAGCAGCTGCCTGGACTTGGTCGGAGTCTTCTCCACTGCCATATAAATCTACCTCAAGCCCAATTAGCTCTTTTTGATTGTCTTGAAGAAGTTTAATAAGCTCCTTGTAGCCTTTGCTCCACACCATTTTTCCAATGTAGTAGGCACCTTTAGTGAAGGCCTGATTCCCATTCCCACTTTGTTGTAGCTCTATCTTTTTCTTGCCAATCTCAAGGAACTTAGGATTCACTCCATGAACATTGCAGATTATGGAATTAGGATAATCCTGGGTAGCAGCAGACAATCTAATTACCTGTAAGCACATCACAAGTGTACCCAGGTCAGCAACCAGTTATATTAAGATTGTACCAACAAAGATAAGGAATCCACACCAAAAAACAACTCTCTTTCAAGAGATGTTTCTTTGGCATATAGAGCAATGGTGAATGAACACAGGGCCAACAGGACATTTCTTGATCCCCAAAGCAATTTCATTCATTATGGTGCCACTTTATTTAAAATATGTTTGAAAAAATGATTAAAGATACAAGGGTTTACTGCTAACTTTCTTTCCTTTCTTCCCCCTTTTTTTTTTTGCATTCCATGGATACTGATAGTTGAATGTCATTAGCCACTTTTCCTCATTCACATCAGGCCAATATAGATGCTTGTTGTAGTACAATTCAAACAAGCACATGGCAATCTGATTGTAAATCAGGACACAACAATCAGGAATTAACAAAAACTAGGATTACTTGAGTAACTGCGAAATAATTGATTTGCTGCTCCCACAGACACAGAAGAATATAACTCGACAAAAGGTTAGCTATCAATCATAAATCAGGCTTGAAAAGTAAATATTCCTTGTACTTTGATTCAGAGTTTTGAGATCACTCGTGTATTTCCAGCGATCGTGTTTCAATGAGGGATGATGGTACTGGTTGGAAGCCATACCAAATCCACTAGAAAACCACTCAAAGCACATCTTTTACACGAAATGATGCCAAAAAAAATTCATAATGCAAGAAAGTATGGGCATAGAAATCTTTGAAAGAATTCTCAATTCAAGTATTAACAAGTTATTTTAACAGAAAGGACAACATAGAACCATTCAAACATGAAGAAGCATACCTTGTGGCAGTAGATTTCAACAACCCAACTATTAATATATTTAACAACCAATGCTTTAACCCGTCCATTCTTCTCTCTCTTGATATATTCCAGATAATTGGTGTGTATAATTCCTATGACAAGGCGGAATTTAGTTTTCCATCTCTTCCCATGATGAAACCACGTGAGATGCTCAGGCTCCTCAAGAACCGCAACATCAGCATCTTCATCCGGTATGACTTCCGAGATATCTCCTACGGAAAGAATGCTTCTTTTATCTACAGCAAACTGCAAGACAAACAAAAAGCATCAAACTTTACGCCCATCTCCAACTAATAAACACATCATATATGATGAATTGATTGATGATTACCTTGGCGGGGTAGAATTGTATGCTAAAAGCAGGTGAAAATGAAATCCTCTCCTGAAGCCATTGACGGACATACACTTGTTGCTCAGAAGGTGACGTGAAGGTGATATTATCGGGGTAAACTAATTTCTGATGCTGCAATGACAACCACGGAATCACCAAAGTGACCTTTCTACTCCCATCTTTCGCAAGAAACGCAGCACGAAACAGAGGGTTTACGGCAGTTCCAGTCATCCATGGAAGACTGGCCGTTGTAAAAATTGCAATATGCTGCTTCTTGTTATCCATTTATCAATAACAGCTCTCAACTTGGACAAACTGATTTATTTTCTCTAACAAACAATAAACAATAAGAATAATTAAGGGAAAGACATAAAATAAACGGAATTAATAATCAAGAAAGACAGCGAAGTTTAACGTAAGAACAACCGGATGCAGAAAACGAAGATCTAACAAGGATAACCCATCACCTCTGGGATATTTTTGGGACAGCTAAACGGTAAATTAGAAACAACGAAGGTGTAAGAAGATTCGTGTTTGGCTGGCTTAGAGATAAAGCTTTTGGGTCCCTCTCCTCCCTGTCTCCTCCGGTCCATGATTTTTTTTGTCTTCTTTTTCTATTTCTTTTTTCCCACAAGGCAGATCCAACTTGGTCCCTGTATTCTCACCTTTGATTAATGTGGCTTGTTTTATTTTTTTGGTCCCTTTACTCGAGAACATTTCTTGATGTTATCCCCAATCCAATCTCCATCCAATTCAACATTTAATAATTGAGATGTGATCGGGCATGTGGTAGATACATGTTCACCTTTTTTACACGTGGTTAGGAATTAACAGAAAACGTAAAAGTTGTTGGACGGAGAGATCACGTTCACTAATTTTCTAGATTAGAGGGACCAACTAGGTTAAGAAAAGTAGTATAGGGGTCGTCATGAGTAAACTTATTAGTATAGGGACCAAATAAATACGATCAATCCACGTCGCTGAACTCCTTTGGTGAGAGCCATGTTTAAAGGTGCTTGTTAATTGCTTGAAGCATTGGTTAACAAAAACTAAAAACGCTAGAAGCCGCCACGGTTGACATTATAATGGAAATACAGGATTAAAATTTAAAATTCAGAGAAAATACATTGATCATTTAACACTCACGATTGATTTTTGTTTTAATTTAAAAGTTTATTTTATTTATTTTTTAATCTTTAAATTAAAAAAATAGTCGAAAAATTATGAAATAAAAATAAAATGATTAATTGTCATGATTTCAATAACAAAAATAAACAAACTATAAACAAGATTCTTTTCAATAAAAAAATTGTGTTCCATCTAATATTTATGAATTTAATTAATCTTTATATTTTTGGATGATTTTGGTGTTTTTTAATGCTAGTGAGTGGTATGGGAAGACTATTATGATATTTGTTATGTGTTTTTAGGTGAACATATATTGAATTCAACCCAAAAATTTACTTCATGTTCAACCACTGTAATAGAAACCGGATTATGAGTTGGGCAATAACATGCAAGGTCAAAGAAAAAAAAATAAAAGGTGAAAGACATGTCATTTATATCTTATAAGTGGTTGAATTAAACACGAGCACCTAGACTTTTTTTTTAAGGTGCTGACACACTTGACCACTTAGGCTTATGTGACTGGCATACTCTATTTTTTTTAAAAAAAAAAAATTTAATCTTTTTTTTATGATATATATTTTTTAATTATATTAATTTTGAATTAATTTTTATTTTTTATTATATAATTAAAATAAAAAAATATTACCGAACTCATTAATATTCACAACATAAATCATAGATTTAACAAATTAACTGAATCAATTAAATACATTATTGTTTCAATGTTTATAATAAAAAATATTATTTTTTTAAGTGAAATTTTTTATTGATTGTTAGGATTATTTTTGAAACTTGTATGTTTATTTTTTTAATATTTTATTATTATTTATTATTAAATTGATTGAATAATATTAAGTTAATTTTTATTTTATTTAATTTAAACCCCTAATTTGATAAGAAATTAAGTGAGAAGTTTTCAAAAAAAAATTTAGCTAAATCAGATTTAATTACAACATCAAAGAATTTTCCAAAGCTTGAATATTTTTTTATATTTAAAAACTTTTAGGCCACAGCATACGCCAAGTAAACTAGTGAGTAGTAAATAATTAAAAAAACTGTGAAGGAACAGAAAAGCACGGACCGGTAGGTTTGCCTAACTATAAACCCTTCCCAATATTCAAACACCAAAACCCTGACAGCAGACCTCAGATTTTAGCATTTGGGCTCTCAAGGTTTGCAATAATTACCAGGTAAAGCAAGAAATCACTATCTTTCCACTCTCATAGACTTACTTAAGCCTTTACTTTCTACCATTCAGTTGATCATAAAAGCTCAAATGGCACCAATTTAGCAACTTGCTTAAAAAACGAGAGTGATTTCTGATTGTGAACAATATTGTAATAAACAAGAATTGATGTTACATTTTAGGTTTGTTTCTTCTAGCATTCACAACAGTAGATTAACTTTAATTTTTGTTATGTGATATTCTGGGATCAATCAAATGCTGTTATTGAATTAATGTTGCAGATGGAGGTTTAATGTTGGTGTTTTGTATGTTCAGAGAGCTTGAAGAGTGCTGATGGGACATGCTGATGGTCTATCAGAACCCGGGTCATCAAGCAATCACCCAATTGCCTATCCTGAATCGGTGTTGGATGTTGAGGACGAAGAAGAACAGATACTGTATGCAGCTTCCTTTGAAGAACTTGCGAGAAATCATGTTAAATATGACACCATTATATGGGTTTCTATATCTTTGTTGCTGGTTTTAGCTTGGGGGATTGGCATTATTCTGTTGCTATGTTTGCCCATAAGACGATGCCTGCTTCAAAAGGATATTTCCTCGCGCAAACTATATGTTACAGCTAATGAAATAGTTTACAAGGTAATCATGTGTGTGTAGTGAATACTTTTCTCTGGCCAATTACAAGAGAGAACTGGCAGCGTAGATCCAATTCTTATATTGTCATCATTATTTTTCTTGTTCGAAGTTTTCAAGGCCTTCGATTCTCTTTTGGCGTGTTACAACAATTGAGAAGCGCACTCCACTTCCCTCGGTGATTGATATCATCATTGAGCAAGGTATTGATGCAATACCAGTTGATTCTAGCTGTGATTCATTTGCGTTGCTACTTTTTTGTTCACTGTTCCATTTGCTAGATTTACGTGTTACATGTACGATAGTCTAGGTTAGATGTATAAGTATGTCTTTTTCTCTAAACATCTGTTTCCCAAGCATATGGCCTAAAGAGAAGAAATGGCTATGCAGTTTTTTTCCAGCCAGGCTACGTGATTGGTTTTACTGCTGTTCAGACAACTAGTGTAGTATTGGTTACTGTCAAGCTTTCTTGTAAAAATTTTTGGCTTGCTACAAGGGAACCTTTGAGGAAAAGTGGGGGAACAATAGGCTGCTAGCTAATCGCCGTAATTTTGCATATTTTTGTCTTTTTGGATGATGTCATGAATTTTATATGCTTCTTCTCAAGTGAAAGATGAATGTTTTAATCAATACTCTGCGTGCAAAACAAGCCCTCTTGAATGAATGCTTCAAAACGACTGGTGATATTAATATGTTCTGATTTTCATAGGTTGCTTACAGTCTGTTTATGGACTCCATACATTTAGAGTTGAAAGCATTGCTCATGGAAAAGCTGCACCTGTCGATGAATTACGGGTTCAAGGTGTTGCTGATCCTGGAGTTTTGAGGAAGGTTTTACAAACTTGATTGTTTGCTTTATTTTCTTATTTCAATGTGAATGTTGTTGTTTTTTAAACAAGATGAGCTGGATAATAGTTGGTTGTAATGCATTTCTTGCAGGTGATAATAACTGAAGCTTCAAAGAATGCACAGGATTTTGGGGAAGGTTGCAAACCTACTCTTACTGGTGAAGAGGAGAGGCTGTCTAGAGGGGGATCATTGAGTGAGGGACCAGTTATCTTTAAATCACCATCCAAAAGCTGGAAGGTAATTTAAACTGCAAGCTTTTTCTATGTATTCTCTGGAATTTGTTTCCAACTCTTTATTTATGAATGCCAACACTTCCTCTTACTCACTTCAAATTGAGATGTGTATCCTTTGAAATATTCGTACTCAAATAATTTCAATCTCACTTTAGTAACAAGTTGAGGCTTTTATGTCTTGTTCAACTTGAATTATTCAATTTGTAACAGCCTGAATCGTTATGGATTAAGTTTTTATATTGGTGAATGAACCTTGGATGCTATGGCTCTTACACGCTTTAAGGTGTGAGTCAATTTGGTGCTGTGCCAGTTCTGTACTACATTCAAACTGTGTTACCTTAAACTGGTTCTGGTTGCAAGACATTGAGGTGTTGTGACTTCTACTTCCCTTACAACAGTGGAGCCCCATTTATTAGGATATATAGTCTTAACTCTCAGAAGAATGGATGGTTGGTCCAGATGCGTTACTACATCCATCAAATTGATTTGCTTAAGACTAAGAGATGCCGCCTATCCTTTTCAGATTACAGGCTCACCACGCTACACTTCTCCGGAGCATAGAGGTTTAATACAAGGGGAAGTGCTGCTAAATAAACTCGAAGAAGTCAGTAAATCAGTGAAGGTATGGACCCTGTACTTTCTTTATGTGGTCTTGTCCAATGCAGATAAACAAAATAGTTTCATGTATTTTTAATCTTAAAATGTTTTCATGTGTTCTACCTTGAATAAAGTGGCGAGCATTCCCTCAAAACACTTCACTTTCTCGGAACTTTCAGTCCAGATGATTTTATGAGATGTCCATTTTTACAAGTAATACATACTTTCAAATAACCTAGCACACGCATATCTCAAGGCGACAATGGTTGCTTCTGCTTGTGTTCATTTATTTCTGTAAAAGCGTCCCTGATTTGCCTATTTTTATTTTTATCATGCCAGAAAATTGAGTCGCATATTAAGAAGTCCCAGGTTTCCCCAGAAAGCCGTTGAAGTGGAGCAAGGCCCTTTTGGATTGGATCATCAAATCAGACACTTACATTAGAGAAACTTCATAACTAACCCCCACAACCCCCCCGCCCCTTACAGACAGAAATGGTCGTTGCTTGCGGAGCAACAGCCGCGTCCGGATCTGATCTATCTACTCGGCAATTCATCCGGTGACTTCACGGGGTCGCCAAAGAAGCCCCGCCAACCATTATTGGACTCTTTGTATGTATAATTCAGCTGGGTTATTGTTTTCAATGCTCTTCGAGCTTCAGCCAGTTATTGGCTTTTGCTTCCATTACGGGAAGCTTTCATGTGAACACAATTATTGTTTGAACAATTGCATTGTTCACTGTTTACAATGATTCTAATTTGTTGCGTGAAAACTACCAGCACTCGTTTCAACTTTTATGTTTGGAACTCGTTTGTTTAGAATTTCAATTTTCAAACAAATAAAATAAATTGAATTTTATCTCTTGTAGAATTAAAAATTAAAAATTTAACTTGCTTATTAATTAAATTTAAAATAAACAATTTATCCATACTCCTGTTTAGTCTACTTTTTGGCCATTCATATTGATACAAGTTCTTGATGCAAGGCCAATGCTCTAATATTTTTTCTGGTTATGATCCAAATACCAAAGCTAACTAGACTAGCTTTCTTCAGCATGTTTCCTATTTTGTTAAAAGTATATTCCAGTTCTTAGATCTGAAGAGATGAATTTGATGGTGGAGCCGAATCCAGACTGACGATTTTCCAACGGAGGAACGGGTTTCAGCGTTCAACAGTCAGTATTAGTACCCTTTTAGCCGATTAAGGAAAAACAAGGTGCTCAGGATCATGAATATGTTCTCATAGAGTTTTCCTGACAGGAAAACATCTCTGAAGTCTGACATGTGAATTCATTCATGGCTCATCATAGCAACAGAGAAGTGGGATTAACATAAATTTCTTTAAAATATTTTAAAAATCTCTTCCAAATTGGAGATCAGACATTGGTAAAAAGGTTTCGGTCACGGTTAAATCAGAAACACGGACCAAAGTATATCTCATCATATCTCCCGTTGAATCGCTTTGAGCTTACTCAAAAAAAAAAAAAAACAGAGACAGAGCGAGGAAAACATGAAATTAAATAAAAAGGTGGGACAAAATGGAATCATCAGAGACTTAAATACAAGTAATCACGAAATCAATCGATCATTTTGTTGCAGTTTTTCTTCATCCCATGATCATCATTCTGTCCCTCTTTGAGTTTAAAAACCAGAGCAGATTCAACAATACAAAAACCCATATTTTCCACATGAAAAAACAGAAATATCACAGCAAAAGAGAGAGACAACAGAAAAGACAACGAGAAATGGAGAGGGATGGTGAAGCTTGGCTGGGGAAAGGAAGAGACGGGATCTTACCGAAGCGAGTGTGGATTATATAGGAGGAGGCAAGGAGTTGAGGAAACCCTAATTCAGTATTTCAGTGTGCTACAGTTTTGCGACTCGTTGGCGTTTACTTGAACCGTTGGATTGTCCTGTAAAATATTCATATCGACGGTCTTGCTCTTTCTCTCCTTTATTTTCCTTTATTTTATTTTTCCTCTCCTGCAAAGTTTACTCCTTTAACTCAATTTCTTTACTTGGCGGCAAATAAATAATAGCAGAGGAATTCTAGGAATAGTAAGAGTTTTTTTTTTTTTTCAGGGATAGTAGCAGTACTGGAATATCTCCATAATCTCACATATTGATCACTAGATATTCTATTAATTTAAATTGAGTTACATGTATAACAACTATTAAAATTAATGTGAATTTAACTTCTATTTTCATATATTATTTATTTATTTAAATCATGTAAATAAGAGAAATATGAGAATTTTTATGGTGATTATTGATTAAATAGTAATATTTTATTGGTTACTCTATAGGCATGTTTTAAATTAAAAAATAGTTATGAGCATGAAAGAAAAGTTTTCGATGCACATATTATTGTTATTTTTGTTTGATTGTAAATTTTATTTTTATATTTTTATCTTTTTATATTTATTAAATAACTAATATAATATCACTCATTATAATTTTTTTCAAGTAGAAAATTTTTTTTATCTTAGGAATAGTAACAATTTTGGAATTTTTCCAATGTTTCGTGGGTATTCATTGCTCTTTTATTATTAATTAGAATCAATGTGCATGTATAGTGATTTTCATTTTTATTTTTATATGCCATTTTTATTTTTTAAAATTGTGTAAAACCTGAACAATTTTAATATGATTAAATAAAAAACTAAAACACGTGGAATGAGTATTGCTAAGTTGGTATTGTGCACCCTTACATATTTTATCATGGATTTATTGTTTATGATTTTTATTTTATTTTTAATTTAGTCTTTAAACTTTTATTTTTATGCAATCACTTCTTTTTTTTGCTAAGTTTAGTAGCAACTGGATCAAATTTTTCAGCTGATGGTATAATTGCAAACAGGAGACCAGAATAGAAAAAGACATTGAGTGATAATTTCAAAACTCACATAAAAAAATTAATTAAATCCTTTTACTTTAAAAATTACACATACTTGGTACCTCTTTATTTTTTTCAATTCAATTTTGGTTTTAAAAATTCATTTTTTTATTTTTTTTTAGTCTCATATTTAAGAGATGGGGGAC
Source organism: Populus tomentosa (assembly GCA_018804465.1). Lineage (NCBI taxonomy): Eukaryota > Viridiplantae > Streptophyta > Magnoliopsida > Malpighiales > Salicaceae > Populus > Populus tomentosa. Next base: position 4,897,920 of record CM031995.1, read on the forward strand.
AAGGATCATCAAATTATGATGAAAAAAAAAGTAAAATATCATTAACACTGATTTAGGATACCAAAACTTTTAATATTTGTGTTAAGTTGTTATACTTGTCGAGAGGAGTTTATAGCATGTGATTCTTTACTTTCAAAGTATGTGAACAAAAAACATATATGAGCTTAGCAAAACTTTTTATTTAAGATTGATTCAGTTTTATATACAGTTTTTTGAGGTCATGAACATGTTTATTATGATTTTAATGTTTTTTTTATGTGTTTTATGTCAAAAATATGTTGAAAAATGAGTTTCCAGGTTATAAAACTTTAAGCTCTGATTTTTTAGCTACCACAATAGTTGAAATACAGGTAAGACACATTGTTTTTTTTTTTTATAAAACAATATTGGAGTAGATGATAGTACAAAAAAAAAAAAACTCAGGGGAGGCTCAATTGTGCCTGGCTTTTTGCTTCTTTTTTTCTATGCCTCTTTTTTAGATTAATATGTTTATTTACTCATATTTAAATTAACATCACTTCTTTTTTATATATATTTTTTAAAGCCTTTTTTAATTAATGTTTTTTTTATTTTGTATGTATCTATTTTTTGAATATATTTTTTTTATTCATCTATATTTTTTTATCTTTTATGCAAGTAAACTTTATTTTTTCATATGTTTTTTTTTTTATTTTCAAATAATATTTCTAATATGTTTAGCTTTGCATTGTATTTTTTCTTTTATTGTACTTAAACAATTTAATGTGTGTGTCTATTTCTATTATCGTTTGATTCGAATAAAAAAATTATTTTAAAAAGTAAATTTAGCAAACACAATCAGGTAAATATCTCATATTGTGATGTAAAATATATTGATTCATGTCAATTTCTCATTTTTAAAACTTTTATTTTTAGTTATTGTTATTACTTTTTTTATTATTAACACACATAATTGTTGAATTATTTGATTACATGTCTGAATAAACTTTTTTATTTTCTACAAAAACACGTTGGGAAAACCTATGATTATCAAAAAAGCTAAAAGGTATGCAGAAATTACTGTTCACTCACACCCATTGAATTGTGGATTACAGTAGAAATCCACAGTGTATTTTTTTTATTTAAAAAGTTGTTATTATTTATTTTATTTTTTTAATATTGAGTTAATTGAGAACCGAGTCTCATAAATTATTTATTTTCATCGTACCTTCTTACATGGTTAAAGTGGTTTGCAAGTTTGTTAGGATAACCGAGATTACCCCGAATTACATGTTTGATAGGTTTAATGACACTTCCAAAAAACTCTTTGTGCTTTTAATAATTTTTTTTTATATTTTAAAAATATTAATATGATTGCAGTGTAGTGCAGACCAATAAACTAGTAATAACTAATTATAACGAAAGCTAAATGACGTGGGGGAAATCACTGTAGAATGAGAGACTCTTTACTGTGGATTATAATAATAGTTTTATTTTTAATTTTTTTTTATCTTTTTGTGAGCTGTTTCATTAACTTTCATTTTTTTTCTCCAGCGAAAGGGTGGCACTCGCGTCATTAAAAAAACGCATGCAATACTTTCTATTGGCTAAATCTAACTATTCGTCATCTTATTGAATGCACAGTCATGCCCTCTTCCACTTAGTGTGGTGCATGTAGACAGATAATGATTAGATCGCCATTGATGATCGATTATTTATGTTTTATTTTCTTTTATTTTCTTTCTCGTGGCAATTAAAGTATATAATTATCGTTTTTACTTGTTGCTTGTCAATCCATGCAAAATAAATAGACCCATGACGATTAGGCTTGTAAGGCTACCAAACCCGAGGTGATGAGTCTAGCTATCAAACCTAAAATATTTAAAATATTCTTTATATTTTTTATATATTTTTAAAATTTTTTAATATTAACTCGATGTGAATTGTGTTGAATATACTAATTGTTAACCAGTGCATGTAGCATGATTCAAGTGATTAGCGTACGAAGTGAGGGGTGATTCTAAAGTATCGCCGTGTTGGATATATTTTCATAACAATTATTTTATAATACTATATTTTTTTGCACCGAGACAGTGATAAATTAATCTATGAAATATTTCAATGATAGATGTGGTATACCAAGTAATTATGTAATCTATTGACCACCTTTTTATCACGCTTAATTTGTTAGCCATGGTGTACCCGCCACACGTGTCGCACGTGTATTTTACAAATGTGAATATAAAATCTGAATAAAGCCATTTGTATACAATACAAATGCATAAGGTACAAATGTGAATATAAATTTTATCCAAGGCTCCACAAATTTTAACATAATTATATCTGCATTATAGTTTTACATTTTTTTAAAAGAAATCTTATATATGAGATAAGAACTAAACAACGGGTTATAATTAGAAAATTTACTTTACCCCTTGACCGAGGAATCCTTTTCATATCAGTAGTTTGTCAAAAAGTATGAATCTTTTATTCCAAAGAACTGAAAAAATAGCATAAAAAATAACCAAGGACCTACTATAAAAATATATATAATTTAATAGTTTACTAAATCTTGATGTGATTTTATTATTTTTAAGTTTTAAATATATATGTTTTTTTATAAAAAAATAAAAATAGTACAAATCTTTTATTCCACGAGTGAAGGATAGCATTGAGAAAATAACCAAGGATATACTATATATATAAAATATATAATTTAATAACTTATTGAATTCCAAGGTAATTTTATTATTTTTAAAATTTAAATATACATGCTATGCTATGTATGAAAATTAATAAATAAAAATTATTTAGGAGGTAGTCTAGTAATAAAAGTTTGAGATTAAGAGGTTTGGTCCCTCTGTGATTTTAAGTTCGAGTCTTGTTGTTGTTTATATGATGATCATTAGAGATTTATATGGTCGTTAATTTTATGGTCAGTGAGATTAGTTGAGGTATAAATAAACTGATCTAGATACTCATATTAATAATAAAAAAAAAAAATTAGTGCATGGACAAAATATTTATGAACTGTCTTATGTAAAGGACTCTTCTTCTAACATTAATGGCAATGACAAAAAGAAACAAAGTGAATTTTATGAATCCCAGTGAAAGATAACGCAAGAACTACGAATTTTTTCCTGATAAATTTTTATTATTTTTCAGATTTTAATAACTCATTTTTATTAACATGATTTTTTTTAGAGTTTTAATAATCAAAATAAAGATCCAATATTTTATATTATATAAGGTTTTATGTAATTCATAATGAAAAAAACAGTACTCTCTTTTAGGGATCATATCGATGTTTTAATCTATTTTTAATCAAAGTTAAATACGAATTTAGACATTAATATTGGCATATATTTCATATTATATTATGATATCAAGAATAATAATTTTTTTCTACACAGAGTATATATATTTCTTAATTCTAGTATGTTTATTTTTTTAAAGTAAGAAAGTATATTTGATATCTATGAACAAAAACTTTTCAATATTAAAGAGTGATTATTTTTAAAATATTTTTTATTTTAAAAAATATTAAAATAATATATTTTTGTATTTTTTTAAAATTATTTTTTATATTAACACATTAAAATAATATAAAACATTAAAAATATATTAATTTAATATATATATATATATATATATATATATTTTTTTTTTTTTTTTTAATTTTTAAAATCCTTTCCAACAACAGCGCTAAACACTGCCTTAAAATTCAAGAGTACTTGTATCGAAAACTATGGAAAGAAATGACAACTGACAGATGAACCTTCGTCCCCGTACCACATCTGATCCAAAAAAATAAGCAGAATTAACACACCCGACCCGCTCACCCATCCACCACGTCCACCACCAGGAAACTCCGCTTACAGCATTTGCGATGGAGACGAAGAGAGTGTTAGTGGTAGGAGGGACAGGCTACTTAGGCCAACATGTATTACTATCCCTTTCACGAATCAAAGACAGCGCCCCTTACGATCTCGCTTTCACTTACTACTCCAATTCAAATCTTCTTGAACCCTTGCTTGATGCCATCCCTCACTCTCACGCTTTCCATGTTGATTTAACTACGGGTGACGGATTCCAATCTATCGCCTCCAAATTCGGCCAGGTACAAAAACCCCCTAGAAAAATTTAACTTCTTCAGTTCTTTTGCAGTTTGTTCGTTAATTTCAAGGATCTGTTAAGTTTTTTTTGAAATGTTTGTCAGCCTCATGCTGTGGTGAACTGTGCTGCACTGTCTGTGCCTCGTGTTTGTGAGAAGGACCCTGATGCTGCTATGTCCATAAATGTACCTTGCTCTCTTGTAAACTGGTTGTCGAGCTTCGAGGAGAGAGATACTCTACTTATCCATTTATCAACTGATCAAGGTTAATTGAACTTAATCCTTTTTTTTTTGAAAATTTTTCTATCTGGAGTGCTTAATGTTTAAGGTTTTGTTATGTTGGCAACATTCACTGAGTAGGTTTCTATCAGGTCAATAAAGTTAGAGAACTGGAAAAGTGAAGCATTATATCAAATCTTCAATACTAGATGGGTTTTTGTTTTCTTACAATATTTGTAGAATACAAATGATGAACCCTTCTAAGCAATTTCAAATTGAATAAGATGTTGTTCATTAACTTTCCAGTCCTTCTAACATCACGTGGATCTAAATGCGAGTAGTAAGTATTGTGTTGCTGTTGGGATCATTACTTAAAGTTGTTATATTTCCATCATCCCAATGCATATTGATTTGTGCCGCATCAATGTCTTTTCCAATGTGAAGCTCAATTGGAATGCGTCTTTGGTTTGATCTATCGATCCTTCTATTATTGTCTTTTACAATCAGTTTATGAAGGGGTGAAATCATTCTACAAGGAAGAAGACGAAACTGTTCCTGTCAATGTGTATGGTAAATCAAAAGTGGGAGCAGAGCAGTTTATTTCTAAGACATGGCCAAACTATGCAATATTGAGAAGCAGTATCATCTTTGGGCCACAAACTATCTCTCCCGTCCAAAAATCACTTCCAATTCAGGTGCTCAGTTGCTCACATAGAATGTAGACCTTACATTTGTACTCTTATCACTCTGTATTCCCTGTCTTGCGAAGATACAAAATGAATTGGATTCTATGGTTACCTGTTGTCTAACCGATATGTGACATCTAATCGATGCAGTGGATTGATGGTGTCCTCTCCAAAAAAGAACAAGTAGAGTTCTTCCATGATGAGTTCCGCTGCCCAGTGTATGTCAAGGATGTTGTGACCATTATACTGTCTTTGATAAACAAATGGATAATAGGTATGCAGTTACATGCATCTATATTCACACATAAAAAAACTACATGCTTCAGCCCAACATTGATAAACTACACAATGCTCTTTACATTAGGTAGAACGTAGAAGAACTTTTGATGGGAAAGCAGGAGTTACATTTCATCTAATGCTCTGTGTTTTGACCTCTTGAAAGAGATTACATTCATTAAAGTAATCATCTAACCTGGCAAAGCTTCTTCTTTTCAACAATTTTTTTTATAATGCTGTCTTTTCTGTAAACCTCTTTTCTTTTTCTTTTATTGCCTTTCCTTTGTGCACGTTTTCTATTATGTAAAACTAAATGGTGTTAAAATAAGTTGCTTCTTTATTTGCTTATTGAAGTATGATCAATTGTACCAACATGTGATGGGAATGTAACTTAAATTCATAGCTCTCCTGTAGTTGGTAACTATATATTTCTTTGTTGGCATTGTACTTCTTGATTTTTCCTGCTGCCTGTTTGCCTCTATGCTTTGACATCGGATCTGGCCCGATCATCATAATATTGGTGGTGCTTGTCCTAGAGGGTAAGCAGATGAAGTTGCTCTTAAATGTTGGTGGACCTGACAGAGTATCCCGTGTTCAAATGGCTGAAACTGTTGCACATGTTAGAGGATACAACACCTCTTTGATCAAGCAAGTATCTGCATCTTCGGTAAGCAGATGAAGTTTAATAAGGCCTTTTCATTTGATTGTCTGGTGTCCTCCTGGTTCAGGCATCACTTGATTATCACGTATTCATCTGATTGTTCCTTAATCCATCAGATAGTTTACTTTCATGTTGTTCAATTCTGCCTTTATCGTTCTAAATGTTCTGTCACCTCAAAAAATACATGGAATATACATTTATTCTTCTTCTGGTTAAGAATGCACCTTTCTCTGTGGCACATGTGCTTGTGGTGGCTCTTAAATATGTAACACTTATTTTTCAGGTTTATCGTGGAGTCTCATCGCCAGCTGACATATCCATGGATATTTCAAAACTGATTCAAACACTAAATATATCGCCCACCTCATTCAGAGATGGTGTCATTTTGACACTTGATCTAGCTTAAATACATGGAGATGTATTTTAGCCCACTCTCATCATCACATGTAAGCTACTGCTGAGGATATAGCATCTTTATCAATTTCCCTTTTGTTTTGCCAAACTGGAGGATTCATGAAGGGTGGATCTTTGTTGCTCGTGCTGTGAGACATTCAAGTTGTAAACCTGTTCATTTTCGCAAATTGTAAGAAAAATGTAGTGTATAAATAATTGTATTGCTTCTTTCCATCTCTTTGATTCTTTGACCAGTCCCCCCCCCCCCAATAATAAAATAAAATAAAATAAAATACGAAAACAGAGATTTCTTCAACTGAATTATGCAACTTGGGAGAGTACCAGCCTATGAAATGTGGCAAGTTAGAAAGCAGGCCGAGGAGAAAGATGACACATAGTTTTATCAGTTAGAGCATTCTCTCTTGCCCAATGTACTCGGTAGTGGAGACATGCTTGAAAAATTTGAAAGAGAAAAAAAAAAGGATAAAAGTTATTAGTTGTGGTTTTTAAAATTACAAATTAAAAACCACAAGAAAAATACCTTTCATTTCAAATAATAAAAAATAAAAAACGAAGAAAACTCCAAACAAATATAGGAGGAGGCATGGGGGCTAACATAGGAGCCCAAATGCTATTACGCCTTTTGTTTTTTAAAAGCCCTTTCTTGCTGCCTCACCTCGTCAAGTTCGGAGAGTTGGGAAGACAAAAATACCCTCCAGAGCACGAACGACATCAATTCAAGGCAAACACACTCACGACACGGCAGACGCCTACTCCAGTAACTCCACCGTCCACACTCCACAGCACTCCACGCTTGGAAGGAATCTGGAAAGGAAAGATCCCAACAACTGTAACAAAGCAGAGCCCGTCATCTTCATTTTCCCCTCTCTCTCTCTGACTATTCATCTCGCTGGTAAATTCTGCTAATTTACTAGTATTTTATTTGTCAGGGTTTTTTCTGTAAAAATAACTCAAATCCATTTTTTAGCGAGTGACCAGCCCGATCGAAGATGGGAGGAGGAGGAGCAGAACATGGACACGGAGCTGAGGGGGCTCACGGTGACTTTAGGGCGAAGGTTTGGAGCATGAGTGGAGGTCCATACTGTAGACCTAAGCACTGGCGCCGTAACACCGCCATCGCCATGTTCGGCGTCTTCCTCATCTGCATTCCAATCGCCATGAAATCCGCTGAACTCGAGGTCTCCCTTCTCATTCTATTAATTTTATATTTTCTTTCTGTTTGGTTGTGGGAATGGTTAGATGTTTGAATTCTGGATCTTAGATCTTTAAAACAGTGTTGTAGACGGCGATTCAATTAGAGGTGTTGACATACTTTTGTTGGTTTGGTCTAGTTAATCGTTTTTAGGTCTAATTAACTTGTTTTAATCTTTTGATTTTCGGTATCTTCTCAATTCCTATAGAATGAATATCCAATATTGGTTGTTATTACTGGGTATAATTAACTGCTTAATTAGTGTTAAATTGTGAGGTCTTCCATGCGAAAGGATTAGCTATCATTGGGACACCGGGCAAGCAATGTTGTTGTTGTTGGTGTTTTTTTTTTTTTTTTTTTTGAAGTAGAGGTTTCCTTGAATTTTATGATATTATTATTATTATTATACATTTTGTATGCAACTCATATGACCCATAGCTATTGGTACTTCCTTTTGTTTCTGTATGTGGACGGGTGCCTCCTGGTGTCTACATTAATCAATCCTTTGACACTTTTACTCATCATAAAGGTATCAACAAGTCCAGTATCTAATCAATGATTAGCTGTATAATAATTGGCTTACTGGTTGTTTATTACATACGTGGAGTCCTTGAATTTTGTGAGATTAGGTATTTCAAATATGCTCATATGGTGTAAGTCTATGAGATGGTAGTTCCTTATGTTTCTGCGCATGAGTTGTGTTCTGTTGGAGACTACATTAAGTTTCTTTTATGCATATTGAAAAGGATTAGCTATATTGATTGGTAATCTTATATTCTTGTTTCCAACATGTTGTTGGGTTCCTGCCATCACCACCAATGCATTGCAACTCTCCGCCCCTAGCTCTCAGAAAACCCATTCACTTTTAACTTGTTTTTTTTGCTAATTTCTCCTGTAAGCTCTCCAGCAAGTACTTTGGGAGTAATACTCCTCCAATCACATAATGATGGGTCCCAGTTTCATGTGAGTAGGGCTCCTAGAGAGCACCTGCAATTTCTTTTGCTTATGTTACGAAATTTTATTGCTCTAACTTTCAATAGCTCTTCTTGCCAAATGATAGAGGTTCAAATTAATAACGTCTCATTTGTTTTTGACATGAATGGCAAAGACGATCGTTTAAGCTTTCTCAAGTCAAATGTGTTTTTTCTTTACTAGATTTTTGGTGGTCATGACATTAATATAGTCGTTAAAAAACTCAGACTAGATATGGGCTTTCCATGGCCGCGTTTTGGTTGGTGACGAGTCTTGAATGTGGGTTTTTATCTATGACCTGATTTGTTTCTAAAAAACAAGTTTCTTGTAGGAACAAGATATTTCGATACTTAAGTTAGTGAACGTAGGTGAAAAAATGTAAGTAAGAGAAAATAAAATGAACTGGTAGAGAGGAGAAAATTCTTATGTAAAACTGTTTGTCTCCTAAAGGATGTGTAGTGTCCATGACTTGAGTATTCTTACCCAGTCCTTAAACTTACTTCATAGAGAAGGATAATATTTTCTTAGAAAATTGAGTCATTAGGTGTTGGGCCATGCTTGTTATTGACGGAGACATTGATAGTTACATTTTTCTTGAAAATTGAGGGTTGTTGTGCCATGTGTGCCATTGGTGGAAATAGTAGCAAGTTATAGTACTAGGAAATAACCGTTGGCCAGAAAAGCAGTGTACTGCGTGCATAGAAAAAGTATTGCGTGCATAGAAAAAGTACTGTGTGCATGGAAATTTTGTGTGCGACTCTTGGGAACTTGAAAAAATGCATAAAGATGTGTGTCAAGGCAAGAATGGACATACTAAGGTGAGTTAGGATTGAGTTGGGACTCGAAATGCTAGGTTTATAGCTATTTGGGCTTAACCTAAATAACTGAAATGTGGGCGCGTGCAATGCACACATTAGTGAGTTAGCCATTCGCTACCTTCAGGCAGTGTGTGTGGCCCACTCTGGCCTTCAATGGTGGCCTTCTATGGTGTCAACAGATTTGCCTCTTCAAGATATTTCGATGGTACTAGGATGTTGTCATCAGAGCTTGGGTGTGACCCCGACATCCCATTCCTTTTTTCCATATCTTTTCTCTCTCTGCCCTTGTCTTTTTATGCCATCTCATTTATTCTTCAAACTATTGGATTGTTTTTGCTTCTTTCACAACCATTTGATCTTTATAACACTTCGGATTGAATTGTGTTCATTATAATTAATGAGAGGGTTGCATGATACATGCATAATTGTTCTGGAAATGCATGACCCTTCCTAGCCATGTGGGCCACCCAAAAGGCTAGGACTCTAAATGGCTAGATATTTTTTTTAAATTTTTTTTGTTGTACCATCATCTCCCACGTCTTCTACAAAAAATTTCATTATGAAATCTCCAAACATATCTCTAGGTCTCAAACGAAAAATCTCCATAGCAAAATCTTTGATTTTTCATTGAAATCTTCATGTTTCCATAAGAATTCTTTGTCTCCAAGCACATCTGCCATGAAAATCTCTATGGCAAGATCTCTATTGAAATCTACACATTTACATACAACATCTCCCTGCACAATTCTTTAACACTACTTTTGCACAAAGCATTCTTCACTTTCTAAATAATAATGTTCTCAGCTGTGAGATGAACAAACAAACTCATCAAACCCCTATCCCACTTACAGGCAGACAAACTCTCTCTCTTACATAAATGTTAACAAAAATTACTAGGACTCTTATGGAGGCCTCTCATGCAGGCATAGAAGGTAACATTTATAAAGCAAATATTCCTCACTTTTGTTAGTCATAGTCTCCCAAGCATGATTGTTTGAAAGACATGGGAGGTAAATGATGGTGCAACAGGAATATATAAAAAAAGTTCTAGTTGTTTGGGCCCAACTCAAACAACTTTAAGTTGGCCTAAACATATATTAGTCCTTACCATTGTAAAAAAATTATAGGTGTTTGGGCCTGACCCAAAAAACTATTAGTTAGCTCAAATGGCTAGGAAAAACCATGTATTTTCATGCATTTACAAAATAATTCTGCATGTCCTATGCAATCCTCTAATAAATTGTAATGAACAAAAATCAACCCAAATTGTTATGAAAACTCAATAGCCATGGGAGAAACAAAAATAATTCAATAGCTAGAAGAAGAAATGAAATTACACAAAAAAACAAAGGAGGAAAGAAGAGAAAAAAAGAAAGAAAGGGGTGTCGGGGTCACACTTAAGTTTCGATAACACTCTTAGTATCATAAAAAAAAATCTCAACTAGGCGAATCCGTTGGCATATGGGAAGGCTGCTTTTGGATGCTAGAGTGGACCACACATGTTACCTAAAGGCAAAGTGGCTCACTCGCCAGCATTCCAGTTGTCCAGGCTTTTCCCATATGGCTGGATTTTTAGTTGTCTTGGCTTGCCCGTATTGGTAGAAATCCTAGCTGTTTAGGGCCTAGCCCAAATGGCTAGCTTTATAAACCTTTAGTGCTATGCTTGAACGACTAGAAACCTAACATTTCAGCCCTTGACTTGATTTCGACTCACTTTGGTTTATCTAATCTTGTCCCAATACGTCTTAATGTATTTTTTTCAAGTTTTGATTAGCCACCCACAAACTTTTCATGCATATAGTACTTTTACTATACAGTGCAAACTAGTTAATGATTATTTCCTAGTAACATCTCCACCAATGATGTGCATGGCACAATAGCCCTAACTTTCTAGTAAAATGTTGCCAACATCTCCGTCAATGACTAACATGACCCAATATCTGCCGACTCAATTTTCAAAGAAAATATTTTCTTCTTCCTAAAATAAGTTCAAGGACTGTATAAATACCCTAGTCACATAAAAGAACAAACAAGTCCTGGACTCCATACAAAGACTCCAAGAGAAAAGGTCTCATATAAGAATTTTCTCTTCACTCACTACATTTTATTTTCTCTTCCTTTCATTATTCGTCCCTCGACATTTACTAATTTAAGCATAAGAATGTCTCCTATTCCCACAAGGAACTTGTTTTTTAGGATCAACCCATGCTACAGATAAAATCCTACATTCAAGACGAGTCACTGGCTCAAGACGCAGCCATGGAAAGCCCATATCCAGTTTGAGGTTTTTTCATGATCGCATCAATGGTTTGGAAACTAAACCCTTTTCATATCTATCACAACTCCAGGACATAAGGGAATGACTAATCTTCCTAGTTCATGGATTCTAGCTTCTTTTGGTCTCCACCAACTCTCTTATCTGGTGCAAGTGCTCAATAATGTTATTCTAGCTATACAAGAACAACTTCATGCTCGTCCATTCCATCAACAAGAGATACAACACATATGTTCATCACATGCACTAGGTGCACAAAGATAACTCTAATTCTTTAAAGGGAAAAGACAAAATGATGCGTCAAGAAGGTACGATACCCCAACTCTCTAAAGAAGTCATTCTCATTATAAAGAGCACTCTTTAATGAGTCATAATCCCCAACTCTCTAAAGAAGTCATTCTCATTATAAAGAGCACTCTTTAATGAGTCATAATCGTAAGTGTGACTATCACCATGAATCTTCTTCACAGCCTCACTCACATGCTCTCCTTCAAAATAGTCCTAAACATGAGATGAGATTAATAACTGCATGAGCTCCTAAGAAAGAATACCATTCATACCAAGTGAGAGACACTCCACTCTGTCAATCATTGAGTGTTACACACTCATCTCTCCAAAAACTCTCTTCGCGAAGGCCAACTTGGATAATTGCGACGACTTTACATATCTCAAAAAGCACGTACAAAATGTTAGAAGCATCCTATAGCTTGCAACGCAAAAGAGTGACGCTACATGTAAAATTTTCCCGACAATATTTCGTGGATCTGCTGAGGTATGGTATCACAGTCTTGAGTAGGGCTTCATCTTTGACCTTCATGATCTCTCTGTTAAGCTCATTTATTGTTTCAACACTAGTTATTCAGCTAACACTAGTTTTTCAGCTAAAACATTCTTCACCATCACCCAACGGGAAGATAAACACTAAATCATATATCCAAAGATTTAACGAGGAACGATGAAAGATCTACCCGAACCCATTGTCACTGAAGCTTTGATCAAAGGAGTCTACAACTACCTTTTCTGGTAATGCTTGTATACTCTTTTTGACAGGACCTAATGCGAACTAAACAATGGAGAACTATACTCAAGGAGAAGAAGCAAGTGTCATATCAAACTGAGACACGCTCATTTTTAGAGAGCATAATCTCAACAACACCATCAATCTTCCACCAAGACATCTAAGAGGAGCACTACGAGATCCATTTGTGATCGTCATTCCCTAAACTCTTGACCACACCTTTTACCATTATTTCTTGCTATTTAGGGAATGTATTTTGTGCAATATCTTCCTCATAGTAAGAGTGGGCATGCATATAGGGAAATCCTGATAGGTTTTTTCACTTTCATCTTGATCACGACCATGACACCGAGGAATGTCATGCCCTGAAAATAAGATAAAAAGATTGATCTCCATGGGATATCTCCATCATTTGGTGCTACCTAGATTAGATAATTTTTAAAAATTGTTTCTCCACTACCTTTTAAATAAAAATAATAATGTTTCCCCATGTCTAGTTTATATATCAAATCACATAGGCACTGTTCTAATGAAGGAATGCACAAGTTTCTTGTATATCAAAGGAAAAAGTTTTGATGATTAAAGTTCTCTTTAGTTGAGTCTGGGATTTTGCTGGAGATGAGTGTTTGATTGTATCTCAAGTAAGCCATTTCTTTTGTCGTGTGCTTGACTATTTTAAAGCCAAGGTGTTTAACTACTTCAACAGCCAAATTTTAGCTTTATCTCATTGTTCCTAATTTGACCATCACACATCCAGTTTCATTTCTGAGCTATTTTCTGAACTATGTACTTGTTTTTTAATGTTAGTGAGTGCATTATTCCGTCCCCGGGGTGTCTTCATGACCTCACTCTTAAAAGTTGAGGAACAACTTGGACACTGAGAGTGATGGTATGAGTTGATTTAATGTTGATCCATTCCTGAAATGCTGTGACTTGTGAGATAGTACAAAAAGATTGGGAGAATAGATTTTTTAATTGATCCTCTGATGGATTGTAGCCTTGATCTTCCCTCTTTTTAGGTCGAAAGGAACTAGTTGATACAGAGGTTGTATAGACTGATAGGGAATGGTCGAACCATTCTTTGTTTTCTATCGATAGACTGCAACATTACTGCTATGGAGCTCTCTTCCTATCAAACAGACATGATGCTGATGCATTTTACGTGAATGGATATTTTGGTTTTTCCTTCTTTGTTTCATACTGTGTTCATTTAATTTAATGACACCTTTTGTTACAAGGATGAATATGATCTACGCAATATGTGTGGAGCTTTTCTAACACAAGTCTAATGCTCCAGTAGTAACTGAGCAGAGTAGGGAGCTGAGAAGAGAGAGAATGTTGGCAACCATCTACTTGTCTATAATTTATTTTTGGGGTTGAAATCATAACCTGAGAAGATGTTTTTATTGCAGCAACGGCCACATCAACCAGTGCGCCCAATTCCATCACAGCTCTGGTGCAAGAACTTTGGGACTAAAGATTACAATGACGTGCAGTAACTTTTGGAGCTTCAGTTGTAAATTTCAGCATGGCAAAGCGCCTGCTGTATCTTTTGGTTGCAGGTTTCAGTAAATTGAGAATGTTCTGGTAATACTAGAATAAGATTGAAATCGTAAAACTTAAGGAGTGGGTATGATCAAACTGTTAATAAATTGCCCTGTCGTATTTTCTGCCATCAAGAAAATGTTGAAACTGATGTTTGAAATTGCAATTTTGATGCTATTTTTTCCCTTTTGTTGTAATCTGAGCCATACTGTTAATAAATTGATAATTTTTTATAGTATTTTTTTATATGATTTTACCATGTTGGTATAAAATAATATATGTAAAAAAAATATTTTGATGGATTTTCAAGAAAAAAACACTTTAAAAATCACTATACATAATATCAAAAACACACTTGGAATTCTTCAATGTTTCAACATATTTGCACTCTATTTCAGGAACAAGATGGATTAAAGGTGAGAAAGATAACACAACATTATAATTAGTGATGCGATCTATCTGGGTGGGTGACTCTAAACAATCAGATGCCTATGATCCAAATTTCCTGCTTGGCAGCTGAAATTGACTGGGGTTCTCATTGTTTGGAGCGGTCAAACAGTCCCAGCTAAAAGTCGCAAGTATTGTGTTTCTAAACGAGGATTAAGTGAAATTTGAATTTTTTTATTTATGATTTGTTAATGTATAAAATATTTTTTTAAAATAAAAAATATATAATTTTAATATATTTTTAAATAAAAAATACTTTAAAAAATAACTATTTTTACATTATCAAACAAAAAAAATAATAATATAAAAGTGAAAAGGGAAATATGCGGAAAAAGGTTAAGAGGCGATGGAAGATGATGATGGTATATTCTTGACCTTCTCGGAACAAAATCTACAACATCTCTAGTATTAATACCTTGTTGATATAAAAAAAGAAAAGAAAAAAAGAAAAGAAAATGTATTAACACCCATGGACAATAGAAATAATTGGAACTTTTTTACACGGGATCCGCACGACGAAACCTACCCAGGTATGCCCAAGCTAGATCTTCTTGATTAATGCTTTATTTTATTCCTCTAACAGCATGAACTTTGAATTTTCATCACTGCTTCGCTCAAAATTAAAAAGCCATTGCAATTCAATTATATTTTTGAAGTTTTTTGAATTTTTTTCCTTTTAAATTAAAATTTTTAGTATTTTTGTATTATTTTAATATACTGTTATTAATTTTTTTTAATATATTATTTTAATATATTTATAATAAATTTATTTTTTAAAAAACAACATTTACTGTACTACCCAAGAAAATAGACACTACATAGCTCAAAATTAATAAGCTACTGCTGATATAATTATTCTTGAATTTTTTTGATGTTTTATTTATTTTTAAATATTTTGTATTGTGATTTGCTTTATTATTAAAAATAAATTTTAAAAAATAAAAAAATATTATTTTAATATATTTATAAATAAAAAGTATTTTAAAATTGTAGTCTCAATCAAAACCAAATAGCTCTGGTCCACCCTTTGTCGGATACGTTGATGCATGAACAAGGATTGACGTTTTCTTATTGGGTAGAAAAAGAAAGGGGTTTATATTTCTAGAATAGCCCTTAAATGATAAGATAAAATAATCTGGTGCTTAATATTTCTAGTAAATACACTTTGATCCCGATATGATAGTTTACCTGATGCCCTTACTTGTAGGAATGTCTTGCTCCATGAAAATTGTTCCACATATATGATATACCTTAATAGCTAAAATAAAAATAAAAAAGGAAAAAGAAAATCAAGAGTTAACCAAAATATCTGAATCCACGTGGCAGGAATCGACAGGAGACTCGTCCGCTTAAGTGACTGTAACCTACCCGATTCAAATCCAATCCGGCCACGTGCTACCGGCCCCCGGTCACTTAAATTCCAACACATGCCCTTCCTGCCCGTTATATCACCGGGCAGCCTTCGCCTGTTGACAGGCTGATATAAAAAATAAATAAATAAATATTTTTTTAAATAAAATAAAATTCTTTCATGACACGAAGTGAATAATAATTTATCAACTCATTATGAATAGACCTGACGCGTGGACTTGGTTGAATTATTATTATTATTATTATTATTATTAATACCAGTAAGATGCAGTGAAGCTCTTTTCTTTTTTCTTTGTTTTTTAGATTTTTCGATTCAGCTAGCAAGGTCTGCGAAGTTCTAGATTTGATTGAATTGAGGGGAAAATAATGTGGAGGGTAGCGCGATTTGCGGCGTCGAATGTGCGCAGTTCGTCGCAGCGGCGGTTTTTCTCCGCGGCTGCGATTCCTGGTGCTTGTATTGTTCATAAACGTGGCGCTGATATCCTTCATGATCCTTGGTTCAATAAGGTTAACATTTCTTTATTTTTATTTGTAACGGAATTTTCAAGATGGTTGTTCTGCTACTCTGTTCCTCCTTGATCTTTCTTTTTAGTTTATTAGTTGTTTTAGCAAGAAAAAGAAGATCAAGATTTAGTAGAATTCGTGAGTTGTAGTGAATCTGAGATTCTGATTTAGCTGAATAATACAATACTGTGATACATTGAAGTTTTTAATTAGGTTTTCTGCATAGATTGAACTTAATGGCGCTGAAATCTTGCAATATCTATTTTTTTTTTCTTTACTTCTGGAGTTGGATTTGTTTAAGTAACCTCATATCTTCTTGAAATCCCTGACTTTTAAAAGTAATATGTTCGTTTTTTTTGTGAACCATTTTAATACTTGCTTTTCACAAAATAAAGTCATTTTATTTTTATTTGATTTTATTTTTCAGATTTTCATGGTTTCTGGTTTTTTTTTTTTTTGAGCAGGATACAGGATTTCCTTTGACTGAAAGAGATCGACTAGGACTACGTGGTTTGCTTCCACCACGTGTTATATCCTTTGAGCAACAATATGATCGTTTTAGTAAGTTTAATACTGACCTCCTTAAAGTTGTTAGTATCTGCTTTTCGCTTAGGTAAAATAAAGCTAATGTGGTTATAGAATTTTAAATGTGGATTAAGTTGAAAAATAAAAATTGATGAGTGGAATAATTGATCAATCCACAATAAAATTTCCTCTGAGATCTCATAATTCATGAATTAACTAATCAGTCAATTAGCTAGGCTGTTAAATACAAAGTGCAGTAACTTTTGCGAAGCATGTTTATTGGAATCATTTGATGTCTCCTCTTTATAACTGGAATTTTTAGGAAAGCTTTTCTGTTTTCTTTTTTGCTGCTCCATCTCTTTGAATGAATGGTCTCTCGGTTTGGCACTTTAACTAACATTATTAAGTTTTTTGTGTTTTGGTTTTTAGTGGAATCATATAGGTCCCTTCAGAAGAATACTCAGGGCCAACCATACAGTGTTGTCTCTTTAGCAAAATGGAGGATCTTGAATCGACTACATGACAGGAATGAGACATTATACTACCGAGTAAGTTCCGTTGCAAATCTCATCTTGAAAATATTAAAATCCATTTGAAATTTAATGTGCTTTACTTTTTATGTCATTTCCTCTCCAGGTTCTCATTGATAATATCAAAGATTTCGCTCCCATTATATACACTCCAACAGTAGGGTTAGTGTGTCAAAATTACTCAGGATTATTTAGACGCCCACGTGGAATGTATTTTAGTGCAAAGGATAAGGGAGAGATGATGTCGATGAT
This sequence comes from Populus tomentosa, assembly GCA_018804465.1. Classification (NCBI taxonomy): domain Eukaryota; kingdom Viridiplantae; phylum Streptophyta; class Magnoliopsida; order Malpighiales; family Salicaceae; genus Populus; species Populus tomentosa. The sequence goes on from CM031995.1 coordinate 4,915,697, forward strand.
CTACAACTGGCCTGGTCAACAGGTACTGTATGAATCTTGAATGAATGTGGCAAATAATTCAGAATCTTCCTTTTGCCTCTCTTCCTTATTGGAGATTTGTTGTTGATAGAGTAATGAAGATTGTGTTTTACTCTATTCATTATACCATAGGACCATAGGTTTAAATTCCATTTGTGTGGTGCAGGTAGACATGATAGTCCTCACTGATGGCAGCCGTATTCTCGGCCTGGGTGATCTTGGAGTTCAAGGAATTGGAATACCTATTGGAAAACTTGATATGTATGTTGCTGCTGCTGGTATCAATCCACAGAGAGTATGTACCCCTCTTACTCTCCCTGCTGGTTTTCTGTGTGTACTTATTAGCTCTGTTTAAATATTTACATATATAATTTGCTGTTACTATGCTTGTTTTATCTGCATTTATAAAGATATATTATGAATGACCCAGCTGTGTATGCTTGAAGATTTGGAGTCTCATTAACTTTAGAAACTATATTTAATTCTACTCATTATGATATATTATTTGCTTTGGTACTTAATCTGTTACCACTTGTAGTACTGAACCTAGTTCATGGCTAACAGATACTCCCAGTTATGTTAGATGTTGGTACTAACAATCAAAAGCTGCTTGAAGATCCTCTTTGTGAGTAAAGCATGCGAGTTCATACCATTCCATCCCTTTTGGATCATATTAATCTATTGTTTTTTTATTTTTTAAAGAATGAACATATTATATGAAGTGCCTTTTGAATCTGCTCTTTCTAGCAAAAAACCTTATGACTCGTTTTCACAGATTTAGGACTTCGACAACCTAGGCTGGAAGGAGAAGAGTATCTATCGATTGTTGATGAGTTCATGGAAGCTGTTCATACTCGCTGGCCCAAAGCCATTGTACAGGTATTGCCTTTTTTTTTCCAATAGTGTGTGGTCTCATTCATGCCACTAACTTGATGATTTGGAAAATGTGCCAGTTCGAAGATTTTCAGATGAAGTGGGCATTTGAAACACTGCAAAGATACCGTAAAAGGTTTTGCATGTTTAATGATGATGTACAGGTGAGTACTGAGTACTTGCTGTTGTATGCCAGTATATTATAACGTGGAGCATGTAATTTATTGCCTAGGGCCATACACTATCATGGATGATATGCAGTTATGGAAACTGTGCTTACTATTGATGTTATAGGGAACTGCTGGTGTTGCACTTGCTGGATTACTGGGAACTGTGAGAGCTCAAGGCCGACCATTGTCTGACTTTGTTAACCAAAAGATAGTAGTAGTGGGTGCCGGGAGGTACTTGCAGAAAATCATTGACTTTCTCATCTTTTTAACCTTCACCCCCCCTAAAAAAAAAAAAAAAAGTAATGAGCATACAAAGATTTTTCTATTGCTTGCATGTACTAATCCTCTGCATTATTTTACATTTTCTTTTTTCCTTCATACAGTGCAGGGCTTGGTGTCCTTACCATGGCAATACAGGCTCTTTCAAGAATGTCTGGGAACAATGAAATGGCTGCAAAGAATCAATGTTACCTACTTGATAAAGATGTAAAACACTACACTTTTCTTTATGACTGCAGCATTTGCGATATCTTCTCTGGCATGCCATCAGGTCTTTATCCTTGATAAATGGATCAGAGATCTGATGGCTTTATGAGATTATTATACTGGAGGCATAATATTAGTGAATTTTTTGTTGTTGGTTAGCGAGGAGAATAAATAGATGTTATTTATGATCAATGGCTATTTGTTGATAGGTGTGTGATTGAAATATCATCTGCATGCATGGCGTCATTCACTAAATTATGTTTGAGAAAGAGATTTGTCTGTATGCAGGGTCTCATCACAAAAGAGAGGAAAAATCTTGATCCAGCTGCAGCACCTTTTGCTAAAGACATAAAAGATGTTGAAGGACTTAGGGAGGGAGCTAGTCTACTTGAAGTGGTAAAACTTACTAGAACTTAAGGCAGAAATTTTATGACCTATGTGGAAAGAAGAAGCATACTGTTTACCTGCTCAACCTCGGAATTATACTCTGTAAATTTGTGTACTATTTTTTTTTGTAAGAGTTATAGTTGCTGACAGCTAAATCCTGTTCAGGTTAAAAAGCTGAAGCCCCATGTGCTTCTTGGTTTGTCTGGAGTTGGTGGGATCTTTAATGAACAGGTAAGGTCCTTGGTCCTTTCTTTTCCTTCATTGTTATTCATAATTAGCTGTTACTGATGTTTGATGCAGTATTGCCTTGCTTATGACTGGCAGGGTTTCGACTGTCTTTATGGCATTAGTTTGACAACCGTGTTCAGACAAATGAGTTCAACCTGAATTAAAATAAAATACTGAATGAATAATGTTTTATCCCATCTTCTTTAGAAAAGAACTTTGAACTACCCGCTAACATGGCCCTTACTAGGAGCTTAGTAAGTTAGTTTCCATACAGTCCCCAAGTACAAAATTGAGTAATGTTGCTGTCAAATAATTATGCATTCACTGTTACCCTTCCATCTATCTTAATATTGATTGGAATGAATCAGGTGCTCAAGGCCATGCGAGAATCAGATTCACCTAAACCTGCTATTTTTTCCATGTCAAACCCCACGATGAATGGTTTGCCTCGGCAATCCCCACAAACTTGCAGAATTTATGATGGCTGCTAGATGTTTTTTTGTTGACTGTCTGTGTTTTCTATGGAACAGCTGAATGCAACGCTGCTGATGCTTTCAAGCATGCTGGACCGAATATAGTTTTTGCAAGTGGAAGCCCTTTTGAAAATGTTGATCTAGGTACATTACTTTTGTATTGATGTTTATTTTGTTTGGAAGTCTTTTGACAGAATATAATGATGATCTAGAAGCATTTTTTCTGTTTCTCCATGTAATAAAAAGTTCATTCTAAATCATGGTATATTCAATTCTGACTTCAATGATTTATCACCTTCAACGATCATTTATGTGTTTGCAGGAAATGGAAAAGTAGGACATGTAAATCAAGCAAATAATATGTACCTGTTTCCTGGGTTCGTGTGTCTCTCTGGTTTTACTCTTTGACTTTTGCCAACCAGGCTTAAATAATGAAGTTATATATAATTTTATTTCCTATTTTCAGGATCGGTTTGGGAACTCTTCTCTCAGGTGCACACGTTATAACTGATGGAATGTTGCAAGCAGCTGCTGAATGGTATGGACATGATCATTTGCTCACTTGCCTCCTTTCCCTAACCTGAAACTGTTTTGCTTTATTTGAAAGAACTGTAATTGTTACTGTAGAAAGGTCCTAAATGTTTTCAATGAAAGTAGTAGTCTACTCATTATGATGCAAACTGATGCATTGTCCTATCATTATCAAATAATAAGCTGGCTGCCTCATTTTGGGTGGCATTTGGTGCTAACCCTGCATCTTGTATTTTTGGATTGATAGATCTATAAGTTGGTATAAACTTTATGATTTACAACTCTCTCATCCTTTTGCATTATGATCTTTATGCTTTGATAGTTTTAATAAGCTGTCATATGATTCATGCTCACCTAGATGCTTCCAGAATTATTTATTTAGTAAATTTTCTTAAACATCTACTATTGATGAACAAAAATTACCTTCATAATAAAAACCCGGAAAACATAACACATTCATCTAAAGTTCTGCAAGTTCTCTTTAACGTTAGGTTGATATTTTTTACCATGTTTCTGATTATATCACTTGGCTTGAAGTTTCTATTCCCTTTAAATTGCTGCTACGATTTAATTTGTACAGCCTCGCTTCATACATGACGGATGAAGAAATCCAAAAGGGCATCTTGTACCCATCTATTGATAGGTAATGTTTTCAGATGTAGGTGGTTACATTATTTATTTATTTATTTAATTTTTTTGTCTTTTTTTTGGGGTTGGGGGGGGGGGGGGGTTGAGGGATTTCTTCCTGCATTTTGCCTTTTGAAATATTAAGTCTTGCATAGCTGCTACCGGCATATTTATAGCATTTATACAAGTTTGCAGACACTATAATTTTTTCAAACCATATCATCTTCCTTTCGGTTCAAGTTATGCTAAAAAAACTCATTTTCTACTTGTTGCTTATTGCTGGAATTTGAGCAGCCAATCATTCCATGTAAGGGCAAGGATGGAAGCATAATATCATTTGCTTTCTATCATGGTTTAGATAAACACCATGTAATTAAACTTGAGAGGTAGATTGACAATTGATATTGGATATTAGCTTTCATATTGTAATAAAGTGCGACTTATTTGTGGTCGACACCCATTTGCCTTACTGGGCAGTTCTCATCATCACAAAAAAAAGTTATGATGTAGGCGTGTTGTTGACTGATGCCATATTGTTAATTATGCAGTATTCGACATATTACAGCAGAGGTAGGGGCTGCTGTTGTGCAAGCAGCTGTTGAAGAAGACCTGGCAGAAGGACATGGTGATGTAGGCCCCCGGGAGCTCAAGCACATGTCAAAAGTATGTTTCATTACTGAGTAAATGCAATCCTTTTGATAAAAATATGGCCAGTAAAATACAATTCTATTTTAAATGAACTTATGTTGAAGTAATACGAGAAGTGCTAAACAAATAGAGGAATGAATATATGCAGATATGAACTCCTTTTTCTTTGTTATATACATATAAATAAACACCTTCAGATTTATGATTTCTTTGTCAAAAGTAATTGAGTATTTGCACTCTAAGGCCTCGATACAAGGAAATTACCATCTATTCCTTACATACCTTGTATATAAATTATGTCTACAAGCCTTTACTTTCGAAACAACTCTGTAAGAATTATCTAATCAATTTTACCGTGAGAATGCTTTGAAGTATCTATTTATTATTGCTGTGATTTTGGATGCAGGAGGAGATTGTGGCATATGTCATGCAGAGTATGTGGTTCCCTGTTTACAGCCCGCTTGTTCATGAGAAATGAGGCTCGACTCATCTTGTCCGTTGGGGGTAATTTTCTTCAAACCATGTCTGAAATGCTGCATCCAACCTCGATATTCTTGGTTTATATTTTCCTGTGAACTCGTAACTTGCTAACTTCAGAAACAGAAGAAGGGCAAGTAATGGAAACAGGAACTCAATATTCTTCTATAGCTCATCTGCTTGAGCTATGAATTGTTAATGAGAAGGATTTGTTTATGTACGATACTGAGCTCATTTTCTCGAGGCAGTGTTGCAACTGATCAATTTTTCTTCCTTTTCTTTTTCGGGATTTTGTTTATAAGATCGATTGCAGCGCAATTTGCTTCCTCATTTTATTGATCTGATCATCAGATGGCGGGTTTGAATTGAACCGAGTTGAAGGGTAAAGGAATTTGAAATAAACCAGCTGTAGCTCTCAAGAACCGAGTAAAGTTTCGTTCCTACCCATGCTTAAATTGAAAGGCCACTCGCGCGCCCCATGTCTCAATCTTGGTTGATTGCACTTAAATTTTGCTTAAACGCGGGTCCGTGAGGAAAACCTCATCTTCTCCTTTCCAATATTCTTTAGGAATTGATTCTTATAGCCCTCAATGATCATCAAGAAACTAACCTCTACTTCCATTATCGTAATTAAATTATGATCAAGAAATCAAAGTGGATTTTCTTTTATCTCTGACGGCTATTTATGATTTTTTGTTGATTTAATAGAAAAACATTTGACCTTCACGTCCAATTAATGATTAAAGACAAAAATTTAGGGAAGTAGGGGGGTGTTTTGGGATATCACTTGTTTAGAGTGATATTTTAGAACTAAACGAGAGAAGATATACTAATTAAAAAAAAGGGGGATCAAACTAAAAGTGTTGGTTTAGAAAATATTCATATTTTTAAGAGCTTAAATTAACAATTTCATTTCATGTAAATGGATTGAGGAATTAATTCCTTCCTTCTAACTAAATTTTATACTTAGTTTACTCAAATCAATAAACAAAATCCTTCTCTCAAAGAAAAAATATCAATTTTTTATCCAAATTATTAATGAATCACTTCCATGAATTAATTAAACCTAGAAACTGTTGTTTTTAATCATGAAATAAACCAAATTGACAAAGAGATAATAATACACCAAAAGAGAGATGATCAACCTCCTTTTTATATATAAAAGTAAAAATTTCACCCACATATGGGCTTCTCAAGATAACATGAAAGTGTAGTTATGATTGTTTTTAAAAGTATTTTTTACTTAGAAAAGTATACCAATAATATTTTTTTAATTTTTAAAAAAATATTTTTAAGATCAGCACATCAAACTAATTTAAAAACATCTAAAACATATTAATTTAAAAAAAATTAAATTTTTTTAAAAATATCTTTAAAACACAATGCCAAACACACTAGCTTAATATTATTGGAAAGTAATGTACAAAAGTTGAAAACAAATTGCATCACTTAAAGAATAAGAACTTGAAAATAAAATTTAGATAGAGAACTCAATAAAACTTTGCTAAGAATTTAAAATACAAGCTAACTCTCTAGAAATTTGGATTTAGACGCTTCTTCCTCTACTCAAGACTTAAATTTATAGTGTTGAATACTCTTACAAAATATAAAATAAAATCTATAAACTGATAAGGGATATTGGAAGATACCTTTGATTTTTTTTTTTGAACGAAAGTCTTAAATCTTGAAAATCTTGTGGTCAAATGTTAACTTTTTTCCATTCTTGAATTGTGCAAAATCTCCTCTTTTTTGTTTTTTTTTTCCCTTTCAATGAGATCCATAATTGATATTTTTTAGATATTTTTATTAAATTTTCCATGTAACCCAAGTTAACTAGAATCTTTCCAATTTTGCTTTTATACTTTATAGAAAACAACCATATAATTAATAAAAATTAAATTAATTAAACATTTATTTAAATTAATAATTTATGATATCAAAATAACTATTTTTAAGTGCTTATCATTAATCAAAGAGACACGTATCCGAATCACACGCAATCCGAATCAGCATATACGTGTGTGTGTGTAGAAACGCAATTTGTTAAGGATTTATAAAGTCCGGAATTCATCTGTACGGCTACACCTCACCGGCCATGGCAGAAACATCCACTGCAACAAAGAGGCGAGCTCAACTTTGCATTTTCAGGCACTGCTTTGAACTCCTATCATACTCTTAAGTCTCTAAATAACCACAAAGTCTTGATTTGTCTCAGATATGCAGTCGTGACAGGAGCAAATAAAGGGATTGGGCTGGAAATATGTAGGCAGTTGACTTCTCATGGGATTGTTGTGGTGTTGACAGCTAGAGATGAGAAGAGGGGCCTTGAAGCTGTTCAAAAGATGAAAGACTCTGGCATCTCTGATGATCTTGTGGTTTTCCATCAGCTAGATGTGGTTGACCCAGATTCCATTGCTTCTTTGGTCGAGTTTGTCAAAACCAAATTTGGAAAACTTGATATCTTGGTGGGAAAACAAATTTGTTGGATTCCAGGTCCTGTAATTTGTTGAACAATTGAATTCTTAAGTGCATATTACGAGAAAATTGGAACCTTGTGCAGGTGAACAATGCTGCGATTAATGGAGTTGTGCTAAATGCTGATGCTTTCCAAAGAGCCTTTGAGCTTTCTGGTTGTTGGGTAAGACTTAATATATTGGAATGGTTTCAGAAAAAAAGGACATAATTCCTCATTTTTGTTTGTAATCGCCACTCTGATGATATTGAATGTTACAGATGGCATAAGATTTTTCTTTGTAAAATGCAGCCAGACGGGGAGGAAGTGTGGAATGAAATTGAAACTAAAAGTTTTGAGTTGGCAGAACAATGCATCAAAACAAACTATTATGGGGTAAGAGGAATGGTTGAAGCTCTAACTCCACTCCTCCAGCTTTCTGATTCAGCAAGGATCATAAATGTTACTTCAAAATTGGGACTGTTGAAGGTAGTACTCAATAACCCTTTTTCTAGATCAGTTACGGGGTGTAGAAATCTGGCTGAATTGTTTCTCTTGAATGATAACATTTCTTGCGTTACTGTTATTTATTAGGTTTCCATGTAGCTTAGATAACAAGTATTTTCCTGCTATGTGGTTTAGAATATTCCCAATGGACGTGTTAAAGGATTGCTGAATGATGTTGAAAGCCTCACTGGAGATAGAATAGATGAAATCTTGAAGGAGTTTCTAAAAGATTTCAAGGAAGGGTTGCTAAAAACCAAAGGCTGGCCGACTCAACTCTCTGCCTATACTGTTGCTAAAGCTGCCATGAATGCGTACACTAGGATTCTGGCCAAAAGGTACCCGAATTTCCATGCTAATTGTGTCTCCCCAGGCTATTGCAAGACCGACATAAGTACCAATACCGGCTACTTCACCGCTGCAGAAGGAGCTGAAGGTGCTGTGAGGTTGGCACTGCTGCCTGATGGCGGGCCTTCTGGTTTTTGCTTTTTGCAGAAAGAAATGCTGACCTGTTTTTGAAAGAAGACGAGACATTATAGAATCGTCGTGTGATAATGGAACCGCAAGTATTAAAATTTCCAGTTGTTGTTGATGTATTTTCCCACCAAGGCAGAATAATATGAACATATTGCCAACATGCGGATGGAGTCGCAGTTTGTGCTATGTTTTATTTAACAGGATTGGTGTCCTATAACCTCAAAGGGTTGTCTTGGTAGTTCAAGTAGATTTGCTTCCTTGATTTCTTAGATTCAAGTTTTGAGACCAACACTCACAAGATTTTACTAAATTTATCTGAAAACACCTGGCCAATATGGTTGTTATGCTTTTCACATCGTTCTTGAAGGGGTTTAGTCTATGTTGATGCATAAGCTGGCCTGAGGTTCCCCTTACCACTGAAAAAAAAAAACAGAAAGAAAGAAATAAGGATTGATGTCCTATGGCAGATGCAATCCTGTTATTGCTCTTGTCCGAAATCCTGGAAACCTAACACCTAGCCAGACTCTAGTTTGAGTGAATAATTTTGTTAGATATTGAGTTCTACAGGATTGTGTGCTGGCGAACTAAACCTGGTTTGAAGCTGAACCTATGCGCATGAATCTCAACTAAACAAGTGAGCAGGCATCTAGCCATCCTAAAGTTTGATGATGCTTGACATCTCTGATAATTGTTAGGATTAGAGCTTAAAGATCAATGGAACTAACTTGTGAAATAGAGGTGCTGCTTGTCACCAGTCGGGAGAAAAAGCCGGCCGCTAACAACACCTTCATCAATAAACAATCCAAGATCCTCAATCTTAAGTTTCCCGTGGTGGCGGCTAACAACAATGGCTGGTTTCTCTGTTAATTCCTGTGAGAAATTAGCCATCAAACATCGACGTTTCAGTCATACATCGAATAAGAAGAATGCTGATATACAATGTCCTGAAAGTGTAAACCCATCAACATCAAGTCATTTCCCTCTAAAGAAAATAGGTTGCTCGAGAAACTGGCAGATTAGGGCTAACAGTTTCAGCACATGAAAGTCCTTGCAATTCTTAGATAAAATAAAACAAAAGAAAAAATTCATACAAGATACCGAACAATCACCTTTGGGTTTATCCCAAAACACTTTTCCTCCCACTAAGAGCCTCTATCTTTGGCGCCTTAGCTGTTCATCTACATTGTTCCCTTTCTCTAAACCTGCATGCACGGCAATTAAATGACAGTGTTTAACTCCTTCATCCTCTATACACAAATCAGTCATCCTGGTATAGAAAATTGCACAATATTATGAAACCCACAAAGCTTCATCCATCGTCCCTATAAGGAACCGCCTCCCGTTAAATCTGTCTCCATACAAAATTTAGTTCAATAAGATCACAACATTAATCACATCGAATCCAAAACCATCTCAAAGCTTGTAGATGCAAGAATCTAAAAATCCCAATCCTTCACCATACCAATAAAAAATATATCCATTATGCATGACATTAAGGAACTAAGAATCAAACGACACAAAAACACAATCTACTCGGTCCAAAAACTGATAAACCAAACGCCCATTTCACACTGAACAGCTAAAAACCAATATCATATTAAAAAGAAAAAAAAAATCAAAGAAAGCTAAAAAGAGCAAAACATACCAGAAGATCCATGAGGGAAGCCATAAGGAGTGAAAGTGGGGAACCACATGTGACAACACATTGAAAATATGAGAGTTGTGATGCCCACAATTAAAATAAAAGGGGTCTATTTAACCAACACGAGAGACTGTGTGATGAATGTTCCCAACATTTGAGAATGAGTAGATGATTTTGATGGACAAAAAACTAAGGGGATGTTTATTTTTGAGTTTCAAACTGCTTTTTATCCAAAAAAAAAAAAAAATGTTTGAAACTCAAAACCAACGGATCTTAAGCATATTGTTTGTGATGCGCTTCAGTATTAACCACAACGTGCTTCCATTTACACACCATTTAAAACCAACAAAACTAATTTTCCATTTAAAAGCATATTTTTTGTTTGCCTAATTTCTAACAACAAAACTAACATTTGGCATAGTACAAGTTTGAGTATATATCAAGCTCTCAATAATTGAAGCATATGGAATTCTTTCTATTTGTTTGCATCGCAATCCATTCTTAAGCATTATATGAAACTACATTTATCTATTTTTTTGAATTGGAATGCAATTTGCTAAGCATTTATCCATTTCAAGTCTCTCTAAAACCTTACTAATACATTTCCTTAAGACAATCTTAACAACCCTTATGATCTTTCTTGGAATATTTTTATCTCAATCACATAAGTTATTTCTTCCATGTTCTTCATCTTAGAGTTATGAGAGAGAAATTTCTTGATCTTGTGTAGCAAACCAAGATTATTAGTTGTAAACAAGATATCATCAATATATAAAATAAAAAATAAAAATTTGCTCACAATAACCTTTAAATATGTATACACCGTTTAATAGTGTTTTTCTTTAAACTATAAAATAATAGTATCATTAAACTTGAAACATCATTTTCTGAAAACTTATTTGAGTTTGTATATTTATTTTTGAAGTTCATATACCATGAACTCCTTTCCTTCAATTAAAAATCCCTCTAATTGATCCATATAGACTCTTTTTTTATTTTTTTCTAAATTCCTATTTAAAAGATATTTTTCACATTCATTTGATGTAAATCTAAATCATAATGAGATACCAAAGCCGTGATAATCCTAAGTGATTCTTTATTAGAGACCGGTGAAAATGTTTCTTTGCAGCCAATGCCATCTTTCTTAATAAATCTTTTAGCAACAAATATTGTTTTGTATCGTTCAATATTATCATTTAAGTCTCGTTTGATCTTAAATATCCATTATATTTGAGTCTTTTGCAATCTTCAAGTATTTTAATAAGTTCTTAAGTCAAATTCTAACTCCGACATATATATGACAAAATAATTCAAAATATAGAGTTTCTTTGTATCTAAGACCTACTTAATGTTATCTCTTATGGTTCATCTATTATAGGTTCATTAATAATATATTCATTGTAGGATATATAATCATTTATCTATTGTTTTTTATGATTATTAAACTATTTAATAATTTGAGAACTATAACCTTAAAAGATGTAAAGAGTTAAAAAACTTGCAATTTAACTTCTTAAACTTTTACATTACACGGTGTTTCACTCCTACTAGCTTCATTATTTTCAATGAACCTAGTATTGCTGGTTTCAACAATTTTTGTGTTATAACTAGGATAATAAAATCTAAAACTTTTAGATATTTTTTTATAATCAATGAAAAAATTACTAGTTGTTCTTAAATCCAATATCCTTTCTTGTAGATTATAAATTCTTACTCTGTCAGGCAACCCTAAACATATATGTGCTTTAAACTAGGTTTTTCACATGTCTACAATTCATAAGGTGTTTTTGGATCTGCCTTACTAGAAACTTTGTTTAACAAATACATAACCATTTTAAATGCATGCATCAATAATACTATTGGTATAAATTGATAACTTAATATACTCATAACTATATCGGATCATGCCACTCCACTACATTATATTATTACGGTGTATGTATTGAGCACATATGTTATATTTCATAAGAAGTCTAAGCAAGTGGACCTAGACTTTATTCAATTTCAATTTATCTTTAATATTATTTATTATTTCTATCTAACTCGACAACTTTCATGTTTCTAGCTATTTATCTCATAGTTATTAAATCCGGCTCGGGGGTTGACCCAGCCCCTTGGTTTCATGGGTCAATCCGGAAAAATAAAAAAAAGTTTTAATATTTTATATGAAAAAATCCATGTAAATATAGGCTATACATATTGTAAATAATAAAGTTAAAAAAAATATTTTAAATTCTTTTTTTATCTCACATCAGAAAAATATTATATTAAGCTTTTAAGTTAAAGTATTTAAACAAAATTTTTTTTTTTATCTCACATTGAAAAAACATAACTTTTTTTTCTTAGGAACATAGAGTATGTATATTAATAGGTTTCAAATCCCATATTAAAAAAACATAACTTTTTTGTTTTGTGAAAATAGAATATATATACTAATGGGTTTCAAATCTCATATTAAAAGGATACTATGTTATCGTTTTAAGTTGAGGTATTTAAATAAAAAGGTTTTTTATCCCACATTGAAAAAATATAATTTTTTTCTTGGAAACATAGAATATATATACTAATGGGTTTCAAATCTCACATTAAAAAAAAACACACCGGGGTCTGTCTCGGGTCACGGATTGATCTGCTGGGTCGTTGCACCGGTTGATTTTTTAACAAACTTAGACTGATCTAGCCCTAGATTGACCAATCTAGCCCTAAATTAACCTACCAATTCGATCCAGTACAGGTTTAATACCTATAATTTTTCTTTCAACCTCATTAATAAAGACCTATAGGGCATTTACTGCATGAGATTTTTCATGCAACAAATGGACACTTACTCTTTAGTGGTTTTTCTAGCAGATCCACACTGTTTGGGCAGGTTAGCATTGTTCAACAAACATTAATTAACAAGTTTCAGTAGTAACTAAGGCCAACGGTGCCTTGTTTTTTAGACATTTTTTATGGTGCCAATATTACTTTTTTAAATATATTATTTAAAATATATTAAAATAATATATATCATATATTTTTAAAATTTTATTTTAATATTAATATATTAAAATAATTTTAAAAAATAATTTTTAACAAAAAAAATAAAATTTATACAAATAATATTTTAATCAGAACACCAAACACACTCTACACCGAGACGTGCATTATTATAGGAAGGAGAAAATATGATAAATACGTAATTTGGTCTCGGAAAGAACTTACAACGTGATATTAGGTCATGGGCCCTTTACATGATTTCCTGCACTGTCCAAGGGTCGGAATACGTTTGACACTGTAATTAAAAAAGTTTTTTTTAAAAAGTTTTTTTTTTAAAAATTAATATATTTTTGATATTTTTAAATTATTTTGATGTACTGATCTTAAAAATAAAAAATTTTATTAATATATTTTTCTAAATAAAAAATACTTTTTAAAATACCATATATATCACTGGTAATTACTGAATACGCATGCAAAATCAAGAAAAACACTTTACTTCTTATGGTCTAATCTTGTCACTAATGCTCATCTTACTTTATGCTGTTAAATTTATTTTGTCAATATTTTTTTCTAGTACTGGAGCTGTCGGTTTTTTTTTCCATTCTTCTCTCCTTAAAATTTATGTCACTTGCTGTTTTACCAAAAATGCTATTTTACCAAAAATAATAATAATAATAATTCAAACTACATAATTTTGTCAATTTCCTAAGCAATGCTAATTTTCAAAAAATAAAATAAAATAAAGCACTTCCCTATTCGTGTGGTCTAATGTTGTCACTATTGCTGATCCTTACTTTACGCATGCAAAATCAAGAAAAACACTTCACTGTAAAGTGTGGTCTAATCTCACTATTGCTGATACGAGGTAATGAGCCCATTGCATGATTTCTTTTCACCGTCCAAGATGCAGTATGATTGGTATTATGATTTTGATTATTTTTAAAGTTTTTTTTATAATATATTAAAATAATATTTTTTTTATTTTTTTAAATTTATTTTTAATATTAGTATATTAAAATAATTAAAAAATATCATAAAAAATAATTTAAAATTAAAAAATTAAATTTTTTTAAAATATTTTTAAAATATAAAAATAAATAGGCTGATTGAGCTTTGAATGTGTTTATGTCACTGGTGAATACGCATGCAAAATCAAGAAAAACACTTCACTATTAGTGTGGTCTAATCTTTTACTATTGCTGATCCTTACTTTACGCATTCAAAATCAATAAAAACACTTCACTATTTGTGTGGTCTAATCTCACCATTGCCGATACGAGGTAATGAGCCCATTGCATGATTTCTTGGCACCGTCCAAGATTCAGCATTTCAGCTTGTTTTTATTATAATAATAATTATTTTTTAAAGTATTTTTTTAAAATCAATAATGCATGCTGTCCTTTGAATATGTTCATGTCAGTGGTGAGGTGACTATATGGACACGCAATCAATTATACATGAGTTATGAAAAGATAGACTGTAATACAGTATTCTTGTTGAAATCATAAGTTACTTGTAAAATTATATAATTTTATAAATTAATATATATTTATATATATAATATATAGAATTAGATTAAAAACTTTAAATCAATTAAATAAATTTAAAATCGATCAAACTCCATAAAACCATACCGATTTCATAAGTTTGATCAAAGTTAAAAAAAAAATGTTGACTCCTTGAATCTTTATCCCTAGACCTTGACACCCTCGATACTCCATGCATGGTCCCCATTCTCAGTATCCTCTTTTTTTTTTGTCCAAATCTTAATTCTTAAATTCTCAACCTTAGCAACTAACACTAGCAGGCAGCAGTATATCTGGTTCCACAGTGGTTAAAATTGTTCTTTTACTATTATCGGTGACGGAGGTAGAGTATTTTAAATACGGGGGAAAATTAATTAATAAATATTATATTATGTAAATATATATTAAAAATTAATTTGAAATAAATATATTAACTCATATAAAATAAAATTAATTTAAAAATACTTTTAAAATAAAAATACTTATATTATAATTATTCTCTTTAAGTTTTTATAATAACAAAATTTAGTTCAGTTACATAATAATTGTAAATTTTCTATATAAAATTCATAATAAAATACACATTAATTCATCAAAACCCATTTCATACCCCATTACTATGTAGCATGCTATACATAATACATAGATATAGATTATGATTGATAGTTTAAATTTATTGTGAGCAATAATTTTTAAAAACAAAAAAATAATTTTTTTCTTTTTTTTAAAGAAAAAACCAACTTTTAATTTTGTAAATATCAATCTTTACTCACCGATAACAATTAAAATATTTGTTTGTTTATCTCGTGAAAAAAATTAATTTTATACTATAACCAATTCAATTAAAAATAATATAACTTTTAATTAATTCAAAACAATAAAATTAATATCTATTATTTTAAAAAAAAATTAAAGGGGCATTTACCCCCTCAATCTCCTATGTGGCTCCGTCACTGCTCCTGACCTAGAGCTAGACATCTTTCTATCATTATTTTATGGTGTTGGAGGAGATCTCTTTCATGTAGTAGGTCTAGAAACAACCTTGTCACTACCACCGCTATTTCTTGATGGTGATCCATTATCAGCTCCCGATCGTTTTTCTAGATTCCTGATCATCGCTGATGAGAAATGCTTTGATTTGGTTTTGATCAGAATAAAAGAAACGATTGCTGATGAGATATAAACAAACAAATAAAAGTGGGTTTTTTCTTAGATTAGATTGGTGTTTGTTACGCAGTAGCTTTCGCTTTTAAAGTAAATCATGTAAAATAGACGTTCGGTAACATGAAAAAAGTAATTTATTGTTTGGTGGGACCCTTAAATTTTTTGCTCAAACTGTCGTTTCCCACACAACAACATGGAGCTACTTCTCGTGTAATTTATCGAGGCACTGTTCACAATAGTACCCATGCCAGGTGATGTCAAGAGAATTATAATTCACCTGGCAACATAAGAAGCATTAATCTGACACTGTTAATGTGAATAGTGTTTATTGGACCATGTCCGACACAGTAAAAAAAATTTTAATTTTTTTAAAATTTTATTTTACCCAAAAAACTAGTATTTAATATTGTTTAATAACACTATATAAATTAGAAGAACATCGCATAATGACGTAACATTTATGGAATTTGATCGTAATTCCAATTTTATTTCCGATGATGTTTTACTTGATTTTGTTGCAAGTTCAAAAAACCATGAAAACTATAGTCCTTATCAGATGAATTTCATACGTGATAAAATTATAGATAAATTAATGAAATAATAAAAAATATTTGATAAAAAATATTATTTATTTAATGTTGTAATAATGATAGTTAAATCTATAATATTTAAATTAATATATATATATATATATATTTTGTAACCTCAATTTGAAAAGCATATTTAACCACACACATTAAACTATTTTTTATTCAACCTCAATTTCAACCACAACTTTAATCAAACATATTTCAATACCAAACTAACCTCAATCAAAAGTACCTTTTATAAAATAATTTTTTTAAAACCACAACCACAATACCAAACAGACTCATAAATCAACAGGAGAAAAGGGGAGAGCATAAAATTTAATGGAATTGGAGTTAATAAAATTTAGTTAATTTTATTGTATTTACATTGGAAGTGAGTTTTGCTAAGTTTCAGTTGATGAAATTCTATCAACATAATTATATTATATTGTATGAATTTTTATTTAAATTATGTATTTTAAGATGTTTGGATATTTGTATTATTTATTTTATTTTTATTTTAATTGTGTTATATTATTATTTACCACTTGACTGGAATTATTAATATATAATTAGTTAAAATATTTTATTTGCGATTTTATATTTTTATGATTCGAGTTTAGGATCCAAGTTTATATTATATATTCCTTGCGATGTCAAAAAAACATTTTTGACACCCTTGGTAATTAAAAGAAATAATAATCTTTTGAATATAAATTTTTGAATATCTAAATCTAAAACTCTGATATGATATATATGCAATTATTTAATTATAAACACAAATAATCAAATATAAAATATAATGTGGATGGTCTTAAAATTTCAAAACAAGTCCTTTTAAATGTGATTTAACGAAAATAATTGTGTTTCTTTTCTAACCTTCAATTCCTTATGCATGTTTCTGAATTACAGGGTAGATATGATTAATTTCTGAATAGACTAATAAGTTTTTATGTATCAAACATCCATGAATTTTTCATACGTAATTATTAAATAGAAAAATTACTTTTCAAATTAACTAATAAGATTTTTGTATTAATATTTATTAATTATCTCATTCACGCGGCCTCATGGGTAAGTGGAGACTGTAATTAAGAATCTATTTAAATCTTCTTACAATCTGCTAAGAGAGTCATTAAGTTCTGAGTTCTTTTTAAAATCATCTCATAGCCATCTTCATATTATCAGCCATGGCTCAAGAGTCCACCATTCATGCAAAGAGGTGAATGCTATGCTTCTTCTTTTTCTTCTTCTTCTTCTTCTTCTTTTGTTAAGAAAATCCTGACTTCTTTAAAGTGTCTCTGTCTCAGGCATGCAGTTGTGACAGGAGCAGAAAAGGGGATTGGATATGAAATATGCAGGCAGTTAGCTTCTAATGGGATTTTGGTGGTGTTAACGGCCATCGATGAGAAGATGGGTCTTGAAGCTGCTCAAAAGCTGAAAGACTCTGGTATCTCTGATGATCTTGTGGTTTTCCATCAACTTGACGTGCTTGACCTCAATAGCATCGCGTCGCTTGCTGAATTTGTCAAAACCAAATTTGGAAAACTTGATATCTTGGTATAGATGAAGTAGCGAATTTCTTGGATTGTAATTATCTGATTTTTTTTTGGTTTGTCTCATAATTTTTGGAACCTTGTGCAGGTGAACAATGCTGGGATTAGTGGAGTTGCGCTGAAGGCTGAAGCTTTTAAAAGAGCCTTTGAACAAGCTGGTGATTTTGTAAGTCTTTATTTTGAAATGACTCCAAGAGGAGGACGCAAGTCATAAACTAATCACTATAGATCTTCTGAGAGGTCCATGCCTGTGCTGGATATACTTACATGAAAGACCAGGAATCAGACATGGACAATAATTGTTGCTTTTAATCATCATTTTGTGAATATTGAGGTTATTTAGAATAGAAAATTAAGTAGATCTTACAATTGTTGTTGTGGATATGTTTTTTTTTCCTTCTTGAAGCGTTAAAAAGGGTATCAATTCTTTTGTGTAAATGCAGCCAACTGGAAAGCAAGTGTGGGCTGAAATTGGGACACAAAGTTATGAGATGGCAGAACAATGTGTGAAAACAAACTACTATGGTGCAAGAGGAACGGTAGAAGCACTTGCTCCCCTCCTACAGTTGTCTGATTCACCAAGGATCGTAAATGTCTCTTCAACGCTGGGGCTTTTAAAGGTACAGGACTGTCTTTCAACAATGAAATCTTGATACTTTGAATTATCTTGCTTCCTGGATGGCAGTTTCCTAGAACACAACTCCTAGAAGAAGCAATTTTCCTTGTTAATCTCCTGTGTCATCTCTTTCCGAGCCTGGTAATTAAGTGCAAAGTTGTTTCCTGCAGTGTTAGCTCCAAAGAATTAGCATTATAGGGATAGTGTGTCCTACGAGGGCATGATGGCAAAAGACTTTAGATTAGGTCTCGAGTTTGAGTTAGCGTATGTATTTTTTATAAGAGCTTGAGACAGTTGGAGTTTTACTCGTTTATCTGAACCTATAAAATATGTTTTCTGAGAGGCGGGGTTTTCTCAAATTCAAAATAAAAAAAGAAACAAAAAATTTTAGGGATAGTCTTGCATCTACTATATATCCTTTGAATTTGTGTTTCATTTAGCACAGACTATAGCACGTAGTTGTAGCGTTTTTACATGCAGTCTAACCCTAGCTAGTTTTTCCCTGCTACGTGGCTTAGAACATAAACAATGAATGGGCAAAAGGATTGCTGAATGATGTTGAAAATCTCGATGAAGATAGAGTAGATGAGGTTGTGAACGAGTTTCTCAAAGATTTTAAGGAAGATTTGCTGGAATCCAAAGGCTGGCCAACTTATCTGCCTGCCTATATTGTTTCTAAAGCTGCCATGAGTGCCTACACAAGGATTCTGGCCAAGAAGTACCCCAGTTTCTGCGTGAACTGTCTCTGTCCTGGCTATTGCAAGACTGACATAACTGCCAATACAGGCATCTTCACCGCGTCGGAGGGAGCCGAAAATGCTGTGAGGCTGGCGTTGCTGCCTGAAGGAGGGCCTTCCGGCTGTTTCTTTAACCAGAAACAAATGCTGCCATGCTTTTGAATGAAGATGAATCATTATAATAATGGTGTACAAAGTGACAGCAAGACCTTGAAATTTTGCTGCTTGATGTATTTTCACTTCCATGCAAGATAAACTGGAGTTATTGTCTGTGTGAGAGGCTGCATTTCATCTTCATATTATAACAAGCTGGCTGAAAAATAATCTTACAAGAAATCAAAATACAAGTCCAGTCCTAAGTTTTGACAGACACAAAGCGTGTGTGGATTTAAATCTAAAACCCAATTTGCTTAGTCTTTTAAAAATCAAGTGTTATTTAGGCTTAGTTTTAACTTCTCTCAACTTCTTACATTATAGTTTTGCCAGAAAATTTTATCAAAATATCACAATCAATAATTTTTTTTTCATAATTTTTTTTAAAACATATTTACCTAGTGTTGTTTGTCACTGTTTTTCTGAATGTGCCAAAAGAATGGGCTAAAGGAGCGTTCAGTAATGTTGAAAAACATTAAGTGTATGTCCAAGGGGTGCTAGCAATGGGCCCAATAACAAGGTCCACGATCATAGTTTCAGTCCAATCCATGTTTTCAAAAGTCTATTTTGGATCTGAGCAGATGAAAAACATATATTTTTTAAAATACTAATAAATATGTGGCCCATCAGTTTCTTACGCCAAACCAACAATTTCCACGTGGCAGAATAGACGAATAGGGGAGTTGTGGGATGAAAAAGAAAGGCATTATACCATGTTTCGTCGAAGTATTCCAATAACAAAGTTTGAAGTTACGAGCACTACATTGATATTTTGATAAAACATTGGTTCTTCTTGTATCAATTTTTAAGATTATGTGTTGTTTTGTTTTTTTAAAAAAAGTTTAAACCTTCATTTTATTTTTTTATCATGAATTTAAAGAAAAAAATTCAAATATATTAAAAAAGTTTTCTTTTATAAAAAAAACTCGTGTTTCGATTTGTGAAAACGGGAGGACGAAGACGCATAATTGATTAGAATACTAGAGTTTAAAATAGTCTTGATGACAAACCAGTAATATTTCAAGTTAGAGTTATTAAATTTCTGATTTATTATGTAAAATTAAATTATGTATAAATAATAGGATATAAAATGTAAATTTTTAAAATATAGAAAAAAACTAAATTTTAATATATATATATATATATATATATATATATATATATATATAAAACATAAAAGTTATTTTGGGTAGTGTATTTGAGATTATGGTAGGGGTGATGATTTAAATTTTTTTTATTTAGAAATATATTAAAATAATTTTTTTATTTTTAAAAAAATATTTTTGATATTAATATTAAAATAATTTAAAAATATAAAATAATTTAAAATTTTAAAAAATATAATTTATTCGTTATAATTTCCCATGAGGACTACACTTACAAACGTTTTCCAGTGCCCCCTTTCTTATTAATAAATACAGTGTACTGATGAGGAATTCCGGCGCCAACTTCTGCTGGATCTCTATCCATCACATGGGAAAGTGACCAATAAAAAGAAAGTCATTAAGTTCTGCATTTTTTAAAATAAATTGGAAATTGAGTTGAATGATTGTGTTTGAATTTGAAATTTTATGAATTGTGATTTTAAAAGATTAATTTATATTTAAAATATTTGTTTAAGTTTGTTTAATTTTTTATATATTTAAATTAGAATTAATTTTTTATATTATTAAATTAATCAAACTTATTAAATTTTGTTGACTCAATGACTTGAATTTCAAGTATTTTTTATTAATTTTTTTTTTAAATCCTAGCATCACCTACACTTTTTTCTTCTTGCGCTTAGAAAAATTTGGCCCAGCTTGTGGCTTTTCGTCAGATATTGGTTTTCTATAACACTTTTTCTGAGTCCCTTTTTTATATATAAACTTTTTATTTATTTTTAGCCTTCAAGATTTGGTACATTGTAATTGAATTTCTAATTTATTTTAATATAAGTTTTATAATTTTATCACAATCTCATATCCTACTAAATCATAAATTTTATATATTAATTATAGGTGGTTTATGTCAGTTTAATATAATATTATTTTAATTTTTCTTTTTAAAAAACATGATATTTAATATGTTACAATTTAAATATTTTAAAAGTGCTTTTATGCAAAAAAAATTCCACTTCCTAGCATCTTAATATTTTTTTTAAGATTGAAAAAAAAAAAATATTACGCGGTGGCTATAAAAATCTAGTTGAAACTATATTCTTGTTGATATTCTTGCATGCAGAGTTTGGAAATAGATATCAGCACAATCAGAATATTATCCATTAATTTGGCATAGTGGACGTCGTTTTCTTGTATCTATGATATTTTGATGGTTGATATTTTATTGGTCAATGTAGCCTATGGAATAGACAATCCATAGTATTTATTTACTCGGGAATTTTGTCTCGCAAAGCCCACTTGTTTATGGTAAACCATTATCGTGGTTGTTCAACGATTTGATCCTTTAAAAATCTACCATCTTATTAAATTTGAGTTGATGGATTTGATTCCATCGAAGCTTAACCATGTAAGAAATTAAAAATCTTTGACTTTCTTTTTTAATATTTTTATGTTATAGTGAAAAAAAATCAGGGTAACTTTTTTATTATTATTAATATGATAAATTAAGCTAACTTGTATGAACTTTGACTAGTTTTTCCGGACCTTAAAGTTAATAACCATATAAATTTTTAATAATTTTAAAAAGACTTAAAAATTTATAATCAAATATAAAATCTAACTAATTAAATTATTATTCAAACAACTAATTTAAGAATAAATAAAATGATCCATAGATTGACTCTGTGGCTTGTGTAGGTGGTCGAGATGGGACTAAAATCAGCCTTGACAACTATACGTTAAGCATTTATAGACCCACAAAGAATAAAAATATATACATGGGAAGAAGAATGCATCGCTTTCATCTGGATGTTTAGACAGTTCTTCAATCTCTTAGGCACTTAATCAGGAGTTCACAGTAGATATAACATCCTCACCTAACACTCCCATGACAGACCAGTGATGTAATATAAAATATGCATGGGATTGGAGTGAGGTGGTGAGAAAAGTTGAATCACTGCGATGGGGTTTCGTGAAGCAAGGAAGGCGTGTGGAAAATGGATTAGGAATGTAGGTTCACCTCTCAGCTAGACAAAGAGCATAAATTGTCTAAAGCAGTGAGGAGCGGAGAGAAAAAGAAGGAAAGAAAGGTCAGCAAATCAATACACGGAATGATGAATCGTATACGTCGTCTGATTAAATTGAGATTTCTTGTTATAGATAGGCAATAAGATGTTGATGCAGATGCATCCCTTTTGTCTTAATCGATGCATTTGCTTCTGGAACCAGGATCATCTTGCCGGCAACCAACCTGAGAGTCTCCAGAAATTAAGTGGACATTGTTAGCAGCAAGAAGAAACAATTCGTGATAGGAGGCCGGTTTTCGCTTGATCTTGACTTCCCACCAAATTAATAATTGGTTGCTGAAATTAATCTCTCTTTTTTAGGGATTTATTTACCGAAGATATATTCTCCATTTATATAAATTACTCAAATTAATCTCGTAAGATTAAATCCAATTAAGTTACTCAAATTAAAATACAAGACATGATTTAGTGTTTAATAAAACCAAAAACAATTGATTTTATATATGGTTTTGGACTTTAAACATTTACTTGGATCAACTAATTAATTAAATTATATATATATATATATTCATATAATTAATAAATATATAAAATAATATGGTTTGGTGCCTCGTGTGTGTATAATCAATTCAGTACTTGAGTGAGTTTTTTTTTCTCAACTACTTTATACTCTACGCCATGGTTGGACGCTTGATACACCAAACATACTAACTACCCTCCCCCCTCCCTCTCTATATATCTTCGGCAAAAGGGTGGTGCAACTACAGACCGAACATTCAGAAATGTCCGGTTTAGGACATCCAAACATGTCACGAGGAGAAGGTTTTTTTCCCAGTGACAACCTGCCACTCTTTAACCATAACAACCGAATGGAGCTCCAACAATATCCTAGAAGATCCAAACCTTCTCTTTCTCCCACTCTTGGTGAGCTCCTAAAGCGTGTAGAAGATGCGCAAAGCGACACCTCCATTGACAGCACTCCTGTCCATCATCATCAAGCCCTTGAGCTAGGCTATGCCTGTAGCTCTATGCCACCATCGAGCCCCTTTGTTCTTTCTTTTAACAACTTAACATACAGTGTCAAAGTTGGCCAAAATATGCCGTTTCCGGTCTGTGGAAAGGGGGACTTGTCACATGGTTCTTCAGAGACAGCTAGCATGAAGGTTTTGTTGAATGATATATCAGGAGAAGCGAGAGAGGGGGAAATTATGGCTGTTCTTGGGGCTAGCGGGTCCGGAAAATCCACATTGATTGATGCACTTGCTGACCGAATTGCAAAGGAGAGCTTGAAAGGGTCTGTGACTTTGAATGGTGAGGTCTTGGAGTCAAGGCTATTGAAAGTGATATCTGCTTATGTGATGCAAGATGATCTTTTGTTTCCTATGCTTACCGTGGAAGAGACACTGATGTTCTCGGCTGATTTCAGGCTTCCCCGCTCCCTCTCCAAGTCAAAAAAGAAAGCAAGAGTTCAGGCCTTGATTGATCAGTTAGGCTTGCGTAATGCAGCCAACACTGTGATTGGAGATGAAGGACATAGAGGTGTGTCAGGAGGTGAAAGAAGAAGAGTTTCTATTGGAACTGACATTATTCATGACCCGATCCTCTTGTTTCTTGATGAGCCAACTTCAGGGCTTGATTCAACTAGTGCTTTTATGGTTGTTAAGGTTTTGCAGCGCATCGCACGAAGCGGAAGCATTGTGATCATGTCCGTGCACCAACCAAGTTACAGAATCTTGACCGTACTTGACAGCTTGATCTTTCTTTCACATGGACAAACAGTATATGGTGGCTCTCCAGGTGGTCTTCCAGAATTCTTTGGTCAGTTTGGACATCCAATTCCTGAGAACGAGAACCGAACTGAGTTTGCGCTGGATTTGATTCGCGAACTTGAAGAAGCTCCTGATGGAACCAAGACCCTAGTTGAATTCAACAAGTCATGGCAAACCAAGAAAAATCCCCCGAACAGAACCTGCAATCTATCCAAGCTTTCACTCAAGGACGCAATAAGTGCCAGCATTTCGAGAGGCAAACTGGTCTCCGGTGCCCCAAATAATTCAAACTTGACATCTTCAGTTCCAACTTTTGCCAATCCACTCTGGGCTGAAATGATGGTTCTAAGCAAAAGATCATTACTCAATGCAAAAAGAATGCCTGAATTGTTTGGAATTCGCCTTGGTGCTGTTCTTGTTACAGGTATAATCTTGGCTACCGTTTTTTATCATCTTGACAACTCTCCCAGAGGTGCGCAAGAGCGACTGGGCTTCTTTGCTTTCGCCATGTCCACTACTTACTACACCTGTGCAGAATCTATCCCTGCCTTTCTCCAAGAACGTTATATTTTCATGAGAGAAACCGCCTACAATGCTTATCGCCGCTCTTCATACGTTCTTGCTCACTCTCTAATCTCAATTCCCTCTCTGATCATACTTTCTATTGCCTTTGCTGCAACAACATTCTGGGCTGTAGGACTTGATGGTGGGTTTTCTGGGTTCTGCTTCTACTTCTTCGCAATCTTGTCTGCATTTTGGGCTGGAAGTTCGTTTGTTACTTTTCTTTCAGGTGTTGTCTCTCATGTTATGCTGGGTTTCACCATTGTGGTTGCCATCTTGGCATACTTTCTTCTCTTCAGTGGATTCTTCATCTCTCGAGACCGAATCCCATCGTATTGGATATGGTTTCACTATATATCTCTGGTGAAATATCCATATGAGGCAGCTCTGCAAAATGAATTTCATGATCCAACAAAATGTTTTGTTAGGGGTGTGCAAATGTTTGATACCACACCTCTTGCTGCGGTGCCATTGTCGTTGAAATTGAAGATGTTGCAGAGCATTAGCAACACTTTGGGCATGAACATTACAGGCAGCACTTGTGTAGTCACAGGAACAGATATTCTAAGGCAACAAGGGATAACACAAATAAGCAAATGGAATTGCTTGTGGATCACTATTGCTTGGGGGTTTTTCTTCAGGATTCTTTTTTATTTTGCTTTGTTGTTGGGCAGCAAGAACAAGAGGAGGTAAATAGGATAAATTTTATGGGTCTTTAACAAGAATGGAGCTACCGAAGAGCATGATGGTGAGGGATTCTTCTAGTTATTGATCACCGTAAAATTTATTGGTGGTTCTTGGCTTCTGCACCCAAAAAAAATATAATCAAGGCAATCATACAGTTTTCTTTCTTTCTTCCCTCGTATACTTAGGAGGCTTGTTTTGTATTTGTTCCTTTACCATTCATAAAAGTATCTTTCTTAAATTTCATGTTCAAATTTGATGTAATTCAATCAGTATAGAACAAGGCTGGCCATGGAAGATTCAATAAAATTTGTAAAGATTTTGCTACCACTGATTTCCGAAACATTAATAATGACTTCGTACAATTACTAGGTCGAAGGATACAGATTCTTCAAATAACTGGAAGGAAATTAATGGGTTTTCTTGTTCATATTGATATAATTTGCTAAAGCTATAGCAAAAGTCAAAAGCATGACGCCCGCTGGAAATCTGTGCAAGTAAACAATGCAGGGATCATCAGAAGCATTTGGACTCTGATGCTTTAGCAGCTTCAAGAATTTCTGCAGACGGGGAGGGAGACGGGGTCGGAGCACAATTATTCAACCCTGCTAGCTCAGTAGGCAAACCCCAATCTTGAACTAGATTGGGTTTTAAAAAACAAATATTTAGGAATTGACTGAGTCAATCTGTTTAATTTGTAACTCAGCTCTTCGAGTAATAGTGGTGAAGATTGTTTTTTATTTAAAAAGAAATTAAAATAATATATTTTTTATTTTTTTAATTTATTTTTTATATTAATATATGAAAATAATATAAAAACATTAATTTAAAACTAAAAAAATTAAATTTTTTAAAAATGCAATTAAACAACAATATTAAATAAAAACTTGGTATCATGTAGCACCTCGGGTTGCACATAGCAAAATCTAGAGAATCATGTTTTTATTGTGGTGTGCGGTAATATCAAACATGGAACTAATAAATCATTCCTCCTTCATTCCATCAAAGTAATTAAATTTATTAATTAATTGAGATATTACTCAAATTTTAAATTTAAGTCAAGAAGAAATAAAAATATTATTTAATTAAGGATCTTATTTTATCAAATTTATTTCTTATATGAAAGCTATTTTTCAGATCCTTTGTCATCATGCAATTAAAATCAGTCAAAGGTTCAAAACTCATTTTTGGCACAACTTTGCATGATTGCATCTGCCATAAATTCCACGCCTCGCACTTTTGACTCCTCGCGCTCTTTACTTCGTTTTGCTGAAGGTTCTCCACTCTCTCTCTCTCCCTCCCTCTCTCTATTTCTCTGTGTTTGGTCGCAGCCTCCATTCTTTAATCTGAGTCTCCCCTTGCATTACATGCTTCCAAACATACCTTTTAGTTGATTTTTCAAGTTTTGAACTTTCTTCTCTTTGTGAATTGGATGACAGGATAATTTGCAGAGACTTTAATGGCCGTGAGAAAACCTGGTTTAATTGCTCTATTTGATCTTGATGACACTCTCACTGCTCCAAGGAAGGTATTAATTAAAAAAAAAACATTGTCAGCGTAAAATAAGAATAAATATCAAATTAGTTCACCCATTGAAATTGACTTTTCTTCAATTCAAATTCCAGGCAGCCACCCCAAGTATGTTAGAGTTCATCAAGGAACTCCGAAAGGTATTAATTATATTTATTTTTAGCACTAAAAAAATTGGTTATTCTTATTTTATGGAGTCTTTGCCCCTCGTACAGGGATGGAGAGTTAAAGAGTATTGGTAAATGCAGGTTGTTACTATAGGATTGGTGGGTGGATCTGATCTCTCTAAGATATCAGAGCAGCTTGGAAAGACAGGTTTGAGCTTACTAAGGTTTTAAAGCTATTTTTCTGGAGTTTAAGGGGAGTTAGTAATTGTTGTCTTGTTGGCTCTGCAGTTATTAACGACTATGATTATGTATTTTCTGAAAATGGGCTTGTTGCTCACAAAGATGGGAAGCTTATCGGCACCCAGGTACAGTTTGAGATGGAGATTTGAAACACTTGAGCTCAGTACTAGATCTGTTTCTCTTTTCCTTAAAATAGTAGCTGCCACTTACTTATAAACTTGTTTCTCTAAATTACTGTGTATTATTCTCCTTTTCCAGAGCTTGAAGTCATTTCTTGGAGACGAGAAGCTCAAGGTGAGATCTTTTGCTCATTATACAAGAATACTCTAAGATTGCTTGTCTAGAAATGGTGTTGTTTAATGATGAATCCATTTAAGTGGGGTTCTGAAAGAGATGACTCGTAAAAGCATTAATGTTTGTAGATTACTTGTCTGAGACTACAACAAGAACAAGATCATCTAGGATAAATTGAATAGTGTAGGGAATAGTGTCTTTTCACTGAGGATGCTGACTTGCAGCGCCGAGACTCGCATCCCATTGAGATAATTAAAAAAAGGGATGTGTTGGCATACTAATTATATCGATTTTTCTTCTAGTAAATTTTTAATGAATCTGCAGGAATTTATAAACTTCACACTTCATTATATTGCTGACTTGGATATCCCCATAAAAAGGTGAGTGAATTCAGAGCCTGAAAGCCAATTTTTTTAAAAGCTCATCCTGCTGAATATTGCAAAGATGCTCAATAAGACCTTTCTGTTTTCCAATGACTTCTTTTTTATACAAGTTTTCCAATGATTTCTAAAGGGGAACATTTATAGAATTACGAAGTGGGATGCTTAATGTATCACCAATTGGACGGAACTGCAGCCAAGAAGAAAGAGATGAATTTGAAAAGTTTGACAAGGTAAGAAGAGACTTGGGTTAGAATTTGAACAAAAAAAATATTATTGGAAGCTATTGGGTTCATATTCTGGACTCTTTGTATAGTTGATGTTAATGCTGAAATACTGAACAAATTGAGTCCTCAGGTTCATAACATACGCCAAAAAATGGTATCTGTGCTGCGTGAAAAGTTTGCTCACTTTAACCTCACATTTTCAATAGGGGGACAGATAAGCTTTGATGTAAGTGCCATGTTAACTAGCTTATGATGATTCTTGAATGCAACGATCAGAAGGCAGGTTTGGAAGATTGGCATCATATTCATTATTCGAGATGCTTGTAACAGGTTTTCCCTCAAGGCTGGGACAAGACATACTGTTTGAGATACCTTGACGAGTTCAATGAAATTCACTTCTTTGGTGACAAAACTTACAAGGTTATCCTCTTATTATATTTCTTGCTTTGTGTTTTTAAGTAATGAAAATCAACAACACTTACATTATTTGTAGTCACTAATAATGTGTTTGTTTTCTTCAAAGTAACCTTCCTTTTTGCTGGGACTTCATATTTTATAGATTATGTTGTGTTTCAAACTTAACTTGTTAATGGGCATCATTCCTGCTACTGTAGGGCCCCTCAAACTTAATTATGAATTGCTCATTGGATTTGTGGTGCTAATGTTAGTCATTTTGTTAAGAGAAACATCAACTGAGGGGAAAACCTCAAAGAATAGCCAAATAATTGGTGTAAAGAGTCTGAGTTTCATTATCTAACAGATAATTGTCAGATTGTTTAGAGTTGCAACTGTGTGGACTTGCTGCTGTTTGTAAGCTAAAGGGCTGGTCTTGAGTTATTCTGGACTGATTATGACAATTTCTGAGGATTGTACTGGAAGAGTTGCATTGATTTGGAAAACAACGGATTTTCACTCCTTGTATCTAGTTATATCCTCAAAGCAGAAGATATTCGTGATATCCCACAGAATATATTTGTTCTCTATAATTTAAACGAACCTTAGAAAATTCAGGCTCGGTCCGCACTCCTGTATATATCGTGTGTTGCTTTCTCTGTTTCACTGGCATTCTAATGTCCATATGCAATTGGAGATGTGATTCTAATTGCAGCATTCTATAATTCTTCTTTATCATTGAATTCCTTGATTTATTGGATTTTTTATTTGAACAGGGGGGAAACGATTATGAGATATATGAATCAGAACGAACTGTGGGTCATACAGGTCAGAAAAAGATTTCATCTCCAATATTTACTGGCATCTCAAGGTTTCATATTCAACATGATGCAGCATCAGAATAAATAAAATCAAAACAGCTTAAAACATAAGTTAACTCAACTAGTTATATATTTTTTTTCACGTGGGAGAGTAGGGAATTAAAGAATGGTCTCCAAAGTTGGACTTCACCTATAACATTGTGAAGTTTGGGGGTGGTTATCCCGGACGCTTCAGCTGTCATTACTGCATTCAAACAATAACATTTAGCTGCATATTTTTGTCTTATACAAAGTCACTATGATACATGCAAATGCCATGTGAAGCAAAAAACTCCTTCCAGATGCAATTAATCTAAATGGATGGTCTTATTTCCCATTTTTATTAAAGTATGCTTAAACGTTAATGCAGCTGCATTGAATGGTTTGGATTTTATGGCTGTTTTATCTGCAGTTACCAGCCCGGATGATACAGTGGAGCAGTGTAAAGCCCTCTTCTTTGCCTGAGCTCATGGCTAGTATTTTGTTTCAACTCTCTGTTACATTTGTATTTTATCCATGAGAATAAGCGCAAAATATAAATTCCCAATTGAATGTATTATTTTATGAACAATTAAGGCGTGATGGAGAGATCCATTTATCACATGTAATTGTTTAACCTCGACTCCTATTTATATGCATTTATGAGAATGGGAATTTTACCAGCACCAGCAGTAAGCTTGGAGACTGAAATGCCTTCGTGCATGCTCTTTTTCCTCGTTTATCTTCTTGTGTTGTTGCCTAAGCAAGCCTAAAGCAATCATTACGGAAATCGTAATTTATTTTTTAAGCGTGGAAAAGTTAGTTTCTTATCTAAATTATATATACTTTTCATTTATTTTTCTATGAGATGAAGGTAAATAAATTTGAATTTTATTTGTAGCTTAAACCGATATACTATGATTATTTTTTCTTCCATCTTCTGTACCTGCAATGATCAACTGTGCGCTTTTCAATTTATTATATTTAAAAAAATTAAATTAAATGAAAATTAATAATTAAATCAAATAAAAAAATCAAATCAAAATCAAATTTATTAGAAATTATATATAAAAAAATTAAAATATAATATAATTTTTTATTTTTAATATAAAATAATTGAATTAAAATTAAATAGTTGGATTTCATTTTTTGTTATTGGTTTTGTTATTTTATATGGTAAAAACCACATCAAACTAAAAAATCACTCTTAATTATTGGGGTCTTAATCACAATGCATATTAATTTTGGTGTCAATTGGATGTAACTGATTATTTTTATCAAATGATTTTGCACAAATCAGCTCTTTCTTTTCTCAAATT
Organism: Populus tomentosa; assembly: GCA_018804465.1. NCBI lineage: Eukaryota > Viridiplantae > Streptophyta > Magnoliopsida > Malpighiales > Salicaceae > Populus > Populus tomentosa. The sequence goes on from CM031995.1 coordinate 4,946,463, forward strand.
ACGAAGCTGCTATTTACAAGTGGCTCCATACAAAAGTATTCGGAGAGTTGCATTTATTGCTGCAATACCCAAGAATCCGTCTGGCAAGATTCTCCGAAAGGATCTTATGGCTCGCAAACTCCAAACTCCGAGCTTTAAGAATGCTTTAGATTAGGTGTTTGAAAATATAATTATAATTGTTTTTTAAAGTTTTTTTTATTTAAAAAATATATTAATAATATTTTTAATTTTTAATTTTGTTTTTAGATTAACATATCAAAATAATTTAAAAACATTGAAAATATATTAATTTAAAATAAAAATTAAAAAAACTAAATTTTTTTTTAAAATATTTTTGAAATACAATGATATGGAATATCATAATAAATAGAGGCTTCTGTAAGATCATAATAAATAGAGCAGGCGTGCATGGTCAACTACAATGTTCATGTTTATATAGCTAATAAAACTTCTCAATAATTTATTTTATTAAGAATTATGATCCGTTTTTTTTTTTCTTGTTTTGATGACGCAACATTACAGTGCGTATAAATACTAGGGTTCTTTCTATAAAAAAAAAATGTAATTCAATAATCTGAATAAAAACTAACACATCAGAATTATTATTTTTCTGAGAAAACTATATCGTGGCTTTAAGATTTAAAGCTGTTGAAGGGTCTTGCACGAGAACTACAAAGCGAAGAAAGACAAAATTAGAAAGGACTTTAAAACCAGAACATGGCCTTCTCTGAAATTTTGCTGCAGTCTCGGGTCACTTGCAGGAGAACTCCTGGAAACTTCGGAGAGGCCATCCATCTCAGAACTCTAGGCTCCTGAAAGAGACAGGGAATTTTAGTCTCGTCAGGAATTTACTTGGGTCGATATCAAACAGCCAAAATAGTAATCCCTTGAGGCCAAAAACCGTCGGCTTGCAGAGCACAAGGCAACAGGAAGGCAGCCACCATATTTGAGTTTGCACGTCTAGCAAATAAACTGTGATATTCAAGAAAGACGCCTCGCTAAGAACTTCTAGTCATCTTCTTCACTTTTTTTAACCTCATGTAAGACAGCTTCGTCATCAATACATTGACTTCCTATTCAGCTTCAATGTCCCATTTTCTCTAACCAAAAAGAATTCGCAACACAGCACAAAATTAGTCAAAATTAACGAGGAATTTGTAACTTGTGGTTGTTTCAGGAGTCTACAAGGGTATTGGATTTGTTATATGTAAGCTGTTGGATTCTAATGGCATTTCAGTGGTGCCCACATCTAGAGATTAGCAGAGGGGCCTTGGTAGTTGGGAACCATGGCTTTGGTTTTGTTATACCCGTAGACTTCTCAAGGAGGGCTAAGACTGGAAAGGTATTTCAGTTCAAAACATTCCTTCTTCGCTGGTTTGGAGCTTTCTTCCTGTTGGTGCTTGACGTTGCAAATCAGCTATGGGAAGTAATGACTCAAACAGGAGTTATCTGAAGAACGCCTGAAATAAACTATTGTGGAGCCAAGAGGATGGATTGGTGGAAGCCCTCGTTCACTCCCACAGATTATGTGATTCTCCATGAATTATCAATGTTTCCTCCACTTCAGGGAAAGTTAATGGTAAAACCTCCGTTTAATTGCTGACATCTCAGAAAGGAACTGGTTCAAGTTTGATACTGGTAGCTAGTTTGGCTGGTTAAAAAGTCTGCTGTATGCCGGGAGTAGATCTTACTTGAAATATTACCAGTTTGATTTAGCCTAAGTAAACCTTAACGTCTAGAATAGGTAGCGAGCACTGAGTAGAAACGAAGACCTAATTGGCACTTTATTTCACCTCAGAAATTGAAAATCCCCTGAACACACACAAGTTTGGTTCATGTAGCAGGTCTCAAAGAGAATAAACTTCCCAGAAATTGTTGAACATACTTGCTAATTATCTTGTTCCAGAGAACAAAGTTCCCAAATGAATGGGTCAAAGGAGAGCTGAGCGATCCTGAGAACCTTGCCGAATGGAGAGTGGGTGATGAGAGCGAGTTTCTGGAGGATTTTAAAGAGGGTTCTTGAGAAAGCTCTCCTGCTCATTTATCTGCATACACAGTAAGAATGTTAAGAAACAACTGGACTAGAAATACACAAATCTCCGCTTTGGGAAACAGACATCAACCTCCATTCTGACATGGTATCCGTTGAAGAATTGAAGAAAGTGCTGAAAGCTCTGTGAGGTTTGTAAAGCCATGGAGTCTCTTGTTTTTAATTTGTTCAGGAGGAATAGCCACCTTTCTTTGTTGGATTTGATGATCAACTTACGCATCCAGTCCTGCTAGTGCTCAAGCATCTCTGTGATAATTCTTCAAACATTTACTGTTTCGAATGTTGCCAATCGTACCAACATGAATGGAGCTTGCAAGAAAAACTCGGTTGGTTGATATGAAGTTTCCTTTCAAATAAAAACAGACTTGTTAGTACTCAGGAATTACTTCATACCATGTGAACCTTCCTTGCTAATAATGGAACAGAGAGGTTCTGATAACGACTGCCAATTCATGTTCTTGACACTTGCAAATTACTTTAGGGGGTATATTGGGTATTGATGGTGATAATGGTGGTTTTTAAAAAATATTCTTGTTTAAAAATATATTAAAATAATATATATTTTTATTTTTAAAAAATTATTTTTGATAATAATATATCAAAATAATCTAAAAAATAATTTAAAATTAAATAAAAATAATTATAAATTCTTTTAAAAATAATTTTAAAATACAAAAACAACCACTCAAATTTATTTTTTTGTTTGCCAAGAATTTCCTATTTTCTTCTCCTGTTGGCTGATTGTTTAGCTGAGTGGTCCTCTCTCACTATGGATGAGCATGAATTATGTAAGATAAGCAGTAAGAGTCATATTTTTATTTTGTGAACAAAACATTATACAATTAGGAGGCCATCGCCAAGTTGGTTTAGTTAACATTTAGGAATCATTAAAGTGATAAAATTGTTTTTTATTTGAAAATGTATTAAAATAATATTTTATATTTTTTAAAATTTATTGTTTATATTAGTATATAAAATTATTTAAAAATATTAATTTAAAACTAAAAAAATTTTAAAAACACAAACTTGGTGTTGTGGTGCACTCCCGGTTGCACAACAGTAAAATCTAGAAATCATCTTTTTATTGTGGTGCGCGGTAGTATCAAACATGGAACTACAGCATTTCTCCTTCATTTCACAAACTAATTAAAATTATTAATTAATTGAGATAATATTTAAATTTTAAATTTAAGTCAGGATGAAATAAAAAGTATTATTTAATTAAAACTATTAATTTATCAAATTTATGAAAGCTATTTTTCAGATCCTTTGTCATCATGCAATTAAAATCAGTCAAAACTCATTTTTGGCACAACTTTCCATCTGTCATCAGCTTTGGTAAGATCCTCCTCTCGAAAACCAAGTATCAATTCGAATGCGTGCATGTTACCTAAGGAGATTGCTTCTGGCCCAAATTAGAGCACGTGGGCTTTGACTAACATTTCTTCCAGCCCAACTAATCTCCACCCATTCACAGATCCGCGTGAACGACCATGATTAAACAGAAAATAATCTACGGATCTAAGCCTTTCATTCCAAACCTGCCCCTGGACAATAAATTTAATTCCCAAATTCCTCCAGTTGAGATCTGCTATAAATTCCACTCCTCGCAAGTTTGACCCCTCGCTCTCTTTACTTCATTTCGCTGTAGGTACTCCACTCTCTCTCTCCCCCCCTCTTTCTCTCTCTCTCGCTCTGTGTTTGATTGCAGTCTCCATTCTTTTATCTGAGTGTCCACTTGCATTACATGCTGCCAAACATACCTTTTTACTTGCTTTTTCAAGTTTTGAACTTTCTTCTCTTCGTGAATTGGATGACAGGATAATTTGTAGACTGTAATGGCCGTGACAAAACCTGGTTTAATTGCTCTATTTGATGTTGATGGCACTCTCACTGCTCCAAGGAAGGTATTAATTTCTTTAAAAAAAAACATTGTCAGCGTAAAATAAGAATAAATATCAAATTAGTTCACCCATTGAAATTGACTTTTCTTCAATTCAAATTCCAGGCAGCCACCCCAAGTATGATAGAGTTCATCAAGGAACTCCGAAAGGTATTAATTATATTTATTTTTAGCACTAAAAAAACAGGTTATTCTTTTTTTTTGGAGTCTTTGGCCCTCGTACAGGGATGGAGAGTTAACGAGTATTGGTAAATGCAGGTTGTTACTATTGGAGTGGTGGGTGGATCTGATCTCTCTAAGATATCAGAACAGCTTGGAAAGACAGGTTTGAGCTTACTAAGGTTTTAAAGCTATTTTTCCGGAGTTAAAGGGGAGTTAGTAATTGTTGTGTTGTTGGCTCTGCAGTTATTAACGACTATGATTATGTATTTTCTGAAAATGGGCTTGTTGCTCACAAAGATGGGAAGCTTATCGGCACCGAGGTACAGTTTCAGATGGAGATTTGAAACACTTGAGCTCAGTATTAGATCTGTTTCTTTTTTCCTTAAAATACTAGCTGCCACTTACTTATAAACTTGTTTCTCTAAATTACTGTGTATAATTCACCTTTTCCAGAGCTTGAAGTCATTTCTTGGAGACGAGAAGCTCAAGGTGAGATCTTTTGCTCATTATACAAGGATACTCTAAGATTGCTTGTCTAGAAATTGTGTTGTTTAATAATGAATCCTTTTAAGTGGGGTTCTGAAAGAGATGACCCGTAAAAGCATTAATTTTTGTAGATTACTTGACTGGGACTGCAACAAGAACAAGATCATCTAGGATAAATTGAATAATGTAGGGAATAGTGTCTTGACGCTGAGGATGCCAACATGCAGCGCTGAGACTCGCATCCCATTGAGATAATTAAAAAAAGGGATGTGTTGGCATAGTAATTAAATCGATTTTTTTTCCTAATAAATCTTGAATGAATCTGCAGGAATTTATAAACTTTACACTTCATTATATTGCTGACTTGGATATCCCCATAAAAAGGTGAGTGAATTCAGAGCTTGAAAGCCAAAAATTTTTAAAGCTCATCCTGCTGAATATTGCAAAGATGCTCAATAAGACCTTTTTGTTTTCCAATGACTTCTTTTTTATACAAGTTTTCCAATGATTTCTAAAGGGGAACATTTATAGAATTCCGAAGTGGGATGCTTAATGTATCACCAATTGGACGGAACTGCAGCCAAGAAGAAAGAGATGAATTTGAAAAGTATGACAAGGTAGGAAAAGACTTGGGTTAGAATTTGAACAAAACAAATATTATTGGAAGCTATTGGGTTCATATTCTGGACTCTTTGTATAATTGATGTTAATGCTGAAATACTGAACAAATTGAGTCCTCAGGTTCATAACATTCGCCCAAAAATGGTATCCGTGCTGCGTGAAAAGTTCGCTCACCTTAACCTCACATTTTCAATAGGGGGACAGATAAGCTTTGATGTAAGTGCCATGTTAACTAGCTTATGATGATTTAAATGCAACAAACAGAAGGTGGGTTTGGAAGATTGGCATCATATTCATTGGTGCGTGATGCTTGTAACAGGTTTTCCCTCAAGGCTGGGACAAGACATACTGTTTGAGATACCTTGACGAGTTCAGTGAAATTCACTTCTTTGGTGACAAAACTTACAAGGTTAGTTATCCTCTTATTATATTCCTCGTCCCTGCTGGGCATTTCTCGCTTTGTGTTTTTAACTAATGAAAATCAACAACGCTTACATTATTTGTAGTCACTAATAATGTGTTTGTTTTCTTCGAAGTAACCTTTTGTTTGTTTTCTTCAAAGTAACCTTCCTTTTGTTGGGACTTCATATTTTATAGATTATGTTGTGTTTCAAACTTAACTTGTTAATGGGCATCATTCCTGCTACTGTAGGGACCCCTAATTATGAATTGCTCATTGGATTTGTGGTGCTAATGTTAGTCATTTTGTTAAGAGAAACATCAACTGAGGGGAAAACCTCAAAGAATAACCAAATAATTGGCGTAAAGAGTCTGAGTTTCATTAACTAACAGATAATGTTTAGAGTTGCAACAGAGTGGACTTCTATTTGTAAGCTAAAGGGCTAGTCTTGAGTTATTCTGGACTGATTATGACAATTTCTGAGGATTGTACCGGAAGAGCTGCATTGATTTGGAAAACAATGGATTTTCACTCTTTGTATCTAGTTATATCCTCAAAGCAGAAGATATTCGTGATTTCCCACAGAATATACTTGTTCTCTATAATTTAATATAACCTTAGAAAGTTCAGGCTTGGTCCACACTCCTGCATATATCGTGTGTTGCTTTCACTGTTTCACTGGCATTCTAATGTCCATATGCAATTGGAGATGTGATTCTAATTGTAGCATTCTATAATTCTTCTTTATCATTGAATTCCTGGATTTATTGGATTTTTTATTTGAGCAGGGGGGAAACGATCATGAGATATATGAATCAGAACGAACTGTGGGTCATACAGGTCAGAAAAAGATTTCATCTTCAACCTATTTACTGGTATCTCAAGGTTTCATTTTCAATATGATGCAGCATCAGAATAAATAAAATCAAAACAGCTTAAAATATAAGTTAAGTAAACTAGTTATATTATTTTTATTCACGTGGGAGAGTAGGGAGTTAAAGAATACCATGTGAAGCAAAAAACTCCTTCCAGATGCAATTAATCTAAATGGATGGTCTTATTTCCCATTTTTATTAAAGTATGCTTAAACGTTAATGCAGCTGCATTGAATGGTTTCGATTTTATGGCTATTTTATCTGCAGTTACCAGCCCGGATGATACAGTGGAGCAGTGTAAAGCCCTCTTCTTTGCCTGAGCTCATGGCTAGTATTTTGTTTCAACTCTCTGTTACATTTGTATTTTATCCATGAGAATAAGCGCAAAATATAAATTCCCAATTGAATGTATTATTTTATGAACAATTAAGACGTGATGGAGAGATATCCATTTATCACATGTAATTTCTTAACCTGGACTCCTATTTATATGCATTTATGAGAATGGGAATTTTACCAGCACCAGCAGAAAGCTTGGAGACTGAAATGCCTTAGTGTATGCTCTTTTTCCTCGTTTATCTTCTTGTGTTGTTGCCTAAGCAAACCTAAAGCAATCATTATGGAAATCGTAATTTATTTTTTAAGCGTGGAAAAATTAGTTTCTTATCTAAATTATATATATTTTTCATTTATTTTTCTATGAGATGAAGATAAATAAATTTGAATTTTATTTGTAGCTTAAACCGATATACTATGATTATTATTTTTCCATCCTATGTAACGGCAATGATCAACTGTGCTTTTCAAAGTGGTATATGGTGCATAATGTTGATTTTACCAAACATATATGGGTATATTTAGTAATGTTTTTTAAAATGTTTTTTTATAAATAGAAAAACATTAATTCTATTTTTATTTTTAAAAAAAAAAAAAAGAGTTGTGATACAGAAAATCATCCAAGAAAATTTGGACTTTATTAAAAAAAGGAGCAAGTGGAATTAGTTAACATAGACGCAAGTGGAATTAGTTATTTTAACAAAAACACGATTGATTGAAAACAGGGACTGATAAATAATAATGATAAAAAAAAAAACAAATCACAAATTAATCCTTACTTTAACCTCAAACAATAATTTTATATCTCAAAAACAAACCTTAAACATTAATTTTAAAATCAAACACTAATCTAAAGCTTTTGGTTTTTTTGTCTTTTTTTATCTTTTAATTTTTTTAAAGTTCAATCAATAATAAAGAATAAAATTTATCAAAAACCTCACATGGAATTGGAAAAAAAAATAAAAAATAAAAAATAGGTAAAAAAACCAAAAGATTTTGATTAGTGTTTATTTTTAATGTTAGTAATTAATTTTAGGGTTTATATTTTGGGTTAATTTAAGGTTAGAATTAAGGTTTGTTTGTTGTATGATTTTTCTGTTATTATTAATCATATTTTTGTTAAAATTATTTATTTTTTTTAATATTTTTTGAATGTATTATTTTACCAAAATTTTTAACCAAGTGTGCGTTTAGAAAAAGAAAAAACCCAGAAAATCCAGTTGCATTTTAATTAAACACTTGAATTTATTTTCATCAATCAATCATTGAACAAAAGGAAAAAAAAAATGGAAAAGGAAAATAAAATAAACGAAGGAAATAAAAGGCGCCGACGTGACCGTTAAAGGAAGCTGAAGCCAAAAGTCCCAAGCGACGAAACCAAATGGCCTGTGAATCAGAGGATCAGAACCCTAGATTCTTCGTGGCGGTTCATGTTGGAGCGGGATATCACGCGCCATCCAATGAAAAAGCTCTGAGGTCCGCCATGAAGCGCGCTTGTCTCGCTGCTGCTTCTATTCTTCGCAAGGTCCTCTCTTTTTTTCTCTTTTGTTTCTCCATTTCCTCAATTTCACGGTCAATTAAGATACTGTAATATTTCTTTTTCTTTTTGGACCGATTTAGGGTCCCGGTGGATGTATAGACGCTGTTACGGCCGCCATTCAAGTGTTGGAGGTAACAAATTTTTCTAGTTTGCTCATTTATGGTTAATTTTAATGCAAGAACATGGAAAGAATGCGATTTTTGTTTTCTGGCCGATCCAATGGGTTCTTGATTAAAAATTGAAGGTGCAAGGCGCAATTTCACCCGGCCTAGAGTTGTTAATGGAGGCGGGCTCTAGGTTTTCCGTGTTTATTCTCTCATGTGTTATTTCAGGGAAACCGCCTTAAATCTATGATTGAGTGTAGTTAACCTTCATATAGGTATATAAATGAGAAGATGAGATGATGTTGCCTTTGTTGTTTTGTTGAAGGATGACCCAAGCACAAATGCAGGCCGGGGTTCTAATTTGACGGAAGATGGTCATGTGGAATGTGATGCTAGTATTATGGATGGTGATTCTGGTGCATTTGGAGCTGTTGGAGCTGTTCCAGGTATAAAATAAGACTTAGTTTTCATGTGGATTTCATTTATACTCTTATGTTTCTGGTGAATTCACTGAATAAATATTTCACTAGTTGTAGTCCAGGTGTCCGAAATGCCATCCATATTGCTGCATTACTGGCCAAGGAGCAAATGATGGGGTCTTCACTGTTGGGTCGAATACCTCCCATGTAATTATCTATCTTTCTTTCTTCTTTATAACGTTCTGAATTGTTATGATGCCTCTTAAATTTTGTTTTTTTTTTCTGTGTTCCATCTTAATGTTGTTCGAGATGAATATTTCTACTTTCCTTAAAACTTGATATTTCATGTATGATTAGGACTTCTGTTTACAGTTCAAAATGCCAACTTCATGAATCATAACTGCTGCTTAAAATATGCTCAGTGCTATAACATAGTTATTTGGAGGCATTTCTATTCAAGTTTTGAATCAAATCGCTCTTGATATGATAATAATGGCAGCTTGGACACACTCCAAAAACCTGTTAAAAAAAAAAGAGAGAACAGAGATACTCCAAAAACGAGTTCTTTGATCAATTATGTCAATCAATGATGTTTTATATATAAGTTAATTGTATTGTTTTTATATGAGGAAGATGTGTTACATATAGCCATTTTATTTTCTTTTTTTCCCCTTAATGTTTTCTAGTTTTCTCAAGGCGTGTTTTATGTGCCCTTAGGTTCTTGGTTGGTGAAGGTGCACGTGTATGGGGGAAGTCCAAAGGCATTGATTTGCCAGAAATTGTGGAGGCAGAAAAGGTATGGTTTGATCCTTTAAACTGATTTTCCTTCGGAAAATTAATTTATGCTTAATCTGTTATCTTGTTGAATATTTTTCGTTTGAAAAACAGTGGCTAGTGACAGCAAGGGCAAAAGAACAATGGACAAAGTACAAAAGAATGCTTGCTAATGCAAATGCTAAGATTTATTCTGATGATAGACTTTGTTGTAGTGCTCAAGAGACCTCAAAAATATCAGGTATCGCATTAGTTTTTGACACTAAACAAATCATTGCTTTCTTTTAACAAGCATTAAGTCAGTAAGTGTAAATTCTTTGTTTATGAGCTACCTAGATTGTGAAACTGACTTCTCTCCTGCCATCTTCCAATTTTGCATGTTATGCAGAGTTTCAATTATCTAACATTTATATAGATAGCTCTTGTTTTGTTGGTGGCTTGCAACCAATGCCATTGTATATATCAATACAACATTTCTGTTTGCACCAGTATTCTTGCTTGTTTCTTTTCCCCTTTCATCTGTGTTAGAGACATTGGTCATGCATGCCTTTCCCAGGCTTTCCAAATATTACAATGTTGGATGCTTGTTGTATTGGTTTTGCAGAATTAGAATTTCAATCTCATGAACCTTCAGAAGGGAATGATGGTGGGCAATCGTCTATGCCAAGCACCATGGAAGAGGACTGTATCATGGACACAGTTGGAGTTATCTGTGTTGACGCTGAAGGACACATAGCTTCTGGGGCCTCTAGTGGTGGTATAGCAATGAAGGTAATGAATAGTATAATTCATTTTCAATGTTGTTACTGACATATCTTGGAGAAATTAAGTAATTATAATGGGAAAACAGATAGGTGGGCGAGTGGGGCTGGCAGCAATGCATGGTTGTGGTTGCTGGGCTTCTTCAAGGGGTCCTTTTGGAGTTCCATTCATAGTTGGCTGCTGTGCTTCTGGTGCTGGTGAATACCTAATGAAAGGATTTGCTGCTAGGGAGTGCTGTGTTTCGGCATCAATGTATGATTCTCTTTTCTTGCAATATCTCTAGTTGGCCTTCTATCCTAGAATTCCACATACTTACAATTGCTTAATGCATGGAGTCGCCATGATCAATTCAGCTTGAGCCCTTGGAAGTTATTCATTTAAAGAAACAAGAACAATAATTTTGATTGCATGCAGTGTCTGTATTTGCTGATGCTTCAACAATCAGATACTTGCCAATGCATTGCTATGATGAATCAGGTGCTTCAAGGGATAGCCACTTTGTTAAACTGACTAGGTTATTTTCATGCTCAGTTCCCAGGCTGGTCCTGCCTCTGCTAGTATGAAAGTATTACGGTCTGTAATTCTGGATGACAATCGAAATACTACTGAAAAAAGTGCTGGGATTTTACTTGTGCAAGCCGATGCCCCTATGATGGTGAGCTTGTCTAAGAGATTTGGTTCTGTGTGCGCAATATTATTATTTATTCAATTCATTGCTTGTTTGTTTCTTAGGCTCCAGGAAACTCACCGAGTCTGAAAGCAGTAGAAATTGCAGCAGCTTTTTCCTCCTTGTCTTTTGGGATAGGATATCATGGAAGTTCTATGAAACGGCCCAAGGTACCCACCCTTTGTACCCGTTTGGATGAAATTAAATTGGAAGCATAATGTTTTCCTGATAACATTGCTTTTCAGGCTTCTGTTCTTCGCAGTACGAAACAGCAAAGAAAAACTGGAATAGACCATTTTGAAGCACGAGTTGATATTTCGGCCAAAAATTTATTGTGACTGGAATTTTTATCACTCTGATTCTAGACTTTCAGATTCTTTAGAAAGTAAAAGAAAATACAGTCAGTGGCTGTTTTTGGCATTGATGAAGTGTGTGCTCAACTTGCATGTATCTTTTTCAATAGATAGATGGAAGTCCAGCAGATTGAAGAGGTGATTAATTGATGTTGAAATGATATAAACGTGAACAGTAATCATCAAAGATTTAACCTCCTTTTTTTTTAATCACTGCCCTTTTTTTCTGCACTTGCTTTCCAGATAATACTGTCCTTGACTATCCATCCGTGTTTGGGAAGAACAGTATCCATACGCTGTTCATGGTTCTGTATCACAAAGTTATATGCAATCTACTCTGCAAATGAACTAGGAATTAAAATTTGACAGATGATATATGAATCCAATCCATAACTGAAGTCTTGCACAACAGGAAGGAAGGTTGTTTGGGACTCGTTCATGGCATCTGAAATTGGAACCGAACAGTTATAGAATGATAATCAGGGAAACCCATTAATCTGGTGAAAGAAAATAACAAACGCTGTTCAAAATGGAACCCTAGATTTTGGCGTATAAAATCTACTGAACACTTTCCCTAGCAAGATATAATGTCTTCCACCTGTTATAAAATCTCACCTCGTCAGCAAAATAATCTAGTAGAAAGGCAGCGCCTGGGACTGAAACCAGCTCCTCCCTGAGAGAAAATGGGAGCTCAAGCTACCACCAGGCCGGTCCCTGGGAAGCCAGCCGTATCATTGGAAGTTGTGTGTCCTCTTTGCTGAGCTGAGAGAATTAGAGAGAAACATTGCTGTAGTCATAGGACCAACAGCTGAAGCAGCCTTGCAGGCCTCCTCATAGTGGACATCTCCAACCAATTAGGAACCTCGAGGGCTTTTTGCATCCTTTTTATACATGCATGCATACAAATAAAAACCCTTCAATCACATAAAAATATAACGTGGAAAGCATGTGGAGCAAAGGAAAAACACGAGCCACTATAGGATTCTGCTCACCTCAACTGCATTAATTCCAACATCAATTACAACCGCACCAGGTTTTAACCAGCTCCCCCTCGCCATATTTGGTTGCCCTACAGCAGAGATTATTATATCTGCTTGTTTTATGATCTCTCCAGGGTTCTTGGTTCTAGAATGGACAGTGCTCACAGTAACATCTTCCCTCTACCAATCTGGAGAACGTCAAGACGACGAGTTTAGAAAAGGACAGATACATCCACATATATGATGACAAGAGAAGTGACAAACTTTTATTAGAATCTACAGAAGCCCTTGCTGGGAAAATGAATTGCCTGAAGCAACAAAGCAGCTGGCATCCCAACAATATTGCTCCGACCAGTCACAAATGCTCTCTTTCCTTCGATTTCAACACCATATCTATGCAAAAATTCTACGCACCCTTTAGGCGTACACGGAACAAATAATAGGTCTCTTCCTCGCACTGCAAGGCGACCAATGTTCATTCATATCTGCCAATGTGGAAGGAAACCATCCACATCCTTCTCAGTGTTAACAGCATTTAGCACATTCTGCTCATTAATATGCCGATACAAGCACGGACACTTCTAATCAAACCATCACAATTCAGCACAACAATTCCATGTAACTCTTTCAGCGTTGTCAAAAATTGTTCAAATTCAAAACCATACCGAAGGCAGAGACAAGAATGCCATGAACTGAAGGATCGTTATTAGATTCCTAAATAAACTTAATCAATTCGTGTTCGGTAGAATCTTCTGGCAGACGTACTTCAAAAGAGTTGATTCCCACAGATGCACAAGCCTTATTCTTGTTGCGAACATAAGTAGCAGAATCCTTCCAGTCACCAACAAGAATCCCTGCTAAACCAGGAACAACACTACTTGCTTCCTTCATCTTCAACACTTGAGCAGTTATCCCATCTCTTATTTGCTTTGCCACCCTTCTCCCATCAATTACCCTCGCTGACGGTTCACCACCCGGTTTATCCGAGCAGCAAACGAAGCAAATTGCATGAAACACGTTCGACAAGATGCCTCACATGGCGAAGGAAAAGAGGGGAATTAAAAGAAGAAGTGGGGGAAGTATTAATTAATTATTATATTTAGCTAAAAGTAGTAAACATTTTTGCAATAGGGGTTTTCCATACCATCATACATGCAAACACACCAAATAAAAGCAATCTACTTTGGATAGAAAGCCCTGGAACACACACTACTTTGGATAGAAAGCCCTGGAACACACACCAATTTTTTTAGAAAGAGCTAATGCTCATTTCTTTTAATCTTTCGGGGGATCTCGTGTGGCAAGCAGAGTAGTCAAGCCGGAGACCAGGAGAGAATAGATAGGCGAAGCAGCCAATAGCAGTCTGTTCTCGCCTATCGATAGATAGCAGGTTGCTTCCAAGCTCAAACCATTTGAAACTGAATTGCGACTTTTTTCTTTTTATTGACCACCTCATGTTCCAAAGTGAAACGGTTGTTCTTCCTTCCCCGCTCCCTCTTTTTATACATATGCGGTGGCGGCTAGGTAACATAATGGAAATGGATCGGACTGCAAATCCTGGAAAGACGGTTCGACCCCGTGCTTGGCCTCCGGGAGTGGCGAGCAGCACGGAACTTTAATTAATCAAATGGCATAGGGGGGCTTTCCTTTGTTAGAAATCCACAGACAACATACTGAAACTTCCAAACCAAAGAAATGCAAAATGAGAAGGAGCTTTTCTCGCGGATGTAACCCTTTCCCTATTGTTCGAGCTATAAAAAGGGGTTCGCCAGGACCTACTAGTGATAGAAAGACGGATAATGTTCAATGAGGGTTGGAGACAGGTTTCGAGTCGCCCAATTCAGCTGTCACTTTGGTGATAAATCTATTGCTTAAGCGGTTCTGAAAGCAGCTCGTCCGTAGTCCAGAGGTGGGTCTCGACTGACTTTCCTTTAAGAAGGTGCCTTTTTTTCTAGCCTTCTTCCATACAGCCATAGGAATATCTGCTTCCCAGGGCAGATGCCCCTTTCTTCTTTTAAGCAAGGTTTTGGAGGTTGAGCAGACTGGCTTGTGCTGAAGATTGTTGACAGTGGGATTCGAGCCCACGCCCTTTCCGACTAGAATCTTTGTCCGCCTCTTTGCACCAACTCGGCCACCTCAAAATGGAATTCTCTGGGAGTGAATAATAGGTAAAGAACAAGAAACAGTGGTATAGAGGCATTTTATTTACCGCCTTTAGTTTGTATTTCGAGTAGTGATGATATATAATCCCCATTCTCTAGCCACTATCATCAACAAATAAACGATTTTTACTTGAAGAGTAGTTGTACCTGGTAAGTTTTTGCTTATGCTCTCAAATTGCCGAACTTGAATTTTATCAAACTTCATCACTTGTACATTTATGAAGAAAAATATCCTCTTCGAATGTTCGGACTTTCAAGTCTGGAAATCTTTAGTGGAAAATCTCAGATATTAATTTTTATGATATGCCAATTCGGGTACAATTTAATGCATTTTTAGCATAACAGAATCTATTGAAAAAACAATTTATTATGAAAAATGAGAAGACATGCCACTGGACAGTAGAAGCACTTGACTTGAGCACAGTCAGTTGCCGAGATTCATTTTTAAGGCGCGAATCCTTTTCTATTAATGGAGCAGCATGGCTGGAAGATTTAAACCCATCCTTAATAGCAACAGATATGAAGTTAATACACTGCTGGAAGTTCCTGTGAGATTCCGAGGTCTCAGTTCCTTTATACTGTCTTGTTCGAGTAACCAAAAAGAGATCAGACTATTACACGATACTTCAGGACATGTTTTTTGTGAGGGGATATGTCCATCCTTTGATCAATGTTACGTGTGCTATTGTCTCTCCTTTCAGTGTATTTCTGTACAATTTATGCCAGTGTAGCATGCAAAGTGCTATACATTTCTCCTGAATATTTATTTCCCCCCCTTTTTTTTCTTTACCTGGTTCACATGGGGCAATTTTCATATTGCTAATGTTCCTTCACTGAATTGGTTTTCATCTGAAGAATCCAAGGACTGCGTTTTGGGTTTAGTCATGACACGAGAAAATCCATACCCAAGAGAACTTCCACTACTTTCACATAGCTGCAAAGGAACGTAAGCTATTTCAACGAAAATGGGGTTTTAAATTCTAACTGATGAATTGTGCAGATGACTGGAATTTAAGAAGAATAAAAAACAAAGAAAGAAACAGCGTTGATTACCTCAGTAAGCTCAGACAAGTGGCGGGTTCTAAATTCGTTGATGGTGGCTGCAATCTCTGACATGGGCAGTTTAGCCTAAATGGAAGAGGAAAACCCAAATGAAAAGGGAACCATAAGAATGTTAACGGGGAGCTGTGGCCAAACGAGTACAGCTATATGTTCATCTCGATGCCAGAATTGCTTTGTTGACTTGCAGCCTTATACAAACCATTTTTTGTTGCACTTGGCCAACTCAAGCAATCAGATTCTCGTTTCGGATGTTTCAATATATAACTCATATGAATGGAAATTAAAATAAAGCCAATCCAACAGGCTCGTTTGGACTGCATAAATGGCATTTTAGCTCCAGATGGTTTTGACATAGAAAAAACATAGAATTTCCAGTGGTGCAGCACTTCAAGATAACTGTGACAAGAACAAGTGACATGCAACTCAAGAAGCAAGCTGTTACCTGTGCAAGAACAGCAGCAGCCAACTGTAGACTTGGTTCCAACGTTTCGGGGACAACCTGTAAGAATTAGTTGTTAACAGGGTGTGATTAAGTTGTTTTATAAATCAAAGGAAACTCAATAAAAAGCTGTATCAGAAGTTCTATAGAATATTACAGCTGAAGCCCCAGCCTTCTCCAAATTAAGGCCATGATCAACATCATGAGCACGGACAAATGTCTTCACATTGGGAAAGTACTTGCTCAGAGCCCAGACAGTTCTATAATTTGCACCAGGTGTATCTAGAGTTATTGCTGCAGCACATGCTCTCTCAGCACCGATTTTATGGAGGACCTAACCACACAATACAAAACACATCAAATGTTGAAACACCAAATAAGTAGCCCATGATGCATTTAGCTTTACCTCTCGACTACCAGCATCTCCAAAATACACAGGAAGATCCAGGGCACGGCCTGCTGCCACTCTATCACTGAAAAAAGTAAACTTTTAACAACAAAGACACTTGCAACATCTCACCACTCATAGTCAAAAAAAAAATATCCAAATAATAATATGATCATATCCTGGCATAAACAAAGTAATAAGAAAGGGAATATATTTCCATTCTTTTCTGAGCAGCAATCATACAACATGATTTTGCAGCATACCAAGAAACACAAGAACCACTGTAGCTGATATCTAAATCCAAGTAGCAAAATGGTAGCTAAGACCAACTTTTTAATTTCTATTGAAGCCTTTGATAAAGATATGCTGTTTAGAAAGAAACCAAGTGATAATTTGTAGGTGGAAAGAAAAAACAGAAATTCTTGTAGACAAAAATACTACTTCAATAGGGTGAATAGGCAATGAACCAAAAACACAAACATTCTGAGATAACATCAGAACATTTGTGGGCAGTCTTTCTCAATCTTTGGCTTACCTCCTCACATCAAGAGCAACAAATGGAATTAATCGTTCTGAGAGAAGCTGTGCTATAATCTGGCAAACCAAATGAATGTCATGATCATGTACATTAAGAACTAGAAAACTTCAGAATATTAGCCACTTTAATGAACACGACAAATCAACTAAGATATATATCAACCTGGCCAACACGTCCAAATCCACAGATAATAATATGATCCTGCAAATCATCTGTCTGTAAACAAAATCAAACCAAGAGAAAGATTAAGCATTTAAGTACTCTGTATAGTTGTCAAGCAAACCTATCATCACAAACATCTAATCTTACACAGCTGAGAAAAAAATAACTATTGGGTGGTTGCTACTTCCTGAATAAAGGGGAGGATAGTGCCGGAAAATGATGTTTAAAAGAACTCAATATGCAACAAGAAGAAAAAAACCTGGGGCGCCAATGAACTATAAAGAATAAAAGTTGTCCTTGTTATATGGGATGCAGCTATTTGTTTCCTAATGGTTATGGAGATAAATGAATGACCTGATTTTGCAGTAGCATTCACATCATGACAAATGCAGTCTCACCAGCATAAAAATGACGTCATACAAATATGATCAAGAGAACAAAATTACAGCGAAAAACAAACCACAATTTTGCCACTTACAATTATTATTATAAAACTCAGAGAGTACAAAATTCCAGGTACTTCAAAGCATATCATAGTTAGAAGACCTAATCTAAAGCTCGGTCGTGGGTAAGGCAGGTTGACCCCCTGGTCAGCGGGTCAACCCAAGCTTTGACTTTCAGAAAAAAGAGCCTGAAACAATGTCTTTTTTGTAATATAAAAAAAGACCAGGTTTTTTACTCGGACTGGGCCAGGCCCTAGATTGGTGGGTCACGAGGTTGACCCGCCAAGCCAGGTCTTATAACTGGGCTTTGAAGACAAAACAAACAGATTCTGATCTGGATATGCATGGGAAAATGGATGTTTTGAAAGCACATCTACAAAATTCATGCACTGCACTTGTGCAATTGAGAAGTTGCTTATTTTCACTATTCATTGCCCCTCCCATAAGTGGCAATAATGAAAACATATTTTCTCAGGGACGAATCACTCAAGTAGCATCATATTTGTCAAATGATAAGGATGCTTCAGTAGTTTATATGAAACCTCCCATGTTTCAAAATTCATCATATCTATCTAGTTGTAACCCAGTCACCATGCAACAAAGTATCAAGTTCAGAAAACTACATAGCAAGGTTTGAACTTCAACCCAGTTATCACAAAGGGCTAAAACTGACTTTCACAATATTAGCTATCAATTCATATGCTAGTGACCTTACCTCGCTCTCAACTGGTAACAAACTACGAACATCATGCTGCTCAAAGCGAGAGGCTATTAACTGGCCGCCAGCAGCTAGCCATGGTGTCATGGCCATTGAGATCCCCACCACAAGAAACAATAAAGATGATAACTGAGGAGACATTATACCCTGCAGATGACAATAATTAGGCAACCCTTGTACAGGAAACAAGCTTTTTATTATCAATATTACTTTCAGTTTAATTAGAGAAAATTATCCAGTCCTGATATTTTCCTTATCAAATATCATGACTGAGATATTTTCCATATCTCAATATCTTTTTGAAATGTAACAAAGACATTTTGAAACAACAACAAATACACAGAAGATATTAAACACATAGGCCAACCAATTAGTGGACTTTGTATAAAACACTACAATACCTTGTTGAATTACTGCCGACAAACACATTAAAAATTTATGCAACAGGGAAAAAATGTAATAATTAGGAAAGGATACCTGATTAACAGCTTCACCAAATGCAACAAATGCGAATTCTCCACCCGGAGCAAGAAGAAGACCAACCCTTATTGCAGATATAATTGAAACGCCAAAAACCCTGCCAACTAAAGCAACCAACACGGTCTTGCCACCAATTAAAAGTCCTAATGATCCCATAATGACAGGAAAATTTGAAACCAGAAGTTTAGGGTCAATAGACATTCCAACCTGAGAGCACAAAAGGACAAATGTTAACAGGTAATGATTGAGGGTCAACTTAGTTGCACCATCAAAGTAGCAAAATCATGCAAGTTCAACGATTAATATATCATCAGTCTAATAACAGAAGCAATGCTATAAGTTGTATAAAAATACAGCAAAAACAAATTGTTCGAAGAACGGACTTTCAGAGTTGGCCTGTTCTTCCAGTACAAAGAAGAAGATTTCACAAGTAATCCTTTTTTGTTATGAAAGGCCAACAATTGACTTATAAAAGAATTAAAACAAGAACTACAAGTAGTAAAAAGATAGATCTTAAACAAGACTACATTTTTTTAAACACCTACCGTCATGAAAAAAAGACCCAATAGAAGCCCGCGATATGGGGCAATATCTGATTCAACCTGCAAGGAAAATTCAGTTTCCGCAAGAAGCAAACCAGCCAGAAAAGCCCCCAACGCCATGGAAAGTCCAGCCTGTTCTAGGAAAAGATAATAGCACAAATTCATTAACAACAGTGACAGTAATAACACTAAGATTAAATAAAACATGTTCCAGCAATCTCTAAGAAGCATTTCCATACCCTGGCTGTAAGGAGACTGGTCCCCAGAATAACAAGAAGTGTATTGGCTGAGAATATCTCTGCATTTTGATTTTCTGCAATTTGTTTATAAATTGGTCGAAGCAGCTACAAAAATCACAGAAAGGGAATATCAGCACACTGTTCAGATGACACCACGCATTGCCACCTTGTGTAAAAAGAATTCCCAAAAATTCCAATCAAGACCGTAGAATTGGAAAGTTTAGGGTATAACTTGCATCAAAAGAAGAAATGCCATAATCTAGAAAATATAAGACTTACCAATCTTCCACCAGCAATTATCGCAGTGATGGCAACTGCTGCCTTGACAGCAGCCATCCCAAGAGCTTCAGCAATTGCTTGAAAACCAACCTGGAAAGCAGCAGATCATATCACTTATAATACCAACATAGGTGGCAACGCCAGCAGGAATGACAATATCAGAAAAAGCAATTTAAATTATCAATACTTTATTTGCATTCTACAAGAAATAGAAGATATAGAAGATAGATTTTGCATTTTTTATGGTTGATCTTTCAATAGCAGATGCTATTGAAAGAAAAGGAACACGCTAAAAAGTGCATCCAGAACTCCAGATCCTGCCTTTATTATCTCCAAAGTATCCTGTATGACTCACACACTGACAAAACATCACAATAACAAACTTTTTATTCATTGAGCAACTCACTAGTATCCAAGTGCTGCATTTGGCTTCCTTTCTGTTTTTCTGTAAATCTTAAGAGACCTATTTTATGTTTCTTACTAAGTCATTGTAAAATGGGCACATAAAGCTCAAAATTTTGCTTCACGTGATATTGATGTTTATAATTTTGCATATAATAGCAAGGAACACTTTTCCGCTTCTTCTCTCGCAGTGTTACCCCTGTTTTTTTGGTAGGTATTATTGTTTCTCAGCAAACAAGGTATCTTAAACAAGTGTTTTACTAACAGGTGGCAGGGCTAAAGAGTCATATTGTCTTGTAGTTTCTGTTTCTCAGACTCTGATTTCACATTAGAAGATGCCTTATCCACCTTGTCATGATTAAATATCTCTTCCATCAAATGAAACCTTGTTTTATCAATAAAACTCATTCTTGTTTTCCACGGAATTCAGAGAGTTTCAGCAATTTGTTAGCAGTCACCAAACAGTGTAGTTTATTATGATTTATCATATGCATTGCATTGGGATCATTGTAATATCTGTACCTGCTACAAATTTTAAAGTATTTAACTAAGTTTCTTTGCAACATGGATAATTCCATTGGATCATTCTATAGTCATTTATCAATAAATAAATAGACAAATTGACTCCATTTGGGATGCGGACTGATATGCAGTGCAGCATTTGAGTCACTTCAAACAATCAATTAACTGAATTAATGCTTAGCTTCCAATTGAATGTAAGGAAGGTTGCTCATTATAAGTCATTGATTATGAACCATAAAATAGCAGAAACATTTGCAAGTTCTTTGACTTTCAAAGCAAAACAAAATCGAGCTCACCACCATATCAACATATAAACAAACAAGTATTGAAATTTACCCCTCCTTTGGATGAATTTGGTGAAATAAGGGGTATGAGTATTAGCAACACCACAACAGCCAAATCCTGAAAAGAATAAATAAGATCAAAGATTCCACTGCAACAACATGACTACCTAACATGAACATTGATTAAAAGAGATCTCAAAGAAATTACATGGAGAAATTTCTACCCCACAAAAGATTGGGAATTTTTTACATGATTACAGGCATAATTTTGACTATAACGCGCGGCGGTAGAATTATAGTTTCGTCTTGAATATTATTATGAGACAGATGCATATGATATTCATACAAGAAAGTGAAAGCATAAGGAACCAATCCTATGGCATAACATGGTCATCAAGAAAAAGAAAAAAAATGCCACTAATAAGACAAAATCTTTTTTCTTTTCTTTTTTGGGAACTGAGGAGTAACCTGGAATAGTAGGACAGAGAAAGTAGCACGTCCATGACGTGATGTGCTCTCACCTCGCTCTTGCAACACCTGCAAATTAAGACCGCCATTTATCAGTTCTCTTGTCCATCAAAATAAGTATTTGGAGATTTCACAGACAGGCCCATGGAAGAATTGAGCCTTGATCAGAAGCTCATTTTCAGTTAGAGGAGTGTGGCACAATTATAAGCATGCAATTATAATATTGACAGATTACATCCAAAACATGACTTGAATAAGCAACGAAAATGTTAGATATGCAATCAAAATGCTGATATTTTAGATGTTCAAATATGCAATTGGTGTTAGTTTAAATTTACCACTTTGCTGGGTGCCTAACAACCTTTTGGACAGAGGCTAAAATATTTTGGTCTAGGAAGCTTGTAGTTGATCAGGAAAATTATATTTCCAGAAATGAGGAAGTCTTAGTTTGAGAAAGCTGAAATGCTTGAATTTAAAGAAAATTCTGCTACCTGTAGAACAACAGCAGTGGAAGATAGTGCCAGGCCATTTCCAATGACAATTGAAGCAGGACCAGGCAGCCCAGAAACAAAATGTGCGACCAAGCCAACAACCACTGCTGTCACCAAGACCTGCATCATGCACATTGAAAACGGAAGATAACAAACATATAAATAGAAAGCTTGGAGCAAAGATGGATTGAGCAAATGAAAAAAAAAAAGGGAGGGGGGGGGGGGGGGTTGGTTGGTTTCCAAGTACCTGAGCGGAGCCTAATCCAAAAACATATTTCTTCATGGAACTGAGCCTTTCAACAGAGAGCTAAAAAAGACAGAAGACTGCTTTAGCATCAATCTTTTAAATTAGGATGAATCTTAAATTCAAGCCACATAATCTAGATGTACGGCTCCACCTCAAGGCCAATATTGAATAGCAAGAAAACAACTCCAAATTCAGCAATCGCCTTTGTACCATGCACGTGACGGATGATAGAGAGACCATAAGGGCCAATCAAGATGCCAGCAGCCAGGTATCCAAGGACAGGACTGCCTGGAATTGCAGATCAGAAGACAATCAGTGAAACAAGATCATACAAATTTTCAATTTCGTTTTGGAAAACAACAAGCTGACATAAATATAGATAATGGTCAAATGGAGAACTGGCAAACAAAAAAAATCAATAAACTATTATATGGACTAATTTCAGGAAAGCATAATTGATTATATGGTAGGAAAAAATTCCTAACAGATGTACTAAGGAAATAATAATAAAAAAGGAGTTAGAAATTTCACATTGGAACACTAGAAGCACGTATAACGGTACAAACTTATTTTTATACTAAATATATTGATGTCACCTCCAGGAATTTTCTGAAATATAGGCACAAAAATAACACTAGCAAGCAGCAACCACAAAACATCAAAGAGAGATGCTTCCTCTTCATTCATCTGTCAAAACAAGGAACCAGGTTAGGAAGTCATGTATACATGCTTGACTTCAGATCCAAAGCAGAAGTGCAGGGTAGTATGAACTTATGCCTCTTGATGAGGAAGCATTGCAACTAGTTTTTTGACTCTCTTCGGGAGTTTCTGAATATGTCGAATCAGAGGCTTTGCATTTGATGAAACTTCTTCAATGCTAGTCGTGACAATATCTGATTGTTGAAGCACCTGAGTACTCCTCTCCACTCGATTAGAGTAGAAGGCAAATCTGTGCACAGTTCAGTACGCTGTGATAAAAAGAAGGCAACTTCTACACTACATGTAAGAGTCTATTAACAGAAGCAGATAGTGAGACATGAACCTATTGAAATAGCCTTCAGAAACCTCTAGATCATCATAACCAAGATGTAGTTTATTTCTCTATTGGAAGTTGCAATAAAGCAATATGCAATAGATACCAAGAAAGGCCTTGATAAGGAATCAAATTTTCATTACATTTTGTGATTACCTCTGCTGATGCACCTTTACGATCTCATTTTATTTGTAACCTGAAAATATTTTTTAGTATCTTACCTTCATTGGAACAGGTTACATGTGTCTTAAAGGAGGACTATTAACAGTGATGAAAATAAAATTAAAGAGCAACAGTAATACATACCCTGTTCCAAACAGCAATAGGCCAAGAACAAGTTGGGGCAATTGCTTTCTTGCAGACTTCATGAGGCCCTGAAAAACCGATGCTGCTGTCACCTCTGTCTCGTCTCCACTGAAAGAGAAGAAGGATGCAGAAAAGAAACGAGAAGATTTCATCAACAATGCCTTGGGAGCGCTGAGAGGTGAAGATGAACTCTCCCAGGTCAAGTCCTTCTGTATTTCCTGCTTTTTTGTTTGATCGCCACTTTTTGACTTTTCAGCTTCTGCTTCAGTATCTTTATTAGAGTCCAAGCTCAATTTTCCATTCTCATGGTCACTAGAATCATCGGATAGATATAGCTCTTCAGAACTCTGGCTAGTTTTATCAGATAGTCTATCGATTGAAGGCTCGCCAACTAAAACATCACCATTTACAGTCATATCTCTTTCTTTCTCAACATCAGAAGCACTTCCTCCACCCATCTTCCGCTCCTCGATTACAGCCTCATCACCAGATACATACCCCCGGGCTGTTTCCTGGATATCAACACGAGAACTAGCGAGAGATTTCTCTGCTTTTTTTAATGCAATCTCTGCATCATTCACTCGTTGAGTAGCCTCAAGTTCAAAGGCAACAGCTTGCTCAGCTAGAAGCATAATGTTTGTAACATCCTCCTCTGCTTTCAAAGCATTCATTTGTGCTTTCTCAGCTTTCTCATTCAACACGCCTACTTCATTTTGCAATGCTTCCTTTTTACTTTGCAAGCGCCTCAACTCTGCTTCACAATTTGCCAAATTTGCCTGGCAATCCCTGATATCATTCTGAGCAGCCAAAATTGCCTCATAATCTTCTTTACCATCATTTTCCGCATCACTCTCTCCAGAACCCTCCAATGAATCAACCCTTTCTTTCATAGCTTTTATTGACTCCACTACCACCTTAAGCCTTGCCTCAGCCAAAGAAAGAGCCATTATTGCCTTTTGAGCAGCTTCTTTAGCAACACCCTCCTCGTTCACAATATCCTGAATCATATCAAGTGTTGAGTTAACATCATTCCAAGCACTTGCAGCCTCGTCTTGCAAAGCTATTGCAGTTTCTGATATACTCTGCGCCTTTTCCTCAAACATCGTACTATTAAGCTGTGCAACTTCCAAATCCCTCGTCGCTTTGTGTAACAATTCCTTCAACTCATCCAAATTCAGCGCCTCCACCACCACCCCAGTCTCCACTTCTTTTTCTCCTCTTCCATCCTCCTCTCCAAAGCCACTATTAGACCCTGCTCTCAAGCTCTCATCATTACCCTCTCCATTTTCTACATTTCTACCATTCCCATCAATATATGCTAACGAATCATTACCTTGACACCCCAACTTAACACTTCTCAATCCCTTAAATCCATCAATAAAATTGCAAAACAACAGATTACTTGAATACCCACCAACACGTAAATGACTATGAATTCCACGACCACCACCATATGCAAGAACACTCTTCTTTAATTTCTTTGAAGGTCTTTCTCTCGAAACAATCTTCAAACCAACATCATTATACCCATAACTTCTATATCTAAGTCTTGAATGTAACCCATTGGACACCCTATAATCAGTACCTTGTGTGCTGTAAAATGCATTTGTTTGCTGAAAATTACACGCGAACTCCATGCCCTATTGTAAAACAAACAATCAAACTCGCTTAAGCATTTAATCAAACACCTAGAATCAATCATTAAAAAAAAACAAAAAACCAATTAAGAGCAAAAACCCATTTGTGCATACAAATAAAAATGAAGAGAAAACGAAACTAACCGATCAAGAGGACTCGAAGCTATGAGAAAATCAATGGCGGAGTTTGTTAGGGTAGAAAATGACACGACAACACTGCCTAATAAACATATCAACTTGTGCGTTTTTTTTTTATTTATTTAATCAAGTAAGGCAGAAAGGAAGGAGGGAGAGAGCTTGAAAGGAAATGTCAACAAATATTAACGTAGCAGTGGAGCTCACCTCTGAATTTTTATTTTCTTTTCTTTGTTTGGAAAGTGAGAAAATAAAAAGGAAAATTATTTGGTACGGGAAGGAAATTCAGTTATTGGTGGGTTATTTTTAAAAAAATTTATGTTCAAGGACAAAGAAGCAAATGTTTTGTTTTTTAAATATTTTTTATTTGAAATATATTAAAAAATTATATTATATTTAGAAAATTATTTTTATAATCAAAAAATATCTAAAATATTAATTTAAAATAAAAAATAATTTTTTAAAAACATGATGACATTCAATAACAAATACTCCGACTAGAAATATATTAATTTGATTTTTTTATTATTTTTATATTAAATTAATGTATCAATTTTTTTAATATTTAAATAATTTTTAAAAAATAAATATAATTCAAAAATATCATAGAAAAATCCCTAGAGAAAAAACAATATGATAAAAATTTAGAGAAAAATCAAAAAGTTTTAATTAGAGAATTATAAACAAGAGTTTAGGAACTAAGTTATATAGAGTTTCAGACATGAAGAAGTAATTTATAATTGTATTCGAAACCAAGGGACTAAGAAAAAATCTGCTCTCGTGTTTTTTCTTCCTTCTGTAACTTGAGGGGGTGAGAGACGCTAAAAAGTCCTACTGTCTCAGCTCTCAAGTATATCCTCGAGTGGGGTAGCATCCAGCAAGTCACGATTCAGGGGATGTTTACAGGTTGAATAAGCTTTTCTAAATTTAAATTGTTTTTTTAATGTTTTTTAAATTATTTTAATATAAAAAAATAAATTTAAAACAAATTATTTTAATATATTTACAACTAAAACACATTTTAAAAAAATATATAACCTAGATTTTCAAACATCATCTTGATAAACTTTAAAATAATTAATTTTTTTTATTATTATTAACATGAATATTTAGATCAATTTACACATAATTCAACTAATTTCATTAATTCTAAAAAAAAATTATTTTAATATGTTTTAAGGAGGTGTTAGAAAGTGTTTGGCAACATGGTTCAACTATTACAAAATTTCATTTTTTTTTACTTAAAATTATGTTATTTTTTATTTTTAATGTATTAATACCAAAAATAAATTTAAAAAAATTATTTTAATATATTTCTAAATTAAAAAAATAAAAATAAACACCAATCATTATCACATACACCCAATCATGTACTTCTTTTATTTTTATTTTTTAAAAATGTCCCTACAATTCCCTATATTTCAAGTTCCTCCTTGTCGCTTGTCTCTTTTTTTTCCAGTCTTGTTAAGTAGCCATTGCCTATAAATCTATAATCCAGGTATAAAATTTCAAATCAAACCTGAATTAAATAATTTTATTATTTCAGTGATTTCATCTAAAGTAACTTTTTAGATTTTTGAAAACCATTATAATATGGATATTATTATTTAATATTTTAGTTTTAATCGTTTGATTCACTTGCGTTATTGTATGAATCGATGGATTATATTTTAGTTTTGATTTCGTTATCATCGATAGTAAAATCAAATGTTTCTGATGCAAATAGAACTGGGAAATCCATGTTTATGGATGTTAAACGCGAGATTTTAGATGACCTAACGGTAAATATTTAAAACCAAAAAATTTATTTTTTTATGATTTTTTATTTGAATTTTGTAATTACTAATATTAATAATAATTAGAGGTTTATTTAATTTCAAGATTCGTAATAATTAATCGAAGTATATACAAGTTAACTCGGACACTTCGCGTTAATAATAAAAAAGTCATTTAAGTTTTTATTCCTTAGTTTTACCGGATGATTTACTTTATTTTCTTAATAATGTTTTAGGTTTTCAACGTAAATATTGTGTTCATAGCAGTCCTACAATATTTAGGGGCCGTTTATCTTATCTTTCCAATATGTTTTTAAGTTTTTCAATCTGTTTTTCTGGACAGATTGAGGTCCTATTGGTATTGGGATTGTGGTGTGGAGATATTATTTTTTAAATTATTGTGTTTTTTTTAATTATTTTAAATTATTTTATCATTATTATTTTAATGTGATAATATTAAAAATATTATTTTAATATATTTTTAAAAAATTACAAGTCCAACTTTCAATAAATATAATATTAAATGTTAAAATTAAAAAAAAATTAAATTCATGAAACTAGTATATAATTCAATATAAAAAAATATGAAGTATAATTTTCAAAATAATTTAATATTAAAATTAAAATTAAAAAATCAAACAAGAAGATTAAGTTATTGAACAGTGAAATTAAAATTTAAAAAAAACATAAAACACTATTAGAATAATATTTTACGGTTGTAGCTATAATGTTAATGAATTCTTTAATCTACATTAGTTGTTCTTTATCAATATACTTGTCACTGTTGTTTGTTAGTATTATACTGGATGTGGCTTGTTGGTGGGCGGAATTCTGATTTTTTTTCAACATAAAAAAAATATTTAAGCGATGTCAGCGTGTTTAAAAAAAAAAAAAGAAAAACAAGTGGCTAAAGTCATATACTCGTATGGGTCCAATAATTTGATATAATTTAATTATACGATAAAAAAAAAATAACCAAGTTTTTTTTTTTTCTGAAAAGGTGACCATGATCATATATACAAAAAAATTACTTGAAAAAAAAATTTATAAAGATAAATTTCATAACTCAAAGCTTAATGATGTATTTGAAGTAAAAAATTTAAAAAAGACTAAAAAATATCCCGAGTTAACATACCAAATCCATAACTTATATCGAGAGACTGAAATAATCCCATAAAAAAAAAATTATAAGATTCAATTTCCAGCAATTTAAATGTAAGACAAAATTGAAAAAAATTAATTAACAAAAGAAAAAAAAAGACTCAAACAAGTCTACCAAACCCTACAAGTTGGATGATGCGAATAAGGTAACCAGATTGAAGGGAGAACAATAAATTTTATAAAGCTCAATTATTAAATTAACTCAATGTTAAAGGATAAAAGCGAAAAATATTCAATCTTAAAAAAAACACATTGGAAAAAAACTTGAGTCAACACGGGCTACCTCATCAAATTTGTAATCTAGGTTGTGAAACTATGATAACATGAAAGAAAAGTGAATAAAAACATGAAGATTGATTTCCAATAAATCAAATATTTAATAATATAGTTGAAAAGGAAAGGGAGTGTTAAAAAAAAGGATATATAAAAAAATATTGATGTCAACATAAACTAACATTTTAAACTTGTGACTCGGATTATGTGATCGGGATAACTATTTCAAAAAAATCACGAAACTTAATTTTAAATCAATCCAATATTAAATAATAAAATTAAAAAAATATATAAAAAATATAAAACATAAATTAAAAATTAAAATAATAAAAATTAAATCTGAAACCAAGCAAAATGACATGTCATCTTTATTTTTTTAGCAAGCACGAATCCTAAAGGAGAAGGGCCAAAAAGAGATGAGAAGAGGAAAAAAAAAAAAAAAAAAGCGCCTTTATGTGCCCCCAGCTCGTATATGTATCACACCACCTTTTTCTCTGCCGCTTCCAATACTACCAAGGTGACCACTATTTGAACATCGTAGAAAGGTGCATGTGCCGCCATAACACGATGACTAACTTCCACACACGCACACCAACAAAGTTTTACTGCTTGTCTACCCTCGCTAAATGTACTTGTTTTTTTGTTTAATTTTGATGTTTTAAACCTTAATTGTTTTACATTAATATAATTTTGTTATATTTTTCCAAAAAATCAACCGAGTTTCTTTTAACATAGTGATAATAGATAATTAAAATAAATTATCAAGTCAAATTATAAATAAATGCAATGTGGCAAGAATATTTTTTTTTTTAAAAAAAAGTTGAATGACAAAAAGAAAAAAGGACATGAGCTCTTCCCTTGATCGCACAAATTATTCCTTTGTTTTGTATAAAAAAGAGAGATTAAATATTTGTTCAAGCTTTAAATTCAATTTTCAAAAGTCTAATTCTTTTAAACCAATAAAATTAAATTTTGTTTTGCTAAGCTGAGCATCTATTGGATGACAAAACATTTCTCTAACAACATGAGATCCTTAAGCATAAAAAAGCAAATCTCCAAGACTAATCACAAATCAATGCAACATTAAAAGACCAAATAAAAAAATAAAAAAAGGATCAAAATAAAAAAAATCTTAGGGGCCAAAAAAAAGGGAATAACTGTAACTGTTGTGATCCACATTGATTTCTATAAGGGAGCACAATGAACCACTAACCCCTCTTAGTTTTTCTGATAATAATAATAATAATATTTGAAATCCAACATAATTCTGTTCTTCAATCTACATTTTCAAGGGAGCTAGGCGCTGGAGCTGGAATGTAAATTTGCACGGTAGAGAGTTGAAACTCTGGCATCCATAGAAAACGCAAGCCATCTGAGCAAAGAGCTGAGATCAATAAATGTTGATACTGGTTCCTAGGATTTGGGGTTTTCATTTGTATCCTGTTGCCAAGAATATTAAATTGCAAGAGGAGGAATTTGTAAAAACTAGTGCAATTCAATATCCTGTAGCAAGGCATCTGTAACATAGATAGTCAAATCCAAAAACAAACTTTGAACACAATCCGGCAATAATATTCAACAACATGAAAACTCAAAGCAGTCCTGGCAACTTGAAAAGATAGCAATGCAAGAAAACATGATGTGCTCTGTTTAAGATTGCTCTTCTGACTTTTCCTCCTCCGCAGCAGCTCCTTCCTCGGGGTTTGACCCGGCCAGTTCCGGAGGCGTGGAATTTGATCTCTTATGTGCAGCTGATGCAAGGACATGGCTGTAGGTTCCCTTTTCCATGAAGAGCTGGGCGAAGTGGACCTTGCAGTAGAGGACTCCATCAAGAGCAGCATAAGATGAGTGCGTGAGTGGACATCCACCATGAGCACACCTGAAGCATGTCTTGTGGTAACATTCTCCCTCCATGGTAACCTATGTCATCAATTGTTATAGCATTTAAGTGCTTATTCCAGATTATCATAGGCATGGCTTTTAAATAACAGAGACTTGAAAACATTTCTCAGATAGATCCATCTATAATAGATAAGATGTACCTAAGAATATGTTCGTCATTTATCTGATAAATGTAGGGGTATGAATAGCACACAGGTCTTTAGGACCTAATGGATTTATTTAAGTTTAGAGCTGAAAACAAACCTTCTCCAAAGGGTACACTGTTTTGCCGCAAGTGGAGCATTTGTCTTGGGTTCCACAGAACACTGAAGATAGTTTGCTGGGGATCCTAGACTGTAAAAATACACAGAAATTATAGTGTTATTCTAAGTCATGGAAGAAAAGGATAAAATCTGACAACTGGAATGGATTTTGAAATATCCCAGAAAAATATCATTCATCAGGATGGTTTCCAAATGCCACCGTAAATCAGTTGATGGGACATCCAAACACACCCTAAGCACTTAAAATGGAGATTATGGATATTGTACCAGGTCATGAGTCCTCTCGGGCTTCCCTGCAAGAAAATGTCGTCAAATTGTTACTGTATATGGGAAAAAATTAATCAAACAATGGCATCTCATCGAAACAGTACTGTAAGAGAATTGAATAAAGGACACAAAAAAAAAATATCACCTTTCTGAAAATTCCTGCTGAAATCTCCGCCCTCCTTGAAAAGTTGCTCAAAATGAGTCTTGCAGTAGAGGACTCCGTCCATGGATGAGTAGTTGCTCATCTGCCATGCGCAGAATTATTTTCAATTGTGGAATATCATTTGTCACAACTCCGAAGCCAAAAAAAATTAAATTAAAAAAAACAAATTACTAATCCGTGAATTGGAAATTCCACCAATGATGAACGTTAGCTTGCTTTTTTCCAAACCCAGTCGATCAATCTAGCTTGTAACACAT
This sequence comes from Populus tomentosa, assembly GCA_018804465.1. Lineage (NCBI taxonomy): Eukaryota > Viridiplantae > Streptophyta > Magnoliopsida > Malpighiales > Salicaceae > Populus > Populus tomentosa. The sequence goes on from CM031995.1 coordinate 4,977,933, forward strand.
GAACATTAATATAATATGTTTTAGCTATGCTTTTAGCCTTGAAGGGGAACCCTTATTGCACAATTGTTTTCGATAAATATAAATTCCCATTTAAATAACACTGAGATTATAAAGAAAAAACTATAAAAAGAAGAACAGGAACGAGAGGCAGAGCATAAAGGAAGGGAGAGGAAAACATACCACAAGAGTTCCTTTGCAATGGCTGCATTTGAAGCAGGATTTATGATAAGGCACCCCTTCAAGAGACATCATATCAACAAAATAAACAGTCTTATCACAAGCCTTGCACTTATCCAGGGTTCCCGTGAATGCCATTGTTCTTTCTTTTTATTCCTCTTACCTTGTACCCTTCAGAATGACCCTGGAACTCGGGAAATATTTTGTGTTCAAGTTGTCTGAGAATCTAAGAGGTGTCCGAACAATGAAAAGCACCCTGGGGTTGTTCTTCGTTCCCTCCTCAGACACATGGAAATTAAACAAACAAGTCTTTCTCTTGTCAAAACAAAACTAATTTATACCAAGTTCGTCACAAATTCTTGGCTTCTCTTGTAATGGAGAAAATTGCTTTGGATCGACCTGTGTAAAGCGGACACGTGATTGGAGATCCCAAACATCTGTGAGATAAAAATGTTAATTATCTAATTGTGGCTGCAAACCTGTTGGGTTGGAGTAAAAAAAGGTTTGGTGCTCTGACTTTTTCTGGAGAAAAATTGCAAAGGGGGCAAAATGGGGGGAAACAAAAATTTAATCATGAAAATGAAAAAGCAACTGTTATTGCTATTCGACATGATGGCTGTTGATTTATTTTTCAAGCTAAGGATGAAGATGGAGTTTTAAGGTGTGATATTTGTTTTTTTTTTTAAATATTTTTTATTTTTTAAAAATTATTTTCAATATCAAAACAATATAAATATATAAAAAGATATTTTTAAACAAAAATAAAAATTTTAAATTTAAAAAAACACAATTACAAACACGTCACCCCCAGCTACCTCTAAAGATATGCTATCAGTTGTCTGAAAAGGTACACACCAAACCAGACCAGACTGTTTAAATGGTGATGTGCCCATTATGCGAGATAGCAATAACAAATTCAAGCTTATCAGAAGTTGCTGCTTGGGACTGTTCTCTTCACTTCAGATGCAAGGAATTATTTTATTTTATTTTATTAATTTTCAATTTCAAAGAACCAGTAATTAGGTTGAGGTTTTAAGATATATATTATACAGCGCCAGCAATAAAACCACCCACAGATCATCGGAAACACAAATATTCATGTCAGTAACATGCAATGCCAACAGCAAATCAAGTGAAACAAGAATTACAAATTGATATACAGGCATTAAATGCAGGCAAAAAGTACCGGATTCTTACAATTTCCATGATACACGGCGTCTCAGTTGACGATCCGTAACCGGAAAACGATAACATTTTCACTTCAAATCCTTAAATTCTACAAGTTCTTTTAAACACAAATGCACATTCATTGAGCATATTTACAGTGATGAATGACGATACCATCAGTAACTAATTTAGCAGAAGAAACCTCATGAGCCACAGCAACAGAAGCACTTCGACGCATCCGTACTGAACAAGACAAGAAAACAAAAATAATTAAATCAAACATTAAGCACGCGTAATTATGGTTCAATCTATCCTAATTAATCCTTGCTTGCGCCCATATTAGTAATAATATTATTGCTATACATGTGCAGGTATTTGATATTGAATGTCAATTTTTTTTTTGTTAAAATGAATTTATTTTTATTTTAAATTAATTTTTTAATATTTTTTTAACATTTTGATATGTTGATGTCAAAATAAATTTTAAAAATAAAAATATATTTTAATATATTTTCAAGAAAAAAAATACTTTTAAAAACAATATTACTACATTTCTAAACACTCTCTTAATATAAAAACTTATTTAATATTTGTGTGCTTGATATTATGGTATAAAGTGCATTAAATTTATATATATATATATATATATATTAATTTTTACAATAAAACATCTAAATAAATAAAAAAACTACAAAATATAAATTTTAATTTTTTTTAATTTTATTCTAAGGATATATAAGCTTGCAGGTTATTTTTTCAAAGAAAATACAAAAGCAACCCTCATGTAAAAGCTAAAAAAATAATTTTTTAAGGATAATTATGTAAATTTACCGTACAATTAAAACTAAAATACTAGTCATGGCTCGAATTAATTTCAGAACACCAAAATTATCATAATACAATAACTATTTTACCCTTAAACATTTTGCTAAGAGTTATTTTTTAAAATGCAAGGAAGAAAAAAATACCATTCCCGAACACGGTAAACTATATTTAGGTGTAAAGTATTTTCTCTTTCTCTTTTAGTTTCTTTTTAATAATTTATATTATAATTATAATGATTTAATAATAAATCAGGCTAATCACTACCGATTGACGAGGCCACTAGTTTTTGCAAAGGCGTCGGGGGTGTTTGGCACTGCGTGCCACCTGTTTTTTGCACAATTTCAAATTTATTTTTTTTTTTTTTATTAAAATTGAATTCGGTTTGTACTTTCTGGATCGCTTTAATGTGCTGATATCAAAAATGATTTTTAAAAAATGAAAAAATATTATTGGCATACTTTTCGGTACAAAAAACTATTTGAAAAGTAACAGCTACTACATTTCCAAACACCCTCGTCGTTAGTAGTACAATCCATGGGTGGTGGGTCCCGATGATGGTAGTAGTTATCCACTTCATGTGATGACTTGTCCACCTTCTAGATTTTGCTTGCAGGTATTTAATCCAACCGGCGCGTGATTTAAAAACAGTCCAATCAGTGCGTGATATTAAAAACAGTCCAATCACCACTTTTTATCCATTTTTTCTCGTTTTCTTGCGAAACCCTGTTAATAATCTTCTTCTTTCTCTTCTTTACTTGGATTAAAAATTCACAACCAGTAACCGGCTTCACATTCTTTCTGTCTTGTCCAAAATGGCCACCACCTTATCTATATCAGCTGGAAATTGTGGCAAAGAGAGGCCATGTATTGAACTTGGTTCAAATGCTTCCATTGTCAAGGATGTTTTTGGTGAAAATTTGATTAGAAGTTGTAAATTTAGAAGGGGAAATGGATATAGGTGTAAAGGGGTTCGTGTCATTGCAAGAACTAAGAAATGGAAGAAGCATGAATACCCCTGGCCTGATAATATCGATCCAAGTATTACTAGCGGGCACTTGAGTTACTTGTCTCATTTCAAGCCTTTAACTGAGAAACCAAAACCAGTGACACTTCCTTTCGAGAAGCCACTGATTGATCTTGAAAAGAGAATTGTTGAGGTCAGTTAGTTGTTTTTCTTTGTTATTATTATTGTAATTCTATTGATAAGGCAATAGTTCCCCTTGAGCCCTTTTATTATTTATTTGCTGTATAGCTCACTGTGTTTCTTGCAGGTACGTAGAATGGCTGATGAAACTGGCCTGGATTTCAGTAATCAAATTTTGGCTTTAGAAAACAAGTATCAGCAGGTAAATTTTGCTATAACCTATAGCCATTTCAGTTTTTGCAGTCGAATCAAAATTTAGCATCAATTTGCATTTTTGCGTTGAGCATTTGGATTAACTAGATATCCACAGGGATCCTTGACTTCATTAACTCTTGGCCCCTGCAACTTACATGGCATAATTCTTTGATAGAAGCATTGATTCTTGCAACTTATGTGGCATAATTCTGTTTATAATGTCTGCAAGTATCTGAACTAGTGAATTGTTGAAATAGGCCAGCATAGATAACCGGCTCTAACATTGTTAGATAGGTATTATGTTAGTCTTATCTGTTATTTCTATTTGATATTCATGTTAATTGCGTCTATTCGTTCTCTCCACTTAAATTTCAGGCACTGAAAGATTTATACACGCACTTGACACCCATTCAGCGCCTGTCTATTGCTAGGCATCCCAACAGACCAACAGTTCTTGATAATATTTTCAATATCACTGAGAAGGTATGGCATTTCTTTAGTATTTAGACTAATTTATGAAGTGTAATTTCTGATTTTTCTTTCGTCATTGTGTAGTGGGTGGAACTCCATGGAGATCGTGCAGGTTATGATGATCCAGCTATTGTGACTGGTATTGGAACCATTGATGGTAAAAGCTACATGTTCATAGGTCATCAAAAAGGTAGGAACACAAAGGAGAATATCGCTCGCAACTTTGCAATGCCAACTCCTCATGGGTATGTTCAAGAATGTTACAATAAATGAATAAAAGAAGCTATCAAATTGCAAGACATTTTAATTTTGCACAATTTTAGAAAATTCTTGCCAAGATAAAAATATCATTAATTCTTCTTGCAAGTCGCAAAGAATACTGAAATTGTCATCAGGAGCCTTGCATCTCGTACATGTTTTTCTGGTGAGGACTAGATTTATGCTTAAAGCATTGACATAAACAGCTATCGGAAGGCCTTGCGCATGATGAAATATGCTGATCACCATGGTTTCCCCATAATCACTTTTGTTGACACTCCTGGGGCCTTTGCTGATCTCAAATCTGAGGAGCTTGGTCAGGTGTGTGCACACCTTTCCCTTACCTTGGAAGTAGCCTAGCATTCATGCGTCCATGCCATTATCATGAATGGATTGTTCTCTTCTGACTCAGGGTGAAGCAATAGCCCATAATCTGAGGACTATGTTTGGCCTGAAAGTGCCTATTGTATCAATTGTAACCGGTGAAGGTGGTTCTGGTGGAGCTCTTGCAATTGCTTGTTGCAATAAAATGCTTATGCTCGAGAACTCTGCTTTCTATGTTGCAAGGTGATATTAGTTCCTTCTTCTTCTTCTTCTTCTTTCCTTATTTTTCTCTTTTTGAAATTGTACTATTTGTTAGTTGCAATCTAGGAAACCTTTAGAGTTCTCATTAGGGTTCCAAATTATAGAGGATAAACTCCCTATTCCTCGTTAATGAACTAATCAAGCTGCAAATAGGAAGACTGCTCTGCTTAAAGTATCCAGCTTCTGTTTAGGTACCTTCTTGGGATGTAAACTGATATTTCAAAGTGTTGAAACTAGAAATTTAGAATGTTACAATTGCAATTGTAATGTTACTATTTGGTTTGTAACTAGAGTGTTACAATTGCACATATGAGAGCTTCATCATTTCACCTCTCACCATTAGCTCCGGTTATGGAGTCTCCTATATTCACAATGAATTCTCCTTTCACTGTTATTTTCGTTGTGGCTTTTAAACTCCTGGAATTCTGCATAGTCAAATTCTCAATGATTCCTTGATGTTTAAGTTGTTGCATCATTTCTGTGGTATTGTTTCTTTGATCAGTCCTGAAGCATGTGCTGCCATATTGTGGAAGTCTTCTCAAGCAGCTCCTAAGGTACTTTAATTGTTTAATCATTAGATTTACATGATGATTTGGCCATTTAATTAATCTCGATATGGTTAACTTTTCTAGGCAGCTGAGAAACTGAGGATCACAGCTCAAGAACATTACAAGCTGAAAATTGCTGATGGCGTAATTCCTGTATGCAATCTGGTCCCATAACAATTTCTTCCTTTCTTTCAGCACCAGTGAATAATGATGGCATATATTCAACTCAGCAACTTTCTTCAGTTCAGCTTTTCACTGCTGATGTCATTGCTATCATTTACAGGAGCCTCTTGGGGGTGCCCATGTGGATCCTGCATGGACTTCCCAACAAATTAAGCTTGCAATCATCCAAACCATGGAGGTAAGTGATATCCTACAAGGACATCTGCAACCCTTTTTGTAAGCAAACATCGTTTCAAAATTTTGCAGATCTTTTCACTCAGGAGAAACATATTTTGTCCGTTTACTGTTCCCTTATTAAAATTCTATATGTTGCTACTGAAGTCATTCTCAGATTGCAACTTCTTGTCTTTTTGCCATTAAATAGAGCCCTGGGAAAATATATCGATATAGAAGTATTGCGCTTTTAAAATTTGCTATTTCAACTTCTTTCATGCCAGTAAAGGAGGATGTTTCCCCCTTTTTTTGGTTACTTCTCCTTTATGATTTTGCACTCTACTTTTGTTACTTATTTGCTTTGTTTTTTCTAGCCATCCCCACTACTTAAAGCAATGCTAACATGTGTCTAGGAACTAACAAAAATGGACAAGGAAGAGTTGCTCCACCACCGGAAGCTCAAGTATCGGTATATTGGAGGTTTCCAAGAAGGCGTGCCGGTGGAACCAGAGAGAAAGCGCAACATGAAACTATCCGAGGTTAACAAGCCAATGACAGATGATATCGAGCTAGAGCTTGAAAACTTGAAGAAGAAGATTCTCGAATCCAATAGTGCAACGGATCCAATTTCAAGCCAGGCAATTGAGAAGCTCAAGCAAGACCTGGACCAGGAGATTACCAATGCTTTTATTTCAATGGGCTTACAAGAGAAGCTCGAATCAGTCAAATTGGAGTTATCTAAAGCCTCAAACGACCACCCTAATAAACCCCCTAATCGCCACTTAAAGGAGAAGGTCGACCAAATCATGCAAGAATTCCAGCATAATTTGGCACGACCGGGAGCCTATCTTGGGTTGAAGCAGAAGCTTGAAAAGTTAAACATGGTTGGGAAGCTCATTGAGCTAAAAGAGAAAAGTGAGAAACTGAAAGCAGAGATAAACCAAAAAATCCCAGATGAGTTAAAAGCAAAGATGAAACTTTTGAAGGATGCTCAAGAAAAGTTGTCAAAAGGCGAAGCAACAGACAAAGATTTGGCGGAGCAAACAGAGAGGGCTAAGCAAGAGCTGATTGAGTTTCTAAAGTCAGTTGGGTTGGAGATTGTAGGGGTAACTAAAAGAAATGTAGCACCTCCACCTCCTTCATTGCAAGAGAAAATAACAAAGGTGAATAAAGAGATAGCTGAAGAAATTGAAAGAGTGATAAATGTTGCAGGTCTTGGTGACAAAGTTGAGGAACTGAAGTCAGAAATAGCAAGAGGATCGAGTTCCGAAAAAATAGAAAAAATGCAGGCAGAGATCAAGAAGGAAATCCTTGCTGCTTTGGATGCCATGACCTGCAAAGAAAAGTTAGAGAACCTGAGAGTGGAGTTGGCATCCACCTCGGGAAAAGCTGAAGACAAGGTTGTGGCCGAAAATGGCAGATTGTGAAATACATCTTACTTTATACATCAGTTGGTATAATAGTTTTGGATCCTGCATCTAGAGACATAAGGGTGTATTCGAGCAACTATTTTCAGCATTTTCCTTTTTCTTCCTGGGCTGCTTGACATCTGTTGAACTCCATGATGGGACAAGATGTAAAGTCTCTGCAATGTATTCCTGTAATCCTAGTGAATGATTTTATCTTGTTATGTTTGACGAAGGTGATGGAGGAAATTTGTGGTTCCATAGAGCAAATCGAGCTGTTTGTTTTCGCAGGAGAAACAGTGTTTCAATTTTTTTGCTTGGTATTAAATTTATTTTAATAATGTTAAAAATATTATTTTTTTAATTTCCAGTTCTGTCATGTCATAGAGGAGCAGATATAAGCTTATCAGATATGACAAGATTGGCACAGCTGATTGATTTTCTTTTCTTCTTGATAGACAAGTGGATTTGTTGGTGTACCTACAAGATTTGTCTATTAAAAGGGGTTTGGTTTTATTAAAAGGTGTTTGGTTTAAAGGGGGGTTTGGATTTTATTTTTTAAAAAACTTACATAAAAAAGTATATATTTTTAACTTTCGGTGTGATTTATATTTTAATAAATTGTATCTTTTTCAAAAAAAATTATTATACCTCCAAGTCAATCACATACTTACTGATTCTTTGATTTTGTTTGTTTAGAAAATTGTGTATGCGTTTTGATTAAAAGCACATAAGCAACATATTTGGTATTGAAAAAAAAGTTATTTGCTGTTCATGGGGCCTTAAAATATGTGTTTGAAACGAAGGGCAAGAAAAAGCATGCTGGAGCTACTTTTTATGGAGAGTTTATTGTTTTTTTTATTTTGTATTTTTTTTTAATAAATAATTTTTTTTTAAAAAATAGTTTAGAACGAATTAAATTCACTCATACTAGTCATGTAAATAGTATTTTTTCCTGTAAAAAACTAGTGTAGAGTAAATTAAATTCACTTGCATTATAATCTTAATTTTATTTCTAATAATATTTTACCTGATTTTATTATATGCTCAAAAAATTATGAAAATTGTAGTTCTTGTCATATAAATTTTATACGTAATAGAATTATGGATAGTTTAATAAAACAATAAAAAATATTTTATGTAAAGTATTATTCATTTCATAATGTAATGATAGTAATTAAATTTATAATATTTAAATTTAAAAACATTAATATTAATATATATATATATATATATATATTAGTTATTTTATAATTTCAATTTAAAAAATATTTTTAACTAAACACATTGAATTACTTTTTATTCAACTTTAATTTTAACAAAAAATATATTTTTCAAAACCAACTCCAACTAAAACTATTTTTTATAAAATATTTTTTTTAAAATCATAATCAAAACAACTATCATAATACTAAACACACAAATATCATTTCTTGCCTGCCTCCCTCATTAAGTTGAATTGCTTTTGCTCTTGCTCGATTCTATAGTTTCACTCCCTTCTTTTATCTTATCCGGCCCTACAAATGCTTGCAAAAGGCACTCCATCATCTGATTTGATTTTTCGTTTTCTTCCTTTTGTTTACTTGCTTTTGAAGCTGCCCTTGTTTTTTTTTCTTGACCCATACAAGCACCTACGGAGTCTTTCTTCTTTGATGACTTCTAATTTTTATTTTTAATAATTTCAACTTTTGAATTATAGGTGTTTTGATCCACGTTTTTTTTTTATATATATATTAAGATACTTAGAAGTATAGTAATGGTTTATTATTTTTTAAAATACTTTTCATTTTAAAATATATTTAAATAATTTTTTTATATTTTTAAAAAATTATTTTCGACATCAATATATCAAAATAAATTAAAAACATAAAAAACATATTAATTTAAACTAAAAATAAAATAAATTTTTTTAAAAGTATTTTTTAATTGCAATAAGTCTTAATTTATTTTTTATAAATAAATCATGGGTTGCGTGTACTTCACTGTAAAATAAAATATAACTAAAAATATATATAAAAAAATTATATAAAAAACCCATCAAGAAATCAACCCTCCCTACTATTATGATAATAATGTTGCCAGTAAATTAATCCTATACTATACTATTCCATGGCTTTTAATTTTATGAGTTTTGGTGGTTTTTTACCCGGAAAAAATGAAGAAAAGACTAGCTTGTCATCTTTTATCGTCGATCTATAGCAGGGACAGGGCGTCGCTCAAAATATCGTACGATATAAAGAATAAAATCAGGGGGAAAAACCGGACTGTCAACAGTAAAAGACATGGTTCTGGGGGCATTCGTATAGCTTAGCCTCCAAGGAGATGCTTGAAAAAACTTTTTTTTTTTTAAGTATTTTTTAAAATTTATTAAAATAATTTATATTTTTAATTTTTTTTAATATTAATACATTAAAATAATATAAAATAAATATTTTTTAAAAAAATAACAAAATTATAGTTAAACTGTTACACCAGGTGTTAGAAATTTTAATGTAAATATGTTTTTCAAAATAATTTTTAGTTTAAAAATATATTAAAATATTTTTTTATATTTTAATATTAAAATATTAATTTAATATTTTTTCAAATTAAAAACATTTAAAAAAAAAGTGTACCAAACAACCCGAATGCAAACATAAAGCTATATTGCACCCAACTCCTCGATGTCTTGGTAATTCTCAACGGTATTAAAATGTTTGAAATACTACTTACACCTCGCAACATGTTTGTTTTATCCACTATGGTCCCTTTGAAATTTGAATCCCTTTTGGATCCGACGACAGGGAATGGAACAGAAAAATTAGAATCGGAACTTTATTTTCAGAAATAAAGATTTTTTAACTTTAAATAAATTTAATTGAAATAAAACAATAACTAATAGAAGCACTATTAAGAGGAAAGCACTTAGATAATTACCGAGAAAACCACAATTCATTTTTTTTTCTCTAATAATAAAATAACAGCTCATTAATTATCAAACATTTATACAACTATCAAATTAAAATAAAAGCATAGTTTTTCACTATATTATATGCCATATTGTTGTTTTTTTCAAGTGAAGATTCGAAGATATAAAGCATATCATGAACGCAACATGAGGAACACTATACCCATTACTAAACTTAATTAGACTGTGATTATGTTTGATTAATTACAGTAAATTTAAAATTCTTTTTAATTACAATCTCATTTAAACAATAAAAGAAATAAAATTTGACTCGTCATCCTGTCTAGCCGCCTCTTGGTTCTCGCATCATCTTAAGAATTTACACGTTCAAGCTTTACAGCAAAAAAAAAAAAAAAAGAGCACTAAAGTTTCAAAAAATAAAATAAGATGGTTATAATTTGTAAATAAGCAATAATAGCGACATCTTTGGTGTGTCCATGAAAAAATATTTTAATAAAGATCGGCGGTGTTACTCAATAATTTAAACAAAGGAGGGCAACAAATGCAAATAACAAAAGAATATCCTGAAGCCCTAGAAACCGTTTCCTCCTCATTTTTCGGCCTTTTCATCGAAACACAGACACAGCAAGCGCCATGAATCTTCCTCTTTATCTCCTCTCTCCGTAGCCTTCAAAAACGAAATCATTCAATTTCTATACCTGCAAGTTCTAAAATCACTCTGTCCTCTCATTTTCTCCCCAGATCCGTCCCATTTTGACCCCTCAATTTCCACCCGAATTTACGATCTCATCCAAACGGAAAACCACCTCTGCCCTCCCCTACAGAACCAGCGCTCTCCTTTGGAATAACCTCCTGTTTTGCGCTAATTTACGATTTACCCCATTATGGAACACTAGATTTCTCTCTCTCTCTCTCTCTCTCTCTCTCTCACTGTTTAAATTTTCAATTTCAACTCACAAAAGAAGTCTTTAGTCTTTAATTCTTTGAACCAAAACGCCACCGTTTCAAATCTCATTGATTCCTGTAAGTATTTTAATCTACCGTTGTAACCTTGAACCCTAGGCTTAAGATCGTTCTTGTTTCTAGTTTTTTGTACAAATTCTGGGGTCTGAATTGGTGATTTAGTTGCTTAGTTAGGGTTAGGCTTCTTTTTTTGTAATGAACAACAACAATAGAGGAAGGTATCCGCCAGGGATCGGCGCCGGTAGAGGCGGAGGTATGAATGCGAACCCTAATTTTCAATCCAGGGTGCCGCAACAGCAGTACGTGCAGAGACATTTTGGGCAGAATCATCACCAACAACAATATAATCAACATCAACAGAATCACAATCAGCAGCAGCAACAGCAACAGCAACAGCATCAGCAGCAGCAGCAGCAGCAGCAGCAGCAGCAGTGGTTGAGGAGGAGTCAGCTAGCTGCTGCCGATTCGAGCGTTGACGAGGTCGAAAAGACTGTTCAGTCTGAGGCCGTTGACTCGAGGTTAGCTTTTATTCATATGGATAAATTCTTTTTTAAATGGTTTATGCTATTTTGCTCAAATAAATATTTATATGTTGTATGAGTGTTTGCTAGTGTTGGAAAAGAGCCCGGTAGATGTTATTTCTGTAGTATTTTAAGTATGCTGTGAGGGAGGGATCTGAACGCAGAGATTGCTTGCTATAATTATAAGTTATCAGAAAATGATGGTGAAAAACCTTGGACTGGAAGCGAGCATCACTTGATGTTATCTGTTAGTTCGGATGTACTGTGTGAAATATTTGTGCCCCATGCAAGAGCAGCGTCAGATTGCGGGATTTTGTTGATATTTCTACACCTCACCCTGCCCTGCATGCATTGTGCTGCTTTATGCTTTGTTTATATTTCAATCCTTGTGTTTTTGCAAGCTTCCAATGATTGTTGTAGACTGAAGTCTTGTGGTCTCCTGTTTTTTGTTTCTTCTTTCTAGTTCACAAGATTGGAAGGCAAAGCTAAAGATACCACCAGCTGACACGCGATACCAAACCGAGGTAGGGTGTTTTTAATCAGATGTTTACTTGCTTGCAGTCATGGTTGCTGTAATTTCTGTCATACATATGTTAATTTGTGCGATTGCTACTTAGAAACTTATTATTATATTTGGAGCCTTGAGCAACTGGCTGCAGAGAATAGCAAGTTTTTCCTGATGAGGAATGGGGTCACTATTTGACTTTACTTGCATGGAAACTACACATAATGTAATATGAATATGCAGTCTTACATTGACTCTGAATTGGGAGATTGATAATTAACTAAATAACAAGTGAAAATCAAGTGAGGCTAAAGTCAAAACTTGTACCCTATGTTTTGGTAACTACATCCATTATTGCTCTGAGTAAATCAATAAGTTTTGGCTCTAATAATGTCCTTAATAGTGTCTTACTTTTATGCTTGCGCCATAACAGATGCATGTCCTTTATATGCACATTTCTGAACTTAAAAAAAGGATCATGTAACCAATAGACTGTATTGTCTTTGCTCTGCACATGTAAAAGAGCATTCATCTGACTTCATTATTGTATGGCGATGTGGAAATGGTTCATTTTTATAGTCTGGTGGATCCTTTGTTTTCTTTCACAGATATAATGTCAAAAGAACTGTGGAAGTACTGTCTCATTAATGAGCTGGTGAACATCATGTGTATCCACGGACTTTTTATAAAAGGAAAAATCTATATGAATCCTGTTTCACTGTTTAAACATCTGTCTTGCAGGATGTGACAGCCACAAAAGGGAATGATTTTGAGGATTATTTTCTGAAGCGTGAGTTGCTTATGGGAATATATGAGAAGGGTTTTGAAAGACCATCTCCTATTCAGGAAGAGAGCATACCAATTGCTCTTACTGGCAGTGATATTCTAGCTAGAGCTAAAAATGGGACAGGGAAAACAGCGGCATTTTGCATACCTGCCTTGGAAAAGATTGACCAAGATAACAATTTTATTCAAGGTCTGATCTTCAGTCAATTAACTCCTTCATTTGCTATTTATGTGCATGTTTATCATATAAGACCATTGAGATGCATTAGTTGCATGATTGGACTATGATAGTTTTGCATCATATAATCAGCTTTATTGTCTTTTACATTGTGACATTTTCTGGCTGCCACCAATTTAATTAGTCTTGTGTCTGATTATGGAAAGATGAATGTATGCATATGGTTTGTTGCTTGCAGATGTAACAATAACTGCAAGTGGCTAGTTTGGCATTTATGAACATGTTATTTGTAGAGTTTATGAAGTGATAATGAAATGAGAAGATAGGAATATAAGCCCTGTAATGGTGGGGTGATGATTTGAGTTCAGCTGACCTTTTTTTGTACAACCTAAATCAGTGTTGTCAAAGGCGAAAGGCGCTAAAAAGCGCCAAGCCTGGAAAATGCTCGAGGCACTAGATGCACGCCTGAATGAACCAAGGTGCTCAACCTGTATGATATAAAACATTACATGTATAATATTATATATGATATCTTAGTAGAAATTTCGGCAACATAACAGAAGAGAGAAGGAATAACATGGAGAGAGAGAAAATGTGAGAAAGAGAGAAATTAAGAAACAAAAACATGAGATGACAGAAGAAAAAAAGTTAAAGGAGGAATACCTTTGTTGTTCTTCAATCTTCACTCTTCTTTCTCTTCTTCTCTGGTGGTGTTTCATTGTTTGTCTCTGTTCTTCTTGTTTCAATTTCCATGTCTGTTTCACTTCTTTTAACTTTCATGTTGGTTTCTTTTCTTCTTTTTTTATCCTAATCTATGTTTTTCACAAAACTACCCTCAAGTTTTTTCTTGTATAAGACCAGAAAAGGAGAGACAAAAAACATAGATCTTTTTTTTAACTCAAAGAGATGCCTTTTCAAACCAATCCTCAGTGTCTGTGTCGGTGTCGGTGTCAGTGTCAGACAATTTTCATTAGACGATGCCTTCATTGCCTGCATCTAGGCAAGCGCCTCTTCAAAGGCACCTCGGCCTTGCCTTGGGCGCTTAAGCGAGCGCCCAGGAGCCTTGTGACAACATTGACCTTTATATCAATTTGTTCAAGCAATCTGAAAAATGAGCTTGTTATTTGTAAACAATTCACAAGTAGCAGTCTTTCTTAATACTTGATTTTATTTGAAGCTATGAAATTGTAATCTGCTTCCAGATTAGCATTTATGGAAATTGCATTTGACTTAACGAAAGCATTTGCATGCAGTTGTGATTCTTGTGCCAACACGTGAGTTGGCTCTTCAGACATCACAGGTTTGCAAGGAGCTTGGGAAGCATTTGAAAATTCAAGTGATGGCCACCACTGGCGGTACTAGTTTAAAAGATGACATTATGCGTTTATATCAACCAGTCCATTTACTTGTTGGGACTCCAGGAAGAATACTAGATCTTGCAAAAAAGGGCGTGTGCATTTTGAAAGATTGTTCAATGCTTGTTTTGGACGAGGTAAACTTTAATGCAACTAGAGTCTCTAGTAATATAACTTGACTTGATAGTTTTGTGATAATTTTAGTTCAATTTCATATTAACTTTTAAGAGTTGTTGAAATAGGTACACTGATGTGTACAGGAGATTGGCTTAGGCTTCTGAAAGAACATGTCCTTTGTTTAGGTCCTGAAAATAAGGTTGAGGATTTTTTTTTCAGCTGTATTAATTGGCACAGGAAATACAAATAAATGCACAGATAATTTGGTCTTTTGAGCTCACGACAAGATTCATCTCAAGCTTTTGGTTGTTTGATATGTGAAAAAAATTGTATCAATTGGTTGAGAATTATTGACTTGCTGTTTTAAATGTTCAGTTCATATTTAAAGATATGGATTTTCTTTGATGGTTGGGGGGGGGGGCGGCGCTGGTTTGTGTTGGCTGAGATACTATTCTTCCCTCACTATATTTTTCCATGAAAATGTATTTAAACTCAATTAGCAAATTTTATTTATTTGTTTTTCTTTAAAGAAGCTAGATTTGTTTTTGGTTTTTGGCTAGAGAAAGAAATTAACATCGCAAATTTGAAGATTGAGAGCAAGAAAAGAGAGAACCAAATCTGAGTCTTTTGTCCCTCCACATAGATATCTCGGCTGTTGTAGAGAGGAGATGTGTTGTTTTGAGAGTTCTGGGAAATAAATGCTTTGAAACATGAATGTAAAAAAAACCCTTTGTTACTTTAATCATTTTTGAAAATGACGAGGAACAAAAAAATCTGGGCCAATGCTATGTTATATATATATATATATATTTATATATAATTTATAAATTATCTGTTGTCATATAGTTTCACTCATATGGCAGGTATGTCAGCAGTTTAATGATGTTTACGTGTTAACTTGAAAGGTGCTATCAGTCCTTTAATTTTGCTTTTTCTTGTAGTTTTTTTGGAAGAAAATTTCCCTGTTTTCCAGTTCAATGTTGCCAGCCCAGCTACATTCACTGAACTTCAATTCTACTAATTGCTTTTTGTAGTTTCTTACCTGATATGAAATAATGTGCTTATGTAAATATTATCAGTGCTATGCTCGAGTTAGCCTTTTGATGTACAAGCATCTGAATGTTGTTTTTTGTTCCTCAGGCTGATAAGCTTTTGTCTCCAGAGTTTCAACCTTCAATAGAGCAGCTTATTCGTTTTCTTCCTTCAAATCGTCAGATTTTGATGTTTTCAGCTACATTTCCTGTTACTGTTAAGGACTTCAAAGATAGATATCTAGAGAAGCCTTATGTTATCAATCTTATGGATGAACTTACTCTCAAGGGTATTACACAATATTATGCTTTTGTTGAAGAACGACAGAAAGTCCATTGCTTGAACACTCTTTTCTCTAAGGTTTGACATCAACTAAACAGCTATTTTGTATTCCTTTTTTTTTTTTTGGTGAATATGATGTCATTGTGGTCTATATGCAGCTGCAAATAAACCAATCAATCATCTTTTGCAACTCAGTGAATCGGGTAGAATTACTGGCCAAAAAGATCACAGAACTTGGCTATTCCTGTTTCTATATCCATGCAAAGATGTTGCAAGACCATCGTAACAGAGTATTTCATGACTTCCGAAATGGTGCCTGCAGGAATCTTGTCTGCACCGGTGTGTTACCTGGGTTCTCTGAAATTATGAGTATTCTTGTCTTTTTGTCAGTTGATTTAGTTTGCTTTTATAAATTTCGTCAGCTTGTATGACCTTTTTGTACATAATAATAATGATGATGATCCATTACATTAGATGAAGCTTTTAGTTTGTCTCTCCAAGTTGGTAAGACTGAATCCGAGCTCAATTAAAATTACAGACATAGCCCTTAAATAGTTGGAGGATATGAAGTTTGTTAAATAGGCAACATTGCCACAGTAATGATCATCTCTAATGTAGAGTTATGTTGTGGGCAATGTTAGCTTCTAGAAAAATTTTATTTCCTAGAATAGGAGAAAATTGTCAGCAAATTGAGATGATGTGAGTAATTAAGGAAGCTTGTGGAGTTAGGGAAAAAGTGGCAACCAAGGGAAGTGACCTGACCTAACTGCTTATTTCTTAATAGTAAATGTGGATTTTTTAGTTGTGTAACTTGGAGATCTGCAACTTTCAACATAATAACAGAGCAAGTTTTCTATTCTCGGGAGATTTTATTTTTTGTTGAAGTAGTCATAAATTGTGCTTTATATACATTGAATAATGTTCTGATGATATGCGATGCTTGTTGCAGATCTTTTCACCAGGGGTATAGACATCCAAGCGGTGAATGTTGTTATAAACTTTGACTTTCCCAAAAACTCAGAAACATACCTTCACAGGGTATGTTGGATGCTATATTTTTCAGTCAACACTGTATTAGACATTTGTGTATTCTTTCTTACCTTCGTTTCATATACAAGTTTCGAAGCAATACTAAATTAATTTTATTTTATTATCTTTATGTTTGTTTGAAACACAGGTTGGTCGATCAGGAAGGTTTGGACACCTTGGTTTAGCTGTGAATTTGATCACGTATGAGGACCGCTTTAACTTGTATGCATTTCTTCCTCTGCCTTCTATTGGAACTTTGCATCTATTATTAAGGAGTTTACTAACATGTCTAATTTCTAATTGTTTTTCCACAGGTATAGGATTGAGCAGGAACTTGGAACTGAAATTAAACAAATTCCTCCACATATTGATCAGGCAATATATTGCCAATAACCTGTGGTAGATGCCTCTCATTGCACTCAACAATGGTGTGTGGTGTCAGTGATTAGCAACGGTGAGTGCCATCACCAATGTATGTTTTCACCAAATCTCTTCTCTTATTGATTCTTTGATGTTTGCTTTAAAGAAAGAAGAAAACGAGGAAGATTTGATATCTTAGATTGACTTGAAATAATAAACTAGATACCAAATACCAAAGTTATGCGTTTCTGTCAGAACAGAAAGCAAATATTTCTCTGGAATATGGATTGACAAGGCGTGAGGGAATAGTCACTTCTAAATTGACTAGCTAGAAAGGATCGGTACTTTGTAATTGGTGAGCTTAGCAGATATAGCTCTTGTTTCAAAGGGGTTGGATCTGTTATTATGAACCACAAGACATGAGGTTACACATCCTTGATTTGTTATTTGAATAGACTTGGTTAGTATAGAATTTCATAAGATTTGGACCGCCTCCCTTTTTATATGATAATAACAAACTGGATCTCTGGATTACAGGACATTTTTAATTCTCATGATGTTTTTTTGTTTTTATTTTTATTTTTATTTTGTGGGTGGGGGGACTCCCTCCAGAGATCTGCGACACCTTACCTGATTTAACTCTGATGATGTTACAGGTTTCAAGCTGTCCATTCAAATATGATATGGCTCCGCATCCGAGGGAAACTTCTGAGAACTAAATATTATTGGTGGAAGACTTAATGATTGCTGTATGCGTTTAATCCTGGAATGCTTTAGTTGGTTTCTGGATGGAGTTTTAACGGATTATGAAATCCCAGATACATAGATGCTGTTTTAGTTCTGGTGTTGCGTTTTGATTTCCTTAACAGACTGGTTTCATATTCTCTGCTCTTAGTTTTCTTACTGTTGAAATGAAGGCTGTAATGCATGGAGATGGATCAGTTCCTTCTCCCTTGCACCTCCTGTTCCATGAATAAAGTCATTAACTTAGAAAATTTTCTGGCTCTCCCTCCCTCCCTCCCTCTCAACCAGGATACAAGTTTTTTTGCTTTTCCCCCCTCTTTGGGTCCTTTTGATTGTCTTAGGGTGTCGGTGGTGTGGTGGGGAGAAGGTTTAAATGATTTCTCGATGTGATTAAAGTTTGATTCACGGCCTACAATTCCTGGACCATTGCTTGCTCTTAGATTCTTTTTTTCTTCTTTTCTTCAAGATAGCATGACAGCATTTACGGTTGTGATTTGTTAGAATAATTTTTGTCATATCTTGCAACGGAATCATAACCCCAAAGTTTAATAAACCGAGGGCCCATGCTCTCCTATCTGTGCGGCACTTCAAAACTCTGATGTTTTCGCATACAAGTAACCACAAGCAGAATCATATTGCCCGAGTTTACATTTCCTGTTGCTCTGAATAATTGCCGCCAGGAGATGCCGGAAGTATTCTACTACTTACTGATACTTGTGGGGATGAGGGTGGCGGTGACTTCCGTTCCGTCAAAAGATGTGAAAAACTCTCGAGCCTGAATAAAAATAAAAAAAGCTTCAAACCGAGTACTGTGAGTGTTGTGTATTTAATGTTCATTCATTTATGAAGAAAGAAGAATCATGTGGGCAATTGAGATCTGTCTCTATTTTATTGGCAGGTCGCGTATAGAGGGCCCTCGGTTTATTAAATGCAAGAACTTGCGTGGTGTACGAGCATTCTGCTGATAGCCGACATCATAAATGGAAGATTGATCACTTAACACGAAACCTTCTCACTCATCTTCATGGTGAAGATAGGAACTGCTCCTCTTGTTTCTTCTGTGATTTGTTGGGCACCGCAGGAGAATTTCTTAAACCAGTGGAGAGGAGAGGAGGGGGTCTTAATTTTTATTCTTTAAATTTTGGTGTTTTTAAAGAAAGAGTGATAATATAATTTAGAATTTACAAGTTGAAATAAAAAAAATAACTAAATTTTATAACAAATTATTAATTTAAATCAAAAGCTTTTCCCGACTAGATATATTTGTAACTTCTCTTTGAATCACCGGTTAAATACCAACTTAAATCTATGTCATATCAAACATGGTTTTAGTGTCCTAACTTATGAATCATGGAAAAGTTTTTGAGAGTATTATAGTAGTTGTTTTTTAAAGTATTTTTTTATTAAAAAATATATTAAAATAATATTTTTTTTATTTTAATTTTTAACATTAATATATTAAAATAATTCAAAAATATAAAACCAATTAAATTTTAAACATCCTCCATTTAGATAGTAATCCCGCGGCCAAAATACAAGTGTAATTCGTGTGCAGTACCAGACTCCAAACTGCTGCTTCAGGAAAACATCATCAAACTCGCCAGGTTCTGCAATACAGCAGTAGTTATCTATCATTACGTATACGCTTAAATATAGATTCTGTTTGAACTGGAAAAAAATATTGAATTTTCAGAAAATTTGTCCTTAATTACCATGCACGTTAAGAAGGAATTAGATTTTTATATTTTAATCCAGATTACAAGCCGAAATAGTAACTTGAAATATGTGTCCTGAGAGTTATAAATGTTAAAGTTGTGTTTGTTTTTATATTTTTTAAAAAATATTTTTTTATATTTTTTTATTTTAAATTAATATTTTTTTAATATTTTCTAATTATTTTAATATGTTCATATTAAAAATAATTTTTAAAAAATAAAAAGTATTATTTTAATATATTTTAGAATAAAAAACATTATATAAAATAACCACTGCGTTTACGTTTCCAAGTTCCTTGCATTTTTTTTTTTTTATATATATATATATATATAATAAAGAAATGTCGATCCACACCCTTCATACGCAGAACAAATACCGGATATGTGGTCATCTCAATTGAAACACGATTCACGAACATGTTAATGGCTCATAAAGAAAGGGAAAAGGGTTTCTTGATCTTTTGTTTAATGGTTGTTTTATTTAAAATAATTAATGAAATTAGAGTTTAGATCTTCATTCTGTTTTTTTATCAAATTTTATTTATATTTTTTAATTAATATTTATGTTATCGAGTCTTTTCAATTTAGTTGTTAATAGTTTGGTTAATATTTGTTTAATTTTAAATAATTTATGAAATTAAAATTTTATTTTAAATTTATATTTATTTTTTTAATTACTATTTATGTAATATGAGATCATTTTAGAATTTTTTTTTGTGATTTCACCTTTATTATGTTTTTTCTTGTCAAATTTTATCCTAATTCTTTTAATTATTGTTTTTTTTTCTTTAATAAATTTTTTAAGTTAATATTTTTTTATTCAATTTCATCTTTAATACTAAACTAGTTTAAATTTGAGTTTTTTTAATTAAACTCATATTTAAAATTTTACAGGTTGCGGATTTTTAAGAAAGTTAACCCACATTTATGAGTTTTGCTGGGGTAGCTTTGACTTTTTATTTTATTATTTTTTTAGCTAGTATTTTTTCAATTTAATTCTTTAATATTTATTTAATTGGATATTGAACTTTTTTTTTTCTATATCCTTTATTTTATCTTTTGTTTTTAGATATATTTAATTGGGTTATCTCAAATATTTTTATTTGTTATTTTTTATTATGTTAATTTATTTAAAAAGAATTTTACTCTTAAATTAAAAAAATTGATTGATTTAATATAAACAATCCCCACTTCATTGTGTTTCTTGGACATTGCTCCAATGATTCATGCAGCTTCTTTCAATATCATCATACAACCTGTAGTGGAATTCAAAATATATTGGCAAACTCTTTTTGTCATGGACGATATCTACAGTGAAATGACAATGGATTTTAAAATTATTTTAATCTAAATAAAAGTGAAAAGCAGTTTTCAAAAAAATATATGATAATAAAAGCTATTGCACTGGCAATACAGCTCTAACTGAAGCATCAGATAGTACAGTGCTATAAATACTCCGCTTGTCTTTAATCCATGCTGAAGTTTATAATGCTGATTTAAATGCTTCGGGTTTTTGACAGTTTGTTGTGTCGCATTAAGATTTCATTTTCCTATCACTTGATTTGACGTGAAAGAGAGGAGAATAAAAGCGAGAAGACTTCAAAGCGCCATTTGAACAAGCTTCTAATTATGCAGCGTCCACTGTAACAGCAAGGAGACAGAAGAACATCTATCCATGGATCTAAATGTGTGTATCGATCCATGATCATCTGTGAGGCCAAGCATTCATGCATGTGAAAGCATATGCGATTGCAAATTTGTGGAAGAAGCGCAGCAGAAGCTGTCAGTCTTTACCAGGGAGTCATCAACCTCAAACAGCAAGACCCTCTGCAGTTCCTTTGACTTGTGGCCGACTGTATTTATTGCAGTTGAATTGAGGAAAAATTTAGAGAACTTCTAGGGTGGAAGAAATCAATATATCTGCAGTTACTTTCTATCTTTTATTTGTGTAAACTTTTTGAAATAAATTTATAAAATAACTAATAAAACATTATTAATTACTGGGATAATACCATAAAATCGCTGTTAAATAGACTTTACACGCCACAAGAATTAACAAGAAGTAATTGAGGACGGGAAACAAGGGCTCTCCTGCTTACCCAACAATCATTCATCATTTACAATCTTGATTATGATTCTTATTCTTATTCTTATTTGATGGTTCCTGGTTAGGTGAGAAACGTGTCATCGTCACGGGTCCCAGATGCCCGAACTTTAAATGCTATGCTATCTGGAAACTCTTAAATGTGGTGGTAAGAGAGCAACAGAAAAAACTGAAACCCACGAACCCAGTCGTCTCTGCCAGCCCATGCAAATAGCAAGAAAAATGGAGTTTTTTCCTTTCCTTTTCTTTTACCTTCTTCCACCTTTTGATTCTGTAGCGCCATGTCCGGTTGTTCAACACTTGCGCTCCCTTGAATCTTGTCATCAAAAAGCAATTCCATCCTCTGTCGATAATTCCCACCAGCATGCATCTTTCGTCCAATATATCTTTCAAATTTTACCCATGAAATGTACACATATCGCATTAATTCTTGCCTGGGAATGCCATGCGGATGCCATAAATTGTAATGTATTTATGCAAAGCCTAATTGTATTAGTCTGGCACTGTTGAATCGAAGGCTTATGAAGCAAGCTGTTTCATTCTAAATATCATCGTTTGAGAGGGATCGTTCTCTTGGCAAAGATGAACAAAAATAAATGTATAGTTTTTTTCTGGGGAAAAAAAAGGTCCCCACACGCGCGCTCGCGTGCAAGTAAGCACATGTACGTTGTTGCAAATATGGAGTTAGCTCTCTCTGCATTCACATCCCCCGCAGAGCTGACGTTGGTAGAAGATAAGAGTTTGTATTTGTTAGCTAGACCACAAAACAATTAACGAATGAAATTTCATATTACAAATGTAGATGATACTAGCATGATAACATCGTAGATGATATCATCAATGAAAGTGTTATTGTTTTAATAGAGTGAAGTTCTCAAAAATTATAAATGAAAATTTATAATTAATGCATGGTTCGGAAAATTTAAGATTAATATATACCTAAACAGTTTTTTTCATTATTATTTTAACCCAATTAGTTTTTATTTTTTAATGAACTAATTCTTTTATAAATTTAACGTGCAAGGAAGATTTTTACTAGGATAGGGCTTCCAACGTTGTTGCAAAGAGAGTTTGGGAGAATGATAGCGCAACTACGTAAGATTTAATTAAAATTTTATATTTTATATTTCAATGTTGAAATTTTGTTTTTCATTATCTTAACCTATAATTTATTTCTACCATATAAGTTGCATGATTATTTGTATGAGGTGTAAAAAAAGAAAAAAATACATGCTAGAGAAAAAGGTTTTTCAAGTTATAAAGACATTGCGGTTTGGAGGGATTTCAGACCTCCGCATATCTTAGAGGCTATATGGAAAGCTTACATGTAGAACGTTATGTTTGGGTGTTTCGTGCAATAGTCGTAGTCCGGTATGGAGAACCAGAATAAGGAGATTTATGATTCAATTACCACGCACACTAGCAAATCCATTTTGCTTGTTTCATATACGAAGCGAATTGTAATTTTTTTTTTTATTACATCTATTTTTTTAATTGTTTTTTTATATGAAAATATTTAGTTGACAATAGTTTTATTTTATAGGTTACGACTCTGGATCACAAACCAAGATTGATGGAGTTTTTTGTAGAAACTCACATGTAAAATGATGGCCGTTTTAAATGGGTGTCACAACTTGTGGATAGTTGAGTTCAAAAATTCGTGGTAAGTTTGATTTTAGCAAAAAAAAATTAAGTTCTTATTTTTTAAAAAATAAGATGTCTGGTTTCTTTTTAGGAAACATATATTACTCGATTGTAGGAGAGATACATGGACAATCTTTCGATTCATTCAAAAATCAATCCAGATTTGTGGTTGGAGGCTAGATTGTTTGGTGAACTCGATAAAAATAAAGTTTACAATATCTCAAACACTACGGCTAAGGATTTATAGATAGGTCATAGTGTATCGACCATTGGTTCCTCGTAATCAGGTTTAAGCTCTCGATCTGTGGAGTTCTAGGCGATTGTACAATAATAAGTTCAAATTTAGACAACTCGACTTACTACTGAGACATAACAACTTGGTGGTGAAACGGCCAAACTTAGAATATTGTACTTGCAACTATTGTCAAACATAGGTGGTAAGTATGAGCCACCTAACCGCTCCCCGGTCTTGGAGAGGATCCACCTCCTTATCATTCAGCTTCAGTCTCTTAGATGAATCATATTTAAACTGATAATTTTTAAATTTACAATAAATATTTTGTTTTTTATTTTAGTTTTATTTATTTGAATTTTTCTAGTATGTTTATTTGATTTGAAAAAAAAAAACAGTTTTAAACAAATTACTGACAGGATCATCGACGGGCTAAATCCCTTGAAGAGTTCTATAGAGTTGAAAAAAATCACATGAAATGCCACTAAAAATAGGTAAATCATCGATGAGTTTAGTTCGTCGGTAATATAAAAATAAATCACCAATGTAATTACAAATGGTTTTTTGTGTCGATGATATGCCATACTCAGAGATGATATTACCAACGAAATGATGCCAATAATTTTGTTTTTGTTTGGCGCGTTTTTACCGTCTGTAAATCCATTAGTGATTTTATTACTAATGGAATGACCAACATAATAAAAATCACAAATAATAAGTTTCCCGACAAACAGTAACCATCCATGATTTTATCGGTAAAATTATTTCCTACAGAATCAATATCTAAATACAAGATAATCTGTCGGTGATATATATGTAAAATTCCAGTAGCGTTTACTCTTTATACAAATTTATTTATTAATGATATCAAATTTATTATCAATATTCATTTTTTTTAGGTAAGTTTTATTCAAAATCATAATTGACATGTGAATATTTGTACAATGGTATGTTTAAAACTATATAGATAATGAAAATATAATGTTTATATTTAAGTTGTGCTCTAACTCCATAGAGCTAAGTTTCTGGATCTGCCACTGCACATAGCATATGCTGAAAAACGAGTTGTAGAATATAGGTGAAAACTGTACTTTAGCAAATAGAGTATAGTTTATTATCCTCTCACAATTAGTTCTTTCATCACGAAATTTAGTGCTCATACATTTCCATATATCTATATATATATATATATATATATATAGAGATTCATTCATTCTTAATTTGTAATTTTACATATTTTCTTATATTAATTTGTTTTGTATCTAGCAATCACAATGGAGTAATACAAGTTCATTGTATTTTAATTTCATTATATCTTTGTTTTCTTATATCTGCAGAGAATTTCCCCGTTACAGTAAATATTAATCTTGAATCCTTCTTGTTTATCTCTTACATTTTAAAAGCAAAAACAAAAAATTCATTTATTTTTCTTCTCTTTTTTATAGTAAATGTATTATATATAGAAAATCATGTTTGTAAATCCCAACTTAACTAGTCAGATTTTAAATCACCAGTTTAAATCTTACAAATTTTAAAATTATTAAAAATTTATATAATTATTAATTTTAAAATTTATAAAATTAATTGAAATACATACAAACTTATTTATATTCCTATTAATTTGTATTTTAAAAAAACCATGGTTGTTAAATGCGCCATTTTTTCTCATCAGCCAAGCAAAAGATAATGCAGTGAGGGTAAATACCACTACAAGAAAGAAATTAGAAATTAGAGGGGAGGAGAGGGTCAATACTCAAATATGTCATGGATCGTCGTACAGAGCAGGTGCAGTCATTGTCCAATTGCCATTAGTTATCTCTTTCCCCATAAATTTTCTCTGTCAATAATCCACCATTAATGCTTTCCCTTTCATCTTCACTGGAATCCCCTCTCTCTTTCTCTTTCCTGTTTTGCTCAATAAAAAATGTACGTGAAAAATAAGAAAAGAAAACCCTATAATTTCTGGTTGAATGATGATGCTACCAGGCCTCCCTCAAATGGGACAATATCTGTAATTATCGTGCATAAATACTTACACTGTATGTACGTACATTTATTGCATTGCCAGCTTGAAACTTGTCGATGAACCTTTATTGCACAAACCACAATAAAGCATAGCTTTCGATTTCCATGATGATATCCCAAAATCTCGGTATGCTCATAAATAAAATGATTTGGTATTTAGATGGTTATTAATTATATTTTTGCATTGATATTTAAAAAAAAAAAATTGATTGAGGGCAGAAGTACCGGCAACTATAAAACAATCATTTTTTTATAAAATTTAGAGATTATAATAATAAAATCATTAATTTTTAAATCAAAAATTACAGCAAAAAAAAAATTCTAAATTCTAAAAACAAGAATATTTATTCTTGTTTTGATATGATAAATACTTTAAAAGTTAAGATATAAATACTTAAATAATTGAAATTATAAACTCTTTACATGAATGGTTCATGAGATATTTATAACTCATGAACCTTGTCGTTTTGATGGAGTAGAGGAACTATAAAATCCTTTTCTTATAATGATATTAATGAGATCAAAATATTAATGACAAATACGAGGGGCTAGAGAGTCGTTTTTGTATAAATCATTAATAAATAATAAATATCCTTTACAAATTATTAATGAAATCAAAATATGGTATGATCTTTTACACACCTATAGATGTAAGATGACGATTATTTATGACATCTATATATGTTAATGGTTTTAAGAATGAATCTTATGGTCCTCATATGGATCTTTAATGACCTCTAAACCAATTAGGTTTGGCACATAGTTAAGCTTAGAGGAGATAGGTCTGACAATTTATCAAACTCAAGTTGTATTGGACTCAACACGTGGTTAAGCTTAAATATATTGAATTTAGCCATTTACAAGACTCATGTTAACTTGAGTTGAATTTAAGTATATTGGATTAACAAGTTATCAGATCCACATTGTTTTTGGTTCAATACATAGCTAAACCTATGTATATTAGATCTGATAACTCGTTAGATCCATGTTACTATGTTGAGCCAAAGTAATTTAAATTTGACAATTTATTAGACTCACGTTAATTTAAACTCAATATATATATATATATATATATAAATTATTAAATTTAACAACTCATCAAACACATATTAAATTGAACTCAATATATGACAAGCTCATATTATCTTGAGCTGAATACTTATCTAATTTAAGAAAATTAGATTTGGGAGCTCTCTGCACCAAAGTTTACACGCTCAACATGTTACTGATTCAAAGCATGTTAGATATGAAAGCTTTCAAAATTCAGCTTTGGCCATGTTTGTTTCCCGGAAAGTGGTTTTTGAAAAACCACTTTTCAAATTTTCTTGTATTTGTTTGCCATTAGAAAAGTTGATCAACAAAAAACATTTTCCAGTCAAATAAAAATTTGGCTTGGTTTCTAGGAAAGTGATTTCGTGAAAAATTTGGGAGGAAAACACTTTATAGAAGTTGTGAAAAATTTTAAAATGTCATATTATTTGCTGATTATATTAAATTTGGTCCTCAAACTTTTGATTGTTATATATATTTTGTTTTGAATAGTTATTTTTTAATTTCATCTCTTAAAATTTAATTTTTATATTAACTTTGATTCTCATTTTTATAATTGTTATTTGCTTTTCCCTTATTATTTGTTTATTGAAATTTTTTATCTATCAAAATTAGTCCCATTTCTTTGATTGTTACTTATTTTATTTGAAATAATTTATGAAATGTTAATTATTATTATTTAAATTTCTTTATCTTTTATTTTTTTTAAGATTTGGTCTTTATTATTTTGATTATTATTTATTTTTTTTGAGATAATTTATGAAATTATATTTTTTTTTTCAATTTCATTCTCATTCAACTTTTTAATTTGTAAGATTTGTTCTTCATTAGTTTAATAAACTTGAGAATAATAAAATATTAATAAGTTATTTTTCAGCTTATTTTCTATGACATAACTAAATACTGGAAAGTGTTTTTCAATTTATTTTTCATTACACTACAAAATATTAAAAAATAATTTAATTTTTTTTTAAAAAATTATTTTTCAGTAAATAAACAAAACTTTAAATAGAGCTATAACAAGTTTAAATTTTGTATCAGAGCATAAAAAATAAAAAATTACGGAGTAAAAAATAATAACCACCACCTTGGATAATATTACTCTAGCATTTAATTTATAGCCTCTCTCTCTCTATATATATATATAAAGCTTTTCAGTTTTCTCTTTTAAAAAGCTTGTCTCCGAGTGAACTATAGAGGCACTTGCTTTTCCTCTCGTTTTTTTTTTTATTTTTTTTATCTTTCATGGTAAATTAGAAGTGAGTTTACTTTTGTTCGAACATTGTTGTTGTCGTGATAAAAAGTGAAGGATTGAGCGAGGAGATGGGGAGGACACCTTGTTGTGATAAGAACGGTTTGAAGAAAGGGGCATGGACACCTGAAGAAGATGAGCTTCTTGTTAGTTACATCAAGAAGAATGGACATGGTAGCTGGCGCTCTCTCCCTAAGCTTGCAGGTATAAACTAAAGCCACTGCTTTCTTTAGGTTTTCGAAGCTAAAGTTGCGTCGATCTTGTTTTGTTTCTTTCATGGAGTTACATGTCACCAGCTTGGAAAGTGCTGAAAATGTTTTGCACTTGTTGGGTCACTAGAATATTTGTTGGACTTGGATAGTATCATTATGGTATTGTAAAATGCTTTGAATATTCAAGTGGTTGAAAGCTACTTCACAGTTTTGTGTTCTTTCCTGTTGAATGGATGTTGTTGGATGTTCACACTACTTCACATGACTGTTTCCTACTCAAGCTAAAATTTTCTTGATACTTTTTTGTTCTTTTCTTTTTAATGTCTTGATCTTCACTGTCAAGTCCCTTGATTTTATCTGTATGGAATTGACCTGTATGCTACAACGTTTTCAGTGGTACTGTTGATCGGAAACATGCTCTCTTCCTAAAGGAGATTAACCTTTCAGAAATCTTCTTTCTTTCTTGTAAAGTTAATTTTCTGCGCTTGAATTTCTTGAAACAGATCTGCAAAAATAGGAAGTCCCTTGCAACTAACTTGTTTGTTTTGCAGGTCTTCTTCGCTGTGGAAAGAGTTGCAGGCTTAGATGGACAAACTATCTCCGGCCTGATATTAAACGGCATCCTTTTACTCTCGAGGAGGAGAAGCTTGTCATTCAGCTTCATGGCATTCTTGGAAACAGGTATTTTCTTGCTATATGAAAATTGAGAATACTGCAAGTACTTCGCAAAGTTGGTGGACCAAAGTGTCTTAAATCGATCGATTTCTTTTAAAAAAGCATTACGATTGTGACTTAATATTGTGCATGTACAGTAGCAATTCTGGGCTAACCAATTCTCTAAATATAGCTAGACTACATTCTTCGAACTCCTGCAAGCTTTTGTCAGCTGATTTCCCCCTTATAGCTGTATGCATATATACATATACAAACTAGGATGAGCAAACCATCCTCACAACCAGCCTCCTTTTGTGTTCTAAATTTCCATGGAACCACTAGAATTTGAAAAACAAACTTGGACGTAAAGTTACATTGGTGAGCAGTACTTTTGGAAATAAAGTGGCCATAATTGTTTCAGAAAAGAAACACTTGACAATTATGTGTGGTGACAACACCAAGAAGTTTGTAATTGTTTGCGGCAAGTGTTATCAATTCAGCTGTGTCAAACTGCATTTGGAATGGGAAAATAGGATTTGGTTGCTTATATGCGATATAGACCCCTGTGCAGTTTGCAATTAACTCTTCCGAGTGCTGCATCAATGACTTTCAGGTGGGCGGCCATTGCTTCTCAACTACCAGGCAGAACAGATAACGAGATCAAGAACTTGTGGAATACCCACCTGAAGAAGCGCCTTCTTTGCTTGGGACTTGATCCCCAAACTCATGAGCCCTTTACGTCCCGTGGACCAGCAAATAAAGGACCTGCATCCCCAGCTACTCGCCATATGACGCAATGGGAGAGTGCTCGACTTGAAGCTGAGGCACGCCTTTCAAAGGAGTCATCACTCTTCCTTCCACCGACACCGGGAAAAATTGATTGTGATTATTTTCTGCGCATATGGAACTCTGAAGTTGGAGAATCTTTTCGAAGGATCAACATGGGAGGTGCTAAGACTGCCTGCCCAAGTCCGGTTTCTCAGGCTTCTTCATCGACAAAATGTGGATCAATTTCAGCTATCACAGCAGATATTAGCCCCAACCTAGCAGGGTCCTCTGCTGCCGCAAGCAATCAAAATGAAGATATGGAGTGCAAGAGCTGTAGATCCGATGCAGAAGATGTGATGGCTGGGCCTGACTCATCAAGTTCAGCTGAATCGGAGGATTCGACGGACTCCACATTACAACTTCTGCTGGATTTCCCCATTAACAACGACATGAGCTTCCTAGAAGGAAATATAGACAGCTATGCCACCTCATCTGGAATGTTGACTGGAGCCTCCATGATACCCCCCTTGTGAAGCATGCATGAAAATGTTGCTCTGTATAATGAATCTTCTTTAGCTGGGATTTTGACATGCTCTTCTTCTTCTTTCTTTTTTTTGGCACTACAAGCTGTGAAGCTAGTGTACGAGCACAGAAACTTATGAGCTAAGCTGACGGCAGTTGTGGGTAGTTTTTCGGCCTACAGTTATCGTTTTTTATGTACTAGTACCCTGGTGATTATATATAGAAGACACGTATCCTTGGCGACCTAAACTTCCAGGTTTAGCCTCGCATGTATGCTATTTATGTAATGCTAAAATCGTCTCACTGGGATCATTGATTCTACTTGTTCATTAGAATTCCGTCTGAACCAAGCTATGAACTTTTGATCATGTTTTTTGAGGCGATTTTTGGATTTGATAAGATTCAGCTGGGTGGAAACTTTTCTATTTAGGCAATCAGCAGTAGATGCTAGCCTGTTATACTGCCTGAGCAATATGGTAGATTAGTAGTCTAACTTCCGAAAGGGAACAACACTGCTGAAGGATCAAAACAGTTCATTGCGATTTTGTATATACCTAGTTATTACATGTTTCTGAAACGACCTTAGTAAATCAATAATTGCTTCTTGTCACCAAGCATTAAAATTTTCTTATCGTGACTTCTCATCGGTCATTAGTTTTGCAGGATCGAAAAATAGAAAAAGCAAGAGATGTTGCGACAAGGCAACTTCATGCCAACTTTACAAACATGTTAAAACTTGTTTCTCATAGATCAAATATTGTATTCCTGTACATAAACACACTGAATATTTAAATTTGCTGATGTTTTATGAAATAAGACACAAAACTATGTGGAAAAAAACAAACATAAAAAGCATTAAGATGAAAAAAGGAATTACAAACACTATATATGCAGAGGACGACTGATGATTCAACTTGCTGCTTCCATGCTAGGCTCTCCTAAAGTTGCTGCTTCAGAAGCAACCAAGAAGCTTCTTCGGGGTTTGCCCAGTAGCACGATATTTCGCTGCCATCTCCTCTGCTTTTAAGAATTCTTCGCCACGTTTGGCTTCAACCATGGCCCTCTTTTCTTCAGCTTCTTTATGAATCAAAGCAACCTTGTTTTTCATTTTCTCTGCGTATTCTGCCTTTTGTTTCTCCAATTTTTCCTGTCAGTTCTTTGTTTTGTCACTCTCGAATCCGAAATGCTAAAAGAACTATACTATAAGCATAAGGAAAGTAATCTCTTCAGTTTGTTAATTGTAAAGTCTGTCATCCTGAGATTGTTACAAGGACATTATAATTGAGGGGGAGAGCTTCAGTCACATGGAACACTAAGTATACTGATTGGATCTACCAGAGAGGATTAAATTATTGATGCACCTGACTGTGAAAAGAATTTCAGAAATGAAAAAAGAACCAGGATTACAAGAGTTCAATTACCTCCATCTTTCTTAGTGCGGCTTCCAGAGCTGCCTTTTTGCTGTTTTCCCATGCAACAACAGCAGAGAGCTTTTTCTGAGACCTGTTAATCAGTTATAGCCCATTGCAAATTGTCAGCAATTACATTCCTTCAGATCATATTGTTATCGGAAAGAGAGTTATAGGACACCTTGCAGTTTATCGCATCAGGTAGATGTGATTAATTTCTCAATGCACAAGTTCAGTTTCAATTCTTCAACTTTCAATATTCTGAGGTCAAGTAGAGGACCTATTCCTGTTATGCATAGAATGTGTATTTCTAAAGCCATGTTGGAATAGGAATAGAGATCTAAACGTTCTTATAAGAAGCTTACTTAATGGCTTAAATGAAGCATTAGAGAGGAAAACCCTACTCAGATGCACAGACCAAGAGAAATCCGATTTTTACCACCTTTTTAAACACATTGCTAACAGATTTATTTGGATTATTATAGCAGCACCACTGTACATTGAAAGCAAAAGGAGAGAAACAAGAAGACCTTACTTGTTTTCCGCTTTAGTTTTCTCGCTGTCTTCCCATGCCTTGATAAAGGACAGTCTCTTTTCTTTTTCAAGGTCAGCAAGAGCTATATCTGAAAACAAAAACAATCAAAGAACAAGTTACTTTTAATGAAACTTTCTTCATCGTGGTCTGCCCAGGAAGTTAGCATGCGCACGCATACAAACTCGAAACAGCATTTACATGTAAATAACATTAATCACTGAAGAGATTAGAGACAACATCACGTGAAGGTCTTAATGCGTGTAAGGAATTTCCAAAAAGAAGACAACGGACTAAAACTGGACAGAATCCCTCAGCATGTATAAGAAGATTCAAACAGAAATAGACTCGTTCATTTACAAAGAACATCCTACTGCTCCATTATTCTTTGTGGCTAACAAAAGGTACCTCTGTCAATTGATCCACCTGAAATCTTTTTCGGAGCAGGTTCTGTCTCTGCCAAAAAAAGAAAAAAAGAAAATAATTAGAAGCAGCTAAAGAATTTATTATATGGATGATAAAATTAGGTTGTTGAGGATGTGATTCATAGAGAAAGAAATTCTGTTCAGTCACCAACATCCTTATTTATTTAGTTCCAATACAAGCAATATACACAATAATCAAACCAAAAGGAGAAAAAAATTGAAACAGCAACAAGGTTTAGACCTCGCAAATCATGATTAATCCTGGGATAATGAAGTCATGAAATGTACTCTAACAACTCAATCAGCACAGAGTTAGTGCTTAACACCTGCACCTATATTAACCCCTTTCATTAGTTATCATATTCTAGCTTGTATTACAACAGAGGCGCCATCACTTTGGACGTATCCAGTAAGAATGAAAGGAGGCTGTTTTCCTTGAACGATCATTGTTGAGTAAGAAATTAATCCTTTCAAAAGGTAACAGTAAAAAGATTGATGAGAAAAGGCACATCTAACCCAAAAGGGCCACAACAGACAACTTTGATGCAAAAAAAGTCTTAACATGATTAAGTGTATTTTTGCAATTTTCACATCAGAAAGCATGGGAAAGTCGAGGTCCTATTGCCGAGTGTAGAATTGCATGATTGATGCTACTAAAGCAAACCATCACCCATTCCATGTATAAGCATAAAGCCAACTATCGATAATAAGTGTATCAACCCGATAATTCCTTGTTGGGTGTCATTATACAAGATATAGACAATATCTACTAAAAAAAAAAATCTTTGGATACCCATTGTGCTAAGTAGGGACTGTTTTCAACTAAAAAAATGTCTGTGGATGCCATTATCTAAGTAGGGACACTTTCTATCAATAAAATTAATTATTTAAATACCATTATGCTATGTAGGGACTATTTCTATTTTCTGTAAGACATGAAAATAATTGAGCTAGCATAAAGAAGAACTCTAATAGAAATAGACAGCGTGTCTATGTCATGTTCGTATTTTCTCCAGCTAATAACATCATTTGACAGAAAGAAGAAACAGTAAAAAATCCAAACATCTTGGTTTTTCAACAACTACATAACAACAAAAGATACGTGTCCATCCACTAAAATTATCTAGATACAGGCTGCAATGCGCTTATGATTAATGTCTTCAAAATCAAGATATGGAAATCATACAGCCAGAGATCCATCTGACTCCCAGGGAAGGAATAGACAGCCCTCTCTAAAAGAAAGATTCTCCTTTTAATATATTCCATCTTGAAAATATATTATTATTACTCACAAAAGTTAAAATCCTTCACCTGTATGTAACTAGGCCAGTGTTCCTCTCTGGGTTTTTTTTTTTCGAGATTAATGATGGATTATAATTCACAAGAAACTCGAGATCTCACTCTCTTGATATGCAAAGGTATCAGTAAGCTTCTATGCCATTAATGAATCATGTGTTTGATACCTTAAGAGTAAAAATTTGCTTATCCTATCTGATGAAGTAATTGTAGAAAATTTAATCCCTTGAAAGAGCAGCAAAGCTGCCACATCTATCTGGATATTTTTACTTGCAAGTATTCTTTGCTTAAAGAAAAGGTGAGAGAAACAGTGACAGTAACGGATAATTGAATTTATCTGCATTCATCTAGATATGAAGAGAAATCAGAATTTGATAGAAATTTCTTTCTTTAAAGAAAGAAATTCAACTCAATATCATACTGATTGGGTCAACTTCTCAACACAAAATTAATGGAAAAAACTACCAAATCCAGCCATTTCCATTCAGACCACTCTAAAATTTTCCAAGCACAGCATCATTTCAAGACAAAATGATCATGGGTTTTGGTTTCTCATAATTTTCCAGAAAAATAAAAACAAAGATAAAGAACTTACTTTCAACAACAGCAAGAGCTTTTAATTCATCAGCTACCTTCTCTTTCTCTTCAGCTGCTGGAGGTGGTGGAACTATAGCTTTCTCATCCGCCACATCACTTTTAGTTTCCACCGGAGCTGGAGTCACTGGCGTCTCAGTTTCTACCTTCTTCACTTCTTGCTCAGCCATTTCTTTTCCTCTTCAGCTTCTCTTCAACTATTAACAGTAGCTTGAAAATCTTTCACTTTGGCGACGTCAACAATATGTTCTCGTGCCCTTTATAGCTCCAGACAGCGTGTGTCATCACCGCAGGGTACTCTCACTCGTGGGTTCTACACCGTCGATTTAGAATACAAAACAAGAAATTCTTTTAATATGGCGGTAAATATGTAAAGTGAACTTAAAGAAGGATTCGCGTACGAAGCGTGGATAAATTGCCTTTTGCCGACAGGTAAAGCAGGTAAAGAGTGCCACCTAACGAGGAGTGGCGTTGGCTCCTTCAACGACGACGTAGAGCAGATAAATACAAAAATGGATGAAATGATTGTCTGTCGAAGTGGGGGCCAATTGAGATGATAAACTTGACTGCGTGGATTAATTGAGAATAAATAAAATGCGAAATGGGGTCCATCTAACTCACTCCCCTGTGCTATTGTCATGGTTCGGCAGGCTGCCCAACAGTTTTCTTGGGACCCAAGAAACTATCCCCAATTTATTTTGATGGGATACTTTATTTATTGCATGCATTATTTCCATGATTGCACCCATGAATGAATGAAAAAGGATGTTTACGGTTTTAATGTATTAGATTTTAAATTTATTTTTTAAAATATTATTAATTTAAGATTTATAAATCTATTGAATATATTATATATTCATATAGTTATTAATTTTATGATTCATAAAATTAATTAAAATACAAGTAATTTAGTTTGAATATCTGTATTAATAAAAAAATAAAAACAGATATTTACTTCGTAAAGTAATTGTGTTTTTAAAAAAATTA
This sequence comes from Populus tomentosa, assembly GCA_018804465.1. Taxonomy (NCBI): domain Eukaryota; kingdom Viridiplantae; phylum Streptophyta; class Magnoliopsida; order Malpighiales; family Salicaceae; genus Populus; species Populus tomentosa. The sequence goes on from CM031995.1 coordinate 5,013,246, forward strand.
ATATATTTTCTTAGTCGTGGACATAATAATTTTATGCCTCAACTCAAGTGGTTAGCGTAGTAGCGTGGTCGAAGCTAAGGTTGTGGGTTAAAAAAGCGCTGAGGTTACCGGTACTTTCTACGAGATAACTTATTATCTGTGTATCTGTTTTTTAAAAAAAGGTAAATATATATAAACAAGAAACAAATTACTATGCCATGTGCAAATGCCTCACTCAATCCCGTGTGCTTGGTTGTTTTGGACGGGCTTTTTTTTATATATATATTTTCTTAATTTTTTTCTTTAGTGTTTTTTTTTATTAGATCTTACATTTTAGTATTATATTGATGTTATATTAATTTTTATATTTTTTTATCATATAATAAATAATATATAAAAAATTAATTTAATTATATAAAATTCATTACTTGAATTACAGATTTAGCAAATTAACTATAATTAATATGATTTTTTTAACACTCGACAATATCTTATTAGAAGAATTTTCATGTAATTTAATTTAAATTTAGGTTGAATAAAAAATCAAGTCAGATATATTTCCAAGTTTAAATTATTATATTGAATTTAATGATAACATAAAAAAATTTACAATTTAGATATTATTATTTTTACATTTAAGACCATTTTTTTCCAAGCCCTAACAATAGCGCGGGAACTGAACTAGTTGAACTCGATAACTAGGTTGGTACTAACTTATAATATATGTTTTAGTTTCCCAGCTTCATTGCTTTTAACTGGTTCAACCATTCGTTCTTCACCTCGTTTTTTTGCACAGTATATGATTAATTTAGTAATTGTTCAACAGAAAGTATTTTTGCAATATTAGACATGCAAATAGTATATTAATGGCTGTTATCGGAGTAATAATAAATTAATCACCACTAATCCAAGTACTTCTTGCTGTAGATTCTTGCATTCCATAATCCAGTCTTATCTGATAGCATGTTCCCGCTCCACTCTCTTTTTCATTCCTGTCGTTTATCGGAGAACCGGCCGGTGCGGGTGCCTGCTGGGCTTGTGAGGCATGTGAGGCAAGGGACCCGCAAATTGGGCGGTTGCTTTCACTGCTGTCACCTGGAGGATTTATGGTGATTAGTGCTCATTAATGCTAGTTGCGGCTGTGCTGATTTTTTTAAGAAAATTATATATATTGTATTATTTATATATATTAATGTTAAAAATAAAAAAATATTACTTTAATATATTTTTAAATAAAATATATTTTAAAAAATAACATTTATAAAAATTGTTATTCATAGTAAAAATCATCTCAAATCAGCTGTTAGTATTAAATTTGTTTTGAAAACTAGAAATGATTATATGTAATTATGAGGGGTGTAACTCAATTAGTCAGATTTCAAGTTTGGTTATTAGATATTACTAATTCAAGTTTTATAAATTTTAGGACCATTAAAAATTTACATGGTCATTAATTTTAGAATTTAATTATCTAAAAAAATAAATTTTTTATTTATCAATCAATCAGTGTTTTACAAGCTATTTATTCTTAGTATATCCATGCATTTTTAAGAATTTCTTTCTTACAGTCCTTCTTTTTAAATCCTTCTGCATGAGAAATTAAAAATGAAATTTTAATTAATAATCATCTAGAACCACTTGTTATTGTTATTTTGTCTTGTCTTGTGAGAAAAACTTTTATTGATTGGATGTTTCCAAGCCAGTGTGATGTCGTAATCGCTTTTCAGGGTTTTTCTAGGGTGAGATTATCCTACTGTGCTCTTAAAAAAAATTGATTTTTTTATTTTTATTTTTTGATTGTTTTTATATATTAATATCAAAAATATATTTCTATAAAATAATAAAAATTTTATTTTAATATATTTTAAAATAAAATACACTTTAAAAAACTATTAGAAACAATTCCGACAGCTATTTCAAAGAATTTCTAGCAAGTGTTATTAACAGCTTCCTGCCTGCTTCTTGCTTGGTTTTATTTGAGAGTTGAGAGTGGTTTCTGTTGCTTGGATTATATTGCATGGCTTAAGGCCTTTACTTGAATCAGTTTTCAATTATCAATGAATATAGCTAGACATTGAAAAGAATAAAAAAAATCTTTTCTCAAATTAAATTAATTGAAGATGATATAAAAACAAATCTATTTATCATACAATCTAACATCTCATAACAAATTGTGAATTATATATGAAAACTCGAAGTATCATATCATGATGCCTTTTTTTTTCCTTGTTTATGTAAACGGTATAAAGTTTATCGTGATACATCGTACGTTTTAATCACATCAGGAAACAAAATCACTTTTTTTCTTCTTTTAATGAGAACAATATTTTTTAATAAACAAACAAAAATACTTGGTAAAACATTTTAAAATAATAATAAAATTATTATTATTGAAAATAAATATTTTATCTTTAAGGTTTTATTTCTCTTCACTTTGCAATTAAGATGCCCACAACATGTCTTTCATGATCCTAATAATATTACTTTTGTTTATATATACTTGTAAATAGGGTTTTTAAATTAAAAAAACATAAAATTTAAATATCTCTAGCAAAATAAACCTAAGCTCTGGATCTAAAAGAAAAATCAAAGCTTAAATTAAAAAAAAATATATTAAAATATAAGATGAAAAAAATATAAAGTATAAAAATTTTAAATTGAAAACTCTTCACTCGCCCTGTTGTTATAATAAATTTTTAAAACTAAAAGGATAGAAATAAATAAGAATTGATTTACATCATTGATAATCTTTAATTAGTCACTATAAATAAATAAAAAATCAAAAAACTAAAAACTTTTCAAGATTAACTTCTTATTCATTTATAATTTTTAAAAATCATGTTAGTTAATTTTTTTTTCAACTTCTCCACACGGAGATAACTTAGGATCTGTTTGTTTTTGCATTCTAAAAGCACTTTTAAAAAATTTTAATTTTTTTTATTTTTTTACTAACTTTAAATTAATATTTTTTTAGTGTTTTTAAATTATTTTAATGTGCTGATGTAAAAAATAATTTTAAAAAAATAAAAAAAATATCATTGACATGCATTTTGACATGAAAAAATTATTTAAAAAATAATCACAACTACACTGCCAAACAAGCCTTTACAACTCCTCTATTCCTAAGCATAATTAGTTGTTATATAGGAGTATACATCTTATCTTCTATATATATATATATATATATATATATATATATGCTACTTTGAATTAATTTGTAATGGGCAAGATGGTCACGTGCCTCGTTTGCTTGGTTCATGACAAACTTCCTTCTTTTGTAAGAGATATGAAGGTAATTAAGTACTCTTTTTTTATATATATAATTATTATTGCTTATAAGTTACGTTCAAGTGACATATTAAAACTGCTAACTAACAATGATGTGCTTGCTAATTTAATTATTTTTCTTTTTACTTGTAGCAAGGAGCTTGATCGCATTTCTGCAATAATGATTACTTTTATTTTTATTATTTCATGGTCCGCCTTGATCCAGGATTTGAACCATATGGATCCCGGGTTCTATAAACAAGTAACGTAGACTGGTTACTGGGCCTTTCTGTGTTGATTTTCTTGCTCCGCGTTTTGTTTCTTCAGCCCATAAATATAAATATAAATATAAATATAAAGGTTTTTGTAATATTGTTTTAATAAAAAGAAATAATTTGAAGACAAAATAGTTACCAATTTAATTTATTTTAAAGATATTTTAAATAGTATAATGAAATTTAATTATATGATTTAATATTTTATTTTAAATATAAAAAATTACGCACGGACTCATCCATGATTTTATCAAATCGACGACGTATCAAAAAAATAAACTAGCCGCGGTCTGTTCGGCTCCCGGGGAAAAACCCGGGAAAAGACGGTGGAGTAATTTCTTGTGCTCCAAATTAGAACTTTCAATCGTCGAAACCCTAAAACAAATTCACAAATTCAACTAAAATTGAAACCATGAACACTGACATTCCAAATCCAAGTTATTCAACAGAGAAGCAATGGGGAGAGAAAGTATCAGAGAAAGTGATGTCAGCATACAAATCTCTCCCTAAAAAAGGAAAGCCTCAAGGCTGCGAAGTCACCGTCTTAGCTTCATTTCTCCTTTCCTCTCCTTCTCAAGGTCACTAAACACTGCGTCTTCGCTATTTCTTATAAACTCAATCTCTTTCTGATTTGGATTTTACTTTTTTCTCAGAATTGGAAGTTGTTGCGTTGGGGACCGGTACGAAATGCGTTGGACGCTCACTTCTGAGCAACCGCGGTGATATTGTCAATGATTCACATGCTGAGATTATTGCTAGAAGAGCTTTAATTAGGTTTATTACTATATTTGGCGAATTAATGCGTTTTTCTGTATGCTGAATTTTTTCCCCTCCCTCTTTCCTGTAACAGCATTGATTCCCTAAGTATGCTTTTTTATTTGATTTTTTTAATTAATTAAATTAGGTTTTTCTATGCGGAGATTCTACACATTATTCGCGGTTCATCTGAGGGTGGATGTAATAATGGAAGCAAAGAAGTGAAAATTAATGATGGCAGTAACTGGATTTTTGAACTGGAACAGCATGGCTGTAGTGAAGAGAAGTTTAAGTTGAGAGAGGGTTGGCAATTGCATCTGTACATTTCACAATTGCCATGTAATTCTCGGTGATGATTGTAAACTTAAATGAATGCTCAGTTTCTACTTTGTTTGGATCTTAAACTAGCTTTGGGTATGCATGCATTTTGTGACCTTGTTTTGTTTTGGTTGTTTCTTGTAGGCGGGGATGCTTCTGTAAGTTCACTGTTGTCTCCTGCGAGAAATGTTTTCACAAGAGAAGGGGATCTGCCACCATCCCCATGCGAGAATGGTTCGACAAGTGACCTTTTGGAGGTTACAAAAGAGAATAATGGTCAGATGGATTCTGTATATTATTTTTTTATCTTTTTTGGCTTATGGTTATTTCACTTGCGTTTATATTCGATTCTTGCTGAGCTGCTTATTTGAGATTTCTGTAAGTTGCACTAGAGGTGGAAAGTGCATGGTGATATTACTGCAAGTAGGATAGTCTTGTCATCTTAGATGGCATTTATTGATATTACTCCAAGTAGGGATCTGTGTCATAGTTTCTTTCATAATACTCACATTCATTGGGAAGCATAGTATGATCTCAGAGAAGTGCTATTCTCTTTCTGGCAAGCAATAACAGAAGTATGTTGATCTCTGTTGCTTCCATGATCTTATGCCTTATCTTTTCAATTTTATTGTTGTTTTCTGTGATGGCTATTTTATCAAATTTTGTTTTTCAATTCACCTCCTTAGGCTGGTTGAACAGATTTTTCAAAACTCTTCTATTCATCAGCTATCATGTTTCTTTTAAGCTGGCACATTTTCTTCTTTAAAGTTATATCAAGATGAGACTTATTGGTCTTGATGTAAGCATTGTTTGACTCAAAACTATTTATAAGCAGGTAGACTTTCAACTAATGGTTCACAAATCAGTGGCATGGTTCAGAGGAAGCCTGGTCGTGGTGATACAACATTGTCAGTTAGCTGCTCTGACAAAATAGCTCGGTGGAATGTTGTTGGAGTTCAAGGTATGTTATTTCCAAATTTCCAAAGTAGCTCTTCCTTTGTTCCAGCCTAAATTAATATGCTAGTTTTCTGAGCTAGTGAACTTAATTAATATGTAACATGTCTTCCATTTTTGTTTTCAATTTATCGCTTTTGTGCTCTTAAGTCTGGCATACCATTATCATAGTGCGCGCCATTGTCATGTTTCTGAAGTTGACACACTTGCACTGAATTTTGATTTTATGTGAATAACCTATTAATGGTATCATATGCACAAGATGGCTCATTTTCTGTTTGCACAGGCATGCATGTGATATATTTTACGATGCCTTATTTTGACTATCTTCATGAATTTTTGTTTTTTTGAGAAAATTGTCTTCATGACTCGCTATATATAAGTAACCAATAGGAATTAATAATTGCTTTAGTTAAGTAACAAAGTTCTTATTCCTCTTATTTCAGGAGCTTTGCTTTCCTACTTTCTTCAACCCGTTTACCTTTCTTCGGTAACTGTTGGGCAATCCTCTAATAGTCCCAAAAACTTTTGTCTAGAAGATCACTTGAAAAGAGCCTTGTATGATCGAATCCTGCCATTGTCGAACGAACTAGTTGCTCCTTTCCATCTAAACAAGGTATTTAATAGCATAGCATTCAATATATAGCGGATCATGCTTGTGATGATCTATGGTACATAATGCTACCAGCAGCCACTTTTTTATGCAGCCCCTGAACCACCCATGGAATTTAAGCATGCTGACACTGCTCTAGTAACTTTGACATGCGGGTAATTTTGAATTGATATCCTGTTCCTGTTCTAGGTGCACCAATTATTTATCTCTGTTTGTTTGTCACAATATACTTATGCCTTGACCCAGGTATTCCATATGTTGGAGCAAGTCTGGCATGCATGAAGTCGTCCTTGGGACCACTGGAAGAAAGCAAGGCACTTCTGCTAAGGGGGCACTTTCTCCAGCTACCATGTCCTCTCTATGCAAGTACACTGAGAATTAGGCTTGTTCGTGGAAAGGTTTCCTTTGCTGTTATTGTTATCACTGTCAAGTCATAATATTTCTTCTTTTGTTCTAGAAAGCGGTTATTGGAGGTTTTCTTGACATTAAAGCAGGAGTTCCAGAGCAAATGCCCAGCCAAAGATATTTCTTATCGAGAACTCAAGGTTCTGCATTATTTCCTGAGATCCTTATTCCTGTTGGTTAAAATAATAGTTTGATGATGTCTTGCTTGAATGGGATAAACTTGTCATTGAAACGCTATAAGCTGTGTTGATAAATTGTAAATGTCCATGTTGTTTGTGGATTTCACATTTTTCACTGGCTCCTGTCTCTTCCATTAGTTTGCAAATTCAGGCAGCATAAACCAATCTTCTCTTATAATAATAAATGTACGTCAACATTATGTGCAGAGTTTAAGTTCTTGGTTTATCTGAAGATCAACATTATGGTTCTTGTTGCTAGTACAGTAAGATTGACCTCCAGTATGATCATATGCTAATTCCCAAGCTTCATTTTCGTAGCCATATTAAGTCTGCAATGTATACATTTATGGCCTATTGAATCTCATCTTACTACTTTAGTAAATTCTCTTGCAGAACAATGCTCAAGCGTACAGTTCAACTTCAAAATCTTTTAAAGAAAGTGCGGCTTTTAACAATTGGCCATTGAAACCCTTGGACTCTGAGGCCTTCTCCATTTTGAGGGAGTGAGCCAGTGAGGTATTGGTCGCTCAACTTCAGGTACTTGTAATTACAACTTGTTACTTGTGCTGACTAACCATCTGGCAGTCGGTTGTCCAGCTCCATCTTATGCATAGCTAGATATGATACGATGCAACCAATTTTTGGCATAAAAACTAACAGGCAGTAAATTGTTGTGAACTTGCTCCCTTCAGGCCTCCCAGGAACTTGATATAGTATCAAGTGTTGCTGATGAGGACCTGTGTCTATCATCCACATTTTCGGCAGACCATTCACAAAGGGGGAGCACATCTTTTGCTGGAACCGTGATGGGTGCTTTTGCACCATTTGCTGCTCCACGACATTCTCACGGCACATCGTAGGAACTCCTGAACTGTTCTAACATCCTCCAGAGCTGCTGTGATGAGAGCTCACAATTCCTTCATGGCAGAGCCACATAACTAGTGAGTGCTGCAATAACATGTTAAACACACTGCCATAACATTTTAGGTGAACCTCTCTATAATGCCCACGTACATGTGATTTGACGTTGATTTTTCACTCTTTAAGTATCTGAATTGCGAGCACTTGAAAATTCCAAAAATGTTTAGCTGTGGCCTCTGCATGGACTCAAAAGAGATCTGACTGAAGAATGATGCACAAGACCTATCATACCTTTAAAACCTTACACCTGGTTTTGAACCAAATTACCCAATTATAATTTTTATGCTTACAATAAAATACTAAACCACATAATTTGAAATACATGTGGAAACTAATTAAATTAACAATCTTAGTTACTGTCTTTATTTTAAAAATCAGATGAAGGAAATGAAAGATTTGGACAAAAACCAAATGTTTGGTGTGTAGCCACCACCAGTCAGTCAGTTGGCCTTGGCCGGATGTATGTTACAATAAAAAATTGACAAGAAAATGTTAGGTGCATAGCTACCACTAGCCAGCTCAGCTCAAGAATTGACGAACCAGATCCTGAATCAGTTTTGGCTAGTGGCCAGGATTGTTTGTGCACTGATCAGTCGAAACCCGATCAAACCTGGTTTCCACCTATCAGAAGTGGTAAAAAGCCGGCAAACTTGAATCGGTTGAATTAGAACTGATTCAACCTGTCGTGTCACTTGATAAAGCGTTCCTCTTGGGTATTCAACCCCAAGACCACTTGCCAAAAAGTTCATCTTTCTAGCCAGTCAGTGTGCGTCTCTTTCTCTCTCCCTCCCTCTCTCTCTCTAGACACACACACACTCGTCCCATACATGTTGACTTGATAGAAGGGAAGACAAATTGTAAATCGGTTTTTAAAATCGGTTAACGTTTTTTGTTTCAATTGAAATCATGAACAGAAGATCTAGTTTTGGAGGACACGGCAAACTGACTGACTGACTGGTGGTGGCTATGCACCTAACATTTGGTTAACTGATTCTCAAAGCCGGTAGGCGGGGAGAATTTGCAACTTTGCTAGCCAACAAATTCGACAATCAATGTCGTAGGAGAGAGCATGACATTTGAACCGGCTACCAGCTTGGAGACGCATCGCAGTATGTTTCTTGACGATGATATTTTTAACTGGATCAATGATTAAAAAGTTTCACAAGTTTTATCGATGATGCCAGGCTAGGGGTGAGTGTTTTCGGTTTGGTTTGGTTTTTTTCTAAAAAACTAACCAAAATTAAATTTTAAAAAACTTAAAAATTCAAACCGGATGGTTTGGGTTCGATTCGGTTTTTTGACAAAAAAACTGAAAAACCTGTATTATTGTTTTTTGGGTTTTTTTGGGCTTTCTAATGGGCTTATAATTAATGTCAATAATTTCTATTTTTGTTACAAAATTCTATAATAATATATTTAATATTTTTTGTCACTAAATATTCATTTATATTAAATTATTAGTGCTAATATTGTGTTTAATATGTTGCAAGTCTTTCTAATATTTATGTTTTGGAGTTTGAACTCCTCATGCATCAAAGTTTAAATAACACACACATCAAATTAAAATTACAAAGCATTGCCTTCAAAAGGGCTTAAAAAAACAACAAATAACATTGCCATAAAAAATAAAATACTTCATGCAAAAAATATAAATCTTCATTGTGCACCTCATCTCAATCAAAAAGCACATCAAGATGACAAGAACATTGCATTTTGATTCCGTAATACCATTGACATCAAAACATGAAAATCAAGATCTACAATTATAACATGATAAAATAAATTAGCAGCATATATATATATAAACATTATTCTCAATCAAAAAATAAAAAGAAAAATCAGTTTTTAGAATCGATAAATTAAAATCAACCAAACCTTCTTTTTTTAACACAAATAATAAATATTATTCTTTATTTTTTTAGCACACGACACACTATAATAATGGATTAGCATTTAGCAATGATATTTAAAACAAATATAATAACATTTTTTTCTCACACAGCACACCATTATTCTATATCTTTACCCATATTTCTCCCTGATGTAATAACATCAAGCTCACCAGTACGTACCAGTGTCAATTAAATTAATATCTGCTTGATTGGTATTTGAAGATGAAGATTGTAGGAGAGAGATGTGGTTGGCTAGTGTTTGAAGATGAAGAATCAAAGATGGTGGGAGAGGGATGTGGCTAGCTGGTGTTTAAAGATGAAGAATCGAAGATGGTGGGAGCTGATTGTGGTTCAATAGATAAAGAAGGATTGATTTTGATTTGAAATTGTGAATTGTAAGTTGAGAGAGCGGCTCAAGAGCAAGGACAAGGACGGCTGGAGTATGGATGCTAGGGTTAAGAAAAATAACGCGATTTTTTTTTTTGTATTTATAGTACCTCTTAAACTGAACCGGTTGGAGGTTTCTGGTTTTCGGTTTCTGAAACCGAACCGAACCGAAAATTTTTAGAAAAAAATTAATCGATTTAATCAGTTGTTTTTTGTTCGGTTTTTTTTGTTATTTTTTTTTCAGTTTTTTCAATTTATTCGATTTTTCGATTTTTTTACTCATCCTTATACCTCCCTGTACCAGACCAATATAAAGGAAGCAGTGCCAAATTACTAGCAGCATCCTGGACTTACAACATCACAAAATTGCATGTTTTGATTTCGAAGTTTACAATTACTTCCTCTGCCTGTTGACTTGATAAAAGAAAAGGATAAGGTTATCAATTTCGTTATGGTTAATGTTCTGGTTTTTTTATATAATTCAAACTATATGTTTTGATTTCAGAGTATTTTAATAGTAGTTTCAGAGTTATACTCTCTTTATATTTAACAAATATAATTTCTATTTAAATCTAAAAATAAATTAACTTTTTTTTATTATATATTCAACAAACATAATTTCATTCAACTCAAATTATGCAATTCAAATTTCTAAAACATCTAAAATTATAGAAATTAAGACATAACTTGATTGATTTGATACGTCTAAAGTTATAAAAATAATTTGGACAACCAATAAAAATATAGTTTTATTAATATATATATATATATATTGAAATGACATCTTATCCTATCGATCGGAGTCATAAGATTATAAAATAACCTAAATCTACTCGGATTAACTTATAATATTTGTGACCCAAGTAATAAAGTTGATATAATTTCATAGAAAACAAACTAAAATAAATAAAAAAACATAATTCATATTTAACTAAATATTAAAGATGTCGAATGATAAAATTAAAAGCAATAATAATTAAAAAACAAACAAAAAAAATTAACCAAGTTAATAAGTAAAACCCGTTCTTTATGGATAATGTTTCTTTCTTTTAATATAATGTTTGCCCGACCATTGATGGCTTATACTTACTCTAGTTAAGAAGAATTCTAACCTTTGTTGGTCAGCACAATTTGTCAAATTGACAATTGTGATAATTTTTCACTACAATCTGCAAACTGAATGTGTGTGTTTGGGATTCTCGTCCAAGAACTTCAAATTCCAAAGCATCATTGTTGATGATTAATCGTGTTCTTTGCAAGTTGCTCTGCCTCGTCCTGTTGGTTGTCCGATAGGAAGGAAGACAAATTAGGGCGCTCGCGTCCAAGAGCCTACTCCACCACACGGACACATCATCTCTCTTACTCTGGGACCGACACTTACAACGACTTTCAGACTCGGTCAAAATCCTATGAACCTCAAGCCCACAATTTCTCTTCAAATCCTTAAACTCCACAATAAACCCACTATTGACCCCTCCGCCACTGCCAAACCCCATGTGGGAATCGACACCTAAGTCTCTCTTCAACGAGATAGTAAATAAAGTGTCGCCAGTTGCGTCGAGGGAGACGAGAAATGAAGGAGAGGAGCTGGCAATTACTGCTCTTGTTACTGGAAATACAGAGAAACTGAGTGAAGTCAAGGGAAATACTTTTGAGGCACTTGATGTTCATGTTATTCAAATATATTAAAATATAAATGAATTGTTAGTGCATAATAAAAGTAAAACGCACTACATTTATACTATTCAAAATGCTGTATTAATCATCATTTAGCCTTTTCGACTTGCGTTTGCCATCGGGAATGCTCTCAGGTCTCTTAAAAGCAAAAGACAGAAAGCACGGTTTGAAGCAGAGCTTGAGAGGCTCAAAACGATATGAAAATAGATAAGAGAACACATTGTCACTGGTGATCATGACCTTCCTCGTTAATTCTCTGTTGTTTCCATCATGCGTGACCCTGAGAGATGTATTTTGCTCGTCTAGAGAGACGCTAAATGGGGAATTGACTAAGCGAAAGAAATCACAAACAAAACAACAAGAGCAGGCTGCAGGAGTGCAAAAGGAGGATCTGGAATGGATAAGTTAAGAGGTTGCATGTGAATGGTTCAGTTTGCTTGACCAATCAACCATTTTAATTCTATGGTGGTGGGACTGGGGAGCCTTGTCTCGATCCCTATGATGCGTGTTCCACTAAAAAGAGGTGTCAGTTAATTAGCACCGCCGCTATCACCTCGCAACCCGATTTCAGATGGCTCGCGATCCGATCAATTATTTTAAAAAAAATATATTATATATAAAAACTATTTTAATGTTTTTTATATAAAAAAACATTTTGAAAAGTAAAATTTAGACACTCAGAAACAGCCGCAGATTTATCATAGGACGGTAGAACTGGCCACTCTCATTTTCTTTCTTTTTTTCTTCTCTTTTTTCTTTGGCGTAAATTGACCAATCAATTCGACGGGTTAAGAGGGCAATCTCCCACAGGCTGCGGAATTCGTGATTTGTCTTGATGATAAATGGACCAAACATTATTCTTTTTTACCTGTTGGCTACCTCTACGCCAAAACTCACACCGTAAGAAAATGGCTTTTCACTCTAGAAGCACATGGCGAATGCCACCATCCTCACGCAAGCCAAGGTCCTAGTGTAAGAAAATTTCCTTAAGAGCAAGAACGAGGCAAATAGCAGATTAGCTATCGTATAGCAGTGATTATTCAAACTCTGAAATCTGGGATCGTAGGAATCCCACTTCAACAGTGATTTCCAGCACCAGATCCTATGAAAATCAGAGAACCTTGGCCTTGCGAGTTTCTTTCGTTTCATTTCTTCCTTTGACCTCAACAATCAATGCAAACTCTTAGCAATTTGTTTTTTTTTTCCCTCCCAACGATAAGAGATTTTGTTAAATCTTACATCGATCTGGACATGAAGCTAGACAAGATACATTCTCGAGTATAAAGAATGAGCAATGCCGACCCAATTTCTGTGTCTCTTCAGGCTTTTATTGACGCCTACGCTGCTTGCTTTGCACCCCATCTCACATGGATTAACCATGATCATGGACGATTCACGTTTTTTCTTCCGATTCACTCTTTAATTAATTATCATGACTGTGCCCACGAGAGTTATCCGCAATGTAGATCCCTCGATTAAACGCATCCTCTCACATTTTCCTTCTTTCAAGTTGGAAGATTTGTGATGTTTTAGGCTAATTTGACTTTAAACACTAATTTAAAACTCCATTCAATGTTGGGACCGCTGGTGATGGCCACTATATATTTAATTATTTCTTAAATATCATATCAATTTTGAACTCAATTGGATCAATGGAAGTGATTCTTGAATATGAAAAGACAAAGTTGCCAGGCTATATTCATCCTCTGTCACGAGGAGGGTGATTAGGGATTCAAGTACTTTAGTCATGCTTAATTACTACGCACCACTAGATTCTAAATGCCCCTTCAAAACGTTATGCTCCTTTATATATATAAAAACTACTCGGAGAAATCCAAGGACTGACTTTTTTGATAAATAGAAATCCGATGGACGACTTTAAACGTGAACTAATTAGCAAAATGTCTTTATAAATGCAATAGAGACAGCTCAGGACTCTGCTTCTAGTTAACCTCTCTTCTTCTTCTTCTTCTTCTTCTTCTTCTCTGTATCTAGCCAGACTTGGGACAGTCTATTTCCTCTTGGTTTTTTTTGTACAAACAGTCCATCCCGTATATTCTCTCAACTATTCTTTTTCTTTGAATATTAGAGACTTAAAGAAACTCTTTATGAGGGAAGACCTTGAGCAAAGGACTCAAAAACTCTCCACATGTAATTACGTGCACCAAAAGGTAATGTAGAGCTATATATAATCACAAGTCAAATTAGAGCTTTTCAAGGTAGAGGCCGGGTAGAGCCTGTGAAATCATGAGGGAGAAAGAAAAATATGCAAATGATATCCGGCAATCAGGGTTTGAAAGATACTTGACAAAGCAGCCGTGGCGAACAGTGAAAAAGAGAGGTGCTGCCTCTGTTTTGGTAGCCTTCTTTCTCATCCTCTTCCTTGGCGTCTTAGCACTTGTGGGTTGGTTTGATGCTGTAAGTTCTATCAAACCCTTTTTCTGTTTTTTTTTTTTTTTTAAAAAAAAAAACTAAGTCCTACGAAGCCTTGACAATATATGCAAAACCCTTTAGATAACTACCCATATCTGTATGTATGTACGTATGATCCTACCAAACCCCTTTTCTTGTTTTTTTTTTTTTTTGTAGTAATTTTAACTTTCATGATAATTTCCTTAACAAAATCAATATATGGTGTTTATTCCAGCCCCCTATTTTTAGTGTTTTCCAATTAACATCGCTGGGGTGGCAGGGGGGTTGTCTCTATAATTTTGTTGCCTTACTTCGTCTGGTTGCTTATTTTCCTAAATTTTAGAAGAGAATGGTGTTAATTTGTCGTCGTTGTTGTTTACATAGTGCTAACACAAGCGATGCCTGTAATTTTCAGGCGGTATTTCGAGGTATTCCAAGAAAACCAACCCTAACACCCACAGGAATGCCTTCAGAGTTCCCACTCCGATGCGCCACAGGAAACCAAAAGCAAACCTGTCCAGAAAACTATCCTGCTAAGCACAACCCCACCACAAATCCTGACCGCCCGTCAAACCTTACTTCTACATGCCCATCATACTTCCAATGGATCCATGATGATCTACGACACTGGAAAGAGACAGGAATCACGCAGGACATGATCGAACGGGCTCGAAAAACAGCACATTTTAGGCTTGTGATTGTCAACGGGAAGGCCTATGTAGAGAAGTACAGGCAATCAATACAGACGAGAGATATGTTCACCTTATGGGGTATTTTACAGCTTCTAAGGTTGTATCCTGGTAGATTGCCTGACTTGGAGCTCATGTTTGACTGTGACGATCGGCCGGTCATTCCATCGAACCATTTTAGGGGCCCAAACGCTGCCCCACCGCCACTGTTTCGATACTGTTCAGATTGGCAGAGCTTAGATATTGTGTTCCCGGATTGGTCATTCTGGGGCTGGTCTGTTATCCCTTTCTTAACTCCATCTTTATTTATTTATTTATTCTTCTTTTCAATATTTTTCTGCGGATTCCTTCCATGTCCCGACGATTAATTTTCCATGACTAGTTTAAACTATTTGCTTCACTTTTGGATCCACGAAAAGCTTTGAGCTTTACCCAATTGACTCGATGTGCTTAGAAGTTTGGTTTATGAAAATTTAAAAGGCAAATACTTCTCCAAAAAATTGAAAACATAATCTTAGGATCTAATGATAATCAAGTGGCAAATAGGGTCTATTGGGCTACTGATCCCAGGCCCTTCCGGCTCTATAAAGGCCATTTATAACATTCCTGTTGTGTTTGGTATGGCAGGGCTGAGACCAATATACGGCCATGGAAAAACTTGTTGAAGGAAATCAAAGAAGGTAACAGCAGAACTAAATGGAAGGACAGGACACCCTATGCCTACTGGAGAGGTAACCCATGGGTGTCTCCAATAAGGCAGGACCTCCTCAAGTGCAATGTCTCTGAACAGAATGACTGGAACACTCGCCTGTATGTTCAGGTAATACGTGCTTTCTCTTTTTCTCTTTTTTTATTTTGTAATTTGTCAATGATGATTAAAGGAAGGCATCTACAATTTTCTCTTCAACATTATTTTAGGACTGGATAAAACAATCTAAAGAAGGGTACAGAGAATCAAATCTACAAGATCAATGCACCCATAGGTAAGCAAACCCCCCCGCCCAACGAAAAAAAATAGAAGAAGAAGAAAGAAGAAAGTTCTTGTTAATATTGATGAAAGTTATTTCTTTGCAGGTATAAGATCTACATAGAAGGATGGGCCTGGTCTGTAAGCGAGAAATATATCTTAGCTTGTGATTCGATGACCTTGTTCGTGAGGCCTCGTTACCATGATTTCTTTATAAGAGGCATGGTGCCATTGCAGCACTACTGGCCTATTAGGGACACCAGCAAGTGCACTTCCCTCAAGTACGCTGTGGAATGGGGCAACAATCACACCAAAGAGGTAAGTGAAGATAAGTGTCATGAATCTGTCATTAATTTTCATCTACCTGCATACCTCATGTTCATGAGGGTAATTGTCCAGATAATTTACCTACTGTATATCCAAACTGTAGCCATTGACGTAACTTCTGCACTAAATTCTGGTGTTGCAGGCACAAGCCATAGGAGAGGCTGCTAGCAACTTCATTCATGAGGATATGAAGATAGACTATGTGTATGATTACATATTTCATCTACTAAACGAGTACGCAAAGCTCTTGAAATTCAAGCCAAAGATACCCCCAGGAGCAGATGAGCTATGTCCAGAAACAATGGCGTGCCCCACAAATGGTATACATAGAAAGTTCATGGAGGAATCCATGGTGCTGTCTCCGAGTGATGCAATCCCATGCACCTTGCCTCCCCATGATCCTTCGGTTCTTGGAAGTTTGCGGGATAGAAAAGACAAATCAACTAAGCAAGTAGAATCGTGGGAAAATGAATATTGGGAAAAATTAAGTAAGAAGCAATAGAAACCGATTAATCTAATTTACTCTCTCTCTTTTCCTTCTTATTTGTTGTAACCAAATAGGTGCTTTCAAGCAATTACCCCATCTAATAAATAAACTAAAAATAAAATTGGAAAAGTTAAGAAATAGATATAAATCAAAATATTTTATTTTACAAGATAAAATATCTATTCGGTTGTGTTTGCTAAATTTATTTATTAAAATAATTTTTTTATTCAATTAAACGGTAATAAAAATAAACACACACATTAATTTGGTTGAATAAAATAAAAAGAAAAAAATATTATGTAAAACTACACATATTAAAAATATTATAAGATAATAAATACCTTTTATTTTAAAAATAATTTTTTATTCAATTAAACAGTAATAAAAATAAACACACATTAATTTGGTTGGATAAAATAAAAAGAAAGAAAATGTTATGTAAGACTATACATATTAAAAATATTATAAAAAAATAAATACTTTTTATTTTAAAAATAAATTTCACTTATACAAAGATAAAATAAAAATATATTGAAGAATGGGAAGAACCTCTTAAAAAAATAAATACATATAAAATAGCAAAAAAATAATTGTTATTTCAAAAATTTTCTTTGAAAAAAATAAAAAAGATAAAGGATATTAATCTAAATACAAATAAAAAAATATAAAAAAATCATTAATTTTAAAAATTTAAAAATATTTGTTTTTTGAAAATAAATCAGGCCTGCTGGGCCTAGCAATTAAGGTCAGCTAGCTAGGCCATTTTATTAAGGCCCAGACAGCTGGGCCCTTTATAAAATTATACAAACTAGTTAATATATCTGATTTTTCATGCAGTTGGTGGTATTTGTGAAATATTATAATTGTATCATTATCAATGGTATGGTACTAACATGGGTGCTGTAAATAATTAATTTGTACCTTGAAGAGTTTAAACACATGTACTAATCATTACAAATTTGTTACAAAAGAAGGTAAAAAAAAAACAAACTTTGTAGGAGGATGATGATGGTCCTGCAACGGATAAAAGCGAGTATGTACAGCTGGCAAAACTTTTTTAGTATTTGTTTAAATTCTTAATATTTTGGGATAGAGAATAAGAGTGTTTTAAATTCCTCATTGTCCGTTCCAAACTCTGCTCCTTGTTATTGCAACCTCACTATATCTGTAAATTTTAGTCTGAGACTCAATTTATTTTGGCATTTAGAATTGTTTTAAGAATATATTTAACTTTAAAAATATTAAATTGATGTTTTTTAATATTTTTATGATTTTGATTTGTAGATATTAAAAATATAATAATAATAATAATAATAAATTATTTTAATATATATTTTCTTAAAAAAAACATGGTGCAGATAATCTTTTTAACATGAAAATGATATTGATAAGAGGTAAGCTAAACTGAAATTATCCAGATTTTAATTAATTTTTCCACCTGTCAATGTTATCTCAGGCTTTACTTTTGCTCCTTGCGTGGAGCCACGTGGGATATAAAGCTAGAGAATATTCCTTTTGAAATCCTCCTCTTCCCAGCCATTCCCCGTTGACAGGTGGAAAAATTATTAGAAATACTTTGTATTTTATTAGCGATAGTATTTTATATGTTATTGTTTTATTTATTATAATTTCTATGCTATTATTTTTATATTAAATATTAATTTATCGAATCAATAAAAAACATATAAACATTATAAGTTTATCATTCAACATGTACTATGATTTTATTATTACTTAAAATACCCTTATTTACCCATTTTCATCTCCTTCACCATCTCCGTTGACCAAGACCGCCGCCTTAACGACCAAAACCACAACCTTCGAGTCCTCCTTCGACAAGACCACAGACTCATCATATCCTCATAGAAGGATTACACGAATGGTTTTTTTTTTTAAAAAAAAAAAATTATTATTATTATTTCTGGCCATATCAAGCCAGGCAATGCGAAACGGCAGCCACGAACTTGATTATCAACACGACAGGTTACTCAATAATTGGCATTGAAAGATTTCTTCAAGAACGAAAGGCTATTAATAGAGAAGGACTTCGTCCAATTTGAAAGCATAGTATAAGGAAAATAAAAAACCAGAAGCTTGCTCCTCCAACCTTTTTCTTATAATTCCAATTAAATTAAAAACGAGTCCAAGGTAAATTAAATAATGGCCATTTATTGAAATTGGTGTGCAAAATAATTAATATGGTTCCATTATATTCCACGTTCTTACAAGGTCTGAGATAGAATACAAGAGAAGCTATCAGAGATTATATACAGCAACTAACACACATGCCCAGCGCAGGATAAAATTTTAAGTTAGTTTTTAATACAAGAAACGAAGACATTGATATTATTTTTTAATCAAGGGATGGAAAAATTGAAAGATTACATATATTAAAAATATTATATGAAAATAGATATCTAGAACATCCAACCTTTTTCAACATGTCTTTTTACATAAAAAAAATATTAAGTATAGATAAATAAAAAAGCTTATGAACACATTTAATTTAATAAATCAATAATAATTTGTGTCAATAAATAAATAAAAATTAATAATAATTAAATATGTATTTAGAAAAGTTAAGAGGAAAATATAGATCTCACAATATGGATCATTTATCCGATCATATTCAATAATTATTCTTATTGAAATTAATTTTTTTATTTGATAAAATGATAGTGGAAATAAATACATATAAAGTTGATTGGATAAAATCAAATGGATAAAAAATATTTCGCAATTTTGCACTTATTAGAAATAGTATGAAAAATAAATATATTTTTTTAAAAAAGGTTCAATTAGATATAACATAAAAAAAAAATCAGATTAACTTTTTTAAAAACTAAATACATGCAAAATAATAACAAAACAACCACTAGTTAAAAAAAATACAAAAAATAAAAACCATAAAGAAGGGATATTAATTTAAATATAATTTTAAAAATATTAAAAAACAAATATAAAAGATAAGTTTTTTAAAGAAAAAAATTTAAAAAAATTAAAAGAGACAAGCCAGGCCAACGCCTGACACATTAAAAAATAGGCCGCACACGGGCCTTATTTTTTAAAAATGTAATGGGGTAGATGAACCCCAATATTTTTTGAAAAGAATATCCCGGACAATTTTTCTTATGAGATTCCTGAATTTTGGTCATTATAGTGGCAAAAAAAATAGGATATATGTTTTCTTGACCTAAACCAATCAATCTTCGATGTAAAACACCCAAACAAAGGCATAAACATTTACAAACCTCGTAAATTACCCTTACAAACCTAAAAATACACTAACACAAAAAAAAAAACTTTCTAAGCTTATATTTGGTTTTTTAGGCCATTTGAAGGTTAAAAAACTCATAAATAAAACTATTCTTTTCAAATAGAACCTTTTGACACTAAAGTTGACTATTTTAATGGTCAAGATTAATAAAAAAAATATCAATTATATCTCTTTATTGCTGATTTCTAGCAACTTCTCTCTCTTTCTTTTTTTTAAAAAATTAAAGACTATAAAATAATAAAAATAAAATTTAAAATTGAATTGAAAAAAATATTGAAGGACCAAATATATATATGTTGTAAAGGTTTAAGTACTAAATAATCATTTTATATGAAATTTGAGTCTATTATCTATTTATGAAGTTTTTTCAGTCTTGTTTCAATGTTCTTTAATTTTATCATATGTTAACAAATTTAATTATACTGTTCTTGAATTTTGAATAAAAAAATTTCAAACCACGCAAAAACTTTGTTAACTAAATTGAAAAAAATAAAATTTTGACAGCGTCTCCACAGTAAAATGTATGAAGATAAATAGTATTGTGAATGCATAATGTTTAGCCCATAATTTTAGATTATAATTAATAATTTTGTTTTAAAAAAGTTTAATTTAATTTTAATAACAGTATATCTTTCGCTTTCTAGGTGTCTAGTCACCCAAAAAGTAGTGGTAGCCCAGTCTTGCAGAGTAGTGGCAGCCCAGTCTTGCAAGCACGAAGGAACATCTGAACCATAGAATTGAGACATTTGTTTTTAGACGCTAGTAACATTTATTTTGTCAAGGCTTCTGTGCCTCCTGGCTGGTTTAGCAAAACCTAGTCTATTTCCGTGCTCTTATTGTGGTTTGGACCAAAATTATTTTGAAAGTTAAAAAAATAATACCTACACTGAATTTAATTATTTTTTTGAGATAGTTATTGAACTCAGCAATTGAAATTTGAAAACACGGAGGCCAACTCTTTATTTAACCTGCATCTTAAATTAAATTATATAAAAATTAAATTTTAATGATTTTATAGACAAAGCATATTCAAAGTTTTTTTAAAAAAAATTAAAAATAATCTTGGCTAATCCTAATCAATCTATAAACCATATTATAGATTGTATTAAATTAAATATCAAATAATAAAATTTAATAAAAACTTGACATAAAAAATAGGATGAGTAAAAAAAACAAAAGAAAAAGATCCCAATAAAAAAGTAGCTTGGCTGCCACCACATTTCTCTACGTGTAGTGGGCCCTACTTTCTGTCAGTTGTCAAGACTCTTTTGGTTACTGATAGGAGCTTCACAGCTGACAACTTCGCCCATTGTGGTGTATGCATGCTTGTCAGCGAAGTCAAATTCCGAGGGCGAAACAGTCATTTTCATATTCCTTCCTGTCGCGCACTGCAGTGTACCATCTTAGAAGGTATTTGTCATTTTCACATTTGTCACTGTGGTACAACTTTTTTCTTTAATGTTTTTTTTATGTTAAAAATAAAATTTTAAAAATAATAAAAAATATTATTTTATTTTATTTTTAAAATAAAAAACATCCCAGCCCTACTTGAAAAAAGACAATTAATTTAACCACAAAACATACTTTAAAAAAAACAATTAATTTAATCAGAATTCTACCAAACAAGCTAAGATCAATCAATTCGAACTGCTTTATTATTGAAAATAAGAAAAGCAGGCTGTTCAGTCCAATATTCTATGATTACTTTCTTCTCAATATCATCTATATGTTTCGGTATCAATATATACTGCTCATTTAAAATAATTTCAGTGAATGTTGTGTTTAATTATGGATATTTATGCAGTTTACTAAACCTTGATTTTTAGCTAAAATACTCATCATTGATTTACAAAAAAATAAATAAATCAAATCCATAAATAAAAAAAAAAGAATTCGAGAATCTATTCTCTTATACTAGAAATTTCATATCTGAGTATAATTATTCAAGATGAAAAATGATTTTTCATATTTCATCAATTAAATAAAGATAATCTAATAGTACTCTCGCAGCCAAAACAAAAAAAAAATCTTAATAAAGTTCAATAAATATAAGTTTTGTTAATTAAAATAGTGCATAGCAAGCTGGCAACATTATTTTTAGCAATATATCAGTAAATAAAAGTTAAATTAAGTGAGCACAGTTAAAATGTAACAGTCAAACAGATTCAAAGCCATGAGGATTGACATTGATTACCATTTTAACAACATAGATACCATAATTGATCTTTAGAGCGGAAAGCGATGTGAATTGCTGGATTTTTTTTAAAAAAAATCATTAGAACATTAAGATAAAAATTTCAATCATTAGCACATTAAGATAAAAATTTCGATAGAACGACATTATTTAAAAGTAATAATAATAAAATAACTTATTTTTATTTTGTTGTATTTTTAAAACATTATATTTATTAAATATTAATATTTTTAAACATAGTAAAATAGCTATTGCATTTTATAATAGTAACAATTAAACATATCATATTTTTGAAGCTACAACAACCAAATATGTAGCTTCGTTGTTAATTTCTTAGCTCAACTGGTTAACCTATTAATTTAGTTATATAAATTGATTGATTGTTTTACATAAAAATTATAATTTTATGATTTTTTTTTTAGATATGTTTTATGAGTGTCCATGATGTAGTTGGCTTGCGATAATGAATGATATTAAACAATTAAGCATGGCTTAGTTATAACTAGATGAGGATTTATCCTAGACAAATTATGAGCCTGTTTATTTTTATGTTTCAAAAATAATTTGAAAAAAATTATTTTTTTTATTTGTTGATGTTTTCAAACTATTTTGATGTGTTGATGTCAAAACCAATAATAAAATATTATTTTTATA
This sequence comes from Populus tomentosa, assembly GCA_018804465.1. Lineage (NCBI taxonomy): Eukaryota > Viridiplantae > Streptophyta > Magnoliopsida > Malpighiales > Salicaceae > Populus > Populus tomentosa. The sequence goes on from CM031995.1 coordinate 5,035,876, forward strand.
TATTTTCAATGTAAAAAAAAACTTTTAAAAGCAACCATTGCTATAATACCAAACATGCTCTACATGGATGATCAAACAAATACATTTATGGACCAATGTGATAAGCCTAAACCTAAGAGAAGGTCTGATTGCGCTAGACTAGAATGATGTTTAAAAAGGGACATAACTTTTGATTTGGCTGTTGGATCGTACTTAAATTTTTATACATGTTTTCAGAGGCTGTTTTTCATGCAGTAGCTATGAAATCACAAATCTAATCGTCAAATCTTTAATTTTTTAAAAAATATTGCCTTGAGGCCTTGGTTTTTATAGTTTTATAATTTTACCTGTTATTTTTGAATTGATTGATCGATTTAATTAATTATTATGAATTGATCAATTAATTATTCATGAATTTAATTGATATTACAGCATAATAATAATAAAAATAATCTGGAATCATGATATTTAATTGATATTGTGATTTTTTTAAAAAAAATGCTATTTAACTTATTTTTTTCGATATATATGATAATTCGTTATTTTTTTTTGTTTTGTTTTGTATGCTAACAATTTGTCCGTAAACTGCGGCCCCTATTAGCAATTTTTTTTTTTAAAAAGAAAAAATAATTGAATTATGGTATTCGTAATTTAATTTCGTATCAATCTGTCCTGTCGTGGGACAAGAAAACGATCACAAGAAGCCAAATAGTTTCATTTTCTCAACAAGAAGGAAAGGAGACCCTTCCTCTCCTTTTCGTCCATGAAATGAAATAAAACGAGTATTTAACTCGTTTTCGACGACTATTTTGGAGTCTTTCTCTGCGAAGCATCATTGAAATTATTAATCCTCTTTGCAACATCTCTATTAAGACCCCCGCATTTTTTTTTAGACTTCTCAAGTATATCAATAATCTTTCTGACTTCTCTTCTCTTCTTCTCTCTTCTCTTCACTTCACTTCCTCAAATTTCAACTTAATTCTCGAGCTTTGAAGGAAAAAAGGTATGCTTCCCTTGGTCTTTTTTTTTTAATGGGTCTTTACTGTTTTCTTTTGAGCTGTTTGGGGAGTTTAGCAACCCGTATTTTTGTTGGGTTTAATGAGTTTTAAGTAAGACATGTTTTGCGTTTGTCCTTGCTTCATGTTTGTGTGGAATCTTCTTTTGTTTTTTTCGGGTCGTGGTTCTTTGATCGTTGATGGAATCAAAGAAAGTTTGAGTTTTGAGAGATTAAGCAAAAAACTCTGGTCTTGAGAAGTTTTCTGGGCCTTTTTTTTTTTGGAATGATCAGGTTGTCTGTTTCTCTGTTTAGCTTGAAAGAAAAAAGTTCTGCTTGAGTTTTTTTTCTGTGGAACGAGAAGAAAAGAAAAGAAAGCAAGTAATAGCTCAAGTGGCTGTAGTAAGCGAAGCTTTGTTGGTTTTCTGTTAACTCGAGATAAGTGGTAAATACTCCATAAATAAAATAAAATAATTCCTGGGCTATGTCTCCTTTTATGCTCTGCTTGGTGGCTGAGAAAATTGCAAAAGTAAAATGGGATGATTCCATTTATTCTGGTCCACCTTTTTGCTAACAGACCAAGTGGGAAAAAAGGAAAATTCTTTTGTTAAATCACTCATGGAATCTGGACAGCCGAAGGTCCTTTTGGTTCTCCCTTTTTTTTTCTTTACTTTGTGATTTGTATGTTCTTATAAGAAACTAAAACGCCTCTAAACTTTATACAAGAGAATCTCCCTTGTTTAATTGAATGTGTTTTTTGTTCAGCCTGTTAGGGTTCTCCTTCTAGCTCTCTTGATAATTTTAGTTACTTAACGGAAAGGAAATTGTGAAACAAATTTTCTATGGTGTGTAGATTTTATTTCCTGGAGGGAGGGTCATTCATATGAATTAAATGATTTTTATTTATGGTGTTTAAGCAGTCAAGATCAGACATTTGAACTTAATATTACATTTAGCTTACAAACCAAATGGTAACAACCGCTGGTGTTTTTGTTAAGTAAATTTACAGGGATCTGCAGGAAAATTTTTGTGGAAATCTAGGTTAAAACTCTCTGCTGAAATACCTTTATGAAACAACTCTGTGTTTATAAATTAGTCTACCATCAGTTTAGATTGAAGTTGGTAACTGGTTGTCTGTTAGGCTATTTTGCAAATGTTTGGTACATGTATTTCTGTTTTCACATGGCTGCATATGGGTTAATCAGCTGTTGAATCTTTTCACTTTTGAGTTCTCCCTTGCAATTGTTCACTTCTAATTTATACCATTTGGCACCACCATGAATTTGAAGTCTTCTGCACTTTGTTTTCCATTTATTTTTGGGTCCTGAAGGTTGTTAAGCATTCAAATCAATGTTGTTGCGACCACCTTTATATTGGTTTGTATTATTATCTGATTACACTGTAATTATCTGTTTCATTCATTTCAGGTATCAGTTGTTTCCTGTCAATTCCTGCAAAAGCAAATTAAATTTCCCCGTACGTAGTCCTTTGTCAATTTGATATAGAGATCTGATGAATAATCTCAAGCTGGGAGTGGAGGTAGTGGGCGCCCATGACCTTATGCCCAAAGATGGGCAGGGCTCAGCCAATACTTTTGTTGAGCTTCGTTTTGACCATCAGAAATTTCGTACTGCTATTAAAGACAAAGATCTCAGTCCTGTTTGGAATGAAAGCTTCTACTTCAACATCTCTGATCCAAACAAACTTTCTAACCTCAGTCTCGAGGCCATCGTCTACCACCATAACAGAGAGAACAGCTCCCAATCCATCCTTGGAAAAGTTCGTCTCACTGGGACATCTTTTGTACCCTACTCGGATGCTGTGGTTTTGCACTACCCACTTGAAAAACAAGGCATTTTATCTCGTGTCAAAGGAGAGCTTGGTTTGAAAGTATTTGTTACGGATGGTCCTTCTATAAGATCCTCAAACCCACTCCCTGCTACAGAACCTTCTCTGTTTTCAGACTCTCGTGCTGCCCAAAGTCAAGCTTCAGAACAACAGATTCCAAATGTGGCCCAAAAACCGTTATCTGACAACAAATCTGAGTCAAGACAAACGTTTCATCACCTTCCAAACCCTAGTCAGTCACAGAAACAGCAGCCTGTTCCACCTGCAGGAACTCAGGCACCGATGGATTATGGGATTCACGAGATGAAATCTGAACCTCAGGCTCCAAGAGTTGTTCGCATGTTCTCAGGCTCATCAGCACAACCTGTTGATTACGCACTTAAAGAGACTAGTCCTTTTCTTGGAGGGGGGCAAGTAGTCGGAGGGCGAGTCATACGTGGAGATAGACCTTCCAGCAGCTATGATCTTGTTGAACAGATGAAGTACCTTTATGTGCGAGTTGTGAAGGCTCGTGACCTTCCTACCATGGATGTGACTGGGAGCCTTGATCCATATGTTGAAGTAAAAGTTGGGAATTATAAAGGAATCACAAAACACTTTGAGAAGAACAAAAACCCTGAGTGGAATGAGGTGTTCGCCTTTGCAGGTGATAGATTGCAGTCATCTGTATTGGAAGTCATGGTCAAGGATAAGGATCTGGTTAAGGATGACTTTGTTGGGATTGTAAGGTTTGACAGGAATGAGGTTCCTACTAGGGTTCCACCCGATAGTCCATTGGCTCCAGAATGGTATCGGCTTGAAGACAAGAAAGGAGAGAAAATAAAAGGGGAACTGATGCTCGCTGTCTGGTATGGTACTCAAGCTGATGAGGCATTCCCTGATGCTTGGCACTCAGATGCAATTTCTCCTGATAGTTCTTCCTTCATCTCTACACTCATCCGCTCTAAAGTATATCATTCTCCAAGACTGTGGTATGTCCGTGTTAAGGTGATTGAGGCTCAAGACCTAGTGGTATCTGACAAGAATCGTTTTCCAGATGCTTATGTTAAGGTGCAGATTGGTAACCAGGTTTTGAAGACAAAGATTGCTCAGAGTCGGACAATGAATCCAGTGTGGAATGAGGAGCTAATGTTTGTTGCTGCTGAACCCTTTGATGATCATTTGATCCTTGTGGTTGAAGACCGCACTGGGCCTAACAAAGATGAGAGCATCGGGAAGGTTGTTATACCATTGAACACCATTGAGAAGCGCGCTGATGATCACATTATTCGTAGTCGGTGGTTTGGCCTTGAAAAGTCCATGTCAGCTGCCATGGATGAGCATCAGGTGAAGAAGGATAAGTTTTCTAGTAGACTCCATCTGCAAGTTGTGCTTGATGGAGGGTACCATGTGCTTGACGAGTCAACTCACTACAGCAGTGATCTTCGACCAACAGCAAAGCAGCTTTGGAAGCCACCAATAGGTGTTTTGGAGCTTGGGGTTTTAAATGCTGTAGGGCTCCACCCAATGAAAACAAGAGAGGGGAAGGGTACCTCAGATACATACTGCGTGGCAAAGTATGGTCAGAAATGGATTCGGACTCGAACCATAATCAACAGCCTCAGCCCAAAATACAACGAGCAGTACACATGGGAGGTTTTTGATCCTGCAACAGTTCTCATTGTAGGGGTTTTCGATAACAACCAGCTTGGTGGTTCCAATGATAATAAAGACACAAAAATTGGCAAGGTTCGGATTCGACTCTCTACCCTTGAAACTGGTCGTGTTTATACACATTCATACCCGCTGCTAGTCCTTCACCCTTCTGGTGTCAAGAAGATGGGCGAGTTACATCTAGCCATAAGATTCTCCAACACATCATTCACAAACATGGTGTTTCAATACTCACGACCACTTTTGCCAAAGATGCACTATGTAAGGCCATTGACTGTAATGCAGCAGGACATGCTACGTCATCAGGCTGTCAATGTAGTAGCAGCACGTCTTGGTCGGTCTGAACCTCCTCTTAGGAAAGAAGTCATAGAATACATATCTGATGCAGACTCGCATCTTTGGAGCATGAGGCGCAGCAAGGCAAACTTCTTCAGGCTGATGTCAGTTTTCTCGGGATTACTTTCTGTAGGAAAATGGTTCGGTGAAGTTTGCATGTGGAAGAATCCCATCACTACAGTTCTAGTACAAATCCTCTTTGTTATGCTTCTCTATTTTCCAGAACTGATTTTGCCAACTGCGTTTCTATACATGTTTCTGATAGGGGTTTGGAATTATCGTTTCCGACCACGATACCCTCCTCACATGGACACAAGAATTTCTCATGCAGATGCAGTGAATCCTGATGAGCTTGATGAGGAATTCGACACATTTCCATCAAGACAGAGCCCAGAGATAGTTCGTTTTAGGTATGATCGACTGAGGAGTGTGGCTGGGAGGATCCAGACTGTTGTGGGTGATGTGGCTACCCAAGGAGAGCGGGTTCAAGCGCTACTAAGCTGGAGGGATCCTCGCGCCACAACTATCTTCTTGATTTTCTGTCTAGTGGTTGCCATAGTGTTGTATGCAACACCTTTTCAGGTGCTTGCTCTTCTTGGGGGGTTTTACTTTATGAGGCATCCTAGGTTTCGTCACAAAACTCCATCAGCACCAATTAATTTCTTCCGTCGTCTGCCGGCGAGGACAGATAGCATGTTGTGAAGCTATAATTGGTTTGTTCAGGCAAAAGCCTTGCAAGGGTGTCAGATCTGGATGGTCTCAGTAGTGCTTGTGAATCTCTGGATGCTTGTTTTTCACTATGTGTTTTGTTTCCTGGATATCGGTACAAATCTATACATGACAGTAAATTAAGTTAACCATAGAGATCTGGTATTTATGCTTTTGGTATATAATGGAGCGGACTCAGCATCTGATGCCACTGTTGCTTCTGGGTTTCTGAGCAGAATCATGATATTATTTTGTGCCATTGTTAGTGATACTGGTGTTATGAATTACTTCTTGATCTTAATGCATAAAAAATCTGCTTAATCCTTGCTGGAAATTATGATGCATTAGAATGGTGCCTATGGTTATGTTTCTGCGTTCTTTAGAACAGGGGTTTGTTTTGGGAATGGGTGGAGGGCATGGCTTCTCTTGCAGAAAATTGTCCAATCACATTTCTGGTCAAGAAAATAGCGTTGTTGGCAGAGACCAATAGCTCCATCGGCAAGTCTTGTGCTCACTAGAAAGTAAATAGCAAACAAGGGCGATTAGATTACAAAAAGAAAAATGCCCGTATGAAACTTTTGAAATCCTTGATCGCCCAATACACCTGAAACAGAACTAAGAAAAGAGTAGGATCATAAACTGCATTGCTGCAACCAACCGTTACCTTACTCTTCTAGTCTTTGAGAACTTCTTACAGATAGGATGCTATATTTCAGAACACCAAGCATGAAGCAATCATGTTGGATCAGGCAGTATATGTCCATCTCACCCCAGTTGCTTTCAGGCACTCCCAAGGCCTTCCAAACTGCTTTTGAGGCATCTCTCCACTCTTCAGCAATGCAACAGCACCGTTTAGTTTAGTATAGTTCCATTTGATAGAATCAAATTATTATGTGCTCAATCACAATCCCCCAAAATGCTGTGCTCTGAAACTTCGTATTATCATGCAGTGCGGCTAGTTTGATCCCTTTCTCATCCAGTCCTTTCAGGACAAGGCAGCATTTTCTCAAAGCTGGAATCACTCAAATGTGGCACACTATATCAGGACAACAGTCATATATAATAAACACATATCGAATACGATGCCTTTCAGCAGTTTATCCAAAAAGATGAAGACAACAGTCATATATAATAAACACATTAAAGGGAGTAAATAGTTGAAAGTGGAATATTAGTTCACACTATATCAGGACAGGACAATCGTGTTTATAGTATCCCGAGGCAGACGCTGCGTGCTTCCACAATTCTGATGCCTTTATATTGTTTTTATTAACAAAACCAAGTTTCGAAGAAAACTCAGAAGGGAAAACAGTATAGCTGGTCATTTTGTAATATTTCAAGAGTAACGTGGTAGATTTCATTAGGTCATTGCTATAAATGCAGGCTAGGATATCCTGTCCAGCAAAATCATTTAAGGCAATAACAGATATACAGAAGAGTGAGAGAATGAAGGCTTTTAGCATGAAAAGCTCTGTTTTTCTCCTAGCCATTCTCGTCTTAACCTATACTTTACACATTGAAGCTCAGCAATGCCATCCAAGCGGCCAAATCAGGGGAACGAATCCTCCTCCGGACCAATGTAACCAAGAGAATGATTCGGACTGTTGCAAAAACGGCAAGTACTACACAACCTACAAATGTTCACCGCCGGCGTCCAGCAGCACAAAAGCAACCCTTACCCTGAACAGCTTTCAGAAGGGTGGGGATGGAGGTGCGCCATCGGAGTGTGACAATCAATACCACTCCGATGACACACCTGTGGTGGCGCTTTCAACTGGATGGTATAGCAACCGGAATAGATGCTTAAACCACATAAATATCCATGGTAATGGAACGAGTGTTAAGGCCAAGGTAGTTGATGAATGCGACTCTACAATGGGATGTGATTCTGACCATGATTATCAGCCTCCTTGTCCTAACAACATTGTGGATGCTTCGAAAGCTGTTTGGAAAGCATTGGGAGTTCCTCAAAGCGACTGGGGTGAAATGGATATTTACTGGTCTGATGCCTGATCCGATACCGGTGGCTCTCTCATTTTTTTTGTGGCATCTGGTTGATGCACACCCTATACTATGTAACCGGTACATCGTGTGTTAAAGCTAGAAAAGGGTTGTGATATTATGTTTATCTTTATCCATAAAATCCTAATTCTGAAAATGTGACTCTGTTTTTATTTGAATAAAAGATATGATGTCTTCAGCAAGAACTGTTAGCTTGACCAGACTACTAATTATACAAGCATTTAACACTGACAATAATTCCAAAGTGACAGCCTCTCAATTCTCAAACAGATCAGCAATCTTCCCCTCACGAGACAGAGTGGGGAGGACATTTGCTTACAAGATATCATGCTTTCAGGCAGATCAATTAACTACAGAAATTTTCATTGAAGTAACAAGCCGCGCATTATTATCCCGCTAACAAAATACACACGCAAGTCAGTGAGATCTCAGTCGAAATCCAATGAGAAACGTGACTTGCACCGTTTTTACACCAAAGTTTTCGGTTTTTGCTTGAGTTTTGGTTCAAGAAAGGTTGAAGAACAAGTGATTTTCCTCTTATGTTATTTTTTATTATGGTTTGATTATGCAAGGATTAGAGAGGAGATTATAATTTTGTTATGATTTTGATAATATAATGATTTAAGAGTTTAAATTATATATTATGATGTTAGTTGGACTGAAATGAACTGATTTAATGTCTTAATTATAAGTTTGTTGAAGAACAAAAAGTTTATTTTGAGGATTTGTAGCTTTAAAGACTTGCAGATTTCTATTCTAGGAATCCCATTCAATCGGCCAACCGATTTATCTGAATTAGTTGATTGGTTTGCTTGTTATTACTGGTAGATCGATTGGCCCATGATAACGGTTGACTACTTGATCATTCTGGTTGACCCAACAATAAAGTTTTTTTCGGGTATGTTAGGTTCGATTAGTTTATGTTATGTTCGGGTTGATCGAGTGAAATAATTTAGCCTTGTATTTATGTTTTGACCTCTTAAGCTTGGAGTTGTAAATCTTTTATGTTGCTTTTCTTTGAGTTGTTTTTTAGTGTTTTTATATCCATTATAGGTTCTACTGATGTTTCTTATAACGATCTTCAATAGTATTTGATTCTACATCTGTTGTCTTTTGATTTTATTTTTCGTATCCATTATAGGTTCTGTTGATGTTCCTCTTAATGATCTTTAGCAGTTTCTGGTTCTACATTCATTGTCTTTTGTTTTTGTTTTCTGGATGAGTGAGGTAATCTTTAATATGCATGTAATATAGATAAATATGCATGTTGATTATATGATAAGTACAACTAGTTAATTTTTTAAATATTTATATATGTTGCTTTATTTTCCGAACAATCATTTATTCTTGAATTTACACTCGCATTCTATTGAATTAAATTCTATTCGATATGACATTTGATTGCTTTGATAATTCTATGAATAATTATTATGTCTTGATATAAAACTTGTCATAAACTCCATATTAAAAGAGAATAGTTAGTTTGTGCATATAATCTTATGTATACCTGACTGGTGAGAGAGGTATCAGCTTGTGGTGATTGATCCTTCTATAGTGGTCACATTCAGGTGTCATCTAGTCAATTGTAGGTGTTGTTTGATCTTTGACATATATTCTATGACTTTATGATAATATATTTAGTATGTATATTTATATCAAGATATATCAACTTGTAAAGTATTAATATCTAAGATTTATTTTTAATGTTTTTCCCTTACCGTGTTGGTTGAACTCATCTCTCTTTTTTAATATTATTTTGTACTCTTAGTTTTTGTTAGCAGGTGAAATTTGTTAAGTGTTCTTGCTTTTTTAGTTTTGACCGGTATGCTTTACTTGTTCTGTGAGACTTTCTTTTTAGTTTTTGATTCGATGTTATAAATGCTCCACTATCATACTGTTTTAATTAAGTTTGAATTTTGACAATATAATAAGTTTTATGAATTATTGTTTTGTTATATATGATGCTGATGAGAATTATTTTGAAATGATATTTGATTTTATTAGTTTTAAAGAATATAATATTTTAAAAGATATTGAAATACTGAGAAATGTTTATATAATTTGTTTTATGAAATGTATGAATTTAAAACTTAGCATAGTTTGAATATTTTTATCGCTTCTGTGTTGCCATAACCAAGGATTCGGGTAGCGACAACTAGCAGACAAATTAGTGGTCAAAATGCTGAGAGAGCATGAACACTTTTTGGAAAATGTTAGCTACGCTTATAATAATTTACCATGACAGTGGCTGGGGGCCCGAGTCACGTCACTGCAATATTAAAATACCCTGCAATATTAAAATACCCTTGACTTTCATAAATAAAGATCACTAAAACATCCACACAAGAATAAATTGACTGAATAATTGAAATTAGGACTGGGAAACTTTACAATATAATGCCATGACAATTATTCTGATGGTGCCCCTTTTTGGTCCGTCAGGCAGATGTTGTATGCTGCCACACATGCCTTCATTCTGAATTGGTTGGAAAACCCAACTGGCACAATGGCTCGACGCGCCATTACAACGTAGAAGGAAAATAACACAGGAGGACAACAAGTATAAAGCAAGATAGAATTGGATGAATTCGTGTTTTATTACTAAAAAAATTATTTTATTGTAGTATGCTTCTCTAAGTTAAACAAAAAAATAATATAAAATATAAAATTAAACTAAAATCTCAAAAATAAAAAGAAAAATAACAAAATTGGTTCAATGTTAATTGAAAAATATCATGAAGCTGGAGAAGTCTAGCTTGGAGCACATGAATGCCTTCTTTGACACACTGATACATGAATAGTTACTTGCAAACTACAAGAAATGCCTTTTTCTTTATTGATATTATCATTGTTTTGGTATTTATGGTAGTTTTTGATGGTGACATAACACGAGCAAATTGTATAATAAGAAGCTTAGTGATGGTAAAAAACCATCTCAATCCAATAATTTAAGCTGTTAAGTGAGATTACAAGATATGATTTATATTATTCTCTAACTCCCTCTTCAAGTGAAAGCTTTTTGGGTTTGAAACTTGCATAAACCCAATTATCTTGTGTTTAATTTTTTTTTATTAAATAAATGAGAATGGTGAGCTTCAAACTCGATACCATATCAAGAAATCATCTCAATCTAATAGCTTAAGTTGTTAGGTTAGATCATAGAATATGATTTATATTAGTCTCTAACAAGTGACTAGTTATCCCTGTGGTAACTTTTCTGACATCTCTAGCTTCAAATTCCGAAGGTCTAAAGGATCGATAGGTCATGTTTTCACGGTTCGTATTCGTACTGGAAATCAGAATCAAACGAGCTTTTACCCTTTTGTTCTACACGAGATTTTTGTTCTTGTTGAGCTCATCTTAGGACACCTGTGTTATCTTTTAATAGATGTGCCGCCCCAACCAAACTCCCCACCTGACAATGTCTTCCGCTTGGATTGGCCGCCGAAGTGGCCTTGGGTTCAAAAAAAGAGGCAGCGCCCCACCTCTGATTCACGGAATAAGTAAAATAACATTAAAAGTAGTGGTATTTCACCTTCGCCGAAGCTCCCACTTATCCTACACCTCTCAAGTCATTGAGCAACCACTCACTACTTTTACCCGACAAGTGCAGGCACATAAATTATCATTGGACGCACCTACACAGCAGTGGCATAATAAGATGCAATAATCAACAACTCATTTCATAGGTAACCTGCACCATACAAATAATTATTCTTCATGATAACTCCATGCTATATTATATATTCCTTGTAGTAACTCCATGATATATTATATAATTTCATGTGAAGAAGGTATATAAATACCTTAAATCACTAAGTGACATGCAATAAAATCACATAATACAAACAATAACCACAAACAACATTCAAATATATACTCTCTCTCCTAAGTTAACACATCAAAGGGTCCTCTATTTTGATAGATGAATTGTTTTTTCAGGAAAGTGAGGAATGGTAAAGCCCAGTCACCTTTGTCTAGAAGCAACCACGAAAATCTCAAATCCAAGTTGAAGTTCTTACAACTTTATCACTTAGAAAAGGAAGATCGTCGTTGTTGTGAGGTGTTGTAGAAGATTAATTACAATGCTTATAAATTTCATCTTTCTAATTATATGGAACCGTTGATGTTTTCAACTTGAAGCATTTATCCCTATGCTTAATAGATGATCAAAACTTAAGAACGAGTTATCATAAATCTAGAGAGACTGGTTTTAAAGGTATTTTGGAAGGTCAGACGCAGGTTTTTTGTAATTGGACCACGTAGAGAGTTTAACAAATAAATTTATGTACCAGTAAGAAAACCAGTGAGAAAATCTAAGCTCAAAAAGAAGTTTGGTCATGCTAAACGACCTATCTGACAAAATAATCCATAACTTTTGTCCATTAAAATTGTTCCATCTGATTATTAAATATGCTTAAATTTTCTCACGAGATTCTATAGGCCTTGTTCTGTAGTGAGCTTGCTATACTGTGGGCTCACAAGGGGAATGCCTTTAAAAATGGTTCTGAAGATACTGTACGATTAAGTTTTATTATTTCTTTGTTTTAATTTGAGATTTTCAACCTTAATTTCATATTTTATTTTTTATTTCTCCTATCAATTTAGAGATTCTAATTTTTCTTCCTTGTAAGGGTCGGTTTTAGACCTAGAACTATCGAAAGAGCTGTAATCCTTTTTTGAAAGGAAAACAATTGCATAATAAAGATTAGGGATTTTGTTATATACCCTCTTCAGAAATCCTGACTAATTCTTTGCACTTTGATCCTAATATTATCAGGTTCGACCGCACTTTGATTTCTAACGTTTTAAAGATCGAAGCTGTTGCCTCGCGTCGTTGAACCGAATGCTACAAATTTTACCCTAGGAGACGAAATCAATGCTCATACACAGTGCTTATATAACATGACACCCTTTTGATATATTGATTGCAACGATTAGTTTGAACATTAATCAGTGAATATTAGGGCACTAAAAATAAAGAAGGGTCAAATTTTGCAGAATAGCAGGCCGTGACAGTTATTTTGATGATAGCTGCTTTTGCTGCGTGAGGTAGATGCTGTATGCTTCCACAATTCTGTGCCTTGGTCTTGTTCTTATCTGCAAATCCAAGCAGCATGATCTAGTGTTGGTTTCCCATTTTCAAGAGATAAGAATAATAAATTTAAATGGTAATTTGATAAGGCCTTTGTTATAAATGCTGACACGAAATCCTGTCTTGCTTCAAACACACCCAGCAGAAGAATCGTGAGAGAATGAAGGCTTTTAGCTTGAAAAACTCTGTTTTTCTCCTAGCCATTCTCGTCTTAACCTATACTTTACACATTGAAGCTCAGCAATGCCATCCAAGCGGCCAAATCAGGGGAACGAATCCTCCTCCGGACCAATGTAACCAAGAGAATGATTCGGACTGTTGCAAAAACGGCAAGTACTACACAACCTACAAATGTTCACCGCCGGCGTCCAGCAGCACAAAAGCAACCCTTACCCTGAACAGCTTTCAGAAGGGTGGGGATGGAGGTGCACCATCAGAGTGTGACAATCAATACCACTCCGATGACACACCTGTGGTGGCGCTTTCAACTGGATGGTATAGCAACGGGAATAGATGCTTAACCTACATAAATATCCATGGTAATGGAACGAGTGTTAAGGCCAAGGTAGTTGATGAATGCGACTCTACAATGGGATGTGATTCTGACCATGATTATCAGCCTCCTTGTCCTAACAACGTTGTGGATGCTTCGAAAGCTGTTTGGAAAGCATTGGGAGTTCCTGAAAGCGACTGGGGTGAAATGGATATTTACTGGTCTGATGCCTGATCCGATACCGGTGGCTCTCTCATTTTTTTTGTGGCATCTGGTTGATGCACACCCTATACTATGTAACCGGTACATCGTGTGTTAAAGCTAGAAAAGGGTTGTGATATTATGTTTATCTTTATCCATAAAATCCTAATTCTGAAAATGTGACTCTGTTTTTATTTGAATAAAAGAAATGATGTCTTCAGCAAGAACTGTTAGCTTGACCAGGCTACTGATTATTATACAAGCATTTAATAACTACACTGTGACAGCCTCTGAATTCTCAAACGGATCAGCTATCTCAAACGAAATCCAATGTAGAGCGAGAAAAGGTTAATAGTCTACTTAATCAAAATTTGTCAGAATTTTACCGAAGGAAAGTTGAATAAAAGGCAGGGCACCATAATTATGCTGACATTTTTTTCTAAGTCTATTATGTCAGGTTTGAACTTGAAGATCGATTAATTACCTCATGAAACTGGATTGAGAATGATCTGAAGTCTAAACACTAGCAGACAAATTATACTGTTACCTCCTTTACTATTAGAATTAGGGTAAACCCCAGCTCCTTCACTGTTCATATGAACAGTGAAGGAGTTTTTTTCTTTTTTTTTTTCCTTTCAATTTTTTTAGCTTCTTTTTATTAAAATTTTAGTATTTAATTTTCATAATTTATTTTATTTAATTTTTTATAAAATTATTACAGTTTCAAATAAATATTTTTATATTTGTTTGATAATATCATTTTATTGAGTTACAGATAATTAGAAAAAATTTAAACTCAGTGAAGTTTGTAATTGGTATTGTAGATTTGATGGGTTAAAACATACTGACGGGGAAATCCTATCGTACGTCAAACACAATAAGCAAAACAACTAATTGGGGCCAGACAGAATTAGTTGAGGAGAATGGAGGTTTTTAGCATGAAGAATTCTGTTCTTCTCCTAATCGTTCTCCTTTTAACATACTCTTTAGACATTGAAGCTCAGCAATGCCGTGCAAGTGGCCAAATTAGGGGCAGGAAGCCACCTCCCAACCAAGAAAATGATTCAGATTGTTGTAAAGACGACAAGTACTACACAACTTATAAATGTTCACCACAGGTGACTAGCCTCACCAAAGCCTTCCTCACTCTGAACAGTTTTGAGGCAGGTGGTGATGGTGGTGGTCCATCAGAATGTGACAACCAGTACCATTCTGATGATAAACCAGTTGTTGCATTATCAACTGGATGGTTTAATCATAAGAGTAGGTGCCATAACAACATCACCATAACAGCGAACGGATGCAGTGTTGCAGCCATGGTTGTCGACGAGTGCGACTCGACTATGGGATGTGATGAAGTCCATGATTATCAGCCGCCATGTGATAACAACATTGTTGATGCTTCAAAGGCGGTGTGGAAAGCTTTGGGCGTGCCGGAAGATAATTGGGGTTGGCTCGAAATTACATGGACTGATCATGCTTAGTTTTCATATCATTTTCCGACGAACAAAAATATCATCCCTAGTGTTATTGTTGTTTAAGTACATGGAAGTTTGTAGCCTTGCAGATTTTCTGTAGTGAATTATGCTAATTAATATCGTATCTATTCACTACAATATTAAAGGTATAAATCTTATTAGCAGTAATGTTTAGCATTTCTCAGCAGTGTTTAAACCAAGATGCTACCCTGTTATTTCATATCTACAACTCTGTTCATACACAACCCCAGAATATTCAGCATTGGAATCTACTTGCTAAAGCTACCTAGTACATGGACATGTTGACGTGATGCGATCATTACAAGAATCAAACGACTTACAGGTTCACTTGGATACTTTTTTCCTATTATTAATTAATAAAGAAGATTACATTGGTGGCATCGTTGTTTCTGCTCGAGTACATGTTATACAAACATTACTTGTCGAGCCATTGCCATGCACGATTGGGCGCCACAGGTTTTAGTTTTTTAACAATGTCTTTTGGTTTTACAAAATCATGCACGATTGTTTTTCTTGTGGGTCAATTAACAGGAAATTTTCAAGGTAACAAATAATGTGTTCAACGATAGTTGATTGAAATTCTATGAATAAGAGGAGATATTTGCATGGAAACTGGGAGAAGCTTAAGAATCGCTAACATTTTCTACTTCAATTTCTTTATCGTTGTTTGTTTTGTGCCTATTTGCACGTTGGTTGCCTATAAGCGCTTGTTTTTTTCTGCTCTTGCTCTTGTCCTTGTCAACGAAGAAAAAGGAAAGGAAAAGGAAGAAATTCGAAGGTTATGTCACTTGTGTCTCTCTATGACCACGGCCTATAAATCACACAAAGAAAAGAACTGAAAGATTATAACCAGAACAAAGCAGCATTTCTATTTCCGTGGAAAAATGGAGGGAAGGATAAAAAAGCAATCTGCGGATTTGTACAGGACAATGGCATGCTTGCCCAATAACAACAGAAAGAGTGACGTTACCAAGACATGAAGAATCACTAAGCCTAAGTGCCCTGTAGGATAGAAAAAAGCTTTTACCTCCAGAAAAACAGATAAGTTGAAACAACACTAAAACGTGGAACTACAATGTCATTAAGCTACATTTGATGAGTTCGACCCATGGTCAATCATAAGTAAATGAAGCGAGAAATGTCAAGTGCAGAATCAGATGTCCTCAATCTTCATCATTGGACTTCAGAAGATTATATTCAAGCTGTGCTGAAACAGCAAATTATATACATTGCTCACAGAATAATCAACAGAATCTTTATCCACGCATCAGATCAATGTCAACATGGGTGCTACGCATATCCACTGGCCGTGAACCAGGCCAGACGCCCATTGAGGAGGTTGGAGTAAGATTTTGACTTGGTTGAACACTAGTTGGAGTTACTGGATTCTCAACTGTCTGATGGTCCGAGTCTCTGGCTCCTTCTGGACGTTCCACTTTCTTGTTCTTTGTCTTTGAACCACCACCCCACAAGAAACTCCCGACTATCACCTGGAATCACATCAAATAAGTAAAGCATTTTACATCATGACATAAATCATGCCTGATTTTATCACGGACTCATGACATGAACATGATGCCTAACTATCAAGCACAAAGCAAAGGGCTAATTTGCAACAGACAATCAAGGAGAAACATTCCCTGCCTTGTTCTATCATGGACAACGGAATTAATTTGAACTGAAACTTTATTAACAAAGTAGATCTACTTCTGTACGATTATTGAATGCCTGTTGATAAAACTTTCATGTTTATATCAAAATGGCACTAAATCCATTTAATATCTCACCATCGAGAAGTTTTATGCGCAATTTAAGGATTGCAGCTTTGAGTGCAAAGCACGAATTAGAGAGCCAGAACAAAGCAAAATGCTACCTGAACAGGGCTTGCTGCAATAAGCACTCCACCAACTCCTCCACCAATAACACGACCATCAGGACTAGCAAGGGAGACACTCAAACCACCAGATCGATTGTGAGAGCCACCATCATTAGTGAGCAGGTAAGAGCCTGACAAGCATAAAATCTCAAAGCGTCCCTATAGAAACACACAAAAAAGGGATTTAGTTGATAAGATCCGCAAAAGATAGAGAAAGAGAACAACCAGATATCTCAAAGCAAAGGCCTAAAATAAGGGTGACAGTTCTGCACATCTAGTTGAGTAGTTACAAGATGAGAGTATTATTATAAAAACAAATGAGCGTTCATGTCAATCTACGTCCCTGTCTGTATATGGTGGATTTGGAGGGTGGGGAACGATTACATTGATCACTTAACGCCAGAATGGTCTCAAAAATTCACTAGCCAAAAAAAAAGTTTCCAGCTATCATAGAGTCTAAATCCCCTCAACAACCAACAAAGACTTGTGCAGAGTGAGCATTTAACAAGTTCTAGACACAAAACCACTTTTCACATGGCGAGTTCGTCCAAATCCAATAAGTCAGATTAACCTTTCCTAAATTCAAACAACTCCTTGTATCAGTCATTGAGAAGAGAGGATCCATAATGCCCGAGGCATATGCTTGGGTAAAACAACAAGTGTCAATTAGGATAACACCTTTAGTCACATGCTTCTATGGATGTGAGCATATTCTTGAAGCTCGACCTCGAGGTATAAAGCTTGCACATCTAAAGATTAAGAAATCAGACCTCATATGTGACAGTGCCTCCAGAGGTTGATGGCTGACGTAGAGTCACGGTAGAAACAGCACCGTTTGCTGACAAGATGCATACAGCTCTTGGACCCTGCTGTGAGAATGACATTATTTTTGTTGCAATGTCCTGCAGAAGAAGTTTGCATTTCAATAGGAAAGAAACAAATGCCAATAGAACCAAAATATCAAAGGACACTGATGAAGCAAGCATGCTGGGGTAAGATAAACAACAAATCAGGCGTTATTGTTTTCTTTTTTCCATGTAGAGATTGTTCTTGGTTGTGTGCACTATGTTGCACCAGATAAAGACTAAATGATATAGACAATAGCCATCAGAGAATGAATGGATGAAATAGATGATAGTCATCAGAGAACGATCAAATGATATCAGACCAGCCAAGAGTAGATCCTTTTTATTTCTTTTTCATCTGAATTTTGTTGCGCACCAATGTCATCTGCATACTCCTGCTTCATCCTTCTCAAATTCTCACTTAGAACACAATAAATAGGCAGCTGTAGTATCATCAGAGTACTTGGTGCGTCCTATTTGCTAGTAAAGATTTTATAACACGAGTTAATATGTTGCATCAACCCTGCTCCATTCAGCCGCATCATAGGTTGACCAGAATAATTATAGAGGGAACAGCGTGTTGCTATAGCTTTTGGCCCTTTTCAAATAAATGTTACAGGGTAGACAAAAAAAAAAAAAAAACAGATTATTAAATAAGAAACAGCATACTTCTCCTACTGCAATAGTGATGATATGTGGAGTAAAACCCATCCCAGCCGAACCAGACAGCCACTCACCTAGCAAAACAATTACAGTTTGCATCATTCAAATACCGCAAGGACAAGAGCAGAAAAAACAAACTTAAGTTCAAAGTATAGATCTCAGATAAATCCACCAATACTTGGGTCTCATTTTAATAGGATCACTCTTAGACAGTTAATGTATGAAAGGATTTTGAAATTATCCAGGAATTGAACACCTCTAGATACCCATATCAAAGATACATAAACAATTAAATACAAGCATATAGATACATGTATTTTTTGTTATGCGTGCGCGTGCCCATATGTACATAAACACATATAGCAAACGCTGCTGCATGTGGAATTTTCAGCACCTTCGAACACTATAAATTAGGTCATAGTTTTTCATCAAGAACATAATTTTGCAATCCAGGATGCTTTATCAACTGCTGCTATGGCTTCTCCTTGAAGCTTCATCCATATTAATGGTTAACTTGGAGACTTGTCTATTGACCTAACCTGTGTTAGCTGCTTATAATATGCGCTTTACAGTTGACTAAAGGTTGCATTACTAACTAATCATTTCTTTTTCTTTCTTTTCTTTTTTCTTTTTGTTTCTGAATACTAATTTAATAGCCCATCATTTTAAATTAAATTAACCTATTTTTGGCTCTGTTTATCCCTACTTGATCTAGGTTAGAATGTCACTGGATGCATCTAACAGTTTTTAAATTCTACTCGTGCAATTTCACCTCTAAGTATATGAAAGAGAAGCATTCAAGATTTTGTGCACTTCCTGGCATGTTTGAATTGTAATGACAGAATCTTCTCCTTAAGTAAGAGCCTATGATTCATCTCGGATGAATGACAAGCAATTTGGTCAGCTATTTTAGATTAAAAAGAACACTCACAGTACAGAAGATGCATTATGATGCTTGAAATTTTTTTAATTAAAGCATGCAACATGATCCCTTGCACAAAGCGGTAATATTTCACCTAAAGCATGTCGACACAATGCCTTACACAAGGCAAAAACCTTTTCAGTAAAATCCAGCATCAATTCAACTAAGTCCATCTAAACGAAACACAAAGAGCAACTTCTACAAAGAAATCTTACCAAGGGAAGCTAACTGTTGCTTCCTCCCAGTCCCTGGTGGCCGCCCTCTACCCCGCTTCTGGGATGGGGTTATTGTCCCTGGATGAGTAGACAATGATGAAGACAGTGCCAATGATACAGCCCCATCAGGTCCATATTTCCGGGGCCTTCCCCTTTTTCTTTTTACAGGTTCACCGGAGGGTGGCATTGTAGATGGCACACCCACATTGACTCCATGGGGTGAAATTGCTACTGGGTGCTCCATTGGTAATGTCGATCCCATGGGATTGGCTCCAATATTTGGTTGAAATGCTACATTTGTGTTAGATAAAGTATTTATGTTAGATGAAACATTCATACTACCAGAACTGGTTATCCCTCTGTGCATATAAAATGAGGCAGAGCCCGAAATCGCCATAGCATCCCTTCGATCCATGCAAGTACTACTTGCTAGTCTCGCTCCCGAGAAAATTGAACCTGATTCTCAATTATTTGCAAAAATAGATTTCTCCTATCTTCTTTGAATTTTAGTGAGAAACCTTAGTATGAACAGCGAAGAAGGGAACTTTTCTACACGGTATGCCTTCGAGGCAGATGATGGGGACAAGTGCTAAAGAGAGTACTGGATCATACAGCTCACATTCTAAAAAAAAATGAACTTCAAGTCAAGCTAGGCAAAACTACGAAAGCAACATTTTCTCAAGAGATGAGAATCTAACAAGCTAGAAATGCAGAAAAAAGCAAAGAAAAGAACTCCCAAGGTTTAAAGAAACTTAAAAAAGAAAGAGATTGTAAACAGCAAAATTAAATAATTAAAAAAGGCTAAATAAATGTAAAAGCTAAGAATCTTAAGCAACAAGAAGGGGAAGGAAAAGAAATTGAAATCTGAGAATCTAGGAACTTAAAAGATAAGACAAAAATGCTAGCTAATTTTTACAGCTTACCAAACCAAACAAGAAACAACATAGAAAATATATATTAAAAAAAAACCCTTCATTTTGAAGATAAACAGGTCCACAATCTCACCAAACCATTACTCAAAAAAACCTTAAAGATGAAGCCAAACCCCAAAACCAACACAAGATTTGCCTCAAGTCAATGCCACTGTCTAAACGACTCAAAGCCCAGAATTTTAAAATGTAAAGACAACCCTTTTTCTCTCCCAGACCAAGAAGTTTTAAACTAACAAGGACAAAAACAATAACTCAAAATAATGAACGGTGTTAAAAGTCGAACACTTTTCAACTCTGTAGTGGAAAGTTTTGATAAAAAAACATACGAGGAGAGACATTAAAGGTCGAGCAGTTTTTGTTCAGGATTGATAAATGTACACAAAGAAAGAAAGGGCATCAGAATGAGTGTGTGAAGGAAGAAGTAATTATTCCTAGCTCTCTTTAACAAAAGTCCTTATCAGAAGGCACATTTCTATGGCAGACCTCTCTCTCTCTCTCTCTCTCTCTGTTTTAAGTTCTAATAAATAAAAAAGCTTTATCCAAAAAAAGCTTTATCATCTCTGTATCTCTCTCTCCTCTCTCTCTCTCTCCCTCTCTCGTTGAGTGATGATGATTTGCTTTCTTGGTTTTAATAGAGTTGGAGAAACAAACAAAAACTTTGAACAGAAAAAATGGTTATTCTTGGATAATACTGAATATCTTCTATCTTTCAAAATTATGAAGACTTCTGGCTGTGCATGTGTAGCACTAGCAACTGGTGTGCCAGAAATTCCTTTCCAATCCGCAGCCATTGGAGCGTGAGACACCACTCCCCCCTTTTCTTTTGTTTTTTCTTATATATATATATATATATATATATATATATATAAAATACATATCCTAAAACCCAGGTTTGGCTCTGGAGATTGCTGATAAATCCTCAAAAGAACTCGGTTTGGATTGAGTTCTGTGAGATGAAACTAAATGAGATAAACATTAACTAAACTAAAAATAGTCGTGGAATAATAAATAATTTTTAGAATATATATTTTATATAAAACAAGCTTTAAAACATAAAGATACATACAAGTACCTTCGAAATTTATAGAATAAAAATAAAAATTATGTCAAAATTCTAAAAATCCTTGTATTCTTTATACATTAACTTCACGAGACTCCAAATTCTGAAACAGTAGATTTAATATGCATAAAAAAACAATTATTATTATTATTATTTTTAATTTTGAAGCATTGGTTGACTACCCACCATGCAAATGATGACTCACGTTTAATTCTCTGCAATATGTCAAACATCGACTGCGGTGGTGTGGTCTACGCGCCAGCGAATCGAGTAGAGTGCTTGAGCTCACATAAATAGGTATGGGACCCGAAGCAAGAGCGTAAGCTTTGTTTGCACGTGACTTTTCTCTGTTACCACTAATTGAGCTCCGTCGTCGCCCATATCCAAAATATCTAAATGAGGTGTGCTGATAACCCCACCCCACATAGCACGTACCTAATCCACAGTCACCCATCAGTTCATAATAAAGCATCAATCTAATCTAATTTAATTTAATTATCAGTGAATATGATTTTACTACTACTTTCACTCAATTGTATTTTTTCTTCATATAGAAGCAAAAAAAGAAAAAAAAAGAGGCTACTTCGAATTTTCGACGAAGATGTTGTGCCTTCACGCATAAGCTGTCAATGAGATACAGAATTGTTATTAATTTCAAGATTTTATTAGGATATTAATATTTAAGAATATTATTATTTAATTACAAACAATTCAACCTAAAAAAACTATAACATATTTAAAAATATAATTAATTTTTAAAGTGTTTTTCATACTAAAATGTATTAAAATAATTTTTTTATTTTTTAAAAATTATTTTTAAAATCAAAATTAAAATGATCCAAAATATATAAAAAAAATTAATTTTTAACAATTTTTCTAAAATATTTTGATGGAACGCGGTTTACATCACATTTCCAAACTCTTTTTATTTGAATAGCGGTACAATCAAAATTTTATAAAACCTTGATTTAAAAAAAAATAAAATTTTTAATATTTTTGAATTGTTTTAAAATATTAAAGCTAAAAAAATATATATTTTGTATTTTTGAATGAGTTTTTTTTTCTTACTTAAATTAAATTATGAACAGGTGTAATCTTGAAACTTAAAAAATGGAATTTGAGATTAAAATAGGTTGATTCTGTAACCATGATAGCTACGGGCTAGGCTTTTCGTCGAGAACAGTTTCCGAGCAAGTTCTCCTAGATTTCCTAAATAATTCTTTTTTCCGGTTAAAAAATATATATATTTGTTAGCAGGTCAAGGTTGACCTGATAAAAAAACCAAGATAATTTTGCACTTGACAGGTTACAATAATGCTTGCATTCTTGTCCATGCAGAATGCAAACAAGAGAAAGCTGATATTATATTGAAATAATTTTCTGTCGGATTTATTTTAATAGATTAAGGTACGAGGCTGTGGGATTTTTTTTCTGGGCCATGCATGGAATCAATAACATTAAAGGATTGGAGCTTAGAATTCTCTTTGCAATTTTTTATTAGCTGGGGATATTTGTTGGTACTGGAGAACGAAGCCAAGCAGAAACTATCTTCTTCTTTAATATATATATATATATATATATATTAAAAAATTATATAAATTATATTTTAAAATTACATCTAATTAAATTATTAAATTAAAAATATTATTGAATATAATAAATAATTAAATAATTATAATTCAAGTTTAAAGAGATTTTACTCAAAAATATATTAAAAAAATTATATAAATAATATCTTGTAACTTCACTCAATAATTTAAATTATTGAATTAAGATAAATATAAGTATCAGATAGTTTCTGAAAATTCATGTCTTTTTCATATTTTAAATTCTAATTTATAAAATAAATAAAACTATTTAATGCTAAAAATAAAAACAAAATAAAAATTGTAAAAATCCGAGCTGTTTGTCACAAACTCTTAGGTGGGCATTTTATATATATATATATATATATATATATATATATATATATGTATATATATATTTTATGGAATCCAACATTTTATATAGAAATATGAATTTCTCTAAAATCGTGTGCTTCATATCATGGAATTGTTCTCTTCAAAATTCTCACAGTGAAAATGTATTGGGTTGTATAGAAGAAGTAAAGGGTTTTCATTCAGGCCAATAAGAAACTGCAGGATCACGAGGATATATTGAGGAGCCATGCAATTATGGGAAGAAAATATTGTGAATGATTGGTTGATCAAGGCAAAAAACCTTGACAGGAAGATTGTGGAAATAGTTGCAAGGAAAAAAAAAAAAAAAAAAACCTTGACAAGGAGATTATGGATATGGTTGTGGTTTTACCCTTTGAACACATCAATTTTTCATCATCAAAAGATTCAAAACCAATGCTTTTATTGATGTTGACCTCACATAAAATGGACTCTTGATAAAAGTTATGACCACCCAACATGCTTCCACCTTTGAACGAAGTGGGACTGCAAGGGGCTACCGGGAGTGAGTCTCTGGTGATCATCACTGGCCTACCAAGATGGGTTTTTTATACCAGTCTTGAGTTTGACCTTCTCTCTCAAGATCTCTAGATAGTACTTAATCAGCTAATTGATTATGATTACTTCCATAGAATCAGCTAATTGATTATGATTGCTTCCATGCTTACATTAGAATACACTCTTGGATTATCCCTACATCCAAAGGAAAAAAATGGTTTACATGGGATGGATGACCAAATCTAGAGTCTCTTGTGACATAATACTTGCCGGAAATTAGTTGAGCAATGAGACATGGCTTTTGGTGCTGATGAGTATTTTGACCTTTAGGTTTAGGAGTAGAGTAAAAGATGCCGAGATATATAATTATCACTATCAAAGTATACACATCGCTGCCTGAAAACAGGTTCCATCAAAAGGGATTCAATGAAAAATTTAGCTGAAACATTAATATAGTAGAAATTGACCGAGTACCAAGACTTCCACCAGCAAAATCCACCCTGCAACTGCAAAAAGCTGAGAGCTATTCTACTGTAGGCCTCCATGTCGAGCATCCAGACACATACTGCACCGATGTTTGACCTGGCCAGCCTGGTTTGCAAATAATTGGCACTCATGAAACGCAAGGCAATGGGAACATGCACAAGATTTCAAACCTGGTGGAGTTACAGTCACTGAAAAAGGGAGGCCGGTGATGTAAATTGAAGATGATTGTTACTGCAATAAAAAGGGACATCAGTGAATCGGAAAAAAGGAAAATGCCGTTCATCGACATCCAATGTCCTAAAGTGGAGAGTGAATACGAGGGGGGAAAAGAGAAAAGGATGCAGGAGTTGAAAAGCAAAGATTATGTTGGTTGGTGAATCAACCCTCAACCTATATTTGTTGAAATGTAACTGCGTTTCTAAGAATAAAACAAGTGTTGTTTTGACCACGAAACTCTATTTGTTCCCTTGCCTATCCTTGCCTTTTTCCTTTCCCTAGAATAAGCTGTGAAGTCACTGTTCGAACCATAAACAATTATTAAATACAATGGACGAGAGGAGGAACATCGATGCTAAAATAAGGGATTCTGGGTGGGTCTGCCTTTTTTAAGTGTAAAAGTAAAATTAAAATATATGAATCAGAAAGAGAAAAACTAGATTTTTATCCGAATTTATACTGTTTTTCTGGAAAAAAAAAAAAACAGAAGAGAATCATATCTTCTTCTCAAAAAAAAATAAAATCAAAGACTCTCGTGTGGATAAGTGCAGTCGTTTATTAGAGTTTCGGATTTTGACGTGTAACGGTCCCCAGCTATAAAATCTACCATTTGCATAAATGTAAACCACAGGCATCTAACGTTGTTCTGAAGTGGATGAACCCGTGAAAATGACAATCACGCATACGAAAACGACTATTTTGATCACAGAAACAAAGGAATCTTCCTCTCTTTTTCTCGTCTTCTCAGGCCTAGGGTTTGAACTGTACAACTTTATAGACCGGCCCGGCCCGGGTATGGGTGCGCCATATCTTTTATGGCTCAGGAACTCATGAAAGGTAGCAGCATGCGCCATCAATGAAGATGAATTGCAGCTGGTACTTGATTGTTTAAAGAATAGGCCAAGTATCAATTCAATCCCCATGCAGTTCCTGCACGATGTCAGGGTGTCTTTGTTCAGGAAAATAATTAAAAAAATAAAGGAAGTCAGGGTGTCTGATATCTTATAGGTTCGAATTCTTTCAGTAGAGCAGAAGGTCATGCATGCTCTATGCTTCTTCAAGAGGCATGCGGTGAGGGATGATAAGGCTACGGAAAGCCGAAGGGAATGTTTGATTATAAAGATTTCATGTACTGTGCGATATTTCAAGGATTTGCTTAAAACAGCCTAAGAGAGCCGTGATGCTGCTGTCTTTTTTTCTTTTGGTCGACTGGAGGCCGACACGGGCGTTAACACTATCCTAAGTACATTCTCACATACACAAGAGCCCCAAGGGGTTCGAAGGAGGACAGCCTTCAAAGTAAGCGAGCCCTGGCAAGTTCATCATGCCAGTCAGCTCCATGCCAGGGTCTACCGCTGCTTCGTTTATCCCTTCTAATCTCCATTCAGAACAATGGGGAACAGAACACAATGACTCGATTCACCATGACTTCTTTGAACCATGCAAAACTCAAAAGCTCATAGAAACCAGAGAAACAAAAACGTTTGCAAGACATGCACAAACTCTATAATACTATGCAGGTCCTCTGTGATACAAAGATCCTCCCTGATGAAGAGATTTTCAATAAAAACGTTTCATTGAATAAGAAACCATGAAAACAAGTCAATCAAAAGGGAGATACCCACAGGAAAAGGATAAGCACAATAGACTTCCGCCCACAAAAACTCCCAATCTTTTTGCTCAATAAACTATGGTTGCAGCAGCTAAAACTGATGCCACTTCCCTTATATTTATCAGGCTCTCAAACTTTGTTTGTCAGTTAAGAGCTTCAAAATAGCATAATTAACCAATTTACCACAAGTCATTGCTAACTATCTCACAGAACTCATACCGATTCTCGTTAGCCGTATCACACATCACAGCAAAAGTCCTGGCAGAAACTCTTGCTAGAAAGATGAATCTATATTTAGCTTCCATGATTGACTTTGCACAGAGGAAAATCCTTAAAAGTTTTCATAAAATCTCTGTGCACCTTATTTAGCTGAGGCAGCGGATTGACACAGACTCTCTTGAGAAAGAATGATTAAAATAATACCATTCTAATTCCAATGACAGGATATGCAAAACCAATGATAGCAACAATGCACCAATCCTCATACCAATCATACAGTTTCAAACAAATTCCTAAAAGCCTCAGAATCTGAGCTTTTAGGATTCCTCACTTGCATTCAGACATAAAGATCAGAAACAATCTAATAACTTAATCCACCTATCTTAAAATCTAATTCTATAGTCAAAATTTTCATTCAATTGGTCGGAAGCATACTATCCCTTCTCTTAAAGCAAAATATCATGGGTGAATGGCAAGGAAAGCTTTAACAATTTTCACCTCATAACATATATTGCTCAACACCCTCTTAACCTATGGTATAGTCACAAGTGCATAACAACAATATACTGTGAAAAATCCAAAATTTGCCTTGCTTATCTTCGAGATGCAAGTTTATCAAAACAAACACGAGATTTCGTAAAAATAACACGAAACATAAAGTTCCCTATATCTGAATTACAAAAGACGAAGCTGCAAATTCAGCACCCAATATACTAGTACAATTCACTAGCATTTCAACATAAGAAAAAGAAAAGAAAAAAAGAAGATATATATAAACATGAACCTCATTTATCAACTTCCATTGCCTGATCTGCTTTAGCTTTCGCCAATGCGCTCAATTTGGTCTTCACCTTTCTTTTCCCTACTTGAAACCCACTTCCACCTTTCTTGTTTTTCTTGTCTTTACCATCAACCTAAACACAAAAATACCCCAAAAATTAAACTAAAAACCTTAATTCTAATTCAAATATGTTAATTATAAGCAAAGAAATTACATAAACAAAAAAGAAATAAGCTTACTTTCATCTTGTTTTTCTTTGCTTGAAGCTTCTTCTTTTGCTTTTCTTTCTGTTCTTTCTCTCCTAATATTACCAAAAAAAGGAATCAATAAGAAGCAAAAAGATATATAAATGGAGAGATTGAGAGAACGGAAAGGAAAAATTACGTTTAATCTCGAATTCGTGTTGCCTCTTTCTACGAGCCAAATCGTTCTTCTTCGACATTTTGTACGGAACGCCGAGGGAAAGATAAACCCTAACCCTAGAACTATAAAGTTTTGATTTAATCGGCGAAACGAAAGTTGGTTTTGTTTTACTCTTTAGTCCTTCGTGTTTAATATGGTCATATTTCTCTCCCCTTAAAACTTTATTTATTTCGATTTTTGGTCCCAGCCGACTTCCATAATTCCATTTATCTTCTGCAAACAGAACAAATCGAACCGATTTCTTTGCTGGTGAAGTTAAACCGAACCGACCCCACCCCGCAAGTATTTTTTATTTTATTTTTCTCAGAGTAAGGCATCCCGTGGGGTCTGTCTAAGATCACCACCCCTGTTTTCAAATTCGTAGGATAGGTTACAGCAACACAGAACGATCTTGATGAATCTTAAAGCTTCATAGCCATTCATAAGTTTAAAGATTTAGACAATATGGTAGATTTTCAACACTAAAACAGGAACCGGGCCTTGAGCCCTCTAGTTTTCATGTCAACTTGACAGATTGAATTAGGTTTGATTAAAATGGTCACAACTCCTTAGGAACAGATGCTCGCCTCATGCCTGTCCTTGATAAGAAAAAAAAAAGGGTGTAAAAAGGTGCAGTCAAAGGAGTGAAACGGCGCTGTTAGCCCAACAAATCATAATTAAGGTGGCAAAAATGGAAATGATTACGGCGGGAGGGAGCAAGAGAAATGATGACATGTTTTCTTTTGGACCTCTTGAAACTGTTCCATTCTTTGAACAAAGACCAGTTCTTTCTAGTCCAATCTCCACCCCAAAAAAAAAAGTCACAAAAACAGCTTGCAAAAACTAATTATTTTGTTCCAATAATAATAATAGTCACTTGTCTGCTACATGAAAATATTTATTAAAATAATATGCAAGATTCTATCCTTGTCGGTTATAATTGACTTATATTTTAGTAAGTTACTCAAACAAATACTAACCATATTTTCATACGACATTATACGAATTTGATCTGATCTGATCTTGGTTTCAAAAAATCTTCAGTTTTTATCTTTCTTTGGTTGTTCATCAAATCTTTGGTCCATTTGATCTTGTTTCTATCAAACCCCCCTTTTTTTATTTGGGTTTATTAATTTATTTCTTTAGTAGAGATCTTGAATCTTTGAGCTTTGATTTGTAACTAAAACAAAAAAGGGTGTGCGAATATATATATTTCGAGTTGCTGTTAAGCTCTTGCAGTTATATAGCTTAAGTGGGTCTCTGTTGTGGTTGACCTAACTTGAAAAGTTTGAATCTTTCTGTACTGATATTTGATTAGATCTGTTAAGTTTGGTTATTTTATGATCTGGGTTTAGTTTCAGCTACTGGGTTGGTTGTGTTACTTGTGTATAGCAGGATTGTATTAAAAAGGGGCAGTAAATTAAAGTTTTGGTTTTTGAGGGAGATATAGAGAGAGTTGGTGAGGGGACCATATTTGTAATAAGCTTTGATTTGTGATTATTGAGAGATGGGGAGTCAGTGCACTAAGCTTACACCCTGTTGCTTAGATTCACAGTTCAAGGCAGCTGTTGTTGAAGTTCCCAGTGTTGGTGGGTCAAAAACTTTGGTTTTTTTTCGGAAAAGAAAGTTTATTTTTTGATGGGTCATAACTGTTGTGTCTTGGTTTTTGTCTTGTTCTAGGAAATGAAGAGAAGAGTGAGGTTAATGACTTGCCTACATTCCGTGAATTCACATTTGAGCAGCTGAAAAATGCAACATCTGGTTTTGCAGTAGAAAATATCGTGTCTGAGCATGGGGAGAAGGCTCCTAACGTTGTTTATAAAGGGAAGCTGGAAAATCAGAGAAGGATTGCTGTTAAACGATTCAATAGAATGGCTTGGCCTGATGCTCGACAATTTTTGGTGCCTAACTTCTATCCCATCTGCTGATGTACTTGAATTATATGTTTGCAGTTTTGATTTCAGTTTGTAGTGTGCCCTTTATAAAACATCAACAAATTGGCATCAAATCTGTCTATACATACACTTTGTTCGAGCAGCTGTTACAAATTTATGTTGTCTGGTGTTCATCCTCAATGATTGTTTTGCTTTCATTCAGTATAGTACCATGGTTTTGAATTATACTAAGAGGCATGGACTACCTTCAATGGGGATTAGTATGACTAGGATCGACCCTCTCCCTTCTCTTTCTCTGCAAGGAAATCCCATTTGTTTTGGTGCATGATGCTTACCCTTTACATTACATCCTTCCTTCAGTCAGCAATAAGCCAACTTATGCCGTATCTTTGTTCAATTTGAAGTCATCTATTCATGAAACAAACCTTGTATATCTGATGTGCATTGTCAAAATCTGCTTATGTATCCCCATTGAGTTCATAAAGACTTGCTTGAAGTTTACCATGGTTTGAGTTTACCGTGGTCTTAACTTGAAGACAATTTTCTGTTACAATAATAGGAGGAAGCAAGATCTGTTGGCCAGCTACGGAACAATAGATTGGTAAATTTGCTTGGTTGCTGTTGTGAAGGTGATGAGAGGCTGCTTGTAGCAGAATTTATGCCCAATGAGACACTTGCTAAACACCTTTTCCATTGTAAGGCTTATTTCCCATCCATGGACAAGGATTCAGGCTACAATTTTGGTTGCATATTTGTGATAATATTTTTGGGCATTTGATTGAAATTTCCATCTTTAATATGGTATAATAGTACCAATTTTGTTTCTATTGTAAAAACTGAATGACAGTCTTTCTACAAGTTTGATTATGCGGGATTTAAACAATCCAATTCTCTCTTGAATCAGGGGAAACACAACCTATAAAATGGGCGATGAGATTAAGAGTTGTTCTACATCTTGCAGAAGCTCTAGAATACTGCACAAGTAAAGGGCGTGCCCTTTACCATGACCTTAATGCCTATAGAATTTTGTTTGATGAGGTAGGTACTTCTCTTTCTCCATTTCCCTGAAACCTTTTCCTTGTTGGATTCTAGCTGCATTCTTTGTTTACATGTTAGAATTATGCAGGATGGTAATCCAAAACTATCAAGCTTTGGCCTCATGAAAAACAGCAGGGATGGAAAAAGTTATAGTACGAATCTAGCTTTTACTCCTCCAGAGTATTTGAGAACTGGTGCGTAATTCTTGTAAACAATACCATATATTAGCTACTTTGATTTTGTGATTTCCTGAAATTGAAATCAGGAGATCCATGACCAGCCGATAGATTTATGTAATTAAATCTAATGTTGAGACCACTTTACATTACCACCTGTGAAGGGCCTTGCCAACTGACCTGCTTTAGGTGTTATATATCAAGATTCTTGAAGCACCACATATCAGTAGTTCCCATATACTTTGTTTGGAATGTTTAATGTGTTCATGCTGGAAAAAAAAATTATGCTGCATTACATTACTGTTCTTCTGACCTGCCAAAAAAGGTTTTCAGAATTTAGATCTACATATTGATGTACATATAATATTATCTGGTATAATGCAGTTTATTAAAGTTTTGAGAGATGTGCGGTATCTTGATGAATTCCTTCGCAGGCATGCTTTTCTTGGAATGTATAGAGTATGATGAGATTGTGATGATATCTATTAATGGCACCTGCAATCCCAGACTAGAGAATTTGGACTAAATTGTACTTTTCTGCATAATATCTTGTAGTGGTGCTAATTTTAGGTCAGCATGCCTGTTTGATTGTGTTCTTGCATGATGCCCTGCAATGGGTTGTGCATTAGTATTATTTACTCCTTGGATTATAAGTTAATCCAAGACTTTGCTTATACCCCTTGTCTTTGTTTCAGGGAGAGTAACTCCAGAGAGTGTAATATATAGCTTTGGCACTCTTTTGCTTGACCACCTCAGTGGAAAGCATATCCCCCCAAGCCATGTAAGTGCTTATCATTCAAAATTAAATTTACTAGTTAGTTATCATATGGATCTGTTGATTGAAATTATGGATCCACCTACAAATTAATCCTTGTAACGAAAAGAAAAAAAATACCATGTATTTTCCTCCCATGCTTACAAATTCTTGTTACAGAAGCTTGTCCAGTGAATCTAACCTCAAAGTAAATTGTTCCAGGCCCTTGACTTGATACGGGATAGAAATCTTCAGATGTTAACAGATTCTTGCTTGGAAGGGCAGTTTTCCAATGATGATGGGACTGAGTTAGTACGCTTGGCTTCTCGATGTTTGCAGTATGAACTCCGAGAACGACCAAGTCTGAAATTCTTAGTTGCAGCTTTGACTCCTCTTCAGAAGGAAACTGATGTATGTTTATTCATTTATCAGTCATATCTTCTATACTTCTCGTCAACTCCTTGTTTTGGTGCCTGCAGATTGCCTATGTTATAATTTCATCATGTAGTGAAAACTTTTTGAGTCTAGAGCCTTCTGTTGGATGAAGACTTGTTAGGAATTTTAGAGGGTAATTTTCTTTGGACTGATTTCTAGAGAAAAAACTTGCTGTAAAAAATGAAAATTTGGTTGTGGATGACTATAAATATATGAATTCCTTCAGGACAGTGGAATTTGCATTATGTTCTTCTGCTGATTTGTCCATTCGCTTAAACCATCAGGGACTGCTTGTAACCAAACTTGAAAGTTGAAGCAAGTATTTATTAGTTTTTATGTTTCCATTTCCTTCCCTGTGCAGGTCCCTTCTCATATCTTGATGGGAATCCCACATAGTGCTTCATCCTCTCCTTTGTCACCATTTGGCGAGGCTTGCTCAAGAAAGGACCTGACAGCCATACATGAGATCCTGGACAATGTTGGATATAAAGATGATCAAGGAGTGGCAAATGAGGTTCTCTATTTCCTATTAAAGCTCAAACCATATCATTTACCGTATACTTTTCACTCCAGGCTTATTGATTCTTGTTATACTCATATTTCAAGCAATTATTCTTTACCGAAGTATTCTGCTATTTTCTCTCTCGTATAAATTGCAATTGCTCACTGGTTCATTCTGCTTGCATGTTCTCTGACATGCCAGGAACCCAGATAAGATTGTATCCTGAATATTTTTCCTACATTATGCTGCAGCTCTCATTCCAGATGTGGACAGATGAAATGCAGGAAACTTTAAATACAAAGAAAAAGGGTGATGCTTCTTTCAAGCAGAAGGACTTTAGAGTTGCAATTGAGTGTTACACTCAGGTTTTCTCCTCATTTCAAAGTTGTCAGTTTTTGTTCATGAATTATGTCAGGAATTACTTTTACATTAATTTATGCTCTTCTCAGTTAATAATACAATTTCCTTATCATACCAAGCTACTTGATTTTAGATTTTTTTTTCCCATTTGTTTTAACGGCAATTCTACATATTTTATTTGATGGATTTTCTTCTATGACTTGCAGTTCATTGATGTGGGAACTATGGTTTCCCCAACTGTTTTTGCACGGCGGAGTCTGTCCTATCTCATGAGTGACATGCCTCAGGAAGGTCTAAGTGATGCAATGCAAGCCCAAGTCATTTCCCCTGTATGGCACGTGGCATCTTATCTTCAGGCTGTTGCTCTTGCTACACTTGGAATGGAAAATGAAGCACATGCAGCACTCAAGGAGGGTACAAATCTTGAAGCCAAGAAGAATGCGGACTCTGGACAAAAGTGAAACGTAAAATGCTTTCTGGTGGCTGATGAATCTCCTCAACCCTATCTTATTGTGGTGTTATATTTATGAAGATAACCATGTGGCATTGATTATGGGATCTTTACTTCCATGGACATCAGGGCAGTGAAAGCTTTAGTCAACTCCATATTGCTGTCAAAGAAAGCAACTCTTTTTTCTGATGAATTTTTCATGACGATATCTTGGAGTTGAGGTGTCTCAAAATATGTTTTTTGGGTAGGCTTTGGCATTTCTTTCTTGTAGGTATGCAAGTTCTTTCATTCTTTGTGTGGTTTGCTCCATTATGTAAGTAGTATGATTCCAAAATTTGTCCTGCCACTTCCATTATAAACAGGGGGGAAAAGTTATTTATTTTGAGGAGAAAAGAAGATGATTTTGAGGAGAAAAGAAGTTGATGAGATGGAAAAAAACACTGACACGATTGTAATTTGTGTAAAGATACATCTAGTCCCTGGCAATTTCTTGCTAAATGATGTTGATTGTTTGAGGCATTAAAATTTCAGTTTGCTCACATTGGCATTTCTTTCTTCATATTGTGTTTCACATCTTGAAACTTCACAGAAAGAAGTAGACATAGATTTGCTAAGCATGAACTCCGGAAGTTCGCATCCAATTCTGTGGAGTATCTCATCTGACGTGAGCTTTAGGGATGGCTTTGGATTTCTAAGATACAAGGGACGAGAGTGGGATGGAGAGAAGAAACAGATTTTATTTTTGTTCTACAACAGGGGTTCTTGAGGGTTAAATGGAATTCTTGCTCTTCAATTCTTCAATGAAAGCGTTGAAATCAGAATGAGAAGACCCACCTTCTTCAACAGCGCTCTTCGCCATTTCTCCTAACTTCCTTGCTCTGCTTCTCAATTCCTCTGCTTCTTTATCTTCCATGATGGCCTTCTCTTTCTTCACACGATCACCAACCAATGCAGCCCCCACCTGGACACCAATCCTTACTCCAATGTTTACTGTCCCTGTCACCAACTTTTCATTATAAAACTGCTCCGCAGAAACAGGCCATGTTACCATTGGAACACCAGCAATTATTGCTTCGAGTGTGGAATTCCATCCACAGTGAATCACGAATCCCATCCTCTTATGATTAGGCAATCAATCTTCCTTGTCTTCTTCTGTATTCTTCTTCACCACCCAAATGAATTGCTGCCCGGACACTGCAAGACCTGTTGCGATTTACAGAAGTTGTGAAGCAGCAAAGTTGGCTATACTTCCAAAGCATACATAAACAAACTGAATTTATTTTCTTTGAACTGGGCCATTTCAAACACTCATGTTCGTCGATGGAGGCTTCTTTACCTCTCTTTGCCTTGTTCTGAGGGTCACAGTTCCAAAACCAAAAGGGGCCTATATGCCATGCCTTTCTTCCTAAAACCTTCCTGTAATGATCAGCATAACCTGACTCAAGCTCATAGAAGCTGTTGACAAGAACTCCATTGCTCTTGATCTCTGATTCTTTCATATCTATAAACATCTTTGATAAATCATGAGTTTCTCGTTTAACATAATCTGGCTGTTGTTGTCTTGTCAATTTGATCTCGCTTGGAGAATTTGGAATGACAAAAAGGATCTGTGTCAGCTGATACCATCTTGTGAGGCCCATACAATCTCCCACATTCTATAGCACATGAAGAGAAGAAACGTGTTCCATGGAAAACGAATCTTGGAATTCCACAATTAGATGCAACATCAGGTGACCATGGGAAGAACCAGTCTGAAACTAAGCAAGGGGGACTACCTGTTCAGGAGCCGTTCAAGAGGGTCAGCAAGCATGGCTGTGGGCCTTTGGCCTTGAAGAATTTCTGCTTCATTTCAGAAGATTCAGCTATGTCTAAAGATTCACATCCTTAAGGCAATCCAACCTCCACACAGGGAATTTGATTGTTAGAATATCAACTTTCTTAGTTCTCTCTAACAGCTTGGAGACATGGGTTGCGTTGACCGGGGTTGTGATTATGCTTGTCCTTGCGCCTCCTTGTATAGAGAAGAGTTTGGCCATGTCTATGATTGGAATTGTATGACCTTGAGCCATAAATGGCAACAAGAAAATGTGAAGCCGGTGGTTTTTTTGGCTATCCATGGATGATGGGAAGCTCCTGATGGAAGTATAGACTTAAAAACTGATCGAGCTAGTACTCTGGACTCCTATGAGAAGAAGTGAAGTGGGTGGGGATGGGGATAGGAATTTATATTATGTCTGAAAAATGGATTCCCCCCCTCGATTAGTTGGTGATATATGGCATATCAAATTATTATTATTATTAAAAAATATATTAAAATAATATATATTTTTATTTTTTAAAATTTATTTCTAGCCTCAAGACATTAAAATAATTCAAAAATATTAAAAAAAATTCATTTCACTACAAAACATCAAAATTTTTAAAAAACATGGTTGGATCACCCTTCTAATACCTCATAAATAGCCTCTTTAGTTTAGTAAAATAAATTAAATACTTCTTCTAATTTTAAAGATTAATTAGTTCATTGACCAATGTTAACTTTTTTTTTTCCTCTCTCTATTTCTTAAAAAGAAAAAAATGGAAAAGAACATGAAATGAGCAAAAGGATTATTTAATTTATTTCTTAAAACTAGAGGGGCTAATTTATAATTTACCCTTCAATCATAGGTTAGTATTAAGCTCATCTCATGAATCATATGATATATCAAAGAAATAGATCTAGATTGCGAAGAGAGAGATGACCTTGGTCCAGCATAGGTTAACGGGCTGTTGGGAATGCATATGACTAAGGGTTGCTCAGGATTGCATTTTAAATAGTGGATTTTAAAATTTTGATTATTTTAATATATTAATATAAATAATAATTTAAAACAATATTATTTTAATATATTTTTAAACAAAACATATTTTAGAAAATAACAATTACAACACCATAAAACATTCTAATCAAAATATTTCTATATTTATTTGTTGGAACAATGAACAAAAAAAAAATGGAACTCATATGCTTTATGTAGTTAAAAATCAAATCAGTGAAACATCACTTCTTTTACAATTTATTTGGTTTTAAGAAACCAAAACAGAGTTGAAAATTGAACTGCTGTACTGAAATAATTAAACTAGAGTGTATTTGTTTTTCCTTTAAAAAACGTTTTTGAAAAAAAAAAATTCCAAATTATTTTTTTATAATTTTAAATTATTTTGATATGTTAAATTCAAAAATAAATTAAAAAAAATATTTTAATATATTTTTAAATAAAAATACACTTCAAAAAACAGCCCTTATTATATTCTCAAACACTAACTAAATCATTCAAAATGCATTGGATGAGCACTACTCCGTTCAGCAACCTGGCGAGGCACTTGTGCACAATTTTGATCTTGCCGAAGCAAATAGAGCCTGTGCGACTAACACAAGCATGTGAATCCAATATGGAGATTTCATCATATTTCTTGTAAAACCTACAATTGTGCAGCCATTCCAACAGAAGTTATACGCATAACAACTTCTAAATCATTCACAGCATCCCCTTGCGATCATGGGTGAGGCTCCACATATTCTTATAGATACATACTTCCCTTTCGACTAACAGTTTGGGTGAGTGGGGAGGGCTAGCCTACAGAGTCACTCGAGCAGCTCGGAATAATTCCTTCGTTCTTCCATAGTAGATTGGCTTGCTGCCAGTAAAGGTGATAAAGTTCCAGCCAAAAGCTGATCCTCCAACAATATGCGTCCCTTGATTCTCACCGTGTTCAGCTTGCTGCTTTTCAGATGGTTTTGCAAAAACCTGGCCTGGCTGGGACTGATCTGCTGTCTCTTGGAGCTGCTCCTGGGGCTTTAGTCCCACCCCACTTTCACTGGAATTTGGTGTAATTTTCCACTTGGTTATAGTGGTCTTTTCTGCTGTCATCTGCTTGTATAATTCCATAAGCAGCTTCAGCTCTGCGAAGCACAAGTTACATGGTCACAAGCATGTCTTATGAGCCAACATGCAAATTGCTACATCTACCATCAAAGAGCGATCTGGATTATTGCAAATGATTAATCTAATTGTTTTCTGACTAGCACACAAGAGACGCTAAATGTCCTAATAGGATCAAAACCTTACCAATTTTCCATCAAATCATGCTAAAATGACTCTTTCCATAAGAAATGCAGAGAAGCTTAAGAGAGAGTTTCAGATAGAAAAAACTGCAAATGTTGTCATTGCGACGCATCCGTGAACAACAACAGGACAGACTTAAATACAGCATGTAAATTCCAAGTCTTATACAGCTATTAGCAATCATTCCACATGAGGTAAATTGATGAATGAAAAAAAGATCACATTTTCATTCAACTATTGTACAAGGTCAACGATGCATACATTCGATGATACAAAAGTGCAAATTGACGAACTTACTTTCTTGAAGTTCCTCAGCTCCCTTGCAACTCCGGAAGTCCACTGTTCGAAGCATCTTCAACAAAACAGAAGAAGTTTAAACCCATCCCATCTTAACATCAACATTTCATGCATAATTAACTTAATGATCGATGCACTAAAAAATGGAGACATGTAGTCACCAACTGCAATTCACTGTAACTCTCCAAATGATACAAAGAAACCATTCACCGGTGTATTCTGTGTCACTTAACACTCCCAGACAAGGTTTTCGTAATCTCAAACAAAATTAATAGAACAGGACTCAAAATCTGACCAAGCAGGCAAATATAAGGAATTATTACAAGTACACTCCACCGAGGGCTTGCAAGCAGTGAAAATTATATTTCAAGGTCATACTTCAAGCAGTGAACAATGGAAATTAGAAATGAAAAGCACGATCAGATCCAAAATTACCAAAAAGAAAAGTTTAATAACAAAAGAACAAAATGAATTCAAGCCTAAATTAAAACCCGAGACTTAAAATTTAATGATGGGTGTCTAAAAATGTACCTCAAGAACATGGGGTCTGATATCTTTGACAACAGCACGCATCTTGAAGTAGCTGCATTCTTGAACTGGGCCACAATTGTCAAGTGGTCTCTTCTTGCTTTCAGAAGGGACAGAAGGAGGTGGTGGTTGCGGTGGTGGTATTGGTGCTGCTGGAGGCAGTGGCGGTGCTGGTGCTGGTGCTGCTGGAGGCGGTGGCGGTGGCGGTGCTGGTGCTGGTGCTGCTGGAGGCGGTTGCGGTGCTGGTGCTGCTGGAGGCGGAGGCGGTGGCGGTGGCGGTGGCGGTGCTGGTGCTGGTGCTGGTGCAGCTGGAGGCGGTGGCGGTGCTAGTGCTGGTGCAGGTGCTGGTGCTGGTGCAGGTGCTGGTGCTGGTGAAGGTGAAGGTGCAGGTGCAGGTGCAGGTGCTGGTTCGACAGGAGGGTCAGATGGGGCAATGATAGGTGGGTCTGGGTTTGGGTTCGGATCTGTGTTTTGAACGGGTGGGTTTTGGGGGATTGGTGGGTCGTGGTCGTGGTCGTGGTCCTGGACTGGTTGTGGTTCTTCCATTGATTTGATGCAGTGTGTTCTGCAAGTTGATTTTGGAATTAATTCTGAGTTTGAACTAATAAAGATTAGATGATTGCTTTGCTGACTACTGAACTAACTGAGAGAAATGTTTGGTTGCAGGTTTTGGTCCGATAAGACACGACATGGTTGAGAGACACTGACACGTTTACGTGGCTTCAATCTGAACCGGTCAAACATAACTTGAAAAGCTTGCTTGTTTGGATTTTTTTTTTTAAGGAAAAAAAAACGATAATCACTGTCATTTAAAAAAAAAAATTGTTTTTTTAAATAATCTGTTTCGTTTTTCTTGAAATTAGAAATTATTTTAAAAAATAAAAACAAAAATGAGTTCTTTTGGGTTAAATGCCAAAATTTATTAGTTACTTGTCGCTGTTCTTTTTAAAAAAATTAATTTTTTAATATTTTTATATAATAATATCAAAAATAAATTTAAAAAATAAAAAATATATTATTTTAATATATTAAAAAAAACGTAAAAATTAATTTGTTAGATAACATTTTTATTTCCTTGTTTTTGTTTACTACATTTCAGATTTTGAATTAGTTATCAAGGTCAAATTCAACTGTTTTTTCCCCTATGAATCCATTCATTCACCCATCCTTGCATTTTATACATGACTGATATGGTAGGATTTAAAATGTTGGAGAACATATTTGAAAAAAAACAAAATGAAATCCAATATATTATTTGGTATTGTGTCTTCATAAATTCCTTATGAGAGCTTTTTTGTTATTGATTTGATTGATTGAACACTTGTATTTTTTTTAGTTAATTAAATATAATTTTTTAAATTATAAAGGGGTAATTCAATAAAAAGACCGCCGAGATATTGATGAGAACGAGAATGAAGTTGATGATAATGAATTATGCAATAAAAAAGAGTATTTAATTATATAGTGAATCAAGCATCAGACCAGTAAATATCCATTTCTCCCCAGTCGCTTTCGGGCACTCCTAATGCTTTCCAAACTGCTTTCGAGGCATCAACGATGTTGTTGGCACAAGGAGGCTGGTAATCGTGGTCAGAATCACATCCCATTGTAGAGTCGCACTCATCCACTACCATGGCCTTGACACTCTTTCCATTTCCATGGATATTTATGGAGTTTAAGCATCTATTCCCGTTGTTATACCATCCAGTTGAGAGCGCCACCACAGGTGTGTCATCCGAGTGGTATTGTTTGTCGCAATCTGAGGGCGCACCACCATCTCCACCCTTCTGAAAGCTGTTCAATGTCAAGGTTGCTTTTGTGCTGCTGGTCACTCCCGGCGAACACTTGAAAATGGGGTAAAACTTGCCATCTGCGCAGCAATCAGAGGCGTTCTCTTGATTGCATTGGTTTGGTGGAGGCTTTCTCCCTTCTATGCTCCCACTGGGCTTGCAAGTCTGAGCCTGAATGGTTAAACAAAATGCAACAAGAAAAAGAAAGCAGAAAAGGAGAGCAGCTGAGCAAACTTGATTCTTCATCTTCTATTTGCTCCTTTTGTTCAGCGATGATTTGGTCTGAAGAGTTTGAATCCCTGCCTATCCTTATATAACGACAAATTAGGACAATTTAGTAGCTTTTTTATGAAATGTGATGCGGTCAGAATGCCCTTCTCATCACGGCATGCATACGAGCCATAATTTTGTATTTGTTGTTGATTCCTTTGTGCAGAGAAGCCCAGCGACTGTGACAATTTAGCCTGTGCGGAATGCAGAAACAGAAGATTGTTAGCTTGTGTTGGGTTGTTGCCATTAATATGCGGTAACTGTTAATGAGCGGCACCGTCCATTAATAAATAAAGCAGTTGTAGCTGCCAATTATATGCATCCATCCTAAATATCAAAGTTGGTAGTTATCATTGTTGAAGAAAAGCTGGAGTTAGTGGCACCATTTTTGTCTATAAATAAACATCAAGAGAGAGCAGCAAAGTGTGAGAGATAGTAGAACCAAAGATGTGAGAAATATAGGAGAAAGTGGGGCAGCCAGCAGTAACTACGATTGCAGCACTAAAAAAAGAGAAATAGAGTGAGGTTAAGAGTTGCTAAAAAAGAAATGATTTCTCCTTTATTATTGTAAATCTTGTTCTTTCCTTGTGTAATCAAATTATTTTTCCCGTTGATATAAATGGTTTGTCGAACCACGTTTAATATTATATCAATGTGTTTATTCTCTAATAAACAAATATCAATAAATCACCGGTCAGAATCCTAACAGCTTGTACAATGTGTATTACAGCGAGTTTCTGCTCCTCTTCTTCTCAAAATCAAATTAGACCATTACAATGGAAGCAAAATCCGTCCGCTTAACATAGCTTTGGCCCATTCCCGGAGCTGCTGGAGATGGGACAGGGGTATTGAGCGCTGAAACAGAAATGCATCTGAATTTAACAAATTTAGAGTAGAGATGTTCTCCATTGACAAATTTAGCAGTGAACAGAGATGAGGTGATAGCACTTCACAATTCGGGAATGGTAGCAGAGTTTGGTTAGTAACTTGTTTCCCAGCGTGCTCAAGTTTTTGGTGCTACATCTACAAAAATTTCATATATGAGTGTTTGTTTTTGTAGAAGCTTTTATGGGCTGTCGAAATTGTAACCTAAATCAGGTCACCAGCGTGTCGGGTTTATACATGACACCCTTGTAAAAAAAAAAAAAATGATTAACTAGCAAGCCCTCTTACTTTCCGAGTTGAAAATAAAAGGCCCAATTTGAAAAACAAAAATGGGCTGGCCTCTACTGTAATTGGGCTGATTTGAGCCTTCATGAAAACATCCTAGAAAGTTCAAGCGCAATGTTTTGCGCTCTCGTCTTGAGGAAAAAAAAAAAAAACAAAATCCGGGCAGGCAGGTACCTTTTCGTTTAATTTATGAACTTCTTTGTTCGGTAAGATAATCTAAAATCAAAGCAGCGAGTAGTAATATACTTATGATATACAAGGCGATGAATCCTCGAACAGACAAGATAGTGAGGAGGACAACAATGGTAGCCACTGCTGTTGCTTCTTATTTCCTCTTAACTGCTGACTATGGTCCTCAACCCAATGCTGTAGAACCCGTAAGTCACTACTTTTTTTTTATTCCTTTTCGTTTCTTGTTTTGTTTCTGTCGTTTCTTGATAAGAAATGTTTGATTCTTTCTTGATTTATCATCAGTAACCAAATGGTTGATA
This sequence comes from Populus tomentosa, assembly GCA_018804465.1. NCBI lineage: Eukaryota > Viridiplantae > Streptophyta > Magnoliopsida > Malpighiales > Salicaceae > Populus > Populus tomentosa. The sequence continues at coordinate 5,077,652 of CM031995.1, forward strand.
AGGGATCGTGGAGGGTTTATTTGGGGGTTTAATTCGTGGGTTCTTTGGGGTTTTAAATATTGAAACTGTTCATTGAAATTTCTTCATGTTTTTTATCATAAAATTGACGATTGTATTAAATCCTTTGTTTGTTTTTTTTTCTTTACTCCATCATTAATTTTACATGCTATAAGAGCTAGAGTCTTAATTAAATTTTGCAACCTCCCCCACAGAGATCATCCCAATGAAAATAATTATGGTAGGCTACAACGAGATGTGTAGTCTTTCAATATTGTGACCAGAGTCTTAATCCAAAATCTTACACACCTCCCCCACAGAGATATCCTAATTCAAAACAATTTAGTCTTTCTAAATATTGTCGGAGAGTGAGTGTCGAGAACTCCCAACTTGCATATCATAGTTGAGAAAGTTTCTTTTCCAAATGGCTTGGTGAAGGCATCCGCAAGCATGTTTGATGAAGTGAGTGACATGTTACAACTGAACCGTCTTGTACATTGTCGTGAATTAAATAACAATCCTTTCCAACACTCCCCCTCAAGTTGGTGTGTGGATATCTTCCATGCCCAACTTATTAAGTGACTTGAAGAACTCGAGTACCAAAACCTAATATAGTCAAACATAGGCAGCAACAACAGCAGTCTAAAAGCTGCAGCAACAACTGGTTCTAACCAAAACTGGATAGCAATAATCCAGGGAGAAGTCGCCGAAATAAGGCAGCAACAATAGCAGCCAAAAAAAAACACATTAAAATGTGGCAACAATCTGCAGTAAAAAACTATAGCAAAATGCAGAGGCAATATCTGCAAGAAAACATAATGCGGTCCCTGCACCACTAGCTTTGATAGGTCCAAGGCATATAAACTTCACCTAAAACCTATCTTTGATTTGGTTTTCAAAGAGATGGTCATGGCTCTTCATCAGGTTGAATAACAATCCCCATTGAGAGGTTTATAAACAAGCATCATCCCCAGATTGCTCAACAATTTATAAGAAGTTCTTGACAGTTTATAAGGAACCTTGGACATGAGACGCAACTCCTCAACTAAGATAGTTTATTAGGAGTTCTCACTTTAAATTCACCTTGAAGTTGGGAGTTCTTGACAGTTTATAAGGAACCTTGGATACAAACTCCCAACTCCTAAAGAATACATTGCTTTCTTTACTGTTTATAAGGAACCTTGGACATGAGAATCTTTAGATAGAATATTGTGGTTAGATAGAGAATTCCATAACATGTGTTCTTCAGGTGGGAAGTTGTGTGAAGATGAACGATGCTAATGCTGTAGATGCCATCTCTTTTAAGTTTCTTTCAATTAAGGTAGCAGGTTTAGCTTCCTTCTTAGTTTAGATTACCTTTTGCTGTAAGGGGACATTTTGTTCTCTTCTCGGAATTCTTTTAGTACGGGTTTTAATTTCTGTCCACCTTCTATTCATTTTGTTTGTGAATGTAACATTAGGAGTAAGAATTATGAGTCTTGTTGTGTAATATACTTTGTTTGTGGATATGGCATTATGAGTATGAATTGTGAGTTTTGCACTGTTGTTTCTTTGTCTCGTGCTTGTGATAAGGTAGCAAACTATTGCTCAAGGTAATTTTCATGTGATGTCAACTATCTGCCTGCCTTATTATAGTGTTTTATTTTCTTGAATGTTCTAACATTTTTGGTGTTTTTTTACTATTGATACCCTTCTGCAATGGCAGATCAAAAGGGCCATATTATCAGCACAAAGTTCTGTGAAAGAGTTCATCTTTGGATCAGGGAAAGAGCCCTGAGGTAGTCAAATGGAGAAGGTGAGCTCTAGCAGTGCTAAAGAGCATTAACAAGGATACAGGACACAATTTTGCATGGCACCATGATGGTTCTAGGCTAAGTTTCTTATGGCCATTGTCAAATAGAGGTATCATGAGACCAAGCTCCTTTTTAGCTTTGCTAGAAACTTTCTTTATATCTGTACAGTTTGCCAAACTCAGTACTTAAGATGCTTTCTGTAGCCACATAATTTAAGCGGTCACTGATGTCCATCTCTTGCCTTTTCACTCTTTCATAAGACACGCTATTCTCCCTGCTTGGTTTGTTCAAATTTAGATTTTGGAATATCATTGTGGCTGATTATGTATAGGTGGCCAAAAGTGTTTGGATGATCTTGATGGTCCTCATGGTCATCTGGTGACCAATTTTTTTGATATCGGATTAAAGGCAGAAAAATAGAGCATATACTCGGCTGTTCAGTGTTCATGCCTGGGAACCACCACTCTGTGAGAGTGGCTTGATGGTGACCCTGGCTATCCATAAAATGGATGGTCAATGATTATCAATACAGGATTGCCTTTTTTTCGTTACCCCAGACTCTTTTCCCGGGAGGGACTGGAACCAGAGTCCCTGGCTTGTGTTCTCGTTTTGTTCTTTTTCCTAACCAAAGTGATGATGGCTCGTTGGTGGAGGGGTTTTTTTTTTAATTTTCCTCGCTTTCTTCTTTTATCTGGTACACTTTCGGGGTATACACGAGAAGAGAGAGTGGTGAGAGCATAAAAAGGAAGGAAATTAGATATTGCTGTATATATAATTAATCTCTAACAAGCCAAGCCATTGATACCACCGCCGGTGTTGCGAAAATTATGCAAAACTGGAAGGAACGCTGTTCATCTCTGGTGCCAGAAAAACAAAACTGGAATGAATCCTTGTGGCATTCTAATAATGCTCACCAAACAAGACACCAAAATCTACAATCTTCACTGGTGAATGTAGAAAGTGTGCTCTGTAGGGGCCATATGAATGCCATAGGCTTTCTTGAATTTATCTTTTCCTTCTTCCCCAGACTTTTTACTCTTTTTGGCAGTCACTTAATGGACTAAACAGGCTTGGGTTACTAGTGGAAAATGGTCCAAAAAGTCCAATTCTCCCCAGATGAGAAGAAAAAAGTTCAGAGTGAGTTAAAACTGAAAATAGCAACTTTCAATTTATCCTGACAGAAAAAAAAAAAAAAACCTTTGAGACTAATTTTATTTTTTTAGCTTCTAAGATTATTTTGGTTTTTTCACAATGTGTTTTGTTTTTTATTATTTGTTTTTATCTAGTTAAATATGAAAAGGCTTTTTTTTTTTCTTCTAAGAATATTTTGATTCTTTTACCATGCGTTCTATATTTTTTATCTAGTTAATTATCAAATTGACTTTCATTTGATATGATAATTATATATATAAAAATATAATTCCAGTTGTATTTTGGTTGTTTAATTGTAAAACTGAAATGGAAAAAAGCTTATTTATCTTTATCTTTGAGTAATTTGCTAATGATTAATGAATTTTATGAAAATATTTTAATGCCATTAATGTTGATTAAAACCATGAAAATATTACTCCAATAAAAAAATGTTTTTCCTCACAAGTAAAAATTCCTTTTATTTTACCTTTTGTTCATAAAGAAGTGGGAATTATTGAATTGGAAGAAGAAAAAAAACACCCAATTTACCATCTTGCTGATGTTTCAACACATTTCGGGCCCGAGGAAAAACAAAACCATGCATGCCATGTTACGAGCACTCCCTCTGCATCATGGCAGACGGCTTCATCGTACGATAACTGGCAAAGTTACAAATATTCCTACTTATTTCTGACATTTGTGGGGATTGGAGAAGAAATTTAAAGATAAAATATATAATATATATAGTAAAGAGCAAAATTGAAACTTCTTCAAAGGTAGGGAGTAGTTTGGAAAATTTAAAATATTGGAATAGAAGTGGAATATTGTTAGATCTATAGGGGTAAAAATGAAGTTTACCCTTTAAGTTTTTAACCAATTAGAAATTTGAACATGTGTAAAATCCTCCTTCACAAACAACCGTTTCAACTACCCATCCTCTTCTGCCTTTTAACTACACCCTTCATGCTCTCACTTAGAAGTCCACTGAACATGTCCAGCTCTCCTCTTTTCCTCTCCCATCAAACCCTAACCCTCACCAATGTCACAACCCTCAAACCCTCTCAAACCTCCACTCACCAACATCTCGCTTTCTTCCAGATTTACCCCCAAAACTCCCCTCAAACTACCCCTAACTACCTTCCCCTCCAAACCCCTAAAGGCCACCACTCCTGCCTTCAAGACCCTTTCCTCTAACTCCCAAACCCCACCAAAAAAACCCTCTAAAGCTATAACCATAATCTCTCTTCTACGAGCTATCCCTGACTGGGCTGATAGAGTAAAAGAGAGAGGAATGCGAAAAAAGAGATCTTTGTACAACCATGAAAAATGGGTTGAACATCGAAGTTCTTTTCGCCACGTAAGGCATTTACTTTCAAGTTTATCTTCGCGGGTGGTTTTGTCATTGGTCCCTCCAGTTATTGCCTTTACTTCGGTTGCTGTGGTTGTAGCAAGCTATAATTCTGCAGTGGAAATGCATTTCTTGCCAGGTTTTTTCCCTGTTTTAAGAACTTCTTCACTGCCTTATCAGTTGACAGCTCCTGCGTTAGCACTGTTGTTGGTGTTTAGGACTGAAGCATCTTATTCGAGGTTTGAAAATGGGAAGACGGCCTGGACTAAGGTGATTTCTGGGACTAATGATTTTGCTAGGCAGGTTATTTCTGGGGTTGATGGTTCCAGTAATTATGCCCTTAAAAGTGAGCTCTTGCGGTATATTATGGCATTCCCCATAGCACTTAAGGTCAGTTTCTTACTCCTGCTCCCCCGCCCGTCTTAATGAATGAATGAAAAGTTGAAGCAATCTAAACTTTAGGAGGTCCATGATTGTGATTTAATGTTTAGGGTCATTCACTTTAGTTACATTATACATGTTAGAATTTCAAATAACCGCTAAAGGGAAGCTTCCTCATGATGTTCACAATATTTTATTTGAATAAAGTTGGTGAAATGGTGTAATTTGTTTCTGAAATTCAAAACAGTTCGATCATGACATTTTGTTATTTGCAGTGCCATGTTACTTACGGTTCAAATATTGGCCAAGACCTCCAAAATCTGCTTGAAGAAGGTGATCTAGCAATAGTTCTCAAATCTCGGCATCGGCCTCGTTGCATTATTGAGTTCATTTCTCAATGCCTTCAATTGCTGAACTTAGATGAATCAATGAGAAATTTACTGGTACTTGTCCTCTTTGATAAATTGATTACTTGATTTTTATTTTTAACTTTTTAATCTATCCGGAGAAATTTCCACGGGTTGTCCTAGAGCTATCTCTGTTATATTTGAAGTTTTCTTTTCTTTATTGCCACATGATATAATAAAGTTGGTTAAATTTGAAATGGGAAAATTGCTGAAAATTAATCAGGTTTAAACTGGTTTCTTTATTTTCCAAAATTTGTATCCCCCAAGCTCTTACTCAATTTCCCATCATAATTACCAATACCATTCTTCAATCAGTTGTATCTTCATAATGGTGCAGGAGTCCAAAATTTCTTGTTTCCATGAAGGAATTGGTGTATGTGAACAACTCATGGGCATCCCCATTCCACTCTCATACACTCGCCTAACATCAAGATTTCTGGTCCTCTGGCACTTGACTCTTCCTATTATACTTTGGGATGATTGCCACTGGATTGTAGTCCCTTCCACTTTTATCAGTGCTGCTTCCTTGTTCTGCATAGAAGAAGTATGCTTCTCTTTCTTTATTATGAATTTTGTATGTGATTCTTGCTGTATTATGCATCTAACTAGTAGGCACTAAACAATGGACTTGTTGCCACCCACAAAACCTACACAAAGCCTTTTCCCTTCAAGTTTGAAAGGAATACCGCTAGACTTAAAACTTAAAATGTTTTCACACGCTAGTTACCTTCCACGGCTCTTGCATTTTGATGATTTATGAGTCAATTATTCGAACATACATTATTTCTAGATCAAATTTTCTCCTGCTTTCAATGGGAAGCGAAAACATGTCTTTTTTAACATGCAAAATGATGGTGGTTTTTGGTATAAAGGAGTGGAGTTACCACAATGAAGATGAGGGATCATGTCAATATTATTACACATGAAGAAGAACAAACAACAATGAAGTGGTGTCCAACATATGGTTCAAAAGTTTGTATATGCCAAAATAGACTCTCGAGGCTTAAGCTTTTGACTGTTTTAGATGAACAAAGGGGGAGTGAAGTTCTCGCACCTGCTTTCCTCTTTTTTGATTAGCTATTAGTTGCATGTCTTTGTGATTGTGTGCATTGCACATGTTTCATATTCGATTACGTGTGCTCAATAGTTCCTAACACATAGTTGGAGAGATGTCAAATAACCTGCTTTTCCCAACTTGTGCAAATTTCAACAGCTTTAGATCATTTTCTGTTTATTCCTTATTTTATAAGTTTGTAACTTAGACTCATTATTTACACAGGTTGGTGTTCTTATTGAGGAGCCATTTCCAATGTTAGCCCTTGATGAGCTATGTAATGTAGTTCAGAACAACATTTGGGAAGCAATTGCAACTGAAAAGGAGATTCAAGCTCGCCTTGTTGCTAAAAGAAATAGCCATTCCTGTGAGCACTCAACAAACGGTTGGCCAACTCCTAAGCAGAAGGAATAGTGTAAAGAATATTCTCAAATTTGATCAAGGAACAAGACAGTGAACTTCCAAGATCTTACGGTGCATGCCCCTTCCCCTTGTTATGTAAATCTCGTATCATAATTGAGCTCCAGCAGTAAAATATACACGTAGGATGCATTTCCCCCCTCAAGGAATCTCATAGCAAGTATATATGTTCAGTATACAGATCAATGTTGCACTAAATACGCCTGTTGTATATTCAATAACCGTTTGTAGTTTCTTCCAAATGATTTGACTTGAAAGAAACTAACTGGAATTACCAATAGCACTTGCATAAATGGCAGTTGTGACCCAGAAAGCATCAAATAGAGGCACCTAGTTGTTGACCGCCCACAGATGTTTCCTGGGAATCTGTTCTCTAGAGAACTGAGATGTAAACGTGGAAATAAGTGGTATCGTTTGAGAATGTACAGGGTTCAGTATCCTGTTTTCGCTGTTCATGCTTGCTCTATCGTCTTTTCATCTTTTACCTCTCGATGCTATATTCAACAGGTTCCCTTGGCGAAGAGATCTTTCAAGTACCTTTTCAGTTTCAGATAAATGATTAAATAACGTTTGAATTTGATTGTGTGGCGATCACATTTTCTTATGGAAATGTCGTTCTTTATTGTCATTTTGAAATGCAGCTTCAAAGATAACAGTAATCTTCGCTCGCACAAAGATGTGGAAGATCAAACTGTCAGTTCAGGGGCATGCCATTTGTTTGTGATAGAATGAAAGATGGAGGTGCAATGAGATTCGATTACTTTCCTAGGCCAACAAAAAATTGGAGAGGTTGCTTTGTTGGGATAGATCAATCGCCAAAATTTATGCGGTTGCCCTCTTGGGATAGATCAGTAGCCTAAGCGCTGCTCAAAACAAATAGTGCCTCCATAGAAGTTCCCAAATCTTATAGCACTATAGATAACCCTCCAGTACAATGCTCTGACCTGAGATCTTGGGCTGTAAGTTATTGACTTTCAGTCTTCGTCCAAAAGCTTTTCAATGCCGTAAGAGAACTCTCACCACTGCTTTCATCCCACAACGGCAGTACTTCCACTATATTTTTTTGTAATAAGTTCTGCCCAGTACCATCATTTAGGAGCGCTTCAAGCTCAACCGAACTTCCTCTCAAATCCACCAAAACGCTTTACGGTCCCCGGCTTTTACAATTCCAAAATCCTATTCAAATTTATCTGATCCAAAACCACAGTTTCAATTCCCTTTTTAGCAGTTTCTGGTTCTTCAGTTGCCTCTTTGTCTGTAAATATTATAACTCTAGAAGCTGCATTTTCGGTGAGTATGAATTTGGATTGGAGAACTAGGGCCTCCTGCCATTAGAATCCAAAGGGGTTGATTGGCACCAGGTTCTTGTGATGTAGGGAATGGGGAATTGGCAGTCAACGAGGCAGAAAGTATAAATGCATCATATTCTTGTAACAACTGAGAGTAGTATCCACCGGAGTCGGTGACTCCTTCCCCAAGTTGATTTAAAAGATGACCATTGGCTGAGAGGGATTATCTGCGGGTTAAAGGGAGGCCTTAAGTCAGATCACTCTGACAATTGCATTGCCCAAAACTAAGGTACTAAGAAACTGGGATCATTGGGGAAGGAAAAAGAGGCCAAGCAAACCAATTCAAAAAGCTCAATAAACATGTCCAATGATTGATTTGCTTTCTGCTTTGAAATTATAGACTGGAGTAAGTATTACCTAAGCGTAACAAAGGGCTTCCCTGTCAACATTTTATGGATGAAGGCCTCAATGAGCCTCTTGCACAATTCTTTTTCTACACCAGCAACTACATCAATTCCTGCATCTCTCAATCTTTGCACACCTCTCGAAGCCACAATTGGGTTTGGATCGATCATCCCAATAACAACGTTCTTCAATTTGGCTTTTACCATGGCTTCACTGCATGGTGGAGTTCTCCCATAGTGATTACATGGTTCCAAGCTCACATAAGCTATGCATTCTCAGCCAAATCCCCGGCATCTCTGAGGGCAAAGACCTGAAATCAAATTATTTGCAAGTAGTTTGTTAAACAAACACGCCAAGTTGAACAGCACATCACGAGAATAAGATAAAAGCATGCCAGTTGCTTGAGCTAACAACCCAAAAATAGAACGCACTTTAAGACATCTTGTAGTTAAATTTCAGAAGTGTTTCTTTTACTTTTGAAGTATAAATATCTGTCAAGAGAGCGAAACATATTTCAAACTAGAAGGCATCGATATCCACTTAGCAAACAAAAGAGGTGACTCGTAAGGAACATTTGGCATCATTTCAAGATTGAAAAATAAAGGGGTCAAATTTTGAGGCACGAGTTCATCATTTCTTCCCAGAAGCAATACACAACTCCAGAGATTTAAAAACAGAATTCAAGCTAGAGTACCAAACTTTAAACTCCACCTATGGCACAAATTAACAATATAATAAACTCAACTAATCCTAATTCACCAATTTGGCTCGAAAGGCTAACCGATTCCTTCAATTTTCTTAAACAAATCCAATCTTTTTCTTTAAGTTACAAGATAAAGCATTAACATGACTCAAACTTCAATATGAGAAGTTAAATTTCCCTTGCAATGGGAAATCCTTGTAAAGAGGAAAGGAGGAAAAAAGAAAAGTGGGTTTCGTTACCTCAGCATGAGTCTGGCCAGCTTTAACAATAACACAACCCACCATAGGATCGGGACTAGTACGCCCAATTGCCTTCCTTGCTAACTCCACGCACCTCCTCATATAAAACCCATCATCTTTATCACCACTGTCACCTTCTTTCGCTCCACAACTCATCATAACCACGCATCCATGTTTTCCAGAACCAATTTATGATTTGGACATCCTTTTGACTGAACTGAAAAAACCCAGATTTTGAATTGAGTCTGAAAGCAAGATTCGAGGAGGGGTACTGTAGTGGTGGCAAAGAAGGGAGAATATGAGGAGAACGTGAGAAATTGAGTGGTGTGAGAATATTGAATGGGAGTGTCAGTTTCTGAGCCTGCATTTTTGGACAGAAATCTAGGACTCGGAGAGTGCATGCATGGAAGCAGGTTTTTGTTTTCATGGGTGAGCCCTGCTACTCACTATATATATATTAAAATTTTAATTTTAACATCATATCTTAAACTAAAAATTTTAAAACTAAAATATTTACAAATACAGTACTACTTGTATGCTAAACCAATAGTTATTATATTCAGATCAGCTTCACCTCGAGACTTGATAGTTAAACCGGTCTAGATTTGTTAAAAAACCAGCTAATGCAATAACCCGATAAAATCCAATCAATCTATAATCTGGACGAAATCCATTTTTTTTCTTTCAAAAATATGGTTTTTTTCTTGTATTTTTTTTATATATATATTTTTAGTTGGTTATTAACATTTTTTAAACTTTATTATATAAATATTAGAAAAAATATTTTATTTTTTCAATATGAAATTTAAAACATTTTAGTATATATACTCTATATTTCCAGGAAAAAAGTTATTTTTTCAATGTAGGATTTAAAATTTTTTTGTATATATATTCTATATTCACAAGAAAAAAGTTATTGTTTTTAATGTGAAATTTGAAACTCTTTAGTGTATATATTCTATGTTTTCAGGAAAAAAGTTATGTTTTTCAATGTGGGATTTAAAAATTTTTTGTATATAAACTTTATGTTCACAAAAAAAAAGTTTTTTTTTTTCAATGTGAGTTTTGAAATCTATTAGTATATATATTTTATATTTACAAGAAAAAAATTATGTTTTTTTAATGTGGGATAAAATATTTTTAAAAATATTATTTTAAATTTTATTATTTACAACATATATAACTTATATTCATATAATTTTTTTATATAAAATATTAAAATTTTAAATAATTTTTTCAAATTGATTCAAGAAATCCAAAACCCGATCGGTTAGTTAGGTCACTCACAGATCAGGTTTGATAACTGTCTACCAAACACACCCTAACACTAGCCGTCCGAGACAGTTTAATTTGGTAAGTCGTCTTGAGGGGGTTGGTGAAAAGAAAAGCTTGACAAGTCGTTTAGTGAAGGGTTGGTGAAAAGAAAAGATGTTGGAGACCAGGTTCGAACCTAGGGGGACTCGGGCTCTAGATAAGGAAAAAGATGTCTGAGCCCGGGTTCGAACCGGGGACCTCTAGTGTGTGAGACTAGCGTGATAACCAACTACACCACCCAGACAATTCGATGAATGATTTGAAAGAAGTTTATAATTATATATAACTAAATATATCCGGCAATAATTTTCAACACACCCTGGCATCTGATCAAGGATCCGAGGCACCGATTCAACTGCCTGATTGATGGTAGAATTAACATGTCGTAAATAAATAACAGACATTGATAACTAATAATTGATGGATTTTTAAGATTAATCAATTTTTGGAGAAATAATATTAAAAAAAAAACAACTTCCATTAATTTTAACCCATTTCAGCATAGTTTTTTTCATAGAGATTAATCAGATCCATATGTGATACGCTTAGAAATCCTAGGTTGTTTCCTGTTCATATTTAAAATTATAATATAGAGAATGTTATGAAGCAATTAGAATCAACTAATAAATCAAATAAGATCTTAGAGGAAACTAAAAAGAAAAAAAAATTTATTATTATAATTTGATTTGATTTATTATCATATTGTATTCACTATATTGTAACAGTTCCACAACAATCAAATAATACAATTCTCCTTTTTATTTTAATTTTTTACTTATCAGATTTGATGAGCCTGTTTATTTTTTGTTTTAAAAATATTTTTAAAAAATTAAATTTTTTTATTTCAAGCACCATTTCCTTCTCTGCATGCATGTATACATAAATGCGGCGAGGATTGTTGTATGGGTGAAAATATTTATGCATTGGCTTCTGCGTTCTGCTCTTTTGTCCCCCTTTTGGGCCCACTTTGTTTCGGCCGTGGCCCAATAAATTTTTATATATATATAAAACACAAATTTTCTACCAATCAAATTTCTATCACCAGTACTGATTTTTAAGAAATAATTTCAGATTATGAAATGTTGGTTTAATAGAGTAATAAAAATCGATAAAACACGAATAGAATAACAACACGTCACTTATTAAAGAGTTTTAATTATAAAAAAATATGTATCATTATCTATATTCGTTAACAGGAGGTCTACGCATGCAACTGGAGACTAAGCAATGAATACACAATCAGAAGGTTGAATGTTTTCAAACAGTATCCGATCGATGCAATCCCAGATTATGTATTGATCTGACATGGAAAGCTATTTCATATTTATAGGAGCTGGAGGTGTAATTGCTTGTGAAATTTGATTCTTTCCTTCTATAATAGATTGGCCTGCGCACAATCAAGAAGATTAAGGAAGAAAACTTATTCTGTGACAGTGACAATATCTACAAGAATCTGAAAATCTTAATAATGCAATCTTCAAGAATAATTGCAGACGTTGTCACAGTCCTACATAAACCCAACCCTGCAACCATGCTCGATCACGTGAAGGGATTTGCTTTTTTCAAGAAAAAAGTATACAGGAGGCGGCTCTGATTTGGATCCAGGACAGTTCATGTTCAGAAGGCAGAAGGCAACATTCAAGGTTGTTGTTCATGGCATTTCAGAAGAAAATCCTCATACAGTCAACCTTCCACACAAGGTAAGAACTAGAGGCGAGCAAGCACTGGTTTTTTCACGCACATCCCTCGACACGCACCTAAACATTTCCGGCTACTACTTGCTCGCTTCCCTCGAGCGATTCTATGTTTTCAAAAGCAAAGGAGTCCTTCTATTTTGTATTCTTAGAGTTATTTATGCCAAATGCTTGTTCATATCTGGACTAAGCTGGTTAACCATTTACTTTTCTAGGCTCTTTGCCAGAAATTGCAAGGAGATGCAAACCGGCGTGAGGGGGAGAGACTAGACATGCATCGAAAGGCCTCGCTGGTATGGAGAATTATATTTGATAATGAAAATTAACTTTTTTTTTTATTTTAGCTTTATTTATTTGCACAATTCTTTGTTGGATTTGGTTTTATAAAGCAGAGTACTTTTAAGGTTAAATTAAATGTGAGGAACACTGTGTTTTGGGTTTAAATTTGGATTTTGTAACTCAGCATAATTACTTTAACATGAATATTAATATGCTTTAAAAAACAATTAAAGGTGATTTAAAAATTGCTCTTAAAAAATATTTGGATAGCAAAAATTTTAAATCTAAAATATTTTTGTAGATTCAAGTGAAACTGTGAGCTGATGAGTTTGTGCTTTGGTTTGATTAATAAAAAAATCTTAGTTATTAAATTATTGTTTGATTAATAATTTTTATTCCATTAATATTTTATTACATCAATCAATACTTTAATTGTGGTATGATAATAATAAATGTATTTGATTTTCATGAAACATGAACATTCAAGAAAATTTATTAATGAACATTTATCATAATTAATAAAAATTTATGAATCTATCAGCCTTTTCTTCTGAAGTCAACAATCTTGAGCAATGACGGATTGGTATTTATGCAACAAAACATTTGTGTGTGACAAGAAGATGATGTCTCCACTTTCAAATAAGTGAAAGGTGAAAACTTATACACGAGGAACTCATCAACTTTCAAGTTACTAGAAGTGAGCGAGGTCATTCTAAAAATGATTTTTAGAAAGTTTCTCACCCGTAATGATATATTTCATGTTACTGAAATTATAAAAAATTGAGTGTGTAACTTATTTTTTTAGCAAAAATAGTTTTATAATAGTCTTTAAGAGTGACAATTTTTTCCTCTTTAAAAGTGGTATGTTTGTAAGAAATGGTATCTTAGTGATGGCCTCTCTACAATAAATGCAATGAGCATTGTAATCAATTATGAGAGTATTAATAAAATTGTCTTTTCTTCTTATTTGTTTGAGTCTTGTGATCGCAAGTTAGGTCATGTGAATTATAATTATATTCAAGTATTAATTGTTCTTGAATTATTATCAAGTATGATTTTTGAGAAAAAAAATATAAGTTTGAGATTTGTGTAGAATCAAAACTTACAAAATCTTTGTTTAAAATAATTAAAATAAGTAGTGAAACTCTCAACTTAATTCAGATGAATATCATTGATTTAAAGCTTGTGCAAACTAGAGATGGAAAAAAAAAACATTATATTACTTTTATAAATAATACAAAATATTGTTATATATTGCTTAGAAGTAAAGATAAGGCTTTTAAAATATTTAAACATTATAAGAATAAAGTTAAAAATCAATTTAACAATAAAATAAATGTAATAAGAAGTAATAATGGTGGAGAATACGAAGCATCTTTTGGTTAATTTTGTTTATAAAGTGGTATTATTCATCAAACTACTACTATTTTATTAACTTCAATAAAATAATATTTTCACTTTAATAAATGTGGAATGTAAAAACTAAACATTAAAAAAGATGATGATGTCATATTGATATAAGATTAATATACCAAGGACCTATTTGTCTTAGTTTTTTTTATGCTTCTTAACATGTTTTTTATTTAAAAAATAAATTGAAAAACTGAAACAAATGAACACAATGTATTACACACACACACTTAAAAAATTCATATTCAAAAGAGCTAAAAATAAGGTAATAATTTAATATATTCAAGCTTGACAAAATATCAAGCTCATATAGCATAAGCTTAATTTGCTTCAAGGCTTAGTAGCATTGAGTTCAGCTATGAACTGAACTCAAGTACATTTGAGTCCAGTGCGTTATGAGACTCATCATCTCTAAATTTGAAATCATTCCAAGTCTAAATGCATATAGAACTGATAATCTTTATATTGAGTCACGAGAATTTATTTGTTTATTTTTATGTCTTTTAATATACAATGTTTGAAGTAAAAAATGATCATCTCCCTACATCTTTAAATGTATAAAAGTCTCATAATGACTTATTATATTTTTATTAACATTAATATCGTATAAGAAATATATATTCCTTATTAATATTGTGTATATTATATTTATCTTTCATTAATACTACCATAAAAAAATAACATTCCAATCCCTTTATCCAAGCAACATTACAAAGGGTAAAAGTTATATATATTTTCTGAACCTCTCACGTAAAGGGTTTATTTTTTTTTTAATATATATTCTCTAAGTATTCATACTTTTATTTTCAGAACATTTATCGTACACAAATAAAAACAAACATTATTGTTCTTTTATAAGGTTTGTAAAATTCATTTATTGCAATCCCTTATTAAAAGTTATTGACTTCATCATCAGAAAATTCTTATATCTCACAAAAAATGATTATTTTACAGACATTAAGTATTCTATCACTAATTATTAATTTCATGAACTTTGAAGAAGAGAATATTTACATGAATAAGTGATTATTCTCTACCTAAACATTCAAAAACCCTCATTCTCGAGCATATTAAATTTTAAAATATTATCAAATATAATATAAGATAATAATTTTAAAAATACACCTTTTAAAGTGCCACACAGGTTGTAAAATTCAGCATTATTTATTAATATGGGATCAATATCACTTTTTATTCGAAACTCTCATCTTGATTTTCAATGGTTATTTTTTTTCTCTTATTTGATCAGATGTTTAATGTATTTTTTTAAACAGTAAAGCTTGAAAAGATACTTTATTGGGGGCAGTCATAACAATTAAACCCGATCGAGATCAAGTTGAGTGAATTAATATTTTTAAAATTAAAATGATATTGTTTGAATATATTTTTTAAAATCAATAGATTTCTTATAAGGTTTACCTAAATAAAATTGAATCAATTGTAGAATAAATTTTTTTGTAGAGTTAGCCAAGGATTTGGATAAGTTAACTAAATCTCGAGTTAATTTATAAAACTAATTTAATAAAAACACTTGTAGCAGTAAACATAAGTCACCTATAAAATTACTAAAACTCGTACGAGCAAAAAGCACCAAACCAAACTAGCATTTGCGGTCTTGACCTAGTGGTGAAAGGAGCTTGTTCCCTTCCATCCACCAGGGTTCAAATTTCACCATGCACGCTTGTCACCCCCGTGGTGCCTTACATGTTCACTGGGTTTGCAGGATGTTCAGTGGGTCGTGGGATTAGTCGTGGTACGTACAAGCTAGCCCGAACATCCACGTAAATCAAAAAAAAAAAAGCATCAAACCAACTGATTTTATGTGCATGCATCGAGTTTAAATAAAATTTATTTTTTATTTATATTTATACATCGTTTTAATATAATAATATTAAAAATATTTTTTTAAAAATTAAAAATATTATTTTAAAATATTTTAAAATAAAATATATTTTAAAAAATAATTAATATCACAACCATAAACACCACGAACACGGACCAGGTGGTGCGGTGCAGTCTCTGTCGCTGGACCTCAGTTTCTCCCATCGGAAAAAACAACAATAATAAAAAATACTAATAATAAGAGAGGCTAAAACAATTTTGTTTTCAAATTTCAAAACCCCAAAAAATACCCTCCAAAACCCTCCGCTCTTCTTCTCTACTCTACATTTACAGATCCAAACATGTCGTCTAACAATTCGACCGAAACCATTCGGAGCCCTGAAAAACCGGAATCCGGATTCGAAGAAGAAGAGGAGGAGGTGGAGAAATTGGAAAAGCTGGAGACAGAAGTAAAGCAAATGGCAAAGAAGATTCTGGAATACAGAACCACTTTACCAGATCAACTCAAAACTACTGTCGCCTCGCTTCTTTCCTCGCAACGACCCGTTTTACCGCATTTCGATTCAGGGTCGGATCCTGGACCCTCCGGTGAACTTAACCCAGGTTGGTTAGCTGTTGTGTTCTCTTTTAGGGTTTTAAATGTGATATGGGTTAAGTAAAGTGAAGATTGCGTGTCAGTGTTTTTTGGGTACGAAATGTTTTTGTGATTTAGGTGTTGTTTCTTTTGATTTTTAACTTAATTGCAAAATTTGTTGATTAGAAGTGTTAATGACTTGTTGGGTTACCTTAATTTTAGTGTTACTTAGTATTAGTACCTAAAAGATTAGATCTTCAACCGCAACTTAATTTTAGTTATGGACTTAGCTGATGCGCCTTTTACAAGCTTCATGGAATTATTATTGCGTGATTGTCATATAATTATTTGCTGATGACTTAACGAGTTTTTAAGTAAGTGAATGTATGCTGCAGTACTTAAGGTAAATGAATTATTTTAGTTTTAGGTACGTATTAGGCTGATGGATGTGCTATCTACAAGCTGTGCTGAACTGTATCGAATAATCCACTACCGTGGTTCTTTCAGCTCTTTCCTTTTGCTTCCAATCAAAAGGAGATTACTTTTAGAGGGATTCTGTGTAAATTGGAAAGATAACGAAAAGAAGCTAGGAAGGCAGACATTGATTGAGTGGTTAGTGGCAGGATTGGTATTCGGCATGTGTAGTTGTGCAGTGTAAATAGCAGGAATGCATGCTTGGTATGTAGTGGTGACATGGCAGTGGTGATTAGAACAGAAATGAAGATGAAGTTTGTGGTTTTCTACTGATTTCTATGGCATTAGAGGTAGTTAGATATTCGCATCTTTGGCTTGTTATTGTGATAAGTATAGAATGTAAGACTAGCATGATAGGAAATGACAAATAATTCGAAGCTTACTGCATTTATGTTTACTCTTCCAAAATTCAATGGCGTAATTGTTTGATTGCAGTTTTTTTCTATCCTAAAGAGCGGAGTATTTTTCAATTTTTCTTGTTCTTTTCAGTGATGATGTTTGCATTCAATTCAGAGGCCCCTATCGTGTTCTAAATTTGTGTTTTTTTTATTGTGATTGCAGCATTGACCATATCATAACATTATGCAGATTCAGGAGGACAGGACACATCCAGTAGAGCAGCATTACTAACAGAAGAGGACCGAAAAACTGCCGAGAAAACACATTTGTTGAGAGAGAAAATTTCCAGCAATGTCTCTGCTATGCCTGTAGTTTTAAAGAGGATGGAAGATTGTATTTCTAAGATTGACAAACTATATTCCTACAATGGAAGCATACATCCAGCGTTTAAAAAGAAGCGGACTAGCTGAGTTCGCTGTAATTTTAGCATTTGGTGTTAGTTTCAAGGTGAATGACTTGGGTTGCCTGCCTACGATTGTCTTCGATTTGTACAATGGATCCATGAACCCTGCTGTGGAAAGGAAGGGCTTATACTAACCACCTTTGTCTTGCAATCCTAGGATTTAGGAGCATCCTTTGTACTGTAATTACCCAAAAGCATCAATTTTAAGGTGTACTATAGGTTTTGATAGTTTCCAGCAAGACATCTTGCATTGACTTGATACATTAATTATTTAATTATTATGGGAGAAGCTGTTGTTTTGCCATCTGTGTTAGTTAGGTTCTAGCCTATCAATAAGCCTCATTTAGGCTGTGTTTGGAACAGGAATGCAATCCTCAACCAATTGATTTGCCAGTCGGCTAAATGGTGGATCGACTGCATTCTTGCAGGATCGATCTGTATATGATTTGTCTGTAAGCCAAAGTAATTATGGGCATTTTCAACAAAATTTAAAAGTCCCATAATGTCGAATCCATAACATTGCTGCAAGGTCATCGTAAGCACATGATCGCACAACAACAATAAATGACATCAAGTGCCACGAATTCAAAGTGTTTGACATTTACAATTGAGCACTTTATCAGCAGTGATTAGTCCAGGTATGGATGTACCAACCATAGCTCCCTCCACGCTTCCAGTTTGGCTGGTATCCAACACCACCGTGCTGAGTCCCCTTCCTACGATAAATAACTTCTTCCCAATCGCTGCCAGTTGGCAAGGTGGTTTTGTAAGCAGTGTTGACAGCCTCTTAACTGCCACCCATTCCCTTTTATCCTTCTGCCACATCATCAGCTTGGTCCCTGAACTCTGATCCAACACATAAAGGGTGCCATCCACAACAACCGCTGGACCTTGCCAGCCTGACACCATATCAGCATCTGCACGCTGCCACATGCCACTTGAAGGTTCGTAAACGACTGCATAGAAAGGAGAAGACATGGTAGAAGCAGAAGCTCGACAGCGGATATAAATCTTCCCATCCAAGACTACGGAATCTTCAACTTCAGGAACAGCGCAGTCATTGGAATGAAATTCCCAGCTATTTGTATGGGGATCAAAAATGTCCCAAGAATATGGATCACTCCTTGTTGATGCTAACCCACCAATGGCATATATTTTCCCATCATAAACTTGAAACGCAGAATCGCACCTGAATGAATACATGAACTTTCCAATCAACATAAGAGTTAGAATCATGAAACAAAAAGAGGAACTCTAGTCCACTGACCCGATCTACATGCATATATAATCTACAATTTGAGATGCAGACTCCACAAGCGACTTGACACAAAATTTCCTTTCGTTGGAGTTACTATAGCATTTCCAAAAAGCAATTCACAGTAAATGAGGAGCACTTGCAAGATAATTTAAAGGCAGGATTTAAGTTCAGCATCACTTGCGCAGACAACTATGCACGAGAACACAAGTGGAAGGAATTGTGTACCTAGCAGTCGACAAGGAAGCAACTTGAATCCATGAATTCCTTGAAACATCATAGCAGAAGGCTTCATTAGTAGATTCCAACCAACCACCACCACCCAACAAGTAAACCTTTTTTCCTAGAACTTCAAATCCCATACCCATTTTATTCAAAGTACGAGCTGGAAGACCTGGAACACACTTCCAACGCCTCTGTGATTCATTAGGGTCCACTACATAAAACCATATCTTCCCATACTTGTCACAACATAAAGCATATATCCAAGTCTCACTTAAACTATGCATTCTACGATAATCATAGAACTCATCACTGCACACGAGTTCTCTCCATCTCTTGGAAACACACTTTAATACCGCATGGTACTTCCGGGGCACTCTCGCCAAGCAAGAAAGAGCTATGTCATCTGGAAGCCCACATATCAGCGACATTTGATTCTCTTCCATTCCAACCGATCCCACAACAGTTAGCTCGACTCCTACAACAAAGTAAAAGGGAAAGAAACCCATCAAGCCCCCAACTTGAATAGACTTGATCAATCCAAAAACAACCCATCCATGAACAAGCGAACTTGCTTACGCAGGATTCCAATGTCTAATCTCCAAGATTGTTATTTAGTTGCTAAAAAAACAGGTTGTAATATTAATCTAATCTATAGAGCTCAGCATTTCTTCTCTTTCTCTTGAGGAAATTATAAGAGAATCTAAAAGTGTTTTCTTTTCTTAGATCTATCCAGTAAGCAGATCGCTAATCTAAAATTACTAAAAATAACTAAATTAGAATCTGGCGCGTGAGCAGTTTGAAGGATAACGAATTAAAAAGAAAAGAAAAGAAAAGAAAATTTAATCAACTCGAAGCCCTAATTTGATTGAGACGAACCATTTTTCATCGAATAAAATATTCCTAAGCTACTAATAATGATAAGAAAATCAATGCGGGGAAATTAAAAGAGTAATTAGAGAGTATAATTTGGGACTTACCTGTCTGTAGCAATTTGATTGCAGATTTCTTTTTGGAAACAATCAACATTTTAATTTCACTTTCCAAGATATAAATAATAGAAATAAAGGGGTTGTGTGCACCTCGAGTCCTGTGGTAGCGTTTTGTAATTAAATTCTTCTCTCGGGGATAAAACTGGAATAACATGTGAAGCAATCAAGCTTGTGGCGTCCGATTTGTAAAACCTTCACAAGAACCCACCGCAGGGTCTGTCCATTTTTTTGTCTTTTTCATGTGCTCTCTAGTTGAAATGCAGCATCGATGCCAAATCCATCATTGACAATCTTTTGGATTTTATTAAGAAAAGAAAAGGTGATCATTGATATTACGTCAATTTAAAATATCGACATTTTAACTATTTTAAATTTATCGTTTTTACAATAAATCCAATCATTTTTCTTAAAATAATTATGTTTCTACTTTTTTTTTTCATTATTATTATTATCATTCTTGTTTTCTTTGAATAATAAATTAACCAATTCATCATTTAGAGCTGTTTGCTGGAGTTTCTATTTGAAATGTAAGTATTTGATCTCAAGTTTCTCTAAAGCTTATTTTGTCCTTTTCCATTCAAATTTTGCTTCCTCAATTTCCTTCCTTTTTTTTTTTAACTGAAAATCATCAATTCACAATCCCAATTGGATTTCGATAATATTTAAGATTGCAAGAGGATTTTTTAAAAATATTTTTTATTTAAAAAATTTATTTTTAATACCAGTAAAATTAAAATAATTTCAAAAATATTTTTTAACACAAAATCAAACACAGCGCATGACTAAAAATTTCGACAGCTTCCAACAAACGAAACCGTGTCCGGCCCAAATATTGAAAATCTGATTCAACCATGGAGACAAGAAAAGGAGAGAAAAAAGAGCCTTAAAATTCAATGGTTGGTAGTTGTGGATTTCACAGGTGATTCGATTGTTGATTTCGGAGAATTTTTATAATACACATTAAATAACTAATAGCTTCTCTCATGAGCCCATTTTAAAAAATATATTGATCATCAGATCAAAATAAAATGGTTGAATTGATGGTACACCGGCTGACTCGGAGCTCGGCTCAGGACTTCTCTTTTTATAGTGTTTTAGATTTCTCTGATTTGAGAAGTTAAGGACTATTTCTCTGATTTCTTTTTCAAGTTTTTTGTTTTTTCTTCAAAGAATTGTTAAGCAACTTGCAAAGGTGCCAAGCAGCTATCCAAATGCTTTACATTTGATTACGTATTTTTTATTATTGATCAGAGAAATCGAAAGGCTAAAAGTTATAATATTTCCTTACGGATGGATTTTTTTTTTCATAAATAAGTACTCCCCGGAGAAGAAGCGGTATTGATCAACACAGAGTCATCACAGCTGCGAGCGAAAGCGCTTCTTCGCATAAAAAGAAGATGAGCAAAAATCTTGGAACCCTTATTTGATACGACGATAGTTTCACGACCGACGCGACGCTTGACAGCAATTCCCAAACTAAAGCTTCGAGGCAGTGGTTGGATTTCTGGCTGGATTTGTTGTTGCGAATGTTCTAAGAAGCCCTTCTTGAGTTACCGACACAATGTGCTGTCCATCAATACATGAATAAATTCAGTTCGGAGTTTTCTCTTGTCTATCAATCACAACTCCACTTGTTAAAGAGAAAAAAAGCAGCAGAAAATAGAGAGAGAAGCATGGCAATAATAATAAAAAACATGGTTGCACCATCATAGAAATAAATGATTATTTATATAGTAGAGTTAATTTACCTCTCCTTTTCTATTGAACATTTCACCAACTACAAAGCCTCGAGCATTATAGGCAGCAGGGCTCACAATCTGATAGTCAATGATGTGTTAAGATTTCTGACATATCCAAGAGTGAGAAATGCAATCTGACACTTACCGCAAATAATAACCACTCATCAGCTCTAAAAGGCCTATGGAACCACATCCTGAAATTTGGAAAAAAAAGCCAATGAAATGATTAATTGAAGCCAAGGCGGAAGAAAGGCTCTTCTACGGTGATATGGGTTCAAGAGATATACACGTTTAATCTAAACACATAAAAGGAGTTCCCTAGTCAATGATAAGCATCATTCGACAGATGCTGTTGATTCACAAGAGCAAGCCAACTATAGAAGAGCTATTTAAGAAAACTAGTGCTTGCTATAGCGACCCTAGCTATTGTTCTAGTTCAAATTATTCAAAACAGGCCTGGGAGAAATAAATAACCAGAGCCAAATGGAGAGGATCCATCTTTAAACCATTATTCACCCTAAATAGATCTAGAACTTCAATTATCTCAAACCATACCAGGAGGGGAGGATATAAACTGGTTATTCTCAGTAGATTAAATTAGATGATGACATGGAAAAAATGACAAAAGGTTCACCCAAAATATCATCCGTCCAAATGAAAGTGGTGCAACCCTCTTTCAAAGTAACAGAAATCTTGCACAGCATGGTCAATAAATAATTATATTGTTATAAGATGCTGATACTTACGTGTGATCTAGACTAACTGCAGACGGCTTCAAACCCCTAGCACGGTGGGGATTCACACTAACTTGAAGAAATATGAGATCAGAAGCATATGCCACTACACATCTGTAAAAGAACAATTCGATAACATTAAAATTCAAGAATGATATTGCTTGTGCACCACTGGTGCAATGCACTTCCATTCATATAAGACCCGACACATTAAAGTACTTGGGAGGTTTCTATCCTTCTAAACTTTAATATTGTTAGTTATAGAAAAGAAGTCAGTTTGAGGAAAATTATTCATGCAGCCAATCTCAACTAATTTGGGGAGAAGCTTTCATAGAATTGAGTCAAGTCCAACAGAAGTTGCTTACCTATGCAATGCCTGATCATCTGAAAGTTTCCCTTTTGCTCTAAACCAGTACTTCAGGCTGCAAATATTTCATTAGATTGGCCTCCAATAGAGTAAAGGCATACAAGCCACAAGGACATCAAAGGGTTCATATTCCAACACAAGACAAACATATATAGGTCCTCATCGAAAGATCAGATTAGCAACATAATAAACCAGTCCTACCTTGGAGGAGATTTTGTCTGATTAGTGTTAGTGTTGGGCTCACAAAACCTTATTTCCATTGGCCAAGGGACAAATTCTTTTGCAGCAACCTTGTTGCGATAGCTCCTGAACATGCAATGCAATTATTAACTCTGGTTCCAGGCTCAAAGAGTTAGCTGCTTAAATTAAAATAAAATAAAAACCTTTTACAAGTGAACCAAGTTGCACCAAACGCTGTAATCCAGCAGAAATGCAAAAAGGTTACAGGAGAAAGCATTGACCACCCATAACTGAAGTTGCATTCATACCTTGGAAGAAGAGGATCAGTAAGACGTTTCTCACGCAGCTCTTCCATTGACAAAAGCTGCAATATGAGGATTCAATATCCAAAGCAGTAATGGAATGTATAAAAACATACAAGCTCGTTCTGCTTACCAGCTCTGGTTCAGGCACAGCTGGCATCTGTGCTAGCTGGTGGACAAACCCGTGTTCTTCTTTCTGTAAAATTAAATTAACCCAATACCAGTTTTATTCTTGATTAATAGCAAAAGAAATCTACCAAAAATGTAACTTAAGTACATAATTGAGGACGTTTGAAATTTTATTGAAAGTTTTGTAGAAGAGGCATAAATTGAGGGGAAAAGGCAATGTCCTTAAGCAAAAAACTGCATCAGGTATTGACTGATAATTAAATATTTGCTTGAATAATTCTTACATAAATCAATGTCATCATAGACACAAAAGACATTCTTCAAGTCAAATTTTTTTTATAGCCAGAAAACAAAGTGGAATATGAACCTGCATTTGATTTTCAAAAGACAAACTGGCCTTGATGATGATTGACTTTCTCAGGGGAGGGTTTACTGTCCTGAACATCTAAGTTCAAGATTTAAATAGCACCTGTTCTGTGCAACCTCTGCGCAAGCATTGTATGATAGAGGCAGACAATTAAAGAACTGAGCTGGAGATTGGTATCGTAAGACCAAGAAGCAAACACAAAGCCAATAGCAGCTTTAAATACATGGTGACATCATCAAAGAGATTTCTGGAAGTTCCTAATACGATGATATAGAGAAACACATTGGGATCAACAGTAGTTACAAATTATTTACTTGGAATCCCTCAAGTTATACCACACAATGACAGTTATTTAACTTTAGATCCTAGTTTCCCTGTTCAGGTATATATCCCTACAGCAGTTTAGTTTCTCTGCCACTGATTGATCACCTCTCTTACAAACCTAATGTCCTAATCCAATTACCAATCTCAAAAAGCTTCAATCATAACATTGCAGAACATTGAATGAAGGTCTATTTCATGTTCTTTCCCCAACAGGGGAGGTTCGTTATTCAAAATCTGCTATGTTTCCATTTCAGAACCTTAAGCATTAATCTCTAGGTTTACAATCACTCTTAAAATCACTACGGTGCCACAGGGCCATAACCACATAGCATAAGAAGTTTCCCTCAGGATGCTAGCATTCATTTAAAACCTCCCCCATGGTGGCGCATCTAACTAATAACCCTGCTAGAAACTAAAGATTTCCTCTGGCCCCATTCACAAAATCCAGCGGTTCTGCCACATCTCCGTAACAACAGACTTAGGGAAGAGCTGCATGCTCAGCTAAGAAAATGGCTGCTAGAAATAAGTAACGGCGTGGTTGTTGGAAATAATTAATATTATCTCTCCGCAAGGACTGCTGATTATTTAACACTCAGTGTACATCTAACTCTATTTTATTTCTCATGGATGAACAGGAGTAATGATGCTTAAATCTTCATCGTGTGTTTTCATTGATAACCAACTAGTATCAAGGATTCAAGGTCAAAGTTTAATATCTTCAACCCAGTTGTCTTTTCTAACCATTTGTGATTTCAAGCATGTTTACAAAGGGGATGATTTCAGCTAGCTTGAAAAGCTTACTGCACTCATTAGAAAATTCAATTAACGTTGAAAAGTCTAAAAGAACATAAATGGGTGCTAATTTAGCTATCTGGTATTTTTCAATATTTTATCCACCAATTTCTAGTATAGTTGCATTTCTTCCCTTCAAACGCAAACCTAACGGTAGTATAAAATTTAACAGAGTACCAACCTAACAATCCACATAATGGCCAAAGAACCGATGACTGTTTCCAAATCCATCTCAATGTAAAGATTTGTCAGAATACAGATTAAATGCAAAACAAGGCAGCAGCATTACCTGAAATGAAGCCATCAATGTGAATATGATATTTCCTTTTTGTATTGCATCAACTTTTCGGGTAGCAAAGCTTTTCCCATCGCGTATTCGTTGAACTTGGTATATAATTGGCACTACAAGAGTATATGCAAACATACACCATGTGTAATATCACTTTAGCTGTTATGCTCCACTAGCAGGATAATAAGCCCAGATAAACATGTTTGAAAAAGGAGATCTATTTATGCAACCCATTTATTTTCTTTTTATAAGAAACATATGGCAAGGATTCCCTCTTCAGGAATAATTGACTGGGAAGAGTAAAATCGCTTACTGAGCTTGTGTCAGGAAGTGCAAAATGATTACATATATAATGACCAAACATATCACTAAATAGACCTGATAAAAGTCTCTCTCTTAAAGATGGACTGAGAAGGTAGGACAAGATGATCTAAAACTTGATAGGAAAAAAAAGAGATTGAACAAGAAGGGAAAGGCATTATTGAAGCAAACATAGGCATTGTCGGTACCTGACTATCAAGTGTTATGAAAAATTTCAATTAAACTATAAACTTAACCTCTACTTTATTTCTTACTTTATACTAATCTTCTTCTTTTCCAAACAAGAAGAAAGTGAGTAATTTGAAGGTCTTTGATAGGATTAATTTGTCTTAGACTCTAGAGAACATGGTTGTTTTGCTGTTCTTGCAGAGCTTGTTGATAAGTTAGAGTAGAGGATGGATGTAGGTGAATTTTCACTCATTTCTTGCAGCATCTATTAGAAGAGAGAACACACATATTTGCCTACCAAACAGGAAAGGATAACAGAGTATGTAAATTAGTGGTTGCATCTCCTAGGAGATATTGCAATTGTTACATGAATCATGAAGTTTGAATAGAGGTAACCTCTGAGCATGACTTTGCTAAGGGTAACAGAATCAAAAGTGCATGAATTTCTGTTCACAGATTAGGCATCCCAGGTTATACTTACTGTCAAGATCCCCAATAAGAAGAAAATAAGCATGCAAGCTATGAACAAGTTTAAAGCAATCAACTGTTTTTGATGCTGCAGCCAATGCCTGCACATAACATCACAGTGTAATAATGAGAAAAGATAGCTACGTTTCTGTCCTCAAATTAGAGCACTCAATGTACTATTGAAACAGGGAGTAAAACAAAAGAGTCAGCTTTATATTAGCTTAAAATCAAGAATTCAAAAGTAAGAATGCTGGTTTATACAGGATAATTGAAAGTTGAATTGATAAAAACCAAAAGAGATAAATCGAAGGAGTCAAGTCCATTTTTTCATCGCATAAAAATGGATCAAAACAGTACTTGTTAAACAATGAAAGCATGATGTGGATTGTGTGTCCTCAACACAACCCATTTCATACCTGTCCAACAAACTGTCCTCCGAAGACCTTTCCAAATCGTGGGGCATCTGGCAGAGTAATGCCCTGGAATATATTCACCTTCAAAACACACAACAAAATCTTAGTCTAGATTTATACCAATTCCTTCACTAACCTATCACAAGGAACTCTAGAACACTCAAACCAGAGTAGAATGTTGTATTCATTAACCATAATTCTCACAGAGAGGAAAATTATACTGTTAGAGCACAACTTCAATTTTCCATTGTTTCTGTGTGTCCATTGAATAGAAGTTAAGAGCTTCTAGTTTCACCTCATTTTGGCTCACTTAAGAGGTGAACTGGCCATCATAACATATATCAAATTCAGACACATAAACATTTAAATACCAGGAAGCACAAAAATTCTCCTTCTGCATTCTCTGATAAGATAACAAAAGTCAAATCCTAAATCGAAAACACCTCAAGGTGCAGGAAGAACATACTTCTATTGACTCCAAATGCAATATGCTCTCCACAAGGGGGCAGGAGTCGAGTGTCTTGTCTGCATTCCATATAGATTTTGGTCGAAGCAAAGTGCATTGATCATGAGGTAGCACTAAGCAAATTAGCTGTCAAAACAGACCCCAGATTAAATGCCCACTGTCAATTTCAGTCAAATCCCGTTTTAAGTTTAGCAAGATAGATGTTTGAGCAGCTGGGGTTGCATATCAGAGAAGAGAAAGTGAGAAAACAAATACAGTTGCAGCTTGCAGCTACCTTAGTCAAAGCAATTACATCTGCCTGCTGAACAGACGCAGACAAACCTGCAAAAAACAAGTTAATGTCACTCTTCCAGGCCTATTAGATTCACTATTAAAGATCATAAATTGTTATAAACCAAGTGGTATCACATCTAGTGATAAGAAACATTAAAAAACATACAATTGATATTTGACTAGTAGAAATAAAAAACAAAAAAAGAAGATTGTATCGCAACAACAAAAGGTCTAAGATTGCAACCAAGAAAATCATCTTCTCACCATCACCAAAGTAATCATATCGCTGCAATTGAAACTCAGGACGACCCTCTTCCTCTTCATTTACTGTTCCACAGACTTGTGCCTATAAATCAGAATTTCCAACGATCAGCCAAAGTGGCTTAAAAATAGAAAGAAAGAAAAACAGAATTAACAATGATAACTGCTTATGATTAGTTATGAAGCAAACCGACCTCCCCTTTCCATATAAAATAGATTCCTTCCCCAACTTCTCCCTGACGAATAACATACTGTCCTTCCTCTACAGCACAAATCATTCAAAATGAAAATTTTCTTTCAAAAAAATAAACACAAGATAAAACAGAGAGAGAGAGAGAGAGAGAGAGAGAGTTAAATTCTCTTAAAGAAGTAAAAATTACCATAGCTTTTAACAATAACGAGCTCCGCGATTTTCTTGAGCGACGAGCTAGGCAACCTCTGTAGCAGAGGAACACCTCCCAAGAACTCCGTAGCTGCAAAAAAATCTCACGAAGTTCTTTCGTTTTTCCCGCATTTTCTCAGCAACCAAACAGAAATTAGGGGTTTGAATAGAATTTACCTGATTCGATGTCCATAGAGAAGAGTGAAATGGTAAGAATTGGAGCAGAAACGTGCGATTATGGAGCTTGATCCGATCTTTCAGTGCGGTAAAGTTTTAAGATTGATGAAGGGAGACGGGGGTGGCAGGGTGTAGATAGAGTGCTTTTCAATGTATTGAATTATTGTGCACTTTTTATACTCCAGCAAATAGAAAGACAGAGAGGGGGGAATAGCAGCAATACACTTGCCGGTAATAGTCGGGATTTTCTTTGAACTGTCCCGGTTGGTTTGTATTCAATGGCCAACCAGAGGCGACAAATTTGGGAGATAAAAAGGGAGCCCCAGTGTTGATCTAAAGAACCGTGAAAGTAAACACGTGTTTCATTTTACTAATTAAAAAAACACTAACTCTTCATTTTTTAAAATATAATGAAATAACTTTATTAGCTTTAAAATTTTAAAAAATAAAATATGCAGTCGTCCAAAAGCATTTTCATCTTTTTATTATGATTTTTTTTTTTTGCTATAATCATTTAGGAGATTTGGTAAATTAAAAAATATAAATGTTATTAAAAAAATATTACATGCCTACCATTCATTAACGAAACATCTCCACCTTTCATTATAACATGTATAGCTAACAAGCTTTTGGTTTGGCATCAATAACTCTTTCTTTTTTTCCTTTTCTTTTCACTCTTCTCGATTTGCACGCCTGACTCTTTGAAAACTTGGAGGGGATATTCAATCTGTTGTTTTCCTTCGTATTTGATCCATAATTTTTTATTTATTTATTTATTTTATATTAAATAATTTATCAAAATAAAAATGCTTTTTAATTTCATTCCTATTAGGACAGCTTAAGAGGAGAAAATAGGATGTTTCAACCAGAAAACTTCTCCAACAACAAATCGACAAGGTGTCAGCATACTGAAAAGTAAAGTCCAATCATCATCACTCAGAAATTCTTTGCAAGTTAAGGTAATCAGGTTAAATGAGTAGGAAAATCACTTTACCTTGCTCAAAATGTTAAGGGAAAAGGTTAGCTTTTTGAATTTGGTAAAAATAAACACAAATATGAACTTGTACTTGATCCTTGCCAGCCCCAGAAATATTTTGAAGCTGATAACAGGAAACGGCGAAAAAAGAATCTCTCGGGATCAGGAGCAGCGAGATGGTGTATATATTATAATTGCTATAAGATCTGACCAAAAAACAGAGAATTTGAAGAAAAAAACCCGGCAGTTTCAGAAAAGACTTGGTCCAGATTGTAAAATAACTTGGACACTAACCAATATCAAAAGAGAACAGGAAGAGTAAAGCATTTCTCAATCACCCCAGAACTCTTAAGAGATTCAAGGGGACAATCAATTTCTTCTTTGCTCCACCTCCTTCTGCCCTGGATGCAGGAAAATAAGCCCAAGAATTTGTTACAAAACCTCATAGAAACAGGAACTTAGAAGAAAGTAAAAGAAGCAAGATTTACATTATTTTCCTTTCCGGCTTCATTTTAACAGCACAAACAAAGGCAATGCTAAAAGTCAAAACACACAAGCCATATAAAAATCACAGGACAGCCAATTACCTTAACTTGTGAAAAAAAAAAGAGCATTATCTTGGGTCTGCAATGACTGCCAATCTTTCTCTTTAAGACATTCAAAGCTCAGTTAGAAGTTGCACGATGCTCTTCTCATGGGGAGCAAAAATCAGTAGCCTCCCATGGAATCCTCATAAGCCTTTCTCTATGCTCTTCTAAGATATTAAAAATGTCAAACATACATCAATAATCAAAAGACATAGGAACAGTTACGCAAATCAAGGTTTTTTTTTTTGCAAAAAAAAATTAAAAATAGAATGCTATACAAATGGTAGCTTTTTCTAGCTTCCAACAAAAAGATACGGGAAGTTTGAAAAAAATGATTAGTTAATTCAAAGCACCAGCAGTAAGTAATAATTACAAAACACAATACCAAAACCAAGTTGAAAAGTGAGCAAAATACAAAACTGGTAAAATGTATCAAAAGGAACTGGAACCGATTTCTCCACCACTGTGTCCCTTTTGTTCAGTCTATGTTTGGTGCAATCACCTAAAGCTAGAAACAAAAACAACGCATTACTCTACAAGTAGTTCATCAAAATATATATTGTAAATTGCAAACACATGCTAACAATAAATTGTGGCAACAGAAGGGCAAGCAAGCTTCACCAGAATAGATATCAAATGCCACAAATAACGACTGCTATCAACTACCAACAATAGTGCAATGATTGTTAGTCCATAGCATTGGTGTAACCAATAATAGTGCAATGCATATGGCTTGGTCTATTTCCATGCACCCAAACCTAAACCCACAGATGTTTGAGCGTGATAACAAGAAGCCAGACATCAAATGCAGAAGTTTGTGGAATTCAGGCTTTGAGTGGGTAAAATTATATTTGCCATGACAACCATGCTTTTGGAATGCAATTGCAGTTTTTGACATGTAGCAAATATGGCATGCAACACTCATTGTGTGCCTTTCTTAGGAAATCATCATTTTACTACTTTAAAGTGAAAAATCAAGATGAAATATTGCTGAAAAAACAGTGCTATGGTATCATTAAAATTATGTTAAAATTAGGTAAGTTCTTTTCAACAGTTTTAGCTTTCAAAGAAATTTCTACCAATATAGCTGTAATTTCCATGTCATGCCAGTTTGGAGACACAGATGGTGCCGATCCAGAATCAAAAAGCATGAAAGAAAAATTTGCTGTCATGTAAGATTCTCAAAAAATTTGAAAATCCAACCCCGCAAACTTCAAATCAAGTTAATTTTAGTGCACTTGATCTACTAAATGAGACCCATCATATGGTGTGTCTTGATATTTTATAACTCCAATATTACATGTAACACAAGAAACTAACAACTTGTAAAGTACAATTGTAAGTTGTATCCCTTGAAATAACATGTGATATTTAGCCATATAAATAACGGGAAAATACCTACCATATGATGAGTCTCATTTAATAGATCAATTGTACTAAAAATCAGCTCAACTTTCCACAACAGTAACAAAATCACAAAGTTAAACTTTGGATTAATACATGAAACTAACCTCTTTGTTAAAAGAAAGAGAGGAGCAAATAATCTGCCTTGACCCCATCTTGTCAAATTTTGGCATGGTATAAGATTATATAGATTTCCTCTCTTAGCCCCAATCACTTTTCCTCGCATGGAGGCATCTTAACAACCAGTAATATAAATAGTATATTAAAGATTGAAAACAACTAGCAAAAAGAATTATGTTGGTTATAAAATGGATGCAAGTTTCCAGCCAAGGAGTATATTTCATATTTTCAGGGGTAAAATACACAAAAACTTGTTCCAGGTGTTGGGTTTAGTTGGAAACTTCTGCCAAGCCTACTTGTCATTGGCAAAAGACAAGCTTCACTTCGAGCATGGCTTATCATTATATCTGATCATGATTATCCTCTATAATACATGTTTCCATGTAACTTGGATACACCACATGAGCTAGTTGAACCAAGTATAAAAACAAACTTTTGGCTTTGGCATTGAATGTTACTAAATGGTCTGATTTCCACTTAGACATCTAATGAATTATAAAGCAAAGAGTTTGCTATTATACTCGGTACAACTAGCTAACTTATAGACGCTCGCACAGTTGCATCTCAAATCCACCACATAAGATAATACCAGGTCTAAAACCCAACACTTTGGCTTTCTCATTAGATGCCCTTTTCTTGTCTTAAAACATCTAATGAATGATAAAGCCAAAAGATTGGCTTTACACCTAGTCAAACTAGACAGAAGACACTTGCACATTGCTTAGGCCATCACGATAGGAAGACCAGCTCAGTGATCAAAATTTGCATGTTCCCAAGCATGAAAACAGAGCATAAGATAATCATAAATTACCCCAGCTATCACAAGCATTATCAACGCAGTTCAAACCAAAATACTTTGCACATTCAACCCAGAGACTCAAATAGCTTAGGCAAAAAACAAGAAAGACAAAAGTAAACCAGATAATTGGAAGCACATCTTACTTCGTTCCATTTTCTGAGGCTTTCTGGTCATCACGGCTTTGTTCTGGACTCCATCTCGTGATTGTGCACTCCTCAATAGAGCATCTCTCCAAACAAGATGGAGCTAATGCACCGTGACCATTTCTGTCAACATTCAGAACTAACAATGTTTTCGCAACACTTCCACAAAGTCTGATGGTGCAGTGGAAATCAGACCACACCCTCAATCTCCCAACATCCCCTTCTGACAAAACAATCACAGCATATTCTGAATGTACCAAAGATGGATGATGCCGGTAAGCAACGAAATCCACACCGTACTGTAATCCTGGCCTGAGAACCCAATTTTTCATGCGAAGATAGGAATAAGCCTTATAAAAATCCGGGAAATTTTCCTTTTTCAATTTCATATACAACCACAAATCTAAATCATTTTTAACAAAATTATCTTCACCGGCAATCTTTAAACATTTTAAAGAATAACACAAATAAAACGCTTCCTCCAAACCCAACTGAAACCATTGCTTATCTTTTTCAGCAGTAATTATGGGTTTGCCAAAACATGCACGAGTGAGAAGTTCAGTCTGTTCTGTTTCCACTGCAAGAAGCACACTACAACCTGAGAGCGACGCACGAGCATTTGACTGAAGAAGAGAAGATTGAAGCCGTGAGACTATTTCTGACATAGGATCTGCTAGTGCTTTAGCTTCTGCTCCTTTTCCTTTCCATCTTGGCCCCATTTTTCAAAGAATAACACTTAAAAATTCTGAACAAATCAGACAGATAAATAAACTTTAAGAACCAAGGGACACAAAGGGAATAAGGTTTGTGGATTTTCTCACTTACCAAACAGAACAATTTCCCAGAAAATCCACCATGAGAGAAAAAAAAAGAGGAATGGTTGCGGCCAAGAAAACCTTAGGGCTTTTCTCTCTCAGTGCTCGTCAAATTGAGAAAGCTTGGCTGTTTTAGAGTGTCTCAAACTTCAAAGGACTGTTTTACTCTGAACTAACTGTCAATAACAAGTATAAGAGTTGAACAGTAAAATGGTTAACAAGTTTAGGGTATTTTCTGAGTAATTGACCGTATCAAAACTAGATTTACTTCTTCCATTTGATCAAAAGCTGTCAATTTGCCTTTCATGACAAAAAAGAAGAAGAAGAAGAAGAAGAAGAAGATAAAGATAAAGAAAAAGAAAAGGTCAATTGACCGTAAGTTTCTTTGCACACCTTTTACACTGTAAATTGCAATATTTCTCAAGCATGCTCACAACGATTTTTAAAACCTATTAAAAGAAACTGATTGCTGGTTTAAAATGACATGTTGGCATAATTTTATTGGACACTTTATGCTTACTTTTTACTTTTTCCCCCCTATGAATTATTTAATGCATCTCAATATTGCTTAGTTTTTTTGATACTTGTGGTTTCGAGAATTTTATTTTTTTATATTTTTTTAATTATTAAACTTGTATTTTTAGTTAGATTTGTATAAAGGATTTACATGCACAAAAAAGTAGCATTATCTTTGCTAGTAATCAAGAGTAATGTAAATTTCCATAAAAAGATAATTTAACAAAGTCCCAACCAACCATTCAATTACTAAGAAAGCCATGTAATTATATTTAAAAAAAAATTTGAATGAATCTAGATTTATTTTTTAAAAATTATTAATTCAAGTCATATAAATTTTAGAATTATTGAAGATTTATATGATAATTAATTTTAAAACTTATTAAATTAGTCAAGATGTGCAAAAGTTAGTCCGAATATCTATATTAATTATATATAAAAAAGAAAGACATGTTAACTGAAAATATATGTTAGCCATTCCGCATGATTATCACAGGCGAAAAGATCAATACAGATGATGCAAGCTTCAGCACTCATCACTAGCATCGTATTCCAGATAAACTATTCAGGGCTGGCTATTCTCAATGCATTAAGGGCAAGTGCTTAGATCTTGAACGTGCTGCATACAAGGAAACTACCCCTTTCTCATGGCTTTGCTTCATGTCTAAATAGTAAGGATAGTTCCTTTTGGTTTAAATACCTTTTAGGTTTTTCTTAATTGCTTCTTCACTTGGTTCATTCAATTTTGATATGCATGATTTTTTCTTTTTCATTATTCAGTTATTTTATATGTTCTCCACTACCCCCGTCTTCCCTGTCTCCTCCCTCTTTTATTGTTGCTGTTTGCATCTTTTCTTCCCTTCTTTTCCCCTTTCTTGGTTCAGTTTGCACAGCCATGGCCAGCTGCTAATCATTCAGTTTCTCAATTTTCTGTTGCAATTTCGTGGGAATGCAACCATGGAGTTCGATTCCTTTGCCTTTGGTTTCCTTTCTTGCCATTTGTCCAGTCTCTTGCAATTTTGTTGGATTGAAACTAGATTTTTTTCAATTATCATGCCTTTGGTCTTTTTTGTTTTTCTCATTCAGTTTCGATTTGCAATCATCACTTTTCTGCATCTAATTTCTTTTTTTAGCCATGTTATTTTGGGTGGGGGGTGGGCGGTGCCATTATTTCTTCTTTTCCTTTGCTAGTATTCCTTGTAAGATGCGTGGGAGAGAGAATGGGGCCACCATCTCTCTAAGCTCTACTAGGAAACTTGCTTATGATTTTTTTTTCTTATGTTTTATGCGTGTGCATTCCTCTAAGTTTCTAAAAAAAAGTTATATCCTATTTTTATATAAAAATTTTAAAAATATATATTTATATGTGTTTAAAAAGTTTATTAAAGCCATAAAAATTAGGTTTATATTTCAAAAAATACCAAAAATTATTTTGTTTTTTATTAGTATCGTGATTATAAATTTATATATAAAACATATTTCTAATATTAAATAAAAGATAATTTTTTTATATATATATCAGCATTAAAAATATTAGGTTTTTTATTTGATAAGATAAAGATCCCCTTTCCAAAAAGAATTTTTTTAAAATATTAAACAGATTAACAATTAGAAAACATAATAATACCTTAAATTATATTAGATATATAAATAATACAGCTTATCTCATATAAAACATATTATAAATGTTAATACCTTCTTCTTACACAATCAATTTTTTACCCTAATTTTAAGACCAGTTAGAATTTGTAAGAAACAAAATATTAGGTGAGGTTCTCGTTTTCTTCTTTTTACCTGCAAATAGCAAGAATTCCTTGTTCTTTTATAAAATAGACAATCAGGGTCTGGAGTCCAAGTAATCTCACTCATATTGCATCTAATATATATACAATCTTTCAAGGTAATGGAGGAAAGATGCGGGAATGCGAGGAAATAACAGAATCCTGCATATACTTGTTGGGACGATCGGGGTCTGGAACCCAAGCAATCTCACTCATATTCGGGGTCTCCACAAAAACCATGGTGAATTCTCCCACCTTCTTTATAGCTCCTCTCCTGCCAGCTCTCAAAACAAGATTGTTGTTCCTGTTGTAAGAAAAGATGCCATTAGCCAAATGGATTATGTCACCTGGCTCGAATGCATCGCACTCATCACCCCAGAATTGGAAGTGAACTGAGGCAGTCTCGTCAGCCACAAGTGCCAAGCAGGTCTTGTTCTGCCCTTCCATTATTTTTCTGCCTTTGTCCAAAACTATAAACTGTGTGTTAATGTTGTTTTCAGCTGCAGGCACTATGTCTTTTAGACAGACCATCCTTCCTTCTCGATCCATCAACAACGTAGCAGAGCTCTTTCCAACCTGTAATTGATATAATTAAAGAGAAAGCACGATGTCGTGAAGAAACATACATAAGCTAGGGTTTGAGATAAAAGTATCTCTCTTTTCTCTTGATCATTTACACAAACATCTAGAATTCATAATCCTAAACTAATTATATAATTAAATCTAGGAAGACAACAACTGTTCTGATTTGTTAGTAACACTTAACTAGACATTCACAAACATGCAAAGAAAAGCAATAAAAAGAATAAATAAAAACAAATACAAAATATTGGAGAGCAAGAACGTTGCGATCTTGAAGCATATATAATGGAGAAGAAAAGGCACCGATGCTAACAATTAATAATGTTGTTCTTAATTGTCCGGGAATTTATTGGAACTAGTTAATTAGTTTTTTTTAGTAAAAAAAATGAACCATTATAAAAGGCGATATTATTGACTAATAATTCTAGCTAACTACAATATCACTTTATTAGAACATCCATTGGTTTTTCTTAAGTCCACCTGCATGCTTATAATTTTAGCTCCAACTACGTCTACAGCCCGCGCGATGCCGCCTTCTAATACAAATCAAATCAAAACTGAATGAGAAAAACAGAAGGACCAAAGGCAAATAATTGAAAAACCTGGTTTCAATCCAACAAAATTGCAAGAGACTAAACAAGAAAGGAAACCAAAGACAAAGGAATCGAACTCCCTGGTTGCATTCCCATGAAATCACAACAAAAAACTGAGATATTAAGGCCATGATTGGGATTGAAATTATAGTTTAAAATGCTTTTTATTTAAAAATACATCAAAATAATATTTTTTATTTTTTATAAATTATTTTTTAGATTAATATATTAAAATAATTTAAAAATAAAAAAAATTAATTTTTTTTAAAATTTTAGTTTCTAAATGGTTGGCAGCTAGCCATGGATGTGCAAGCTGAAGCAGGCATCGAAGCCCGCCCAAATTGAACGGCCCATCTCAAGGCAGAATAGACAGCCCACGACAGTACACGAAACATGGGACCCATCAGCGCTGAAAAGGCCCACACATATAAATCAATATAAACATCCCCCAGCCGCCAGTTGCAGCCCATTCAAAATGGGTGCGAGTGGAGGGAAAACTCACCGAGAGAGAACGGAAAAGAGCGATGCCCGACACTGTATGAATCCACGGTGAAAAGCTCTCTTACAAGCAAAACAGACATACAGGGAAAATATGAGCTATAACAGCGGAACCAAGAAAAGATGCAAACGACAACAATAAAAAAGAGAGTAGCCAGGGGAGACATGGAATAGCAGAGAAGAGAACACATAAAAAAACACATGTTCAAGCCCCTTTATAATGTTACTAACAAGTTACACTCTTCAGATCAGTAATTCACGTCCTTTTAAGAAAACAGGTCACACAAAGTTTCCTTTAGGAAATAGATTTCACAAATTACAACCATATCGATGATGATTCATGAAAGGCTGCTTACTAGCTATAAGTTGCTGGAGCTAGGAAGGACAGGCGCCGCTGCAGCTGCTACCACCGGCGGGCCTGCTGCCGGCTGGAGAAGAGAGTTAGAGGAAGAGATGAACCAGGCAGATGGAAAGAGAAGAAACCTAAATTTTCCTATATAAAGAGATGGTATGAATGTAATTTTCTAAAGTTTTTAGGTCATTATTGATTCTCGGATGAGGTTTCGAATCAGGTAGATACCATGCCCGAAACCCAACCTTTAACTTCTAAATTTTACCCAAATCCATGCCATCCATTGATTTTTCACCAATTTAAATCAATCTAAAATCAGATCCGGAGTAAAATTGACAGCCGCATCCGGAAGAGTGAGGAGATAGATATCCGAGTATCCAACAATCAATTGGGCCAAAGACAGGAACCTCGCTAACCGTCCGTCAGTGCTGTACGAGGCAGCGGTTGGTTGTAGTAGGGTCAAAATCAAACAGCAAGACAGGGATCAATGAAACATAATTGAGAAAACTGGGAATCTAAGCACTAAACAGAGTAGATTCTTGCAAATCCAGCTCTAAAAGGGAAATGGGTTTGACTAGCAGGTACACAATCCAACAAGAGTAATCTCTTACATCTCTATCTGCACCAGCTGTATTATATGTTGTTTTGTAATCCAAACCTACCAATCAAAAGTAGCAACTCTGAATTTCGCAACTTCTGATACACTAACAGCAACCAATATTTTGTTTTATTCTACGTATTTAACCCCCCCCCCCCCCTTCTTTTAAAAAAATGTTTCTTTTAAAAAGGTTTTTCTTTTTAAGTGGGTTTGTGTATTTTTGTATTTTTTCTTTATATTATTGTTTTGATTACTGATTCTTCAACAAGAAAGTTTAATTCTTTACAAAATAAACTGATTATCTTCTAAATCCCAGTTGGATTTTCCTCAAAATCTAAGTTCCCCAAATTCATTGATGTGCCTGTCTCATTTGAGTCATGTTTCTTGATGAATATATTATCATGCTTGAATCATAGGCCTCTATGTCAATCCTCTGTGGCGTTCCAATCCTTGAATGCGTGTACTGCCTTGGCTGTGCTCGTTGGCTATGGAAAAAATGCCTATACTCTGCTGGTCATGAAAGTGAGAACTGGGGCTTAGCCACAGCTGAGGAATTTGCGCCTGTGCCTCGCCTTTGTCGCCTAATCCTAGCTGTCTATGAAGATGATCTTCGCAACCCACTTTGGGCGCCGCTGGGAGGCTATGGTATCAACCCTGACTGGGTAGTTGTAAAGAGAAGTTATGAAGATACAGGGGGGTGTGCTGCTCCTTACATGATTTACCTTGATCATGATAATGCTGATGTAGTGTTGGCTATTAGGGGGCTTAATTTGGCGAAGGAAAGTGACTATGCAGTTTTACTCGATAATAAATTGGGGCAGACCAAGTTTGATGGTGGTTATGTGCATAATGGGCTGTTGAAAGCAGCAAAGTGGGTTTTTGATACAGAGTGTGAGCTTTTGAGGGATTTGGTTGAGATGAATCCAGATTATAGGTTGACTTTTGCTGGACATTCATTAGGTGCAGGGATAGTGTCGCTGATAGTAATGTACGCTGTCCAAAATCGGGATAGATTGGGGAACATTGAGAGGAAGAGGATCAGATGCTTTGCCATGGCTCCTGCTAGGTGTGTGTCACTGAATTTGGCTGT
The DNA here is from genome assembly GCA_018804465.1 of Populus tomentosa. Taxonomy (NCBI): domain Eukaryota; kingdom Viridiplantae; phylum Streptophyta; class Magnoliopsida; order Malpighiales; family Salicaceae; genus Populus; species Populus tomentosa. Next base: position 5,116,683 of record CM031995.1, read on the forward strand.
GAGATATGCTGATGTTATCAATTCTATCGTGCTTCAGGTAGGACTTGCCTGTGCTCTCAGCTGTGTTTGAAATTACAGTAACAAAGTTGCTTAAAATTTGGTCAAAATGGATTACGGTAAAGTTTAAAATTTGAATTTTTTGGTGCATCGGTCAATTGGAAACACCCACAAATATGATGATGAGTGGTCTTAATAAGAACGGTGGTTGCAGCATTTTTTGGCTATACTAAAATGAATAAAATTTGTTCAAAGTGGCCACGTAAGCATTTTTCAATTTATACATTTTGAGAAATAGAAACCCTGCTGTTTAGAAATATCAATTATGTGATACAGTGATTGGCATTTTAATTTGCCTGTTTTCTTACAATTGTTACCTGCTGCCGAGCTCCAGATTTGATGAAACAAGCAAAGAGCTTGATACCTTAGACTTATAGCATTTCAATTTCTCTTTCAATGTGACAAGGAATATTAGTATGTGCTCTGTTCTAATATATGTTACTGAATGAACCAGGATGATTTCTTACCTCGGACGACCACTGTTCTGGAAGATGTTTTCAAATCGATTTTCTGGTAAAAGATAGAATGTCTTATTTACCTTTTCATTACTAGCTGTATATTTTTTTTTCTTTTATTGCGTCTGGTAATGTGGCATATATAAGATGTTGAGATTTGAGGCCCTTTTTTAAAAAAAATATATTCAAATGAGTCAGTATTGTACTCACAAAGAGAGAGCGCAATTGCATAAAGAAACTTTAAGAGGTTTTTCCATTTGGTTAGTTGAGGAAACTCAGATAGTCATTGATGGACTCTTATGCTTGCATATTTGGTCCGTGTTATAATGATCACGTATCTAATGGAGCTCGTTTAGACAAGATATTAACTGAGCTGAGTTTCACGTATCTAATGGAGTTCGTTTAGACAAGATATTAACTGAGCTGAGTTTCTGTACTTTGGACAGCTTGCCTTGTCTGCTATGCCTAATGTGCTTGAAGGATACTTGCACTCTTGAGGAGAAGATGCTTAAGGATCCAACGCGGCTATATGCACCAGGACGTCTATACCATATTGTTGAGAGAAAGCCCTTCAGGTAAATTGAGCTGTATTTTTGGTGCAATTTTACTTGTACCTAATGAAGCAGCTTGCCATGAGTTTTTATGCCCTCTGCTGAAGGAAATTCTTGATGATTTGGGGATATAAAGAAGGTATCACCTGCTGGGAAATAAAAGGAATGGTGAGGGAAAGAGCGAAAATAGAAATAGTGATTCTTATTGAAGGTACAAGGAAAGTATTGTAGGCATCCTGAATCAAAGAGCAACTGATAATTATCATTGAATATTCTAAGACCCAAAAGAGTTGTCAATTGTCGCATGGCATGTGCCGTGCCAGCTTCTTTCGATTTTGATTTGCTGGAGGTTTATTTAGAAAAATTTATGTGCTTCAGAATTATTGATTACCATCATATCGTAATCAGAGTACCTTTACACTTGGTTTCAGGATAGGAAGATTTCCACCAGTTGTCAGAACAGCAGTCCCTGTGGATGGGCGCTTTGAGCACCTAGTTCTCTCATGCAATGCGACTTCTGATCATGCCATTATCTGGTTGGAGAGGGAATCTCAAAGGGCTCTTGATGTAAGTCTAGCTTCTTTCTTGGCATGCGGTAAGACTTGGTGGTTCTGGGTTTGGGCCAAGGCTGAGACAGCTTTTAAATAACTGATCTAGTTTGTCTCATCAATCAGATTTTTAGAGCTTGCTTGTCCAGCTTCTCAAAGAGGAAAAAAATGAAAGAAAACCTTGGTTTATCCAGTCGAGGGAGGGTAGTCAGCTTTTTCACAACTCCTGGGTAGCTCGAAATAGGAGCTCCTGGAATGTTTGTTGAGGCCAGTTTGTGGCAGGTTTCTTATAAAATCCCGTGACCTGTCATCCCCGTAACTCCACTATAAATGATAAAGGCAGTGTCAGTCAAGTGGTGCATATTTGCTTGGTTAAATTAGATGCTTGAAGATTGAGAATTAACCTTTACACTTACAACATATCTGAAACACAATCTCCCTTGTCAGTTGATGCTGGAGAAAGATCGGATCATGGAAATTCCAGCACAACAGCGGATGCAGCGGCAGGAGTCTCTGGCACGTGAGCACAATGAAGAGTATGAGGCAGCACTTCGGAGAGCTGTTGCTTTGGAAATCCCACAGGCAGCCTACTCACCTTCGTATGGAACATTTGCCGAAGTGGAAAAGGGGGAGGGTTCTGGCAGCTCAAGTGGGGCACGTTCATCACTGTTGTCATTTAAGAGAATGAAGGAACGCTGGGACAACTTTATAGAGCGTCTTTTTGATGTGGATGAATCCGGTCGAATGGTGTTCAAGAAGTCTTCCACATAGACACTATTTTTTTTCCGCTTTTTTTTGTAAAATTACCTGCAAATATCATTCTTTCATTTATCAACCAAATAGGCTCGATTTGCCTTATGATGTTATTTTAATGGTCTGTAGAATTGTCAGCTTTACGCATGGATAAATCAGATTAAATAGGAGGGGAAAAATATGAAAGAAAGAGAGAACAATTTTAAGAATATGTATCTCACCTTCAACTTCAAGCGCGGCCAGAGCATGGCAAACAGTTTTTTCGAAGCTCCCTTGTAGGCAGTTTTTTCTACCTTGCCTTCGGTTTTTAGGAACTTAAGAAGAAATTGAAGGCCCCGTACAAAATGAGAAAGAAACAAATCAAAAGTGAAGGGAAGGGAATAGGTGTTCAATTAATAATTTCAAATTTCTGAATTGCACACGAGCCTTTGAAAAAAGTTTTCAGCTCGGTTGAAAAAACAAGCATTAAAGGAAGCTCAAATCTAGCGAACCTGACTGTCTCGAGTTTGTGGTGTCATTTACAGAGGTGTTTAAACCATTTCAATACTATTACCCTGCATATTATATGAAAAAATACTACACTAATCTACATTATGGTAACCCCATCTATTATGCAGGGAAAAATAAATACCACTCCATCTGGATGCCCTTCCTCCTGCTATACCTGGAGATCAAGAACGGCATCCCCTGCCATGGAAATCAAACACATTCAGATCAAATTACAACGATGCATCAATCAGTACTATATATCATCAATAGCCAACTAATCGAATGGCTCACTACCACTTTTATTTTGAATTTGATGCAACTTTATACAACTTCATTAAAATTTGTGCCCTTGAAGGACAAGTTATCTATCAACATCTAACAGATTCGGCTACAAAACCTTGCGTGAAAATGACGCTAGTTTTTTTGCTCTAATAGCCAGTACATGAGACAAACTATGACTTCTCTGTCCTTCGCAGGGCACTGTTGGAAGAACCTTTTGAAGTAATCTCGCTGTTTATGAAACAGAAGACCAGTGCAGATTACCGAAACCAGTGAAATTCATGTTGGAAGCACCAAATTTGTTATCCCTCTGATTCGGGCAAGCATTGCAGCATCCAGAACTTTTAGATAAAGAAATCTGTCTCCCTCTATTTTCACCCTTTTCCCTTAGTTATTAGTTCCCAGCCCACCAAAAAGATGTTCACACTATGTAACTAGATCTTTTCTTTTTATCAGCATGGGTGATTGGATAAAAATTTATAGCATGGCAAAGACTCGAATTTAAAAAATAATTGCAGATTGCTCTAGTACTTTACCATGCATTCTCTTAACAAAGCGTTCAAATTCCATGTAGGTTTGTCTCTCCATTAGAAGTGGGCTGAGCCTAAGGTAAGTAAAAGACAAAAAATGCCTTCCATCCGGATCACTTAATGGCTTGGCGTTATCCAGAATCTTGTTATACGTGACCCTGTCATAGCATGGAAGAGCGTTCTCGCCAGCAACTGGTATGCCAACATCCCATGCAGCATTCAGCACCTGAGATAGACAATTACAATGCTCATAGATAAACTTTCAACAAGGAACATGCACCCGGTGAACCTGAAGCTAGCACGATGTATCCAAAATTTTCATATAGGTGAAAAAATAGGCTTTTATAAAAAAGACCTATTTTCCCAAAAATGACAAACTTAATTCAGGAAATGTTGAAGCTCAACAGGAGGTTTCTTACGTGCCATACTAATCCCTCAGGATCTGCATGTGCCTCTGCAAAGTCCACTTGCTGGTCTACTGTCCACAATTCAGAACACGAGAAGTTTAAAACAGCCCTGTGCTTCTTTAGCATTGCAACAATTGCAGCATAGCCATCATGATTGCATGGGTTGTACAACCCAGCAGTTAATTCAGCAGCATGACTGGATGTCTTGTACCACCAATGAATACCTAGTAGCTGCTCGAAATTAAAATGTAGCAAACAGAGTGGATCAAGCATAACTATCAAATAACTTTCAGATGTAGTTTTCAAAAGTTCTAAAATGCATTTTGAAGCCAACATAAACAAATATCTTAAATCAACTTAATTTTAGGACCTAGGCAATTAACAGAGAAAGGAAAGAAACAAGCCTAGGTAGCAAACTTTAATAAACAATCCTTGAAATTATAAGAAATTTCTGAAAAGCAGACTCACCTTCGCAGCAATTCAAGTGCCTTCAAAAGCTAACTTTGCCAAAGAAAGTACCCAATCACCATGATCAACTAAAATCCTAGCATACCAATTAAGGAAGAACCTGCCATAATACCCATCATATTCCCCTCCATCACAGAAGAAACCAGTTTCATGTGGCTGGGAATTATAGGAGCCAGCATTATCTGGTCCCCTAGCCCAGAATGGATGTCCCCTTGCTTCCGCTGTCTTCTTTAAGCTTTTCAGAAAATATTTATCATAACACTGCAAATAAAGTGCTTTTCTTAACCATGCCGGGACAATAAAAGATAAATTGGCAAGCACAGGTTGAGAAAATAAATGAAAGAATCGAGTACCCAGTTCACATAACATGAAGCAACCAATTTACCTAGAATAATAATTGTTTTCTTATTACCTAGTTATGAAATAAAAAATAAAAAGCGAAATGAGCCATACTGCAAACTAAATTTTCAAGATAACTGATTTCTTAAAACCTAATAAACTCAGCTAAATATTCATGTCAAAACTCCACTTGTCCATAGTATCTTTGATAAGATGGGCGAACCAGAAAAATCAAATTGTGTCGAGGCAAAATTGGGAAGTCACCACAAATTGACTCCTATTTATCAGGGTTTTTTTTTTCTCATTTTGAAGAAGAGAGGCTGCCTGGTGTTAAAAAAAAAAAGGGTTACTGGAGCATACTGCCCTAGCAGTAACTCTCAAGGCCAGAAGCATTGTGAGAGCAAATGTTGGAAGCTATTGGCAAGTTTGTGTGTATGGAAGCAACTTGTAAAGTTGTAGCAAGCAAATTCGGATAACGAAAGCTTACATCACTAAAAAATATCACTGAAATAGTGAACTTAAAAAATTACCACAAATTCACCAATGCCAGGATATCTCCAGCCATGCTTCACAGGACAAGAAGGGTACCGTAGCTCCCTACAAGGACCGAGTCCAACTTCAACCATGGAGATGATACCATCCTCAAAGAATTCATCAAATTCTGCTCGGAAGCTTCTCATGTAGTCAAAGTACACATACATTAGCTAACCATAGAGATAAAAACACCAAATTTACTAGCCTAAAAAAATAATCCGTTTCAAATACTCAAATTACATGAAAGCAACAAATCAAATGACCTATTTTCTGATCATTGCTGTTAGGAACACGCATAAAATCCAGTTTTGAATTTAGCATAATGTATATTCCAAATGTTAGCCATAACCAAAACAGCAACTTCAAAAACATTTTTTAATTGAATAAATTATTGTTGTATTTAGCTTAAATTGGTATTCTAAGAAAATTTAATGATTATTATAGAAGCAGACATTCATGTGGATATTTGCAAAGAGTGACAGAAAAGCTTCTGGGTGTTGACCATACACTGGCTTATAATTAAGGCCTAACAGCTACAGCAGGATGTACCTCAATAGCAGTACGACCTCTTAACACCAGTTCTTTGTCGATTCCCCATGAAAGACATTCCGGGTTGCGCCTTCCCTCTCTATCAGTGAAGAAGATGTCAGGATTACTGCGTCCAATTTCTGCCACCCAATTTGGCAGGGGAATACAAACATCATCACCGACATTGCCTCCACATTCATGAAATGACATCACAACCTGAGATAAAAAAATCAGTAAGACAATTGACTCTCATCAGAAGGAATTTTCAAAGGTATTGAGAAAAGCAACTACAGCGACCAGGAACTTGTTGCTATGGTATGTTTAGATGAAGATAGATTCATAACAAACAATTCAATAATTTTAGAATCTTAAAAGTTAAATCCACCCTGAGAAAACATCATCCCTTCTTAAAACATTATAAATCCTGTTCATAAATTTGGCTGTACTCGGAATTACTGTTTTTATTGTAACAATCAAGGAATAAAAAACTCATCGGCCAATATCAGCACCCAAGCTCTGGGGATTTGCAATCACAAACCTAAATGAATCGACCCTCTCCCTTCACAGACAGTAAGCCCCTGAAATGCATGACATCTACTTGACAACCCCTTCATTAGTGCACTGCTTCTTGACAATTTCAACAACTTCAGATCTTCTTCTAAGTTCCCCAGCCATCACCCATTAATTAGCCCAAAGAAATCCTTCTATCGTTCAATGATTGGCTCCTATCAGGATCATCATGGTAGGTCCTTGATCTGTGAACAATCTTGCAGTTATGTTCCATCAACATGCTTAGTTGCACATGCTCATGTCATTGACATTATGATCAACAGAAACAACTTGCTCGGTTTCCAAACACTCAGAAAATATTGGATCTCATAACATTGCATAATTCAGGGCACTGTACCCATGCCACCAACATCCACATGTATGGATATGATCATAAACAATCTATGAAGTGGTGTACCAGAGAAAGGGGGTTGCTAAGAAAAGCCAACAATTAGTATTAATTCTATGCCCAGAATGCGGGAGAGCATGAGCTACCATACAGGATAAGTTTCAAACAGCACTCACCTGTAACTTGAGCTTAAGTTCATGCACCATCTCAAAGAGCCTCTTGTAACCATTCCAGTTGTACTCTTGAGGAGCGTGAGCCTCTACTATGCCCCACCAGCAGTCAACCATAACACCATCAACATTGGCAGATTTCAATACCTTGAGCTGCTTCAGTTGGCCATCTAGATCAACCAGCTCGCACTTCATATTTATGGCACCCAACTGGCACCAACAAATCATGGAACAAAAATGAATTTGATTATAACTTACATAGATCTCACACTTGGCACTTGGGTTAGATTGAGAAACAACATATCAAAGAAAATACAGTATCTTTCACAAAAAGGCTGAACTCAGAACGGAAATAATAATAATAAAAAAAAAAGATAGGACACACCATCTCTAAAATTAACTGCTCAAAAAGTAGGATTAAATTAACTCACTGGTAGCATAACATAAACTGGTATGAATGGACTGCCAGCAAAATCCTGCTCTGGTAGCTTTGGAATTGGAGGTATGTCAACAATCTAAAAAAAAGAAAGGGAGGTTAAAAAATGTGTGACATTAAACACTAAATCTAGAAGAACCAAACTTTGTTAGAAAATTAACTGGTACTCTACATTCTTTGACTAAAAACAAGTTCTACATATGTGCAATACTGTGCTCCACATTGCTAATCAAAGAGCCGGTTAGCTTATCAGCTTATTTATGTCGAATGTGTAATGTACAAGACAAACATGGAGTAAACAAGCAACCATGCATTTTTTTTCAGTGTTTGAAGTGTCAATTGTGAGGTTACAAACAGTAAAATTGAGAACATCATTTATTAGAATATCCATAGATCAATATTGCAGCACATATAGTGTACAAAAGAATTCCATAGTACCTGCTTGTCATTTATAGTGTTCATGGAGCCACCATCACGAGGATCACTCTCTGTTTGTTCTCTTCCTTCTCCCACCATTCCTGGGGTTTGTGACTGAGTGCTTGCAGATAGATCATAAGGTGAGGGGTTAGGTATAAAAACACCTTTCATACGGCATGAATTGTAATCAACCGAGGTCCGATGACCAGGAGAGACTCCTCTGAGGGAACCAGGTGGAGTCAGTTGAGACACCAGATGTGAAGACGATGATGTTATGGCAGCAGAAGTGCCACCTGCAGGCCTTGAGCCCTGCAAAAAGTTAAGAAGATAACAACTCCCTCTAGATTTTACTAAGACAATTAAGGAACGTGCAAGAGGTACTCTGATCAACCATTACTCTTCAAACCCGTGGGTAATAACAATTTAGTGTGCATTCTACCAGTTATCACTAACATTTAAATAACGAATCAAATGAATTCAGCAAACAAAGCCTTTGTACTTGAGAGATAAGTACCTGAAATCTTGAAGGAAAGGTGGTTCCATCTGGAAGAACAACCCAGCCAGCTTCCCTCGCCAAAGCAGCAATTACATCATTTATATCAGCTCTAGCCCTAAGATTGTAATTACCATGCCTCCTTAATCCTGCCAAGATCCTTGCTGTGATTGCCCTCCGATGCCGCTCTCTTAGCTTTGTCCTCTCCTTTTCTTTTAGCGGCTTTGACCTTCGAGCTCCTCCCTGATTGCCCTCCAATGCCGCTCTCTTAGCTTTGTCCTCTCCTTTTCTTCTAGCGGCTTTTACCTTCGAGCTCCTCCCCCTGGAGAGCTAACATGTTCTTGAAATTGCTGGTGATGTTGAAACTGATTATTACTACTATTTGATGTCATCCCTCCGTCCATTCCTACCATCATTTGTGCAGCAATATGCTTCCCTCCATTTTCTTCATCTTCCTCTTTAACGTCCATGTCCATTTCTTCATCATCGTCTTCTTCACTTGTCCTATTAATTTTTGAATATCTGTTGCCATACTCTCTCTCTCTCTCTTCCACAATCAAATGTCTTAAAGCTACTAAGACTTGGTCGTCCAATGCTTCTAAGACAACACAGGCCATCATTTCCACTCAATTATCCAGATACCTGAAAAGCTACCGTTTTTTTTAATAATTTAGACTGTAAACTGGAAAAAAAGAGAGCATGTGATAGCCTCTTTCTCGACTTCCCTGGCAACAATGAAAAACCGTTAAGAGCTAAACAATTATACCAAGAAAAGTAAATAAGAGGTAAAAATAAAAGACAAATACGGAAAAAGAATGCTCTCCTTTTCAATTTAATTCGTCAAATTGAAACTTTTATAGTGTTTTAAACTGCTTTTTCATTTTATAGTGTCAAAGGACAAATGCCTCCACTAAATTATCATTGCCACTACATTTGGCATCAAAATGTCAGCTTTCTCATTTTATTTCTTCAATTTTTTTATTTTTTATTTTTTGACAAAGATTTTTATTTCTAAAGAAACAATAAAATTAAAAAACCACATAATCAAAAAATTAATTTCTTCTCTTTTCCTACCTTTTCCTTGGCAACCAAGCAAAAAGTAAAGGCTAGTTGTCTCAGTATATAAATCAACTACAGAACTTCAATTAAAATAAACACTTTTGAACAATTAATAAACAAAACAAACTCAATTAATCACCTTCTTAAACAGTTTTCCACTCGTTTCACGCGTAAGATTCACGCAAGAACTTCACCTTTCGCATACTAACACTTCAGATTCCCCTCTATTTCTCCATTTCCAACTCAAATTTCACTCTTCCAGCTTTTACGTAAACAAATTCACAAACTTTCTCAACTTATATCTTCGTCATAACAACAGACACATCTGCCTCTCTCAAAACCCTAACTTCGCCGACCACCGTAGAATCTCCGGTTGCGTTTCATGGCCACTCTCCTAATTGAACAAAGAATTCCACGAGAAGGCGAGATAATCGAGGTTTTCCCGGCGAGTAGAGGTGAGCGTGTGAGAGAGAGTAAGGAGTGGCGGGTGGAAATGTGTGTTTGCGTGCGAGGTTAGGGATTCGCACGTGTGGAGATGCTCGAGCGTGTTTCTTGTGTGTGTTGGTATGACACGGATGGGGCGTGTGTAGTTATGCCAGAGAGAGAGAGGGTACAGGAGCACGTGTCGCACGTGCTGAAAGCTGAATGAGTTAGACTGGACACGAGATGTTAGTGCGTCCTTAAAGGCCCAATCACGTGACCTACGTGTAAACGGTTACAAACCTTTGTCTGAAAAAATAAAAATTTGAGTACACGCACTGACCATCAAGAGCTTGAAATCATAATTTTCCAACGCGCTTGATGGTCAATTTAAAATTCAGCTGATTTAAAATTAAAATCGATTTAGATTAAAAGAAATCATGACTTGATATAATTTATCTGACTTAATGAATTGATCCGGTAATTTAATTGACTTGACAAAACCCGATAAAAAATTATATTACAATCTATTGATTTTTATTTTTTTTATTAAAATAATATTGTTTTGATTTTTAAAAAAATAAAAATTAACTCGGGCAATCCAAAAATCCAGTCAAACCAAAAATTTAAACCGGACCAATCACTATGCTTGAATTGTTCAGATAGAAATGGTCTTAGCAACGGGATAATGCCATTAAAGCATTTTTTTTTACGTTTTTAAAAAAATAATTTTTCTTATTTTTTTATATTTTCATGTTATCTTAATGTTAGATACCAAAAAAAAAATTAAAAAAATAAAATGTTTTTAATATAATATATTAAAAAAAAACTATTATCACATAAAACAACCACTGTATACATCTGCATGGATACCGTCTTCTGCCAATGAAATCAGTTTGATGATTCTCTGTGGGCCGAAAGTAGAAAAATAGCAAAGACCCTCAAGGAACATGGACTACCTTCAAAACTAACTGATAAAAGGATGAGCTTGTTCGGACACATAGATGCTTGGAACAGTTCGGTGTGAAAACGAGGATGCTTGGAACAATTAATAATCTATATCGAACTTGACTATTGTACATACTACATTGTATGTTATGGACATAGGACAGACACGTAAAAAGTATAATCTATCGAGGTGTGACAACACTCCTAGGCGCAACTTAACCCATCCATCGCCTCTGCTATAGTGTAATTTCTGTTCATATTGCATTTGAATCTGAAACTGCTTCTCCTGAAATTGGATGGAAGACGAATCAAAATCATCTGTCTGATAAAAGGTGCATTTGTACACTCTATATGCATGTATAACAATGGAAATCACTGTACCCTCAAGTCTGTCCTATAATTTTCAACTTCAAATAATTTTATATTTAAATAGAAAATAAATACCAACAATGCACTGGCCAATTCTTTGTTTATATGACCTTATCGGTTTGGCTGGTATGAAGGAAACGGAAATAAAGAAATGTTGTCAACTGAGGGCTAATGTAGAGACGAAGTTTAGAGGAGTGCCTATCAACCACATACAGACAAACATGAATGTTCAAGTAAAACTTCCTATGGACAAGTAGTTATTGGAACATGACAATCATTAGAAGAGGTGACAGTTTAATTATCTACCCAAGCATAAAATTATAGATGAGCTTCCCATTGGCTTCAAGATTAAATATCATATATCATGCATGCTAACAAACAGTTCTTATCACCATTATACTAGATATCCAAGACAACTGAAAATCCGGAAGAAAAAAAAAAGGAACGGAAAGGAATTGGAACCGAGAGAAAATGTGATGGACTCGGAAGGAGAAAAGTGAAGCGCTACCATACCATGCATTCTCTTCACAAATCGTTCGAACTCCTGAAAGTTGTGTCTCTCCATGAGAACAGGGCCAAGCCTGAGATAGGTAAAAACAGATAAATGTCTCCCATCTGGATTATGTAGAGGCTTGGCATTTTCTAATATCTTGTTATAACCTTCTCTGTCGTAGCATGGAAGAGCATTCTCACTGGCAAGTGGGATACAAGCATCCCATGCAGCATTCAGCACCTGGAAATTGAAAAGATGATATAAATCTAAATATGACAGGATATATGGTCTAAAATAATTCTTGAGATTTAAACTATCGTGATTCAATCACAACCCTATTTCCAGGATGCTGCTGATAAAGAAAATGCGGAATCAAATCTCATGGAGTTTCAGTGAAATAGACTCCTTTGCATGTCAAAATTTAGCACCATCTGCCCTCCACATCCAACTGAACATACACATCCCTTCACCCTCACAACATATATTTTAATACCCTAATTGAAACATCATATGCTAGGAGATAAAACAGCAGATATGTCTTTGCTCACCTGCCAAACTAATCCCTCAGGATCTGCGAGTGCCTCTGGAAAGCCCTCATACTGGTCCACTGTGCGCATTTCAAAACACGTGAAATTGAGAGCAACCCCATGTTTCCTCAACATTGCTGCAATTGTAGCATAGCCATCACGATTTGAAGAGTTGTAGAATCCAGCAGTCAATTCAGCAGCATGACTAGCTGTTTTGTACCACCAATGAATTCCTGATAGCTGCTTGGCAGCCATCAATATAGCAAAAACATATCGGTATAAAAATTATAGAACATGTTAATTGGATTTATCTATCATTCCAAGAAATGAAAACTTGTTTATCCAGAGAAGAACAAGATTCCATGCAATGGTAACTCACCTTCACAGAAATGCCAGTGCCTTCAAAGGCTAAATTAGCCAGAGCAAGAACACGATCTCCGTGATCAATCAAAACTTGAGAGTACCAATTGAGGAAGAATCTTCCATAGTAACTATCATAGTCTCCTCCATCACGGAAAAACCCAATCTCATGCGGTGCAGAGTTGTAAGAACCTGCATTCTCTGGACCTCTTCCCCAAAACAAGTGCCCCCTCACCTCTGCTGCTTTGCTCAGACTATTCATCAGGTACTTATCATAGCACTGAAATGAAACATCTTGGGTCATTTTGTGGAAAAACACCATAATTTAATAAGGTTGACTATGAAAAGGTGATAGAGGGACAAGATCAAACTATGGAATGCATAAGAGTCCATAATGATTACCAAGCCTCTCTACAATAAGAGAAGCCACCTTAGGGGGTGTTTGGCATTGAATTTCAACCTGCTTTTCATCAAAATTTTGACTTTTTTTGCTTCAAATTAATATATTTTTTTAAGTGTTTATGGATTGTTTTAATGTGCTGATATCAAAAATAAATTTTAAAAAATTAAAAAAAAATTATTTTGATGTATTTTCGAGCGAAAAACACTTCAAAAAACAACTATTACCACAATCCCAAACACCCCTTTATTTATCAGTAATTACCTCAATTTCACAGCCATCAGGATAAGGTACCCCTAAGGGATATGCCTTCTTCAAGGTGAAGGTCTAGTTATTAACCCATTACCAAAACATACCTGGAATTCACCAATGCCAGGATATGTCCAACCATGTTTTGCAGGATATGAGGGATACCGTAGCTCCCCACATGGACCTAGTCCAATTTCAATCTCAGAGATGATTCCATCCTGAAAGAACTCATCAAACTCCACCCTAAAGCTCCTCATATAATCAAAGTAAACCTGCATTATTTTTATCAACAGTAGAAACTTCAACTTTAAGGTATAAAATTAAATTTCTTGCTAAGGGCACATGGATAAAAGCACTTATTAGTCACAGAGGTTTAATCCGAATCTTTGATAATGTGATCTTACAAACCTCGGCCACAGATAAAACAAATACTGGGTGGGACTTTTGCGTAACATGAATACTGCTGGATGAAAAGAGATTGTGTCCAAACAAGCATTCTGTATCTAAACACAAACATACATTTAACATAATAAATTTAGCTACACATTTTAGAGTAGTTCATGTTTCAACACATTTTCAGAGAACATCAAATTAAACAGGAAAGAACAGAAAATGTATTTGTTGTATTTCAACTTATATGTGGCCTAGATGAGATAAAAAGAAAAAAAAATTATATCACATTACAAGCATGCCTTAATTCAATACCTCAACAGCTGTCCGACGTTTTAAAACTCGCTCCTTATCAATTCCCCAAGTGAGGCATTCAGTATTGCGCCTTTCTTCTCTGTCTGTGAAATATATGTCAGGATTGGTTTCACCAATTTCTGTCACCCATTGTGGAAGTGGAATATGGACATCATCACCAACATTGCCTCCGCATTCATGAAATGACATAACAACCTGAGCTCATATTAGAGTAAGGAAATAGCAGCATAATCAGCATAAATTTTTTTTGAATTACTATAACACCAAACATTCCATTTGGAAAATTATGCTAGTTTTAGGTCGATGCCAAGCTTAGAAAATCTTTCTCCAAAAATGACATAAGACCAGCAAACATACTATTATATGGATATACATGTTGAATGTTAAAGTTTGTTTCCATTGAGAACTTGCAGATGTTGGCTTGAAGGGTATTAAAGCATGTATTATAGATACAATTAACCTTGTACGTGTACTGATAATGAGCACTTTTGGGGTTGGAAAGTAGAGAGAGGTGAAACGTAACAGATTGGAGTTTAAGATGTGAGTCGCCATACAGGCTTTAGGTTCTTTCCCAAATAATTCATTTTTTACCATCAGAATCTGTAATCTTGATTCATAGCTTATGACAGACTAATCATAGCAACACAGAATATATACATCTAAATATACATATACATATACATATACATATACATATATATACTCACCTGCAACTTAAGCTTAAGATCACGCACCATCTGAAAGAGCCTCCTGTAACCACTCCATTTATACACCTGCGGAGCATGAGCCTCCACTATCCCCCACCAACAATCAATCATAACACCATCAACATTTGCTGATTTCAAGATACTCAGCTGGTTCAGTAGATCTTCAGGATCAACCAACTCACAATTCATGTCAATGACACTTAGCTGCCATTTCCCACATCATTAAACACAACAAATAAACTCGTAGAAACGAAATACCTTAAACTTAAGAACTAAATCAAGAAATCAACAAACAAGAAATAACAGTATCAAAACAATCACACTTACCGGCAGCATCACATAAACAGGAACATAAGCAGTGCCAGTAAAATCCCTCTCCGGCACCTTCGGACGCACATCTCCAACCTAAGGAAAAATGCAGAGAATAGGCCACCAACTACAGGTGAATGTAAATTGATTCGAAAGCCCATTGAACAACCTTACTCCATTACTAAACTAGTTGCACGTTATTTGATCCAAATTAAGTTACAACTGCTTCAAAAATTCAACAGCTCAAAAGAACAACCAACATAACCTCGTTCTACTATACACGTAATTATAAGTTTATTACCTGCTCATCATCAGTATTATCCATTGAATCATCAAGAAGAGAATGGTCTTCAATTTTCTGCCCTTTAGCTCTCGCCACCCCGAAATTTCTAAACCGAGAACCAATTGACACTGCATCACCTTTCACACGACGAAAACGCAAATTGCACGCCACTGAGCTCCGAAATCCACTACACACTCGCATAGAAGAAACTAAAAATAATTGACTATCTGTTAATGGCAAAGCCACACACGCATTAAAGGCCATCTTGATTTGAGCAACTGAATTAGAACTCGACTAGCGTGAATTGAAACTTCTTATGGAAGCCGATGACTTCGCTGAGAGTGTAGAAATGAGTGATTTTCGTTGAGATATTCAATACCGATAATTTCTCTTTACGTCTCCCTGACTAAAGTTTGTGAGATTTGAGTATAGATTTTCTCTTTTTATTCACTACATTTTCTAGTAAGTAACAGTTTTCTCGGGAACCAAAAGGAGGAAGTGGCGGGGAAAAGAACCCGTGACCGGTGGTTTCCGACTTTACGGATCCAGACTCCAGAGATATGATTTTCTTTGAGCTTTAAAAATCAAGACTCCTTTTCTGCGCTTTTCGAGGTGAGTACGGCGCGGTTCGGTAACGCCGTTCAAAAGGTGTTTTATATTATTTTTTTTACTCTTTAATATTTTTAAATTATTTCGAAAAACTTAATTAAAAATAAATTTTAAAAAATAAAAAAAATTTATTAAAAATTTATTACGATCACAGTCACTAACGCTACCCTACCTCCGATAATTTATGGCTGACACGTGTTGGATAATTATTGCGTGGCGATATTAGTCTGGGGTTCTGCTTGTAGATTCCGTACCTTTTCTGGACCGAGAAATGAGAAAATGTCGGCATGGGCCTACATGTAACTCTTCCCTTTTTTCTGTTAAAGGCTCAAAGCCCGCCATAGATCAAGTTCTTAAACCTAGCAAAGACGATGGCCCACCCATTTTGCCAATGTATTCTCGTTCAAAAACCCACATTTACCATTTTAGGAAGACAAAATTAACCTTATCCAGGGCATCCACGGGGCACTTTACCCTTTAACACATGAATAGATATGGAAAACATAACTCTTCCCATGAAATTTTGATGTTATACTTAGACTAATTAGTGATATTTTATTTATTAGTTTATAATATTTATTTTAAGAAATAGACAAATATAAATAAAGGAGTGAAATACTAAGTAAAGATATATAGAAATATTAATCATTAATTTTATTTTTTCTTAATTGTATCTATTTTTTTTAAAAAAAATGAACTTCAAAGAATAACTCATATGATATCACTAATTACTCTTAATACGATAAAATCTCTCAACTCTACCCTACCAAAATAAAGATTATTAACTAGTTATTGGTCGCACTACATTACAGGTTTAATCAAATCTATCCAAGCATTGATAACATGTTTTTTAGTATAAAAAAGATTAAACTATATGATAATTAACTCAATGTAATTCAAGTGACAGGCACATCCAAATTAAAGCAACCTGAACGACTACTAAAAGCATTGCTTGACTAAATAAATTCAAAATGTTATATTTTAAAAAATATATATATTAAAACGATAATATATTAGTTTAACCCTTATATGATTAAGATATATTTTAAAATAAATTATTTTATATATTTTTTTAAAAAAAATTAAGATGTCATATTCGAACCTTAAGATTCAAGAGAGGAGAGATAAAGTAACAAAAAAAACAAGAAAGTAGATAAAAATGATTCTACCAAACACATTATGATTATAAAAAATAATAATTCAAATATGGTGTCAATTGGCTTCTCGTAGAGAGAAGAATTCAATAAAGGTTAGTTTGTCTTTCAAACATGTCAAAAAAAGATATTAGAAATGGTGTTTTAAGGTTGGTAATGAATTTATTAAGGTTTTGAGATATTTCAAGTGAAATTAAGTTAAATATTAAATTTTTTGGATTCTGAAACTCATACCACAATCTTCAATTACCTTAGTTAATCTAAAAATATATTGGTGGATGACACATCGTGTGTCCATATAAACAACATACCATAGTTATATTTTAAAAAAAATGAATAAATGACATATCATCTATTCTTTTTAACATAAAAAAATTAACCTAGTGCGCCAAGGATTTTTCTTTTTAGGTTAGGTATGTTAGCCTTGCCCGATAGACTTTTTAAAATTTTAATTGATTTTGTTTTTAAAACTAATTTTTAATTAATAAGCTCTTTTTATATATATATATATATATATATATATATATATATATATATATCATTGTGTAGTTTAACCTTTTTTCATATAGTAATTACTTTTTTAGATGGTTGTTATAATTTCATAACATCCTAAAAAGATTATTGTAATTTACTTTAATTTTTTTTTATTGAATTTTAGATAGATAAATTGTATTTTAACTATGCATTTATAAGATTAAAATTAATATTTACCCTACAACTATATAAAACTAACTTTTAAGATAAATAAATAAAACATGTAAAATAAAATTTATCTTTTACTTTTGACTAGATAGATAGCTTGCACAACAAAGCAGAAATTACCTATTAGTAAATCAATGAATTTGAAAAAAATAGTGAGTAGATTTCCATCACCTTTTTTTTCTTTGACGTGAAAGTATTGAAAATCATAACTTGAATTTCAGAGATGGAAAAAACAATTAACAAATTACATGCCCATTGGTCAAATATCAAGTCGAGGAATTAGAGGAAGAATTGGAACAGGTAAGAAGGAAGCGTGCTTAACTTGCTTTGCATCTAGAGACCAAAAAAAAAAAAAGCAAAAGATGAAGCAACAACGTATTTTTCTTCAGATGAATCAATATAAAAAATATTAAAAAATAATATAAATTATATTTTAAAATTTTACTTAACATTTTAAATTTTTAGGTTAAGATGGTTCTTTAATATAGTATCAGAACTTTAATGACCAAGTAATTATAAATTCAATTTTATTATTTTTATTTATTTAATAAAAATTAAATATAAAATAAACTGAGACAGTATAAGTTTCTAATTGAAATGATTTTTATTTAAGGAGGTGTGTTAGAGAATAATATAAATTATATTTTAAAACCTCATAATAGTTTAAGTTTTTGGATTGAGATGATTTTTTGATATAATAATGATATTAAATCTAATTTGTGATGAAGATACCTTTTATAAGGATCCATTTTTTGTGATTCGAAATTGATTGTCAGCTGCCAAATCATGTTTTGCCTTCCAAGTTTATACATACTAGGGGTGTTCACGGTCCGGTTCAGTCCGGTTTTAACATAAAAATTCAACCGAACCGGAAAATACCATTTCTTGTTAATATAACCCGAACCGAACCGAAAACCGGTTTAAACCGAACCGGTTTTGTTCGGTTCGGGTCGGTTTTTTAGCCTTAGAAACCAGAAAAACCGAAACTAATAAAATAAAAGAAAACTTTTGGGGGAAAGGGAAGGGGAAGGGTGAGTGGGGTGAAATGTTTTGGGGGAAAGGGAAGGGAGATGGTGAGTGGGGTGAAATGTTTTGGGGAAAAGGGAAGGGTGATGGTGAGTGGGCTGGAAAGGTATTGGAGGGGGGCCGGCGGATTAAATTGTTGAAATAAGTCAATTAAATTGTTGAAATGCGTTCCAAAGGGAAGGGAGGTTCGGTTTAGTCCGGTTCAATCGGTTTAAGCTTTTTAAAACCGGAATCGAACCGGACCCGGTGGTTTTTTTAAAATTTTTAATCGGTTTATTCGGTTTTTTTATCGGTTCGGTTTTTTCGGTTAATT
Organism: Populus tomentosa; assembly: GCA_018804465.1. NCBI lineage: Eukaryota > Viridiplantae > Streptophyta > Magnoliopsida > Malpighiales > Salicaceae > Populus > Populus tomentosa. Next base: position 5,135,668 of record CM031995.1, read on the forward strand.
TTTTCTCGGTTTTCTCGGTTTAATCGGTTGGTCGGTTTTTTTGAACACCCCTAATACATACCATGATCAACCAATATACTCTCTCACTGTCCACCAGCTTAAGCTCGATCACCAAATTATACTCATCTGATATGGCTGAATTTCATGAGCTATTTACCTGATAAAATTAATGGATTTTGGGGAGCCAGAAACCTTGTTTTTATGGTCTTATCTTCCGTACATGTCATCAAAGTGGAAACAATCTACAACCTCTACGTGACTTGCGAGCTGAATTATAACCGGCTGCACAACTTCAGCTCTTGCAGAGATAAAATTAGGAAAATAAGGGGAGGCAAACAGGTAGGTATTGCTCATCTCCAGGAGGACAGAAAACAAAGAGCACAGATCTATAGAATATGAATCTCAAGACACATTCCACTAATGTTTTAGGTCGCTACATTGACACAGATCAAGACACAGTTGCCTGTGGAATCTCCTAAGAAATGTCCCATACAAAATCAATGAAAAGGATCCCATCTGTAGCCGAAAAAGTTCATCACACATAGCAGTGGAATTGGCAGCCCCAAAAACTAATAAAACATGACTAACACTACTAGACTATGACAGCGGCAACACAAATGAAACGCAACATGCCTATATATATATAAAACCATAGTTTTGAAATCCGACCCGGTCATTGACCCGGTCGACCCTCCGGGTCACGGGTTAGCTGGGTTGACCCGGGTCAACTCAAAAAAATCTAAAAAAAAAACACATAACTAATTACAATACAACACTTACTTAAACCAAATTTAAATTATAAACCAACAACATAAATTTAATTCAATATCCAAAATACAAACCAAATATAAATTATAAATTATTTAAAACAAAACATCCAACCACATAAATTCTAAAATATTTAAAACAAAACATCCAACAATATAAATTCTAATAACATAAGCTTTTCTTTCAAAACAGAAGCTGCCAGTCACCTCTACCAAATCAAGATAATAATCACAAATCTACTATATCCACCAACATGATAATATGATGGTAGCAAGATGGTATCAAAAAATTAATCCACTCTTAAAAACAGAAGTTATTGCAACTGGAATAAGCAGTAAACCTTATGCTGTCATTCTATATGTGCTGCTAAGCAACTACTGTCTCTATAGCTACGACACAGCAGCTCATTTAACCGAAGAAACAAAAGGTGCTGATAGAACAGGCTCTGCTGCTATTCTTTCCAGTATTGGCATTATCTCTGTTTTTAGATGGGCATATTACTTGGCTCTTACCTTCAGTATCCAGGTATGCTCTCTATTGGGTTATTTTTCTACTGGAAGTTCTTTCAGAAAGATGGTTTTATGTTGACATGAGGCTTTTGATTTTACTGTAGGATTTCAACTATTTGTACGATGTGAACAACGAGACTGTTGGCGCCTTAGTACCAGCACAGATAATCTATGATGCATTCCATGGAAGGTACCATAATTCAACTGGAGCAGTTGTTTTTCTATGTATAATCTGGGGATCCTTCTTCTTCTGTGGGCTTTCAAAATCACCAAAAAGAAAAACTCATTCCATTAACAATTTTGTCAAGTTGAAAAACAGTAAAGGCAATCATCTGATCATACAAACCAGGACTAGAGTTATTTCAACATGTTAAGCACAAGAATTATCAGTTAATGCCAACCAGATAAAGCCATTATTCCAATTCATGCATGCTGCTCTTTTTTTATTCCATGTTCCTTGAAATGGGCAACGAATACCCTTTTTCTAACTTAAAAAATGACAGCTAGGGAGAAGATTTAAGGAAACAACTAGCTTTGATTTGAACAATAAATAACAACAAACCTCGTTATAGTGTCATCCCCATTTCTTAAAGGTTAAGAAAACCTCATCACCGACTAAATGCTGAAAATTAAAAAATCATTAACTCATCTAACCTTATGCTCAGAATAAAAAGGGCGATCAAGGATTCAAGATTCTTCTGCTCATCTACTCTTCTTCGGGACAAATTCTTGAAATTAATTAGGTCTTCTTCTCAGTTCTCTACTCTGCAATTCACTCGTGATTCGTCTCTCTGCTCTTGTCGTTTTGGCCTTTTAATTGTAAAGGCCAAAACGACGTCGTTTCAGGCAGGAGAATATAAAAAAAAAAAAAAAAACTCAGCCGGGTTTGGCCGGGTCGACCGGGTCACGGGTCGACCGGGTCTGGCCGGGCCAATTCCCAGCCTATTTTTTCCTTAGACCCGGCTCGCCCACAGGCCCGGGTCGGTCGGGTCCCGGGTCGACCCGCCGGGTCAGACCGGGTTTTAAAACTATGTATAAAACATATCGAATAGATCATGCACAATCAAAGCTAAGAACTATAGTGATTTGAAGGAGTATAGCTCAATTAATCAGATTTTAAATTTATTTTTAAAAATTACCAATTTGAATTCCACAAACTTTAAGATCATTATAAACTTATATGATTATTAACTTCAGGATTATAAAATTAATCAAAATATAGGTAAATTAACTTAAATATTCATATTAATAATTTAAAAAAAAAAACAAAAAGAGAGAGAGAGATACGCACATGATATCAGACCACTAAACTACGAATATGAAAAACTGCCTTACTTCAAAAGGATTGGCATCCAACGACATGCCTTTCAAGCAATAACAAAGCTTGTATACTCCCCCTCGAATCCTTGCCAACCCAATTTCGAGAAATAGACAAGAAAATAGTGGCATCAAGAGGGCAAAAAACATGGGAAGTGAAAGCACAGTAATAATAATAATAATAATAATAAGGTGTCGTGAAAATAATTGTTTTTTAAAATATTTTAAAAAAAAATCATTAATATAATATAATATTTTTTTATTTTTAATATCAACATATTAAAATATAAAAACACAAAATATAGCTAACAATATATCTTATTTTATGGAGTATTAAATAAAATCTATTAAGAAAAAGAATGTGTCCCATGTTAAGAAAGTATGAGTAATAAACATGTATCCATGAACTGATATTTATTATAAAATAATTCTACATACACCATCGTTTGAAGTCGGATAATTTGTTTATTTTTATATTTTAAAAAAATTTTAAAAAATTTTAAATTTTTTTTCTTTAAATTAAAAGTTTTTAAGTGTTTTCAGATTATTTTAATATGCCGGTATCAAAAATAATTTTTATAAAATAAAAAAATATATATTATTTTAATATAATTTCAAGTAAAAAATATTTTTAAAAATAATTATAATTATATTCTAAAAAAAGTACAGTAACACTGTGAAATCGTATGCGGAGAAAATGATATCATTTTTTAACTACTTGTCACAAAAGCAGACAAGTGATTAAAAATCTCTTTAGGATAATGAACTTTTAAGGACCTATTTGGATGTTTAGGTGGTGCAATATTGACATTGTTCTAAAAAAATTCATATTTTTAAAAATCAAAGGCTGATTAATTACTCGAATAGGTAAAGTAAAAGATTAAGAAATCGAACGTAATAAAAAACAAAGATTGAGCACTTAAATTGTAGCTTTATTATCTTGCTATATATGAGAGATTGTATTTTAAAATAATATTGGTGCAGCTAATTTTATTTTTTAATGAAATACTAATTTGTTTTACCTCGACATGGTCTCCTAACAAAATACTCTTACATGTCATACGTGGCAGTACCAGAATCAATATAAAATTAATCCCCATAAGCTTTATAAAAGAAAAGATTAACAAATTATTATTAATTAAAAAAAAAAAAAAACATTCGTTAGACTTTTACCGTGGACTTTGTCTTCTTTTACCGTGGATACACACAACAAAATTATCATTTCACTCTTAACAACACAAAACTTATAATTTGGTTTAAGGAGTAAAATAATATTTTCCATGAGATTAAATTCTCATTTCAAAGTTCGTAAATTTATCAAGACCTTTTTAATTACATAGTAAAATTATTAAACTACTCTTAAAAGTTAAATTAATTGGACTTGAGGATGAGAGGTTTTTTTGGACATTTCAAGATTTTTTGCACTAATGTAAAGCGTATTTTTCTAATGTAAAGAAAAATACCCTTAAGACTAAATTTGAAGTGTATTTTTTTCCGAATTACCCTTAAAACTAAATTTTCTTAAATTAATGTGAAGCATATTTTTGTTGTCGCACCCGACATCGCGGCGACCCTAAAAAATAATAATTCTCTTGAATTATGAAAAAAAGAACAGATTTCTGACATCCGATTCTTTTAGGGGAAAATGTCTTGTTTGAGGAGTCGCCACCTAGTATTATGGTCACTAGGAACCCTAACTGGTCAACAGAGATTCTATGACTCGGGATTGGTTACGTAAAAGGGAAGATATTATCACCCCTTAAACGTTCTGCCTAAGGCAGACTGCATTGCTGTTTTTTTGTCTTAAATTGCTAAATTTTTATTGGTTTATGTTCTGATGATTTATTCACAATATTCCTGACTCTGGCGTCAATGAATATTCAACTACGGATAATTCCAACTCTGGCGTTGGTAATTATTACGTAGTTAAAAAAATTAAATCTAGATGTTTTTTTTTTTAGGTAGTAAAATAATAATAATAATAATAATAATTAAATCAGTGTTTTTATTCTTGACTCTGGCGTTAGTGAATAAATAAATAAATTCATTTTTCATACATGCACATATATTTTTCTTGCCAAATAAAAAATATAACGAATAAAAATAATATAAACTTAGACCAGTATTTTATTCCCGACTCTGGCATTGATGAATAAACCAGTAAATTTATATTATTTTTTTCCATGCATACACATATTTTTTCATTTTTTTATTTCTACTATTTTTATTTATTTATTTATTTATTTTATTATCTATATATATTTTTTTGGGCCGGGCCCAGTTCAGCCCAAAAGAGGCTGGACTGGGCCCAGCCAGCCCGGCCACTGGCCCAAGCCAGTGGCCCGGCAGAGCTTAATTAATTCTGCAACTAAACTGCACGCGTGAAGCAATTTCACGCGTGCAGCAACTGTGCGAAGGTAATTAAATTACCTTCGCACGGTTCTTTCATTATGCTCAAATTTAAACAAGAATGAAGAGAAGAATGGGAATGGCTTACCTGCTTCTGGAAATCGCGAGGAGGCTTGCAGCACAGTGATTTCGTGCTCGTCTGCGTATGGCTGTCCCCTTCTGTTTTCCTTTTGCTTTGGTGATGATGAAGATCACGGCTGACTTCTTGGGTTCTTTCTGGTTTGCAGGGGGCGATTGAGAAGACAGTGATGATAACGTTGGTTTTCTGGGCTTCTTGCGTTTTCTCTGTTTTGTTTTTGGCTGTGGTGTTTTCTTTCTCTCGGTTTTGCTGGGTTTCTTCCCTCTGTCTCGCTCTATCTCTGTTGGGTTTCTTCCCTCTGGTCCCCCTGTTGGTGGCTCCTTTTTTTTGTTTCTGTGATCCCCCTCCCCCACTCGCTCTCTCATCTTCTCTGGCTTTATAGCCAGAGAAGATCAACCATTTGAAACGGCTTCAAGGCCATTACTGCCAGAAACGGATCCTGAAGTAGAAGGCGAAGAAGGCGATGAACAGTGCTGTGTTTAATGGTCATTTGCGTTTTAGTCCTTAAAGTTCTGAAATCATGCAATAAAGCCCCTGGATAAAATGTAATTGGATCCTTGTATTTCCGTGATATTTTTAAGCTGGTCCTTGGATTTTAAGTTTTGCAATTTGGACCCCAATTAAACTCTAAACTTTGATATTCTTCAATTAAGTTCCTAATTTCATTAATTTAATTAAATCCAAAGTCCAATTAAGTCTCAAAACTTATCGATTCTCCAATTAAACCCTTAATTGGATTAATTAAATTAATTCTAAGCTTAATTAAGTCTCAAAACTTATCAATTCTCCAATTAAACCTTTAATTGGATAAATTAAATTAATTTCAAGCTCAATTAAGTCTCAAAACTTATCAATTCTCCAATAAAACCCTTAATTGGATTAATAAAATTAATTTCAAGCTTAATTAGATTAATTCCAAAATTTAATTAAACCCCAAAACTTTCAATCATATTCCCTTAACCCAAATTTTAATTCATTCTTCATTTATTTTATTTTACTTGTTTTTTTCATCATTATTATTATTTTTTCATCATTTTTTCTTTTCATAAAATAATAATAATAATTAAAATAAAATGATCAAAAATTAGATTATGACATTTGTCATTTCATATAAATTTTTTTTGTAATTGACAAATTAACTTACGGGCATTTAAGTTTTTTAATAATAAAAAATAATATTATTTTAAATAAAAAGATTTTGACGCTCATGCTGCCTCATAATTGAACACCACATTTCAAGGCAAGATTCAAAACGTCATACCATCCTCTTTACGGTTGCAAGGCTGTGTCGCCTCCCCTATGAGGAGGAGCTCCAACAATGGTTTTTTTTTCTCTTTTTCTGAATGAAAAATGCATTGTACTTGAGAAAAATAAAAAATATATATATGGTCATTTGTTAATTTTATGGCATTTGAGAATTACTTTGCATGGATCCATATCATCACAAAGTGAATTAATAAAAAAAATCTTTGTTCTGTCTACGATAAGAGCTCTGTTCTTTTTGGCAATCTATTTTTCATGACATGCCACCTAAGCTTCATTGATTTGATTGCATTGTCTTCCATTTTTAGTTTGCTGGATTGTGGCTTCTGATGATAAGATTTATACTTTGCTGTAGGTTTTTTTCACATAGTTCATCCACTCAAGTTATTTTGAAAGTTTTTCTTAGTGAAAATCTTCAAGATCCTGACAAGTTATTTTTGGTCTTTTTAAGATTTATATTTGCTTCTGATCCAGATCAAAGTATCCACTTGGACTAATCCATGATAACTATGCTTACATTTATATTTGCTTCTGATTCTAATCATCACTGCGGCAATATTTCTCAGTTCTTGTATTTCAAGAAGAATATTCTATGGGCTGCCCTTATTTCCAGTTCTGTAAGTTCAGACAAACTCTACACTGATTTGGATTAGTTCCATTTAAGAAAACTTAATTTCTCTACTGAGGCAACTCTACCTCTGTCCTCTACTTTTAGTTTAATGGCATGGAGTTTTCTCTGCTAATCTGATCTATTGAGCTGTTGGCTTCTGTAGATCATGCTAAATCTCAGCAACTTCCTTCGACAACATTCAACCTGACTCTCTTGCTAACATTGCTTTATTCAGCTAATTTGGATTTATCAGCTATTTTTAATTAACGCAGCTTTGTATCTGCTTAAGCACTAATTATGCAAGCTTCACAAACTCCTTGATTCTCACTCAAAAATACTATTGTTTAGACACTGCATTCATTGCCTTTTAGTGCAGCTAGATTCAGTTTGCAAGCAAGGAAAGTTCTTCCCTTTTTTTTTTTTTTTTTGCTAGCCGTGTGATTCAAAGTTCATCAGTTTGTGATTGCCAAGATACACCTCCTAAATCTTGTAAAAAATCTTAAGATTTAATAATATATGTTCTAGCCGATTGCGTGCACGTTGTCACCATCCCTTTTAGTTTTTTATACCTAATCTTACTAACTAGATATGTTATATATTGACCACTTTGTATAAACGATTGTTTTTAACATCAAAAGCTTTATTTAAAAATAACACTTGTATTAAAAAAGGTTCGAATACCCAATTTTCTAATTGGATATATTTTTAATAGTGATCAATTCATCTTATAATTTTTTTTTTGGCATTAAAAGCTTTATATAGGAATAATGATTGTAAAATAACTTGATTTTTAATAAAATATTAATATTAATTTTTCCAACGGTGATAATATCAACTAAAAAAACTCACAAATCCTACACGGTAATATCAAAATAAAAGCAATCAAGCATTAACTTAGGAACAAAATATTTTCTTGAAATCTTGAGGTCTCATTAGATATACAAAATAACTCGCCATTTCCCAACCTAAATTATTGCTATGTTAAAGGATTATATTAAAACAAATTTGAAAAACTAAAATGTAAAATTCTGAAGGAAAAAAAAAAAGAACCATTTGGATAACTTTTGTGATCTATAATGATCTCTCTCATGGGTTATAGTAACTTCAATAGTGATTTAGTTCCTTTTTTTTAATTTTAATTTTCACCCCTTTATTAGCATTGGTCGGACACTTTAGAGGCTCTTTGTCTTGGGCAATGATAGGCCCACTAGCATTCAACATACAGGTCTGATAATGCTCTAGACAAGAGTTCTTTTAGGGTTTTTTTTTTTTTTTTTAAAAAAAAAAAGGTTCGATAATGCTCTAGACTGGTCTGACACTTTAATGGAATTATACTATGTTGTTGTTGAAATAATTTAAAGTTGTTAAATTGATGAACATTAAAATTATTTTGTATTAATTATGTGTGATGGTAATTTTAAAACAATGAATGATTCTTTTTGTTCATAATGATTTAAATATAATAATATTATATATGAGTAGTCGAATAAAACTTGTGTGTGTCCCAACTTTTGTTGGTTCTTCAAATTTAGTTGGTAGAGATAAAATTAATTTATTATAAGATGATTTGATGTAAAGGATAAATTATAATATATTTGATAATTTTTTTTGTTGAGTAATATAGATTTGACTACTCTAAACCTAACGACAATAAAGATGATAAAGTTAATAAAGTTGATAACACATCCACAAGAATGATGACAAAAAAATAATAATATAGTTTTAGGTAAATGTCACATCAATCCAAATATTGAATTTAAAAGATAAAAAATCAATTCAATTTTTAATATTATTCTTATTATTTTCATATTATTTCTTTAAAGATTTTTTTTTTAAAAAAAAAGTTAGAATGAGTATTTTGAGAATATTAATTTGAATAATAATTCTTTTCTCTTTGAAATTATAAATTAAAAGGATTGACATTTTATTTATTTTTGTAGTATTTTTAGATAATAAATTCCATTTAGAATTTAATTATTATCACTTACAAGATTTTAAATATACTATTTTATTAAAACCTTTATATTAAATTCAATTTAGAGGATTAAAACATGTGTTAAGAATTTTTGTTTTTTCGCATAATAATTGTTTTTATAAAAATAACAAGGTTCAAAACAGGAAAATAAAAATAGCATAATTTGAAGAAAAAATTCATAGTTATTTTACCAAAATGTTTTCATCACTAGCTATTTCACTATTTATTAACAGGTTTTGTCTACTGTAGACATGGTTACTTTGTCCTATAAAAGACGCTACTCTGAACTGAAAAGTAGCATCTCAGACATAAGCTTGAGGTTCCACGAGTTTGTGCCTCCCATGCTGAGGTTTCCTTTAATAATTTTAGACAAACGAGCTCGGACCCCCCTCATGCTCCATTAGCATCCACGAGCTCTTTTTATTGACAGTGTGTTTAAATAATTTTTTGTATTAAAATATATGTAAATGATATTTTTTTTTATTTTATAAAATTTATTTTTAATATCAGTATATTAAAATAATTTAAAAGTATTAAAAATATATTAATTTAAAATTTATGAAAAAGTAAAATTTTTAATTTTTTAAAAAATATTTTTAAAATACAAAAATAAATAGACTTCCTTACACCTCTTTCTGAGTTATGACTTTGAAATTTCTGAATATTATATTAGATGCCTTGTAATCCATTCCAGTCATCGGTCAATGCATGTATTGCTAAAATTCAGCTTACAAGCAGGTGGATTGCCAATTGGGTCCAGAGCCCAAGATATCACTAAATTTTTATTTTTTAAAATATGTTTTATATAAAAATAAATTAAAATAATATATTTTATATTTTTTAAAATTTATTTTTTATATTAACATATTAAAATAATATAAAAATATTAATTTAAAATAAAAAATAAAAAAATTTATTTTTAAAATATAAAAACAAACTGTTCTAAATCATATTGGCTTATAATATTTTTTATTATTAATATAAGTGTTTGAGTTAGCTTGTGTATAAAAACAAAAAAAAATTGGGATTTTTATGTCCTTATTCGTGATTGTCTAATGTATTTTTAAAAAATATTTTTTAATTTAAAATAATATTTTTTAAAAAATAATTTTTAATTTATATGCATCAATTTGATGCTTTTGTAAGGGAAAAAAAACAGCTACTTCCTCTAAAATATTCTTAATTTCTCGAGTGAAGAAAACTCTCTCCATACTGGCTAATATTTTGTTAATTTAGTTTGGGGTGATAATATTATTTTTATCAGTTTGGAGTTTGGTATGAGCTGTAACTATTCCCTCCTCTCCCTGGAAAGGAGAAAGAAAAGGTTCATTTTGTTTTTTATTTATTAATATGAATATATAGATTAATTTAAATGTATTTCAATTAATTTTATAGATTTTAAAATTAATAATTATATAAATATTTAATAATTATAAAATTTATAAAACTCAAATTAATAATTTTTTAAAAAAATAAACTTAAAACCTAATAAATTAACAACCCCCCACCCCCGGTATTGTCATTACGAGGATTTGCTCGATAATTCTGTCCATTAACAAGCTGCGCACTTGTTAATTAATGGACATGATTCAGAGATAGCACATGGGTTTTTTAAAAAAATTATTATTTCACGTTCTCACAGACCAATCAAATCAATCGGTAGAAATGTAGCACCCATGGCCCCATGGAAAGCAGTGCTGACAAGTCCTTTTAAGAAAATGTTTCGAAACATTGTTAAAACCGTGTTATTATAAAATTTAATTTTTTTTATTAAAATTTAATATAATTTATATATTTCGGATTGTTTTGATATGTTAATATCAAAAATAATTTTTTAAAAAATAAAAAATCATTAATATATATTTTAATATAAAAAATTATTTAAATAACCGTTACTACATTTACAAACATACCTCATCCCAAGTTCGTGCCATCTCTCAAATTACTTTTCTTGAGGCATTGGGTATTTGGCAGTGTAGTAGCGGTTACTTTTTAAATAATTTTTCGTGCTGAAATATATGTCAATAATTTTTTTTATTTTTTAAAAATTATTTTTGATATCAACACATGAAAACGATCCAAAATATACAAACCACACTTAATTTTATTAAAAATAAAATTTTAAATTCATTGAGAACGCGTTCCAAACAGGCAGTAAGTAATTGTGTTGCTTTCTTCAAGCAGCCTTTCATGTACCAGTACAGGAGAATATTCCCATAGACTCGACCGATCAATCTGGACATGCCATGCGATGTTATTTTCTTAGCATCTATAACTAGCAAGTGGATGCGCATTATTGTGCTTCAAGTTTATTTATAATGTAACACATATTTTAATTAAATTAAAAACTTAAAATCAAATAAATTTCTTTTTGTCAAGTAATGGTCTATTTTTTCATACACTATTAAAGCTTAATAGAAAACACATAAATTGATTTTTTTATATATATAAATATATAGATGTCAATATCATGATTATGGTTAAGATTTAATAATTCAAGAGCTTTTTTTCTTATTTTTTTTTCCGATAATTTTCTCTCGTGTCTATTAAAATCTAGGGACAAAAGAAAAAAAAAACTTGGATTTGAATTCTAAAAATCTTAAAAAATATGAACTACTCAAAATTAAAGTTTTATCCCTTGAGAGTAGTATAAATGGACAAAGTTCTCTTTTTAATGTTAATTTTGGTACTTGGTTTTTCAAGTTTATAAAAAAAACAACTCAAAATTCAAATTCTTAAAATAAATTTTTAATCTAATAAAGAAATATTTCATAACACATGGGGTATGTGAAATCATATAAATCAAAACAGAACATAATAAATATAATTATGTTATCATAACTTATAATGATAAAACTTGGATTTGAATTGTAAAAATCTTAAAAAATATGAAATATTATTTAAACTTGAATGATCAAATTAAAGTTTTTGTTCCTTAAAAGCAGTGTAAATGGACAAAGTTCTCTTTTTAATGTTAATTTTGGATCTTTCAAGTTTATAAAAAACAGTCTAAAATTCATTTTTTAAAATCAATCTTTAATCCAACAAAGGAATATTTCATAATGGATGTGTGAGAGCATATAAATCAAAACAGAACATATAGTGTTAATTATTTCATCATAACTTGCAATGATAAAATTTTTTTTAAAAAAAATTAGTAATTGAAGTCTAAAATAAAAAACAATAGAGGATCTAAAAAGAAAGTAAATAACCATAAAAAAAAGAAAATATGAAAGGATGATTAAAGTTTATATAATAAAAGTATAAAAACAACGTTTTGAAAACGTCAAGATTAACATTTGAAGATATGAAATTAAATAATACCAAAAAGAAATTCAAAATTTTATTAAACAAGGATTTTTCGGTACAACAAATCACGCCCTTAACAGTAGTCATGCACAACGATCTGAAAACGTCAAGATTAACATTTGAAGATTTAAAAAATTATGAAAATCGGAGTGACCATGGGCTAGCCTATGAAGGCTAAAAAATAATCTACACAAACAAACATTATGGTGGGACCTACCAAAATTGATTGAAGGGTATGAAAGGGCAGGAATCCAATGGGCAAACAAAGCAGGAAGTGGTTCATATTCCATGAGTTTTGGACACGAGGTAATGTTCTAAATGTGACAAGCGGTCTGCTGTATTAATAAATAATATGCAACTATGTAAGAGAGCTTTCGGTCTGACATCACCACATTTATCAATGCACGAACGACAGCAGACAGCAAGTCTCTGGCCCATCCCATGCTGTGCCAAGGATTGCACGTGATCAAAAACGTGACTTGTAGTAAATTCCTCGGGGGCCATTGGGCTGGAGATACAGAATGTTGCCGGGGTCCAAACAAGGGAAGGGACAAGTAAAGACTAATTTTTTTTTTTTTTTTGGGATTTAGCTAACAAAAATATGATCGATCACGTTCTTCCGGTCTCTTGGCCCCTCTCCAATAATGGATCCATCGCTCTTGCCTCTTCGCAATTGGATACGTTCGTCCACCCTGAAGAACTCTCTTTTTTATCTTTTTTTTTTTTAATTCGCCGTGCCTTTTCTGCCACTAGCTTGACTGTACCCGTGAGAAAAGAATGTCATAAATGGACCGGTTTGAATGCGAATCGAAAAACGTCTACATCGCAAGGAATGAAATTTAATATCTTTGTCCAGATAGCAGTGGCGGAGCCATAACAGACAAGAAGGGGGTAATTCTCCCTTTAATTTTTTTATATATAATATTTTTTTATATTAAAATATTAATATAATAACTTTACATGGTTAATTTTTTTATTAACTACTAATTGATCCAGATTTTTTTTTCACTATTATCCTTGTTTTCTTTTTTTCTACAAAATTTCTCTTCAAGCTCTAAACTATTAATTAGTTAAGCAAATAACCTCTTATGTTTTATGCTTTAGGAAAGTTTTTCCTTCATCTTTTCTATTTGTTTTATTATCTAATTTTATTTTTATTTTTTTATAATTAGTTATTGAAAATGTTAGGGTTTATAATAATTTATGAGTTTGTTGAATTGATATGTGTATTGATAATATTATATGCTAATGAATATGAATTAAAATGAGTTTTAATGAATTGATAAGTATTTTGCTATGAATTTCATATGAAAAATGATGGTGATGAAATTATTAGTGATTAAAAATAAAGTACAAGACAATTAAAAAAAATAGGGGCATGATAGATAAATTAAAAAAAACATTTAATATTCATGTTTAATCTACTTCTAAAAAACAACAAGTCAGCAAAATCATTATGAAGCAGTTTTAAAATATAAAATTTCGAAGAAAATAATTATAATGTAAGTTTTTTTTATTTTAAAAATTTTCCTAAAATAATTTTAAATTATTTTTTTATATATAACACGTGTCTATATAGCGTATAATATCAAATATTTATTAGTAATTTGCCCCTTTGTTTAAAAAATTCTGGCTCCGTCACTACTAGGTAACATTTTTATCTGTCTTTTTTGTTATTGATTTATAGCTCACTTGATATTGTGGTTGCGGTTACTTTTCAAAGTATTTTTTATTTGAAAATATATTAAAATAATATTTTTTTAAATCAGTAAATTAAAATAATCTAAAAACATATAAAAATTTAATTTTTTTAAGAAATACTCTTAAAACACAGATAATTTTTTTTTAGAAAGAAGGTAGAGTTTCAATTAGCTACTACTAATTAATAGGTAGCTATAAATTTCTAGAAACTGCAGCCTTAGTTACATGTTAATAATGGAAGAATTAAACTACACGGATTGAAGTGTAACATTACTAAATGTATAGGGGTTAAAATATAGCTTGTCTCACATGATGTAATGTCGGTAATTGATATCTCTCCTCTTTTGACTTTGCTTCACCGGATTGATCTGCAGACCCCTCTTAAACACGTGTTCCTTAAAATAATATTTGACAGAAACATGGCTTCTCGTTACCGATGAAACCTGTCTTGACTCTTGACGCTGCTCGCCGAGTTATGGTTACCGGCACCAAGAACCAAGGAGGGATTTGCTCTTGATTTCCACATCACTACTAGCTTGGTATTCGAATCCTAAAAGAGATTAGAAATAAACCTCTTTTAAATATATTAATTTGTATATGAATGGTTGAGAAAATAATAGATTTATACGACTTTTGGCAATGAATATTACTAATTTTATCTATATAAAAAAATTTAAATTAAATTAAATTAAAAATAATAAAAAAAAGGATTTTACGACACAGTCATCACAAAACACTATTTATTATTTTTTTTTTCAATCAATGCAGTTTTTTTTTTTTACTTTATCTTTGAATATTAAATTTGCAGGTTGTCTCGCTTTCATAATACAAGTTGTGAGATTGACAGGTTAGTTTAAGTTTTTTTATTTTTTATTTTTTTTAAATAATATTTTTTATATATAATTTCATCTTTTAACATTAAATTTATTTTTACTTAGTTATCCAACTCTCATGATATAGGTCATGAATCTGGTCAGTTAGTCTAGTTGACTCATTTTTTTAATTGATTTTTCCCCTCTAATATTATCCTTTGATATTGATTTGATTGAGAATTAAGTTTCATAACTTGTTTTGATTTGCTTTTTATTAAGTCATCTCAATCTAATAATCCAAAAATTATGTTTAGCTGGTTAACTCTATTATTTTTGTTTTTTTAATTGATTTTTTTTTAATTTTTTAATTTAATATTAGGTTGATTGATAATTGAGTTTTATAATTTATTTTGATTTAGTTTTTATTAGGTATCCTGGTCTTAAGATAAGGATTGTGAGTTTTGACAGGTGAAAAAATTTATATGATGTTAAATTGAGTTTTTTTTAAAAAAATTTAAATGATTTTATCTCTGTTTTGTGATTTAGGTCATGGATCCTTTAATATTGATATTTTTTTTTATTGAATAGTTATATATTTTTCATGACTTGTATCATGAATTTAACAAGCTAGTTTAATTGATTTTTTTTTTATGATTAACTTTTTTTTTTAATGCTAGAATGTTTTTTAGCGAATCCTGGATATTTTTTTACATTAAGTTTTTTTAATAAAACCCGCAGCGGTTAATTATATGAGTAATTTCCTAAAGAATCTCAAGGGGTAGATATATAAAATTCATCAGTGGGATTCATCCATTTGATGGAAACAAGTGTTCCAGAAAGAGAATTTTCTGATAAATTAGCATGGTCTCGAGCTAGAAAGATAATCAGCAACTTCAGAAATTCTTGAGCATGAAAGTGAAATCCTTTCCTAATAATCGTAATACAGACTATTTTTTTACATGGGGTGGTATTGTTCTAATGGCATTTCCATTCCATGACAAGGCATCAAAGTACAAGAAGGCCAAGGGAGATTCTTTTCTAGATTAAATAAACATCAGTTACCTTGTCCAATAGATTCTTCTCATTAATTGCTCATTAATTTCAGCATCGTCTGGACCCCCATATAAGCACAAAATATGTCCACTACCTCTTAAATGGGAAAAAACCAATAAAAGTCCATATCAGTTTTATTAGTTTTTGGTCCTTCCTGGACGATATAAAAAACAATTGTGCCACTGCCAACAACCAAGGTGCCTCATGACAGAGGTAATGGCGTGCGTGCCATATATCTACAAAAATTCAAAAAATAAAATAAAAATCAAAGCTTGATTGGTTACAAGGGCATGATTGCTTGACAAATTTCCACTAGGGGTGTTTCCAAATTCCATTATTTTTACGTTATTGAAAGCAAATAACCATCTGGGGTCCGCTTAAAAAGTTAGCAGCCAGAGCTTTCTTGCTTGACTCGTGTGTTAGAGAAGAAGTGTTTCACTTCTGTAAGTTGAGTGTAGTTGTCTTTGTTTGGCAATGGCTCCTGTTGTCCAGGGCCAGCAGGTGGTGCCAGATAACTTGAGGAAACAGCTCGCAGTTGCTGTAAGGAGCGTGCAGTGGAGTTACGCAGTTTTCTGGTCACAGTCAACTAGACAGCAAGGGTACATTAGTTGAACTTCTCTTTAAACTTCGAAAGTACTTCATTTCTTCTTACAACGATTCGGTGTTGCAATTCTTTTATTATTTCTTAATTTCCATATCTGGGTTTTCACTGATGTGCTCATATGCTCTGTACTTAATGATGAAAATACTATATCCAAGATAAAAACTTTTCTTTCTAGTGATAGTCCTCACAACACATACTGCAGCAGCAAATCACAGTAAAAGATTAAGGATTTGCTGCTGCAGTGGATGTTGTAATGATACAGTATGAAAATTAGGGCTGTAAGAGTTTTCTTCTGTTAAAAAGATAAGGCTAGGATAGTTTAAGATTCTTCCTTTCATTTGGGTAACACAATGCAGCCTTGAAAAGTTAATTGAGATGGCTTTTCATTTATGTCTCTCCGTGGCTGAGAAATACTATGTAATCATGTTCTTTTAGGGTACTGGAATGGGGTGATGGTTACTACAATGGAGACATCAAGACTAGGAAAGTTGAAGCCATGGAGCTTAAAGCTGATAAAATTGGCTTACAGAGAAGTGAGCAATTGAGAGAACTTTACGAGTCTCTCCTTGGAGGTGAGACCGGCCTGCAGGCTAAGAGGTCTTCTCCTGCATTGTCTCCAGAGGACCTGTCAGATGAAGAGTGGTATTACTTGGTTTGCATGTCCTTTGTTTTCAATCCTGGTGAAGGGTATTAATCTGCCTTCTACTGAGATCCGAAGATCTTATTTTCTCTCTCGATAATGTGGTCATATAATGATGCTTTTAGATGATCATTCTTCTTTCAAATTGTTGACAGGTTGCCAGGAAGAGCATTAGCTAATAAACAGCCTATCTGGTTGTGCAATGCTCAATATGCAGATGGCAAAGTATTCTCTCGCTCTTTACTCGCAAAGGTTGGTTTCCTTGTCAACTTCTGTTTCGCATTTAAAGCACATTTCAACTGATCTAATAGCCGTTATATCTTACATGCCATGAGGGAGATCTGACTTTTGTTTTTCTATGTTATGTTCTCTCTGTGGCTGGACCATCACTGCCCTTAGAGCGCATCAATTCAGGTAAGAAGGTCTATTTGTATATGAATGCATGATGTGAATGCCATGGACACGCCTACACATGCATGCCCCTGCGTTGGCCTTTGCGTGGAAGATACTAGATTCTAATGCTATACAGACACTCACACGTGCATCTCCCTGCATCGACCTTTTCTCTCTGGCCACCTCACATTGTTATGCATTCTTTTTACATGTTACTGAAATAAGATTTGAGTTCATAAGATACGCCAATCTCAAGCCTGCTATATGTTTTCTGAAGAATGAACTTTAAGAAGCAATGTTGCACCATGCTGGCATATGATAATTTCCCCCTTTTCTTCAATATTACTATCCACATACTACGCTATTTACCTTAACGGGGATTTTTTAAAATATAATTTTACCTGCTTAAAAGTTCAACACCCATAGCCCAATCACATCTGTTATCTTTCTGCTCTGATACATCGCCTGTCTTGTGACTTCAATTTTGCAGACTGTGGTGTGTTTTCCCTATCTTGAGGGAGTAATAGAGCTAGGTGTGACTGAGCTGGTAATTTCCTGTCTTGAAAATAGATCAATGACTTTCTAATTCAGAATACATGTATAAACCATAAATGTAAGGGAACGGTTTATAAAGGCATTAATTGTGCTCTTGCTTCTCTTTTTGACTTATTTCAAGGTCGCAGAAGACCCCGGTCTCATTCAGCATATCAAAGCCTCCTTATTAGACTTCTCAAAGCCTGTTTGCTCTGAGAAATCGTTCTCTGCTGCTCATAACAAGGATGATGATAAAGACCCAATGTCTACCAGGATCAGCCATGAGATAGTTGATGCATTGGCTTTGGAGAATCTGTACACCCCAACAGAAGATATAGAATCTGAGCAGGAGGGAATTAACTACTTACATGGAAATGTGTGTGAAGAATTCAACAGGAACTCTCTTGATGATTTCTCAAATGGCTGTGAGCACAATCTGGTGACTGAAGACTCCTTCATGCTTGAAGATTTAAAGGAAGGAGCATCTCAAGTTCAAAGCTGGCATTCCATGGATGATGAATTCAGCGATGATGTTAGAGATTCTATGGATTCAACTGATTGCATATCAGAGGTTTTTGTGAAGCAAGGAAAGGTTCTACCCTCTTCCAAGGGCAAAAACATATCCCACCTGCAATTGAAAGTACTTCAAGAAGGAAACCACACAAAATTGAGCTCCTTGGATCCTGGAGCTGATGATGACTTGCACTACAGAAGAACTGCATTTGTTATTCTTAAAAGCTCAAGTCAGTTGATCGAAAATCCATGTTTCCAAAGTGGTGATTACAAATCCAGTTTTGTTGGTTGGAAGAAAGGAGCAGCTGATGGCTATAAGCCACGAATACAACAGAAGATGTTGAAAAAGATTTTATTTGCAGCACCTTTGATGCATGGTGGTCACTCTATTAGGTCTGGCAAGGAAAATGCAGGAAAAGATTGCCTCAAGAATTTGGAGGGCTGTGAAACATGCAAGTTGCATTTTGAATCGGAAAAACAAAAGGAGAACGAAAAATATCTAGCACTCGAGTCAATAGTTGCTTCTATTAATGAGGTAATTACATTGCCTTTGTTGGAAATCATGTTATTATGGAGATTTTGATAGTAACCGGAGATTTCATAATTCTTCAGACTTATCTTACCGTGAAAAATGTTAATACATTTTTGGAGAAGTGGAAAACAGTCGTCAACCTCTAACTAGATGCATGCTTTACTGTTTTTTTACTAGTTTTTGTAAATAGCCTTCAAAGCATTTACCTCTACCTTTTCTCCTCAACAAATTTTCCGCTAAATTTTGTAAACTGGCTCTGAGATAATATTATTTCTGAGAAGTTCATTATTCTGATCCTTGAATTTCCAAGTCGTCAAATGTATGCTTTACTGGTTTGTTACTAGTTTTTGTAAATAGCCTTCAAAACATTTACCTCTATCTTTCCTCCTCAACAAATTTTCTGCTAAATTTTGTAAACTGGCTCTGAGATAATATTATTTCTGAGAAGTTCATTATTCTGATCCTTGAATTTCTAATGATGCTGTACATTAAAAAACTTGATCATACTTGTACAGATTGACAAAGCATCAATCCTCAGCGACACCATTAATTACCCAAGACAGCTTGAGTCAAGAGTAGCAGAACTGGAATCTTGCACAGGCTCGACAGATTATGAGGCAAGATCCAGGAGTTACATGGGCATGGTAGACCGGACATCAGATAACCATGGCATCAAGAAGCCTTGGATAAACAAGAGGAAGGCCCGTGACATTGATGAAGCTGAACTAGAGCTTGATGAGGTTGCTCCCAAGGATGGCATGCCCGTAGATCTGAAAGTATGCATGAAAGAGAAGGAGATTCTCATCGAGATGAGATGTCCTTACAGGGAGTACATGCTGCTCGATATCTTGGATGAAGCCAACAAACGGCAGTTGGATGTGCTTTCGGTTCATTCATCCACTCTTGATGGCATTTTCACGTTGACCCTGAAATCTAAGGTTTGTGCTGAAGATCAACCCTGTTACTGCCTTTTCTACATATCTTTTGTTTTTCAGATGCATTAGAAATCCGAAGGTAAGAAATTAGAGGTGCAATGACTCCTGATTAGACTAAATAAGATGTCTAATACGTATTAAAAGCTGAAATTATATTATTACCTTTATAAGAACTATATAGCCTTTAGAAGAAGTCATTGTCATTGAAGTTGTTTCCAAATACATACACTAATGCCCTTTTTTTGTCGGGAAAATACTTGGTTTCAGTTTAGAGGGGCAGCGCCAGTTTCACCGGAAGGGATGATTAAACAAGCACTTTGGAAAACTGTCGGCAAGACTTGAGTCGTCATTTATCAACTTATCAACCGGCGCTTGAAAGATTTCTCCAGTCAGTAGAAATTAGTTCTTAGATTCTCATGTAACTTGTAGCAGTAACTGCATGAACTCGTAATTGCAAAACTTCAATGTCCTTCTTAACCTTTTCTCCATTATCAAATGTTCAACTGCAGTGCTAGCTAATTAGCTCAACTAGTGACTTGATAGGAGTGATGGGGCTCAACGTGATTTATCTACCATTTTGAATATCTTTTCAATCAAGTGCTGTTTTGAAAGATACCCTTGTTTTTGTGCGCTGCTGCTTGTTTCTTCAGGTACATCACAAGTCCTAAAGAATTTGAAAAGCCTGCCAAATCCGAGTGATTCTTACCCCAAATCACACTCAAAGAAATCTCGTTGCACCAAAATCTTCAACCCTGGGACATCTTAGTAGCCATTTGAAATATATTACTGTACAAGAGGGACAAGCACATAAAACCTTTGACTAATGCTATAATTAGAATTCTTACGTAAGCTAAAACTGAATATCTTAGATATACTATAAAACAGGGTGTAATTACCCTATAAAAGATCCATAAACTAAAACATTATGCCTGTATTAAAATATGATGCAATGTACACTCTCTTGCTTCGAGAGGAAGGTCATGATTTCAAGGGTGAAGAAAGCATATTCGGCCAAGATTACCTTCTCATCCTCAAAACACCAAGAAAAGGCTAGAGAAAGACGGTTAACTGGTTTCTTCAAAAATGATTCGGTGTTCTGATGATCTTAATTTGTCGTTGCTCCAAGCTGGCAACATATCTCCTATATATGTACATGTTTGCCACCAAAGTTTGCTCACATGGACTTGTATCCATCAATTTCCCTTCCTTAGATTTCACCTGCAGTCCACCAACTTCATCTTGGTATACAATGGTCACACAGCTCATGTATGCATTCCAAGTCCCTCAACCTCGTCTACCAAACTTTCGGAGGTGTGTAGTTTACAATCCTCAGATAACCAAGGCAATTCCTGAATTCTGACTCACAGCAATTCTTGTCAAAACCCTCTCCCAGGCCAAATTTACTGACTTTAGTTGGTGTAATTGGTACTTTATGTTTACTTAGTTGTAAAAACAAAATAAGGTTATCTCTTGGTTTTGTGATTCAATGTGGTTTCGAGCTTGAAGTTCAGGTCTTGCTTGTTATGCTCGGGTTTTATTTAGCTTCTGATGGCGTTGCTCTTACATTATTTGATCAAGTAGAACATAAAGATGATGTTTTGTTGTGGAGTGCGATTTTTGTTAAGAATGGGAAGTATAGGGAAGGTATTGATTGCTTCAGGAGAAATGCTGAGTTACAGTGTGGGGGCTAAGGATGTCAGTGTTTTAGTCCTTTGCCCGCTTGAGCTGATCTTGGTGAGTTGTGTTTAGGGAAAGAGAATAGGCTGCTGATAAAGAGTGTTTCGCATCCTATGATTGTCTACACGTTATTTCCAATTCATCAATCTCACACCCTATGCATCACATGGTTCATAATTGTCAAGGGATGACAGTTAAGTGGCTGTTTTTTATACACCCTGATTGTTTATTTCATGGTGCTAGTCTTCTCGTAGAACAAAACTTAAAAATCTACCTGTTACCTATCACACAAAATATAAATTTGGTTAAGTTGAAGAGCATGCAATCGAACTTCGAAGTTAATTAAACCGTATGATGGGTAAGAAGACCTCTGGAAGTTCAATGTTAGACCACAGAAGTAAAGTTTGAACCGTGTTAGGCTATAGTTTCACTCTGCTCCCATGCTACAAAGTGCTGTTCATCATAACAGCCATCGTATAGAAATCTTTGTAACTCAATATTTCATTGCTTCGAGGCCCATTGATTCTGGGATCAATTTAAAACAGCTTTGGTTACTTACTTACATTGAATTCCTTCTTAGTGAACTACGTAACTTAATTAATTTAATGCATATGTTGCATTAAGAGAGCTTTGAAACTGCCACTGTTACTAATTCTTGCAGCAAATGCAGCAGCAGGAGCATCTTCTTATGAAAGCACACGGTTTCTCTCTATTGGACAAGCACATACAGATGCAATCTCACACCAACACTCACAAAGGGAGTACCTGTACACAGATGAAAAGAGGAATCCTTGAAGTACTTCTTGTTCATGCTAAAGGCATGAAGCACACAAATCTCATCGGTAACTCTCCCTCTCCGAGCTATATATAGACCACATAAAGTGATGTTTGCTTGTGGTTCTGTATGCGCACCCGTTGAAGTTTTTTGCATATGCCTTCTTTCATTTTGACCTGATTTGAGCCCATTAACATTCCAGTTTCGCCTTGGTTACAGGTCCACCGGTCTATCATGTCATCATACAATGTGGATCTCACGTGCATAAAAGCAAAGCATCATCAGGTTCACACCCTGCCTTTCAATTTACTAGGTTGATAGCTTGAGCTCCTACGGCTAGTTTGTTCAAGTACCTTAGTAACTCAGTTTCATGACTCAGGCGAAGATGAAAAAACATGGTGGAATGAGAAATTCAGGTTTGACTTCCCATTAGCTGATTGGAAACAGTTGACCCATCTGAAATTCAGAATCATGGACCAGGAATTCTTCACTGATGGTGGATTTGTCGGTGAAACCATGTAACGTCTAGAAGCCATTCTTGCCCTTATTTTTTTATAGAAGCTTAATATTGCATGGTTTTTTGTTTTTGTTTTATCTAAAAAAATTCACGCTCCTTGCCCTTTAGGGGATCATGTAACGCAAAGAAGACACACAACGAACCTAACAACATGTATGCATGCAGATTTTTGGTCTTACTTCTAATTTCACATGGAACAATATCATTCGTAAATGGCTAAATCAACTACCACATCTATGTTTTTCCTCCTTTGAAGCTTGACAGTGAATATCTGCATAAATTGTGAATGAAACTCTCATTCTGAGGAATGATAGACAAGATTTTTCGCGGAAACTACGCCAGGGTGGTTTTCTAACCCAAAAGTAATGGCAACGAGGAATTTCATCAAATAATATTTTCTCGTGGGTGCAGTGATATTGCAGAGACTTGTCTCAATCCACTGACCAGTTTGTCTTCTTATGATTTTATTTTGATGTTGTTTTTAATTTACGTGTTATCTGTGATTTAGAATTTACCTTGGAGGAATAATAGATGAGGGGATTAACAGAGGAGTTCTAGAAATGATGCCAGCTCCATATAATGTGTTGCTTGAAGATGACACCTACAAAGGAGAGATAAAGATTGGACTCAAATTCATTGCCAACGTAAGCAAACATTGTTATTTGACATCCTTTAGTTTCTATTGTAGGCATTAGTGGATTAGATCACTGAAATTACGTAAAATCACCCTTTTTTGCAGACAGAAGTGCTCCCAGAGAGGACATTCCTTGCAAAAGTGAATGAACCAAGACAACCGATATGCAGATCCATTATAAATCTCTGGAAACTCTCATGGTGGAAGTTGTGGATTTATCATAGTCAGAGGAGTACTAAAAATAAGACAGAGGAGGAATAAGATGGATCATAATCCTGAATTGTAGTCCTAGGAATAACTTGGTTGCGAAACGAGTAAGATGAATTGAAACTGTGGGATTTGGATCATATTTCGGTTATCAATTTGGGAAATCTTTCCCTGCTTGAAATTCATTTAGAAAATTATCAGATTCTGTTCCTCATTGTAGCTGCCATTTATTGATTTATAAGCGAGCAACGTCAGGTTTCAGGGTTCTCACTTCTTCTTCTTTTTTGGCTTAGGAACCCTTTCTTCTTGTTTTTTTTTCCTGGTAATTTTGTATGGACAGGTAGGCTACTTGTTTTGCATCTTAAAAGTAAGTTCGTGCGTTTGCTGAATAAATAAATATTTGACCTGATAATATTGTGAATATATTTCTCTGGCAACACATTTGCGAAATGGTATGCACGTCTGTCTCGGGAGTCAAGACCCATCCGAGGATTTCTGTGTTTCATCTAAATAACGTTTTGAGGAAATGGTTTCTTTTGGACAGATAGGGAGAGTTCTTCAGTTATTTACGAAGGCTAATGTATTCCACATGTCTTCTAAGCTAACCCCCGACCAAGCTAACAACTATTCTAACGTATTCAACCAAGAGTTGCATGTTCTTCTTCTTCCATGTTTTTTTTTCTTTTAAGAAATGAAGTTCAGTTATTCGTGTACTAATAATTCCCAGGTTTTAATTAATCGGCTATTGAATTGATGATGAAAGTGCTGTCAAGTTTCATTTGCAACTTGACCTTCTGGTCCTACCAAGAGATTCTCGAGTGTGAGGATGAAGCATGTTGCAGGTTTGAACGTTCATCAACCAAAAGAAAAATAGAATTTAGGGTTTGGATATTTTAGGCTTTCAAAAGAAAAATGGTGGTGGGGAAATATTAAACATGGATTTTAGGTGATGGAGACTCTGCCAGCATCTCATGGCTTCTAGCTTCTAGTTCACATACAGATTTATAATCCTTCCCATCCAAATGATGAAAGAGCAAGTCGTCCTTTCTTCTTCTTCCCTTCCCTTCTCCTTTTCTTTTCCTTTTTAATTAAATGAACGAATTGTCTTGCATGATCATATGATTTTTTTCTCTCACTCTCCCCATTTGAAAAATGGTTTATATTGACAAAATTAAGAAAAAAATGTCGGAACTTGGTGGACAAAACTAAACAAAACAAAAATCATTTAAAAAAAAAAAAAAAAAAACGTTGAGTTGTTCTAGGCTAGACAGCCCTGCTGGCAGCCCCAGGGCTGTCTAGCCCCTTTAACTACCAAAATGATTGGTGGCGAGGCCTGGCCGCCCCTTTAGGCTGCTACGCCAATTGGCCGCCCACCAACCCGTCCTTCTTTTCCTCTCTCCCATATTTTTCTCTCACTTCTTTCCTCCGCACTGGTAAGTTCACGTGTAGCGTACATAATTTTTATATCTCGCACGTGTAAAATTATTGTAGGATAAACGTTGTATTCTATTATCGATACCTATCCTTTTGCTACGCTTACCAGACACTACGCCAATAGAAATAAATATATCAAGTCACGCTATCACAGTAACTTCTTCGCCAATCACTTACTAGAACTCATGGCAACTCACGAGAACAGCTGAGCCACCTTGGTTGGCCAATGGTGTGATTTTCTTTTCCATGAAGAAATTTCATGAATAAATACACCTGTTTCACTAAGCAAGGGGCAATTTTTTCTAAAGCCACACCCAAATTCACAAATTATGAATATTTTCACTTTTCTTTTCTATACATTATCTTCTTTTCCTATACGTACATATACTAACTTAAATATTAAAAAATTCTTTATTCATCAAGGGATTTAACGGAACAACTTATACGCATAACTCAACTAGAAAAAATCTATTTATGTACTAAAGTTTTTCTTTAACTTAATTAGTAATGTTGTTTGTGGAAAATCTAAATAAAAAACCAGTTTATTCCCTTCAGCTTTCACTAACAACTTTTTATATAGTTCATGAGACTCTAGTATAAGGAAGAGTGATTGATTTTCCCACCATAGTGACTTCAACTTTTTTAGGTTTCTAAAATCTTTTTTATCAAGTATATATGTTTAATGATATTGTTGTAACAATGTAAATGCATCTTTACATTATTTCTTCTACATAACAACAAGCTTTTATATATGCACCAAATACATAAATATAATTTTAATTTTTTAAAGAGACCAGATAGAATGATATGCATGCGAGTAACACTTGCATTGCTACTTTTAAAATGAGTTATACATATTATTATCACATGAGATGCTATAAATAATCTAATCGCTATTGGTCCTCATGTAATTTAAGTATTAGATAGTTGCTCATCTAATGAGAAACTTATTTTTATATGAACAATTCATGCCGAGAACTCAATCAAGAAAAATTCATTTATATATGAAGTTTTTATCCAACTTCATCATAGTATAATTCAATGGTATATTATGGAGTCCCCTCACCCAAGAAAAAAAAACCCATTTCCATCAAGAGAAACAAAAGGAAGGAGTTTAAAATTTCATTTCGCAATGAACTACGAATTTGGTGGCATATCTTCTTTCTTTTTTTGTCTAGGAGGAGTTTGGTTGGCATACTTAAATCACTGGACATGTAGTTTAATGGAATTCTTATAAAAGGAAATGCTATATGCTTTGATTGCCCAACAAATGGTCTTAATTGCATTCTAAAAAGGGTCTTCATTGACGAATTATGTCCATAATAACAAGCATTATAATGCGAATCAAATCATAATTCATCCTGGCATTTCCTACATCTCAAGATGGCAGACTCCCCATTAAAATAACCCAAAATGATTCGTTGAGATTCTCTTAAACAATTTTATTATTCATTTTGTATTCAGCAGCCCAATTATTACACACCACAGCGGCACAAACGCATAAATATTCATGTCTAGCTAAGATGTAATTTGCATGTTCTATCATATCCCTTCAACAAGAAGACCAACAGCCTCTGCTTTTTCTATCCATTATTGATTCTTTCTTTGAGAAAAACAGAGTCATTTCTGCAACTCCCCATCTTTCTTGATCTCATATCAACAAACACAACAATCAAACGGCAGATATTTTTGTTTTTTTCATCTTTTATGCATGATTATAGGGTCATGAGTGCTTGTCTAAAGATAGTGTTTCTTTTGGAAAGAAAAGGCTACGGGGAATCAAGAGAAGAGAATCGTAGGAAGGAGGGAACTGTTTCAAACGGTCATCAACAATATCCAGCTTACTAGCTAGCGAGTGTCGACAACTGTTACAAAATTCAAATCTGCCCTATTAAAGGTAAGTTTAAAGGAAAAGATTTGTCGTTAGACCGTTGCTTTTATAACATACCAGCCGTTGTCTTCGAATTTTCAAATTTCTGTTGGTTCAATTCTAAGAAAAAAAGAAGAAGTTACAAGTCTTGCAGAAAATTCAGTGCATTATTACATTTTATGATAACAATAACGACTTGTGAATAAGCCCTTTTGCTTTTTGTAGCAAGAAAGGAGAACAGTTCCTTTTCTTTTCTTTTTTTCTTTGTGATCCTTTTTTCTTCTTCTCTCAAACATAAATTCTGCATTTTAAGCCAAATCCCGGGTGAAAGTATGGGATTTGAGCTGAGCATTCCTAGATACCCCACCGGTGAGTTTTGTTTTGTTAATGATATAAAAAGGTCCTAAGATCTAGAGCCCACTAACCAAATTTCTTACACTTTCATGATTATCTTGCAGATTTCTGATCAAGTAGGCCACAAGTCTTAATCTTTAAATGGATAATTCGTCCAGTTTTGACGAAGTTTCGGATCCCGGTTATCAACCTTCACCTTCTTCCTTGGATCAAAATGATCAACCAGCCGTGGAAACTCCAGGGTACTCAACAATGAGTGGTGATTCATTCATGTTCGGCAGGACTTATTCAGAGACCTCAGCCTTTTCTGATCCCATAGATGATAACAGCTATTCAAGTGAGCCTTCTCCTTCTCATTGGCCAGTAACCCAATCTGGAGCACAACATCAGGCTATGCTTAGAAGACTAGAAATGAAGCAACAGAAGCAAGTTGCGGATGACAAGTTGGATGATCAAGAATCTGT
Source organism: Populus tomentosa (assembly GCA_018804465.1). Taxonomy (NCBI): domain Eukaryota; kingdom Viridiplantae; phylum Streptophyta; class Magnoliopsida; order Malpighiales; family Salicaceae; genus Populus; species Populus tomentosa. The sequence goes on from CM031995.1 coordinate 5,163,556, forward strand.
TGACTTGGGTGGGGTTAAATAAGATAATTTGTGCCTTCTTGCTGAAAAAATTGTTCATGTGATGAGTAAAGATGGTAACACAATTTTTGCATAATTTTGGCAGAACTTGAGATGATGAAAGAAAGATTTTCAAAGCTTTTGCTTGGTGAAGACATGTCAGGAAGTGGCAAAGGTGTCTGCACAGCTGTTACTATATCAAACGCCATAACAAATCTCTACGGTATGCATAATACATACACATCAACTTGATTTATTAAAAAAAAAAAAAATGTTCTTTCTTCCTGTTATCTAGTTCTCTGTCATTGCTTATCTTTGATACTTTCTTCAGCAACTGTGTTTGGGCAAAATTTGAGATTAGAGCCATTGAAACCTGAGAAGAAATCGATGTGGAAGAGAGAAATGGATTGCCTTCTTTCCGTATGTGATTACATAGTAGAATTTATCTCCAAGTCTCAGAATTTACAAGACGGAACAGTTCTTGAGGTGAAGTTTTGTTAGCTATCAACCAAATTTCAAACAGGCTTTTGAATTCTCCTATTTCTAACATGATTGATTGGTCTTTCAGGTGATGGAAAGTAGACCAAGATTAGATATTCATATCAACCTTCCGGCATTAAGAAAGCTTGACGCTATGCTCATGGTAAGGAAAGCATTCATTTGCCAGAAATTAGAACATATATACAAGTTTGCATTACAGTGTCATATATTCAAGTTCGTTATAACTTGGGTTTTATTTGACAGGAAGTACTGGATAGTTTCCAAGATAGAGAGTTTTGGTATGCAGAGCAAGGAAGCATGTCATCAAATTCAACTCGTTCAGGCTCGTTTCGGAGAGTTATTGTCCAGCGTAAAGAAGAGAAATGGTGGGTGCCAGTCCCATGTGTTCCCTCTGGTGGCCTCTCTGAGAAGTCGAGGAAGCACTTGCGACACAAACGTGACTGTGCATATCAAATTCACAAAGCTTCCATGGCAATTAACAGTAGCATTCTTGATGAGATGGAAATACCAGAGACATACATAGCATCTCTTCCCAAGGTTAGCCTTCTTGCTGTTCAAATTACTTTACAAAAATGTAGTGATTCTAAATTTCTAAAGCCTGGGAGTAATGATAACTAGGTTCCATTTTCTAAAAGCACTATGAAATTTTATAGAATTGCAAAGACATGTCCTATCGAGTTTCTTGATATTGACAGTATGTTATATCAAAATGTTTTTTCTTTCAGAGCGGAAGAGCGAGCCTGGGGGACGCAATTTACCGCTACCTGTATACAGCGAACAAATTCTCCCCAGGACATCTTCTTGACTGTCTCAACCTAGCTTCAGAACATGAAGCACTTGAGCTTGCAGACCGAGTTGAAGCTTCAATGTACACATGGAGACGCAAAGCATGCCTAAGCCATTCAAAATCCTCTTGGAACATGGTGAAAGATCTCATGTCTGACATTGATCGAACAGATAAAAATCATATTCTAGCAGAAAGGGCCGAGACCTTGCTATTTTGCCTGAAGCAGAGATACCCCGAACTTTCACAGACATCCTTGGACACTAGCAAAATCCAGTACAATCAGGCAAGTTGTGCGATCATTAATCTCACTGCAAAACATCAAATTTATTTATTTATTCAACAGGGGTAAATGGAAAGATAAATGTTGCAGGATGTGGGACAAGCAATCCTAGAGAGCTACTCAAGAGTTTTAGAAGGCTTAGCATTCAACATTGTTGCTTGGATCGAAGATGTTCTTTTCGTAGATAGGAACCAAGAACAATAGGAACCAGAGTTCAAACATCAGTGATAGATAACATATCTTAATCAAGGTGCTCTCTCTCGGATCACTGTTCTACTTTCTGTAATGCATAAGCCTTGTGAGGAATCTAGGAAATTTCATTTACTTTGTGTGTAACAGGTTGAAGGTAGTAGTTCTTACATAGGAAATATCTTCTGCATAGGTGAAGAGATCTTTTGAGCAAGATTTGTACATTCTGCATCCACTTAAGAATTTCCTCAAGAATTTTTGTTATCGCGCGATTCAGTTTCAATCCACAGTTCTTTCCCCACATAAAATTGAACTCGAAAGAAAAGAACTTTTTCAAACATCAATTGATAAAGTAGAACAACAGAGGTTAAGGAAAGCAGGAGCAATCAAACCCAAATTGTTGCCTCATCATCTATACAATAGCGGTCACTAGTCAGCAATTCAGGCAACTCTCATACTTTTCATTAGTGATATCAACAAAAGATTCCAAAAAAAGCCATGCTGATGATTTTTAGTGGGTTACCACTACTACCCTGTTTTGAACATCAGTCAACGAATCACTCTTGAGTATTAAAGGTAGCAAGGGTCGTTTTCTTTTAGCAGAAGAAGATTCCAAAGCATCAATCTTGGATTTGCATTTGTTATGGTCCCCTTTGTTTTCCTCCAGGCACTCCTTTAGTGCTTCAGCTCCATCTTGAGACAGTTTCTTCCTTGTGCCGTCATTAGCTCCAGCATTATCACCACCACTACTCTCTCCCTTCTCATTATCCATTGTACCTGAATAATCCTTCACATTCCACACAAAACTTCATCAAGAAAGATATATTTAAAAGAAAAAAAATTATCAAGAAAGAAACATAGAATTCTGGTGGATTCTTGAATTTTTTTTCTTAACACATGCAGAGCAGAGCACTCAGGGAAATTGGTATTGAAGAGCAAGAACCAGCTTAAGGTTTAAAGAAATTGATGAGCCCAAAACTTTGAAGTTGGTAAACTAATTTAAAAATATCGATGCTTCAGAACAATTTAAAAATATATATATAAAAAATATATTAAAACTAAAGAAAAATAATTTTTTAAAAAATATTGTTATACAATGCTAAACGGGGTAACAAAGAAAGGGACTATCAACGCAATCGCTTTCTTGATGTTAATCCATAGACATAGGCGATTTTGTCAATTTAGAAAAAAAATTGGACATTAATCCCTAAAAGAAGATTTTGCCGATTTATAAAATATGTTGATGTTAATCCCATTTTGTTGATGAAAGGATTTTTTTGATGTTTATCCCTAAAAAAAAGAAGACAAGAAAGAATCCCTTTACTTTTTACTTGGGACACATGGGTGCAAAAAAAAAAATTAATAACGAAACAAACATGCTTAACATGCTATTAAAATCCCATGAATACAAGACAAGTATTTAGGACGACAATTTTCAACACTCACTTACTTGAAGTATAAATCTTCTCAAGACTTGAGAACATCGTAGAAAGAATCACCTTGATGTAAGGAAGGAAGCCTAACAGCAGCAGTCGTCTTAGGCAAATGAGATTGTGTGGGCCAGAGATGGTGAATATCAACATCAACACTTGGGCCTCATAAGGGGAAAGCGTGCGGGGTCATATGGACCCTTCATAAGCTGTCAGGGAGGGTGTTCTTCTTTAAGCCTAGTTGCTATAAATCTGCAAAGCAACAACGAAAAACTGCGTTCGTAAAAAGCAGGGAAGGGGACCTTTCCTTTTTCTTCCATTAAAGCTGCCAAGAAAACAATTAAATAGAAGATAATCTGACAGAATTAACAAAAGGAAAAGAAAGAAGTTTCGATACTTTTTCCCCATTTAGGCAGGCAAGGCGCGGGCGTCTTGCTGTATCATGGTAGTGTCGCAGAAAAAGCCACGAAATGTTTTTCAATTCGATAGCGATACTCTTAAGAATAATATGCTGTATAAATCTCAACGTGGATGCCCATAAGACAACGAGAACAATCTGAATGGGTAGAAATACCATAACGCTCTATTCAAGTAAACTTGGGAAAAATTCAAGACCGAAAAATAATGAAAGAATCGCACTCTGAACAAAGAGATAATTAACAAATCAGTCATCGGTCTCGCCGTACAACAGCCGGGGGGGAGGAAATCGATGAATTTGATCGATTAACCTTCGAAGCTAATTCAATATAGTTCGTGTTTTTAAGAACCAACAAACTTCTTTTGGAGAAATAGTTAAAGCGCTTCCCTGGGAGATCAACAATGTATAGAGCATCATTTCACTTCAATAGCACCCACAAATCGGTGGTCCATGGATGCTGCGGAGAAGAAAACATAAAAATGCGATAATATAACCACTTAACACATGAATAACAAGCATTACAAGCTCCAACATAACGTGTAAAGCATGGGCTCCAAGTCCAAGGTTTCTGTGCTCCGCGGAGGGGGGATGGATACATGACTAAATTTCAATCATATAGTTGAATTAACCCCAGTTAACTCACCTCGATATTTTGTGTACATTAAAAAGATTTATCCTGATCCATGTCACAGCTCAAACCACCTATCTAAGTATCTATCTAGTAACACCCTGTTCAAGAAAGCTTGGTAAAATGCAAGTCTAAAAAACTGATGAAAGAATCGCCCTGTGAACAAGGAGCAACTCCGCAACATAAATCATCCACGCCAGTCAACGACAGGCAAAAATAAAAGATGGATGAATTTGATCAATTAAACTTCAGAGCAAATACAATTCGTTCGTGTTTTTAGGAAACCTAAAAACCAACACAACTTTTGGAGAAATTGTTAAAGCACTTCCCTGGGAGATCAACAATTTAGGGGAACAACAAAACTATCCTATTTTAGTCCAGTAACACAAGTGAAAAAAAAATTACATCCCTACAACGGAAGAACTGATTCTCCAGCACATAAAAAAAAAACGCATAGGTATAATCATCAGTAACAGAACAACAAAACTATCCATCTCATGGAGGTAAAAGGCAAATACATATAAATCCTATTTTAGATTCTATTTTAAATTCAGAGAGCAATCGTCCTGATCTCAACCAGATTAAAAAAAAAAAAAAGGTGAATTGTGCATAAGAATCCAAAGCCTGATCCAGAAACCTCCTGACCCAACATGCATGGTGGACATCAACAGTAAATAAAAACTGGTTTCAAAAAATGAGCTGCAGTCTATTAATAACTCAGTAAATAAATATACTATACAGCACAGAGCATGCAAATGTAGTAATCAAGCACATGCCACAATATACAGGTACTCATGCATAAACAAAAGGGAAGAGAGGGAGGTGCAACTATAGTTTGACGCATATGAAAAGCTACGGGTCATTCTTGAGGGTAATTTACCCTGATCAATTGGCAAAGTAAAAACAATTATCTCTATATATACAACAATCCTCTGAACTGCACCTGGAGAACACAGTCCAGATTGTGGATGATCAAAAGGTTAGTAGTTGTGCGATCCTGAGACCTGATGGAGCAGCCTGTGCAGGAGCATCAACACTTTCACTATTTCCACAAGCACCCCATGCCCCCCCCCCCCCCAAAAAAAAAAAAAAAAAAAAAGGAAAGAAAGGAAAAAGAAAAAAAAAAAAGAACTAAAATTACCCCTCCCAACTGCTCCCTTTGCCATAAGAGGCAGGAATGAGGTGGAATCTTGATGTCGATTCTGTGTGATTAGTGAAAGCATTAAATTACCTGGGGATTGCACACTCGAAGACCAAAATCAAGAATGAAGTTAACATCAGCTGTCATCATCCACAGCCCCAATGTAGGTGAGGTCCGTCCGCCTCACCCTAACAGCCCCTTTAAGCCAGCTGGAAGCTCGAAGATCAGCATGGTCAATGCTGCCAATCACAGAAATGTTGCTTGAAGATGGGCCTGACCCAGTACCATCTTCCAACAATGTCCATGGATCAATCTCCATATCACCATCCTGTTGCAGTGGCAGCGGCTTAGACTTTGTTGATATGTTATTGGCAGAACGTGCCAAAGGAGCTGGATTTTTCTGAGCATTGCTTCCATTGTAAAACCCTGAAATTGCAATGCTGGGTTGAAGTGAAGCAACAGCAGCTGTGGGAACAGGTGGTGGCTGGCAAGAGATGAGACATCGGACAGAAGGTAAGAGAATTGGCATTGCAGATTGGATACGCAATTGAATTGTGCCAGGAAGCTGCATACGATCTAAATCATTCTGCAATCACAGAAAATATATATGAGACAAGTAGAATGACCACATATCTTCCAGAATGATGAGAATAAAAAAAAGGAGAGGGGTGTTGGGTTATATACCCTTCTACTTGATATCTTCAGATAACCCATAGACAAAAAACAAAACAACCATTGAGTTATTTTCAATTCTTTTTATTTGATTTCAAGAAATCATGAGATGCTTAGGCCAAATCCAACATTAACATGGATATACTGGTGAGAAACAATGATCCTTTATTTGTTTTGTTTTTTCTATAACAAGTAGGTAACTAGAAACGGTGGTAAAATTGAAGTATTTTGCAAGGATGAAGAGAAAAGATAGACCAAACAATGTGAGCTGAAGTGAATGGAAATTATCCAGTATTAAGAACCTCTGAATTTAGCCCAAAACAAATAAAAAGAGATTGTGGATCTACGTAAACTACCCTGGCCAATTTGGGACAGATACTTGGTTCAGTTTTGTGGGTTGAAGATAGTGAGAGCAGAATGAAATAGAATTTGGTTGAAAATTCTAGAGAAAAGAACAAAAATAAAGGTTCTCACCCATTCTAACATTTTTAAACCCAGCCCCAATAAATGATGGAAATCCTTAATGAGTGAATTAAGATATCATTATTTCATTATCAGATGCAAGATATTGCATCAATGATTTTATGGAATTCTCAAATCAAAGGGCATCTCAACCTCCTATAAATGCAGAATCGAACACCTTTACTGTTGTCCAATTTCATTGTGCATTTGTAATCACTTGAAATAACTAAGAAAAAGTACATAATAGGATCTTATTAGTGGCTAGCAAGTGAGTTTTGCTTTTTCCTCACTCGGTTTTGGTAGGTATATGAAATGAGTTCATGTTGGTCAGTTAGATTGCTCCTTTAAACCCCACATGAAACTTGACGATCAAGTTAAATTTCACAGGTTAACCGGAAGACCTTGTACTCTAGCAGTTCTCCCACTAATGTAAAGATAGGTCATGGGTTTGTGCAGCGGAGAAACAGGATTTTTAAACAAAGATGGAATAAAGTGAGAGCCCGGTACTCTACTTGGGTGATAGACCACCTTTCTGCCTGAATACATTTCACCAGTATCAAGATACCGATTTGGATTCCCTCTATAATTGAAATTTTCCAGGTCATCTTTTTATGGCTGGGAATATAAGAAAATAAATGCCAGCTAGATATCCAATCAAATTCAATAGTTCATCCGAAATCACATGGGGGTTTAGTCACAAATAGAAATTTACAAGTAGCTACTTCCATTAAAAGCCATAATTGACACCACCAAAGCAATCAATTATAACACAGGTTTCAGAAAACAAACCTGCAAACTCTCCACCAACTCACGATCAAATCCAGCAAAGTCCTTGAATTCATTGACCGCCTTCGAGCTGGAATCAGATCTTGACTTCAGCCAGCTCGGCTGAGAGCTGCTTAACAACCCATGCAGGATCAACAGTAACTGATCAAAGAGACTTCCACCAGATAAATCTGCAGAAGCAGCTTCCAATTGCAACTCCAGTTCCCTCTTGGATTGGAAGCTTTGCAAGGGATAGAAAGATAGCTCTGCATCTTCATGCACAACCCTACTACCAAGAAGACGAAGTATGACAGAGGCAAGCATTTGCCTCATGTTCCGCCCGGATGGCTCCCTGACAAGTCCATGAAATGGAAATAAGACAATTGAGACTCTGTTTTGGCAGTTTACTGCACATGCATAGAAATCTATGGATAATCATTACCAAAGTCAATTTATCATCAAGGAATTATTTCATTGAATGTGTCTGAAATTTGGCATGTGGGAAAGAGATGAAAGGAACGACACAGCAAGTGGTGAAATCATTCTCATGGGTACCAATACAAAGAAAGCACGTGTCTGCTTGATGCTCCATAAACAAAGACAAATATGCACAGACATAATGATACATGTTCAATAATCTCAACTTCATCTGGCATAAAATTTGTCATAGCCCTAAAAACACACTGGTATATCATCCCACCTTAACATTTGGATTATACATTACTTCCATCATCCTTACATAAATGTGAAAGAAACCAATAAAATTGTGTGTGAGCCAGCTGAGCAAACGGGGGCAGCTTTGGATGTCAACTTCAGAGAAGTTGACCTTTAGCTATGTGCGGTACTAAGAATATGCTCAAACAATTCTTTCATCAAACAACAAATAGATGGGATATCTAGAACCACTTATGAGAGAACAGAGTAAAAGAACAATTGACAAGAAAAATAAACTGAAAATGCACAGATAATAATGTCTTAATGATAAAGTAACAAGAAAGATATGTAAGTTAAAAGGAATAGAAAATATCTGTATTCTTACCCATCTGTGCATATGGTTGGAAGCAACCTTAACAATAACTGCAACCGCAGAGACATAGAAGCTCGCAGGGCAGCAGGGGAGGGGAGAGTGGAATCTGCAGTTGCTGCAGCTCGTCTCACTAATCCAGGACTCCCGCCTTTTATACCTTTACGATTGTTACTTTTATTTGCAGGACCTTCCAGTCCAGAAGATACTGTTCCTGTTTGCTTACTTGTACCATGAGTAACTGAATTTATTTGCTGCTCAATATTATTCAATTGCTTGATCAAATCTGTTGCGAATGTATTGCGTGAGTCATCAGAACCTTGATCTATGCAGGGAAGAACTAGTTCAACAAGAGCCCTTTCAGTCACATTTTGCTGGAAGAGACTAGAGCCTTCATACTCGAATATTGGAAAGGACCCTTTTCCGGACCTTTTTGTCTCCAAGCCCTCTTCAACAACCTCTCCTTCTTCAAGAGAGGGAACCTCGAACTTCTTCTTATCTCCTTTGTCCATCACAGGATCAAAACCATTACTGGACCAGCCCCAAGGTTTCCAAAAGTGAGCTTTAGTTGAAAGACCTTTACTCTCGGCAATATTAATAAGCCGTTGTCTGATGGTTTTCCGTCCAAAAAGAACATCGTGGCCTCCCAAGAACCATTTAACCTGCAATAGCATCGAATCCTCTAGAGACGTCCCGAAAAGATGAACCAGCTCTGAGAAAAGTGGCGCAGCATCAGGTCTGACCAATAACCTTGTAAGAATGATTTCAATGAAATTGTTTTCATTTTCAGAAGCAGCTGCTTTTTCAGGATCGGGCGAGGAAGAGCGGATTGCATCTGCTAGGGACATATCATGGGCCTCAAGTTTTTCAATCAGGGCTTGTTCATTCAAAAGCAACCTGAGTTCAACCCACTGCCAATGGAATTTTGCAGGCTGCAGTGCATCCAATACATTCACAAGCCTATCTAGAAGCTTTGTTTCATTCTCTGCATGTTGAACCTTAGATACACCATGTCCAGAAACACGATTGCCATCATCCAGTGTGATTAAAGAGAGTGGCAATTTACAGTCAATAATAGCATTTAAAAAAAGCCTTCCTCGCAGTGGAACAAAGGCCTTGGACTTGAAACGCGCGTCCAAATTATTTAACTCTAGCATGGCAGCAAACTCCGCATCAATGGAATCTGCTGCAATAAGATCATATAAACCTTGACTGTCTCTTAAACACACATCCCGAAAAGGCAGGTGCTTTATGGCATCACCAATGGCCATTGTCAAAGAGTCATTCAATTGATAGATGTCTTCACGAGTTGCAAAGAATGGTCTCCAAATAACAAAGGCAAATATAGAATAGGCAGGTGGAAAAACTAAGCTAAGAGGGAGCAATCGCTGCATCCTTGAAAGAGCAGCTATAGATGGTTCACCCAAGAGCTCAACAATCAGACCACCAGATACAGTTCTGCAGTTCCCAACAAGTAGCCTAAACCAATGCACATAAACTTCGATCGAGTTATCCATCTTAAAAACAACAAATGATCGAGCATTACCATTTGAATTGGATTTCATACTTCTTATAAACTGAATTACATCCAACCCTTCCTTTAATCGTAAGACAGTCACCATTCTCTCCAGGGTAGTGACACTGTGGATAATAGCTCCAACAAGAAGTGCAGAAATAGCAGCAGCACTTTTTGTTCCTCTTCCAGTTGCTTTTGCAGAGTTGTTCAGGATCTCACTAGAGATATTCCCGCTGGAATCATGGGATTCGGGGGACATTTGAAATGGGCTTCGAGAAGCCTTTCCAGGAGAAAAGGCTGTAGCAAGAGCAGAGGAGGCTTCTGTTGCAAGAGCTACCTCAAAAACCCGGCTCTGACGCTCCCCAAGAGCTTCCTTGAGTAGACACAGGCAATTTATGTGGATGCGCAAAATGCGCCTAGCAAGGTTTAGCGAACCTGTCGCAGCTGAAGCATTTGAATAATTACTGCCTAGAGAAAAATCAGGCATTTTTGCTATGGTTGGTCCAACATTATTGACTATGGCAGAAACAGCAGAAGACACCAAAGATGGGTCACCTTCTTGAGCAGCACCACCAGTCTGCCTCATGCAGTCCATTAGTCCCATAATTATTTGTTGAGCTATCTGATATGCATAATCAGATTTTTCCATGCCAGGACTTTTTGCAGTACCAGCACCTAAGAGTTTTCTCTCTTTGCCAGAGTAGTGAAAAGCATCATCAATATTCCTTTGGACTACATCTCTCATGCTCATACCCACTCTGGATAATCGACTGCCACTTATCTTCTGACGAAAAAAATCATCAAGATCAACACCTGCTGGAACTCCAAGTGGATATCCAAACTCTGCATCCAGTGATCGTCCAGATTCAAGTTCAGAAAAAAGCCTCTTATCACATGTTGCTTTGAAACTCTTCTCCCATTCTAAAACACTTGGCATATTGCTGTATTTCTTCAAAAGATGCCGGGAATAAATTAAGGCTGCTGAACCTGAAATTCTTTCATTAGATGCCAGTAGTGTCGCAACACGGTGCATTGTGGCTGACAAGACTTCAGGAATAAGATCTGTTGCAATAATTATGTTCTCATACCTGAAAAAATTGAATGTGATGAACAAAAAAACTACTAAGTTAATTCTTTTTTAGACAAGAATAAAATTTTATTAGAAAGATGGAACAGAATAATAGACAAATGGAAAATTAGACATCCAACTAAATAACAAAAAGAAACAACAAAATAAGAATTGCTTCACGGAAGTGTGCAGGAACCATCAATTTACAAGCCAGTACAAGGAGAAAAACTAATAAAGGATGAAACATGCATATGCACACAATACTCTTTTTACAAGAATATACAGATGGTTCAACAAGCATGTGCAGGATGCAGGTACAATACAACATAAACATAGAGCGAAGTAAAACAATAATTGAAGTAGAGGAAAAAATCATTGGAGAACTCTGAAAGTCTTTATTCCAGTAGAAGAGTTTGGCCATAGCATCCTTTAAACAGTACAACACTAGTATAAAATATGAATAAGCTAAAAGCTCAAATTTCAACTGCAGAGATAAGAAAAGAGTGGCGTGACATTGAAACAAAATACAAGGATCCTAAAATAACATTCTAGCAACAAATAGCAAATAAATGTAGATTGGCAGGTATAAAAATAAAGAAGAAGGTTAAAGATCTTACTGGCATTCAAGCAAAACCAGTAGACAACATACACAAAGTAGTAGGAACAATATCTTTTAAGCAAATCAGCAAATAGCTAAACAGTAATAAAACAGTCGATTAGGGTCGTATTCTATGGTTACGATTCTACCATATATGTATTTTTAATTCTGTTGAAAATCGATTTTACAGTATAGACGTTTATGACCTCCTCTATGCCTTGCGGTGATGATTCCTATGGCATTATGGCCTTTACCACAACAATGCTGCCTATTGATCAAATTATTTCGTGTATTGGATTTCACTTGACTCTCTATGGCTCCATTGTGTGTGCTTGGGGTAGAAGTTTTGTATAAATGTATTGCCATGCTATTAAGTATTTTGATTTGTAATTTATTTATGAGCCCCTGAGGTTTTATGCTGTTGAACTTTATTTCTTCTACTTCTAAAACCAACATCATAGTTTTGTGTAAAGCATATCTAGCAAGAAATTAAAGAGTAAGAATAGAGTAAAGCTTTGTCACATTAAAAAAAATTGTCAAAAACTAGTATATTGGTTTTAGAAACAAGGAACCAATGTTAAACCACTTCTAGAATCCAAAGAACTAAAAAGGAAATTAACAAAAACTAGAATGTATTTTATCGAGATTATTAAGCAATTAAACAGATACATCTGCAATGTATTTTGTAAAGATTATTAAGCAATAAGCACTTTATGAATATCAAGAACCAGCGTAGAACAAACTGGAACTCTGTAACTAGTAAATTTTGCAAGTCTCACCTTCGGAGAGAAGATAACAAAAATGCCTCACCCACTTCACAAGCATGGTTTTCCACATTTCGTGGCGGCATCATAATATTTCTCCCACTCTGGATAGTAGAATTAGGGTTGCTAAGGACCTTTGGCAACAACCACAGCAGTAACTTTGCTGAGGAAACTAAATCGCTGCAAACATCCATCAAATACAATATAGCAGATAGCTCATCCTCACCAAGCCTCCATCTGATGGAGCTCCTATCATCGACATTAACAAAAGATCTATTAAATTGGCTGACCTTGGCTGCATTCTTTTCAGTCTCCTCAACAAGCTGCCTAACAACAGTTATCAACCAAACTGTGATTGTCCTCTTCTCTACAGGACGCAGTTGCTTTAAGGATTTACCAATTGAAACAATATCTCCACCACGCATTGTTCCAATTCCATCCATTGACTTGAGATTATCACCTTCTATTCCTGTTCTGTGGTGAGGGCAGCTCACCTTATTATCACAAACATGACTTGTAGAAGCTCCCTGGCTACCCTCAATCCTAGCTGCAGCTAAATGAGCCAGGCTTTGCGTTTTACGCACAACCTTTTGCCTCCCTTTAGAGACCTGCTTGGATGACTTTGGTGGTTGATCAACCTTAGAGGAATCTGAGGATTTAGCCCCCCTCCGTACCCACCAGGTATCTTCATCATCTGATATCGGAGATTGCCCTTGAAGGCATGAGTTCCTTTCCTCATTTAACTTTTGTCTCTTTGCCTTTCTACAGTCTTCGCAGCCAGGTGTTTCTACTATATCCATTTTGCTGCCTATTGACTCAGCAGGCCGCTTAACACTCCCTTGAGATTCATCCAATCCTGTCTCTGAAGATGAAGAGCATGTTGGGAGTTGCAACAGTGCTGATATGGAATCCTTTAGATTTTCAACGTCCATTTCAGTTTTCACTTTCAAAGAAGGCTGGGGGTAGATATTTTTCCACTGCTCAAAGGAAGATGGGGAAGCACCATCCTTTTCAGCAACGGGTGGATGACGCTTGAGCTTCTTCAATGATATATTTGATTTATCTGAATTTTGATATTGCTCACAAAGAAGTCTGCGAAGGAGAAGGCGACGTTCATTTGAATAAACACGCATTGCCTCCAAAAGTTCTGACCCTTCAGCAACCCTTGCCTCTTCCAAAACATCATGGACGAAGGGCCCAGGTAAATGTTTCAAGACTCGGTAGTGTCTCTTTCGTCTGTGTAGATCAGGTGCAGGACCACTTGTATCTGTTATTCCACTAATTATCAACTGCCTCACATAAGCCTGGGGGAAAAAAATCCCAGAACGAATAAGTTCCGCAATGAGCAGATGAAGACGCTTCAAACCCTCCCCATTGCACACTTCATGTTGATCAATCCAACACACTATGATATCATGTAAAGGACCTGGACTTTCAAATATATCTGATGTATTAGTACCTTTTCTATTCACTGTTTTGGAGATGCTTTTAATCCCATGGCCATTTCCCCTAGGGATACTGCCAAAATAATTAGGCTCGTTGGAAACTTTTGCGAGGCTATTGGCTCGAGGGGATTTCTCATTCTTCCATCCAGATGGACTTTGCAGATCTTGTATCTTTAACTTCAAAAGCCGACTCACAATATAAACCTGAGAAAAATCCTTTCTGCCTGTAAATTTCAGTTCACAAGGTGGGGCACTCCGAAAATCCCTATAATCACATGTCGCCCACTCACAAAGCAAAAATACAGAGCGAACAAGTGACAAGCTCACACCCCTCAGCCACTTCAAAGACAATCTTAGACATGGACTGACTTCTTCTATCCAGCCTTCATCAACAGCTCTCTCACAAAAATTTTCAAAAAGATAACTATAAGCCTCTCTGATGTCTCCCAGTGAAAGAGCTTTATCCAAAGCTTGTACAGCTTTAGCCACACTATGAACTGGATAGCCAGAGCTAGCAGCCTTCGCAAGGTTATCTGCACACTTCTGAATGAATGAAACAACCCGATCAAAGGACAAAGATTGATATTGAGCATCAAGCCCTTTACTTCTGAAAACATCAGCAACTTCAGTTGAATTATCTGTTGTCTTTCTTGCATCATCAGATGCCTTTGATACAAATGCCCCTTCATTTACTGCATAAGACACTACAATTGGAGGTAAAGGAAAACAATCCAGAGAGACAAATGTATCCGGTACAGCTAATATCAAATACCGAAGCATCTCAATTAAAGCAGAAGTTGTATAGGCCCGCCGAGAATTGTCTTCCAGGTCTGAACCTCCTGGAGAAGGTTCGTGAATGAAACGAACTGCAATCCCCACAAGAGTGCGCACATATGATTGAGAAAGAACAACAGTTTCTAAAACACCATATATGATTGGCAGCAGCAACTGCAAAATCTCAAGCAAGTCCTTTTCCTGCACTAGCATACAAAACCCACCAAAAGCCATGAAACCCAATTGAGTACTTGCAATCTTAAGGAGCATAAAGTTTATCTTGTACCTTGGAAGAAGTACAATAAGTAAATGGTTAAGCTTGTACCTGCAGATGACTAAGAACCCAATCAATGATTACTGAAGGAAGAAGCAGCCCTTCTGCATGGTGCCAGTGCAAGAGCCGAGCCACGTACCACCACTTAAAATGTAGGGAAGGCTCCTCGCCATCATTGATAACTGGTGTCGGACCACTTCTGTGCTGAGCTGAGCCAGTATAGAGCATTTTTTGTGATCTATCTCTGCTGTGTGGAGCAGAATGAGGATTGTTTCTAGATAAATATTCATCCAGGAGGGACTGCAAGTAATCAACAACATCTTTTGTCCAGAGCTCTGTGCGGGACACCTGATTTTTGTCAGATGTCCCAGAAGAAATGCTGGTAGAACTTGGTCGCACCTACAAAAGATGGCCATAATCTGCTATTGAAAATAGTGAAATAAGCAAGTACCTCCGTGTGCTAGTGCTAGTGTTCAAGCAGCTCTACCTGATTAAGATAAGTTACTTTAATAAACCAAGTGGCTCGTAATAATGGTACATTGTTCCTGATAAGAACTTCCAAAAGTGATCTCTTCCTATATCCATGTGGCACATGATCGGCCAAAGAACGCAATCTTTTATGGGGCTGTGATAAACCCTGGTATAAGGAACAAAGAAAAAAGTCTTACAAGGAAGCCAATAAGAGAGTAGGACTGTTTATCAGCCGAAATTTTCAAACATGTGATGATAGGAAACACAATAGGCAGTTTCCAAGGTTACATGCATAAATATTTGCTCATATGATGCTCTTCTCAATTTATTTCAGTAACACCAGCATACAGAGCTTCAAAATTCTATTTGATATCTAAAATGTTTTTCATGAATACAACTGAACAGTACATATCAGTTAGAGACAATTGAGTGCTACTAGAAAATTATAGTTGAATCAATAGAAAAGATGGGCATGGAAATATAAAAGGCGCTCCATGTTCATATGTAGACAATTTTACCTATGCACATAAAATCTCCCTCGGCAACTTTGACAAGCATATACTATGTTTTAATTGTAGACTTCATATGCTGCATCCAATTACTATAGCTTATTCCAATTATAAGTATTAAAATATATGACAAATCATCACAACCACCATGCGCTGTTATACAGAAAAAAGTATGTCAGAGATTGATGCTACATGGAAATTTTATAGTAATATTTCAACCTTCTCCCTCACTTGACTCACGATGCGCTATCTTCCATATATAAAAAACAACTTTATGGTCACAACTTTAAGCATATCTAGTTAGAAAGGACAAGCATGTTACAGGTACATAGTTTTTAGTACCTGCCAAGATAAAATGTAGCCAGTTTTTTTCTTCTCAAAGTTTAAACTTAAGAGCACCCCTCCTCCTTCCCACGATTCAATGTGTATCACAACCAAGTAGGTTTAGGAATGACATGCATCACAGTTCCTCTAGACATCCACATGGGCTTTACTTAAGAGCACCCGCTCCCTCCCACAATTCAATGCATATCACAACCAAGTAGGTTTAGGAATGACATGCATCACAGTTACTCTAGGCATCCACATGGGCTTTAAGCAAGTTAAAAAATAGGTCCATTGACCAGGCAGATTTGCGATATTGCATTTTACAACCAGGTATTAAAATATAACTCTAGCAAACAGGATTGAAAAATAGAGGTGAGAAACTATCCGTTCATCATAGCAGGCTCATTTTCTTTTAGAGAAACTTGGAAACCATATTATACCTCAATCCATTTCTTCTTGAAGTCTTCAACACAAGGTCTTTGTTCAGGAAATACACCGGGCTTAGTTAATGATGAACCAGAAAGAGGCACACCATAAACTTGACCAGCCTGCCATGATGAGCATAGATGTTCAGACTTGATGATGAAATTGTAAAAGAACACAGTTTCAAATACACGCGGGATCAACATATATGGAGCATTCACGTCAGAAAAAAACTGTCATAAATACGACATATAATTAGAAAGGGAAAGGGCATGCCTTGCGCTTTTGGGCGCGAGACTCATTAATGGCCCTCAGACATTTTCTGATAGCCTGAAAGAGTAAAGTTCCACTATTAGTAATTGCTAATCACCTTCATGAGAGAGTAGCTTTTCATAAATGAACAAAAAATGAAACAAACATCATGGCTTCTAACAGATATTTTAAAAAAAAAAATCATAGCTTCCAAATAGAAGTGATTAACCTCTTTGCATTTTTTGACAACAGGACTGGTGAAATTTGGAGCCTGAGTATGTGAGATTTCTCTGCCTTCCTGAGAACTCACAAAATAAAAAATAAATCAATCATCGATATCAAGGCTTGTAAATATTTGCATGCAACTATCAAGACCTATTTTTGACAAGTACATATTAACAACCCAATTCTCAGAATTCAAATCACTTAAGCACCTAAATATAAAGGGATCCATTAAATATAATTTCCTCCAGCAAGTTCGAGGTTGAGACAGTGTGAGCAGAGATAACATCATAAGCTTGAAAAGGCATTTAAGTTCTTTTTCCCTGGGGCAATGTTCAAGACAAAACAACCACTAAAATGCAGCAAGGTGTCCACATTTATAATGTTGCATGTGACAAAGCATTAATGAATGAAAAAATACCTCAAGTCCTTCAACAACTGCCTCCTTATATCCAGACGCAACATATTTATTAGTGAGGGTCTCCTCGGGGCAATTTGGTGTTTGGGGATGAAAGTCAGGGGGACCAAGTCTAAGATATAGAAAGAGATGATTATACAATGGATAAGAACCACAACCAGCAAATAAAGATGGAACTAGGAAGAAAATTTTAAACAGCAAGCATCCCAAATCATAATGAAAGTCTATTAAATTCTTAACTGAAAGTATTCCAAACAAATGAAGAGATATAACTAGCTAAATGGAAATTGGTGCCACCACTTTTATTTTCCTTTTTTTTTTGTTGTGTGTGCTGTAAGTGATGCTATTGATAAAATTACCGGGAATTCAAAGGTTCTTTATCACACTTCAACTTGTACGGTATCAGTGGAGGAAGTCGCCTACACAGTACAGAACACCAGTTTGAGTTTATACAACCATGAACAGCAAATTTGCCCTTTAGAATGTTAAAAATTATGCAACTCTTTGAAGAAAACTGCTGCGAATTGTATCTATTTGAAAAGAAAGGGAAAGATCATCATACTGACAGCAGGAACAAGGAACACAAGAAAAATCTCAATATCTAACAGTTAACATGCAGCTGAAATAAAACAAGAGAGCTAGGCAGTGACTGATGTAATAATGAAAATAGTTGAGTACCTAGCCCTTTCTTTGTGAGGCTAGTACAAAGCACAGAGATGTGCAGAAGTGTTATAAACTAAGAAGCAATGTAATAATGAAAATAGTTGAGTACCTAGCCCTTTCTTTGTGAGGCTAGTACAAAGCACAGAGATGTGCAGATGTGTTATGAACTAAGAAGCAATTTCGATATAGAAATTCATTCATATATGTGTAAGTGTACCAGGATATCCAGGCAATCAATATCCAACAAACAAAATTCCTTGCATTCTCACCAGACCCCAAATGATTATTGTAAGAAAGTGAACACGCACAGGAGATTCAACAACCTTGTTCTGAAAATGATCAGCAGGCAACACTTGAAAGCTTATCACAGACCAAAGGCATGTTGACATTGTATTGTGCATGAAACTAGAAAATGTAACTGTTCAGAGCCAGGAGCCACTGATTTATTATCAACAGTTCATGAAAGGCAACAACTATTGAAAACCAATTTACCTAGGGTTTATAGAGAAGTTGGATGCCAATGACGATGAATCAGTTCGGGTGCTATCTCTAGCAGATGCTCCTCCAATGGAGCTATTGTTAACTGCACTGGTGCAGCTGGCATCATGATACCTTTGCATTTCTCCAAACTACCATCTGCATACTGCTCCCAACATCGAACTACTACGAGCTCTATAGCTAAAACCACATTGAGAAAAACATATTAAACCACGTAGAAAACCAAAACAACACAGAAGATACAGATTCAAAGAAATGAAAAAACAAACCCAGCTAGTATGACCTCAAGCATGAAATCTACACCTTAATTGATAAAATTCCATCAACAACCATATAATTTGAATTGAAAAGGCTGTTTTTTGCAATCACCAATCTCTTAGATGATGAGCATGATTTCCTGTGGCTATGAAGCCAATTATTTTCATAGCAGACAAAACTGACCAGTTGAGCACAATGGAAACGAGAAAAAAAATTACAGAAAGAAAAAATCTATACCGTTGGGCTTAAATGAATCATGATAATGTATAGAAAAATGTTGCCATGAACAGCCACAGGAGCATATCCTAGACACATAAGGTAAAAAAAATAAAAAACACTCGCTTTCTTCACTTGCTGGTTTTGTTTATCATGAAATCAATGCAAATTTGGGACATAACTACAAATGGTGTTTTGGAGGGAAAATAAAGATTTGGAACTCTAAATTGCTGATAGTCAAATATTAGGTATATAAACCAGAATAATCCTTTTCACTTTCCAATAAACAAGTACACAAACAAACCCTAAGGTAAAAATTTCAAAACCTAAGTCAGCATTTTGGAGTGGCAACCATCTCTTCTAGTAGCTAGTTTGAACCAGTCCAAGACCCCCTCTTTCCTGCCCCATCCAGTGGTCCTGGAACAAGCATATCTAGGGTTTCTATTATCAAGAACAATAGGTTGAACATGGACATCAAGTAACGAACTTTTCAACTTGAAAAACATAACCCAAGTATGTGTTACTTGCTCTGATCCAAAATCTTAATCAAAATAACCAAACTTGCAATGTTAGTTGTAAAACAACACCACAAAACTAATCAAATTTACTCTGATCTACAAAACCTAGGCTTAAAAAATGTCACCAATAACTCAAAATTCAATCTGTCCCTTTAAACCCAGCAACCTCAAGCTACTAAAACCCCAAACAACACACAATATGAATCCAAAACCCAATATAACAACCATAAATCCAATCTAAATTACCATAAAAACAAATACCTTTAATCAATCTAAATCAACAGTTCACACACAAAATCACCATATCCACAAGAATCAAAACTAGGGTTTACACCGAACTCTGATTCATTGAGCTCGAACACGATAAGCAAGCTATTGAGGAAGCTAGGGTTTTATGGCAAATTCGTAATCGAAGCAAAAAGTGAATAGATAGCGATATAGCGCGATTAAGAGGGGGGAGAGGGGGGGGGAATCTTACCTTGAAAGAAATTTAAGATTCGAAGAGAGAGAGAGATAGAGGGAGGGAGGAGTGGGCTGCTTTTTAATATTTTTACGGTGGACAGAGAGAGAAAAGGAAGAGGGTTTGACTCTTTAGCTATTTCTTGTTTATTTTGGAGACGATGACGATGATGATGATGATAACGACGATGATGATGATGTTACTTGTTTCCTGTGTTCGAACTTCGAACAATAGAAACCGAAGCGACCATACAAAATAATAATTGTTATATCAATGGTGTTAAAAATTGATTTTTTGTTGTTTGTTTTACGTGTTTAGCCTTGGGACTTTAGTGTTTTATGTGGAGGAATTTTTGAAAGGAAGAGACTGGGAGTTAAGAGGGAATGCTAGCAGATAATTGGGACTGTGTTGAAGGCTTTTTCAAGCGGTGAAAAATGTGATAGATGCTATTATTATTATCGATTATATTATAGAAAATTTTAAATCACATGGAAAATTACTGTTACTGTGACTTGTACAGTGGATTTTTTTTATTTATGAAGGCTTGAAGTAGGGGTATTTTTATCCGGGTAATATTTTACCCAAATGCCGGTTTTTTTAAGTACGGATGCATGGGGTTGAGGTTTTTTTTTTAATTTTAATTTTTAATATTAATTTTTTATTAGTTTTTTATTTAATTTTAACTATTTTTATAATTTTTTAATATATTATGGTTTAATTTTTCCTTAGTTTGTCAATAAAATTTCAATATTTCTTTTTAATATTGGTAGGTATTATTTTTGTGCAACCCTACTTTTTATATTCTTTGATTTTATTGGATCACTTTTCTCTGTGTGTTTTTATTATTGTTTTATTAAATAAAATATTAATTTTAAAAAATAAAATTATTAAATAAAATCAAGTCTATGCTCTATTTTTTGAAATCATATATCTATATTCACATCTATTTCTCTCTGTTTTTTTTATTTGATCTTTTGTTAAATACTATTTAGTTTACTATTTTCACATTAAATAGTAATATATATTTTTTATATGCACAACTTTGCATAATTTTTTTCTTTGATTTTTCTGATCGCTTTTATGTGTTTGTCTATTTTTATTAACATTTAATTAAATAAAAACTTGATTATAATAAAAAAAATTTAAATATAATCAAGTAAATACCAATATTATAAGATTAAATATCTTGATCAATGTCTATATTTTAATTTTTCTAATTTACTCTTTAACTACTGTTAACAACTTTTTTTTTTGGAATTCATTGGCATAAATTGTTCATTATTTATTTAAATACATGCATAATTTTTTTATATATAGTTATGATTTTTTTGTCACAAAATATATTGGAAAAACCTGCATATTTATTTATTTATTTTGAAAAAATATTTAATCCATAACACTGTTAGTTTATAAACTGTATTTAAAGGACACTGTATTATTGATTATATAGTGACATGTAATATTATATTATACTTTAAAATGCATTAAAAAATCACCGTGTTGGTGTTATGTATATAGAATATTTATACCATAGACCACAACGTAGATATTCAAAGCACTACGAGGGGTTGTCTTTTCTACCTTTTATTTCAAAATGTCATTAACCCTATACTAGTGGGAAAATAGACCACGTGACATCTCGTAATAACCCCTCCCCTATTCTTCTCGTTTAATATACATGATTAGGTCTGAATGGCCGACAACATATTAAATCCCCCAAATATACAAAAACAGTCAAAAGTCTTTGAACTGGTTTTGAGAAGATTATCATCTCCAACTTTAGAAATCGTGCTTTCGAGCTTTGATTGAATATCAAATTAGCCAACTCTCCTGGTGCATGCAAGAGCCAACAAAGATCTTCGATCTCAAGTTTTAATCGATGGAAATGATAAACATCTTCGGAAAAATACTTTTAAATAATTTTGTAAATCTTCCAGACAGATACGAGGTACGATTTTAAATCTGGACAATGAATGATAGGTTTGTATTTACATTTAAAAAACGTTTTAAAAAAAATATTTTTTTTATTTTAAATTAATTTTTTTATATTATTTTGATGTATTGGTGTCAAAAATAATTTTTTAAAATAAAAAATATTATTTTAATATATTTTTAAATAAAAAAATCAATACCACACTTCTAAACACCCTCAAAATCTCTCCTATTAATGATTTTTAACCTCACAAGTAACAACCTTGTAAATAGTTATTGAATGATGGTTCAAAACTAGTCTGGATTTATGACAAAAACAGCATCGTTTTCATACAAATAGATCCTCATTTTCTTATGATTTTAAATCCAAGAATTTCTAGGACAGATCTAACAAGATAGTGCCCAGTAGATAGGGGATCCAATTGAGAATTGAGTACAAGTTGGGGGGTAAATACGTTGTTTGTCATGATGCTATAAGGGACCACCAGCCAACACCAACGCC
Source organism: Populus tomentosa (assembly GCA_018804465.1). Taxonomy (NCBI): domain Eukaryota; kingdom Viridiplantae; phylum Streptophyta; class Magnoliopsida; order Malpighiales; family Salicaceae; genus Populus; species Populus tomentosa. The sequence continues at coordinate 5,185,959 of CM031995.1, forward strand.
CTTTCATGTGCACGCGTGAGACCTGGGGAGATAGGTGGGGAATGGAATCGAGGATTAGATTTTGAACATATGGGATCCATCTTACAAAAGGCAAATTCCCCCGGGGTAGGATAAGAATAAGAATAGGGGAAAATGGAAGTTTTTTCTGTTTCTTTTCCTTTTCTGTTTTTAATCCTCGGGTACTCTGACGTCAGCTTTCGGAATTTAGAGCGTATTTGGCAGTGTGGTAGCGGTTGCTTTTCAAATAGCTTTTCGTGCCGAAATACATGCAAATGATGTTTTTTTATTTTTTTAAAATCATTTTTGACATCAGCACATCAAAACGATCCAAAAAGTACAACCGTAACTCAATTTTAGTAAAAAAAAAAAATTTTGAAATTTGCCAAAACGCAATTACAAACACAGAAACAAACGCTTCCTTAGTTAACCATAGACAGCCTTTCGGAAAATTCAATTTTTTTTATTAATATTTTTTTTTATATTTTTAAATTATTTTGATACACTAATCTTAAAAATAATTTTAAAAAAATAAAAAAAAATTATTTTGATATATTTTAACATGAAAAATATTTAAAAATATAAATATAATCACACTTCCAAACATACAGAAATGTTCACTCTCCCATATTTTATAAAAAAATTAATATTCAAAAGGATTTCTTGATTAGTGAGGAACTAGGGAGTAAGTCCATGCTTTAAAAAGAAACTAATATCCAAGTAAAAGCATTTATTGATTGGTGACAAATCAGAGAGTTTCTCAGGGTTTAAACCCGTCCCTAGAAGAAGATGGTTAGGGCAAGTTTAACTTGACATGGATTTAGCTAGGATTGCCAACCAATGTGCAAAGGGGACATGCCCCAGATCGACCCAACTTAGCCTAGCATTGAACTCAAGTATCAATCACACTCTGAAAATATCATGCTGAGTTTAAGTGCCAAGATGACTTATCCTTGGGTGAACCTATTTTGACATGAATTTGATCAAGTGCTGAACTCAAGTGTAAAAAAACCTCTTAACAAACACTAACTAATAAAGATTTATTTTTATCTTTAGAGATTATTTAAAAATAAAAAGAATTTTCTTAATAGACCACCATGAAAATACGGTCATGAAAGATCATATCATGAAAATCTGTCTTATATTAATAATAAAAACATGAATATTTATACCCTGTTAAATGATTTAGTCAAACGCCTTTACCCTTTTTTAAAAAAAAAAGTAATTGGATCTGAAAAATATAAATACCTCTTGGACCATTTAGATAATAATTCAAAACTCATATTCTAAATAGATAAATTATTTTGAGTATTATAATATTTATCACATCAAAACAATAAAAAACATTTTTATTTTAGAAATTTAATATTCGTTACTATATTTATTATTTATTTCTCTCCTAAAATTATTAATTTTATCGTGGAAGTGTCCACAAGCCTCCCAAAAACGAACCTTTTAAAGATACTAGAAGGCATTCATCGTGAGATAATTTCTATATAGTGGAGAATAGAAATTTTTGAGCAATAACCTTTGATCCACTCATGATCCATCCAGAACAATTTTATTTTTAAACATATTGGATTTTGGAGCACGTGAATTAACATTGAAACCCTCCGATATGGAGACCTGAAAAATGTTGAATTGGAGATGCTCCTCTAATACTAAACTTGCCACGATCCCCGGTTTCCTCCGTGCATCTTCAAATGAAGGTGGCGTCAATGTAGTCAGCGGTGGCGAGTAATTTCATTCAAATTGTTTGCCAGTGCCATAGCTGCCAGTGCAGTGAGTCATCCGATACGTCTCCTACACCCGTGTGTGTTCTTTTCCATTAAATTCCAATAAAAGGAAGTGCCAAAGTACGGTGAAAACAGATCAGCCCACTTCCAAATCACTCGATAGTACGGTGAAAACAGATCAGCCCACTTCCAAATCTGATAAGCTGATTATTAACTTGCGTAACCTGACTGCAGGGCTGATGGGGTATTTATTGTTTATTTGCTGATTTTACTATTATAAAATTAACAAATATAAATAAAAATATAGATGGATATTTTCACGGTATGTACCAGGAGAATTGCAATGAAAAAAGAATAAATAAAATATCAAATTAAATTTTTTTGGATTTATCTGCATGTTAAATTTAAGTATTTGTGATTTTGACAAGATAGGCTTAAAAATCCTTACAACATATTCTGAACAACTACCTTCCCATTCTTATAAGAAAAAGAAAAAGACTTGCAACTCTTCAGATTAAAGAAAGAAAATTTAAAATATAAAAGTTATAAATACTCCCTCTTGGGTTCACAATCTTCACTCTATTATAACATATTCTCATTATTTATTATACATAAATCTCAAATAAATATCATTGTTTTTAGAACTTTAATGTTTATTTACCACAACTCTTTATTATAAAATCACTTATTTAATTATAGAAGTCTCTAAATCCCATTGACAATAATATTTAATATTATAATAATGACTATTTTTTAAAGTATTTTTTCTTAGAAATACATCAAACTTATATTTTCTATTGTTTAAAATTCAATTTTAACATAAACTAATCAAAATAATTCAAAATCATGGAAAAAACTAATTTAAAGCAAAAACTAAAAAATAAAATATTTTTAAAAATAATTTTTGAACACAGAAACTAACAAGCTTGGAGAAAGAAATAGGGGCAATCTGGGATTATGAATTGGATTGCAACTAGCAAGTGACCGCACTTAAAAAGTGGAGGATGATTAACGAGATCCCACGTAAACATAAATAAATAATAAAATAATCTGGGTTTGATGGTTAAAGGTACACGTTTCTTCTTTTAAGAGATTTAAATCTTAATCGGAGGGTGAGAACCAAAGAATGAATTTAATTTCAATGTGCAGGAACAGCTAAGGTGAAAACCAGAAAAGGAAGGAAAAAACGGAAAGTCGTTGCAAAGCTGAAGCAGAGAGATTGATTATTATTGTTTTTTAAAGTTTTTTTAACTTAAAAATATATTAAAATAATATATTTTTTATTTTTAAAAAATTATTTTTAATATTAGCACATTAAAATATTTTAAAATATAAAAAAATATTAATTTAAAAAAATAAAAAAAATAAAAATAAAAATATTTTTTTTATTTTTTTAAACACAAAAATATGAAAGTATGAAGCATTGAATGGCATCAATCAATTGTATTTATTATCGCAGGCATGTGTTGTTATACTGCGACAGTGTAGTTTCGTATACGATTTTGTATGCGTAATGGTTGGGGACATGATGACGAGAGGTAATTTGGTCAGTTCGCATAGTGACAAAGCAAGGAATTTAACCTTCCTTGGTTTTATGAATAAGCGAATCTCATCTCGTCAAAACTTATATAAGCCTGGATAATAGTTTTTAATGCATCCAAGTAATAATTGGTATGGTTATTAGATCTAGATATCACCTTGAATATAGTTCGGGTGAGTTATCCATGTCAATCAATTTATAATTAAATCAAATTAGATGTATTATCGGTTGATGTTTTTAAACCTAATTCAAGATAGAAAATAAATTAGTCGGGTCTCAGATGGCTATCAAAAATGTGTTTGTTTTAGTAATTATGGATGAGATTGAGTTTGGGTATAATCTAATTATACACAAAACTCAATCATAAAAGTTAATTTTTTTTACTTTTTAATTTTTGTTTTTTTGGACCTCATGCATAAAACTCAGTCTCAACCACCAAAACAATTATTTTTAATTACAATGATAATGAGTGTTATTAATAAGAATAAGAAAGAATATGCTGGCACTGAGGCTTGTAGCCTAGCAGTCTTGGTAATGATTTTTTTACCTCTGCATCCCGGGTTTAAGCCTTAGCGTGCACGTCTGTCACTTTCGCGATGCCTTATCTACTTACTGAGCTTGCAGGATATTCAGTGGGTCCGGGAATTAGTTATGGTGCTCGTAAGCTGGTCTGGACACCCCGGATTATAAAAAAACAAGAATATGCTACCATATATTTTTAATAGGGAGTGTTTGAGAGTGTTATTGTGATTACTTTTCAAAATCCTTTTGACTCGAAAATACATCAAAATAATATTTTTTTATTTTAAAAAAATTATTTTTGACATCAATATTTTTTTTAAAAAAAATATTATTTTAAAATAAAAAAATAAAAACTTTTAAAATATAAAAAGAAATATGAGCGGATTAGCTCTTGCCCAAATCTCCCACTGCCCACCCTCCCCTCTTGATTATGCACCAACGCTTTTGGACGGTTTTAGGCATCGTCGCATCTTGCTCACATGATTATGAATATGTTGCTTAAAGCAAACACTTCATTAAATGCAACAATCCCTTGGAGGATATATATAAAAAAAGGGGATCAAAACCTAACTTGGAAAAAGATCAATGTGTATGCTGCTGGGCTGTTGTCAAGTTGAGGGATCCAATTTTGGCGAGAAAATCAACACGTTGATACATTGCATCCATGTTTGCTGGTAAACAGATCTCCTTCTGTACTTGCTTACCATACAGGCTAATTGGTTTGGAACTAGGAGCATGTAACAACTTCAATCAATCAATTCTATATGTTTTTACTCTGTAAAAGATTGTTTAATCTAAGATTTTGGGCAAGATCACATGATCAAAGAGATCATCACTTGTAAATCGACTGAACATGAAAAAGGGAATGGATCTATTTTTCACAGATTAAATGAGCATAAAGGAAAGTGAAGGGTGGCTTGATCGTCATTTGAGTGGGGATTAACCTGTGGGCATGCACTTTCCGTGCGGGTGTTTACCTTTTTTTCTCTGTCAAAATGGGCAGACTGTTCTAAGACATTTTGAATGCACACTAATAACTATATTGCTTAAAAAATAAAATATTTTAAAACGTTTCACAATGAAAGTTTGGTTTTTTAAATTTTTTAAAGGCATAGTAAAAAGATTATATTACCCTTCCTTCCATGTAAGGATGGTGAAAACTTACATCTAGGAATTTTTTATTTTTCTATATTAATTTTTTTTTTAGTTTAACGTGGGTGTCCGGGCCAGCTTACGCACACCTCGACTAATCCCACGAGCTCTGAAGTTAACGACCATGTAAGCCTCCAGTGGCCATCATATAAGCAACTTAGGGCTCGAACCTGAGACCACAGAGGGAGCAAACCTCTTGGTCCCAAGCTCTTACCACTGGATTACCACCTAAATAATTTTTTATATTAATTTTTTTTTTTTGTGATAAACAAGTTAATGTGATTTGATCTTTTAAATAATATAAATATTATTAAAAAAAATTGTTTGTACTTGCAAGATACATGACAACGAGCCACCCATGCCCTTTAGATGATATTGTTCCTTCACTAAATTTCACCTTTCAAGGTTATGTTAGAAGAGCTTAGTTGTTATTTTTTCATTGATGTTAAATGAGTTTTTTTATCTTTTTATGTTGTATTTTTTTAATATTAATATATTTTTTATTTATATTAATTACACTACTCAAACTTATTAAACATTATTCAGTCAATGACTAATTTTTTTAAGAATAATTGAGTCATCTTAACATCTTTTTTTATATTGAAAAAAATTAGTTCGGTGTAGGACAAGCCACTATCAAGTGAAGATATCTATATCATGACGTGGGCGGCTTGGAGGTAAGGTGGGCTAAACGCATACTTATATTAAGGAAATGTTACTTGTCACATCAAGATTTAATTAACCTTACATTTTGTTAAGTAGCTCTGATATTGTTTCTGTTGTTTGCTATTATTCTTTTCTTTCCTTTTCTCTTTAATTTTAGATGCAGTTGATTTCATAATCTCTTGTTATACTCCAAGATACATGCATACAGGAACCGAAAAGTGCTTGTACCATGCAATAAAATTCAAACTCCATGGTTGAATGTCCTGAAAAATTATTTGCTAGTTGGGTTTATATGGATTTAAATACTGTTACAAACTTTTTATCAGGAAAAAAAAACCTTAAAATGTCAAGAAGTTGTTGTTCAACACAACCAATTCAACACAAACAACAATATTATAGTAAGTAAATTTTTTTTTAGTTTAATATGGGTGTCCGGATCAGCTTACGCGTACCTCGACTAATCCCACGGGCCCTGAAGTTAACGACAATGTAAGTTTCTAGTGGCCATTATATGAGCAACCCAGGGCTCGAACCTGAGACCACAGAGGAAGCAAACCTCTTGGTCCCAATCTCTTACCACTGGACTACGACCTAGATGCCTCAAAATGCCAAGAAGTTGTTGTTCAACACAACCAATTCAACACAAACAACAATGTTATAGTAAGTAATTTTTTTTTGATTAACGTAGATATTTGAGCCAGTTTGCGCGTATCTTAACTAATTTTACAAGCCTTGAAGTTAACAATAATGTAAATCTCCAGTGACCATTATATTAGCAACTACATAACTCGAACTTGAGATCATCGGAAAAGCAAACTCTTTGGTCTCAAGTTTTTACTATTGAATCACTTACTAGATGATTAAATAATTTTATAATTAAAGAAATTGAATTGTTGTAACACCAAAACAATTTATTACAATGAGTAGTCTCAGCTCAATTATATCATGAAACTATATCTAACATTTATTATATTTTGGTTCTCCTGGCTCATAGAAAAAAAATAAATCATGCATATATCCTTGTCAATGATCAAGCTCATTTAATTGGATTATAAAAGTGGGCCTGGTGGCCCATGACAGATTGTTATTGAGAAGTCTCGATAGGCTATCTTGATTAGGCCCCAAAGTTGCCTAGAGGTTTTTGAATGTTTTTTAGGCCTCATGGAACTTGTAGCCCAGCCTTCTCGTGTACATGGTGATGCGTAGTTGTTAATTAAATCCAATGCTTCAATGAGTAATCACAGGAGGCTTGATTCAAGTATATAATCTTAGGTCTGAAATTTAGAGGAGGCAACGAGAAAGAAATTTCTTAGGAACATATCAATCTAAATACGGGTTACTTCCCTCAAATCCAACCAGGAATATTCTTAATTAAGGTACATAGGGCTAGCTCGAGAAACATTTTACAATGCTCTTTAACAGAGAGTATTCCTCTCCAGGATCCTATTCAGTGAGGCCGAGCGCAGAGTCAAGTAAAGTGACCTGCCGGTCACGTTACAGATAAAGGCAACGGAGGAGGAATCATCAAACATGGGATTCACGAATGGATGATTAAAATATATGCTTCATAAGATCTGGGAATCATGGCGGCATGCCAAAGAATGATATGGTTGCTTCTTTTAATGAATAAAGAAGAAAAAGCCATATCTCTTTAAAATACTATACTTGGACGCCAAGCATGGGATAATCCTGACCTAAAACACAATTATCTAGTTGATCAAGTATGTGAACTCTATTGATTATTTGTGACTCAAAGCACAACAGTCACAGCTTGTTATTTGCATACACGATTCAGTGTCATCACATCCCCTACCCGCTAAAACAGTCACAATCCAACCCCAGCTTTGTAAATATAAAAGGAAATACATGAAACACAGACTCGACAGAAGAATGAATGAAATGAGACCAAGAAAAAAAAAATGCACACGGCCTAATTTATTAACACACAAGGCACGATATGTACAAATTCTACACTGTTGAACGCTACTATTCTCGCCGAATGCAGGGCACTGATCTGGTGGTCAAGGTCGCAAAAACTGCCATGGAAATCAAGTAGTCTTCATACCGGAGCAAGAAGCGCTTGCACATTGGGCTCGTGATTTTTACCCTTGAAGTAGTGCAGATCCTTGTTCATTCATTTGATGCTGTGTTTAGTAGAGCTTCCAAACTGTACTGTTGTGTACATGATTTCAATGGAAAAGTAAAAGAAGTGCCATGTCAAGTCATACAAAAGGTTGCTTGCATTCCCGCCTAGACACAAGATCGGTCAATAAACGTATAGAAGAAACTGTTTTCTACGACTCCACGATTGCTCACACTTTCCTTCAACTCAGCTGGAATCAATTGATTTCCACACACTGAATTTTCATTTACACGGATCGATAAATTCTATTCCATCAGATCTCCGAAAATGGCTTCTTCCATCAAATCTTCAAAAATGGCCTCACCAATTTCAACAAGGATAGTTTCGACATCACATCCAAGGTCCATCCATGTTCCAGTTTTTGCCATATCTTTCTTGACAAGCTGATCCAAAGTACGAGGCATTGGCAATGGGAGGAGATGCCAGGAGACTCCTTCCCAAACCTCATAAATGCCATTTTTCATGTCAGGGACAGGCCGGATGGTAGATTTTACAAATGATAACCCAGGGAAACAACCAAAATACCGCTCATATACCTCCACAAGAGCTTCGTTAGCAGAATCAAAGAGGAGCTTCTTGTCACAGCAAAGCTGATTGGAAAAGAATTCTACCTCAAAAAATATTGATGGGTCAAGAAGCTGTTCTGAAGAATGTGACCTCATATAAAATTCATCCCACTTCATGCCAGAGGCTTGAAGCACTGCCTTTACATACTCAAATACCGATTCCTTGTCATCTACAGAAGCTTTCAGAGGGATGTTTCGATCAGCAGCTGAAGGTTCATGTTCTTCAAATTGAATTCTCAAGGGTTGCACTGGCAGTTCAACTGATAGATAAGAGAATGAACTAAAATTAGCTTGAGAACCATGTGATGTGAATACTGAAAGTCACTGGACTTTCTTTATGAAGACCTACCAGGTTCAAGTTTGCTGCTTGCTGGGGTGATGTCCTCCTCTGGGAAAAGTGGCTCAAGAACAGATATAGGACTGGGCCGTTCTGGTATCTCAGATGTAACCTCTAGACAGATAAGTTTTTTGGTGTTTGAAGAGGTGGATGGAGATGTTAATGGAGAAGATAGAGGTTGGTTTTCTTCAAATGATTCCTGAAAAGCACAGTAGACTTGTTAGAATAAAATGTTAAAGATATGTGATGAACTGAAAAGGACAGGCAACCAGTAAAATTACATGTTCCAAGCATTCCGAATATTCTTTTTTATCACAAAATTCAGACATATCACCATTTTGGTGTTCATCAAGAGGCGAGCTGCTTGGTTCAGAGACAATATCTAAGATATTGCTCTCTTCTTCAATTGCAGTTTTTTTTACAACCTCCACTTCACCTGCATAAAATTTTGAGAAGGCCAATATTAGAAAAAAAATATCAGCATGGTGATTTATCCATCTACATCCTATGACAAAAAAAAGAAACTACCTTCAGAAGGCATCTCATCTCTGATAGAGCAAAAGGTTTTCTCTTCTTTATCATGAAGTTCATTTGAGGCACTTGCATTTGGGTTTGAAGAAGCTTGTTTTTTATCCCGGATGCTGTCATTGGAAACAGATGACTGAGGCTCTGAGTTTAATGCTGTTCGACCTAAATGGCTGACATTGGTTTCATGTTTCTGAAATTTTTCACTGGCAGAAAATCTCATCTGTGCTGTCAGAAAGCCTTGCTCCCAATCCCTTCCTGGACTACCAAGCGGTGAAAAATTGTACTCAGGAAGGGAGAGAATCCTGCCAAGGGTTTTTGGCACAGGCGTGCTTAAAAAATCCACATCCCCATGGCCAGTGCTCAGCATCTCAGAGAGATGTTTCTTGGCCTCGATGTAGATGTTAGATGGCCTTTGCTTGGGATAAATAACAGCTTCATCTTCCACACTTATTTCAGATTCTTTCAACTTGCAAGTCTTCTCTCTCATTTTGCCACCCATGGGAGGTCTAGCAATTTTTTCAATAAAGAAGTGGTCTTTACTTGGAGAATTCCTTCCATGGTTCTCCTTGAATCCTTTTTCACTATTTCCCACAGCATGTTTGTTAAAAAATCTCTTTGAAGTCCCATCAGTAGAGGTTTCCTGCTTTTCCTTTCCCATTGCATTTTTCAACTTTCTTTTAATTTCAGTCAGAGAAAAGTGCGAAGCAGATCTCTCAATTGGTCCCTTGTTTCTGATGATGAATTGAGATTCTGGTGATGATCCAATACTGCTTTCATTTTCAGGTAGTAGCAAGCTTGTCGGGCCAGGCTTTAATATTACAATTCTATTTGAAGCTTGAGATGCCTTATTTTCCTTTGATGGGTTCCTTTCCAGAGATTTGGTCTTTTTTCTGAAAAATTTGCGTTGTTTACCATGGATAGCCTCACCAGAATGTCTGAAGCCATGAAGCCCCTGTTCTAACAAGTTAGATACGGCAAGTAGCTTGGAGTCGCCATCTTTCTCAACCTGAGCATTCCACAAGCTTTGAACATGCTTCACCATTATGGACTTTGGACCTTGTAAGAGTTTTAGAAACAATTCCTCATCAGAAGTTAGAATCTGAAGTGCATCCCTCAGTTCTTTGGATGGGTGGAGGTCCCCATCTTCAGTGACATGTTTCCTGTCAGTAAGTTTCTCATTTATGAGTTTTATTACCTCACTCAATTTCTCTTCGAAGTCAGGATTCTTTTGGTTTGGCTGATGTTGAACTTCATCATGTTGGTCATGCTCCACATAATCTATGCTTTTCTGATGGATCTGATGGCAGAAATCCTCCAATATTTCACCTATATCAAGACTTTTCGTAGATTGCTTCTCTAAATTATGGAGGCAATGCTGTTCAGATTCCAAGCTTTCAGCAACATTAAGATCCTCTAAGTGTATATCACAACTTTTTGCGTGACTTTTTTCTCTCTTGTGGTTCTTTGTTTTGTGGTCTCCATTTTCTGAATTAGACTGTTTCGGTTCTACCTCAGGATTGTTTGTTTCATTCTTTGTGTCTTGCTCACTGAACATCTCTTCTTCCATGAGCTTTTTCACACTCAGCTTATTGGTATGACTTGTTGCTTTTCTGCTCTCTTCAGCATCCTGATATATTTAAAATAGGAAAAATAAGTAATTTACAGGTAGCTTACTCATCACAACAGGCGTTCATTGCAAATATCAAGAAAATTTTGGAATACAAAATGAGTTTGGATGCATAAGCTGACAACACTTACAATTATGCCTCGGCAGTGTTCACTAAGATTGTCAAGCTTTTTCTTAGGAGTTCCAGTAACTGCAGAAGAAAAGAGATTCACTGATATGTTTCATAAGCTTAAAGCAAGAATACTAGAAATTTATCTTTAACCAATGACCATTGTAAGGCAAAAGTACAATCAGATTAAAATGTTTAACAAGAAGACAATCATTAAAATTCCTTATAAACACAACCACTGCCTTGACACTTCTCAAATTCACTTCCATCTAAGGGATTTATTAACAACGGAAGAAAAGCACATGCATGTTGCATGCACTAACCCATCCCTTCCACACAAAAAAGATTCCGTGGATGTGTGCCTATGTGCAGCCACATATGTGCTGTCTATTCAGATTGATCTGCATTTCAAAGAAAGTTTCTTACCAACAGCATGTCTGGTCCCACGCCTCCTATCTGAAATCAGCTTCTGCGTTGATCGACCATGGCGGAAGTCAAACATACTCATTAAACCCCACATGCAGCCCGATTGGTCTCTTTCATATCGCACAGGGCGTCTCTGTGATTTTTTTGCCATAATGAGTGGCTAGTTCTTTGACTGTATTATGTTTTGTTGATCCAGATTTTCTCGCAGGCAGTGCTATGATATCTGATTTATTTGAGGAAGTGGATGCGGGAAAAAAAGGAAAAAGAAACACCAGTTGAAGAGTATTAACCAGAGTTGTTTTCAATTCAAAAGCTCATATATAAGCTAAGAGATACGAAGAGATTTTCCAATCAGCAAAGACATTGCATACAAAAAATTAAATGGGGACGCGAGTCACATGACAATGAGCAGCAGAGAAATGAAGGCAACGCAGCATCAAGGATCGAAGTGGTAGCAAGTATGGTATAACATTATGCATCTATAATACTGCACATGTGATGATGATTGCTCTCTAAATCCAACGGTTAGTGATAGAAAGGAGCAGCGATGGTTTCTATAATGACATCATCAGAAAATAGGTGAAGGCAAAAAAACATTTTTGACAGGTGAACCAGTAGAAAAGAGGCGGAAAGTTTTAAAACACTATTCCTCGAAGCTTGTGAAAACCTAGAAAACCATGCCCGGAAAGATGACTTCAATAAACCTGAAACACCTAGTAACAAAAGTTTCGATAAAACATTGGGGAGACTATGAAATAGCTTCTCGTTCCAGCCTCTTCAGCGTTGAACTACATTCTCATTTTCAGACAAGAATACATAGCTAAAAAATAAACAAGTAACCAAGGAGCAAATAAAACGAGATAAAGATAAAGACACGTTTTATCGGCAAAAATAAGGCCATACATGCTACAAACATTCTGAAACAGAAATTCAGCCAACCCTCAAAACAAGTTCATCACGTACCTTTGGCATAGAATCCTAGCAGTAATCTTAAAAGGCATGATTGTCACTCATAGAGAAGCAAAACTTTAGTACAGAGTATTAAACTTTCTTTATTTTAATCTTTATGATCATCAAAAGTGATATTAAAAATATATAGCGCAGTTCACATCTGGTATAATGTGTATATGAATTTTGGCAAGACAAAGAAATGGACTACATAGAACAATTACCTCAGATTCGATTAAGCCAAGAAGAACAACGATATGCAGCCAGGTACAGTACAGACAGTCAGAGGACGATAAAAATTTCAATTTCAACAACTCAAGGAGCTTCCTAGAAGAGTCAAGTTTAAGCTTGTCCAGACTTTCTTTGCATGGCAAGGCACTCAATTCCCTAACCAGCGCCTGAGGTCTCAAACTTTGATCTTTCCTTGAACGAAAGGACCAGTTACATAAAAAGCTTACAAAGTGAATCACAGCTCAAGAATTCACCTTCAAAATTCCACTCAACAAAATTGATCAACTCCTAGCAAGCTTGCCTTGAAGTATATAAAAAAACTCAGCTCGACAACAGCCAATTATGCATTAACTGATCAAAAAGCTCCATGATTATCTCTTTGAATGTCATATATCTCCGATCCTTGAAACACCAAAATCGAGCCTTAATTCTCTCCAATCCACAGTCAAAACCACCAAGCCAATCTTTTCATCAACACCGAAATAAAAACTCCTCGAATTCTATCGAAACGTCAAACCAGCCAATCAATCCTGTCCAATTCACCAATAAACAAAGAAAACCCAGATCAAGAAAAACAAAAAGAACCCCAGAAAAATATTTTTCTTCTAAATTTCTAATACATGCAATGGTAAAAAAACAGGACTTTTTTCTCTCTCTCCTGAGTGGGTATCTATCTTTTGACAACTAAAAAGAGAGGGGTATAAAATTCTTGCCAAGCATCCACCGACCCATTATAATTTGAGTGGGAAATAAAAATTTTGTGTCATATGGGCAGGCAATAAAGACCGAGAAAAAGTGGAGGTGGAGGTGTGAGAGAGAAAGTTGAAAGTTTTACAATGTTTTTGGTAGAAGTAGGAGGAGAATATGTGACGGTTTGGTTTGGGATTGATACTGATGGGCCCAGAGAGAAGGAGAGAGAATTGTATTCGAGAAATGCTTTTGCTATTGTCTCCCTCCCCATTTTTCTCTGCTGCGCTGCTACTCCTTCCACACTCGAGGGTGTGGTAGCTGTTACTCTTTTTATTTTTTTTCCATTCGAGAGTGTTTGGAAGTGTGGTAGCTGTTGTTTTTCAAATAGTTTTTCGTGCCGAAAAGCATGTCAATAATGTTTTTTTATTTTTTAAAAATCATTTTTGATATCAGCACATCAAAACGATCCAGAAAGTACAAACCGCACTCAATTTTAGCAAAAAAAAAAAAAAAAAAATTTGAAATTTTGTAAAAAGCTGTTTGGACCGCAGCGCCAAACAGCTTCTCAGCAATCATCGAAGTCACAATCTTTCCCTTTCTCCTCTCTCTATAGAATACACCTTTTGTGTCTCTCTCTCTCTTGGCCCTTGACAAGGTAAAAGAGAAAATGTTGGAGAGAGGCTGTCTTGTGTTTACCTTTTGGTTTGAGAGAGAGAGAGTGGCATGGCATGGATGTTGGGAAAAATGAGAATGGAGAGGCATATATAAATAACGGAGGAAAGAAAAGAAAAGAAAAGGAGGGAGCAAGGTAGTAACTTTGGAAAAAACAAAACTTAAATCGTAATGAGGAACTACATGTATATTTTTTCTAAAAATGTACCTCAACGGTAGTGAGAACGACGATGTATTGATGGAAAAAAAAATTCTTTTTAGAACAGTATATTGGAAAATCCTTTCTTGGATACTCAAAAAAAAATAAAAATGGATTGAGACATTCCATGTTTTTTAGAGAATATTATTATCATGGTTATTGAGTCTAGATCTTCAAATTTAAATTCAATGATCATAACTTAATATGTAATAAAAATAGAAACATCATAACTCTTTGTAATTTTATTTCTTTCACCTAATCTAAATCATTGAATTCAACATTGATATTTAGATTTGAGACATAATTTGTTTTCATCTATATATCAATGGGTAAAATTGTCGGTGAAACTAACAATGTCCTTAATATTAGTATTACGTTCACTTTCTTTTGAAAATGAACTTGGGTAATAAATTGTTTTCTGTTTATGTTGTGATATAGTATGTTTTTTTAAAAATATTTTATATATTAAAATAATATTTTATATATCAGTATATTAAAATTATCAAAAAGCATAAGAAAATATTAATTTAATATTTTTAAAATAAAATACAACTTTTAAAATGTTTTTAAAAACCAAAACTACCGCACTCTTGGAACATTTCCTAGGAGTCGTATTTGTTACACCTCAGAGCTTTAGAAAGCAGGAATTATAACAAGGCTAGGATTGAGATCGATGCTTGTTGTTTACACAAATGGATAACTTTTTTTTGTCAACTATTTATGAAGGCAATGATTGTTTTAATTTGAATTCGAATGTGCATAGGAGATCACCTTCCATTCTCTATTCCCGCGTTTGGATTTGCTTAATTTTTAATTAGGATATTGCTGAATAAACTCTACAGCACACGGTTGTGTATTTGTCACGTTTACGTGCTCCCAATGAGAATGCTGGCTGGAAAAGGGAAAAGGAAAAGGATGGTGGAGAAATCCAATCCAAAATGATTCTATTCCACCCTCCTTTTATAACCTTGTGGCCTGCCAGTTTGGTGCGGTGAGACCTGTTCCATGCCTTCCCTTGTCAAAAATTAGTGCCTGGCTGCAACCAGCCTCTACTGTTTTTTTCTTTTGTATATAAATATATATAAAAAGAATACCTACTTCGGATCATTCTCTATCAGTTTTCTAATGTAGTTTTGAGTTGTTGACCGGGCAGTTTGTTTTCTGTATTATTATTAAAAAAAAAAAAAGTTAAGAGGTGGTGAATTCAAGTGTCACTTAGACATAGTTTGTTGCCCATGAAAATAAATTTATCATTTTACCCCTGCAAAAAAAAAAAGAAGTGTAGGCTAATGATTGGGGGTAAGGTCATCTTTTTAATGAGATCATTTTGACATTTTAAAATTGACTAGGAAGAAGAGAGGGATTTTTATTTTTATTTTTCTTGCATAGTTTAATTTAATTGATGCCCTTTGAATAAAGAATTAGTTTGTTTGCTATGGAAGGGTATTTATATCTTTTTAATTTATGGTGTATGGTTAAATTATTATATTATCCTTGGATTGGAGTTAGTAAAGAATTTAATCGGTTGTGGGTGCTTCTTTTGTCTTTTTTAAGCACCATTGAAAGACCAAATCACCTTTTAAGTTTATTTTATCAAGCCTACAGATAAAGGGTATTTTATTTATTTTGCATTTGGTTTTTTTATTGTTTTTTTGTTGATTTTTTTTTTCAAACTTATTATTTGAAGTTTGATTGACTAAAAATTAGACTTTATAATTTATTTTAATTTATGTTTTATAATATTATCTTAGTCTCATAATCTAGATCACGAATTTTTTTGGTTAACTTTGATGGTTTTTAGTGTTTTTTTTTCTTTTTAATTACATCCTTTAATATTGGACTGGTTGTGAATTGAGTTTTATAATTTGTTACGATTTACTTTTTATATAGTTATCTCGATCTCATGACCCCAGATTTGAAAGGTTAACTTAGGTCGACTTAGTTTATTTTTTCAGTTAAATTTTATTTGTAATTTTATCCATCAATATTATGCTGATTGAGAATTGAGTTGAATATTTTTTTATTTATTTTCTATAGGCTTATTAGGATTTCTTGACATGAATAATAGATTTGATTGGTTAATCTTAGTTGATCCAAGTCGGTCTAGTATAATATCATTTTAATATTTAAAAAACAATTTCATCTTGTTTTTTATAATCAAACTATATTTTTTTATCGATTATCCATGCTATTTTTAGATTTGTTAAATCAACTAAATCATATTATGTTAGTTTCTATATAGTTTTAGTTTTTTTCCTACTAAAAACACATTAATAAAATCTAGATATTTTTTATGTTTAAAAAAATTTAATTATTATCTACTTTCTAGTTTTAATTCTAAATATAAAGAAAAACAATGAAATAAATATATATTTTTTTTAATATTTGAAGTTGAACATTAATTGTATTTCTAAATCTCAGATAAGGAAAAAAATTGATCTCGATCCAGGATTGCTGACTCTAGAATTAAATAACCTGATCGTTATTATAAAAAGAAGAAGAAGAGATAAGAAAGAAATAATTCTATCAACCAAAAAGTGACTTCGGATTTTGCAGTCGAACAAAACAAGTAGGTGCTTGCTGGGGGTTGCACGGAGGAAGAACGGCAGCCTCGGAGGATGCCATCGTTGTGT
The DNA here is from genome assembly GCA_018804465.1 of Populus tomentosa. Lineage (NCBI taxonomy): Eukaryota > Viridiplantae > Streptophyta > Magnoliopsida > Malpighiales > Salicaceae > Populus > Populus tomentosa. The sequence goes on from CM031995.1 coordinate 5,202,681, forward strand.
TTTTTGTCCATGGTGAATGTGGAGGGAGCAGTTGGGCCTAGAAATACAGTTCAGTTAGGGCCCTACTAAATTATATCAGTTGGGCCCACAATTTATCAACTATAGCTTTGACAAGTTGAAGGCCCATATGAGACAGCGGGGACTGACGACAAAAAAAAAAAAAAAAAAAAGGGAGAGGGTGTGAAGAAGATATTTCGATTCAAAAAGTAAAATTTACTACTGAACCTAAATCCGCTTGATAAACTAATAATAATAATAATAGGACAACCAAAGGGGGAGTATGATCATTGCATTTGCTAAACAAGTTGCCAATTGTGTTTGAATGGAGATATGGAATCCGTTGGAGTCATTAGATTTTTTTATTTTTTAGAAGGTAACAAATCAAATATCAAATGGGTGGACCCACGGGCATGACAATTAATTAATTATTATCTATGAAATAACAAGGAGGGGTTTTTCTGTACCCTTTATCTAATCGTGTTTTACTTTTTTTTCATTTATTTTTTTTAATATTATATTTATTTTTTATTGAGTTATCATGTTCTTAATTCCATCATGTTAAATTAATTGGTTTATTTTTTTAATTAATATTTGTTTTCAATTCATCATTTAGTATTTTAATTAATTGAAAATTAAATCTCATGATTTGTTTTATTTATTTTTTATTATGTTATTTTGACCCTATGATTTGAGAATAATACTTAAATGATTAACCCGAATAAACCAATGTTATTTTTTGTATCTTATTTTTAATTGATTATTTTCCAATCTTGTTATTTAATGTTGGTTCAATTGATAATTGAATTTCATAATATGTTTTTTATTTGTTTTTTTATATGAATACATTGGTATTTGTGAGTAAGGTCAGTAGTTCTGGTATTTTAACCATTATTAAATCAGATTTTTTTTTTCTTTTTAAGAGGTTGTCTTGGTCTTGTAACCCGGGTCATGGATCTTTTAACATTAAATTTTTTTTATAGGATTATTCTCGTCTTATGATCCGAGTTATGGGTTTGTCAGGCTAACTTAATTGACTTATTTTTTCTATTTTTTTTTAATTATGAGGTTGCATGATTTGTTTTGATTAATAATGCTTAACAAGTTAATCCAGACTGACTTGATTTATTTTTATATTTTTTTTATTAGAACCTTTATAAATTTTATTATTTAATATTGGGCCCGACAATGATGATCGAGAATTAAGTTTTATAATTTATTTTGATTGGTTTTCTATAGGGTTATCTCAATTTTATGACCAAAGTCACGGATTTGATAGATTAACCTGGTTAAATTAAATATTTTTTATTCTTTTATTTAAGATCATTCTGGTCTTATGACCTGGATCATGAACTTGATGTATTGACTATGATCACCTTTTTTTTATATATACAAATATTTTTTTTATCTTTAGGTTATTGTTGCGATTTAAAAAAAAAATTCAATCAATTTACTTTTGTTGTTTTTTCTATTATATTAAACAAAACAATCTTATTGAATTCAATAGTATCTATAACTTGAGATACTTATTCATTTTCTACCTCAATATCGTTTTTATATATTACAAAAAAGAACAGCATAGCACGAACATGGCACCTATCTAGTATAATTTAGCATAACTTTAGAGTTAATCAATTGCCCATAAAATTGGTAATTTGGTAGGACGGTGTCATGTAGGGATTGGCTAATGTAATTCTGATGGTCTCAACCTCGCCTTGTGTTTCTATTTAACTAACCTACAGAGAGGGAAGGAGAACATGTTTTTTAACTAATTTTACAGAGTGCCCCTTCAGAGGGAGAGAGTTGCAGCTTTCTTGCATGTTGGTACCAAGACAGCCCAGCTTTTTCCTTTCTTGTCCTTAAAGATATTCAAGATTTTTTTTGGGCGGGGGGGGGGGGGGGGGGGGTTGTGGCACCAAGGCAGCCCAGCCTTTTCCTTTCTTGTCCTTAAAGACATTCAAGGTTTTTTTTTTTTTTTTTTTGGGGGGGGGGGGGGGGGGGTGTCGCGGGGGGGCACATGAAGGATCCCTCAACACGTGGCTCAAGATGTTCTTCACTCAGAGTAATCGAAAAAATCACGTATATATTTTAATATTATATTAAGTAATTCTAAGCTCTATAAACATTCATATGGAACATGACGAACAAAAGATTTTAAAAAAAAAAATTCTCAGGTGACTCCCCTCCTTCTCTATTGAATTCCCTTCTCAATATTCATGTGTATTAGTGAATTTATTAATTTAAAGAGAAAAGAAGTTAATATAAAGATATATTGAAAATTTATTCATTGTATACGGATAAATTGAAAATTCAGCTATTTTATAATAATAATAATAAAATTGATTTAATCAATGACATAAATTTAGTAACATGGTATAGAGTGTTTTTGCAAAATTATTTTAAAAATATTAAATTAATATATTATTTTTCATGAAAAGCAAATTAAAAAACAGGTTAGCCAGGAAAAAAAAAAAAAAAACGCCATCAAGCTAACTTGTTTCCCTAACAAACAAAACAAACCCAGCCCATTTTTTGCCACTAGGTAGTTGCGACCGAAGCGTCAGATTAGGATTTATTTGGTCGTGAAATTCATTAATTTAATGAACATAAAGCTGGGTTTTAGAGACACAGTCAATGGATTGGTGGTTGCCACGTGAGGTCTCAACAGATGATATTAACTATCTAACACAATTTAGCTGGACAGCCGAGGCTGATACTATTACTATAAAATCAACAAAGGACAGATCCACTGACGATTTGGAGCTTATTTTAAGGTGGGTAAGTGATGTTTACCCAGGAGATGATTTGTAGCTTATTTTAAGGTGGGTAAGTGATGTTTACCTAGGAGGTGATTTGTAGCCGTTACACCTCCTTCCTTTCCTCCTTGAAGTTGGTTGTTTGTTTCTTGGTTAGGCCAATTGCAACAATCATTCAGCTAATTCTGAGATTAAGCCTCACCAGAGCCACTTATCAGACTGTGGCAGGTTAACTTCTCTGAGACTCTACCTGAGCAAAGTGGGTGGGTTGATTTTGTCCCATGCTGGGATTTTGGCCTTTCCCCCTCCCTCAAGCATTGGATGCTCCTCTCTCTTTTGAACAAACAGTGTCCCAAAAGGAATCCCGACGAAGCCTGAATCCTGGAAAAAGAAAGCAAAAAAGCTCTACTAAGTCGTATTACACTCGAGAAAGTGATCGAATTTATGGGGAGAAACCTGCTTTTCTATGTAGATATATATGATATGATTATTTGTTGGCCAAATTAGGACCAGTGGGATCGTGACAATTTGAACGACTCGACAACTGAATTCCTTCGTGATATATTATAAGAAAGGAACAACACTGCCGAGTTCCTTATTCTGCATCGAAACGAATACAAAAACAAAGAGATGGAAAATATATAGTTATTTTGGTGCTGTTTCAAATAATTTAGATTAAATTGCAAGGATACTTGAAATGGGACCAGTGGGGGAAAAGAAAATAGCATCTCTTTATCTAAATCCTAATATTTCAAGAGGTTTGTTTTGTATTCTAAAAATTACATCGGGAGATCTAAAGAATGGCTAGTATAAGCAAATCGTTATATAAACACTTGTATTTAAATATTAATTGTGTTGGAAATTCACTTGTGTGTGTGTGTGTGTATTGTTTCTTATAGAGAAAATCACAATTCATTTGCCCGGCCACTGTGTAAATCATCTCGTGTGTTCTTGGACGAAAAAGAAAAGGAAAGGTAAGAAAAAAATGAATCTACAGATACAAAGAGATGACTTTCTTGTCTTTATCATATGCACAGTAGCAATACTAGTTTCCGGCCTGGTGCTTCGCTAGATGCTAACCATAATTAGGAGTACATCGCCATCATTGAAAAATGAGATTTGCTGAACTATAGACGTTTCTGATGTCTCGATTCCCTAATAGGACAAGTTAGCCGTAGTCTTTGAGAGAAACGAAGGAATCGCTCCATAAAAACTAATATCTCCTTGAGAGATTAGAAATATATAACAACTTGTTTCACGGTATATTTGTTTGTGATTATTTTTTAAATAAATTTTTATATTAAAATTTATAATAATAATATTTTTATTTTTTAATAATTATTTTTTATATTAATATATTAAAATAATTTAAAAACACTAAAATTATATTAATTTAAAATTAATAAAAAATAAAAAATAAATATTTTTTAAAATATTTTTAAAACACAAAACAATACTTACACTAAATAATGCTACCTACCTTATTTCATTCCACGGGAGCTGCCCCTTTAAGCAGCCCTTCGAAGAATCGTATCTGATGACCTGTCAATGGTGCTGCCTTTACAGTAAAAAAGGACCGTTAAAGGGTTGGCGGTTTTAGCAGCTTAGTGCGTTGGGGGATCAAATCCTTTTCTGATTTGTTCTTCTTTATTTCTTATAGATTGCAATTATTGCTTCTAAAACCCAAAAAAAGGATCGTGGTCTGGGCACGTGTTGGTTTTAAAGTGGTCAGGAGATCTGTCAAAATCTCCTGTCAAAATAACAATCCGTACTTCAATCATTCCTTCTTGCAAAATATTTTTTTTTAAAGATTAAAATATAAAAAAATAACAGACTTCAAAATTTATTTGTAAAAATAATATAGTTTAAGTACTTCTAGTCATCCATGATTTTCTTAAAAAACAACTGAGTGGAATAATTTTAAAAACTATTTTAAATTTTAAATTTAAAAGATAAATCAAACTCTATTCTTGTATAAAAACACTATAAATAAAAAAATATTATATTTTCTTATGTAAAATTAAACAGGTTTGACTTAAGATATTATTGAAATTGTTTTGGAAGGAGAGAAAACTACAACAATTATTAAGATAAAGTCATGTACACCTATCTTTTTAATAAAAAAGAATTTGTTAATAATAAATAAAATATTTTTTTATAATTCATAGATAAAATGCTGAAACCTATAAATTCTTTGAAAAATAAGGAGTGTGCTTCGTTAAAAAAACAAATTTATTTTGTTGCCACACTTTTATATTTATATTTTAGTTTATTATTTAAATTTTTTTTCTGTTAAAATAGTTCTGTTTATTATTGAGGATAAGTCTTACGGAAAGGAAATTGTACAAAAAAAATCATAGGCAAAGGGCTAAACACAAGCTTCCATCTTCTTTACTCTGGATTGTATCAAAGCTTAAAGGGCCCAAGCCTTGCAGCATCTAGCAGCAGCCTGTGCTGTAGTCCGTGGACATTGAATTGCCAAGCCACGAAATAACATCCAAGCCCAATTATAAGCTTGCCAGCCTCCATTCTTCATTTCTTCATTCTTTGTTCGTTTTATCCTCTCTTTTTTTTCCCCTTCCAATTTGGTTATCAATTCTTTTCCATTTATGATTGCAATGATATAACTCAAATCCCTAGTCTTTGCTCACAAAGTTTTGATCCATAATCCTACACAGTGCATTATTTTCCTCTTCTTGGCCAAGTTATTGGAAGCATATGGGTTTGTTCTCCTCACAGGACAGGACAGGACAGGAAGTTGAATTTTTTTTTTTTCCTGGTTAATGTTGCGCCTGGGAGGTTTAGCCTAAAGAAGGAGAAACACCTGCCACTAATAAAATGCACGACTTTAATATGTGGTTGGGTTATTTTTCATGTTAAAATATATATTAATAATATTTTTTATTTTTTTAAAATTATTTTTAATATCAACACATCAAAATAATTTAAAAATATATTAATTTAAAGTTAATAAAAAAATAAAAAATTTTAAATTTTTTCAAAAATATTTTTGAAATGCAGAAAAGTTGTTGGGAGAGAAGATTTTTAAAAATGATTTTGATTTTTAAAAAATATTCTTTATATATATATATATATATATATATATATATATATATAATTTTAATATGTTAATGATTTAGGGTTAAAAAAAACTATTTTTAAAAACACCCACCACAATCTCAATTTCAGGCGCCTTTTATGAAAGACTTCTTGCTAAAACTTCTATGCATTACTAACATACAAGCCACGCTGCTAATTGAGGTTATATTTTGCATGAGATTTAGATTTAGATTTAGATTTAGATTTACTTTTTAGATTTTATAAAAATTATAAATAAGTTTGGTTAGAAACTATTTTTAATTTAACCAAAAAAATTGTTATAAAATTAAGTTTAGATTTTATTTGATCAAAAGTCAGCTTAAATTTTGACCTGTACATCCAATTTAAAGCATCTCTTTAGAAAAAAAAATAATATCTTTTTACTAAACATACATTTAATTAAAAATTATCTATAAAAAACAACTCTTGAATTATGACTAAAAAGTAAAAATATTTTCATACGTCACAGGCTAGTGCACTTTCTATTCTTGTTTCAATGCCTCAATTTGGCAGAGATCTTAAAGTACAGCGAGGGTTTTAATTAACAAGGAAACTTAAGATCAGCAACAATTGGACGAGTGTGTACATAGAATATTTCAAAAGAAAAAATAATGAAGCAAATACTAAAGCGCAAGGGTACCTTCAATTAATAATGATAGGATTACAGTATTTTCTCTTTTGCCTCCTAGCTTTCCGCAAAATCCTTGCAGTGTCTTCCTTTGATTCACCGATTATGGGGTTTCTGATGCCTTGAACAAGGAAAACAGGTAGCATTTAGAGCGACGTTAGCAGATCGAATAATGGTTCTGAAAATCTTCTTCCTCGAAATACCTGTTTCTTTAACATCGAGCAAGCAAGAAAAACCTCCATCAATCTCCTCATCTGAATCGATAATAACTCTACTTTGTTCTTCCTGCAATATGGATCAAAATTTTAAATTGACCAAGAATATTAGGTGAGAATTTTCTTCGAATCAGTAAGCAGAAGATTTCCCACGAAAGCCATACAGCAGAGGCCATTCATGTGTTGTTTATTTTTTTTACTGCAACTACTTTTACCACGCCAATCAACCAGGAAGAGCCAACAAACACCACATCCCAACTAAAAACCTGTGTTTGCTTAGCAACACTGGGAAGACAAAAAACATGTGCACACTAAGAACTACCTGTTGATCTGAAGAAACTCTGGTGCGTTTCTGCTCCCTGAGGGATGCCGCTTGTGTAAAAGTGTGTTGTTTCACCTTTACAGACTTCCAACCTCCCATTTCCACCTTCGGAACTGTTTCTGCTTGCCCAGCAACCTTTGGACGCAAAGTCGGACTGGAATCGAGAAAAATCATTCAGGGCTCTTAGTTTGATACAATGATTATTTCAATTAAGTTTAAGAATTGAACAACCAAAATAGATCAACTAGGCGATACGGAAAAACAAAAGAACAACTAGACAGTACAAAACCAAGGCATTTAATCAATCCAAGCAAAGGATGCCAATAACATGGTATGGAACTGCCATGCACTTGTCTTTTCTCTCTTTCACACTCATGGATTTAAATTTCTTATGCACGGAAAATGGAATCAACAAGCATATAAAACGAGAGAATCAGTAGGAGAAAACCAAGTTGGATATAGGAAAACTAGATCTTTGCATACTTCTTCACTGGCTCTGGCTTTCTTTGTGGAGTAACATGATGGCTAGTAACCTGCAAATTTGAATAGATGCAAGGTTTTATGATAAATTATGCACGCAAAAGTTAATTTCTCGGATAAGATACCCCGAATTTTCTTAGAAGAGTAAAGCACCTTTGGAGAAAGTACAGTGATTGATGGACATTTTTGGTTGAGGGGGGTCTTCAGGCTGCAAGCCATCTCCTGCGAGTATAGAAATGACAGGGCGAAAAGGTATTAACAAGCAAAAGCCGAGAGGCATAATTGAGTACTTAAAGCAGGGATTAAGTGATTAATCAAGCATTTCTAAGAAGACCGGACACTTCAATATTATTTTTATTAAGCAAGGAAGTAGAATGCAACTCAATGTTACATTACAAATTCTATCAGGTATTCTAGCTTTGCCGCTGCGACATTATACATGCCTGGATTTCTTTTTTGAAGGTTGTGCACAGCTCATTCTGTAGTTTGTACAGAAATGTTTCCGTCTGCTTTGGTAAGGTAGAAAGTGCCGAGAAAATCTGCTGCAGCTTATCTTGATATCTATCCTTGCTTAGTTGTTCTGATACAGATTTCAGGCTCCCCTCAAGGCTGAATTTGACATCTTCTTGTCCCTTATTCTGGTTTAAAATATCCCGGTAGTGTTTAAAAGTGCTGAGTCATTGGCACTCAAACAACTATGCTGATCTAAGTCAAAAGAGTCATCATAAGTGTACTGTTAGTGTTACCATTAGCTGCAGCGAAGTGTCGAGGACAATCAACTTCTGACGCATGCCTTCCGCTGGATGAAATTGAGAAGACAAAATGACTTTAACAAATTATGTTAAACAACTTACATTGCATGCAATGGGATTAAATTCGCGGTTAATTATAGGATGAACAGTCACTAAATATCTTAGTTCTAATCCAAATCCTTCCTGACAAGACAAGGCTGGAAGCAAACAGAACAAATGAGGATAATTAAATCTGTTAAGATTCAAGTACATACCCTATGGGACATATATATATATCAATATCAGTTATTTAATAAAATAATAAATAAAATACAAAGCTCTATTCAACTAAAAGGCCAGGACACGGAACAATTTACCACAATCCTAAGGAACGATTTCACAAACATTTTTTCTCACAAGCTCCTAATTTCCAACGTGTTAAAAGTTTTATCACTCACTCTCCAGTGATGCTTCTTTTACTCCTTTCTTTACTTGCATGACATCACTCTGAACAGAATCCAAGATCATTCCAAACTTGGTTAAAGAAGTTTCCATCATCCCGATCCGGTGCCGAAGTTCTTCATTCATCTGACCTGCTTAGTTAAACAAAGAATTTAACAGTCCACAGAAAGAAGAATTCACACATGCAAGAATATAATCTTAATTGATCCACATATAGATCTTGAATAGGAGAGCTAAAATGCTAGACTTTTCAGATAATTTATTTCACTCCATATGAAACTTGCATTTATGATCTGGAACACGAGCAGCACTCCATTTGCGCACTGGATTGGAAGAAGATCTAGAGACTGGCAATTGACTCTCTTCACGTTTATAGCTAATTACTGGTAAGCAAGACGGCTTCTTCACAGAGTTCTCTTGCTCCTGAGAACTGAATCTCTGCATAGAAAATGAAGAAAAAGCAAAGGAAAAAAGTGGAATGATGAATTCATATTCAGTTGTATTTTATATACAATAAACAAATAGCTCATAGAAAATTGTTTCGTTTAATTTTGCTCAATTAATTCCATCACAGTCCAAAACCATTACATGAGACACCATTCTATTCATGAAGATTTGGCAAAGGAGCTACAAAGGGGTCCAGACGAGGCAACTATTCCCTGTAAAGGAATCAAACACGAAGTTTTGAAAGTGGCAAAACACACACTTTGAAGGGGGTTCTCGCCCCTCTAATTTAGACATAATATGTACAGGCAGAAGTGAATAGCAGATGGAAGAGCCCTTACGACAAGAGTGAGTCTAGGTGTAAGAATAGTCATTGAGCAATGGAACAACAAAACAGCTAAAGGAACTAGATCTTCACAGCTTATAATTTCCATATCTATCAGAAATAAAATGAAGGTCAGTTTGACAGCTAATCCCCTCCGTAATCTTTTACTGTACAATGGTAAATCATAAGTGTTTACATGTTGTCACAGAAGAACAGTGAGAAATCTGCTTGATTGACCTAATCACTTTCACTTAAGATTCACAATCTGGAACTCCAAAAGCTTCCATAATTCAGGCTCGCCTTCTCTCAAAGCAGATATGAAAATAAAATGATTTGAAATTACACCTTATCCAATTCCTTAACCAAGAACCTCAACTCAATCGAGCTTAATAGTGAAAAAACTATAAAATGTAGGGCGGCAAATATTTGAATTTCTAGAGAACAATTTACCACAGAATTCCAATTCACTGTTCTCTTATAACGCTCCATTTTCTCATTAACACAAATAAAGTCGAATCAAAATGAGAATCAACCTGATCAATTGTCAGAGCTTCATCAAGAGAAGTCTGAGAGATCTGAGAAAATATGCCATGCTGAGATGAAAATCCCTGTGAAAATGACTGTTGTGATTGTTGTGATCGAAGCTGTGATGCTTGTTGTGATCCAACTGGTATAGAGCTCGATCTCCTTCATATCATAAAAAGAACAATCAGGACAATTAAGCAGGACAAAACTCTCAAAACAATGAAGACATCTTTAAATACCTTCTATCATATCTTATTAAAAAATCGCCTAATTAACTGACAACGAAAATCTTAACATTACATAAACATATATTCTCATATTCTCCAGTCTTTCTTAGAAACAGTTAATTTAAGTCTTTAAGATCAGACAAAAGGCTAAACACACGAGCGAAGAAGCAAAATAGTGAATATTTTAGTTTCACTCTCCGAAAAAAATAAAATGAACGGACAAAGCTAAAGTAAGCAGCTGTTTTTTTTATTATTATTTATTTCATCTCTCTCGTTTTTTTTTTAAAAAAACAAACTCTCAGCATCCAAGCAAATCTCACAAAGAAATCAAAATCAGCTCATCTCCTCCAGATCATTTTAAATGAGAGGAAATATTGGATTGGAAAACGAAATTAAACACTCGATTCATTCTGCTTGGCGACTGAGAAAACAGAGGAAAATCTATATGAGAGAAAAAAAAGTCACACCGTTGTTTTTGTTGTTCAATTTTTGAAATCTCGAAAGCTAAAAACAGAAACTCAATTTCTTTAGTCTTAGTGAATTTTCTTAGAATCCAAACACAAGCGAGTCGTAATAGTAAAATCGAACCTTGATTGCGGAGGAAGTACCGAAATGGAGCTGAGATCGCAAGCTTTGTTGATCTTCAACTTCATTTGATCGTGTTAGTGATTTTGAGATCTCAATGAGGAGAAATGGGACCCCGATTTGATTGATTGAAACCAGGTTTGGCGAAGCGAGAAATTGATTTTTTAATTCAAATGAACAATCGAGAGAGACAGAGATCGGTTATGAGTGGAGAGATTTTTGAAATGTGAATTGACAAGGTTTGTATGTTAGGCATGGCGGGAAAGAGGCTTGCGTCATTGCCCCTGTATTACTAGTTGGGTCGGGCTTGAATTTCCTCAATCGTGGGCCATGGATAATGCAAGGCTTGGAACTTTCTTTTCCTTTCAACCCTGTCACTAAGCCTCTTGTGTTTGATATAGTAATACATATTATTTTTTAAAGTATTTTTTAAAATAATATATTAAATTTTTTTTATTTTTAAATATTTATTTTTTACATAAATATATTAAAAAATTTTAAAAATATAAAAAATTAATTTGAATTAAAAAAAATAAAAAAATTATAAAACTAGAACACCAAACACTCTCTTAACACAGCACAACATTATAAGTGAAATTATTTTTTATGCATAAAACCATCTAAATATAATATCTCCAAAACATTAAAAAAAAATCTATAAATATTTAAAAAAATCAGAAAATATTTTAAAACACAAGATTAAATTAGATATGATTTTTCTTTATTGGTTTTGATATATTTGTTTAAAAAATATTGAGACTTAAGAAAACTATCATAAAACATTCATTATCGAATGAAAACCATAAACATTAAAATCAATTTTTTTAGTGGATGAAATTTATGAAAATCAATAACTTTCTTTTTTTATTTGGATTCAAGCAACTTTTTTTAAAAAAATTATAAATTAAAAATTAAAATTAAAATAATTTTTTTAAAAATATATAATAACGGTTAAAGTTGGAAGATAAAAGCTGGAGGATGGAAACGGTGGTTTCTTCCCAAAAAGTTTAGATGGGTCATAATATTTCTCCATATTTCACACTACGGTTTCCCATAATTTAATATTTCTTTCATTAAATAATTTGACATATCAGTTACTAAATTGAAAAATTAATAGATCTTAATAACGAAATTAAGAAAAAAGCCACATGTTCATTTCTGTAGTGAAATCCCAGGTCTTTTAGTATAATTTAAATGAGGAATTTTCACTATTAAAAAACAAATTGATTTAACACTGACTGTAAATTTGAATTTCTTTTCTTACAACTTTCCAGCTCGTCCAACAATGCAAGGGTTGTGTTTGCTATTGTGTGAATTTTCTTTTCTTTCAAAATGGATAGCACATCCAAAGATTCCTCAAGCTCCCCACGTATATAAAGCAAAACTATTCAAAGATTCATTCCTTTTTTTTTTTTAATGAATTTCTGGGTTCTTTTCTCAATCATTATAATTAGGAATTAAATGCAACGCAGGATTTTTTAGTGGTGTGCTCCCCTTCAAATGAAGGGATCCCTAGATTTCGAGGGTGTTTAGTTAGTGAATTTGCTTCATCTATTAAATTAAAAAAGAAAAAGAAAAGGAAAAAGAAAAGGGAAGGAAGGAGCTCAGGATTCAAGACCAAAGGTTGGAATCAAAGCTCTCAGCTTGAAAGATTTGATGAAAGTTGGATCAAAGATTATTTTCAGGGGCACATCGTCGTTTTTGGAGATTTGACCCAAAATTAATTCGATGAAAAGACCGTGGAACAAAATGATGAAAATCTTAGCAGTCAATAATTAAAATAATTATTTATGTTGAAACTTCTTCCACCTATCAAGCAGTCAGTAATTAAAATAATATTCCCTAACCTAGCCGGAATTCTTCATGGTCGTCTCTTGCAGTATCAGCATGGGATCACATAATATTCTCTCTTATTTTAAATCAAAACAAATATTTTCAACTTATTTGTTAGCTAAAACCAAAGTTTTTGCTCAGACTATTTTTAAAGAATTATGGTACCCTGTGTTGACTTGGTTGTGTTCCTAACTAACATTTGTGGGATCACATAATTGATATAAGTGCTCTGGTAAGATATATTATTCCTAATCTAACACTTATTTTACTGGCATGTTTATAAAATATTCTGTATTTGTTTATCTAAAAGTGTGATTGCAGTTATTTTTAAAGTATTTTTATTTAAAAATTATATTAAAATAATATTTTTATTTTATTTTTAAAATTTTATTTTTTATATTAGTATATTAAAATGATATGAAAATATAAAAAATATTAATTTAAAATAATAATAAAAAAATTTCTTTAAAACTGGTACATGAGGTCGTAGAAGAAACAATCTGATATCGCTGCATTAATAAAAGCCAGGCACGCATTTTCCATGCAACACGATATTTCTTGTGATGCAGCCCAATGGGACTCCATGCCTCTTCACATTTTCTTTTCCATATAGTCTATATTCTTTGGAAAATGATGTATTCGTATGTTGGGTACACATGAGCCATTGATTTAAAACCGGCAGTTCGAATTTCTTTTGCTATAAATAAATTATCACACGTGAAAAAGACATGTAAACATATACTATCATCTCAAAGTTAAAGATATAATAATTAACTTTAAACCATAGATTGGGTTGGTCATAGATGCTATTGTAAATAATATAATTTAATTAAAAAGTTATTCCAAAACATTTTTATTTTACATTGAAAAGATTACATTTATTTCTTTTTAAATTAAAATATTTAAAACCAATAAATTTTTAATTTTATATTTCAAAAATAATATCTTTTTTTAATGTTTATATAATAAACAATGATACGAGTTAATAACCAACTAGAATGGACGGTAATTTTGCACACATAAGGTTGTGTTGAGTTTTAGAAAAATCATTGTTTCCTTTGTGTGCACGGACCAATGCCTATACATTCTAAGCGTTTTTTATATATATATAGTAACAATTTATTTTTTTGCCCTTAAACTGAAACCAATCTCTTGCAATTTATTTTCCTAACAGCTAGTTATTTTTTCTAACAGCTATATTTTAAAGGCTAGATGCTCTCTTTAATTCTCCATTTAATTTCTCCATATATGTTATAAATTGTAGGTCTATATATTAACACCTACACTTTTTGAAGAAGATAATATAATTCATTTTAGGTTGCTAGAATTTCTTATTCTGGTTTGCCTTATTGTTTCTTCTTTCTTCTATTCTAGAGGAGGAAACTACTGAATCCTGGGGGGATAGTTTTTTATTGAAGAAATATCCCCCCAGGTTTTCTATTTATTCCTTTCTTCTTTTTTTTCCTATTCTTCCTCCACTTTTCCTTTACCAACACATGCATGATACTTCATGTTTTGAGAAACCTAGGAATTATGTTATAAAGAGTTGGAATAAAATAATTATTGAAATTTCACCTAATTATCAATTTAATTTTTTACAGCAAATTAATTTTTTAACATGATGTCCCAGTAAGAATTTGAATAGTATTATTTTTTTCTTTATAGTAACCAAATAAATTTCAGCATTTACCCCTTGAGTGGAGTCTTTTGAAAGCTAGCGTTAATATGATAAAAATATCATTATATCTCACATAAAGCTTCATATTCAAGATGGGAGTGTTTTTCTTTGACAATTTCAAAGTTATTTTTCACATGCATGCGAATTTTAGGCCCTGTTGTTGATAACACAGTTGATTTGGCTTGAGAAAATTGTAGTAAGACGTGCAGGTTTTCCTAAGAAAAATCATATTAACTGGTAATTTGTTTGTTTGTTGAAAAATATTTTTTTAAAAAAATAAATTTTTAAAAAATAAATTATTTTTTGATGTTTAATAATGTTATAAAAAATAAACTGGAAAACACTTTCTAGTATTTTGTTATGTTATGAAAAATAAACTGAAAAATAATTTATTTATAAATTATTATTTTTTTAAGTTTATCTAAATATATATATAATATTTAATATAAATATTTAATCACTTACAATAAAAGAATGAAATCTAAAAAGTATAATGATGAATTTTTTTATTATATCCTATATTCATATATATATATATATATATATATATATATATAGCTTATTTTATAAAATATAACTATATATTATTTTAAAAAAATCTTATTTTCATTTTATATTTTATATTTTATATTTTCGTTTCCCTCGTATTCATTTATCCTCCATGTGAATAAAATTTTCAGTATTCTGTTTGTTATTACCAAAGCACTGGGAAATAACAAAGCACAGGAAATAAAAAAAATGACAAAACAAGAAAAATGAAATACAATAAGAAAAAGGCTGTAAGACTTCAAGAGATAGAGTGTCTGGATGAGATACACGCGGTCCTGTGATTGGTGACAAAATCCCTGCGTTGCTTGTCACAAGAGAAGAAGACAACACGTTTTATTTTTGTAAACAATGAAAAATGTTTTTCTTAAAATAAAAAAAAGAAAACACTTTCTCGCGGTAAAGTATTATTCTTTTTCTTTAATTAGAATTGAATTTTCCTAGAATAACTTTTTTTATATTTACTAAATATAAGAAAGTGAGTAAAATAATTTTTTAAAAAATAAATTTCTAAAAACAAATAAGAACTAACAATGAAACCTCAGTCATTCAACGCCACTTTGGAAACCTTGAATATTTTTTTTAAAAAAAAAATTAAACACTTTTTGCTTAAAAAAATATTAATTTAATATTTTTTTATAATTTTAATATATCAAAATAAAAAATTTAATTTTAATAATTTTTTTAAGAAATACTATTCTAACAAAAAAACAGAAGACACCCCCTAACATTACAGTATTAGAGGGTCCACAATAGATTGTCGGAAGAATTTATCACGGACCCGCTGCATTTAATTGAATTATTCTTCTTTAAAGCACGACAAATCAAGGACCGTGATGGATTGTGATGGGATGGTTGGCGTGAAATTTAAGTAACGCGGCTGGGAAGGTGGGCGTCCCTTGATTTAATTTTTTTTATTTTGGGTAACCGGCAGTTTATGCAACTTAAGGTGTGTTTAGTGTTGTGATTGTTGTTATGGTTGTGGTTAAAAAAAAATATTTTATAAAAAATATTTTTAGTTAAGATTGGTTTAAAAAAATATATGTTTGGTTAAAACTATCGTTGAAATTGAAATTGAACAAAAAATAATT
This sequence comes from Populus tomentosa, assembly GCA_018804465.1. Classification (NCBI taxonomy): domain Eukaryota; kingdom Viridiplantae; phylum Streptophyta; class Magnoliopsida; order Malpighiales; family Salicaceae; genus Populus; species Populus tomentosa. Next base: position 5,218,625 of record CM031995.1, read on the forward strand.
TAATGTATTTGGTTAAAAAAATACTTTTCAAATTGAGATTATAAAATAATTTAAAAATATTTTCAATTTAAATATTGTACACTTAATTACTATTATTATATCATAAAATAAATAATATTGATATCAAATATTTTTTATTATTCAATTAATTATATGCAATATCATCACATACGAAATCTATCCAACAATAACTATATTTTTCATGGTTTCTTGAGCACGCAACAACAAAAACTAAATTTTTTGTTACGTCGTCAAGCGATATTCTTCTAATTTTTTGAATAAAATACAATTAAAATAAAAATAAAAATTAAATTTTTTTTAATTGGGTCGGACCCGGTAAGAGCATAATTGGAATTGCAATCAAATTCCACAAATGCTACGTCATCATGCAATATCCTTGTAATTTATATAATATTATTAAATAATATTAAATACTAGTTTTTCGAGTAAAACTCAATTTTTTTTAAAAAAAAATTCGTTATGTACAAAATTCATTCGACAAGAACTATAGTTTTCATGATTTTATGAGCATGTAATAAAATTATATAAAATATTATCATAAATAAAATTTAGATTACAGTACGAGTAAATTTAATTCATCCTAAACTATTTTTTTAACAAACAAAAACAATTATTGTTCATTTTCATGTGAATAGTGCGAGTGAAATCAATTAATTGCACTGGTTTTTTAAAAAAAAACCTAAACTTTTCATGTGAACAGTATAGCACACTGGTTTTTTGAAATTTCTTAAAAAAACTAAACTAAATTGTTCACTTTAGTGAACAGCTAGAGTGGAACATGGCTTCACTGTTAGACGAGAAGCAGCAAAATGATGCTTCTTGTAACATTCTGGTGCCATGTGGGTCCTATCCAATAAAAACATTTTTTTTTAGTTACCAAACGTTAATTAATGTAACTGTAGGTAAACTTTACCAGGAACTATGTTATCAAACAACCTCTAATTCTTTAATATCTTAAATTAACAATAAAGTAATTTTTAGTGGTGTTGAATTTTATGATATTTAAATTAATAATTTTTAAAATATAAATTTAAAATTTAATAAATTAAACTACAATTCTTCAAATTACATCACTTGATTTTTATTGGCTCGGTAGCTGAACATGTTATAGCTGGTGCAAGCCTTTTGTCGTTATAGTGGAAAGTGGTGAGGGAGGGATGGAGCGGGTGTAACTGACATAGACCGTGGATGGATTGTGGAATTACACTTGTAACCCGGCCCAGCTATTAACTGCGTTTTCGTACATGTAATTAATGGAAGACCATTTCAGTGTTGAATGACTGTGGAAGTCATGGTTTTGTGTGGACATAAATGTGCTCGATTATGTGATGATCTGATTTATATCATGGCGACAGGATTAATTCGCCTTCAAAGTAAACAGGGAAAGAAGAAATTTCCTTCACAAGGGATGAGAAAAAAAATATGTAAATGCGTGTGTGCTTGCCTTTCTTTAAAATTGGTTTTAAATGGAATGATAGGAAAAAATTGGCTTACCAAAATAATTCTACTTTATGGGCTAAAAAAAAGTTATTCTCATACTATGTGTTGCATGCAAGTGTGAAACTATGTTGAATGGAGTATAACCTATGAAACAACATTCATTTTGTGTACGCAAGAGACACCAATTTAAATGTATTTTTGGGCTAAGAAAATCATGCTAGCGACCCTTATTGATTATTTTTCATTCCACTTGATTTTTTTTACTATTTTTATATTTAAAATATCCATTTTAATAAGCACCTGCCTGCTGCTTGCTTGAGAGTTCAACATTTATAGGCTCAACTTCGAGGAAGGGCTTAACTCCAGTAGCTAGTTATCTTTTATTAATATATATGTAAATAATAATTATTTCTCATTAATTTTGTTAAAGAAAGATGACATTCTAGTCCTTTTTTCTTCATAAAAAAATAAAATTTACGAGTTATAAATACCTTGTGAATCCTTTAAGCTTTAAGTTCAAAATCTCTTCATTCTCAATATTTTTAGCATATATATTTTTAAAATTTATCTATTTTAAAATATCATTGCATTTTCTTTCTTAAAAAATATACTCATTTAAACATAGAAGAATTCCCAAATCTAATAAAATGAATATTTTATAGGTACCAGATATCAATCATTTTAGCTTAAAAAAATAAATCAAATTGTCAGAATCAAGAAATGAACCGATTGTTCAATACATAAATTTTAATCCTAAACTACTTGAATTTTATGGGAACTCATCAATAACTGTACAGTGGAAAATGGTTGTTTGCTATTTGTTATAAAACAAAATTCTAATATTAAAATCTTTATTTAAGAATAATAATTGTATTAAAAAAGGATTTGAATACTAATTTTGCCAATTAGATGTATTCTATGGTGATTAATTTATATTATAAAGCAATTCTTTTAACATTAGAGGCTTGCTTTAAAATAATAAGTGTACAGTTAATTTAATTTTCGATTAAGTATCAAAACTAATTTATTGAATCGTATTATCAATTAAAAAACTCATATACGTGGCAACTTCATAACACAAAAAAGATAAATCCTTAGAATTTGGAATTCCAAATAAACACACGTGTTCAATAGATCCTTTACCTGTTACGGTGATAACTGATAATCAGATTATTCATTAGTTATAATTTGTATAGATGTTAAAATTTGAAAAACTTATGACTCAGAACGTGTTTTTATTTTATTTTAAGTATAGTTATCTTTTAAAGTATTTTTGACTTAAAAATATATTAAAATAATATTTTTTATTTTTAAAAAATTATTTTTAATATCAACACATTAAAATAATCTAAAAATATTAATTTAAAATAAAAACATTAATTTTTTAAAAAAACATTTTTAAAATACAAAAATCAACAATACCAAAGTCCATACTCTAACTGAGTTTCAAGTTATTAAGCCCTGCTTCTCTTGCATCCTGATATTAACAACAAATCACTGGTGTCCGTCTTTTTTTTTTTAGAAAAAAAAACCATGTGCGTTCGGCAGTTTAACAAGAGCCTCGTCCGAAAGGAAGGTACGGTAAAAAATGACGGTAAATACGAATACTCCCATTCCAGAGCGTAGAGAGTGTGGCATCTTCTTATTTTATATATTTTTTAATAATATATTTATATTGAAAAGTTAATAAATATAATAGTTATGATTTTCATTAATTTAATAACTTCTGTGATGCGATGTTGTTTGACAATGGCATCTGTCGCTGTTCTCCAGAGAAGGATCTGAAGTTGGCGACAGAATATTCCTCCGAGAGTGTTTGTCTATGTTTGTTGTGTCTGTGCTCTAGGCTCCATTTATTTGCAGGAAAGTGATTTTTTTTTGGAAAGTAAATTTCGGGAAAAGTGAATTCCTGAAAAGTGAATTTCTGGAAAGTGAATTCCGATATTTGGCAGTGTTATGGAAAATGAACTGGAAAACACTTTTCAGTGTTTGTTTGTGTTATGGAAAATGAACTGGAAAATAATTTTTTAATGAATTTTTTTTTTTTCAAGTTTATCTAATATATAAAAAATATTTAATATAAATATTTAATCACTTATAATAAAAAAATGAAATCTAAAAAGTATAATGATGAATTTTTATTATTATTATTATATCATATATTCATACATAGCTTATTTTATAAAATATAACTATATATGTCATATCATATTATATAAAAATAAGCCTGTGAAATATTTTTTAAGTAAAACCTATTAATATATTTTTTTCAATTTTAAAAGCTTAAAATAAGTTTTTTTTTTTTTCATATGAAGAAAGCCAAATTAGTTTATGGTAAGAGTTATATATTTGAGTTTTTTTTTTTTGGTATGAAGAATTTTTTTAAAAGATAAATACATACAAAAATATTTTGATGGGTTTTTTGGATAAATATTTTTTTTTACGGGTAAAGGCAATTATCGCTTTTAATATATATCAAATAATCATTAATAAGAAATAAATATAAATACCTAACATCAAACATAGTCATGCATAAATATTACATTTCGATGTCATATACATACATATTAGTTCAAATTACAAACATAAACATGCTAGACCGAATTAAACAAGTAAACATACTTGTCAAATAACAAACATAGTCTGAACCCAAATTTTTGACATATTCAAACCATCTTAGCAAGCAGGCCTGTAGCAGTGTTGGTTCACAAAATTCTGAACCCAAATTTTCCTCAAATTAGCATTTTTTGCCATAAATGCTTTTGCCAACATTTCATTTTGGACCAAATGATCAAATGCATCCCCAAGAGTGATCTCATCAAAGCCTTCAACTTTCATCACTTCCGCAAATGCTACATCTCCAATTTGTTTAGACAACTTTTCAACACCATCATCTTCATACATGCGATTTCTCTTCCTATGTTGCCTCTTTTGTGTACTAGAGGAAGATGTCTCTTTTCCCTTTGAAGTTTCTTCATATTCACCTTCATTGTCAATTGAAATTGGTTGCTCTTCAGTGTTCTCTTCCAAGTTGACATCAGCATATGATTTGGCATAATTTCCGGTTGCCATGTCTTTTCCAACAACAATTGTCATTGCCTCGTACATATCAAGTTTTTGTTGAGAAATAAATATTAAAAAAACATATAAAATACTTACACAATAAATACAATAAATTATGCTCAAAGAAGCTAACAATATACAATTCAGAAGTTCACAACGATCAATAACATCAATCATTTTAATTCTAAAAAATACTGTGATTATCGAATAATTAAATAAACATAAGTTTCGAAAATCACATCGTATGCGGCAACACAACACACAATCAAGTTCATGGCTAGGTTCAATTCTATTCTATTTTGATTTGTTATTTATAACCATGGAGATTGTTGAGTTTAAGCACTAATAGGTAGGTAAAGCTGGTCCATAACATTTGTATGATAAAAAAACTAATCCAATCATTAGTCACAAATTAAGGAGATTTTATTGTTAATATCTATTTGTAGAGGAAAAATACCTATATTTAGAGTTATATTACAGCACAATATAAACAAACTACAACATTGATTTATAAAAAAACCTCTATGTTCTCTCGCCTATCTCTATCTCCCATAAAACTAAACGGTTTCATTCCCCTTCCCCTTCCCATCATTCAGTTTCATTCCCATCATTCAGTTTCATTCCCCCCATTCGGTTTCATTCCCCTTCCCCTTCCCAGCATTCGGTTTCATTCCCCCATTCGGTTTCATTCCCATCATTCGGTTTCTCCTCAGTCAGTTTCATTCCCCTGTCATTCCCATCATCATTCGGTTTCTCCTCTGATTCGGTTTCATTCCCATCTCATTCAGCTTCTCGCTCCCCTATCAATCAGTTTCTCGGTCCCCTGGCTGGCAATCGGTTTCTCATTCCCTTCCCAATTCGGTTTCTCAAATTCCTCATTCCCACTAATTATTTTCGTTCTCTCTCGCCCACACAGATCATTCTCTCTCGCCCACACAGATCATTCTCTCTCGGTCGTCTCTCTTTCCCTGTTCTCTCCCGGTTCTCAGTCACAGATCCCCTGTTCTCTAAAGAAGCAGGACACCATCACATATTGAAGGGGCAAGGAGCAGGAGGCTACACCTCAAGGATCTGCTCCTCATCCCTCTCTCACCCGACAGTTTTCTCCTCCGGTTTGCGTCTCTCTCTTTGTGCTGGATTCGTCACAGTGTAGGGATGGTTGGGTGTTGTTGGGGATTTTTATCCTTTCAATAAGCTGTCGAATGGGCATGAAAAATGTGTGTTTTATGGCTTGATTTTGATGATAAATTGGTTGGGTTTTTCTGCAGATCTTGTAGTATTTGTAACGGGAGGAGATGAAGAAGAAAACTAGAGAAAACTGGGTAAATAGAAGAGCAAAGAAAAGAGAAAAGGAAGGAGATATTAAAGGCAGGAATTGAGGATCCGGGAGAGATAGAAATAAAAAGTTTTTTTCGGAACAGATAAACAATCAACGATTTTTTGCTATTATTCTTGCAGATCTAAAAAATATAAAGAAGATAAAAACAAACGGAGAATATACAGAAATAATACGGAAATAGGGAATAAATACCTGAAATGGAAGAGTGTGATTCTTCAACGTATGTGGACAGAGATGCAGAGAGGAGAACAAATCTTCTTGCTTTTTTCTGTTTTTGTTTTTGGACAGAGATGCACAGAGAAGAACAACGGAGCCAAAGTTTGGGAAAGTGTTTTCCTTTTGACAAGGAAAGGAAAACACTTTCCTGTGAGGAAAGTTAAATTTTTTGTTGACAGGAATTGCTTTTCCGTTGACTTATTTTCTGCATTGTCCCCAAACACGGGAAAGTGAGGAAAATGAATTCCTGGAATTCATTTTCCTTGAAACAAACAAGGCATTAAGCAAAACACAGATGCAACCATGTTTTAGTAACAAAAAAAACATAAATTACTATTTATAAGTCCCATCAAATTACGCGTTTGAAACGCATGCAAAACGAAACAATCATAAATGTTACGATGAGGACGCCCTCGCATGCTTATCATGAATTTTAAATATATATTATTTCAATTAATATATATATATATATATATCAGATGTGAAGAGAAAGCAAATTGAAGACTTGTTTATTATTTCAATAAACATTTTATTATTTTATTGTGCTTATAATAGTAAACATCAAGGTTGTTAATTTTGCTTTAATAGATATTTTATTTTTTTTAGTTAAAATAAAATGTTTCAGTTTCGAAGTGTTTTAGCGTGTCATTTCGAGGTTGTACTGTTCACACACACACACACACACACACATATATATATATATGAATTCAACAAATATAATTCAAATTCAAGATAAATTACTTATAAATTATGCAATACAAACACAATGTTAAACAAATATAATTTTAAAATTTAAAATATTTTTAAATAGTCAAAATTAAATAGATCTTTAACTTAAAATAATTCAACTTAAATAAAATATCAAAATATTATGAAATTAAAATGTTTTAACACTGATATTTTTAGTATAAAGCTAGGTCAATATTATTAAGAATAGAAGGATCTAAAACATCTCTTGTTTTGCACAAATTCATACAAAGTATAAACTTGAAAAAAATAACATATATATAAACCATATATATTAGTGATAAATCTAATTTTAAAAAATTAATATCATTGTTGATGAAAATAGTAATAATAATTTTTAATATTATTATTAATATCATTGTTATTAAAAATAATAATAATAAGATCTTTTTATATTTGGATGGTTTAATTAATTAATTTGAACAAAGTTCAATTTGATTCAATGACTTTTCAAGAATAAAACGGAATATGTTAAATGAAATTGAAATATTTCGGTCAGAATTTAGCCGAAAAATCCATAACAGATCGAGATTTGAAATGAGATGAAAATTGTTATGTTTTGTTGTATTTTTTGAATTAATATGAAATGTTTCGACTATTTTAGACGAAACTGAATGAAATTGACAACTTTGATAAAAATATAAAAAAGCCCTTAGATGTTAGTTTTTTTTTTTTAAGTATTCAAATCATTTTACCGTGCTAAAAAAAATAAAAAAAAACTTTTCTAAGATGATTTTTTTTAGAATAAAAAAATAATCATTTTACTTTTTAATCTATAATTATCATGAAAAGGCTTTGGGATGAGAAACTAAATTAACTACCCATTGCACGAATGTAAACAAATTCAATCGCCCGTGCTATAAATTGAACTATGATCTATTGGTAAATATCAAGAGAATATTCTTAATGAAACAAGTGTACATTGATAACCTAAGATGAGTTGGAGAATTCCTCAAATGAAAAAAAAAAAATTCAAACATTTTATGTTTTCCATTTCCCAAGGAAATTAACAAAAACTAAAAAAATAGAATCGAGGTTACTGTTTATATGAATAATAAATCCATTTAACATCACATGTTTTTTTTTCAAATTTTATTTTTTTTTAAAAAAATCTACATTCCAATTTTTCTTCTTCTTCTAGCTTTTCTATTCAACATTTTATTGTTTTTGAAATAATCATTATAATTTTTTTTAATTTTTTTTATAAAACCATTACAGTATTAAATAAATGCATCAACACTTTATTAATGCTTAATTTTTATAAATATTTATTTTTTGTTATCATATTATTAAATAAAAAATAATTTTAAAAATAAAATTTTTAAATCTAGTGGAGTGTATGATCTAGGTTATAGGTTCTGTGAGTTAAGTTATGAAACCCAAATTGATCAAATATATTGTTATCTCAACACTAAAAAAATTATTATCTTTATTTTTTTAAAAGTTAAATTATGTTTTTACTGGTCATCCGAATTACTCAAAGTCGATCGAGTCATCAATAGTCAACTTTGCTACAAGTTAATTTTTAATCTGAGTCAAATAAAAAATTTAATTGAGGTAATTTTCATGTAATTTAACTTGAAATCCGAGCGAGGTAAAAAGTTATATCAAGAATTTTTAAAGTTGATTCATTGTCTTGAGTTTAATCACCATGCTGAAAATTTCTCACAGCCAAGATATATTTTTGAAGTTCAGCAAAAGTTTAATCTAAATTACAACTATGTAAAACTAGTAGTTTCTAAAAAATTAAGATATCTTTCATCTCAAATATACAAAAGAAGCATGCATGTTTGTAACTTGGATTGGTCATTATTATTAATTTACCTTTCGCAGCGAAAATCTCATATCTCAAATTTTAAAATCTATACCTAGATATCCACTAGACATGTCTTAGAGCTGTCTATTTAATAATATAATCAACTATATATAATTATTAGCACAAATGGAAGTTCTTTATTTTGATGGGAACATCATCGGATTCAAATCCTTTAATAATTCTTCAATTTATGTTCTAATAGTTATATATAAATTACTAAATTCAAAATGATTATATATTTTTTCTTTTCGTACAAGTTAAAAATGGCAATAAGAACTACTCATTGTTTCTTTTCTTTTCCAGTCCACTTAGTATTATTTAAGAATTTAATTTTGGTTATTTTTAAAATATTTTTTATTTTAAAAAATATAAAAATAATATATATTTTTAATTATTTTTAATATGAGCATATTAAAATATTTTTTTTAAAAATATTTTTAAAACACAAAAATAAAAATACCCTTAATTAAATACAAAAATAAGGTTGAAATGCAAAAAAGGATCTGATTCCATCATCGAAAGCGAGATATGCAACCAGGGCTACTGCAATTTAACACGTCAACTGACAAGTAGGAGAAGAGTAGCTCAAGCAGTCAAATTAGATATAAATGATACGACCATAGATACGCAATCAAGGGAAAGGACCCACGCTACTCACGCGAGTGTCTCCTCACCGTATCCTCTCTCATGTAAACCTTATCCCTTCTCATATTGCAATGGCCAGCTAATTCAGAGCCTTCCTCTCCAAGCAAGCAATTAGTTACGGTTTGATATTACGGTAATGTTTGTTTTAAGAGTATTTTTAAAAAATAATATATTTTTTATTTTTTAAAATTTAATTTTAATATTATTACATCAAAATATTTTTATAATATAAAAAATTGATAACAAATAAAAAAAATAAAAAATAATATTAAACGTGGCTTTTACCGCTAAAATAAACAGGGACCGCATGTCCACGGGACAGCGGGAGAGTAACAGTTAGAACCCGTCGCGAAATTATATCACGGTTACGACAACTTCGCTTAAAATAATTTTATTTGGAGTCTCTATTTGTTTTTTGCCTTTTTAAACATAAAATCATCATCATTGAAGACAAGCAATTCCTTTTCAATCCCAACAAGAGCTAGCAATGACTCCTCAAAACCAGCTCAATGTTGTCTCCCCTCTCTATTTCCTTGCTCAAAGTTAGTTTCAACTCAACTTCGAATATTTTGGTCAAATTCTGCCATTTTAAGCGCGAAAAGGGAGAGAATTGGAGTCTTAGAGAGAGAAAGTCTCGGAGTTGAATTCAGTTTGTTTTGTTTTCTTAGAAAGAGAAAGAGAGCTCTTTGTTTCAGTTTTAGAGAGAGAAAGGAGAAATGATTTGATTTGATTTTTTTTTCCTGTTTCTTGACGATTTATTTGTTAGATAAGTGTAAATACGGCTATGGTGAGTCATTTGCCGCAACAAGCGAGTCCATTGAGGTTGGTTGAATTTAGAATGCCAGGAAAGATGGCAAGTGGTAGAGAGATTGTGGAAGAACCGGTAGCAAGAGTAATTCAAGAGAAGATCTTTGTTGCCGTGGGAAAATCTGTGAAAGAATGTAAATCGATGTTTTTTTGGGCTTTACAGAATTCAGGAGGCAAAAGAATTTGTATCATTCATGTTCACCAACCGGCGCAAATGATTCCTTTCAGTAAGTTCACAAAGATGAAAAGAAAATGAATTTGGTGTGTTAACTTTTGTGAATTTGGTTTTTGTTTTTCATTAATTATAGGGTAATAATTTTGTTTTTTTTTAATTGCAGTGGGTACCAAATTTCCGGCCAGTAAGCTGCAAGAACAGGAAGTGAGGGCATACCAGGAAATTGAAAGGCAAGATATGCTTAAGATGTTAGACGCGTACCTTTTTCTCTGTCGAAAAATGGGGGTAAAACTTCTTTTCTGTTTCTTCTCTTACATATGTTATGTTATTGGATTGCTTTTAAAGGGTGTATCTAAACTGTGGAAATCCATGTTCTAAATAAGAAGAAGAAGAAGAAGAAGAAGAAGAGTTTTATTTAATAAACTTGGAAATATTGGAGCTCATGTCCTCTTTTGTGAAAAACTAAAGAATTTATGGCACATACTCACACGATATTGAGTTTGGCATGATTTCTTTTTTCGAATTCATAGTTATTTTTTTTCCATGCATTTTTTAGGTGCGGGCCGAGAAACTATATGTTGAAATGGAGTCTATTGAGAAGGGAATTTTAGAACTCATTTCTCAGTATGGGATCAGGAAGCTTGTTATGGGAGCAGCAGCAGACAAGCGCTATTCCAAGTAAAGCCCTTAAGAACCATTACAAATCACTCAGCTCCTAAAGAGAGTGATTATCTGTTCCGGTTGTACGTGTAGAACTTGTGGGATTGCTTAACTTGATGCTTCACTTTTGCAGGAATATGATGGGCATCAAGTCTAAGAAGGCCGTCTCTGTTTGCCTTCAAGCACCTGCTTATTGTCACATATCGTTTATTTGCAAGGGGCGCCTTATCCAAACACGGTATTGTTGAATTGCTTGCTATCTTGGTTCCTAAGTAATTTGTTCTGTATCTAGTAATTGGGATGTGAAAATGGAATACAATAATTTTAAATAAGAAGCTTCTATTTAGTGAGAAACAACAGAGAACCTTCTTAAATTTCTTCCTGGCTCTTTGGACCATTGACCGCATACTCATGGCCACAAACTAATACTGAATTTATTTTTTTGTTTGGACTCTTCTAAGTTCTAACAGCTGAAGCATTCTTGTAAAAAGTGTTAATAGATTAGAACAGTTTCTTAGTTGTGATGATCTTGGCCATAATGCGTGTTCTTGTCAAAGACAGGAAAGGGCCTTCAACTCCGACTTCACCAGATGGAGGGCCTTCAACTTCATTGAGGTCAGATGCAGATAGGAGTTCTGATCAACATGATGCGTTATCAAGTAGTACTTCCCAAAATTCAGTTCTCTCAACAAGCTCTTCCAGTGGAACGGCCAGTGTTGCTTTGATTCCACTTTTAGGGATTGAAGGGAGTGAGATTGGGTCAGAGTTAAGCACAGTGCCTCATCAGAAGGAGGATGTTTTCCAGTCATCTCCTCCCAGTGTACTGGTACTTGCAATCATTTAATGAAAATGCACCTTTTAAATCATGCAAGATGTCCAAATTCCAAGTGTAGCACTAGCCACCCAGTCATCTACTCCCATGTTTTTCTTTCTTTTTTTCCAATTTTTTGAATACTCAGTGATTGATGGATTGCAGGATGAAAGTATAGAGGATCCTCTGTATGATCAACTTGAACAAGCAATGGCTGAGGCCAAAAATTCAAGGCGTGAAGCATCTGAAGAGGCGGTCAGATGTGCAAAAGAAGAAAGGGATGTTGTTGAGGCCATACGCAAGGTATACTTTCATTCACAAACTACCTTTTCCCCCGATCCTCTTAAAGGAAGATGATTTCATTTTATATGTGAATTATCATGAAAATACATGGATGTTAATTCCTCTAAGTTGAATAAATTGTCGTAGAAAAGTTAATAAACTTTATGGTTTGTTCTGAATAGTTCAAAATGTTTACCAATATTTTGATGATAAGCGGACAGGATAAACCGCACCGTTTCATGACACCATTACCCATTAGTTTCTCTGTAATTGGTCACCGGGCTGCTTGAAATAAAAGTTTCAAGCGTGTGTTGTATGAACACATGTGAATAACCAATCATGATACTTATTCACAGGCCAAAGCATCAGAAAGCTTGTATATAGAGTCAAAACGAAGAACAGTAGTTGAGGAAGAATTAGCAAAAGAAAAGGAAGAACTTGAAAAGATAAATAAAGAACTTGAAATGATAAATAAAGAACAGGATGAAGTCATGGGAGAACTTTGCATTGCCCAGGGTCACACATCACTGCTGGAGAAGCAAATTGGAGAGTCTGATGAGATGGTAAAGGAGTTGGAGCAGAAAATCATCTCTGATGTTGAACTTTTGCAAAATTACAAGAAAGAACGGGATCATTTGCATAAGGGCCGTGACAATGCACTGAAAGAAGCCGAGGAGCTGAGGAGAAATCAAACAGAGGCCTCAAGCACGCACATGCCTCGGTTCTTCTCTGACTTCTCTTTCTCAGAAATTGAGGAGGCAACTCACCACTTTGATCCATCCCGTAAGATTGGGGAAGGGGGGTATGGTAACATTTATAAAGGCGTCTTGCGCCAAACCCAGGTGGCTGTCAAGATGCTGCACTCTAATAGCAGGCAAGGTCCTGCTGAATTTCAACAGGAGGTAAGATTCTTGTTTTAATTTATTTTTTTCCAAACTCTTTTTTTCCAAATTATAAGATATGTTGATAAATTACTAGCTAAATTAGATAAAGTTTGATCGGAAGCACTAGATATGAAAAAATCACGAAGATGAATTCTCAATAAATTAGATATTGAAAGATAAAATAAAATAATATCGTTAACACAAAAGAGTTCAAAAGAAAAAATTAGTTATTAAAAGGCAAAAAAAAGGGGGGCGAACTATCTAGGTTAACCTGTGAAACCTACAAGTCAGGTTATGAAATCGAGACAATTTTATAAAAGGAAAAACAAAAAAAACCATGAAGCCTATTTTTTGAAAACCCAACATTGAGTAATGAGATCAAAAAAGAAAAAAAGCGTAAAAAAATATGGAAACTCATATTAGCTTATAAAACCTATGACCCAAATCGTTTGATTGGAGGCACCAAATCCATAAAAACAATAATTCTCAAATTTTAAAAAATTAAATGTTAAAGGATGAGATTGAAAAAAAAAAAACAATCACAAAAAAATAAAAGAGGATAAAATTTGAAAGGAAAAAAAAAATGAGGGTGGATAGTTTTGGATTGAAGGGCTAAATTGAAAATAAAAATAAATTTCACAAAACAATTAAAAGGAAAAACTACCAAAAAAATAAGAACTAAATCTATAAAAAAATCAACAAATTTAAAATCTTGATTGAATGATAAAATTGAAAACCATTAAAAGTCTACAAAAAAGTCTACAAAAAGGCAAGAAAAAAAAAATAGGATCAAATTTGAATAAAAATAAAAATTTTAGATTGAATGATGCAATTGAAAAAAAAAACTTACAAAAAGGTCAAGGGTAAAAATTAACAAATCAAAAGATTGAGGATCGGAACGCAAATATACTGAATCAAGAGGACTACTATGGCAGGTGTAAATCTCGAGGGAGGAGAGAGAAAAGATAAAAAGAAAGTGTAGCCAATGACAATTTGTCCATTAAAAAGCAACACACACCGCTTGGGATGGAAGAGGACGTTGTGAGAAACCCAATGACACGGTTGAAGAAGTTTTTTTGCTGTCGTATGAGGCGCATGCGTCGTCGAAGCGCAGCGGCCTTTCCCACACACCTAACAACTTTTACTTTTTATTTTTATTAATTAATCACTTTGAAAGACCAATCTACTCCTCAACTAACCTGCTTATAACTAAAAAAACCCACGTGAAAACATGAAATTGCCCCCAAATCAAGCTTAAATAAATTATATGATAAAGGTTAATTTTGTGAATTTACTGTATTAAGAATGATGAAAATACGCAAATGCCCTCAAAGCAAGGCTTAATTAATTCTGATATAAAGGGTAAGGTAGTAATTAAATTGTGTAAAAAAACATGAAATCTCAAAAAAGCCCCCGACAACCAAATATCTGAGTGTTTTCTTTTAAGGGCAGGGAATGTTCTTAACTCTTCAGAAAAAAGATGAAAATATGTTTGTATCCCCACTAAAAATGAGAATTACAAATGGATCACATGAATAAGATTATTTTACACCGGAATTAGTTTTCTGACTTAATTTGAGGAAGGGCAAAAATATCATTTTTTTATTACAATCCACAGGAAATTCTCTCTTGTGCTACTGTCGATATTATATTTTTGGTAAATCTACAAAGTTTCTGCAGCTGTGCTTTTATTTATAACTTTCTGCACTGCATGACCTCTGTGGTTTTATATCAGGTTAATGTTTTGAGCAAGATGAGACATCCAAATCTTATCACTCTTGTTGGAGCATGTCCAGAAGCGTGGACTCTTATTTACGAGTATCTTCCCAATGGAAGCCTCGAAGACCGACTGAGCTGCAAGGACAACTCTCCGCCATTGTCTTGGCAAACTCGAATACGCATCGCCACTGAATTATGCTCTGTCCTCATCTTTCTTCACTCTAGTAAACCTTACAGCATAGTGCACGGTGACCTTAAGCCTGCTAACATCCTCCTTGATGAAAATTTTGTCACTAAACTAAGTGACTTTGGAATCTGTCGTTTACTGGATCACAAGGAAGGTTCTAGCAACAACACAACAATTTGCAGAACTGATCCCAAAGGAACTTTTGTGTATATGGATCCTGAATTTGTTTCCACTGGAGAGCTTTCTCCAAAGTCAGATGTTTATTCATTCGGAATTATATTGTTAAGATTGTTGACTGCAAGGCAGGCCTTGGGTATAACAAAGGAGGTGCGGTATGCATTAGATAAAGGAAACTTGAAAACCCTCTTGGATCCTTTGGCGGGAGATTGGCCGTTTGTGCAAGCTAAAATGCTGGCTCACATGGCACTAAGGTGTTGTGAGATGAACCGAAAGAACCGGCCAGATCTTGCATCAGAGGTATGGAGGGTACTCGAGCCAATGAAGGCTTCATGTGAAACGTCATCTTTTTCCCAGCTTGGTTCGGAAGAGCATTTCCAACCTCCTTCATATTTTATATGCCCCATTTTCCAAGTAAGTACATCTATTCCTCTTACTTTCTCATGTCTTAGAGTGAGTTATCTATACTAACTGGATTTGTATTAGTTTGTCGTTTATATTAGGACTTCTTAAGCATCCCAGCCCACTTTTCATCTCCTACAATACAATAATTAGATGCAACCTTCTGATACATTTATTATTCTAGCCTTGTATTCTTCATGATTTGCTTCTCAGTTTCCTTTGCTTCACCAGCAGCTTGCAAATGGAAAAGGAATTCAATATTTAAGTTTGTGATTATTTTCAACTCCATCATAGAGTAATTTTTCTGGTTTAAATAGCTCTCATTTCTGTGTTTACGCACAGGCGCCATTGTATCATGTATGTATGTTGTAGGCCACCTGTGCAATCTATTTTCATCTATAGACCTCTGTGTGCTGCAAACCTATTTCTGTGGCTTGTCATTGCCATGTAGAAAAATGATGGCTTTCTTAAAGTGCAGGAAGTAATGCGAGATCTTGAAAGGATGGCTAGACAGCGGACATGATGCTTCACCAATGACCAACTTTAAGCTGGCACACTGTGATCTTATCCCTAACCGTGCACTTCGCTCGGCAATTCAGGGGCAGCTGCAGCAGCGGTAAACAAGTTCTTAGCACAATAGATTGTATAGTTGTTTCTTGAGAGGTAATAGAAATTTCATTACATTTCTATTTACCTTTCTTTCGAATCTTGTTTCTGTTCGACTTAGGCATGCTACAGTCATCCTGATGTATAGAAGACAACCGAATGCTTACGTCACATTATGTAATTGATTTTGTACTTATATATATATATATATATTATTGCTTTTATTTGTTTATACATGTATCTTTTTTTTTTTTTTTTTTTTGGGGGGGGGGGGGGTTGCTCAGCTTGGATGAATTGCTAAGTTACCTGACGACCATTCATTACGAAATAATCTCAGACGTTTATCATTAGTTTAATTATAACTTAAGATTTTGAATTGTAATTCAAAAGTTATTTTTTTACTTCAAGTTAAAAAATATTTTGATAAAAAAACTAGTTTATAGGGTCACCCTATATAACGGCTGAAATCAAAGAATTTTTTAACCTAAAAAACATATGCATGTAACATAAAATTATTTGACATCATTGTTAAACAAAAGGAGAAAATGTTTTTTTTAAAAAGAGAGTAGAAAATGCAAAAGAAAAAGAAGCAGCAGCTGGCACCTCCTTCACTGTTAGAGGTGGCACCCCAAGTTTTTTAGAATAAGGTAATGCATCAAGTCAAATATTTTTAACTTGGAATGTGGAACAAATTATAATTCATAAAAGTTAAAAAATAATAAAAAGTTAATTAAATTAGAATTTTGGCTCGATTTTATAATCAATGTAAAAAGTTATTTCTAATTAAACATACTTATAAGTTTTATTTGATTCAAAAATATAAAAACAAACAACTTAAATTAATATATAAAAATCATATTCATAGTAGTCTAAATCATAGTTTACTCTCTTTTTAAATGCATGAAATTCCATTTTTTGATTTTTTATATCTTCAGACCTTTTGATGTAGATATTGGGTTACAGCCCTTTTTAACCTTTCATTGACCTTATAGAAGAAAAGAAAGCAACGAAAATTTTTCTGAAATCCCCATGGAAGAAACCCTAAGACCCCAATTCCTTAGCATCCACGCTTTCCTTCCCCTTACTCAAAGTTTCCCATAACTCCACAGCTCAATGTCCTGGCGTGGCCGTGGTTACGGTGGGCGTTTCCATTTAGGCAGGTTACCCCAGAACCAAAAGCCCCCTTCATTCTTTACCCAAATGATGATATCATCTTATCAGACCTGCCAAATATTCCTTTTGAAATAGATTCCAAGAAACAAGAGGTAGTACAACAAAAATTTCTGGTTCGCAAAAGATGTCAGATTTACATAATTTTGGAAAATTTCTCCATATTATCTGCAAGAAAACTCAGTAGAGAATGCCATCGAAAAGGCATTTCAAAACAAAAGGTTTTTTTTTAATAGATATTGGTTGTTTCTGCATTTCAAAAATATTTTTTTAAAAAAATATTTTTATTTTTATTTTTTTAATAACTTTAAATTAATATATTTTTAATGTTTTGAAATTATTTTGATGTGCTGATATCAAAAATAATTTTTTAAAAATAAATAAATATTATTAGTGTGCATTTTAGTATAAAAAAATATTTAAAAAACAATTACAACTACACTGTCAAATAAATAATTTCAAGAAAAATCGGTTTTCAGATTGCCTGGAGCTCAAGAAAAGTAATTTTACTCAAGAACTGCTTGTGGGAATGAAAAGGAAAGGTCGAAAGGAGGTTAAGTGGGATTTTAAGAAGGGGGATAGAATGTTTAAGGATCGGGAGAAAAACGAAGCAAAAAGTGGAGACTTTGAAGAGAATGATAGCGATGACGAGGAAGAGGAGGATAAGAAGCAGAAGAAGAAGGGAGAGGAAGAAAGTGAAGAACAAGATGACGAGCTCGATGGTGACGGTGATGAATCGCCGCTGTCATCCGATGGTGACTATGGGCGTGGGGAGTATTTCGATGAAGATGATGACGATCACAATCCTACTGGTGATGATCTTGGAGAAGAGGGGCCTTTTTATTAATTTTACAAATTTCTGATGTGGGGATTTTTCGGAGTTAATTAAGGTAAGATATGAAGTGCAATTAGTGATTTGGTTAGAAAGCCGGGCATGATATAAGTAAATATTATTAGTAAAACAGTTGATTAGTTGGCTATTTCAATTTTCAAAGGAATGGATTATTTTATGTTAACATATTAAAAGTGTAACTTGTGTTTATTATCTATTTTAATGAATTGACAATGGACTTTACTCTTCTTCATGTGAAGCATTCGATTTCGTGTAATGTTGCTCTGTTGCTTAAATTTGCAATAGAATCAACTGTTTATAGAAATCGCAAGTTAGCTTGTTGTCTACTACTATGTGGTGTACCGTTCAGGCACTCTTTTTTATAGTTGTGGTCTGCGAAAATTTGTCCGAGTTTCAGAGTGGAACTTCTTGAATTATCATCTCCTAATGCAGCGGGAACCTGTAATTACAGAACAAAATGTTATTAGATGTTCCTTCTCAGAAAGATAAATATAGAACTTAGCTCGATTTTTTCCTGGTTTGATAATTAGTAGGTCATATCGTCGGCATTCATAATACGGCTACTCTTACATTACTAATGTGGTAGTTTATTAAAGTCAGGAGCATGTCGCTCTAGAAGTTTAGAAAAATCATCATGTAGTTTAAGCTCCTTGTGTTTCTTCTGGCCCAAGTTATCAGGGCTACCTGTATAAGGGCAAACTGTTCGTTGCTGACGCACCTGTGATACTAGGGTGATAGTGGGGATTCATTGGTCAGTTTTAAGTTTCTAGATTTCTGCCGTTATAAATTTACAGTTTTGTCCATCTCTGAGGTTGCACTGCCCTTCTGTTTTGAGTTGGGGTGCCCGCATCTTCGAAGTGTCGTCTCGTTGGTCTCTCTTTTATTACAATGGTGGTGGTGGTGGTGGTGCTGCTGCTGCTGCTGGTGGTGGTGGTGGTGCTGCTGCTGCTGCTGCTGGTGGTGGTGGTGGTGCTGCTGCTAATGTTGACGTTGATGCATTCTATCGTTCTATAATGCTGATACTTGTGTTAGTTATGATGCAATTCTACCTGAAACTATGTTGCCGCAGCTTTCTTTGAAGTTGCTACTCTCTTCTGTAATTCTGTTTTTGAAATTCTAATCGTCATTGCTTTTGCTGCTTTCCTTTTCCAGTTCGATCATTGTAAGGGCACTGGTCTTCGATTTGTTGGTTTTAGGCTGCTATTAAATCTTGCAATTTGTTCCTGGAATCCTGTTGCCAAGGAGCCTTGCCAGTAATTATTATAACCCAATGGCGGGTTATTGGAGGTAGCTATAATGTCGACAATCCACGCATGAGAGATCATTGTTTGATTTGTAGCCACCTAAGAGTCATTACAGAACCATTTGCATATCAATTTCAAAACACTTTCTTTTGTAAATCACTTTCTACATGTTCTTACAAAAATTTCATTCAAAGACATTATGTATAAGCAAATCAAATTAAACATATTAAGTTTTTTGTCTGCTTTTAAAAAAATATAATTCATATAATAATGAAAAATACACGGCTAAGAAAAAATATTTATTTTATTTAAAAAATAATAGTGTATGAAAATCTACTTATCTCTTAGCTTAAACAATCAAAATCTAAAATCTCAGTTTAAACAACCTATTCACGGGCATATACATGTTAAAGTCCCTCCAATATATAATTAATCTGTCAACCGTAAATTATTTACTAAAATGATTATAACTTCTTCTAGAAAGCTTGGAATTTCATTTTGCTTTTTGGGATGTAAAATATGCTAAATTATATTTTCTTCCATATATTATTCACCTATTAATTCTTTTTTATATAAACTCCAAGTCATTGTTAAGCGTTGTTGCTAGACAGCATACACATGCTTTACTATTATAAACTACATAAAATATACTTTTTCTACATATAAAATCTAGGTAAAATACTACTGATATTAAATATAGTTCTTTGGTTAATCAAAAGCCTCTATCAAATACCTAAACTCATAACTTCTAATTTTTATACCCAATTGTTAACCTAATATTTTCAGACCATTAAACAACCACTAAGCAATTTTAATCCAAAAATACAATATCATAATCTTTTATATTCATTATATTTCATCATTCATACAAATATGATTTAAATTTTCTTAACTTTATGCATATTTCATATAAAAAAAAAATTAATCAATTCATAATCTTTCTAAATAAAAAGGATTTATATTTCTTAGCTTGAAATCAAGAAAATATAATGAAACTTGAATAATTCAAAGGTAAATCCGCTTCACTCATCTTCTCTACACCTATTAAAGCAAAAATAACTCTTAAAACTTATTTTTTTAAAATTAACATTAAGTTTTTAAAACTATGGTGAATGAACTCCAGGGTTCAATCTTTTCTTATATGAATATAGGATTATATGGGCTTCTTTTTTATATAGTTTTAAAACCATGGTGAATGAACTCTAGGGTTCAATCTTTTCTTATATGGATATAGGATTATATGGGCTTCTTTTTATATAGTTCAAGATAAAATTATATGGAAATATGTCCGTTGCAAGTTTTGCTGTCATATTACAACAAGACTTATATTTCGATTTGATCGCAAAAAAACATCCATGTTTAAAAATTAAAACTCTACTTGGGCAAGATTTAAACGGATGTTGATGTAATGGATAAAAAGGAAAAACCCTAAAAAAATGATTACCAAACTTCATATGTTCTGCTTGTGAAATTCAAACCATTAATTTAAATATTAATAGCCAATTTTTACTTCTATAAATTAATAGGTGGTTATATTTTAAAAAAAAATCGATAGTTTTCTTTTATTAAAAAACCCAAATAATTGATTTAGATCAATATTTTGAATTTCACAAATATACATCGTGAAGAAAGTTAAATATATAAATAACTGTATAAAATCAATAGAGCAATTTAAACTTTAAAAAATATTATAAAACAAACAAATCATACAAAAACCTCACATGAGTATACATGATTGATTGAGGACGAAGAGTGCAACTATTGCATCAGTTCGTGTTTGTTTGAGTGAGACTGTTGATTTAAACTTTGATGTATTTTGCCTTTTGGTGATTCCTTGGGGGAAAATGGTGGGGGTAAAGATACCATTATTTTATCCATGCAAGCTAAGTGGGCTTAAAGCCCATTCAATTATCACCTAATAAATTCACCAATACAGGCCCTGCTGGGTCCACACAAATTAATAAAGCCCACTTGTGATTCCACCAGCACCGATGGTGCACTTGTGAACGAAGAGCTGACCAGTGACCAGACATGTTATTCGTGTGAGGGACCCACTTTCTTAGTTCTAGTGCCGTATGCCTAACGAAAAGTCTTTGTACTGACAGTACTTTCAGATCCGGTGACCACAATACGTGTCCAGATAATATTGGTACACTTCAAATGAAAAAAAGAAAAAACATTTTCTTAATATTTACAGTGCAATATTTATTTGCCACGTTTACCGGCTTAGATGGATTCGGTCACAGAAGAATAAAAGGAAGGCAATAATTTAATCCCGCCGTCCTATATGTACGGCATATACGTACGTTTTAACCTCTGTAGACAGTCGCCGGTAATCTTTGTTTGAAGATTAAATACAGTTCCACGCGCTTTGCTTTTATCAACGACTTTCGGTAAGTTGGTAAAACTACCAGCGTGGTCCATGTCTTGTTGTTGTGACGTTTTCAACAAAAGCTATTAATTTTAGAAAGAAAAAAAAAACAAAAAGCCTTACATTTTTTCCTTATATATAACATACTTATTTTTAATATAAATTCATTTTCAATCACATATGTTAGCTATTTTTTTCCAAATTATAGTTTTATGAGTTGATCGGAACTTGATTAAAAAAAAGTAGGATAAGAATTGGCTTAATAAAAACCTGACTATATAATGAATTAATATGTTACATGGTCAACTCGATTAAAATATAATTTGAATATTTAAAAAAATAAAAAATTAAAATTATTTGAATTTATAAATTATTATACTTGATTATATGCTAAATCATTTAACTTGTTACCAGTTTATATACCGGGTTTAATAAATTTGATTACAATAAGCTCCTGACCTAAACAAACACTTAATTATGTTTGTTTGCTGAAAAGTAATTTTTTATTGGAAAATGAATTCAGAAAAAATAAATTATTTTTCAATGTTTGGTAGTGTAATAAAAAAAAATTGAAAAACACTTTCCAGTGTTTGATTATATCATAAAAAACGAGATGAAAAATAACTTATTAATGTTTTTTTTTCAAGTTTATTAAAATAATGAGTAACAAATCTTACAAATTAAAAATTTGAATAAAAATGAAATTGAAAAATATATATAATTTCATAAATTATCTCAGATAAAATAAATAATAATCAAAATAATAGAGTGATATCTAAAAAATAAAAAAATAAAAGATGAAGAAATAAAAATAAAAATAATGAAAATTTCATAAATTATTTAAAATAAAATAAATAATAATTAAAATAATGAGGATCAAATTTGATAAATAAAAAATTTCAATTAAAAAATAATTTGAGAAATGCAAATAACAATTATAAAAATAAGGATCAAAGTTAATATAAAAATTAAATTATAAGGGATAAAATTGAAAAATAAATATTTAAAATAATATATATATATATATATATAGCAATTAAAAATTTAAGAATTAAATTTGATATAATCAGTAAATAATATGACATTTCTAAATTTTTTATAATTTTTGAAAAGTGTTTTCAGCTCAAAATAAAAAGAAAACACTTTTTTGTAAACTAAGCAAAATTTTTCTTTAACTAGAAAATATTTTTTATTGATTAATTTTTTAAATGATAACTAAATACAGAAAAATTTAAAAAATAATTTTCAATAAATCATTTTAAATGTGCTTTTGATCGAAAAAAGAAAGAAAGAAAGAAAATGAACTGCTATTATGAAATTTCAGGGCAGTGATTGACACGGTCTAGGCAACGCGTTTTATCAAACCTACCAACAAAAAGAAAAAACAATAGGTAAACCAGTTCGATAACGGTTGCCACACGGCGTTTTTATCATGTCTCCCTCCTAAAACGACAAGTACAACACATGCTTTCTCTCCATTTTCACATTTCCTCCTCCTCTCTCTCTTTCTGCTGAAACCCTAAAAAGAAGCTTCAAATTATTTAGTTTGAAATGAATATTTGTAAAAATATATGTGTATTTATAGTTGTTTTAGCTTCAAGATTTTGTTTTGGATCAGCTAGTGATATAGTGCACCAGGACGACGTCGCTCCAAAGCGGCCTGGCTGTGAAAATAATTTCGTTCTGGTAAAGCTTTGAGGAAAAATTCCTTACTTCACTTTAATTTTTATCTTCAAATCCTCTCTGTTGATTCTGTTTGGATGGTGAGAAAATTGGAGGAGAGGAAAATGAAGCAAATTGTTAACTTTTAGGCAGCTGATTTTTGCGATGAATTGTTATTTCAATTTTGATGCTAAGTGGTGGTAACTGCATTAGTTTCGTTTGGATTGACTGAAGTGTTTATAATTTTTTTTTTTATTGTTATGATGATCCATGTTTGGTTGCTTAGCAAAGGAGGGAAAGTTGTACGCAGTTGATCGCTCAATTGATTTTTCAAAAAATGAATAGCAGTTGTAGACTTTGAGAGGATATTCGCTTTATATGATTCCCATTTTTTTCTGTTTGAATATTACGAAATAATTGTTCCAAAAATAATTTGAAAATAAAGAATTAATTTTACATTTATCATAGTTTTGTTCTGCTTGTTAGAGGATGGCTTATGCTCCTAACCGCTTCTTTATAATCCTTTTCTTTTAATTGATGGAATCGTTTGTTATCTAAAAAAGAATTAATTTCCATTTAGTTTTTTTTTTTAGTCATTCAATAGTGAATGAGAAATTAAAAATGATTACTTGCATTTGTAAATGTTGTTTGATTTTACCTGTTATTGAGTTTTACTTTACAGGTCAAAGTAGCAACTTATATTAATGGCGTAGAAGACATTGAGTATGTTGGTGTTGGTGCTCGTTTTGGCCTCACTTTGGAATCAAAGGAAAAACATGCGAATTTATCTACACTTGCTCTGGCTGAACCCCCTGATTGTTGCAGCAAACCCAGAAATAAGGTTTTTTCTTAACTTCTGTTTATTTGTAGAGTTTATCTTGCTCAAATTTTAATTAATTGTTCAAAATAGTGTTCATTTATTCATTTTCTTATAATTTGGACTTTCTTGCTGCCGGGTAGCTTTCAGGGGAGGTGATCTTGGCTTACCGAGGTAACTGTAGCTTCACAGCGAAGGCAAATGTTGCCGAAGATGCTGGTGCTTCAGCTATTCTTATCATAAACAACCGGACAGGTATTTGCTTATGACATTTTGTCCGTCCTGTGCGTATCAATTCAAAACCCTCTCGATTGACTTGCGTACCCACTTGCTGCCATGCATTAGATCTCTTGGAGCTCAACACTAAAATAACTGACCTGTCTAGCTCTTCTTGTTCTGTTTTTGTTGATGTATACAAGTGTCACTGATCTCTCTCTCTCAACAGGCATCTATATTCTCATAATTGCTGTTATTCATGTTATTTGTTCATTTGTGCTCCTTCCAAAATGCATTTATTTTCTGCGGCTTTGACTCTGTAAAACTAAAACTCTCAGGAGAAACTCCACTTGTATTCTTATTCAATCGGAAATGTCTCTACACAAAATCCTTTTTTTATTCAAAAAAGTAAAACAAATATTTTTAGAACATGCGAGTGTCACCAAAGTAAATTGTTGAACTTAAAATAGTTATGGTTTCTTTACGAACAAAAGTCAATGCTGGTCATGTTTGCGTTTTTGGTTTCATGATTTACTCTTGGAACTTTCTTTCTGTAGAACTCTTCAAGATGGTTTGTGAAGTCAATGAAACTGATGTAAAGATTGGCATTGCTGCTGTCATGCTCCCACAAGATGCTGGTGCAAGCTTGGAAAAATATTTGACGAGCAGCTCCACAGGTTTGCATTTCTCAATATTCATTCATTCCCTTATATCAGTAGCACAGTTGGATATGCCTTTTCATTTCTTCAGATGCAATTGTACATGAATCAGTTGCATTGTTATTAAACCTTAATATGCAAACTTGGCTTTTGTTTGAATGGGGCATTCATTTGTTTGCACTTCCATATGTTCCCTTCCTCAGTTAAAGTGCAGTTATACTCTCCACGACGTCCAGTGGTAGATGTTGCAGAAGTGTTTTTATGGCTTATGGCTGTTGGCACCATTTTATGTGCTTCTTACTGGTCCGCGTGGAGTGCTAGAGAAGCTGCTATAGAGCAGGATAAGCTATTAAAGGTCATTTTGGGCATCTAGACACATAAATTTTTGCAATTCCTGTCAAGTATAATCCTTGGTGGTTTAGATCCCTGGTTTTTTCAAGTGATAATCAATTGACATTGTGCTTGCAGGATGGTTCGGATGAATTTATAGATATGGATGGTGTTCGCTCTAGTGGTATTGTTAACATCAACACAGCATCTGCAATTCTCTTTGTCGTGATTGCTTCATGTTTCTTGGTTATGCTTTACAAGCTTATGTCATACTGGTTTATTGAGGTTCTGGTGGTTCTGTTCTGCATTGGGGGAGTGGAGGTGGGTCAGCTACATTTTGATTCTTAATTCTTTTTTATCGATGTACCTGCCATCTTTATTTATTTTTTTAGACACAGGCATGCATATGTAAACTTGTATGCAAGGATTCTCGATTTTACTTGGTGTTATCCCCTATTTCTAACTTGCTTAAAAGTTTCAGGTTTTTCTAGAAGTTCCAATCACCGTTTTCTAGATCTATGCTACTCTCCTTTTTAAATCTGCATTTTATTCTGAGATCTTATTTATTGAGGTCTAATCAAATTTTGTCATCACACTAGCTTGCTATCATGATTATTTTTTTACTGGTTTCACATTTCAGTTTATGATTGTCACTGAAAGATAGGTCTAAAGTGGTTGCAAAGGTCTCTTTTCATTCTTTATTTTGTTTTTTCATTGTTCAAGCCTGTAATGTACTGTATTCTACACTATACATTTTTACAGGCATTATTTCTTTGCAACTTGCGTTGTCGGAACACTTTTTAATCCATGTTTAGGACTAGAATTGATGTATAGTGTTGTCAGAGAAGCAAATTTGATCAAAGGTCTCTAGGATTTCTGATTTGTGAGGCATCAAATTGTAGGAATTAATTAGTTGAAAATGTCCAATTGTGTTAATGAAAGCAATCTATATGGTTCAGTTATTTCAAACTGATGGAAAGCAATTTAATTTTTATCGAAGGGGAACCTTGCCTGATATGCCATGAAAAATTATTTTCCATGATGTTTGTCTTATTTCTTTCTCAATCATCAAATAGACAATTTATTGGTGAAACGTGGGCCAAGTCTAAGTGCCTAAGTTTCCATAAATCTTTCAAGCTTTGCTAGAATTTGTTGATTCAGATTGCATTATTCTGAAGTTTTTTTTACTGTGAATGTTGAACCTTGAAATCTCTTCATGCTTATAGGGCTTGCAAACTTGCTTGGTTGCTTTATTATCATGGTATGTGTATTCTTTTCCCTTTCTGCATTTTAATTCTCAACATAATTGTTTTGTGTTGGAATTTTTATCCGTGTGATAAGAATAAAAGGACGAGAAGCATGACTTCTTCAAACATTTTTTTATTTTCCTCTACTACCTCATTATGTTGGCACTCTATTGGGATTTTGTCTTGTTAGCTGAGCACCCGCACCCTAGCATTCTTATCATTCATTACTATGGACTTGTCTCTTAATTATTTATTATTGGAACTGTATATGAAAAGAAAAATTAAAAGAACTCAGCCAGTCTTGATCTTTCCAGATCTTGGACTATTTTCTTAAGAGCTCATTTAGCTGTACCCCTAATAGTTATGCATGTTGGTTCTAGAAAAATGATTATCTGTGTGACAGCCCTTCAGTGTTAACTTGCCACGGTGTTTACTGTTTCTTGATAAAATTAGTCTGAGGACCATCTATAATCATGGATTTTTTTTTTAAATGTGGCAATTGCTTTATGCAACACTAAATGTGGCCAAACAAATGACTTTGGGATTTTGTTTTTCCAGTACCTACAGTATAAGAATTATGTTATCCTCTTTCAGCAACATTACTTGTATTTTTTTGTTAGTTACTCTTCCATTCTTGTCTTTTACTACATTTGTTAAATTCCTTTGTTTTTTCAAATTTCCCGTGGAACATATAACTGACAGCTAACAATTATAGTTTCAGATGGTTTCAACCTGCTGGAGAATCATTTATTAAAGTTCCCTTCTTTGGAGCTGTCTCATATCTGACTTTGGCAGTCTCTCCTTTCTGCATAGCATTTGCTGTTGTTTGGGCAGTTTTCCGCCGTGTCTCCTTTGCTTGGATTGGTCAAGATATCCTTGTAAGACAATTTGTTTTCACTCCCATTCATCTTGCTGCAGTTCTCTTCATGCATACATAGTTTGTGAAGTTCCATGCCCTAGAACACAACCACTAGGCTGCCTATGGTTTTAAATTGCTATCCTATATGGAAAGCATAATGTTTGTTTCCCCTCCCTGAAATAGATACCACCATCATCAAGCCAATAATCTCTCTACTAAATAGCGAGCACAAATAATTAGAAAAGGTGAATGGGCAATATCTTTAATGTCATGTCTAAATTGTAAAAACTTGATTACAGTATTTGCAATAATATGGTTTAATGGTAACATTCGGAAGCATGTATAGAATTTGTAACTGAATATCTGATTTTACTAGTGGAGCACAAACATGAGTTAGTTAAAGATGTAACGCTTCCATTATTATGGAAGTATTTGCAACATAATTAGTTTATTTGTCTTTGTACCTTCAAATGTCTAAGGTTCTAATTTGTTTTATCTTTTCCTTTTCACCTTCTCCATATCATTGCAAATTGATTAGAAGAGGCCAACTGATATTTCTCCTTTTTTCTTGCATCAATCAGGGTATTACTCTGATCATTACTGTTCTTCAGATTGTTCGTGTGCCCAATCTCAAGGTGATCAAAAAGTCATTCTATAAGTTTGTTTTCCCACTGCACAGTTCTGGAGCTACCTTATTTGTTTTCATTGATAGCCTTTTAATGTCATCTAGGTTTGGGTCTGCTCCTGTCATATTGTTATTTGTTGTTCTCATCTCCAGAAACATGCTTTTAATCCTTGTTACATTTAACTCCAGCTTAAAACTATAAATTGCAAGAGGTCATATTCCATAGGAATGGGATATAACATCTTGGCCAAGTTAAAATTCATGATACAAAGAATTTGATGGCATATAAATCAATAACTAATACAAGTACATTATGCTAGAAGATCTTGATGTACTTGATAAATAGTGGTGAACAAATGCATTTTAACTACTAAGATTACATTATTCAATATGCTGATTTTGATGCAGTTTCTTTTCTTTTGGTTTAAAAAATAATAATAATGGTCAGGTTGGAACAGTTCTTCTAAGTTGTGCCTTTTTGTATGACATCTTCTGGGTTTTTGTTTCCAAATGGTGGTTCAAGGAGAGTGTGATGATAGTGGTAAGTTGTGGTGAGGCCTGCTGAATGATCCTGGTAATGAATGTATATATTAATAGAAAATGCAAATCTTCACGTCTTTCCTCTTCTTACAGGTAGCTCGTGGTGATAAGAGTGGAGAGGATGGTATACCAATGCTACTGAAAATCCCACGGATGTTTGATCCTTGGGGTGGCTATAGCATAATTGGGTTTGGTGACATCATCTTACCAGGATTGCTTGTAGCTTTTTCATTGAGGTTTGAATCTTAATCCATATAACTAACTCAGCTGATGACAATGTCCCTTAATTCCCTTGAAAATGCAAGTATTCCATTTCTCCAGAAGTGACTATCATTGTTGTCAGCTTCCTTCTTGTCCTGCCTATCTGGTTACCTATAGCAGGCCTGAAATTGATAAGATTTCAGAATGGTATAGCCATGATTATGCAGAAACACTCATTCTTTAATTGGAAATTGCCCCTTTCTCTCTCTCTCTTTTTCCCTCTTAAGTTGTAAGGCCATGACATTATTGTCAAACAAACCATATTTTGACCAGATGAAAGTGTAATGGGCTATGATGCTTGGCCCATGAACTATATAAGGCCTAATCTCGTCATACTACTTATGGATGTTTTTACTTTGATATGTTTTGACAGACTGGGATTTGATATGATGTTTTTAACTGGTTGTAAGTTGAGTAGTGCTGGTCATTTTGCAGATATGATTGGCTTGCAAAGAAGAATCTTCGAGCCGGATACTTCTTGTGGGCAATGACTGCTTATGGTTTAGGTATGCCAAAAGCTAAAGTGGATGGAGCTGGACACATCACTGTGGTTCATAATATAACTTTTAACATTTTAGTTCATTATGTGTTATTCAAGCATGGAAAGCTGGTAGTTAAAAGCAACTGATAGAAATTATCAATGGGATGCATATATGAGCCATGTACAAAGTATATTTAACCACCTGTGCAAAAGGATTTTAGGAAATTATAGCATGCATTGAACTCTACTTGTGAGGAGGAGATAAAGAAATACAACATGAAATTTCCATAGCTAATACACACTCATTCATGTGTTGCACACATTAAACTTGGATCATCACCGCTGCTTAATAAGAGCTGCATCATGCAATGATGAAACATATAGAGGCAGTTGCAAACAGTTTTCACGTTTCAAAGGGGTTTCAAGAAGTGTGATATGGTTTGGCAAACCTTAAATAAAAAAGACAAGATGTTCATATATTTCTGCACTATATACTACCAGAGATTAAGGCTACAGCAAGAGATCAAGGTCAATACTCGGTTCAGAATTTGTTGGTGTAAATTCTCCTAGGATGGATCATATAGTATGAAACTAGGCATGGTTTATAGGAAACAAGTTTCTCTGAAGCAGTATATAAAAAATGAATGTTGCTTTGTGACTGTGACTTTGTGGGTGTTTTATGTTTTTGTAATTAATGACCGCCATCATCACCATCCACATTTTGTTTATGTGCAGGTCTCCTAATAACATACGCGGCTTTGAACATGATGGATGGGCATGGCCAGCCAGCTTTGCTTTACATTGTTCCATTCACCCTTGGTAAGTACTAAGCAGCAGCAACATAACCATTGGGTGAAGCCCATGGGCAATTCCCCTTTAGTGGAGAGGTTTATAGTTTATAAAATAAGTTTCTACAGCACCCCGCTCCAAGTGGAGGCCCATATTACTCTTGGCAAAACAATAGTGGCAATTGCTTGCAAGCTTTCACTTAGGCCACGTATGCATTTCCTTTGCATGCAAAAGTGCACCACCCTGGTTTGAAAATGTATTTTGGCCAGCTGAAGTTGAAGGACCCTAGGCAATTGCCAGCTGAAACTGGAGGACCCTGAGCAGCCCAAATACCATCTCCATGGTACAGGGTGCTTGAGACCATCAAAGCATGTGCTCAGAACTCATCCCTTCCTTGACTAAATCAAGCATTGACATTTATCAATCAAGAATGAGCATTTGAAGTTCAAGGGATAACATGGAGCAAAATGCTTAAATGGTCTAGATCACCAAAAAAAAAGAACAAATCAAGCATTGGCTTGTTTCGTATATGAGAATTACAGAAATGGCGTCCTTAAGTGGTCATTCTTGTTTGTCTACATTATTCGCATGAGATTAATTCTTTAATGGATGCAGGTACGTTTCTGACGCTGGGAAGGCAACGAGGTGATCTCAAAACATTATGGACAATGGGAGAACCTGAAAGGCACTGCCCGCACATTCAATTTCAACCCCCGGGCTCTCAATAATAAAATACAAGCATGCAAATGTGCTGCGCCTCTCTTAGCTGTTCTGGTTTTAGTTTTAGTATACAAAAGGAGCTCGAAAATGTTACCTGTATAAGTTGTAGGAGAGTTTGTAATATTTTTAGCCATTAACCGCCTGGGAACCGAAGTGAGAGTAAATTAGTTTGACTAATTGCCAAGGATCTTTATCTCCGCTCGGATTTGCAGATGATCTTTCTTGTGCCAATATTGCACAATCGAAACACTTTAGTTCCAGCATGGTCTTAATTTCATAACAAGACGCCGCTCTGGGAGTCGCTTATTCCAGCATGGACTCTTACCCCCCGCCGGAGTAGCACAGCTTGGTGAGGGGTAAACTCACCCCCGGCATAAGAACATGCAAGTCTTGCGATTTGAACGGCATGCAGAATCATTCCTTTTTATTTCAGCATGATTTCCATCAAGACACTCGATTCAGCATTTACCGATTAATATGGGTGTTCCAGAATTAAAAAGTTCAAAGATGCAAGTCATGACCAGAAATTGCTATCATCTGTATCTTCCATTCCTTTCCCCTATCCCACGTTGTGGTTGCTATTCTACAACTATGCTAAAAAAAACTTTCAGAAGGCTCCATGGCACGCATCAACCTGTGCTCTATGGTCTATCATCTATGCACACCGCCAAAAAAGCTTTAAGCAATTACAACCATCAAAAATGCCATTCTGAGCAGAGAAAGTTCTGCCAAATCATTGAACAGGTATAAATATCTCTTCAAGTTCAGGAGCGAGCGAGCGAGAGAGATGATGATTCTCAGCTGGGAAAGATGATCAATATTTCCTTGACAAATAACATCACAGGCAGTTTCTTTCCATTAACAGACAGCACTACCACCCCACACCAGATAATAACAATTGAGCAGAGCTGGCTCATGGCATTTTTATTCCTTCTCTTAAAGTACAAATGTTGCCCCTACAATCAAATTGCCTCCTAAAAAGCACAGGCAATTCTTTCTATTTTTCCTTCTATGAGAAAAAGAATCAAAAAATAAATAGAAAAAAACTTACATGTGAATTCACATCAACGACAATGCAATCCTCTTTTTGTTGCCGTCAATGCTACCTGCATTAGCATCTGGTCAAAATTGTTCCAGCCATCGGCCATCCGAGAAAAAATCCATACTGGAATATTCATTTCTGCCCAGGATCTGGTCCTCCCCATCCAAACAAATCATTTAATTAGTCACCGAGGAACATGATGATCATGGTGGCTATAATGGATTAAGGTTCAAGTAATGCTGCTGGCATTGTTTAATAAACATTTTAACAGATAATGCTTTATCCTATCTATCACAAACTATGGGAGCTCATTATTCAACTGAAACCTTTGGTTCCAGACATCTGTTCAAACATATTGGTTTTTCTGATTTCACATGACAAACTCATGGTGGTGCCCACTAAAAAGTACAAAGTCAAGTGAATTAAGATTTCAAGAATCACATTGTTGCAAGACTTGAACAAATGTCACTGGATAAAACAACCAAGTCAAGACAAGAATTTCCAATTTTCCAATCATGCAGACTAAAATGACAAGATTCTTAAGGAATATAGCAAACACAAAATGGTCCTAACCATGCATGTAATGGTTGGGAGTGGAAATTCACATGGAATACAGTTTGGGTAAATACCATTGATTAACAATTTGAATCCCCGATCCTGCAAATCAAATTACAGGAAGAGGAAGAAACCAAATGCTAGCATTAAAGTAGGCAACTACCAACACACAAAGAATAGGACATTCCAGGGAACAAAATCACCACATGCAAGAGAAACTTTAAGTCACAAGGGAAAAGAGGGCATACTTGCATGTCCTTTCAAGGCACCATTGCCATTAACAGATAAATGTGCCGGTCTCCTCTCTTGACCCAAAGATAGAAGCTCCTGCATCCTTTCAGGCCAATCTGAATTTAGTATTCGAGCAAAATCTTCAACCTCCCTGGGGAAAAAAGATATTATGGAATACCAAACCTGAAAGTACTAGTATTCATGTCATTGTATCGTTAAAAATACAATCATTATCGAATGCAACAAAATTAGGTCAAGACCATGGTATGGAGGAGAGTGCAAAGAAGAGTGTGATATTCTTTCCAATCCACAGTATTATCAACAGGAAATGACCATATGTGAAAGCTCAACCGGTAACATCATGTGGAATGTTCAAAAGACTTATAAAGGCTGCAATATGTAATCCAGAAGCTTCAAAATATAATACATATAATTTGAATGCCCAAATAATTGCCATGGTAAGTTCTCATTGACCAAAAATGAATCACACCATCTTACTTCTAAAAAATGCTATTGAAGGCACGAACAAATACTGCTGGAAATGGTCAGTATGCGGACCACACAAACAAGTAGGTAATCTTTTAACTTCACATCACAATTGGTCAAGTGTAGAAAATGTGGAAAAAAGGAAAAACTAGCAAACATTATTTACCAAAATAGGAAAAGGGTACCCTGTTTCAAGATTAAACACGCGCGCGCGTGTGTGTGTGTGAGCATACAGTTTATAAAATACATTAATAATCCATGTCCATGCTCACCTATCAATTTCTTCTTTTAAAGCTGGATCTATCTCATCATCAATATCAACATCATCAAACTCCACTGTAGGTGCAAAAATTTCACCCGCCACATCTTGTAACTTTAATTTCTCACCAAGACTGGACTGTAATTCGTGATCCACCTCGGCATTATGGCATAGAGAACTAGCAGCGTTTGACTCCTGACAAATTGTGACAAAAAAGAAGCTTAACTATTGCTGAACCCCATTACTTTAAAAAATAAGGGATGGGATCAAGGTGGCCCAACCTTTTTATGCGTTTCAATGGCTTCATTTGAAGGGGCACACTTTTGCAGATCTTTTCTTTTTTTGTGCTTCTTTTTATTCTTGGAAGTTTTAATCCCTTTAGAATCTGAGAAAATTTCTTGCCCCCAGTAAGGCCTTCAAGTGCATATGAAATAGATATATATATATATATATAAAAGACTAAAAGTCACTAAAAACAGACATACAATAATGTATCAAAGGTATTGTTCTGATCATCTAAGCACACCAAGAAATTTACAACAGCAATTCATCGTTTGAAACTTGAAATGCTTTTATATATGCTTGGTAGTCACTAAATTATTTGCACTATCAGGCAGATTATACTGAATCTTTAACAAAAATACAATTCCATACACCAATACTGTGCAACAAAAAAATCCAGAAATAACTAGAAATTATATGAATAACACAGATGAAGAATCACGTCCAGGTCCCTTTATGAATATGATCAACCAAGAAAATTACAGCAATGCCAATCCCATAAAACTCAAAAGTTCAATAAGGAACTGCATGCATTTCTATCAAGGTGTACCACTACATATATCTTTATTACTTAAGTCCTGCCAAGCTCTCACACTCCTCTTCACATTTGTTATCATCCAAATCAGACACCACTAACAAAAATGAAACAATCATTGGAGAACATAAAATTTCTTGCCCTGATTTTCTTGAACCTAGAAGTCTCTACTCATTCTATTCCAAATAGAAGATGAAAGAATAATTTTCTAGATTGAAACATCCATTCTACTTATTTTCTTTTCAAGTAATGCTTTACAAGCTACAAACAGATATTTCCTAGTTTTTATACTCTATGATATGGTGTTGTCATATTCACTGGCAGGTTTGGGATTATAATATCAAACCTCAGCATTTACATCATGAAGATAGAAAATGGTTTAGGAATCAGGAGAAAGACCAAGTTACAGTTGAACAACACTTGAGCATACCTCCATCTCCTCCATTGATAAAAGACAAGAGGTCATCAACTGAGCGGTCATCCACATGCTCCTCTTCAGCATCAACATCCTGCAACAAATGGAAGGCCCAACCCAATCACAATCCACAACTAGCAGTTTGATTAGGATTAAGACTGATGAAAGTATCAATACTCGAAGGACAAAGTTTGGACAGAAAAGAAAACCTTTAGTTTTTCTCTCTCTTTTAGTTCTTTCCTCTTCTTTGCATACAACCGATTTAAAAGTCGGATCCGTGGATCATCAGTTGTGTTCTTCAAAGGCTCTAGCTTCTCTTCCTAAATCAGTGGGACCAAAGTTAAAATCACAGCGTGTATGAAAAAGTCATGCTACACAGTTCTCACAAGTACCAGACACCTCTGTTAGATCATCAGGCAAATGAAATATCTCACGTATCTCCTCAGGGGTTTTCCCTTCAATGATTCGAGCAAGTGCGCGACTAGTAAGATCAACCAAAGGCTTTAACTGGAGGCTGTCAGCAGCAGAAGTCAACTCGCAAAGCCTCTTTGTGTCCATTCGAACAAACTTCTCATCAAAAGACTTGCGTTCCTACACAAAAAAAAAAAAAAAGACTAGGGTAAGTTGTGCTACACCTATGCTATTTCATCTTCTAGAACTTTTATGAACTAGCAGCTCCCTGGACATGTAAATGATCGGTTCAAGTTTTCCCATTTAACATGAACTTCTGACATCAACTACTGAGAGCAAGAAACAAATGTAAAGCCAACCAACAGCATATGAGATGCCAGAAATGTGAAGAAACCTTGTTAGAGCGGCCAGCAACTTGATGAAATCTACAGTAATCAATAATTAGGCTAAGCATGGCAGGACTGACTCGTTGAGGTAGAGATATAGCACAATTCTTAGAGGATCCCATTCCCTTTTGTATTACTTCCTGACATATCATAGGGCAAAACATGGCAACTTCTTGTTCCACTTGCTGAATTGCACCATCCGTGGTCTGTATCCAGATATACGATTTCATCATCTGACAACAGATAGCAGCATGATTTGAGTCTTTTGAATAATTCCTCATTATAACACAGAATAGAGCCGCACAATAAAACAGGGACTTCAAGAAGAAGCTCGAATAAACAAGAGATCACGGATCAACAATATAAAATCTTCTGTTATAGAAAGGGGTTAGAAAATACACAATGCTTTAACTCTCTTGTTTCTAACTTGAATAATATTAGTTGCAAAAGCTTAAAAAAGTAATGAAATGAGTCGGTATTCACCAATTCAGCATTGATCATTCAAAATTTACTGCCATCATTCCAAGAATATGTTGCTGCCAAAAGAGAACATACAATTTACATCTACATGGACAGTTAAGGCCCACATTCCACAACTGATAACCAATCAACTCAAACCAAACCATATGCCGTCCTAGCGGAAAGAGATAATTGCACATAAAAAAACAGATATTTTCTCAATAAAATGGCAGAAAACAAGTGCAGATAAAACTAATAAAAGCAGAAATTTAATTAGAATGTTGAAATTCTTTTAAGAAATTAAAAATAATAAGAAAAGCAAAAGGAAACAAACCTCAGGTTTAATAACAGCCATATCAACTTCTGACATTTGACAAACAATATCCAAGAGACGTATCTCCTTGACTCGCAGTGCGGGGACGACTATAAAACGCTGCGTTTAAAAGTTTCTAAAAATCTATAAAAAACATCCAAGACTCCAGGTCCTCCATCAAATTGGAGAGGGAGAAAGAAAGCTTCAAGGAGAAAAAATTTGACCTGTCAGTTCTCAATCTCCAAAGAAAGTTAAAATAAAATGCAGCAACATAAGACTAAACCCTGAATTAAAGAATAATAAGCTAACGGTTAATTTATATGCATGTGCATGTAAATTAATGTACCTGAGAGGGGGATGGGAGAGGGAGAGGGGGGGGGGATTTGGCAGTTGGCGGCGAAATCGGAAATGATAATAGTGCGTGCGTGAGGGAGGGAGGGAGGGAGAGTGAATGAATTTTAATTCTTAGGTTTTGAGACAGAGAGATGCAGAGAGAGATGCAGAGAGAGAGAGATTAGTTAAGAGAAGATTAAGATTGTGACTGCGAAACTTTGCGATTTATCTGAGTGAAAGTTGCGCGCCGTGTCGCCGTCTAAGCGTTCGTGTCCGGTAAAACGTCGCCGCACACTCGTTAACCCGTTTTTAGGATTGGTCTTTTATTGAAAAAAAAAAAAAGTGGAAAATGTTTTATAAAAAATCATACAAGTAATGCAGTTGAGCTCGGGAGATGGTGAGGATAGCTGATTTTGCTTGAAATTGAAAAAAAAACATTTATTCTTTCACGAAAAAAAAAGTACCCAGATTATTGAAAATTGAAGTCACAGACATGATTTACTTTGAAATAAAATCTCTCTCTCTCTCTCTCTCTCTCTCTCCCCCCCCCCCCCCCCCCACACACACACACACACAAAGATATATATATATATATATATATATATATATAATAGTAAAACAATAGCAATTTATTGGGAATTATGGGATGAGAGATTTATTTTTGACACGTATATATAGTTATGTAAATAAAAGATTAATTACTAACTAGGAAGGTTATGTTATTGTGAGGGTTATGAAATAGGATACGTCACTTTGTATTATGTGTTTGCATAAAAAATAAATAAAATAGATTATCGGTGAAGCTCTCGGATTATTAAATTTCTTGCAGTATATTTTTTTTCATTTAAATCAATTAAAAAGCTTAGATTGTGATTTTTATTCTCTTATATGAGTTTTAGAATTTAGGTCGATAATCATATTTCATGAATATTTGATTTTGTTATGATTATAATTTAACTTCGACAAGAGTTATATGATTAAAAATAATTGTATAATTAACATGGCATTTTTTACAAGATCACCATGCAAAATAATAATATATTAAAATATTTATTAATCTATAACTAGCTGAATTATAAAATGAGATCATCCTAGCATTTTATATAATCATAAGAAAAAAAAATAAAGAAGCTCAATTATTTAATATAGATCGTAAGACAGTTCATTGTGGACTTGCATAATTTGATTACATCTCTGCTTTTCTATGTACAAAGTTTTTGGCCTGCTTATAGGGATATAATGGTATTTTTCATGGGACTCATATGTTATTTGCAAATTGATTAAGGACAGTTTTATAATTTACATTTACACAGATCAATCTCATGGATGCTATTTGAAGGCAAAAAAGAATCAAAGCCTGAGATGGCTCTTGTGTAATTTCATTGTCTTTAAAATAAAATAAAGAAAATTAAAGGTTGAGTCAAAGATATTTTACTATTTTTTTTCTCATGCTTTTTTGTTATATTTTATTTCGGCTTATCGTTATCCGAATAATTTTTTGTATTAGAAAAAAATTGACTCAGTTGTCAAAATAATATATAGTATAAGCTAAAAAGAGGTCCTCGTATTCTAAAAATATACATATAAGGATATATAAACTTGTATTGCATTGATTCTGACTTTGATGATAAATGGGATTGATTATAAAATTAATAACTGACGAAATATTTATGTAATTCGAAATAACAAGCCTGGTAAAAAATCGAAAATAAATAGAAGATTATAATTAAACACCTGCTGGATGAACGAGCTCTAGGACTGTTTCTGAGGTTTGAAAGTGATTTTTACACAAATTGATTTTTTTATTTTTATTTTAGATTTTTTTATTTATATATTGTTTTGATATGCTATTTTTAAAAAAATAATTAAAAATAATTATTTTAATATATTTTAAAATAAAAAATACTTAAAAAAACATAACACAATACCAAACAAAAACTTAATTTTTTAACTTCTTTAAGGTTGTGTTTGTAAATATAATAACGGTTATGGTTTAAA
Organism: Populus tomentosa; assembly: GCA_018804465.1. Taxonomy (NCBI): domain Eukaryota; kingdom Viridiplantae; phylum Streptophyta; class Magnoliopsida; order Malpighiales; family Salicaceae; genus Populus; species Populus tomentosa. The sequence continues at coordinate 5,257,171 of CM031995.1, forward strand.
GTGTTTTATTTAAAAATATATTAAAATAATATATTTTTTATTTTAAAAAATTATTTTTTACATCACATATTAAAATAAAAATAAAAAAAATAATTTTTAAAATAACACGATTTTAACAGTGTTAACTATGATATCGCAGCGATTATTTAATGGGCTTAAATTTGGTGACGGAACTCGCTGAGCTTGAAACAATTTCTTAGCTACTACTAGTCCAAGGTCACCAGGATAACACACACACACACACATATATATTAAAAAATGGGTCCATTTCTTTTTCAAGGTCTTTTTATGTTAAATGTATGGGCCAAGTCTAATCCGTTCCTTATTCTTTTCTAGGCCCACTGGTTTCAACTTCAGGCCGGGAGGAGTCCAAGGACTTTGTCAAGGTCCTCTTTTGTTAAATCTTTGGTGACCTGTCGCCTATTTTTTTAACTGAAGGAGCGGCCACCTTCGTCAAAACGTTTTCTTATAAAAAAGTAGATCCAAGTAGGTGGGCTGCCCTAAACCCGCGTCTGGGCATTTTTATTTTTTTAATTGAATTTCTTTTCAAATAAAAAATAGTTAATTGGACTCTCCTTCATCCTTATCTGTAAAAACCCGACCATATATTTAGCTTAGAAAATAGTTAACTACCAAGGATCAGCATAAACAACTGAAAAATGAAGAAAACTAAAAAAAAAAACTGAAAAAACTAGATTATAAAAAAAAATCCATTAAAATTTTAAAAGAACCAATTGGTTTGGTTTTGGTTTTATAATATTAAAATTAAAAAAATTAAATAGAATCCAAACCGAAAAAACCAAGTCAAATCAGAAAAAATACCGAATCAAATCAAAACCGGTTGGTTTGAACTGGTTTTGATTTTTTTTTAAATTCAAATTAATTATATTTTTTTTATAAAAATTAAACGGAAGTGAAAATAAGCATTAAGTATCATGGATCTCATCATGTGACTCCTCTACAACATGTATTGATATTATTTCCTTAGCTGCTTCTTTATTGAGAGCACAATAGCCGAAACACATTCCCCATGAACAATCTACCTTCCTAACCAATAATATCGAAGAAGAAAAGGAACTTTAGCTAGGCTTTATCGTGCCTAGTTCAAGTATTTCTTCCACTAACCTTTCAATCTTAGTTTTAGGATTCTAGGGTCTCCCGGGTCAATAAGATCTCCGGCAATATTAGAAATTCCTTCCTCGGTTTAATCTTCAACTTATTTGATCAAATATACTCTCGGTCCACAACATTTGTGGTCCGGGGTCCACTTTTCATTATACTTAAGACGAAGCCCTTTATCTTTTTTCTTCTTAATTTAGGTCTCGGTAAGTTTCTGTATGGGTATAAAAGATTTAGTATAAATCCCAGGCAAAGATTGAGATAGTTTCTGAAATGATGAAAGTCCTAACAATAAATTACTCACTTTTACTGAATTCTCAAAGTTTAAATTACAAAAAAAAAAACAAATTTTTTTTTTAAAAAGAAACTTAAAATAAATAAGTTGATTACTCAGAGACAAATGAAAGAATAATTTTCTAATCTAAATTCCTAGGTAGATTCGCGGTAACCCGGGCTTACTGGATCACGTGATTTGCTTAGAAGCATTTCCCCACCTCCTCAACCAATTCTCCTTCCTTATTTATTTACATAGTTAGGGCTTTGAATTTAAATTAGAGATACGGTGGGCGTTGGTTGTGATTCATGGACTGTTATGATCTTTGACCTGATTTTCAATTTAAAACGTTGTCGTTTTCTTGATCTTCTCTTGATTTCTTCATTTACTTGTACTGTGTCGTTTTGTTGAGGAGAAATATCATCGTACACGCGTCAGCCAATGAAGAAAAGAGCAACCTCAGTCGCCAACACATCATGTCATCTTTCCCCAAGCCTATTATTCGTGGTTCATTGACTCACTTCTTATCTTCTTGTTGACAGGCTCTTCATTACCTCATCTAGCCCTTCGTTCTCCTCAATCCATTCACCTCACTAGTAGAGCAAGCTTTTCCACGTTCAAAGGAGAAAAACTAGAGTCTTCTACCTCCCTCCTGTTCCAGATGACCAAACTCTATAATTTTATCATATTATCCTCGGAACAATCCTCTTAACAAAAGACTTTAAAAGCAAACGTTGCATTCTGGACAAAATAGATACTTTTGAATTGGTCTCCTTTACCATCATCGGAAAATGGGAGAATAAGAACATAATTTCTTCTAATCCATGAAGCTTTCCTTATCCAATTTTATATTTTTTGTCCCTTCCAATCTCCTTCGCTTTATCGAGTCCCCCTCTGCTAATTAATTCGTCCCCTTCTTTCTTTCTTTTTAAGGAAAGATCCCTTTATAGAACAGGGATAATCAGTGGTCATTTTGGAAACACTAGATTCTCAGCAGCAATGACACAGAACTCTCAACATGCAATCCCAAAGAGTAATGAAATCTTCAAGTGTTGATTAAAACAGTTGATACGTAATCGTCAAATCCTCATGTTACAAGCAGTCGTTGTTTGAACACCAGCTCCAACAAACATGAATACGATCATTACCGGCGAGGTTGGTGGGCGTTGCATCTACCTAACTAATAAGATTTCATTTGCATTTACAGCTCTTAATTTCTCCATTTACTATTGTAGAAAACTCCGTGTCAAGGTCTCAAGCTTGTTGCACAACCCCCCTACAAGGAGATTTGTTCTCCTAAAGCTAGTTGGACTCTTCATTGTATCCTGTCCGCCATTTTTGTAAAACTACCATGGTATTTAAATCGAGAGAAAAAGTTCTGCGTATAAGTAAACCACCCGTAATCGTACCCACACGTGTATCATGATAAAATTTCTTTCTTTTAATTGAATTGATACCCAAAATGATAACATATATAGATAGCAGATTCATTCATCGCTTGAAAAGCATCTACCTCTCCCTTCTCGTTTTGATAGTTTATGGTTGTTTTTTGAACTAGGCCATGTTGGATCAAATTCTTAGCACATATAGCTAGCATTGTACAGGAAACGGTCTGGGAGTAGTTGATTACGTTTTCTGGGCCTGGAATTTTAGCTTCTGCAATAAAAGTGGGTAAGAGGTGGAGCCGCTAGATGAGGATCTGGTCTCAATATATATTCTGTATTTTGATAGGTGAAAATGATGTTCTGATGTAATTCGAAGTCAACGTCTTCAAGTTTCCGTCCTGAATTTCTACCTGCCTTGATAAATTCCTATCCAAAAAGGCTACTATTAATTAAGAGAAACGTCGATGATAGCTGCTAGAATAATCATGACTGTCAAAATCAAACCATGCTAGCTGTGGAATTCACAAGCTGATACACATTGCATGCATTAGTTGTCACTACACTCTGTATTTTTTTTTTATGTTCTTGAGATATGCCTTAACTGGTAAAGCTTTAACTAGGAAATGTTTTCAAGAACCTTGTTTGTGAGTTCCAAGTTAACCTCTGCCGTCGTCAGAAATGCATGATATTGCTTAATCTATGTCTTTTCTAAGAAGCAAGGGGTAAGTTGAACTCCAAAATCTCACTTCATTCTCAACTTTAAATGAGAGTGCTATTAGTTACTTGGCTAAGGTAGGGACTAGGGATAATGATGGGTAGTGTTGACTCGAGGCTGGTTTTTTCACGTACCTGTACCCGGTTCCATATATCTATAATTATTTCTTTAATTCAACCCGTATCTAGTTGGCTTGGACAGTGTAAATAGTTTATTTTTATTGTGTTTGAAATTATGGTGTGAATTGTTTTTAAAATATTTTTTATTTATAAATATATTAAAATAATATTTTTTAAAATTTATTCTTGATATTAAAATAATAAAAAATCATTAAAAAAATTTCAAACAAACCCAAATAAAAATTTTCAGAAGCAATTTTTACACGTAAAAACAACCAGAATCTTTGCTTATTTAATACTTATTCAGCACTCGACTTTACCCAATGTTTTTTTTTTTTTTTCATTATCTATTTAATTTTTTTTCTTATAATGCCTCTCAAAATCATTTTTTGATAAATTAATACAAATGTAATTTATAAAAAAATATTTTTTTATATTTGTTTTCTGTAAAATATTTTACAATCAATCTTTACACTTAGTTGATTTATTGAAAAATATTTTCAATTTATAAAATTTAATATAATATTTTACAAATAATAATTTATATAATGTCATCAAACTATTTTAACCATCACCAACAATTTTCTCCTTCGTTGCCATCACTTTTATTGTCACCATAAACATCTCATCATCATCCCTTTCTCCTCCATCACTTAATTTTTTCACTCTTACCATGACCATCTCACCACCATCACCTTTCCTATCATTGTCGCCTCACCATCACAACCATCTCTTCCTCCTCTTTTCTTATCTTGTTTATTATTATAATCATGACTATTTATAATCACCGTAATCTTCTATCATCATCATTATCTCATTAAGTGTGTGTTTGATATGCTGAAGAATTTTGAATGATGCATTTATAATGCATAATGTTTTTTAAAATTATATTTTATTTAAAAATATATTAAAATATTTTTTAACATTACCATATTAAAATTATTAAAAAACACTAAAACAATATATCAATTTAATATTTTTCAAAACAAACATACACTTAAAAACCATCTAAAAATATAATTCAGTGCATTACGGTACCCAACCATGCCGAAGGTATCCCATCACACCGTGTTCACCAGGCACTTTCTTTTCCTGGAATTACCCATCTCTTAAAGTATATCAATTTATATTAAGAACCTCCGAGTTTTTTTTTTAAAGATAGCACGGAAGTTGAATTATATATCATTTGAACCATGTTAAGGCGTTTATCCTAATAAAATCATAAATTAAGTAATAGTATTTATTTAAAAAATGATAGTAATTAAGAATTTAAAGTCGATATGCATTGAAAAAAATAAATATATAATATATCCTTTAAAATTTCTATTAATTTTTTATTTTAATTTCAGGATAATTTTTTTTCTAAATTTAATTTCAATCAATAAAAAAATTCCAACACCAACACCAAGTTGAAAAAAAATGATACAAACATTATGTAAAATCTGAGTTAATCATTTTTAATGACTATAAAATTAATAATTTTTCGTGTTTAAACATAACAGAAATTATACAAATAAGAATAATAACTGCAGTAAAACTACAAAATGACAATGCAGTTAAATTATTAAATAACTGATCATGTATGAATAATTAAACTATCAAGGATTTCTAGCTAGTAGACAAACAAATCTAAAAAATTAATGGAAAAAAATTGCTAGCGTGTCGGCCAATAAAAACACATGATACTGTTAAAACCTTCAAGACTCCAACTACTCCATCTATAATTAATGGAAGAAAATTGCTAGTAGGCAACTGTCTTCCTTCTAACAACACTCAACGACCTTAATTTTAATTACGCCCCGCATTTATTTTTTAGTTGCCAGTAATTAACACCGAGACAGCCAGTCTACTGCTAGACCTCTCTCCAATACTGCTTCAACTCTGAAAGCCTCTCTTTCTTTAACAAAAACACACACAAAAAAAAAAACTTGAATTTTTTTTTCACAAAAACGTTTTCCACCCGTAAAAATGAACCGGGCATCAGCAGATGCAAACGTGCTGCTGAGTTTGCTCAAACTGGGCATCAGCAGGTGCAAATGTGCTGCTGAGTTTGCTCTTATGAGAGATCATAAATGTTTTGAACATGAGAGGTTGAGGGGCCGTTGAAAAGAGATAGTCATGAATGCACTAGCTTTAGATATAGGTAACTGTAGCTATGAAACTTAATTGGGGAATATCTAACCATTAATCCTGGTCACATGTGAATTCTGGCGAATATTATTAGACGAGTTTTTTACATTAATCCTGGCCTGTTAATTGAACGTGATTGAGTTGGAACATTAATCTCGGCTTGTCAATTCAACAAGACTGAGTTGAAAAGGCTAGCCATCATACGGTAACGTGTGAGAAAAATTTCCTTATGCGTTGGAGAGATAATGGGCTCATTTGTCATAATAAAAAAAGAAAAATGGCAAAACTAGTTTTTCTGATATGGTTGTTTTTGTATTACTTAAGAAGTTTAACTGATTGGACTTCACAAATCAAAGCTGAGTTTTAAAGCCATCTTTCTTGATTATATTTAATCTAAACAATATCACCAAACTTAGTTGAAGTTAGGCCACCAGTAAGAAACTAACAATCGATGGAATGGTTTGACGAGACATGGTTTCAAGTAGAAAAGGAGTCTTTTTCTACTTCTACAATAATAGTTTTTTTTTCTTCCTATTTTAGCCTTATAATTTATTAAAAAAAAAAAGATTTTACCCTTGACATTTAAATAACTAAAAAAAAAGGTTTTTTTCCTCGCTAATTTTCCAAACCAAGTAACAACTGAGCTGGCAACTTTTTTTTTTTCTGTAAGATATCCCCAACAAACCACATAATACATAGCTTTGAAATTCAATCTCATCTTGGTAGGTGGATTTTACCCAGTCAATTCAAAACTTAAACTAGATTGGGTTGAAAAAAATATAAATTTTTTTTTTTGATAAAATCCAGTTGTAAATTGTTGATTTTTGTGTTTTTCTACTAAAACGATATCGTTTTGGTTAAAAAAAAGATCTGGTTAAAACCTGATAACCCAATTAAAATTTAAAATTTAAATTTTAAACCGAATCAGCTATCAAACCGGGTCTAAAAAATATAACAAAATATATTCCCAGGAAAATGCTTAGTTAAAAGGAGGAGGAAAAAAAAAAGGGCATAAATTAAACAAATGCCAATGAATAATAATAATAATAAAAAAAAAGATAAAACACTGGGGACCACTTGTGGTCCACAATGTTTCGTGTTTGATTGTCAAAGTTTTTCCATGGCAGTCAGTTACTGAATGTAACATTCATCAACATGTCATGAATTAAAAGGTCAATGTCACGAATTAACTTCTCCCATGGGGCATTTAAAAACCGGCGTGCAGTTGAAAGGGTCGAAACATGTACTTTTTAGTTTTTACCACTGGAATAATTGTCGAGCCACCGGGGCTGAGGAGTGGCGAGGGGAGTTTGACAATTTCAGTAGTTTTCTAGCATGGGATTCAATTCTCGTAAGAATAGAGAAAATTTCAAGATGTTAATTTGATAGATACAAAACTTTGCTTCTTTTTTTATTTATAAAAAAATATTTTAAATTTAAAATCAACATTTAGTTTATTTGAGGAATGCACTAGATAGGTAAACAACTTGGACGTCTTAAATGCGTAGAAAATAGAAGAAATATACGTGCTTCATGTGCCTAAGCACGGATTCAGCATGTCAGCCTCACTCTTCTCTGAAAAACATTGCAAACATCATTCAATCATATGTAAAAATATGATTGTGATTATTTTTAAAAGTATGTTTTATTTTAATATATATTAAAATAATATATATATTTTATTTTTTTCACGTCTAGCTGCTGTGGATCATTCATGGGGTAATCTGAAGCAAACCCAATTTTACGTTTTTATTTTATTATTTTATGGGTGTATAAAATCGAGTTTGGACTCGAAAGTCAATTTGCGCAACATATGGGAGTTTTTTCTTCTGCTGCTGGTTAACAAAAACAAGATATGGCGTGCAAGTTTTGTTTGCATAGCGCCGCCCTGTTATTGAAGAAATAATTGATAGTGCTTGCTTTTGCTGTTCACCATTCTGTACTCTTGAAAAACATTTATCCGTGATTGGAGGCATATGATCATAAGATAGCATATGATCATAAGATAGTGTTTGTATTGGTGCACGGGATAATGGAGATAAGTTCTATACATAAATCTAACATGTTTTGGGATAAATTATAAATCTGACATGTTTTGGGATGAATTGGGCATTCAGGAAACAAAAGTTTTAAAAAAATTAGAAGAAAGAAAGTTTTGGTTAGATAACACAATTTGATCATGTTGTACTTTAAATATACCACGTAGTCAAATTATATTATTTTTAGCTTAATCGGTCGATTAATTTATAATAGTCAGTGAAACTAGTTAACCAATTCTAAAAATAAAAAAAAAAATCTTAAAATTATCAAAATTAGGGTTTCTCTAAGGAAATTTTTGATATTTAAAGATTTGATGGTCTGCATAGTGACATAGTTCTTTTTATGAGGAAAACAACATTGAAAAACTATTGTGAAAATTTGAGTTCGATCCAACGGTCAAGTAAAAAATTACAATTGTTTTGAGCTATTATTTTGGTCTGACAAGACCAAATCTCTTATTGACTTAAACATGTTTTGCTGATGCATAAATATATCTGTTATGATATTCACGTAATTTGTTTAGGGCATGTTCTCATTTAGTTATAACAGACTCACATCTAACTGCATATCTAGAATGATTGAATACTGTTGAATATTAACTTTTTAAAATTTTAATTAGAGTATTTTTTGTTAGTCTACAAGTTGAACAAATAAGTATGTTTTGACTCATAAAACATATTTGGAAGAGAAACTTTGTAAAATTATAGTTTTTATACCAAACGATCAACCGATTAAGATAAAAGATTAAAGTTTGATAATGTTACGCTTCCAAAACATGACATGATCAAACTGTACTATTGAACTAAATTATTTTGAAATAATATTATTCTGCTGAAGTTTTACATTTTCCGTGTTAATTTTTTTTAAAAAAATACAGTGTTTTGTTTGCGAGGATAAAATTGATTTTTTTTAAAAAAAAAATACTGTAATTGTAGTGTTTAACTTTTTATTTTTTATTTTGTTAGAGTGTCTCATTTTTTTTAAAAAAAAAATACTGTAAATGCAGCGCCACTTACATTTTTTTTTTTCCATTTATTTAGTTGATCTATCATTTTTTAGAGTGATTTTAGAATGTAAGGGTTGTTAAGTGTTTTCTTCATGTTTATATTATATTTTAAGTGTTATCATTTCTTCATGTTTATGTTTTAAGATAAAAAAAAACTGATAATTAGGTTTTAAAATCCAAAAAATATGGATCTCTATTTCTCAGCAACATAAAAAAAATCAGACTGTCACCTTAAAAAAACAAAAAAATATAGAAGCATAAGACATATATCATATTTGTTTTTGTGTTTTAAAAATATTTTTTAAAAAAAATAATTTTTTTATTTGCTTCAAATTAATATTTTTTTAATGTTTTTAAATTATTTTGATGTACTGATTTTTAAATTAATATTTTTTAAAAAAATATTATTTTAATACATTTCTAATTCAAAAACACATTTAAAAACAACCGCAAACATAAACAGGCAAACAAAACCAAGTATCCGGCATGACCTTTTTTTTTTTTTTTCTATTCATCTTATTAAATATTTCAATTTAAAAATTGATTTATATCATTTCTTTTATTTATTTTTAAAAAATTGAATCAGTTTATTTTTTAGATAGTGACTCGATCATTCTACGTTGCTTTTCAGTTGTATAATAGTTTGAAAAAAAAAAAGTTTGACTTGTCTTTAATTTTTATCCTCTCATAATATTCTGTTGGGTATACGACCAAAGTCCCACATTGGCTAGAGATGGGGAGGATCAAGGGTATATAAGGATGGACAAATATCTCCATTGGTATGAGACCTTTTGGGGTATAGTCCAAGAGCAAATCCATGAGGGCTTAGGCCCAAAGTGGACAATATCATACCAATGTGGAGATAGGTGGTGTCCATAGTCCCTACAAGTGGTATCAGAGCCTTGCCCCAGAGTTAGCCATGATGGATGAATCCTCGGAATGTCGAACAAAAGGTGGTGGACCCCCAAGCAAATCACGATATACTCCGTGGATCAGCTCTAATTGATAGGCGGTGTGCTCCAGATGCTTCACGGACGTGTCCTGGCTCCAACACGGTGAAGAGGAGTTGACCTAGAAAGAGCAAACTCTCAAGTCAGGTAGTGCTCTCCGGATGCTTCATGAACGTGTCCTGACCCCAACACGGTGAAGTGGAGAATGAAGAATCATGGTTGATAGAGAGTGGACGGATGAATGATCATTTGAGGGGAGGCTCGGTGGTCCTTTGTTCGAGGGGAGGATTGTTGGGTATACGACCAAAGTCCCACATTGGCTAGAGATGGGGAGGATCAAGGGTATATAAGGATGGACAAATATCTCCATTGGTATGAGGCCTTTTGGGGTATAGCCCAAGAGCAAATCCATGAGGGCTTAGGGCCAAAATGGACAATATCATACCAATGTGGAGATAGGTGGTGTCCATAGTCCCTACAAGTGGTATCAGAGCCTTGCCCCAGAGTTAGCCATGATGGATGAATCCTCGGAATGCCGAACAAAAGGTGGTGGGCCCCCAAGCAAATCACGATGTACTCCGTGGATCAGCTCTAATTGATAGGCGGTGTGCTCCAGATGCTTCACGGACATGTCCTGGCTCCAACACGGTGAAGAGGAGCTGACTTAGAAAGAACAAACTCTCAAGTCAGGTAGTGCTCTCCGGATGCTTCATGAACGTGTCCTGACCCCAACACGGTGAAGTGGAGAATGAAGAATCATGGTTGATAGAGAGTGGACGGATGAATGATCATTTGAGGGGAGGCTCGGTGGTCCTTTGTTCGAGGGGAGGATTGTTGGGTATACGACCAAAGTCCCACATTAGCTAGAGATGGGGAGGATCAAGGGTATATAAGGATGGGCAAATATCTCCATTGGTATGAGGCCTTTTGGGGTATAGTCCAATAGCAAATCCACGAGGGCTTAGGCCCAAAATGGACAATATTATACCAATGTGGAGATAGGTGGTGTCCATAGTCCCTACATATTCTAGATGAATTAACTGTATTTGGAAGAATCTTTTATAAAATATATATAATTTATTATTAGCAATAACAACTGGCCGCTAAAATAAAATAAATTAAAAAATTTCTTCATGCTAAAAACGAGTAAGTGACACTGCTTGCGTTTTATTTATTTCCCTCATTTAAAAATAATCTTCAATTCGATCCTTAAAATTAACTAGTATTACAAAACACATGCGCATTCTCGGGTCATTCGAGGCTGAGTTTAAAATAATGGATCCGAAGTTGGTGAATTGTATGTTAACTCAAAGTGGTTCAAGAATGCCAATAAACCTCGTGCTAAGGAAATATTATAATTTTTTAATTGTTTATCATAAAATTAGACGAGGGACGAAAATTGTTTTCCAAACGATAAATTTTTTAGAATTCATTGACATTTTAATGTTTCCACTGTTTTCTTGCTTTGTTTTCTTTTTGAAATTTTCATTGTTATTTATACACACCTACATTTTTTTTCATGATCTAGAAGGATTTTGAAAATATAATTATAATTATTTTTGAAAATATTTTCAATGCTAAAATAAATCAAAATAATACTTTTTATTTTTTAAAAATTATTTTTAAAATCAGTGTATTAAAATAATAAAAAAATAAAAAACTATTTTTTCATTTAAATTTTTTAAAAATATAAGTACGACAGCGTTTTCAAATACTCATTTTACAATCTTGGATGATGGAATGTCTTGGTATAAATAATAAAAAATAAAAAAATTAATAACTCAAGTAAATAAAATAAAAGCTAGACACCAAGGAAAACAAAATCAAACAAGAAAATTACTCTTCCTGTATACCTAATTTTTTTTTCCTAGTAATTGGTTCGATATATTCATGATCCAATAAACTTCACTATAAAAAACCTTGAAAGAGAAAATTAGGCCACCAACATTTGCCAAAAAAACATCTTTCTCGCTTCTACCAGACTTGAATTTTTTTAAAAGAAATGAGCAGAATGGAAGGTAAAAAAAAAAGCACTACTATTTAAGTAAATCACACTTCCTTAAAGTCAAGGTGAAACTTCTCCGCCACTTGAAGCTTTTTTTCCACGGCCGCTGGTAGCTGCAACTGCCCTGTCAAAAAACGAAAATATTCAAACCGGGTTTTAAAAATGAATCTGGGGAGCTGTATACGAAAATATCCATCAATTTATTTTTTTCGTATCCTTAAAAGCGCTCCTTTCATAAATTTAATGACGTAACACTTGGTCACTGTTTTGATAAATAAAAAATAAAGATGGTAGGGACTTAAACTACATCTGTCCATGTATTATTTTTGAAAATGTAAAAATTTATTTGGAGACTATTATAAAAATAATTTTTTTTATATTTTTGTCTTTCTAATAAAGTAAATTTATCTTTTATATTTTGAGACATTAATAAAATATAATCTTTTTTTTTATTATTATTGAAATGTGTCCTTCAACATTACATTGCGAGGGGAAAAAAAGTGGCATCAACGGGCGTAGTTTAAAAGCTAGAAATTAAAGGATGTGGAATGAAAATTTTAGACATTTTAGACAAGCTAGTGATGTAATATCGAGATATTTTAAAAACACGTAGCGAACTATCATATGATTCATATCACCACACCAGTTTTTTAATTTTTCACAAGCACAACGAATAAATGCAGCTGTAACAGACAAACACGTTATAAAAGAAAAAGTCCTCCAGGCCTAGTTTTGTAATTTCACACGCCAACGCTCTCTTTTAAAACGGGACTTCCCTCTCCTACTTCAGCTTCACGACTCTGCAAAAAGAGAGGAAAGGAGAGGAGAAGTTACGCTGAGAGAGAGAGAGAGAGGTGCTTAAAAACACTTGAGTTTAGAGCGAACAGTTACCATGTCGCCAACGAAACCGGAAAAAAAATTTCCGCCGATAACGGCCTGTAACGGCACGACGCACCAATCTATAGCAGCGGATCTTGATGGCACACTCCTTGTGTCGAGTAGCTCGTTTCCATACTTTATGCTTGTTGCTGTTGAAGCTGGAAGCCTCTTTCGTGGTCTTGTTTTACTTCTTTCACTGCCTATCGTCATCGTGTCTTACCTCTTCATATCTGAAGCCTTGGGGATACAGATATTGATCTTCATTTCTATGTCTGGGCTCAAGATCCGTGATATTGAACTTGTTTCACGCGCTGTATTGCCTAGGTAATTGGAATTTAAATGGCTTAATATCTGGCTTTAATTGAATTAGCTAATTGCTGTTCAATGCTGAGTCTTTTTACTACTTCTGGAGTCACTTAATCTCAATATATACTTTATTCATAATTTTTTTAAACAATTTTACTGATAAAAAAAATAATCAAGTGAGCTTGACATGGATTTTGAAGCCTTTTTGGTGAAGAAAAATACAAAGGTCAACAAACTAGTCAACGGCTATATAAATTCTGTGGTCAGTGGTGCTCCCGTATAATAATGACTCCCTTTGATCTTGGCTAAATAACCTTCCCTTGCTATTCATGTGAAAGGACTCTGCATTTTCTTGCGGGTCGAGTCAGCTTTTAATAAAATTGTGTTTAGTTAACAATATTTGGTTTTTGGGAGTAGTTTTATCATTAATGCTAACTAACTGAGTTTATTGTCGTGGTAGGTTTTATGCTGCAGATGTTAGATCGGAGAGTTATGAGGTGTTTGATAGGTGCAAGAGAAAGGTGGTGGTGACAGCAAATCCAACTATAATGGTTGAGCCTTTTGTGAAGGATTTTCTCGGTGGAGATAAGGTTTTGGGCACGGATATTGAAGTGAACCCGAAGACCAAGAGGGCTACAGGATTTGTTAAGAAGCCTGGTGTTCTGGTGGGCAAGTGGAAAAAATTGGCTGTTTTAAAGGAGTTCGGAGAGGAAGCACCGGATCTTGGTATTGGTGACCGCAAGACTGATCATGATTTCATGTCCATTTGCAAGGTTTGTGCTTTTAATTATCTTACCTCTCCAAATTTAATGATACCATAATTTTGCAAGTCGAATATATGGCACAGGGAACTTTATCCACTTAATTGTTCATATGTACTCACTAAAACACTTCTGCATTCGTCGTATAAAAAACATGTTGACCTTTTTGCCAATAAACTAATCACATGTTATAGAAGAAGGTCAATTGTCATAATCATCCTAGTATTTATCTGGCAAGTAACCAAACTATGCATGTAAGGCCTAATTATCATTAAGCATCTCTCTCATGATGGTATCGCACTTGTGCGAAGCATGAGAGAGGAGATTGGGGTGCCTGTAGGTGTTTCTAACGAGACGATGGTAGAATCTTTTTCATTTTTATTAATGCATAACTTACTATTTTTGCTGTATTAAAATCATTCATACATGTTTTTGTGTAATTTCTTTTGCTGCCATTTTAGGATCTTGTTTCTCTGATAAAGATGTAAGTGGTAAATGGTTAAGTAAATCAGGAAAAAATGGAAAAGTCAATTGTCCCCTGGAGCTAAATGTCGGGAGTAAAAAGGATAAGGTAGTCTTAAAAATAAATAAAAACAAGTGATAAGATTTGCCAAGGGCTGGCCGAAGTCTTGAATTCACGGGACCCGCAATCTTAACAACTCACCTACCTGCCGGCGTAAGGCTGCCAGCTAAACGATTAGGTGGTCCACTACAAGCATTTAGCTTTCTTATTAAAATCGGGCCGACAGTCGCTGATATAGTTGAAGAGTATTTGGGCTTGATTTATAGTGGGCCTATCTTTCAATCGCCTCTAGACCCCACAATTGGTTCTGTTTTCTGAGCAGTTTGCTCTTGCTCTTGGCTGCTGGCCCAATCTTAAAGTTCATATAAAATCCGGTATGGTATTTTTTAAAAAGGGTATCGGTGATAATTTATCTCTCTTTCAATTTCGAGTAGAATTGAAATTTGAAGCCTCACTCTTTCTTGTCTCATAGGAGAGTGCAGGGAGATAACTGGGTAGCCAGAAGCAATGAATTAAGTACAAACTACCTGGGAAATGGATAAATTTTAAGCTATCGGCTATAATTTCAATCTGTTCATGTAAATATAGCGATATAAAATTTACATCGAACTATAACTAAAATATGTTTTTAATAGTAATGATCTCTCTCTCTCTCTCTCTCTCTCTCTCTCTATATATATATATATATATATATATATATATTATCGTTATTGCTGCTATTTGGTTTCTAACACATATTTACGAAGCACACACAAGTGATTATATGTTCAGGAAATGAGTGTTTCCATCTGGTGCTTCCTAACTTGTGATAAACAGGAGGGCTACATGGTGCATCGCAGCAAATCAGCGACTCCACTACCGCGGGATCGTCTCAAAAATCGTATAATCTTCCATGATGGCCGTCTTGTTCAACGTCCAGACCCACTCAATGCCTTGATCACTTACATTTGGTTGCCGTTTGGATTCATCCTCTCCATCATTCGCGTCTACTTCAACCTCCCACTCCCAGAACGCATCGTACGGTACACATACGAAATGCTTGGCATTCACCTGGTCATTCGTGGGACCCCACCTCCTGCCCCGTCACCTGGGACCCCAGGAAATCTCTATGTTTGCAATCACCGTACAGCTCTGGATCCAATTGTCATTGCCATAGCACTTGGACGCAAAGTCTCGTGTGTTACATACAGCGTAAGCCGTCTCTCGAGGTTTCTTTCACCAATCCCAGCCATCGCTTTGACTCGTGATCGCGCGGCTGATGCTGCAAGAATATCATCCATACTTCAAAAGGGTGATCTAGTGGTGTGTCCGGAGGGAACCACTTGTCGTGAGGAGTTCTTGCTGCGATTTAGCGCATTGTTTGCAGAGTTGAGTGATAGGATTGTGCCCGTGGCAGTCAATTGTAAACAAAACATGTTTTATGGCACGACCGTGCGTGGTGTCAAGTTCTGGGATCCTTATTTTTTCTTCATGAACCCGAGGCCAACTTACGAAGTGACATTCCTTGATCGCTTGCCAGAGGAAATGACGGTCAAGGCTGGTGGCAAATCTTCGATCGAGGTGGCAAACTATGTGCAGAAAGTGTTGGGTGAAGTGTTAGGATTCGAGAACACTGGGTTGACCAGGAAGGACAAGTACCTGTTGCTCGGTGGGAATGATGGTAAGGTCGAGTCAATGTACAGCGCCAAAAAATAAAAGGCTGGTTCGTGATTTAACAAGGGAACTCTGGTTAATGGAGGAGTTGATTGGAGGGCTCTTTAGTGATCTGCTGTTTTCAAGTCATTGTTTGGGGAAGAATTTAGGTTGTGTCATGCGATATAAAGTTGTTCTGAACGTGTATCTATTTCGAAGTTTAAAATTGAAGAATTTTCAATAATTACTCATTGGTCAAATACTGATATTAATATTATTATCGTTTTGAATGTTATTTCGGGTTTTTTACTGGTATGAAAATCTTTGACATGCATCGTCTCATTTCGGTGTTCCATTTCAGAAAATTATAATATATAAAATAATATACTTAAAACATTTATTAACGATGAATCCCATATCTCTGCTCATATATAACACCTAGTTATTTAACCAAGTAATTATTTGCCAAATATATCGTTGATAAATCAACACATGTTTTTGAAAAATAAAATAAAAACAAAATACATAATATAAATATATTGATAAATTACTTATGGTCACTTAAAAAACTGTTACTATTCAAATCAATAGATTATTTTTTCAAAATATCAATTAATGAGATTTAATAAAATACATGGATAATTAGTTATAATGATTTTGTCACGGAACAAAGACACTAGGGTCAGTTTTGAAGGAGCCCAAAAGAGAATGAAACCTGAATGATATATGGGCCACAATCCAAACAGAGTCCACTGGAGCTCCGTCAACCACAACTAGTCGAGCACCGTTCCAAAAAGATGATCGCGCCGGAGGACAGCTGGGCCTTGGGAATTCATTTTCTAATGCAAGAAAAAGATGTTAAAAAAAGGCAGCCTCCAAAATATGAAAATAATTTGGAAGAAATAGTTCTTTTATAATATAATGTGGTTGAGAATTTGTTAAATCTGGTGCCTTTGCGAAGATTCCCCTCGTCACATCACCATAATTTAAATATTTTCCACGTGTCAAAATTATGAAATTCCACGTCCTTGACAATCATTTCCATTCCCTAATTTCCAATAATAAAAACACCATCATTTCCATCTATTGGTAGCTTTTCCAGTGATCCGAGTGGAACTTTTGCGATGGAGAAACTGCGGCCCACACACATTTCTTGATTTTTTTTTTCAGTTGGAAATTATTTTTATAAAAAATTAATTTTTTTATAAAAAAATATTTTTAAATGTTGTATATTGATTTAATACGTTAATATTAAAAATAAATTTTAAAAAATAAAAAATATCATTTAATATATTTTTCCATATAACATTCCAAAATCACCATACTACCATCCCTTATTTACAAACTCTAGCCAGAAAAATCCACATCCATTTCCACTTGCGTGGAGGGGTATCTAAATAATTTTGGCAGTTTCTATTGGGAACCTCTCCTTCACGAGGATGACATGACACGTGTCAATCTCTCCACCCTCATTTCCGTGCATATACACCACTGAGATTTTTCCCGCTTTTGAAAAATAAATAAATAAATAACCGTCGAGAAAATCTTCAATCTCGTTATCCTCTCTGGACTAAAAGACCAGAGCTTGGCAAGAAGAAACTAAAATACGGCGTCTTATTTCGAAATTCAACCTTCCATCTTTGTGCTCTCGAATGCTATAGTTCTCTGCTAGCCCCTGTCAGTTAGTTAAAGGTTTTTGACCAATGGCTATCGGTGGCTTCATTTCGAACCGGAATTTCGGTTCTTTTATAGGCTCAGGTGGGCTTTCTTTCTTTCTTTCTTAACTTAAACCTCTGTTAGTTTATTTTTCATTTTTTGAACTTTTCTTCACTTTTATCTGTTCGATTTTTTTTTTTTTTTTTTTTTGTGTTTGTCGCGTGAGGAGTTTGGAACTGCATTTTTTAAGTATATTTTTGCAAGCTTTAATTTCCTGCTATGAAATGTGATGCCTTTATTTTACTGATTTAGAATTTTGTAACTGATTTTTTTTTTTTGGGATTTGAATTCTAATTTGAAGCGGAGAAGGCTATGTAAAATTATTGAAAGAAATCTCTACGTAATATATTTACATGTGTGCGTGTGTAATCAGCTTGAAATCAAGTTGCATGCGATTAGCTATTGATTTTTTTTCTGCATATTTATTATTGATCAGGGATGAATTTTGTCTATGTGTTTGGATTTACAACTAAATTATGTGAAGTTTTTAGAATACTTGTCAATACAACCTTTTTTCAGAATTTTTTGTGCATGCAACTCTGTCTCAGCTAGTTTAATCGATTTGTTTTTGGTTACAAGCTTGTTTAGTTTATTTAAGATAATGAAAATTAGAAATTAAAGATTGTCCTGGCTTTGTGTAGTGCCTTCTCTCTAACAGCTTTTGGAACATATTTTCTGAATTATTTTATAATTAAAGCAGCATTTATTGGTCAAGTTTAAAATGATTCTGTTTATTTATTCATTAGTAGCTTTGGAAAATCCGCCGCGTCAGATTAGGTCCGGTAGTCTGACAGGACCATCAGATTGTGACACATCAACTATATGGCGGGTCCAATATGATATGCGCTGTGTGATGGATTCTTGTGGGGCCTCATTGTTTTAGAAGAACAATTTTAGATTTTTATTTTTTTTTTCATTTTCTTTTGAGGAATACTTGAACTTGAGTCTAGCAAGGAATTGAGACTATAGCATGCCAATTGAATTATAACTCATTTGCTTAGATAAACAATTGATTCAAACTATTTAGTGCTTGCTGAGTTGGTTAGTTGCCCATTTTTCCTTTACCTTGTAGCTCCATCTGCTGCTTTTGTTTTCTTCAACATTAAATTGTGCATTTAGCTGAAACTTTATGTTAAATGCTGCTTGATCAAAATTCTTTTAAATTCTATCTGCATCGATATGGTTTTCAAGGGGAACCAGTTTCATTGAGTTTCTGATATTGTCAGGCAAAGTTTGCCCAACAGGAATAGCCATTTCACGTCATAGGGGAGAGCGATCAGGCATTGCTTCTGCACGGTATGCACAGGGCAGCATCTTCTACGAAAGCTTACATTGCCAAATGGCCAATGGTTTCACTTCTGGATCCTCATGCTCCTCATTTCTTCAAGTTGCTGGTCATTTAGATGAAAAAATTTTGAAACCATTAGCCACTTATCCCCAGCAAAGAAGAGGAAGATGCAAATGTTGTCTCTCTGCGGATCCCTCACTAGGCAGTTGGCTTCGACCAAACAAGGGAAAATGCCAGCATTTCAATCATGTCAAGGCGATTAGAACCCGTACTTATTATAAATCCGAGGAGTATGACATAACAGAACCAGCAGCTGTGGACTCTATGAAGGCAGCAGAGGGGTCAAGTGAGGTTGTTTTAGCATCTTCTTGGTGGGAACAGGTTCCAAAGAGATGGGTGATTGTACTACTCTGTTTTACGGCATTTCTCCTATGCAACATGGACCGAGTGAGCACTTCTTTTAGGTTTTCCTTTCTTTTTTTCATGTCACAGAGGTCTAAAGTTGCTTGATCAAGTAAACATGTTTCATATTCCGTGTGTCAGAGATAAAACCTTCAGGAAGTTAGGTACTTTATTTTTCAAGTAGCTTAACATTCATTTTAGTCGCAAGATGCCTCAAGCTGCCCTGAGCAATTCAAAGTATTACTGAACTACTTTTGAATTGACACTTAGTTGAGCTATACAAGTTATTTATTGTACTTTGAACCTGTCATCTGAACGTGCTACTTTATTCAAATGCTAATTGTAGGTTAACATGAGCATTGCCATACTTCCCATGTCACAAGAGTTCAACTGGAACAGTGCCACGGTTGGTTTAATTCAGTCCTCATTTTTCTGGGGCTATCTACTAACACAGGTATGCTCTGGAGAACAAGACTATGTAAGATATACATGAAAAATGACTATGTTTTTATTGCAGTAGCATGCACTCGTGGTTATAATTGATCTGCACTTGTTTCAAAGTATACTTATGTTTTCCCATCTCAAGAACCAGTAACTGGAAAAAAATTCTCCCAGTTCGTTATCTAACCTTAACACTTCATTTTTGTGGCACATAGATTGTTGGAGGCATATGGGCGGATAAAATTGGTGGAAAGCTAGTTTTGGGTTTTGGAGTGGTTTGGTGGTCGATGGCTACAATATTGACGCCTATTGCGGCAAGAATTGGGCTTCCTTTTTTGCTTATCACACGTGCTTTCATGGGGATTGGAGAGGTTGGTTTATTTGGCTTTGTTTCCGACATAATTCTAATATTTATAAGCATTTTGATACTGCAAAAAGAAGAAAAACTCAATTAGATGAATGATTTTAATCTTGGAATCCATTATGAAATTTCAATCATGTTGTCACCGCTTTCCTTCTTTGTGATTGCTATATTGTCTTAAGCTAGTATCGTGTGATACTTTATCTGTTAATTATTTTTTGGTTCTTAAAAAAGAAAAGGAAATGGGAATTTTATCTCTTAAGTTGATTTGCTTTGAATCAACTCATTTGCATTCAAAAGGGTGATGTTAGCTTTTTGGCAAGCAGATAGAGGATTTTCATCTTATGATTTGCTTTGTTGCACAGGGTGTTGCTATGCCTGCCATGAATAACATTCTTTCCAAGTGGATTCCGGTGTCTGAGAGAAGCAGATCACTTGCCCTAGTATATAGTGGGATGTATCTTGGCTCTGTCACAGGATTGGCTGTCTCTCCCATGCTAATCCATAAATTTGGGTGGGCATCTGTCTTCTACTCATTTGGCTCCCTTGGAAGTATCTGGTTTGCATTATGGATAAAAAAGGCAAGTATATGCTTCTTTAAGCTGTTTTTTTCAGTAAATTCTAATTCTATGTATGGTTCATAGAAGTCACTAGACAAAATATGAAGAATTAACGATACTAACTGACAATCATATACTTACACTTTATGGCGGTGCAATATCCAGTAGAACAATTTTGTCTGACTTGATTGAATGGTCTTTCACATTAGGCCAAAATAACCCATCACCCCCTTATGATGTGATGTAGATTCTATGAAATGGAATAAGAA
The DNA here is from genome assembly GCA_018804465.1 of Populus tomentosa. Taxonomy (NCBI): domain Eukaryota; kingdom Viridiplantae; phylum Streptophyta; class Magnoliopsida; order Malpighiales; family Salicaceae; genus Populus; species Populus tomentosa. The sequence continues at coordinate 5,278,052 of CM031995.1, forward strand.
ACCATCTATTTCTGCTACCCCATATTTATAATCATTTCACTGGTGATAGTATGCAACCTGAAACTTTATGAGAGGGGGGTTGGCTGGTGATAGCACATATTGAAATATGAAAACAATGGTTGTTTGTAGAACTTCTTATAGCAGTGGCACTGCATGGAACTGAACTTTGAAAACTTTAAGCTGCTTTTATTAATTTTTCTCCAGGCATATAGCTCACCGAAGGAAGATCCAGAGCTTAGTCTGCAGGAAAAGAAGCTTATCTTGGGTGGCAATGTAGCAAAGGAACCTGTTTCAGTCATTCCTTGGAAGTTAATATTATCAAAAGCGCCTGTTTGGGCTCTCATCATTTCTCACTTCTGTCATAATTGGGGGACCTTTATTCTCTTAACGTGGATGCCTACATACTACAATCAGGTAATTGATCCACTGCAAGATTACTGAACTTATTTATAGATGTGTGATTTCAGCTAATCCACTATCTGAACAGTATAAATTTGTAATAACCAAGTCACGTGCATCCCAACAGGAAAAAAATCCGTTTCCTATAGTTAGATATCAGTACCCTTCTCTTTCTGTTGATATGTATTATTTAGAATCATGAATAAACTTTTTTATATCTTCCATTTATGATTGTTTTGTCAGGTTTTGAAGTTTAATCTCACTGAATCAGGCCTATTATGTGTCTTGCCATGGTTGACCATGGCTGTTTTTGCAAATATAGGAGGATGGATTGCCGACACACTTGTGAGCAGAGGTCTATCTATCACAACAGTTCGGAAGGCAAGGACTAAATATTGCTCTTGTTCTTAATTGTGTTTAGGTACTATTAGGCTGTAATCACTTAGATATATGCTATTGGCAGTGACTAATAATCCTATTATGGTGAGGAGGATTCTAAGTTTAGTGTTGTCCAAGTGGCTTTTGCCATTTTGCCTTAATGGTAGTACGGAGATGCCATACTAATGCCACGGCTTTAACCATATGGATGGTTCTCATTGACAAATAAATTTACTTACTATATGGATTAATTATAAGAGCATGCAATTAGAATTGGATCTTTAGGCACACAACTGAACTAGAAGTATCTATATGGGATTCTTCTGTATTTCTCATCAGATGAAGTAAATAATTTGATTAGATTTAATAAGCTCAAAGCAGTAGTGCTGCACTCCTCTTTTTTTGCAATAATTTCTGCTACCAGGTTTTTATTAAGTCAAGTTATGGTTGCTCCAAAATTTGTCAACATTACAGATCATGCAATCAATTGGGTTTTTAGGCCCAGCCTTCTTCCTTACACAGCTCAGCCACGTCAGGACTCCTGCTATGGCTGTACTCTGCATGGCATGCAGTCAGGTTTGTTCTAGAGCAATGCCACTTTCACCAGTTTCATTCATCTTCTAATGTTAGTTTTGCTGACTATAACATGGATATTAAGACCTTCCAATCCAATATAGCGTAAAAAAGGTGGTTTCTACTTACTGTTTTTAAAGAATTAATGAAGAATTGTCTGTGAATCCTATCATGTGCTATTGGAGTATTTGAATTTGAAGTGCTATGTTAAGTTGAATCCAATTCCAACTAATTGAATTTGAAGATTCACCCTGCTTGCATGACTGATACTGTCCTGAACTGGTTTTTCATGCTCTTATTTAATGGAAGCATATAGGTTCTAATTGAGCATTAAGTTTAATGTAGAATGAGGATGTGTTTCAAGTCTGAACACCTAATGGAAAGACTAGTTCACCTCCTTTTATGCGGTGTTTTAAAGCTGGATATGGGTTTCTTTCCATTATAGATATCTTCACTCTTCTCTTCTCGCTTTCTGGTCTTCTTCCTCTTCCATTTGTTCTTTCCTTTTCATTTCTGAAAGGCAGGCCCATAAGCATCTCCACAGACACCAAATTAAGTGGGAAAATCAAAAGAGAGAAAAATTAATCTGTATGCATGAGCACAAACGAACTTCATAGGCCGTGAAATACCACCATGCGGGAGGACAAACACCCCTGCATTTTACTTTTTTGAAATGAGATGAAAATGCAGAAAATAAACGAATTAAGGGCAGAAAATAGAAAAACGAATCCACTGGTCCATATGTGTCTGCAAGCTGGTGGAAATTATAAAATTAGGACGATCTCTTATTTTGTAAAAATCTTGGATAAACTCACCTTGGTATACTTTGTTGATGACAGGGGTCTGACGCTTTCTCACAGTCTGGTCTCTATTCTAATCACCAAGATATTGGCCCCCGTTACGCTGTGAGTCATTGCAATCTTTTGTATGAGTAGATGTTAATACCTTTAATTGTGATTTTCTAAATGCTTTGGCCCCATTGGTATTTGTTCATTGACGAAAGGATTGTACTTGTTTTCTGATGGCCTCTTCTGTATTTTTTTTTTCACACTTCAGTAACCAGAAAATCACTGTCTTCATAGGATTGTACTTGTTTTCTGATGGCCTCTTCTGTATTTTTTTTTTTCACACTTCAGTAACCAGAAAATCACTGTCTTCATCTATGTAGAAGTTGTCTACAAACTTGAAGAAAGCAATCAAAAGTAAGCTAATAAAATTTCAATTACAGGGAGTTCTGTTAGGACTATCAAATACTGCAGGAGTGCTTGCAGGTGTCTTTGGTACTGCTGCAACTGGATACATACTCCAAAGAGGTAAAACACTACTACAAGCAAGCTAGCTCTGCAACTCTTCATCTGTTGTGGGGATTTTCATTTCCTTAATTTTGTTTCAAATTTTGCTGCTTACTTCCCAATCTCTGTCTCTGCAGGATCTTGGGATGATGTGTTTAAGGTGGCCGTCGCGCTTTATATCATAGGCACATTAGTCTGGAACCTTTTTTCAACTGGAGAGAAAATTCTTGACTAGAATAATATAAGAATGGGGAAAGATGCCATCTACATGACTAAGGAGGCCAAAGTATATGGCGACAGGAGCACCGAAAAAAGACATATATAGCACACGTGCGAGGATAAAAGTCCTGATGAATAATTAAAGGCTACGATGGCCCAATGCATCGAAGTTTTTCTACCATCTCTGAGGCCCTTAATATGCTGCAGACATGTTTTGGGGTTGCTTTAAAAACCTTTTCATAGGTTGATTTCCTTTTCTTTCCTTGTCAAGAAAAATGTCCTCCCCTCCCCTCTCCTTTCTTTTGCATTAATACATGTTTACAAGGTTCTGATGTAGAGGATGGGCAATTTTTGCTCATATGCCTATACCATACTCCAATCGCTTGTCATCCGCTTAACAAAACTCAATATAAATCTCAACTTTGTAAGAGAACAGAGAGCAGTACTCCCAAGTCCCGAACAAAATTGACAATACAAACTGTGAAATAATTTCGAGTAATTAATGCCAAAACTAACACGATGAGGTTCATCGTTGTTATTAATTGTAGCTGGGCCTGTATATGGCTAATATGGAAGACTAGGTCCACCAGCAATTTCTCCAAAAAGAGACTTGTAGAGCCGAAGCCGAGCTAATAATATGGAGCTAATGGTGTAGCAGTAGCCTTTACGCCGTGCTATTTGCTTCCAGAGCGCCTAATTTCCATGTCTGGGTTGCTTACCGCTACTGGCAGAGTAAAGCGCATATGATGTGTATTTGCTATTTGGTGTTGTCAGGCGTGCTTCTTGTTACATAGGATCCCAGTTGAAGGAACCTTTCAATTCCTTGGGAATTGGCTCAGCTTGGACCGTTAACAAACTCCTGAAGTAGAACGTAATATTTTCTGAAAAAAGGGAAGATAGAAAGTTTCCCTGTTATATATATAATATATATATTATGATCCATGGAATTTTAGCTAGAGAATCATACTCCCATACATTCTCTTCCATGTTTTGCAGAATCTTTTCCAATTAACATGATATTAGAGTCTATATTATTAACAAGTTGTTATAAATTTAAATTTTATTAACCTTATTTATTTAATAAAAATTGAATATAATATAATAAAAATTTGTATAAATTTCAAATTTAAATAATTTTTATTTAAAGAGATATATTAAAAAATAATATAAATTATATTTTAATTTTTTTTTTGATAATTTAAATTTTTAAATTAAAATTATTCCTTACCGTAGCTTTTTTCCCCTCACCGGTGGCTGTAGCCAGAACATATAGTATCCAGCCACTAAGCCAGAAGGTGCTGTCTTAATATAAGTTCAGAATAGTGAAGGGATGCAAAGCACGAGCACCACCTTTAAGTTTGTGAAAGCTAATAGTCGCAGAATCAGTACAAATGAATTTAACATCAATTATCACGCATCAGCTGGTGTACATAGATCACGTAATAATATTGAATGAGAGAATGGACAAGCAGGAATTAAGCTCATTAATTGAGCTAATTAATAATGAAGCATTTCCATCACTATATATGAGCATAACTAAGTAATCATTTTCATAACCTTTAGCACTTACAAAAAGACCATTAAAATAAATAAATAAAATGAAGTAGAAATACACTTGAATTACAAACAAGAACACAAAGAATCTCTTAATTATAAAAATTTGCAAATCAAAGGTTTGCTCTACTTGTAAAAATTGAAGTACGGACGGGTTAAAAACACCCACTCCCTATTCTCTCTCTTTTATGAAAGCTAAATTAATTTGAAGCTATAAATAATAAAGTCGATAATGATTATGCCATCAACAATATTGTATATAGATAGCTGGGAGAAGCTCTACCCTCTTGCGTCCCGTGAGAAACATTAATCAGAAATGGCCCACCTGATGAAAATGAAAGCAAATATATGCCCTTTAATTTGTCTCTCTTGCTTCACATGGAGTACCTTCACCTTCTTAAATACACATCTCCAAATCCACCAAAACGTTTAAACAACCCCAACCACCGCTCCCTTCCCAGCAGCACCTTCACTAGCGCCGTTACACCCACCACCGTTATATCTAACGGCAATTGCCTCATTATTCCCATGCAGCAACTGACGTGACTCTCCTTCTTTACCCTTCTTTATTATTCTTGCCGCGGTACCCTCCAGATCCCTCTTATGCACGTTAACTTTAAGCCCGTGTTTCATGAACAATGTTAATGACATCTTTTGCTCGACCTTGTGACCCTGAACAACTGAGAGACGGTGGCGTAACAGCACCGCCGCCGCCACCGATTTCATCTGAAGATAAGCCAGGTCTTTCCCTAAACATATTCTAGGGCCTGCATTGAATGCCACGAACTTGTATGAATCATGCATGATGAATTTTTTCCCATCAGAAGACAACCACCGCTCTGGCTTGAATTCCAAGCAATCTTCGCCCCATGTGGTCTTCATCCTCCCAGATGCATATATAGAATAGGTGACCGAAGATCCCGCCGGCACAAATGTACCATCCGGCAACACATCGTCGGCAACTACATGCTTTGAGTCCTGAGGCACCGAAGGGTAAAGCCTTAGGGTTTCTGATAAAGCTGCTTTTAGATATATCAAACTGTCTCCTTCTTCGAACCCTAACGGCTCGTCAACCCATTTTGTCACGTCATCACCACGTGTCTTGATCAGGACCGTGCAAATTTCATGCAAGATTTTCTCCTCCACCGATGGGTTTTGGGTGAGGAGCCAAAAGAACCAGCACAACGCCACTGATGACGTGTCACGTCCAGCAAGGATAAAATTGAGTGCTACGTGTTGAAGGAAAGTGTCCGAGTAGGATTCCTTCTTCTTCATGAATCTTGACAGCAAATCATCATGTGGAATGTTACGATCCTTTTGTTGATTCATTAACTCTTTCTTACGTGCATCAATAACGCTGGTCAGGTAATCGTCAAGCTGCGTTAAGCTTCTGTTCAAGCTGACTTCCAAGCCAAGTCGAAGCCATTTTTTCAGCTTCCACAAAACTTCTGGCAAAATGAATCTCTGAAGTGATGCTTCAGTGGCTCGGTCGAAAGCTGAAGCAAAGCTGTTCTCAGGAAGCCCTGGTGCGCACGTCTGCGGGTCCTCGCCAAAAGCCAAACCACAAATGTTGTCGAACGTGAGCCGAAGTAACAAGTCTTGGAGATCAACCTGCTCGCCTTTGAGCTGAGCTGTTTCAAGGACTGGGCAGAACCTCAACTTGATGGCTTTACTCACCCACCTAGCCATGGCTTGGCGCAGAGTCCTGGTGGTGAACTCCAGTGCGGCAGTCTTACGCTGGAACAGCCACGTGTCACCGTCAGAGTTGAAGATCCCTTCACCAAGAAGGTCATGGAACACAGCTTGCCATGTGGGTCCCTTTGGGTAATTGTCGAACCGGGTCTTCAAGAGGTGCTCTATATTTCTCGGGTCGCACGTGACAGTCACGAGGCCTTGCTTCTTGGCTAAAAAGGGAATTGCACAGATGCAGGTCTGGTACGTACCGCCACACGCGCGGAGGTTGTCGTAGATCCAGTCATGCAAGCGGTCACAATTCTCGATCAAGCCAGGAAGACTGCCCAGTAAGGGATATACACGTGGGCCCTTTAGCGACCGCGAGATGAATGTTAACCACAGTTGATAAGTAATTACAGCAGCAAAAAGAAGTAGAGCTGTAGACATATCCATGACTGTATATTGAAAGATAAAAGAACAAGCTCAGGCAAGAACCTGTTACAGTTCAAGCTAGGGTATTGCTAACAAGAAACTTATCTTAAGAACAACAAGACTGGAGTTGAAATGTGAGAAATCTTGATACAGAGAAAAACCAAGATTACATAGCAATATCGTGCATGATGAAAGCAAACTTAAGCATGGGCCGGTGAAAGAAACAGGCGATTGTATAAATAGGAAGAGAAGGAGGAGGGGCCGGGAGCTAGAGTTATAAACAAGATAAGGAAGTGAGGGTGTAGTACAGAGTGGAGAGAGACAGAGAGGGGATTTATAGGTGAAATGAATTGAAAGCAATTATTAAGGCCAGACTGGTTTCTTGGAATATTGCACCATCTCTCTCTTGAACAATCTAATGCATATGCAGAGCAATAAATATGCCCTGAGAGGTCGTTGAGGCTTTGAAAGATTTAAAGAAATTAAGCCACGATGATCACTTAATTTCCCACAGGAAACTGCTCTAGCAATCCCTCAAGATGACTTCTCCATCTATGTCGAATAAACTCTCTACACGCCACCTAATTTTGCAGGCAAGGGGAGGGGCGCCCGGGTCGTCAATAATTCAAGCATTGAATGAAGAGAAGTTAATGAGATTGGTTGAGGAACTAAAAGAGGAGACGCAGGAACAGTGATGAGTGAAATCATGTATAAAACAAAGGGGATCACACGAAATATGTGTAGCAAATATCAGTCTCGGCCCTTAAAAGAAGCATGCATGGCTTGTTGTATATTTTGATAAGACGATCATCGGAAAACTACTTCGGTGGTTTTACAATAATAATTCCAGCTATCTTTATAAGGAGTCTTAAATGAAAATGGGTTTGTCATGTGGGCTTCTGGTTAGGGTTCGGTGAGCAACCCCGGCCAACAATTTATAACGTGATATTGAATATTGTACTTAATTTATAGCTTCGATACTTTCTCTTTTTTTTTTCTGGATGAATTTTCTTTTCTTTCCCTTCCTCATCCTCATCTATTGTTTCTTTTTCTTTCTTTCTGTCGGTATATGAGCCGCTAAAAAAAATTAAAAAAAATATGTGATTCATCACACGGTTTTGACCCTACTGCCGGTATATTAATGCTTCTTGTGATAAAAAAGGTGGGCCCCGTAGTGCCTGCCTTTGTGGTGGATATCCTTGCAACTTGCAAAAGCATTGATAAAAGTCAAATCTACTGATCACCTGAACTAGGCAGGTGGCATTACCAGTGTGCTGTGCTTTGTTCTTCTATGAGTTCAATGCAAATGGTTTTTGGAAATGAAAAATTAAAAACTAAAAAAATAAAGGATTTTGATATAACTTTATTAAGTAGTATTAGCAAGTGTGATAATGGTTGATTTTAAAAGTATTTTTTATTTAAAAATATATCAAAATATTATATTTTTTATTTTTAAAAAATATTTTTAATATCAGTACATTAAAACGATTTGAAAAAATAAAAAATATATTTTAAAATAAATAAAAAAATTAAAAATTTATTAAAATACAAAAAAATGGAAAGTTGAGTCGTTAATTTTGTTAATTTTGTTATTAGATGATATGTGAGATTGGGTCCCATGTCTTAAATTAAATAATGAAGAATGGTTATATTTAAATATTTACATTTTAATTCCATGTCAAGTGAGATGAAACTTAGAATAGAAGATGATGATGTTATTATTTAATAATTTAATATATATTTCACATTGAACTCATGTAGAGTCTATATAGACATGCAATAAAAATAAATAAATTATGAAATATATTTGATCATCTCATTTGATTAGATTATTAAAATTATTTCTTGATTATCTTAAGTTGTTTAATCCCTTAATCTTTTTAGAAAATAATCATGAATATTTACCTTGATTGTTTTCTTAACATGTCCCCTCAAACTTATGATAATTTTAATTTTCATGAGTTTGATATACATTACTTCTATTATCATTGTAGTCTCATATACTTATATTCAATAATTATTATTTTTCTCTAAATATAGCTAATTTTAATCATCTTTCTCATCATGGTTGCCGCCACATTTCTCTGGTCAAACAAATCTTTTCAAGATTTGATTTTTAAAATGATCATTTTATTTTGGTCATTCTTAATCAAATTAATGTAATTTTCTTATCATGGCTCCTTGGTCATTTTACATCTCCTTCTTTAGGGAGAACTATCTCTTTCTTTTTCTTTTTCTTTTTTAAATGGATGTTCTCTTTTGTACCATTCTTTTCTCTTGTGCAAGAACTTATTAACTTGCAATAAGTCTATCTTGATTTTTTATGTTTTTCTCATGATGCAGGATCTTAATTTCTTGTTTGGCATTGTCATACTCCACATGATTTTGAGATCTCTCATTGTCATAAGTTGTTGTGCCATTAAAAAAAGGATAGTAGATAAATATTTGATAAAAAAGATAAAAAAAAATTAAAAACAAAGTATTTTAAAGTAGTTGAATGGACGGCATAAAACCACCCAACAAAAAAATAAAATTAATATTTAGAGCAAAATATGATTAATGTCATTCATTATAACAAGAAGAAATTTAAAATAAAAAATTATGTTATTATTCAATAATTTGATATATATTTTACATTCAACTCATGTAGAGTTTACATATTCATACTACAAGACACAAAATAAAATATAATAAAACAAATTATAGAAAATAGTTGGTCATCTCCTTTAAATGATTGAAATAATTTCCATTGCCTTGAGCTGTTCAATTCCTTAAAATTTCTTTTTTATTGATTGGAAATTAATTAAATGAAGGTTTTAAAAGAAATATTGTCCCAGTTTTGCTTAATTATACACCATGAAGAAGGGGCTGAAGTCATCAAGATCAATATACTATAAAAAAGAAGAAAAAAGTTGACCTATCCTCTGGTGTTCTGATAATTCACCCGTTACAAAAACTATATATAGAAGCTTGAGAATAGATAGATGGACATGAATGTGTGGGAAGGGTACCAAATGTTGGTTCACGCCTCACTGCTGGTTGATAGGAGTTGTCCCTTGTGAATATTAATGAAAATATTTAATGTCTCCTGTGATTCAGCACCAAAAGGAAATTAATTTCGAAGAAGAATTCAAGAGCCAGATTTAATTATAATACTTACCATATTAAAGAATTGCATACAGGAGCACCCCTCAATCCCAAGTGTTTTCGAGCACTAATTAAATATTCAGCTGAAACACGCCACGTTTGCATATATATTAATTTAGCCTTACTCTTCTTAGTTAGATTTTGTGATTGATTTCTTGTAGCTGGGAGATTACACCGTTATGAAAGAACACAACTCACAGAGCCCACGGATAAGGTGATCGATCGAATGGAAGTTGACTTTTGATCAATAAATATGACTTGATGTTGGAATTGGATCATCCGGGTGGGTTGACATTTTTTTGGCACTGCAGACGATGCATCTGCTGAACCTTAAAATATGAGAGTTAGGTGCACGTGTCATAAAATGCTCCACCTGTTTTAAGCCATTCCCTAGATATTCTCCAATTAACCAAAACACAAGCAAGTTCTTTGCTCCTGTGTCCATCGTGGAAATGCTGTAGCTTACCAAGAATATAAAAGCATTTAGACGCATACTGATTTGATAACGTTGTTGTTTGATAGAGACTGCATGGGAGATGCATAGATTAATAGGTGGCTAACTTAGGTGGAAGGTTGAATTCTGGGGTCATTCTTGATTCCTGTACGCAAGTTACTTAATATCCATTCTTTAATTCTTCGTGAATTATTTTTTAGTTACTGGGTTTTTGATGAAGTTATAACTTGATCTTTCATGCTCAAACTCCTATGAATTAGTCTCCTGACTCTTGCTGATCGTTGTTAATTTCCTTACAAAACATCAACTGTTTTCTTCTCCTCTAAACCCTCACTGTATATTGGTTTTTTCTAAGACAATGGCCAGCAACAGTCAACAGGCTAGTTTATAGATTCTCAAGCTAATTCATAGTAGCATTGATTGGTATTGAATGTCTTGTGCCTAAGATACTGACTCTGGGACGTGTAAATTGGAACTTGGTGCTCCCTTTTCGCGTGAGTGTGCTAGCTAAATCACTAAAGTTCAGTTCAATTCTGATAGATATTTTCGGTCAATGCTATATGATCATTTCCTTTCCCCGGACCCCGCCGGAAGTTCGCTTCTGGACATCCTTCGAGGGTTTATATCATTTCGCTAGGCTCGAAATCGTCCCCGCTCAGTCGCTCGCATTAATGATTTGCGCAACAATAAAGACCATGCATGCATATATGTACCGTATTCTTACAGGAAAAAGACATAAATAGTTGATGGTAATTAAGTAGCTGACCTACCTTGTCCGCAATTAACCAAACTAGAAGGTCTCTTCGTCTGCTAGCTGCGCAGAAAATAACTCGGTTCTTCAAAGGAAGCGGTCAGGCTTTGTCTAACAACCATTCTCTTACTATCAACACCTGGCTGGCTAGACCATAACCTTCGTAAATGAACTCCAAGAAGTAACTGCCCTAGTTCGTTTTTAAATCTCTGAATATCAGTTACCGATACCGCAATGGTGAAACAGAACATTCATGGATGAATATTTAGAAGCAGATCTTAATCGATGTTGTATGCGCATGATCATTCATCTTATGTCAAATTACTGTAATTACTATCCAAATGTTTTCCCATATTTCAGACAAATGTAGTAGCATTACATTTGTCTCTTTCAATTGTTAGCTGCATTCACCCACACCTTACGAAATTGATTAGCCAATATGCTTATAAATTATGTTTTTTTTTTTTTTGATAGATTATGGATCGAGTTGTTGAACTGAAAATGAAAAGCTACATGCAACACATTTCAAAGAAAATATGAACGAACAGATGAAATTGCTTAACGTAAAAGAAAACCCTTCAAAGTCTTGGACCTAGAACAAAATTTTGTAAATCTGGCAGAAAGAGTCAAGTCTTCAGAGCTGTAGACCGATGCCGCGTTGAATTAATAATATGGTGGAGAATTAGGTGATCTACATCGGCATTAATTAGCCATACAAAATAGGCCTGAATTTGCATTTGCTGATAAGATTGAATGTTGGACACATTACATTCTTTATTTTCCAAATTTGGTAACCATATTTAGGTAGTGAAAAATTTGAGAGGGAGTTCTTTTATAATTAATTATATAACAATGAAATTGATTTTAAAAAGCAAATTAATATATGTAAACGACAAATTCTACATCATGAAGAAGAAGCTAGAGTCATCAATACCAAAATACTATCAAGAACCATTGACCTATGAATCCCCACCCTGCTTATGCTTATTATTGGAAAATTAAAATTTCAAAATTATGATTCTAATTTTCGCTAAATTCCAAGTCATGAAGTGGCTAAAGTCTTCAAGATCAATATATTATCAAGATTCGTTGACCTATCCCCTGCTGTCCTCGTGAATCGCCTGCTGGGAAAACATTACAAAAGCTCGATAGTAGATATATATAGATGCATATAACTGTTAGTCCACGCGTTTCTAAATGGTTGATGAGAGCTGCCCCTTAACTCCAATTAACCAAAATCTTTAACCATTCTGGCAACGCAGTAGCTTACCAAGTAGAATGATCTGACAGAAGGTTGACGATAATTATTGTTAATCCGCTATTGTGAGAAATATTGGATATAATGGCACTTGGTGCTGTATGTTTGTAACAGGGTAACCAAATTGCCAGTGAAGTTCCAAATTTCCCGTGAGTTAAACCCATTGTTTTCTAAATAATCTTGCACGTAATTTTTTGCGAAAACTTTAGTTCAAGATACTGGAGATTTTGGGGTTGATATTATCAGACTATCAGTAGATTTGTTAAAGATTCGCTGTATCCGAAAGCAAATCGTTATTTGGAATATAAAGACAGCATATACTTGATGATGAAAAAGCACATCACCTGGTCCAAACTAGGAAGTCTGGTCTGCTAGGCTGCGGAGAAAATAACTCACCCTCGGAGCCGCTTACGATGAATAGAAAACTTCAAAAAGAAAAAAAAAACTTTTCAAAATATTTAAAAAAACATTTTTATTTTTATTTTTATTTTTATTTTTATTTTTATTTTTTTATGCATGTCTAATTTAAACAATCTTTATTTTACACTTAGAATGTTTTATTTATTAAGTGAAGATAATATAATTAATAAATATATTTTATTTATTCTTGAAGTTTTTAATTAAGTACAGATTTATATAATTACCCAAGTGTCCTTAATGCCAACTAGACCACGATCTTAAAAATGAACTTCAGGCAGTTCCTTCACCAGTTTATGTTTAAACATCCCCCCAAAAATAGAAAAGCGAGAAAAGCTTAAGCCAGACCAGGCACATATTTGGTCCGTTCATCCTGTCTTTGAGAAGACTAGACATGTCCTGATCGCTGGTAAGTTCAGTATTTACTAGGAATCACATCTCAGAAGATACCGTATACACACCAGTAAACAAAGTCAAATTGCTGCAATTACTATCTTGAACAATTCAACATATTTAAGGCAATTGTAGTCTATCAGGCAAGTTTTATTCCCAGAAAAAGAAAAATGCCAAGATTCTGGAATGTGAAGCCACCAAAATGCTCGTGGGTACGTACATGCATGCATATAAGAAAGGATGGAAGAAGCAATGGGTTAACAATGCATGAATAACAGAGCAAAACTAAGAGCAAAATATTCATTCATTTCCCAGAAACTGATACGCTACTTGATAGAAAAATAATTTTTCCAAATGTCTCTGACCCTCTACCACTGGTTAACTGCATTGATCCCACATCTCAGGATGACCAGCCAACGCATTTAACAATACTGATGTTACGTTTCTGAAATGAATATAAACAACTTAGTCTAGCACAGCTGGGGATGAGGCTGATCGAAACAGAAATTACACTCAGTAAGACCATTCCTCCCCTCAAACTTCTATTTGATGCATCTTCTATTTATAGACAACATCACAGATTATCGTCTGTACAAGTAATTTGGCAGAGGGAACTTCAGGCTCCTTGCTACCTGCAACCCATTCCATACACAAAGTGTATAATATATAATGCAATTGCTTAACATGAGAGAATCTTTCAAAATGTTACCCCTACAAGCAAAATTTAGTAAGAAATTTGGGAAAAGATTGAAAGGATACCTTCAAGGCCAAATCTTCAGAAACTGTAGATCTATACCGAGTTGAACCCTCTAAAGGGCAGCTTCCTCCTTTAATAATAAAGTTAGCATTACAAAGGCTCGAAAGTTGCAATAGAACATCAGACATGAGTCCACAATCCCCTCCAACTCTTAAGACATCGTTTTCATGTTCCTCTTCATCAAGTGAATCTGCTGCAGAGGTTATACACTGAAATATAGCTAATAACCTCTCCAGTGGGAAAGTTCCGGGCCCTTTCATAAGTAATTCTTGTTCAGCAACTTCCTTCTGTTCCATTGATTTTTCAGAGGCCCTGAGAAGATATTAGATGAGAAAATGCAACTTTTATGACCCTAGAAAGAAATGAAACAAAAACTAAAATGAGACGTTAGTTTTGAGGCTAAAGTAACCAATAAATGTTCCATTCACGGTGAACCCAGTCAACTGGTGTATCTTGATAAGTAGTAGTCAACAAATGCTTCTTTATTAGCAATTCGATGAACAGGAAATGTTTATTAATAACTGAGGAACAGTTCATAACACTACCTATCATTAGCGGTTAATTGACTGCTCAGACTAGGCTAATTAACAATCCAGAAGTACACATTCAAAAACCATTGCCGAGTTAACTAGCACATTAGAAGGAACTGGGTTCCTTCTAAGATAAGTACATTAGAAGGAACTGGGTTACTTTACTTTCCATTTACTACATGGCAGATGACAATCCAAGCACTTTCTTCGTGTGATCAAAAGAGAGCAAAAGAGTAATTCTAAGGCAGATGTAATTTCTATTCTCAGCAATGATATTGAAGAAGTTTAGGTTGAGTTTACTGTTTTCGAGGGAAATTTCCATCCATATATTATAAATTAGAAGAATAAACACTGACCAAAACAATATAAAAGAGTAGTTATCCCGGTAAACAAACCTAAATATTAAAAAAGAATCTTCATGAAATTATTTGAGAAGAAAAAGTTAGAGCCAGTAATCTATCAGAATTTAACCACTTACTTCCTTTTTCTTTTGCGACTATCAGATCCCCCAGTTGAATCAAACAAGGATGCATCGAGAGTAGCTGGGTTTCTTGAAGCAAGGAATGCTGAAATGAGAAGATATTTCGCAGAAGTAGACATGTGGAAATCTATCTGAGCAAAATGGTCAGTAACTTCTGACTTTCTAGTGCTGCCTTTCTGCCTCATATCCTTGTTGATTTCAGCTTCAGTAGAAGACTTGGATGGAACCCAGAATATCTCATTTAAGGAAGGGGCAATATGTGGCTTAAAATGACTAAACAACCTTCTCTTCATCTCTTCATTGGGTACAGATGCCAAATCACTCAACGGTTCACAATACTTTCTAAATAATGGTGAAAAAGCAGTTGATAATTCATCTACTCGTCTAGTAGTTCTACAGAAAGGTCTCAGGACAACACTGTTGACAAGAAGCAGAAAAGGCACATTTATTGATTAGATAACACATAGCGAAAGATTGAAGTAAAAGACAAAAAGAAAGTGCTTTATGTTCTTACTCAAGAAAAGAGGAATATAACTTTCGATTAGCTTGGTTTCTCATCAAAATTTGACGGAGATCGTCTTCTGTGTATTCAGGAAAATAAACAGGAACATGCTCTGTATATCCCATGTTTGAGTAGTATGTATCCGGCGAAGTATTACTGATAAATATGAGTCCCACCTCATGCATCTTCAAAACATCATAAAGATTAAACATAAAGGGTAATGCACTCGAACTTTTATCCCGCTCACGAATGAGCTCCAAGTTATCAAATATCAAGTAGAGCATATTCCCGTTAGGCTTTCCAGCCGACTTATGTGAACCCAATTTCTTCAAACTCCTGAGCTTTTCAATAACACTTGTCAAGTCTTCACGAAGAAAGTTGACAAAATCAGATGGCTTAACACAGCGTTTTGTACTCGAATAGCCATTAGCCGCATTCTTCTTATGAAGCAACAACTGATTTAAAACCGATTCAAACAAGATCTGCAGACTATAACAAGTACGACAGCTAGCATACACAAAGGGGCGATTGAGGTACCTAAAAATTTGAAGAATGGTACTGGTTTTCCCAGTAGAAGGATCTCCATAAACAAATAATGGAAGCATGGGGGAATTCACCGGACCCAAAAGACGCAAAAGCTCACGAATTTGATTGCCTCTAGCAGGAAAACTAGAAAGCAAATCGTTGAAGCTAAGTTGTTCCCCTCCAAATACAAAGTCATTGAGTGTGGGCTTATAAGGTTTGGTTATTTTTTCTGTTTCAACCTCATTGCTTGTGACGACAGTCGAAGAAGACAATCGTGTCACTCTTCTAGTGATTTGTGGACTTTCCTCTTTACCCATTTGTTACAAGTTTGCAAGAATCATTTTTTGTCTGCGGCAACAGATTCTTCTCAAATTTAGCAACAGTTCTAAAACTCACAGAAATACGCAGCAGCAAAACAACCATTAAAGAAAATGAAACCTGATAATCAAAATAAAGATTGCATAGCTTATTGATAAATAGAAAAACTACAGATGTAGTTGCATTCTTTTTCTGTTTGAGATAAAGTTGTGAATGATAAAAAAAAATTATATAAAAAAATAGATCAATTAATATGGGAACTTTTAATTAGAACCAGATAGAGAAAGGCTTGCTGGAAAAGTAGCCTTCTGTTTCCTCCATTTTCTTGGAAACCAGACATAAAAAATGAGAAATCAACGAGAAGAGAAGATGGAAAGTTGAAGGTTACCTGATTGAGAGATTTGACGAGAGAATTTGCTGGGGGGTGGAGAAACGGCGCGTTTCGTTATGATTCGAAACCCTACCGTAGCGGAGAGATGAGGAGAGAGAGAGAGTTAAGAAATGGAAAATAAGAAGCGTTCCCGCCAAAATGCTTGTATCCTGTGGGGTTAAATGCACGATAAGCAAACACGAGCATGCCCATGTAGGCCCAGGGACGCCTACCCTTGATTTTGGACCCAGGAGCTGGTCCATGGGGCCCATACTATTGGGCTCCTTTTAAAAAGCCATTCCTTTATTTAAAAAATATATATATACACACACAAAAATAAAAAGATTCATATCATGCCAGGAATTTTTCTATATCTTAACTTTTTTATAAAAAAAAAATTGCAATCTCATAACTTGATTCTTGAGCTCAATGAGTTGACTCGTTTTTTTTATATAAAAAAAAAAATTAATTAATTATGTCCTTCAATATTATATTTGTTAGAAGATAGTCTTTATATTTTTCTTATTTGTTTTATGTTGAGTAATTTTGTTCTCATGATTCACATCATCAATTTATCATGTTTACCTAGATTTACTTGAGTTGTTTTTTTAGATATTTTTTTTTTCATTTAACACTTGGTTGATTAAAGTTATATTTTGTAATTTGTTTTGATTTATTTTATACACATTTATATCGGTTTCATAATCTAAGTCACAAGTTTTCAAGTTAATCAGGATTAACTTGAGTCAATTTAATATATTATTGTCTTGATATTTTTTTTCAAAAAATACATGTATCATCCAGTATGTCACTTTCTTTAAAGGTGTGTCGTCTTATTTGTATTAAATTTAGGTCTGATGATTGAATTTTTTTAAAAAAATACATTAATTGTATTTTTATATTTTTTATTAAAAAATAACGTGACATGCAACAAAACATGAGCAAATAATCTAGTTAACAAAATACCAAAGGATATCTACTAAATTATTGTAGTTACACCCACAAAACACTATTTATTAGAATAGTATTTTTTTTTTCATCTTTGTCTTTTAATATTAGATCATTTTATGAATCATGCTTCATGGCTTTTATTTTATTTTCCTTTATTTTTTGTTATATACCAACCTCGTAGATTTAGTTCTTTTTTTAAAAAAAAACCTTTGATATTAGATATGTTGGAAATGGGGCTTCCTAATTATTTTTTATTTACTTTGTATGAATTTATCATAATTTGTTGACCCGTGTTGCATGTGTTAACAAGCTAAACTGGATTAACTCATGTCGTTTGTTTAGATTGCCTTACCTTTTTTACTTAATTTTTTTTTTTAATTTTATCATTCAATACAAAGTTTTATGAAAAGTTGGGCTTCATAATGTTTTTTTTTTCTACATGGTTATCCTTATTTTGTGGCTCATATTATGGATTTAGCAAGTTGTCTTTAGCTGACTATATTAATTATTTTATATTATTTTTCAATTCAATATTTTTTTAAATTGGGCATCATTTTTTTATCTTCATATTGCTTTCAATAAGATTATCTCAATCTTATGATTCAAGTTACAAGTTTAACATGTTAGCTTGATTTGTTTATTTTTATTTTTTTTTTATTTCACCATCCAACAACTCAATCGTTTTTTTTTTTAGTTTAGTTTTTTCAATTTCCTCTTTCAATGTTATGTTATTTGAGAATTGATTCTTGCATTTTGTTTTAAATTTTTTTTATAGAATTATTCAAGTCTCATGAATTTATTTATTTATTTATATTAATTTCAACCTTCAACATTAAACATGTTAGAAATGAAGATTTATTTATGAGAAGTTATCCTAGTTTTATGACCTGGGTTACTAGTTTAGTAGGCTAGCCTGGATTGATTTTTTTTTTTTAAATTGATTTTTTTTACTTCATCATTCAATGCTTGTTTGGCTAAAAATTGAGTTTCATAATATTTTTCGATCTGGTTTCCATGGAGTTATCCTTATTTCATAATATTAGTCAACTCATGTAGTTTTTTTGTTTTTTTTAATTTAATATTTTATTTTTCAATTCCATCATTTTATATTTGGTTGGTTTGGAATTGACCTTTATAATTTATCTTGATTTGCTTTTGAAAAGATTATTATAGTATTATGATCTAGATTGATTTAATATACCGCTATATATCTTAATATATATTTTTTAAAATACTATCTAATAAATTATCATATCAATATCTAAAAAAATATCATTCAATAAATATCATATTTTAATTACAAGATTATTTTTTTATTATAAAAACATTATCAATGCTCTAGTAAAATATACTAAAACATGTAGAAAAAGTAATATTAAGTAATACTAGTCTGTGCACTCTTCCCACCCATATGCACTATTAAAATATTCAGGGAAAAAAATGATAAGATATGCGTTATCACTCTGGAAATGCATTATTTATTGTGATGTTCACATGAACAATGTATTTTTTTTAATTTCTGTCATTAGTTTTTTTACTTGCAATTTCATTATTTCAAATTATTCTAGTATGATTCTACATGCTATGTTTTTTTTTTTTAATTTACGTATATAAAGTGTCGATAAATATTTATTGATTGATTTTTTCAAATAGAACCATATTTATAGTTTAAAAAACGGGAGCCAAAATTAACAAAAAAAAGAAGAAGAAGGACATGTCATACCCCTTTTAAATACTAACATGAAAAACTTCAATTTACTCACTGAAGTTTTTATTTATTTATTTATTATTTGATTCTTGTTATTTTAAGATTTCATTTTTTATTTCAAATTTTTTTATTTTATATTCAAAATCCTTGTACGATGAGAGATAAGAAAAAACTGATAGAGAAATAATTGAGAAGAGAAAAAAAATGCTTGAATTGTCATATCTCAATCATAAAAAAAAGTTGATAATGATATCATATTGAGTTTATCTTTTCAACAAGAGTTCAATAAAAACTATATTAGCTTTTAACCATCATAGAAAAAAATATATCAGGGTTTTTAATTTATTTTTATTTTTTAAATAGATTAAAAACTGTTCGTGGGGTTGGAAATGAATTTGTTAAAGATTAGAAGGTGTGTTTTTAGATGTTTTAAAGTGAAAATAAATTAAAAAATCAGTTTTTTTCTCTCTCTACAAATTTGGAGCCTGGTTGGTGATGGAGAAATAGTGCGGAGAACAACAGGCTTGTTATTATAACAGGTAACCTATCATCTATTTAAAAGTTTGTTTAAAAATACGGTGAAATCGTGTTTTTTTTTTTAATTTTATTTTTTTTAAAAAAATAATAATAAATTATTTTAATATACAATTCCCAATAATCCTTAAAAAAATTAATCAGCCACACAATCATCCTGGGCTTCTAAAGCCGCACGCGCTTAAGTTTTGGATCCCTAGCAGGTGTGCAAGTCTAACCTTCTATTGCCTTTTTATTAACTTGTAGTAATTTTTTTTAAAATGCTAATAAATACTCTCATATTTATTTATTTTATTTGTTTACCTTGCATTGATTTTTATTTAAATTTTAATCGATGCCCTCTTATTTTTTAAAATTATTTAATTAACTTCTTTTTAGATAGTAACTATTACCCTTAATTATCTTTTTTTATTTATTTCACAATGCTTCAACAAGAATATTATAATTTATCTTTAATTTTTTTCTCTTTTATATTATATATAAATAAATTATATTTACATAATATATTTATAAAAAATAAAAACCATCTATTCTTAGCAATCAAAATTAACCTCTAAAATAAAATAAATAAAACTGTAAAATATGAAGGACAACTATGGTTAAATATTTGCATGAGCATGCATCTGTTTTTTATATACCATGAATATTAGTTTTCTATTTTAGAATCTTAATTCATGGGTGTTCAGATGCACAGTTCTCTACCACCTACCAATCTTCAATGAAATATGAACTCCCACACCGAGCCAGGTACTGAAACCACCACAATTACAGAAGCACAGCAATATCAAACTTTTAACATGTAGCCATGGAGCTCTGTCACATGAAAATTAGGTCCACACAGAAAAATACAGTAATTACCCTCCTCACATTTTCGTCATTATCTTAGTTGTCACTTGTGGAACTTCCCCTGATAAAAGAACCACGTCGATTGCCACCCACAATCACATCTTTAAGTCGAGTTATTGGCCTCAGTACACTCCCACTTCTCTGCAAAAAGCACAATAGATGTCACACTTCGCGGCAAAGATGAGTTCAAAAAAGGAATAAACATCAGGAAAATGCTGTAATACAAGCATCCAAGGAGCAGAATATGGCAGCAAACAGGGAAAAAAAAGAAATATAAAGGCATCTGACATGACTTGATGTGCAATGCCTGCACAAGAATGAGTGAATTAATTTATGCCATGTGCTAAAATCTGCTCAAAGACAATAGGCAGAAGTACTCGACAGTTTTAGTACCAGTAGAGTATTTACAACACTTGCACAAAGGTAACAAGAATAAATAGAAGCTCAGGTGATCTTAGGTTGTCGTGCAGCTCATTAAAGTGTAAAATGAGCTTCAATCAGTCCAATGTGCAACTTCATGCTCTTGCATATCATAGCTCAGGCGGCCAAAGTTACGACATAAAAGTAAAAGAATTACACATGTAAGTATTAACAGGAGACTCTTATCAATTAATAACTTTTGTAGTTGTTGGTATGAGTTGACTATTGCATTGCATCTCTTTCCCCTTCCCCGCCCCGCCTGCACACTCCTCCCCTTCCCCGCCTGCACACTCCTTTCCCTCAAATAATAGCTTTTTTCAAGTCTCCAAAATATCTTAGTGATCATATGTCAACCAGAAGGGTTCTCAACTTCAACTCCAATAAATAATACATACGAATGTGAGCTCCTAGAGCCCATGCATATGTTTTACTGTAATAAAAATCACATAACATCTCAATTGATTTGAATCATGAGGTTTTAATGAAATCTCATGTTTAGAACCATTTTGAGTGTCAAGAATTGAATTTCAAATAGAATTCAATCTCTAAAAATAATACAAAAATAAATCAAAGGTCAACCCCTCTAATTTACTACACAAAAAAAAAAGGTTAAAATTTGCTTCCCTAAAATACCCATCCAGCCATCTAAATCTACCCATTTAAAGGAATAAGATGAAGTGTTAAAGAGTAATATAATAAACAAAGGAATTGAATTATCTCTTTTAAATATGTGAAATCAAATTATTTATCATTTGAATTCAAATTTAACACTATAACTGAATTCAATTACAGAATTGATTCCAAACAGGCTGTCAAAAAAAAATTATATGCAAAGAAAAATCTTGATCCGCAGAACAAAAATATAAAAACAGAAAAAGGATTCAGGAAAAAGCACCTCATTGTTGATGCTAGCCTGCCACTTAAGTTGCAAAGCCTGCCACCTTTCTTGCTGCCAGCGCTGCCCAAGGATTACGATTCCCATCACAGCTGCTGCAACAAAAATAGACCAAAATGTATTCGCCTCTTTTGCATGAGCATACAAGGAAGCTGCCCTCCTCTTCCACCAGGCATTAGAAGGAAGGTCAGCATCGTTGGCAGCTTTCGGTGAGAAAGGAACAGCAGCAGGAAAATCCAATTCCCTTTCAGAAGATTCATTTACTTCGGGAATTCCCAGGTTCTCACCATATGTGGTTGATCCACTGAGAGCCGTTTCATTGTGGAAAGAAGTAAGTGCAGCTGTACTGTATATACTTTGTTCCTTGTCACTGAAATCTTGCAGAGTTGTGCTCTCTTCAAATTCTTGACCCTTTTTGCCCTTTTCATCAAACAACTGTATCCCAGGGTACTCTTCAGATTCTTCCAACCCCTTGAATGGCCAAATCTCTTCATTCTTACCGCTGGACCTACCTCCTTCTTCTGGACCAAGTTCAAGGGCCACATTCTTCCCCACATGTGAATCAAGAATCTCACTGTTAACATGCTCTAATGGTAAATTCTCATGTTGACTCGGTGGAAACACAAAGTGACGAGACATGAATAAAGCGTGAGAACTTTCAGCCTCGTCTTCTTCATAAACCTTTCTGTTATCATCATCCTTCTGATCAAATTCTTTTGGACCAGGAGCAGCTGCATATGTAGATGCTGTCAGAGATACAACCTCCCAATCATTCCCACGAGGGGGATTCTCCTCTCCTTCATTTTTACCTTCCATCTTCCAGCTACACTATCTTCCTAAACTCACAGACAAGTTAAAACATTGAGAAATAAAGTGTTCTTGAATCAAATAATGGACCAAATTAATTTATCAATAACTCTATTCCACCATAAAGAAGCCAGACGATCAAAATATCAACCAAGAGCACAAAACAGTCCAAACAAAAAAAATATTACAGCTCCATTATTTCCTGCTCGGTTTCCCAAAAACATAAACTCGATCAATCTATGGTGAATTAATTATTCCGTTCCACACAAAAATAAATGAGTAACTCTCAATCAAATGATAACTTTTTTTAAAGCATTAATGATCAAGAAAGTTGAATAACCAGAAATTCTGCAAAGAATAAATGATTCGCAACCTAATAAAATCATCCACTCCAATTAATAATATCAACTTAATAAAAATGATTAAAATCAGTCAATTTAATAAAAAAAAAACTTGAAACAAGAATCTAATTCAACCAACGGAAAAAGGATATCTGTGCGTAAGGCAATCAATTGGTCAGTCAAAATAAACAATTACAGATCCAAACAGCATAATCAAATCAATAAAAAACAACATCTTCATCATCCATCAGAGAAAAACAACGGATGAGAGCTTTCAATATACAAACAAGGAAAGTATATATAGAGAACTCACGTGGATATAATCGGACGAGATCTAGAGAGATATGAGAGAAAAAGATGACGTTTTGTTGACGAGGGTGGAAACTGCCTGCAGTAGTGCAGGGAGAGGGAGAGGGAGAGGGAGAGGGAGAAATGGGATTTTATTGTTTTGTACTAGTATGACTCTCAAGATGAGGAGAAGTAAACCTGCA
This sequence comes from Populus tomentosa, assembly GCA_018804465.1. Lineage (NCBI taxonomy): Eukaryota > Viridiplantae > Streptophyta > Magnoliopsida > Malpighiales > Salicaceae > Populus > Populus tomentosa. Next base: position 5,301,469 of record CM031995.1, read on the forward strand.
GTGGCCGGTTGTGTTTGATGGTTTGAGCGCATGGTTTTGACCGGCTGTGATAGGTGAAGCGTGTTGGTGGATTCTTCTTTAATACTTATCTTCTCACTCCCGTACAGTCAGGGAATCTCGATTACTTGACTTAACTTGGTTTCAAACCGGTAACTAACCAGCTCTTATTGTGGCTTTGCGTGCGTGGGAGGGAGGGGGAGGCATGTATTTTACACGTCCTTAAAATCTGATTTTACCCGGCCGTTATTGCGATCTCCACGTTCTTAATGACTTTTCAGAGAAAAATAACGTGGTCATCTAAAATTTTTATAAGCACTTGTTTTTTTTTGTATTTTAAAAATATTTTTAAAAAAATTAAATTTTTTTTATTAACTTTAAATTAATATATTATTAATATTTTAAAATTATTTTGATGTGTTGATAAAGATTAACGAAGAAGTAGTTTAATGAGATAACTTCACACACTTTTTCATTTACATTATGCATGTATATATACAGGATCGAGGAGCTCATTAGGCCTGAGGTTTTGCTATTCTGTAACTAACTACAAGCTGTCCATAATTCAAATTTAAACATAAGGATTTGATTCCAGTGAGTGAGGATTTTGTGGAGGAACTAATGTTGTTGAATGAGTGTTTTGTGGAAGAGTGATTGCTTTTCTTATATGCCCCCGCAAGATGGAGGTACTATCAGTAACTCCAATCTTGGATCTTAAGACTTGAAAGCGGTGATGTGGAAGAGGCTTCGTAAGCAAGTCTGCAAGCTGATCTAAAATGTGAACATGGCTGACAGAAATGCCACCTTTCTGGACAAGATCACGAACAAAGAGAAGGTCAATGTCGATGTGTTTCATTCGAGTGTGTTGCACTGGATTGAGGCTGAAATGAGTTGCACCAATGTTATCACAGAAAACCTAAGGAGGGTTTTTAAGATGTAAACCAAGTTCTGTGATTAAAGAATGAAGCCAAACTGTTTCAGAGGTGGTAGCTGCTATTGCATGAAATTCAGCTTCTGTAGAAGACCGCGAGACAACTCTTTGTTTGCGTGCAGACCAAGAAATGGGATTGGAGCCTGGAAAAGTGATAAAAGCAGTGGTGGAGATCCTTGTATCAGTGTTGGCAGCCCAGTCCGCATCAACAAAAGGTTTGTAGATTTAAGGGGCTGCTCTGTTGAATAAGAATCCCATGAAACATTGTTTGCTTGAGATATCTGAGAATTCATTTGGCTGCAGTCTAGTGACATTCTGTTGGTTTGTGCATGAACTGGGAAAGTCGATTTACTGCAAATGCAATGTCAGGTCTAGTTAGACCAAGATATTGCAATGCCCCAATAACTTTTCGATATTCTGTGCTGTCTGTAGGAGCTGAACCATCCGATAAAGTCAATGGAGTGCTAGTGGACAGTGGAGTGTGAATGTCTTTGGCCATATCCATGGATGTTTTAGAGAGTAAATCTCGGATGTATTTGTGATGTGAAAAGAAAAGACCCTTGGCTGTAGGAATGACTTCAATGCCAAGAAAGAAATGGAGATTTTCCATGTCTTTGACAGAGAAGGAGTGACTGAGTTTGGTGATGATAACATCTATAAATGTGAAGACGTTTCCTGTGACAATAATGTCATCAACATACACAAGACAATAGTAGAGAACACTGTTAGAGACATATATGAATAAAGATGTGTCCGTAACTAAGTGAACAAAACCAAATTACGGAAGAGCATCCCGAAAAGCTTTGTACCACTGGCGAGGTGCCTGTTTCAAGCCATAAATACTTTTCTTCAGTTTACAAACATAGTTAGGCTTAGAAGTATCTCTAAAGTAGGGAGGTTGATGCATAAACACTGTTTCTTCAAGATTGCCATGAAGAAAGCATTATTTATGTCAAGCTGCCTAAGAGACCAACCATTCATGACAGCAATGGAGAGGATTAAATGAATTGTAGCTGGTTTGACAACTGGGCTGAATGTCTGGGAATAATCAATGCCTGGTCTTTGGTGGAAACCTTTGGCAACTAGACGAGCTTTGTACCTGCTGATGGTTCCATCATGATTTCGTTTTGTTCGAAAAACAAATTTGCATCCTATAAGATTCTGACTTGCTTTAGGAGGGACAAGGTCCCAGGTAGCATGATTGAGTAATGCAGTAATTTCTTCTGACATGGCATTGCGCCAAAGTGGATTTTTAAGTGCTTAACTAACACATGTGGCCTCAGGGGAGTCAAGTAATGGATGTGTTGTGGTGTTGTGAAGCTGCTTTGGTACAAAGATGTTGTTCATAAACCGAGTGGTCATATTATATCGTTTTTGAGAAACAACAGAAGCCAAAAGATTTACCTAAACTGTGGAGACTGTGGTTGTAGTGTCTAAATTGGATGCAGGGAGAGAGATCTCTTCTTGTTGGACAATAGAGACTGGTGTAGGGAGAGCTTGGTTGATTGGGGTGACAAGCTGCAGGAGTGGAGCAGATACAGTAGGAGCAACAAGTAAGGAAGACTTAGAAGTGGACTGGTTGATGATGTTCTGTGGGGGAAATGTGTTTTCATCAAAAGTAACATGTCGTGAGATATATAATCGTTGAATAGGTAAATGGAGGTAAAGATATGCACTTTGTGTATTAGAATAGCCAAAGAACACACAGGGAACAGACTTGGGTTGGAGTTTATGTGTGTGGTATGGTTTCAACCAAGGAAAACACAAGCAACCAAACATTCCGAGTTTGAGATAATTGGGAGTTGTGGCAAACAAGGTTTGAAAGGGAGATTTATGATGAAGAATAGGGAGAGGGCAATCGATTGATTAGATAGGTGGCTGCTGCAAAGGCATAGGACCAAAAATGGGAAGGCAGATTGGCATGACTGAGAAGTGTGGTGCCTATTTCAACAATGTGTCTATGACGACGCTCTGAAACTCCATTTTGCTGAGGGGTGTGTGGGGTTGTGGTGTAATGGCTTATGCCGTGGAGGGTAAGAAATGGTTGTAGAGAAACAAATTCTCCACCATTATCAGAGTAGAGACCTTTGATATTAGCATTGAATCGATTTTGTATCATTTTATGAAATTGAGGAAAAATGATTTTAACATCAGATTTGTTACAAAGGGAAAAGAACTAGACATATTTTGTGAAGTGATCAATGAAGATCACATAGTATTTGTGACCTTGAATGCTGATATGTGGTGATGGTCCCCAAACATCGGTATATATTAAATCAAAAGGAGTAGAGCTAGTGAGACCATGTTTATGAAAAGGTAAGCAATGAGATTTATTGATAGAGCATGAATCATAAAAATGAGACGTAGAGGAATTACTGGAAACAGGAAGAGAGAATGAGGAGATCATTCGGTCAACAACTTTGGAGGAAAGGTGACCTAGGCGCTGAGCCAACCAGGTATTGATGTGCGTTCATGGACCAGTGCAATGGGAGTGGAGGCATGGGGATGAGGCAAAGGATTGTCACACCCCAAAAAAATCCGGCGCGCGGCATCGACTTGGCGATTTTTCATCGTTTTTGCGTTTGCTTTGAATTTGGTTCGTTGGAGTCGCCACCTAGTAATTCATTGAAGGCTACTAGGAAACCTGATGTACTGGTCTTGTTAGAGATCGCGGGTAAGGGACTGGTTGTGGTTAGGAAAGGTATTAGCACCCCTAACGCACCCTACCTGAGGTAAGCTGCTTTGTGTTCTGATGTGATTTGAAAATTTAAAATATTAATTAAATTCTAAGGCTTGAATAAATCAGTTATTAAATCCCCGAATATATGTAAAAACTTGTTCTTACATTTTCATGGAAAATACAACTTGATTTTATTTGTCCTTGAGATATTTAACCATATTTAAGAAAATTTAAAATATTAATTAAATTCTAAGGCTTGAATAAATCAGTTATTAAATCCCCGAATATATGTAAAAAACTTGTTCTTATATTTTCGTGGAAAATACAACTTGATTTTATTTGTCCTTAAGATATTTAACCATATTTAAATTAACAATTAATTCCTTTTGTTCTTTTTTTATATACAATTCAATAACATAAATAAATAAAAAAAACCTACAAGCACAACACAAACATTTCCTTTTTTTCATTTATCACTTTCTCTTTTCTTTTCTTTTCTTTCTTTTCCTTTTTCTTCCATATTTACACAATACAAAAAAAAAAACTCAAAACTAAATAAATATTACATTAAACAATTCGGAAATTACAAAAATGACCCCAAAACACCCCTGAACAGTGTCAGGACGACTTCTGGAGCTGCTGGAACAGCGGTGGCACGTTGTTCCACGCGCCACCGTCACTGGCGGCGCCTGGATTCACGCGCCGCCGTGAGGAAAAAGCAGGGGATCAGCCACGACTTCCTCTCTTCTTCTCCTCCTCACCGACGATGATGTTGTGACCTGAAAAATAACAAAAAAACGCACACAACAGGCAGTTGATTTTTATTTTGTGTTCTTTGTTTTAAAATCTGCTTCGGTTTTTTCTTCTTTTTGGCAGATCTGTATGTGTTTCTTCTTCTTCTCCGGTGGCAGATCGGTCGTGGAGGAGGAGCTGTCGGTGGTCGATTGAAGCAGAAGCCCGGTGGCGGTGCTGAGGAGATTGGGTCTGTCCACGGTGGCTGAGAGAGAGAAGCCGGTCGGAGCTGAGGAGCGGTTGGCTTCGGTGGGCGTTGGGTTTCATCTTCTCCTCCTCTGTTTCAGGTGGCAGATCGGGCGGTTGCTCCGCGGCTGTTGAAGCTGTTGTTCGGTGGCTGGTGGTGGAGAGATGAAGAAGATTGTGGGTTTGTCGCCGGTTGAAGATGGAAGATCGCCCGCTGCCGTTGTCCGTGGGTCTTGCTACTGTCGTCTGTTAGGCTAGCCGGTCACGGTGCTGGGAGAAGGAAAGATAGATCGGTGGTAGAGGCTGGAAGGAGAAAAGTGGCTGTCTGTGGAAAATCAGAGGAGGTCTTGGCCGGGTAAGGGAGAAGAAGTGGAGGCCGGCGTGCAGGGGAGGTTGGTGTCGGCTGGGAGAAGAAAAAAAAATGGCTTCGGGGGGGAGGCTGTGTGTGGAGGTTCAGATGGTGGGGAAGAAAATAAATCAAAAACAGTGGGGGGAGGGGGCGCCGGCGGCTGCCTTTGGGTAGAGATGGATTTTAGGGTTAGGTTTCTTTTTTTATATATATTTTTCTGATGTATCAAAAATACCCCACCTCTTGCAAGTGTTGGAAACCAGTGTTTATAGGCAAAAAATATTGCCAAGTTTTCAAAATTGGTCCCTTAACTTTCTTTTTTTGTAAAATTTGATTTTTCTTGTTTTTTTTTTTGTTTTTTTGAAAACGAGCAATATCAACGTCGACTCGATGAGGAAAATCAATGATTTTAAAAACGACACATGAAAAGTCGAACGTGTTTGAAAATCTTTTGAAAAATTAAATTCTTTTTAGACGACGCTGAAAATGCTAAAATGACGAGAATATATTAAAAAACATATTTTTTTGGATTTTCATTGTTTTTCTCTATTTTTTGGATTTTTTTGAAAATATATCAAAAACATGGGTCAAAAATTGGGTAGCAACAAGGATAAACACCATTCTCACAGGGTCCTTGAAGAAGAGTATCTCTCGTTTGTGGATCCTTGACAAAAAAAACAAGAAGGATGAAATTCAAGGAACACATTGTTGTGTTTGGTAAAATGATACACTGAAATCAAATTTTGATTTATGGTGGGAACACAAAGAGTGTCTTGAACTTGGAATGTACGTTTAGGAAAGGGAAGAGAAAGAGAACCTGAGTGAGTGATTTTCAAACCTGAACCGTCTCCAATAAGCACTTCATCTTTGCCATCATATTCAGAGTGTAAGTGCAGATTAGATACTTGAGAGGTGATGTTATACGATGTAGCAGAATCAATGAGCCAACGCTGGTCTGGACTTTGGAAAACAGTGGTGCAGTTGGCTGTAGCTTTTCTGGTGTGTAACTTAAGACATTGTTTGGCAGCATGGCCAAATTGATCACAGTATTGGCATTTGGGAGTATACCTTTGCTGTCTGAAATAGCAAGATTGAGGTTTGGAATCATATCTTGGTGTGGCTGCATGAGAAGACCACGGTTGTTTTGTGAAAAACTGTGATGTTTGCGTTGAGTATTATGTGCTATAACGACCAGGGAAGGAGAAGTAACATACAGGCGTTTAAGGTAAGACTCATGACCAATGAGAACATCATGAAGTTCTTCAAATGATAGGGTAGATTTGTGTGAACGAATAAGAGCTGCCATTTCTCTATATTCAGGCCCTAAGCCATTGAGAGCATAGAGAGTAACATCATCAGCAGAGAGAGGAGCATCAATGAGTGCAAGCTCATCGGCAATAGACTTGATAGAATAAAGAAATTCTGTGACAGTGCGTGTGCCACACTGAATGAGAGTGAGATCCTCTTTGAGTTGCATGACTCGTGTTCTAGAACGACTGGCATAAAGCTTGGTCAGTTTGTTCCAGGCTTGAGAAGATGTTTTGGAAGCTGCTATGAAGGGTATCACAGAATCAGACACCGAAGTGAGTATAGCATTCAAAATTAGCTTGTCCTGTCGAAACCAATAAATAGAGGCAGCAGTAGGTGCTGCATTAGAATTCGTGGACAGAGGACATGTGAGTGTACCATCAATATAACCATATAGGTTATAGCCGAGAAGGAGGGACTCAAACTGTACATGCCAAGAGGGATAATTTGTTGGTGTGAGTTTGGTTGTAATTTGTTGTATGGCATTAATTGCAACAGGGGAAGAGGCTGAGGAAGCCATTGCAGAAGCGAAAGAAGAGAAAAAAAAAAAAGATCAGGATAGAACTCGTTGGAGAAAAAAAGGCTCTGATACCATAAAGATTAACGAAGAAGCAGTTTAATGAGATAACTTCACGCACTTTTTCATTTACATTATGCATGTATATACACAGGATTGAGGAGCTTATTAAGCTTGAAGTTTTGCTATTCTGTAACTAACTGCAGGCTATCCATAATTCAAATTTAAACATAAGGATTTGATTCCGGTGAGTGAGGATTTTGTGGAGAAACTGATGTTGTTGAATGAGTGATTTGTGGAAGAGTGATTGCTTTTCTTATAGTTGATGTCAAAAATAATTTTAAAAAAATAAAAAAAATATCATTGGCATGTATTTTGGCACGAAAAGTTATTTGAAAAGCAACCGCAACCATACTGTCAGACAAGAAAAATGATATGGTTTAATTTTTTTTGAAATACTTTATTTTTATTTTGTGGTATTCTAAAAACATCATATATATTAAATATTATTATTTTTAAACACAATAAAATAATTATTAGATTTTATAAAAATAACAATTAAATATGTCACATTTCATAAACACAATAACTTGTTACTTAAATACTTAAAGAAGCAAAAGTCTACTCTATTTTTTTAGGAGATATTTGTCTTCTGTTTTCTCTTTTTTGGTTTGCTCTTCTATTCTCCTGGTAGCATTTAGTTATTAGTTTGAAATAAAAAATAAAAATAATGAAAATAAAAATATATTCGGTTGAAGAGATAGAGACAAATATATAAAAATAAATGTCTTAAATAATTTTAGAATAAATTTTTATACTTAAAAAAACAAGAGGTGTAAAAAGAACAAGTTTCTATAGATAATAACTTTTATTTTTTATTTTTAAAATATCATTATAAAAAACTATTATTTTCAAAATTATCAAATTATAACATGTGATGATAAAAACTGTTATTATCATAACTCAACTCGAGGGTTGATCCGAGACAAAACTCATGTTATTAATCAAGGTCCATGTTATAGGTCAGATTGACCTGGATCAACATAATAATAAAAATAATTATTATTATAATTTTAAAACATGATTCAGGAATCAATCCTGGCAAAGGCTCGGGTTGGGGTTAACTATTGACCCGAGTCAATGCAGAAATAAAAATAATTATTATCATAATTTTAAAATTTATTTTGAAATAATGATTAAATAACATATTAAAAAAGTTAACATATATTAATCCAGGTTAACATAAAATAAAACTTTCTAGAGTAACCAAACAACACCCTAACGTAATTCTTCACCTCAGTTAAAACGTTGGTCTCGTCTCTTTCTTAGCATTGTTCTTCTTTGCTTGTTTTTCCAAATGACAAAAAATCTTGATTCAAACACACGTCCAACCTTTGCTGGGGTGCCATATGAATCACAAGCTTGGTAGAAACATCTTTGCTTGATCCCACGCCGATCCATTTTCAGACCTGGGGAATATTTCCAAAAATTGTGGTACGGGATCATCCGACGAATTTATGACAGAAGCGTTGTCATAAAATGGATTTTCAAAATTGTTATCATCTGTATCACGGCCACCATTGGTCGTGTCTGATTCTTTCCAGATAGAAGAACGTTGATCCACCTTGTTGCTTCCTGCAGCAAGAAAATCTTTTAGCAGAACAAACTCTTGAATGCTTACATAAAAAAGTGTGCACATCCTTCATTATAGCGAGTTGGATAATGGATACTGACCCGCGTAGACTTTTGTGACCCTGCTCATCTACCGTGGAGGCTAATGACGTAGCTCTGATGAACCAGCTACTTCAATCCACCCCTTTGATTCTTTGATCGTAATTTAGGGTGTTTGGGTTGGAGTTATGATTGGTTTTTTAAAAAAAATTATATTAAAAACATGTATTTTTATATAATTTATATATTTTTTAAAAATCAATTATAATTTTAAACTAAACATTTATATTAAAAAAAAATTATAAGCAAGCCAAATAAAATTTTCATGTAATTTGCTAATTCTGGGTTATTTTGTAATTTCTGGCCACTTCACGTGTTAGGGATTAATAAGAATTCTCTTGATATTTTTTTTTTTTGAAAAAATAAGAAATAGGAACATAATGTTGTATATAAAAAAGAATTTTTAGAAAAATGATTCGAGGCTCGTAGAAGGTGGTGGAAGCTTTAGAGAAATCGAGAAAATAATAGATGGGTGTAGAAATTAGGAGTGAAACCGTGAAAGTAATCTTTTCAGTTAGTAAAAATAGGTGGTTATTACTTATTACCTCGTATTCACGCAAGACCACCCCCGCGAAAAAAAGAATCCCACGCAGAAAAAGCCTCCCGCATTTAGCTTGACTCCATCAAACACTCTTAAAAACAATCATTAAAACTAAAACACAGAACCAAAAAATCCCCACGCTCCCGCACTCAGCAGGACACGCGCATGTATTCAAATAAACAAAAATACAAAAAGAAAAACTCACTCTCTCTCTCTCAGTCGTTATTCATCATCTTCCTCTTCAAACACCAAGACACCAAAACCTTAGCCAATCTCTCATCAAACACCCAATCTTCGACCGACCACCACCCAAAACACCACACACAGCCCCCGAGTTCCTCCATGGTTGACGGTATCAGCAACAACTCACGGCTGAGAGAAAGAAGAAGAGGGAGGAAAAGAATAATTGAATTTTGATAGCGTCGATTTCCCATCTCCAACAATGGTAAACACTACCGTCAGAGTAGGGAGGAAGATAAGGAGGAGTATACCATGCATGACCATCCATGCTCCTTTTAAACCTCAATAATGGGTGCAGCGATTCGCTATCAGTGGTGGTTCTTCTCTTGTGCATGAGATTGACACGATGTCATGACTATTTTTGTCAGATTTCAATAGCTCCAGCGACCTTCAACTCCTCAATTGGAAGTTGATTTTTAATGTCCTAAACCCTTACATGCTAGCTAACCCTATTTTTCATGTTTAGTTTGTATTTTAATTGGAAATTTTTGCTTAAGTTCGTTGATGTTTTTTTTTTGGTTGATATAATTGTTTGAATTGTGATTTGTGAATGTGATCGGTGATGTTGAATTGCCATAGATTGAGTAAATTGAGTGTTTGAGATGTTAGAAAAAATTTTAGTATGTAAATTAGATGAAAATGTTTGATTAATTTGCATGTGTTTATGATTTAAGTGAAACTTGTTTTTGTTCTTAATATTAATATTAAAGAAGCGAACATGATATAATGAGTATGAAATGTGGCTGATCTTTACAAGATAATTTGATTGATAAGTTAAAAATTGTTAGTATTATTTAAATCTTTTCATGTGATTTTATTGAAAGGTTGATGTTGTCGTATTGTTTGAATTGTGACAAATTGATGAAGTCGAGGTTTGGAATTGAAATTGTAAAGAATATGTATTAAGAACTATATATGAACATGCGAGTTTAATTGTAAGATTTAGAAACGGTGGATTTTTCGTGGGTTTGAAATAAGAAGTCGAGTTATGATTTTAAAATCTTAATTGTAAGATTTAGAAATGATGTGTGTGCACGTTACTTTTGAAAAAAATATTGATCATAAGATAGAATATGATTTTAAAAAACTCACTAGTAATAAATTGATTGCCGTGAATTGACACATATTATTTAAAAAGAAAGAGGACATAATAAGAATCAAATTACACGGCATAAACATATCTTTCACCATCAAGGAGCATCACACGTGTAGGTGTGTGCTATTAATTTTTCCAGTTAAAATAATATTATTTAAATATAAAATAATGATATTACCCCTGATCAAGCGATAATTACTAAAAAGTATAGGTAAAAAGATTTTAACACCCTTGATTAAATGGATTAAATCTTTTCGCCTAAAAAAAGCATACGTGGAACTTAATTGTACATAAACAAAGGAAAAGACTTACATTCCCTTGCCTAACAATGTTAGTTTTTTTTTTTTATATATATATTTTTTTATTTTTTATCGCAGAATATTATGGTCATTTTAATATTTATGAAAATATGAAAAGGATAAAAATAAACCTAAAATAATTTATAATGATTAATGCAATGTACAAAAAGATAAAAATACTCCTAATTCAAATGCAAATGATTATTTTTAAAAGGCTACAAACACCATTTTATTATCACAACAAACAACAAAATGATGAGTTTATAGCCACATTGAATTCCCTTTACTCTCTAGATTTTTTTTATATCTAAAAGAACAAAATATTTGATTTTTATTTATTTATCCTGCTTGTTAAAAAGAAAATCCTTACAGCTGAAGTTTCAATATGTGATCTTTTTTTTCTTACTCATGCATTTTTGTTGTCTTTTTTAGAATAATGTTTTTTTTTAAATCTTTACTTAACATATTAAAAGTGTTTATCATGTAATATTATTCTTCTTAATATGATTATTAAAAAAAGTATTAAAAATAATATATACTAATTATTATAAAAATATTGAATTCAAGATTTACATGCATTAATAATTATATTTTTCACTTTTATATCCATAATTTTATCTGAATGTAATTTATCAAATTTATAATCATGGAATAACACAAGAAAAAAAGTATTACAATCATAAAAGATTTTACAAGTTAAAAATATCAGAGAGATACAAAATTACCACGGAAATGCTTTCAAGCAAATTAAAAAGAAATGAAAAGAAAAGAAAATCACATAAACGATAATTCTTAAAATGTGTAAGAGAGTAATACAAAATGGAGCCTATTAATCTTCAAAAAGTATCACGAAAATTAATTGAAAATTTATCTTTCAAAATTGAAGTAGTTTGTACTTTTTCTTAATTAATTCTTACAAAGAAGGAAAAAAAAAAGTTATGGAAGATAAGCCTGACTGGGCTATTAGGAGTTGGGCTATAGGAGCCCAAACAACCAATCAGGGAAAAGAGATCAAACCAAACAGGCAATATTTTGATTGGCTAGAAAATAAAGTGAGTGGGCGGTTGATAAGGTGATGACGACGAGATGGGAGCGGACAGGATTCAATAAATACGAGACGGAATTAGACTGTGTTTATTTTGTTTTTATTTTAAATTATTTTTTTATAATTAAAAAAATTTAAAAATATTATTTTAATATATTTTCAAATAAAAATTACTTTTAAACAAATTCTATCATAATTCTATACACTAACTTGCCTCTAATTTTTTTTCATGAGTATTTTTTAATTTAAAAAATATTTAAATTTTTTTTTATTTTTTTATAATTTTACATTGATATGAAAAATATTATTTTAATATATTTTTAAATAAATAAACATTTAAGAGTCAAAACAAAACTCAAGCAAGGTCAAGACAGTAGTAGCAATATATAAGAGGTCGAGTGGCAGGAAGCGAAGATTGACGCGAAGAGGATATTATCTTTCGATGAAATGGGAGATCTATATGCCTTGGATTTCGACGGAGTTCTCTGTGATAGCTGCGGTGAAAGCTCTCTCTCCGCTGTCAAGGTTCTCTTCTCTCTCTCCTCCTTTTTAGCTGCCATGAAATGGAATACAACTTTTGGAAGCACTAATTCAAGTCAATTTTGTTCAAATAGCGAGTAATAGGATGATGATGCTGTTTCTTTACTGGTTGTTTTGGTGATCGAATAGGCTGCTAAAGTGAGATGGCCTGTTTTATTCGATACGGTGGATTCAACTTTGCAGGACTGGATTGTTGATCAGATGCACATTGTAAGTCCGTCCTTTTGTGTCTTAGCTAGATAACGAATAAGTATATTAAATTTCTTGCACCTTTTGAAAGGATATACCTGTTATAATTGGTTCATATCTATTTCATCATGTTTATTCTGCAAAATTCAAAATTTGAACCCATGATTTCAACATTGTGAATTTGCTGTCGGGGTCTTACAATTGAAATATTGGTGACTTGTTATGGGTCCATTTGGAGACATCGGTTGGATTATTCTGTAAAACTAGAGTCTGACTTGATGTGGAAAGTCCTCGGATTGATGCCGTATATAAATGCCAACGCCCTTCTTCTTCTTGATAATTATTGTCGTTTTCTTTTTCTATGAACAGAAAAAAGAAGGGAATGGTATATGTTTGAGGCTAATTACTGACTTGTACTGTGGCAGGTGCGACCTGTGGTGGAAACTGGATATGAAAATCTGTTGCTTGTAAGGCTGCTGCTGGAGATGAGAATCCCTTCTATTCGGAAATCCTCGGTGGGCATACAGCGCCACAACCCTGAATAGCAGCTATCTCTATTATATGAAAAAACTAAGAACATTTTATGTCACGTTTATTATCCTCAAGAATTACGAAATTATTCTGTTCACTTTCAAATACTGGTCTAGATCTGATAAATGTGGTTCAACTTGCAAGGTCGCAGAGGGACTTACGGTTGATGGGATATTGGAGAACTGGTCAAGGATAAAGCCTGTCATTATGGAAGAATGGGCTGAGAATAGAGATGCTCTGATAGAACTCTTTGGAAAGGTCAGGGATGAATGGATGGATAATGACTTGGCAACATGGATTGGAGCGAACAGGTATTTCAATTAAGTTCTTAGAGATGTGCCCCAATATGTAGAACTTCAGTATAAATCATGATAAGAAAGTAAACCCAAAGCTATGGTTAAAACTCGATGATTATTTCTTGTCAATAACTTGACCAAATCAGATCCATCTGCATATCAGATTCATTCAGGGTTACCACGCATTATGCACCTTAAATTGTAAGAGCTCGAAGCTGATTTTGCAGAAATGAATTGTGAATTTGAAATTTATATTCAGAGGATATTCCTCAAGAATGAGAAAATCTCTAGAGAATAAACGTACTTGCCATCCTTGGAAGTTTGGGATACGTATTTGTTCAATTATCTTCCTCCTTACCATTTCTACATAATTCTGCGACTACATTTTGCGCTGAAAAATGAATAATTGCCGTTATCTTTGAATCTCAATGATCTCCTCCAGGCATGTCTATCAAATTATTATTATTATTTTTTAAAAGCAGCTGCGCTACATAAAATTTGATTCTGCTGAACGAGCCTTTGGACCTGATAATTGATCCTCCCCTGCAGATTCTATCCCGGTGTTCCTGATGCTTTGAAATTTGCAAGCTCAAGTATATATATAGTCACCACAAAACAGGTGTGGCCTGTTATTCTTTTATCTTTTGCTCTCAAATGATTGTGACATTGGAGTAAGGGCATTATAAATCAATCCCCATCAGGTTTTGAAGTGAAAATCAAAGGAGATGAAATTTGGAGAGGACTTGAGTGTTTTTTTATTTCTTTTACTGATATTCAAACTTGTGCCCCCTTTTTTTCTTGCTTCTCAATTCAGAGCCGGTTTGCAGATGCTTTACTACAAGAGCTTGCGGGAGTGAAAATCCCACCAGAAAGAATATATGGTCTCGGGACTGGGTTAGTACATATTAATTGAGTGTTATGGGGAAAGCAAAACCATTGATAGCTTCCTTGATTCTTTCGCACGGTTTGCTTTCCATAATGATTTTTTTTTCCTTGTCCCACCGTTAATTTCAATTGCTGCTTTCAGTCCCAAGGTGGAAGTGCTGAAGCAACTTCAAAGGAAACCGGAGCACCAGGGGTTGAAGCTACAGTAAGATCCATTTTTCTTCACCGATTTTTCATCCAGTCGCCACATCTATAAACCTCTGCAGACTTTGTGGTCTCCCGTAAATTTTCTTCTCCAGTTAACTTAATTTGAATCGGATTTGATTTTTCTAAATATGGACAGCTTTGTGGAAGATCGACTTGCAACCCTGAAGAATGTAATTAAAGATCCTGAATTGGATGGGTGGAACTTGTACTTGGGTAATCATCTCCCTCAGCTTTTCTTGTTCTTTGCCGCCTCTCCTTTTGTTTTTGATGCAACACTGTTACAGTATAATTAATATTCGTTTGGCAATAATGTTGATTAACTTGTACAGGGGATTGGGGATACAACACTCATAAAGAGAGAGGGGAAGCAGCAAGCATTCCCAGGATTACCCTTCTTCAGCTCACTGACTTCAGTAAAAAGCTCAAGTAATCATGGACTTAGCCAAATCAGTAAGATTTGTTTTTTACCACGACAAAACCAGGAAATCTATCATTTCATACCAGTTTGAATCTTCATGAATAAAGCACGATCAAACGTGTTGTGATTTGTAAGCCTTTATTCAATTATTCAGGTCATAACTGAGTTGTTTTCGATGATCGGGTTGCCACTTGTAAAATGGTAGAAATTAAGGAATTGAACGCTTCCATTCCATGTAACTTGTCCGGGTTGACCAAACAAAATATTATCCACTGTACTTCACAGATTCTACCACTTCCAAACAACACTGAAAGGAAAACACAGGCTGTATTTCTTTTCTAATTTCATCATCCAGGAAAGGGAACATCATATTGCCCTGCTTGACAAAAAAAGAACAAAGAAAAGAAAAAAGTGGAAGAGAAATTCGAATACCAGCCACAATATTGCTCTAGACTTGGGAAGAGAACCACTGCCGACAGACAGTATATTATCCAGGGTACAAAGTCAAATCTTGCACTGGCTGAGCTTGTATGTCAAATAATTAAAATAAAAGATATTCAAAATGAATATGACTCAGATGAATCAGTAAATTCTGCAAAATCCGCTCTCAATCACACATCATACACGTACCAGTTATTACACGAAAACTAATGATCACACATTGTTTATATGCTAAATTTGCTGGCAAAATAAGACTTCTATCTGTGATTGGTGTGTAAAAACGGATGCAGATTCTAGATGGTAGGGCAGCAAGCAGCAGCATGTTAAAAGAAAAGGAACAAAAAGGAAGGATGGTGAGCGGGGACGAGTTGCAAGAGTTACAGCTACTGACCCAGAAATTAAACTTGCAGTGAAATGATGATGTGATTAATTCACTGACTAATTACACGTGAAAAGGAGGATTCCCACTTGGCTACAATTCTTCTTTCTGATGCCCATCATCCTTTGTAGCAGCTGCAGGAGTATCGTCTGCTTTGTCCCTCTCGCGCTGAAGCTTCTCAATGACTGCTTCTAAAGGAGGATCTCCATGTCTACGGAAAACTTGATCCCCAATCTTGATTTCATAAGCCTCCGGTTCATTCAAAATGAACTCCTTCAACTGGGCACCAAAAGAATGCGAAATTGAGGTAAAAGGAGAACACGATATTGAAGATCAACAATGCATTTACTTCAAACTTAAAACACTGAACCAGTAATCTTCAATAAAATGCGAACATCATTTAAAAGACTCGTTAAGCAAAATGGCTATCACACTGACGAGTTTCGCATGTAGATTTGGCTGGTCAAGAGTCAAAAGTACCAATGTGCAATCACTTCAATTAGGCATGATCAAAACAACTCAGGAGTCAATGAGCTCCACCGCTTACCTCCATTGTGTCTCTGCCTTGATCCATGCTAAACATAATTGTACTCGAATCAACCCCTGAAAACTGCACTCGGATTCCTCCCGTTTTCATAATCTTTGTCCATTTCATAGCAATCTCAGCAACCACGTCCTGAAAAATCAAGACCATAAAAATTCAATCCATAACTAACAATCCAAAAGCCCCAATTCGCAGAAAATGAAAACTTAAATCAAATTACCGGAGTCCGACGTGCGCCTAATCGGAGCTTAACAAACCCAAAAACTGGCCCGAAATTTCGCTTCATCATCATCTCCTGGATCTCCTGCACATTCATGTTGTTCAAATCAGACGGTGGTGGATCGAACTCGTCTTCAGATCGTTTTGTGGTCTTTCCCCAATTTTTCCACGCCTCGTCTTCCTCATCGTCGATAACGTCGTCAAGATCATCCGTTATGTGGATGCTTCGCTTCCCTGCATTGGCCACGCGGATGAAATCGTAATCTGGGGAGAAGATTAGGGGTAGAAATAAAATTAGGAGAAGCAGGATATCGGGGTTTGGCATTTTTGTGATATCGGTATAATTGGGGTTTTTGTTTATTTATGGGTTTTGAAAATGGAGGGTAACTGTTAACGTGCGCACAGGGGGATGCGTTGGATATGGGCACGGTTAGTGTGCATCATTATATGGGTTTAGGTGCTAATCAGTTGAGTTTGTGCCGAATTGGAGTTTAATTCTACTCGAAAGAACTTCCATAAGAGGATGTAATTAATTGTTTCATTTTTAATAACCCTTATTAATTGTGTACACAAACTAAAATTAATTATCTTCCAAAGCCAAAAATTGCAGTCATATGACTAGCAGCTCTTGAGCATGGTCCTATGACTTTCGATCAACATCTAAGTGGTTCCAACAAATTTAATTTTTTTTTTTGTTAAAATTAAGAGTGCGGTTTGTATTTTTTGAATCGTTTTGATGTGCTGATATCAAAAATAATTTTTAAAAAATAAAAAAAACATCATTAGCATATATTTCGGCACGAAAAGTTATTTGAAAAGCAATCGTTACCACACTACCAAACACCCTCTAATTATCCGTTTGGAAACGCGGTTCCCAACAAATTTATTTTTTTTTTTGCTAAAATTGAGTGTGGTTTGTACCTTTTGAATCGTTTTGATGTGCCGATGTTAAAAATAATTTTTAAAAAATAAAAAAACATCATTGACATACATTTCGGCATAAAAGGTTATTTGAAAAGCAACCGCTACTATACTACTAAACACCTTCTAAGTGTCTTGGGATTTTTTTCTCACTCAAGTTATTTAGCCTAAATCATACTTAATTTATATTTCTAGATGTACAAGATTTTTTCATGACTTATTAATTTTTTATCTTATTAATATTTATATCAAAAATATTTTTTTATTGACATTTATATAAAAAATATTTATTTTTTATTAATATTATCACGATGAAACAATATTTAAATATAGATACTTTTTGAATCACCTAGATTTTCATTCTTAATATATATATATATATATATATATATATATATATATATTATTTTCTTGTAAAATATTTATTTTTCATGTCAAAACAAGAATTTAATGTTCTTTTGTATTTATATTATACTTTTTATTTCACTTGTGCATTTTAGAGTCTCCTAATCTATCAAAAAAATATTATTTTGTAAGTGATATAATTCTTACATCAAGCTATCACCTTTTTTTATTATAAAAAATAAATTTAATAACATGAAGATATTAACCCATTATTCAACTTTTAATGCGAAAATTTAGTTCAATTTGATTCTAAAGAGTAATTTTTAATTAAAATAATAAGAAACAAATCTTGCTGAAAAGTAGTTTCCTTTTAGAAAGTAAATTCCGAGAAAGCATTTTCCGACGTTTGGTAGTATAATGAAAAATAAATTGGAAAACATTTTCTAGTGTTTGGTTATGTCATGGAAAATGAGCTGGAAAATAACTTATTAATATTTTATTTTTCTCAAGTTTATTAAAATAATAAGGAACAAATCTTACAAATTAAAAAGTTGAATGAGAATGAAATTAAAAAAAATATAATTTCATAAATTATCTCAAATAAAATAAATAATAATCAAAATAATAGAAATCAAATCTAAAAAATAAAATAAAAAAAAAGATTAAGAAATTAAAATAATAATAATCAACATTTCATAAATTATTTCAAATAAAATAAGTAACAATCAAAAGAATGAGGACCAAATTTGATAGATAAAAAATTTCAATAAAAAAATGATAAGAAAAAAGCAAATAGCAATTATAAAAATAAAGACCAAAATTAATATAAAAATAAAATTTTAACATATGAAATTGAAAAATAAATATTCAAAATAAAATATATATAGCAATCAAAAGTTTAAGAATCAAATTTAATATAATCAGCAAATAATGACATTTCTAAATTTTTCACAACTTTCGAAAAGTGTTTTCCGTCCAAATTTTTCAGGAAAACACTTTCCTGAAAGCCAAGCTAAATTTTTCTTTTACTGGAAAGTATTTTTTGTTGACCAACTTTTCTAATGGCAAACAAACACAAGAAAGTTTGAAAAGTGATTTCCCGAAAATCATTTTCCGGAAAATAAACACAGCTAAGGAAAAACACTTTCCTGAAAACCAAGCTAAATTTTTCTTTGACTGGAATATTTTTCGTTGACCAGAAAGTATTTTTTGTTAACCGAAAAGTATTTTCTATTGATCAACTTTTCTAATAACAAACAAACACATAAAAATTTAGAAAATAGTTACTGAGACAAACATGTCCTAAATGTGATCATAAGTTTTCTTTAGTTTGAAAATAAACGACGATCTAAATAAGTTTTTTCAACAGTCATAACGAATAAAACCTTCATCTCACGGGTTAGATCCAAATGCAGAAAATTTGAAGATTATCAACGCAAAAACTCTCTCTAAATATCACTAGAGTTGTACATAAGGAACCATATCTGCAAAATGTCAAAAATCATTTTTATAAATGAAGGTGAACTTTTTCTTAATTTCAGTGTTGATGCAATTCCAGCCTATTTCTAAACTCCCCGATTAATTCATCAAGCGACTACATGAGCAAGCTTTCACAGCATTCAAATCCTCTTATCCTTTCACTGATCAATCTCTTTCAATCTTCTTCACACAGCTAGGGTTCGTTTGATATGAATGCCCGGAGAAGGTGTTAATTTGGAGTTAATTAAGAAGTGTAGTTTGCTGAAATAAAAGGACAGAAAAGAAAGGGAATGAGAGGGCTGTGGATCTCGACTAACACACACTTATCCTGCTTATCACTGTTCATGGATCAACTCGGAAAGTGGCAGGAGTTGGAAAGGGTATGGAGAAAAAAAGGAGAACAATAGAAAAGTTTCAGCACTAACAATGTTCTCCGCCAGTTACATGCTGAACACATCCATATATTAGGTTAACATATAGTTGAAAACTGGTCAAAATGTCACCTCAAGGTTTCATGTTTAAATCCATTCTACCAGACCTATTTGCATTATTGTGCAGCAAGACCGTATAGGGTCATACGGTGTATAATTTAGAAAATATGTGCTGCAGATCAGGCGAGCATGCACTTCCAAACATTATTTTCCTCACATTCAAATCTCAAAGAACTCCATTAAAAGCTGCCCGACCATATTCTTTCATGGCCTGTTCCGTTGACTTGTCACAGTAATGTACTAGCAGTTTTATGCTCAGCATTTTGCTCTTACAGATGCCATTGCCAGATTCTAAAGCAAGACCTGAGACCGGAGAGCAAGAGTATCAGCCGCAGCTTCGGAACATGATGATCACTAGTTAAAGCATGCATCATTTGGGAAATGGTAGAAATATATATTAAAAAACTTTAAAAGACGTGGGGAAAGTACTGTATCTTCCCCACGCCTTTTAATTATACTTATATATAATAATAATTATTATTATTATTATTATTATTATTATTATTATATATAATAATAATTATTGTAATTGTAATTATAATTATAATTATAATAAATATTATTTTTTGTTTTCATATTTTTTGTATTTTTTTTTGTTTTTTTATGTCTTTATGGGTTTTTTTTGGACTTCTTTCTTAGTTTTTTTTCCTTTATTTTTTTTTGTTTAATTTAGTTTGTTAATTGATCCCGAATTTGACGGGTTAACCTGGTTTGACGAGTTAACTAGACATTTTATTTCTTTTTAATTATTTTTTTTTATTTAGTTTAGTTTGTTAATGTTAAATTTTTTTCTATTTAATTATCAGACTTTTATGACACGTATTCCAAGCTTGACAGGTTAACCCATCAATTATTTTTTTCTATTTAGTTATTAAAATTTCATGACGCGAATCTAAGGTTTGACGAGTTATCCTGAATTAAAAGATTAACCCAGTTAATTCAGATTTTTTTTTCTTTTTCTTCATTAGTTTTTTTTTCTTTGTTTTTTTCTTTTTAATTAATCTATTTAATTTTCACACTTTTATGACACGACCTTACAACCAGACCCACATTCAAGGCTCTTGGGTCTGGTTTTACAACCAGGCTCACTTAAACTTGAGTCATGTAAGTTTAATATTATTATAAATATTACTCTTGGGTCAAGCGTTGCAGTTAGACTAAAGGCTCTTAAGTATATCTTCACAGAAAGACATAACACTCTTAGATCTTAGCATTTTTTGATATTTTTTATGCAAGAAAAAAAATAACCCGTGATGTATGTCTTTGTTTTGTTTTTTTATTTTTCCTTTTCCTTTTTAAGCCTTTTACTATGGACTGCACGGTGCAGTCCATAGTGAAAAAGTTGATACCTTTAATTTTTTTAATCTTTTTTCTTCTTTGTTTTGTTTTGTAATTATTCTTTTAATTTAGTTTTTTAATATTAAATTTTTTATGTTTAATTATTAGACTTTCATGACATGGATTCCAGGTTTGACGGGTTAACCCAGTTGATTCAGATTGTTTTTCTTTTTCCTCATTAGTTTTGTTCTTTCGATTTCATCTTTTAATAGTGTATGTAGTCCACGGTGAAAAAGCTAATGTCTTTAATTATTATTTTTTGCTTTTTTTTTTTCTTTTTATGCCTTTCACTGTGGACTACACAGTACAATCCACGGTGAAAAGGTTGATGCCTTTTTTTTTTAATTAACTTTTTTTATTTAGTTTATTGATATTAAATTTTTTTTCTATTTAGTTATCAGATTTTCATGACACGAATCTCAGGTTTGACGGGTTAATCCAGTTAATTCAGATTTTTTTTCTTCATGTTGGTTTTTTTTATTTGTTTTTTTCTTTTTAATTAATCTATTTAAGTATTACACTTTTATGACACAACTTTACAGCCAGACTCATATCTAAAACTATTGGATTTGGTATTGCAGCCAAACTCACTTAAACTTGGGTCTTTCAAGTTTAATGTTATTATAAATATTACGTTTGAGTTAGGCGTTGTAGTCAAACCTAAGACTCTTAAATATAACTTTATAAAAAAAATCTAATGCATTTAAATCTTAGTTTTTTTTAATATTTTTTATGCAAAAAATTGACCCGCGAAAGTCATGTAACTAGTGTGTATATATATATATATATATATATATATATATATATATATATATATATATATATATATATATATATATATATATATATGTTGTCATATCTTTACGCTAACTTCACATATATAATTAATATGAATGGTCACTACAGCTTTAATCCCAATCTAATTAAGGATAAAAAAAAAAATCCTTTTGATAACATATATATTGTTTAAATTTGTTTTTTAGCGCGATCCAATTGGACTTCAGACAATCCATGCATATCCACCTTGAAATCACCAGCAAGCTCTTTTATGTCATCATGGTGCCCAAATCTTCATCATTATAGACTTTCAGGCAATCCATGCATGTCCACCTTGAAATCACCAGCGAGCTTTTTTATGTCATCGTGGTGCTCCAAATCTTCATCATCATCACCATAGACTTTAGGCTGCATATCCATCTTGACATCACCACCAAGCTCTTTTATGTCATGATGAGATATTAAATTTGAAATATTATTTATATACATAAATAATCATAAATGATAGATAATAGCTCAATAATTAAATTAAAAGATTAGACTTTAACTTATGTTTTGAGTTTAATTTATATTAATGTTTAGATGAGTTTTATTAATTTGACTTTATTTATTGGATTTGATTTAATTATTGTTGGGTATTTTATTTAGTAGGCCATAAGCTCAATCGCTTATTCTAGTTAGGGTTTTAGTATTAATACCCTACTTTTCTAAATGTTAAGGGACTTTTGATGATTAATGAAAATTTACAAATTTTACATATCTCTAATCCCTTTTCTTTTTTTTTTTAGCTTTTTTTTCTTTGAATCTTCTTTCTTTTCTTGCTTTAATTCTTGTTATTTATTATCCCGCATCAAATTTGGTATCAGAGTCAGGGTTTTAATTATTCTTACAATTAAACGATCCACAATGTTTATGCTAAACCATAGATTCGGTTTGATCCTAAAAAAAAAAAATGTTCACTGTTAAAAAAAAATACCTACTGTTTTGATTTAAAAAAAAAAAAAACATTGTTCATTGTCTCCACCAACAAACAACCCCACAATCAACATTTTACATTGTTCATCGTCAAAAACTGTTCATCTTCTTGAACAGATTAGCCTCCATAATAGCCCCAGCAGCGCCTCCACCATAACAGATCAGAATCTATAACAACTCATCCACCAACCACCCACAAAACCCATCACAGCCATTACTGATTCATGGTTCACCACAACAAAAGCAGGCAGCGCAACGGATCTTCATCTGCCCTGGTCTATAGTGTCGTCGTCCTCAGCAGCAATAATAGATCCACGCAGCAACAGACCCGCCACCCAGTAGCAACACCAAAACTCCTTTCCTCGCACCGCCAATCCCAAGCAAAATCACAAATACACGTTCACTTGTGCCATCGCTGTCAGCTGCAACAACGAATTACGAAAGGTAAGGAAGTAAGGAAATAGAAGCCCTCAAGGAAAAATAATTAACCTTGACACGTCATCAGCCTAGTATATATATATATGTCGTGTGCAAAGCCCTGGCAGTATTTTGATCAATGCCTTAATTAATGGAAAGAAAAGAAAAGAAAAGAAAAACTAATAAGATTGCTTTCAGCTCTATCTTGGACGAATCAACTCCTGGGATTTATCTGTCCTTATACACAATGCATCGGCTTGTAATTTGGATGGGAATCCTTGATAACACAAAACATGCAAGATGAATCTAAACAGTTGATTCGTCTATAGATAGGACAAGTCTACTCTGTCATGAATATATTAGAAAAACTAGAAAAAGCAGGAAAAAAAAAAAGCCCTGAGAATGACCCGTACATTTACTATATAACTTTTCCACGTGTCCCCTGGATCATGGTCATTGCTTCTAGTGGAGCGAATCTTAATCTTAGTATGAGCTTACATTTTTTTTTATTATGTTATGAGGAAATTAATTAGCAGTAAGGAAATTGAAATTTATACGTTGTCAATAACAAAAACATAAGCCGAAACGCCACCTCGTGGGGAGATGCGTTGCCCAGGAACATTGATTTGTTTTGGTACGTCGTGGCTGCTTATAAGTTGATGAGGTGGAAATTATATTTTAAAGTAATTTTTATTTAAAAATATATTAAAATAATTTTTTTATTTTTTAAAATTTATTTTTGATATCATCATATTAAAACTATTTTAAATATTAAAAAATAATTCTTCAAAAAATCAAAATTATTTAGAAGTGTGGTTTGACAGCACTACCACCACTGCAGGGTTCAACTTGGATTTTTTTTGATAGCTTTACCCTTGTTTGGCTC
Organism: Populus tomentosa; assembly: GCA_018804465.1. Classification (NCBI taxonomy): domain Eukaryota; kingdom Viridiplantae; phylum Streptophyta; class Magnoliopsida; order Malpighiales; family Salicaceae; genus Populus; species Populus tomentosa. The sequence continues at coordinate 5,325,459 of CM031995.1, forward strand.
ATTCTTTGAATAAGAACATGATCAAGGATGTATTCGAGAACACAGTATAAACTGTGTTATCTTAAATTTTAGATTTTTTAATAATTAAAATAATTTTTTTTTATAATTTTTTATTATTTTGACGTGTTAATATTAAAAATAAATTTAAAAAAATAAATTTTTTTATTTTAATATATTTTTAAATAAAAAATATTTTAAATCCTTATTCTAAAATAAATTCTTAAGGCAGCTTTTGAAGATGTTTGGAAGTGCTTTTTAAAAGTATTTTAAAAAAAATTTGATTTTTTTTTGTTTTAAATTAATATATTTTTAATATTTTTAAATTATTTTAATATGCTAATTTAAATATTTTTTTTTTAAAAAAATTATTAATATATTTTTTTAAATAAAAAACATTTTAACAAATAACTACAACTACATTTATAAAGCTATTAATTTCGCTGCCCTTTCCGACCGGCAACAGATGTGTTTGGTCGATGCGAAAAACAGATTGAGGACTTCCCCCGCTAAAAGCTGAAGGCCCACCCACCACCATCGAGGATGAATTGACTACGGACCGTTTGGTAGTGCGGTTGTACCTGCATTTTGTTTAAATTTGAATATTTTTTTTTTGCTAAAATTAAGTTCGGTTTGTATTTTTTGGATCGTTTTGATGTGCTGATGTCAAAAATGATTTTTAAAAAATAAAAAAATATTATTGGCATGTATTTCAACACGAAAAGCTATTTCAAAAACAACCGCTACCACACTACCAAACACGCTCTACGTTTCTTTCCGGTAGGACCTACAGATAAGGCATATTTCCTATCCACACTCACATGTATCCATCCAATGTGAAAAATATAAAAGTAATTGAGCACTCTGTAAAAATATCCCCAGTGGTTTTCTAATGTAGTACTTGGAATTGCGGGTAAATTTGTATTTTTCAAAAAAATTAATTTTATTTTAAAAATTTTATTTTTTTATATTTTAAAATTTTTTAATACTTATTAATCTCAAAATAATTTTTTAAAAATAAAAAAAATATTATTTTAATATAAAATATTACTTTAAAAAATAACCACAGTACAAAAACACTCCAAAGAGACCCTTTGTTTGCTGAAAAGCCATGAACGGAACTCTGGATTGGTGCTTCGCTGTAGCTGATAAGGCAAGGGCACGAGCACCTCTCGATTCCCATGTTATGTTTGCAGGGGACACGTGGAAAAGTTCTCATTATGCTCATTTAATTAATATGAGCATTTGAGCCTAATGATATTTTTTTTTGTTAATCATGTAAAATTTTAGTGATTTTAATGTTTGTAAAATTTAAATTAATAATTTTTAAAAAATAAATTTAGAACATGACTAATTGAATTATACCTTCTTAAAATTAATTTAAATTTTATTTTTTATTTTTTATTCACGTGGAGTGTCCAGGCTAGTTTATATTTATTTTGATTAATTTTTACAGGCTTTAAAATTAACGACTATGTAAGCTTTTAGCTGCTATTAATATTAGCAATCACATGATTTAAACTTAAAACTATAAAAGAAGTAAATTTTTTGGTTTTAAATTTTTAATATTATACCACCTTCTAGATAGTAAATTTTACTTATTAAATTGTGTTGTGTGGTCCATTTAAATATTACATATTAAACCCCTATGTTACGGTAAATTTAATTATTCATATTATAAAAGGAAAATGTAGGTTTCCGAAAGTGCGGATGGTTTGGCAATCCACTCACGTTTCTGCTTTCTTTTTAGCTCATGTAAGAACAAAAAGTGAGCATCTTTGAACCAGCCATGCCGATGCCGCCTGGCCACATCCAGTGCATCGACCAGGCCTCAGAGCTTCGCAATTCCACATTTTAAATGAATTAACTCGAGAGTCAAGCCCGCCACGTGGAATAATTATTTTCAACACGATCGGTCTCTCTCTGCGAATATTATTGGATAAGTCCATGCACTTCATGAGGTTAGAGAAATGCATGCTTCTTATAAATGTTTTTTTATTATTATTATTATTATTATTAATCATCTATAAATATTTTCATTTTATATTACGTGGATTTTTCTTCTATTAATCGCGGCGGCAACTATTGGCTTCTTCTATGCCTTGCTTTATATATATATATCTTGATGTTAAAATAATATATATAAAAAATATTTTCATGAAATTAAAAATCATTAAAAAAAAAACATTTTACATCGCATGCTAATTAAATCCAAAATATCCACCTGGGGAATATGCACTGTTTCGATGACATTGTTTACAGTGATTTAAAAAATGGAGATGATCTAGTATTTGTTTTTGCAGTTAAATTTTATTTTTTAAATTAATTATTTTTTGAATTGTTTTATTATGTTAATGTAAAAATAAATTTAAAAAATAAAAAAATTATTTTCATAAATTTCTAAAAAAATACTTAACAAAAATATCCATTACAAAAATTATTAAAACAGGTTTTGAGTTTATTTTTTAATAATCATGATTTTGAATTTTTTTATATTATTGTTAGTTTTAAAATTAATAAATTTATTAAAATTATTAAAAAAAAATTTAAAATTATTAAAAATTTATATGATTTGACCGTGGCCACAGCCGATGTTAATTAAAAAAAAAAGAAATTGAAATGGACCGTCTTTTATTGTAGAAGCCAGAGAGTAGAATTCTCAGAAACTTTATAAAAAGGTGTCTCCCATGACTCCTAACACGCCCACCATTCTTACTCGACTCTGTTATCTTCTTCAACAAGTGGCTTTCGCTCTAGTAACCTTCTGGGTGTGTTGTTACTAGCTAGTGTCTACCGTGTTAAAACCTCCATAAATGGCTGCTTTAAGGAGCTTATTGAAGAAAAACTCCTCATCAATCCCAACATGTAACGAGCTGGTGATGATTAGAAGATTCTTCTCTTCGGAAGCTGCTGCTGCTTCCTCTTCTTTTGCTCAAAGACTCAGAGATTTGCCTAAAGATCTTCCTGGCACTAAAATCAAGACGCAAGTTTCCCAAGTATGTCCATCTCCCTCCATATCTATTGATCATTAATTTTAACCAAAAAAATCTCTTTGCTTAACTCCTGTCGCATTAATGACGATAGTTTTCTGCTTTGCTATATACCATTTTCTTCAAGTACAGTGGTACTCTTTTCATAAGGTTTTTATTTATGATTTCAATGTTTTTCTCCTCAATCCGGTTATATATATATATAATTCGGTCCAATAAGAATCCTCATATAAAAATTGAATAGAAACAACTTTCTGTGCCCACCGGAGTGATCACTGCGCTGTCCCTTTTTTCTTCTTTCCGACAGTAATGTCGAGCCACGAACTAACTGTACCGTTGCCTATTCAGCTCTGAAACGACAACTCGTCTTCATGTTTGGGAAGACTAGTCGTCGACATAGGTTTCAGCTAGTTCAACCAAGTTGTTCATAAGAAAAAGAGAGTGGATTTTCAGTGTCGTGGATTTTCTAATCTTGGACCAAATTTTGTGTCCAAACTAACTCACTCTTTTTTTATAATTCAAAATATTTAGCTCATTGGGAAAACTCCAATTGTGTATCTGAGCAAAGTGACTGAAGGATGTGGAGCTTATATAGCCGCCAAGCAAGAGATGTTTCAGCCCACTTCTAGCATCAAAGACAGGTATCACAGAACTCAAAACTATTTTCCTATGTTATCATAAACCTTAAGGTCAAATAAAAAACGTTTATGCTACAGACCGGCATTGGCAATGATAGAAGATGCAGAAAGGAAGAACTTTATTGCTCCTGGGAAGGTTTGCTCATAGTCATAGCTCTAAAACTTTTAGATATTATAGTTTCAATCAGATGCTTGAATTTTTTGAATTTCTCTAACTTGTTTGTTCATGTTATACTAGACGACTTTGATAGAGCCCACATCTGGTAATATGGGAATCAGCATGGCTTTTATGGCGGCCATGAAAGGGTATAAGATGGTTCTAACCATGCCGTCTTACACTAGTTTGGAGAGAAGGGTGTGTATGAGATGCTTTGGAGCTGATTTAATTCTCACTGATCCAACCAAGGGGATGGGAGGAACTGTTAAGAAGGCGTATGAACTTCTGGAATCCACTCCAGGTGGTTTCATGCTTCAACAGTTCTCAAATCCTGCCAATACTCAGGTACTTAATCTCACAATAGCAGTGACATTGCATATCTTAAAGGGCTTATCAAGAGCAATGTGCTCGAGTTGTTATTATTTTGATGATTTGGGATTTTAACTCTCTTATTTTGAAACTATTGGATTGATTTCTGAAATCAAATGGAAAAACAGATCCATTTCGAAACTACAGGCCCGGAAATATGGGAGGATTCACTTGGAAAAGTTGACATCTTTGTAATGGGAATAGGCAGTGGAGGGACTGTCTCTGGCGTCGGGAAGTATCTCAAATCCCAAAATCCTAACGTAAAGGTATCTAATTTTAAATTCTTGCTGGTGCTTTCACAGCCTCACTGCCATGTGCTGTCATAAATGTTACCTTTTATTTCTCCCATAATGTTTTGTCTTCATTTTTGTATGATTGTAGATTTATGGAGTAGAGCCTGCGGAGAGTAATGTACTTAATGGTGGTAAACCAGGTAAGAGTCTCGCTCTGCTCTAGTTCTTTTCATTTTTACTTTTCTCCTCTTGTTAATAGGAAGAAAGGAATTATAAAGAGTAAAGCTAGAATCTTCTCTGCTTCTTAGAAGTAGAATGTTGTTTCCAATATTTTTAAGCTTAAGGTATAATAACCTATAGAGGTGGAATGGAGGAATATAACATGATGAAGGTTATGATTTTGGTCTTTGTAATTTTGAAAACTTATGTCAAGTCTGTACTAAATTTCATACTTATAAGACCCATCCCAGCCCAAGACGGGTCATTGGGGTTTGATCGGGTCAACCTCCCCGGTGGCTCAAAAGCAAACCCGGCTCGGGTAAGGCTCCGGGTTTGTAGGTCATCAGGTTGACCTGCAGGGCTGGGACGAGTTTGATTGCCATGCTAAATCCCTTGCTACGGACAGAGAAGTTGAATGTCTATTATTATGCCAATTGAAATAGGTCCTCATGACATTACCGGCAATGGGGTTGGATTCAAACCAGATATATTGGACATGGATATAATGGAAAAGGTCCTTGAGGTAAGTACCGCTGAATTGAAGGAGAGGGTAGAGAATAAATGTAACTAAAAGATAAGGCATTTTCAATGTCAGATTCTGAAATGCCAAACTGACAGCGAAAAAATTAAATGGCAGGTTAGCAGCGAAGATTCTGTGAATATGGCTAGGAGGTTGGCACTGGAAGAAGGTCTTATGGTATTTACTCTTAACAAAGTCTGTTATGGTTGACAATTTGGTTGATTTTCTATCTTTGACAGCCTCTTGCACACATATGCTAATGCAAAGCGCAATGCTTTAATTTTTGTATATGAATCGGTTTTCTTTGAGCTTTGGCTGCAATTTTTGGGTTCTTGGATTTGTAGTTTTCAAGACTCGCATCTGCTTTCAAGAAATGAGCAGTGGCAGAGTACTGTTTGTTGTTTAAATTTTATTTAATTATTTTTGGTTTGTGAAGGTGGGAATATCATCCGGAGCCAACACAGTTGCTGCACTTAGACTTGCGAGGATGCCAGAGAATAAAGGCAAACTTATAGTGGTAAGAACAGCTTATATTTCAATTCTCAAAAACACAGAATTTAAATTTTACACTGACAATTTACACTGTTTGCGGGATGGGGGCACGCTGTTAATAATGACTTTTCTATTCCTGAAGTTGTTAGCCTACATGTTTGATTGTTGTGGGGGTTTCATCAATTTAAGCGAACTTCCTCATCATTGAATCGGGAATTCTTTTTTTACCCTAGTAAATTAATTGAAGCATGAATGCTCCGTAAGAGTTGTTGCTGGTTGACTTTCAGACTATTCATGCAAGTTTTGGGGAGCGATACTTGTCATCTGTTCTCTTCCAAGATCTGAGGAAAGAAGCCGAGAACATGCAGCCAGTTCCTGTGGACTAATTCATTCAAACATCTTACTCGATGAATGTCAAAGGCCTCTTGCGCAACCATGTCTCTCAATGTGGTTGCTGAACGATGTGCAGCAAAATATGTACTCTGTGTCCATGCAGGCGGCTTGTCTCCGTAACGTTTGTGGTGTTAGAGCTTGCTTGTCTCTTAAAGTCTGGCTTTAGTTTCCAATTTCACTTGAAAAGTATCCTCTGTATTACAGAATTTAGTTGAGCAATGGAAATTATCTTTCCTTGATGCCCGCTTGAACATCTTGCAGTTGATTTTAACCAGCGTCAGTTGAATTAATACTTGCTGATCAATGAATTTTCCAGTGAAAAGCCGTAAGTTTTTTTCTATGGTTCTCTAAGATTTTAATACTTTCTTGGCTAGGATGAAGCATCTCTACCTCTAAACTGCCGAAGACCGTAGAGCAGGAATGGGATATAGGAATTTAGAATTTCCACGCTAATTTCTGCGTTATGGATGCAACATTTTCAAAATCTTGCCTAGCGCAAGCTTTCTCCACATTGATATTAATTGACCCCCCTCTTAAAACCGGCCTTAGCTCAGGTGGTAGAGAGGAAAACTGCAGTGGAACCTTAAGATCAGTTGGCAGAGTGGAGGCGAGCATCATTATTTAAATCTTTTTTTTTTGTGCGATATTTCAATAAAATAACACAACTGCAAAATATTTTTGGTCAAATAATATAATTTGTATTTGCCGCGATTCTATAAAGAAATTATAATTGAAAAACATAATATTAAATAAATTATAAATAGTGTTTACAAAACACAATTTTTTTATAAAAAATAACGTTAAAAATGGAGGTTGGGGTTTAATTTCATGACAAACTAAAATTGTGCTATTTCACTAATATTTTAAATTAGTTATGTTAATTTTTTTAAAAAACCACTTTTTTCTTCTTTTTCCTTTCCTTTTTTTTTTTTATTAAATTGGGCATATTTCTGAAGTTGGGTTCTTTTAGTTCCTTGATCTTAGAGCATCCACATCCATGCATAAATTTAATATCATTTTAAGTAGCTTTCTAAAAAATGTAATTATATTCATGCTCTTTAAAATAAAAAAATCATGAATATTTTATTATTTTGTATTATTCAAATTACATGTGAGGTGAAAGATGAATATTGAAGTGTATGCTATTTCCTTTACTATGGCATTTCCCCAACCCATTAAGGTTATTTCTTCATTTGCAGACCACTATGGCCTCCAATATCCACTTGTAGCTTCCCAGTGAACCTATTAATGACTCTCAAATCATACAAATTCGCAGTTCCTTCAGGATTCCCTCCTTCCAACATGTTATCAGACAGATCAAGAGAATGCAGCCCTCTCAAACACATAATTCGAACGTTGAGTCCAAACAATAAGCACAGACATTTTATTAAAAACCATTTCGGCAATTGAGGGTTCAACTTCGCTGGCATCACAGATTAACTATTGTTCGGGATCGCCATAGTTGAATTGTTAATTGCTAGGAAAACTAAAGCCAAGAATAAAAGACAGACAAGACAAACTTAATTTTGACAGATTTTCTCAGTTTTTAATTAAGTCATCCATGCGAAAATTTCTTGTTAGATAAAAATGGGCTTTCCTTTTCCAAGCTGTCTTGTACTATTTTGCACTCTCACTGCTGAGTATTTGCAATTCTTTTGATGTTGTACAAAGGATACAGCACCTGCTTCTCAGATTCTCTTAAATTTAAGTCATGCAACTCTAACTTCTGATGCAATGTTTCATTTTATTAGTTGATTGGAAGGCACAATTTCTTTTCTTTTTTTTTTCTGGTGCGATTACTGAGACATTTCATCAAAAAATGTTTTGATTCACTTCACATATGCTTGTAACTTCTTTTCTTTTCATCCTCATGTGAATCTGTCTTAAATATTGTTGGCTTTACAATCTCATTTTGCCAATGACTTGGAGGATAGAGTGGGTTTAAATGCTAAGACATGCATATTGTTGATACAGTTTGCGCACATTAATTCATGCAGTTAGGTTATCATCTATGATGCTGACGAAGACACAGGATACATTTTTGTGTTCTTCTTGACATTTTGGGCCACTCAGATTTCCCTTACAGGCATTGCTGTATTAGTATGAACTCTAACCATTCTATTACTTTTGCTCATATCTCTGGAATTGCCATATGTAATAGTGCCTTGTTCGTTTTCAACATGAACTTAGAAATGCTTGGCATTCATCCTCGTACGTAGAATGTTCTTATGTTTTCTTACAGTTTCTTATGAACTGTCAGGTAACATCTGTCCTATAATGAAGCGTTGTTGTTTTCTGAAAAATACCAGCATTACAGAAAATCAGGGGTCGTGATGGAATTATGAATTTATCAGTTTATTTGTCTTCAGTGTTTTTGCTTTTTTTATTTTTCGTGCTTTTTCTTTGCAGATAAGAATATTAGCTTTGAATGCAGCTTATGTCCTCAAAACAGGAGGTCATTTTGTGCTCTCAATAAAGGTTCAATCTAGCATTTAACTGTTCTTCTGTTCTGCACTTCTTTCCATTACCGAGAAATCTAAAGCAACCAATAGATTATTGTTATTGTTATTATTTTTTGCAATCTTGTGATTTGTTTATAAATTTGCACATTTTCTTGAACCTCTTCAGGCAAACTGCATCGACTCCGCCGTGCCTGCCGGTAAAGCATACGATAGTGAAGTTGCCATGTTGAGGGCGGATCTGCCGAAGCCCGCAGAGATGGTGACATTAGATCGATTTGAGCGACACCATGCCCGCGTCATCGGAAGTTAGAGAGTGCCAAAGAAACAAAAAATCGCTGCCTGACAACTGTTGGATGTTCAGCACTTGGATCCCCGCTTCCTCGACCATTTAGCTTAAAAGTTAAAATTACCGTTCTGGGTTTTCCTCGTTCATTTGAATAGTTTGGCAGACAAAATAATTTAAAATCAAAAAATCAAAATTTATTAAAATTGCGGTGCATACACAGCCCTGTTCGAGCACTTTATTGATCTTGGAGTCGTCGTTTTCACTCTACGGTCATGGTGTGTAGGTACTAGTACTTTCAGTTGCCAAATGGTTCTTTCAGTGGTGGATTGTGCTCGTCTGCAGAACGTATGTGGATAAGAAATAGACAGTTGACCATCTTGATTACATTTTAGGTGGCTGGCAGTAAAGCTACGCGAGGACATCTTGTGGATAGACGATTGTTATATGAAAATTATAGTAATAGTTGTTTATAAGGTGTTTTTTTATTTATAAATATATTAAAATAATATTTTTTATTTTTTAATATCAAGATTTAAAAATAATTTTAAATAAAAGTAAAATAAAAAAATATTTTTTATTTTATATTTTTGAAATGAAAAAACAATCTTACTCTAATATATATAGGCGAAGTCAGAGGCCAAAATATGCGTTTGGAACTCTTTGAAGTTTGAACCATGTCATTTACCCCAACTTCAGTTTAATCTTTAGAGGCAGCATGGTAAACATGTTAAGGAACCTCTTTTCATATTAGTTATGTGTTTTTTTTATTTTTTTATTATTATTAATGTAGATATCCGGATTTGGCTATGTGTATCTCTACTAATCTCACAAGTTTTAAAAATAATGATTATACGCATTAATGATCAGTTAGGTCTTTTGCTAAAATATACGATTAGTGTACTTTATACTCTACTTTTCTAGTTATTAATTATTTTTTTTATTTTTAAATTGCACGGTAATAAAAATAAAAAGAATAATATTGTAAGATTTATTTAGAAAAATAACATAATTTAGTTTATCTATTCATGTGTGATATTTATAATTCTAGTTCAAAATATTATTTGAACTGGGATGTTTTTTTAACTTGGTGCCATAAAAGTAATAAAGTCAATATTTTATAATTTTACAATCCACAATCAAACATAATTATAATTCATTTAACATTTTAATTTAATTTAAACCAAATTCATAATTTTCATTGCATTTGGGAAATATATCTCAGAAATATTAAAATAATGCATGGTAACTCATTCTAGTTATAAATCATTTCCCTCTCGACATATTGGTAAAGGTGCTAATAGTACTCGATGTAAAGTATTCATTTAATCTATCAAGACATAAAAGGCATGCATTAAAAAACAATTCATCATTGGAAAATAATATCATGTGTTGGTGAGATGGCTATTTCATGGATAGGAAAGAGAGGGGGGGCGCGAGTCTAGTGATAGAGACAACAAAGATGGCAGGGAAGGGAAGAGGAGCAAAAACAAGAAAAGAAAAAAAGGGGACAAGAGTTTTTTTAAAAAAAATGTGATTGTTGATATTTTTTAAAATATTTTTTATTTAGAAATATATTAAAGTAATATTTTTTTTAAAAAAAATATTTTTAATATTAATGTATCAAAATAATCTAAAAATATTAAAAAATATTAATTCAAAATAAAAAAATTAATTTTTTTTTAAATATTTTTGAAACACAAAATCTAAACATAATCTAATCCACTGAAATTGTATATATTGTATGGAACTTGTCAAGCTATGTTTTTTTTTTTTTCTAAATAAAATTTGAATTGTGTTAGTTTTTTTTTTAAAAATTACAGGTGCTGCTTCGGAAAGAAGGGGGGGGGGGGGGGGCAATATTATGCCAGGAAGTGATTCTATATTGGCCATCAAGGGACTCTTTGAAATCTGATCCTCTTATTGATGCCCGGATTGGACAATCTACCCCCGCATTCGGGATGGGATGCTCTTTAAAACTTTCGAATACTTTTGTTTTTGTTCTTAGGCCTTACTTGTAAGATATATTCCGACAGAAGAAGCTAAATTTCTACACGTGGCCTACTTTGTCCCATTTCACTTCTTGCATTGCCACCTGTAGTACTTGTTTGAGATAAATTTAAAGCCAGTAGATGCAAACTGTAGAGTGAAATAATAAAAAAATGTTTGAGATAATAATTATTTAAGTTTTTAATATTCTTGATATTCGTAGAACTCAAATTTAGAATTTTGAAAGAGTAAATTTAAGATTTATCCTCGAGGTTAAATGTTCCTTTTTCTCTTCTTTTCTGTCTTGCTGGTGATGTTCTTACAACTTATTCCATCAATCCATATAATTATAAATAATATATATATATATATATTGTTTATGTATTTTAGAGGGGTAACAAGATAAGTATAATTTATAAATGTTACTTAGTTGCCGTGAAGATATAAAATATCTTGATCAGGGAAGCTAATCCGACTAAGTTCGTTATAGAAATCTGAACCGTAAATCTCAAACTAAATGAGTCCTTTTTTTTTTTAATACCTGTCCAGTCTCCTGGAAGTGGATTTTTTATTGCCAACCATGAAAGGATTGGAATTATTAATTTAATTAATATATTTACAAAACCAGTGAAATATTTTATAGTTTCTTATGATATCATTAATCTTTCCATGCCATATTTTAATATACTCAAATAATCTCTAATGGGACTACTATATTGAGAAAAAAAAACTAAAAGAGAGATTCGACACCATGATTTCTTTCCTTTTTTATCCTTGGCTTCTTTTTTTTTTTTTTTCATTTAGACCCTCAATTTTTTTTCTATATATATTTATTTTTTTGACATTGCGAAATTAGTCTTGGCTGCATACTAAGATTTTATGATGTCAATGAAATATTTTGTTGCTTAGTTAATGATTGATCTAACAAAAAATAAAATTTAATCTTGTTAGTTTAAGAGAATTATAGCTCAGGGACTAAATTTAAAGCTTAAACAAATATTTAATCTTTTTGCTTTTGCTAACGTCATGGATTGATTTGTGTGGACAAGGAAAAAGTTTATGCTCTTTTTTTCCCGTCACTTGATTTCTTTTTTTTAATTTGATTCTTTCGCATCACTTTTTATTTTGGACTTGACTTAATAGTTTCTCTTGATTGCCTAGATATAGAAATCTTGAAATATCAAAAAAAAATTATAACGCTTGGTTAATGCTAAATTTTAAAAAATAAAATAAAATTTTATTGATCTAAAATAATTAGCGCTTAACCGACCAAATTTAAAACTAAAACAAATATGATGGGTTGAAATGAACGAGCAAAAACGTTTTGGCTGATGCTCGCATCCCATACGCTAGTGTGCGAGAGAAACTGCCACACCCTAGTGCACACATAGCTTTCTTCGAGATTAGAAAATCAATGTCCTTGATGTCATTAGAAGTGTCTCCATAAATGTTTTTAGTGGATGCAATACATGTCGATGTATAAGCGACAATGAGATTCTTATGATCTTTTTCTACTTCTTTTTTCTCTCTTATTTTCATGAAGTTCACATTGATTCATCCAAAAATACAAAGATATGTTGTAAATTTGTTTTCATATTAAATTTTATTTTTATTATTTTAATTGTTATTTTTTATTTATTTTAGAACAAATTACGTCATCTGATTTTTTTTCACAAAAAATCAGGGCAAACATTCACCTCAACTGCAAATAAAAAAAGTTAAGAGCCCAGTCACGTAGAATTTGGTAATATAGGAAAGGCAGAACAGTGCCTAACCCTTGCTTTTTTGTTTTCTAATTCTTTTTTATGGCTTTCTCTTAAAGTTTGTTAATTTATATTTAAATTAGTATCCATTTTCTTTTTTATTTTGCTTGCAGAACCTCTTTTAAATGATAATTATTTTTTTAGCTATGTATTTAAATTTGAAGAGTTTTTCTGATTTATCTATAATTTTTTTTTATCTTTTACATGGATAAACTTTATTTTTGAAAATAAAAAATATTTTTAGATAACATTTCTAACATGTGCAACCTTGAATAATGTTTGTTTTTTTTTTATTTTATTTGATCAATTTAATTCGTATCTTTATTTTTTAAAATAAAAAAATTTAGCTAATAAAATATTGTAAATATCCTGTCTTTCAAGATTAAATATTTTGATCAATATTTATCTTTTTATTTTTTAAATTTTATTTTTAAATATCATCAATAATTATTTATTTGTATATATAATTTTTAATTTACTTGATTACATGTATGTTTAAATTTTTTGAGTTGAAGTTAAATTTTATAAATTATAAAAATGTATTGAAGAAATTTATATATACAGTTTTTTTATATAAAATAAAAATATTTTACGAACAACGAATTAACATATATATTATTTATCTAAGACACGTCAGCTTCACCTAAACATTCTCTATGATGTTAGAAAATTGTTTTGATCTGTAGTTAGTAGAGAGTAGCGCAGGTCACCAATCCTGCGAGAAATTCTCTCCACATTTGACAGGGCACGCATTCACATAGAAGGAGCTCGGAGGAACCTTATATTAGAGATCTCACATCCCATGAACCGAAAGACTAAAACAGTAATTATAACCAAACTGCAGGTTAAACTAGGCCCTACCTTTTCGTAAACTTGTAGCAGCAGTAGTCACGTAGACCCCACCCTAACATAAGAATATAAATAAAAAAAAAAAGGCAGAAAAAACTCACTCATTACCAACCCCAATTTACACCCCCCCCCTTTTTTTAAACAAAAAATAAAAAAATAAAAACCCCAAATAAAACCAACAAATCTTTAGGGTTTGTTTGACTCTCAACACCCTTTTTTTGTTTCTTTCTTTATTTCTGTTTCTCTCGACATCCAATCGCGAGTTTCAGTGAGAGTGAAAAACAATCCATCACCTGCTCTGTCTCTTCTCTCTCTTGCAGGATCCATTACTCTTCACTTCACCGATATTCTCGCCTTTTTTGTAGTGTGCGAAAATCCGAAAACCTAGAGAGAGAAAGTGGACAGATAGGCTAAAAGGCAGCAAGCAAGCTCTGTTTTTATTTTTGTAACGTTGGGATCGGAGGGTAAAATTGCAGTTCGATTCAAATTTTTGGAGGGATTTTTTAACAACACCATTTTAGCTTTTGATTTCTTTTCTGTTCGGGCATGACTTTTTTTTTTTTTGGTTTATGCCACAAACTTGGGGTTTAAAGAGTAAATTTGTATGCAATCTGGTGGTGGTGGAGGAGGTGGGCCCAGTTGGGTAGGACCGGCTGGGCGTGCGGGGTCCACATCATCAGCTGCAGCATCGCCTTCGTCTTCGTCTTCGTCTGCTGCTGTATGGAACCTTCAGTTGGGATTTGATTCGGTACAGCAGCAGCAGCAGCAACAGCAGTCTAGGCAGGTAAGGTTTTTCTTTTCAATTTATCAAATTTGATTAATTGATGCGTGTGATTAGTGAATTCCAGTTGTAATCAATGTGATTGATTAGTTTTTTGAATTTTTTTTATTAATCACGAGTCTGGAGGAGGCACACTAAGCATGCATTTAATCTTAGGAGAAGATTAGGGCATTTAAATTATTTTGAGGTGTAATTAAGCATCTGAGTTTGCTCGGGGGTTTGTTTCAATATTGAAGATCAATGACAACTAAGCGCGGGTCCTGCTATTGGGTATTTTGTTTTAGCTGTTGGCATTCCTTATCTGGGTGATGTTTAATCATGTCTGTTGTTTTCCTTGTTAGTTTATGTGGATATTGTTATTATATTTTATTTCTTCAACTTTTTTTAGAAATAAAATAAAGAGCCCTTTATTTTATTAGGATTATGGAATAATCCTGCTGAAGTATCATACTTGGTGTTCATGGTGGAATCTATCAAATTTTATGGTTCTTGTTATCTGTCGTGTTTTGCCGGCATTGTTTTTTGAGCTGCAATTTTAGATGGAGGTTTTGTTTTTTTTTTGTACGGAAAATTTATTGCGCAGTTTGCATAAAAATGAATCTGTAGATGCATCGTGCATGCATTTATTTTGCTTTCTCTTTTAGATTCTTGTCAATATGAAGCTGCATTGGCGATTCTAGTGCTCGGTTGACCATCTTCGTGCTTGTTTCCATATCCAATTTTGTGTACTTTGTGAATTGTATGATACTGTGCTTATTTCTAAGATTTCCTTAGGGGCAAGAGTAGTTTGCACTTTCATTTTTAGGTGAAATTTTGGTAGCATTTGTTTTATATTTCTAACTGTGCATGCAGGCATTACAGCAACAATTACTTAGAAAACCTGAAGGGAATGAAACCCTTCTAGCTTATCAAGCTGGAACTCTTCAAGGAGTTACGGGAGGGAACAATTTTGCTTCATCTCCAGGCTCAATGCAAATACCTCAACAGTCCAGACAATTATTTGATTTGGCTCGACAACATGGTTCCTCTCAGGACGGACAGAATAGGAATCAAGGTGTTGAGCAACAGGCTTTGAACCCAATTCAACAAGCATATCTTCAATATGCTTTCCAGGCTGCCCAACAAAAGTCAGCTTTGGCAATGCAGTCTCAGCAACAAGCTAAAATAGGAACACTGGGCTCTCCTGCTGGAAAGGATCATGAGATGCGGGTGGGAAATTTGAAAATGCAGGAACTCATGTCCATGCAGTCGGCAAATCAGGCTCAGGCTTCATCTTCTAAGAACCCATCTGAACATTTTTCTCGTGGTGAAAAACAGGTGGAACAAGGTCAGCAGCAAGCCTCTAAACAGAGGAATGAGCAAAAGTCTCCAATCCAGCCTACTGCCATTGGACAACTAATGCCTGCAAATGTTACTAGACCCATGCAGGCACCACAGGCTCAGCAAAACATCCAAAACATGGCAAACAACCAGCTCACAATGGCTGCTCAGATGCAAGCAATGCAAGCATGGGCACTTGAGCGCAACATCGATCTGGCACAACCTGCAAATGCCAACTTGATGGCGAAGCTTATTCCAGTCATGCAGGCAAGGATGGCTGCACAACTAAAGGCAAATGAAAATAATACTGGTGGACAATCATCACATCTCCCTGTGTCAAATCCACAGGTTGCTTCTCCATCCATTGCAAACGAGAGTTCTCCTCATGCAAATTCATCCAGTGATGTCTCTGGGCAGTCTGGCTCTGCAAAAACCAGGCAAACTGTTCCATCTGGTCCCTTTGGCTCAACTTCCAGTGGAGGCATGGTGAATAACCCTAACAACCTCACAATGCAGCAGCAGGCTTTTCACAGCAGAGAGAACCAAGCACCTCCTCGACAGGCAGTTGTGCTTGGAAATGGAATGCCTGCAAACGCAAGCCAAGGTGCAGATCATACTCTGCCTTCAAAAAATGCATTAACAAGCCCAGAAACTTCACAGACACAGCAATTCAGGCAGCTGAATCGATCTTCTCCACAATCTGCTGGTCCTTCTAATGATGGAGGCTTGGGCAACCACATCTCTTCACAAGGCAGGCCAGCTGTCCAGATGGCACAACAGCGCACTGGGTTCACTAAACAGCAGTTGCATGTTCTGAAGGCCCAAATTCTAGCATTTAGGCGACTGAAGGTCTAAAAGTCTTTTACTTGACACTACACATTTTCTTGATGTCCACTTGAAAATTTCAATTGACTTTATAAGTTCTCAGTGGATCACATGTTTTTTTTTTTTTTTTGCTTGATAGAAAGGAGAAGGTACTCTTCCACAAGAGCTTCTTCGGGCTATTGCTCCACCACCCCTTGAGTTGCAGCTGCAGCAACAACTTCTCCCTGCAGGAGGAAGTAATCTGGACAGGTCGGGTGGAAAGATTGCTGAAGACCAAGCAAGGCATCTGGAGTCCAATGATAAGGGTTCGAAAGCAATACTATCTATGAATGGACAGAATTTTTCTAAAGAGGAAGTTTTTACTGGTGATGAGAAAGCAACCGTCTCAACCATGCATATGCAAAAGGCACCAGCTGTGATGAAGGAACCCACTCCCCTTGTGGCTTCTGGGAAAGAAGAGCAGCAAACCGCTACATGTTCTGTCAATTCAGACCAGGAGACTGAACATGGACTTCTGAAAACTCCTGTTAGAAGTGATCTAGCCGCAGATAGGGGAAAGGGCGTTGCTTCACAGTTTCCTGCATCTGATGCTATGCAAGCTAAGAAACCTGCACAAGCAAGCACTGTGGTCCAGCCGAAAGATACAGGCTCTGCCAGAAAGTATCATGGACCATTATTTGATTTCCCCTTTTTTACTAGGAAACATGACTCTGTTGGGTCAACTGGGATGATTAACACAAATAATAACCTAACATTGGCCTATGACGTCAAAGATCTTCTTTTTGAGGAAGGCATGGAAATGCTTAACAAGAAAAGGTCAGAGAATTTGAAGAAAATCAATGGTCTACTAGCAGTAAATTTAGAGAGGAAAAGGATTAGACCAGATCTTGTGTTGCGGCTACAGATTGAAGAGAAAAAGCTTAGGCTTTTGGATCTACAGGCGCGTTTAAGGGATGACGTTGATCAACAGCAACAGGAAATCATGGCAATGCCTGACAGACTATATAGGAAGTTTGTTCGGCTATGTGAGCGTCAACGGATGGAGCTGACAAGGCAGGTACAGGCCTCTCAAAAAGCCATAAGAGAGAAGCAATTGAAATCCATCATGCAGTGGCGCAAGAAACTTCTTGAGACTCATTGGGCCATCCGGGATGCACGTACTGCCCGTAACAGAGGAGTTGCTAAATACCATGAGAGAATGTTGAGGGAGTTTTCAAAGAGAAGGGATGATGACCGAAATAAAAGGATGGAGGCATTGAAGAACAATGATGTTGAAAGGTATAGAGAAATGTTGTTGGAGCAACAGACTAGCATCTCAGGCGATGCTTCTGAGAGATATGCTGTTCTCTCATCATTCTTGACTCAGACAGAAGAATATCTCCATAAGCTGGGAGGTAAAATAACAGCTGCTAAGAATCAGCAGGAAGTGGAGGAGGCAGCTAATGCCGCAGCTGCAGCTGCACGACTGCAGGCATGGTTTATTCACCCCCCCTCCCTCCCAGCAACCCACCAATTAGATGTTCATGTTTTATTTTTTCTCGTAAAATTAAGATTCCGGCCTCTTAGCAATAAACCAAAAATCCCCCCCTTTTCTTCATAAATTCTGATGCATGGATTTCCTTTTCATATTCTTTATGTGAGATTTGGTTTGGAACTGCTAATTCATCTAGTTTTATTGTTGATTAAAGGGCCTATCAGAAGAAGAAGTACGAGCAGCTGCAGCTTGTGCTGGTGAGGAAGTATTGATAAGAAACCGGTTTGTGGAAATGAATGCACCCAGGGACAGTTCATCTGTTAACAAGTAAGTTATTTGTTTGATTAAATTTGTCATGTTTCCTACATTGAGGAGAGGAGTGAACTGGTTATTTGATTTATTACGTGCTGAATGGGTGTAGTTGGTTCCAAGAGATGGAGGCTTCTGTGTGCTATACAATATATCCTAAAGGCATCTAACACATGCCACTAGTGATCTTCACATACATAATTTACTTCCACATTTTCATCCTGTACAAAATTGATGCTTGATTGTAACAGTTTATGCTTTGTTGTTCCCTATTAACAGATATTACAATCTTGCACATGCTGTGAATGAAAGGGTCATAAGGCAACCATCTATGTTACGAGTTGGAACCTTACGAGACTATCAGCTTGTAGGCCACTAATCTTTGGTGTATTTTTTTATTTTATTTCATTTTCTTTTTGCGACATTTTAAGCCTTATCATGTCACAAGTTTCTTAAGCTATTTGTGTTTGTGTGCTTGTTTGTCCCCCTCAGGTTGGGTTGCAGTGGATGCTTTCTTTGTATAACAACAAATTAAATGGAATCTTGGCAGATGAGATGGGGCTTGGAAAGACTGTACAGGTTTGTTTCTGTTGGCTCAAGCCTCTTCTTTTTATGGAAGCTTAAGCCTTTAAACCACATCCTTTTAAAAAATGAAATATTTGAAAACAAATCCCATTTATTTGCTTTCAAAACCCAAGAGGTTTAATGTCTCTGAACTCCATGCCTCATATATGGATCCTTTGTTCTTGGAAAAATTATTAGTAAGTTCACTTCTCTCAAGCAACAGACCAATTCACCAATAAATTCACCTATAATAATTTTATTTTAAAGGAGTTTATTTCTTTACATGCTTCCTAAAGTACCCTCCGAAACTTTGCATTGCCTAAGAAACTTTTCTTTTTGAGGAAAAAATCTAATAACTTAAAGGTGAATTTGTTGTGTCAATGATTAAAGACATAAATTTAAAAACAAATATGAAGTTATATGTCCTAAGAAAATGTTCACTTTTAAATACGAGAAGCAATTAAAAATTCTAAAGCTTTAGCTGATTACATACAAAGAAACTTATTGCCATGAAAATCCAAGTCTAAAAACCTTTTTTCCTTATATATACATTTATATATGTAAGAAAAAAGTAACTAGATAAGAATTGTAGTTTATGACCTGAACTATAAAAATGTTGAGCAAATTAACAGTGAAACCCTAAAAGCTAATGTTATACATGTTGAAAAAAGAAGAAGAATAGTGCATGTACCCGTTCTCTTTTAGGAAACTTGCATGTGAATCTGAGAACAATTCTTATAATTGAGCTGATAGTTGTGAAATAATGAAGGATAAATTGATGATTTAGAATCTCAATTATGGAGGATATAAAATTGAGATTTTGTGGAATGAAAAGTTGCAAAATGAACTTATTGGTCTTTTGCATGTGAATGGTGAACCTGTTGGCACTTTTCCATCGGTAGTCAACTAGAATAATTTATAGATGACATAATAGACATTTTTTTGTGTGTGCTATTCTTAAATAATTTTGTTCCTATGCAGGTGATGGCATTGATTGCTTATCTAATGGAATTCAAAGGAAACTATGGACCACATCTTATAATCGTTCCTAATGCTGTTTTGGTGAATTGGAAGGTTAGTTACTCTTAGTTGCATATTTATTCACAGGATTTTTTAGTGTTTTTTGATGGCTGACTGAGTTCATGCTGCAGAGCGAGCTACACAACTGGCTGCCATCTGTATCCTGCATTTATTATGTTGGTGGAAAGGATCAGCGGTCAAAATTATTTTCCCAAGTAAGAAGAACACATTTACGCTCATTTGTTTTTCACTCTTCAGATTTATTATGAATTGCTGAGCTTTCTTTTACTGTAACTCTGTAGGAGGTTTCTGCCATGAAATTTAATGTCCTTGTGACAACTTATGAGTTCATCATGTATGACCGGTCAAAACTTTCTAAAGTTGATTGGAAGTACATCATAATTGACGAGGCACAGAGAATGAAGGACAGGGAATCAGTTTTAGCCCGTGATCTTGATAGATATCGCTGCCAGAGGCGCTTACTTCTCACAGGGACACCATTACAGGTCTGTGAAAGCTGTCTATTTTATAGCTACACACCATTGTTACTCAAATGCTTATCTGTGTGTCTTGGGGGAAAACTTAGATCTAGAATACAGTTTTGAAGTCTTGGCTAGTTTTGCTTCCATGGCCTAACTGTAATTTAGAGCATGTTTGGGAGAGGAGAAATGGGAGGAAAGAGTGAAAGCAGGAAGAAAATTGGAGGAAGAATAGTTGATGTGATGGCTAGGAATTCTGTATTAGATCCCTCATCCCATTCCGAAGTCAAGTAAGGAGTCCTATTTCAGAAGCACGGACTCAAACACTCTTTATGTTTGGAAGATCATTGTTCTTCACTCTCTTGCTATTACCCGCAGGTAGCGCAGCAGGATTACTTCTGTTTAGAAGAAGGGCGAAAAAGTGAGTAATAGAAGTTGGGGACAAAATTTTCTCCTTGGACTCATTTTCTTTCACCAACATGAGAGAAAATGAGAAAGATAATCCTTTCAGTTTTTACTGGATTGATTTACATAGATGCACACTTTCACATTTGATTTTATAGATCAGCTTTGTTTTGCAGGACTTTTATATATTTAGCCTTGGTTCTTTTTTCCCTTGATTACTTTTTTATTTTATTTTTAAAATTCCTTCTAAACACAAAGAGAGTATAATGTTCTATTCTCGTCACATGCCCCCCCCCCCCCCCCCCCCCACAAAATGTTTTCATGCCAAATGCAGTCTTGATATCTTTCTTGGTATTTATCTGTGCGCTGCTGTGTATTCACAATCATGCACAAAATGGCTGTTGCTCTACTGAACCTTACTTTAACCAAAAAACCGTGTTTGGGTCTTATTATATTTAACTTAGAGATCTCCTCAGCTGCATAGCTCATGTAAATAAATTTCATATTATTTCTAAATGGCATTCTGTTTAAACTAATCAAGAACAGATGGTCAATAGATTGGAACCTCTGCAGTTTACAAATGAAATTAGAGTCTCAATTTGACATATATGAAGCAATATTGTGATATTAAGAAAAATAATAGCTCAGAAATTCAATATTAATTCTGTCAGCAATGAATTTTGGCTATGACTTTACACGGATTGATTTTGGGTTCTGCAGAATGACTTGAAGGAGCTATGGTCGCTCTTGAATCTACTTCTGCCAGAAGTTTTTGATAATCGTAAAGCATTTCATGATTGGTTCTCAAAGCCCTTCCAAAAGGAAGCTCCAATGCATGATGGAGAGGATGACTGGCTTGAAACTGAAAAGAAGGTGATCATAATTCATCGACTTCATCAAATTCTAGAGCCTTTTATGCTTAGACGTCGTGTTCAAGACGTGGAAGGTTCACTTCCACCCAAGGTATGGCATTAATTTGTCCTCGTCAATCATGATGTTTTCATGTGGTGGATTCTAATACAGTGCTACATTGCAGGTTTCCATTGTCTTGAGGTGTAGAATGTCTTCTATACAGAGTACAATTTATGATTGGATCAAATCTACTGGCACTATTCGAGTTGACCCTGAGGATGAGAAGCTCAGGGCTCAAAAAAATCCAGCATACCAGCCTAAGGTGTACAAAACTTTAAATAACAGATGTATGGAGCTCCGAAAAACTTGCAATCATCCTTTGCTTAATTACCCATATTTCAATGACTTATCCAAGGATTTCCTTGTTCAATCTTGTGGGAAACTATGGATTCTGGATAGGATTCTCATAAAACTTCAAAGAACAGGCCATCGGGTACTACTCTTTAGTACCATGACAAAACTCCTTGATATATTGGAGGAATACTTGCAATGGCGCCGACTGGTTTACAGAAGGATTGATGGAACAACTAGCCTTGAAGATCGTGAATCGGCTATCGTGGACTTTAATAGCCATGATTCAGACTGCTTTATTTTCTTGCTTAGTATTCGTGCTGCTGGAAGGGGTCTTAATCTTCAGTCAGCTGACACAGTTATCATATATGATCCTGATCCAAACCCTAAGAATGAGGAACAGGCAGTTGCTAGAGCCCACCGGATTGGACAGACAAGAGAAGTCAAAGTCATTTATATGGAAGCAGTTGTTGACAAAATTTCTAGCTGTCAAAAAGAGGATGAATTAAGAAGTGGAGGCACCGTTGATTTAGAAGATGACCTTGTTGGTAAGGATCGATATATGGGTTCTATTGAGAGCCTAATAAGGAATAACATCCAGCAATATAAGATTGACATGGCTGATGAGGTTATCAATGCTGGGCGTTTTGATCAAAGAACAACACATGAGGAGAGGCGAATGACTTTAGAGACATTATTGCATGATGAGGAGCGGTATCAAGAAACTATGCATGATGTTCCATCACTCCAAGAGGTTAATCGCATGATAGCCAGGAGTAAAGATGAAGTTGAATTATTTGATCAAATGGATGAAGAGTTTGATTGGACTGAGGAGATGACGAGGTATGATCAGGTACCTAAATGGCTTAGAGCCAGTTCAAAAGAAGTGGATGCTACTATCGCTATTCTATCAAAGAAACCATCAAAAGCTATCCTTTTTGCTGATGTTATTGGTATGGTTTCCGGTGAAATGGAAACTGAAAGAAAACGGGTGCGGCCAAAGGGGAAAAAGTCTCCCAATTACAAGGAAATCGATGATGAAAATGGAGACTATTCTGAGGCAAGTTCTGATGAAGGAAACGGTTATTCTGCACATGAAGAAGAGGGAGAAATTCAAGAGATTGAAGATGATGAATCCAGTGGTGCTGTTGGGGCACCGCCCATTGATAAGGACCAATCAGAAGATGATGGTCCCCCCTGTGATGGTGGGTACGAGTGTCACGGAGCTTTGGAAAGCACTAGAAATAATGATGTACTAGATGAAGCTGGTTCCTCAGGATCATCCTCTGACAGCCAAAGAGTTACACGAATGATCTCTCCTGTCTCTCCTCAGAAATTCGGGTCACTTTCTGCATTAGATGCTAGACCAGGTTCACTTCCCAAAAAGCTGGTATGTTTCTTCTATACCTATTCTTGTGCTTCATTACTGACTTGGGTAGTATTGCTATCCATTTACTGTTCCATTAATATTGTACAGCCAGATGAATTAGAAGAGGGGGAAATTGCCGTGTCTGGAGATTCTCACATGGATCACCAGCAATCTGGAAGTTGGATGCATGATCGCGATGAAGGTGAAGATGAACAGGTTCTGCAACCTAAGATTAAACGAAAACGTAGTATTCGGCTTCGACCCCGTCACACTGTTGAAAGGCCAGAGGAGAAGTCTAGCAATGATGTGCAACGTGGAGATTCTTGTTTGTTGCCATTCCAAATGGATCATAAATATCAAGCACAGTTGAGGAGCGATACTGAAATGAAAGCATTAGTAGAGCCTAGTGGATTCAAGCATGATCAGATTGATTCCTCAACAAGTAGGCGAAATTTACCTTCAAGAAGAATAGCCAAGACACCTAAGTTACATGCTTCGCCAAAATCTGGCAGATTGCATTTGCAGTCTGCTCCAGCAGAGGATGCTACTGAACACTCCAGAGTGAGTCTGGATGGTAAAGTTCCAAGTACAAGTGGTACTTCATCTTTGGGCACCAAGATGTCTGATGTCATCCAGAGAAGGGTATGAACTCAGTTCATTTATTATTCTAATTTATTTTGTCTTGTTAATATAATGTAATTGGATAGGTCATATGCGCCTAAAAGAGGCTTGAAAGTGGAAAATCAAGATTGGCTTGGCACATGATGTTCTTTACATCAAGTGTAGACTCTCTATTTTTAATTGTCTGTCCCTAGTTATATCATATTTCTGTATATTAACTGAAAGTTTCAATTGTGCAGTGTAAGAATGTTATTGGCAAGTTCCAAAGGAGGATAGACAAGGAAGGACAACAAATTGTACCTCTTCTAGCTGATTTGTGGAAGAGGATTGAAAATTCTGGTCATGTAGGTGGTGCTGGAACTAATCTTTTGGATTTACGGAAGATTGAACAGCGTGTTGACAGATTGGAGTATAGTGGAGTGATGGAGCTTGTGTTTGACGTGCAATTCATGTTAAAGGGTGCAATGCAATTTTATGGGTTCTCACATGAGGTATGATTTCTCATCCAAACTTCCACTTCAACATTTTTTTCTCTAAAACATTTTCTCCTGGAAAATGCTACTGGCGATGTCTCTGGATATCCTGTTGGAGCATGAATATGGTCTCTTTGAAAGTTTTTTATAGTATGGCATTTGTCAATGATTTGATGTGGAATTTGTGTCCCGTCATGCATAACCAATTTCTAGAGTGCTCTATTATCTTTCTTTTATAAAAGTTGTGTTATTCCCTCTTGGAAGATGTCATATTATCTGTTTCGTAGTATCATTCATTTACAAGATTTTTAAATTCTTTTCTATGCAAACATTTTGGACAAAATTTTGAAATGTCCAATTATATATTTCTTGTTTTGGTTTTCTTTTTCTCGCACTTAAACATAATGGACTGGTATGATTGAGTAATTTATGGAAACATCATCTTTGAATGTAGCACAGTTCAACTTTTGATTTTAAGGTTTGATCTATTATCCCATTAAAGGATGAGACAAAAAAAGGTGGGGAACTATTCTTCTTTATAGCTGTTCTTGAACACTTTGCTTGCCAAAAGCTTATCCTTTGGTTACATCGTATGATTTTCATGTGAATCAAAATTTCCAAATTCTTCCCTGTATATAAGTGAACATATGCTCAGTTGTCAGAACAATGGAATTTTGTGATTTCTTCTATCTTTTTTTGGTTTTTACCTGGGTATCCTCACACCCTTTTAAAAGGTGAGACTAATCCCGTTCGGGGTTCATGGCTGCCCCTCCCAATAAGTGCGCTTCCTGGGGATCGAACTTGTGTTCTTACCCTTACAGTGATTTCTTCTATCTATTACTTCAATTAGCTGCCTTAACTCCCAATGGTGCCAATTACCAGAGCTAATCCACTTGGTCGAACTTCAAAACAAGTTAGAATCTCAAGGTATGTTTACATCATGCAGGTTAGAACTGAAGCAAGAAAGGTGCATGATCTCTTTTTTGATATCTTGAAGATTGCATTTCCAGACACCGATTTCCGAGAGGCCAGGAATGCTCTATCTTTCTCTGGCCCGTCATCATCTTCCGTTTCTGCTCCGTCTGCAAAACAAGCTGCTCTTGGCCTAAGCAAGAGAAACAAGTCAATAAATAATGTGGAACCTGACAACAGCACTACCCATAAGCCAATTCAGCGAGGATCCATTCCTAATAGTGAAGACATTAGGAGCGTCCGTGTGCCCCAGAAGGAAACAAGGGTTGGGAGTGGAAGTGGCAGTAGTAGGGAACAATATCATCAGGATGATTCTCCACTGCATCCAGGGGAGTTGGTTATCTGCAAGAAGAAGAGGAAAGACCGGGACAAGTCAGCAGTGAGGTCAAGGACTGGATCAAGTGGTCCAGTCTCCCCCCCTAGCATGGGCCGTAATATCACGAGTCCTGTTTTGAATTCAATACCTAAAGATGCGAGACCGAGCCAGCAGAATAAGCATCAGCAAGGGTGGGTGAACCAACCACAACCACCAAATGGTGGTGCGGGGAGTGTTGGTTGGGCAAATCCTGTAAAGAGGTTGAGGACAGATGCTGGTAAAAGAAGGCCGAGCCATTTATGATTTTTCTCAAGGATAGTGTATAATTTAATGGAAAAATTTGTTGTTGAGTTCAGCCGCAAAGTGTGCAAGTGGCCCTTTGTGGCCTGTACCAGTGCTGTAGCTGCTACTGTTAATATAGTTGTAGGTCATTGCTCTCCCATTGTATACTGCTCCTTGCATGATTTTAGAAATCCAGTAGTTTTTGCATGTGCATCTTGTAGTTATTGTTCCGTGCCTTTACCAGATTAAAAGCTTATCTTCGTTTTGCTGTCAGCTTTTTGAGCTCCTGTTTGTTAAAGAAATAATTAAAAAACAGGAATAAAAAAAGGAGTTATTTTAAAAATAACATGAAAAACTTCGATTTGTTCATTGAAGTTTTAGTTTACTCGTAAAGTCCTTATATTTTTATAATTTTATATTTTAATCATAAACTTTATTTTAATCATAAACATATAATTTGATTCATCTTATTTAATAGAGTTCATGAAGGTAGTTTGAAACTTCTATCTTTTTAGATAAAGTATATCAAAGTTTGGAAAAGTTTTTTTAATTTGGTCTATTTTATTATTTTGACCAATTTGAGGCTAAAAAAATATTTAATTAAGTTACTAGCATTTGTTTTTAGGTGTTTGAAAAAAATAGTTTTTTAGGTTTAAAAACTCAAAACCCAACTTTCCAGTTAACATAAGAGAGTTATTTATTTACATGAACAATGTGTCATTCATTTTATTAAAAAATAAAATATCATCTGCTTTTTTAATAATAATATAAAAAAGCACGACAGGCTCTTCCGCCCAACTCAGCACATAGCTTCCTTTTATGTTGCACTTCATTTTTTAATTTAATTTAATTATAAATAAAATAATTAAAATAATATTTAAAATATTAGCCGTAGTTTTTAAATAAAATTATATTTTTTTTCAATAATATTGCAAATTAATTTGTGAATTATTATATATAAATCTTAACACAAGATTTATTAAAAAATGCTATGAATATTAATTAAATAAAAATAAAATATCTATTTTTCTATTTTTTATTATAAATCTTTTACATTCTTAAAAGCATGTTGGCCTTTTGCGGTCCTGCTTTAGTGATGACCTTCCTACAAAGAGCCAACATATGGCTTTATTTTAAGAAAGTAAATGTTTTTTATATTATAAAATAAAAGCCAACATATTGCTACCGATAAATTGAAGCAATATATATATATATATATATATATATATATATATAAGTCATCTAATAGAATATATTTCCTATTTAAAATTCAATTTGTTTTCTTTCTTACAAATATATATTTTAATTACAACAAAACTAAGTGATTAATTTTGAAAACTGCTCCACGGCATCATGTGAAAAAAAAAAAAAAAAAAACTAAACTAAAAATGAAACAGTGAAAAACTTCCAGCAGGAATTTCATCTTTAGAGAAATGAGGTCTCACATGCATGCATGTAGCATAAACATAATCGCAAAAGGTGGGATCACAGAAGAAAAACTAAAAGATTGGAACACGAAGCGAACACACAAACAAATAAAGAGCCCATGGAATTCTTTTTTCCTGCTCGATAAACAAGTTCATTTGTTAGGATTGATTGATTTTTTACAGAAGCTAGAAACATGTACAGATACAACAAGCTTGGGAGGCCAAGCAAGAGCCCACTATGGATCTGCTTGGCCTGCCATTTCATCATCAAGAGACTCGTACTCATCCTCACTCAACTCCTCGTCACTTGATTTTTCTTCCGGGGCAGCACCTATGTCCTCTGGCTTGGCATATTTCTCACAGTATTCTGTTTGATAAGCCCATAAAAGTAAGTTCCGGTGATGTTAAATTGGCACAAATTGAGTTGAAGTGTAAAGCAATGGACATTAAGAGTGAATAGTTCAACATCCACTTCTGGATGAAGCAATCAAATATCAATGTCTAATAACTTCAGTTAGATATGCAATCTGATTGACAACACAAAGCATCTCCTGGAGAATGTTGAAGTATATGTTAATTTTGTCCACAACTTAGTTTCTAAACAAGATGGAGCACGGCTCAGTTGTTCAACATTGATAGCAAAACCTATATAATTAACTATAACAACAAGCCTTGTTCTACTTGTCGATCGATATGCTTTGCATTTAACACCTTCGTGATTCCTACTCAAACAGAGAGAGAGAGCTCACCTCAGCTAAAGGTTTATCCTTTCAAGCCACACATACAAACGAGGCCTTTTGTTAACTCAAATAAAAAATCCATCACTCTTGGAAGGTCCATCTATTGCTAGTTCAGTTTTCAAATTATGACATAACAAATCAACTGTGGTCATCTCAGAGATTCAGTAGCTGTCAAATGCTCAGCTGCAATTCTTAGAGCATGAAAGATCTATTCAAGATTACAACTTGTGTGGTGATTGAGCTTTTCATTGATGGTGGAAAGCTCAAATTTTATGAAACTTGACAGAATGAGCATAGATCATGCTAAATGGTTAGTAGTCAAGTCTTTTGCGATCATATAATTTGGGATGCTGTGTATGCCATAATCAACTAGGGCACTCCAAAAGGTTTTGACCAAGCGAGTAGACTCAACGAAACTAAATTCAAAACAAGCAAATCAAGATCTTTCCCTATGTTTCATCACGGGAAAAGGTGACCTTCCAATTTGGACACTAAATATCATATCACATTTCAAAATCTTAAGAATGTGCAGCTCACTTCTCAACCAAGAGCAATTATGTTACAGCAGAGTAACTGATTCTCTTATGTGCCACTTCAAACTATGCCCTTTCAATTGCCGGTATAAATAATTATAACCCAATTTAAAGAAAAAAGTAAAGGAAAGCAAAAACAAAAGGCATATATTGGAGAGTAAAAATATAAATGTTCAGTCCAGAGTTGGATAATGTGGAGTGCCTAATCAGAAAAACAAGAAAAAAAATAACTACCTTTAACTCTTAGCTCATAAGCAGGCTTGTCACGCATCATCAGAGCTGCAGCCTCGCCATTCAGTGGATCTGATGGGTTAGGATACAAAAGCAGCTGTGGTATGAATACTTCAAACACGTTTACCAAATCTGGAGAACACGTGTTTCAGCTTGTTAGACATATATCCAAAATATTATAGCTTGACAGTAGCTTCAATTTTTTATCTGAAAGGCACGAAGAAAATATTTACCAAACATGGGGCTCCAGGTCTGATTAATAACGTCTAAACAAACTGAGCCAGACCTGAAAGTTAGAGCCATGAATGTATTCAGCTTCAGAAAATGTTCCTCTTTAAATGGATAAATGTGGTGATTTACCAGGTATAGAAAATCACAGTTCTTGTTTTCATACTTGACTCACTCACATTTCATCAACATTTGGATGGTAGATCTTATTAACAAAGCCTATTGACGGAGATCTATAGGGATACGCATCTGGTAGCTCAACCTTTATCCTCCACACACCACCATGGTAAGGACCTGCAATATCCATCACATGACAGAAAGGGGTTAAAGATGCTTGTTTTTGCTGATACCAAAAATATCCATATCCAGTCTGCTACATTAGGTTTGGGCAAGGAAAACAAAAAGGAAGAAGAAGCCAGTTTTAGCAAGAATATGACTTCGAGAATTATAATTGTTCTAAACTAGGCTAAAAAGGTCTGAGAAAATGCAGATCAGACAATAGAAAAAACCAAAAACCTCCTAAAAATGAACTCCTTTCTAAAATCAAAAGGCATTCAAGGATTTAGAATCTAAGAACTGCGTAAAACAGTTGAATGAGAGAACTGTATAGCAATCCAAAAATAAAAGTTCTTTTTTAAAAAAATCGAGTAATTAATTATTAATCACAAAACACGAGATAATATCTCCATTTACCACCATCTATATCAATACAAATATATACATAACACCCACAGAGCAATCACTTTGATTACCTATAACAAAGATAATAGAGTTGAAAATAAAAATGTAACAAAAACAAACAAAGAAAGAAGAGCGCAGTGAAGATTTACTTTCATTGGGTCCATTGAAATGAACATAAAACTCTTGCATGCCATCATTGATCAGCTCTACCTTGTAATCACTCATCATCCTATTCAAAACCCAACAGAACAAAAAACCCAAAAAAAGGAAAAGGAAATAGTTACAATCAAGACCAATAAAAAAGAAAGGATAAGAAAAACAGAAGATAACTGAGTTAGAGGATTAACAATTTCATCAAGTCCATCTCTCTTCGTTTGCTAGGGGAAGACATGATCCTTTCTTAGTTCTTAGGAGATCTTTTTTTTTTTTTTTTTTGAGAGAGAGAGAGAATGGAAGCAAGGAAGAAGATTATGGTTAAGGTTTTGCTTGGACAACTGAAGGAAGCAACAACAATGCTTAGGACATCAACTAGATTAGTAACCCGCGTAACAATTAACTAAAATCGGGAGGAGGAAAAAAAAAAGAAAAAAAAAGATCATTGGATATTTATTTTCATTCAACTGTGGACAAGACACCCCAAGCCCTATTGCAGAAGAGTGAATGATAACTTTTAAAAAAGCCTCACGTGTCACGGGTCGCTAGAAAAGCGCCGTAGAAAAATAAAAATAAAAATTAATTTTATTTAAAACAAAAATAAAATTTATCTATAAAAATAAATTAATAAAAAAATTAAATAAAAAACATGAACAATCCAATCAAATAAAAAAAATAAAATATTTTTTAAAAAATTAAAGCACAATCTCTAATTAAATAAATATCAATAAATAAAATTAAAAAAACATTAATTTTAAAAAATATCAAGCAAATCTCGAAAAACTTTCTAAATTTCAGTTAATTTTTTTATATATTTTTATTATTGTGGTATGTTAATATAAAAAAACAAACTTATTTTTTAATATATTTTTAAATAAAAAATATTTTAAAAAAATAATAATCATTTTACTACATAGAGTTACTAAGAATTACTAAATAAGACATATATTTAAGAGAGAGAAAAACAGCCACTTGCGGTGATGCTCTCTTGCCTTTTCTTTTGTTCTAATTTTTTCTCATTTTTTTATTTTTACTATTTTATTGGTGAGTTGTTTTTTATCAGTACATAGCGTGCCTTGTAACATTTTGTCGGTGATAAGCTTGAATATCGATCTTAATATAATATGATAAAAGTTGTTCTGTCCAATTTTTATACATTTTATCCTTAGAAGTAGTAATTGGACAGTGTTTGAAATGTAATAACGATAATGATTTTTTATAGAGTATTTTATTTAAAAATATATTAAAATAATATTATTATTTTTTTTAAAATCAACGTATATTCAAAATCATAAAAAAATATTTTAAAATTAAAAATAGTTTTTAAACACAAAAATAAAGACACCTAGCGAGCCTTGACCTTGCTAGAATCTTTTCTTTCTCCTTTTTGCCAAGAGCTAGAAATAATTAAACACGAGTGCATTGATTAACCATAAGAATCTTCCCTTTCCTTTTCTATATTTCTTTTTATTTTTCAAAAGTTAGGTATATCATCGCAATCTATATAAAAAGAACGAGAACAAATAGAAAAACTACATACAATTTTGCTCAAGTCGTGTGGATTGACAGATTATTTTCACTCAATCTTCACTGCTAAGATTCATAAATCACATGACTCTGATTCTACGAATAAGAATGAAATTGTTTTTGAGGTATTTTTTATAGTTGTAATTTTAAAAAATAAATTTTTAAAAAATATAGTTAGTTATGATTAGTTGGATTGTGTAGCAAAAAATATGTATAAAATATTTGGTATAAGTGTGGTTGTGATTATTTTTTAAAGTGTTTTTTACTTATAAATGCATTAAAATAATATATTTTTTTTATTTTTTTAAAATTATTTTTGATATCAACGCATCAAAATGATATAAAAACACAAAAAAATATATCAATTTGAAACAAAAAAAAATTAAAAATTACAATTTTTTTCAAAGATACCTTTGAAACACGAAAATAAACAAGGTTTTACAAAATTCAATTAAAAAACATGTAAAAACTGTTTCATAAAAACTATATTTCAAACTTAATTTTTAATGGATATCGTGGTATAAAATTCAGTTTGATTTGTTAGCAAACACCTTACTGTGTTTGTTTCACTACAAATATAAAAATAAAGAGAAATAAATATAAATTAAATTTAAAAAATAAAATTATTTTTCACATTCAAAATAATTTAAAAAGTAAATAACTTTCAAAATCATATTTTTAACCGAAAAACAAAGCAAAAATTCAATCATTAATGAGGTCTTTTCGCAATCAACGGGCGGCCGACGTTACATCTTGACAAATATATATTCTGCTCGATAACGCGTGGGGTACACATCAGCTAAAGGGTTTGGTGCAGTACATTTTCTGGCGGTGTTCATGAGTCCTCTTTTTTTTTTTTTTTCTTCTGCTTTTCCCCCCCTAAATGAAGAGAATTGGACCTCTCAATTGAAGATCACGTAGTGATGCTAATCAACCTCTCCTTTTCTTTTCAATGATCATACGAAGAAAGTAATTTCAACCACTAGTAGAAAAGGGCTTGCTTTTACCAGGCTTTGGAATTAGGGCATGCCCTGATGCTACATGACATTGCACCCATCTTATTCCTGCACCTAACTCTCTCTCCCCACCACTTACTATTAAAAATCCGCACAGCCCACCACAATTATTGGCTGGGATGCTGCTTTGCAATGATTTTTTTATTTTTTAAAATTTATTTTAATTATCAGTTTATTAAAACAATCCGAAAAAAAAAAAAAAAGAAATTCCCAACTTGGATTACAATACTTTGAGGGGCCAAATGGGAGAAAAAAACGTGTACGAAGAGTTGGTGCATGCATTCATTCGGTATAAATAAATGGGCTGCTTTTGAAAGCATAGAGGAACCCAGCTGCTGAAGCAAAGTATGCTTGACCCGGACGTTGCTGATATAAAAAGAGAGCCCAGTAAAACCATCTTATATCTGATGCAATGCATTTTGACCTTTTATATTGTTTATGGGAGAAAGCGACAGGTTAATTATACAGGGAAGGAAGGCTGAGAAAGGAGGATCCAGAGCACATGGCAGCAAGCTGCTCTCTGATTGGATGTCAAGAACAGGAAATAATAATAATATTTCTTTTTCTGCAACTGGAAACTCCAAAGAAGTAATCTTCCCACGAATATAATATGATCCCCCCTAGCTTGATCCTTATTTATGGTGTCAT
The DNA here is from genome assembly GCA_018804465.1 of Populus tomentosa. Taxonomy (NCBI): domain Eukaryota; kingdom Viridiplantae; phylum Streptophyta; class Magnoliopsida; order Malpighiales; family Salicaceae; genus Populus; species Populus tomentosa. Next base: position 5,358,410 of record CM031995.1, read on the forward strand.
AGCTGCGCAGGAACGTGATGTCATCCTTGCAGGAACCTTTTAATCTTGTCGACAGAAAATAATTAATTGATTCTGGTAATTCATGGAGAGACGATAAATTCTCCTTCTCCAGCATTGACTTTTTTTTAAATGAATGATTCTTCCTTGACAAATCTTTTTCTTTTTCTTTTTCCCTCTTTATTACTTTCTTCTTGAGTGTACTTAACGCGTACCATCTTGCTACCATAATGACATATATACAAGCAAACGAGCACCACAAGGTTGCTTCCTGGCCGCTACAGACAGAAGAGGCTTGAAAAAGGACACAGCTCATAAACTGCAGGGTGCAGACAACAGTTGTCAGCTTATTGTAAGAAGATAATGAAGGCAAGCATCAGAGGTTAAGCTGAGCTTTTTTGCACGGAACCATTCACCCTTGCAAAGTTTTGTCTCTTCTAATTATATAAAAGGCCGGAGTTTTTTTTTTTGGTGAAAGAATTTTAAAAAAAAATTATTATTTTTTTTTTTAAAATTTTTATTTTTATATTATTTTAATGTCTAAATATCAAAAATAAATTTTAAAAATTAATAATAATATATTATTTTAATATACTTTTAAACATAAAATACTTCATAAAGTAATTACTACCTCCATTTCTATATATATATATATATAAAGGAAATTATCATAGCAAGACGATAGATAATACGACAAGATGTTGCATCAAGGGGCCATAATCAAGTAGCTCGTAAATCTACAACATCCATATTAAGGCACACGTAACTCAAGTAGCTAACTTTTTTTCCCTACTCCGATGATGACAACAGCTTAAAATAAGTGAAATTAAAAAAAAAAAACTAATAAACTAAAACTAAACACGTCTTTGTTTCACTGTAATTTTATTGTTCATCAAGACTCGTACATCAGGCCCCTCAAGTTCTTCATTATTTGCATTTCAGTCATTAAACTTTATTTCTCTCTTTTTTTTAGTCCTTCTAAGTTACGTCGTCTTGGTTTTGTGTGCTGGGTTTCATTTCACATTGAATGCACTCCTGGATGGGACGTGGGAAATTTTTTTCTACGTTATAAAAATATTAATATTACAAAATATAATCATGGGTTAAGTTAATAAAAATTGAAAGAACAGGTGTCATTATTTACAATAAAAATAGAAAAGCACAAATTATATTCTTTCCATTTTAATTGTTAAAAGCGTGATATTATACATTTTCATCTATGTAGTTTTTCACCTTTACATTTTTGTAGTAAAAATTTGTTTGTTTTTTTGGCATTTCAGTCTTTGGTTAACAAAATAGAGAAAGTTGTTGAAAAACAAATAAATTAAAAATATTTATTAAAGTCTTTTAGTATTTACAGGTAAAAATAAATTAAAATTTGAGTTTTAACAATAAAAATTTTCGGGGTGATGTTTTTCGATCATTGAAGGTGACTATAATTTTTTTAAATGAAAGTCATGTCATCTAGCTCTTTAAAAAAAGAAGATGGAGACACATTTTGACTTCCACACCTATATGTGCTTGAACTTTTAAGCTTGCATGTGCTTGGACTTTTAGGGTCGGGCACATTCATTTCTCTTTTTTATTAATTTTTTATATTCATAAATAAAAATATTTTAAAGTAGAATAATTATTATGTTTTGAGGATGCCATGATTCTATATTTTTTGAAATAAAATTCCTTTACGGTGATATTAATAATTACTTTATAAATAATTCTACATGAATTTAACATGCGTGTTTTTGTTTTTTTTTTTTAAAAAAATGTCATGAATATTCAATGGGATGAAAAAATCTGTTTTTCATTTTATTTTTTTCCCATAAAATTCTCTTAATTAATTTTTCATTTATCTTCACGCACATTTGCATAAAAATTTGCAAGGCATAATTTTATGTTTTTTTTCTTTTAATTAAAACCTGTTTTTCAAGTCATGCTAAGTCATATTCAAGACATGATGCTTCGAATCAACAAAATGTTGGGAAAAAGAAGTACATAAAATGAGTTATATAAATTTGATAAAAAATTATAACAACAAACTGTTTACCCAACACATTGATTTCTCAACATTTTCTTGAAGTTTAAGAAATCTTTTTCGTGTTGACAATGCGTTATTCCCTACCTTATTAAGAAAATAACCTGACCTTCGTGTGTTGTAATCAACTTCTAATATTATAAATAAAGTAAATCAGATTATATGCACACTCCATTTTTTTTATATATAAAAAAAAAAAAACTTTAAAAAACTATTCACTAGCTAAACTGCAACCCACAATGTTTGCTCGGCACGGTTTGGCCTCTGAGACCCATCAGCACCTAATTTTTCTTTTTAAGGCCATGTGTTTAGACTTTCCATTGCCTAAGATTTTGATTACTATGATAACTAGGAAATCAGGATTTACAAATTTTTTTTTATTTAAAAACCTGTTTTTGACTTGAAATATCTATAAAATACCTAAAAAAACATGATAAATAATCAATGACCTACATCTAAAAAACCAAACTCAACCCAAAATTAAAAAACAACCAAAGCTAAAATTTATTTTTTCAATAAGTTTTAAAGTGTCAAAATACCTAATATAAACTTTCTCCATCAAATATAAAACAATTTAACACTTGTATCATTTATTTTTTTTCTTTGCTTCTTCTCCAAAAATATGGACCATGGACCAACCATATCCCAAACTCGAAACAGATCCAACCAAAAAACATTCAATCCGTACACTATTAAGATATGTAAACGATCTATGAATCCTATTATTTCAATATACATAATATTGATTAAGATATCTACAAGAAAACATAACTCACGAACAGTCGTCAAGGCCATACTTGAAACCACAGGAATCTAAAGTTGCTTTAGCCTGCCAAAATCCAAAAGATCCCAAGTATTCAGCTGTAGATAAACCCTTCACACTTTGTAGTCCTCGCAACCCCTTTCGATTACAGCTTGTTCTTCTATAAATAGAAATAGACACAGGCGTTTTACCAAATCACCTAGGTTACTTTCGTTATTTATCTTTGTTGATTTTTCCAACTAAATTAGTGTTCCGCCACAGTAGTTTTATTGGATCTAAATAACAAGTTTGCCAATCCTAACAAAAGAAGCATACCACCAAGCACAAAGCCTGTTTCGCTCCATATCAACTGCGGAAATACACTCGACAAAACACACCTTTGCCGAACATTTTCACTATCCATGCATTCCATTTTGCTCAAGCCAACACGACCGTCCAAGCTTTTACAACATATAAACTAATAATTTGTTGGTTAGTTTCAATCAAACTTGAAATCCACCCTAAATATTCAAGCCAGCCATTTTCTTCCATTAAACGGTCCAATCCATTCAAAAGGACGAACAAATGTGTGAAACGTCTTCTTGAATGTGCATCTCCAAATTGAGCACTTCCACCACCGGAGAGCCTAGAATGAAAGTTTACTTCCAAATTCATAATTTGTTTATAGCATACAAATCCAACCATCACATTTGAATCAATCATCCTTATGGTGGTTTTTTCATTTTCAATACACTAAAAGCAGAGTGCTTTTAATATTTTGTTGTCAGCATGTAAGCCTACAAGAACAGGCAATCATTGGATGCATGGAACAGAGAAAACGAAATGCAAATGCCTGAGGCAAGACTAGTTTCCATACATGTTTAAAATCAATTATATCAAGTGCACGTTCCAAAAATAGATGAGAGACTACAACTGAATCACAGTATACACTTTTCTTCTATTCATCTCCATCTAACTACCGATTTGACATTTCACGGTATTCCTAATGTTCCTATTGAAGCCAGCCTCATCATCAAACAGCTTAAAAAGAAAATGGGTATGCAAAGTGAAAATACGGTAAGTACCTGAAATCGATGTAGAAAATATATGGATGAACAGGAAGTATATCTCAAAAACCACAAGAAATGAAGCAAAAGCACTCGAAAATCAATTTGGCTGGTTGAGCCCTTACAGTTTGCTGCTCCCACAACAATAGCTGTCATCAATTTTCTCCTCTAGCTACCCACTAAAGCAGAGACTTGAATTGCTAAACTTCCGCTTTTCAAAAGCACTGAAAATTCTGTGGTAGCCATGCAAAATTGCCAAATTGCCAAAAAATCAGAGAGAGAGAGAGAGAGAGAGAGAAACTGCCAGATTCTATATCTCAGTTAGGCATCAACCTGATCAGACACTATTTAACATATTTATGTTGCTTCTTTGCCGATAAGAGGGAGCCTGGTGAATTGACTGCCTCACGCCTAGAGCCATAGTTTACTAATTCACATTCTGATTCATCATCATCACTATTGATGCTGTCTGGAGTGGACCTATTCTGGTTTGCTCTGCGCTGCAAAAGAAATACATTGTAGTAATAGCTCACCAGATCTTCCCTTCTCCTACTTGGGAAACATCGGAATATCTCGTCCCAAAAACACTTGTCAAGAGATAGAGGATTTGACCTCACTATAGCTCCAAACTTCTTTTGATCTTCCGCCGCCCAGGAGAGTTTTACTTCTTCACCCATCTTGTCAAATCTCCATTGATTAAAAGCCTTCCCCAATTCACGCATTACTCTCAACCTTCGCTCAGTAATGTGAAATCTGACACATTTGATAGAATTTGGCACTTGGCAACCACAGGAATCTGACCTTCCCTTACCGATAGGTTCCCTTTCAATAACAAATTTGTTAATTGAAGTTTCAAGTGGCCAAACCCGAGTCCCAAGCCACTTTGAGTCACTTTCAGACATGCCAGTCCATTCTGGTACTTCAGCCTGAAAAACTGGCCCCACAGGAATTCTCTTTGTAATTGGCAGGTCAAGCACTGAACATTCAGTTGAAGAATCACCATCATAAACCCCTTCCATGCAAGAATCTGAATCAGTTTGGGTGGCTGCAGAAGATGACTGTGAGCAAACAAGTGCTTGAGACGATGTTTCCCCAGGAAAAAGCTTTCTACATTTTAACCTCTCTCTAAGATTGTAACTAGATCCAGCATGGTCATCATACATACATGGATGCATCTTCTGATATTTCTACAAATCGGTAATATATCGTGACTTACAACATGTAATAAATTGGAGATAATTGGATTGTTATGGTATTAACATAAACTGAGCTACATGAGAACATTTGCAGGGATCAACATAAGCATTATATAAATAGCAAATTAAGGTATTAAAATTGATGAGGACATCACAATCAGTGGCCAATCCGTAGCAGGACAACTTCCATCAATCAAAAACATGCATCTGTGACCTAAAATCAATTTTAACATAGAAACAGCATGAACAACCAGTGATCTTGTTGTTTAGCAAAGCCCATCAGGTGATAAATTCAAAAGATGCAAGGGCCAAAATACTAAGCAAATTAGGAGTTCCCTTGTCAAATGGGTACAAGTAGCATATGGTGAGAACATTTCATCACCTGTAAAACTGTTTGGCCCTAGTTGAATGCAATACACTAGAAATACATACCAGTTAATAAAAATTATTGCAAAAGGCCCTATATAGAACCAGATGAAGCACTTATAAATTCATTCCACGCATAGTGTCAATTGGGTATAACAGCAGCTCGGGGCCAAAAAATTCAATAACTATGCTCAGAAGTCATGAAAATGATTACAGTGCACTGTGAAGAAATGAGCAAAAGTAAGAGACGAAAAATGATACTTTGATAAACAAAGTCCGTGTGTGATCTATATACAATCATAAATCCATATTTAAACATACAGACATGTAACCTGAAAAGGTTTTTCAACCAAAGAATAAATAGAGTAGATACACAGAACCACCTATGAAAGACAGTATGCTATCAATCACCTTTACCAATAATAGTAGGAAACATCAGTAAGTGATAGATACCTGCTTAACAAACCCCTCTGCACTTGAAGTTGAATCGGCATTTCTTTTCAGATACAACATTTCCCGGGTCACCAAAACCTGCTTCCAGCATTCCTCATTCCCATAACTTTTCCACTTTGACCACTCAGGTAACGATCCAACCTCGGGATCACATGGATCCTTTGCAATCTCAGTAACCCAGTTCAGCATTCTATAAATGGAATCCCGTTTCCTCTTACGACTAGAAACAGATTCCTCAAAAGTTGCTAAATCCAGTTCTTCAATCTCACTGTTATCACCCTTATTTCCTTCCTCATCTCCATCAGTTTCCACCACCACCACCACGCTCTTCACTTCATCCTCATTTTCTACTTTCTCACTTTTCCTTGAATCAGATATCAAATTTTCATCAACATCCTTGCCTTTTACATCCTCGTTAGAAAAAGAACCATCCATCATGAAACTCTTTACTACATTATCACCTGATTCCCCAACTTCCACAAAATCAACACCACTCTTAGTTGAGTCTATATGCAATGATTCTTCATCCTCGGCAAACTTCTCACTCTCATAAGACTCCACCTCCGCATTCACGTTCAAGTCCAAGAGCTCATTCTCTGGCATTTCAGATAACAACCCTTTAAACTCTGCCCCTAATTCCATCAAAGCCCCACCCACATTAACCCCCCTATCACTCAACTCAGCGTTCAATCCTATACCATCAACAAGAAGCCTCTCCAACCACCTCTCCAAGGAGTCTAAGTACTTAATATAAACCAATTTTACAGTCGGGGCAAGGTTCAATCCTAACCCAAACTCTTGAGCGGCCAAATCCCACAACCCATTTTCAGAAACAACACCATACCCACCTTTCTCGCTCACAGCTAAAAACAGTTTAAGCAAATCTACAAACTGCCCATTTCCAAGCATTGGAGGTAGAATCCATAAACAACCATCTAACCCACAAATCTCTTTGAAAAACGAGTCCAGAAACTTATCGAAACGGCTCCTGAGCTGGGTATCGAGTTCGCTTTTCAAAACGGGCCCTTTTGAATTCGGCTCAAGATCCACCCAAAACCCGTCCGGAGCTATCTTTCTTTGTGGTTTTTTTGTAAAATCATTAGCTATCATTGACCATCCTGTCATTGTTTCGAAACCCTAAAAGTGGGTCAGTTGTTCTCTTTGTTATCATAAAACAAAAAACAAAAAAACTACATGATTAATTAGCAGTATTTATCACATGCACAGTTTATAATTAGGTCATGTTTAGGAGATGGGTTTTTGGCGGGAATTTGAGGGCTGATCTAGGGTTTTGAAACGCCTGTAAAAATTCTATGGTCCCGCTGTCTCTCTCTTGAACGAGTCAAAGGGGTCTTGAGCTTGTAGAGAGAGTAGAGAGAAAGAGTCTGCGAGAATGGGGGGCTAGAAAATAAGTTTTGAACAGACAGAGACCCTAGTTTTCAAAATCTAAAAGATTAATGCTTTAGGGGTTAAAGAGAAAAAAATAAATAGAAAGAAGGAGAGACATACCAGAATTTCGTAGGTTTTGTTTGTGTGGAAGTTGTATTGTGGGTGTGGGGTTTCAATGAGGCAACACGGGTGAGGTGGTTGCTGCCTCGACTCCCTTCGGTTTTTGGCCCTTTTCGCTCTTGCCTGCCCCTCCCTCCCTCTTTTAGTCTTTTCCTTTCTTCTTTTTTTTATAGGACTTAGTTTAGATGAGAGTGCAAGAAGCTCTAATTGAAAAAAGCTTTCAATAGAGTAGGGTTTTGAGGAATATGGCCACAAAGGTCCTTTATTTATAGTGGTCACCTTTGACTTGACCTTGGTTAATTATTAACTCTTGGGTTAAGTTAAGGAGGGTGGGTTTATTGTGGTTTCATCAAGGGGGTGAGAATATTTTTGGAACCAAAAATATTTTTAGAGGTTTAAATATGGTTGTGGGTCCACCTTATTGTCTTTTAGCCAATGAATTTTTTTATATGTTTTTTTTCCTTTCAAAAGTAATATTTTTCAACTATAAAAAGATTTAGTATAAAATTACAACCAACAAATAGACACAGCATCATAAGTTGATGTACTATATTAAAACTCCAATATTTAAACCATAAATGGATTGTTTTCTTGTTTTGCAAGTGATTTTTTTTATAGAAAAAACTATGGTAATTCACAGCAGTTATATTAAAATTGATATGATTGTAGTAATTTATAATAATAGAAATTTTGTTTGAAAATAAAAATCATACTAGTTTTAACATGATATATTTATTGAATTGTCGTGGCTTAATTTAAGTGGATCTTATATGTGGACTTTCATAGTTTTTTAGGATTAATTATCAATATTCATTTCATGGATCTAATGCTGTGAGAGAGAAAAATACAAAAAAAAAAAAATCATATCAAATCCTAAAAAAAAAAAAGAATATTTCTATGTATGTTAAAAGAATATTTTTCTCTCTCTCTCTCTCTACTTCTAATGTCTATAATATATGGAATAAATAGTATGAAATTATTTCCAATATATATATATATATATATATATATATATATATATGGAATAACTACAACAATTATTTCCAAACTACTATAAAATTTCTTAGTATTTCACTGAGTAATAGATGCTCCAAAAATACTAGTTTTTTTTTTTTTTGCAGTCTTTAACGGTTTTCTTATATGAATATTGGTTCTTTCTCTTTATTTCAATTCAAGTTGAATTTGTTATTGGCATCATCTAGCCACTATCTCTGCAATTTTCTTTGTATAAAAACCGTCATGGTTGTTAATGTTAGTTTTATTTTCACTATAATTACTCGAATATATAATTATTATCATTGTCACCATACTAATAATAAAATATCACTATTTAAAAATAATAATTACTAATAAATATTAATATAACTCAGATGGATGAATACTTTTTAGATAGTTACTTTAACCCGTAGATAATAAGTAAAGTATAAATATTATCAAACTCAACTTAAAACTTATCCGAACCTAACCCAAAATATATGTGTTAACTATTATAGTTTATTTTGTTTTTTAATCATGGTTTTTTTTTTGTTTTTTGTAAACAGGTTAGATCATAAACAATTTAATATTTTTACATCTAAAATATTATTTTGAATTGAAAAGTGTTTGGTACGTGCTTATCACGAGGAAGCATGTAGCTACGCTGATGCTCTTTGGACAATACACATGACATCACTCAGTGTCTAAATGCAAGCTTTCATAGCAATATTTGAATTGTCTTGGTGACCCTTTTATTCTCAAGTGTGTGGCCAACAAACCTTTTTTCCCCCCTCTCTCTTTATCTTGATTTTTATGCATGACCTTATAAATTTTCAAAGCAGTCTTTTAATTTATTTTTCCTTTAAATTTGATTCATATTCTTTTTATTACTATTTATTTTATTTGAAATAATTTTTTTCAATTTCATCATCCTTTGATTTTTATTTATTTATCAGATTTAGTCTCCGTTATTTTGATTGCATTTGTTTTGCTTTTAATTATTTTTTAATTTTATCCCTCAATGGTTGACTTCATTTGATTTTTATGTTAGATTTTGTCATAATTTTTTTAATTGCTACTTGTTTTGTTTTAGATCCTTTATATTTAATTTTTTTTTTAATTATGACCTTTGACCTTTTATTGATCAGGATTTTGGCTTCTTTATTTTCAAGGCTTGATTTCTATGGGGTAATTCTTACCTCAAGACTTGGGTTATAAGTTTAAAAGATTAACCCGAGCTGTTTTAGGGTTTTTTCATGTTTTTTTTTTTTAATTTTTTTTTTTTTGCAATCATTCTTTATTATTGATTTTGTTGGGGATTAGACTTTGTTATTTTTTTTATGTGATTGTCTTAATCTCATGTGTTGGATTACAAGTTTGGGGAGTTAACCTACATTAACTCATGTCATTTATTTAATTGTATTTGTTTATTGTTATTGTTGTTGTTATCTATTATTATTTTTCTCATATTATTAAATTTACTAACCTTATTAAATCCAGTCAAGTCAATGACCTGACTCTCAAATTTCTCTTAATTGTTTTTAAAAATACTATCATCATTTAAGCATTATTTTTTTTACACTAGAAGAAGTTTGATTTGCCCGTAGCTCACTATAGGCCACTAATCTAGTAACTATTATACATAATTATTGTTTGCATTTTATATTTTGAATATCATTGCAAACCAAAAATATACTCCAATAAAAAAAAGGGAATATAAAGTTAATAATCAAAACATATGATTGCCATTGACTTTAAGTTATCATGTACATGTCTAGTTAATTATTCATAGATATATTTAGATCTTGAGCATTTTCTTAGGTTCTCTTTATATGCAAATATATGTAAAATACATAACATTACTGTAAATATAAAAGACGTGGTTCTTTCACTATATACATTATATTGTTTATTTTTTCATATTTTAATGTGGATTTATTATTTAAATATATTTTTTTAATTTGATCTTCAAATATTTTTTTTTGCAAGATTACATTTTTTTTGGGCCAAATTAAAGGCCAATTGGATCAAATTTGTTGAATAATGATAAAATTAAAAGACAGATGAACAAAGTAAAAAAACAAACATCATAAATAGGTGATGGTTTTGAAGTTCATATAAAAATTTGATCTAGTCCTCAAACTTTATAGATTATATACATCTAGTCGCTTAATGTTTTTTCAATTTAATTTCAGTATAAAAGTTTTTTTTTGTTATTTTTAATCCCTAATTTGAGACAAGAGTGAAAGAGGTTTCTGAATTCCAGCAATAAGAGGGAAAAGCAATGTTGACACCAATTTCAACCATCAAAATGATCGATCTTGTTGTCAAAGAGTTCCTTTTAATGAGAAGAGTTTCACTTAAGTGTTTTTATATCTTGAAATTGTCTAAAAACCAAATACGAGCTCAAAAAGATTTTTTTGTTTTGGGTAGATTTTGTTGTTTTTGTGTGTTTTTTTTAAAATGATATTTATGGATTTGTTAAGGTGTTCAGGCTTTTTTCTAGATGTTTTTGGCTAAAATAAGTTTTTAGATAAAAAAAATATATATAACTTGTTTTTCCAACTATCATAGTGGCAAGAGTCTAGAGAATACCAGGTGATGGGTCATCTGACTGTCCACCTCAATTGCATTAAAGAAAATTAAGGCTCATACACGTGCCCTTCCTGAATGGGCTAGATACTTTTTTAATGTCAATTCTTTTTTTAAAAAAAAATAAAACATATGTATTTTTTAAATTTATATTAAAATCAATACATATTCTCTCTAATTTCTTGTTGTTTGTATTTAGTCTTTTTTAATAGTGGTTGTTTTCTAATTATTTTGTTTGTATTTGATTTTGTTAAGATATTATTCTAATTCATTTATATTTTATACAATTGAACTTTATTTTTTTAAAAATAAAAATTGGATGGTATTTCTAACAAGTGCAACCTTGCAAGATATTTTTTTTTAATTTGTTTTTCAGTTAATTTTATGTGTCTATTTTTGCTATCATTTGATTAAATAAAAAAATTAATTTTAATAAACAAAATCATTGAGCACAATCGAGTAAATATACCATGTTGCAAAATTATATATCTTGATCTATATCTGCCTCTTGATTTTTCAGATACATATTTAGTTATCTTTAATGAATTTTTATTTATTTATTAACATAGATGATTCTCAATTTATTTAATTAAATACATGCATAAACTTCTCAATTTACACTTGATATTTTTTATGTAAAAAAATATGTTGAATTAAGTTTAGGATAGGTAGGTTAACCCACAAGTTGTGAATTAATCAAGGTTTATTGGTTTTTTTTGTCCAAAATGATATAATTTTGAATAAAATTAAAAATATATTTATGTAATCACCTGAATTATAGATTAACCTACTAGATCATCCAGGCTTGATCAAATCAACTTTCCAAATAGTTTTAAAACAACACTGACATAAACTAGTCTTATATCGACCCATCAAGCCATACTAGATTTTATAACCATATTATAACATCGTGCTAAACCCTCAATGTTACTCAAACTGATAAATTTTCATAGTTCTCAGAGAATAACCGGTGGCATGATACTTATTTACTAAGCTCTACTTTGAAGAAAGACAAATATAAAGAGGAGAAAGAATATAAAATCAAGATCCATAAAAAAATGATAAAAATATCTTCACATAAGATTTTTATCTCATAATTGTATCTCTATATTTCTTTAAAGTAAGCCTTGTAAGGTAACTAATAAAGCGTCCTTACTCAAACACTATAGAATTATTCGTAAACTAACTTATATACAATTCCTTAAATAAAAAGGATTGAATTTGTAAAAAATATAATTTTAATTATTGAATAATATTTTCTATTTTGTGTGTGTATGTGTTTTAAAAACAAATCACATGATTAAAGGAAAATAGTCATGTTCATAATTGTCAAACTTGGTTCGGGATTTAACTTAGCCAAGAGTCAAGTTACCTGGTCATTGAATAAACTCATGTCAACCCTCAAACAACATCATTTCAATTATTTTTTAATGAAATGATGGTTTTTTTATATAAAAAAAAACTAAAATGAAATTTATCATACAAATTAAAAAAATACATTAAAGTTAAACATCCAGGTCACTCGAGTTTAAGGAAGTTACTGATTAAAAAACATTATATCAGGACAAGTTTTGAATTGGCGAGCCATTAGATCAACCTAGTAGACAAGACTTTGAATAGACAAGTTACCGGGTGAACCTATTAGATCGAATGAGTTTAAAAATTATATTTGTGTTAAATGATTTTATGATAATATAAGCATGAGAAAATTAAATTTATCACATCAGTACGTGGATTGTAAATGTAGCATTACTTATAAGCAATAACCATAAAAAACATCAAAGAAAAAGGATATTCAACTACACATAATTCATCTTGACAAGGAGTTGTTGATAATATAAGAAAATATAGTTTGAAATAACTATGTAGAATGATATATTATCATTTAGAATGTTGTTTTTATTAGAATCGTAAGCTATTGGCGAGCTCGTTAGAAGCAGTTGGAGCCATATCCTCACTATTATTCGATTCACACACTAGCTATGTTGTTCGCACTACACCGCAGGCATAACTTTCCATTGTGCTATCACATGTTTTTGAATGGTTTAAAAATGGGATAATGAAATCAACTGTCAGATGCGAACTAAATGCACAACGTATGGTAAACAAACACAAACATTCTTATTTTGTATTAAAAAATCAATCCAAAATCCTCCCTAATATTAGAGAATTCTATGCACAAAGTCCATATTGTTTGTCACTGTTAATGAACAAAGATTCAAATTCCTAGGGCATGCAAAAAAGATTATAAGCTATAATGAATGCGGGTAAATAAAGAAGGATAAGCATAAGCCATGTGTGGGTGTCGTGGAAGACAACATAGAATGAAGCGGTCTCTTAAAAAGCAATGTTATAAAAAGCAGCGACGGTGCAGAGGATTCCATGAGCAAGTAAAAAAAATGATGGCTGAAGGAAGTCTTTTATGGTGGTTGCAATGTAGTGCTGGGATAGATAGATAAAAATTAAAATTAAAAAAACATAGAAGCAGCGTTGAAGCAACCGTGATTGACTTTAGGCAAGGAGAGAACTTGGAAGCAGCGTCCTGGTTAAAAGAAAGGTGCAAGGGAAAAGAATAAGCTAAAACTGGTAACAAAACTAAAAAAAGAACTGGTACCAAAACTAGAAAGGGGGGTAAAAGGTTGACGGAGGTCAAATATAAGGTACATAAAAAAACCTAAAAGCCTAAAAGAAAGGCAAAAGAGCTGAAAACCATGCAACGGAAAAGGGGGGAAAAATGAAAGAAGACTAGCGCATACCAAATGACAATATTGGGAGATGGGGATGTCGAATCAGATAATTGTAAACGATCACCAAAGGCAACTCTAAATTTCATGAGAAGCTTAAGATCTCAGCAAACAATAGTTCAAAAAGAAAAAAAAACAGATGAGAAAGATAAAACAGCTGATGAAAAAACCATTCCTGGGAATAGAAGGGGAAAAATGATAGCAATCAAGTTACATCGTGGGAAAAAAATATAAAAAATAAGAAGAATCAGGAAATCTAAGTGACAATGCAAGGGGGAATGGAACAAAAATAGTCACTATGCAGAAGAGACAAGATTAAAGCTATGAATGGGGACAACATCACAGCAAACAACACACGAAAAGTAAGGAGAAAAAAAAGATGGAGAAAGTAATACCCTGTCAAAAGTCAACTTAGGCAACAAAGAAAACGAAGGACTATGTACGCCAAGTCAAAACAAAGAATTATAGGAATGATTGTAGGATAATCGAAGGGAAAAAAGATTAAGCAAAGAACATGTCTAAGTCACTATCGATACTGGAGAAATGAAACATCTATGAAGACAAATGGTGAGAAGCAACAATGATTGAGCTCAAGGACTGTGGCACCTCAACATCTCAGCAAACCACAACGAAACACCCAAAACCGAGGAGGAAAATAAAGACATTGTTAGAAAAAAAAAAAAAAAAAAAAGCACAAATCAAGCAACATTATGAAAAAAAATAGAGAGAGAAAGAAAGAAAATTAAATACATGTTCCAAGCTCCATGGCAATGCAGTGGAAATTGACGGATCCATGTATCAGAGGCAAAATCTAAATCCTGCAGAGCTCCACAATCCGGCAATCAAAACAGGGAAATTTTTTAAAAAAATATCGAAGAGAAAAACCAAAGAAAAACAATGTGAGAACTGAAAGTGATGATCAGTATTTTTGGCATTTTATGAAAAATGAATTTTGAGCCTCAATACCTGTTTAAAAAGTCCAAAGGCATGATAATAACTCATTGATAAGTGGGTGGAGCTTACATCCATACCCAACATCTCTAGGCTTGGTAAATTGTCAGATCCAGGTGACATGGGTCTAACTCGCTTCTAGGACCAATGTCTTTAGACGTGACTATGAGCTAAGCCTAAGTAGACATAGGTATAAGAAGATACCAAACCCAGCAACCTTGAGCTTGGCTAAGTGTCGAGCCTAAATAAGCACTATAAAGGTAAAAAGACATCTTAAAGCCTAACGCCCTTCAGCTTGGCTGCATGTCAAGACTAAGTGGGCACGACCTATCGCCCTTGGGCTTGGTTGCATGTCGAGTCCAATAGAGCACAAGTCTGGCGAGATGTCAGACCCAATGCCTTTAAGCTCGCTTACATGCCGAGCTCAAGCGGACATGAATCTTGCAAGCTAGCAGACCCACCACCCTTGGGCTTGGATGTGCGTCAAGCCCAATTAGGCACGAGTTTAGCTAGACCCATCAACCTTAAGCTCGGTTGCATGGATATTGCTCGTTGCCATACCCATTGACCGTGAGCTTAACAATGTGTCAAGCACAAAGGGCTAAAGGCCTAGAGATCATTATAGGTCCCATGTTGGGCACTAATGTTCTATTTACTTATTCTTATGACTTTTAACATAAAATGTTAATGTCTGAG
Organism: Populus tomentosa; assembly: GCA_018804465.1. Classification (NCBI taxonomy): domain Eukaryota; kingdom Viridiplantae; phylum Streptophyta; class Magnoliopsida; order Malpighiales; family Salicaceae; genus Populus; species Populus tomentosa. Next base: position 5,373,730 of record CM031995.1, read on the forward strand.
ACATTCATCTCCCATCCTCACTAATGCTAATGTCAAGGATATCCCATCTCACATTAATGTTAATGTCAAGGATATTTATTCCTAACGAGTACTATAAAGGTAAAAAGACATCCTTATAAATACCCTCACAGGTAAAAAGTTTACAATCTTTATTGTCAACAAAAATATTTTCTTAATTTCAAAACATTTATCATATCAAAACTAAGAACAAAAAATTTTGTTCTTAAGAATAAATACTCACTCTCTTATTTATTATAATTGTTTGCTTAAAGGTCACTGACTTTGTCATTTGATGGTCTTTTTGATGGTCTCCAAATCCCACCAAATGAAACTGTTTTATAGGTTACATGCTTTCTACAACAAGTTACAAATTTCATAAATAATTACCACCGCTAAAAAACTTATTTCTAAACACTTTGGATTTTGGAAACCTCATCGGGGAAAATAAAAAACAAAACCTGAAAACTGATTCGGAACATAATTTAATAACAAAGTGAAATGGCAAACGTTGAAACGACTGAGAAACCTGACTTTCTTTTTTCTAATATTAGATATTTAATGCATTATTGTGCAACAGAGATAGGAATCGAAATGAACGTGATACATAACGAATAAAAGCAGCAAAAAAAATTGAAAAGCACTTCTTATAATAGCCTAAACTTTAGAGGCAAAGGCTAAGAGAAATCACCCAGCACATAAAAACAGCAAATCAATTAGAATAAGAAAAAAGAGTGGGAAAATGATAAATTAATCTTAATAAAATATATTAACAACTCATTTAAAGGCAATCTATTTATGGAGGAATGAAACGTCTTCACAGCTTTGCTGAAAACTTCCCTAAACTGTTAGTTATGTCATAGAAACAGAAAAAAAGAAAAGAAAAAAGGACAACAAACAGTTCTAACAAACCCACCATACATGAAAAAGATCCAAGAAAAGAACAAAGCATTCCACCAAAAGCTTGAAAAAGCTAAAAAAACAAACAAATAACGTCTGGAAGAGAGGCAAGAAGGGGAAAAAAACAAGAGAAATGAAACTAACTAGGATGGCTTCAAACAAACAGTATATAAGAAACCAATCACCAAGCTGTTTCCAACATTTAATCGCCTTATCTAGAATCAAAACCTTATCAGCCAGAAAACATTAGAAAACATAACCTAAAATCCAAAAATAATTATGTAGAAAACCTCTACATCTAGCTAACTAACTAAAACTTGTGTTCAGCCAACTACCTTGTTAGAACGAGGAACTAAATTATATGACATACTCGCTTTCTCATTGATCCTACTCCTCTCTAAAAAGAAATAATCAATTTCAAAACAAACTCACATAAATTAAATATTGTCATTACCGTACAATCAAGATAAAGAATGATCACAATGCATTTCTCAGACGTGGGCTCAAAGAGAGTACACTAATAGAAAAAAAAATAAGCAAAACAAACTCAAAGTACAAATAATTGGAAAAGGGGTACTTGTGAATAGACGCAAAATCAGCTCAGGATTCAGTAGAAGGGACGTGGAGCCCAGATTGATAGCACTGATGATTGTGAAGGAAAAAAAGAAAGAGATTCAGTGAAACAGATAAGGCAATTTTGTTTCAAATGAATAAAAAAAGACTCCAGATATCAAACAAACAAATAGAAACGAATCAAGATGGACATAAACCGCGTCAATGAAGCACATTCGAATAGAACCATGGTCAAATAAAAAACCTAGAAAAAAATCCAGAAAATCCATTAAATAACAAAATATCAGAAACTCAAATAGCCAAACAAATCTAAATAAGCAGAAAAGATGAACAAAACCCAAAAATGAAAAACGTAAAAAAAACACATCAAAAAATTGAAAGAAAGGAAAGAAAAAATTGGCATGATGGTGGTATGGGTTTTAAGGACCCCTATCCAAGGAAGATTCCACCATTAATGGTTGTCACTGGTTGCTGCATTGCTAACTCCATGACAATTATAATAATACATCACCACCCTCTCTTTTCGAGCTTCTTCCGTTCTTGTTCTCTACTTCAATGGGTAGAGAGAGATAAAGAGAAGGGAAGGGAATGTGAGGTTTGCTTTGGGTGTTGATGAGGGCTTCATTCCATGGAGGTCGTGGTTGATTTATGTTTAGCAGGAGGAAAAGGAAATGAAATGAGAGAGAGATGAAAAGAGAAGATACGATTACAATTAAGCCACTTAAAGGGACCAAAAGAGAACAAATTAAAATGCAAGGACTGAACCTAATAACTGTTGAAGTCCACATGAGGAGATCCACGGTACCATGTTACCATCCACATTCTTTTTAATTGAGGATTTAAAATTAAATAACAGAGAATGGAATTAAAATAAATAAAAGAAAGTATGACATTATTGTTGGTAAAGAAGAAAGGATGGGGTCAAAATATAATAATTAAGCAAAATAGGTCAAATTGTAAATGTTAAAAGATTTGACTATAAATACTCCGAACCGGCAGCAAGAGTGAAAAAAAAAAAAAAAACAGGGAGGAGGTTTTATAGCCTAATTACAAAACTTAAGAGAAAATCCTATAAAAATCGAAGGGGTTCGAGTAAGATTAATCTAGGTACCGATGGAAACAACATCAACGCAATAATCAAGAGAGAATAGGTGAGAGAATTTGGGGATTTGAAAATGGTTAGAGCCGGTCACGAGTGGGGAAATAGGACGTGCCAACAAAATTTGATTGGTTAAGGATAGAAATTTATTTTATTACAGGAGTTGTTGTGGGACCCACTCGGCAATAAGAGATCATTTAACGCAATTATTCTTTAAAGTAATCTTACTTGATAAATGATAAATCATTGAAAAAATTAGTTACTTGACAAATAGAATTGATACCCTGATTAATTAGCAATTAAAAAACTAGTTATCTTGACATGGTTAATGAACAAATACATATATTAATTATAGTTTTTAGACTCAGTTTGGTCCAAGACCCGAGTTTCGGGTTTTAACCGAGTCATCAGGTCATCCAGGTCAATTTTTTTTTAAAAAAATCAAAATGATATCATTTTAGTAAAAAAAAAAAATCAACATATTGCAATCGGATTTTTAACCAGGTCTTATAGAGTCAGCCCGTCGAGTTAGCCAGGTCACACCGGGTTTTTCTTTCCTCTGTTTTTTCTTCAACTCGGCCTAATTCCAGCCCCAAATCAGTCGGGTCTAGGGTCGACTCGTCGGGCTGGGTTTTAAAACTATGATATTAATCTCCTGGTTAATAAAATTAGTGCTTTGGTTCATTGACAAATGAAGATATTGATTTCCTGGTTAATGTGATCAGTGTCCTGGTTAATGGATAGATAAAGATTTTGACTCTTTGGTAAATGGGACAAATCTCTAATTAATGGAAAATTGAAGATACTGGTCCATGAGATTACTATGGCTAATACCCTGGTTAATGGGTAATTAGAAAAAATCGTATCATATAAATTAAACAAATGCTAATTTGGCAAGAGAAGATATTATGATCTTAAATTATGTGAATTTTATGAATTAGGAATAGTTTCACAAAAAAATAATAACAGAAAATATTCTTTGTATATAAGCTAATTATGTTAAGTATTCTATAAATTTTAAATACTTCACAATGATGTAACAAGTAGTAGATATCACATTTGTAATTTTAATGAAATCAGAACATATTTTACTCTGTAGTATAATTTTGTAACCAAATAGTGTATAGATCTAAATTAAATATGTGTATCTTAATTGGTTTCTCTTGAATCCATATGATTGTAATTATGTGGACTAGGTTTTAGGTTCTCTGAATATGTACTGGTTTTAATTTGTTTGAGGAAATTTAAAAGAAACAAGAAGAAGTTGTGATTGTGCTAAAGGTAATATATAAACATAGAAGTCCTAGATGATGGAAATGTGTTAAAAAATTTTCTCTAATTTGTGAAAGTTGACCAAGTCGATAACTTGGTATTGAAAAAAAAAAAAAAACTCTACTAAATTTTTGGTGTGGCTTGTGTAAAATTCATGTGCTATAAATGATAATACTATATGTTACATTGAATATAATAAAAGATAATTGGGGTTATTATAAAAATTCATCAGTTGGTCACATTTTAACGACAAAAGGACTAATTTTAGTATTAATGAATTTCATTTGATAAGAAAGTCTTACTTAGATGTTTTCGAGAACCTTCATGCTACTTGAAAAAATAGATCAAGGTAAAGAGAGATAATTTCATATCAATTTGATTTTGTGTTTATAGGTCATTTTAGTTGATAAAATGTTTTTTTAAAAAAAAATATTATAAGAGTGTTTATAAGGATTTTTTAAGTGAAAATAAGTTGAAAAATATATTTTTAAACTAAAAACAACCTTTTAATTTTACAGCCATTGTTGTGTTGGTTGGATTATGTGTAGGTATACAACTCTTTTTTTTAAAAAAAAAAACAAAAAATAGATAACTTATCATCCATCAATTTACCAAAAAAGAAGAAGAAGAGGTCAGGTGCATGGGCCTATCCTTGCAAGCCCATGTGTGTGACCTTTTTAATCAATGGGTCAGGCACGTTAGGTCACCTAGGCCTATATGTACTATTCCTTTTTAGTTTTACTTTCTATATATATATATATATATATATATATATATATATATATTAATTAAAATATATTATTTAAGTGTATGTATAGAGTGCCTAACCTAACAAGTATTTAGTTTTAATTGAGATTATTTAAAATAAATAAATTAGATTGATTTTTATAATGTTTATTAATAGAATATTATTTAATTTACAAAAAAGATTGCAACATTTTTTTTTATATTAGTATGTGTTTTTTTTGTGCAACCCTACTTATGTTTTCTTTGATTTTATTCAATTTCTTCCCCATACATTTATTTTTTATCATCACTTTATTAAATAAAAAATTAATTTCAAAAAACAAAGTTATTAAATATAACCGGGTCTATGAGCTTGTGTTTTGAGATTAAGTATCTATTTCCACATCAAACTCTCAACTTTCTAATTTAGTTTTTAGTTAAATATTATTTAAGTTTTACTTGGTTTTCATATATGAGATGATAATATTTTTTTTTTCTAATATTGATAGGCTTTATATATTCATATTGAATTTTATAAAATCTTTTTCATGTGTGTTTGTTTTTACTATTGTTTGATTATATATAAAAATAATTATAAGAAACAGAGCTATTAAACACAATTGAGTTCATGATTCATGTTGTAAGATCAAATATCTTAATATACATCAATCTTTTAATATTTTTATCTAGACACTTATTATCACAAATAATTGTTTTTTGTATTTATTATCCCAAATAATTTTCAATTTACTTAATTAAATACATGCAACAAATTTTTAATTTACAATCAGAATTTTTTCTTGTGGTAAAAAATCACAATGAAAAAGCTTACACATTTATTTTTTTGCATTGAAAATCTTTTTTACCCAACTCATGACGAAACAGACCACGTAGCTACTATATTCTAAAGACAGGCCTAATATGATGAAGAAAACAACAGTACATGGTCAGAGTTCAACGATGAAAGATCTTATTAAATTAATATTGATAAATAGTTGTATTGCGAATAATATTTATGATGATAGTGTTTGTTTTTCGATCCAATCATGTTTTTAATTTTTTTTGTTTTAAATTAATTTTTATTTTAATGTTAAAAATTAAAAAATATATATTATTTTAATATATTTTTAAATAAAAAATATTAAAAAAATAACGTTCTCGTAATATTAAATAGTAATATTGTTACCTTTTCAGCATGCTCGTCTTCTCATATAATCTTTACCTTGTCACTTGAGAGCTTTTTTTTTCCTTTTTCCGGTGCCTATAAAAAAAACCCCATCCTCCCTCATCCTTGACTGGAATTTTCTCTTTGTTTTTTAAGGTCAAACTAGGAAGAAGAAAAAAAAAATAGCAACCGAAAGCATAAATGATGCAAGGCACTGATTTTGCCAGGTAAGATGAAACGATTTATTCAAAAAAGAAAGAAGATAAAGGTATAAATTTTGGTTAGTTTTATTGGTTTTGGCTAGGTTATTATATCAATTAAATTTTTAATAAATTTGGACAGGTCAAATTTTCGGTTCGTTCCGAGTTTAATAATTATAGTCCAAAGCCATTTGTATACTATTTTTTTCATTAATTTTATTTCTCTCATTTTTAAAGTGAACAGATTCTCTCTCTATTTCCCCTAAAAGAATTTCTTATGCACTTATCTTGTGAGTGTGATTTCGAAATTAAGGAAAAGTTGGCGTTCGAAAAAAAGAGGACAGGGATTACATGGGCTACGTCGCAATTACTCAAAGTGAGGAACGGGGCTAGTATAGTAATTACCAAAAGACGAAAGCGAGGTCCGGAGATAAACAGAATTTGAGTGGCATTGGTGATATTAGACATTTAGAAAGCGGGTCATAAGAAAAAGTGGGAAGACTATAAAGAATTGCACAGGAGGGTTCCATTTTCAGCAAATACCAGAATCCCCCGAAACTCGATGCAGACAAAGAATCTAGAAAACAAAACATGAAACGCCGTGTTTGGAACGAGGGAAAGTGGGAAGACGGATTGTCGTCATTTTCTCCCTTATAAAGATTAGAGGAAAAACGGAAAATGAAGAGAAAATCTTCCTCAATCCACAGAATCTTTTCTCTCCAACTTGCAGAGGAAGTGGGTTTTTTTTTTTTTTTGAATTTGATTTTGAAGTGTTAGATCTACAAATTTCACTTCATAAAAAGATTATTTTGTTTTAAATGTAATTACACTCTTCAAAATTTCCCATCATGTATCTTCAAGTATCCAAGCCAAGGGAAAACAATTTTTTGTTGATTTTCATTGCTCCTTTTTCTCTCCATCCAAACACAAGGAGGGGCTTTTAATCTCGTTTTCCCTTCCTTAATTTTCACCCCTTCCTCCCAAATAAAGAAGTAACACTATTTGTAGAGGACAAAACCTATAAGAAGCATTTGATGAAATTACATTCAACATTACTTAATATAATGTATATACTATTTGTTTTTATATTTCTAAAATACTTTCTTAAAAAAATATTTTTTATTTTAAATTAATATTTTTTTACCGAGAAATTTCTTTACATTTTGAATTATTGTAGATGGTTATGTAAAGAATAAACATGTTCAGATGACTGTGTTAGTTTGATTAGTACAATTGTTGCTCTCATTGTCCACCCCATTTTTAAATGGGATAAAAAAAATTAAATGTTGGTAACGTGTCTTCTAAAATTTTTTTTTAACTATATATTGAACAATATTTTTATTTAATATTAAAGTGAAAACATATTGGGTTAATCTGGACTGAGATGCAAGAGATAATCTTGAAAAAATGAACATGAAAAACTTAATTCCTAATTAACTCAATGTTAAAGGATAAAAGTAGTGGAAAAAAACCTAAGTGAACCTATGTCAACCAAGCAAACTCGTGATGCAAGTTATGAATATCATTGGATTCAATAAATTTTTTATACCAAATATTATTTTTCATTTAATTACATGATGACAAAGCATATAAGAATTTTTTTTATATGAAATATTAAAAAAAAAGTGTTTAGACACATTTGGTTGAGATAACATATGTAGATCTTGATAAAAAAAAATGGTGAGATTTTATTTTTTTAGTTTTGAGCTAAATAAAAAAAATAGATCATTCATAACAAATGGTAAAAATATATTTTCTTAAATCAAGGGACAAAGAAATATTAAAATAATAATAATAACTCAAATGCTATAGATAAACTTATTAAACTTATGACCTAATTTATGAATTCAATTGGATTTAATTTTTTTTTTATCAATTTTTTTAACCTAAACATTAAACAACAAAACTTTTTTCCTTAAAAAAAAAAGTGTCTAGTCACATTGGGCCAAAAAAACTAGACGATCGGTTATCTACTCTGTGCAAAATCCAATGACCTTGTCACTGAAAAAACAAGATTGTTTTTTTTGTTTAAAAACCCATTTCAATTCATTTTTTTACCCATCAAAATACTTAGAAAAAACTCTAAATATTTTGATAAACCTATTCATGACCTAAAAAAAACTCAAAAAACCAAAATTAACCCAAATCCAAAAATATTTTCACGTTCAAATTTACCTCTTCAGGCAAGGAGAAGAAAAAAAAAACCACCTAGATAAAATTCTTTTTATTAAATAAAACTCATTGACACCAATTTTAACTATTTGGATAGCCGAAATCATCGTCAATAACCACTCTCTCTCTTTGTTGTTTTAGCTACAATGAAAATGCCAAAAGTTTTAGTTTTTATTAATGACAATGCATCTACTCCAGTTCGAGTGGGATTATAATGGAGAAAGAATTCCAATTCGTTTAGTATTTTAGTCAGTTTGTAGGAAGAAAGACAAGCAAATCTATTATGTACCAGATAAGCATAAACAGGTTGATTCCATTTTAGATGATGAGTGAATGCATATAGATTTGTTCATAATTGAAAAAAGCCTTTTCATAAGAATTTTACTTTATTTCTTCTTTTTTTTGTCCTTTTTTTATGCTATGAACTTATCGAAAGTGTGCAAATTTTATTCCATGCATAATGACAATTAAATTCTGAATCTCAGCAATATTCAAGTTTATGCTGGTTTGATAAAGTTGATAAAAGAAGAATACCTTGACATGTAATTTTGTTTTGTAACCAAGAAGAAACCCTAGAGGAAGGCCAACTACGTAATAACACAGCAAGTTTATATAAGCTACCAAGGCTTGCCAACCACCTCCCACAGCAACACCTGCATGTGATGAACGTAATGGCAAGGTTAATTGTTCCATGAAATTCAGGATCATCATGGTTATACCAAGAAGGCATGCTAAATTGGCAACAGCTTTTCTCATCTCTTTGCTACCTGTAAAGATTATGGCGAAGTGGTTCCTAGAATTGCCAGAGTAGTGACTGCACAAAGGATCCCAATAAGGAGAGGAACTCGATGCATGTGACGATGACAGAATATTTTGCAGCTCTTGGATGCCCTGATCCTAGCTCGTTAGAAACTCGAACACCGCGGAATAAAGGACAATTTGTTGTTCATGAGGAATTAACATCGAATGAAAGGGATATATATATAATCCTAATGCAAAAGGGAGCCAGAAAATGATAAACCAATAATAGTTCATTAGCAAGTCTCTTAAAATCAAACAGGAAAAGATGTTTCTGCTTCTCTCAAGGTGCTTCTAAGATTTGCTTAGGAATATGTTTTCAACTCTCTTTTTTTCTCTTTTTCTCTTTTTCTTTGCTACTGCAAGATACTGAATGCAAACAGGAAGTTCTAATTCAGCAAAGGGATTTCTCACCAGATGGAAAGTGACCCAACTGCGATGATAGGATCTTCAAGGTGTCCAGTGAGAACAATTATGGCCATAAAATACCAAATCTGCAGGAAAAGCATCCAGCTGAAGCTATAGAAAGCCTAACAAAGGCCCAAATGTCCTTGAAGGCTAACCAAGACAATCCTGTCCTTCCTTCCTTGCACCAACCAACCACATAGCTACCTGACCCAAAGCAATGACCCAACCCAAGACGTCATAAGAAATGGCAGCACCAGCCAACCCCCACTTGAATACGTTAACGAAGAGATAAAGCACTCCAATGTGCATGATCAAAGCTGCAAAACCAATCCATGCCAAAACTCCAACCTTGCTTTGTGCCTGCAAGAACTTTTGGGTAGGGAAATTGATGGCTAATGAGAACATTTGAGGAATAACTTGAATAGTAAATTTGGCAGCAAGCTCTGCTATATCTTTTCGTTGTCCAAGGAGTTTTAGGATTGGAGTGGCAAATATATAGAGCGGCAACAGGAATAAGCAAGCAACAAACAGAATTATCCATGATCTTTGCATGTACACTCCAAGTAAATTTACTAGCTGAAACATTGGCCAACATTTAAATTTTTCAGCCTTCTTTTTATTCAATAGACAATGCTAAGACTAGAAGATTTATGAAATTTCTGATTTTAAAGCTAAATCCTGGTTGGTGACAGAGAGTATCCATTTGTCAATTGAGCCAACCGTTATCTAACTTCATAACTCGTGCTACTTTATAGTCTCAATGAAAAGATGAAATGTAAACCACAAAATTTTCCATGCTTTCACATGCATTTAGAAGGGCCAGAAAGAGAAGATACCTGTGTTTAAAAAGAACGTTGAGGTTTTTCGTGGCATAGCGAATATAGGATGTTCTTTTTGACAAAAGAAAAAAAAAACAATGATGGTGGCGTGTTTTCTTTATGCTAGAGAGGGTTGAAAAAGGCATTCATGAACACGATTCACAGCACACAACAGGAGGCTCAAAAGGGGCTGCTCATTGGTATGTTTGGAAAGAACAAAGCAAAGGGTTAGGCAGGTAATGGACAGTATTTGACAAAACGTTATGGGGCATACACCGTATAATCCCTCCCTGTCTGCCCTCTTCTTTATCCTAGAACTGCCTCTTTGTCTACCTGAGGGATTGTCAAATGGTGATCATGACCCCCAAGACCTCTCCTGTCAACTGCCAAACCATGAAAAGAAGGGAAGAAATTGAAGGTGGCAACTAACAAGAATAGTTGAGCACATGCCAATTTGAAGTTGACAGGCCACCAGTGAGTGGTTGACTTTTTAGCCAGTGGAACCCCCTACAAGCAATGAACACCAATAGCTAAACATGGCCATCCAGGACCAACTTTGTCCTCCTTTTCGAATCTGTGATCACTGGAATGACGTGTGCTGGTCTTCAATTGTACAAATAACGTTCATTTTAAGAAGTATGACCGATCTAATGAATCTCGGCTCTTGGCACAAGAATGATCATCAAATATGAAACGGACGCAGTATAAATAATGGGACAATTGAATCTTGAAGAGCTTGACATCCTTGAAAATTTGAGCAACAAGCAATTCCATTTACATTTCTGATACCGTACAAGGCTACAATTCACATAAAATGAAAGCCGAAAAAAAGGAGGGGTAGGAATTAGTTTTTCCTCAGTTATCCACCAATCTCCAGGATGCTTGTCAGTTAACTTTCACATTTTCATTTAGCTGGTGAAGAGGCATTACCAAGAGATGAAGGTGAACCATAACTATATACCCCTGCATTATCACCACAACAATCACCACCAATAGATACTCCCTTACCAGAATCTATCTGAACACCATGATAAGACTCCCCGGAGACCAGTGCTTGTAACAATTTTGGTGGTGGAGGAGTGGTCACTTCGACTACCCCTTCTAGCATTTTCACTACCATTCCCATTGTAGGCCTCATCTCCTCGCTATCCTGTATACACCAAACGGCAACAGATGCAACACGCTGAGCTTCCTCAACGTCATATGCGCCGCCTAGCCTATCATCCACCACTGCTGCCACATTGCCTTCGATTATTTTCTGTGCAGCATATGGAGGGAAAAACCATTTCTCTGCCTTTTCACCCTCCCTGCCACCAGCTCCACGAGCAGATGGCGGTGCCTCTACATTTCTACGGCCTCCAAGCAATTCCAACAATGTCATTCCGTAGCTATAAACATCTGCTTTCGTGGTAATTGCCACACCAGATATCCATTCTGGTGCAACATAGCCCCAGGTACCTCTCATGGTAGCCAATACTCTACTGAAGTCGCGACCTATAAGCTTTGCTAAGCCAAAATCAGATACCTTAGCTGTGTAATCACTATCCAAAAGGATGTTTTCAGGCTTGATATCACAATGGATAATACAATCTCTACATTCCTCGTGTAAATATGCAATTCCTCTAGCAGTACCAACTGCTACACGAAATCTAACATCCCAGATCAAGTTCAGACCATCTCGACGCAGATACGCACTCAAAGGGCCATTTGGCATGTAATCATAAATTAAAAGCCTGTGAGAGCTCTCTGAGCAAAATCCTCTAAGCCTGACAAGATTGATATGCTGAATGTTTCCAATAGTACACACCTCTGCCCTGAACTCTTTCTCTCCACTGCCTGGCCTTTCAAGGCGTTTCACAGCAACAAGAGTAGAATCCAACAACTCGCCTTGAAACACTGCCCCAAATCCACCATGTCCAAGTTTATCCGAGAAGCCTCGAGTTGCAGCACAAAGCTCTTTGTAAGTAAACACTTTCAAATTCAACCCTGGAAACACACCACCTCCTTCCACACCCTTGCCGTTCTTTCTTCTCTTTCTCAAAATCAGCAGCATCCCTGCCACCAACCCCAAAAGCACAACTGACCCACCAATGCTACCAATCAAAAGCACAGATTTCGACACACCCTTCCTCACAATCCCCTCCTTCGGCACCCTGACATATAACACATCTTGAAAAGTACTATCAGAGCCGGCATTTCTCAAATTCAACAAAGATCCATATAGATTCTTGCACAAGCTTGTCTTACCATCGTGAAACAAACCGATACATGAACAATTACTCAAACAAATCCTCTCACAAACACTCCTAGTCCCCACAAAAGACACCATAGCCGCTCCCTCAAATCTCACAGCACCAACCTCCATAAACCCATCACTCTCTTCACACGAATCCCTACTCTCTCTGACACAACCACCAGTATAATCCCCAGACTCCCAATCATAATCGCTAACAGGCCTGAACCCAGAAACACAAACACAAGGCTTTAACAATGTGCTATTACAAACACCCAAATTCCCACATAATCCATAAACTCTGCACTTATTGTCTGGCTGTGACCAAAACATGTTCCAATACTCATTCTGCTGAGTCCAAGTGTACTGCTTCAACTGCCCAGTAACATCAACTTGAAACCTAGTCAATGGTGGCCTTAAACCACCATCTAATTCCCTCTCTGTGTACCAAAAGGATGCACTTGGCGTAAAAGGATCCGAAAAATGGAACTTATAAATGTAAGGAATAGTCATTTCAGGTACACCATCGAATGCATCACCAGTCCAGTTACCTGTACTCCAATACTTGGCACTCTTGTTATAAACAAGCTCAAATTCATTAAACCCTAGTGGGTTTATCCTCAAAGAGAATAAACCAGGCGACGGATCGTTTATGCTCCTCCATGAAATTAGAGATCTTTCACTTGTAATATTCATGCCTGGCAGCCATGTATCTGTTGGAAAATCAAAACTTTGCCAAATAATCAACCCCTTGGCCGATAAAAGAACAAGATTTCCATTCTCTTGAAGGAGCAAGCGTCTTGCTTTCTCTGTGTTTGTGCTTTGCCAAATCGTTGAACCCGGTAATGCAATGATGGCCAGTTTGCCTTCCGCGGTGATTTCTAGCCTTGTAGAGGTGAGATTGGTAATGGGTTTTTCACGATTTGCTACCCAAACTATTGGTGGTGTTGGAATTGAAGCATACGAAATGGCCAAGTACCAATTGGGTTTCCCACCTGGGTTAACGAAACCCAGATTGAATGTGTTGTTTAGACTTGAAATGGTTGAGTTTCCTGTGATAAGGACATTGGCAGTCTCCAATTTCTTGCTTCTGCTGCTTTGTATTGGGTTACAGGGAGTTGATGGTGTAAATGTGTTGTTTGCTTCAAATTTGGAAACAAGCAGGGCATTTGAGGTTGGTAAGAGGAGGGAGAAGATGAGAGCGAAGAAGATGGCTAGTGACATTTCACTGATCATCAGCGGCATTGTTTCATGGCTTTGGGGTCTTGGAGGAAAAAGGCATGTCTTTTTCACTTGAAGGGTGACATTGATGATGATGATGATCTTTGCAATTACAAGATGACATGGAATCTTTGTGCTGTGTGGGTGGTTCAGTGAGGGGAGCAGTCTGTCTCTGATTCAAGTTTTCAGCTTTTTAGCGTGAGAAGAAGATTTTTTTATAGAATATCTGAAAAAACTGCCACTTTGAGTACTCAAAGCTACAAACAAAAAAGTTAAATTTCTTGGAAGTCTTGCTTAATTACAAAAATGTCCTTCACACATTTTGCACTGAATCCATCATCTTCTATTTAAGAAGTGCTTTTATTAACAGGATCAAACCATATATTTACAAAAATGTCCTTCATAACTTTGCATTGATCCTGTAATTATCTTATTATTTCATTGCTTTTTCACTGATGGCACGCTTCCATTTGATATCTAAATCTCGCTTAAAACAACTTAGATTAATTTGATCATGTATGCCTTTGATTAATCACACTACTGAATTTATTATGATTAATATCATGTGATGTAAATGAGGGCATTTTTTTAAAATATAGTTCTGCTTATTTTTTAAAGTATTTTTTATCTAAAAAAATAAATTAATATTTTTTAATTATTTTTCATGATTCTTTTATGATATATTAAAATAACACGCACGTGAGGGGTGGTTTAAAAGACAATAGAACATGGGAAGCGATTTTGTAAGGGTTGGTTTGGTAATTAGAAGCTTGGAGGACTAGATAGTAATAAGAAGCTTTGTAGGGGTTACTTTGGTAAATCGGAAGTGAAAGCTGAGGAAGTCTACGGGATAGTGTGGTTTGGTGGCAGACAAAAGTGCTGAAACCCGCTCACGAGGTCGTCGTATCTTTGTAACAAAACAAAATTATTTTTTAAACGAATTTCAGAAAACCTTGTTCGAGAAAAATCATAAAATAATTACGCGCGTGGGTTGCGTTCTGGATAGGTGAGATTTGTGGTTCTCAATGCCAGAAAGTTGAGAGATCGTGTAGGAATTTTATTGGTTCAAAAGCATTTAAAGTCAACAATCTACCACCTCCTTTGACCTTTGGGTTCCATATAATTTTTTTAAAAAAATTAAATACTTTTTTTAATTATGTCTTTAGTTAAGAACTTGTATCGGAATTTAAAAAATCATGACATTACAATTGCAATCCTGTCCATAAGATGTTTTCAAGTTATATCACCGAATGATGGAAAATTGGAATTTAATCACCAAGAAACCGTCGGAAGGTAGCAACACTCTTTCTTTAAGGCTGTATGCTTTTTTATATATAAAAAAATAGATATTTTTTTTAAAAAATTAAAATATAAATAAAAAAACTTATACAAGTATCTAATTAAATAAATTAATAATCATCTATACAAATAAATAAATAAATAAATAAAAATAGTTAAAAATAACTAAAAAAACTGAAAAAATTAAAAAATAGATATAAATCAAAATATTTAATCTCACAAAATAAAATATTTACCTGATTATATACACTAAATTTATTTATTAAAATCAATAAAAGATAATAAAAATAAAAAATACATATAAAATTAATTGAATAAGATAAAAAAAAATATTATACAGAACCGAACATATTATAAATGTTATTTAAAAATAAATATATTTTATTACTAAAATAAGCTTTGCTTGTGTAAAACAAATGAAAAATTATATATAAATTAGAATAATATGATTAAAAACAAATACACACAATTCAATTTGAAAAAAAGAACAACTATTAAAAAAAAAGATGTCTTTTTCTGTATTCTAAGAAACAAAGATAAAAAAATCTTGGTCGAGAGTTCTAATTTCTTTTAATCTCAGAGAGTGAAAAAGTCATTCTATTGCTTAGAAATTTGAAAACAAATATATATACCCAAAATAAAATTTTAATGACAAATAAACCACTAAGAAAAAAAAGCAAATTGTCTCAAAACAAATGCTTCTATTTTTTTAACTGAAAAACCAAACAGTAATTTTACTATAACAATCCATATGTTAAGTGCCACAGCTGAAAACTCATACCCCGTGTATTTTTTTCATAAATTGGTAGCAATAAATTGGTAGCAACACTCCTTTGCGAGATCGACAGTGAATCTAAAATTCCTAGGCACCAGAGAGAAATTTTACTAGCTGGGACAGACTGACTAGGGCGGCCATCTCTAGAAGCAGCCGCTGTTGCAAGTTACCGATGCCCTTCTTTCTTTCTTTCTTTTTTTATCAAAAAGAAAAAGAATTGTCGACAGCTTGAAAAATCAAATGAAGACCTCCAATAGAAGTTGAGAATTACGGCATCTACTGATTGGACCTTGAAACGAAAAGTTTGACAGACGAATACGACCGCCTTTTACTTAATCCCGAGAATAGTGTGATAGTGGGGTTCTCACCACCACATGTTGCAGAAGTTAGGCGTCGACACTGACACGAAACCACTCCGATATTTTCATCTACCGACTACTGAAGAAAATGATCTATCTAGCAAGTCCCCTTTCTCTTTTCTTCTTTTTCTGTTTTTTATTTTGTGTGAAGGACATAGCAGCTCCAGTTAGCAATAGCTAGTGTCTCTCGGGCTTTGCCGTGGATCGCGGTGTGGTGATCCAAAAGTAGCTATGCAACTACCACAGAGCATGACCAACTCTTGAAGTTTGGTTAAAAAAATGGAAGAAAGTTCCCAGAAGTATGCTTCAGTTAGTTTTCCCAGAGAAGGATTTGGATGAAGGTATTACAATTGTTATACAATACCAGTAACTTCAAGCTTTTGACGCAGCACTGAGCAGCCTGAAACAATTTGACAGACCATCCACTCATGTAACCAAAAAAGTAAATGAAGAGGGAAGAGGATGGGAGGTGCTGGTAGAACTGCGATCCTGCATGTGAAACATACATGCAAGGAATAGAAGCATGAATCTTAGTGGATGGTGATTCAAGATTTTTTCTTGAAACTAAACAGTAGTGTCGTAGATCTCTAATGCCATGTCAATCTGAGCTCATTTAAATACAGTATAGCATTTCATTGTTCATTAAACTTTTCATACATTCATCTAATCCTAAATGCCGAATCCATCCAAAAACTAACAGTCGTAATTTACAAATCACCCAATGCAAAAGAGCAACTATATGCAGCATACGACAAACAAGTAGAAGATAATATGCATAGGAAACAGAAAAATAGTTTTGCTGACGCAACATGGAAGACAGGACAGACCATTTGCTTTTAACTTGGAGGTGAATTGTTTGCATGTACTCCCTTCAACAACCGTGTAGATATCTGCACATCCACTCCCTAACTAGCAACCAAAGTATTAACAAGGACAAGGGGGCACGAACAGAGAGAAACCTGTTCCCATGTTTTGCTAAACTTCATTCCTTTACCTCTGAACTTCTCCAGAGGAACCGCATAATTGATAAGTTGACCCTTCAAACCAAGACAGACCAAATTAAAAAATGAACCAGGGGGCACTCTGCTGACCAGTTGTGAGACAAAGAACTGACACCATCTGCAGCCCACTAAAGTTGGCAAGCTCTTAATTGAAACAACAAATAAACCTCCATCTCAACGAGCATTAACAACAACTAAATGAAGTTGTGGTCAATATTACTTCCTGTAGCATTAAAAAAGCAGAGTGCAAATGAGCATATATAAGAATCGTGTCAATAGCATGAACTAGAGTCATTCCACCAGAAGCATGAGTAAAGTAAATGTTTCCCCTCGTATGTGCTTCCACCTTCTATGTGAAACAACCAACTAAATAGTAAATTGGTGTGTGGTTTTGACCAGGGGGTAGCAAGCCATATTTAAAAGAAATCCAGATTATATCAATCATCTCATCAGTAATAAGAGCAATAAAATCATCCGCTAACTGCACATAAAGTCATTTTACAAGAAACAAACCTGGTCACATATGGGGCAGGTGTCACTCCTTTCCATCCACTCTAGAATGCAAGAGAGGTGAAAATGATGTTCGCAGTTTGTTATGTGTTTTGGATTCTCCAAGTCATATTCTGCAAGTGGAAGCAGACAACGCTGACTAATTTCAGGCACGACCTTGATTATGCTTCTACCTATCCAGAAACACTATAAAATAATAAAATGGAAATAGCATTTTCTCCTAGCAAATGGCACTACCACACCTTCAAGGCAAATGGGACAAGCATCTTCCTCTTCTGTTGCGGACGCAACAGGTTCATGTAATTTTGTCACTTCTGACTTCCTTGGAGAGACAAGCAATGAACTGGCTTGAGTTTTGCAGTCCAATTCATCAAGATCTTCACTCGTTGCCAACGTTCCAAAACTACCGCGACTAATTGTTTCTTGAACAGATTCAGAATACGGTGACTGTGGACATCCCAAAATCACATCATATGGCAGAGGTGCAGGAGGGGGGCGAAAAGTATCAGGCGTTGATGTATTCAAATGCAATTCAACCAGGAGACCTGCAGTGAATGCAGAGGCTGCGCCGTTGTGAGATGTCAAGGATCCATGCTCTTCCAAAGCTGGTGGACACTGCACAAGGGTGTTTTAATTTCAAGATGGTATTTTGTTAGCCAAAAGAACCCATTTGGTTCCATTTCAAGAGATTTCCGCTTGAAAGTGGAAGCAATGTTAGGCCATGTCGTTGTGAAATGGCGTGGAAAAGGATGTAAAAACTTTGGGTGTTTCTAAGATTATTTTATCATGGCAATTTACATCATTTCACTGACAGAATCTCGACAATAAAAATCCTCAAACCTCTAATCTTTCCCCCCCTCTTCGTTGATGGTCATATAGAAATATATTTGCTACGATTCCATCAATACATCACTCATGAAAAATGATGGAGCAAATTTGAAGAGCATCAAGAATTTTCTCTATTTATCTTGCTGTCAGACAAGGCACAGATTGTGAAATAGTGCAAGAATTTGAAAGCTACAATTAGAGGCGTGGTTTTGAGCTTATATTCACGGCTAGTTATAACATGCTTTGTCCTCTACAGGTGCAATGCTGACCCTAAAACTCTCCCATTATCACAAAACATAATTAAAAAGTGTCTTTTCCTTTTCCAATCCAAGTAAAGTTGATTCAAGACCGAGACGTACAAATCACAAATGCCATCATGTATGATACAACCTCAACCCATGTTTAAGACCCTCAGAGACATCCTAGGACTCTTGCTTGCTAGTTCCAAGTCCTATACGCAATTCGGGAATCAATAACAGCTAAATCCAACTCCCAAATTTCCCAACGCTCAACATCCACTTCAATAAACCCAAGACACCATAAGCACACGACATTAAAATCAACCACTCTCTACTAGAACATTATAAAAAAATGTAAACATTTAAAAAAAAAAAACGATAAGCAGACATAAATATATACTCAGGAGAACGAAGATATTAATAATAATACTAACATAGTAATACACGGGCGTTCCGTGTAAATGAGGTTTCCTTGAAGAACAACAGCAACCTCCCATTCCCTGCAATTTTATTACTGTTATTCAACCAATGGTTGTAGCATAGCTTCCTGTTATTTCCATCAAGTGAACAGTAAAGTTAAAAAGAGTCACGTACATGAGCTTAAAAATCACAAAATTAACACTACACAAGTTATCAGCACACAACATCATGCTTCGAATTCAGAAACCAAATGGGCAAAGAGAGTAAATAAACCCTAATCTGAAAGGTTCGCCGGTAATAGAAGGGAAAGAAAGAAAACAGTAATTTAAACAGTTACTAAGAAGGGTGATAAAGCAAGAAGAATCTATCAGACGAAGAAGAAGGTGATGAGAAGGGTGAAGCTTACCTGAAGAGAGATGCGGAAGCAAAATTCGATTCGGTGAGAAGAAAAGGAAAGGAAAGGGAGGAGAGGAGCTGAAGAGTGCAGTGATTTTGTAATTTCACCTTTGTTGCTTTATACTTTGTTCTGTTGTTGCATTCCCACTCATTTATCCCATTGAGTCTGGGTCTGGGTCTGAGTCGACTCGTGCCTTTTACCCTAGTTAATTAATGGGTATCTCAGAAAGATTATGGCAACCTGATCATTATTAATAAATTGTTAAGTATATATGAAAGTAGATGGGTTTGGTCTAATTTCCAATCAATTTTTTATGGTTTAGCCTTAGCAAAAATGATATTATCTTGTTAATTTTCGAATCTCAGCGATAAATAAATTGTTCTCCAATCTTGAATACGTCATTGACGTGCTGATATGCAACACTGTGTATATCCAACTTTTTTATTTTTTTTCATGGAACCTTTTTTCTGTCGTGCTAAAAGGAGAAAGAAATAAAAGGCATGCTTGTGTATCTCATTAGCATGCAATTCGCGAGTGGAATAGCGTGTCTCACCAGCTCGGTGAGTAAGAGCGCCTCAAAACTTAACATGAGTGGTGTACCTTCGTAAGTTTTAGATTTATTTTTAGAAGTTATTAGTTTAAGTGTTATAAATTTTAGAATTATTAAAGATTTATATAATTATTAATTTCAGAATTTATAAAATTAGTTGAGATATATATAAGCTGACTTCAATATCAACAACAATAATAATAATAAAAAAAATAAAATGCATCAAAACAACTCTCATCAAGAAATCATCTTATTTTGAATAATTTAGTAAAGAGCGTGGTTATTGATACATAAATAATTGTTTTTTAAAAAATATATTAAAATAATATTTTTTTTACTTTTAATAATTTATTTTTATATTAGCATATAAAAATAATTTATAAATATTAAAAATATTAATTTAAAATAATAAATAAATACATATTTTAAAAAACACGATTGAATCCCACTATTACACTACACCTCGCAGCCCCTTTTCCTCCACCTTCCTTGTCTGTTTCAATAAAAATAGAAAAGTCTATATGCTATGCATGTTCTCAACAAAGAAAAAATTACTAGGCTCGCGGCATACCATCTTTTAATATACAAGAATTCCCATAATCCAATAACTTTTTTTAAAAAAAATACACTTTTGAGATTAAAATTAAATGATTAAGATAAGGTACATTATATAGGAAAAAAAAACCTAAATGCATCTAATTAATTAAAGTAAATTATTTTTATGTTTTATTTTTTATCTCTTTAATTCATAGGATTTAAAGAATGAAAGAATTACTCCAATATATTGGTATTATTATGATGAAAGCACCCTTATATAGTAAAATAGAGAGTACAAATACTCAATCAATACAAAAGGAAGTATGGCAACTCACAGCCTTACGATGGCTAGAGATAACCTTCTTTAATGTGAGTAGAAGTTGTTTCTCTGTGGGCGGCTCACGTAACTTATTAGCCAGCAATTTAGTGTTTGTAGCCTTTTCTCTTTTCCTTTTTTTTTCCTTCTTTATTCTGTTTCTCATTTTACATTTTAAATACTTAAAGCATTTCTTTAGCTTGTTTTTTTTATATAAAAAAAGTTGTTTATATTCTCTTAATTATTATTTATTTTATTTTAAATAATTTATAAAATTAAAAAATATATTTTATTTTTTAACTTTTCATTTATCGGGCTGATCTTTATTATTTTGATAAATTTTTAAAAAATAAAAATTAATAAATTATTTTTCAAATTATTTTTTATTGTATAGCTAAATTCTTTAAACTGTTTCCCACCTTCTTTTTTTATTTCACTGCTAAGTATTGAAAAATAATATATTTTTCATGAATTTATTTCTTATAGAATTGATTTTTAAAAAAATAAAAATTTCTAACAAAAGTATTTTAGTAACAGTACTCTCGTGCCGTGCACACAGTACTCGTTTTCTATAATTATTTTTATTATTTATATTTATTTAAATAACAAGAAAAACTAGAAAAGAAAAGGAAAAAGGATTCCATCTATTCTATTTATTTTTATGTTTGAAAAGTATTTTTAAAAAATATTTTTTTTTTATTTTTTAACTTTAAATTAATATATTTTTAATGTTTTCAAATCATTTTAATATATTAATATTAAAAATAATATTTTTAAATTAAAAAAATATCATTAATATATATTTTAATACAAAATATTATTTAAAAAATAACTATAACCCTACTGACGCTGTCATCAAATTGGATGAATCATGGAAGAATTATGTATACTTGGATTAACTGCGATGTTTTCATGGTCGCTGCACGTGCTCCTACTCAACTACCGGGCCTTTTCTTTTTCCTTCGCGGGTAAATAATATCAAGGCCCTGTAAAAAAGGACATCCTAGAGATTAAAACTAGATCATTTTTCTTTAATTTTTTAACAATGAGAAGGATTCGATGGAGATTTTTCACCGGTGCAGGACATGTTTTTTAAATATCAAGATCAAAATATATTTTATCCGTTTAAGTAAATCCATATTAATATATTAAATTGATAATTTGAGTTACAAAGCCACATTAACTTTTTATAAAAAATAAATAATAAAATCTAGCTATCAGTTAATATAATTAAAAATAAATCAATTAGAAAATATATAAATAATTAACTTGAATCAACTTAGATTAAATTGTCAAACTCATGACTCGAGTCATGAAATCAGGATAATCTTGTATAAAATAAACCAAAATAAATTATTTAGCTTAATTTTCAATCAATCTAATACTATAGGGCTAAATTAAAAAAAAAAAACCTTAGTGAATTTGATTAACCAGCTAATTTTTTAATCCGAGTAATGAGATCGAGATAATCCCATAAAAAACATACTAAAATGAATTATAAAGTTTAATTTTCAATCAACTAAACAATAAAGTATTAGAATAAGGAAAAAAATAAATTAAAAATAATAAAAAAATATTGAATTAATTTATTTAACTTATGAAATTCACGAGTCAAGTCATAACACTAAGTTAATTTGTTAAATTCTTAACTTATATCATAGATAATTTTATATAAAAACAAGTTAAAATAAATTAATAAACTCAATCTTCAATAAAATTAATGCTAAATAATAAAAAAAATAAAAAAAAACTAAATCTAAAAAGAAGTTAAGAAAAGAAAAAGAAAAATAATCGAGGTAGTGAGCAGTAACCTTTAAGAAAAGAAACTTCCTCTCGTCATCTAGTGTTTGTTATATTTTCTGATTTTTGGGAGGGATGGGACTTGTGTCTACAACTCTCTAGTCCCGCCCCTGACACTATTATCTTTATGAAGTTTTCTCGTAATTTTACATCTTCCTTACCAGTATAAGAATCATACCAGTTTATAAGAAAACTAGGAAAATCGTGCAATACAGGAGATGAAAAAAAAAATGAAGAATTTAATAAAAGTCACATTTCTCTGTATATTTAGAATGTATTTAAGAGCGTGGTATAATTTTTTTTTTGTATGTACAGTCCATTTAATACACAAAATGCGTTAGAGTTTCATGCTTGTCCTTACCTTTTTATACGGGCCTCGTAAAAAAAACACTATACTCAATCACACCAAATTTTCAAACATCATGTGTAAAAGAATTCAAGGCCGGTTTAGAATTGTGTTCCAAAGAGTATTTCCGTAAAAAAATAATTTTGTTTTTTTAGAAAGGTATTAAAATAATATTTTTTATTTTTTAAAAAATAATTTTAAATTTAGCATAGTAAAACGTTTTAAAAATATAAAAAATCTCTTTAAAAAAAAACCGTGTTTTCAAACTGTCTAGGCCTAGCAAAACGACAAGTGTCTTAAACATGGTGGTGGATTCCTTCGAATGTCACTGGATAAGCACGCTGCAGTGTTTGTTATTGGCTTACGTGGACTTGCACCCTTCTCTCGTTAATTTTTGTGAAAGAAAAAAGAAAAAAAGGATATATTCGGGCCATGGAAAATCAATATGCGTTGATTGTTCTTGTCATGCGACATATGGATTGGAATTCATACTTAATCGAATAAAAAAAATTAAGATTAAATTTGTCTTTTCATTTCAGACAATATCTCCTGCATGTTTTAAAATGGAGCCGAATCACCTTTTAATTTAATTTTCAAAAAATATTTTCAATTTTTTATATATATTTCAGATTATTTTGATACGCTGATCTTAAAAATAAATTTTTAAAAATAAAAAATATATTATTTTGATATATTTTGATATAAAAACACTTTAAAAGGTAATCATAACCACACTCTCAAACAAATCTTGAATTCAACGTTAAAATACAACATTACTTATCAAATACTCATATGAAATCTCAATGGTTTACTTTGATGTGAAACAGTAAAATTTAGAAAAATAAGGAGTCTAGCATGTTATTAGTAGATTTCAATACATTTTTAATTAAGTTAAAATTTTAAAATTAGAGATTGAATAGAAAGCTAGGTGGTGAACCTGGTTTCCACTTTTTTTTATTAGGTTTATTTATTTTTATTTCAAAACTCATTTTTGCTTTTTAAAAATGTTTTTGTTAAAATTTAATATTTTTTACTTTAAATTAATATTTTTTGTAATTTAAATTTATTTTAATATAATGATATTAAAAATAATTTTTTTAAAATAAAAAATATTTTAATATATTTTAAAATAACAAACAATCAATATTATACTACAAACACACGCCATTACTTTCCACAATACCCCTGGATTTGTAGTTATAATTTTTTGCCCACTTGTTATTATAAGAAAATAATTTAATGGCATTATCTCGGACATTATTACTGACTTGATGCACATTTCAGCCATTCAAGGCCATCGGCTCCAGGAAGGTCTCGTGGCCACACAAAGTCCCACCAACATCACTTCCTGCAAACAACCTGCACCTTTTATCTGCAACCATTCGCTAGAAGACGAAGACCACAAAGTCTGCCTTCGTGATCCCTGAACGACGGCACTACTTGTGCTTTATGTTATCTTAGCTTCGTTTATTTTCAAGAATTTATTTTTTTAAAATTTATTTTTTTTAATTTTTCATGTTTGATAATTATTGAAAAGCTAGTTAAAGAAAAGGTAATTCTGATCCATGAAAAAATAAATATTTTATAGCAGAAAAACACTTTCCTTTTCTATTATAAAAAAAAAAATACTTTTCTTTGCTTACTAAAAAAACACTTGTGTTGTCTCTTTTTCTTGTAACCCATTACAGATCACATGCATCTCATCCACTTTCCTTTTCTATTATAAGGTATTTCATTTTCCTTCCTTTTTTTTTTTTTTTATTTCCTAGTGCTTTAGTAATAACAAATAGAATAGTGAAATTTTTATTCATATGAAAAAAAAACATATTTTAAGCTTTTAAAATTAAAAAATATATATATTAATAGGTTTTATTTATGAAAAATTTCACAAAGTTATATTTCTATAATATTATATGACATATATAGTTATATTTTATAAAATAAATTATATATAAATATAGAATATATAAAAAAATCATCACTATACTTTTTAGATTTCATTCTTTTTATTGTAAGTGATTAAATATTATATTAAATATTTTATATATATTATATAAACTTGAAAAAATAATAATTTATTAATAAATTATTTTCAAGTTTAATTTTCATAACATAACCAAACACTAAAAAATATTTTTCAGTTTATTTTTCATAACATTATCAAATATCAGAAAATAATTTATTTTTAAAAAATTTATTTTTCTTGAAATTTATTTAAAAAAAAACAATTTTTCTATAAATAAACAAAACCTTAATGTCAAATATTCTTGCTCAGCATATACGAGAAGATTACGGGGGATGGGGATCAGGGGAAAGATTTATACGTTGTCTCCGCTTCTCTTTCAATAATATTTATAATCATGAATCAAAGAAAGAATAAAGAGTGTAAATTCTACTTCGCAAGTTATATTCAAAGTATATGGACCTAATTCGCGTATATTTGCACAAAAAGAAGAAGAAGAATATTACAGGGGGGAAGAAGTTCCTCGTTGATATTTAGATATGATTATTTTTTGTTTGATTTTTATAAAAAAAAATAATTAAATCAAATTTTTTTTAAAAAAATAAAACCAAACAGAAATCGGATCAAATCGACTAATTTAGATTCAATTTTTAGAACAAAAATCAGTTCAAAACTGGTTTTTTCTGGCTTGGGTTTGGTTGATTTTTTTGATTTCAGGCTTATAAAACTGAAACCAAACTGGTTATTTTCTCAAAATTTTAATTAGTTTTTTTTATGATTTGAATTTTTTAGTTAATTTTTAAAAAAAAATTTCTTGATTTAATTAATTTTTTTATTGACCAATATTCTAAATATTTTCAATGAAAGTAGGCTAATGTTTAAACAGAAATTATATCAAACTTTAAGTTGACGTTTAACTGTCAAAATACGGAGAAATGACTTCAAACATATTGTTATATTTCGAGGATGGTGTCTAGTCTGTTCTTGTATATTTAATTACATTTAATTTTATTATTTTTTTTAAATTCCCGTGCGTCTTGTATGTTTTTATGCCATATTTTCATTATAAAAACTAGCAAGGGTACATCATGTAACTTGTACGTGGTCAAGTTCAAATCTCATATATTCAAAGCACCTTGTTATTTTTATTTTAAAAAGGAAATGTCAGGGATTTTCCTCCCAAACCTTGTCGCGAGTAGAACAACTTGCACGTAAACTTGTCAAGATTGTCTATTAAATCTCAGTTTATAAAACCCTAATTAGAATCCCAGTAACTTTTATATATATGTGTGTGTGTGTGTGTGTGAACTTGGTCATGTGCAAATCATGTGATGTATTCTTATTAATTTGAGGATTAAAATTTGACAGAATAATAGACTAGAGACACTAAGAACTCCTCAATGATAGATTAGATATAATTAAATATATAAGAATATAAAGGACATGTGATCCTTAAAATATAAAGACATTCAAGTTGTTTCTCCTAGACATATTAAGAAAAAAATAACTATAAGATCCTACAAGTAAGAATTATAATTGTAAATGATTTAGTAAATTGATGATGTCGTATTTGAAAGTAAAATTTCAGAGCATATGAGATTAGTTGAGGTACATATAAGTTAGTCTAGACATTCATATTAATAAAAAAATAATAAATTAATTTTAAAAAATAATAATTTTAAAAGCTAGATTTATTGCACAATCTTAACAATAAAATAGACGAATCAACCCTTTAAAAAATTAAAAAAAAAAGAAATTTGATAACTATAAGTTACCGAGTCCAAACACAACGAAGAATATAAAATAAACGGGAGTTAGTTATAATATAGCTCTTATAGTCTATCACAATAAATCAATTAATTCATATATCATGAAAAACAATTAAATAGTTCCTTAACCAATGCTAATCATGCATACTTTAGCGTAATTTTGTCATAAAAAATGTTTTTTCCATCAATTTTTCATATTATTTTTTTTTTTAAAAATCAAAATAAACCAGAAAAGAGCATAAAACAGACAAAGAATTTTATAAATGGATTTAAAAACATAGAGATTAAATTAATATATATATTTCTTAAGACCATTGAGGACTAATTAATAATTCTTTCCAAGTTCCAGCAACTAACTCCATAATTTTCCCACATCAACTTTGGGGCTCAATTCATATTGCATCTTCCGATGATCTCCACATTCCACTTTCCCTACCGTCCATTCTCAAACGTCAGTTACCATTCCCGCCATTTCCTTCTCCAAGAAACCAAATCATGCCGCCAAAAACAACAACCCTTTTCACCAAATCTCTGTCACTTCTCCCTCCTACTCGACTCAGATCATTAACAACCGTTTCCGAGTCAACTCACTTAACCGATCCCCACTCAACCCATTCTTTCTGCTCCAGAGCCCTAAACTTCTCTGCCAAAAAGGGTTTTCTTCGTGAAGGAAAACAAGTACATTCACATGTTATAAAGTTGGGATTTTGTAATGTATTGTCCTTGAAAAATCAGATTTTGAATGTCTATATAAAATGCAAGGACTTTAATTACGCGCACAGATTGTTTGACGAAATGCATGTGAGAAATGTGGTTACATGGAATACTGTGATTTGCGGGCTTGTAGACTGCGGGGGCAGTGATTATGAGTCAAGTGTCTACATGGGTTTTTGTTATTTTAGGAAAATGCTGCTCGATAAGGTAGGTTTTGATGCCATAACTCTTAATGGGTTGCTTCGCGCATGTCTCGAGTTAAATGATGTCGAGATTGGTAGAGAATTGCATTGTTTTATAGTGAAACTGGGTTTTGCAGTGAATAGTTTTGTCAACAGTGCTCTGGTTGATTTGTATGGGAAATGTGGATTAGTCAAGGAAGCGAGGCGTGCTTTTGATGAAGTATACTGTAGAGATCTGGTGTTATGGAATGTGATGTTGTCTTGCTATGCTATGAATTGCTTAGCTGAAGAGGCTTCCGGTTTCTTTAAGTTAATGCAAGAGGAGAATTTTATGACGGATGGTTTTACATTTTCTAGTTTGCTCAATTCATGTGGAACTCTGGGATCTTGTAACTTAGGAAGACAGATCCACGGTCTTGCTATCAAACTGTCTTTTGATTTAGATGTATTGGTGGCTAGTGGCCTTGTTGATATGTATGCAAAGAGTGAAAATATAGGTGATGCTCGCAAGGCTTTTGATGGGATGGCTGCTAGAAATGTAGTCTCATGGAATACTATGGTTGTGGGTTATGGTCGCCTTGGAGATGGGGGGGAAGCTATGAAACTTCTCATTGGAATGTTTCAAGAAGATTTAAGACCCGATGAAATTACTCTGGCTAGCATTATTAGATCATGCAGCAGTGCATTGACCTATTGCGAAATTATGCAAGTCAATGCTTATGTACTTAAAAATGGTTTCCATGCCTTTTTATCAATTGCAAATGCTTTAATAAATGCATACTCCAAGGGTGGTAGCATTGCAATGGCACTTCAGTGTTTTAGCACAGTTCTGGAGCCTGATCTTGTTACTTGGACTTCACTTATTGGTGCGTATGCATTCCACAGTCTTCCAAAAAATAGTATTGATACTTTTGAGGAGATGTTAGCTAATGGTGTATGGCCAGATCAAATTGTCTTTCTGGAAGTCCTTTCTGCCTGTAGTCACGCAGGGCTAGTAAATGAGGGGCTTCATTACTTTAGGTTAATGAAAGATTATCATATTTTGCCAGGTTTAGAGCACAATACTTGTCTCATTGACCTTCTTGGTAGAGCCGGTCTCTTGGATGAGGCTTTTAATATTTTGAATTCAATGTCAATTGAGTATAGCTCAGACACCTTGGGAGCATTTATCGGGGCATGTAATATCCATGGAGAAGTAAAATTAGCTAAATGGGCTGCAGAAAAGCTTTTTGAAATGGAACCAAACAAGACTGTAAATTATACTCTTATGTCTAGCGTCTTTGCTTCTGAAGGTAACTGGCATGATGTGGCAAGAATACACAAACTGATGAGGGATAGGTGTGGTCACGGAGTTCCAGGTTGTAGCTGGATGGAATATGCTGGTACCATAGATGAAGTTCCTGTCAAAATTTGATCGGTGTATGGTAATGTTAGGGAATGCTCCATGGGTAATACAGGAACAATATTTTCTTTCCAAGTACTCGCCATGCATGACAATGTTTGGGATGAACGTGCACTATAGGTCCCCTCTTTGATCTGATGCCTTGGCTTGAAACAAGCTTCTCGACTGGTGGTGAGTGTTTATCAGTTTGGTTCTTGTCTTGAGGTATGCCTATTTGCAAATGTGATGATCATTATTTTTAATTTTTTTTGTTGTTCCTAACATGAAATCCGCAGAAGATGTTTTGATAGCAAGGTTAACCCCCTTTCATCTTACTGGGCCTAGTTGGGCGAGACAGTCCAGATGTACAAGGCAAGTTAAACCGCAACTCAGGTGTCAAGCTTTTTGCTCACTCGAGAGTCATCGAACAAGTGGCTCAACTAAAATCTGATAGTAGTATGCATCTTTGAAGTCATTTGGATAATTTCCATAATGCAAATATCGCAACATCCCTGCTAGAAATGTCTTCCATACGTCCTTTTCTTTGTGTTGCTGACATCAGCATATGTTAGGTAATCGAGATCCAGTTTAGAAACATCAACCGCCTTCTACCACTAAAAGTTGGTTGGGTTCTGATTGAATTGTCACATCTCCCTAGTAAATTAACACCAATCCATTTTTTTATTTGTTGTAAAACAGGTGTTGATGGAAAGTTTCCCTTTAAACTCTGGCAATCTTCAAGAAACTGCAAAACCCTGTCATTTTCCACTGCCATTTCAGTACTCATCACTGTTTATAACTCTGACAATCTCCATCCTAACTGCACAGACCAGTTGATTGACTTCTAATCAAAGGGTAAGGAGTTTCTCTCTTCATGTGCGGTGCACTCTCATGATATAAATGTTGTTTCTATGTCTGTTAAGCTCCACCTCTGTGGTGCATTTGTGTGGTACGAATTCTGCACATGCAAATGATTTGGAAAGATTGTCCTCGAACTGCAATCAGTAATCTAGCCAATGCTCTTTAAAGCTGCAAGCAATTTTAATTTTAATTCCCGAACATCATACAAAATGAATAGTCTGAAAGGAGTTTTTTCCCTCATGGACACGACCTCTCTTTTGCAACGGCTATCATTTTTTTCTTAATCTGGAAGGGTTTGGTAGAATATAATCAAATTAATGATTCTGTCATAAGAGTTATTATGCATTGTTTCCGTGTTAGTGTGTGAAACTGGCTTGAGAAACAAAGAAGGTAGACAATCCAGATGATTTCTTGCTTTTCAGTAACGGAATTTGAGGTTTTTGTGAATTCTATTATCCCAGGATCTGTGGGGCCTGCTGAAGTGATCAACCACTCAGCTTCTGTTTCTGAAGTAGTTTGCAAGAATTCTTGATCAACTAAACGTTATATTCTATCAGGGTTTTTGGTGTGAACCAACTGTGATTTGGACAAGGAAAGATCAGAAACCACCATCCATTACAACTTGGGGACAAATTGAATAGAGCACAGACCCTCAAAACACTCCTGAAACTGACATGTGTCAGTTAAGGGCAACATCACAGCCCTTCTCTGTCTCTGTGCAAATTGTCCAGCACTATGAGAGGCCAAGATGTTTCGGTGTCTTTATGAGTGAAATGAAGGCCACTAGCCGCTACCAAGTGCTGGGATTTGACTCAGGGCACAACCAAGCAATAAGACGACCTTTTCCTTATGGGATTTTTGTGGTTCAATGAGAGAAGCTTGTCCACGCTCCCGGCCTCATGATTTAACGTCTTTTTTCTAATTTTTAGAGTGTTGATAGCGTCAATAACCAAAACATGATTTTGTTTCTCTGTGGAATACCAGTCGATCAATCTTTAGGTCCTTTTTTTAACAAGTCAAAATGTTGTGGTATCACTTTAATCTTATTCAGTTATTCATCCTAGTGTTTTGACTTGTTAATTGGTTTTCTTTTCTGGTTTTGTTCTCCTTTTTAATTTATTGCAAGTCGAATCTTAATCTCTCTCCATAAAGAGACTGCACTGCTAGATTACAAGTTCTACTGACTCTGCCAATTTTATTATTATTTTTTATTTTTTATTTTTTATTTTTTTATCATTGACTCCTACTCTCCCTTTGCTCACCCTCATTATCTAACACTTGCGTGTTACTGTCATATTTTTTATGCAAACTCATTAGAAGTTTTCCCGTTCGGTATTTAGAATAAATAATTTAAAATTTCATACTCACACTTGTTATTAGAGTTATAATTTTAATTTTCTAGATTATTTTAGCTTTTCAATAACTTATTAAGGAAGGTAGTGTTTGACATTATGGTAATAATTATTTTTTAAAATTTATTTTTAATATTAAACAATATAAAATTATAAAAAAAATAATTATAAAAATATTTTTTAAACACAAAAACAAAAATATTAAAAAAAAAGAGAGAGAAAAGCTTTCAATTTAATAAAAATAATACAGCGGGCCTTCAGACTAATCATTTATAATAATCAAATTGAAACTTCGATGCTCAAGCTTAATTATAGTTGGTGCCAGTTACCATTCATAACTTCAACGGCTCACGTTAGCCACACCCACCTTTGAAAAATCAAAGTCTTCCCTTTTTTTTTTTCATTAACACAACAGCTACCCGCCATTTCTACCCACCTCTCTCTAAACAATGAAGAGCCCACGTTCTCGCAACGCTCGCCGGACCCCAGCCTACGGCGTAGGGTATACGCCGGACAGTGTTCCATACTCCCCGACATCCTCCTCCTACTCGAGCGGCTCCACCTTGAAGAAACGGAACCCGTTGTCGGTGGCCGCGAAATCAATGGCCGGTGTGTTTGTTGCTTGTTTCACGCCTCCCGAGCCTGAGCCGAACAGTTCAAAGGACTTTGGTTACTCTGAAGAGTTTAAAGCTCCCTCTGGTAAACTCCTTGTTTGTTTTGTTGACTTTTTTACTGTTTTGCGGTAAGGTTTTTGCTGAGAGAAAAGGTAAGAAACTTGAGACGTGGTTCTTGATTCATATGATATAGTCTTTTTTGGAGACTTTTCTTTTTGGGTTGGACTATAGAATGCGATTGCAACACAGTAATGATGTTTTGTTTTTAATCTATCTTCCGTGTAAACAAATCGTGGCTTAAATGTTGTGTTGGAAGCAAGGGATCGGATCCTTGAATAATTTTCTTTTACTATAAGTTTTTATTTGGATATAAATGAGAAATTACTGAATGTGCATGGTTTATCAAAGATCTCTTCTTGTCTACTTATTGTTATGCTATGACAACGTTTGATTATCAATAAATTTCTTGAAACCTTAACAAATGTGTTTGGTACCCTGCCCTTCCCTTTTTAAAGGCATTACTTGTTATATACACCAATTTGATTTACTTCTTTGTTATTTATCGATTTATGGTAAAAGTTGGGCCGAATCTCAATGTGTTATTATGATAATAACAAATTAAATAAGCAGATTTGGTATTATTCCAAAGCAACAGGAACTGGGGGTTCTTGGCCCATTTCAAAAAAGCGTAATTAATCTAAAAAAACCAAAGAAAGAAAGTAGACTTGTATATCCGATTTTAAGTTTATTTAACAATTGGTGAGACAACGCTTTAGTTTCAGAGCATTGAAGCATACTTGAAGTACATGGTGGATCTTTTTCTTTTTTTCTTTTTCTATATGAAATGAATTTGTAGAGTTAGAATGAACTACTCAAATTTGTTCCTTTCAGTTGCATCTAGTACTTCTGGTGGCAATGAAAGGAGACAAAGTTCAAGAAGAGGTATATATAGCAGTCCAGCCAATTCAGTCCATGGGAGAGAACCTGGGAGTGTAAATTTTACCATGGAGGAAATCTATGCAGCCACAAGGAACTTCTCTCCTACATTCAAGATTGGACAAGGTGGTTTTGGGACAGTATACAAGGGAAGATTCCAAGATGGAACTGTTGTTGCCATCAAACGTGCCAAGAAGGTTGGTGAAAGTTGCAGTTTATTTTTCTGCTTCAGTGAATGTGAGTATTCTGAGGTTTCACAGATTGCTTGGTTATCTGTGTCTGCAGAGTGTATATGATAAGCATTTAGGTGTAGAATTTCAAAGTGAGATTCGAACACTGGCACAGGTGGAGCATTTAAATCTAGTAAAGTTCTATGGATATCTGGAGCATGAAGATGAAAGAATTGTTCTTGTGGAGTATGTTGCCAATGGAACTCTCAGAGAACACTTGGATTGTGAGTTCTTTGCAACCTTTCTCTATGCCTGTGTGTGTCTGTGTGCACGCCCATGTGTGTTGGATGTGGCAGATGAAGATTTATGTTGGCAAATGTGGGAATTTTGTTGATTCACGAATGACATTGATGCAGGTATTCATGGAAATGTTATTGACCTTGCCGTGCGCCTAGATATTGCAATTGATGTGGCTCATGCAATCACTTATCTTCACATGTACACAGGTTTTCTTTTAATTGCAACCAACCTAATTTTACTTGTATCAAAGTTAGAGCTTCTGCTATTTCTCTGACACTTGCAGAAAAGCTTGAGATATCTTATTGGATCATTGTGGCTTTCCATGTAGATCACCCGATTATTCACAGGGACATAAAGTCCTCCAACATCCTCCTCACAGAAAACTTTCGAGCCAAGGTAGCTGACTTTGGTTTTGCTAGACTGGCAGCGGATAGTGATTCAGGTGCCACCCATGTGTCTACCCAAGTTAAAGGAACTGCTGGCTACTTGGACCCAGAATATTTGAGGACTTATCAATTGACTGAGAAGAGTGATGTTTATTCATTCGGTGTATTGCTGGTTGAACTAGTGTCAGGTAGGCGCCCTATTGAAGCAAAAAGGGAAATCAAGGAGCGTATAACTGCAAAATGGGTACAATGCTCTCTCCCTCTGTTTCTTCACTCAATAAAAGTCTTACTAAATATTAATTATGTCATGTAAAACTATAAAATTCCTGCTCTATAGTTATCCAGTGCTAGCGATATCTGATGGATCCCACCATGGAAGTCCTTAACAGAGCCTAGAAAGCAATCCCAGTCCTCCCATCTAATCTCACATTTTGTTGGAACTGTGTACCAAGAGAATTAAAACAATCAATAATAGATCTGTTCTGATTTCAGTCAGTTTTTGCGCAGGCAGTAAAGAAGTTTGCAGAAGGTAATGCCATTTTAATATTGGACCCAAAACTAAAATGTACTCCTGCAAATAACTTGGCCCTGGAAAAGATTCTTGAACTGGCCTTGCAATGTTTGGCTCCTCACAGGCAGAGTCGGCCAAGCATGAGGAAATGTGCTGAGATTCTTTGGAGTATCCGTAAGGATTACAAGGAACAATCAGCCTCAAATTTTCGTTCTCTTTCTTCTAAATCACAGGGGAGTATTTCAGTAATAACAGAAGAATAATCAAATAGCTTTGCAGAAATGATAATGTGAAGAGAAAAAAGCCAAGCAGGTTGCTTTTTAAGATGAACAAGTGATTCGAGAGTAATTGTGCAGGGTGGTCAGAGTAGAAAAAGGATTGATAGCTTTCCATAGAGCGATTTCCAAGATGGCACAAAATTGCTCAATAAGACTCCACTGCTTGCAAGATCATAGGAGGTGTTCGTTTTGAAGTTATGAATGTATATAGGAAAATCATTTTAAGGTGACGAAGTGCCTTTGCTTCCACCTGATTTTGTGTTTACTGTTTCATCATCTCTTTGGTTACAATTGTTTTTTAATCTTTCATGCTGTTTCCATCCATTCTACAACATTTCTAAACAGAGTGGGGTTTGTATTTTTTTCTGTATTGTCGCAGCCAAATGTTTCTTCGAGACTATCCCCCAATCCAGGACATACCATTTTGAGAAATCGATGTCAAATGGATGTTGTGTGAGAACATAAGCATTGTAAACTATGTGATTAATATTGTATATCGACAGGCTACCAATATTTTCACCACTTTTTGAGGAGTTACATGTAAACATTTCCTCTCGTGATCACCATTTGCATGCAAACTGCGTCCATGTTGGAAAGTGGATGTCTGGTTCAATCTCTCTGCTGCATTTAGTTTATTCAGATTGCAATAAGCAGCTGACACTTCTCTAGTTGAGGACGAGGTCCCATCTATCCCCTTGCTAATTTATATGTCAAGGTACAATAATTTCATTTCATTTAATGACCAATAACTTCTTTGTCCGTGGGAGAGACATCAATGCTTCTTGAACAACCTCCAAAACTAAAATCCAGCTTTTATATTTTTTGTTCATTTCCCAGTTAGTCAACAGATTCAGACTTTTCTGGCATCCAACTACCTCTCATCATTGTAATTTAAGATCTGATTTGCAAGTAGTCAAGAGCGAACAATAGTCAAATATGATGAATAAGTTAAATTTAATTAATAAGAAAAGTGCATCAAATAACCGAAATAATCTTACAAGACTGATAGATCAAGAAATTCAATGGTGGATTTATTCCCCCTAAATCTTTTCAATATTTCCATCTTTTCTTAATTCCCTAACCTGTCGAACCTACCTTTGTTTGTATACACACAGAAATGTAAAAGAAGAAAAATCCTGGCAAAAAAGGGTTCATATTTATGAGAAGAAGAATTGGCAATACGGCTTTTGTTGATGTAGTAGGACGCATGTTTTACTTCGGTAAGAGCTGCTTTAGCGGATACAATCGAAGAAGTCTTGTTCAGTATGGACAGGCTACATTTTCTCATATGTACTGGAGATAGCTCATTTTCTTTCAGGAGTGGAGAGCTAAATTCTGCAAAAATCTCTCCTCCTCCCTCTAACTATGGTTCAGCTCTTGAAAATGAATCCTGCCGAGTCAACCCATAGTTTCCGTCTGGGGTTGTTTGATTTTCGCTATTTATAATAATGTCTACTTTTGAACAAAGGAAGAGCAAGGAAGATGTATATATGGTGACATGCCACAGACTGCAAACCATTTTACACGCCAAACATCAGAGAAAGAGTTATAAAAAATAAACCAGTGACATAAACAATTAATAAAACCATATTATATTTGCTAAAGTATTTCATAGTACCTGTGCCATATCCAGTAGCTTTCGCTGCTTTCCAGCTTCCAGCTTACTGCAGCCATGGCCAGGGCAGAAAACCCTGCTAGCACAAAACCCCATCGGAATCTTCTCAAAAGTGTCTTGACTAAAGTACTGAGCTGGGCTCCAATGGTTTCCCACCTATAATAAAAGACAAGCTCGGTTTTCTTTAAATTGAAAACCACAATTTTTTTTTTTGGTATACACAGCTTCAAGCAATGCATGCACCGTCCAGTACGGAACGTAAAAATACTTTTATCTGCAACTTATTTTGTTCCAAGAGTAACGAGAATTTCCGAGAAAAAAATGGTGAAAAAAAGCACAAACTGAAATTCAAGCACACAAGCCTCATTAAAATCTTAATTTTAATACATTGACGTCAATGTATGCATTTATCGCAGCTCATTGCTTGTTATATATCACATTTGAGCATGATATTAAATCTTCATTGGTGGTCTCAAAAAGATGCTTACCTTGTGGGCACATTAAAACAGAATCCCCTTGAAAATGAAAGTGATCTTAAATTGGTAGAGAATTCTACCAACCATCCAATGAGAAGACCAAGTGCCCCAATTGCCATCACAAGAATAATATTAGAAGACCTGCAGAGTTTAATCAACCTTACATGCTTAAATTCCCACTGTACCCTGCTAAATGCATCAGACAAACTTGAAACATACCTGGTTGCCTTAGTTATCGCCATTAGGGCTGTGAGGATGGCAACAACTGTGTGAATCGCTCGTTTAGAGACTTCATCAATGGTGGTTAAGTATATAAAAGTGCTCACCACTGCCATGAAAGACAGCCAAAAGTCCATGAACTGAAACATTCCAGTTGATGAGTCAATAACATCTTAAGCCAGTAAACCTAAGATCTCACATTTCCTAAAATAAATAAATTAATAGACAATAATATAAAGTTATACAAGAATGAAGGCATTTGAGTTGGAGAGAGATTCAAAACTGCTGAATGTTATACAACTCTTTTCTAAACTAATACAAACACATTCCTTCAAACGATCTGAAAAAGGGAAAATAAATTTTTGTTTCTAAATATCACACTAAAGTTCCTCATATAGCTTCAAGGCTTGTTTATTGTGTTTCTCATGTCAAAACAAACACAAATCCTAGGTTCACTTGGTTCTGAGATACTTTTCTTGGCATTATTACAGT
Source organism: Populus tomentosa (assembly GCA_018804465.1). Lineage (NCBI taxonomy): Eukaryota > Viridiplantae > Streptophyta > Magnoliopsida > Malpighiales > Salicaceae > Populus > Populus tomentosa. The sequence continues at coordinate 5,410,908 of CM031995.1, forward strand.
AGAATATATAAGCAAATCATCTTTCAAGGGCCGTCAGAAATCATATTCTCCATCAATAGTGCATACAAAAGCAAGGAAAATTGATATGTACCTGTAAGACGCCAAAGGATAATGCACACCAGGTGCCTACATCACATGCATGATATAATCCACTTGAAATTCCACTAGAAGTAAAGATAACCCATTCTGCAAATGCCTGCATTGAGAAAAAAAAAGGTCATTTTGGTAATGTTAAACTAAATAGTGGGGATCAAAGGTTCATCTTCTCCAATTGAAGAAATCAACTCCAAAGCTGAATGTTGGGTTGGTCTAGATATGAACATTATCCCTGATATCTACCACTGGCACATCATTGAGATTCATGAATCATCACTCACATCTTCTTGTTGGTTGCAAGGCAAATCAATCGTACACTGTTACTAAAAAACCAATTACAGTAAAAGGTTGGGCTGTTTGGAAAGTGTTTCACCATGACAGCAATAAGATTTAATCTTTGCTTTCAAAATTTAAAAAATAGTCAATCCAATAAAAAAATTTACTATAGCATTACCTTATGCTTAAGAGCCCAATATGCAGGAAGTATAGCTGCAGCATTTGATCCAATTAGAGCAATCGATTGCCATATGTGACCTACATAAGTTTAAAGCTACTTGAATAGGGGGCTATTGTATTGCATGATAATAACTCCTGACCCTCATTTCACATGCAAAATGGAATTCTTAAAAGAAAAAAGAGTGAAAGAAAAGGTGCAAAGTGCATTTCTCTCCAATTTTGTCTCACAAACTCGAGTCAAAGAACCATTGCTGGCCTCCTGCAACTTCCAACTAGCTAATTCATTCAGAGGTCTATACTTCATAAATCCAAGTTCGTTAGATGAGATCAATGCTTTTCTCAGAAGGCTTCCTAAAGTATCTTTCACAACCCAGGAAAAAGAAAAGGAATTACATAGATCTCTGTCAAATGGTGACAGTTTGACCATGATTTCAAATTTCCTGTTCTAAATTTGCCTGTTTTCTGAAAGCCTTACAAATATTTTTCTTTTAAAGCAACCATTTGCATGCCTAAGAAGTTACATAGGCAGTGAGCGATTCTTCAAAGCTCTGCTTAGTTCCAATGCGACAAAGTGTAGCCGTAAGAACAACATGATAGCAATTCCAGAAGTATTGGAAGAAAAGAAATATCAGGGATGAATTTGCAAGGAAGGATGTCTTATATTAAAAAAATAAAAAGAAAACTGAAGTTATATCCCCACTGAAGTGTCCTAGGAGAATTTGGAGAGAGTCCAGCCTTTCAGCATTTTTTGCATGAAGTGACGACTGACAAGACTCAAACCTACTCTCCGTGGCTGCAAGCTCTAAGAGTTTTACCATTCACTAGGTAATGACCCCTACAAGGATGTTTAAAACCAAAAAAAAAAAAATGTGTACCTTGATGTGATACAATCTCAATGCTACAGTCAAATCCCCCATGCGTTCGATCACAGGAGCAGAAGCTGAGAAATAAAAAGGCAAAGTTATGAGAAGTTAGGGGGGCGGATAAGTGTCATACTTTCGAAGTGTTGAATATAAAACCTGTATGAAGCCAATCCACTGGCATCCAGAGCTACTTTGCATGCCCCATGAGAGGAGCATCTTTTTGGGCATCTCTCAACAGAGACTGACATGATAGTCTGATCATTTGAAGGGATGATGGTGGTATTTAAAGACCTTATTCCAAATGTCCAAGTTCCTTCCTTGACATATAGAATGTAAAAATCAATCTTTTCTTCAGTTGAATTATACGATGTGAAAAACATGGAACCATCACTGCTTCTTGTTCTGTTTGCATAATAATAATCCCAACTGTCAAGAGATGGCAAACCACCATATCTAGCATATATTTCATAGTTTATCTTCACGTCTGAAGTCATCCGGATGTGGATGTTCCCTCCAGCTGCACCACGAGGAATGTTCAAGAGAAAATACATCCAAGAAGTATCTGTTTCATTGCTGAATGAGGAATTGCTTGAAAGGGGTTCAAGAGGAAAATCAGCTGAATCCGGGGACACTTTTCCACTGAGGGGCAAATAATAGGATTCAAAGGGGGTGGAGTCTCGCCTGAGAACTGTCTGCAAGAATGAGTCTTGGCTTGTAAATGAATAAAGAAAATGCCCGGATAACTTCCATCAAGCATTAATAAAACAAAAAGGTGCTGTGTAAAACAAGATATCTACAAACTTCTTCTTGAAGCGGTAAAATTGATATTAATATCACACTCCACAATCAGTAAGTCAATTCATAACTATTGTGAAGTACAGAAGAGTGCTTCCAACACAATATCTCTGCAACAAAATCTTGATCCCATTTTGTTAGACACAATTGCTAACACATGCTTTTCATCACCATCACACATCCTTTGAGCATGTGTGTGAGAGAGTTAGAGGGAGGGAGGGGGAGCCCAGATTGTATATCAAGCCATTCTATGGTTTATGAACTCAAATTTCTACAGCTCAGACAGGCAAGGATCAGTGTGGGAATTCATGGTGGTGTATGTACCCCCTAACCAAATTTACATGTAAGCAAAAATAACTATAATTATTTATCCATGTTAAAGATTGAATTCTCTATTCAATTAAAATTCTAGGTTTCAATATTTTTCTGTGGTTTCAAGCATCATGCCTATTTCTCTGCTACCATAGGAGCATAAGATGTATAGCAACTTCATCCATACAAACCCCACTATCAATGTCACCAATATAAACAAATCCAAGTATCTGATTCGGATAATTCTGAAGTAAATCATATAACTAGATTTGCATGTCGGATATATTCATAATCAAGATTCAAAGAGCACACATTCCTGGAACAGTTTACCTGAAGCATGTATTTTTCTGAAGAGCAATTCAATCCAGCCTTCCCCACTGGACAATTAAGCAATTGCCATGTAATGGAATAGCAAACTTGCATGTTAGAATTCTGAATCCCTCCAGCTTCTTTCGAAAGATTAGTGGGTAAAATAGTAACAAACCATCGACCAACCTTTGGTGTACGAATGATAAGAGGAGCTTTACTGAAGTCACCAGAATAATCATACAGTTCCATTGACGGCATTGCACCATGCCGAGCGAAATACATTAAGTTAGCAACACTAGCATTACCAGTGCTATTTGTTGAGGCAGCAGTGAAACTGACATTTGTTGCCACAATTTTTAATTGTTCTGCTACTCCCAACACCTCCAATGCATACACTTTTGGCTCACCTTCTCCATGGCAATAACTTTCAAAATTTTTGCATGAAACCACATTTTGTATTTTCTGTAAGTTAGCACCAGAAAAAATTTCTGTCGGATTGTAGCTGTAAGCTTGCGAACATGAAAAAGGGTCAATTGTCTGGTTGCAATACTGTCCCCACATTGTTGATGTAGCACATCCTTCCACACTGATGTTGGCACTAAAGGAGTATGACGGGCTACGGATAATCTGCAATGCCAGATGACTTATAGTAAATTCAATATTTAAATAATAGCAATATTCATCATTGTCCCAATGTGAGTCCTTTGATTGGGGGGGGGGGGGGGGCGAAGGTACTAAAAAAAGAAAGAACTAGAATTATAGGAAATAAACCAGTAAGACACCAAGACAGCCACAAAGACACACTGTTATTAATAAAAACCAATTAAATGTGACTATAAAGAGGAGAATGAATTCTGTCTGTCCAGAACATCAACTTCAGTATTCTAGGGCTTTCTAAATCTGCTACTATAAACACTTGTATCAGAAGTTTCTGAAACTTTTTGATTCTCCCTTTAATTGGAAATAAGAAGCTGCGTTCATCCTGCTATTACAAATGAAAAATTAACTTCAGCCTATCAAAGTGATTTCAACATTAAGTTTTTATATTTGGCCAAACTTTTCTCCTAGTGAACAGCAGCAGCTATTTCACTAAAGCCAGTGCTCCTATTAGTCAACTATATTCCTTTTAGCTGGTGCAACATGCTGGCTAGCTTCCTAAGATTAAGAAGTTCACTGGAACCATAGAATTTGATCAAAATTCAAAAGAGACATCACAAGGAATGCTTACTAATACAGCTAGTTTAAATGAAATGTACCATTTTTGATTGTGTCCTTGTAGGTCCGATGCCATTAAAAAGACCTAGATACCACACTCCTGGAGATATCTGCATAAAAAATTATAATTTAAACTCTGCTCGCTGACATGAAGGGAACAGAGCACTTGTGAAATAATCCACACCTACCACAATTAGGAAAGGATTGTTGGCATACCTGCTCATTTGTGAGTGTCGCTGTTATATTTCTCTGCATTGGATAGCACTGCACATTCTGAGGACCTTGAATTCTTTGAAATGAGCCATTAGAGAAGGATCCTGACACCAAAACAGTGACAGCTACTTCAGTCTTTCCTTCATTTGATTCAAACAATGAGACTGAATAAAGAAAAGATTTTCACTTATCCCGACCAAAAGCAGAAATAAGACTACAGAAAAAGGACTATCAGAGAAAAAAGAGGCAGGTTCTGGCATTTCATGTACAACACTGTTGTGAAGAATTCAGAGGGCAAGAATAAAATAGTCAGGTGCTTTCATTGGAACAACTGAAAAAAGAATTTAGGAAGTAATAAAAGTATGCAACACATTTGATTATTTTTTCTTCTTTCTTCTTTTGGAAAAAAGAGCTTCATGAGGATAAACTAAAACAATTTGATCTGTTTCTCTCTTTTACCTAGTTCTATAAGGGAACTGTTTAAGACATCTGGCAGAGGAGGACTTCCATCTCTGATGCAGATGAGGGGCAGTGTGCTCTTAGGAACCTTTGATATGCTTTTAGCATCCTGTGAAAAACTTGAACCATGAGCCAATAAGAAATCAAAGACATGATATGAGCAAAATTAACAATCAACATCAGCTATTGCATCGATTTTCAAAGGCAATTTGTATAGCACAAGTCCACTATCCGTGCAAGCCAATTACATAATAGCAATTCAAATGAAGGCATCAAAAGTAGCCATCCGAAAAATGCACAGTTCACTTCTTTTCTTTTGTTTTCTTCTCTTGCAAAATTCAAAAAACTGATAAGATTGACAAAAAAAAGCTAAGATAAAACATACTCACAAGGTCTACGTCCGACTGCACAGTTATGGACACAGAAGAGAACCACGCCGGCAAATCAACTGGAACAAGGCACAAAACCAGAAAAGCTAAGATTAAAATATCTTCTAACCAACATCTTGCAAAATCCAAGAAGCTGAAGAGATTGAATTGAGGTTTGAAAGAGCCATCCCACTTTCAGTAAATTTTAAATCTTGATGTTGAGGTCCCTAAATTTTAACACACTGATTAAGAGAAATTACATACGGGGATATGAACATCATAGTGTTCAATAAAAACAATAATCAAGTAGAAGAAATGAGTAATTGAGCTCACTTTCATGGGCTCAAATAAATTACACTAAACAGAATCAATTTGAATCATACAATAATTCAGATCATGAATTCCATTCATGATCTCAAGATCAATGAAAACAATAAGCAATCAAACAAGAGCCGAACTTTAATCAAAATCAACTACTAGCAAAGACATAAAAGTAAAAACAGCAATCATCTTTCAACAACTGGGACGAAATTCTTCACTTAATTCAGAACTTTTGAGACGATCAGCAATCATTTAACAGCCAACAAAACTAATCCATAAAAAAAAAAAAAAAAAAACAAAGACTCGGCCAATCAAATGCTTAAAAGGGCCAGTTCATATTAACTTACGGACCTCGTATGTAACGCAAATCAAACGGCCTGACATTAGTTGTTGGGTAACTAAAACTGGAAACAGTAAATGTATTGTACGGACCCAACTGATTTGCTGAATGAGAGCAGCAAAAAAGAAGAGAAAAGAACACGAAAAGACGTGCCAGGATCGTAAAATAACAAGAAGGGAAGCAGAACAGAATCGAATTCTCTGCCATTTTTTTAGTGCAGAAAATGATGATATGATAACAGATGATGTGATTTATTAAGCAGGGGATTAATGAAATAAATTAGCATTTGTTTGGCGTGTGTAGCTGATTTCTTTCTTTGTTTAATGTGATTTCGCGTAAGGTGACTACGTCTAGTTGTTGACTTGAGTGCGGTGACTTCTGTCTAGGTTTGTTTGGGGGAGAGTGAACCACACGTGCAAATGATGGAGTTTTTTATCACGCGCCACTTGCCTGGGGGTTGGACTAAGGACAGGGGAGGACGGTTTGTAAGGTAGAATCTTTGATTCCACATGGAAACAGCATTACATCAGAGGGTATACGTTGATTATTTCATGAGCTATGTCACTTTTGCTGAACATTTTTTTGTAAATTTATTTTCAACCGTTTAAAATTATATTCCAAACAATATTTTATGGAAAAATTAATTAAAATTATTTTTTTATGTTTATAAATCGTTTTTGATATATTAATATTAAAAAATATATATTATTTTAATAGATTTAAAAAAAAAAACAATTTAAAAAGTAATTACTACCACACCTTAACCACCTTTTAAATATATTAATTTTCATGCTTTAAAAAAAATAAACATAAATAAAATTAGAAGAGAGGGGGAATTCAGCATGGATAGAAATATTATTATATTTTTTATAAGTTTCATAATTAATTTCATTATTTATCTATTTTTCTTCAAAATAAATCCATAAAAATAATTATTTTTATTTATTTTTAAACACCATTAATTTTTTTTAATACTAATGTGCTTTTTATCATCATAGAAATTTTCCATATTTATGTGATACAAACTTGATGAATAAATTAAAAATATTTTGAAAAATAATTGTTATTTATTTTTAAATAATTTTCAAGTATGTGAATTTTTTTGTTTATAAAAACAAATATAAGGAAAAGTAAAAAATCAGAAGAGTTTTCAGTATGGATAGAAATATTATTATTATTTTTTATAAGTCGCATATTTAATTTCATAATCTATCTATTTTTAAAAAAATCCAAAAAAAAAACTATTTTTATTTATTTTAGAAAAGACAAAGAAGAGGAAGAATGTGTGCCCTACTCCTGTCCCGCAACCATCCGATTGGTCAAAAGAACTCTTCCATGTCAACACGTGTCATTATCAAGCGGCCATCTTAAAACTGTAAGGACTTAGACATAGGACCCACCGAATTTTAGCCTTCGAAACTCTCGCCGTCCCTTTGTTCTGTTCCGTGTCCAAACAAAAACAACTTTAAAACTAACAAAAAAACCGCTCAAACGAAACTGGTCAGAGACAGAACACGTAAATAGATCACAACTTTCAGTTTTAATCCAACCGGAAAAATGACTGTCATCGATTTGGTTACTCGAGTCGATTCAATCTGCAAGAAATTTGACAAATACGACGTTGATAAGCAGAAAAACCTTAACGCTGCTGGCGACGATGCTTTCGCTCGCTTATACGCAGTCGTTGAGGCCGACCTCGATGCTGTTCTCCAGGTAAATATCACCTCGGTTTCCCTTTTTTTGATTTTTATTCCCTGTTTGTTTTCTTTGAATTGAAAAGGGAAATAAAGGGTGTTTCTTTTTTTTTTTTTTGGGTAGAAATCAGAGGCAGCGAAAATAGAGAAAAGCAGGGCTACGGCTGTTGCTATGAATGCAGAGATTCGAAGAACAAAGGCTCGATTACTTGAGGAAATCCCTAAATTACAGAGACTCGCTTTTAAGCAGGTTGTTTTTGTAAATTTATTATATCTGATTAGCTATTTGAAAAACGTGTTTTTGTTGTTAGAATCAATGGAGATTAATGGGATAATAATAATTTTGGGTGTAGGTGAAAGGGCTATCGAAAGAAGAGCGCGAGGTGAGAAGTGATTTGGTTGCTGCATTAAAAGATAGAATCGAAGCTGTAGCAGATGGAAATATTAGTGCAGCTAAACAAGGTGGAGATTCTGCGCCTTCAGCATCGCATGGAGGAATTAAATTTGATTCAAATTATGGTAAAAAAATGAATTTTTTTTTGGAGTTGATTATTGGTTTTTTTATTGTTTATTCTTGTTTCGTGGATGGGATGATTGTAGTTGAAGTTTCGATGATTTTTCTTCTTTTTTTTCGAATTTGGATCAGATGGAAGATTTGATGATGAGTATTTTCAGCAAACTGAAGAGTCGGATCAGTTTAGGCAGGAATATGAAATGCGGAGAGTGAAACAGGCAAGTGTTTTGTGCTTTTTCTTTGTTTTTACTTGTATCGTGATCGGAAAAGGTCATGATTTCAAGTGCAATAAGGTTAATGGAGCAAACTTGAGTGAGGTTATTGATGATCTATTCTGGGATTTGATTTGACTTCTTGTAGGATCAAGGTTTAGATGTTATAGCAGAAGGTTTGGACACTCTGAAAAACATGGCCCATGACATGAATGAGGTTTGGTTATGTCCTATTTTCAATGAACTTCTGTTTAGGGGTAAATATTTTGAATATTGTTTATCACTGAATTACGAATGCTGTCTGTAGGAGGTGGACAGACAAGTGCCATTGATGGATGAAATTGATGACAAGGTATTTTCCACTTTCCTGGTGTTAATGTCCTTTTAACTGTACATTTACCGGAGGTATTTAACAGCTGTAGCATAGTGGCAAGTGGGCTTTCCCCTTTGGCAATAATAATATATATAAAAAATCATTTCAATTTAATAGTTTAAATTATTAGATGAAGTTCTAGGATAAAATTTATATTATTTTCTAATATATATCTTCAAGTAAAAGCTCTTTAAATTTAAAACTTACACATACTCATATTATGTTGTGCTTAATTTTTATTAAATAAATAGAAATGGTGGTGAGATTCGAACTCGTAACCATTTGGTTATCAAGACTCTAATATCATTTTAAAAAATTATTTTAACCTAATAGTTTTAACTTTTAAATAAAATTTTAATATATAATTTATATTATTTTTTAACAATCCTGTTTTTGATCTATTAAAAGAAAATCACAGTTACTATTAGTGATTTGGTTACTGAGAAGTGACATTTTTCTTAGAAGTAATGATCATTACGTTGAACATAAAACGATCATCTAATAATTTAGATAATGGTAGGAGCTGTGCATATTATTCATTGCAAAATGGTAGTTATTTGTTTTGATGTTTTAACTTGAACGGTTGGTTACATCAAATTTCAGTAGTAATCCTCTGACATTCTTGCAGGTTGACAGAGCAGCCTCTGACCTTAAAACTACTAATGTGAGACTTAAGGATACTATAAACAAGGTAAATGCATCATTAATTTGATAACTATTGCTGTCCCCAGTTTCAAGTCTACTACTGATTTTTCCTATGTTTGCATTTTGATATTAAAACAGATGAGGTCCAGTCGCAACTTTTGTATTGATATCATCCTCTTGGTTATAATCTTAGGCATTGCTGCCTATCTCTACAAGTAAGTTCTTTCTGGACGAGATGTACATGGGACTTCCTTATATTGCTTGCCATTTTGTTTTGGAATATCTCTACATTGTTGTTTCAACATGCTTTAGCTCAAGTCAGAATTAGCTCAATTACAAGCTATTCAATGAATCAATCAGGTGCTACTTAACAAATCATGAGTGTTCGAAGTTCAACATGTTTCTTGTTGACTTCATGTTGGACAAGTCCTGATCTTCCTATGAACATTAACGATATTTGACATCTTCGTAATTGTTTATGCTTGGCAACTATATATATATATATATATATATATATATATATATATATATATATATATATATATATATGTTGTCATCATGTGGTTCCATACTGCTGTTTATCCAGTGATATAATTTCTTCCGGATTGATGTTTGTCTAGAGGCATTGTCGTCACTTGCTTTCCCCTTCATATCAATGATGTGGAGAGCATCTGGTTTCCTAGAAGTGAAACTATTGGATTTGGATTTATACAATTTGAAGGCAAAATTTTCTTTCCAGCAAATGTGCTTACCACAACCCTTAGCCCGCAACATAAGACGGAAAAAGAGGGAGAATTAATAAAAATCCATCCCAGTGTCGTAACTTACAATGTCCCAAAATCCAAAATATATAACTAAAAAAAAGTTATTTAGTGTTTTTTTGGGATAGTGGTTATTTAATATATTTAAATGCTTGAATTTCTTCTTTTTAATTTAAGTAACTCCAGGCTAATAATAAAAGTTTAAATACTGGCAAAAACTGTTACAATTAGAAGGATTTAAAGATTCTTCGATGATAAAATCATTATATTTATAAGAAATGTATAAAATAGTTTAAGTTAATAAATAATTTAAAAAAGCTTTAAATTCAAGAAATAAATATAGTTGTTGTTGAATTTTAAATTAATTAATACTCTGAAATATATATTTTTTTATTTTAAAAGATAAAAACTTATAAATATTTTATCTAGATGATTCAAAGAGTATTAATACTCTCTAACTTTGTCATTTCTAGAGAAAAGAAATGGTGAAATAACAGAAGCCATTAAATGGGGGAAAGTATCAGCAAATTTTTCCATAAGATGATTCCATGAATGTGTCGTCAAAAGATTGTTTAAAGGTTTTGTCTTGTCTACATGTTACGAGCTTCAAAGCACTGGTATGTTTGGCTGTTCTGCTTTGTTTGCCATGCATTTTGTGTCCAGAACTGTCTGGGCTAAGGTAGGAGCTGCTTGAACCATCTTCCTCCAATCAGTGAAAGAAAACGCAGACTACTTAACCTCGGATTGCTGATGAAGCTTTTGAAGATTTTATTACATATTTTGAGATCATTGCTTCTCTCTTGCAGTGTGCTGAAGTGAAACGAGCATTCCAGCAACCTCTTCCACAACTACTAATCTCCTGGCATATGCAGCTTTCTGCTGCTACTGAGTCGTCTTTGCATGCATCATTGTACTACATAATGTTTACTGGAAGAGTCTTTGCATCTGTAGCTATTAATTTCTCCATAAACTGTAATTTCCAGCAACTTGAAACTGAAACATTGAGACATTTTTAATATAATTCCCACTTTGTAGTTGGCGTTTTCAATTCTATGCTGCTAATGAAGCATTTTGAGATCATTAGTTAGTTTGCGCCATGCATCGCTAGATCATGAAGTATTTTAGGATGATCTTGTATCCTCCCTATCCACTTTTACTGAATATATGAATTTTTAGACCCCTGTTTGGGAAGGGTAGAGTTTTTGTATTCTTATCAATTTTTTTAAAATATTTTTTTATACATTGATATTTTTTAAGTATATTTTTTTGAAGATTCTGACATACTAATATTAAAATCTGAAGAAAAAAATCATTATCTAAGCTATTTATTTAGATTACTTTCCAGTTGGGTATAAAATTTAGTTTGTGAATGGTGTTGTTGTGATATCAAGTGAATAAATAGAAAACAAAAGGAAGTTAGATTTTTTATTTTTTCTTACCATAGCAATAAGCACTGTCGAATATGTTTTCTAGGAAAATAAGTAGTAAAATTTATAGCTTTGTAGCTCAGCTGTTGCCATTCAATGGAAAAGGAAAAAAAAGGCATTGAAACAACTTTGAAAGCATAATTTAACATATGATGCAATGAAGAGCTGCGTTTTTTATTTAAAATTATATTAAAATAATATTTTTTAAATTTTAATATTAAAACAAACGAAAAACATAAAAAATAATTTTAAATAAAAATAATAAATTTTGACCAATTTCTTTTTAAACCGCACTCCCAAATGGGGCAAAAGCTCCTTACTTCCCAAATGGGGCCTTCAGCAGCTACATTCAACCCTGCTTCAAATAATTAAATATGGTACATTTATTTGATTGCCAAATAATCAACAGTGAAATAAAGATGAGCCATCTGATTGCAGCCTTTTCTGACATTAGCCATCCACTTCTGTCCCCACGCTCGCATGAGGAGCGTGCTCTTCTTTTCATTTCTGGGAGTTTATTCTTTAGATTTCAAAGAATCCAAACCAAAAGGGTGAGGGTACGTGCCCTTTTGTCCCCCCGAAATTGAAATTAAGTAATTCGCGAAATTTGGTCTGTAAATTCCTTTGTCTTCCCACCTCCCAACATCCCAGACACTCGTGTGTCGACTCAGTTTCTTGGCTCGCTTACACAATTTCACCACATAGGTACTAGTTTGATGTGCCATTTCCATTCGGATAATTTTGTTTTTTTTTTGGTTTCTGAACTTCTTTTTTTTCAAATTGATGAATGGTAGTTTTTTTTTAGAAAATTACTTAAAACTTGGGTCTGTTTTATTATTTATATAAATAGTGAGATATTTTAATATATTTTTTTAAAATTATTTTATAATAAATATGTGTAGTATCTCATTCAATTAAGGTTCATAGTAATAATCACGAGTTTAAATATTAGTTTTTACACTGGAAAAAATTTATCAAATTCGACATGCCTCTTAAATATTATTATAAATTTTTATTTTTATTTTAATAAATATTTTCAATTTTTATATATATGATCTAAAAATAATTATGTTAATGATAAATTATTCATGAGAATTCCATTGAAATTGATTTTTTATTGTTGAAAATTTTAAATAAAATTTTAATATAATTTTATAATTTTTTCAGCTTTCAATCACATAAAATATTAACATATTATTTTAATATTCTTATTAACTTTCTATAATAAAATATTAAAAAAAATTGATTCAATGATTCCAATTAAAATTATTGTATTGGTAAGATAAGCTAATATAAAGATTTATTTTTATGAAAAGGAATCAAAATATATTTTGAGATTTAATTACAATACTAAATAATTTTCTAAAACCCAAAAAAAAAAAATTACCTCAAAAAAAAAATCCATTAAAACATAGCTAACTCTAACATACAAACTAGTTAATTATTACCCTAGCTGACCTCTTTAGGTATTTTCTATTATCTTGCTAAATTAGTAAGTCTTGAAATGCATAGTAAATATTAGAAAATTGCAAGTAAACGCCAGGAAAGAAATTCGAGTTCTGAAATAGAACAAAGTCGTGAAAACTAAGTTTTTGGCAAGCGACCACGTGATTAGTTTAATCAAACCAAGTCACCGATACTACAGTGAAGTAAAGTCAGCATAGCGTAGCAAGCATTATAATATAGAGTATAAACCTATAGGTACTAGATGCATTTTATACTATATCATGGTCTACACCATTAACTTTCACTTTTCGTATTATTCTGTCGCATTCAAGAATTAAATAGGATGGTTCTGGATAAAAATGATGGGATTTTTGTGACAAATTTCGTCTAGCTCAAATGGGCATGCTATGGGCAACTTAAAGTCGATATCAATTTTTTTTCTACTTTTTTTTTTTTGACAAGGCATACACTACTGTAATTAATATAAATAGTCACGGGGCTCTCTCATTTGTAGATTAAGTTTTATTATGTATAAAAATAAAAATTAAAAAAAATAATTCTGGTATATGTAATTTAACTGGTTAAATTTTAGATTTATTTTTTAAAAATTACCAGTTTAAGTTCTACAAATCTCAGGGCTACTAGAGACTTACATGGCTTTTAATTTCAGAATCTATAAAATTAGTTAAAATATATTCAAGTTGGTCCGGATATTTATATTAATAAAATAAATAGAAAATAAATAAACATGACCGTGAATTATAAAAAGAAAAAAAAAATTGCCTCGTTTTGCTTGTCTTGAAAGATGAGACTTTTATACATGGTCGGTCCAGGCCCATCGTTTGAATTTTGTTTTTTGTTTTTTAGAGATATTTTTTTGTAATTAATTTTTCCACGCTAATTTTGGTTTGTATCAAAAACCATTAAAAAAAAAAAAACCCATTATCCCACTTGATCCAGAGTCTAGACCCACTCCAACCAGGACGGGTCTCCCAAGTAAAAAAATCCCGGCCATTTTTCCCAAGGGAAAACCAACTTTTCATGTCATCGGTGGCTAGCAGTATCCGGCAAGTAAGGTTAAATTTTATGTGATAGTAAAAAAAATTAGTCAGATAGTGATAGCATTTTTAAAAAGGTAAAAAAAAATTAGAGACATTGATTCAAGTGGGTTAATAAGCTAAGTTAATTTAATAACATAATTATATAAAAAAACGACAATAACTCATAAAAAAAAAATGAACATTATCATTATTATAAAAATATACCCTTTAAATATTTTAAAAATATTTCAGTGATCTTCTTTGATAACAATATAAAAAATGAATGAAAATGGAATAACTTAATAAAAAAAAAACATGAAGCTCGATTACCATCAAATCAAATATTGAATAACAAGCTAGGAAATTCAATTTAAAAAAAATTAAAAAACATTACTCGAGCCAACATGTTAAATTCACAACCTAATCATGAAGTTGAGATAATCCTGAATAAAGAAAATTGAGTAAAACAATGAAGGTGAATTCTCAAACAAACTATATGATAAAAGGTGAAACTAAAAAAATGAGAAAAATTAAAATAAAGCTTAAGTTAACTCGACTAACTCATGATCCAAGATATAAGATTGAGATAATCAAAAAGAAAAAAAAAACATAAAAAATCACAAAGCTCAAAGCCCAATTAACATAATGTAATAAGATGAGATTGGAAAAAAAAAATTAAAAAAGGACCTAAAAATTACCGAAATCAAGTTGAGCTAATATTTGAAACTCTTGACCCAAGTCATCCAAAATTAAAAAAAAAAAAATAGCAATAAAAAAAATAAAGACTAGATATGATATAAAATTAAATGAGATAAAATAACGAGGGATACAATTAAAGAGAGAGAGAGAGAGAATGATAAAAAAAAATTATATTAAAAAAAAGAGCGGAAATGATAAAAAAAAAATCATAATTAGAAAAATAAAAACCAAAATAGATATAAAAACTAGATAACATCAAATGCTAAATGACAAATTAGAAAACAAGATCTTCAAAAGGCATTAAAATCAAGACATGTAGCATTCAAAATAACAATGATCAAAATTAATACAAGTATAAATTGACATAACACATTTAATTTTTGAAAGGGCAATCACAAAACTTGAGGCGTGGAGAGATAAGAAAAGAGAGAGAAAAAAAATATTCATCAAAGCTCAACCGTTGTCCTATCATGTACACATGCTTAACTGCTGGAAAGAGGATGTTATGGTGCTTTTAATACACCATCGTAGAAGGCAATGTTTGGCCACTAAGAAATGCCTGAAATGTCACCTAAAGAGCATATTCGTCTCCCATTCTTGATGTGTATTTTGCACATGTCAGCAACATTTTATTTTTAAATAATATTTATATTTGTTAAAATATCAAATTATATCTTGATAAACTTTATTATAACTTAAAATCATAATGAAAATATAAAGTAGCCTTTGGATATTAACTTAATTTTTTTTGCTTTTAAGAGTAATTTGATCATTTTAATGTGTTTTAAAAATATGAGATATTCTCAATCAATTTGATAATGATTAATAAATCTTAAAAAAAAACTATATTATTTATAATAGTCAGTTCAATGGTTTTATTTAAGAATGGTAAAGCATCATTACATTATTTCAACACAACATTTTGTATCATCTAGAGTAAAACACCGAGTTCCCTTGAGTTTTTATTAACTAGCTTCTAGTTGTTAGTTTTTATTTAAATTAATTGAGTAATCTTATTTTATTTTAAAATATTACATTTAAAACAAATTTTTGTTATACGTGCATAAACCAATTTACTTAATTCATTTAAAATGTTTATCACGATATCAAGTTATTTTTTTGCAACAAAACTTGGAAGAACTCGTATTTTTTTTTTTAAAAAAAAAACTACCATGATTATGTAGGGAAACATTTTCTTTTTAATAAATCTTTTCCAAAAGTGTCTAGAAATAATTTTTGTAACATTATATTTCTAATAAAGTCTTGTCATAATTAAAAAAACAAATTCAACTAAAAATAGTCACGCTTCAATGATTTCCATGCAATTGTATGTGAAAATAAAAAAAATATATTGTTTATTTTTTAGAAGACTAGAGACATCCTCAAACCAACTTTCATACATCAAAGACTAATTTTCATGTAAAGCAACTATCCACGTCAATCACCACATGAAGTTAAAAATCTTGATGGTCAAAGAGACCATTTGTACAATCAAGACAATTACTCATATTAATTAATACCTCCTTTGTTTTAATATGTTAACCAACATTTGATTAAGTTAATTTTTTAAAGGGCAGTGGAGATTGCTTTTAAAATATTTTTTTATTTAAAAATATATTAAAATAATATATATATTTTTATTTTTTAAAAAAATTGTTTTTATATTAGCACATTAACACTAAAATAAAATAAAACATAAAAAAATTAAAAACGTGATTGGAACCGACATAACTCATTGCATTTTTGTTAAAATCAAAACATATTTATGAATGAAGTTAACTCATGAAATTGGCTAGCAAGCAACATTACTAACAAGGCATCGTACTATTTCTCTCATGTTTCCGTAACGGGTTTTTCTTTTCTTTTTTACAATGAAAATTCAACTGCTTCCGTCATGATAAAAATAAAAGCGAGGGCATGCTGAGAAAATCTATTTGACGTGAAGAGAAAATTACAAAATGTGATAATCCCTTTCATGTTATTTTATTTGCAAAACAATCATGTAACGGGCCACGTCACTCCATATCTAAAAAATCTGCGCACCTACATTCCCTAAGTCGCTGTTGAAAAATATCAAACAAAGACTCGAGGTTACCAAACTACCCTTTCATTTTCAAACCATTGACTTACACAATCTTTAGGTACACTCGTTTCACACCCCACAACTTCTCCTACTGGCATGTTACAGAGAAAACATTAAACTCACGCATGATAATACACAACAGCATGTGCAACGAAATTATCACAAAAACTCCTCTACCTAAAAAAAAAACCCGATAGTTTCGATGCAACAAAATAAAAATAAAAAAAAAAAACAAAAAAAAAAAAACAGCAGCCGCAGCATCTTCGCCTCTCTTGCCCCTCCTCCAAACCCTTCACATAAGAGACTTCAGAGACCTCGCTTTCACGGGTTTCCGCATCCGTTTCTTGCCACTGTCTTCCTCTTCGTCGTCGTCATCCTCATCAACATAATCAAACCCTTGATTATTTTCAATCGGTGAATAACTTGAAGACGGTGTCGTATTTGGAATCATGGAACCGATAACAGTACCATTATCGACTTCCTTGGATTCACTCTTGTTGACAGTATCCTTATCTCCTCTTCTCTTTCCCCACAACGGCCCAAACCCAGAATAATAGTAAAATTCATACGGATTTGAGCTCGATGATGACCCTTTTTTGGCCGACTTTGCCCGACCACGGCGTGCCCCAATAATAGAAGCAACCTTATCGGGTTTTTTAGTAGCAGCACTACCATTAATGTTGTTGTTGATGTTGCTATATGATGATTTGTGAGATGTCAAATGATGATGATGGTCGCACACAGTGCGCCCATTTTTAGTGTCGTTCTTGCAATGCCAGCCTTTGCCATCGGTCTTGTTGCATTTCTTGAGCTTGAATTCGCTATCTATTTTCATTTCTTCACAATCACCGAACATTTCTGACCTCTTGTTACCTTCATTTTCATAATTATCGTCAACAATAACCATATGATCGACCTTCATTTTCATCATTCCTTTCTCTTCTGAATCTTCCATCATCATCGACGCGACACTGCGCATAATTATATAATCCAACAATATTCAACAGCCGCAAACACAAGCTTACCATTCCATTAAGAATTTCCAACAATTACTTCCGAAATATCGAGCTATTCCAAAAACCCTAATGCTAAACAATACGATATATCAAAATTGGTAGTAGAGATTAAATTACCTCTCAACAGCACCAACAGAATCACCTAAGCTACCATTTCCATTAAAGCTATCCTCTCCTTCGAACTGATAGATAGAAGAACCAAAGAGTAATCAATGAGGGAGACCCATTAACCTAATAATCTATTAGGAGAAGAATACACGACAAAACCAAGAAAATTTAGGGTTTTAAAGCAACCCTAATGTTTGATATCTGAAAAACCCTAAGAAGAAGAGGAGGAAATGCAGGCAAAGAGAGGATAAATAGAGGAAGGGTTTTAGTAGATCTGTCAAAAAAAAAAGAAAGTGAAGGAAATGAAGAGAGACATTTCATAACAAAAAAACTTACCTGGTAGAGTGAAGAAGATGGGTAATAAGTTTCTTGAGAGAAAGAAATCACATCCCATGGTGACTGGTTTAGCTGGCAAACGTGTGTCTGCAGTGGCTGAGCTCCTGAAGAACCCTGCGAGAACATGAGAGATGAGAGCTTTGCGTTCTTTCGAATCCTCATGTTTGAAGAAGAAAATAATAATTACGGGTTATATAGTAACAAGATGAAGGTGGTTGTATCTGTATATTAGATCCAACGGGTAGAGGGAGAGCAAGGTTTTTTGGGATTCAAAGGGAAAAAAAAGGAAGGGAAGGAAGGAGAGGAAGAGGGGGCTGGCTCTCTTTGCTATTGTTTTTGCTCGCTGCAGATCTCACAGAACTCGATATTGAGGGTTTTCTTATTAACTTTCTGTTGCTTTCTCGGCCCTTCATATGTTTCGATTTTTATTAATATTCTTTATTTTGACTGTTTTGTCCTTACGTTGTTTTATTATTTACACTGGAGATTTGAGCAAACGGAAAAAAGCCTGCCGCTATTACACGTCATGATACATGTCCAAAGCATCTATAGATGGGCGACTATCGTATGAGGTCAGTCCTTGCTAAGGTAAGGTGTATCTGTCTTGCTCTCAGTTGCCATCCACTCATTTCTTGAAAGTTCCCATTTTTTTGACTCGGGTTAGAAATTAAAAGCCAGCGTGCTGTCTAAATTGTCAAAATAGACTTTATACTTTCATCACTTGAGAACTTTAGTTTAAGATTTCTACATACAAATAGTAATTTAGCCATTTGGAGAGTAAAATTTCATGTACCTGTCAGATACACAAGTGGTGCTTAGTTATTTTCTTGGAATAAAAGATGTTTTTTTTTAAAAAATAAAAAATATATAAAAACAGAGAAAATAGAAGTTACATGTCCTTTTATATTTTTTTTCAAAATATAAAATCCATTTTAAAATTATGTCAAAAACATATTTATTATATGTTTATTAATTTTTATATTTTAAATCAAATATATTTTTGTCTGTTTTGTATTTATTTTCTTATCTAGTATAACAAAATTTTAAAGTATTATTTTTCACCATTACGATATATAAAAATTGAACGATTTTACCACGAGAAACAAAAAAATAGAAAATAAAAATGAGTTTATATGATTTTTTTTATTTAAATTCTGGTATTTAAAAATTTATTAGATCTTAACTAATTTAATTTCTATATATAAGAATAGAATTCTTTTTTTAAAAAAATACCAACCACCTAAACCACCCCTTTTTAATTCATTTGACTAATTACTGCTCTTGTACACGCAAAAGCAAAAAAACATAAAATCAAATAAGATGTAAAACGTGTGAGCAAACTGCAGTTTACAACTGTAGCGGCGTTCCATAATTGATAATGTGTGCTGCAGTAACAATACAGAGTTGCATTATTTACAGTTAATCTCTCCTCATTTATGCAATGGCCTTCTCCGTCTGGTAAAACTCCGTAGGAGCTTGCCCACGTGATCATTACCCCGAGCGTATCAGGATGAAGGGGTATTTTGGGTAACATGAAGCTTTTCAAACTTGATTAAAAATACGTGAAACCTAACGCCTTTTTTCCCCTAGAACAAAGGGAAGATAGAGGATGCGTGGGTTTCACGCTCCAAACCCACTCGCGGTTGGAGAAGGTGGCAAGCACGTTTGGTCCACATAAACATGGATTTGATGAGTGTACTTAGTGGGTCCCTGCTGTCTCAGAAGATTGACGGCTCTGATGCTTTGAGAGACGATGGAGACTACCAAGGCTTGATAACTCACAATCCGATACCAGAGATTAGTGTCTTACGTGTCACCTGGAGGTAGGCTTTCAGAAAAAGCATGCTAGTAGAATACTTTTGCGAGGTGAAAGCATATTACTTCCATTCCAGAATGCCTTATCAAGGGAAATGCCCCTCAT
The DNA here is from genome assembly GCA_018804465.1 of Populus tomentosa. Taxonomy (NCBI): domain Eukaryota; kingdom Viridiplantae; phylum Streptophyta; class Magnoliopsida; order Malpighiales; family Salicaceae; genus Populus; species Populus tomentosa. The sequence goes on from CM031995.1 coordinate 5,430,930, forward strand.
TACCCCCCCTCTCCTTCTCTCTCTCTCTCTCTCTCTCTCTCTCTCTCTCTCTATATATATATATATATATATTAGCATTTATGTCAGCAGATGAAAAAAACACGAGGAAGGACGAGAGAGTTTTGTTGATTGCCTTAATCAGTCCTCTCAAAAAAAAAAAAAACTTGAGAGGTTGTCTTCTAAGATCTTATGAATAATAGCGTGCATACATGGAAAAAAAAAATACTTGGGGAAGTAAAAAAAAAGCTTGTTACCATAGGCAATGTTCTTTTGTGGCCTTGAGGAAATTGAAGCTGTATATTGTTTCCTTTAATGGATCCATCCAGAGGCATCGGTCAAACATCGACTCATGTGCATGCGGCCATGGCACAGAATGGATAGCTAGCAGATGATCGATCAAATACAGAGAAACGTAAATGCCTAAAACAAGAAATATGAATATGTATATATGTATTTTTACTTTTATTTTACCTCTAAAAGAAAGTAGAACAAATAACTGTGAGTTGTTAAGGAAAAGGCATTTTAAAGCAATTAAAAACAGAGGGCAATATTCTAACGAAATACCTTTCTTTTTATCCACAGGAAGAGCCATGCCCAGGGGTCCCAGTCTGTGCAAAACAAAACTTGGATGCTAATTGCCAGACCATTTTGAGCTGACTGTGAGCGTTGGGATTGTGCCCTAGAGAAAACCAACGTTGCTTTTTTAACTGGAAGAGCTATGGCTAGAAAACGCAACACGCAGCAGCTATGGAGAGACCGGTTAAGTGGTTGAAAACGAAGGACCCATGGAAAAGAAAGAAGAGAAACCTGAGGGGGGCCGGGGAGGCATGTTGAGCTGCAATTCATGCATCCCTGAGGCCTGAATTAGAGATTATAAAATGCACAATCTTTCCAAGTAAAAATTAATAAGAAAGATGCGGGCACCACTAAAACACAAAAATGGCATGGGCCATGGCATGCTTGCTGATCATAAAGGGTTGCTGATTTTGATCTTTTGTTAAAGTAAATGTACTAATTGGAAGCTCCACGATGTAAGAAAAAAACAGCTAATGTGTCAAATATCAGGACTGCTGCTGGGCTTGTCCCCATGCCATTTGTTTTGTATCTAATCTCCTATGAGAATTTGAAGAAAAGTATTGTGCCAGGAACCTGAGACAAGGTGTCAAATTTTAAGGTTACATAATAGTTTTATATTATTTTATAATAAGAATGTTTTTTCAAGTACAAATTTATTTAAAACTTTTATGGGTTTTTATTTATTAAAGTTTTGATATCATTTTAAAAAATTATTTTAAACTAAAAGATTAAATTGTGGATTAAGATTTCAAGAATAATTTTATATTAATCTTTAATATAAATGTTCGGCCACTTACCTTTGTTTCTATTTTAAGATGAAGATGTGCATGCTTCTCCATGGCTAATAAGAAAAAAAGATGAAGATGCGATTCCAAGATCACAAAAGCAGCAGAACAATCATTAAATTGGAATTGGTAAAAAGTTTTTTTTTCTAAATTTGGTTTATAAAAGAGTGTGATTAATAGATTAAAAAACATCAAATATTTCAAGCGTATACATAAAGGCAATGAACACATGAACAGTACCACATTCCATAAATATTCCTTTACCTCATGCTTGACTGTTCATGGATATATTAATTAATCTTTCTTTACCTGAGAATCTTACCCCACTCCTGATCACAAATATTTTGTTGGTGGCTCATCGATGAATATATAGTGGAAAGGTTCTGATAAAAAGCCCTTTTCTTCTCGTATATATCCTTCCTTTTTGCTTTTTCTTTGTTTTTTTTATTAATTATTGAAGACATGATATGACTGCTTAATCTCTCCTCGCATATATAAAAAAAAAAAAAAAAAACGCATTAAAAGCTAGAGCTTCTGCTCAAAGCATTTTACTGTTCATACAGAATCACTCTGACTGTCACCTAGAATAATTGAATCGCTTCTAGCTGATATCTGGGGATTTTATGAAAACTCTGGATTAATAGAGCGCTTATTCTTTCTTTCCTTTTCTTTTTCTAGGGAAATTGAATAAGAGGAGTTCTGCGGCAGTGATATCTATATCACAACATTCTTTTGTTGGTCATCTTGTTATCGATGCAAGACTTCAATCACAACAGACATTTCTTTCTACTAAAAAATTACAGAAGAAAGATATTGTTTGTCCTTGATTCTGTATATAGAGCTCTACTCTATTTATTATGTCAAGTATAATTATCTAATCCAAAATGTTCGTCATTCCTGCTCTTCATGATATCCCGATCGAAACAAGAGCGCAGAGAATCAACAAACTGGCCCTTCCAAAATCCAGTAGAAAGAAGGAGAGAGACGAGGTCGACTTGCAGAGAAGTAGCCAGAGAAGAATGGAATACCTCCGGGGTTTTAACAACAAGATCTCTTTCTCGAAAAGTCCTCTGTTATAGCGGGCTGTGAATGAGGCAGACCTTATACAGAGACTAGAGATCGGAAAGGAAGCTTGATATTATCTTCAAGCTGAGCTTGAATGCTGCAGTCCAATCGCATCCTAGCTAGAGAAAACAAAGCTCTGTATTTGTTATATGCTTCATATACATTCTTGCAAAAAGTAACTTAGACACTTTTAGTTTAGTGTTTGTACGTGCTTCATACACATTCATGCTCTTCAGATCTCTTCTCTTGCTTATCACGGAAACTATCTAGCTTCTGCTATAAATTTAAGACACGATGCTAGCTCTTGATATATAGCTCTAGTCTGAAGCAGGAGGGAAAGGATTACAGATCACTTTAAATCAGACGCCTTGTGGCATTCAACACTCGCTATAACCTACGTATCAAAAAACAAACCCTAATTGTGTTTTTTTTTAAAGGTACGTAGTTGAATATTTCGGGTTCCTGATATATGTTTTCAGATTTGGTGGGCACAACCCAGATAAATAGATCTTTTACTTGGATTTTGACGGCGGCCAGTGACATATCTATAACATGAATATAGCCGCTAACCAATTAGCCAATGCCTACATTGGTGAAAGAAGTAAGATCACAGGAAGTTTGTTTAGGGTTCATCAATAGCATGAGAAAGTCAGCCACGAATACGGGTAACCCTAGACCTTAAAAGCCAGACGTGTAGAAGAATATAATATAAATATATAATATGTTTGAAAAGGAGCCAAGAAAAATTAGGTAGCTTTATGGAACCAGCTAGGCAAGAGAAACCAGGAAAAGAAATTAAAAAAGAAAAAAGAAACAGAGTCTGCGTCAGAGTCAGAGTCTGAGTCAGAGCCCTGGACAAATAATTAAGCATTAAAGGGGAAGATTTGCTGGTGATGGGATTTCGTGTACGTTTGGTATTAGAGTGGAAGATGTTTTTTAAAATATATTTTTTTATTTTTTTATATTTATACATTAAAATTATTAAAAAGATATTAGTTTAATATTTTTTTCAAATTAAAAATATTTTTTAAAAATAAAAAAATTATTGGTGAAATAACCTAGTTTAATTTTTTTACAAAAAAAAACATAATTTATATATATTAGAATTAAAAATATAATTTTAAAAAATATTAAATATGCAAAAGAGAGAAGGAGATAAAAAAAATAATGAAGACAAACGAAAATGTGGAATACCAACAAGACAAATCTAATAATACCAAGAAATGTCGTCAGCATTAACCCAAGTGGACCAAACCCTCTACCAGAAGGTGGAGGGTGGCCCACTTGTCTTAGGTGGCAAGGGCGGTCAACTTGGATTATTGTCGGTGACACTTCTTAATGTCGTTAGATTCATCTTGTTGGGATATTTTTTTTTTTATTATTAATATGATTGTCCGAGCCAATTTGCGTGCACTTTAACTAATCCCACGGCTCTTAAATATAACGACCATATAAACCTCCGGTGACCCTGAGGTCTGTGAGACTCAAACCGGTAATTTTTAAAGAGCAAACTTAGATCCTAACCAGTTCAGCTACACCTTTCAAGATTTTATTGGAATCTTTTTAATGATATTGATGGTGTTGTTATAGGAGTTTCAATATGTCTTTAATGTTTTTTTTTTGTGTCCTCTCTCATGTCCATTTAATATTTTTTAAAAAAGAAATCATTATTCTAAATAGTAATAAGCTATAAAAAATTGTATTTTACAATTGTGATATACACAAATTATGTTATTTCATTAAACTTTTTTAGTTGTGTTATTTCACCGGAAATTTTAATTAACTGTTTTAATTTTTTTTTTAAATAATAACTTTAAGAGTTGTAAATTTATTAGTGGTTCCATTATTATGTGCGTGCCTGGAATCAGCTGTCATGATGTAGCTACCCGAGCACTTTAATAAAGGTATTGTAGGCTTAGATTGGATAGCCTCCGCAGTTCCACTGGCTTTCTGTTGCTTACCGAACTGATGCAACTTGCAATTTGGTTGTAATGATTCGAGATCATTTGCATCATGATATCAGTATGTTTTTTTTTACATATATATATATATATTTGAAATAAATAAAAAGATAAAAACATTTTAAATTTTTTTAAAATTACCATGAAAACAAAAAACAATCGAGTTCAAAATCAGTCTGAATCAATGTATAATTTTTTATTATTTTTCAAAGTATTTTTCACTTAGAAAAAATATTAAAATAATATTTTTTTTATTTTTTAAAAATTATTTTTAATATCAACACATCAAAATAATTTAAAAACATTAAAAAATATTAATTTGAAATAAAGAAAAAAATTAAAAAATTTATTTTTTAAAAAAATATTTTTAAAATGCAAAAACAAACAATACCTTAAGAAAACAACACATAATTAAAAAAAATTATCAAATTATGCTTTTAAAATAATATTTAAAAAAACAACATGTTTTTTTATTGTGTTATTCGCAACAACGCAATCTATTATTTTAAAAATATAAAGATTGTGCTATTTGGAATAGCATTAAAGAACTCTAAAACGCGTGGGGAAAGTACTGTAGCTTTCCCCACGGTTTTCCCTGCCAAGGCATATCGCCTCTGCCACAATAATTGTTTTCTTTCCCTGTAATTGGGTCTTCTTTTTTCTTCTGTCAACGACATCATGATGTGGTTTCTGAAATGCTTTCAAGAATTAGGCTGCCGTTGTTTTCTTTCCCTAAAATTGGGTCCTCTTTTTCTTCTATCAAGGGAATATTGAATTGTGTCACATCTTATCATGTTTAAAATATTAAAAAGGCGTGGAGAATTTCAGTCTTTTCAATGCTTTCAGGCTCCATTTAGATAAAGTCAAGCTGGCCAATCTTTGGCATCATCTCCGTTTTCATTGTTTCCTTTTCCATTTTGGTTGCCATTTCTGTTATCCCCAGCCAAAACCCACACTACCAATCAACATCAACTACACTAGCAATCAACATTCACCGTTGTTTTTCTACCTTCTCCAGTGGCTGAAGTGGATCACCAGCACCTCCACCGTCGACCACCAGCACCTCCACCGTGGACCACCATCCTCACGACAGTCCAGCAACAGCAGCAAGTACCTCCCCCAGACTAGGTTGCTTCTTCTTCTCTTCTTGCTTTTGCACGCAAATCATGCATGAATACTGTAAAAAAAAAAAAAAAAAACCCTGTAGAATACATGAGTTATTAATTACCTGTTGCTTGCAATCTGCTTTGCCAAAGGAAATAGCCATTTGGTTAATTATTAATTTGTAATAATTATTAACAATTGCTTGCATATATTTGGTGTGTGTTTTTTTTTTTTTAAACCCTTTTGCAATCCGGCTCAATCTAAGATCATGTTCTCCAAAAGAGGGGCTTCTCTGTTTTCTCTTTTTTTCCTGGTTCCGGCAGATGGTGTCGGACTGCAAAGGAAGCAGACTTGGTTAATTATTAATCCGGCAAAATCCGTTCTCAAACTCGGTTCCTTCTCCTCCTTCGCAGATCGTCGCCTTCGTCGGAACACAGACCACTGGATAGAAGCCGCACGGTCCCTTCTTTGCTTCTGCGTCGGCCTTCTATTTCCTTAAAATCTTCTCCGCCGGTGGACATCTATCTTCACCTGAAACAAAAGAAAAAGACAAACCCAAACAGCAGTTGGTTTTAATTAATTTGTTTACAAGTCTGTTCTTGGTTCTTTCTTAGAGCTGGCGGCGGTGAGAAATGAAGAACGGGCGGCTACGGTTGAAGAAGGACGCCGTTGGTCTGTCGCCGGTCTGTTTGGTTGAAGAAGGGGGCGGCTGTGCATGGGGGCCGGTCTGTTTGGTTGAGAGTGAGAGGGAAAATGGAAGCTGGCAGTCGTGAGGCAGATCGGAGGGAGAGAGGTTGTTGTGGTCGGCTTTGTAAGGGAGAGGGGGCTGTGAGCGGGTGAAGGGAGAAGAAACCGAAAATGAAAAAGTGGGGGGGCTGCAGAGAAGATGGAAATGGCGAAGGGGAGATGACGGGTCGCCAAGCCAATGAATGTTGAGAAAGATTTTTCATCTTTAAATGAAGCTAAGCGCAAATCTGGTCTTCACGAAAAAAGCAACGGGTTACGGGCTCATCTCATATGTCCGATTCAGGCATCTCTCTTATTGACGTAGAAAATAATGCGGGGGGGCGTGGAACCGGACAACATATTTTTTGCTCTGGGTTTGTTGCCGAGTAGCATGAACGCCTTCCCACGTGTTTGTCTGGACGTGGTCTCATCAAATGTTATTTTACTATGCACATAGGTGCAACATTATAGGTAGAACCATGTGAATTCCACTTCCCCGTTATAGAATTAATGTCCTCTGCTATTATTTTTTATGTTGGATAGAGCAAGGAGAGCAATTGGCTTACGTTTTTTGTTTTTTGGGCTTACCCAAACGATTACAAACTTGGTATTTCGAGCTTTGACCCTTCTTGAGCTGTCCAGTGATATCCTAACACACACTGCTATGTATTTTATTTCTTTATTTACTAATTTAAATATAAATATGAAATGGTTCATGGTGAAATGGAAGCATAATTGCAGTGGTCTGAACAGCTCCTCCTCCTTTGCCATATTAAAAATATTTTTCTGTGTTTATTTTGATTTTTAATTTTATATATTCAATGATTTTAATGTATGTTATAAAATAAATGTTTAATGAAATATATTTGATCGTCAACCTTCAAATTTAGTTCATTTACTAGAAAACATTTTTAACTCATAATTCATAAAATATTTTATAAATAATAACTTATTTCAACCATTATTTTCATATCATCATAATTATCATCTCATTATCTAACCTTTTACCATTAATGTTTTTTTATTATTATTATTATTATAATCATTACAGTTTCACCCTCTTTATTATTATTATTATCATCTCAACTTATCACCATCATTATTAAAAAAAATATTTTACAAGTTAAAAATTATATGCAAAAGAAAATAATTGCTAGCGAAAAATGACATGTTTTAGATTACGGTTTTGGTTGTTTTTTAAAGTGTTTTTTTGTAGTGAAATGTATGAAAACAATATTTTTTATTTTTTCAAAAATTATTTTTAAGACCGCATCAAAACGATTTAAAACATAAAAAAATATTAATTTTTAATAAATAAAAATAAAAAATTTTAGAAACACAATCACGTTTCTAAATGCTCTCTTCATCAACTGGGATTGTTTATGTTAGGTTTTCTTGCCACTTGGTCTACTTCAAATTTCAATTTTCTTTTGAAAAAATTTTAGTGTATTAACTTTTTGGATAGGTGGCATAATTATGTATACTTAACAGCATGGTTTAATACAATTCAAGATGGTATTTAATTACGTGGAGAATGACAAAAACATAACATACAGGATTGGGATTAATACAAACAGTTGTCGAAGGATGTTATAAATACGGAAGCAACAATACAAGGACGTGTGCGTCTTCATGTTTAGGTGGATTGTCTCACACCACATTCTAGATTCTGTGCTTTTATTTGTGTAGCAGCTATGCATGATGATCAGTTTTGTAAAAAATCAGCATCGCGAGCAATATCAAGACACATATGATTCATCGTATTCAATATTAATTTATATATCTTTCTTAGCATCGCAATTGAAACTTAGATTATATTATATTCATTAAGACATGTTTTTAGGTATAGGTATTGGTTTTTTCATTGTGCTTTAGAGGAAATTTTTTAAAAAAATTAATGTCCTTTTACCTCTGATGTGAAAAGAGAAATTCAAAGACACTTTTCTGCATGACTGCCATATAGGTTAATTATTATTATTATTCGTTTAGGAACATATTTCACATGCCTAATGATCATGTAAAGAAAGCAGGTCACAAGTCCTTGGTTTTTTAGCAGTGTTTACATATGTCAAACTATGGATTATAGTATGGTTTTGAAAATTAAAAAAAATCTTACCCTATGTTTGAATTTTTTAAAAAACATTGCGGGACACGGGACACTCTCATTAAAAAAATTACAAAGATTATAGCCCTTATTATTTGCAACTTATACGATTTTGTTGCTTTCCTTTGTGTTTTTTCTATAGCATTCACCAGGATTGTTATAGATAGTAGAAGTTATTGCCTTTATTCTTTGCAGCTTATACCATTTTGTTTTGGCTTTCGTACTCTTTTTTCAATTGTGTTTTTTTGGAGCACTTGCTGGAGTTGTAATACTGATTTCTTTTACCTAGATATGTTGCCTCATCTTTTATTTTTATTTTTGTTTGTTCTTTCATGCCTCATTTTCCAGATCTTATGCCCCATATCTGTTTCTTTTTATCCTTGCACATATTAATCAATATTTAACTTTGTTTTTCAGGTCTTTTAAAGGGGCTACTTCTTCTTTATCATCGGTATTTTCTCAGGTTTATTTTGTGCCTCTCTCTTATTTACTTTATCCATTTCTATTTCCTTGCATGCTTAATCATGATTATGGTATTCCTATGTTTAGCAACACATAATGTCTTTTTTTAATCGCTTAATATTTTATTGTAATATCTTCATCGTTTCCTGAACCAAAGAGTTATGCTTTTAACTAACCCTACCCTATCATCATGTCTTATGATATATCAAACATTTCAGTGTAATATCATTCCTTCACCTTCCAAGCCAGTTGATCTTTGGCCAGCACTTAATTTCTTTTTTTTATAATGATCCCTATGTTTACATGGTTTCTTTAGAAAGTGCATGCCATTAGCATTTTCTCTATCCCTGTGTTTTCCTTCACTTAGCCATGATCCTGTACTAATCATGGTTTTTTTTTGTTTTTCTTTCATTTACCTTGGTGTTTTATTTTCATGATTTATTTAGAACAACAACATGACAAGTCCTCACGGGCATGTTCAACCTGATGAGTATGTGTCATCTTCTCCATACTCACAATTTGTCTTGAATGACTACGAAACCCCTGTTGATAGAATCTTGCTATCCGATAACCCGAGCTCTTCAAATACACCATGTGCTCCACAACATACTCAAGGGGTTGGCACTTTGGTTTGTTCACGCCAGCACATAGATATACAAACCACCTTCTCCTTATCAAGCAACATAGTGCAAACTGAAAGTAATGAAATTAATGCAGCAAGGCTATCCAATCCTCCACAGTCTACCGCCCTTACTTCATTTCACTGCGATGAATCTGAAGAATTCTCTGAGCAAACCCTTAATCATCAATCTACTATAAGCCAGGCATCATATCAGAAAAAAAAAAAAAAGGCGTATGTAATCCAATCATGTACCTTTTGCAACCATTTAACCTTTATTTATGATTGCCTCCTTTATATCATTTGTTCAACTCTCTTAACTTTATTTTTTACAGGTTATTTAATTGAATACATTGATTTTGGGGATAAGACATACAAGTGTAACCATTGCAACGCTCTTTTTTGGTTGCAAGAACGCTTGGCCCGTTCAGCCAAAACAAACCCATGCTTCACACTTTGTTGTAATAATGGGAAGGTCGTGCTTCCTGCTCCACAAGAAACACCTAACTATCTTGATAACCTCCTTAACCCAAACAATGGTTCATCATCAAAAAAATTTCGGCGTGAAATTCGTGCTTATAACTCAATGTTCGCTTTCACGTCCATGGGGGCTGTGGTTGATCATTCTGTTAATTCTCGGCCTGGATCTTATGTTTTTAAGGTCAATGGATATTGCCACCATCTTATGGGTTCTCTTCTTCCCATGGATAATAGAGGCCCCAAGTTCGCACAGCTTTATATTTTTGATACAGATAATGAGGTTTCTAACCGGCTGCAACCATTCTGCAATGAAAATTTTCAATCAAGCTTGGATAGTCAGATTGTTGTTGGTCTAATCAATATGCTTGATTCATCTAATCAATTGGTTCGTTTGTTCCGTCATGCTGGACAAAGGTTTGGGGATGTCGAGGTTCCAGAATTCAAACTTTGGTTAATTGGTAAAAGAGATGATGACTCAAGGCAATACGATGATCCTTCTTTAAATGACATTGGTGGTTTGGTTGTTGGGGACATTGGTCATTGTCGATCTGATCGGGACATAATTATTGAAAGTTTATCTGGAACACTTCAGAGGATCTCAAAGCTTCATCCAAAATTTATGTCCCTTCATTATCCAATTCTTTTTCCATATGGTGAGAATGGTTTTCACACTGATATTCCATTAGCTCATCAAGAGCAGCAACCACCTAGAAAAAGGCAAAAGGTTTCAATGAGAGCCTATTACGCTTATCTCATTCATGAAAGAGAAAAACAAGAAAGCACTCTCATAAAAGGCGGACGATTGTACCAATAATTTTTGGTTGATGCATTTGTTAATGTTGAAGAGGAACGTTTGGATTTTATACGTGCAAACCAAGAAAATCTTAGAAGTGAGCATTACAAGGGAATACATGATGCTGTTACTAGAGGTGATACTGATGGATCAACTACAGGGAAAATTATACTTCCATCATCTTTAACAGGAAGCCCTCGGTATATGGTTAATAATTACCAAGATGCTATGGCCATATGTAGGTGTTATGGGAATCCTGATCTTTTTATCACATTTACCTGCAATGTTAATTGGCCTGAAATTCACCGAGAAATTAAAAAAACAAGGAGCTATCAACCTGAGGACAAACCTGACATCATAGCAAGGGTGTTTCATTCCAAGCTAATTGATATGATGTCATTCATCAAGTCTGGAAAACCTTTCGGACGAACAATTGCTGGTATTTCTATTTGATTTCGTAAATTTCAAGTTTTTATTTTTATCTTTCTACAAACATTCGTTTTTACTTCTTTACTTGCATTTTCTCTTTTTAGATGTTTGCGCTGTGGAGTTCCAAAAAAGAGGTTTGCCACATACTCATTTGTTAGTTTGGCTAGCTCCAGAATTCAAATTCCGTTCACCTGAGGATGTTGACTCTATTATTTCAGCTGAAATACCTGACAAGCATCAAGATCCTATTTGCTATGAGATCGTTTCAAAATTTATGATGCATGGTCCATGCGGCGCTGCAAATCCAAAGGCTCAATGTATGGAAAAGAATAAATGTTCCAAACAGTTTCCAAAAAAAAACAAAGATTCAACCATCTTTGGTGAGAATGGCTTTGTTTACTATAAACGACGCATGCAACCTATGGGTCACATTGTTAGAAACGGTATTTCCCTGTCAAATTGTCATGTTGTCCCGTACAACAAAGAACTTTTGCTTCGATACCATGCACACATTAATGTTGAAATTTGTTGCCAATCTCTGCTCATCAAGTATCTTTTTAAGTATGTTAGCAAAGGAGCTGATCGATGTAGAATGGTTATGAAAAAAGATACTGATGATGAAATACAAGCTTATCTAAACTGTAGATTCATTTGTCCATATGAAGCAGTGTGGCGGTTATTCCAGTTCCCAATCCATTCAAGGAGCCCAGCTGTTGAAAGACTTCAAGTCCATCTGCCATTACAACACCATGTGTTTTTTTTTCAGGTAATCAATCCTTATCGTCAGTTCTTGGGAGACCTGGCATTAATAAGACAATGCTCACAGAGTGGTTTGAGCGCAACAGGGTTGATGTTGATGCACGGGATCTATTTTACTCACAGTTTCCAAACAAGTATGTTTGGGATGCTAGGCAAAAAGAATGGATTTTTAGATCACGTGGATTTTGCCTTGGTCGCATTGTGTATGTCCATCCTGCAGCTGGAGAGTTGTATTTTCTCAGAATGTTACTTAATCATGTTAAAGGAGCAAAGAGCTTCGAAGACTTGCGGCAAATCTCTGGTACAATATTTCCAAGTTTTCAACTTGCATGCAAGGCTTTGGGACTCTTAGGAGATGATAAAGAATGGTCAGATGCATTTGGTGAGGCTATTCCAACAGCTTCTTCTCCGCAGCTAAGGCAACTTTTTATTAATATTATTATGTTTTGCGAGGTTGCTGATCCAAATAGTCTTTTCGATCAATTTTGGCACTCTATGCATAATGACATTGAATATCATCTGAGATCTTCTTTCTCAATGTTGAACGTTCGTTTGTCAGATGACGAACTTAAGAACTATGTGTTGTATGAGCTTGAACAACTTTTTAATGCTTTCGGGACATCGTTGGAAGATCATAAACTTCCAATGCCAAATGGTCGATTGATGGATGAAGTCAGGAACAAACTTTTAAGGGAAGAGCTTAGCTATGATCTTACTGAGCTTAGAAATAACCATTCATTGGCTATGCCACTTCTTAATCCATGTCAAAGAAACATCTATGATTCTGTTATTACATCTATACTACAAAAGAAACAAGCGCTCATATTTGTTCATGGTCATGGTGGAACAGGACAGACTTTTTTATGGCATACAATTATTAATCGAGTTAGATCTGAAGGTTCAATTGTTCTTGCTGTTGCCTCATCTGGAATAGCTTCTCTTCTATTACCTGGAGGGCGAACAGCCCATTCTAGATTTAAAATTCCATTAGAAGTTAATGAGAGTTCAACATGCGAGATTAAACACAACACTCAACTTTCACGACTACTGGAGATGACATCACTCATTGTTTGGGATGAGGCTCCAATGAATAATAGATTCTGTTTTGAAGCTTTGGACAGGTCTCTACGAGATGTTCTTAGACTTAACAATCCATTTGGTGGCAAGTCTGTCTTATTAGGTGGGGATTTCCGACAAATTCTTCCTGTTATACCTGGAGGAACAAAAGAAGAAATAATTAATGCTTCTTTTACTAGCTCATTGCTATGGTCTGCATTCACATTCCTCACTTTGAATCAAAATATGCGACTATCAGCTAAAGGTTTAAGCCCAGACCAAAAGGATGAACTTAGACAGTTTGCAGAGTGGATCCTTTTAATTGGTGATGGACAAATATGCGATTTGGCTGTTTCAGATGATCATGATGCGACATTTATCAAAATCCCATGTGAGCTTCAAGTTGAAGTAATTGATTCTCCAATTTCAGCTATTGTCTCTGCCATATATCCTGACATTGAAAGGGCTCATCTTGACCCATTCTACTTTAAAGACAGAGCAATTGTTACACCGAAGAACCTAACTGTTTCTGAGATCAATAATTTTGTCCTTGATATTATACCTGGTCATAAATACAACTTTCTTAGTTGTGATTCTATCCAAACAACTTCAGGTGATATTGACAACATCGATTTATTATATCCAATTGAATTTATCAACCAGCTTGACTTTAATGGTGTGCCCCAACACAGTATTTCTTTGAAAATTGGCACACCGATTATGTTACTTCGGAACCTTAGTCCCTCTGCTGGTTTATGCAATGGAACAAGGCTTATTGTTATACAGCTTGCCGAGCGAATTATTGAAGCCCAAATTATTACTGGTTCTAACATTGAAGATCGAGTTTTCATTCCACGAATTGTCTTTCCAGTTAACGATAAGAAATGCCCCTTCACAATCAAACGGAGACAATTTCCTATTAGGCCTTGCTATGCTATGACTATTAATAAAAGCCAAGGACAATCACTTAAGATTGTTGGTGTCTTCTTGAAAGAACAAGTTTTCAGTCATGGTCAATTATATGTTGCTTTATCAAGAGCTACATCAAAGAATGGACTTAAAATCATTTCCCTCGATCATGAAGGAAAACCATCATGTTATGCCAAAAACATTGTTTACAAGGATATCATTCAATTATTACCAAAAGGTAATCTTTGTATTCATTGTTGTATCTTTTGTGTGTTAAATTCCTTATTCATAACCTTGAACATCTATGAGTCTTCTTTCAACATAAAAAAAAAAATAATAGTTCCATTTTAACTATAATATATTTAAGTTTTTGCTTCTTTTGTTTTTTGCTGCATGCGGACAATAATTTCTTTGCTTCTTCGTCTGCTATTTATTTTTCTACTTTGGATCAACGACTTCACTCCTTGCCTTTACAGTTTCATGTAAATTTTTTTTTCTTCACAGCCCTTACTCCATGCTTAAGGTGATTTTAATATTGAGTAATGAGTGGACATGCTGAATCTAGATTTTTGTTGTTCCTAAGCATTAATTTGTTTCATATACTACTTTCACCTCTGCCATACATGTATGAAAATAATCAATTGTCATACACATGTATTCATGATCTGAATTACATTTTCTACAATTACATAGAATTTATGCTTTTATGATGACACTTTTCTGCCATATTAGCTTTATATTTTCAGATTTGGGTTCCATTTAGATCAAATACTATGTTTATATTTTAATCTCATGTTTAATTATTCACTTATTTGTTCAATTTTTCCTTGCTTTTTTTAAATGCAGAGTGATGGCTATTCATTTACACAACATTAAAAAATATGTTTTCTACCCTTTAATCCGAGCTCGAGTATGTCGTGTTTGGATTCCAAAACAAAATGGACAAGCAACAAACTTCAATTGCCTATTTGTTGATCGTGAGGTGTGCAACATATCTACTAATATAATCTTTATTATTGTTTTCTTCAAATTCTTGCCTCTGCTTGCATGCTTTTTTTTGGTCCATTTTTTAATTTCCCACACAATTATGCAATGTCACCAATTATTTGCCTTTTTTTAATGAACAAGGGTGGTGCAATACAAGGATCAGCCAAATCTAGAGATGCTGCACATTTTTCTTCAATCATTATTGAAGGTGGATATTATGAAGTCAAAAATTTCTACACCTTTGAAAATCGCTACATGAATGCTGTTGTTGGCCATGAAGCTGTTGTTGATCTTAAGTCTGACACCAAAGTAACTCGCCTCAATTCTCCCCCACTTTCAATTCCACGATATTACTTTAATTTCACAGATTTTGCACATGTCCTTAACAAAGAAAAAGGATCAAGACTTCTCACAGGTGTTCTTCATTCTTACCCTTATGTACCAAACTGTATCATCCATAGTTTTTTCATTCCACTAACATGACTGTTCAATTATTTATATAGATGTTCTCGGTAGGCTAAAAGCAATACAACCAATTGAAAAGATTTTGGTTCGGGGGCAAACACTTGAAGACAAAAGGGAGTTCATCCTTGAAAATATACGGTTAATGATAAATTCAAATTATTTATTATATTAAATTCCTCCTAGCATTAGTCTAATATACTTTTATTTTGTTTAGAGGCGAGGAGCTTCGTATCACTTTATGGAGTGACATTGCTCGAAGCTTTGACGACGCTTCTTTAGCAGAACAAGATTCTCCTCTTATCGTTGCTTTTGCTGGTTTTCGTGTCTCTGAATTTAGAGGTTTCCGTCGTTCTATCATCAGGCCTACCATCATTCAATGTTATTAGATTTTCGGTTCAAATTTCATAACCTCTTAACATTAAATATACAACGATAAATATGTGGTTGTTACATTTTTTATAGGATCTGCAAATCTAATTGGCACTGCAGCTTCAGTTTGGTATTTTAACCCGGACATACCAGAATTATTAGCATACAAGCATTAGTAAATTTCTATATTCTTCGAACCTTTTGCATTTGTTAAAATCCAATTTATGTATTAATGTTTAAATTAATTCTCAACACCTTTTCCTTTATCTTTTTGTAGCTATGCTCAAATGGCTGTTGATTTACACCAGCTGCCTCCATCATCAGGAGCTGTCCTCTCATTGGAAACTCAGATAAATAAAAATAGAAGAACAATAAGGGAGATCCTCTGTATGGACCCATACGAACACAAGGTATCTATTATGTTATTCTTTAAATGTTACTTATTGCAATTCATGTCGTGATGCCCAAGCCCAGCAATTGTCTAATAAAGATAGATCGTCAAATATAGTGTGTAGGATCAAGAATCATGGCATAGAAGTTCAAGGCCTATAATTTTATATCTCATGGCTGGTTCCAGACCCCTATAATATTATGATTACACTGTTGTTGGCAATCACCAACACTGCATATCCTGCATTTTTATGAAAAAAAAATGTATGACTTTGTGCTTTAATTGACACCTGCAGAATGAAAGATTTACATGTAAAGCTTTCATAGTTGATTATGATCTCTTCAAGGGATGGTGGTGTCAAAGCTGTCCAGATTGCAACAAGCCACTCTCTGGACCCCCTAATAATTTGCGATGCATGGAGCATGACTATCCATCCTCTGCACCAGTCCCATGGTTCAACTAATATGCATACCAAAACAACGTTGAATTTTCAGCTGAAACATATATTAACCCATGCTTTTATTTCATTCTTAACTTGAGCTCTTTTTCATATCTTTTAGGTTCAGACTTAACTGCATCGTCAGCGATGGTCAAGATGTCACGAATTTTCTTCTCTCTGGCAAGACAGCTGAGTATTTTTTCAATACTTCAGCTCATCATTTGGTGTTCGACAAACAATTCACTGACCCATTTACTGTTCCACCTCAAATGATTGAGAAATTAAACAAGACAAAAATATTTCAGCTTCGATTTGGAGCATACAAATCTGTTCTCGGCAGATGTGAGATATATGTTTGCAACATCTTTGATGAAATACCAACTGAAGCATCTGTTAGCCCACCTAGCCCCATTAAAAACATTGACACGCTAGCCTCAATAATCTCTGCTGCTGGAAGTTCAAGGACTCACCCCTCCAACACCAAACGTTGCAGATCCCTTGGATGTAGATCAATCTCAGATTCAGACTCCAGCTTCACAGCAGGACACCTCTCCACAAAAAGACACGTTCCATGACAGCTGCCATCGCCAGTCAAAAAGAGCACTAACCTTCAATGATACTGAGCCACACGACAGGTTTGCTTTGCCTCCCCACACATAACATATAATTCCAGTGCAAACATGACACATCAGCGGAGGCCAGTATCTCATTTCTTTGATATGCATTCCTTTAGAAATTATTCCTTGCCTGATCAACAACTTTATAAATACTCTTCCCTTTCATTCTTAATATCTTATTTGGCATGCAAATATCATCCCGTGGAATCTTTATTCAGCTAAATAATTATTTTTATTCTTATTTTTTGATTTCAAGATATTAACTTCCAAGACACCACTATCTAATATTTGCTCTACATTCATCCTATGAAAGTTTTTACTTAATTGTTCTACTAATAAATAAATTGTTTTGTCTTTCATTCACATTGTTTACATTTCCCATTCCTTAAGTACTTCCTTTCAACATATGATTCAGCACCCAGCTTCCCCACCCAAAACCCTTCAACGAAGACTCATCAAAGGAGCATCTCTACAAAGATGATGACAATCCTGCACCTCAACTTTCAAAGAAGAAGCGCCTCTCCGTTTCATCACCTGAAAAAGTAAGCATCTACTTCTAATTAGTTTCCCTTCTTTATGAACTCACATACTCAACAAAAATGACATCTTCATTTCTCATTACTTATTTATCTTTGAAAAAATTTAATATTTGTTGCTGTATAAAATTTAACACTTTCAGTTACACTGATTTTTTCCAATAGGAAACCAATTAACATTGGGTTAGTCAATGCTTGCTTTTCCAACATCACAACCTGATTGGGCGTCTTCATCATCTGCATTGTTGATACAGCTTGCTACTCATTCACGTCCAATTCTCCACCTATATGTATAAATCATAAAATATTTACCTCTCGCTGCTTTTGTTATGCTTGAACTAATTTTTGCAACTAACTTTGTTAACTATCTTAACTTGACTTTTGCAACTAACTCTGTGAATATACTATCTATTCCCATTTAACATGTGCAAAAAAAAATATTACAGATTTTGACACCCGCGGCATCGCGCGGGTATCAAGACTAGTAATTTATAAATTATGTTGTTCCTAACGTGCAATTCTACAATGTAACATAATAAATTTTAAAGAATTACGCTGATTAGAATAACATAATCACTCAAGTCAATAGTTTACGTTGTTACTTGCAGCACAACCAATATTTTATTTTCATCGTTTAGCAACTTAACTTACTTAACTTTTTTATTTATTTTTAAAATTACATTGGTGGATTAGCACAGCGTTCACCGTTGTTTTTATATTTTCAACAAGTTGTACTATTGGAAATGATTTAACTTATTGTTTTTTTCTTTTTTTTCTTCTTGAGATTACGGTACTAGAAACGGCGTGATCTAAAAAATACAAGTGAGGTGTGGAGTTAGGCCAGTAGCAAGAGACCACGTCACATGCACTTGTATTATATGTAGGTGTTCAGTACCTTGAAATAAATTATTTGTTTATTTCTATAGTTCTATGAGGAATTTCTTTTAATTATAATTTAGTGAAAAATATGAGGGGAAAAGAATGTAAATAATGTCATGTTGAATGGATATGTCAAAGATTATTTTCTAGTTAATGAAAATAATGCCATGTTAAATAGTTATATCCTGGTTAATAAAAAAATACTTTGTTAAGGATTGATATGGACATTAACATATTAATGATAAGTTACTCCATTAAATGATATACTAATTGTATTATTAAATATAAATTAAATGGTCTTTATTTTGTTTGTTTATTGCAAAGTGTAAAAATTTAATTTTTACCTAATATTTACATGTCATATGAATATGTTACTAAGTACTTTGTATTCTCGAGATGAAAAATAGATTCATAGATAGAAACCTTTTATTTAAATCAATTATGTATTTGGAAGGGTTAATATTTTGTTGTTATGTAACATGTGTGTTTAAGAAATTAAATGTTTAAATTATCTTTGGTTGGCAATGTAATTAAGGATATTGTCTATATTAAGTTAGTATATAGTTTTGTTATGTGCCAAATTAAACATATCTAAGAAATTAATGCTTGCTATGAACTAATTAGTTTTATAATTTTGCTATATGGAAAATTATAATGCTAACTCTAAAAAAAGAAAGAAGGGAAGTTAATGTTTTGGTTGAGTTGTGAAGTCTAATATGATGGGACGAGCATTCTGGTTGTTATTTGCAACTTGAGAAATTCTTCGAGTTGATAATTTATTATTAAAGATACAAAGAAGACTTTGTCATTTAAAAAAAAACACTGCACCAGATAAAGTCGACACAATACACATGTATATATTTCTATATGTTTATTTTTGGGTTGTTACAAAAAAGAAATATAGAATTAAAAAAAAATATGACTTGAGTAAATCTAAATCAGCGGTGGGCACAACAACCCGGGTTAGGGAAAATTTTTTAAGATGTAGGAAGAAAAATGTCAAGGTAATATTGGGATAATATTCCAAAATAACATGAAATAAGCAAAATATTAGCTCGGTTAATTTAATAATATAAAAAAGACAACCTTAATTTAATATTATGCAAAATAAAGCAAGTTTGGATGAATTTTCAAATTTAAGTTAATATTCCAAAATCATAGCTCGATAAATATAAAACCTTGGATTAATTAAGAAACTCAAATTTCAACCAATTTAAAGTTGAAAGATAAAATCAAAAAAACAATATTCAAACTAAAAAACTTGTCAAGATATAAAATTAGCAATTAAAAGAACAAAAATCATACACGATTTATAAAAAAAACAAATAGAGGATGAAATCACAAAAAAAAAATTATAAATCACCTCAAGTAAAACAAATTGCAATAAAAAAAATGATAACCAAGTTTGAGAGATGAAAACAAATTAAAGAAGGAAAAAATTAAAAATAATTTTTTCAAATAAGAAATTTGCAATTGAGAGAACTATTAACAAATTTGAAGGGTGAAGAAATTGAAGGGTTGATGTGAATTCTTCAAAGGGTAGTGAGCAAATCGAGGTGAATAAAAAAGAAAAGAAAAGAAAAACTAAACTTGCATTAAACCGGACTGAATCACCATGAACACGCTATCTAGGAGAAAAAGAATGATACACGACGAATTAAATAATATGGCATAAGCACAACTACAACCACTAGAGTCAGTTGCATGTGTTGTTCGAAGATAGCTGACGCGTGGTTATCATGTTTTAACATATACTTTATTTTATTTTATTTAATCTTGAAAAATACTAAAATGCTTCTGATTCAAGAAAATAACATAATAAAATTACTACTAGACCCCTAAAGTCAAGGCAGACAAAACCATGTGGCATTTAGTTCAGAAATAACAATTGGAAAGATAATTGTTTTCAACAAAGATCACATCAACCTTACACGTTCGATCCTCGGAAGCTGAAATTATAATTGCATTGCCTCCTCCATAACCTGTTACTATATCAGTGACGCGCAAAGTATGCTCTTGAAAGCTATGTTCGTAAAGCTGGCTTGCCTGCTCCATTTGATAATCATCAAATATCCTAACTCATATAGAAAGACTCAATTATACTCGATAATTGGGAGCATCAAATAAGCATTAACATAAAAAAACCAAAAGAGCGTACATGAGAAGTGGCCAAACTCGGACAGATCCATCCTCAGAACCAGAAACCAAAAGAGAATCATCTTCTGTAAAAACCAAGCAAGTGACAGCCCTGTAGTGGGCACGCCATTTCTTAAGTAATCTACCTGTCGCAACCTAAAACCCAAACGACACAAATCAATATCACCAGACCCAAATAACCAACTCTTATACAACTAATTTTAGCTGGTCAAAACAAACAAAAAGGAGATTAAAAACCAGAGAGAGAGCAAGAAAACTCACCTCTAAAAAGTAAATATTCCCAGATAAACCACCTCCAACAAGATAAGTGCCTTCACTATTAGCAACAAGCGGCTTTATTGGCTCCTCAGGAAAGCACTTAACCTCCACCTGAGGCTAATCAATGGATGGAAATAAAACATATCAGATTAAACATATTTAGAAGAGTTTTATCAAACAGTTCGTGTGCATATTAATAAAATAAGATACCCTAGACCAGGACCAGTAGAGGATGGCGCCTGAAGATGCTTTAGGGTCCTGTAACTGGGAAGAGGCGAGGAAGCGATGACCAACTGAAATAAAGCCGTGAGGAGGGGAGGCGCAGGATTTATAGCGTAGGTGTTCGGTTCCTGTTTGGAGGTCCCAACAACCTATGCCGCCGTCGATTGAGGAGGATGCTATGACAATCTCTTCTTCCATTTTGGTGTTCATTAGGAGGATGCTACAAAACAATTTCTCAAGCTTGTGGTTTTGTTAATTGTTAGGGTTTTTGGTGCTTATGGTTTTGTTAATTGTTAGGGTTTTTGGTTGGTAACGGTATGAGTGAACTTCCAGCTTAGTTTGTTGGGCTTCGGCCTTCAAATAGTGGCCCAAAAACGACAGACAAATTTAGAAGGCCTGTTTTGCATTGCTTTATTAGTATGTTCATTCAGACCTAATAGGGCCTAGGTGCTGGAGCTAGAGGTTTCATTTAATCGGGCCTGGGCCTTGCACCACATGTTAGGCATAACATTAGTTAGTCCCTCCTATTAGAAGCGCCTTATCTCAAATTAAATTGAAAACGATATTGACATAATAAAATTTAATTGGCCTTACATAGTTGATTGTGACCTAGGTTTAATTTTAAGGAATTTTTTAAAAAAATAATAATTAAATAACATTATTTTAATAAAAATAATTTATCCATAATTTATTTTTTTTTATTAACGTGGGTGTCCGGGCATGAAAGCTGGCCTTGAAGTTTGATTAACATCGACTAATCCCACGAACCCTGAAGTTAACGACAATGTAAGCCTCCAATAGCTTAAAGTTTGTGGGACTCAAACTGGTAACCTCTAAGAAGCAAATCTAGAGTCTGGCAAGTCAAACTACACATTTCAAGGTTATAATTTATCCATATTAATCTAGTGACTTGTCGCATATTTATCCGATGATTTTTAAATAGATTTTGATAACTATACACTAAAATATAAATCAACATGAAATTAACTTTACGTGAAGACTAAAAGGAAAAAAAGAGTGAAGAATGAGCAATTCCAATTCAACAAAAATAAATTTTTGGAAGTAATATTCTTATAACAATTTCTTTAATTTTTGAGACTTGTTAATGAAGCCCACTTATTAGTGTCGATAAAAATAAAATAGATTGAGAAAGAGCAATGGAGAAGCGAAAGGGTAGGTTAAATTTGATTCTAAAATTGAATTCATAATTAGCTTTTTGTCAACCAATTAAAATTAACATATAATTGGCAAGTTGAGTAACATCCTATTTGTAATTTCTTTTAAATGACTTATTTTTTTATAGATTCAATTTAAATAATCTGGCTATGCAATTTTTAGTATCTCACACTTTTATTGATTGAATTTTTTTATCAATTTGTTTTTAGTAATTTAGTTGATATTGTCAAAGAATCACTAAACCCAATAGCTTAAGCTGTATGTGAGATTCCAGGATATGATTTATATTATTCTATAACATATCCCCTCAAGTGAAAGCCCTTTGAGCTTTAAACTTGCACATGTTCACATTATCTTGGGCTTAATTTTTATCAAATAAATAAGGATGGTAAGATTCGAACTTTAGAGCACTTGGTCATCAAGATTCTAATATTATATCAAAGAATCATCTCAACTCAATAGCTTAAATTGTTAGATTAGATCCCAAGATATGATTTATATTATTATCTAATATTTAATATTTAATTGGATAAAATATCAAACAGTTAATTATATTAAATAATTTACTGACTATAAACTACTTGCCCATATAAAAAATTTTGAGAAAGAAAGTAGCAATTTTATTATACTGAAAAAATTATAAATGTATAAATATTTTCATAATATATCCATAGAATTATAACTTATTGTTTTAAGAAATAATTGACAACACTAACATTGTATAATAGTCTTCCCAGAAACAACTAATCATTTTAATTATTCAAACGACAAAGAAAACTCTTTAAAATTTCTAAATTTGTACTGTATAAATATTAATTACATCTTATACATATAGATGGATTTGAGTCACTGTATAAATAAATAAAATGTCAAACTATTGATAAAAGATCCAAAACCGTTCGAGTAATATCAATCTCCTTCGTCAAACTAGAAAAAAAAAACATTAGACTTTTAAATAAAAGGAAAAAAAACCCAGCAAACAAGAAAAATATACAGTCGAAATTCAAGATTGTCAAGAGACAACCCTAAAAAAGCTAAGTAGGGATAAGAGGACTTCTATACTTGTTAACACAATTGTTAAGAAAGAAAAATGTGAAGCGATTATTCATCCAGATTCAATGGAATGCCTGTAACATGATAAAAATGTTACCAGAAATCTCAATAATAATCAAAAACTCTAACGTTGTTTCCCCATGCCTTCAGGATGACTTGCTATATTTTTATGGTCGACACATGAAAATTTCAAAAACGAAGGACATGATAACAAAGAATTAAAAAGGAGGTTAATCGGATTATCGGTAAATACACCACCAAAAACTTTGAAGCCATTCGTGCAAAGAGAAATACTTATACATTCATTTTGACATCTAATTTGCACTTTTCACATTACCCCCCTCTAAAAGCTCGTCCACGCAAAATTCATGCAAGTTGTCATACGTTTTCTTCCACCTCTGAAGCATTTGCATCGATTGCGTGCAATCAAGCTTTAGCTTCTCCACCTCCATTTCAGCTGCAGCAGCTGAACCTTGTTGCTGGAATCAACATTTGTAGATTAGTTATAGAAATTCTACGCTGTTGACAGACATCATTAGGGAGCTCTTTCCAAAACAACATTCATCACAGTAGCAGTTATGGAAAAACTCAGTGCGGTGATCTACATAAAAAAAGAAGTGAAGAATGAATATTGTTGAGAAATTAAGAACCTGGAGTTCTTTGATTTGACAATTAATCACTTGAGAGCTGATGGATGAAGCATCCAGAGGGTTATTGCAAGTAGCCTGGAGATTAACGACTGCACTAATGACTTTTTCATCCATTGTATTGATATATTTACTGAGTGGAGGTGGTAATGATAATCCATGCCTTCTTGAAGAAGCTTGTACATTTGATAACATTCGAGGGTTCAAGTAAGCTGGTCGCTTAAGAACATGGATATTGTTCACAGGACCTGAGATACATGTTATGTCAGATCACGACACATAAATGAAGGCATAGAATGAAT
This sequence comes from Populus tomentosa, assembly GCA_018804465.1. Lineage (NCBI taxonomy): Eukaryota > Viridiplantae > Streptophyta > Magnoliopsida > Malpighiales > Salicaceae > Populus > Populus tomentosa. The sequence continues at coordinate 5,455,256 of CM031995.1, forward strand.
GGATAAAAATTACGAACAAGTCAAAAACCATATGTAAATAAGCAAGCAGGAGTTTAGATAATTAGAGCAAAACCTTTTGCATGCTTGAACACCCGAACTATGTTATGCGTTTTTGGGTCCCAAACTCGAATCATGCCATCTTCTGATCCAGAAAGCAAGACATTTCCATTTGTACTATATGCTAAGCAAGTTACATTCTTACTGTTCGGTACAAAATATGTGTAAGTAAAGATAACAGAAAATATTTAAATGCTGATGAATGATGCTTACTAACATATAAAGATCATGCAGGAACCTTCAAAATAGCATAGGAAACCAAGTTTTTGTCTTTTGATTTGAAAAAATCTATGAATGTCTCTAAAATCTATGAAGAAAATACACAAGGTTCCCTAGGAGTGAAATTTAAATCTGCAGATCAATGAGAAACGTCTCTAAAATATAGCATGTTAGCAATCTCAAGATCCAGGCCGTTGTCAAAAGCAAGAATTGGTAAATGTCATCATGAAAATGAAGGACAGCAATTGGAGAAACTGCTAATCACCATGGCTAGCCTAGCTCCACCACATAATTAAATACTATAAAGCAAGCACCTAGAATTTCAATTAACATACCAATATAAATGCAAGAGGCCAAGTTACTTTGTTGTAATGGTATGCTCAATGAAAACTTCGTAACACAAAACGGTTCATGCTAGAAGATGGCCCGCATTTATGACATGGATCTTCAAGAAAAATCACGCACCTGTGACTAGATAATGAACCAATGATATGCAACCAATGACTTTTGATAGATGAGCTATCAGCACCGAGCGCAGCAATGTGTATTTTACCATCTCTGCCACCAGCATAGAATACATGTTCACCAGGGTCCAACGTAATTGAATCAATTATTGAGGGAAACACTATATTTCTTAATAATATCCCCTTAGATAAACTCCACACCTAACACAATCCACATTGAAATGAATAAAAGGTTAGCACATATCATGAAACAAATTAAAAGCAAAATACATGCATTTAAAAAAAATTGGAAGAGTGCATTGCTTGCACAAATACACATGGCTCCACAAACTACATCATAATACATACAATGAACCAAATATGTTTCAGATGATAGAGTGCCAAGCACAGGATAATAGACAAAACCATGTGGCATTTAGTTCAGAAATAACAATTGGAAAGATAATTGTTTTCAACAAAGATCACATCAACCTTACACGTTCGATCCTCGGAAGCTGAAATTATAATTGCATTGCCTCCTCCATAACCTGTTACTATATCAGTGACGCGCAAAGTATGCTCTTGAAAGCTATGTTCGTAAAGCTGGCTTGCCTGCTCCATTTGATAATCATCAAATATCCTAACTCATATAGAAAGACTCAATTATACTCAATAATTGGGAGCATCAAATAAGCATTAACATAAAAAACCAAAAGAGCGTACATGAGAAGTGGCCAAACTCGGACAGATCCATCCTCAGAACCAGAAACCAAAAGAGAATCATCTTCTGTAAAAACCAAGCAAGTGACAGCCCTGTAGTGGGCACGCCATTTCTTAAGTAATCTACCTGTCGCAACCTAAAACCCAAACGACACAAATCAATATCACCAGACCCAAATAACCAACTCTTATACAACTAATTTTAGCTGGTCAAAACAAACAAAAAAGAGATTAAAAACCAGAGAGAGAGCAAGAAAACCCACCTCCCAAAAGTAAATATTCCCAGATAAACCACCTCCAACAAGATAAGTGCCTTCACTATTAGCAACAAGCGGCTTTATTGGCTCCTCAGGAAAGCACTTAACCTCCACCTGAGGCTAATCAATGGATGGAAATAAAACATATCAGATTAAACATATTTAGAAGAGTTTTATCAAACCGTTCGTGTGCATATTAATAAAATAAGATACCCTAGACCAGGACCAGTAGAGGATGGCGCCTGAAGATGCTTTAGGGTCCTGTAACTGGGAAGAGGCGAGGAAGCGGCGGCCAACTGAAATAAGGCCGTGAGGAGGGGAGGCGCAGGATTTATAGCGAAGGTGTTCGGTTCCTGTTTGGAGGTCCCAGCAACCTATGCCGCCGTCGATTGAGGAGGATGCTATGACAATCTCTTCTTCCATTTTGGTGTTCATTAGGAGGATGCTACAAAACAATTTTTCAAGCTTGTGGTTTTGTTAATTGTTAGGGTTTTTGGTTGGTAATAGTATGAGTGAACTTCCAGCTTAGTTTGTTGGGTTTCGGCCTTCAAATAAAGCCCACAATCTACAGATAAATTTAAAATACCCGTTTTGCATTGCTTTATTAGTATTTCATTCACACCTAATAGGCCAGGTGCTGGAGCTAGAGGTTTTATTTAATCGGGCCTGGACCTTGCATCACATATTAGGCATAACCCTTTTATTAAAGTATCTCCAATAGAAAATACCATATTGAAGAGCTAAATCAAGAAAATAACTTTTTGAATAGTATAAATATAGCTTTTTGAATTATATGCATTCTAATGGTAAAAGATATTTAAAAAAATCATTTATATTTTAATATATTTCATGTTAAATTAATTTTAATATAATTATATAACTAATTTAGATATTTTATATATAATATAATTATGATGTTATTAATTATATAATTAATATGAGTAATTTATAAAAGTAATATAAAATTAATGAAGTAATATGAAAGTTAAAAAATTTAATTTAAAATTTAATTTAAAATTTAATTATATGAATATTTTTAATTTTAAGTTTTATATGTTATTGTTAAAAATTTAATTTTTTAAAAGTTTTTTATGTTTTCATAATTTTCAAGTTTTTTTATGTTTTTTTTATTATGTTTGTTATCTTTCAAGTTAATTAATCCTACTTGTTATTGTTAAGTGTTAGAGAAACTTTAAAAAAGTATTATGAATTGATATTAATTTCATAACAATGTATTTAAAATAACCAAGAATTTTCTATATATTTAATTAAAAATAAATTTTTTCTATATTTAAAAAAAAAAAAACTATTGGCCAACTGCTATAAAAATAGCCGTTGGCCATTATGGCCATTTCTACAGTTAAATGTAGAAATGGCTGTTAAGAAAATAAAAAGCCATTTTGGCTATTAGTTTGTCTCTTCCGTTGGAATGCAAATAGTAGAGAAATAAAAGGTAAAAGCCATTTGGCTCTTCATTTGGCTCCTGCGTTAGAGCTGCCCTTAGAAGCGCCAAATCTCAAGTTAAATTGAAAACGATATTGACATAGTAAAATTTAATTGGCCTTACATAGTACATTGTGACCTAGGTTTAATTTTAAGGAATTTTTTAAAAAATAATAATTAAATAACATTATTTTAATAAAAATAATTTATCTATATTTTGTTTTTTTTATTAACATGGGTGTCTGAGTCAGTTTAAGCGCACGTTGACTAATTCCGCGGACCCTGAAGTTAACAACCATGTAAGCCTGTAGTAGCCTTAAAGTTTGTGGGACTCAAACTGGTGATCTCTAGGAAGCTAACCTAAAATATGACCAGTTAAACTACACCTTTTAATATTATAACTTATCCATATAAATTAAATAATTTATCCATATTAATCTAGTGACTCGTCGCATATTTATCCGATAATTTCTAAATAGATTTTGATAACTATACACTAAAATATAAATCAACATGAAATTAACTTTACGTGAAGACTAAAAGGAAAAAAGAGTGAAGAATGAGCAATTCCAATTCAACAAAAATAAAATTTTGGAAGTAATATTCTTATAATAATTTCTTTAATTTTTGAGACTTGTTAATGAAGCTGTCCTCTTATTAGAGTCAATAAAAATAAAATAGATTGAGAAAGAGTAATGAAAAAGCCAGAAGGGTAGGTTAAATTTGATTCTAAAATTGAATTCATAATTCGCTTTTTGTCGATCAATTAAAATTAACATATATTTGGCAAGTTGAATAACATCCTATTTGTAATTTCTTTTAAATGACTTATTTGTTTATTGATTCAATTTAAATAATCTGGCTATGCAATTTTCAATATCTCACACTTTTATTGATTGAATTTTTTTACCAATTTGTTTTAGTAATTTAGTTGATATTATCAAAAAATCATCTCAACCCAATAGCTTAAACTGTTAGGTGAGGTCTTAGGATATGATTTATATTATTCTCCAACACATTCCCTCAAGTAAAAGCTCTTTGGGCTTAAAATTTGCATAGATCCATATTACATTGTGCTTAATTTTTATCAAATAAATGAGAATAGTGAGATTCAAACTTTAAACCACTTAGTTATCAAGACTTTAATACCATGTCATAGAACCAAATAACCAACTCTTATACAACTAATTTTAGCTGGTCAAAACAAACAAAAAGGAGATTAAAAACCAGAGAGAGAGCAAGAAAACCCACCTCCAAAAAGTAAATATTCCCAGATAAACCACCTCCAACAAGATAAGTGCCTTCACTATTAGCAACAAGCGGCTTTATTGGCTCCTCAGGAAAGCACTTAACCTCCACCTGAGGCTAATCAATGGATGGAAATAAAACATATCAGATTAAACATATTTAGAAGAGTTTTATCAAACCGTTCGTGTGCATATTAATAAAATAAGATACCCTAGACCAGGACCAGTAGAGGATGGCGCCTGAAGATGCTTTAGGGTCCTGTAACTGGGAAGAGGCGAGGAAGCGGCGACCAACTGAAATAAGGCCGTGAGGAGGGGAGGCGCAGGATTTATAGCGTAGGTGTTCGGTTCCTGTTTGGAGGTCCCAACAACCTATGCCGCCGTCGATTGAGGAGGATGCTATGACAATCTCTTCTTCCATTTTGGTGTTCATTAGGAGGATGCTACAAAACAATTTTTCAAGCTTGTGGTTTTGTTAATTGTTAGGGTTTTTGGTGCTTGTGGTTTTGTTAATTGTTAGGGTTTTTGGTTGGTAACGGTATGAGTGAACTTCCAGCTTAGTTTGTTGGGCTTCGGCCTTCAAATAGTGGCCCAAAAGCGACAGACAAATTTAGAAGGCCCATTTTACATTGCTTTATTAGTATGTTCATTCAGACCTAATAGGGCCCAGGTGCTGGAGCTAGAGGTTTCATTTAATTGGGCCTGGGCCTTGCACCACATGTTAGGCATAACATTAGTTAGTCCCTCCTATTAGAAGCGCCTTATCTCAAATTAAATTGAAAACGATATTGACATAATAAAATTTAATTGGCCTTACATAGTTGATTGCGACCTAGGTTTAATTTTAAGGAATTTTTTTAAAAAATAATAATTAAATAACATTATTTTAATAAAAATAATTTATCCATATTTTATTTTTTTTATTAACGTGGGTGTCCGGGCGTGAAAGCTGGCCTTGAAGTTTGATTAACATCGACTAATCCCACGGACCCTGAAGTTAACGACCATGTAAGCCTCCAATAGCTTAAAGTTTGTGGGACTCAAACTGGTAACCTCTAAGAAGCAAATCTAGAGTCTGGCAAGTCAAACTACATATTTCAAGGTTATAATTTATCCATATTAATCTAGTGACTTGTCGCATATTTATCCGATGATTTTTAAATAGATTTTGATAACTATACACTAAAATATAAATCAACATGAAATTAACTTTACATGAAGACTAAAAGGAAAAAAAGAGTGAAGAATGAGCAATTCCAATTCAACAAAAATAAATTTTTGGAAGTAATATTCTTATAACAATTTCTTTAATTTTTGAGACTTGTTAATGAAGCCCACTTATTAGTGTCGATAAAAATAAAATAGATTGAGAAAGAGCAATGGAGAAGCGAAAGGGTAGGTTAAATTTGATTCTAAAATTGAATTCATAATTAGCTTTTTGTCAACCAATTAAAATTAACATATAATTGGCAAGTTGAGTAACATCCTATTTGTAATTTCTTTTAAATGACTTATTTTTTTATAGATTCAATTTAAATAATCTGGCTATGCAATTTTTAGTATCTCACACTTTTATTGATTGAATTTTTTTATCAATTTGTTTTTAGTAATTTAGTTGATATTGTCAAAGAATCACTAAACCCAATAGCTTAAGCTGTATGTGAGATTCCAGGATATGATTTATATTATTCTATAACATATCCCCTCAAGTGAAAGCCCTTTGAGCTTTAAACTTGCACATGTCCACATTATCTTGGGCTTAATTTTTATCAAATAAATAGGGATGGTAAGATTCGAACTTTAGAGCACTTGTTCATCAAGGTTCTAATATTATATCAAAGAATCATCTCAACTCAATAGCTTAAATTGTTAGATTAGATCTCAAGATATGATTTATATTATTATCTAATATTTAATATTTAATTGGATAAAATATCAAACAGTTAATTGTATTAAATAATTTACTGACTATAAACTACTTGCCCATATAAAAAATTTTGAGAAAGAAAGTAGCAATTTTATTATACTGAAAAAATTATAAATGTATAAATATTTTCATAATATATCCATAGAATTATAACTTATTGTTTTAAGAAATAATTGACAACACTAACATTGTATAATAGTCTTCCCAGAAACAACTAATCATTTTAATTATTCAAACGACAAAGAAAACTCTTTAAAATTTCTAAATTTGTACTGTATAAATATTAATTACATCTTATACATATAGATGGATTTGAGTCACTGTATAAATAAATAAAATGTCAAACTATTGATAAAAGATCCAAAACCGTTCGAGTAATATCAATCTCCTTCGTCAAACTAGAAAAAAAAAACATTAGACTTTTAAATAAAAGGAAAAAAACCCAGCAAACAAGCAAAATATACAGTCGAAATTCAAGATTGTATCTCTCTCTATATATATATACAATAAAAAACCAAATAATTTTAAAAAAAAACATGAATGAATGAGAAAGAGTGAGGATGCCGCAATGGTTCTCACCGATGACCATTAAACGGCTGTTATGAAAAAGATTAGGTTTTAGAGGGCAGGAGAAGAGAGGAAGAGGAGCTGCTCAGCCATATAAACTAAAGTAGAAAAAACTGAAATTAACCCTTTATTTATATAAACTTAAGCTAGACAAGCCTGGACTTTATTACCCAGCAGAGATTTTCCTCCTTTTGGTATAACAAATAATCAATATCGAATTGATTTACACCCCGTGAGGAAACACATCTTGGGCAACATCTGTTATCTTCTCTACTCACAGACAGGCATAAACAGACTTTGAGATCCCCACTACGTAATTTTAAACAACTAGTTTATGCACGAGAAGTTTCCCACGCACAGAAGCAGTCTTGAGAATATGCGCTAGGCAGTGCATTGCATTTTCCACTTCTAATTTTGACAGCTTTGTTGAAAAAACATTGATGGTAAGGGCAATGGAGTCATTACATTGTTTATAGTAAAATGAAAATCCAACAAAGCCCCTAGACCCAACGTTAGCACTTTTAACTTTTAAGGGTAATATAATAATTTAATTATTACAAAAAAAAAAAAGATACAATTGTTCCTTGACAAATAAAAAACAACAAATTAATCTTATAAAAAGATCATTTTATCCCATAAGCTTATTTTATTTGATATTTTTTTGGTCAAAAATAGTGTCATAATTTTATTATTACAATTCACGATAATTCAATGCATATCCATAGTGTTTTTTCTGTATATTTTAGGTTTCGTAATAGTTAGAACTATGAAATTTTAGTCTAAGTGTTTGTTTTGTAATGTAGTGTGGTATTATTTTTATAAATATTTTTTTAATTAAAAATATAATAAAATATTTTTTTATTTTTTTTTATAACATCACATCAAAACTATATTAAAAAAAAAAAAAACTCAAAAGCATCAATTTTATGCTTTTCCAGTAGAAAACAGTTTCTTAACCACTTTAAAAACAGATAATCCGCAGAAACAAACACTACATTTTGTTTAATTTATATTTGCTGATTTTTTGCCCCTACTTGGCTTCTCGTGTAGCAGAGCAGATTTATTCACAATGTTGGTGGTTTAGAGTCCAAATAGTTTGGCCGATAGGGAATATAATGGCTGATTTTTCAAGGTGGATAAAGCTCCCAGAGAAGAGTATCACGGTCCCTGACTCTTTTTATACCTATTTGCCATTTTTTTTAATAAATATTTTTTATTTTTTTATTATTTTAAAATGGTGATGTTAAAAATAAATTTTAAAAAATAAAAAATATTATTTTAATATATTTCAAAAGAAAAAATATTTTAAAAAATACATAATTGCTATTATAATATCATACACTACCTCAATATAATTTAAGCTTTAATTAACAAAACATTAAGTTGTGTGGCATTTTTCTGTTCTACATTTTATTGATCACTTTCTTATATATTCATTATGAATTGGAGCATTCTTTTTTCCTAAATTTTTATTTTTATCCTTTAATTTTTTTTCTACTCATTTGCACCATTTTTAGCCCAAATTTATATCAATTGCTTTTTTTTTTTTAAGAAATGTTTGAATTAAAAGATAGAGGCTCAAAGTTACAAAGGCAGGTAAAATATATGGCAACTTTGAATTTTATATAGGAAGTTAATTTTGGTCTTTTTTAAAAAATAACAGGTGATCAATCATTTTAGTTATCAAATATTTAATTTAGTACAAAACTTTACTTTCTTATTTTTTAGTTCATAGTTTGTTTGATGAGAGAGAAAACCATCAAATTCCAGTATAAAAAATAAAAATCATCATTGGCATCTATTTCAACCACCAAAATAATTAAAATTAGTGTCAACAAGTTTTACTTGATGAGATGAGTGTTATGGTGGTTGATTAACCTCAATATTGCCGAAAAACACATTGAAGTAAATGAAGAAAAAAATTAACAGGTTTGATTTTATGATTTAAACTTTTTTTTTTTCGTTTATTGGGTTGGTGAATTGGTTTGTAAATGTTCTAAGAGTGTTTGCATAATGTTTTTGGGTTAAAATATATTTTTTGAGCTGAAAATATTTTATCTTGATTTTTTTATCACCATGATAGTGGCTGAAATCTAGGTAGACAAACAACATGTTTGCTTGAACAAAAAAAATATCATTTGTGTTTTGTTTTTTATTTTTTAAAAAATAGGTGGATGACACCCCTTGAAAAGATTAAAATAAATAAAAGGTTTGGGCACGCTAACATGGGCCTAAAGGCCCGCACGCCTGGGCTCATATTTTAAAAGCCCAAGTGCATTGGGCATTGGATGTGATTTTGCGCTCTTTTCTAGCTTTTTATTTAATATTTAGATTTTAAAAATATCTAAGAAAAAAATTGTATTAAACCCGGATAAGTCCATAACTCAAATCGCAAGTTTAATGGGCTAAGTTGCAACGTTAAAGCTATTTTTTTTTTGTTTAATGCTTTTTTGGTTCTTTAATTAAAAAAAATATAATTTAATCCGTTTTGTTATAATGATTTTGTTATTTTATTTTAAAATTAAAAAGAAAATAATTTTATTGTTGTTAATAATTAGATATGATGATGATGATAAGAATTGATAAATAAATAAATAACAATCACAATATAAGGGGGGAAAAAAGAAGAGAGTGAAGTTTGACTTGAAAAATAGACCGAATTGTCTATCTATGACATTTTTCCCTGTAATAAATAATAATGGCATTGAATAACCGAGGGGCGTCGGCCCGATAGGCAGAGAAGAGTGGTTTCTCTTCGAGAAATGAATAAACGTTATATAAAAATAGTCAAATATACATAATAATGACTTTTCAAAAGTCATGAAGGCTAATTAAATTGGACACAACGAGTACTATATAACCGTTTGTTATATATATATATATATATATATATATATATATATATCAACGACTATGGGTTCCCCCATCGACATGACAGTGAAAGAGATTAATTTTATTTTTATTTTTTATTAATTATATTTTCCTGTTGTTTTTCTTTCCATACATTTATTTTATTCCATTAAATGTATTTTTAGTCTCCTTTTTTCTTCAATCTTATCATTGAATATTTTATTAATTTTTAATTTATTAACATGATTTATTTGGGTTGAGATCATCCTATTTTCAAAGAAACTTCTTGGTAGCTGACTAGAACTCAAGTTTATTTTTATTATTATATTATAAAATAAAATAATAAATCTTTTTTGATAAAGTTTTTAAACTTGATAGGGGTTATGATTTGGGTTGAGTATTTCATGAATTAAACTGCAAAGCCCATGTTTTTATTGGTTATTCATGTTACCTTCAGAACCACTACATAGATTGGGTCTTATAGAAACAGTTTTTATATAAATTAATTTTAAAATTAAACTGGACAATAAATCAAGTTAGGAGTTTTAAGGTTTACCACTAGATTGAATTTGATAACAATACAAATAATTTTATTTATTTATTTAATTCTATCTTTCAGTTTTGTTCTTTCGGATTGAAATTTTTTATTTTTTTTATTTAATTGATTTTCATAATTGATTTTATTTTTTATAAGATTATCACAATATTAAATAAATATTTTAATTTTTAATTAATATTTAATTTTACATATATCTATTTTTATTATAATATCTATTTTACAACTTTTGTTTCGCATTCAATTTTTTTTTTTAATCCAGCTGCGCGGGCGGGGAAACTAGCTCACCAGCTCCATTGCAAAATTGTCCAAGAAAGCAGAAAATGTTACAATTCTTCACAAAAGAATTGTCATCCCACTGATTTTTTTTTTTTTTGAAGAATGTTTGAAGATCCGGATCTTTCAAAGCTAGAGATTTGATGCTTCAAGAGAACACGGTGAAGATTTGATATACTTTTCTTGGCTTGACTTGATGAATACTTTGAATATGTTTCTTGATCTCTCTTCAAGGTGTTGCAGGTGAACTTTACAAGGCGTGTTAGGCTTGATCTGGTACAACTTTAATGTTCAAACTTCAAAGACATCAAATCAATAGAGAAAATATATATGCTTGAGAAGTTTCTTAAAAAAAAAATTGTTCTCGAAGAGAATTCAGTGTTATGTTTTTTTTTTTTTAGTATGAATCCCTTAATTTATGAATATTTGGAGAGTTTTTTTAAAAAAATATTGAGGTAAGAGTCATACAAAAACGTGTTTTTTTTTTATAGAGTTTTTGTTTTTTTAAAAAACTTGTGTTTTTATATATATTTTTTTTGGCGAGTATAAATCCCTCTAGTTGTAATTATGTTTGGAATGCTCATGAGAAATATATCATAGGGATATATGCGAATTATAAAATTATTTATAAATTGTTTTTTAATGGCTCTTGATAAACTTAGAACACATGATTATATAAAAAAAAGTAGTTCTAGGTGAATAAAAGATAATACATAGCAATGAAATTTTGATTTACCAAATACCTTCCTAATATTTAATTAAATAAACAAATAAAACTAAGAAATCACTCCGCCCACAATAAAATTGTCGCGACCACTAAAATAACTTGGCAATTCACATTGGAAAATTCCACAACCCATAAACAACAATTGAATCCTCACAAAATCAATCCCGTCAATTTAACCCTTCCATCGCACGCAAAACAACCAATAAACCCTTCAAACATGAAACAATAACAACACAATAAATCAAAATCATAAAAACAGCCATATCCATGATCAATTGATCGAATAAAAAAAAAACTACCAAGTAAAGAAAACGTTAAAGGATCTACTGGCAAAATCAAGAAGAATAAGGACTGAGCTATTACCTTAAAACAACTCATGTCATGACTTATTGAACGCGTGCCAATATGCTATCGATCAACTCAAGTGGGGTGACAACATTGAAAAAATTCTAAAATAAAAGGTTAATTTTAAAACAAGGAATAATCGAGGGGCGTTTTAAACAATAAACAAAGAGTATAAGGACGTGCGGAATGAAAGCCTTAAACCTTGGAATAGGTATGGATTGGACTGGAGGTGAGAATGAAGGGTATTTTATTTCTACTCATGACAACTTCAAATTAAACGGTCAAATTGTTTCTAGAGGGTCTTAATTTTATTACGCCCATGCGCGTTTTCCAGCTGTACAAATCTCTAATTTCCACGCTACTGTTTCGGAGCTGTTTGTAATTGTGTTTGAAAGGGTATTTTATGAAAAATTAATTTAATTTCATTTAAAGATAATGTTTTTAAATTGTTTTAAGACACAAAAATTAAAAATATATTTTTTAAAAATATTATTTTAATATATTAAAAAAAAAAAATTTTCAAAAAATACGACGCAGCCTTCCCTGTCCGCATTGTGTGCTAGTACTATTTCTTTTTTATTTTACGAGACCACAATACTGAACGCTACAATTCCTTCCCGTACCTGACAAGACCCCCCTCCCATTCTCTTCTCTCTCTAAGAAACCAGAGGAAAATGGGGCTGGACGATCAAGTTGAGAAAATGGAGACGCGTAAGAATTATAGGAATGTCTGGCACACCAATCTCTTGAGCACCATCTCCGCCGATACTCCTTGTATGCACTCTTCTCTCTTTCCCCACACCTTTTCTTTTCGTTTTGTTTTGTTTCTTCGTTTAGAATTTCTTTTACTGGTTCTATTATTTTGTTTGATTCGTTGTTATTTTTTCAATCTTGATTTGATTTCTGAACGCGATTCTGTTAATGCTCTGTAAACAGAATTTTCGTCAAAACTTAACCTAATCTTGCTTTTCTTTTTTATGGCGTAGTTGACTCTGAGATTTTCATTAGGTTGAATTTGTCTTCCCTCTCGTTTTCTCAGCTGCCAAACAAATTAGCGCCATTTGTTTTTATTTTTGTAGCCATCTGCTTGGTTGTTTGTAAAAATATAAACATAAAATTGAAACCCAAATGTTAATTTTTAGGACTCGTCCAAACTGCATGTTTTTTCCGGTTAATATTCTTCTTTTTTTATCTTGGCAGTTGAATTTATTCTTTTTGTTTATAATTATACTTTATTTTATCGCAAAATTTGATATATTATTGATAATATACTGTTATTTACATTTGATCTCTGTTCTGATTTTCTGCTTTATGGTGGACTGGTATGCAGATTGTCTGTTCTCATTATTTTGGTAAGTTCTGTCATCTTTTTAATGCACTGTTGCTTAGATACTGCATTTGGATCTTGTTTTTTGGGTCAGTTTTTTAATTTGTTTGAAAGAATTTATGATTGTGGGATTGCTATATGAGTTTGTTTTTCATATATTCTTGTCGATCAGGAATATGATGTTTAGTGTTTTTGGTTTTGAGTTTATAATGATTCAAATTGCAGCTCCTGGTCAGTGTCATGGATTGTTTAGCAAACACGTATGACTTAATCATTTGAAGATTGAAGTTATTTGTAGTGGTTGCTACTAAAATCCAGGATAAAATAAAGATATTTTTGCTTCATGCTTGTTAATAAGATCGGGAGAGTGATGAAAGCAGTGTTTTCTACCGAGTATGGCTACAAGTTTATTGTGTTATTTTGTTTTTGAGCTGGTGGGATTTGGTTTATGAAGCTTTTAATGCCTGGAAACTGAGCGCCTGATATAGATTAAATGGAAAGATTTTTTCTAACAAGAGAAAAGAAGTTCCTTTATTGTATAAAAACACATCACTATGGAAGTTGGACTTCGAAAAACGAATTGTCATTGTCATGGACTCTGGCTTACTTGAGGTTTTATGTGATTGCCAGTGTTGCTTTTGCTGTGTTTGAAAATTTTGAATTGTGTGAAAGATGTGAGAATATTTATCAGATTAAAAAAGTTTTTGTTTTGTTTTATTTGTGATAGTGGACCATGTGTCTCATACATGCTGCGCAAACGAGCTCTTTACAATGACATGTCAAGGTAATTGCTGTTGCTTTCTCCTTGGGTTTCCACTCTGACTAGAATCAAAGCGAGTACTAGCATATATTTCGCATCTGCTCTCCTGTAGGTATGTCTGCTGTGCTGGCTATCTTCCATGTAGTGGGAAGTGCGGAGAAAGTAAATGTCCTGAACTTTGCCTTGGCACTGAGGTTTGACACTGATCTGTTCTTTTTTCATCTATTCATGGAGTTCCCCAACTTCTTGTCAACAACTAGAGGGATAGGCAGAGAATCTTTCTTTTGGACTCTTGTTTATGGATCATCAGAGTTTTTAACATGCTGTCCACCCACCCGACAATAAGTATCCTTGAAGATTAATTTCTCTTCCTGTTTCCCTTATTCTTCAGGTCGTCTGCTGCTTCTGTAATTCAGTTGCCTCAACTCGCTTCCTATTGCAAGATGAATTCAATATACAAACTACACAATGCGACAACTGCATTATTGTACTGTCTCTCTCTCTCTCTCTCTCTCTCTCTCTCTCTCTATTGTGGATGATGTTTTCGCATGGATAGCTCTTCCATTTTTCAGAAAGCTACCTCAACTATGACATGCTTCCTTTTGTAGGGATTTATGTTCTGCCTGCAGCAATTAGCATGTATATGTTCATTAGTTGCTTGCATAACTGGAAATGATGAAATTGGAGACCTTGCCCAGATGCTGAGCTGTTTGTCTGATTTGGTTTATTGCTCGTAAGGAATTTAGTTCACTTATTTCAATGTTCGGGAGACTTCAAAATCATTGAATTAATTCTTCTCCTTTTTTCTGTTTTGGCAGGGTCTGCGCATGTATTCAGGTATGCTATAAATAAAACCTCAACTGCCTGTTGAATGGATCGGCATGTTACTCTTGTAGCCAAAACAACAGGACCTGCTTTAGGTCATCTAGGATTGTTGAAATAATTTATTAGTATAATCTAAAAGTTACTCTTCTTCAAGAAACGGGATTGAAAAGGTCACACATCACAAAATCTTGATGCCCAACTTTTGCAACCAGTGGCTTTTAATAGATTGATAAATTATCAATCTTACTCATCTAATTCCTTGGTGGATTAAAAGAATCGTTTTACAATTACATGATTTTCTGCAAATTCCTGGTTTATGCAGACCCAGCACAAGGTTGAGATGGACAAGAGAGATGGCAAGTTTGGGCCACAGCCTGCTATGGCAGTTCCTTCGGTGCAGCAGATGTCACGTATTGATCAGCCAATTCCTCCATATGCTGGCTACGCACCTCATCAAGCATATGGCCAGCCTTATGGCTATCCTCCACCCCCGCAAACTCAAGGTTACCCTCCTGCCTATCCACAACCTCATGCTTATCCTCCACATGGCTACTCAAGGTGAACTGGATTGAAATGCAGTCACACGCCAGTGAAAACATGCTTGTTCTACTCAATCTTCCATGGTTATGAGTCTTTTTATGCTCTTTATTTAGATACAAATAGTTCAGCAACTGTATCCGGGATTGTCCATTATCCTAAAACTTTAGGAACACTTTGCCTGAGGATTTATTGATGGTGGAGAAGTATAGTCTGGAACATCGAATACCTTTATTCAGATTGTTCATACTGTTTAAGTGTTGGTTGAAAAAAAGTCAATGGTTCAGTGTTGAGTTTGGACTAAGAAGGTTTTGGGTTTTTTCTAGTTGAATTTACCAGTAAATTTTTATGCAGAAGCATTGGCATTATCCTCTGTTAATTTAATTCACGAGGGCTAGACACTTGATGAATGCTTATACACCACAGTTTACCATATTCAATTCATTGCGTATTTAGGGTTATGCTAGGCTTTGCTTCCTTGTGCTTTTTTTTTTTTAACGAAGACCAGAAAATAGAGATAGGTTTTAGCCCATTGTCAGGATTTGTGCACTTTGATCGAGTGATTGTCTGTATAGTTTCGGATACCCTGCAATTGTCATCAGAAGCCTATGAATGGTGTGGATTCTCATTGTCAATCACAATCAGGAATTGTGGAATCGTCATCTTCATCACCATGTTTCTTGTAGTTTCTTAGCCAAATTGGTAGACCTGGATTGATATTTTTGTTTTTATATTTTAAAAGTGTTTTTAAAAAAAATTAATTTTTTTTATTTTAAATTAATATTTTTTTGTGTTTTTTAATTATTTTGATACACTAATATCAAAAATAATTTTAAAAAAATAAAAAATATGTTATGTTTTGTTTTTAATGTTATTGTTTCAGTTTCACAACCCGTGTTGTGGGTTAACTCAGTTAACCTGATCTTATAACTCAAGTTATAAATTTAATAAGTTAACTCGGATTGATTCGAGTAAGTTTTTTTTAATTATTTTTTTTTAATTTCATCATTTAACATTGTATTGTTCAGAATTAAGTTTCATAATTTATTTTGATTTGCTTTATATGAATTTTAACCAGTTAATTGAACTTCACTCATGTTAATTTAATATATTCTTGTTTTGATATTTAATAAAAAAATAAATTATCTTAATTTATTTTAATAAAATTATGTTTTTACTAATTTTTTAAATTATTTTTGAACCCATCAAATCAACAAACTTTTTCAGGTCAACCACGTATTATTGAAAAACAATTTATATCAAAAAAAATGTTCGAAATGCTTGAAAATGTTTTTAACGTTTTAAAAATTTTAATCTGAAACAACCATTTAGTGGGAATTAAAGTGGGTTTAAGCCTTTATGTCGTTAACGCGCACTTAAGTGGGTCCGGCTAGTATTCCTATAGCCTTTTAGAAATCAAAACTTGCTTTCCAAACAGTAAAAAGATGGATTTTTTAACGGCAGCTGATTAATCAACCTCGTTAACATCATGATAAAAATGAAGAAGAAAAAGGGAAAAGGAAAAAAAATACAGATAATATCAGCTTCTCACGTGCTTGCTAGGAGTGCCAAATAGAATTTAAAATTAAGGGAGTAGAATCTTAAGATTTTCATAAATTATTCTAAGGGTTGATATATTTAGCAAAATGACATTAATGTAGTCCTTAATTTTCATAAATTAAGGGAGTAGAGAACTGCGTCAAGGACTGCAACCATTTGTCTTGCTTAAATGTTCTGAGTATAAATACAGGCCAAGATCTTAATTTCTTGTACATCTCTCTCGCATCTAATATTTACAGGTTCTTTATCATCTCCGGCCACTCGACAACCTCCCCTCTCGAGCACAGCTCCGAACCAGAGATAGGTCTCTCTCTTTTCCTGCTGCGATCAGATGGTATTGTTCATAAGCTGATCTTCTTGAGTCTGAATTCGCATTCTCAATGTTGTCAAGCCTTTCGCCTTCGACTAGGAAATCTTGAAGAAATTAGCATCCAGGCGGTTTGATCAGAGGGAATTGACAGATTCTGAACCGGTGTGATGCACCTAGTCTGCCCTGTCCTACTCACAGAAGCCGATTTCATTATCACCACCAAACATCAAAATTATCAAGGCACCCCCACCACCTTTACAGCCAGCCCTCGCTATGGTGCGCATGATGCACCAACACGATTGCAGTGCCATTTTTGAACAGATAAGCTTGAGAGAGGAATCACAATGCCATCGCATAATGATCCAACAAAGTATTTTATTTCCTTATATTGAAACATACCACGTTAATTCTGATCTCATGTTGCGTGAAAAATCTCTTGTTACTCTTTAAATAATTATTTATATATATATATATATATATATATATATATATATTTCAAACTAGTTGAAATTGTTCTTATCATTTTTAGTGGTTCCAATTTTTTTAATTCCTTTTATCATCTACATAGCAATTCTCATTACTATAAACACAAATATAGGATTTTTATTTTACAATAAATAATATAATAACTTTATTGCCCTTACCATTAATTTTTTTTAGCCTTGACTTTAAGGGCTCAGTGGTGATTTTATAATGTTTTTTTTGGTATTATCATTTACTCATAAAGGTATTTTAGTATTTTTCAAGATAAAATAAAATAAAAAAAAAATGTTGACATGTGTTAACCACGTGTTAGCTATCTTTGGACAGTGTGTATAACTAACTCTAGTGATTGTAGTTTTGCTTTTGTCGTATTATTTGATTTCTCTTAATATTTTCCTTCTTTTTTGGTGGTATGTGCATGGTGATTCATCCTTGTTTTGTGCATGTTTATGTTTTTTTTTTCCTTCTCTTTTATTCACCTTAAGTGCATACCACCCCCTGCAAAATCCACACTATACCTTCAATTTCTTTTCCCTTTAAATTTAGTCATAGTTCTCTCAATTGTGAATTTCTTATTTGAAAAAATTATTTTTAATTTTATTATTTTTTAATTTCATCATTTTTTTATTTTATCATTTCTTAAATTTAGTCCTTATTCTTTTTATTGTTGTTTGTTGTACTTGAGGTGATTTATAATTTTTTTTTTGTGGTTTCATCCTCCAATTGGTTTTTTCAATTAGATTTAATTATTGTTATTTTAACTGATAATTTTATGTCTTGAAAAGTTTTTTAGATTGTTTTTTTTTTCAATAAAAATTTAGGAAAAAAATTTGTTACAATTCATAGTGAATATATAAGAAAGTGAATAATAAAATCGCCATACAAAACTTAATGTTTTGTTAATTAAAGCTGAATTATATTGATGTAGTGTTTGACAGTATGGATTGTTGTAGCGGTTAGTTTTAAATTATGTTATTCTACTATTATTTAAATAGTATGGCTTTTTATTTTATTTTCAGATGAGATTCATTAGGGTGAGACATGTCAAAATCTCAAAAAAAAAATTCCACTGTCAAGTAATAAAAATGTGTTTTAAAAAAACACAAGTACTAAGTTGGAGTTGGATCTTATTTATTATTTTATTGTCAAAAAAGAAGGGAAGAAAAAACACAAGTGGTAAATCTGAAATTGACTTTTTTTTTAACTCTACTGTCAGAAAGCAAAAACATATATATAAAAAAAGTCTTCAAATTCAAATTTGATACCTGACAACCAGACTTGGCCGTGACGTATTTAACACAAACCATGATCAACGTGTTGGCTAATCAAAAGACATGACATGATAAGAAATTAAAATAACAGTAGAAACGCATCATAAACGCCATTTATATTTTTTTTACTGTGATGCGAAATGCTATTTAAAAGTTTTTTTATTTAAAAATTTATTAAAATATTTTTTTTATTTTTAACATTAGACCATAAAAAAACACAAAAAAAATATCAATTTATTTTATTTTATTTAAGCAAAACTCCCTTTTAAATCATTAAAAAACACAAACTACCAACACCAGGCAAAGTACTAGCTTTTTTTTTTTTAGAAAAAAAAAGGAGGAAAAAAGGGGGAAATTATAGAACGAGACGGGGCTGAAGTTTCTGTAATCCCGTAACATAAACTGACAAGATCCGAGCCAGTCGGCTAGCAGCCTGCACGCCAACAGGGTTAACCATCCGCCTAACAATCCAAACTCCAATAATTGTAACTTTTTTTTTCCCCCTAAAACACTAGAGTGGTAAACTAGAGAGCGTTCCATGGAGAGACTAGCCAAGCTTATCAGCCTTTTCATAAAATATGTACCTTGAAAGAGCTTTCTGGCTCTCTTAAAATAGTTTTTTTTTTTTTTTTTCTCTTTTGTAAACTACGAGATTGATGCCCTATGGCCTACGGTAGGCCAGGAGGATTTACAGCCAAAATCTCACTAAAATCAACACACTTGGCTCTGTTTTTCAGAAGAGATCGCTAGATAAAACCAAGGAGTAGATTAACAAATTAAGCTAATAATTAATGTTATTTGTTTGACCCACACTAATCATATCAACCCATTAATCATATGGGTAAAAGGTTCGTGTACCCAGTTCATGAAGCTGACCCGTTTCTCCTGAAGACCAGCCCCGGCATCAAGAAATTGACCATCAATTATGCATTTCAATCCCTATTTACTAGTTAAGAATAAATAAAATAAAATAAAATACTGACAGAAATTCATGCCCAGAGAGTAAAACATTTTTTTAAAAAAATTCTTTTATTTGGCTGAATTGCCAAATCTCCATGTATATATACACTTCAGACAACCTCATCAAGCTCTCTACGAAACCAAAACATGACTCTATTCATCGTAAAAATCACT
The DNA here is from genome assembly GCA_018804465.1 of Populus tomentosa. Lineage (NCBI taxonomy): Eukaryota > Viridiplantae > Streptophyta > Magnoliopsida > Malpighiales > Salicaceae > Populus > Populus tomentosa. The sequence goes on from CM031995.1 coordinate 5,475,097, forward strand.
ATCATCACTATTTGCAGCCCATAACCGCTGATTAAACTCCCCCTGCATCTCATCAGGCACAAACGAAGTCCTACAGAGTGGACACGTGTTCCTGTCATGATCCATCCAACGGTCCAAACAAGCCCTGTGAAAAATGTGCTTACAATTCTTCAACCACCTGATCTCATCCTCTCCTTCAAACTCATACAAACAAACAGCACAGCTCTCCGGCAAGTCACAACAATCACCTTCTCCGCCGATCAAGTCCTCGAACTTGATGACAGGCAAGATTTCCCGGATCAGGGCAGCCGATGGAGACGGGTAGAAGGACGTTCGGGTCGGGTAATCGGGCCAAATATTGTCAGTCTCAAGGAAATCTGAGAGACCCACGTAGGTAAAAAGACACAAAACGAGGCCCCTGATGAAACCCAGCAAGGAAAGTGCGTGAACGAACAGCTTGGGCAATAAAACCTCCGAGTACCCAACTGGAAACCCCATTTAGCTGAAAAGAGGAGAGGAAGACAGAGAAAAGGATTTTATTTCTGATAGATAATGGGAGAGAGAAGGGTCTCTCTTCAAGAATTTATAGAAAGAGAAGGGAAGAGAGAAGGGAAGCTTCTGCTTCAGCTGCTTCAGTTTTGGGATGTAGGGAGTGCCTCTATACTCTTATATAGGACAGAGAGACTGGAGTGAGGGAGTGATACAGTCACCAGCTGTGATGTTTGGTGTTTCTACCAAGGCCAATAGAAAAGGAGAAGGTTGGGATCTTAGGTGGGTCACCGCAATTGGATTCGATTTGACTGGTCTGTGATAGTGGTGATCAGGGGTAGTTCTGTAGTTTCACTTTGTGGAAGCCGCGTAAACCCGTAAGTTCTTAGAAAAGAGCCACCGGTTTTATTACACAAAAGGAGGACATTTTGCACAAGTGCCACGTGCTGTAATTGTGGAAAGAGAGAGGAAGTGATGTTCATTTTTATTATCTTGTGGTGATTTGTGTCTTTTAACTGAGAGGACAGTCATCAGGCATTGCCAGGAATGAAAAATCTCTCTCTGCTTTGGTGAATCAAGCACCGCATCTTAATAGATTATATTACAAAATTCCTCTTTCAACGGTTGCAATGTCTTGCAACTCATTTAACAATTCCTCTTAATAGAAAAGCAATTTCTTTTTGGAGAATAGTTTCATGGAAATTGATTTTTTAAAAAAAATTGTTTTTTTCCTTTTTATATTTAGCAATGTTACAAAAATTAGTTAAAAATACTTTTTAGAGTTTGACATAAGTTGAAAGATCACCTATCAATACTTTATTTGTTTTTCAAGTTTATCCAACAGACATACAACATTAAATATAATTATTTGATCACTTATAAGAAAAAAATGAGATATAAAAAGTGTAGTGGTAAAAAAAAATACTATATCATATATTTATATATAATTTATTTTATAAAATGTAATTATTCTTAGAAAAGAAAAGCCAAGGTACAACTAGGAGAAAGAAAACTTAGGAGAGTAAATAACATGTCCTTTAATGGACTATGTGTTCTTGTGTGATGTTTTAAATAGATTTATTTGTTGGATTACATGGGATATTTATATACGTCAATCACTTGAGTTTATCTCATGAAGAGTGAATTAATAATAAAAAATAATTGTTTTTCTTTGCAAGTAGTGTGAAAATTTGAGTAATTGATTGTTATGTCTTGATGTACCATTGATGAAAAAATTGGTACTTAAAGATGATTGATGTTGAAAGTGGTGCCCTCTACAAAAACAAGTTGGCAAAAGATAGTATTGGAAAAAAAATAAAAGCCCAAAGCTAGCTATTAATGAGAAGCTAGATGCCTTCTAAAAAAATAGGTCAAGCGAGATAACATTGGTAAAAAAGGTAGCACAACACTGATAATTTTTGCTCAAGCATAAGATAGTGTGTCGCAGTATTGATTTTCTTATGAATAATAACTATGTCTTGTAGTGTGTGTCAATCACTTGACTTTTTTAGAATTTATACAATATTAAGTTTGGTTCCAATCTAACTAGGATGAGGACCATTTTATTGTTGAGGGACTTGAAGGAAAAATATCTATGTCATTTAGGCCCGACCCAAATGATATGACACTCCCTGTCATTTCTAAATAAAAACAAACTCCAACAAACTATCCTGTTTTTTTATCATTAATACCAAGGTTTAGGTCTTTTTTTAAGTAGGTTTAAATGGGTTGATTATTGAAAAAAAAAATTAATTGTCTTGTTTAAAGAGTAACTATAATAAAGTATAACAAAATATCTAAAATGAATGGCGAGTTCACCATGACCATGGACATGTCTTCCTATTCACTATTACAATGCAATTATCATTTTACCTTTTTTTTAAAAAAATGCCCTTGTGTTAGGGGTATTTCAGTCTTTTTACATTGCTCATTAATCATAAAAAGACTGACCAAGGGTATAGATATCCTTTTTTTAATTTTATAAGCACAATAAAATTATTTGATTACTCTCCAAGCCAAAAGTTTAAAAGCTGGAACCAAAGATATTTACATCCTTTTATTTTATAATATAATAGAATAATAAATTTACCCTCTAAATTAAAAAAAAAAAATCAAACCACGTGTTCATAGGTTTTTTAGTATTTTCACATTATTTTTTTTATCACCAAGTCCATCGAGACAATTTGATATTTTAAGAATAATTTCTTAATGTTCAAATGAAGAAGTTGGCGCACATGCCCAAGCATCTTGAGTGGCATGTGCAGTGTTCTAAGCAGCCAAATAATTATATTTTGTTGTATTGTTGGAAATATCATCGCATCCTTTTCCTATTAGTATAACGTGTATCGATAGTTGTGGAATGGTTTGTTGCTGGTGGAGCTTTCTTTCTTTCTTTTTTTTTTCTCTTCTATTTTTTTCTTTCTTTTCTTGAAAATTACAAATTAGTCCTATTTATTATTGATATTTCAACTCCCGACCTTATTTTTTTTTATTTCTAATTTCTATTTTTTTTACCCTTTTGTAAAACTTTCATTTGTTTGTTCAATCTTAGGTTGTCATTTTTTTCAATTTGCTCCTTTTATTTTTTATTTTTTTCTTGATTATCTTGTAAATATTTTATTAGTTTTCAATTTCATCATTCACTCTAAATTTATGGTATATTATGTTTTTTAGTTTAGTTCTTGTTTTTTTTTTGTTAAATTTATTTTTATTTAAGACTAACATGCCTGGCCAGGCTAACAACACCATAAAAAGAAAAAAAATGTGCACTCTTGACTTTTTTTTAACTATTTTGAAAATTTTAATCCTGACTAATGTGCTCGTTGACGGTAAATTAAAAAGATAAGGTGCACTGGTAGTTAGTCATCGGAGCCATTATTAGTTCATGGATTAGCCCATCGTGAAAAGGTTCAAGTTCAGCAAATGGCGAGGCAAACTTTTTTCACTCATTCGAGGGAGAGTCTGCTGTGCATTAAGTGGCAGTTTGTTTTTCTCAAAAATTCTGATTTTTTTTCTTTAAAATATTTTCTTTTATGCTTTTAGATTCTGTTAATATATTTAAAAATAAATTTTAAAAAATAAAAAATATATATTATTTAAATTTTAAAATAATTTATTACCAGCACTAACTGAATGTTAACCATCAATGGCCGCTTGCATTAAATAGCTATTTAATGCACATATTTTTTATTTTCTCAGTCATAATGCTAAATGATTCGAGCACTTCCATGTGTGGTCTGCTTTGGCTGTACGTCTTAAGAGAACAAAACAATCAATCAACGATATGCTCCCTCGAGGTCCATTAATGGCATTAATTACAATATTATTGCGCATCTCTCCATCCCGCATCTAATCATTGTTGGCTTGGCTCCCTGGCTACTAAAATTTTTTTATTTTATTTTTTAAAATATTTTTTATATTAAAATAATATTTTTTTTAATTTTAAAAATTTATTTTTAAAATTAGTATATCAAAACAATTTAAAATATATATAAAAAATAATTTTTAATAAAAAAATTAAATTTTTAAGAAACATGATTTGTACCACGTTTCTAAACAGTATTTTAAATATTTGCTTATTTATGATTTTATTTACATATCGTTCGTTTAAAAATGAGTTATGATTGCTTTTTAAAATATTTTTTATTTAAAAATATATTAAAATAATATTTTTTAAAATTATTTTTTATATCAGCGCATCAAAATAATTTAAAAAAATCTAAAAATAATAATTTGAAAAAAATTTATTTTTTTCAAAAATATTTTTAAAACATAAAAAGAAATAATACCTTAAGAAGGAACCTTCCATTCCAAAGGAGGCTTACTTATAGTATATATATGAGCTAGAAAAAGCCATAGCAAAAGGGTTTATAATCGAGCACTTTTTTGAGTGTTTGGTGGCCTGTATGTAAAGTTGTTTGGCATAATTTCGAAGCAAATTCAAAATTAATCTTCTTTCAGTGCTTGAAATGTTGGAGGATTGAGGGAGAAGATTGACCATTTTCTATTCACTAAACCCTCGCCTGAAAAATTAAAAATATACTTTTAGTGGACAATTATAATATATGTTCTCATACAAGGAATCATTGAGGAAGAAGAGGACAACTGCGAAACTCCATTCCCCTGCCAAAACCTATCATCATAAGAACTGAATTATTACATCGATAAAGGTCCAAGTTTTAGTTTTTATTTCCAATACTTTGTAAAGTAGCCTTGTAACCTCCTAATATACAGTGTTTGATATGGTATTAGGAGTTGTTTTCAAGTGTTATTTATTTAAAAATATATTAAAATAATATTTATATATTTTTTAAAATTTACTTTTTATATTAGCATGTCAAAACAATAAAAAAGCATAAAAAAATTAATTCAAAGCAAATTTTATTTTTTTTAGTGAAAAGTATGTCCAGCTGCGAAAACAGACAATATTTTAATTATCATGATCCATATTCAATGTTGCTCATTTAAAAGCAAATAGGGCTAACTTTTGACAATTTTTTAAAAACATTTTCTTAACACCCCTTTAAAATCTCTCTTTTTTTTTTTTTTTCCTGAAGTAAATCATTTAATTTCCAATAAATGAAAAGAATAGAAGGAAAAGAAAAAGGTGGTACTGTTGAAAGAAAGTGCCAAGGCAGCCAGGACCAAATTGAAATAGACGATGTGGGGCAAAGGCTATTTCAAAAGTCCAAGCATGATAAGGGGGCAAGGCAAGAAGAATCCGGGGGTCCTTTTAATACTCGAGAGTGGCAGGCCAGTGGGATCAGGGAGGGAAAGAGGCAGGACAAATATCGTCGGTGGTGCGAACCCTCGCCAACCAACAAGCCCTCATGGTTGGATCAGGAGACCATCCTTTAAGCTCGAGTTTTTCTGAACACTCAGCTGATGAAAGTGCGCACCATGACCATGAAAATCCTATCTAACACTTGCAGCTGTTTGCCTGGCTAGGACAAGACACTCATGTCCCAGATGCTCGAACATCGCTGTCCAAGCATTTAGCTGTTGATTCATGGCAAGTAGTTAAATTGTCATCAAACCTGTTGGGCATGCCAAAATCTACTAAGACCTAGCTAGCGAGTAAATAAACAAAGAGTTAAAACTTCATATATATATATATATATATATATATAGGTGCGTCGACGTTTTGATGAAGGGAAATGGCAAACCACACACACACACACACTATCTATTCAAGTTTCAGACAGTTCGCATCCATGAATCACGAAAAGTATGAGGGTGAAAGAACTCAGGGATCTAGATCTTGCTTTACAAGGAGAGTTAAATTCAACAAACAAACAAAAGATTTATGGCAGCGTGTCGGTACTATCTTTGTAAAAAAAAAAAAAAGGCAACACCTTTTATTTCTGAAAACAGCGAAATTATTGAAGTATTATTCCTAATGACAGAACAAAAATTTGACTCTTAGCATGGTGGGGCTGGCTCAAAAAACGAATCATCATGTGTGAAGTTGGCTCGAATGGAGAAAGGGTAAGCTCTAGCTAGGGCCGTGCTAGGTTAGCTAGACGCACAACCAGGATTCAACTCAACATCTTTATAAATGGAAAGGACATCAATGTGTTTGGATCATGCCAGCGTGATGGCTTGTGGTTCACTGGTTCATGGATTAGCTTCCAATGAATCCGAAATTCACCAAATTATAATCATCAGTGGAGTTCTCAAAGGAGAAAAAGGAATTCTCTCAAGATCAATTAAAACACAGAAAAGTAAAAGGACAAGGGAGTTTGCGAGTAAACAAATTTCCCTCTCCACGGTTTTGGTATGTATATCAGATGCTACAAGATCCCAAGCTAAGAGAAAATGGAATCCCAAAGCAAATCAGAAAAAAAAAAAGAGAGAGAGAGCTTCCATACGCAGAGACTTCCCGTGCAATGCTCATAAATAGGGCACAAAAATGTACTCATGTTACACCTAACAGAATCTGGTTGGATTTTCACATTGTTTAAGTTAAGTGCAGGCCATGTATAAAGCTGAAAGTTAAATTTTTATACAATGATTTGATGTGAAGGATAGTTGGATTTTCCTGTGTGTCTTTGAAATTTAATTACTGACATGGGACCTAATGCAAAACCAAGATGTCTGATCTCTGTCTCCTATCCAACTGTCTCTAGTGCATGCACAACCACAGGCCTCAGGCCAGCAGCTCAATTATAATCTTATCTTCTCTCAAGTGTGGGCTTCGATCTTGACTCCTGATTTGTTTTATTTTCCTTCCTAACGTGGCTCCATCTTAAACTGCATTTCACATCTTCGTTCCTCCTCCTTCTTCTTCTTTATATATATATATATATATATATATATATATATATATATATATATATATATATATATATATATATATATATATATATATATTTGATGTGGACATGTTTCTATCTGCGTCCATTCAATTTTATTAATTCACCACTTGGTTCTAGCCAATGCTCTCGGAGATCTCTGATTCTGTATGATCAGCTAATTTCTTGGGGAAATTCTACCTCTTGTTTTCCAAGGATTTGGAATGTTTTTGACAAATTTTATTTAAATTTCGAATACTAAAAACCGTACTCCATATTTTGAGAGGTTGGTGATGCTATTACCAAATAAATTCATGGAATGAAAATTAAAAAGAATTTCAAAAATTATTTAAATGATCAATAACTATAATATTATAAATAAATATAATTTAACATGTAGATATATTCCATGCTAAATATATAAATCAAAATATTATTGATAAATGGATAATAAATACACTGAGAAATATGTCATTGAAATGTTAGGTCAAATCACTTATGAAATTAATAAAGAATTATGACACGTTGCTAGATAGTGTATTTTATTTTCAGATATAAATTAATCAAAACTGATAATAAGTTAAATTTTTTGATTTATTTAATTTTATTTATTTATAATTATAATTTATATTTAGACCAATATATTAGAAATTCAATGAGTCGCACACATCGAAAATCATTAGTAAAAAAAAATATACCTTACGTATGATAGCTGAGCTCTTTCAAAAAATAGAGCTCACTAAGCTGGTTTATGTACATTACTTGAGGTTGTGGGTTTTTGGGAATTAAATGGTCAAGCAAGACTTTTTTTTTTTTCTCTTTATCACTCATGAGGAAATTGGGTTTAGAACGTGTGTATGTCTCGTGCAAACATGTTTCTTTTTGAACCGGAAAAGTTTCGTTGTGTAGAAACTAGAAACAGAATCAACTTGTGTAATATGATATGATGTAAGTGAGTAATTAATGTAATTATTTTTTTTAAAAAAGAAAAAAGAATAGTAAAATTAACATTTATACAGTCCACGAATGGAGGACCAAATGGTTGAGTGGGAAAGGGAAGCAAATAAATAATCTTTAATGCAATCTAGAATTTTGGGCATTGCTATGACATGAACGATCCCTTTGCATCAAACTCTCTCCGCTCTGTTTGGGTCTCGATATTTCTGCACATTCCCTCTGTCCATGTCAAACTGTCATGACTTGGGGCGGCATTAATTTCCACACCGCCCACCGCCCACCGCTCTACCAAAAAAAATCCACACCGCAGGTTGCAGGGCCATGAATCGTGCGGACTCCGGAGCCATTGTTTAATTAGGAATTAGCACTAAGATTATGGGATGTGCTCGTATGCAGAGAGAATCCCATGATCCCAGGCGTACAGTTGCAGTATACAACTGATTATAAACTGTGGAAACAAGCTTTCAGCCTGTCCTTTCCATTAAATTGAGAAAATGCCATCTATTTTTTTTTTTTTTAACCTAGGATATTTGGATCAGTTTACACGCACCACAACTAATCTTTGGATCCACTGAACATCCTACAAGTCTAGTAAACAAGTAAGACACTATAAAAATGACAGACATACATGTCAAGGCTTGAACTCAGGATGCAGAGACAAGAAAATCCTTGTCATTGTTGGGCTACAGGCCTCGATGCGCTTTCTTGTTTATATATGACATCGTATCTTGACCTGAGAACATTTTTCAAGCCGGAGGTGCGGCGATATAAGATCAAGGAAAAATCTGCAATGGATACATGGCCACCGCCTGAAACAGGAGGGGCAATATGCATGTCAGCGGTCGATGACAACAGGTGGGCAATTTATCTTCCTCGTAGGCCTAAGAGTGGACATTTGAGTAAATGGGGTGAAGAAAAAAGTTGTTTCTGGCTGGATAATTTTTTGCCTGGACTTTCTCTTCTTCTCCTAACTTGAAAAAAAAAAAATATTGTCGCCAGAAAAAAAATAACTCTAGATTGTTTTTGCTATCCCCCACCAATATTGCCCATGCTTGAAACTTTTCACATTTTCTTCCCGGTTAAGATTAAGTAATGTGGTTGTAGTTGTTATAATTATAAGAAGTATTTAATATTACTGTGGTTAAAATGTTTTTATAATTTATAAAACTTAAAATTTCAAAAGTTTCATCTTGTATCTTATATTTTTAGAGCCGTTTAATATTATGAGAGTAATTTTTTTAAAAAATATTTTTTATTTAAAAATATATTATTATTTTTTTTCAAAAACATTTTTTTCTCCACAAAAATAAACAAACAGGCACTTAGTTTTTAATCAATTTTCAAAACAGTTTTTATAATTTTACCTAGTATATTTTATAATAACTTTTAGAGAAAAAATTCCAAATATTTAAAAATAAAATAAAATCCTAGTTGCAAAACGGAAACTTCGAGCCTGTATGAGGCCATTGTTATTTATGGGTTGTTGAAAAATGACGACTCGAGGCGATTGGAGCACATGTATTTTTTAATCAAATAAAATAATTATTTTTCAGAGATACCATCTGAAGAGGACTTGAAGTTGTGAAGCACGTTTACTAGCCAGACAGCCCAATGTGTGGATTTCCTATGGGCCTTGTCATCATTTGTTGGTCCATCTTATAAATCTTCGTTGGGCTAATATGTGTATCATGAGACTTTAAAAGTATGTTTGGGGGCTTCGTTAACAAAATTTGAATTTATTTTTATTTAAATTTATTATATATATATAATAATTTTAATGTGTTTATATCAGAAATAATTTTTAAAAAATTTAAAAATATTTTAATATACTTATAAGTAAAAAACACTTAAAAAAACAACTATTATCATATTTTCAAACACTCCTAAACAATTTTATATACCACACTTCTTCTTCTTCTTCTTTTTTTAAAAAAATTAATGTCGAGTTTTTAATCAATGGTTTTCCTTTTATTTGTCTTTTTCCCCTTTTGACGAGTAAAAAGTAGTTTCATCAATTTCACCTAGCAGCAAATTACAATGCAAGCATGTGTAACAATATAAAGTATGGTATTATTATATGTACGCGTGTATATATTATGAGATTACGTTAAACAACAGTCTACATTAATAATTATGAAAATCCAATATTTCCATTCGACTCTCTATCAGACTAGGACGAACCTGGAATTGTGTAAGTTTTAATTAGAAAATAGCTATGATTCTACGAAATATTTTTTTTTCTATGTTGTGCTTAAGATTATTGCATGACTAGAAAAATATTAATTGTTTTCAGGCTGCAGGATATTAAAGGGGTATTTAAAAGTGTGATAGTAATTGTTTTTTAAAATATTTTCTTGTTAAGAAATATATTAAAATAATATATTTTTTATTTTAAAAATATTATTTTTAATATCAACACATAAAAATAATTTTAAATAAAAAATATATTTTTTTTAAATACATGTTTGGAATTACATTCCAAACCACCTATAATTACAACTCCAAATAATGCCCAGAGGCATGGGCCGATCCATCTCGAAACTAGTGGGTTCTTTCTTTTAAATTTCACAACGTTTATAAAAGATTTGGGGGGAGATTTTACTTATTTTTATCATATTGTCACGCTAAAATTATCATTTTAAAACTATAACTAGTCAAGTCACCTTTGTATTTTCACTTAAAGTTATAGCATTCTAGCTTGGTAATAAAACTCCTTTGCCTGTTAAATTTGTTACTTGAAAATTATCTTTAAGAGTTTCCTTCTAGAAAATATATCGGCCAAAGTTTTAATTTCTTCATAACCTCTTTCCATGATATTGTCATTATAATTTATTTTTATTCGTTTACATTTAAATGTCTACTTCGCACTAAACTATAACACTTAGTTTCCCTAAACATAAATCCCATGATTTAAATACTGCAAGTTATCTACCCCACTTGAATCACATCCATGGAAAAATGCACATAAAAATTGCGATGTTGAAATATTGAAGACTCCATGCAACTTTTTACAATTGAAAAATTAGAATATTAATGCAAGACTAAGTCAATTAAATCTTAATTGCTTCATTTATATTTTTCAAATTGTGTTGTCTATTTGCTAAATTAACAAATTGCTTTACTTGTGTATGGTATCATAAATATAATTATTTAGCTTATCAAGTACAGTATATAATTTATGGGGTTATGAGAAAAACTTCACCCAACAATCAAACTTCTTATTATGTGGTGGATTAATAATCAGCTTTAACCTTTTATTTTTTTGCATGTTTTTTAAAAACAAATCTCGTTTGAAAACAAAAAATATTTTAATTTTAATTTTCAGAGGTATAATTTAATTGATCAAATTCTGAATTTATTATTTAAAAAATATCAGTTTGAATATTACAAATATCATAACTACTAATTATTGGCTGTAGAATCTCGAGAAATTAATTGAGATACACGTAAATTAATTTAAATATTTATAGTTAAAAAAAACATTTTAATTTTTAAGTGGTAGATGTATGAAAGAAAAAAAAATATATGTAAAAAAAGAAAACATAAGATGAAGATTAGGGAGTGTGGATTTCAGCCTGAAAATTATATGATCTAGCCTGGTTTTGGTAAGGAATTTGACGCTAATCTTGGTTATGGAGATAATCATCCATTAAAGAAAAAAAATGGTACTATCCCATGCTATCCATATTTTGTGTACAAGAAAAAAACATTAGTGGACTCGGGTTTTTTAATTATTTTTATATAAAGGATCTTAATAGTTTTTCTTGGCAAGTATAAAATACGAATGAATAAAAATTAAAAGTTTTAAAATGTTTTTTTTTATAATTATGATATTCTGAGTATTTAAAAGTTTTGATTCATAATAATTTTTTTTTTAATTTTTCATGTTTACATCAACACTATACAATTTAGTTTCATAATAATAAAAATAGAAAAATTATTATACCATCTTTGTTAATTCCAAAAATCACCCAAAAAAACTTGTAATTTTTTTTGAAAGGCGTTCCAATTGATAGATAAAAAATTGAACAAACATTGACCGACAAAAAAGATGCATGACATACAAGTCTTTGATTTAGAAATTTGTTTATTATCTTAAGGGGCGACGTTATTTGGTCAATGTTCATACAACTTCGTAAGTTTTTTCACGATCGTATACCAAGCAAAGTAGTAGACCTTTATCACTTAAATACATTGCAAAAAATTTATTTCTTTCAACCCCTCTTGAAAGTGACGACCCAATATAACAAACAGCAACAACAACAGTAAAACAGGTATGTTTGGTGTAGCATTTAGAGTCTGTTTGGGGCTGAGTTTCAACCGGTTTTTTGATAAATTTTAAATTTTTTTTTTGCTAAAATTTAGTACGGTTTGTATTTTTTGGATCGTTTTGATGTGCTGATATCAAAAATAATTTTAAAAAAATAAAAAAACATTATTGGCATGCTTTTCGGCACGAAAAGCTATTTGAAAAGTAACAGTTACCACATTCCCAAACACCCTCTTACAGCTGTATTTGGCTTTCTTTCAAAAATATTTAAATTCTGAAAAAAATATTAAATTAATATTTTTATATTATTTTTTAACAATTTTAATATAGTGATATTAAAAATAAAATATATAAAAAATTATTTTAATATAGTGTTGGAAATTATACAAAATATTTTTTACTTAAAAATATATCAAAATAATATTCTGTTTTTAAAAATTATTTTTAATATTAACATATTAAAACAATAAAAAATCATAAATAATTTAATGTAAAGCAAAAATAATTATTAATTTTTTTTTAAATATATATTTTTGTTTTTTAACGGATGGACAAAGAGTGACAGACTAAAAAACTGTTTGTCTCCATGGTCTAACCATGCTTTTCATAAATTTTAAATTTGTTTTGTTTAATTTATTTTAGTATTTTTGTATTGTTTTATAATAGTAAAAATAAATTTTTTAAAATATAAAAATATTATCTTAATATATTTTTATAAAAAAATCTTTAAAATCAACCACTGTCCTAATATAAAAATAAAATAAAACTAAACGCACCGTGTAAAATTCCTCTTTTTAGTTGGGTGCAACGTCGTTTTTCCATCAAGACTCAAATATGGTAAAGACTAAAGACCCGAAAAAACAAAACCAACACTTAATAACTGAAATGGATCTGCGAGATCTAACTGAATGGAACTGAGATTTTTTTTTTCCTACGCTGCTGCATCACTCTCCCTGCAAATGCAACAGATCTCCCTGTCTCTCAAACCCTAATAACCTCTCCATCAAATTCCATACATCACTACTAGATTGATATCTAAACCAAAGCATCAAGACCGAATCAAAGATGTATATGGCATATGGATGGCCGCAGGTTATACCTCTAGAACAAGGACTCTGTCCTTCTTCACAGAAGCATATCATTTATTTCAAAGTCATCAATCGTCTCTTCCTCGTTGTCTCTCCTACTCACCTGGAGCTCTGGAGCTCCTCTCAGGTATTTTCACATTTACACGGAGTTTATGATCACATTCATGTGCTTGTTTTTCTTTGATTGTGGAAAACTAGGGTTTTAGATTTGTGAATTTTTGTTCGTTTTTGTGATTATCTGCAGCATAAAGTGAGGTTAGGCAAGTACAAGAGGAATGCAGAGTCGTTGGAGAGAGAAGGCGAGAATTTACAAGCGGTGTGGAGACCTGATACCAAATTGATCGCCATTCTTGTCAGTATTACTTTTTTTATATATATTTTGATTTCTTTTATGTATACTATTGCATTATTTATGGCAAATTTTGATTATTCTCGTGTAATATATTCAGATACATTTACCTATTACACGATTTGCAAATGCATGTACATGGTTCTGGTCGAATCACATTTTAGAAATAACGTGGTTCACGTATCCACATTTGTTAAGATTCTATTAAAATTGGAAGATCGGCAGGTGTCAAGAGTGAGTTTAGCTAGTTAGCTTCACTGGATGCACAATTGAAACCAGAACCTGGTGCTATCGACCAAATTATTGCACTACTACTTAGTTTTATGGGGAATAATCTTCTTTCTTGTTTTATTTTATTTTATTTTATTTTTTACTGGGATAGATATAGACAAACTGGCACATAGAGCGTTTCTTAATTAATTTTTTTTTCTCGACTCCTGGTCTGAAAATAAAGTCTGCATTGAATTTATGGAAAGTGAATTCTGATAGTGTTGCTCATATATATGTTTTTTATTGTTTGCAGACATCATCTTTCTTTCTACATATATTCAAGGTTCAGTTCTCTGATAAAAGAATACAAATAGGAGGGAAGCAACCTTCTGGTTTGTTTCTTGCTAACGTATCTCTTCTTCTTAGTGAGCAAGTGCCTTTTGCAGATAAGGACTTGACAGTGTAAGCAACCTTGCCTGCCCATTTTCATTTCGGTACCGTTGTATTTAATGCTAGTGTTTTTGAGATTTTTTTTTTTAAATTTATATAGCTCTTGTTTATTTTCACATGGTCCCCCCCCCCCTCTTTTTTCTCACAAGCTTTTACTCTCGGTCTTGATAGTTTTCCTCTGATATTGTGTTTTTTTGTCCAGGAGCAATTTTGTAAGTGATAACAAACATTTGCTACTAGGACTTTCCAATGGATCTTTATACAGTATCTCCTGGAAGGGGGAGGTAATCAGATAGAAAAGGCATTGATTATTATTACTCGCAATGCTTGTTTTATTTAATGTTACAAGTCCATTAACAGAGGCTGTTGAGTGAATTCTTTTTTGATTCTATCTTAATCTCATAACAGTTCTATGGAGCTTTCGAACTTGATCCCTGTTCACGTGACAGCAGCGATGCCTCTGTTTCACCTCATTCTTTAGGTAATGGCGTTGCTTCTGGAATGGCTCCAACAGATTCGGTATCTAATCATAACATCACCAGGAAGACTGCTATTGTGCAGCTGGAGCTTTGCTTGCTGATGAGGTTGCTGTTTGTCTTGTATTTTGATGGACAACTAGTATCATGCTCTATAAGCAAGAAAGGTTTAAAGCAAGTTGAATATATCAAAGCTGAAAAAAAGTTGGGTTCTGGTGATGCTGTATGCATTTCAGTAGCTTCAGATCAACAAATCCTTGCTGTTGGTACCAGAAGAGGGGTTGTTAAGTTATATGACCTCGCAGAATCTGCATCTCTCATTCGTACTGTGTCTTTGTGTGACTGGGGGTAAGTTTTTTGCATCCTATCATTTGAGTTACTGTAGGGGCAAGGTAATTCAATAGGTCAGATGTTTGTTCTGTAGACACTGAGCTCAAAATTTCTGGATCTCTGAAATGATCATTTGCTTCCACATGTAAACGATATAAAATGAGGATGTTCCTTAAAAACTTATTTACCTTATCCAAGGGTTTTCAGACTAACCTCCTCACTTTCACATGATCAGCTGCTTCTGGTTTGTGACTTGAAGCAGGTCACGTGCCTCTTTTGTTTTGATTTTTAGATCACGAAGTTTGAAAGCTTCTTTGTCGTGGTTTAATTATTTTGCAGCTATTCAGTGGATGATACTGGTCCTGTCAGTTGTATCGCATGGACACCTGATTATTCTGCTTTTGCTGTTGGGTGGAAGCTAAGAGGTCTTACAGTCTGGTCTGTATCTGGCTGTCGTTTGATGTCAACAATTCGTCAAATTGGTTTAAGTTCTGTTTCTTCTCCAAAGGTTAAGCCAAACCAAGATCGTAAATATGAACCATTGATGAATGGCACCTCATTGATGCAGTGGGATGAATATGGTTACAGGCTTTATGTGATTGAAGAAGGATCTCTGGAAAGAGTTATTGCATTTTCATTTGGAAAATGCTGCCTTTCCAGAGGAGTTTCAGGAATGACATATGTTTGTCAAGTTATTTATGGTGAAGATCGGTTGCTTGTTGTCCAGTCCGAAGATACAGACGAACTCAAATTTTTACATCTAAACCTTCCAGTTACGTGTTCAGATAGCAAACTTAGCTGTTGATTGTTATCACCAGTTAGTTGTCTCTGTACTTTATTGAGGCTGATATGCACTTGCTTTGGCTTAGGTTTCCTATATCTCCCAAAACTGGCCAGTTCAACATGTTGCAGCTAGCAAGGATGGAATGCACTTAGCTGTTGCTGGCCTCCATGGATTGATCTTATATGATATACGGTTGAAAAAGTGGCGAGTGTTTGGAGATATTACTCAGGAACAAAAGATTCAGTGCAAAGGGTTGTTATGGCTGGGGAAGATTGTTGTTGTTTGCAACTACATTGATTCTTCTAACACGTGAGTTATCAATGTCTGTTTACATATATGCTTGGTTATTCTAACTTCTAAGTTGGTATTTTTTTGTAGAAACAAAATATGTATTTCATGTATATATAGATCTGCAGTGGGAACAATTTGATGTAGGAAATTTTTCAGTTATTTGACTAATTTGCATCAGATGGTGCCCACTGCGTATCTATTGATTCATGAATTGTTCAATTCTAACAGTTTTTATGTTTTATAATTAGCCCCTGAATTATGATTAGGTCGATAGCTGAACCCTTCTGATTCTTTGGGTGAGAATTGGGGCTGATTTAAACTAGAAAAGAACAAAATCTGGGGATTGCAAATACTGATCTGGGGCAGGGAAGCTGGTGAATCTGGAAATTCTGATTTTCGTTTCATTTCTTTGATATCAGAAGAATTAGGATTTATGTGGTAGGTATATAGACACAGTGCTTGAGACATTGCCTTTGGAAATAATAAATATCTGCAAGTCCATTATAAAAAATCTTAGGAAACTACTAGATTGCTAGGTGTTTATGGACTCTAGATTCGTCTTTGTCATATAGGGACTTGGACTTGATACTACACAGAAAAAAATATAGAGATTATATAGATGTTTATGGACACCAGATTCTTCCTTGTCATAGAAGGACTTGGACTTGATACTACACTGAAAAAAGATATTTAGAGTAAAGTCAAACTGAAGAATAGTTGTTGAGAAGTTGAAGTTGCTGTGAGGTTTGCCATAACAAAGCCCCGGGATTCCACAATTGAGATGCCACTGGAGAAAGCCTTCAAAATGTTTTTTCCTATTTGTCCAACAAAGTTCCTAGGCGATGCTTAGTACTGGCCTTGCTGTTTTCTTAGGCCATTTCTCTATGGCACTTCTCATTCTTGGTTTGTGTCTTGGGTATATTTACAATTTTTATCTTATTTGGCCCTGCAGTATTATAGTTTATTATTCAAATAATTGGTTTTCTGCAGGTATGAATTACTTTTTTATCCAAGATACCATCTTGACCAGAGCTCCTTGCTTTGTCGAAAGCCATTGCTTGCTAAACCAATGGTGATGGATGTCTATCAAGACCATATACTTGTCACCTATCGCCCATTTGATGTCCACATATTCCATGTGAGACTGTTAGGTGAACTGACTCCTTCTAGCACTCCAGATTTGCAGGTAAATGAATATTTTCCAGCTTCTTTTTATTAGACATCGTAATTGTTATATATGAATATTTTGATAACCATGTGCTCTTGAAGTTTAATTTTGCTCTCTGAATGAGAGTTTCTTAATGAAACCTTATCCTTCATACATTTAAGTGATAAAATGACAAACAGCTTTCTACAGTACGAGAACTTTCTATCATGACTGCAAAGAGCCATCCGGCAGCTATGCGTTTCATCCCTGAACAGAGAGAGTTGGCCTCAAACAATCATATTTCATCTTCAGATTCGATGGACAGAGAGCCTGCAAGGTATTCATCTTTGCAAATATTGATAGATTTTTTGTGTGTACCAATTGTCTCTGAATGGCTGCCCACTTTACTAGATGTTTGATATTGAGAACAAATGGGGAACTTTCACTTTTGGATTTGGATGATGGACGTGAAAGAGAGCTCACCGACTCTGTTGAATTATTTTGGGTTACATGTGGTCAATCAGAGGAGAAGACAAGTCTAATTGAGGAAGTCTCTTGGCTGGATTATGGCCACCGAGGCATGCAAGTAATTTAGTGCTAAACTCTATAATCTATTTTCATGCACTACTAGCTATAATTAGCTTCCATTATTGGCCACCTCTAGTGTTTGTCTACTGTTCTCACCTGTAGATCTTATTGGAAGCTTTCTTTTACAGGTTTGGTATCCATCTCCAGGTGCTGATCCTTTTATGCAGGAAGACTTTTTGCAGGTATGTATGTAATCAGTAACATCAAGGCTCTCTATACTGTGGTATTTGGCAAATGGAACAGGACTTTTGAATTTTGTTTACTAACTGGATGCAAATTCATTTCTTTTCGTTTCAAAATTTCTAAGTTGAATAGATAGAAAAAGGAACTTGCTGGTGTAATCCTCAAGTTAAATTTTAAGCACTGTAGATTAGCTTTGATTGAGTTAGTCAGTATAATGGACTTGGCTTTCTTCAAATTCTGGTTTGACTGCGATATTAGCATTATGGTTATTTGTCTTTATTTATAAGGAACCTATATCCTTTTCTCTGTCTTTCATTATTTGATGCTACATGTATTTGATTTAGCTTATTTTGTATTCCATCCATCTATGTCAGTTGTGTTTGTGTGTATGTATATATATTAACAGTCCTTTTGGTTTTCAGTGATTTGATGCTGGTTCTTGATTGCTGTATCCTGAATAGGCCTAAATTGACATTTTATGATATATTTTTTAGTTGGATCCAGAGCTGGAATTTGATCGTGAAGCGTATCCTCTAGGGCTTCTTCCAAATGCCGGGGTTGTTGTTTGTGTCTCCCAGAGAATGTCCTTTTCAGCTTGCACTGAATTTCCATGCTTTGAGCCATCTTCTCAAGCTCAAACTATATTGCATTGCTTACTCAGACACCTTCTTCAGGTATCACTACATTTTTACTCTTTTATTGCTACTTCTCTTTTCTTTACCCTATGATTTTTACTTGGGTGGTGTTTAGTACTAGGTTTAAAAGAGGGGGTGAATTATTAAAAGAGTAATTTTTAACAACATAAAAGTTAGTTTTGCAGGATGTTTAGCGTGTTAGAAAGAGAGAGAACATAGTTAAATTATCAGTAATGGTTGGTGAGAGAGAAATAAAAATTTATTTGGTGTGTATTTTGAGACAAAAAGGAGACACTGAAAAAATTGCTTTGAGGTTAAATTTTACCCTCCAAAAACACCAATTTGGGGGGTAATCATTACCCCCTAGAAATAAGAAGTTTGCTTCGGTTCATGTGAAACATAATTTCTTTGTATGAATCATCAATTTATATGACATGAGCTTTTGTCAATCAACTAAGCAGTTAGGCTGTGAGGTGGGCAATTGTCAAGCCAGCATCTGGATACTTCTCTGGTTTTGGCTGTTAGTACTTTACTTCTGCAGTGTTACTTTCACTTTGGAGATAGAAATAAATTGGCCCTGAGGATGGAAGTGTATTTTTTTCATGTGAAAAGTTTTAGATATCACAGATTCACTGCTCACTGATAACGTGAGCAAATAAAATGCTTGTTCCAATCTAGTGTTCCTGCCTTTTGGAATCCACTTGTCATGTTCCAGGGTCTCTGTTGACATCACATGTCAAAAAGTTATAACACGTAATTGATTACATGATGGCACTTGCCAAAGTGAAGTCGTCAAGTTAAATTCCACGAGGTTTTTACCACGTGTTAGTGCAAGCTACAAGGTTTTTACCTTGTAGTGTTTACCATGATGGTACGATTCCAATCCAACTGGGTCGGCTATATGGGTTTATCTGTTGTGGTAAAAAAAAGGTGCTTGTCTATATGCAAGTCCTATTTTTGTCTAAGAAAATGCTGGTCCTGTTTTGAAACAAATCAGTTGCTGAAGCTGAATGCTCATGTTCCTTGCTAGCTTTAAGGCTTACTTTACTAATTCCTTCTGTTTCTCTGTCTGCCAGAGGGACAAAAAAGAGGAGGCTTTACGGTTAGCACAATTATCTGCAGAAAAGCCTCACTTTTCCCATTGCCTGGAGTGGCTTCTTTTTACTGTATTTGATGCAGAGATTTCAAGGTATGTGTATTTCGTGAAGAGAGATTGAATCATGTCATGTATGATAATTAGAAGATCAATACTTAGAATTGTTATCTGGAAGTCAGATATTACTGAAATTGCAATATGTCTATATGTTTTAATTTAAACAATCAGTATGAACTCTGTTATTGACTTTCTAATTTAAATTACTTCCTTGCAGGCAAAATGCAAACAAGAACCAGATATCAGTCCCTAAACATGCTGGCAACCGCTCTCTTTTGGAGAAGACTTGTGATTTGATCAGAAATTTCTCCGAGTATTTTGATGTAGTTGTGAGTGTTGCAAGAAAAACTGATGGTCGACACTGGGCAGATTTATTTTCTGCTGCTGGAAGATCAACAGAGTAATACTTCTGCTCCTTATAGAGATACCTTTTTTGAGTTTTACCTTACTTTTGTATGGTAATTCTCAAAGATACTTAGACAGGAACACTGTGCATTGAAGAAGGCTGGTATTTACACATTCACACATATTTGAAGTGTGGCTTTGAAGTCCTTTTTTTCTTTTGTTGCTTTCTTCTAGATTTTGGGCAGTTTTGTAGGTACTAGATAGACATGGTTAGGTATTTGCATGCAAGGTCTCTGCCCTTTTTAACGCATAGTTTGGCCTTGGCAAGAAAAGATAATTTATTTCCTAATATTGTTCTAACACCATCATGCCTTCATGTTTATCGCATCCTTTTATTCTTCACTTGCTACACATTATTCTTTGTTGATTATTTGATATGATTAGGGAAGAGCAACGTTCTCATTCAGGGAAAGGTTTAGCCTTTCCGCTACCAATCAGGCTATTCATTGGGTTACTATCACACATTATTAATTCTACACATTATAAAGTTATGAAAATAGGAGAGCTAAATGTTTTGACTTTTGATGTTAGTGCATGGTAAGTGTAGAAATAAGGATTCCTTCCATTTTACCCCATCAGCCTGGGAGAAATTGCAATCTTGATAGCTTTTTAAGTTTCATTCATGAGTTTGAAAGTTAAAACGATGGGTTTCTCTCTCTTATTTTACCCTATTTTGCTTTGGGGTAGACAATGCTGGTACTTTTTTATATTAGTACTTTTTCATTGTTTGTATGTTTAAGGTTGTTTGAAGAATGCTTCCAACAGAGATGGTACCGCACTGCAGCTTGCTATATACTTGTAAGAATTGCTGTTTTTTCTTTTGAACATCTATTGTTGTTAAGTCCTTTTTTTCCAAGTATTATTTAATTTATTTTATGCATAGCTCTTGAATATAAGATTTTTTTATTTAATTTTCTTTCCTCTTCTCATTTCAAGTTTTAGCCAAGAAAGACAAATTCTGATCAACTGACTGTAAACTTAAGTATAGTTCTATGCTGTCACTTTTAAACAACACATACAGTTGTATTTTTTGATTAGATAGGGTTTTTTTTTATGATGATGAATAATACTAGAGATACTAGAACTTTTGCAAACATATTCTTTTTACTAAATAATGTGGTGGTTGATGATAGGTTCTAACCGTGTTATATTAATTTGATCAATTCTGTAATAGCAAGTATATCATTAAATGCTTAAAGTCACATCACTGTGATTTAAATCCTTTCCTGTATCATGGATGCTATATGTGTTTGTAAAAAGTGTTAGTATCCCTAGCATTACTTAGTGGTAATGCTCAATGCTTTAAATTGTTGTGACTGAATGGTTGTATTCTTAAAATATCATGTGTTTATTTACTGAGGGATTGTGATGGCTGGGAAGACAAGTATTCATTCTCTCAAGGCCATAATTTATGAATGAGATTCAAGAGCTGCATTCTGCTTTTTATGCATGGAAATTAGTAACAAATGCATTGTAGTCAAAATGGTGTTTGATTAAGTCATTTCTTTTTGCAAATGTTATAGGTGATTGCGAAACTTGAAGGTCCCGCAGTCAGTCAATACTGTGCTTTACGGTTATTGCAGGTAGGCAAATGCTAGTAGTTTACAGTAGCTACTTTTTCCTCTTTCTTTTTGGTTTTCTCTATGTTACATCTTTGACAAGGTTTACCAACCTTATGCAGGCAACACTCGATGAATCTTTATATGAGCTGGCTGGAGAACTGGTATTACTCTGGGCATGATTATTCTTCAACATATGTTACCTCAACTAGTACATTTAGTTCCTTTTGTTTTGCTGTCATTATCAGGTGCGCTTCCTGCTCAGGTCTGGAAAGGAATATGACCAGACACCACCTGATTCAGATAGACTATCTCCCAGATTTTTGGGTTATTTTCTTTTCCGTTCCAGTTACAAGAAGCCATCATTGGACAAGAGGTTGATATATTCACCTTGTTCTCGTTTGCATTTCTCAGACCCTTGCAATAGTTTCCAAAAGTTACTAATTAATCAGGTGCCTTTTCTTTGGAGCAGTACTTCCTTCAAAGAGCAAAGTGCTCATGTTGCTTCTGTGAAGAACATTTTAGAAAGCCATGCTAGTTATTTGATGTCAGGGAAAGAGCTTTCCAAGCTTGTGGCTTTTGTAAAAGGCACCCAGTTTGATTTAGTGGTAAGCAAAACCTACAGTTTTCTTGAAGGATGATCTGCTTTTTGTACAGTATTTTGAGATGGTGAATTAATTGCAGGAATACCTTCAACGAGAAAGATACGGTAGTGCTCGCTTAGAGAATTTTGCATCAGGACTGGAACTAATTGGACAGAAGGTGATCCTAAAATTCTTCACTGCTCAACTTTCTTTCGTTTAGACAAGCTGCATATTGGCTGCATAGCATGACTTTCTCTCTCTCTCATCTCTTCTTTTTTTGGGGAAAAAAATTAGAAATGGCCTACTGGGACTCCTATATAACCTCTTGCCTTGTTGATCATTTATGTGTTAGGTTAAATAACTTTTTAAAGCCATTTTGTGGTATACCAGTGGTATTCTTTGTTTTAATCACAATATTCTTAGCTCGTAACAAAATATTTGAAATCAAAACCCTTGTACATGTACCTATAGTTAAGACTCTAAGGAGACATATCACATATCTTACACCAGTAGTGATATCATTATCATATTTTCTATATTGCCTGAAGCAATACCAAGCCATAGTCAATGTTTTGATCATTATTACTTGAAAATTTTCTTTTGGTTTTATTTAATCCTCAGAACCTTTATTGTATGTTTCCAGCTTCAAATGGGTACATTGCAAAGCCGGTTGGATGCGGAGTTTCTATTGGCTCATATGTGTTCCGTCAAGTTCAAGGAATGGATAGTTGTTCTTGCCACACTCCTAAGACGGACTGAGGTATAATCAACTTTATTTATGTATAGTACTTTGGCATTTATTGTAGTCTCATGAGTATGCCAGCTTGCTCTGTATTGTTTGTCTTTCCTTCCATCTTTAGGCGAATCCTTTAATTCTGCAAACTTCTTTGAAGTCTGATTTGTGTGGTTTATGCTTGAAGCTTATAAATTCTCTTTATGGGGTACAATATCTTTGTAATCCTAGTTGTGCGTTGGAAGTTTTGAACTTCCTTTCTTGTGATGTGGTACTCATAATTAATTACGGAACTGATGAGACGCATTACTGCACTAGCAGGGCATTTTTCCATTTGATTGACCGGGTTAAGATGTTGCCAATTATTTGCTCTGTATGCACATGCTCATGATATCTGTCAAGATTGTTTCATATAGGTCTTGTTCTTGTAACTTGATTGCCCTTTCCTCAACCTCCCTCCCTCTCCACCAACAATAACTGCACATGTAGAGAGGCATAGCTGCCACTTGTAATTTCATTAAATAGGCAGGTGCACAGAAACCCATGTGGTCTGATGCCAAGTTTGGCACGTGGCTTGCCGTCCAAGCTAATTCCTTGTGTGATGCTTTTCAATAGGTTCTTTTTGATCTTTTCCAGCGTGATATGAGGTTGTGGAAAGCATATAGCGTCACCCTTCAGGTAACCATCTTCCAGAGCATTGCTGATTAATGAAAATAATAATGTTGTTTTTATAGAGTCTCACCCCGCCTTATTGATTTGTTCTTCAGTCGCACCCTGCATTTTCCGAATACCATGATCTGCTTGAAGGCTTAGAAGAGAGACTTTCATCTGTCGCAGACTCGCAAGAGAAATGAGGATGGGTCTGGGTCTCTAACCAGGTGTCTCGTAAAAAAAAGAAGCATGGTTGATAGGTTATTGAGCCTCACTTTCCAGTCATACCATGTTGCAGTAGATGAGCACTTGTATAGTTACTTGACCAAGAGATGAGAATATGTGCACATGATGTTAAGGATGGCCGTTTCATCGTATCTTATTGATCACGCATCTCGTTGAAATCAC
Source organism: Populus tomentosa (assembly GCA_018804465.1). Lineage (NCBI taxonomy): Eukaryota > Viridiplantae > Streptophyta > Magnoliopsida > Malpighiales > Salicaceae > Populus > Populus tomentosa. The sequence continues at coordinate 5,499,109 of CM031995.1, forward strand.
AAAATCTTTATTGTAGATATGAGAGGTTAGAACTGCTAAGGGAGCTTTCCTCCTCATTTTTTCATCTGTGTATAATCATTTTTACTGCTGTATAACATCTTAATAAAAGGAATGCTTTTCCTGCTGCATTTGTTTACTGCTAGGTTTTCCGTAATGTGGTCTGAGCTATGGTTTCGCCTGCCACTTGCACCTATCCTGACTTCATTTATTTCATCCCCCCCCCCCCCCCCCCCACTTTTAGGAAGAGGTAAAAGAATAATTGCAATTTACGACCAGGTTTTTTTTTTTTTATATAATTATAAGTATTTAGATTAGTTTATGTATTTCTTAACTAATTTTTCAAGATTTTAAAATTATCAATTAAAATAAGTTTTTAATGACTTTAAAGTTTGTAATACTAGTGATTTCGAATTAGCTAAAAGTATTTTTATTGGAACGGTTTTTGCATTTGCATGGCTTGCGGATTTTATTTCATTTAGCACCAACCTGTTCCCCATCCACATGCCCTAAAAAGAATATAATAAGAATAAAAAAAAAAACCTAGGTAAGTTATTCCTTCTTTTTTTAATCATAAAAAACTTAGAATTAACTATTCCGCCTACCATTGCCGAAGACATTACTTTCCCAAACATCTCCGCATCCGCATGTATGTTTTGGGCAATGAGATGGAACTCCGCACGCCAGATAATTGAAGATCATCGGCCACTAACACATCGATTTTATTCTTTTCGATCATAAGATCTACATCAGATATTACATATGATATATTCAGGGAAAAAAAAGAAAAAAGATAATATTACAACTTGATAATACAGAGAGAAGAACACCGGCTGTAAAAAAAGAAAAAGAAAAAAGGAAGTGGAAAGCGATTGTAAAGTAGAACAGACAAATTCGGCAAAGGTGAGCAAAATCACCAGGTAAAGCTAATGGATTCGAAGTGCAGATTATCTGCTAAACCAGATGAACAGATGTTTGCAATCCCATGTCTCATCATCTTTGGACCACTGGCAAGAACCCCCACACTTGATCCTTTGCATTCAAACAGGATTTCTGCATCAAAAGAAGGGTTGGTTGAAGCTTAATGAGAAAATTGTAGTCATAAAACAGGCACCAAATCATTATAATCCTGGTTAGAGCTAGCATACTCTTTAGGTCAGGCCTTTCACCATAGTGCACATTAATAGCCTGGAAAAGAGACTGATGAGGGACACTTTCCAATTCTCTGTCAGCTCTGTACACCCATGGCTGAGGTGATCCGGCTGGTGTTGGCCCTTCCACGTTCTGAATCTGCTTAACATACCTCGCATTTTGTTTCTTGTTCCAAAGAACAGCTGCACTTGCTGTCATGGCTATGCATATGCAAATAACCAACATATTGAGAAAAGATCTAAACGCCAATGGGAAACCCCCCTCGGTGTTTTGATCGATTGGGTAGATGTAGTAGCCAGTAATAAGGCCAATTATAATGAGGAAAATGATGAAAGAAGATGATATGATAGCGCCGAGCCAGAGCCAGCTGTTGGGGCCTAAAATGGCAGATATAGGTGCATCAGTTGCGTGGGGATTGAACCATATGGCTCGAGGGGTCTTCGAGCTATCCGTTGTCGGTCCTTTCTCTCTTGTTACGAAAGCCTCAATTTTTAACTGCAGCTTGGAAATATCGGATGGGCTGCCGGATATTGGAAGCAGGAGGTCTAGCATGGTGAGTTCTGAAGATTTCTTGAATGCGCAAACTAGGATTACTTCAGGTGTCTTGCATTTGTATGTTGTGCTCGCAAAGATGAGTTCTCGAATTATAGAAATGAAAGGAGCAATGCCACTGCCTCCACTTACCATCACTAGTTGGTCATGCCTAAATACAAAGGTTTAGTCAATACTAAATTTCAGACACAAAAGTCAAAGATATATTGGCCAAGATCTAAATCGAAGGTTGCTGAAACATATATAGAATCCACAAGATAATGTTTCTTTTATGGCCCAAACCTTAAAAAATGTGTTGAAGCAGGTCCATATGGTCCTTCAACTGAGACCTCGAGACGATCAATCGAAGAAGGTGAAGAAAGCATCTGGTGTAGCTTCCTGGTCCAACTTCCACCACTCTTAATGAGAACACTCAACTTTTCAGGCTCCAGATTGCTATTAGAAGTGATGGTAAAAGGATGCCACTGCAGGCCAGAAATGCTAGGCACATTGATAAACAAAATGCTCGTGGGATTATAACTCAACCCTGGCAATATAAATCAGAAAACAAGTTAAAAAGGAAGAAGAAGATGAAGAACTCGACCCGATTAACTAAAACAAAGAAGTATAAATTCTCGTAATTAATCTCACTTGGATTCTTAGAGAAGTTGAGTTCTACAGTATCACACGGCAGAATCCGGGCTGAAACTAGGCGAACTCTGTGTCGTGATTGTAAGAATCTCAAGAAACGATCAACCAAGAAGAGGTAAAATCCAGGCAGCATAAGGCAAGCAAAAGAGATGCCAACATGGAATATAAAGAAAACCATGAAGAGGATGTAGAGGTAATGGGTGTACAAGAAGAGCTCGAACATTTTCCGCCTGATGCCAGGGTAGGTTGTTGCCCACATGACAAGTCCAGACAACAAAGATAGCTCTCCAGCCACATTGGATATATCATCTCTAGCCCATTCTAGCATCTGCATTACATGTAAGACATTATAAAGGCCATAAATCTAACAAAACCAACAAGGTTCTTGTTTCGAATGGCAGAACATCAAATTAACAGACAACGTAATTATTTTCTCAAAAGAAAGAAGATGGAAGCACATATTATATACCCAAGGGCTGAAACAACAGGTTAACTATGATTAAAGAGAATACTATTTAGAGTATCATGTTAATCAATGGTAGATAAATCATATAAACGTACGTGCTGTGTCACTGTTAATTTATCACAGATTGATCAACACAGCTAGTGTTGTTTGGCAACTAAGACAAAACGAAATGTGAAAGAAGAGTTTTCTTTTCCCGGAAAATACCGTCCACTCGATGGTTAGTTTTTGAGCCACTTACGTAAAGCCCTTTCTGCAACGTACGGAATTTTTCAAGTACCGCGTGAAATGACTCCCACTTGGTCTGCGAATAAAGTTTTTGGTGGGGGCAGTTTTAGCAGAGTTATCACTGAATTTCAGTGGATGCCTGCTAAAACCCAAGATCATGATGGAAACCTTTGGCCCAGTTCACTTCCAAACGGAAGGGAAAGAAACACTAGAACAATCAAATTTCAGAGGCACATTCCAGTCTGGGCCCTACCCAGTAGATTCCCTGCCCTAAAGTCAACCCATAAGATGATCCTCACCGTCCAATTTATGAATGAAGTGACCACCTTATGCATGATAAACAGGTGATCAGAAAGCAATATCCCTACCCTAATCTAGAAAACGCCAAAAACATAAAAAACAAAACAAAACAAACTACTTTCCTACGGCAAGCAGAGCAGACCACCATAGAAATTGACTTGTGGGGTCTGATCTCCAAAAAGAAGCGAGAAGAACAAGAACAATATTATGTAATCTGTTAATCAAAGGCATATTGTTGAGAATGAGCCCTAGTGTGCTAGTGCTAGTGCTCGTGATCGTGGTGGTGCTGCTGCTGCTGCTTTCTTTCATAACTGTATTGCTTACTTTGAGTGTTCAAACTCGTAAGATTTGCCTTTTCGATTTTCCTTTTTACGTTTTGTTTTTCTTCAAGAAATTATGCAAGAGGTATTATAGTTTTGAAAGTTTCCTATCCACGTGGATGGTGGATACTCACGATTGAGTTTTCCTTTTTTTGGTTGACATTAACTCTCGGAGTATTCTTCTACATTCACTGGGAAATTGTTTCCTCGTAAAATAGTGTAGGATTTCATTAGCAAAAAGGACATGAATATGATCTCGATCCCACCACCATATAATTTCAAATCACGTCACATATAATTAAACTCTTTAAAATAAAATGATTCATAAATAATTAATATAATACCAATGCTACTATTATTCATTAAAAGTTAGAAGAGTCATAATCCAAGTTCAACATAGGACACCTTGAAACAAAAGGATTTAAAAACACTGCAATAATGATAGAAATTGTTTAGCAAATACATTGCAATGTTGTAACACTAAAATATAAATATTAGCCTTTGATATACAAATAATTCATCAAATTCTATTTTTTCTTGAGCTTTCAATTGCATATACTTACTGGATATTTATATCAAAATCAGAATTATTACAAATATTAGAATGTTTATTATCATCTTTAATTTGTTATTTAATACAATATTATTATATTTGTTTTAATCATAATTTCAAACTAGTTTTATTTCAGCTTTAGTTATCTAGATATTCATTAAAAAAATGTAGGGGGTACTTATAATATTTAGTACTGGTGCGATGGACAAAGATAGATAATTCCATAACTTATCAAACTCTATATAAAATTATTCTGATTTGGATATAATACTATTCAAACTTATTTATTTATAAATAATACAGATAATCTATCAGAGATCAGAAAAGAAAAACTATAAAGTAAATTTTTGAATACAAACTATATAATAACCTTTTCTGATTAAAGAAAACTATATAATAAATGTGCAAGGCAGCCTGGCACCAAGAAAACCAATTTGAAAAAAAAAAACAAATAATATGTTACCAAATTTACATTTAACTCATGTATGTATAGATTATATGGCACTTTTGGTTAGATATTATTTTCCATTCTTGGTTAGGAAAAATAAAAAGGAAAATTAATGAGATGAATATTTAATATTACATTCGTAAGTGTAATTAACTAAAAAGATAAAATAATCTTCTTACCGCTGAAATTTGATTGCTGACAGCCCATAATGTGATGTAACCAAGTCCATGAGCAGTGAGGAAGACCAGAACCGTGTGACCTAGCCATATGTGGTACTTGATGCTAGCCTCAGAAGGAAGATCGAACAATGGCAGCAGCGATGATCCTCGAGCCACCGGTAAGAAAAGAAGCGTAAGACATATATTTCCCAGAAGCCCTAGACTCAGAGATGCACTGGCCAATTTAGCTTGCCATCTGCCAAGAAGCTCACCGCCATTATTTTTAATTTATTTTTCTTACAAGTAAATGAGAAGGTCATCCTTAGTATTTATATCGTGGTAATTTGTGATTAAAAAAAAAAAGTTCTTACTCTTTCAATCCCTTTTTGGCTGCTGACTGTGGGGTGATAGTAGAAAAGCCATTAAGTAAATAAACTGAGAGTGACCAAATTAATAGGGCCACGAACATGATCAAGAAGGCTAGCTCTGTGCCAGAAACAATGCCCAGAGGGCCTTTTACCAGCATCGGCTTTTTCAAAGTGACCAGACGTTTCTTTTTGCCATTGCTGTAATAAGTAGAAATCAAAATTATTAATAAATTAATAAGAAAAAAAATAAAATTAACGGGTGCTTGAAACTCTCATTAATAATTACCTTTCCAGCTTTCTGTCATCAGACCTCTTCCGGAAATGGAGATAAACACAGCCCACAACAGCAACAAAGAGAATGGGAAACAAGTAAACCAAAAATCCCGTGCCTGTAACAAAAGATGCATCAAACAAATATATATACTTGATGTATTTCAAACACTTTTTTATTCTTCCGAGTGGGAAAAAAATACAATAACTAATGTTCTGTAGAGTGTAGAGGAAAGATCAATCAATGCAAACCTTGCTTTCCGAAATAAGTAGACGAATTAAGCTTCTTTCGGAGATTAGGGAGCCATGTTCCCTTGAATGTCTTGGTGGGCATCACAATCCACACCATAGCATATCCCAGCAACACTATCATGAGCAGTAGCCTTATACCTGCCCAGATCATATTCATTTCTTTACGTGGAGAGGGCGGTCTTGGATCTGTGCTCTCTTGCTCTCACTGATCAGACACGGGGAAGGAAAAGAGAGAAAGACTTGAGTTAATTAAGAGCTTGGAGACACAGAGAATGTAAATGGAATTAGCCCTTTTTATAGTGAAGAATTGATGTAATGGTTTTTTATGCATATAGATAATGTAGGCTTGGCAGTACATGAAAATGAAGCATGGCTCACCGCTCACGTCTCCTCCCTCCCTCCTGCAGGCAGAACAAAGTTTCTAGGGTTCATTATCCTACGTGGTTGACAATAGGCGGGGCCGTGGGGCATGCCCGATGCTTGGCATGTGTCATTGTTCAGGAGTCAACGATTGTGCTGACCTTCAATTCTCGAAAAAAGAAAAGAAAAGTGTTAATTTTGAGTGATAGCTAGCTATCTCTATGGCACAAGTTGATGCGTTTACTTTCACTTCCATGGCAAGTCTCATGCCACACTACACGATTGATGATGGGAATCATAATAAGCTCATTCGATCACCCTCGCAAAAAATTCTCGACGAGCTATATATATATTCATGAACCATATCTTTTTTTAATTAAATGACTACTTAATTTTTTGCTTGTAGGAATTTATTATAAATTTGCGGATCATAAATATGGCTTAGGGTGGTATGGTTTTGTTCGGTAATTTTATTTATTGCCTCCAAAGGTAAAGATATCCATTTAGCTGATGCTTTAATTTCTAGTGCGACCATTTTTTTTTTAAGAGGCAGTATATTTATTTTTAATTGATTATATTGGTAGAAGTATTTTAAGTTTTGATCTTGATATAAATATAAATATTGTAGAAAGATGTATGGATGTAAGAAATGTAATGTTTTTACAAGATGTATAGTAAGTCTCCAACATCTATTTATTTTTTTAAGAAGTAAAATTAATTATTTCGTATACTATAATTTTTTTTAAAAAGAGAGAAATATTTATTCCATGCAAAAAGATAAATCATACTGATATAACTTACAAAATCATCGCATTGAATGTCATTTATGATCATAATATTTTTCAGTACAATTCATTTAATTGTACGTATAGAACTACGTAAATTTTTTTTACCTTCCCTTAGTTTGGATAGATAAGAAAAGGACGGAGGAGAAAAAAAAAAATTATGGGCAAAAATGTGAATGGAAAATAATATGTATTAAATATCATTAGTTCCTTTCTAGTTTGGAGGTAAAGAGATGAAGGTATAAATAAGATTGAAAATGTTTATCTATCAAAAGGATAAAATTGAGTTTTCAAAGAAATAAGATTAAAATAATAAATTAATGTTAAAAAAATATAATATATTTTTTCCTTCCAACCCATTACCCCCTAATTCGAGGGTGAGATTTTGAAGGGGAAAGAAGGTTAAAAACAAACCTTCATTTCTCTTCTCCTCCCTCAAATATTTTCTTCCTAAATAAGGTTAAAAATATCATTAACCTCCATTCCCCTCCCCTCCATTCCCTTCTTACCCAAACAAACTGTAAATGTGAGAATATTCATATTAATTTAAGAACAATTTCAAATCGCCATGAAGAAAGGTGTGGCCTTCTAACAGTTCATCTCTACACCCTTAGGGTTATTCGATAGAGGCCCACTCAACAGCAATGCCAGACATCATCTAGCAGTAGTGGGATGCTTTACAGGCACCGTTGTAAATTAGGAAAACAAATCAGTAAGTAGTTAACGCCATGGATGATTTCAGGATAACTTCAAGACAAGGGTTTTCTCATAATTTATCACTTGTCAGTTTTTTTTCTTTTTTTTTTTTTACCTCCGCAAGGCATATTCTCTACCTTTCAAGTGCTAATTCATGAATATGTGCAGGCTAAATTCGTGATTCCATGCAATCAAATTCATGTGATTGCTTTCAAGGGTTTTTTTTTTAATTAATTTTTTTAGTATTTTTTGTTTTAATATATTGATGTTAAAAATAATTTTTTAAAAAATATATATATTATTTATCATATTTTCAAATAAAAAATACTTTAAAAAAACAAATAAAAACAAAAACATGCATGAAACAGATTGTCTTCATTAATTTGATCATTTCAATTGCTACTGCAAGAGATGGGGACATATATATATGCCGATATTTTAGAAAGTAAATTCAGAAAAATACAACGTAAAAAATAGGATGGTTTCGCATTGAAATCTTATAAATGGATGACCAGCCAACAATTTTCCATAAAATGGTCACTTGTCTTCGATGCATCCTCTCCAAACTCTTGGGTATTTTGAGGGTTGCTACTGTGATCTGCATATATTTCTTCGTAGCAGCTGAATCTTAGAGGTTATTTGAGGTGGGGTTAGAATTATTTTTTAAAATGTTTTTTATTTAAAAATATATTAAAATAATATGTTTTTTTAAAAAAATTATTTTCGAATCAGTATATTAAAATAATCTGAAAATATTAAAAAAAATTAATTTAAAATAAAAAAAATTAAAATTTTTTAAAATTATTTTTAAAACCGTAAAACAAGGTAGACTTAAAATGACTGGCATCGTGCATTGAGCAATCTTTGCACTCGTTGCTGCGTGATGGACTCGTGGCTCTCGTGTGCCTCTTGTAATGCGTGGAAATAATGTGGCTGACGCATGCCTCCCTCCCTAATGACATCAAACTTGTTTCAGGAAATATAAATAAATCGCTCGAGATATTGCAAAAGTTGTTTTTTATTCTTAGAAGTATTAAAATAATATTTTTATGTTATTTTTAAAATTTTATTTTTTATTAATATATCAAAATAATTTAAAAATATTTAAAAAATAAATTTAAATAAATAAATAAATAAATTTTAATTGATTTTTGTTTGGACCGCATTGAAAGAAGGGTTAATTTTCCTAATCAATAATATTAAATTAAATTATGTTCTAGAATTTTATACTATCATAAAAACGAACCCGCTGAAGGTAAGATAATTCATTTATATAAATTAACTTGTGCCCCTGGGATATATATTAGAAAAATCCAAACTACGAAATAAAACCACGAAAACATTTGAGAGATATATAGGAAGTAAACGTCGTTGATGACTTGAGCGATAATATATATGGAAACAGTATCTATCAATCAGAATTATCAAAACGGAAGAAACTCTAGCAACCAGACCGACCAGCTCCAATAAGATTCCTAAGATGAAGTTAATTTCAGACAAAAAGAAGGCTTAGGACGTTCGTTATGATCAGGCCATAAATTAAACACTAACTACTTTCTTATGGTAATGGCACAAGCTTTTAGGTCTCCTCCTATAATTATAGTCATTTTCTATAAATTAAAGACTAACTACTTTCTTATAGTAATGGCACAAGCTTTTAGGTCTCATTAGGAGTATAATTATAGTCATTTTCTATAAATTAAAGACTAACTACTTTTTTATAGTAATGGCACAAGCTTTTAGGTCTGATTAGGAGTCTAATTATAGTTATTTTTTAAAATATTTTTTATGTTAAAATATATAAAAATAATATTTTTTATTTTTAAAATTTTATTTTTCAAATCAGTACATCAAAATAATTTAAAATATAAAAAAAATAATTTTTCATTTAAACAATAAATTTATTAGAAATATGGATTGGCATATATTTCCAAATATAGTCTTAATTTTATACCCCAGGTTGCTTTTTTGAATTATTATGCTTTATTGGTGGGATGATGACGAGGTATAACGAAAGTGAAACCTTCAAAGATCATTAAAAAAATCTTAATAAAAGTATTGAATAGAAAAAATAAAATAAAAAAATATATTATTATCAAATAAAAAAAATATTAAAAAATATTTATTTTTTAAAAAAGAGACTATTTTAACAATTAAAGTATTTTGAATCGATATTTTGACACATTGGTAAGTATTTTTTAATTGGTTTATTCATAAAAAATTCATTTTTCGTAATTCAAATTCAAAATGTTGTACAAACCTACAAGCTCAGCAAGTGACCAAACCCTAATATATAAAGTCTAAAAGCTCATTGAACCCATTTGTTATTGGGTTACCACTTGTTATTGAACCTTTTTAATCACGATTTTAGACCTTTTTACATAGCATCAAAAATACTTATTCATCATCAATCACTACGCATCAGAAACATGCCTTGAATCTTACGGTGACCTCGTTTAAAAATTTGAGACACGTGAATATGAGATCTCGCTAAGCCACCTCTTGCAGTTTGTAATTTACGAATGCATTAACATCAACTATGTAAAATAATTCCATATTCACCACTCAAATTACCGAAGACCGCCATCCTTCAAGGCCTAAAAGCATGCCGTCAGGCCTGGGTCATGAATCGAATTTAGCCCTAAACGAGTCCCACATAACTCCGATGGCCTTAACAAATATTCCATCGCTACAAACTTTATTTCAGTTCACCTTCATGGAAATTCGTTACGTTTGGATTAAGAAGGAAGAGGCAACAGGTGGCTGAAGCTTCTTTGTATGATTATATGTTGCTTCGCCGGGAGAAATTGAATTGGAAGAAAATTAAAAAGTTTTCTTTTTTGCAGCCCACAATTCTGCCAACACTTACTAATTAAAGTAATAAGAAAAGGACGGAGGAGAAAAAATAAACTTATGGGCAAAAATGTGAATGGAAAATAATATGTATTAAATATCATTAGTTCCTTTCTAGTTTGGAGGTAAAGAGATGAAGGTATAAATAAGATTGAAAATGTTTATCTATCAAAAGGATAAAATTGAGTTTTCAAAGAAATAAGATTAAAATAATAAATTAATGTTAAAAAAATATAATATATTTTTTCCTTCCAACCCATTACCTCCTAATTCGAGGGTGAGATTTTGAAGGGGAAAGAAGGTTAAAAACAAACCTTCATTTCTCTTCCCCTCTTAAAAATATCATTAACCTCCATTCCCCTCCCCTCCATTCTCTTCTTCCTAAATAAGGTTAAAAATATCATTAACCTCCATTCCCCTCCCCTCCATTCTCTTCTTCCCCAAACAAACTGTAAATGTGAGAATATTCATATTAATTTAAGAACAATTTCAAATCGCCATGAAGAAAGGTGTGGCCTTCTAACAGTTCATCTCTACACCCTTAGGGTTATTCGATAGAGGCCCGCTCAACAGCAATGCGAGACATCATCTAGCAGTAGTGGGATGCTTTACAGGCACCGTTGTAAATTAGGAAAACAAATCAGTAAGTAGTTAACGCCATGAATGATTTCAGGATAACTTCAAGACAAGGGTTTTCTCATAATTTATCACTTGTCAGTTTTTTTTCTTTTTTACCTCCGCAAGGCATATTCTCTACCTTTCAAGTGCTAATTCATGAATATGTGCAGGCTAAATTCGTGATTCCATGCAATCAAAATCATGTGATTGCTTTACAAAAATAGAAACATCATTGCAATTTGAACAAGAATCAAGGGAAACACCACCCTAACAAGAAGAAATTCATGACTTAATCACATGTCTGCCCTAGCTGAGATACTTTAAGCATAATTTACTTCCTCTCGTCGTATCAGCATGCCAAAGCGGAAACAGCCTTTCAAAATCAATTGAATGAAGCCAGATCGGTTCAAGCTTGCAAACAACACAACTTAAGGTTGAAAAGTTCGAGCAAACTGTTGAATGGGTATGCTTTCAGTAAAATAGCTGGAATCTTATTTAAGGGTCGCAAAGTACAAGAGATAATTGAAGATATTGCATCCTGCATTACAAAATATAGAAGTTGCACAGTATATTACATGCTACAAAAACAGCTTGCTTACAAATTAGCATTACAATACTGGCCAGGTACATTAAGCTTTAGATACTTCAAATAAGAACTTACTATGACCTTAAATAGCAGAAGGTGAGAATACCATCATTCTATAGCACCTGCATCACCGGTCATATCATACAACAACCTGCGCTATAGAAAAGAAATCACGCTTTACCAGACAAATGTAGATTAACATGATTTAAGTCAACTCCTGGGACCTCTGTAGGCAATTTGGACCAGGAAACAGGGTTCCTCATTCCCACTGTTCTCCTATGCATAACCAGAGCTAGACTCAGCAACAAACACAAACCGGCAACAAATGGAACCAGAACACCAATGTTTCCTCTAGGCCAACTTTTCAAAACCATACCTGCACAAATCTTTCCACCAAGACTCCCCACTGAATTATTCATCTTCATGATCTCCACCCCATTCAAAATACCATCAACTCCATATGCCATGGTCTTGTTGGTAGGTCCAACACTCACACGCAAAACCCCAGAGCTATCATCATCAACAACAAAATCCACATAAAACGGTGAAGCCAGCATATATGTAATAGACGAAAGATCTAAATCTTCATATGCCAGGTACCCATTAACGTAGACATTAAAATGTATCAAACCAAGCGATATGCTAGCAATATCACAGAAATGCATCCTAACAAGATACTTATAACCCTCATCTACAGGAAACTCCCATGTCATGTTAAGATTAAGTACTGCGCCATTAGTGTCAGTAATCACTCGAGCAGTCTTGTACACAAAATCAGGACCTACTTCCCTGCTAGCCCCTCCAATTTGGTAATGAATACGACCACCAAAGTACATCAGTTTCGACAAATCATTGCTTGATTTAAAAAACTCATAATCAGGAATCCATGTTCTCCATACAGTATCATTAAAAGGTGTCACCTTTGGACCTCCAACATTGATCCTATGCACAGTTTCAAGTGCCTGCTTGGTTAATCCCACAAATTTCTCATCTTTATTTCCATTAACAAGGAATCCCACATCAGCAATCAAATCTTTAGGTGCAGATATCACTTCAATTGCATTAACAAAACCATAATTACCCTTCTTTGCAGGCACAAAATTAATCACAATCTTATCAGAATCAGCCCATATAAAAAACTCCTTAACTACGAAGTCCCTAACTTTCCCTACACTGAAATTGCTCAAAGCAACATATCCATTAACCAAAACGTGAAATTGAGCATCGCTTAAGTCCAAATTGGAAGAAACAAAAGCGTGAAAATGAAGCCTTACCATATGAGTCCCTGGTTCCTTAATCTCAAAAGCATATTTTGAAGGTTTTTTGAAAATTCTTGCGGAGTTGTAGATTTTGATAGAATAAGGAGATGGGCTTTGGTTGGTGAGCGGAATCGTTTGTGCTGAGGAGAGAAGTGGCGAGTTCGGATTGGAATCGGAGATAAAACGGCGGTTGTCGACGGTGGTGTCGACGGTGGAGCCACAAGAAATGAGGTGGTTGTCTGTGGGAGAGAAGCTGGAAAGAGAGAGGGTGGAGAAAAGAGAGAAGGTGAGAATCAAGAGAGAGAGAGTATGGATTCTGTGTAAGTTAGTCTCCTCCATTTGAGAGAGAAATTGAAGAAAAGAGATTTCGGACAGTGAAGAGGAAATTTGAAGAGCTTTTGTATCTATTTTTGTGATAGTGAGTTAGGGACGAGTTGAATTGGGTTTTCGAGACATTGTCAACGCGTCATTTGGTGTCCGCGTTTTGGTTATGGCCCCACTTTACGTGCTAACATGGTTTTGAGGTAGAGCCAGCGCGTCGCTCTTACAGTATTGGGACCCAGCCAGGCTGGTTTAACTTGAACCAGCTATTGGAATTTGGCTGCCTTTTCGGAGGCGTTTGGTTAAAAAATTATATATATATTTTACGCTGGCAGGACCCATCAATTTTACAGTTTTGCCACAGTTGTTGTAAAAGCAGCATTTTACTGCTTCTTTTACGGGAGTATTTGGTATTGTGATAATTATAGTTGTGTTTTGAAAATAATATATATAGTTAAAAATAAAGTTGAATAAAAAGTAATTTAATGTATTTGGTTAAAAAAATATTTTTTAAATTGAGGTTATATATATATATATATATATTGATGTTTTAATTTAAATATTATAGATTTAACTACTATTATTATATCATGAAATAAATAATATTGATATCAAATATTTTTTTATTATTCCATTAAACTATGTGTAATTTCATCACATAAGAAATCTATCCAACAAGGACTATATTTTTTATGGTTTCTTAAGCGCGCAACAACAAAAACTGAATTTTTTATTATATTATCAAACGATCTCCTTTTAATTTTTTGAATAAAACATAATCACCAATAAAAATAAAAACTAATTTTTTTTAATTGGGTCGGACCCGGTAAGAACATAATTGGGCTTGCGATCAAATTCTGTAAATGTTACGTCATCAAGTGATCTCCTTTTAATTTATGTAGTGTTATTAAATAATATTAAACATTAGTTTTTCGAGTAAAAATTAATTTTTTTTAATATAAATAGTTATTCATTTAGAGCCAAGTGAAATTCACCTTGGCATTGTTAACGTGAACAATGCTCATGTGAATTGATTCATTTGGGCACTATTCCCTTGGAGTGAATAGTGTCTAGGTAAATTCACCTGGTTGCAAACTAAGAAGCAGTTTGCAATAAAAATATATCTCAGCTGCTTCTCACAAAACGGTGTTACAATAAAAATATATATGGGTCCCACATGAAAAGTAGTTAAATTTTTATGTTACTAAACTTGATGTTTACGCGGTGAGTTCTAAAAATAGAAGCTACCGCATAAACAAGCACCCGCTAAATAGTGAAGCATGGCTCCACTTTTCAGTGAACAGTGGAGCATGCTCTACAATTCACGTGAACAGTGAAGATATTCTTCATTGTTCCAGCCAGACCGGGCCCGGTTCAAAGCTAAAAATATATTGAACCGAGTCCAACCCAGTAAAAAAAAATTATTTTTTATTTTTAATTGTGTTTTATTCAAAAAACTAATGTGAAACATTATTCAATAACAATATATAAATTAGACGAAGATCGCTTGATGACGTAGCATTTGCAGAATTTAATTGCAAATTCCAATTTTATTCCTTATTATATTTTATCTGATGTTGTTGTGCTATTAAAAATTTTATGAAAACTGTAGTCATCGTCGGATGTATTTTATACGTAATTTAATTATAGATAGTTTAAAGGAATAATATAAAATATTTTATTTCGATTAGCATATCAAAATAATCTAAAAATATTTTTTTAAAAAATTTAATAAAAATAAATAAAATTTTTAAAATTTTGATTTTAACCGCATTTCCAAACAAATCCATAGCACATACAAAAATGGTTTCAATCAAGTGTCCATTGAATGAAATTAAAAGAAAAGAAAATACATTCAATTCGATAAGAGTTGGGGTTTACTCTTGAGCTCGGGAGTAAGAGAGAAAATGGCGGACAAGAAGCCACCATCTTCTCTTCTAGTAGTTTCACCCATAGTTTTTAAACTCGATCTAATAACCGGCCAGGTTCAAGGGATAGGTTCCGAGTTTTGATTGGATCATCAGGTCGCCTGAGTCAATTCTGTTTTTTTAATCAAAACGACGTCATTTTAGTAAAAAAAATTCAAGGAGTTGCAACTGGGTTTTTGACTAAATCTTACCAGGTCACACTCCTGATTTTTTCTTTTTCTATTTTTTCTTAAACCTGACTCGGTTTTAATTTCGGGCCGATCGGGTTTCAAGTCAACTTTGTAGACCAGGTTTCAAAACTATGATTTCACTCCCCCCTCTTTTCTTTCCAAATAGAAGATAATCGTCTGTCCATTTACTTTAGACGGAGAAATGAACTAAAATGTTAGATTACAAGAACTTCATGGATGTAAATAGCTCAAATGAAGATAGAAGGATGAATACTCCTGGGACTTAATTATTTGTTTTTATCCTTTTTTTTTTTTGTAAGATTATTCAAGATGGTCGAGTTAGCTTAATTTGATTTGAATTTATTTTTATTTTTTTAATAAAATTATTAATTTTTTTAGTTTTATTTCTTGATGTTGAATTATTGATTTTTGAATTTTGTGATTTTTTTGTATTTTTTTTCAAGTTATTCTGAGTGCTAATTAATCAAGGTAACTTGGGTTAATTAATGTTTTTTTTTTCTGTATTTTTTATTTAATTTTAGTATTTTTTACTAAGATTTTGAATAAAAAATTTAATATTTTTATCTTAATATTATATATCATGGATAGTCTTCACATGTTTTTTTCTTGGACATTACAATTTTTTTTTTAATATTTTTATACTTATTCTTTAACATTATATTATTGAGCCCTTCAGTTTTGTCCTTTTTTTTCCCCCCTACCTCGAGTTATACAATCTAGTTAACTCGGAACTAACTAGTTTATCATGATCTGTAAATGTTTTTTAACGTTAAAAAAATTTAATGACCAGCGGTGAAGCTGAACACCAATCTAGTTAATACTACAAGTTTATATACCACAGTCCCAATAATTCATAGCAAAACACACCACTAATTCTTTTTTTTTAATTATCAATTCCGAGGATTATACTCTAAAAGTTACAAAACCTTGTGTAGCCAAAATATAGATCTGGCTAATTCTCATTTCGGTTAGCTAATTCTCATTTTGCTCGCCTGTAAAATTTTGATTGCAGCACAGGTTTAGGGTTTACGGATGTTTCTGTTTTTAATCTTCTTCCTCTTCCTCTTCTTCTTTTTATAAACTTTACATTTTATTATTCGATAGTTAAAACTTAAAAGTGCTGTTTAAGGTGGTTTATTTTGGTTTTTAGACCCAAATTTATCTATACTACTTTTAATCTCTTCAAGTAAGTTTGTCTGATTCCTGTCTTTTTATTTTTCTCTGTGTTTTGCAGGTTGAGAGCCTTTTGACAAGTTCTTGGTTGCAAATTGGTACTAAATTTTTGGTTACATTTTATTTTTTTGATGAAATGATTTAGTTGAATTCATCATGCTGTAAGTTGCTATCATGGCTAGACTTAGGTTTTCAATGCTAAAAAAGTCTTTCTGTAATTCCATCAACCCCACTTCACAACGTCAATCGCTTCGATTTTATAATGTTAATGGAAGTAGTCTAAGAACAGCATCTGCTATCATAAATCGAGATTATTACAAAGATGAATCAAAATTGGCTGGAAATCTGTCAAATATTATAGCTATGAGATCTGATGCTTGTGTCAATAACCAATGTTATAAGAATAAACCCATGAGAGGATTTTTGTCAACTTCGTCAAATGTGTTGCTTCGAAGTGCTGTTCCTTTCATTTCAATGAGCCCCGGGTTGAGCTGTAGATCATTCTCTTGGTCTTCTGGTGGCAAAGTTGACAAATCTGGGGCTAGTGAAGTTTCAGCTTCTTCCAGTGGAAGTGATGTGGACGTTAGTAACAGTGGTGGTATTGGAAGTGACTGGATTGATAAGGTTAAAGAAGCCTGGCAAAGTGCAGTGCATGCAGTAACTTATTCTGAGCAAAAGGCTAAAGAGATCTCCGCTGAACTGACCCCTTATGTTCAGCAGTCGCTTGATTCGCATCCATATCTTAAAAACGTGGTTGTTCCAGTTGGTTGGACTTTGACTGGTACTGTTGTGGCTTGGGTGGTGATGCCTAGACTTTTGAGGCGATTTCACAAGTATTCATTGCAAACTCCTGTTGCTTTGCTATCTGGAGGCACATCTGGTGAACAAATGTCATATGAGAAGAGCATTTGGGGTGCTTTGGAAGATCCTTTAAGATATGCAATCACCTTTATGGCATTTTCACAAATGTTAGTAGTTCCAACTATAATCCTTTCCACTTTATGATATGTGAATGTTTATATTTTCTTTTTATATTTTTCATTAGGTGACTAATATATTTGGACTCTGATTTGCAGTGCTGTGATGGTGGCACCCACTACAATTGCTTCTCAGTATATAGCACAAGCATGGAGGGGTGCTGTTATTCTTTCTTTTGTATGGTTTCTGCATCGGTGGAAGACAAATGTGTTTAATCGTGTGATAACTTCGGCAACAGTTGATCGGGAAAAGCTGTTAACTCTTGATAGAGTTTCTTCTGTTGGTCTTTTTGTTATTGGACTGATGGCTTTAGCTGAGGCTTGCGGGGTTGCAGTGCAGTCTATACTGACTGTGGGTGGCATTGGAGGTCAGTGTTAGTAAATGGCTTGTGTCTTTACACATGCAGTAATTGTGATGATGGGAATATTTGGCATGAAAAATTCTGCTATTTAACTAATCTTCTGAATTTTTTTATTCTTGCTCTATTTACGCTTCCAAATTCCTATTTATATGTGATTGTAGTGCAATCTTAACATTCTAACATTTTTTTTTGAAATGCTTAACAGATTTCTTGAATGCACCCGCTAACTCTATAAGTTCTTAAATCAAAGTTACTTCTCTATTCCCTATCTATCTGTTGACTTCCCTTGCCACTTAGTTTTGGCGAGCAATATGGAATTGTTTTGGCCATTTTTTCTTTTCACCCTGTGGAGACTTTCCTACCAAAACTTCATGTATGTGTAACACTGTTTGTTCTCTTCAGAAGCCCTCCATTGGAGGGATACTCTTCATGTCTGCTATTTTAATTAGTTTTTTTTTACACTAGTGGCTAAAAGGACTCTAGTCATGTTATTTGTTCACCTTAACATCTTTTTATCACTTCTTTTTTTCACGTCAATGCTAGTTATTGCTTGATAGTTTTACAATTCTCATTGAAAACTAAAGGGTAAAATGTACGAGTGGCCCTGTACCATTGGTCATAGAACAAAGAATCTCTAAACAAAATTAGGGGTAAAAATTAGTCTTTCTGGTAAATGATGTTAGGTTCTCATCCATTTTTTTTAAGGTAAAAAGTTCCAATCTCCTTTATACTAATGGTCGAAGTGCAAATAATCCTTGAACAAATTATTCAACCGAAATCGGATCCTTCTATAAAGTGGACTATGGTGTCACATGCTAGACACGTGCTTTACCTAACCCAAATTGGATGGAAACCTAATGTCATTTAGCAAAAGAACTAATTTTTACCTCCACTTTTGTTCTAGGACTGTTTGAACCGAATAGTTTGTTCAGGAACTCTTTGTGCTTTGACCAATAGTACATGGGTCCCTCATACATTTTACCCAAAACTAAATGCATCTTATTGATGATATCTCAATCTAGACCACCCGAGCACTTTTCTCCTAGGGTCAATCCTATGCTGTATCGAAGTGTTGCGTTTTTGTAATCATATATAAAAATCTGATTCTTTAATTATTATAAAATTATGTAGGAGTTGCTACTGCTTTTGCTGCCAAAGACATCCTTGGGAATGTGCTCAGTGGGTTGTCTATGCAATTTTCAAAGCCCTTTTCACTTGGAGATACAATAAAGGTGAGAACATGTCATTGGTCCTTGGTTGATTGAAGTTTTTGTCTTTGGATAGTGAAAAGTTTTTATAAGGAAATAGTCCATGAGTAAAGATCAAAATTATGGTTTTCTGTGAAAAGTTCTCTGAAGTTTCTTTTCACAATGTCCAAGAGCATTGTTTCATCAGACATCCATAACTTAGTTTATGCTTTTATTTGTTGTTACTTTCCTGCCAACATCTTGTAATGAATTATACTGCCAAGCACCTTTCATCCAGCCCCTCATTACTTGTGGTAGAACATGTTAGGAATGAGCATGATAGTTGTGTAGATAGTATCCCAACCAATAATCACTATCATTTTTATTTTTACATGACTTTGCAGATACATATTTTGTTACCAGAAAAAGGGTATCTATCCATTCTGATTCTTTATTCATCAATACTCGTGAAAAATGGAAGAGAAGCTATTCTTCGTATGCATTTGTAATAATCTCAACAATTTTAGGCAAGCCCATTTGTCTTGTCCCTTTTCTCTTTAAAGAGTCACTGAAATTCTTTGATTGCAGGCTGGAGCTGTAGAAGGTCAAGTGGTCGAAATGGGACTTACCACCACTTCATTATTGAATGCTGAGAAATTCCCCGTCTTAGTTCCAAATGCATTGTTTTCTAGTCAGGTAGGCCATTTTCCTTACAAGTCATATTGTATTTTTTGGGAAACCATGGTCTAAGGCTGTGTTATCATGGACTCTATCTCTGTTTCTGCCAAGGATATTTACATCACACACCTAGTTGCTGATGTCATCATATTCAAGCCTTATATTTCCTTTTTCTTATGCTTTTATTTGGATGTTGAAGTTTTCAGTGGTTGATGGCTCATCCTTAATTTTGGATTGATTTAAGTGGCCATATGAATATCCATCATTGATCCGGTTCTCTGACTGAAACTGTGGGTGTGTGTGTGTTTTTATTTGTTTTTTTGATATGCATCCACTCAGATACCTTACATTATCTAAAGAAGCATATCATCTCTATCTTTCTCCCACATATATGTGTCTTCCACATGTGCATTGCACACGTGCACACACATTATAGTGGTATCTAATAACGAGCTGGCATCCTGAATGCTTTTTCAGGAGCACCTTCTTTGCCATGTTTATACTAATACTGTTACCTGAATAATCTTTGATGACTGACATATAAAGTTATAGGTAATTGTGAACAAGTCTCGTGCCCAATGGCGTGCGATGGTCTCCAAAATTCCTGTGACAGTTGATGATGTGGAGAAGATACCCCAGATATCAAATGACATCAAGAACATGCTAAAATCCAACGCAAACATTTTCTTGGGAAAGGAGGCTCCTTACTGTTACTTGTCTAGAATAGAAAGTTCATTTGCAGAATTGACTCTTGGGTGCAATCTCAAACAAATGGTAAGTTCCAATCTCCCCCATCGATTCTTTCTACTTTGATGCAGGACAGAAAGTCGACCATTATACTGAGCTGTGTTCACTTGCTGATTTTCATCTGTACCTGGCTCTGATTCTTTGAAATTTGAATATTATATATCTAGTTTTCTGTTAATTGGAACTGTCTTCTGTGCTTGACTCTCTAGTTTAAAAGACATGTTGACCAAGGAATAAAGACATTTTTTTTTTAATTGCTGTCACTGCTCTGTTGGCTAATAAATGTGACCCTAGTCATTTATAACCTTCAATGATATCACATAAGGATTCTGGCATCAAATTCAGTTAAGCTTTGTAGGGCAGAATTGTATTTATAACTTGTCCAAACACGCGAGCTTGAGGGTTCATATTGTTGATGACATTTCCAAAATATTTCCATACAAATATAACGAAGGCAATTGCAGAGAAGCCATTCCCTTTTTTTGTTTGTTTGCAAGGACCAAATGAACTGCTTATTCATCTATTGATGCTCACCATTGAATAAAAGAAGATTGTAGTCATTGATCTGGTTTTCTTCTCATGAAGCTCTGTTTTGAATCTCAATACTTGGATGCGTTGTCCTCTCAAAGATTCCATTGCATGTCAGCACATTTTTTACCATCCGTTTCTGTTATGCTAGTATATGTTTATAATCATGTGGTATGGACTAAGGCTTTGTTGTTGTTGTCATCACTGTTTTTACTAATAGATGTTGTACTGCTCCGTGCAGAGCAAAAATGAATTATACTCCGCGGAGCAAGACATTCTTCTGCAGTCAGTCAGGATAATAAAGGAGCATGGTGCTAGATTAGGCATCACTACTACCAGTCAGTGATACAGTGACAACGCTGGTAAACGAGATTCCGCATGTTGAAGCTTGGACCCTTCTCTACGCGCACTCAACTTGAATATCATACTGTGCAGAAACCTGTATCATGATGTTGATTCTTGTGTTCGAGTTGTTTTGGTGCATCTGAAAAGAACCAAAAAAAAAAAAAACTGTTGTGGTGTAACGGCTGACAAGGTTAAAACTCTAGTCGACTGAAGAACACACGTTTTCAACTTTCCTGACCAACAGTAGTTGAAAGTTTTGAATCCATTTGTTCAGCTGAAAAGGTATCATTTCTTTCTTTCTTTCGTTTTTTGTAAAGAAAAAACCAAAATGTCAAAACATGCTTCGTGAGGATTATTCTTGCTTTGTGTAGCGATAGGCTATCACAGCAGTCTTAAAGAGCGTCGACTTCAAATACAGCCTTCTTGAACCTAAATAACGCATGCAGAGAGTGTAGCATGCTTACTGAATACAACATAGTGCTTAACAAAGACATTAATTATGCATTTCTATACTGTAGCATGTGGAACACACCCAATAAATTGATTTGGATTTGGATTGGTAACTAATATGGGATATTATTGAATTAAAAATTGATACTTCCAAGGACTAAATAAAAAGAAAAGTTTTTTTTTTTATATGGCAAGGTGTTAGTAGTTAGCAACCCAGTTAGTTAGAATTCTGTTCGTAGTTAGAAGGAGGGAGATTGATTGTATAAAAGGGAGGGTTGCACAGAAACTTAGGAAATCAATCAAGAAATAAGAATTTTACAGTTTCTCTTGAAATTCTCTCTATTCTCTCTTCTTTCTGTTCTTCTCTTTATAAGTATCATTGCTTTGTCAAGGGAAACCGCGACGTTCCTGAATTTTTTGGAAGTCAAATTGAATTTAGAACGGGCGAGACTAGGTCATGAAAAACTGAAATCTATTGGACAAGATTAATATAGTGGGGGGTAAATTAAATCTCATTAGAAACCATTGCATCTATTCCAGTCTGTTAACTGTAGTATCTTAAAGTCGTATGATATTGATGGCAAATCACTCAAGCAGCCAACAAGCTTCTTCGAACCAAAATCACTTAATGCCAATGTAGGAGTTTTGATGCAGCTTGTGATCTCCAAAAATTGCATCGGCTTCTTTAGCTCGAACTCTCGGTTTCTCTTCCTCCTTCGACACCAAGGCCTGTCTTGGTCTGTCCCTGCTAGATGATCCATCTTCACTTCTCTCTATTTCCACAGCCAGGCCCTTCTCCACCAAAGCCGTTGCATTCAAAGGCTGATCAATGATGAAAGGTAAGAGAATGAGACTGTCCGAATTCTGAAGTTTCAATCCCTTGCGCGCAACACAGGCCCCTGCTTAGATGTCCTGTAATGAAAACCTACTGCCATAGCATCAAGATCATGAACAGCATAACTGGGTTTTCTAAGAGCCCGTAAAAATGGCAATTCGAATAGCACTATCCCATGAGCAATCTCAAAGACTTGATCTTTACTCAGCTTGCACTCCCCACCAAACCCTACACACCCCTGATTTGGCCTTCTGTTCAAGCAACCTAAAAATTTCAATCCATGAACCATCGGTGATTTCTCTTTCTTGCGATTTCACCTAAAAAGTAAGTACAAAAGCAGAGAAACATGGCGAATGTGGAATTCACGGCGATGTCAATGGCCCAATGGGAAATGCAATTGACAAGTATGCAATCAGGTGCTTGATCAGCTATTAACTGCCCGAAGGGGTGTTTCAGGAGATCATATGCAACCTTCAAGTACCGAATTTTCTCAAACGGAATTTCCAAGCAGCTTCAGCACTACCGGACAAGAGTTCATTGTCTAAAGATGGCATTGGAAACTCCACTAAGCTGATCAAATTCTCCAGACTTGGAGGATATTTAGGGTGTCTTCGGATGTTTCTTGGAGTTGACATAAAGGAGAGCTTTGGCCAAGTCTACGGTGAGCTGAAAAAATGGCATCATTTGGCCAAGGCGCAGTCCGTGGAAGCACGACTACATGAAGATCTTTTGCCATTTTAGCTTGGATATAATTCATGGACATAGCAGAGACCTAAATACAAATATATTTGGATTTATGGAACACTGAAATACCAAGAAGATATTGCTAAGAATATTGGAATCTGATTTTTCGATGAGGGCTGCTATCTCTTTCTAGGCTGATCCGTTGAAGGCCTCGTCTAGCTCAGTTAGAGTCTTACTTCAAATCATTTCTTTGTTTCTCATCGTACACCGATTAAGTTTTTTACAGGTCCGCAGGAGCCCATGGATTCATTATAAAGGCAACTAAATGCAGCATAATATAATTATAAGATGGTTGAAGTGATAAGAGTTTGCAATTAAAAAATTTATTTTCTTTGTAATCTCAAGTTAGAGCTTTAGCTTACTTATATAATAGCTACTGGAGATTTATATGGTTATTAACTTTAAAATTCATGAGATTAGTTGAGATACGCGCAAACTGACCCGGATATCCACATTAAACTAAAAAAAAAAAAAAAAAAAGCACAATGTCCATTCCAAAAGCTATTTTGAAGAGGTTTCTTTACCCAGACAAAAAAAAAAAGGTTTTTATTCCATATTTGAATACTTGAGAACATAAAAGCACCTAAATAAAATCTCCAGCATCGGTGATGATCAAATATGCCTTGCGAGCTGTGACCATGTCCTTCGAACATTTCATTTCTTCTTTTTCCCCTGTGTCTCCAGTACACTCAACATTAGAAAACAAACACTATCGTGTCAGTGCATGAAATCCAGAACAGATGTGAAGCCCCACGATGAACCCTTAAAAATTACAAAAAGGAAAATGATTTGACGCAATCATGCATGGAGCCGGCGGTAATCATTTAAAATGAAAATAACCTTTCAGCGCTCTTAAAAACTATTACGAGAGGTGTGGTCCCCATTTTAATAGATTTTTCCAAACAAGTCCTTAAAGAACAGACAGATAGAGGAGGGAGGAGTGCAATTAAAACAAGAAACTGAATAAATATAAGGGAAAATTATCCCTAGCAATTATGTCAAAATTGCAAGTTCAGTTTTAAAAACTTATATATATATATATATATATATATTAATTCTTAGATTAATGGAGAGTTTTTTAGATATTATTTTTTAAAATCTCATTTAATCTTGACTTTGCTCTGAACAAATTTTTTAATTTTGTCTGTTAACTTTGCTGCAATTGATTATTTTTGTTGTCAATGATTAAATAAAAAAATATTTAGTTGAGTTCATGTCTTAAAAAAATATGATATTTTTTTAATATTTGTTTTAAAAGTTTTTAAAATAGTATGTGTCTTAAAAAAAAATCAATTCATGTTTTATTCTAATCTTTTATTATATTTTTGATATATCAAATCAATCGAATTATATCAAATTAAGTTTTTAATTATTTAATTTAAAATTAAAGTTAAGTAAGGATTAGGTAAAAATATTTTTAAAAAATAACCAATAGAGTTAGATTAATGATACTCACTATGATAATAGATAAAAATCATATTATTTTTATGTTTTTTTTTAGTATACTTCCATTACAATTATTATAATTTTGAATTTTAGATAATGATTATGATTTTTTTATAGTTATAAAACACGTTTAGGTATTTTTTATATTAAAAAACAAAAACCAGACACAGCATACCGCGGGCCTATACTAGAAGCTTATGGTATTTAATTTGTTTTGTCGCTATTGCATATCATTACTCATCATCATCAAGGGTCTAGATTTCCAACGCCTGGCGATTGGGTTCCAAATTCCCAGTTGATCATCGAATATTAATAATTTACTTTGTCGTTTATTTGGAAAGATAACATTTTTTAAATCGTTGATGAACTGGTGTTGATGGATCAGGCACGGCAACTAATAATTGGGTTTTATGAGTTTTTAACTGTATAATTTCGGAGACATGCACGCGCAATTCTTAGGCCGGCTTTATTTTTAAAGTATATTATAATAGTTATTTTTAAAATATTTTTTATTTTTAAAAAAATATTTTTGAGATTAATATATTAAAATAATCTAAAAATATTTAAAAAATAATTTTAAATAAAAAAATTTTAAAAATCACAAAACATGATTTGCACCGCAACCTAATATGAAAAATGATTTTATTAAATACTCAATTTTAGTCGCTCCATCCGAATGTTATTTTTGTTTCTTGGTTTATTTTGTCTCTGCTTAAGTTTCACTAAAATGTAAAAAAAAAAAAAACCTGTTTCAACAAATGAAACAATCTAACCTTTTGCAGAGGACTGGAACACGGGAAGAGAAGAGGTGGCCCAAAAAAAGGGAAGAAAACAAGAAGAATCTCAGCAAAACGAAAAGTCACTCTTCTCATTGCATACAAGCGAGCACTCTCGTGTCCTTCGTATTGGTAAGATGTTTTGGGTTAGGCTTTTGTCGTCTGCCTCAATCAACATGCGAGCTGAAGGAAAAATACAGAACATGAAAAACACAAAATTCCCAGCTTTCCCTGCCTTCCACATCACTTAGGGCAACTAGTTTCTGCTGAGTGAAACGACTAACAAAACTGAGTTGGCACAGGGTTGGTGCAGGGCCGTGAAACTGAGTTGGAGGGTTTGCCGTCAATATCCTCCATGGCACATACATCAAAAGCTAGTTTATGTTTCTTCTCACGTTTCTTTTTAGTTGAAGTTGAACTCTAATTTACCAAATTATGAAATACCTAATTACCAATTTGGCCAGTCTTCAAGCTTTGAAGGGAGCCTTACGTTTTATATTTCAAGTTTCAACCAGTGAAGTGGGTCGGCAGTCGATGGAAAGATGACTGCATGAAGATCTTTAGCCATTTTACTAAGGATATTGGAATCGGATTTTTCGTTAAGGGCTACAATCCCATTTCATTATACAGATTAATGAATTCATTATAAAGGCAGCTAAATGCCGCATTATGTACATTCAAATAGCTATTTTGAAGAGGTTTCTTGACCAAAAAAAAAACTGTTTTATTCCATACATGAATACTCGAGAACATGAAGCACCTAAATAAAATCTCAAGCAGGGGTGATGATCAACTCTGGCTTGCGAGTTGTGACCATGTCCTTCAAACATTTCATTTCTTCTTTTTGAGAAAATCAACAAACTTACCAATATAGTAATCCTGATGCAACTTCTGGTTTCCGAAAATCGCAGCAGCTTCACTTGCTTTCTCCCTCAAGCCTTTCCCTTCCTCGGATACCATAGCGAGTTTCAGAGCCCTGGCTACACCATCCCGGGTAAACGACCCATCTTCCCCTCTCTGTACTTCCACACCTAAACCCTTCTCAACCAAATACCTTGCACACAAAGGTTGGTCGATGATGAATGGCAAGAGAATAAGGGTGTGACCAAACTGCAAAGTTTCAATAATAGAACCCCATCCAGAGTGAAATAATGATCCCCCGATTGATGGATGACCCAAGATTTCCATCTGTGGCGCCCATCCCATGCAAACAATCCCTCTGTCAGTTGTCCTTTCACCGAATCCTGAAGGCAGAGCTTCAAGATCATCGTTGGCCCAACCGGGTTTTCGTAATGCCCACAGAAATGGCAATCCAGACAACTCTAGCCCATGAGCAATCTCATATACTTGATCTCTGGTTAGCTTATACTCGCTACCAAACCCTACAAACACAACGGACTTCGGCTTTTGTTCATCAAGCCATTTAAAGATTTCACCCCACCTCCCATCAGTGAATTCCTTTCTTTCTGGCTTCTCCTGTGGCAGCAAACCTACTGGGATAACGGGTTTTCCTATCATCCTTTCAAATAGATTCAAGTAGTCTCCTTCGAACTCGGCACAGCTGCGTACCGCGAAAGCTTGGCATCCATGGAGTATCTTGGAGACCCTTTCACCATCCGTGATCCCAGAAGCATTTCCTGTATAAATCCATTCAAAAACTCCAGCAGCCTCATGGTTTCGATAAGCTACCGAGGAGGGAAAGTCAACCCACTCTGGTTTCGATGTCATACTCGTCCATGACGGCCTAAGTCTTTTTTGACCATCGCCAACTAAGCACTCTGGGTGCGCAAGAAACACATATGCAACAGCAGAGAAAACAGAGAAATGAATAAGAGGAACTTTTTTTTCTCTAGCAATATCTACCATCCAATAAGGAATCATGTCAATGATTATCCAGTCCGGAAGTTGATCGGCGATGAACTGCTTCAAGGGGTGCTGCAGGTGATCATATGCAATCTTCAGGTACTCGATTTTCTCGGCAGGAATGTCAACCGTGGCCTCTCCATCTTCTGGCAAGATATCATTGTCTAAGCTTGGTAGTGGAAACTCTACGAATTTCACCAAGTCTGCTAGACTTGGAGGAATTTTAGGGAGTCTTTTGGTGTTTCTTGGGGTTGAAACAAAGGAGACTTTGATTCCAGCTTTGGCTAAATCTATGGAAAGCTGAAAGAAAGGTATCATATGGCCAAAGGCAATCCATGGAAGCATCACTATGTGAAGTTGCTCTGCCATTAATTCAAGGTATGGAGAAAAAGAAGATTTCCCAGGCTAGGAATTAGGGCAAACCTGTATAAATTTTAGAGGATTGAGAAAGGAGGTTTAAGATCAGTATATATGGACTGAATACAAGAGCCAATTAGGACGGACAGTAAGCAGATTTCAATGAGAAAAGCAAAACCTTATCAGCTTGTCTGGAGATTAACGAGTGAATCTTTCAGGGACTTCAATGATTTTTAAATTTCACATGGAAAGCACTTCCGATATTTAACGAGCCAGGGGGCCAACCAAGTCTCGAATGTGAACTAATTCATGCTGATTTTTCTTCTTTTCGACAGCACAGTACTTCAATTAATGGTTACTTTTTTTTTTTTTTACAGAAAAATAAATAAAATATTTATATTTACATCATTGAATTATAAAAAATTAAAATAAATTTAGCCAAAAGCCATGAAAGAAAGAACAATTGGTTACACCACTCAAAAAATATTTAGTTACTATACTGTTCTTTTTCCCACGAGGTAAGTTTTCACTCAAGCAGGGAGCAATAAGGATCTTGATTATGCATGCATCACACGTGGAATTACGGGGGGCTGGCAGCGAAAGCGGCCATTGCAAGGATTTTGTTTTCAGTCACCTCTTTTATTAAATTAGAATTTTAGCTTTAAAAATAGAAAATTTTATTTCTAACCCCTCCTAAAATTTTTCTCTAACTTGTCCCTCCCAAACTAAAATTCATAGCTCCACCCTGCATGCATGATGCATTGAGTTAGCACTATTGGTTTCCTGAATGTTATATACCTAACGAAAAGAAAAAAATCAAAAAATAATTTTGGAGCCACTAAGATTCTGTTATACATTTGTATAACTGTATAGGGATTTATTATATAAATATATGATTTTTTTTATTTTGAATAATTATTTAAAAATTAGATTGTCGTGAACTACAAATTATTTAATTATTAATTATTCAATGGTAATCTATACAAATCACAACTAAAAAATCTTTCAAATCATTATTTAGAAGAGAAATATTATTATACATAAAGTACTAGTTTTTTATTATGTGACTTACATAGGTTATTTTTCTAACAGACAACTACCTTAAAAATAAAATGCATAGCTTACTATTTATATTTTACTTTATATATATATATAGAGTAAAATATTCATTAGGCTTATATAGAATATTCATAAAAAAATATTAATATTACAATGAAAAGCTATAAAATTATTTGAAAATTGTAGCATAACTGGATAATTTTTTAAATATCATTTTGATACTTTTATTTTAAAAGATTTTCATTATAAAATATATGAAAAATAAAACAACTAGATAGAGGAAAAAATGTGAAAAGCTAAAAGAATCAAGCTTGAACCTATAAACCTAACCTATGAGAAAAAATCAAGTGCTCTTAAATCTAAAAGGTTAGGTGAGCAAATCTGATTTATTAGAAGAAACTTAGTCACACCTAATTTTCATTTAAACTCAAATAGAGTTGTCCACTTGAGAATATATATATATATATATATATATATATATATATATATATATATATATATATATATATATATCAACCAAAACAAATTTAACCATATAAAAAATCAGGGTTAAAGTATTATGCACTCCCAAATCTAAAATTCAGCACATTTTTCTCTTAAGAACTCATTAAAAACATCATTTGAATCTTAGCAACTAAATTTTCAACTTCAAAATATTCTCTAATCAGGTTAAAAATTCAAAACCAAACTAAATTAAAATAAACTTTGAGAATTTCAATTTGATTTTTTCAACATGATTAAAGATTTTAATTATTTTTGTCAAACTCTTTTTTCAAAGACGAACCCTCCTCCATGATTAAGGGCCTTTTTATAGCTGTAATGTGGTTGGCTAAACTTTGTCTCTCTTTTATTTTAATAATTTTCTCTTTTTTTCTCAATATTAGAAACTAAAACATAAAAAAAAAGTTGTATGTCAAAATACAAAACGCTAAAACTTCATGGATCAAATTAATAAAATAAAAAATTAAAGAACAAAGTATATTTTTTTCACATCCTACTAACAGTTCAAATTGCACTATGGATGCACGGTTTGATCCATAGTGCATTACTCTCTATACGAGTAGAGGATGGTGTATAGTAAAACACCATTTTCTTTTAAATTTTTCTACTAGAATGCATGTAAGCACGATGTTGTGTGACGCTTTTCAAATCTATTTTTATTTAATTTTATGGTATTTAAAATAGATA
The DNA here is from genome assembly GCA_018804465.1 of Populus tomentosa. Classification (NCBI taxonomy): domain Eukaryota; kingdom Viridiplantae; phylum Streptophyta; class Magnoliopsida; order Malpighiales; family Salicaceae; genus Populus; species Populus tomentosa. The sequence continues at coordinate 5,529,112 of CM031995.1, forward strand.
CTAAAAGAAAGGAGACAATTAAAACAATATATATATATATATAGTATAGTTTTTAAAATAAAAACAAAAGTAAATTATATTAAATATTCTTAAGAATTTACAATTATTTAAATTAAAGAGAAAAATGTCTTGCCTTGATCAAAACTCCTTTTTTTTTATTCATATATTTCCTTTTTATTTTCATGAAAACATTTTTTTTATTAGATATATTGTTTTTTAAAATAAGAACATGTCATGATTGAAAAGCAAGTTTCAATGAAAAAAAATCATGACTCGATACATTTTGAGAAATTGTATGAACAGATAAAAAAATATTTATTTCAATAAAATTATATAAAAAATAATAAAATAGATATTTTATTCTCATAAAATAATCATGAGAATTATTTTTTAAAAAAATTCATGTTAGGTTCATATATAATTATTAAGAATTAATTTGATAAAATTCTATGAGAATTAATTTGATTTTTAAAATTATTGCAATTTTTTTATTTTTTAAAAAATAAAAAATACAACAATTAAAAAAACAAAACACAGAGAATCAAGCCCAGTGTCACTAGGCCCGAAAGAAGTGGCCAGACGTGCTTGGGTTTAGAAATCCGAATGCATGTCCTTTAAAAAAAAGTCCAAGATGTGTCTTGACTTTGAACAGCAAGCCAGTGCACCTGCCTTTAAAACACAAAAGCAGGGGAGGACATCTACTCACCTGCAATAATTTTCATCCACCTACGATGACCGCAGATTCTAGATCTGATTTTTTTTTTTCTCTTACTTCACAATAAAAATCTCAATTTGTTTCAGTTTAAAAACATCATAAACCTCCATAACTCCAAAACATATTTTTAATTAGTTGAAACTTAAAATTAAATTAAACTAAAATAAACTTGTTAAATTCTGATCTCTTTTCTGAGGCTCAAACCATCTGGCTGAAAATTTCCTCTCTCCTCTTTCTTTTCGGCTATATTAATTATTAGGGATTGAAATATAAAAAAATAAAGTTTTATAACCAAGATTTAAACTTTTAAAACTATAAGGATTAAAGTGTAAAAAGAGGCGCTTTATAAACAGTGCTGATGAATAATGAATGAATATTGTTTTGTGCATGCATGAAAAGCGTGGCTTTAGTTTGTTTATATTTATTTTAGTTTTTAATTTAATTTGGCCAATCTTTTGGCTTTGAAGTTTGATGCACCAATTACGGTTGAATATTATATTATATTCTAGGAATGTTGTCAATGATGAGAAGTAAAGTGGGCCTTATCTTTTATATTTCATATTTCCACCTGTGAAGCTGGCTAGCAATAGCAGGGTGGTGGTACGGTGTGAGTCGTGAGAGGAGAGGAGCCGGCTCACGAGATAAAAATGCCAGCCCCCAAAAAGTAGGTAAAATAGGAACCACTAATTGTTTTCCAGTAGAACAGAGACATTTTAAAATAGGAACCACTAATTTATTTTATTTTAAAAAATATTTTAAAATATAAAAATAAATGATATATTAGTATACTACTTTTGCATTTAACAAATTTGATTTTTGCTCCTTACATAACCAAGCTTCCTCGAGTATTTAAATATACAAAAGTCTATACATGTTTTATAAGGATTAAGAAAATAAAATAATTCAATTTCTAGAAAAAAAAGAGAGATGATATGACACAAAAAAAAATATATAAAAAAAAGATTGAGACGGAGCTATAATAATGATACTCTAAATATTATTCATGGGAAGCCTACTTTGAAGCTATTGATTATATGTTAATAAATAAGCATGTCACAACTTTTAAATGGTACTAGCTTTGATACCCGCGTGATGCCACATGTTATTTTTTTGTATAAAAAATATTTTAAAAAATAAAAATTTAAAAATTTTGGATTTTTCTGTAAAGTTATATCCAAGAATCTTGGGTTTGACTACAACGTCTGACCTAAGAGTAATATTTATAATATTAATAATAAAATTAAACTTGCATGACCCAAGTTTAAATGAGCCTGACTGTAACACCGGACCCAATAATATTGGATGTGGATCTGGCTATAAGGTCGTGTCATAAAAATATAATAATTAAATAGATTAATTAAAAAAACAAAGAAAAAAATCAACAAAAAGGAAAAAACTAATGAAGAAAAAGAAAAGGAAATTGAATTAATTGGGTTAATCCTTTAAACCAGGTTATCCTGTAAAACCTGGGATTTGAGTCATGAAAGTTTGATAACTAAATAGAAAAAAAATTACGGGTTTACCCAAAATTAACTGGATTAACCCATCAAGCCCAGGATACGTGTCATGAAAGTCTGATAATTAAATAGAAATAAAATTAACTTTAACAAACTAAACTAAATGAAAAAAATAACTCGTCAAATCAAGTTAACCCATCAAACCCGAGATTCGTATCATGAAAATATGATAACTAAATAAAAAAAAATTAACATTAACAAACTAAATCAAACAAAAAAAATTCATTAAAACAAAGAAAAGAAAAAAACAGTCATATAATATAATACAATATAATAATAATTATAATGAAAAAATATGGGGAAAGCTAAAGCTAAAGCTAAATTCTCAACCAACTCAATATTAAAAAAATAAATTTAACAAAGATAATTTAAAAAATAAACATGTGGAGAAAACACTGCAGCCAAACAAAAATCATGTAAGGAAAACACTGTAGTAATCCATAGTGTTTTTTTTTTAAAAAAAAAACCACAAAGCTTAGTTCTCAACCAGTTTAATATATATAAAAAATCAAGATCCGTGTAATAAAAGTATGATAACTAAATTAATTTTTTTTTCACATTACCAAACTAAATTAAACAAAAAAAATTCATTAAAAGAAAAAAAACACAAAGAAAAAAAGCAAAAAAAAAAAATCCATGGGCAAGATGGAAAAAAAAAAAGGAAAAAAAAAAAAAGTTAAGTGTTTCACTGTGTGCACAATGATATATTATATGTAAAAAACAGAAGAAACAAAAGCGAGGAAAAAAAAAGCTGCTACAGTGAAAAACCCACGCGTTAAAAAAAATATGTAAAAAAAAAAAGAAGCTACTACAGTGAAAAAACATTAAAAAAAAACAAAAGCAAAAGCAAAAAAAAAAAAGGAAAAACTGCTACAAAAAAAAAACCAAAAACGAAAAAAAAATGCCACAGAAGAAAAAACAAAAAAAAACTGCAAAAAAATGATAATAAAAAACAGCTTTAGCTACAGTGAAAAAGCTACGCGTTTTAGAGTTCTTATTAACTTTTCAAACCAGGATAACCTGTCAAACATCATATTCGCGTCATGAAAGTTTAACAACTAAATAGAAAGAAAAAAATTGACGGGTTAACCCATAATTAACTGGGTTAACCTGTCAAGCTTGGAATACATGTCATGAAAGTCTGATAATTAAATAGAAAGAAATTTGACATTAACAAACTAAACTAAATGAAAAAAAATTAATTAAAAAGAAAAAAACAAAAAAAATAAAATATTTAGTTAACTCGTCAAACTAGGTTAACCCGTCAAACTCGAGATCTATTAACAAACTAAATTAAACAAAAAAAATTAAAAGGAAAAAAAACTAAGAAAGAAGCAAGAAAAAACCCATAAAGGCATAAAAAACCAAAACAAATACAGAAAAAAAATGAAAACAAAAAATAATATATATTATAATATAATAATAATAATAATAATAATAACATATAAGTATAATTAAAAGGCGTGGGAAAGCTACAGTGTTTTCCTCACGTCTTTTAGAGTTTTTTAATGTGTGGCTCATTGCAATGTCTTTGGTTACTAAATGTATGATAATTTTATGATGTTAACACTACAAATGATTTTTAGCTATTAAATAAAATATAATTACAAGCTTGTAAATAATATAATATTTTTTATTGATATTTTTTTATGGTGTCATGTAAAGTGCCATGAGCTTATAAAGTTCATAATATTGATGTAATTTTCAAAACAATAAAAATAATTTATACAGGCCCACATTATATTATGTTTAATTTTTATCAAATAAATAGAGATGGTGAGATTCAAATTCGTGACTACTTGGTTATGAAAGCCATGATCTCATGTCAAAGAATCATCTCAACCTAATATTTTAAGTTATCAATTGAGATTTTAAAATATAATTTATATTATTCTTTAATACACAACACCTCTTAGCATCTCTCCAAGCTCTCCTCTCGTTCTCTCTCTAAAAGAAGAAATGTGGATTAAAAAAAATAGAAAAAAGTTTGATTGGATTAATAGGTGAAAAAACAAAAAAAAAAAACCCAACACAAACACAACCTAGCTTTAAAACATTTTAAGAGAAAAATTGTAATTATACTATAAAATGCTATTAAAGTACAAGGTAAGATTAATATGGTTATTGAAAGTGCATAGTTTAAAATGTTTTTTTTATTTAAAAATATATTAAAATAATATTTTTTATTTTTTATTCAAGGTAAGTTTTCAGTGAAAAAAAAAAAAAAAGGAGTGACGGAGACCTTTATTATGCATGAATATTGCACTTTGTCGGCGCATGAAATCCAGTACAGATGTAAAGCCAACGGCCAGTCCAAATGAAATGAATGGGGATTTTGTGTTCTTGGACTGATGGACCAAGGAAAATTACAAAAAGGAAAATGAGTTGATGCAATCATGCATGGAGCCGGCGAAAATCATTTAAAATGATGGTGTAAACGTTCGCCTCCCAAATATAACCTTTTAGCATTCTTCTAAAAAAAAAAAAAAAACTCTTTTTTCTTTCTAAAATTTGATGTCTGCTATTTTATCTCTATTATGAGAGGTAAGATTTTCAATTCTATTTTATTTTGTTTAAAAAAATGGAACTATTTCATATCAATTTAAAAAACAAAATAAAACAAAAAATTTTTTATTTTATTTGAAATCTCGGTTCATTTTGAATTTTTTGGATAAATTTTAGCTGAAATGTTTTTGTTTCATTTCACATATTTCGTTTTGAGTTTGAATAGCCATTAAAGCAAATTGAACCTGTTCAATTTGATTAATTAAACCACTCAGGTATAAAAAAACTTTTTTTCATTACTATTTTTAATAACAATGATATTAATAACAATATTGAAAATAATAATTACTATTTTTATTAATGATGATATTAAGTTTTTAAAATTAGATTTATCACTAATATATATGATTTATATTCATGTTGTTTTTGTCTATACTTTGTAGGAATTTGAGTAAAACAATGAATATTTTAAATTTTATTAGCTTTAATAACATTGATCTAATAAATGAATAGATTTATGAAGAATCTATCATTCTTGTTGGAGAGGGTATAAGTTGGGAGATTATTGAAACATCTTTGTCTGCTTTGACTTTAGAGGATGAAGAGATATGTTCTGATAACAAAAATGAGCTTGATGAAAATGATCAACTATTGAAATGTTTAGTTGATAACTTTCCCTTCATACCACCACAAGATCAAGATTCTTATTTCTATGTTAACGATGAAGATGATGTCTAATTTATGTTTCTTGTGTTAAAACATTTTACTTTCATAATATTTTGATATTTTGTTTAAATTGAATTATTTTAAGTTAAAGTTCTATTTAATCTTGACTATTTAAGAATATTTTAAATTTTAAAATTATATTTGTTTGATATTGTGTTTGCACTGTATAATTTATAATTTATTTAATTTGAATTTAAATTATATTTTTTAAATTATACACACACACATATATACAAACCTAAAATGATACGTCAAAACACTCTGAAACCAAAATATTCTATTTCAATTGAAAAAACAAAATACCTATCAAAATAAAAATAAAATTAACAATCTTGCTTGAAAATGAAATGAGTTTGAGCCACAAATTCTTCATGGATAAATCTCACAACACAAACAATGTTTTCTCCATCCCTTTTAATTTCTTCTTAACTTAATAATAATCTTGATGAATTAACTAATAAACACAAGTAAATCAATGATGAGAGAGAAGGGAACGGTATTAGTGACGTGACAATAATACAATAACATGACAATAATACAATAGCGTGACTACAAAATCCCCATTTTAATAGATTTTTCCAAACAAGTCCAAAAAAACAAACAGATGGAGGAAATAGGAGTGCAATTAAAACAAGAAACTAAATATAGTAGTTATCAATAAAAATAAGGGAAAAATATCCCTAGCAATTATGTCAAAATTGCAAGTTAAGTTTTGAAAACTTATATAAAAAATTTAAAATTTAATAAAATAATCAAATTACTCTCCGTACTTTTCTTTCTCTCCACACGACATTTTCTCTCCTTGAAAACCCTAATTTTCTTAATTTGCACATGTCAAATCCATTAGATTAAGATCTAGTACTAAACACTATATATATATATATATATATATATATATATATATATATATATATTCTTAGACTAAATGAGAGATTTTTAGATATTATGTTTTTAAAATCTCATTTAATCTTGACTTTGTTTTATAATTAATTATTTTTTTATTTTGTTTGTTACTTTACTATAATTATTAATTTTTATTGTTATATAATTAAATAAAAAATAAAATTTTAAAATAAACTTATATTGCAAGTTTGATAAATTAATCTAAATTAATGTTTTATATTTCAAGTTTCAACCAGCTGTGAAATGGATCGGCAGTCCGTTGAAAGATGACTACGTAAAGATCTTTAGCCATTTCAGTTGGGATAGAATTGAAGGGCACCGCAAAGACCTAATTATAAATATATGGAACACTGAAATACCAAGAAGATAAATTACAATCCCATTCCAGGCTGAACCGCTGACGGTCTAATCTAGCTCAGCTAGAAATGAAGTCTTTTATTTCACATCTTTTCTCTCTGTTTCTCATCGGACACCATGGTTTGCAGATTAACGCAGCGCGCAGGTGCCCATGAATTTATTATAAAGGCAGCTAAATGCTGCATAGTGTACATTCAAATAGCTATTTTGAAGAGGTTTCTTGACCAAAAAAAAAACTGTTTTATTCCATACATGAATACTCGAGAACATGAAGAACCTAAATAAAATCGCAAGCATGGGTGATGATCAAATCTGCCTCGCGAGTTGTGACCATGTCCTTCAAACATTTCATTTCTTCTTTTTGAGAAAATCAACAAACTTACCAATATAGTAATCCTGATGCAACTTCTGGTTTCCGAAAATCGCAGCAGCTTCACTTGCTTTCTCCCTCAAGCCTTTTCCTTCCTCGGATACCATAGCGAGTTTCAGAGCGTTGGCTACACCATCCCGGGTAAACGACCCATCTTCCCCTCTCTGTACTTCCACACCTAAACCCTTCTCAACCAAGTACCTTGCATTCAAAGGTTGGTCGACGATGAATGGTAAGAGAATAAGGGTGTGACCAAACTGCAAAGTTTCAATGATAGAACCCCACCCAGAGTGAAATAATGATCCCCCGATTGATGGATGACCCAAGATTTCCATCTGTGGCGCCCATCCCATGCAAACAATCCCTCTGTCAGTTGTCCTTTCACCGAATCCTGAAGGCAGAGCTTCAAGATCATCGTTGGCCCAACCGGGTTTTCGTAATGCCCACAGAAATGGCAATCCAGACAACTCTAGCCCATGAGCAATCTCATATACTTGATCTCTGGTTAGCTTATACTCGCTACCAAACCCTACAAACACAACGGACTTCGGCTTTTGGTCATCGAGCCATTTAAAGATTTCACCCCACCTCCCATCAGTGAATTCCTTTCTTTCTGGCTTCTCCTGTGGCAACAAACCTACTGGGATCACGGGTTTTCCTATCAGCCTTTCAAATAGATTCAAGTAGTCTCCTTCGAACTCGGCACAGCTGCGTACCGCGAAAGCTTGGCATCCATTGAGTATCTTGGAGACCCTTTCACTATCCGTGATCCCAGAAGCATTTCCTGTATAAATCCATTCAAAAACTACAGCAGCCTCATGGTTTCGATAAGCTACCGAGGAGGGAAAGTCAACCCACTCTGGTTTCGATGTCATACTCGTCCATGACGGCCTAAGTCTTTTTTGACCATCGCCAACTAACCACTCTGGGTGCCCAAGAAACACATATGCAACAGCAGAGAAAACAGAGAAATGAATAAGAGGAACTTTTTTTTCTCTAGCAATCTCTACCATCCAATAAGGAATCGTGTCAATGATTATCCAGTCTGGAAGTTGATCGGCGATGAACTGCTTCAAGGGGTGCTGCAGGAGATCATATGCAATCTTCAGGTACTCGATTTTCTCGGCAGGAATGTCAACCGTGGCCTCTCCATCTTCTGGCAAGATATCAATGTCTAAGCTTGGTAGTGGAAACTCTACGAATTTCACCAAGTCTGCTAGACTTGGAGGAATTTTAGGGAGTCTTTTGGTGTTTCTTGGGGTTGAAACAAAGGAGACTTTGATTCCAGCTTTGGCTAAATCTATGGAAAGTTGAAAGAAAGGTATCATATGGCCAAAGGCAATCCATGGAAGCATCACTATGTGAAGTTGCTCTGCCATTAATTCAAGGTATGGAGAAAAAGAAGATTCCCCAGGCTAGGAATTAGGGCAAACCTGTATAAATTTTAGAGTATTGAGAAAGGAGGTTTAAGATCAGTATTTATGGACTGAATACAAGAGCCAATGAGGACGGACAGTAAGCAGATTTCAATGAAAAGAGCAAAACCTTGTCTGGAGATTAACGAGTGAATCTTCCAGGGACTTCAATGATTTTTGAATTTCACATGGAAAGCACTTCCGGTATTTAAAGAGCCATGGGCAACCACGTCTCGAATGTGAACTTGATGCTGATTTTTCTTCTTTAAAATTATATTCTCATGAATCACAAGTAATTCAATTATTTAATATTCAACAGTAATTTATACAAATTATAATTAAAAAATCTTTTAAATTATTATTTAAAAGAAATAAATTATTATACACAAAGTATTAGCTTTCTACTATGTGATTTATATAGGTTTTATTTTTTTCCTGAGAAGCAACTATCTTAAAAATAAAATACATAACTTACTATTTATATTTTACTTAGTATACACACACATATATATACAATTAAGTACATTAGGCTCATATAGAATATTCATAAAAAATATTAATATTGCAATAAAAAACTATAAACTTATTTGAAAATTATAGCATAACTGAGTAATTCTTTAAATATTATTTTGATAATTTTATTTTAAAATATTTTCATTATAAAATATATGAAAAATAAAACAACTAGATAGAAAAAAAAATGTAAAAAGCTAAAAGAATCAAACGTGAACCTATAAAACTAACTATTTAGAAAAAATCAAGTGCTCTCAAATCTAAAAAGTTAAGCAAGTAAATCTGACTTATTAGAAGAAACTTAGTCATACCTCATTTTCTTTTAAACTCAAATAGAGTTGTGCACTTGAGAATATATATATCAACCAAAACAGTTTTAACAATAAAAAAAAATCAGGGTTAAAATATTATGGACTCCCAAACCCAAAATTCCAACACATTTTTCTTTAAAAAACTTATTAAAAACATCATTTGAACCTTAGTAACTCAATTTTCAACTTCAAAATATTCTCTAGTTAGATTAAAAACTCAAAATCAGACCAAATTAAAATAAACTTTGAGAATTTTAATATATTCTTTTCAACAAGATTAAAGATTCAAATCATTTTCATCAAACCCTTCTTTCCAAGAAGAACCCTCCTCCATGATTAATGGCCTTTTTATAGCTCTAATGTGGTTGGCTAAACTTTGTCTTTTTTTGTTTTTTTTTTTAATAATTTTCTTTTTTTTCCTCAATATTTAGAAACTAAAACATGAAAAAAAAAAAAAAGGTTTTGTGCCAAAATACAAGAAGCTCAAACTACATAGACCAAAATATAAAAGAAAACAATTAAGGAACAAAATATTTTTTTTTCATGTCCCACTAACTGTTCAAATTACACTATGAATGCATGATTTAATTCATAGTGCATTACTCTTTATATGAGTAGAGGATGGTGTATAGTAAAATATCTTTTTTTTTTCCTACCAAAACACATGTCAGCACAATACCGTGTGATGCTTTTTAAATCTATTTTTATTTAATTTTATGGTATTTAAAATAAATACTAAAAGAAAGGAAACAATTAAAACAATATATATATTATTAGCAGTATAGTTTTTAACATAAAAACAAAAGTAAATTATATTAAATATTCATAAGAATTTACAATTATTTAAATTAAAGAGAAAAATGTCTTGCCTTGATCAAAACTTCTTTTTTATTATTATTCATGTATGTCTTTTTTATTTTCATGAGAACATTTTTTATTAGATGTATTGTTTTTTTAAATAAGAACATGTCATGATTGAAAAGCAAGTTTCAATGGAAAAAAATCATGACGCGATACATTTTGAGAAATAGAATGAACAGATAAAAAAAAAATTATTTCAATAAAATTATATAAAAAAAATAAAAAAATAGATATTTTATTCTCATAAAATAATCGTGATAATTATTTTTTATAATACATGTTAGGTTCATATATAATTATTAATAAATAATTTGATAAAATTATATGAAAAAATTACAGATAAAAATTGTAAAATATATATTTTATTCTTCTTGAATATTCATAAAAAATATATTTTTAAAAAAATTACATGTGAAGTTCATATATAATTAATCATACTATTATCATAAGAAGTGGCCAGACGTGCTTGGGTTTAGAAATCCAAATGCATGTCCTTTAAAAAAAAGTTCAAGATGCGTCTTGACTTTGAACAGCAGGCCAGTGCACCTGCCTTCAAGAATCAAAAGCAGGGGAGGACATCTACTCACCTGCAATAATTTTCATCCACCTACGATGACCGCAGATTCTAGATCTGATTTTTTCTTTTTTCTTCAAAATAAAAATCTCAATTTGTTTCAGTTTAAAAACATTGGGAAACCTCCATAACTCCAAAACATATTTTAGGCCTAGTTTATTTATTGAAAAATATTTTTTTTAAAAAATAAATAATAAAAAAATAAATTATTTTTTAATATTTAGTAGTGTAATAAAAAATAAGTTATAAAATATTTTTCAGTGTTTGATTATATCATAAAAAATAAACTGAAAAATAACTTATTAATATTTTATTTTTTTCAAGTTTATTAAAATAATAAGGAACAAATCTTAAAAATTAAAAAGTTAAATGAGAATAAAATTAAAAAAAATATAATTTCATAAATTATTTCAAATAAAATAAATAATAATCAAAATAATAGAGACCAAATCTAAAAAAAAAATGAATGATTAAAAAATTAAAATAATAATAATTAACATTTCATAAATTATTTCAAATAAAATAAGTAACAATCAAAGGATTGAGGGCTAAATTTGATAGATAAAATATTTTAATAAAATAATAATTATAAAAAAATAACAATTATAAAAATAAAAACCAAAGTTAATATAAAAATTAAATTTTAAAAGATGAAATTGAAAAATAAATATTCAAAATAAATATAAATATATATATATATATATATATATATATATATATATAGCAATCAAAAATTTGAAGATCAAATTTGATATAATCAGCATATAATATAATATTTCAAAAAAATTTACAACTTCCAGAAAGTGTTTTCTGCTCAAATTTTCCAGGAAAACACTTTCCTGGAAACCAAGTCAAATTTTTCTTTAACTAGAAAGTATTTTTCGTTGACAAACTTTTCTAATAACAAACAAACACAAAAAAAATTTAAAAATTATTTTTCAAAATACAAACATGTCATTAATTATTAGCTGGTTTCTATTATATTTTAATTATTAGTTTCCTGTTTTCCTAGACAATTAATACAGAAATACGCACGTACATGCATACATATATTATTATATCACTTCCTCGGAGGATGAAATGGAAAAATCGAGAGAATGTTGATGAATGTTTGACACTACATCAGATTCTAGAGGAGCTGAGCTGTCAGGATTAAAATTGAAGGCGTTTGACTATCTGGAGTCTGGACAGGGTAGATCAGCTCAAGAATGGCAGAGACAATGATTCAGGTTTGGTTTGGGAGCCTTTGCTGACCCTTCAGTATCTTGATCATTACTGTGTTTACCAGTGTATTAAAATTATGCAAACGACGCTCGTTGTCAGAAACCAGCTACGCTTCTTTGAGGTGGATTCGAGCCCTAAATCTCATCGTTCTGAAAATTCTTTATAACCAAGATTTAAACTTTTAAAACTATAAGGATTAAAGTGTAAAAAGATACGCTTTATAAACAGTGCTGATGAATAATGAAAGAATATTGTTTTGTGCATGCATGAAAAGCGTGGCTTTAGTTTTATATATATATTTTTTAGTTTTTAATTTAATTTGGCCAATCTTTAAGTTTGTATATTATATTATATTACAGGAATATTGTTAATGATGAGAAGTAAAGTGGGCCTTTTCTTTTATACTTCACATTTTAGCCCGTGAAGCAATAGCAGGGTAGTGGTTTGGTAAAATAGGATCCACCAATTGTTTTCCAATAGAAGAGATTTTTCCTTGAATACCACACAGAAAAAAAAAAATCTTAAGCTAAAACCTTGTTTGATATCAATGTGAAAATTATTTTTTAAAGTGGTTTTTTATTTAAAAGTATAATAAAATAATATATTTTTAATATTTTTAATTTATTTGCAATATTAATACATATTCGAAAATATAAAAAAATTAAATTAAAAAAAACATAAATTAAATTAAATTTTTCTTAAAAATATAAAAATAAATGTGCTTCTATAAGGATCTAAAGTTCATAAAAGAAAATAAAATAATTCAGTTTCTAGAAGAAAAAAAGATGACATGACATCAAATGACAAGAAAGAGAAAAGAAAAATACAGAAAGATTGAAACAATAAAAATGCATTACAGCTACGAGAATGAAGCTGCCAGTATTATTCATACAAAGCCCACTTTGAAGCTGTTAATCAGATGCCAACATATGAGCATGCAACCATTTTTAAATGGAACGGGTGGCTCGTCACTAGCTCTTTAATTACTAAATATATGGTAATTTTATGATTTTAACATTACAAATACTTTTTAGTTATTAAATAAAATATAATTAAAAATTTATAAATAATTTAATATTTTTTGTTGATTTCTTTTAAAGTATCATGAGCTTATAAAGTTCATAATGTTTCATGTAATTTTTGAAATAATAGAGATAAATTATGAAATGGTGTAAATTATAGGATGTTTAGTGTAATTTTTTCTAGATTTTTATTTGAACTATATTAATGATGTATTTGATATGAAAATAATAATATTAATAATAAAATGTATATAAAAATTCGATTGAAATCAGTTGTTTATTATTAAATATTTAAATAGATTTGAAACCTGATTTTATCACAATTATAAGTTTTAAGCTTTGAAGCATACAAAATATAGATATATTATTTAATGTTTTTAAAACTTGCTTTAACAATAGTAATTTTTTAAAATAGAAATAATGTTTCTAATTAAAAATATTGTGTTGACTAAAATAAACAAGAAATATTGTAAAATAATCAAGTTTAATGAACGGAATTTTTTTAGGTATGTATCTTTTTCACATTTGTAAGAAAATTGCCCCTCCAAACAACGTGATGCGGACATATAAACTATTATAACCTATTTTCATTTCAAATTAATTGTTTGTTTAGTTGAGCTACAATATAAAATATTTAATATTACAAACATGAGATCAAAACATAACACCATAAACATGAGATCAAAATAAAATCTAGAAACATAATAATCACGTCCGAATGGGATTTTTCATTAATCGTGGATTGCAGTAATACTCCTGTGCAAGGCCACGTCACCAAATACCGATGGTATAGGTTTTTCCCTGATTTATGATCAGCTTGTTATTGCTTAACCATGTTAAAATCTGAATATTTTACATCCGATGGGTCCATGAGCCTAATAATTTGCAGGAACAACTTCCAATTAATTTTGTGGAACGACGTTGCAGATTCCTGCACAAACACTAAAATTGAAGATTTTTACAGAGTTTCTGGAGATGAGTATGGGATTGCATTTGGAAGGCGGAGCAGAGGACATCACAGCTATCCATACAGAATCTGGGGTCTAACAGAGGACATCACAGCTATCCATACAGAATCTGGGGTCAGGATCAAACTGCTGCGGGGAGAGGAGGGCATGCGAAAAATATATACGCGAAGAGAATGACTCTGCAGGCCATGAAACGAGCCTTCCAGACTGGGAATTATGGGTAACATGCTGGTAAAAACTATGACCCAGTGATTCAATGTATAAATTATAGGAATATGGTGGCAGACAAGGTGACACTGGCTGCTAGATTGGAGGGCATTGCAGGTGATCCATTCAAGGAGATTTTCATTTCTAATGTCCTAAGATCTGAAGTAAATCCAAATTACCATACAGCTTAATCATTTCACAACAACTCGTACAACAGTACCAGAAGTACTACTTACAGATTTCATCTCTCCCAGGTCAAAGATGAGAAACATGATATAACCTAGCGAGTCATAGCAATTCTTCACATTTAAAATCAACTTTCAGAAACTAAGAAAAAACAGGGACCATTGAGCGTCCTCAAAACCATGCAGAATTCACACTTCACGACTGATATAGTTTACTAGAGTACCGCTCACAGGGCACAGCCCAAGGAAGAACCTTCACCAACTAGGGATGGAACCTTCATAGAGATTCTGCTCGGCAAACTTGAGAATCATGCTGCTTGTCCTCTGTCTTACACTTTCTGATGTCGTAACAAATCTGAGATATCAGTTCATAGAGCTCTACAGAAAATTGTACGCAAATCCAATATACACAATATGTTTCTTATCTCTTCTTCTCTCAGAGAACCTGATGGATTTTATATAATAATGTTGTACATCATAATCATGGGATACCTTCCCAACTGCACACGACAAGTTGATCAGATAATTCTCACGAATCTGGATTGAAGTTTACAGATTCCCTCCAGATGAGTTCCTTGATGTTTTCTTCAGTAAAAGATGGTTGCTCAAAATCAAAGCTGAAAGGCTTTGGGCAAACAGGCTCCTCATTGATGCCATGAAGAGGTTCCAAGTATGGATGGCACAGTGCCTCATCGACTGCAAACAGCAAAAGCGTCAAATGTAATCATCGGTCAAATAAAAGCTTCTTTGATGAGAAAGTATACTCAAGTTTGAACATTCTGATATAATTTCAGAATGTTGAGACATACCCTATTTTACCCTACTAGTTTACTAATATATGTAATTTCGCTTCATTAAGTATACCAATTATCTCCAATATTATTCAATGCATGCACTTAATTCCAGATCAAATGTGTAGCCAAGATTGCAGGAAATGTCTCATAAAGATAAAAAACAACATATGAAGCTATTTCTGTAATTAATTCTTGTTTTGTCGCATGATCAATGTCATGTCTGTCCCTGAATGTTCAACTTTACCTTACGTTTATAGTCATTGATTTTAAAAAACATGTTACCGCAATGTCACAAACTAGTCCTTGACATCACTATCATGCCTCATTCTTACCTGTAATGCGCCTATTTGGATCAAAGACCAGCATTTTCTCCAACAATTCGACAGCACCAGCAGACATGTTAGGAAATCTAGCAGCAAAATTTTGCCTGGGGTATTGCGGAAGCTGCCTAACATATCTTCGAGCATTCTCGCTTCGTAGGAAACCAAGACTGGAGTCATCAGGTGAACCTATGAGCTTTTCAAAGACAAATGCACAAGGTATCATGCTCGTGGTTTGATAACAAAAAACTGAGCAGTTTCATACTATCAACAAGCATGCTATATACTTCAACCTCTATGCATGCTAACAAAAGCTATAGAGTTGCAACCCACCCAACAGACAAAAGAACAAACCAAAACATAACTGGCAAAACAGAACAGAAGTTACACAGATTGAAGCACAAGATACAACACTTTCACATAATTGACCATGAAAAGAAGAAGGGAGGATAATTCTGTTCCTAATCACTTCTCTTTGTCTCACTATTGTCTGTAAGATATCATCACTGCCATAAAATTTTCAGAATTCTCCCTAATTTTGCAAAAAAAGAAAAAGAAACCTAAATGGCCCCCTCAATAAAAATTTTACAAACTTGCCCCGAAATGTCACATCCTAGATTCATCCCTGGTCGTTACATTCAGTTACCAGATTAAGAATCACCATTAATGCAATTCCTGCCATTTGAATAAAAAGGAGGGAGGGAAGCGAGAGATGAGTCTCTGACTCATCAATTTAGGAAAAAAGCCAAAGGGCATCATAATTGTCAATGCACATGACTTTAAAAAGTTAAAATCACGCATGAGTTAATGAAAAGAGTTAGGGCTTTTGAAATGAAATTATTTAGGGCCTTCCCCGTCCACAAATGATGGGCCAGATACTTTGAAACAAAAAACACTACATGATGGTAGGGCACAATTGCTGGACAATTTCAAAATCACATACCTCTGTAATAAGCCTCAGCTGATGAACATAGTCTTTTCCAGGAAATAAAGTTTGCCGAGTCATGATTTCACCAAGTATGCAACCCACTGACCATATATCAATTGCTGCAGTATACTCAGAGCAGTTAAGGAGTAATTCTGGTGCCCGGTACCATCGAGTGACCACATACTCGGTCATGAAATCCGTTTCAGATGTTGTCCTTGCAAGTCCAAAGTCTCCAATCTTAAGGTCACAATTAGCATTCAAGAACAAATTACTGGGTTTTAGATCACGATGCAAGACATTTGCCGAATGTACATATTTAAGCCCTCTTAGCAATTGATAAAGAAAGTACTGCAAAGAAACAATTTAGATATCAGTGAAAATCAAGCACATAACAAAGTATTTGTTAATTTAGCAATGCTTGCTCATAAAACAATGATAATTTCCAATTACAGCATATGTTATAGAAAGCATTTTATTCAGTAGCAGTCTCTGGGCAGCAGCATGTAGCCATTTCTTGCCTCTCTTTGGTAACTTTAGTTTTCTTCCCTGGGAACAAAAGGAGAGAGGAGATGGAAAGGGGTGATAGATGTGATGGGTTGGCCTGTAGGAATTAGGGAAACAAGAGAGAGAGAAGAATGGTGAAGCCAAATGATAGCTGTGATTTATTAGAGACATTATCCCGCTAAATTCCAAAAAAATAAGATAGCCAACTAATAAACCTAGTAGCTCAACAAATGCAAACCAAAAATTAAAGTCATCGTGTTTGATTGTGATTTAGTTGAAAATATGGCATTTATTCATAGCTAATTTTAAAGTATTTTATTTTTGAAAATATATAAAAATAATATTTTTTTTAATGTCAACAAATCAAAAAATCTAAAAAACAAAATAATAATAATAATTTGAAGCTAAAAAATTAAAAAAAAATTAAAAATATAGATGTCTTGATTGTGATTTAGTTGAAAATATAGCATTTATTCGTAGTTAATTTTAAAATATTTTTTATTTAAAAATATATAAAAATAATATTTTTTTTAACGTCAACAACTCAAAACAATTTAAAAAACACAAAATAAATAAATTAAAAGCACTGTTTAACAGCACAATCAAACACCACCTAAACGAGGAAGTATAGCTTATGCTGCTTATCTTGAACCATTTTGTCAAAATTTAACCTGTAAAGCTTAAAATTGAAGCTTGAAATATGCAGCAATCTAGAAACTCCAGCCAAAAGTTAACAATATCCAAGAGAAAGATAAAAATAAATAAAAGTCAAATAAGTAACCACAAGAACAATAATATCTAAAATAACTCCGCTAGCTATGAGTATAAATTACTTATAGTAAACATGAAAACAAAGAAAACTTAATGGAGCTAACCCGACAATGATCATCTGTCAATAGTTGGTTGGTGCGTATTATTTGATGCAGATCCGTGTCCATTAATTCATAAACAATGTATACATCATTGAAGCTCTCCGTCCGGGGAGGCCGGATGATGTCTTTGATAGCAATAACCTGAGGAGCAGTAAATGATTAGCACGACCATAGAAATAAAAAAAAAAACACCATAGAAACAATAAATTAGACAGGTTCTGCGATACAACGTCAGCAAGCACCCATGCTGTGTATGCTTCTATGCACGTAATTACATAGTGTTGACAAGCTAGTCTCAAATGAGGATAAAAAGAAGTCAAACAAATAAGTTAAGGAGCTTAGCAATCCTGAGCTACCAGAACACATGTCTGAAGGACAACGTCGAATACAAAAGAAAGCTGTGAATCAAACGAATCCATGGTAACTCTAGTCGATCCATCAACTGGCCTCTGAATCACCAAGATCATCATGCTTTGTGAAAGCAAAACTTAAAGTTTGATTTATCAAGGAATCACCCGCTCGATAATAAGAATAAATTAAACACGTAACAATTTAACAAAAATCCCACCCCCTATAAGAGAATCTCAATTGCAACAGAACTCAGCTTCTTAGTAGCATTGTCACAGGGTAGGATTTTTATTGTTAAAAATTTCCAGTCCCAATGTGGCAGCTCACCCCCTGCCAGACTCGGCCTTCCCTTTATTAATTTACTCGTGTTTACCTAGCAACTAAGTGTTTTTTCTTACCAAGAGATTTCTCTATACTCTTTTATGTCACAAGATAAGCGAAATACACAAGTAGAAAGGATATAAATATGGGGAGACCAAACCCATTGTGCATATCACATAACTTAACGGACTTGCGTATATTTTTTTGAGTTAATGAGGATTGTTAGCATTATAACAGAGTTTAGCTACGAAATCATGAGCAACAACTTCAGCTGAGCTACAAAATCATGAGATATTAACTTCAGTTGAGCTAAGAATCGTGAGAATAACAAAGGAAAACGAACTTACATTTTCATGATCCATGTGGCGAAGAAGCTTAATCTCTCGTAAAGTCCTCTTGGCATCTATTCTGTTGTCAAATGCATTACCAATCTTCTTAATGGCAACCTCTTCACATGTCTCAGAATTCACCGCAGCACTGAAGGAAACAACAAAATCACATCTTCCTTCACGTTGTAGATTTCACACACAAAATTAATTCAAACATAACATGACCATAACATTCGCGATTCACCGGTAACAGCAGTTTTCCTAACTAATAAAACAGATTCCGTGCATTTTCCTTGCCGTAAAGTATTCCAAGCACGCTCGAAACTCAATTAACAACTTTTTTTAGCACTAGCTTCACGGTTTACCAAGTAGCCTAGAGCACTTGGTTTTAAGAGGATTTATGGGATTACGGTGCGCTAGTTGTTGTTCTGTTTAAATATATATTAAAATAATATATTTTTTATTTTTTTAAAATTATTTTTTAACATAGTCATAAAACAATAAAAAAATTAATTTTTAAAAAATAAAATTTAAGTGAAATGGCCCCTTAATGTTATATTCTTGAGGCTTCCACCATCATTTCTCCAATTCCAAAAGGATAAATAAAAACTCTAATAAAAAATCATAGCTCGAAAGGATATTTTAAGAAGTAGACAGTTTTTAACCTCAGAGAATCGAAATCGGAAACTATAAGTAACCAAAATCTACAGTTGAAACTTAAACACGATCATACAAGGGAAAAGGAGAGAGTAAGAATCAGACTTACCAAACAATACCATTAGCGCCACGGCCAATAGGACGAATAGGAGGGACATACTTTCTAGGAACTTCAAAGAGGTTACCGTACACATTGTACTGTACATAGCGTCCACCATGAGCAGGTATGCCTTTGATGTTAGGATCGCCACCTGAGATTGACTCTAAGCTTGCCATTTTTTTCAGTAGTAGCCTGAAAGGATCCACTTAAGCTAGAGCGAAAAGGAGATAGAAAGGAGATGGCTAATTAAGCAGTCCAGTAGTTGTTGTTGAAGAGGAGGAAGAGGGGCATAAAAAGAGGGCGGGCGTGTTAGTAGGCGTAGAGCTTTCTCGTTTTCACATTTCTTCTGGTTTCCGTGTGGGCTGTTTTACTACTATTAGAGTCTACACTTTACAGGGACGAGTGAGAAAGATGGGGAGAGAAGATAAAAGGTAGAGGTGGACTGGACCGTGTGGTGCTCGACTTTTGAACTGGAAAAGCTTAGCCTGCCTCTTGACTCGACAATTTGCTTGCTGACTTTTATTTAATTTATCTCAGGTAGTTTTTCCTAGAGATAACAGGAAGGAAACTATACACTGTTTTTGTTGGTGATTGTGATTTAACTCTAATTTATCAAACTTTGAATTCTGACTTTTCTCGGTCTCTCGTATTTTTATGATCAGTAGTGCGATTGATTGAAAAAGAAAAAAGAAATTATGGGTGGATGGCACTTGATTTCGATTGGATCTAGCTCAAAATCACTGGTGTCTAGGCCTTTCTAAATTTAGCCAGAGCAAGCGGACCCGAACTTCAGAATCATATCTATTATCCCATTCTTTTCGATTGGGTGAACTGCAAGAGAAAGATGCAGGAAACGGACCCATCAAACGTTCCTTCCTTCAAGGAACATGAACACCTCAGCAGATGATGATGATGATGATGATGATGGTTCTCCACTCCCTCCATTTTTGTTCAAACTAACCTAACTGTAAGAAAACATTACACTGATAATTTCAAATATCTTTGCATTGCATTTCGAGTCACAGTCATGGTTCGTTCAACGTATGTTTGCTTGGCGTGTTTGATACTCCGATCAAAATATTTTTTCTTACTTCAAATTACTTTTATGTGTTTATTTTAAAAAATAAAAAATATATATTATTTTAATATATTTTTTAATAAAAAAACACTTTAAAATATTCCTTCCAAACCACGATTTCAAATCACCACGAAGAGAAGGTTCCCTTGTTCCAAACCAACCTTGAACACAACTTGCTGAAAAATCAAAAAGGAAGCAAAAAGACTCCCTCCTCCAAGAGAAGATCCAATCGAAATCAAGGCCTACCTTCCTTATTTTCCACCGACCGGAAAATCCACCATTTTCCGGATTTAGTCTCCCCAAACGTGATTTTTGTTCCAACCGTATATTTTATTTGGCCATGGCATTACTGAATTCCTGATTGCGGTATTTTTATGGAATCCAGGGAAAATTTGTTCAGGATACTCTAGAATTCGAAAAATTAATGCATTACTTTAATGAAATAATACCATGTTGGATTTACTACTTTTTTTCATTGATAGTATTAACTAAAACACTCAAACAAATCTGGATCATTAAAGCTTGTAAAAGATTCCTAATTTTCAATACATTTTGATCCTTTAACAAGCCATTAATTTTTTAAAAAAAAGAAAAAAGAAACTCCATAAACTTTGATTATGCCATGAAATATACTTGGATTACCATTTTGGCCTTCGTTATGTTCCAATTTTAAATTGGTTTTAGCTCCGAAATTCTTCTTTCTTTGCTCAAAGCTAAAGGTTTTACTCTGTCCAAATAACCATTTTTTGGTCCCCATTTTCCTCTAATTAAATTACTTGTTAAAAAAATAAAAAAAATGTGTTTGATATTGTGGTAACTTTTGTAGTTATCATTTTAAAAAAATTATTTTATAAAAAATATTTTTGGTTGAGGTTGGTTTGATATTTATATATGTTTTGTAAAAACTGTTGTTGAAATTGAGATTGAACAAAAAGTAGTTTAGAGTGTGTTTGGTTAATAATGCTTTTTAAATTGAGATTATTAAATAATTTAAAAAGATATATATTAATATTGATGGTTTTTAATTTAAATATTGTAGATTTAATTACTGTTACTACATCATAAAATAAATAATACTCTATATAAATTATTTTTATTATTCCATTAAATTATATACAATCCCATCACGTATGAAATCTATCCGACAAGGACTGTAATTTTCTTGGTTTTTTAAGCGCGCAACAACTTTAGGTAAAATATCATTAAAAACAAAATTGGATTGTGATCAAATTCTGCAAATGCTACGTCATTAAGTAATTTTCTTTTAATTTATGTAGTGTCATTAAATAATATTAAATACTCATTTTTAAATAAAATATAATTAAAAATAAATAAATAAATTTTTTATTTTACTAGATCGGATTCGATTCGGTGCATTTAGTTTTACACCTGACCCAATTTAGCTGAAACTAGATTCATCACCCGCGCTACGCTGCGGGGCATTATTTTTCAACATGCATTAATATAAATTAGAGTGGTGTTTTATTGGGGGAAAATAAAAGCAAGCATACAATGAAATTTCATTATATATCATTTGACCAATAAAACCCAAAATTGTCATTTGGGATGCGAGAACGAAATCCTACAACTCCTTTAAGAGTTGAGAAGTTGGCACACAAAAGATTGATAAAAGAAAACAGCTTTTGCAACAGTCCATCCAAAAACCCAAAACTTTGAAACCTCCATGGTGTGCAAAAAAAAACTGCACACTATTTTGAAACAGAGAAAGTTAAGATCACAACAAAAGTGTTTGTTAAGAAACGGTGTATGGTTACACACGACACTGCCAAAACACTGGAAAGGTTGGATGATCAATGATCCTGCAGCAAAGAAATCACATTAGCATTTTTTTCATTTACATAAACAATTTGAACAAAAAGGAGCAAACTTTAATACAGTGAAATATAGCAAGAGAATAGTAAATTGAGAGGATAAACATCCAAATCAAGTGTATGTCAATGGAGAAAAAAACATAACCAACACCCTCTAATAAGCCATAAGGAAAGGTAGAAGGTGTGGGAAAAAAAGGCAGGATACAATGGTTGAAACTCAGCTTTTAAATTTCCTTTTCACAGTAAAACTTAACGTGTGAAAAGATAACCAAACATGCATGAAAAGGTTGTTCCATATTCTCCATCACATGAATGACAAACTAAATGAACATGAAAGATTTAAGTATAGCAAACATAGTAAAAAAAACACAAAAGAAACTTATGACAGTCCAGAATCCAACATAACAACCAACATCCCTAGGCATGAGCATGAATATATGAAAAAAAGATGGAAAGCATGCATAAATGGTAAGGAAAACAGATGTTGCAGATGTGGCAGCATTCCAAAAGTCTCAATCAAACCTCAAGCAAAGGTAAAGTCATCCTAGCAGAACACTGAATGTTTCATAATTATTGTAACTAAAATAAACACTGAAAAAAATAGCAATGCACAAAAGGATAGGGAGGTTGCCATCTATAAAAATCCAGAAAAGAATTGAAGCAACTTAAAGATAGCCATACTGAAAAAAATAGCCATACACAAAAGGATAGAGAGGTCACCATCTACAAAAATTCAGAAAAGAATTGAAGCAACTTAAAGATAGCAAGATCAATCTAAAAAAGGGCTGTAATAGAAAGTAGGGAAAAATAGGAAAGCCAAATTAATAGACAGAGAGAATGGATGGGATACTTAGAGACAACATCGCAAGTAAAATATGAACATCAAAAAAGGAAAAAGAAAATGAAGAATCATAAATGTTTTTTTAAAAAAACTAAGAAAATAACAAAAGGAAACAAAAGATTAAGGTGGGAAAGAAATTGCTTGAACATACCTTGACGACAGGTAGAGAAAGCGGCCAAAAAGAATTATTGCATGTCCCTTAACTGAGTTGTGGACACTATTAAAACATGGAAAAGGGCACAAAAAATATGCAAAGCCATAAAGCTGCAATATAGCATAGGTTGTAGATATGTTGGAATGAGGAAACAATATATGCTAAAATAAGAGAAAAGAAACAACCCAAAGAATGAAAAGGGGGCTTACAAACCTGCTGCTAGTAGAGAATAATGAAATTGCAATTTGAAGAAATAGTTTCATAAAAGAAAAGGGTTATTGGCTAAAAGCAGACTACCTAACAGAGTCCAAAAAAAAAAAATCAAAGAGCAACGCATAAATGAATATCATTAGCAAAGAATAAAATTCCACAGCTTGATAAAACCATCATGAAATCAAACAAATTTTGAACCAAAAAACACAGTAAAAAAGCTTCTTAAAGAACAGAAGAAGAAGGGGAAAACAAAGCAAAGGATTTCAATTCAACATAGTAGAAAAATCCCTAAAGACATCTAGGAAACAAAAGACAAATAAAGCAAGCAAAGAGATAACAACAGAATTCCTTCAACAATTTGGCTTGTATATTCATTAAAAAAAATAAAAAATAAAGGTGCTTTTAAGTTGTCTATCTATAAAAATACAATCTAATAAGTTAGACTTGTAGGAATTCTAGCATTGCTCCTCAATTGTACCATGCATTGCTAAAGTCTCCATTTTGACAGGGCAATTAGCTCCTATTCAATAAGCTTGACCAATCACTTATTCCTATATGATGATAGGATTTAAACAAAGATGTTTGTACCAATACATTTATGCTATAATTTTAGCTTGAAAATGAAAGCAAAAATTGGAGGTAGATAACAAAATGTTGAACCAGGAGCAACATATGAATAACATTTGGCTAAGAAATTTGAAATCATGATGTAAGATACTTATTTGCAAGAATGGAAAAGAGAGACACTGAGCGATTTAGGGTTTGAAAAAAAAAATATCACCTTTTATCCCAAATTTGCTCCATTAAGAATACATGAGTTAAAAGCTCAAATCAAGACCCAAGCAACACTGCCATCCATTAATAGAGTCATATGTGCAGCATTATGCTGGAAGGTGACTAGTGATTTCACCTGATTAGCCCAAGAATGTATCATGTAAAAGGAAAGGGAATAAAAGAAGAAATATATGAATGAAATGAAGAAGAACCAACTTCAATGGCTATACATTTGAATAAATTTGATACCAGCAAATGCTAACTGGCCAAAGAAAAAAAGTCCAGGATCATTACACTTGAGGAAAGATAAAGCTACACTTGTTAAAAACTCATAATACAATTAATAACTACTTGCTCAATCACATGTATATGCTAAAGAAATTGAGAAAATATTATAACTTTCTCCAATGCAGACTTGTTAACATTAAAACAGTCTTATTAAAGCACTACTCTCAAATCATATTTGAGTATCTTTGTCAATAGACCAATCACTCTCTCAACTGGCCTTTTGTAATGCTTTCAGCTTCTATATAATATCGTGAGATAAGTTCGGGCCATCATAATTTGACACAGCAAAAACAAAAACTTGATTTTGTAATTTTGCAATTGTAAGTACATCACAAACCCTTTTAAATCCTCCTAAAAGGGATTTCTTTCTAACATAACCATTTCCATAACCAAAAACGCAATGCAATAATCCATTATATAGTGCAAAAGTTCTAAATATGTCTATAAAATCAAGACAGATTATCCAGTTAAATATTAAAATAAAAAGGTTCATAACTTTTTACAGGCAAGAAATAAAAAAGAAAGGATTTTTACATACCATAAGAGATATTAATTTCTTCTTCAACCTACCAAAAAAACCAACAATCAAACTAAACCCATTAACATCATTTCATTGCAAAAAAAAAAAAAAAAAACAACCATCAAGAAAAAACATATAATCAAGACTGATGACCCAATTAAACATTAAAATCAAAAAGTTTTTAATTTCTGACATGCAAGAAATTAAACAGGAAGGGTTTTTACATACAATAAAAGATATTAATTACTTCTTCAACCTGAAAAAAAAAATCAAAACAAACCCATTAATAAGATTATTTAATTGCAAAAAAAAAAACCAAGAAACAACATGTAGAAACTTTATATTAATTCAAAGAGACCCGGAATAAGAAAATCAAAATTAACAGACTATTTTTTTTCAAGATTTCTCATGAACCAAACAAAAAATTCAATGGGTCTAATGGATGGAGTTTTGGGGCCCTGCAACAAACATGCTTGACCTTGCAACACTCAATAATTTGAAAATAAACAGAGGCCCCAAACCCCTGAAACACCCACGCCAGATCTTGCAATACCCAACAATATTAAAAAATTAGAGGCCCTAAATCCTGCAACACTCAATAATCTAAAAAAATCAAAGCCTAACCAAGAACCCAAGTCAAAACCCCTCTAAACTCACCAGCTCGGCTTATGCAGACACTCTTTCTCATGAGAAGAACCATCGGTGCACAAAGATGTTGAAGCCGCTCACAGAGCCACCAAATCACCCACAACCGAGCTGCACCAACAAAAAAACCCTTACCCCGCGCCAACAAAGGAACATGTAAGCAGATCACCAGGCAGCCTCACATCGCGCTAGAAGACCACCGAGAAGCAGAACAAAACATTGATGGTTCTGGGTAGGGAGATGGAATGGCTGCATGTTGGTGTTTGCAAGGTGGATCTGGAACTGTGAACGTGATCTTTGGCTTGTTTGTGAGGCATTATCTAGTGCGTTTGTGCCAGAAAAAAAAAAGGTGGGGAAGATGTAAATTGTCAAAAAAATACACGAAGATATATGGCAGAGAGGCTGCCACGTAGCCAACAAAACAAATGAAAAACAGCAAAAGAAAACTGGCTAAAATTTACCGTGAGAACGAATTTTAAACATGAACAGTGCAATCCACAGTGATTTTAGACACAATCTACAGTGATTCACTATCTCTTTTAGTTTTTTTTAATAGTAGAAATTGTCCACAGTAGAAGAGAGGAAATGAGGTTGATGTTGCTTGACAGCTGCCTTTTCTAACTTTTATTAAACCAAAGGCTGGGCCACAAGTATTGATGAGTCCCACTAAAATAAAAGTGAGTTTGAATCATAACCAAACATTAAAATACTGCAACTTGTTTTAATTTTAGGTGCAGTTGCATTTCCAAACTGCACCAAAAAAAAAATTAATCGAAAAAAAAAGAGACTACAGCCCAACAAACTTCGAAAGCACAGAAGGAAGTAGTCTGACTGAATCAAGCCCAAGAGAAGCGAACCCAACCAAATCTTCGAATTTTAATTTTTTTTTCACATCACAAGCAAGCAGCCTCACTGTAATTTTTACTAGTTTTTAGTAAGGGAAATAATCTTGAGTGAAAGAAGAATACAGCATCAGGATGATGCATTAGCCTACTTACCAAGCATTCCCCGGTGGATTTTACTTTATCATGCTGGTGAGTTGGCTATGTCGTCGACCAATTTCAGTCGAGCCAGAAGTCTTTAGTAGATATTTGACTACCACCGAGGGGTGTGGTATGGAGCAAGTGGGATGAGTATTCTTGCCAGGAATTCTAAGGATTCTTGTGGTTATTGAGGATTCAGCAAAAGGAAACTCGGGAACGGGAAGCTTTTCATAGTGCAATCCCTGCAATCAATGCATTTCATGAATTAGAGGTGATTATTTTTAATTTGGTTTGATTTAGTTTTTATTAAAAAAATAATTAAATTTAATTTTTTAAAAAAATAATTTTTAAAATTTTTAATTAATTTAATTAATTTTTTTATTTAATAAATTTTTCTAATTTTTTCACGCATTCTAATTTGAATCCCTAGTGTATCAATCTCAGGCCTGCCAACTGATTTGAAATATCAAGGAAGGTTTGCAGGGTTGAGTTTCTCAGAGACCCACGTTTGACCGAGGACTCAGGTGTTCTGACACGGCCAGCCCGGAGAGTGGAGAATTAAATGTGACAGTCCACGTCCCCACGAAAATCCTACTTCCTGCTAAAGAAAAAAAAACAGGGAGACATTTTTACCAAGAGTTTTGGTTTAGTTAATAGTCTTTGAATCCGAAACAACTGATTGCTTTATCTTGTTGTCTCATTGGATCTTTCATGCAATGCATTCAAAAAAATAAAATTCGGTGGGTAGTTCTTCGTGTGGAGGCCTTCGCCACAACGTTTCTAGTTATTTACTCAGCACTCTTCTCATCAAATGAGATGGAGCGATTTCTTATCCCAGTTCAGTTCATTTCTCTATGTACGTTGATTTAGAGCGTATTTATAATGTAGTAATAGTTGATTTTTAAATAATTTTTTATATTGAAATACATGTTAATAATGTTTTTTTAATTTTTTTAAAATTATTTTTAATATCAGTACATCAAAACAATGTAAAAAATACAAATCATACTTAATTTTAATAAAAAAATTTAAATTTAATAGGAACACGATTTGCAACGCGTTTCCAAACACTACCTTAATGAAGTGTTCAAACCTCTCGGTGTAGAACTTCGAGAAAATTGTGAGCTATGTTTCTTATATACTCCCAAAAGCTGCATAAAAACATGCAAAAAGCTATCAAGCCATGTTTCTTATATATTCCAAACATCTTGATGGAGTTAATGGGTTAATTTGAATTAATCATATTGTTTTGTTTGATTTTTATATTTAATTTAATTTTTATTTTATTTATTATTATTTATTTTGTTTTTAATTTTTTATTATTATTTTTTTAATTTTATCTCTTATTACATAATTTCATTTAATTTTTATATCAAATTTAATTTTTATTTTATCATCTTTTTAATTAAATTTTATTTTCATCCCTCAACATTTGATTTCAATTATTTCTATACCAAATTCAATCATAATTTTTTTATCGCAATTTCTTTGGTTTTAGATACTTTTTTATTGCATTTTTTTTTTCAATTTCTCTCTTAGTATTCTGTTGATTTAAAATTTTGCTTTGTTATTTTTTAGAATTTGACTTCTATGGAGTTAGTTTCAAGCTCATAATTAGAGTCACAAGTTTCGAATATTAACACAAATTTACTTTAATTTTTATCAATTTCCTCCAACATTTATTTTTTTGAAAATTGATCTTTATTTTTTTTTCCAATGAGGTTTTCTAAATCTTGTGTCCATGGTCATGAAATTAATAAGTTAACTTGAATCTTCTATATTTTTTTCGTTATTTTTAATTTACCCTTCAATATTTAATTTTTTCTATTTTTTTTAATTTACCCTTTAATATTTAATTTTTTAATAAATAAACTTTATAGTTTTATTCAGTTTATTTTCAATGAAACTATCCAGATATCAAGAGCAGGACACAAATTTTACATGATAATCTAGAGGCTAGAAGCAATTTTTTAAAATAAATTTATGTTATTATGTTTTTATCAGTTTATTTATTATCATTGTATTTTTTTATCAGTTGATCTTAGTCTGGATTTTTTTGCTTTGCCTTTGTATTTTTTTTTGAGGTTAGGTTGGCACAGCATAGAGCTAAGCCTTTTATATCTAGTGTGCTCTAAGCATCAAATGGCTTCAGGGGTTCTACGAAAGGGAGAAGATGAATACCCATCAACACATCACTGGAATCAAAAGAAGCTTCTTTGCTTTGCGAAGCATTCCCAGATTATGCAGTCGCTTCTTGCAGAAACCCCCTATGAATCATCCGATTCCAGTCCGAGTGCTGATTCATTCAGCTGCTGAAGGCATGTAAGAAAAAGTACTTCTCAAATATTGAGGTTGTAGTGCATTGATCATAGATGTAAAATGACAACAATATTCTGATGCATCCCATTCCAATTACAGGAAACTTAAAGGATCAATACGTCTGATTCTTTCCAAACGTTTCAAATTCACGAAATGATGCAAAAGCTAACACATCAAGTCATTTTACTTGGGTCTTGTATACCACCTCTAGGTCAAGTCCACACCCAAACACATTCAGGGAGTTAAAGTCACATACAAATGATGCCGTTGATGCTTACCATGTGAAAACATCAACTTGGAATAATTCCATCCCTGAACAAAACAGAGTGTAGACATCTATAGTCAAGGAGCAAAAAGCATTTCCTAAAATGAGTCATATAGTCGTACTTTGGAAAGAAATAACAGACACCCAACTGAATTTCATACAGTCATCGTGGTTACCACCATACAGTAACCTCGGACTTCTTCAACTTTCATGCACAACACAGGAAAAAGCCCTGAAGAACGAGGATGCATTTTTGGATTGCCATAAGAGGAAACCCCACACCTTGCATCCTCCACGAGGCCGGCACCAGTATCCTATGGCAAACAACTCAAAAATTATGTAATAATGAATACAGGCATTTTGCATTAAAAAAAATCAGATAAAAAGACTACCCGTGTATCATCAAAGAACACGGGCATGCTATCGATGTCTCCCTACTCCTAGCCATAACGAGAAAAGGGAAGAAGGGGAGTTAAGGTAAAACATAAAAAGTAGTGCAACAGTACAAGACATTTCATGTATTGGTGACAATATTTCGGACATGTACAAACTAGTAAGAAAGCATTACAAGATACCTCACACCACAATGGACAGGACAGACCCACACAAGACAATACACTTCTGATGGAACATGCGGTATCAGACATGAGAACAAGCGGCTTCAACATAAACATCTATCCTATAACCTGTTCCCCATTATTCCCTCGGAATGGGTCGG
Source organism: Populus tomentosa (assembly GCA_018804465.1). Lineage (NCBI taxonomy): Eukaryota > Viridiplantae > Streptophyta > Magnoliopsida > Malpighiales > Salicaceae > Populus > Populus tomentosa. The sequence continues at coordinate 5,559,288 of CM031995.1, forward strand.
CAACGGTATCGGACACTCTCAGGTTACAAAGCAAAGCATCACGCCCACTTAAAACTATTTTGAAAAAGCCATCTACTTCCTTAGCAAGAAAATCTAGCACCTGAGAAAGTTTTTCTGCTCTCCTCCCCAAATCTGAAAAAGAACTGCTGAATGCTTCCACTTCAGTAGGTCCCATACCATCTTGGATCATGGGATACAAATTCTTCACAACTGTCTCAACGTCATCTAATTCTTTCAAGAAAGTAAATTTCTCACGAGAAAATACATCTCTAATTTCTCCATTTACTGTAGTTTGCAAATCAGAATAAGCTTGTGCCCACAATATTGTGTTGGGTACATCCAAATCTATCAGATTCTTTGAATTAACTGAAAATGCAGCAGCAAAAACACTACATACAAATACTGTCTGTACCTTAACTCCATACATGGCACGCATCAACACCTTTCCTTTGCCCGAGTTCTTAACCTTAGGCAGAGTCAAGGAATCCACAAGACTCTCTAAGATGAATTTACAGTTTTCCAGTCTTGGATTCTTGGAGCCAATGTGCTGTCTCCAGCTATCTAGGGAAGAACATACCCGCACTAACTTATCTGAAGTGTTGGACTCCAATTTATGCATGGCGCATTGAAGAAAAAGATGACCTTGGTTCAGCCGCGAGAGCTCAGAGCTAAAAGCAATGCAAATATCAAGCAACTTCACAGTGATGTCCAAGTACACATCTATCCACTTCTCATCCCATTCAGTCACAGGGAGCTCAAGTTCTGTGATAAGTGTTTTTATGACAGTATGAGTCTCACAGAGTGACTCCATTGCTAATTTCATCCATGTCAAGCTAAGAACATCACCCTTGTCTTTAGGTTTAAGTTTCTGCAACCTCGCTGCCAATGCCTCCTCAAATGTATTTAATAAAGAAAGAAGCCTTGGAGACAACTGAGAACCCCTTGGAGATAACATCCTGAAAGGATTTCCAAATGGAAAGAAAGGGCGGTGTGGCTCTTGTGGTTGACTCATTTTAACAATTTACTGCAACAAGTTTGGAAAAACAAAATCATTAATCTTGTTGCACACATCATCAAAAGAACACACACAAAATCAACAAAAAACCACACCAAACAAAAGATCTACAATCAATAGAAAACGATTAGGACCCACCCAAACTCAAGCAAGATAAATTGCAAAACTTATCATCACAATGAAACAATTCATCAAGAAAACAGAAGAAAGAACCATATCTCCAACTAAGGTATTTCTTTAAGCCTCCATGCCTTCCTGAGAGATAGTCGAGGAAAACTCTTACCAAATACTCAGAAAAACAAATTCCAACCCCATCAACAAACTACACAACATATAGACCTGAAAAAGGAACTCAAAACAAAAGCTAGACAAAAGAAGATCTATAAAGAACAGTTTTACATATCCAGTTATTGGCCGCTCTGCATCTTTTCAAAATCAATAACCACAGCAAGAAAAAAGAGGCACAAAATCAATGGATATTTTCTCTTTATCTCATTCACACAAGAATTTCAAGTTCAAATCAATCAAAAAAAAAATCAGTTAAATTAAAAAAAAAAAAGAGTCCAACTCTTTTCCTACCAAATCGAATCTAAAGTTTCGATCTATGAATCTCTCATTTCAATTCATGCCTTCTGCTCTTAAAATTAAAACACAATCAAACAAGCAATAATTCATACACAAAACAGTTCAAACTTAATAACTCACCTAAATACCAGATCCTTAGATCAGAATAGCAATCAAGTCAAGACGAAACATAAGAATCACTAAGAAAATATTGAAACCCTAACCCTAATCATTTTTACTAGAAAAAACAATACTCTAATCTAAGATCTAGAATAAAAAAAAAACGAAACAAAGATAAGAGACCTTTTTTTAGCTATAGTTGTAAGAGAGATAGTACCTGAAGGAGTACTTGCAAGGGATGGGAAATTTCCAGAGAAAAGTGTCCAGACGCGGAGCTTTGTTGAAAGTTTCCGATTAATCTAGAGAGGTTAGGTGAGGTCTGTATTTTGTAGCTGAAGTTGTGGGCAAAGGTGAAATCACTGGCTGTTATAAAGTAATTGGTGACAGATTTGTACGTGGAAGGATGTGAGTGGTAGGCTGTGGTAACGGATAGACATTCATTTGGAAATGACGTACTGCCATTTTTGTGAGCAGAAATGGTGGGTCAGAGAGACAGAGACAGGGAAGTAAATTCAAGCTTGATTTTTCTTTATATTTAATGCATGTAACATGTGATCCAACGGACAAGATCCTTCCTTCTAACTACACGAAATTGCCGTGTCTGTCGTTGCTATGTGGACCTCGTTTGCCGACCACAATATTATATATTTGGATACTTTCTTTCCCTGTGGGGGAATGGATCCAAGAAGATTTCCTAGAGGTAGTCGCCATAGGAAAAGGCTCGGCCCAGGTACAGATGGCTAATGCTGAAACTGCAAAGGGCTCCCGAATGGACTCGGTCCGCCAAAGAACTCGAACCACACAGGAGCCAGCTAGAAATTAAAGGGTGCTGGTACGCTCCTCTCTTTACGCTTTCAGACCAGGCTCATTCTCTTGGATTCTTGAGAGAATCGATACAAGCACGGGGTTCATACATATATCAGAACATTCTGACTGGTTACTGCAATGAATTCTAATATGATTACAGGCTGCTGTGATGGATAATGAATACCCAACAGCGCTGGAAATTGAGCTCAAAACATGAGTCTAGTCCACACAAGTCAAATAAACTCCATTGAACCGCCTGGTATGCTATGAAGATGTTTCGTCCTTCAAGATGGAGACTGGTGATGGCCCTGTGGGAAATGACACATCCTGTAAGCTCGTATATACACGAAGGATGTATTTAACTAAGTTCTTCCTCTTTTTAATAAAAAAAAGTGAGCATGCACAGCATAAAGTCAATACAGATATTGATAGCGCAGCGGTGCTGCCACATGATATGTTTTCAAGTAATCGAAGCTAGGGTTTAAGGAGCAACATGAGTAGGTGCCAGTAGTCCTCTCCACCTTTGGATTTGAATAATAATGCTCAGCTTTAATCAGCCTTGAACCCCTCGCAATGCCTAACAACATACCTGACAGTACACAGGCATTCTCTATTCTAGACTTGCCCCTTCAAAAGCTTCTGATTCTGGACAAGAATACTATGGTCAATGGACTTGAAGCGTGAGAATTGAGCAAGGTATCGTGTATCTTCACACCATACATTGCCCATCTTGCACACAAAAGGTCAGAAAAAGATTTCGCACCTCTAGAAAGGTCTACTGATCATAAATCCAAATTCTGGATTCATGAAATATTTTATGGCCAAAAGTAGTCCTACAAGCTCTGCTCATCCGCCAGTAAAGTGATCACATGAACGCAGGCTTCTCAGCCCCACAAGATACAGACAAATGTTAATTGTATCAGGTCGCCTCCTGCAAGTGATATGAAACCATTTCTAGTACTGGCATGAGCAAGACAAATGAAGTTCCTGCCACGTGAAGGATTCCGAATTGACATGGAGGCCAGTAGCTCCTACGCCAAGCTAAAAACATGACCAAAAAAAAGTGTGGAATCCCCAACCCAAGCTTGGCATATTTTTTTATTTTTTTTTCTCCAGATTGGTCCTGCGTTAGATATTGGACTCATCACAGGACGAATAAATGCCTTCACCAGGTATGATCTTGCCCCGGTAAGGGTTACCTCGTTAGAATGTTTCATAAAGACCAAGTCACGAACCCGAAAGCAAAGTGCAACAAAGTGACAAATGAACTCATCAAATACATCCAAAACTATTTACTTTAACAGTTATTATGCCAAGCTTCATTGTTAGGCTACAATGCAAAAGCATGTACTCTGGCAACGACGGCTAAATAAATCACACGGCATGACCCCATTTCCAGACTAGATGTTGGCTGCTTCCTAGCTAGCTGGTCCAACCCGAAACAAGGAAAGCACATGAATAAAAGAGTTGCAAGTACGTTTGCTGCAGAAGAAATAGCTGGTTACCGGGTCCATTTCCCACAAACATCTGGTTTCTTGGCTGGCAATGATGGTGACGAGTCACGATGGAACCATGCTAACCGATATATATCTATGTAATAGTAAAGCAATTCCGATTTAAATCAATTTACCGATCAATTGAAATTATGGGGTGACAACTGGACTGCTGACATGGATGTGTCTTGTAGTGCTTAATGAGCGTGATAGATCCAATCGGTATATTTTAACCAGGAAGCATGCTTTCTTTGATTGCCGCATAATTCCAAAGCAGATATGAGCCGTGCGTCGCTTTGCATACATATTTTTCCATCTGGGAACACTAACGTAGAATTTCAATATCCTTTTGAGAGAATCCGCATTCAAACAAACTCAGTAGTTACAGCGAGTAGAGCATGCTTGTAAAGTTTCAATGAATCTGATTTAATGATCGGATTAAAATTTATATTAAAGCTTCTAGGTGTTGTATTTGTGTGCCTTGAGATGGTTAGACTGTCCCTTGCGATCCTCCTGTTGGTGATTACAAGAACAATGAATAATAGATTTAATGATGCTGTAAGGCCATACAACGAGGAAATTCTAGCTGCACAAGTGGAAGGTAAGTAATATTCCTATTTGGATAATCTACTTCTTTGACAATTCTTTCACCTTTACGATTATAACGAGCACATTTCACCTGCTGCAAAATGATCACACAGGGAGTTCACCTCATGTATTGAATTTTGGTTCTGCGAGTTCTGAATACACCAGTAAATAATAATCAGCTGAACAACCCGGGCAGCAACAAAATGGACCACCCGTATGAGAGCTGGGCGATAGACTAGTTTTGAAGTATAATAGATACAATGCGAAAGTTCAAAACTAATTTTGGATGACCATGGAGCATACAAACATCTAACTTTGTTTTATAATTGAAACAATAAAATATATCATATTTCTATAAGAATAATGAATCAATTACACAACTGCATCCCCCACGGAGTAAGATATCCGAAATGGTATGAAAGCTAAGCTTAAAACAAATGCAGATTATCGTTTTCTTATATTGAAGATACAACAAGCACAATAGAATACCTACAGGGTAAAAAATAAATAAAAGATTCAATAACTTGGAGAGATGTAAAATTGTTAGTCACCTAATCCTCCAATGATGTTATCTCCATCTAGTTGGCTGATAATGTTTCCTACCACTTTCACCTTCACTTGTGTCTGAAGTCCCTTCTCCCGATTGCTTATCAATGAATTTCATAGCAGCATGATTCTCTTGTTCATAATCATGCTGTGAATGGGAAGGTTCTCTCCCAACTCGACGTTCCTGCAAAATTTGTGCAAGAATTGATCAATGAGCAGGAAACTGAACCATGGAAAGAGACAGATATTCTTTCTTTAGACACCACAGATTATAATTCTTTGTTTGAAAGAAATGATGCAGACATACATCACGAAATAGCAAGTCATCAGCCTCAAGCATGTGGATCACGTGTCCCATTTTGGGCCTCTTTGTAGCATCAGGATCGACACATTTAAGAGCTACCAGGAGAGCACGTTTTAATGCTTTTGAAGCAGGCATCTCAGGTAACTTGGGATCAACCACTTCTTCAGATTTTCGGTTCCCAACCATATTTTTTAACCATTCCACCAGATTCACCTGCAATTATTTGGTTGTTTCCAAAAGTTATAGTTACAGCAATAGATAATAAAAGACAGAAAGGAAAAATTTTCAGAATTATATGTAAAAACCAACCTCTCCTTGTGGCCGACTATAATCAACAGGGCTTCTCCCAGAAATTATCTCCATAATAAGTATACCGAAACTATAAACATCACTCTTCTCATTCAGCATTCCAGTGCAAGCATATTCTGGAGCAACATAACTAGAAAACCCAACAAAATAAGATTTAGTTTTCCTACTTAGGAGAATTACAAGTCAACCAACCATTGTCTCAATGAACTTTCATATATAATGTTTGCATTGCAAATGATTTTTTTTACAACAGAGAAATAAAACCGGAACTCAAATCAAAGGAAACAAACTGACCCAAATGTTCCCATCACACGTGTTGTGACATAACTTCTCTCAGAATGTAAGAGCTTGGCAAGCCCAAAATCAGAAACCTTAGAGTTCCATTGGCGATCCAGTAATATGTTACTAGATTTTACATCTCGATGAACAACCTTTGGTTCAAGACCATCATGAAGGTAGGCCAATCTGCAACAACAATAGCAGTAAACAAAATACCTTGAGTGAAAAATAAGAACAAATAATTTGAGCAACAATGCATGCATCCATATGGATGATGAGTTTACTTACAATGGAATTCCAAATACTTACCCTTTTGCTGTGCCCAAAATAATGTTCCTACGAATATCCCACGTTAGCGGGCTGACTTCTCCAACATCACCATGTAGCCATTGGTCCAGATTACCATTGTCAACATACTCGTATACAAGCATTCTACATAGCAAAAACATGACCAATTACATTGAGATTGTTGACAGCTTGAGGCACAAACTCAATTTTAAATTGGAAGATAATTATAGGCATACCTGTAAGCACCCTCAACACAGTATCCAAGCAATCTGACAAGATTCTTGTGCCGTACTCGTCCAATTACTTCCACTTCTACTTTGAATTCCCTCTCAGCTTGACCCCTGAGAATTTTCAGTATCATGAGCTACTAACCTATGCATGCATAATTTTAGTAGAAAGGCAGTCAAGACGTAGATGGAAGATTGCTGTCTGCTGTAGCAACTTCTATTCATATTCCAAAATTATCAATTCAGGTTCAATTATGATCAAAGGCATTTGACAAGGAAAAGTAAGGAATCCCACAAAAGCATGTCACTTTACAGCACATATCCAACCACACGCAAGACAAGAACCAAAAAAAGAAGACACCAATCATAAACACTCAAGCACGGCACAGTAATTAAAACTTAGCAATTTTCTTCTACCATGGAGACTTAAAACATACAGTAAAATAGGCAAATAAATTTCAAGTTTCCATAGTAATTCTAAACGTAAAACATCTCAAACAATCCCAAGTTCAATCCATAACAAATAAGATCCAAACTTTTACCACTTCTCTTCCCCATATCTTCCCCTAGCAAGTAGCAACAAATCAAAGACAAACATGCAATTCATTCCATTTTTTTTCTCATTATCTAAATAAAACACATGAAAATAATAATAAACAACCAAGAAAACAATTAAAAGAACAGATCTTTACCTGTTATTCAACAAATTTTTAACAGCAACTTTAGTCCCGTCACTCAAAACCCCACGATACACAATCCCATACCCACCTTCGCCAATAACATTCTCTTCACACAACCCACCAGTAGCAGCCTCCAACTCTCTCAAAGTATACCACCTACCCCACCCAAGATGCGACACTTCAGGCCCCACACTTCCACTCCCAAACGACGCCGTCTCACCACCACTAGCAGTCCCTCTACTCTCCCCGCTCGAAAACACCACTCTATGCTCCACCTTCCCGATCCCAACCTGGATCTCCGGCACCTGAATCGCATGATGATTGTGTTCTTGCACGGGCAAGTGCACGATTTCTTGAATCTCTTTGGAGATTGGAGGGGTAGCGTCTGTCTTTGTTAGCTTAAATTGTCGGTTCTTGCGACGTGAAGTAACGCAAAGAGAGAGGAGAAAGAGGGCAAGAACTATTAATGAGCCCAATAAGATTCCTATGACTACCCATAAACGGAGACCAAAGATTGATGTAGGTTTTGATAGCTCCGTGTTAACAAATGCACCATCGTATACAGACATTTTTGTTGTAGAAAATAAGAAAAGAAGAAATGGGCTGTTGTTAGATTAACTGGGAAGGGTTATGGAATTGAGTTTCTTGGCTCGGTTGCATTTGGTTTCACCGTAAAAAAGAAAAAGAAAAAAGGAGGTTCCCGGCGATTAGGATAGATGAGGGAGGGAATCAAAGATAGGCGGAGAGAGAGAGAGGAATCAAGTGGATAATAGTAAAGGGTGGATTGGAGGAAGGAAAGAGAGAGGGTTAGTGTGTGAAGATGAGCTGTCACTTTGTCTGTGTAAGCTAAGTTGAAGTGAGACTGGACTGGCTTAAGGTTAAATGACGTGTTTGTCCTTCGGATTTGTATGTGGTGATGGTTTTTTTTTTTTTTCCTATCTGAATTTGGATGAAGTTAATATGGTAAAACCAGCATTGACCGATCTCCATTCACTTTTTATCAAATCCAAGTGGTGAAATGTAATGGCAATAAGAAAGCATAACCCTTTAATGATTGTGAATAAAATATTTACCCTTTAAAAATTTGTTCTTTATGCTTTAAAACACTCACTTGCATGCTATGTCCACCCACATCCAAGACCATTATCTTATTAAAAGAATCGATATGATTTTTCTTTCGGATTTTAATTGTATAATCATTATAGCTTTTAGGATTCCAAACTAAGTTTTTTATATATATAAAAAAAAAAGTTGAGCATGCAGAGAAGGATATATTTGTAAGCAAATTATTTTTTTATTATTTTAAAATTAAAATCCTAAATATTAGGAGTAGTAAAAATTAAAGTTAATTTTAATATAATGCCGGCCACAATTATCAAGATAGGAAGAATGATTTTTCAATGATGGAGATGGTGTTTCACATGGTTTCTTTATGATTTTAGATATTTTTAAAGGTATATTTTTAAGTATTTTATAATTGTTTTGATGTGCTCTTATTAAAAATAAAAAAAAATAAAAAAAATATTTTGATATATTTTAAAGTAAAAAATTATTAAAAAAAAACAACTTGCAATATAATTCCAAACAGCCTGTTATCTATTTGAATCTTAATTAATTGGAAAATCAATCTCGTTTTATATCTTACCTCTCTTGACTTGTATATTTCTTTTAAAATAAAGTTTTTCTTTTTGCTAATTTTCGTAGGTTTCCATTCATCACTCTACAAATGAAAACTTGAGTTGTTATTATTCTGTAGCAGGAGTTTGCTTTTCACGCACGAATTTTACAAAAAATAATAAAAAGATTTGATTCCACATCATTTTTTCCTCTTGATTGTCTCTTTCTCTCTCCGGCCGGCTGTAAATAGCGGTATTTTCTGCAGCTGCGCCATAATACTTCTCTCAGGCGTGGTGATGAATCTGGCAAGTTTTAATAAGGGGATCTACGTGTACATAGCTACCGAGAATTAGACGAAAGAAAGAGAGAGGGAAGGTGACCGTTAAAGGTGATTACGATGTTAGGACAGAGGGATCTCTGTTCTATGTTTTCCTCCGTCTGCTAGTTCTTACATACGTGTAGCAAAGACTAAGGACTGAGCTTGTGTATAATTTCCACATGGCAGTTGTGCCATATTCATCAACGGGTCCCATGCTCCCATCAATCGCTACATGATGCATTCATGTTAAGCCAGGTGTGGGCCCAAGTCGGGCCCACAGGGGAGACTTTAGTAAATCACAGGAGTTTGGTGGACCGAAATCATGGTTTAGATAATACTTAGGTGGTAGTTAAGGGAAAATACATATATTAATTGTCTAGTTCATTTTGCGAGTGCATTTTGAAAGCTGTAAGGAATCCTTTTGGATTCTTTTTTTATTATTATAATCTATTTATGTCAGGACACAACAGGAAAAGCATCTTGGTTGATAATAGAACACCAAGTGGTGGAAAGTCCTGTAAGAATCGAGTGGACACCAACATAACAATAATGGGCTGTGTGGAATTTGACAAAAGATTTCTTGGTTGGTTTCTTGCCCAATGGCAGTAGTGCTTTTCTTGAAATCTTTCGTTACACATCACATCACATCTCATGTTTCTTTATTGTTCTTTTCTAGCTCATAATTTTATCTCCTTCTCATCTGATTGGAGATGGTGCTGTCTGTGGATTTGTCGAGAGGGGTGGATTATGGATTGCTGCCCTCGAAACCAAACCCAGCATTGAGTTTCTACTTGTATCGAATTCCAATACAATTGTGTATTCGAAACACAACACAGCGACTGTCAATCCATGTACAGAGGCGGCGTATAAAGAACAGAAAAGGGACCTTTTTACAGCTCTAAGAATGAATCAAGGACGGAATGGCAATCCATCCGGTGGTTAAGCACAGGCAACTCTGCAACCTTTTAGTAGCCAGAAACGAAGATAGCTTTTAAATCTATCTGCAATCGCATGACGAGATTCGCACAACGATCAAAACAGAGAGCGTGACTTGAGTTAGCGAGTCATTCCCATTCAAAACCAACTGGACTGCTGCTTATCTTGCGCCATGCGAGGAAATAGTAAATTTACCTGAAATAAGTAGAGCTTTGTAGCTCTTTTGGATACAAGGTTCATTCCAAAAAACAAAACAAAACAAAACACACTCCCCCAAAATTAGCAAGCATATCATATCAGACTCAAAACACATGATCAACAGGTCCTGTGATCATTAGCTCAAGCAAACAAAATATATAACTAGAATTTCAAAGTTTCCTGTTGATTTTCACATGTTCCTTTCCTTCTATCCCCCTCTTCTCTGACCTGGGAATTGAGTTCTGACATGAGAAGTTGTTCGTGAACTAAACAAGTGTTAAGCTTCAACAAAACTCACGTAGGGTAATATTACAACTGCTGACTTGACTGTTCCAGTATCCTGTCAGTTGCAATGAAATAAATTTAATTCTGGGGTAGCCATCCACAGATTGCCCTTGTTAGTCCCTTCTTATCTGTTTCATCAATTGCTGCCAGTCTTTCAACAAGGGAAGGACAGGATATGGCTACAGATTGCCCTTGTTAATCAGCCTTCTTATCCGATTCGTCAATTGCTGCCAGTCTTTCAACAAGGGGAGGATGAGAATAGTGATATGCTGAGTACCAAGGATCAGTATTCATAGATGACAAATTTTCTTCCTGAAAAAAATTGGCACACTGTTCAGTCATGTGCATTTCCTGAAAATGGATTAGAAAAGAATACTTTGCCAATGTAGAACTTAGATCTCACAAAAATCTGAACGCAAGAAATTTACAGGACTCCATCTACACTACTGATGGTCTGTCAAGAGGGGAAAAAGTTAAAAGTTTGATAGATGACCTGTAGTTTCACAAGACCACCCCGAAGAGCAGAGCCATAACCAAGCTTTTTAGCAAAAGCATCCGCCTAATCAAACAATTACAGTAAGTGAGATCAAGGACTTTCAGACACACAGAAACAAGGAGAGAGGGTGTGAGAGGTTACCTGAAATTCAAAAGATCGGCTCACCAGATTAAGACCAAAGCTTACAAGGTGTTGGAGAGGTATTACAGTATGCTGCAAAAAAGCAACCAAGTCAGAAAAACCCAACCACTACCAACTTTTGTGTCATATAAACCCAACCCCCCCCCCCCCCCCCCCAAGCCCAGCACACACTAAAAATCCCATAAGCATTTCTTTTCCATCACAAAGCAATTCTTTTCATATCAGCAACACCTGAAATATGATCAGACCGATGAGTACTGGCTGTGTATCAAATCCAAAACTTCGGAAGAGATCAGTTGAGTTCCTCACAAGAGTGTATCCTCCAAATTGTAAAAAAGTTAGAATCTGCAGAACATAAGAGCATAAAAAAAAAAAAAAAACAATGAATCATACACTGGTTATAAGCTCACAAATAAAGTCAAAGGACACCTATAGGAGGATGGTTGGTAAATTCTTAAACAAAACACTGAACTCTCCTACCAAAACACAAATTGAGATTCAAAAATATGTTCTAGGCTTTTAGCATGTATTAAAATTTTCTTGTGCTTCAATCCAAGATGTTTTGACACTTTTTTCTCATCAGGCCCATGAACAAATCCTCTAAGGTTTGAATCTCAACCCGAGGACTCAGTCTCAAAGAGCAAGAACATTCGTTTCAAAGTTTTCTCCGAGCATTTTCTTGATGATAGCTCTCGGAAGATGCCTTTCAGATGGTATATATGGTATTTCAATAGGATTTTAGTGCACAAATAGGAGCAAAGTACAAATCAATTTGCAAGAAAACAATTACAGCATACCTGCACAGCAATGAACGAGTACATTGTATGATTGAGTTTCCAATGTCCCAGTTCATGGGCAATAACAGCTACAATTTCCTCATCGTCTTTGCACTGCAAAGAATCACATAGATGTAAAGACACTTTCACAATTTATGAAAAAGCATAGCCATATTTCAACCATAAAGTCTAAATGAGGGCACAGCCTAAATGGTTCACACACAAAGTTGCCCAGGCTGTCAGGAAGAGTAGGAAATTAAGAAACTGATAAATATATTGCACAATTGCCTTAGTCCTTCCATAAATCACGTAGAAAATGCTTCTATGGATGGATTGTAAGTTACATCAAACAGGTCCTCCCCAGTTGGATAGCTACTGTGTATTTGTTAAAAAATGCAAAACTATATTTCTTCAAGACTACATGGATATCAGTATCAAAAAAATTTAAGCAGGCAAAGAGCCATGGAGACACCCCCTTGGAACTTCTAAAAAGAGAAATCCAAGGCAAACACTGCAATTCCATCCATTTGAATTAGCCAGGGAGAATGTCTTCCAACATAAGAACTGACAAGGATCTAAATATAGGCAGTACCACCAAAAATGGCCACAGTCAGTAACCCACACCCATCAGGTTTATAATCTGGCCATTTACTAGCAATAGCAGCCAGTATTTCACTTCCCATAAATAGCAAAATCCAACCTTTAATTCTTAGGTTCTAGGTTAATAATGCTGGAGGATAAGTATCAGATCCGAGTTAGAAAATTTGGTGCAAGATTTGATCAAATCCAGCACCTCAAGATCAGGAATGGAGGACTTCCAAGGACTAGTTTCAGTGGAGAAGGCTCGTTAAAAGATTAGATGAAACTAAGATCGTGAAAGAAACCTAACAAGTGAGGAAGATGGGAAAACCTAACACCAGACTACAGTTCAGAAGGAATCACTCACTATAAACCCTTAGGAACACACCTAAAAAAGAACGCATGACATGCAATTTAGCATGACATCCCAACACATGCAAGAAAAAAAGAAGGCTGAAAATTTTTATTTCCTTCCCCCCCAAAATAAAATTTTACAGGGCAATACATAGCCCATTTGGGAAGATATTTCCAAGAAAAATTATTCATAATTATGCAACTAAGGGGGGTTCCTTGAGGAGACATACAAGAGGAAGTTATCTAAAGAGGTTGCTTCCAATTTGCTGAGCACCTAAGGCGCACAGGAGGGGAGTCCTTCTAAGGACAAGCCGCCTGCTCACTAAAGACGCTACAGATTCAGCAGCTTGACCATAAGCCACTAACTGGCATCATACTGTTCATACTTCTAGTATGTTGGGCAAGATTACAACAGAATCATTATCCCTAAATACAACACTGTTTCCTCAAGCTGTTGAGTGAACCCAGCAACTATGTTGAATGAATATCCAAACATTTTGATCATTCTGTATGCGTTTTAACTTCCAAGAAGGCAACCAACATCATGATTGAAGTTAACAACTGTACTCAGTGCATGACACAACTAGGACAACATTAGTATTTCTAATATAATGCTATTTCAACAATAAAAACACTAGTGGTGCCTATATTTCACACATCTTGCTTTAAACAAAATAAGGTTATCAATAAAAAATGGACAGAAAAAATATGTAGTTTTCATGAGAATAAACTTCAGTTTGATAAGGTTAATATAGAAAAAAAAATCCAGAAAGAAAGGCTTCCTCACCTGCTGAATCAATGTGTCATAAAGTACAATTCGCTTGTTCTTAAAGAATCCATACATATAGGCCTGCACATTGTTGATAGAATATGAATTCAATCTACAACAGACTAGTAAAGCACAATTTTATTGTGAAAGTACAGATGACTTGACGATAGAGAAAGCGCCTGCAACCATGTATGATAAAACTATGAGAAATGAGAGCTGGCCACATCTAATGCACCTATCTAATGCATTTTTTTTCTTCACTCTACAAAACAAATAACTCGTCAAGGTGGCCAGCAAACACATCTTAAACCCAACCCCAACCACCCAAAAAAAGAAAGAAAAAAGAAAAAACACCGATAGCATGAGCTTTTGGTACAAGTTTGCCTGCAATTTTTCTGTGAGTAATGCCATTAGTTTACCACAGTTTGGCCAAGAAAAATAGATATTTCTTTTCATTACAAAGCAAGGAACGTGGTAGACATAAATAGGGAGAAGAAGCATTGGTTAACTTCATGTTGCAGAAAGAAGCAGGGATACAAACAAAACAAGACACTGTATAATGGAAGAAAAGGTTGCAAATAATGCTGAGAAACCTTGATAAACATATTAAAATAAGAATACTCACATTGCTATGGCTTGACCTTGTGGATCCATCTACAACGAACAACTTCTTTAAAGGAAACTTGAGGGAGGAAGCAAGTTTCTCGATTTTCTCCCTGAGCTCTCCTTCTGGAAGCTATTTGTCACATCAAAAGTAGGGGGGGGGGGACATTACTAATTGAGCATGACATAGGTCTAAATGAATTTCACATTTTCAATACTCACAGGGGTGAACTTGTTGAAGAGTGGGGCAATTAAAACTGGGTAGAGTGTCATCATGACAAGAGAAAGAACAAACATGAATGCCCATAGATAAATGGCCAGGTAAGGACCTCCTTTCTGCAACCATGCAAATGAAAATTCAACAGTGTGGGAAGACTTGTTCATTCACAAAAGCAGGTAACAGAGCTGTAACTTGTTAGAGCATTTTTAGAATAAAAGCTGCCACTTATTCCAAATCAGTATCATTAATTCAGGAATAAAAATGACCAACTACTGTCAACAGACAGTGATTAAATGCTGCAAATAACTGGTCACTTCATCAACACTGGCAGATAAAAGTACCTGTACTATTAAAATAATTGCTGAAACAATTGGGGGGCCAAGTAGAATGGCAAGGCAAATTCCTTTGAATAAATCCCTAAAGAACAGCCATATTGTTTGCTGTACAGATGGAAAATAAATTAGAATCGCACGAGAGATAAGATATAAAACGGATTGGAAATCAAACAAATATAAATTTTATACCAGTGCACGTACAAGTAAAAGGAATGTAGATCCACCAACAGAGAATTAGTATTCTAACAAGTAACAAGATGTGTGAAAATCACAAGTTATGAGAGTGAAGGCAAACCTTGTTGAAGCCATGGCGGGCCTCAATCACAAAAGTTGAATAGAGAGAGAATGGCAAATCTGTAATCTGCATAAACATATTTCAAAACAATCAATCAAATAGCATTGATAGAGAAACTTAAGAAATTGTACTTATTTGCATGCATTTGCTTACGAGGGTGCCACAATCCAAACAGCATTCCAAAAAATGCAAAAGACTGATAATCACCAGCGAAAATGGAATAAAATTGATTTCTTTGCTTAAAAAAATGAATAGCAGAATTACTGTGTTATTAATTATATAAGCAAACCCAATTATAATATCCACACAATCAAAAAGCAACGCAACATGCATGATGAAAGGATATTGGTTTAGACCTTATAGAACACCCTTCTGAAGAGGTAAAAACTCAAAATATTATAAACCAGATATTATTTATATTAAAAAAAGTCTTGTCTGTAACATATACTATTACATCAGAATTATTAGCTCGGTCTACAAACAGTGTCATCAACCAGGGAGTCTCTACTACAGAGACTGACAACACTCCCGCCAGCTCACCTCTTTCAAGATGTAGATTCGGAATTGGAAATTGTTGATGTCAATGTGCATGCTCTGAATCTACACACCACAACTATTAAACAAAATAACCCAGCCTCACCTGTGTATATTCTTGCTTAATAATCTTTAAAATAGCTGTGAACATTGAGTGCTCAATTCAAATGTGAAAAATAGCACCTAACTAATTGTGCGATAAAAAATAAAAGTAAAAATAACTGAAATCACGGACCATAAATCTTAAACTGTTGCATAGAAGGCAGGCAGCATAAATACAGTGGTTATTATCAGCTACAGTAATTAGAAATCATGTGCAAACCTGTGACCATATCATAACACCAGCCAAAAAAGCAAGGGTGTGGAGTATTTCATTCTCCTCATTGAAACCAGCCAAAACCACAAAGCTTCCTGATTTCTGCAGATACAAAAAGAATTGGATGGTGACAATACAACCACAGAGTAGCTCCACTAACATTGCCGCAAAGTACTTACCTTCCAAAACCAAGGCAATATCCCATAGAACAAAATAGCAGAGTCCAGAAGTATAGTAACAAATTCATGAACAAAATTGAAGTGGCTGAAAGTGAAGAGATTCTTAGTGAGAATCAAAGAAAACATGCACTAAGAATCAGATTAGAAAAAGCTAAAAGAATCAATGCTAGCTGGTTGCAATAAAGAAAAAACCTTTTATCAAGACTATAAGCTCGAGATTTTTCAAACTTCTCCTGGCTGATTACTCCTACCAGAGTTTTTGGGAGAGTTGGCAGTTTCAAAGCAGCACGTTGTCGCAAATCCAAATAGGTCTCAAAGAAATACACGAGTATCATAAAACCTGGAAAATCAGGACAAACCAAAGCAGTTGTTAGAATCTCCATAACATAAAGCATCCAACCACTGATCCCAACGTCAAAAAGATTCAAATAAAGTGTAACAAAGAAGCATCAAATTGCAACTAACACAACTGATGTGTATCTTAATAGCCTCTAACTGTAGCATTGTCAGCTGATAAATATCAAAGATACCAACAACAAAAGCAGATGCAAATGTTCATTAGCAGCTCCTGCTATCGGAGCAGGTGTGTTACCACAGTTGCACCTATGGTGCATCCTCGATCATCTAGCCCTGAATTTGGTAGCCCTAAGAAACTCGGAAAAATTAAATCTCGAAAGTTGTCACTAACTTTAGTTTCTTAGAAATGAGAAAGCCTCAAATGAGCATTAAGAAACAGTAAAACAAAATGTTTTTTTCTTTTGTTGGCCCAAGATATTAAAAAAAAAAAAAAAAAAACTTTTACCATTCAAACCTAAATTTCTTCTTTTTCACCGATTTTTTTCCCTCAGGAACCAAGAAAAGATTTGTCTTCATAAATAAACTCCGGTACTTAAAAAAAAAACCAATATCCATGTTAAGAACCTCGAATAAGCATCGCCGTAAAAGAAATGTATAAAAGGAAAAATAACATAAAATCAAGAAATGAATAAAAATTTAACGCAAGCTAAACCCTAACCGATGGCAATCGCAAAATAATCGAAAATTTTGTAGAAGAATAAACGACGCGTTAAGAGAAAGATAATGAGCTAAGAATTATTTTTTGAGTTTGGAGATAAAGATTAAAGATAGAACATATACCAACTACAGCTTCCATGTAAGGAAACGCCATGGTCTATACTCGAGGAATCTGAGAGCTGCAGAGAGAAACAAAAAGGAGAGGTTTCTGCCTTGGCTTTCTTCAAGTGACGGTCATGTTTATGTTTTATGAAATCTGCGGTGTAAAGTATTAAATTAGATATCCGGTCGACCCGAATGTTTTTGTTTGGATAGCATTGACCCATATTTATAACCCGCGTACGTGGGCTTATACGAAAAGAATTTTCTGGAACTAGCATGAAGAAAGCCCGTTTTGCTTGCAGTGGCACGTGCGCTTCACGTGACAAATTATTCATAAAAAAAACTCAAGAATTCTTGTTGTTTAAATAATTTTTAAAATTTAAAAATAATAGTAAAGGAAGGTTCAATGGGTTTCAGGCTAGAAGATGAGAAGAAATTATTCTCATCCCTAAATTCCATTCACCTTTTTTTCAAGTTAGAATATAAAAATTTTAGATAAAAATCTCAAATCTTAACCGTTAGGTTACGGGGCTGTTTTCTTAATTTATTTATAAACTTATTGACGAGAATAATGCACAAAAAATCTTTTTAAACAAGGATGGTGTGACTTTAATTGGCATTTCTCTTTATTTTAATAGTTGGATTAAATTTAAAGACACTGTATTTTCATGAATGTATACTTAAAAAACACTGCATTTCATAGAGTTTTGGACGGAATAGTGATATCAAGTGGAATTTCAAACAAGGTTAAAAGAGCTTTAAATTAAAAAAATAATGATATTTATTTTTAAATTTTAAATAATTTAATACTCTAAAATCTATATAAATTTATATAAAACATTCTTATACAAAAAAGCACCAGGACCATATGATTTCATAATTGTACGGATTTAGAAGTGCAAGGCAAAGGACATTATTAATTCTTTTCAAATATACTCACCTTGATTCTAAAGTCTTGGTTTTTATTTCCCATAAAAGCTTGCAGATCACCAATAACATAGCATAGGCTTACAAATCTTCAAGGCTCCGTTTATTTGCAGGAAAGTTGTTTTTTTTTAGAAAGTGAATTCTGGAAAAAATAAATTCCTGAAAAGTAAATTTCGAGAAAATATTTTTTGATGTTTGGCAGTGTTATGGAAAATGAACTAGAAAACACTTTTTAGTGTTTGTTTATGTTATGGAAAATAAACTGGAAAATAATTTATTAATGAATTAATTTTTTTTCAAGTTTATCTAATATATATAAAATATTTAATCACTTACAATAAAATGTTTCTTTTGCCTCTTTTGTCATAACCTAATTTTTAAATAAATAATACAAAATGAATGGATAAAAATATATTTGAGAATGGGGTTTAAAACAACATAAATTCAGAGTTCATGGATGAAATTATCAGATTTGAGAGTAAATTTGTGAAAAATTAATAAATTTGGAAATTTAGTTAAAATTTGGATTAGTTTATTTAATAAAATTAAAAGAATTAATAAGTTTGTGGACTTTAATTAAACTTTTATTTAATTAATTAAATAAATTCAGGGACTTAATTGAAATTAATCCAAGTATAAAATTAAAAATTTAATTGATTAAGGGACCTAATTGATACATTTCAAAATGTAAGGGACCAAACTATAATTTATCATTTTTCTTGCCAAATTACACCGTTTTGGGTCCTACTGTTCACCATCTGTTGGCTGAAGATCGATTCAACAGGGGAGAAAAATTCGGCAGATTCAACAGGGAAGATCCAGCAACTCAAGGCCACTGCACCACATCTCTTGCCCATGATCTCATTCGTGGATTACATAAGAGTCCTATAGAGAAAAACAGAATCCAAAAACAGAGCAAATCACAGAAAAGAAAAAAAAGAAATAAACCCAGAAAAGGGAACACCAAACAAACCGAAAACAAGAGAGAAGGCCACGGACCAGTGGAACACTGGGAAACAAAAAGGAAAACCCAGCATAAAACGGGAACCCAGAAAAAACCCAGGACAGGAGGCAGCAACAAGAAGGCAAAAAAAAACCAATGGGGTCAGCAACATAAGGGGACATAAGGGAACAACAGAGAGCATACAAAAGAACCAAAAACAAGAGGAAGAAACAGAACCCCAATTGAAAAGCACAAACCGAAAGCTTTCTTCCAAAACACAATCTCAAAGAAAAACAGGAGGACTGGAAACAGGGAGCACTAAAAACCAGAGAAGAAAACAGTTGATTTTTGGCATTATAATAACAACAAATTAAAATTAAAGAGGATGAAAACATAAGATAAATAAAGATATTTGAGAAAAAAAATTACCTGGAAGATGAGAGATGCTTGCAATTAATCTGCATAAATTATTTGTTAGGAGTGAAAGACAGTCTTTAAGGGATTTGTTTTTTTGGGATAGGAGACACTTTTTGTTAATAAAGAAAAGGAAAGTGTTTTCCTTAAAATGAAGAAAGGAAAACACTTTCCTACCGTATAGCTTCATTTTTTTCATTGGCTGGAATTGAGTTTTCTTTGACTACTTTTCCTTATGCTTGCCAAACATGAAAAAGTGGGGAAAATGGTTTCCAAGAAAATGAATTCTTAGAAACAAACAAGGTCTAAGAGGAAAGCTATGGAGGAGGAGCCTCTACTTAGAAAAAAATTTAAAGAGGTGGAAAAATCTATAAAGAATGAGCTTGTACTTAAAAATATTTTTAGGTGGTTAAATGGAATCCATAGAAAAAACTATTTGAAGAACTCTTATCTTCAAATTTATTGGAGAAACTTTTATCTCTTAATTTATTAGAGGAACTCAACTTCTATTGGAGGAACTCATTTCATTGTAGGTTATACTTAGAAATTTTTTAAATGGCTAAAGAAAACCTAATGAGGGTGAGCCTGTACTTTAAAAATTATTTAATAGGATAAAAGGAACCCATAAAAACAATGTTATTGCATTAAGGAAACCTCATGTCAATCTCTTAGAGAGTGTGTTATTGCAGTAAGAAGATCTCCATACCAATCCCTTAAAGAGTGATGTTATTGTACTGGGAGGATGATCATTTTTTTGGTAATTGTGGGGCTATTGCCTTATGAATACCAAGTTAATCCATTCTTTGGTAATTGTAGGGCTATTTTTCCAAGGAGACTAAGTTAATCCCCTTCAAGGATAGTGGTGTTATTACAATAAGGAGACCTCATATCAATTGCTTGGAGAGCGGTGTTATTACACTGGGAAGAACAAATCAATCCATTCCTTAGTAATTGTTGGGTTATTGCTCTAGAAAGACCAAGTTAATCTCTTTATTGGTAATTTTATCCTGTTAGCATTAATAAGAGATAAATATCTCTTCCACAAGTATTAATAGGAAAAAAATATGGTCTTGAGAGAATTTTTATACACCTAAAGATATGATCTATAATGTAACTGAGCCCATAGGACTAGGGCTCTTCCTCTAGATCTGGCCCATAAAAGTTAGGCTCTTCCTCCTATGGGTTTTTAGATTTTCATGGGTTTTTTGAAGTTTGTTAAATTCGAGTTCATAAATTAACTACTTTAATTAACCATATGTTTTTTCAGAGCTTCTTATGCGATGAGAATGGATATAAAAAATATTGACTTATAAGTGATGTAGAGAGATGGATAGGCATAAGGAAGGAAATGGTGGTGGTAGCGGCAACAACAACAGTAGTAGTTATTAACGTTTCATCCCTAATGATAGATTGATAGATAAATAAATACAATGAAGAAAAGAGTCGCGACGGTAAAACAAATGTATATGGGTCCCACTTTAGGTTTGAGAGTTAATTTATCAATGTCAGTTAATTATCGAATTCATTATCTCCTTCCTTCTGATTCCAATTTGAAGTTTCACTAACCATATTAATTTTGGTTCTTGTGAAGTATTAATCCCAATGCTCCTTTCCTTTAATGGGTAGTATTAGCCTCAATATCCACCCTTCCTCGTGGGGCTACAAATTTTTATTCATAAATAATATGTTCAAGTGTTGTAAGTGAGTTTGAAAAAAAAAAAAGAATATGTGATTTAGATTAAATGCGATAATTAAAAAAAAAAAAAGCAATTACAACACATGAATAAAAAAATAAAAAATGATCAAGAAAACTTGAGGAAAAAATATATCTTTTTAAGTATGATAAATTATAGCTTAATTCACAGCTCATTAAATACATGAAAACAGAATAGAGTTAAAAGACTTAAAAACATCGGCCTTTATCAATCTAAATTAGCATGACAAACATGTAATTTTGATAATTAGGGTCTAATCAACCCAAGATATTCCTCCAAACCCACAACCCAAATCATTAGATCGAAATATTCCAATTGAAAAAACTAAAACTCATTTTAAAAAAATTATCAACCTGTGTTAATTTTTCAAAATTGTAATTAGGGTTACTAGACACGAAGCATTCTATTTGAAAAAAATCATGAAACCTAATTTCTAATCAACAAAATATTAAAAGTTGAAATTGAAAAAAGAATTTCAATTGTACAAAAGCATTTGAAACAAAAAAAAAAGCAATTAAAAAAATGAGTACTAAAATTAAAATGTAAAATAAATTTTATATTTGATTGAAGGGCGAAATAAAAAAGAAAGATCAATTTAGTATAAAGACAAAAAAAAAATAAAAAAAGATGAGGATTAAAATTGACATAACAAATAAAAATAATTTTTTTTATTGAATGGTGAAATTGAAAAGAAAAATAACTTTAACAAAAGGAAAAGAAAAAAAATAAGAACCAAATTGGTAAAAATAATATAACATAAATTTAGATTGAATAATGAAATTACAAACAAATAAAACTTTTACAAAGGGGTAAGAAAAAAATCAAGACAATAGGGATCAAATTGAAAAAAAATCATAAATTTGGATTGAATAATGAAATTGAAAACCAATAAAAATTTTCAAAAAGAGCAAAGAAAAAAAAATAAAAATCAAAAAAATAAAAACTGAAATTTAAATATCAACAAGAAAGAAGATCAAAATGTAATTTTGAAGGGAGGAGAGAAAATAAAAAAAATCTACCAACAACAAATCACTCCACCACCATTGACACTAGCCACACGGATGTGGTGGTGTTTTCAACAACACAAAAAAAGATGTTTTTTTACCACAAAAAAATATTGTACACACCTCTCGAAATGGACAAGTGCCTACAACATATCAACAAGGGCTTTACATGAATCGACAACTTTTTATATTTTATTACATGTCTTTCTTTATTAAAAGACCTAATTGGTCCTCGAATAACATGATAATAACAAAAAAAATCATTGTAAGAAGATGAAAAAACCTCTTGGAACTAGTTTTAAATTTTTAGCTTCCAACATTATTTTGGTGATTTCATTGTTTGTTTTGTTTTTTTTTTAGATATATTTATGTCTAGTTAAATATCAAATTGTTATGAATTATGTAAAAAACATTATAAAAATACAAAATTGTCTTATGATTCTAGTTTTAATTCTTTTTTTGTTCAAATGGTATTTTGATTGTTTTATTGTGCAATTAAAATAAAATAATTTATTTATTAATTTGATAATCACTAACACATCTTGCACTCAACAACCAATGCTTTTTTTTTTTTTGGTTTTTAATGTGAGAGGCAAATTTATCATTACATTCATCTAAATGAAGAATAAAGTTTTTCGAAAGAGATTTAGCTTTTGTTAATGCATGTTTTTAATGTATTTGCCCCCCTCCCCCTCGTGGAAACTGGAAACTACCAAAAAAATAAAAGAATTCCAACCAGCAATGCTAGCTCTTATTTGGTGTATACTCGTCGCTTCGCTAACCTACACTCCCACCAGTAGCGAGTAGAGAATGCATATGCTTGAACACCAAAAGTTGGTTGACGTATTCAGCCATCAACATCCTTGACAAAATTGCTTCTCAGAATTCCCGCAATTACAAAAGGCGTTATGCAGTAGCATATGAGTCATGCAATGCATGTAGCCAAGCATGCTCAATAATCACATGTCTTTGACACAAATATGCAGTCTGAATAATGGACATTTGAAGAACGACACGTTGTATTGCAAAATATTACATTGATCTTCCTTTGATTTTTTATGAACTCGTTCATCCAAAATAGATTTTGAGGGAAACAGATTAGATAAATCTTTCGTCTGTTGCATCAATTTGGGATCCAACAAATACTGCATGGAAATGGTTGAGACTTGGATGGGGATAATAACTCTTGTAATCATCGCCTACTCCTTTCCTTCGATTTTGAATCAGAGTGGCGTGCCTTCGATTTCTTCTTGCGAGGCTGAGCGGCACCGCCACCTTCTATAAATGGCATACCCATGAGAGACAAGAGTCTCTGCGCTTCTTGATCGGTGTTGGCTGTGGTTGTAATGCAAACATCCATTCCCCTGGGTTTACCAACTGCATCAAAACTAATCTCTGGGAACACACTCTGGTCGCTAATTCCAATGCTGTAGTTGCCTTGTCGATTAAAGCTGTTTGGGGTCCCACCTTGGAAATCCCTGGCTCTAGGCAGCCCCAAGTTAACAAGTCGATCTAAGAACGAGTACATCATCTGTAAAATATAATCAAGGATCCAAGTTACAAAATTTCCATGTAAAATTAAAAAGAATACAACCAGCAAAATGCACCAGGATATAAATTTGGTAATGAGATGAATCTGTTATGATCTGATCTGATCTAAACAGCAAGTAAAACCAGGATATGAGCAACAAGATCAATTGCTGACAAATTACATGATGTGTTGATTCAAGATCAAAGTGGCATGGGAGTGTGTGCAAGTATAAGAATGCCCTACTCGGAAGCACAGACCATTGTGATAAAAGACAGAGGACTGAAAACAAGCTCTAACATAGAGCTGAAAAGGAACAAATCTCCCACAGTAGAGAGTATCGGTGATCATCTTGAGACTCTACCTATGAACCACAGCTATCATATCTACTGTGTTTCTTCTAAAATCTCTTAGAGGAGCATTGCCGTCATTGAAGTGAATGGTCATACTCAAAGAATCCATCATCTTGAGCAATCACTATATCTCCCTCGTGCAGAAGTGAAAACCAAAATAAATAAAAAAATTCATATACTATCATTCAAAACTTGACAGTAAGCCTCAAATCCTGTTTAGAATCGGAGTTTAAAAGCATTTTTTTCTGAGGATCAAACAAGAGAAATCCCATCATCTAATCAAAGTGAGATGCTCAATTCCAAAAATCAATAACTTTTCCTTCCCTAATAGCCAGTATCATCGGCTAAGCTAAATGCCCCTACCATTGATCTACATGCTACTAAAAGCACACATCGTCGAATCAGCCATGAAAATAATTATCACAAAATTATGCATCCTGGCATTTCTTCTTTATCTAGATGGAAGCTTCAGATATGCAGCATCATTCACCCTTGCACCTGTAACATACCCAAGCAGCTTCTCCTGGCAGATCCATCTTTAAAATCATTTTCCTCAAAGTCCCATCAAAAACTACAACACCCTTCCAAAACACAAAAGAAGAAATCATGCGCTATGATGTCCAGATAACATGTAGCCCATAGAGTTTAGACTCCTAGCTAACTTTATCATGAAATGTGTAGCCACAGCCATGAACATAAACAAGAAAATTCGATAAAGAGAAAAAACAAAAATGCTCACATTTCCTCTGAGTGTAACATAAATACCAAGTGGTCGGGCTTCCCTACTCTTGAAGGCAGAAACCGCATTCTCGGCCCCCGTCTTTACAGGTCTTTGGCCTGTGATAAGAGCCAAATCATTTATCGCTGCCTCCACCTCCTTAGAACTCTGCGCGGCATCTCCAATCCCACAACTCACCACAACCTTCTGAATTCTTGGAACCTTAAGAAATGAGAAATCCAGATTTTAGCAAATTGCAAATTAGAATAACTTTATCAGTAAATTGGAAATTTTTTAAAGATTTACCTGATCAATGTTTGTGTAACTGAACTCTTGTAACATCAAAGGGACGATTGTTTCAAGGTATGTGTTTTTGAGCCGAATGCTTTTGTCTGCTTCTGATTTGTCCACCAAGACAAATTCTGCAGTGGTTCTCACTGATATCACCTCATTCTGGGTTCCGTACGGTGCTCGTGCGGTTAAGCGCGATGGGAGAGCGGGGAATCGGCCGTGAAACGACGCCGCCAAGGAGCGTAAGAGCGAACGAGTGGCCATTTTTCTGGTTTGAAGGGAGGGGGTTGGACTCGGAGATTCTCTGTTGGTAGGGTTTAGTGTGCGGGTTTGTGAAATGGGTTCGAAATTGAACTTATTTACGCAAATGCCATTTAGGTTGATGTTGTTGTGGGTGTGCTGTAAATTTTGGGAATTGTTTTGTCAAGGTGAGAGGATACGAGGGATGGCAAATTACGATTTTGCCTTATTCTTCAGGGGGAAAAAATAAATGTTTTCACCATAGTTTTCAGATCGGCTCAATCTAAAACTCGAGTTTGGAGTTTTGATGATGTTATTAAATTAATTATATTAATTTTTTAAAAATTAAAATAATATTATTTTAGATAAAAAAAAATAAAAGTTAATAAATTATAACTGAGTTTTTAACTAGATTAACATACCAAATCATACCAGGTTTTTTCTTATCTTTTTTTTTCAATTCGATTCGATTCCAACTCTAAATTAACTAAATCTCAAATTAATCCATCAAGTCAGATCAGATTTTAAAACTATGATTGTTAATAATAAAAAAAAAAAGTTATTCTCAACATGTGTTGTGTGATAGCTGCAATTTTATTATTATTATTATTGATATAAATATTAATATTTATCTTGAGTAATTTTATAAGTTAATTTTGTAAATTTTTAATAACTTTAAAATAATATAAATCCATAATTATTAAAAATTAAATTTAATAATTAACCACTTGTGTTACCTCATAATTGTGGTATCTGCAGTTCTTACATTGCGAATTGCGAAACATCATGTAGGAGATTTTTTTCTCCAGCACTTGTTAGAAGCAAGAAATAAGGGTGGAAGGAAAAGCTAGTATACAGAATAATTTTGCAAGTTAAAAGGAATCTTTGGTAGAGCGGTTGCTTTGAATTGTTCAATAGTCAAAGCAATAATTATTATATTTATATTAAAAAAAAGGTGTTTTCATATATAAATAACATAATTGTAAATTTTATTATTTTTTTATTATAGCAATCAAAAAATTATATTTTTTTTTTGTTTTTTTAATAGGAAGCAAGCTTTTCTTATATTTTTTCTCTTTTTATATTTAGTGTTTTTATCATTTTATACTTGGCTTATTTATTATTATTTTTTTCTTTTTTTCTTTACAATTTTTTTTTTCAAAAAAATAAATATTAATTTTTACACTTTGAATATTTATCCCTCTATACTTGACTTATTTATTTCATTTTTTTGTTCTCATCTTTATTATTTTGTAATATGTTTTTAATTTTTTTCTTTACACTTTTTTTTTTGAGAAATTATTATACAAAGACTAAGAACATTATTTTTCATTGTAGGTGTGGCGTGATGGTAAAGGGTTTGAGATCTCCACAGCAGATCTCAAGTTCGAGTCAGGGCGTGCACCTCTTGTAAGAGCCTGGGACAGCCGAGGTTTTACTCGCTTACCTGGACCCATAAAGTGCACTTTCCGGGGAGTGGGGTTTCCTCGAATCCAAAAAAAAAATTGTAATATTATTTTATTTCTCTACTACGTTAAAAATTAGATTAACATCTTAAATATTTTTATTAATGCATATGATATTTATTATATTTTATTATATATAAATATTGATTTTTTATTTACAATTATATTTTTTATTTGAAGTAAAAAAAAAACATGTTAACAACATATACACATTAATTCTTTTGCATTAGAAAAAAATAATTATTCGGCTTATAGTGAGATGAGTTGAATTGACGCATTAACACTTTGTTTTTATATTTATTGACACAGTTAATTCTTGATGTATTTAATTAAATATACATGTTGACTTTTTAATTTTAAATTAGACTTAAAAAAACATATTTAAAAAATTTACATATCTTTTTTATCAAAAAAAATAATTATTCAACTGAGGAAGCAGGTCAAATAACTAGTGTAACTAGTTCATGCTAAGAGCGCATGACATTTGATTATTTAGGAGAAATTTGGCTCGGCATTTGATTGGTTTGGGATATTTTTACAGATAGTAGGAGTAACAGCTATTTGTTTTTTCAAAATTTAATAACTAATGACGTGAAATTTTAGTGTGATGGGTGAAATTTTAGTGTGTTGTGACTCTAATATAGCTGTTTTTAAATTGAAAATTTATTAAAATAATAATTTTTTAGCATATTACAATAATTAAAAAATATTTTAAAAAATATTCATTCAAAGTTTTTCAAGTATAAAGTAATTTGAAAAGAAAGTTCAACTACAAAAAAACAAATACTCCTTGGAATTAGGCTGTCAGAGACTCAGAAGAGACGGTTTCTAAGAAATTTCTTAAGTTCTTATGAAACATTATGAAAAATTAAAGGAAGGAGGCATGGCCACCTGGTCGGCTCCTGAAATATTCTTTAGAGATTGTTTAGGATTATAATGGCGATGATTTTTTTAAAAAAATATATTGAAATAATATTTTTTTAATTTTTTAAAATTTATTTTTTATATTTAAAAAATATGGAAAAAAAATTAAATATAAAAGCAAACAAAAAAATATTGGTTAAGAGGTAGTATAAAAAAAGAAAACAAAGGTTTCAAAACCATAAAAGATGCGAAATCCAGGAAAAGAAGAATGTCATGTTCTATGGAAACCAAGGCATGAAGAATGTCATATTCTATCAAATCATTGCAAAAATGTCTAACCCTAAACACTCTTATTTAGCTTCTTTTATAGAGAATTTTATGAATAAAAAATTAATGGAACTCTCCCCCTAAGAGCTGTGGTCATCCTCAATTTAAAAAAAGTTAAACCTGAATGTTTTTTTATTAAATCAAATGACCCTTAAGGAGGTTTAAAACCAAAAAAAGATGTTGGAAGTTAAGGCAAATAAGAGAGTCAAATTCTATCAAAACATTGCAGAATTATCCAACCTCAAATACTATTTTTTAGCCTCTTTTTATGGAGAATCTTAGGAATAAAAAACCAATAAAATCCATCCACTGATAGCCTTGACTACCCTCCATTAAAAAATAGTTAAATCTATTTTTTTTTTCTTACCATATCAAATGACTTTTGACCATAAAGATCTGTTTAGATGTTTTTAAAAGAATTTTGAAAAAACTGATTGTTACAGGTTGGATAATACAGTGAGTTAGGCTGGAATAAATAATTCTTAATGGATTAATCCCGGGTTCAAATTTTAGCTAGTAAAAAATAATATTTTATAGCATAAGAAAATATTTTACAATGACCCCAAACTTAGATCCACTTTTAATTTTTTTTTGGACGTGTTTAAACATATTTTCTAATAAAAAATAGGTTTTCATGAATAAAAAACAGGTTATTTTAACTTATTCAAAATTACAGTTTAAGATACAATTAGGGGTGAAATCCAATGTAAAAAAACATAAAATATTTGGCTAATTTACGATCTTTCTTTCTTTCTTTAAAACCCAGATCTTTCTTTGTTCGTTGTAATTATAAAACTTGTTAATGAGTAGCAGAGTTAAGTAATTTACGATCACCCTCTTTTAATCCTTCCTTAGTATATAATAGCAAAGCATGATGCTTGTTTTCCATTTTGAACTCTTTCTACTATAACATTAGACTTCATTCAGAGCCCCGTTTCAAACTTTCAAAGATGCTCCCAAAACTCAAGCAAAGGGTTCAATCGGCGTATATGGCTACTCAAAACTCCATGATTAGACAAAATCCATGCTTCTTGGCTTGTGAACTCCTTTTTTTTTCTTTCATGACTACTCTGTAATTTTTACTTTTCAATGTAATATATAAAATTATAATTTGTTTTCATGTATAGTTTACCTATATAATATATATATATAAGGGTAAATCTTAATTTCACCGCTAGTGATTAGGGGGTAATCTTAATTGTACACCCAAAATATTTTCCATAATAATTGTACTATTAAATAATCTTATTTTTCAATTAAATCATTATATTTCACTTGTTTTTTTATTTTAAAAGTGTTTTTTTAATTACTTTTATTTTTTTTGTTTTATATTCTCGATTTGTTTTGATATGATGATGTCAGAATTAAATTTTTTAAAAATAAAAATATTATTTTTAAATATTTTTAAATAAAAATACTTTAAAAAATAATTACCACCACAATATTATATAGACTTTAAATACTATTAAAAAATGGTCAAGTATTTACTTGCTTCTCATGACCCCCCATCAAAATAAGTATGAGGGAATTAGAGAAAAATCTATTTACAATTTTTTAATAAAGAAGGCTACATGTTTTGTGAGTTATCAAAATATAAAATCTAAAGTATTTTGAAAATCACCTTTAGTTACTATTTATTCACATATTTTTCTCCACACTGTGCTAAAATATAATTTTTTTCTAATTTTATTGTTTAGCGAAAGAATCACGTAAGGAACATAAATAATTAATAATTTCATTTATTGAATTTAACATGATAATTCAGTTGAAAAATAAAAATTATTCAATAATACAAATTTTGCAAAAAATACCTAGGGTGTATAATTAAGATTACTCTGATAATTAGACGATAGATTAAGAATCTATCCTATATATAATGTTTGCATTTCTTAATAGTGTTAATTAACATAGAACTTAAAAGAGACCGGTAATACATTACATTGCGGACAATTCACTATGATTCAAGCAGTGAATACCACTGATTTTCTTCAATGAGTATCATTCTCTCCACTCCTCACACTTTTGTTGCCTTGGCTCATGTTGTTTGCATCTCCCCTTTAGTTTCTGGTCATTTGCTATTGTTTTCCCTTTTTTTGTCAAGATAATCAACTACTTTTAAGGGTGTTCGATATTGAGATTCCACTTATTTTTTTTTATATCAAAATCTAGATTTTTTTTTTGCTTTAAATTGAAAAAGAAAAGCGATCCAGTATCAAACCAAATAGAATCACCATGTACGTGCCACTAAAAAAGAAAAAAAATACTGAGATTAATCAAATGATACAATATTAGCAGTGTCTTGACCATTAGAGTTAGTTGCACACTCATTTTGAAGACAATACAAAGATGGACGCGTGCGTTGCACGAGACAACAAGTTTTTTTTTGTTTTTTTTGACAAATAAAAAACTATCCTTAGGATTATGTGATGGTAACAAAAAAAAAAATCATTATGAAATAAAAACCCATGTAATCAAGGTTAAAAAATTTTGATGGCAAAGAGATTGAGTCAGTACACTGATCATGGTAAAATGAAATTCCTATGAAGCTCATATACCTAATGTTAATATATTTTAACTTTTAAGAGCAATGCAATAATTTTACTTATAGGAAAATGGAAAAGATAAATGTTGCTCCCGAACAAAATAAAGAGCAACAAATTAATCTCATAAAAATATCAATTTACTCCTCGAGTCTAGTTCATATTATTTTCCTCGTTGGGGGAAAGAACTATAATATTACTATTATAATTCATAGGAAATCCATGGCAAAACCATATAAAGATTTTTCCACGCCCTTTAGTGTTTTACTAGTTATGTGACCCGTGCGATGTCACGGGTCAATTTTTTTACATAAAAAATATTAAAAAACACTAAGATCTAAAAGTGTTGGGCTTTTTTATAGAGCTATATCCAAGAGTCTCAGGTTTGGTTGCAACGCCTGACGTAAAAGTGATATTTATTATATTAATAATAACATTAAACTTGCATGACCTAAGTTTAAATGGGTTTAGCTGCAATACCAGACCCAATAATCTTGAATGGGGGTCTGACAGCAAGGTCGTGTCATAAAAATATGATAATTAAATAAATTAATTAAAAAAACAAAGAAAAAAAACCAACAGGAAGAAAAAAACTAATGAAGAAAAAAAAAGTGAATTAACTGGGTTAACTCGTCAAACCTGATATCCGTGTCATGAAAGTCTAATAACTAAATAGAAAAAAAAATTAATATCAACAAACTAAATAAAAAATTATTTAAAATGAAAAAAAAAGAAGGCATTAGCCCTATTGTAACCCATTTTTAGGTCCCCCATAAATAAAATAAAAATAAATAAATAAATAATAAAAATAATAATAATAAATGAACAGTGTCGTTTTGACAGACACTGTTCATCCCTCTCTCTATTCCCGCATACTGCCTAAAGCCCCACGCCCCTTAAAACAAGGAAACAGTGACCGCATACTGCTACTGAAGCCCCGCGCCACATGACGAGAAAACAGCACAGGTGTGCCCTACAAAGCCGCCCGACAGCAGGCCGCTCCCCTGCTCCCCACGGCAACAGCAGCCCGTTCCCTTCTAGCCTATAAATACTGCTCTTAACACCAGCAGCAGGGGGAGGTTTTTTTGGTGACGAGAGAGTGCTGTTTTTGAAACTGAAAAAGGAGGAGAAAACGGACAGAGAGGGAGGAGGAAACAAAACAAAAAAAAACAAAACAATGAGACAGTGAGGGGACGACCGATAGGGGAGACCATTGTACACAAAGAAGGATGAACAGCTGGCAGAAGGAGACACCCGAGATCAAGAGAAGAAGAACCAGACAGAAGCAAAAAGGAGGAAGGAAAACAGAGGTACGTGTATCTGCATAAAGGAGAAGAAATACTGTAGAAAACACTTGCTGCCATTGCGCTTCCCAGCCACTGCCACCGTCAGCACCACCGGGAGACCTCGTCGACTGTCTCTCCACCGCCGCCAGCATCACTGGGAGTGTTCGCCATCGTCTTCAACATCGTTTCCGCCACCAGGTTTGCACCCCCTTCGTCGCTGTGCATGCACCCTTTCCTTGCATTTCATTGTTCAAGTGAAATATAATTCACTTGAACAGTGAATAATTCACGTGAACAGTGATATGCTATTTCACTGTTCACGTGAGGCCTGCTGGGTTCAGCTCAGCCACGTGGGCCCAGTTGGGTCCAGCCCCAAAATAATAATAAAAAAAAGTTCTTCAAAAATTATTTCAAAGAATTTGTGATTTTTCTGTAATTTTATTACTGTATTTTGATCAATATCGGTTTGTATTTTTATATTGTAAAGATACAAATCCTGTATTAAAATACCCGGTTTTCGTCAACAAAAAAATATTTTGTTTTCATGCATACGGCCAATACTCTAACATGTTTTGAATGTTCTTTTTATATAAAAAAAATATTGGAAGTTTTGAAAATGTGTTTTCGCATAGATTTCTTAAACACAAATTATTTTCTTGCATTTCTGGATTTTACAACATGTTTGTAAAACTTCAAAGGGTATTGGCCAATATTCCAAAAACTATAAAAATCTTATTTTGGGGGGGGATTCATCTATTATTCACCGCTAAAGTTTGGATAAAGAAATCCTTAAAGGACGAATATCCAAAATATTATTGGGAGTAATAAATCCGCACACATCCTTGAAAGAAGCCTTAATTATAATCGAGGACATTTCAAAATTTCAAATTTTCTGACTCCACGGTTTACGAGCCATGAAAGTATGAAGTACTAAGGCAAAAGAAGGCTTTTAAAGCGCTTTGAATTTCCTTAGATTTCTAAATTTTTTGTCCCTCCTCCTTGCGATTTATGAGTCGCAAACTCTTGAAATACTAAGGGAAAAATGAGCTTTCAAAGCACATGGAATCTCCTTGGATTTCTATCCAAATAAATTTTATTTGAATCAAACCTAGAAAAATTGATGGGATTAGAAAACACCAACACCATAGCAATTATAGAGCAAACCAAACACCAAGTAGCTTACCTTAGGTAGGGCGTACTAGGGGTGCTAATACCTTCCCTTTACACAACCAGTCCCTTACCTTAGAATCTTTGAAAGACCAGTTAGGATTTCTAGTGATCAAAATACTAGGTGGCGACTCCAAAGAACCAAATCAGCAAAACACAAAAAAACGAAAAATCGTCATCGAACACCGCGTGGATTTTTCGAACGTGCAACAAGCCCTTTCACCATGGACTGCACTATGCAGTCCACAATAAAATGCTTTTTAAAAAAAAAACAAAGGCATACGCCACGAGTTATTTTTTTTCCTTGCATAAAAAACATCAAAAAATACTGAGATCTAAAAGTGTTAAATCTTCCAGCAAAAATATATCCAAGAGCCTTTGGTCTAGCTGCAACGCTTGACCCAGGAGTGATATTTACAATATTAATAATAATATTAAACTTACATAACTCAAGTTTAAGTGAGTTTGGTAGCAACACCGAATCCAAGAGCTTTGGATGTGGGTCTGGCTGTAAAGTCGTGTCATAAAAGTGTGATAATTAAATAGATTAATTAAAAAGAAAAAAACAAAGGAAAAAAAACCAACAGGAAGAAAAAACTAGTGAAGAAAAAGAAAAAAAATCTTAATTAACTTGGTTAACCTTTCAAATCAGATTAACTCGTTAAACCTGAGATTTACGCCATGAAAGTCAAAATGATTTTTTTTTAATATTGAGACGACAATTTATTCGATTAATCTAATATGCTAAATCCACAACTCATATCATGAGATCATGACAATTCCATATAAAATGAACCCAAATATATTATGAAACCTAATCCCTAAAACTCAATATTAAATGATTAAATTAAAAAAAAATGATATAGGTCAATTTAAGTTAACTTGTCAAATTCATGACATTGATCATAAAACTAAAATAACCTCATAAAAAGTAAATCAAAACAAATTATGAATCATAATTCTCAACCAATCTATTATTAAAAGATGAAATTAAAAAAAAATAAATAAAAATAAGCATAAAAATGATCCAAGTCAACCTGCTAAATCTATGATTGGGTTATAAAGCTGGGATAACGTTGTAGAAAATAAACTAGAAAAATAACTTTAGAGAACATGCCAAACTTGTATCTAGATCATGAGATTATGATAACCTTATAAAAGTAAATTGAAATAAATTATAAACCCAATTTATAATGAGTCTATTTGATGAAATTGAAAAATATTTAATCTAAAATTATGATACAATAAAATGACCTAATGCCTCTCCTGCTAATTCGTAGTACTTGTATTCTAGGTCATGAGATTAAAATAACTTCATAGAAAATAAATCAAGACAAATCATAAAACATCATCCCTAACAAATCAAATATTAAAGGATTAAGTTAGGAAAATAAATCTTAATTAAAAAAATATTTTTTTCAGTCAATTAAGCTAACTTATTAAACCTGTAATATTGATTATAAAGCTAAGATAATACAATAAAAAATAAAATATGATAAATTATAAAATTTAATTTTTTAAAAATAAAAATTAAATGATAAAATTAAAAAAAAATATATTATTATAATATATAGTATTTTGTAAGTAGTACAGTATAAAAGCACCTCCTCTAAAATTTAATTACTAATTAATCTAATAAGTTTCGTGACTCAGACAACAATATAAAAAATAAATCGTAATAAATGATTAACCTCAATCTCCATTAATTAAAATTTTAAATAATAAAAAAAATATAAAAAAATTGCAATGATTAATATTTTATAAGGTAATTACCGCTTCTTTTAGTTTTTGTTAATTAATAATAATAACAATAATAATAAACAGGAGCTCAAAATTCACGCACTAAGTTAGCGCGTATGATTATCCACCAAACGGCATTTTTTTTTTGGTAGTCGTTGTTTTATTAAAACTCTCTCTTCTTGCCAACCTTAGCTTGTATATTGTGAATAGCGTCATTTCTGCAACTCTTTGCCGCGTGCACCTCCCAATCTCTCTCTCTCTCTCAAAAAAAGAAAAGAAAAGAGAAAAAATAGCTCCAAGCTCCCCGATCCATTGGAAAGTATCGGAGCTTGAAACCCTGATTTTCACCACCCTCTCTGTCGCACTCTTTCTCTCTGCCTCTCCTTCGATCCAGGTAGCTCATTCCTCGACAAAAACCCTAGTTTTGGAACTCCATTGATTAGCTAAAATGAAAACCTAGGATTTAGAATTTGTCTAATTCGATCTAAACTTGAACTTCTTTATCTTAGGAATTTTTATAATCAAGCGTTTTTTTTAGAAAGATTTCAAGTTCTTGATCTTAAAAAGAAAGGAAGAACGAACGATTAGTGATTTTTTGTACATACGTGAAATTCGAGCTTCATTTTGTGCCAAGTAAGGTTTTCTCCGTGTCTCTTGTGAATTTAATTGTGGATTGAGCTGGATCAGATAATGGTTTTAGCGTGATATTAGCTTGTATTTGGCCATTTCTTGGTTGGTACTGAATTCGATATCTTCAATCTGATTGGATATGTGTTGATGGGTTTTGGATGAGCGAGATAGACGAATTTCTGGTCGTGAATTAGCAAATTTTGTTCGCGAACTTTACGGGGTTATATCGAGAAATAGTTTTTGACATATATAGTTGGTGAAAGCAGAGAGATGGTGATAGGAAATATGGGTTTGCTTAGCGGATGCGGGATTTTGTAAATTTGAGCTCACATGTAGTGATTAGTGGACTAGAGAACGGGACTGACTGAATTGTGATCGGCTGTCAATATAATCAAGTTTTAGCAGAATGAGTTTACAAAGTGGAGATCTACCTGGACCGAATCAGCAGGAGAAAACGAGCAATGAATCACGAAAGTAATGACATTTCTTTCTCATGTTTTCTGTTTTCGTGGCGTTGTTCTTTTTAATTTTTTCTTTTTAATTTTGATGGGGTTTTTAGCAAGTGATATTGGTTGTTTCAATGATACAGGAAGCTAAAAATTTCATATACAAGAGAATTTCTACTATCCTTGAGTGAATTGGATGTTTGCAAAAAATTACCAAGTGGATTTGATCAATCACTTCTAAGGTAAGTTGTAGGTTACGTGGTCAAGCCTTGTCTGTAGAATCCTTATCTCTTCAAAATTTGAATGAAAATGGTGTCCCTGATAGTTGGTACTGCTATTTCTTTCTTCGTGTGTTGTGAAACTAATTCCCATTTTCTTCCCTCTACCAGTGAACTCGGGGACACTTCACAGGATCGATATAGAATTCCTGGCAGTGCATCATCACAAAGTTTTAGACGTAATGATTATAGCTCATCCCCACCCACTAGAGGGGATTCAAGTAATTTTTCTCGGGGTATTCACGGAAGGTGGGATAGCCGTTCCTCTGGAAGGAGTGATCGGGACAGTGACTCACAATCTGATTGGGATTCAGGTAAGGCTTGACTTAAGTTTGCTATTCTGTTGATCTTTCTATCATAGGGACTATTTCGCATTTTTGGG
This sequence comes from Populus tomentosa, assembly GCA_018804465.1. NCBI lineage: Eukaryota > Viridiplantae > Streptophyta > Magnoliopsida > Malpighiales > Salicaceae > Populus > Populus tomentosa. The sequence continues at coordinate 5,595,835 of CM031995.1, forward strand.
TCCTGGTAATAGTTAAACAGTCTCGTGTTTTACTTGTAAGAATTATATCAATGCCAATGCTATGGTTAATTTTTCACTTTTTTCATGAGAAGCTAAATGGAAAAGGTGTTAAGCTGTGAACATCTGATTACTATACCAAGAGTGGGCAAGAATCCCCTTCCTCTGTCAGCTTAATGGGCTAGTATTTAGAAAATCGGTGTTTCATCTCCATGAGGTGCATCTGAAAGTAATATCTTGAACATTTTATAATTTAAGCTGTTCATTAGTACTGATGTTAACTCATATTTGATGAGTTTGTTAAGTGATATGCTGTTTCAAAATATGATATTTTCAAATGGCTCTTTCAACAACTACTGGGACAGTGTTTGAGTTTTCGTTGTTATCCTTCCTGGCCACCCCTGATTATATGCAAGCCATTTTTTCAACATGTACGAGAGAAATCCCAGGCTGATGTGTGTGGATGTAGTCCAAATGTTAAATTGCTCACCCCTGACAGCCAAGAGAATCGAACTCATGTTGTGCGTTGAAACTACATAACTTGAGTAAACTCTAAATCATCAGTTCAACTCTGCCATTTCAAAGAATAATTAGTTTTTAAATAGTAAACAGCTATTATGCGACTCGGGTAACGCTCCTTTCTTCTCTGTTTACAAAGAAATGAGAAGCTGATTAAGCTGGCCTTTTAGTAATGGAAAACTATGAATCACAAGGAATAAACTCACTTATTTTTCCAGAAAAATACTGAATCACAGGCATGTGATATTTAGAGACTTTTGAACAGACACATGCATTTTCCCAGGAATGATATTGTTATGCCATGATATATACCAATTCCATGTTATTCCAGCTTCTCCTACCATGAATGATATTTTTATAAAATGACTTGGGTTTGAGAAGTTTATGGCTGATTTGAGTTTGGTTCATACTTCCTCCAAAGCTTGGCAGCAGGAGATAGGATGCAGTTTGTAGTTCATGCATAGTACAAGTATGTACCCTGACATCATTAGAGAGGTGAATTGAAATTTTTAGCATTCATTTTTCTTTTCTGTCATGCCAGATGACTGGGACAAAAGAGTAGATTGATGAATGTTCTGTGTTTGCATCTGTCATGTGCTACCAATGTGTTGAATTCAGTTGGCTTCTCATATATTGCTCTTGGGAGCAACAAAAGGATTCTCAATGTGTCTTTTACTGCTGTCATATTCTGCTCAATTCTGCGGCTACAATTTGATATATGTTGTCACTGAGATTTCAGTTACTGTTGATCTGTGATGCAACTATATGAATTACAAATCCTGTAACATAGTTATTGACCGGATGAATGATGTGTATATGTCTAGACGCTGGAAGGCGTTATGGCAACCAATCTTGGCGATCTGGGCAAGTTCCTGAGCATGATGGACTTCTTGGAAGTGGTTCTTTTCCTAGACCGTCTGGATATGGTGCAGGGCTGTCAGCTCCGAAGTTTCGATCTAATGATCAATTCCAGCTCAATAAGAGTAATGAGCTGTATCAACCACCACGTCCTTATAGGGTTAGGCCTATTCTTTTTGTCTTTTGTTAGTATGATACTGCTTGCAAATTTTAATCAGACATATAATGTCTAGTGAGTGGATTTGGTGGTATGTGTAGCTTTTAATAAGCTCTCTAGTACTTATCCAGGAATTCTCCTCTTGAAGTTTGTTTTAACTCTTCCCTGTAATATTTCAGGCCATGCCTCATTCGCGTAGGGAAACTGACTCTCTTAATGATGAAACATTTGGTTCTTCTGAAAACACGAGTGAGGATAGGGCAGAGGAGGAAAGAAAGAGAAGAGGTAATGTCTCTGTTTTGATGGGATTTATATGGAAGAGCAAGTAATTATACTTTGCATCTAGTTTAGTGATAAGTTTCCTTCAGCGAATGCAAGTTTAACATATAATGTCCTTTCAGCTTCTTTTGAATCAATGAGGAAAGAACAACATAAAGCTTTTCAAGAAAAGCAGAAACTGAATCCAGAAAAGTCTAAAGATGCATCTGATGTTACTGAGTTACTGGATGACTCAAAAGAAAATAAAAGACTTCTGAATGGAAGCAATGAATTGGACAAGACAGTGATACAGCCTATGCCAATTAATGATCCTGATAAGCCTCTATACCCCTCACAAGCTCCTGTATGCAGACCTCTTGTGCCCCCAGGATTTTCAAGCGCCATAGTAGAGAAGCATGCTGGAGCAAAATCTTTAACCAATTCTCATTCCTCAGAGGTGATTCTCTTGTATTTTCTCAAATACATATGCAGTGAAAAGTTGGCAGGCCAGAATACTGTTTGTTTATATCTTTTTCCTCGAGATTATTTTTGACTAGCAAGCCTCAGGATCCTTGTGGTTAATGGAGTAAGTTTTACAATGTTTTATTTGCGGAGAAATATTCTACATCCACACCTCATCAACAATCAGCAGTGCTTGAGAGATCACCTAACATACCATAAACATGCAAGTGCCAATCATATGGAATTGCATTGTCAATCCGTGTATCATCATAGTCTTGCTGTGCTGTCACAGTATCATCCACTAATCCAATTAAGCACAAAAATATGGAATTGCTAGTATATCTCTTGAATGAATATGTGATTGCCTTGTTTGTGCTGCCTGTGAAAATTGTCCGGAAGTCTCTTGGCTGAGGTTGAAAACACTTGCATTTTCAAAGGTTGCTTGATTGTCTCCTTTTCCTTTTTAGCTTTTTGGTTGTTATATGATATATTGCCATTAACTTGTTCTTCACACACCAATTTCGGTTTAGATCTTATTTATATAGTTAGCTTGCAAAATAATATTTGGTACTAATCAAGTTGAAACACTGTAAAAATCAACAGATTGATCATATGTTTGTGAAAGTATTATGTTGCCCTGATTTTTCTATGTTTTGAGATTCATTCTCCAATTATGATTGTATGTGATGTTTGAGTCTAATTATTTGTTAATAAATCATCACCTTTTATGAACTGTTCTCTTATTGATTTACTATAGGTTGACATTGAACTTGAGGGAAGCCTTTTGCAAGCTAAAGGTACTCATGTTTTAGATGAGACTTCAAATAATCAAGATGGAAAACAATTTTCGGAGGAAATGGATTTGAATGCGCAGCATCCTAGAAGCCCAAGTGCTCGTGTTTCTGTTGATAACAAGAGCGAAAATATTCTGAATTTAGCAGCAGCTTTGGATGTTTCAAGTAAAAGAATTGGTTCTAAGACTTCTAATCTTCCAGAAGCCTTTATAGATTCTGAGAACAGTGAAGCAATAGATCTTGATGCTGAGAATGTGCCAGGGAATAAAAATATGGGTGAATCTGGTTCATCCCATTCAACCTCAATTCTGGACAAGCTTTTTGGCAGTGCTTTAACACTAAATGGTACTGGTTCCTCCAGTTTCATCGAGGTAACCGAACTCTCTTTCTCAATGCACACATTCCTAATCAATTCTTTTTAAAATTCTATTTTGCTGAATTCCTCAGCTGGTGCTAATTTTAAGTGATGTACCTGAATTAATTTTGTTCAATTTCAGAATCTTTAGCTGTCTTCACATATATTTGTGTATATGTAAATGCAAGCTGGTATTGGTTATAATTTTTCCCTAACCTTAGATAACTGAAACTCCTGTCTTCCATGTTTGTGGGTTTATGTTCACCAGAGTTTTGGACAAGTTTTGAAAAGGTTTATCAAGAATACATCATATTTTAGCATGGTTTGTAGACGCTTATAGTAGTAAAATGAAAAGTTATGATGGAGTTGCCATGAAGATTGTGTCATACAAGTCTCATGAAAAATTTGCGGTGCAAAAAGTAAAATTCCAGCCTCGCCAAAATAAGAAAACTCTGTAATTTTGCTATCTGTATTGGTATTCGTCACTTTAATCCCCATAAAAAGGTATGAAGTTGAATGCTATCAACTTGGTTGGATGAACTTCACCAATCCAAATGAATTTTCTCCATCAGTTGGTAGTGCATGGATTCACACCCTGCTAATTTTCTTCTTTCCAGTAAATGAATTTGTTGCCTGTGTTGTAATTGGAACAAGTGCCTTTTGCAGTAGTATTTCGTGTCAAACTTTAAAGCATGAAATGGCACTCTTTTAAATATATTTTGTTGTTTTTTCAGCATCATGATGTTAAAGCAGATGACTCACGGAGCCCTCAGACCGGTCAATCTTCCAAGTTTGCTCAGTGGTTTAGTGAAGAAGGTTTATGGACAATTCATTCATTGTTGTTTCTTTTTTTGGATGCTGTCCACCATTCACAATTGCTCATAGAGTTAAACTTATTTTACTGAATTCTAATTCTTTCATCCTCTTCTTTACTGAAACAGAAAAGAAACCTGTTGACAATCTCCCATCTGGCAGGCCAAATGATTTGCTCTCACTAATTGTTGGTGGTGAAAAGGGTGGATCCCAGGTTAAAACTACTGATCACATGCTGCCAACCTTTCCCTTCCAAAGCTTTGAACTTGCAGACAGGCATTTGACATCAAATCAAAAGTCTTTCAGCGTTGAAAATAATGAGGAATTGTCCATCACTGGTAAACTAGATGCAGCTCCAGCTGTAATTACATGTGAAGACCTTGAACAATCTATTCTTTCAGAAATTACAGAAAGTGGTTCGGCTTTGCCGCCACCTGTGTATGGCTGGGGAGGTGGTGATGTTAAGGCTGAGCAGCAGAAAGCTGATGTTCATGCATCCCAGCACCTTCTTTCCTTGTTACAGAAGGGGACAGGCGTGAATAATTTAGCACCATCTGCCAATCTAGGGATCAGTGCTACAGACAGACAACAAAATAGTGGGGTGACAAATCCAAGCAAGGCAGCTCACAAGCCAAGACATGCAGATGCTGAAAACATTCCCAATTCAGGTAAGGCTTTGACTCTTGAAACACTTTTTGGAACTGCTTTCATGAAGGAACTGCAACCAGTAGGAGCACCTATTTCCAGCCAAAGGGACTCGATTGGATATGCTAGAGAAGATGCTTCAGAGTCTCATGGGTTACCCATACCTGCAATAGATGATGGTCTCCTTCCTCCAGCAGTTGAAATTCCGTCGAGCATGTCTAGTCATGGAAGTGGTGTCTTAGCATCAAAGCAAAGACAGCAAATTGTGTTGGATAGGACTGAAGAGCATTTGTTAGGCTTTGATCCTCAAAATGAAGTGGACTCCTCACATCTTCAAACTGAAATGAGCTCTAAGCTAGGTGGCTTTGATGGGTCTTATGAAATTCAATTTCCTGAAGAGGATAGCTTGATTGCAGTCAGTGACCCTTTGAATCTCCGAAACTTTCTACTTGCTAGGAATTCAACTAAATCTGAGTTAATGCCGATTCCAGGGACATCAGTTGACATTGCTGAGAAACTTGCAGCTTTGAATTCTGGATTCAGGGACCAAAGGCCTATTGTAGGTCACAAAGTTCCACCTTTTCTTCGTGGTCCTTATGATATGAGGGAGCCTGATGTTCATTATCATAATCTCCATGTCCAGCCATCTTCTCCCCAGCATCAACCTCAGTTGAATCGTCCAGGGCCAATGTTCCATCCATTAGACTCTCATCCTGCTAATATGAATGCTCAGATGAAATTAGTGGCCCCAGAGAACATTCGCCATGATACTCCTAATCATCAATTCCCAGAAAATATGCTTCGTCCCCCTTTCCATCACCCTAGCAATGCACTGACTGGATTTGATCCTACTACGCGTGATTCTATGTTACATCAATTGCATATGCGTGGCAATTTTCCTTCTCCCCTCCTACGACGTGAATTGCCCGGGGGTGCAATTCCGCTTCCACATCCCAACAATCAGGTGACTGGTTTTATGCAGGAATCAAGTCCAATGCAAGGTTTCCCTATTGGTCAAAGGCAGCCGTACTTTGGTGCCCTTGGAATTCCACCTCAAGGTATTGCACTCAACAAGTAGTTGGTTCCTTTCTGTCTTCTAACTATTAAAAAGCTTGCCTTTTTATTTAACTTCAAAGTCCCTCCTTTTCTGTGGGTTCCTCGCTCTAATATTGTTCAATGATATTTCATTGCACAAATCTGTCTTACAATTGCATTTAGTGTGGTAATTGTTGCTATAATTACTTTGTCGTTCAAATTGATCGATTCATCGATTCAGGTTATGTTTGGCATGGTTTTTTGTAAATTGATTTAAGTTGTTTTTACTCATGGAAAAGTCATAAATGTATTTGGTTACAAACCTAAATAAAAAGTTACTACAAAATTGAATCAACGCTTTGATTTAATCAAAAGTCATTTCAACTTTTCACTTAATTTTAACTCATACCATCTTCCTTATTCGAAAAAGTTGTCTGAGTCAATTTTTTTTCCCGCAAAACACTAGCAACCAAACCCATTTTTTCCTTTTAAGTTTCTTTGTTGTCATAATGGCTCTTCTGCCATTACTTTAATCTGATTCTTGTTCTCAATGAATGTGCAGCAAACGATGATGGTGGTGAAAGCAATCAACCGGAGGCACTCCAAAGGCTGATCGAGATGGAACTCAGGTCAAACTCTAAGCAAATTCAACCTTTCGCCACTCCAGGCCATGGTCCAGGGATATATGGTCACGAGTTAGACATGAGTTTTGGATATAGATAGTGGATTACGTGTTGTGTGTGGCTATGCATTCATGATATCATGCTTGGATCCACTTGGCATGGTAAATGGGTTTGATATGCTTCTTCGGAAGGGATTGCCAGTGGTTGGATGTAATTAAATGGTATTGACTGGAAATTGGCACCTATTTGGGACCTTTGCCTTGCTTTTTTCATATTTGAAAACACCTCCCATCTTGCTTCCTTAGAATTGTTTTTTCAAAACACGGTATCCAAGATTTTTAAGCAGCTCCTGTTCGACCATGGTCGGGGTCATAAATCATATGATCATATAACCCTGGAGAGTTAAGATCAGCAATGAGAAGAAATCCTCCTTCGACCCTCACAAGATGACGATGACGACTAGGCCTATAAGAATTGGAAACGCCCCGTGTGGATTAATCATAACCCTTAATCACACGATATCAAATGCATGTACCAGGTCATGGCTCAAATACAATTGCTTCACTATTAATAGAGTGCTATTATAGATTGGAGTGGTGTCATCATATCACTCTTAGCAGTTTTATTCCAACATGTTGTGTTCCAGCTTACCAAGAAATCATTTGATTCAGTTTGAACTCGAAAACCGCGGCATTGTCTCCGCGGTGGAAAGACGAGGCTGCAGTCAAGTGAAGAAAGAAGGTCAACTCTGCGGCGTTTTTGCAGCAGCACTCCGGTCACCCACAGAAATCAATGGACAGTCCTATAAATGAACTATAAAAAACTCCATAACAGCGCACACTTGTACCAAAAAACATGCCACCACATGGAGAGACGACTTTAGTCAAGCTAATGTCAAGTAATACAAGACTAAGGGCTTAGTTTGTTCATGATTCGTTCTTTAAATTATTTGTACAAGGTTTCCCCTTCACATTGATTGCTCAATACACATTATACAGCTCCTAAATACTGCTCCCGCAAACAAAAACCTCAAGAAACCTAAAAGAACACAAAAGTAAATGCACTCAGCTCTATACAAGATTGCCCTTAGGCCATAAAGTGGAGGATAAAACTGTCCTAGATTCCTGGAAAGCAATGGGAACATGTATATGTACACACAAGACACTGCAGATTGACAGACCTAGGAAGAGCATGTTCTATATTATATAATACATACATATATACAGATCAACTTCTAGACACTTTCACTCATTAACGATGCCATCCACGTAGCCTTCTCTTCCAGGATTGGCGTTTTACGGTTTGTGTCCACAATACAGGAAGTTCAATGAATTTTCATTTCCACTGTTCAAATAGCTGGAATAGGGTTTCCCAACCTATCAACAGTGGTATTTCTGTACACACCACCCTCAATCTCATTCGCCTTCTCAGAGTCAACATCATAAGACGCAAGCAACCTTCTCTGCATGGATTTCATTGGAGTTGACAAATGAGTGACGACATGATGACTAAAAACCATTCTACTTATGTCATGGAAAAGTTTAAAAAGAGTGCTGATAAAATTCGTAGCAGATATACAGAGATTGCAACAGGAAATCTAGGGACCAAATTGGTTATATCATTTCATAAAGTTACTGGTTGAGAACCAAAATGACCTTCAAGAAAGCGGGAACACCACAAGAAAATTGTCAATCAATGAAAGAGTAAAATATCCAAACCTATGCAAGGAATAAATAGAGAACTCTTTTGAGACATAAGTTTTCCAATATTGTAAATCCATAATTTTAAACAATCGAGAATAGCCAAAACTTTATGAGGCATCCTTGGAATGGTGATGAATGAACAGAACCAATTGCGGCATGCAGTAGAGAAAATAAGAATTAAATAACATCATGCACATAAATTATACATGAACAGCAGGTAAGCATGAATAGTGAGTCCGATTTAATGCAAACTGGCTCCATGATTCAGATTTTGGTGCATCACAGGTGAATATCACAAAACAAGGTTAAATAAAGTAAAATGCGTAACTAGTGTTAAAAATGCTTACATGATCCTCGAATTCTGGACTTGTCAAATTAATAGAGAGGTTCCTCATCAACAACAAAACCTGAGAAAAGCCAAATAAAATCTCTCGAGTCAATTTGTGTTTTCCAGGTGACAAGGAAAACCAAACCTGCAATTTCTTCAGAGGAATAAAGGCAAAACCAATGATTTTTATATACAAGAACAATATATTTTCATGAAAAGACTGAAGAGAAAAGGGTGAGGCAGAATGCAAAGTTGCTTCCACCCTCTTCACACTAAGCATGATTTTTAGTAACTATGCTCAATCTACTCTACACCCCAACCGACGTACTGAATGCAACACACATTGTGAGGAATCATGAAGGCATAAAAAATAGAAAAGATGAAAAAACAACTCACTGTTTCCAAATTTATTGGGTCCATCTGCTTCAATCTCTGCAAGTGATCACTGCCATTGGGGTCAAAGACACTTCCAATGAAGCTGTACACTTGAGCAAAGTCCGGCATAACTGCATTTGGAACAGTATAAACTCATCATGCATAGGATAGAAGAAGATTTACCAGCAGATGATAGACAACGCACACAATTCACTATCTACAAGTCCAGTTGTGTATAATGAAAAAGAGAGGTTCAGATCCACAAGGCAGAAAGAGCCTTAAATGCCAGCAACAAGAAAGGGTATCATCCAAGGCACCAGGGAAGCTTGGCGTGATGGACACGGATCTATTCGACAGAGGTAATATCCATACATGCTTTATGATGTAAAATGAAAGCTAATTGTCAGTTTGATGCAGCACGAGCATCATTATAATTGTTGAACTACAAGATGTAAAGAAGCGGCAAAAAAATAAAGGATGATACAGAAAAGGTCGCTAGCAACAATGACTGAAAAGAGAGAGACATGCAGAGCATAAACCTTTTCCGTCAATAGGAAAGAGAAACCATTTTTTGCGCCTGAAATTACCAAACCATCAACAAATCCCAAATGCAACTTCCTTTTCGCTGCACTAAAACACAGCTAGAATGCTATCAACACTGACTTGAAGACCAAGACATGTCATTAGAATACCACTACAAGTCTGAAAGAGGAGAGAAGAAGTCCAGTGTTCATGTGGAACAGACACAAAAGCATGATTAAAGCTTAAATGCACTTGGTTCGTGAGTCATGCTTTGGAAAGCCAAAAGGTTTTAAGAAGGAAAAAAGCCCATCATTTTTCAGCTACATCTGTATCTCAACTTCAAATAAAAAGCATGATACTGACCTCTTTCTGGCTTGCCCTGAGCCCATTTATCAATTATTTTGCCAGTTTGCCAAGTCCTCGAGGCACTTTCATTACTGCTACTGTAGCAACATTTATTTGCAATTGTTGGCCCAGCCAATCCTGCATCATCTGAGAATACACACATAATTTACTATAATAACTGTAGCTCTTGAAGAAGAAAAGAAAAGAAAAGAGGAGGAGGGGAGCTTAGAAGAAAAAAAGGATACCATTAGTCATCTGTGACATGCTGACTGGTGGTACAGAGTTAAAACTCCAGGTAGATAAAGCTCCACTTGTAATTGGATTTCCAAGAACTGATGTTGAATCAGGCCTGAAGAGATATCCAGGTTCAAGCAAAGCAGATGAAGATTGAAATGACCCAGTCACTTGGGATGCAACTGCAGCTGTTAGAGATACACAAAAACACAAAGATTAATCCAGAATTAGAAGAATTCAATCCACATCCTCCTCTCGCCTTCTCAAAATATTAACACAAAGTTTGAACATACTAACCACTTTTAGGAGCCTTTTGAGGGTAAGGATGAGCTGCCTTTCTCTTTGGCCGAGGTGGAGGTACATGTTCGCTTGTTCCACTCTTCTGAACCTTCAGAAAGTACTTCTGCGCATGGCTCCGTATCTGCCAAGAACATCCATTAAATTTTACATGCAAAAACATTTTAATGGTGGACATGTGGTTCGTGAATAGCTGTGAGTCTGTGACTGAATTGAAATACACCCAGACAGACACAAAAGCACGATAAAACACCTGACATATGCCCAGGAGGCCAAAACTCCCTCAAAATGTTTGAGTTTATGGTCTTGGGAGTAGTGAATCAATATACCACATCATAAGGAAATCTCTAAATTACTCTCATAAATAGGTGGTTTCATCATTTCTTTGATCAACTTTAATCATTACAATGAAAATATATTTACCGTTTCAGAGCTTTAACCTGTACGCAATAGATAGGTGTTATGCCTTTCACTAACAAATTTGTTCAAGTGATCAAGTCTGACTATGCAATGTAACCTCATAAGCATAAATAGCAAAATATATCAGATGGAAAATGAAGATAGGATGGAAGAACATCAAACCCAAAGAGTGACTTAACCTGCCACTTAAAGAAGATAGATTTGACAATTTAAGATACCTGTATGACAGTCTTTGACCCAACAAATGCTTCAATCTTCTTCCAATCACGATCAAATCTGTAACCAAAATAATTTTAGGTTAGGACGCATGGTTTGTTAACAGAAAAATCAGAAAGCATGAATTATAGTGACATAGATAATCTCATAGAAAGTTTTCTCACAGTCACCTAACTGAATATAACAATATTCAAGTTATTAAGACCGAAACAGAAGTTTAGAAGCTTTCAATGTTAGGTTTTTCTGGTCAGAGCTTGATGAACGTGATAAATTGAATTGTTTTTATTATCAGAACATAAAATAACATTTTTACCAAAATAAGTAGTAAGATTCAAAATCTTTCTCTCTCCGTATTTCTTCAGCAATCAACAATCTTCCCACTTCTGCATCAAATACTAAAGCTCCCATTTCAAAAACTAAATTAAAATTATATATATATATATATATATATATATATATAAACAAGCTTTCATTAACACAAGTTTACACCAGAAAGGAAACTCATCAGTAACCCCAAGTTCAAGTACCCTTAATTCCCTCATTTTGTTATTCAAATTCTCTCGTTTAATTAATCACTCAAGTCCCAAATTCAAAATCCAAACTATAATTAAAATGCAAAAAAATAATAATAATAATAATTAAAACCCCGAATTTCCATGCCAATCATCAATGCCAAACTGAAATACCCTTTATAATTTTTTATTCAATTTCTCTCATTTAGCTGACCAATTAGGGGAAACTAAATACAAAATCTCTTTTCTTGCAACCAAGCAAAACATAAAAACTAAAAACCACCACCCAATAATAAAAATTAAGACAAAAAAGAAGAAGAAAGAAGATGTACACTGATACTTACAATTGGAGAGCTTCTAGAAACTTGTCGTGCTCTTGTTCAGTCCAGCTCTCTCTAGACTTGGTAATAGTATAAGGTTTCCGAATCTTCTTATTCGGATCCTCCGAGAACGACAACAGCTTATGATTATTAGAAGTAGTGGTAGTAGTATTAGCCGCTGAAACTGTATCATTACAAGTATCAGTAGCAGTATTAGTATTAGTTGGTGGCAGAAAATTGACACCGGGCAACTCCATATGACTACTATTATTCATAGGATCGAAGAAATAAAACCCTGGAGCCGGGTTCGGGTTAACCGACACCATTAAAAGAGAGCAAACCGACTCTGTTTTTCTTCCGGTTTAGGTTCCTCTGGGTGGTCTTGTTGTTATGTTAAGGTTTTTGTACCGCGTGTTCTGTCCTGCTAGGAAGAAAGACAACAAAGGAGGAGAAGCGTGTTGGGTGAGTCTTTTCAGTGAAGGTTTTGTGCAGAGCGTTGTGTTTTGCAAGAAAGAAACAAAGTGAGACGAGAAGATGTGCAGAGTAGATGTGTGGTTTATAAATGATTGATTGATGGCTTTATAAATAATAGATTAGAGAGAGAGTGTGTGTGGGAGTTGTGATGGTGGTGTTAGTGGGCTTGGAAATGATCGTACACGTGGCAGTGTTGTTGTCTCGATCTAGAGTTCGGTAACCCGTGGACTCCGCAAACGGCAATTTTTGTTACAGTTACGTGGGTTTCCTCTTTTGTTTTTTTTAATAAGGTTGGGAAGTGACCTTTGGGCACGAATTTTTTCGAAAAATAGCAGTTCGGTAAGAATCTAGTTACTGTTTGTTTTTTTATTTTAAAAATAATTTTGAAAAAAATTAATTTTTTTATTTTTTATTTTAAATTAATATTTTTTTATTGTTTTTAGATTATTTTGATGTGTTAATATTAAAAATATTTTTAAAAAAATATATTATTTTAATATATTTCCGAGTAAAAAGTACTTTGAAAAATAACAACAATCACATTTTAAAATATATTTTTAAAAAAATGATGCAGGTGGAAAATATATTTGAAAAATAATATAATTTAAATATAAATATGTTTTTAAATATTATTTTTATACATTGTTATTTTTAATAGTAGTTATTTAATTATGTTTTAAAATATTTTTTTTTTAAAAAAATTAACTAACTTAATCCTGAAATTTTAGGGAGATCCAAAAATTAAAATATAATATTCAAGATTCAATGCATCAAAAAAAAAGGAAATGATATAATTTATACGAAAGAGAAATAATAATAAAAAAAGTTATTAAAAACATACGGGAACTCCTTTTTTTTTACACATCCAACATTATTAGAAAAAATTTCGATTAAAGGATTTTATTTTATTTTGTTTTAACCTAGGTGAGATTAAAGTTACCTTTGGATAGAAGTGAGATTGATAATGCAGCGTGTGACTCTCAGCAGAGGTAGCTCTTGCACCCGTCCTAGAAGACACCGAAGAAGGATGAATTACGACAGTTTCGTTCGAGAGAGACACTTGGGGGCTTGTGATTATCAGCTTTATCTGTTTTAAGTAGCTTGCCTTTGCGCTTAGCTAGCATCTACTCATTATTATATTGTGAAAATGCTGATTATGCGTATCAAAACTCGGAATTAGCAAAAACATTATGGTTGAAAAGGAAGTTGAACTAGTGTAACCAATTATTCAGTGACAGCGACCGAGAAATTGCTTACTTTGTGGATCCCTGTATTGACTAAAGTCCCCAACAGAATTTCCCAAGCAAATACTCTCGTAACATCGGGCAACGATGTATCCAAGACAACGTGCTGTGTATTTAGCAATAAAAAACATCAGTAAATGCATTTGCTCTCTAGGCCATCCAATTCAAATAAAAAAATTATGGTAAATATTGTAGTTGCAGTATGCATGCTTCGCTCGGAAACCTGAGAATATTTGTGAGCTGTTTTGTATAATTGAACACAGGTCTCCAATAGAAAATAGGGAGCGACAACAAGAATTACCCTTTCAGATCGCAAAACGAAGGTAGAATTCGAACTTATGATTTGTCCCCACCTCCTCTCCAGCTTCGGAAGAAGATCGAATATTATTAGCTGATATACTTTGGTCGATATCAAGCAGTATTGATTAAGACTAGAGATCCGAAATACGAGTAGGAAATTTTAAGCAATTATTTCGATCATGTAAATGGTCGGTGCGAGATCAGCTGATATTGATTGGAAGGTGTTGAAGCATCATGTATGTGTATATGAATGGCTATTGCAAAAGCTTTCCTGTCCCCCATAGTTTCCCCCTCTCTCAAGCCAAGTCGTGGGCTCCAAAAAACCATGTGAGCTTTCCTTTGCAAACTGCAGCAATGGGACATTCTTGCTTTATTAGATTAAGGACCTACTGGATCTTGCGTTACCTTCACGGCTTTATCATTTCCAAAACTGAAATCTTGCAGATCACTAGGGAAGAAGTAGCGCAGCCTCACCGCCCAAGGCCACCAAGCTTGACACTTCAAGGCAAAAAAAAAAAACCATTAGCATCTCCGTTTTTATGTATACTGACCCTGAAAGAAAATTTTGTGCGCTTACTGCAAATAGACATTAGCTTACTACACGAGTGCATTTAATTATTAAGACAGCATTATCAAAGAAAGTGAAGCAGAAAATCTTGATCAACCACCTGTACTATGATCTTGTTTTAAAATTCTGACTTCTCTCCCGTCAAGAATTTATGGAATCATTGAAAGATGAAATGCCTTGTGAAATTATTCAGTGATTCAAAGCACGCCCACCTTAGCGAATTTTGAAGTTCTGCTACTAATCAGCAATTACTTCACAAGCCCAAACGCTAGCGCAGCTACAATAAAAGGCAGAGATGATGATAAAGCATTGGTTGACAACTATCTACTAGCTTCGACAACAACAAAATGGACACTGAAATGGAATTTCATTAATTCATCGAGGTAGAAACAACGATCCATTTGACGAAACAATGGACAGTTCTCATAAATTATAAAGTACATTCATTTCAGCAAGAGGGCCATACATCCCACGGGTAATGGATGCATATATAACTGATAACTTACAAAACCAGAAGGGAAAAAAAAAAAGGAAACAGAAAAGAATGCTTTTTACAAATTATTTCGAGGAAACAACAAACTCAAGGAGAAAACAAAATGAGTAGCTGAGAAGAATTATGAGATGGGCAAAAAAAAGAGTTTAGGTTTCTCAAATCTTTGCTATCACAATCTAATCTAGCCATCGAGTAACACCATCATCTTCCCCTAAGGCAGCCAGAATCTCGATGCGTGCATCCAAAATAGCCTGCAATTTTTTGCACAAATTAAGACAATTCAAAGGGGAGAGGACAGGTAAATAGGAATTGGATTTCCTCTGTGCAAGTGCAGGGTGGAAGGCAGGTAGCTAGTTAAGAATGATGCACTGCTTCATGTGTGTTGATGCCCTACTGAAAAATTAATCTTAGTAACCATCTAAGCACCACTATTTTTTAGCTAGAGGGACTATAATTAACCATTAAAGATCTCTGTTTATTAGAGCTCAAGAGAGTTTAAGACAGTTGGAGGAAAATTATCATGCAGCATAATACAAAGAGGAGAGAAATGTACCAAAGGATTTCTACAGTTAACCAGCCTGCATTCATCCAAAGAACCTTCCAACATCCAACTCTCCCAAACATCAAAACTGTGACTGGTGAAAACAAATTCCATTCTCCTGTTAATCTGCGATTTTCAAAATAGAACTCGACCTTAATCCCAAGCAACCAAATAATTACATCAAGATACCTGAATTTTAGCAAGTTAGGCATTTACCATTCAATCATGCTGCAAAATGAATGGCAGGACATAGATCATAGATGCAGATTCTCTAAAGCACAATTTTCATTTTGCTTTCCAAATGAAGAACATAATTGAGAACAAAAAGAGCACCTGATTAAACAATATTAAGCTTCTATCTTCTTTGAAAACATGCAACCCTCAAAATAATCAATCCAAAGTCTGATTTCACACGGCAAATGTCTACTTCCCTAAACCAATGCACTGTAAAGCAGCAATACATAAAAACATAAAGATGTAGATGCTCCACAAACAGATACGAAGATTAAGTATGCCCCAGTTACAAACATTTTCCGAGAACTCAGTGCGTAAGAAGGCCATATCAGCAAAAGAAAAGGAACGGTGCTAGTTGTAGAAGCATGACCATATCACACTAGTACACCATGAGAACTTGAGCAGATATTAGTGCCCATCAACAGTAACTTCTTATCATACTAGTACAGCAGCACTCTCCAACTACTTAATCTTACAAGATATAAAGATAAAGTACCTGCAATAACTTTCCACCAGCAGCAAAAGAGCGCAACCCAATTGTGTCCTGCAAAAAATGCATCCACAAAAACGCATTAGCGAACTCAACAGTTAACCTATCCAATTATGCTACCAACCGTAATATGATGAATTGGTTGGAAAATGTGGTAAAGGCATGAATGATTTCTGCCAAACAAACCTTGTTTCTGAAAACAACAAGGAACTGGGCTGCAGGATCTCTTTTTGTTACATTTGACAGAGCATCCAGGAACCATCCACCTCCTTTAGCTCTTTGCCTGGAAACATGGAGTGCAGGGCGATCTCTAGCATATAAAGCTATAATGTGCCCATCTTTGAGCAGCTCATCAGACTTTCCACTGAGCTTCTTGCCTGATCTTGAAAGCTGGCCTGAACTTGATTCTTGCATTAATTCTATTGGTGTTTTCCTACTCCTTGAGTCTTCAGGGGAAGCAAACCGAGAACTGGAACTTATCACTTGATCACTGCCACTCATAGCAGTATCATCTTCTTGATGTGAAGTACTTTCTTTCTCTAATTGAGAAGGATTGTCTGATTTCTGTCGAGGTTTTTGACGGCCATGTCTTTTTTTTGCCTTCTTGCCTGATCGGCTGCGTCTTTCATCAGATCTTGTGGTTGTATTTTGAGACATGCCAGAACCCAGAGCTTGGCTGGTAGATTCTATTGATTGACCACTGACTTTTTTGCGAGAGGTTTCTGGAGTTAGCTGAATATCATCGGTCAATTGCTCACCAACAGAATCCTGCAGAGTACTTTCTTTGTCTTGCCTGTGAAATTGTTCACTTTCATCACCTATTTCACTTTCTTCCCCTTCCTCATCAGAAACAGCATTCTTTGGTACGATCCCATCAAAGAAGAATGACTGCAGAATAGAGATAGCTTTGTCCCTTATCTCCATCCACACTTCTTCACTGTAATCTGCACTGCGTGGAAGTATCAATACATTGGGCATCTCTTTTACCTGAAGCAAAAGTTTGGGATGGATCATTCAGACAGAGGTGCTATATTCTGAGTTAAATATCATACAACATTCACATAAAATCTTAGTCTACAGCACAAATTTTTCCAAACATTACCAAAAATCAAAGGCCATGCTCAGTGCTTTGAGACCTCAATCCTTACCGCTCACCATACTATATCTAAACAGGAAGTGTAACGATAAGGGCCTTTACCCTCTAAAACTAAAAAAAAGAAAAAAAGAATTTGATTTTGTCCCAATCCATAGTCTAGTGATGGAAAGTTTGACGAGGATAGAGTTTTTTCCCGAGGAACATGTATATTCAGAAAAGCAACGGTTGATTTAGGCCAAAACGAATCAAGACATTTGCTTTAAGCAGCAATGCCACATGAGAACATTGTAGGCTACTGGTATAAATAAATAAAAAATCAAATTGACTAACAGGGGAAAAGGGTGATTAAATAGGGCAACAGGCAATACAAATCATATAGGCCCACAACTTTTTTGAATTAAACTGGAAGGAGCATGTTTTATAGCGCTCGGCATTTTAGTTACCACTGAAATGATACTAAACAGAGACAACTAGGGGTGTCCATCAACCTACCCAACCCAACTTGCTAAGTTATTTAGAAGGGGGAGAGTATGTTATTAATTTTTTTATGAAGTAACTGATATTTCAAATTGGCCATGAAATGTTATAGATTCCAAGAAATAACATACTCCATTTAAAATTTTTATATATATCCCAAAAATAACATCATAATCCAATTCATAAATCATACATACCCATGCTTCCATCCACTGTGGCCCTTCAGCACCATCCAGGGCACAACCAGCCAAGGTCCCATCAATCAGAAGTTGCTTCAAAGCACAATCATCCAGCAGCTGACTGCTGCCCGTATTCACAAGAAATGCCCCTAAAAGAAAGCAAAGAGGTTCCTTCCACATAAATATCAGCAGGAAGTAAATTATAGCAAACTTCTCAAAATGAGTAAGGAGAGTAATATGCCTGGCTTTATATGTTGCAAGCACTCTTCATTGATAATCTGAACAGTTTCATTAGTTAAAGCACAGTGAAGTGAAATAAGATCACTCGCAGCCAGTAAATCATTAAGAGTATCCATTCTTCGAGCAGCTAAAGGAAATGTAATAGAAGACCTGGTTAATTTTCCTGGCCCCTGCATTATTTCATTTAGGCAAAAACATGAATGGAGAGCAAATGCAAATAACTTGAGCACCGGAAAATAAAAGCAAAAGAGTGCACAACAAGTCAATGCATTAAATTAGAGAGTAGCAACACTTCAAAAAACATCAAATCCCACAACTAATCAACTTCTAAAAGAATGTTTCTCAATCATACCCAAATTGCATCTTCCAAATGCCAAGCTTATCAAATATAACAGGGTATGCTTAACCAAGATTTTATTTTCTTTCATTACAAAGATAAGAAAACAACTTGTGCCTTATAACCAACTAATTTGGAAATATTTACAGACACAAAATGCATTATCTCCACATAAACCCCATAAAACATCACAATGAAGCTCATCTCTGATCTGCCCATAAATCAACTGCATCCACAAAACAAAAAAATTCTTTTAACTTCAAATGGCTCTACTAACCCATCAGCCAATCCTATAAAAAAAATCTAACAATTTTCTCCTATTTAATTCACAAGCAACAAAAAACATTCTAAAAACGACATTGTTTGGCATCAAAATCAACACTTATCTAAGCAACTTGAACAACTGAAAATTCTAAAGTGCGTGAATAAGTACCTCGTGTACATCAAAATACAGCACACTCATTTTAAAAGCTAAGCTTCTAGTAGCCAAAGATCTAGCTGATGCAGATCTACCAACAATGCCCAATACCAAACCTCTACACCTCCTCATTCCTCTACAAAGCGGCTGCACCGAGCCAAGCCAACCGGAAGCTGATAAGGCATGTCTTGACAACAAATGCGTCCGGCGCAGCAAGCCTAGAAACAAAGCCATAACCGTATCAGCGATCTCCTCGGCTCGAGAAGTGTCCACGTGGACAAGCCGGAGACCTAAATCGGCAGCGAGAGCGGAGTCGACAGCTCGGTCAGCCGACCCCAGGCATAGGATGAGCTGGTAAGGACGGAGACGGCGTTGGGCGGCGCGTGGAAGGTAAGCGAGTGAATGGAGGAGGACGGCAGCGGCAGATTCGATCTTGCCATCGGAGAGGCGGCCGAGAGGGACGTGTTCGATTAAAGCGACGCCGGATAAGGAGTCTTGTTCGATGGCACAATCTTCGATGCAGTTGAGAGTGACAACAAGAGGGAGACGTTGTTGTTGTTGCTGTGGAGGAGGAGGAGGAGTGTTAGTGTTACGGCGGTGTGACATTGTCGCTAAAGATCTGGTAGTCGTGGCGCTCATTTACAATTTTTGTACTTGTTAGGGTTTAACGTGAGGAATTTGGCCATTTTTTGGATGGGTATAATGGAGGAGGGAAAAGAGCTTCTTTTTTATTTACTTATTTGTGAACTGAAATGCGAGAGAGAGAGGCTGATGGAGTGTCGTTTTTTCTGTTGGTTTGTTTTTGCTTCCTATGGTTTGGATGGGAGGGAGATGGTGAAAGGTCCCTTCCCCTACCCTACCCTTGCTTGTCTAGAGCAGTAGACTATTTCTGACCCCTCGTCCTTGGGGTTTTGAAAAACTGCAGTAATGCTTCGATGGCTTCGATTCCCTTACTTCATTTTATTTTTATTTTATTAATGAAAATAAATAAAGTGTTTATGTTTTCATAATTAGGCTTAGTGTTTTTTTAAGACCATCATTACCCGTTAGAGATTTATTCTCAGTTAGGATACCCACGTGGAAGAAGAAGAAAAAACTGTAACTATGACCAGGGTTTTGCCAGTCGCTACCAAGAACATAGGTCGCTAATTAGAAACGGTGAAGTATAGCTATGACCCTGTTTGGGCGGCTTTCTTTTTTGCCCACTAGCAGTTTTTCTTTCTTACATGAGGAGGAAGGGAAAATTTGAAACACCACTGTCGGAAGAATTTACCTTCCCCGCCCTGTCGGTTGTCATTTCACCACTGGTGAAAGCAGGTTTCGAAGGCCTTTCACATAAAAAGAAAGTGCACTTGAGGGGAGAATACTCGAGTGCATAAAAAAGAAAAACTAGCATTTCATATGGGTTTAGCCTGGGGATAAATGGAAATAAATACCTGGTTCAGTGCTTCTACGTTCCTCCAAAGATAGCAAAAATCAGATCACAGAAATAACAGCACTCCGATATGATATGTCGTCAAAAACACTTCCCCATTATTTCAGAAATGCAACAAACAGCTTGAAACAAATTAATTAAATGCAAAAATGAGAAGCAGTAGTTTGAGTTTGAAACATGAGAAAATAAACCTGTTACACTTAGAGCTACACAAATATGCTACGGGACCGAGAAAACTATATGCATTTTATAGAGGCACACTCGCACCACCAAAAACCCATGCAGGCCTGTATATCTCTTGCAGGATCATCGGAAGATCGAGGCTGTCATTCCCTCCAGAGTCTACTCTACTCCCAAGCTCTGCTAGTCCAAATATTTAAGCAAATTTGCATTATATCCGACTTCCATTTGGACCACCACAAGTCATGATCTTACAAGCAACTAGAGGAATGAGATGAAGAACTTTAAGTTGGTCTCCTTGTCAAGATATATAGATCTTACAACTACCAAACAAAAATACTGTACAAGTTCCGTATCATTTACCGAAACTCACACTTAACAGATCAAGCCTGCCTTATATGTTCCCCATCTCCTTCGACTTCGTATATTGAGCAACATTACAGATGTACTTCTACATTCTGAAATATTTCCAGCTGTTTTTGTTCATCCACAGTAACAAGCTATTAGACAGAAAATATCCGGTTCATAAAAACCTCCTCCTAAAATTCCTCGTAGTTGCTTGATATGAACGCATGAGCAGTCCAACACCAATGCCAGCACCAAGACACATCCCAAGGCCAATTCCAACACCAACTCTCACACCAGCATTAAACCATGAGAGTTGTCCATCCTCACCATAATACATGTCTTCTGAGTAGTATTGGCTTCCAATTTTCTCATCTGATTCATAGCCATCATCATCTTCAGCTTCAGTAATCTGCACAAGGGCCCAATGTTGATGAGACAATTGACATAGCACAAACTGCTGACGAAGGGATGCTATTCCAAGTAAATTGAGGTGTCAACAAACTTTGTAAAACACATCATCAGAAAATCACTCAATATATTTTGAATCATGCTCATGTTTGTCCTTGTATTCAACCTAAGCAGCTATGCACATCATGGATTCACATTGATTAACACATGAAAAAAAGATGTCCACATTATATCAGAAAATTTTCCAATTTGTCCTGTGCAAGAGTTTGTTAAGCTTCTTAAAGCTCATCTACAGTTGAATATCTAGAAGACCGTAATTGCTTCCTTTGAGGAACACGTATTTGCATGATTTATTTCAAGAAGACAGGAGCACATTATCCAACAAATCATTTGTGACCAACTCCAAGCTGCACCACAATGTAATCAATTGATAGACTTGTACAGGTAACAATAATTTCAAGGGAGACACTCATGTTACATAGAAGCTGCCTTCCTCTCTCTCGCCAAATAAACAAGTGGTTCAAGAGGCTGCACCTACTTCTCATGAAATAAAAGATGTGGGCACCGTAGATAGATTCAGGGGAAAAAAATCGTCATACAATTACATTCACTGGACACAGTTTAGAACAAGGACCAGCAAACCTAATGCTCC
This sequence comes from Populus tomentosa, assembly GCA_018804465.1. Taxonomy (NCBI): domain Eukaryota; kingdom Viridiplantae; phylum Streptophyta; class Magnoliopsida; order Malpighiales; family Salicaceae; genus Populus; species Populus tomentosa. Next base: position 5,617,737 of record CM031995.1, read on the forward strand.
AGTGCTCAGACACATTGCAGAACTACAACCTAAAACAACACAATCAACATCAAAATCCACATTACCTGCATTATACAAAACTTAAATTAAATCATAATCAGAATTAACTCAACTCACGTAACTTCAATCCAACTTAAGCAACGATAAGGCAATCAAACAAAAAGCCTACAACATTCACAACCGCACTTCCCTACAACATAACAACCAATACACAACATAAGACTTGCATTTCCTCGATTAACTTCTCTAAAACAAAACTATTAAATTTCCCATCATTCTATTTCTGACTAAAAATCCAAACAAAGAGAGATGCATTAATGACAACAGGATTAATTTACCTGAACTTTGCGTTGTCTAACCAACCCATTACTAATAACACCGTTTTGCTTCCTATTATCCAACTCCTCATCCTCTGGAATCGCATCGAGCATCGCATACCTGGACGGTTTCTTCATGGGACCAACCAAAATGGTCTTCGTCAAAATCACCGGCACACCTCCACAGCAACCAGCAATATAGACCTCGATCACCGGCGCCGAAACCCCCAATTTAAACACCGAGTTCCCTTCAAAAACACCAGCCGCCACACAGCATTCTAAACTCCACCCTGTCTTCGCATCATTCTCCAACCCCCCTACACCCCCATTATTCCCCCACGATGTCGTTTCGATCCTCTCCAACGACCCACACAAAACCATGTCCTTGTTATCTAATACTTCAAATTCAACCCCGCGGGTGACGCGCACGCTGTCCGTGCTAACATACGTGACCTCCGATGATTCCTTGTTGAGGCGGTCGCGACGGAGGTTTAAGGAGGCGGAATCAGAGGAGGGGATTTTAGAGCCGTTTATTTCGAGTGGAGTGCTGATTGAACGACGGAGATGGCGGATGGTCAGGTGGTCGGGTACGCTTTCGATAACGCAAGGAGTTACTCTTACGTAGAATAATCGGATTTCGAGACATGAAGATGATTTGTTTGTTATTAGATATTTGTAGGAATTTGATTCGATGTGGTTTTGATCCATTGAACCCTAGTATAGTTCCTTCAAATTGGAATCAAAATAAGCTGAAATTAGGGATTCTTGGATTTTGATTTTGATCTTTTATCAAATCCTGGGAATCATAGGAGGAGGTTTTCTATAATTTTGGCGGTGTTAGGAGATTAGGAGCAATGTTTTTTGGAGAGGGTATAAAATGGAGGAGATTTTTTAGTTTCTATTTTTTGCATTGGAGAGGAAAAGAGAGTTTTGAATTTTTATACGTGATTAGGGTTTTTGAAAGTGATGTTCTGAGTGTCAAGAGTTTTTGCGGATGCAAGGGACGCAGTGGACCTGGTCAAAAACTTCGGACAGGAAATAGGAAGGACGAGGACGACGAAACCGTGAGCTGTGATTAGCACGTGTCGTCTTCAGTTGTTCTTGCTGGAGGTTGACGGTAAGGTTTTTGCTATTATTATTATTTTTATTTTTATTTTCATTATTATTATGTGAAAGCTGCGGATTAGCCCCCAGCCAATGATGCACTTCGCATATCAGTCTCCAACCTTCTAAAAATTATTAAATATGGCTCCAAGTTTCAACATTCCCATCGTTTATTATGCATCAGGAGTTATTATCATATATATATTAAACTGGGCCTGGGATGGACTCGCCGTCCTAGATTACACAGATTAATTTACATCAACTTCAAAAATAATATTTAAAATTTTAATATCACATATTAAAAAGTTAAAAAAACAATTTATATAAAAATAAATTATATTTGGTATAAACAATAAATTTATAAAACATTATTTCAAAAATATTTTCATTACAATTGAAAAAAAATTATATTTTTTTAAGTTAAAATATTTAAACCTAAATTTTTTATATATATATTAGAAAAATATAGAATTTTTTATGTGAATGTAAAGTATATCTATGAATAAATTTACTATAAAACATTAAAAAAAATAAAAAAAATTTAAATTTAAATTTTACTATAGATTAGTAACTAACAAAAAAAAAATTAGCATGCATAAAATTTTGAGCAACATGAAAAAAATCTTTGATTGCCTCTGAATATGCATGAAGCAGCACCTATGCTTGACACCTTTTGTTTTTGTTCCTCGTTTAACTAAAACCACTATTTTTTTTATTCTCTCCCTCCTCTGTCTAAAACAACTACTCCTTCAATATTATTTTTTTATTGATGGCCCTTTTGTTTTGAAGAAACCCGAGAATATTTGTTCCGCGTAGAAATATTCATGGACAAAGGACATACTATAAAAAAAATGTGGACCTGAGCTACCCAGCTATCTGTTGATTTGAATTTTCAATTTGTTGAAAAAACAATGACATGAAAAAAAAATAAAAACATGTTTTATTGTGTCACTCAAATTACAGGTTGTCCTAACAAGTCCTCCAAAAATAACCAGGCCAATTGTTGGTCCAGGTTTTGCCTACATCATATTTATCTTGCATCACATCAAAGTAATGGTATGCAATTAGTCATTGGCAAGCATACAACACGTCATTGAGCAGCAGGATGGATTTTGGGTTTCGTGGATTTTTTTCAATGGTAATATTTAAAAAACAATTGTTATTGCAGAGCACGAATTCAATTTTTAAAATTGATGTAAAATAATAATTTAAAACAAAACCGAAGAGTGTATCCGTATTTTATGTTAAAAATTTTAAAAATATTATATTTTTTGAATCATTTTGATACGCTGATTTTAAAAATAATTTTTAAAAATAAAAAATATATTATTTTAATGTATTTCGGTATAAAATACATTTTAAAAAATAATCACAGTCACACTTTTAAACAAACTTTCAAAAAAATAAATTATGAAAAATGAGTTTTTGTTAGTTTTGCTTTTTTGCAATAAAGGATTGCAAGGTAACAAAATAAACTTAGGTTGCGGTGGGAACAGAGGAAAGGAGAGAAAGAAAGTGTAACAACGAGAGAATGTCTATATTTACTAAATAAAGAGAGTTGATTATTATTATTATTATTTTACTTTATCCTAGCAAATTATACTCATTATTATTTTTTAATTTCCTCGCAGCTATTTTAAATTCAAGCACGTGCTTCCCCGATGAGACCTGTTGGATCATATGGCGGGGGTCCTATCGGCTAGGGCGTTCCAACATTGAGCTATATTTAGCAAATACTAGAAGGTCGGGGGCTGATCTGTAGTTGTCCCCCCTATTTTGGCACGGGTAAACGGAAAGTTAAGCGGCGTGAAAAAGTTCACGCTGTGAATGGGTCTGGGCTTCGAGGTCTCTTATAAAATGGGCCCACACCTAGATTTTGAGAACCGGGAATATACTGAAAGCCCAGGCTTATGAATTGAGTTGGGCCAGGGCTATTACTGGTGGCTAAGAAAATTTTGAGGCCACAGGCAATAGTCAAACAGGGGCCCTCACAGCGGCTGTGATGTGAATATATGTGATAGTGGAGAAAGGGCCGGCAAGGATACCCTTTACTTCTTGGTTCAGCAAAGATTCACGAATCAATTCAGCGGTCACCGTGAAAGCAGGAAAATGAAAAACAGCATGGATGACAGGCGCGCCAAACACTTCGAGAAGCCCGGGCAGTATTTTAAGAGGCCAAAAATGCCTTTTTATTATTTTGGTGGAATCATTGCCACGTCTTTTTTTTTTTCTTTTTTTTTTTCATGTGGTGATGATTTATCAACAATAATTTTTTTTCCCCTCTCAAGAAATCATAACTTGGCCCTTTTCATATTGATATTTCAATTTTAGTTTTTATTTTATAATTTTTATTTTTAGCTTTTTTATCTATATTTTATTTGTTTTCAATTTTTTTTTAATTCTAATTTGTTATGTATTGTTTTTTTAATTTAATCATCATTCTTTTGATTTTGTTTTTTAAAATTTTTATTAAATTTTATTTTATTTTCAATTTCATCTTTAATATAAAAAATTTGTTTGTATTTCTTACTTCAATCTTGATCATTTTTCTTTTGAATTTTTTGTTTTTTATTTTTTTTTAATTTCACCTCTCAATAAAAGATAAAATTTATTTTATATTTTAATTTTTATCATCATTTTTTTATTGTTATTTTTTTAATTTTATCATTCAACATTTAATTATTTAAGAATTATGTTTCATGTTTTTTCAAATACAATATTTCTAGCTTAATAACTTGGATCATAGATTTGAAAAGTTAACGTAAATCGATATTTAAAAAAAAGAAAAAGATCTATGTGATTTTCATTAATTTACTTTCTACCATATAGTCTCAATCTCATTTTACTTTTTACCACATCATTTTTCTGTTGTGCATCATGTACTGGTGCTAGTTGGGTGATTTATCAATGATATATTTTTTTTTCTTAAAAAAATAATATCTCAATTCTTTTTTCTATATCAACTTCAATTTTTATTTTTTTTATTTTTGATTTTTTTATCTAAATTTTATTTTTTAATCTTAATTTGTATATTCAATCAGTTAACTGTGATAGAAATAAGTATTCCACTGTTTGCAGACAACTTATGACCAATCAGTTAACTATGATAGAAAGACAAGAGTTCAGGATGCAACAAAACGAAAAACTTTACTAGGGCACTTCACAGAACAATTTTGTAGGCTTCTCAAGGAAAAAAGAAGATACGTTTGGAAATTGATAGCGAACTTGCGTTGATTTTTGCATAACGTTAGGTGAAAAGTAAAAGAAAAAAAGAAAACAAAAAACAAAGATTATTATAACCTTGTTTTAATAAAATCATGCATCAAATAAATAATATGATTGTTGATGTAAAAAACAAGGGTTTTAACTTCTTAGATTTCCTAAAAGTGATGGGTGGGATAAAGGTTTAAAAGGTATAAGTAATATAGAATATTTATACTCTAATGATTTTGATTATAGATTTAGAAAATTAACATGAGCTAATATTAATTCTTTTAAAACAAAAGTTTTATGATTTTTATCATTTTATTTTCTACTATATTATCATAATTTTATGATATTAAACACAAAATAATCTGGGTTGGCTTGATTTTAATTAATAAAATTATATATTTATTATGTTACAAATAAACTTCAGTGTTACAAAGTTATAATGATCCCTTTTTTATTTCGAAGTTCTCCTTCTATATTCTCTCTTTCCTAACATCTTTTTTTAACTCGTAAGATAAGAAGAGTCTAAATTAAATTACTTACAAATCTTCCCTATCCATACACATACAAACCAAAGAGTGCGCTTCTTTCAAGGCTCCTTCCTCGAATTGTTTCTCTTTCGCACCAGTCATGAACCCAGGAGCTCCAACTCGTACTCATAGTTAAGCATGTTCAAATCTGAAGGCAGGCTTGCATTCCATCTTTATCTTTGAATCTTGACTTTAATTTATGGGTTCTTGAAAGGAAATCAAGTACATTCGAGCATTTGATTCAAGCTCTGCAAGTCACGAAGCGAGAGCAGCTACAATCGACGGCATATCTTGTATCTACTGTAGTAATACCAAATTAAGATAAATAGTGCAGACACGAATGATTTAAGGATGCATGTTTTTAGTTTTTTTAATTCAATTTTGTACTTTGTATTCAATAAAATGAGAATAGAGTTACATTATTTGTTTTTTTTAAAAAAATATTTTTTTTACAAGTTATTGTGTGATCTCTTTTTTTTAATTCTATCCATATGTTATTGTTATTATTATTTAATTAAAATAAAATCAATTTATTTAACCATGTTGAGTATATGGCAAAAGTTATGGATTTTTATTCTTTCGTTGAGATGCATCCATAACATCTTAATATTTTTTTTAACGAGAATAAAAATTCAACCCCGCAATGTAGCATGTTCTACTATTTTTTTTTTTTTTTTTTTTTTTTTTTTTGATTAACGTGGGTGTCCGGGCCAGCTTGCGCGCACCTCGACTAATCCCACGGGCCCTGAAGTTAACGACCATGTAAGCCTCCAGTGGCTATCATATGAGCAACCTAGGGATTGAACCTGAGACCACAGAGGGAGCAAACCTCTTGGTCCCAAGCTTTTACCGCTGGGCCACCACCTAGATGGTTAACATGTTCTACTATTAATAGCATACTATAGCACAATTTTATATTTCGAACACTTGAAAAATATCATAGCTTTTTAGATTAAATGCTTCGAACATCATATTCTACACCGAGTAGTTTCACTATCCGTTACATGGTTCTTGCATCGACTGTTCAAAATCTGGAAACGAATTTGCTGTTCCAGCAAAACATATTTTAAATCCACTACTTTGTGTTTCTCCAACCATACCCGAGTCTGAGAGAGTACCTTGGTGGCAGTGGCGGAGCCATATAGTTTATTAAGGGGACAATTATCTTCTTAATTGTTTTTGAATAACAAGTATTAATTTAATTATTTTGAATTAATTAAAAATTATATTATTTTTAATTAAATTAATAACGATATAAAATTAAATTTTTTAACAAGATAAATAAGAAAATATTTCAATCATTGTCAGTGAATAAAGATTAATATTTGCAAAATTAAATATTGGTTTTTTCTTAATAAAAACTATTTTTTTATTTTTAAAAATGATTTATCATGATAAATTTAAACTATCAATGTTGATTCATATCCATGCATTATATACAACATGATATATGGTAATGGGTGTGTGAAAAGAGTTTTGATAAATTAATTTTTATTCTATCATAAATTTTATATGAAAGATTTACAATTATTATGTAACTAAATTTAATTTTGTTATTATGAAAACTTAAAAAGAATGATTATAATGTAAGTTTTTTTATATTAAAAGTATTTTTAAATTAATTTTGCTTTATATGAGTTGTTATATTTATTTCAAATAAATTTTTAATATATATATTTATATAATATAGTATTTATTAATTAATTTGCTTCTTTATTTAAAATATTCTAACTCCATTATTGCTTGGTGGAATCGCATCACGAAGCATATTGTAAATTTTATAATTATAATTGAAATGTTTCAATTCAAAATGATGACCATATCTTAACAGAAACTAGTAGGCTTGATGTCGTGGCACGTAAACCAGGAGCACCCTCGAGGCTGTTTTTTTTTCCTTCTTTTTACCCGCCTGGATGTGGTCACAAAAAGTTCCGGCTGGCGTTGAGGCAACGCTACAGCCTACAAGCCTGTGCTCAGCAATCCAGAATGGCTGCTTTCTAAATCTTACAGCTTGAAAAATGTAACGCCGCCGGTGACTGTCAAAACTCGCAAATGAGAATTCCATGATTGACTAGTGGGGTCCGCACTTTCCTCTGAAGCCAAAAATGACGGCTCTTGTTTGACTCAGATAACCTCAATTACACTGGTTGTTATTCACGCGCCACCACCTGCATGGCTAAATAAACCGTTTGTTTTTTCTAATTAATTGCCAGGAGTATTGTTATATTACGTGCACGATGATGCTCCAAATTGAAAATAAAAAATGGTTGGGGATTTAACTATGTAAACAACAAAACGAGGGGTCGTTTCTTTTGTTGCTCGTGTTTCTTCTTGTGATAAGGATCGACTAAGTATTTGTTATATTACGTGCACGATGATTTTTACATATGGTAGATTTAATTCTATTCATATATATTTTTTTAATTAAAGATAATGAATTTAAATTCATTAAAATGAAAATAAATAACACCTGAAATCAACTAAAATACTAGAGGATTATTTTAATATAAAGAATGAAAAAGGTTTACAAGCACATTAAGAGCCCCTGAAAAACATGCAGTAAAAATCTTAATTAGAAATCAAAGATTTATAATTCAAACCCATATTATAAAAAACTACTTTACAAGTGGATGAACAACCGACACTCTTTTTTGCAATCCATTGATTGCTATGATACTTTTTCCGTGGACAGGAAATATGAAGATTGATTTATTATCAATTTGTATAATTTTTTTACTGCGATACAAATATTCATGAAAGGGCAAAATAACACAAGAAACAAGTAACAAGAAAAAATAATAATCAAACAGTCATGAACTAACGAAAATACGTTAGAAAAACTGGACAAAAGCAGTAAAAAACATAAAGTTTTATAATAAAAATATCAGACTTGGGGGTCATTATGGGAAAAAAAAAAAAGGGAAAAAAAAGTTACTGTCGTGATTTGTTTTATTTCACTGACAACAACTCATTACAAAATTTATAAAAAACTCTGAGAGGGGAAGGAGTTTCCCTTTTTTACACGTGAACATAATTATATTCATATCCTGTATTTATATGAATAATCGTTGTTATTTAAAAATTAAAAATTTAAATTATTACATCAGCTCTCGAAATATAATATATGTTATTTTTTATACAATCTTTTTTTAAAAAAAAACTTTATGAACTTGAAATTTATATAAATTTATATCGTCATATATTTAATTTTGTCAAATAAAACAATGATAATAAAAATCAAATTTATAATTATTTTTTCAACATGACCATTATATCATGATAAATAATTATTTAAACCCCATACCTCAAGCTATTATATGAGATATTTATATATTATTTTTTAACAAATATAACACAATACACACAATAAAGATAATTAAAAAACAACATAATTGAATTCTAATTATGAATTTATTGTTGTGTAAAATTAGCAAATAAAATTAGACAAGCGACAAAAATATCTAGTATATAGACATTCAGGAAATAAGTATTTGGTTATTTATAATCTCTCTCTCTCTCTCACACACACACACACATATATATATATATATATATATATATATATATATATATAAAAACTAGCATGCATATTAATATATAAAGATAAAACAAAACTAAAATGGTATTTACTTATTCAAATACTTTAAAATTAATCCCACTTTGCTCTTCTAGACAATCAATTATTTGTTTTTAAAATTTTATTTTTTTATCATTTGATGTGTAAGATAATCTTTTTCAATAAATTTTTTGGGATTCTAATACCACCGTTTTATTTAGGTGCATTACTAAATAAAACCCGATAAACTAAAAAATAATACTCAATTATTTATCTTTTAAATTAGAAGGAATTTTGAGGTAAAACAAAGATTTAAAATTAATATTAAAAATAAAGTAAATAAAAGTGTTAAAAAATATATAGAATTAATCACCCAGACACTCTCTTTCAACTTTTTTTTCTTTTTCCCCGGTCATATTCTCTACCCAACAATTTTGTCTACTCTGGACAAACCAGGATTCAACCTGAATTTTTCTTTATTTAAATGAGGTGATTTTTAAATGAAAAAACTGTTTATTCACTATTGACACTTAAAAATCTACGAGTATTCCAAAACGTAGTTCATTTCAACATGTGGTCAAGCGTGGTTCTTACTCCTCTCTCATTCGCGTAGACATACATGGAAAACGATGGCTCTTTTACTTCTTCCTGTTAGTTCGAGGTTAGAGACTAGAGAGCTCGAGGCTCAGGACTGATGGATCATATAGATTTCCGCACTTCTTCACCATTCGTGTACTCAACTTACCATCTCTCTCTCTCTCTCTCTCTCTCTCTCTCACTCTCTCACTCTCTACTTTATTTTTCTTCCTCTCTCCTACTCTGCACTTCTTGTTTTCTTTCGTTTTTTTTTTTTTGGTGTCCATAATCATACTTCTGACCTCTTTCTCTCTCTTGACAAAGAGTGATTTGATTCCTTCCTCTCTTCTATTTCTTTTCAACATTCATCTGTTCTTATCCCTCTTTCATTCACTCTCTCTCAGTCTCTCTATTTTTTTTCCACATTCTCCCATCTCTAGTTTTGATCCTCGCATCAAATGAAGGTTTGGTTCTCTCCTTTGGAATCTTTATTTATTTATGTATTCCCTTTATAATTCTTTATTCGGTTTTCATTCTTTAAAAGGTCGGATGCTTTCTAAAAGGAATTTAAGACATTTTGTTTATGGGTTCATTTGATTCCTGGTAACATAGTTGTTTGCATGGGTCCATGAGTATCAGGGGTCTCTTTCTGGGACTGGTTTAAAGGAAGAATTAGTATTTTCAGTGCTCTTTTTAAGAACAGAGTCTTTTGAGTGCCAAAAGCTCAGGTTCAGATTTTGTACATTAGTCAAGTTCTGGTCTTTTTACAGACAACTAATCTTTTAAAGTTTGTTGATTCTGTGCTGGTGCCGTGCATCTGTAACGTTTTGATTTTCGGTATCTACAGGAGTGAAGACAATTTGATGTTTTAGCCATTTTAAAAAAAAATAAAATTGGTCTTGACCACTTTGATTAAGTTTGATGTAAAATGATTAATGAATATGTGGAAGTAGTTGAATTGAAGCTCTGAGTTAGATCTATTTGATTTATGCCTGCAGAAGTTTGTGTTGAAGGTGGACTTGCACGATGACAAAGCCAAGCAAAAGGCTATGAAGACAGTCTCTACTCTTACAGGTACCAAGTTCAATTTATTTTTTGGATTTCCATTGAAGTTTGTTTTTTCTTACGTGTAATTTGGGTTTTTGAGATTTAAGACAGGAGGGTAGTTAGTTGAAAAATCACTCTCTAATGTTTGGTTACAAGGGTGGGGTAGGTGAAGGGAAGCAAATTGCTTAAAATTGCATATGTAACTTTTTTCGTTTTTCGCCCCCCTTCCCTTTCCGTAATGATTGCTCTCTCTAATTTCTTACAAAAAGGTTTTTTCATTTTTGGTTGGTACTTCTTTCTCTGCTTTAATTATTTCTATCTAGATGTAAGGTGATATGAATGTCCATACCAACCAAATCAGTCAGGACACGCAAACTAGCAATGAAAAATTTCGTGTAGGAGGGAATACCGATTTTTTCAAATATTTTCGTGAAATTGTTTCATGAAAAATCAACCATGTATCGAGTGAGTAGATCCCATGATTGAAATCTTTCGGAAAATGATCTCGGCAAGAATATTACTTTTTGTAAGATTAGCTGTATTCTTGATGCAATTGCGTGCTAGTGTTTGTTTTGTACTCTGCACAATTATTAGTGCACTATCAATCCTCTGAAAGATCAGATTTTGTGAGACAGGGTTGCGTATAATGATTCTTCAAAAAAAATTCAAGTTCTTTCTTTAAGACGTGGACAGGCTTAGTAAGCCTCGTGGGCAGAAATCGAAAATGATGGGTTTATCAATCTGCAGATGTTTGCGCTACAAGCTGTTAGCGCGCGGGACAATATTGTCGTTGTGGAAAATTGACGTGCATTTATTCTAGAAAATAATTGTGAAGCGATTTTTTAATCTCATTTTGCAATTTTGTAGGAATTGATTCCATGGCCATGGACATGAAGGAAAAGAAACTAACCGTGATCGGAACGGTTGATCCTGTAAATGCAGTCAGCAAACTGAGAAAATATTGGCCAACAGACATTATCACAGTAGGGCCAGCAAAAGAGCCTGAGAAGAAAGAGGAGGCTAAGAAGGAGGAACCCAAGAAAGAGGAGGCAAAGAAAGAAGAACCTAAGAAGGAAGAAGCGAAGCCAGAGGAAGCCAAGAAGGAAGAACCCAAAAAAGAGGAAGAGAAGAAGGAGGAGAAGAAGGGGGAAGAGAAGAAGGAGGAGAAGAAGGAGGAAGAGAAGAAGAAAGAGCCGGCACCACCGCCGGACCCAGTTATGGAGCTTGTCAAGGCCTACAGAGCTTACAATCCTCAAATGACCACGTATTACTATGTCCAAAGCATGGAAGAGAATCCAAATGCATGTGTAATTTGTTAAATTTTGGGCTATTATAAATTAAATATGACAGCTTTTCCGGCCGGTAGATGATGGTTTTTAATCTCATCACCGTGTGGTTATCCCTGTATATAGGTGGTGATGTATGTGCCTCTTTCATCTATATTCAGACATAAGCAGTCTGTAGAAAGAATAAATGGAATTTCGCTACTGGCACACTGTTTTCTCTATACAATCTGTACAATAATGTTAATTTCGTTACGTTCTTGACAAATCTTCATGCAGCAAGAAGATTAGAGAAAAGCTAAAAAGCAATCGTGATTGATTTGAAGATATATGAGAATTCCGGGTGGGTCACGACTCATGCTAGATTTTGTTTTTCTTACATCTCTCCCACCGTCTTTCTCTGTGCATGTGTCATACGTCGAGGAACAAGTGAGTCTGTGGGTCGCGTTGATCTTAACTTGTTGTCTCTCCCTTTCGGCTTCCTTTCATGTCATCTAAAGTGCCGTGATATAATTTTAATGGATATTGTTTGCCTAATTACATTTTAAATTTATTTTTTAAATATTATTAATTTAAATATCATAAATTTTAGGATTATTGAGATTTTTATGGTTATTAATTTTAAAATTTTAAAAAATTAATTCAAATACGTAGGTCTGAAAACCAAAAGCTAGAAAAAAAAAAGAAGAAGAAGAAGAGTGCTGGGGTCCAGCTAAATTTGTCGGTGTCGTGATGCCATGGTGATTTCAAAGGATCCAACTCTCTTCTTGACAATTAGCATGCCACTGTTTTTAGTTACATTTCTGGCTAGCTATTTCTTTTCACCTTAAAATGCATTTATTCTTTGAAATTTACTCCTCCCATCGGGGCTTGCTGAAATGAAAGAATCTCCAAATGACATGACATAGCACCCTTGGATTTATGTTAATCTCTGCTACTTTCAAATTTCACGCTGTAATACTGACGTCGTCTTCTGTACTATACAAGTCGAGATTTAAAGGGAATCTAGAAAGGAATTGGAAGACATCTTGGTTGTTGGGCAGTGTTTATTTCGCGGTGGTATTGTTTTTTTTTTTAAATATATATTTTAAATTAATTTTTTAATATATTTTTTATTGTTTTGATATAAGGTTAAAAATAAACTTTAAAGAATATAAAAAATATTATTTAAATATATTTTTAAAATAACCATTACTATTTACTACATTTCCTAGCTTAGCTTGTGAAGAGAGGAGAATGTCTGGATAATGACTAGATTTTCAAGCTGGCTTATAAGCCGGGTTGAAATAATTAAGATAGGAAAATTACTAAAAATAGTAAATTTTGATTATTCAACTACATAAAAATACAAGTCATTCGAACAGGAAATAAAATGAAAATCGCTATAAAATGAAGCCAGAAAAATTACCAAGAATAATAATTAAAAAAAAAACACAAGTAATGTTCAAGATATCATTGAAAAAAAAAGTCTAGGAAAACAGGAAATTAAACTGTAACATCCGGTTTATAGATCTGATGGTAGTTATATTTTAAAGTGTTTTTTCATGTAAAAATATATTAAAATAATAATTTTAATTTATAAAAATAATTTAAAAACATAAAAAAATATTAATTTAAAATAAAAAAAATTAAAAAAAAAAAAAAACAAACATAATTTTAGGGCTATAATCGACCTCAATCAAGCGTAGCCCTCACAACGAGCGTCATTTGCATAATTTTAATACACTAGTAAACAAAGTAATGATCAAGAAATTGAAAGGTCAGCAAAGGGTCCCAAAGCAAACCTGAATCACCGTCTCTGCCATCCTTTAGCTGATCTACCCTGTCAAGATAGTCAAACGCCATCAATTTTATTCCTGACAGCTCAGCTCCTCCAGAATCTGATGATGTGTCAAACAATCATCAACATTTTCTTGATTTTTCCATTTCATCCTCTGAGTAAGTGATATAATAAAATATGTATGTATGTACGTACGTACGTATTTATGTATTAATTGTCTAGCCACCTTTGAATCCCAATTGCAATACGTACATACATACATACATAAAGCTAGGGACTGGGATTGGATAAGGTGTGAGAGGGAATAACCTAATATTAATGAAGGCTTTTTATGCTCGATATTTCGTGTCTTATTTAATCGACATGTATCATATAACTTGTACGAATTTAAACAGGATTGTAACATTATCATACTACTTCGAAAAAAAATCTATGAAATAAAGTAGAATTAGAATAAATTTCTATTTGGAGTAGCAATCAAGACCATGTTTTAAATGAATTTATATTTAAATAATTAGACTAGGAACCATATATGGATGCTTTTTTATTAACTCCAGAAAAGAAAGAAAAGGAAAAACATGAAATATTCTATTATTATAGTTCTAATTCTAAAAAAAACTAAAATTTTAAGGAAATTAGAATACTAATACTGGATTATTGGCCCACTATGCTGCAAATCAGATCATTTTTTTAATGTTAAAAAAGAATCAAGTATTATCAACTTGTTTTCTAGTAAAATAATTAAAATTATGTAGAAATTAATTTAACATGATTCGGTTAACTTGACAAGTCTAAAGACAACCTCGACAGTCGATAAAAACATAATTTAACTAAAAAAATTCAAAAAATATATTTTTTTCACATATTGAGACGACAACATATTGTATTGATCTAGATCAACCCGAGTTAACTTGTTAAATCTGCAAGTCGAGCTATAGATCATGATAACCCTATATAAATGAAATCGAAACAAGATATACATTTCAATCCCAAGTCAACCTAAAATTGAATGGTGAAATCAAGAAAAACTCAATTAAAAAAAAAATAAAAAAAGTTATGATTCGCATCAACGCAGGTTAACATATCAAACTCGTGACTTAGATCATGAGACTAGAATAACCATATAAAAAGCAAATTGAAACAAATTATAAACATCAATTCTCAATAAACCCAATATTGAAGCATAAAATTGAAAAAAAAAATCAATTAAGAAAAACACAAAAAACAACCTGAGTCAACTGGATTAATCCATCAAACCCACAACTTGTGTCATAAGATCGGAATAACTTAATATAAAGCAAACTAAAACAAGTTATGAAACTTGATTTTCAATCAACCAAATATTGCATGATAAAGTTGAAAAAAAATCCAATTAAAAAATAGAACAGAAAAACTCAAGTTAATTGGATTAGCCTGCCAAATATGTAACTCAAGTCATGATACCGAGATAACCTGATAGAGAATAAATTAAAATAAATTATGAAACTCAATACCCAATAAACTTAATGTTAAAAAATAAAATAATTAATAAAAAAAATTAAAGGAAAAAAAAACATATCATTGTTCTAGTGAACAATGATATGCGACGAGGGGAGCAATAAAATCTCCTCAATTAGTGTTTGTTACTAGCTCATTGGCTCGCATTGCACAACAAGTTGAATTTTTTTTTTTTAACATAAAAAAATATTCAAACATTGCTAACGTGTTTTTAAATAAAATAATAATAATAATGAACTTAATTAGATTGACTCGTGTTGAGGCATTTTGGACAATATTTTTTTAAAATAAAAAAATATTGACATGATAATATATTAAATGATATTTTTTTTTAAATATTAAGATGGTAACAAATTAGATTGACTCGTGTTAACATTTCAAATAGTTAATTCAGGTCATGAAATCATGATAATCATATATAAAACAAATCAAAATAAATTATGAAGATCAATTATTAACCAATCCAGTATTAAATGATGAAATTAAAAAATAATTAAATTAAGAAGAGGACAAAAATAAGCAGTCGAGTTAACCTGTTAAACTTACAATCCAAGTCTTGAGATCAAAATAACCCTATAGAAAATAAATTGAAAAAAATCATGAAACTCAATTTTTAACCAATTCAATATTAGAGAATGAAATAAAAAAAATATAGAAAAACAGGAAAAAAAAACAACCAATAGTACTTAATTTAGATAAAAGAAGATGTTTAGATTAAAATATTACTTACTTGTCCAACCAAATCCTGGATTTTCAAGTAATTTAGATTAACCAGCCACACTAAATCAAGTCTAATAATTAAGATATAAAGTGCCTAAGAAATATTTTCATTTTCTTCATACTGGCTCAAAAATGTTTAACACGGCATAACTGAAAAAAAGAATAGGAAAACTTATGACAACGTGTGAAAAGCAAAAACGGGATTGATTGTTATGAAACGTAATTAAGAATCATGCTATACATCTCAATTCTCTCAAGAACTGTCAATTACGACGGAAAGGTTATTACATACTTTTATTTAAAAAAATGGCATTTATTTTTTGCTAAGAGTGTTCGAATTGAATTGTCCCATTAAGTTGACTTTTTCCCCAAAATTGACACCCTCTTGTCTAACGTCCTACTCGCATGAAAACTACAGACTACATTGGTCCTCACTCACCACCGCCCATACAATCACGAGAGGCCAATCCATAGTGTCAAGATTCGGACAGCGACACCCTTCGAGGCTTCGAGCAAAATGAGGTTGACAACAATCTGCTGCCACAGTTTTTTATGTTCTACAGCACGTTGCTTTCTGAAGACAACACTTAAAAATCTCGTGCTAAGACTAGAACGATTAATTCAATAGCAAATCAACGCACGCTTTGTTTTACTGTCTTTAAAGATAATTAGTCAACCAACTTCTTCTAATCCTTTATAACAAACAATCTTAGTCTAAGGGCCTGTTCCCTCTTACAGGAAAATGAAAATATTTTTCCTGTTTCAATGTAAAACAAATATTGGAAAATAAATAAACAAAAAGAACATTTTTCAATTAACTAAGAGTTAATATTTTAAACTAATGAGCAAGGATAAGTTTTTTTTTTTCAATTAACTCTTGAATAGACAATTAATTTATAATATAACTCAACCACTTCAACAATCACATTTATCACAGCTAGCATTATCATCACCATCTTATTATTGATGTAATTTTTATTTTATCATCATCTCATCATGACCCTTTAATTTCATATCACAATAACCATTTCATCCACTATCATTATCATCTCTAAATTATCAATGTAACCATCACTTTATTATTATTTTTATTATTATTCCAGCATCATAACTGCTACAACAATCATTATTATTACTCGCAATCACTAGCATTACAACATTATTATTAAAATATCTACGATAACTATTTTTATTATTGTTGTAATTATCATTATGATAATAACTATCCTATAATCATCATTTATCCCCATATTATAATCATCACCACCACCATAAAATTATAACAGCTACTACTTTCATAATCATAACTTCTATCATTAATTCAAATTTTTATTACCATCATTCAAAATATAAAAATGCAAATTAATTTAATATACAAGAAATATTTCCTTTTTAATGCATTCAAACAATAGCCGCCCAAGTTGAACTTATACTAGATAAAATTTACCTCATGTGCCAACATGGTCATATGCATAAATGAGATAGCAACCAAAATCATATAATAATATTGATAACAACCCGAAAAGATGTGCACTAAAAAAGAATCATGTAAAACGCTGAAAAAATGGGAAAATAATTTTATTTTATTTTTATCTCTACCACCAGTTAACCTTAGTGATGTGACTTGATTTTTTTTTAATTAGTTTTCCTTGATTTTTTGGGGAAAAAAAAAGTATATCATACGAGCTTCGCTTCACAGGTTGGATAAAAAAGAGAGTAAAGTTTAGCCATTAGCGATGTGATTTTTGTTGGAGCAAGAAATATTTTTATTACAAGTAACGTATATGATAAACAAATGGAAGATCAAAGGCATCAATAACATTAAGAATTTTTTTTTAAAATAACTAACTATTAAACCGAGAAGTTAAGAGGCCTCAACCACATCCTTATTTGATTTGGATTTAAAATTGAATCAAGTTAGAGCTAACACGATGTAAACTCATTAAAATCCAATTTGAAATCAACAAAAAAAAAATCCTAGACATCATTGTTTTAAGTTTTTATATATATATATATATATATAATGAGACAATTATATTTTTTATGAACTACTTAGATTAACTCCTAGACTTACAAACTAGATGATGAGCTTGAATAGGTTTAATAATTTAATTTTTTGAATTTTTTTTTCTAACTATACAACAACAAAGTTGACAAGCAAAGAAAATTCATGGAATAAAATTTAAGAGAAGAAAACTGGCTATAAAAGAAGAGCACCCCCTAATGTTACCAAAATCGTGCCATAAACTTTCTAAAGAAAACAAAAGATTGAATGGTATTCAATCAAATAATATAAAAAAAAGTGGCAATTAAAAAAATTAAATAAAATAACATTATAAAAAGTTATACAAAAAAGCGCTCGCTAATATAATAATAATAAATAATAATAATTAAAAAAGAAGCTATGATCTCACCCAAAAAAATTGCAATTTCAATGATATCCACTAAAAAGAATTTCAAATTAATGGATCAAAGTGCAAAATACGGGGAAACAAAGAAAAAAAGATAAACAAGCCATGCAAATTGCAATCATATGAGCTTGACACGCATACCACCTCAATTTTTTTATATATTAAAAAGTTAGTGACATGTTATTTATCTTTTAATTTTTTTTAAAAAAAAACAAACACTTGCAATGCAAAATCTGCAAATTAATCAAGAAATTTACTAATAAAAAGATAAAAAAATACCATAAAAACCTTAATAAACTTTTTATAGCCTCAAATAACCTAAAATTCATTTAAATATCAAAAATCAACCTAAAATCAAAAACTTTCTCATCTTAAGATCTAGACTCTCAAGCAATAAAAATAGCAAAGAACATTACAATAAAACTTTTTTTTATCAAATTAAACTTGTTGAATTTTAATTATCAAAATTGATATCATCCGAAATTTTTTCTCTACCACTAGAATTAGTAACTCTAACTTTTATCAATACAGGGATAGAAAAAAGAAGTTTTATAATGAAATTGAACTTTTAAAAGGCAAAGGGACTGGAAAGTAACAAATCCAAGAGTTGGACAACTAAATTAACCTTCTCTCCAATTTTGAAATCGACACCTCTTTTCCTGTCTTTTCCATTTTGCTTCTCTTTCTTAGAAAATTAGAAGTAATTGGCCATCAATTTGACTTCAAAAGGATGAAAATGAAAAGTAAAAAAAGATGAAGCACGAAAATAGGAAAAAAAAAATGCAATGATCCGGTCCACAATGATTTATGAAAAGTTGCACGGTAAAAACTACACATTTTAGTTTTTTTTTTTTGTTAATTGTTAATGTAACCGGTGTCAGTATTTTGTACATTTCAATTATATATATATATATATATATATATATATATATATATATATATAAGAACCAATTGGATTTTGGGCTTGCAATCTCCCGGTTGAACGTTGAACTGCATTTAGAATCATGAGAAAAATGACCCCATGCCTTCCTTGTAAAAAAATTCTTTCTCCTCAACACAGCATTAAGAAACCAAGAAAATAAGGGAAAAGATCTTACAATAGCCATCCAAAACAAAAAATATGTCATCCTCTTTCATATCAAAACTCATAAATACTGGCCTCGTAATGTTTATGCTTTGTCCCAACAAATTTCCAAATGGAAACCATCTCATCAGTAGTAATCTACCCAAAAAGTTACAGATTGCGCGAGACTGAAAAGCACAGTAACCACTTTGCCCCTTGGTTAAATTATGAATAATGCTGGGGTAAGAGAAAGAAAATCATACAAGAATAATTGAGTGGAAAGAAGGTATTACTATTTCATTTCCTTCTAAACACATCCCAAAAGCATTTTAGTATTTCTTAGACACGAAATCATAGCTGAGACATTACACATACTAAAGGGCACACCTTTGATTACTGACTGGCCCTCCCAAAGAAGTGTTCTATCTGTAAACAGCCTTGAGATTGCAAACTGCTTGTTTTAGCTCCAAACTTGCACTTCTTGGCAGATACAGAATTTTCCTTGCCATCCTGCATAAAAAAGGTCACAATTAGAAGTCAAGCAATCAGTTTCATAACGAGGTAATATGGAGATATGTGATTCTAGATACAACGTGGATGATAAAAAAAGTAGCTGCAAGAAAACCAAAGAGCCAAGTTGAATGGATATGAACAGAAAACTAATTGATACTCTAGACCAAAATATAAGTATAAGCATGATTGCGTGACAGGTATTGAAGTAGCAACTAACGCAGGCAGCTACAAGTTGCAAAGACAAAGATGTTTCAAACCAAAATGTGTCAAACTAATAATTAAATAATTGTATACATGCATTACCTACCAACAAGGATTGATTCATGGATCTCAGCACTTTAACTCTACCACCTCGCCCATCAGATCCAACAGCAATTAAATCCCTGCTACTTGCACTTGTACCTTGCATGGCCACTGATCCGTTCCTTTGACCACGCTTACACCATCTCCCCAAGTACCGGTTTGTTCCATCAGGACCCATCAATCCACTAGAGAAACATATATCCCCTGGAGGTTTAGTATCATAATAAACAGCTAATGTCAGATTCTGAACAATTAACATTCCAAAATATGTATTTTACAGAGGGCAAAAGTGTGCTCATGCATGTAGTTATATCACAAAGTTTGGCTCAATCCACTCCTTGAAACCAATTACATCAAACTCAAATTATACCAATAGTAAATGTGTTTGGGATTGTGATAGCAGGAGCAATTCAAAGTGTTTTATGCTTAGAAATATATCAAAATAATTTTTTTATTATTATTTTTTAAAAGTTATTTTTAACATCAGCGTATCAAAACAATTTAAAAACATAAAAAAAAAATCATTTTAAGAAAAAAAAATTCAAAATTTAAGGGAACACAGTTTGCACCACGTTTCCAAACACACTATGGAGTCTTTTCTAATGTTGAGAATGGGTTGAATTTCTCTGGTGTCATCAAGAGACACAATAACTTCCTCGTCTGTAGCAGAATCAAGAGCATTGCCCTTACCATTATTGATTCTTATGCCAAAAGGTCCAGATGGGTTCACTGTTTTGTGCACTTTGGCTTCACTGTGAATATCAGAAACTGCTTCTGACTTTGCAAGAGAAGATTCACTCTCTCTGGTCTGATGTTTTGAATCAGGGTCTAGAATTACATGCACAGCTGTAGGAAGATTCAAAGCTGCTTCATCTCTTGCATAATAAGCATTTCCCTGTTTGTTAAGAGCAGTGATTCTAGTACATTCTTTGGATGAAGTGGCACCCTTATCACCCATGAAACTAATTTTTTCTTGATCACTGGTCGAGCTTCCTGTTAGATCCACAGATACACAATGCTGTTCCTTTTGACCAGCACATGAAGTACTTGCGGGCAAAGCATTAGAATTGTCCTTAATATCTTCTGCAACAAGCCCTTTGCAATTTGCCTTCTTTGAAGCTTTTAAAGCCCTCAAACTTTCGTTATCTTTTACTTCAACAACCATCTCTAGTTCTTTGACCCTTGTCTGATGATGGCAACAAAACAATCATTTAAGCCAAACCAGAGACTAAGCCATTCCCCGGATGAGCTTTTATTGGAGAATTCTAAACAAAGTCTTCACAGACTTACCTTTAATTTATTGATCTTTTCTTTTGCCTTCCCGAGTCTTTTACAAGAACGAGCCTCACCCTGTCCAAGTTGGTTACACTTAGCCATCAATTCTTTGTAAGTCCTGTTGGAAGCATTGTGGAACAACAAATTATATTAGATATCAAAACCCTGAAAAAAATAAGAGATGCGGGTAAATATAAGGAAAAACCATTGATAACATTTTGCAAAAAATGGCAAAATAAAAATGCAGTGAGAATAAATCAGGTAAATTATCAACATGGTTATTCTTCAGTGGAAAAAACAGGGTAAAATCTAGCATTAGCAAAAGCAACTATCAGATAAAGATAGTGCATGTAAACACTGATCATTACAGATAGGTATCAAGCAAAAAAGCTCACCGCTGTCATAACACAATCCTTGATGATGAATCAACAGCTCTCATCATTTTGGAATTAAGGAGCATTAAAATTCAATTGAATGTCAAAACTCAAAATAATTTTCTCCATCCATAAATACATTTAATTACTATAACTGAAAAATAGACAGCTTACTTATTGCGAATGACCAAAGACTTTTTCAGGATGTCTAGGGTATCTTTGTTATTGGCTTCATTACCAAAAGAGGCAAGCTTTAAAACCTCATCTTCCTCCAGATTCACATCTGATACCCTAAATTACAAACCGTATAAGTACAAGAGTTCATAACAAGAAACCAAATAATAAAAGTCTATTTGGACCTAGCACAGCTGCACTTACAGCTTGAGTGCTACAAGCTCTTTGGCAAGTGCCATATTCCTATCTTGCAGCCTGATGCGCTCCAACTTCAGTGCATCAAGCTCCTACAGCACAGTTGACCAAAACCTCTTAGAAAAATTCAGTTAATTGGCACCACCAACGACATGAAAAGGGGAATAATCTAGAACAACTGTGAAGACGATAGCACACCTCAGATTTCGATCGAAGCAGGTGCTGAATCGATGCTTTTTGTTCCATTGCATGAGTCCTCAATTTAACTTCTTTCTTCAACTCATCTTTACAAAGATACAACTGAAACAAAAATAGCTTCATCAGACCCGGAAAAGAACAAAAATAATCGGTTTGCTTCAAATGCTTCATTGATATAGCCATATATTCGGTCAATTACAGCTACAAAGATAACTGCACACCAGGTGTTCTGCAAAATTTTCACACAGACAAAAACAACCAAACAAATCATAAGAGAAATCAATCTTACTTCCTCATTGAGATGCTTCATTTCCTTCACTTGACTCTCCAAAATCGTATTGAGACCCGACAATTTTCCTTCCAATCTCTTCACTTCTCCACGCAGCAACTTGGGATCCTCCTCACACTCCCCCGCCTTCCGATCCCCGATGGGTTCGGTTTGGTCCCCGACCGACTGAAAATAAAGGCGACCGGCATTTTGCGCCGAGCAATTCTGCTTGCAAACTGGACAGCTACGCTTCTTTTCATTCGAACAATATTCAAACCACTGCTGCAGGCTAGGGTTTCAAACATAAACCACGGAAACCTTAACAAACTAGTTTCCAGGTTTGCAGACAGAAATTGAAAAATTAAGCACGTGCGAAATCGTTTCCGTACCAGAGTTCGTGAAAGACGTGGCCACAGATGGAGATTGATTGGAGATCTTCGATAATGGGCTTGAGATCTTCATAGCAGATGGAGCAGATTGTCTTCGCGAAAGAGTTGTTAGGGTTTGTGACCATCGCTCGGTCGCTGTGAGTCTGGGACTCCTTTTTTGCGTTTCGTTGCTGTCGTTTTGGTGTTTTTCAGTTTTCCTGTCTCTCATTGTTGTGAATGAGAGCAAAATTTAAAATGATGAGGGAAAGCTGTAAATTTTGTTTGGCGGGACATGGAGGGAAAATGGAGAATTGGGTCAGGTGCCGCGTGCATGCCACGGAGACTAATGTAAATGGTGAGGCAGACAGTTTTTTTGGGAAATCTCACTTTAGCACCTAATATGCTGTTCAATTATCAATTAAGTACTAAATCTTTTGATTTCATTAATTTTTCATCTAATTCACTAAAATAGTATTTAGGATTGTAGTAGAAATTATTTTTTAAAATATTTTTTATTTGAAAAAATATAAAAAAATAAAAATTTATTTTTAATATTAACACGTTAAAATAATCTAAAATCATAGAAAAAAAAATTCAAAACATTGTTAAACACAAAAACAAATACACTTTAAAACAAGGTTGAATTTCTCTTGAAAATAACTTTAACATCAAATCGTAATAAAAAAAAAATCGACTTTGTTTAAAAGTGAAACTATCATATTTGGGCATTAAGATTAGCCTTTGTTGCATATTCAGCTTTTTTTGCTTTTTTAAAAGAAAATATGGTATATAATAGATGTGTAAAGGGTGATCTTTTCTGGTGCACGTCGTGTTTGGGTAAAAATGATATTCAGCTTTTTTTGCTTTTTTAAAATAAAATATGGTATATAATAGATGTGTAAAGGGTGATCTTTTCTGGTGCACGTCGTGTTTGGGTAAAAATGATATAACCAGAAGATTTATTAGGTCCAAATTGATTATGAGTAATATATTAGGGGCTAAATTGAGATTTTACTGTTTGGTTTGTATCTTTATCTTTGATGATGATAATAAAGGTATTTTGAGTTTTTTATTGTTATTGCGACTAAATTACTTTTCTAGTGGAATTGATTGTTCTTCACATCTTCGTTGCCATGTCGGGAGAATTGATTGTGATCCTTACTTGTTTTATAAGAGTCAGTGATTTAAAATCTATAAGACCCACGCTTTGTCACTGACACGTTAACACAATTTATATGGAAATTTAGTATAAAATTTTTTTTTATAAATTTATTATTCAAGTAAATAATACTTTGAAAACGTGTTTTCATTGATGCTATAGATGAAGCTTGTATGTGTATGTGTTTTGAATTGTGTTTATAAATTATTTTAAAAAAAAATTATGTTTTTTTTAAATTAATATATTTTATATTTTCAAATTAATTTAATGTGATAATGTTAAAATTTGATTTTAAAAAAATAAAAAATTATTATTTTAAAATATTATAAAATAAAAAATATTTTAAAAAATAATCATCAACAGCTTCTAAAAAACCATGAAAAACATCGTGTAATCTTTCTTGATAGATTCTTAAGTACAATTTGGAAGAATAATTCTTACATACTCTGATTTCTTGGATTTTCCATGTCCTGCCAAATTAGACCTGCAAGACAAATTAAAAGGGGAATGACCATGTAGTGTCTCTACAAATTAGTTATTATGTTCTTATTTGGCTTCACAAAACGGTCGGCGAACATTGACAGGCCATTGTTTCATTTTAACTTGTCTATGGCAATTTAGGCTGAGTTCCTTTCAAAGCTGGATTTCTCTGTGTTTAGTAACGACCACAGAGAACATGGATTAGATCCGAACTGGATAATTTTTGGTGTTATGTTGCAGGTAAAGCTAAACTTTCTTCTAACGTAAAGATAAATGTATACACTGCAAGGGAATTATTTTTTTAGCAGTGTTGTTAAGTTTGGTTTAGTAAGTCAAACTTAAATCTTTTAATCTTACTCTTTATTTAATTTAAATTCTAAATTTTACTGTGTGGCTATCGGCTTGAAATATCTCACATCTTGGTAGGTCCAAATTAGACATTTACAAAATTAAATATCAATAAAATATTTTTATTGGGATATTTGTTTATAACTATTATAAACCTACAAACATGGAAATGAAATGAAATTTATTTTAAAATTAATTAAATATTAAATAAAAATAAGAGTTTAATGAAAAATAATAAAATTAAAAACAAACATTTAAGCTTGGGTGACCTAGTTCGAGCTTGTTTTGGAGTGTGGCTATAATTATTTTTTAAAGTGTTTTTTATGTTAAAATATATTTAAAAAAAATTAAAATTTATTTTTTAGAGTAACACATCAACACAATATAAAATATATATAAAAATATTTTTTAATAAAAAAAATTTAAATTTTAATAAAACAAGATAAAAACACAATCTAGACCTTTTAAAAAAAATGCCACAAGCCTGCCCGTTCAACCCTTGCGAGGAAAAAACAAAAAAAAACAAAGTGAATTACGTGTCGTCGGCTATTGTAGATTTTGGCCACCACACATGGCATGGAGGTCATTGAAAAAATGATAAACCAATCCATTTTCACTCGTGTTTTCTATTGAAAATATTTAAGAGGCACCTTAATGACCCCTGATAAACTTGTCTATAGTTTTAGATCAATGTTTAATAGGTTACGAAACGACAAATCAACCTAGACCCTGAGAGATTTACGAGCCTGGATTTACCTTTTTCAACAATATAAAAGAAAAAAAAATCTTAAATGAAATCTCCTTGTTAAATGAAATTTGTCCATACTAAAAGATACGAGTTTTGTTGCCGGAAAATGATTAGTCACCAACTTTGTCCCTCCTTCACCTTTTTTCCAACAATGCTCTTTTTACTCTCTCGTGCTCAAAAACTAAAATGTAAGCAAAATAAAGTCGTGGGTCAATCCATGCAATCATAAACCTAAAGGGACCACTAATGAAATTTGCCAAGATCTAAAGGCAAGTATTGGCAGGAATGCACTCGCGTATTTTTTTTTATATAAAAAAAGACTTTCCGTTTTTTCATATGCTTCAATCTTATTTCTAATTTTCAATCTCTCTCGAGCAATAAAATGAGGTTCATTTTCATGAAAACAGGCATGATGATTTAGGCTGATATAACCACACAAAACGTGGATGTAAATAAATCACCAACCCAAAATCTAGTGAACACAGAATTATATGATCGAATTGAAGAAAAAAATATGTAGGTTGAATATAAAATAAAAAAATAACCAAAACTGACAATGTATTTTTTTTAGAGATAAAAGGACAACTATTTTTTTTTCAATTTTGGGCCACTTGGTTTTATTTGTTTACAAATAAAAAAATGAATTCATGTTTCGTGAAATCGAGTGCCAACTCGATATTAAAATGTTTTTTGATGATTGTGATATTAACACAAAATTTAAATTGAAACAAATCATTCGTCAACCATGAATTACAATCAACAATTTTTTTTAAAAAAAAAACAATAACCAAAATGAAAAAAAAGAAAAGAAAATAAAAGAAAAGAGGAACATTATGTGAATCCAGGATGACCCCTATCTAATGTTAGAGTGAAAGGCCATTGCCTTTTATTGATTTTCATATCTAAAAATTAAAAGTCTCAAATCATTTTCCATAAAATTTGCATCCAAATATCTCAACTAATTAGCCATAGGACCACACGAACATGACAATGTTTGCTTCACTGGAAAGTAATGTGCTGCAATGATTTGGCTGTGAGTGCTTATTTTTGTATTATAACTTGTATTTTAAAATGTTTTTTATTTGAAAAAAATATTAAATTAATGTTTTGTATATATTTTTACATGTTAACATAAAAAAATAAAAAATAATATTTTAATATATTTTCTATTTAAAAAAACAACACACTATATTACCAAACATGTTAGAGTGAAAAGAAATCAATAGCCGAGGGAACATGTAACAAAGCACAAATTTGCCTGTTTATATAATAATTAATAAAAATATATTTTATCAAGGTATTCTTTTCCTTTTTTAATAAAAATATCAAAGTCAATATATGTGTCATCTATTATGATTATACAAACAGTACATAATTATTGAATCATGAATTGATATTATTCTACATATTTGTTTGACCAAAACAAGTTCACATAAATAGTTTTGTCAAATATAAGGTATGGATCTATTAAATTTTATAATAAACTAAATTTTTTTTTGTTACTTAACCAATATACCCCCATGAATACTAAGCTTAACAAAAAATATTAATATAACTAACAAGTAACATCACAAATGATAAAACTAAATTCAATAATTTTTTTTATTAATGAGTCTACGTA
The DNA here is from genome assembly GCA_018804465.1 of Populus tomentosa. Taxonomy (NCBI): domain Eukaryota; kingdom Viridiplantae; phylum Streptophyta; class Magnoliopsida; order Malpighiales; family Salicaceae; genus Populus; species Populus tomentosa. The sequence continues at coordinate 5,644,855 of CM031995.1, forward strand.
TATTTCGACTAATCTTATAAATTTTAAAATTAATAATTATATAAATTTTTAATAATCATTATATTAACAATCACATTATTTAAATTTAAAATTATAAAAAAAATAAACCTCTTAATCTTCTTTTCTTATCATTTAACCATGCTACATGGTTAAAACTCAATGGCTTTTCATGAAATCAACATCAAAGTTGGTGGGTGATGGACAAATTATAAAAAACATCACGGAAAACGATACAAAATATAAAGTTGAAAACGATAATTATTTACTGTAATCTTTATTGCAAATAAAATCAATTTATTTCAAATGCCAAATAAAACCTAACACGCAAATTATGCTTTAATACTATAAAATTATGTAGGGAAAAGTTACCAGACACTTGAATATACAAGTAACAAATTTTGATGAATTAACTTAAAATATAAACAAGTTGCAAAAAAAAAATGTGGGTTTGCTATCTTTGTGGTGTGAAACTTGACAAAAAAAGAAATAGATAAATGAAAGTTGATACCATTAACAAATGCTGGTCGAGGTTGGCCGGTTGAGGGCTGGATTTGCATGAGGGTTACCGGAATTTGAAGAGATTCGAAGAAGGGGTTGTCGTTGTGCTTTTTGGCAGATGAAAAATAAGAAGCAGGGGAAGAGAGAACCATCAAGTTTTATTTATTTTAAAATCATTAACGGGTTCCGTCAGCATTCATGTCATGTTAAATTTTTGGCGAAACAACTGAGAAAGTTTTAATTGGTTTTTTTTAATTTTTTTTTTATATTCTCTAGCTACATAAAAGATCCCATCATAAATTTTTTTGCTAGGAATTACTGATAAATATATTTTAATTCTTATTTTTATTTTTATTATAAATTACTGATAAAATATTTTTTATCAATGTTGTCATTATTTTTTATTAATTTTTTGATAGTGATGAAGAAACAGTAAAGATGAAAACATCTTATTAAGTAAAATACTAAACTGTGTGAGCTTTTCATTGTAGCTCATCCATGGTAAAATATACCGAGGGCTATAGTGAAATTACCCCTTTTTTTTTAAATTTTTTTAAAAAAAACTTTACTCGAGGGGTGTGATAGTATCTACATGCAACCATTCTGTTATTTTTTACTTGTTTTTAGATAAAATTGTCTTTTCATAATTTTTTTAATAACAATGTAATTATTGTACTGCAACTTTTAGCCTAGGGGCCACGTGGTAAATTCAACTTTGTCATGAACAATTGAACTATTTTTTTAGCTTTGATTTTAGTGGTTTGACTGTCATTTGCTATAGTTTTTTTATTATTGTTATTTAGTCTCGAGGGTATTTTTGTTTTTTTATAATTTTATGTACAATTAGATTACTCAATCACTCTTTTCATTCAATTTTTAGCACCAACTTTAAGGACTTTGTCTTAATTTCATAAAAGTTTTTTTATAATTGTTGTTTTGTTGTGAGAGTATTTTTTATTTTGTGCATATAAAAAAAAAGTTATTAATACGTGTGATTGATAACGGTAATTGAAATGAAGCTTTCTCCACATCATTTGATATATCTTAACATCCCTTTTCTCTTTGAGCGGCATGTGTATAATAACAAAACATAATGTATTTTTAACTATCAATACTAGTCATCAATCATAACTAGATATTTTTCTCGCTTTGTTATTTATGGGGTCATTCTAATTTCATATTCTAAGTTATGTGTTTGATTTGTTCACTTGGGTTGACTGCTTGATTATTTTTTTTAATCTTTTTTTATATGTTTCCATCATATCGGCAAATGTCAGTTTCTTATATTTTTTTAACATGTTCGACCTTTCATAATATTTTTATGGCATGGGTTTATTCAATCATTTTTATTTGTATTTATTGTTTGAGCCATGAGTTTTTTAGAGTGAATTTATCTTTTATTTATTTAAATAAAAAATATAATAATCATAATGGGATAAATATATGTTATTTATAGTTTTTTTCCTGGGTAATGCCGATAATTTTTTTTTTATTTACATAAATGATTGTCAATTTATCTAATTAGATGATTTTATAGGCTTTTCAAATGATACTTTTAATTTTTCATGTAAAAAAAAAATACACTAGGGCAGCTTGCTTACATGGTATTTTTTTTTTAAAAAAAATTATAACATGCATGTCAAATTCATGATTTTAATGTGTTTCAAGTTTTTACTTTTTTTGAAAAAATGTTATTTTTTATTATTTATACTTGGTCTATCTATACTATTATTCTGGTTCCTTCTTTTTATTCTTTTGTAATATATATTTTTTTATGTTTTCTCTTTACACTTTTTGTTGTTGTAAATTTATTCTACGTAGATTAAGAAAATAATATTCCAATGTAACATTTACAATATTATTTTATTTTTTAGTTAAGTCAAAAATTAATTTAAAATCTTATTATATTTTATTATTGGTAAGTGTTGACTTTGTGATTTATGATTATATTTTTTATTTGATGTAAAAAAATACTTTAATAACATCTATATATTAATTATTTTATATTGAAAAAAAAATTATTTGACCTTTTGCTAAACGAGTTGAATAAATTTATTAACACTTTATTTTTTATATTTATTCACACAAATAGTTTTTATAGATGTTTTAATTTATAATTAGAATTTTTTAAAAATTATATATTTATATTTAACTAAAAACAAATTATCCGAGCAACAGCGCTACTCGCATAACCAGTTGAAAATAAAACGTAAAGGGTTCCCGAACTGACCCAGTCTCGTGACTTCATTATTATTTTTTATATCATTATAAAATAAGGACAGGCTACTTCATTGCATAACTCCAGGTCTAATTTGACATTTCAAGGCACCGCAAAAGAAATTTAATTTACAAAATATTTGCTTAAAACAATTCACAAAATAACATAGAAGAGAAAAAATAGGAAAAACATATATGGCGGTGCACAATCCGCGTCTATATATACACGAAGCAGAAAGAGCGTTCTAAGTTCTAACCTTTCAGCATTCCATTCACGCGCTCTCGCTCTGTCTCTTCTATATCCCTAAAAATTCCCGTTGGAAAAAAACCCGCAAATTTATAGACAGGATGATTTCAACCGATCTTGAAGTTCTCGGACTGGAAGGAAAGACCCTAAAACTAACCATCAATCCTGTTGAAACAAGCGAAGCAGCAAACACCACCTGGGATTGCAAGACCCCAACTGGGGAGGAACACAAAATACCTCTCCAGTACGAGTGCCCTCCAGCTCCAGGTCCGAAGTGGCTTCTGGATTCTCTCTCCGTGAAGAAGAAGGCGTCGAAGAAGAGGTCCAGGTGCCAGCCAAAGGTCATAATGTTGCAACCTTTTAACGTATCTTATGCCAAGCGAATCACTATGCCTGGGATGCTGCCTGAGGATGTTAGAGCTTCTGATGATGCCTTAGAGGATCACATTGTAAGAAATTTGAAGTGGTCAGTCGAAGAGATGAAAAGACTGGAACATCGTTCATCAAGAGAAAAGAAACACTGTATAATTTATCCCTCGTTGAAGGTTGCTGGGAGAAGGTCATGAAACTCAATGGGTTTTAGATTATTACATCAAGACACAGAACTTATGCGTTGTGATATGATCACCACCGGTCCACCTTGGTTAGGTTTCTCATTGTTAATTAAAAACTAAATTATGTTTTATTTCGGATCCCTTTTTATAATTTTCTAGAGTAATTGATGTTTTATCAGCATCTTAATTTTTTTTTCATAACCAGAGAAATTAAGAAGATGGCATTGCCCTTTTAAGCGACGATAAGAAGGTTGTGGAGTCTGAATTTAACACATCCTGGAAGCTGTACCCTTTTTTTTTTTTTTTTTTTAAAGTAGTGAATGAAAGTAATCACCGGGTATACGGAGCTAATTATCATACGCAGAGCCCACTGGTCAAACCGATAAATTTTTTTTTTACAGTGCAGGCTGTTTATATGATGGTTATCTATTTAACTTTTTAGATTCAAACCCGGATTATCAATTAGAAAAAAATATTAAAATTTTATAAATATATCAGGCTATTTTTTAAAACACATGAAGCTGACAAGGGAGTGTGCTTTTAAAATAATTTAGAAAGAGATTTGACTCCAATTAATGTATAAGTTGGTCTAAAGTTGAAAGAAAGAAGGAAAAAGAAATTGAATTTTCTTTTTCTTTTTAATATAATTATTCAACATAACTATACTTTTAGAATTTTACATGTCTTGAAATAAATTTTTAATTATTTAATTTTTCACATATCTATGTTTTATGTATTTTTAAAAATAAAAAAATATTATTTTGTTATATTTCTAAGTAAAAAATACTTTAAAAAATAATTGTTATTATACTTTTAAACACCTTCGTATATAAAATTTGGATGTGGTATAATAATTATTTAAGATAATTTGACTTTTAAAATTTAAATTCAATATTTTTCAAGCAAATATAAACATGATGTTATCCTTTTTCGTTTACAATTGCAATAAAAAAACTATATGTTATTAATTATTGGTGTATTGATAATTTAAGTGCCATTTTTTTGAAAACTTTTATAGTGTATATAAAATATTTTTAAAAGTAATCTATTACTCGTGTATTGCATTTTGATAGTCGAGAATGGTCCTATTATTATGTATCGGTATCATCTCGTATTATTTTAGGTACGAGGTCATGACCCTGTATAAATTAATTTATACGAATAACAAGTTACTCAAAATTCCTGTTATAATCACACAGACTATGAGTTATTATATAAATTATCTTGTTATATTATCATAATTTACTCTTCTTCTCAGTCCATAGTTATATATATGAAAGAATAATTTTACTGCTATTATTTTCGGATTGATTATTATATCCTTATATTTTCAATGAACGTAAATTATATCATATAACTTCAGTAAATTAAATAATCTTAATTATAATCATAATAAGCGTCTTAAGAAGATTAATCATAACTAGATTCTTTTTTTATTTATTTCTGATAACATGAGAAAAAATCTGGTCATCAATTTTCAAAACAGTAAGACTATATGTTTCGTATTTTTAACTATCAATACTAGTAATCAATTCACGTAAGCAATTTCCTTGTATTTTGAAAAGATTACTTTCAAATCATGTGACATCTATTTTTCTAGTTCTGTAAATAAAATACCTTAACAAATTTAATTTAAATTTATATAATAAAATATTTTATTAATACATGGATATATACATGAGCTGGCATATAATATTCGGCTCTAAGAAAATTAAAACCGAAATTAAAAAAAGAAAAAAACTAGAAAAGGAAGTGTTTTTCTAGGATGAAAGTCTACTAAGACATCGTTGGTCCAATTGTATTTCTGAAATTTTTTGAATTTTAAATTATTTTTTTTATAATTTTAAGGTAAAAAATAATATTTAAAAAATAAAATAAAAATTTATTTTAATATATATATATTTTTTAAAAATCTATATCGCTCCAAACTCTAATAAGCAATAAGTGGTAACAGTGATTCCAATAAATCCTGCCTTATTTCATACGCTCTATTGCTTCTCTTTTCTATTCCCGACCCTAACCTTATTTCCTAAACTCAATTCACCAGAAGAAAAAGAAAAGAAAAGAAAATTACAGAATCGAAGATCATATGATGATACCAAGCTTGGAAAGGGAAACCCTAAAGGTAAATACTAGTCCAGTTAACAAAGCCGAAGAAACAGAGATGACAATGGATTGTAAAACCCCAACCGGGTTGAGACATAAAATACCAGAGACGACATGGGATTGCGAGACCCCGACTGGGGAGGAACACAAAATACCTATCCTGAACACTTGCCCTCCAGCTCCAGGTCCAAGGTGGCTTCTGGATTCTCTCTCGGAGAAAAAGAAGGCGTCGAAGATGAACCCCGATGCCGAGCCAAAGGTAATAATGTTACAACCTTTTAAGGCATCCAATTCCTAAGAGAAATAGCGGGGCTCCGATGCACGCTGAGGGTTATGTCAGAGCTTTGAAGAGTCCAGGTAGAGAAATTAGAAAACTGCAACATTCTTTTCAAAAAGATAGATACAGGGTATGATTTTTCTCGGGTTGCTAGTAGAAGGTCATGAAATTTATGCTGATTAAAAGGACAAGATTGATTGGTTTTGGAATTTCACAACGAGGTAGTAATTATGCTTTGAGACATGGTCAACAGCGTAATTAGAAACTGGATTATAATCTTAATTTGGATATTTTCTTTTATTTTTTTTTAACGTAATGTTGTTGTTTTAATCAGCATCTTTATTGAATTGTTTTTATAACCATAAGAAATTAAGAAGATCGGTAGAAGTTCTGGGCATACAAAACTTTGCCTGCTATGCTGTGTGTATGCGTGTGTTCTTCTGATTATTATAATCTTTTGGGAAAGTTTGTTTTAATTTTATGAAAAACTTCTGGGGAAGCTGGTACGTGGCATTTTCCATTTTCTTTCCGAGAATCACCACCATCTAGCCCTCTTCCCTTCAAGTCATGCCTAGTTTGGCTTGTATTAGATGTCTGGAAATTATTTGATAATTTTCTCATCTTCTCGGAGGAGCACTGACAAGTGACAACCCAGTTTCTTAAATTGCTGGTTTGGCCCCTGACAAAATAACCGTCGATGTTTTATACTTTACGGCACTTGCAAACATTAGAGGTTTATTGAGGAGGCATGAAGATGCAGCTAGTAATTCTATTGCCTGTGGATTTTGTCTCCTTGCGGTTATATTTATGATTTTGTGGTGATTATGGAGGATCATGAAATGACGTTAAATCCGAATTTCAGTGTTTTTTTGTTAATATTTTCTGTAGAAAATGATGACTGAGTCCAACATCGTTTCATATGTCTGGACTCTGAAGTTCAATTGAATCGAGGTGTGTGGAGTATGACTTGTCGAGGTACTGTTTTCTTTTCACTAGAATCAAGAGATCTCGTGTTATTGAAAAGAGTTATATTGTGCTTGCGTTTTTGTGTGTAATTAAATTTAAATAGAGTGTTAGACATTAAAAAAAATATATTAAATCAGTATTTTTTTTTATTTTCTGAAATTTTAACTTAGTGTAAAAATTAAAAAACAAAAATTATAAAAAATATTTTTATACAAAATATATTTTTAAAAATACCATACATTATAATATAAAACATAAATCAATATTATAAATGAATTAATGAAAAATAATGATATAAAATTTAATTGATGAATAGAAAGATAAATTTAACTTAGATTTTATTTCAAATTAGTTTGGAGGTTAATCCTATTTAAACATAGCAAAATTAATTCCAATGACTTTTTATTTTTACTTCTATCTAAAATGATATCTTTTCATTTTAAAGGAACCAAAATAGCTTTGTTTTGTTTAAAATTGACCGAGGACGTATTGAATGCAGAAATCATCACCAGGCATGAAGAACAAACAGGGGCAGACAAGATACAGAGTTGTTTGCAGATCACATCCATGCTATCAGATGACTAACATGGTTGACTTCTTGTTTGCCAGGGGTTCTGCACAGTGATTTGAACCTCTTCTTGTGTGGGTGAATTTAAATTATTGAAGAGCTGCTTCAGCTATGCTCTTGAATTTAGAATACCTCTGCATTTCCAAGGAGCAGGGGCTAGATTTTTTAGCCCCTTGATCGTGTTTCATGAGTCTGATGAACTACTTGTGTTTTTATTGGTGGAGCTTATTTCTAAAGTTTCAGCAATGCTGTGGAGCTCCACCTCCTTCTCCTCTTTCCTTTTTTTTTTTTTTAATATAGTTGTCTGGACTAACTTATATGTATCTCGATTAATCCTACAGGTCTTAAAATTAACAATCATATAAACTTTTAATGACCATCATATGAGCAACCATAGTGTTCAAACCTGAAATCAAGTTTTTACTGCTGAACTATAAAGAAAATAAATCTTTTAATCCTAAATTTTTACTACTAGACCACTTCCTAGTTAACTCCACCTCCTTTGATTTAATTGTTCTAGCGGGGCTTGGAAAAATACAGATGAATTTTCCAGCACCATTGTGAATAACTCTCGTGAAGTCCGCAGCATAAGGCTTTCCGATAGATGATCCGTCCACGTTCTACTTCAGGCTGTTGGCAGTTGCAAGTGACCAAACGAAACTCCATACAATCAGAACAACGGAATCTGGTTTTCTTGCTTTGATATATTAATCTGGTTTCTCATGGAACCATCGAAACAAGGGAACTTTAAACTTATTATGCAAGCAGGAAAGGTGCGATAATTCATGGAACAACTCCATGCAATTAATCTTTTCGGTGCCTCAACTTTTCAACGCTTGATCTTGCATGTAGAAGCACCAGGAATCATTTCCGTCTCTCCCATCACAAACGCAAACAGAGTGTTACACATGGCTGTAAATCTTGATCTTGGATGTAGTTGCTCGACTTGGGAGGGAGTTAGATTTTAAATTTATTTTTTAATAATTATAAATTTGAGTTTTTTTAAAATATTTAAAAATTTATTTGGTTATTAATTTTATAATCTATAAAATTAGTTAAGATATGCACAAGTTTATCTGAATATTTATATTAATAATAAAAAAACTTGACTATAGATAAAATCCAAATCACAAATCAACTATAATTTTTTTTTAAAAATTAAAATAATATTGTTTTTTTTTAAATCAATGGTTCGAGAGTCAAGTTTTGACCGGGTTAATCATTTTTTTTTAATCTAGACCAGTTTAAGCTCTGGGTTAAGAATGTAATAAATATTTAAATTAATTTTATTTTATATTTAAAATAAAAGTGAAATGTATTCATTTTCTGTAATTAAAAAAGAATATATGGCACCAGTAAAATAACAAATCATTATTCTATGGAGATAATTGGGATATTAATTTATCAAAACAACATTTTCGTTCGCTTTTTTGACCCCTCCCCTGCCAACCTTTCTGAAGCATGAAAACAAACACGGGAACAAAAAAGCAAGGAAAAAAAAACAGCTTTGAATTCTGTTTGAAACAGTGGTAGTATTGTGTTTTAAAGTGTTTATTTTATTTAGAATTATAATAAAATTATATATATATATATATATATATATATATTTTAATATTAATATATTTAAATGATAAAAAAGTTAATTTAATAACCTCGCATCCTAATTCCCCAATCTACCCCTACCACCATCACGATTGCCTCTGAGAACACCGCCAGGGGCAAAAGCGTAACTATGTTAAATACAAAAATAATTTCATCGTAGTTTTCGTTGATGAACAGTCTGTTTTCTTGTCTCTCCCTCTTTGTTTCTCATCAAAAGCTCGATCTACCCAACCAAACTCTTTGAAATTAAGACCCAAATCCTCTTTCTGGAAATCGTCTCTGCGTTCCGCTCCTTCTCATTCAATCACTAACGAGGTAATCTTTTTACCATTTCTAATTCATGATCTGTAAACTGCACGCGCTTTGGTTTTCATTGAATTTTCTCAGATTTAATGGAGGGGTGTTACAGTGATCTTGTGATATTTTTGATTGATTGAGTATTTTTTAATGGATTTATCTGTGATTAATTGCTAGATAGGAAGCCGGATTAGTTTTTCCTTTTTGTTTGGTTGATGAGAAAATTGAAGAAAACAAGAGATAAATTTGGATTAAATTCTGTGCTTTTTTTGTTATTTAGGTTTATCTGAAATGAAATTTCCAGTTTAGAACTTACTCAAAACAAAAATCAGCTCACTTAAGATAAATCTTTCTGGCACACTTACTATTTTGCTCCTCATTTGATGATTATGAAGTTTTGGTTAGGTTTCTGAAAAACCGACACCATAATTATCAATTTTCTTGAAATTTTAACTTATGGTGATGATTAACGATGATATGGATAATGAGAAGCAGATGAAACAGAGTAGAGATGGAACCTGGACTGATAGAAATTCAAAATCTTCATCAGCTGCCTCAGTTCCCCTCATTCTCGATATAGATGATTTTAAGGTAATGAATAGATAGTGGAGTTCTTACGAGGAAAACTTGGTATCATACCTCATTTAGGATCTATATATTTTTACTTAATTAACGTTAAAATTTATATTCCAAATTCATTTTGTAGGGTGATTTTTCATTTGATGCGTTATTTGGCAACCTCGTGAATGATCTGCTCCCATCTTTCCAAGATGAAGAAGCAGATTCAGCTGAAGGTAATATAGGTGGGAGTGATATGTTAGCAAATGGGGATGTAAGAGCCCCATCTGATGCAGCAAAATTGGCACAAGGGTTGTCTTCTCCCTTATTTCCTGAAGTGGATGGTCTTTTGTCTTTGTTTAGGGATTCTTGTACGGAGTTGATAGACCTCCGAAAACAGGTAGATTGTTGGGAGTATGTGATGAAATTTCTGAGGTCATAATTTTTTTTTTCCTGCTGACATTTTGTTTTTGGATTGAAGATTGATGGAAGGCTCTACAATCTCAAGAAGGAGGTTTCTGTCCAAGATTCTAAGCACCGTAAAACACTTGCTGAGGTGAGTTTTTGGGTGTCTGGGTGCATGTGTTTTGAATCATTGTAAAAACTATACTGGAGAAGAGGTATCAATCAATAAATAAAAAACTGATATTTTTATTTTGAAGTAAACTGCAAAAGCTTCTTTATTTTTTATCCTAGATTAGATCTCTACAGCAGACTTGCGCGCATGCGCGTACATGTGGATGCAAGTTAATTCCATTTCCTTTGATTTGGTGATATTATATAGTAATCACTTGCCATTTGATTTTTAGTGGTTAATGTTATATAATTGATTAGATTAAAAGTAAAGCAGAATAGAAGTTGGACAATCAAAAGAATGTATTCTTTTTGAAATAAAAAGAAATAGAAAGAAAGTAAAGTTGAGAGGTTTATGCAATATGTAGAATCCAGAAATTTGAGAATGAAAGGTGTGTGGTTTCTTTCATTTTTGGCAAGAGGTTTTTAGGTCTCAAGGGGAATTTGGTTGGTTTGGCTCCTCTAAGGTACAATCATTTTGTTTCTCTTTGTTCTGTTTCTGAGATCCATCTAACATAGTTACCATTTGCTATGTATTTTATCTTTTCAGCTGGAACAGGGTGTAGATGGCTTGTTTGATAGTTTTGCTAGGCTTGACTCACGTATTTCAAGTGTTGGACAGACTGCTGCCAAAATAGGAGACCATTTGCAGGTAAATTTTTTCCCATGCTCGATTATAATTTGCTAAGCATTCAGTCTATAGTTATTTCACGCTTTTTATTATGATCTTATCAGAGTGCAGATGCTCAAAGGGAAACAGCTAGTCAAACAATAGAACTCATAAAGGTACTGTCCGTCAACTTATTTTTATGCTTTCCTTAGCTCAAAATGCATTAACACGTTGTTTACATAATTTTTGCAGTATTTGATGGAATTCAATGGCAGCCCAGGTGACCTAATGGAACTTTCACCTCTGTTTTCAGATGACAGCCGTGTTGCTGAGGCTGCTTCAATTGCACATAAATTACGTAAGATGACATTATGTTCTTACAAAGCTTTGAAATTGCATAATTCTGCAACCACAAGTTCTTGTTATGCTGCATGAGCCTTTTGGACTAACTTAATTGTTTTTCTATATCAGTCATGCATTCTTCTTCTTCTTGTTTTTTCTTTGAGACAGTAGCGGGTACCCTTGCAGCTTAGCTGTAGCTTTCCATCTCCTTTAATTTGTCTGCGTTACTTCAGTCCTAATCCTAACTTTATACATTGAATCATTTAAATCCACTGCCACTCCCTCCCTCCCCTCTTTTCTGTGATAATATCTTCTTGTTTTAGTACATACTAAACTCATCCAATACTATTGTCACACCAGATTAAGTGATATCCTTTTCATCCAACTTGATTGCTAGAAGTTTTATTCATCTATATTGTCATTTGGATTTTCATTGAAATCTTCTCTTAAAGTATTCCTGGTATTTTGGTTGGATCTATTCTGATGAAATAAAATTTTTTTGGTAGATTTGGAATGTTGTAGCTTTTCCATAAATTAAGGAAAATTATTTTGACCCATTCTTTTGGATAATAGTAAGGCATTAGAGTGCTGAATTCACAGTGAAATTTGTTTTAAACTATGTGATTTATTTAAATAAACACAAGTAGAAAAAACAAACAACTAATTTGTGAATTGTGAAATTCTTCAATAACAAAGAATCCTTTTAAAGATTTACGCAATAGCTTTTGTTTGCTTTTCAATGTGAGTTTTTTGTACTTTCGTGTTTTTTAGGGTCATTTGCTGAGGAAGATCTTGGAAGACAAGGCTTATCCGTACCATCTGTTATGGGAAATGCAACCGCAAGCAGAGGATTAGAAGTTGCAGTTGCTAATCTTCAGGATTACTGCAATGGTATGGGTTCAGCATTTTGTTCTTTTCGATTAATGAACTGCCACGGGAAGTTCATATATGGTGCATCAAACAATACAATGATTTAGTGGGAAGTGAAAAATAGTAACAAACTAGTTCCAAATAGCAAACAGTATGGTTTAATAATTATTAATAGTTATACCATATATGCTCAAACATCATCAGGTTTGAAGAAAAGGACTAGCTTGTGGTATCATGAGAAAGAATTTACAAATACCCATTTCCATATGGCCTAATCTCCTATTATTTGTGTTATTTTCCATCATAATGAAGAATCTTGGAGTGATTTCTTTCCGCATAGCCTTGTAGCTTGGGATATGTTTCAAAGATTGTTTGCAATTTAGTAGTGAGTCTTGGGTGATCCTGAGGACAGTAGAAGAAGCAGTGTTGGATTCTTCTGGGGGTTTTTATGGGAGAACAATTTTAGTTCTTTATGGAGATATGCTGTATGTGCATTTTGATGGAGAGGAGTGCAGGGTTTTTCTCTCATCACTTCACAGAGAGTCGGTTGTTGTGGAATATAGGATAGTCTTCTGGGCTTTGAATTCTCATGTCAGCAGGATTCTTTAGGGGCACTTCCCAATAAATGGATTGGAGCGCTATGTTATTTTGATTTAGATGGTTGTCTATTTGCCTTTTCAAAAGATGTTTCTTTCTACAATTTTTACCATGCAGTTCCTTTCTTCTAATAATACTTTCTCCTTTTATCCTAAAAAAACTCATTGCCATATTGGCAAAGCAGGAAGAAAAGCTATGCAGATCATGATGCTTTGAAGGAAAATCATTACTGGCTTTTCCGCATATCCTTTGAATCCAAATTTTGAATGTTGGGTTTCAAAGGATATTTTGATAAAAGCAATTATCACCATGCATTCATTGTCTGGAGATTTCCTTGTTCAGAATTCTGAGAATTTTGTGATCCTGTCGTATTTTTTAGTCTGTTGATTACCAGTAGGCATTACGACCATGTGGTCATGGAAGGTTGTAGCCCATCCCTCATGCCCATTCCCCTCCCAAAATAAAATAAAATAAAAATAAACATAAGTGAATTGTAAAGGTGTTCATGATTGGTGGATTTGTTTGTTTTGTTTATCATAATGTTGCAGTGATGATTTTTTCCTCTTAATATTTTTCATGCAGAACTGGAGAATAGATTGTTGGCTCGGTTTGATGCAGCATCACAGAAAAGAGAATTATCTACCATGGCAGAATGTGCTAAAATTTTATCTCAGGTGAACTTTTTATAACATGTGACTGGAAAGGACACTTTTGTTGCCAAACACCTTGACTGGGGATCACCTGAACATGGCTACACTATACTGGGTGTGGGGGAGTCCTATTATTTACCATATGCGGTTGAACTGACTGATTCGACATAATCTTTCCTACTTTCCTCTTTGAACTGAAGTCTTCAAGTCCAAATTACATCAGAATAAGTGATGATTGGAAAATAAGCAGAAAAGTCCTCCAGACTTGCAGGAATTGGTCCAGAATGCCAACAAATTTGCCATTCCTTTCTGCCCTTTTCGGTGAAAAAACGGGAGGGAGATTGTTTAAGCCATAAATTTTAGTTATTTTTGTTTCCTTTTGATTCCTTTTCATCCTTGTTTGAAGTAAGATGGATCTTCCATTTATAAGGGGATCTTGCAAATCTGTTGAAATGTTTTCTTTTTCCTGTTTAACTCTTGGGTTTCTTTTTGCGTTACAGTTCAACAGGGGCACAAGTGCCATGCAACATTATGTGGCAACACGTCCAATGTTCATTGATGTGGAAGTCATGAATGCAGACACTAGATTGGTTCTTGGTGATCAGGGTTCTCATGCTAGTCCAAGCAATGTTGCTCGTGGACTTTCTTCCTTGTTCAAAGAAATCACAGGTTTGGAAAATAGCCATTTATCTCAAGCAAGGATCACATTCTTCCAAGGATTGTTAAAAATCTTCAATTCTCTCCTGCAGACACTGTCCGTAAAGAAGCTGCTACTATTATGGCAGTATTCCCTTCTCCTAATGATGTCATGTCAATTTTAGTTCAGGTATCTGGGCAGGATTTGCTTTTTACCATACCTCATGTTTTACGCCGTCTTATTCAAATTGCATAAGGCATATGATATTTTGTTGTTGTGAATTCATATTTTTGATGTTTTCCATACACGTGCAGAGAGTTTTAGAGCAGCGAGTTACAGCTCTTTTGGATAAATTGTTAGTGAAACCATCTCTTGTGAATTTACCTCCCATGGAAGAAGGTGGACTTTTATTGGTATGTAGAATTGCTTGGTCCAAACTGTTTATAGTTCCTTAGTTTCAGTCTGAAGCAACAATCAGATCTTAACTTTTTTTGTGTTTGAATTGAGGCATCAGTATCTTAGAATGCTAGCAGTGGCATATGAGAAGACTCAGGAACTGGCTAGAGATCTACGAGCCATGGGATGTGGTGACTTAGATGTTGAGGGTAATTAATTAACTTTCTTGATTCTTGGTAATTTTGTGAATATTAGACGTGTAATCATCAGCAATATGGAAGTGTAGAAGATCATCAATTGATGAAGAAAGATGAACTGGGCCTGTCTTTCTCTATATTGAATATTGTGGAAAGCTAATGATGTCATGTTGCAATGGTTAGTCTTTGCTCTATGTGATCCCAGGTAATACCAGGGCTGCAGGGTAGTGGGATCATTCCTACCACCCCATGCTCCACACTCCTGCTCAACCCAAATGAAAAAAGAAATAGAAAAACAGGGATAATCATGTTGGATGACTCCTGTTCACTTATTCCCAGTTGTTTGGGAGCTAAGTTGTTGATTCTATCTCTGATTACTTCAAATATATGGATATTCTATAATAACTTCAACTAGGATTACCTTCTACAATCATAGTATTAGCTCTTCCAAGTAGTTATGATGAATTCTGCAAATTTTAGTCTTTTTTGCCTTCTATTGTAGAATACGAGTTTGAATGGTGTAGAAATGAATTAAAATAAATTTTCAAGCTTCTATGAAAAGTTTGGGCATAGTTTAATGAACTTGTGGATTTCTTCAATTCAGAAAATTTCTCTTTTCTTGGTAGCAGAGATTGCCGCTGAGATTTGATGTATTTATTTTACTGCAAATCATAGTTGGCAATGTGACTGATTTCCCGAATAAAAGTGTTAACATGACTTGATGAATGTGTATATCAACCAATGTTTGTAACATTTGTCCAACATCTTGCAGAATTTTTCCTCTTTTATTTCTGTGTCTTAGTGACTTTCTTTGTTGATACAGGCCTCACAGAGTCTCTGTTCTCTTCCCACAAGGATGAATATCCTGAACATGAGCAGGCCTCTCTTAGACAGCTATATCAAGCAAAGGTTCGTGTGATTTTTTTTTAATATATATCAAATTTCCAGAACACATTTTTCTTTGGTGACAATAGACTGTATCATGATATGCAGATGGAAGAACTGCGTGCTGAGAGCCAGCAGCTTTCTGAATCAACTGGGACTATTGGGCGCTCAAAAGGGGCTTCTGTAGCATCTTCCCACCAGCAGATATCTGTAACAGTTGTGACAGAATTTGTGCGGTGGAATGAGGAAGCAATATCAAGATGTGCTTTGTTTTCATCTCTGGTAATGTTCAATTCTGCGATCAAATATACCTGGTCTAATACTGAGAGCTCTTGTATAGCTGTTCTATATATCATGGGATTTAATGTAAAATGCTTGAGTACTCCATTTCAGTTATGTAAAGGGTAATTAAGCAATAGCTATCTCTATTTTTGAATGATTAAATGTTCCTTTTTGGTCATGTCATCTGGGAATCCTGTGCCCTTGTCCGAAATTCTCTTTCTTATAGATAACCTTTTTCTTTCTTTCCTCCAGTAAAGTAAGGTTAACAAGCATTCATGAAATTGTAGCTATAATGGAAGATGTATAGATTTACACAAGGCTACTTTGATTATTTGTCCTGGTACATGGATAAGATTGTCAAATTGTGCTTTGTTTTATCTTCTAATGGACATGTGATTAAAATGTATATTTGCAAATGATATTTGAAATAGTCTCTTTTGGATGCTTGGAATTGTCTTTACCATCTTCAGTTGTAGATTGTCTTGGCCTTCTTGTGGGTGTTAAGGCTTCTATCCACTTATAGTTTGTTATGGTTTATGTTATCCGGCCCCATGTCTAAGACAATGAATCAAATGGTATCAAATGACACATAATCAAAAGAATGGATGGTTAGAATTTAGAAGAATTATACATGTTTTAAGCAGAATGTTGAGTTAGAAAAAATGAAATGAAATGAGGATTAGCCATTTTGGGTCTGATGGAACTTTTATTTCTATTCTTCTCTCTGAAAAAGAAAATATGAATGTCTTATTTTTCTTTATTTATAAAAGCTACAAATATTTCACTGGTATTTTATTGATTAATTCCAAACATGCTTTTCTGCAGCCTGCTATGCTTGCAGCCAATGTGAAAGCAGTGTTCACTTGCTTGCTAGATCAAGTAAGTTGCTTACTAAATCCAGTTCTTTGTTAATTTATGCCATGGTTATCTCAGATTTTAATTTTCAACAATAAAATGTAGGTAGGGCAATATATAACAGAAGGTCTTGAACGGGCAAGAGACGGCCTCACTGAAGCTGCAGCTCTAAGGGAACGGTTTGTGCTGGGAACGAGTGTTAGTAGAAGGGTTGCTGCTGCAGCTGCCTCTGCTGTAAGTACCTGATCATATACCTTTGCTTGCTCTATCATTACCCCTTCTTTATGAGATATACCTATCATGTAGTTTCATATAAAGGTGATGTACATGTACTCAGAATATTGTGCTTAAGTGAGATTGATGTTGAAATGCAGGCAGAAGCTGCTGCTGCTGCTGGTGAGAGCAGTTTCAGATCTTTCATGGTTGCTGTACAACGTTGTGGAAGTAGTGTGGCTATAGTACAGCAAGTATGTTGGATTGCATTGACACTACTTAATTTTTTTTTGTTAAATTGGCTAAAAGGAGAATCCTGTGATATATAGATAACTTAAAATGGCTTCAACTTTCATCTTCAGTATTTTGCAAATTCCATATCTCGCCTCTTACTACCTGTGGATGGCGCACATGCTGCTTCATGCGAAGAAATGGCAACAGCCATGTCCAGTGCAGAGGCTGCAGCTTATAAGGGGCTTCAACAATGCATTGAAACTGTTATGGCTGAGGTTTGTTCTTGACCCTAGTCTTTTACTTTAGCAATGCATGGATTCTGATGGAAACTTGCAGGTCTTTAATTCTTCGCCATTTGTATTTGTTGCATTAATGCTTCATTCGATTTTCTCTAGTCATATTTTCATATCCAGAGAGAAATGCACTTGATCTATTCATGAATATGCTTTCATCGTCCCATGTGTTGCTAATCTGTTCCCTGCCCATTTTTTAAGTTCTCATTCGTGTAATTTTCTTTGGGAAACTTGTACACAGGTAGAGCGATTGCTATCAGCTGAACAAAAGGCAACAGATTATCGGTCACCTGATGATGGAATGGCTCCTGATCATCGTCCAACAAATGCCTGCACAAGGTAAATTCAGCTCAATATACTTGGGACTTGCGTTTTGAACTAAAAGCATGTTTGTTGGGTTCCCCAGAAATAAGTGATACAAAGTCAATCCATTTTATTTTTTGTATTCTTAGAAATTTATTCATTTGTGTTTTCTTGTCACACTTGGTGAATGGGGCTTTCTCTTTGACAACACAAAGTGCCTACTATTTTAATTCCCCAAGGTCCCAAGCCTCAAACCAAGTTCAGTCATACACCTGCTAATAGAATGAATCTATGACAGTCGAATCAATTCATTTCTTTTCTGTCATGTTTCTGCTTCAAATAGCAAATCTCCAATCAAAAGAATACATTATTTCAGTCATTATTAATAGTAGCTGCTTTATTTCTCTTGACCAGGGTCGTGGCATATCTTTCACGTGTGCTTGAGGCTGCATTCACTGCATTGGAAGGTCTCAACAAGCAAGCATTCCTGACTGAATTGGTTAGTCTATCTTTGGGATTCTTTTGACTCTTCTGTTTGCAATTGTGTGTCCAGTTTGCCCTTCATTTATCAGTCATGACTGTTCATGCATCTGCAAATAAAGGAGTTTTATGTGCACCGTTGAAGAAAGAATGGCATGTGTGCTTTTAGATTGTCTTTTTATTATTTCTGACACGAGTGTCTTGGTGCATTGGAGGGGATATTGCTTTAACAAGACTGTTTTGAGCATTCCATTTGCTATTATTGCTTCAATGATTTTGTTCTTACTGTTCTTCTCCTTTTTTGGCACAAGCAACAATCATTGCCTCTGAACTTTAAGTGAAAATAGGTGTACATTTATATCAAAATAAACCTTATATATGGTGTAGGAGTTTCATTGTAACTAAAGACAGTTTACAGTGGACTGTTAAAGTGAAATTACCATCTTACCCTTGAGTGGGAAAATGAGAGGCTTTGTTACGAGGGTAGTTTAGTCTTTTCCAGAGGTGCATTGAACATTAGAAGATTGTTTGGGGGTATGTTAGTCTTTTCAAATTTTTTGCACAGTAAAAATACATTTTTACCCCTAAAGTCAACAAAATCTAGAGCTATTGACCAAAGGTTATTAGTCTTTTCATAAACTTTAAAAATGTCGAAGTACTTATTTACCCCTTAGGTAAAAAAAAAATAGAGCTGTTGACCAAGAGGTTTTTTGGTTTTTCACTTGATAGAGTACAATAAAAATGTTTTTACCACTAGAAAAGACAAAAATCAAGGCATGAGTCTGGGGGCATTTATGTCCCTTTCACGATGTTTTTTTTTGTAATTCTCAGGTTCATGGAGGGGATTTTGGTATTTTTTTATTTGGGACAATATTTTTTTATTTGAAAAAGTTGTTGGCGCGTGATGAAGACGCACCAACGTGTGTGTGGCGTACCACTTTTGGGGGGCACATGCAACGTCATATGTTGTCAAACCTATTCTTTCACTGTGTCCTTAGAAGCTCCACCGTTTCCTCTTTCTTACGAAGCAGCGTGTGGAGGCGGATGATGGGTGGTTTTTCGCTGGCGGTCGTCGTTCTTTTCTCCTTTTTTCTCTCTTCCAGGGAAAGTGCTCGCTTGTCCTATTTTCTTTAGATTTTTCAATTTCACTCCCTATGTTTTTGATTGCTTATTTTCTTCCTTGGTCCTTTTTATAAAAGTTTTTTATGCTTTCAATTAAGTTTTTATTCTTTTGATTTCTGATATTTTTACCTGGTTTTTTTGTTAAAGTTTTGTTGGTTTTCAATTTTATCCTTCAATCAAAGTTTATGTTGTTTTATTATTTTCAATTTAGCTCTTGATCTTTTTATTTTTTTTCTTTTGTTAAAATTTTTTCCTTTTCAATTTAACTCTCCCATTTAAAATTTTTTGATGCTTTATAATTTTATTTTGATTTTAACCCTCATTCTCTTAATCACATTTTTTGTGTGATTGATTTTTTTAAGTTTTATCCTTCTGTGTTTGATTTGTTAGGGAATGAGCTACATAGTTTTTTCATTTGTCGTGCTTTTGATCTAATGACGTGGGTAACAAGTTTGGAAAGTTCATGTAGTCTAGGAACCTTTTTTCTTATTTTCTTTTATGATTTTATCATTCTAGTTTGAAAAATTTGCGAGTTTGAAAAATCTATAACCTATGGCAAAGTGTGGGTCAGGTAGCTTGTTCAAACTATCTCTTTCAGCTCTTTGAGGACACTGCTTTGGCAAGACTATAACTGATGGTGAACTTTTTTTAAACAAATCATAATTCCATCAAACTGATGAGCATTCCCAAGATTAAAGTCAGTGCCATTTCTAACACATGACTCAACTGAAAAGCTTATCTCTTACACCATCGTTCTTGGCATTTGGATCAAATTCGACTTCTTCCCTCCCATACTAGAAGCATTCCTGGAATATACCGTGACAAGGGAGATCATTATGATTTCCAGAAATATGATCTGAGACACCTGTAATTCACTTAATGCAGTGGTAAACTGACATAGTCTGTGCTCTTGCTTGGGGAAGGGAGGTAGTGTGGGATAGTGATTTACATGCAGATGCTTTTTTTCTCTTTTCAGTTTATACTTAACTCTGAAGGGAACATTTTAGTATTTTGAAGAAAGAGTGCTTACGGAGAAACTTAACACTCAACATGGACACATTTATTGTATCAGGGAATTCGCTTGCACAAGGGGCTGCTTAATCATTGGCAGAAGTTCACTTTTAATCCCAGGTAATTTGCCTTGCTCAGATGCTTCATGCATGAAATTACCTGACATTTATACTCAGTAGTTTGGTGAAACTTTGGGTGGCATTTATAGTTATGGTTGGTGTTATTTGTAAAGAGAAGCTTGTTTCAATTGGTGACTGCACGTGACAGCATTGGTTGGAATTATTTGCAGTCCATTCAGAGTATGTGAGTTTCTTATCTAATAAAAAAAAATTACCTGACATTTATACTCAGTAGTTTGGTGAAACTTTGGGTGGCATTTATAGTTATGGTTGGTGTTATTTGTAAAGAGAAGCATGTTTCAATTGGTGACTGCACGTGACAGCATTGGTTGGAATTATTTGCAGTCCATTCAGGGTATGTGAGTTTCTTATCTAATAAGAAATGTTGAGATCTTTGAAGAAAGCATTTTAACCTTTCATGACATATGATAACATCCGGTAAAGGGGAAAGGCTGGATCTGAAATTTATGTTGTCTTTACTTGGGTTTGGAGCTTTCTCATGAGCATAGAAGTTGCTCATAATTCATGATTGGGTTTCCCCTGCATTTGAGGATTATGTTTTGGTGGTCGAGAGTTTGCATTGACCCATGTTCTAGTGGGATTCTGGAGGTTGGAAGTGATTCTTCCAGATGCTCTAGATGTGCTTTTCTTTGTTTGAATTCCCTAGTTTAATTACTTCAATAATTCAGTTTTGTTGATTCTCTTCCAAAGTTGATTAACCTATCTATTGCGTCAACTGTGCACTAATCTTGTGATTTCTTTTTGGATTTATCTCTTAATTTCTGAGTTTGAATATTTGTTGTGTATGGCACCAACAAGTTGTTTTGCATAATTGTTCTATTTTTGGTTCTCCTCTGCAGTGGAGGATTGCGGTTGAAACGTGATATAACTGAGTATGGAGAATTTGTGCGTAGCTTTAATGCTCCTTCTGTTGATGAGAAGTTTGAGTTGTTGGGCATGTAAGTTGCAAGACATTGACAAGATTTCAGTACTGATATAGAATTCCTTATCTAATTTTACTGAGGGAAATTTTTGTCTCCAGAATGGCCAATGTCTTCATTGTTGCTCCTGAAAGCCTTTCCACTTTGTTTGAGGGTACCCCCAGTATACGCAAAGATGCACAAAGGTATCGTGTTTATTTTTATAGAATTGACTTGAATTGCTTTCAGTTAGTACTGATAGTCTGATACAGTGGATACAATATTTAACACAACTAGAAGTAGGTTTTAATTTTAAACTAGCTGACTTGGCTACATAAATCTTTTCCTTTCTGTTCTTCATAAAGCAAAGAATTTGTCTCCTACACATGCACTCTTTAGGACTGCATGGAACATCAAGTGTTTGTTTTTTTAAAGAATTATGAATCCATATCTCACACAATGGATGTGGTTTAGAGATATCTCAAAATCTTTCTAGCTTCAGTCAAAACTCTAGGGTTAAAGTTCTTTGTCTTATCATTTAAGGATTTTCTTTATTGTGGATCCGCCCCCTCTTTCTGGTTTTTTATATTTTATTTATTTCTCTGATCACTGAACTTTGATTGCCTGCCAATTCAGGTTTATTCAGCTTAGAGAGGACTACAAGAGTGCTAAACTTGCATCAAGACTTAGTTCCTTGTGGACAAGCTCTAGTTGATAAAGCATCTGATGTATATATTATTTTCCATATTTCTTGGATGTCTTGCATGAAATGGTGGATACTTCGCACGGAGCACTTTCTCTGGTGGGCAACAGTCACCTCTAACTGGATCGCTTGTGGCTCTGAGACCAAGTTGTTGAGCTGTTTGGAAATAAACTTTATCCCCCCCCGTCTATTCAGCTCAGCTTGGTCAGAAATCCGGTACAGTAGAGTTTTCTTTGAATTTTTTTCTTTTCCATTTTGCTTGTATATTTTATTGACACATTGTTGGTAAGATGCGGGTCGATTTTTATTTTCAACTGTCATTTTACATATTAGATTCACAGTTTTGCTTTGATGATTCAGAGAAGGATTATGCTGTCCGTTGTATCCTTGTAAATGATTCTCTTAGGGATGGAAATGGCACTTTAGGGGTGATTTTTTTTTTTTTAATCTCCGAGTCCTTATACTTGTGATCTTGTTTTTTTTGGAAAAATACAATGCATGTCTGTTTTCCAAGTTCTAAGTCAGTTTCGAGTTGATTTCTTTTTGTGTTTAAAGTTGAGATTTCTGTATATGAGGTTTCAAGAGGAAATACAGAGGAGTAATGCCAAAAAAAAAATGATAAAAGGAAAGAAGGATTATGCTTTCATGTTACAACGTTCGAGGACTGAAGGATGGACATCGCGTCGTGTAATCGTTGGGTAGGGAGAAAACAAGGAAACAAACTAATACCCTGAAGTATTTTATTCCATCTCGTTAAGCCTGCAAACCGAAGGTTTTTAATTATTAACTAGGACTGAAGGACGGCCATCACGTCGTGTAATTCGGCCTCGGCTGATTTTTGTAACAGTAGAATCTCAGGTTTCTATCTTGTAAAGTTCTCGGAGTATGGAGTGCTCGTTCGATCCATTTCGAAGTTCCAAGTGGCTTCCATACAAGAAGACTCTGCCATAAACATCCACTGCAATTACCAATTTTCAGCCTTTGTTTTGTGCATATGGAATGTCTTAACACAAGAAAGGCCACGATAGCCTATAATGACGGAGGCGACACGAATGAAGGCCTCTAATTGTTTGCAAGCACAGCCTCTACCTTCACTGCCTCGTTCATGAATGGCACCCAAACGGGAGAAAAAAAGTGGAGGTAGCGATTGTGACACCTGGCACTGCCTCTATGAGTGGTGATGAGGTGCGTCCATTTTTTCTAGTGTGATGCATACCTCCCACTATAAAGTGCTCCCTCTGTCAGTTTATCTCATGACAACGGATGGAAAGAGAGAGGACATTGATTGATGAAGCACGTTTGGTGGATGGTTATCTTCTTTGATAGCAAAGGCATCTATGTGAAACATTTCCTTTGTGCCAATCTCATGACAAATTGACATTTCCCTTCCCTCTCTTGGTTTGGTTTATTTAATAGTGTAGTTATGATTATTTTTTATATTAAAATATATATTAATAATATTTTTTATTTTTTAAAAATTATTTTGGATATCAACAAATTAAAATGATTAGAAAATACTAAAAGCATATTAATTTAAAGTTAATAAAAAAATTAAATTTTTTTAAGAATATTTTCAAAATATAAAAATAAAAAAATCATGAAAAGAGTATCAAAGATGTGCTAAGACCCCACAAATCACTGCTGGATCACCGTGGTCAATCGATTGTATGCCATCAAAAACTCTTTTCAAGTCTCTATCTAATCTCCAAGTAACCAAACAAGTATTATTGGGATCTAAAGTCTTGTTCAATCCGAATGCCTAACTAGATGTACGTAGACTTTGAAGAGGCATTTCCGAGTATAAATGTTTGACCAAGCAAATGGGGACTCTACCAAAGCCCAAAAACATGCTCTGCCTACATAGGATGGGATAACGGATGAGAGAGAAATATGAAGCCAGCAAAACCCATCCTCCACCAAAGTCTCATACCAAGTGCTTCCCAACTATGTCAATATCACATAATAAATTGGAAAAGTGTAAAGAGGAAAAAAGGAGTGCCTATGCCGGTTTTTGTCATGGGTAGTGGTGGTGGACCAATTCTGAAAATGCTCTCTCTCTCTCTCTCCAATAGTACCATCATCACCACTTGAGTAACTCATACTTCTTCTTCTTCTTCTTTTTGACTAGTTTTTTTTCTCCATTACAAGTCTGAAGATTTTAAGGATCCATCACTTGATGGATTTGGCCTTGCTGGTTTCACACCCATCTGGAAACTGAACAGGAGATTTGGGTTACTGAATTGGCAATGAAGGAGCTCACGCCATGTAAACCTGCAGGAAGGCGCCGATCGAAGACATGATTATATTTTGTTGCGGAGATATCTTTGTTTGGTAAGTCTTTATGGGTTCATTTACCACGCACGTACCTGTGCACACAAAGATTTATTTACAAACACTTGAGGGTCAGCTGCTGTGGTCAATCGTGTGACTTGTTCCGCCCCCGTCCCGGGTTCGACCCTCTATGTGTACGCCTGTCACCCCCGCGGTGCCTTACCTTGCTCCTGGGCTTGCAGGATGTCCAGTGAGCCGTGGGGATTAGTCGTGGTGCGCGCAAGCTGGCCCGGACACCCCACGCAAATCAAAAAAAAAAAAAAAAAAGATTTATTTACAAAGATTTATATATAAAAAAGAGAGAGAGAGATTTATATACAATTAAATAAATTATATTGAACCTGAAAAATTAATAATTAGATTAATAGACCTATATTTCATCGTGTATATAAACACATTTCTAACCACCATCGACATTGTGAATTCGATCGCCACTGATCATATCACACGTGACTCGGGATTATTTAAAGCTTTAAACATGTCTATCCCTTATGAAAGTATTTTGCAAGGTGTCCATATATAGTTGCTTGACATCAATGTTTGGGGGATCTGCATGGACTTTACTTGCATATGGACGTGCTCACAAAAAAAAAAAAAAATAATAGAAAAAGCTACTCTCTCTATGTTGTTGGGCTGTACAAAACATGTGAACTGATCTCTGGATAAATCGAGATTTAAAATTGTCGATTAAAATTAAGATCTCATTTTAATAACGAAAAGGTTGATTAGCACTAACCCCCTTTCTTAATGAGAACTTCTCTCTCTAATTCACGTGTCATCTTCTCTGATTCTCTAGGAACTAAAAAACAACAAAATAAAAAAGGATGGGGAAAAAAACCTGTGTATGCAAACGAAAATAATCTTAGCAAAAGTGTTGCGAATAAACTATAGATTAATGGTCTTTCTGATAATTAATGGATAATATTGCTGTATGCTAGTTTCGGTGGTGGGTTTGAGAACATGTAGTTTGGACTGTGGAGTGGCCGAAGAGACCATGGAGAGGCAAAGATACATGACGCAGCATGTAGCGCTTTTTTCTTTTCTTTTTTCTTGTTCTTTTTTTTTTAATACCAGGTATCTTTCGGCCACTTTGGGCATTGAAATTTAAAGGGGTTTGTGTAGTAGTTGTTTTTTAAAGTATGTTTTATTTAAAAATATATTAAAAAAAAATTTTAATTTTTTTTTTAATTTTAACACATCAAAATAATTTAAAAATAAATATATATATATATATTTAAAAAAAAAACAATATAAAGAATTTTAAATTTTTACACAAACATGTTCTTCATATTTTTTTTTTTGTTATTATCGAGCATTTTAAAACATGTTCCACTACTTTCAAGGATTCAAATCATATTCGTTTCAGAGGAGGGCCCAACCCTAGGTGGTAACGCTTCCTTTTTTTTATTGACCTTTAAATTGACTTATTGAAAATCTGACTAATCTCAAGCAAATATCAAGCCCACTCGATGAGAAAAACATGGTTTGGTCAAAACAAATGAATTATTAATATTATTATGTAAATGGGGTCGATTCTTCTCTTCAACCCATGAAGTCATATGGACCCCACACGTTTGCATTCAATGCCCTCGTGCCACCCACGTCTTCAGGATACACAATGTTTCATCCCTCCAATGTACGTCAGTAGCCCCTCTCGTCGCATCATCTGCCGTCACTAAAAAATAAACTATATGCAAAGACGAATCCATGTGAGCGAGATTTTAACGTTTTCCTTTTACATTTTAGTGACCACAAGATTTTTTTTTTTTTTTACAAATACAAAATAATAAATAAATATATTAACCATTAAATTGATGGAATCCATCGGTAACTTTGACATTTAACTTTTTTTTTTTTTTTTAAAAAAGAGAAAGTTAGTTTCAATTTAGGTCGAGCCGAATCCAAATTGTCTTCCTCGGGTTTTTATTGTTTTATTGTCTTCTTTAAAATTTCAATCTATTATCAATGTCCTCTTTTAGGTTATTCAAAGTAAAAGACAAAAATTTTCTTGCTCTTGAATTTTTAAAATTGGATCAAATAAAGAATAAAAAATTCTTAAAAATATTTTAAAATAATTTAATGAGATCAGATCTTCTACTATTGTTTTTTTTAAAAAAATTAATGATACCTTGTACATTATCTATATTAAAAATAAATAAAAAAGCTTGGTGTTAAAAGAAAACCGACTTCCAAGCTTTTATATCTCTAGTATAATCATCAGCTAATAATGTAACAATATATTTAATGAAACTGAATTAATATTGACACTCGAATGTCACATGAGTGCTTGACCCGTGATAGAATAGAATATTTATTTATTAAATTGTTTTGATATATATATATATATATATTAAAAATTAAAATCTTGTGATTATTTTTATCTTTTATATAATACTTTAATTACTTAGCTATAAAGCGAGGATTAGCGTGTCTTTTGAAAGCCGAGAAAACAAGTAAAATCACTACGATGATTAGTTAAAAACAAATCCTGACCGCCAGATCCTGTATCATAGGATTCGTTAGAAAGGGAAAGCTCGGTACGCTTTGAATCACGAGGCACCGGTAACGGCTATGACTTTTCTACAAAGCTGTGGGCCCAGGCAAATCTTCTAGCTGTCAGCCCGCCCACCGTCGGTGTCTATATTTTTCCTTTTCCCATTCTGGGCTACTTCCTTCCAGTTACATATTCATCTCCGAAAGAGAATATTGTACTGTAGCAGACGGAATGGGATTTCGAGTGGATATATATATATATAAACAATACTATCGTGTGTTTCCGAGAGCAAGCACTTTAGCACGTGCGAAGGAAGTGACCAGCAGAATCTGGAGAGAAACTACAGCCGCTGATCATGGGCAGGCATCTGTGCAAGAAATTGACGAGGCCTGTGTCCGAACTAAAGTTTCAAAACATCCTCTTTTCATGCTGGTGATCTGGCCATTGTTTCAGGACACCATATTCCGAGAATAATAGTTAGCATAATCCTTTAATTTTCCTCCGATATTTCCTTTTTATTCAGAGAAGAACAGTACTTGATTATATTTTTATAACAAAATACAAAGGGAAAATCAAATGCTCACTGATACTGAGATAACATGGATACGAATAAAAAATCTACAATAACCATATGCTAATTTAACGAGTTATTAAAATAATGAGAAGTAGAGTTTTTATTAACCGAAAAGGATGAATTTAAAGTCAAAATGAAAACATTCACACGAGCGTGACTAGAGGTTCTTTTGAGTATTTTTATGGATATTCTTCAAATTGATTAATTTCAGGAATCATTCTGCATTTTATTTTTATTTTCTTTATTTAATCATTATGTATGTTTTAGGTTTTTAAAATGTTTTTGAAAAAAAATGAATTATTTTTATTTTTTTTGTTTTAAATTAATATTCTTTTAGTGTTTTCAAATTATTTTGATGTGCTGATATCAAAAATAATTTTAAAAAAATAAAAAAAATATTATTTTATTATATTTTCAATTAAAAAACACTTTAAAACAAAACTATAATCATACTTTCAAACCAACTTTACATTTTCATGACATTGTATTCCAGGTGCTTAATTCATTATTATTTACAATACTGTAACTGATTTAAACTGGACACAATAAATAAACTAAAATCAAGTCTCTTAAAAGGATTATCTCATCTCATCTTATCCTAAAAGAACACTTTTGTTTTTAATGAAGGGCATTGCACCAATATTTAAAACACGGTAAAAAACAGCAACAAAAAACAAAAGAAGAAGTCAGCATAACAAGCAACATTAATTTGAATGTTTATAATTGCGGTAATTTTTGTTTTTAAATGTATTTTAAAAGTATTTTATTTAAAACAGCATAAGTGTTTTTTAATGATTTTTATTTATTAATATAAAAAATAAAAATAAAATTATTTTAATATATTTTTAAATAAAAAATATTTTTAAAAGACATCCTAAAATTTCGACACAGGAATCCGCATAAGATTTGTTAATTATAGAAAGAAAAAAGAGCCCACAGCATTTCTTTTAAAGGGAAAAGTAAATTCCTCCACGGGGTGACGAGAAAAACTTAAATTGGAGCACTCGCCCAATAAATGGCTTCCACTTTATTTTCTATTTTGTCGGTAATTCACAAACCTCCATTTAAATACACAACCGTGTGGACTTTCCACCACTCATCAAAAGGCGGAGCCACCCAAGTCATAACCCAGCCCAGCCCAACCAAACCCCACGTAACCCTTTGACATTTTACCAAGTCAACCCCAAAAAACCAAAACTGGTTTTCAGCTTGTCTAAAGAGAAAAAAAGAAAGAAAGGAAAGGACAAGATAAACATTGAGATGCCAAATTGCCATACTCTCTCTCTCTTTCGCTATATATTATTGTTTCCCTACTCATTACACCCCCTAACCTCTCTCTCTCTCTCTCTCTCTCTAAAAAAGTCAGCGCCTTCTCTTGTCTCCTCCCTATAACATCAGTTGCAGAAGGAAGGTACAGATTCACAGACCTTGTCTCTGAAGCCATGGAGGATATTGATTGGGATCTTCATGCTGTGGTCCGGGGCTGCACCTCCACCACTTCTACAACCACCACCACCACCACCAGCAACAGCAACAGCACTGCTAGTGGCTATAGATCAGATTATTATCCTCAATATTCTTGCTTTTCTGGTTTTGGAAGTGAGCAAGTTGGCCATCTTTTCTCTCATCCAGATCCCTTTGAAACAAGAAATGCTATTGGAGAATTGCATGAGCTTTACAAGCCATTCTTTCCCAAATCTCAGCAGCCCATTTATTCTCCACAAGCCTGCACGCCCCTCTCTTCTTTTTCTTCTTTTACCAGTTTTACCAAGGACCAGCCACAGCAACAACAAAAACAGTCACAGCCTAAGCAGTCTCATACTGGTTCTGTGACTAGTAGTGCAAATTCTCATACACCTCGATCCAAAAGAAGGTAAATCTGCTAACTTCTTACTTACAGCAAGGAAAAGAATTTGATTTGGTAGATAATCATCAAAGAAAGACAAACTCTTTCGCTAATATATACTTCATTTGTGTATTTTTGTTTTGTCACAGAAAGAACCAGTTAAAGAAAGTATGCCAAGTACCAGCTGCGGCTCTCTCTTCAGATGTGTGGGCATGGCGAAAATATGGGCAGAAGCCTATCAAAGGCTCTCCTTATCCAAGGTAACAACATATCATGCATCCATCTTGAATTTAATCAAAGCCCGCCTTTTATTTTGGTATTCTCGGTTTGGTATCAAGTCAAAACGTGTAAATTTTCTATTTCTAATTGATTAAACTCTGGTTTGTTCAATGAATAACAGGGGCTATTACAGATGCAGCAGCTCAAAAGGGTGTTTGGCCCGGAAACAAGTGGAAAGAAACAGATCTGACCCAGGAATGTTCATAGTGACCTACACAGCAGAGCACAACCACCCTGCTCCTACTCACAGAAACTCTCTAGCAGGCAGCACCCGTCAGAAGACCTCAACACCTCAAACTGGCAAAGCTAATGATTCTAGCAAACCACCATCACCAGCCAAACCCACTTGCTCATCTCCAGCAACTTCTCTGGAAGATGAGCTATTAGCTCAAAGTACTTCAAACACGGAATTGAGCAGAGAAGAGAAAGATATAACGGAAGATGATGATGAAGATGAGATTGGTGGGTTCTCAGATATAGCTGTTAGTGACGATTTCTTTGCGGGTTTAGAGGAGTTTGTTGGTCCTGCCACCGGAGATTACTTCCCTGATCATTTTCCAGCAAGTTTTGGTCAGCCCTGGCTTGCTAGCAATGCTGCCACGGCAGCCGAAAGTATTTGACATTAGTTGAGAATGGCATCTCTGACATCGGTCTTATGCTTTTCTTTTATTTTGTTTGCTTTTTTTCTTTTCGGTTACTAGTATCATTTTGCTAGATGTAGAATCTCAAAGGCATCAATGCCTTGTGCCTGTGAAGTGAATGCTGCGGGTGAAAAGTAAAGAGTTTATTCCTTTTGTTGATCTTTAGACTGTTAGTAAATTAGTCTATTCATTTGTCCGCCTTTTGCTTTTGCTATGTTAAGGCATTTAATTATTTACGAGGGTGAGAACTTCGGTTGAGATGAATTCTTGTTAATTGTCGTGTTATTACTGGCAAATCTCATGTTTGGAAGAGCTAAGGATAAAGATATCCGTGGCCTCTGGGTGTCTTACCCTAGCCCCATGGCATATTGTGCCTCTTCAATTGAATCAGGCAGCATCCACAATACGTGTACGGCAGCCTCGAGGACTTGGACAAACACGGTTGACATCTCTTTGGTTTCTCAGGGAGATCCAAATCATGGCCATAGAAAGTAAAATGAGTACTAAAATTTCTCGATGAGGTGGTTATTTTGACAACTTTCCAACCGACAGATTTTCGCAGAGTCGGGCCAAACGAGAAAAACAAATAAATGACAGTTAATTGGGATTAAAACATTGTGCTTAACTGAGAGGTTGCACATACCATTGGTCTTGTAGAGTTCAACTGGCTTATAGGATGTCATAAGATTCATGATCCTCTTCCATCTCATTATTTTCCGATGGATTCGTCCACGCCACTAGCTCGCTCGGCTCCTAAACAGAAGCCAGCCCTTCTCCGGCTGCTAACACAAGTCAAGATGATAAAAAGATTAAAAAATCTCCTTTCAGACATGTTTCACTAGATGACTGTCCGGCAAAACAGTTCAACCATGCAAATCACTTACCCTGGCAAGACATACTAAGCTTATTATAATTTTAGAATCAATTTTGGCACGAAATTCAACCCTTTGTCTAGAGATTCAACAGTGAATGACTTTCAGCAAGCAAATATCAAAATGCAATTTAACTGTGACAAGCATCGCAATTATACCAATCTCCCCTCTCCCATTCTTCAAAATGAGAGGAAGGAATCCACCATCAATTAGATGGTGTTGTGGGACTAGCACGCTCGTATTGATACACCTCAGGAGAATGTGGTTCTCTAGAACAAGTCCGGCTGGAAGCCCCAACAAATATAGCAACACGGAGAGAAACCATTACAGACAGAAAACTGGACTCCTGGTCTCTCCTAAACATTGCTAACTTCTCGGGACAGCACACATGTTTTCAGGAATCACGTCCTAGCAGAAGCCTTTTGTGCAGAGGAACCAGAAACCCCACATCCCGCAACAAATTTTTTCAACCTCTCTATTTCACCAACTGCAGAGAGCCACTCTGTGAGGATCTCCATGGTTATATAATCAGGATTACAAGCATGCTCAATCATTCTATCCATGAATTCAATGACTTTTTCCAAATCTTTCTCGTCTCTAAGGCCTTTGAATATAGCATTGTATGTGGTGGTATTTGGCGTCACCCCCCTAATTTTCATATCTTCCATCAAGGAAACAGCAGACTTCACTTTATTATTCTTGCACAAAAAGTCGATTAGGATGTTGTATATCAGAGTGTTTGGTGGAACCTTCGATGCAGCTTTCATGTCTTTGAAAATCTCCATGGCTTCATTAACATTTCCATTTAAGCAATATGCATTTATTAGAGCACCATATGTAGCGACAGTGGGCACCACACCGGCCTTGATCATCTTTCTCATCACTTTCTGAGCAAACTTTAAATCCCCAGTTTTGCTGGCATAAGCAATCAAAGTGTTATATGTGATAGTATCGGGTTTCAATCCAGCTTCCTCCATTTCCTTGAGCATCTCAAAAACTCTATGAAACTTGTTCGTCCTGCAAAACCCACCAATCAAAGTATTATAGCACACTGTATCAGGGCGGATCCCAAGCTCTTTCAACTCTGCCAAGACAAAACTGGCATCAGCCATCCTTCCAGCTTGGCTAAAACCAGAGATCAAGGTGTAGTAGACAATTGCATCTGGAGAGCATCCACTTTTCAACATGTCATTGAAGAGTTCCATTGCCTTCTCAAAATTGTTCACATTACAGAAAGCATTGATCAAAGCTGTATAAGTAACAGCATCACCTTTCATACCTCTCCTTTGCGCCTCAACAAAGAAGTCAACTGCACTACTGACTCTCCCAGTTCTACACATGCCACCAACCAAAGTATTAACCGTGACGACATTTGGGGCAACACCCTCTTTATTCATCTCATCAAACAGCTCCTTTCCCTTCTCTATCTCACCAGCTTTACAAAACCCATCGATCAAGCAATTGTATGTAATAGTATCAGGAGCGCACCCCTTCTGTGATCTCATTCTTTCCATCAAACCCAATCCTTCTTGTTGCCTTGCAACTTTACAAAGTCCATCAATCAACGTATTATAAATAACAACATCCGGTTCAACCGAAACACTTATGCCACCACTCTCTTTACCACCACTCATCTTTTCAAGAACCTCCAACGCATCATCGACTCTCCTAAACTTGCACATATGATTAATAAGAATCCCAAAAGTAACAACATTCGGCTGAATATCCATTTCCACCATCTTTGCCATTAGTTCATTCATTCTATTAAAATTGCCCTCTCTTGCTAATCCTGTCAATAATGAATTGCAAGTAGCAGATTCCAAAACAGCCCCTAGTTTTATCATTTCAGTAAAAAGATCCCAAGCTCTATTAGTCTTCCGATTCCGACACAGCCTGGTAATCAATCGACCCATCCAAAACGAACTAATAAGAACCCCATGCTCGCCGAACTTCAACACCAGATTAACAATCTCATCTTCACTCAAAAGTTCTCCATTTCTTTCTCTCTTCAACAAAAACGAAAACAGAATATCCCCTGTGGCATCGTTGGGACGACAATTAGAGTCTTCATTTGACGCAAACATTTCATCGATCACCTTCAATGCATCTTTAACACGCCCGGACCTCAACAAAACACTGAGCCAAACATTACGAAGATAGGTGGTTTTAACAGATGGGTCAAGATCATTGAAGAGAATGAGAGATTCCTCCACCAACTCGCTCCTTCCATAGGCGCGAAGGAGAAACGACGCAGCATTGACGGTGAGAGGAATATTCAACTCTTTCGAGGTTTTGTAAAGCCTGGATAGATTAGCGTTTGAATCGGGTTCACAAAAAGCGAGCTCGAAAATGGCCTGGAAAGTATAGGAGAGTAGAGATTGGGTGTCTGGTGAAGAAGGGGAGTTATTTTGGAGGTAATTGAGGAACTTGAGGGCTTGAGAAGAGGAAGGTAAGCGGCGGGTGATTTGATAGAAAAGGCGAGGAGAAGAGGAGGAAGGAGGAGAGTCGGGGAAGAGGAGTTGATTGAGTTGAGTGGTGTTCCATTCATTTCCTGGTGTTCGAAGGAGTTGTAGGGCTTTGGTTATGATTGAGTTATGGTTGCTAGTTTTTTGTTGTGGCGGTGGTTGTGGTTCTGGAGGTTCGGTGGAAAGGCGGCGGAGGAAAGTGTGGGATGTGAGGAGGCGGAGGAGGTTTGAATGCTTTGATGCTGAAACTGTTATGATGCTCATTTTGAGATGGGGAAGAAGTAGTGATTTTATTTTTACGAGGGGCTTGGGACCTTTCCTTACGTAGTTTCAAGGTCTTTCAGGAGGGAAGGCAACAGGCAGTTATGTACTTTTTGGAAGACGGATAGAAATTACTTTTTAAAGTCTTTGTTTTTAAAAATATATTAAAATAATATTTTTTATTATTTTTAAAATTTAAATTTAATATTTATATAATCTAAAATTATATAAAAAATAATTTAAAACTATTTTAAAAAAAACATTTTAAAAAATATAGTGTAAGCAATGCTGGCTTTTCTTGAAAGTATACACTTTTTTAAAAAAAGAAATTCAGTTTAAGGCACCGTTTGAAAATTATTTTTTTATTTTTAAATTTTGTTGAAGTTTATGGTCATTTATGTCATGAGTCTGTTCAGTAAATAATCTTTTTATGATGAGATAGTCTCAAAATTTTAAAATCTTTTTATGATGAGATAGTCTCAAAATTTTAAATTTGTTTTTTATTTTAAAATTTAATATTAAAAATAATTTTATTTTAATATATCTTTAAATAAAACACAATTTAACCGAAGCCCTGCAAACTGGTCCGCTACGCACGTTCCAACACAGAACTGCTAATATTCCTGCTATCTAGCTACCTTATAAGGAGCCATGCATAGCCGGACCAGAGGGTTAACAGATATATATAAGATATATTTTTATTTCTATTGATTTTTAGTCGAGGAAAAAAAAGGAAAAATATGCAATTATTTCTACCACAACAATTTTCCTTCCAAATGTATCTCGATTTCGAATGTCGAGAACTGATGCAATTTCTGGCTTAGCTTTCAAAGATGAACCACCAACTGGTCTTCCGTTATTTTTCACTCTTCTTTCTGGTCGGGGGGGGGGGGGGGGGGGGGGGTGGTAAGGAACACATCCGCCGGAGTAACCAGTATTCAATCATTTGCTGGACCATTACTTGATACAGACATTTTAATTTTCTCAGCTGCTGCAGCTGTTGAAGCTGCTGCCTTGTCCAAACCTAACTTTTGCAATTCGCTCATGAAACCATTTATCTCAGTTTCACTAATTTTATATGGACTGTGGGCAGGACCAGGGAACGAACCGTTTGCCACCTCTTCCTTGTATTCAACCAGAGCTTTGTTGATGACATCTCCAACATGAGCATACTGCTTACAGAACTTGGGAGTCACCTGTAACAGGTAAAACAATCCCTATCTCAGCATACAGAACGTTAGCTAAGCGAATGAAATCAACAAACCAGGGTGGCAATTATAGGATTAACCTTGGCATGATGTGGATGTTGCATCATTCCCAATAGATCATGGTAAACTAGCACCTGCATGAACGATTAGATACAAATCATGCTACGATCCAAGAAAAAATTGAATATGAAAATTCAAACTTTAGTGTAATTGTGTTTGCTTACTAGTTTTACACAATCAAGCATAACTCTTGATATGACCACTGGATCAAACTGAAAATTTACCAGTAATTGCTAGACATATTGTTCTGTATTGGATTAAAATTTTAGGTCAATCAAAGTTCGATAAGGTCTTACAAAACAGGTCAGAAAATACAATATGAATTTTGTTATTTATTACTTTTTAAAGATGATTCTTTTCCTCATAATATAAGGATATTCAGCAGCTTATTTTTAAAAAATTTCTAGTTCTACAAGGATCTTTAATGGGCAACAACATAGTTTTCAAATGAGGTAATGATTCCTTGTGTTCCAAAATTCTTTTTTTACAGAGATCTTATTTATCCTAGTTATATAAGGAAATGAGAATTGAAGTATTTAATGATAGATTATTTTTAGGCTGAATTATTTTTTGTATTGATCTAAATTATTTTAAGGTTTTATTTGTTTTTTTATTTTATTATTTGGATATATACATTTGATTTAGGGCTTATGTTTTAGTTTTAGTTTGTTTTAGCTTAAAAATCAATGTTTTAAAACTGTTTTAAGCATTAGGCTTGTGTTAGCTGATTATTAGCTTGGACTCATTAGTTTGTGCCTAATAATAGTCTGGTAGGATTATTTAACAGTACTATATATGGTTTTATTTTTGCAGAAAAATTCAGCTGCTGCGATATTTTGAATAAACTTGTGTTTTGCATGATGCAACACACAAGTTTATTCCAATTTTGACTTGTCAAGGTATAACTAATCTTATGGCATCTTCACATACTTCAGATTTTTGATTCTCTATAATCAACAAGTCCAAGTTCAAATTTCAATGCATTTGATTCTTAGGTACATGGTTATTTTTAGGTCAAGAATTCTATCCAAACCTGAATTTCAGTTTTCTTGGGTTGTTTATCTACTTCGTTGTGAGTTTCGGGATTGCTATCCTAGGGGTTCTAGTTATTCA
The DNA here is from genome assembly GCA_018804465.1 of Populus tomentosa. Lineage (NCBI taxonomy): Eukaryota > Viridiplantae > Streptophyta > Magnoliopsida > Malpighiales > Salicaceae > Populus > Populus tomentosa. The sequence continues at coordinate 5,681,181 of CM031995.1, forward strand.
TGGGTACTTGAAAACGATAACTAAATGATTGTATCTAGCAATGGTCATAAGTAAGAGATTCCCATGAGCTGATAGATAGTACAGTATAATCAAGTTAACGGTAAAGTTCTTATAGTAATTATTTGGTGTACCTAAACACACGAACTTTCACTCACATTGTAAGTTTTAGAACTCTTGTTCATGTAATGCCATTGAAAATATCTTCTCTAGCGTCATCAGAGACAACCAGGACATGAAAAAAGGCATGTGCCCTGTTTAACAAGATTGAAATCCTAGAACCAAGCACTTTTGGGCCTTTGGCTTTGGAGTATAAAACCCAATGAAATCTTCACATTCCTATATTAATGATCAAAACTAACTTGCACTACTTGGGAAAACCATAGCTCATAAGCTTTCTAGTATGACATATTTATCATCACCCAAACCTCTTCTTTTTTAAGTGTAATATGCTAATATTGCTTCTGGTCAACATAGAAGGTAGCATGCCTTCAAAGCTTGAGTTCAAAATTGCACTGCCTCACTTACCTCCTCTAGACCAGCGACAGTGTAGGAAAATCACAAAGATAATCAAATTCTTTGATCATAAGAATAAAGTTATAGTGGTGATCACCCCCATTCTACAGTCTAATTTGAAAAATAACATGCAAGCATCTTTATCAAAGGATCAAACAAAGAAACCAAAAGTCTATATGATAAACCTGGCCACTGCAAAAAGGTCCTGCCCCAATGCCAATGGTTGGGATTTTAAGAGCAGAAGTTGCTGCAGCTGCCACGGGAGCAGGCACGCATTCTAAAACTACCGAGAAACATCCTGCTTCTTGCAAAGCCAGTGCAGTTTCTACAACCTGTGCAACATAAACAAATTCAACACAACACAAAACAAACAGCCTTGTAAATAAAACACATAACCAACATACCTTTACAGCACTGGCAATGTTTTTCCCTTGAGGCCTGAATCCTCCAAGAACACTAATAGCCTGAGGAGTAAGTCCTACATGTCCCATAACAGCAATTCCAGCCTCAACAATTGCTTTAGCCGCAGTAATTCTCGATGGCGACCCTCCTTCCAATTTAATCGCATCCATCCCTCCTTCCTTCAAAATCCTAACTGCCGTATCAACTGCCTGCTCATAATCCAATCTCACTCAACATCACCAACCAATTCCTCACTTCAAAATATTAACATTCAAGACAACACAAAATCCTCTCCCCCACAGTGAACCCCCCAGAAAACTTCAAACATAAACATTCTACTATTTCATAACTTTTAAAATATAAAATTTACAATTAAGATAAACAACAAGAGAGAGCAACATTTTAGCTTGAGAATTCTAAGGGGCACCTGGTTAGAACTAGACTCGTAAGTCCCAAAGGGCAAGTCACCTACGAGAAGCGGCCTTTTGGCGCCGCGAGCAACAGCACGGCAATGAACAAGCATCTCGTCAAGAGAGATAGGGAGAGTGGTGTCATGGCCGTGAACAACCATAGAAGCGGAGTCACCAACTAAACAAACATCGATACCTGCTGTGTCTAAGTGGACCGCAGAAGGGTAGTCGTAGGCAGTCACAACAGTAATCGGGTCACCCTTTTTGTGTTTTTGCTTTAAATGGGTTAGTGTTACTCTTTGGTGTGGGTTTTGTGGCTTCGGTCCGCCGTAGACGGTGTTTTCAGGGACGTTGCTCATGAAGCGGAGGTGGCGGAGAAGAGTTGTGGGTTTGAGAGTGGAGGAGGATTTGGTGAGGTAAGTGAGTAAACCCATTTTTTGAGTGATAGGGAGTAAGAGGCAGCGGGAGACAGCATGTGTGAATGACGAGAAATTTTGATTGAATTTGTAGGTTTATTTATGGAGGGAGGGGTTAGTGGGGGAGGGTGGTGCATTTTGGCTGCGCCACCTGCACCGAGTTGGTAGAGTAGTCCGATTTTGAGTTGCTTTCTTCCATAGTTGGCATTGTTATCCACACGTGCCTTTCAGCGCTCGTGAGGCCACTCTCTTTTGGTATAGTATATACTGGCATGTCATAAAAGAATAAAGGGAACCTAGGAGCATAGCACGTGCTAGGAAATTCGAATTAGGTTTTGGAAAATATTTATTTGTGGGTGGATGATGGTAAGGTTAAATTCGAGACAGAACCCAGGTTGAAAATGAATATGGGTACAATTGAGGATTTTATTTTTCTTTTATTCAACTATGAAATGTATCTTTGGATCACTTTATGCTGAGTTTGTCGATTTTATTATTGTTGGTGTTATTTTTTATTATTATTAGAATGATAAATTTTAGTTTCAAAGTATTTTAGCATTCTATTTTAGAATTTTAACTATATATATATAATTTAAAATATTAATTAAACATACATGATTTAAATTTAAATTTTAAAATAAATTAATTTTGTATTATACAATACATGCACAATATTATTCATCAAAATATAATTTTAAAATTTAAATTATTATTAAATAGTTAAGAATCGGGATCAAATATAAATTTAACTTAAAGTAATTCAATACAAATAAAATACTAAAAAATTTAAAAAAAATATTAACATAAAATAAGTATAAATCAAACATCATATTCATCATGACATGTAAAAAAATTTTAAAAAAATTATTTGACAATGGCACATGAAAAAGTTAACAACTAGATATTTCAATTGATAATCATTTTCATCAAACTTATTCTCAATATTAGAATGTATATTTTTATCATCTAAATAATAACTTGAGTTCTTTGCATATCCATCCATTTAATGCTATAAAAGTTAATGAGATTTAAAATGTTCATTGTTCTACTCAATTCCATATAAAATATAAATATTAAAAAAAAATGAATATAAATTATACACATCAATGATATTTTTTTGTTAAGCAATACAAATGTTAATAAAAAAAATAATAATCATTCTTAGTATTAAAAATGGATGAAGTCAAGGATTTTAATTTTTTTCTCTGGATAGAGTCTCTTTACTGAATAATAAAATTATTTTAGTTTTATTAATTTTTTGTCTGGAACAGAATAATTAAAGTAAATTTGAAACATTTTGATATGAATTTGGATGAGAAATAAAAATTTATCAAGGATATCGAGCAAGATAAGATTTGTTTTTATTTGATTTATTTTTTAAAATGATACGAGATATATACTAGGTATTCTGAAAAAAGAAATCTATATTGATAATCTTGCTTTATGTGTTATTTAATATTCAATTTTTTTTAAAAAAAAAGATTTAAAAAATCCTTTCAGGTATATTCATAAAAATAAATTTCTTTAAATATTAATTTTTATTTTAAACTAAAAAAAATCAAGTAAGAAAGTAGACCTCTTAGATCATTTAATTTACCCTCGAGATTCGATAAGAAATCCTATCAAGGACTTGATCAACGAGAAATCTAATCAGGATCGGTAAAAGTTGTCTTGGAAATTTACATAGCCAGTATAATTACTAGCAGTTGAAAAATTGATCATGTTAAGAAAATAAATACATTTCTGACAGTCGGCTGTCTTCTTTTTCCCTAGTGGTAATAATATGAATACCTGCATATAAGTAGTTTTAAGGTATTACTTAAACGACCGGGGTTGTTTGATAAAAAAAAATATAATTCTTTACGAGCAATAAAATAAAAATACAATCCCATGCATAAAGTCCATAAAAAAATAAAAATTGTTATTTCTTTTTACTTTTAATAAAAAAAGACCTTGATTTAAGTTTGAAAATGGTTTTTGATATTGGACTATTGCGTGCAAGGATGAAAATTTTGATGCCCATAGTTAGTATTTCATGTTGTATGATGGCTCATGGAGTAATAATGATAATTAAAAAAACCCAAATTAGGTATTAAAATAAAAAGAATAGGTAAACGTTTTAATGCTGGTTTGAAATTGTGATTTAAATTTACTTAGAAATATTTTAAAATATATTTTTTTATTTTTTAAAAAATATTTTTAATATCATTATATATCTAAAAATATATAAAAAATAATATTTAATAAAAACTATTTAAATTTTAACGATACATTCTTGTCGAGCGTGTATTGCACGCGCATTTGTAACGTTGGCACGACATTTTAAAACATTCAATCGGACCCGCATATCCATACAGTTTCATCGAACAGATGACGTTTTGACCCTCGCTTGAGACTCTCTCCATCCAACGTCTCAGATCAACCAAAATATCTGTTTGACTCCCTTCAACTCAATCATAGCTCATCTTGTCACACGTGTCCTTACACAACAAATCACCTCCGATGCAGTCCTGCAAAATGCTGTTCAATTACGCGCCACCCTCGTTGATAAAACCAGTACTCCATTTCACTTCCTCCTTTGCCATATCTCCTCGTGCTGTTCCTCATCCGGTCAATAAAATTCCCCTTTTCCACTCTCTCCGGATCTCATTCCGTACCTTCTCTGCCATGTCTGAAACTAACTCCGCCTCCGATTCTACACCGGATCACATATACGGAACGTGGTACTCGGTGCCGGGCCTCCGCCTTCGGGACCACCGGTTCACTGTCCCTCTCGATTATTCCATCGATGGCAATGCTACTCCTAAAATCTCCGTTTTCGCTCGCGAAGTCGTTTCCGGTACCTAAAGATTAATCTCAATTAGAAAAATTATTAAAATTGAACTTATCTTAATTAGATTTATATGAGATGTATCTATAATTTATACAAGTTTACAAATCCTGAAGTGCTAAAGCACTGAAGTCAACTAAACCATATAGTACTTGTACTGGATTAGAAAATATGATCATGTTGCTTGCATTGGTTTCTGGAAGAAAACAATAATGAAAATATTTTGTTAAAATGAATGGTATTGTCGTAGTTTGTATGCTTAAATTCAGTTTCACTTGCATCTTTTTGTGGGAAAATCTGGATATCCTTGCTGCCAGTTTCAATTGCAAAATTGATCTTTGGATCAGATATCCAGGTGTTCAACAATGGAAATTCTTATTGTTAGACGCGTGCAAGAATACATGAGACTATTTAGAAACACACATCACTGCAAATCTCCTGCCATGACACCGTTTCTTGATAGGCAAGCTGTGTGATATCTAGTTATAGCAGATATTGTCCATGCAATTTTTTTTATATGTTCCGCGCAATTCATTAACTCAACAAAGATTTGGTTGTTGAACTGCATGGGTTAATATGTAATAATCATTTACGATTTGCATTTATCTTAGATTAGATTATCTACTTTTTTGTTTTCATTTTAGTACATGTACTATTACTTTCACTTATGCATTCAGAATGTTTGCTGTAGTTGGGAAAGAAGAACAACTACTGCCATACCTATTATATCTACAAGGGGGGCCGGGCTTTGAGTGCCCGCGGCCAACTGAAGCCAGTGGATGGATACACAAAGCTTGTGAAGAATTTCGTGTTATTTTGATGGACCAGGCATGAATTCTTGGACATTCCTGTACTTTTACTGCCGTTTCACTGCCTGTGTTCATCCTCTCGTACACGCTGCTGTGTATTTTTCATGCAGCGAGGAACAGGCTTATCAGCGCCTTTGACACCATCATCCATGTCGCAATTGAATTCTGCGGAGGAGGTTGCTGAATACTTGAAATACTTTAGAGCTGACAATATAGTGAATGATGCAGAGTTTATCCGAGTTTGTCTTGTTCCTGAAGCTGGACCTTGGACGGTTTTGGGTCAGGTATGAAGATTATTAATCTTTATTGGTTTCCCATTTCTTGTTCTGTGGACTTGACCATCTTTTGTTCTGGCTTTTTGTTTCACGAGAACACCCTGATTTCAGTCTTTTTACTTTAAAGTTCCATTTACCTTCTGGAAACTAAAGTGACTTGAATTGCTGACTTCTTGTTCATTTTTTGGTTTAGAGCTATGGTGGTTTTTGTTCAGTGACCTATTTGAGCTTTGCGCCACAAGGGCTAAAACAGGTCCTTCTAACTGGAGGAATCCCTCCAATAGGAAATGGATGCACTGCAGATTCTGTCTATAGAGCATGCTACGCTCAGGTTATTCACCAGAATGAAAAGTACTACAAGAGGTTTCCTCAGGATGTTGAAATTGTTCATGAAGTTGTGAAGTATTTGGCAGAATCTGAAGGAGGCGGGGTGATGATCTAGCACATGCAGTTTTTATACTTCGGTTCATGAAAAGAAAAAAACATGTTGATCATGCCGTGATTCTTCCTCATCTCTCTTTTCCTATCTGTACAGGTGCTTCTTCCATCAGGGGGGCTCTTAACCCCAAGAGGACTGCAAACTCTTGGTCTCTCTGGTTTAGGATCCAGTTCAGGTTTTGAGCGTCTGCACTATATGTAAGGCATATATATATTGAGAAGGATGTGTAAACACTATTTTATCCCAAAAGAACTTGCAACTTTGTATTCTTCAGGTTTCCCCTCCCCCTTTCTTCTACCTTTATTTATCATATTTCCCCTTACTTTGTTTGTCTCCACAACCTGCAGGTTTGAGAGGGTTTGGGATCCTGTAATAGTTCCAGGATTTCGTAAGCAAATCAGCTACTACTTCTTGAATGCTGTGAGAACATTGCTGATCTTCTGTTGATCACTAATCCGTGGATTTTTTTTAGAATCAACCTAAGTTATTTCTTTTTGCAGTTTGAGAATTGGTTGGATTTTGATACAAACCCACTCTATGCTCTCCTGCACGAGTCCATCTATTGTCAGGTAGATTTTCCCATTCCTCTTTTAGCAGTTTCTTTTTATTGTAGGTAAATTTTACTGTACTTTTGCATGATTATAGTGGAACAGCCATAATGATGGAACAAGCCGTGCAATGTCAAAAGCGCAAATCAGTTAATCCTTCTTTTCTGGGTAGATTTCGACTTTCAAAAGTGCACAAGATGCACCTATGCATAGTTTGTTTATTTAAGATTTTCCATCAAGTTTCTAAATCCTCCTTTTCTTTTGGTTCAAGGGTGATTCATCACGGTGGTCTGCTCAGAGAATACGGACTGAGAATGGCAGTAAATTTGATGCAATCAGGGCTGTCAAAGAAGGTCGCCCTGTATTCTTCACAGGGGAGGTATGAAGAAATTATAATATTATGCTTTAAAGATAACCAACTTTTTCAGTTTTTACAATCGCTTATTGAGCCTTTTTAGCATATTAAGGGCATGATCTTTTGGCGTAAGATAAATAGAAAAGCTCATTTACACAATCCCCCCCCCCCCCCCCAATGATAGCCTCATTTACATATTTGTAAGAGGCCATGCTTGTTTCTTTTTTTCCGGTCCTCTTCCTTAGAAATATATATTTGCATTTGCATGCCTTTTATGAATCAAATGCTTGATCTGTATAAAAATATACTGTGATTTCTTAGTTTACTGATATCGAATAGAACCAGCATCTTTTGCTGTTTTACTTACATTGTTTTAAGGAATTCTTCCGCAGATGGTGTTCCCATGGATGTTTGAAGAAGTTCATGCCTTGAGGAAATTTAAAGATGCTGCTGATTTATTGGCTGAGAAGAAGGATTGGCCACCCCTATATGACATTGCAGTGCTGAATAATAACAAGGTGCCGGTTAATCTTCCATATAATTATTGATTCATTATAAGCCTGCAATGCATACACGTTATACTGAGCTCAAATGAGAAGATTTCAATCTTCGAGATATAGCTCTCGCTTTTAGTCTGTTTTTTTAATAGAAATTAGCTTCAGTTTTATTGCTCGGGGGGGCTACTAATTTTTTAAATGCTGACAGGTACCTGTTGCAGCTGCTGTTTATTATGAAGATATGTATGCTAATTTCAAGTTGGCAATGGAGACAGCTTCTCAGATAGCTGGAATTAGGCTATGGATAACCAACGAATACATGCATTCTGGCCTGAGAGATGGAGGGGGGCAGGTTCTTGATCACTTGCTGGGAATGTTAAATGGAAGAAAGCCGTTGTTCTGATAATCATTGTAATTCGTACTCACTTGTTGCTCTCTTATTTGTACATCTACCCTTTTTTTTAAACTTGCAATTTAGAATTAGTAATAATATGCTTTCATTGATGGCTCCAAAGCAGTCATTTCCTGGAAAATATTGTAGATTTTGAGCAAGGCGTGTACGTAATCATGTAAATGTTCTTTACAGGGAGGAATTTGCCACTTCCAGTTTATAATAGAGACGTCGAATCTTCTTTCTTCTGATTAATTTATTGGACTAATTTGATCGTCAATTAATAGTACGGTACTGACTCCTGAGTTCTAGTTGTCTTGTCCCGGCAAACATGGATCCGGTTTGGCAGGGAGCACCTCCCGAGAAAGTTCTACACGATACCGTTGTACTTGGTTTGAATCATAGTTAATGTTTCTAGTAGTCTATTTTAAATTTACTGCAGTAGATTGAATTAGACGCTGTGGATCCGTATTATTATTATAATTTTTTTAAACGATGTTAAGGTGTCATTAGGTTAAACCCTCAACTTGATAGAAAATAAATGTGAAGAAAATTATAAAATTAATTTTTTTTAAAAAAATTAATATTTAACAATTAAACTTCAAAAAAAAAAGGTCAATCTGTTAATTTTTTAAACTTGTGATTCAAGTTATTGGATCAGAATCGACTCAAAACTTTACTGACTCGGTGCTATAATCGGGTTGAGTTTAAAAAAAATATGGGTGGTAAAAACCCTAGTTGACCTGACCGGTTGACCCAACAAGATCAAGTCAAAACCCGGTTGTAACTCATTGACTAATTTATTTATTTTTATTAAAACGATATCATTTTGATTTATAAAAAAAATTAGGGTTGACCCGGGAAAAACTCGTGACCCGGGCCTTAGGCCAGGTTTAAAAATACTGAAAAAAATTATGAAACTCAATCCCCAACAAATCAAACGTTAAAGATAAAATCATGAAAAAAAAAAGCAACAACTCAAAAAAAAATTAAAAAAAATAACAATTAAAAAAATAAAAATAAAAATAAATTAGAGAGTAATTATAAATTTTTAATTGGAGGGTGAAATTAAAAAGAAAAAATAACTTCAATAAAAGGATTAAAAAAATTTAAAAAAATAAGAATTAAAATGAAAAAAATAATATATCTTAAATTTGAATTAAAAAATAAAATTAAAAACTAATAAAACTTTTATAAAATGACCAAGAAAAAAAATAAAAATTAAAAAAATAAAAATCAAATTGAAAAATATATATATTATAAATTGATTAAAAAAATTAAAAACAAAAAAAAAATTTACAAAAAAAACTAAGTTAAAATATTAATAAAAATAATGATTAACTTATAATTTCTGAGGAAGAAAAAAAAGGATGTCAGTGGTAATAAAACTACCCTAGCATTGCCAAAACGTGCGGCACCAATAGAAAAAAGATGCAACAAAGCTTCCCCTTTATTGCCCTGCCACAACTTTTTTAAATATTAAAATATTAAGTAATCTCTATTAAAAGATCAAACTGTCCTTGACGAATCTGATAATAATAAAAAAATTAGAGTAAAAAGACTAAAAACTTTTGGAAGTAAGGTTTAATTTGTTAACATAAAGGGTAAATTTATTATTTTATTATATTTTAAAAAATAAAAAGATGTAAATACTCTCTTGTGTTAGTTTTAAGGCTTTGAATAAGAGGATAATTAGATCATTTTACTATATTTTAAAAAACAACAAAAAAACTCTTATACCTCTTGTCAATCCTTTGATAACTAATAAGACTTCGTGTGAAAAGAGCGAAATACCCTATCACCAAGGCATATAAATTTACCTTTTGTTATAGTTTTTTTTTGTTATATAGTATTGTAGTTTCAAAATCATATAAAAATAGCAAAAGAATTACATTCTCACACGACTGATAACCTAGAAGTCCCGTTTTCATGTGGAAGAAGAATAAACAAAACTCTTGGGTTCACCAAACTATGCGTGGAGAGTGGAATGGTTTGCAAGTTCTATTGGTTAATAATTGCTTTTATGCATATTATGTTTTTTCACGGTCTATATACTTGGGTTGCACCAATGATTCTGGCGTAAGGTTTTTATGTTCTTATGCTCTTAACATGACACAGCAAATTGCCAGTTTCAGCTTGAATATTAGCATAGATACAGCAGACTAGCTCATTTGAATACGATGTTCCTAGCGTTTTAGATGGCTCCACTGTTCCAAGTTTCTGGTGTTTTTTCTTGGATTTTAAATGCCATCTATTCTCAGCATGGATAGTGCTGCCCTGCAATTCTGCAACAAGAGCTCTTTATGTATCATGTGTCGGTTCACTTTTCGAGAGTGATTTTCTCTTTATGAAGAACACACACTTAGCTCTTGAATGGATATGTATTGGTTTTACCAGTCAATAAGATAACTGGCGAGTCCTTGCTAGGTGAACTAATCTGGACTAATTACAAGTGTTTTCTTCTACACAGGACTAATTAAGAATGTTAAGCATGTAGGCTTCGGGAGTCAAATATATTTATTTGTTGAATGGGCTGAGCCACAGCAAATGGGTTGTATACTTTGCACATCATCATATAACAATGAGTCACGGCATGCAGGAGGGACCTCAGATATGAAAAAATTCCTGAGTTTACTTCCCACAGTCTTAATATAATCCAACTGGGGCAATCAAATAGGCCCTGTTGTTTTATCGTGTCTACTAGCAAAAGCCGAGATGGAATATATATATATATATATATATATATATATATATATATATATATATATATAACCAGTACCAGTTCAAAAAATGCAATGAATATTGGTTGGTAAGCAGTGCGTATCCATTAACCTAGAGGGAAATTTGAACATGTGTCTCAATTGAGGTATTTTGATTTGGTACGTAGCAGTCCATGTATATATATCATGCATGCTTAGCTATATTGCTTTGGAGATAACGATATGCATAAGTTGGGCACGTCTCCCCTTTTACTTGAGGGCAGTTGAACAGAAGTAGGTGAGCTGCAGTTGGCTTTACCCATGGCTACAAGAGATGGAATTGAGACTCAGACGGACTCTCCTTTCAAAACCTGGCAAACCATCTTCATCTCTCTATTAATTTGTAGGTCTGTCCAACCTCTTCTCACCTTCCCAGGTTTCCGCTACCTTTATCTTGACCCCCTATATATATTCAATCTTACTTACATCCTCAGTTCTTCTCTAATCACTATCTTTGTAGCCCCGCAATGGAAGGCCAAGAAGCCCCACCACCACCTCCACAATTTCCATCCCAAAACCCTCCCTATCTCTTCACGCCCTCACTGCTCCTATCCTCCTCATTGCACCCTTCTATAATTGAGCCTCAAAGCCTTCCAGATATTGATTGGGTTGGCCTTCTCTCTGGCCAATCCGGGCTCGGCGAGAATAATAGGCCTTTCATGGACAGTGCTTCTATGGTAGCTGAAAATGGAGCCGAGGAAGAAAAGGATAAGAAGAAAGGTGGAAGAATGAAAAAGACAACTCGGCCAAGATTTGCTTTTCAAACTAGAAGTGCAGACGATGTTCTTGATGATGGATATCGGTGGAGGAAATATGGGCAGAAGGCAGTCAAGAACAGCAAATACCCCAGGTTTGCTTGTAATTAACTCAATTAAACTTCTAATAATCATTCTAAAACAAAAAAACAAAAAAAAAAAATCCTTGCATCATCTAACGTTGCATGGTGTGCATTTTTAGATGCTATACGTAACCCAATTAATTACTAATTAGTCCGAAACTGATCCGAATTTATATTTTTGGTGAGCGAAATAAAGTTTGTCATTGGAATTTCATCTTTCTTATCTTTCTTCCTTTTTTAAAAAATATATATATAAGAGTAGATAGTTTGTTGATTGCCTAATGTATCTATATATGTAGATTTATAAGGGGTTTCTTTTCTTATGTTTTGCCATAAAAATCTAGCCAAGGGTCAGGAATATTCGGAAAGAAAAGCAACCCACGATCGGCAGCGACGACAGCAACAATAGAAATTGTACAAAAGGATCGATATTGTCGCGAATTGTGAATCACATGATATATATCTGTGAATTACTATATATGTTTTATTCTTCATTTTTCCAATAACATCCTATAGCTATACGCATGCATGCGCATCCTATTGCTTTTCGGATCTTTATCTTTCCACAATATTTTGATTTCTTTGTAGGAGGATTTGATTATGAGCCACAAACATGGATGAGAAGAACAGAGATTTAAATGCGGACAGTAATATTTTAGCTAATCGATACTATTATCCTCAAGATTATAACAGATGAACATTAGATTTATAATTCAGGAATATAAAATTATGAGAGATAACTAGTTGAAGCAAAGAAACAAAAAAAAAAGTATTTTGCTTAATTAATTAATGAGAATACTGCAACCGATATATATCTACAACTATATATATATATATATATTTGTTTTGGTAATTGAGGAGGTGCATATACTTCTTCTTTGAAGTTCTAAGTTTGAATCTCGGGACCCATATCCAGGAGAATTTAATAAATTCTAGAACTAAAAAACATTGTTTTATATGGGGATACATCCTTAAAATCATCCAATTTTTTTATTTTAATTTCGACAAACGTATAACTATTTGAACATATCAACCATTTATCTCGAATTCAAAAACAAAATTATACCATGGCGAAGTCATGTGGACCAAAATATTTTGAATGATTAATGCGTGAATCCCATTATTACTACTGAATATTTATTACAATTATTATAGATTTATTTAATGTAGCAGGTGGTTTTATCTTATGGTCTTGCACTATTCATTTTACAAATCTTGGGCATAATCTAGAGTGCATAATTAATTTTTGTCCCTCCTTCAACTATTATTTTTTTGCGAAATAATTCTTACCCCGGCTCTTTGATTTCATTTTGCGCAAAGGAGTTACTATCGGTGTACACATCATACATGCAACGTGAAGAAACAAGTGCAAAGGTTATCCAAGGACACGAGCATAGTCGTCACGACTTATGAAGGAATTCATAATCATCCATGCGAGAAAATGATGGAAACCCTAACTCCTCTTCTCAAGCAGATGCAGTTCCTTGCTAGGTTTTAACTTCTTCAGCTGTTCTACACTTTCAAGAACAAATCAAGCAGACCTCCTGTTCTTGGCCATCTTATATATATAGTAGTATCCTTGTTGTACTTATGCATGTTTTCGAGGTTGACTTCGTGTGAATAGACCAAAATCAGTGTTTATATATAATGTAAAACTAATAAACTATATTGTGTGTTAATTTCTTTTTTCATTTGAATTTTATTATTAGATCAAGTTAGTTACCGAGCAAGTTTTTATACATCAAGTTTAAGTCTACATTTATAAAAGTTTTGGTTCATTTAAGATGTAGATAATAAGAAAGAAATTGAGTATATTTTTTTAATGTAAAACAAGCTCGACAATATTAAGATGTATCAAAGAATTAATTCAACCCAATAATTTAAGTTGTTAGGTGAGATTTCAAGATATGATTTATATTATTCTCTAATACACCCCCTCAAGTAAAAATCCTTTAAGCTTAAAGCTTGCACAGATTTATACTATTTTATGCTTAATTTTTATCAAATAGATGAGGATGATAAGATTCAAATTCGTGACCGTTTGGTCATCAAAACTCTGATACCATATTAAAAAATCAATTCAATCCAAAATATACTTTTTATTATTCTCTAATAAGACATAACTCGACTCTATGGCATCGAAGTTTTCATTTTCTCAAAAGATCTAGAGTCTAAATTTATTCTATATGTGTGTATATAAAGCTCTATATTCTATAAGCTTTGAGGTACTTGAGATTGTGATATATTATATTTTTAAAATCTAAAAGGGATGAAAAAACAACTTTAGCAATCCAAAATAAAATTATATTTTTTTCTCTTTTAAAGACAAATCAAATATATAGCTATTAAAGATAATATAGTATTTTCACAGAATCCATAAGTTATTACCATATTTATAAGAGATGCATTTATCTTTTTGCATTTTTTTATGCACAATGAAATGACTAGATTGTCTTTGAAAAAAAAAATTAAAACTAATATCCGAGGGTGTTTTTGTATTTTTAGTTTTATACATAGTAAAATTACTAAACTACCTCTAAAAAGTAAAATTTTATTCACTGATGTCCAAGGATGTTTTGGTATTTTCACTATTTATTTTTACTTTTAATTTGTTCTAATTTTTTTTTATTGCTATTTGTTTTGTTTGAAATAATTTTAGTAATTGGTTTTTTTACGTTCATCTTCCAATTTTTTTCCTATCAATTTTTTTTCTTGTTTTTTTTACTTTGAAATTTTTTTTAAATTGATATTTTTTTCAGTTTCATCCTCAAATATTTAATTGGTTGGGATTTGATCTTCTTGATTAAGCTAAAATTTTTCATTTGACCCTTGGTGAAGTGTAGGTAAAATTAATTTGTTAGTAATATGCTAAATAATTTGGATAATTTACATTGATACTATTCATAATCAGTACTAGCTTTTAACAACATTTAAATGTACCAAAAAAGGAACGGATAGAGAGACTCATTCATTTGAATAAGGTTAATATAAACAAGCAAGAAAAATGACATAAAAAATCATTCGGTACAATAAGTGACAGTAACATGTGATATCCTCCCTCGCTTGTCAAATAAGTTTTTAAGGTAAGCCGGTGAGCTTCCACTTCTATAATCTGTACTGGCCTTTCTTGTTGTAAGCCGGTAAGCTTCCACTTCTGTATTGACCTTTCTTTTTTATCATACTACCCAACACAAGTAAAAAAATCATGTGATACTTTCTTACCTTAACACGCTTCATCATTTATTCTGTCCGTAAACACCTTGAATAATATAATTAGGGCCCAGATTCGACCGACAAAGTCACCTGGAGTTGCACCCACATGTAAGAACTTGGAAGCCTTTGAAATCGCCGGAAGAATAGCAAAAACGGAGGTTTACTTTCAGTTTCTAAAAAGGATCATCAATTAACCATCGTTGATTAATTTACAAGTTAACCGGAGAGCTTCCTCTTTCTTTCTCCTTCTCGAAATCGAGAGGTGTTGCAACATTTAGTTAGAGAACGCGGGTGAACTCGTGTCTTTAAAAAAATTAATTGTTTTTATTAAAAATTTTATATATATATATATATATATATATATATTATAGATTATTTTTAAGTGTTAATTTTAAAAATAATTTTTTAAAAATAAAAAAATATATATAATTTTATATAATACATTTCAACATAAAAATATTTTAAAAAACAATTACAACAAACTTCTAAATAAATTTTAAAAAAGGCTTGCCTTGAAGTTTCTTCACGTTAGCGTTGTCTTTTCTTCCTTTTCTTTTCGTTGTTTTGTTTTTTAAAAAAAATCAAAGCATGGTGAGGGCCAAAAGCAATGGCTCAAGATTCTAATTAGGACATATGATGTGGTCACGAATCACACATTAATTAAACCTTTTAGAATACAACGGACATGATACTGGTTATATGTGACGGTGTCACTCTCAGAAAATGTGTCTAAATGTGGTTGAACTATCTTTTAAAAAATAAAAAGTAATTTTTTTAAAATTAACTTTTTATACATATTTTCATATCATTTTAATATTTAATTAAAAAAATTATTATTTTAATACATTTCCAAACAAAAATACATTTTAAAACACAACTATTACTATACTCCTAAACATTTCTCAAAATATACCTCAACAGACATTAACTTTTCTTGAAAGAAAAAAAAAAAAAATTGTCTGAGTTTGGAACTCAAACGGGCTGAGTAATAATTTTTTTCTGCTTTGGAAAGTATCACTAACTAAAACCTCCCACGTTATTTTTAGAATAATTACTAGACAATGCATTCCCCCACTAAGTTTAGAATTCCAAGTTAATTTTGAATGTTATAATATATATATATATATATATATATATATATATATATTATAATTGTATTTTTTGATATCATAAAATTTTTTTATTGAAATGAAAAAATATAATTGTATTTATACAATGAATTAAGATGTATTAATTATTAAACCCAAAAATATATGAATGCTAATTAAACACTAACGTGAAAAGTTAACTTTTCAAGCAATAGCTAGATACAAATATAAATATTTTAATTCTGTAATTCTTTTCATTTTATATAATACCTTGAAAGTTTACTATCGTTGCTAGGTATATATTATTATTGTTCTTATAAATATAGAATATTTATATAACTAATCTATCTTAAATTTAACAAGAAAAATAAATAAATTACAATAATCAATTGAAAGTATAATCCAAAATACTTATTATTATTTAAAAATATATAAACCATACAATTTAAAAAATGAGAGATATTATATTTATATTATTTAAATAAGAGAGTGGATATTAATTAAAAATCAATTCTAAAAAATAACAATTTTTTTTATATAAAAAAAGGGGTGAAGGGATGCTTAAAAGGCTAGGCACATGCACATAGTTCTTTCTTTGTTTTTGTTTTTTTTAATGTGTAAATGACACATTATTCAACTATTGCATTTTTTTTTTTGTAATTGATCGGACAACACATCATTTGTCAATGTTGATATTGTGTCATTCTTTTGGTCATTAAAAGTGGGATCCAAGTTTTTGGACCTTAATAATTTAATTTTTAAATTATTGTTTAAAAAAAAACACCTTAAAAATCCATGGAACCTTAATAAATCTATTTCAAACCTTCAAAACACACTTTAATCACTCTAAAAGCAAAAAATATAATTGAATAAAAAAACTTTAAAGGCCCTAATCTATTTTTTTTCAACATTTTTAAAGGACAACACAATCTTTATTAAATTTCACTTTCAAGATGAATCTATTAGCATAAAAATTGAGTTTTTTTGTGGTTAGAATATGCATGAATAGATATTTTTTTCTTTGTTGTTCCAGGTGATTTTATCTCTCCTCCCTCAACTACAAGTGATTAAAATATGAATAAAACAAAGTTTAGGACTGAAAAGTATAATCTTAAGGTAATACGGACCAAATTTGCAACAAAAAAAAAAATCAAGCAACCAAACTTTAAATTTTTGCTTTTTCTAAATTGTGCAGATAAAAAGGGGCTCTAATTTTTTTATTTTAATTTTTATTCTTGTTAAAAAATAACCTAGATTTTTATTTGGTAAAACTAATTTTTCATTAAACATCTATATTTTGTGTGACATCTCGCACATTCAGGAGTATGTAATTTGAAACAAATTTCAAAATATAAAACTATGACAATAAGTTTTGAAGGCCAAATTAAGATAAAATAAACTTGAATGACTAAAAGGAAGAAAAAACTTGAGGGACAAAGAAAATGAAAAATTACACAATGATAAGTGATATAAATAATAAAATGAGAGGGGATGAACAATGCACACATGCACAACGTCTGACTTGTTTGATATATTAAGTGATAAGCCTATTGAATAGAATATGACATTACTTAATGCATAAAAAATGGCTACATGCATGTAACATATTTATATATCTATATTTGTTCCATATTTGAGGTGGCCGTTCAACGCATCTTGTATATCCATACATGCATGGGGTGAAGTTATATTTTAATAGCATTTAGTTACTGTTTTAAAATAAATAAAAAAATTGAGAATAGTTGAAATATATAGAAAAAATGTGTTATATTTGCCAATATTCATGTCAACATAAATTTATTTAGAAATTATCGGGAAAACAAATGTAGTTTTGTATATTTATTTTCATTCCTAATTAAACATATTTATACCCCTTCTATATTTATCCTTTCTCTGCGATGTCCAAACGACATTCACGTGAACATCCTGCAAATTATCTGCATTAAAGCCATGGCCGGTGACGTTTTCAGAATATTAAAAAGAAAGAAAAGGGGAATGATGGAAAGTGACAGATCCGATCTCAAAGACTTTTCTCTCAAGAAAAAAAATCTCTCTTTAAAACCTAAAAAGATATGCTGAGCGAACCCTCAATTTAGTCCCTAATATATACCCATTCTTAATTGAGATCCAAACAATACCTTTGATTAGTTAGGTCATTTTCTTAGGGCTTAGTGATATTTTTATAAAAGGTATCTTAAAAAGAAGAATTCCGACATAAAATTAGTGAGAATACACGGAATGACCCCATCGGGAATTTTAAAAACGGTGTTGGATGTGATTGATGAATTATTTTGTTTTAGAACTCAAATGATTATTTATAAGTAATACGTCAATGGCTAATTCGAGGCTTCTCCTAAAAATTAAAATCCTCGTATAAGGAAAAGGCAAGCACAGATCTGGACACACGGGGAGACCCACTAGCTACACACGTGGCTTCACCCATGTCGCCGACGAGACACGCAGCAACTACGTCGAGATAAGCATCTCCTGCTATATAAACGCAAGAGAGAAGCAAGGGAAGGGAAAATCATCATTTCATACGAAAACGAGGAAATAAACAAAAGCTCTTAACTAGTCAATCGTCTTCTCAGTTTTCTTGCAATCACAAAAATGTCGGAGTTGCTAGGCAAGGCCAAGCAGTTTTTGGTCGAGAAGGTGGCTAATGTCAAGACCCCGGAGGCTACCGTCACCGACGTGAATCTTGAAAGCGTGCACCGTGACAGCATAGACTACGGTGCTAAGGTGTCTGTCGATAACCCTTATGATGCTGCGATCCCTATTTGCGAGATTTCTTACGTTCTCAGAAGTGACAGCAGGTCCGTAATTTCAAAAGTTTCTTTTCATGGTCTCAACAGATTTATCCTTTCATTGAAAAACTGTAATCTAGTTTTGTTTTTCAACTGACAGTTTAAGCTTCTGCGTGATTCTTGATATATTTTTTTCGTCTTTGGATTACTTTTTATCTAAAATGAGTGCAATATTGTTCAGAGATCATGTGAGATCTGTACAGAACTATTGGATTGCATAATTTCTTGAATTTCGGGTTGAGATTAATTACTCATTGCCAAATGTTCAGTGTCGTTAATTAACTGATCGAGAAGATGCATGATGATGCAGAATAGCTCTTAATCATTGAAATTAACTACATTTTTCAAAAGGAAGTGCGATTATTACACACACACACACACACACACAATATATATATATATATATATATATATATATATATATAAAGAAATAAAGGCAAAGGATACATGATTCTATCTTCTTTACAATGGAAGGGCATGTAATTTTAAATGTATATATGGGTCAATCTCGAAAAATCCATTGCTTATGAAGAATTTCCCTAGTGGATATTCCCAAAAAACTGAGTCCGCTTTTAAATTCATTTATAATTTTTTCATGTGAATATCTTATTTATCAAATAATAATGTGTCTAGAAATGAGATAATTGTTTCAGTTTAAAATATTTTTCATTTAAAAATTTATTAAAAATATATATTTTTATTTTTAAAAAGTTATTTTTGATATTAACACATCAAAATAATATAAAAAAATTAAAAATTAATTTTTTTAAAAAATATAATTTCAACCATATTTTTAAATACTTTCTAAATCATCATATACCAGATACATGAAAGATTCGTAAATATAGATTTTTTAATTTGTTTTTGATGTGATTTGTCCATTTGAATGTTGGGATCAGGGTGATCGCATCAGGGAAAATACCAGACCCTGGCTCGCTGAAAGCAAAGGAGAAGACAATCTTAGATGTGCCAGTGAAGGTGCCACACGGTGTACTGGTGAGCTTGGTGAAGGACATTGGTAGAGACTGGGACATAGACTACGAGTTGGAAATAGGTCTCACAATTGACCTTCCTATCGTCGGCAATTTCACCATCCCTCTCTCCTGGAAGGGTGAGGTCAAGCTGCCTACCCTCTCCGATCTGTTCTAATTCTCTCCTTTAATTAAGTTGGGTCTCGATCTGTTTTACGACTATATATGCTCAAACAAAAATAAAAGGAAATGCGTTTTTGTTTCGTTCAGGTCCATGATTTTTCTTTCCGTGCTAACTGTTAGAAATTATTTACTCTTAACTCATCTCTCGAGATTCGATTATCATCGACCATAACATAAAAACCAGACTCATACGATGTGGATGAAGACTAAAACGCGTTCAAAGTTGTGGATGCCTCTCGACCGTATTTGTCACGGTTATCATCTTCACTGTTCTTGACAATATTTTTTATAAGTGTTGTTGTGATTATTTTTTAAAATATTTTTATTTAAAAATATATTAAAATAATATTTTTTATTTTTAAAAAATTATTTTTAACATTAATACATTAAAATAATTTAAAAATATTAATTTGTTACAAAAAAAATAAAAAAATTATTTTTTTCAAAAAACTTTTAAATGCAAAAACAAACAGGATGGATATCTAATATATTTTCGGTTCGGTTTTTATAAAAAAAATAACAAAACCAATGTTTTTTATTAAAAAAACAAACCGAAATTAGTTCAAACTGACCGGTTTTGGTTCGGTTATTTTAGAGCAAAAACAGGTTTGGCTCGGTTTTTCCGGTTTAGATCAGTTTTTCCGGTTTGGGTTCGGTTTGGTTTTTTCAGTTTCATATTTATAAAACTAAAACCGAACCGAACTGTTGGTTTTTATAAATTTTAATCTATTTTTTTATTTTTTTACTTATTCCTAATAGTAACATTACTGGATTTATTATCGCAACCGTATCAACTATTTTTATTTAAAATTTTGTTATTTTTGTTTTTTAAATATTCCAATAACAATATCATCTAAATAGCCTAGGTTATTCTGTATACACACACCTTTGCTAACTAGGAATATTTTGACATCAAGTTTGCCCTCCTTTTTGTCATATTGAGGGCCAGCCAACCTCTTTTGTTTTTATTTTTTCGTTTTTTTTCCCGACAATTCTCTTTTTATCTCTCGAACACGGGATTAAAATATAAAAATACAAAAATATCTGGAAATAGGGTTTAAAATTGAAATAAGTTGAAAAGATAAGTCTAGGGATAAAAAATACTTAAAAGTTAAAACCTTCCTTGCCCTTAATGAACCCGGAAAAAACTACATGGAAATTTTTTTAATATTAATTTTAATCTTCGTATTTTTAATTCATTATAATCTAAGAAATTGAATTTGTTTACGAAAGATTTAATCCGGATGTTTTTTAAACACTTAGAGAAACCCTTGCAAAGTTAAAATAATCAAATCACTAACCTTAACCTTTACGGTCACTCGGCTAGAGCTAACCAATGGCACAATTCCTAAGCCAGGTTCGAACATGTCCCTAATTGCAGAATATGTATCAGTAAAAAATCCCAACCTAGCATCATTCAAGTACAGTAACACCACCACAACCCTCTATCACCATGGCCAGATGGTTGGCGAGGCTAGAAACGGACCGGCCCATGCCAGGGCCCGACGGACCATGAGAATGAATGTTACCGTGGACATCATCCCAGACAGGATCATTTCAGACCCAAATTTGAATGCTGGTTTTATCTCTGGGCTATTGTCCATGACCACCTACACAAGAGTTCCAGGAAGGATGAAAATGGTGATTATCAAGAGGAATATTACTGTGAAGATGAATTGCAGCATGGCACTTAATATTACGTCTCGCCAAATCCAGGCACAGAAGTGCAAGCAGAAAGTTGACTATTCGAGTATGCCATATCACAGTCCATGATTGCTTCTTTCTCTATACGTAGTGTGGATGTTTGATTGTAGGAGAGAGGGTGGATTGTTTGTGATCCATGCATATTTATCTTCCTATATGTGAAATATGATCTCTGTTTTTTGTTTTTGTTCGTTTCCTTTTCTCCAACCTGTGATTCAATCGATTGGAATTGAAGAGATTTTTGAGCTGTTTGATATTGAACTATCTACTCCCGGGATGAAACTTACAACTAATGAACATGAAATTTTTTTAAAAAAAAATTGCTTCAGTTTGATCGCGTTAGTTAGTTCCTTAATGATGCCGATTCGTAAGAAATGAGAAATGGCAGTGTTGTTGTTTTTCGAGGAAATTATAATTTAGTTTCTTTTTAATTTTGTATGCTAGGTCTCATGATTGTTAAATTTGATTAGAAACAAAGGATATCTAGAAGAAGAAAAAAACAATTAAATTGCCAAGAAAAAACAATAAAAAAAAGTAGATTCCAAATAAATATGAAAATATAAGAACTTGGGATTGATTTAAAAAAAAATCAAAGGAGTTAAGTATTATTTCATTAAAAATATAGATCAAATAATAACTTACTCTATTTTTCTTACCAGAGTTATAAAATAATTTATTGATTTCGTTGACTTGGCCACTCAAATTGTGGCAAAGTGCTGTTCTTCTTTTCTTTTCTTTTAGGGGGAAGAACAAGCCTGGAACATGACCTGTGTTAGGACAATTTTTCGTGGATGTAATTTGAAAGAGTGCAAGAGGCACCGGAAATGCAATTTTATATTCAAATTCCAATCACTAAACTAATGGCGAGACCTCTTGCCATTAGTCCATGTTACTCATTTTGTTCTTGAAAGAGGGCAAAGGGCACTAAAAATGTTAATTGAATATGTTACTCATTTTACTCTTTTTTTCATGCGTTTTGGATACTGAGCTCACTTAAGGACCAGCTTGAAAAAAAAATTATATAATGAAACAAAAAGTAATTTTTTTTATTAATATGGATGTTCAGGACAGCTTACGCGTATCTCAATTAATTTTATAGGCCTTAAAATTAATAATTATTTAAATTTTTAATAACCTTTAAATTTATAAGACTCGAACTAATATCTTTTAAAAAATAAATTTAAAATCTAACTTGTTATCCTATACTTTCCAATGCTAACAAAAAGCAAAATTATTTTGGTTGTTGAAGACTGACAGGTTCAATTTCTTAACAGACCATGACAAACCATAGACAAGTTTGGGGATCCATCGTTAGTGTGAACGCTTGAATACTAGTTTAAGCATGCAAAGTTTGAAAACAATACGCGCAAGGAACGTGGAAGCAATAATTTTGCAATATAAAAAGAATTATATTAATTCATTAACTTAAATTTTTAGATTTAATAATTTTTTAATATAATATTAAAATTTTATTAATTAAATAATTATAAATTTTAATTTTAATTTATTTAATAAAAATTAAATATAAATTAACATGAATATATGTAAAATTCAAATTTCACTAGAAAATATTATAAATTATATATTATGAACTTTCTAGGATTTTGTTAATTAGATGATTATGAGTTTAAATTTTATTTATTTTATAAAAAATAAATATAAAATAATATGAATTTATATAAATTTTAAGTAAAATATTTTTTTATCTGAGATGATATAGTAAAAAAATATTATAAATTATATATTATTAACTTACTGATAATTTAAGCTATTGATTCAAAAAATATGTCCATTTTCCTATGACCCATGAAATTTGTTGGCTTGTTAAACTATCAAATCACGTATTGAATGAGTACAGCAACTGCAAAAATATACCACGTCATGTCATTGAAGAAGTGGACCCTTTTGCGATGATGACAATGGAAATAATAGTACCCCCAAGTAAAATCGGAGGCTATCTTCTAGACCAGCACTCGACGAGTAAAATTGCATAAGTTTTCTAGCCTTAGTCTTATATTTTGTCTTTTTATTTTAAAAGTAATTTTAAAATTAATTAAAATTTTTATTTTTTTTAAATAATAAAAAAAATTATATTTTATTTTAAAATAATTTTTTATATATTTAAATTATTTTAATTTATTACTATTAAAAATAAAAATACATCATTACAATATATTTATAAATAAAAAATACTCAGCCAATAATATTTCCTCTGCAAACATCAGTTCGTCGTTGGAGTGTCCGCTCCCGTTAAAGCTACGACAGATCTGACTTCTCTTTCTAGGGCGCACCCCCCACCCCCACCCCCAACCCCACAGTAATAGCATTTGTATGGAATTCAAAAGTTTATCAAGCGATTATAAGTGGGATGTGTTTCGCATAGTATATTAAATCAGAAATTCTTATCTGTTAATTATAATGTCAGATCTAATAATAAAAAATGGTTGCTATATTTTTTAAATCTTGAGATCAGAATTATTGTTATTCATAACTCCTCCAGGCTCCATGTCGAATTTTAGGCCAAAATATTTTATTTAATTATTATTTAGATCTTAGTCTAATTTAAAAAATAACTCGAGTTATTAGATTAACTAAATTTTTTATCATTTTATAGAAATAATGTTGTTTTGAATTAAAAAAAAAACAATTAATCTTTATATGCTTGATTTTAAATTTAGTTAAATTACAAGTTAACTTCTTAGATAATCTGAAGTTATCTGGATCCATATTAAAATTAATTTAAATTAAAATCTACATAATTAATATTTTTATTATTAGTTTGGTTAATAAGTTAAAACAGAGTTTAATAATTGTAATTTATTTCAAGAATCTAAGACTAACAATACATTCAGTAATTCATTAAAAAAAACATAGTAACAATTGCATTAGATCTAAAAGATGTTTAGAAATGTAATTATAGTTATTTTGCAAATTAATTTTCACTCAAAAATATATTAAAATATTTTTTTATTATTTTAAAAATTTTATTTTTAATTTAAATATAAAAAATAAATCTTATAAAATTTCTATTTAAACCGCAGTCTCAAACATGTAATTAATATACTTACTAATGCATCAAGCATGTAAATTTCTCAAACAAGATATATTTTAATAGCTTTATTTAAATGGTTAGTCCTAGTCACGTCTTGGATCCTAAATTCGAGGTAACCGGTCCTCCTCTGTCCGAAGATGTAGACTTTCGGCCTTGTGTTTTTAATTTTATTTGGCCCCAACAGGGCATTAGAAAAGTGTTGAATTTTTGCAGTGGCTACAAGAGGGTGTGGAAATTTTTCGGCGTGGGAAAATCAGTCTGAAATAAAATAGGTGGAATAAGAGCTTCTTCTTCTTCGTTTTTTTTTATCCTAGAGTAGGTTTGCACGTGTTGAGCTGGGAAGTCCGCCAAACACATCATACACGTGATAACAAGATTTTTAAAAAGGTCGAAGTTTAATTAATTATTTTTTTCTCATCTGCATTACTTTTTTTTTTTTTCACTTGCAGATTCGATTGATTGAACCTCACAACTCAACGTTGTTGAGTTGTAAATCCCCTTCGTGGATGTAGAATCCTTCCACGTGATAGAAATGAAGAGTATATCATTATAACAAAAATTAAAAGAGTTCTGTTCATTACTGTTCATCTTTTTATTATTCATTTAAATATAAATTATTGTGGATTAGAATAGTATAATGATGCAATTATCATTATTAAAAGAACTTATTAAGCATATACTTGAGATGAAATTGTTTTTTTTATATGATGTATTTGAGATTAAAAAAATAATTAGGGACAACATTATTTATTGGTGTTTTGTGGACTATAATATAAATATTAATTTGCTTTTTAAAACATAAAATTTTAAGCTTTGGGCTTTGAGCTTTTTTTATCTTAAAAAAATAGTGAAATTATAGTCATGTCTATGCACTGGGGAAAAATTAATGTTAAGAAGCTTCACTATTTTTTTTATTATTGAAATAATTTAAATACAAATTACTTTTAGGTTTCAACAAAAACAAAAATATATATAGAGATTTTTTATCATTTGACACTTGAATCTGATATAATTGTCAAACCTAAACACTTATCAAATATCAAATTCAAGATGTTTTGATTTGATAACTATCCATCTATTTAGTTTTTCTTTTTACTTGAGGATGGTATGAAAATATAATGAAATAAAATAGGATAACCATATAGTTATTTTCTTTGTCATTGGATCCATATAATTAGTCCCTCGCTATGTACTTCTGTTTAGTGTAATTTTTACATGAAAACTACTTTATTTTTAATTTCTATTCGGGCATTTTCAAACAAAAACACAGGAGTGAGAACTTCCGGCTGCTTGCTTAGTGTACACTCTGTCGTTGCACGTGGGCTTTGCTTAGAAACCAGTGACCATGGAAAACTTGAGAAGAGATACACTTGGCCGAAACGCTCTCGCTTCTCTTTCACATGGGGATCAGCATGACAAGGTGCCTCCATTTCTGCATAAGACAAGCTGGCATGTTGGGTCAAACACCGAATATTTAAATCCCTCCTTTCCCGTTCTGATACAGCGCCTCCGAGAGCCGGGAAAGGAAAACCCACGGACCTTTCTGGCTTTTTAAATTTTTGAAAGGTTCCTGGAGGCTTCCAGGTTCTAGCTTATCATAGATTTCGTTACTTCCAATATCCGCGATCACAGTTGGTGGGGAGGGGGAGACGGCGTCGCACTGGACTTTGGAAATGGGCGGTGTGGGAATATAAAACAATGGGAAAAGGAAAACAGGGCTTTAAGACCAAGTGTAACCGAGAGTTCGATATTAAAATATTTATCATTCTCGAAACAGCATCAAGAGTTCGGTTCGAATTAAAAAAACACTTGGCGTTAGTTCAGCGAGTAGATCTGCTTAACGTGATCTCACGCAATTTGACTTTGGAACTAGATAGTGCCGCGCTAGCCGCTAGTGGTGGGACGAGCTAAGTTTTACTCAGTATAAAAAAAAAAAAAAATGTTAATGCGCTTCAAACATTTATAAAATAGATAAAAAGTTTAAGCCTAAGTTATTGACTTAATTGTATTTAATATTTTTAATTAATTTAAATAAAAATAAATAAACTGAAAAAAAAACAACATAAAATAAATTAGCTAGAGTTCGTCCGAGTTAACATACCAAATCTGCAACCTAGTCATGCTATCGAGATAGCTCCGTAAAAAAATAGCATGAATAAAACTATAAAATTCAATTATTAAACAATTTAATATTAAAGAGAAAGATTAAAAAAATTACAATAAAAAAATATCCGAGTTAACTTGGATTAACCTGTTAATCTTGTGACCATGTGATAACCCTTTGGAAAAAAATTTGAAAAGAGAGATAAAAAAAGGAAGAAGAAAAAAAAACTCACTAGAGCTCAACCATTGCGCTATCATGTGCACACGTTTCGCTATAAAAAAGATGACAGCTAAACACTTCCAACACAACCATAGAAGGTGGTAACAATGTTTGGAGATGGAATAATGCCTCATACGATGCTCTAAAAGTGAACACGACATCTACTCGCTAGCAACTATGTTATACATGCCAACTAATTTTAAATAATATTTACATTTATTGAAAGATTAAATTATTCTCAGTTAACTTGATACTGATAATAACTAAAAAAAATAATTTAAAATGATAAAAAAGCCCATGAATAAGAGCTTGAAAAAATTTGCTTTGAAGGTGATTTATTCTCTGCATTGTGTTTTTAAAATATAAAATAATTGAACTATCCTGTATCATTGTCTTGAAAAAATTTGTTCTCAAGATTAATAAAGTTTTTATATTGCGTATTGAAAAGGTTAAAAGATTAAATTGTTACTGTTTAATCTTATAATGACTAATAACCTTTATAGAAAGATAAGATTGTTTTAGCACAGTAGAAAGTTAACTTTTTTTTATTATTATTATTGAAAGACAAACGATACCCATTCTATAACTACGGTGAGTAGAGTGATATGTATTCAAGAAAACAATGAATTCTCCATGGCTTTCAATATTATTACTCAACACTCATGGGCGAAACCAGGGGAGGCAAGCAGGGATCCGGATCCTTGTAAAATATTTTAATTTTTTATTTAATATTTAAATATGAAATGATAATATTTTTATTTTAAATAAATAATTTTTTTAATAATATATATTATTATATTAATTTTGACATCTCCTATTAAATATTACCCGGTCCGCATAGAAGAGGAAGCATCGTCCTTTTTATCTATTTTTTTGGCAAGCCCTCATGCAATTCAGTTTAAAACAATCCCTACTAAAATGCACAAATATTTTCTTCCAAAGGAAAAGCAAAAAGAAGTGTCAAATCTGGTTCCCAAGATTCCCATGGTCATAAAGTTTTCAAATGCAGCCAAATATCCTCACATGCTGGAATGTACAAAGAAACTTCACATCAGCTTGCAACCTTAACAACCCAATTCACAGATTTGCTAGCAGTTCCACACATAGCCAGCACTCACGAATCTCCATTAGAAAGAAAAGAAAAGAAAAACCCTAATTTCCTAGCGAAAGCAAGGCCCGAAGCCCATCATCTTCCCACTTCACACGTACTAAATGCCCCTCCCTGTTTCCAAACCCTGTATTAAATGCAGCTGCTGGAAAATCCACCCACCTTTCGCAAAAACAATCTCCTCTAATCCCCATACCCTTCTCTTTTCTCACCCCTCAAATGGACTCCCACTCCCTCTTTAAACCCAAATGTCCACCCCCACCACCACAATCCCCTCCACTTTCTCCGCCACCGCCCCTCCTCCCCCGGCTAATTACCTCACCAACCTTGGCCTTGGCTATTCTATAGCCATAGCCGTTTTCTTTCTCGTACTTCTCTCCACTATCCTCCTTGCTTCTTACATATGCTGTCGCACCACCCGCCATCGTTCTCGTAACTCTAACAACAACAACAATAATTATTCAAACTCCACAGCTGATGGCATAATACTTCCTCGCATTATTTTCGTTGCCGAAGATGACGAAGAACATGAACGTGATTTAGAAAGTGCTGCTGTAGGTCTCAACCAGGCTGTTATCAACTCGTACCCGAAATTCCAGTTTAGTAAAGATGGTGGGTTCACTGAAAGAACCAATAATTTTTGTAATACTTGCTCGATCTGTTTGTGCGAGTATAAAGATTTGGAGATGTTAAGAATGATGCCTGATTGTAGGCATTATTTTCACTTGCTTTGTCTTGATGCCTGGCTTAAGCTTAATGGATCGTGTCCCGTTTGTCGGAACTCACCGTTGCCTACTCCGCTTTCGACACCGTTGTCGGAGGTTGTGCCTTTGTCGCAGTACTCAGCGGATCGGAGGAGGAGGTGATTTTGGTTTGATGTGGTTTGGGTGTGGACCGTGGAGTGTTGGGTTGTGTTTGGAAATGGAGAAATGTAAATTTTTGGGTTTTGAAAAGGCAGTAGGGGAATTGGATTTACTGATCTGTGATTTTGGATTGTTCTAAAAGAAACGTCTGGAAAATCATTGGACCAGGAGCTTCTGTTTTTTTTTGGCAATGAAGTCTAAGAATTGGAGTGTTATTTTTGTTTGTTTCCTTCGAATTTTACCTTTACTGTAACAATGATTGACTTTTTCATTGATTGCAAGATGTTTCTGATTCTTTTTCTTTGTCTTGTTCTATTCAACTTCTGTTTGGTTGTTCTACTCACATTCCTTGCAAAAGCAATATCTGAGACTTTCTATGTCAATAAAGTACTCTTTCTGATTTTCTTCCTAGATTGCTTTTGCAGTTTCAGACACCCTAAACTTCAATTTTTTAAGCACAGATCTTCGTTGCATTTTGCATCGGTGCTTCTTTCTTCATTCCTTTCCTTTTTATTTCTCGATGATTCACGAGCCATTCACATGGATGTGCAAGAATCTGGTAGTCCTTCCATGATCGTAGCCATGTGAAGGAAATTTCATATTCAGGATATTCATTTAAGAAAGAGAGGTACATGTATTCCGCAACCATTTTAGGTGTGCTTAGAGCGTAGTTATGCCTATAGTTATAGTTTTCCGAGTACAAAGCGAACCCATTCCTGTCCTACACTTCTACCTACGTGTCTTGCTGCTTCTATTTTCTAGTTTAAGTTGAGACTCTCGTTGTAGCCAACTGTAACTGGTTCTACTATTGTGCATTGGACCATTTCTCCTCAGAACCTTGCTTTATCTTGCAAGCGTTGCAGTGAATACGTTTTTGCGAGAAAATTGGAGGCTTTAAGGAAACGAGATTGACCACGTAATGTTCAAAGTGTAAATTCTACAACTTCTTATTGGTATTTTTCATTCTTGGTATTTTAGCTTCTTTTTTTATCTCTATTGCTACTCTGTCTAAATTCTGCTCTATCAGATCTCTTTTTATTTCTAATTCCTTCTTCAGTCATGTATATACTGAGTGCCAAAGCGGAGTTTAGAGTGAAGTGGTAATAGCTGCTGAAACTATTGTTAAAAAGATCCACAAAGAAATGAATGAGATGAGAGATTTGTCAATAAACTCATCGCCAGAAACCCACTTGTCAAGATACAGTGCTTTTCTTTCTGGAATTGTGAGGCTTATTGAGTCGTTAAAGACAACAGGAAATCCTCAGGAAAACAGCGAATCAGAGCTGTCCATACTCTAGTACGACAGCAACGGTTGGATGAAGTTGTAGAGTTTTTTCTAATGAAGAGATTCGTAAATATGTAAGGATCAAACACAGCCGTTTAGATAAACAGAAATGGAACGTTCACGAGCATTGGCCATGCTTGTTTTGCAACGAAGAAAGATTTTGAAGAGTACATGGATATTATGGTTCATGGACGCGATCCATTACCGATCGGAGGAGGTGCTTCGCAAGGGGCTCGCAGCTGTACAGTAAGCCATTACCCATAAACGAGTCCATGTGGAAGCTACCTGACAATTGAAAAGTCCGATGGAGCCAGTACAGATGCAAAAACTTCACTTGCCTTGCTAGGGCCTTGCTAACCATTACAACTCGCAAGGGATTCTTTAAGCGTGCAGATTGCTTCAATCTCTCGGGTCAGGAAACGCCAAGATGGATCAAACAGGTAGAACCTGATCCCGAGATGAATCTTATAGCAGATTTTCTGACACCTGAAGTTCTTGACATCAAACGAGGTGAGATCAGAATCGGATTGGATGTCAGTGCAGGAACTGGGACTTTTGCAGCATGAATGAGAGTTCAATGTCCTAACAGTCTCAGCAACTATTAATCTCGGTGCAGCTTTTAATGAAATGTTTGCTCTTCGAGGACTTGTACCTCTTGACTATAAATCAACGGCTTCCATTCGTTGATAATACTCTGGATTTGTTACACACAGATAGATGGATAGATTTTGTGCTTCTAGATTTTATATTGTGTGGTTGGGATAGAGTTCCAAGTCCAGGAGGTTTGTTATGGATTGACAGCCTTTTCTGTTTGAAGGAAGATTTGGATGATTATTTGGAAGCCTTTAAGATGCCAAGGAATGGGAAGCATAGGAGGATAGCTTTTCCAAAACTGAACAAGAATGGTCGACAAGTGTTCTTTCCTGCGGTGCCAGAGAAGCCGCCGAGACCGATTCGTTACCAAAACATGCCAAAGCCGATATTCCTTTTGGTTTCCGACTCGGGATCTCCAATTTCCTTGGCTTCCACCTTGAGTCCTTGCTAAAAGATCAGCGCCGCGCCCCATTCGCTTTAACTGGTGATTTATTAGGACATTAAATTCATGTTTTTCCGGTTAATTTAGTTATCCTAACATTTCACAGTCCTGTATGGTTGATATCTGCACATTTGAGAACCATTGTACCCCGTAGGAGATACAGGTCCTCACACTTCGATACATCTAATTTCTTGCCTTCTTTTCTATACAGTGGGCCGGATATCATAAACATAACTCCTGTACAACTTATGAACTTATAAACCCAAATTTAACACGCTAAAAAAACCCTCTTCAAAGATCCTATTATTCAGGCACAACAAGTCTATGAGCTTGCTTTAGATAACTTGTCTAAACTTTTTTTTCAGTTTTTAATGGGCTCAAGTGACTTGCACAAGCATAACTAAAATATAAAACACGATAGATAGAATATAATGTCCAATGTGAAAATCACACGAACAAGTTCTTTACGAAACACCCACTTTCTCTTTCCTACTTCATAGTTCCTTTTGTTTTTGAATTTTTGATTTTGATCGACAATTTTTTTTTTAGTCTTTGTATTTAAAAAATGAGAAAGAAAGTTGCTAGAAATGGAGAGAAAATTGTTGATGGATCATGTTCTAATCATTAAAAATATTATTTTTTAGTATTAATAAATTTCATTTAACGAGAAAAGTTTTATTGAGATTGATTGTTACCTTCACTTTACTATAAAAAAATAAATCAGGGTTGAAAGATATTTTTAATTTTGATTTGATAACTGTTTGTTTTTACATATTTTGAGTATTTTTAGTTGATTCACTAGTTTATTGATGTTACAAAAATATTTATTAAATGTTTTTAGGTGAAAATGAGATAATTTTTTTTTTCTATTCGGAGTATTATGATTTAGCCATAAACTTTAATATTTGGGATATAAAATTATACTATAAATTATATCATCGGATTTTAAATACACAAAATAAAAAATAAATTCAATGCTAGAATTGGACTCCTAGAACAGTTAGAATTTAACTTATAAAATAGAGATTTTCTCATAAAAAATGATATGTGTTAAATCATATATAAAACTAATAGATAGAAACATGATTTAAATTGATAATCAATCAACAAAAAAGCTTAACTTGTAAAGGATGTACTGGGATTGATATATTGTTTTTATACATATAACTAGTTTTTTTACTCAAATTCTTGCCTATCATAAATTTTTTAATGGTTATAATATTAGATGATGATTATCTCTAATTATGATTTTATGGTTAAATTCAAACACCTTTCAATTAAAAAGATATAGTAATGGAATTCTTTCATGATTTTTATTATTTTTTTATTCTAAAATATTTATAAATAGCAACAACCATCAAGTATGAAATGATATGACAACTACCATTAACAACAAACATATATATTTTATAAGTTTGTTTGAGTTTGTGTTTGTGGTTACGGTTGTTTTTCACTTAGAAATATATCAAAATAATATTTTTTATTTTTTAAAAATTAATTTTAAAATCAGCGTATCAAAATGATCTAAAAATACTAAAAAATATTAATTTAAAATAAGAAAATAATAATAATAATATTTTTTTTTTCAAAAACCTTTTTAAGACACAAAAACAAATATGGCCATATCACCTAATCCACCACTGATATATAAAATTCTGGCTCACAACCTCTCTCTGTTTTTTTTTCAATTGCGCTAACAATCTTAAGCACCAGAAAATATCCTTTGCATGTGACACTAACCTATTTTCATAACCTAATTTATTATTAGCCGTGAAAAAGCTTAAATTTATCTGAAGTTTTTTAGAGTTTAGTTGTATAATTTAATTATTAGAGTCCAATAAAACATTATGAAAATTTTCAGATATACAAAAATATTATAAATCAAACCCGATTTAATCAATTTTTAGGTATTTATAAGATACACATGGAGCATTCCAAACAAGAATTTTCTTATGCTAATTCAATGACAAATAAAATCAAAGAAAAAAAAAATCTTTTACCATGAAAAAACCAAATCACATCCAACAAGTTCCAAAACCATATTTTAGATCCAGTCCAATAAATTATTCTCAACCCAGACACAGACCATAACAGAGACGAGGCATGCTAGAGAAAAAAAAATTACACAAAAAAAATCATATCAACCCTGAAACAAGAAAACACACATAAATAAAACCAAAACAATAATATCCCAAAATTCCCTCCTTTTTTTACTCGGGAGTGTCTAAAATAGTAATAAAAGTTAATTTTCAAAATATATTTTTATTTAAAAATATATTAAAAAATATATATATATTAAAGAGAGAACGATCGGTTAGAGAGGTAAGATGATGGAATGTGAAATAAGACCATATTTTTTTTTAGTTTAACGTAGATGTTTGGGTCAATTTGCACGTACCTTGATTAATTCTACAGACTCTAAAATTAATGATCATATAAATTTCTATATATTTTTAATTTATATATACTTGGTGTGATTTTTCTAATTTCCAAACTCTCAATATATTTTATATTAATTTGATCCGGGTTGAGTTGGTTTTAGATTAGGCTCAACAGTATTTATACCATATTCACACCTGATTTTTTCACTTCAAGTTATTACATGAACTTGGACGGAATCCAAACAAGTAAAACAATTTATTAAGATAAAATTATCATTCCCTTGCGTCAGCAGGAAGCTAAAATCTTTTTTTTTTCATCGAAAAAAAACACCCAGTATATTTTTCTATAAAGAAGGCACGTTAGGCCAACGTGGAGCCCACTCTGATTTTCAGTCTGCCTGCCCACCAAAAAGTAGCAGCCGTCCATTCCCGGATCACCGTCTCTTAACTGCCACGTGTCATGCCTTTTCAAACATCCCATCCACCACCGTCCTTCATTGTCTCCACGTATGAAAGCAAACCTCTCAAACTCTCAGTTAACGACGTAATTCCTCGAACCTCCCAAACTTAACACCGTCAACTCAATCATTTCATTTGAAATTCAACCAAACCACCAGGTTCGTAGACTCCAAACCTGAGGCTCGGCCCACGATTTAAATAACCCTCACATGCTTTCTTTCTACTTCCTCACTTTTCATCACTCCCCTCTGTCTGTGGGTGTATTTCTCTTTTTCTTGCGCCGAAATTCACTGAAATTTTTAAATTTTTATTAGGAGGATCCAGATTACAATGGCGGAGCAATCAGAGAATCCGATTGAGTCAGTCATGGGGAAGATTAGCGAGAAAATTCATCACGATTCGTCGTCGTCAGATTCGGAGTCCGATTCAGAGAAGAAATCGTATCCTTCCGAGTCGGTGAAGGACAAGATTTGGCGGTTGTTTGGTCGAGAAAAACCTGTTCATCGTGTCCTCGGTGGTGGAAAGCGTAGGTCACTTAAAACCTGCTTTATTTAATAAGATTTCATTTTCTTTTTGTTTACTTCTTTTTTTGTTTTAAATTTATTTATTAGGTTGATTTTGATTGTTTATTATTTTATTTTTTTACCAGTGGAGACTAGAATGATTCAGATTTAGTCATTCTTTTTTTTTTTCCCCGGTCTTCTGGGGTGTTTGGCTACTGAGAAAATTAAAAGGCAAAAAAAATGACAGTGTGGTTAATGTGGTATTTTTGTTCAGCTGCTGATGTGTTTTTGTGG
The DNA here is from genome assembly GCA_018804465.1 of Populus tomentosa. Lineage (NCBI taxonomy): Eukaryota > Viridiplantae > Streptophyta > Magnoliopsida > Malpighiales > Salicaceae > Populus > Populus tomentosa. The sequence continues at coordinate 5,715,933 of CM031995.1, forward strand.
AGGAACAAGAAGGTTTCAGCTGGTGTTCTTGGTTTTGCGACAGCAATCTGGGTCCTTTTTGAGTTGGTCGAATACAACTTGCTTACTCTAGTGTGCCATATCTTGATACTCTCTCTTGCACTCTTGTTCCTCTGGTCCAATGCTCTCGCTTTTATCAACAAGTAATATTCTCTCGTCCTTGAAGTTTTTAGCTCCCTTTTCAGGTTTAGGAATCCATGTATTTTGGTGCAGTTATTGATAACTGTAGGCTCGGAATGGGTTGTTTGTGATTTTCTTTCCGATGTTGTTTTATAGGAGTCCTCCTCGCATCCCACAAGTTCATCTTCCAGAGGAACCAATCCTGCAGGTTGCTTCAGCACTGTGTGTTGAGATTAACGGTGCATTTGTGGTCTTGCGCAGTATTGCCGCAGGAAAAGACTTGAAGAAGTTTCTAATTGTATGTTTCTTGTAATTGAAGTAGATCATCTGATGTTTCTGCTTTATTTTGTTTTCAGTAGAATAATTCTTATATTACTGCTACATATGGATCTGAAATTTATTGCTGTCGAGTTCTGCATTATTTGGTCAATAGCGTGTCATTGCTGGATTTCATGCTTTGCCTACTCTGACTAATTATACTGAGTTAGATAGCTTTTGGCTCGCATTGTGATTCCTAAAATTGCTGGTGTGTATTGATGTCAGGTTATCGCCGGACTGTGGGTCATGTCAATTGTGGGGAGTTGGTGCCATTTCTTGACCTTGTTTTATATATGTATGACTTTCGAAGCTGATTTTATGCAGTTTGTTTAACGTGCGTTAGATATTATATACTGAAACTTTCCAATGATTTTAACAGGCTTCGTTCTGCTACACACTGTACCCGTTATCTATGAGAAGTTCGAGGACAAAATCGACCCCTTGGCGGAGAAGGCGACGATTGAGATCAAAAGGCAATATGCGGTCTTCGATGCTAAGGTTCTGAGCAAGATCCCAGTGGCCGCTTTGAAAGCCAAGAAAGTTTAGATTGGTTGCTTGATGTGTTTGGGTAATCAGGGGTTTGCAGGTCGTGGTTTCTTTACCCATAATTTGCTAGGGATTCCTTTTGTTCTTCACCCCACAAATTGTTTTAAACTGTTTGGGTTGCATTTTGAATGAATTGTCTTTCATGGTGTTAGTTTTGAAGATGTAGGTTTAACTTGCAATCCTATGGCACCTCTTAATGGTGGTTTTTGATGAGTTCAATGTACATTATTTTATCTTTTATGTTTCGGACCGTTGTGCACCCGGTATTTTCTGATATTTGTGTCCGTGTGTGCCTCGTGACTACGACAAAAAACAAAGTAGATGCTGGCGCAGAAACAGTTCCTCATTTGGCTATTGCGGGGGTAAGGTGGATTTGCGTGCAAGGCTCAAATCTATTTCAATTTGGATGTGTGAATGTCGGTGTGTTTGAGAGTACTATTGCTCTGTTTTTTTTAAAATATATTATTTTTAAAATTTGTTTGGGTTTATTTTTAAATAAAAATGTATTTGAAGAGGTGATTGTGGTTGTTTTTTAAAATATTTTTTATTTGTAAATGTATTAAAATAATATATTTTAATTTATTTAAAAAATATTTTAGAAATATCTAAAATTACTTAAAAAATATTAATTTAAAATAAATAAATATTTTTTAAAAAAATTTAAAATAAAAAAACAAAAACAAACTAAACACCACACAGCCGCTGCGTGATATAGGAATAACAAGGCATCTAAGATTTATAGCTAACAGGGTCTTGTTCGTGATGTTACGTGTAAACCGGTGTGTGGTGGCCCGGCACAAGTGAGGTGAGATGGAGCCAAGTAAAGAGCAGAATTTGGTGAGCGGCCACCTCGCAGGCTGCTTTCATAAAATTTGTATAACCCGCATCCAATAGTACGCTTTGGCAGCCATTAATCGGACATCCAAGTTCCTTTCATAGGTGGTTTTACAGGTGCTGCTCAGGTTAAACTATAAGTTCAAACTGCAGAGCTCAATGAAGCATAATGCCAGCATCATCGCACCCACAAGATAAGAGAGAGTGATGTAAAGGATTTTTGGACATTACAACTGGCTGAGTTTGGATGGCAATATACACTAACACTAGATGAAGATGGAAGGAATATTGCATTCTGCCATTAAGATGGAGAGATTGTACTGTTATTATTGTGTGACAGCTTGCTAACATTGGAGAATGACCACGAGATGGCTTTTTGGGGCAAAGAGACGCTTTTCATCTCACTGTGAAAGAATTGATTGAACACCAACGAACAATCTATACCTTTGATTAATTACATAATAATTCAACATATTCTCAATGTTTTGTGAGCAGTCTTGAAATCCGAGAAGAGTTGTCCAAGGATGTTAAAGGAACTGTTGAGAACTCGGAATCGATATGTGCAAACGGCAGTGAATTTCCTCGAGGGGCAACAGGACCCTGATTTTGAGCTGGAGAAAGATTCGGTCCAGATGTGCTAGTTCCATGGTTGGGCACCGACGAACCAACCCCAGTAGTATTTGGACTCCTTCCTTGCGAGTCTTCATTGGGTCTACCTGTATCTTGCCCAGATTCCCTCTTTTCCCTTTCTTCAGTTTCCTTGAGAAGAAAATCAACCCACATATCTGCAAAGGACTGGAGAAATATATACTTGAGATGAAATTGCATTTTCATTGCACTCCTCTCCAAGTAAAATATACACTTGCAAAAATGATACTGAGATAGCTGATTATCTTTTAACGGAAAGGAAAAATCCTTTTCTAATAGCTAAATTCATGCATGCACTGTTGATGCCTCACTAGAGGCTGTAGAGTGTCATTTTCCAAATATGCATTTGCTAGTGACCACACACCCCAACACTAAAAACAATAGGGCAAAGACTTTACTGTCAAGTCTTACTACAAAGCATCCCGAGTCATGGTGACCAAACCCAACAACTATTTTCTGTGAGTCACTCAACCGTTCTAATGAATAGGTGGTCTTCACTCAATGGACAGAACACAACAAGATGCATAGAAAGTAAAAAACCAAACTTTCAGTTCTGATTGAATTCAGATCAGAATACATTCTCCAGGGGAGGCTACTAGGTTCTTGCAGCAAATTAGTAATGAGCAAGTGGATAGATGGATCCATCTTAAGCAAATGCTAATTTACTATTCAAGTTTCACTAACGTCAGCTCAATGAAAAGCTCAAAATCACGCAATAACTGAGCAGAGATTGAGAAGTCTGCCACTAGTCTAAATGACAGCCCAGATTATTAGGATGCAAAGGGCACACTGTATGAAACATCACAAAGAGTGGAAACAGAGCTACTTGTACATGAAGATCAAAAGGCCCAGAGAATCATCTTACAGGTCAGCTATTAAACATCAAGAAAAAAGAAAAAAAACCAACCTGGTTATCGGATGCCAAATTCATTTGAACACCAGCTGCACTTCCACCCAAGATTCCACCAACTAGGCGACCAGGTAGCCCCAAAACCCCACGAACAACACCTTTTCCACCTTGTTGAGCTACACCTATTCTCTGCTTGTCTTCATCTGAGAACCCAAGCATTCGAACCATAAGATCCAAAACCTGGAGCCCGCCATACAGAACGAGAGTATAAGCTATGTCAAATTGGGTTAGGGGTTGCCAAAGGGATGAGAAACCAGAAACAATAATCATTATAACAATTTAAATAGCAATGCTATGTGAGAGCAGCGGTACAATATGGATTCTTTCCAAACAAGGATCTATTTAACTTGAGATGTCCTTTAACCAAAGGGTTCTCTGGTAAAAAAAAAAAAAAGATTTATGTAGGTTGAAGTTTTCCTTCTTGAAGAGATGGATAATGATGCCTAGGTGTATTAGTGGTTAATCTCCTAAATGAATATAAAAACAACAATCTACCTGCATGGTATAGCAGAGACTAAATATTGCCAACAAACGTAACATTGAAAGAATGAGATTGTCTTTTTTTTTTTAATTTTTTATCGTGTTCAATTGTACTAAGAGATTCATACCTCTTTGCTGTGGTTTCTCTGGAAGTAGGTCACTAGTAATTTAATCACAATGCGCCTGCAATAAAAGCCAGTCACACATTATAGACTCTGCAACCCACCCATGCATAACAACTTCCAATCCCAACAATGTATACATGGTACACGCCATCTCACTAACTTGCAACTATGATGTAATGTATAACAAAGTAGTAGATTGAATACAAAAAAATAATCAAAACTAAGAATCACACACAGAGCAGGCTAACCTGTCAACTAGATAATCAGAATCCATGGACATCCTATTGAGTCTGCTCATACTCTGCTCAACAGCACGACGAAGTTTTGCATTGTCTTCCTCGAGCTTATTCACTCTGCTCTTCCCTTCTGCAAACTTCCTTTCAATGTCTGAAAGCTTGGCTAAAATTTCTTCTTTCTCCCTCTTTGATTCCTCTGTCCGTATCTCTGCTTCCTGGAGAAATCAAGGCATATCACTCTCCAAAAAATGGGTAAATGGAACTTTTACAATATAAAAGAAACCATTAGTTCTCCGGGTCAGCAAAAGCTGTAAAACATGCTTTGGCTTGAAGCAGTACTCATCTGACAAATACAACAGCAGCTTCATTCTTAGCAAAACTCAGGAAACTATAATGATGCTGCAAAATGCATATCAAAACAAGAATATACTAGAAGCACTTGAAAACAAAAAAGGGTAAAATACATTGTTAATTAGATTCTCTCTTTTCAAAATTAATCAGACAAGTTCAATGACAATTTGAATGCACAGCCTGTAGATAAGGTTGTGCACACGACAGTATCTCATAAGTACAAGACTGCAAAACCTTACAAGACAGAAACTTTCTTCATGTCAGAAAAACTAGGAGCTTGTAATGATTCTGCAAAATGCATATTATAACAGAAATACCTTGATAAGTATTTGAACATTTGGCCTTTGAACAGCATAAGAAGATTTTCTTCTTGAATTAAAAAAATCTTATTGAGAAAACTCAATGACAATTCAAATGCACCATCAGTAGATAAGATTGTGCACATGCCATATCACATCAATCTAACAATACAAAAAGTTACAGAAGCCCTTCATCTCATAGACTTTATACATTCATGGAAGAACAACCCTCTAAAAGATAATTCAACATTGCTCATAATACAGACATCAAATTCCAGTTACTAAGTTATGAAGACATCCATTTCACATCACAAAATATTAATAAAAGTAAATATTATACATAAGAAAATTAAGGAGTTTCAGGAACATTTATGAATTATCTGATCTGAAGTAATCTGAGCAGTCTGACAATTTTAAAATTAAAGGTTTAGAAAACTAACAATACTTGGAATAAGAAGGAAGGTGAGGCCATACTTTCAAAAGTTGAAAACGCTTAGCTGATTCTTCTTTTGTCAAAGCCAACTGTCGCTCCAAATATTCCTGATAAAACAACAACAAAAACAATAAGAACAGGAACAATAGTTAAAAAACCAACCTGGAGACTGCAAGACATCAAACATAACCTGCAGGAATCAGAAGCAAAGATTACCTTTGCTTCAACTTCAGCAAAATACTGCCCAAGAGCAGTTTGAAGATTTAGAAGTTCAACATTTTTTGATTCTATTGTGCTCATACAGTTTGCAAGTTTTTTTTTCAAATCTTCAGTCATTTCTTTGGACTTCTGGATTTCATTGCTGTTCATCATCCTGACTTCCTCCTGGCCTGCAATTGCTTGCTTTAGAGCTTTCTCCAAATGTAATATTTGAGCCTTTTGATATTCATTACTCTGACGGAGTTCTTCAATGATCTTACTGTCTTCATCCATTTTTTCCGATTCTTCAGATTCCTAGACAGCAGAAGTCTTTAAGGACTGAGAACTTCATAGCCTACATTTACTTCAATAAAATGCAAAGGATCACAAGATCCAAACAACACAGATAATACCAAGCCAAAATTGTAATTATCATTATCATTATATGGAGTGGCTATTTCAAGTCATGTTTGGACAAAACAAAATTGACACAGCAAACATGAGTGCACAGCATAAGCTTTGGCATGGAAATTTGAAGAGTCAATTTTGGCATGGGAAATTGAATTTACTAAAATATCAATGTATCTCCAAAAGATTCCAGATGATAAACCATTAAATAATGTTTGCCGCATGCAATAGTGGGAAACTTTGACAAGAGGGTTTGAAATGTTCTCAGTTCCTGTTGATGGAGTTGAATTTATTAATGAGCTAACATATCAAAGTTCTCTAGAACTCCTGAAGAGAAACAATCAACTCATAATGAATGCATGCACTAGTTAGATTCTTTATCACGAAATTTTGTTGTAATATTAGCCATAATTGTAAAATGAGTAAAGCAGTGATTGCAAAACCATCATTTCTTATCTTTCTTATTTATTATAGTACAGTTTGTGATTTACATCTCTAAGGTCATGCCAGTTTTATGGAAGAGAGAACTTTATGGTGCAGCATATCAGAACTGTTGAGTTGAACTTGAAAAATAAGCAAAAGTCAGCAACAGATCAACGCAATAAAGTAACGAAGCCATGCAAGATTACAGTAAGAAATGGCAATTTTAGGAACAGCAACCTTTTCCAACAAATGCTGTTTGAGACGGGCCAATTGTTGCAATGCTTTCTCCTTTTCATGGCGTGTTTCCTTCAAATCTCTCTCCAATGTTTGCAGCAATAGCTCCATTTCCTCCTTTCTAGGATTTGTAGTTGAATCCACTTTCTAGGAGAGGAATGGATGATGAAGATGGAAATTTTGATGAGGATGATTATGATAACAATAGTAAAAATATTTGTGTAATTGAAGAAACAAAAGAAGTGTGTACCAGGGGCAGTGAGAATATAGCTATCTCTCAAGTAACAACCACGTGTGTGCATAAGAGGTAGATAGAGCCTTTGTGTGGGAAGCTGTGGGAGAGCACCCACACGCGTGCATGCAGAGAAAGAGGGAGGGAGAGGGAGAGTAACTTACCCCATCTGGAGAAGTTTTGTTAGGAGAAGAGTTCTTGCTTCTTTTCAAAGCAGCCTCAAGTTCATTCCTTGCCATCTAAAATAGAATATAGGTGAGAAATTTAGGAACACAACATAGAAAAGGAATTATGATTTTTTGTGACATACATGGCATCATGGTTATTAAACCCGGCCCAGGAATCAACCTGGCCTAGGCAAGGTCTCAGGTCAAACCAGGTCAACCCAGGAAAATTTTAAAAAAATATTTGAGGTTTAAATATCCCACACGGAAAAATTAAGAAACATTTCATGTGAATGTGGGCTATATATATCTATCCCGCATCAAAAAATTATATATATAGTTATTATATATATCCCATGTCGAAAAGTTAAAAAAAGATTCCATGTGAATGCAAGCTATGAGAAAAATATATAAGGCAAAGTATTCATAAATTAATTTTATATTTTTTGGTTTCATTTGAAAAAATATAAAAAAAAAGTCGAGTCTCACCCGGGTTTTGGGTTGACTCGGCAGGTCGCCCAGGTATGACCAGGCCAATTACAAGTTCAAGTTTTGCTTATGTGAAATCAAGCCAAGGCCCCAAGTCCTAGGTTAATCTGTCAGGTTGGGCCAGGTTTCATAGCAATGCATGGCACACTTCTTGCATTGATGACATTTTAAAATGCAACTAACCTTTAGATTAGCATTTTTCTTCTCCAAGGTTATATATATAGTTATTCCACATCAAAAAGTTAAGAAATATTCCATGTGGATATAGGCTATAAAAAAAATATAAGAAGCGAAATATTCATAAATTAATTATATATTTTTTTAGTTTTATTAAAAAAAATATAAAAACAAATTAGGTCTCACCCAGATTGAGTCGGGTCACCCAGGTTTTGGGTTGACCTAGCAAGTTGCTCGGGTTAGACCAGACCAATTGCAAGTCTTGGTTTTGCCTATTTGAAACCAGGCCAAGACCCCAGGTCGTCCACTGGGCCAAGCCAATTTCATAACAATGCACGGCACACTTCTTGCATAGATGACATTTTAAAATGCAACTAACCTTGAGATTAGCATTTTCCTTCTCTAAAGTTGCAATGACTCTTTTCAAACTCTTTACATTGACATTGGGATCTTCATCTTCCTGCCTACTCAACTCTATCTGCAATCGTCTTATCTCTGATGTTTTTCCATTCAATTCATTATGAATTTTGCTCACATCTACTGAGGTCTGTGAATTGAGAAAACACGCCAACAAAACACAAAAGTCAGATCTCAAATCAGAAAGAAAATATAGAAAGTCATACATTCATGCATACATATATTCATGCATAATAAGAAAAAGAAAGATGATGTAACAAAATCAGCACTGCTAGAAGCATAAAATAATATAAAGAAAACAAACATAAGGTCCTAAACTGATAGGTAGTAATGGGATGATCCAAAAACATGTATATGACTACACTTATAGAGGTACAGAAATATCATGCATATGCAATCTAGAGCATACATATTTCCGGAAACTCCTAAATTCTGTAAGTGCTCCTTAGTGAAAAGGACAGAAAGACGAAAGAAACCAGAGCAGAATAAGAATAAAACTGAATGTATGCATGGAATAATATTCCACAGAAATTAGGAGCATACAATATGATAAAGCACTCCAACTATCCATTTCTTTTCCCTTAAAAATACCAATTAACAGGTCTTTCCCGTAAACTAACGTCCTCAGTCTTCACAGGAACCATCAGAATTTCCTGGAAATTCCCCAGTCAGGAAAAATGGGACAATTATGCTACCAACATAGAGTAGCAACAAGAAGCTCCATCTCACTACCTTCTCACAGATTGGTAAGACACATCTAGATATCAACATATCTCACTAACAGTAACTGGTGCAACATGCTTGTACCAGACATGGTAAATATGCAACAGATGAGAGAATGATCAGTAGAGCCATAGAATCATCAAATAAAATTGAACTCACTTTGTGATGGTCCATATTTATAATCCGGAGCTCCTCCTGAAAAGATTTGTTAATACTTTGTTCCTCTGAATAAATGTTGGAGACAACAAATAAAAAGGAAGACGAGTGAAAAATTTTGGTAAGTAATTCAAGCGACACCAAGAAGAATTCAAGAAGACAAAAGGAAAACATCATATTAAATTTTTAAGTGAAGAGTTACACCTTGCAATTTTATCTGTATATTTGCTGATTTGCAGCGTTCTTTTTCAAGTTCAGTTCTTAGCTCTTTTATTTCCAACTCATGAGTAGCTTTCATTGCTGCCAGGGACCTATTTTTCTCCTCCAGCAAATCTGCAAGCTCCTAGAAGGCATTCATATATCTGTTGTCAAGTTTGTTCATTTAAAGCACAAATACATAATGAAAAACACTATCTGCAAGTAGACAAGTACAAAAAGGGTAATCTACTGCTGAGTTCGTTTGTCAGTCAATTATAACGCACCAAAACAATAGGAAAAAAAGAATTTGCAATGTAATACAAGTGAAAAAAGGAGGGGGGGGTTACATCCACAAATTTAAATTTCAGAAATTTATGAACCAAGTAGTGCAGGCAAGGCATTCAACAACTGGCAGTAACAATCATCTTACAAAATTCCCAGAGGCATATTCTTACATGACAGAACAGGGTGGAATGTGTCATTACCTTGTCCTTCTTGGTTTCCATCTTACTCTGAATCACATCAGGATGAACATCATGTAACATTCCATTGCCCATTCCATCATGTTTTGGAAAGACTCCGTTTTGTATTTGATTTGCACCACGGTTTTTTGCTTGAGTTGCAAGTCTAGGTGGTCGTTTGGGTGATTGGTCACCACTTTCCTGTAAAAATATCAGCCTGTACCTTTTCAGCTTGTTGGAAGGAAAAACAATACAAAACATAGAACATGGTATTTTCAATCCCATAGTAGAAGAATCATACTCGGAAACAAATACTTTGCACAAAACAATAAAGCCAAAAACTGAATAGAGAACAAGAGGCAGGTCAAATTCTAGATTAAAAAGGTGCCTTCCAAGACAGCTTATGTCATGATGGACAAAGGACATATGTAAGGCCGGCATAATTCTGATATAGGCAAACACTAAGATCAACAATCCATTGTAAGCTAAACCTATGCTTCACTTTAGTTTCACTGTAAATAGATCAAAGTAGTAAAGAAGTCATGTAATATCATTTTTGATATTTGCTGTCAGGTCATGTTACAAGTGAAGTGTTTACATTTTCGATCCTTACTAGCACCTCATGCAGATCATATGATGGACAACTAAAACGAAGAAAGAAAATGATCATCACACATTGTTTCTGTTCAAAATGTTAAGGTGGTCAAAACTGTACGCTAAATCCCACCAAAGTGCTCGATTGGCTGATACCAAGTTTCTACAAATATTAATTGGGCAAGCTTGATGGGACAACTAAGAAACAACTCAGTAAAGAGGGGGTAAGCTGGTCAGTTAACCGTGTACCACGACATACCATCTGAAGCTATACAAACTGCCCTTTTCCTATAGGTCATAAATCATGCACTATAACTGCAGAAAAAATAACATCACACGGTATCAAGCTCTCAAGTTTACTAGGATATAATCTAAGCAAAGCAACAGAGATGATCAGCACTTACCAAAATACTGTGGAACTCATAGTGCATGTTCAATAATGAGTAACTAAACAGATTAAACTTTCAAATCAAATAATGCATTTTAATTGAGATTTGAATAACCACCTTGATGCTACTTGTTGATGCTCTTTGATGCTCATTTCTAGACACATTGAGAGCCTCCTTTGTCGAATCCAAATTTTGCTTCAACGAACCATTTTCTTGGTTCAATCTAGAAATCTGATCCTGTAACATTGGGATAGAAGAGCAACAGATTTAATTTGTCAAAGGCCCTTGAACATAGAACTAATGGAAACTAGCTAATGTTAATTGAGAGTTAATAAGCCAAAAATATCCTCTAGACTCCAAGACAATCATGAGAAACATGAATTTAATAACGAAACCCTAAAATGAGCAAATAGAACATGGTGGTCGATAACTGCAAAATGAAATGCATTTAATATTAATTCTGGACATGTTGTCTCTTGCCAGTAAATATTATTTCCTTCGATAGAATGTCTACAGCAAAGATAAAAAAGACATGGCATTTAACTATCAGAGTGCACTTTGCACCTGAAAGCTAAAGTTTTTTCTGTCATTCATCGGTAATTATTTCTCAATTTTGATGTTTCAGACATAATGATAAGCAGGAATAAAAAACTAGCCAAAAATTACTGAATTTCTGCAGCAAAAAAAAATCAAACAAAGAGTGATCATGTACCTCTTTCTCTTTTAATATAGCTGCATAATTCACAGATAATGCTTTAATCTCCGCCTCAGATTCCTGGAGCCTTTTGATTTGTGCTTTGTACTGTTCAATCTACAAGAAGAAGAGAGAAATAAATAAATAAATAAATATAGCAAAACCAATCAACTAACCACATATTCCACGTTACATAACACCCCACACAAGCCACAACAAGAATGCTATGAGCATAAACTTCTTATGCAAATCAACTCATCTTAACCTTTCTTCACAAATAAACATTTTCAGCCTAAATTACTTCCATTTACAGCTGTCGTTGGTCCAAATACTTCTAAAATAATCAACCAGGAGTCTCGAGCAAGACCGAAGCTCGCCTGCTTTCTAGCACGTTATTACAGAGTTGTCAATGATTTGGCGATTACGCACTAAAATGCAGTACGCTTTACAACAGACTGAAGTGGGGATCATAAAATCTCTAATTAATTAACACGACAATTCCTATATTTCCATTCCTTGATTTGTTATCGCAATTGAAACCAGCAGGGATCAGTAACAAGTTCTTGCGGTTCCAATAACAAAAAAGAAACCGTCATCAATAATTAAATCATGAAAACACATTGGACAGCAAATACCTCAAAATTGTACGGAAAGTCATTCCCATTCGCAATAGGAGACGGTGAGACCGACTTCGAATGCGCGAAACGGTGAGAGTTCCTCCGATCAGAGACCGAAGAATCGTAGCCATTGGTGGAAGCATGGATCTCGAGATCCTCATCGTCGTCATGAACATCAAGTGCAATCTTTTCAAGGTTTTGCTTCAAATTCGCAATGGAGCTCCACATCATTCACAAATCTCAAACAAACCAAAAATGAAATAAAAATCAATTGTAGTTGTAGCTGAGGTTTGGTGAATTTAGCGTGAGAGAGAAGATTGGGGTTTTTGTTTCTGCTGGTAGATCTGAAATGGAAAGGTGTTAAGAGAAGAAGATTTGGTTTTTTATGAAATGAGTAGTAATAATAAAAATATTTTTTTTTTTTTTTTTTTTTAACGTGGGTGTCCGGGCCAGCTTGCGCGTACCTCGACTAATCCCACGGGCCCTGAAGTTAACGACCATGTAAGCCTCCAGTGGCCATCATATGAGCAACCTAGGGATTGAACCTGAGACCACAGAGGGAGCAAACCTCTTGGTCCCAAACTTTTACTGCTGGGCCACCACCTAGATGGTTAATAATAAAAATAATTTCGTAGTACTTGTCGGGGGGGAGAGAATAAATTGCGTTACGTGATAGAAGTTATAATTTGCCCCTCTTTGAGTTGTTATGTGATTTAATTTGGCAATCAAACTTTGCCTCTTGTGATTCTTACCGCCATTGGAGACCGTAGACGGGGTCGGGAAGAAAATACATAGAATTTTGTTTTTTTGTTTTTGTTTTTAAAGCAAGTTAAAAAAATAAATAATTATGTTTATTTGTTCTCCTATTGTTTTTTTTCTTTGGAGAAATTGGTTATATTTTTTTTCGGTATGCAATCTATATAATTACCGTATATTTATATCCTTATTGGAAATTCTCTCATACCTTTATATATATATATAAAAAAAAAAACTATTTTTAAAATTTAAAATAGCAAAGTTAGTAAGTGCAATTGCTACTAGCCCATTCGCCTAAGCAATGGACTAAAAAAAAAATTTTAAAAAGATTTTGTTACTATTTTTTAAAATAATAATAATTAATTTAAAATTAGTTGTGTTTAATAATATTTTTACTTAGCATTAAAAATGAAAGATCAATCTAGATCGTTCCAGGTAATGTAAAAGTTGTAAGAATAATCTTGAAATAAATAAATTAATTAATTAAATCTGAAATTAATTCAATATTAAAAATTAAAATTAAAAAAATAATTTTTTATATAAAAAAACAAATAAACTTAAATCAACCAACTAAATTTTCAATGGAAGTCATTAGATTTAATACAAATTTTATTTCATATATTATTTTCCTTTTAATAGATTTATATGATAATAAAAAAACATATGTGTTTTTCGTATGAAATATTTTTTTTTAAAAAAAAAAAAATGTTATAGGCATGTGAGATTGAGATAGCAAAAGTAGACCATTGAAAAATAAATGGTTAAATTGCATTTTTCTTTTTTAAATTGAGAGGCAGAAAAAAATAAACAAAAAATTAGACTGAATATTATGGTTTAACTTGCCAAACTTGCAATTTGGATAATAAAATCAATGAGGTTAGTTTTTATTTTTGTAAATTTGTATCGAAAATAGGGTTAAGAAAAAGTTCGGTATAAAAAAAACAACCCAAGCATATGGGCCTTTAAGCCCAAGCCATCTGCTTGGCCTATTCTCATTTAAAGACATGGATGACAAGTCGTTAATTCCTTGTTATGTTTTTTTTAAAAAATAGCCAAGTGATGCGTTGTTTTTCAACCAAGATTTTGGACACCGTTGTGGTGATCGGAAAATCAAGGCTATAAATTATTAACCTAACAAAATCATTTTTCAACTCATTTAAAGCCATAAAAACACCAAAAAAATAGCCTTGGAACTTGTAAAAACCAATCTTGCAACCCAATAAACCTGAAAAACAACTCAAGTCGCAAAATCAAAATGAATAAATTCCCTCATCCTTGACTTAAATATGTTGTTTAAGTGATATTGATGTTCAAAACAACCATTATAAAACTTTCATCGCTTAATGAAACTCATCAACACCAGTATCAATTATTTTTTGTGTTCGAAATAGGTATAAACAACATTTTTTTTTCTACACTGGAATTTGACAATAATCTTTCTCTTTATACTTTCATAAAAAAAAAAAACTAAAAAAATGAGGGGAAATGAATCTTAGTATAAGAATTAAATCTTTAAAAACTTAAAGGATCTATCACCTATAAACAAAAATAAATAAATTAGGGACCAAAATGTTATGAAATTTAAAATCACCACCTATTTTATCTATCATATTAACTTTGGTTCATTGATTGTCAATCCAACCCAATAACCTTAGGTATAAAAAGTAAAATTTTAAAAACTAAAAAGATTGATCACCTATAAATACAAAAAAATAGGGATCAAGATACACTCATGTTATGAAATTTAAAATTACAATCTATCTTGCCTGTCATTTTAACTTTAATTCTTAGATTTTCAATACAATTTAGAAATTTTGATATAAAAATTAAAATTTTAAAAATAATCAATTAAATATAAATAAAAAAAAACAGGGTTAATTTTTTTTATGAAATTCAAAGTCATTATTTATTTTACCTGTTTTAACTTTGATTTTCTAATTTTCAATCCAACCTTTTATTCTAAAAAATATATGTAATTGAATGCTAATTTAGACTGAAAATAGCAACTATATATATATATAAAAAAGTTAAAGAACCAAATGTTGGTGGTTCATGCTGCTTGAACTTGCATCCTGTCTTACGTGCAGCTACAGCTGGTTTTGTTCTCTTTAAAATAAAGTTTACGGTGATTCATGAATGCACCACAATATTTGAAGCTGGGGTAGATTCAAGTTGCTCGAATAGGAAACAGTCAATTGGATATAATCGAATAGCTGATGGAATGGGAGGCTCTCACCGCGCTTAATCATGCTTAAACTGATGGCACCACTGAAGTTGTTGGAGAAAAGCTTGAATCCAGTGAGATTCTGAAGTTCAAGAAAAGAATCAGAGACATGCCCTTCGAAATTGCTGATGCAGATCAACAACACTCAGGGCGATAAATATGCTCGTCAAAAATATTGCAGGACACCACTAAGGCTGTTTTGACTTGGCAGCAATCTCTCCAGGGAAGGAAGATCAAAAAGCGATGAGTTCAATGTCGCCTCCATTGAACTGCTCTCAGTAGAAAGAGAGCCTGGACTTGCTAACCCAACATGGTTTATTATATCGAGTAGCCTCCGGGGCCTTTTTTTAACGGTGGAGGGGATGGAATCCATCCAAGAAGCTTGTTGCATGAGAGCTTTAAGTGAATAAGATGGGTTAGGCTTGAGAGAAAGTACGATTCCTTGAGTCCAGTTCAGTAAAAAAATTGAAGATTACCGATTGAATCTGGGATTTCTCCATAAAACTTGAGAAGCAAAAAGACTAGACTTTTAAGCGGTTGTCTATTGGAAATTCCGGCAAAGTCCCAGAAAGAGGCGTATTTCTTGATAAATCAAAAGTCTTCAAGTTTGGCAGAAGCACGATACCTTTCGGAGACATTTAAGGGAGATTGTTGCCATCAAGGTCAAGCTTTGAAAGCAATGGAAGGTAATTAAGTGATTCACAAATGGGACATTAGAGGTGACAGCACTGTGATAAGCTCAGGACTTGAGATCGAGGGGGTTGCAATTTTCAAAAACTTAATTTGATGTTTAACCTTCTTGTTGCATTATTTGTAAAGTGATATTTTTTGAATTATTAAAATTAAAAACTATGGTATTATTTTGAATTATTAATATTGTTAAAATTATTTGAGTCATTAATTGTCTGTTTTGATAATATGATTTGTGTTGGTTAGATATTTATTTTATTTAAGTTTGATTTGAGAATATAAAAATTAGAATAAATTATTAATTAAATTTAAATTTATTTATAAAAAAAATCAGTATATGATTTGATTTTAAACATTCAATATTGCAGACTATAAAATAATAAAATCTCCATATGCCACAACATTTTAATCTTTCTTCGGTTGTAATTTTGATTTGTTCGGTTGTAATTTTGATTTTTGTACTTTAAATACTCAAACGGGATGTGAGAGATTAGGAAATCTATCAAAATGTTCGATTTTATTTTAAAAAATAACTATCAATTGGTGAATCTTTCCAAAAAGAATAAAAAAATGTGAAACTTTGAGTAACATCCCAGTGAGTTTTCATGTAGACAAAAAAGAAAAAGAAAAAAACTCACACTATTAATTTATGATTTTTTTCAGTTTAATTTCACCGTTTGAATCTCAAAAGAATATTTTTAAAAAATAAAAGATCTCTTTTTTTCCTTAAAATTAATTTTTCAAATTGCCATCTTAAAAAGAAAACCTTTTTATATATATATATATATATATATAGGGTGTTTTTCAGGGCCTTTAGGGTAATTACTAATTACGGCGTCTTTATGATTAGTTCGCATAACAATCGCATCCAACGATCGAGATACATCAGATTTTTTCTCGCCCTCTGCTATATAAAGAGCTATCCAGCTTTCTCTTCTGTGTGAAAGATCAGTCAAGTAGCTAGGGTTTGGCACTTCGTGGCCGCCTTTTTTAATTTTTTTCTTCTGTATTATCATGTTGCGTGTTTCCAGTAGATGCGATGATGATACAACAGGAGGTAAAAAACCGTTGATTGTGTGGTGGGTTCATAGCCTCCACCCAAGATGAGTCTCTTTTTCTGGTTCGTATTCACTGAGCATCTATGATTTCCTCTACTTCTATCTGGATTTAAAGTTTTTGCAACGAAGGTACCTATGGAGGGGGTGCTATAAAAGTGCGCTCCTTGTCCAAGTTTGCCTTCGAAAATTAGAATCGAATGACAGATTTCGCATGAACTGTGATCTATTTCTTGTGATTTTGAGTTCACAGATCTGATTTTCGTACATTTATAATTATACTTGAAATTGTCATGTCTGTAAACTCTGATACAATGCGAAGGTCCCAGCAGAGGGGTAAGGAACTCTATAAATTGAGGCCTCTCTAACAATCATAAAAATTCCTTCGCAGATTAATTTGCCGAATCGTAGGACGCCCGGAATTTCTCTTGACCGGGCGTCTTGAACCCTCGGCTAAATATCATTGTCTGTCTAGTCTTGCACCTCACTTTTCTATACTGATCTTTCAATTGAAAAAACTAAAATTTTAAACGATAGCTACTGATTTTTCTTTCCCTCGAAGAAAGTCCATTTATACTCGATGAAGCCGCCAGGCCAAGTTAAGAACATTTATTTCAATCTTGTGAAAGGCAAGAAGACTCTGGATAATGGACAAAGTAAAACCATCGGAGAGAACTTTTTCTCCGAAAGAAAGATTTAGATGGGGGAAATTATCACTCTGCTTTACACATGTAGGGGAGGGAAATTGACGAGTGACAACAGCCAGATGCTGTTAACTTAAAATGAGGTCATTGTTTCAGTCAACTAGACTTTCTGGAGATGAACGTTTCACCTTAACTAGTTGAAGGATACATGTTGTCTGGACAAGAACCAGGACTGTAAAATGTTTATAGATCTTTATTTTGAGATATATACTGAAATGAATGAAGATCAGCCAACAATATGCTGAGCGGTGCTGTTGGTTGCTCATACTTTTTGAAATTAATATTAAAAATAATTTTATTAAAATAAAAAATAATATTTTAATTTATTTCTAAATAAAAAATACATTCATATTCCTGTAGAAACTTGGCAGTGAAATTTCATAAGAGATAACATACAGGACCAATGTGCGTGCCTTATGCTAGCTGGACTGAACTTATTTCAGGGCTTCTCCACAGGGATTGGAATGTGACAATTACCCGTGTTTACAGAAGCCAATATCTGTGCTGATGGATTGGCCATGGCCAATGGGTGGGTATTGATGAAAGTCAACAGGGTGACTTATTTCACAGTGCCTCCAGATTGTGTGATGAGGATAAATTGCAGTGGTTTTTATAACCGAGGAAACTTTAGGCTATGCAAGTAGCATCTTCTGTTTCTTTTTTTCTGGGCTTTACGCTCCTGTTTAACACCCAAAAAACAAAAACCTAGGAAATTCTCGATTGCAAATTCTAAACAGATAAAAAATCTATTTTCGGGCTGCACATCCTACTCATACCATTATATGCCCCAGAATTTTCTTGTAAACAATGAAAGTTTGCTTATGTAGCTGCATAAAAGTCCCCAGTTTCTTCACAATACACCGACATAGGAAGGATTAGTCGGTGCAGAAGCCAAACTGATACTTGGTTGCAACCCATTCATTTAGGCCTAACGAGGTAGGATGCCCATATATCATCTGCCGGCCGTGGTGGCTGAACCCAGTGCCCTGGTATGCGGCTGCACTCAAGTTCCACAGAACAATTAGGGGAAAAAACACTACACAAGGTCGGTAAACTCTGAACAGCTATTAAATGCAGCTTCCAGGAAAAAGAATGATTCGCATGCTTACCTTCCTCCTGGTCTTATATACGCATCCCATGTTCTTCTAACCTGCAAGCAAAACGAAGAAATAATGGATCTCTCAGCAATTGTCAATCCAGAATGACTCATAAATGCATGTAGCCTTTATAGTTAAGGCTATTAGGAGCTCAGTCAACTGAGCACGTAAACTTGTAATGTGCTAACTGAACAGACAAACTCTATAATGTGATTATATCTTACATTCTGTAAGAAATGGTGTATCCTGGAAAGTGTAAAAAATCAGCTGAAGAAGTTGCTGAAAATCACCTCGATAAGTGTGCCCATGTCATTATTGCTGCCATGATAGTAGTGGTAGAATTCAATTGGCAAATTTGCTACAAAATCATAAGCTCCACCATAAACTTGACCTTTAGATCCTTTTTCTCCAGATGGACCAGGAACTGCACCAGAGCCCAAATTGCCCGTGCTCTCATTTATTTCATCATTACTTTCCTTCATTCCATCTTTGTCATCACTTGCATCTTTTGAGTGCAGCCCACCACTCTGGATTGTTTTCCTAGATTCCTCAGCTGTTGCAATGGCACCCTTGGCAGCATCTGTTTCAGCTGCAGCCATTGCTTGGCGCTCTTCTTCCTCAACTGCTGCTCGAACTCTCTCAAGAAACTTGTCATCCTCCTCGGGGAGAAAATGTCCTGCATACAACCAACCATAATTAAAGGTAAAAAATAGACAATATGGTATTACATGAGCATGGACACCACATGCATCACACAAATGAACGCACTTAAGAAATAGGGAAACAAGACCCATACAGGGGTGGTGCCACGGCCAGCCGTTAAGGGATCATGCATTCCCCCCAGAAAAAAAATTAAATTAATTAATAAATAAATAATTTTTTTTTCTTTTTTTGAAGTCCTATTATTTCTAACTTGGTCCCACCAGCTATTTTTTCACCCTCCGCCATTGGACCATATATCATCGAGTTTCACAATAACTATCAGAGATAAAAGAGTCACTGTCTTAGTTATGATGACTATCTTCAGAGCAACCTGACAAGTTTTATACTCTGTAATGGTCGAGGTGTATTCATAATAACATTCAACAAGGAAAGATGCATACATTTGAACTTGCCAAAAAATTTTCAAATCCCACTTTAAACACAAATGCCACATCTGATGCATCAAACTTATACTAGCTGAAAACCATAGTCATGAAATTAGAAACGCGGCTGTATTTAACATGGAAAATATCATAGCAGTATAGGACTGGAAAAAACAAATCATAAGAAAGAAAAATTACATCACATCAAGCATGCACACAGTAAATAAAAAAGAAAAAGAAATTTATCAAGCAAACCTTGTTTCTTCAATTTTTGAATCCTGATGGAGCGCAATTCTTGCAACTTCTCCACGACCAATACCAGCTCAAGCTGAAACACTTGAAATTACTTAAGATTGGGCACCGGCCACAGAGGAGAAAAACAAACTCAAGAACAGGAACAGCATGATATTAGACAAGTGTTTTAACTCTAAATGGTCCAATGAATGCTCTACTAACTCTTTACTAATAGTCAACACCCATTGCAAACTCTTACCAGCAGTGATGCAGAAATTAATGGGAACCAGGAGATTAGCTACAGACAGCATTGAGCTTTGTAAAAAAATTACAAATCCGAAAATATTAAAAAAGTAATAGACTGACTACTCAATTCATTTGATATAGAATGCTTCTGTGAATATATTAGATATTAAATACATTTTTTTTTGGTATATGCATCTGTAAAATATGTGATATCATTATACTAGATCCCAAAATATCAAAGCAAGATGCGAGTGAGATGATATCAACTTGTTAAGAATATATGGGAGTATAGCATAAAAAAGGTTGGTGTATAATGTTTCTTAAATTCTCACCTCAGATTCTAGCCTCTTCCTCTCTTCTTTTGCTTTAAGCTTTGCAATTTCTTTCATCTTTTCCACCTGCAACCGCAAATGCCTAAGTTAAAATTGATAACCTCATGCAAACAGCAAATACAACTGATGTCAACAAAATGACGTGATTTAAAAATAAAAAACATGATGACACAACCTTCAAAGCTAGAATTTAGACAAGTTTAGTATAACATACATTTAACATGCCACCATCTAACAAAAGTATTATAAGATCATGCTGTTTCAAAATCTCATATTTCAGTCTCCCAGATGTGTCACCCCTTATGTTGAAAACAAGAGCAATAGAAAATACAATGAATACCATAAATATACCAATGGAACACAAAATGAACAAGAGGAAAGGCACCTGAGCTTAAACTTCATGTACCTAGAGTACTGGAATAGAATCAATATGCATGAGTTGAACTTCTAACAGCAATTATAACCGTTTAAGAACAGATGGTTCTTTCAAGCAAGAGAAGCATGAAAGTTGAGGGTGCTTGGATGCTTGTTAAAAGAAATTGAATGCCCCAACAAATGCAAGGTGTCCTGTGAATCAAATATGTTCTTTCAGGTATCTTACAACATCAGTCTTGCACAGTCATTCAAGTTTGTTTGGAATATTTGCACAATATATTTTATTGAAAACTAAATTGGAGATCTCACAAATCCATTTACTGGCCTTCAAAGCAATCAACTAGCACCCAGTAATCACCTCGTTAGCTCTTTCAACTGGTTTTGTGCATGAGACAATCTTAGATTGTTCTTCTAAATTCTAATGCCTCAACGTAATTTTTTTTTTTTGCTTCCAAGGAAACTGGAAAATCTACCAGCAATATCAAAATTTTATGCTATGATGTCTTCCAGTTAAAACAACAAATTTTTGGTGAGTTTCTACCAGTCGCATTAGAGGTTTCTACACTGATTCTAACCTAATCCAGATAAAGTACAGTGGAACATACAAGATAATTCCTTGAACTAAGAGAATCGCACAGCATTTGGAATTTTATCAACTACTGAAAGAGAGGCAAACAGGAATATAGCTGATTATACCAGTTTCAAACACAAAACTTCCATTACCTTAAGTTGTGCAGCATCCTTTGCTATCTCCCTAGCCCTCCACTCATCAGCTACACGATCAGCTTGTTCAAATTGTTCATGCTCCTAAACATCACAGCAAGCACTATTAGAGGGGGGGAAAGAGCAAAAGAAGAAGAAGAAGAAGAAGAAAAGCATAATAACAGAGGCCTGGAAGGCTACAATAAATCAAGGAAACCACCTTTGTGCGGATTTCTGCAGCACGTTGTCTTTTCCTCTTCCTCCAAAGTTTATTACGCTTGGACTTCAATATTTTATTAGACAATCTAGCTGCCATTGATTTCTCTTCCCATGGAGTGGCATCATCTATGATTACTCTAAATGGCTCTAATTGAGCTCTTAATCTTGACATCAAAGCATTTGCAGCATTCACCGAAAGTGATTCCTGTGCTTCCAAATCAATTTTCCTATCTTTCAAATACTCGTACAACCCACAAGCATAAGGGTCGGTAGATTCCCCTTCCCCATCTTCCACAGACCCTTCAGTGCTTTTGATTGTCATCAACATCTCAAGCTCTTTCTGCCTATTAAGAATAGCAAATTATTACAAACCATGTTTGCAAAAAGCAGAGAAAAGGCAATGAAAAGCCCCTTGGTAACTTTATATCCCAAACAAGCATTTGAAATTCAAACTGAAAGCAATAACTAAGTACATTGATGTGGCAAGAGTTAACGTGTCCTGTAACTCTTTCAGCCGATCATGCACATTTTTGGTGTCCCAAAAAGGAGTCGACTGTGGTGGATTAGGGGGCAACATCGGGAACCAGGGAGGAGGAGGTGCAGCAGGAGTCGCATGAAAAGGAACCGGATGCATGGCTGTGGAAAGAATTAAAGTCAAAACGAAACAAATGTTGTCAAGAAAAGAGCTAATTGCGGAAAAAGATTGTTTTAAGTTCTAACCCCAGCTACCATTGCCACTCGTTAACAAATTTCACAACTTAATACGCACAAAGAATTGACGATGGAATATTGCATAATCCAAAAAACACATTTAACTATAGCATTCTTTACTCCTTCAATTCTTTTAGTGAATTAAAAAATCTCTCTCTCTCTCTCTAGTCAGTCAAATTCACAAACAGTTTGTGGTCCAGTGTGAAATTATGTATTAATGTTGCTCTTTTTCTTACCACTTCAATTAAGCACCTTAATCACGAGTGACTGGGAGATATTATACAAAGGAAGTGATTCTGAATCAACCGTTTAACCGCCGATCACACACAAAGATATCAAATATAACAGTTCTCTGTATGTTATAGCTACAACAACAATATATGAAATTATGTATCTTTGAAAGCAAACAATATTGAATGGTTACAACAAGAGAGTAATTTGTTCGTACCTTTTCAAATTTTACAGGGTTGAAGTCAGTCCCAGGTTGTGCAATGAACTCCACGGAGCTTGTTAAAATAGGAGGCCAAATTGTACTCCGAAAAAACCCTGAACTTCAGCTAAAAATGAAACACCCCCTAAATCCCATTTTTTCCACTTTAAACACTCCCACTTTCGTTAAGAGTTATAATACCAAGCCTGACCCAGCCTAAAGTCTGGGTCACAAATTGGGATGGTGAATTCAAAAATACGTATCTTAATTATTATTTTTTTAAAATATTAAAATAATATTGTTTTTTTTTTAAAAAAAAAACCAAATTTTAATTAGATTTTCACCAAGCTGTTCAAGCCAGTAAAATTTAAACGAGTAAATTTTTATCTAGCTTAATATAAAATCCTAAATCAAATTTTGTGTAATTAATTTTACTTATTAGAATAGTGCGTTTAGAAATGTGGTTGCTTTTTTAAAATACTTTTAACTCAGAAAAATATGTTAATAATATTTTTTTATTTTTAAAAAATTATTTTTTAAATTAGCACATCAAAATAATTTAAAAATATCAAAAATATATTAATTTAAAAATAAATATTTTAATTTTAAAATAAATATTTTAATTTTAAAAAAATATTTTTAAAATATAATACCAAATAAATAATAACACGGAACCCTCGTGAAAAAGTGGTATTATTAGAAAACCATCCATCACAAGTTGTGATTTTTAATCTCCTATAGAAATATATTAATATATGATTTCTTTTTTCTTTCAAAAAAGAGAAATCTATATTATATCATCCTCATCTCTCGATGAGGCTTTATTCGTGAATACTATACATTTTTTACTTTGATAATGTAAATCCCACAAAATCTGAGTTTGTTGATCTAGATATATTGGGTAAACACTATTTGCCATGACTCCTGGTGCTGAAATTTATCTGAATGTTGTGAATCTTGGACAAACAATTAAAGAAGGAAATGAAACACATTTCATTTAAGTTTTTTCCCCACCTTGAGGGGGAGAGCATTTGAAATTTTTTTATTCAAATTATAATGTTACGTTTAGTTAATTTCTCAGAATAAAAAGAATATATTAGAAGAAACATAAAAATATTTAATTAGAAAAATAAAAATATAAAATAAATTATAATTTTATAGTGAGTCTGTATCGTTTTAAAAAAAGAAAGATGAGATATGTGATCTTCGTCCCAGGTGTTTTAGAGTAATTTATTTTGAGATGGTAATTAAGGTTGTCTAATTTTTATGATTTTTTTTAGAACATTGTTTTATTAAAACTTGATTTTTTCCATTTAACTTTTCAACGAAACCTTAACCTGGCCACGAGGAGTGACTTTGTTAAAAAACTAAAATGGTTGAAGGTGTAAAATCATAGATTTTTTTCCCTTAAAGTACTTATTTTTTTGAGTTGAAAGAATATTTTATAATTTAGCTTAAATAAAAAAAAATGATGTAATTACTTAAAATCCTCTCAATTGTTTTTTTTTTGTTAAATAATATTATTAATAAAATAGTAAAGGGTGTGGCTGTGGCTAAATCACTCTAACCATTTCCATAACATATTATTTGCTTAAATAGTATTTTATATATTTTTTTTCTTCAATCTTATTTTTTAAATATTAGGTTGTTTTAGAAATTGTGATTCATAATTTTTTTTTTGTTAGGTTATATACTAATATCATGAATTTAGTTTTTTTATTTCTCAATTTTAACATTCAAAATTAGATTGGTTGGAAGTAGAGTCTCGTTGTTTTTTATTTATTTTTATGAAATTATTTTAATTTTATGATTTAAATTGCAAGTTTGACATATTAACTCCGGTTGATTTATGTTATTTTTTTTTACCACTTTTTTAAAATGATTTTTTTTATTCAATCATTCAATATTGAGTTTGTTAGAAATTAAGCTTCATAATTTTATTTTATTTTGCTTTCTATAATGTTATTCCGATCTCATTACTCGAGTTGTAAGTTTAACTGATTTACCTGGGCTGACTTTGTTCATTTTCTTTTGGTCCTTTTTTAAACTAGGTTTTATTTTTTACCTACTTTTTATGGACTTGTCTCAATTTTGTGACTTGAGTCATAAGCTGATAAGTTGATTCGAGTTGACTCTATTAATTATGTCATTTCTTAATTTATTTCCCCTAAAATTTAACACTACAACAACTCAATCTTCTTTTTATTTATTTAGTTTTTTATTCAATCTTATATTTCAATGTTAGGTTATTTAGGAATTGAGTTTCATATTTTTCTTTCAAATTACTTCCCGTCGAGTTATCTTGGTAATTTAGTTTTTTTCCTCGATTTTAATTTTCAACATTGGATTTGCATAATTTTTTTATTTGTTTTTCATAAAATTACCTCATCTTGATGACCTAGATCGCATATTTAACAGGTTAGTCCAGGTTGATTTATGTTGTTTTTTTGTTATGTTTTGAATTAATTTTTTTTTATTTCATCATTCAATGTCATGTTCGTTGGAAATTAGGTTTTATAATTTTATTTGATTTGCTTTTTATGTGGTTATCTTGATTTCATAATCCAAATTACAGGTTTGAAATGTTAACTCGGATTGATGTTTTTTTTTTAATTTAATATTTTTTTAAAAATAATTTTTCCTTTAGTATTGGGTTAATTAAAAATTAACATTTATAATTTTCAAATTACTTTCCGTTGAGTTATCCTGGTAATTTAGTTTTTTTTTCTTGATTTTAATTTTCAACATTGGATTTGTTGAAAAATAAAGATGAGACAGAGCTTCATAATTTTTTTCATTTGCTTTTCATAAAGTTATCTCATCCTCATGATCTAGATCGTAGATTTAATAGGTTAGTTCAGATTGATTTATATTGTTTTTTGGTTATGTTTTGAATCGATTTTTTTTTCAATTCCATCATTCAATGTCATGTTGGTTGAAAATTAGGTTTTATATTTTTTTTATTTGCTTTTTACATGGTTATCTTGATTTCATAACCCAAATTACAGGTTTGAAAGGTAAACTCGGGTTGATGCATGTATGTTTTTTTTTTAATTTAATATTTTTTAAAATATTTTTTCCTTTAATATTGGGTTGATTAGACATTAACATTTATAATTCATGTTGATTTAATTTTTATAAAGTTATCATGATTTTATGACTCGAATTTTAAATTTAACAAGTCAACTCAGGTTAATTCAATATATTATTATCTTAATTTGAAATAAATATCATCTAATATATGCTAACATACCAATATTTTAAAATTATATTATCAAATATTTATTATATTTTCAGTTAATAATTAAATCTTTTTAATTAAAAAGCACATTAACAATAAAACACTTAATTTTTTTATATATATTTTAAAAATTTTAACTCACCTGTGAAGCGGGATGGGGCAATGATATGGGTCATTGCCTTAATATATACGTTGATATTAAATATATATATTTTTTAAAAGATATTTTTATTATATTTTTAAATAAAAAATAATTTAAAAAATAATTTTTAATACCGTGCGTAATCCACCCAATCAGGCACATTGTATTCAAAAGAACACTAGTGAAGATCAGAGACAACGAGACCAGGATGGTCGAGCGGTCCAAGGTGCCAGGCTCAAATTCTTGTCCTCGTGAGAGAGAACGTGGGTACACTTCTGACATTTTTTCCCCATTTCTATTTTTTTTTTTTTAAACTCCGCCCCTTTTTTAAGCTTTCATTGCTGGGCTAATGATTTTCACCTTAGCCCAAATTTTGATATTTATTTTGCAAGGTCTGTAGCAAATATCGAATTTGCGTTAATTATGACCTCAAGTAATGTAGTTTTAAAAACCACACACACACGTATAATCATGTCTTTTTTGTTAAGATTGTGCACTTGTCTATTTTATTTTGTTATTAAAAAAAAATGGTAAAGAGGAGGATAAGATTGAGAAGATTTGATTAAATAAAAAAAATTCAACAAAAGAAAACTTAATATGATTTAACCAAATCTTCTAGTTCTATATATTGCTGGTTAATAATTTCTCGCCCTTTATACTGGAATTTTATTTTATTTTTGTTCTTGCTGAGGAGCGGCAACAACACAACACAATACATGATCCCTTGTTTCATATCAAACAAATAAAAGATAGCGAATCCACAGACGATTCCAGTTCTAGGCAGAGGCCGGGCCTTATAATCCAAATCCGAGAAATGAGCACGGTCCTCATCCATTTATCTTCAAATGCATCATGAACCCAAATGGCATCTCGGTATTCTGACTCAGTAACGTTCCAATATTGACTTGCTTTCCATAGTAACGACGACAAAGCATGCCCGACATGTCCTTCTAGGCAACTCAGAGAGATAGCTCGGCCCCCCTTTGGCCACATTGTCTACATATTCGTTGCCTGGTTTTCTTGCCAGGAACATCCGGGGTTTTCAATTTCTTGGAATTAAATTTAAGTTCAATTATTATTGTTTTTTTTTTTTGTGTGTGTAAAACCTCAAATCAGTCCTCAGCCTATGCACCGATTCTCACTGGGTCTTTAAACTGAAACACTTCTCAACTAGATCCGTAAATTATCATATTTTGCTCAATCTAGTCCTTCAATCCATGCTCATCAATGATAGAGGATAATTAAATTGAATCAAATATTGAATTTCATTCTCCCTCATGTAAAGGCGGTGAGAGATTTTACAGCACTGAAAATATTTTCACCTGATAGGATGAGTTTAATAGTCAGGAATAACATATAAATAATCTCACTCTCCCTCGTGTAAAATGTACAAGAAAAATAATAAGACAAGATCCCGTGGTTTGATACACGAAACTCTTCAACAGGATCAGAAAAGATGGCTGGTCCTTGCGATGGTACTAGATAGGCACAGTATTCTTTGCTATTTATTTAACTATGATAATTGTGTTTTGATTTTACAAGTTAAGACATTATCATCCCAAGGTTGAAACCAATGTCTTGAAGGAAACAAACAGAGGGGTGGTCCGGCAGCGAGGACAATAAGGATGTGCTTTTGTTTGGGCCCCTTCTGTCTCATGATGAGTATATTTCTAGCTACCGGAGAGAGTAACGAGCCAAAATGTTGTGGATAGCCGGTGCCAGGATCACGTACGACTTATTTGCAAGCATATTTTGTCCATGTCCCCCTTTTGTGATGCACTCTTGCTTGTTTTCATGTGATTATCAATGCTACAGAGTCCCTTCAATAATGCATATGTGTGCCTCTTGCTTGCAGTATTGGTTAAGCTGCTGCTTAAAAGTGATGAGTAAGACTTTTTGAATCTATATTTTGATGTTACGTGAAAGAAACCAAACCCATTTCAAGGCAATAACCCAAGTGAATTTGTGCATGGCAGATTGCCAATATATCTAGGTTTAATTTTTTGCTAAACCCAATAATATATTGGCTTGACAACTTTATGTTTGAGTTTAGTTACATATTAAGTTCAGGATTAGGTGAGTCTAATAAATTATCACACTTAATATTGGTTAAATTTAAAACATTATGAGTCAGGTAAGTTATGAGACTTAATATATTTGAATCAAATTATTTATTAGGCCCAACTAGACGATGACCTGACAAGTTGTTTGACTGAGTTTAATCATATGTTGAGCTGAAATCAACATAAATCTAGTAAGTTGTCAAATTCAATATATTTGGATTCAGCCATGAGTTGAGCCAAAGTCAATGTAGGTCTGTCAAGTTTATAGTCCCAATATACTTGAATCTAGCAATGTGCTGAGTACAACTCAATGTGGATTTGACAAGTTGACACACCTTATATATTTGGGTCCGATCATGAGTTGAACCCAAGTCAATGTGGGTTTGTCAAGTTGTCAGACCCAATGTATTTTAGTTCAGCTATGTACTAAGCCCTAATCAATGTGATGGTAAATTATCAGACTCATCTGCCCTAGTCAATGTGATGGTAAATTATCAGACTCATCTCTCATAGGTTTGGCTACACACCAACTCTAATTGGTCTGGATGTCGTTAAAGATCCATTTTAAAACCACATGGTTTTGTCTTAAGCTTATTAATATGATTTGTCCATGTTAAAAATAATCATTACTTTACATCTATAGATGTATAAAAGATCTTCCAATGATTTACCATATTTTTATCTCATTAATAATATGTAAAAAAATATTTGTCTATAATTAATGACGTTTAAGAGATTTTTATCTCTTATTAATGCCATCAAGATCAAATGACTCTCTAATCCCTTCACTTTATCAAAATAATGAGTTCATAGATTAAAAATACCCTTAAACCATTTAGGTAAAAAATTAATATTTTTCTACTCTCCAAGTATTTATATCTTAACTGTTATAGTATTTATCATACCAAAACAAGAACAAATATTATTATTCTCAGAATTTAAAGCTTTTTTTTATTTATTATATTTTTCTATTTAAAAATCACTGATTTTATCATTGAAAGATCCTTAAATCCACTAAAAAAATTGTTTTGTAAATATTAAGATTTCTACCACCAATCATATATTTCCTAGACTATAAAGAATGAAATATTTGTATGAACATATAATTAATCACTACCCAAACCAAACGGAAATCATTAATCAATAATAATCCTCTTTTTTTTTTTTTTATCAAATTTCGTTAACAAAAATCATTCAAAAGGTCTGTTTTCTAATTTCCTCTAAAATATTAAATTATAGAGATTAGGGTGCTGTGAAACATAAGGCCACGTAGTCAGATTGAGGGCCTTGCTTTATCCAACGGATGAAATTCTTCAAAAACTAATTTTTAGGAAGAATGTTAGGTGATCCTTCATAAAGTGCAACAAAAGGTTTCGAACTAGGAATGGCCATCTTCTTCTTCCCTTGTCATTGATTGAACGGAAAAAAATTCAATACGGATGCCGCCACCACTCTCACGGAGGAATAAAATGGAAGGGTTGCATGGAAAAAAAAAAGCATAAAAGATAGCATAAAGCAACAAAAGCTGGACAATCCCTCTGGGGGTCCTATACTGCTTCATCTGCAGGTATTTTAATGTCCTAGGCCATTCAATATTGCTGGGAAGATTCGTCATTTTAGTCCTCTATTTCTAGTCTATCATATTGTAAATTCCTGTCTGTCCATGCATACTATTATATATTCTGCAATTTGTTACCGTAGTTCCTGAATTTTTAAATAGAATCCCATGGAAAAAACAAATTAAGAACATAGAGGTTGGAAATTTCATATCTTTACAAAATGAAGACGACGAATAAGAAATAATTTTAATTTCTTATCTTCGCACCATGACGAGACTATATAACATATTAATCTGTATTATTTTTTGTAAGGACATACTAATTATTTATCGAACTTTTCACAGCTGAGCAACAATGAAAAATTGCCATCCTGAATGGACACATGAATATATAAACAAGCAAAGGAGTAGAAGACAGAAATGGCAGATGACAACTCGTGTTTGATCTCCTGCCCTGCATTTCTAGAAGCTCTACACTTCCCTTCTCCTTCCGGTCTGTTTTTTCTCCTGTGTGTAAAACAATCATTTATCTGAAAGTAAAAGTAGAAGAGGATCAGAACACTTCTGAGATTTGAACCAACAAACACAAAAATTAAGAAAATAATTAAAGATGGCATGCACATACGCATTGATCTTTTGCAATGAAGAACTGCGTCGTGGATTGATCTCTCACTGTCATGGCAACCATCCAGAGAATAAGCTACTCTTCTGCTTGGAGATGCTTCCCGTGAATTGCTCTGGCTCTTAGCTTCCCATGCTATCCTCTCAACATTGTCAACTCTTGTGCTTATTCTTGAGTCTCTTACTCTGTGGGATAAAGGTCTAACATATCCAAAACACTTCGGCAAGATTCGCTTCCATCTTCCAAGGAAACGACAAAGAATCTGAACAGCTGAAACAGTTTTTGAAGAAAGAGAAGAGGGCACATTAGGGGCTAAATTCAGGGAGCTGGAGGCCTCATTCTTTGACTGGTTGATAAAAATGGGTCTGATGAGGCCGTCGGAGAAAAGCTGGTCAGCATGAAGAAGAGCATCGGGGGATTGGGAAATGGGAAAATAGAAATTGAAGTTCTGGTCTTCTTCCAGCGATCTTCTTGAGTTCTGCATCCTGTAATCAAATTCTTCGGAGATGGCTCCATAGGAACTATCAAGAGATGCTCCGAGGGCCGTCTCAAGACCTTGTAAGGAGGGATTGACACTGGTCAACCAACTGCGAGAGAAACTTTCAATGGCCAGAGTTTCTGGGGATTCCATGGACTGTCAACAGCAGCAGCTAAAATGAAATTAATAAGCACTAATTCTTATATATTAGTGGAGGGCCAAGATTCATGTGATTGGCACATTTAAAGTTACCACAGACCATGACAACCACAAGGTAATGAATTGTCTATTCTATCAAGGTCAAGCAGGAGACAAATGGAACAAGAAGATTTGAAGCTAGATAGACGTCACTTGCTGCTTTGTTCTTC
Source organism: Populus tomentosa (assembly GCA_018804465.1). Taxonomy (NCBI): domain Eukaryota; kingdom Viridiplantae; phylum Streptophyta; class Magnoliopsida; order Malpighiales; family Salicaceae; genus Populus; species Populus tomentosa. The sequence continues at coordinate 5,747,157 of CM031995.1, forward strand.
TTGATTTCCTTATCCAATTTAAAAATCATTTTTATTTTTTTTCCTCTTGATCTGTCATTATATTTTTTAATACTTATCTATGAATTCTTTTGCCATTTTTTGGCATAAAAAGCACAATACTGTTTCAGTTTCCTCCTAATAGTGGCTACCCACCACTACTACTTTGTCCCTAATTTATCAACTATTAACGTTTGAACCAAAGATATATTCCAAGTGCCCAAGGGAAAGGGCCAAAGCCCAAGGGATTCTTTGAAAATCTTTTTTTTTTTTAATAAAAAAACTAATACATGGAGAAAGTTAAAAAGTATTGAATAGATTAAAACCTTGTTTTTAAATTTTAAAAGTATTTTTTAAAAATTTAAATTTTTATTTTATTTTATTTTACTTCAAATTAATATTTTTTTGATGTTTTTAAATTATTTTGATGCGCTAATATCAAAGATAATTTTTTAAAAATAAAAATATATATTTTAATATTTTTTTGAGTGAAAGATATTTTGAAAAATAACCATAACTATATTTTTAAATATACTTTAAAACTCCCTCCCTCTCTCTCTCTCTATATATATATATATATATATGATTGAATCCAAGTACATGATTTCACAATGAAAGTTTGCACATCAAGATGAAAAAGAGAAACAAAGAATATTACTTTTGAGTAAACAAAAGAGTTTGAGAGGAAGTTTTTGGTACTCTCTCAAGATATATATATTTTTATTTGGAGAAAAAAGAAAATAGTTTTATACCACACATCCAATTCTGACGCCCAAAAAATAAGTGATTTTCAGAAGTTTTTCAAAATAGAAAAGAATTTTTCTAAATTTATTTGTAATAAAAATCAATAAATCATGAATTATTCTAGAAACACTTTTTTTTTTAATGGTATTCTAGATGGCTCTTCTTTATACATTAAAAACTCTAATGATTTAGGTGGCGGCATAAGCCTCGTAATAACTCCAAGATCATACTCTAACCTATAGCATGGTCTCTACTTTAATCTATCCGCATGACATCTTGATCATTAAAAAAGTTTTGATTTTTCCATTAAAATGAAAATCTAAATGCAAGAATGCATAAAGACAGCAATGTGCCTCCAAATATTTAATATATGTTTAGAAATTGATGCTCAAAGCATAGGGAATAGTCCACTGCCCTCTCTTCAGAAACGATCGATGTTCTCAAAACAAACAAGAGATAACAAAACTATCAATAAGCAATGCGCAGCGAGGGACAACCACACCCTGACCAAAGCAGCTCCTAAATATTCTTACATTTAAAGAACGTATGAGAAGGTGAATCGAGATGTCTAACAGTGTTTATTTTCTGATTTGTCTGCATGTAGCATCGTGTGAAAACAACACACAGAGAACAATCTCCATGGTCGACTTTGATAGAGTACACAATGAAAATTGATGGTGAATAGGATTCCCATTTTCCAAACAAGAGTTTTAACTATATGAGAAGAAAGGAAATGAGTAACTAATACCCTTTGTAAAACAACCAGAAACACCAAGGGTGATTCTTTGTGTGGCTGCGTCTGTATCCTAGTTAAGAGGGCGGGAGGAAGAAAAGGGAGAGATGTTCTTTCCATGCAATACCTGAATCTTAACATGTAAATATCCTTGGAAAGAGACAAAAGCAAAAGAAGCAGACAGGGGTCCCTAGCTAGCTGATAGGAGGTAGGGATAGAATGTTTCAGGGACGAGCTACATGAACAGAGATGAAAAGGAGATACAGAAGGAAAGGCTCCCCTACTTACTATCTGATGATACTGCAATGTCTCAGACACAAACTAGATGAAATGACATGAAAACTGATAAAGAGTGAAGGACACTCTCCTCTCAGCTCTCTTGAAAAACAGCACAGCTAAAGCAACTGAACGAGGTTGTGGTTTGTAAATGTCAAATACATTTGTATGATAGGGAAAGGGGTTTTGCTTAGTTAATGTCAAATATATATAATTTCTGGTCAACGAAAAATAGCAAACATGGAAAATGAGAGAACAAGAAAATGTGGTGAAGTTTGGAGACTTTGCGAATCGAAACCCACCAGGCTGTTACACTTTTACCATTTCAAGACTTGAGTAACTTCCTATACTGCAGCTGACAGGGACAACAAGCTATAAATTTAAGACATGTAAGAGGCAGTGACAAAAGCTAACAGGCATGCCAGCTTTCATAATGGTGATAATTTTTAGCTACAGAAACTCCTGTCTGCTTCAAATTCGTAGTCAGCGAAGCTTGAGGCAGCATAAGTCTTAAAGCAAGGCATTGTTGGAATATAACAGAATCCTGTACTCAGAGCAATCACATCCTGCTACTATAAAAGAAACGGTCCTCCAGAACAATGCAGTGCAATGGCGGTAATGTGAAAAATAATAAAATGAAAATCATGTCCAGATCAGATTCAAAGTGTGAGTAGGATGTGGCTATGTGCTGATTGGAGATTTTGGGTCACAGTATGTTCTTTTGATTTTATAGTAAGAAAAGGCAGAATGCATGTTGGAAAACCCAATTTAAGTGGACACTTATTTACAACTAGTCAAGTAGCAGTGAAATAAAGAGCAAATATTTTCAGAGATTATAAATCTAACAAATACCGCTGTAGCATTTGTTTACGAAGAATATATGAAGATTACATACACGGAACATAAAGTAGTAGGAACTGAGCCACCACAGACACGAGATGTTGATACAAGACCATCGAAGATTTTTAGACATCGGCCTTGATGGAAGAGCTGTGTCCACTTTGATCATCATAGTACTTGGACCACAGCATCACACCACCATAATTATCAGACCCCTTGATGGCTGGAAGCACGTTGGAAGTTAATTCAGGTACAGGAATGAAGCCACTTCCTGCTGCCTCAGGAGAAGCAGGTAATCCTAGGAAAAAGACAGTGGCTGGAATGTCTGAAACCCATTGCTTCCATGCATCTTCGAGATTGGTAATATCACCGGATGTGTACTGACATGGAGGGTTGTTGTAGAATTGGACCCAAAGATAGTCAAAAAGACCTGTTTTGAGGACATTTCCTACAGACGCATCAGGAAATGGGCACTGGGGTGCTGCCGTTAGGTACACCTTTTTTCCCTGATTGCTGTATGCAGAAAGGTACCTTGCAAGATCATCCCAGTACAGGTCTGTTCCTCCTTCAATATCAAAGTCAACTCCATCTAGAACAGCAGGGCCGAGCGGACGAAATGAAGATTGTGCACCCAAGAAGTTGTTCCAGATATAAGTGGCGACTTGTCTTGCGTCATCAGAGGAGGCCAGGGAGTAGCTTCCGGAACCTCCTCCGATAGAAAGCGTCAGCTTAATGCCTTTGGATTGACATGATTCTATGTCAGAGCTTAAGCCTGTGCAACCTTTACTGTGTGGATCGCAGTGACCGGCAAGGTTCATCATGGGGTTCCGACCGCTACCAAAACTGGAAAGAAAAGCAATGTTAACAAACCCATATAATCCCGTGGCACAAGTCTCTGCCAAGGTACCCTCATTTCCATTCTGGCCCCAATAAATAGTGATGCCACCTGCATTTGAACCCGTTGCTAGCAGTAACATTACTAAGAGGAGGAATTGCATTGAAGTTGTTGTTAGTACTGCCATTTTAAGGTAGTTACCAAGTCTTTATATGATGATAAGTGTATTCTACTTCTTTGTAAGGATTCTGGATAGCCATGGCTTTTTATAGCAAAAACTTTCCCCTCTTCTAATAATCATATTTTGTGCCTATGCTTAAACGGAGTGCCGTGACAGTTACCCATTATTTTGTAGTGAGGTTTTGAAATTTCAATGAATGGTTTTGACATCGAACAGTTGGTTAATTTATTCATCTTTCCACGCCACTTCGCCTTTCTTCCATTTCCTCCTTTGTCCTGGTTGCTTGCTCAAAATATAGTGGTAGACGGAGAGAAGTAGCCATCAACTCCAAGTCTCCATCTTGACTGCTATAATGATAGAAGGCACAAACTATTGTTTGATTTCTCTTGTTTAATCTGTTTCCAACTCATTATCTTGGAAAGCACGGGAGTGCTTATGCGGAATGGTTTGAATCCTAGATAACAGTTATTCATGCTCAGATGGAATTAGTATTTGTCTTCATGGATGGTAACTTTGCTTATAAAACAAGAACGGAGTCTTCTTTGTGCATTCACTGTGAATATCTTCTTTTTTATTGATGGTTTTTTTGGGCGATGATCCAGCTTGGTGGAAAACAAAGGGTTATCTGGTGCTCAAGGAAATTAGGGAGTAAATTGATAATTATTTCTCCTGTGATGAAGATGAATTTTCTGGTCCAATAAGCTCAATCCAGCAAAACAAAACCAAAATATTTTATACGTAGCTCTTATTCTAAGAGCATAACACAATTGACAAAAGGATTAAAGCATATTATCCTAAGAGAAGTTATTGAGATAAAGTTCTGTAAAATATGAAATTCATACTGTCTCGTAGTGAACTATACCAAGCATGACAAAGGAGAAAATAAGGACAAAATATTGAAGCCCACCCGACTGCAACATTTTCGCAATTCCTATACTTTAGAAACTTCCTGGTATACTGCAGTTAACAGCACCATTAAACAACGATTTAATAGCAGAAGAGGCCAACAATTTAAGACACGTTAGAGGCAAACGAAGGCTAACGGGCATGCAGATTTTTTCAAAATGGATATTTTCAAGCTTAAAAAACCCCGTCTGCGTGGAAGTATGAAGCAGGGGAACTTAGGAGATGTAACTGTTAAGGCAAGGCATCGTTAGAATACAAAAACCCCTGCAGTCAGAGCAATCGTATCCCTCTACTATAAAAGCAATTCTCCTACAGCACTATGCAGTGCATTCTGCATTAGAACAATGCCAAGTGGGTAGCAAAAGTAGATTAAGATGGCATTTCAACCAGCAACTACATTATCAGTTGCCGCATTAGCATTGCTAATTTTAGCAACAGGATCTGATGCAGGTGGAATAGCAATCTACTGGGGTCAGAACGGAAACGAGGGAACCCTGGCAGATACTTGAGCAACTGGAAACTACCAATATGTAAACCTGGCATTCCTCGTGACTTTCGGAAATGGCCAGACTCCCATGATTAACCTTGCTGGGCATTGCGATCCATACAGCAATGGCTGCACAAGCTTGAGTTCTGACATTAAATCATCCCAAGCCCAAGGTGTTAAGGTGATGCTTTCTATAGGAGGAGCTTCTGGTAGCCACTCCCTCGCCTCCTCTGAGGACGCGAGGCAAGTCGCTGTTTATCTCTGGAACAGTTTCTTGGGGGGTCACTCTTCATCCCGTCCCCTGGGGTCTGCTGTCCTAGATGGGATTGACTTTGACATCGAAGGAGGAACAGGATTGTACTGGGATGAACTTGCAAGGTGCCTTTCTGCTTATAGCAATAAAGGTAAAAGGGTGTACTTAACAGCAGCTCCCCAGTGCCCCTTCCCTGATGCTTGGGTGGGAAATGCCCTGAAAACCGGTCTTTTCGATTACGTTCGGGTCCAGTTCTACAACAACCCTCCTTGCCAATACGCTTCTGGGGAGGTCACCAGTCTGGAGGATGCTTGGAAGCAATGGACTTCAGCCATTCCAGCCAGCAAGATTTTCTTGGGTTTGCCCGCATCCCCTGCGGCAGCAGGCAGCGGCTTCATTCCTGTGCCTTATCTCATGTCAAACGTGCTTCCATCCATCAAGGACTCTTCCTAGTATGGGGGTGTAATGCTGTGGTCCAAGTATTACGATGATCAAAGCGGATATAGTTCTTCCATTAAGAATGATATCTGATCTCACATTTCTGTCATTTCCGCGTGCCTGCATGCGTGATGTGTATCGGTTGTATTTCCAGATATTCTGATCTATCTTCTATATATGTATCTTCGGAGTACATATTTGATTTATGCTCACTAGTTTCTTACATGCGGCTCTCTTCATTGTCTTATAGCTTTTAACTACTACTTTTGTCATGAACAAACGTGGCCAAAATTTAAAAACTGGAACTTCGAAAACGATAAAACTGAAGCAGAACAATGCCAATCTAATCAAAATCAACATTTCATCTCACATACAAGCGTAGGCACCCTTATTGCTCAAATCCGACACGGGTCAATAAGGCTAAACCACATACTAGTACAGTGCGGTTGTACGATTTAAGTAAATTCAAGCATTCCTCCAACCTTTTCAACTGGTAGTAAACTGCTCATCTCCTAACCTGCGGATCAACCTGCCCAACCCACCACTAGGCCTTGAGCTGACAAACCCATGTGATTAGTTGACAAAGATTTGGATGCAAATTTGGTGGAAAAGTTTTAGGACCAACCAACCCCACGTTCTTTGTGGTCATTACTAAACAATGGTTTATATGGAGAAGCGTAAAACAAGTTGCATGTACCTAGCCAATGAGCAACTTGGACCTAGCCAATGTGCCTATCTAAATTAATCTGGATGAATTCGAGGCAGAAGCTCTCGTTATTAGATAAATTTTAAGTGTGATCAGCAACCATTTTTTTCTAAGAAAGGTTGCAGTATAAATAGATTCAAGAACGGGTTTAATATAATTTATTTTCTTTCTTGTATTGAATTTCAAATGGGAGGAGAGAGAGAAACTAATGAATTTCAACACAAAAGTCTAGGGGTTGATTTTGAAGAAGTTAAGCTTGTAAAATATATTCATAATTTTGTTGCTTTCTGTTTTGTTCTTTTCTGCTACTTTATCATAACAGGCCCCAATACAAGTGTAAAACAATCAGGGGCATCATTACAAGTGTGTTTGGTTTACTAAAAATATCAATATTCATGAGCTATAACAGCAGGGGAATATTTTTCTCTAAGAAACAATAAGAAAAGGAAAAGGAAAAGGAAAAGGAAAGATTAATTAATCTCCTTCTGATCAAAGAATCTGTAAGACTTCTGTAACAGCTAAACAAGAAATATACTTCCAATAGCAAGGAGTTTTTATATAAAGCATGATCAGAACGCCAATACCAGTACAGACCCTGTTAATTAAAGGTTAAAATTTAGAGGAAAAAAAGCACAAGAAAATAAAATTTCCAAATGTGAAACAAAATATGTAAAGAGCAAAGAGATTGAAATTAAACAAGAAACTGTAGTCGCTGGGCCGTGATAAGCTTTCATGAAATGTCGACCTTCATCCGTGAGTATTAACAGCTTCCCACAGCATGTTTTTCGGAACAGGGTTGGCCAGGTCCCTAGCCTGCAGAGCGACATTCCTGAGTTTCCTGATTGTCCACACGTTGGCTTCCCAGAAGGACAAGCTCCTGTAAGATAAATTGTGCTTCTTGCACAGATCCTGTACCAATGGTGAAACTCTTCTCAATTGGGATCTCGGCATCCTTGGAAACAAATGATGCTCAAGCTGAAACTGCAAACCACCATAAAACCAATCCATCCAAGATGAACACGAAATATCCAAAGTCCCACTTGTCTGTTTCTCAAACCAATCATTCCCTTCTGGAAGTCCAGTATAAACATCGGCCGCAAAATGATTCAAACAAAATTGAACGTGTTGAATTGCCGTAACAGCAAAGCTTGTAAGCACAAACATCACCCTCTCGGGCCAATTAGGGATGCAAGACACGAGTAGAGGGAACCAAGTCCAGAAGATAAGAATTCCCAAGATGTTCAAAGCTCTATCTGGGAATCTTCTCTTTGAAAACAATAGCAAGAACGTCTGTATGTACAAATTGACCCTCGCAACACACATTACTGGATAAAAAGTCCAGTGTTGGTAACTCACAAAGAACCTGGCCACAGGATCAAAATTTAAGTACCTTCCATAAAAGCAAGACTTTATAGAATTGAAAAAAATCGAATTTACCGCAAAGACTGGTATGTGTTGAAGATCAGGATCATAATCAAGACTGTTGCAAGCGAGATGGTGTGCATTGTGGGTCCATTTCCACCAAGCAATGCTAATACCCGTGAGCGAGTTTCCAGCGAGGAATTGAGCGAGTTTGTTATAACCACGAGTGTTCATCACCTGGTAATGCCCTGAATCATGACCAATATAGGCACTTTGAATCCAAAGAAACCCCAACACCACAGCAGAACCAAAATGAGCCCAAACACTCTGGCAACACAAAACACCATAAAGAACAGCACAAAACATCAATACAATAGATGTCAGTGCATACATAGTAATATGTCCTTTCTTTTCGAACAGGCCCAGTTTAGCAAACTCTGAAGCAAGCCTCCTGTAATCCTTGGATGTCTCTGATAGCTTGAAATCTGTGAGATAATACCCTGTAAAGAGCTTATCAAGATATTTCCATGCTGTTCCAGGATGGTAGGCAATGAATGCATCAGTAGCATCCAGGCCTGCCATATTCATGAGAGCGACATCTCCACCCGGATGCTCATTTGCCCACTCAGAGACATCGTAAACCTTTCCCTGAATAGAGATCCACAAGTCTCCTGCCTTGTTGTGCTGCTTAAGCTCTTCGCTTGTAATGCCCTTCTTATCTCCCTCCATTGAGCCAAAATAGTATGAATTAGAGAGATTTTGATATTGCTAACTAGAAACAAATCAAAACAAGAAATTCCTGTTTTCGTTCTAAGAAAGCAAACCCATTAACAGCGATTTCGATCTCTCTCTCCCTCTCGGTTTTATCTCTGATGAGCTACTTCTCTCCTTGGCTATTCTGGCTTTCCAAGATGATTTCTGTTGTTTTTCGAGAGGTTTTATAGAGAGGAGACAGCTTTTGGATTCTCTCTCCTTTCTTTTCTCCCTCAACAGCGAGGCTTGCTGTGAAACGGTGACTTCTTAGTTCTTAGACCCAGCAGGTAAAATCTCTTTTAAACAATAATCATCAAACGACCGTTGATATGAAAGTTCGGGTTTGGTAATTGCAATCAACGGCAGAGAGGAGTCTAAGGAACGCGCTTACAAGGAAGATTTATTGTACTTGAAAGATATTTTTGGGGAGCGGCGACTGAGTCACTTGAAAGATATTTTGAGGTGCGGTGTCATGGTCACTCACTCGTGGGTCGTGTAGAGTAGACTGCGCGTTAAATGAGAGCCGAGCAAAAAGATTAAAAGATATGAAATGCCAGCCTCAGATAATATAATTAAATTCCCTCAACCTGTTTGGACAGTTAAATAGTATAATTTGTTTCCAGGTTGTATCGATATTCTTGGCTTACCAAAAAAAAAAAAATGTATCGATATTCTTGAAGGGTGTGATGATAACCAAGTTTAAAATGACTATTTGTCGTATAAGGAATATTTTGATTGTATTTTGTTATCGTCTTAGCTATGACTAAATGAACGGTTAAAGGAAGTTTTAAGAATTTCCAAGGTGGTTTTACCTATGCATAAAAGAATTCCAGAGTAGTTTAACCGAGCACGAAACTTTGACCTTTTATTTACTTAAATCCAATCACAGTTTTGTACATAAATTTTGGTTTTATAAAACTCGACGTAATATCGTTTGTTATCGTCTTAAATTTGGTTGGACGTGAAAAAATAATATTTAAATAGTTATAAATTTTTTGTTATTCTCATTTGACTTGGCAAAGCAATTTAAATTTAAAAAGTTCCGACTTGGCTATTTTTTAAACTAGATTTTAAATTAAATTATGTAAAAATTATTATTTTAATATAATTTTATTATCTAGATATATTTTTTTAAAAAAATCAAATAATAAAAAAACATGTCATGTTTATCATAGTTAACTCATGAAACTTACAATTTATGTTGTGAAATTTAATGGGTTGAATTAATTTTTTTGTTTTATAATATGATATATTAAATACAAAAATCAATTTCTAATTAATTTAACACTAAATAATAAGATTAACTAAAAACTCAACATTAAAAATATATAATTAAAAAAAATCAATGAAAAAAACCAGAATGTCAATTGATTAAAAAAAAGAATCCGTTATTGCGTGGGTTACGTTGGGTTATTAAAAAAACTCGGATCCACGTCCTCAGGCCTGTATTTGTTTTTCCACTCTTTCTTTTTTTAAAAAAAAAAAACAAGAAGAAGAAGAAGAAATGAAAGGCCACTGTCGTTTGTAAGAGAATATTGCAGTCCACAAGTTTTGCACCCGCAATCTTGGCACTATCTCCACGCATTAACTATTAAGCTACAATACAAAACTGATAACTAAACTATTTTAAAAAAATGTATTAACATGGTTCAATATTGGTATCAATAATAATAACCGACTTTCCTTTTTTTAGTTTTTGGTATATATAGTTTCTTTTCATCTTATGATGAAATTTCATCAGTTTTTTTAGATATGGATAATCACATGCTGATTAAGGTCCCTTTTATTATATTTATTTTTAAAATATGGAAGAGAAGGAATGCCTCGATATGTGCCCAATATAAACCCACTTAAGATCCGATTCATGCCAAGTACCAAATTATCAATAAGATATCTACTTCACCTGGATGTCTCGTTGAATCCTAGAGGGTGGGTGAGCTGGTAGTGAGGTTTTTGGGATGTTGGGAGAGGTCACCCTCATTACCTCCTGCATATGGACAAGCATTGACATGTCCTAGAAACTTCACGAAACCTAGCCTTGATTATCATTTTTTTAATAGTAATTATAGGTCTTCAAATTAATTTAAATGTATTCCAACTAATTCTTTAAAGTTTTAAAATTAATATTCATATAAATTTTTAATAATCATAAAATTTATAGCACTTAAACTAATAATTTTTAAAAAACAAGATAAGTTTTTTAACAATTCAAATAATAAAAGAAAGATTATGTATTGTTAATGTGATTATTTTAAAAAGTTTTTTAATTAGAAAATATATTAAAATAATAAAATTTTTAATTTATTTTTAATATTATAACATTAAAATATTTTAAAATTATAAAATAAATTTTATTTTTTAAAATCGAAAGATAAAATCGAAGACACTCGTAATACTGCAATGAAATTGTATGATTTTTTGTTTTGAACTAGAAACAGAGTGTACGATTACCAGAAAGGGAAAACAGCTAGCGAGCAATGTCAGCAAATATAATCAAGAAAAAATTACGTTGGCTGTACGTAAAGTTTGTTTTCCATAATAGGCACCGTTTGTCCTCTTCCTTATTCTTCTTTACCTTTATTTATTTATTCGAATATGCTGCTTTTTCAGACAACGAGGCATGGCTTCCAAACCTACCCACCACGTGGAAGGTCACGTGAGAAACAGCGTTCGTTGTCACGACGAATGGTGCCCCTCGGCTAGTGGCACTAGGTGGACAGGGTCACAGGATGTGATAACTGATAAGAACCCCATCCATGACAGCGTGACAGCTAAAGTTGTGTGTTTTTTTTTTACATTGAGTTAATAACTTTTCAGTAATTTTAATATTAAAAATTTAAAAGTATTTTTATAAAATTACTTTCCATCACATTACCGAACACAAGAAAAACGCCACGCTCCTATTATACATTACTCTTTATTTTTATTTTTATTTTTATTATTATTATGTCGGAATGACAGGTGGTGCCTCCTTGTATGGCGGAAAAATCAAACCCCGGCTGTTTAGACTTTATAGTGGGCAAAAATAGCATTTCGTGGACGGATGGCCGTGTACTAAACTAGTAATTCATTTTTAGATGCCGTTTTGTCCACGTGAAATTGAGGTGCTGTCAAAAAGTCAGTCTAAAGGCATTCTCATTTTTGTTCATATATATGATGGCATCATGCACCACACATGATTATTCTAAAAAAATTTGTTTAAAATTAACTTTTTATATTTTTTATAGTTTTAATGTGATGATATCAGAAATTATTTTTAAAAAATAAAAAAATATATTATTTTAATATATTTTTAAATAAAAAAAACTTTAAATTTATTCAAAGCATTTAAAAGTTATACCAAGACTTCACATAACTTTATAGAGAAAGCTAGAAAGAACAAAAGCAATAAATGGAAAAAAGAGAAGGTGAGGAATGACTAAACGCGTGTAAGCGACATATGCGAGCTTGCTGTCTTGTAAGATGCTCTGACTCCTTGTCAGATTGCATCAACCACGCAAACAGAACCGTGTCTCATTTCAAGTAGATTCTGAGATTCTCAAGTGCGGTCCTCGTGTCATGTCGTTTGTCTTCTAAGCAGGCTAAAGCCAAATTAACGGGCAAATAAGCGATTTCATGAACATACGTGGAAAGACGACTAAATATTTCATCTTTTAACTTATATAATGTTATATTGACAGTTGAAAGGTACAAAAACGTGAGACGTGATCTGTAAGTAAAGAATATAATTTGGATTATTTGCCCTTTTAGTGTATTCGAAGATTATGAACTACAAAGTGAAACTATGACTAATTGAGAAGAAATTTGGATTCAAGATTAGGTGAAAAAATGATTTTCACACCTTACAACTAGTAATTCCTATGTTTTCACCGATAAAAAACATTTTTATCAATTTAATTGATGCTCACGGATTAAAAAACTATTTTATTAATTTTATTTAGAATGCATTTATTATATATAATAAAGCTAAAAACAAAGATTAATGAAGGCGTGGAAGCAAGTCATCTAGGAATTATTGTATATGTTAAATTAGACTGGGAATATGTATAGCTAGGAGAGTTTGCCTCGAATCATGCATGTGAATCATAATTTCTAAACTCCATTTGATGGCCGACTTGATTGATGGATTGGATTTCAGATTTTAATTGAATCATTAAGTTGTTTAGATTAATTTTTATTTTTTTTAAAATTAAAATAATACTATTTTAATATAAAAAAATAAAAATCAATAAATAATAACTGGATTTTATCGGCCAGCCGATCATTATGAATCATAGATCTTTTTATTTTTTTCTTTATTCTGATACAATTTTAGCTCCAGATCAATTTACTGGGCGGTTTCGAAACAATTTGGGAATTATACTAAAAACAATGTGCCGATTATTTTGAAATCAATATAATAACATAGCACGTAGATTATTTTCTTCCTCCCTAGGCTGTTTACTCTGCCAGGTACTGCTTTCTAATCTCTCTCTGTTTTTTTTTATTATTATTATTTTGGTCCTTTGCTTGAATAATCATTAAATAGATCGATGGACATGGAAGAGTCAACTGAGGAAGTAGAATCCTCGTTACTTGAGGAATTAGAGGGAGAAAGAAATATTGTGTCGGTATATCATTATACTATTGTAGAAAATGCTGAAGACGTGGTGCTTATACTACGGTAACATGCACTGTAACAGCAGATGCAGAGCACTGTGAAATAAACAATTTTATCTTTTTAATTATTTTATATGTATTTAGTGTTTTAAAAAGATTGTTCTAATTTATCTATAAATTATTTATTTTATTTTTTATATAAATTAATTTTTTTTATAATGGGATTATAAAAATAAAAATGATTTTTTCTTGGTAAAAATAACCTTTAAGATAAAAAAAACAAAAAAAAATGTAAATTAAAGAAAAATATTGAAGGTTAAATATTTGCATACTCATCTACCTTTTATTATATTTGTGAGAGAGTCAGGGGCGGAAACCGATGGATGAAAAGAAAGAGAATAAAGTCTTGTTAAGTTATAATAGTAATGGTATTTTAAAATATTTTTTATTTAAAATTGTATTAAAATAATTTTTTTATTTTTTAAAAATTATTCTTGATATCAATAAATCAAAATAATATGAAAATACATAAAAAATTATTTTAAATAAAAAAATTTTAAATTTTTTAAAACGTGATTTGTACCATATTTTTAAACACTATTCAATAAAAGAAAAAGAAAAATGGACTGTCGAAACCACAATGAAGCTCCTTCATCAACATGTGCTTCATGATAAAGTATGTATCTTTGAGATGATTTCCATGACACTAAAGAAGATCGCTTTTAGTTCTCGGAGGAAGCCACACATGCCACCATTATACAGTTGTTAGACGCTAGTGTGTGTGCAAACATTTTCCTTTACTAGTTCTCTGTTTGACTAAAAAAATTTGAAATTTGTTTAAATTCTAAATTGTCTCTGAATTTCAAATTGTTTTGAATCAATCAGATTTAATTTGATGTTGCCCAGTTAAACGGTACATCTATTATGTGGAATAAGTCCTGAAATGGTGAAGACGTCTGGTTTGTTGCCCAAGGGATATATAGGTTGCTTGCAAAGAACCTAGTCACTGGTCGAAAACGAATAGAAGTCTTTCCTGCTATTCCTTGTTTTTAAATCACGAGGTGATCCAATTTCTTTGACTGGAAAATTTTAGAACATCTTGTTCTGGCAAGATTCATCAAGGGGCGGTTATATATATTATTAGAAATATACTAAAACTGCTCAGCCTTTCACTGTAGCAATCTACAGTGAAAGGCTGGGCACCTGTTTTTTTCTTTTTCCCTTGTTTTTTTTTTCATTTTTTTGAGCTGTCTTTCTCTTAAAAAACTGTTTTTTTTTTTCCTATGCCTTTCAGTTTTTTTTCTTCTTTCTTTATTTGTTTTCTTTTAATAATTTTTTTAAATTTAGTTTGTTGATGTTAATTTTTTAAATTTAGTTATCAAACTTTCAAAACACCGATCTCGGATTTAACAAGTTAATTTGGTTTCGCGAGTTAACCCGGATTTTTTTTTTGCTTTTTTTCTTTTTAATTAATTTTTTTTGTTTGCTTTAGTTTGTTAATGTTAAATTTCGTTCTATTTAATTATCAGACTTTCATGACACATATCTCAGATTTCACGGATTAACCCATTCATTTTTTGTTTTGTTTTTTTTCTTTTGTTAATGTTATTTTTTTTATTTAGTTATTAGATTTTCATGACACGGATCCCGAGTTTAACGAGTTAACCTAGTTTGACAAGTTAACCCAGATTTTTTTTGTTTTTGCTTTTTTTGCTTTTTAATTAATTTTTTTTGTTTAATTTAATTTGTTAATATTAAATTTTTTTCTATTTAGTTATCAGACTTTCATGACACATATCTCAGGTTTTACGGGTTAACCCATCCATTTTTTTTTTGTTTTTTTTTCTTTTGTTAATACTAATTTTTTTTTTTGTTTAGTTATCCGATTTTCATAATACGAATCTCGGGTTTAACGAGTTAACCTGGTTTGACAAGGTAACCCGAAGTTTTTTTTTTTTGTTTTTTTTGTTTTTAATTAATTTTTTTCATTTAGTTTAGTTTGTTAATGTTAAATTTCTTTTTATTTAGTTATCAGACTTTCATTACACATATCCAGCGTTTGACGAGTTAGCCTGGTTTCACAAGTTAAACGAGTTAATTCTGGGTTAACCCGTCAATTTTTTTTTTCTATTTAGTTATCAAACTTTCATAACGTGAATCCTAGGTTTGATGGGTTAACCTGGTTTGAAGGGTTAAACCAATTAATTTATATTTTTTTTCCTTTTTCTTCATTAGTTTTTTTCCTTTTTATAGCTTTTTCTTTTCTTTTCTTTTTCATTTTAATTAATATTTTTTTTGTTTAATTTAGTTCATTAATATTAAATTTTTTTTCTATTTAGTTATCAACTGATGCCTTTAGTTTTTTTTTTTTGCAGGTTTTATATCTTTGACTCTGGACTGCACAGTGAAAAGGCTAATGCGTTTTTTTTTTTTTTTTCTTTCTAATTTTTTTAAAATTTTGGTTTGTTTATGTTAAATTTTTTTCTATTTAGTTATAAGACTTTCATGACTAGATCTCATGTTTGACAGGTTAGCCTAATTAATTCAGATTTTTTTTCTTTTTTTTCATTAGTTTTTTTCTCCGTATAGGTTTTTTCTTCTTTGTTTTTCCCTTTTTAACTAAATTTTTTTCATTTAGTTTGTTGATATTAAAAATTTTTTTATTTAGTTATCAGACTTTCATGACACAAATCTCAAGTTTGACAGGTTACCCAGTTAATTTAGATTTTTTTTTTTGTTTTCTTCATTAGTTTTTTTTCTTCCTAAAGTTTTTTTTTCTTTTAACCCAGTTAGTTTTTTTTTTTCTTTTTGCTTTGTTGCCTTTTTTATGCCATTGACTGTGGACTGCATAGTGCAGTCCACAGTGAAAACCGATGCCTTTTGTTTGTTTTTTTTTAATTAATTTTTTTTGTTTATTTTAGTTTGTTAATGTTAAATTTTTTTTATTTAGTTATCAAACTTTTATGACACGGATCCCAGGTTTAAAAGGTTAGCCTAATTAGAAATATACTACAAGGGATCGGCCTTTCACTGTAGCAATCTACTCTCATGGCACGAATCTTAAGTTTGACGGGTTAACCTGATTTGGTGGGTTAATCCAGTTGATTCATATTTTTTTTTCTTTTTCTTTATTAGTTTTTTCTTCCAATTTCATCTTTAAATATTGTAATTAACTATAACTAAAAGACATCAATCTTTTTTCTTTCAATTTTATGACACGAATTCCAGGTTTGACGGGTTAAACCAGTTGATTAAGATTTTTTTTCTTTTTCTTAAATAGTTTTTTTCTTTTAATTTCATCTTTTAATATCGATTTGATTAAGAATTAAATTTTTTGATTTGTTTTGTTTACTGGTCATTAAATTATTGTGATATTATGAGAAGATTTTATTGTACCCCTCCTTCAAAGCACTATTCATCGAAGTAATGCTTTGCTTTATTGTTTTTTTCTTTCCAATTAATATATATATATATATATATATATAACATGTTTCAAGCTACCGGTCCTCACGTCATTAGCTTCTAGAACATATGAAGTATTTGTAACAGTGGACCGTCTTCGCTGCTATTAGCTTCTTTATTAATACCAATAATTAACTATTAAGTACTGTACCTCAATTACGAGAAGCGAAAACACGGGGAGTTCCATGGTATCTTTTCAGATACTGTAATTACTTCTGTTTTTCTGTTCTTGGGCCTTGGGCCGGACCACTAAAGAAAAGTCTGCACGTGATCCACGCGTTGGATAAGTCCATCAAGCCCGTATCACATGACTATGAGAGTCCATTTCACCAGTCTAAACAAACTTCCTAGCAACTGCTTAGCAGGTATCATAAAATTTTGAAGATGACCTCTCCAACTGCTTAACATGAACGATCCGTGAAAACCTTTCTGTCACTCCTTTATGCACATGAAAGGTTTTTTGTGTACTCGTTTAGTTTAGACCAGCTTGTTTATCCGTCCTGTGCTGTATTGGGTTCAGATAAAAAAATAATTTTTAAGAAAAGAAAGTGTGAATATTTTCAAGGTGTTTTTAAACTTTATTTTTTAAAAAAATTATGAACAGAACAATTGACTAGTGTGTTTAATTAAATAAATCAATCAAATTTATAAATAAAATTCTTTTTAACCTTTTTTAAAAGCAAAAGTAAAAATAAATAATGTGTCTTATAATTACTCAGTTTTTAAATATTGGATAGCTTGTTGGAAAATTGATTTTGAGAATTTTTTTTGGATCTAATTATTTTTTCACTTAAAAACACCTAATAAATATTATTACTGTATCAATAAATCAATCTTCCAACTCAAAACATCTATAAATCAGTTCAAAAAAAAAAAAATCTCTCTCAATCCTAATTCACTTTTTCAAGCAAGTTGAAGGCTTAAAACATCTAAATAGATCTCATATCGTCTGATGAATGTTTTGAGTTGAGAATTTTTGTTAATGAAATGTGGCCAATCAATAATTTTTTCTCTCCTCACCCAAATATATAAAGACCGAAAAGAAAACAAAATAAATTTTTGAATCAAAATTAAAATTTCAAAAAGCAAAAGGGACCAAATCAAAGAAAGAAAAATAGGTGAGCCAAAAAGCATTTTTTCATCGACTTTGAGACTCTTCACATGTTTTCCCCATGTTTTACTATGTGTCCATATCTCATTTAATCTTATCTTTCAACAACAATTTAAAACTTAACCTTATGAAATTAGACAAAAAAAATAATTAAATTGAAAAAAAAAAATTAAAGATGAAAAAAGGAATTGCTTATGGCCCCATCTTCTACTTGCCCAACTTTGATCACCAGAAAAAAAAGTTGGTTGGAAAATTAAGCTAAAATTTTATTGATCTAAAAAATAATTTTCAATCCATTTTTTTAAAAAAAACACCCAATAAATATTTTTATCATATCAATGAATCAATCTCTCAACTCAAAACAATCATAATCAGTTCTAAAACAAAAAATCAAATTAGAAAAAAAATCTTTCACAACTCTAATCTATATTTTTTTACCAGGATGAAAGCCTAAAAACACCTTAATGGACATTTTCTCATCGAATAAAACTTACTGACATCAAGATCAAACTTTTTTGTTATTAAAATGTAGATGACAACTTTCTTTATTCTTTGTTATTTCTCAATGAATTTTTCTCTATGTCCAAAACTTAGTGACTGAAAAATAAAATAAAAATTACACTAAAACTAAAATTCTAAAAGTGAAGGGATAGAATTAGAGAAGAGCAGAAAACAGATGGGTCAAAAAACAGTTTTCTATCAACTTTAAAAATGACATTATGTTCCCCTCCTGTTTTACATCACAACCCTCTCTTTTCTAATTTCATCTTTCACAATTAAAAAAAAAAAGGAGTCTTATAGAAGTAGGTAACAAAAGGATTAAATTGAGAAAAAATAATTTAAAAGACTAAATAAAAAGAAGAAGAAAAAGAAGAGCTGATTCATTGTTTAAATCCCAGTTCATTTACTATGGAGGTTAATGTGGATAATTACAGGGCATTTTTTATATTCTCAAGATAAATATTTCATTGATAAATTAGCAATACAAGAAAGTTTTATAGCTTCAAATGACATCCAAAACAATAAAGCTCATTTTTGCAATATTATCTATAAGCTGATATAGTGATTCTCTTAGCATTTACTTGAGATTACAATTATGGTTGATTGGGAGGATAATGAGCTTGTCACGTGCTAGAAAACATAATTGCAGTTCATGTTGTGATTACTGCCAGAGTGATCTTGCTGGAATGATTGGAATCTCCTGTGATTTTGCTTGAATGATCATGGCATTAGTGCTAGGATTCTTTGGATTGATTGCTTGAAATCTTGCTGTAACTGCAGGCTGAGACTTGCAGCTGCTTCTACCGTGATTACTGCTGGAATTTTATTGTTGCCATGAGTGCTGTGAGGACTGTGTTTACTTTCAGAATTATTGCTGTCATGATTGCTGTCAGAAGTATCCTTAGGACACGCTACGTGATTGAAAAAGTTCTATTTCAAAAAAACACACATAATAAAATGCGTTTGTGACCAAATTTGGTCAAGAGTTTTTACTTTTGAATAAAGAGAGACGTGGAAAATTTTAAAATCTGAGGAATTTGTGACCATAAATTTCAATAATAAATTTGTCACGGATTAAAAAAAAATGGTGACTAAATTCGGTCACAAATTAATATCTCAGATTTTTTGGTAAAAAAAACAAGGGAGATGGGAAATAAACGTACGTAAAGGATAATAAATTGCTTCCACAAGAAGTTTGTGACGTGCTTGCAGCTCCACGAGAAGGGAGGCCGGCGAACTGCTTGGTTAGAGGATAATCCACAAACTGGAATTACAAAAAAAAAAAGAAAAAAGAACCTGATAGCTTCAAGGTTAATTGGCATGACTTATTACCCCAAAGAGATTGACTTACATGGTTTTGCTAATAATTTTGAAACCTGGTCTGGTGGTCGGTCCGGTTCAAGGTCTGGATTCTGAGTTTTAACCAGGTTAATTTTTTTAAATCAAAATAACATCGTTTTAATAAAAAAAATTAACGAGTTTACAGCCGAGTCTTGATCGAGTCTTGCCTGGTCCACTAGATCGCTGGTCACACCAATTTTTTTTTTTTTTTAACCTAATTTGATTTCAACCCTAAATTCCAGATCCATCCACGAGAGTAGGTTTCAACACTATAGTTTTGCTGCGACGATTGTCCTTCACCTATCAACAAATAGTCTGGAGGGTTTGGTGACCGCAGATAGCTGGTGAAAATTCGCGGCCAGAGGCTTTGGCAGCTAAACATAGCACATTATGCTTCGTGGTTCCAAAACATCAAACTTAGTAAGAGTTTGGCCTTCTTAACTTCTAAATCTACCGTACCTTCCATATCCTGCCTCTTGCAGAAACTATGATTGGCACGAACACACACACATATATGGTAATAAAAACAGCCATGCCCCGGTTTCATTCCAAGTTTGCAAAGCCTAGTGTCTATATATAGCAACAACGAGTAATATTGTAAAAAGATTTCTACATTATTTACTATTTATAGAGCTTCGTTGCGAATGAGCCACGAAAATTAAAATTGATACAAAAGAAAAGAAAATCTATGTCCAATAACTAAGTTATTAGGAGCAAACCGAGCCATAAATAGCCAGTCGCTACCTGTGAATAAATACTGATTAATGTCAATGATAGTTACGGGAGATTGGTAGCCATTTCTTCTGCTTGCAGCTGGTTGAAGCCTTGAAGATCCATAATAATACAGTACGATGGTATCAATGAGAGAATTTTTAGCCAAAAAAACTAGCACTGATCATATAAAATACTTGGGAGTATGTTGAACCAACGGTGGCTGGTTTTCATGATTTGATAGATCACCATTGACAATGTCACCGAGTCAATTCTCTATTTTCTAGTGTAATATACTGGGAATGAGAATGTTACAGGTGTAATAATAATTATTTTTTAAAATATTTTTTTTGTTTGTATATATAATAAAATAATATTTTTAATATCAACATTTTTAAAATATACACAAGTACAAAGACGGCAGCGTTTCGAATCCGGTGGAAGGATGAGCTTGTCATCATTGAAGAGCTTATTGTCCAAGGGCAAAGCAGCGTGTCCAATCGGATATTTTATATATTCAGTTTTAATCAACAGATAATTGATAATTCTAAAATTATCCAAAAAAATCGCAATCATTATCCAAAACAGATTTTCTCTTCCCCGCCAACCAAGCAAGTCCACTCACGCATCCCCTCAAAGCTTAACCGGAAAATGGAAAATTGTCTTTTCACTTTCCTCTAATTCGATTCGCTCCTCTCGGCTTGCAGGTTCACTCAAAATCCAATTTTCTAATGGCTCTCTTCATAAATTCACCAGAAATCTCCACCGCCAAAATCCTCTTTAACCGTAACCCTAACCCTAACCCTAGAAATGTCAAGAGCCTTAATGTTCGTGTCAGGGCTAGAAGTGATGTCAGGGTTTCGGGATTGAATCAAAATGTGAGGCTGTACGGTCAATTTTCGGCTCCGGTCAAACAAGAAACGAAGATGACTAACGAGGAAGAGGAGAAGCAGAATTACTATGTGAATATGGGTTATGCGATTAGGACTTTGAGAGAGGAGTTTCCCGGGTTGTTTTATAGAGAGCTCAGTTTTGATATCTACAGGTTTGGATTGCATTTAGTTTTTGCTTCTTTAGTATGAACTTGACCTTTTTGAATCTGTGTTATGTGGTGCTTTTATGATCATGGCTGATTCTTATATAGCTGTTGTTATTGGAAGGCTTTCATTGCGAATTTTAGGATTGTTTTAACTAAAGATTACAATTGAACATGGATTTCTTGTCCCTGTTTTCCATTTGGTGAACAATAATAATGGATTATCAGTACAGGCAATTGGACCAAAATGATCAAATTGCAAGAGTTTCGGTAGTAACGGAAGTCGCTAGACAGGGATACGTTGCTTGTCTTGTGGCTCTAAGGTTAAAAGATTGTTTACCTTTTATTGCCAAGGATGGATATTACTGATTTCAGTCTTCATCTGTTCAGAAACGTTGTGCTTATTTGTTTTGATAGTCTTGTTAAGTTAAGAGGTGCGCATGCCCAAGCAGAAGAGTATTGTTGCCTTGATCTTTAATGTTTATTTTCCAATAGGGTTGGGCTACAAATAGGTTCCTGAAAGTTTGGATGATTCTCCCAAAATAATTGCTGATGGTATGCGACTGTCATCAGGTAGGAGAAAAGGCAGTGGTGCAGTTTTCACTGTCATTTAAAAGGGTTTGCGTGAACATGTTTTATGACTTGCTAATTTGTAGGAGATACAATGCACGCGGGCACATAGATACACAAACACATGGTAAAGCTGGAATGAGGTCCTTGGTGATCTATGCCAAATAACTTGCATGAGAATTATTCTATTTGGTGTTTTAGAGGTGCTCTTATAAGGAAATTATTTTCTTTAATGGATTCTGTGCTTATTTCAGGGATGACATTGTCTATAAAGATCCGATCAATACATTTGGTGGTATTGAGAGTTATAAATCAATGTTCTGGGCTCTGCGATTCCATGGAAGGATATTTTTCAGGGCTTTGTGGGTTGACATCATTAGTGTGTCACAGCCTGCCGAGAATGTGATTGTGGTTCGATGGACAGTCCATGGCATCCCACGAGTCCCATGGGAGAGTTGCGCTCGATTTGATGGCCTGTCTGAGTACAAACTTGACAGCAAGGGGAAGATCTTTCAGCATCGGGCCGACAACATTGCTCTTAATTCACCTCCAAAGTTTCATGTGCTGACTGTGGAGGAATTAATCCAGTCTTTTGGTTGCCCCTCAACCCCAAAACCGACTTATTTTGAAGTTTCGCCTTCCCTTTTAAAGACTAATTAGAGTTTCCAGAGTTATCACCAAATTTTGGCATAAGATGGACTGAATATATAGCTCGACTTTGGTATCCCCTTCTCGACTTTTGGCATCCCCTTGTTTGTATAAAAAATTCAGATTAGTTTTTTAGCATATTGCAAATTCTGTACGAGGTTGATACTTAGCTGTGGCAAATATTGTATTTTTGAGTGTATAAGAATTGCATAATCTTGTGTATATGAATTAAATGCAAGGTCAGAGTAGCATGGTAGCGGTCTCAATATTAGGAGTTGAAAACCAATTTCTTGATGCAATTCCTTTACACCCTTAAGTTTACAATTGTATACTCCTAGCCCAAAACCAAACAAGGAAGTTCTTCCCCTAAGCAAGGTTTTGAAGACTTTCAAAGGTTTGAGTGTTTATACTCGGTCAAGGGCTGATAAAGAAAACAAGCTTTAGCCCCACAAACACTTTAATTTTTTTTTAAAATATTTTTTATATATATTTTGTTTTTTTAATATGTTGTTGTGAAAAATAATATTTTTTTAAAAAAATATTTTAATACAACTTAAATTATAAATCATGTGTTTATTTTTTTTTTTAAAAAAAACAAAATTCTTAGTGTTTATCTGATGAAATTAATCCATTTATGAATTCACGTTTTATTGGGCTTGCATGAATAAGGCTTTAGATTGTAGGTTTTTCGACTAGCTCATTGTATTAAGTTTAACAACCAATGGTATATATTATGGTTTTTTAACTTGGTCTTATAGCTTGATTTATTTAATCAAAGCATGACTTGAGTTAGTATTTTTTTAACTATTTTAAAAGTTGATATGGTCAAATTAAGATGACTGACCAGTCAACTTATAACTTAATTGAAATGATAGGTCATTTTCATTGATTATTTAAAATTTTATTTTTAAATAATTTTATTTTTTCTTAAAAAATTAATAGTTTAATTAATTTTTTATTTTATTAAAAACATTATTGTTTTAAAATAGACTTGACTTGAGACATTAATTTATAAATTGATTTACTTACTCTCAAGTTGATTCAACAAATATGTTAGATTTTAAACTAACCGAGTCACAATGCATTTAGAAGTGTGAAAATTATTATTTTTTAAAAGTATTTTTTATTTTAAAACATATTAAAATAATATTTTTTTAAAAAAATTATTTTTAACATTAACACATTAAAATATAAAAAAATATAAAAAAATTAATTTTTTTAAAAAATATTTTTAAAGTACAATATCAAATATACCCTCAAATATGAATGTCATAATTGCGATATATACGGGGAATTGTTGTGAACATGGTTGTTAAAATCGCGATTCAAGTCGTAAAATCGTACGTTTTTACGAGTTAATATAGACTTTACGTGCTAAATCGTTCATAAAACTCGGAAATGAGCAAAATCGGGTCAGAAACAGTTAAAATCGTTAAAATCGGGCGAAATCGCATAAAATTGCGATTTCACCACCGATTGAACGAGTTTGCCAGCAGGAGAACAAAATTCAGTGCAGCTGCCACGTGTCACCCGCCTATTGGCTTGAACAGATCGAAGGCAATTTATTTAGTAACTGTGACTCACCGAATCAGTCTTCTCTCTTCAGTCTTCTCTTTAGTGACATTCACTGTGAAAATCCCAAATTGACGCTCAGTCTGAGATTGAAAATCCCAAATTTAACAATCAACCACCGCTCGTCCTATGAGACTGAGACCTCTTAATCTCTTGCAGTCTTCCTCTCAGCCAACAATCAACTACCGTCACAGCCCTTGCTCGTCCCTCATCTGCATTATTTCCATCATCGACGACGTTCTTTCCACCGGCCACTGTGAGAATCACAGTCCACACAACAACAACGGTCAACGACGTATCTCCAGTCTTCACGAGGTAAGTTACACTGTCCGTTTATCTTGTTTCTCTAGTCTTCAAGTGGGTTTTTTTTCGTCCCTGTCCGTTTATTAGTCTCATCATTGATGTTAATGTTAGTTTGATTGAATTCACAGGCTCCAACTTTGATTGCAAACATTCACTGTGAGTCTTGTTGCTTAGTCCGTTACTCCGTTTCTCTTCTCAGCGTCGGTGCTCACTGCTCAGAACAGAGGTAAGCTTCTTAGTTTCTTACCATTCCGTTTCTTTACAGTTTAATGATGTCTAATCTGTTATTGAGACATGTTAATATTCAAGTGTCGATCAATTTGAGAGTATGCCTGCGAATTTTGGATTGAAATATAACTGGTGACAGTGTGTGTGTGTGTGTGTGTGTGTGTGTGTGTGTGATAGTGTCTAAATGGAGAGACTCTGTTTTTTCTTACCTTGAATTTGGATAGTGATGAATGGTCAGTTTAATTGATGAACCAGCCACCTAACCAATCTGATTTTGATAAAATACAAGAAATGAAAATGAACTGAAAAGAACCGAAAAAACCAGCTATTTTTTTCATGGAAACGACGACCCTGGTGAACTAGCTGGTTTATTCCTGTTAGTAAAAGAACAAAACAGCTCTAAAATAGGATAAAATACCGGGCTGTAATTTCTGTGGATTGGAACAGTTCTTCATTTGTTTCTCATTCTGGGTGTCAATTGTCTACTTCTAGGTATGGCTTCTTTGAGTTTTTTGTGTTGTTGTTGGTTGGTTTCTGTGTTTCTTGTTCTAATTAGTGGCACCTCAGCAGCTGGCCTGCTATGTGTTTGATGCTGGGTCTACAAGGATAGAAGAGCTTGGTGTTGTGATGTAGCATATTGCAAAATAGAAACTATATTTCCCAAGTTTCTTGTTCTAAGGTTTATTTTAAATTATGTATCAGGATGACTTTTATTTGAACCATGTATTTTAAGATGTTTGAACTATGTATAATTTTTTATTTGAAGCATTATTTTTAAGGTGCTTGAACTATGTATGAATTTTTATTTGAAGCATGAATTTTTTTTAATGTATTTTAAAATTCCTTATGATTTTTTTACGATTTTACAATTTGTTTTTACGATCCGATTTTGTGAGCGGCTTTCCGTACCGTGTTAAAATTACGATTTTAACAACCTTGATTGGTTGTGAGCACATGCTTCTGTCTATTTGCACAACCTTATCTATTTCTTTTGGATTAAATACCCGAATTCCCTCACATCTAAATGGCAGGACCCACCAAACATGTATTTGCAAAGCCTTAAAATTTATTACATAAATAAGCAATTTCTAGATCACCACCACATCACACACCTCTCAGCAAGATAAAATTTGCACCGTAACTGCTGTGACTAGCGATTATGTTTTGAATTTGCAAACTGGGTTGCTGTGACCATCAGCAGTAAGGTTTCGATGGCGAGTTCTGCTGTGACCTTCAAATAACATATCTTGGAACTGTTTTGTTAGCCTCACCATCCAACAGCCGTGCGTGTCGCCGGTGAAAGACACGATGTGACGCCGATGATCTTCTTTTTTTATTCACCATTGATTTTTGTGGAAGCCCTGGAAAAAAGAGAAGACACTACGAGAGTTTTGATTCATGGAAACAACGGTTTCCTCTTCTCAGATATCAATGGTTTCATGGGATTGATACGGTAGCTCCTGCTCGCATATACCATGAGAAAAATACGGAGAGCAACCTCTGAACGGTGCCGCTTGAAATGATCATCATAATGTCCCCAGTGCCTTTTGCGGTGCTTCTCCACCTACTCTGTTCCAATTAGGTAGCCATCATAACAAACATCATGAAATGCACTGTTAACCTAGCTGATTAGCTGTTGATTACTCTATTTAATAACATCGTAAAGTATAAGAAAAGCAGGAGCACACTATCATTAGCCACTAGCCACCAACTATTTATTAGCCAAGCTAGCTTGGAGCCGGGCAAATCAAGGGCACATGAACAGCTTCAAAGCCCTCAAGCTGGGAGGACCGGACGCTCATCAATTCACAGCTGGAGATAAGCTTTTAATGGCATGTCCTGGGGGTGCCCTTTCCACCGCTCATCATTTTTCTCCCAAGGGTCCCATGACTACCTATCAATCTATCATTGAAATAATGAATCCCTGCCCATCATCACTACATGATTAATGTTTTTGGTCTCAGTGTCAGGCCATTTTTGTTCTCTTATTTTCTCATTCCCCTTCGTTAACAAGCAGGCACAAAATTATTTTCTCAATTTGAATTTCTTTTGATTTCAAGGTTTTTTTTATATATTTTCAAATCGTTAATAGGCTGTTTAACAGGCTCCAATTCAAGCTTTAACGATAATTGACAAAGCCACAGAGTAGAAATTTCGATTTTGCAGGGGGGGTTAGCCATCACACCATGAACATTCAAGCGTAGTAACTAGTAATGGGCCTAACCTTGTGAGAATGAACGATTCACATGGCCCTCTGGTAGGTGACCAGACCAGACCAGGTCACCAGGATTGAACTACTCCCTTTAATGCAGGGCCAACACAGTCTTTTCAAGTCCACTAAAACCGACCAGAGATTGCCGTTAGTTTTTCTAATTTTTTCCTGGAACTCAGCACCGGTCTCTCTCTCTCTCTCTCTCTAGAGTGTCTGTCAATTCAATCCCAGAAATAAAACAGCAATCCTAAAAATAAAATTCCTTTCCCTCTCGAGTCATTTTCGCTTGTTATCAACTCCAAATATTACAAACTCCCACTACTCGGAATCGCTTCTACTTCACTCCCTCTTCTCTTTCTTGCTTTCTACTAATTTCCTTTCTCTCTCCATTTCTCCCACCATAACCTAACCCCAAATCTAACCATTTTTAAGCAGACGCCACTACTAATAACAAAGTCATTCGACATTTATTTTCTAATGCTCTGGGTTCGAGCATTAAAGTTAAAATAAATACTTAAGGAAACCCGTAACTGAAGTTTTTTGGAAGACGAGAAAAAAGAGAGAGATGATGGAATTGGAGCAAACGAGGCCGGAGAATCCGGCCATGACTTTCGATGAGGTGTCCATGGAGCGTAGCAAGAGCTTCATCAAAGCCTTGCAGGTACTACTCTCTTGTATCAAAATCAGAGTCATAAGTGTGCAATCTTTGTAGAATTTGTTACCAGATCTGTTACTAATTCTTTAATATTATTTGATTGGTTTGTCCTCCTATTTCCCCTCTGTAGATTTTTCTGTATTTTTATATGTCTTTATTTTTATCCGAAAATGGTCTTTGTTGGATTGAGTGTTTTTTGAAGTGACAGTATTGACTATTGAACGAGTGCAAAATATGATGGATGATTTTAATTGAAATTGTTCTTTTATAGGAGCTGAAGAACTTAAGGCCTCAATTGTATTCTGCTGCCGAATACTGCGAGAAGTCTTATCTTCATAGTGAGCAGAAACAAACGTAAGGATTCATGTTTTTCGCACGTTAATGATTTGATTGATGTACTCGCTACTTATTGCATTATTTAGCTCCTTCTGCAAGTTATTACCAAACCCTATTTTTCCGACTTGATGAATCGGTAAAGATTCTTTGTTAGATTTCTATTTAAGTTTATGTGTGGACTATTGGTTATGAAAGCCTGATTTGATTTTGTTATATACGCTACAGAGTGAACTTATAGAACTTGACGCATAAATTATATCAGAACAGATTTTTTTTGACAAAAAACCCAGTTTCTATCAAGTCTGAGGTGAAGGATTGATGTAGCCAACCCACATTTTAGAATACACAAAGTAAAGATTTAGTGAATTTTAT
This sequence comes from Populus tomentosa, assembly GCA_018804465.1. NCBI lineage: Eukaryota > Viridiplantae > Streptophyta > Magnoliopsida > Malpighiales > Salicaceae > Populus > Populus tomentosa. The sequence continues at coordinate 5,775,325 of CM031995.1, forward strand.
ATTTTGAGGGAGGATGGAACTGTGTCTTCAGAATTAAAGAGAGAGAAATGGTGAATATTTCTGGATTAATTAACCATGAATTGTATCTGACTGTGGATGTTCAAGGCATGGCTTTTTAACGCTGTGCTTTAGGAAAAGTAAAAGTTAAAAAATCAAATGCATGTGCATACACTCGTTTTGGTGTAAGTACTTGTGTTCTATGCTCGTACTCACAAAGACTCTTATTTCTATGGAATAGGGTTCTGGACAACCTTAAAGATTATGCTGTGCGAGCCCTTGTTAATGCCGTCGATCACCTTGGTACTGTGGCTTACAAGTTAACTGACCTTCTTGAGCAACAAGCATTAGAAGTCTCAACCATGGAGGTTAAGGTTTCTTGTCTGAATCAGGTAATTCTCAACATTTGTCTGTCTGGATGTCTTAGCATTTGAAATCATAATCATAAGAAATGGATGGACTTTAACATATTTTAATTTGTTGCCATCAGCAATATCTAACCTGCCAAACATATACGGATAAGGAAGGTCTTCGACAGCAGCAGTTGCTGGCATTCATCCCGAGACATCACAAGCACTACATTTTACAAAGTAATACGGAATTTCTGACTTCTTTACAAGTGTGTTAGTATGTGTTGGAGGATTTTATCATTTTCTCACTCCTTTTTTTTCTGTTTCCCCTTGTTTGTGCTAGACTCTGTCAATAAGAAGGTGCATTTTAGTCCACAAATACAGACTGATGCAAGACAAAATCATTTTCAAGCTAAATCCCGTCTTCAGCCTTCAGGTATAAAGTTTTCTGAGGGAGGCATCTACTTTTGGTGACTTTGATACTGTTTTTGCCTTTGTTTTTCTCTTTGTTGATGGACAGCTTCAAATTACTTATCAGGTTCCCCAGCATCAAAAACTCTTTCCTGGCACTTAGCTTCCGAGACAAAGTCTACACTGAAAGGCACTCATGTTATGACACGGTTACCTCATAAAAACTTTCTCTTGAGTTTTCAACCATGTCTAGCAAGAACTTTTCTATTTGCAAATCTCTTACTGGATATGACGTTGAGGTGTTTGACATGTGCTTATCATGCAGCAATGAAGATACAAAAACTTCTGGAAAACCGTCTGTAGTTTTTCAACTTTTGGGTATGTATAAGAAGAACAGTATGCTGCTACTGTAAATCAGTCTACAATTATAAATAATATGCTTTGGATTCTATGCGTGCAGATAAAGAAGAGAGTGCAAAAACAAGATCTTCGGGAGCTCCTGCTCAACTATCAAGTGGAGGTCCTGCAGCTGGTGCAATCATGCAAAAATTTGGTGTCCCGCGCAGGGTAATGCCAAAATCAGAAAGAACACAGACATGCCCAACATTCTTCTAAGTGCATGCGTGATTAACTAAAAAGAGTACATTGGATTTTTGTTGGCATCTTCTGCATGAGATTCATACAATTGTTGGCATGTTTGCATGAGATTCTTGTAATGTTTTTCTTAAACCTTCATGCTAAATTTGGTTGGAAAGTTTTTGTGTCATATCTTCATTTCCTTGTTCACATGACCTCTTCCGCAAAAAAGCCATGCCTTGCGAGTTCATGCTTGGCTATCAAGCCCTTTCTCTGTTTTCTTTTTCTTGTCCCCTTTTTAGCTGTTTCTGAAAATGCTCGTGTCTATTGGCTCTGATGGGAATATACTACAACATAAAGTTGTTTATGATATCCAGCTATGAAAAGCCTTTTAAGTTGAGGATGGACAATATATGGTACGAGTTTTAATCTAGTATCAAGTTGCCTGAGAAAATTAGAATGCCATACAGAGGTCTGGATGCTCCAGTTGCTTTCATTTGGAAATCATGGCAAGCTGCTCCATTATTTAAATAGTGCTGAAAAATACTCAAGCTCTTAAGCTGTTTGGATCCATAGGTATTGCTGTGGCTGGTTATCTGTCCCTGCTCTAGTCCTGTACTTTTGATATTCAAGGATAGTGCTGAAAAGATAATGGTTTATCAGGGTTTGCGAAATAGTACAAAGATATGTGTTCTAAGTTCTCATCTGCAATCTAGAAATAGCATAATTGTGGTTATCATTGGCTGGATGTGCCCTATGGTGAGAAACCGTATGTACCTTGATGGGCTATCAGTGCCCAATTTCCTTTTTGTAAAAGCATCTACTGATTTCGAGTGAAAGAATTTCCTTTAATGAAGAAAACAGAGAAAGCAGTTGGTTCTCTTAAGTCTGGAAGTTCTGGTTAACACCACATGCCTTGAACAAAATGTGCAGCATATAAATTTTTGCCAAGTAGTGTGGTGTTGGTGTTCACCATACCTTTCAAAGGAGTGGGAATATGTTACAGCACAGGCCTTTGGACTTTTAGGTACACAATAAAAAATTCATCTAAAATGGCCAAGCATCTGGGAATTTGTGGTTCATATGATTCACTCTCGGAATTCATTTATACAAGCAAATCAAAGCGTCGTCACTCAGCTATTGGCTGGACATCATATATGCTAGTTTGTTTTTTCTTGAAAGGTTTGGATTTTACAAGTGTCAAATGTCAATACAGATGTACATGTAGTAGACAAATAAATGTTTCAGGACCATCCTGTTTATGGATCCATTTGTGGGTGAGTGAGCCATGTTTAAATATTCAATGAAGGGGTTCTCATCAGCTTATTACTAGCTACTTAGTTTTCCAATCATTACCAAGGCACTCTCAGCTATATCATTGACTGAAATTGGCCTATCTATCTAGCCATTTATCTAATTTTCTTTGCTAGACAAACTTTGCTGAGGATTATTGTTATCAGTTTGTTTTTTCGCAAGTCATCTTCAAATGGATGTAATTTCAAATGTTGAGGCTTTATTGGTTTATCTGACCATTCTGCCGCGCATGACTAACAGTGTGCTATACGACTGCAATGTCCATGCTTGTTCCAGTTTTGAACCCTGCCCTGGTAGAGGAGAGATTGCTGATATAAGAATTTCTTTTTGCAGGAATTGTCGGATGGTTCTAAACCTTTGACAGCATTCAGGTCATTTGACAATCCAAGGCGTGAGATTGTGCGCGCCCCTGTTCGCAGTAAAAGCATGCTATCAGCTTTCTTTGTAAAACAGAAAACCCTGAAGTCGAAGACTGGCTCTGTCTCATGAATCCTTGGTGGAGCAAGTGGAATATGCCCCGCAGCAGGCTCTCCTGTTGTGCCCGTGGAATTGCCAGTAAATGACTCCAATTTGTTGATAATGAGTTCTTTCCTAGTTAGTCATCTTATCAAAATTATATATTTTGTCACCCCAATGCTTTAACTCGACTCTAATGGGATATATTGTGCATAAAAATCCAGTGATGAATATAATAAAGATTGTCTACTAGCTGAATAACACCCCCCCCCCCCCCCCCCGGGCTTTGTTGATAATGTTTAGTTCTGGTGATGGTTAATGTCACGGGCACATTATTATGTCAGGTGGTTGAGATTGATGACACAAATTCACATGATATCAGATTGTTGTGATTGTGAATATATTCCCCTTAGGTTATATGGACACTGCATTTGAAAATCATCTGTCGTTTGAAATTGTGATGATTTTATTTACGTTCTCCATTGGTTGAGGTTATGTACTGTTGTATTTTTGTTTAATGTCGCTTGATTAGGTTGTGCATATTTGTCATTTCCGTTTATCTGAGTTTGTGGTTGTAGCAACTACTCTTGAAAACCTCAAAAATTAGAAAAATGGTGTTGAGGGTGTCATCTGTTAGCTTGGTGATGTGAAAAACTGGTTAGATTAGAATTGAACTAAAACAGCTGGAGCTCACCGTTCACCTGTTATTGTAGCGCTAGATCCATTCGTTGTGAATTGCAGAGTTTATTTTGAACAGTGCATTCCTTTTCTTTTGGTCATTAGACTTTTAAAGTTTTTTCAGTTTTAACCTTTGATGTTACAATGTCCTCTTTTTTTATTATCGTTTCTCTCAATTTTGCACTTTCTCGTTTGCTGAGTTTTTAAGGATATTCAAAGATGAATTGGGTTTTAATTTTAAAAAATCAGAATTTATAGGTGTTTTTGGGGAGAAGGTGATTAGCAATGTGTCCAATGATTAGAAATATGTCCAGCGAGCGACCAATGCATGGTGGGCTTGGGCGTTTTTATTAGAAGCTAGGTTCGTCGGCCTGGCCTATCAAGCCCATCAAGTGCCTGGCTATTTTTTGATTTTTTTTCTCTGCATTATTTTTTTTTATTCAAATATCAGTTCATCCCATCTCTAGTTTTTTAAACTTTTGGTTTAGTTTTATTTTTTAAATAGTGATTATTTTTTTATATTTTTTTTAGTTTTATAGTGCTTTGAGAGATTAGTTTAATTAATTTTCAAATTTTTATGTTATATTTTATATAAATTAAATGTGTTTGCATGATGTATTTATCAAAATAGAATTTTTTTGTTAATAGCAACAGTAATTAATTTCTAAGATAAAATAGAAAAGGAAAGCTGTTGTACGTCTATCTTATTTTTTAAACTGAATATTTTTTTTTCTATTTTTCTATTTAATTATTTTTTATTTATCAATTTAAATATATTTTTTTAATTTGTTTTATAAAGTAAAAACAACATTTTTATTTTTATTTTATTTTATTTTTTTAAAATATGATACATGAAATCACATTTAGAATGTAATTATTTTTTTCCTCTAGTATTAAAAATTAACTTAAAATATTACTTATGGCAAAAACAAATAGTTAACTAGTTATAAGAAACTTTAAATATTATGGCAAAAACATGCAGCAAAAATTATTATGCACATTTACATTTCACTATGGATGTAGTAATTCTTTTATATTTTGATCTTTAATTTTTATTTATTTTTTTAGTTAATTACATCCTTTTATGGCAAGATTGAAGACGAATTGCTTTGAATTTATTGATAAATGACAAGATTGAAAGAAAAGAGACTGAAATAAAAAACAAAGAGGAAATAGATGGCAATTTAAAAAATGATATAAAAATTTTAATTTGATCCTCAACTTTTTCAAATCATAAACTTTGGGTCTTTAGATTTTTTTAAAAAAATCAATTTTGATCAAAAAATTTATTTTTTTTTTATTTTTATTCCTGAGAGGGAAAATAGATGAATTTTAGTGGAAGAGATAAGTCTTGGTTGACATTGATTCTTATAATAAAAAATATTGATTTTGGTGCTAATAGATTTTATTTGGTGAAGGAGTTTACCCTAAGTGTTATTTGCTCTTGATTTTATTTGAGATGATAAATACAAGTTTTAGAACTTTTTTTGTTTTAGGTTGAATTTGGGTTTTTGGATAGAATTTTAGGTTGTCTAGGGCTATATATAAATTTATTAAAGTATTTAAGGTGTTTTACAAGTATTTGGGATAGATAATAAAAATAGATTAAAAAATGAATTTCTAAGTAAAAACAACATCAACGTCAATATTTTAGCCACTACAATAGCTTGGATTTAAGGGAAACCACATGACATGTTGTTTGTCTTTTTTTTTCTTAAAAAAATTATGGGGTGGACAATTGTCCACCCTATTACCAAATTAAAAAAAGGGTCTGCATGCCTTAGCCTTTTTAGAATAGCCCAGGTGAGGGCCCCTTCAAAATGTGTTATGTAACTAGGTCCAATCTCTTTCTTATTTTTTTTTAAATTAATATATTTTTAATATATAGTTTTTAAAATTTATATTTAAATTATTATCCATTCTCTCTTGTTTTTTATACTGTTTACAAATACAGATTTTTAAAAAAAATCTTAGGATGCATTCTATCTGTGCAATCTTAATTTTTTTTTCTCTTTAATTTTATTAAATCTCATTCCTATACATGTTTATTTTTGTTATTGTTTTATTAAATAAAGCATTGGTTTCAATAAATAATTTCATTAAATACAATCAAATCTAAGCTCTGTGTTTCGAGACAGGATATTTACATATACATCTATCTCTAAACTTTTAAATTTATTATTTGGTTAAATATTATCTGGTTTTTACATAAAATTATTGTTTTTTTTTTCTAATATGTGCAACCTTATATAATATATATATTTTTATTTTAGTCAATTATTTTTTTTATTTGTGTATCTATTTCTATTATCATTTGATTCAATATAAATTTAATTTTAATAAACAAAATCATCAAGCACAACTGGAAACATGATTCATATTGCGAAATTAAATATCTTAATCTGCATCTATCTCTTAATTTTTTTAGTTTCATCTTTAGTTATTATTAATATTTTTTTTTTATTTTTGAATACAAATGGTTCTTGATTTTATTTAATTAAATGCATGTATAATCTTTTCGATTTATGTTTATAATGTTTTCAAGTAAAAAAAAAGTGTTGGAAAAGCCTATGTATTAAAAAAAATTAAAAAAAAATTTATCTAGTTTACCGCGAAGCGCAAATCAAATATCTAATTACTAACTGAAAGAGATAAAGGTTATGCACAAACACTATCTTTCTTTCTTTTCAAAAGAAAAACAAACACATAAAAGGGAAGAGCTACACATCATTGTATGTGTGTTAACATAAGAAAAAAAAAGATAAGGATAATTATATTATATGTAAAGCTAAAATATGTAGGAAAAATACCATGGACGATCTATAATGTGTTTCCCATTTTCCCCCTCTCAAAGCTAGCCAAATACATATCTATAAGGGGTATTTTTTTTGTATAACAGAGGTCCATATATCATTACCACATTGATAAGGGGGTATATCTATCTTTTGATGTTTGTTATGCCATTGGAATAAAAAAAATTAAAGTCGATGCCAAGGTGCATTGCTATTTTTTAAAATTTTTGATGCGCAATGAAATGACTAAAGTATCCCTAAATAGTTAAGTCTTATTCACTAATAGCCAGGGGTATTTTGGTATTTTTCACAACAGTTTTCTTGTAATAATTAGTTGGTGGAGGGGCTTCATTGAAATTCCAAATTTTAATATGTAATGAAATTACTTGAAGGCCCCTAGTATCAAGAAATTTAAAGCTTTCATAAAGGGGCTTTTTTACCTTTTTATCTTGGCTTTTTGTTATTCTCATAAGGGACCAGAAGCAGTTTGATCTTTTAGTAAATATTAAATATCAATAAAAAAAGGTTGATTGCACGTACCTAACACGTGCCAACAAGTGAACATCATGCACACACATTGAAGTCTTGTTGTCAAACAACGCCTTCAAAAGTGACATTAGATGCACACCAACATCCTCTATATGATGGTATGATGTGTGTGTGTGACGGAGCTCCGGTTAGGACTTGATAAACTTTTTTCTTCTCCTCTCTATTTTCTTTCTTTTTATTGCCAATATATAGGTGAGTCTAGACATTTATCGTGTATATCCAATATAGTTCTTATTATTTTGATTACTTTATGTTTTGTTTTTTTTTATCTTATTTTATTTGATTTTTTATCTTCAATTTCATTTTTATCATTTAATTTGATTTGATTTTTATGATAAATTTAGTCGTTATTCTTTTAATATTTTCACGCCCTTTTACTAATTAAATTTTGTTTTCAATTTCATCCACAGGAATTTAATTTTAATTTATTTTCATGTTGAATTTGGTCCCTAATTTTTTTTATTTCATTATTATTTTGAATGCTCTTTTTTTCTTTATCATATTTCTTCCCAATTTAGTCATTTGACATTTTTTTTAGTTGAGAATTTTTCCTTATTGTTTTTTCCCCTTCTACAGGGTTAGTAATGTTGTCATTGCCAAGGTAACGAGTTTTGAAGTTTAACACAAGTTGACTTTAATTTTTTTAGATTATTTTTTAAATTTGATTTATTTTTAATTTTGTCATTGAAAAATTGATTTTTTTTTAAAAAAAAATTGGTCTTCACCCTTTTTTGGGGCCAATCTTGTCGTCATGTGGTCAAGCTAATATGTTTTGAAGTTTAACACAGGTAGATTTTGATTTTTTTGATATTTTATAAAATTAATTTATTTTCAATTTTTTCCTTCAAAAATTAATTTTTCTTTAAATTGGTCTTCATGTTTTTTTTTTTTCACTTTTTTTTAAGGAGGGTTTTTCTGATCCCAAGTTGACTTGAATTTTTCTCCCATTGCTTTTTTTTTCAGGTTTCATCGCCGAGCTTTTTTTATTGAGAATCTTGCTTAATTGTTTTTTGTATATATTTTATGCAACTAGTCACGAGTTTTGAAAGTTAGCACGAGCTGATTTTAGTTTTAGTTTTTTTTTTTTTTTTTTTTAACTCATCCTTCAACATATATAACTTTTTAGAATTAATCTTTGTATTTTTTTCACTTTCCTCTTTATTGGTCTATCATGATCTTATGTTTATGGCCTCGTTAGAGAATAAACTTAGATTGATCCATAATTTTTTTAATTGTTTTGTTTTTTTTTTTACTCTTCAATAATAGATTGTATAATAGTCTGACTTTATAATTTTATTCAATTTTATTTTCATTGATGATTTTTTAAATTTTTTTATTAGTATGTATAATCATTTGATTGGATCAAAATATTATTCCAAAAAATAAAAAAACATCTTAACATGAAAAAAAATTAACCATGTCTCATCTTGATTTTGATCGAGGCATTCAAGTTTGACAAATTAACTATATAAATGGTTTTGAAAGAATCCTGACCGGTCCAGGCTCATGGTTGGGGTCCAAAGATGAGTCATCATGTTGGTTTCAAAACTTTAAAAAAATAAAAAAAATAAACCCATCATTCTCTGCTATTTTTACCAGCAACCATAATCACAGATCCAATCACATAAAACCCAGTAAGACCAAACCCACTCCTATTCTTCCCCGTCAAATCAAATACGTCCTCCAACTCCCAATCTCCACAATTATTTGGCAGAAGCTAAAAAAATGCCAACATTCTTGCACCAAAGACCTCTCCACGGCACACTCTCTGATCCCTACCCGCTATCACCACGCCAATCTTCCTCCTCCCAACGACAAATTTCACTCTTCAGCCGCACAGGCCTAATAGCCTTACTATCCCTCCTCCTAATTCTAGGCGTAATCTTACCCTGGACAGACACACCCTCAATTTTCTCAGCAACAAAACCTGCCTCGCTTGCAAAATGGCAACAATACACACTACCCCAAGCGGTGGCGTTTGTTGCAAAAAACAAGACAGTGATTGTTTGCGCAGTTAGCCAACCTTACTTGCCATTTTTAAGTAATTGGTTGATCAGTATTTCGAGACAAAAGCATCAAGATAAGGTTCTTGTTATTGCTGAGGATTATGCTACTCTTTATAATGTCAATGAGAGATGGCCTGGTCATGCTGTTCTTGTGCCTCCTGCTCCTGATTCACAGTCTGCTCATAAGTTTGGTTCTCAGGTACTAAATGCAATCCCCCCCCCCTCCTTTTTTTAAGTGAATGCTTTGATTTTTAACTAAGTTCGTAATTGCAGTCAACAATTATTGTTTGTGGCAAATTAAATTACTGTGGTTTGCTATTTTTGGAATTTTGATTTGAAAGTGACAACAAGAAGTTTTTTCGCTTGATTGATAGGAAATGATCTTAATTGCCTTCCTTGGATAGGGATTTTTCAATTTTACATCTAGGAGGCCTCGGCATTTGCTGCACATTTTGGAGCTTGGGTATAATGTGATGTACAATGATGTTGATATGGTGTGGTTAGGAGATCCTTTCCGGTATTTGGAGGGAAACCATGATGTGTACTTCACCGATGACATGGCTGCGGTACGCATACTAACCTGCTCGTAGCTTTGATTTGTGGTGATTATGAGTTTGAATTCACATATAATTTTTTAATATGACCGCTTCATCTGATTATTGAAAACAGTGGTGGTTAACTTGATTTGAATCTCACATGTTCTTGTTCTCGCGTACCCTATTTAAATCAGTTTGATACTGGCATAATGTTTACTGGAGAGTTTGAGGGGGTTTGGTATATATTGGCTGAAAATCACACCATGATTAACTTTATTTTTCATAATTTTAGATGCTACCTTGAACTCTCAAATCGTGATATCCATGTCTTTAGATCTCCTGCTTTCTGACTCTTCAGCCAATTAATACTTGTTATTGGAGATAACCCTTCATCGTTAGATGTCTTTTTGTAGCCAATGAACAGGTTGACAATGGATCATCTCCATGCTAAGTCTAGTTTAATTCCATTTCTGGTGATATTGATGGTAGATGTTTTCGTTTTTCTTTTTAGTATTTTGATATTCATATACAACAATGACTGCAACAACAGAGCCTTGATTCCAAACTAGTTGGCATCAGCTACATGGATCCTTTCACGTCATTCTTCATGATCTTATGTAATTTGATATTTATATTGTTAGTGAAAACCTTAGACCATACAGTGAATTGGTTTCAGCAATCTTTGTGATAAACATTTGCGGTGCCTTTTTCTTTGCATTGCCAGGTGAAGCCACTGGACCATTCCCATGATTTACCACCACCAGGTAAAAAGGGGCGCACTTATATATGTAGTTGCATGATTTTCATGCGTCCCACTGATGGAGCAAAGCTAGTTATGAAGAAATGGATTGAGGAACTTAAAGCTCAGCCTTGGTCCAAAACAAAGAAAGCCAATGATCAGCCTGCTTTTAACTGGGCATTGAATAAAACAGCTGGACAGGTTTTTGCTGACCTTTTAGCGCATCCACATTCTACAAATTGAATTATTGGAAACCTTTTTCTTTGTTTCTGATATAAACAATTCTAATTAAGGTATTGGAAAGGCGTGGACAGTGCTTTGACTATTGAGGCTTACATCTGGCGGAAATTTCAAATTTATGAACCAAAAAACTGAAATGAGTTCAAATTTGCATGCAGAAGACAAATAGTATATTTATGCCACATAGGTTTTCCATGGGTTTTCTAATGGTGCATCAATTACGTTTTGATGTTTGCGTATTCATGATATGTCTGCAGGTGGATCTGTATCTTCTGCCCCAGGTAGCATTCCCAACAGGAGGATTGTACTTCAAGAATCAGACATGGGTGCAGGAAACCAAGGGAAAGCATGTCATCATTCACAACAATTACATCACAGGTTTTGAGAAGAAGATAAAGCGTTTCCGTGATTATAGTCTCTGGTTGGTGGATGATCATGCAAGTGAGTCCCCCCTCGGAAAATTATAATGAATCAAAAGACCCTTTGAGTTGTTGTGCCTGCATGGCTAATCACACTCTTGCTTTGCCTTGGATGAAATGCAAGCTGCCAATCGGGTGTTTCTGCCCATCAGCTGGTGGCCATGGAACCGTATAAAGAGTATAGAAGATCGGGAGCTTGAGTGTTTTTCTTTCTGTCATTTATTTCATGTTAATAGCTGAGTGCTAGCTTAAGGGTGGATTACTTTTGAAATATTCTCTCTCGTAGATGGAATTCATTTCACATAGGAACTAGGAAGTGCAAAGTGCAAATTGGGTGGAATTCATCTCCCCACTCGGCATACGAGTAGTTTGTTGAGTCAACTGGATCTCTGTCTCATATTTTACCATCTTTTAGTGATTAAAGCCAACAAACTACTCGCTTAAAATTTTATACAAACACAGTTTTTCCCCGCTGTACAAAATCAATCATGTCTTCTGAACTCTTTCCCGATCAATTATTGTATCATTTGTGAAGCTCCCAGTCTCGTATGCTCCCATATGAGTGAATAAAAGCATTGATGCTGTTACAATGAGAAATGGTTTAAAATTGTGGTAGTAACTGTTTTTTAAAGTATTTTTTATTTGAAAATATATTAAAATATTAATTTTTATATTTTTTAAAGTTTATTATTGATATTAGCATATCAAAATAAATTAAAACACCAAAAAAATTATTTGTAAAAAAATATTTTTAAAATAAAAAACAAATATGGTAAACGTTTCTTGTAATTTTTGAAACAGTGAAGGCAAAGTGTAAAGCCAACTCAGTGGTTTCTTATGATTTTTGAAACAGTAGAGGTAATTTCCTTTTATTTTTATTTTAAATTCGAGAGATTTACTTGTTTGCCCTGGTGAATTTGTCGAAAAAGCCTGATGTCAACCTCTACGAGTAGCCTAATTCTCTAACCTGTAGTTGGTATTGACTCCTGGTCACATGAAAAAAGAAAAGAAAAGGAAATAAATTAATTATTAGTGGTCGGGAAAATAAAAATATTTTAACTTTCAAATTATTAATTAGTCCTTTTGTTTCTAAATTAAGTTGAGTAGTTTTTATAATTTTAAAAAATAATTAATCAATCTCCACACTATGAAATCTATTTGTAACTTAATCACTTTCATCCATTCCACGTTCTTTTCCAAATTAATTTATTTTCTTATTTTAAAAATAAAAGAAGTTGATAGTGAGAAAAGATTAATAAGAAAAGAAAATATTTTTTAAACTGTTAGCGCTAATCAAGAAACTGATCAATTAATTTTTAAAACTAAAAGTACTATTTTATATTCTTAGAGAACTAAAAGGATTAATTTGTAATTTACTCCTCTCGACACAGAGCATTGACTCCCACATCTGGAGACATCTGTCGGATTCCTGGATATGTGGCAGTTCTCACTAATTCATCCCGTGAAAGTTCATAGATAATGTCTGAGTTGACATTAGTTTGACTCCATTGGGTATACCTTGTTACAGAAGACAGTTACGACATGAGAAAGTTGGTACATTGATAAGATCACAATGATTAAGAGGTCATAAGTGTTTTGATAAGTCAGCATATTTTAAAAAAAATTATTTTGTAAAATAACATATATGCAAAAATATTTAGAAAACTAATATAATTAAGAGTGTTGTAACTAGCATATATAATGCGTGAGTCATGTATATTAATTGCAACTCGTGTGTCAAATGGTATATGCAACTCTTCTAATAAAAGCATCCTAGGGCAAACTATTCTGCTATTGAATGCTTGCCTAAACAAATAACAATTCACACAATTATAAATAATAAGTTTTTTAGCATCAAAACAATTCACTTAGAAAATTTAGACAATGATTAACAAAACATGACATTTTATTAGAAATTAAAATAACTATACTTCTATTTATAATTCTCGTAACATGTAATAACTTGTAACTATATCTAATAATTTTTCTAGCTCGTATAAGTGCTTGGAGCACTCATGTACGAGTTTGTAATATACATGCAAGTGTGAGGAGGATCAATAACATCTTAGCTCATGGATGGGCTTGAGACTCTCATGGACAAGCCTGGAATGCTCGTCAATGAATGTACAGTCCCAACACTCTCGCGATAAATGAACAATCCCAACACTCTCGCGATAAACAATCTCATTTTCTATTAATATTGCTTCAAGACGCTCAACCTCTTAAAGTTCACTACAATACAAATTAAGCATAATATTGACTACAATACATCTCATTTCATTGTCACCTTCATGGATAGTCGTTATTACTTGCCAAGCTTCACATACCAAGTAATTTATACACACACACAAACACATATTAAAAACAATTAGTAGTCATCATCCATAATAAAATTAATTTGGTATTTGATAAATATAAAACAATATTGCATATCAATCGATTATATCTCGGATATCGGGGGGTATGGTACATTGAATTTTGTGGATGTCTTGAGAAATGTGGCCAGATCAGTGTAATAAAACAACGCATGATAGATAGATATCGTGGTATATTGGATTTTGACTGGAAGAAAATTTTTAAAAAGTTCATATGAAAAAATTTAATTGTTTACGGAACTACTACCTCTATATTTTCTTTTTGAAAAATCATTTGCATGTCAAATATATAATGAACTTTTTATGTATATAAAGTAAAACATATTAAATACACATACCAAATTTATGTTGTTAGATAAAAAAAAAAAAAAAAAAACCCACTATCAAGATTTTTTTATTCATTTTTTTTTACATACCCGCATATCGTATAATAATACTAGTTATTTAATTAAAAATCACTTGCTATCTCTAATTTATTCTTCCAAAAATATCATCATTATTTTTTCTTTTTCTTTGGGTTTGAGATTTACTAGGCGCTATTTTGAATTGTGTTTCATGAATTGTTTTTTATTTTAACATGTTGATATTAAAAATAATTTTTAAAAAATAATAAAAATATTATTTTAATGCATTTTCGAGCAAAACTTACTTTAAAAAATAATCACTATCATACTTTCAAACATCTCCTAAATATTGCTACTTAAATCCACATGTTTTTGTTTATATATATATATATATATATATATATATATATATATATATATATAAAAGCAAATCTCATTAATAGTTTGAAGCCATCATCATTTATTAAAGTTTATTCTCACAGAATTAAGAGGGTGTTCAACCCCATAATTTAATTACTGTAAAATAAAAAATACTTAAAAAAATAATTTTTATTACAATTATAAATATCTCTTAGCCAGCATTCACTAGCATGATTAGATACTTCTATTCTTGCCACGATTCCAACTCCAAGCCGTGGAGAAGGACATAATTTCCCCCTTTTTTTTTTCCTTCACTTGTAGATGGGGCGACCTTAATTTAAAATTAAATCCGTTTGTCAAACTATATAATCAATAAACTAGTCACTTGCATATCAATAGAACAAAAGATTCCTGTGACTTTGGCGGGATATCAACATCCCAACACCCGTGCTACTCTTTCTTTCATTTTCTTTACTCTCGGAAAAAATCCCTTATCCTTCGGGGCTTTTGTATCCCTATAATAAACTATCAACATTTTTTTCATTATTATTGCTGTCATAATTTTTATTTTTATTATGTTGCTAGTAATTAATATGAATACAATGAAATTAAGAAAAAGAAATGAAAAATCTGTGTGTTTTAAGACAATCATTATAATATTGAGGGATATTAGATTTGTACGATTTTTCAGGACTCCACATCGATGTCCCTCACATCACCTCACTAAAAACCAGCTCACGTTGATAACGACAGAAAAACGAACAAATCCAATACCCTTTCTGACCTCTCATTCTCTCTCTCCGCCACAAGCATCTTGCAGTCGCACTACTGTGCCCCGCGTGTACTTTCTCTCTTTCAACATCGATTAGCTTATCTGCATGTCGCTCTACAGAGGAGGCAAAGAGTTGATTTTTTTTATGAAACTCTAAATGGGTGCTTTAGAGACTGGAGGAATCTCCTTCAAAAGAGACAAAAACACTCTCATTCGTTCTTATTCAGCTGGTAGAACTGAAAGACACCCCTTTTTGTATAGACCCAGATCAAGTTTTTCTCGTTTCTTGCGTTTCAAGAAGCTAGATTACATTCAATGGATTTGTACTGTTGCTGTTTTTCTCTTCTTTGTAGTTCTCTTTCAGATGTTTTTGCCTGGTTCTGTGGTTGAGAAACCTGAACTTGGTTCTTCTCCATGGAGAGGAATGGAATTGGTTGATAAGGATTTGTGGTATCTGAAGGAGATTGGTGGGTTAGATTTTGGTGAAGATATCAAGTTTCAACCATCGAAGATATTACAAAATTTTCGAAAAGAAAATAGAGAGATGAATATGTCATTTAGTAACAGGACATTAAGTCGTTTTCCTTATAGGAAACCCCAGCTTGCATTGGTTAGTTTTCACTACTCTTTACTAATCCACTGTTCTCCTTTTGTTAACTTTTTTTGGTAGGGTTGACTTGTGGTCTAAATAGTGTTTTTTAATATAGGTATTCGCGGATCTGTTGGTTGATCCATACCAGCTGTTAATGGTGACTGTTGCTATTGCATTGCAAGAGATTGGCTACACAATTCATGTATGTATTTTGGTAATTGAACTGTTATGCCGAGTGTGTGAATAAAAAGTGAATTGCTCGACCAAAATTTGTGCATCTTTCTTTTTATTTGCAATTTTACCCCAATTCCCAAGTACCCTAAAGCTGTAAAGCAAATTTCAAAGATACGCCATTCTTCTTACTTCTTTGCATCAAATTTATTGGAATTTGTTTGGCAGGTTTATTCACTAGGAGATGGTCCTGCGCAAAGCATTTGGAAGAGCATGAGATCTCCAGTTAACATCATCCAAATCAGCCACAAAATGGAGATTGCTGTTGATTGGCTAAAGTATGCATGGCACTCTACTGCCTTTCAGAAACACGATGAACTTTTAAACATGCTGTCTTTTGTTTTTGAAATTAATCAAGCATGTTTTGTGTCATTGGATTTGGATGCTTTTGGTTGCATCTAATTTTGATGTATTCTTTTTGCAGCTATGATGGCATACTTGTGAATTCTCTAGAAACGAAAAGTGTCTTCTCTTGGTAAGATGAATTACCATTTTTTTCAAATGAAAGATATACCTCAAAAAATAATGCTTTCTTCAATCCTTTTCTTCTTTTCAATCAATTCTACTATTTTGGGCAATCCTATGTGATTAGTCTTTCATTAGCAGTCAATTAAAAATGAGCCTATTTAGTATTGTAATTATTAGAGAAATGTCTTTACCCTAGAATCATAATCGCCCCATGCCTGAGACTTGATGGCCCGTGCAAATTAAAATGCTCAGTGTGTTGTCTGATATTTAGTGTACTTGGGGCTTAACTTTGTCACTTTGTTCTAGTTGAAATATATATACGAGGATAGGAGCTGTGTGTACTTTTGTTAATTTGTGCGAGAAGTTATTTGTGCGACTCAATTAACATGAATGATTTCACTTTAACAGTTTTATGCAGGAACCTTTCAAGTCTGTGCCTCTTATATGGACCATCAATGAAAGAACACTCGCTTCTCATTCAAGACAGTACACTTCAAGTTGGCAAATTGAGCTTCTGCATGATTGGAGAAAAGCTTTCAACCGGGCTACAGTAGTTGTATTTCCAAATCATGTCCTTCCGGTAATTGGCTACGATATAACTTCACCTTATGGACACTGTCTGAAATTTCCATGGGATTAATCTGGACGCAGGTAAAATGATAAAATGAAACTCCCTAATAAATCTCATCTATAGTAAAAAAAAAAAAACCAATAATCCAATATATAGCAATAAACAACTTAATGTTTTGTAACATGACTGTGTTCTGATGTTGTCATACTCATGCTATAAACATTGGAGCTGAAGTTAACGTTTATCTCCATTTCTGCATTTCAAACAGATGATGTACTCTGCATTTGACACTGGAAACTATTATGTTATTCCTGGTTCTCCTGCTGATATATGGGAAACAGAAACTACAATGGCGTTGTATAATGATGAAATACATGTGAAGATGGGCTATGAACCTGATGACATTGTCATTGCAATTGTGGGAAGTCAATTTTTGTACAGGGGTTTGTGGCTGGAGCATGCACTTGTTTTAAAGGCTCTATTGCCACTTTTTGCAGAATTTTCATTAGATAATAATTCAAAATCTCATCTCAAAATCATTATTTTAAGTGGGGATCTTACTGGCAACTACAGTGTGGCTGTTGAGGTATGATTTAGATGCTTGCCTGCAGAGTTCTTACATCTGAAAATAGATGCCAATTTCTGTGATCTCTTTGTTTCCTCAGGCTATTGCTGCTAACTTGAGTTATCCAAGAGGTACTGTAAAGCACTTTGCTGTTGATGATGATGTGGGCAGTCCCCTCGGTGCAGCTGATCTTGTGATATATGGATCCTTCCTTGAGGAGCAGTCTTTTCCTGAAATTTTGGTGAAAGCCATGTCCATCGGAAAACCCATTATAACCCCAGATCTCTCCATGATCAAGAAATATGTAAGACTTACTGATTTCTCATCTTCAGTCTTCATGCACCAGCAGATTGAATTCACAATGTACATTGATGTAATGGATGATTTGAAAGGTGATCTCATATTCCTGAATTGTATCAACTCAACTACTCTCTTCATTACATAGGGTGGATCACTAGTCTTTCAGGTTTTTCATTTTTTTCAGCTCTATTAAGGCACAATTATCTTGATGAATAAATACATCAGGTCTTATTCATAGCCTAAATCCGAGTTCTTACGAGTCTTATTCTGACCTTGTATTTCTATGAATTAGATTGCCTCTCTTCACCAGAGCAATAACTTATTCACTTGCCTGATTTGTTTTACTTTATATAATCTTACAAGTCACTCATCTCAATACCCCCATGTAGAATCCAATCATTTCTTTGTCGTCACGTCAGGAACATTCTTTAATAATTCTTGTTGCTACCTCATCAAAACTAATATTCTTTTTTTGAGAATAACCCTCTTCCAGTCAATTTACAATGAGACATAAGTTCTGTCCAGTTCAATATGGTTACTGCTCTTCTTTGAAGTTAGTGGCGCTGGAAACTAGCAGTTCATAATTTTTGGCAATAACAATTTATTGTCAGGAATTTTGTGAAATACCAAATACACAATGATTGATAAAATGTTATTGGTATCAGATTTTTATTTTTCATTATTGTGCATCATTTTCTTGTTACACACCTATGTTTATTAAGCAAACTACTGACTGTATTAGCAATAACTATTAGGTTGATGACAGGGTGAATGGCTATCTTTTTCCTAAGGAAAACCTCAAGGTTCTAACACAGATTGTATTGCAAGCGATCTCCAAAGGGACATTATCACCTCTGGCTCGTAATATCGCGTCAATGGGAAAAAATACTGCTAAAAACCTTATGGTTCTAGAAACTGTTGAAGGCTATGCGACGCTACTTGAAAATGTTGTTGAGCTTCCATCAGAAGTCACTCCTCCTAAGGCTGTTTCAGAAATTCCTCCAAAACTGAAAAAAGAGTGGTGCTGGAATCTATTTAAAGCATTTATGAATTCTACGCATGAAGACAGAACTTTGAAAAGTTCCAGATATTTAAAAACAGTTGAGGAGCAGTGGAACTTTATGCAAAAAGAGAGCTCTGTTTCCATAGCTGCTACTAATGATTCATTCTCATATGACATTTGGGAGGAAGAGAGAAATATTACGATGCTCAATACTAGAAAGAGAAGAGAGGAAGAAGAGGTAAGTGTTTGTGCAGTGATAATTTATTAAGAGTTAATTTTGGATGGAACAGGTCTTCTTGTCTTCCATTCTTGAAGTGCATCCTTTGTGAAATTTGACCCTTGGGATATTTGGCAGCTAAAAGATAGAACTGATCAACCTCATGGAACATGGGAGGATGTGTATAAAAGTGCCAAAAGGGCTGATCGTTCCAGGAATGATTTACATGAAAGGGATGAAGGAGAACTTTTGAGGACAGGGCAACCATTATGCATTTATGAACCGTATTTTGGGGAAGGAACCTGGTCTTTTCTTCACCAAAGTTCGCTTTATCGTGGAATAGGATTGGTGAGTTTTCATCTCTGTATTTCATCCTGATAACCCATGTCATTTTCTCTGTTTTTCTTTAAGTTAACTTTTGTGTTCGATCTGATGATTGTTCCCAACATGATAGACACCACCTTCCTTTAATATGTAGCATATGGGAACAAAATCTTTTATGCCAAGTTTAAAGATTCTACTTTCCAAAGGTGTTTATTGCTTGAACTTTCAATCTTAACCTTTTCGCCATTTAGCAAGTT
Organism: Populus tomentosa; assembly: GCA_018804465.1. Taxonomy (NCBI): domain Eukaryota; kingdom Viridiplantae; phylum Streptophyta; class Magnoliopsida; order Malpighiales; family Salicaceae; genus Populus; species Populus tomentosa. The sequence continues at coordinate 5,794,767 of CM031995.1, forward strand.
GAGGAAAGGGTAAATGGGCAGTAACTCACTTTGAATAATATCTTTATTTATGTATCTGTAAGCTTATTTGCATATTTCCTAGCATCATGGTGTGTTTTACCTCATCTTCTTATAGTTAATGAATTTGAAGACTGGTACATATAACTGAACCATATGGTGTGTTTTACCGGCAGCATGATTTGATTTTGGTTGGCACTTGCTGGGAATATTATACTCTTCTTGCATCGAAGGAATTTGAAGCCCTTAGTTACATACGCCTTTGCAATTGTAACTAAACCATGTTCTGGTTTCTATTCTATGGGTCTTGCTTTATACTTCTGCTTTTAGCTAGAGAACTTGTAAATTTTGATGGAACTTGTATAAAAGAGGTTTTTATCTTTCCTGCCTGTTTTTATACACTGACAATGGTTGCAGTCCACAAAAGGTCGAAGGCCCAGGACAGATGACATTGATGCCCCCTCCCGTCTATCACTTCTTAGCAAGCCATACTACCGAGATGCCCTAGGTGAATATGGAGCTTTTTTTGCAATCGCAAATCGGATTGACCGTATTCATAAGAATTCTTGGATAGGGTTTCAATCTTGGAGAGCAACGGCAAGGAAGGTATATGATGATTCCCTACTTTCTGTCTACCCTATGTTCTTTTCATTAATGTTGTTTGCTCTGCCTTACATGCTGTTTTCAAGACTTGGTATTGGTCTTTAATTCTGCATTTTTGGTCATTCAGACTGATCTTGGCAGAACATTAATAGATTTGGTTCTACTGTAAAATTTGGCTAACACAAGGTTACTTGCAACCATGAAGCTTTTGAGCTCATGTGGTGGCTGAACAGATTAATCGATGCATACCATGCAACTATAGCTACAGTTGTGATTTGCCTTTACTTTGAAATGAGCTAGATTGATGGAAGGTTTTCTGAGATTCTAGTCCCTAATTTCCTCTTGCATTACCTAACTATGAGTAGTTAGAAATGAGCTAGATTGATGGAAGGTTTTCTGAGATTCTAGTCCCTAATTTCCTCTTGCATTACCTAACTATGAGTAGTTACCATTTCAGTTCTGTCATCTATGGAAGTAATGAGTTTGTTGTTATAACCTTTAGAAATTTATTCTTAAATAAAAGAACAATACTCTTATTTCCTTGGGATCTTGATTTATGGAATGCTAGCAAGTGAAAGTTAAACGAATGTGATCTCATAATTTATTTCATGTATATAATGGACTATATCTTACTGTGGGGTATAAATAGGCATCTTTGTCTAGGATTGCTGAAAAGGCACTGGTAGATGCTATAGAATCACGAAAGCATGGGGACTCACTTTACTTTTGGGTTCGCATGGACATGGATCCAAGAAACGACTTACAGAGCGACTTTTGGTCATTCTGTGATGCTATAAACGCTGGAAATTGCAAGTAAGAGCCATGCTTGTTTATCTCAAGATTTATTATGGAAATCTTGAAAATTTCACTCCTTTCTCCGTTTAATTTCTTTAGCTGACTCCACCTTTTAATTGTTGGCGGTTGAAGGTTAGCTTTTTCTGAGGCTCTTAAGAGGATGTATGGCATCAAGCATGGTTTGGAATTTTTGCCACCCATGCCTGAAGATGGGGATACATGGTCTGTCATGCTGAGTTTTGCTTTGCCAACAAGGTCCTTCCTAGAGTTTGTAATGTTTTCAAGGTGTGATAAGTTGTTCCTGCTGACTTGGTAATTCAAAAACTTCAAGCATAAGTTGGTTCAGATGCTGATTTGAACTGTTGAATGCAGAATGTTTGTGGATGCACTGGATGTACAGATGTATGATGAGCACCATCAAAGTGGACGATGTTATCTGAGTCTAGCTAAGGTAACTTCTGAGTTTTCTGTTATTGCCTGCATGAAACGCGTCCCTTATTGGAATTTTGTTTGGATACTATTATAAGTAGTGTTGTCAAGAGGCGCTCCAGGTGAGGCAAGACCCCCCCCCCCCGGCACCTTTTATTTTTCCAGGGAAGGCAATTTAACTAGCTCGCCTGGAGTGCAAGCACTCGGCACTGAAGCAAGTGCTTGGTCAAAATATATGTTCTTTTTTCTTTTTTTTAATTGATGTGTTTTGACTGGTTTGCTCATATTTTTTCTAGTCAACATCAAAAATAATTTAAGGGTTTATCTGTAAAAGTAAAAAGTATTGTTTAAAAAGAAAAAAAATGATCATCAAAATAGAGTTGGAGGCACATTTGGCAGCCATGCTTTTCCAAAGAATCAGGTACATCTTTTTGTTTGTTTCTTCTTCATTTATTTTTTTTCTTCTTAACTTATGTGGCCTCTTTCAATTTTATTTCCTCTTTACCTGTCTCTTTCTCTCTCTTTAAATATCCATGGTTTTATGCTGCTGCTATTTTTACCCTTTTTTTTTTAATAAAAGAATATTTCTCAAATCTCAAGTTCATCACTCATCAAACTTCAATTGATTTTTTTTTCTAGCCGTGTTTATTGTTTTTGAAACTTGAGTTTCAAACTTCACAAGTTGATTTTTTTTCCTTGTCGTGTTTATTTTTTTTAATCATCCTAGTTTATTCCAAACTTTAGCATTTTAAGTTTATCTATTTTAATCTACTCGCTCTTTTAATTGTCTTATTTTGTTTTTAAAGATGAATATTATAACTTTTTATGACTAACTTAAAATATTCTGAGTTTCACTTTGATTTTCTAATCTAAATTTTTAACACACACACACACACACACACACATATATATATATATTAATATATATATATTATTTGAATTTATAGCATAGTGCCTTGTTTTATTTAGGCATGCACCTGGCGCTTCGGGCATTTGACAGCCTTGACGCCTTAGGGCGCCTCTCGCTTTTGACAACACTATTATGGTTGAAATCAAGGTGACTGAAGCTCAGTTTACCCTTCAAGCTCATTACGAATAAAATGTCAAAGTTACTTCAACAACCATCCAATTGACCTTGCCATCAAGTTGGGTCACTTGGTGTGTGAAATAATTGACTGGCAAATTATTTTTGTGTGGGATTATTGTTTGCAAGATATGCTGCTGGAACAGTCAAATATTCATTTCAGGTTCCCTCAAAATGAACAGATAGCTCTGAGATCATTTTACAACCGTACAATTATTATTTTTTAAATGTATTGCAGGATAAGCATTGCTACTCACGGGTTCTTGAGCTGCTTATAAATGTCTGGGCATACCACAGTGCAAGGCAGATGGTGTTCGTGAACCCTGAGACTGGCTTGATGCAAGAGCAGCATGCAGTCGAGAGTCGCAGAGGCAAGATGTGGGTCAAATGGTTCTCATACAGCATCCTTAAGAGCATGGATGAGGACTTGGCTGAAGAGGCAGATTCTGATCAGCCCAAGAGAAGATGGTTATGGCCATCAACAGGCGAGGTTGTATGGCAAGGATTATTTGAGAAAGAGAGAAATCTGCGGAATCATCAGAAAGAGAAGAGGAGACAGCAAAGCAAGGACAAACAACAAAGAATGAGGAAGAAACGCCGTCAACCAGTGCTGGGGAAATATGTGAAGCCCCCGCCGGAGGACATAGAAAATTCAAACTCTGCAGTGTCCATGTCGGAATCTTTGTAGCATTAGAGGTAGCGTCTGGTTTGATCATTCTTTTATTGTTGATTTTTCCTCTTCAGTTCATTTATTTGGCAGATAGGATGCATGCTTTTGTATCTTTTATACGAAGGGGTTTGTATGTAAGTAGCTGCATCCTACGTCGTTAGTGTTGTTGATGGGTGTGTATACTAATTTTCCCTTTTCTTTTCAACCTCTTCACACCCCATTGTAGAAGTTGTTGCGTTCATGACAGAAAAACGAGGGAGAAATTGTAATTTCCAGATTTCTCTGTAGAATTTCCGACATTTACCATGGCCCTGATTGCCAGTTATAGAACTGTTCCGATCCATACTGGAGACGAGAGAAGCCTGTTGGTTTCTTTTTTTTCTTGCAAGACAAACAGTGTAATTTAAATTCTCACACGACAGTCTAGAAAGATCACACACATTCACCCTCTTCTAAGCAGGACAACAGCTGCAACAGCAGGCATTATCCTCGAGCGTGGAGGTGTTAACTAACAAAAAATCTTGACCAAACTAACAGAAACCCCAATATTTATTCCTGTTGGAAAACTCGAGTTTGTTCTTTATCACCCGCACCTCTATTAACACTTAATAGCATCTTCACGATAAATATTTGAGTGCCTGTTCTTTTAATTTTTTTTATTTAATTGAAGTGTCATTTTTCAATAATTTATTAATTGAGTGTTTTTTTTTTCTAATTCATTAGCTGATAGTTCATGTTTTCACCAGTTGATATCATTATATAGGATAAAATATTTTTTAAAAAAATTAGCTAATAGTTCATGTTTTCACCAGTTGTTATTATATAGGATACAAAGTTGAAAAAAAAATTGGTGGTGGATTCTCGTAATAGACCTTGTTGTGTGACTTGTACTTAAAATTGTCAAATTTTTTTAAAACAATTAATTTCTTAACTTCCAAAATAAAAGTGGAGATATGTTTGGTTTTTGCGAAAATGGAGGAAATTGAATGAATCTAAAATCTATTTTTCTCTTTTTAAGGTGAACTAGTTTTCTTTTTTAATAAATTTAATATATGTTGTTTTGTTGTTCAAATTCTTTATTTATGTTCTTAGTCAAACATGACTTATATAAAGATGTTTAGTAATTATTAAAGGAATCTATTTAGAAGCATACGAAATAGACAAAACAAGATATTATCTAAAAAGTATTGATTATTTCTATAACTGTTGATATTTTTAAGTCAGCCTTTTCTTATTTTTCTTTTATTTTTTTTTAATTTCATTGTTAGATTTTTTTTTAATAATTATTAAGGTTGTTTTTAAATACACCAAGTTAAGGATCATATTATAAAAAATTTTACACGATTTAATTTAAACCTGAGTTAGAAAAGAATTTAGGTCGAGATATTCTCCATGCTCATAGCTTCATTTTTTTATTCTCAAACTATTTTACCATTTGTTTTTGACCGACAAAGTCAGCTGTCTAATGTTAGAACAACTTTTACTTAATTTAATTTTAAATCGAAGCTAAATAAGATATTGATTCAGAATATTTTTTTTATTTTTTTAATTTTATTCTCAAGTTTTTTTTACCAATTATTTAGTTTGCTTTTAGATCACCTAAGTCAACTAAAACACATCCGATTAATTTCCGCACAGTTTAATTCTCAAACTTTACCAAAGTTAAGCATCAAATTAAAATAAAAAGTTTCAAAATTAACCTACTAAATTAAGTTTAATAACAATACAAAATAATTTTTCATGACCTGAATATTTTTTATTACAGTAAAAAAAAAATTAAAAAAATTCGCAAACTGATAGTAACCATTAAATCATCCGGGTGTGATTTTCTGCAAATAAACAAAAACTACCCCCATCTACATATTCGGCTTGGTCCGAGAACTTTGTTCAGTGTTCTTCGTATTGTTGCATCAACTATTAAATATAATTATAAATCATCAGAGTCCTTATCTTCTGCATCAACAATGCTGGCTGTGACGCCACCGAGGTCCAATTCATGGGGAATAAATGCATTGGCGTGAGAATACAAAAAAAATCGACCACCCATCAAATTCAGGAAAACGGCAAAGCTTCGATGGCCAAGTTTGAGTGGGGTTGGAGCATAATTCAGACTGCAAGCGTGATATAGAATAATGAAACAAGGAGTAAAGCTAAAAACAGTTGCATATTGTGAAGATTTCCTCTGATTATAGAAACAACAAAATTTCAACACTCATTTCGAGGTAGGAAACAACTACACTAAAAAAGAGTCACCATATGGTAAAGGACCTCAACCATATTTCCATATGGTAGGATAAATAACATTCAAGTGCATCAAGCAAAATCCTCTGTTCTCCCAATCTTGAAAGTTATCAATATCGTGGAGCTGCATCAGAAAGACGCAGAAGTCAGTCTAATCAAATCGAAGCATTATCAAATAAATGTTTCTACTAAACACGAGTCGCAGGGGCCTACCTCCGCCTACTGTTGCTTCAGGCAACCGCTCAATTGAGTATTTGTGTTGAGTGATGTACATGATTGGCACACCAGGGATCTGCCAGCAAACAAGCAACTTCAGATCAGAACAGATTTCATTTCAAATGCACAGCAAAAGATTATTCACTTGAAGATACCTTGCGGATTCTTCGCTTTAAATCTCGATCACATGTAGCAACAATATAGCATTTATGCTGTTCCCACACAAATGATATAGTTAGTTACATTCAAAAACCACATTGGGTAATGTCAATATGCACAAAGGAATCAACATGAAAGGCCGTGTCATGGATAATACTTCAGCATATAAAAAACAAAATAAAATACTTTGAAATACAATCGCAGAACGGATTATATTCCTTGCCTATGGCCATTATTGTCAAGCTTATTTTCCAAGTAATAGATCAATGTTTTTAATAGAACAACAAAAACAGATTGACATGAATATTTAAGAGAATAGTTTTCTCCAACTTCTGTGATTGTGAGGCTTTATTATTTTCTCCTTTTATTGTCAGAAAGATGGCGTGATTTATAAATCTGGATTGATCCTTTCAGGTTCCTCGCAACATGAGGTCCCATGTTTGCTAAATATGAGCCATAGAATTTAAAAGAAACGGTTAGATTTATTCTTATGAGTCAGCAGGTGGTTATTGTGTTTTATACTAGCGGGAAAGGGTTGACATTCATCAAGTGATAAAATCCAAACCATGCATTTGAAATCAACAGTCCAAGCTTAACAAACATGATAGATTATCTTCCTTCCAAACCCATATTAGTCCTTATTCTTAATCAATACTTCAAATAAGCTATCTAATGGCAGCTAACTCTGTCCGACAAGTTGGAAAAAATCTCCAAAGTGGATAACATTTTGAGAAAACAACAATCAGCAAGGATAGCAGAACAAAGATATTATAGTCAAAATGTACCTTGGTAACCCTTTCAACAATACAGTCATCAGCATAAGTCCCCTTATGAATACAGGGTAGTCTCTCAAAACGTGGATCCTTGGCAATCCTGTTAAGACACAAACATCCATCATCAGAATTCCTGTAACCAAATGAAATTTTGAACAGCACTGGACCAGTTTTTGGTCACCAAATTGAAAAGGAAACACATTGCGGATGTCAACTGCAAGTAACAAAATTTACAAGCAGACTGAAACCACTACCACAGACAATCAACCACCTTAATTCTTGATACAAAAAATATCAGGAAAAGAAATTGAAAAACTCAGAAACATGAAACCATACCTTAAAGCCACGCGGTATTTCTGACCTAACTTCTCAAGTTCCGCCATCACACAGTCTGTGATGCAAGGTGTGCCTTAAAATCGAAAAAAAGTGGAAGATATCAATAAACATAATAGTAAAAGGAAGTTCTAAACTTCATCTCATCCCCCAACCAGTCTTACTACTTAGACAATTAAGATATTACTCAAATCAAAAGCATATAATATGGAGCTAGTAAAAAGAAGAACGAAGAGGCTAGAGAACTCACATTTAGCATACAAGCAGTCCAGCATTGCCTTCTCTAAATCCAACTACAAAACACCAGCAGGAAATTATATGAGCCAAAATTTCAATCTCATATCGCTATTTTAATCAAAATCAGATGGAATTAAGAATTACCAATTGCATTAAGCACTCACTTTATTCTGAATAGAGAAATTAATGAAGTTAGTATCCACCAAGACCCTATATGGCGGCCCCAAAGCTGTGTTGTATGAGAAGAAGAGAGCAGAAGAAACCTGTGGCCTATTTATATAAAAAATAAAAGGGAAAAAGAAAGAAAGAAAGACTTCAGTTCCAAATTCTTTTTATACTTGCTTCGAGAAAATTTATAATCACAGCAGCAGTGATAGACATGAAAGCTTACACATTTCTTGGAAGCTTTTCGAGGGACAAATCTTTTTTCTTCGGATTCAAAACCTCTTCTTTATGTCTAAATAAAAAAACAATAATTAATAAAGAAAGTTACAGGGAGCTAAAATCAGCGGGTCAGATCCTGGGAACTAAAGAAAGAAGTGCTCACTGTTTAATTGCTTTAGATGTAATCATCTTCTTCATTTTTGCAAATTTAGGGCCTTTTTTGGCTCTCCCCATCGCTTCGTTTGAAGATTAAAAACCTAAGACAGTACAAACCCTAATAAACAGGAAAAGATAAGGGGTAGTGTTTGCAAATAGGAACTGACAAAATATTTTATGCTGTTCCTCTCGCTGAAGATGGTCTGCCCCGCAAAGTATATTCAGTCTGGTTTATAATATACGCAGATAAAGAGAGCGAGGGCCTGAGATTCACCGTTCTTTTACTTGGGTCGGTGACGGTGAGGAAAAGAGTTTCTTTAAAGGAGTCGCCCGCCGCAGGGATTTTGTTTAACCTAAACGAGGAATATGGAGCCCGAAGAGTCCAGCCCAGCTTCGCTGTATTAGATTGCTCTAATAAGGTTATCTATTGAATCTGGCCCAGCTAAGAACCTTTCTTTTGTCTTTTCTTTTCTTTTCTTTTTCTTTAGAATGAAAACATTTATTTTTCTTTTTTCTTTTTGGAATATACCTTTCTTTTTTCTTTTCTTTTCATTGGTGCCTTCTATCTTATTTCTTAGTTTTGTATCATAGACATGATTGATCAATCTACTTTCATTTTTTGGAGCTCTTCTTTCATATATGCTCTTTTAAAAAATAAATTGAAAATCTAACTTTAGCTTTTAAAAAAATATATAAAAAAAACCCATAAGAAATCCACAAAACATGAAAATATATATATATAGAGAGAAAATATTAACTTTTAAAATCTAAAAAAAAAAATCATGTCCATAAGTCTTTTAAATATATATAATTTTTGGATTCGAGGAAACTCCACCACCCGGAAAGCGCACTTTGTGGGCCCAGGTGAGTAAGTAAAACTCCGTCTGTCTCAGGCTCTTACAAGAGATACACGCTCTAACTCGAACTTTTAAATATAAATATGTTTATAGGTAATAAAATAAGTTTTGCAAGACTAGACTTTCTCAAAAATTTTAATATTTACTGTTTTTTATATTTTTAAGGGTTAATTGCTCAATTTATCTTTATACAATAGAATAATTCTCTAGCTTATCTTTAAATTCTTAAATAAACTAATTTTAGCCTTAAATATACATTAAGTTTATGATTTATCATTCTTAAAAAATTTTAAACTAAATTTTTTTAAGTAAAAACTCTTTGAACTTTAATCTTGCACGAGTCCAGACTATCTTTATCCCCTTACCTCTACTTTAAGATTGTATTTCATGATTTTAAGAACTTTAATTAGAAAGAAACTATTAAATAAGATAGCTTTACCATCTTTTACTCATAGATATGATGAACATAGTATACATTGACAAATTAATCCTTATGTGAGATTTCACTTTATTTGGTTATGTAATTTTTATTACTCATAAGGTAATTTTAGACATTAATTTTTGAGAAAATTAGTCAAAAAAGACTTATATAATTAAAAAAAAATAGTAAGTAATTTTCTTGGTTTTTTTTTTTAAAAAAAAATAATCTAAGTTTGAACTCTAGAAAGAACACTATAGATGTTTTTTGGTATTGAAATAGCAAAAGTAATTAAGGAATTACTAACCCATTAATAAATCTACAAGAATTAGCGCATAAGAGGCAAGGATTTGAGTTAAGACATAAAGTCTCCAGTTCAAAACTCGAAGTCTTATTGCGTGCGTGTGTGAATAAAAACTGCCTATCGTTTTGCAATAAAAGTAGAAGGAGCAACGTCTTATTTCACGATATTAATCAACCCTGAGGAAGCAACTTATTAGGATTACAAGGACGCTGCTCTTTGATTTTGGCTTAATGATGATGGTATCATACTTGGAACTCCTTTCCAGAAGCTCAAACACTATCCCTGATCCTGGAACTGTATCCACTTTGATCATCACTATACTTGTTCCAGAGCATGACACCGCCATACTTGGGGGAACCTTGGACAAAAGGTAGCACTTGCGATTTGAGCACATCAGTTGTCACAAAACCATTGTTAGCAGCCGCCCTAGAAGCCGGAAGCCCCACAAAAAACTTCCTGGCCGGAATAGAAGATGTCCATTTGTTCCATGAGTCCTTAAAGCTCTGAGGATTGTTAGTGTTATACTCACACTGAGGGTTGTTGTAAAATTGGATCCATACATAATCGAAAAGTCCCGTCTGAAGTGCCTTATCAAGCCAATTGTCGGGAAAAGGACACTGCGGTGCAGCTGTCAAGTACACTTTCCTGCCTCCTCGGCTGAGCTCGGACAATCTAGAAGCGAGAACTGCATAGTGACGTTCCCCTCCCTCAATGTCAAAATCTATGCCGTCCAAAATGGCATCGCCTAGTGGCCTTGAATTTGAGTTTCCACTAAGGAAGTTGTTCCATAAATATTCTGCTACACCCCTAGCTTCATCAGGTGAAGTTAAGGTGTAGCCACCAGATCCACCACCAATGGAAAGCATAACTTTAATGCCTTGGTTTTGGCAGTTATGGATGCCTGTGCTTACTCTTTGGCAGCCATTTGAGGAGGGGTCACAGTGACCGGCTAAGTTGACCTGAGGTTTTTTGCCATTGCCAAAAACTGAGAGAAAGGCTATGTTCACGATGCCATATTTCCCTGAGGCACATGTATCTGTGAGCGTGCCTTCCCTCCCATCTTGGCCCCAATAAACCACTATGCTTCCAGCTTTTGCTTTGAAAGCCAAAGCAAGAAGTGTTGCAAGGAAGAGAATTGCACATTCTGCAGAAAATCTGGGACTCATTTTTTAACAAATCGACCTTTTCACCGAGTTTGATGCAAATAAAGTATTATAGAGCAACCTATTTATAGAAGTGACTGGTGAGAAACGATGGCAACCATTCACTGTCGCATGTGCTGAAGAATGATGTGGGGAAATAAGCAAAGTTCTGGACAGCTAATTCATATAGAGTCATCGATCAGAACACGGTTTCATTGACCCCAAGTCAAGCATATGTACGTCTGGAGGCGTGTTCTTGGGTATTGAATGCTAGAATTTCTTACTGCCGTGTGTTGAGGGGAGTTCTTAACACCTTGAATCTCCCGCGTGAACACTAAGTATTGGTGATGTTATTTTTATTTTAATAAGACTTGGTTTAAAAACTAATTGTGATTGGTTCAAGTAATTTGATGCTTATTTTTTTTTTAATTAAAGTCTTAAGTTAATTGAGATATATTATTAAAAAAGCTTTATTTTTTAATGGGATGACCCAGTTTGACCGGATTAATTGAGATTCAATTAACTTCTAGATACCGGATTTAAATAATAATAAAAAAGATAAATGGGTTAAAATAGTTAATTTGACGTTATGTTAATTTGGAGGTGGAGTTGCTTTTGTCTGGGCCGGTGTGAAAAAAATAAAGTAGTCGCCCGCTGTTGAGTTTTTATTTAGCCTAAATGATGTATACTGGGCTTAAGAGGTTACATACTGAATCTGTCCAAGGTAGGAGTGATAAAACTGTGCAGGAGGCTTCGAAGAAATCTTTTCTTGGTCTGGGCTAATATGTTTTGTTGGGTAATCTTAGGAGTTTGTTTTTCTTTGGGCTTTTTGATGAGCTTCTATTGTAATTGGGCTTTGTAGTCACTAGCCCTTGTGCACATTTGAGGGGGGAGGGAGTCACCCTAAACTATATAATCTATAGCATATAAAGCGATTTGAAGCTTCATATTTTTCAAAAGCTTATTAGAAAGTCGTATGAACGCACGCTTTTAACAACAATGACAAGTAGGAATTAGAATTGCGTATGACGAATAAAAAAAGAGGGCAATTCTCAACTCTAGAAATATTAGTAGTCGGCTAGGAGTTATGGACTAAATATATAAATAATAAAGCTTACTTTTCATAACAAAGAGTAAAGAGCAACGTTTTATTTCATACTAGAAAGGAAAATAAAAGAGTATTAAGGACTCCCCTAAAGAGGAAACTCAGGCATTGCTCTTTGATTTTAGGTGTCATAACGTGCAAGGATCGGCTCTTCGAAATCAAACACTGTCCTTTATTTGGGAGCTATATCCATTTCGATCATCGTGGTACTTGTTCCAAAGCATGACACCTCCATACTTAGAAGAACCCTTGACAAAAGGCAACACTTGCGATTTGAGTATATTGGCTCCCACATAACCACTGCCCGCAGCCTGTTGAGAAGCTGGAAGCCCCACGAAGAACTTCTGGGCTGGAACAGATGACGTCCATTGGTTCCATGAATCCTTAAATTTCTTAGGGTTATTGGTGTTATACTCGCATGGTCGATTGTTGTAAAATTGGATGTACACATAGTCAAAAAGTCCTGTGGCAAGTGCACCATCGAGCCAATCATCAGGGAAAGGACACTGTGGTGCCGCCGTCAAGTACACCTTCCTGCCTCCTCTGCTGAGCTCGGACAATCTAGTGGCGAGAGCTACATAGTGAAGTTCTCCACCCTCTATGTCAAAATCTATGCCATCCAAAATGGCATCGCCTAGTGGCCTTGAATTTGAGCGTCCACCAAGGAAGTTGTTCCATAAGTATTCCGCTACACCCCTAGCTTCAGCATCTGAGGTTAAGGTGTAGCCTCTAGTTCCGCCACCAATGGAAAGCATGACTTTGACGCCCTGGTTTTGGCAATTACGGATGTCGTTGCTCACTTTTTGGCAACCATTTGAGGACGGATCACAGTGACCAGCTAAGTTGATTTGAGGTTTTTGGCCATTGCCAAAAATCGAGAGGAAGGCTATGTTTACAACACCATATTTTCGTGACGCACATGTACTTGTGAGTGTGCCTTCCCTCCCGTCTTGCCCCCAATAAATCACTATGCTTCCAGCTTTTGTTTTGAAAGCCAGATTTAGCAGTATGCCAACGAAGATCAGAAATGCAGATTTTGCAGAAAATTCAGTTCCCATTTTTGAACTATTTAATTGAAGGTTTTTACTGAGCTTTGATGCCAAAGGGTTCTGAAGGAGTAGCCTTTTGTAGAGTTGAGAATTGATGGAATCAATTATTGCTGTTGCAATTTGTCAATCGTTGCAGACTTGGAGTCTTATCGGATTTAAAAATATTTTTTTAAAAAATTAATTTATTTTTAATTTTTATATTGTTTTTATATTGTTTTAATATGTGAATATCAAAAATAATATTTTTAAAAAAATTATTTTAATATATTTTTAAATAAAAAAATATTTTAAAAAATAATAACTATCACATTTTCAAATACATCAAAACTGGTTTTGGTTGACTTGAAGTCAAGCCTGTCTTTTTCTTAAAAAAAAAAAAAAAATTGATAAATCAAAGATGAATTAGTAAGCACCACAGTGGAAATGAGAACCACTTGGAGAGAGAAAAGTCCGCGAAGAACACTGGGGAAATACCACCACTGCAGGAGCGGGGAAACTTGGACGCCAAACATGATTCCCCGGTAGCGTAGACTGAGTGGCAGAAGGTAGCAGGACTGTTAGAGGGCTCAAGGAGGTAAGCAGCAAAATGGGAATTTGCTTTGACATTTGATTGTGTTTGGTATTAAAATATATTTTATTTAAAAATATATTAAAATAATATTTTTTAAAATATTTTTATATGAATACATCAAAATAATTTATAAATACAAAACAAAATATAAAATTTTTCATAGAAAGAAGCATGCAATAGTACTAGACCTGAAGTCACGCCTGCCATGTTTTTACTAGGAATTCAATGAGTGGTTTCTGATTTCTTTTCAAGTTACGAGGAAAGTGACAATTACTTGTTAAAAAATTTATTTAACGTGTCCTACATCGATATGTTTCATTTTCGTGGGAAAACTAAGACCGCTAGGGGACATAAAATTTTTGAAGTTCCCATTCCTAGACCGTACCATTTATCAAGCACGATAATGCTCCAAAGTTTTACATTTTCAGCTCACTTTCTCCCAAATTTCCTACACCTAACACCACCTTGGTGTAGTTACAATCGCACAAAAAAAAATGAAGGAATCGAGAGCCAATAGACCCCAAGATAAATGGGAAAATTTAAAAATCCGCATTGTGCTTGAGCTTGAAGAATGGTGGATGACTTATCCAATGAAAGGTGGATGAAGTTCAAGCACTAAAGAGCATTAATTAATTCCAAATTTCAATTTCACACTGAAATTATTGGAGAGAACAAGTGAAAGTAGGGGAAGCTCCTATATTGAAAAGCAATCGAAAACCTGTAAGAATGACTTCTTACCACGATCCATGCTTACAAGTCAGCACATTTGTGGAAAAGGAGCTCACGAACAAGAAATCCACTAGTAGTTTTCACACCAATTTCTCCACTCATCTTCCAAGGTGGTCTGATCAACTCCCACTTAAGATGCACTCTTTTCTGTTTTAAGCAGCATTGGCTACAACAAATATCGAAGCTTTGAAACTTTGTAAATGGATAACTAAGCCGACACGAAAGTTTTTAAAAGGTAGGTTGGGAGAAATTTGATTTTTTTTTATATCTTTTATATGCAAAAATTGTTAAAAGTGGCCTTTTGACAAACCTAAAAATTATTTTAAAATAAAAATGGTGGCATATGCTACATACGCACAAGCGAAAAAACAACACATTTAATATTATTTTATATCCAAACACCACCTTCACCTTCCAGAATAATGATAATTTAAATTCACTAGCACTGTTAACTTTAATGAACAGTGTAGAGAAAAAAAAACAGCCGAAAATTGCTTTGCTTTTACAGCGTTTTAAACACAAAACTCAATGGATCCTATCATAAATAAATTGTGTTTTTATATTTATCAAAATAATTTGTTGTTATAAGCAAACTTCTTGTGATTGCTTATAACGCAGAAGCAACCATGTAAATCCAATATATAGCGAGACATAGGCTGTTCCACCTAGCGGTCGCTAATTTGGCTGTCTTCCTGGGAGGTTGTCCCATAGTCTGCGACACTCCTAGCATCGTCATCGGATAATAAAACCACCTCCAATAGAAGGCAAGATTTTAACGCCTTGATTTTGGCAATTTTTTACTCCTGAGAATTTTTGGCAACTGGATCACGGTGACCAGCTAAATTGATTTGAGGTATGTGGTCATTGCCAAAAGTTAAAGGGAAGTTACCTTCTCGTCTTGTGCTCAATATGCCGCTATGTCTCCAGCATGTGATTTGACAACTGAAGCAAGCAGCACAGAAGGTGAGAGGGCTGCGGACCGTGATTAGTGTTTAACCATTGTTGTAACCAATGAAAAAAGAACACAAGGTTATGTCTTGGCTGCGAGCCAATGATGCTTGTACGTTAAAGCAGGACTCAACAGAATTACGCGTGTTGGATGTCATACCTTTGAACATGTAAGGTTGTAATTTACTTCACCCATGTTGACTCTTGGTTTGGCTGAGGACCTGATCACACACTCTCATCACGAGACCGTGGTCTGTGTGAAGAAAGAATATTGGTTAAATTAACCGTGACCATTTTAAACAAAGTCGTCTTCACTTCGTTTTTTTTTTTTTTACAGGCACGAAACATTTGATGAGAACTACGAATTCTCAAAACAATTAAAAAGTAAGCCGTGGTCACTTGATAGGAAAATAAATTGATAATTAATGTGGAGCAGATTGACATTACTGGCTTTAATGCAGGAACCACTTGTAGTTTGAAACTTATCCATGTTTGCAAGCAGTTACATAATTCTCGATGAAAACGGCAGGGAGGGCAACATGCACCAAAAGTTTTTACTGTTCTTTATTATATCAAAGAAAACTAATGTTTGATGTTGATTCCGAACAATCTTTCTATAAAACCAAGGAAATTGCACCCGGATGGGGTGTTCCGGTGCCTGTCTCAGTCAGCTTGCATGTGATAGGCTGCGGTGAGGAAGTGGTTTCCAGCCACTTCCAATTGAGACAGAACCTTGGTGGCAAGCTTACATTCCATGGCTCAAACCAGTGGCAAGCCATGCATGCACAAGATGGCATAATTGACCTGAGGCACAACGCATGCATCGCTCAAGCCCTGCTATTGCCTTATTTCAGCCCAATCCTTGAGTTCAGGCGTGCCAATGAATTTGAGGAATTAGAAACATGCGGTGAACTGAAGGGTAGCTCCAAAATACAAATCGTTCGAGGCTACTTGGAACAAAATTCATGTTATTCAGCTATTTGCTTCATATATTTGGGCCAGGATCAATTTTTGAGGACCAGATAGTAAATTTTACTCGCCTTAAGATGACAAGGTTGCTTTAGGTATAGCAACACTGACAATTGTGAAACCTAGAGAGGGTATTGCCCTAGTATTCTCTCTGAAAAATGCAAGACCTCCTTTTCCATTTCTCTCAGTCACCTAGTGATTCCCATTTCATTTTCGTTTTTTCACTTCAATTTTTATATCTAGGTCCTGCTCCTCTAAATAACCCATGGACCAAAAGTGGTCTGGTAAAAAGGACATAAAAGCTACTTCATTGTTTTCTACTTAACCAGGTCGTATGTGCCGAAAGATTGATGACTTGGAGCAAGTCATAAAGCTCGAGGCTAGAGCTCCTTGTTATGGCTTAAAATTTTGGGTTTGAGGACAGTTTCTGAAGCATTTTGTTTCTTTATGCTCACATTCAGTACTAATAACGAAGAGAGCAAGATGGAAATTATTTGACTAGACAGAAGCAAAGAATGAGTAAATAAAATACCTAAGGGCAAAACTTTTAATCAGCATGCCTGTATTTGTACGCAATTCTCATCATTGACCATCTTTGGTACCGTAGGCTATGAAGTTCACAGAAATATCATCAGATAGAGACCATCGCCCAGTCAAGGGGCTGTAAACGAATCCAGCCATTTCTTTAACCTGGCGAGCACCAAACCCAAAGCAATAAGTTTTTGCCAAGTAACAGTAGTAGACATGTCAAAATGTCAGAAGGGAAGGCATCCATCTTACATTGATAGAAGCACGCTGTAGGATAAGCACCAGTTCTTCAGGAGTAAGAAAGCTTGACCACTGATGCGTGCCTTTAGGAAGCTGTACAGCATTGGTTATCAGTAACAACACAAAGCAAACAAAAGGATAGAATCAAACTATAATACATCGACAGATTACTTCCAGAAATTTTGGGAAGACTAAAACCTTCACACCACCAACTACAGCAATAAGAAGATTGTGTGCACTGGATATTCCTAGACACAAAGTCCTTTTCTATAGGAAAAATGAGTCATAAAATGCTAGAAAAGTTCCCCTACCAGTGAAAACTGTGGGATTTTGGATTAGGTTTCTGATCTGTTATATCACACCTCTTATTCTGAAACAAATTTTTATGGCATGATTCAACTGTTGTGAACATGTAAACCCCGTAACACTTCAATACCATGTAAAGTATGGATCAAGTTCATGTTAACTAAAACAAAATAGTAAAGCTGGAATGTCCACAACCTAAAAATATAACTGCAACTTATATTGGAGAAAAATTTATGACAAGCTGATGTGAAGCATGAAAAAGTTTGAAACACATTGAAAATAGTAGTCTCCACTATACTGAGAGCCTGGAGTGTTGAAAATTTACATACTGCTATGTACCTGTCATTATAGAGATGAATTCCCAAGCAAAAAGTAGGTGAAAATACATAAGTATTGAAATATTTAACAGATGCAAGTTAAAAATAACATACATTCTGAAGCATGACCAGGCACAAAAAATAAAGTAAATCATTTGCATGCAAGCAAGCAAGGATCTCCACATGGAGATCAACAACATGCACAAAGATACCAGAATGAGCAAGAACCATACCCAATGGAGAAGGTACTCTGCTGCAACAATGGCAGTCGCATACGCTCTCATAGAACGATTAATTGTTGATATTACAGTGGCTCCACCAGGATAAGCCAGCGCTGCCAGCGACTTGCAGAATTCAGCAGGAGCTGCCACGTGCTCAATTACCTTCAGATAAAAAAATTATCTTACAAACAAATTGGCTGCCAATGCTGAAATGATTAGAAGAGTATGATGAAATTGTCAGACATTAATATCTGAGTTTTGTCATATATCCCTTGGAAGGTTTTTCATCACATCACCAAAATCCATTCATATGCACTAAAATTGCAGGAGGATTCTTAAGTCATTTCAAGATTGAATTTGCAGCAATATGATCCATGCCTATATGAGTGGTACATGATATTCCACATGTTCATGCAACATAGATTAATAAACCGGGCATGCTATTTATGTCACGGCTGAATATGTTTCTTCTACACGCCAGCAATTGGATTCTAATGTATGGTTATGATTCAAAAGCTGAGATACACTATCGTACTGTTGTCATTATTAACTCTTTACTTTTGCTTGCAAGAAAGGAGAGCATGTTATACACTCTCTGGTTCCTTGCAGACAATAATTCTACTGAAATGTAGTTGTTTTATCCCAATCTATGATGATAGCATCATTTCCTTCAACCAATTTATCCAGAGTGTCTTGCACTACACAAGCAACTCAACCTCACCTTTTTCATTAAAGAAGCAGAATATAGCCTCTCTATGATAACTGCCACCTCTGCAAGATAGCTTGCTTCATGATGAAGCATTTGGCATTTAGGAAGTAGTTCTAAGTTAAGAGACAGTTCTCTACATGGTTAGTATATAGTGAATTTAGTAATCTGCCCTTATTGCTGCAAGTCTTGAAACATGCAGGGTAGTAACATTACAGACTTAGGTAATAACTAAACTGAAAAGGTTAGAAGGAGAGAAAGAGAGAATCCTTGAGCATGCGGCTAAGCAAACTAGATTTGTATAGATAGAATCTTTAAAATAAGCAACTGCAAACATCTATGCTAGATGCAGGATATTCTTTGGGATCTTAGCTATCTGAGAGAATAATCTTCTTGAACCAGATTATGGAACGGACAGTAGTATTCCATCCAACCTACCATTATTTTTCACAATAATGCCAGAGTTAATAATCAACTCTGTATTTCACCAAAATTGTGTATTCTCCACCCCGAGATTCAGAATCAATACTTGGGCATATAGGACAGGAGAAAGAAAAACAGGGATAACAAAATGTATGATTGCAATAAAGAGTCAGCTTCTATTGCCTGCAGCGAAAATCAGAAAGCCTGATTATTTGGATAGAAATTGAGATTAAAAAAAAAAACATAGGAAGATTGCAAACCCACACAAGGAAACTACCAGATGGGATCTACATACATGGCATGCTGAGTGTTCTGTGTGTGTGTGTGTGTGTGTGTGTGTGTGTGTGAGAGAGAGAGAGAGAGAGAGAGAGAGCACCTCCAGTGCAATCACAGCATCAAACTTCCTCTGCTCCTCGACTAGCCTTTCTGTACATGAAATTGTATGTATATATAAGCTTCTTTTTCTGTTGATGAATTGACTCCTGTTTCTAAAGGATTTCATGATAATACCGTAGAAAGGAAAAATTACCAATAAAAAACTACTCTAAAGATTACAGATGGAGCAGCATTAGAAATGGGAAACAAAAGATGAGAAATTTCAGAGTATTACCTTTATTCTAATACTTTGGGAATGTTTGATCAATAATTTCAAACGTGAACTTGTATTTTCAATAAATCATAAACATTAAATGCAAATACATGTGAAATCTTTGTATCTGAGATGACTACTAGAGATTTTCCAAGAAAACCATGCTGTATATGAAATGTGAATGCACCATCAAGGCATGTAAAAGAAGAACTGCAAAAACATGATTACCCTTCTGGAAATCATGGAAACCAAAGTTGCATCATAAAAAAAATTCTGGACTAATTAGTGTGATCCATTTAGTTTTTCTCCACCAAGCAGCATTACAAGGAGCAAAAGAACAGCGCTAGAATATAGAATATATTCTCACATATGTACCGTCAACTCCCATTCAGAAAAAATCATCATCATCAATTAGAAGAAAAAAAAATCAGCATACCAGCTGTTGTGCAACAGTATTCAATAGTTGAAGTCTCTGGATCCAAATCCTGAGAGGATAGATAAAGCAAATATTAGTTTTGAAATCTAAACTAAAAGAATAAATGAAGCTCTATTTAAACACTTCGTGTGGATTTTAAGATGATTGTGCTTAATGACAGGGGGGGGGGGGATGAACACCATATAACTAACAAAGCCATGATCTCTTTGGGTTGGTTTTTTTTATTATTATCATTTCTTTTTATATGACAAGAAAACCACGACTCCATTTCCGAGGACCTTGCTCGTTGGTAACTCTGGATGTATCTCACATGGTGAGAGATGACACAAACTTAACAAAGTTTTGAACTTTGTAGGATTTGCTAACAGGATCTGCCGCCAAGAAGTGTTTAACTGGAGTTAATAACTACTTCAACAATAAATATTATTATGCAATATGTGCTCCACCTGATTTAGAACAGCCTTGAGGATATTGAATTTTAGCATTTCAGGCTTTTAGCTGGGTATCAAGGTGGCGTAATGTACGTAAAAATGTTGAGTACTGATTTATCAAATATCAGAAAGAAAAAGACTCTTGATTATGAAAACCAATTAACTTATAATTCGATGTTAGCCACTCCAATACTATCAAAATATGGCATGCATTAGATATGCTAGCATTGGGGCTGACAGTTCTGCCCCAAAATACTCAAACCCCTCCCCAGTCTCCCATCCCTCTCCCAGAAGGTATAGGTTTAAGTCAATTTCAGGGTTGGAGAGAGAGTTAGCACTGATTACAGGGCCAGGTGGCAGAAGCACACCCCACTCCAACATATTTTCTTGTATATTACAACATGACACATGTTTATATTCTCAAACATACAAATACTAATAATATCCTATACAATTCATACAGCTGGAGTGGGTTCAGCAATTGCACCTTGCATGCAATAGCGCCTTTTTGTGTGCTTTGACATTTACCTTCTTCAAAACAAAAAAATAAAAGTGAAAACAGAACATTTTTCAACCAGTAACTATTAAGCTCCATGCCCCTTATTTCCACACCAATTAGCCAAGACCTTCCTATGTTAGCGGCAATCCCCACAACAAAAAATAAATGATCCAGAAAATCATCTTAAACAAAACATGATCTCAGTGATTCAAAATATAAAATAATCATACAG
Organism: Populus tomentosa; assembly: GCA_018804465.1. Lineage (NCBI taxonomy): Eukaryota > Viridiplantae > Streptophyta > Magnoliopsida > Malpighiales > Salicaceae > Populus > Populus tomentosa. The sequence continues at coordinate 5,815,864 of CM031995.1, forward strand.
CGTGAATGCGTGCAACATTGATATTTTTCTCCACCGCATCAACTCCTGTTACGGTTGCTCCCATCCTAGCTAAAGGCTGAAGAAGAAAGGGAAAGGATAAGTATTATCACAGCTTTGATTGGAAATAATAAATATAATCATTTACCAGCATAAAAACAGAAAACATAGTATACATACTGAAGACTGTACCGAATTCAGTCATTGGAAATCACAATAATACCACAGCAGTTCTTTTCTAGTGTGAGTGTGTAATCCTAAGTAAAATATTGAATGATTTGATGTGTTCATAAGAACTTGAAATATTTTACAGGCATTTGCAACTCTCTTTTTTTTTCAGAATTCTTTACTAAGCCACGGAGCATGAGAAACAAAAACTAACATATAGCATTATTCCCTCTAAATCTTTTCATTTCTCAATTAATCAAAACTTAGCATATCTACCATTAGTTGCAACAGATTTATATGAATAAGGTTGAAGCCTTAAAATTCTTCTTTTGTTAAGACATTGTATTCTATCGCTTCAGTTGCAACAGAAAACTCAGTCGTCCTTGGTAACAGCAGACAGACACTTGAGTTCTTTCGCCTAGCCTTGAAATTTTCAAAATTTTGCTTTAAATTTAATCGCTTAAATCCTAGACTTGAATTTGAAAGAACCCTGGTTGCTCCAAGGCTAATGAAGCTTCATACTTTGTGAAAGCACCTGGTCGGAACTGGCTACTACAAATTTAGCAAGAACACTAAGAAATACTCTAGAAAAATAACTTTACCTCCGAAAGAATTCCACCACCACAACCAACATCAACAATTTTAAGTCCTTCAAAAGGCCTAGCGCAGTTCGGATCCTTACTGAAGAAAGTAAACAAACAAAAAATTAAGAAACAAAACAGGTTAAAAAAATCCAAGAAATAATAATAATTCACTCAGTTGCAGTAAATCTACCTGAAATGTCTACAAAGTGTGGAGCGAATGAAAGCGAGCCTTGTAGGGTTCATGTTATGCAATGGTTTAAATGGACCTTCTGAATCCCACCTGCTCAATAAATTATAGAACAAGATGAACTCAGCATCTTGATATTGATCGAATCACGGAAAGCTTTAAAAGAAGCTGTGGCTAACCAGGTATCAGAAATGGCTGCGAATTTAGCAAGCTCGTGCTGTTTCAAAGATGATGTGGTGGTTTGTTGTTTGTTCTTAATAATAAATTTGCTATCATCTGGTGTCGAAAGATTCGAAACTGGCTGTTCAGAGAAGAATCTGGCGGCATCGAGGAGCCGGTGGTGGTTTCGGTTTCGAGTGATTTGAAGATTCTGATTTCGGAGTTTGCTCAGCAGCTTCAAAGCCATGGTGATTTATGATCGAAGAATGACTTCAGTAAGGGGAGGTGTGTTACTGTTTTGTTTGTTGGGGAAGAAGAGGAAAACGACATGTCGGTATAAATTTCGAAGATGTACTTGCACAATTAACTGAATCCAAGTCCAGTGGGCTGGGAACTTTTAGGCTATTGTGTCCAATAAAACAAAGGATCGGATTTATTTATCTGGGCCTACTCAAAATCTTATAAACTACTTACGGGCCCACCCAGAATTCTAGCTTATCGGACTTGAAATCACGAAACGTGGACGATGAGAAACGGTCATACGTGGCAAGAAAACTCCAGAGAGTTCACCGTTAGCTTGACTATAATGTTTTTCCTTTTCAGTGGCATCACGCATCAACCACTGGCAGTCTGAGTCAGGAATTTCAGCCTGATAAAGAACTACCAAGCTTCTTGGTATGAATAAGCTTTATCGGAAATGATGTCTGTGCATAGATACATGGACTTACACCCCATGAATGGAGACCATGCATGTGCCCTCCATGCAGCATCATCTTTCCAAGCTCTGGGACTAGCTATTCCACCTCGTATGCGCGTTGATCCATCCAAATCTGCTGCTTTCTATGGATTTTGGCCTCACGTGAACGACTCTGGGTACTCGACCCCATGCCATGCCTGCTGCGGCCATGGTAACTTCACTGGTTACTGTAGTCCTATGCCTCCTTGTTCTCATTTTCCACCGCCTCAATATCAGTGCTCTGGATCTATATCCTCTTCCTCATCCACATTATTCGATGGGCCAGCCAGGTTTTGGATATGACAAGGTCGTCTCTAGAAACAAACATTGCTGTGGGTGCCCAAGTCACAGCCATAGCCAGAAAAATGATGAAAGAGTGAAGGCGAAGGAGCTGGATCCTGACGTTCAGAGGGAAGAAGTATTTTGTATGGATCTCTAGAAACAAGCATTTTGTATCTCTTACTTAGTGACACATGTATATTCTCTTTCTTTTTACTAACAGTACCAATGTCCACCGTTACTTGGACCCTTTCTTGATCAGATACTAACCGTCCATTTCTTAGAAAATCTAGAAACTTAGAAAACCATGATTTTCACTTTCTTGATCAAATCACCACCGCGTATTTGTAACAAGCCTCTGTGGCAGGGGAGAGGTTAGGGAAAATGAGAAGGTTGATGGTGATGAATCTAGGGCTGATAAAGTTTGAAAAGGAGAGGACCTTCGATTTGCTGTGTTAGACCATTAAAACGCAGCATATCATTTATTTTTGGTTTCAATAAGGGTTTTGGGAGAACAGCATATCATTTATGTGTAACCACCTTTGCAGAGAAGAACTATGGAAAAAATAATAGCAAAAAATCAGTACATCTATCTCTTTAGCTCTCCTCTTTTCTTCTTCTTTTATCCTCTGTTCTACATCAGTTTTACTAAATCTTCATTGTTGGCATTGATAACCAATCATTCAAGCTTTCACAAGAGCTTGGAAGAAATCTGAATTGGTACCATTTTTATTAGCCTTGCTCCGATTGGTATCCGAGTCACGGCTCTTTAGACTCGAAAGATGGCTCCAAACACTCAATTTTAAGAGCTGAAGAGACTTGAAGAATCCTTGAATCTGTCAACAAAGAGCAAGCACAAAAATATGATCACGTGATGAAGTTTTTTTATTCCTATAAACTCAAATTTAGAGCGCTAAAAGATCTTATCAATGGGCTGTCATACCAGCAGACTTCACTCTTACAAACTTTACAACAATCAACAGGTAAAACATGCACTAATAGAGATAAACAAGCCCTTCATATGAGAGAATTTGTGCCCATGACCTGTCATAGTTGTGAAGAAGGCTATAACCATCACAGGGTGCATAAACCTAAAAGAGATTTTCTAAAAATTAATGGTGAAGATCTTCGTAAGTGCCTCTACAAGTGTAACTAGTACTTTGAAGTAGAAGAAACAGAGAATTCAAAGAAACTCAGACTCGTTTCTTATTATTTGGATGAGGTAGCTTTATACTAGTACCAGAATTCTATAAAAAGTTCAAGAAACCAGGAAGTCTCTTGGAATGAGTATGTAGAGGCCTTATATGCCAGGTTTAGGGGTTAGACGGACTCACAAAGATCAACCCCTATTCAAACCATTACAAAAACTCATCAAATCTAAACATTAACAAATCATCATTTCCTCGTAATGGCTTAATTACTGCCTACTCCTACCCAAAGTTATATTAACTGAGTTCGTGTAAAATAAAATCAATTAAACCATAAGTAAACATTTAACTCAGCTACTGAAAAAAGATCCTTAATTTGTATAGGGTGAATAAGCCACTAAAGTTTTTTAATTGTTTAAAGAAATAATGACTATACCACCTGTTTCGCATCATCATATCTAAACAAAAATTTTAATTATAATTGAAATTGATGCATCACGAGTTGACATAAGAGTAGTTATAATGTAAAAGACATACCCTCTAGCATTTATTAGTAAGTCATTTGGGCAAGATAACAAGTTTTATCTACTTATTAAAAAAAATGTTAGTCATTGTAGATTAAAAAAGAAAACTTACTTATGAGAATTTGTTTTTTTATCTTCGAATTTGTTATTTCAATACTACTTCAATTACTAGAACCAAAGTGATATTTCACAATACAAACATTTTTATAAATCTTTTCAAAATAATATGGAGAGTCCAAGATAAGAAAAGAAAAAAAAATAATTATTCAACTAATAAAAAACTATTTTTTTTCATATGAGTTATGTCATTTTATATATGATTATAAAAGACAATTACTTTTTTTAGTAACTCCTCTAATAACTTAGACTATGCTTGTTTATTATGGACGGACTATACCAACCTGATAACCAACAGTTATATTATATACAGTTACTAAATATAGTCATTACTGATAGGATAAACATATTAAGATTCACACAGATCATATTAGTCTTATATTAACTATATTTTAAAACAAAATATTTCATATCCTTCTCAACATTTATAGTTTGTTAAGTTATTAGGGTTTAACTGCAAAATCAAGTATGGAAAAGAAAGAGAAAACATGGCAGCTTATGCACTTTCTAAGAACTCCAATTATGAGTTACGTAATATAATTGTTTTTTCCATTATTTCAACTAATATTATAAAGGAGATAGAAGAGTCTTGGAAATAAGATAATAGGTTATACGATATGATAGATGATTTAAAGAAAGACCTTGATTCACGCCTTCATTATAAGTAGGTGAAACGGTATGTAAGGGAATGTCCTACCTTCTAGAAAAACAAGTCAGAGAATGTCTTCTCCTTCCCCAAGCATCTTCTTATGGACACCATTAGTATGGACTTTTTGGAATGACTTCTCAAATTCAATGGTAAGGAGGTTATTTTCATGATGGCGATATGTTTAACAAATATGCTCATTTCATGTTCCTGGCTCACCTTTATTCTGCAATAATAGTGATTGTAGTTTTCATGGATAATGTGTACAAGTTATCTGGGATGCCACAGATACAGTCAATGGCAGGGGCATAATATTTATAGGTCAATTATGGAAGAATTTATTTGTTTATCAAAGAGTAAACCCATTTTATTCGACTACATGTCATCCATAAACAAATTAATAAACCGAAGCTTGTAATAAATACCTAAAGAATTATTTGAGATATATGAATGGAAACTCTCACAACCAATGGTTTGGATGGCTTTCTCTAATAAAATGGTGGTATAACATGAATTATCATGCATCAATAAGGCTACAGTATAATAACTCTATTACCCTTATATTTAATTTTTCAAAAACTTGACAAAGAGTAATTTGTCATTTTAAAGTGATTTTTTTGTAATAATTTTGAGTTCCAGGAGTAATATAGTATTTTTAAAAATAAAAAAAAAAATCACCACGTGCGTCAACCGCTTCGCAATCTTCGAGCTACTAACCATGATGGTCAAAAATATCCTTTCTTGTTGAAATAAAATTGATAGAGGCGATCACATAGCGCATGCCAAAGTACTAATTAAGGTCCTAATTCTCTATCTTAGTACGTCGTCAAGAGAAATATCATCCTTGAGAACATGCCAGTTGAAAAGAAAAGGACCGGGGAGGAACACATAGTTCCAAAGCACGGGCCTCTGATCTGTGACAAACCAGATAGGATGACAGCCCGTTACCAGATTGGGTTGGGCTGACAAAGTTTTTTGGAAACTGCATTTTGTTTTTTCCTACTACTTTTTTATTATTATTATTTTTTCACCCGCTTCCTTTCCTAACCTGGTTTTTGGCTGGTTTCAGTAAAGAAATTATTAAACAAAAAAACACGTGGGCCATTACGGTAAAAAAAAAAAAAAAGAAGAGGAGGAGGAGGAAGGAAATTGCACAGTTGACAAAGCAGAACAAAATCAGATGTAACGAGGGAGCAGGGAATGCAGCATGCTGGTGCATATAGGGTTAGCTGTAGCCCAAGGAGCAGGTGGATAACACTGTGAATGACGTGATTGATTTGATAAATAAATAAATAAATATTTATGATTACTATTTAATACACCTACAAAAGCCTGCCGGTGCATGTAGGGTTAGCTGTAGCCCAGCCAGAGATAACATGGAAAAGTAAATTTTTGGAGGTAATGGTAAATCGGTGTCGAGCAAATAAAGATTTTACAGCGGTAGGAACTAGGAAGTAGGAGCAAGATTTCATTTTCATAGGATGGATAGATATGATGCCTGACGCAACGGCTCTGCCGCTCCTTGTCTCTTTTGTCACCTCTCTGCTCTGGCTATGTCTCCGAACTTAGCAACCCTCTGTGTTTTGGAGTGTTATGACGTTTTCAAACCCTTTTTTTTTTTTTTCAGTTTCTTAGTGAAAAATTAGTTAGAAAACATATTCACTGATTAAAAATAAAAACGATTTTTTTCACTAAAAAAATACCTCGAGATTATAATTTACAATAATCATCTTAATATTTTATATTAGTAATAATCTAATTATTAATTTTATTTCATTTAAATTAAAAATCATCATAAGAAAGTTAACTAAAGAAACTTATATTAGATATACAATAAATTTAAATTTATATCATTTGTTAATTATGAAAATGTAAAAAAAAAATAGCTTCTAGCTTAGCTTGGTATTGAGACGGTGAAAAGAGAATTAGAACATGTTTTTTTAATGTGATAACAGTTGCTTGATGAACAATACTGCTTAATAAAAAAAATGTTTACAAGGTAAGAGAGCTATGACTTTTTTTTTTCTGATACCTTGTAATTGTTCTGCTCTATTTTTTTGAAAAAATCTAAATTAAATATAGTTATAAAAAATAATCTATATGTAAAGTCCAAAATGAAAGTAGGCAAAAATAAAATAAAATAATATCAAGTTAGAGAGAGAGAGGAGGATACAAAATTAAGAAACTATATTTTTTAAATGTTTATCGAACTTAGTCAAGGGTCATATTCCGGGTTTTATTAATCAACCTGGATTAATTTGGATCAGCTTAAAAAAATATATTCAAATTTTTAATATTTTATATAAAAAAATTAAGAAAAAAAATCATATAAATATAAGTCATACATATTAAAAATAATGAAGTATAAAAATATATTTTAAAAAGTTTTTTGTTTAATATTGAAAAGATACTATGTTATACTTTTAAGTTGAAGATTTAAATAAAAAAAAATCCCACATTGAAAAAAACATATTTTTTTTTCGTGAACATATATATATATATATATATATATATATATATATATATATAAGGTTTCAAACCCCTTATTAAAAAAATATTATGTTATAATTTTAAGTTAAAACATTTATACCAAAAAAATTTTTATCCCACGTTGAAAAAATATAATTTTTTTTATTGTGAACATAAAGTATATATACAAAATGGTTTTAAATTCCATATTGAAAAAATAACTTTTTCTTGGAAATATAAGAGTATATATTCTAATAGGTTTCAAATCTCACATTGAAAATATATTATATTGTCATTTTAAATTAAAATATCTAAACCAAAAAGTTTTTTATATTGCATTAAACAACATAATTTTTTTCTTGTGAACATAAAGTATATACACGAAATGGTTCAAATCTCACATTGAAAAAATAACTTTTTTCTTGAAAACATATAGCTATACACCAAGAGGTTTTAAATCCCACATTGAAAAAACATAATTTCTTTCACGGAAACATAGAATATACATACTAAATGGTTTCAAATTTCATATTGAAAAAATAAAACATTTTTTTAATATTTATACAGTGAGCTTTAAAAAATGTTAATAACCAACTAAAAAAATATATAAAAAAAATAAAGTATAGGAGAAAAACCATATTAAAAAAAAATTATCAAGTCTCGCTTGAGTCTCCTGAGTCATAGGTTAACCTGCCAGACCGACTTGATTTGGCTGGATCATTACACTGATCAATCTTTTAGCAAACTCAAATTGATTTAGCTATCAAATTTTGGATCAACCTGCATGTTCAATCCGAGTTTAATAGATATGCTTATTTGTCCCCTGCCAAACATATCCTATCTAGCTTAAAGTGATCCAAAATGATTATGCTAATACATGTGATTGTGTGTGACCATATAATTCAAGAGTGGAGCCCCCGAGCTCATCAATTGACGTATAGCCGTTCATCTTTTTACCTGATATATCCACCCTGCACAGCAGAGCCCACTTACCATAGTTTTTCAATATTTTTTATATTACAATGTGATATGTATTTTTTTAATGTATTAAAATATTTTTTTATATTGATATATAAAACATATAAAAATATTAACAAAAATTAATTTAATATTTTTTTACTTAAAACACATTCAAAATAACACTAAAAATTTATAACTTTCATCTCAACGAGCTTTTGACATTAATATGCACAGTTGCACCACATCTAACCAATTGCTTGGTCGATGCAAAAACATTCTGCTCAAGCTTTCGACAGGTGCCGTCAATTTGGTGCGCCTTCCCCGACCCACTGCCACAACCATACACTCAAGTGCAACCAAAATTGTGTAATAAATATTTAACTTATATATATAGCATTTTAAATACGAGCTTATATAACCCTGTTTTTGTACAGCACATTTTATTCAATAATGTAATGTTGGTTATTTTTAAAATATTTTTATTTAAAATATATTAAAATATTTTTTTATTTTTAATATTATTATATCATAACAATTTAGAACTATAAAAAAATACTTAAAAAAAAATCATAATTTTATGATATGTTATATGAACCTTGTTTCCACAGAGTCTTTAATTTATAACATAACTTCATTCTCAGAACACATGTTATTTTATACATATACACACAAAATTAGTCTCACGCCCTGTGGTTTCGCGGAGGGAAAATAATTTTAATTATTTTTTTTTATCAATTATACTTTAATGTTTTAATGTTGTAATCATTATAGTTATATTTATTTGTATTATATTTAAACACAAACAGTAATAGATCTAATATCCATTAAAAATACTTTACCCAAGTTTTGTATTTTTTTTTTCAAATGGATATCAATGTTTAATTTTTTAAGGATTTAGATTTATTTTTTTAAAACAATATCCTATACCTAAAATAAAAGGTAGTATAAATTTTTAAAATTACATAATAAATTTTATTTTCTTGATGCATATCCAATTTAAGCTATTAATTAGTATCGATTTTATAAGGCAATAGTATTGTATCACTTGATTTTGTAATTTTATTAAGAAAACAATAATAATTGAAAAGTGACAAGGGTTCAAAACAGCACGTAATTCAATTCTTATGCTATCGTAAATTTTTAAATAACGTGAAGGACCTTGACGTGTGTGTTGAATCTGGTTTAAGAGATAATTTTCTTGATTTTTTTATTTTGATATATTACCCAAAAATATTCAATAAGCATCTTAAATTGAAGCGAGATTTCAATCGGTTAAAGTAAAATTAAATTACAATAAATTTATGTTAAGAAACTGTGATTTAAAGTTTTTAGTTAAAATCTTTTTATATTTTTTTCAACTTAGTACCAGTATTTTTTTTCTTATGTGCGTGTGGCAAGAGGGACCAACTCTATATGTTGATTTTTTAATAAATTACAAATTATTATTGGATAAATTTTAAATATATTGACATATAAGAAATTCACGTATCTTAACCATATAACACACTTAGAATGGTACGTGTTTTATTATTATATATTGATTAATACTGATGTTTAATTAATGAATCGGTAGTGTTGTTATTGATTGATTGAAGCTAATTTAAGGCGACGTATATATTGGATTTCTTCTATTTGTAAAGGAAAAAAATGCATGTACTCTGCAATTATCAAGAAATGTAAAAATACGCTGATAATTTTTTTTTTTTTACCAAATTACAATAAGAACGAATAACATCAAAGGTACATATTAAATTTACTCTATAGAAAGAAGAAATTGATCTCTTGAAGGAACATGAATAAATTATTCCCTGGATATGAAGAGAGAGACAAGCTTGATAAAGCACAGAATGACATTCCATGCGCAAAAAAAACTTCTGCGGAACTTTCAAGATCACGATCACTGACAAACACAAACGCTAAATCTTTCGAGGAAAAAAGGGATCAAAAATCAAATTTTGGAAATCATTGATCCTAGCAGGTCTCGTATCTTGCCCATTAGCTTCAGTTATACATGATTTCAACAAAACCATCTGCTTCAAGATCACATTAAATGGATTCCTTTTCTCGATGCATTTAAATTTTGAAGCTCGAGGGAGAAAAGCCTTGATGCCATCGATCTGGTTAATTAATTGATACCGTAGTGATTAATAGTTGACCGGAGATATATAATGGATGGCTACGAGTAATAAATTATACGGGGGAGGAGGGGGTTTTAGGTGAGGGAGGTTTTGGGTGTCTGCATTTTTGTCTAGCAGGGTAATTAAATTTACTTGTGCAGGTTTATCCTCCAGGTAACGTGCTTATAAGTCCACTCGAGTTAGGTGTTTTTATATTTTTAAGAAATTATTTTTGATGTTTATTTTATTTTATTATATATAAAAATTAATTCTTTGATTTATAATTATGTTTTTTTATTCAACGTTAAAAAAATGTGTTAGCAACATCTACATAATCAATCTCTTGCATAAGTTGACCCGCCACAATGCCTATATAAGTTCTTTTAGTTGAAAAAAATTATTCTATTTGAGATGAATCACAGATCGAATCGCTAATTATTTACATAATGAAACTATTTTTTTTTGGTTGTGAAAATAGAATACGCCTCCGGTCATGCTTACTAGTTACTATATACTACAAAATGATACGTGGCTTTTGGACATGATAAAGAAAACCTCATACCAGTCCCCATCCCATAATCAATTTTCAATCAAATCCCCAGCCTATTATTTTTATCGATAAGATCCCTGTTATAATATAAAGTTATTAATTAGGTCCCTCCATCCAATTCTTGTTAGTTTTTATTTATTTATTGAATTGCCTATCTCGCAACAAAAGAATGTGCCTATCTCGAAACAGTAAGATGTGGTTTTTTTAAGATGAATGTTCAAAAATCTACTTTGATTTTAGATGGAAGGACTCAGTTGAAGATTTATGAAACAACGGGGATGTAATTGATAAAAAATAGATTAGGATCCAGATGAGAATTGGGAAAGGTTGCCGATGGGATATGGATATATCAGGTGCCTGGACATTTTTAACTTTCACAATCGTGCCTCTCAACTTTAATTTTTATCAATTAAGTTGTTTATCTATTAATAGCAACATAAGCAAGTGCTCTGGTAAATTGGGAAAGGTTGCCGATGGGATATGGATATATCAGGTGCCTGGACATTTTTAACTTTCACAATCGTGCCTCTCAACTTTAATTTTTATCAATTAAGTTGTTTATCTATTAATAGCAACATAAGCAAGTGCTCTGGTAAATTATTATTAACAATATACTAAAACGCGTAGGTAAAACACTGTAGCTAAAGCGGTTGTGTTTTTTTTTTTTTTTTTTTAGCAGATTTTTTTCCCTTTTTTTTTTTCGTTTTTGTCCTGTGACAGTTTTTTTTTTGTACCTATGGGTTTTTTTTTAGTTTTTTCTTTGTGTTTTTTTTTCTTTTAATGAATTTTTTTTGTTTAATTTAATTTGTTAATGTGGAATTTTTTTTTTATTTAGTTATCATACTTTCATGACACGGATCTCGGGTTTGATGGGTTAACTTGGTTTGACGAGTTAACCCAATTTTTTTTTGTTTTTTCCTTTTTAATCAAATTTTTTCGTTTAGTTTAGTTTGTTAAATTTTTTTCGTTTAGCCCATCAATTTTTTTTCCTATTTAGTTATCAAACTTTCATGACGCGAATCTCAGGTTTGACGGGTTAACCTGATTTGAATGGTTAACTTAGTTGCTTCAGATTTTTTTTCTTTTTCCTCATTAGTAACAGACTTATATCTTTTGTTTTGTTTGTGTTTTTTTTAAAAAAATTTTAATTAATTTTTTTCATTTAGTTTAGGTTGTTAATGTTCAATTTGTTTGCTATTTAGTTATCAAACTTTCATGACACGGATCCTAAGTTTGATAGGCAACCTGGTTTGACGGGTTAGTCCGGTTAATTCTGGGTTAACCCGTTAATTTTTTTTTTCTATTTAGTTATCAAACTTTCATGACACGTATCCTAGGTTTGACGGGTTAACTTGGTTTGATGGGTTAACCCGGTTAATTCTGGGTAAACCCGTTATTTTTTTTTTTATTTAGTTATCAAACTTTCATGATGCAAATCCCAGGTTTTACGGGATAACCTGGTTTAAAGGGTTAACCCAATTAATTTAATTTCTTTTTCTTTTTCTTCATTAGTTTTTTCTTTTATGTTGATTTTTTTTCTTTGTTTTTTTTTAATTAATCTATTTAATTATCACACTTTTATGATACGACCTTATAGCCAGACTCATATCCAATATTCTTGGGTCCGGTGTTACAGTCAGGCTCACTTAAACTTGAGTCATGCAAGTTTAATTTTATTATTAATATTATAAATATTATTCTTAGATCAGGCGTTGCAGTCAAACCCAAGATTCTTGGGTATAACTTTGCAGAAAAATCCAAGATTTTTATATTTTTATTATTTTTAATATAAAAAAAAATAACTCGCGGCATCGCGCGGGTATCATAGCTAGTAGAACTCTAAAACGCGTGGGGAAAGCACTGTAGCTTCCCCACGCCTTTAATTATACTTATATATAATAATAATAATAATAATTATTATTATATTATAATATTATAATATATATTATTTTTTGTTTTTTTTTTGTATTTATTTTGGTTTTTTATGCCTGTATTTTTTTGCTTCTTTCTTAGTTTTTTTTCCTTTTAATTTTTTTTGTTTAATTTAGTTTGTTAATTGATCCCGAGTTTAACGGGTTAACCTGATTTGACGAATTAACTAGATATTTTATTTTTTTCTTTTTAATTAATTTTTTTTCATTTAGTTTAGTTTGTTAATGTTAAATTTCTTTCTATTTGATTATTAGACTTTCATGACACGTATTCCAGGCTTAACAGATTAACCCAGTTAATTATGGGTTAACCCGTTATTTTTTTTATTTAGTTATTAAACTTTCATGACATGAATTTAATGTTTGACGGGTTATCCTGGTTTGAAAGGTTAATAAGAACTCTAAAACGTGTAACTTTTTCACTGTAGCTAAAGCTGTTTTTTTTTTTGCAGTTTTTTTTTGTTTTTTCTTTTGTGCCATTTTTTTTTCGTTTTTGGTTTTTTCTCTGTAGCAGTTTTTTCTTTTTTTTTCTTTTTGTTTTTTTTACATGTTTTTTTTTAACGCGTGGGTTTTTCACTGTAGTAAATTTGTTTTTTTTTTCCTCGCTTTTTTTTCTGTTTTTTACATATAATGTATCACTGTGCACACAGTGAAACACTTGACTTTTTTTTCATTTTTGCTTTCCTTTTTTTCCTTTTTGACCATAGGTTTTTTTTTGCTTTTTTCTTTGTGTTTTTTTTTTCTTTTAATGAATTTTTTTTGTTTAATTTAGTTTGTTAATATGAAAAAAAAAATTAATTTTGTTATCATACTTTCATTACACGGATCTTGGTTTTTTTTATATATATTAAGCTGGTTGAAAACTTAACTTTGTAGCTTTTTTTTTAAAAAAAAAATACTATGGATTACTACAGTGTTTCTTTTACATGATTTTTGTTTGGCTGCGGTGTTTCCCCCACATGTTTATTTTTTAAATTATCTTTGTTAAATTTATTTTTTTAATATTGAGTTAGTTGAGAATTTAACTTTAGCTTTAGCTTTCCCCATGTTTTTTCATTATAATTATTATTATATTGTATTATATTATATGACTGTTTTTTCTTTTTAAATTTTTTAATTAACTTTTTTAGTTTGATTTAGTTTGTTAATGTTAATTTTTTTTTATTTAGTTATCATATTTTCATGATACGAATATCGGGTTTGATGGGTTAACCTGATTTGACGAGGTATTTTTTTTCATTTAGTTTAGTTTGTTAAAGTTAATTTTCTTTCTATTTAATTATCAGGCTTTCATGACATGTGTCCTGAGCTTGATGGGTTAACTTGGTTTGATGGGTTAACCCGGTTAATTCTGGGTAAACCTGTCATTTTTTTTTCTATTTAGTTAGCAAACTTTATGATGCAAATCTCAGGTTTTACGGGATAACTTGGTTTAAAGGGTTAACCCAATTAATTCAATTTCTTTTTCTTTTTCTTCATTAGTTTTTTCTTTTCTGTTGATTTTTTTTCTTTGTTTTTTTAATTAATCTATTTAATTATCACACTTTTATGACACGACCTTATAGCCAGATCTACATCCAATATTTTTGGGTCCGGTATTACAGTCAGGCTCACTTAAACTTGGGTCATGCAAGTTTAATTTTATTATAAATATTACTCTTAGGTCAGGTGTTGTAGTCAAACCCAAGATTCTTGGGTATAACTTTGCAAAAAAATCCAAGATTTTTAAATTTTTATTTTTTAAAATATTTTTTATACAAAAAAAATGACCCGCGGCATCGCGCGAGTATAAAAGCTAGTACTTATTAAAAACTCGTAAGATGTGTTCTTTGAACGATGACATGGACACGTGTATTACAAGAAAAATGGTCAATGAAGGAAGTGTGAGTTTGAAAAATGAGCAATGTTTCACTGGATTTTAAAGGTACTTTCTTCTAGAACATGCTACAATTATGATATCTGGATTGAAAACATGGGTTTCTCGGCTTAATCATTGACATGATACGTCATTGATGATATCGTATTTGGTATTTTGTAAAGTTTAAGTAATGGTTTGTGTTTATATTTTAAAAATATTTTTTAAAAAAATTAAAAAATTAAAAAATTTTATTTTTTTATTTTAAATTAATATTTTTTTGATATTTTAAAATTATTTTGATATGCTGATATTAAAAATAATTTTTTAAAAATAAAAAAAATTATTTTGATATATTTTTTAATAAAAAATATTTAAAAAAACAATGAAGTATAGTTGAATTATATTAGGTGAGAATATATGAGCAATTTAAGTAAAGATAAAAAATTCTCTGTTTAATGAAAAAAATTTAAAATAAATAAAATATATTTACCATTTATATTTCATTAAATGAAGATTTCTCATGGCTGTACTAACTCGTCGAACATATTTAAAAATATATTTTTAAAATATCTCATTTGTAATATGTTTACTAAAATCTCTATATGCATTGAATGAAGGTACCAGCAAATTCTAATAAAAATCATAGTTATCTCACTTGCAAAGTAGTCTAAGAAATATCGGATGATTTGATTGATAGACTCTACAAATTGCCACCACCGATTGCTTGCCATGCATACAATTGATGGAAATCGCAGCCCCCCGGCGGCACATTTTTCCACATTTCTCAATAGCTAGAAGTGCTGTGCAGTTGATGGGAATACAATCGTGGACCTCTTCCACCAGTCTGAGCGGTCCACGATGTTGCACAAGACTGCTACGAGCACTTCAGGGTAGCTTAGGTTGACATATTTCTACAAAAATACAAATCCCACTCATTGTGATCACCTAGCCAAAGAGATGGTAACGATTCTCTTTTAGATACTCAACCACGTCTTGTCTCTCTTTTCTGATTACGGTCGGCCTGCACTTCCTACCTTTCATTTCACCTCTTCCTTGTCTTGTTTGAGGTGCCGATGTTACCCCGGTTTATTTTTATGACTGAAGATTGTTTTTTTAATAAAAAAAATAATTTTTTATTTATTTTAATATATTGATATTAAAAATATTTTTTTAAAAATATTATTTTATTATATTTTTAAGTAAAAAATACTTGAAAAATAACTCCAAACAGCCTTAGAATCTCATTCTCAAGAATAAATCAGACCCTCATCTTATTAACTCTAAAGTAATCGAGTTTATGTTTTTTCGTAGGATAATCAAGCGCCTGACACTTTTATAAAAAATAACTGGAACTGTGCATTAATTCAAAGATCCTTGCTTTTTTTTATCCTTTTCTTCTTAGGTTGGTGTTTTTTAAGAAACAGTAAAGGGATCTAGCCATGCATGCTCATGCCTGGTTTGCGGTATCCATCCTTCGATAGATAGATGAAATCCGTGACTTCACAGAGCCAAGATTGTCCTTGACACCCCGGGACAAAAAATAAATTCAAAGGGATCATTACAAATCAGTCTCTAGCCTACAAATCAGTCCCAAAACTTCAAGAACTTACTAATGCTCAGTGATTTGATCTTGTGGCATGGAAACTCGGGGGATGGGCTTGGATAGAGAAAATCTGGAAAGAAATTAAAAAGATTTTAGAGGTTGAGTGTCGGTAGGTTATATATATATATAGGCTGGGGGTCTAATTTTTAGCAATCCAAGTTCAAAAACTGCATTACAACCACAATCAAGGGGCGGTATCGAGGGCAGCCACAGACCCCAAAAAAGAAAAGAAAAGAAAAGAAAAAGAAAGAGAAGAAGCTCTAGCCCAGTAAAATGCCTTGGATAAAGCCATTCATAGCATCCCACTCGGGTGAGTAGTGAGATAAACATCCTTTTCAATGTTGTGTTTCCACCACAATCATGTCCTTCCATGACTTTTTAAAACATTCGGTGCGTTTTACTCAACAAAATTGAGGCAGTGTTTTTCTTTATTAAAACATTCCTTTCAAGGTATTTTTATTTGAAAGGATATTTAATTATTTATTTTTAATATATTTTAATATGTAAGTATTAAAAATATTTTAACTAAAAAATATTTTTACTGAATCATTGTACTGCATTCAATTAAAAAATAATATAAAAAATAAATAATTGATCAATCAATTTAATTCATGATCATATCATGAGATCAAGATAATCGAAGAAAATTAAATCAAAAAAATATTATAAAATCTAATTAAAAAAAAACCAATTAAAATCAATCTGTTAAATCTATATTCTAGTTTATAAAATCTCATCTTTAAAGGTTAATATCAAGAGAAACAAAATTAAATTCATGATACTAGAATACAATCCACGAGAAAAAATAATAAAATAAAATAAAATACAAAAAACAATTCTAAAACTAATAATACTAAAAATTAAGATTAAAAAAAACTAAAAAAAGAGATTGAATTATTGAAAAATTAAATTAAAAAAAAAAACACGCTTTGTAGGCAGCCATAGCCCCGTCGTTTAGTGTTTTAATAAGAATAGTATAATAGTAGTATTTATTTAAGTTGGCAACGTAAATTGTTCTGCTTGGACTTGTAGAAAGCAGTCACGGAAGCGAATGTCCTTATTGGACATGTTCTATTCCCTCCCTTTGTTTTATCTCTCGGAGTCTTCTCATTGCCACACCTTGACAGGGAAAAGGAATAAAAAAAGATTGCTCAGGAAAATATGAAAGAGAAGAAAAGGCGAAATTTGCAATCCTAACACCGCCAGCGCTGCCCCCATTGGAATGCACTACCGTATAAATAATCTCGTTACATCACCTAGTCATGCAACCTTTTCTGAAGGGGCACACTCGTGCATGAGATGCTGGTGCCCCCTAAATTATCACTGTGTGACTCAACAAGCTGGTTTCACAACCAATTAAATTCAAAACCTGCTCAGGCGATCTTGACAGTTCACTACCTTGATTATCCAAGCAGCTCAAAGAATCTTAACAACACTAGATACACCTGTACAGAATTTGATCAAACGTAAGGCAACGTAACTTTTAAAACATAAAAACAAATAATTCAGTATTTTAGCAAAGAAAATGTTGTTCACAAGGAATGGTATTTCCTGGAACGCAAGCAACCATGGCATCTCGGCAAAGTATATACTAAAACTCTAGAAATAGAGAACAAAGTGCACAGAGCGAGGAATTATTCGAATCAATTCAGAAGTTTTTAAGCTCATTTAATGTGTGTTTTTAGAAGGAAAGAACCAGGACATCTCTCTTGTCATAATGCATTTAATTTAGCTGATACAAATCATTTTATGCTGTGTCGAAACCTAAAATCGAACTTCCCTTGTCCTAGAGACGGACATCAAGGAGGAAAGACAGCCTTTATCCCAAGCGAAGGCAACCACACTGCAATAATCGGCGAGCTTTGTCAGTGCACATTCACCTATGACCAGATCAAACCACACCTGATTTACGTGTCCATTAAATTTATTACCATGTATCCAAGTACCAGCAGACGAGACTTTTAGTATTCGACGAATCTTACAAGTATCCATCCACCCATGATTAGACAAAACTATACATATAATCCACACGCTTTATTACATCTTGCCAACGCACCTCCACCAACAACCAAATGAGATTACACTCGGTAACGAGCATCTAGCTCAACTAGCAATAATTTTTTTTAAAAAAGATTTCGAGTTGAGATCTTTTCTTTGTTATACAAAAAATGGAATTACACGCACATTTCTAGTTAATAAATTTTATCGATGCATGCAGATCAATGGCAGCCACGTAGGATTACCGCAAAAAAGCTGGCATCACCGGCCACTGTATAATCTATGCCCAACAAATATTTTGATTAAAAAAATAAAAAGAATAGAGTTAGCAAGTAAGGAGTCGAGCAAAAGTTATAAAATGGTTGTGGAAAAAGATAAAGTATTAAAGGAAAAAAAAAAAGAAAAAGAAAAAGAAAATACGAGGGTTGATGAGTAAGACAGCATCATTATTTTCTTTTTGATCGGTATCAAAATCCAAATATTTTCTCTCCTCTTCCCCTTAGAAATCGATAGTTTGCTTGAATAACACCTCAAACGCACACCTCCCCCTTCCGCTTCTCCCTCTCTCTCTCTAACAAAAAAACACCTACCACCTACTTTTCAGCCCTCTACAGAAAAACCGGCTTCTCACTTCATTCTCTGCCTGTCGTTTTTTCTCTCTCACACACACATATCGAAAAAAGAAAAGAAAACATAAACCAAATAAAAATAAAAATAAACTCTCTTTTTTCCTCTCTAAAATGGGTTTCTTGGGCATGAGTCACCTGCCAAATCTGAAGTGACCCATTTCATTGTTCCTCTACCATTACTTGAAAAGACCTTCATCTACTCTCATTTCAGCTTTCTCTTCTCATCTGCTCTTGATACGCTCTTTTATTGCATCTTCCGATAAGGAGTTTCTATTTTTTTTCCCTTTTAAATTTCTGTGTTCATTTTATGCCATTTTTTTCTGGTTAAATCTGGCAAGACCGAGTTGAGAGTGTTGGTGGCCTTAAAGAGGTAAGGGACTTCGTTGCTTTCTGGTCTCTTCTTGAGATTTTTTAAATGGGTTTATAGTGATCTGTTTGTGTGTCTTAATTTTTGCTTGGAAGTGGGGTTTTGATATTTTAATTGATAGATAAGCACGGCTTGATCTTACCTAAAATTATCCTTATTTTTATTGGCTCTCTAAAGCAGTTTTGCGACGGTTTGATAACCATAAAAGGCTCTTCTTTAGTGTGGAAGGAAACACAAGTTGGTGATCAACAGATTCATTCCAGGAAGATTTCCTGTTTTCAAAATTTTTCCTTTTACATGTTCTCTTTAAGCGCCGTTGTCTTTCCGAAGCAACAATCTAGCGATTAATGCGGGATACATCCATCCATACTTCACAGATATCGTTTTAAATCCAGAGGCTTAAAATCTTGCTCTGCATTTGATTCGGTAACCTGTCCGGCAGCCCCTTTAATTTCGTTGTTTTTTTATAATTAGTAAAGTAAAATATATGTGGTTGCTTGGTTGTCTGCAAGCTGAGTACCATACTGATCATGTTAAAAACTCCTCCTTCCATGTTCACGTGTTTCTTGTTAAACAACGTTTTAGTTTTGTAATCATGCTTGATGTGTAGGTTATGCTGGGAGTCTTGCATTTTTAAAGTGAATTTTTTACTTTTACTACGAGTCGGACATTTTAAAGACGAATTTATATAAAATCCGAAATATGTGGAAGGATGACAGAATATGATCATGGTCCTATAAAATAGTTCTTGCTTTGCAGGTTCCCTTGAGACCATCACTATAGGGTCGTGGGCCTCGTGGCTTTTCACAGTTTTGCATCTGGATGTGGCATGACTGTGAGCTTGAAGGTTGATTCTTCTTTGCCTGTAAAGAGTTATATCTTGATCTGTTCATTGATAACTTTTCCCCCAAGTTTTGGAACTATTATTCCCTCAATAGGAGAAGAAGCTTTGGGGTTTTGTATCCCTGAATCTGAACATGGTGTTTGTTTTAGATACTATTAGATTTGTTCTGCAATGCAATACTTATTCTTTTGTTTATTTCCCATGTAAATTCTAGCATCGTTCACGGTTCATAAATTTCAGATTGATTGTCACGTCTTGGTTTTAATTTTTATCTTGTGTGTTGGTTTTAGTAGCGATACTAACTCGTGTATTTGACAGCAAGGGGTTTATTTTTATTATCATAAATCTTCATTTCAAAATTATTTGGGCTTTCTCATTTTAGATCTGTCGCTGTCTTTCTTGTTCCAGATCTTTTTCTGAAGGCCCCTTTTATTTTCGTCATGGAGGGTGAAACATCTTGGGTAAATAATTGTTTTGAGAACCCGACAAGGGACATTGGGGATTTCGATTCATTTTCTGAACATAGCGAAGAAGGAAATAAAGAAGTTAATGCCATTTCAGTTGATTTAATCCTGCCCGATGATCTGCTAGAACGAATCCTAGCCTGTCTCCCCATTGCTAGCATCTTCAGAGCTGGCTGCGTGTGTAAAAGATGGCACGAGATTGTTAGTTCAAGGAGGTTTTTATGGAACGTCTCACATGTCCTGCCACAAAAACCATGGTATTTTATGTTTACAAGCTCTGATGAACCAGTTGGCTATGCTTTTGATCCTAT
Source organism: Populus tomentosa (assembly GCA_018804465.1). Lineage (NCBI taxonomy): Eukaryota > Viridiplantae > Streptophyta > Magnoliopsida > Malpighiales > Salicaceae > Populus > Populus tomentosa. Next base: position 5,836,510 of record CM031995.1, read on the forward strand.
CCTTCGAAAATGGTTTGGCATTGATCTTCCCTACATCCAAAAGTCTAACTGGTTCATTGCTTCATCATGCGGCTTGGTTTCCTTCATGGATAATGACAGCAGAAGCGAGTTGTATGTCTGCAACCCTATCACCAAACGCTGCAGGAAGCTTCAGGAGCCCCCAGGCTTAAAAGTTTCTGATTACAGTGCACTTGCAATTTCTGTGAACCGAATATCGCATGGTTATACTATATCAATTGTGAAGTCTAAGCTAGGCTCTGGAAATTTTTTCCAATCTGATCTCTCTATCCATATTTATAGTTCAGAAACGAGGATGTGGGTAACTTCTTGCACAGAGGTTATGACTGGATGGAGAGGTGGCGATGAGAGTGTGATCTGTGGTGGGGTTTTATACTTCTTGATATATTCTGCAGGAGGTGGTGCCACAGAAACCCGTCATGGTCTAATCAGGTACAATCTATCCAACAGATCTTCTCATGGCTTGTTGACAAGAAGTTTCATTAAAGTACCTTGTCCTCTTACTTGTGGCCGTCTGATGAATTTGAATGAGAAGCTTGTAATGGTGGGAGGAATTGGTAAACAAGACCGGCCTGACATAATAAAGGGGATTGGCATCTGGGTTCTAAATGGCAAGGACTGGCAAGAGATTGCCCGTATGCCCCACAAGTTCTTCCAGGGATTTGGGGAGTTTGATGAAGTTTTTGCTAGCAGCGGTACAAATAATCATATATACATCCAAAGCTACGGGGCTCCAGCGCTTCTTGTTTTTGACATAAACCAGAAACAATGGAAGTGGTCGCAGAAGTGCCCAGTGTCAAAGAGGTTCCCACTTCAACTTTTTACTGGGTTTTGCTTTGAACCTAGGCTTGATATGGCACCTTAATTTGCTATTGAATTTAAGGTGGCGGTGTTGAAAAATTTGTCTGATACCCCCCCCCCCCCCCCCATTTCTCTTCTTGTTTGTTCTGCCTTCTTTTTCAATCATTATGAAATCTGTTTCGGAAAAGTTTACACAAAGTGTACCTGCAAACTAATTCTGCTAATTCATGAAAATGGGATTATTCTTTGCAATGACAATACGTTTTGTATAAACTGGCCTTGTCACAGAATGTTCCTCTTGATCACGGTTTATGCATAGAATGCATATCCATCTACCTGGATTTGTCGCATTTTAGCTTCATATATGTAAACCCAACATTGAGGAGTTTCCACGTTACATTTGCCCAGGTCCAAGTTTTACTGGCTGTCTTTAGCATGGTAGTACAAATTATCGAGTAGAATCAAATGTTCAATGCCTTTGATGATCTCATTCAAATTTCAAATCCCAAAGAAAATTTTGGGGATATGGTGCTTCTGTTGTTTTCCTGGATTTGGCAATTCTGCAATCCCCGCATCAAAATCTAGAGCACTGTTACCACTTCCTTTCCTGCAATGCACCTGTCAAATCTAGTAATGGGTTGCCATGCTGGTGACCTCATGGTTACTCCTTTTCCCCCAACAATTTCTCCCACAAATGGCAGAAGTTGAAAAATGCAACTTCGGTTTTGTTTTGGGACCACGCTTGTCAAGCCAGTATATAGTTTGCCAGCATGAAGTTTACAAGGTTTCGAAGTTTGTGCTTTCTGTCACCATGTTCAACGAAGAGGAGGGAGCAATGTTTGAAGATCACCGTGTAATTAACGTAAGCTTGTCTCTTTCTTCCAGCAACACTCACTGTTGATGCTTTTTGCCTGTTCGATGTCTTTGGAGCACATTATGCCCTCTTTTCATAGAATGGGGAAACACTAATGAATTCGACAGTACTTGTAGCATTAAACTAGTCGTGTACCCGGGTTGCGCGGCGAAGTCTTTGTTGAATCTGCCTAATCAAAGTTACCCCTATCAGCATATAATATACTGCATCAGGCAAGCAAAGCCAACATGTTTTTCTCTATGGCTTCAGTTTTTGTTGAATCTCTCTGAGAGAAGAAACAAATCACTTTCAAGGCGGCTGCTGCTGCACTGTGCATAAGCGGCATTGACGAGGCATTAGAGGTTAAAGATTGGCAGTTGACTATCCTTAGTACATTACTCGAGGGTAATTTAGAATGGAGAATGCCGAGGTCGATTAAATAGCCACCGATGCTAATCAAACTATTAAATCTCAATCAAAAAATAAAAATAAAAATTGCTAGTAAACTCAGATTCATTGATTAAACTGGTATCAACAGGAGTGGATTTCATGGTTCCCTTAATGACATAAAAAGAAAAGGTTACGGCATTTCAAATTATTTGACAATATTGGACGATTTGAATGTGCTAGGACTTATTTTACCAGCCCCAACTAACAGTCTAACACCACCATCTATATGATTCGACAAAATCATATGATAAAATAACTGCTTAACCTTGTGTCACCGGAAAAGACAGGAAATAGTCCAAGGCAGTTTGCTGCAAGAACTTTGGAAACTTACAACTTACAACCATAAGAACCACCCAACTTAAGAGTAGGATTTATCTCATCTTATCGTGATTCAGCTATCTGATTTTGTTAAATTTAGCAGGGCAGGCAAACATTTAAAAGTTAAAACAGACTGCAAGATTGTGCTAGCGCCCATGATCAAATGGAACTTGTAACAGAAATGAATTGCTGAAATCTTGTTAACAACCCTTCCAGAATAGAATCTGGCGTCAAAAGAGGATGAATTTTAGAGTCTTATTAAGGACCTCAAAACCAATATTTTTAAATAAACAAGCAAAGTTTTCGGGAGTGGCAAAACGGCCACAACTCAAATAAGCTGGTCATTAAAATTATATGAAAAGGGCATATAAAGGGATATGGAAATGAGATTCAGAAACAAAAGCAATATATATTTAAAGGTAATCTCTGCAAATTTATTTTCTTAATTCTGGTAGATTTTTAATTTGTATTCTTCTCTTTCTGGTGATTCTTTTGTTGATGGGTTTTTGCTTTTTTTTTTTTTGTTGATTTGGGCGAGACGAATCCAGTGAATTCATTTTAGGGTTTTGCAATTCTGGTGGGTTCATTATGATCATAATTCAAGATTGACTTCTTGGTATTGATATTCAGTCTAGTTTATGGAATTCCCATTTTTTTTTAATCAGAATTTTGATTTGTTTTTCCCCATGTCTTGTGTAATTCGGTAATTTATCCAAGTTATTGTAGAAAATTGGGAATCGTCCCAAAAAATGGTAAATAGAGAATTTGTCGTGCTGTTGTCCTGTTTGATTTTAGTATAAAGAACGTTGACTAGCTCCGACATTCCCATTCACTGACCTTTTGCTGTAACCTGTGACACCTTTCCGATAAGTGAAATGGATCATTTCATTGTGATTGACGGAACAGGCATTTTGAAGGGCAGCGAATGGCGATGCATTTCAAAGACCTTCCTTCTCTGGCATTCAGGGATGCTCAAAGGAACACGATACGATATTGCAAACAGGATTCCGGACGCGTTGATGATCGCGTGTATAGTGATTATAAATGCAAGGATTATTGTCCCGATGTTTTCAGGTTATTTTTTTGTCCCTTTTCTTTTACAGATTTTTCTTTCTTTCAAACCTGTCTTGTCTGTCTGTTTTTATACATTCTTTTATATTTCTCCATGCTTAAATTCAGCTATTTATTAGTGAAGAAACACAGTTCTCCTTTGATACGATGCAAACAATCTAGGCCTACAACTGTCTCACACACTCAATTGCTGGTCTCTCTCTCTCTGCCTGTAGACACTTATTATAGCTTTCCAGGTCTAGAGCTGACACTACTGTTATTGTATTTGTCACAGACGCATACAAGAGCTCAGAAACATTGATCGCTCTGATTACATGATGTCGATACGTTCAGATTTGACCCTAAGGGAGATTTTGTCAGCAGGAAAGGATACTCGTGTGATCCCTGTCAGCACTGATGACCGCCTTGTTATAGGAATCGTGCCAAAATCTGAAAAGAAGGTAAAGAGATTAATCTTCAGAGTTGTCCTGCTAGTGTAGTAACAAATAAAATGTTATTAGCAGGGCAGAAACTTGTTTCTTTTTGTCTAATTCATCTTTTTTTTTTTTGCATCAGAAGATTAAGTTATGGCTTTCAAATTTGTGTTATCAAGTTGATTATGGTGCTGACTATTCACTGGCTTCAGTTTTTTGTTTTTCCATTATACTAGAAGTATAGAGTTCACCACACTTGTATTTGTAGGTAATGCTGCGTGTGCTTCCAAGCTATTGTTTCCATCTTGAAATGAACCGTGATTCACTGTTAAGCATCTTATATGGAATCCACTATATGAAGCCAATTGGTGGTCCTAAGGTACATAACTTTTCAACTCTCTTACATCAAACAGCATTACTTGCATATTACACAGCGTTTTGTTACACACGAGGTATGTATACAGCGGAACAAACAACATCAACTCAAAGATGTTGAAATCATAGTTGATAGACACCTCCTAACCTGGTCAATCTGGCTGGAAATCAATTGAATTCACTCTAAACTGGGTTGATAAGCTAGTTACACCTCATACAACGTTGAAGTAAAAAAACCCGTCACCCTTCAACCTGGTAAAAAATCCAATAAATCCAGTTAGAAAATGGATGGTCCATGCATCGTCTGATTGGTCATGCACCATCCTCTAATTTGCGTGCGTGATGTATGTGCTCTTCTATCGCATTTCATTTTGTTGTTTCCTCCACAGACGCAAAAAACAGCTTTCATGTCCGCGGATTTAGAAAATGTGTTTTTCTCTGTTTCTTATACGTGTGTACATTTCAAGACCAAACAGAAAATCTTTTCTCCGGTAACAATCGCAAAACATGTCACTGTTTACAAAACAATTTCTTATGTTTTCATTTGCAGTTTCTTGTCCATTGAATTAGAATACTTAAAGCGAAAATAATGCTACTGCTGGGTGGCCTAAGACGTCAGATTTCACTTGAAGTTATGATGGGCACTATAGGTTGCACTTTTATTACACATGATTATAGCCTTGGTGAAGAAACAAAGTTAGTGGAAAGAGCCAAAACCTGATAAATTTTTTCCCCACAGATCTTCCCTTGTGTTTTGGAACTAACATTTTTGAGTTGCTACATTATACTAATCATGACTTTTTGTGAGCAGGTTTACTTTTCTGTCTATTCCAGAGTGATCCCATCAGATGCTAACATATTCAGGGTTTTTGATCTGAAAGGCTCGTGGAAAGGACGAAAAATAAACAAACCAAGAGCCAAAGAGAACATCATATTAAAGGATATGGACTTCGGTTTTCGTTTTTACCTAGATCCATTGATCCAAGAAAAACTCTTAGGGTATGTCAATTACTCTAGTTCTTTCTAGACACATTAGTTTGAAATACAAACAAATATTTGAAGAGAGAACAAAGTGAGGTGAACTGGATCTGGAATTGGACTTTCAGATTGTGGAGATCAATTTTACGGACACAGCTAATTGTAGTTCCACCTGGAAATTTGCTAAATGCAATTAAAAAACTGTAAAAACCCTTTGGAATTTGTCGTAACCTTCAAGCCTTTAGGCATTGATTGTTTACCCTTTTGTTATCTATGAATTTAAGTTTTAATCCCCTTTTTTACTTTTATAGGCAAATCAAGCATGATTGTGAGTTTTTGGAAGTTCAGGGTCTAATGGATTACAGTCTTTTGATTGGTATAGCTTTGCCACCTCAAAATAAAGGTGATTTCCCCTCCTAATCTCTTACATTGCTTTGGTACTTGATAAAGAAGAGAATAGGAAATTTATTGATAAAAGAAACGCATCGACCATCTAATGAAACTGAACTGAAGCAGTGGTCTGTGATGTTATTCACTTTCACACCCTGAATTTGACAAAGAATATCTGTGTAGTTTGTAGAATGTGCATTTCAATTCTAACACTCTTGGTTCATACTAATCTGCTGTTTGCAGAATTTGCATTTCAATTCATACTCTTTTTATAATTTCTCAGAATATAGAGAAATGATGTTCAATCAATATAAATAAGCCTTAATCCATACTAAGAGGTGTTTCATTTTAAGTTGTTAATTAGTTTAGTGTCTATTTGTTTTGTGTAAAATATCTTATAATAAAATATTTTTTAATTTTTTTTGTGTTTGTTTTTTTAAAATATTTTCTTGTATTTATCTGTCATAAAATATTTTACAGGAAACTGATCAATACAAAATGTTTTATACTTAACTCTCAAACTTAATTCATTTGCTAGAAAATATTATTAACTCATGAAGTGGTGGTGGTTGAATTAATTGAAAGATTGTAAGTGAATTATTATTCGTATATATTTTATAAATAGTAATCCACCACTTACCATAGCTTTTAATTAATTCAATCACCACCACCGCCTCTTGTATCATCTCACTATAACCGCCATCGCAGCCATCACTTCCTCCTTCATCATTTTTTTTTTTTTTATCATCTTTTTTGCCATCACCATCACAACCCCTCATCACTGCTTTGTGCATCATTACCTTCATGTCATAACAATTATCACCACCACCATTAAAAAATATTTTTCAAGCCAAATATTTTAGGGGAAAATACTTTACATGTTTACTGCCGAGCATGTTTCCCTTCCTCAAAAGTTTATACCTGAGTTTAGAAATGAAATGAAGAATAAAATGATTTCACTTTCACACAGCATTCAATTGCATCCATATTACAAAACGAAATAACAGAGAATTGTATTTTTTTTCTATTCTTCCACAGATTCGGTTGATAGCAGAAGTTCCTATAGCGAACTTACATCCTCCTGCCGCTCTCCTATGAATTCGAATGATAGTAGAAATTCCAATGTCCAGAATACTGGCTATGGAGACTCTTCTCCTGTAAATTCAGTTGATAGCAGAAGTTTTGATAGCGATAGAATCTCAAGTTGCTCTTCAGAAGAAGTTGAGGGAACACAGTCAACTTATTCCGACAATAGCAAAGAGCTTGATAGGTAAATAACGTCTTCCACCCAACAATTATGCAGTTCACAGAATGAATGATAGGCCATCTCTTCTATTGTTTGGGTTCATTGGGAGTGGTTCCATTTCGATGAACATGAGCTTGAATTTACCATAGATCACATCCTTCCCAAGAAGAAGATCAAAATTTAAACTGGCAAAGAGCATAACTGAAACAATGAAAGTTGAGCTCAGGATCATATTCAAGATTTTTCCTCATCTCAAAATCTGAATTTGAACTGTTTCTTTTGGACACACTTGACAGTAAATTGCTTCGAATCTGAGCGATTGAGATATCTGGAAACAACAAACAAAAACTCCACACACACTACTTCATTGTAATACTTTATATATATGTGTGCCATTATGATTTCACTTTACTCTATTCAAAGACTATCCACTGCTTAAAAAATAAAATGGAGGAGGGCAGGTAGAATGGAAAGTTCACTAGCCTGTCCATGAAAGAGCCCACTTTCCTCCTGTCATATAATTTATCCAAAGGAAACCAGGGGTGGTTTTGCCCTCTCTTTGTTCTCCCCCACTTGTCTACTGGAGATGAACTTGATAATCTGGGATTAAATAGTATCTTCATTGATGAAACACTTTCTGCCATGGTTCCATTGCAGTTCTAAATTTAGATTAGGTGTGGGAATGCCAGCACGTACTATCCGATCAAAACTGATTAAAGCAGGACATGTGCCATCCACTCGCAGCGCCGGAGGATTGGAGTGCGCCGACGACGTTGTGTTATATTTCTCAATTGTTGATATATTTCAGAATTACAATCTGGCTAAGCGCCTTGAACATGCTTACAAGTCAATCAAGTACGACTCCAAGTCAATTGTTACAGTGAATCCCAAGGCATATGCTTCTCGCTTCCAAGAATTTATGAGCCTTGTTTTTCATGTGGACTGCTGATATCTGTGGACTTGCAACTGGTAAGTTTTGTTTATTTTACCATCTCTCCACATGAATTATTACATGAGGACATTCTCAACCTTTGGCACGCAAGACATCAATGCTTGTGGAATAACTATCAAAGTGCTGTCTATAGGATGATTTATATTTTATTATCAGTGTTCTTCATACTCGTTGGAGATTCCGGGGGCATATAGATATTGTAGTGCATTCTAGCAAAGTCAAGAACTTTCTTACCGAACTTCCAACCAAACTGTCCGAATTAGACATCCCTCTGTATTGCTCTCTCGCATTTCATCTCATTATACGAAAGTTAACACCTAGCAACGCATGAATTTTCAACATTCTGCCCTTGCATGCATGTGATTGAATAAGAAGGTAAGGAAAGCAGCCCTTGCTGACCTACAGTCATCCAAATCCAGTCAGCCTCAAGCTCAACCAACCAAATTTGAGAAGGGTTTTTGCTTACTTTCTCATTCTTTCCTTCTCTTTATTTTTTTAGCAATGAATGCATGGATTTTTCAAATTTTAATCATAAGTACCCATATTCATATCTTTTTTATTAGAAAATAATATAAATCATATATTAAGACCCTACTTAACATCTTAAGCTATTAAATTGAGATGATTATTTGACATGGTATCAAAACTTTAATGACCAAGCGATCTCTATTTATTTGATAAAAATTAAGTATAAGGTAATGTGGATTTATACAAGTGTGTTAGAAAATAATATAAATTACATATTGATACCTCATCTAAAAATTTAAATTATTGGGTTAAGATGATTTTTTAACATTATTTTTATTTAGTTGTTGTATTCAAATTGCATTTCTTTCGGGAGAGGCTTGATCAAGGACGACAACTATCATGCACCACAATACTTAACATTGCGATCCATAGAAATCAAGACTTACAATATATTTGCCTTTCCTTGCTGCTGCTGCTGCTTCTTCTTATTGTTTTTTTTTTGTTGATTTTCCTCTCCTTGTTATGCCATAAAATTATTTTTTTCACTCTTTTTCACAGATATATGGACCATTCTGTGCCATGCAAGTTTTTGACCATCTGCATAGCATGTAATAGACAAATTATCATTCATTATGGAAATGGGATACGCAACATGATGACTTGGACGAAACACAGGGACAGCTGATCTCATTACCAAGCAATATGGCTCTGTCAATTTGCAATATCTGGATGATTATTGATTTATTTCCTTTTTTCTTATTTAAAACAGTGCTCAGAGTATCTCTAATGGAAAAAACCATTTAAAAGAGTCAAATGATTATTACAGCATTTTGAATAGTGTCATTTAGCTTATTCTTTTTTTTTCAAGTGATACTCCAATGAAAAAAACTATTTTATCAAATTATATTGTATTTTATATAAAATAATGAAAGAAAAAGAAAAAAATTTAAAGATAAAAAATAGTTAAATTTTTTCATATAATTTTCTCCAATAAATATTGAGTCATTTTAGTTTTTTCCTGTTGGAGATGGCTTTGATGGCAAAAGGGAGGAGAGTCATTCCTGCTCTATTAAACAGTTCATTGTTTATTTATTTTCAACGTTTATTTATTTATTATTATTATTATTACTGTTAATGGCATCGTAGTTCGAGTTTCAGACCCGTAAATTCGTAAGCCTACACGACACCAAAAAAGTTCTAAAGGAAACAGGGAAAATGTCAAAACTAACAAATCACAACAGCCCTGATGGGACCGAAATTAAAGGGCACATTAAGCCTAGGCCAGATCTGGGCCAGAGACACTGAATGACAGGAAGGATAGACAGCAATAATACAGAGGCTCGGGATGACAATGTTCCCTGCGGTCGGATTTCTTTATTTCTGTATCATATTTATTGATTAATAAATTTAAATATTTGTAAATTATTATCTAATCAGTATTTATGGTCTCCTATATATATATAATTCTTTCAGACACATTTATGTGTGTATGTTAGAGTGTTTTATATTAGTATTATTACATGTATATATCATGTTATATTAAAAAATATAAATTTCCTATAAATATATTTATATAATATAAATATACATTTTAGTTTAAGGCATGCGAGGTTAGGTTGAGTTTAATAATATCTGTATCTTATTTATTATTTATCAAATTTAAAAAATATTTATATATTTAGATTTGGTTGGGTAAATATCCATAAAATTCAGATTAAATTATTATTTATTATTATAGCCTAGCTTAATTTGAGAGAGAAAAACTAGTAGGGCAGAATCAGCAGTTTATGATGATGATTTGTCAGGGAAATTGTTTTTTAAAGGACTAATCTTGGTTGTCTGAAGTTAATTTGATTGCAATATTTTAGATGTTCTTTCCGTTCCTTCAAGTCAGGTTAGTCGGTCGTTTCCCTCGAGCGACATGCCATGCATACTAACCTTTTCTAATTCATTTTTTGTGATATTATATCATAATTGCTTCGTAATTTTATAATACTTTTAAGCCATATCAGTCAAGGAAATTGCATCGGTACCGATTGTTATCAGAGGCTATTTTGTTGCCTGTTGTCAATTTACTCACACAACTTATTAAAAAAGATTATACAATGAAGATCGATTAAGAAATAATTATTATTTTAAAAAAAATATAAACATAATAAATAAGATAGGTTATATTGAATGAATCCGGGTTGTTGTAGATAATCCATTGCCTATGTATATATAAGCATAGGCGAATGAATTGGGGTTCTCGTAGATAACCCATTGCTTATGTATATATAAATATGTTATATATATTGTTTGGAATTATAATAACTATTATTTTTAAAAATATTTTTTATTTAAAAATATATTTAAATAATAATTTTTTATTTTTTAAAATTTATATTTGTTATTAATATATCAAAATGATTTAAAATTATAAAAAAATAATTTTATTTTTAAAATACTCCGAAGAAAAAAACACCTCCATATTTTTGCAATTCATGCTAAGAAAACACAAATTTAAATTGTGCTAGCAATGATGATTTAACGAGGCACGAATTGACTTCCACAGCTGATTGGGCGAAACGGAGGGCACGAATTCTTATCATCAGATTTGTATGACAATCACTTTGCTCTTTAAAAACCTGTGAATTCCTCCTCTCTAATTTTTATAATAAACATACAAATCTGCACGTCATGAATCTCAGATTTGACTGTCAACTGTCCCTTGAAATCTGAAAATTTGGCTAACGGAATAATTAAGCAAAGTACATCCTTAGAATAAACAACCAAACAAAAGCTTTGTAACGCCAGCACGAGAGGGCTATGGACCACAAGCTGCTGGTTTGGTCTCTGACAGGCTTTTTGTTGGACAGCTAGCACAGATATTTCTTCACCTGCGGGCCTGTGGCTTAGCCCTACATCGGTCTCTACGGGTAAGATGCCGACACACCGAAAAGCAGCCAACCAGGTTGACCTCCCTCGTCCTAGGATCCTAACCAGGCTCGGCATCATAGGTGGTCAAGCGTGTCACACTATTCCATGAACCGCATGGTTAAAAGGTTTAGCTTACTGCTCCAAGAGAAGGATTGAGGCATCATTACCCCCAGCGATTGTATTCCTCTGTTTCAGTCATGGCATCTCAAATGAGGTTACAATTCGATAGTTCTTCAAGAAGAGACACGTAGATGTCATCGGATGAGTTAAATTTGGGCAAACTAGGCAATCAGCATGAAGATTTTAAGAGAATGACTAAGGTAATTGGCAATAGACTAAAAGACACGCTGCCGCAACCAGCTCTCTGAAGCGTTTAAGCTCTGCAACCTGTGATCAAGTAAGATCCTCATCAAGGAAGATCTTACTTGGAAGACAATATAGCTTTTGCTTAGCTCCAAGGGCTCGAAGTTGGTCGACTGTATTTATGAAAGTCTTGAAAAGAAAAGCGAGAGAGTATGATTGGACTAAGACGGGGCTTTCTTTATTTTTATCTGGTATACAAGATGGAAGAAGATCCAGTTTCTTTGCACTTATTTTCCCACATTTAGTAAATTCCGTGTGCTTTAATGAAGTTAATCTTTTCAAATGGTGTTGTTCTATAAAAAGAATTCTTAATTTACTGTATTGATTTATAAAAGAATCGTTAAATTTATTGACTCAAAGGAGTTGGAGAAAATAAAGCAGTGTCCATCAATCGTGGTCATAGAGCATCTGCAATTTTTAACCAGTTGGCCTAGCATATGACATCGATCTGCCATGTCTATAACATGGAGAACAAATCTATAAAAAAATGATAAGGAAATGTTGACGGGAAGCAAATAGATGTAGAATTAATATCCTCTAATATATTTTTATTAATACAATGGTAACCACTGTCTTCAAACAAATTGATACATTAATCAAAATTAATTTTTTTGAATGATTTTAAAAACGTAATTAAAAACTAACTATTAAACATAGACTCAACATTCAAAATCAAAAAATCACATCCTATGGTTTTAGGACTCTATGATACAAACAAGCGAAGGACCCAGCAAGAATGTTGACAGGAAAAGAGAAATGTTTCCAAATGGTTTGACAATTTGGATTGTGTAAACAGTGATGTAACATGAGAAGTTTTACTTTGTTGGTCTGACTGTACACAAATGCTTCAGCCCTTTTTTGACTTCGAGGCACCTTCATCATTAAAAGTTTGTGCATCGGTAGCATATAAACTGTGTCGAATGCGGAATTGATGCACAGGACTATTCATTCTTCCGAATCATTTTGAAATAGCTGTCTACAGATAAGGCAATTCATGCCTTAGCTTAGGAAAGATTACCAGATAAGCAATTGCAAATGTTTTTGTTTTTTGCATCTCATTCTATTGCATGCCATTTGGATCTTGCACATTTCTATAATGAAAGAGTTGGAATCCAACTCAGCCTGAGAGCTTAGGTGGCTAGAGTTTAGGGGCAAAGGACAACAAACTTGAAACAGCGGAAAAGCCAGAAGGTCCCTTGTAAAGTTCAAGCTTTCAGTCAGACACTGAACACAGAACTTGAAACAGAGTAAGGAGAAGCAAGCTAACAGCTCTCGCTAGTAGCTACAAGTCACAGTAATAGAAACAACACAAACAAAAGGACCAAACTTCACTCAGACTGAAGATCTCAGACCAAGCTAGATGAGTGAGACAGAGAAGAACCCAGAGTTAGGAACTTGAAGGGAGAAATGGAAAGAAAAGAAAAGGGTGTGGAGAGAGAAGGGAAAGGCAAAGGGAAAGTAGAGATATTGAAGAGTAAACAAAAGTTGAAAGGAGGGAGGATGGTACTGCAGGTAGGGAAGAGAGGAGGCCCATCTACCCCATCACCCACTTGGAGACTTGAGTTCTCTCCTTCTCCAAATGATAACAACAACGGCAACCCCATTCAAGAATTCCTTAATACCACTACTGTCTCTGCTAGAAAGCTCTGTGCCAATTTTTGGGAGATTCAACCCCAAGTTCACCTTTCAGCGTCTAAAATGAACAAGAATCTTGGTCATAGAAGAGCTCACCGTAGCCGCCACCACCAAGATAAGAAGGCCTTTGAGCCACGTACTCATTTTGTTGATCCTCCGAATAGCCCCCCTGATCAGGTTTAACCATCTCTAAGCATTTTTTTTTCGTTTTTCTATTTTGATGGGGTTTATGACTAAGTTCGAAAGAAATTGTGATTTTTTTTTTTAATTTTGATTTATGATTGGCTGGTTTATCTAGTTGTTTTTTCCTTTTGTCATTACCAACTTCAATTGATTTTTGTAGGCCTCTACTTGTTAGGTAGTTAGGGGTTTTTTGCTTGCATGCTTGCTTGTCCTGTGCTCTGGTTGGTCTGTTTTCTTGATCTTTTAGTAGTATATTATTGGCATTTTAGTTGAGGAACTGGAACTGTCAATTAATGCAGAAAATAGCATTATTCGAGTCTGATGGCTTGGCTGCTTTTTTTTTTTCCTTTCCTATTTTCTTGTTGCCTCTGGCTTTGTTACTCGCAGATTGCCTCTTCTAAAGACATATTAAAATTGATTTATCTTATGATTTCTACTCTTTTTCTGGTGGCCCATAGACAAATTCGTTGTATTCAAGCTCGAATTTGGTAGTTTATGATTGGGTTGAAAAGCTTCGTCTTTGGGGTCTTGTGACTTCATTTTCCTAAATTCATCTTCTGGACTCCAAATTGAGTCTCTGTATTTGTTAGTGGCTTCCTTGGAGATGAATTCCCTCTTGCACTGGATGAGCAAGAATACATTGGAGTTCCTGTTTAACATAGGAATTGCAGTCATTATCTAGGGGGGTTTTATTTTTCCTTTTGGGAAACAAGGCTTCTGCATACTTAGTCAACGGATCCTTACTTAATCATAAATTAGCTTTGAGTATTGTAATTTTCACAAATTAGCTAATCCTTGTGCTTATATTTCCAGCCAGCAAGTGCTAGTTCCCTGAGGAAACATGTTACCAAGTCATTGATACAACACCATCGACCAGATGGAAGAAATGGTAATGCTTTACGGCCTCTATCACCTGCAAGTTGTGATAGCCCAATGGAGGTATATATATGTGTTCTCCTCCCTTTATCCCTCTGCATTTCATGAACAGAAGAAAGTCAAGGACCCAAAATCATAGTTGTCATACTGGAGTGGAAAATGATGAACCAGGCATTTTATCTTGTTAATGGTTCTCATTTAATCTAGCATGCTTCCGAAAAGGACACTGTTTATGTTTCTAAGTTGAACTCCACGAGAAGTTCCATTGCTTAGTGTCACTATTTCTTTTATTATCATTAGATTCCCTGAATTATTTCTCTATTTGTTTTCCCCTGTTTGTATTTCTTTAACAAATTTTGAAGTGGCTCTTTTCCACAGGTGGCACTTTATAACCCTGCAGTCACCCCTACTAGCTCTTCAGATTTTAGGGACAGGATGAGAGAGTCAAGTTATAGTCTTAAGACATCAACGGAATTGCTCAAGGTACTCAATCGGATCTGGAGTCTTGAAGAACAACAAACATCCAATATGTCGTTGTTAAGAGCTTTAAAAATGGAACTGGGTCATTCTCAGTCACAGATAAAGGAGTTGCTGAAAGAGAAGCAAGCAAATAGACAAGAAATGGACCACTTAGTGAAGCAACTTGCAGAAGATGAAGTTATCAGGAAAAACAAGGAGCAAGATCGAATCAAATGTGCTGTTCAGTCAGTGCAAGAAGAGCTAAAAGATGAGAGGAAGTTAAGGAAGCACTCAGAGAGCCTCCACCGGAAGCTAGCTCGAGAGCTTTCCGAGGTAAAATACTCTCTCTGTAATGCTTTAAAAGAGCTCGAGAGAGAAAGGAAAACATGTTTTTTGTTGGAAAATTTGTGTGATGAGTTTGCCCAGGGAATAAGAGATTATGAGCAAGAGGTGCGGTCCCTTGGGCACAAATCTGACATGGATAGTGTAGGCAGGGAGAAACCTGACCGGTTGGTTCTCCATATTTCAGAAGCATGGCTTGATGAGCGGATGCAAATGAAACTAGCAGAAGCTGAAAACGATCCTGTTGAAAAGAATACAATTGTTGACAAATTAGGATCCGATATTGAAACCTTTCTCCAAGGTAGACTCTCCACTGAATTGAAGAAAGATGGTAACTTTGAAAAGGAGGGGATAAAAAACTGCTCACGGCGGGAATCCTATCCGTTGAATGATGCTGCGAGTGCTCCTCAAGATGCAGATGAAGATTCTACTGACAGTGATTCACATTGTTTCGAACTAAACAGTGCAAGCAAAAGACAAACTATAGGCAACTCTAAACAACAAGCAGATAATGCTTCAGAAATTCATCTTGAAAAAACTGTGAATTCAAATTCCACGAAGAGAATGGCTGGATCAAGGGAAAACACTAAGTTTCATTACCCAGCCCATTTCCAGGTGCAGTTTGAAGACTACATGGCTGGAAACAAAACACGATTTTCAGATAGAGGGCAGAGTGATTTAAGAGGAGAGAGCCCAGATATATCCAATATCTATGAAGCCAAACAAGATGGTCAACATAAAAGGAAAACTAAACAGGTGATCCATGGATTGAATTCAAATTATGTGCTTGATACCCTAACAAGAAATCACTCCTTGTCATCCGAGGGTGATAAAATTCATCCTGTCAGTGATTTCAAGGAAGATGCTTGTGCTCAACCTGTATTTGTTGGTCATGCTAGTCCAGTGCGACAATGGATGTCGAAGTTAACATCCCCAGAATTTGACAAGTCTGAATGTTCCTCAAAACTAACAAGGGACTTGAAGGAAAATACACTGAAGGCAAAGCTGCTTGAAGCAAGATTGGAGGGCCAGAAATCTCGCATAAGGGCTTCTAAAGCTGTCTTTTAGGTTGATGGAGGGGGGTGGACCGTTGATATGCCTGAAGTTAGAATCTTCTCTATCAGAAACTCCGTATAAAATTTAGAATCTTCCATGTCGCATATTTTGTTCAACAACTTTCAGAATAAAAGGTCCGTCAATTATATTCCCTTTTCACATGTAAATTTTGGCATTATATTTGCAGATGGCAATGTATCTGTGTCTCTGGTGATAACACCAATGAGTGAATTTATCCCCACCTAAACCCAAAAGCTGTACCTCAAGCTTATAAATGGTGGCCAAATTTACCTTCGAAGTAGAAGTTACGTACATTTGCAGCATTTGATCCGTAGTAGGGGTTCGGACTCGAGCGAACACATGCACCCAAGCGCATGCTCATGGATCCACAGACAGGCACAAAGAAAGTCACGTTGCATTGTTCTTTATTGGAATCTGAAGCGTCTTTCTAAATATTGATTCTACATGGTTGGTAGATCCATTACCTGATGCCTAACATATTGAGCTGAATCTGGGCATGGATACCTGCGCCAACAGCTGTTCATTTTAACTTCAAAAACCCAGTTGCCTTGTTTCTATTGGAATTAGAATAGTTTTTCTTGGCCTTACAATCGGTAGCCTAGCCAAATGTTTTGCTGTTGGCTTTTGCTATTTTAGCATCATGATGGATATGAGAACTGTTCCTAAACACATTGAGGCTCGAATAATGGTGGCTATGGCGTATGAATGATGGATTTTTCATTGATGCGTCAATTAAACTACACAGTTATTTTCTTACTTTATATCCTGATTTATCTAGTGAAAAAACAGTTAGCCTTCATACACCATCTTGGATCTATAGTAGTGCTTCACAAGAACATAACAAACGTCCACGTGAAAAATACTACGGAATTTTTTTTTCCTGGTTTGACTGTACTATTTAGCTGTATCTATCTACTTGGATGTCTGGTTCCACCATCGATATTATGCGATGGGTGGATTCAGAATCGATGATGAAGGTAGCTACTACTGGATTTGGATTTCTTACTGATTTCCACACTGGTACTTGTATCGAGTAATTTTCGAGTTTCTCCTAGAATAAAAAGGCATGTTTTTATTGATTTGTGTGAACTAGGAAAACTAAAGAGACGGTAATTAGTCTTGTATGGTACAGTAAATATTAGATAACCTAGAAATTAAAACAATTCAAGAATTCTAATTCCTATTAGAATTAAATATTAAGTAAATATCAAGTAATTTCTAATCAATAAAATATTAAAAATTAAAATTAAAAAAAAACCAACTAAAAATAAAAAATCAATTGAATAACCTATCAAAGCAACGATCCATTATATAATTTTATAGAAAATTAATTGAAATAAATCATGAAAATTAATTTCTAACATTCTAAAAATTAAAAAATATTTTTTTTTAAATGCTAATCCTTCAAATTTGCCGTCTAAATTACAAGATTAAGATAATTTAATAAAAAATATATCTTAAAAAACCATGAAATATAATTTTTCAATAAAAATAAATATTAAAAAATGAAAAAAATAAACATTATTAAAATGAATAATAAAATAAATAGTATTTTATAAAATATAATGGTATTTTATGAGAATCAACCCCTTTAATGTTTTGTTAATAATAATAATAATAATTCTCAGTCAGTGGAGAGCAAGAGCTGGGCTTCACTCATTTATACAGGGATGGGTTGTATTCCCTAAACAAAAAAGATTACTTTTTGGTTACGGAATGGGGCATTTTAACTTTCAAGGCACACGTGCCGTATAATTATTTTCAAATTGTACTTATTTTGTTGCTGATATTTCATAACTGGATTAATTCTAGAATTAGGCATCCATGGCAACTAGCGAGCGGAGGAGACCTTTCGCTTGGAGGACAATTGGGGACTAGTTGATGGCAGTGTTGGATTTGAACTGAGGTTGGGCCTTCCATGATGGTCTGCCTACTTAGAACTGAAACACGTCGTAATGGGTAATAAGCCGAAACAACACAACAGATCTGTCCTGGGGGAGTAGGCTAACTAATTGGGACCACAACAAGAGCACTCCTACACGGGCCTTTATTTTCATGGAAACTTGGAGGTTTCACAAATAAGACAAACTACAAGACTTTTACTGTCACCTCCAGCTTTTCCAGTTTTAAGCCTTCGTTTGTTATTGTGTTTAACGGTAAGAATTGAAGAAATTGAAAGACATGTTTTCATCTGCGACTCCGTTGCTTTTCCTATGGGCAGAAACGGTCCATCCAATATATTTGCTTCACTCGAGGGAGTTTATAGAGCCGGTGTCCATATGTCTCTTCTTTGTAAGAGTAAAATCTATGCATGTCGTCAGACGCCTGGTACTGATCGTCTCTCGTCCTCTAATGCACACCATAGTTATCAGGTGACCTTAATTTATCGTAAGTGATTGCTGATATTATTATATATAAAGCAAATTAATTCACAATTATAATTTAAAAAAGGATTTAAAGACCGAACAAGTACAGGGGACAGGGCCACTCCCGAAGGTTTCTGCAAAAATAAAACCCTGTCTCCCAGTAATATCAGGAGGGTTGATTAGATATCACCATTAGCAAATTGCTATTGACCGTACCAAAAAATACTGCAATGTTGTAATAATCCACTGTAATGCACTTTCACCATCCAACGTAACGCACATTATAATTATAACCAAAATGAATGCTCTTTTTAAAGTAAAAACTGATAGATTTTAAATTTATTTTATAATATTTATAAATTTGAATTTAGACTATTAAAATTTATAAAATTAATCGACTTGTAAGCTAATTCAGATATATACATTAATAATAATAAAATAAAAAACCCTCTTTTTTCCCTCTAAAAAGCCTTCTTCGAGATCTCAACTGGGGCTGCCGCTGCTTGCTGCTCCGGTCTGCAACCAGCAGCCCCCGGTTTTTCATTTAGTTTTATCTCTCAGATCTACCCATAGAATTATCTATCCTATCCTTGTGTGTGAGTAGTTTTGACTCAGTGTCCAGCTAAATCTTTGGCTAGGCGTAGAATTTCATCTTAGATTTCTTCAATCTGAGAATTGGTCAAGATATGCACGGCTAAATCCACCATTTTAAAAATAAACGTGGAGTTTTGACTCATCTTACTCGGAACTCAAGCCACTTCTTCGTCCACGGCCTCCGATGGCCATGCGGTGGATACTTATCGTTCATCTACATTTATCTTCAATATTTGGATTTAAGTATTTGTCAAGTCATTAGAACTCTTGCGATGGTTTGGAAGGTTTTTCCTTTATTTAATTAAAGCTAGCAAGTTGTTCAAAAAGAAACACAATTCTAACCAAAAAGAAAAAGGAACTTTGTATATGAAATATATAAAGACCAGTCATGGTGATGCTATGAAATAAACATGCGTAAGAAATGACCCGTTTCCCACCAGAGGCAAATAAGCAAGGATTTAAGTGTCTAAAGGCAGAGAAAGATGCTTGTATTTGCTATCCTTGAATATCTGGTCGCTGTAGTCCATAGTTGGTGAAGTGACAGAGACACCACTATATTCCAGATGGCGTGTACATCGGTAGCCAAAATTGAATCAATTAAAATAAATTGAAAGTAAAAAATAAAAAAATAAAAATTTGGCTTTTCAAGTGTATTACATGCTACAACGAAGATGCTAAACAAAGTATCTCTATTTCATTAAAAAAAAAAATATTATTTTTATATATTTTTTAAAATATCAAAATCTTATGAAACATTATTTATTGTAATTATTTTTTTAAAAAATATTTTTTAAATCCATATTTTTTTGGTTTGTTTTCTATAAAAATATTTTAATCTCATGATCTATATCATGAGTTTGACATATTTATTTAAGTTAATTTGAATTTTTTTAATTAATTTTTTAATTTTATCATTTAATATTAAATTAATTAAAAATTATTTGATTTATTTTTAAACTATAATTAACTTTTCTAAATGTCTTTTTAGCATATTGAAGTGCATTACTTATAAAAAAATAATTATATTTGCATTATTTAAAAATCATACTATGACTTTTCTAAATAACATTATTTTACTTACATGCTCTTAAAGCATGGATCGGGTTGGATCATGTCAATGATTTTCTAGTTGTTTAAAAATATGATTCAATTTATGTTTTTAAAAATTTTGATTTTTTTTAAATTAATATTTTTTAATATTTTTGAATTGTTTTGATGCGCTGATATTAAAAATAATTTTTTAAAAATAAAAATACATTATCTTAATGCATTTATAAATAAAAAATATTTTAAAATGTAACTACTGTTACAATCTCGAAGATGTACTTTCTCCAGCTAATTTATGTCTGTCCTGATTCAAAGTGTATTTTTTGGAAGGGAACACATTTTTTTTATATACATAATAGTAGGACAATATAATTATTATATAAAATTTAATTCACCAAGTCTGACAAAAACGTATTGCATGTATTACGTTTTTTATATAAAAAAAAAGTTTAGCCTACAATATAATACTCCATTATCAATCGAGTCTCAAATATTTTATTTTATCAGATTGTTTTTCAAATATAATTGATGTGAGATAATGTCACCCTCTGCCGTCCATTATTAGCGGTATTTAAGAGATTTTATCGAATCTGTATATAATTGCTTGTGTTTATTATTAGGTGCTTTCATCTAATACGTCAAAAAAGCTCCAATTTATACCGAATAAAAACTTTTGCATTGAATCATAATAAATTCCTCTCGAATATTAGTTTACATAATACGTCAAAAAAGCTCCAATTGATTGTGATTTCTCGACTTATTTGATTAATAATTTCCCCTTTTAAGAGTTCTGAACTGAAACTGAAACACGGAACAGACTGAAAAATTAATTTGCCGAGCGCCTACAATGGGTCACAATCTACATATAAGCTAACAAAGTTTTTGTTTATGTAATGGCTGGTGCAAATCAGCTTCGTGTAATACCTCAATAAGAATTGCGGTGCCAACTCGGTATTTCAAACACTCATAGGTTAAATGAAAGTTTAGCATTATTTATTTTTTAAAGTGTTATTTATTTATAAATATATTAAAAAATATATTTTTTATTTTTATTTTTTATATATATTTATACATTATAATGATTTTAAAATACTAAAAAAATATTAATTTAAAATTAATAAATAATTTAAATTTTTTAAAAAACACTTTTGAAACATAAAAATAAACAAGTTTGATTATTAATTAAATATGAACACTGAAAGAGATAATGTTTTTTTTTCCATTTTTATTATTTTTCCCTCAATTTAATCATTCAATATTATTTTTATTTTGAATTTGTCTTTACTAATTGTTTTGGTTGCCCTTTTTTGAAGTTATTGCAACATCAAATAAATGTCTCAATATTTTATTTATGTTCAATTTTAAAAGTATTTATTTTTGTTATCATATAATATAAAAAATAATTTTAAAAAAACAAAATTCTTAAACCAAATAGAGTTCATAACCCATGTTAATGTCTTTCTCTTAATATCATACTTTTTACCAGTTTCATGAATTATTTTGGGACCTAACAAAACTCAATCTAGGTAAAAAATCAAGTCATAAATTTTTAAAATTTATCTCAAAACTAAGTCTAATAATAATATCAAGTATTTTTATATTACCTAAATATTTTTTTATTATTTGTTTTTTAGTGGAAACGTAACAACTAACATGTAAACTAGTTATAATTGCTGGTTATAATGGAAGCTTCTCCTTGAATCTCGAGCATTATGATCAATTTATGAGAATGCAAGAGGGGAATTGCTAAATAAAATAATAAAAAGATGCTAAAAACTTCATATTGAGGCATGCAGTGGACCATTATAGAAAAGCAAAAGTATAATAATTAGTATATTCGTATCATGGTTAACACCTTTCATTTTCTTACCGGGTGATGTTAATCATGGTATGAATTGAACCTAGGGGTGGTCCACGCAGTGAAGAAAACATTTCTTCAATTTGAAGAATTAGATTCGAGTGAAGTATTGGATTCTTAACTAGTCTTTGTACTCGCTAGACTAATTGTTTTTACATTTAGGTAATGCATGCAAATATATTTAGAAAAATAAAAAAAATTAAATTAAATAAGTTGGGTTTATTTCAATTAAATAAAAAATAGAAAATAACAATAAATAGATAAAATATAAAAAGAAAAGTGATTAAGACAATTTGGGTAAAAAATTATTTTTGAAAAGAATCAAATGATGTATCTTAATTCATAGTTCATTAAATACAGAAAAATAAAATACAGTAAAAAATGATATCTAAAAAATTGATTTTTTTTAATCTGATTTACAATGATAAACTTGTAATCACAATAATCAGGGTTGAGCTAACTTGAAATATTCCACCAAACTTACAATTCATATTACGAGATTGGAATAATCTGATTAAAAAAATAATACTTGTTTTATTTTTGTATTTTAAAATTGTTTATTGCTCTGAAATATATTAAAATTATTTTAAAAATTATTCTAAATCTTAACTTAAATGGTTCAGAGATATTCATATCTTTTAAATCATAGTTGGTAATCAATTATAACAAACGAAAATCACCTCATCAAACAATCAGAATCTTGATAAAATTAAATTGCCAAATTACCAACTTTGGGCCGCTTAAACTATGTTATTGAAATGATTTTCTAGCAGGAATCAAGATACTATAGCAAAATTAATTATGAGTTAAAAATCTCCATTGATGGAGAGAACTGAAACGTCACAAAGGCACCTCTTGAATGAAGGAAGCATCCAAACATGCCCTTGATTAACCTTGGTCCACGGTGATGTTTGCAAGCCATATTTTAATATGAGCATCGATCCCAGTTGTGGAACGCCGATCTTTTCAATTTCTGGTAAAAGCAGGGAATGATTAAGCGACAACAATTCCACTTAATTAGTTTTATACTCTATCTTTGTTCGAAGACTAGGTAGGACCCTCGATCTCCACGGTCATGCTCCATGATCAAGAACCACCTTAAATATTAATGCGTATTATTCACAATTCACATGTTAGTCCAGCCAATAATTACACACTAATGTTACGCAATGAGAAAAATACCAATCAGATTTGCAGTGATTCAAAATAAATTAGGCAAAGAAACCCCAATATCAGATTCTTAACAACAACGGCTCAGATTGAATCTTGACACCCTGTTTTTGCACTATAAAAGGATCCCTTTTGTTCAGTACTAATCTTAAGCATCGACTTCTCCCTCCATCAATGTGGTTTTCACTTGCTAAATAGTCAATGTTGCTTTTGTTGGTGCAAGAACATGATTCCATAGATATTTTATTACTTCATATACATATATATATATATATATATATATATATATATATATATATATATATATGAATGTAAAATATACTAGACTGTGCTTTATTACATCAAGATAGCTGTACTTGTATTTATTGTCATGCATTATCACGTAGCAAATTGGTTAGGATAGTGGTGAGGCCCATTGGAGCTCTCCCCACTCCATGCCTGAAAGGAGTTCGATGGGAGACCATGGCTGCTAGTTCATGAATACCCTTGGGTGCGCAGAATTAGCAACGGTGCAGGCGAAGTGGCGCAGGCTAAGGGTCTGCATGACCTAGGAGACGTGGTTACCCTGACCCTTTTTGTATTGGAGTGAAGGGAGCTCGATGGTCTTTCACCCTTTCTTGCCTTCTTTCTTTCTTTTCATTTTATTGCTGTCAGTCAGTACTATTAAATTTCCCTTCTTGAAAAGAAAAGGTAAGTATTTTTGTTCATTTTTCACACAAGGAACAAAGCTGAAAACCATGCAAAAGAATATGCGATGCCTTCTCTCAACCTCGAATAATTAGAAAAGATACTGGAGAATCGAGTTCTTCCTGCTTAGTTACAGCGCCCTGTGCTTACAATGTCATTAAAATGCATCTCCTCTCCTTCGTAAATATTTGTGCCAAAATCATCTTAGTATATCCTTCCTAGCCGTGGATCCATCCCCAACATGAAGTTATTTGATGAAATAAGAGACTTCCTTATTTTTCTTGCATTGAATTAATTAATAGTATAACTTGCAGCCTGCAGCCTGCAGTTGCTAATTATTTGAGAATGCCTTGCCACCTCCTGGTGCCGATTGTTTTGGCTGCCACCTGGCCACCGGAAGAAAGCACAACTTCGAATATTCCCCTTTCAATTCCCATAAATATTAAATAATGGCATTAGAAAACGCATGATCTTATGATAAGTCGATCGTTGTTTTTTTTTTTTGTTTTTTTCAGAATTTGTGTAACATCAAAACTATTCCTCTTATCAGTTACCATTAATTATATGTTTTAACTTGATCAGTTTTCATGAGATAGGACCAACGGTCACAGCCTGGGGCCTCCACGCACGTGAAGGATCGATCGGCGGTTGAATGGAGTTTAGAAGTTGTGTCCATATTAAAGAATCAGCAGGTTGGTCGCGCCTCGCAAGGCAACCAGCTAGCGGAGAGGCTGCCCTCGCTACTAGCCAAGGGAAGAATAATGGAATATCCTCTTCGAAGCTTTATCAGCTTCATTATTAATTCTACTTGCGCCGGAACATTGTAACGATTCCTCCGTCGGGGCCGTCCCCTTATTTATTGTCAATAAATTAATTTTGGTTACTGCTTAATTAATTAGTTCCTTTTGCCATAAGTCTTGTTTGTGGCTAAAACTGGTAGATCAATATGTGCAAGGAACATAAATTAAAAGGGTTGTAAATCATGATGGGGCCAAAAAGGCTCCAAAACCACTTGCCTTTTGTGTTTCAAAATTAACTCAAGCGTTGTTTGTCGGGATATATATATATATATATATATATATATATATATATATATATATATATATGTTTCTGAACCACTCTGACTTGTAGAACCCATGCAGGATAATACCATACGTAAAAATGGAACTTTTTACACAGAAGATATTGAAATTTAAAACTTCTATTTCTCAATGGCAATGCTCCTCTACCTACCAGGTGCTAATTTCTCAGGTAGTTATTTCACTGTTACTACTGGTATAAGATTCAAATTGAGAGTTACAGCTCGATTTCCATTGCAGTCGAGTGTATATATCTCGTGTCGAGTTCTAACTTGTATCAAATTGTTATCTTAACTAAGGTTTTTATGCCTTGTTAAGGTGATTCCCCCACTGCAAGCTTTGATGATGTGATCATGCACCTCGTTTAAAAGGAACCTGCTTCCAATATCTTGGGAACCTTACCTCCTTTACTTGTATGGAAAAGGCTTCGAGGATTACAACACTTTTGAAAGATGAGGAGTTAATTAGCTGATGTTATATATATATATATATGAGAGTTTTATTTAGTGTGTAGACAGAAGATAATTATAAGTTCATGTTAATATTTTATTTTTTAGAGTTCAAAAAGTTGATTGATGATAGAAAATTCAATACCTACTCTTATGATAAAGTCAATAATTTGTAATAAAAAATTATAATAAATAAAAAAAATGAGCTTTAAATCCTTAAAAACAAGAATATTTATTCTTAGTTATGTATAATAAATGCTCTGTAAAATAAAAATATAGATAGAAAATAAAAAAATATGAATCCTTTACTAAGTAGTTCATAAGATATAAATATATAGTCTCTAAACTTTGCCATATTGCTTGAAAGGAAGAGTTAGAACATTATTTTCTCATGATAGAATTAATAAGGGATAAATATCTCTTATATAAAATTAATATTTATAAAAATATGGTATGTTTTTTAGAGATTTCCATGCATCCAAAAATATAAGGAGATGACCATTTTTTATTTTTAATATTTTATATTAAAAAACATGAGAATAAACAAATAAAACCATGTGATCCAACAAAGGGCCTAAGAAATTTATCAACTCTATATGTATTTAATTTGGAATGATTCCAAGTTCAAGGGTGATGAGTCTAGTACATGTAGGTTTGACATCTTATCAAATCTATATGTATTTGAGCCCAATATATTGCTAAACTCAAAGATGTTGGGTCTAGTATTTAGTTTGGAATGATTCCAAGTCCAGGGATGATAGATCTAGTACATGTAGGCGTGATATTTTATCAAATTTATATATACTTAAGCCCAACACATTGTTAAAAGAGCCTAACATTTAGCCAGACTCATATGCATTTGGACCTAGCACGTAGCTGAATCTAATAAGATTTTATGTGACTCCTTATCAGATCCACATGTAATTGAGCTCAACACGCAGTTAAACTCAAAGATATTAAGCCTAGAAGTATGTTAGGTTGTGTCATCTAGGTTTGACGTTCTATCAAATCTAAATACATTAGGTTATTACTATGCCTTTTACTCTTTTAATTATAGACTTTTAAGTTAACTTATCAAAATATTATAATTCATCACTAACGATGCGGACTTATGTTTCTTTCTTAAATAATTATCAGGATTTAAAACTCAAGTTAGATAATAACAAGTAATTTTTTTATATGAATTTTTTAATTTGGATAGTTTATGTTTTTTTTTTAAAAAAAAAACAAATAATACCTTATATGTTATATTAAACCAGTCTAAAAATATCTCTTAAAATAAGAAAAAAAATCCTAACATTGTCCTCAACAAAAAAATTGTACTAATTGTTTAATTGATGTGGCAATTGTAGTTTATAAATTAATGGCAGATGTAAACACCTAAACATTTATCTTCATTGATGTAAAAAATTAACAACCTATATTTCCATCAATATTCTTGCTTCTATAAATTCACCCATATTTCACTCCCGCCTTCTAATAATTAAGAACCTCCTAGTTTTCAAACTTTAATATGTGATCCCCGAAGACTATGTAATTAACAAGAATCTAATAGAAATCTCACCCTTTTATGCTGTCTTTTACTTTTCTATTTTACTCTCAAATCTTCCTTTTAGATCCCATGCAAGTGACAATATTTCAAAAAAAAAAAAACCCCTTAAAATATAAGAAAATCCAAAAAATGGACTTGCCTCTAGGGTAATTTGGAGACTTTAGTGGTAATATTGGACAGAAGTAGAATGTTGATTAATTATAGCGATTAAAATATGGTATATCTTATAAAATAATATAGGCTTCTTGACAGTGAAGCGTGATTGTGTGTGTCGGTATATATATTTGTTTTTATGTTTAAAAAATATTATTGAAAATTTTTAATTTTTTTAATTTTAAATTAATTTTTTTATATTTTTAAATCATTTTAATATATTGATATAAAAATAAAATTTTTTAAAAAATATTATTATAATACATTTTCAAATAAAAATTACTTTAAAAAACACCTTTTCTATAAAGAGTCCGTTTGTTTACGCGTTAAGAATCACGTTTAATATAAAACGCAGGAGGCAAGTGTTTGATAACAGAAAAACCACCGATTACTGTTCATGGGCCCCACTAATTTCTGTGTTGGGAACGCAGGCTTGAAAGAAGCAGCTGAAGGCTGCTTTTCTTGCACTGTTCACGTAATTGCACTGTTCAATGAACAGTGCAATTACGTGAACAGTGGACATCAACACACTGCTCATATGAACAGTGCAAGGGAATTGCACTGTTCTGTGAACAGTGCAATTCCCTTGCACTGCAGTTGGTTATTTTTTTTAAAAAAAAATTAATTTAATTTAATGAGTTAAGTTTTTTTTAAAAAAAAATAATTAGTTTAGAGTGAATTTTATACTTGATAATATTTTATCTAATTTTATTATACGCTAAAACAATTATGAAAACTGTAGTTCTTGTCGGATATATTTTGTACGTAATGGAATTGTAGATGGTTTTAAAAAATAATAAAAAATATTTTTATATTAAGTATGATTTATTTCATGATATAATAGCAATAGTTAAATCCATAATATTTAAATTAAAAATCATCAATATTAATATATATATATTTACAAATTATTTTATAACCTCAATTTCAAAAGCATTCTTAACCAAACATATTAAACTACTTTTTGTTCAACCTCAATTTAAACCACAGTTTTAACCAAACACCTATTTTTTCAAACCAACCTCAACTAAAAGCACTTTTTATAAAACAACTTTTTTTAAATCATAACCATAACAGCTACCACAATACCAAACACACTAAAAAACAAACAACACTCCAATTCCCACTAACCGTGGAGTCCAACGTTAGCAAAAGAATACATACATACATACATACATATATATACATATATATATATATATAAACGGTAACTAATTCTTTCCAATAAATAAAAAGTTAGGAAAAGAATCTCATTAGCACTAATTTCGCGGAGTTTTGTACATAAAGTTTCATTGATTTGGACAAAAAAATCCCTTTCTCAGATTTTGGACATCTTCAGCATTAATGGTGTAGATTGCATATATCTGCATACCTGGATGACCAGACACCACGGTCGTGCCCTATATAGAGAGAGAGACCACCGCCCTTGTTCGCCTAAGCTTCTCAACTCACATCCTTTTTTATTTTATTGAACTGTATTTGATTTCTCCTACTGTTAATTAATTAGGCTTAGTGTATTTAATTAGGGCCTTCTCTGAACAGTTGCTGATAAGAGACTCTTGGGCACCATTAAATAGGAGCTTGCTCACTCCAGATCTGAAAGGAGGTGATACTAAACCACTTCTGCTACTTCATGAATACCCATGGGTGTGCGCGTAGCCATGGTGAGCTGCGCAGGCTAAGGGTCTGCATGTGCTAGGAGATGTGGTTGCCTTGATCTTTTTGGTCTTGGGGTGAAGGGAGCTCCTATGGACTTTCTAGCAGCCTTCATTACTCTTGCTAGAATGCAAATTGCTTTATTTCACTTTAGCTGTCTTTTGTTTTTTCTGGGATCTTCGGATCAAGGAATATATAGCAGCAATTAAAAGTTAATTGACAATTCTCCACAAAATCTTCCACGCGATATTGGGTATCTGTGGTCGCTGTTGCATGAAATGCTTGATTTCTCTCTCTCTCTCTCTGTTTTTTTTAGATTGACCAGATATCAAGATGATTTCAGGTCTTTTACTTGGACGAGCCTTAGAGGACGGTGGACCAGCTGGTGGTTTTTGTGGACGGCGGCGAGCTTTAAGAATATATCATCAATTCGCGGGAGATGAGACCAATAATTAGGGAACATTTTGTTAAACATCCTTTTCAATTGCAGATTTAGCTTTATGGACTCCTGTTTTCTCCTGTACGATATTTTTCTCACAGGGATAAGTGGTGTGTGTGTGTGAAAAAGAAATGCAAAAACATATTTCTATTTCTCTTGGGTCAATCTGTTTTACTTTTAATGGCAAACCTTGTATATATATATTTTGATGATACATGAAAAATATGTACATATTTTTATAAATATAGTACATATTTATAAAATATTTATATTAAATATTTTAGATATTTTCTAGATATATAAGTTTAATACAAGATTTAAATAAGAATTAAAAAATATTTAAATCAAGAAAATACTTATTCTCTCCATCACTTCTAAAAACATTATATTAATTTAAGCTTCTCGGTGGTGTTGTGTCCATCAAATTTTTAAGACCAATTTTGTCAGCCCATAAAAGGTGCCTTTGATCTTTCTATTTAAGATATTTTTCACTCTCTTCCATTAGTGTTGCCATGGAGAAAAAACAAAAAGTCAGTTAATTGTTGTTTCTCAAAAGCTCTTTATGAATTTTGTTTTCTTTACATGGTATTTTTTTTTCTTTTCTATTTATAGATTTTGTCTTCCTCACATGGTTTCTTGTTTATATTGTATTTTTTCTTACAGCTACTCTAAACTTGTTAAGTTAGTAAAAAAATTGATCAATGGATTTTGATTCTCCCACCAGCAAAACAACGTAGATATTGTTTTAAAGTGCTATTAATAAATTTCAGTTAGATTAAGGATGATGATTTATAGTTTTAAAATCTAGTCTAATAGATTAATTTTGAATTTAACTGATTTAAAACTAGAATCGGGTTGGATTTAAAAAAATTAAAAAAAAATTAAAAATTTGAGTAATATAATAGATTGACCTGGTAAAATTCAGTTACAAATTTGAATGTAACTTATTGATTTATTTTTTAATTAAAATTTTAATATGTAAAAAAAATAATTATGATTGATTTAAGTGACCGAGCAAAACGCTTCTTTCAATGCTTTGATTTTGGCTGGGTCTGACACTCCTTGTTCTGAAATTACATGCCGCAAATATTTAACTTATAAAACACTTAAATGAAATTTCGTGTTTTTTTGCAAACAAAGTGTTAGCTGCTAAGACTTGTAAAACAATATGCAAATATGTGAGGTGTACTTCCCATGATTTTGAATACATCAGGATGTTGTAAAAAGAAAAACCAAAATAAAATTTTGAAAAAAAGGGAGAAAAAGGTTCATGAAACTTTGAAAGCTTGCTGTGTATTAGTGAGATCATTTTTTAATACAGAAAAATATTGAATCATTTTTTTAAAAAACTCCCCAGATAGGTTCCCCCAAATACGAACTCCCCAGATAGGTTCAAAAGGAAAAAAATAAATAAAAAGTAGAATCTAGATTTTAATAAATGAAAGTGATAAATTTATGTCCATTATATCATATTCAATCGAGCCCGATTTAAATATGTCAATGGGCCTCCGATGCTGGATGAAGTTCCAGTTCAAAAAAGAACGGCCCATTCTCTAAGAGTTGGAGTTATAAATACGTGGCCGTCCCCATCTCCCGAAAACCAATCTCCTCTTTAATTTTTTTACTTGAAATTAAAACTTGCCCATAGATATCTCACCTCTTTGCCTTTCACCTACCCTTTCTTCTCCATATAAAGGCCCTGTATTCAACCTTAGTCCTCCAAGCTCTAGCTTCTATCTCCAGTTAACCATTCGCCATGCATTATCCCTTTTTGCTATAGGTGTACACTTCGTTTTTTTCTTTTCTTACTTCGAAGCTATTGCCTGTAAATTTGGGAGCTTTCTTTGGTTCAAAATGAGGAAAGAAAGAGGGTATACTCGTCTGCTTGTTCATGGATACCTCTGGGTTGCGCAGGATATATTAGTTAGAGCTGCAGCTTAAGGGTTTGCATGACCAAGGAGACGTTGCCTGCCTTCTCCTTTCGTTTCTTGGATTGAAGGGAGCTCCTACATGTATCTCAAGCTTTCCCACGAGTCTCAGTCCTTTTGTTGCTTTTGAATTTTATAAAGTTTTGTTTATGATCATTTAAGAATTCAATACTAACATTTATTTTCTTTGAATCTCTCAGGAGTTGATGGGTGCAGTGCAGACCAATTTCGGTAATAAAAAATGAAGCTTAATTTGTCTGAGCCTTGTTGATCAAGTGAGTGGGAATTTATGCTTAAGAAGCTTATTGTGACTCGTTATCTTTCAGAATATCGTTCCTATATTCTGCCACTATTTCCCCTATTGCTTGTCGGTTCGTGGTCTCGATCTGATTGGTATCAGAAAACATGCAACAAAAGTCTTAGGACTACCCAACAGCAGAGCTAGGAATTTTATTAAATAAATATATAAATATTTTTTAAAATTGATTATTAATCCATGTATATAAATTTTTAAAATTAATAATAAAGTTTTAATTCAAATATACTATCTAAAATATTAAAACATAAATTTAAAAGTACATAAAATTAAAGCGAAAGTAAAAATAAACTCACTATTAAAGTTATATCCTTCGATGTTTTATGGAATATAATTCATCTATAATCGAATCTGAATCGATATTGTAACAATCCCTCAACCGGGATAAAATAACAATCTCATGTCAACTAGAAAACAAAGTAATTAATTTTTTTTTCTCTTTTAATTTCTTCTTTCTTCACTTGATTCTTCCCTAGATTAGTGTTTTATAAGTTTGATTTTGTTAGTTTACAAGGTTATTTTTTTATTTTTTATTTTTTATTTTTTTTCCTTGAATTTTTTTTATGTTTTTCCCTTATTTTTTTCTATTTCTCTCTCGCTTTTTCTTTTCTTTCTTCTTCTATTTTGCTTCTGCTTAGTTGGCAGCATATAAAAAAAAGAAGAAACTGATTTGTTTTATTTTTTAATGGCAAATAACCATTTTACTCTTAATGAGTCATTTTACTTTTATTTGACGGTTCTTTTTTTTGTTAACACTACCAAGCTCCGTTCATCCTAAACTCTTAACTAAATTTTATTCAATATATTTTAAGATCCCTCGTAAAATTTCAACTCGATCTGATTGTCGGATTGAAAATTACGTCCAATAACGTAAAACTGATCAAATTGTGATTTTTCATCAAATTTCTAAATTTCTTCAAAAATTCTGAAATTTTAACTCAAGCTAAAGCATCATATTAGAAGGCTCCACGCAAATTTTTAGAATTTTTTGATAACTTAATTGAGAATTATAAATTTTTTTTACATAAAACTAGTTAACTAGATTTTATTCAATATATTTTAAGATCTCTCATAAAATTTTAACTCGATCTGATGGTTGGATTAAAAATTACGTCCAATAACATAAAACTAATCAAATTGTGATTTTTCATCAAATTTCTAAATTTCTTCAAAAATTCTGAAATTTTAACCCAAGCTAAAGCATCATATTAGAAGGCTCCACGCAAATTTTCAGAATTTTTTGATAACTTAATTGAGAATTATAAATTTTTTTTACATAAAACTAGTTAACTAGATTTTATTCAATATATTTTAAGATCCCTCGTAAAATTTCAACTCGATTTGATAATCGGATTAAAAATTACGTCCAATAACATAAAACTGATCAAATTGTGATTTTTCATCAAATTTTTAAATTTCTTCAAAAATTATAAAATTTTAACCCAAGCTAAAACATCATATTAGAAGGCTCCACGTAAATTTTCAGAATTTTTTAATAACTTAATTGAGAATTATAAAAAAAATTATATAAAATTAATTAAAAAATATGAATAAAATTTTGACATAGATTAAACCCCACCCGGTCTTTGCCATGCCTCCGCCTATGGAACTACCTGTCAATGCATGGTCTCAATCTAATACGCCACCTTTTATCTTTTTTGTTGGCCATGAATGGAGGCTTTTTATAAAATTTCATTTCAGTCCTGATGTTTTGATAAAAAGTTGTTTTAATCTTATATGTTTGTTTTATTTATAAACTGATGTTACTGATCCTTATTTAAGAGTTTTATCCTTATGTTTTCTTGAAATATACAGTCTAGTCCTTATCTTAAAAAAAAAAAAGGGGACATTTAAGAAGACTCGGGTAAATTTATGGGATTTAGGTTATTTCCCTTTCATTTTGTCGGTGCAATGAAATAAAAGTGTGGCATATGAGTTAGCTGGGGAAATGACATTAAAAATTAGATAACATAAAGGGGAAAATGAATTGCTCCAGTTGATGGAAGGCGACGTTATGACGAGGCAGCAGATTGATGGCATTTTTAACTCTAAAATGTGTAGCTTGACCGAGGGCTGTGTATTATGTGCAGCCTCTGTCGGCATTACCCTGTTTTGAACACACGCTATAGATTTTCAAAACATAATTGAAGTTCCTTTACGTGGGACACTGTTGGCATTACACTGTAATGACTCTTGACCGCACAAATTATAGGGCTTTTTTTTAATGTCTCAATTTGTCACTATATAATTGAATAATTTTTTAATATATCATTACAATAAAACTAAAAGATATAGTGTTTTACCCGAAATTATGCACATTGCAATTTACAGTAAATGTCTCCTTCAAAAAAAGAAAGTGATTGGAGCATAGAGAACACAGTTGATAATGGAGCTTGATGACATTACATGTCTACTTTCGAAGACCTTATTGAATAATTCGGCACTTGTTTTTCGTGTTTCTCGGTATAATAAATACTGTGAGGTGAAAGTTTAATTCAAGTCACCCAACAATATAATCATTACAGACTTGAGTAATGACAAAAGCCACAGCGTGTGCACTAATGCAATATGCTCATCCAGCTAGCCCTGTTTGTAACTTTTATTTAAAAATATATTAATTTTTTAAAAAAAATTAACACTTTAAAATAATTTAAAAATACTAAAAAAATATTCATTTAAAATAAAAAAATAAAAAAATTTAAATCTTTTTAAAAATACTTATAAAAACAAACAGTTCAAAAACGCGTTGATTAATATTCAAAGAGCTAATTAAGGGATTAATTGAATCATACAAACCATCATCAACCCCACGACGGCATGCATTGATTTTATATGACCTGAACCAGAAAGTTCCATCAACTATGACGCCTCGACACGATTAATTAAATGTGGTGGATTTTTTCATATATATTAGCGCCCTAAACATAGAAATTAGACAGAGATAATATTGATAAATAAAGATTTAATGAAATAGTATAATTTAACTATATCACGCTTTTAACATGGTCAAATTTTAATTTTCTACCTCAACGAATTAGATCTAATTATATAAAATTTATCTATTATTTTACACAAAAATCATAATTTTATAAAGTTTTTTTTATATATATGTTTTTATGAGTTAAAAATGTTTTTATCTAGCTTGTAAACTAGAAGATAAATTCCAATTAAAATCTTAAAAAATTATTATTCACATAATAGTGAGTAATTTTAAGTAATTAGGTATGAGTTTGTTATAACTAAATGGAAATCTGTCTCCAATAAATTACGTAGATATATTTTAATTATCTATTTATATATATTTATGAATTAGTGAAACAAGTTCGAGATTAAAAAAAAATTTAATTGCATCAAATTAAAATAACAACTCAAAATAAATATAAATATTAACCTAACAATTAGATTGTGATTAATTTTTTACAAAAAATTTTAAATGTCATTTTTTTTATAGTAGCAATTGCATTGCTGGACAAACCATTAAATTTTTACACATTGTTTTGATAATTTTAAGATTTTTTTTTTATTTTCATAATTGATCATTTTCATTAACCATCATGAACGGATTAAATAGATGAGTAAAAAACAGTACACGCATTTCAAAAATGTTACATAATTAAACTGTACTATTTCATGAATAAAAAATGTTATATAGTTAAACTGTATTATTTCATGAATATATTTTGCTCCCATATCAATTCGTTAATTTCGTGTGCTTATTGCTCAATTCATCCAATTTTTTTAATAAATAAATGATGTGATATGAGTATAATATTTTTAATTGAAAAATGTTGAATAATCCACGTATCTTTTTATTTTTCTTGTATAAAAAATTTCAAAGACTAATTCCTGATTATTTTTTTCCTGAATATTTGAACGTGTTCGGTGCATTATTCCTTGAAAACAACCGGGCCCCATCTTCATTTTTAATGGATTTGATTATTATATTTTTCATTTGTTTATTTTAAGGGACGTTACAGAAACATTTGATTGTCGATACTTGTCTTCCCAGCATCTTATATTCGGCTTTGGATGTCATCTTCTGTACCTGCTCTTCTTCATATTTAGCCAACAGCTACGATGAGGTCGCCAAACCCTGGCAAGACAAATTCAACTTGGATTTTGAACAGAAAACTTTTCTACATTTTTCTGTTTTTATTTTTAAGAACATCCTTCAATTTGAGAACAATTAGGCTACGATTCTTTTATATTTAACAAGAAAACTATAAAATCAATGGATTTATGTAGTTCTGAATTAATGATCTTTGAACGAAAATTATATCAAAATACATTGGTTTCAGTTAAAAAAAAATTTAGTGTTTGTATTTTTTTATTATTATTCAAGTGTCTCGACTTTAAATAATTTATTAATTGAGTGTTTTTCAAACTCATTAGTTAATAGTTAGTGTTTTCACCAATTGACTTTCTTCCATGGGATAAATTTTTTTAAAAAATAATGGTGGATTTTTTAAAATGAAATTTAGTAAATTTAAAATATGTTCTTTTAAGGCATGCTATTTTTATTTTTATTTTTTTATTTGAATAATCTTTATATATATAATTATTATTTTTTTGTCTTTGTTAAATCTGATGATTATATCATCATAAAATAGACAAAACTTAACACAAACTCTTGATTAAGAAAAAAAATTGAAAGTTCAAAAACTTGAATGGCATTAATAGAAGCAGAGACGCTGTCGGATAGAAAAAATTGAAAACTTCCTCAATTGAAAGTGTTACTACGCCTAATATTAAATGATCATTGGCAAGTAATCTAAAGACAACTAAATTTGTAATTCTCTGCTAAACTTACTTTAAAATAAATTAGAATCTTCACTCATGACTAAATTTGTTCACATAATTTTATAATGGATTTATTATTAATTATCTAATTTCATGATCACGAAGGAGCTATTAAATGTGATTTACGATCTGAGTAAATTTAATTATTTATAATAATTATTTGTTTGGTAATGTGTATTTACAAAATACATCGGAATTTCCCTCTGGCCACCTCGTTTCTTCTCAACAATTTGTTTTTTTTTTCGTTGATCAATTCAAAAGGTAAAACTAACCCAAAAAAGCTATTCAAAGTTCAGTACACCAGATCACCACACCTGACTTGACCGTACCCATTCCTATCTCTCTTGATTTGCAACCAACCGGCCACAAAAAAAAAAAAAAAAAAAACTTGATATAAACAAATCCAATATTTGCAAACCACAAACAAAAATATCAAACCCCCCCCCCCTCTCTCTCTCTCCAATTAACTACCCCCCAAAACTGAGAAAAATTTCGGTGGTTATAGCGGCAGGTCTCCTTATCCAGGGTTTTAATAGAATGATGAGAGGGTCGAATTCGGATCTATTTGACCCAAGAACGGAGATGGACTCCGATTCTACGCGTGGAGGTTCTGCTTCCGATGGAGATTTCGGGTTTGCTTTTAATGATAGTAATTTCTCTGACCGGCTTCTCCGGATCGAGATCATGGGCGGCTCGGCTGAGAATAGAGCCGATGGTGAAGGGTGCACGAGTATTATTGATTGGGCTAGGCATCGTAAGAGGAGGAGAGAAGATATCAAGAAGGATAATAATAACGGTTCGTTTCTCTTCTGACTCATTTCTCTCTCTCTCTCTCTCTTTGAAAAAAATGTGGAAAATCTGTTTGGCTGCGAAGAAAATTGAGGTAAAGGAGAGAAAAATGATTGCTTATTCGTGGTTGTTTGACGATATTTATTTTTTATTTTGGTTGCTTTGAAATCCAGGAAATAGAATTCAAATCAAAATGAAAACAAAGCAATCATCATTTGGTTTCGAGTATATAATTGCTTTTGGATTCCAAGTTTTCAAAATTGAACACGTTCCTTTAAAGGTTTGCTGGGAAAGGTATTTCTTTATATATATATATATATATATATATATATATATATATATATATATATATATAAACCTCTGTTTGGCTGCGACTAATTGAACCTCTGTGCTGCAAAATTGGCCTGGCTGAGCCGCTGTATCAATACCTTTGTCCTGGGAAACTGAAGAAAGAGCTTTTAACTGTCATTTGTTTCAATACCTTAAGGTTGTGTTATTTTTCATGGCTGAATTGTGAATTGGTGCGTTCTTTCTTGCTTTATATTATGTTTTTGTGCTGTTTGGTCTGGATTTAGCCAACATAAGGTTACTGATGGTGTTAATGCTTGCAATGTTTGTGCAGGTGATCTATCTGTAGGTGCGGAGGAGCAGATTTTAGGTAGTAACCAACCTGAAATGGATGATTGTGTGGTGGGTGACAATCAAGATGAGGAAGGAGAGGCAATGGTTGAAGTGTCACCTTCAGGTAGATTGAGTTTTCAAAGTTTTAATCTAGTTGTTTGCATGTGATCTTCTGAATGTTATACCTCTGTCTACATGTGCGTGGTTGCTTGGGAAGTGTTAGGTTTCCTTGACACTGATGTATCTTTAAGTTAGAACTAACTTGATTAAGAGCCTGGGAAGAAGCCATTGACACGTTTATTTTAATCAATGGAAGTAAGGAAAGTGAAGACTGGGGATGTCGAAGAGGTTATAGAATTCTATATAATTGCAATATAAAGGACAAACAACACCTTGTGGCTTTGAGAAATCTTATGAGATGGTTCGATTCCTTTGGGTAAATTTAGAATTGTGGCTGTTGTAAATTCCTTTGCACAAACTACTCGTTTCATATGGCAGATAGAAATTCGTGCACTTTGAAAAGTCTGCTGGTTATTGTATATGCATACCTGCTCTGTTTTTTCCTTATCATTGTGCGCACCATAAATATGTTTGTAACTCTGCAGATGATGAAGCTGGAGATGGTAATGAGTCATCCTGGAGCATGGATTGCTCTACAGTTGTGAGAGTTAAAACATTACACATCAGCTCTCCTATATTAGCTGCCAAAAGTCCATTTTTCTATAAGGTAAAGGTCCCCCTTCTTTTTAAAATTTCTTTGCTTGCTGGAATTACTGGGGTGTTTCTATTAATCAATGCTCTTGCTTTGGATAGCTCTTCTCTAATGGAATGAGGGAGTCAGAACAGCGGCATGTGACACTACGCATCAATGCCTCTGGTATGGAAAACATCTGAACCTTCCTGTCTTTGTTATAGAAAGCATCATCTTCATTCTTCCATTTTGTTTTTTCTTTTCATCAGCCCATCCTTGAAAATATTTTCATGGGTTACCATTTTCTCTCCTTTGTACTTGATTATTACACTCTTTATTCTGCACCATTTGAAGCTCAAACAAGAATGTCAAATGCAGGATTCAAGTGCCTCTTTTAAGTTCTACATTTTTATGTAACATGCACTCTGTTTTCAGTAAATTGGTCTGGGTCACTGTAGAGATTGTCATAAAATGTCGTCATAATGAAATGAGTTTTTCTCACAATTTTCTGCCTTTTTTTCTCGCCTGGAACAGAGGAAGCTGCCCTTATGGAGTTAATGAATTTTATGTACAGCAGTACCTTAACTGCTTCTCAGGCTCCCCAATTGCTTGACGTGCTAATGGCTGCTGACAAGTTTGAGGTTGCTTCATGCATGAGGTATTGCAGCCGACAGTTGCGTAACCTATCCATGACGCCAGAGTCTGCTTTGCTTTATCTGGAGCTCCCATCAAGTGTCTTGATGGCTGAAGCTGTCCAGCCATTGACTGACGCAGCAAAGCAATACCTTGCAGACCGTTACAAGGACATGACCAAGTAAGCTCTTTTTCTACTTGAATTTTATTCTTACTTGAAATTCTCCTCATTTAGCTGTAACTGGTTGCAAGATTATATGATGCCCTTACCATTCACCAGAAGTTTTAACAGATATCACGTGTGTGTATGCATGTAGCATCCCTTTTTAAGAACATGAAGGGCGGGTGGCTTAATATACAAAGAGCTAAAGATGCCAATTGCATCAGATTGGAGAAACCAAAAACCATCATCAACTAAATTTTTCTTCTAATTCTTGAATGGAGATTTATATGAGTATTTTCTAGGAGGCTTATGCTTTAACTGCTGTACTCTTGACCAGGTTCCAAGAAGAGGTAATGGCCCTGCCCTTGGCTGGAATTGAGGCAATATTATCTAGTGATGACCTGCAGGTGGCTTCAGAAGATGCTGTATATGACTTTGTATTGAAGTGGGCAAGGGCTCAGTATCCAAAATTGGAGGAACGGCGTGAAGTCCTTGGCGCACGCTTAGCACGCTACATTCGCTTCCCTTACATGACTTGCCGGAAGCTTAAGAAAGTTTTAACCTGTACTGACTTTGAGCATGATGCTGCATCCAAGCTTGTTCTTGAGGCTCTCTTTTTTAAGGGCGAGCCGCCACATCGGCAGCGAACCCTGGCAGCAGAGGAATCGGCCACCTCGAATCGTCGTTTTGTGGAGCGTGCATACAAGTATCGGCCTGTTAAAGTGGTAGAATTTGAATTACCCAGGCAGCAGTGTGTGGTGTACCTGGACTTGAAGCGGGAGGAATGTGCAAATTTGTTCCCTTCTGGACGGGTATATTCCCAGGCATTCCACCTGGGTGGACAAGGGTTTTTTTTGTCAGCACATTGCAACATGGACCAGCAAAGCTCTTTCCATTGCTTCGGGCTGTTTCTGGGGATGCAGGAGAAGGGGTCGGTTAGTTTTGCTGTTGACTATGAATTTGCAGCTAGATCAAAGCCAACAGAGGAGTTCGTTAGCAAATACAAGGGAAATTACACGTTCACTGGTGGCAAGGCAGTTGGGTACCGAAACTTATTTGCCATACCATGGACGGCCTTCATGGCTGAGGAGAGTCTTTATTTCATAAATGGTGTCTTGCATCTTAGAGCGGAGCTTACTATCAGACTCTAACTTAATCCCTTACTTATGAGCTTTCTGCTTTAGAAGTCCTAACCCTTTTGATTCCCTTCTCAAACTTGACCAAATATGAAATGTAATAATTAGGTACTATGCGCAGATTTAGTTTTGGTTTGGAGGTTGAAATGTGATTAGAGGTATTTCTTTTCTTCCCGGCTGAATCGTGCTTGGAAATGAGCAGGGAAATGTAAATGTGGTTAGATCTTGGCAGGGAATGGGTTTCCGTTCTCACCACATTTATGTTAAGAATGCAACTTCAGAACAATACAGCTGATTACTGTTGTACTGCTTAATATGTCGACCTTGTGATTAATCTGGCTATGCAGTTGTGTTGTTTTTAAATTCGTGCTTGTGAATACATGTTTGCTGCGACTGTTCTAGACAGCAGCGTCCAGTGCCAAATGCTAACTTGCCAAGCTGCTTAGTGGCTGCATATTGATTATGTTTCAAAATATTTGTTGAGTAATAAAAAGATATTTTTGTTGAGTAATGAATAATCTGTTAATATTTTAGTTTCAGTAACTGATTTATTTTTTCTAGTAAAGAGTGCTGGTGTCCTGGTAAATGGTTTTTAATGTCTGGTAGGTCACTGTGGTTATAATTGATACCTATAAAATACTTATTTTGGTAAATACGTGGATTTTTAGATGTATAAGTATTATTATAGAGAAAGAAAGTGCAAAGATATTTAAGAGAGATGAGTTTTAAAAATATATGTGATAAAAATATAAAAAATAAAGAGATTGTGAATCTGGTGTTTAAAGGACTTATGGTGTATTTATAGCCTACAAATCTTTTTTTTTTTTTTTGTGGAAATAAGGGATTAAAGTGTAATTTTAACCTTGGTATATTTTGAATTGTATTCTACTCAAAATAATACATATTGAATTAATATAAAATATTATGGGACCTGCTAGGGGTTCTGAGAAAATTTACAAGAGAGTGTTGGGTAAACAAGATGTCAAAGCCTATTAGAAGTAAAAAATAGATCCAGCTGCATTGTTTAAACCTAAGCATGTTGGGCTCGAGTGTGGTAGCTCGAGCCAATAGGGGTGTTGGGGTGTATGTCCAATACCAGTTAGGTGTGATAAAATGTCCAATATGGGTTCAGGCTACCATGCCTGAGCCTATGCACCTTGATAGTAATTGGGCTCAATCATAGTAGTTTAAGCCCATGGGAATTGTTTTTGGATCTTTAGGGAGGATTTGAGCTAATTAGACTTAGGTTTATTAGTAGCCCCCCAAGTTTTTATGATATTGATACACAAAGACTTGTAAAAATACCTGGTTATCATCATGAGTTTGTCAAATTTTCTTCGTATGAAAAGAGAGGTGGAAACCTTGGGGTTATTTAATAGAGAACCATGTGTAATGGCGTGCACCATGTTTGAAGAAAATTTCTAAATGTGAAGGGGAACCATGGATGAACTCATACTTAAAAATATTTTTAGGAAATTGATGTGAGAAAAAAAAAGGACTTCATACTAAGATAGTTTTTCTAAGAGGTCTGGGAAAATCTATGGGGGGTGAGCCTGGATTTAGAAAATCTTCTAAAAGGCCATGGGGAAACTTATCATGACACCCATACTTTAAAATTTCTAAAAGGCAAAGGAGATGGATCTAAGTCGATGTTTATACTAGGAAAATTTTTAAGGGGTAGAGGGAAACTCTCAAAGGTTGTTCCCCACAATAGTGTGAGGCTCAGAAACCCTGTACCGATTGACATCGTACTAGAGAGTAGGAGGTTCGTGGCCTCCTAGTTAATGGTGTAGGGCATAAGAGCCTCTTCATTAAAGAGTGGTCATATTGAAATGTGGGAGGTATGTAACCTTTCTAGAATGGCATAGAACATGAGAGCCCCTATTAAAGAGTGGTCAATAGAGTGTGAGAGGTATGTGAGCTCTCTAACATTGTTATTGGGTGTGGGAGCCCCCTACTTAGAGAATGATTTTGTCTAGAAAATCCTTCATGTTGGTTATCCTTGTAAAAACAAGGAGTCCATTTCATAGCAAACTTGTCTCTTCTACTCATATGTGATTTTTTATGACTTGTTTCACTTTGAATAAGCTTTTGTTTGATAAGGTATAAATTTTTCTCTACAGAACATGTTCTCTTCCCCCTCTTATCAAGGTCTCTAAGGCTATTGACTCAAGCAATTCTTTTCCATTGAGTATCTCATTAAACCTTTTTAAATATGCCCGTGTAAACTTGTCTTTTTTTTGGATAACACCAAATAATTATGTTGGGCTTCTTAGTGAATATATTAGTGTTGAAACATAATACTAGCTTGGCATAAAGGTCATTAAACCCTTCAATGGAGCTTGGCTTCAAATTATTGTACCATGCACGAGCAGGCCCTCGGAAGGTTATATAGAGGACTTTACACATTAAGTCATTATCATAGATGACGAACTTTTAAGTTGCTGTATATATTTTACACATGC
Source organism: Populus tomentosa (assembly GCA_018804465.1). Lineage (NCBI taxonomy): Eukaryota > Viridiplantae > Streptophyta > Magnoliopsida > Malpighiales > Salicaceae > Populus > Populus tomentosa. The sequence continues at coordinate 5,879,289 of CM031995.1, forward strand.
TCCATTGGGTTGGCTAAACCATCATAGTTATCCAAACTTATTTTTATAGAAATGTATTTATTAAGGAGTCAAGTGCTCAATACTTATTTGGACATGAGAGAACCTCTCACCTGACATGGGATGTAGACATTCTCTTAGGAGTTTGGCATGGAATAACAATTACGATAACTAATGTCCATCCTACGATAGGTAAGAGGAGTACATTTAGAGTATCAGCTTTGTGTATGGATATCACAATGGCACAACGACTCCTTAAAGAACTCTTATGAATGTCATTTTGCTTAGTCTCATTTGTGTAGTGTAATTTTCTACGAGAGCCTTGTGTGACCAATGATCATGGCGCTAAAACGTTGTGTGTTGTTAAGGGTGTCAAGACTTGTTGGGGTAACAATATTTGATTTCGCTCTTGGGTTGCCAACAAGATCTAAGTGAGAACTTGCATTTAATTGATAAATTATTAAAGGTTCAGTTGGGCAAAAATGCTCGTTGTATCAGGTTGATCCATTACATGTTCTAGCCTAAGTATGTCTTGGTTGTGTGCCATAAAATTACATAGATATTTCAAAAATGAGTTTTAGAAAGAAACTGATGACTTTTTTTTTTATCAATTCCCTGCTGATAACACCAATTGATGATGTCCCAAAACATCTAAGTAGCTTAAGGAGAAGGCTTATGTGTTAGATAATCGATTAATCTCTTAATTCTAACAAAATGATCTATTCTTCCTAGACAAGGGTACTGATAACTGGTACCTGATGCTTAGTAAACCAAAGTGGTTGGTAGCTAATACCTGCAATTTTTTATATATATAGATGTGAGGACTCTCAGATGTAAGTAAGTATATTTATAAAGAGAGAAAGTGCAAAGATACTTTAGAGAGACAAACTCTAAAAATATGTATGTTAAAAATATAAAGAATGTGAACCTGATATTTGAAAGATTTATGGTGTATTTATAGGCTTATAGCTCATAAGTCTTGTCTTTTTGTTAAAGGGATGGACTAAAGTGTAATTTCATCATTATAATGTTTTGAATTGTATTTTACTCAAAATAATACATATTTAATCAGTATAAAATATTGAGGGACGTGCATAGGGTCTTAGAAAAATTTCTAAGCTAATGTTGAGCTCATGCAATGTGCTTAAATCCATTAGAGATGAAAAATAAATTCAGAAGCACTAATTAAATCCAAGCATGTTAAGCTCATGTATAATAACTCGAGCCCATAAAGGTACTAGGATGCATGTCCGACACTAGTTGGGCATGTCATGCCCATGCCTATGTTAGGTGTGTGCCTAACATGGGCTCGATCTACTATGCCTGAGCCTATGCACTTGATAATATTTGAGTTCAGGCATTATAGTTCAAGCCTATGAGGTTGTTTTTTTATTTTTTTTAAGGGGATTTTAGCCCACTAAATTTGACTCTATTATATATATTTTTTCATTCTTTCTAATCCTTTTCATAGAGCAAGTGGGTTTTTTTTTTTTTTTTATATGTGGAAACATGACATCAAAATTAAGGCATATACTTTTTTTTTCTTTCTTTTAATGTAAATATCAAGATAGACTCACTTTATTGTTTCTCGAAAAAAGAATGAGAGAAAGAAAAAACAAGGTAAATTCACTGTTTTTTTCTCTAATCAAGGAAAACAATAATGTTATTCCATCTTTAGCTTCCTCCAGTGAAGCGGATTGAGTTATAATGGCTCTCATTTATTTAATATTATGCAATGAGGGATGACTAGTCCAATTGGATTATTCAAGGCTCCATGGTTCTCGTGATGAACCCATAAAAAGAAGAAAAAGAAAATCCTATTTATTTTATACGGCTAAAATGCTGCAGAACACCACTGATAATTTAATATAGGATAATTCTAAATTAACCAAGGATAATCAGCAAGATAATTGTGGAGTCAATTTTTTTTTTTTTGGGCGAATTATCTGGGTATTTTTATCATTGTTTTATAGTTGATATAAATTTTTGTTGGGCTTTGAGATGAGCCCATTTGGATCTGAGAACAATCACAACAAGCCCAGCTCATAATCGCCTAGTTTCAAGTCGGCAAACCGCCTAAATACCATGAATGTCGGCTATCCACCCCTCTTTAAAAATCCGTAAACCCAACGCCAGTATATTTTGGAGCAAAAAACACCCATCGAACTCTAGGTTTTTGCCGAAAATACCAAGCTAGGGTTTCAAACACTTTCTTTTGAAAGATGCAGAAGAACAAGGGGAAGGGAGGCAAGAATCGAAAGAGAGGAAAGAACGATGCAGACGACGAGAAAAGAGAGTTAATCTTCAAAGAAGACGAACAAGAATATGCGCAAGTAATACGTATGTTAGGAAACGGTCAGTGTGAAACCTGTTGCATTGATGAACTCCAAGGGCTTGTTCATATAAGAGAAAGATGATAAAAAAGTATGGATTGCTGCTGGTGATATTATTCTTGTTGGGTTCAGGGATTTTCAAGATGATAAGGTTGACGTTATCTTGCAATACATGCCTGATGAAGCCAGGTTGTTGAAAGCTTATTGAGAGTTGCCGGGAAAATTTAAAATGAATGATCCGGTTTCTGGTGGAACATATGGTGGTGGTGGTGGTGTTTCAAGACGAGGATTGTGATATGCGGATTAGTTTACAAATAAAATAAAATATAGAGATTAACATAAAATAATTTAAAAATTCAAAGATTTGAATGAAACTTCCTCGTAATTAAACAATAGTAATGAATCATCACATCACATTCCATTATATTATATTATATAATTAATTATATTACATTGCATTGCATTGCATTGCACTAAAATTACTGCTAATATTTTAGATTATTAGTGCAATGTGTGATTTGTGTTTCACGGATTTGGGTAGACGGCTCTGCAAGTAATTCTTTAATCAAGAAAAGAATAATATCGTGAGGTTACTTGAGGGGTATGCTCGGGCTTGTCTTCGGTTACCATGATGCAACATTACAATATTGCCCTCTATTTATCTTGGTCCTGCTTGCTTCTTTTTTCTTTTTTTTTTGGAAATTTGGGGCTAAAACAGCCCTAGAATAAATTAAACAAGACAACCACCAACATTAAGCTTGGTCCACTCTTTTGGAGGATATTTCCATCCAATCCAACTCGCTTTCTTGATCACGTGTTCGTGTTTCTGCAAGAAACATATTATTTGGCCGAATCAAGACGATAATATTCTTTTATTATCAAGCAGGCGTGCTGGCTTTGGTGAAGTTTCTGCATCATTCAAAATTAGCACCCTGGTAAACTGATTTAACTACGTTGGCAGTACTCTGCAAGTCCTGTCACATTTTAGAGCAGTAGCTTTATGGTGTGGACCTGGGTGTGCGTAATCTCTTGTGAATCATCACCATGTAAGTGGTATAATCAATATCCATCTTTAAGCACAGATGAAATTGCCAAATCTTATTACAATAATGAACCGGGAAATACAGAGTAATAGAACTTATACAATGCCTATTCTACATTACGGAATACAAGATACAAATACATCTTACAGCAGGGATGCAGAGTACCAAAATACATTGTTTTTTTTTCGTTTTTGGAGGAGATACATCCACTGCCCAGCAATGCAAATTTATTCAGTTCCTGCAATCTTCTTCTTCAATACTTCAATATCCGTGGCTAGTTCTTTTCTGCTCGACTGAGGAAGTAAAATGTTTCATTATCAGCAATTCGTTGGTTAGGGGCATTGTATAATCATTTCTTTGGCAGAAGATCTACCAATTGCCCGAAGGACATGGTTCAAAAACCAGTTGCTATTCAATGTTGGGTTTTAATCGAATAAGATCTGCCTAATTAAAGACCATCATCGGTTTTGTCCAACATTATCTCAACCTGTAGCAATTTCCAGAATGCAGAATGCATGGAACTCAAATTATAGTTAATAAAAAATGGGCTGGCATTGATGTTATTAGCATGTATTGCCTAATATATATTTCTTCTGCTTGACTGAGGCTTACTAGGACAGGAGCAGATTGCACGAAAACATTCAAAAGCATACATTCACCCACCATGAACAGATAAAACATGCTGAATCTCTTACCTTGAAGAGAAGATATCTGTAGACAAACCATCCAGTGTATCCAAGCCCCACCAGCTCCAAGATTTTGGGAAGCTAATAAAGTGGAAAGTCAGTAACTACGAGAACTGGAAAAGCATCTGTCTCCTCTATACTTGATTAAAAGAATAACCTACCAAAGGTACTGAGTTGACGGCACCAATTAGAATTGATGATAGCCAAACAGCAACTACTGCCCCTCCTCCATAGATAATTACTGTGGATTTGTTTTCTACCGCATCCCACTAGAATTGACAACAGATGCAATTCATTTCAGTCCAACTATATAGGGGATTCGAGAAAGGAATGGAAAGCCAGGCCAAAATGGGACCGTTCAGAAAGAGAAACACCACTGAAGAATGCCAAGCTGTCTATGGGAGTAGCGTGCCAAGCTTGTTTCTTACCTTTTCCTTCAAGTCTGTGAAAATCTCATTAGCATCGACTGGGGATTCTTCTGAAGAAGAGGCTCTGGTCTGGAAAGGAGCAAACCTGCGGGAATCTGTTTGAAAGGAATAAGAAACCTTGGTATATAATTTCAAAATCAAAACAGGAACAAGTAGTCAAGATGAGGAACAACGCAAGAAACTGAAAAGCCAACCAAACATGGTCTGCGAATGTGTTTTTAACCCTCACATATTCCTGAAATGTATTTTTAACATCCACGTGATCCAAGATGCCGTATATCCTAGAAAAGAAGAGAAACAAAAAGGAAAGCCACGTATGTTTTCCAGGTGCATATCTCGCTCCGTCCCTAACTTGAGCCCCATTGATGAACACCAGCTATGAAAGGTAAATTGAATTAGATCCACTCTATAATTTTTTTTTCTTGCTACCATTACCATTCACTAGTTATCAGCTTACACATAACCTCCTACTTTTCCTTCTACCCAACTCTCCGAAAAAATGCCACGAATCACAGTGGGGAAATCAAAAGCAATACTAGAGTTACCATGATTAAGCCACCAAAGATATAATCATTCCTATTTCAACTTGTTGGTGCTTTTATTTCAGGGAACCAACTGCATCCCTTTCAAATTAAAATACTTGTTTTCCCTTCACGTAACAAAATATTATGATAATAATCTATAAGGACATTGCTCTAACTGGAAACTCCACGACAAAATATTCTGCTTGGAGCAACAATTAATAATTCATGCTAAATTGCTGCCTCTCGGGACTTGTTTCGCAAAGGAGAAAGAAACCCCACTTAAGTAAGCTCAAACCTACCACTTTATAGATATATGGGAAATAAATAATGTACTAGTTTAACTCTACCAGGAGACATTTCCTAATAGAAAATTGTGAAACTTGCGGGCCAAAAATGACCAAAGAGTAACGCCAATTAATCATTAAAAACTTTCTATGATTACTATGCACCGCGTTTGTTTTACATTTGCTTGTAAGTGGGATTTTCTTTGCTTTGCTTTGTCTTCCTTGTGTGTATTCATGCATTCAACTTGAGTAAAGAATAATGAAATACCTGAGGCTGTGAGTGAGACTTGTTTGATGGGAAAGGATTGGGAAGATGAGGAGGAGCGAGGAGGGAGGTAAGGCAAGGCATAGCAGCGGGTGGCTCTGATGGCGGTGGCCGCCATGGAGGAAGATGCTGCCGCCGCAATCACCGTCGATGCCATTTGGATTTTCGATGTGTGGCGCTCTTGCTTCCTATCCTCTGTTTTTCGACTTTTCTCTTGTGTTTGTTTTACTTTATTTTTCTATCCGCTCTGTTCTTTGTTTAATTGTATATTTATCCAGTGATGATATTTTTTGTGCTGTGTTTCGGTCATTGAATTAGATGAGAACACGTGGATTTGGTGTGCGTTTTGATTGGTCGATTCCCTATCTGAAAATCCACGTTTATGGCGCGCGCGCTCTCCCACATGGATGGTTGGTTTTATTGTGTGAGGGTCGCACTTCCTAAAAGCGAGAAGTTAAAACCATAAGTCAATAAACAATACAAAGATTATCACCGAAAAAAAAAATACAAAGATTAAAAAAAAAAATGAAATACCAATGCCATTGCCTTTTTTTTTTTCCTGTCAAAAAGGAAATCTTTTTATTCACAAACGGGTCCTTAATTGTTCATATATTATTGGACTCCTTAGTTTTTTTATTCCAAGTCCCTTAATGGTTTTCTTATTACATTTTAGTCACTAAACTTTAATTTTTTTTTATTTCATACTTGCAAGTTATGTTTACATGATTTTATGTGTTAGAATTATGTTTTATCATCATGCTCTCGCGTACCCCCAACCTAGTGGTATTGAATAATTCAACATTAAATTAAAGATTAATTTTTTGAAATTATATTTTAGGTTATTTTTAAAACATAAATTAAAATAATGATGTCAAAAATGAGTGTTTTTCATTTAATTATTCAAAAGGCATGAGAAATTTTAATTTGGTCCCTTAAATTTTATCTCTTGCATATTTGGTACATGCTATTTTTTATTTTTTTATTTTAAAGCTTTATTGTTTTGCATTTCAATTCTTGCTTGTTGCTAAGAAAAAAAAAGTCATTAAAAAAAAGAGAGAGAAAACTCCCAGGTAACCAAATTCTAGTTTTCAATAACTAAGATTTTAATATTTATGAATTCATCTTTGAGAAGATAACTCAATGAAAGTGTTTTCTACCTTGAATCATGCTTGAAAATTCAATCATTGTTTTTCATTTCATGACTTTTGTTATTTTTTTGTGTATTTATTTTCATGATAAAATAGAAAATCCTATATATATAAAATACAATTTTAAGGTGCAAATTGAGAGGAAAAGAAGAATAAGGGGATTGAGATGACCGAAAGCTAAAATATATAATGGGAGATGAAATTAAATGAGGAAAAAATAAATAGAGAGCAAGCTCTTGGAAAAATTAACAGGGAATCAAGTTTGAGATTGGAAAAAAAATATAAAATGATCATAATTCAATAAGAAGATAAAATAAAATTTTGTCTTGAGATGAGCTCAAACAATGTAACTATAGAGAAGAAATCTACACAAACAAGGACAGAAAAAGAAATAGACGAAACAACACTAAAAACTAGCAATTTTTCATCTAAATAAAAAAGAAATGATTAATTTATTATACAACCACATAAATTTTATTTACAAGCACCTTCGATTTTATAAAGTAACATTCATCAATGGTGTTACCCATCTAAACCTACATTATTTCAATTTCAAAGTTGCAAAATCAAGTCACGGATAGTGAAAATAACTAAGAGCCTAAGACTGCACCCATGAAATATATGATTAAAAATATCATATGATAAATATCGAAATGGATTATGTAAAAAAAAAAATACAAACTATCTAATAAATAATCTAGTAATAAAAGTTTAGGATTAAAAAAAAATTTCTTCATGTAATTTCATATTTAAATCTGTGATTGTTAATATGATAGTCATTAGAGATTAATATAATTATTAATTTTAAAATCTATAAAATTAGTTAAGATATGTACAGTGAAGTTGAATATTTATATTAATAAAAAAAAATTACTTCTAAATCGTATAAATCGAGGGTCTGTAAATGACTATATTTCATAGCTTCAAAAATAACTTTGCCTGTTGTATAAACAACAATTGTCTATTTTTAGACTTGTACCAGATTCCATCCTCCCTTGTGGGGCTAACCCACCCTTAAACCTCGTTGGGTTGTTTGCCATAACTAAACCTTTTTATTTCTAATCAACCACTCCAATTGACCTAGAGAAACTGGAAAGGGACCTTCAAACAACTCTGAAGGACCCTTTCTCTCTGGTGCCAGTCTAACCTGTCATCCCCCCTCGTAACACAGCTGCTTTTTCTCCAGGCCCCTAATCTCATCCTAGATATCACGACAATCCATTGAAGAATTCTGAGTTTCTGATCTCATTGTGAAGCCACTTTCCTTTGTTAAATTAAGGTGATTTGGTTTACCTTATCAATACACGCATTGCCTTTATTTAACATATTTCTCTGGGTACCTATTGCACTCTATATATAATATTCGCGCAAAGGGTGGTTTTTTTTTAATTTATTATTATTATGGCATTCATTAATTGATGATTTATCAGGGGGGATTCGACATGTAAATCAGGAGGCTTGGGGGCTCGATCTTGATGGGGTGCAACAGAAGCTGGCACATCTTTCCTCTGTTCTTCTTGTTAATTTCACCTGTTCATGGCTTAACAAGCTATGACCCTGAGTCTTTAGATGTATTGATTCACCAATACGCAATGAAGGCACAAGCAAAGAAACGTACAGGTACTTCATTGAAAGTTCCTCTCCCTGCTAATTTCTCTGGAATGGAAGTCTCGGTTGTTAGGCTAAGAAGTGGTCATTTCTGGGAAAGAGGAGCCAATTTCACTTCTTTTTTTATCCCGCCAAGGATTACTCCATTCCCATTTGTGAAGAGACTGTCTATAGTATATCAAAACTTGGGAAATTGGTCTACTCTTTATTACAGGGTGCCTGATTATTCATTAGTTGCTCCTGTTGTTGGCTTCATGGCTTATGATGCTTCAAATGTAAGTGCATTGGGTAATGAGGCACTCAAGTTTAACGTTCAGGGTGACCCCATTTCGATCAAGTTTCCTAACCTCATGACAAAAGGTGATCCTAAGATATTAAAATGCGTCGAGCTTGGTCCAGATGGATTGGTCCACTTTAGGAACATAACTAACGAAAATACTTGCATGACACAAGGTGATGGTCATTTTTCAGTTGCTGTTAAGAACTCTGAAGTAGATAAGAATAACAGAGTTTGGATATGGTGGGTGATCGGATTTGGAGCTGCGATTCTTGCGTTTGTTTTGCTGGGTGTGATTGGATTCACCACTTTTAAACTAGTGAGGAGTGGGAGATTCAGAGAGATGGAGGCAGAGTCTGAAAATGCGGTGGCTCTTGATACAACTTCGATTGGAAGAAGTAGAATACCTTCATCATCAATGGTAAGAACCCAGCCAGCCCTTGAGCAAGATTATGTTCCTTGACTACATTTCAGTTTCTTTGCACATTTCTCACTCCTCTTAATTTTCTAGAGATGATACCTTCAATTTTATTATTAATATTATTCAATTGGTTATAGAAGAACTGTTTGTAATTTGTGATGAGTTGAGGCATCGATGCTTGAAACTGAAATTTATTTTCGATTGCCTTTGGGCACCTGGTTCAAAACATGATTGATGAGGATGATATGTACATATAATTTAAACCGCACAAATCTTATATATAAATCTCGTACATATAATTTTCAATTAATCAAAAAATCTATATGATATGTACATATTATAACATTATAATGTATTTCTATCTTTTTCCCATCATAACTCTCGCTTCATCATCAACAACTGAATCATGGAGTACTGGTACGACCTTGAACTTTAAGGATCCAATTAAACATGATAAATCAAAGTTTAAGGTTCATTAGCCTGGCTAACATCATGGAGTAATTATTTATTAGCCCCGAAAATTAAAGAGAAAACATCAATTAATAGGTTGGAGGTCACAGAGATGATGAAGAGGAAAAGGAGGATCAAAATAGGACCCATTCAGAATAGCTATTGTAGCAAGCTTGTTTGCTGCTTCTGTGGCATGTATTCCATCCCAGCTAACATACTTGTATGGGTCACCACAAGCTGATGCTGTTACAGTGCTTCCATTAATCACTCTGGTATTTCCACAGTAAGCTTTAGGATCAAAATTGTACTGGCCTCCCCCATGGCCACAACATGCTTTGGTACCATATTTGAGCCCTACTCCAAAACAAACAACTTTTATCAGATGTTTAAACAAACAAGTAATTTATTAATATACTGCCAAGTATGTTAAATACCATGAGAAACGGGATGCTGGAAGAGCTCCAGTAGGATAGCATGGACGTCCACGTATATAAGGGAAGCTTTTGGGAGTGCCATTCTAGTCTGGCTTAGAGCCTTTTTCAACATGTTATTATAGTCCACCACTGCGTTATTGTAAGAGATCAAACAACCGAAGGCGTCGATGTCCGAGGTGTTATGATGAAGCTGTACCAAGAACGCAGGATAACAACCTATCGGTGCAAGATTGAGAACCAGAAATGCACGCCCTCCCAATGCGTATAGCTCCTTCAAAATTATATAAATTAACATGAGAATAAGCCATGTTTGCAGAAGAGCTACTTGAGGCTATGTTGTTTATTGGGCCTAGTGGCCATCATGCTTGTTCGTAGTTGCAGAAGAGCTAACCTTGATACTACTGGCAATTTGCGCAGCCACTTGAGGGAGATATTGCTTCACTCCACCAATACCAATAGCAGCTAAATTTGAAGTAAAATCATTCTGACCAATATAAAACGTGTAGAGAGATTTTCCAAAAATGTCCGGTGATGGGAGAGGTGTTGATCCTACAAGACAAGATGCCAAAATTAGTTTCGTAATCTAGTCTAGAACACAACTGTGAATCTTGAATTATGGTGAGCGCGCTATACACACCTTGTTTACGAGCGGAGTGGAATTCATGAACCTTAGCCTTGAATTCCTTCATTTGGTTGATCTGAATAGCCAGAGAAAAAGGGCTGATCCCGGTAACAAAGAGGGAAGTGTTAGGCAACAGTACAGTAGATGCCAGTGTTGCATAGTTGGCTCCGTGTCTATAATCAGATCCGATTGATTGCAGATATGGGCTCAGAAATGGCAATCCCAGAGCTTGTGCTGTCAAGTGAAATATCGCAAGTCATTTCACGACGTAATGCACCGAGTTTTTAATATTATGCCATAACATAGCTATTGAATTGATAATTATATTTTTCAGTTTCTTTTTAGAACAATCATTTAATTTAACTTAAAATAATTATACAGTAATATACGTTTAAAGCTCATTCTGGTTTTGCCCGCGTTACCTGGAGATCTAGAGCCATATACCAAGGGCCGAAGGTCCCAAGGAAAAGAAACGGAGAAGAAATATCATGTCGCCGTCGGTATATTATTGGTGGCTGTTATTGTCGGCAACTTGAGTAATCCAAAATCTCCCACGTTGTTGTTTTGTCTTGTGGTAAGAAATTGCCAAATAAAGATCATAGTGCAAACGGGTTCTGTCTGGAGCGGAGGAGCTAGGAATTAGAGCTAAGGGTGCCAATGCACTCTCAAAATTTGAGAAACTTCACATTTTAGTTCTAAAACATTTTGAGATTTTTTTAATTATTCCCTTAAAATTAAGACTTATTTCTTAAGAAATATGTATTTTTCATTTCAAGAAATTATGTATTATCTCTATAATTTTTTATTTTTTATGTTATTTTCGTACTCGTCTTAATTTGTATTTTCTAAACATTGACACCTCACCTTTTAAAATTCCAGTTCCGCGCAAGCGCCTGTAGCCCTGAACTTGAAGGCTCCTTCAAAAAGGGAAAAAAAATAAAAAAATCTTTGGGCTGCTGGATTACGCGACATAAACAATCCTTCTTCTAACTTGTTCTTTTTCATCTCAAAATGAATGAGCTCTGATTTCAAATTGTTTGAGACAATCAACCAAACTAGTCCTAAGCGGCACCCATACATGGGTATTGTTTGTCTACCATGTGATTTATATTCAAATTGCCTTTCCAGGATATCAAAGATATGATGAGATAAAACAAACAAGGCCTAGAAATGATAGAAGAGAGATTACCTAAGAAATCAACCATAAGCCTCCCGTCCGAAGCCCGACCAGCCGGTCTCTTGAAGTAAGTCATGCCAAAAGGACCAGACTGTGCCGGAAAAGCTGCCCAAAACCCACCAGTGTCCGAATTTGAGTCGCCAAAGTTGAAGATTGCCTCAAAATCGCATTTTGAGTAGCTTGCACTACCCCACATTGCCACCATCACCACCCAAACGACTAGAAATTGCTGCAACATGACCGTGCTGCATTTTGACGACCAGAGACTCATTATCTTGCGCGATATGATTCCTGTCCTTGGAGTGAAAGTAGATAATTATTGAAGTATATGGCTTGTCCTTGTATAGAAAGTGTACACAACTGGCATATGAATATCCTTTTAATTTTGATGATTCGGCCTGCTAAAGATAATGATTGATCTGGTGAGGAAACCAGATGTGATTTTTTTTTATTTTTTTTTTGTAAGGTAGCTGGCACGTGGATGTCACAAAAAGCAATATGAGACCAATTGTTGTTAGGAAATAAAAAACGGAAAGAATTTGAAAAATAAATGCAATCAATATTTTTTTTTCTTTTTTAATATTAAATCAGCAACTAAAAAAATAATAAAAATAATTATAACTAAAAATAAATATGTAAAAAAATAAGGGCTTAGAAGAAATTGGTATCATTAACAAACAATAATGCTATTTTTAAAGGGACAATGCTCTCTTCGCACAAGATTAATTTTGTATATAATATATTTCTCTTTCAAAATACAATAACATATATATATATATATATATATATATTATTTTATTTTTCTTGATAGGCACAACGAAACCTTCCAGTTAATCCATATAAATTTTTTCTTCTTAATCACCATTTAAAAATATTATTTTAACATCCATTTGAAGAATTTCTAATTTATAAAAATAAAGCTAAAGAACCATAATAGTCTAGCTATAATGATTTTAGAAATCAGGGCATATATGTTTAAAAAATCAGAAATTAATGCATACATGTCAAAAAAAAAATATACTCCTTATTTAAACCTCTTAACAACTAACCTAGCTTTAAATTTTTCTATAGACTCGTTACTCATTAGTTCTCAATTTCTTTCCAAAAAACCCTTTTACAATCATATTATCTTGCAATCTTATGGCAAATCAGTTAAAAACCAAGTTTTCTTTAGAAATTAAAAATTCACTTCATCTCTTACCATTTCTTTTCAAAAAAGAGCTTCAATAGATGTCATAGTTTCACAATATATTTTAGGTTTATTTTCAAGTACGAAGTTATAAAAATTAAAATCAAAATCTTTTGCTCATTTATTTGTTTTATTCTTTCTAGTTTTACTAGAAGCATGATTATATAACAATGTCTATTTTAGAAAAAGAACTTTTATTAACAGGTTTAAAAAACTTTTTTTTATTGAAAAAACATTTTTAAAGAAAATCATATCACTCAGTAATTGTATTATTTGCAATTTTAGAGATTTCAGAATTTTTAACTAAAAATCTACAAGTATTATTATTCAAAGAATACTCATCAAATACACAATCTATAGTTTTAAAAATTAGCATGATTTTAAAAAGTTAGAATGATTTTTTTAAAAGAGTTCATAACTCTTTTTATTTTTTTATTAGGTTATTTCAATTTCATGATCTGGACCACAAGTTTGATGGAACATCCCGTGTCAGCTCAATCTTAATTATCATAGTTAATGATCTATTATACTAACTCGAGTTAACTAGAACTGGTTTTTTATATTGTTTTTTATCCAACTTTATTTTTTGATATTTAATAAGTTGTGAATTGAAAAACATCATTAGCTCTCTTTTGAGAAAACATTTCGCATATTATTCTCATCACTTTTTAAAAAAATTTGATTCATTTATTTTATTTTATTTTATTAGTTAAATTAAATTCAGCTTATTTAACCTAATTGGGTATATGACAGAAGTCTTGTGTTTATTTTTATTTTTAAAAAAATACACGTTAGTTTTTTGTGTAAAGAAAATAGTCCAGAGCACGGCAAAGCCAGCACCGAATCCTGTAAATTACTAAACAGGTTATTGTTAATTATAATTTTAAATCAAGATTCTAACCAATATAACATGTGTTCCTAACTTCCTATGGTTAGCATAAGAGGAAGGCCGAATTAATCAAACAAAACTGTCCGGTACCTCAATCGTATGAAAAAAGCTTAATGGGCTTGAGCCTGTTAGTGCCTAGGGGGGATGACAAGGGGACTGTGTTTTAGGCCCTTATATTCTGTGAATTTGTTATAAAACTTGACGGGCTTGAGTTTTCATGTGTCCAGCACAGAAGCAGTGCTGCCTAAGTTCGGTAATCCCGGCCCACAAGAAGCCAGGGCCAGCTGATACTAATAAAACATTGGTCTTGATAGGCCCACTTTAACTCCTATTTATTTGCACCTTGCATTTTCAATAAATCATCAATAAATTAAAAAACTCTATTATTAATCACATGTATTCTCAATTTGAGTCAATTAGTACAATTTTCCAAAAAATAAATTTATCTAAACTAATTAAGCACTGCTTTTCACTACACGATTCATTATTATCAACTTTTTTAAAATTTTATCATTATTATTATTATTTCACTATTTTTTTCGAGCAGTTTTTTTTTAAATAAGTAATTTTTTGAAAAAAATAAATATGTTGAATTGATTGAATTAATTATAAAAGGTTTCTTAACGAATAAATGAAAATATAAAGTGCAAATGACGAGTTTAGCACATTTTGCTTTCATGTTTTTCAATTAATCTCCACCATTTGAATTTAAGAGGTCAATGACATATATGTAAAATTATATTAATTAGTATGTTTTTTATCTTGAACTTATGGGTAATAATCAAGCAAAACACCAATTAATTTTCAAGTTCAACGGTTTTAATGTTAGAAATGCTAATTTATTCAGACATTCAAATTTTTTTCAACCATAAATAGTATTTTTTTAAATAATTTTGTGCGTTAATTAAGATCAAGTTGTATTTATAAATCAGATTTTTTTTAATAATCTATTCAAATGTTTAATCTCATTGGGACATAAAACTCTAATTATATCAACAAATCAAATAAAAACATCTTATCCATGGGGGCTTTGAAGCATCTCTCTGCTTTAGGTGACTGGTGTGAAAGGTTATTTACCTTCCTTTTCTTCTGTTTTCTAACTTTGGTAAGGTTACTTACTTTCCTTCGTTAATATGAAACAAAAAATATATTTACACTCTATGTCCAGGCTGATTCAAGTTTTGACGGTCACTTTTATGTTTTTTATTTTTATAATTAAAATTATATTCTAATAAATAAGAAATCTTTTTTTTATAATGGCGTGCGTTGATGGATTTTCTAACTCATCTGTAAGCAAGGCAATACGAGCAGAAAAACTCAAAATCCAGATCTGATCTTCCATTTTTGCTTCAGGTCCACGTCAACTGGGACCCGCCACCTACGCATGGTCTATGTGACTGCAAGACACGTCATCTTGTCTGTAAGAATGCCTTGTCCGATTGGGAAAAAATAAACTAAAAGAAAATATAAAAGGAGGGCACCACGTCAGATCCCTCCAATCACTGATCTCTTTCCGAATCTAACCGAAAATTGCGCATCAACGTTAGTCCTGACAGGTAATCGACGGCTCAAGTTTATCTCTGGCGTGGCTTTCTGACTGTTACGTCACACCCCATTAGGCCCAGTCACGTGCGCGCTATTAATATCAACGGGAATCGGCACTCGCATGCTGTTCCTTCTTTGGCGAGCAAACCTCAAATTTAATTGAACATTCTCAATTATACATTTAGTGTATTTCTGGTATTAATCATATCATAAGAAAATATTTCTAATTTGAATTATTTTATTAAATATACTTCTCAGGTGATCCTAACTATAAAAAGTGGAAGAGAATTTTGTTTTTAACTCCTTTATAAGATAAGTCATGTATGTATTCTACTGGACATTAAAAAATAAATTTTAAAATCTCTTGAACAATAGTTCTGATTATTTGCTCAAATATTTTTTCTCTCATACAGTACTATATGAGATAATTTAATAATAATTAATACTTCTATTAACTATATTTCAAGATAGTTTAATTAAAAAATATTTTTTAATACAACCAATATAAAAAATATTTTAAACTTGTAATTGAGATTGATTTAATATTTGGGTGGTAAAGTTTACTCTTCTTTCCTCTTTCTTTCTTTATTTATTTTGCTTTATTCTCTTTATTTTCTTAGCAAAGTGAGAGCGATTGTCTTCTTCGGGTTAACTAGACTCCAGTGAAAATTCTCTTTATTCTGGAAATATCGTTCCATTCATCATAGGACGTAACTTGTGATGTTCAGAATCCTATGCAAATTCATGTGATGAAGCTATGCAAATCCTCTCTTACAGTTACTGTACGAATGTGTTTAAGATAGCTGTTGTGTTTGTGTTTAGTTACAAGTTCACTACTAAAAATACGAAAACAACCATGAATATATGAAAATAATGCTTTTGATGCCTATATTTTGTGATGTTGAGAATTGTACCCCATACCAGGTATAAACCGAACCACTAACTCAAACAAACTCTTTACTTCCAACCAGTGAATTGGATCTAATTTTAACGTTTATAGCTTTGACTCCTTGTTTAAAGTAGTTCAAATTTAATTGTGTGGGAATTGAATATATGATTTTATTAACTTAACAATTTAAAGGAAACACAAAATTAAAGGGATAAAAAATAACATGAATATATGATTTTGTTAACTTGACAGGTTAAAGAAAACACAAGATCAAAGGGATAAAAAATGACATGTTTCATGCTAATCCAGATTAGGCTATTAAATCTGAAAATCAATTCATAAACTTTATTGAATTCAATTAATTTTTTATTTTATTTTAATATAAAATTAAAAAATATATATCAAATCATCAAGAAAATTAGAGGATAAAGAAGCAGATAACATGCCAACTGCTTCTTATTTTGTTTAGAAAAAAATTCATGTGCCTAATTTTTGGCAACCTACGGCTGAAAACTATGTAAAATCGCTCTTTTAGTTTTTGGGATCAAATAACCCATTTTCCAATTATTTTTTTGCCCTCCAAACACATGAAAAACAGCATACACAACTCACTAAACCCACTTGTGCCTTTAAAGTTGCCAAAAATCCATCACAAAATGAAGACTCAAGTTGCCTCCCTAAATTTTTTGAAAGCCCAATTTATTTTCTTGACTAATTTAAATGTCAGAAGTCAACACCATCAAACTCTACTAGTTAAATGAAACTTTAAAAAACAAACTTGATTATTTTTATAATTGGAAGTGTCATAACTAATTATTTTTTTTTCTCTATCATTATAACAACTCTCTCATCTAAATACCTAAAAAAAAATAAAATAAACTTGTTAATAACAATAAATGTTGGCAAAGATTTTGAATCAGACTTATTGTTCATTATGTTTTACAGTCTAATCTCATTTCGTTTGATTTAGTACTTTTATCATGATTTCAAAGTCAATCTCATCTAATTAGGACATTGAAAGATGCAATTAAAGCGGCAAAAAAGTTTAAGACTGTTAGAAAAAAACTTATGGTGCTTTTCTATTAATATAAATAGTGAAGCAACATAAAAAATAAAAAAAAATAAAAAAAAAAAACCGTAGTTCTTTTAGAATTGTAGATAATCATTTAAGGATTGCTCCATGCTCCATGCTAGCAGGCATGCTTGGAAGTTTAATAGTGATATATATGATGGCTTTTTTTAACAAAATATATCTATTTCTAATGAGTATAAATTATCTAGTTCAAGATTAACTGGAGATTCCAGTAAAAAAAAAATCCAAGGATTTCTAATTTACACCCTACTCATCTAAGTTTATGAGGATAAAATCTCATAAAAAATAATGAATATAAATTTAAAATGCATAAATTATCTGATATGTTAGATTTAACATAGCAAGGACACCTATTCAAATTCTTATTATTCATGCATCAAACAAAATGTTTAAACCACTAACAAAACGAAATACTTTGGACATTAGATTATTCACCTAAAAAATATCGTGGTAGGCATGCAATTTTCAAGTAACCATCCAGCACCAATACGATCAAACTCGTTTAAAATTTTATTACTTCATCCAATTAATATTTGAATTGATATGTCATTGGTCAGTTGATATATATTTTAATGCAAGTCGGGTTAAATTTTTTAATATAAAAAATTAATATGTTGTTAATGTATTTTTTAGTATTTAAAAAAATTAACTATAAGTCAAAAAACCCTTTTATAAATACAATAAAATAATATGAGAATCATATGAATTAATAAATATTAAAAAGAGTTGTTTAATCTTCAATGTTTCTGAGATATTTTTTTTAGCAAAAATAGAACGAGTAACTATTAGCAGCAAAATCCTTTTTTAACTATGAATCAATTTTTTTTATCATAAGTCAAAGCTACTTTGGAGGGCTGCAAAAATAAAATACATCAACTAATGCTATAAAAATAATGTTATAGATTTCATGAAAAAAGCAAAAGATCAAACAGTGTTTAATCAAACAAAAAAAAAAAACACAGTAGTCGAATAAAATCTAAAACAACAACAACAAAGGGCTGCATAACAAGGCTATGGTTTTATAAAACAAAAATTGAAATTTGAATGACATCCAATAAAATAATTCCAATGATTTTTAGTTAATCTATTTGAATAGACCAAAGTGTAAATTGGAGAGAAAAAAAAAATTAAGAAAAACATGCCAGATATGTGCTTGCGCGCCTAACCCATTCAAAAAAGACATGACTTATGCGCCACACTCTCGCTTTGTTTAAAAAAATATATATTGGAGATGATGTGTTTTTTATTAAACCAATTTTTAGAGATAGTGGGTTTGAAAAGTTCATTAATGTGTGTTTTATGCCTTAAAATTTATTTTTTAACCAAATTTTGATTAAAAAAACTTAAAAAACACTCTAAAACCCTTAACAAACCCATTTATTGTCTCAAATATCTTAAAAAATAAAAACAAATCAACCAGAATCTAAACAATTTATAAGTCAAATCTACCGTCTCAGAAAAAGTAAATAACAAATAATATATAAATAAAATTTTTTTATTTAATAAAACTCATTAACACTGAGATCAACCTTTTTAATAGTCAGAATCAATGACAAAACTTAATTCATAATCAATGAAATATTAAATGATAAAATTAAAAAAAAAATTCAACTGAGTTAGTTCATAAAACCTGTTATATGGTTTATAGGACTCAAATAACCATAAATAAAATAAACCACAATAAATTATGAAGTTTGATTTTTAATAAATCAAATATTAAAAGATGAAATTAGAAAGAAATATATATTTAAAAAAATAAAAGAAAAAAACACTATTTACAAAACAAAATAAATTGAATGGAAGTGAAATATCTCAGCCAAAATATGGTTGAAAAATCCACAATTGACCAAGATTTAGAGCAAAATGAAATTTGTTATGAGTTGTTTTATGTTTTAAAATATTTACCGGCTATTCCAAATATAAAATAATGAAATTAACAATCTTGATATTTTTTTTGTTTTTTACACGAAACGTATACAACCATGTAGACAAACCGGCACTAAATGGGTCACGAGCATATGCGGGATGTGGTGAGGTTCGAGTATGGGTATGCCTAAACGGGCTATCCTCATTGTTGCTATCACTTATTGGATGAGCTAGACGACGGCAGGATCCAATAAAATGCAACCGCGTCTCCTCCTTCCTCGTGGAGTATTCGCGACGGCACATGGACACTTTAGATCTTCCGAAAGTACACGGGACAAGATACATGAGATGGTAACGCAATCTCTGGATACTCAGTTCGCCTGCTTGGGACACGTCAGAGCACGGACCACATTACACGGACATGTGCGGGAGTACATGGTGAGATGCTTTTTAAGCAACGGCAGGCCTTGTTGGCAGAAGATACCTTCTTATTCTAAGATGGCGTGGCCTGTTTTTGTCTGTTGGATTAGATGCCTGCGTGGCCGCGGGATGTGTGGCTTCAGAATGGGACCCAGGATTTGATTTAAGAATGTTTTTCTTGTTTCTGATATTTTGTAACTGTGAGGCAGTGTGCGGTGCGTACACGTGGCGTTTTGTGAGGTGAGTTGTTAAAGTGGCGAGGATTTAGCGAATGGAAAAGAATGAGGCGGTTAAGATTGGAAATGGGAAGTGTCTTACGGTCAAAGCTGGCTGTAGTGCTCTCCGCGTGTTAAAAGTTCGGTCCCACTAGCGAATCTCCTTTGACTACCCTATATTCTTTTTTTCTTTTTTGGCGACCATCTGTGAATTGATGACGGTAAAAACAATAAAAGAATTATTAAATATTACCTGTACTTGTAATTTGTTGAAATTAGTAACAGCCTTTGTAGTAAGAAAATAAATGATAGTTTATTAAGAAGCATTGGTTTCAAAATATCTTCTTTTCAAATTAAGATTTTTCATCTTACTAACACTTCTTTGTTCGTGAGCCTATTGAAAAATTACCACAAATAAAAAAGATTTTAGTAACACAATATAGGTAAAAGAAAATTTAGCAATCTAGCATAATTGATGAAATCGTGTTTAATATTTATAATATTAGACTCCCATATACCATATTAGATAAGCAATATAATCTTCATTTAATCATATAAGACACTTAACCTCTCCAAGTTCTTGAAATCCATCACAACATAAATTAAGAGTGTAGTTGGCTACAATACATTTTATCTCATCGATATTTTTATAAATAATTATTGATGTTTTTCGAGCCTCCACACAAATACCATTTACAAACTGGTTCGTGAACACATTGCAAATGAACATAGGTTTTTGTTTAACAATGAAACGTGTACTAAAATGAATTTTTTACATATCATTATTTTACTAGATTAACACATCCAGACTTGTTTCTGATTTCTTTTCTTAATCTTCAATTCATCAGCTAATAATCCTGAATACCTACAACTATCAGCTCGATCATTGCATTTACACTGGTCGTTCACACTCACAATCTCAAATGAAAAAGGCAAGAGGTGCCATGTATTTATTAATAAACTCAACTAACTTGTCTTCCCCTCAACCTCAACTTTATTAATTAGATGATTATCTCATAATCATTGATTTTTTATTCTCTGTAATAATATAGAACAGATGGCATACCCAACTGATGTTTCATATTAACAATTTCATGTATCGACATTTGTCTATTGGCATTGCACCTAACCTAAATGAATCAGTTGTTCATGATGTAGTTGTTGTTCTCCGAGAGTTACTTGGAACCAGAATTCATTTCATACTAGAAGAGTTTCCTCGTCCAAGTCTCCTATTCAAGTAAAACTCTAGCATCATTAATCCTCGCAAACCCGAACATTGAATTCACGCTCTTGTCACTACAAATTAGTACACCGACATAACAAGCTTAACTTACCTTGGTTTGCAACATCCTCCAAGTAATTTCAACTTCTATTTCAAATATGTTTCAGCTAAATCGATCATATAACACTCTAGATAACTTGTTAAATAATAAATCTGATGTAGTAGTTAGGAATTCATAACTTCCTCCATTATAAGTGATAGTATTGTCAGCATTGACAATGATATCACCATGAAAGCATGGTATTTCTAAATTATCAAATATTATGTCAAACAACACAACACAATAAAATACAATTCTAATTTATTTATATCTTATTGTCAATTAAAGTGTATAATTTACAACAAAACTATAACGATAATATAATCAACTAAAACAAAAAATAATTAAATTAATCGGCGAACACCTACATTCATCAAATTTCGTTGTCATAACAAAATTATCAATCAAATTCATGTATTTCATGGCTAATATTATTAATTTACATGTAATTCAGTACAATCCATAATTTAATATGAATCAACACTAGTTATTATATCACATAATTTTGTTAATTTACAACAAACAACAACCCAAAATCATTGATTATTTAACAAAACAAGCTAATTATCAACTTAAATTAAATCTAATTAACATAATCTCTAATTCATAACCCTAATATTCTATAAAATCAAATTAGCATACATTAAACATAAATTACTTCAAATTGATAGGAAGGAGTGTTCAATATACCTCTAAATGTAGAATGTGGGTGTTGACGGTGACCAGTAATAAATGTTTTGGCTCTAAAAAAAAAGAGTCATTGTAGTGAAGAGAGAGAGAGAGAGAGAGAGATGGTCGACGATTTGTGGCCAGGGAAAGATAGGTAATGTAGTGTTGATGTGGGTCTTTTTAGTGGCGGGGGATGAGAAAGGTTGCAAATGGTAGCAAGAAGGGGGAGGCAGATGGCTATGAGGAGAGAGAAATGAGGAAAAAAGACGAGAAAAGAGAATAAAAGGGTCTTTAAGTTTAAATTTCAAGTGAAGTCAAAGATATTATATAAGACTTGTATGTCACAAATGATATATGCGATTTATGTGTCATATATATTATCTGCAGTTCGTGAAAATATTATAATATAAATTATTTTTTAAAATATTTTTTATTTAAAAATAATTTTTTTTGTTAAAATTTATTTTGAGATTGACATATAAAAATAATCTAAAAAAATTTAAAAATATATTTTAAAATAAATGAAAAAAATGTTTTTTTTTTTTTAACTGACACCGCAAAAACAAAGTAAAAGAAAATAATGTACGGCCAAAACGCAGTAAATAGCCTGCCATTATAATGCTTGCGTGATCAGCAAAGTGATATTACATCTTGGGAGAAGAAGGCTTGTCACAAGGCCACCTTAGTGCTGTCCTTTTTCGTAAAAGTGAACGAAGGATATCACGAAGCAAATCCACGTGCTGCTTGTTTTACATGGTAAGTCGTGGAGCCAAATTTGGCAAGTTGTTTAGCAAATAATGACGGTTTTATGTTTTCTTCTCCAGCTCTTTGCAAAAGATACGGTCCACTAACACAAAAATGTTTTTCTTTTTCATTTTGAATATTTGTTTATTTTTTCTTTTCAATAAAAAATTAAAAAAGAAATGCACGAATATTGCACGTATTTTTCTTAAAAAATCAAGATTATGATTTGTAATAATTAAATATATTCTGTATTTGTAATAATATAATTATAAAATATTTGTTTTATTTTATTAAAGTTATCATAGAAAAATTATATTGTTGACTTTAAAATATCTTTATATTAGAGTCATAATAAAAATTAAATTTATAACATTAAATTTATATGAAAATATAAAAACTAAAATGTACTTATAAATAAAAGAAAGAAATGTATTATTTATGTTTTTTCTTCATTTGAAGGGTAACGAAATACTTTCAAGAAAAAAACCATAAAGAATTTTAAAATATGTTTTTCAAACCCAATACAAATTTTAAAAAAACTAGTTTTTCAATTTTTTAGAAGGAAAAATCTGTATTCCAAAAGATATTATGATTAATTATATTAGTAAGCAAGGATTTTTTAGTTTAACATAACAAAAATCATTTTAATCAAATTAGATATGTAACATAAAATTAGAGAGCATACAAGTTTAGATTGTAAGCTTGTAAACAAGTATATCATGGCAAACATGTTTTTCATCACAAATATAATTATATAATTATAGCATACATACTAATACTAAATATATATTCAAACTTGCAACTAATTTCAAAATAAGGTCTTAGCATATATACTTTAAAATAATAAAGTTCATTTTGTTGACAATAATGAACTATTTATTTTTAAGATTTTATTGCTTTTCATTAATGTAATTATGATGTTTATTATATATCTCTCGATATTCTAATATTATCACCTTGTTTAAATACACTTTTAAATAAAATTTACAAACCAAAGTTAATAGATTCAATCATCTTTAACCAAAACAAACCTAAACTTTAAATTTGAAAGTAAAATCAAAGTTTAAATCATCTTTAACCAAAATGAACCTAAACTTTAAATTTGAAAGTAAAATCAAAGTTTAAAATGAGAAGAGAAACACAAAAAATGAATCGATGAATAATGTGTAAAATGTGGAAAAAACTTTTTTCAAACTCTTCCTTCATCTTTTTTTTTTGAAGTATCATTTGAAATTTGAAAAATAAAAAAATTAATTATAGTAACAACTATAACTAATTCTCACTATTATCAACTTTCATTAATCACCATAAATCCCAAATTAAACCCAAACGTTTTGGCCATGAATCTAGATTTTTTTTAATTGAAAAAACTATTTAAGCTTGTAAAAAATGCTTTTAGAAAAAATTGTTCATATTCTAATATTCATGGGTTAGACTAGACAAAACACTGGTTAACAAAAATAATTTTTTATGGCCTAAAGAATTATAAACTCAAACACAAGCCTATAATTATATAAGTTGTAAAAAATAATCTTTTATAGGACCAAAATTTATTTTACAATAAATCCAAGCCTAGGCCCTGCTCGAAGCTCAAAACTTTTTTTTATTTTTCATCAATAATAAATCATTTTGGTTGTTTTATGTAAACCTCCTTGTTAATATTGTAATTTAAAAAAGTTATTTTTATATTTATTTGATGTATTTCAAGATTGTTATTATTTGCAATGGCTATTAACATTCATATGAAAGTAATTATTGATACATATAAATATGTGTCAAAATATTCAATACTTTGTTATCTAAATCAAATAACAAGTCTGTCTTTATATTTATTAAAAGTACCATCAACTTTCATCTTGTATTTTAATATTCATTTATGATCCAATAATCTACTTCTGAGAGGAAGATCCACTAATTCCTCTATGTAATTATTTATAATGAATTATATTTTTTTGCTGAATGTTTTTTTTCAAAAGAAAGCTTCCATACAAAACATTGTCTCGAAGTGAATTTGATGTTCATTTTATAACAAGTATATTACAAAATCAAGACTAAATGTATTGGTTGATATTACTTTTTTACTTGTTACAGGCTCGATTTCATATTTTTTTTTGATTGATGATGACTACTTGAGTTAATATTAATTATTTTTTTAATTGAATGATTTTCTTGTGCTTCTTTAAATGAAAACACATCTTTACATATCTGGAGGTTCATTGCTTTTTTTTGTTTTAAAAAATAAGATTTTAAAAATTTGGATTTTACATAAACCTCATATTTATGATTTTTCTCTTAATTACCATCATAAGCTTTTTAGGCCCTCCCAAGAATTTATTACATTCCAACCAATTAAAATGGTTACCAAGTACCGGCCATTTTTAGTAAGAAAGAATAAATTAGATTGTCAAAATTAAAAAATTATCCAATATATAAATCTTATTTCCAAGTTATTTGAATTTTTAGTGAACATTATCTAACACTAAAGAATCGGACTGGTTGAGTCATCAGAGTTGGATTTAATGGAACTATGTATTGTTTTATTTAAATCCAACTATTCAAAATCGTCACTGATGCTGGCGTCGTGGACTCGTCCATAAAGATGAAAACCCGATTTTTGTAATCCAACGAAAGATAAATAAGTTATATTTAGCACTATATTCGAGTGAGGATAAACCAAGGGGGGACGGAAAAGAGGGGAATAAAAATGAAGGAGTATCGCCACCCCCCACTCCCCGCAAAAAAAAAAAAAAAGACAGATTTTAATTTCCCCTCTCCTTGTTTAGATGGGTAGAAAACGAACCATTAATCACATAAAATATTCTAATGTGACATCTGATATAAAAAATATTTTCAAATAAAAATATATGAAAATTAATACTTTTTTAAATATATTTTAATTTTATATTTTTTCATGTAAAAATATTTCCTAGAAAGAAGAAAAATTAAAATATTTTTTTAGGTTCATTATCATGAACTTAAAATTAAGCGGTTTTAATAATGCATCACATCCTAAAACATGTTTTAGTTGAACATGAAATTTTTAGTTTTAAAATTCAACAGCGACAAGTCTCGTACGAATGCACCACAAACAAAGAACCTGCATGAGCCAACGAAAATATAAAGGAACTACTTGGTATTGAATAATAGAATCATCGGAATCGAACCCGAAAGGTCAAGTTTGTGCAAGAAAAGAATAAATCTCGAAACGTTTAGCTGTTTCTTCATATGTTGTTCTTCTGGGCAGACTGTACCTGTTTAAAATAGAATAGAGCTGTGCACTCTTTCTTCACGTTGTGTATATATATATATAAAATTACGTTCGAGTCTTATCAGTCAAGTAAATTATTTTCAGACAAACCAAGATGATTAGATGATGTCAACTAACTCATCCTGGTTAAACAATAAATCAAATTGAAAGATTTAGGATGAATCACTATATTGAATTTAATAACAATACCATGTAGTTCTTCGTTACACGCATAAAATTACGTTCAAGTCTTAGGGTGTGTTTGATATTACGGTTGCTGTTGTGGTTGTAGTTTTAAAAAAGTTGTTTTATAAAAAGTACTTTTAATTGAGGTTGGTTTTGAAAAATATATGTTTGGTTAAAACTGTGGTTGAAATTAAGGTTGAATAAAAAGTTGTTTAATGTGTTTGGTTAAAAAAATACTTTTTAAATTGAGGTTATAAAATAATTTAAAAATATTTTTAATTTAAATATTGTAGATTTAACTACTATTATTACATCATAAAATAAATAATATTAATATCAAATATTTTTTATTATTTAATTAAACTATATGCAATGTCATCACGTACGAAATCTACCCAACAATGACTATATTTTTCATGGTTTCTTAAGCACGCAACAACAAAAACTGAATTTTTTGTTACGTCATCAAGCGATATCCTTCTAATTTTTTGAATAAAACACAATTAAAATAAAAATAAAAACTGAATTTTTTTTAACTGAGTCGGACCTAGCAAGAACATAATTAGAATTGCAATCAAATTCCACAAATGCTACGTCATTATGCGATATCCTTCTAATTTATGTAGTGTTATTAAATAATATAAATATTAGTTTTTCAAGTAAAACTCAATTTTTTTTAAAAAAATTTCCAATTTCATTACGTACAAAATTTATTCGACAAGAACTATAGTTTTCATGATTTTTTGAGCATGCAATAAAATTAGGTAAAATATTATCAGGAATAAAATTGAAATTACAGTACGAGTAAATTTAATTCATCTTAAACTATTTTTTTAACAAACAAAAAAAATATCGTTCATGTTCATATGAATAGTGCGAGTGAAATCAATTAATTGGACTGATTTTTTTTTTTAAAAAAAAAAAACCTAAATTTTTAACAGTGTAGCACACTGGTTTTTCAAAATCAAAATTAAAAAAAAAAAAAAATGTTCACTGAACAGTGGAGCCACGCTCCACTGTTAGATGAGAAACAACAAAATGCTGCTTCTCATGAAACTCAGGTTTTACGTGGGTCCTACCCACCAAAAACAACTTATTTTGCTTTATCAAACGTTAATTAACGTAACTGCGGGTGAACCTCACCCGCAATCAAGTTCCCAAACAGCCACTTATCCGATCCGCCACCTGTTCAGAAACTCATTTATCTAGACAACGTAAAGTGAAATAATTTATCCTTCGGTCTCCGTTACGCACACATATAATTTCATCAATTTTATATTAATTTTATTCCTATTTGTTTATTTTTTTTTAAATTAATAATTTTTTATTATTTTAATTCATTAATATTAAAAATAATTTTTTAAAATAAAAAAATATTATTTTAATATATTTTTAAATAAAAATATTATAAAAAATAACACCAACTATATTTTCAAAAAAAAAAAAAAAGAAGCTAGGAACATAGCTCATCCTTAACAGTATTAACACAAGCGGCAGAGCATCAATCACCATACAGCGCTCAATTTGTAAAAACAGCAGCACGCTAAACAAAGGATTAGTACAGCTAAAATTTTGAGATGAAAGGGATAAAAGCTAACATCTTCATGGAATTCCTGGCAGGATTCTCTTTTCTTGTTTTTCCAATTACAGTACTGTAGCTTTCACCAAAACGATGCTCCAGAAACCACTGTCAAAGAACTCTCATGCATTTGATGATTCTCGCAACTATACACTATAGCCTATCGTTCATCACTAGCTGTGAAAAAAAAAGAAGAAAGATCCAGCATGTTTTAAGAACAAAGGGTACCTCATAAGTAAATGGCTTATCCTCTGCTGCACGCTTTTGAAGATAACTACAAAGTGAAAACACAGAGCACAGGGATAGTAGAATTCCAAACAAAACCAAAAAATCCCATTTCCCTTGGCTCTCTTCAACTTTCAATTAAGTTCAAAATGAAGAAAAAAAACCCATATCCAAATATCAAACAGGCTGAATGCACTTTTCATTTTATTACATGATATTTTGATTTACAGATGGTAAAGCACAGGCCAGCTAAAGGATGTCATCAAATAAGAGAGAAGAAGCTTCATGGATTAAATTAATTACCAAATCACAGGAAAAGTTGCAAGCAAATCGTATATGATATATCATATTTATGCATATAGTTAAAAGAAACGTGGGCCCGGTTGAGAAATGTGGTGTATCCCCCCAATTAGCCCGTCGATGGATGGCCACTCGTGGATTCCAAAGGATCTATTCAATAGAGTTAAATCTTTTCTTTTAGGGAAAAATAAAAAAAGGAAATATTATTTTATTTAAATAAGTGAAAAAGAGACCACGTAAGGCACATGACGGGTGGAATAGGGTGGGCCCCCTAAATTAGAGAGACGCGTACATCGAGTCATTTGCTAACACGTTTACGGCCGGAGGTGACGATGGAAATAAACAATAAGTTTAGCCAGCACAAATATCAATGGGCCAGCTCAACAACCACCATACCCCCATCGTATATCCTGCTGTACTTATACGCTTCCCTGACATATTACACGTGTCTCATGACGTGGATGTTGCCCTGGCGCTCCCTCTTTCTCCTCCCCTCCATAATCTCTCTCTCCCTGTTTCCTCTCCGTCTAAAAAAAATTGAACTTGCATTTCCCCCTCTGTTTTTTAAGAAAGAGAAGGAAAAAAAAATGCAGAGTATGTGAAGCTAGTGACAGGTTTTCTAATCTAAGTTGCTTCCTTCTTCGTGTAAAATTGAATACAGAGTGAGCATTATTTCAAGTCTCCGGAGTTCACAGCTTGTTATCTGTAAGGATAAGGAGATTTATGATCTGAGAATTGGAAGGTATGTAGAACTTGGAGTTCTCTCTCCTCTTTCTCTTAAAATCCCGTGGTTTTTTGAAGATTTCTTTTTTATTTTATTAATGGTGTAAGTTTTTGCTTGGCTAGTGAGAAAATGTAAGAAAGGCGAGGAAACTGAAAGTTTCGAGACATGTTAGCATAAAAAATCAAAACTACTGTTAGATGTTCCATTTCGAGTCTGGGAACGAATAAAACATAGAATTACTTTTGATTTGTTAATTGTAAATGTTTTTGGAAAAAACTTTCTTTCCTTTTCTTATCATCCAAACAGAGAATCAGTTTAGCAACTTTCTGGATCCCACAATTTTCTTTGTTTAGGGTCGAAACAGAGAATTTGCTAATAATTCTTGTACTTCTAAGGTTTGCTTTCTCTCCTTTTTTTTTCTCCAAATCTGCGAGAAAGAATCGAAATAGTTTATAACTGAAGCTGTCCTGATAAAATTATTAGCCAGAACCTGATCGTGCAGGTGTAGAAAGATTATAGATTTCCAGCTAAACTTGTAGGGGTATTTTAGTCATTCTATTCACGGATAATACCCCTGGGGAAGGATTTGGTGTTTGTGTGCGTCGCTTTCTTGTGATCCAATTGTATGGTGGAAAGACTTTAATACCCTCAGATTCCATAAAAATTTTCAACGGAGTTGAACTTCATTGGTTTCTTTTTAATTGAGGATGAAAATATTTACAAAATTAAATATTGAAATTCATGAAAGAAGTTCAGAAACACATCCTTAATGATATTCATGGTGTGCTCAGCTGTCGATAGTTAATGATCCGATGTATCACTGAACAGAAGCCAGTGATTGGATTATCTTTCAAAGTTTTATCTGTAAATTACACAGTTTCTTAAACAGTGTTTCATTTTCCCTTGTCTGAAAAGAGCTGAGGAAAACTCTTATCTTTCACTGTACCGGATTCGTACATAAAATTAGTTTTTATCAAGTGAGAATCAGTGGTGTCTTCCCCCCTACCCAAAGCTGTTTCATATTGGGATAGCTGGTTTCTGACTTTTTTGACACACCTTGACTCTAGACGTTGCGGGTCTTTAGTGAATCTAGAAATTGTGCAATGGCTCAATTTGAATGATTAGATGTGTTATGACTCTCAATCTTTATCTTCTGTTTTTCTTCAATATGTTCACACTCTGCCCCCACACCTTTGCTAGCCTGTCTCCTTTTGTTGCAGGTGAGAGAGTTAAAGCAGTTTTTGCATATCATCTCCAATTAAGTAAGGGTTTTTATTTTTTTCGGTGTTTTACCATGGGAAACAATGAAGAGGGAAAGTCTTCTGCGTCTGATAAATCTTCTCCTGCCCAGCAAGTAAGCTGAGAAGTATTTACATTTCAGTGGTGGAAATTCATATCGTCACATTCTTTTACCTTTTTTTGAACAAAAAAAATATTAGTTTATGATGTCCGAGAATATCATAAAAAATAAGTTGGAAATGGCTATATCATGAAATATAAGTTGAAAAATCACTTATTAATATATATATATATATATATATATATATTTTTTTTTTTTTTAAGTTTATCTATAACATATATAGAACATTCAATTTAACTATTTGACCGCATACAATAAAAGAATAAGGTATAAAAAGTGTAATGGTAGAAAAAAATTATTTATTATGTAATATATTTATTTGTAGCTTATTTTATAAAATATAACTATATATATAATATTATAGACATATAACTAATTTTTGGTGTTTGGAGAACATTGAAAATAAATTTCTTTTCTATGGCATCCTAATTTTATATCCTAATTTTATGTTGCAATTTATATGATTTAAATGTATGATTATTGTATAATACAATATGTTTTATATTCAAATTTATTTTCTAGCAATATTATCTAAATTAAAGTATTGTATGCATTTATATATCAAATTAATATACTTTATATTGTATATTAATATATCCTAATATATTATTTTCTATATAAATATACTAGTAATTTATTATTTTTTAATAATATTATATTTTAAATTATTTTATTAATATATTATTGTTTATAATAATAATAATAATAATAATAATAATAATAATAATAATAAAGTATTGTACCACTTTAGTTTTTGGGTCGAAAAGTGTTCTCCAGTATTTTAAATCAAAAAACACTTTCCTTCATCTAAAACATATGTTTTTCTTTGACTGGAAAGTGAATTTTGTTGATCAATTTTTCATAATGTAGTTAAACATGAGAAATTAATGTTTTCTCATGTTTAAGGCCTTGATTAGTTTGCTGTGATTTACGTGCAAATTTTTTTCTGATTATTGGTCAATCCTTTTGTGTTGGCAGGATCAGACCAGCATTCATGTGTATCCTGATTGGGCAGCTATTCAGGTTATCTACTTAATGCTTGCATTTGTTTTCTGCCTTTTCATTTAGTGGTTTAGAGTCGAGACATCACCAGCACATTCAGCTATGCCTTTTCTTTTTTGTGGCACTTTCAAATCAGTTGTGATTCTAAGTGAATTTGTATCATTTTTAGGCATATTATGGATCCCGAGTGGCTCTCCCACCATATTACAACTCGGGTGTGGCATCTGGCCATGCCCCTCATCCTTATATGTGGGGCCCACCGCAGGTATTACTCAAAGCTCTTGAAGGGCTGTATTTTTCTTTCAAGATTGCCAGCAATTTTCTATTTCTTCTTGGTACTTAAGAAGTAATGAAGTAAATTGAAGACTTGAGCACTGATATGGACTTTCAACTTTGAATTCTTCCAGCCTATGATGGCTACTTATGGGGCACCATATGCAGCAATCTATTCACATGGAGGAGTGTATGCACATCCGGCGGCTGTTCCGATTGTAAGTCTGCATTTTTTCAACAACTTGGTTGTTGATATTATTCAAGGAGTGTTACAATGCTTTCTAACTTAGAGAATGGCTGGATAAGTTATGATCAAAGTTTCAACAGAATACTCAAAGTTGTAGTGTAATTATTGGAGAGTTTATAACATGCTTATAGTTCCATTCTATTCAATTCCCAGGGATCCCATCCGCATGGTCCTGGGGTTCTGTCATCTCCTGCTGTAAGTGAAGCCTGCTCTTTGGAAATTTCCTTTTCTACACTTCCAATTCCAATTCTATCTGTATTCAATATCAGTTATAAACAAAATGAGATATAAATGCATCAGTTGGAAAAACAGAAACTGATTTGCCTTCACTGTGTAAGCATATGTGATTCTTGTACAATTATGCAGGCTAATACCCCTTTGAGTGCAGAAACACCTACAAAATCTTCAGGAAATACTGATCAGGGTTTACTGAAGAAGTTGAAAGGGTTTGATGGTCTCGCAATGTCAATAGGCAATGGTGATGCTGAGAGTGCAGAGGGTGGGAGTAGGCTACCTCAGAGGTTTGAAACTGGCACCGACTCACCCCCCTCCAAATTTTCGTTCAAGTTTTGTTTCAGCTTAGCTTAGCTTTTTTGTCTGGGTGACCAATTTGGTGATCTTTGAGGGACTTTCTTGACCGACTTTCAATTGTTTTGCCATGTACAGCATGGAGACAGAAGGTTCCAGTGATGGAAGTGATGGGAATACAGCTAGGGTGAGCCCTTTTATCTTTCATGAGTGTTTGCATGCTTCAAAATTTAATATGTTTCTGAATGTTAACTGTAATCTTTACCACTTCTTTTGTTAGGGAAAGAAAAGGAGCCGTGAGGGAACACCAACTGTTGGTATAATCTCATCCTTCATTGAGAGTGTTGACCTAGAAACTCAATTTCTAGTAGCATTTGTTCTTTTCCTGTTGTGTGCATCGCATCTGACCATGTTGCAAGTTGTGAAATGACAAAGCTAGTGCCTATATTGACCAGAACAGTTTACCAAAAAGTGTTCATCTGCAAAGGGATGTTTTTCAGATGTGAGGGCCGTGTTGTAGTGCTCTTCATCATTCAATATGGTAGTGTCAATTGAAGAATGACTTCTTTTTAGGCGAAATCTTGAATATACAAGTACTCTTAGCCAGAAAGAAACTGAAATAATGATATTTTATTTAGGAATGACCAATGTTGTTGAGGGCAATAGTTGATAAGCCTCACAGCATGCTTAGATGAGGAAACTTTCCATGTGATTGAACGTTATGCATGCATGGCAATGAATTCTAGGCTTCTAGCACAAAAGAAACGGCTCAGGGATGGGAATAGATAATGGACCAAATATAGCCGATCCACATATTCTGTCTTGAATTTAATGTTTTTAAGCTTCATTTATGTACGGTGTACCAAAAATAGGGCATCATTTTTGTACTCAGATCATCATACCACAGGTGGAGATACAAAAACAGAGACACATTGTAGCCCTCTTCTTGGAGAGGTGAATCCATCCACTGACAAGGTTTTGGGTGCAGTTGTTGATCCTGGTATGACCAAAGCATTGGAGCTCAGAAACCCTCCTAGTGTGAATGTTGCTAAGACAAATCCTGCAACTATTCCTCAACCTGGTGCCGTGCTGCCTTCTGAAGCCTGGTCACCGGTATAATATATGCTGTCGAAAATCTCTTAATTTGTCCCAACCATTTCTTCTGTGCCTCTCTGAACATGTTATTGTCAAAAGTTTTTGTTTGCAATTAGAATAGTATATATGCCCTGTCTTGAGCATTTTCTTATGAATTCTGGTGGCATGCTCAGAATGACCGGGAGCTGAAACGAGAGAGGAGGAAGCAATCAAACAGAGAATCTGCTAGAAGGTCAAGATTAAGGAAGCAGGTAGAGTAGATTTGTAGCTGCATTTTCTCCCGTAGACATCCTGTTGTCATTTTAAATCTCTTCATTAGACTATCAATTTATCGCTGAAATTGTGCTTTGTATTCGACCCTCTAGGCCGAGGCTGAAGAACTCGCACACAAAGTAGAAACGTTAACTACAGTGAACGTGGCACTCAAATCAGAAATAGATCAGTTTACAGAGAAATCGCAGAAACTAAGGCTTGAAAATGCAGCATTAACGGTACACACCCTTTCAGCCCTTTATCAATCCTTTAGTCCAGGAGGTCGTTTATTTATTTATTTAGCTTTTCGCTGGTATTTAATTATGTATGTTGTAACTTCTAGAGTGGTTCAATTAGCAGGAGAAACTCAAGAACGCGCAACTAGGACCTACCCAGGAAACGATTTTAAACAACATTGACGAGCAGCGAAACTCCAACTCTGGTGCCAAGCTCCATCAACTGTTGGATGCAAGCCCCAGAGCTGATGCTGTGGCTGCTGGTTGATGAAAGTAGTTTGCTTGCAGTCCCTCATCTTATATTTCAAAGCAACCATGTAGTTTTGGCATAATTACAAGCCCAAAATTACGGTTAATAGTTTAGCTGTTGATAGAATATCTAAATAGGATGGGCGCCGATCCTCGAGACTCTTAATTTTAACATGCTAAGGTAGCTCTCTCATGGCAGAACTGATGCGTTTTATCAATATTCAGTGCTGGGATGGCCATTGAAAGGTAATGTACATTGAAGAGAATTAGAAACTCATTCAGGGAAGGTTTGGGAACTTGTGATTTATAAATATTTTTGTTTGTGCACTTTTATCAAACAGTGACGTGGACACTCTTTGATATGAGCTCGAGAAGATCGTGCTTCTGTACAAGACATGCATGCTCCTGCTATTATTATCTCATTTACATCATGAATTATGACTGAAATTTGAGTTGTCCATTAAAATGCATATATACAGCTGGAAATCGATTTTGTCTATTCTTGGGTAGTGGGCGTCTGATCGTGTAAAGCATCCTCTGTGGATCTTGGTCACGTGTGATCGTGCTTCTCCCTGTAACGCGCATGCTGGCATGTGCAGTGGATATATCCGAGGTACACAGAATAAAGCCTTTTTGGGCATGCCTGATGACCATACATGCAACTGTTTAGCTAGAAAACGGATATGCTTAGTTGAGGCGGTCATGTGATAAAAAGGAAAGGAAAGCGTTTTCGTGAATGGATCGGATCACTGATCCGAGAAATTGATTTGCCTGTAACTAGCCCGTAGGGTTGTAATATCTGCGGGCCGGAGAAACTAGAGAATGCACAATGGAAGATTTTAAACAAGCAACTCGCTCCTGCTTGAAATGCCCCCGATCTTATTTGCCTCACTTTGCGATAAAATAAAGGAAATGTTTGGGAAACCTTTTTAGGATACCTAGCGAGTCTTTTTTATAGGGTATTTTAGTTATAGTTGTTTTTTAAATTTTTTTTTATTTTATTAAAATAATATTTTTTATTTTTAAAAAATTATTTCTAATATCAGTATATTAAAATAATTTAAAATACTAGAAATTAATTAAATTAAAGTAAAGAAAAAAATAAAAAAAATTAATTTTTTTTAATTTTTTTTAAAATATAAAAGAAACAGTTACTTAACCTTAGTGATGGTTTCAATCCATAGTTTTTAAACTGCATCCAGGGTTCGTACCAGGGTCGCACAACATTGTAGTCTAGACAAAATTTAAAATGTGAAGTTTAGAGCATCATACGCTGATATTTGCTTTTAGTGGATGGATTAGTAGGATTGCACCATTGGCTCCAAACTTTTGCTTGCGTACAGGAAGAGATGTCAGCGCAGATAGAAGGATTCGTGTAAAAGTAAGGCTTTGGGATTGAAGTCCAGAGCCGTAAAAAGACCGATAATCAGGAAATTATATGGGATTCAACGAATCAACACCGACATCATAGTGCTGGCGGCTGCCCTCAGGACCTGTTTGGACCTAGTAAGAAGGTAAAGTGAAGCCCCGTCATGTAATACGGGTCGGACCATTTGAATCCAAGGCTCCATAGCTAAAAAGTTGACTCCGCACATGCAGCTTAAGCCCCTCCCTCGCCATATAATCTTCAGGCAAACAATCGCTGGCTTTCTGTCCGACTGTCTTCCCTTTGATTGAACAATCTCTCAGTTTGGAACACGTCATTATGGTTATGTTTTAATATATTTTTTTTTATGATGAAATGTATTAAAATAATATATATATATTATTTTTTAAAATTATTTTTAAAATTAATACATTAAAATGATTGAAAACATGTAAAAAAAAAAATTAATTTTTAATAAAAATTATTTAATTTTTTTAAAATCATAAGTTAACCACCGTTTCAAATAGACTTATATAAAATGTAACAAAGTGCTAAAATCTAAATAATAACATGAAAAGTTACTAAGACAACAAATAATACATTTTGCTTAAAGAATTTTGTAATTTGATAAGTTGTGTTTGTAGAAGTCAAATTATTAAATTCAAATAAATGATTAAAATATACATTCATCTGGGTGATTATTTAGGAGATATTCTCCAACAATTTTTTAAATAATTTACGAACAAATCATTTTTAAATGTAGATTATCTATTTAAGATTAACTATACTAAAATAAAACATAAAAATTATTCAGCATGTGCTTTCTCCGGTGCAGGCAATCTAACCAGTTGCTAATTGGGATGGTAAGTCAACCGGCATGTATATATTCTCCGTAAGCTTATCTTGAGGTATGTTAGTACAGGACCGGGTGAGTCTAAAAATGTTTGCAACAGAAATTAAATTCCCAGTTAAGATAAATCTGACATTGATATTAGAAAACGCAGTTAATCTTAAAAGCTCATATTTGTAAAATTTTAAACTTGAGCTCAATTAAAAAGTTAAATTTTAAATTAATTTAATATTAAAAAATAAAATTATAATAAAAAAAATACCAATTTAAAATATTCATTAAAATATAAAATAACAATCAAATGAATAAAAATCAAATTTGATATAAAGAAAAACTGAAGGATGGTAGAATTGTTAAAAAAATCCAATTGTAAAAATAATTCAAATAAGATAAAAATAATAATTAAAAGAAAATTAAAGAAGTTTAAGATTTAAAATAAATTTCAAGTTTATAAATTGTTTCAATAAAACAATAACAATAAAAAAAAAATAGATGGAATGTGAAGAAAAAGTAAATTAAAGGGTTTCTTTAAGAATTTAGAGGATCAACTATGAAAATTTAGGAAGAGATTAAAAAAAAAAAGTCTTTGATACCAAATATATGTTCTATTCACCACATGTGTGCCCAGGAATAGAGAGGTAACACTACCTTGAAAGTCAGGTAATGTCTCGAACACTACCTAAACAACACAACCACTATTTATACGCTAGCACATATAACATGCATCAATCATTCTTTTTTTTTTTTTTTAATAATATTCATATTCTTAGTACTACAAAATTTCTCATTTAGTTACCTGACAATAATAAAAAAAACCGAAATAAAAATATAAAAATATCTCTAAACATAAATTAAGAAAAAATCAACTTTAAAGAGTATTTAAATCATTATGCTTAAAAAATAGAAAAGATGACACCGGCTTTGAAACATCTTGATTCTAAGGGTATAATAGTAATTTGAGTGGGCGATACAAAAGTGAAAATACTTCATTGCACCTTGAAATCTGACAATGAAGGATGGATTCTTGTGAAATTATAAAATTACCCCAATAGCTAGTTTTGAAGTTTTGTGTGTAAAGAATAAGATAGGTATTTCACTTGCAATTATTACAGTGAAAAAGCCAAACATTTTAGAGATTGTGTTAATGTGTCGATGGAGTACTGATCGAGAAACCTGTCACCTTGAAGCGGAATGGACTGGGCGTTCGGAGCTCTCAGCTGTGCCTTCAAGTTTTTTGCAGTGAACGCTTTGATCTTCAGAGAGGAGTTATTTGAGATGTGGAATTATTTTTCTAGAGCAAAAGGTGGCACTGCTTAATGTTTTTGTGATAACTTGCTTTCAATTTTCGTCTTCTTCTTTTAGAATTCTGACCAACAAATTTTGGGAATGAGCCCTGATACCGTTAAAAGGGATGAGATTGAGTTTCTAAAAACACCAAGGTTAAAATAAAATATTCATATCATGAAATATAAATCAATTTCCCTCTTTTCCATTAACGCGGGATAGAAATTTGCAAGCTAGCGAGTCAAAAATCTAGTAATTACAAGAACTCCTTTACTAGGTTACTAACACAACAGCACCACCTCATGTCATACTCCTTGCAAAATTTACTGCATTGTATCAACAATTCAAAAATGATGGTACAAGGAATGAGCTCAACGTTTCCGGTCAAACCAAGCACTTCCAGGCTCCAGAAACAAACAAACATGCTGGCCACAATCTCTCTCGGTAAGCTACGACTTCAGCAAATTAACGGAGTTGAATTCACTTAAGAGATCGCAACTCCGGTATATGCAACAAGTTTCAAGTGATGACTAGACAACTGAAAGTCCGACAATAACCAGGCAAGGGTTGGGGCTTGGATATGAGCCCTGATACCTCAAGAACAAAAACGCAGATACGGTCAGCCCTGTCTGTTTTTCTCAGGTTACAAGCATATGATAGTACGTGCCCAGAATTCTTACCCTTTTTATGAACTACAAGCCACGTCGATACTCCAGCTGTTTGGTATTCTCTAGCAAAACCTGCCAAAAGGTACACATTAAACAGTTCAGCTATAATGAAAATGTTTATATAAATTTCATTTAAGACATGGTTAAGATGCATAGGTCATTCAATCATATTCAAACTATCACTTACTTCACGAATGTAATTTGCTATTGCCTTGCAGCCTTCAACAGCAAGTTGCATAACATTTTCAAAGGTATCAATTGGCAGCTTAGCATCCATCTGCATTAAAAAAATACCATAAATGAGGGGTCTAGGAGTAAAAGTTTTGCTAAAAGTAAGAATTCTAATTCCCACACTTGCAGCGGAGTTCAAAGACCAGGATCATGCTGAACACAAATGATAGATTCTCACGTTCCAAAACATTGTAGGGTTGTATTAGAAGAGTGATAGAAGTGGTATTACGAAGCATCTGGACATTGTATCCAAAACAGTGGGGCAGATCACACTATGAGAGAAAGGGCTATTTGGCATTTACTTTCATCTTACTTTTCCTTTTACCACTGAAGAAGATTTAGAGGGATAGGAAGGTGACAAAAAGTGGCTAGAAGGAAAAGAAACGACACAGCAACTTTTGATAGAAATTTGCACACCACAAATTCTTGTTGTCACAACTCAAGAGTAACTTCCATGATGAAAATTTCCAGTCATACTTGTCCAGATCAATAACTTTCACGATTAAAATCACCATGGAAGAAACAAAAGGGTTTTACATTAACAGGGACAATTATATGAAATAGAGATTTCCGTAAACACCTGAAGAAGTGTCACTTTGTCCAACTTGGGTAGGATTCCAACAGTGACATCAGGACCTCCTGCGCTGTCTTCAACATAGTTTAGATCTGGGTCAACAAAATGAAAGTTAGCTTCAATATGATAATCAATTAGTGTAGAAAAAAGAAAACTGCACATTCAAATGAGAGACGTGAAGAATTCACCAAGAAGAGGCGTGCTATTGAGGAATCCAGCGCTACAAGAAGTAACAAGATCACGCATGGGGATACCTGCATCTGCTAAGGCCAAAGTTGCAGCATTGATGCATGCAGATCTAGTTCCTGCAAACAACATATGGCTTAATGGATGCAAATTTTCCATTCTTGAGTATGGAAATTTATAGCGAGATAGTGAAGCATCTTGGAAATTTTGAGTAGCGGTGCAATAATGAATACTAAGAGAAACAGGCTCCTCAAGCGTTGCTTAGCTTATTTAGAAAGCAGTGGATGTTTCTGAAGTCCATGCCTCTCAAGCACCAGCACAAGATTGATTGATTTGACTCATATAATTTGTTTTGGCCATTTTGGAGTCTGGGGAGTGAGGAAAAAGATTTGAGATCAAATATATCCAAGTATGTATTCTATTACAATTGGAGACAAGGAGAAGAGGTCTGATTTGCTCCAATTTTCTTCTCTTGGCTCTCTTTAATGCTTCCTGTTTATTTAACCCTGTCTACGTTTCTTTTTCAGATAAAGAAGAGTAAAATAAATGAAGAATAATTTCTTTCAAAGTTGTTGTGTGTAACCATTAACAATTCAGCAGGCATTATTATCATGAAATCGTTACTAGCAGGTAGGTAGCTTACAACAATAACGACCATGTACTAAAAAACCAGCAACAATATTTGCAATTTATACATGATGGCATGAATTTAAGGACCCTGTTCTCTTAAATCTTGGAAAAGAGAATGAGCAATACCTAATGTACTGATAAAATGAACAGAATCTGAACTTATGCTCAGAGGTCAAAGAAGCACATAAATACAAAAAAGAAGAGTAAACATCAATGAGTTAGTGCTGGGTATTCATAAATGATTTAGAAGTTACCTCCATCGGCTTGGAGAACTTGTACATATATATCAATCTGCAAAATATGCAAACAATTTAGGTAAATAAAAGAAGAAGAATCAGCATCCACTGGAGTTGGGAAAATATCTCAAGCAACTGCAAAAGGACCTGAGAATGGGGCATTAGATTCGTCAATATGCATTCTTCCATTGTCTGGCGAATAACCAACGAAATCTCTGTTGATCGCCTGCGAATGCTTTCATCTATAACAAATCAAAATACCCCAACAATGTGCTTGTAAAATCGATTTGAAGTGCAGAATATATTGTGATTCTTGGAGCCAATCAAAAATACTAGCCACGACAAAACACATCACAAACATAAACCAACGATTTCTACAACCGAAAATGGCATTTTCACAGGCAATATTGGTACTGTACAATGACAGACACAAAAAATCCAAAGAGCAGTGTCAGAAATAACAAAGATGTCAACTTCAGGTTATTTGGATTGCCCACTAACAAATAGCTCATTCAAAATCTCATACAACAACCAATTCCAAAACTCAAAAAAAAGGCACAGTCAAGCAAGAGATTTTCAAAAAGTTAAAAAAAGAAGAAGAATAGCGGACCTGTCGCCCTTTGGTTTTCGCCTCCGATCTCCTGTACTAAAATTAGCCATGCTGTACTCACACCGCACCTAAAATACACATCATTACAAAGGCATTTCTATTAATAAGAGAATTAAACTAGCTGAATTCGTAATAAAAGAATTTTACCAGTGCTTGGTCGTTAATCTGTTGGCTCCTATTTTGAACCTGAAAAAAAAAATAGAAGTAACCAAAGCAAATAAGTAATTAAAAAAGAGAGATAAAAGATAATATAAAAGGAGTAGCAGCTACCTCTCTAGGTCCATAAACGGCAGCAATTACTTTGGTATTTCCCATCTCAAAAACAGCAGAACTACAAAACAAATGATATTTTTTTTATTTAACTTCAATATTTTTGTTTTGATGTTAAGAAGCCGAGGTTAGAAATATTAAACACACCCGTCTGCTTTGGCTACAGCACCGATTTGTGCTCTAAGTTGCCTCATCTGCAATAGGTAAAAGGGAAATAAAATAAGGAAAGACAGAGAAGAAACAGTGGAGTCAAGCAAAAAGGTAGAGAAGTGGATTGTACTTCCATGGGGCGGCGACCATCCAGACGAAGACCTTCAGGGTTCACGAACTCCATTTTTGCTAAAAGCCAGCCGAGATTGGAGGAGCAAGAGCTGCGTCCTGTGTTGATTATTAATTATTGAACAGATTAGACGTTGTTATTCTACAATGACATCAGTATCAATATGTTTTCCGGGGAAAGAGTGATAGTTTAATGAGGGTAGTGAGATAGGGCCCATTTCCTAGAGTAACCCGTTGGCGGCACGTCTTATTCCTTCATCTTGACAAATTAAAAGTATTGTCAGTCAGTGCTTAGGGCTTACAGAACCTCCTGTTCGCAGTTTATACTAAGCAATGGCAGTCTATACTAAGCAATCTACGAAAGTTTCAAAAGGAACCGTTTGTTTGGTGGGGATAAAGATGATATTTGATTTACTGGGATCAGGTTTGTCAAACAAAAAAGTGTAGAGGAGGATTACAAGTGTGATTGGATAACTCTCAATTTGTTAAGACAATTAGAATCTGTACGTCAATAAAATAACATAAATGGGAAAAAATTGTCAATAATTCCTTTCAGTGTCAGTTCACCGAAAGTGTGCCCAGCAAAAAAAAAGAATCGACCGACCGAGCGTTTATGTACATCATGGTCTCTCTCAGAGAAAGAGGCAAACAATTGTCTAAATCAATAAGGAAAAACCTATGATGAAAATCTGTTCAAGATAATAGCAGAAGTTAATAAGAATGATGAACCAACCTGATAGAAAGTAGGCACCACTTTCGCAAATACCAGCAGCTCTTTGATCTGTTGGGCACTGAAATTGAAGGTCGGTACGCGGTAGCAGTGGATTAGAGAGAAGAAGCAGGTCGGGTGAAGGGAAGAGGAGAAGAGCAGAGGG
Organism: Populus tomentosa; assembly: GCA_018804465.1. Classification (NCBI taxonomy): domain Eukaryota; kingdom Viridiplantae; phylum Streptophyta; class Magnoliopsida; order Malpighiales; family Salicaceae; genus Populus; species Populus tomentosa. Next base: position 5,921,389 of record CM031995.1, read on the forward strand.
GAATGTGTATCTCTTCTGCGTGTGGCTGCTTGTGTTTGAAATTAGGGGTTTCTTCCCTTATTCCAAACGGCGCCGTTTGGAAGGGAGAAAAAAAGTTATGAAAAAAGGCTCGGTTTGGTTTCTTTTATATATATATATATATATATATAATAGCAAAATAAACTAAAATGAAAAGGTTGTCTTTGTAACAATGCTAAACACTGTTCACATATTCAGAATGCGCTATGGAAAGGTTGTCTTTTATTTTTATTGTCATTTGTTTCTTTTATCTTGCTTTGATTTATTTGTTTTTTCAATTTAGTTTTTTATTATTTAGTTTTATTTGATTTTTTTATTAAATTTAATCTTTATTTTTTTTAATTATTTTATTAATTAAATTATATTAAATGATAAAATCAGGAGATTGGTATATAACTCAATAGAAAAAAAATAAAAAAATTATTAAATATAATTTTCAAATCAATATAATATTAAAAGGTAAAATTTTAAAAAACCTAAATACAAAAAAAAAATTACTATTTCAAAAAAAATATTAGCCATTATCAATTAGAAAAAAACATCACATTAACAAATTAGATATTTGAAGTTTAAAGGATAAATAATAAATTTATTTAATAAAACAGATACAATAAAGATATCTTACAAAAAAAAATTCGTCAATTTTAATCATTTATAAACATTACTTTTTCAATAATTATATTTTTAAAAGATTATATAAATTCGTGTTTTTTACAGGAAACGGTTTGAGAAATGATCACGGAGAAAGGTGAGAGCTCTTCGTTTTTACTTTACTAGCAAGTTATTTCCTCGGACCCAGTATCTGCCCTCCATGTCTCATACGTGCTCCTGACAACCACTGATTTTCAGTACCGCCAGCTTATGGTGGGCCTTGCGTAGCCCAATCTTTCCTTTTCTTTTTGCCCGGATTTGAACTCAAGTGAAAGTGAAACGACACGAATTATTAGTTAAGGAAGGCAAATCGTAGCCATTATAATTGGACAGAAAGTTTAGCAGGCACCGTCACGTTCCAACACTGGCATTGTATTTGGACTTTTGCTGCAGTGCTTTTTTTTTTTTTTCTTAACAATTATTGGAGTGTGAGCGTCGTTTGGTTCAGTTTGATTTTAATAAAAAAATTATATGAGTCGAGTTTTAAATAAATAAATAAATCAAATCAAGCTAAATATCTGTTCAAGGTGAACAATTCATCTCGAATTTTGATCTATCTTCCTAACCCATAACTCAAGCTCTGTTTTAAAACCATGCACCAAATCGCCAAACAAAGTAGGCCTCCCTCAACACCAAACTTACAGAGGCACCTCAACTGCAATCAATATTTTGTGGTGGCACCGAGCGTTGATAAAATTAAATCTATGTTTAGTAATGTGGTTCATTTTATTTAAATTTTTTGTGAAATTGTTTTTTCACGTAAAATATAATAAATTGATTTTTTAAAAGTTTTTTTTAATAATTTTAATGATATAAAAAAATAAAAAATCTAAAAAATGTTATTTTAATAAATTTTTAATTAAAAATCATTTTAAATAGCACCATGTAATACACACTAAATCAAGGATGCAAGTGGAACTAATATTTCTTGCTTTTTGAATAACGTGGTTGATGAACATGACATGAGATATATTTTTTTATAATGTATTAAAATAATAATTTTTTAGAATAATATATTTTTAATATTAGTATATCAAAATAATTTAAAAATATTAAAAATTATTAATTTAAAATTAAAAAATCAATTTAAAAAAAAAACACATAAACGAACATGCAATATTGAACTCGACAGAGCCTAAACGTCGAATGCCGATAATGCATTGCGTTGTCTTACCAGACTCCTTTTTCATGCATGGATCCAAAGGAGACAGGAATTTTGTTTTTTTAGGGCTATAAAATGACAGCCTTGTATGTGTATTGCTCAATCTGTTCCACCTTCTAGCAAATTTTCTGTCTCCTTGTAAAAAAGGAGAATGGAATTTTGCTCTTTTAGGATTATAAAATGACAATCTTGTAGATGTACTATTCAATTTTAATTTTGCCTCGCCTTGTATAAGCAGGACACTCTAGTTTAACGACCGCCCCGTTACACTGTAGAATTTCTTTTAAACATAATTAAATTATAAAAAATTATTTGATATTATTATTAAACTTGATTTAAAATCAATCTTTAAACTGTTGAATTTAACTTTTTATTTAAAACAAGGTTAGAATTAACTATATAAAAATTATTATAAAATATCATGGTTGATTTGGTTGGTTTAAACATGGAGCGGCTGACTAATAAAAAAAATTTAAAGAAAAAATTGAGAAAATAAAATAATAAAATTAATAAAAAATCTCTCAACATAATTTCTTGTCTAACCCAGGTTTAAAATCAAATCATTTAAAAGTTGTTTCAACTAGATCTAGTTAAATTAAATGGTTCAAAAACAATTCAAAAGACTAATAAAAAAAATATGAGATGAAGTTGAAAAAAAAAATTGACAAAAAAAACTTTCATGACCTAGCTCTTTACTTAATTTTGGTTTAAAATTAAATTATATAATAATTGATTTAACTTGATCTAAACAATTTGATTGATTTAAAAACAATTCAAATGACCGTTAAAAAATTTTTGATGATGAAATTAAAAAAATAATTAAATTAAAAAAAATAAATAAAATAAAAAACACGTGCTTAACTATTCACGTCAACAACAAAACAAGTGCGTTACATCCCAGTTTTTCTAGTATAGAGTATAGTAGGATATTTTAGTTTTACATTTACGAGAGTGTTGTTTTATGTTATAACTTGCTTTTAAATTGTTTTTTGTATGAAAAAAAAATCAAATTAATGGGTTTTATGATGTTTTTTATGGTTTTGATGCAAGAGTATAGAAAATAAAAATATAAACTCTAAAAAAATATTATTTTAATATATTTTTAATTAAAAAATATTTTTAAAAAATATCATTAAATACTTAGTAGCTACTTCTGTCAACCTTAATTGATAAATAAGTTCATCCCATGCTATCATTTAAATCATTTGAATTCTAGGAGAGGTTAATATATATATTTTTATGAATATGTGAGATTTTAATGACTAGATTCATAACTGAGAAAAGAATTTAATCTTAATTTATGAAAATTAACATTTGATAAGCCACGCAGATCAACCAGGGCTATTAGGCCAAATTCCAAGTATATATGATGAAGGACAGTAATTACATAAGCCATGCAGCAGCAAGGAACGTGAACAATACTTACATGGACATGCAATTATACAGAAAGAAGAGGAGCGGTTTCAATACAAGACTGGGTCTTTTAATTTATCAGTTATTGCCTTTATTTTAGTTGTTACAGTTGTTACGATTAATATTCAGTATGTTACAAACTTTTCCTTAATTATAGACGTTATCTGTAACGGCTTTGCTTACTTAAAGCAGCCGGCTTTGCTTATTTAAGGCAGCAAGAATTATGAAGAGGCGGAGAATTTTGATATTAAACAATTTGTGGTTCTTTCTCACCCGAAGAGAAACAAACAGTTTCAGCAATTACTTGATAGATAATTGTTGAATCTATCATTGGTATCAGAGCACGCAAAGGATCTAATGGGCACTAATAAGGAACGCATTGAGCAATTGGAGGTGGGGCTGCACCGAATGGAGCTGGGCATGGCTGATAAGCTGCAACATCTGGAGGACACGCTTAACCGACTTTCTGATGTATTGCTTGCAAATCAGGAGCCTCCAAACCAAACCAACCAGCAACGTGAAGGACAAGAAGGGGGACGATTAATTGTCTCGTCCAAGACAGCAAGGCTTGAATTTCCTAGATTCTCAGGAGATGATCCCACTGAGTGGTTTAATCGTGTGAATCAATTTTTTTCATTTCAAAACACTCCAGAACTGCAGAAGGTTTCCCTGGCTTCTTACCATTTGGAAGGGGAAGCCAACCAGTGGTGGCAATGGGTTCGACGATTGACTGAAGAAGAAGGAAGAGTTTTATCATGGGCAAACTTTGAAGAAGAACTCGGGGCGCGTTTTGGTCCTTCAGAATGTGAGGATTTTGATGAGAGTCTTTCCAGAATAAGGCAAGGAGGTTCACTGCGAGATTATCAACGTGAATTTGAGCGCCTGGGCAACCGAGTACGCGGATGGACGCAAAAGGCTCTTGTAGGTACATTTATGGGTGGTTTAAAAACAGAGATTTCAGATGGAATACGCATGTTTAAGCCACGGACACTAAAAGAGGCCATTAGTTTGGCACGAATGAAGGATGATCAGCTTAACCGACAACGGAGGTTCATCAGACCAGCACCATCACCACCAACGAGATCCATCATTTCTCCTCCCAGTTTCAATCGAGCTGCCCCAACGGTTCCTACTACACCTATTCGGTGCCTCACTTGGGAAGAAATGCAGAGACGACGAGCTCAGAATTTATGTTTCAATTGCAATGAAAGATTTACTACAGGACATAAGTGTCGTGAGCCTCGCATCTTAATGTTAGAAGGGTACGATGACAGTAATACTCTGTTATGTGATAAGGAAGGTGACGACCAAGCATTTCAGGAGAATGCTGAAACAATAACCGAACCAGAAATTACACTACATGCATTGACAGGTTGGGCTGCACCTAAGACCATGCGCATCACTGCAAGAATTGGATCAAGCGATGTCATTGCACTTATCGACAGTGGATCAACTCATAACTTTATTAGCGAAAGATTGGCCAATGCATTACGTATACCAGTCATGCCTACAGCAGCCTTCACCGTGCGGGTTGCAAATGGTGAAAAGTTGAAATGCCAGGGACGTTTTGAAGAAGTCAGGGTGGACCTGCAAGGCACCCATTTTTCATTAACTCTTTATTCTCTTCCACTTACAGGACTGGATTTGGTGCTGGGCATCCAATGGCTTGAAATGCTAGGTTCTGTGGTTTGTAACTGGAAACAGTTAACCATGGAATTTCGGTGGAAGAATCAACTCAGGCTGTTACGTGGAATGGGTGATGAAGGCATACAACTTGCGTCTATCTCTGAATTAACCAAAGCAATTCACCAGCACAATGCCATTTTTGCAATCTGTTTACAGATTAGTCCTGCGAAATCAACAGTACAGCCAACGCATCCGGATATGGAGGCCATATTGCATGAGTTTGCAGACATTCTTAAAGAACCAACAGGTTTACCACCGGCCAGAAGGGTTGATCACTGCATTTCTCTCAAAGACGGCACAGAACCTATTAATGTTCGGCCATACCGTTATGCATACTATCAAAAGGAAGAGATTGAGAAACAAGTTCAGGAAATGCTTAATTCTGGCCTTATCAGACACAGTACCAGTCCTTTTTCATCGCCGGTGCTGTTGGTGAAGAAAAAAGATGGAACATGGCGTTTTTGCACAGATTATAGGGCTCTCAATGCTGCAACCGTGAAGGACCGTTTCCCTATCCCTACAGTTGATGATATGTTAGATGAGCTCTATGGTGCTTCATATTTCACCAAGCTTGATCTTCGAGCTGGATATCATCAGGTACGGGTTAATTCTACAGATATACCAAAAACTGCCTTTCGCACTCACAACGGACACTACGAATATTTGGTTATGCCTTTTGGGTTGTGTAATGCGCCCTCGACATTTCAAGCTATCATGAACTCAATATTTCAACCTCATCTTCGAAAATTTATATTGGTTTTCTTTGATGATATATTAGTCTATAGTCCTACGTGGGACATGCATTTGATGCATGTACGACAGACTTTTGACATATTACAGCAACATCAATTCTTTGTCAAGGCTAATAAGTGTGCTTTTGGAAAGCAAGAGCTGGAGTACTTAGGGCACATAATCACCAACCATGGCGTAAAGGTAGATGAAAATAAAATTGCAGCAATGGTGGCATGGCCACGACCTACTAACATTTCAGAGCTTCGTGGTTTTTTAGGCTTGACAGGGTATTACAGGAAGTTTGTTAAAAATTATAGCATTATGGCGCGGGCTCTCAACAATCTCCTTAAAAAGGGCCAATTTGGGTGGCATGAGGAAGCTGAAACTGCCTTTCTCGCGCTCAAACAAGCCATGACAACGACACCAACGTTAGCAATGCCTAATTTCAAAGATGTCTTCACTGTAGAGACCGATGCCTCAGGTGATGGAATTGGCGCCATCTTATCCCAGCAAGGCAAACCAATTGCATTTATGAGTAAGGCACTCGGAGTGGCAAAGAAATCTTGGTCTACTTATGCTAAAGAGATGCTGGCTATTCTTGAAGCAATAAGATTGTGGCGACCATACCTATTGGGCCGAAAGTTCTATATTCAGACAGATCAACGCAGTCTAAAATTTTTTCTTGAGCAACGGATCATCACACCAGAGCAACAAAAATGGGAAGTCAAACTCTTAGGCTATGACTATGAGATCAAATACCGGCCTGGTCGAGAAAATGCTGCAGCTGATGCTCTCTCTCGTAAACAGGGAAGTCCTATTCTTCATCATCTTGTGGTGTCTCAGGTTACTTTGTGGGAGGATATAAAACAGGCGGCAAAGACAGATTTATACATACAATCCATGAGTCAGCTCACCACGAATCAGTCGCACAGCAACTTCGTGTGGCGGAATGGTTTGCTTCATTACAAGGAACGTGTCATCATTCCTGCAGACCCTTCTCTACGTGCAAAGATGCTGCACGAAATGCATGATACAAAAGTTGGTGGCCACTCTGGTGTTCTGCGCACTTACAAGAAATTGGGGCAACAATTCTATTGGCCAGGAATGCGTAAATCAGTCCAAGACTATATCAAGAATTGTGTCGTCTGCCAGAAAACCAAATCAGATACATTGGCTCCTGCAGGTCTGCTCCAACCACTGCCAATTCCTTGCCAGGTATGGGAGGACATTACACTTGATTTCATCGAACGATTACCCGCTTCTCAAGGCAAAGATACCATCATGGTTGTTGTCGATAGACTCAGCAAATCAGCTCATTTCCTGCCATTAAAACATCCATTTACAGCTAAAAGTGTTGCAGAGAAATTTGTGGAAGGCATTATTAAGCTTCATGGCATGCCAAGGTCAATAGTCAGCGATCGGGATCCAGTTTTTGTGAGTCATTTCTGGCAGGAGTTCTTTAAGATGTCAGGAACAAAGTTGCAGCTCAGCTCCGCATATCACCCGCAAACGGATGGCCAAACCGAGGTTGTCAATCGATGTGTTGAGCAATATTTGCGATGTTTTGTGCATCAGTGGCCAAAGAAGTGGAGTCTCTATTTACCATGGGCAGAATATTGGTATAATACAACATTTCACATTTCAACCGGAATGACTCCCTTTCAGGCCCTATATGGCAGGCTTCCACCAAATATTCCATCATACCATGACGGTCTATCACCGGTGCATCAAGTGGATCAGCAGTTGCAGGAGCGAGATGAGTTACTTCAACAGCTCAAAATCAACTTGGCACGCTCAATTAATAGGATGAAACAACTCGCGGACAAAAAGAGAAGAGATGTCTCATTTGATGTGGGTGATTTAGTCCTTCTGAAACTCCATCCATATCGACAGCATACGGTTTTTAAACGAGAATACCAAAAACTTGCCAGTCGCTTCTATGGACCCTATGAAATTCTAGAGAAAATTGGACCCGTCGCTTACAAACTCAGGTTACCAGCAGAGTCACGTATTCATCCAATATTTCATGTCTCTTTGCTTAAACAGTATCACACCAACACAGGGGATCACAACCACAGCACAGAGATACCGTCCTTCAATGATGATGGAGAAGTTCTGCTGATACCACAAGCTGTTCTTGACCACCGCTGGGTAAAACAGGGTGCCCAAATTGTCGAAGAAAGTTTAGTTCACTGGAAATATTTAACTGTCGAAGAGGCCACATGGGTATCTACCAAACAGCTACTGGAACTGTTTCCAGATATCAACCTTGGGGACAAGGTTGCACATGATGGGGAAGGTATTGATAAGCCACGCAGATCAACCAGGGCTATTAGGCCAAATTCCAAGTATATATGATGAAGGACAGTAATTACATAAGCCATGCAGCAGCAAGGAACGTGAACAATACTTACATGGACATGCAATTATACAGAAAGAAGAGGAGCGGTTTCAATACAAGACTGGGTCTTTTAATTTATCAGTTATTGCCTTTATTTTAGTTGTTACAGTTGTTGCGATTAATATTCAGTATGTTACAAACTTTTCCTTAATTATAGACGTTATCTGTAACGGCTTTGCTTACTTAAAGCAGCCGGCTTTGCTTATTTAAGGCAGCAAGAATTATGAAGAGGCGGAGAATTTTGATATTAAACAATTTGTGGTTCTTTCTCACCCGAAGAGAAACAAACAGTTTCAGCAATTACTTGATAGATAATTGTTGAATCTATCAATTAACATGAAAATGTTTTCATTGTTTGAAAATGACGAGCTAGCTTGCAATTAAATTAATACTCTATAACTATGATTTGTTTAGATTCTCTTATATGGTAGCTTTTTTGCTACGGTATTTTGTAATTGACCAGAGCACAAGGCCATGTCAGTGCCGATGGGGGTGAAATGATTTTTCAATTCATTTCCTGATAGCGGTTCCTTACGATCGGTAAACGTGAATTTGAATCTTGAATTATTGTAAAAATTCTAGATGCTTGTGACATTAAATGGACTACCTACTCAGTTAAAATAAGTGGGCAACTCAGCTCCTTCACTCTTCATGTGTTTTCTAGATTACATTAAATGTTCATACGAGGAGCTACCCCATTTTCTTAGCTTTTTTTTTTTAAAAAAAAAAATTCCATCCACTTTTTATTATTATTATTATTATTAGATCCTGTTTAACATTTTTATTTTTAATTCAATCCTTCAATATTTTATTAATTTTAAATATATTTTTATAATTTATTTTAATCTACTCTCTATAAAATTATTATAATCTTAAACAAATACTTCGATATCAAATTAGTTCCCAATCATATAATTGTCTATTTCAATTGAATCTTTCTTGGTTTTTTTTTTTTCAATTTTATCTTTTAATATTTTATTAATTTTAAATTTATCTTCGTAATTAATTTTGGTTTGTTTTTTTATAAAATTATTACAGTCTTAAGTAAATATCCTTATATTTGATTGATTCTTAATTTTATGAGCGCATATTTCTTGTATCATTGCAGCAAGTAAAAAAAAATTTGGACGGATCAGAATTGTGGAGTCTATGATCAGAATTGTGGGTTTGATAGATAAACTGTGAAGTTTGGATCGATCTAATTTATTGTCGTCTCAATATTAAAATAAAAGGATATTATCTTGATTTTTTTAAAAAAATTTAGACTACGCTTTTTATTGATCATCTGTATTTTTTAGACTTGTTAAATCAATTCTCACACGAGTTAATTTTAAACTAAAGATAAATAAACAGTTAAATTAGAAAGTTAATATCCCATGGTGAATTTAGTAATAATACTAAAAATTTTTATATAACATAAATATTTTTTTCATGTTCAATATTTTTTTATTAGACCCGTAAGATAACACAGTTCAGTAAACTATTATATATATAAAGCATCAACAAATTAAATCCGACGGTGCTATAGGCTAGCTGAAGCAAATCCTAATTAATATACATAAAAAAAGCAGCAACCAAATTAAACTAAGATTTTTGTTTTTTTATTTTATTAAATCAGCAACCAAAACAAATAATAAAAATAATTAGAATTAAAATTAAATATTAGAAAGGGTACGAGTTTAGAAGAAACTTGGGATTGAACAGATAATATAAAAGAGAGTTTTTTTTTTTTTGTTTTTAAAAAAGATTTTATATAGTGAGAATTACGCTTTCTCTCTCTCTCTCAGAGAGAGAGAGAGAGAGAGATAACAAAGATATATGTTACCATATGTATTTAAAATAATTAAATATTAATTATATTAACATTAACCATTTAAATATTATATAACATCCTCAAAATTTTAAATTAACTATTAAACAGATATCACCAATTATATTTATAAATCAAGATTCTAATACAATCACCCTCCAAACAAAATTTTCATGACGGCTATAAGTAATCTGGCTTGTTTAATCTAAGAGAAACTCCGGTGTGGGATAAATGGAAAGTTAAAAATTTTAAAAATATTATTTTAATTTTTTCATGTTTATTTTATATGCTTAAATAAAAAGTGCTAATTAAAATGCCAAAATTTTCTTTCTCTTCCACAAATATTATTCATAGATATCTCTCAAAAATACTAAAATCAACAACATGGGACTAACAAAAAAATAAACTAATTAAATATAACCATATAAAAAAAAAATATCAAACTCATTAAAAAATATAAAATATTGATTTCCCTCACTCTTATACAATTAGCTTTTTAAATAGATTTCTTTATTATAATATACATAGTAAAAAAAATTATTTATATTATTTAAAATACTATTTTATTAATTTAGCTATTCAAAGTAACATATTTCCTAGGAGATGCTCCAAGCAAGCTAAAATGAATACCACGAGCAACAGTTTTAGATGCGTGATCGATGGAAAACAATATATAGCCAAATCAAAGCCATAGTGCTTCTGTGCTAGGTTGATCTAGCCTTGTACTTTTTGACCAGTCCTGGTTAGCTTGGCTTGAAGATCCAACATTCAGTTGATGCTAGATTTAATAAAATTAATTTTAATTTAATTTATTAAAAATAATCTAAAATTCAGATGCATTTTTTTTTAAAATAAATATTTGTTCTTATTTTGTCCTTTAATATTTTATTAATTGATGTATTTTTTTCTATTTTAAGATTAATTAAAGATATGTTTTATATGTTATTTATCAAAATTCATTTGATTTTAGCTTTTTTATCAAGCAAGATAAGCTAGATTATATAAATGTTTTCATAATATTAATAGGCATGGTATTGAGCATGTCATCATGATTATTATTTTTTTAATTCGATTTATTTACCATGGTTGTTTTATCATATCATATAATTCAATAAAACAAATTTAGTGAACTCAGTTGAATCAGAATCACAAACTTTTCTTGCTTCTAATGAACATTTTTTTATATTAATTTTTTTTTCCCACGGCATGGTCCGGCCACCAGTTTAGTAAAAACTACAAAATGTGAAAAACCTTCCCGCCATGTCAGCACGTGCAACGCCGCGCGTGTATCTTGCATGCTGAATTCCTGCCATCGGTACCACAAAGCTTCAACAAGAGACAACACCCCCATCCTACTCTCTCCCTCTCTCTCGCTTTCCATATTTAGAGTGACTCTGTCCTCGTGATCCAATGTTCAAAATTCGACTTTCCTTCTCTAATTAATGATCTCAGAAAAAAATTCATTTTCTTAGATCCCACTGCAGATCTCTCCATGCCCCAGATTTTGAAATCTCAAAAAGAAATTAACTTGATCAACATCACTTCTGCCATTTCTCTATCAAGGTAATTTTGCCTCTTTGCATGTCCACAACTCATCTTCAATTCTTAGCACATTTTCACTCTGATGAATCTTGTTTAGAAACTGGGACTGCTTCAGTTTCACGATGTATTGCTTAATCTATTTGGACTTTGAATTTAAGTCCTAGCTAGTCTTTCTTGCTGTGGTAAATCGTTCTTTTGATTAATGGTCAATTTCTTGACAAACAGAAGAATCAAAATTCAACATTATAATTAATGGCAGACAAACCAACGAAGCCAGTTCTCCCAAGACCACCAGGTTACAGAGACCCCAATCACCCGGTAAAGTCTGCCCGGAGACCGCTACCTACAAAGACATTAGTGCCTCCTTCATTCCAGCCAAGGAAAAGACGGTCCAGGCATTGGTGTCGTCTATGCTTATGCTGCTCAATCCTTCTTCTTATCACTGTCATTCTCCTTCTGATAATCTCAGGTGGTCTATTTTACATCTGGTTCGATCCTAAACTCCCCGTTTTCCACCTCCAGTCTATTAAATTCCCCACTTTTAGCGTCACCAAGAAATCAGATGGCACGTATCTTAAGGCCAAGATGGTTGCAAGAATTGAAGTTAGGAATCCTAATGAAAAAATTATATATCATTTCGGAGAGTCTAAGGTGGAAACTACAACGGGAGACGAAGAAGTTAATTTGGGATCCACGAGCTTGCCTAAGTTCACACAGGAAAAAGGGAATGCGACGAGTTTGAAAGCCGTGACTAATGTGAACAATGAGCTGATTGAGGATCGAATTGGATCCAAGATTCTTCATCAGTTCACGAGCAAGAAATTGAAGGTGAAGATGAATGTGAAAACAAGAGTTGGAATTGGGGTTGCGGGGATGAAGACAGGGTTGCTGGGGGCGGAAGTTTTTTGCGGAGGTGTAACGTTGAAGGAGACTGAAAGTGGTGAGATGCCAAGATGCGTCATGAAAGTACTTCAATGGTAACACTCCTAGTTCATTCTGATTTATTATTATTTTAAAAAAATTTCGTCTGGTGAGTATTAATAGGATGGCCCTGTATTTGTTCTTTGTTTTTTAGACTGCATAAACCCAATTTGTTTTAGATTGTTTATAACTAGATAATTGGTAACTTCGAACTTGAAGAATAAAATTCTCATAGAAACTGGGAAATGATGAGGGCCACCTTTGTGTGATGACACTTTGGAGCACGTTGCATCAAGAAAGATCCAAATGTCAGGTCCTAAAGTTAGATGTTCTTCATCTCCCTGTCCTCTTGTTAGGGCAGGATGAAGTCATGTTGGTTTTTCTCGAGGCATTTCACGGAGTGCTCTTTTTTTATCTGTTTCCTTTTTTTCCCTTGAAATGAAATGACAAGGCAATGACTTCACGGTGTCACCACACTTGCTGGACATCCATCTGCTGCAGAAACTGCAAGGTTAGGTTTATATTTCATGGTAAAGGATTAAACCCCTTGCCCATATACACAGGTTAAGTTAGGATCAGGAATCTTTTCACTTACTGAATACCATTAATCATATCCATATGTATCAGTCGCCTAATTTCTCATTTGGAAGAAGACATTTAAAAAATGGGCCTACAGCGACGGCTGTCCTCACCACAGCATTTTTGCTCTCTGAAGTTACTATTCTGGTTAATGAATTGACAATGCTGATTAAGATTGTTGCTTTGGGTGCAGGATCATCATCCGCTGACAGTTTATTGTGTGTGAAGGGTTGATGGTATAAATTAAAACGACTGGTAGCATCAAGTTGACGAGGCAATTCATGATTCTAGACAAACACATGTACCTAAATCGGATTCTGCAGCATGCTAGTTTTATGTTCTTTAATGCTTACAATACACATATTCTTTGCTTGGAAGAGGAAGATCGAAGAGCATCATTCAACAGTCAAAGTGGGTCCTCGTCTAGACTTTGATTCCTTCTATGATGTAATAGGATACATAAAAATACATAAATGGGGTTGGATTTAAATTATTTGTTTTGTTTTTTTGGTGGCTGGACCCGCTCAGTTTTCTATTTATATCTTGTTCACTGTTTTTTCTTCTCTTTCTGCTGAAGAATCTGAATTCCTGCAGGTGGAGCTGACAGGTTGCCATACTTAAAGTTGGATTTTTTTTTTTTTGTTGTTGAAGGAAAAAAGAAAGAAAGAAAAACAAATAAAAATAATTGAAACAAGGCGTAACGTGTGAGCTTTTTTTTTTTTTTTTACGAAGTTAGGTGGGAGTTAAAAAATAATGTGGATGGACAGCTTATGCCTCGCCGAGTCAGGGTAGCATGAGAGAGATATGAAACCCGTTATTCTGCTTCGTGACAGTGTCTTGAAAAATTCCTTTTTAGCTAATGCACATGGGAATGGATTTAGCATGGATCCAAGGGATGTTTCGCATACGAATTTGTAGATGTTATTTTAAAATATAATTGTTATGAACGTGAGATATTCGTATTTGATTAAAAAAAAAATTTGTTACATTTGGAATTTATAGGAATTTAAACATGTTTACTTTATCACTCTTAAAATATATATTATTTAACTTAATATATAAATTAATAATTTCATTATACATCAAAATTATATATATACACGACTTGATTAGGAGGCTTTTATAAAATATGATTTTAATTCTCTTGAAATTGATGTCTCATTTGACAATATCTTTGACTTCATGTTCACAAAGTACATTCATTAAGTATACAATGAATGTAATTTTAGTTTGTTACAAAAATAAATAGATCCATGAACTTGTTTTGGTTAAACAATTACATAATATATTAATGATTCGGTAATTAGATAATATTCGTATAATCACAATATATGAACTTTTTAGAAAATAAAAATAAAGGATACCTTGATAAATTATTATTTTTATTAATTAATATACAAATTAAAATTGATCAAATGATTAATATCTCAGTTAATTAATAAATTTTCATAGTTCTAAAAATATTAATTTATAGAGATTTAATTGCACAAATTTTGTTTGCATCTTAAATTACCTGGTAGGGAATTAACATTATGGTACCTCTTAAGTGGATTTGAATGCTAACATTCTGGTCATTCTGATCCTCAAACTCTTCAGTGTTTTCATCACAGCTCTCCTCTCATCTTTAACTTTTAAAAGCATGAGATTACTTGCTCATTTTAAAAACAGGATATGTTGTCCTAATTAACAATTAATTTTATTTTTATATGAAAAAACTATCCTTCAATCTTCAAATAATTACAAAGCAAATACCAACAATCATTTGATGGTAGCTATGTTTTTTTTTTCAAAAAAAAATTATTTGGCAAACTATATATATAATTTTTTTTATTAGCTTGGATGTTTTGACTAAATGGTTGAAAAATGTTATTTTTTACTTGTTTTATTGAATTTTACATATCATTTTTTTTCACATATACCTTACGCCCTTATTTGCTATTGGTTTTCAACCCCACTCTTAATATTAACTAACCAAACACTCAGTTTTTATTTTTAAATTCAACAATTGTAACCAAATATTCATCAATTTTTTATTAATACAGCTTTATTTTTTAACATTTTTGCCTATAGCAACGACTGATTAACTTACAAGCACAAAGGCCAAACAACGTTTAAATCTTTTGTATGCTTTATCCACAAGTTAAAATTACAAAGATAATAAAAAAATCAATAAAAGCTAATTAAATATCACTTTTAAAAGGAATGGTAGAACACCTCTTATATTTGATCCAAAGTAAGACAGTATACTGCGACGTTTCAAGAGCCAATCAATTGCCGAGCACCAGCTTTATTAATGTTATTTTATTTTCAGGATGGCAACAAAGCATATGAAAATTTCAAAAAAAAAATATTATTTTTTATTTTAAATTAATATATTTTTAGTATTTTTAGATATTTTGATGTGTTGATATCAAAATAATTTTTAAAAAATAAAAAATATATATTATTTTAATATATTTTTAAATAAAAAATATATTAAAAAAATAATCACAACGAAATATTCAAACAGTCTCGAAGAAGGATGGCAAACTCAGTGGCCTCATTTAAAAACACCCACCTCCTTATAAAGAGTTTTACATACTCAATGGCCTCATTTACAGCCCATGTTTCCTCCCAAGGGTATTTTTGACGCAGCAGTTCAACAACCGTAGTTTTGTTAACTGTTAAATTTTTTTAAATTATTTTTCTTATGTTTTTAGATATATATATAAATGTTAAAAACAAATTAAAAATTAAAAAATTAATTTTAAAAACAACATCCACCACCGTTTCAAACACCCTCCATAATAAAGAGAACGTATTTCCTTCCTCCCACAGCTATTTTTTTTACGGGGACCAGCCTTGCTTGCTTAGTTGCCCAAGCCAGAAATCGTGGGCTAACGATTTTATGGGCTGGGCATGTTTCTTGAGTAACTTGGTTGGGTTTAAGTCGGGCTTTGTTATGCCTGGCAGTGAAATCGTGGCCTTACAAATGGAGCCATTTTAGAAGGCACAAAATCCTTTCCTTCTTTGAACGAATACTTGTGTTCCTCCGTGCCTTTTAGATTTAATGGATTTTTCTTCTTCTTTATATTCTCCTGTTCTTGAAATAAAATCATGACTTGGTAATGAAATACGAAGTCGATGATCGTTTTATTTATGGAACAGAAATTAAAAATTCAATCAAAGAAACGTGAATTGAGTGAGAAATTCATGATTTTTTCACCCTAGCTAATACTGCTAGCGGCGGACTTTTCCTCCCTTCTTATTTTGACATAAAAAACAGGTAATGGAAATCACGATTTGTGAGAAATTATAGCACTGCTGAATAACAAATATTACATCTAGCATCAAACTTGGAGCAATTCTTATCTCCCTTCAACCAAAAAATCATGAAAATATTTGTTGCGTATTTTATAAGCATTTAAGAAATTATAACCCTGATTAAAAAAAATACACCGTTAAAAAAAATAACTTTTAATCATAACCTTATAAGCTTACACCGTTAAAAAAAATAACTTTTAATCATAACCTAACTAAACCCAATATAAATCATCTTACATCAAATAACCTAACTTTAAAATAAAATAAAATCAAATATAATACAGGTTTATGATCATAAATCATCTAATGATTAAAATTTTAAAGTAAATCAACTATTAATTTAAAAGCAACCACATTAAAATCATACAACTTTTTCAAATCATTTAAGACAAGCAAACAAATAAATAAAGAGTAAGCACCAGATATCCAGTAAATAACATTTCATTTTTTTAACTGGATAAATTATGCCAAAATTTATTAATATATATAACTTACAATCAATTTATTTATTATATCAAAATTATAGTACTTTCGAAGATTTAAAATTCCAAAAGCACATTTGTAAATAATTAAGAAACTTAATAATTTAAACCATTCATTTTAAACACAAATGTAAATTGCACAATCATATATAAGGTCAAAGAATTACAGTAATTCTAACCACAATAATAGTGAATCATATTTTATCATATGACCATACATCAAATTTTAAATAAGCATGTCTATAAATGTGAATGTATAATCTTCAAAAATTAGGTTCAAAGTGTATGGTTATTCTAATCACGATAACAATAGGTTTTATTTTGCCTTATGATTAAGTATCAAATTCTAAATAAACATGTCCATAGATGCCAATATATAACCCTAAAAACCCAGGTCTAGATCATATAGTTATTCTAACTACACTAACGATGAGTCATATTTTACAATGTGACTATGCATCAAATTCTAAATAAACATGTTTACAAGAGTTAATGTATAATCCTCAAATTTCAGGTTCAAAGCGCAATCAATCAAATTTATGTTAATATTTAATGAACATATGGGTTAGAAAATACAAAATATATTCAAAACACTCTTATAATTATAAACATGCTTTCATAAAACACTTAACATTATTTATAAATTATTTATCATGCTTCATCCACCTAATTTGCAAAAGAATACATATTTTAATAAGAAAAACTCATTTAGTATATAAATATATATATTTTAACTTGAAATACCTAACCAAAGATATGAAAAATTACTCATTTGATTCGCAAATGCAAATATCTAACAACGTGATCCTAACAATCACCATCAATTATTTGCTCACTAGTATCTAATGCAACACATGAGATTGTTTGTTTGTAATTTTTAGTTTAATTAAAATTTAAATATATCACTAGCTTAAATAACACTAAAAATCCCTCCAAAAATCTTCTTACACTAGAACCATATTATTACATTCCCTTGTTTTACTTATAAAATATATATTATTTTTAATAATTAAGTACAGAAAATAATTATATTAGAGCATATGGCAATCATGGTAAAAAAATGATAACATTATAAAATATAATTAGAAAATGATAAGAAACACTTTTAATTAAAGTAAAGAAGTGTTCTAAGCATAATTAAAGTGGAGATTAAGGAATTATTAACTGAAACTATTTCTAGAAAATTATTTATTAAGTAAATAAATTAATTTCTATAGAAATAAACTTCTTTATGAACATCTTCCATGTATTCAAATTCTACATAATAATAAATTAATTCTAGTATATTGAAATGTTTAAAATAGAATTATAAAAGGTGTGCACTCCCCAAAAAGAAATATTAGTTATCAACTATAAAATCTCAATAATTAAACTATTTTTTTATAAATTCATAAAAAACTTTTAAAAAATATTAAAACATATTGTTGGTAATATATTAAATAGAAATAATAACCTCTAGGGTCATAAAATATTTGGAGTGAATCGCGCTCTTTATCGAGCTTAATTTTTTTATATATATATTTTTACTTGTTTATTTATAACATGGAGTTTTTTTTTATACACTCACATTAAACATCCTTACTCTGGGACCTGTGATTTACTATTCTGTCCACTCGTGTCTTGCACGAGACAACAACAATTATAGCCTAAGTTTACTATTTCATAGCACCCTTCGTTGACCCATCATATTAAATCATAAATGTGATTTATTTATTTATTTATGTATGCCTAGCATGGTGATTGCTTTAGTTGAGGAGAATTCAGGGGAGTAGGTGCAGTCTTTTTTTTTTTCTACGATAAGAAATTTTTTATTTAATTTGTATGCTAATAAAAATCAAATTAAGTCTTTATATAATTTTAAGGACACATCTTTTAAGCTAGTTTGGAATATTTTAAATAATAGATTTTTTCAAAAAAATCTCAAAAAAAAATAATGAACTGCTTTGAGTTGATCATGATCCCCCCCCCCCAATAAAGAGACCATCAGTGTTTTTAAATTATTAAAAAATGCAGGATGAATATATTATAAACATCCCAATTCTAAAAAAAAATGGTAATGCATATATATATATATATATATATATATATATATTTTTTTTTCTTATCCTTGAAATTTCAAATTGAACAGCTTTAAAAAATATGCGACATAGATACAGACGACACAAGTCACGTGAATGGAATGAAATTCAAACAGTGACAGAAATAAGTAAGAAGATGTTTCCTTATCAACCTAACTATTTCAACAAATGCCTCGATGTTTCTTGATCCCCAAGTCATAAACTGAAATTAATTTTGTTTATTTTAAATCTATCAGACCTCCTCCTTTATGTCGCTACCCCGATTTTCCCTTTCACATATAAATACTTTTTTATTTTAAATTTATCATTAATAATACCTGTAATTAATTTCGAAGCTTGGTAATTGAAAAATATATAATCTATTCTTTAACTTTAGCTAGCCTTTGTGCTATCAAACTAAAAAAAAAATAATAATCAATAACACCAATCAATTTTGACCAAAATTAATATTATGATGCACTTGCTTTTTGTTTAATTAAGATCCAAATACATATTTTTATCCATATATATATATAAATTACGTACTTTCATTTCTCAAAATACGATCTTGCTTTTTGTTTAATTAAGCTCAAACTTAAAAAAGAAAAATACCAACAGGTATGGGCTCGCATAAACGGCAAAAGTACTTTGGAATTGTAGAATAAAAAAAGGTGGATGCTTATTGACTTTTTATTTGTCCCCAAACTGTAGTCAATGCAAGTGGAACTTGACATAATATTCAATGGACAGACATCCACTGAAGATCCTCCCAAAAATAAATAAAATAAAATAAAATGATACAACAGCCATAATAGCAGGTGAATGAATTCAATAATCAATTGCGAAAATCGCTACAATTAAATATTTGATGCTTCATCGGCAAGCAAAATTGTCTCGGAGAATTAAAACTGCTTGACCTTGATTAACTCGACAGTCATAAAGATCCCAACTGACATGTCTGTGACCCAGCACTTGATCTCACCAACGTTTGCAACAGATCTGGTCTCTCTCAACTCTCAACCCACGTGACTTTAATTCAAAGCCAGAATTCTAACGGTTTTTATTTCTTTTCAAAAAAAAACAATTACCATACTAATTAAAAATTTCAGCTTAAAAAACATGATATTTGGTAAATATTAGTATTTATAAATATAATAAAATAATATTTAATAAATATAGGGCTTTAGCTACACATATTCCATCGTGGCACCCATCATAGAGCTACCCATCTGATGCGCAAAAAATAATATGGTCCAATTATCTTCCCTTGACCTCAGCCCTCCAGGTATTGTGAATGTGTCCAAGAACTCTTCCAAATCCTTCTCGATAGTACCTTCACAGACTATTCTTTGGCCATCACTACGGTAAGTGCCTTCCTCAAGCCCATTGCAAAGACGTGAGCAATTAATTATTATATTTTAAAAATATAATATTTAATGAATATCATGATTTTTAATTATCGTGTTAATTATGTTTTAAATATATGTGATAATTTGCAATTTGCCCGATTCTAACCTTCACTTACTGTTACATGTCAGTCTCACCCGCTCTTATCAAAATTAAAAAAGGCTGAGAATTGAACAACTGTCATTCTCTCAGGTAAGCATTAACCGCCTGTCTGTTCGGGGTGGTCTGATTTAAACTTCGCTCGATATGAAATGCGTTGGCGCGTGGCTTTCTTGGAGAACAAGTTCAATCGGTGACTCCGTTTCTCGTCCATCTCCTTTACCAGGCCAACCAGATTTGCCACGTGTAATCAACCCGACATCTAATTTTCTAAATGCGGCGAGTCGTTAGGGATTGCCCTCATTTTAATCTCCTTCTTTTTAAATATCTGCACCATTTTTAATAAAAAAAATCAGCCAATTATATCATAAATCTAACTGAGATTTCATTTATACATAAATAAAACTGAGAAATTAAAGAAAAAGGAAAAAATGCTGGGCTTTCTCCGGTTTATCGTCCTATAAAACTGGGATTCCCAAGCCTAATGACATTTTGACTTTTCCTTGGAACTGAAACTCTCTCTAATATCTCCCCAGTCCTCTTCTCTCTCTGTGTTAGTACTTCATTTGCCTACTCTCTCTCCACCCCCTCTGCTTTTTGCCTACTCTTTAATACTCAGATCAGTTATATCTTCAAGCGTTTATAAATCCCCCTTGATATTTCCTATTTCTAACGTTTCCTATAATAAATTTCTCTTCAAAACCTTTGATGTTTTCACCCAAAAACCAAACCCATAAGCGACTTGATTGCATTAAAAAAATGGATCGCTTTTCTACCAAATACACAGAGCATAAAACCGTGACCAACAAGCTGGTGAGATGGGAGGACTCAAAAGCCACAAGAATTGTAAGGATTTCAGTAACTGATGGGAACGCAACGGACTCGTCTGGAGATGAAAATGAGGAACCCAAGATCCAACATCCAAGAATTAAAAAGCATATCAACGAGATAAGAATGACAAATTGCAGCGACAGGGCAGCAGAGGTTGCGAAAAAATCATCAGGACAACAAGTTGTGAAAAAAAACTCAAGGGATCAGTATTATTGTCCAGAAGGGAAAAAGTATCGTGGTGTGAGACAAAGGCCATGGGGGAGATGGGCAGCGGAGATCAGAGACCCTTATAGGAGAACCCGGGTATGGTTAGGAACTTATGACACGGCAGAGGAGGCAGCCATGGTTTATGATCAGGCTGCTATTCGTATTAAAGGACCTGATGCACAGACCAATTTCACAAACACTCTGGTGAGCAAACAACATACCCCGGATGTTGATATTAATGTTAACATTTCTGGGTATGATTCTGGTAAAGAGTCTCATAATAGTCTATGTTCTCCAACTTCTGTGCTTAGATTTCATTCCACTGGGGAACCGTGTCCAGAGTCACAGGCTGCTGTACAGAGTGACTGTTGCCGGAGACAAAATCAAGAGGTGGTTCAAGAAGAAATATTGAAGGGTGGTGATGATGAGTGTTTGGTGATGGATCCTCTGTGTTTGAAGGAGTTTTGGGACTTTGAAAGTCCTGCACCGATTTTTTTTGAGGAGTGTAGCGTACCGGGCACTGTTTTGAGAGAAGATTATGCTGATATGCCGGTACATTTAGACTGTGATTTTGGTTCCTGTTTATGGGATGTTGACAAGTATTTTGAGGCATAATTCCAGGATCATAAAAACCTTAATTACTCTCTATTTGGGGTTTAAGGTTAAGCTATCTACATGATGATACGATGATTTGGTAAATTCCGAGGGGAGTTTTGGATTAGTACTGTTTTCAATTTTAGTTATACTGGCCGTGTCTAAAGATTGTAAGGTTTAGCTTACAATTTGGAAATATATGTAAATCCTTTCCTCTTTCTTTATGTTTTCAAGATTTTGAATCTCTTGAGTGTTTCTTTATGGTAAGTGTTCGTTTGCGAAGATTGCAGGCAAGATTATGAATAGGGATTGGGAGTTTAAATCTTGACTGTTTTATATCACTTTTTGTATGTTTTTGTGCATGTTTTAATATGATGGGTTCGGAGAGTGAGATATTTTTACCTGCTGAACTTAAGAGGGTGTTTGGGAGTTGGGAGTATGGTAGCTGTTGCTTTTCAAATAGCTTTTCGTGTCGAAAAGCATGCTAATAATGTTTTTTTATTTTTTAAAAATTATTTTTGACATCAGCATATCAAACCGATCCAAAAAGTACAAACCGTATTTAATTTTAATAAAAAAAAAAATTCAAAATTTGTCCAAAAACAGGTTTAACCTCAGCCCCAAACGGGCACTTAGTGCCTAACAAGTGTCTAAAGTGGTTTCCATGTTCGACGGTTGGCTACCTTGAACTCTCGAGAGCCACCCGCTCCTTCTGCGTTTTGCTAGCCATTCTTTGGTAGTGATAACAAGTCCAAATTCCTGCCTATAATCGTGCTCTGCCTTTCCTGGTGTCTAGTGGATAGTGTTAAAAAAATATCATGCATCAATTTGATCTAGTTGGGGTCTAAATCAGTATGTTGTCTGTAACGTCTCCAGTAATATAATTTATTGACTGATTGTTGACTAGGACATTTATTTATTAACAATCCTTCCGGGAAAAATGTGACTGTCCAGCTGAGGATGCCAGCTATAGTTTCGTACTGGCAGATTATCCCATGTTTTTCTTTTTTTTTTAGTTTTAAATTATTTTTTTAGGTAATTTTTTATTATTTTATTAGTTGATATTATAAATAAAAATAAAAATATTATTTTAATATATATATTTTAAAAAAACATAAAACATGTCAGTGTACTTAAACCAAGCTTTGGACTTTGAATTCAAAATACAGAATCCTGGCTTTTACTTGGACGACTTGAGCCCACTGAAATTACACAATGGTCAAGTGTGATCCTTGGACGAGAACCACCAACAGACTGTCTTCTCTCCTGACGGGAGGGAGCTTTGGTCTGTCCGAGGCACTAATGGAACCATAAATTCTTTCCCCACAAAACACGTCGGAAAGGAAGATGTAGGTGCCTAGGGTAGCGGTGGCCTTTTTAGAAATTCCAAGACATGCCACCTCTAACTTGCTTTAATTTTATGTTGATCACGACCCGGCGTGCCTCGACTCCGTGGTGTAAATTATTTTTTATTTTTAATACTAAGAATATCAAAACAATAAATTTTTTTTAAAAAATATCAATTGAATTTTTCTTAAAAAAATTCAAAAATCTAAAAATTGCGTTGAAACCGCACTCCCAAAACAGGGATCTCCTTACTGAACAAGAGGGATCTTCTGACCGTACCACTGGTCAAAGATTGCAAAAAGTTTCGGGAGGTAATTTGGCACCGCAGGCTTGCTTTTATTACTCATAGTGTACAAAAGAGACCCACTTGCAAGCCTGTAACGAGAGATCTAAAAGAAGATGTGAAAAAATCAGACTCAGACCCACTAGCAATGTGCAAGTCTGTATTTGGTCACTTCTGGAAATATTTTTACCCAAGTTTTATTTCCCGTTACAGTCCTCGCTCCCCGCAACTTTTACCAGCAGTTATGGTTCTTGCGCGCGGTTGACACATCGTCTAGTTGTCGAAAGTGGGGAACTCTCTCCTCGATCGTCTAGCTTCTTGAGATTTTGGCGTCCCATGTGAAATGGTTGGGGCGGTGAGATATTTGTGAAGGACCTAACCATGCAAGGCAAAACTATATCGATGATAAGAGTGTCGGGTGTATATCACATGGTATCTTGACGATTTCAGTTACTGCTTTTCATTTCTCGTTGGGATTTTCTTAATGTCCACCACAAATCCATTACTTGGATTATCCGAATTCTTTTTTTGGTGAGAAAAAATCACTGCGCAAGGAGAATAAGTTATCGGTGCTTTTGGATGAAGTGGAGGCATTATACACGTGTTAAATGTTCATCTATAAGCAAAAAAAAAAAAAACAGAATCGTCCAGCGAGTGTAGTTTTTAATTTGAAAGTTAGATATGAAATTAACTCGATAGCAAGAACAATTGATGGACTATGGAGAAAAATAATCAGATGGCAGGGAGGGAAGTTGGAGCTAACTTCAAGGGAATTTTGAATACTCCATCAGTCGGAAAGGCTGTGGGCACGCATAGCAATCAAGAAGCTACCAAAGAAGAGAGAAATGGTCCCACTAACAGAGTTAGCAGTTTACACGTGATTTGTAGATAGCTGGCAATCAGAGGTGGTCGGAATGAAAAGTTAGTTAATACAGTTAATTAGAATGTATAACATCGATACTGTAATGTTTAATTCCGGGAGAGGCATATGGTATGAGCTGACATATCTTCGAAGTTTTACATAACTTCTTCTCTTTATTATTTTCTGATTCGCTCAGTTTTTTTTTAATTTTATTTTCCAAACTTTCTTTTCTTCTCAAATTAATCCTTGGTGTTAAGGAAGGTTAATAACAGACAGACACAGCCATGTACAGCATTATTGTTTCAAGAATTCAAATGGTTAGACAGAAAGGATCCACTACGAGAAACAAAAAGATGGGCAGGGAAAATAAAGAAGAGAAAACTTAAAAGTGGGAGAAACATAATATCGACAAACATCGCAAAGAAGCTCGCTATCTTTTTGACCCTGCAGGGATGGCATGTATTAGCATGAGGAGTTTTTAACGGTTAAACTAACTTGGATCCGTTATAAAAGAAAGTTTTAAATAAGCACTCGGATTAATTCTCTGGACAATCTCGCGTGGTTATGGGGACAGGAGAATTTCTTGCTGTGAATAATCATCATTTGTATGGAAATCACGGGGAAAAAAGATACCGAAGGAAAAGTCATATTAACAAACAAACAAAAAAAAACACCGTAAAAAACGTGGGATTTCTCCACTATTAAAGAGTAGTGCTCCTTTTCTTCTTCTTCTTATCTTTGATTTTCTTTTCTATCAATGTTATTGCTTTTTAAAAAACCATTATTTAATATTAAATTTATTTTGTTATAAAATTATTTTATTTTTATGATATGGATCTCCACTTTATTTGATTAACCCAGTTGATTTATATATTTTATTATTTAATATTAGATTTGATATAAATAATTGAGGATTGAGCTTCATAATTTATTTTGATTTGTTTTCTATAGAATTATTTAAGTCTCATGATAAAAAACATAGATTTGGTAGGTTAACCAAAATTAAATTAGATCTTTTTTTTTATTTTTTTCTATGAAGTTATCTTAATTTCCTGACTCAGGTCATGAGTTTGATAGATTAACTCGAGTTGGGTTGATTGAGAATTATACTTTGTTATTTATTTCAATTTGTTTTCTATAGGGTTATTCCGATCCTAATAACCCGGATTACAGGTTTAACATGTATGTTAACTTGGATTTCTTTTCAAGTCCTTTTTTTATTTGAGTTTTTTTTTAATTTTATCTTTTAATATTAGATTGATTGAAAATTATGCTTTATAATTTGATTTGATTTACTTTTTATAGGGTTATCATAATCTCTCTACTTGGATTGTGGATTTGACATGTTAACCGAATTGATCCAAGCCAATCCAATATATTGTTATTTTAATGTTAAAAAATGATATAATCTTGAATTTTTTTAGTTAAACGATATTTTTATAGGATGTACGAGTTGTTTTTGTACCAACAAAATCAACCGAGTCATATCAAGACACCTCTCACACGATTCAATTATTTTTTCACTAAAAACAAATATTAGTGATATCTAAATATTTGTTTTATTTTTTTAAAAAAACTAACCCAACACGTAAGTCAATTATCTATTGTTATTATAATAGAAAAGAAAATCATCCACCCATTGCTTGGCAAAAATACTCAAACCATCACACTGATCGTAACGAATGGAGGGGTAAGAAAGTTAATACACTCTCTCTCGTTTTGAGAATTCTATTAGATTTTTTTTCACGTATTAATTGAGAAAGATATGTTAAATATTGTGTGAACTTATACGTTTTTTTATTATATTTTTTTTAAAAATTAAATGCAGTTGAGCATAGAAAGCTATGAGAGTTCAATTTTTAGAGCGGGTTAAAATAGTAAAATTTGGTATTCATTTTTTTTAACTTTCAGACAAAAGATATAGACATCTAAATAAGAAGAAAAAACTCTCATGGACTTCAAGAATAACACTCAACAAACATGAGTTGTCTATGTTAGAATCTAAGTGACCCTAAAATATTCCATTCGTTTATTTTAATTTTTTTTTTTTGCTTGTTTTTGTTTTGATGATAAAGGTATTTTCAGCCAATTACAGCACTGTATTGATAAACTCATCATAAGATTTCAATATTAGTGGTTCCTTGAGGATATATAAAACTCATTTACCAATCAAATTAAGGCCATAAAAGTTCCCTACGTTGAATTCTAAGCAACTCAAGCATGCATGTAAATAATATATATTTTTTAATTTTTAAAATTTATTTATAACATTACTATATCAAAACACACGATATAAAAATATTAAAATTTTTAATTTTAAATAAAAAAACTATATTTAAAATAAATAATATTTTAACCGCACTGCCAAACTTCCTTAACCTTAACGTTTGTGCCTCGTCCCTATGGCTAGTGTTGAAATTAACATAATTCATGATTAAGTATAAAGTTTAGGGAAAGAATTGTAGCTTCTTCTATATAATATTTCCACGAGAAAAGCAAAAGGATAGAAAGTTGTTAGTTAAGCATTTTCTAGTTAATATGTTTTCAGGTGTCTTTAATCGGAAACAATATTGTAATATTGCAATTTGAAACAAATGTTCTTCCCATATTATAGAAATGTAATTCTAGCATGAAAACCCATGTGATAACAAGTCAAAAAAGTCTATGGATAATAATCAAATCTTACCTGGGTATTTACTCATATGTAAAATTGGCTTGATGATCATGCAAATTTGTTTTTATTTATTTCAAGTCAATTAGAGATGCTTCCCTAGTACTCGTCATGCCTCAAAACACTAGAGAAAGGGGAAAAAAAGAACCACAACATGGCAGCAAGCAACAATTTCTGTTCATTTGCATGTTTCCAAACAACAACGAGCTAGGCAATAAACAAATTGCAGATTAACCAACTAATCATAGATAATACAAAAAATCAAAAGCACGCATGTATCAACTGTCAGAACTGCAAGAGGACTTGGTGTTAAGAATGCGAGATTGATGATAACTGTATAAAAACATTTGCAGAAAGTTGCTTCTCGTAGTCTTTAGTGGTGGTGGTTTTGCAGAAACACTTGCTTCTCGTGGTGAATTTGCTATAGCAGGTAGCATATTGGCTAATATTCTATTTTCCTCATTTTGTTTAAGCATTCTATGCCCTTGCGGATTTGCAATGTAAATTTTCACATGTGGTGGATTTGGGGCTTTTTGAAACCAACAAGGTAATGGTGGTTTTTCAGCCTTTTCTAGCAATGCCGGAGGTAGCCAACAAGGAATTGGTGGTTTCTCTGCTTTCAGTGGTGGATGTTTCTTTGGAGATAAGGAAGGCGATGGATGTGGGGTGTTTATGGTTGCTAGACAATGGTGGCCTTCGGGAAAGAAAGAAAATGAGAGAATAGGTGGTGAGGACGGCTAGGGTAGAAGAGAATCAGACATGTATTTTCTTTAAAAAAGAAAAAGAAAAAACACTTTAGGACAATTTTATAATTTTGTAGTTTTAACAATTACAGTGCTATTTAATTATTAAATTAAATATATTAGTAATTTTATAAATAAATCAATCTTTTTTATTGGTTTTTTTGCACAGATGCATGGAGATATAAAGCGCCATGAACTTGTAAATTGTAATTATTTTTTAAAAATAAATAAAAAATAAAAAAATAATTAAACTAAAAGATGATCAATGCAATTTTTTTCTATTTTATTTTATTTTAAGTTAGGAAGAGAGGTTTTATTAAAATAATAAACTAGAAGAAGTGAATTCATATTTTATAAGTATGTGTTTGGTATTGTGGTATAGGGTACTTTTTATAAGTGTTTATCGTTTGAAAATATATTAAAATAATTTTTTTTTTAAATTAGTATATCAAAATCATCCAAAAATATAAAAAATATTATACTAGTTTTTGATAAGCTAAACATGTGTTTGGTTTTATGTTCAAAAAGCGTTTTTAAAAATTGTTATTCTTCAAATTATTCTTTTTAATATTTTTGAATGATGATAATATGTTGATATAAAAATAAATTTTAAAATAAAAAATATTATTTTAATATATTTTTAAATAAAAATATTTTAAAAAATAATTACCTCTGTATCATCAGATATTATCTTTTAAGACATATTGAACATGGTTTCAAATGCAAAACTTTGAAACAACTTCAAATGAGTAAACTGAGCTAGACGTGAATTATTGGCGTCGAATAAATTTGGGCCTAGTCAATTTTCAGACGCAGCCCATGGGCGTGCTGTTTTCAATGACTCTAAAGTCCGCGCTCCTTATAGTTGTGGTCCCGCTATTGGTCACTGGCTTGTCAGGTTGCCAAGATCCAAGGGATTAACGTTCCGTCCATCTTCCTCGTTTGGGATTGATAACAATTATCCCGTGAAGTTACTGGAGTTGGTTAACTGTATGATTAATCTCAAGGATTTGTCTAGAAATGTTAGTGATGATAAATTAAGAATCCAAGCCTTACGGCGTTGCAAAGAGCCAGTTACTGCTAAGATAATCTCGCGGAGATTAAAACGTAAAGGGAGAGAGTAAGTAATAAGATTTCATAATTTTCTGTCCATGAAGTGCAGCCCATCCCATTTTGTCATGAGTTTGCTTCCAGCTTTATGGGATTGGACCCCTTTTTTATCCTTTGATTTTCAAGTCATCTCAGTAACCTTCTCAGTAAGAGCAAGTGTTTCAAATCTTTGAAAAGAACAATGTTATGGATGATCTTCGGGTTAAATGATGAGGGATCGATGATGGGACGCCATAATTTTAGCATGCTCCTGCTGCTGACACTCCGTGATCTCCAATGAACACTTCGCTCTGCCACAGCAAATTTCTTGGCTAATGGTCCTTCGGCCCTAACCGTCCATATATATATATATATATATATATATATATATATATATATATATATATATATATATATATCATGGTGCATATGTAAATGATGACACAGATGCATTGCTTTGGCGCCATGTGCTGGAAAGCAAGGTTGTGGGGGTATTTACAAACAAAACTTCTCTTTAAAGCAAACCCACGCAAAAAAAGAAGAAAAGGAAAAGGAACAGTATGATCTGTTTTGTTTCGATAAGAAACCGAATCGCCAACCATACAAAAAATAAGAAGAGGCCTGCCTTCCAGTTTCCATTATATCATATCATATAGTTTCCATTCCCACCAGAGGCCTAATAAAACCAAAGCCGGCAAAGTCTGAAAAGTGTTGGTGAGCATTGCTGGAAAAACTAAAACAGAAGGTTTTAATTGCTCTGCTGTTCCTCTTCGATGGAATTAAGGAGGGACCTGCAGACTGTCATTGAGAGAGCATGGGGTTTGCATGATGGGCTCGCTGAGGAAATCAAAAACATCAACAGCTACTTCTGCAGGTTCTGTTCAGAACATGGTCGTTATTATAGCATTGTGGAGACCCCATTTCAGGAGAAGGAAGGATTGATTGCCATTAAGGATTCATTGAAGGAAGTAGGGAGCGTGCTTGTGATTTTACAGGTACGTTGATCATTCTTTTCCTCTCCTTATTTCAAGATAGCTAGCTCAGAATTAGCGTGCTGAAATTAGTCTTTCAGACAGTTTCATTTGGATTTATCAGATTTTGACATTTCAATCCCATGTTAGAGACATTACGCCTCGAATCAACAAGTACTTAAATGAAACTTCTGTGGTAATTAATATTGATAGTTGTATACACAGCACACAAGTCCTCTGGCATTCTTCATATATAGTAGTTGTATATTGCACCATACTTAACAGTTACAGCTTGAACTCCTATTGAAAAATTGTTAGCCAAGCAGACCAGGGTCCCATAAATAAAGGCGCAGTCTGCCAAAAACCAGGCTCTGCTCGATAATTTCTTGTTTATTTCGAACTTGAAGTACTGCACAAGAAATAAACATACAGAGTACATAATTGATTTTCAGGCCCCGACTACGTCAAGGTACAGGGATTGAATACTGATGGAAATTTCTTGATGCAATGAACTGCAAAGTAGTGTTACTTGTATTCCCTTACTGGAAATCACAAAACGTCAGCGGACAACTCTATATCCTTTTCTCATGAAGTTGCTAGGCCTACCTTCCTTCCCCTAATAACATTATGCAGAGATTACGATCATGGCAACCGATTGATAGGCAAGAGGCAACTACAAGATTAGAAGGAAGCTGGTTGATTCTCATGGAAAAGGTGGCACAATATCAAGGAAGACCACTTGGTGTGGTGGAAGAATTGAACGCCTGTTTTGGCAATGGAAAGACTGTTTTTGACTGGAAGTTGAGGGAGAAAAGGAAGATCAAAGGTGATGATTCCAATGTTCAAGAGGAAAAGAGGATGGCAACTGCAGGTTTTGTGTTTGTTGGATTAGAATGTTATTCAACCAGTGGAGGTGGCAAAAAGCTATTGGAGTTGCAGCAAAACTGATTTTGGTCTCAACTAGCGTTTCATCTACAGTAAAATTCTGCCATGGGAGGCTGCATTGTTGCAGTTCACAAAGGAAAGTTGTTTCATTGGTTGAACCAGTATATTCAAGAACAAAAGAAAACAGTACAGCATTATCCACCTCAAACAGCCCTCTAGATGTTTTTTATGGCAGGGGATGATTTTATTATGCTTAATTCGGTTAACCACTACTCGATTCAACCTCAGTAGTATATGATTTTATCTACTTAGAATCGAACAGAGAGTAAACTTCGTATAGGATCAATTTCATGGATCACGTTGTTGTGCTCCACTTTTATGCATTCTGAAATTGCTTTACTCCTTTAGGACCTTGTTCTTTACACGTAATTAACTGTGTGTTTCTTTTCAGTGCTAAATAAAGCAAAAAGAAAAAGAAAACAGCGGAAACTTTAGTCGATGGACAATTAGAAACACTAACCTCCATAAAAATAATAAAATAGTGAAGACTGAACGGCAATTACGTCGGCCAAACAAATCACACAACAGCAATCAGAATGCAACATCCTTTCTTTCTTTACGAGGTTATGGTATCAAACATGTTTTTAGGGAATTTCCAATTAGACTGGAGTTCAGTTGGGTAGAAGAAAGTTGGCTATTTCTTGGACAAATTGGGGGAATCAGCACCCAAAATCAAAACAATTGGAGAAATTAATAGCAAAAAGTTTCAGTGAAATAACATATTTTAATCCTTCCTGCTTTAAAACGTGAGAAAATGTGTTATTTCATTAAAAAAATTTAAATAGTATTATTCGAATTTTTTTTAAAAAAAAAATGCTAATTTTAAAATATATCCGTATTTCTTGAGACCAGCTTCCAATGATTTGCTTTTTATTTTCTGGGCTAAGCGGTGCTCCCCTTGTACGGACCAAACCAATGCCAAGTCCAGATTGTCAAAGAATTCCTGGTCACTTTCTTCAGTCCAGTCCACTAATGCGGCTTTGCGAGCCAGTCATTTTCTATTTTCTATTTTTATGGTCTCCACACCTCACAACCATATAGTTGTCATCGACTCAGGACTAATCTGAAAAAAAGAAAAGATATTATTGGATCAATGTAGGTATATTATTTTTATTAAAACAGTACTACTTAAAACATGAAATATTTCATAAGGAGACATATTTAAAACAAATTAAAAAAACCGCCTCACTTTCTTATAACCAACTGCCCCTCCGTTTTCCCTTCCATTCAATGCAAACTCCAACTTAATTTCCCTAGCAAATAAAATCAAGGCATTCTACAACACCAAACTTGACTTGCAAAAATTATATAATATGGATAATAAATAAAATTTGGACTAGAAAGACAATACAAAGTGGAGCAAATGGTGGTGGGATCATAGCTGTGAATAATCTCTTTATTTTTATATGGCATAAAAAATATAATATAAACTTATATTATAAAAAATAAATCATAAAATTATAATGGTTAATGCAAATAGTAAGCAATTTCATTAATAAAAATGTAATGTACTTGTTCTTGTATAATAAAATTCTATCATGCAAGATTTTTTTTTAAAAAAAATAGAAGTTGTTGATAAAACTTCGCATCCAGAAAAAAAACATTGAAAACATATATGTTTTAACAATTATGCTTTTTTATTGGCTAATTAGTTATAATATTCCCTCCAAATGCATAACCATTTATAGTGATTATTTTAGTTGATTTGATGTTTTTTTTATCTTAATGAATAATGCATTGTTTTTAGATATTATTATGTTTTTTTATAGATATTGTTATATTTTTATAAATTTCAGATATTATTTATTGTACAATTATGAATTTGATTAATAATGAATTATAAGTTTGGTATGAATCAAACAATTCAAAATATTTTTTTATTTTAAATTTTATGTTATTAGATTACACCAGTTATAAGATTTTCTATAAAGAAATTATAATCCTTTAAATTTATTGGATTAGATTAATGTTATGTTACTTTTGTACGTAAAGATATTACCAATTTTAGCAATGTAGAGCTTGCCTTCACGGTATTCCTATAAAATAAAAATTTTCCTCGATCATAAAATCAAGATTTTACCAATTTTAACAATGTAGAGCTTGCCTTCATGGATAAATGCAGCAGCAACATGAAGAGTTGATATTGAAGAAATTTCGAAAGAAGGTAGTAATACTCTTATGATTAACAGTGAGGAATCAAAATCAGTCCCATCAGATTTTGAATTAGGTTTTGGAGGCAGAGCTTTCGCTGCAGCTGGTGCCGCTGTTCTCTCCGCCGTCATTGTTAATCCTCTCGATGTCGCCAAGGTGCCTAATTTTCTATTTCAACTCCTCCAATTTTACCTTTTTTTGTTTTTACTACCACTCATCTCTTCATTTTTCTAATTAAATCTTCTTCTGTGACTGATAATGTTTTAATTGATGATTTATTCATTATGTATTTTCGTAGACAAGGTTGCAAGCTCAGGCAGCAGGAGTTCCTTACCAAGGTCTATCTAGTGGAACGGCGTGTTTTGAATCGAATACGGTATGCTCATTGCTGCTATTTTATTGTAATTGGCTTTAATGGGAAATCAGGAGTCTGATAAATAGCATATTGAACAGTGTTAATTTCTGATCTAAAATTGTTATTCCATATGTTTCCTGACGTGAAAAGCACCATAGCCGCCTGCAGAGAGCATCATCTGTGGGATATTTTCGCAGGAACGATCAGATCTAAACCGTGCCTCCCAGTTCACTTCAAATCTGAACTAAACCGTCCGATCATTTTTGTTTTGTTTCCCTTGTCCGTTCCCGCTGACTGGAATGCTCCACGTCTACCATCAATTCTTGCCTTGAATTTTCATGGCAGTAATTATATCATACAATCTGCCTGGACTATCATATGGCCAATTTTCCATTTCTTTATTTCATTTATGTGAAATATTCAACTAATTCCATCATTTATCTGAGGTAATTTGGAGAAGGTGGTGATACATGTCTGCCCGGAACACATTTGCCTGATATCCTAGGCTCCACTTGTGCATGAGCCAGATAGTCAAAGCCGAAGAAGAAAAATTGCTGATTGAAATCTTTTTAACTGGTAAGTGTTCTAGATATTTGCTTGCTAGCTTCCTTGTGGAACAGGGGGAGGGAAGGGACTGTCTGCAAGAGTTGGTTCCCGCGTTTCTCGGCATTGATTCTGTTCGTCATTTGAGAATGTTGTGATTCCCATTTGCAAGAAACGTTGGCAAGCGCGATTGCAGCGTACGACATTGACTGTCTTGTCTTAAAAAAAAAAAAGGAAGGAAAAGAGTCATCCTTTCGCTCCATTGAAAGGATTTCGTGAGCTTTGGCAGCTTGGCAAGTATCTGAGTGCTTAAAAGGCAACAGGGTAGCTATAGAATATAAGAATTAGAATCCCCTTCTTAGGGCCTGGGAATCCCGGGATAGATTTTTATTCACGCGACAATTATTTCTAGTGATGCAACTATGCCTTGATTTGTCTTATTGTTTTCGTCCTCTTTTAACACCTACCAGATACAGGACTGGAAGGATGTGATCGTATGGGCAAAAAGATCTGGAGAAAAGGTTACCCTGTTAAACAAGTTTTTACGCATAATAATGAGATGGATTGCCCGATGAGTGGGTTCCTCACGGCCACTCACCACGGTCTATATCAATGGAGTAGAGTAGTATTTACATTTTAGAGACCAAATTGAAAGCTGTAATAAAAACGCAACTTCGAGAAAAAATAAAATTGAATCAATCTTTTAATAACCAATGCCGCCACCACAATCAATCACTCATAAGAAATTCCTTCTGAAACCAGATAAGTGAGCACAATCCATCTCTACAAGTCCTAGAAAATTCAAAAGAAAGTGTAGGATGAAGCATCCAGCGGGTGAATCAGGTATGTGAGCACCAGAGCCACAAGCATCAGCAGGTATGCGATTCCTTGGTCGACTGAAGTCCCTGCAAAAACATTAAGCAAAATCTATAAAAAAAAACCATTCAAAGAGAACTACTATCACACTTAATTAATGGTAGACCCCTCCCTGTTTAGGTTTTAAAGGGACCATCTAAGAGAATCTCTGGCATTTATGAGAATCTCTCCCCAAGGAGATTCAAAAGGAGAATCTAAAAGAAGAGGGGAGGGTAGCAAGGAAACTACAATGGGTTTCGTAATTTTGAATCTAAGCAGAAAAATCCACAAGAATCAAAGCCAACGGAGAGAAGAGGAGATTACCATCGCTGGTAGGTGCAGGGGCGGGAGCGGGAGACTGGGCCTCAACAGAAGGGGAGACAACAGCCAAAATAAGAGAAACAACAGCCAAAACGGCAATAAAAGCCTTGAATGAAGCACAAACTGCCATTGCTATGCTTTCTAACTCTTAAGATCTAAGAAAAAAGCAGAAAGATCTAGCTACAACTAGCTTCGCAAAGAGAGAGAGAACAGAAATAAGAACAATGTGCTCGTCTTTACGAGAGAGAGGTGGAGGAGGATAAGGAGAGAATAGAGGGAGGAGAGTATAAATACAAAGAAGGCTCGGTGAGTGTGTGAGAGAGAGAGGAAAGAGGGAAGCCACTATTTGGGAAGAAGAGTCGGAATTGGCATGTCGCAGTGTTTACTATTGAGGGCAGTGAGTGCGGGGTCCATAGAAATTTGGCTTTGCTTTCAATGCGCCATGTGATGGTCGGACCTTTCTACTTTTTTTATATTTTAACAGCCTGTCAGTCGGGTTGTCGCTTGACCCTTTTGTTTGTGTTACCTAACCCCCCCTCACCTCACCTTCTGTTGTTTTCGTAACGGACTTAACGGCTAATTTTTCTTCAACTTTATATATATAAATATATTTCAGAATTTATGATAGATACATAGATCTGTAAAATTTGATTTGAAACGTTGGTGAGGCATCCGAGGGGTTTTTTAATATTTACATGTGGTAGCGTGGAAATTTGAATTTTAGATGACTTTTGAAATTAGGATAAAAATATTACTTTTAAAACTTGTGAATCTCATTAGCTAATAATAAATGACAACAGATTTGTATTCGATCTGACAACCTTAAATTTGAAAATTCTGACAAGGATATTAATTACATATGGGTGGATTACTATATATGAAATTGAAACCGAAAAAACTTGAATGTATGTAGGAAGAATCCAACATTCTAAGACTACAATTAAATGGAAAACAATGTTTTGTTTTTTCAACTTGGATTAACACTGAAAGAAAGGGAACCATGCCCGTATGTGGCCAAAGAAGCGCTGAGCTAATAGTGCCACACAAATTTGTGGGTGGGCAAACCGTGGAGTTGGCTTCGAACTAAACTCAAGCGGCCGAATGTCTCCTGAAACGTATTCCTAAATCGAACTTGTATAATTCACAGCACGAGCACATTCATCCAGTGAGAGAGTTTCCTAGTGAAACATCTCAAATGATGATTTTTGCATTCGTTAAGCCACAGCCCTCGGGAAAAAAATGAAGCAACTGGGGAGCCGAATGATGGTTTTCATGATTTTGGCAACTAGTACAGGTTGTCTTTCCTGCCCACATCTGCTCTGTCATTCTCACCTTTGCCCGCAAGGCCATTCCAGATGACAACGGGCTGGGAGCCAGAAAAATTCAAATTCAAAATGCTCCCACTAAATGGTTCTGCCCACACAACTTACGCTATCAAGAAAAAAGCCCATAGATGTCCATGGATGATGACCTTGAGGTGTTCTCAATTTTTATGTTCAACAGCAATAATGTCAAGCAGGATATTCTCACCTTCCTAGGAAATAGGACGAGGGAGATGGTTACATAAATAAAAAATTATCGTGTTAGTGTAACAAACTTAGAATCAGCCCAAAATTCAAGGCAAGAGTTTCCAGTCTGGCTGCGGCAATTAATCATCATGCATCTGTTTTCCCTTGTTTTATCCATCCGATGCTAGTCATATATGCACACGTTGAAGAAAGCAAACACCATTCATGGGCAAGTTGTAACTCGGGTGATTCAAAATCAGATTAAAAGGGTATTTAGAAGGTATTTAAAAAGATCTTTAGAAATATAATAATAGTTGCTTTTCATTTCAAAACATATTAAAATAATATATTTTTTATTTTTTAAAAAATTAGTTTTAATATCAACACATTAATCAAAATAATTTAAAAACATAAAAAAAAATTAATTTAAAACAAAAAAAAAATTAATTTTTTTTTTTAAATACTTTCAAAACACAATGCCAAATACTGCCAAAATAAACCACCATAACAGCACATGCAATGGATTCAGAAAGCACGGAACACCAAACACAACATCTGGAATTTTGACACCACAAGATAAATTTCATGATTTATACAAACCGCACAGGACAATCACAACGCCAGCCGGTAGCATGGATAACCACCATATCAATAAACACTGTTGGACCATTACCAACCTACCATGTGGACGGGACCACAGAAAATGCTTCACATGCCATGTTTTGAGATATTACACAAAAAAGGGTGTGATAAATCACGAAAATAATTTTACTTGTCAACACTACAAATTTAGTCCCGAATAGAATTAACACCTGCAAAGCATCCAAGCAGGAAATCTCATTATCTGACTGCAAATGTAGTCTCTGTCCTCTAGGTTCCAGAAAATTTAGTAATAATTGAAAGATTATGAAAAATCTGATCCAACAAAACTCAAAATCTGCAAGGTCCGGGTTGGGATTCCTGTTCTTTTTTTAAAGAATAACAAAATCAAACACCAAAGCAATCGACACACCACAAAATCACCAATCTTCACACCCAAAAAAAAAGATCTCAAACCATAAATTTGTCATATTTACTTACAATCAGTTTTCAACTGTGCTTTCAGCATCATAACTACAATCTGCAAATGAGTAAAATTCAAAGCTTGTCACATTTTTGCAGAAAGGAAACAGAGACAAGAATACAAGAAACAGGGATCCGAGAACAAAATAAGACACAAACAACTCACTCAATGTGAAACTACCAGAAGCTAGGACCTTCCAATCTATTTTGCAAGAACATTCATAAAAGTACTATTTTACAGCCTGCAGTCTCATACATGCTAAAGTTACAAAAACATGCTTCAGAAAGGCATTCTATATAGAAAAAAATAGCAAAAAAATCTAACTGAACTATACATCGGATAAAACTCAACTCGCTGAAGTAATTCTCAATGAGAGGAAACACAAAGAGAACCTATAATTATAGCAATTACTAGAAGCATAAACTTTTTAACTTACTTGGTAATTCAAATTGCCAATTTTGGATCCACTGTTCCTTTAGCATTACCTTCTTCTGTTAAAAGGTTGTCAGGATCCTGCAATATAACATAAAATCAGCAGCATACAGATAAGATGTAATCTGGGGAAAGTCAGGGCCAGCAGTCAATATACCTCCATTCCCCATTTTATGTAATCTGGGGACTCACAGGCTTTGTATTCATCAACTAAACTCTCGATTATGTCCCGTGATTCATCGAATTCAGAAAGATCATTGTCCTGAAAAAACATTTTGCAACAGATAATAAAAAGCAGTCTACAAAGCTAGTGCACCTTATCTCGAAGCATTCTACACTCCAGCCAAAAAGGGCTAGTGGAGATTAACAAAATCATGTTGCTCATCTGAAATGGAGGATTGTGAACAATAAAACCGTAATGTTTCTGATCAGAAAGATGGGTTCCTTTTTCATGATTACAAGCTGAAGATAAAAAAGGGAATGTATAGTATAATCCATGTAATGACAACTGACCAGAGGCATGTGAGAAACATGAGGAAGGCAACTTACAGCAAACATCGGAAATTTTCGATAGTTATCAAGAAAAGCTTGTTTTTTTCTCAGCTTCTCATACTGGCTCAAACATTTGCTGAAGAGGTGGCGGATGCTAGTGTGGCTTGCTAGCATGAGACCACTTACCTACAAATGCAGTTTGCTCATTTATTCTTTCACAAAATTTGCATAACATTCCAGTTACACTAAACATTACATGGGAAATTCAACATCTTCAAAATTGACATATGAAACTGAATAACACAATCTCTAAAAAGATTTATGTTTTTGGTACTTTTCTAATGAAAAATAAACCAAAAAAGAGAAAGTAAGGGCACAGATTTTGTTCCTACCCTGTGCGCAGTTTGAACATAAGGAGACTTTCTAGACAAAGCAACCTTCAAAAAGAAAAAGAAAAAATATAACATGAGCAGATATTATAATCTGATTAGAAGAGGAAAAGAGTAAATGGAATGAAGAAAAAGGTTTCATTCATTGTACTATATGAAAAGACCTGTATACTTGCAGGGCCCCACTCAATAAAGTTAACAAGCTTCCTTTCACGAATCCTCTGCAAACTTTCATGAACCTGATAAAAGAGTAGGCAATGCAATATAGATGAATTTACTTGTGTGCAGAAAGAAAAACTGCTTGCGCTTATGATATGCAAAAAGCCAACTCAATTAATAGCAGCCTCTCTATGTAATGATATGCAAAACCATGTAACAAGCACAATGGGACCCTAGACAAAGCTAAAAGATAAAACAGGATCAACACACTGAAACTACAGCTGGGCTGACCTAACAAAAAGCCAACTTACTGAAACTAAAGTATCACATAACTAAAGCCAAATTATGAGGCAGCCATGGAGAGAAAAGAATGGAAGCAGCTAAGGGTTGACTTCCCAAATGTGCTGCCCTCATGGTGATTAACTTAACAAGTTCATTCATCTTTTCAAGCAGTATTCTACAGTAAGAGACTTCTAACAGGTTCATAAACTATAAGAAATTATTACCTGAGTAGGGTCCACTTCTCCCTGAATAATATTCAATATTGAAATGTATTTTGCTTGACTAGCTTCTTTTGTTCGTGCATAAGAGGAAACCATGATATTCTTGGTCTGAAAAAAAAAAGGGTCAGTTTGATACCTAACTACAATTTGGTTAAACAATAAGGAATGAAATTTCTCACCTGCAGAAGTCTTCTCATAACATCCAGTACAGTAGTTTTACGAATCACGTTAGCCTGCCATGAGATTATTTGCATCAGATCATCAGCAAATCCTCCTTTAAGAGCATAAGCATGCCAAGTGAAAATATATAAAGAAATGACAAACCAAAATAATATAATTTGATGGAGCTGCTAATTGGAGTATCTGAAAATAATCCAACTATGTCTTACCAAAATCCATAAAACTACTGAAGAGATTCTAATTATCGATTAATTGAGACTCGTTTTTTACATGATCAATTATAAGACTACTAATGAAACAGTATTATTATCGAACAAATTAAATAGAACCATAAAGAAATCAAGTTCAAATTTTACCTGGCGCTCCACTGTGAGTGGTGTATATCCAGTCATAAGAAAATGGCATCTTGGTGTTGGAATTAAAGATGCAAGAAGACCAACCAAGTCATTGTTCATATATCCAGGATACCGCAGAGTAGTTGTGCTAGCAGACATAACAGTAGATACCAAAGAGTTTGTTTGAGCAAATGTGGGAGTTGACAAATGTAGGCGCTCAACAGCAATTCTATTCAGTGCAGTATTGTCCAGAACAACAACACAATCTGCATTTAGAGTCAGTCTCTTGAGTGTTAAAAGTGAGTTATAGGGTTGGACTACCACATCACTTGTCTCCATCTGGTTAGGAAATACACTGTATGTCTGGACCAGCTTTTTGCTATAGCGATCATTTAAAGTCTCCAGCAGATACGAGCCCATACCTTCAATACATAATGCAGACACTCAAGTAAGCAAACCAGAAACTAAGAGCTCTATCTGGGTTCCATTATATATTAGCAACAATAAGTTCACATATTGTGCAGCCATTTTGATTATGTGGCCAGTGGCCACAGTATTATCAAGTACGATTCACAAATTATCTATTATAAACCAAGAGCAATCTAAACCAACCTACGCTTACCAGAACTGTGTTAATTCAAGTGTTCAAATCATCACCACTTGTCAGATTCTAACAAAAAATATCGGTAATATAGTTTGTGTGAGAGTACTACACAAATGCATCAAAACTTCAAAACTTTAATAGACAAGAAAAGGCAATGGCAAATTGACAAGTAAAGCAACCTGAGCCTGTTCCTCCAGCAATTGAATGGCATAGAACAAAACCCTCAAGACTGTCACTTCCATCTGCCTCTCTATCAATCATGTCCATTATATCCTCTTCAACACCCTTTCCCTGACCGGTATCAAATAAAGAAAACAGAAATCATACAAAAATCAGATGATGACAATAAGAACCTAACTGCCAAACTCTAAAGGAGGTAAGAACATTTTTACCCTGAATATCCCAAAAGAAAGAAATCAAATTATCTAGCACATGGGACAGCTAGGCAACAAACCTGATGATATCCACTGGCCCAATTATTTCCTGCACCACCACCATGATCCGAAACAAAGATGTTCTCATGATTGTAAAGATTTCGATATTCACTGTTTTGAATTCCATTGATGACCCTAGGCTCCAAATCAATTAGTAATGCTCGTGGTATGTAGTGCTGATCATCCGCTTGGTAGAAAAACACATCTTTCCTATCACCTCCCTGAATCACACCAAATTCAACAAATAGACATTGATCGAATTCCTATTAATACTATCATCTTAGAGTTCACAGATTATATATTTTTATTTTACATTTCCAAATAAACAGCAGAAAAAGGAAAACAATAAAAAGCAGACAGTTAAATTCCCTGATTTAGGTCAAGACAATAGAATACAATTTTTCAAAAGATAAAGAGTGAGAATAGAAGACCTACCTGAGTAGCGAAATCTTCGAGAATGCCATCTTTGTTGATGCCGTGTTCGAGGCAAAGCTGTTTCCAGAACTCCATGCCGATCTGGTTCCCGCATTGTCCTACTTGCAGCGTGATTATCTCTCTCGGCATTTTTCCTCTCTTTTTCTTATTTTCTCGGGAAAATTAGGGTTTTGGGATCGACGGAAAGAGAGATGGAAATGTGAGAGATTAATCTGGCGCGGAGAGGATTTTGAAAAGATGCAATAAAAAATATTTGAGGGAAAAGGGGAATCCCCGAAATTTTGGATTTTCCGTGCGCTTAATATCAATGCTTTTATACACTGAAGTGAGGCAGCAACTCCCTCGGACCCTCGCTGGACTGCCGCCAGGAGTAGATGTTAATGTGCGTCCTATGCGCAGCATAAGCTCAAGGGCCTGGTTCACTGTATGGGCTTAATACCAG
Organism: Populus tomentosa; assembly: GCA_018804465.1. Lineage (NCBI taxonomy): Eukaryota > Viridiplantae > Streptophyta > Magnoliopsida > Malpighiales > Salicaceae > Populus > Populus tomentosa. Next base: position 5,963,396 of record CM031995.1, read on the forward strand.
GGGTTCTTTATGCGAATATATGTTTATTTTTGTGGTTGTGTTTGGTGTGTAATCTATTACAAAAAAACAGCTATAAAAATATGTATTTATTATTTTTATTCTTGTATTTTTTTGTTGTGAATAAAAACATAAGTCATCAGCATATTAAAATAATCTGATAATATATATATATAATTTATTTTAAATAAAAACAATTTAAAATTTAAGGGAACATGATTCGTGGTATTTTCAAACACTTGTGATTACAATAATAGTTTAAAGTGTTTTTCGTTTAGAAATGTATCAAAATAAAATATTTTTATTTTATCTTTGCTATGTAAACTTCATATAATTCAAAAAAAACAAACCTAAAAATTACTTGTTTGTTGATAGATGCAAAGAAAGAAATGAAACAGATTGATTCTAAAGGATTGAAATTCCATTCTATTTTCTTGATGTATAGGTAAAAAATACAAATCAATTTTATTTAAAAAGATTTTGAATTGATTAAGATTTTCTTTATATGAAGGTGTGTAAAGTTAAGGAGATTTAAATAGTATTTGTATGAATGATAATATGATGAATTCTATTTTATATATATATATATATATATATATATTTATTGTAAGATGGATTAAGAGTGCTTGATGGATGTTTAATGATTTGAAAGTTTTTGATTAATAATAATTAGGTATATAAGTGAGAAATTGTTAATTTAAGTGTTTGATATCTTTCTGTTAAACTAAAAAATTATATTGAATAGATGAATTTTTTTACCTAAATTTTATATGTCTATCTAGTTTCCATCACTATAAATGATGTATTAATCCTATTTTGCAGAGAAAATTAGGATAAAAATAATAAACGATTCGCAAGTTATATAGCAGCAACGCCCAACAGCAGATTCTCCCACCACTCCAGTACTGGCTTTTCTCGATAAAATATTGTGCATAAATGGTTTGCTGATGCTAGCAAGTAGCGAGCAAGGTGAAGCTTAATTTGTCAACTCATTTATCAAGAATGCTTAATCTTAATTTTGATGTAAATAGACCAAATTTTAAAACACGAGGGATTAGAAAAACATTTGTCACAAGATCAAGGGGTGAAAGTGTGATTTTTACAAAAAGGGGGGATGAAAGAGTGCAAGACAATAATTTCCATCTCTCCTACCCTAACGAAGATCACAGTGATGGTTCATCGCACAGCAAAAGAGAAAGTAAGAGATTACATAATAACACCCACGTTATTCTACTAAACGTTCATTACACGGCCAGCGAACTGGTCCAAAGACTGACCACAAAACATAAACTAGAAGTCTAACGGGACCAAAGAAAAGCTCCCATGGCATACTTCCTTTTCTCTCCAACATCCCCAGTGATGGGCAACCCATACTCCCTGAGCAGGCAATCAAGTTTCCATTCTTGCATGGTCTCATAGTCGGCTCTGGTGTATCTTGGGTAGTGCAGCGGCATCCGAAAGCTCCCGCTCCGCTCCTTTTCGGGCTGCCCATCTGGTCCATTATTGCCTCCGGTTGAAGTTGGCCTCTGCACTGACTCCATTCCACCTCCACTTATATTTTGCCCAGCAACTTCTATGCTCTAGAGTTACTTGGCCAAATATGCAAGTTAGTTGTAGAATGGTGGCGGCTTTTATAGAGGTTTTAATGAGAGACTGTGGAATGCGAGGGACCCAGACGACACCGTCGAGGTAGGGTAAGGCTGCAATATTTATCGGTGAGAAAACAATGATAATTGCTTTGTGACTTGTGAGTTGGGGTTTATTTAAATTTAAGGAAAATTAGAATTAGGGAGAAGCCCCAAGTCTATGGCCTAGGAGACGTAAGCACGTCTAGGTGTGTGTTTATAATACAGTGCAATGTAATTTTTAATTAAAAATATATTAAAATAATATATTTTTTATTATTTATATCAGAACATTAAAAAATAATTTAAAAAACATTTTAAAAAAACAGATAGATCTGAGTTACCAAACATATCCCAGGAGTCGTATTCAACCGGAGTGACTTTCAAAATATGGTGGAATTAGGTACATTAATTAATTCAGTATCTTTACGCCGGCTAGATTTGTACTGAGTATTCCTAAACTCTCTACTCATTTATTTGCCAAGGAAATTAGTTATTAATAATACTTCACATGCAAAAAAAAAAAAAAAATTATAAGCCATTAGATTGGTGGAAGCAACCAATAATTCTCTCATTGATTTTGTGTGATTGGATGGTTTGTATTTTTATTATGATCTGTTCTTATTTATTTTCTTATAAAAATAGCATTACTACCTCGTTGATTATATTTCCACAGCACCGTAAAAACTAAAAATTCTCATGGTTTGCCAAAATTAGTTCATTAATCCTTATAGTACATAAAATAACTATATAATCCCTTTGTAAGCGTCAACGCACAATCTCAATCTACTTGTTTTTATTTATGCTTTGTTTTATAATCAAACTTGCCCATCTTACCTGCTTCTCCTTTTTTTTTTTTCTTTTATAACAAAAAAGACCAAAATAAATTGGAAAAATATAAAATTGATGAAAATATATACTTTGGTATTCATACTAGAAGTTAGTTTCAATATCTTATGTATGATTTATTATTTGGTTTATATATATACTAGTCTTATGTTATGATTATATTATAAGTTTATAATAAACTTATAATTTTACATGATTATAAATTAAATATTATATGATCACGTATCTAGTTATTTAAGGAAATTTGAACTACTGTTTATTCATGATGCAAAAACATTTATTTGCCTTGATGTTTTTAAATTCCTGATATGATATATTCATATTTAATAGGTTCTATTTATAAGAGTATGGTAATTTTAAGTTCTATTATCAGGTATGTTATGGGTTAAATTAAGTTTTTTTCAAATGTAAAAATATATATTTAAGTGTTGCTAATGTGTTTTTTTAACAAAAAACAAATTTTAAGCTATATGAGAATTGATCTTGTATAACTTGGTCTACTTGTATATATTCAAAGATAATCCAAACAACCAATAAAAATGTAATTTAAATAAAAAAATAAAGAAGATATTTTTAAAAAACAATAATTAAAATAACAACATATTAGATCAACTTGAGTTAGCTTATTAAATTTGTTATCTAAATCATGAGACCCCGATAACCTAATAGAAGCAAATTATCTTTTTTATTAAACATAATTATCAATTAACTCAATATTGAATGATGAAATTAAAAATAAAATTCAACTAAAAAAATAAACCAGGTCAACCCAGGTTAACTTATCAAACATGGATCATAAGACCGAGATAATCTCAAAGAAAGTAAATCGAAAGATTTATAAAACTCAATTCGTAATCAATCTTATTATTGAATGATGAAATTAAAAAAAAAACAGTTAAAAAAAAACACAAAAAAGTCAATAAACCAAACTCGTTACTCAGTTCATAAGATCAGGATAACCTCGTAGAATGTAAATTAAAACAAATTATGAAACCTAATTCCTAATCAACCAATATTGAAGGATTAAATTGAAAAATAAAAATTAACTAAAAAGAACAAGAAAAAACCCAACACAACTGGTTTAACTTGCGACCTGGATTATAAGAAATTGATAACCCAAAAGAAAGCAAATAGAAAAAATATAAAACTTAATTCACAGTCAACTAAATGTCAAATGATTAAATTGAAAAAAATCAAATGAATAAAAAAAAAATTACCCGAGTCAACTAAAGCTAACCTGTCAAACTTAGATCATGAGATTGAGATAACTTCATAAAAGAAAAAAAAATAATATAAATTTCAATTCTCGATCAACTTAGTGTTGATGAAGAATAAAATTGAAAAAAGAGTATTCAATTAAAAAAAACAAAAAAAAAACTCAAGTTAACCTGGCTAACCTGCAAAATTCGTAGTCCAGGTCATAAGACCACGATAACCTCATGTAAAAATAATAATAATAATAATTACAGAGTCCAATTCTCAATCAGCCCAGCGTTAAATGATAGAGTTGAGAAAAAATTAATTGAAAAAATTACCCGAGTCAACACGACTAACCCGTACATAAAATTTACAACTCGGATCATGAGATCGAGAAAATTTCATAGAAAATAAAATAAAAAATATGAAGCTCTATACCCAATAGACCCAATATTAAAAGATAAAATTAAAATTTAATTTAATTTTTTATTAAAAAATCCTAGAAATCTTTTAAAATTCAAAATAAAAAAGGATTTGGCCATTCCCTGTTCAATGCTAAAGTGAAAAGCCAATATGTGTTAATAAGTATTGCGGGTAAAATGGACTATCCAATAAATAGTGACATCAAAAGCATATTCGCAACTGTATATAAAATTTACAACTCAGATCATGAGATCGAGAAAATTTTATAGAAAGTGAAAAAAAAAATATAAAATCTTATACCCAATAGATCAAATATTAAAGAATAAAATTAAAAAAAAAATAACTTTTATTAAAAAATTCTAAAAATTTTTAATGATCAAAATAAAAAAGGATTTGGCCTTTCCCTAATCACTGCTAAAGTGAAAAGCCAATCCCTTATAATATGTATTAACAGGTATAGTGGGTAAAACGAACTATTCAAGAGATGGTGATATCAAAGACACGCTTGAAAGGAAGTAGGATTCAACATGTTCGGACATAAAAATAAAAGAGACATTGCATACGGATGCAAAATCAATATATTTATCTAAACATCTTTATTGTAACAAAACATAAAAACAAAAACGAAAGATAACCCATCTCTTAAAAGAAAATAAAGGAGAGCAGGTAGACTTCAGTTAACCTATAATTATAATGAATCAAGCATTTTGTGTGCGGTATTTAACCATGACCATAAAAAAATAATAAAAATAAAAAAAAATAAAAAATTGTAGTATTTAACGAAAGAAAAAACAAGTTGTAGTATTTCAGTTTTTTTTTTTTTTAAAAAAAAAAGAGCTATTAGTATCAATGATGGGTTTTTTTATAAAAAATAAAAAATAGTATCCATGCAGCTGACAAATCTAAGACGTCATATTTTCTACGCCTGATAAAATCTGCTAAAGGGTGCAAATAAAAAAAATAATATTTGTTAAGCAAAATACCTCCATAGTCCCTTTCTGGCTTTTTATAACACGAGCTAGCCGATTCTCTATCACTCCACGGATTTTTCTCGGTAAAATATTTTACATAGATGGTTTCTTGATCCTACCATGCAAAGTGAAACTTAATTTGTCGACTCATTTATCTAAAAATATTAACTGATACATAAGCAAAGTCTCGAGTAACTCTCTGTATTTTTATGACCTTTTTTTTCATTTACTTGAATGATCGATGCTATCTTACTTTATTATATATCTAATGACGATATAAGACTATCAAGAACAATTATTTTAGGGAAAATCAAATCTTACCCTTACATTTTTTAAATATTATTTAATATTATAATAGTGATTGTTTTTTGATTGAAAATATATTAAAATAATATTTTTAAAAAAATTTATTTTTTATATTAACATATCAAAATGATATGAATACACATAAAAATAATAATAATTTAAAATAAAAACATAAAATATTTTTAAATATTTTTAAACCGTAAAAACAAGCTGTATAACTTGGATTGATTGCAACCAAAATCAATAAAATGTTGGTTACTTAGCTCAAATCAATAATGCTATTAGAAAAGGATAAGATTGCATCTTTTAAGAATATAGGTGCTCAATTAAACTTTTTTTGGAGATCTTTTTCTACATGCAGTACAGTCATATTGTTCATGCCACCTCATCACCTCTGCATCCACAATCACCCTAATGGAGGCCGGACAGTGAAGATCCCAATGTTGAAGCTGCTGGAATTTCCTAGAAAATCTTTGACCCAGTCCTCATATTTTCTTAAGCAACAATTCAGTCTATTTATAGCAATATACTTCATGGCAGTTATAGACTGGGATTAACCGACAAAAATCTTAACAATTTTGAAACAAAAGGGACGAGAAAAACATTTGTCACAAAATCAAGGGGTGAAAGTGTGATTTTGACAATAATTTTCATCTCTCTCATGCCCGAACGGAGATCACAATGATTGTTGATCACGCCACAAAAGAGAAAGAGATCACAGAATAACACCCACGTTATTCTACTGAACGTCATTCCAAAGGCTGACCTCACACATTATCTAACGACTAAAATCATTTCCCAAACGTCGTTAATTAATTAATTACTCCTACCATAAGACATCATGCCTTCAATTTGATTATACAATCACAATCCAAGCATTCCAAGCTAGACAAAAACAAATCGACAGGTATGTGATGTCACACATAACGTCACAATGTCGCTAATATATGACAGTTATTAATATCATAAACTAGAAGTCCAACGAAAAAGGCTACCATGGCACACTTCCTTTCCTTTTCTGTTCAAGATATTTAGTTTATTATAACAAGTTAGGTTAACTATATGGAAGTTCTTTTTTAATAAGATGTAGAGTTTATATAAATTTAAATCTATAAACATGTAAAGGTATAATTCATGAATGAATTGCTTTCAACATAAAATAATAATATAATACTGGTATGCGTACCAAACATATATTTAAATTCACAATGATATGTAAAAAAAACTAATTTAAATACCAATAATAAAATCAACTATGCTTAAATTAAATTAAGAATAATATTTAATTTTTGAAGCACTTAAAGTAATAAATATTTTGTTGTTATTAACGATGAATATTTTATCCTTAAAATTTTATTGCTCTTCACTTGTACAAATATGATGTTCATAATATACCTCTTAAGATTCCAACACCATCACTCTGGTTTAGATGTATTTCTAAACAAGTTGCTTGAATCAAAGATTATATAAATCAAATATCTCTTAACAAGATTAATCTAAACTCTGGATCTGAGAGCAAAAAAAAAAAAAAAAAAAAAAACACTAAAAATAAGGTGAGAATGAGTGTGTAAACTCTGAAAAATTCAAGTTAGAATCTCATCCTTTGCTTATACTTTTATAGTGAATCCTGGAAGCTAAAAGGTTAAAGAATTAATTCTTACCATTATCAACTTTTAATTAGCCATCATAAATTAAGAATTAAATTTAGAAAAATAAAGGGTTCCTTAAGATTAATTTCTTATTCATCCATGATTTATTTAATTAAAATAAATTTCCAACCATTAATCCCTCACATAAATAAAAATTATCTCACTAGTTTAAAAATGACTCAAAGATTTGTTAAGAGATATTGATTTAGTTACTTATTACATGAGAATATATAGCTTTTGGCTTTAAATCTTTCATGGTGAGATAATATTGAATTTACTTTACTAAATAATATTTTTTTATGCAAATCAATACAATAATATTCATACAGTTCTCTAAATAAAGATTAATTTCTTTTGGTTATCATTGTTGTTTTTATTTTAACCCTGAACAATTCTTGAAATCATGAGCACTTTAGATAATCAAGTTTTTATTGAAATTTTAAAAGAAATAACTATATTTTCCACTCATATATATGGTATTTCATTCAAATTATTATGCTATATTCTATTTAGTGTATCAATATATGAAAATCATTAAGAGTTTATCCTATCCTTTATCACTCTATAATTAACAATTATTTCATCATAGAAATAAACAAAAAATTATAATTTCTTAGTGCTATTAGGAATGTTATATGGTTTAATTTTTCATTTGAATCTAGATATTTGAATCTTCAATCAACTAGGTACGGTTATTATTATTATACTCTTTTATATTTTGAAGGCTTTTAAGCCCATTGCTTTTGATGAAAATAATTTTATTTAAGAGTAATTGTTTAACAATATTTTAAGGCTTTAAGCCCATTATACAATTTTTCTTAATAAATTTTTGGTTAGTGGATTCTCAATAGTTTTTCTTTGAATTTACATAATTAATAATTTTATTTGAGAATAAATATTTAACAATATTGTGTCTGTAATGTAAATGTCTGGATTTTTTATTATACATGTTACCTTGTGATTTTTCAGTTGATGACTGACTATCAAAAATGACATAAGTAGTTGGCACTGATTTTTGCTCACATAAATATTTTTAATTTTTTTTAAAATTCATTTAACTTTTTTTTAGCTTTATCAATAGAATAAATTATGATTTTATCGTGTTTTTGGAAATTTTCCTCTGCATACAGTAATATTGTTCATGCGTCCTCATTTCCTCTGCATCCATGGCCGGATGGTGAAGATCGCGATGTTGAAGCTGCTGGGACTTTTTAGAAAAAGTTTGATTCAGTCCTCATATTTTCTTAAGCAGCAATTCAGTCTATTCATAACTATATAATTCATTGCAATTATTGATTGGGATCAACTGACCAATATTTTAACAATTTTTGATGTAAATATACGAAATTTAAAACACTAGGGATAAGAAAAGCATTTTTCTCAAGATCAAGGGGTGAAAGTGTGATTTTGACAAAAAAAAGGGGGAATAAAAGTGTGCAAGACAATAATTTCCATATCTTTCGTAACCGAACGGAGATCACAGTGATGGTTCATCGCACAACAGAAGAGAAAGAGATTACACGGCTAGCAAACTGGTCCAAAGACGGACCACAAAACATAAACTAGAAGTCTAATTAACGGGGCCAAAGAAAAGCTCCCATGGCATACTTCCTTTTCTGTTCAACATCCCCAGTGATGGGCAACCCATACTCTCTGAGCAGGCAATCAAGTTTCCATTCTGGCATGGCCTCATATTCGGCTCTGGTGTGTCTTGGGTAGTGCAGTGGCATCTGAAAGCTCCCACACCGCTCCTTTGTGTGCTGCCTATTTGGTCCATCGCCGATGTTCGACGCTGGCCTCACCACTGACTCCATTCCGCCTCCACTTATATTTTGCCCGACAAATATGCAAGTTAGTTGTAGAATGGTGGTGGCTTTTATAGAGGTTTTAGTGAGAGGCTGTGGAATGCGAGGGACCCAGACGACGTCGTCGAGGTAGGGTAACGTTGCAATATTTAACGGTGAGAAAACAATGATAATTGCTTTGTGACTTCCGAGCTGCGGCTTATTTAAATTTCAGGAAAAATAGATTTATGGAGAATCCCCAAGTCTTCTCTAATGCTGCAGATGTGGCCCAGGCACGTCTGAAATGTGTTTTTTGAAAATATTTTTAAATTACAAATATATTAAAATAGTGTTTTTAATTATTTTTTAAATTAAGTTACAACTAAGTAAAAAGCAAAAGGAATAAACATGATAATAATAATTTAGAAGGCTCCTTTATTATACTAACCAAATTTGCCGGCGTCTGACTGAAGTACTGAGACCCCCTCAACCTGATAAAATTAATTAATTAATTAATTAATTAAGGGCCTTGCACACTTCCACCACGAATACGGAATAGGAAGCAGTACGTGAAACGCTAACGTTTAAACCAATATATATCCCAGCCAATCATATGTGTCAAGAGACAAATTGAAATATATTGAATTGTTCATTTCAAGGGCCAGTCACTGCTTATTTGTGTGCGCGGCCTTACCTTCCTTTAGAATAATGCACAAAAACAGGCTTGAAGACATCAGCATTATTCCTCAATTACACGCTAATCTTTGCAACTTTGTTTTTCTTTCAACAAATCACCAGATTAAGGAGTTAACGCAGCTAAAGCAGATGTGGATTTCCACCCTCAGATCACCAACTAATTCAATCAATGCGACAAATCAATTAATTTTGTCTTTTTATCAATATTAACAATATGTAATTTATGTCATGTAATATAATATAATCGTAAATGTAATTTAAATAATATAAATATAATATCGAATATAAAGACTTTGGATAATAATTCCCATCCAAAATACTCAAACATTCTTTTATCTAAAAACTCTAGAATAATTGTTTTAATTTGCCAAGAAAATCAAATGGATTAATGGAGCTAAGTAAAATCTAGATTTTGTATTTTTTGGTATGGAAAACCTATATATTCTTACTTAAACTTTCTTATACATTCTGTCCTCAGATAACAAGTGAATCCCATTAACCACATTAATGGCGATGGCTCCATTACGGTGGCCAAGATAGCTAACTTAAATCAATGCTTGATTTGATCTTCCTCAAGACTTTTTCATTGATGGATTAAATCCACAAACTTAAGGTAGATTACATAGATTGCAATAACTCACCTATTTCTCGAAATCCTCTCGACCACACATCATCTCATCTCTATAAAAATCAGACATGGCTGCAACTGCATTATTTATTGATCAAGCAGGCATTCACTACGAGCAGGAAACTATGCACATTAGAGTGGCCCATTGTATTATTGGCTAGCACATCTACAGGTAAAATAACTGGCTGTCAAGGGTTTGGAAGAACCAGAGAGGAATACACACCACACATGGTGGCAAACTTCTTGTACACGGCTGTCGGTAGGTGGCTGCAATACCAGGCAAACGTTCTGACCCAAAATCCAGTGGAAGATCATATAATTAAATATACAGTCGTTTTTCCATTACTGTAATCTCTTTAAGTTGTTCACGTCAATTCATGCCCTGCATTTTCTTTTCTTGTTTGTTAATGTGGTTGTGGTTACTTTTTAAATAATTTTTTGTGTCAAAATACATATCAATGATATTTTTTTATTTTTTAAAAATTATTTTTAACATCAGCACATCAGAATAATTAAAAAACACTAAAAACATATTAATTTGAAGTTAATAAAAAATAAAAAAAATTAAATTTTTTTTAAAAGCGCTTTTCAAACACAGAAACAAACATAAATTACTATCCAACCAGTTTACACACACTTCAACTAATATTTTAAGATTTTAATATTAATAATCATATAAATTTTTAATTTTAAAATTTATAATATTCAAATTAATAATTTTTAAAGAATACATTTAATACCTAACTATTTAATCTATACTTATCAGTACATTTTCTTACAACTTGCTCAAGCGTATGCTTCTCCTTGATCTCCCTGCTCTCTTCATAAGTAACAAAACTCAACATATTGCCTGGTTAAAAATATATTTGACAGTGTGATAGTGGTTGCTTTTTAAATAATTTTTCGTGCTGAAATGCATGTTAATGATTTTTTTTATTTTTTAAAAATTATTTTTGATATAAACACATCAAAACGATCTAAAACATACAAACCATATTAAATTTTAACCAAAAAAAAATTAAATTTTATAAAAATACAGTTTTAATCACGTTTCCAAAGGCTTACTAAAAATTTTAGGAAAGAGCAAGTGAGGGTTAACTATAAAAATGTCCCGTACGTTCACACTCACTAACAATAATGTTATCTTTAATTATCCACGGATTGGAGAAATTTATCATTAATGTTATCTAAAAATCTTAATATTGCTCTTCCGTCCATATTTCGTTAAAAAATGGTTTAACATATTCTGTTAAAAGAACATATTGCTGCACATACCTAAAAAAAAAAATCTACTCCGAAAATCATTTAATAAAAACAAAAATTATGCATAATCATTTTCAATTGTTTATATATTATTTTCTTTTGCAAGAGATTATCTTGTCGAGATTTTCTTTTGTGAAATTTGTTATTTGGGTTACATGTACTATTTATAATAAAATTTTTTAACTATTTCAATGGAAAATGTACGAAATTAAGGGTAACATTAAAATTATCAAACAATGTTAAGAGTGAAATTGATTCAACCAATTGGGAAAGGAAACATTATAAACACTCTATAAGTCTATATAGTTTAAGGGTATTATTATAGTTAACCCAAAAATTAACAACACCAAGGCTCAACTATGTTTATACGTGGAAAAGTTTTTGATTTACTTGGAACTTTCTTAAATTGTGTTTACTAATGAAAATATTTCTTTTTTCAATTGATTTTTTTTATATATGAAATTATTAAAACAAATCGAGTTTTTTTTAATTTTCATATTTTTATCATGTTAAATCTTGAAAACATGCAAATAAGGATTTTGTTTTTATTTTGAAAGAAGAAATGATGCTAATTTTATACCGGAAAACTCTTTTCAAAATCTTTTTTTTTTGAATAATTTCATCCGTTGAATTTGATGGACCCAATCAGTCAATATATAATATTTTTAAGAAAATGTTTTGAAAAATCACCAATTAGATTCAGTAAAGCCATTTTTCGAGGGACTTTAGGGTTTGTTTCTAATCATCTTCTTCCTAGTTTGATACTTAATGACATTTGCGGGCGTGTGTGCTCTCAAACGCCCTGATACTTGGCTTTTTTGTCTCTTTCATTTCATAAAAAAAAAATAAAAAAATCCTGAGGAAATAAATTTAGAAGAGATAATTATTATTAAATAAAAACTTCAGAGATTTTTCGAAGGAAACACCCCTTGATATTTGGAATGTGACCGAGGCTCATGTCGAACACAAACTTTCATTTTGGATCTACCAGTGTGCCAATAGAAGAAGGCTTTTCCAGTTAATGATATATAAGCAAAGACTCTGAGCTGTGAAGTGTTTGCATTACTGTTTTACAATATTATTGGTCAAGGAGCCCCGTTTACTTGCTTCTTTGAGTTGATTAACAAATTAAAAACCTAACTTAATAAATGGGTTAACAATTAATCATGATTTTCTGTTTTTAGAAAATCAAAAACTATTTTAAGTGCTATAGTGTTTTTTTTAAGTTGTTTTTATTATTATTATTATTAACATAAGTGTCTGAACTAGCTTGCTCATACTTTAACTAATCTTATGAATCCTAAAATTAACGACCATATAAGTTTCTAGTGACCATCATATTAACAACCAGAAGGTTCAAACTTGAAATTACAGGAAAATAATCCTAAATTTTTATCACTAGACCTCCTATTAAATGATTAACTGTTTATTTATTTTTAATGGAATATGTGAAAAAAATATATACTAAATAGTAGATGCAATGATGGTGATGAGGTGATATAGTAGTTGTAATATTGATAACATAATATCTTATAAATAAATAAAAACATAACAAAAAAAAATCACCTTTTATGTTTTCAAAAATTTATTTAAATCATTTAAGATTGTTTATAGGAAAAAAAAAGTTGAAAAAAGAAGAAGAAAAGAAACCGCACTCGTACCAAACAAAAATAATTGGAGGATTTTTTGTTGAACCAACGCTTCAATTGGTTTTGAGTACATTAATTAGGGAGAAATTACAAACGCGTAGCGGGTTCTATTTTTAGAGCATCAGAGGTCGAAGATTGCGGGAAAGTTTTTGCACAAATTGACCGTACAACCATTAACAAAAGTGTTGTTGTCCCCTTTCTAACAGCTTCCCTTGACTAAACCCAATTTTCCTGGGAAAATCTTCCTTTTCTTTCATTCTTTCGATCTGGTGATTCTTGATTCAGCTATAGAACAATTTTGTTGCCACCTTTTTCCTGAAAATTCCACTACCTATGCAATAATACATTTTACATGGTCTTTATCCATTTTGTCAGGTTTTAGAATAGCTTAATTGGTATGTTTTAGATTATCTTTGTTGTTGATGGAGGAAATCTATGGTTTTTGCTGATGTTCTTCCGGGCTGAGTTTGTGGGAATTCTTGGGGATTCAGCCAATTTTCTTCGATTTATCAATAACCTGTAATATGCTCATGGACTTTGGTTTTTCGGTCTTGGAAGGGGCTATACATTTTCTATTTGTTCCATTTTTATCTGGCAAGTCATATCAATTTGCTTCATCTTGATGTAATTCAAGTTTATGTTCCGATAACTTTCTTCTTGTTTTTCAGTTCTTGCTTGAGCATAATATTAAATCTCAACACCCCATTTGCAGATATTTCGAATTTTAATTAGTTTCAGAATGGAGCAGTTTAGGCAGATTGGAGAGGTACTCGGAAGTTTGAAGGCATTGATGGTGTTTCGCGACTATATACAAATCAATCCACGACAATGCTGTCTGTTGCTTGATGTATTCAGTTTTGCATATGATTCAATAGCTGAAGAGATGAGACAAAACCTGAAATTTGAAGAGAAGAACGTGAAATGGAGAATACTTGAACAGCCATTGAGAGAGATTTATAGAATATTCAAAGAAGGAGAAGGTTACATCAAGCAGTGCCTGGAAACCAAGGATTGGTGGGCCAAAGCCATTACCCTCTATCAGAACTCGTATTGCGTTGAGTTTTACATCCACAACTTATTATCATGTATCCCTGCTGTCATTGAATCAATCGAAATTGCTGGAGAGTTTTCTGGATTAGATCAGGATGAGATACAGAAGAAGAGACTCGTGTACTCGAACAAATATCAGAAGGAATGGAAAGATCCCCGACTTTTCCTGTGGAAGTTTTCAAAGCAGTATCTTATTTCTCAGGAACTTTGCAATCGGTATAATACAGTTTGGAAAGAAGATAGGTGGGTGCTCCTAAACAAAATCCTGGAAAAGAAGATGTCAGGCTCGACAAAGCAAGAGCGGCAACTCACAGATATTCTATTGAAAAACTTGGAAGGATCGGAGCCAGTAAATGGGAAACTCTTACCATGTTCAATCTTAGTACGGTCCAAGGACTACAGTGTAAGGAGACGCCTTGGTAGTGGGAGTCAGTACAAGGAGATACTATGGCTGGGTGAAAGCCTTGCCTTGAGACACTTTTTCGGAGACATTGAGCCCCTATTTCCTGAGATTTCTTCATTGTTATCCCTTTCCCACCCGAATATATTGCAATTCCTTTGTGGGTTCACCGACGAGGAAAAGAAAGAGTGTTTTCTAGTCATGGAACTAATGACTAGGGACCTCTGCAGCTGCATCAGAGAAACCTGTGGCCCAAGAAAGCGCATTCCATTCTCTCTTCCCATTGCGGTTGATCTTATGCTTCAAATTTCCAGAGGAATGGAATATCTCCACTCGAAGGAAATCTACCATGGTAATTTAAACCCTTCTAACATTCTTGTTAAACCAAGAAACATCACCTCAGAAGGGTACCTGCACGCTAAGGTTTCGGGTTTCGGGCTCTCTTCAATCAAGAACTTCACTCCAAAAAACTCGTCAAACCAGAACGAAACCCTCTCATTCATCTGGTATGCTCCAGAAATTTTGGAAGAGAAAGAACAGACAGGAAGTGAAAAGAATTCTAAATACACAGAAAAAGCTGATGTGTACAGTTTTGGAATGGTTTGCTTTCAACTTTTGACTGGGAAAGTTCCATTTGAGGATAGCCATCTCCAAGGAGACAACATGAGCCGAAACATCCTAGCTGGAGAGAGGCCTCTATTTCCATTTTATTCACCAAAATATGTTACCAACTTGACAAAGAGATGTTGGCATACGGACCCAAATCAACGTCCAGGCTTCTCATCCATATGTAGGATCCTTCGCTATGTAAAAACGGTTCCTTATTATGAACCCTGAATTATAACAGAGAACAGAGCCGCCAATGCCAGTGATAGACTACGGCGACTGGAGACGAAGCTTTTAAGGAAATTCCCTTCTTGGGATAACAGCGAATCATCATGGTAGCACAAATTCCATTTCAAATGTTTGTTTACAGAGTTGTTGAAAAAGAGAAAGCAAGAACAACTCAGAAGAAACTTCAGAATCAGGGAGCGATAAAGCCTCATTTAGTGGGGATGAAAATTCTGCCATCCTAGATGATCCATGCCCATCGCCTTCCTGCCCATCCCCTACCGAAAGAAGGTTGTCAATAGCTGAAACTATGCCCAGAAGACCTTCAATATCGAAGAGGTTGTCAGATGTGAAAGCCATCAAACAATCAGGTAACTCCAGCTTCTTATAATCAGGTCTTTGCTGATTATCTTATGATATATCACTTAATTGTTTATAGACAAGGGTTAAGTTCTGGTTTACTAGCATCCTGCGGTCTGATCATATAGGAACACCAAAAGGACGTTCAAGACCTCCCCAACTGCAGTGCACGCGTAGTTTAAGGACAGGTTCAGAAAGCCAGTTGATGATGATCAGTCCAAGACCCAGAAGAACATCTTCTGGTCATGCATCAGATTCAGAGATCTCCTAGACAGAACATACCGGATCATTGCTTTGTTGGAAGATGAGGCCCAGTATGGCTTTCAAATAATAATAATAATAAAAAAACATATCTGCAGATAAAGCTGAAAAGAAGTGTGTCAGCATAACAACATTGTAACTCGCACTGACTGCCCCCCTCTTCGTAGACAGCTGGGAGTATGTGATGAGCGACCTAATATGATCCACAACCTCGCCTCCTGTCTCAGGAGATTTAACTTAATGTAATGACTTTCCTGTGATTCTAGTGGCAAAGCTTATCAGCTGTAATGAGCGAGCTTCCAATCTCATTTAGCAGCAGAATCATCAAAAGAAATCTTACTGACGCTCTATTCATTAGTAGTTTACACGAGTTATATCTACGTTGGCATAAATGTTTGTTCTCTGAAAATTGAAAAATAAGCAGAAATAAAGCTGAAAGTTAATTACACTTCCAGTAGTAAATCCATGCAGCAGGGTGGTCTCGTCAAGATAAAATTACAGCTACATGCAAAACTTGACAGGCTGAGTATATTATTAGCATGAACATAATCAAATTAATCATACTAGACAATAATCGTATAAAAAACAGGTTGTTTCTTACATATGCGCCTCACTCAATAAAAGACCGCACACTTGGGCGTATAAATTTACAGTTCCCAGAAGCAATCCATAACAATGAGCCTTTCTCAAATTTCGAGTTTCAATCATTTAACGTCAGTCCAGCAGTCAAATGATTACATGAATATGAACTCCATTAAAATTTCTTATTCAAATTAACCTTCAAAATCAACCTGTTTCAAAGATCTATTTCAATGATTTGAGGACTCGTTTACTCTCCCATTCGAATAATCTTTTACTTGGCCTCCGATTTTCAGACGAGGTACAGATCAAAACCCTGGTCTTGTAACTGCTACATACATTTCTTGCTGAATTCGTCTGGAGTTTTGAACCCATTAAACTCCGCCACAGGCTTAGCTATAAACTAGTATGATCCGTGCCATTGTTGATTAATGATTGTTTGCGGAGAATATACGAGACAAAGTCACTTCAGTTGAGAACAGCTCCATTTCCAACTCTTTGACCCATTCAGGTTTCAGCTTCCAACTAATACCCCAAGAAGGCACATGGCAGTTTTTGATACTGACATTCAAATAAGAAATGCTCACAAAACAGCAAAGCTCCCTGGATGAAAGTAGAACATGCGCACTTTTTCAGCACCTCACACCATCCGTAACACCTTCATATTTCC